>JAILYA010000002.1:2090000-7201228 GCA_021437795.1 Rhodamnia rubescens | reverse complement strand
GCAACTTCCAGCACTCAAATGCTTGAGAAAAGCATCATCATGTTTCATAATGTACCTGGTGATAACCTTCAATTGATTTAGGTAGAGAATGATGAATTACAAAGCGAACATCTGGCTTGTTGATACCTACAAGGCACATTGTCCGGAGTCAAAATGCTATCGCATTTGATTACTACAATCACAACTGGTTAGAAAAGAGATACCCATTCCAAATGCCACTGTGGCACAGATTATATTGATCTCATCTTTGCTCCACTGCTTTTGGACAAATGCTCGTTGAGCAGAATCCATGCTCCCATGGTAAAATGCTGCTTTATGTCCATATTCCTGACAAACATATGCATTCTTTTAACAAATTGTGAACAACTAAAGGATCTCTCGGGTGTTAGCTTTCATTCGAACAATTTATCTAACAAAAGAAAGGAATGTATAAGAAATCTGCTTTGCTGGTGCAACCCTGTGAATATAGGAAATTAAGAGACATTTATTGAAGAATGTGAAATGTCATTTGTGTACTTGAAAAACAGAGAGAACAAATTATGGAGCTGGAAGCATTTAGTGGAAGGGTAAGCGAACCACAACATCTAGAGAGGAATGATATAATAAATAATTGCTGCATAGCATGTGTAATATCCGAAAAGCAAGATGTAATCTTCCATGTATTCATGGGACAAATAAGGAAAATTCATAAAAGATATGATAACTGATAGAGTATTTAAATATTAAACCACATCTTCATCTAACAGCTTAAGTTTTTAGAACAATTGACAGTAGTTCCACATATCTCACATGGTATCGGAGCAAGAGGTCCCGATTTCAAATCTTTCCGAGCCTAATTTGCCCCCCGCCCCCCAAATTAAATTGCCCACGCTTAGTACTAGGCAAAAAGACCGGACTAAGTGTGAGGGGGAGGGATAGAGTATTTAAATATTAAATCGCGTATTCATCTAACGGCTTAAACTTTTAGAATAGTTGGCAGTGGTCAAGCATCAACAATGGAATAAAATTAGCATGCGTTCAGCTGCAGCATGGAGCTATCTTATGTACACAAATAAAGGATAGTCAGATATGCTCGAGAAAATAAACTCCAACACTTGTATATATGTACATGAGCACGCAGGCACACACATAAAAGTAAACAACTGAACATGAATCCAATGCATGTGATGGAGACACACAAATAAGGAGAGAAAATCTACATGCAATGTATGCAATGCCCCTACAGTGCATACAGAGCTTCAAGAGTCCTACTCTCGCCAAAAGAGAGAAAATCTACATGGGCTTGAGCAGAAAAAGATAGTCAAATCAGACTTGCATGGAAAGTGAACGTTTTTGGATAAAAGGGGAAGTGAGAGGGGGGTTTCAAGAAAGGAGAAGGATACAGTTTCAGTGACAATTCGGAAATAATCATACTTAAAAAGACTCAGTGAGTGACAGTAGGAAAGCTCGGGATTGTTTTTCAACCTTCGAAAATAAATATTCCTCTCTATTTGCCTTTCATCCATTGAGAATAAATAGTCCTCTCTAGGGAATAAAAAGTTAAAATATGGGAAGCTAAATGGTATGTACTACATAATCAATCTAGTAAGCACTACTCAACAACCAAAACTTGTGATTAGATCCAAGGTGTCATCTTTTTTAGGCAAGAAGTAACTTTCACAAAGTTAACTCTATCCAATCACAACAAGCGATCATGGCATGTGATCATATGTAGATGAAGTTAGGCCAAATTTCAATCAAGGTAACCACCATCTAGATGAGTCCAAATTACATCAATTTAAGTCAAAATCAAAATTCATAATAACAACATCAATTCATATCAATATCAAGCATGAAAGTTTAAACCCTCATGTCTAATATTTCATTCAAAAGGATGTGATAAACTGTGTTGTTACCATGCTAAACATAATGCTGTCAAAGGTTTCAGTGGTAATTCAGTAGTTTCATGTAAGGTGTAGTACTGAACTCTCATGCCAGATAATTCTAACCAGTTGGAGGTTATGTGCTAGCTTCACCAACAAGTCTTTAGCTCAACAAATTTAGTGACTTGATATTTGAAAAAAAATCAAAGCAGTCTCCACGTGAATATCATCATATACAATCAAACAACTTATAAATGGTTGCAAACATGATCAAACAGGACCAACCTGCAACTTTTCGGCAACCTTCTCACAGTCCATTCTTGAAAGACAATAAATTATCCCGCATTCATCAAAATGATTTTCTTTTACGAATTTGTCAATGTCCTCCAGACACTTTTTTGTCTTCGGAATGACAACATACCTGAAAATTTCCACAATCAGCCAAACTTGCCACAGCAGAAAGATAAATGTCTCACTTAGATGCAAACCATAAGTTTGGACGATTAAAACTCTGCCGGAAAATAATGCAGTTGACAAGAGAAAGAGCTCGGACAACATCTTCTTTGACACTGGCTGTTGCAGTAGCAGTTAAAGCCAAAACTGGAGTGCTGGGGAACTTCTGCTTCAGAATACCAAGACCCTGCATAATATACAAGATGATTTTCATGAAAGATGGAGCAGTATCGGTAGCATAAGACTCAAAAAAAAAAACTACCTCCAGACCTGATAGTCGGGTCTAAAATCATGACCCCATTGGCTCACACAATGAGCTTCGTCAATGACAATCCTAGCAAGAAGTTCACGAGCATGTAAGCTTTCCAAATGCCGCAACAAAACGTCACTTCTGCATTCAAAAAAGTGGCAAAAAGAGCTTGCTGAAATATTCGGAAGAATGTAACAGAATATGTTATTAACTACTTGGAGGATAAATGCTAAATATACTTTTGAAAATTAAAAATAGTAGATATTCAAGTATTAGATGCTTTATTTAGATATTTCAAGAGAGATTCGCATCAGACAACAAGCATCAAACTATATTCTAGATGGTGTAGCTATTAGATAAGGTATCCTATAGAGTTAAATGCATTAGCACTCCCCTAGGCTGGACTTTTCCTGAGATTTAGGGTGGAAGTTGATTATGACTGGGGAGGTAAAACAAGGGCCAGAGATATGCGAACTCTGGATCCCGCTCTAGTGCCATGTACAAATTCTGAGAGCACTTCCGACTTATCTTAAATATTTCGCTGCAATATGATTTATCTATTTATAGATATGCGTTCAGCCTCCATCACCTAACTTGAATTATGAGCCTTATCAGACAAAATCGCAGCAGCACCATTAACGGATCTAATCCACCTACTGAGTGGTACGATTTTATGACTTTGCTATTTGTCTCGAGTTATCCAGTAACTTTTAAGGTTTTTAAATCTAGAAATGCCAGAAGCTGCCTCTTAGCTATGCTAGAGGAGTTTGAAACCCAATTTTGCTTGCATAATTTGTGAGTGGAATGACACTCACTTGGCAACCTTCTCAGGCGTGACATATAGTAGCTTGAATTTGCAATAATCAGAATTGAGTTCTCGAAGGATCTCCTGCTGTTCACTCCAGTCCATGTTAGCACTTAAATAAGTAGCAGGTATATTAGCCTACAAGAAAAGAGTACAGGAGAGCATCAGAGAAACAGTCCCGAAAAAACAGGATAAATGAAGCTACATAATGTAGATAAAAACATCGTAATCCAACAAGTTACCTGCAACAAATGCATTATTTGATCTTGAATAAGTGAAACGAGGGGTGAGATAACTAATGTCACCCCTGGACATATTAGAGCTGGAAGCTGTTAGGGGAAAAAAACAGAGTTGTAATGTACAAGCTTTGAAAAACTTGACCTAATGGAATCACAAGCCATCACACATTCCAAACCATGCACATCAAAACAGGAAGGTTTTGTACCAAAGTTACATGGATAATGGGACTAAAACAGCTTATTGAGAGAATGTCAAGTAGCTCCATTTTTCTATGGAACTCAAGGGCAAATGAAGCAAAAGAAGAACTTATTTTACTAAAGTAATTTTGCAAGAACACAAACAAATACCAACCCTAGAACTTAATTTACCTGGTATGTCAAGCTTTTTCCACCTCCAGTTGGCATTAAAACAAAAACATCACATCTACTCATGGTAGCATTTATGATTTCGCGTTGGTTTGGGCGGAAAGAATGGTTCCCAAATACTTTTTTGTTATGATCCTGGCAGTAAAGTTAGTAAGCAACAAGAAGTACAAGATACGCAAATAAAAGCTAAGTATTATGCGGGCAACACCTCCAAGCTTTTTGTCCATGGGAAGCTCCTACTGCTCCACTTCTTGTCAACTGAACCTTCAATATAATTAACTTCCACAGGCTTTTGAATGTACAAATCTCTATCCACAGGACCTGATGAAGCAGGAAACTTATCTGAAGTGAAAGAAACTGATGGCGAGTTCCATCTATCATAAGTGCCAGGCTCAATGTGTGGTTGAACATGGGCTTCTAGTCTAAAAGGTTCTACCCTAGATCCAAATGATCGAGGTGTTTCATGTAGCAAAGACCTCGGAGGCGCTGCGGATGCAGAAAAATGAGACTTTCTTCTTTCCTCATCAACCGTAAGAGAGCGAAGATGATTCTCAAGCTGCTGAATTTGCCTATTGAGGTGTGACCTAACAAAATGCATACAGCAATTAAAAGTTATTGCATCCTCTATTAAAGCTTTTTTCCAAAAAATCTATACAGAAACTGGAAAATATAACTACCAGTTTCTCATATCCCCATTTTGTATGCATTAGATTCCGGGCAAAAAGGAATTTACGAAGAGACAGAAGCTGGGTAGAAGCAAACCTATCACGACGAAGATTCTCCACCACTTCTGGAGTTAGTTCAGTCACATTGTCAAGGAGCTCGTTGGATATTGCAATTAAATTGTCCTTCATTTCCTGCAAATGATTTGCAGCATCTGGGCAAAGGCCTAGCTGCATTCATTACAATATGAGCATATCAATCGCAGAAGAGAACAATATACAGCATCTTAATGGGACAAATGAAACTGGCCAACACACCTTTAACCCATGTCTGCAATTCAAATGCAGCTCCTCAGGCAAACAACTTTCATCTTGTTGTAAACTATCCTTTTCCACATTTGGAGTTATGGGCGGAAGCTTCTGGACTGATGATTGAGGTGTTGAAGTAGATTGATAATGCTCCATTACAATCTGGTCGACATCAATACTCTGAAACCCACCTCAAATTGATGAAGTACCGTGCATGGTGAAGGCACTAAGATAAATGCTAATCGTAGAGATACCAAATAAATTAAACTAAGGCATAAAGTGTTTGATGGCAATTGTAATATGGTAGGAAGATGGTTTATCAACTGACTGAACAAAAAAGAAAGCTTTTCAGATTTCTGACAATATCAGTGATCCAATCATGAACTATTAATCCAGCATTCCTTAAAGATCATAAAGCTGAACTTTTATTCTTTCTGATAAGTACAGAGTCCAGACACACTAATGAATGAGATCTAAACCTACTTAGAGTCAAAATTAGACCGATCTACAGCCTTTAATCAATTCAAGTAACAAAACTGAAAAGTAATTCTTATTAGAAGGAAAGGCTAGTGCTTTTCATAAAGATTCACTTTGATCAGCACCTACCCATTTAAGGAAAAAATTACCTCTAGAATGTCATCGTCATCTAGCTCATCAGCCAAAACTCCCCCTGATGATTTCATATGTGCATTAGGCATGCTGTCTCTGTTTACTGCTGCTGCAAAAACTTCACAATGTGCTTTATTCACCTCGAAAATGCCATTTCGACTTTGCCTAGCTCGACCTCCCCCTTCTGCAGCCTCATAATGGGCCAAAACAACTGGATTTGACACATAACTATTTGATGCATCAATCCTGGCAGTCAAGCCATTTAACTTCTTATTGCTTTTCCAAGAATGACAATGTTCATTGCCACTGGTTGAGTTCTTTAAGACAGTTCTGCTAACTTTATCAGAATGATCAGCATTATCATCCTTGACCGGCAGAGTCTTCCCAGGTGTTATGTACGTCCTAGAAGATATCTGAAGACTGGAAAGAGCATGCCAAGCCTGCAAATTTAACATGCCAAGGTTGCCATGCCAATCAAAACTTCAAAATATCATAGATAGTTGCTTCCTTAGGAGAGCTAGAGTTAGATTTACAATTTAGAATAATCAATATAGCCATTGAAAACGATAGGATGCATAAAACTATTCTCATGCACAAATTCTATTGCGGAGGTTCACCCATTTTTAATGCAAATGGGAAACTGAAGGAAAACACAACTACCAAAACTGGAAGCTCAATTAGCATCTCCCATTATATTACGCAGATAAATCTGCTTAGCAAGTTTACCTTGTCAACTTGGTTACTGGGTAATCGCTGAGGATCAATCATGGAGAAGACCATACACCTAATGAAGAATGGATATAGTCATTAGGAGACCAATATAGGTCAAACAGAGTGCATAAGCATACAGCAAAGGTGCAGGGCCCTTACTAAGGCTGAAGCAACTGCACAGGGTTATCATATAAATCTGCCCAATAACAATGTCCGTGACAAACTGAGATGTGGATTCCAGTCTTTATCTTTCACATAAGAAACACAATGCTAATGTATGAATTTGATAATGCTGAACTATATAAACTGTCTCCAGAAAAGTTTGTG
Organism: Rhodamnia rubescens; assembly: GCA_021437795.1. Classification (NCBI taxonomy): domain Eukaryota; kingdom Viridiplantae; phylum Streptophyta; class Magnoliopsida; order Myrtales; family Myrtaceae; genus Rhodamnia; species Rhodamnia rubescens. Next base: position 7,194,635 of record JAILYA010000002.1, on the reverse strand, counting down.
CAGAGCACAGCAAATTTATACATTGCAAACAGTTCTAAGCATCTGGGATTTTCACCTATTACTTTTCTAGCTCAAGATACCATAGCCACCAAAAGACCTCAAAGTGTGCAAATTCTGTCACTTGGACCAGCAAAAAACAACTACATTAGGGAGAATCTGCAATCCTGACTGTCAATATTTCATTCTTAATAAAGAGTATGGGAGAAGAATTATTGTAGCTTATCGCCGTATACTGTCGGAAAGAATAGTAATTTGTTAACTTTGGATATTTGTGTGAAGTAGGACAACTTAACTTTGAATAGCTGTGACATCAGCAGCAAAAAGCTTCTTTTTCCAAGTCATCACAACCACAAGAGGACTAAGTTTGTTCTACTAGCAAACAAGGACATGTTAACATCAGGAGAATCTCTTGAATGATAGCTATGCAAATGTTTCAGTTGACTCATCATTACCATGCCACAGTAAACGGAGCCATTAAAAGTAAGTACCTCGAGCCCATTGATTCTTCAACGGGATCCTTCTGGTTTGGTAATGAGTAGAGGAAATTCGAGCTCAGAAACTTAGATTGGTTGGAAAAATTCTCGTGCGCATTCGAATGCTGCGACCAATTTACTTTCGGAAGCTCGTCGTCACCCGGCTCTGTTCGACTGAAGACAAAGAAACCAAAGCACTAAAACACGCTTAAAAGAAAAACCCAGGAAACAATAAAACAGACAGAAACATCAGTTGAAGCGAAGTAACTCTTACCGCGTTTGCATCTCATCGGTCAACAAACCCGCATTACTCCCCCTACTCCCAGCACGCACTGCGAAGCGAAGCTGTCCCCAAAACCAAAACCTTCAGTGATTCATTTCACAAAGAAGCGGAACAAATCGAGAGCAGAATCCCTAACTGGCCAATGAAAACGAATCCGTCGGGAGAAATCGGAAACAAGACACGGATTTGAACCGCGAATCGAATGTTCTCCAGGTTCTTAATCGAAATTCACAGTTCACGCGCAGCCAGAAATGACAGAGAGAGGGATTGATACCGAGACGAGGTAAGAGAAGAGACGGTCCCATGCTTCAATCGACGCCGATGCTGCTCAGAATCTTCATGAGGTCGAGCGATTCCACTGGTTGCTCTCGAATTTCTGGAGAGAGAGAGAGAGAGAGAGATTCAAAGAAAGGAGAGTGGAGGGGAAGATGGCGGGATTGCTTCATTTCGTTCGGCTAACAGCGGCAATCCCAAATTTCAGCGACGGGCAAATTATAAAAATTGAAAAATTAAAAAGCAAAAAGAAAAATATTTTCAGTCTTTTTCTTTGTATTTACGGAAAAGGGAAAAAATATTCGTCGTTGGCCCAAAAAGAAAAGCAATGCCAAATAAAAAGAATTTTTGTTTAGGCCTATCATGAAAAGGTAAAAAAAAATGAAATTACTACATATTACCTGGCAACTATCGATAAATAGTGGAGCTTTTCGCTTTATAAACATGTTGAACGTTACCGATCATCTATCTATGTGAATTCAAATATAACGGAACGAGTTTTTCTCTTTTCCAAAGAAAATCTTGATGGTCAAAAAATTAGTTTAGGGCAAATTTCACAAGTGTACATGCTTGGAATTCTTTTTTTGTGACCAAAAAATTAGTTTAGATAAATTTGTCATAAGTACCGGTCTGGAGTTTTTTGGGGTAATAACCCTTCCGAAAATAATCGTTTATATCGCTTGAAATAATTAGTCAATAAAAATTTCATTTTTAACAATAATTTATGTTGAAACAATTTCATGGACAATAAAAGTATGTTTTGTTCGTTTATTTTTGTAAACGATACAAGTGATCATTTGTAAAAAATATCTTTTCAAATCATTTATCATTTGTAAAAAATATCTTTCCGAATCATTTATTTTCCAAGAAACAAACATACATATGAGGATGAGATGAAATTTTTAAAAAAAATTACAAGAATTTCTTTAATTATTAACAATGGTTATAGATTTTTTGGTAATACTTAAAGTAACACATAGCTATGGATAATAGATGTGGTGGTGGTATTTAAAGTAGGGTTAATAATATCACGAAAAATCTCAAATTAGTGCACATGTGACAACCAAACTAATTTTTTTACCATTAAAAATTCTAAAATGGTACATCTATGACTAATTTACACTCCGTTAGTTTCGTTAAATTTTATCATCAATTTATAGAGTTTGATGACACATAACAGTTGACGGGCATACCATTTTAGAGTTTTTACCTCTCTGTTTGTCACTAGTGTATCAATTTGGAATTCTTCGTGGTATTAACCTAAATTAATGGAAACTAGTCAAGGGTAAATTTACCATACGTGTACCAATTTAAGATTTTGGATGGTCAAAAAATTAATTTAGGATAAATTTATCACATATGTACCAATTTAAAGTTTTTATTGTTAAAAAATTAGTTTATGGTAAATTTGTCACAATTGTACCCGCTTAGAATTTTTCGTGGTACTAACCCTTTAAAGTTTCAGGTAGTTTGGTTGTAATGTGGTATGTATCCAAAAAACAAATATATTAATATCACAATTGAATAATATAGAGAGGAAAATTGACTTTGTCATCTTTTATATACAATACACCATAGATAGTGGGGTTGCTCCAGTTCTCTTCAATACTACATAGAGTAAAATACAATATTTTATTAGATGTTACTTGATCGAGTAATTATTATTCAAAACAAAAACAAAAATTGAGTTGAATACAATAAATATTATCCATTTTGAATTATTTTGAATCTATGCACAAGGAAAATGAATTTCTATTATTTAGTTACTTATCAAATAATATTGTTTCACCGAAAAAAATGAAATATTTTTAAAATATGGATAAATCGATATGAATCGTAAAAGTCGTGGATGGTCTTCCGTTGATTTCAGGATGGGAAAGTAAGTAAGAAGGATTTTAAAGTACGAAAGCTAGGACCAATAATTGATAGCGATAGAAATATCATAGGAAAAGTAAAATTGCTTAATGACAAATGGTAGAAAACAGGGGTTTTTTTTTCTAATTTAATTTTTTTAAACAAAATATTTACAAAATTATTTTTAAAAAAAAAATTTACCAATTTGGGTCTCGCTCGCCGGGGGCCCAAGCGACGAGCAAGGAGTCAACTTGCCGAGCTGGCCTTTTTTTTTTTTTTTTTTTTTTTTCGTTTTTCAAGTTTATTTTTTTAAAATTATTAGTACTTATAATACTTATTTTGTTTATAATTTTTTTCTTGTGAAACTTATCTTTATAATATAATTAGCAATAATTAATGTAAAAATTTATTAAGATATATAATTAATAAATAATGTTGTAATTATAAAATTAATTAAAAATACTCATAAAATAAAAAAAGAGATTTTCATAATATATAATCATCGTCAACTTAGCAATTATTAAAAAATTATTTTTCGTATTTTTTTCGAGAGGGTGGGCCTTTTTTCGTATTTTTTTAAATTTCATATTTTTTTAAATTATTTATACTCATAATATTTATTTTATTTATTTATAATTGGTAAGTTGATGATTGTTATATATTATAAAAATCTCATTTTTTTCATATATCTTACCAATTTTATTTTATGAATATTTTTAATTAATTAAATAATTACAATATTATTTTTTAATTATAAATATTTTTTTATAAAGATAAGCTTCACAAGAAAAAAATTATAAATAAAAGAAATAATCATAAGTACTAATAATTTTAAAAAAATGAAATTAAAAAAAAAGAGCCAATCACTCACAAATTGGACTAATAATTCAATTTCATTTTTTTTAATTTCATTTTTTTAAATTATTAGTACTTATAATATTTCTTTTATTTATAATTTTTTTCTTGTGAAGCTTATCTTTATAACATAATTAGCAATAATTAATGTAAAAATTTATTAAGATCTATAATTAATAAATAATATTGTAATTATGTAATTAATTAAAAATATTCATAAAATAAAATTGGTAAGATATATGAAAAAAAAAGAGATTTTCATAATATATAACAATCATCAACTTACCAATTATAAATAAATAAAATAAATATTATAAGTATAAATAATTAAAAAAATATGAAATTTAAAAAAAATACGAAAAAAGGCCCACCCTCTCCAAAAAAATACGAAAAATATTTTTTTAATAATTGCTAAGTTGACGATGATTATATATTATGAAAATCTCTTTTTTTATTTTATGAGTATTTTTAATTAATTTTATAATTACAACATTATTTATTAATTATATATCTTAATAAATTTTTACATTAATTATTGCTAATTATATTATAAAGATAAGTTTCACAAGAAAAAATTATAAACAAAATAAGTATTATAAGTACTAATAATTAAAAAAATTGAAAAAAGGAAAAAAAAAAAAAAAGGCAGCTGGGTTCGGCCGCAGCCCACTTGCGAGCGAGACCCAAATTGGTAAATATTTTTTTTAAAAAATATTTTGTAAATATTTTTTTAAAAATAATTAATTTAGAAAAAAACCCTAGAAAACATGAAGTCAAGGATACATCATCGAGGTGAACCATGTTAGGACAAACGAGATCTATTGCTTCGGCGACCTTAGATTCGAGATCCAAGGTTCGACCTTGTCGGTCGAGTTCGGGCTTGATGACGACGAGAACGGCCACAGCTTGCTCAGTGAGAAATAATGATGATGGGATGTGATGGAGGCCACGATGGTGATTGAAGGAAGAGGCAACCATGGTGGTTGAGGGCGGAGGGGCGGAGGCGGCGGCGGTGGGTTGTTATGCCGCCGATCCTCAAATGGTGGCCAAGATGCTCTCGTTGGAGGTGGTTACAGGTGGTCCTTTTTAACCTCAATTGTCGGAACATGATCGGTTGACTAGATGACGATAGGCAATTGTCGGAGACAATGATGATCACGCGGTGGTCGGAAATGACGATGATCTCATGGTGGTGATGGTCCTTGCGCAATGAAAGTTGAAGAAATATCTGGATGGCCAGCTTCATCACTGCAAAAATTAGGGTTTGTTCAGTTATTTGTAATTTTTTTTATCCAATCCAGATTTACCCCACTCCCTTCCCCGGATAAGAGATTTCTTATTCGGTATTTTATCCAGTCCGGAGGATGTTGCCAAACATTGGATATGATAATTTGTTATCCTATCCGGAGTCAAATCTAGACCACCAAACATAGCCTATGTATTTCTGAGCCGCGATCGACAGTTGTTTACAAGCGGTTATTGATTTTGAATCAACAAATAACTTACTAATACTAGCTACGGTTACAAGAAGTTGCATTATATCCACGCTATCCAATCGTCCAATGATGATTATTTACAAGTTCCAGATCCAAAAATATCAACTCCACCGCTTGGCAGTTCCATACTGATTATGATGTCTTGTGTTGTCAATCCCCTTTAAGCTGACAATTGTTCTGTTCAATGACGACTTTTGTCTCACCAAACTCTGTTTTCATCTACTAGCCTATCACTTAGCGATAATAATCAAAAGTTCGACATCTTTTTCGTGTCGACAAATATGTTTACATGCGTTTATTCTACAACTTGTGTGTGTGGTTTTTTTTTCCCTCGTTTCAAAGTGCTCCATGACTGCATGATTGCGGCAAATCTTATGGCGAGTGAAGTGACCTGTAAAATCCAATGATTCCAAGGTCTGATCTGAATAGCAAGCTACCCTTCTTACATGCATAGAAGGACTTGCTTATGTAATTGTCTCCTCTGTTTGCAATTTCCTTAATTTGACACAACATTGGATCTGAGCATATTCTTAATTAAAAGGCTTAACGGAAGTTTGCTTTCGTAAGTCTTTGTGGTATTTTCCTTCTACCATGGGAAGAAAAAATAGTATGGTATGAATTTGGGGGCTTGGGGTTAGCGTCGGACCGACGTTAAATAAGTCTAGGGGTTTGCAGTCCACTTTGTTTGAAGATAGGCGGGACCAAACCTCAAGTTACAATCATGTCTAGGGTACTTCGTAACCATAAAGTTCTTGAGGGTAGTCACCTCGGTCACGAAGTTACATTAAGGATTTCTTCCCTCAATGTACCAATTTCAATGCTAAATTGATGCTTTTTATTATGCGTTAGCATTCATACAAATTGTCAACTGCTTATCTAATTAAAAATAGAAGTAACCACGCATGCACAAGGGCCAGTGGACAGCTTTGTTAATTAAAAAAATAGGATGCAAGCTATTAGTAATGAGAGATAATAACGCAAATGGTCTCATGAACTTTAGCCCAACGTCTTATGTGGTCCATGAACTTTTAACTTGTTCAATTTAATCCTTGAACTTTAGCTTAATATTCAATATAGTCCATGAACCGTTAATTTATTTAATGTGGTTCATAGACTTGTGATATATGTTCAATGTAATTCTTATATTGATTAAAGACAGGGGAAATTATTGAATATTTTCATGTAGTCCATGGATTAAATTGAATATGTACTCAAAAGTTTAGAGACAACATTAAATATTTTCATATAGATGAAGACTAAATTGAACTTGTATAAAAGGTTCATAGATTACATTGAACAAATTAAATGTTTAGCAATTGCATTGCATATTGGGCTAAAATTTTTGGATCGTCCGTATCATTTTTCCTAGTAATTATAAGAGCAGGCGCATGTACACACACACACACACATATATATATATATATATATATATATATATATGATCCAAATTTATACTTCTCTTATGTTTCATGGTTTAGCCATGTTATCGCTACATAAGCGAGTGAAATTATTAAAAAAAAGGCTACGTCGGCATTTTCCGTTAATCTAAATGAACAAAGTTAACGGAATGATTTGATTGCATTGGACAAGTTTTAGAATTTAATTACACTTTTTGTAAGTTATATCACTCAATTGCACTTTCATGACAAATTTTAGAAATTTCTAGTGCACATATCCCATAATATTTATATCTATAATCCCATATTATATTTTTTTGTGATTGAATCTACACTGTCCTTTAAATGACAGATTTTCCTTTTTTTTTTTGAAAAATTTCAAATAAGGACTCAAAATGCTCTTATTTTCTCAAATAAGAATTGTGCAACCTTTGTTTGAAATAAGGGTATAAAGTGTTACAATTTTCTCAAACAAGAGTTTGAAGCAGACCTTGATTTTAAATAAGGGTTTGAAGTAACTATGAAGTCTAAAAAAAGAGGCTTAATTTCAAGGGCATTCTCATCGTTTTTCTTTATTTGATTTTTTTCTTTTTTTATTACTCTTTTCCTTTTTTTTTTTTTCTTAAAAATAAAAAAAAAAGAAAAGAAAAAACACATAGGCCCTCTTCACTACAAAAAAAATAAGGTTTTAGCAACGAATTTTGCCACAAAAAATTTGGCAAAATTTGTCGCTAAAAGGATTTGCGACGAAAATTGCGACGAAAATTTTTTCGTCACTAATTCGGCGTCGCAAAATTTAGCGATGAAAATTTCAACTTTCATCGCTAAATTGCGACGAAACATTTTTACGACAAAATTCGTCGCTAATTTCCGACGAAAAAAATCGTGGGAAAATTCGTAGCTAATTTGCCACGAACTTATTCGTGACAAAATTCGTTGCTAATTAGCGTACTGAAAAAATTCGTCGCTAATTTGCGACGAAAATAATCGTGGCAAAATTCGGCCGCTAATTTGCCATGAACATATTCGTTGCTAATTTGCGACGAAGGTTTAGAAACGACATTTGCCACGTAATGTTGCGATGAATCATCGCATACTCGGCTCACAAAATTTAGCGACGAAAATAAATTTGTCGCTAATTTGCCATGAATTTTAGCGACGAAAATGAATTCGTCGCTAATTAGCCACGAGTTTGGAAGTTTAGCAACGGCATTTGTCATGAAACTTTTCGTCGCTAAATCGGGTTCGAGATGAAAATAGCCACGAAAATTTTGTCGTCACTAAATCGGAGTAACAAAATTTAGCCACGAAAAATTGTAACTTTCGTTGCTAAATTACGACGAAAATTCCGTACAAAATTCGTGGCTAATTTGCCATGAAAGCTATTCGTGGAAAAAGTCGTCGCCAATTAGCGACGACAAAGAACGATGAAATTTAAAATAATTTAGCGACGAATTTTTATTAATTCTTTAGCGACGAACTCTCCGATGAATATTTTAGGGACGAATTTAGAGACGAAATTTTATTTTTTTCATATAATAAAATCATTTCTTTTATTTTTAGATCTTAAATCTAATTAAAAGCAAAATTAATTTCTACAATTTATATTTAACATTGATTAAGCACTTAATAATATCAAAATTTTATAATAATATGAATAGGAGATACATTCATCTACATTTTTCACAAGAATGACATAAATATTTTTCTTTAGGGAATCTGCACATAATTAGTTCCTCATATTACAATAGTCCAAGAATTCATTCTTCTATTGGATGGCGACGGATCTACCATCCACACAAAAAGCAGCATTTAGTTAGGTAGTATGGCAAGAACAATAGAAGCACCCGGATGTATAAGAAATTCAATTTTCCCCACCACTACAATGACTGGAGCAGAACTTGCTTAAGAACCACAGCAAAAAGATCTTTGCGGTGCTTGAGCAGCTCTTGGTACCTGATCCGATTGATTGATCCTAATTGCTGCTTGAGGCTGCAGGAGTTCAACCAAACAAGAAAGAGGTCAACATTTGGGATTGTATAATTGATACCTACAGAAAGAAATTAGATTATTTTCCTCCTCCTCTGGTTCTCTCAGAGGAGAATTTCAAAGAAACTTCGAGTGCCAACCTGAAATGACCCTCCAGCCCAACAAAGCAAGCAAGCTCCTCCATAGAGATGACATTCACTTGTTGACATACAATGCGATATTGAATCAGACCATCCTTGGCAAATCTCCCCTCCGCATTTCAACACATAGCTCAATGAAACATAATCCTATCAAGGGTATTTTGCCATGCTCGGGATCTCTTCGAGGTAATAAGATCGTGAAGTTCCTACAGAGCATGTTGCTTCTGCCCACCATTTATCAGCTCTGCATCCACACATAAACAAACTTTGTCGGCAAAACTCTATGTTGCATAAAAGGACTGCAGCGAAAATGATAACTATTGTCTCAAATGAGCTTCAAAGGGGGAAAAGAAGTATACTAAGCATGAGATTCATGAAGCTTTTCCAACCAAACTAGAATAATAAAGTACCGCGATCATTCTTGCCAGGATAAAAGCTCCCATGATATAGAGCACGGGTACTTTTACCATGTCCTGTACATTAAAAAGAATATCAAAACCTGTAATTGATAGAGTCCAAAAAGAATAACAATAATAGTGAGCTAAACATAAGTAGAACATCTGGTTACCCATACCTTTATAACAGTCCAATTCTCATACGCGCCAGGAGACCATGGATTTGGACTGAAGAGGCGCCTCAGTATCCCTTTGGGAATATTTCCAGCTGGTGCAAATGAAATTGCCGTCCAGACCAGAACCATCAATGGCACACCATAATCTGCAATGAAGCCTGGAAGCGGCCATAATCTCAGACAAGAAGCTCAATAACTGCGAAAAACAGCAAACAGAATGGACTAGGACATCAGTACTACTGACAAGATTTCCAATTCGGACAGGAGGAGACTGCTCTTTAAGCACGCTTACAAGTTAAATGCAATATCCATCAGACTCACTCTAATAGGCACATGCACTCTCGTGAAATTTCTATGCTTCGCAGCATATTATAGCAGGAACACGGAAAGCATTAGCAACCATTGCCACACTTGCAGTTCCAGCCCTTGAATGTACGGTACCATTAGACAATACAGAGGAAGCCCCCAAGAAAACTCCAGTCCCTTCATGCATTATATAAGAAACTGCATTTATATGTGTATATGCACAACTCTGTCCTTTAGCTATCAGCCTTCGTAGTAATGATTAGCCTTCAAGTTTGGGGTGCGAATCAATTACCACTACACGGAACTGTTTCCCAATTTCATGGGTGTACAACAGAATCATCTCAACAACACATGATGCACCATATGTAAGAAGAACATCCCCATCTCTGATCTTAGTTGCGGCGTGTCTGACTATTACCTGGTCAGCCACTATAATCTTCTCATTTATAAAGCGATCTATATCGGAGCAGAGCGAAGCCTTCAGCTTCGGATTCATATTAAAACCAAATACCAAAGTGTCGCTCATCGCATGGTACAATTTACAAAGAGCAGACAGTTGCAACAGGAACTTCGTTGACCCGAGTCTAACTACATAATGTATTTCCCCATTCCATACCCAGATCCTTTTGAAGCAATAACATTTACAACAGCAGTTGAGAAATACCAATGAAGTACTAAGATTCAGCATAAAGAAAAAATGCTCATATAAATTACCTTCCCATCATCTTGAATCTCTGGAACAATTAGACAAGCACCAGTGTACACGGTAAAACTGCCAAATGCGACAAAACAGCGAAATGAGTTAAAAATCAGAATATCAGAGAAAGTTCAATCAGGTTCATCCAAAATAACATAGCCAATAAAGCTCACCCTTTCGGCTAATTCCACGGTAAGAACTGATTCTCACTTACAATTAAAACATCTCAATGACTCATTAAAAGTTTATTTCAGTAAATTAGAAATAGCACTTGCCGTAGAGTAATATCAAGAACTGTAAATAAGTGGATAGATGAAAATTCCATATGGCAGGGAGAAATACACAGGAAAAGCATCCACAGCTCAACAAGCAATTTCCATTACCGTTGTCTTCCACTTAGATTTTGAAGCTCAGCTATGAATCGAGCGAAGCATCGCACTCGCCGAGGAGAGGCAACGGACAATGCGAGTAAGGCGAGGGGAGCGGAAACGAACTAAGAAGAGGCCGATTGTCACGAGACCGCGAGCGAAGGAGACAGACGACGCCTCAAGCGGAGGAGACAGACGGTGACAGAGTGCGAAGAGGCGAACAGAGAGGTGGAGGAGAAGAATAGAGAGCAGAGGCAATTAGGGTTGCGTCTTTATCTCTGTCAGCCTTAATAATTGGAGAGGATCAAAATTTGCAACAAATAGCTTTTGTCGCTATATCCGTCACCAACTAGCGACGAAGGCAGCAAATTCGTCGCTAATGTTGCGACGATTTTATTTTGTCACTAATTAGCGACGAACAATTTTGCGACGAACCGTCTCCGTCGCCAATTAGCGACAATAATATTTTCTCGCTAATTAGCGACGAATTTTGCTACGAATATATTTTGCGACGAATAATTTTCATCGCCAATTACGATGGATAAATTCATCGCTAATTTTGCGATTCTTTGTTTTTTGTCGCTAATTAGCGACGAAATTAGCTATGAACTATTACTTTAAAAGTTTGGCGGATGAAATTTAATTTTGTGACGAATTTAGCGACAGAAAATGTTTGTCGCTAATTAACGACGAATTTGGGGACGAATATTTTTGGTGACGAACATTTTTCGTCGCCAATTACCGACGACATATAAATTCGTCGCTAATTTTGCGACAATTTGTTTTTTGTGGCTAATTAGCGACGAAATTAGCGATGAACAATTACTTTAAGAGTTTCGAGGATGAAATTTAATTTTGTGATGAATTTAGCGACGGAAAATGTTTGTCGCTAATTAGAGACGTATTTTGCGACGAATATTTTTTGCGACGAACAATTTTCGTAGCCAATTAGCGACGACTTATAAATTCGTCGCTAATTTTGCGGCGATTTGTTTTTTGTCGCTAATTAGCGACGAATATTGTTGCGACGAACATTTTTCGTCGCCAATTAGCAACGAAATTAGCCACGACACTTGTCGCTGAAAAGAAAAATATTAAAAACATATAGACAAATAATAATAATCAATAATAACAATAATAATGATAATAACAATTAAATTGTGTGGTTTATCCCCATTTAAATCATTCATCGTTTGAAGAAAGAAAGGATCCCAAAGAATCGATCTTTCTTTTATTTGTTGAATCTCTTTTTGATTGATCAATGTGTGATATTCCGAATACTCATTACTAATGGAATCGAAATGATCTCTGGATTGATCAGAAGATATTTTCAATTAGCTAGAATCCGTTACTTGAACGAAACTAGATCTTGTATAATCATATTGAATATTTAACGATATATTTCGTACCTTGCTAAAAAATCGATACTTGTTTACCAACCACACATTGTCTAACCAAATCCAATTATCTCTCGATATGATCCTCAAAAAATTCGATTCGGGCGAATTCTTCCCCCAACTAATGCCTTTCTTAAGCTTTCATGATTTTTATTAGTCGAAATAAAAAAGAAATAATTTTTCCCAATTTTGAAAAAAAATTCATTTTTTCCGACAATATTTTTGAAAACTTCATTAGTTGACTTAGAGCATCTCTTATTTGCCGATAGTATCTTATCCATCTTGGAAGAAAGAATCGATCGATTTCATTTTTCTAAATGACGCAATTACAATATATATTTATGGCGATTTAATATTATGCAAAGCAAATCGGTTTTGAATAGATCCTTACTCTACTCTATTTAGTATCTCATCAAAGTTGAATATTGTTCTAAGCTATATTTTATATAAAAAATTGACCTGTATTTTTTGTTTGTTCACTACTTTATATATGTAATAAATATAAAAAAAAGGTTCTAATAAACATGGAAAAAAAATATAAACTAAGGATAGTAATTAGCGACAAAATTGTTATACGTCGCTATTTTCGTCCCTACTTAGCAACGAAAACAGTAGTTCATCGCAAATTAGCGACGAACGACATGTTTCGTCCTAACTTTTAAGAAGAGAATTTGCGACGAAAAAACGTGGTTCGTCGCTAATTAGAGACAAATTTGCGACGAAATTTGGTTTTGCTAAATGTTCAATAGAGGTTAGGAAAAAACATTGTTTGTCGCTAATTTATTTTTTATTTTTATTTTTATCGTATTAGCGACGAATAATACATTTCGTCGCTCATTTAGCGACGAAAATATTGATTCGTCGCTAAATTGAACATTTTCTTTGTTATTTTTATTTCTATCATATTAGTGACGAATAATACATTTTGTCGCTAAATTAGTGACGAAAATAGCGATTCGTCACTAATTTTAATATTTTCTTTGTTATTTTTATTCATAGTTCTAATTGTGCGACGAAAATAACAGTTCATCGCTAAATTGAATATTTTCTTTTATATTTCTATCATATTAGCGACGAAAACCATGATTCGTCGCTACATAGTGCTAATTTTGCGACGAAATCAACGTTCGTCGCTAATGCTTAGCAACAAATTGGCGACGAAATTTGGTTTTCGTTGCTAAATTGCTCAATAGGAGGTTAGCGACGAAAAACACTGTTCGTCGCTAATTATTTTTCCATTTTTATTTTTATTTATATCATATTAGCGACAAATAATACATTTCGTCGCTAAATTAACGACGAAAATATTTATTCGTCGCTAATTTTAATTTTTTCTTTGTTATTTTTATTCATAGTACTAATTTTGCGACGCAAATAACGTTTTGTCGCTAATTAGTGACAAAAGTTGATTTGCGTCGCTAACCTTTAAGAAAAGAATTTGCGACGAAAAAAGACGTTCGATCACTAATTAGCGACGAAACGTGGCCTTTCTTCCCTAATTGGCGACGAATCCTATTTTCATCGCAAAGGATATAGCGACGAATAATATTTTCATGGATGTTTTCATCGCTAATGTGCTATGAAATGTTTTTTGTGGCCATTTTCAGTTGCAAATTAGCGACGAAAGTTTTTTCGTGGCTAGTTTCGTGGCAAATTAGCGATGAAAACTATTTCGTGGCTATTTGCGTCGCAAATTAGGGACGAAATATGGTTTCGTCGCTATATTGCTAATTAGTGCTAATTTTTCGTCGGTAATTTCGTCGGAAAAGCGACGAATCTTACTTTTGTCGCTATTTGCGTTGGAAATTAGCGACGAATGATTTTCGTCGCAAATATTTCGTGGCTAAATCCGTGTTTTTTTGTAGTGCTTGCCTATGGTCGCCGCCCCATCGTCGAGGGAGGGGGACAAGAAAGGCCGGTGACCCCACCGACCAAAGGTGAGGGCCTAGGAGAGGCTTGAGCCCTTTGTCGGATTTGGGCGGGGATCGCCCACCGGGCCCCTGGCCAAAAAAGGGAGAGGGTTGAGCCCTCTGTCGGATCTAGGCAAGGGTCACCAACCCCGCCCGACCGGGGGTGGGCTGCCGATCCCCGCCCTAGTCCTAGCGAGGGCCCGACCCTCTCTCGATTTGGCAAGGGCCCTAGGCCATCATCTCCGGTCGGCGAGGTTACCGGCCCTCTCGCATGTGTGGTTGTTTTTTTTTCAATTTTTTTAAAATATAAATAGGAAAAATAAAAAATAAAATGGAGAGATGACGAAAATACCATTTAGGCCACGTCATTTTTTGAAACTTTATTATCACTTCACCTTATTTGAAATAAAGATTCATTTAGAGTCCTTATTTGAGAAAATGAGAAGCACTTTGGGTTTTTATTTGGAATTTTTCCCTTTTTCTTTAATTTCCTTTTGTTTTTTTTTGGCCCGTGGACGGATTTTAATCTAAATATAGGTACTAAAAAGACGGTGAAATGCTGGGTTGTAAATCACTGTCTTTATACATGGAAATTGACCATCCATTCTCTGTTTTCTCAGTTCTTTCTAGGGTTTGCATTCAACAATCCTCTATCTCTATCACTGCAATTGAGCATCATCATCATCCATTCTCCCATGGCAGATCCTCGCTCACCGACGACTACCGATCTCTCCACTTTGCTTGGACTCAACAACAAGAGCTCGACGGGCGTCTTCCACATCTCGAAGGCGCGCAAGTTCCTTCACCTGAAATGGCACCACGATAAGAGCCCCTCCAAGAAGACCGAGGCCGAAGCCGACAAGGTAACGAAACCCGAGTCCCGCCACGTGCCGACATCGGCCGTCGTTAGTGGCAGGATTTTTCATTCGGTGACCGTTTGTTTCAGATCTTAGATGCGAGAAAGATCGATGAAAGAGTCGCGAGCAGCGATGATGCGACCACATCGGGCGGTTCGTTGCTTTCCAACCGCAGCATCGACGACAGCTTCTTCTTTCGCCGTTCGTTGCTATCAAAGAGTTTGAGCAGGAGGAGCAAAACGCCGACCCCTTCGTTGTCGAGGACGAGGAGCCGGATCAACACGACCTCGTCCTCGTCGGATTTCAGTACTTTCTTACAGAGCATGAACAAAAAGGTGGGATCCGAAGCCGAGGCTCCGGCCATCCTGTCGAGGAACATGAGCCGGAAAGGAAGCACTCCGATTGTGTTTTCGCACACGGCGGCCCGGCGAAAGCCCGCGCCAATCGACAAGAAGCTGGAGTGCACTTTGGAAGAGCTGTGTCTAGGATCAGTTAAGAAAGTTAAAATCAAACGAGACGTGATTAGTGACACGGGGTAATCATTTTTCCCCTTCAAATCATCATTTCCATTCTATCCTCTCTAACTAACATGGGATTGCATCAATGATCGAAATGGTTGTCTGAATTTTGCATCACGCAGGATCATCCAAGAAGAGGAGACGTTGAAGATCAACGTGAAGCCAGGATGGAAGAAAGGGACGAAGATCTCATTCGAAGGGAAAGGAGACGAAAGGCCAGGGTACCTGCCGGCCGACATCGTCTTCTCGATCGAGGAGAAGAGGCACCCGTTGTTCAAGAGAAGAGGGGACGATCTGGAGATAGCGGTTGAGATCCCGCTGGTGCAAGCCCTGACCGGATGCACCCTCTCCGTCCCGTTGTTAGGTGGCGAGGACATGAGGGTTCCGTTCGACGAGATCATCTTCCCAGGGTACGAGAAGGCCATCCTGGGGCAAGGCATGCCGAACCCGAAGGAGAACGGCAAGCGGGGCGATCTCCGGCTCAAGTTCTTCGTCGAGTTCCCGGACGGGCTGGACGATGAACAAAGGTCCGAAATCTGTAGCATTCTTGAGGATTGTTGTTATACGTGATCCTGTATATCTAGGGTTGCTTCTTTCTCTAAGATTTCACACTAGGATTGAGATTCTTGATATACAATCAAATGGGAATGGTGATGCACTTGTTCAATATATTCGTATCATTAATTTTGGTGGGTATGTACAAAGTTAGGTTATACATGAGATGACCATTGTTTTATACAACAAGTTCCTATCCATCTCTAAATCAAAATTAATTAGTGCATATCCTAATTTTGTCCATAAAAAATTGTCCCCCCTTCTTCTAGTGCGACTTGCAGTTCTTGCAATAAATAAATAAATAACATGCCTTACGACCCGAAAAAAAAACATTTTTTCTCGCAAATTTCTCCATTTCAGACCGCCTTTGATCATTTCCGACCACCTTGATCGTCATGGACCGGAGGTTTTCGAGGCACGATAAGCCGAGGAGGTGGCCAAGATGACTGCATATGCCTAGAAATTTATAAAGGATCTAGAATTTCATGAGTACCCTAGAAAGTTCTCGAGGGTATTATGGGGAATAAATGTTTGTATTCTATATCTAAGCTTGATTCCTCCTCATTAATGAGGTCAATCAATTAGTTCAATTTCCATATCTATATACGTGTGAGCTTGGCTCCTCCTCTTTGATGAGGTCAATTAAAACCTCCGTGCTGAAAATGGCATTTTCTCAAAAATGGCACAGAAAGGGAAAATTATCTCATTAGAAATAGGAGAAAAGTATATATAACTGATTTACAGAATAACATCCTCCTTTACATAATAACTAAACGAATTTGATAAGGCTGTCTTAGACTCGTTTCATTTCGTGCTAAAAGAATGATTCGAAAAATGTATTTTTTTTAAAAGAAAAAATATTACGTAATGAGATAATTAGTTCATGAGAAATATTTTCATTATCGACAACAATTTATGTCTAAATATTTTCTTGGACAATGAAAATATTTTTCGTTCGTTTATTCTTGTAAGATATATAAACAGCTATTCTATTTTTTTTTCAAAAAACAATTCATTTTTTACGGGAAACAATCGGAAAGAAGAGAAGAAGGGGAAGCTCTCTCCTTTGATATGGGAGAAAGTTATACATGACGCTTTAAAGATTACGAGATTAAATGTTTAACATTCACTGCTTAATAGATAAAATAAATTTTGATAATGGTGTTTATGGGAGAAAAGAAGGGAAATTACATGTTTAAGTAAAGGAATTCCTCTTCCATGATGTAATCGATATGTATATCGCATAATTCTTATTTTTATCAAATGAATCTTCAGCTCATAAAAACGCAAAACTCAACGGAAATGAAGAAATCGAGTGAATCCATTTTATGTAAAAATTACTGAATTAATCACGGAATTGCAATATGAATCATCGATGTAACAAATTTCCAATCTCGCACTTGATTGCCTTCTGTCGGGATAGGCCAATTCCGCTTTAACCGCCGATGTGGTGATACCCGAGAGTGGCTGTGGGTCTTGGACCTAAAAGCACTATAGTCTTCCATGCTAGCGGTTCGCCGAAAATCTGCCGAAGCACCGCGTCGAGGGCGAAAAAATTCGAAGCTTGAGCATATTTTAGCAATTCTAATAAGTTCCAACTAGCCCAGGAGGAATAGTAATTCTCAAGAAAGTTACCTCTGTCTTTAATATTTTCTTTTTTCCAGTCGATTCTGTCTATAAAAAGTTAGCATGTTAGGTTTAGTCAAACGCGTACGCTTCGATAATATTAAGGGCTATAAATACGACCCGGTTTCAAATCTTTGGAAATGCGGTAAACTCTTGCATTAATTCGTTCGTGGGATCTTCTCCATTCCGCAAAAGAAGGGAAGATATACAGAGAGAGAGAGAGAGAGAACGCGGAAGGACCAGTTGGCTGAGTGGGAGGGAGAAAGAGGAGAGGACGACGAAGGGAGGAGGCGAAAGAACCGAAAAGGAAAAGAAAATGGTGGAAAGAGGCGAGACGAGCTCGACGGGAGGGAGCGATGGAACGCAGGATCCATTCCCATCTGCCAAGAAGATCACCAAAAGACCCAAATGTACTCCTCTCCTCCGCCTCCTCCTCCTCCTTTTCATGGTTTTGATCGTGTAACCCTTGTTTTATCTTTGGGTTTTCTTGATCTCTTCTGATGATGGGAAATCTCTCAATCCTCGACTTCTTCGTTGTTGGGTACAAACCCTTCTGACAATTCTCAATGCCATGATTATATATGGGATACCCAGAATTTGTTCGTCGAATTTGTTGTTGTCTCCTGTCCCTCCTTGTTCATTCAATTCATCTCCTTGGCTAAACGATCGTATTCACTCGTTTTGAGTGAATTTCTGCTTTTTGTCGTATGTACTGAGTTGGGTCGATAGCCAAAACGAAAAAGAACTCGTCCCCCCATGTTCATCGATCCGTGTCCTTGGCCCCATGATCATATACAGGAGGTGATTGCTGGGAAAGTTCAAGAACGACACCTTGTATCTTTGCAATTGTTTTAAAGTTTCATTCAAACATGAACATCTGCGTTAGCTTTCGAAGGAACACGTTTTCAGAGAAATAGGCCAATAGGTTGACGTTCCTTTCTTCTGTTTCATTTGAGGTTTTGGGAGGGGGCAAGTATGGATACATGTTAAAGTGCTGATTTTAGCCAATAAGAAAAAGATGATGAAGTGCTTTTGATCTTTACATTGCTATGAAATAGAATAAGACATTTTCGCGGCGCGCCTCGACTCGAAACTAAGTGACATCGTACTGGGAGAACATCTTTAGATTGTCTATGTTCTGTAATCAATCTTATCTGAGGAATTGGCTTCCGTTTTCATCTTTTGATGATTTAGTGGTTGATGCTGAAGCATTCGAGATGTTTTTAGGCATCCTTATCGAGTGATGTTGATAGGGACAAATATCTTTAGCTTTTAACATTTGTAATTTTTTAAGTCTCATTCCATCATCTGATTGTCCTGTTGATTCAGCTTGATACACCAATTACAAAGGTTTATACTTATTAGCGTTTGTGTTATCAGCTTTGATGCGTTTGTCCGTGTTTTTGTTTTTCCAGATTCTAGGTTCACCCAGCAGGAACTTCCTGCTTGCAAACCGATTTTGACTCCCGGTTGGGTACAGTCTACAATTAGCATTATAAGTTCCTTTTTATATTGTCAAATCACAATGTATTATTGGAGCAAAATCATCCGTGGCTTCTCAGAAACACTTCATCATATCAGGTCATTACAGCTCTTATTCTCGTCGGTGTGATCTTCATCCCCATTGGCCTCGCCTCCTTGTTTGCCTCTCAAAGAGTAATGTTTCAAGTTTCTCATTTCATGGTACTTCGTTCTGAAATTTCTTTTTCTTGTTTTTTGATTGTCAAACACTCGATTATTCCTCTGGACGTAGGTTGTAGAAATTGTGGATCGATACGACGAAGATTGCATTCCTCCAAGTTTCAAGGACAAAGCTCTCGGCTTCATTCAAGATGATAATACCGATAAGACTTGCATTAGGAAGCTAACTGTGAGTTCATTTTCTGCTTACTGCGGGAGTTTTCTTTTGTTGATGCTTATCTCCATCTTTATGTGTGTTCTAAAAGAATCGATGGCTCCATTGTTGCAGGTCCCAAAGCTAATGAAAAGTCCCATTTACGTCTACTATCAGCTGTCTAACTTCTATCAGAATCATCGCCGGTACTCAAATTCATGTCCAGTTTGAATTCCATCTTTCCTGTAATAATATGCACAAACGCTGATTGAAACTTTTCTGCATGATGTCTTTTCTAGATATGTCAAGAGTAGGAGCGATAAACAATTGCGAAGCAGGAGAGATGAGTCGAAGACAACCAATTGTGAGCCCGAAGCATTTGCGGGAGACAAACAGACAATCGTTCCTTGTGGCCTCATTGCGTGGAGCTTGTTCAATGACACTTACAAGTTTTCGGTGACCGATCAGCCGCTAGACGTCAACAAGAGGAACATAGCATGGGACAGCGACCGAGAGCATAAGTTCGGATCCGATGTCTACCCAAAGAATTTCCAAGGCGGACGTCTAATCGGCGGTGCAAAACTCAATTCAAGCATCCCTGTAAGCGTTGGATCGCTTCCATCTGTTCCATTCAATGGTTCGAAGAGTCACGTTCTCTTTCTTTTTACGATTAACTGATTGCATTTTGCATTCTACAGTTGAATGAACAGGAGGACCTGATTGTGTGGATGCGCACGGCGGCGTTGCCGACTTTCAGAAAACTTTATGGGAGGATAGAGGTCGACCTCGAAGCAGGTAAGGAGATCACAGTCATGATACAGAATAATTACAACACCTACGATTTCGGGGGCAAGAAGCACTTGGTGCTATCGACCACCAGTTGGATGGGTGGGAAGAATGACTTCCTGGGAGCGGCCTATCTGGCTGTTGGAGGGATTTGCTTGTTCTTGGCAGTAGCCTTCATACTTGTCTACGTGCTCAAGCCAAGGTGAGTATCAATCATTCAAAACATGATTGTTGCAATAGAAGATTAGCTTTGTGAATTCTGACTAATTGACTTTTATATGTTTCTTTTTCCTTGTCTTTTTCATTTATTTATTTAATATTTGATGATCTGGGCAGGCCTCTTGGAGATCCATCTTACCTATCTTGGAATAGGAATCCTATAGGACACCTGAACTAGTGCCGAAGTTTATGTTCTGATGAAATTCATGTCATGTATGGTACTTTGGTTTCGTGACATTTAATACTCTACTATTCAACTGAGTCATTGTAAAGGAGACCATGTTTTGTAGCTTACTAAAACTCGGGATGAATCCATTCTCACTTCTAGTACGAGTTTGTATCCATCTCTCATTGCTAACGTATGTATAAATGTATGTGTTCGCGCGTGACCCACAAAACAGATAGGCAAATTTACCAGCTGTGAAGGAAACTGTTGTACATATAAGTAGGGGTGATTGGTTCCCGATCCGGTTCCCACGCAATACATATCCATGTCACTATAGATAGATGTTGCGCATATGAGGGCTAAAACTGCCTAGTACAATTGCTGTTAAAGCTGTTAGTGTCTAAACTTCACTTCTCTTCAATCTTCCAACCCAAGAAGTAGAGTTAATAGTTCCCTCAAGTTAAACTGGCCTCTAGTCCAGTTAGCGTGCAGGAAGTTTCTTTGCATGCACTAAACATCATGTTTCGACAATTTTACAGACAATCTTTGAACAAAACTTAGCCATTTGCCATTGCTCACGGTTCCTGTCGCAACAAACTATACGCGAGTGAAATTTCACGTTGATGCAGGAAGTACGAAGCAGAATCAATGCTCAAAATACGGAGAAAGTTCATTTTTATTACTAGACAATCTCAGGGATCTCTTACAATAAGTGTTTATATGCCTAATGAAGGTTTTGCATTATGACAACAGAACAAATTCGAAGTCCTGGAAATTGGACTTCCATATTATTTTGCCATGATCACAATTCTATCTTTTTAGTTCGTATTAAGACATGTTTATACATAAGTACCAACTCTCAAACAACAATCGAATATCAATCGACGGCAAATAAACACGTTCGAAGTCGACATATCTCATGATTATTTTAATTTGATGATCGATAATGCATTATCGTATCAAGGAAACACAAATTGCTAGCCTTAAATGTCACTTAACCATGGTTGTCTCATGTGTTTGCTCCAAAATCTCTTCATACGAGCAAAACTACTTACCAACAGTCATGAGTGTGCTCGCACTTCGTTCTACCTCCTAAAAAAGTGACCTTAATGTTACAATGATCTTCTTCTTTGGATTATTCAGGTTTTGAAACATGAAATTACGATAAATATTTAAGCTACAGCCATCTAGAAAAGCGCGGGGACAAAAGATGCGCAGCCCCGGTGGCTAACGATAAAGAAGGCTATCTACACATTTCCGTCCTCTCAAAATCAGAGGATTTGGCGGGACTGAAGTGGATGAAAGCTGCAAGTTTTAGGATTTCAATGAATGAAATGAAAGTTTTAGGATTAGAGTGCACGGAGTTGACAATTTTCAGGATTTGTGCTATAATTATCCCTACTTATCTAATGAGATTTTGGCAAATTCCTCCAACGGATGATATTTTACTAACCATACATATAAACTTTCAAAAAAAGGCGGACGAAAGAGACAAAGTCATCGGTATCAGAAGATATAGCAACAAGCTCAATCATTAGAGATGAACTATATAACTTGGAAATGTTTCACAACACACAAAGTCAAGACAGACTATGTTATTGCAGCATTGAACCTAGATTTTCTATGTTAAGGAGCAGCGGCAAGACCATCTCCCCTCAGTAAATTCAGACAAAAACTATCATGCTTCCATTCTGCAAAGGAAGTGATCTGTCCCCCTATCATAAGTAGAGTTTTATCCTCCAAAAATGATATCTCGATATTCACGCGGTTCTAAATTCCCAAACCCTCGAGAAAAGCTAATCATACAATCTGTACAAACTTAACAGATAATAAGATATCGATCAAGCTGCTAAGAGTTTTATTACCTTTTCAAACTTCAAAGCACGTCACATGAAGTAAATTTACACATGACAAAACATTGAAACATGCTGAGTTTATGTTTTTAAACTTTCAAAGCATGTTAGGTAAAGCTTTTTTTTTTTTTGGTCAAAATGTTAGGTAAAGCTTAATAAGTGCCCAAAGTCACTCCTTTAACATGCTCTATACATAGAAACAGGAGGCGAATATCACTTTTTTGTTATATTATACTAAAGAGCAACTTCCTTTATGGTGTGGAAACCCTAACAAGATTTTGTTTGCTAGGCATTCTGCAATTGCAACGTACTCAGTTTTAGTGCTTTTGCCTCCTTTGTTAGACCATGATTCTGCTTACTGATAGAATCTCCAAGAACAACATGTGACGGATGGCCACAACACTTCTGTAGTCAAATATGACAATCAACCTATTGAAACTTGTGTCGTGATTAAGGAGTTCAAGTGGTGTGACGAGCAGGTTTATCGAACACACATTAATTTCCTCTAGCTAATTTCATCGTGTGTACTTGATACTTATAGGTTGACGGTTTACATCCTGAATATGCTTTAGAAAAGAAAATGAAGCTGGTCGTTCGTAGGGTGTGTAGTAATAGATGAACCCGCCACGAGCATAGGCTGTCGACAGAATTGTCTCACAGGAAGTGGGAGTCCCTGGTAACTAGCCAATGCGGATGGCCAAATGACAATCAAGCAACTATTACATTGCCTCCAACAAGGTTTTCCTTCAATTTGTTACATAAAGTTGATCATCACTTTATTAGACACTTAGTGAGGCTAAAGCTAACGGTCGTGGCTTTTCTTTGGAAAACGTACGCGGTGTCGTTATAAATGCATTAGGTTGATGACATTTCAATAACATTTGTAATAGCTTGGCCATGATCGATATCTATGCTCTATCTTGATAGGAATGTCTACAACTTTATAAGCCTAGAAATTGTGCCAACATCATTATAACTTAGTAAGTTAGTAAGAGGAGTTATCTTTGTCGGATAGCAAGATCTTGATAACTTGAAATCACCGAACTTTTCTTTTCATCAGATGAGTCATTTCAACATTCTTTATCCGTATATATAAGCTCTAGACTCCATACAAACAACAAAGAGCACGATGTGGATGTTGTCGATTTCAGGTCTTACTTCAATCAAGTATCTAGCTATGGAATCATTCAGCATCAAATGCTATACTCTCATTGAAATCTCGCAAAGAATTCAAGCAGCTTTTGCACTCAGACAATAAGCACATAATCACATGTATGATCAGACAACGGAGATGCATGTGCTGATTCTACAGCATGCAGTTGTTCATTAAAGAAGACCAAGAGTTGCTTCAATGGGTTCCTTAAGGTGTAACCCGAAGGAAAGAGTCACTCATGCAACTTAGCGAACTTCATGAAAGTTGATTCAGTCATAAGAGTCACGTGCGAATGTCCATTTACGGGGCCTCCTAATCAGTATAACCTTGATTGAGAACACTAACAAGCATTCATCTTAACGACTGAGTTCACATGCTAAGATTTATTCTTAGTGGTATCGTGAGCCGAAGGAAGAGGGTTCTAGAATGTGCTATGAACTGGAATAAGATGGAAGTGTTGATTGACCTCTACATATACAGAATATTGGGTTTGACGTGATGTTTTGCAGGTTTGCTTACATTGATTTGATTTTACGGATAGCTACATTGCTTTAGAGCTTTATGGGACTGAATTAGGTGGTTTTCCGTTAGCGGTGGAAGAGGCTAGACCGAGAGCTGATAGTGGCGGTGGTTTTGATGGTGGCAGAGGAGGTAGAAGGGGTGGTAAATTAAGTAGCACCGACACCGAGCCAACACATCATTTATCAAAAAATCGAGAATTTCGATATGTTGGGACACATTGTATATCAAATATATATTTTTACATATAAGAATATCAGCGGTGAGTTTCTTTTTCCTCTGTTAGGGATTCACGGTTAGATTTTTTTTTTTTTTTGTTGCTAGCTGATTGGGTATATTAATTTTTGGATGGCTAGGCATATGATTTAATTATATATATTTTTGATAAATTTATATGTTGCCCTCTAATTTATTGAAAATACTTAAAATTGACATCGTGCGTATCAAAATGGCTTGTCGGGATGCTTGGACTCATGTGTCACCTGGCGTGTCTAAAGTGTTAATCACATGTCAATCGCATATCGAAGAGTGCCGAGCGTCGGACACGACCCGACACGATACAAAAGCACTAGAGAGTCGGTGCTTCTTAGGTAATAGACGTGGTCCTGCTTTTGCTTTTCAAATAATTGAAGTCTCAGTTACGTTTTTCGTTAAGTGCTCTAAGCATTCAAGGGGAAAAAGAAATATCTTTGTCCATAGACTACAGCAGATGATAAAAAGACAATTAATGACCACACCTGCTTTAATGAAAGGAAGAAAGAGAAGCACATTAGGAACCTGCGCTGCGCTCCACGCCTGAAAGGAAGAAGAGAAGATAAGAGAGTGTCTGCCGAGAGAAACCTGTAAGGCATAAGTTTTTATTTCTAGTGCTTTTGCTGACAAAATGGTTGTTTTGCCTTTCAGCGCGCCCACGGGAATACTGCCTATAGAGCCATGAGCTTTCTAGGCATAATCACCATTAAGGATACGCATGATAACACTTACGAAAGTGGATTTCTGCTCTAGAAGTGCTTTTGGAGCAGTTTCTAGAGCAGAAATCCGTTTGGTAAAAATTTTTACTTATGAAAGAAATTTTCATTTTTGAAATTATTTTTCCCCCAATTTGAGAAGTTAAAAAATAGATTCTTCAACTTAAAAAATACTTCTCGTCTCACCCTTTTTTCATTACGCTTTCACCCTCTTTTCGATCATACCCACTTCCGCCGATCATCGCTGACCGCCGCCCATTGCCGACATCCACCGGCCGCCGCCCATGACCACTGCCGACCATCGCCAGCCCCGCTCACCGTAGACCTTCGTCGGCCGCCACCCACCAACTACACCCAATAGCTAACCACCGCTAACATCGGTGGCCATCGCCCATCGCTGGCCGCAATCGGTTGACCATTGCCACCGCTTACCACTTGCCGACCTCCGTCGGCCGCGGTCGACCACCCATTGCGGTGGTGACCGCCGCCCACCGCCACCGCGATCACCGCTATCCATCGATCTTCATCGGTCGCCATCGCCACCCCTCTGCCGCCAACCATCGACCACCACACTGGCCCTTGCTACCGGAGTTGCCGTTTCCGGTGCTGAGTAAAAAAATAAATAATATTTTTTTTTTTAAAGAAATTTAAAAAGTTCAAAAATGAAGTAAAAATTTTCGGCTGTCGATAATAATTTTTCATAGAATATTTTGTGTTAATAATGTTTCGGAAGTAAAAATTTTCAATCGTTACCAAACGAATTTCTCCGATCGAAATAACTTCTAGAGCAGAAGTAGAAGAATCAACTTTTGCTTACGAGGAAAAGTAGAAAAATCAACTTCTTGCTAGAAGTTGATTTCAAGCATAAGTGTTACCATGCGTGTGCCCTAAGCGCCTCTTTGGTAATTTCAAATATAAGTTTCGAGTAGAAATGATTTTTTCGAATTTTGTTCTTAAATTCTATTCCCAAGAACAACGTTACCAAACAAGATTTCTATTTTTTTTAATATTTTCCTGGAATAAAAGAACATGAATAATAATAAAAACAAACATGAGCCTTAAAATCAATCGGTGGGCTTCTACATAATGAATTGGTTAACAAGCTTGCTGGATTTACCAAGACAATGGGAGTGTGCTCTTCACTCAAAGCGAGAACAATTGGGGTATCCTCTTGGGTCTTAAAATGGCAATTTCTTTGGGCATCCCTCAACTTATTGTGGAGGTAGACTTGCAAGTCACTATTTCACTGCTCTAAAAATCAACCCCCTCTCTCAACTTTAGTGACATGCTCATTCATCATATTCAAAAACTTTTACTGCATTTCTAGCACGTCAAATTTTTTGCATATTTTTAGGGAAGGAAATTTATGTCTTTGATTGGTTAGCAAATTGGATCATTCGATATCTTAGTTTTAAATAGGCCATGAGAGATTTGGTTATTTTATCTTTGGAGATCAGACTCGATCAAGTTTATATAAGCGAGTTGTAGTGTAACATTTGAGCTTTGCCCTTTTTTATTTTATATATATATATATAACAGGAGACTTATCAAATAAGCCCTTAGCATTCTTCATGGACGGCCCCGATCGGGCATGATATATCCAACGGTTAAAAAGCCGTGCGAGCCTACTATATATTTTTGATAAATTTACATGTTGCCCTCTAATTTATTGAAAATACTTAAAATTGACACCGTGTGTGTCAAAATGGCGTGTCGGGATCTTTGGACTCATGTGTCACCTGGTGTGTCTAAAGTACTAATCACATGTCGGTCGTATATCGAAAAGTGTCGAAGTGTAGGACACGACCCGACATGACACGAAAGCACTAGAGAGTGTTAGTGCTTCTTAGGTAATAGACGTGGTCCTACTTTTGCTTTTCAAATAATTGAAGTCTCAGTTACGTTTTTTGTCAAGTGCTCCAAGCATTCAAGGGAAAAAAAAAAAATCTTTATCCATAGACTACAGCAGATGATAAAAAGAAAATTAATGGCCACACCTGCTTTAATGAAAGGAAGAAAGAGAAGCACATTAGGAACTTGCGCTCCACGCCTGAAAGGAAGAAGAGAAGATAAGAGAGTATTCACCGAGAGATAACGATAAGGCATAAGTTTTTATCTCTTGTGCTTTCGCCGACAAAATGGTTGTTTTGCCTTTCAGCGCGCCCGCGGGAATACTGCCCAGTGCCTACAGAGCCATGAGCTTCCCTACGCATAATCGGCCATTAAAGGTGTGCATGATAACATTTCTAAAAGTGGATTTCTGCTCTAAAAGTACTTTTAAAGCAAAAATTTATTTGGCAAAAAATTTTACTTGTGAAAAAAATTTTCACTTCCGAAGTTATTTTTCTCATAATTTGAGAATTTAAAAAAATAGCTTCTCCAACTCAAGAAATACTTCTCGCATCACTCTCTTTTCATTAGGCTCTCACCCTCTTTTCGACCATACCCATCTCCGTCGATCGTCGCGGCCGCCGCCCATTGCCGACATCCACCGGCCGCCGCCCACGACCACCGCCAACCATTGCCAACCCCACTCAACGTAGACCTTCGCCGGCCGCCACTTGCCGACCGCACTTGATAGCCAACCACCGCCCACCGCCGACATCCGTGGTGCCGCTCGCATAGCTGACCATTGCCGCCGTTGACCACCGGCCGACCTTCATCGGCTGCAACCAATTGCTGCGGCCGACCACCCATCGCAGCTTCGCAACCAGCCGCCCACCGCCGACCCAGATCACCGCTAACCACCGATCTTCATCGACCGCCACCGCCACCCCCTACCGCCAACCATCGACCATCGCACAGTTGCCCGAGTAAAAAATAAATAATAATTTTTTAGTTTTAAAGAAATTTAAAAAGTTCAAAAATGAAGTAGAAATTTTCGATCGTCAATAATAATTTTTCATAGAATATTTTGTGTTAATAATGTTTCGAAGTAGAAATTTTCAATCGTTACCAAACGAATTTCTACGATCGAAATAACTTATGGAGCGAAAATAGAAAAATCAACTTTTCTTCGAGGAGAAATAGAAAAATCAACTTCGGCCGAAATTGATTTACGAAGCATAAGTGTTACCATGCGCGTCGTAAGTGCCTCTTTGGTAATTTCAAATATAAGTTTTGAGTAGAAATGATTTTTTCAAATTTTGTTCTTAAATTCTATTCCCAAGAATGACGTTAGCAAACAAAATTTATATTTATTTTCTATTTTCCGGGGAATAAAAGAACATGAATAATAATAAAAACAACTAGGAGCCTTAAAATCAATCGGTGGGCTTCCACATAATGAATTGGTTAACAAGCTTGCTGGATTTACTCGGAGCGTGGGAGTGTGCTCTTTGCTCAAAGCGAACAATTGGGGGTATCCTCTTGGGTCTTAAAATGGCAATTTCTTTGGGCATCCCTCAACTTACCGTGGAGGTAGACTCGCAAGTCACTATTCCACTCTCTAAAAATCAACCCCCTCTCTCAACTTTAGTGACACGCTCATTCATCGGATTCAAAAACTTTTACGGCATTTCTAGCACGTCAAATTTTTTGCATATTTTCAGGGAATGAAATTTATGTGCTGATTGCTTAGCAAATTGGATCATTCGATATCTTAGTTTTAAACAGGCCATGAGAGATTCGATTATTTTATCTTTGGAGATCGAGACTTGATCAAGTTTCTATAAGCGAGTTGTAGTGTAACATTTGAACTTTGCCTTTTTTAGTGTGTGTGTGTCTCTCTCTATATATATAAACAGGAGACTTATCAAATAAGCCCTTAGCATTCTTCATGGATGGCCCCGATCGGGCATGATATATCCAACGGTTAAAAAGCCGTGCGAGCCTACTATATATTCAGATCAGCTCAAATCACTCCTCCCTACTTCCCAAGCAAGAAGGAACGATGGCAACCATTCTCCTCAGGAATCTTGTCAATCTCTTCCACGAGCGGAATTCTCGAAAGGCCGAACACTATGGCCTGTCGCACACGAGGAGGTATGGTCGGAATGCGATTTCAATTGATGCGACTTTTAGCGGATCTGATCCTGATTTCGATTTTCCTTTCGTTTTCCTGTGCATTCATTCGTCAGAGAGTTGGCTGATTCGCTCGAAGCTTATATGGATGTCGAGCAAGCTTTCTTGGACGGATTGGATAGAGTGTCCCGCCTAGCATCGGTCGTGGTTCAATCACTCGACGAAATAGAACTGCTCGTGGTTTTGGCTCGGGAGTATCCGCGGCGGTTTGCCCTTGACAGGGTTATAGTTCATGGGACTTTGGACGTGGACGAACAAATCCTGAGAGAGAAGCTGGAGAGGAGCGGATTCGTGCTCATCCAAGGGTACAATATTGTTATAATCCTTTGTTTTTATCCCTTCTTCTTTCTTCTCTTTTTTCACTTTTTAATTTATCTGCATGCATACATATGCTATTCCGCCGCCTCCGGAGGTTAAGACTGTCCCCGACTGTTTAGCTACTTCAGGTTTTAGCTAAGGGTGGGCGGTTCTAGGTTTTTTTATAGGTTCTATGTCACGCCCCGACTCTCGAGCCCGCGACATCCCTACCAAATCGCCACGAGGTCACGAAGGATAACGTCCCAGCGCTATCGACCTTTCGATTATATACGCATGCGGAAACGGTTTACTCCCGGACAACATATAAACAAATAGGGATAGCATAGCGAAAAATACATATCAAGGAAAATAGTCAAAAGTAACATCCACGATTCTTGGACGGTAGATGAGTCTTAACCTTATTGGGCTACGTAAATACATACAACCCCACACTTCGAGGCGGTTCACTAAGACCTCGAAGGTTACTAGTTCGAGATAAGATTTACTTCTCATCTACTCCAAAAGACTACCCTCATAACCTGGCCTTGGTATCCATAAAGCTCCATCACTTGGGACCTGAAAAATGGTTCCCATAATGGGGTGAGATATAAATCTCGGTGAATCAAGCCTAAGCTCGATTAGGATACTTGATTCGCCCAAAACAACCTAACCACGAGCATTATAAAAATCACGATATAACCATATATCCAACAATCATATCACATGGCAATAATCACCCACACGCATACTTACCGGCCTTCACCACACATAATGTAATGCTTGACTCCACTCAACAGCCCACATCGGACAACCAAATGAACACGCATCACACTCACAAGCATGCACTAGACACCACACAAGTCCATTTATTAACGATGATCGCGCTCTCGGCGCCACAATGACTAGGATCCACGCTACCGGCGTGATCGACTCTCACAAATAATGCGATCCCGCATTCTTCCGCGGAGACCGGGCTACGTTCCTTTTCCCTCTCGGCAACGGCTACTACAAGCGGTGTATCCAGTGCACTCTGCATGGCACGGCAAGTAGGCATCCCTATACGGGGCTTCGGTCCATCACAAGCTGCGACCGGCATCCGATAATCCCTTAAAACCGTACGTACCATACGGGGCATGAATTATCGTGCTTCGGCAAGTCGTGTGGTCCCATATGAAAATGGTACAGTGTGTACTCCGTGTACAAAACGAACTTGCCAGGAAAACCCATCATCGTTCCTTCATATGACCATGCAGCACACCCGACACATCAATCAATTTATTCTTTTGATTTAGGCGGATGCTCACACGACGTGCTCAACGACTCGGCCCAAGGCCATTTTAATGCCAAGTTATATCTTTGATACTTCACACGGTCATATGAATGCAAACTACCAAATAGATATTGCAAGATCACACGGGACAATTAATCCTCAAACAACACCAATCCACTCAACGAGCATTTCAACGAGGCGAACCGCCCCAAAACACAATCATCAATTCCACACGAATGAGCCATTTCGATTAGGCCACATAAAAGCTCAATTACGTTGCCAAATTCATTAATTAGCCAATTCGATTTATAATCGCCAATCGATCGCTCGTCTTTAACCTATCGCTCGCTCGCGATCAAATCACCACGTACGGTCAAATTCGCTTAACAACAATTAGCCACAAACACTGTTCACCACCGGATTCTTCGTTCACGGTCGGAAACACTGTTCACGACCGGGAGGCACTTGTTCACCCTAACACTGTTCACCGTACGGAAATTTCGTCTGTGCGCTCGCGGGACGACGATGGGGCTGCGATTTCGGCGGCGACGACGAAGGATGGCTCGGATCAAGCGGTGTCGGCTCCTGGCTCGCGGATCTAGGGTCACGGCCGAGATGGAAGGGGGCTCGGGTTGGGGTCGTGGGTCGCGGGGCGGCCTCGAGCACGGCGGCTCACGGCGGCGGCTGGGAGGATGGCCTCACGGTGAGGGGTCACGAGGCCGAATCGGTGGCCGGGACGTCGGGTGATGGGAAACCGAGGGGTGAGGTTTCGGGTCCACGGATCTAGAGGTCGCGGGGTCGCGACCGAGCCGGGCTGGGACGATGACGGGTTGAGGAGTTGGGCGATGGCGAGGCTCGCGGGTCGGTGGTGGCCGAGACTCAGGTGGAGCGACGGTGGGGGCTGGTGCGGCGACGAGTGAGCTGTGGTGGGCCGGGTTGACGGGCGGGCCGGAGGCGGCGGCGAAGCGAACGGCAAAGCTTTGGCCGGGGGAGGGAGCAACAGAGGAGGCGTCGCACACAACGGAAGACCGGAAGAAAGAAGAAAGAAGAAGAAAGAAGAAGAAG
Organism: Rhodamnia rubescens; assembly: GCA_021437795.1. Lineage (NCBI taxonomy): Eukaryota > Viridiplantae > Streptophyta > Magnoliopsida > Myrtales > Myrtaceae > Rhodamnia > Rhodamnia rubescens. The sequence goes on along the minus strand of JAILYA010000002.1, from coordinate 7,162,917 downwards.
AAGAAGAAGAGAGGAAGAAGGAGAGGGAGAGAGAGCACGTGGGGGAGGGGGTGGTGGCGGACAAAAGGAGAAAAGGGGGGGGAGAGAGAGAGTTAGTGGAGAAAGTTCACGTGGAGGGGGGGAGGAAAGGAGGAGAGAGAGTGGGTGGGGTGGGTGTCACAACTCTCCCCACCTTAAAAAAATTTCGCCCTCGAAATTACAGATGCGATCACGACTCTTCAAAAAGATACGAGTAGCTGCTTTTCATAACTTCCTCGTTCTCCCATGTAGCTCCTTCCAAGTCCATGGTGTTGCCAAACCACTTTCACTAGCGGAATCGTCTTGCTCCGGAGCACTTGTTCTTTCCTATCCACGATCTGGAACGGCTGTTCCACATATGCAGCTCGTTCATCTAGCTTGATTTCTTCATAACTCAGCACATGAGCGGGATGCGGTTCGTACTTTCTCAACATCGACACGTGGAATACATTATGCACTTGAGCCGATCTTGGCGGTAACGCAAGACGATATGCCGATTTCCAATCCCTCCAAAATCTCAAAAGGGCCAACATATCTTGGGCTCAACTTTCCTTTCTTGCCAAAACGGGATGTCCCTCTCATAGGTGACATCTTGAGGAAAACATGATCGCCCACTTGGAATTCTAGAGGTCTACGCTTCCTATCTGCATAGCTCTTACGGCGACTTTGGGCGATCTTCGATCTGTCTCGATAACTTTGACAGCTTCCATGGGCTGCTGTACCAACTCGGGACCGGTGATTTTTCTTTCGCCTACTTCATCCCAACAAAGCGGCGTCTGCACGCTCTGCCATACAATGCCTCGAATGGCGCCATCTTGATACTCTGCTGAAAAGTTGTTGTAGGCAAATTCAACTAAATGCAACTGTTCTTCCCAAGCGCCCTTAAAATCCAAGACACAAGCTCTCAACATATCCTCCAGTCTGAATTGTCCTTTCGGGCCGACCATCTGTCTGCGGATGATAGGCCGTACGAACCGAAGCTTCGTTCCCAAAGCAGTCTGAGACTTTTCCAAAATGTGGCGGTGAACTTGGGATCACGATGCGAGGTGATCGTCACGGGTACTCCATGCGATCTCACGATATGCTTCACATACGGTTCGCATATTTGTCCAAGGCAAAATCTTTTCTCCTTTGGAATGAAGTGTGCCGAGCTTCGTCAATCATCCACAACAATCCATATCGAATCATGTCCTCTCGACTTCTTGGGTGATCCCATCACGAAGTCCATCGTAACATGCTCCCATTTCCACTCTGGAATTTCCAAGGGTTGCAACGGTCCTCCCAGGCTTACGATCTTGCGCCTTGACTTGTCGACAATTCGGACACTTAGCCGCATACTTGGCTATATCTGCCTTCATTCCATTCCACCGGTAGTGTTGTTTCAAATTCGATACATCTTCGTACTTCCCAGGATGGATACTATAAGCGCTACGATGTGCCTCTCATAGGATATCCTCCCTTAGACTTTCATCGATTGGCACAACTAGACGTCCCCTAAATTTCGGTATCCCATCCTCGGCCACTTGAAAATCAACCCTTCGCTTAGCTGCGTCTTCTCGAAGGATCTTCCGAACAATAGGGTCCGTCGGCTGCCGGGGCCCTTATTCTAGTCTGCACTTATGGCTCAATTCTCAATGTAGCTACCGGACTCGACGGCCGACTTATCTCCAACTTGAAGTCCGAGTCTCTCACTTGCTCAGCGAGACGCCATTCACTAACACATAATTGAGCAATCACCGATTTCCTACTCGGGGCATCTGCAACCTTATTCGCACTTACCCCGGATGATACAATATTTCACAATCATAATCCTTGAGCGAACTTCATCCATCGATGCTGCCTCATGTTCAACTCTTTACGAGAGAATAGGTACTTCAAGCTCGATGATCGGTATATATTTGAAAACTTTCTCCAATCGAGATAATGCCTCCAAATCTTCAAGGCGAACACGACCGCGACCCAACTCCGGATCGTGCGTCGGATAGTTCAACTCGTGGGGTCTCAAGCGGCGAGACGCATACGCTACTACCCTTCCATGTTGCATTAGAACACAACCCGGACCTACGAGAGACGCATCACTTTGTAAATCTCGAAACCTCCCGGAGCCGGACGGAATCGTCAACACCGGGAGCCGTAGTCGGCTTATGTTTAAGCTCTTGAAAACTACGCTCACATTTGTCTGTCCACTCAAACTTTGCGTCTTTCTTCAATAACTTAGTTAAAGGTGAGGCTATAGCTGAAAATCTTTCCACGAAACGTCTATAATAGCCTACCAAACCCAAGAAGCTTCGATCTCCGTCAACTGTCTTCGGTCTTGTCCAATCCATAACTGCCTCGATCTTCGATGGATCTACTTCAATTCCTTCTCCCGGAGACCACGTGGCCTAGGAACGCCACACGAGTTAACCAAAACTCGCACTTGCTAAACTTCGCATAAAGGCGATGTACCCTTAGAGTTTCCAAAACTACCCTTAGATGTTGCTCGTGCTCCTCTAGGCTCTTCGAGTACACCGGAATGTCGTCTATAAATACGATCACAAAGAGATCCAAGAACTCTTTGAACACCCCCGTTCATCATATCCATAAAAGCAACGGGAGCATTCGTAAGACCAAACGGCATCACTTTGTGAACTCATAGTGTCCAGTAGCAGCGTCTGACAGCTGTTTTTGGCGCATCCTCCTTTTTAATTCTCAAGCGATGGTATCCCGTCCGTAGATCGATCTTAGAGAATACCGATGCTCCTTGCAAGTCGATCGAACAGATCATCAATCCTCGGCGTGGGTACTTATTCTTTATCGTCACCCGATTCAACGTCGATAGTCTATACACAACCTCATCAACCCATCCTTCTTCTTTACAAACAAAGCGGCGCTCCCCAAGGTGATGCACTAGGACGAATGAACCCTTTATCCAGTAACTCTTGCATCTGCACCTTGAGTTCCTTCGATTCGACAATGCCATCCTATACGGCGCCTTAGAGATTGGCTCCGTCCCAGGAGCTAACTCTATTACAAATTCTATCGCCCTTTCCGGTGGTAAACCGGGCGGTTCTGAGGAAAGACATCCGGAAATTCGCGAACTACTGCAATGTCCTCAATCTTCGGCTCCTTAATGCGATACATCCAATACGGTCGCCAAATACCCTTGGCATCCACTTTCCAACAGGACGCGTCGCTTCCAACGACGAAATCAACGAGGTTGAGGTTCCACCTCGACTCCCATCAAATTCAAAACTCACACCATTCAACGGCCTAAATTGAATAGCCTTACGATAGCAATCCATCGTAGCCCTTTGCTTCGTCAACCAATCCATGCCCACGAGCGGATCAAAATCGTACATCTCCAATACGATAAGATCTATCTCACTTTCATGACCAGCTACAACTAGTCTACAACCAGGACAGCCTACTTGCGGCTACCACACTATCCTTTAAAGGTGTAGACACGTTGAAAACAACATCTAATGGTACCACATTCAAATCGGCCAGTTTAACAAATCTATCGGCCACAAAGGAATGCGTAGCACCCGGATCAAATAAAGCATAGGCGAATTGATTATGCAAGAGGACCGTACACATGCAGTCGGTGAATCCTTCGCCTCTTCACGAGTGACGGCAAACACTCTTCCCTTGAGCACTGTGGACGATTCGGGAAGTTTGGTGGCGCGGCTCCCCTTAGTGGCCCTCTCGGTTGTGGCGCTTTGCCTTCCTTGCGCTCTGCCTGCAGGGCGATCCTTCACCCGATGGCACGCTGGCCACATCCAAAGCGAGCTCCACTCCTATGGGCACGGACCGGGTCCATGTCTGCGGTGACACAGTTTGCACACCTCACTCTCGCGAAAAACAGGTTTATTGATCGCTCCTCTGCGATTGGGTGGGATGTGATGTCCGCCTCCATACATAGGCCTCTTCCCTTGCCTCTTCTCAAATCTATTTGAGGACGTAAAGCTGCGACCCGGATGCGGCGATCCCTCTCGGCTAAGTCTTGCTCCACTATCGGCGCCCTCTCATAAAGATCATCATAGTCCCCGAAGGTTGAACGGCGCTAGTATACTCTTAATCTCGGGTTTCAGCCCGTCCCTAAACCTTCTAGCCCTATCCTCGGGGTCTTCAATCAATCTCGAAGCATACTTAGACAATTCGGAGAACTTGGCTTCATATTGATCGACAATATCCGATTAAGCGGAGATGAACGAACTCGATCATCTTACGCTCTCTAGTCGTCCTCGAGAAATACTTGTTATTAAAAGCCTCCACAAAGGCATCCCACACCGGGACCGTACCTTCACGGGAAAATTCTATCCTTGACAGCTCCCCACCGATCATCGGCGTTACCCTCTAGTTGATAGACGGCCGGGACCACCTTATCCTCATTCGAGCATCTAAGTAAGTTAAACACTTTCTCCAATCCTTGAATCCATTGGGTGGCGGCCTCGGGGTCTCCGCTCCGGTGAACTGTGGCGGCTTCAACTTGAGAAACTGTTCCACTAGCTTTTGAGCTCTACGATCCTCAATTACCGCCACGGTGGCACATCCACTGGCGGAATTACAGGTGGAACTACAGTGGGGCTTCAACGACGGCGCGCGGCAAAGAACGTTCGATTTCTTGTTCTATCCTCTCTCCCATAGCTCCTAAAGCTTGCATAACTTCGCCATAGTCGGCTCTTGGCAGCGGGACCGGCTACGGGAGGTGCAACAGGAGGTGCCGCTCCAACATCGGCTATCTCATCTACCCGGCCTCGAGGCCTCTTTCGGGGTGCTCGAGGTGCTCTTCTACCGCGCCCGCTCATTATATAGAAAATGATGCGGAGTCCCCCTTACCCCAAAGCAAAGCGGTCGGAAGGCTACCCCAAAAACTTAACACACAATTAACAATCACATGCATATCAATATAAATCTTACTAACTGTTCACCCGAACACCGTTCACCGTACGGAAATTTCGTGTGCGCTCGCGCGGGGACGACGATGGGGCTGCGATTTCGGCGGCGACGACGAAGGATGGCTCGGATCAACGGTGTCAGCTCTCGGGCTCGCGGATCTAGGGGTCACGGACGAGATGGAAGGGGGCTCGGGTTGGGGTCGTGGGTAGCGGGGCGGGCCTCGAGCACGGCGGCTCACGGCGGCGGGCGGAGGATGGCCTCACGGTGAGGGGTGACGGGGCCGGATCCGGTGGCCGGGACGTCGGGTGATGGGAAACCGATGGGCGAGGTTTCCGGTCCACGAATCTAGAGGTCGCGGGGTCTCGCGACCGAGCTGGGCTGGGACGACGACGGCTTGAGGAGTTGGGCGATGGCGGAGGCTCGCGGGTCGGTGGTGGCCGAGACTAGGTGGAGCGGTGGGGGCTGGTGCGGCGATCGGTGCGGCGACGGGTGAGCTGTGGTGGCCGGTTGACGGGCGGACGGGCGGGAGCGAGGCGACGACGAAAGCTTGACGGGGGAGGGAGCAATGAGGAGGCGTCGCACACAACGAAGACCCGAAGAAAGAAGAAAGAAGAAGAAAGAAGAAGAAGAAGAAGAGAGGAAGAGAGAGCACGTGGGGGAGGGTGGTGGCGGACAAAAGGAGAAAAGGGGGGGAGAGAGAGAGTTAGTGGAGAAAGTTCACGTGGAGGGGGAGGAAAGGAGGAGAGAGAGTGGGTGGGGTGGGTGTCACATTCTATCCGGAAATAAAGCTTTTATTTTATGTCCGTTGTTTCCCTTTTCAATGAGTCATGGGGTACTCTGTTTAGCTATTTGAGGTCTTATTGTTTCCTTCAACAGGATCTATCTATGTTGCACCGACACGACACGGAACACGACACGACACGACATGTCGACACGTTTTTTTCTCAAAAAATAGAGAATTTCGACACGTTGTATATTAAATGTTATTTTTTATATATACATGTTAAATTATTATTTTTATAATTGCACAAATAAATAAATAATAATAAAAAGTCCTAAAATGAATTTTCATAATAATTCCGACACCCTCTTGTTTCCGCCACCAAAATCCAACACAAGAGAGAGAGAACAGTGGGATTCATCTCATCGGGTCTCCTTCTCCACGCGGAACCCCGAACCACCGCACCCCACGTCGATTGAGCGGCTCCTAGGTAGAGAAATACTGCGGTCCATTGTCGAGCAACTGACCACAACGTCAAAATGTGGCTGCCCGTTCGACCCCACCTCTTCAAAACGTGTGGCCGTGCATCAAGCGTACCTCAACTTGTCGAGGAAGAACGCTAAGTTGGCAGTGATAGTAGTCCCACATCGGTCGCAAATAGAGAAAGATAGGGGCAATCCTAATAAAATGGGGCCTCAAAGCGTGTAGTGTGCTGGACGGGCTGATGGGCCATAGGCCCATGGTGTTGAGGCTAGATTTTGATTTAAAAGTACAAAATCCACATTAATAATTCATGTGACGCGAGAATTTGGATTTGGACATGCGTTGATCGCGTGTAAGTGTATCTTAGCGTGTCGGACACCGACAAGTGTCGGACGCGTGAAAAATGCAAATTTTCACGTGTCCGTGTAACGTAGGGGTCCATCCAGTACCAAAAGTTTCTGATTCTCAAACTTGCACAGACTACAAAAGTTGTCTGTGTCAAATATGAGGCAAAATGGAAGTCATTCCACATGACAATAACAACAAGATCCACAATTTCTGCCAGGCCGCAGTCTAAGCACGTCAGCGGAAAATTCAGAGGCAAGACGTTGCGAAACGCCAGAAAATCCATACGGAAGGAATGTCTTTGGCTGAAAAAGTAAATTTTCTGGTCGATTAGAAAGATAGTTTCAAGAAAGATGGGAGATAATTGGGCTTGGCATAGTTCCCAGGAATTTTTCTGTCTTCTTGGGAACCTTAGGGCATATCTTTGGTAATAAATGTAGCTTCTTTTGTCAAAAACACCAAAGAGAGACTGTACCCTTTTCCCATCAACATAGGATCTGTTTGATTCCATCATAAGTTATCGGTCTAGATATCGTCTCTTGTTCCTTATAACAGCCTGAGAAGTCAAGACAGTGTTAAGCCATATAAATTTCTTTAAAAGCAGATGTTTTATTGTAAGAGATACCCTTATCTAGTGATATGGAGTTCCAGAGACCAGTTTCTAAAACATTGTACTCTTTGGTAAGCTCCTTCCCAGGTGCCGGTCTTCCTGACTAATGGGATCGAAATCTGAACAATGTGATTAGACGAGACCGATAGACGGTTTCCTCCTCGACAGCGATTTCTCATAAACGTCCTTAGTGACAGCCTCACAATGCGCATTTGGAGCATACATAAGTATGGTAACTGTGACAAGTCTATGCAACAACCAAAATGCTCTCAACAAGATAGGATTTTCCCTTTTTAAGAAGGACCTGGTAATGTTATCACATCGCAAACGGCGTCATACTTCAACGATCAATGAGCTTAATGAAAAGTGAAACAATAAATCTCTTGTTAACAAAGTTTCTATCATCGAACACCTGGAGAGATCCTGCCAAAACATACAATGCGCAAAGAAGAGAATCCAAATCAGATCACACCCCCTAGTGAAACATAAAACGCAGCCAAATATAGCGCCAAGGTTGATTTCATGGTCTTAAAAGTTAAGTACGCATCAGCTCACGATCAGCAATACCGAAAAGAAGCTCTAGTGGCCAAAAATACCACAAGTAGGTTATGGAAGCTTATGAGCAACACCTCAAAGCAAACTCCACTGTTATAAAAGTGCATCAACAAATGCATTCCCTCATCAGGATCCTGATCCCGATAAATATAAAACCATAGCAGAGGGTCAAAGTAGTCTGCTTAGTGGATGCCATCCTAGAAAATGTCCCAACAAAAACCAAAACACACATGTCCACTACAAGAAATAACGCCTTTCCCATGCATTAGCTCCCATTGGGATGGCAATATGAAATAAGAGGATATCCCAGACAGTTGCAGCAGCAGCAGGCGACGTCAACATAGAATAACCTTCTTCAGAAACAAGACTTCCAACTCCTACCAATATTGGCATTCCGTTTACCGTTATTGGTTATATGAACTTGACTCTCTTCACACTTTTTGAGCATCAGAGACAGAGATTGCAGGTTATGATGATGAAAATGTTATAATGCCTAAACTGTAAGTATCACGTCAACAAAGTTATGTCAAGTCTCTTTAATAACTGCTGGACATGGAACATACGGATGCCGTGCTCCCGCTAGCAGCCTTGATGTCCTAAAGAGCACATTGCATACCATACTCAACAAAAAGACATGGTGGCAGTGCTTGTGCACTTCTTTGCTGCATCACTACATTCCTTTTCCCATAACAGCTAAGGGAAGGAAGATGCTACAAATTTAATATGCTCCAATTTCACAGGAATGTCAATTGAATTATATGCAATCAAGTGCTATGCCCTCTAAATCAGCAACCCGTAGGATTTAATATGACTAGATCCAGCAAACATTACACTGTTATGTTTATGTGAGCCATATGGTTGTCTATCCAGATCCTTCAAATTCAGATGCTCCATAATCTGTTAGTAACCAACAGAATCATAAATATAAACCTGCCGAAATCTTGAACATCATGTCTAAGTTCATCGGACAACCCAGATACTTGACTGCTTTTAGGTCCCAAAAGACGAAGAAGCTTGTCTGCTTGGTGATGTCTGTGAGCTCTACATTGTCAGAAAAAAATTAAGTACCTAAACAAAATTCAAAAGGTTAGATATTACTCAATATGAAAATCCAATGAAATGCATCAAACTACTTAGTTAATAACAGATTTCATCTCCCGATTCCATGATCGCGCCAGGGGCTCGAGTTTGAACGGGAACAAACAACAAAGTAAGCAGTGTTTGAATGTATGAACCATTATACAAGTCCAGAGTTTTTTAGAAGAGTCCATGGCAAAAGAACATGCTTTGCGAGCACTTCTGTTATGCTTTGGCAGGTGACTGGAGAGACCCCCAAAGTGATAGCGTTTTTCTGTTACCTTAGTCAATGCAGTCATGACTACCGAAAACAAATTATCTCGACTCCAGCAGGAGGAAAAGAATATATCGAGGAACAAGAAGCAAGCAAAGCACCGAGTTTTACCATGATCCATGCATAGCCAATATCGATTGTCCGCGCTGTTGGTGTCACGAAAACTGCGTCACATCCGCACCAATTTGCCGTAGACATTCCTTTGGCAACGTGAATGCTTTGTGAGACCAGGAACCACAGAGAGCACATGGAGCTTGGTGGAAAAGAAGAGCATATCGTGTGTGCATGTCCTCACCTCTCCTTCATGAAGGCACTCGACATTTCCTGTGGTCTGATTATGAAGAAATGAGACACGGTCATCTCCACTGACTTCATGTGAAATCCATTGATAGAAATAAGCACGAAAGCAAAGAACATTCAAATTTCGATAACAGTTCAACAAACACAAGATAAAAAATATTCAGCCCTAAGCAGTCTTCATGGAAATAACAAGATATATCTTGTTAGATCGCCGAACGAAATAGACGCGGTTTTAGGTCAGGACTATCCTCGGCCTTTTGCTTTTGGGTGGTATTTTATCCCAATCGAGCGGATTCCTGCTCGTGGAAGGGATGGTTCTGCTGCTCTGTCTTTTTTCCTTTTTCACTTCTAATATATTTGCTGTTAAGAATAAATAAACGAATAAACAATAGAGTTAATATCACAAAAAAATTTAAACTTATATACTTGTGACAAATTTATTACAAACTAATTTTTTGACTATGAAAAATCACAAACTAATACACAAGGGACAAATTTACCGTAAATTAATTTTTTGACTACCAAAAACTCTAAACTCGTACCCCTCGTTAGTTTCCATGAGATTGGGTTGATATCACAAAAAACTTCAAACTCGTATATTTGTAATTAGGGGTGAGCATGGTCCGAGAGGATTGTTCCCACCCTAGAATCGAGGAGTGCCCACTAAGGGCTAGTTCCGAAAAATCAAAAATCGCCCGTTGGTACCATGGATCCACATTGGAACCTAATTGCCAATCCGGTCTGTTTCTCGGGTGGGTCCATAGAATTGGTCTCACCAACGGAAGTGATCGAGACCGAGAGAAGGAGGCGGTGATTGGTCAAAGGCGCGGCTTGAGTCTATGGGAGTTGAGAGTTGAGGCAGTGAGTCGAGAGATGGAGATGGAGAGATTAAGGTGAGAGTGAGAGATTGAGACAAGATGAGCGACTTTCAAATTAATGATTTAAATTTTTTATTTTTAAAAATTATAAAATAATATATATTATATATCACCGTCTGGTTCGAGTGGGTGGGTGGACAGGTTCCACACTTGAAATTGGGAACCGGTTTCTACTCGATTCGATTCCGAGCGATGCGGGTGTTCTCGATTCCTTTGCACCAACATAAAGTAAAAATCCATACCGGTATATCCATCAACTCGTCACTTGTCATCTAACTCAAGAATTTGACGGTACAATTCAACGGAAACTAATAGATGATAAATTTATTGCGGACATATCAATTTGAGATTTTTTGTGATAAAAAATTTAGTATGAAATAAATTTGTCACGAGATATATACCGATTTTGAGTTTTTTTTTCATCAAAAAATTAGTTTGAGGGTAAATTTATCATAAATATACTAGTTTAGGGTGACATTAATTTTATTTTTTCTTCGTCCGTCAGTCTTGCCCATTTATTTATTCCTACAGCAAATATATTAAAAGTGGAAAAGAAGAGCAAAAGATAAAGGACCATAGCGATAGCGCGTTCCTTGGACGAGCACGAATCCCACTCGTCTCCGGCGTCCCCCTCAATATTTGGCGGGGCTTCTCATCGGACGGATTCAGATGAACTATCACCCTGTTGAGGGTAAAAGGCCGAGGATACTCCCGAACTAAAACCATGAGGGCTTCTATTTCGTTGGGCGATCGGACCAGATCAACCCTAGCCGTGAGATTCGATCCATTTCGTCTAGAAATGCTTGCTCGGCATCCATATAGGATTTGCGCGAATTAGCCAACTCTCTAACGATGAACACATAGAAAAGCAAAAGAAAAATCGAGAATCAGAATCAGATCTAGTAAAATTAATTGAAACGCGAATTCCAATCATACCTCTTTCTGTCCGTCGCGGTACACGGGCCTTTTCAAAATTTCGCATCCGGAAGAGATTAATAATATTTATGCCAATGAGGCGTTGGTGAATTGGTGAGATCATTATGCCTTAGACAATTAAATTGATGAGGTCCCAGGTTCGAATATATCCGGTCGTGTCTTGAGGGACTTAACCGGTGGCATTAGCGCTCATACCCCCATCACCCCGGTAAATAGTCCATTGCACATGAGAAATCTTGGTTACCAAAAAAAAATAATAATATTCCTTTATATTGTCAAATCACAATATATCATTGGAGCAAATCATCTGTGGCTTCTCAGAAACACTTCATCATTTCAGGTCATCACAACTCCTATTCTTGTCGGTGTGGTCTTCATCCCGATTGGCCTCGCCTCTCAAAGAGTAATGTTTCAATTTTCTCATTTCATAATACTTTGTTCAAAAAAAAAAATTTCTTATTTTTTCTTATTTTTTTTATATTGCCAAGCACTCGATATTCCTCTGGATGTAGATCTAGATCGATACGACGAAGATTACATTCCTCCGAGTTTCAAGGAGAAAGCTCTTGGCTACATGCAAGATGATAATACTAATAAGACTTGCATTAAGAGGCTAACTGTGAGTGCATTTTCTGCTTATAATTTTTTTTTGTTTTTGTTTATTTCCATCTTTATGTGTGTTCTAAAAGAATCAATTGCTCCATTGTTGCAGGTCCCAAAGCTAACGAAAAGTCCCATTTGCGTCTATTATCAGTTGTCTGCCTGACTTCTATCAGAATCATCGCCGGTACTCATATTCATGTCCAGTTTGAATTCCATCTTTCCCATGATAATATGCACAAACAGCGATGGGAATTTTTCTGCATGATGTCTTTTCTAGATATGTCCTTGTCTTTTATGTTTTATTTTTATATGTTTGATGATTTGGGCAGGCCTCTTGGAGATCCATCTTACCTATCTTGGAATATGAATCGGCAGGACACCTGAACTAGTGCCTAAGTTTCAAATCTGGACTACCATGTTCTGAAGGATTCATTTCATGTATATGATACTTGGGTTTTGTGACATTTAATACTCCACTATTCAGATGAGTCATTGTAAAAGGAGACTTTATGTTTTTTAGCTTACTGAAACTCGGGATGGATTCATACATGCTTCTAGTATGAGTTTGTATCCAGTAGGCATAAATGTATGTGTTCGCGCATGACCCACAAAATAGACAGGCAAATTTACCAGCTGTGAAGGAAACTGGTACATACAAGTTAGCAATGAAGAGAGATGGTGAATCGTCTTCCCGCACGAGTTATCCTGGTTTCGCACGAGTACACATGCGAGTGCAACTTCTGTTTCAAAGTTGACAGAAAATCAAAAGCATAGACAGATGCAGTACTTCAACAGAAATGGCTCACATACATTTGTGATAATATCTTGAAATTTCTTCTTAGAAAAAATAGCACTAATCTATGAACCATATAGTCTCATGCTACACGACATGCTACACGAGCAACAGAAACCGCGTTACACACAAATATTGGGGCCAGAGAGGGGAAAATTTTGCAAAATTCAGTGACAGTCAAGTAAGAAATCTAAAATGTGGACTGGGGGGGACACACAATTTAATCTTTTACTACGACCCAACAAAGTCATTCCCCAATTACTTGAAAGTGAGCCAAGTGAGTGGAACCAAGTTGACATGTCGTACTCTAGAAAGCACCTAGAGAAGCTCAAAGTTCGTCGTGCATAGGTCTATCCAATGGAAGATCCAAATTGGGAATTACATTATCAACGATATGGGGAATATTGATGCCCTCTTGGTTGCCTCTGAGTCCAATCTCTGCTTGTCCTGCCATACCAGCCTTCAGTGCAGCTGTGACCTTCCTCTGCAATTTCAGTATCCCAATGCGTTTCAAACGACATATAGAACAGCACATGAGAACAGGATAAATCCAACAGCAATTATTATCCTGTCAATCGGAGCCAGGTGTAAGCTCAAGGCAGTTCCAGGTAAATATCACATATGAATAGCAATGAAAAATCAAAGAAAATTTGTCCAAATCCAGACCTGTCAATCACATCTTGACGTCGCATTGTAGAAAGTAGGCTTCGGGTGCGCATCAACAATGATCGGTGGCCCTTGTACTCACTTTCAGCCTTCCTTAGAACTCCAGTCGATTCGTCTACAAAATCCACCATGAAAATCATACATTCAAGTTTCTTCATAAGTCATATTCATCTATCTGTAGAGACAGAATACGGAAAAAATAGATTGTAATGAGGGGAAGGTGCTCAATCTTCCAGAAAAAGATATTAACCATATCCGTGTCACTACAGATAGATGTTGCGCAAACGAAGGATAAAACTACCTAGTACAATAACTGTTAAAGCTGTTAGTGTCCAAACTTCACTTCTCTTCAAGCTTCCAACCCAAGAAAGTGGAGTTAACAGTTTCCTCAAGTTAAACTGGCCTCTAGTCCAGTTAATGTACAGGAAGTTTCTTTGCATGCACTAAACATCATGTCTCCACAATTTACTGACAATCTACGAATAAAACTTAGCCATTTGCTGTTGCTCACGGTTCCTGTGGCAACAAACTGTATGCAAGTGAAATTTCACTTTGATGCGGAAAGTTCGAAGCAGAATCAATGCTCAAAATAAGAATAAAATTCATTTTCTCTTTTTCAGTATTTGACATAAAAAAGCTTACTAGACAATCTCAGGAATCTCTTACAGTAAGTGTTTATATGCCTAATGACGATTTTGCAATATGATAACAGAACAATTCGAAGTACTGGAACTTTCAACCTCCATTAAAGACCGTTAATGTAGTTTAAATTGGACTTCCAGATTATTTTTCCATGATCACAATTCTATCTTGCTTGTATTAAGACATGTTTATACATAAGTACCAAATCTCAAACAAGTATCGAATATTAGTTTAACGGCAAGGGTCTAAAAAGTATGAAATGATCAATAAACATGTTTGGAGTAGGACATGTCACATGATTATTTTAGTTTGATGATCGATACTACATGATAATATCAAGGAAACACAATTTGCTAGCCTTAAATGTCACTTAACCAACCATTGTCTCATAATGTCCCTCTTCCTATTTGCAGAAAATATACAAGGTTAAAAGCCTACAAGGAATACACATCAAAATGCAAGATCTCAGCGAAGGACCTCATATGATAGAAAAGTGGTAGATTGCTTTGGGACTATACATCTTTCCATTACTAATCTTAGCTTGGGGAGCACAGTTCCAAAGTGAAAGAAAAACTCGAGTCACAGCTCATGCATTTAAAAGAGAGACAAAGGCCAACCCACAATGATTTGTGATAAAGAAGTGATGAGAAAAAAATCCAAAGCTCAGAAACAGCTAGCATGACAACATGTGTTTGCTTCAAAATCTCTTCATAGGAACAAAAATACTCACCAACAGTCATGAGTGTGCTTGCGGTTCGTTCTACCTCCTGCAAAGTGACCTTTGTGTTAAAATGATTTCCTTCTTTGGATGATTCAGGCTTAAAACTTGGAATAACATTAAATAATCATGATACTGACAGCTAAAAACTCCGCCTATGTATGTTTACATAGTCCGTCCCAAGCCAGGATGAAGGAGGAGGGTTGCGTCGGGCGTAGCGAGCCGGCTATAAAAAATTAGCTACCTTTTATGAGATGAACCCTATTGATATTTCGTTGGAGCGTACCCTTCTTAGCGACGCGTTGCATCGGCGCCCGGATGTAGCGAAAAATGGGCAAGGGTCCTTGCACCAAGATAGGCGGGTGCGAGGGGTAAGGAAGCTAGCCTTGGGCCATCATTCCCAGAGTGATAGCCACATCGGTGCCCGGGTGTGGTGAGAAGTGAGCGAGAGTCCTCACACTTCTATGGGCGAGTGTGGGGGGCAAGTAAGGCCCGGGGGTAAGGATTCGACTAGGGAGTTGGAACATAGGAACCTTGACGGTAAATTGAGGGAGTTAGCGAGATACTTTTGCTAGAAGAAGAGTGAATATTGCTTGCACGCAATAGACTAAATAGGTTGGAGAAAAGGCTAAGGAGGTGGAAGGCACCGGATTCAAGCCGTGGTACACAGGCACAAAAAGAGTGTAAATGGAGTTGGGATTTTGATAGATAAAAGTTTCGGAGATAAGGTGGTTGATGTCAAAAGATCGGGAGATAGAATTATTTTGGTTAAGCTAGTAGTGGGAGAGCTAATTGTGAATATCCTTAGTGTGTATGCACCTCAAGTTGGACTTCCAGGTATCCGATAAGAACAGATTTTGGGAAGAGTTGGAAGAGATTTTGAGGGGAATACCACGCGAGGAGAAGGTATTCATAGGAGGAGATTTAAATGGACATGTCGGACGAGTAGTGGAGGTTTTGACGAGTTCATGGAGGTTTTGGCTATGGGACTAGAAATGAGGTGGTGCGGACATCTTGAGCGTCGCTTTAGCTTATGATTTGATGTTGGCAAATACCTTCTTCAGAAAAGAGAGTCACATCCGATTACTTTTCGCAATGGTCAAAATTGTAGCCAGATTGACTTTTTCCTTGCTAGAAGAGATGATAGGGCCTCGTATGTAGATTGCAAAGTCTACCCTGGAGAATGCGTAGCTACGCAACATAAGTTGGTGGTTTTGGAGGTTAGGTATAACAAAGCACGAAAACCTGCAAAGAGGTGTCCAGATTCGAGAATAAGATGGTGGAAGCTAAAAGAGGAAAACCAAATAGATTTCAAGGAAAGAATGTTTCGGGTAGGACCGTGGCAACTAGAGGACGAAGTAAATGTGATGTGGAACGAGATGTCTAACTGCATCCAAAAAGTGGCAAGAGGCATACTAGGGGAAAGTAAAGGGAACGGACATCACGCAAAGGAAACTTGGTGGTGGAATGACGAGGTGCGGGAGGCGATTAAACGAAGGAGTGTTTTCATCGTTTGCATATTTGCCCTAATGGAGAGAATTTGGCAAAGTTTAGATTAGCGAGGAAAAATGCCAAGAAAGGCGTGCGAGAGGCTAGAGGCAAGGTTTTTTCGACATGTACAAAAAACTAGGGAGCAAAGAGGGAGAAAAAGGTATCTATAGGCTTGCAAAGATAAGAGACAAGAAAAGTAAAGACTTGACACATGTTAGATGCATCAAGGATGAAAATCAAAAACTTGTAGTAAGAGATGCTGACGTCAAGGAAAGGTGGATGAGCTATTTTCGCAAGCTTTTTAATGGAGAGAGTGATATCATGGAGATGGATTTGGAGGACGTTTCGATGATTCAAATAGAAGGTTTGTGCGTAGAATTAGAGCGCACGAAGTTAAGGAGACATTAAAGAAAATGAAGACTGGTAAGGCCTTGGGACCCGATGGTGTCCCTATTGAAGTGTGGAGATGCTTAGGAGTTGTGGCAATACGTTGGTTGACTAACCTTTTTAACAAGATTCTCCATACTAATAAGATGCCCGATGGATGGAGGAAAAGTATGCTTGTGCCTATCTATAAGAATAAGGGAGATATCCAGAATTGTTCCAACTATAGAGGCATTAAGCTTATGAGCCATACTATGAAGTTGTGGGAGAGAGTTATTGAGCATCGTTTGAGACTAGAGACTAAGATATCTCAAATCAATTTGGATTTATGCCGGGAAGGTCTACCATGGAGGCTATTTTCTTGATACGACAGTGATGGAGAGGTATCAAGAAAAGAAGAAAGATCTACATATGGTGTTTATTGATCTTGAGAAGGCGTATGATAGGGTTCCAAGACAGGTCTTATGGTGGGTGCTTGAGAAGAAAAAAAGTACCGTCAAAGTATGTAGAGGCAATCAAGGATATGTATGATGGAGTTACTACATGTGTGAATGCTTGTAATGGAACATCAAGCTATTTCCCAATCACAATGGGCTTACACCAAGGCTCGGCTTTGACTCCTTATCTTTTTGCCATTGTTATGGACGAGCTAACAAGAGATATCCAAGATGAGGTGCCGTGGTGTATGCTATTTGCAGATGATATTGTGCTCATCGATGAGACAAGGGCGGGGGTTAACGCTAAATTAGAATTATGGAGAAGTACGTTGGAGTCCAAAGGGTTTACGTTAAGTCGAAGTAAGACCGAATACATGAAGTGTGAGTTCGACAAGGCAAGAGGGGGAGATGAACCCGTCAATTTGCTCGGACAGAGAGGTACCCAAGAAAGATACTTTCGGATATTTAGGATCAATATTGCAAAAGGGGGAGAGATTGATGAGGATGTAAGCCATAGAATCGGAGCGAGGTTGGATGAAATGGCGCGATGCATCGGGATTTTTGTGTGATCGCAAAATCCCTCTTAGGCTAAAAGGAAAATTCTATAGAACAAACGTAAGACACTGAATGATATACGGAGTCGAGTGTTGGCCGGCAAGACAGAGGCAACATGAGCATAAGATGGAAGTAGCGAGAAATGAGAATGCTAAGGTGGATGTGTGGCCATACAAGAATGGATAAAATAAGAAATGAGGATATTCGACGAAAAGTTGGAGTAGTATCGGTGGCCGAAAAGATGAGAGAACATCGTTTGAGATGGTTTGGACATATTCTTCGAAGACCCCTAAATGCTCCGGTAAGAACAAAAGTGTGTTATAGGGAGCATGACATGAGGAAAGGGAGAGGTCGGCCGAAACTTACTTGGGGAAAAGTAGTAAGACAGGATTTGTTGGAGTGGGATATAGATTGGCGTCTTGTTTGTCTTAGGACAGAGTGGAGGAAAGCGATTAACATTGTGGAGGGGCAAAAATTCCTATGTTCCCGATCGCCGTTTCGAGTCCTAGCCCTTTGTTTTCTTTATATTGCTATAGCTATGTTATTGTATTTTGTTTTATTTTTATAGCTCTTTCGGTCTTGCTTTTTTGGGTTCATCGACCGCCGATCCCAACTAGTTTGGGTTAAAGGTGATGTTGATGTTGATGTTGATGTTGATACGAGACAGCTAAAAATATGCGGGGACAGAAGATGCACACAGCCAGCTGACAACTGACCTGGACCATCAGTTGACGTGTGCGGCGAAGGCTATCTGTGATGCTTTCTGCAGCAGATGTCATTCCAGCCTTTGTCCTAACAATTAGTGGTAAATCAACAACTTGTAGGCTGTATAACTATAGGCAGCACAGATTAACTGCACTGATGTCTGGAATTCCAGATATTGCAAGCAATACAATCTCGAAGAAAAAATATATTGCAGAGTTCAGAAAAAAGGAAATGATGTAAAACATACTGTAAATTGCGTCTGCGAATTGTTGATTCTTCTCCGCCACCAAGAAGCAGTTCCCTCTAAAATACATGAAAGTAAAGGAGTTCATCTTCCTGAGCCCACACTTGGAACTCATCCCAGAAAAAGTCATCGATTGAGCTAAGCAAAGACAAAGTATCACATAGAGGAGACTGTGCATACCTCTTCTTGCGCAGCCTTCCTCAGATTAGCCCTTGCTTGCAAATTAGCATTCCTCAACTTCATTCGCAAGCTGATTACAGATACGATCTTTAAGAATCTTCTACATGTTGGTGTATGCACAACTAGTTTGGTCATATAGAAATATTTCCACTCAGATTATTCCAAATGCACAAGCATCGGATGTCAAGCATATATATGAACTTTAAGAGAGTTAACAAGCAAACTATGCCGATATTGGAGCAATAACACCGTAAATCTCTTCTCAACTCACAAGAATGCAATCTGGGGCTCATTCAGACTACTCAATCAAGTAAATCCTTACAATTTAAGTTGAACAAGTCCTAACAGGGCCAACCATTTCATTCAAACAAAAAGGATCCACAGCAACAGAAATTCCAAAAACAAAATCTGTCATTAGCTTTCATCTAAACAAGAATTCTTCCTCTTCCACACTTCCCAACATCCTTTCCCAAATAAAAGGTTTGACACACAACTATAAGTTTCACTTCAGCAGCTAATGAAACTATGAAAACAACAAGCAATCATCTTCCAGTGTTTACAAAATTCCGCACGTCTATTTCAGGTCAATCCATTAATAATAAAGAACTTACTTTTGGCTCTGGGTTTTCCATGACTCGAGCATCGACTTGGCAGATTCGACCGAATCGGTGGTGGGCAGCTGCGGGCGAGAAGATCGAGTTTAAACTGCAGCGAATTCAACAGAGCCAAACCGTCCTGCGCCAGACCGTTCAACCTTGGGAGGGAATTCTTCTCCTCTCTCGACTTACCATACTCCTCAATCGCCTTTATATGCTCTTGGGTTTTGGCATACGCCTCACCCCGTTCCTTCTTCACTTCCTCAACAGCCTCCACCACCTTGTCCATTCTATAAACAAAATTTTCCCCCAGACAATTAGCTCAAATCGAAAAATGGAGACATCAAACAAATTAACTCAGATTGGAAAGAAATTCCAAATTCACGAGCTTTTTCACAATCAATGACAGCAATTCAACTCCTCAAACAGACCCATTTCACCATTCTCGTGCTCTAGCAGATTGAATGAAAGGAAATCTCAAGGAACGTCGCAAAGCCTCTCGAATTAACATTAAACTCCGACCAAGAAAGCTGTGGACAACTCACCTTCAATCATAGACGATCGCAGACGATCGGGTCAATCTTTTGCGCTGGAAGAGAGTGGGCGAGACAGATCGCCGGGAGGTTCCGGTTGTGATCGAGGGAAAGAGAAACGCCTCCGAATCAAAACCGACCCATCAACAAGCCAACCCGGAAACCGCCCCAAGGAAAATGACAAAGTTCTTTTTGTCTTTTGAATTCTGGAAATTTCCGGATTTGTGATTTTCTTTTCCTCCAGAAATGAGAAAGCGGAGTATGTAAACTATTCTGTCCACAGAGAGAGAGAGAGAGCAGCTGTTGCTTGCTTTTTGATTGATCCCTTCTCCAAAGAAAGCAAGAGGTCAGAACACGAATCGGAGCCGAAGTAGTAATGGCGTCTGGTAATTCACATGTGATGATTACGGCAGCGAAGAATGAAGCGTCTCCAATTACGGATTGGAGCTCGTTTCCTTGTCAGCAAAATGAAGCTGAAGAACAGAGGGCAAAATGAAGCTGAAGAACAGAGGGCGAGCGAGACCTCGGCAATGGCTTCCGCGAGCTCTTCGAGATTCGAAGGCGAGGCGAGAGAGGGACGAGGGTGAATCTTGAGGAGGCGGAAGCGAGCGTGAGCAAGACTGAAGAGGAAAGATCGCAACAGGGAGGTTTACATGATTTTGTAAGAAATACATCTATATATATCCAGATCAGCGATTTCATTTCTTAAATCGAGAATCGGGCCAAAATTACCGATTTCAATTTTATGAAATCGAAAACTGGACCGACGCTCCCGGAAACAGGATCAAATCGGGCAATTCCTAATCGGATCAATTCTTTTTGCTCAATCTTAGTTAACAGTGATTTAAAGAAGCTCTTGAGTTTGGATTCTTGTTCTCTCTCAATATTAGCGGTCACATCATCTTTCTAATTTCATAAACTTGATCATCATCTTCTATATGATTGATATGCGTAAATTCAGTTGATTTACTGTGTTAGCATATATGGTATTACCTGTTACATATTCTAATGACATATACATATCTAGTACTCTTATCCGTAAGTCCAAAAGGAAAAATAAATCTTGGATAAAATCTAATAAATGAAAGTTTGATTCTGAAAAAAAAAAAATTGATATTTTACCACTAATTAAAGGTATACTCACTTCTTAGAAGTCCATTGAATTTGAATTGCAATTACTGGGTGTTTGGTCCCCTAGGGTTCGATTTCTAATTTCGTGCCTAATACTTTGACAAACTCGAATGCATTAATATGCATGATCTCGAGGCAATTAGATTTTGTCGTGCCCATTAACAATTACAAGGTAAGAACCGATACATGCGCTAAACAATGCCTATATTTAGTCACAGTTGTCCTGAAAAGTATGTCACTAGATAGTGAATATTGAACGACTTATTAGCTATCGAAATTCTCGGTCCACCCTAACCTAGTCCAAGTGATAGGTTTTATGGGTAGGCTGCTCATGTTGGGCTAACCAGCCCATAACCCGCAAAACTAACTATCTTAACAGTTAGGGTGCACATGGTAATCATTCTAATTCGAAAACCGATTCTAGTTAAATTGACTTTTTTTAGTCCGTTCAGATGAGTTTTAGAGAACCGAACATGTTTGATAAATGCATAAAATTTATGTTTCAAAAAATTGCTTGTTTTTCCTATTTTTTCATTTAAGTCAAATAACTATGTAGTTAATTTCTAAAATTTCATCTTAAATTGAAAACTAATTTCTAATGCACACTAAAATAATTTAAAATACTTTATTTTTTAGCATGTCATAAATGAAACACAAATTTTAATATATGATGTTTGAAGTTCCATGAAGCATGGGTCGGGTTCCCATATTAATGACTCATTTTTTCTTTAAACGTTGCGTTGTCTAAATATATAGAAACATCTTGTGATGCACGGCTACAAGTATGCGTGTTGGATGCCCTCATTTTCCGTAATTTTTTTTGTAGGAGAGTGAAATCTATGAAATTTAGGCCCAAATTTATGAAAATAAGGTCAAACTAGCCTAATCTAAGCTTCTTCTATTTTTCGGGATTTTCTAATTTTTTTGTTATTTTTTAAAAAATTTCTATTTTTTGATTTGTTATTTTATCTTATTTTATTTTTATTAGTTAGAGGGAAAAGTGACGAGAAAATTAAAAGGAAAAAGCGAGGCATGTGAGACTTCATTCTTTTTTATTATTTTCAAAAGTGATTCTTTTCCGGAACCAACTTTTTTTTTCGTTTTGGATTTTGCTCTAAAAGTGATTCGATTAACTAAAACCGATTCTAGGAACGGAATTATTTACGTTACCAAACAAAGATTCTCATCTTTAACTATTCTTGGGATGAGAATCGGAATGATTACTAATGCTACTTGTTTTTTTTATGTCCTTTTATACTTAGAAGCAAAAGAACGAACAAGAAGTCTTGCAAAAATTTCGACCAAAAAAAAAAGTCTTCCAAAAACAAAAATCGGAAGAGAACTCTCTTTCAAAGGATGAATTGAAGCATTTAGTCCGTGGAAATAAGGTATGTTCCGAAGTGTAACATACCCAGTTTGATAATTGATTCAAGAATTTCCTTGGCATATTTCTCATGTGTTTGAATATGGAATTTGTTTCCGAGCACCACGAAACAAAACGAAACAAATCCTAACGCTCATATTCTGTCGAGTTTGTACCAATAGAGTAAATTGCAAGTAAACAACTAGAGGTGAATTCTAAAACTATATCTTCTAAAGTTTTCTTTGTTTAGGCATATCTAAAATATGTAATCATCGGCTCTTTCTCCTTTCGTTGTTCAGGTTGATTTTAGTTTTTCTTGCCCCTGAGAGCATACTGAAAAATGTTGGGATAAAAGAAGACGCTGGCTTGGCAAAGGGAAAAAAAGTCCCTATGTATAAGGGAGAAACAATGTAGACTTTTCTAACATTTTCAACATTCAAACTGATAGGAATATTGGCGTTGACCAAAAAAAAAAAAAGAATATTTGCTCAATTACAGTGTCCCGTGGATGTGCCGTGCTTCCCTTCAACTCAAGCTATCCAAGGTCCTACCATCAACTGGGGTTGGGCCAAAGCTTTCACTCAAGCCTAGGAGGACCCAGATCTAGTCATCCCAGCATCAGCCTGGCCCATAAGCATCTACCACCAAGGTCTACCATTTAGCGCCGCCGGCGGCCACATCGGCGACAGCACCGACGGCCAATATGTGGGTCTCCCCGGAGACCTCATCTCTCAACATCCGGCTAACTTATGTCATCATTTATCCGCACCAATCTTGACGAGATGAGGGTTACAAAGGCACATTAACGATTTGAGCGTAATTCGATCTAATTTTACGTCATTTCTCGTAATTCTTTTTACCCCTCATAGGCATGCATTTTATGTGTCTATGGTGTGCACTAATATGGCAGTCTCCAAATATTTTATGGGGCCCCGCACTAATTTACCTAGAATGGTTGCACTATTGAAGGCTCGGTTTGTAACACATGAAGTATTATTTTCACTTTTGAAGGCCAATATTTTGGGTTAATTGATGTTGATTACATGGGTAAATGGGCTAGACAGCCCTAACTAGAATTTTTTTGCTCAGCTGAATAGATTTTACTCGACTTTTCGAGGGCCATTTCGTAGGCCTGACCCGAAAAATGAAAAAGGCTTAGACCAAAACTGTTCGGGGCAATACATGTCGGTCCGGGCTAGAGTTATCCATGCTTCAAGCTGTCTTTACAGGCTAAAGTAGCAGAGTTTCTAGGGTAGATGATATGGTAATATGATTCAGTCGGCTCTTTCTGGGGGATTGTCTATTTTTATTGCAGAGCAAGCAAATAGAGGCATATCATCAAACAGGTCATGAGCGACTGTTTGAAAGATCGATTCAAGCCGTTTCGCGCTCTTAAAAAAAAAACGATAGGAAATGCTCATGATCGGAGCGTGGGGAAATAAGGACATCGCCTTGTTATAGAATCCGAGCGAAGTTGCGGTAATGGTTAGAATCGGAACTGCTTTGAAAAAACTTCGAGTAAGATTCGAGTTCTTCAAGCTAGTCAAAAGAAAAAAAAAAACCTTTTTTCACTCTCTTTTCCTCAGCCGCCAATCCCCTCCAAAGAAAAAATCGAAAACCTAGGTTTTTTCTTCTACGGTTTATGTAATTGCGTCAGGCAGATTTTGTCTACGGTTTACGTAATTTCGTCAAGTGACGTAATCTCGACCGTGTGATTCAAATCTTACTGTACCAGGTATGATATTCTAAATGATCCATAGGCTCTTAGAGCTTCATAAATTAAAACTTATTTAATTAGATCTGATATCTTTAAAATTTATATGCTTTGAGTTTTTAATGTCGTAAGAAAAAGTTTAACTTAATTCACAAAAAAGAGTGAAATTTAATTATTTAAAAAATATATATATATTTTTTTGTTGTTAGGGACAAATCAGATTTAAGAAGTTACTGAAAATTATTTTAAATTTTAAAGCATCAAAAATGCAAAAAAATACCATGAAATTATTTTAAACGATGTAGGATAAATGGGGGGGTCTATGAGTTTAGTGAGGAATAGTATAGAAAGAATTTGCATGTTTTCGTGGTTCCAAGCAAAATCAAAAGTGCAATATGAAAAATGAGTGTAACTTGATAAACATGTGACAATCAAAATTAATAGAGGGGGAATTTTAAAACAACACATAGAATAAAATCTTTGGATGAAAATGGAATCAAAGGTAATTACCAACTTTTTGTTCTTACATAAAAGGCATCTTAGGTAGGCTTTTGCAAAAACGTATTTCGTGTGAGGATTACGCTATAAGATGGTTAGATCACAAGTGCGCTCACAACAATACTTTTGGAGCAGAAATCTATTTGGTAACGCAACTTGAGCGAGAAATCCTTTTGGTTATGTAATTTTATTTTTCAATAAAAAAAATTACTTTTCTCCAAATGCAGAAGTTGATTTCTATAGTAAAAATCTTGTCATGCGCAATCACAACAATAAAAAAAAAATGAGTGATTCCAAAATTTAATCGTCACGCCGGTGGACAATAACATCACACGGGCAAATCATTAGTAATTCACACCACGAGACATCAAAAACTTTTCTGGATATCTATGATAGCCAATACCGATGTGAACACTTAATTGTCGCCTCCCCAGTCGACGGTCGAGCTGGATGGTAAGTTAGAGGTGACCGTAATCCGGGAAAACTAGCCAAGACTTTCCAGACCGCAAGAGCAAATGGCCATGTTTGGCAAAAGCTTTACAGTTTTGAGTTGAGCCCGACTATGGTGAGTGGGTTTATCGGTCGTGGCTCATCCAATGATCATATCGATTGCGAACTCTTGCTCGATTCCGGTCGAGCACAAAGCATTAGCAAGGTTCGTTGCACAGCAATGTCCGGAGTGCACATTTCGGCCATCGTAACCCGACAGGAACTTTTGAGGCAATTTTCCTGAGATGTAACAACAGGTTATTGTATTTCTAGTGTTCAACCCAGTTGGTTTAAATTTCAATTTCGGCCAATGCTTTGGGGATCGTTCACTCGCCCGACGAATCTGTCACATGCTTTGATTGAGTTTTAAGTAATCTCATCTCTTGAGAAGTCCATATCCAGGTGGACTGGTATCAAATGAACAAATAACTCTTGAGGAAAGCTTAAAGAGTCGTCCTTCACAAAGCAAGATTTATACCGCAAAACGATGCTTAAGAACACCATTATAGCCTCAATAGCCGCAGTCTTTTCGCGAATGCTTCTTCACATCAAAAGCTTTGTAAGTTCTTAACCAGATAATGCGGCTTTAAGCCAACCGGTGACGGGGAAACTAATTCAACAAGTGAGAATAGAACCCATGAAAAAAGATGCTTCAAAGCACAATTCGACAGTCAAAATCCAACGTTCACATGACTTTGTTTGTCTGTGCACCGTCTTACAGACAGGGCATCACTTGAACAATATCATCTCAACAATTGCCAATCGAAAATGCATTTGCAGTAGATCACGTCTTCATCAGTCAAACCTGCACAATAGCCCCCGCTACAATTACACTTCCTTCCCTCCTTCACAAATGAGTAGGACAAAGTTGATACATCTTGACTCGGACAAGACAAATAGAGAAGTTGATGGTTACATGCCACCACTATGTAATTTGCTCACAAATCGGCAAAAACATGTCCAAAAAATGTCATGAACACCTAGTTATCTTATAGACATAAAAGAGAGCTGCCAAGAATCATCGTAGAAGATGTGTAGCTCTCTGTTTGCAGACAACCGGCAATATTGAGAACTGACATTAGACCAAACCATTCTTTCTCAGTGACGAGGCATATGTAACATGAATTGCATTTGGAGGATTTATTTTTTAAACTGAACCAAAAAAAAAAAAATATAGCTTAGGGTCTCCACACAACTCACATGGGATCATTACTACATTAGGCAGTAAGCTGCTTAACAGTGATTCAGAGAAGAAAATATTGTTTCGTGAAAAACTAGACAATTTTACACTTCCTCAATTTACACACGACTACATTTAAGAAAACCAGCTGCCTCTTCCTGGCAAGTATGCATACAAAACCACCAGCCCATCTCTCTCCAGTAAATCAAAGTTATCCACACTTGAAATGATCTATACATACATAGAGATGATATAACCAAATTACCTCAGGGACCTGATTTCTTCCCGAGTGGATGTTGCTTAGCAAGATAAGGAACATTCACTACTCTCCCAACAATGTCATCTCCAACAAGAACAGTGCTTCCTTCTGAGGCAGCTTGTCGTTTGATGTATCCCAAGCCAAAATACCCATGTTCCCTTGTCAATGTGCAACTTGTCAGCTTTCCAACCTACAGGGTCCATCCAGTACCAAAATTGTCTGATTCTCAAAACTTATAATAGAAGATAAAAGTTGACTGTGTCAAATGAGGCAAAAGGGACATCATTCCAGATGAAAATAAAAACAAAATCCATAATTTATGCCAGGCCACAGTCTAAGTGTGTCAATGGAAAATTCAGAGGCAAGACATTGCAAATGATTCATTACGTGCTGGAGATACATAAGAGACGTATTTATTTCGCTCCAAAAGTAAATTTCTGATCGATTAGAAAGTAAATTAGCCTTGGCCTAATTTTCAGGAATTTTTCTGTCTTTTGAAAAACTTGGGCATATCTTTGGTTATAAATGTAGATTCTGCTGCTAATATTTTTTTCAGTATTACGTCACTATGTGCCAAACACAGACTGTACCTTTTTCCCATCAACAAGGATGGGGCTTTCAGGTCTTGCTGGTGCAGAGAGTTGAACACCCCATAGGCTCTGTTTGACTCCATCATAAGTTATCAGTCTAGATATCGTCTCTTGCCCCTTATAACAGCCTGAGAAGTCAAGATACTGTAAATCATCTAGATTTCTTTAAAAACAGAAGTTTTATTGTAAGGAGATACCCTTATCTAGTGATATTGAGTTCCAGAGACCAGCTTCTAAAACGTTGTACTCTTTGGTAAGCTCCTTCCCAGGTTCCGGTCTTCCTGCAAACAATGATGTTTGACTAATGGGATCAAAATCTGAAGAATGTGATTAGAAGCGGCTGATCGACAGCTTCCTCCTCAACAGTGATTTCTTATAAATGTCATTAGTTGCAACCACACCATGCAAATTTGGAGCATGCATGAATGTGGTAACCATGACACGTCAATGCAACAACCAAGATACTCTCAACAAGATGAACTTTCCCTTTTGTAAGACAGACCTGGTTATGTCATCACATCACAAACACCATTATACTTTTTTTTTTATTGGAAAAAGCCATTATACTTTAATGAGCAATGACCCTAATGAAAGGTGAAACTATAAATCGCTTGTTAATGAAGTTTATATCATTGAACAACAGAAGAGATCCTGCCAAAACATACACTACACAAAAACGAGTATCCAAATCAGATGACATCTCCCAGTGGAACACAAAAAACAGCCAACTACAGCACCAAGTTGATTTCATGATCTTAAAAGTTAAGCATAAATCAGCTCATGATCAGCAATACCAAAAAGAAGCTCTAGTGACCAAAAATACCACAAGTAGGTTATGGAAGCTTATAAGTAACACCTCAAAGAAAACTCCACTGTTAGAAAATTGCATCGTTAGATCCCTCATCAGGATCCTGATCCCCATGTATATAACCATAGCAGAGGGCCAAAGTAGTCTGCTTAGTGGATGCCATCCTAGAAAATGTCCCAACAAAAACCAAAACATACATGTCCGCTACCAGAAATAACGCCTTGAAACCATAGTTCCCATTTGCTCACATTAAATTACTAACTACTACATAAATTCATCCCCAGTATTATTAAGCGCAAACGGACAAAAGTATGCATATGCTAAAGTGATACTTTACATGAAAAGTAATGCATTGAAGCCAAGATAAATTGACCTTGTAGAGTCCTTAGCCTTTCCCATGCATTAGCTCCCATTGGGATGGCACCATGAGATAAGAGGATATCCCAGACAGTTGTGGCAGCAGCAGGTGACATCAACATAGAATAACCTTCTTCAGAAACAAGATTTCCAACTCCTACCGTTATTGGCATTCCGTTTATCTGCAAATGCAGAACAATCTGTCAATTGCATGTCCAGGTTATATGAACTTGACTCTCATCACACTTTTTGAGCATCAGAGACAGAGATCAAGAACATGCAGGTTATGACGATGAAAAAGTTATAATGCCTAAGCTGTAGATATGATGTCAATAAAATTACATCATATCTCTTTATTGTCAATAACTGCTGGACATGGAACATACGGATGCCGTGTTCCTGTTAGCAGCCTTGATAGACGATGTCCTAAAGAGCACACATTCCATACTCAGCAAAAAGACGAGAGGTTGCAATACTAGGGCACTTCTTTGGTGCATCACTACATTCCTTTTCACTTAACAGCTAAGGGAAGGAAGATGCTACAAATTGAATATGCTCAAATTCACAGGAATGTCAATTGGATTATATGCAATCATATGCTATGCCCTCTAAATCAGCAACCAGAAGGATTTAGTAGGAAGATCCAACAAACGTTACACTGTAATGTTTATGTGAGCCATATGGTTGTCCATCCAGATCCTTCAAATTCAGATGCTCCATAACCTGTTAAAATGTCAAAACATATACAACAGAATCATAAATATGAACCTGGCGAAAGTCTGAACATCATGTCTAAGTTCATGGGATAGCACAGATACTTGACTGCTCTTAGGTCCCAGAAGGACGAAGAAGCTTGTCTGCTTGGTGATATCTGTGATCTCTACCTTGTCAGCAAAAAAATATGTACCTAAACAAAATTCTAATGGTTAGATAATGCTCAGCTTACTGAAAAATCCAATGCAATGTGTCAAACTACTTAGTTAAAAACAAATTTCATCTATCGACTCCATGGTCATACCAGAGACTCTAGTTTGAATGGGAACCAAGAAAAAAGCAGTATGTGAATGTATGAACCATTATACCAGTCCAATTTTTGAGAAGAGTCCATGACAAAAGGACATACTTTGTGAGCGTTTCTGTTATGCTTTGACAGGTGACTGGAGAGACCACCAAAGTGATAGCGTTTTTCTGTTACATAATGCAATCATGACTACCGAAAAAGAATAATCTTAACTGCAATCGGAGGAAAAAAATATATTAAGGAGCAAGAACCAAGCAAAGAACTGAGTTTTACCATGATCCATGCATAGCCAATATCAATTGTCCGTGCTGTTGGTGTCACAAAAGCTGTGTCACATCCCTAATGATTTGCCGTAGACATTCCTTTAGCAACGCGAATATGAGACCAGGAAACACGAGAGTACAGAGAGCTTGGTGGAAAAGAAGAGCATATTGTGTGTGAAGGTCCTCACCTCTCCTTCATGAAGGCCTTCAAAATTTGCTGTGGTCTGATTATGAAGAAATGAGACACGGTCTTCTCCACTGACTTCATATGAAATGCATTGATAGAAACAAGGATGAAAGCAAAGAATAATAAAATTTGATGAAAGTTCAACAAGTACAAGACGTTCAACAAGCACAAGATACAATGTATTCGACAACTTAAATGCCCTAGAAGATTTGGGCAACAGCCCAGCACAACATCCTTATTGAAGTGCACCACAATTTCAAACCAATGAAGGGAGCATGAAGGAGGCCAATAGAGTGATAATTATCTAAGACGACAAATGCAGTGGCATCTCAACTTAACTTTCAAAAGGCACATCGTTTTGGAGGAAACTATTTCTATTAAAAGAATAACGCGACTCATTTGCTTAGTCAGAATAAATCTATCGATTATCGTTAATAGGAGTTTACAAAGATAATTTCGACAAGACATGTAAGCTGTTTGAAAGATATTATGGGAGCCATTGTTACTAAAATTCCCGTCGGAACATACATATCATGCAAACTGTGAAAATGAACTCCCATAAGAAGAGATTCATACCTCTTATTCGTCCGAAGTGCGACAAATCCACAACCTAGACCATCATGTGTATGAATCAATGATTCAAATCGGACAAAGTAAAAATGACAACTAAACAAAATTAAGAGGAAATAAGTGGCTGTTCATATGCTCAGCTTAAGAATAAATTGAAGACCCAATTAAGCAAAATCTCAAGCTTGTAGTGTAGAAATTGTTGTTCTGTCATGCCATCATAAACCAAACCAAATGACTAAGAAGTCACTGCAAAAGTAAAGTCCTGCTTAATGGGTATGAAATGTGAAACAGTCAATGTCTAACATGTTCAACCAATGTTAAATAGAATATTCCTCATCTTATTCTCATCGAGACTGCGCCTTCAAGTTTCTTATTTAACACCCCCACACACCAGCACATCCATGTGTGCATCCTCGCCTCAGCTTCTTAGCTTTGATAAAATGCTAATGAAAACCAGAAACAAGGACCAACTACAAGTCGGATGGTTGATAAAATCTCATTTTCCTGAAATAAGCTAGAACTTGTTGGCATCAATACAGTAGGATGGATTAGCCGGAAGTATCACTCTCTTTCATCCTACCACAGTTGGTATAGCCTTGCGAAAGTCCAGCCAACTCCAGAGGCAATCAAAGGGTCCAACATATAGGCGGGGGAGGACAAAATGAGAGGCATTCTAGAATTTCTGTTCAAAATGGAATCATACTTGTGTTGCACTTATTAGCAAGCACAACAACAAGGAAAGGACACGAACAAGAAACACGGGGACAAGAGAGAGTAGAAGACTAGCCACATACAGCAAGACCGTTATCAGCTGCATCCAATGCTTCATCATCGTTGTCATAAGTCTCCACAACCCCATCGACCGAGACCTTCCCTCCAACCACCATCATGGAGTCCTGCAAAGCGTCCCAACGCAGCAACCTCACATACCCAGAAGACACCCAGCACAGAACAGATAAATAAAACCGTCGACACCGAAGACCCAACAACGACCAAGCGGAATTAAACTCCTCCACTATACAATGGGGGCTCACCGCGAGGTCGTGATCGATGGGCGGAGGAGACAGGTCGAAAGGGGTCGCTGCAATCGGAGAGAGACGCCTTCCCCTCTGTGTCCCGTTCCGACGCCATGGACAGAAAGTGGGAGCGAGAGTCGTCGTGCTCCTGACGGAGGAAGGACGTGGAATCGCGCATGGAGGAAAATGAAACGCAATCGTCGACGAGGACGACATCGTTTGGGTTCAAGCGAAGTGAACTCGCTCAGAGTATCCTCAAGTATGAACTCGACTCCATTAGCTGAAGAAGAAGAAGATGATTCCCAAGAAAGAATGTAGGTGAAGGTGGGTGTAAACTCGAGCTTTGTACTTGCTTTGTGTGACGTGGCAAAACCAATCAATCAATTAAATGCAATTAACAAATAAATTATACCTTTTGACAAAAAATGAAAAAGAAATAAATTATACCAGAGACTATTTTAAAAAACCCAAAATGTAAAATAGATTGGATGAAAAACACAATAAAATTAAAAGTATATTTATCAGCAATGTAATATAATTGATCGATATCTACTGTCCTCGTGCCTATTTAGTTTTGTAATTAATTTCGTTGATCTCTAATTTCACCTAGTATAGCATTCATGAGGATAGGAATTGTGCCGGACTACTTTTCTCTTAAATGGGCATTAATTTTTTCAATATGGTTCTCGAGTTTATAATTTAAAAAATTAAGTCTTTAAATTTGTTTAAAAAGAATCGTAATATTACTCTTCAAGTCTTTGCTTTTACAATCGACCCAAAAAAAAAAGTCTCTACTTTTATAATAAATTATATATGACTTGTTTTTTGCATGAAAATATCACTTATGAAGTCGTGCACATATTATAGAAAAGACAGAAGATAGAGTATCGAGAGTGTTTAAAAATAAAAATCATATTTCGCTTTGGCTGTGCATAAGCTTATACATGCGAGATTAGAATTTCTTCAATATTCAAATATTTATAGGTAAAAGCAATTTATTGTTTCCTTTAAATTTTGAATATACATAATTTTGTCTTTAAAATTTGAAAGGAAAAAAGGAAATTATTTGTAAGAAAAACACAGTCACCTCTCGTGCGGATAAATTCGTGTCTGGTTCACAGGAAGAAGAACAGAGACTGATGAGCCTCTGAAACTTGCTCTTGCTTTCGCCTCTCCTCCCCTCTTCCTCTTCCTTAGCGTTTCCCGGGATTACACCAGCATGATCGCGATCTCGACTGGACTATTCTGCAAGACCCACTGTCGTTGCTCGCCGTTCCTCCCCCGGCGCCACCGCGAGTCGCCGACGACCATCCAGGACGGCGACCCGTTTCGGCCCATGCCGGTCAGTCGACGTAACGAGGAGGCTCGTGGTGAGAGGTTGCAGTGGCAATGACCCAGGAGAGAGCGAGGCCGAGAGGACGACGGAGACGGCGGCGGCGGTCGAGAGGCGGGGCTTCTTGACGCTCGAGGAGGCCGGCCTCGTGGAGATATCCGGTTTGAGCACTCACGAGCGCTTCCTCTGTCGCTTGACGGTGCGTAACGTTTCGCCAAATTTTCTCCCTTTCATCACCATATGGA
This sequence comes from Rhodamnia rubescens, assembly GCA_021437795.1. Taxonomy (NCBI): domain Eukaryota; kingdom Viridiplantae; phylum Streptophyta; class Magnoliopsida; order Myrtales; family Myrtaceae; genus Rhodamnia; species Rhodamnia rubescens. The sequence continues at coordinate 7,130,268 of JAILYA010000002.1, read as the reverse complement.
GAAAGCTTGGTTTTTTATCCGATGGTTGAGAAATCTCCTTCATGGGTTGTTCGAGAAATCGATGTGTGAGTGGCGATTTTTGAAATGCAGATATCGTCGTTGAATCTGCTGAGAGTGGTAGCGGAGCAAGAGGGGTGCTCGATCGAGGAGCTCAACGCGGGGAGGATATGCGACTGGTTCTTGAAGGACAAGCTCAAGCGAGAGCAGAATCCCGAGTCCGCCGTCCTTCAGTGGGATGATTCCGAGTTCCAACTCTGACTTTGCTATTGAATTCTTTCGCTTTGATAATTCTGTCATTCAGATGTGTTCATAACAAGTCTTAACCATTTCGGAAAATCTTCACAGTATAACAAAGCTGGTCCCTCGAGTAGATATGCATGTATGTATGTAAGTCACATGCGAAATCTCATCAGTTTTGTTCTGCATTTCCCATCCCAAATGAAGTCGCGATATGGTTAAACAGAGTTGAGTAGAGTCAATGCTTGCCTTCCTGTGTAATGCAGAATCAAATTTTGAAGCGTTCAGTAGTTTCAGTTGCAACTGCTGCATAACAGAGGAATGGACATCCAAGTTTTGTAATAGTCTCCAGACGATTGATGGTTTGGAATGGACTTGGAAACCCAATCTTGGATAGTGGAAGGTGGTGATGAAATGTCTAAGGCGTGAATTTTTGGTACTCTGTTTGGACCCCAGTGTAAGGTGGAAGTTGGTTATTCACTATTTTAGCATACATATATTATGTAACCACAAGACACTGTTTTCACCAACAGAATCACTGTGATTATTACAATAGGATAAGAAAGAAACAGGAACAGGAAAAAGGGTGACAACTGCGATTCTTAAAAGCAGTTCCTGTCATTGCAAGCTGATGTCCTCAAAAGAAATTCCAAGCCACCTGGGACACAGCATCCTAGCTCAATTGATTAGCCCAGCAGACATATTACTGTGGACAAGCACAATATGAGAGTTCTCATGCATCTGACTACACCATGCCTTCATGTAATAGCTCAAGCTTTTCAAGCAATTGGTCGTAATACCACAATATTTTCGCCCCGAGTTCAAATCTTTTCAGCCTCCTCTATATTAGATTTCTATTCATTAGCAGTTGAATGTGGTCCTGCAATATTTTAGCATCTGATAAGGCGGGCTCAACATATGGAGCCCTCTCGTCCCTAACCGCCCTTCCTTTTAGCCGTAAAACCTCGAGTCTTGATTGTATTTCTTCTTTGCTGGATCGAAGCAACGAGAGCCTTTCTTCTGCCTCTTTAAGCTGATTGTCCAGGGAAGCACTTGGTGCTGCTATTTTATTCTCGTACTCCATTACCAGTGAAGGTAACATCTGACAGAAAGCAGCCAAAACAAATACAAAGTGAGTGATAAAGCAATTAAAATATGCTAAATATCCATAACAAAATGTAAAACACTATGTTCATCTCCTGTCAAGCAAATAAAAAGTTTGGCAATCAATTCCGTTCATCTAGAGAGATAAGGAAATGCATTGGGAATGTTATTAGCAGACATAGTTGCATGAAGACTTACCTCAGAGACGCGGCAACTCACATGAGCAATATATTCACATTCCTCGCAGTAGTAGACAGGATGGTCAGGGTTCCTTCTTCTCTCGCAGGCCTCGCAGTAATACTCACCCGAATCGTCTTCCACCACCGACTCTGTCAATTTGAGCTGATGGTAATGCTTCCTATTTTCACAGTTTCCGGAAATGCAAATGGAGCACAGTGAAAGTGAAGTGCATAACCGCATTTGGGAATCACGCAAACAAAAACTAGTGACTTGCTAACTGGGTCCCCAATCTTGTCATGGCAAACACTGCACTTGAAGACACAGTCTCTAAAGCTCACAGGGTCAAAGAGGAGAAGAAGATGATCAGCATGCCGGAGGTCCAGGACCGGAGTCAAGTGTTTGTCATCTTCAACTGTCTCGATATCTTGTCGTGGTGCCTCCAAGTTTGATGGTACTTCTTCTCTCCCATGGTGCAAGGAAGCACCTATACTCTTTAGATCAGTCTTGTACTCCTCAACTAGTGGAAGTAGTACCTGCCAGCAACCAAAGCAATGGGAGACTACCTTACACTACCAGTCATAGCCCACATGATGGAATTCATGGGAAAAATGGAAGCGATTCTCTTTATCAGAGGTCATATAAGTAGAGTGAAAACTGGAGTTTTGCTTGGTAGCAGTTGATTCAGCTCCTTATTTTGTACAAGCATACCACTAATTATAAGAAACGGAAACGTCTTGACAATATGCCTTGGTATTATCCTTGATGTGTTTTCCAGCCTCATGGGACCAAAAAAACTGAGCTATGGCTGTCTTTTGTAGCACAAGTTACCAACCACCATTCAACTCTCAGACTGGCATGTTGGCTTAAGTGAAATGAATAAGGGTTTAGATTTACTACATTATCTCAAGGGTCTATCTGGTTAGACGGTCTTAGTTCATTCCTGTGAACTAGGAATTCAATTGCATCCAACGATGTTGCCAAAAGATGCATTTAGTGCACAGCTAACTTACAGTAAGCAAGGTTATGAGAAATTGGATTTATGCGCTGATTCCACGGATCTCTTAAGTCCCCAAATCACATGAAGTTGCGGTGTCAGTAGAGAAGGAGAGAAGGTGCAGTTCCAGGAATGGCTTTCATCCAAGAGAGACGTGTAATTACCTCGGAGATGCCACAACCGACATGAATACCATAATCACACTCCTCACAGTAATACGCAGGGATCTCAGAGTTTCTCTCCAACCCACAGAAGCTGCACCACTCCAGGGTACCCCTTCTTTCTCGAGTTGTGAAGGTCAGGTCATGTTGGTGATCCCTGTGTTTGACAGTTTCTGGTATGGGGAATGAGGGAGCACAGTGAAGATGGATCACATAAGCACATCCAGGAGTTATGCAAATGAGAATGGGAACGTTATTATCATAGCCGCAAATGCCGTAGGTACTGCATTTACAATCTGAACTGCCCGGGGAGATCACCTTCTGTAAGAGAAGAAGTTGGTGATCGGGATGTGGGAGCTGCAAAATAGGACGTATGGAAGCGCAGCTTATGTCGAGGGCAAAGTTGCACCGTAAACATTCGTATGCATAGCTGCCACACTCTTTTTGACAGCATGGACAGCATAAAGGCTTGGCCTCCTCTGCCTTCCTGGGGTGGAGGGTCAGCCAGTGAGGAGTGTGGAGAGGGTGCTGCAGAATCACTAGGGGCAACTCGGCGCACCCCTTGTGTGCTACGAAACTGCAGTCTGACTCGGTGCACCTGTAGGGGGGATCTGAAAAGAAATCATCACATAAATGACACTGAACATTAGAGTCGTAGCCAGGTCCGGTCCACGTTAAAGGATGCAGGTGAGAGAAATGCTCAATCTTCGTCTTGAACTTGAAGGTCTGCACTCTCTTCTGAGCAAGGAAACAAAAAGAAAGGTTAGAAATCCACTGCTTTCTTCGCATCTGCCCCTGTAAAACTTACTAGTCAACGACGCGCAAGAACATGTATCTGGAACTTTTGGAGCTTATTGTAACAAGAGATGAAGCATTTCCACAAAAAATTCTTGTTAGAAATAGTCTGATCTCATTCAGATCTTTACAATTACCCTCAACTTTCCAAATAAATCCCAAGAAACGCCAAATGCTGCACGCTCTTCACCGTCCAATGAAGTCAAAAAATATTTAATAGCCTTATCTTTATCGTGCAATTAGTGGCACTGGAAAAGAATCTCTATAATATTGAATCCACCTTCACCAGTTGTATACCGACTTCTCCAGTCAATCTTCTTCAAGTTTGTTAATTTGAAGTCCTGCTGATCTGATCTTTCTTGCTTGCTAATCTCTAGTCTTGAGGGGAAAGAACCAGAGAGAGGGAGTATGGAGGATGATGATTCAGATCCTAGCTACGACAAGAGTCTAGATTATAGCCACGAACATGCATTGATAGAGCACGATGTTAAAAAGGAAATGTACGCGAGGTGCTACAAGTGCCACGGTCCAGTTGAAGGATCGGTTCTTGGCTGCAAAGAGTGCAAGGGCTAGTTCTGGCACAAGAAATGCTTGGAGGAATTGCCAAGAGAAATTCGACATCCTTATCATACGGAACACTGCCTTGTCCTCCAAGAATCTGATTAAGGAGGAAAGGTTTGCACGGTCTGCGGACCATTCATTCGTGGGTCCTACTTGACCTGCAATGACTGTGAATTCTATCTGGACGCTTACTGTGCTTCCCTCTATTCGGCTCCTGAATACGCCGGGAGGATGTTCCGCAACGGCGGTCATCTTTTGCTCTGAGAAAGCTCGAGAGAGGATCGCAAACTACTGGTGAATGTTGCGACAAGTTGATGGCCATCTTTCAGTGTGTGGAACCCAATTGCATGTTGAGGGTTCATCTCAGCTGCCCTCCGTTCTCTTTCCCGGACACGGTTGTCACCTTCATCCGCTCGACTTGGATACATCTTTAATTGAGGAGGAAGAGGATCCTAAGGATGAGTACTACTGCGACAGTTGTGAGAGTCAGAGAACCTCGAACCGCCCTGTTTATCGCTGTCGTGAGTGTACTCCCAATTTTGTTGCTCATGTTTGCTGCGTTGCCTATGAGGTTTGCTCTCTCTAACTTTTTAATGGAAATTGTTTTCTTTGTGTAGCTTTAACTATCACATGATGTCTAATGTGCATAGTTTTTTTTTTTTTTCCCATGGGTACTGAGTGCTTTATAAGCAGTATCGTTTCCATTCAATGGATAAAAATAAGACTCACCAAATTCGAATTAGCATAGAAAGAATCTACCTTGCTTTCTGAATAGTACATCAGCAATATTTCAGGGACATAAATTGAACATTGTTGGTACTTCGCAACGTACTTGCCTTACTTGAAATTTTCTCTATTAGGACACTGATTCCAAGTCTGTCGAGCTCCGAATCTCTCATGGCCACTAGTTAACCTAGAACATACAATTCACAGTCCGTCGCTCTTGTCATTTTTAAGGTATCTGTACATTTATTTTTTGGTCTTTTGATCGAGGTGCACGTGCTGGATACCAATGTATTCTTTCAAACAAATTTTGCAATTGCCAAACAGTTGCTGCCTTCTGTGATTAATTCCGCATCAATTTAGTCATTCTTCGTTCACTTATCTGGTACCAGTCCTGCAATTCTATTGATCACTTTATTGCTGTGAACAGTTGCTACCCTCTGTGGTGACGAAATTCGAAAAGGAAGTGGATCTGGTTGCTGTCTTTGCAAAGAAGGATGACTCCAGGAAACTAAACAGAGAGGGCGATGACATTCGAAAGGAACAACAGTCACTAGAACTGGAGCTAGAGAGACTAGAAACAAGTACAATAGCACTCGAGGGCATACTAGCTCGTTATAAGGACTCTAAGCACAAAGCCAGGACTGAGGAAGCAAAAATGGGAAGTGCATGCACGCTCTCTCGAACATTGAGGAATGCCAGCGCACCTTGTCGTTGATTACCTCTTCACTCTGTTTTTCCCATGGACAAAGGGTTGATCTCTTTAGATTATGACGATATGGTTTGTGTTGAGATCCCACCTGCATTCAGTTTATGATGTAATAGCTTGCCATACTAAGTTAGAATTTTACTGAATGCAGGTGTTAGATCATTCACTAGAGTACAATTCATGTTCAGTATCTTCTTCATTGTCAATTTTTCAATAATATGCATGTTGATTAATAGAGAGTCGAGAAGTACGTAGTTGCATCATGCTTAAATAGGGAGTCAAACTTCAAAGCATTTCTGAGTGTAACCACTACCAATTGAGGGCCATCAACTTCTACGAAATCCAAATTCAATTGTACGTCAAACAAAAAGAAGGCACAATTGTAGACAAAGCTGAAACTGTAAAACATCTGATATGAGAACCAATGCTGCAGCAGCCCAAATTGAAAGCCTCACAGCTCGTTCATTAGAAGGAAATGCAGACCCCCAGTCACTGAAACCCTAGAGCTAGTGAAGGATTTCAAAATACCCAGTTTTGTCTAATAGAGAAAGCCGATAATAGTGCTAACTGGTCAGCTAGGCATTTCATAAAGGAAATGAGCAATGTTTCTTGGGATGGTTACCCCCCACCTCCTTTGTCTGCGCCATTAGCTTCTGCTGTATAGGTAAAAAAAAAAAACCACCTTGATGTATTTGGTTTCGCTCCTTTAAGTGGTTATCTGGATCAAATGGAGAATTTGCAATCTTTCCACAGTTATAGCTCCAATAAACATCACTAGTAGTAGATTGTACTTACATCAGAACTCTCAGAAGTTTAAGTTGGAAAAACAAATTTGAAGATGAAACTAAAGGGAGAATAAAAGCATCTTGGTCATGCAAGTTCGAAGCCAACAATCTAGTTGTACCAAAGACATGTAGCAACGTTTTGGGTGCGTAACCACACAACTCCTCCATTGACCTCCACACCTACTCTTAGGCTATTGGAAGAACGGTTCCAATAGATTGCAAGTAACAGCGAAACTGCAAAAACCCATCCAAAGTATTAATACTTTTTGGGTAAATAAAATGGGAGGCATCTAGGCTTATCAGATGAGTGTTGGAAAATTAAAACGGTGATGCCATGATTCTATACTAAGAATCGATTAACATGTTTGGTGCAATGCGTGTGCATTGAGAGAGAGAGAGAGACAGAGAGACAGAGAGAGAGAGACAGAGAGAGAGAGAGAGAGAGAGAGGGAGGGAGGGAGGGAGGGAACCTGCAACAGATTTTGCAAAACAAAGTTAAGACTACATCCGTTTACACTTCAGGGTAAGAGGAAAAAATAGGATTTACTTCAAGCAAGAAAATGGCATTTTAGACACCAATGAATTTTCAAGATGTGATAGACTTAAGTAGTGTAGAGTTATAAGGATAATGTGATAATGCACCTCTTTAATAGTATCTTCGCATCTACGTAATAGCTCTTGTTGTTCAGCTGCACAGGATTCTTTTATCGAATTTGTCCTTGAAGTAATAGAATCCACCTAAAAACTCAATGAGGGAAACACATAATCACCACTCAGAAATAATTCGAGGCAAAATCAGCTAGAATTATCAATTTCAGATGAGTTGTTTTGCAACATAGAAGAAGAGTTCCAATATCTGTGATATACCTCTGCAACCACACTTTCAACCTTCTTTTGTCTTGCCTCCAACTCACGTTTCCTAAGTTCCACTTCCATTTTCACGTTATTGGCTTCCCTAGTAGCTTCCTCACATTTAGCAGAACTTTCCGTTTCTGCCTGCTTTCTCAGTTCATCCAATTGTTCCACTGGCAGAGCACACATTTCAACTCAAGGTGTGTGGCGAAGATTAAACTATTGGTGAACAAAAAAGAAGCAACAGAAGCACCTCGTCCCTGCAGTTCAACAAGCTTGGCATCAAGTGATTTATCCAAGACTCCATCATCACTTAGCTTAGACTTCAGCGCCTTGACATCTTTATCAATAGCTTTGGCAGAGTTAACCTACCAAAAAGAACAATATCTCAAACCCCAGTTAAAAAGCCTACACGAATGGTGACTCTCAACGAAAACCAGAAATGATTATCTTGTTTCTCATTTGATAACATCACAATCACCAATGCTGGAAGATATCTTAATTACAAGGCCTGATATCACCTGTTCTTGTATCTTTTGCATCACTGTTAAGTGCTTGGACAATTTTTTGAACACCTGAAAAGAGGAAATAGAAGATAAGCAGAAGAGGAACAATACACCAGTGCTGAATCTTAATATTATATTTATGAATTCAATTACTAAAATGTACAGTGAAATAGATATAGTCTATAGCGATTTCTATGAAGACAACTTGCTAGCTTGTAAGAAGCGAAACCAAGTCATGTCCTCTTCAACCACTTAGAGGAGCAGAGAATACAATAAGCACAGGCTGAAGAGAAAAATATATTGAGAAGTTGTGGATAGTACTCATTAGCTTCAAAAAATGGAAACATGAGGTTCTTCCCTAAGATTGCTAGTGCCTAAGATAACTAAAGGAAAAATATCTAAATAGCCTCTGCAAAACTATCGATCATTCATAAGTTGATTCCCTAAACTTAGACCGGAGGGATTGGAGAATTAGAAAGTAATACGAGTGTGACAACGGAAATGCTCGACACCTAAGGAATACCCCTCGCAATTCAGGGCATATGATAGAATAAATACTCAACCCCAACAAATCCACCTTAGGATTCAGGTCATGTAACTCATTACTCAACAGAATCCACCAAAGACATACAGAGTCAAAGAGAAACTGTAATTCACGAGTTCTTGGATGAAATAGCAATATTCAAACACTATTACACATACAGAAGCCTTAGGGGCGGTTTATGTAGACTCAACTTGGAAAAACCTTCCAAGCATAGGCATACCCCAAGACACGATATTTTTCAAGACGGAGCCTAACAGTCTCTAAACAAGAAAAAAAAAAACACTAACACTGATTCTTGACATATCTCTAGAAATAAAAAACACTGCATAGGACTAAAAACTAAGAAATACCAAAAGACCCAATCTAGGATTTCCTTACCACCTTTAAGTATTTGGGTATAACTTCCTCTAGAAAACCCCAAATTGCATCAAACTTAATTTTTTGAAACAAGACAAAATTGTGCTCTCCAGCGTTAATTATTTGACCACACTGAAGCATGAAAACCCTATCAAATATCAAAGCAAAGTAACCCCTAAAACTCTGCAGGAGAAATGCACTTAACCTTCAAGCAAGTTGCATTTATTGTTGGATAAGGTTCAATCTTCTTGAGATGATCCTTCATCGTACATTGTCAGTAATAAATCTCCATCTACTTTTTCAAACTGTACATTAGCTAACCATAGGTTTAGTGGTCGCATTTGAAAGAGTGTCTATGTGAACTACTAGTACTTAGAAATTTGACAAAAGAGAAGCAGAACAAGGAAATATAAAAATTCAGGCTGAAAAAAATATGAAAGGAAGAATTGCTTTAGCTCAAGTGCGACATGCCCATTTGATATACTTTTGAGCATCCCTCTCTCTGCCATTAAAAATTATAGGTATCAAAGAAAGGTTCTTGTAGAGAGGTGGCTACGAGCAATTTTATGTGAACTTGTCAAATACAATGCAAATAAAACTAGGGAGGAGCATCCAGTTAATTCAGGAAAGTCCAAGTGGCTGCAGCTGTTGCCAACTATGACAAGCACTGTGGGGGCTACTTAAATATGGAAAAAAAACAGTGTCTGTGAGTATAGAGCCTGCCCTGTTTTGCAAATCAATTTTCACGAGAAAGATTTTATGGCCTCTGCAAGTGGGGGAGTGCAATAGAGTCATAGGTTTCTATTCTCTCTCATTGAGCCATAAAGTGTCATCTGATATCTCTTACGATAAATGCATCATATAGGAGCCCTAGTCTTTTGCAAATTCTTCGAAACTCAGAGAGAAGTTAAGGAAACTGGCAAGAATAAGACCTTTCCAGTAAAATCTTCTGTCTAACTTTGGACACATGAACAAGTGAATGAGAATGGAGTTTTTTGTGTATAGATGCACTTTCATTTGGTATTGAGGCCAACTGTTCATACACACACAGAGGCACACATATGTTCACTCTGTAAAATATCATGATTGTCTATTTGCATTTAACCTATACGACATAGGTCAGTACACCAAGGAACCTTTCCAATAAATTAGACGATTGTGTTGAAGCGGACAAGGCCGATACATGACTAGGATCCAATAAGTGTCAGGATGCATAAACAAATCAGGAATACCACTGAAAGGACTAGATGTGTTAAATGCCTTTTTTCGGCAGTGACTAGTCATTCAGATTACAAATAACTGATTGAGCCTTAAAGAAAACCTACGTTACTAAAAAGTCTGATGAAGATTATGGACAAACAGCCAAAAATGATCTTAGCAGCATGAGCATTCACGGCTTCTAGGATAAACGTGAATATGCACTTTTGGGGTTGTTTTATATCAGCATGATGAGACAAACTGCTAGAGAGCTTAAATTATACAGATCGAAGCTTCGAGCAGGCAAAACTGAGAAGTGTAAGGATGATTACTACGGAAAGAGTATCAATTACCTTTGTGTAAACCTCCATAACAGCATTCTTGTCCTCAAAAGATTGCTTTGCTAAGTTTTCAGCATTTCTTGCCTCTTCCCAAACTATTTTTTTCTCTTCGAGAGACCCCTTAATGTAAAAACAACAAAAGAGTAGGATCTCATGGTATCCATGCAAAGATAAGGGCGAAGGAGAAAGCCACAAAAAAAAAATAATAACATTAAATAAAAAATGGACATGGTATGACGGGTTCATATTATGTAATGATCGCCACTTCAGAAGGTTATGAGCAGAATAGTACTTTGTAGCAATCAAATCTTAAACGGGTTGAATTTCGTACAATCAAGTCCTTTCTATATCCACTCAGCCAATCTTGTTGACGTGGCATGCAAAAACCTGACATGACACTTTCTTAAAAGTTGCGTATAAATGGCACCAAGGGCAGACCGGCCCTCGCAGCATGCGGGTGAGGACTTGCAGCCCCTCACACGATGGTGGCGCCACCACCGCAAGAGGGTGGGCTGAACCTCCTCCCGGCGGTCGCGAGGGTCGGATTGGTGGTGGCGAGGGCCAAGCAACCCTTGCGCAGTGGTGGCGAGGGTCGCCATTGCGCAAGGGCAAGCGTGTGGTGAGCTGCCATGTGCCCTGTGACCCTAATGAGGGTTACCAACCCTCGCTGATGGCAAAGGGCGATGGCTTAAACCCCCATCCCCGATCCTCAAGTGTCATTTCATTTCGCTTTTTATTTTTTATTTTTTTTCCCGTTTCCAGATATGACTTTTATATTCACTCTGTTCATTTTTATTTATTTCCAGTTTTTTTGTCCTTTCACATGTGGCGCCGCAACGCGACGTCCTATTTATTTAAACTATTGGGAAAAAAAACAACTAATAAAAATTAAAGGATAAAAAAAAGGCTATGTGTGCACTTCCATCCACTTGAAACTAGAGGATTTGCCAGAAGGACTGAAGTGGATGAAAGCTACAAGTTTCAGGATTTAAATGAATGAAATGAAACTTTCAGATTTTTTTTTTTTGGTAAGGTATGAAACTTTCAGATTTAGAGCACAATAAGTTGACAAGTTTAGGACTTGCGCAGTAATCATCCCCACTTATTTAATGAGATGTTGTCAAATTCCTCGTAGAGCTGATATTTTACTAACCATAGTCAAACTTTAAAAAAAGGGGGAGAAAAAAGACTAGTTCATAGGTATCAGAAGGTATAGCAACACGCTTAATTATTAGAGATGAAATATATAACTTAGAATTGTTTCCCACCGCACCTGAAGCTTATCGGGTGACTGGACTACTTTCGAGCGTAATTCTGCATTGGCTTGACCGCTTTGCACAAGCTCACACTGAGCACTAAGGATCTGAAAAGTGTGAAAATAGGAAATAAGAGGTCAAAAGGGGAGTAGTACTATTTCTACTTCAAGTAATCCTCGGACCATAACAGAGAAAAGCAAACACGATTTCCATTTGTATACACATGCAAGCAAAACATATCACCAGTCTGTGATATAAATGTGCGAGTCAACTTCGTTACAGTACTTTTCCAAACCAAAAAAAAAGACTCTACTACAGTAAACACTTCATACGCATACTCAAAGGTAAGACAATGTTATTCCAGCATTGCACCTGGATTTTCTATGTTAAGCAGCAGCTGCAAGACCATCTCCCCTCAGTAACATCAACATCAACATCAACATCACCTTTAACCCAAACTAGTTGGGGTCGGGCGGTCGATGAACCCAAAAAAGCTATCATGCTTTTGTTGTGCACATGAAGTGATCTGTCCCTGTCCTAAGTAGGTTCTATCCTCCAAAAATGATATATCAGGATTCTCACGTTTCCAATTTCCCAAACCACCCTCAAGAGAAGCCAATCATACAATCTGGACAACATTAACAGACATTGAGATATCAACCAAGCCACTAAGAGTCTTACTGCCTTTTCAAACTTCAAAGCACGTTACACTAAGTAAATTTAGACATGACAAGACATTAACACATGCAGAGTTTATCTTTTTAAACTTTCAAAACATGTTAGGTAAAGCTTAAAAAGTGCCTGAAGTCACTCTTTAACATGCTCTATACATAGAAACAGAAGGCGAATATCACTTTCTTGTTATATAATACTACAAAGCAACTCCCTTTTTAGTGTGGAAACTCTAACAGGATATTGGTTGCTAGGCATTCTGCAATTGCAACACACTCAGTTTTAGTGCTTTTGCTTCTGTTGTTAAACCATGATTCCACTTACTGACAGAACCCCAAGACCAACATGTGAGAGACTGCCACAGCACTTATGAAGTCAAATGTGGCGATCAACCTACAGAAAAGCCTGTATTGTGATGAAGGAGTTCAAGCGGTGTGATGAGCAGGTTTATTGGACACGCTTTAATTTTCTCTAGCTAATTTCACTATGTGTACTTGATACTTATGGGTTGACGGCTTACATTATGAATATCCTTTAGAAAAGAAAATGAAGCTGGTCGTCCGTGGGGTTTGAAGCGAGTAACCCACTTTAAAGATAAAAAGGCATAGAGTATCTGGCGATACTACCATACTGAAGGCGTCCGCCAACTTTCAATGCATAATGGAACTGGAGCCCTTCAGAAGCACACTTGTCTCTATTGACCCGAATCAAGAATAGTTTTAGGGACTTGGACTATGTCTAACAACTTCTGCTTATCAAAGCAAGAGATGAACCTGCCACAAGCACAGGTCTGCTGACAGAATAGTCTCACAGGAAGTGGGATTCTCTGGTAACAAAAGCCTATGCACATGGCCAAATGACAATGAAGCAACTATTACATTGTCTCCAATAAGGTATTCCTTCAGTTTGTTACATGAAGTTGATTGTCACTTTATTAGACACTTAGTGAGACTAAAGCTAATAATCATGGGTTTTCTCTGGAGAAAGCATGTGGTGTCATTATATATGCATTAGGTGGATGACACTACAATAATATTTGTCATAAATAAGCCATGATTGATATCTACGCTCTAACTTGAGGGGAATGTCTAAAGCTTTATAAGTCTGAAAATTGTACGAACGTCATTACAACTTAGTAAGAGGAGTTATCTTGTCGAATAGCGCTACAGCATTATTTTCAGCTTAGTTCTTCCGTTTCTTGCAACAATCCACCTTGCAAACTTTTCATCAAAGTAAATCACCTTGAAAACCCTAATATAAGGCATATGCAAGAAGCATCCCAAAAGATTGAAGATGTAATTTCCACAAGAAGAACGAGAGATCAAAAACCTCATGGAAGAAGGGAGATAGCTAGCAGCCAGAGTACTATGAGTCTAAACTAGAAATTTACATGGATGCCATAACAACTTACATGGTTCAGACTAATCAGAGTAAAAACAACTTATATAGTTCAGAACATGATGCAGCATTCAGTTTAGTTACTTGCATTGCTCCAGAACAGGAGATTTCAAATGAGTTATCATAATTGCACCAGAGAATTCATTGACCCAAAAACTTCTGCGCAAAAAATGAAAGTTGCATTCCCTCTTCTAATTAATTATTGTACTCTATCTCCTGTAAGGACTATCGATTGTAAAGTCAAAACATCTAAACCTAAAATGTAAATTCAGAAGGGAGTGCAGAAACAATGAATATGACACCTACAAAAACTGTAAGAAAGACATGCAACATGGTGGGCTCACCTTGGCGTCCATTTCTTGACTCTTCTTCTCCAACTTTCGAGAAGAAGTTCTTAAGGACATCTGATGATTGTTAAGTTCTGATATCGTCTGGCGCAGTTCTTTCAGCTTTGTATCCACCTTTTGAACAAGAGGTAATTCCATCTCTCTGGCTTCATTAAACTTTGCAACCTCTGCGTTCAACTATATCAAATGTATTATATGAATCCGTGGTCAACTTACATAGAAAGTGCTTTCATTGCATTTGCTTTTCAGGTACCTGGGATAACTTATTCTCCCATTCCTTCTGTTGTTCGTCAAGGAGGTTCAGTTCTTCCACTATTGGTTTTAAAAGATTCATTTTGTTGTCTCTGGAGACCAGTAATGTGAAAGGGAAAACATGTATTAGCCGCACATAAAAGATAAAATTCCTCGAAACTCATTATCCAGCTATAAGATATCTAGAAAACTGAGTGAGACATAATACTTTAAGTACATAAAATAACAAGTGATTTTTCGTCGCGCATGAATGTAGCGCACAGACAAAGAATAGAATGAGGTGAAAGATTTAGTTTCTCTATCCCCATCTTTATCAACTTTAAGTGATTTTCCTACTGCGCTTCTCATAGCAGCACCTAAATTTGCAATTGATCAAGGCAAACATACAGTAAATTTATCATACAAAAATAGGGAAAAGACCGGGAGTACGAGAGAATCAAATTGCTTTCAACAAGCTGGAGTATAGGCCTCAATTCTTCACACGCTTAAACATCAAGGCACGAAGTTGTCAAATGGTTTCCCGCCATAATTAGCGTGCCGAACTTACTTGTGGAAACAGAAGTTGAGAATGGCGCTGACAAAAATCTCGGTCCGTTCCGCTTCGGGCTTCACCAGATCCTTCAGGTTAAACTGTGTGGGGCAACGCAGAGAGGCCACGACCTCCTTCACTCTGCTGCACAGGTTCATTTTCCGCACCGACTCCACGTGGAAGTCCGGATTCTCGAGCCGCTCAAGTGCCTCAAACTCCATTTGCCCATCTTCCCTGTACAATTGGGAAAAGATGCTCAATCTCTCGAACACACACAACAAACGCACGACAGACCGGGTCGAGATCATACGAATCCGACCTGCGGAATTAGAACTCTAAGAAACCTGAGGCTGCTCCATGAAAGGAGGGACCGAAGATGAGTCACTCACTCGTGGAAAGAATCGAGGTAGATCAAGAGCTGGGTGTAGAGATCGGACACGAAATCCGGGGTGGGATCGGCGAGGTGCTGCGCCGAGACGTTGGTGAAGATCTGGGAGTCGACGAGGAACGACAGTATCTCCGATCGGGAGAGCCTCGGGTACTCGAATCTCGACATCGGAGCGGCTCCGAGGCGAACCCTAGGAACAGCGAAGCGAACACGAAGGAAGATGGGGCTGAAGAGAGAGAGAGTGAGTGAGAGGGAGAGTGAGTGGGGGTTTCCCGCCAAAAAACCAGAGTTCTCTTTTTCAATTTAATTTACCATTTTTTTTTTATTTTTTTATTTTTTTACCAAACTTTTTATTGATTTGCCGGTTTTCATTTGTGGTACTTACCTACATGTTAAATTTTAAAAAGTTTTTTCTTTCGGTATTTACCAAACCTCAGTGATTATTACTATTTATCCGATTAAATTACCACCTCGAGTTACCGACTCTAATCAGAGATTTTAATTCCGGTGTTTTTTTTTTTAACGAAAACATTCCCTTTTACTTTACCGGCTTTTATTTTCATCTTCCATATGTTATG
This sequence comes from Rhodamnia rubescens, assembly GCA_021437795.1. NCBI lineage: Eukaryota > Viridiplantae > Streptophyta > Magnoliopsida > Myrtales > Myrtaceae > Rhodamnia > Rhodamnia rubescens. Next base: position 7,114,802 of record JAILYA010000002.1, on the reverse strand, counting down.
ATATTACCAATGAATGATCGAATTTTCTCTAATTAAGTAACAATTAATTTTAAGATATCAATCCTCATTTGAAATACTTATCAATATTTACTTGTTTTTCCTTAAATTCACGAATTTTTTTCTTTTTATTTTTTTTACGCAACTTTTTCTGTTGAATTGCCAATTTTACTTACCTTACTTGCGAACCTTAAAAATTTAAGAACTCTTTTTAGAATTTATGAATCTCGAGTGGAATGATTACTAGTTTTTCTTTAATTAAATACCGACTAATTTCACTTTACCGCCCCTTATTTGAGTTGATTTCGAATGTTTATTTGTATTTTTATTTATAAAGTTACCAACTTCTTATCCCTCACAAAAATTCTTTTTTATTATTTATTGCCTTTTATTAGGGGTGTACAACCAGACCGGGTTTATCCAAACCCCGATCGAATCATCTAAAAAGTAGGTCCGAGAGTCGGTCCTGTTCAAACTAGTCCGGGAACCGGTCCACTTTTTGGGAACTTGTTGAAACCGATGCGGCTCCCGATTCTAGGTAGAGACCCACTCGGACCAATTTTAGAACCGGTTCTTAGTTATCCTTTTAAAAAAACAAATCTTAGCCTCACTTGCCACCCCTTGTCTCCCCTCCTCCTTTCGTGTTTCCCATCTCGTCGTGCTCTCTCTCTCTCTCTCTCTCTCTCTCTCTCTCTCTCTCTCTCTCTCTCTCTCTCTCTCTCTCTCTCTCTCTCGCTCGCGAGTGTTGTTGCCACGAGCGAGCTTCACGAAGTGAGCAGCAGAGTAGCTTACACCTTACTAATGACTTAAGTCAAGACACCCACTTCAAATCCATACCACTAATTCCGAAAAATATAATTGGCCTAAGTATTCTCGCTTCTCGTTATCGCCATCAACGACGCCGCAAAGATGCAACACAGCTCGTCATCGCCTTTTGTCTCATTGTTGCTAGACTAGCCACCATAACCTCTCCCAATCACCTCTCATTTGCGTCTCACCGACACCGATGCAACTATCCGGAGCGAGTTGAGTTCATCGATACTCATATTATTTTGATGGAAAAAATAATCGTAGAAAGAAACAAAAGGAAAACAGGTTCTCGAATAGATCCCGAAATCGGACAAAAAACCAGGGTCGGTTCCAAAATAGATTCCAGAGCAAACAAAGTCGGTTCTAATTTCAAAAAATGGAAACCAGTTATATTAGGATTGGTTTAAGGGTCTAGGCATGGATCCTCCACTCGGCCATGCTCACCCCTGCCTTTTACTTACCAATCTTAACAATAGCTTGTATTTACAAAATATTACATGCAACTACTGATCTTTATTAGTATGACGTAACAGTTTTTCACCTATTAAATACCTACTAATTTTGAATACCAATTTTAACCTATGGTATTTACCGGTGTTTATGTATTTTTTCTTAAATTTTTCAGCTTTTTAGTGGAGCTACCCCTTTTTAGTTGCATTATTCATTTGTTTTTTTCTTTTTCGAATAACCAACTTTCTCAGACCCAAAAAAAAGTTTTTCTTATTTTTTTTTTTACCAATTTTGATTGACCTAGCGCTTCAAATTCGGTAGTGAGACAGCCGGATCACATTAGGACGTGGCTTCAAGTGTAGCAATGCAGTTTGGCAGAACGGAGCAGATCTGGAGCCTCATCTTAAGAATGCACATTCAGACAGGATCCATTTGTGCCCACTGCTCATAAACCCAAATGCATCCTGGATTTACACAAAAACAATACGGACTGGTGCCTATGCCATCCCCAAATAATGTATTTGATTCGCCATACCGGAGTTGCATTCTCGAAGAGACGGTGCTCCACACTGCAAAAGAACAGCAGCCAAAAGCAAGAAAATGATCTCGTTATTATGCTAAGATCCTGCATTGCCTAAAACAGGACTGGTCAATTAGGAGATGACTTTGACCCAAAAAAAAAAAAAAATGGGAGATGGGCATAGTGATCCAACACAGGACGACTGCTCTTGTGAACCCCTTCAGTTTCTACTGGAGAATAATTTACTTGTACGACAAAAGCATAGGCGTAAGCTGGAGGAAAACCTCTACACCAACAACTGTTAGGCTACGTGCATTGCCAAGATAATCCATAAACCAAGTTCAAGTAAGAAAAATTCAGGCGAATAAACTTTGACCAATAAGACAGGGAGCTTGCTCTAATCATTCTCCGGCTACATCTAACCTCTGGCCAAGCACAAGTGCGTACACTTGTTGACATCAACATAAAGCAGCTGCATCATCAAAGTTCCACCATAAGATTTGTCATGTCTTGCATAATCTGCAGGGGCAGGCGCCACATACCAAGCAAGAGAGAGAACCCGACCGAAGGATTCAGCATAATGGTCAATGCATGAAAGGCTGAAGTTTTCAACATAGCAGAAAGCATCAAGCACCTCTATTACGGGCGATGACTACTCCAATAGGTCGTGTAGCTTGACAGGTTTCCAGAGATACTGCTTTCAACAACTTACCACACTGCATAGGAATTACACATCATACGCAAAAGGCAGAGGAGCCAGTTCCCACAGGAAAGGTTAACCAGTAAGGAAAATGCAAAATACTTCTTATTGATAAATTCATCAAAAGCGACAGGCCACCTTACTAGGCTTAAAAGAGTCATGCTATCAACCTCGAAATGAAAGGGGTGTTTCGAATGACTATGAATACACTCACCAGAAATTAAAATAGGTCACCACACAAATCAAGCATCACATATTTCCACGGGCTTAATGTCAAATTATCAGCAAAAGTGTGATGTGCGACAACTAACAGCAAGAAATGCACAGCACCCAACTAGTATCAACTACAAAAGATGCTTATGTTGGTTGCAATTTCTACAGCAGTTAGGAATGAAATTCAGAACCTTAAAATCCCATAGCAGATGCAACCCCCTCTTACGAGAAATTGTGTGACACCCACCACCAACATCATTCCCTCTCCCCCACCACCCACTCTCTCTTCTCCTTTTCTCCTCCTCCCTCCCTTTCTCTTTCTCTTTTTCTCCTCCTTTCCTTCCCCCCTTTTCTCCTTTTGTCTGCCGCTTGCTCCCCCCCCCACTACTGACTCCTCTTTCTTCTCCTTCTTCCTCTCTTCTTTTTCTTCTTCTTTCTTCTTCCTTCTGCTGTGTGCGAAGCCTTCCCCCCTCACGCACGCGCTCTCCCTCTGTTTCTCAACCGCACGAACAGCCGTCCTCCTCCTTTCCTCCGGCCATTTTTGCTCGACCGCCACCATCCTCCGCCTCCAGCCATCTCCGCCCCGCCATCTGCGCCACCACCGGACGGCCGCGCGCGCGCCACGCAATCGCCGGAAACCGCCACGAACAGCCTAGGACAGAACCGAAGCCGGCCTCTCCTATTTTATGCCCCGTTCGCGCCGATTCGTACAGCCCCTGTTCCGCCGCCTCCGGCAGCCGTCGCCCGCCGCCACCAGCCGGTCCCGAGGGTTGTCCTCGACCCGTAGGTGAGCCCCCTAGCCGGCCCCACCTCGCCTAAGCTCGTGAGGTCGGGTTTTCCCTCAATTCAATCCCGATCCCTTTGTTTTATACTGTGGATTATGTTTTCTCCAGCCTTCGCCGCTCGCCGGAGCTCCCGTCGCCAAGCCTAGCCGCTGCTGCGTCGCCACGAGCTCGTCATCGTTTTTCGGCCGTGAACAGTGCCGCCGGACAATGCCGTCGGTGAATAGTGTTTCCGGCGTGAACAGTGTTTTTCCGGCGTGAATAGTATTTTCGGGGCCCGCCTCGAAAATCGTGCCCGACACGACCTCGACCGCCGTTGTGGTGAGTTGACCCTAATCCTTGGTTAGGGCGCTAATTGCGCCTAGAATTAGTTAGTTAGTCGATAGGGTATTGAGGTAGGTTTGATTATGGCCGGATTAGTTAGAAACCCGGTTTAGGGTAAATGGCCATAATCGATTAAATTAGAATTGGCTGTGGCTAATTGTTGTTAGATGATTGATCGTGTATTGTGATTTGATCGCGAGCGAGGATAGGTTAAGAACGAGCGATCGATTGGCAATTTTAAATCAAATTGGCTAATCAATGACTCGGCACGAATTTGAGCCTTGTGGGCGGAATTGAAATGGCTTATTCGTGTGGAATTGATGATTGTGTTTTGGGGCGGTTCGCCTCGTTGAAATGCTCGTTGAGTGGATTGGTGTTGTTTGGGGATTAATTATCCCGTGTGATCTTGCCATATTTAATTGGTAGTTTGCATTCATATGACCGTGTGCAGAGTCAAAGATATAATTTGGCATTAAAATGGCCTTGGGCCGAGTCGTTGAAAGCACGTTGTGTGAGCATCCGGCCTAAATCAAAGAGAATAAATTGATTGATGTGTCGGGTGTCTTGCATGGTCATATGAAGGAACGATGATGGGTTTTCCTGGCAAGTTCGTGCTTTGTACCTGGAGTACACACTGTACCATTTTTATGGGACCACACGACTTGCCGAAGCACGATAATTCATGCCCCGTATGGTACGTACGGTTTTAAGGGATTATCGGATGCCGGTCGCAGCTTGTGATGGACCGACGCCCCGTATAGGGATGCCTACTTGCCGTGCCGTGCGAGTGCACTGGATACACCGCTTGTAGTAGCCGTTCTTTGAGAGGGAAAAGGAACGTTGCCTTGGTCCCCGCCGGAAGAATGCGGGATCGCATTATTTGTGAGAGTTGATCACGCCGGTAGCGTGGATCCTCATCATTTGTGGCGCCGAGAGCGCGATCATCGTTAATAAATGGACTTGTGTGGTGTCCAAGACATGCTTGTGAGCGTGATGCGTGTTCGGTTGGTTGTCCGACGTGGCCGTTGAGTGGAGTCAAGCATTGCATTATGTGTGGGTGAAGGCCGGTAAGTATGCGTGTGGGTGATTATTGCCATGTGATATGATTGTTGGATATATGGTTATATCGTGATTTTTATAATGCTCGTGGCTAGGATGTTTTGGGCGAATCGGTATCCTAACCGAGCTTAGGCTTGATTCACTCGAGATTTATATCTCACCCCGTTATGGGAACCATTTTCCAGGTCCCAAGTGATGGAGCTTTATGGATACCAAGGCCAGGTTATGAGGGTAGTCTTTTGGAGTAGATGAGAAGTAAATCTTATCTGAACTAGTAACCTTTTGAGGTCTTAGTGAGCTACCCCGAAGTGTGGGGTTGTTTATTTCGTAGCTCGAGAGGGTTTAGACTCATCTGCTGTTTGATGACCGTACGTGTGGCTTTTTGATCTATTGCTTTGGTATGAATCTCCCGCTTTACTATCCCCGTTGTTTTATTGTCCGGGGAGTAAACCGTTTCCGCATGCGTATATAATTGAAAGGTCGATAACGCGCCCGGGGACGTTATCCTTCGTGACCTCGTGGCGATTTGGTAGGGATGTCGCGGGCTCGAGAGTCGGGCGTGACATCCCCGCCCGAAGGTGGTATCGAGCAAGGTCGGCCTGATCCATCCGGTCATTGGCTTGGAGTAATAAGGAGCGATGGGATATGGGATAGTTAGTAGGACTTTTATCGCTATGCATGTGATTGTTATTGTGTGTTAAGCTTTGGGGTCGCCTTCGACCGCGTGTTGCTTTGGGGTAAGCGAAACTCCGCATCATTTCTGCATAATGAGCGGGCGCGGTAGAAGAGCACCTCGAGCACCTCGAAGGAGGCCTGTGAGGCCGATAGATGAGATCGCCGATGTTGGAGCGGCACCTCCTGTTGCACCTCCCGTAGCTAGTCCCGCTCGGCAAGAGCCGACTATGGCAGTGTTTTGCAAGCTTTAGGAGCTATGGGAGAGAGGATAGAACAGACAGATAAGAAATCAAAACGTTCTTGCCGCCGCCGCGCCGTTGAAGCCCCACCCGTAGTTCCACCTGTAATTCCGCCAGTGGAAGTGCCACCCGCGACGGTAATTGAGGATCGTAGAGCTCAAAAGCTGGTGGAGCAATTTCTTAAGTTGAAGCCGCCACAGTTCACCGGAAGCGGAGACCCCGAGGCTGCCACCCAATGGATTCAAGGATTGGAGAAAGTGTTTAACTTACTTAGATGCTCGAATGAGGATAAGGTGGTCCTGGCCGTCTATCAACTGGAGGGTAACGCCAGAATGCGGTGGGGAGCCGTCAAGGATAGAATTTTCCCTGAAGGTACGGTCCCGGTGTGGGATGCCTTTGTGGAGGCTTTTAATAACAAGTATTTCTCGAGGACGACTAGAGAGCGAAAGATGACCGAGTTCGTTCGTCTCCGCCTGAAATCGGATGATCGTCGATCAATATGAAGCCAAGTTCTCTGAATTGTCTAAGTATGCTTCGAGATTGATTGAAGACCCCGAGGATAGGGCTAGAAGGTTTAGGGACGGGCTGAAACCCGAGATTAAGAGTATACTAGCGCCGTTCAACCTTCAGGACTATGATGATCTTTATGAGAGGGCGCTGATAGTGGAGCAAGACTTAGCGAGAGGACTGCCGCATCCGGGTCGCGGTTTACGTCCTCAAATAGATTTGAGAAGAGGCAAGGGAAGAGGCATATGTATGGAGGCGGACATCACATCCCACCCAATCACGAGGAGCGATCAATAAACCTGTTTTTCGCGATTGAGGTGTGCAGTTGTGTCACCGGAGACATGGACCCGGTCCGTGCCCATATAGGAGTGGAGCCTGCTTTGGATGTGGCCACCGGGCCATCAGTGAAGGATCGCCCGCAGAGGCAAGAAGGAAGGCAAGCGCCACAACCGAGAGGACCACTAAGGGGAGCCGCGCCACCAAACTTCCCCGAATCGTCCACAGGCTCAAGGAAGAGTGTTTGCCGTCACCCGCGAAGAGGCGAAGGATTCGCCGACCGTTACAGTACGGTCCTCTTGCATAATCAAGTCGCCTATGCTTTATTTGATCCGGGTGCTACGCATTCCTTTGTGGCCGATAGATTTGTTAAACCGGCTTATTTGAATGTGGTACCATTAGATGTTGTTTTCAACGTGTCTACACCTTTAAAGGATAGTGTGGTAGCTGAGTAAGTGTCCCGGTTGTAGACTAGTTGTAGATGGTCATGAAAGTGAGATAGATCTTATCGTATTGGAGATGTACGATTTTGATCCGATCGTGGGCATGGATTGGTTGACGAAGCAAAGGGCTACGATGGATTGCTATCGTAAGACGATTCAATTTAGGCCATTGAATGGCGCCGCTTTGAATTTGTGGGAAATCAAGGTGGAACCTCAACCTTGTTGATTTCGTCGTTGGAAGCGACGCGTCTGTTGGAAAGTGGATGCCAAGGGTATTTGGCGACCGTATTGGATGTATCGCGTTAAGGAGCCGAAGATTGAGGACATTGCGTAGTTCGCGAATTTCCGGATGTCTTTCCTCGGAACCGCCTGGTTTACCGCCGGAAAGGGCGATAGAATTTGTAATAGAGTTAGCTCCCGGGACGGAGCCAATCTCTAAGGCGCCGTATAGGATGGCATTGTCGAACCGAAGGAACTCAAGGTGCGGATGCAAGAGTTAATGGATAAAGGGTTCATTCGTCCTAGTGCATCACCTTGGGGTGCGCCGCTTTTGTTTGTAAAGAAGAAGGATGGGTCGATGAGGTTGTGTATAGACTATCGACGGTTGAATCGGGTGACGATAAAGAATAAGTACCCACCGCCGAGGATTGATGATCCGTTCGATCGCTTGCAAGGAGCATCGGTATTCTCTAAGATCGATCTACGGACGGGATACCATCGCTTGAGAATTAAAAAGGAGGATGTGCCAAAAACAGCGTTCGGGACGCGTTATGGACACTATGAGTTCACAAGTGATGCCGTTTGGTCTTACGAATGCTCCTGCTGCTTTTATGGATCCGATGAACAGGGTGTTCAAAGAGTTCTTGGATCTCTTTGTGATCGTAATTATAGACGACATTCCGTGTACTCGAAGAGCCTAGAGGAGCATGAGCAACATCTAAGGGTAGTTTTGGAAACTCTAAGAGTACATCGCCTTTATGCGAAGTTTAGCAAGTGCGAGTTTTGGTTAACTCGTGTGGCGTTCCTAGGCCACGTGGTCTCCGGAGAAGGAATTGAAGTAGATCCATCGAAGATCGAGGCGCTATGGATTGGACAAGACCGAAGACAGTGACGGAGATCGAAGCTTCTTGGGTTTGGCAAAGCTATTATAGACGTTTCGTGGAAAGATTTTCAGCTATGGCCTCACCTTTAACTAAGCTATTGAAGAAAGACGCAAAGTTTGAGTGGACAGGACAAATGCGAGCGTAGTTTTCAAGAGCTTAAGCATAAGCGACTACGGCTCCCGTGTTGATAATTCCGTCCGGTCCCGGGAGGTTTTGAGATCTACAATGACGCATCTCTAAGAGGTTTGGGTTGTGTTCTAATGCAACATGGAAGGGTTGTAGCGTATGCATCTCGCCAACCGAGACCACATGAGTTAAACTACCCGACCCACGACCTAGAGTTGGCTGCAATGTGTTCGCCCTGAAAATCTGGAGACACTATTTGATTGGGGAAAGTTTTCAAGTGTATACGGATCACCGAGTTTGAAATATCTGTTCTCTCGAAGGAGTTGAACATGAGGCGGCGTCGATGGATGGAGCTGGCGAAGGATTATGATTGCGAGATCCCGTATCATCCGGGTAAGGCGAATAAGGTTGCGAGATGCCCTGAGTAGAAAATCGGTGATTGCTCAATTATGTGTTAGTGAATGGCGTACGCTTGAGCAAGTGAGAGACTCGGACTTCAAGTTGGAGATAAGTCGGCTGTCGAGTCCGATAGCTACATTGAGAATTGAGCCCGAAGTGCGAGACTAGAATAAGGGCCCCGCAATCGACGGACCCTATTGTTCGAAGATCCTTCGAGAAGACGCAGCTAAGCGAAGGGTTGATTTTCAAGTGGCCGAGGATGGGATATTGAAGTTTAGGGGACGTCTAGTTGTGCCAATCGATGAAAGTCTAAGGGAGGATATCCTATCGAGAGGCACATCGTAGCGATTATAGTATCCATCCCGGAAGTACGAAGATGTATCGAATTTGAAGCAACACTATTGGTGGAATGGAATGAAGGCGAGATATAGCCAAGTATGTGGCTAAGTGTCCGACACACCGCAAGTCAAGGCGCAAAGACTGTAAGCCGGGAGGACTGTTGCAACCCTTGGAAATTCCAGAGTGGAAATGAGAGCATATTACGATGGACTTCGTGATGGGATTGCCAAGAAGTCGGAGAGGACATGATTCGATATGGGTTGTTGTAGACAGTTGACGAAGTCGGCACACTTCATTCCGGTGAGAAAAGATTTTGCCTTGGACAAATATGCGAACCGTATGTGAAGCATATCGTGAGACTACATGGAGTACCCGTGACAATCACCTCGGATCGTGATCCCAAGTTCACTGCCACATTTTGGAAAAGTCCCGCATGCTATGGGAACGAAGCTTCGGGTCGATGCGGCCTATCATCCGCAGACAGAGGGTCGATCCGAAAGGACAATTCGGACTTGGAGGATATGTTGAGAGCTTGTGCCTTGGATTTTAAGGGCGGTTGGGAAGAACAGATTGCATTTGGTTGAGTTCGCCTACAATAACAGTTTTCAGAGTATTAAGATGGCACCATTCGAGGCATTGTATGGCGGAGCGTGCGGGGCGCCGGTTTGTTGGGATGAAGTAGGCGAAAGAAAAATCACTGGTCTCCGAGTTGGTACAACGATCCATGGAAGCTGTCAAAGTTATCGAGACAGACGAAGACGCCCAAAGTCGCCGAAAGAGCTATGCGAGATAGGAGGCGTAGGCCTCTGGAATTTCAAGTGGGTGACCATGTGTTTGAAGGTGTCACCTATGAGAGGGACATCCCGTTTTGGCAAGAAAGGAAAGTTGAGCCCTAGATATGTTGGGCCTTTTGAGATTTTGGAGCGGATTGGAAATCGGCATATCGTCTTGCGTTACCGCCAAGACGGCTCAAGTGCATAATGTATTCCACGTGTCGATGTTGAGAAAGTACGAACCGAGATCCCGCTCATGTGCTTTGAGTTATGAAGAAATCAAGCTAGATGAGCGAGCCGCATATGTGGAACAGCCCGGTCGGGATCGTGGATAGGAAAGAACACGTGCTCAAAAACAAGACGATCCGAGTTAGTCAAGGTAGTTTGGCAACACCATGGACTTGAAGGAGCTACATGGGAGAACGAGGAAGTTATGAAGAGCAGCTACTCGTATCTTTTGAAGAGTCGTGATCATCTTGTAATTTCGGGGACGAAATTTTTTTAGGTGGGGAGAGTTGTGACACCCACCACCAACATCATTCCCTCTCCCCCACCACCCACTCTCTCTTCTCCTTTTCTCCTCCTCCTCCCTCCCTTTCTCTTTCTCTTTTTCTCCTCCTTTCCTTCCCCCTTTTCTCCTTTTGTCCGCCGCTTGCTCCCCCCCCCACTACCGACTCCTCTTTCTTCTCCTTCTTCCTCTCTTCTTTTTCTTCTTCTTTCTTCTTCCCTTCGCGTGTGTGCGAAGCCTTCCCCCTCACGCACGCGCTCTCCCTCTCGTTTCTCAACCGCACGAACAGCCGTCCTCCTCCTTTCCTCCGGCCATTTTGCTCGACCGCCACCATCCTCCGCCTCCAGCCATCTCCGCCCGCCATCGCGCCACCACCGGACGGCCGCGCCGCCACAGAATCGCGGAAACCGCCACGAACAGCCTTAGGACAGAACCGAAGCCAGCCTCTCCTATTTTATGCCCTGTTCGCGCCGATTCCGTCAGACCTGTTCCGCCGCCTCCGGTGCCGTCCGCCGCCACCAGCTGGTCCCGAGGGTTGTCCTCGACCCGTAGGTGAGCCCCTAGCCGGCCCCGGCCTCGCCTAAGCTCGTGAGGTCGGGTTTTCCCTCAATTCAATCCCGATCCCTTTGTTTTATACTTGTGGATTATGTTTTCTCCGGCCTTCGCCGCTCGCGGAGCTCCGTCGCCAAGCCTTAGCTGCTGCCGTCGCCACGAGCTCGTCACTTTTTCGGCCGTGAACAGTGCCGCCGAACAATGCCGTCGGTGAACAGTGTTTCCGGCGTGAACGGTGTTTTTCCGGCGTGAATAGTATTTTCGGGGCCCGCCTCGAAAATCGTGCCCGACACGACCTCGACCGCCGTTGTGGTGAGTTGACCCTAATCCTTGGTTAGGGCGCTAATTGCGCCTAGAATTAGTTAGTTAGTCGATAGGGTATTGAGGTAGGTTTGATTATGGCCGGATTAGTTAGAAACCCGGTTTAGGGTAAATGGCCATAATCGATTAAATTAGAATTGGGCGTGGCTAATTGTTGTTAGATGATTGATTGTGTATTGTGATTTGATCGCGAGCGAGGATAGGTTAAGAACGAGCGATCGATTGGCAATTTTAAATCAAATTGGCTAATCAATGACTCGCACGAAATTTGAGCCTTGTGGGGCGAAATTGAAATGGCTTATTCGTGTGGAATTGATGATTGTGTTTTGGGGCGGTTCGCCCCGTTGAAATGCTCGTTGAGTGGATTGGTGTTGTTTGGGGATTAATTATCCCGTGTGATCTTGCCATATTTAATTGGTAGTTTGCATTCATATGACCGTGTGCGGCATCAAAGATATAATTTGGCATTAAAATGGCCTTGGGCCGAGTCGTTGAGCACGTTGTGTGAGCATCCGGCCTAAATCAAAGAGAATAAATTGATTGATGTGTCGGGTGTCTTTGCATGGTCATATGAAGGAACGATGATGGGTTTTCCTGGCAAGTTCGTGGCTTTGTACCTGAGTACACACTTGTACCATTTTTATGGGACCACACGACTTGCCGAAGCACGATAATTCATGCCCGTATGGTACGTACGGTTTTAAGGGATTATCGGATGCCGGTCGCGGCTTGTGATGGACCGACGCCCCGTATAGGGATGCCTACTTGCCGTGCCGTGCGAGTGCACCTGGATACACCGCTTGTAGTAGCCGTTCTTGAGAGGGAAAAGGAACGTTGCCCGGTCTGCCTGGAAGAATGCGGGATCGCATTATTTGTGAGAGTTGATCACGCCGGTAGCGTGGATCCTCGTCACTGTGGCGCCGAGAGCGCGATCATCGTTAATAAATGGACTTGTGTGGTGTCCAAGTACATGCTTGTGAGCGTGATGCGTGTTCGGTTGGTTGTCCGACGTGGCTGTTGAGTGGAGTCAAGCATTGCATTATGTGTGGGCGAAGGCCGGTAAGTATGCGTGTGGGTGATTATTGCCATGTGATATGATTGTTGGATATATGGTTATATCGTGATTTTTATAATGCTCGTGGCTAGGATGTTTTGGGCGAATCAGTATCCTAACCGGAGCTTAGGCTTGATTCATTGAGATTTATATCTCACCCCGTTATGGGAACCATTTTCCAGGTCCCAAGTGATGGAGCTTTATGGATACCAAGGCCAGGTTATGAGGGTAGTCTTTTGGAGTAGATGAGAAGTAAATCTTATCCGAACTAGTAACCTTTTGAGGTCTTAGTGAGCTACCCCGAAGTGTGGGGTTGTTTATTTACGTAGCTCGAGTAGGGTTTAGACTCATCTGCTTGTTTGATGACCGTACGTGTGGCTTTTTGATCTATTGCTTTGGTATGAATCTCCCGCTTTACTATCCCCTGTTGTTTTATTGTCTCGGGAGTAAACCGTTTCCGCATGCGTATATAATTGAAAGGTCGATAACGCGCCTGGGACGTTATCCTTCGTGACCTCGTGGCGATTTGGTAGGGATGTCGCGGGCTCGAGAGTCGGGCGTGACAAATTGTGTAACTGCATTGCAAAAACTTATCCCACAGTTGAAATAATCATGCAAAATCTGCTCAACGACGGTAGTGATGATGTTTGAAATTGAAGTAAACATGCAAAATCCCTCTTTCAAAAGTGCATTTGAATCCCTTCTTGCGTGAATATTCCCAGTCGTTATTCACGATCCTAAAAGCAATGTCCTCATATGGGGGCCCAGCATGGAACCAGATGATACACGTCTCTGTGCTATTCCCATCCTTTTCAATGTTGTATGTTGGTGCCTCAGATTTGTTGACAAGGTCAGGGTAAAAGATATGGAACTTATAACCTTTCACGAGCTTCGGAGGTGGATTATCGTGATCGTAATGCATTCTATTGTACTGATTCCAATGATATCCAGTGTGGACCCGGTTGAAATATTTTGGTTTTCTTGGTTGATACTTATCCTGCCACTCATAAGCCTGTGAGTCCAGATTCACCTCCGCACCAGTGCCAAAAATTGCATCACCTTCCTTCATGGCTCCCATGGCTTTGATGGCCTTCATTTTAAAGTTATCTTCTGATGGAGCTGGCTTTGACATCATTGCTTCTTGCATCTGTCTTTGTTGTTCTTCTCGTACCTCCATTCTTTTCCGATCCAATGCAGCCCTGTCCTCTTCAGTCTCATCACCATGCAGCAGTTGCGGACAAAATGGTCCATCCTCCTCTTCTGACTCCATCATCTCTTCTTTAGGTAAGGTAACCGGGGACATTGATCCTTCATCATGAGGCACACCTTCTTCTTGTATAGGACTGAGTACATTAGCAGTTTCTGGATTATCAATGACATCCACAGGCTGCTCCAGACGTCGAAGATGCTCGTGCAACATTTTCGCATGAAATTCTCTCAAAAAAGCCTTTGCCTTGTATATGGGGATACGTTTGAGGATAACCTCCCAAAACTCCACGACCTTCGCCGTGCCAGAACGCAAATCAGTCTCGACACCAGCATGTATATCCACCAATTCTCGCCATGTCTTCTTGTGCAGATAATCCCTCACATCTGCTTCGACGTTAGGATGCACACCCCTTTCTTCTGCAAGAACCTCAGCAGGAGGCTCCTCCCCACGCGCTCTAGCTCGATCGAGTACATCCTTTTTCCTAGCTTCTGCCAGCTCCCAATCGCAAACCACTAGAAGTGCCTTCCAGCACTCAACACGTGTTGGTGTCTCTGTGTCCAAATCAAGATGCATTTTGATGTCACCACGAAGCTCTTCCATTCCTTTCACTGTTAAGCCCTCGAAGACCACAAGAGGTTCATTCAATTCCATATCCAGATCATCTGAACCATTGAGGTGCTCAGATAGAACATCAATTGCTTTTGCACGCCCTTCACGCAATCTGATCTCTGACCTGACTTTGCTTTGACCAAAATGAAACTCCTCTTCTTTCTTCTCCCAATCTTGAAACTCTGCTCGAGCACGCTCTCTGGCTAGCATTGCCATTTCCTCCTCATGCCGAGCCTTTTCAAGCGCTCTTTCTTCCCTCCTCTTCTTCACTCTCTCAATCTCTGCCATTCTTTCTTTCTGCCTCTTTTTCTCTGCCTTGATAGAGAACACGTCGAGATCCACACCCCAGGCGACATCACGCTCGATCTTCTTTTCCCATACAAACGTCTCATCGAGGTTTGAATCGCCAAAAGGATTCGAAGCATTGGAATAACTGGCGACCGACCACGACTTCAACTTCTTCGCGGCGCGCATTGCCTTCTTCTGAGCCCGCTTCACTTTGTACGCCTCGATTTCTTCCTCTGTAATAACTCTCCTCGAGCTGCGCTCCCCGTCGCTTCCGCTGCCGCTATCCGAGTCGCCGGAGCAACGAGTAGAGCTGCCGCGACGTCTCCTCTTCCGGTTCTTCTCCGAAGAAGAGGATGCCTCTTTCCTGCTTCCATGAGAATGCGACCCCATCGATACTTCCCGCTAACAGCTCCGACCGAGTCGCACAAAGGCTGCGCCTTTAACAGACTGGGTCGAGATTACACGGACCCAACCCGCAGATTTCGAACTTTGAGAAACTGGGGTTCCAAGAAAAGAGGGACTGAAAGGCGAGAAACTCACTCTTGGGAAGAGTCGAGGCAAGATCAAGAGCTGGGTCGCAGAGGTCGGAGACGAAATCAGGGGGTGGGATCGGCGAGGCGATGCGCCGGGACGTCGATGAAGATCTGGGAATCGACGAGGAACGACGACGGTGTCTCCGATTGGGCGAGCCTCGGGGCGCTCGAATCTCGACACCGAAGCGGCGCCTCCGAGCGAACACCGCGAGAGGCGCAGCGAACTGCGAAGGAAGATGGGCTCCTGAGAGAGAGATAGAGAGGCGTTTCCTGTCTTGTACTCCACGTTTGGCCGTTATATTCATTGGAGTTAGTTTTTCAATATTTTATTTTATTTGTTGCTTTAAATATCGACTTCTCCTAACTTTCCTTCGTCGTTGCCTAACTTTAACCTTGCCAACCAAGACTAGGCTAAAATACATTATAGGTGTCAAAATTTACGTAAAATATTCATTTTAGTGTTAAAATTTTTAAAAAGATCATGTAAGTGCCAAAAATTTTTAAAAACACTCATTTCGGTCTTAACGTCGATTTGAACCGACGTGACTCACCGAAAATCCGTCGTGACCTATTTTTTTTTATTAATAATTGAGCTTACATGGCTTGCCTAAATTGACACCGATGTGATCATTTTGAAAGTTTTAGCACTCAAAATAAGATTAATTGTGAGTCATTAGATCTTAAGTGTAAATTCTAATCCCTAGTTAAGATAGGACTTCTAATTTAAATTTCTTGCATTTTGGTTTGGATAATTGAAAAATAAATCTAGCTCCAATAGTGTACATTTAAATTGTTGCATTTAAAAAACTCGTAGTTGGACTTTGGGTTGGGTCGACCGTCCGCCTCTCGGTGTACACCGATTGGCTCATCCCTTCTACCGGTAACACGTTGGGACACATTGCACGTGCCTCTCACGTGGGCACGTGAAGCCTACGCGTACCGGACCCCTCCCGATGGCCTCTTGCAGCAATCAACCCCTCAAAACTCTCATTTCGTTGATATGATCCTCTTTCAAAAAAATTGGCATAATTTTAACATTAAAATAAGCGTCGTATACAAGTTTTGGCACATGCAATATACTTAAGCCACCAAAACTAGAATTAAGCATCTTTTATATGGAAAATTACCAACTAATATTTGTACTTTCTTTTTCAGATTAAATTATCAACTGGCATTAGGATATCGACTCTCGTTTAAAATGCTTGTAAATATTTTACCCGTTCCTTTTTAAAATCATCAATTTTTCCTATTGAGCTATCACTTTTATTAGGAATGATTGCCAACCTTTAATATTTATCAAAACTTTTTTTTTAATTACCAACTCTCTTTCCAATTAAATTACCAACTCATTTAACGTCAACACTTTTTATTTGAGAATGTTTATTTTCCTTCTCTTGAATAGCCAACTTATTTTTATCTCTAGCATAAAATAAAAAAAAACTCATTGATAACTTAAATTTATCAACTGCTATATGAAATTACCAACAATTGTTGCCTTAAATTACCAGATAGCTTTGGTATTACCAAATTTTTATTTGAGTTGCTTATGGGCGTTTATTTCTTTATTTTCAAACTTGGCATCTTTTCCTATCGAGTCGTCAGACTTCTTGCCTTATCTACAACTTTCTAAATTTACCAAACGTTTTTTTCCCGTCAAATAACCAACTTTCTCTACCAGAAAACCTTCTCTTATGTTTCTACCAACTTTTATTGGCCTTTCTTATCAAAACTCTATATTTACGAGTGAAAAAGGGCGGTCAGGCTGCCGGATCACATGACGAAGTGGCTTCAAGCGTAGCAGTGAAGTTTGGTAGAGCAGAGCATATCTCGAGGAGCCTCAGGTTAAGAAAGCATGTTTAGATGGGATGCATTTGTACCCACTGCTCATTTCCCAAATGCATCCTGCATTTACACATAACAATAGGGATGGGGCGGCTATGCCATCCCCTAATAACGTATTCGATTCGCCATACCTGAGTTGTATTCTCGAAGAGACAGTGCTCTACACTGCAAAAGAATAGCAACCAAAAGCAAGAAAAAGATCTCATTACGATGCTACGATCCTGCATTGACTAAAACAGGACAGGTCGGTTAAGAGAAAAACTCTACCCCAGCAGCTGTTAGGCTACGTACATTGTCTGAGATAATCCGTAAATCAAGGAAGTTCAAGAACCAAAATTCAGGCGAACTAACTTCAACCAATAAGACAGGGAGCTTGCTCTAATCATTCTCCTGCTAAATCTAACCTCTGGCTAAGCACAAGTGCGTACACTTATTGACAGCTTCATAAGCCAGCTCTGTTATCAAAGTTCAACCATGAGATTGTGATGTCTTGCATAATCTGCAGCGGCAGGCACAACATACCAAGCAAGAGAGGTAACCTGACAAAAGGATTCAGCATAATGGTCAATGCATGAAAGGCTGAAGTTTTCAACATAGCAGAAAACGTCAAGCACCTCCATTACGGGCGATGATTGCTGCAGGAGGTCATGTAGCTTGATGCGTTTCAAAAAATACTGCTTTCAACAATTTACAACGCTGTATAGGAATTATGAGTCATACGCGAAAGGTAGAGGAGCCAGTTCCTACAGAAAAGGTTAACCGGTAAGGAAAATGCAACATATATTCCGCTGAGGAAACCTCTTATAGATAAAATCATCAAAAGCGACAGCCACCTTACTAGGCTTAAAAGGGTCATGCTATCAACCTCGAAATAAAAGGTGTCATGAATGAATGAATTCAGGTCACCAAAAATTAAGATAGGTAAACACACAAATCAAGCGTTCACATATTTCCATGGGTTTAATGTAGAATTATCAGCAAAAGTGTGATACCCAACAATAGACAGCAAGAATGCACAGCCCCCAACCAGTATCAACTACAAAAGATACTTATGCTGGTTTCAAATTCTACAGCAGTCTGGAATGAAATTCAGACCTTAATTGAAAAGGCCATAGCAGATGCGACCCACTCTTACGAGAAATTTATGTAACTACATTGCAAAAACTTATCCCACAGTTCTTCTATTTTGCCCACATATTTTGTGCTCTTGTTTGTGATTTTGTTAGGTTAGCATATCAATAAATATGCCACCCAGTTGAATATTTCTAAACAAACTGACTCTGTCAGTAATCACAACCGAAAAATGAATTGAGATGAATTGCAATCAAACCACACAATTTTCTCTCACTTTCATTTCCGATAAATTTGCGTAACAAATGGACTCAAATCTTACAGTTTGCATAGTGAACCACATGACTTCTACAACATTGCCAAAAAGGTGTTAGAATTAATGATGCTAACTACAAAATATTTACCCGTGGACAAGGCAAGATCCTCTACACGAGGTCACAGCTTATATAGGATGTATGCTTCATCTAGGGGAGGGACCAAGCCCGAAGAAATTATGACTGCTCTTTTCAATGCACAAATGATGAGCTCCCAAGATAGTGTTTATATTCATCCCCCAATGAATAGATTCCAGATTTCCAAACCCTTACTTATGTATGAGCTCATAGGGTACGCAGTGTATGGCTTTCAAAGACAATCAAGTCTCTTTCTTTTTTGAAAAATGTTTTATACAACTATTATTGCACTAAGATCTCAACCAACAAAAACCTTGAAACTGATTTTAATGCAATTGCACTTGAGTGCTCTATCTCTCTCTCATGTGTCGTCAATCCCCAAGGAAGGACACATGTTGGCCGGTTCTTGCAATGAGGACTGTCAACCTCTCTCTATATCCCCAAGGGAGGACACATGTTGCTCGGTTCTTGCATTGAGGCTCTCCGTCCCTCCCTCCCTTTTACAATTCTTGTCAAGATTCACGACAATCAAATGGAACTTCCACTTTAATCTGAGGTTTATCTTGTAGTACTTCATTCTAAAATAGTTGTTCTATGCAAAGTCTAGTTCAATAAAACTTTGGTTGTACGAGTGAAAAGTTTATCTTTAACAACAAAGAGCACGACCTTGATAACTCGAAATAACCAAACTTCTCATTTTTTCAGATGAGTCATTTCATCATTCTTTCTACTTATATATAGGCTCTAGCCTCTATACTAGCTAAAGTGCTCACACTTAAAAAAAACTATCTTAAAAAACAAATAATGATGTCAATTTTAGATGTTACTTTAGTTAAGTTCCTCGCTTTGGATTATTAAGAATCAAATGCTATGCTCTCATTCAAATATCATCACCGTTAATGTCTTATATACCTCATAAAGAATTCAAGTAACTTTTGCACTCGGACAATAAGCACATAATCACATGTATGATCAGACAAATGAGATGCATATGCTGATGCTACAGCATGCAGTTTTTCATTAAAGAAGACCAAGAGTAGCTTCAATGGGTTCCTTTAGGTGTAACGCAAAGAAAAGAGTCGCTCATGTAACTTAGTGAACTAAATGAAAATTGATTCAGGACAGTAATAAGTCATATATGTATTTGCGTTTATGGGGTCTCCTAAGTGAGATAACCTTGATTTAGAACACTAATAAGTGCATGTGCATGTGTTGGGCATCCAAAAAGTATTTATCTGGAGAAGTTCACGTGCAGAGTATCTTTGCGAAAAAATTGATAAGAACTACGCTCTACTTAGAGTGCCAATAGTCATTGATCCATCATAAAGAAAAAAAAATAGCAGAATTACCTCAAATTACATTACCTGAAATTCACTCCTTCCTCTTATGAGACCTCACTCCTTTCAAACTCAACTGATGCTTGGACAGTGTTTCTTTAATAAGCTCATCACCAAAGAAGCGTGAATTTTTTAGAATGAGGTCTCTTGTTGACAAATCAATAGCATAACCGTGACCAGACATCCACTGCAGTAGTTGGAGAAGTAATTCCTTCTTCTCAGGCAGAACAATAAATCGTGATACAGCCATATTAAATAATTTCTGCACAGGAAAACACTATCATCAATAAATCTTGTAACTAGATATAAATATCTGCAAATTTTCAGGAACTTCTTTTCGAGCACAATTTACATTGCGATGCTTTTCTTATGAACTGAAGCATCCCACCCAGAGAGAGAGAAAATGAAAGCAAGAGAGATTATTTCAGAAATTGGAATACCAACTTATGCATTTTAAAATGTCAAGGTCCCAACATGCATAACCAGAGCAGAATGGAGTTGCTCTCACAATCTTGCAGGTCCTCAAACAAATTTTCGTAAGATTGGTCAGAGAACAGAATGCAAATTCGGTCGCAGAACAAGAGATCAAGTGTAAGAGAGGCATTAAATTCTTACAGTGAATTGCTTAAACTAAGACAGACATAGAAGGGATTTTTCTGATTCTTAAAAAAAAAAAAAAACCAAAGAAATCGAAGCAGTCTTGCAAAAACAAAACAACTAAGCCATTTTCCCAAGTGGGGTTAGCTATTGCACTCTATTTTGAACCACATACTTAGTAATATCCAGTTAATCAAGATTTTTACAGAAATACTGCGCGTCTTTTAGGTCTTCCTCTATTCCTTTTACCCCAAATCTCCACCAGTACTTTACTATTTGAAAGCCCGCGTAAGCAAATTAACAAACTCACTTCAATAAGATAACTAGGGGAAAAGATTTTGATACATATGCCTTAGCTTTCTTATTTTATTTGACCCAAAAAATGCACTTATTTCTGTTTAGTTAGCATATACACTGACTGCTTGCCTGATCAATCTTATTGCCGGAGGCATGGATGACCTTCAACACATCATTTATCAAGTTGACATTACCCGACTTCATAAATGCAGTTGCAAACTTCTTTACTGCTTGCTTGGAGATGAATCCCACATTGTCCTAGCAATTGAAGGAAAAAAATATATGTAAGTAAAGATGAAACCATTGAACACCCAAAGAAAGTCAATAAAAGAAGTACCTTGACAACGACATAAGCCTCCTTGTAAAGCCGTCCTGAAATCAGAATGTGCAGAATTTTCTCATGGAGAGCCTTACACATACTTCTTTTGCTATACCTCAACATATTGTAAACAGAAAAAGCTTCTGAGTAGGCATTCATTTTACCAAGTTGAAAGATTAGGGAGGAGCAAAGTCCCTGCAGTAACACAGATACTTCAGAACCCTTCAAAATTATTAGTAGCTTCATATCAGCAAAAGCAATTCATAAAGTGGAGCCAAGGGGATGCTAATGCATTTGCAAAACCATTTACAAGATAAACAGCCCACTAAAGACAATACTAATACTACTAACACCCAGACTTAACTGCTTATTGTCAACCTTTTTTCACTGGTAACTTTTGTTTTTAACTAAAACTGCTTTTCCATAATATCAGCAAGAATGTTTCTTTTCTCTTGGAATAGTAAGAGGAAACTCTTCATCCGTTTGGCATAAAAGGGATGCTTGCTCCTTTGCAAGTGAAGATTAAGAAGTCTGGCCTCGACAAGTGAGGTTTCCTGCCCCTTATTCCTCCACGCAAACCACAAAGAAACAAATAGGGGGATCTTCACCACAGCTTTCACAGAATACCAGAATAAGCGTTCATTCATCCTCTATGAGTGGAGTCTACAAATATATTCTTATTTTTCTAAAGAAGAAGAACAACCAGAATTTGGTTAACCAATTCAGCCATTTTGTGGCAAATGATGCACCTTCTAACCAGAGATACTCCTCTCCTTAAAAAATCCAAAATAGTCGAAGTGCTCCTCACAAGGGTGACTTCCAATCAGAAAAAAAATGTCTACTGTTGGAATACCGGATTTTAGTATCAGCAGCCAAAGGAAGTTTGCTCTCCCTACTACCGAGTTAAACACAAGAAGCTGTTTGTTGGAAGATTTCAATACAAATAGGCCGTTTCTGTTAAGCCACCATTTCACTAGATCTTCTTGTCCCATGGAAAATTGAAACTCTAAATAGCTGGTCACTGTGAAGAATTTCCCTCAAACCCATAGTTCCTGATATTTCTTTGAAGAGACACGCTCCAAATGTTTCATCTTTATGGTAAATCAAGGACTCAAAAGGCTTCTTATCAAATGGAAAAAAAAAAGAAAAAAACAAGTGATTACTCCTTAAAAGAGGCCTAACAGACCACCTCTTATGCAAGAAAGTGATTGTATTGCCTAAAATAGCAAAAAGTCATTAGAAAAATTCTTCCCTTCCTTTGTACTTTTACAGTGCCACAAGGCTGGCATCTATCTCTGCCTAGCTGGTTCAGAATTAAGCCATGACATTCTGAACCATAGTTTGCAAAATTGTCCCCAAAGTCTCACTTATCATGTCAAGCTTTATCAAAATTTGTATATAGACTAAATCCACAAGCCTGTTGATGGATTTGAGAATTAAAACTCCTCATCTTAGGAGATTATCAGCGTCTTTGGAAGAAATCTCTCCCGGGTAAACTAATCAGTCCTCCCATCTCCACGACTTACTACTGATATTTGTAGTCATGGCTTCATATTTGCATTAGAATTCGTTGAGTGTGTCTTAAGAAGATACCCAAAAACAAAAGAATTGCCATAGCATGCTTATGTCAGAGTGCTGTCTCTTTGTTTGAAGATGTAATCAATAGTTCCAGTGACCAACCCAAATTCTTTCTACTTCAGAACTAGCCCTACAGGAAGGAATCTCTTTCTTTCCAGGAATGAACGTAGATTGATCAAGCGTCACAAAGGTGCAAGCATCAAAAGAATAGGCATTCAAAAACTTGTAGTTAGCGTTCCATGTAAGAGCAATGAACCTAATTTAGGCTATCAGACATTAGGATATCATATCAGAAGTCATCATACCTCCTCTGGTTGGTGCCCCTTTTTATGCATGTCCTGCATAGTCCTGTAAGCAAGCAGATATAATCTCTCCTTAAAGAAGTATTTCACTAGGATATGAAAGGTACTGTAATCAGGACTGATAGCTAGTTCATCCATCTTCCTCAATGTTTGCATGACACTCTCCATTTCACATGCTCTGCAGTAGGCGCCTAGCATTGTATTCAATATTACCAAGTCATATCTATTAAATTTGGCTTCAAAGTCTTTGGCCAACAGTTTGGCCTCTTGTAAAAGCCCACACCGGCAGAATGCTGAAATCATGATACAGTGCGCATAGCCATCTGCAAGTACAATATAACCATTATATCCACACATGAGCATTGCCATTATACTATAGTAATGATATGAAGTTCACACTGCAGGAAACAATTTGAAGTCCCCCACACCTTCCTCTCTGCACACTAATGTCTGCTTGACTTACAATAAAAGAACGGGACAGCACAGACCAATTATTTAGAGAATAATAGCAAAGGATTAGCACAATGGAGGAGCTTATGCCATCGGATAGCAACCCAAAAGAAAACCATCTTTACTAAGGACATCAAAGCTAGCACAAGACAAAGGATTAAATGATGCTGGTCACAGATCCCATTTAAAAACTGGAAAGTATAAAGAAACTCATTGGAATTCATTGCACTCATCTCACCTTTCAAAAGTGCATATTAGGGAGCTTTACAAAAGTTATTTTGCTTCTTGATAAAAAGGACGGTAGAGAACATAACCCGATAACTAATTGAAACTTGTAGTCATGCTTAATTACCAGATTTGACAGATTTTCCCATCATTTCGTCAAACACTGATTTAGCTTCATCTGTCCTTCCAGCCTTAGCTAGGCCATCCATCAATAGACAGTACGACATCTACAAATTAAACACATAAACGTACATTAAACGATGGAACATCGATGAAAAAACATTACAGAAGGAGAATAAAAGGATCAATCCACAAGTTGCGTATGACAATGCTGCTTCCACGTTTAAAATCTCTCATATTGGCACCCCTAGATCTTTGAGCTAAAAGTTGAGAATGTTACACATCAATAATTAGCAACCTACCTTTCCTATGCATTTGAAAAAGTTGCAAGACATGCATTATGGAGCTATGACTTCCATATGACCCCATGAAGCAGTTATGCAGGGATCCTCAACTACAAAGCCCAAAATAAAAAGTCAAACTTTAAGCCTTCATCTTTTCACTTTGATGTTGATCAGAGATGTTACTTCTCGAAGCATGATTTGTGCTGTTGTATGAGACTAGGGCAAGGTAAATCAAAAGCTTTATGAGATAAACTGCCAAGCAATATGAGCACCAATGGTAGCAAAATCAGACTAGTTGGAGATGTGAATGCGTCGTATAAAGATAATCATAAAAGAATAGATACAATGACCACATTTGACAAGAGAAGATGAAACGCAAGAAACTCAGTTAAAGAGAATTGAAAAATGAAAATATAACTCAAGATGGTATGAAACAGCATAATTTTTTATAGTAGCAAAAGAGTGTTAATACGGGAGGATGCTTAAAAAGACATGACAAAAACACAAAAGGCAGGATCTTGAAAATTGCTCTTCTAGAGGATATCGCACTAAATAGAGCTGACCAATATAGTCAACTCTTGGGTAAAAAGGCTTTGTTTGTCATTTTCTTCCTCACACAAAACAAAGACTATGATATCTGCAAAGCATTGAGATAAAAAATGCAAGAAACAAACTTCAAAGAATCCTTTATTGAGTTTATGATTTCATATTGTGGCACATCAGCAAAGGCATGTGGTAATATATGAGAAATCTAATACAGAGAATCCTTCAAAAGCCTATTATGATTAAACTGTACTGACCAGCTTCTGTAATTTTGACTTCTGAGGTCTGATGAGAATACAATGCGTATCATTTGTTTCAATCACATATATTCCAAGCCTGTTATAGCTTCGTTTCAGGACAATAATATACCTCATCTTTGGCATGGCCTAAGAGTTCCAGTTCAGCCAACAATTCTCTCGACTTATCAAATAAGCCTCCTCTGACGTAAACCTTCAGCAGAGTAGTCAAAATTACCTGAAAACCTTGCAGTAGTGAATGATGTCAACACGGTATAGGCGCACCGTACATGTACTACAGAAAGAAATAATGAAAATTTATGGTCAAAGTAATACACCAACAGCACATACCAATTCAAGTGAGAGGGTTATGACATTAGCCACTAAGGAAGCAGCTAGTTTACATGAAGTGGGTAAAAATGTTAATGACAACTGGGAAGCCTTAGAAGGCACCCTTCTGTCCTCCCCACAATCGTTTAAGAGGAAGCTCTAGCAGTAGGAATAATACTCGAAATGGACATTTACTCCTTTTATTGTGTTAGTATATAATTTAATCAAACTGCAAGAGCTCAATTGTCATGTTATTGAGCTACTCAGATCTATTTAACTTTGGGGTGGGGCAGGGATCCATATCATCAGTCAGACCAGCGCAATGTAGTCCAAGGCACTCTAGCTGTATGGAGTGAAGGAATACCGCTTCTCGGATATAACGGCACCGGGCTTTCCACAAAGCCCACACCTTTCACGCATAAGGCATCAGTCGCAAACAGAAATATGCACGAGGGGGCCCCTGCCTGAGGGAAAAATTCCAACGATATGGTTTTTAGCAAAATTTTAAACATATCCCCGTTTTGGTATGATCAAAAAAATTATTGTAGTTGTACATTCTTTTGCTAAGATTATTCAAACAGTTCTCAGATTATTTAGCTAAGGGGTATTTGTTCTTCCAAGAGATACTTTTTGCAAGGAAAATCTGCTCGATGCAGGTCGGGGCCCAGTGTGGTGCCACTCCCCGTGCCTATCCTGGTCGTAAAGATGCTCTCCTCCCTTCTAGGAACAAGGGGTTTTAAAACCCTAAAGAAGTGGTAATTTTTTTGCTTTGTTTCAAAAGTTTGGCAACAAACCAAAATAATAGTTTGAAGAGTAAAAGACCTATTAGACCTTAAGAGGAAGTTGCACAATATTTGGCAACTACCTTCTAAAATAAAAATTTCAATCCCACAATCCACATTACAGTCTTCAAAATTAAATGCATGCAATCAAATGCATCTCATAGATAAAAATAAGAGATTACGAACCTTATTGATAACTAAGCCTGCAGATTTCATATCCTGCACCAAGGTGTCGGCCTTCTTGTAATCACCATCAGCAGAGTATGCATTTAATAAAGAGCTATAATGGAATTCATTGGGTGGATGGCCTTCATTCACCATTTGCTTGAAGAAGTGCTCTGCATCTTCACAATGATTGTTCGAAGCACACACAGCAATAAGAGTCCCATAGATTACACTATCCATTTCAAGACCATTATTATCCAGTTCCTGTATCAGTTCCAATGCCTTGGTGTAACCATCATTGACCTTCATGCAACCTGCAAGCAGCTAAGGATAATGAAGAAAGTAAGGATTGCGACTGCTCAAACCATGAACAGTACCAAGTAAGACAGCAATCATGTTCTAACTATTACTTCCTCAGAACTTAGAGCAGATCAAACATGTGACATAGATGAAA
The DNA here is from genome assembly GCA_021437795.1 of Rhodamnia rubescens. Lineage (NCBI taxonomy): Eukaryota > Viridiplantae > Streptophyta > Magnoliopsida > Myrtales > Myrtaceae > Rhodamnia > Rhodamnia rubescens. The sequence goes on along the minus strand of JAILYA010000002.1, from coordinate 7,088,668 downwards.
ATTGGACTCATTTGGCAGCGAAGAAACAAGTTAGATTTGCTTAGTGGGGCTTTATCATAGCCCAATGAAGCTGGCAAAAATTATAGGAATCTGTCCATTTAAAAGATTCCATATTGCGCTGATCGAATTTTCAACTCTAACCTTGATCATGAGATCTCTGCACATAATTGATCATTGCTGCAACAAAATGAGATACTTTGTTGCAACGTAATGAAAGGAACCCCTGTCAACTTTGAGCAATGAAGCCGTATGTTATGAGCATGAGTAAAATAAGCTGGTTCAATGTTGTTAAAGTCATATAATTCAAGACTAGAAACCATATGGTCCACTTTATCTATAGATAATGATGACTGACAATCTAAAGAGACTATATCTTAACAACCCCTCTCCTGTATAAGTGGGGACTTACATGTGAAACATGGGATGTGACCGTAGTAAACCAACTAAAGACAAATCACAGACTGGAATAACAGAGCATGAAAGGAGACGGAAAAACATACAAAATAATATAAAAGGGAGTATTTCGAATATCAACACTTCACCTGTGCTCTAACATATTAAATAACCGTTTTCCCCAAAAGCTTACATTGTCGAGAATAGGCATACAATGTATACAGCATATCTCTTCACATAGATAAACAATTTCCGCAGTTCACATATCAAAAGTGTAAATATTACATAAAAGTTAGCTTTTTATTGGTCACTAATCTATTTCCCACAAGTTGCTAATTTCATTGCTTAGAGAAAGTTAACCATGATGAGGTTAGAGTTGCGCACCGTACTATATGTAATGATATCTGGTTTGAGCCCATCCTGCTTCATCTGTTGAAAACACTTCATGCCGATGCCGAACTTGCCATTTCTGACGAGGCAACTAAGAACAGCATTACTTATAAAGACATTGATTCTCATTGAGGCATCCGGAATACTGTTATAGATTTCCAGTGCATTCAAAGGGTTGTGGCTTGCCCCGTGAACTTTATATAACTGCTATAACTTGAAGCACTGATCTTCTCATGCTTCTGCATATACTGAAAGAGCTGTGACAATTTCAACAGAAAATTAATACCAGCTCTTCATTAGGTAATTAAAAGGAACGGAAAGAAAATGACAAACTGTCTCCTAAGCAAGAAAACCCATTGCTAGCCACAATTTAGCCTGCCAAAGAGAGGGCGAGCCAGAGACAGAGGAATGAGGCAGGAGAACAGGCAGATGGAAACGAATTATCTTAAGCTCCCAAATCATGAGGATGAAGCTAAAATCAATACCAGAAATCTATTTGAGCTGTTTGGTAGACTCAAATTTCTTATAAGTTGTCATAGCTTGTTAGATTAGTCCTACAAAACTATCAGAGCCATTATTAGGACGCATCTTTCTCCAATCACCAGCAAGTACTCATAAATGATCCATAATGACAGAGAAGTGGAAAAAGACAATAAGAAAAGATCTGGAGAAACTTCGAGCTTACAAAATTGATTCAAAATTGAGTGCATGCCATAGACGCCGATCCCACTTACGAGTGTAAGCTTTGGGGTTTGTTTGTTTGGACTTATGAAAAGCAAAAACCAACTTTTTTACATCCCAACAAAATCTAAAATATATTCAACTGTAAAAAACCTATGAAGAATTATATGTGAATCCACGTGTAGACAATTATATATTATGAAAGCTTCAAATGCTTAAGACTAAAACAAGTCAAAGTGCGCGCACCACAAGATTTTTAAAAAATAATAATAACAATAAGTAAAAGCCAGTCCAAGCACATTCTAAACTTATTGCGGTTTATCTTCTTCTTTTTTCGTTGTAGATATTCATAAAGATGCATTACTGCTTTTATAAACATTTATTTCCAAGCACTATCTAGGCAATGATTTTCGTGAGCTGTTCTTTGTTCTTGACAAAATCGCAGTGTAAGCATAATTCAGCCACATCGCAATGAACGCATAATGGAACAGAACACATGAATTCTTTAAATCCATCACATTCAGTAATGAACGAAGCATGAGTTGAAAAGTTGGTTTGAGCATATAATTTCATTCACTGATAATAATTCTAGCCCACATTCAAGAACAATTGAATTTTATGCAATGAGAGGAGACACTTAAACCAACTAGACAAAAAAAGTGAATATAACTTTGGAAGTTTCAAAACCTTGGAGATATCTTGCATCCGGTTGAGCTTCCCAAAATACCTCAAAATGGCATTCAAGTCCTGCACCTTCAGAACACCACCAAACCTGCACAGACACAAAATTAGAAGACCTTAACCTCCTAAGAGATGTTCAGCAGAAGAAGGGAACGAAGTAAAGATAAGGAAAGAGATATCATTACACCGAAAGCAGGAACGGTGATCCATGATTTCAAGATGTCCATCACATTAGATGTTGAGAGGGAATGTATGAACTTGTGAAAGATGATTTCATGCAATCTTCCAAGATTTTCGAATCTGGAGCCCGATACCATATGCATTGAAACTTTCGTTTTTTTTTTTCCTCAATACATATAAAATCTCATGCTCTATGACATTTTAAAGATAAGTCTAGCAAGTGAAAAGGCCAGTTCCTAAATCAGGCGCAAAATTCCATTTGGGATTTATCTTAAAATGCTACATAGACGAATAAAGGGGCAAACACACCGGAAGCACACATACAGAATACACTCAAGCCCTAAACCTTCAAATGGTGCGATTAAATCCTCAAAATTTAGTCTCGATTTCAAAACAAGCATGCCAAATAGCAAATTGAACAATTAAAGCACTTCACAACAACATCGAAATAGTGGGGCAATCACGTTATCCACTCAGGACCTTTCGAGAGCGGAGTCCAAATCGGGCGACTGCTGAATTTCAAGAACAGCGGCCTGCCTGGCCAAATAAGACTTGGAGTGATGCTTCCGGGGGGCGGCGGCGCCGGGCGGAGGGCGGGCCGACGTAGCTCGGTCCGGCTTGACGAAGGGAGGAGCCGGAGAGGCGGAGAAGACCCGAGAGGACCTAGCGGTTGCCGAAGGAGGAGGAGGGGGCGGCAAACAAAGGATTGAAGGAAAAGGGAGCGGCGTCTGGCGGGAGAGGATGTTCGGAGACGAGACGACGAGCGCAGAAGAAGAGATCTCCATAGCTGGGTCTCTCTGAGCTCGATGAAAAAGTGGAGAAGAGGAGTGAGAGATGGCGGGAGGAAGATGGCAGTGGAAGCGTAATAATCTTCATATGTTTTCGACGAAAAAAGGAAAAAATCATCATATGTTCTTCGGAGCATAATAATAATAATAATAACTAAATAAATAAATAATGATAATCTTCACACTTTCTCATTGCTAAAAAAATATTCTTCATATAATCTGTAATTGGTCCCAAAAGAATATAAAAAGGAAAAAAAAAACATCTACATAATTTCGGGTTTTTTTTTAATTTAAATTTTAAAAAATATTTACAAAAATATTTTTAAAAAAATTAATTACCAATTTGGTGCCACTTCGGCTTTAAGTGCCGAGGGACTAACTTTTTTTTTTTCCGTTTTTCTTTTAATTTCATTTTTTTTAATTATTAGTAGTTATATTTATAATTTTTTTTCTTATGAAGCTTATCTTTATAACATAATTAGCAATAATTAATGTAAAAAATTATTAAGATCTATAATTAATAAATAATATTGTAATTATAAAATTAATTAAAAATATTCATAAAATAAAAAAAAGATTTTCATAATATATAATAATCGTCAACTTGCCAATTATAAATAAAATAAATATTATAAGTATCAATAATTTAAAAAAAATTAAAAAAATATGAGGTTTTTTTAATTTAATTTTTAAAAAAATATTTAGGAAATTATTTTAAAAAAATAATTACAGATTTAGGTCTCGCTTCGGCAATTAGGCTACGCCCGATCGGCGGACCCCTCTGCTTAAAAGGGTGGGCCTTTTTTTCGTATTTTTTTTAATTTCATATTTTTAATTATTTATACTTATAATATTTATTTTATTTATTTATAATTGGTAAGTTGATAATTGTTATATATTATGAAAATCTCTTTTTTCATATATCTTGCCAATTTTATTTTATTATTTTTTAAGTAATTTCCTAAATATTTTTTTAAAAAATTAAATTAAAAAAAACCCCATATTTTTTTAAATATCATATTTTTTTAATTATTGATACTTATAATATTTATTTTATTTATAATTGGTAAGTTGACGATTATTATATATTATGAAAATCTCTTTTTTTTATTTTATGAATATTTTTAATTAATTACATAATTACAATATTATTTATTAATTATAGATCTTAATAAATTTTTACATTAATTATTGCTAATTATGTTATAAAGATAAGCTTCACAAGAAAAAATTATAAATAAAATAAATATTATAAGTACTAATAATTAAAAAAATAAAAGAAAAACAAAATTGAAAAAAAAAAAAAAAGTGGCCCACTCGGCAGTGGGTTGTCGAGCGGGTGGGCCTTTGCTCAGCTTGGGCTTTCGAGCGAGACCCAAATTGGTAATTATTTTTTGTAAATTTTTTTTAAAAAATTAAATTGAAAAAAAAGCCCCATATTTTCTGTTTGGCCGAGAAGTCAACCTTGAATAAAATTTGCTTTGTTTCACCAAGAATAAATAATTTTAAAATACTTTTTAAAAAATAATTCATTATTTCGACTAAAATAGTTAGTCGGTGAAAAATATTTTTCACTACGGACAACATTTAAAGAGGTTATCATTACCGACAACGGTTTTATGTCTAAATATTTTTGCGAGATGATAGAAATAATTTCCGTTGATCATTTTTAGGAAAATATTGTCTAAGTTATTTATTTTCGTGAAACAAATAGAACCCAGGCTCCGCTTGTTTATGGAAATTGATTGATTTCAAAAAATATTTTCCGAAAAGAATCGATTGTATCGCTTAAAATAATTAGCCAATGAATAATGTTTTCGTTATCGACAAGAATATGTGTTTAATATTCTTGTAGGTGATTAAAATAATTTTCGTTCATTCGTCTTTGTAAACGATATAATCGATCGTTCTTAAGAAAAATATTTTTCAAATCATTTATTTTTCGCAAAATAAACGGAGCTCTAAGTATGACCAAAGGAGATAGTTTAACTAGAAATTAGATCAAACAGGCCTAAACCGACTTCCAGGGGACATCGATTATCGAGAATCCACTAAGGGTCAATTCAATTCCCGATACCAAGGCCGAAATTGTCGGTTTTACCGGTTGTCTATAGTTGAGTCACTCTAAATTGGTTTTGAAGCACTTTTGGGAAAAACAAAAAATGCACCTTTTCACCCATAAAAAATTGGACATTAAGAGTCTGCATGAGAACCATTCTGGTTCTTTGGTTCGTTCCCCAAAATAGTAAAAGATGTGAATCTTTGTTTAGTAACGTAAATAATTCTAATTCTGATTTTATTAGAGAATCGAATTAATTTTAGAGCAAAATTCATAACAAAAAAAAAACGTTGGTTCCGCAAAATTCATAACAAACGTTGGTTTTGATAATAACAAAACAGAATGAAATCTCGCATCTCTAACTTTTCCTTTCAATTCTCTCGTCACTTTTTCCTCAACTTATATTAAAATTTTAGTGTACATTGAAAATTAGTCTTCAATTTAGGATGAATTTTTACAAAGTAACTACATGATTATTTGACTTAAATGAAAAAAATTAGGAAGAGAAATAGTTTTTCAAAATAGAAATTTCGTGCGATTTATCAAACACGTTCGATCCTCCAAAACTTATCCAGGAACAAAATCAGAAAAAATTATTCTAACCATAATAAGTTTTTCGAAATAAAATAGTTACCATGCGCAGCCTAACAAACAACACCGTAAACGCTTGGCTACCAAAAGTGTAATCAAATTGGGCAACTATTCTTTTTATCCAAGACACAAAGGTGGGCCGGGCCGGTTTCCAGATAGAACCCAAAATCGATTGGATCGATCAGTCCTTGTTTCCAAGCTTTTGTCACAAGAGGGTCACACTTTCTTATGTTTTTTCGGGTCAAGAATAAGACGAGAACCAACTCACCTCGAAACCGACCACCCCTGATTGTCATCGATTGATTACTACATCTATAAGTTCTTATACATTCAAGGCCTGTCATGATGTAAATATCACACCAAATGAAAGATTTTGGATTAATTTTTGTCGCATTATGTTTTTAATCTAGATATTACGATATGCAAACTTATATAGTATGGCACATTTCTTTTTACTTAAACTGAAATAGACCGGCAGTACTTACTTTGCAAACTACTGAAAAGTAACTGACAATATCTTTTCTTGGTTTGAGAGAGATCTCGTGCTCTGAAACCCATGGTTATGAACCCGAATCTATTATTAGTATGGAACATTTTTTTTTTTCAAGTGAAATCCTTTAGTATATTAAAGGGTGAAAAAGGACGTTTGTAAGTGGTTGGTAGCTTTCTATCTGCCCCACACAGCTTCTGCAGTTGAAAGGATAGTGTTTCAAGTTCAAGAACAGAGATCAGAATTCATGAGCTCCATCAATGGACATGCTTAAGTTTCATCGAGGAAATTAATCAAACTGATCTATGCGACCTTATCGAAGCGCAATGTCCGTAATGTCAAACTTTCAGTTACCTGTATTACGTACATAATCCCGTTCAGCAATTAGACCGGTCCTTTCCTAAGTTCGAACCAGGTCAGGAAGTTTGAAAGTAGTTGCTTCAATACATTGAAGATTCAACAGTAATTTTATGCCAGACTTATTGCCCTATATACATGTACATTTTTCTTCTACAGACAAGAGGAGTTCCAACTAGCATCTACAGCCTGAATGATCCTTTCATGCAGTTTGGCTCCAGAACAGGCGATTATACCTCGATCGAGACCTTCCAAGTAAATGCCCTTTGAGAAATCAAGGGACGTCCCCTCGCATCCGTCACGACGCCACCAGCCTCTTGCACTATCACGACCCCGGCAGCATGGTCCCATATTTTCTCCTTGTAACCTGCCCTCGCAAACTTCATGAAGACCTCAGCATCTCCACGAGCTATGGCTGCATATTTGACCATGCTGTACACACGTAATGGCTGCTTCCTGCAGAAACAGAGGTATCGTCAAGCAAATAAGCTCTCTTGCCACTGTGTTCTAATTTCTCATAAATCTCTTGCTTAAAGAACCCGATTCGTGGCGCTTGGGAAACATCTGTTTTTCCCATGACTTCTTATGAGTTTCTGGTATATGCCTTAAATCATAGGGTTCGCTAGTTTTTCATAACTTCGATGATTTTCTTGTTTTGCAGCATTCAGTGAATATCTGCTAGCTCGCATTATAAGTTACGCATCCTTTGTGAATCATTCGCTAATGCTTAAGTGGAGCTAAAAATACTCCATTCTGGTTCCTATCACTGTGCAAAGCGGTGACCACAGGGGGGATAGACAAATACACACCTAAGCCCGACACTATGAGCTAGTCCAGCTGTGAAGGAATGACTTGAATTTGCCTTCTCAACTGGTTCGCAGAAAGTTGCTACTGCTGGATCATCAATGGAAGAAACAAGAACGGGCACCGCAGCGTTTGGCCACTCTAACCTCTTGTTCTTGTGGAGCAATGGCTGCATCCAGGCCTCGCCACTGCCTTCCTTGGCATAAAGTATGCAACCCCGGTCCCAAGATTCTGCCGCCGGTGGGGTCAATTTGGTGATAATCCTATGGTAGCGATGGTGATAGCCTAGCCACTCCTTCTTCATTGGGTAATTGGGGCAGCCGAGAACTCCAAGGACCACTTTCCCATCTTCTATCAGCGAAAGAGCAACAGCATACTGATCACCACGCACAAACCCCAGGGTCCCATCAACAGGGTCTAGTGCCCAAAACTTTCTATTTAGCCTGCCACCGGAGTTGCAACGGCCAATAGCCTCGAGAACTTCCTTGGGGCCGAGGTTCTCTCGGGGACACATAAGCCCGAATCGGGCGCCTCAGATAGGGCTTCATTGACCGTTTCCACAACCGCTTTCAACAAGCCGGCTCCATCAGCCTTGGAGAGAGCATGTACGTCCTCTTCAGCTACAATTGAGACATTGCTAGTTCCAAAAGAATCAGATAGCAACCAACTCATTGTAGCTTGCACACTCCAGTCTGTTTAGATGCAAGATCAAGAGCATTAGCCAAACTACTAGGTGAAGAATGCAACTGCATCATATAAAAGTAGGGACTCACTTGCATGCTAGTAAATAGGTTCTCCAGATAAAGCCCTTACTCGAACAAACAGTAGACACACTCATAGAATCACAAAATGCAACTACAAATGAACCACCTCCTCCAAAGTAGGGACTCCCTTGCATGCTAGTAAATAGGTTCTTAAAATTTGTAAACTGGCATTTGAGTTTTCTTAGGCCAATAGTTATCCGGCTGAGTTTTAACAATTGAATCCATCATTTGCCTCGTCTAGAATGGGAACAGTAAGCCAATTACATTCTACTACAGTTGCACCAACAGGAAAAGGTACCCTTCTTTAACAAAGACTTCACTTATAGACAATTGCAGCTTCGAGAGTCCTAAACATTCCACCAATTTGAATTCCCAGTCAGGAGCTAAAGGTCTCTTGTCAAGTCATTTTTTGTCACTACCATTTATGTGCACTATGTGATGGAAGATGTACCCATCTAAGATTAGTCACCTGTAACGGTTATTTGCAAATGAGAATGTACAATCCAAGTAACACAAAGAGTAAAGCTATGTCCCAGCAATTAATCCAGAAAGCCCTCAATTCATGGCATAAACCAAACTCAGAATCAACCTATGAAATCCCTCATCAAAACCAAACAAACGGGATTCACAACCAACACCGAACTTGCCCAACCCAAGAACTGTATAATCCAACATAAAGTGAACAGTATTAGTTGGCTTCTCTTTTACCAGCAATAGTGACTGGAGAGTTATCATCCTTGGAGTGAACTTGCTTCCCATTGTTGTCACCGTCGTTGTTGTTGTTGGCCTTATAGACTAAAGTGTCTTGCACTTTCTGGCAAACCCAACATGCTATCTGCACGGCTCTCACTGCAACATCCAGCTCTTTGGAGTATCTCCCTCTCTCTGCTTCACCATCTAAAGAGGAAAGACTCAACCTTTCGGGGTCCCCCATCAAAGGGTGTGAAGGGCTTGTGCTGAAGTTGGATGAAGAAGCAATCTTGAGCTCATGAGACCTGCTCTTGGGTGAGTAGAATCGTGGGTCGTGGCTTTGAGAGGAAGAGGAGACGAATCTGGCTACATGGTTGGACGTGAATTTAACACATCTCCCCTGTCGCAGCACAACTTGCGGGAGGTTTCCACCAATTCTGGGGCAACTGAGAGGCATTAAATTCACCACTACCCTCTCTCTCTCTCTCTCTCTGTGCGTAGATTACAAAGTGGCCTTGTATGATGTGGTTCGTGGAGGTGAAGTCACAATTGGAGGAATGAATATATAGAGAGCAAAAAGACAAATCTAAAAGAAGAGATGCGACGAAGCTTCCTTTTCCCTCAACCTCAACCAGCGCATGGACAAATAGAATTGCTCCGAATCCCCTCAATTTTGACACCATGACGCAAATAGCTTTAATGACTTAGTCCCCTTCTCCGGCGGTACTGATGGCTACCAAGATAGAAAAAGGTCGATGCTATTTCTATTCACATATGACTAAATTCATCCCATTTTTATCAAAAAGACAAAATCCCCATAAATCATCCAATTACAATTTAAAGTTGGTGGCCCGAATTTATTTACTTTCTTTTTTATTTAGTTTTTTTTAATGCTATGTAGAATTTAGTTACCAGAAATAAAATGTCCCCGTGTATTTTAAAAGAATCTACGCCTTTTTAATTGTTAGATTTTACTTCCATAAAAATGAACTTTGTCGAAAAGAGAAATTGTCAAGAAACCTAATTCTCTTACGTATCATCAATCACGTTTATGGATAAATTGTCGAGTAGAATATAGCAATAATTCAACATAGGCAATTCTTAGCACAATCATTTGTCTATAAAGTGTTTATGAAAAGATATTAAGATGTCTCATCGTGCATAATATTTTTGGTGTATTCCAAGATAACTCTATAACCTTACATATTCTATCTAAAAGTATACCGCCAATAGTAAGGGAAAAAGATAATTTCTTTAATATAATCAGTGAAGAGATTCGATATATATTTTAGCCTAATGAAATTACAATTAAAGTACTCACCAAGAAAGTGAGCTTAATATGCATGAACCATATCTCAAAGTATGTGTCCGGAAAGCCCCAAGTCTCGATAGTTAGCTCTCGGTCTTCTAGTCAAAAAACAACATCTATTAAGATGTGTAGGTGCAGCAAGAAATGATATATTCTGTTAAAGATAGTCCTTCATGTAAATTGCTTTGAATGGGTAAATCAAACATTTGTCCTTGAGGCTATGGCATTAATCCTCTCATACCTACTAATTGGTGTACTTGAGATGCATTTCCTCTAGCCCCAAAATAGACATTATGTCACGCCCCGACTCTCGAGCCCGCGACATCCCTACCAAATCGCCACGAGGTCACGAAGGATAACGTCTCGGGCGCGTTATCGACCTATCCACTATATACGCATACGGAAACGGTTTACTCCCAATAACATAAAAACAAATAGGGATAGCATAGCAGGAGATACATACCCAGGCAAATAATCAAAAAGTAACATATACAGCTTACCGGACAAGAGATGAGTCTTAATCCTACCGAGCTACGAAATATATACAACCCTACACTTCGGGCGGCTCACTAAGACCTCAAAAGGGTACCGGGTCAAATAAGGTTAACTTCTCATCTACTCCAAAAGACTATCCTCAAATCCTGGCCTTGGTATCCGTGAAGCTCCATTACTTGGGACCGAAAGTGGTTCCCACGACAGGGTGAGATATAAATCTCGGTGAATCAAGCTTAAGCTCGGTTAGGACACTAATTCGCCTATAACATAATAAACACAAGGATTATAAAACCACGATATAAACATATGTCCAAAGCAATCGTATGACACGACAATAATCATTCACATGCATACTTACCAGCCTTTCACCACACATAATGCAATGCTTGACTCAACTCAACAATCGCATTAGACAACCAACCGAACAAAGCATCACACTCACAAGTATGCACTTTGGACACCACACAAGTCCATTTATTAACGATGATCGCATTCTCGGCGCCACGGTGATGAGGATCCACGGGACCGGTGTGATCGACTCTCACAATTAATGCGATCCCAGCACTCTTCCCGCAGGATCGGGCTACGTTCCTTTTCCCTCTCTCCGCAACGGCTACTACAAGCAATGTATCCAATGCACCTGCACGGCACGGCAAGTAGGCATCCCTATACGGGGCTTCGGTCCATCACAAGTCGCGACCAAGATCCGATAATCCCTTAAAACCGTACGTACCATACGGGGCATGAATTATCGTACTTCCGGCAAGCCGTGTGGTTCCATAAAAATGGTACGGTGTGTACTATGTGTACAATTTGAACTTGCCAGGAAAACTCATCATCGTTCTTTTATATGACCATACAAGCGCACCCGACACATCAATCAATTTATTCTCTTTGATTTAGGCCGGATGCTCACACAAACGTGCTCAACGACTTGGCCCAAGGCCATTTTCATGCTAAAATATGTCTTTGATCTTGCACACGGTCACATGCATATGCAGACTACCAAATAGACGCCGCAAAGACACACGGGACAATTAACTCCCAAGCGGACGCCAATTCACTCAACGAGCATTCAAGGTACTTAAATCAACATTTCAACGAGGCGATCCGCCCAAACAAAGTCATCAATTAGCCACGAGACAATTTTAATTTAATTTATTATAGCCATTTACCCTAAATCGGGTTTCTAACTAATCCGACCATAATCAAATCTACCTAAATACCCTACCGACTAGCTAACTAATCCTAGGCGCAATTAGCGCTCTAATAAAGGATTAGGGTCAACTCACCAAAAATGGCGGTCGAGGTCGGGTCGGACACGATTTTCGAGGCCGGGGGTCGAAAATCACTATTCACGTCGGAAAACACTGTTCACGCCGGAAACACTATTCGCCGGCGGCACTGTTCCCCAGACACTGTTCACGGCCGGGCGGTGACGAGCTCGGCGGTGAGGTTGTTGCAAACGGTAGCAGCTCAACGACCGGAGCTCCGTGAGCAGGTGGAGGCTAGAAAAACAGAACTAACCGAGTAAAAACAGGGAAACCGGGTTTGAGTTGAGGGAAACTCCACCTCACGGGCCGAGACGAGGCCGGGGAAGGTTAGTGGACTCACCTACAGTCAAGGACGACCTTCGAGACTAGTTGGGAGCGGCGGAGGGCGGCCGGAGGCGGCGGATCAAGGCTGCACAGAACCGACGCCCGAAATAAGGGCGGTGGTTCGAAACGAGGAGGTCCAATCGGGGTGGTTCTCGGCTCTACGGGCGACGGCCGACTTCCGGTGGCTTTGTGAGACAACTAGAGGTCGAGAGCGACGGCCTGGGGTGGTCGGCGGCCGGTGGCTGCGGCTCAAACGCGGGTGAAGGATGGCGAAACCGTGGCCCGGGGAAAAACAGGGCAAACGGGCTTCGGGTCGACCTAGGCCGTTCGCGGCGGTTTCCGGTGGTGCTCGGCGGCGGGACAGTCCGGAGGTTGAGGGGGCTGTGGCATGACGGTGGGTGATGGTCGGAAATGGCTTGGGGGCAACCGGAGCAACGGTGGCACTCCCCGGGGCCGAAACAGACAGGTCCGACGCCGGGGCTCCCGCAGGCGGTCCGACGAGCCTAGCGACAAAAAACGTGGCCGAGTGGCGGGCGAAGGTGGCTGGAGGCGGTGGTGACGTGGCTTGGGGCTGGGGTTGCACAAAAACAACCGAAGAAGGAGGAAGGAGGAGGGATGGCGTGCGGTTCACCTGGGGGTCGCGCGAAAAACAGGGGGGAGAGGGAGAGAGAGAAAGCTGCCGAGAGAGAGAAGAGGGAGGAGAGAGGAGAGAGATAAAGTTTGACTAGGTTTGACCGAGGGGATAAAGTGGGGCCCACAAGTCTCATCAAAATAAATTTTTTTGTCATATATGCATAATATCCAAGGGCAAAACAATAATTTCACAAATCGGGACTAAACGGATTTTTTTTTTTTTTGCTCAACCGATCGGGACTAAAATTTGGATTTTCACGGGTTAGGCTCGATACGGAATAGGTCTAGGCGTGAGGATTAAAAATCCTAAATCGCGGCGACCGAGATTTCGAATCTAATCTAAACCGATCAATAAATCGAGAACCGTCCAAAATTCGTCCCCTACGTCCTTACGATCCAAAATTTTATACCAATGGAAATTCAATAAAATCTATTTTATTGAATTTGGTCTCAACCCCTGAGGGCCTAATTTCCGGGCGTCACACATTATATGGATTGGATTAAAGGGGTCTATCATCCTAAATTTGAATTGCTCTATTTTGGTGTAATTATTTGCTCTATTGATATAAATTATCGTAATACGTAATAATAATTCATTTTTTTCTGCATTTTCATAAAAATCCTACCTATACTTAAATTTCCATATTAATAAATGAATTAATGAGTTATTTCATTATAAATATAACTAGTAACTTGATCATATTCATATCATTTGACCAATTCTAACTCCTTGATTTGAATCTTTGAAGTACTCGGGTAAAGAAGAAAGAAAAGATTCAGAATAATTAGGAATCGAAAATTCTATTTAAGTTTTTCATATCTTGATTTTTATTGAACCTATAAAAAGATATAGGAGCCGGTGACTTAGAAAGAATTAATTAAAAATAAAAAGGTTTTTTTTATGGAATGTACATATCAATATGCCTGGATTATTCCCTTCGCTCCACTTCCAGTTCCTATGTTGACAGGAATGGTACTTCTACTTTTTCCAACGGCAACAAAAATTCTTCGCCGTATGCGGGCTTTTCCTATTATTTTATTGTTAAGTATAGTTATGATACTTTCGGTCTATCTATCTACTCATCAAATAAATAGAAGTTTTATCTATCAATATGTATGGTCTTGGACCATTAATAATGATTTTTCTTAAGAGTTCAGTCACTTAATAGATCCACCTACTTCTATTATGTTAATATTAATTATGATTGTTGGAATTGAGATGAGAGATAGAAAGCATAGATAAGTTAGTATAAGAACAGTGATAGAAAAAAAAAGAATTTTAAGTTTTTACTAAACGAAATTTTTTTGTCTTTTTTCCTGATTATTGGCAAGAAAATTTTCATACCGAGAAGGTAAAACATTAAATGAATATATAGGAATACACTAAAAATTTTATTTAATATACTAAAAAAACATGCGAAAGGCTTAATTATGGCAATTAGATCCTAAATAAAAACAGAAAAAATAGAAAAAGAAGGAGCTTTGCAATTGAATGATTGATGGCTATTTTATTTTTTTGTTGTTAATGGGGTGAGTCATAATTTTTTTTTTTTTTTTCCCCTTGGGTGAGGACGCAATTTATCACGACCGTTGAATCACGAGAGCTCCACTTGAGATCATGCATGAGGCTCACCCCAGCACTATGCACCGGACAATGACCTCTTCTTGGATGGATTTTGCTTTACTTCGTCAATTAGATTCTCCGAACATTTAATCCTTTCTGCCTTTTATTGTGATTTTTCTCTTTAAAAAATATGAATAACTGCATACAAGCACAATCAATGAAAAAGTATTTCGTGCATTGACAATATTACCGATTAGGTCGATAAAAAACAGAAAAAGTTACCGAAAAAGTCTTAAACATATTGTATCGATACTAATTTAGTTCCAAATCTTTTAATTGGAATAATTTAGTCCTAAATATGTTCACGTTTTGCCAATTGAGTCCATCCGACCAAATTAGGCAGGAAATTGCTAACTTTATGCCGGTCGGCTTATGTGACACGACCTACGATGTGGATATTTTAATAATTTTTAATCATTTTTATATCCCCTTTTCTTCCATGGCCTATGCGGGGCCAGCAAGAGCGAGCGTTGGCAAGGCTGCCCTCCCAAGCCTGGTGATGCCGCCCTGGCTTGGGCGAGGGCGACCCTCGCCGGCCACGATACTGAGCCATGAAAATTCATAAAATTATTTTTAAAAAATTGTACAAATCGGCGCCAACCGTGTCACGTAGAACTACCTACGTTCACATCGTAATTTCTAGCTTAAATTGTCCGAAAGATTCAATTGGCAAGACATGAAAATGTTTAGAGCTAAATTAGTCCAATTGAAAGGTTTCCCAATTTAAAAAAATGAGGAATTTTCAAAATCAATAGTTCTCTTCCTTGATATGTAACCACTTCCTTGAAAATTAATCGATTTACTTTTTCGCGAAATATATTCATTTGAAGTTTACTAATGGAATGGAACTCATCATATTTTGACTCAAAGAATAAGAAAAAGAAGGGCCAAAGATTTATTCCTCTCTCTTGCAAAAATCCTTTCCTTTTATTAAATACTATAGGACATCTTCGTGCATGATTGGAAAAAACTTCAATTATATTTTTTTTGTATGTTCTATTTCTTTGTGGAGCGTAGGAATTGAACCCCACATCCGTGATATTAGCGTTTCTACCTTCCCATTTTTTTACCAAATAGGATCGCATGCCTATTGATCAATTATATAGAAAGTGGAATATTACTTATGAAATTATCTAAGGATCCTCAATTATGATCTTGCCCATCAGTGGAAAATTATTGTCATCTCCCAAAACCTCTTTGGCTACTGTGCTTTTGTTGCATCACCATGAGATCATCCACACGTAATCTTGAGATTGAGTTCTAGCACCACTAAGCTTGACACACTTGCAATTTCAAATCAGTAATTCACCTCTTAAAATTCAGGTGAGATTTTCACTTGAACGAATCACTTCACTTCAATGATTGGACTTAAAATAGAGAATGAGTCGGCGGGTGGTTTGTGTTCATATAAGACCATTCATGAGTTTGGAGTGGATATAGATGTGATTAAGAGTCAAGTGCATTTATCATCCTATCAATGATGATGAATGACTTAAATTAGATGTTTTGGATAAGGGAGAGATCAGTTTTATGTACTGTTTTCCCACTTTGCTAAGTTGTCGGACTTAAATTAGATGCTTTGGATAAGCGAGAGATCGCTTTATGTACTTGTTTTCCCACTTTGGTAAGTTGTCGGTGCTCATTTGCTACGCGTCCCGTTACAAGATGGTAGGGGTAATTGTCCAAAGGGTCTTAAACGTAGTGGCTAAATCAGTTCTAAACTTTTTAATTCGGCCAATTTAATCTTCAACATCTCAACAATTTTGCCAATGAAGTCCTTCGACAAAATTTGATCGAAAATCGCTAATATAAACTCCGGCCGTCCCACATGACATGGTTGGCATTTTCTAGATTTTTTTTCTTTCTTTTCTTTTCTTTTCTTTTTATTATTTTCCTATTTCCCTCTGCCAGTCCAGGGCCTCAGCAATGGGAGACGGAGAAAAAATGAAGAAAAAGGAAAAAAGTTTAGAAAGTTTGGAAAGTCACAAAAGTTGTCGTTGGCACTTGGTGTGAAAACCGCATATGATGGCTAGTGTTTGCATTAGTATTTTCCGGCCAAATGACTATATTAACAAATCGTAAAAAATTTAGAACTAAATTGGCTAAATTAAAAAGTTTAAGGCTGAATTGATTTTCATACAATAAATTTATTACATTTTTGGACAATTTTGTCCGAGATATATAAGTTGAATAAGAATGCATGAGCTGAGTGGGTGATGGTGCTTATGTGCTTGGCATCTATATGGACAACTTAATTCAGTCATTATGGATTAACATACAAAGTATGAACCATATTCTTTCGCTTTGTCATAACTACAATTGCAAAACTTTAGGATAACAGAATTCTTTCTTCACGACTTTTTCACCGTGTCAGTATTCTATATATTCAAGAACGATGAATTGATTGTACTATTTCGAGGCTAACAAAACTCGCGGTACACCTCTCACATCAAAATTAGGAAATTTTTTCTTGAAAATTCACTATATCCACTACATTTATTATGCTAGGTTATAATCGAACCGCATGACATTTCGATAAGGGTGATTTTTTTTTAAATATTGATAAAATAGTCTCTCAACTTTGACTCAATGCTTTATATTATTCATAAAATTTTAATTTGTTCGTTGTGATCTATAAACTTTAGTCTAATTTATAATGTCATCCTTAAATTTTTAAGAATATTATCGAAGTGTAGTCGAGCTGACTGCAACCTAATGTGAGAATGACGTAGAGGTTCACTACTTTGGAAAGTTGCAAAGGAATCCACTTTAGCTGCCGACTCCTCATGCTTCGTCAATTGGCCAATTAATCAATGTGGCAGCCGCCAGCTTTGACTTGTAGTTAATCTGTTTGTCGGAATTAATTCTACTCTATTGGCGAGCAATGATTAAATGGCACGACAAGAATTTTGACGGCAATTAATCGGACTATATCGAAATTTTGTGCAAAAATTTAAGATTATATTGTCAAAATCGAAAAATTTAAGACTATTCGTACGATAGGTCGTGTCAGCAATTTTAATGGCAATTGATAGAAACTATTATGTTGAAATTTTGCTAAAAAATTTAGGACTATATTAGCAAAATCGAAAAGTTTAGAACTGTTCATATGATAGATTTAGGAATGATTAAGTAATTATCGCAGCGTAAGTGTCACGTGCATAGGGTTTGGGAGCGCCTAAGCAAAGCTTTTTGTCGTTGATTCACCCGGATCTTCGTAGAGAGGGAAGTTCTAGAGAGACTCTAAGAGGAATGCTTTGTGATATTTATTTTATGGATACCAAATGAGAAGGAGGACTCCCTTTATATAATAGGGGTCTCGAATTACAACCGCATATCTCGATCTCATCTAATAGCTAAGATCGCACCTCCTATTTTCTCAACTATCGACATTAATTAGGAATGTTCAAAAACGGAAGGCAAATTACTGACTAGCCCGTTCCTGAAAATATTCTAGAATATGGTAAAAAAAACCCTAGACAAATCCTAGGGGACCAAGACACAGCAAGTCTTGGGGCATTTCTCAGCCATCTGGTTGACTGGTTGAGGCATGAAAACCTCAGCCCGTGTCGCTTATGCATTTAAATTTGCTTTTTCTATATAGTATAGACAATGCATGGTCTTATAAATTAGCCACCCGAAATTAATCCCTAAAAAAAGTTGAAATCGTAGGTAATGAAATTAATGCAATTAACCCTCTAAGTTGGACAGCTCGTGGGGCCGTCAGAGGATTTTGAGCTCAGAAATTGGAGGTCGCCCGTTCAAATCCCATCGCGCTAATTGCTCTTTGTCGGGCCATCTGGACATATCAAAAGGCCAAAGTTCATTGCGTTCGAGGCTCTTGCGAGTATTCCGCAGGCCTCCGAGCTGTCGGGTCTGCGGAAATGGTACAACTGTTGCCTATTTGTGCTCCTTCAGATGACAACCTTCGCTGCGCATGATTGCAGTGCAACTAATGATCTGCCACGTGGGTCTCTGCCCACCGGACATGGAAGAGCTGCTTCTGAACATGGAATTTCCCCACTAAGTTCTAAGCCATCAAAAACTTGAAAAAGTCATGCATAAGTGGAACCTTAATGATCTCCAATTTTATTTGACAAGAAAGCGCACTTCAAACTAGTAAAACGGCTAATGATATTTATATTTTCACTCTCGTTAATCGGATAAGCCGCGAGTTAAAATTTGGGTGGATGGTCATATGCATGATTATTTTGTAGCCGATGACGCGAATTAGAGATCACTCGAGTCCGTGTTGCGTGCTTATATTTTACCTATGTCCGTCTCTTGAGCGCTGAGCCGTTCATGCCTCGAAAGCGGCCTCTTTTGAAAATCTTCTAAGACAAGTTCTGCATTCAGATTCATGAACCCCAAATTGTCCCAAAGCTAGTGGAGAAAACACTTGACGCTTGAAAAATTAGTACCTAACAGGCTAACAGGAGACTCTTAATAACCGAGCTGTCCTTTTAGAAGTTGAATTTCCTTGACAATTTGGGTAGAGAAGCCTTATTCAGGATCATGTAATCATGACGAGAGGCATATCTACATTGAGCTTCTTCTATCGATTGACTAAATGGCTTACACATTTGTCAGTCAAATTTTCAGTTAAAGCTACAACACTTGTCAAAAATAAAATCTACCATAGTCAAAATCAAATGTAAAGAAAAGTTACGATCTGAATTGAAGCAACTTCAGATTGAAAAAAGCTGCTTGATAAACGGGATAGACTTGGTCCTAAGTAGAGGTGTCAATAAGGGTCATTGACCCACTTTTTAACTCACTTTTATACATTTGGGTTATATATGGATTAACTAAATTTTAAAAAAAGGGTCAAAAATGGGTCTAAGCTTATAAAGCCTATTCAAATATGGATTTTAGCTCAACCCATTTTCGATCCATGGATTATAGCTTTCCAAGTCCCTCGCCACCGGCCACCCACCACCCAACTTCACGGCCATCGTCCACCACCATTGTCTACCCGCCACCGCCGCTGCTGGCCGGCGTCGCTACCCGCCCACCACTACTGTCGGCATGCCGCCCATCCGCCAACCACCGCTGTTGTGGGGCCCGCCTGCCCCTCGGCCATCGCCGTCGCCCGCCTACCACCTCTGGATATCTCTACGTAGGTCCACAGGCAAACTGTACAAGATCGATTCCTCGTGGACACCGTGAGTCACTAGCCACTTGTACTGCACAAAGCACTAGGAACTGTCCCGTTGATCTTGTGGCCTTCTTGCAGGTTTTGAAGTCTGACATATGGGGACACCAAAGGAGCTCAAGATACATCCTCATCTATCACATTGGCCGCGATGACTCCATCAATTGCCTCGTCCGTTGCTTGAGGTCTGATTATGGCTCCCTTCCATCTGTGAATCGGAGTTCAATTTTTTTATCAAGAGTGGCGAGCTCTACCAACTGAGAAGGCAAATCGGGATGGTCGAACACTGGGTGTACTTCTCCTACAATCTGCTCGAGTGAGAGGCGTTTGATCTCATTCGTAGCAGTTGGTTGCACTTGCCCAAGATGAGTACAAACGAGTGTTTCCTTTTCTACGATAAGGAGTTGCTGGCCACCCATACTAAACCCCTTGTCTTCGAAAGGGAGATAATGTCCCACATCATATAAAAGCACAACATGCGAACACATGGACATCGGGCATGGAGATGAACGTGCCTAGGTGCTTGTTCGCGACAACACTCTAGAATAGGCTTCCGGGGAGCAGGAGACACTGGACAAGGTGGTCTCTGCTCTTTGCCATGCGGTGGTGTGGCGGCGGCGGCGGGAGGGCAATGGGTGATGGTGGGCTGGAGGCAGTAGTTTGCGGGCGGTGGCAGTGGGCGGGCGGAGGCTGTAGCTGCTGTTGCGGCGGGCAGTGGTCTGTGTTGTATAGTTTTACATTAGTGTGTTTTGGTAATATGGGTCAAAATGGGTAGGGTAGGGTATGGGTTAGTTGCGGGTTGGGTCGGGTATGGGTTCTTTAAATATGGATCAAAACGGATTAGACGGGTTAATATGGATCGGACCATATTCGACCCGACCCAAACCCGATCCGACCCACCCATTTGACACCTCTAGTCCCAAGTATGACCTTAAAAGGCTTCACCTAAACTCCGAGATGTAAAAATTTGGAGGTACTCTGTGGAGTGAGGGAAGAAAAAACTATCCTCCAATTGGGAATGGAAGACATGCGGGTATCGGCACATTAAAATAAAGGAACGCATTTGTGGGCCTGATATCCCCGTCTATCAAATGGACAGGCCAAAAATATATCACAATAGGAAGAAAAATGTATATTACATTTGACTTTTCAGAAAGCGGTTACCACAAATATTCACCGTCCTACAAAAAATGACGGCATGCGAATTACTACTTTGGTCGCGCCCATTGTTAATCTCGTGGAATTGGCTTAGTAATTTAAGAACGGATATGAGCAGTATAGAGGCACGAAACTTCATATCTCTGTTGCAATTGCACTAAAAATGCTTCACAAACTCTAGAGATCACTTACATCGGTTGAAATAGTTAGTTAACAATAACTATTATCCTTATCAACAATAATTTATAACGTAAAATTTTCGTAGTCCATGAAAATATTTTTCGACTGTTCCTGTTGTATGCGATATAGTCTATTATTATTTTTTTGTTTGGAAAATTTTCTCCGAATTACTCATTTTTCGCGAAACAAATGGAGCCTAAATTTTCTTACGATGAAGTTCATTATCATAATGAAAGGAGGCAAAATTGCACAAATCTTTAGTGAATTGTCATTTCACTTTCAACATGTACAACAAATGTAGAAGTTAGAACATGATGTTTTGGTTTTAATCAAATTGCCTCGGCAGCATTTCCCTTCTTTAAAATAAGGAGTCCAACACAATAAACTCTGTTTATAGCATTCTTATCAAGAACCCATTTTTCACGGATCCTTACTGTAATAGCTTTGAATCGAAAAAAAAAAAACTCCGTAACATTTTTATAGCTAATGATAAAATTCAGGTGTACATCGTTAACTTAGTGACTGACCACACATCGATAAATTCAATTCTAAGTTGTTAATGAGTACCTGCAAACACGTCAAATATTACCATCAGACAATTGCTATTTTACCATTCACAGACAATCAGCCCGGGATTCTATAACTGATTTCAATGACGGATCGGAATTTTCCCCAGTTTTGCCTATTGCCCTGCCCTAACATCCTTAAAGTTGCCCATACATCAAACAGCTGGAAGATGAAGGCAGATGAACAAGAAGCAAAATCTGATGGTTCTTTCATTTGTTGGGTGATCAGCAACTGCAACTACCAAAAGACCACACTTCTATAATATAAAGGGGAAAAAGAATCATACAAGTTGGTCATCAGAGAAGAACTGATACCGCTACAATTCTATCTATCCATGTATTTCCCCATAATACAGACGCGAAAATGCGGAAAAAAGCCAAGTGCACATATGCAACAAACTACCTTCAACGATTTCATTTTGAGCCAAGAGCGAATGACAACTTGGGCCGCAATTTGTTCTTGCCCAACACTTTCATCTGATTTAGCCGTTGCTCCTCCTCTTCCTTTTTCTTCCTCCGCAAAGCCTCCTCTTTCTGCCTCTGGAGCTCCTCCAGCTCCCAATACCGTGCCTCTTCCCTCTTCTGCTGCTCCAAAGCTTCCTTTCTCTGAGCTTCTTCTACTCTTCTCCTGTTCTCCTCCAGCATCCTTTCTAGTTCCTCTTTCTCTCTTCGAGCTTGCTCCTGCAACCGGGAGATTATTTAAGCTCCGAGAAAAGCAATAGGATAATAAGATCAACACAGTTACTCTCAGACTGGGCCCTCCAAAGGAAATGAAGCAGAACAGCTTGGATTTCCGGATTATCCTTCCGGCCACAGTTCCTTTGCTATTTATGCAATAACTACAATTTTGGCTCAAAATCTATCAGAGGTTTCAAGAGATCATGTTAGCATATTGTGAAAATGGCATCTATCAAAGGAAGAAGATTCTGAAAAACATAAGAGTGCACTTAACTGCAAGAACAACAAAGCCTGTAAAAATGAATACAAGTCTGATGAGTGATACACTTCGAATTAGACACTGCAAGTTATTGGTACATTTCTACTAGGTGATGGCAGTAATTCAACCTCAAATAATCCAAGAGATAGGCCTGGTGAAATACAAAGGAGAAGTCGAGTGAACTCTACCTCCTTTTGTCTGGCCTGAACAAGGGAAATTTCCTTTTCTTTCTCAACCTGTGCTGCAACTTCATCATGAAGCCTTCTCCGGCCTTCCTCCAACCTTCTTTGTACCTCTAGTTGGATCTCAGCAGAGTTCAAGCTCTCTTCCACTTTCTTCTGGATAGCTTCCTCAACCCTCTTAACAGTTTCCTCTTCGATTAATTTCAGTTCTGCCTCACGCTGACGCCTATAAAAATAGAGAAAAGTCAACCAGGAAAAATGACCACCACCAAGAGCAGAATGATGGATGAAAAGTTCAAACGAGGAGCAAATAACCAAATTGGTTTTCCAACATTCCACACTCTTTCCTCATTTTATTAACTCAACTATTTACAATCTGTAATGTAAGTGCAAGCTAACCTTTATGATGGCAAAGTCACAACAACACATGCTTATGTTTTAAAGCATACCTCTAATTGATTCCAGATCCAAATAAATGAGATTCAAAACTGGAACAGTAGATAAACGAAGCACCCATCAAATACTAAGAACTTGACTTAATAGCAGTATCTTCCTCCAGAAAAGCCTGTGGAGAAGAATGTCAAGTAAAATGCTGCAATTTTAATCCTACTCGGGAAATTCTTCAGAACCTGCACTAAAATACATTTTAGAAGAAAGATCTGCGGAGTGCTACATTGACACATTTTTCTGCTTTGCCACCAAGGGCATCAAAATATAGATGGCAAGATATTCGTAACTCCATAGTTAAAAGAACCGTTAGGGAAAATCCTAAGCTCCATTACAACACAGCAGAAATATGACAGGCAGGATAACTGAAATAGAAATCATGTCCCGATGAAGCAAAGCATATGCGACGAATGTTCATATACTACGTTCTCAGTCTACGCTTTTGCGATTTAATTTTGGCTCCCATTGAACATCCAATGCTCCATAGGTACAACAATGGAGAACTATGTCATGACAGCTAAATTGCTTTAAACATATATATGTAATGACAATCAAAAAGTCATCTCATTAAATCGTATGAAAACACAGTAGCACATCCAAATCAAGATCTTCTCAAATCATCAACTCGATAGTTAATCACATGCCAAACAGATCAGATAGCAGACTGCTGCCCAAATAATAGGACAACCACTACAAAGTAGAATAACTGAATGAAACCCTGTTTAACAATCATATGCATGCAATCCATGTCAAGTTAATAAGACAATAAGTCCAGGAAACATGATGGTATAGAGTGACAAGGACAAAAATACTCGAGATCCTGACAGTAATTTAACAATCAAGCAGCTGTGCCTTATTAACAACCCCTCTTCTGATTAACAAACCCCTACAATCTTTATAGGACTGGATGATGCGATGATTGTAAACTGTGTGAACATATTGCATGAACATTGTTTTCTATTTTCAGATTGCAATTGATGTTAATGCCCTCTGAAATCTCCCATATACCCTAAGAATATGAACCTCACAATTAAGAGCTTCAGTAATCACCGAAGCAAGCATCTGTGCCATATGCATTACATGTCACTTGACCGTCTTTCCTCACCAGCTTAAGCTGTCAGAAAATGTGTCCCCAATGTACATACCATACATTTCAACATTGTGTGCTGACACTTCTACATGAAAACATGTAACTTGGATGTGTATACATCAAACATTAATCAAGAAAAAAACAGGAGCAATAGACATAATCGCTCAAGAGTGTCGAGCATATTAAACACACATTGCTTTGAGAATTTCCCATTAAACCCAAAAATTCATATTGCCGATTAAGTGTCCACAATGCATGTCAAGGATAATGCTTGGAGATCAATTATAGAACCCCCAGAAATGACCTCATAATTGTCACCAACTCATAGTCAATGTGTTGATCATGCTTTCAACTCCTTTCTTATGGAAGAAGTCATGCCCTAAGGCTTGGTCATAGTGCCGCTACAAGAATAATACATGAGAGAGAAAATATTTGTTATTCTCTAATGTAAATGAGTTTTGTCCCTATAATGAATCTCTTGTTGTAATAACTACACTTTAGATGCACTTTCTTGATGTCTCTCGAATTTGAATGCTGACAAGTGACAATGAACCAAGGCATGATCAACGCCAACTCAAGAATATGTTATCAACTCTTGTATCATGTAAAATTACTCAAAATTGGATGAGCTGGCACTCAACAGCATTCCCTTGAAAAGTTAAAATCAAGATACTTTCTCAGTGATGTACAACTGCAAATACCTCTAGTTGTCGTGCTTCTACTTCTTCACAGACAAATCTTCCATAAATTAAATCCTCAAACAATTCCGTTGATAAAGTTAAAAGGAAATCAGATCTAGCGATGACAAATAACCATAGAAAATACCCAATAAAATCGAAAAACACTCATACTAACCACAGTTCATACAAGTATGAAATAGAAATAACAAGTCCAAGTCATTCTTCCCTTACTGTATGATTAGGAAATGATATATAAAGCTAACCCAACAAAGAGCATATTCTTAAAAAAAAACTTCAATTGAACTACAACACTCCCCCCAAATAATAAAAAAGAAAAACGAAAAAGAAAAACAACCAACTCTCATCCAGTTGGATAAAAGATCAAAAGGGCAAAAACCCAGCAAAAGAAAAGAAAGAAACTGAGAGGAAAAATTGCAATTAGAACACGGCAGGGAACATAACTTGACTCAGACCTACCTTTTCCTCTCTTCTTCTTCCTTTCTCAATTTCTCATTGGCACTTTTGCGCTCCACAGACCCAAGGCTTGGACTAGAAGAACTATGAGTAGGAGCCAATGAGGAACTTCTACTCTTTTGCCTTCTATAGCGCTTAGGTGCAGGGGAGCGGCTTTGTGACGCCTAGCTGTTGGAGAACGACTCTTGCGTCGCCGTGGAGATATAGAACGACTTTTCCTTCTGTATATTGCAATAAAAACTATTCAGCAGGTATTACAAGATTACACATTACATATTCGCGTGCATATCAAGTCAGCACCAAGAGACAATGAGCAGGAAACGTTTACAGTTACCTCAAATACTGTTAAGAAGCTCCATCTTTTATCACATGAAGCTAAAGTCAGAATCGAGCAACAAAAGCACACTGACCAGCATTCATAACCTGCTGACCTCCCACAAGATAGGAACAAATTGAATTTCCTTAATATCATGAGGAATGCTATGCCTCATCTTGTTTTCATTACACTGCCTATTGAAGCCCTGATGTCTATCTAAGCTTCCTTTTGATTTTCTGTGTAGAAGCTCCCAAAACCAAATACCCATCAGCCAGATCATGAATATTCACCAAATTCGTTTGTAGTCTTTAAAGCATCAGCTTGGTCATCAGGAAGTAGGTACAGACCAGGTAGAGTTTCGAAGCCCATACAGAGAAGTTGCACCTTAAACCCCATCAGCCAAAATTTAATAATCAAGCAAAACTTGAATATCAAGTTTGCATCCGCTCAAACCACTATGCCCACAAAATTGCATAACCAAGTGGCATAAACTCAGTCATGCAGTTTACATGCCAAAAATTTCTAAGAACTGCATCTTCATATCAAACCCTTTTTCTTTACTAGAACATCTCATATAACATCTACTTTAACATCTCGTAGTATCAAGCATCCTTCACATTCGGAGCTAAACCACATTCAGCAGAAATATGGGTGAAGCAGCAACATCCACAGACGTAGGATGCGCCGCGCAGGCCAAATCGACGTCTTTGCATTTCATCTCAGCAAACTGTTAAATATAAATTACGCCAAGATATAAACGGGATCACCTGCTATAAGAATAAGATGAATAGGGAGAGCGGCTTCTGTCTCTTCGACTCCTGCGGCTATACCTATGCCCCAAAGGAGAAGGTGAACGCCTTCGTCTATATGAAGGTGAACGAGACCTTGATATATCGCGAGGCATTTCCAGCAGTCTTAGCTTTACAATAGATCAACCCAACATGCAGTTTCCTTTATTAAAGCTCAACAAAGCAACGGCCCTCTCCTGCAATGTCAAAGCATTACTCTTCTGCAATGTCAAAGCATTTGAAATTTACTTATCAAATAAATATCAAAATAGTTCAGTTCAGCAAGTGAATAGTGTGCTTCATTGAGATGCGAATCCACAAGACAAAAATACAGGTACCAGCCTATTTGTCCACATACCAAAGAAATTCATCAGCAGCAACCACAAAAGTGCAGTTGTCTCGAGAATCTGTCCAATTTTAACTAGTTGGCGACAAAAACCATCCGAAAGTTTATAATTGCCTTTGGAAATCGATGCTAAGACATCGTTTTGTGCATGTATTAGGGCATGGAAGGAGCTAAATTGGCTCCAGCCATACAAAACCAAGTAGCAAACGACAGAGGCAAATAAAGCAACACAATCATTCTCTTCCAGATATCCTTTGGCTCACAGAAAAGCACGTAAAGCTCAAACAGTTCTACTCAGCATCCGATCAGTATCCCGCCTCCAAACCTACCCTACCAAAATCTTAAAACCAGCACCAAGAAAAACAATTCAAGCACATCACTGCACCCCAAAAGGGGGAAACTTCAACAAATTGGAGAATCAATCGATATAACTCACACAATCCGAGATCATTCTAAAAAAAACAAAAGAAAAGTCAAATGAAATAGCATGACAAACACGATCATCGTACCACACAGCCATCGAGGCTACCGCGCGCGATTGCAAGAGATAATGCCAAATCAGGAGTCAAATTCGACCTAGCGATTTACCAGTCAGAACAATGAGAAAGATCGAGCGACGGCGATCCTCTCATGTAGAAGCCCAGAGAGAATCGGATTGACCTAAACAGGATTGGAGCATGCAAAGCAGAGAGAGAAAGAGCGAGAGAGAGAGAGGGTTTGAGGCTTTTGGAGGTCACAGGCTGAAGAACCCTGCGAGGATCGAGGAGGGGGCCGGCTCAAATCCTTTCATCGAACCGGTCCACTTCTGAACCAGATTGATCATCAGTTTTCGAACCGGTCGTCCGGATTTGGAGCACGATGGGACCCATTGAAATCCAGGAATTTTACTGTGTCTTGACAATAAACTCGAATATTTCGAATATTAAATTTAGAAACTGCATGTAAGTGAAAATGATAAATATGTCCTTATGTACTGCTCATGAAAGAACGTTATTCTTAGCGTCATTACTTCCCAAATCTAAAAAAAGGTGGACGAGAAAAGATGAAGTTTCAAAATCCGACTTATTTCCGATTATTAATTGGTAAAAAGTTACCACATTTCTCTAGCCCAGTCATCGTTTCATTTTCTCGGACGTCAAAATCACTGTGCATGGCAAAGACTTCCGCTCTAAAAATCAATTTATGATCGAAGTTGATTTTTTTATTTATCTCGAGTAGGAGTTGATTTTTTTTTTTTCACTTCTAGAGAGAGCCAAGTGGCTAAAAAATTACTTCAAGCAATTTTTGCCGTAAAAGTAGAAAAAATCCAGTTACGTGACTAAATAGATTTGTTTCGAAATTGCTTCAAAAGCACTTCCGGTGCGAAAAATCCTAATCCAAAACTGTTGTCATGTGCGCCCGTAGAGTTTGCATATGCACCTGACAATTGACGTACTCCTTTCTCTAGAGAAAAAAGAAAAAAAAACTAACTTCCACAAAATCACATTTTACAATGTAACAACGTTCAAGTATATAGTCATTCTATCACTAAAAAAGTGCACATTTACATATTCACAATTGTGCAAAAAGAACATTGTTCGATGTTGTTCAATGTCATAAAACAACCAAGGGAATATACAACAAACCTGGTATTTTCAGGCACCATCGACCGTGCTTAAAAGCCATTGCGTGTCCCAATTCACATTAATATTAGAGCAAATGTATGTCTATGCATCCTAAGCTGTTTCACCATAGCTCAAGTCGTTGTTGTGAACAAGACAATTAAGATCTTCTAAACGAGCTTGGTTTCTAACAAAAGGATCTTCAACATATGATTATACTAGTGCTTTGCAGTAGCAATGTGCACCATAACCATAAAATGTCATGTAGGTTCATCTCCAATAATATCTGAATGCTAAAAGAGAAAAAAAACATTAGGCAAGTACAAATTACTCGGTTCAGATAATGGCAAAATCATCCAAAACCCCAAAGCGTAACATTTTTCAAACCAATGAGCAAAATTTTTCTTCTGTCAAAAGTACAATTTTTTGCAAACCAACAAGCTAATCGAATAGATAATAGTGCGGGACTAGAATTGAAATGGGAAGAATCTCACAAATTCTCACTAAGTAAATCCATTGTTTCCGCCGGAAATGCACAAGCCGTGAAATCCACGACGGAAATGGTAAAAATCTTTTGATTCACTGCTAAAGAATCTGGAAATTCACAAATGACCTCTAACAATCAATCCATGACTATTGCAGACTCTTTCTCGGCTCTCTCGACCCAATGAAAATGAACCCCCAACACCTTAACAAGCGAAGAAGCTCATTGAAACATTACTACAACAAGAGAGGTAAACGGGCTACATCGACATGGACAAGATGGAGTAGCCAAAGAATGACATGTCTAGGAAGAGAGAGAAAGCATGATTGTTCACCTTTGCAGTTCGACTCTCTCGCCGTGCTTTTGTGAAGTTTCGCCGTGAACTAGAGATCTACGTAAGAAAGATAGAATAGGGTTTTTAAGAAAATTGCTTTTATACCATGAAAATGAGAAATTCTATCCATCTTTACCCTATGCTACACACGAGATATGTTTCATCCACGTCATAAACCTTTTTTAACCGTCCTTATCCTATCTCGGACATCAACCAAACGCAAAATCCAGACTTGACCAAATGTGGCTTTTGAGTCCTAAACCCTCTTTTTTTTTCATATATTTAAGTGTTAAAACTTTTTCAATTATGCATTTTAGGACTTCCTTTACGTTTGTCAATTTTTGGGAAAATTTCAAATGAAAGCCTGAAGTGTTTTTGTTTTCTCAAATAAGGGCTTAAAGTGGCCGTGTAAGTGTCAAAGAATGGCCCGATCTCACCAACTGATCAAGGGCATTTTCGTCCTTTGTTTTTTGAATTTTTTTCCTTTTTTGTTGCGACAACAAGGGCCCGACGACCCTTGTCGGCTGCGGACGATCCTCGCCCGGCGAGGTCGACACTTGCCTATGGTCGGCGAGGGCGCCCCTTGCCGATCGGGCAAGGGCGACCATCGCCCGAGACCCGCCACCGATGAAAAAGAAGGAAAAAACAAAAAAGTTACAAAAAGAAACAAAAAATGAAAAAAATTGAGAAAACATAGATGAAAATGTCTTCGATCGGCCCAAACATTCGACCGGTCAACGAGTTCATGCCCTTTTTTGAAACCGATACTGGCCACTTCGCATCATTATTTGAATAATGCGCATATTATGCCCTTATTTTAAAAAAATGAGAACACTCTTATTTAAAATATTTTGTCAATTCTTTTTTTTTTTGGTGGATGAAGATCACAAGGATCCCCGAAATATTCGCCAACTCCAACACATCGGTATCCTATATGCAACTCAATCGCTGCATGGCTGAAACCTCCCCGCGCTCAAGCGACAATGTGGCTAGGATGGACTGAGGAGGCGAGTCGGGGCTGTGCCTCCCCTCAACACTTCCATGGCTTGCTTGATGTTCAAGTGTGGTGGTGACCGGCGAGGGTCGCAACCTTAGCTAGGCATGACCACGAAATGCAACCCTCACCAGTCTCTGTGTGTGTATGCGCATTTTTTTTTTGTGTCCGCTAATCTAAGTTTTTGGACGTGATAGGCACTTATTGGTCTAGGGTTTGAACTCTGTATAGAGTTTATACTGCGTATGAAATATAAAAATACAAAAGAGATCGACCATAAGCAATGTGGTCTCACCTCTTCTATATGGAATACCCTTTGGAAAGATAGAAAAGCGTAGAAATCTGCTAAAGAAAAATCGTTCCTACGAAAGTAACCTTCTGGGTCCTAAAAATAGTTTGTGGGTTAAAATATATCTCAATTTCGTGAGCAATTGCGTTGCATTGGTAATCTTTGCCATCATTGATTTCAGTTTGTACTGAAATTTTGGAACATTTCCTTTCACCCAAGATCAAAACGAAAACACTATCATAACTGCAGGTAATTACGTATGGATTTTGTGTTGTCAAATCTTATTTAATTCTTTTAGAACTGGAAGCAACTAGTGCTTCGCCTTTCTCTTGCTCTTAAGTCGACCGCAATGTCGCAACTTGTGAAATGATCGCGGTCACTATAGTGTTCTATTTATGGGCTACTAGCCAGTGGGCGGCTCGCTCGGCCTGCCCAAGCTTGAGGGGTAAATGGTAGAGGTGAGCAGTTCCAGAACTGGTCTACGTTCCATCCAGGACCTATGATCTACCCGTCGGAGTCGGTTTCTCAATTTTGCTCAAACCTACCACACGTGCCTTGAAATTTGAAATCTCACCCGCCACAGGTTTTAGCACGAGAGATATCTTGTAGTTTTTATTGATTTGTTCTTTTGTGATACAATGGTTATCGATTTCAAGAATCCCTCGGAGATCCGTGGAAG
Source organism: Rhodamnia rubescens (assembly GCA_021437795.1). Lineage (NCBI taxonomy): Eukaryota > Viridiplantae > Streptophyta > Magnoliopsida > Myrtales > Myrtaceae > Rhodamnia > Rhodamnia rubescens. Next base: position 7,057,441 of record JAILYA010000002.1, on the reverse strand, counting down.
CTCCCCCACAACAATTTATTCTCCAAAATAAACTTTCCAAAAAGGGAGCTTTCCCAAATCTTTCTTGAACATAGTGAAGGTGCAAATTAATTTGAACATGCCAGTAATTGATCCACATTATTTCAAATTGGCCTCAAGGCCTAGCAAATTACAATTGACCCAAGACGTAGACCCACCATGGACATTGAATCATCCACCACCACATGCTCAGCACAACAACATCTCTCTCTCTCTGTATCTCAAGAAGGATGAACCTTGTGAGATGAAATCCCTTTCCAAGCTGACTTCATGGAAGCAGTGGCCGAGTTGACCGCAGCCTCGATGTACTTCTTGGCTGCCACGGTCGCCGCCTTCTCCATCAAGCTCCCCATCCGCCTGGCCCTCTCCGCCGTCGCCACCAACTCCTCCATCTCCTCCTTCGCCATCCGGTCCATCTCCTCCTCGAACCGCCGGAACTCCTCCATCGCTTCCTCCATGACCGAGTCGAGGTAGGCCTCGGCCCGGTCCACCTCGGCCTCGGCTGCCTCGGCCTCGGCGAGGTGCTCGAGCTCCGCGGCCGCCCACGACTTGTAGGCCTCGAGCTCGAAGAGCCTCATGAGGTCGTCCTCGATCGCGGCCGGGTCGAAGTTCTTGTCGTGGAGGGCTTGGTCGGAGAGGAAGGTGAATTGGGAGAAGAGAGCATCCATGGCTTGGGGTTTTGCCTCGGGAGGAATTTGCAGATCTAGAAAGGGTTGTGTCTACTGTGGGCGCAAGAAGGAAAAAGTTGGGTGGACGGTGGAATCATATAAAAGGGATGGGTGGTGGTTTGGCTTTTTGTGGAATTATAGAAGCCACTCGATAGCAATTTTTGAAACGTACATTTTTTATTTATTATTATTATTATTATTTTTTGGTAGTACACGGATATCGCTAACGTAGAAATCCAATTACCCGAGAATTCCATCTCATAAACCGATTAAATTCGGGGTTTTGGTCTATATAGGCCGCCTTAATCCAGAATAAGTTGAATGCAGTTGATGAGATTCGAGCATGCGGCCTTCGCTTCTTGCTGGATTTTCTTTAGTTCCCAATCAACTCTGTCAACTATGGCGTGGGGTACATCTTTCTTTCGATTAGTTTTCATCTCGTAAGTAAATTCTTTTCGTTAGTTTAACTTTGATCAACTAACGAAGAAATTATAGCTCGTGAAAAACAAATGCGGCTTGCAACTCGACCCATCCGTCCATCTCACTCGAGGCATGGGTTTGAATCACCAAATCCGCACATTAGCTATCCTAGGATCACAAACCTCTCGTATCACCGGTAATTACCTCATCTCGTATGCGACGGGAGGACCGTCAAATCCTGTGAGAATTAGTCGGATGCCGAGCCTAGGACACGCCATTAACATAGAAAATAACTCGAATTTTGAGATATGTTGTCCCACTTCGGCGCTTCAACACATAAATGGCGTGGAAAGAATGCTCTTAATATGGGCTTTAAGATAGGAATGAATTTGCTTTCTTATTAATCCTCAAAACTTGTAAAGGCTTTAGGCATTGGACCGTTGGAATAGATCTCATCATTTAGACAAGGGATGGTCCTTCTCTTTCGTTTCTCACATGAGGTCAAACAATTATTGGATTATTTGAACTTGTCGGATAGCTGACAAGCTGAAAGAAACATCTTTTTTTTTTTTTTTTAAATCGACGGAAGTTCAACTTGAGTAGCTGGATCGGAACGACACTTAGATGATATTTAGGTTCATTGTACACCATTTTCCTTTTATTGTTCCTATTATTCCATAAATTTTAATTTATGTATCGAAACTTTATCTCCGATTACCTATGTTCAGAATATTAACATGTAGGAAATTCTCGAGAAAAATTTCAAGGGAAATGGGTCGAAAGGTAATATCCAAACATATTTATCATCGAAAGTGAATTGATTCATATTACTAACTACAATATATCGGGGTTCACTCTAAAGACTCAAAAGTAAAAGGATTGTACGGGCAAATTTCCCATATGTGGCTAGTTTCAACATCTAGCACAATGGATAAAAGAATTATGGGAAGCTTTGTGATATGTTACAACCCAATACAAAAATGTCAATCATTTAGACTCAGTTTCTTGCGAAAAATGAATTATTTGAAAAATATCTAAAATGATCGCGTTTTATCGCTTAAAATAATTAACCAGTAAATATACTTCCATGATAAATAACAATTTCTGTCCAAATAATTTTATGAACGATGATAATATTTTACGTTCATATTTTTATAAGCGATATAAGCGATCATTTTTAGGAAAATATTTTTCAAATTATTTATTTTTCGTGAAACAAATCGAGCCTTATTTTAGGTTACAATAGGTTGTGATCGACAACAATTTGACACTACAAAATTGAAATTATTTATGATGAGAATCGTTTTTTTTTTTAGCGTTTTACGTTTGATGATAATGATCCCTTGATGGATCAGCTAGGCGACTACAAGTGAATTTGATTCAAGATTTCCAAGGGGCTTTCGGCCCCAAAGCCTATTGAGAGAATGCTTAAGCATTTGGTTCGATTTTAAGTCGATATTTGACCAAATACTCCTTGAGAAAAGTCGAAAGCCCAATCTTTGGTAGGGACTAGCATTTGGCCAAATACTAAAAGATTTTTTTCCTTCCAAAACTAACCACATCAATTCCCTATATTTTCGATTTTGCCCCTCTTTTTACTGTTTATCTTTTTCGCTGGTCCGGCAATGGGTAATTTTTTTAATCAAGCATTAAAAAATTGCATTCAAAACCCCTCCAAAATTAGAAAGAGAAGAAGGAGAAGCGTAGACACCGGAGAACGCCTCCAAGATCATGGGTTACCTCGCCTTCGGCCCATAGACTCTTCTGCACGGCCTCATTCTCAAGGCCGAGACCCAAACGGGGCTTTCGTCGAACACCTTGCCCGGGTCATCGGCCAACCCTCCCGACCCACTTTCGCCCCCAACATCTCCTTCCCCACCAACCCGGGCATCGCCAATGCTCATGGGTCGCATCAATCCTCTCCTAGAATCGCTCCCAAGTTGACTATGAGGTCGGAGAGGTTCGGGAAAAGGACCCTTCGCTGGTCAAGAGACACTTTTATTTTGCTTACTTGGATTCTGATTTGTTGAGTAGGTACAAAAACTGGCAGGATAGAGCGAGAAGTTCTGCAAGTGATGGGCAGAGCCGAATGAATATCACTCTTCTCTACCGTTTATCTCGACACATAAATAGTCAAGTTTTGTTCTGCCTATGACAGAAGTGAGACACATCGCCTTCTCAATCAACGTTACAACATAGATGACATGAATAATATAAAATTTAATGATTCGGGGTCCACTAGGCAAGGTTTAGATAAAACTGTTTCAACCATGCTGAGGTTACATCTTTCATTATTATTTTTTTTTCGATTTTGTAAATAAGACCGTGTTAATTAGTTAGAATTTTAATCAACTAATGAACAGACTCTATCTCGTGAAAAATAAATGTTGCTTGTAGAGGATTGCCCAACCCATTTGTCCTTCTCCCTCGAAGCATGGGTTCGGATCACCAAATCTATACATTTGCCATCTTAGGATCACAAACTATCCTTGGTAATCGCCTAATTTGTTCGAGACGGAAGGGCTGTCAAATCCTATGAGAATTAGTCAAATGTTGAGCCTCGGACACATCATTAACATCTTTGTCTCCTTCCTTTCTTATCAAGGCATCGATGGCGCCACACCGGTCTCTCGCAGTTAATTGACCGATTTGACACAATTGCAAAAGGTTTATGACTTAATTGACACAATTGTAATATGTTTAGGACTATTTTGGTAATTCTCCCCTTGTTTCTTAAAAGTGATTTTGAAATAAAAAATCAATTTTTTTTATTCTTGTTTCTGCTCCGAATCTATTCTAGAGAACAAACCAGAGAATTTAAGAATTAAAATCATTTACGTTATCAAATATGTTTCTCATTTTTTTCTATTTTGAAAAATATAATCATAAAAATAGAATGGTTGCCAAACAAGTCTTTGGGTGCTCAATGGGCTTTTTGATGCTGACCACAGTTCAATCCTCACGTTCCAAGCCCCGTCTGCATTTTTGGCGGGAAAATCCCACCCGAACTCAAAAGTCAAATTAATTTCTTTTTTCTGCAAAAATAAAAAAAAGGAAAAATAAATTCATTTCCATTCTCCCAATTTGATCGGCCACCCGCCTTCTCTCTCTGTCCGTGTGAAATCGAAGCGGAAACGATGAAGAGCAGAGGTCGCGGCCGCGCGAAGCCGTCCTTCGTTCCTCCTCCTCCGCCGGCGGACCTCCGCCAGTTCGGCGGCGGGGGCCGCGACTCCGACGCCAGCTTCGCCAGCAGCCGCCCCTCCTCCGTCGGCGTCGGCCGCTCCTCCGCCGCCACCGACCTTGTCAACGACCGGTCCTACCAGCAGTCCGCCGTCCGCGCCGTCAACTGCTACCTCTCCTCTCACGCCTTCCCTGTCCTCATCAAGGCCGCCCTGCCCTCCGCTAAGGACATCACAGCCATCTCCAACTTCGTTGTCTCTCAGCTCGATTACCCGAACCCTAAGATGGAGGACGACCTCCCCATCCTGCTCCGATCGCTCAACTGCCCTTTCAAAGTCAATAAGTCGGCTCTCCGCACGCCGGCCACTCCCCACGCCTGGCCGACGTTCGTTGCCGTCTTGCACTGGCTCGTTCAGATCGCGTACTACAATGAGCACTTAGCTTCTAAGTCTCGCTCGTTTGGGGATAACAACACCATGGACGAGTATGCACTCCAAAGCTACTTGCATTTCATAGATGGAGATGATGATTCTGTTGATGCTTTGGATAGGGAGTTTGTGGAGAAGTTGGAAGAGGAGAGAAATAACCTCGCTGAGAATGTGAAGAGTTTCGAGAAGAATGCCGCGGAAGTCGAGGCAAGAGTGGAGAAGCTGCGGACGGGGCCGTCAGAGAGGGAATTGCGTGAGCAGGAGAAGAGCGTGCTTGAGGAAGATGTGAAGAAGTTCGATACGATGATAGCGAAGATCACGGGGAGGATCTCGGATTTGCAGGAGGACTTGGAAAAGAAGGAGAAGGAGTTGAAGGCCAAGGAGGAGGAGAAAGGGAGGATTTGCGAGGAGAATGAGGAATTGAAGAAGACGATCCAGCTGCAGACGTTTAATTCCAGGGATGTGGAGAGAATGAAGAAGGAGTTGCAGGCGGTGGAGGGGGAGATTGCTGATGCTGAAATTGAGAGGAACAACTACGAGGAGAAGTGTTGGGATCTTGATAGGACCCTCGCTCTCAAATTCAAGGAGCTCGAGGAACTTGCCAAGGAATGTAACAAAGCTGTCCGGAAGTAAGTTCCAATTCTTTCAGCTGCTGCAGTCTTGTTAATTGTTCTTCTTTATTGGTTTTGAAGTTTTCTAAGTCATGTGCCTTTGCTATTTGGATGCCATTTTGAAATCATCTAGTATTCATAAGGTTCAAGCTGGGTATATTTGCTCTCTGGTTATATACAATAAACTCGTTGATATCTCATGGAGTTCTTCAGCATCAACAGACTTACATTCTCATATGTTTGCGTGTTTGTATTTCTTCAGTGCTAATGCTTGTGCCTATACTGATACAGTACGAGATTAGTTAAATTGTATTGATTTCATTAAGAAGTGATTGTGTTGTTTTTCCTTTTGTGCTAAGTTGTTCTGAGGTTAATAACATAAATAAAGTGTTGAGTTATTCTACATGCGTGTTTGAGGTTGTATAGCTCATAGATAGAAAGATGCTTTCACATCTTCTTAATTCAAAATGGCTGGGGAAAGGAAAGGTTCCATTTTTGTTTAGGGTACTCGTGGAGTGGATGGGGCTGGGCCTGCAGGCTGCAGCTTAGAGGATTAGAGCGCGTGGCTTTGAAACACGGTGTCGGGGGTTCAAATCTGTCCTCGCCCACGACCAGCCCAAAAGTGGAAGGACCATTTCCTCTGGGCGTTGGAAAATAATTATTGGGATAGCGGAACCAAGGCTGACTTCACTCACTTTCTCTCTCACTTCCTAGCTAGCTAGCTTGCCTTAGAACCCCCGTGGGTGTTTAGAGTCTAGCCTATTTCTTGCTACAGATAGCTTGATAGGATTCAACTATAAAAACCCATTGAGTAGTTTCTTTCTTTTTGAGTGATATTCTGAAGCCCTTCTCCTTCAACTACTCCTTTGTTTTCTGTTTCTAGGTTAAAGCTTGGTGCAGATTACCAGTATGTGTTGAATGCAAAAGGGTCTACACCTGCTGAGGTGATGGGCATTGACTACAAGTCGACACTAAAGCCAGCACTTGACTTGCATGCCGACGACATAAACAGAAGCTCGGTGGAGAAACTTGAAGAGTTAATCATCCTTCAGCAACAGTCCAAAGAAACTGCTGCTAGAATCGAGGAGAAGAAAAATCGTGTTACGCAACTTCATTCGCGTGTTGATGAAGTAAGTACTTTGATCAAGTACCAACCCACAATGTGTTCAGTCTCTGCTTATCTCTTGGAACTGAAAGCTAGTTTTTGCCTTCTTGATGGAAACTATGATACCAATGAAATTTCTGATTTGTTGGTGACACTGGAAAGAGAAGCTGGGGATAACATCCAACTTGCTGTGGGGTGTATTGGCAGAATTGGCAAGAGGTTGGTAATGTAGACTTTTGGCCGGGGAATTGAGTAGCAATAGCTTGTTCTGGGTAGTCAACAGCAGTTGAGAAAATTATTGTTGAGTTTAGTATTGAAGAGTTATGATAACTTTTAGAACAGAACAGTCAAAGAACTCATCATTGCAGACATGGAATAGGATGCAGTTAATGTCTGCAATTATATTTCTTTCTGTTAATGCTCAACATAATTTGAAGAGCTGCAGAAGCATATGGTGCGGGTGTCCTTTGAGAACAAAAGTAGCTAAAAGTTTATCGCTAGTGTCAGGAAAAATACTGTAGGTCAACTCATGCTGTACATATAGAAGTGCTTAATCCGGTAACATCTAAAGGACAATATCGGTATATTATATCGTGAGAGTTAGCATACCACAGGAATTTGTGGTCCATTTGTTTGCTGTTTCCTTGTATTGGAAAAAGCTCTAATACAAGAATTTGCGCAGCTTGAAGGTCAAATGAATCTACTGAAGCAAGAAATGCAAGACTTCATTCATAGATGTGCACTGGAGGTGCAAAGGATGGTGGAGGATGTCGAAGTAGAAGCTCATAACTTGGACATTGTGGAAAGAGAAGCTGCAGAGATCTTGAAGGTATGGTATGGTCTAATCATTAGATTATGCACCGAAATTTATGGCCAGAAATCTTTTGTGCCGAAAGTAAGCTGAAGTCAAGTCATGCCATACAATCCGTAGGATTCCTCCTTTTGGGTTGTGATTGATTGATCTTTGGGTGGAATACTATTCCTGCAGAGTAAGCATGTATAGTTTGACGCTGCATCATATGTTTACACAACTTGTTTTTGTAGACATCTAAAATGAAGCAGCAGGAAGCCATTAGAGAAAGTGAGGAAGAAATCCAGAAGTGCGCTTTTGAGCTCTTTTCACAAAGAGTATATGGAATGCAAAATCTCGGAGATGCAGACCCATCTCTCGGAGACTGTGAACGCTATCTCAGCGGACTACAGAGCCTCCTTGCCTGCACAAATGAGCTCGATGGTTTGAAGCATGCGAATCATAAAAAACGGTAAGTTATTACAATACCATCGTAAATCCTCACTTCGTTGGTCTCTTTTGTTTTCTGCTCAAGGTGCTTGCTTCTCACCTGACCGACTGGTCTCTCTGCGATTTGGGTACACATTTGTCTTATAGTCTTGTTCCGATGTCCTCTTGCACTCATTTGTAAATGGAAACTGTCAATCCAGTCAATCCTTACAGGCTTGATTTATTGCAATTTTTTGAGGTATTACAGTGAAATGCAGGAGGCAACGATTCTTCTAAGGTTCAAGAGAGTTGACGCTGTCACAAGGCGAGGGCAAGAGAGAGAGAGAGAGAGAGAGAGAGAGAGAGAGAGAGAGAGAAGTGTAATTAGGATCAGGTTATGATTAAGTTGAGCCTTGTTCTTTTTGGGAAGTGTAGTTATTACTTCAAATTGGTGTTTGTGAGATAAGCGAGAATCACAAACGCAAAACATATAATTGTAAGGAATCAGTATTTTGCTCCTTCGTCGACGAGCCTGATTGTTGTCAGCACAAAATTTTCTTGACGAGATGGAAGCGCTTATCTTGAGGCGACATGTCATTAGTAAGAACACTCAGAATTTACCGGACGTGGCCTCATAACTAGAGGTGTCAAATGGGTGGGTCGGGTCGGGTTTGGGTTGGGCCGAAAATGGTCCACCCATATCGACCCATTTAACCCGTTTTGACCCATATTCATCTAATGCAAATTTAATGACCCATACCCGACCCGACCCATACCCAACCCATACCCGACCCGCATTACTTAAATACTTATATATTTAAATAAATCATGAAATATTTATTTCTTTTAATTTATTAAGAAAAATGATATTGCTAAAATATGCAATTGAATTTTTTTATTTTTCTGAAAAATTTAAATTTTTTTATTTTTAAAAATAATTTTTTATTATAACCGCCGCATAAGCACTCTCGCTCGCCGCGCCGACCACCGTTGCTTCCCGCCACTATCGCCCTCGCGCCGGCGCCTTCCACCTCCGCCACCTCCGTGTGCCGTCTCCCACCATTACCACCGCCCACCACCTCTACCCGCATTCTTAGGTGTGCATATATTTCACGTATAGATTCATATAACTCAAAATCCTTTTTAATTTTTTCATTTTCTTTGAAGTTTCAAATAATATTTGGGATTTTGACAGACAAGTAAAGGAATGCTTATTAACAATGGCTATTGGCAACCAAAGCAAGGTGACAAAGGCGGGAGAAAAAAGAAAATAAAATAAAATAAAAAAATGAAAAGAAAAATTACTATAAAAATAAATTATTAAAATATTAAAAATAGAATTTTTTAAAAAATATTCACAAAACTTATTTATGATTCACTTAAGATAGTTTTCTTTGTTGACCCATTTACGACCCATTTAGAACCCATTTTGACACATAGAGTTTAAGAACTCCATTTAACTTATGGCCATTTAAGATTTAAGCCCAACCCATTTTGACCCACCACCAAATATGGGTCAAATGTGATTTCGGACCCATTTGCCACCTCTACTCATAACAAACAAGGGAAAAAAGAAGCAAAGGTGATGCCGAGGATGTCCAATCTTGATCGATTGCTCATCCAGTAGAAGTCACGGCGCACCTGTCTATGCTTCCTGGAGGCAGAAAACCTGTTGTCGGAGACGCCTGTGTCGCCAAGAGGGATGGCCTAGCAAAACCTTATGACCATACGTTGTTGGAACGATGTGAAGCAAAGCCAGAAGAAGTGGATGGCTTCCTCACAAAGGGATGGTCTAGCAACCGCGCTGCAAAAGGACCGTCACATCCTGTGAGAATTAGTCGGATGCCGAGCCTCGAGCGCGCCATTGACGTTGAAAATAAATCGAATTTTGAGATGCGCCGTCCCACTTCTGTGCTTCAAGACATAGATGGCGTGGAAAGAATGATTTAAAGTAGGCTTAAGATAGGAAGTTTTTTTTTTTTTTTTGGTCACAGCTTAAGATAGGGATTAATTTGCTTCTTAATCCTCAAAACTTGAAAAGGCTTTTAGATTTGGACCGTTGGAATAGATCTCAACGTTTGAGCAAGGGATGGTCCCCCTCTTTCGTGTCTCATATGAGGTCAAAAAGTCATTGGATTCTTTGAACTTGTCGGATAGCTGACAAGCTGAAAGAAATATGCGGATGGGTTTTCATTTTTTTTTATATATATTTTTTAAAAAAATTCGACCGAAGTTTAACGTGAGTTGCTGGACCGGAATGACTCTTAGATGATATTTAGGCTTTGCTTGTACACCATTTCCCTTTCATTGTTCCTATTATTCCATGAATTTTCATTTATGTATCGAAACTTTATCTCCGATTACCGATGTTCAAGCTATTAATGTTGGAGTTGGCGAATACTTGGGGCGCTGTTGTTTCACACGCACGCCCACGCGTGAGCTTAGCAAAAACTAAAATATGATCCGACGACATGTGATCTCTGCGCCGCATGGAATGCAGAGATTCGGGCGCGCGCCTCCGACACGGGTGTTCCGGTGATCGGTCGGAGGGCCGGGGTTCCGCTCCTTGGTGAGCGGACGGCTACCCCGCTCACGAGTGTCTTTGGAGGGTGTTCGGGGGCGGCGCCACCGAAACAACAATGGGTTTGGATTTTCATTTAAGTTGGCCAATTTGTTGAGGGATTAAAGGGGTTTCGGATATGTTTAGATTTTGGGTCGATTTTATGGCATATATATTTACTCGTTTTTTTTTTTTGCGATTATTGTAACGAGTTGTCTTCATTGTAAACCTAAATCATAGTGAAATCTCTTTGCGGGACGTAACCCTATTCCAGGGTGAACCTGGGTAAATCGAGCGTCGTCTAATTTCTTCCGATTTAATTGTGATCGTTTTGATTTGTGTGCGATACTACCCTTCAATTAACATGTATGAAATTCTTAAGAAAAATTTCATCGGAAGTGGGTCAAAAGGAAATATCCAAACATGCATATCATAGGAAGTAAATTGATTCGTGTTACTAAATACAATACATCGAGGCTTACTCGAAAGTAAAAAGATCGCATGGGCGAATTTGCCGTACATGGCTGGATTTAGCAACTAGCACAATGGATAAAAGACTTATGGGAAGCTTTGTGATCCCTCGAGAACGATTTCTCTAGTATGGAAACATACTGTAACATCTTATATTTTGTGATAACCCAATATAAAAATGTCGTCACTTATTTTAGGTGATAATAAATTGCATCGACAACAATTTCACGTTCACGATTTGCGACAAAATTGAAATAAAGTAATATAAGAATCACCTTTTCTGCGAGCTTTTATGTTAAATGATACTTTGTATTAAAATTGTGGTGATATACTACGAAAACTAATGGGGGTAAATTAGTCACACATGTACCGATTTGAAGTTTTTGTGGTTAAAAAATTAGTTTGGGATAAATTTATCACATTTGTACTAGTTTGGAATTTTTTGTGATAAAAAATTAATTTGAGATAAATTTTTCACATGTGTATCAATTTGGAACTTTTCGTGATATTAACCCTCCTCTAGAAAAATGTCAAAGCATTGACTTTATTGTTTGCTCTGAAATTTATGGGCGGAAGAGGACTATGGTTGGCTCCTAAGGAGCATGGACACTCACCGAGGCTTCGTGTCGCGTGTCGGACGCGTGTCGGTGTTTGGCACACTCCGGCATGTGGTTAACACGCGAGACACACCGCCGACATGCGCGTCTGGCTTTCGACATCATGCGAGAGAGAGCCGAGAGGGTCGGGGATGCGATTACAGTTTGGGCAAAGTGCCCGACCCTAGTAGGTGGATTTTTTTTTAGGACATTATGGTTTTGATTGTATTGAGCAAATACAAAAACTAGCCGGACAAAGCAAGAGAGGAAGTTATCCAAGCTTTCGGCAACAACAAACTTGGTTTTAATTGACTGAGCCGACTGATAATTGTAATGATTCTTATCTTATTGTAATCTACTGTTTATCTCCATTTCAGCCATATATTATTAAATCTCAGAACCTAACCTGAAAGTCATTGTGCTGTTCCCCTACACGTGAAAATTCATCGTACATTCTCATTTGAAGTTACAACATAGATAACATGAATAAGTTATCGTTGCAATCTAACGTTTTTCTGGACAAAAGCAGGCTGACATTGCATCGATTCATATGCAGGTAAGCATGACACTGAATGAGATGCTCATGTTATATCCACCTGCATTTATGCCGGGGAGAATCGTTCACAAGACAACCAAGTTAGGAGATATATGCCATATAAGGGTTCAACCGACTTAGCGGAATAACCCAGTGGGTCAACCAAAACTTCCCCTGGAAGCAGTGACCGATTCGAACTTTCAAGGCAGCCATATCCTTACAAGTGGCCCTAGACCTATCCAATATGAGTCCCCTTGATCTTCCAATCGATGATCCAGGGCCAGAATTTGTGCTCTTGTTTGCTTCATCGCGTGTCTAAAATGGTTTGTTCTATTAGTGAGAATGCAAGGAAAGTTATGTGAGCACATGATGCCTTTTTGACTTGAGCTACACATATATTTTTCATCTTAATTCGTCGACATTATCATGATTTGGCCCCTAGCAAAAAAATTCACATTAGATTCTTGCATTTCACATTTATGAATCACATTAAATGAAATTTTGGCATAGTAATGTGCTTAACCATTCTCTCACACTATGTGACACTGGCGTATTATAGTTGTGAAAAACTCCAACTCGAGAACTTAACTGATAGGTGGAGGAATACAACATACATATAAAGAGCATTGAGGACCAATTTTCAAGTTATATGAAACAATACTTCAACACTCTCTCTCACGTGCAATTTACGTGCAAGTCGGATTATGATGTGGGACAATACTTTAACATCCCCTCACGTGCAATTCGTGCAAGCCTAATTACAAATGGCGCGTGGAATGACATTTTTACCGTGGCACGGTGAATTTGATTTTCTCACATGCAATTCACGTGCAAGCCGGATTACGATGTGTGACAATAAATGATAGAAAAATAGAGAAGGAAGAAGGGGGGATTGCCGTGAGACTTAGCCTCCGTGTGTTTTGTGAAAAATAAATAATTTGACAAATAATTTTTAATATTGATTGCTTGTTTCGCTTGAAATAATTAGTCAATGAAAAATGTTTCATTGCCGACAACAATTTACATTTAAATATTTCCATGAAAGATAAAAGTATCTCTCGGTCATTTATTTTTGTAAACGATGAAGTTATTTTCCGAAATTATTCATTTATCACGAAACAAACGGAGCCACAAAGCGGAAAGAAGAGATAGATATACATGGCAACATTGATTCCAGAGAGTGAGTAAGAAGAGAGGATGAAGAATTCGAGAAAAGATAAAAAGGGAAAATTGACGAGGAAGAACGCCAAGACCTTGGCCAAGCTAATTCAAGTATACTCCCCGGGGCTCGAGATCATTTGCTATCGCTTCGAAGCTATTCTGATCGAACGTGGCACATTGCCGACTCACTATCCATGCTTAAGTTTTTCGAAGTTCATTTCATGGTGTGAGGTGCTAGCAATGCTTTTACCCCTTTTTGGCTTCTTGAACCTCACCTCAAAAACTTCATGAAGCCCATGGAGAATGTCATGAGACTCCGAGCCACCATGATTCGCAGCTGATAGGGCGCGTTCCAGTCGTGCTTACATCTTTGTCGCCGCACATGTTCAAAACATTTTCATAAGAGCTCTAGTCCGATGATATCTGCCTTTTGTGATTCAAATAAATGTGACTCGTTTGGTTATTTCATCTTTATTTGTATTCTCTCCTACCCTCTTCGTGTTCGTACTTTTAAGTCTCCCAATAAGTAGTGTAGATGTATCTGAGGTCGTCCAGGCACCTTTCCAAGGCGCAGGAATGGGCAGGATGCTCATTGCTCCCTTGTCCAGGCAGTTCTTCGGACACTGCGAGTATTCAGCTCCGTTCTCGGTCCACTCATGCCCTAGCCAGTCCTCGACGCTTCCTTTTATGTATCATCCGTCTTAACATCACACAGTGCAGATTCAGGCAGTTCATATGGGACTGCTTGCATAAGGGTCTCAGCATTTTTTTTTAATTATCGAAATAAGGGTCTCACATTGAAATTGCATGCAATGTCGAGTACATATCCCCGCTTGACTCATGAGCGAACCATTCGAATATGCATGCATATCATTAGGCCTTTAATCCGAAGAGCAAGACATACGACCTGGCCTCTACAGAATATGATGATAACTTTTACTTGTTATAACAGTGAAATCTAGTCCTTTCCTGTGCCAAAATTTTTCTTGTCCTACACCTACAATAGCAACAAATAATCAAAAGGTCTCATATCCACTTTTAACCAGTGACGTACCCAGTCATAACTTAAATAAGCTTCTTCTTTTGGAAGAATCGCTTCAAGTACCAAATCTGAAAGGCCGAAACAACGATGCATACACCCAAGGACATTATACTGAACCAGGCCACTCTAGCATTGGTTTTCTCGCTCACCATCCTCATCTCTGCTTCTCTGTTATTAGAGGCAATGATTAAGGGACATTACCACGAAGTGTGAAACGAGAATAATCAATATCAAGTAAAATACCCAAATTACCTGCTCTTCAAGTACAATAGATTTTCATGTATGGCCTCCACAGCTCCCTCGAGCTTCCTGAGCTCAAGCTCAACGCCCTGTAGAACATTAACGAGGAAACATTGAGAAAGCCGCTGTTGAAGAAAATCCCAAAGGATTTAGGAGAATCAATGGATATCCCATAAAAGAAAAAAACGAAGAAAGGGCTCAAGGAGTATATTTTAGCGATCGTCTTGCTAAATAGAGATAGTCAACCTTCTAACAAGATTCACCACTTTACTTCATGCGGAGAAAAAACAACCAACGAAACAGTCACTTGTCCAAGTTAGATAACTATTATTAGAGGCATCACAGCATGCCACAGATGCCCCACCTACAAAGCGTCTCACAGATCTCGCTGTTGAAGAAAAATCCCAAGGATTTAGGAGAATCAATGGATATCCCAGAAAAGAATAAACAAAGAAAGGGCTCAAGGAGAATATTTTAGCGATCGTCTTGCAAAATAGAGATAGTCAACCTTCTAACAAGATTCACCACTTCATGTGGAGAAAAAACAACCACCAAAACAGTCACTTGTCCAAGTTAGATAACTATTATTAGAGGCATCACAGCATGCCACAGATGCCCCACTACAAAGCGTCTCACATTCTGCATCAAAATGCGCATTAAGAGTGCACCCTGAAGCAAATTACGACGCTCCAATGAAAATTAGTACCAAAGAAGTCAATTTGTGAGGACACTTTATTTGTCCGCATGTTAGAAACATACAGAAAATGACGTAACAAATGTATAGAACATTTTCTTCTCGAGACTAGGAGACAATCCAGTTTGTTGAAGATTCTCTTTCCTAGGCACCTAAGAGTAGTCCTATAGTGGCATCACCTCCTAATATATACCTTTAGGATGGAAATACTGCAGGCCATAATATAAACAAGAAACTATAGTCCTTACCTCAATCTTCTCTTTTCTTGCAACTGATTCCCAATCCTTCGCAGCAATTCCAGTTTTCCAATCAATATTGACACTTACTTCTCCGCTTCCTTGATTATGACCATCCGCCCAAAAACAGGCCAAGTAGTTGCCAGCTTCACTAGTTGTGAATGCAAATTGACCATGAGTGACATTCTCCTGGTGGTGTAAATTGTTGCCATATGGTGAAGTCACCTATAAAGATAAAAGCCACAATTCAACAAAATGAGCTTGCCTTCAATCAAACAATTATCTAGTTCCCAAATATCAGTAAATCTATGTGAGAAAAGACTCTTTCTTTCATTTGTCTATGGAGAAAGAAGTTAATTATTCACTTATTCAGCTCATGCCTTGGGCAGTATAATGCTATTTATTCTTCTAATGTTCAGGCACTCACTGGCGAGAGCTTGCGTATGAAGGAAGAAGGAAAAGTTTTGAGAGAAGTTAGGGCAATTATTTAATGGAGAAAATATACTGACAGTGGATAGTCATCAGACATATGAAGTGGATGGTTACTTGATGGAAAGAGTTCAGTGAGTAGCAAGGGTAATATTAAAAAGTCCAAGAAGTGAGACAAATATAACTGTCTCTTAATGAATAGAGTTGGTAGAGATGGGTCATAACAAGAATGACACCAAGTTTGCTGAGACAGTTTATGCCTACCAATAGAATTTGAATACATTGAGTTGGTGAAAGTCAAGATGAAGGCACGAAGGGGGTCTCCTTGCACCATCTGTCAAAGCACAGTTTCTCACTTCATATTTCGCCGTTGCTTAAGGTATCTACTTTAATCAACTGGGTAAAATCTCCCAAAAAAAAAAAAAACATTTGAAAGAGAGCACAAAGGGAAAGGTAAATCAAGTAACTATAGGTTCTTCCGCTTTGTCTGCTGTAGAGCAAACAAGACAATTCTCAGAAGAAAGCAAAAGAATTATCAGACTATTCTCCAAATTATATTTCCACTTACAAGGCATTTCAACTTTCATAATAGCTCAATGTTGGAAATATAGCATAATCTCTGTTGTCTGCTTATTATAAAAAACATCCTACTGATAGAAACAAAAAAACCAAGGACATTCTTCATATTCATATGGTTTATCAGTTTTGGACAAAGGATCACGTGCACTGCATGTAATATTCTATTTGATACTCTTCCGGCTAAATATTGTAATTCAATTTACTCATAATTCTCAAACCCTGAAATAAGATTTTAAACTTTTACATTGGATTTTGAAATGACAACGATGGCTTCAGTAAGTTGAGAACCATAAGTCTTTTATTAGACCTTTTATTCCAAACTTTCTATGTCATTCATATGGCCCTAACAGAGATATACAAGGAATTCGCAGTAAAAGCAATAGTTTTTTTTTGGTGACCCCGGCCGAAGCCGGGGTAAACCCGGGGGCAACACGAGCCACCACACAGTGCCGCCGGTTAAGTCACCCCCAACGCCTGGGATTGAACACCGACCTTTGCGAGAGGAAGAGGCGCGAACCAGCGCGCCATAGTGGGTGGTCAGAAAAGCAACAGTTGATTAACAGGAAAATGAAGAAACTGCAAAAGAAGTCTTTCAATACACACTCCAAATAAGTCTACATCTCTAAGCCTCAAACAACAGAGTAAACTGGATCTTGCAATTTGTGAAAAGCTAATGCCAAGACCTGTAAAACATCATTTGCACGATCCAATTGGGTTTCAAAAATTTTCCAGTGACAGCATATATAGCAATCAATCATGTTTTTGTGTTCCATAATGTAAATCTAAATATGTAATCTCAAAATGCAAAATCACTAGGCACTACTCATGTTAACGAAAGAAAAGGTACTTTGGTTTATCTATATGCTCTATTCCTAAACAAAATAGTTTAGGATGCTCTCCCAAAAATGAGGGCATAGAAATAAGATGCATATAGAATGAGGAATTATTTGACTGTCAAGGAAGACATGGTTATATAGGTTCAAATCTGTATGGAGGTGCCGGATCCTGTCCATGAGATAAATACGTTAGATCTTAGGGATTTGCGCACTTGTTAATAAGTTGTATACAATATGCCTTGATTCCATATGCAAGAGTTAAATGTAAATTATGTTCAAGAGAAAGGACAGCCGTGTTTGCTATGAACATTATACAAAGTTCAAAGAAATGTCTCAGAAATTCAAACAAAGTTCAAACAAAAATCGCTGTAAAGTTGATTAGGAGGATCAAGAAACACACAAGATTTTGCCGGAATCAGAGGTTCAAAACAACTTGTCTCAGAAATAGGTTATGTTAACAAAACCAACTTTTCTGAAGAGTAAAAAGGTTGTGTTATTAATTCCATGGGGGTTCCAAAGATATCTTTAGCAGTGAATACAACAACATAAGACTCACAACTAAAGTTTTGTTATCTGATCTTCATCACTTTTTTAGGGAGGCATGCTATAGGGATTAGATACGCAGATGAAATTGGCATTAAGCAATTGAATTTAGGCTAAAGGCTCAGAAACTGGAGAACAAAGAGGAAGAAAATCATAGTTAATATCCTGATTGCTTCCAGAAATGACTTCAAAATCACTAGAAGATATCCCCGTAATTAGCTCTCGGGTTAACTAGAATAGATAACCTAATTATGCAATTAAGTGGCATCTGATGTTCCACTTTTCAACCAGTCAGTCCTATGTATCATGGAGAAGCAATAAAATTTACTGTTGCAAGTTGTAAAGTTTCTTATAAAGCGACGCTGTCTATACCAACAAGCACAAGAAAATGCCGGAAGTTCACTTTTGAGCATAGGATGTGCCACAAAATAAGCATTAACGGTAAGAAATATTAAGTAGCCAAAAATGCCACAGATATAGTCAGAAATAAATGAATGCCTTAGATCTCCCAACCAGTAATCAGCTACAAAGCTTGGACTTGCTATAGTAGTCAGCAAGGTAGAACTAGGATGACTGCTGAGGCAACACCTTTAAAAAGTGATTCCATTATTGGTGGTACCAAAGGGAGTCAAATTGAGGCTCGTCACCATCAACCCCCCAACCCCCTCCCTTTTGCCCCTTTCAGAAAACCCAAAATGAGGAAAAGGCAAAATCCAAAAGAGGTGTGCCTAGAGCTGAACTTCATAGTATCAAACCACCAATTCGTATTTCTACAAAATCAAACCCCCATCGAAGAAGGGGGATGGGTGGTGATGGCGGCAACTCACAGCAGGTTTATCTATCTTAAGCATTCACATTGCAACTACACTAACTATCAATGAGAAAAATGTCAATAGCTATCGAGATCCGGACCTACAAGCGCTCACCCTACTGCTTCTCCCAGCAACAGTGAATCCATCACAAAAATTATGCAGTATATTCACATCCCCTCTCACCACATAAACCCAAAAATTTGACGGACTGAGCTCTAAAGAAGTATCAAATTCGCGAAATTCTCTCTTTCTCGAGTTGCTTTTCCCTGCCTCTAAAGCACCAACTGCTCATCTGCCTATCAGTACGATTTATCATCTGCTCAACACCACGAAACTTCAGCGCGTAAACATGCATGCAATCAATAACGCAAAAAAGCTCCAATAACTACAGACAGCCGAAAATCCAAGGTCCTCGGCTTCAAACTTTTCGTGCAACCAACAAGTTTCGTTTCCCAACAGGCTAAGTCGCGCATATTCGATTCTCTCAGAATCTCAAAAGGGGGCCAAAAAAAAAAAAAAAAAGAAACAGAGAACGAAAACCGCGACCTTTCAGTCGCATCTCCCCTGAATTTCCTCCTTCCTCAAAACCCCAGCCGATCCAAAACGCAAAATTTGATGGGGAGCAGAAAAACAAGATAAGAAAACAAAAGCGAGTAGCAGAATTCAACGAGACCTTGACGGAGATGGTGGGGATGTGGGAGTGATCGTCGGAGACGACGACGTAATCGGCCAAGACGACGACGTTGTTCTGGATTTCCTCGGAGACGCACTTGGTGCCGGTGGGGGGCAGGGTCAACCAGACGGCTTGCCCCCTGTCGACGGCGAACCAGAGCAGGATCAGCGGCAACCACAACGCCCTCGTCGCCATTGAAGAAGATGGAGAGAGTGACAGAGAGACAGAGGGTACCCGAGTCTCCGATCGAATCGGTCTTCGGATCTGCGAAGAAGAAGAAGAAGAAGAGGAAATTGATTACGAGTTCAGCTACTCCCTCTTCGGGTTTTGGTCTTCTGGGTCGCTTGCTTGCTTCTGTTGCTCTCTCTCTCTCTCGTTTCCTCTTGGATTTGATCCCGTGATCTCTCGGCACATATATATATACACACACCTTGTTTTGCATTGATTTGGCATTTGATGTTCAAGATGCCATTTTGGCCCTTAAGTCTTTTTCTATCGGATCCGCAATTCGAGAGAGTCAATCAAACTTAAACAAATCTTTGGAAATCACCTGATTATCATATTGCAATTGACGTCAAAATCCTGTAAAAAATTAAACATCAAACCACAATCAAATTTGTTAAAGTTTGAAGTACAAATTAATCGCACCGAGCCAGGTTAGCATAAGAGCGTGACATGATGATCTCGAGGCACTAGGGGCTCGTGACCATAATCAAAGGGGAATATGACGATACGATCGAGTCCGTCGACCTTATCACAAAATTCATAACAACACCGTTTAACGTTGTACCATACTTATTTAAATGCATAGATATGTATAAGTCATTTGGAGCGTGCTCAATTTATAGTTTTCTCCTGATGAATAATTAATTAAGTAAATTCTAGCAAGTGGCTCGATCATTCGGAGCGTTGGGGGTTTGGCAACTGCATTCAAGCTTCTTGGTCCCGTATCATAGCAAAATGGAACCCGACCAAATCAATCGGGTCGGATCTAAACTGGTTCAGGCCCAACAAACATGGGCCTTGAATCTTTGACCAAGAATAGGCCGCACTTGCCCAGATAGAATGAAAATGATTTCAACCGTTTAAGATCCTATATATACACAATGTGAGGATAGGGCAAAGGTGATCTATCTCCACCCTTTAAATGGCTGCAACACTTTCTAATTTATGTTAGAGGTTGTTGACACTAAAAAATAACTTGCATGTTGATATTAGGGGTGTAAAAAAGCCCGCGCCAGGAGGGCCGGCCCGACGGGATCGACCTAGCCCAAAAATTCACTTAATTTTCGGGCCTTTTCGGGCCGGGTTTGGTGCTTTCGGGCGGGGTCGGGCCATGCCAGCCCAGACTTTTTTTAACACACATATTTTCTTTTTTAATTTAATTTATTTTTATTTTTTCTTTTTATATTCTTTCATTTGATGGGTTTGTTAATTGATTTTGATTTCAAAAAAAAAAAAAAAAAAAATCCGAGTTAGGTAGGGTCAAGCTCGGTGCTCGTTCGGTTTCGGGCTAGCTTGGGCCGGGCCAAGATCCGGCCCGACTCGGCCCGTTGACACCCCTTAGTTGATACACGTGCCCGAGGCAGGAGGCAAAGGTTTTAGAGCAGAATATCAGGGCATGAGAAAGCCATGCCTATGGCATGTGAGGAGTGCCGTGATTATCAATGTGTTGGAGAATGTTGGATAGTTTATCGCCAATGATATAAGTTAATGCCACGTGTACAGCCAACATAACACGATGAGGGAGGCGAAATAATTATGGATTGTGGCTCCAACAATAGATGATGCCGCCAAGAATTCGCGACAGAATTGGTGGATGGTCATCCTTTGAACATCCGGCGGGAGAATGACCATCCACAGTTACTCAAGCTTTTGATACAACCCCATGAAGACTTGGTCATGAGATTCATGATGAGTGAAGAACGTTGGCACGATCGATAAGGATAAAGGAGAGAAGGAGCAAGCCGTTACAATTCATTGGGGCACTGTCGATGGTTACACGATCCATTATGTAGGCTAGAAATGATTGCTGAAGGACCGTGTTTGAGCGGTTCATGAAGAATGGCGAACATGGAAGCGAACGACAAAGATGCTTTGAAAGTTACAATCGTCGAAAAATAGTTATCAATTCAACTATTATAAATACTACCAAGCATCCATCGGAGGAGCCCCGAACAAATCAAACAAATTTATCTTTATGTTTACCTTTTGTACTGCATTTTGAATTCCTTAGCTATAGCTTTTAGATTCCCATCATCGAGTCAAACTCCGGCATTTACCTTTTATCCTAGATGCTCTCTGTCGAGTCAAACTCCAATATAGTGTTGAAGCATGTTTAGGCTTTGTCGTCAAGTCAAACTCCGGCAAATTTTCTGTGCGTTGGTTCGTTTGTAAAATTGGACTCGCTAAAACCGTCCATCGAGTCGAACTCCGCTTTGATTTACTTTGTATAATCTTATTGAAGTTTCTACATGTTGATTTCCTGATTTTCTAGATCACAATCCAAAGTCGGCTTAGGATACTTTCCCGACACTTAAAAGCTGAAGAACTAATTTCGATTCAAGACATTTTGTCGCGAGAGAAATTCCGGTCAAACAAAGGTTTAAGGTAATTTCCCAATTAAAAGATTTTGATTTTTATATTTGAAAATAATGTGTTCCTTTTTCATTAGTATAAGATCACTAGATTTGTTCTTCTTTTGGGTCATAGTAGAACTTCATAATTTTCAATTTTTCCTTCTTAAGCTACATATCGCTTAACCTCCAATGATCCAAAGAGAAAACAACTAATTAGTATCATCAATATAAATTTAAACACTAATATAATTATTTGGAAAAAATTAAATAGCTCGTCTTCTTCATATATATATATATATATATATATATATATTCATGATCACAAAATTTATGTCCATCCGTAAAAATTGAGGATTTGGGATTTGTTCTTTTCTTTATTTCAAATTTTCCCTTTTTAAGGCTAAATTTTTCACTTTTCTTTTGGCTAACCACTAGGTAATTGTTTAGGGGTTGATGTTATGCTGGATGGGAGTGTTGCCAATGACTCATCAATTTTTAAGATTGGAATAATGACACAAATCGATTTTTTAACTTCGATCCAATATGCAATGTGGTCTTGAAATTTTTAATTTGTTTAATGTCTTTTCCTAAGCTTTTGGTTCATATTCAATCTAATTCTTGAACTATTTGAAAATCTTCGAAATTGTCTTTGAACTTAAATTAATAGAAGGATAATGATGACCATTTTCATAGTGCTTAGGGATTAAACTAAGCATGTACCAAAAGTTTAGAGATTATATTGAATAATTTAAACTTTAGGAATGGCATTGCACGTTGTATTAAAATTCAAGGACCATACTGAATTAATAAAAAATTCAAGGATTATTGTGTCATTTTCCCTCTAAGATTAAAATAGGGTGTTTTTTTGTGGCTCAATACCCAAAAACCTTAAACTTGACATTTGTCCCAAATATATCCACAACTTTTTTGTCTCCAAAAAACCTCCAACTTTGATTTTGTCCCAAATCTACCACAGTTAATAAACACCGTTAATGAATCTTAAGTGGCATTTCCATCTCATTACTTAATTACATCTCAACGGAAACAAATTTTGCAAAACGCCCTAGCAATTAGGTCCTTTTCAATCGTGCTCCCCCATATCTCTCCCTTCCATCTCGTAGAATTCCCGACGGCCCCGACGCCGCCATCCAGCGCGCCAAGACCCCAGGCGATTCCGACCGTCGCCGACGATGGTGTGGCCTCATCCCGAGATAACGGCAACTGTCGCCGTCGGCTCACTTACGCGTTGTTAGCCCTCGACGCCGATCGAGCCCGCCACCGAGGACCACCGTGCGGACCCTGCCTCCGTGACGACGAGCCGCAACCCCGACGCTTGCTTGTGATCATCATTTCGTAAAGATTTGAAGCATAAGAAGAAGATTCGTTAATATCTTCTTGTTCCCCTGGAATTGGTATGTGATCTCGGGAATTCAATTCTATCTCGAAGTGAATGAATGCATTGCAATGTGTCAAACCTTCCCGCAAAACAGTTGGAAGTACATTCGATCTTCGTTGAACAATCGTGGGTTCCGTTCAACCGGGTGCAAACACACTGCTTTTTTTCTTTTGCCGGAGTAGTGAAAATTTGGGTGTTTCCGAGGACTTTGTGCTTCTTGTTTTGCATTTTAAGGCTTTGTTTGGGAAAATGGAGGAGAGATACGAGCCACTAAATGAATTTGGTTATGGAAATTTTGGGGTGGCTAGGTTGGTAAGAGATAAGAGACGAAGGAGCATGTTGCTGTCAAATATGAAGGAATTGGTGGACTTGTCGCTTATATAAAGAGGCATTAATCGAATCGAACTTGCAAAGTTATTTTCCGCCAATTTTAGCTGGTTTTGCAGGTTTCGCATTTAATTTCTCTTCTAACTCATATATAACGAAGCCTGTGAGATGTAAATTTGACTCCTTATGGTAACTTCATGAGATCATAAATTTGTTGTAAAGATAACCATGATTTGAAGATTATTTCATGAGTAGTTGGTGCCTTACAAACATGTTGCATATAAAAATACCTTTTCTTGTCCGATTACCTTCTCTTTCTTTATTAGTTTATTAATTTTCACGAATTCTTTTTATTGATTTACCTTTGCAGGTCGACCGTCGTTTTACTTGTAGTTTGCTAGTTGAAGATTGAAGTATTACTAGGTTGAATCAAAAGCAATGGTGAGTTTATTGTTAACCCTATGTTCGAATATTATTTCTAGTTTTAAAATTATCACTGTTTTTTTAAACAAATGATAGAGACGGTGATGATAGTTCATCGGAATGGATTGATGAAGAACTAACAATATCGGATGAAGACACAAGTTATGATATCGAACCTCTAAGTGGCCCCGACGATGATGATTTTGAAGAAACCAATGTCAAGACAAGGCAAATAGTCAATAGTTATGATCCTATGTGTACCATGATGAGAAAATGTTTAATCTAGGTATGAGATTTGAATGTCACGAACAGTTCAAGAATCTGTGAAGAAATACGCGGTAATTAATGGATTTAACATTTCTTGGCAAAAAAGTGAAGAAAAAGAATGATAGCGAAGTGTGTAGAGGGATGTGGTTGGAGATTATATGGTAGTTGGATTCGAATGAAAAACATTTTCCATTAAAAGAGTTGGAGACCCACATAATTGTAATCGAAGCCTAACCAACAAGCAAGCCACCGTATGGGCATAACAAAAGAAATTGAAGAAAGTTGGAACCCAAATGCGATGTACAATTGCCTTCAATGGGCATAACAAAAAGACATGCAAGAATCCTACATCATTGAGGCCACCCAAAGTAAGTCTTATTCAAGCATTTGTGTAATTTTTAAAGAGAGTGTTTTTGGGTTATCATGACTTATAACATTAGTATTTCTTGGGTTTTTCCCTATGTAGGCAAAAAGAGGAAGACCAAATAAGGTTCTCGGTGCACGGCCAATGCACAAGCAAGTGAACAATCTAATAGTGAACAATCATATTTAAGGGTAATCTCTTTATTTAATGTTTTATGTGTATATTGAAAAGAAATGCAAGTTTACGCGTTAATTATCTTTCCCACTTCGATGCCCGGTAGCGATAGAGTTATTCACATTGGAGGTCCATCAATCTCCAACGGACAAACATTAGCAAGAAATGTTCAAGTTCCACAAAGCCAATCTTCAATTGATGTCTCGAACCTCCATGCACTCAAGAACGGAATTGGTGGACTGTGAACTTGTAGGCCAGGAAAGGGCATTTTTGGTTGAGTTGTTGATAGAAAATGGAAGTTTTTGATTGAGGAGTTGACTGAAAAGGGCAGTTTTTTGTTGAGTTGTTGATGGCAAGTGTTGTATATTGAAAAGGGTAGTTTTTGATTGAGCTATGGACTGGATATAGCAAGAGACCAAAAGAAATTTTTGGTGTCTATATGTGGATTTGGCCGTGAATATGTGTCCGGATTTGGCAATGCAGATTTGTATCTACGATGTTTTTGGTGTATGGGTTTCGCTATGGATACGTATTTGGGAATTTGGCAATGTATATTCATATTTTGGAAGTTTTGGCAATGTACTCTAATCGTCGGCTATTTCTTTCAGATTTATGGTTTTTTTTAGTGATGTTGATTGAACATGGAATGACCAAAAGGATTGAACGAAGAATTCCTAAGAATTGGTGGTTCTTTCAAAGTAAAAATAGCAAAATGAATGCGAATTACAAACGCAAATGTCAATCTTATTTGATTTGCAATAGTTTTCATACCAATCGCTTACAACCTCGACTCTCAATTGCATATTATCCATCACGATATAATAAAGGAAATAGAGGGCTTGTCATAGGACGTGGAAAGCACAAAGGAGGAATCAAGTTCACTAGCTCCCCACAAGACACAAGTTGCAAAAAAAAAAAAGGCACACGTAAAGACCGACCAAATAACCAAAAACATCATAATAAAATTTAAGCTTGTGGAATTGACGCAGCAGCCCGTTTCATTGATGCGACTTGATACGATGGTTGTAGCTTCCTTTCTCATTAAAAAGCTCGAAAAGTGGTGTTTGCAATAAAAGATGCCCTTCGTAGCCGCATAGTTTGATGGCTTATGGGGCAACCTCCATGAGAGCACTTGAAACAAGATTTGTGATAGGAAGACCCTCTTCAAGACGGAGTCGAATCAAGCAATAGAACAAGCATAGATTGTCAAATCAAAACAAACGCCTCAAGAAAAAGAAAAATTGAACCATACATTTGTGAAAATATTCACATAGACCGCCTATGTGTTGTTCCACGAAGTAGGGTCAAGGAAAGAACAAGTAAATGACTAAGGGACATAACTCACTATTAGCGATCACTTCCAAGAAAACCGGATGCTTCACAAGCGCAATGCTCAAAGATGAAGGACGAAAAAGCATTTGTTGTGACTAAGCATCTCGAGAGTCGACGCATACAAACTTTTAAGAGCACAAGATCAAGAAAAAGGATATCCAGAATGAAGTTGTGACTTATATCCATAAGAAGAAGCTTCCATTTTCCAATTATGAGAAAGCTCAAAACTTTTCTCAAACAACAGATCAAAAGGCATCCGGGGAAACTTATCAGCAGAGAGAGTTCCAAGGACAAATTTCTGACCCCCGATATTAGCATACGAAGTATAGATTCAGGGGCTGCGGCTTGCCGGGGGCTACGGCTGGTCGTCACGGAGGCGGGTCGGCACGGTGGTCCTCGGTGGCGGGCTCGATCGACGCCGAGGACTAACGGGCATAAGTGAGCCGACGGCGACGTTGCCGTTATCTCGGGATGAGGCCACACCATCGTCGGCGACGGGTCGAGAATCCCCCGGGGTTTCGGCAAGCTGGATGGCAGGCGCGGGGCCGTCGGGAATTCTGCGAGATGGAAGGGAGAGATATGGAGAGAGACACGATTGAAAAGGAACCCTAATTGCTAAAGAGCGTTTTGCAAAATTTGTTTTCACGTCACCAACCGAGATGTAATTAAATAATGAGATGGAAATGCCACTTAAGATTCATTAACGGTGTTTATTAACCGTGGTAGATTTGGGACAAAACCAAAAGTTGGAGGTTTTTTGGAGACAAAAAAAGTTGTGGATATATTTGGGACAAATGTCAAAGTTTGAGGTTTTTGGTATTGGGCCGTTTTTTTGTCGCGACTCTTGGGAGACGCTACAATTTGTGGGGAGTAGCCGTTATTTCGGTTGGCAGAAATAGAATCAGCCACCTAGTTTAAAAGATGTTCGATATTCATTTGTTTCTTCCACAGCAAGAACAAGGCGGAGCCAAAACCTCCGCAGCCTGTCGATTTCCATGGCTGCCTCCTCTCTCTCTTCCCTTTATCTCTCTCACCACCGGCAGGCCAACCCATTCCCTTGTCTGACCGCCAAGCGCATTCCCTTTATCTCTTCGCTGCTGATCAAGAGCCGCAACAGCAGGAAGGATGTGAATGCCTTGTCGGAGGCCAGTTTCCTCAGGGACCGTCCGAGCGGATCCAGCGTCAATGGCCGCAGATGGGGAGCGAGGTATGACAGGAAGGAGAGGATTGGCGCTGTGATCAAGGACGGGATAGAGCCTGCTGTGGTATGGAAGGAGGGGATCAAGGATGTGGAGGCAGAGCAGAAGAGGAGGGTGGTGACTAGTCTCGGGTTCAGCTTCTCGGCCGCCGGGCTCTTGTTCCCTTATCATCTTGGGGTCGCACAATTCCTTATCGAGAAGGGCTATGTCAAGGTGCAATTTTGTTTTCTAAATCTGGGTTACTTTGGTCCTTTGTTAGATTTTTCTTGGCTGATTGGCAATGCAAATGATATTGAAGCGTGCTTATTGGAAGTTGAGTTACATTTCAAGTTTGTCTGTGGCTTATGTCTTGGTTGGTTCCGCGCAATTCACAAGACCACCCTCTTCGTGGGTTTGGGGTGCCTGCAACTAATGATGACAATGAGGAGAGTATACCTACTGATCGATTGCAAGATCCTCTTAATGTGTTTGATGTGCTTGTAACTAACCAGGAAAATTAGGAGAGTATACTTGGGATTGGCGATGTCAGATATGTTCGATCTGTAGCACTGTAGGTAATTTCTGACTTATTCGATCGCCTTACTTTTACTTAATCTGATATGGGCATTTACATTGCTATAAGGTACATAGCAGATAACATTTTTGATTCCTATCCCGTAATTGAATTCAGTTCGTGGCCCTAATGCCACGAAGCTATTGAGTGAATCTATTAATTAATAGGATAGTGTCGTAACATATCGATTCTTCCAAAGTGCACCCCGTTCGCGCCGCTCGCAGCAATCCAATACCAAGTCACATTGGAATCGTTCATTTTCCCACTAGTCTATCAAAGTCATATGGATCTATCTGTTCTACTTATTTCTGATATGTCACTCATCGAATCCTATAGTTTCTGTTACGATTCTTTTTTTTTTTTTTTTGGGGTAAAGTTTTCTGTTACGATTGTTTGTGTGTAGCAATGTAACATTTTCATAATAAAAGCTTATTGTTTATGGTATACATGACAATTTCCAATTCACTGAGAACTACGCTGGTTGACGACCTTCTACAGTTCGAATTTTGTTTGAAACAAATCATGTGTTTGAATTTCTGATCAATAGAAGTTCACGACATGTATGTGAACGCCATTATACTTTTGTCATGGTCCTCCTGACTTATATTATCTCAGGGACAAATAAGGTGCTTTAGTGAATCTTATTTCATGATTCATTTTAAAGCATCCTTTTGCGATTCATATCTTGATATGACACCTATGGTTTGTAGTTTGTAGTAATACAGTCAACAACTGTTGACTGTTCAGTCCTTAATTATGTGTTCTTCACCCTGTACTGCACTAGTTACCAACAATGCCCGAGTAGTCTAAATATTGTTATAAGATCAGATACATCAATGAGCTAGAGTTTACTTTTTCTCTTGCTTTGTTCCCATCTATTGGTTATAACTAGCAGCTTCCCCATTCGTTGACTGGATTTCCATGTACATGTGATGTCACTTGTCTAATTAGTGATCAGGTCTTTAATTAGATAAAAAAATTTCTGTTCTGTCTTAGGAAACCACACCAGTGGCTGGTTCATCAGCTGGTGCTGTAGTATGTGCGGTGATTGCTTCTGGAGCCAGCATGGAAGAGGCTTTGACGGCTACTAAGGTACTCGCTGATGATTGTCGGAGAAGAGGAACTATTTTTCGGCTTGGGGTATGGACTTTGCTTTTCACACAATACTTCTTTTATTTTTATTTTATTTTTATCTTCGTATCATCTTTCCCTTTACTCTATACAGCGATAATCTAAATCAATTACTGATGCAGATCAATTTAAAGTTCTTATGAACGAGCCATAATATGAGGTTTCAGCTAGTTTTTGCTGGTTTATATGTGATCAGGACCATGTTTTGATTATAATTAAAATTGCAGCCACTGAGAACATTGTTTTTCTCTTATCCTGTTAAATGAGCGGTCAAAAAGTTATTGCAGACTTAAGAAATACTGTGTTTGTCATTATCTCCTGTTTCTGCAGGATTCTATGCTGTCATCCAAGACATTTCATCGTAGGCAAATAACATAGCATTTCTTATGTTCCTTGTGCACAGGCTGTTCTTCGTAAGGTGCTTGATGAGTTCCTTCCTGAAGATTCTCATACCAGGTCCAATGGAAGGGTTCGCAGTAAGTGAGAATGCCATCTTTCATCCTCTGTTCTCTCTCTCCCTACTGTCCTGTATGCTCTACCTGGCACATTTATGTTGTTGTGTAAATGACCATTGATTGTCTAACAGTGTGATCTTGAGTTTGTGTTAACTTATTGAAAAATACTAGCGACTCACTCAGGGAGCAAAATATGAATTCTAATGGCTGATAGAGTAGTGGACAAAGAAATTAGGGTATTAGTATCACTTTGATTGACAAATGACCCTGCAGGAGCCTATCCCAAACTCTTCCAACTCTTAACGATCCTTAAAAGTCCAATTCCTAGTCTTACTATGTATATTTTTCTCTCTAAGATCTTGAAATTATGGAACTGAGATGTCCATTGATATAGAAAATTTGAAGTTAGGAAGTTGCAGCTGCCTAGGACTTTAAAGGGATGTGATGGGACTTTAAGCTGTTTGTGCTTGTAGTACTTGGCATTATGGCTCGTCCCCTGCCCTCTTATTTATTTCCAAACTTCTAAAAGCAGGAGGGTGTCTTGTTTCCTAACTACTCTTTCCTTCCGACCAAAAAGAAAAATAAATACTCTTTTCTGCCCTTGTCTTGTCCATCATACTTCGGTTGCAGGGGCACTAAAATTCTATTTATCACCGGCAATTCATGAAAGTGGTTTCAGATTCTTTTTCTTCATAGAAAAAGCCTTGAACTGAAGCATATTGTGAAAAGCGAGTGAAGTGGCATCCATGGCTCAAAGAAGGGTTGGATGTTGCAGCAGTTATACCCTTATCTGGTAGCTGAGACTGTACTATATGTAGATGTTTGTATTGGACTCTTAGGGGTTACAGGACTAGATCGGAAAGACTCTTGTGAGTTTTGAGTGTACTCTACTAGATGCAATTAGAGGAACTTGACTAGTTGCCTATGTTTGCTATATAGTTCATGAAAGTCACCACTTAAAATGAATTTCCTATTGCGTTATTAATTTTTCTTCAAAGAATCATTTTTGCAGCATCTTCTTAAGATTTTGGTGTTGCAGTTGCTGTTACCCAGATCCTTCGGAGGCCTAGGGGTTTACTAGTGGATCAGTTTGACTCCAAGGAAGATCTCATCAATGCAGTATTAGCTTCTTCCTTCATCCCGGGGTGAATAGTTGCTAAATTACTTTTCTTCGTAGTAAATTGCCTTTCCCTATGTAGCTCATAGAGAAATATAATCTGTTGCAGATATACCGCGCCACTACCAGCCACATTATTTCGTAACCGACTTTGCATTGATGGGGCTGCGACGATGTTCATGCCACCTACATCTGCTGCTCAAACCGTATGTGCCTGAGATATTATATTTCTTTAGCACGTTAAAGACCGAGAGCTGATATGTCTCAAAAAATCGTGTAAACTTTTCCCTGTTTACCTGGCATTCAAAGAAACCACATGTTTCTACATCATAGCATCTAAATAGGAAACATGTTCAGGTGAAAGAGACCTATTGGGAGAAGGGTGTTCTAATTACTTGGTGAGAAGCATTAAGGTTGATTCCACTATCTGTCAGTTGGGAGAAGAAAATGTCATGATTAGTTTTGGCGACCTGGAACTTCGTGTCGTGCTTGCGTTGAGTTTTTTCCCTTAACCTCGCTCGATGATGACTCTCCGTTTTAGGGCATTGACATGTTGATCCTTAAGAGATGTACAAAATGTTCATTGTTTGGTAGTAGGAAAAGGAGAATTTAATAGTAGCAATACTGCTTCTTGAGATTCTCTTTGCATGTAGCTCTTTAGCGTGCAATTTATTGAATGGCTTCAGCAGTTGTTTAATTTTTCTCACCCTTTTTCTAATCTTTTGAATGGCTTGTTTTACCCAGTTTTATATAGTACTCTATTTTGTGCTTTTCTACCTTGGCCTATTTCCCGGGTTGTTGACCGGTAAATGTGGTTGACATGAACTCTCATGCATTCTGCATGCCTCTTCAGCAGATATATCTTGTTATTTTCTTGAACTGGGTGATCGGTAAAGTATCATTAGGCATGGATCATTGTGTTTTTGGCCATAGTTCGAGTAGTGCAAATTGCATTTGCCGGCATTGGAAAGAAGCAGCAAAGTAAATATTCTTAGGATTTGTTTAGTACTTCAGGAGAGCACATTTCCCTCTATTGATATGATGGTTATTTCCGTTGGATGAGATGTTCCGTGATTTTCCAAGCTAGACCATTCAAATTGGCCATAAAGCTACTCATGAGTGAGTCGTTCTCGTCCCTGTTTTTCCCCCTACAGGTCCGTGTGTGCGCCTTTCCAGCCACCCAACTCAAGTTGCAAGGGATTGGGATCAGCCCAGATTGCAATCCAGGAAATAGGGGGAGCGCCAGAGAGGTAATCTCGGTTCCTGCAGCAAGTTTTGATTTATCCAAGGCGAAGATAACTGACAATAGGATCTTATCAGGTTTTCAGCTGGGCGCTCAAACCTGCAGAGGATGAAATCCTTGACAGGCTGTTTGAGCTCGGTTACCTTGATGCTGCAGTCTGGGGTGAGGAGAACCCACTTGTGGAAGCAGTTGAAGATGATCTTCCTTCTGTTAAAAGCGGTTCTGTGTAGCACGGCTGATCAGTAAAGTGATTGGACTAAGATCCTGACTGAAGATGCTAAGAAACGCGCATCCGGTTGCATCATGCCCCACTGAAGGACAAGATCAATCTTTATATTGTCGAGTAATACGAGATGCCCATTGAGAGGATAAAGTCACATAGCACATCAGGTTTGCACAGTGGTGGTAACATTGACTTATCCAGATAATGTGTAGAAGCTAGTTAAAGGGATAATAAGAACACAAATGAATATGAGACAATGTAGATTTGTTTTTACAGAGGAAGCTCAATTGTTCGAGTCGGAACTTAAGCTGTCCTCTGAATTTTTTTGAATCTGCCTTCCATCTTCATTTTCTTTTCTAATGTGTAGCCACATTGTTCTGTCATCTGCAAGAGAAGGTTGAGCTCTTTTCTGGAAGTTTTTCCTAGTAATGGAATTCGAGCATTGTGCCGGCATTCGACTAATAAATGAACGATATGGCTCTTCATCCAAATGCCTAATCACTCCACTAGCCGGTTCCCATATCGAAGTAATCTTTCTGATCGGCGACCTTAATCTTAATTAGGTATCGGGTGAATAATGTCCGGGTAAATTTGATAATGAGACCAACTAATGTACTGGGCTCTATACTTTAAACGTGATTGCAGACAAGATGAAATTGCAAGAAAAAGATAAAACCGAGAGTTTCTTCAAATCTTTCTCCTGCGTACAGGCAATTCTCAATCGCAGTGCAATGACGTTTCTCACCATTTAAAAGTATTCTAGACATCACCGCCGGTGGCGGCAGGAGCTTCCTAGATAAGTATACCAACCGGGTTGACGTCGTCGCCTTCGACCCAGATTTGCTCTCCATCAAGACCCATTTGCACACCA
This sequence comes from Rhodamnia rubescens, assembly GCA_021437795.1. NCBI lineage: Eukaryota > Viridiplantae > Streptophyta > Magnoliopsida > Myrtales > Myrtaceae > Rhodamnia > Rhodamnia rubescens. The sequence goes on along the minus strand of JAILYA010000002.1, from coordinate 7,024,731 downwards.
AACTCATTTTCCACCTCCTCTCCAACAACCCCTCAAAATCGGACCTCCTGGCCGGCCTCCTTCGGCGACTACCAGCCCGATTCTCCACTGGTCAGACTGGTTTGGAGCAAGCCGGACTAGAGGTACATGGCTACTGTTTTGATGGACAGCAACAAAGTTGTGTGATTGACGTTTTGATAGCGATTGATATTTTTCTCGTTGGCAGTTGGTGTAACTGCAATGTGAATGCTTGAGATAGAGAAACCTAAGTTCAATTATCCAAGTTAGACTGGATGATGGTCATGTTGGAAGCCTTTATGGGAAGAGAAATATGCAGGATCAGGTTTCAAGCCTACGCTTTCATATGCATGATTAGTGCCGAGTGTAGTGTGCAACCAGACTGGGTTTACCTGAAAACCGAGCTGGACCACCCAAAAAAAAGTCCGGGAACCGTTTCTTGTTCATAACTGTCCGTGGATGGGTTCTAATTTTTGGAACCCGTTGGAACTGGTCCAATACCTTGGAGATTTCTTAATTTTGGGGCTCCAGAATATTGAGCGCAAGAAATGGGAGAGACATAGAAAGATCATTAAGCCGGGTTTCCATTATAAAAAGTTCAAGGTATTACTGCTTGGTGCTATGAGTTTCTTGACAATCAGTATCGAACTAATTCTGCCGGTTTCGATCTGATTCCCGAGTGGATCCAGGAACAGGTGACCCAATTCCAGTCCCACAAGCTGGGAATCCGCTCATCTTGATTTGATTACCCCTAATTCTAGCTCCTAGTCCCATTTTAGGATATGGTAGAGGTTTAAGGTAATTCCAATAGTTTTCCAATTAATAGAAATTTAAACACCAATGTTTAATTATATTCATGACCAGAAGATTTGGCCTAAAACCACTAATGACTGATGATAATGTCCATGTGTAGATACTGAGGACTTTGGGATTTGTTCGTTTCTTTATTTGCAGTTCTCCCTAAATTCTCAAAAGCTATTTATCGGGAGCGGCCGTTATTTCAGTTGGCAGAATCAGTCAACCGTCTCTCTCTCTCTCGTCCCGACAAAACCCAACACAAATCCCATGCCAACATTCACTTCAAAAACTATTTCCTCTGCAACAAGAACACAGTGTGGAGCCAAACCTCTGCAACCTTTCATTCCCATAGCTCCCTCCTCTCCCTCTTCCCTCTATCTCTCTCACCACCAAGCCAACCCATTCCCTTCTCTGACCCCCAAACACACCTTGGCTCGCTTCCCTCTTCGTCCCCAAACCCTTGCCTTCTCTTCTAAACTCTCCACTCAGAACCAGAACCAGAGCCAGAACGAGACCCAGAACCAGACCCAGAAGCTCAATTCTTCTCAGCCGGAGGAGAAATTGTTCGCCATAGTCACTGGCGAGCTCTTCCTCGGCATCGCTTCGCTGCTGATGAAGAGCCGCAACAGCAGGAAGGATGCGAATGCTGTGTCGGAGACCGGTTTCCTCAGGGACGAGATAGAGCCTGTTGTGATGTGGGAGCAGAAGGTTAAGGATGTTGAGGCAGAGCAGACGAGGAGAGTGGTGGTGAGTGGTCCCGGGTTCAGCTTCTCAGCTGCCGGGCTCTTGTTCCCTTACCATCTTGGGGTCGCACAATTCCTCATCGAGAAGGGCTATATCAAGGTTAAATTTTTTTCGTTTTGTTCTCTAACTCTGGGATACTTTCGTCCTTTGGTAGATATTTCTTGGCTGATTGGAGATTGAATGACATTGAAGTGTGCTCATTGGAAGTCGAGTTAGGCTTGAAGTTTGTCTGTGGCTTATGTCTTGGTTAGTGCCGCGCAATTCACAAGACAACCCTCTCATGGGATTGGTGTGCCCTTAACTAATCAGGACAATGAAGAGAGTATACTTGCTGATCGCTTGCAAGATGATTGTAACTAATCAGGACAATGCGGAGAGTATATTTGGGATTGGCGATGTCAGATGGTTCGATCTGTAGACAAACCTTCTATTGCTGATGATGTCCGATTCTTGTTTGTGAACGGCATTATTCTTTTGTCATGTGCCTCCTAACTACTTAATAAAGAAAAAAGATTTGTTAATAAAATCTCATGGAAGTACGAGGCACTTTAGGGAATCTTATTTTGTGATTCATACTAGAGCGTACTTTTGCGAGTCATATCGTGAGATGATGATATCCATGGTTTGTACTTTAGTCACGGAGAATGCATGAGTAGTCTGCCAATATTTAGGCTTATTAAGAGATTAGATACATCAATCAGCTACAGCTTTTTTGTCTTGCTTTATTCCCATATATTGTTTGTAACTAGTAGCTTCCCTTTGCGTTGCATGGGTTTCCATGTACATGTGATGTCACTTGTCTACTTGGTGACCTAGTCTTTAATTAGGTTAAAGATGTTCTGTTCCGTCTTAGGAAACCACACCATTGGCTGGTTCATCAGCTGGCGCCATAGTAAGTGTAGTGATTGCTTCTGGAGCCAGCATGCAAGAGGCTTTGATGGCTACTAAGGTACTCGCTGATGATTGTCGGAGAAGTGGAACTGCTTTTCGGCTTGGGGTATGCACTGTGCTTTTCCCATGATACTTATTTATCTTCGTATCATCTTTCCCACGAGTTGCAGGCGTAACTTTCACTTGGTGCATCAGGCATCAATAATCTAAATCAATAACTGATGCAGATCAACGTAAGGGTCTTATGAAAGAGCCATAATATGAGGTTTCCGCCAGTTTTTTGCTGGTTTATACGTGATGAGGACCATGTTTTGATTAGAATTAAAGTCGCAGCCACTGAGAACATGGTTTTTTTCCTCTTATCTTGTTAAATGAGGAGCCAAAAAGTTCATGCAGACTAAGAAATACTGTGTTCGCCATTATCCACTGTTTTTGCAGGATTTTATATTGTCGTCCAAGACAGCCCTGCCGAGCATGGCATTGACTTCCATTAATATGAAATTTTAGCCTACATATGCCATAAATAGAGCATTTCTTATGTTCCTCGTGCATAGGCTGTTCTTCTTGCTGTGGTTGATAAGTTCCTTCCCGAAGATTCTCATGGCAGGACCAATGGAAGGGTCCGCATTAAGTGGCAATTCCATCTTTCATCCTCCGTTCTTTCTCTCTTCTGCCTGCTGTCCTGTATGCTCTATCTAGCATGTTTATACTGTTGTGTAAATGACCATTGATTTTTTGACAATGTGATCATGAGTTTGTGTTAACTTATTGAACAATATTAGTGACTCACTCAAGGGAGCAAAATCTGAATGCTTATGCCTGATAATTTAGTGGACAGAGAAAAGAGGGTATTAGTTCCACTTTAACTGACAAATGACCATGCAGAGGCTATCCCATCCTCCTCCAACTCTGAACGCTCCTAAAAAGTTCAATACCTAGTCTTACTATGTATTTTTTTCTCAAATGTGTGCATTCCATCAAACTGCTTATGTTGTACACTTGTCGCTAGCTAGTAGATAGAGGTCTTCGAATTATGGAATTGTGGTGTCGAATGATATAGAATTTTGAAGTTAGGAAGTTGCAGCCGCCTAGGACTTTAAAGGTATGTGATGGGACAAGTTGTTTGGCTTGTAGTACTTCCGTTTGAGATGAGGATTCGTCTTGCTAAAGCAGGGTAAATAAAATCCTATTTATCAGCTGCAATTCATGGGGGAAACAGTTGCAGATTTTGCTCCTTCGTGGGGAAAGTCTTCAAATGAAGTGTATTGTGAAACTTAGTAAAGTGGTATCTGTGGCTGGAAGATGGGTTGGATGTTGCAGCAGTTATGCCTTTATCTGGTTGCTAAGACTTTACTATAGATGAAAATTTGCAATAGTTCATGAAAGTCACCACTTAAAATGAATTTCACATTGAGTTACTAATTTTTCCTTATTATTTTTTCTCAAGTAACCAAGGCTCGGCTTTGAGTCCTTATCTTTTGCCATGGTTATGGACGAGCTAACAAGAGATATCCAAGATGAGGTGCCGTGGTGTATGCTATTTGCAGATGATATTGTGCTCATCGATGAGACAAGGGCGGGGGTTAACGCTAAATTAGAATTATGGAGAAGTACGTTGGAGTCCAAAGGGTTTACGTTAAGTCGAAGTAAGACCGAATATATGAAGTGTGAGTTCGACAATGCAAGAGGGGAAGATGAACCCGTCAATTTGCTCCGGACAGAGGTACCCAAGAAAGATACTTTCGGATATTTAGGATCAATATTGCAAAAGGGGGAGAGATTGATGAGGAAGTAAGCCATAGAATCGGAAAGTTGGATGAAATGGCGCAAGCATCAGATTTTTGTGTGATCGCAAAATCCCTCTTAGGCTAAAAGGAAAATTCTATAGAACAGCAGTAAGACCCCAATAGATATACGGAGGCCACATGAGCATAAGATGGAAGTAGCAAAATGAGAATGCTAAGGTGGATGCGTGCCATACAAGAATGGATAAAATAAGAAATGAGGATATTCGACGAAAAGTTGGAGTAGTATCGGTGGCGAAAAAGATGAGAGAACATCGTTTGAGATGGTTTGGACATATTCTTCGAAGACCCCTAAATGCTCCGGTAAGAACGTATGTGTTATAGGGAGCATGACATGAGGAAAGGGAGAGGTCGGCCAAACTTACTTGGGGAAAAGTAGTAAGACAGGATTTGTTGGAGTGAGATATAGATTGGCGTCTTGTTTGTCTTAGGACAGTGGAGAAAAGCGATTAACATTGTGGAGAGGCAAAAATTCCCATGTTCCCGACCGTTTCGAGTCCTAGCCCTTTGTTTTCTTTATATTGCTATAGCTATGTTATTGTATTTTGTTTTATTTTTATAGCTCTTTCGGTCTTGCTTTTTTAGGTTCATCGACCGCCGACCCCAACTAGTTTGGGTTAAAGGTGATGTTGATGTTGATGATGTTGATGATTATTTGCAGCATCTTCTTAAGATTTCGATGTTGCAGTCGCTGTTACCGAGACCTTTGGGGGGCCTAGGGGTTTACTGGTGGATCAGTTTGACTCCAGAGAAGGTCTTATCAATGCAGTAATTGCTTCTTCCTTCATCCCAGGGTGAATAGTTGCGAAATGTCTTTACATACTTGTTTGCCTTTCCCAATGCAGCTTATAGAATGGTATAATCTGTTGCAGATATGTCGCTCCGCAACCATCAACATTATTTCGTAATCGACTGTGCATCGATGGGGTTCTGACAATGTTCATGCCACCTACATCCGGTGCTAGAACCGTATGTGCTCGAGAGATTATATTTCTTTAGCACGTTAAAGAGCAAGTGCTCAATTGTCTCGGCAAATCATGTTGACTTCTCTCTGTTTACCTGGCATCCATAGAAACCGCATGGCTCCACATCATAGCATCTAAATACCAAACATGTTCAGGTGAAGTAGACATATTAGGAGAAGGGTGGACTAATTACTTGGTGAGAATCATTAATGTTGATTCCAATATCGGTTACATGGGAGTGAAGAATATGTCACGATTGGTTTTGGTATTGTGTCGCGTTTTTCCCTTAACATCACTCAGTGATGACTTTCAGTTTTAGGCCGTCGACATGTTTATCTTGAAATTCTCTCTGCATATTCTAGCTCTTTAGCATGAAGTTTATCGAATGGATTCAGCATGTCTTTAAATTTTCTCATCCTTTCTCGAATGTTTTGAATGGCTTGTTTTATTCCGTTCTATATAGTATTCTATTTTGTGTTTTTCTACCTTGCCTATTTCCTAGGTTGGGGACTCTAAAAGCGGTCGACATGAGCTCTCATTCGTTCTGCATGCCTGTTCGGTATATATATCTTGTTAGGGTGACCGGTAAAGTATCGTTAGGCATGGAGCATTGTGACTTTAGCCATAGTACTAGGAGTGCAAATTGCATTCGCCAGTATTGAAAAGCGGCATGAATGAGTCGTTCTCGTCCCTGCTTTTTCCGCCTACAGTTCCGTGTGTGTGCTGTTCCAGCCACTCAACTCAGGTTGCAAGGGATTGGGATCAGCCCAGATTGCAATCCAGGAAATAGGGGGAGCCCCAAAGAGGTAATATCGGTTCCTGCGGTAAGTTTTCATTGTCCCTGGCGAAGATAACCGAGAGTAGGATATTATCAGCTTTTGAATTGGGGGCTCGAACCGGCAGAGGATGATATCCCTGACAGGCTGTTTGAGCTCGGGTACCTTGATGCTGTAGTCTGGGCTGAGGAGAACCCAGTTACAGAAGAAGTCGAAGATGATATTCAAGACGGTTCCGAGTAGCACGGCTGATTGGTAAAGTGTTTGGACTAAGATCCTGACTGAAGATGCTAAGAAACGTGCATCATTCTTCTTGCTTGTGGAGTGACACCAGATGCGAATTGAGAGGACAAAGTAACATAGTACATATCAGTAGCGGTAACATTAACTTATCTACGACTTATATGTAGAAGCTAGTAATTTCGAGCCGAATTTGATCTGTCCTTTGCAGTTTCTCTTCTTCATTTTCTCTTGTAATGTGTAGCCACATTGATCTGTCATCTGCAAGAGAAGGTTGAGCCCTTCTTTTCTATCTCCTTTCCAAGATCTAATGGCAGTTCATGTCTAGTGTGTGCTTCATAACTTGTGCCCCCCCTTTTTTTGTTTACATCCCTGCATCTACTCTCTGTCCCGCTCCGACCGAGTCATGCCACGCAATCTGTCTCGGTCCAACACACATGGCTCGGCAACGTTGACCACTCCCCGTTCAACCGATCCCGATGACAAAGTTTGATAAAGCGCACCACCGCCGGTGGCGGCGGGAGCTTCCTAGATGAGTATACCAACCGGGTCGACATCGTCTCTTTTCTCTCCATCAAGACCCACCCGCACACCAAACTCATGTTCCGCCTCTTCTCCAACAGCCCCTCGAAATCGGATCCCCTGTCCAGCCTCCTCCAGCGAGTATGAGCCAGAGTCTTCTCGAGCTACTGAAAATCACTTACTGATTCATAGATGAGCAGTTTGACCACTGTGAAATATGATGGCTCATGTACCATGTATGAGCATGTACTCGAAACGACGATCTTAGCAGCAAAATTAGGGATTTTGGAATGAACATGGATGAATATTTTTTAGTATAGTTCATACTTAATTCCTTACCTCATGAACAGTATGGACCATTTCAAATGAATTATGACATTATAATTCGAGTTCATTGCTGCAACAATCAACTTTCTTCGTTTCTTCCGTTTCCGCTAAGTGAGTACCGTACACAAATTTTGACACTTCTAGTGTCTTTTTGCTAATATTCGACTCCCTTTATGCCCCAGAGTAATATTTGGCTCTTTCCTTTTAAAAGCACCCCTGTTTGAAAATGGATATTATTATTCTATAATTGTCCGATTGATTAGTGGTAGCCTAATCAAACAGGTGTATCACATCGGGTTGAGTCGAATATGGTTTGATCTAAATTAATCCATTTATATCTAATGCAAATTTAGCGACCCATACTCGTACCCAACCCGAAATTTATTTTTTTAGTGACTTTTCTCCTTAAATTGTTGTCTTTGAAGAATGGGTGGCTTCATGAACCGACTCGTCAAGTTAGTGAGGGAGTTCGGAGGTCGGATTATGAACTGGAACGTGAAAGTGGTGGTGAGAGCTCCGCCCGGCCCATCCATAATTCATGAAACTACTTTAGACTTTTAAGCTTGATGAAAGTCCAACTTAAGTTTCTCTCACACCAAGAACAAATCCATACTAATTGATTTTCTTTTGATCACTTTCCAAATTCACACACCTTAGGCCAGTAGAACTTTTGGCACTCAACGAAGCTGCCGTATCCTTAACCTTTGTATAAAAGCAAAGAAAGGGCATCACTTCACATACAATCTCACTCCCAATAGAAAAGGAAGAAAGAAAACCCAATGCATATTCCATCACAAAAGACGAAACATCACGGTCATGCGACAACTAAATTATCATAACAATTTCCATGAGTCCCCGTAAACCAAGGAAGAATCATCAACTTTCGTCTAATTAAATTGAACAACGGACTGAATATTACTGGCATAAAATGGGAACTCCTTCTCGAATTTGCGATCAAATTTTAAAGCTAAATCTAACTTGCAATGGACATTCAAACCAAGAAAGGCGCAACGATTAACACACAAACGATGTCTCGGAATGCTTAAAGCATCGGAAAACCGGAACTCATCGAGAGCTTGGCTTGCCCATGATTGTGAATCCCTTGAGCTCGGCTTTTCCGAGCGCTAACTTAGGACCAAAATGCAAAACATAGTGTTCAATTTGTACCTTCACGACCCAAAGGATAGAGATTTGGAGCACCTTTGAGATTGATTTGAGAGCGGTGCGCAATTCAAGAAGGTGGTGGTTTTTTTTTTCCTTATTTTTCTCTTTAAAGGGGAAAAAAGGAAAAAAGAAATCCCATGCACACAACTTTTAACGAGAACAAGCAATTCCCTTTCTACAAGAAAAAAACAAAGAGAAGTGAAGGCCATACCTTTGGAAAGAGAAGTGCTGTCGGCAAAGTTTGGGTTTCTTCATAATTGCAATTTGTCATGAAATCAAAGAGGGAAGGAGAGGAGACTGGCTAAGAAAGACCAACATGGGCTGAGCATGGCCTTTCTATTAAATCAATTGGAAATGGATCTATAACAGACCTATTAGAACCCATATGTTTTCGGCTTTTAACTTTTAAACCCATTATGATCCATACTTTAAGTTTGAGCTGATCTTGTTAAATAAATGTGGGTTAAAATACGTGTTTGTAACCCATTTTAGCAGCTCTAATTAGTAGATTATTCGCTACCGACTCTACCTAAGGAGTCAATACAGATACTCGGGCCGAATCATCTAAATCTCCATTGCCCTTTACAGCTCCTCGTCTTGGTTTAATTGCAAGATCTGATAGTTTTCTCTGTAACTTTTAAGAGAGACAGAGAGAAGGGGGCTTGAAGAAGACAGTGAAGGACGGGGAATGGATGCGCGATCGGTAAAGTGAGAGCTGTATAAATGAGATGGGTTGAAATTTTGAAAATGTCTAGGAATGTGTCGGCAAGACTTTCAGTGAAGATCCGTGAATATGAGAAATGTCCCGAGATGCTTCGACAGCATGTGAGCCTAAATAAATTTCAGTTAGGCCCGTGGCAGTGTCCAGGCCTGCGTTTTCAGGCCACTGCCACGTGGACCACGTAATAGGGCACAAAGTTGACTTAGTAAGGATGACACGTGTGCATAGAAAGCTGGCTAGGGTTTGTTAGGATTGAGCCATTTGGCATGACACGTGTGCACATCAATCATAGGGTTTGCACCCAATGTCAATAACGTTATGCCACGTGGAAGGTACTTGCCACGTTGCGATATATATATATGGCAATACATCATAACTATATTTACCTATAATAGTATCTTTAACTTTGTGACTGATCATTTTTTGTAGTTCAATGCACGACTAAATTCAGTAACATAACCCAGACCAAATATAAAAAAAATGGTGACGTTATATTGAGGATAAATCATGTCATATAGTTTTTTATCACCAAATTTGGAGCGATCTTAATGTGGTAATTAATTAACAACAATGAGTAAAATATGTAGCATTGATTATATAATAGTTTTTTGCTACTGTTAACATCCGCCAAAGGGTAAATTATTGCCTCTTTGACCCCCCGACTGATTTTACCGCAGAGGCTAATGATCGACACTAACTCTCCCATTCTGTTCTCTCTCTATTTCCAAAGCAAGAGCAATTTGTTCGAAATAACAATGAATTAAATATTATTATGGGATCCACTCTTTTAAGAATTTGTAGCTTACAATATATTATTGGAAGTTCTTATTCGACACCCGGACAATACTATCATTATTTTTTACCTCACGATTTTTCAATTAATGAGTGCTTTACACAAAACAAGCAATGATGGTGTATGGATCTACGTTCGAAATAACCGATAGTATTGTAGGGAAACATTTTTCTATATTATTATTTTTACGGTTACCCAAAAATTATTATGTTATGCTAATAAAGTCCTAAAATATAAGGACGAGGTAAAAATGCTTGCTGCTGCTGAACAATACTAGTTAATAAGTGGGTCGGGCATCACTCCAATTCAAAGACGAGCTCTGCATCTCATGGAAGGTGTCTCTGGATCGCAAGCTGGGAACTGGAGCAGCTTCTCGAGAGCGTCCATGGCCGAAAGTGGCAAACCAAGCGCGACCATAATGCCTTTCCTTTCACTCCCTTCTGCCATGAGCACATCCTTGGCAGGTCACCAGCGCCCGAACTCCTTGGCTTTCCCAATCCAAAGTCCATGGAGCCATAATCGAGTCTTTGAGCTGAAGTCAGCACTAGCGAGCTCAACGAGAAAGCTTCCCACTGGTACATGTCCTGGAAGTCTATCCGCGATTGGACATATTCCTCATCCACCCTCTCGATCGCCTGCTTTATTCTCCCCGCGGTGGATGAGATTGGCTCGTTAATCAACTCTCCCGCGCTGCAGAGACAGCAAGCTCCGACCACTGCATTTCCGAAGTACCCGGGCATCATCGGCTGTTTCAGTTTAGACCCAACATCCACAGGGCAAATGAGCTTCGACAGTCGGTGCGGTTTGATCTTGAGTGCCGTGTTTAGGGCCCGCCACACTAAGGGCTGCAAGTGCTACGAAGCTGGAACGGCTGCTCATTACCTGTTGTTCAAGTTGAATTGCGAGTGTTTTTCAGTTTTTCGAAGTAAATCCATATCGATGGCTATGAAATAATAGGGTTACTAATACTTTGACAATAATAACATTGACAGATTAATTTCACACGTGACCTGTAATACTTGGACTTTGATCAGGTAAAGCTTATAAGAAGAGGCCAAAAAAAAGTTGAAAAGTCAAAAGAAAAAGCGGAACAGTGGACTGCACCTCTTTGTTACCGAGAACTCGCGCCCGGAAGTAAAAAAGGACAGAGAGAAAGAGAGAAAGAGATGGGAATGAAGAAGAAGAAGAAGAAGAAGAAGAAAGAAGGGAAAGGAAGGGTTCTCGCCACAAGGACTCGTCAAGCTGTACCGACATCAATTTCCAATGCTTGGTAAGCAATCGCACCATCCGTTCGACCAACTGAAGCAGTTGTCGGATTAGGGCTTGAAACTCGAAATTTAGTGAAATTTGAGCCGTGTTGTCCGATTTTGAGTTGTTGAGCTTCGGATTTTCTTGAAATTAGTAAATTAAGGTGTTATAGAACCGTGGATTTTGGTGAGAGTGGTTTTGAAGAAACAATTAGGTAGGGAAAGGGAATTTTAAGGTTTCACGTTTGAGTTCGCTTTCCGAGCGGCTTGAATGATCACTTTGGGTGTGCGATTTGTTGATGCGTAGAAGTTGTTTTATTAGCATTTTAGTTTAGTCCATTTATCGTTGAGATAGAGTTTTGCTTGATTTTGATGTTATTCCTCACTTATTTGTTAGGATTCCGAATTCTACGATTCAAGTATCGTTTGTATTTGTTCGTAGGCGGTCCCAGGTGAGTGGTGCTATCTTTTCTTCAAGCTTGCAAACTAATGTTTTGAAAACATTTTTTTTTTGGGCCTTAGTTATATATGAGTTAAGTAATAGCTCAAGCATTTATTGTCTTTTAGTATTTATGAATGATTAGAGGATGTTTTATGTACTTGCTTTGCGAGATGGTGTTTGAGATGAGCTCGGGAATAATTTGTGAAATGCTTTATGAAAGTAATGCTTTGCGGATGAGTTGTGTTGCGTAAATGTTACATGTTTGGTTTGTGAAATTATATGTGATTTGGATTGATCTAGGACTAAGTGCTCCACGACATGCATGTCTCGAGGGAGCTACCTCTAGAACCTTGTAGTCAAGGACTAAATGCTACACGACGATGCAACTTTCATGGGAGCCACCTCTAGAGCCTTGTATTGTTGATATGTGTTGATCAAGGACTAAGTACTACATGGTGACGCGAGTCTCCCGAGAGCCACTACTAGAGCCTTGAGTAGGATATTGAGCATATAATGGACCTTTGAAATGTATTTTGATGAGGTTGAGTATTGAACTTGAGCAACCGATACTTGTTTTGATATTATTCTTGTAAGTTTGTTACATTCTAGTTTTGGTATAAATGAGCTATGTCTTAAGTCTTAAATGTGTGCTGTGGAAGTTCCATTCTCTTAAAAGAGATATATTACTCATTGGGCTGTGGTTGCTCATCCATCTCATCTTACATGTTTTTGAGGTTCCTCGGTTAGCGACAAGTAAGGCAAAAGCGTCATCAGGGGATTTTGGTGGTGGAATTTTTTGGTATGGTTTAAGGGGGTTGTGGTTGTTGATAGTTTGTTGAGTTGGTTGACTAGTAGTTACATATTCTTTTTTATAAACGATAGACACTCTGATGTTGTAACCAGCCTATTAGTTTTTCATGTATATATAGTTGGAGATATACATGTTGATAGCAAATTATTTGGTTGTTTTGAGGTTACATCTTTCATGTGGAAGGATGGTTATGTGATCCCCAATTTTTATTAGTTTCGGGATGTGACATCTTTTGATGTCAAAGCTTAATTTATAATTTGTTTTGGGAGTATAGCTTTTATGGGAGTTGTGAGATTGTTATCATGGAAAGTTATATGCCCATTGTGGCAAAATGATTTGTCGCATTTTATAAGTACATGGTATAGACAAATAAAAAAAACAATTATCAATTGTTATATTAACAGACAAATGCTATAAATAAGTATTAAATATATCCAAAGTTAGATGCTTACTAACTTTTGTTTTTTGCCAATTCGGCCTTAAACATTTTATATTTGTGCAAATTTATCCTAAACCTTTTGCATTTGTCTCAATTTAGTCTATCCAACCAACTTTGGCCGACCGGCATTGACGTGGATGCCACCGGCACTAATGTGGCGCTATTTCGCGATGTCGTTGTAATTTTTAATAATATATTTTAGTATATTTTTTCAAATTATTTTTTTATTTTTTCCTTTTTATCTTTTTATTTATTTTTTTGTTCTTCTTCCTCTTCTAGCTACTCACCAGATCGGTGACCACTGGAGGAAGAAGAAGAACAAAAAAAGAAAAATAAAAGAGCAAAAAGAAAAAAATATTTTGAAAAAGTATTATTAAAAATTGTCCCATTAAGCTTCGCCAACGTCCACATCAAGACCGGCTTGCCAAAGTTGGGTGGAATAACTGAATTGACACAAAATACAAAAGGCTTAAGATCGAAGTAGTAAAAAAAATTAAGACTAAATTGACATAATTACAATAAATTCATAACTTTTTTGATAATTTTTCCATTGAAAATATGTGCCTAAGTGCTACTTCGCCGAGAAAGGTTTACATTACATGATTGTGCATTTCATGCATAAATGCCACCAAATAAATAACAGAACTCATCAGCGCAAAGATATTATAGTACAACATGGAGAGTGTTATATTATGTTGTTGTTCATTTCATGAATGAAAACGACAAAATAATTGATGACCCCTATGACTAAATGCATTACCGGAGAAAACTCTTGTCACTTCGCTAATTAGATATGTCAGAAAGATTTTAAAAACATATAGAAACACAACACAAAGAAATGTTTTTCACAAATATGTGACATTAGAAGATCAATTTAAAAGCTATACATAACATGGTGGCCCATATTTGTAGTATGGATAGTTACTAATATGTCACGTATAATTTAAGAAAAATGAATATTGAAAATTTAAAATAAAATTTAGCAAGTACAGAAAGCATCATTACATATTGTTTATAGAAGAAACAATTTTTTTTTGATATATTACACAAGTTCCCACAGTCATCGATAACATATGACTAGACTTATATTTAGTGAAATCCAAACTAGATTGCTAGTCGTTCGACAAGAAAGTAACATAGCTAACGTAGTCCGAGAGTTAATCTAATATATGGATTTGATGGTTGCTTCGATACACTCCTCAAAGTCTAATCTATTTTTGCGTCAATGTCTTAGTCCGAATTACAGATTTAAATCCTCAACAAACATTCTTATGTATTCTTTAACATCCGAATGCGGTTAGGATGTTTTCCTTGTAGAAGAAACAATATGTAAAAGAGTATTTATACGCATTTATCAGATTATGGAAAATATGGATTGTTTTGTCAACTTCAATTAGGAGGTTTTCTCAACAACTACAACATGGATTTGAACACTTAATGAAAAACATGCATTCTCTTCATCTTCTTCATCTTCTTTATTGACGTGTGTAAAAACATGGAGGTTATGCATTTTATGATATTTATTCCTTGATAAAGAAACTATGTACTACATTGAAATGGACGCATTTCGAAAGTTGTGGTGCTAAACTGATTTGTTCATAAGATTTTGACACTTGCTCATTTGAAATTTTTTGTTAATTAAAAAATTGAAAAATATCTCATCAGCCAAAAGAAAAAAGCACAAAGCAAATATTTTTGGTTCTCCATCATTTTTCTATCTTTGTTTTGTTGGACTTAAAAAAAAAAATAATGGAGCGTAAACTCTCTCCAAATAACTTCATTTAAAATAATTATTTGTTAATCATAAAAAAGAAGGAAGTGAAAGACACTCCTCGTGGTCTGCCAAATTGTAGGCCTTGAAAGTCATGAAATTGAAGCTCCTTCAAACATTGTCTGTGACAAAAGCAATGAAAAAGTAGGGACTTGAGGGAAGCGAACGGAAAATGAAACATGCCAAGTTCCAGTCGGGCAAGAACTTGTAGATCGATAACTTTTCATCTACTTGAATGCAGCAGCCGAGAATCCTGACCAGGTTTCTGTGTTGAACTTCACCGACATAGTGACTTCGTCCTTGAACTCGACCTGGCCCAGACTAGAGTTTTCCGACAGCCTCTTCGCAGCAATTTCTTGGCCATTCTCCGGAACACCCTAAAAGATAAAGGGTTGTTTGTTTTCCTCTTTTTCATTGTAAATTTACACATCTAAGCAGATTTAGATTTCCAAAAACGAGAATAGTAACCTTTTACGCAGCTCCAAAGCCTCCCTCTCCGAGGTTGCTGTCGCCTGAGAAGTTATTTATTGCGTTTACTATGGTTGCGAGGTCGAATACAGGTAAGTCTAGGTCTTCACTATGGCTTTGATGGGAGAATCCATAGAATTTTTCTGCAACAGGAATTAAAGCGAGTAAGTTTCATCAAATAAAGAGAACTCACAATTGAGCAATAAAAATCCTAAACCAGATTATTTCAGACCACTTGGCTCATTCAGATTTCTTCAAAAAGATGATATGACGAAACTGAGCATTTGATGGGGAGCAGCAACTAGCATATCCTTATTCCATTGCCTCGAAGTTTTCCACTAGCATCCTTGTTACATAACCAAAAATTAACAGTAGTATCATAGCCTCATTCAGTCGATAGTGAGCGTTCGCCCTACTTTATCCATTACTAAAATTACTCACCTAACTATCCAATACCTAAATTATGTCCAATTTTACCTCATTAATCTTTCCAAGTATTGATGGAAATAACTGTGACAATTAGAGCATTTAAATGACTACTTTCCTGACAGCCCAAAATTTATAGGCATCAGGGAGAAATGATATGCAGCTTCGACATATAGGACAAGTGTTCCGGCATAGCAACATACAATATGTCATCCAACAATTCTTCTAGAATCATTGGAGCTAAAACCACGAAAAAGGCCTTGGAAACACTATAAGAAAAGTATGCACCGTTAGATTTCGAACTTTTCGAAGGGAATTTGAGAATGCTAAAATGAAAGACCATGGGACTTTCCAACAATATAGTGGAATATTAAAAAGAGCCGGTAATCAAATGGGCCTCTATGGAGATGGTATCACTGACCGAAGGGTTGTTGAAAAAATATTTCTGACACTTAGTAGAAATACAATCCTATTGTAACCTCCTTTAAAGAATCTAAGGATTTGAAAACCTTGTCAATGAGTGAATTAATTGGCTCTCTAGAGTACATGAAAAAATAAAAAGATTAATGGTACAAGATGAAAAATTTAATTGAAAATTCCTTTCTATCTAAAATAAACATACGATTTCATAAATTTAAAATTGGTGGAAGTAGTTCATGAATAATAACATGATAAAATACCTTTCATAATCACTCAACTCTTAAGTGACAACCCAAGATCTTATGCATAAACTACCCGTGAGGTCTTAGAATTTCGACGTCCGTAAGAAAAATGGATTCGATGAATTTTGATCTTGAATTCTAATCTGATAATTAAATTTGAATTTTTGAGGATTTAAGAGATAATATTTGATTTATTTTAAGACGTCGATTAGAGAAAATCGAGTTAAGATAGTCTACCAGTCACGTCGCAATACCGATACCCTTCGTTCTTGAACCTAACCTCGACCGAGCTATAGAAGTGAAAGTCTCAATTTGTCCTCAATTTTTTGTACTAGTAGATTAATTTTACCTCGTAAGCTGACTTACCAGACTACCCTTAAATATTATGCATTAAAAAATAAGAATATTTCAAATCTGACTTTGACCCATGGGACCCACGATGCCCTTTATGTCATTTCGGCTGCCCCCCATCCCATCATATGTATCTCTCTCTCTCTCTCTCTCTCCCTGCCCCTCCCCTGACGCGACCCCACCATTCCCCTCCCTTCCCTTTCTTCTTTCGTCTTCTTCTTGTTTCTGGTTTTGCTTGGCCACCTCTCCACCTGATCGTCTCAGCCACCGCCGCCCGACGCCATCACCGCCAGCCACCGGTTGCAAGCCCTCGACGCCATTACCGCCAGCCGCAGGTTGTAAGCCCTTGACGTCGTCGTCGTCCGTGGGGCCGAGTTTCCCCGAGACCCCGCGACTTCATTCCTCCCTCTCGGCCCCGCAGCTTCACGCCGCCCCTCCGCCGCACCACGTTGTCGCCGCTTGCTCTAGCCCCGTCGGTTGCCTCGCAGCTCGGAGCCACACTCGAACCCGTGAATCGCCTGAGCCGAGCCGAGGACCCCAAGCCCCGTGACTCCCTCTCTCTCTCTGTTTTGCCTTGCCCGTCGCCCTTGTTCATCGTCGCTCGACTACCCACCGTCGTCCTTAGTCGCCAGCAGCAAAACCTACCCCCCGAGCTGTTACCGCCCCGAACCGCCAGCCACCCGTGACCCCTGACCTCAAAACCGACCCGAGCTCAACCCGTAGCCACCCGGATCCGCCATCCGACAGCCATCCTTGCCTGCCCGAGACTCTCACCGCCGCGCCGCCAGCCACCCGGCTCCGTCGCCGGCCTCTGTTCCGCCCTCACCCAGCCAGATCCCGTCGCCGTTCTGCCACCATCATTGAGCCCCGAGGATCCACGGCCCTGCAGCTACCTCAGCCGACCCGAAGCCCATGGAGCCGTGAATAGTAACCCGACCCGAAGCTCTCTCTCTCTTGACCCGAACCCCGTGAGCTGGGCCCGCAGACCCGAACCGAACCGAACTCGTTGACCTGACCCGACCCTTGGAGCTCGACACCCGTGCCCATGCGTTATCGTGGTTGTCACTAATGTGTCCGAGTCGTCATCGAAAGTCGAATTATTGTGAGTTAACCTCTAACCTTCGATTATGACGTTAATTACTTTTATGGATAGATTAGTTATCATTGACTATGAATTGATTAGTAATTGTGGTCGGTTTAAGTTAGTAAATCTGGTTAGGTTAAATGACCACAATTAGCTAAGTTGGACCGTGGCTAGTTGATGTTAGATTAGATTGATTGACCGGTCGCAGTTGTTTGATCGTGAGCGAGCGATATGTTAGAACGGAGTAGGCGATCGATTGTCCGATGTATTTGGCTTACGTCGGCTCGACCTTATGAACCCGGTATTAATTAAGTATAGTCGAGCTAATTAATCGTACCCAAAATAATTAATTATGTTGGGTTAATTACTACTACTAATTGCTCGATTGGGTGATTGTTGGTTGATTGTCGTGTACAATTGTATTTATTGGGTATTTAAGAGTTGATCACCTCGTATAAGATACAAAGTCCGGTGGATAAATTGTGCATTTATGTGACCACACGTGGATCAAATTGCATATTTGAGCATGAAAATGGACGTGGACCGAGTCTTTGAGCACGTCTGTATGAGCATTCGGCTAAATGGAAAAGATAAGAACTGGTTGGATGTCGAATTGCTTGAGTGCTCACATAATTGGTAATTTCGATAATCATTGTCTTCTAATTGGTCGGTCCCGACAATTATTGTATTCCGATTGTTGGATGCGTGTTAGTCATTGTCTTCTGGCTATTCGTTTGCCGGTCGCGACTTGTGAAAGACCAAAGCCTTTATAAGGATCCCTATTAGCTTCATGCCGTATCAACAATCATTGTCTTCTAGTTGGTTGAACGGAGTCACATAGACTATCGAAGCCGTCACCGGAAGTAAGGAACGATGTCCTGGTTCACGTCGGAGAGCACCAACTAACTAGTGTGCGGGACCTACTAGTCGTTTCTAATAAACAAAATAGACTACGTGTAGTGTCGTGTGCATGCAAGTGATGTGATGCTTTGTCAATAGATTGGTTGATTTGACTGTTATGTCGTGTCTACATCGCATTATGTGTGACTTTTGGAGGATAAGCTTGCATGTGATTGACGTATACACTGTGGATTTTATGATTGGTCGGTAGGATGCTCGAGTGAATCAACGCTCTAACCGGGCTTAGGCGTCGAACTCATTGAAATTTATTTCTCACTCCGTTGTTGTTAACCATTTTCGGGCCCTTAGCCGGAGAGGCCTAAAAGTGGACGTAAATCTTATTAGAGTAGTTTAGGAAGTAACGTGAACCCCGAATTGGTAGCCTTGAGACATGTAGAAAGTAGCCCGAAGAATGGACTTGTAGATATTTTATTTCTTTGGGCTAACAAGGATAATTAAATACAATGTGGTATTTGCTAAATTGTCGTATTTTTTTTTTGTTGAGATCGTCTGTTTAACTGTCCATATTGTTTGATTTGATGTTTGGGAGTTGTATGTTCCGCATGCGTAATTGAAGATTAAATAAAAGGGTCAATGACATACTAGTGACGTCATCCTTTTTTACTTAATGCGATTTGGTAGGGTTGTCGCGTGCTCGGGGTTTGAGGCGTGACACTACCCAACTATGAATGTGCGGCTAGCGTGTCGAGAGTGTCTTAACCTCGGAATACTAAGGAGTTGATCACTTATGCTGTTTTAGACATTTTGTAAAATATGAGAAAAAATATGAGAATTATAATACTTGTGAATGGAAAAGGATAGTATTAATGCTAAAACTATTATATGGGGGCCGCTTTGATGGTAAAACTTTTCAAACGATCATTGAAATACCAAAACTTTTGAAGCGCTCACATAAGTGTTTTGGGCGACTTAGATGGTTGAGAAAAGAGATGTGGTAGTACTCTCACTATATAAATTGATAGGAGTAGTTTAAAATAGACGTTTTAAAAAGTTTTGGCATTAAAATGATCTTTCATAAAGTTTTGGCACTAAATCAATCCGTCGATAATTGTGACGCTAAACTCTATATTAAGAGTGACCCGTTGCGATGTTCGAACGGTCGATACAATCTTCGGTTCATTCATGTAAGACTTTTAATGCTGACTATCATGTTAACAACATAAATTTTTCTGAAGTTTCCTTTACAAACCCAACCGGTTTGCTCTTTCTCCAATGACAAGTGGGTGGATTATCTGCTATCCATTGGCAACCAAATGTCTTTGATACCTTGCGCTATATTGACCTCATGTTAGATAAAAGCACCAACTTATACCTCACGACGAAAAATATTATACCCTCAAGAAAAAAATAAAAATAAAAACCCATGTCAAAACGACCCATAAAAATGCATGAACTTTTGCTCGAGCGACAAAAGTATTATTGACCATTGGTTTGTCCATCCAAAGAAATTTAATTGGTATGTAACCGTGACTAACGACGGTGCGTGTATGATAGACGTGTTAACGAAGCCAAAACAACACCGTTTCTCTTAGACTAGAATGAGTTATTTGCTTGATTCTCTTAAGTAGGGATCATCCGGAACCTTTAATTTGCAAACCCGAAACCTTAACCAAACTTCACAATTTTCCCGAACTCCGCAAATTAGCTCAAATTAGCTCCAATTGTATATTTAATACAACCCTAGTTTGCAGATTCTTCTTGCGGCAAAGCCCTTGCCGTAGCAGATGACGCATACGTCTTCGCGTCGGAAAAAGCTACTTGATACTTTTGTCGCTCGAGCAAAACTTTGTGCTTTTTTCGGATCATTTGAGCAAAGTGGGTTTGGTTTGTCGTTTAAGCAAAAGTTCGTGATGTTTTTGGATCTTTGAAAATTGCAGTTATGTTTGTGTTGAGAGTACAAATTCAAGAACAGGGATAGATCTTATAGAGCAAGCAAAAATTTTTTTTCTCTCTTTTTAAGATGAAGTGACTTTTCAAAGAGTTTACAATTCGTACATCAGATGTATCAACCTTTTTTTTTCTGTGCGTGCTAAAGGTGCCTTAGTGTTTTGAAGGCACCGAAGGACATAGAACACAGTTAAGTAGGTCAATCCAAGAAGATTATGCTGGCGAGTAGAGGAGAATTAAGAAAGAGGAGGCACAACACAGTTAGCTAGTTTAGGAACTACTTTTATAGTCAAGAAGGCATCATATGCTTTTACATGAATTTTGGTTTATTCCTTAACAAACGGAACAAACAGTTTTTATTCGAGCAACGAAGTAAACAGGAGCACAAAATCTGATTAAATACGAGCAGAAGAATTCGATCCGATTCCAGTCAAGATCAAGGGGACTCCATATTGGGGAGTAGGAGTCAGCAAAGCATTAGGGGCATGCTTGTATGAAGGAGATAGCTGCATTGAGAAATTCTGCAAAATCAAGGTCAGGGCGACTTTGACTTCAAGCAAAGCAAAGTTTTGGCCGATGCAAGTTCTGGGTCCCCAGCTGAAAGGGAGATAGCAAAGCTTGTTCTTGGTTGCTTTTGACACTCCCTCGGAGAATCTCTCCGGATTGAACTCTTTGGCGTCAGCGCCCCAAATATCTGGGTCATGGTGGATCAGGATCATGGGCACAAGAAGCACAACTCCTGGAGGTACTTGTATGTTTCCCAACTTGGTCGTCTTGTGAACTGTTCTCATCGTCATAAATCCAGGCGTGTATAACCTGAGTACCTCATTCAATATCATGCTTACCTGCGTATAAATCAATTTGCTGTCAGCCCGTTTTTGTCCAAAAAGACATTGAGAATGCAAGAATTGAATTATCTAAACCACACCTGGTGGACCAAACTCAACATCATTCATGTGATCAATGTCGTGACTTCGAATGAGAAGGCAAAATCCATATGTCTCAGTTCTTTTTGTTCTTTTGCAGCAAACAATTTAAATATGAGGTGAGTTTTGAAAATTAGGAATATATGTCATGAAATGAGATAAACAGCGGACTACGATACGACGAGAATCCTTACGGTATTTAGTCGGCTCAACCCATCAAAATCAGGTTTGTTGTTTCCGAAAACTCGCAGGACTTCATCTCTTGCTCTGTCTTGCCAGTTTTGGTATTTGCTCAACAAAATCAAAGTCCAAGCAAGCAAAACAGAAGCCGTCTCTTGACCCGCGAAGTTAAATGCTTTGCACTCTTGAATCACGTCCTCTATGCTCATGCCCTTTCGGTGCCCGGACTCTTGAATTTCTTTCATGTTCGATTTTAGCAACAGTCCCAAGAGATCATCCTCATATACTCCTTGCTTCATTGCCTTCTCTCTTTTGATCACTATGTCTTCCAGCGATCCTTTTATTTTGTGGTCAATTTCTTTCATCCTCTTCTGCAGCTTGTTGGGCAGGAGGCTGCATTTTTTCATATATACAAATCAACTTCAAGATGGAAACTTTACACGTTGATTTTGTTTCTACGTACAGTTTATGCTTGTTTTGCTACATTAACGCACTCAACCATTCTCATCCATTCTATTGAGTTTAGAAGTTGGAAAACTCAATAACAGCTTGATAGACTATATATTTGCCTTACTAAACAACGTTTTGACAGGAAAAAATTGCGGCGAGCCCTATATACTACCTTGCAATCACAATTCAAACACTATTCATCATTTGCAAAATCATAAGAAAATTGTCTTCAGAAACTTTTCAAGTTCCTTGTGTGGCCAGATGCTTAAAGATCAGCACATGTACATGATTTGCAAAGTCATAAGACAATTGTGGAAAGTTGCAACAGAATGCACGGACTAGGATTGAGGAAGTGAAACTGAAGTTTGTCACTCTTTTTCGTCACATGCTTTTGAAACAGTTAAAGATCTTTGGACATATTATTGCTAAATCAATCTCGACTTACCTCCACCCGGGAATAAACGCGAACTGAATGATCTTGGTCATGAGGCTAATTTGTTCTTGTTGAAGAGGGAGGATGCTCTTGACTTGGTTGTAGGTAACACCGAAAGCAGCTCTACATAGCACATCACCCGTCAAATGCTGAAGGTCAGGCCAAACGTCTACTTCGCCTGCCAAACTTTCCTTCTTCCACCCCCTAATCATCTCCTCGCAACTCGAACATGATGCGGTCACCACGTACTGCAATAAACCAACAATTAAAAGCTAAATGAACTAAGTGTAAAAGGTGGTTTTTGATTAATTATAGTAAGTTCCATTAGATGTTGCATCTGGCCAGGAAACTATTAGCTGCATGCAGGAATACCTTCAACTTCTCATAGTGAAAAGCCGGGTTGACGATCTTTCTATGTCTGGCCCATTTCTCACCCTCAATTGTGATGAGCCCCGATGCTAAGAGATCTCCGGTGCCCTTGGGATGTGGCTTTTCGAACTCATCGGTCCGTGTAAATATCTCCTTCAACATGTCCGAGTCCATCACGTTCAATACAGGCGTTGGCCCAAGCCATGTGAAGCAAAGCTTCCCTGCAATAACCATAGTTTGCACACTTGTTTTAATAAAGCGTGAAATGGACAACAGTCATACGGGTACAGTATTTCATATATCACCTAATTCTGTACGCCAGTTGCTTAAACTAGCAGATATATCGTAAGAACCCGACTTGAAACCCGTCTAGCAGATCGATTTGCACGAGAAAATGAGCAGTTTTAATAGCCTCGTGACGGTCGGTTACTACATGGCTGTCATTCACATGTGATGTGACTTTGTCCCTGAAAGTGACGCTACATGTTGTAAAATCTAACTTATACCGGATTTGGCCAACTTGCTTTCCATGAATATATCTCGATTAAATGGCTGGGAAGACACCCGAAATAAGGAAATCGATATTGTCGGATCAATGATACAATGCACACGGCTAAAAAGTTCGACCGTATCTCAACTTCGACGGCATGCGTACCGTATGTCTTGATGGAGTGATGAAAGAAAGGGAGCAAGCGAGGCGCGATGTCGTTGGAGAAAGGAGTGATCGGTCGAGATTGAGCTTCCTTGCTCATTCTCATTTTGTCCCTCAGGTCTCGAAACCAAAGGCTGTAAGGGGTTCCCTCTAGACCTTGCCGTCTCAGGCATCTCTCTAGCTCCTTCGGCTTCAACCAAAACAGGCACAGCAGTTTCCACGCACATGTGAAGAGGGTGATAAGGACAAGGGAGAGCACAATCGAATAAGCTAGGGACAATTCCATGTTCGAGACACGCTTGTCTTGTTAACGTGCCGGGGGGTGGGAATAAATAGGACTCGTGGGGAGCAGGAAGACATTAAAAGGTGGCGAAAAAAAAAATAATAAAATCTTGCTTTTAATAAAGGAGAATCTTCACGTAGTTTTAGAAAAGGAAAGTAAGGCCCTTCTAGAAGAGGGACACGGGACGCTAGCATGGCAAATCTATGTTTGCAAATTTCTAGACGAGGAGCAAAGGGAGCAATTTTCAGTCAAGCCACTTCTAGAAGATGGCATGGGCCGTCAAACGGGAAGGGTGGCCAGCCAAGGAAAAGTGGCGCGTTCTTACCTCGTGAATGACCGGAGCGACGCAGGCTTGCGAACAGTCTCGCTAGGATTTCCAGGTAAGTCCAGAGCAGAAAGAGTTCGGAGAAAGGAGGCGGCGAATTGATTTCCCCTCCATGACTCGTAGGACGAGAAAGGGAGCAGAGAGAAAGAGTTCTTCTTCTTTCTTCTCTGTCGCAGCTCGTGGTGCGAAAAAGCAAAGGCAGGTGGCAGCCGGGGAAGAGTCAGGGCGCCTGCCATTTGGAAGAAAGGGAAGAGAGAAGCCGGGGCCCGTCTCTTCTTTGATTTTTGGGGGTTGTGCTCAAGTCTTTGGTGTCGATCGTAATGTCAAGAATTCGACGCAAAATCATAACGAAGTAAAAAATAAAAAATAAGAAAGTAAAAAGCGAGACACGAGATCTTATCCCGATTCACTTTTAAATTAGAGCTACGAGTTATGTCTAGGAGAGAATTTCACTATAATTAACACATTCACCTTTCGTTACATTACTTAATTACAAGCAAAAAAAATATATATATAAATATATATATATATAAGGAGATAGCTATTAATAGACCCAAACTTAAACCGCACATGAAATATCATGGGTTAAAACTATAAAAACCTTCCTGGCGGCTTAGGGGCACCGACCTCGCAGCCCCTCGTCGGAGCAGGATTCACGTGTATTTCTATCGATGAGAAGTATGAACCACATCCGAATATTTTCTCACTTGACTAGTATGACTTTATTTTGAAAGGGGCCGCTCTGGACTAACTCAACATTTGAAGAGGTTATTTGCTTTTGAGGGCTTACGTGCGTATAAAGGTTTGAAATTCAAAGTTTTGGTGGGTAAGTAGGTATTTCTGTCGAGAAATAAGGTACCCACATTTTCCATCCTTTTATATGCTAAGATATGTTCCGCTCAGCGTGATTGATTTATTTGATTGATTGGATATTATTTTACATTGCTGCAATCGAATTTCAAATCCTCCCAACTGTCAAGAGCAGTTTCCAAAATTGCGCAAGACAAACTAAGAATTCTGAATCGTCACCCTCATCCTCTTAACCTCTCATGCAAAGATTCAAATTTTTTTCCTCCTTCTCCACGTGAAATTTCTCTCAAAGTCTCAAAATCTCTCGAACTTCTCTTTGCGATTCAAGCCAGAGCTCTCCTCTTTCGAAAAATCCCTTCAAACTTCAATGGCACCATAGAACGACTCGACTGCGAATGAGACCAACATTGGTTCTCGTCGTTCGGGTTGCCTGCGACTCCAAGGACCTAGTGCACCGATGGACGCTCCTACTCAACTACGATCTCACTGGATCCGGTGATGTAGGTCATGAGCAACACTCCTCAGGACGACTCTACTGAAGCTCCATCCCCTCCTCTGACCAAAGCGAGATAAATGCAACAGGAGATTGAACGTCTGGCAAATCTGATAAAACTAACACTCGCTAAGAGAGCTACTCTTCCCTTGAATAACAGAATTAAGCTTACTAGGAATGTTAGGAAAAGGTATTCACATTGCGAGGTTGAAAGGTGGTAGCGAAAAAAACACCGTCAAGTTCTTAATCAAGAACAGTGGTTTTCTAAATGAAGAAGAACTACACGAGTTTGCCTCTAAACTAACCGGAAAAAAAAATAGAGACTGCGGCGAAATCAAGTAAGAGTACTGGAAGCAACACGGCTAAGGTCGAGAAGATGCTCTCAAGAAAGGGGAGCGAAAAGATATGGGAAACTCTCAATGGCCACCTATTCACCCATCTTTAAGTGATAATGCTAGCCCCAACAGAACTAAGAGGTAATACTCGATTTATTGACAAGATGATGCCTAATTACTAATGAAACGCAATGCTCCTAATTTCTACATGCAATTGAGATACTAATGACACTTAGGTAAATTTTTGTCAAGAAACAAGTACCGCCGTAATTGAGGGTCAGGGATCTCGAATTTTCAAATTTTGATCATCTGGAAAATTCAGATGTCATGAGGGATGTAGAAAGAAATCGCGAGTCAGTGGAGACAGTAAAGAGAGCCCTTGCGCATACTTGCAATTTCGATGGAGGGAATCAAAAAGATTTTTGACTTCTTTTCACGTGAACTTTCATTCTTTTTAATATAAATCCACGTGGGCATTAACATTTAGTTTTAAAAAAGCCAAGTTATTTTTTTTTTTTGGTTGAATTTCATCGATGGAGGCACTGAAGTGGTCGTTTTCTTTTTCCAATATGCCCTGAAGTGATCTAGTGAAAGTTTTTGGCACTTTAGTGAACGTTAGATGTGTCAATATGGATTTTTGGTCCGCTTTTTAACTCACTTTTATCAACTTGTGTCAAATATCGGTTCAACAAATTTTAAAAAATGGGTCAAATATTTTTTTTTTTTTTTTTTTTTGGGGGGGGGGGGAGGGTAGGGGCTCCCTATTTTTTTTTTTTTTTGGATCTAGACCGCCCGGACCGAACAGGGACCGGTGGTCCGGTTTCCTGCTCTAGGGTTCTAGGACAAGACGGATCGAATTTTTTTAAAAAAAAATTTACCATCTCTTTACTTGTTAAGGGTGTCTAAGAAATTTTATTAAATTGAGAAGTTATTGGTACTCTTTATTTTGATTCTCCTTTGTATTTGTAAAGATAAAGCGACAAGCGGCTGGTTCATCCTCCTGTCGATCAATGGTCAATAACAAAAAGAACCGCCCCTCGCGTTGAATCGGCAAACCGCCGTTGAATCAAGCAAACACTGCTTAAGCATTTACTTCCCCCATGTTTCCATATCGCCACTTGCATTTACTCATTCGAGAGAGAGAGAGAGAGAGAGAGAGAGAGAGAGAGAGAGAGAGAATTTCATGTTCAAGACACCCAACAACAACGTCGGAGAAGCACACCACACCATGTCGGTATTTATTTTGATTCTCCTCTGTATTTGTAAAGATAAAGCGACAAGCGGCTGGTTCATCCTCCCGTCGGTCAATGGTCAACAATAGCAAGCAACCGCCCCTCGCCGTTGAATCAGCAAAAACAGCCCAGCATTTACTTCCCCCATATTTCAATATCGCCACTTGCATTTACTTACTCACAGAGAAAGAGAGAGACAAAGAGAGAACTTCATGTTCAAGACACCTAGCAACAATGTAAGAGAAGCACACCACACCACACCATGTTTTTATGGCTGATAGTGCATTTTGAAAGTACCCAAGCTCGTGTTCTTCATGTTCGGAAGGATGCATTTTTTTTTTTTTGCATGTGTCCGGTTCAATAGAACCGCCCAAGAACCGGACTAGATCGGTGATCGGGTTCTCGATTCCGGAAAATTGAGAATCGAGACCATCGATCCTGTTCTCGATTCTTGAGGGGAACCAGACCCATCGGGAATCGATTACCCCTAGAGGTGGGTGACAACGACGCGTGGGTAGCAGTTTACAAGTGAATAAAAGTGGTCTTGCGAAGTTATAAGTTACAGATTCAAAATAGATTGGGTTGAAATCCATATTTGAATAAAATGTGTAGCTCGACTTGCTCGCGAACCGGCCGTCCCGCAGCCACCGCTCCCGCCTAAACTTGCGGCAATCCTTCCCCCAGATATCCTACCCATCTCGTAGATCACGTAGAGGGCCTTGGTGCCTTTCTCGAGCACCGTTCCCGTCTGGGAACGCGTCGTCTTCGATAACCTAAAAAGTTAAACACGCATCCATTAAAGCGATAACGCTAAAATCGCATGCTCTAGAACAGGACAAATAATAACTGAAATCAAAAGAAGTCCTCATGGCATTGATTGACCTAGTCAACCCTCCATTCCCAAGCTAGTTTGGAAATTAACCCATAACCAAACAAACACAGTCGAAATAAATGAAAGAATTATTAATAAGTAAGCGAGAAAGAAAAGTTAATCAGTTTTTGCATAATCAAGCTATTGGAAATCGTAGTATCTTCTGGTTCGCTGCGGAAGAATGAGGGAGTGGTTTTCACCTCTTTGTGATCGACGGGGGATGGAAGGGTAGACCCTGAGAGCCTCGGCATTGGCCGCCTGCAAATACTCCATCTTCTCTATCTCCTCCGGCTTGAACACCAAGCCCTCGCCGCCGATCGCTCCTCCTCGTTGGTTTGCCACCTTGTATAGCTCAGCCACGATCCTCTCCTCTGCGTCCGGCTGTGGTGGAGCGGCCAGAAGAACTAGTTCCGCGCCACCGACGACGACGACGGGCGGGCGGACAGCGGCAGCGGCTACGGACGAGCGGCGGTGATGGGCAGGCAGGCGGCAGCGGGCGATCGGCCAAACAGTTTTTACAATTTTTTAATCACTTAATTTGTGAGCAACGGCCTTTTTCTTTATGCACAGTAGCTACCAACTATGCGCAAGCGCATCGCCCGTAGAGCGAGCCTTAACCCTTGTATATTAAGGTGTATATATCACTTATAATGCTTTGGACTTTTTGTGGATAATGAGAATAAAACACGAGGATTACAACGCTATTGAATAGAAAAGGACAGTATCGGTACTAAAAACTATTATACGGCGCTCGATTTGGCGCTAAAACTTTTCAAACAACCATGTAAATGCCACGACTTATAATGAGATCGCTGAGTGTTTTGGGCAACTTTTCTTGTTGGAAAAACATATGTTGATATTATTATAATAATGAAGACTTGCCAGAGTTATTTAAATGGACGCTTTTAAAAAGTTCAAGCATTAAAATGATCTTTCATAGATTTTTGACACGAAATTGATGATCATATAGTTTTGACACTAAGCTCTATATTAAGTGCAATCTGCTTGGCAGTTTGAGCGGGCAATACATTCTTTTCTGAAGTTTTAACTCTGACTATCATGTTAACAACATAAACTTTCCTAAAATTTCCTCTATACATTGTCAGATAAAAGCATCAAACTTATACCTCAAGACAAGATTAGTCTCCTTTCTTACACCAAAAGAGCATGACGAGAAATATCCACAGGATATAAAGAAACCAATTTCTACCCTCAAGAGATCAACAACCGCGTACTTAAACGACACATAAAAAGGCATCAACTTTTGCTCGAGTGACAAAAATATCCATAGCAGTTGTTTTTTGGGTTCAAAGAAATTTACTTGGCATCCGACGTGACTAACGATCGTTCGTGTAAATTGACGAGTCAACTTCGATTCGCTTAAGTAGAGATCATTTGGAACCGTAATTTGCAAACTCAAAACTCTCATCAAACTTCACGATTTCTCGAACTCCACAAATTACCTCAAAATGTATGTTTAATAACACCCTAATTTGCTGACTCATCTGGAGGCACAACCTTGCCATCCGATCTGCAAATTCGATTTGGGGCTAAACACTTTCTCTCTCAATTATCTAAAGAGAATGAACCGAAATATTACTAAAACAACGTCGTTTATGTATAAATGTATATGGCCTTGATTTGGATCAACCGATGTGCCCATAGTAGATGATGCATAAGCTTTTGTATAGTTCACTAGCAAATTGTATACTTGAAATTTGTAGGGGTGCGATTGCATGAAAAGAAATAAATCTTGTAGAGCATGATGCAATCACGAGAGGACAAAGTATAATGGGACGTGGTCTTCCTCGTGTTTCTGTTGCTTCTTGTTTAGTCTAGTACA
The DNA here is from genome assembly GCA_021437795.1 of Rhodamnia rubescens. Classification (NCBI taxonomy): domain Eukaryota; kingdom Viridiplantae; phylum Streptophyta; class Magnoliopsida; order Myrtales; family Myrtaceae; genus Rhodamnia; species Rhodamnia rubescens. The sequence goes on along the minus strand of JAILYA010000002.1, from coordinate 6,995,277 downwards.
AGTAGTTGCATGCAGTGTTATCTTTCTGTTTGTAATAAAAGTGGCTTTGCAAGGAGTTTACAATTCGTGCATCATATGTACCATTCTTTTTTGTGCTAAAGATGCCTTTGTGTTTCGAAGGCACCAAAGAAGGACGTAAGACACAGCTCACTAGTTTAGGAACCACTTTTCTAGTCAGGGAGGCATCAAATGCTTTTACACGACTTTTGGTTTATTCTTTAACAAACTGAACAAACCGTTTTATGCGAGCAACGAAGCAAACATGAGCATAGGATCTGATTAAATATGAGCCGAGGAATTCGATTCGATTCTAGTCAAGATCAAGGGGACTCCGTACTGGGGAGTAGGAGTCAGCAAAGGATTAGGGGCATGTTTGTATGAAGGAGATAGCTGCACCGAGAAATTCTGCAAAATCAAGGTCAGAGCGACTTTGACTTCAAGGAAAGCGAAGTTTTGGCCAATGCAAGTTCTAGGAGCCCAACTGAAAGGGAAATAGCAGAGCTTGTTCTTGGTTGATTTTGAGACTCCCTTGGAGAACCTCTCCGGATTGAACTCTATTGCATCGTCGCCCCAAATATCCGGATCATGGTGGATCAGGATCATGGGCACAAGAAGCACAACTCCTGGAGGTATTTGTATATCTCCCAACTTGGTTGTCTTGTGAAGTGCTCTCATCGTCATAAATCCAAGTGGATACAGCCTGAGTACCTCATTCAGTATCATGCTTACCTGAGTAAAAATCAATTTGTTGTCAGCTTTTTGTCCAGACATTGAGACTACAACAATTAAATTATCCAAACCATGCCTAGTGGACCAAATTTATCAAACTTAATATCATTCATGTGATCTATGTTGTAAGTTCAAATGAGAAGGCACAATCTATATGTCTCACTTCCGTTACTATCGAAAGTAATTTGAGTGACTATCACCGGCTTAAGTACATTGCAAGTGCCAAAACTTATATATGGTACTCATTTTAGTATCAAAACTTTCAAAATGATTACTTAAGTGCTAAATGTTTTGAAAAAAGAACACTTCAATGCCAAAAATTTTAAAACGATCACTTAAGTGTTATTTTTTTTTAAATGCTCACTTCGGTGCTAATCTTTTGTTGCGTATGTTACTTAGTTTGTAAATATCACTTCTTTTTAACGTGATATTGTAAGGATTTCGTTGACCGCTTACTGTCCAACGAAGCATTCTAGAATGAGGCTTTAAAACGAAGCGGTTTTAACAGACAAACGATCTCTAGATCTAGATTCCCTTTGTTTCATGGAAAATAACTTCTCGAAAAATATTTTTCGAATTTTTCGACGTTTGGTTTGCGGAAAATAAGTCCTGGAAAATATTTCCCCCATGGAAAAATCTCCTTCCGGCCACATGCAAGGCCTGGCATCGCCGGTCATGAGCGAGCTCAAATGAGTCTTCACCAGCCTTGAGAGAGGCCGGGCAAGCCATCATTGGCCTCAACCGAGGCCAAGCCTCGCCAGATCCGGCGAGGTAAGGCAAATAGTCACGAGGCCTCGATCGGGGCGAGGCCGGATGTTGCCGGGCCTCGAGCAAAGCCAGGCAAGCCATCGCCGACCTCGAGCGAGGCCGGCCAAGCAAGCCGTCGGCGGTCTCAACCGAGGCCGGGCATCGTCGGCTGTGGCAAGGCTCAAGCTCGCTTGCGGCTAATCGTCGACGACCAAAAAAAACAATCCACGGGAAAAAAAAAAGAATAAAATAAAAAAGATAAAAAAAAGATAAAAAGTTAAAGATAAATAATTAAAACATTTAAAAAATAAATTTTCCAAAATTAAATAAAAAATGAAAAGAAAAAAATTATTGAATGAAGTGCATAGAGGGAAATTAAATCCAATTTTCATACCAAACAACGGAAAATATTTTCCGAGTCTTTTTCATATTTCAGCCAAACACCGGAAAATATAGTCATTTTCTTGGAAATTGACTTCTTGGGAAATATTTTCCACAAAACAAACGAAATCCTAGACTATGACATTTTTATTTCCAGTCTTCGACCATTTTCGAATTATTTCAGTGCACCACGAAAACTATTGGTCAACCATATTCATCGGCCAGAAGAAAAACTACATGTTACGTAAGAGGATCTCAACCGTCTGATGAAGGACTTTAGAATATCAGATTCCAGGAGTTGCAAGATGGACAAGTTATTCGTGGGTGGTAAGTTGTTGAAGTTGTTGCTGAATTTCAAAACTTGTCGATAGAATTAGGTGTACCGACGTCAAAATTCAACAGTAATGCCATGTCTGTCTCGCAAATATTGAACATCACCGGAAAAGTATTTTCAAATGTGATCTTCGTATGTTTGGTTGGTCTTTGCAATTAAGATGAACTCTAAAACATAAAATTAAGGAACGAAACCGCGACGATTATAATGAACATTATTCCTTGTAGATCATGAGAGCTTCAATTACCAATTTACCGACCAGTTGGGTGTCAATGATTCGCTGTTGCATATAATTAATTGAAAAAACTACCAATTCAGCTATAAAAGTTTGGTAAGGATGTCAATTGAATCCTGACTTTTTTTTAAAAAAAGTTTGCCTATATAACTTGAAATATTTGTGCAAAATTTCAATACGGTCTTTCCGACCGATTGCTATCGGAAATAACTGATGGGACGACTCAAATAGGACGTTATTTCAAGCAAAGTTAATCACGTCGGCCTGTCACATAAGATGATCGACGAAAACTAAATGCTACATCCGGGGTAATTTCCCGAAAGGACTACAACGGAATTTCGCCAAACGCTTAGAACTATGTCGTTAAATTGAAAAATTTCAGTATTAAATTGAAATATGTACAATAAGACTATTATTAATTCGATAATTACTCTCAATTAATTCAATGGGGATAGGTTGTCCGGTAACATAGATACGGAGGACTAAGCTAGGGAAACGATCCGATTTTCGTTGACCGACCCGTCAACATTTTATGCGACAGAGAGGAAAAGGAACACTGACCGAGTTGTGGATGGGGGCATTCAAGTCTCTTCGTCAACTTCTCACCCGTGTACGATCAAGCAGGCAGCTCGGCATCACGAATGACTCTTAAGATTAGTATTTCAAAATTTGTTGATAGAATTAGGTGTACCAATGTCAAAATTCAATAGTAATGCCATGTTTGTCTCGCAAATATTGTACATCACCGGAAAAGTATTTTCAAATATGATCTTCATATGTTTGGGTGGTCTTTGGAATTAAGTATTGTACGGAACCCACTTTGGTATTGCATTTTCAGAGGATTATTCGAGTTACACAACTTTCAAAAGGCGATCACTTAAGTGACTTCGACAACTTAGATTGTCGGAAACTTGACATGTCATTACTTAAATAACAAAAGCGCGCCGGTGTCCCTTATTTTCATGGTTTTAAAAAAAATCGGCACTGAAGTAACCCCTTCATAAAGTTTTGACACTAACTTGATTGTTGGCAATGTTTTGGCACTAAACTAACATGTTAACAATATAGAGCCCGATACAGCACCTTGTGCCACTTTATTATGTTGGTACATGGCATCAATGATACTCCATTTTTGGAAATGCACAAAGATTAATTTTCGATAATTCACCCCTCAAAGAAGTTGATGCTTCTCGAGTGAAGAAGCAGCTGATATTCTACTTGAACTTGCAAGTATTAAAGCCATTATTTCAAGTTTTCCACCAATAAAATTGCTCACTTGTCAAATTGCAGAACATTTGATAATATATTGTGGATTTCGAAAGTGAGAAAGCCAGAATCTAGAGTTACTAATGTTCCATTTGTTTCGCGAAAAATAAATAAATTAGAAAATATTTTTCTAAAAATATTTGATTGTATTATTTTTAGATATAAATCATTATGGATAATGAAACATTTTTCATCGACTAACTATTTCACGCAACACCGACGATCAATTTTGGGAAAAAGTTGTTCAAATTATTCATTCTTCGCTAAACAAACGAAGACTAAACAGTCAATGATTATGTCGGTATCTTTCCGAAACCTAACCGGAATCAATTAGTAATCAAATGACAATTGTTCCGCCATATCCGGTGAAAATTAAAAGAAATCGTCATCTGAAAGTCAGAATCGTGTGACATAATTACTATTCTTTGTGACGTATGAGATGATTTCTTTTTCAAGTGTTATTGTCTGTGTCATTCAACAGCTGCTACTTAATGGAGTTATTTTCTTGAGTTGACATCATGCGGCTTTTATGGAGTTCACCTCACATAAACTCAATCAATTCTTCGGAATCATGGATGATGCAGTCATAAACGTTTTTAAAATCTTGCAACCAAAGTCCTTGACTCATATTCGGTCCGACGTGACTTATTTTATGGCGAGAAAGCGTCGACCAATGTACTTGTCAAGAACGATGATTATATATTTTTTTCAAAATCTTCTAGGAAGTCTACCGATGATTAAATTTTAAAAATTTAGAACTAAATTGGCCCACCAATACGACGTGTAGGACTTCCATCGTAGCTGGGTCTAGGATTGGGTAGGAAAGTCGGGACGTCTTGTTAACCTAATTTCTATCCAATCCCGTGGTAGGATTTCTTAAATTAGGAAACAGATATAAATCAGCCTAATCACAAATAAGCTAATAGAAAAGATACTCATTAGCATCGTCCCATTAATGGAATACATCCGTGATCTCGTGAAATAAACACAGCTATCAAAGTTAAAACTTTATACCGCCAACGTAAAAAGTAAAAATCCACAAGTATATAGAGAGATGCCTATTAATATCGTACGTCAAATAACACTTATCTTTGAGCAATCAAAGTCGAAAGAGACCGATATAATTAACACTCGTAAATTACATGAAGCGGTTAAATGGTTAAGTACACACCGCCCTTGACATGGACGAGTGACTCTCATCCAAAGCACTCTGTACATAATTAACTTTTTTTTTCCTTCCGGTTGTTCAATTCGATGATCATGATACACATAAGATCCAAATTGCACCATTATTAAAGAGAAGCAACGGTGCCTTAAGGCTAGCAATGTTTTTAGCATTTGAATGCTAATATAAAATAGAATGCATCTTTCTTGGGGCCCCGTTTATGTCACGAAAAATGAATCATTTAGAAAATATTTTCCAAGCACTTACAAAAGCAAATAAACGAAATATGTTTTCATCGCCCATGAATATGTTTAGACATATATTTTTGGCGATAATTAAAATATTCTTCGTTGACTAATTATTTCAAGTGATACAGATGATCATTTTCAGAAAAATATTTTTCAAAATATTCATTTTTTGTGAAAAAGAACAAAGGAGGCTTAAAATTCTGGTTGCTAACCGGGGCCAAACATCTCTAACTTGAGCGCACTTTTAGTTTCTCCCAATATAATATAACTTTTTGACTTCATTAAAATACTCAATTGAAAAAATTTCCATGTATAAATATAATATGATAATCTATGTCAATTTTCCCCAACTAATGTATGTAAACTTCTACATTTTCCTAATGAGATTTGAATCAAGAAAACTAAGGCAATCATTGGTTAAAATGTGGCCAACCAATTTCTTTTTCACATTCTGACCGAAAATAAAAATAAAAATAAAAATCTTTTTCACGCTACTTCTAGAAGATAGCATGGCCGGCCAATCATTGCCAAAAGTGGAGCTCATAATTTGGCCAAGATGGAAAGGAATCGGCCGGCTGCTCACACGTGGAAAGTGAAAGTGGCCGACCAAGGAATGGGGAAAAGGGGACAAATCTCACCTTGAGAATGACCTAACAATGTCGGCCATTGGAGAGACAGACTCACGATCAATCTCGCTAGGATTTCCAATGATCACAGATCGGAAAAATTCAGAGAAAATGAACACAGATTCGGCTGTGAAGAAGCAAAAGGAGGAGGCAACACCCAAGTTCTCCGGGCTAAAAAACATTAAAAGTGCTTAAAACTTATATACGGCGCTACTTTAAGATCAAAATTTTCAAAACGATCACTTATGTGTTAATTTTTTTAAAAAAATGATCACTTAAGTACCAACTTCTTTTAAAAAGGATCACTTCGGTACCAATTCCAATTTGAACTGACGTAGCTTACCGGAAATCCGATACGTGTTATTTTTTTTATTAATATTTGAGCGACGTGGATCGGTGGAGTTGACACTAAAGTGATCGTTTTTTTTAAAAATTCGCACTTAAATGATCATTTTTAAAAAAAGTTGGCATTTAAGTGATCGTTTTGAAAGTTTTGGCATTGAAGTGATTGTTTTTTAAAAAAAATTGGCACTTAAGTGATCGTTTTGAAAATTTTGACACTAAATTGAGCGCCGTACATAAATTTGGCACTTATAGTATACTTAAGCCAAGTTCTCAGTTAATTTCAATAGTGAACAAGTTGGCTATTTCGATAGCACCAATGGGCTACGACAAGGTGATTCCCTCACTCCAACCCTTTGTCCTGGTTATGGATGTTCTTCACAAACTATAGATGGAAAAGTTTACGTGTCTTCCTTAAAGTTTCATTGGCCCTGTGAAATGCTAAGAGTCACTCACTTATGCTTCGTAGATGATTTGCTCCTCTTTGCTTAGGACGATGTAGATTATGTCCCCTAACTTGTTGATACACAGGATGAATTTGCAGCTCTCAAGGGATTGCGGTTTAACCCAAATGTCAAATACTTTTCTTTGAGTTGATTGAAGATGAAAAGCTCCACATTTTAGATCACACGTCTTTCTTCACAGGTACCCTCCCTATCAGATTCTTTGGCAACCCTTCTTGTTAATAGAAGAGTCGGCACGTTTGATTGCAAGAGTCTGACTGACAAAATCTTCAACACGATAGAAGGATGGGGGATGAAACATATAAGCTTTGCAAAATGTCTCCACTTGGCCAAATCGGTCGATTCTAATCTTCATCTGCACTTATTGGATGCAAATGTTTCAATGCCATTAAACCTGTCAAAATGGGTCAAAGACCCATTTTTTTTAATCCATATTAGATAGGTTGAGTTGTCATATGCGTTAGTTATGTTCAATAAATGAGTTTAAAATGATAATGCCCAAAATGATGTACGTGTTACTTTGATTCCTTATAACTCTCTCTTCATTATTTCTCGCCTTCACTCGATCTAGTGCTTGCATCTCGCTTTCGATATGATTTTTTTTAGATTGTGTTCAATATAGAAGTGTTTTATCAATATGGGTATAGTCAGGATATGTCCTATCCGATATGAAGCGCTAGATTTATATCACATGAAAAAATGTCAAAATGGATTAAATTGGTTCATTTGGTTTGGAATATTCTCGAACCGACCCGACTCCCATCGGGTCTAGTTGTGGCCGCTATTGTCTCTGACCCTAGGCGAAGACCAGCTGATGTGCTCCTCCCTTCCCAATACGATATATTCAATGAGAGAACTGCACTTTCCCACGTCTGTCTTCTCACACGGAATTTTGTGTGCTTCTCTTTTTCATAAGGTACCTTGTGGGCATTAGTCGTCGAATCGTATGGTAGAGTGAAGGCGTTGGTTTCGTGTGTGTTTCCTTTCATTTCAAGTTAGCTGATGACTTCTACTTGTTTGATAGAATGCGCAGGAGACAAAATGACATGTTCTGGGCAAAGCAATAGCAGCCTGTTATTCAATATCACCTAATTTTCCCGAAGCTAAGTAAGCCCATTCCATTGACGAGCGTTGGCCGAGCGAAGAGGTTGAAGATGATGAACAATAAAAGGAGCTCTCAGCGCGGAATAGAAGGAAACAGCAGAAAATCGAAAAACTAGGAAGAAAAACAAAGAAGAAAACATCAGAAGATGAAAAGGCATGTTTCACTCCGGTGAGATTGTCGGCTATAACACGTAGAATAGCCGACGATATTTAAACTTCTCACTTGAAGAACCATTCAGAAGTTTAGAATTGCATCCATATATCGGACAAATGCCAAATAATAGCACCAACTTACACCTCAAGACAACAACAGTTTCCGTTTTCAAACGGAAAAGGAAGACGCATGAATCAAAACATCGGTCGAATAAAAAAAAAAGAGTTTATACCCTCAAGACAAATACAAAAAAAACCATAATAGAAGGCACGGTCTTCTGCTCGAGCAACGAAAATATCCTGTTGGCTTTTCTGTCCAAAGACAATTATTTTTAATCTCGCGTGATTAATGATTGCGGGTGGATAATACCATTTGCACTTAATTGTATTAGGGCCGCATAAATTGCATTTTAATTAGCCCGCTGCTAAATGGGTTTATGCCGGTGGGGCCATGAAATTAAGTAAATTGTTAAGATTGAGCCCATGAGAACATGAGGTTGGGCCAAGCCCATTGAACACCATGCTCCCAAAAATTGCATGTGCCATGCACATGGGAAGTTCCAAAACTTTGAAGGATTGCATTATTTAATAAAATTTAAAGGGAATAAGAGCATTATCCTTGACGATTTCAATTATATGAGAATAACAGGGACTGATATTTTAATTTGGGATATGTTCACTACAAGTTCTAAAACTTGTCACGAACTGCAATCGAGTCTTAAAAATTGCAAAAAGTGCATTCGAGTCTTAAAATTTATCAAATTGGAGCAATCGAGTCTTTCCGTCAACTCCGTTAAAAAACGAAGTCGTTTTAGCTATGTCATCGCCACGTAAGAGAGAGAAAATATTAAAGAAAGTCACATCGGCATTTTTGTTAGTCAAATTGAATGGAGTTAACGAAAGGACTCGATTGCACTAATTTGCCAAGTTTTAAACAAGTGCAACTTTTTGCAAGTTTTGAGACTCGATTGCATTTTCATGATAAGTTTTAAAACTTTTAGTAAACTTATCCATTTTAATTTCCTAATGGAGAAGATTGCTATATCTCTTTGTCTAGGATAGGAAAGCGATGAATTAGAAAACCTAGTCCATTGCCTATAAAAAGACCCAATTCTCTCATTAACAAAGGAGGTTGACAAAACAAGGGCTACGGATTACACAGGCAAAACAATAGCGAGAACATTCGGAGTGTTAGGATTCGACGCACAATCAAATTAAAGTAAAACATAAAACGAGAAAGAAAAAATCAAGACGCGAGATTTTTTCCAGGTGCACCCTTAAACTAAGGCAAGGTCGAGTAGATAATTCCACTATAATTAACACATCGTTTTTCTCGTTACATCACTCAATTACAAGCAAAAAAAATATATATAGCAAGAATTATTCATGAATCCAAACTCATGTGCTTTCCTATCGTTGGGAAGTATAAACCATACTCCAACATTTTCCACTTCGTGAATACTTCTTATACTTCTTGAGACTTAATACAGTTGCACATCATTCAAACTCTTTTGCACTTACTGCATTGATAAAAAAAATTTGTCTTATTCACCTGTGTGTCAACTTTTTCCAGCATTACAACTTTTTGAAGCTCCCTCCCTCGCGGTTGCAGCTTATAGCCCTAGTTTCCGATGACCACGTGCCTTGTTGAGCCCTACTATCGCGCCCAATTGTCGTCCACCCACCACCGGCAATGCTGACGGCGCTCCATTGTAGCAACCTGTGTTTTCCAACAACAACTGCAGCTCCTCTAGGCATATATTCGAGAGGCTATAGTTGACACCTAAATTTTCCCGACGGATTCATCAGCATCTTTCAAAGAATATCATTTCAAGAATCAAGTTGGCATGTAAAGGCAGGAGTTTACCCTATCAGTTTATATGAGCTTGCATTCCTTATTCTCACTGTTCCTACTACATGTATATACCATAAGTATGATAGCTTATTAATAGCTAGGGTTCATTTTGTGTAGGCCCATCCTTGCATCTTGTAAAAATTAGCGATCGAATTTTGCGCTATCCGACCCCTAATCGAAAACGTCTGTATGACGTCATCGTACATTCATTTTTTTTTCACTGTGTTTCTTCTACACTTTTGACCAAGGGACATCTTGGGCTTGAGGGAAAACATTTTGGTCAACGGCAACCCCAAAGAGCCTCGACCACCACAATTCACAAGCCCACTCAATTTTCTCTCCAACAAATGTGACATGTCTTTCCTTATTCGATTAAAGAAAAGTACATAGAGAGGGGGCTGGACAAATTCAGAGTTCAAAATGCAGAGCTCAGAAGCACTCCTTTAGGCAGTCACTTCAAACTTACGAAGAAGCAATTGCTGAAGATAGATAACAAGTAGGAGTACATAACTACGGTGACTTATGCGTTAGCAATTGACAGTTTGATGTATGCTTTTTTGGTAAAGAGTTTGATATGCTTTGGTGTGTACCAAATCAGACATACCGATACCTCATGCAGTAGGAGTTGGGGCAAGTTCTCTCATGATTGTAACTCAAAACTTGATACCAATATTGAAGAGATTGTCTAGTGCGGCATTGTGATTTTTCCCTTTCTGATTTTCAAAGGGTTTTCCATCTAAAAGATTCGTCGTGTCTTCTTATTCGATTTTTCTCTACTATGTTTGACATTCCTAACAAAAAAATCGTGGCAATGGTCATGATGCTATTGGACAATAATTGTTCAGAATTATTTGGGGGAATTTCAAAGTATTTGTTATTTGAAAGTCATAATTAGTCAGATTTAGTTAGGAATAAGAATGCCACAAGTGTCATAACTTCCTTACAGCACCCATTGAGCGCTGTAACTTTTTTTTTTTTTTTTATCACTCTAGTGTTATGAATTCTAAAAATTGTTCACTTGAGTATCATAAATTTCAACTGGTCACCCGAGTTCTTCTCAAGAAACGATCACCAAAATGTCATGGCACTTGTGATAAACATTTTAAAAAATTTATAGCACTCAAATAATTGAGTGAAAACTTATATGATACTCAAGTGATCGGAAATTTTTTTTTGACAGTGGTAATACCATGGCCTTGTGATTGAAGTTGTTTTTTTTTTCAAGTGTTCTTGTCTTGATCATTGTCATTCTTTACTTTTTTTTTCTTTTTCAAGTCATGTACTTGATTTGATATCAAGTGGAGGATTTCCTCTAGTTCACATCACATCAGATAAATCAATTCTGCGTGAATCATGGGCCCAAATTAATAGCCTATAATCTACGTATGGCTCAAAATCGTGGCTGGCGCAGAAGTTAGCGAAAAGTTAGTGAAGTCAACCTGATCACTTATAAAACCTTTTTATAAGCCACTGTCAAGTTGAATTTTTGCGCATTAAAGAACTGTAATAATAATAATAATAATAATCATCATCATCATCATCTAGCTTCTTTGCCATGATGGTCATTGCAAATGGAAGAAGTACGTATTAAATCCAATCCGACCCGGGCAAACAGATCTAAAACATTAAAATACAAGAGTAATGTTAGCACTCGGGGCTCAGGCATAGTAATACTTATATATATCTCATATCACTTGAGCATAAATTTTGAGGGGCCTTATATACATATAGTCTTCATTTCTTTTATGTGGAAGTATCGAATACACTGGAGCTTTGATAAGTCTTATCTAGAATATCATCTGCGGTGTTGACAGGCTCGGACTAAGCCTCCCTCTTGGCGATCCCCTTTGCGTGCTCCCAACAAATGTTATCGGAGCTGATGATAGATTGGTGGACCCCCAATATGTTTCGGTGCTTGGTGAATATTTGAGGGAATGAATCCGGTGGCCAACGCAATTTCTAGGCGGTGTGCATTTTGATGTAGCAATGCGGGGCCAATGGCAATTTTCATGGTTCATTATGGAGAAAGAGATTAGGGATGAAGGTGGGCGTTGAAGATTCAAGTATTGAGATAAGTTGATACATAAGTATACTTAAGGAGAGCAAACCTAACAATGAGCTTACACGTGAGGGAAAGATTATTGAGATACACGCGTGAGTTGTGTTAGAAAAGTCTCAAATCAAAAAGTTGACGTGGTATTGAGCAAGTTAATATGTACCGTCGGTCCAACTGGATATGTTGACTAGCTAAGATTTCACCTCTATCTTGACAATCTTTCCAGGTAAAGTTGAAGTATCAAACTATTCCCAACAAAGTCAACTTGGTGAATTGGAAAACCTTTCTTATAAGCTACTGTCAGGTTGATTTTTGAAGCATTAAAGAATTGTCATTATTAGAAAAGTCTGGCTTTCTTGCCATGATAGTTATTGGAAATGGGAAGAAGTGCGTATTAAATCCAATTTAACCTGAGCAAACAGATCCAAACCATTAAAAAATAAAATGTCAGCACTCGTGACTCAGGCATAGTAATACTTTTACCCTTGGTTGTCTTTGCAAAGGATTATTTTGAAAACCATTCAGCCCACCGCAAAATCTGTGAATGTGGCACCGCTTTCTGTTTGAACTTCAACATCCGGAGGAAAGATGACATATTCATGTGTGATATATGTTATTGCAGTTTCAATAAGCCTTATCTAGAATATCATCTGCGATGTTCCAAATAATTTGTTCGGAGTAAGATTCTAGGGTGAGTTGTTGGAGACTTCGTCCACTGCAGGTGTGCGATTTGATCATTGACTCCTTCGGAACTTGAAATTTGATTGTTTGTCATGGTATCAAAGAAGGATTCCCACCCGGAATGTTGATTTTGCTTTGCAGGGTTACTTGTGCAACAACAAGATCAGAAAATTGACCGGAGCCAATTGAAGGAATTTATACCATGATAGAAACGAAGGAAATTTGGGAGAATGAAAAGTAATTGTATTGAGTTCTCTGTTTCTTACATGTACATGAACATGTATATTACAAGAACAGAAAATGGAATAGGAAACAAGACGATACTTTTCCTATTTCTACCGATTCAATAGATATTTATTGAATCAATCTAAGATATATTGAATCAATCAATCTACGATACACATAATCAAATCATATCCTCAACAATACTGTCCGACAATTATTCTTTCCGGCATCTGTCCTATCTAACTTTATCCTAAGTTCACATTACCAAATGCAACCTTAATAGACATGCGTATCTCCAAAATCGAAAAAGTGACAGTTTATTTTAATGCTCGGCAACTTTAGAATAGGCAAAGGCAAATCATCTTTGCTTTGTTATTCAAAAAGTTTTTTCGACTTTCTTAGTAACTCGGCATTATTTGGGATGGAGGTGCTAGTAGCCAGCTCAATGATTGGCCCATGTTTTCTTGGTGTGAGCAACTGGGACAATTTAACTAGGGCACCAAAGCCAAACCGGGAGAAGATCGGATAGGTTCCTACGTACAACATTGAAGAAAACGGCCTTGTCTGATTTGGTTCCGGTTTTGTACCTCGTAAATTAGCCCTAGTTGAAAGCTATTAGCTCTCTTGTTTCCCCCTCTCACTTTGTTTGGAGAAAAGATAGATATATCAAAGATGGTTTTCATACCTAAGGAGGTTAGGAAATCCATCAATGAGCTAACCCCCACACTAGAGATTGTTCACATGATATATTTTCTTAAAATAATAATTATACTGCTTAAATTAGGCCGCAATCTTAGGTCAACCCTGGAACCACCCGGTTCAATTCCAGGCCGATTCCTAAGGGAATTGGGAACCGACTTTGATAGAGTAGGTTTCAAATTATTGATTTGAAATCTACCCATCCTGAATCTATTACCCCAAGTATTTCCAATGCTTGCATGCTGATTGCTGACCTAGACAAAAAGGTCAACAGTTGGTGTGCAATTGGTAGATCTGTACGGACTAGTTTGTGGAAAGGGCATGTAAAACTTCAGCTCTGCGGCTCCTTTTTGTGCAATAAATTAATCATTCACTTTTATTGCCCTTAAAATGTTGTGCTCAAAGTGCTAAGTGTTAACACTTAAATTTTGGCGACCCCATTTAGTCATTTATTAAATAAGAATATTAGGATTTAACTCCGACCCTAAACAAAAATATTATTAATTTTGCATTTGCATTTGCATTATAGGAGTACTTAATGGAAATAGGGCCACGTAAATTGCATTTTAATTAGCCCGCTGCTGGTTGGGTTGCCATGAAATTAATCAAATTGTCAAGATTGAGCCCATGAGAACATGAATTTCGGCCAAGCCCCATTGAATGCCCATATTTAATAAAACTATGGTTTGGAAGAATTAAAGACATTAACCTTACCAATTTCAATTATATGAGAATAAGAGGGAGTGATATTTTAGTTTCCTAAGATGAGAGGATTGATTTATCTCTTTGGTCTAAGATAGGAAAGTGATGAATTAGAAAACCCTAATCCATTGCCTATAAAAAGGCCCCATTCTCTCCAAAGCAAAGGAGGTTGACAAAACAAGGCTACATAATACAGAGGCGAAAAAAAATAAATAAAGAGAACTTCCAAAGAAGCTCCCTCCCTCGTGGTTGCCACTTGCGCCCCTAGTGTCCGATGACCACGAGCCTCGCCGAGCCCTGCCTTCGCGCTCAACCGTCATCTACCCACCACCTGTAATCCCGACGGCGCTCTATTATAGCTCGCAGTGATTTCCGACGATGACTGCAGCTATTCTTGGCATCCATGCGAAAAGCCATTGTTGACATGTAAATTTCGTCGATGAATTCATCATTCATCCTTCAAAGAATTTCATTTCAAGAGTCGAGTTCGCATGTAATGGCGGGAGTTGACCCTATCAGTTTACATGAGCTTGCATTCCTTATTCTCACAGTGTTCCTTCTACACGTATATATCATAAGTATGATAGTTTATTCATAGGTAGGGTTCATTTTGCGTAGGCCATCCATGCATCTTGTGAACATTAGCGATCGAATTTAGGTGCTATTCGACCCCTAATAAGAAAAACGTTTGTATTACATCATTCTATGTCCTTTTTTTTTCACTGTTTTTCTTCTACGCTTTTGACCAAGGGACATTGTAGTCTTAGAATCTTGGGCTCGACCGAAAAAGTTTTGGTCAACGGCAACCCTAAAGAGCCTCAACGGCTGCAATTCACAATCCACTCGATCTTCTCTCCGTCAAATTTGACCTTTCCCTAATCGATTAAAGGAAAATACATAGAGAGGGTTGCTGGATTGATTCAGAGTTCAAAAATGAAAATCCCAGAAACGCTAGGAGTCACTTCAAACTCTCAAAGAAGTAATTGCTGAAGACAGATGACATGAAGGAGTATAGGATTACATGACTGAGCTGACTTATGTGTTAGCTATCGACAATTTGATGTATAAATCAAACATGTCTCATGCAGTGGGAGTTGGGGCAATTTGTCTCGTAATTGTAACTCGAAATTTGATGCTGATATTGTAGAAATTGTCTTGTGTGATACCGTGATTTTTACTTTTCTGATTTTGAAATGGTTTTCCACGTAAAAAATTTGTCTCTTCTTCTTCGATTTTTCTCTTCTATGTTTTGCATTCTTCACAAGAAAATTGCGGTAATGGTCATGACGCTATTAGATGATGATTGTTTAGAATTATTTGGGGGAATTTCAAAGAATTTGTCATTTAAAAGTCAGAATCAATCTAATTTAATTAGGAATAAGGGCACCACAAATGCCATAACTTTCTTGCAACGCTTATTTAAACGCTATAACTTTTTTTTATCCTAATTACTTGAGTGTTATGAATTTCAAAAGATATTCATTTAAGTACCATAACTTTCAATTGGTCACCCGAGTTCTTCTTAAGAAACGTTCACCGAGGTGTCGGAACTTTGACGTGGTATGACACTTGTGATGAATGCTTTTATAAAGTATAGCACTCAAGTAATCGAGTGAAAAGTTATATGGTATTCAAGTGATCGAAATAAAATTTCGACACTCAAATAAATATCGTATAAAAGTTGTGGCACTGATCGCACGTGTGATTGGATGTTTCTTTTTCAAGTGGTCTTGTCTTGATCATTGGCATTCTTTGCTGGTTCGCGTCAAAACGTCCTGCTTAACGAAGTCCAATTTCTTGATTTGACATCAAGTGGAGGATTTCATCCAGTTCACATCACATAAGCTAAATCAATTCTGCGCAAATCCGATGGTCAACATGATCAGTTACAAGACCTTTTTTAATAAGCCACTTTTTGCGCGTTGCAGAACTGTCAGTATTAAAAAAAATCTTGCTTCCTTCAACGATGGTTATTGCAAATGGAAGAAGTGCGTATTAAATCTAATTTGGCTCAGGCATGGAAACACATTTATATGTCTCATGTCACTTGCGTCAATGGACATATAGTCTTCGTTTCTTTTGTGTGGAAGTATCGAAAATACTAAAGTTTCGATAAGCCTTATCTGTAATATCATATGCGATGTTGATGGACTCGGACTTGGGCTCCTAGTTGGTGATTTTTTTCAAGTGAAGGTATCGGACTTCAGCTGCGCTCCTAAAAAATGGTATCGTAGCCGATGATAGATTGGTGGGCTCCCAATCCATTCCGATACTTGGTGGATACTTAAGGGATTGAATTTGATGTTAACGTGGTTTTCGGGCGGTGGGCATTGTGGTGTAGCAATGCGGGCCTGATAGCAAGCTTTCATAGTTTGGTTTGGAGAAAGAGATCGGGGATGAAGGTGGGCATTAGAGATTTAAATTGAGATAAGTTGATGCAAAATGATAGCTAAATTAAGGGAGAGCTTACTTAATACTGAGCTCACATGTGAAGGGGGGATTATTGAAATACACGTGTAGGTTTTGTCCCCCACTAAATAATTAATATGGTGTTGATCAATTAATATATTATTAATAGCTCATAACTCATTAGCTTAGGTTTTTTACTGAAAATTGGTCCAATTGAATATGTTGAGGGATTTGGATTCGGATTTGGACTCTCTCTTAGTGATCTCTTCAATCGAACCCAGAGCTAGCTGGGATTATTTACAAGTGGTATTCAAGCTCTTATTTTTGCAACTTTAGCCGCGGCTTATATAGGCGAATCCATGGAGGGTCATCATTGACTCGTTTTCAAAATAGTCGTTTTTTAGTTTAGCCCAAGGTAATGTATGTGTAACTCAAGATAATCTACTGAGGCAAGATAAAAATAGATTGAAGGTATCTACGCACTCCCGACAAAATCGACATGATCTTTTATAAAAACCGTTTTTACAAGCCCCTGTCGCGTTGATTTTTGCGCACTAAACGACTGTCATTATTAAAGATAATCTGGCTTCCTCGCCATGATGGTTGTCGCAAATGGGAAGAAGTGGGTATATAAATCCAATTCGACCCCAGCAAACAGATCCAGACCATTAAAGAACAGGAGAAATGTCAGAACTCGTGGCGCAGGCATAGTAATTTAATGGCAGCGAGCACTTGAGCAGCAACCGCTGGTATAAGTGATGCATCACAGAAGATGAACCATTCGCCTCAAAGAGTACAACCCTCAAATTTCTCTCGAGCTCGTCTAACCCTAATGTACTTCTGCAATGGGGTTGGATATAGTTCAATTTCTGGAAAACAAGACCATACTAGTTACCGGCGCCACCGGCTTCCTGGCAAAGAGTACTCTCTCTCTCTCTCTCTCTCTCTCTCTGTGAATACGTATATATGTACGTATGTATAACGCATGCTCGCACTCCCGTCTGTACGTCTCATAAGCATACTTAGTTTATAATGTATAGTACTCTTGTTGTTGGGATCTGCCTTCTGTAAAACTATTTGTTTGAGTTGCGCATAAGTGAACGAGGGTTATTAAACGATATAGAAGATTACCTTAGGGTTGGCGATTACGAAGCTCTAATCCGTATAGGGGGTCGCCTATGGGAAGGGCCGAATAGCGGGCGCTGCGACTTCCTTCGATCCTGATTGGAGGAAACTAACCCGAATCTCGCGCGCACGGCGAGGGCCCCTTTCTCTTCCTTTTCCATGTCTCCTGTGGCACTCCATTGCCCCAACCGCCACTGCATCACCATCAACCCCGACAACCTTCAGTCTCCGACCACCTCGGATGACTTTTCATAGTGATGGATATGCAATGACTTACGAAAACACATACCGAACATTCGTAGTTGCCATCACAGAAATCATCTTGTCTGCAACCGAAATTTACTTGTCTGTATCTATTGTTTTTGACTTAGTTCTTGTGGAGAAGATACTCCGGATTCAACCAAATGTGAAGAAAATGTTCCTCCTCATTAGAGCTGCGGATCAACAGTCAGCCACGCGTCGATTGCATGAAGAGGTAACAAATTCAGGGATAAACCCTAAGTTGTGATGATTGGCATGACAAAGTTACTTCATTATAGGATTTGGTTGAAGTTTGACTAGAATATCCGACGCCAGTGACGAAATAGTGCCAACCATTTTTGACGGATCTGATGAGAAGTTCAAGTCAATCTGGTTCCCTTACCCTTTAATGCATGTGGCACAATTTTTAAGTACATTTATGGAATCAAGAAAAGACGAGAATGGCGTGCACATGCTGTGATCTTGAACAACGTTGCCAGCAATTATATATGCATTTTTTTCTTTAGAGCAAAAGGGACCAAAAACTCCAAACTATGTCTAGCGTGATAAATTTTCGTTAATTTTTTTTTTGTGACACTAAAATCCTTAACTTGTATCCGTTTTGACACATTAAGCCTCGGTCAGAATCTCATCAATAAAATCTTCCTACGTAGACACCAGAAAGTAAACAGTGTTGAAATGGCACCACTTGGCTTAAGTGAAATAAAAACAATGTTATTTTGGCTGAAAATTTATTTGATCGAACATTGACGGAGGGTAAATATGTCACATTGGTATAAGTTTGGGATTTTTTATGTTACAAATTTTTTTTTAGAGTAAATATGTTATAGCGAACATAGTTTGGGGTTTTTGATATGATAAGAAAAAAAGTTCGGGATAAATGTATCACAACGAGATATAGCTTAGAGTTTTTTGTGACTTCTTCCCGTTTCTTTGCTGCTTCAACAACGGCCCTCTCAACAACTAAAAGTTGGTAAACCATAGTAGAACGAATTAAAAAAATTCCAACATTGACAAGCAAATTTAATTGTAAAAAAATAGGTAAGTTATTCAACTAAAGATTGGTAAAATTATATAAGAGCAAGTAAATTTAAGGCTGTAAAAAAAAAGGCAAATGAAAGTTGTTCAAAGATAAGAAAAATCGGTAACTCAGATAAATGTCAAAAAGAGTTGGTAATTTCATGGAAATGGCAATAACTTACCAACAAGTTACGGGAAAATTGGGTGACCAGTAACTTCTTTTACCAATGTTTTTTTACACCTATTGATTGAGTGATTTATTAATCAATCCTAGACCCATACAACCATGAAATCATTCAAGTTTCTAAATTCTAGCTTTGCTAAAATGAAAGACTGAATATAACTACTTTCCTATACATACATATGAGAAAAATTCACTCTCCATCGTCCTAGATAGTAGATATTACATGGTTTTATTTGTGACATGTGTTGTGTATGCAGTCTAATTTTTGCATCTCGTCCCAAACAGATCATAGGGAAGAAGTTGTTCGACGTTGTAAGGCAAAAATATGCACAGCACTTAGGCTCCATCCTGGAGAAGTTACATGCAATTCCAGGTGACGTTTCGAGTGAGAATTTGGGAGTGAACGATTCCGATTTCAGGTCCGAGTTGTGGACAGAAATCGATATCATCATCCATTCAGCTGCGATTACCGCATTCTATGATCGGTACCCTTTTGAATCCGCTCAATTTTTCTGCAATCAATGATTCATTTTTAACTATCTTGCTAAGCTTTTTACCTTGCAGGTATGACACTGCACTGGCCATCAATACGTATGGAGCTAAGCATGTGGCGGAATTCGCTACAAGATGTATCAATATAAAGATGCTACTCCATATATCAACTGGTGGGTGATTTTTCCGTTCCGGTCATTCTCAATATCTCCTTCGTTCTATCGCATATCCCTCAATCAAAATTTGTCACATTAGTCACATAAACTAATTTAGCGGACCGATCAATATTAGTATGTCTAGTATCGACCATACTTTATTGATAGCCACCGTACACATGATTCGTTTTTTCAGCATATGTATGGGCCCGCGTAGATAGCAGAGTTATACCAGAAAAGGCATTTAGCATGGGCGAGACGCTAAATGGATCAAGAAAACTGGACGTCAATGAAGAAAAGCTCTTGTGTGAAGAATTGATTAGGGAGCTTCGAGAGAAGAATGCTTCAGAAGAAGAAATCACCATCGCCTTGAAGAATTTGGGCATGCAGAGGTTTGCTTTATGTATAATTGAAACGGACATAACTAGGGTTGATGATCATGCTACATGAAAAGGGAACATAAAAACATGCACTTTAATCATGAAACAATCTAGACAATAAACTCTTTGAAATGGGAAAATCGAAGTCGTCAGTAAGTATTTTCATGTCTAGTTGAGATCACTCGATAAGTAAAATCCTAAATGTACTTGGACCCAATGAGTGTGAGTACATACGATTTTAAGATCACCGAAGAATGTGGACCTGTCGAGGCGCATGAAAACCGATCCCGACACCCACCCGAAGAGGGGGTATCAAAAACATTAACTTTAATCATGAAATAACCAAGAGAATTACCGATTTGAACTAGAAAATAATCCTCATTTCTTATCGCAGGGCAAGGCTGCATGGTTGGCCAATCACGTACACGTTCACGAAAGCCATGGGAGAAATGATGATGAGCCATCATCTCGGCCGGAATGTTCCGCTTGTTGTGGCAAGACCAACTATCGTAACAAGCACGTACAGAGAACCTTTCCCCGGTTGGTTCGAGGGTTTCCCTTTCAGGTTATTCTGCTCACATACTCGCATTAATTCATCAGTGCTTTTGAAAGCAACATTGATGAGGAAAGTTATTGCAAGAGCCTTAAATATTACATACGAAATGCAATCAAATCCTAAAATTTTGTAATTTATTCAATTATGTCTGGCCGGAGATGCCTAGAGAATGTTACCTTCACTTTTTGGACGGTGGCAGTCCCATCCTGACCACACATCCTCAAGTTTGTGAAACCGAGGAAAAACATATTATGTTCTGAGTAAAAGCCTAAATCTAGGTATTAAGTCTCAAATTGGATCACTCAAACCCAATCGAAGTTCGAATTAACTAATTAAAGCGGCCTCCAATCATCCAGAGGTTTGCTTTATTTTTATATTCAAATTGTGCTCCTCCAATTAATCATCCAGAAGTTTGCTTTATTTTTCTTCTTAGCTTGTTTTCTTATGGAGAATGTTAACTACACAGGAACATAGATAACATCGCCATCAACTATGGGAGAGGAAAACTAAGCTCTTTCACCGGAGATCCAGATGCAATACTCGACCTGGTAATACCTAATTATCATAGCAGTCATTACAGTGGCCTCTTCACTCTCAATTTCTATAAACCATTGTAGTTTCTCTCTCATGTAAGCACATTGCCCAAGCTTCCCATTTACCTCTCAAGCCTGGGCTGTTCAAGTTGGCCGCCTGCCTATCGGTCGCATATGAAACATTTTTCTCGGATTTTTTTCTGGGTGCATTTTTGATTTCGACGTATGAAACATTTTTTTTTTTTGCCCGTTTTGTAGATACCTGCTGATATGGTGGTAAATGCCATGATTTTGGCCATGGCAGCGCATGCAAATCGACCTTCCTATGCGATTCATCATGTGGGTTCCTCAATGAGTAACCCCCTGAGATTAGCAGACTTCCAAGAAATCATTTTCAAGTACTTCACAGAGAACCCTTTGACAAATGAGGATGGAAAACCTGTCAAAGTTGGTAAGTTGGTCCTGCTAGATAGCATGGAAAGCCTCCAAAAGCACCTGACCCAACAGTACGCCCTCCTATCAAAGGTTTGTCTCATTGACTCAAATTGACTATCATAAATTAGTATCTCATATGCCATTTGAAATTTCTGCAAGTTAGCCAAGATGTCGATCCTCATTTGTTGACCCGGCCTATCCATAATAGAGATAATTTATGTAGAAAAAATTGGGATTGAGCCGGGCTTTAGGACCAAATAGCTATGTTGCACCGACACGACATGCGATATGAGACACGACACGACACGACACGCCGACACGTGATTTATAAAAAAATAGAGAATTTTGACACGTTGGGATACGTTATATATTAAATGTATTTTTTTATACATGCATAATAAATTATCATGTATATATAAAAATATCAAATGTGAGTTTCTTCTTCTTCTATTAAGGATTCACGATTAGACTTTTTTGAGCTCTTTGGGTATATTAATTTTGGAGTAGTTAGATATATGACTTAAGTAAATATATGTTTTTTTAATAGATTTACATGTTGACTCCTAATTTGTTGAGAATGCTTAAAATTAACCCCGTGCGTATTAAAATGATGTGTCGGGATGTTGGACTCTCATGTTGCTGGCGTATCCGAAGCACTAATCACGTATTGATCATATGTCGAAGAGTGTCGGAAAATGTTGGAGTATCAAAGAGTGTCCAACACGACACGGAGGCCTCCGAAGAGTGTTCGTGTAACATAGCCAAACAGCATTGCCTAACCCGACCCAAAAGCACCCTTTGGGCCATTGTGGGTCTCATGGGACTGTGGCTCAGGCAGACCGGTGAGCCGATTCATGATCAGGGCTAGTTTTACCTACTCTTTATGAGGCACTTGGAAGTTCGCTTTCATTTAATGTTTCAGAGTTTACTTTTATCTACAATAATCCGGAAGAGTCAAAGTTAGTTTCTCTCACCATATGTATTAAGAATGTATGTTTGCAGGGCACCCTTCACTGCGACAAGCGTCGAAACTCAAAAATTTCAAGAGCGAAAATAGGCATTGTCGTGAGAAAACATCCGATGTTCAAATCACATGTTTATCGACATGAATGAGTTTGTTAATGCATTCTCATTTTTTGGCTGTAGGAACAAAATAGTTTCCAAAGCTTGCCTGCAAACCTGAAAAGGAATATCAACATGGCAATGCGAATGGCCCAACTCTATGGACCCGCCACTTTTTTCAAGGGCATGTAAGTCTTACTTTTGTGATCGGCCCTCACTAATTAATCCACTTATAATGACGGCATATGAATATAGTGGCGGCAATTCGAAACGACAATTTTGATCGTTGGCTCGTTTTGGTTTTTGTTTTCTCTTTCGCTTTTTTCGGACCGACCCAGCTTTGATGATGCCAATACAAAAGCTTTGAGAGCCACAGCCGTGAAGGATGGAGTAGACTTGGAAAGCGTCTTCAGCTTTGATCCAGCGCATATCTATTGGAAGGACTACTTCGAAAGAGTTTATTTGCCGGGAATTTCCGGTATCTTCGAGCTTAAGCGAGCAATGCTCTAAGATATAGTAGTTTGGACAGGCAACATGTTGATGTAATCGATTGATTATCTAGTACTCTACAATAATTTGGGAAAGGACCACGACCATGTAACATGCATGCGTTACTAGTTTTCCTTTCATGACAGACACCAATGCCATCCATAATTGGTAGCTCCTCCTCAATTAGTCGATTCAATTGAACTATGTAATTCTCAGTTAGTATGAAAGGTGAGTTAGCCAGTAATTCTCCTAGAAAAAGGGAACCCTAGAGTTGGGAAGTTGGAGGATTTCCATCTCAGGAATTGAAGGTCACCTATTTGAATCCTAATAGTTGGGTGACATCTGCTATGGTGCACAGGCCAAAGGCTTGGACTTAAACGGCAGAGCTTGCCGAGTGTTTTAGGAGTTTTCAATTAGCCAGGCCTCCACACCCATGCCCTTGATTATTAGGAGTCTTCGCTTAACCGGTAGAGCTTACAAGGAATCGCTTATTTGCACAACCCTTATTTGTTGTATCCTGGAAATTTGTACATGCAAGATTGCATGAGAAGGACTGATCTTATTGAGTATGATGATGCATTCATGAGAGGACATAATATATTTGGATGTTGTCCTCCTTGTGTTTAGTGAAGTACACTTAGTTTTATGCAGTGTTCTCATTCTCTTTTTAATGTTAGTGACTTCATAAAGAGTTAACAATTTGTGATTCAGATAAGAATCAGATGTATCATTTATCTTTTGGGCTAATGGTGGCAAGCGATAATTGGTGCGGGAACAACTCTTTTTGAAGGCACCAAAAGAGTACGTAAAACGCAGTTAACACGGTTAATGTGAGAGAACATGCTGGCGAGTAGTGAAGCATTCCAAAATGATTAGGAACCACTTCTCTTGTCAAGAAAGCATCAAATGTTTACATGACCTTTCCTTTAGTCATGACAAACAGAACAGACGATTTTATGCACGAATCGCAGCAAACAAGAGCACTGAATCTGATCAAATATGAACTGAGGAATTCGATCCAATACGAGTCAATGTCAAGGGGACTTCATATTGGGGATGAGGAGTGAGCATTGGAATAGGGGCATGCTTGTAAAGAGACAGCTACATTAAGAAGTTCTGCAAAATCAAGGAAAGAGCAACTTTAGCTTCGAGGAAGCCAAAGTTTTGGCCAATGCAATTCGAGGACCCCAACTGAAAGGTAAAAAGCATAGCTCCTTCTTGGTTGCTTTTGATATATTTCCACGCTTTAGGCTTAGGCCAAAGTCCAATCTACTCGTGAAGGGAAGCGTTAGAATATCGAAATATCAAGCAAGTTTTTTATCTAACTGTCTAAGCTTTAAAAAGTTGGTTGGGGTTGCATAAAATCTGTCACTAAACATTGTTTTTGACAGAAAAAAATTGCAATGAGCCTACAAACTTATCTTGCAATCGCAAACCAACTAGTATCAGTGATTTGCAAAACCATTAAAAATTGTCTTCAAAGACGTTTCAACTTCCTTGCATGGCAACACTCTTAAAGATCAGCAAATGATTTGCAGAATCATAAGAAATGCTGAAGGTTGCAACTGAAGTTTGCAAATCTTTTCTCCTGTTAAATTCTTTTGCAACAGCACAAGATCTCGGGATAAATTGTCACTGAATTAATCTCGACTTACCTCCACCAGGGCAGAAAGACGAACGGAACAATTTTGTAAGTGAGGCCATTTTATTCTTGTTGGAGGAGGAGGATGCTCTTGGCTTGGTCTTAGGTATCGCCGAAAGCAGCTCTGTAGAATATTATCACCCTCCAAATTCTGAAGGTGAGGCCACACATCCACTTCGCCTGCCAAACTTTGCATCTCCCATCCCCTCACAACTTGAACATGTTGCAGTCTCTAGGTACTGTAATTTTTCGACAATGAAAAATCGGTAAAAGGACATCTCAAATGATAATATTTATGTACGGCGCTCACTTTGATGCCGATATTTTTTTTTTGGAATCGCTTAAGTGCTAATTTTTTTGAAAAACGATTATTTAAGTGCCAACTCCAGTGAGGTCGCCGGAATTTCTTGTCGTTAGCACTATAGTGATCTTTTTTTCTCCAATTTGACACTTAAACGATCCGAATAAAATATTGACACCACACAAATATTGGCAATGCCATAAAAAATCTAATGAATTGAATGTATGTAGATTTTGTTATTTGGTTTCTACCATGGAATATGATGGGATGAATAATCATTTTGAGTTTCATCGGATGTAGCATCCGGGGTGGTGGAGTACAAGGGGTGGTGGAGTACAAGGCCAATACCACCGGGTAAGCCCCCAAGATGCGGTTGGTGTGAGTCGAACCTAAGACCTCATTAGTTTAAACTGTCTAAGGCCCAAGGATCGCTACCACTCGACCAACGCCCCATTGGCAGGTTCATACCTTTTTTTATGCCCAGATTCTTGAATTCTTTTCATGTTTGATTGTATCAAATCATCGTCATCTACTCCTTCCTTCCTTCATTGCCTTCTCTCTTTCGGTCACTACGTCTTCCAACAATCCTTTGACTTTACAGTCAGTTTCTTTCATCCTCTCCTGCAGTTTGGTTGGCAAGAGGCTGCAATTTTTTATTTTTTTACACGCAATTCAACTTGAAAGACGAAACTTTACACGTCAATATGGTTTCTACGGTTTGTGTCTTGCAACATCATGAGTACGCTCAATCATTTTCGTTGTTCTTTGAGTTTAGAAGTTGGAAAACAACAATCTCAAGAACAATTCGACGGAAGATATGCCTTCCTAAAAATTGTTTTGCCAGGAAAAAAATTGCAGTGAGCCCCATATACATCTTGCGATCGCAATCCAACCACTATCCATGATTAGCCCTAAGAAAATTGTCTACAGAAACATGTCAATGCTTGTGGGGCAAGATGCTTAGTTGTTGGCACTGCCTTATATGCTAATCCTATGTTGATTTGATGTCTTTCAAGTACTATACATACTTCCAAACTTAAAAGAAAAACTCTCTCTCTCTCTCTCTCACTCTTTCTCTTCTCTCTCTCTCTCTATTTTTTGCTTTCTTCACCCCATATGTAATTCTTCAATTTTAAATAAGTAGCCTCTCAAACTTTGTATCAAAACCATCCTTGCCTCAGCGCCCACGTCAAGTCTGATACACAGTATCAGTCACGACGCCGGCCGTGCCCAATTTCTCCACCAAGACAGGAGCTTGTTGTTCGGTTTACTTCCACTGCTCATCGCGGAAAATATGTTTTGACGATAGATTGTTACAAAGTACAAAACATTTTCAGACAAACGGTTAAAATATGAATGGACCACATATTTATGATTTTATCCTTTCCAACTGTTCATTAGAAGATTGTTATTGTTAGTGGTGAAATGTTTTAGGGATGATTGTATGCTTAAAACCCCAAATTTGCAAACTTGAAACACTAACCAAAGTTCACATTTGCTTGAACTCCACAAAGTAGCTCAAAATCCATATCTAGTCAAAATCCTAATTCGTGAACTCATCTTGTGACAAAATCCTAGCCATCCAATGTGCAAAATTGATTTGTTCCTAGTCTCAACAGGAATCCTACTCCAACAGCGTCATTCTTTTCAAAAGTATATTGAGAATGCAACAATTAAATTATCTAAGCCTCGCCCAGCAGACCTAATTTATCAAACTTAATATTGTAAATTCGAACGAGAAGGTACGATCCATATGTCTCATTTCAATCACTAGCAGGATAGGAGCTTGATTTCAGGTTATGTGGTTACAATTTTCTTCATTTTTGTTTTTTGCTTACTCTATCTTTTTCTTTTTCTTTTTTTTTTTTTCTCTTTTTGCATAAACCTGTTTTATTTGATGTGAGTTTTGAAATTCAAGAATGTATGTCTTGAAATAGAGATAAACAGAAGACTACAATACAACAAGAATCCTTATAATTTTCAATTGACTTAACTAGAGTGTCACATTTGTTAAAGCTTTCACTAGAGTGCGATCGTCGGATTTGTTTCGCCGAAAAATCTGATGTGGCATTAGTTTATTATATAACGGGCCCAATGTGGCTCTTTGGCAAAGATAAAGTCGGCAAGTGAGCTTCTAGACAATGTAGTTTAAAGATCATTTTTGCACCAAACTAAGGAATTGGGGCAAAATCCAATGCATTCCTAAAGAACCCACCCTAATCTCAAGTTGGGCCATAATCACCTTATCAAATTTGCAATGAAGAACAGAAGCGGGAGAAGCGGCTCACGTTCGTATCAACAAAGCCAAAGCGATGGTTGATAATATGTATATCTGCTACTGTCGGCCGAGAAGAAGATGAACTAGTTTTTAAAATTTAAATTTTTGATATCAATGTAAATTCTTTAGGAGGCTTTGCTTGTAAATTCGAAGAATAATTGATGATCTGTTATGGAATTCGAAAGTGAGCAAGTCACAATTTAATATTACTAAATGGCCAAAACTGCTAGTAAAATAAATATAAAAAGCAGCTTATTTTTTTGTCAAACGAGCCACGAAATTTTTCAAATTATGCAATGAAGTCCTTAACTCATCGTGCTTCCTACGTGGGTTACTAAATTGCGAAAATGTGTCATTCAGTGGCGGGAGACAAGCGTGTCACTATTATAAAATCTAAAGCTTCCTTGCAATGATTGCCATTGGCAACAAATAGATTCAGTAGGCTAATGGATTGCTAAGCTAATGATTTGATTAAAGATCATTTTGCACCAAACTAAGGAATTCGTCGCAAAATCCAATGCATTCTTAAAGAAGCCACCTAGTATCTCAAGTTGGGCCACTAATCACCTTATGAAGGATTTGCAATCGAAGAACAGAAGCGGGAGGACTAACGTTCGTATCAACAAAGCCAAAGCGAGGACTTGATAATATATATAGCTCTACTGTCGCCAACATGAACTAGTTTTCTAAAATTTGAATTTTCATATCAATGTAAATTTATCATGCAACTTTATTTATTTTAAAGAATAATTGACCAACACAGGTTATGGACACCACCATGTTTGAAATCTGCCTCCACCATATATGTCGGATATGTACATAAATGCAAAACTGCTAGTAAAATAACTTTACTTAACAAAGTTCTTTTCTTTTTTATAAAAAAACCAAAAAATAAAATAAATAAAGCTCCCCAACTCATCGTGCCTTCCTTCTCCCTCGTCGTTACAGATTGGCTAATGTCGCCACTAAAGCGAGACAAGTCGGGTCATATTATAAAATCTAAAGTTTTGAGCCGGCAGAAAATAGCTAATCCAAATTGCAGATTTGTTAATGGATTCTACCCTTAAATAGATTTGATTACACCTAGCTCAGGACTCTACTACAAGTCCACACCAAATCGCAACTTAGGATTTATGCCTATACGCAATTATAAAACTAATTTGAATCACTATATAAATTTAGTGTAGGTCGATTAGACATCTAAAGTAAAATTACGAGAGGACTAAATTACATATTGGCCATATAGACATATTTGCCTAGGTTATAATTGACACTTTTTGCTGCCATTTCATTTTCAAGAAAACATTTTATCATGCAACTTTATTTAATTCTAAAAGTAGGTGAACTAAACTTCCTAGGGATATCAACCAACTAATTCAGCTTTTACTTAGACCTGTGGAGGGCTCTTTCATCAGAAAGCTGGACGGGAGTTGATTTTATGTTATGAATCCTAAAGCGCACCCTCAACCAAGAAACATTGTCATCCCAACGTAGGAAGAGGTGCAACGCATTTGAACGCATTAAATTAATCTAAACTACCTCCAAAGAAAGAGGCAGCAATGCTTAAGGTAAACTAATGTATGTCTTAAGCTACCGGGGGAAGGAGAATTGTCTCGAGGGGTGTAATTAATCAAAGCCACTAAACCCGCGATTGGGAAATGCAATGGCCGTCACAGCAGTCTAATGGTATGGTGCCGCATTTTCAAAGTGAGTACTTCAAATTATCACTTGAGATGGTGACCAGTAATAGGGCTAGTAGTAGTCTATATATCGTTCAACGTGGCCTCCTCCAAACCCTAATGTAAGACTATTTGAGGCCAAATAAAACTGCTCAAAACTCATATTTACCAGATTTGGGGTAATATAAATTATACACTAATTCCATTACAATGCATAATATGGTATCGCAATTGAAACACGGTCTATTAAACTTCAGCATTGATAGCGTTTATCAAACAGTCAAGCAGCCATCATCTACTAGTTTCCTAGTATTTTACTGAATTTTCGCTGGATGATACCGGATTGCTTTATCAAAACGAGAAAGGCCAACAGCTCCGTTCAATATGAAGAGTAAATTAATCAGAGGATCTTTGGGAATAGTTGAAAGTCTCTTTCTCCCACTCTAAACCTTGTAAATCAATCAATGATTTAGATTCCCCTTGATTAAATATTCTATCTAAAGCCTTATAGATATAATTAAATAGATCGTGTTGTGGTTTGCGGATTAGGAAACAATTCTAATATAGCCTCCACTCAACTATTTGGATAATTGAGATTTAGTCCCATTCAAAAAAGGATCACCTTTAAATATTCAGATCAATCGAAGCATATTAGTCAGCCCCGTTAGATGGGCTTGGCAAAGTATTGAGCCTTCTGTGGGCTTGTTTGTCCTTCTCCGGGCTTTTTCTAATTAATAAAGGTTTAATTAAAAGTCATTTTGATTAATCGAGTTTAATGAGGGCTGAATTAAGGCTCCAAATAAGCCCTAAGGCCTTTCTAATTATAGGCAGCCGAATTTCTGTCGGATGAGGTTCTGGCCCGTCCGCGGATCAATTTCAGGTTTGCTTCCAGGGGCCGGTCCAGTTAAATGCAAATGAAAATACGTGCTGAAATTAAATTAAACTAAATACGAACTATATGGAAAGCGATTCAAATATTTTTTCTAGGGACTAAGGTTAACCCTAATTTTTTATTTAATTTTTTAAATGATTTAGCCAATATTTAGGTTTCAATAACCATTCTTTTGGAAGGCACACTAGGTCGATCCAAGAAGAGTACGCTGTTGAGATGTGAAGAATTTCAAACTGAAACCTTATCATTAATTAGGAACCACTTTCTAGATAAGAAGGCATCATACATACATGTGGACGGAATAATACGCATGGTTTTTCCTTAATTCTCGACAAACATAACAAACAGTTTTATGCACACAACCAAGGAAACAAGAGGCCAGAATTTGATCAATTACCAATCAAGGAATTTGATCTAAATCCTAGTCAAGATCAAGGGGACTCCATGTTGGGGATGAAGAGTGAACAAAGGGATAGGGGCATGCTTGTAAGAAGGAGAGATCTGCACTAGAGAAACTCTGCAGAATCAAGGTCATGGCTACTTTGGCGTCGAGGAAAGCAAAGTTTTGGCCAATACAAGTTCTCGGGCCCGAACCGAAAGGGAAAAAGCAGAGCCTGTTCTTGGTTGGTTTCGAGACTCCCTCGAAGAAACTCTCCGGATTGAACTCGTTGGCGTCATCGCTCCAAATCTCTTGATCATGGTGGATCAGGACAATAGGCGCGAAGAGCAGGACTCCTGGAGGTACTTGTATATTTCCCAGCTTGGTTGCCTTGTGAACTGTTCTCATCGTCATAAACACGGGCGGATATAACCTGAGTACCTCATTCAGTATCATGCTTACCTGCATCTAAATCAATTTGTTGTCAGCCTGGTGGACCTAGTTTGTCAGACTTAATATCATTCACGTTATCTATGCTGCAACTTCAAATGATAAGGCACGATCCATGTGTGGCACTTATGTCACTACCGGAACCTAACTTGAGTAACTAATGCCTAAAATTAAGGTTTTGTCCTTAATTTTTCGACTTCCATCCTTCGTTTGTACTTTCTATCTTCTTCTTCTTCTTCGAAAGCCTATTTATTTGATTCCGAGTTTTCGATTTCAGGAATATGTCTCGAAATGGAGATGAACAGGAGACGATAATACGAGGAGAATCCTTACAATTTTTAGTCGGCTCAAGCCATCAAAATCAGGTTTGTCGTTGCCAAAGACTTGCAGAACTTCCTCTCTTGCTCTGTCTTGCCAGTTTTGGTGCTTGCTCAATAAAACCAGAGTTCAAGTACGCAAAATCGAAGCCGACTCTTGACCCGCTAGGTTGAACCCTTTGCACTCTTGAATCACATCCTCTAAGCTCATACCCTTTTGATGCCCAGATTCTTGAATCTCTTTCATGTTTGATTTAAGCAGCAGTCCCAACAGATCGTCGTCATGTGCTCCTCCTCCTTCCTTCATTGCCTTCTCTCTTTTGGTTACTACGTCTTCCAGCAATCCCTTCACTTTATGGTCAATTCCTTTCATCCTCCTCTGCAGTTTGGTTGGCAAGAGGCTGCAATATTTTTTTTTTTTTTGTTCACACAAGTCAACTTAAAGACGAAACTTTATATATAAATCTGGTTTCTACAGTTTGTGTCTTGCAACATGAGTACACTCAATCAGTTTCATTAGTCCTTGTGAGTTTAGAAGTCGGAAAACAGCAATCTCGGGAACAATTCGATCCAAGATTTGCTGCATAGAAAATCGTTTTGACAGGAAAAAATTGCAATCAGAACCCAATATGCATCTTGCAATCACAACCCAACCACTATCCATGATCTGCAGGAAGAAAATTGTCTTCAGAAACTTTTCAATCCTTGTGGGGCAAGATGCTTAAAGATTGACACATGAAAATGGTGGAAGGTTTAAACTGACTCCATGGAAAAGGATTGAGGAAGTCAGTACTCTTTGTTCTTGTTCTATGTTTTCGCAACAGTGAAAGATCTCGGGGATAAATTGTTGCTACATTAATCTCGACTGACCTCCATCCGGGGATAAACGCGAATTGAAGTACTTTGTAAGCGAGGGCCATTTGTTCTTGTTGAAGGAGGAGGATGCTCTTGGCCTGGTCGTAGTTACCGGCGAAAGCAGCTCTATACAGTACATCACCAGTCAAATGCTGAAGGTGAGGCCACACATCCACTTCACCAGCCAAACATTGCTTCTCCCACCCCCTGATCGTCTCCTCACAACTCGAACATGTTGCAGTCACTACGTTCTGTAATTTTTCAACAATATTTTAAGTTCCATTAGATGTTGCATCTGGTCTGGAAACTTTCAGTAGCAAGCAGCAATACCTTCAGCTTTCCATAATGAAATGCCGGGCTGATGATCTTTCTATGTTTGACCCATTTCTCACCCTCAACCTCCAGAAGCCCCGATACAAAGAGATCTCCGATTGCCTTGGGATGTGGCTTTTCGAACTCGTTGATCTGCGAAAATATTTCCTTCAACATGTCCGAGTCCATGACGTTCACTACAGGCGTTGGTCCTAACCATGTAAAGCAAAGCTTCCCTGCCATAACCAATATCTAGATACCCGTCAAATGGTTACCGGATTCCATATCACCCGACTTGAAACCCATGTAGGAGATCGATAGCCTTCCGACAGTTGCTGACTACATAGCGGCCATTAATATGTCATGTTACTTTGCCCCTGAAAACTACACTCAATGTCGGAAACCGCCATTTATCCGGATTTGGTCTACTTATCTTTCAGGATTCTATCGCGATTAAATTGCTGAAAACAAAACGTAATTACATTTTCTTAAGCAGGTTTTTAGCTAAAAACTGCATCTTCTGGTGAGTTGAAATTGTAGGTTGCTCTTTACCAGGAAATCGAGCTTGTCAAATCAACAATATAATGTCATCGGCTACAAACATTCGACTGTATCTCGACTTTGACGGCGTGCGTACCGTACTTCTCAATGGAGTGACGAAAGAACAGGAGAACGTGACGCGCGATGTCGTTGGAGAAAGAAGCAACGGGTTGAGATTGAGCTCGCCTGGTCATCCTCAGGTTGTCCCTCAGGTCTCCAAACGAAAGCCCGTAAGGAGTTCCATCTAGACCTTGTCGTCTCAGACATCTCTCCAGCCGCTTCGGCCTCAACCAAAACAAACACGGTAATCTCCATGCGCAAGTAAAGAAGGTGATCAGAACGAGGGAGAGAACGACTGGATAAGCAAATGACATTTCCATACTGCACGTTCAACATATGACACACTTGTCTTCTTTCTGTGAGACGAAATATATAGACCAAGGCATAGACAAGAAATAAAGAGAAAAAAAAAACAAAAGGAAAAGACATTAGCGTACACGAGCTTATCCCAGATACAATCTTTTGCGTAGATGTTTGCAAGAAAAATTTGCGTAAATGTTTGAAAGAAAGCAATCGCGTTGCATTTTCATGTCCAGTAATGATCGCCTACCTGTCCGGTGGTGCGTGTTTGACTGAAACGAGGTTTAAAAATTCAGCGGTTTTAACGGCAAATGTCTCGAGATGTAGAGTATGACATTTATATGTCCAGTCCTCGAACCTTCTTTTCCAATCTTGTTAATATACTGCTCAGTGCACCGCAAAAACCGTAGCTCAACCACATACATACATACGTACATATACCATAGTTCAACCACATAAATACACACACACACACACACATATATATATATATATATGTGTGTGTGTGTGTGTGTATGTGTTGGGAAAGATTGTGCTGATGTTGAGTCACGTGACACGTTGACATGTGATCGCCGATCTTTACCTGGTGGTCTTCGTTTTCACGGTCTATTTAGAACATCTCTAATTCTTGCCAATTTCTAATTATGATGAATTCGGAAGAAAGTCGTATCTTATATTGGGATGTGGTTCATACTTCTCATTGACAAGATCGTCTCGCTCACCGGTGAGCGGTCGAGGGTCGCCCGGCAAGTGGTCGCAGGGGCAACACCTCCGGGCCGCTAGAGTGCTTTTATAATTTAGATCCGTATTTTATTAGAAGTTTGAGTTTTGGCCCATGAAGAGCTACTTTTATATATATAGAGAGAGAGCTAAGAAATATTAATTATAGTGGAATCTCATGCTAGATATAGTCCTAGTTTAAGAGTGAATCGGGATACAACTTGTGTTTTGATTTCTCTTTATCGTATTCACCCTCTATTTCATTGTGTTTACATGCCTAAGTCTAACATTTTATTTTGCCGCCCTTCGAAATATCATTCGTCTTGGCGGCTACACCCTCTTAGTGGGAAAATTGTCCAAAAAGTCCTAAACCTAATACACTTTTACCTTTTCAATTTTATGCCTTTTAATTTTTCTAATTGAGACATAACCTTTACATATTTTGCTAATTGAGCTCTAAACATTTTCATGTTTTGTCAATTGAATCCATTCGGCCAATTTTGACATAAATTATTGACGTGGATGCCGCCATTCTACATGGCACGACCGATGTTGACGTGAATAATTTTATCAACATTTAAAAAATCTCAAAAATATTTATTTATTTTTATTTTTTCCTTTTCTCTTTTCCCTTAGTTTTCCTCTTTTCTTTTGTCTTTTTTCTTTTTCCCTCCACCGGCCATCACCGAGCCTCGTCAATGGCCGGCGGAGGTCACCGGCTTAGGCAAGGGCTCCCCTCGCCGACCCCTAGTGAGGGTTGGCCTCGCTCGATGGTTTTCACCAGCCTTAGCTCGAGCGGCCCTCACCTCAAGCTCGCGGAGGGAAAAAGGGAAAAATAAAAATGAAACGGAAAAAAAAAAAAAGGAAAAAGAAAAACATAAGAAAATTAAAAAATAATAATAATAAATAAATAAACAAATGAATAACTTGCAAAATATTAAAATGACGAGATAGTATTATATTATTTTTATTTTTGAATTATAATTAATTAATTGTGTGTCATTGTAATTAATTGATTATTTCGATGGTTACAACCTTTCGGACATGAAGAGTTGTGTCCACAATTTTTAGATGTGAAAAGTTGCGATCTTTCATACATAACTATTTCGAACACATAGAATTTTATGAGAATTAACTAATTTTCGGACACGAAAATGTGTATTCTCTTCTCATTATATATTCAATTGTTCTGTTCATTTTTAGAACCTGGCTTCTTCAATTTCCGATTTTCGTTTCTTTTCAAAAGAGATGCAGCCTTCTTTTCCGATTGTTTGCTAAAGAGTTCTTGAAGAAATATAAGAATTGTTGTCTAATACTCTCGCTTGAAACTCTATTGTATCTTAAAGGATCTTCGCCGGTAACCATTAGCAAGTTGTGGGTAAATGATTCCTTAAACAGAGTGCCGTCACGCTTTAGAGTATGATTTCATTGTTCATCTCATTTATCAGATTTCCCAAATGGACTGCGTTTTCTCCTCTCAACTTAGGCTTATGTCAAAGCTCTGCCCAGCATATTACGTGGTGGAGAGTGAATAAGCCTCACCCGAACTCCCTGTTCAAGCTATGCGCCACTGCTGTCAAAGTTCCCCCCCCAGAACTCTATGTACTCTGCTAACCCCGCAATGCCACGAGCCCTGAAGGTGTGGATCAGCGGCGGCCGGTGACCCATGCTTTATCGTTTCTCGAGTTCTATGGAAATGGAACGAGAGCTTGATAATGTAACGAGTTACAGAGAGGGAGACGGATGGGATCGTAAATTGAAACCTTTCATTGCTATCCAACATTATTGTAATGACATTCGGAGGAAGCACGATCGTGCTTCCTACCCTTCCTACACAGAAAGACAATACAGAAGGAAGAGACATTTGGGCTGCCACAAATAAGTGGGCCCAAATGCGGGCTTGCAAATGGGCCGTATCGGTTTTGGCCCACTTTGATTGAAACCCTTGAAAGTGTCCGAAAGCTTAACTAGAGCTTTTGCTTTCTACTTTGAAAGAGTTACGGAAGATGGTATACATGCAGCGAGTAATCGTAAAACAAAGACCAAATAGACCCGAAACAGTAGATTTCAAGACTGACGATTCTCGACACGGACATGCAATTAAGCAAGCTCAGGCGCGGGTTCGTGTCTTAACGGGGCAGCCCATTTATGATCTCGCAAAAAATCTCACCTTACATGTGATGAATCACTTAACCGATTCAAACACGAATCGACACGTTTAATTTTGTCGCGGAAACGCATCATTTGTGTTAACAGGACAGGACAGACATTGATATAAGGTTTGCCACTTTGGGTACTTCATGTTTAGAGATTATTTCATCCGTGGTAATTGAGAAAAGCAAGACTCGTGTAAAAAAGAAGTAAAAGTAAGAGCATATTTAGGGACACAAAAGTCATAAAAAGAAGAAGAAGAAGGAAAAAACAAGTCAATCATATCTAAGTGAAATTACACTTTTTTTTTTCTAGAGGCGTGTTTAAGCATGTTAAGTGTGTTAACCCAAGCCATCGTGGTTAAGCATGCATAAAACGTGTTTTGTACATGCTATCCAATCAAGTCGACCCTTAACATGATAGGTTCGAAAATCGTGTTAACCGTATCACGATGTATCGTGTGATCCACTTTATTAGACGTGTTATGTTTGCATCGATGCAATTCAATACATTTTTGTAAACGCGACATGATTAGTCGTATTCGTATCGTACTTCTATTTTGACACGACACGAATTGTCGGTTCCAATTGTAGGGCCGGAGCCTCAATTTCTGGCCCTTGTAAAGCCCCTTTAGATTGGAAAAATAAAATGGTCATTGAATTAAGGGAGCAAAACTTTCATTGAACTTAAGATTTATGACGTGGGAAAAAAATTTAAAACTAGGGCATCAGATTTTTCAATAAATCCAAAAGCATAATGTAATAAAAAAAATTAAAACTAGGGCATGCTTGATTGACGCTGACGTGATTGGATTATTTTCGAATTCCAGGTCAATTCCCGGGTCTTGGCGAAAAGCCCCGACCGTGAATGGCGCTAGAACGGAGTCAATTTGTTTGAATTTAGGGCAATTATAGCATACCGTCCCAATTGACATGGACTTGAATTTGTGGGGCATTTTACACCGTACGATCTTGATGAATTGATCTCCACGGTCTGATCAGATCATTGGTTCTCCGTCCGGTCCAACTTAATCATCGAGAATTAGATTGGAAAAACTGATTTTTCGTTTTTGGGCATCGAAAATCGAACCAACCGATCCTCTCCGGTTCATGAGCAATTCAATGGAACTGGTAGATTATCAAAATGGGTGAGCAACACCGACTTTAGCTATAATAAATTAATTTAAATGAGGTTCGCATTTAAGATTATAAAAAGATAACCCGTGAATTATTAGATTTACATTAAAGAAATATAAAAATAATCGATTCCGTCCGGATGGCTCGATTCCTCCCGAAATCGAGAACCGGATCCAAAATCGCCGGTTTCAATTTTATGGAACCGGGAACCCGCTTACTCCGAGTTTGATCGATCCGTCCTTACTCATCCATTATTCAAACATGATTTCTATAACCGATCTTTATCCAAAACATTCGAAGGGGTAATTAGGATTCGTCTCGATACTTGTTAAGGATCGTTAATTCTGCCTCGGGAACACCCAAATTTATATTTTAATTCTACTTTCCAATTCCGAAGAGCCACGATTAGTGTCGTTAACAAGATCACGAAGGTAAAACCACTGAATGTTGCTAATTATAATTGATTAAAAACCACTTAAGTTGCTGTCCAAGTGTCCATCAATGGAATTATAGGCTGTAAACTAATCGTCCAATGAAAAACCGACATCAAATAATTGGTTGTAAACCAGGATGCGTGTCTCCTCCACCGCGATATGCACGACAACCTAAACAAATCATTATCGTCTCGTTGATCCAGATCCCCCACTTTCATTCGTCCACGTGGGAGCTCCTCGTTGGTCAACAGTCAACGCCATTCCTTACTCATCACTGCCGCAATGGGACACTTTCCTAAAGATGGCCTCGAATCATAACGGCGAATCCCATTTGAAAATCATGGAGCGAATGGTGCTCCACAAGTGGCTTCTCGCCGTTGGGCGAGGCTTGAATTTAAATTTAGGGTTTATCTATTTCACGAAAAATAAATAATTTTAAAAAATATTTTTCAAAAATAATTAATCGATAGGAGCTATTTTCATCGACAATTAGATGTGGAAAATATTTTTTTCATTCATTCACTTCGTAAGCGATACTATCGATTGATTTTAGAAAAATTGTCTTTCGAATTGTTTATTTTTCGCAAAATAAGCGCACTCGAACGATAAGTGCGAATCGCATTGAGATAATGGAGGAAATGTGCTCGGCAAGTGACTTCGTTCCATAGGACCGCGTTCGAATTTCGATTCCTTGGTGGTTGAGAAAACAAAACAAAAAAAAACATTCCCGCTTTTACTTAGCCCACCTTTTGATGCCCACTACCTCTCTCCCCTTTTGCTTTCGCCTTTGCTTGTCCCCAACGTTCGGTAGCAAAAAGAGGGGGAGAAAATAATATTAAAAGAGAGAGAAAATTTCAAATGGTTATTCAAATTATCGGATTTTTTTTTTGTCGACTGAATCAAAGATAACCGATAAATAAATAAATAAATAAACCACCAATATTTACAACATGCACATAAGATTCATAGATAATTTTCTTCTTATACTCTTATGTTTTATATTAGGGATATTGAAAATGCAAATTGCTTTTTGTCGGTATTTTTTTCTCATATTTCTAAGAATATGAAAAAAGATTTTATAGTTCTTTAATCAAGCGATTGTTTAAAGCTAATATTAAAACTAATAGAATGCTTTTATCAAGTGATCGTTCATGAATTCTTGGAACGACCTACTTCATGCGAGATTTCATCGATTTTATTTTTTTTTTGTCGGAACACCGATTTAATTTAGGTTAGTTGAACTATATTTGAACCATAATCAAACTATATTAATTTGGAAAAATCTAGAACCATACCAATTGTAGTCCTTCGATTCATAATTTAATCCCACAGGAAAAATAAAATAAAATAAGAACACTCAAATCAAAAGCTCTTTATTCTTTTTGGATAAATCGAACGGAAGTTGTGTTGGCCACGTGTCAAGAGAACACGACTTGATTGACTCAGTGAAGAAGGATGCGGAAGAGAATGGGATGATTTCTGTATATTTCGATACAAGAAAAGAGTTCGTGGAGTGTATTTATAAACTTTGTTGTAAAGAGACTATCTAAGGTAATAAGATAAAAATAATATAAAAATAATAATCGATCGAATGCACCGTCCGAAGATATGTGCATAATCTTGAAAAGACGTCTTAAAGCTAAATCAAACTAAATAATCTTAATATTGCTAATAGACTCTGAAGGCTTAGATTAACATAAAGTCCACTAGAAAAAGGTAGGGCTTGTATCAAGTAAGATCTTCTCGTCCCATCTCCCGCCAATTAAGCTAAAACTCTTTTAAGTAATCCCAAATGAGTAGAGACAAGTCCGAATCGTACTATTAATCCGTAGTTAAACCTTGAAGAGGTCACGCATTGCCCCAATTTGCATGAGATGAACCCGTAATAAGTCTTTAAGGTATAAGCCCTCGATAGTAAATCCAGAAAATTTTCATGGATGGTAATATGTTTGCCATTCATAAGACATTAATCGATCATAAACAAAAATACGCTCGGCTAATAACGTAAATTCTGTAGAAGACAATAATTTCCTTTACGGATTACAAAGTGCACAAAAATTGAACACGAGCAATGTCCCGCTAATCGTATAAGAACTCGAGATTTCTCGGAATTTCGTCGTAATTTATATGGAAAGAAAACCTCTTTCTAAATTTGGTTTTGGTTCATTGATATCATATTAAGAAGGTCGTTCGACTCATTTATAAGCATCTTCTCCAAAAAAAAAAAAAAAGTGTTAATTTTGCCTGAGGGCATAAATTAAATTATTTTTATTTGAAATCAATTGACAAATAATATAATAGATAAAATACAAGCATATGTCCGCCATGAATGCTTGTCCCTCACATTCCTCCCTATAGGTGGTGAGTGAGCTGAGCCAGTGCGCCCCGAGGAGAGCGAAAGACGAACTGAAACTTCACTCGCGGTAGAGAGAGAGAGAGAGAGCGGCGAAGAGAGAGAAAGTGCCAGATGCTCTGCGGATGGGGAAAACTGAGCAGCAAAACCTGCAGCGGTGGCCGGGGGCGAGCACGAGGCGCGGGGGGATGGCGGGTCGTCGCGATTCTTCTGCGATAGATGTTCGGTGGGGCTCCGCCGGGTCGCGGGCGAGTCCAGCCTCAGATGCGTCTTCGTCTTGGTGCTGGGCCTCGCCGTTTTCCTGTCGGGAATCTTCTGGCTTCTCCCCATACGTGGTGCACGATCCGGTTTCGAGGCGAAAGACGCGGTTAAGCTCAGTGGTACGATTCTCGGACGTCGGTCGCTACTCCTGCATTCTGTGGGCCGACACTATTTTGTTGTGATTGCGTTCGTTTCTGCTCCGATTTTAGGAACTGATGCTGTGCGATTCGCTCTCTGTCGAGGATTTTGTTTCTAGGGTTCCTTGTTTTGTTCATCTAGTGCTTGGGAGCATAATTAGGGTTTTGGCGTCTACACTTGATTTGCATATGCTTGGTTTTGGGGTTTAGTGCGTACTAGCGGACTAGCAGTAAGGTGTGTAATTTACAGGTCTCGTGTTTACCAATATGTAATGTTCTTCCCGGAGATTGGGCGTTGCTGCTGGCGGACCCACAGGCAGAATCGAATGCTGCGGGTCATTGACCATGTCATTTTCCGTGAGCAAATGGTCGATATTGTCGGCAAGCTTTGTGGTTACAACTTCTTCTGTATTTCCAAATGATGTCTTGAGATGAGTTTGTTTCACTGAGGACCCAGACAAAACCCAGGATAGGAAATCTGCAATTTGAATAGTCGAGAGCTGTGTGCTAAGGCAAAAATGGTCTGGAATTTCAGAATTTTTTTTTGTTGTTTTTTGACAATTGAGGACAGTTAAGGCCACGGATAATAAATAATTGATGCGTGGTGAGTTTGGGTGAGAATGTGGAATGTGTTTGATGGAAAGAAAGTGCTTGATGTGTTTGCAAAAAAAAATAAATAAAACTTTGGGATAAAAGAGTTCACTACCAAAGCATAAGCGAATGTTCCTCCAACTAAGGATAAATCATCAATGATAAAGAACTAGTTTAGTATAAAACTAGGAGACATTAAATTAAAATAGGAAACAAACTTGAACTAGGCAACTTACTTAAATTAGGAAACAACCCTCCAGCCTTTGATTCAGCAAAAAGAGCCCTTATTTTTCAATTTCTAGAGATTCCATCTTGGACTCTTTCTTATCATTGGACTCATTGGATCATGCCATCGCCGAAATCTCCCTTTACTTGCATGAACATCAAATGGCCTTTACTGAAAATATATTAGTAATGTCGATGGATCTATAAGCACTGAGAGTAGCGCCATTTCTTGAGTTATCTTTAAGGTTGAAGAAAGTACATTGAAATGTGATTGCTGATCAGGGTAGCTTTAAGAAAGGTGTCATATATATATATACATATGATTTTTAACATCAAATCGAGCTGTGCATTGACTGCCCTGGTTTGATTTGATTGAGCAATTTTGCTTCCAGTCACTTGCTGTTGACATATATATTTATTCATAAATGCCAAAGTCATATTAATTGATGCACTTAACACATAGGTTGCATGCTGATGCACTTGACTTCAGGCAACTGTTGAGAGAACACAGGGTATGTACATACCAAAGAAACAAAAGGATCTGCGAGAATGTTATTTTCAACTATGCGTTGTTCTCTTAAACTGAGTGATATTTTTCAAGGATGAATTGTTATAATATCGAGTCAGACTGTTGAGATGTTTGATTTGATCAGCAAAGCTAGAGGATTTGTATGGCCGGTGTGACTGATTCATTTTAAGTTTATGATAGCAATCTGGTGTGTTGACATCGTATTTATTGGCTTTTTCATCATTTTCTTGAATCAAATAGCTAGTATGTCTTTTATGCGGCAGGGCCAATTGAGTCATATAAGTTGAGGAGTTCAATATTTGATCATTCGAGCTCAGTTCTGTTAGTTCAGTGTTGTCTTTTGAACTATGAGCAATTTTATTTGTATAGGATAATACAGAAAATGGATGTGATGATGTTCATGTGTGGGGAAAGAAGAATGTTTGACACGCGTTTTGATGATATAATGGTTTTTCTCTCGAATAATATTCTGTCAAAAAGTTGGAACTAGGCAAACCCAAAATCTAGCAAATCTAAATGACTTTAACGCAGTATGTCCAAGCTTGACAGCATTCGAGTTCATGATCGCTACTTTGTTTAAATGCTCTACAACAAGGTGAAAGAAGGTGCATCAACAGAACCTTTCTCTGACTCGCCAAAATTGCAGTTCAGAAGGAAGAATTTCTGAATGGTTGCTATTCTGGAAGGGAAGAAAATTGTTTTATCTGTAAATCTTAGTGTTCCTAACATGATA
Source organism: Rhodamnia rubescens (assembly GCA_021437795.1). Lineage (NCBI taxonomy): Eukaryota > Viridiplantae > Streptophyta > Magnoliopsida > Myrtales > Myrtaceae > Rhodamnia > Rhodamnia rubescens. The sequence continues at coordinate 6,952,889 of JAILYA010000002.1, read as the reverse complement.
ATTAGGTATGTTCTACCGGAAATAATTTGTTGTAAGTCAGCCCTTTTAAGAAAAAGTTTGATTACCGATTGGATGAGTCTGATAAGAGCATGAAGTATGTTATGCACATGAGATAATACAGGAAAAAGAGGGGCCATCTAAAAGAATGATCTGTTGACACTTGGACATACTATCCAAAGGAGTTTTTTTTTTTTTTTGAGTATTATGCACAACTTTAAGCTTGATAGGCATGAATAATAACTTATCTCTGAATAAAGCTCTTTAACTTTATAGACCTTTTTGTAGTCTCCCCAATATTTTGGCTCATTTGACATCGATTAATGCTATGTTTGGGAAAATGGGGGAAAGAAAATTTGGGTGCAAATATTTAAATAAACATAATTTTTTTTGAGTAAGTTAAAATAGTGGGCATTTTTTTTTTTTGAGATCTTCCTCCCCTATCATGTTTCCAACCATAGCATAAGTGTGGAATTTCTGTGTGGCAGCTGAAACCTGTAAATACCCATGTTTGAATCTAAATTGTCCCTAACTAAAAATCATTGGGTCATACTAGATGTTTAGAATGTGAATTGTAAAGGATGCGCTTTTACATTCATGAGTAGGCAAGCCTTACATCACATTGTCTCTGTTGCTATTGTGTCTGATTAGCTTGTTCCTAGATTATTTTACCTTGTCATAAACCACAAATCCAGCGGATAAGGTGTCCTCTTCAAATCTATGTAACAAGACAACCTATTCACCCGTTTTTACAATAGTTTTCATTTGATTGATATGAGATAATGGCATGATCATATTTGCCTCTCTGGTTCTCACAAGTCATTTACATATTTTTATGAAGTGTATTGGCAGATCACTGCACGCTGTTTAATTATCAGACATGTTTTGTGATTAGCTATTGATTGCTGCATTCATTGAAGTTGCAGCTCTTATATGTCAAATAGATTTCCTCTCCTGGCCTCTTTGTACTGAAAATTGAGCAGTGAGAATTGACATTAAAGGAACTAGTTTTACTCTCAAGCCTGGGAGTGCCTTTGAACTGTATAAATCAATTTTGTCCTACCTTTGAGCTCTTACATACTATTAAGTGGCCCATGCTTTCTTTTTATAATCTGTTCTTATATTAATGACTCTTTCCTTTCTTTATACTTAGTCAACTTTCACTATGTCTGTTTAACAGCCACAGTTCAGGTATCTTTTAGGCTGGAAAAGCCAGTTTCGGAGATTGTTATGCGTATTGGAAGGTTAGAATATGACATCTACGGTGAAATTGGTGTTCCAGATACGAAGGTAATTGACTGTTACACTGTGTATTTTGTTTACTTTTTAATCAGAGATGACATTAATGCAGAAGTGTTATGAGCAGGTGGCAGTATTATCGGCACACCAATCAGGCTCGACTAACTATACTGATGTGGTTTTCGGCGTTCTGTCTGACCAAATGAATGTTCCAATTAATCAAGTGTCACTAAGTGTTCTGAGATCGTATTTGATTGATCTCTTCCTCCGGCAGACTAATCTAACTGTTACAGCATCTCTTTTTGGGCAACCATCTGAGCTTCAGATTTTGAAGTTTCCCGGGGAATTACTGTGAACCCAATGCAATCTGCTTCAATTTGGCAGATACCCCAGATCCTATTTAATTTTACTCTCTACCAGTCCATAAGTGAGATACAGGAGAATTTTCTTGAGTTCAAGGAACAGCTGAAATACGGATTGCGTCTAAGGTCTTATGAGGTAAGTCAGTTGCCCTGATGAGTTTTAAGAATGGACTGATCTGCGCCATTTAAGTGTTTAGGAATTCATTTAAACCACCAGTTTGAGCTCTATTGCGACTGAAAAGTTAAAATTTCATAGCATAATGTTCGAAGGCTGTCATTTTGCAGAGTAACTTTGAAATTGGATAGGGGAAGAATCTTCTTTCATTTGTTTTCTAGGTAAAGTTGTTTAATGAGCTACTTATCATATACCTGCTTCTGCACACTTCCCCATGTACATGAAGCATGTTGGTTCTTTGTTCAAAAATGTTATTTTCAAAACACAAGGTACATTGAATCGAGTTTAGTGTCAAGATCTTCTTGATCTTCCAATGCTTACGACAAGAGCTGCTCAATGAGATTCCAGATCAGCATTACAATGTTTGTACATCCATTTTATGTTACACAATGAGTAAAGCATCTTATATGTTTATAGGAATTCCTCCTTCCATCATCTGTTCTTTGTAATTAAATTTTCTGTACTCTGATACTCCTTCCTTTTCTACTTTGCCGATTTGTTTCTCCAACAGAATGTATATGCGCAAGTTACGAATATGGAGGGTTCAACAATTGCTCCCTTTGTCACAATTGAGGCTTCCATTACTTCTGATTTGGGGAGTCTTCTACCGCAGAGGCTAAGGCAATTAGCCCAAATAATCTCAGGATCTCCTGAAAATCTCGGTCTTGATAATACAGTTTTTGGCAATGTCAAAGGTGTGAGCTTGTCATCTTATTTGAAGCGTACCCTTAATTCTGGCCCTCCCACACCTTCTCCAGCTCCATCGCCCGGTTTTGTGCCATCAGCTTCCCCATATGTCTCTCCTTCATATTCCCCAGCTCCCTCACCTAACCTGCATCCAGTTCCACGTTGCCGTAAATGCGAGATCTCTGTATATTTTGGCTACTTTTTAATCTCAAGTCCTCGAAAGATGGGTCCTATGTCAGGTCTCACAGCAGATTGTACATGTGGTGGGATCACAATCACTCCAGCCGCCTCACCTTTTCATTCTAGTCCAGCTCAAACTCCGACCTCTCTACCTCCTGCACCTGCTTCGCATTCACCTTATGTGTCTCCAACATCACAACATTCGCCATCTTTCTCGCCAGCGCCATCGGGTGTCCATTGCCTCCCCGCCAGTTGAGGATAAAGGATTCGGAGAAGGCCTTGTATCCCCTTCTCTTGCGCCACTTCAATCATGTAAGCCTCTTAGTTTTGAGATGACATTTTCTGTTTACCTTACATGATAATGTCTTTTTTAATACATTGAATGTTACCGTTGAATTACGAAGTGATAAGTGAAAGATCACGGTGAAGAATGCAGTTGCTAATTGTTTATGCTTTCTTAAAGATTAGTTGTAAGCCACAGATGGAACGGGATTTAAAATTGGTACTCTTCTTTTTAAAGTATCATGGTTCGAATGCCGTCAGAAAATGAAAATGATGATTAGTGTTCATGAGCTTGATATATATGTAATAATAGCACAACATTAATTATGTATAAGTACAGTGGCATTTTGGGGCATTCACTGTTAGAGGATTGATAGATCGCATGTGGAAACATTGGAGCATTAAGTTGATTGATTAGGATTGCGAGTGATAAATCTCATCTTGCCGTCCAAATGATTCACAATTTAATTGATTTAGCTTGTGTTCATTGTTCAATCAATCTTGCGGGATTGTTGCTACACCGATTGAGGTCGACCATCTCTTGATTAAAATCTGGGAATAGGGTGATTTATCTCCTGACAGGTCTCATACATTAGGGTAGTTGAAGTTCAGAGTAATTATTTTGAGATTCTGTCTGTTAGTATTATTCAGCACTTGATAAATGAAGTGACGGTGGACGCCAGTGGATAGCCATGCTATGTTGCATTAATGAATGTACTTATTGGCTGCAATTTGTTGTTCTGTCCTCTAATCATCTTGATCAAGTTATTCAACCATATCATAGTGAGAGACTTTAGTTTAGTTTATCTTCACCCAATCGTAGGTTTGACTCTTGGCTTTAATGGTAGTTACTTGGTGCAATTTTGTTTATTATTCTTGATCCAGAAGTCAGCTTTTTCTTTCCGTTGGTATTATCTCACAACAAGATTGATTTCTGTGTCAATTATAATTTGATTCCTCTGCAAGCTTTCCTTTATATTGAGCTTAAAGTTGGTAAATACAGTGACAAATGCTTTTGCATCTCGATGGATCTTCATATTATGCTACGTTGTCTAAAGTTGTAGATGGAACAGTTTCCCTCATCTTACCGTTTGTCGTATCAATTCTGTTTTTCCTTTTGTCTCCACCTTATAAAAAAATTCAAGAGTTTTCTTTGTATTGTGGGATGGTAATGTCATGTTGAAGTGAAGTTCTCTTTCAATATCCCTGGATTATATGTGCTATGACATGATATTAAGTTCTCATCGGATGAGAATCATGAGATCACATGTTTCATACTGAAAATTATCTGCTTGAAGCTTTTTTCGCCATTTGTTGTTGGGTGTCTAAATTAGATATGTTCTTCAATTGGCTATCTTTACCAGTGGCCTTTCCATTCATAGTTGACACCCTATGTGCTTTTGCAGCTTTTGCGGTGCCTCTCTCTCCAGATATGTGGTTGCTGGTATGCTCTACATTTCTGATTAGTCTGCTGGGCTGGTTGATTTCATAAATCTGTTAAACATGTGTTCAGAGGGAAGAAAGATGAGGACATTGTCATTTTGCCAATGTGCTATCGTCCAGTTTTGTTCTCCTTCGAGAAGTTGAAGAAGCGTCTTCTTTTCTTGGGCAATCCAATCAAGGTCGGTCAAAGCCCAAAAAAAGGTGGCGGGCCGCTCATCTATTCTCTGTTATGGTGTAACATTTTATTTTCAAAGGGAAACGTGGCTCGAGGGTAATTTTGTGAATAGGTGAGAAACATAGGTTGCAGGTTCCAAAGGGAACTTTAATCGCGTTGATGCAATTGTAAAAATTAACCCAAGGCTCCTTTTGGGCATCTGCAATGCAGGGCAGAAGCTATTGCCATAAAAGAAAAGAAATGGAATACTCAAAAGTGTTATTTAATATGGAAAATGATAGTGGAAAGAATGCCATTGTTAAACTTATGCATCCTCTTGAATCTTTGTCTGATTGATGGTGTATGCTTGATCTCAATTAGAAACAGCTCTTGCCAGAATAGACTGCTGATCCTGAAGCCTGGTTTGTTCTTCACTTCCCCTCAATCTTTTGTGGGACATCACTCTCCCATCTCTTTCTCCACTTCGGCTTGTTGTTCTTCCTATTCTCGCTGCTTCCGACACATTTGATTTTTCTGTTGGTCTTATGCCGTGAATCCAAAAGTGCAGTCGTGTCAACTCATAATGGTGTGAAAAATTGACTGGTCAAGTGGATGATGGCTTTGAAAAAAAAAAAAAATGCGACTCTGGATTTGCTTGATTATGAGCTAATTAAGCACCTCTCGATGTACTTTGCGTGAGCTCATCCCTTCCTCCAAATGATGCATGTCTGGACAAATTCCCAGAGTCTGTCGAGCATCAATATCAAAGGTTTCACCTTGCTGTTCTAGCTGTCGGCCAGGTCAATCGTACGATATCTCGTTTCATAATTTTTCAATTCAACATATGGGTCGGAAAAAGGAAGTCTTATTCGGTTGATATGCCGAAAAGTTCGGCAAGATAGCTAATTGGTTACATGAGAAACCGGCAATGTGGCATCCCACTTTTGATAGATTCCAAATGGTCAAGAGAACCGAAATGGGTTGAAAGCTGACTTATGATGAGGAGATTCACGTGAAGAGGGAAACGAGTTGGGGACGTAGCTGCCCAAACCGTGTAGGGTCGGGAACTTTGAGCACACGTGCGATTACTTGCTGGTACGCAAGGGAAGCCCCCAAGTTACAATCATCGAGCATTTTGGGGCTTCCGTATCCGGCCATGTAATGATGGATTTCGGCAAGTGCAAGGGACTAAATTAAAGTTCTAAAGAATGTCCGTGGTATGTGCATATTAGGGTTAGTTTGGGGTCAACAGGTTGTACGCGCAAGGGGCAGTCTAGCTAAGGATTGTGGCGCTTGGTCTAAAATTTATATGGAAAGGTGCGAACGTTGAGGACATGCGATGCCGGCAATGCTGAATCCATATCACATTATAAGGGTTCGACAAAGGATTAAAACCCTTAGAGGTAATACTCCCCGAGAGTTGAGACGGGCAAACTCTATTAGTAAGACTACATAAATGCCTCTTGGGACGTGGAAAGCATGCAGCCAACTCCAATGAGCTGCTCCTTCCTTAAACGCGTGGCATTTACGGCAAATGAGAAGGAAGATTAGTGGAGGAGTGTGTCAATCAGGGAATTAGCCACCAAATCTTTCAGTTACATGCACAAGGACACATGTACAGGGAAGAGTCCTTCTCCTCCTCATCTCCCTTGTCATTCACGTCAAAGGCCCTCCCGAGAAGGAATGGAGGGAGTAAAAAAGGAGTCCTTGTTTGACTCGGGCAAGACAAACGGTTAGGAGAGGAAAAGAACGCTCTCTTGGACGACGCAAGAGACCGTGAAGAAGATAGGCGAAACTGAGCGGCTGTCCCCTGTTCACCCTTGAAACTAAGGCAAGAATCCCTTCCAACTTCGTGCTGAGTAGCTCTAATTGATTATAGGAATGATTCGCTATGAATTTGCTTTGCACTGGGGTGGTTTCGGCTCTGGATGACAAACTGATGGGGCTGATTAAAGTGCGGTACCGAGAGGCTCGGGTTGCAGGGTTGCTTAGTTAAGCGACACTACAAGCTGAGCGGGAGTTGGGTTGCTGTCGAACGCGTGAGAATTGGTATTAGAAGTTTAGTCCAGTAATAAGCAGCGGATTGAAGTAGCAAGGGGCTGATCTTGGTCGGTCATAGATGAGTAAGGATGTGGGGTGACTTCAAGGGGTCGAACAACTCAGATGAGGAGGAGTAGCGTCAGAATTTTGAGTGGTGGTGTAGAACACTAAATGAAACAAGATTGAACTAAAGACACCTCCAAGGGCCTTCGGGTAGAAAAGAATGCATGCATGGGGACCTGTCAGAACTACGTACCTTCAGGGGCTGACCGAGCACCAAAGAACCAGGTCAGTTCGATAAGTCTCTTAAATGAGGATGTACGAATAAGAAGGTAACTTAGGTTCCAGTTCTTGCGTTAATGTTTTTGAAGTCGGTTTGATCTTGTTGACTAACATAAGAAGAAATTGCAGCATAAGGAAAGAGATTCTGAATTTAAAATGTCTCACGCATCATACATTCACATATATCATGGCATAGAGTAGCAATGTGGTTGACATGAGTAATCCCTACGTGGAATTCGGGATTCCTTGGAAAAAGAGTTGCATTACCCTGAGCTGTGTGCAGGGATGCCGTGGCCACTGCAAGAATGCCTCGGACGGAGGCGTTGCAACTCTGGATCGGTTGAGATGAGCTCGCGTTCATGATGTTCATGCACAAACATGTTCGTCACTCATTTTCGACCACGTATGCATCATTTATAATAAGTGATGTTCGCACAATGAGACTCGTGATTTTGATTTGAGATAAGCTCTGTTGTTATTGAAAAGTTGCGTATAAATACGCTTGTCATTTTGTTGCCTCGAGTCAGTTGAGCTAGCTAATGAGGGATGAGCTTAGGAACGACACGAAATTGGACGTTTTTCTTGCTGAGCCCTTTAGGCTCACTCTTGTGCTGTTCATCTTTTCAGAGTAGCAAGTATGGCAGCCCCATTCGATGGTCGCTGTGGAGTTCCGATGGATTATGGCGTTGCAAATTATAACTTTTTCGAAACTTGACGTATAAGAAAATAAGTGAGAAGTAGTTACCATGCCCTCCGAGTGTAGCCAAGCTAACTTCATCACATGAAAGTTCGTAAATATAACCGGTTATGAATGCTTGATATGATAAGAAAGCTTTTGTTATTGATGTCTGTCTAGTAATCTTGCTATACTTAGAATAGCATTAGTCATGTCTGTCATGCTTTCGGTGAAGGGAACTTCCGTTTGCATATGCTGTTCACAAGTCCTAAGTTTCGAAGGGTCTTGATTAGAAACATAAACGTGTAGACATGGTGACCTGGGACACTACAGGCAACACATTGACGGTATACCTTGTTGGAAAGGTTGTAACCTTGGCTCGATGTCTTCAACACCAAGTGATTGAAATTCAACTCGATCTTGCCATATCATTGAGGTGAAAGAATTTCGGCGAAAGCGTTTAGTATTTTTGGCATTTTGACATTTTATTTTACTCGCCTCTCGCCGAGGCTTATATGTGAATGTTGCCCAAAAAATACTAAACATTTGCCAAAAAATGAAAGGAATATTCATAGCCCTCCCTAACTTTTCGCGACATATTTCTCACGCCAACCTCAAGGTTGAGACTTCTATTTGGACTTGAGCTTGCCTTTTGGAACGTCAAATCAAATCAAATCAAATTGCTTCTTTCCTTTGGGAAAATATGTACTTCCACTTTTTTCTAAACCCCTATTGAATGAATGGTGATTTGGTGTTTAGATTAGCCGGTAGCCCAACATGCGAAAAGAAGTAAGGTGGTACGAGGATGAAATTAGAGGGAAATACGGAATTGACTCTCTCTCTCTCTCTCTCTCTCTCTCTCTCTCTCTCTCCTCTCATAGAATTGATTTTCTCTTGACAAGTGCTCTTTCGTGTCTTCAACCAAGAATTGAACAACTATTATGTCGTGATGGTAGGGGTCAACTGTCATATTTGGTGGGGATTAGTCGAGTGCTCAAAAAATTCCACGCACCCAAGTGATATATGAAAATAAAAATAACAAATTCAAAAGAAATGAAAAATATGGATTTCACGATCCGAGGGCTTTCGAGTTTGGGGAAGGAGGTTTGCAAAGAGCTTTTGAAGCATCAAAGTTTATCGGGAAAATTATCAAAAAAGTCATAAATCTATTGTAACTATGTTAATTCAGTCATGATTTTTTTTTTTTGATTCGGTTCTAAACATTTTGTAATTGTACCAATTTAGTCCATCCGGCGAATTTTGACTCTTTGGCGCTAATGTGAATGCTAGCCAACCTGCAACCCAATATTTTTAGTATTTTTTGAATTTTTAATATAATTTTTTCTTTTTTTTTCCTCCTCTCCTCTTCTTCCTCTACTCCGGTCACCTTCTTCCTCTCGCTCGATCCGGGCAAGACCGAGCCTCGCTCGACCGTGGCGAGACTCGAGATAGCCGGCGAGAGAGTGATGTGCAAATGGATGTTGAGCAGGAACCCATCGACTTAGTGGCGGATGTTACGGGGTCCGCTCGCGCTTCACCAAGACAAGGAAACAACCAAATTGCACGGGATCCTCATGATGTTCGTGTTATTACCAAAGGAAATTCTCTAGCTTGCTACCGTCTTTGTACTCGGTAGAGTCTTCGACCACTATCTACACTAAGAAATTCTCTAGCTTCCCAACTCTTTGAAGCATGCTCACGGTTTCAGATCCGGGCTAGCAAGGCGAGCCTCGCCCGGACTGCTGCGAGGCTCGGCCTCACTTAACTACGGCGAGGTCGGGCCTCACCCGACCGTGGCGAGACCGGGTAAGGCTCGCCTGTCGTCCTCTAGTCCATTGCTTGGAGTGGAGAAAGAAAATGGGATAGGGAAAAAAGAAAATAAAAAATTATTTAAAAATATATTTAAAAATAAAAAATATTATGTCGTCGGTCGGTCGGCGTCTTCGTCAAGATGGTGGCCACAATTCGTCGGATGGACGAAATTGGCACAATTACAAAATATTTTGGAATGAATCTGCAAAAAAAAAAAAGTTTAAGATTGAATTGACACAATTACAATAAATTTAGAATTTTTTTTAATAATTTTACGAGTTTATCGTAGTCCGTGGATGTAAGGCAACTCTAGTGTAATTCATAAGAGGACGAGGACTTGAAGCACGAAAATTATATAAACTTTTTAAGGTCTAATAGAATCTTTTTCCTCTTGAAAGATTTCTACAAACGAATGTAAGCCAACGATTACACTGGCGACCTTCATCAATCGAGGGAGAGGTAGTCCTCACCCAAATTTGGCAAGGGCTTTCACGCTCTCACTCAAAGTGAGGGTCACCGGTGACCCTTGCCTACAAATTGAGAAAAGAAAAACAACGAAGAAAACATAAACAAATAATAAATGATAAAAACATATGAAAATTATTTACGATAGCACCAATTGTGTTTGCGGAGGACGGTTGTTGTTCATGTTAGCGATTTTTGACCAAAAATGATTGAAATGACTCAATTGGCTGGAAGCACTAATGTGATGCACCATTAGAAACAATTATGTGGCAAATAGCTGACTTAATAACAATTATTTGAAAAATCTTTCTTCTCAGCATTGTTATTAAGTATTTATTTTTTCTATTGGTAATTTTTTAAAATTAGTTCTCTTCCATTTTTTTATGTTATTTATTTGTTACGGCAAGTAAGGTAAAAGAGATAATGTCTTAATAAAAAAGTTGAAAATACACTTTTATACATTAAAAATCATGTGCATAGCATATGCTAACCAAAAACAACATATGGTGAACAGCTATAACAAAATGAAAGGTCATTGTACATTATGTAATAGTTGAACGTTTAGGTGTAAACTCGTACTATCTTGAAAGTTTAGGATTTTCGTTATAATTTATTATGAAAAAGAGAAGAAGAAAAAGGAATAGGTACGTTGAAAAATCCTTAAACTTATCGCGAAAAATACAATTGAATCATAAAATTTTTAAAAAAGTGTAATTGACTCTTAAAATTTGTCGTGACAGTGCGTTCGATTCCTAAAGCTTTTAAAAAGTGTAATCAAGTCCTTAAACTTATCACGAAAGTGCAATCAAGTCCTAAAACTTTCAAAAAGTGTATTCAAGTTATAAAACTCATCACAAAAATAATCGAGTCCTAAAAACTTTCAAATAATGTAATCAACGGAATGACTTGATATGATTTCATTGGACAGATTTGATAAATTTTAAGACTTGATAATATTTTTTGGAAATTTTAGAATTTAATTATATTTTCGTAATAAATTTAAGACTTAATTATATATTTTTAAAAATTTAGGGCTTAATTGCACGTGCACCACAAATTTTAGGTTTCGAGGGCGCTAATAAAGCTGACGGCTTTCCCTTGTCCAGCTCAGAATAAAAGGGTCCACAAAGGTCGCGCCTTTACTCATTTCTCACTGATCTCAGAATTTCCTAACCAGACGCTCAATCTACCCCTTTCTCTCCCAAATCCAATCCGCCTCCCTCCCAAGCTCCGAGGAAGGAGACTCCCCATCATCGGTTAGTGCCGGTTTCTCTGGTGTACGCTCATGGGTCGGTCCCGACCCGGACGCTCTCTTTCGCAGCGCTCTCTAGATGTCTGGTTATGATGGGTCGGTTTCTTGATCCCGTGAGGAATCGCCCCAGATGGGGGGATGCGTTTTTCTTGCCCTCTTAGTGCATGCTTCCAGTTCGATTGACTCGTGATTAAGTTTGGTGGGCTGCGGTTGATGAGTTCTCTGTTTGAATTGAGGATGTCGTCTGGGTTTTTCTGTTTTTGATCGGGGACATCTGCTGATTCCTTTCGTGTGTTTGTCATTTGTTGTCCTGTGTTGTTGTGGGGTGGGTGCTAGATATACTGAGACTGGTGCTCAAGGCACATATATTATGTGATGTAGCAGACTTCATGTTTGGCTGGCGATTTCCGGCACGAGTTGGAAAAAAACCCGATCATGGCATGTGAACATGAATTGCTTGCTCTAAAGCGCTGCATTCGATAACCAATTGAAGTAATGCCATGGCACTTTGCCCTTAGTATACCCGGCATGGGACTGATGAACAATACCGTGTACCCCAAGTGATGAGGCGGGACCGCAAGTAGGCATTTAGACAGTCACTGGACTTCTTAATCCCAATGTGGACAATACCGTGTTTCTGCGACCTGCGACAAATCACATTCTTGTGCCTTGCTGACTTGCAGATTGTGCTCCTTAACCCGCTTTGGCTCGACCGCAATGGTTGCTGTGAAAGATGCTGCAGTTACCCGACCTGAGAAAACTCAGGTTCTTGCTACACGCCCTAGGTGATTCTTGGTCCTGCTATATTTCTTTTGGGGAACCCCATTGCTCCTTTGGACGGATCATTAGTAAGTTTGCCCTTCTGACTACTGAGTCGATGCCATCACCTTCCTTTTGAATTTTTCTCATAGGAGCAAGAAAAGGACAAGGAAGACGATGACGGAGGTTCTCAATACCATCGCCGCTCAAGAATTGGTATGGCCCATTCTAACTGAACATAATGATCCTTCAATGTATGTAATAGGGCAACCGTGAAGTCATTGCATCTTGTGTAGGATCTTGATCAAAGATTGGATCGGCTGGAAACAGGTATTCGCGAATTGCGCAGGGTCCTGTCGACAATGTTAGATGAAGTAAAAAGCTTGAAAGCAGAAATATTACAATTGAGAACCAGAAGGGAATTCCCAGGAGCCATCCTCGCACCAGAGCCAAGCGTGAGTGAATCTGCATCATCTTGCATAACCGCAGATCTTAGCCCCAGAAGCTGCGCAGATTCAAGCTGCCTCTGGTGATCTGGGAGAGGCTTCGTCGTGCATGTGTAATGGAGTTCCTTGTGCTAAGCTGTGTTTCACTGAGGGCTCCTTTCATGTTTACAGCATGCTTTGTGATTTCTGGTTAGTTGAATAGTGAACAGAGGAGACAATAACTTGTTTGACTTTTTAGTCAACTGATGTGCACATGAAACTCAGTTTGTGTTTGGCACAATGGACCTCAGGCATAACCCATTTTCTGTGCTTGTCCAGTATGCTTTTCCATGTCGAACCCATGATTAAACTGGCGGAGCTCGTGTTTAGAAATACGTTCGACTCAACTAGCTTGCGAGGCTGATTTAGTAGTTGGATTTGTATATGTCTGACTGTTATCCACACATTTTCAGTTCAAGCTTCACTAGTGAAGATTGGAAGTTACTGAGTTGAGTCTAGTCAAGCCTGAGATTATTACTCCTTGGGGATTATTTCAAACAGTATTCTGAGGTTTGCACCCACGTATCAAATGTCTCTGTCTATCTCCATTTTAGATTCTGAGTTCTTCCCTTTCATATTAAGTTGTATCCTGACAACTCCATTTTTTGACAAAATTGCCATTTCCTTCTGAAAAACTCCCTAGAAGGCTAACCCACAAATCTCACTTCTACCCATGATTGGCCGGCTAGTTGCTGTCTCCCTACCTAGCCCCCTGTTGTCGCTGGTTGTTGTTGGCAACCTGACTCTCGGCAGGCGGTGGTCACTGCCTTGGATCTGGTCAGATCAAGGTTGGGCGACCTGACTTGGACCAGATTGGAGCCTGGTCTCCCATGGCCATCGTGAGCTCTTTCACGGAGCTCGCCGATCTCATGGTTCACGCGAGCCTCAGGTTGTGGCTCACGCGGGCCCGAGATGTACGAGCTCAACTTCCTCTGGCCACGAGTGGCGAGCTCTGCGAGATAGAAGAGAAAGGGCGGGTCCTCGGAAGTCGGGGCTTCAAGTTTACATTTATATATCAAAATCCATCGTCATTTTAAAAAACATTCCCGTTACATTTCTTCCAAACTAAAGAAGGCATATTTACTCCCAAGTCCTACACGCATCTCTTTCTATTTCCCTGCTCTCTGTCTCTCTAGCGTCCTCACTCAGGCATGCGCACAAAGCAAACTCTAAAATAATGTTGGGTGAATATTAATTCATCAGGCGATATGACAAACTCTTAGTCTCTCCTGTTTTTTTACGAAAAAATGAATGATTTGAAAATTTTTTTCGTGAAAACAATATCTTTAATCGCTTGACATATTTAGTTAATGATTATTTTTTAAATTTATCGACAATAGTTATATCTAAACAGCAATAAAAATATTTTTTATTTAATCATTTTTATAAGTGATAGAGTCGATATTTTATCTAAAAAACATTTTAAAAAAAGGAGCCTTAATGAATACTCGATATGATTTTGTCACCTCATTTTGTAAACTAATTTAGCAAACTAATTTGAATTTTAGTTGGCATGACTCGATGTGAAATTTCTAAACATCTTCAAGGAGGGAAAACGCGCACCGGGACGCGAGGTGGTCGTTTTAGGGGAGCCCGTCAAAATGAACCGACCGGGCGGTCGTTCGGCAGGCCAGCGACGACCACACGACGGCTTTTTTAATTATTTTAATATTAAAAACAAACCCAATATTACTGTTTAAGTTAGATCATTAGGCTCTCCACTAAACAACGCCCATATTCACACTCTCTACAACCTAAGTCATCCCACCCCTCGACTGTGGCGCAACAAGCGGGTGGAGAGTTTGATCCGCGCCAATGAAGAGCCGAGCGAGCTGCGGAAGATCCTGTTTCCTCCACCTCGAGCGATCGCGTCCTAGAGATTGTGGTCCGCCTCTGATTTCATTTCCTCTCCCGAGCTTCAGCTCAACTCAAGGCTAGGAAGGCTTTGTCTTGGTTGGACCCAGGCGAGTGATTTCAACCGCGGTTTATGTTCTTGTTCGACTTTGATGTTTCCCGATTTTCCTTTTCAATTGTGGGATTATGGATTTAAGTGTTTCGAGATATATTGTGTCGCTCTTCTGATGTGGAATACGGATTAGGTTAAATCGCCTAGGACTTTTCCGTCGGAAACGAGCTTGAGTTGTATGCCAAGGCCCTTATTACATACAATGTAGTGTTCTCAAAACAAAGCTTGCAAGAACTCTCCTGTTTGATAGATTTGAAAAAGATGTGTTGTTTTTTTTTTTTTAAAATTTTGTTACTAATTATCACGATAATTGTTCATCAATCGCTTTCACTCCCGTGATAACAAGCTTAAGAAGAGTTATGTAGCTTCAAAGGATGGATCTATTAACCAAGCACACGTAACTAGAGTGTTGACATTAATATAATTCTATATGTAAAATCTAGTTACAGTCTCAATGCACTCAATCCAAACCAAAAAGGCATGGATATCAGCTTCATGGTTGCCACAATTAGATGTATGTTCTCTAGATATTCAACTGGAAGACTAATGTAATTTAGCTAATTCTAAACATCGCCCAAGATGATCTTGAGTGTCTAAACAATAGATTTCTTAAAATAGCTCATTCGAGAAGACCTCGATCAACAAAGAGTAATTGTCTCGACTATGCTTGTATGCTCGATGGCCGCTTTATACATAGAAATGTAGTGTTCTTGCAAAAACAAAGCTTCAAGAACTGAATTTGAATAAAGATGTAGTTGTTTTTTTTTGGTTAAAATTTTACTAATTAGTAATTATCACCGATAATTGTTCATCGATCGCCTTCACTCCCTTGTTGGATAACAAGCTTAAGAAGAGTTATTTGTTAGCTACAAAGGATTGATCTACTTTCTCCAATCAATTTCTTGGTAAATTAAATATTTTGGCCGGTTTCAGTTTTCTTACTATATTGTCTTTTAGTATTTCGTACTTTCTCACTTGATGGGGCATATCTTTGTTCCTCCAGAGGAAACTAAACATTAATATGTTTGGATGATGTTGCATATCTTGATTTGTTGTTTTTCAATTCTCTCAATTTGATGCTATTCTCATTCTTTGAAGGTTCCGTTTGTGGTGTCTTTTAAGCTTTGGAATTAGAAATCGATCTCCCTGGTTCTTTATAACTTATAATATGTTTGATTCAGGGATCTACCTATATGTCAACGGAGGTGGACAAATCCATCGATGAGATGACGCCGATGGACTCACTAGAACATAAAGGGAAGAAGTATTCGAAGAGAAGTCGACACAAATAACATATCTCATTGCCCAAGCTACCTAAAATCATCACAAGCTGGCTTCATTTTCGTAAAGGCAACAAAAATAAGAAGGAAAACAAGTGTTTGCAAATATTGTGGGGCCATGTATTGGTATTGTGTTAATAATGGTATTCGCTATGTTGAAGCACTTGACGATGCACTAAGTATCCCGAAATATAGATAAGAAGCAAAAGTTTTTGTCTCACGTAGAATGGATAGAGACTACGGAAATACCAGACCGTAGTGCTAATGACTTATCAACATGGGAGTTTAATCAGGAACTTTGTAGGCAAATGCTTGTTCGGATGATTATAGTGGATGAACAACCTTTTCATTGGTTGAGCGTGTGGGATTCCGTGATTTTATAAACCAACTACAACCTCTTTCAATCCCATCTCAAGATTTCATGGCTAGAGATTGCATGAAGTTGTATCTTGAAAGAATAAGTTTGAAGAATTTTTTCTCAAGCTAAGTCTAGGATCGCTAAAATACATGAGCCCACTCATAACTTGAACTATTTATGTCTCACCTCATTTTATTGATGATGATTGGAAATTGCACAAAGAATCATCAGTTTGTGGTAATGTCTAGTCACAAGGGCAAGGAAATTGGAAAAATGATTGAGAAATGCATCTACGAGTGGGGAATAGAAAACATGTGTCCAGATCACGTGGATAATGCCACCGAATGATGTAGCCATTAAGTTTTGAAAGCTAAATTTCTAAAAGATAAGTGTTGATCTTAGATGGTGAAGCTTTACACATGAGGTAGCCATATTTTAAATTTATTGTGAGGATGGATTGCACAGGTGTGATTCTATTACAGTATTCGAAATTGTAAGTATGTAAGAGGTTCTCCCATGAGAGCTAAATCATTTCAAGCTTGTATTGAGTGCAAGGATCGAGTTATAAGGGTTCGGCTTGTCTGATGTTTCTACTAGGTGGAACTCCACTTATCTCATGTTAGACAACGCCTTAAAGCTAAGAAAAGCTTTGAGAGGCTCGAAGAAGAGATCCTTTTTCTCAATTGAGCTGAAGATGAAACTCTAAAAATGAAGATTGGGAAAATGCGAGTTCTTATCATATTTTGAAGAAGTTTTATGATTCCACCAACAAGATGTCCGGGACTCTATATCACTTCAAATGATTATTTGACGAGATAGCTAGTATATATAAAACTCTAAAACAAGCGGCAATGCTGATCTAGAGTAAAGCCATGGGGGAAGATGAAGGAAAAATTTGACAAATATTATGGGAGTTTCGAAAAAGGAACATGATGGTTTTAACTACGGTGATATTGGATCCAAGAAAAAGAGAAGTATGTGTGATATTGTTATAAATTAATCTAGATGATGACGAGATAGTAAATGAGAGGTGCGATTATGGAGGACTTACCGGAACGTTTGTTTAGTTTTTAGAGAAGTCTTATGGTTCCGGACCTTTGACAAAAGTTCGTGTGGTCAACTTTTAAATGATGTTGGTGGTAGTTCGGGTGGTCAACATGAGGAAGGTTACAAAGATGAGATTGGTCTCACTCGGGTTTCGATGTGAGTTTCGATGGGGACAAGGCATTCGAATACTTTATGGACGAGGAGAAAAAAAGTGGCCGAGGGCAATTTATCCGAGATCGAAAAGTATCTTCAAGCTGCACGTGAAGAATGCCGTACTCTTGACATTTTGATGTGGTGGAATACTCTGCGAAAGTTTAAAATCCTCTCTTTGATGGCTCGGGATATCTTGGCTATTCCTCCGTAACAACCGTTGCTTGAGTCCACTTTTAACACATCCAGGTCGTGTGCTTGATGGCTATCGAAGTTCTTTGACTCCTAGAGTGGTTGAAGTTTTGATTTGCACTCAAGATTGGTTGAGAGTGGTTAACAAGCCGGTTAATATTGAGGAGTGCATCGAGAACGCAAAAGTTCGAGTCGGGTAAGTCATGTATATATATTTACTTTTGTATCTTGTATTTCTTTTGTATATCTAAAAAGTGAATGCTCTAGTTAATATCTTGTTTTTCTAGTTATGGATGATGCTTACTCGGAGCTTACCGGTAAATAGAGTTTACAAGTTGGTGAAATGAATATATGGTGAGATTTTTATTCACTAATTTTCACTTCATTTTTGCATCTTATCGGCTAAAGCCCATGCTTAATAGTCAATCGCAACTCTTATGCACTTTCTTGTAAGGGAAGCATTTGCAACAATTTCGCATGCCATGTGATGCATGTATATGACGATTTGAAACCATTGTAGCATAAGTACATTGTCTTAAGTTCTCCAAACCAAAAGTTCATTACTTCCTTGTTAATTTGCTGCTACTTGGAGTTAACTGCGGGAAGACGTGAACTATTTTATTGCCAAATCGCAACTTACAAGTCACCTACACCTACAAAGGATGAAGCGTTACTATCTTCCCGATAAACATCCTCTTTCTCTAAGTATGATCCCTTTGAGTTCGCTTTCTATTAATTCCATTTCTAATTCAAAACTAATGTACATTACTTATAAATTACTTATTGCAGGTTGGCGCACTTTTGTTTCATATATCAAATATCAAGAAAGGACTTGAAGTTTAGAAATCTTCCCATTTTCTATTTCACTTTGTCATTGTCGTTTATGTTACGTGATCAAGTGTACCTTTTTTTTTTTCCTTTGTGTGCTTTGAATGATCATATGGGGGTACGTTGACTTCTTGTTAAGTTTTTGAGCTTGGACTAGACTATGGGCAATGAACGCCACTTTATTGAAATGTTTTTGATGATCAGTAGCACTTACAATGTAACCACTTTGAATGGTACAAGTGATGTCAATGTCCTATTCTATAGCTAATAAGAGCTATGCAAATGCCAACAACTATTTTTCTCAATGAATCTAGAAATTAAGTGTGTTTATTGATGTCTGGTTTGCATCCAATGGATGTTTGCATATAGAGTTCATTAAATAGTGAACGTGAAGGTTGTAAATTTGTAATAGAGTTACTTGGAGACCGAATGTTTACTTGTGTGCGATTGATTGAAGAATTACGAAGTGTGCATCCACTTTTCGGAATCGCGGACCGAGAACCTTGGAACCGCCGGAACCGGACCGGGACCGATCGTCCGGTCCGGTTCCCCGAAGGTGCCGGTCCGTCGGTTCCAAAAAGTGGGAACTGGACCATCGGTCCGGTTCCCGATTTTTGATGGAACCGGACCGGACCCGCTCACCCCTACTTCAAGGAATGATGATAGTGAGAAGAGTCGTCCTAAAATGAACTGGGCCTGGAGTTTGACTTATGGGCCCATTGGCTGCGTCCATCAGCCCATTAGCCTCTTCTTGTCCGCTTTTAAAGTTTGGCGCACCAGGAATTAGGGTTTTCGCTCTAACCCAGCAGAAGCGGCGACGCACACCTCCATTTCCAGCTCCCCGGCAGCCACCATGGTCCTCAAGTACGGCTCTCTCTGTCTCTCTCTAGCTTCTCTCTCCTGCACGATTAATGTGGCTCGTTTGCCTTGTCTGTGATCTTTCAATCTGTCTAATATGGTGATGCAATTTGGCAGAATCGGTGGTTTCTTCTTGTGTTTTTGGATTGATTCTAGTGATGTCGCCTGGTGATGGGAGTGCATGGTTGATTGATTGAATGAATGCTGAGTCTTGGTGGGGAATACTGTGTTTCGGGGTTGGGATCGTACGCGTGCGCATCTTGTGAAAGACTTGCTTACGTTTCGTGATCGTAGGAAGGTCTCTGGAACTGCCGAATCTGCAGATTAAGTCTTCGAGGGCTCGACTTGGCTCTGCTATTGACATGAACTTGAGGGGGAAAATAAAAGAGAACCTTTTTTGGTTTTCTGGGTTAGGAAGAGACTGGATATGGGGTTGGAACCTTTTGAGCCATAGATGGTGTGAAAATTGCGGGTGATAGTGAATGTTTCTCCGTTGACTCTATTAGTCTTCTTAGGTGATTCTCACATGTTTCCTTTGTAATTTGCTTATGCTAATCTTAGCTTGTTCAAAAGAGTAGATGTTCAGTTCGCCCGATGTTTGGGTACTGTGGCTTTTGCATTTGTTCCGATCACGGGAATTGATTGGTTTTCGAATGACTCCCTCATTGAAATGATAGGACCGAGCTTTGCCGCTTCAGTGGTGCCAAGATTTACCCTGGCAGGGGAATCAGATTTATCCGCTCGGATTCCCAGGTAAGACTTGTTTCGTGGTTTTTTTTTTTTGTGATGGATGGCCTTGTCGGTCATATCTCGCATGAGTAATACTCCTCGCCTTTGCGTTTGTAGGTTTTCCTCTTTGCCAATTCGAAATGCAAGAGGTACTTCCACAACCGCTTGAAGCCTTCAAAGCTCACATGGACGGCCATGTACCGGAAGCAGCACAAGAAGGTGAGGCATCAGCCTGAAGGCTATTGGGTTTATGAGGAAACAGCAGAATTTGATATTTTTACCCCTTTGACGACTTGTAGGATATTGCTGCTGAGGCCGTGAAGAAGAAGCGCCGGGCCGCCAAGAAGCCGTATTCGAGGTCTATAGTCGGTGCCACCTTGGAAGTTATTCAGAAGAAAAGAACTGAGAAGCCAGAAGTCCGAGATGCTGCACGTGAGGCCGCTTTGAGGTAATATAAGGCCTTCTTCTTCGCTATGGAGTATTTTGCACTCCCTACTCACCATTTTTTTCATATGTGGTTTCTCGTTGCAGGGAAATTAAGGAAAGGATCAAGAAGACGAAGGATGAGAAGAAGGCAAAGAAAGCAGAAACGACGGCCAAGACCCAGAAGTCACAATCCAAGGGAAATATGCCCAAGGGTGCTGCACCTAAGGGCCCCAAGCTTGGAGGCGGCGGCGGAAAACGTTGAATCCCAGCTTAAACACCCAGATTACCGACTGTTTTGATTTCTGACTCGTTTAAGCAATGTATTTTGGCAATCTTTTGCGGTATCTTCTGTCTAATCCGCTTGGTTTTTGTTTAGTGCAAGTTTTGACAGTGCTGTAAGCTGAATATCAGTTCAAAGGTTGTGCTTCTGTTTGCTTATGCTCGTCACTAAATAACTAGTGTTAGGCTCTTCAATTTGAATTACTTTCTAGTCTCTGAAATGAGGCTTCCCTTATGACCTACTGTCAGAAATTGAGTTGTTTTACCAAGGTTCTTTCATCCTTGGAACACCTTTGAGAATATAATCGAGTTTCGATGTGAATTCGGCGCCGAGCTCAAATCTAGTATCAAAGTACTTCTAGGAGGTCGACTCTATTCATCATTGTTGGAATTGGGTCCAAGCTTTTCTTAGTCCCTTCTCATCAATGGACTAACACAAAATTTGGATTTTTGAGCTATGATTCTCGATTTCAATCGAGTTATGAGTAAAACCGAGATCGATCTAAATAAGCCTAAGTATTTTTCCTTTGAATAATGTCTGTACGCTATGGAAATGTGAGGATTTTCTTGTCCATTTTTTTTTTACGACGACTAAAAAATCTAAATAAAATAGTTATATGCCCAACATCGTATGATTAGGCTCTGAAGTTTGTTGGGTTGATCAAGATCTTCGATTGGCTCTAGCATAATTTAGACAAGTCATTCTTCAGAAATGATGAGTTATTTATATTTTGAGAAATTATTTAGGAAAAATGACACAAAGGGTCCTAAACTTTAATTTAATGTGAAATGTAGTTCTCGAATTTTTAATTTGACCAATATAGTCCTTGAATTTTAGCCTAATGTGTAATGTAGTTTCGAATTTTCAATTTTGTCAATACAATCTATGAACTTTTGGAATATAATCAACTTAGTCCCTGGACTTGAATCAATAAAAGGACTATATTGAACATTTTCCTATAATTCAAGGACTAAGTCGAACATATTCGAAAATTTTATGGATTATATTTGTCAAATCAAAAGTTCGTGGACCACATTACACATTGAGTTAAAGTGCGGGGAATGTACTTGGTCAAATTAAAAGTTCGGGAGACTACATTGCGTATTGAGTTCAAAGTTCAAGGACTATTTGTGTCATTATCCCTAATTATTTTGTAGAATGAATTTGGAATGAGTTGTGAGATAGAGTGGCATTCATCTTATGATAATTTGGTTGTCACAAATGAAAGCCTACGAACTTATGTACTTAGGAAAAATGAATTGTTAAGTTCAAGAGCACCTCAAATAAAGAGAAAAGAATAGAAAAAAAGGAATTCACGACATTTCGATTTTTACCTTCAATTGGAATTCTCTTCTCCAATCCACATTTTAGGTACATTGTCAATTAGGGCAATTATTAATTTGTGGAAAGAGCATGTATACACCTCTGAGTCAAGTGAATTTTGGGATTATCTAAAGAAAGGGGTTGACAAAGAAATGGAAGATTGGAAAATCTTATCATTCCAAATTGAGTAGTTGCCCTAGTGTTCTAACCTTATCAATAGCCTTGCATGCAACATGAATCGAAGATACTCTTACCATAATAAACCAATCCAGCCCAATTAATCCAATTGCCTTAATTAAAGATCCAATTCATTTCTTTCCTTTGTACTCATCGTTTCTTTTCTCCCATTATGTCCCACAGGATTGCACTTGTTCCTTCAAGCTGTTGAAAAATATCTTGTCCATCAAATACAAAATTCATTCAGCTAAAATTCAGATGGACGGTAATTTGAGATAGCACAATGACTTTGTTGTAAAGCATAAAAACTTAGCGATAAAATAGATGGCTTCATATAATATACGATTGACGATGCTAAAATTCAGTCATTAACCTTTTAATTTTATCAATTCAATCCTTTTTTTTTTTTACATTAGTATTGTAACCGCTATCCCAAATGATCGTCAATTGTCTCATCCAATTAGCTAACCTAGACTAGAAGTGCCCTGAATTTCTACAAAAAAAAAAAAAAAACTGCATTGAATTCTAATATTTCTTTTTAGAAATAATTAGGTATGAGTGAGCATAACCAGACGGTCCAAACCTAAGAAAATCGTTTATGTAGATAACACATTTTCTCTTTGGACCTGAACCCACAATTAGGTTGTGATCTACATACAAAATAACGCAAATTTTTTTTATCTTGTCCTATTTTATGCCTTGTTGCAAACAAGTTGCCCGGTACCTTTGGGAAAAAAAAAAATAATAATGCTGACTGCCCCGTCACTCTTTCACTTTAAACAAGAATTAACATGAAAGTTTTTATAAAAAAAGTTGTCAATAAGAAGCTTTATTGCCCTAACTTAACAAATTAGGCAGTCCGCCCGACCTTATGCCGGCACGATATTTGCACCCACACGACTTTAAAACGCGTGGCGGAAAATTAATGACACATTCAACGCCCAAAAAGTCGAACTCACTAATTTTTTTATGAGATCGATTTACCTTATCCTAGCGCCATCGTATATAATAAAATCTAGTAAATTGTTTGACACGATTATGATGTCATCGGTTAGCACGGCATTCATCCATGGAGGAAATCAGGTGACACGACCGGCAAAATCATCAAATTACACGCTCCAAAATTTAATGGTAAATAGAATTACTTGTTGAAGAGAAGGGTTACAAACGTTTCAAATCAATTTTAGCAACCAAGGTCAATGGAAAATTAGCTGATTGATTGGCCGGAGGTCGAAGCTATACTTGAAATACGGGGGTCGGAGTCGAAGCCGGGAGATATCGCCTATCGGTCTCGAGCTTTCGGGAGGAAATTACGAAAATTTGGGAATTAGGGCTGATCCGCGACGAGTGTCAAAACTCGGGCCAAAATGTGTTTCGCCATGGAGGCCATTCATTGCTTCTATATCTCTTGTTTAGAACAATTGGTGAAGCTCCCAACAGGACATTCAACCTCTAATCTCTCGGTAAAGACCAGTCGGTAGATTGCAAAGGTAACTCGTTAACCGTCAACCCGGCACCCCGACTCGCCACTCGCGCCGACTCAGCGTGTCGACTCACCGTTCCGAGAACGCATCCAACCCGCTCTTCCTTCTTCGTTTTGGCTGAGCGGATTGGGTAGTTCCCCCTTGTCGCCTAGTCGGCTATCCACAGCCATCGATCAAAACCCCTCGCGCGCCCCACAAACCCTCTCTCTCTCTAAAAAAAACCCCCTTTTCCTAGAGAGAGAAAGTCGCCACCTTCAGGTGAGCCCACCTCGGAGTCGCCATGAATTCTGCTTGAGAGAGAGAGAAGAATCCGGAGGAAGAGCGATTGATCATCTTCTCTCTCGTTCCCTCTCTCGTCTACTCGAGGAGCCCGAGAAGCTCAGCAGAAGAATTGAGAGGGAAATGTCGCACCCGGTGTTCAGGACGGCGCAGATCATGCCGCTGAGCTCGCAAGCTCAAGTGACCACCGCGAAGCCCTTGCCTTCGCCGTTTGTGAAGCCTATGTTGCCCGTTCCGAGGTTCGGTCCGCTGTTGCCGCCGATTTGCGGGAAGGCGGTTCGGAGAGGCGGCGTCACTGTTAGGTGCTCCTCGGCTTCCGCTTATGAGCCTGCGGTCGACGGGAGTTGTGGAGGAGAGTCTAGGGCTTTTCTGGAGCGGTGCTTCCAGGCGCCGAGCTCGTCTGGTTCGGACGATTTCGGTCCGGTCATGAAGGGGGAGTATGGTGCGTTTGGGGCGGTGACCCTCGAGAAGGGGAAGCTCGATATGACGCAGAAGCAGTCCACGTCTAGCCCTGAGGTCTGTCTTTTCTATCTCAGTTGCAATTTGCAATTTTTGAGTTTCCTGTGGCGTGTTTCTTGGGGAATTCGTCGTCTTCTTCTTCTTGTCGTGCGTTAGGAGGCACAAAGGAAAAGTAGGAACTGAAAATGTTATCAGACAACTGTGGAGTTCGGAGAATTGGAATTCATGAACTGAACAGTAGAGTTTCGGTCTTTATGCAGAGTTAAGCTTGTAGTATGGGCAGTGTCTGGTTTGGTGGATGGCGTACTGCCTTTGCATTTGAAAGGGAAAGAAGGAAGAAAAACTGAATGAGAAAACTTGAAAAAAGGGTAGTCGTTACTAGATTTCTTGACCTGGAATGTGATAGCATGCCACTTATTATGCAGCTTCTTAGTTCATAACCATTGGAGTTGATGTTCTCACTACGGTCTATTCACTCCAAATTAGACATCATAATGCTAGATCGAGGAATGAGCGAAGGGTATTCTGTTATGTAAGACTGAAATTCAATTGGACCATCTGAAGAGGCTATTGGTGGGTCCTTTCCAAAGATTTTAGTTAGCTGAAGTACTGACTTTTATGGTGCATAAAATTGGACAATTTGACTTAAAAGGTGTGATTTTTTCTGCTTTGACTTCGTCTTAAAACTCTTCTGAAGCTTGAGTGATAAAGAAAATCCTTATTGTGTCTATTGCTTAAGCACGAAACCCCACATTTTATCCCTTTACATTAATAAGACATGCTCACTTCTTTGTTAACGATGGACATGGACAAAGTTACATGACCTGATGTAAGCAGTAGTTGGATATGGGATTCCATGGACTCACAGACTAGAATATTCATTTCATGGTTGAGCCGATGTTAATTGTCAAGGTTGGCACTCAGTACTCTAGAATAGTTTTTTTTTTTTTTCCTTGGACGCTTGTTAAGGGCAGTCAGTGCACTATGTGATTTTACATCATTCCGTAGTGCATAAATTCAACTCCTGAGGGCTGAATTGTTTTATCCACATTGAAACTGTTGATCTATACGAACTCTGATGCCCTTCACCCTTACTCATTGAAATTAATGTTGCTTTATGGTTTAGAATTTTCAACATCTTGCTCTTGTAATTTGTTAGGATTCGGATTAACCTCGGAGGGGAGTCATTTTGTGGTTTAGATTGTACTTCGAGGTGAGTCATTTTATGGTTTAGATTAATCTTCCAGAGATCATTTTGGTAATTTGTTTCTCTCCAACACACGAACTGAAAGTTCCTCACCAAGCCCCAAGTTTGTGTCGCACCATGCCTCGTGTCACGTCATTTTCTCCTAAAATTGCAAAAACTGTAGTCCAAATTTTATATGGTCCAGCTACGGTAAGTGATTCGCACTTTCTTCAATCTTGCGAAGAAGAAACTATTAGCCAGTGTTTTCCCTCTCTTCTGAAGATCATCCAAAGTACGAGTACATCCTCAAAAAATAAACCTTCAAGGGAATTGTTTCTAGATCTTAAGTGCGGGGGATTACTTGTGTCAAGATTTTCTCGCAATATTTTATGGTGTCTGGCTCTAGGATAATTAGAAGCAAGATGACTGTTGGTAGTCCTTATAACTCAAGTCTTATAGCCTGTTAAGGATAATAAATTTCTCAACTTGGGTAATTTGGTTATTTGACGCGTCTGGCAACAGTGTAACAATGATTTGTGTTCCCTCTCTCTCTCCCACACGCGCGCACAAATTTTCTGATAGGTAAGTAGAAATTCATAGTGAGGCACCAAGATGGTGGCGACCCATCTACATAAGGAGCTTGAAACCAAAAGAGCTCAAAGCCAAAATAATAAGGGGATCCATTATGAGACAGGGAATCTGCAGTGTCAGTCGAAGTATTTACATCTTAGAGTATAATCCTATATACCAAAGGTGAAAATTTTCCTACCAGTTTTGAATAATCTTGAGTATAGAACTCTTTTTGCTTCAAAATCTTGTTCTGCTTTTTCCAAGCCAACCAACCAAAAACTGGAAAGAGGACCTGTGGATATCCACTTTGACGTATGGCAAGGGATAAGAATACCTTGCCACGCCATGGTTCTTGCTCAGTGGATCTTGCTATAACCCGACAATGCTCCATAGAGGCATAACAGGTAGCCCCAAAAAGTTGTTGTCCAAGGACAATGAAGAGGTGTGACACGGTAACTTATCCCGGCAGGGAAGTATTGAAAAAACTCATAAGCAGAAAGCCTCTACATATCCTTGATCATGAGAAACATAATTGTCAGCTAAAAACTAAAACTGAAAATACCACCTTAAAATTGCTCTATTGCATTATATTACATCTAGGTTACAACTCCATTTTTTAATGCCATTTGGTGTCAGTGTCCTAAGAGATATCCTTTGTGAGGCTCATGATGATTTTGAGATCCTATATACTAGGTAATCTAGTTCCAGTAACTTATGCAAGAAAAAAATTTAGTTTGTTGTTTTGATGATTTCTCTTATGGATTTTTATCCCTAGTCATATTTTGTGCTAGTAACAGTCAGTTCTTGACTTCTATAAGATGATTAGGAAATTCCTTATTTTCATCTAATGAAATGAGAAAAAACTCCAGCAATTTTGCATCGATAAATTCCTTGAATTTCTTATTTTCTTTGCCTTTTTATACTTCCTCCGATGTAGGATTGTCAATTTGTTTAAAATTCATTATTTGAGATAAAGTGCTGATTTTTTTCTTTTTTTTAACAGCTTGCAACGGGGGGAGGTGGTGGTGATATTGGAAAGAGGATCAGTCATGGGGGAGGTGACGGAGGTGACGATGACGGTGATGATGATGATTATTTTGACGACTTCGATGATGGCGATGAAGGTGATGAGGGAGGGCTATTTAGGAGAAGGATGTTTCTTGAAGAGGTTGCATTTAATGCTAATATTTATTCTTATACTATATAAAATGACAATATATCTTAAGCACTGGCCTGATCATTGTTTTTTTTTCTCCCAGCTATTCGACCGCAAATTCGTTAATGCAGTATTAAATGAATGGCAGAAGACGATGATGGATTTGCCCGCTGGCTTTCGGCAAGCATGTGAAATGGTGTGGATTCTTCCTCTCTATTTATTTCCAACTGTTTACATATCCAGGAGAATACTGAAAATGGCCTGCAGGGTTTGGTCAGCTCCGCTCAAATGGTTAAGTTTCTGGCAATCAATGCTAGACCAACAACTGCCAGGTTTATATCACGATCGCTACCGGAAGCTATGTCTAGGGCATTTATTGGCAGGTAATAGTGACATACAACTTCCTCATGCTGTAGCTTGGTCGGAAACCGTTCCAACTGTAATTTTTAAATCTTTGGATGAACTGCTATGTCTGTGAGCAGATTGCAATTTTGGGGATTGTGCAATTATCAATCTTCGATCAAGTAATGTTATTGCTTCTGGAGGAGGTTATCTTTATAATAGTGAAACAAATTTTGGTAAACCTTCTGAGTACCAGATGTTAGTAGATGTTCTTTTCCCCAATTTGACAGTAAGGGGTGATTGGAAGCTGCTCAAACCATGGTATGTATGATGCCTTCCTTCAATGGATCTCGTTACCGAGGATGAAGGGCCAGATTGCCATGTACGCTAGATATCCGATGAGTCTAGATTCATAATTTGGGATGAATTTCACTTCTAATGGATTTTTGCCCACCCCTCGATTTCCTTGGGAAAGGACACCCATTAGCTATATCAGAAACGACAAAGCCCTTGGACCATTGCTGTTGATCAGCAAAATTTCTTGAGGACCATCACAGCCGGTTGCTGTCGATGAAATTTCCTTTTTCTGTTTCAGGAAGAAAGTGGAAGATGCATAGTTTGATTTTTTAACATGCACGTGCTTGTGATTGTCAACAAATTTACTCTCTTGCCTGTTATTTTTGATAGGATGATCGCAGATCCTGCATTTTTATATAAGCTTCTCCTAGAGCAAGCTGCCACCATCGGTTTTGCTGTTTCATGGGAATGGAAGAATCGTAAAGAGAGGTTTGTGCCTCTCTTTTGGTACAGGATATGCAGGAGTAATTGATGTGCTCTTTGGATATGCAGAAATGACTTCTTTCTACTTGTTACAGGATAAAGCAGGAGTGGGATTTGGCGCTTATAAACGTTCTCACAGCATCTCTGTGCAATGCTGTTGTCGTTTGGTCACTTGCCCCTTGTCGTTCATATGGGGACACATTCCGGTTTGATCTACAAAATACATTGCAGAAGCTCCCCAACAATATCTTTGAGAAGAGTTACCCAATGAGAGAGTTTGACCTGCAAAAAGAGTTCCACTCTTTTTGTTTGAGAGCTGCAGAGCTGTGTATGCTTGGGTTGACTGCTGGGGCAGTGCAAGGTTCTTTGTCCAATTTCCTTGCTAGTAAAAAGCAGGAAAGGTAAGCATTTCTGAGGCAACTTTTTCCTGGTGTGCTAACGCTGCTTTGAAAAGAAAACAGATAACAAGACTAAGGTTCCATCTTACAATGGAAGAAAGTCCTATGATTTATTCGCTGACCTCACAATAATTGACAGGTTATCGGTGAGTATACCCACAGTGAGCTCAAATGCACTTGGTTACGGTGCTTTCCTGGGCATATACGCAAACTTGAGTTATCAGCTTTTATGTGGATCTGATAGATTGTTGACAAACCATTTTGATGTTATTGGAGTGGCCCTGTTCTTTGGAACTGCTCTGAGGTTCTCTCTCTCTCTCTCTCTCTCTCTCTCCCCCTCCCCCCCCGTTAGCTTGTGAGGATCCTTTCATCGGTCACTTCCTCGGCTAGTTATCAGCTATTTTCTGGTAGTGAATATGAAGTCATGGAATTGGAAAGTGCTGCGTGATTGTTTGATTGACTTTCAACATGCCTTGGATCTTAACCCGTCTTTTGTCCTAAATTCATCTTTTATTTCATGTAGGATTATGAATGACAATGTAGGGCAGACACTGAGGCATGCTTGGCTTGGCATGGAGCCTGATCCACTGGCTCATTCAGACAGCCTTCTGAAGGCTTATAATAGGTCTGAAGAAGTTGCACCTAAGTCCTCCTCCAAATGGTTCATATCGAAAAATGCCATCGTTTCTGGTCTTGGACTTTTTGGTAGCAAGGAAGGTAACACAGATACTGTCGATGGGGAAGCACTGCCGCCAAAGGCAAGGAGGAAGAGGATAGTCAGGAAGAAGGTGACAGCAAGTTGAGCATAGCTTTGTCATACTTGTGTCGCGCCTCCAATTTTGCCTTCTAATGGAGATATATGATTTTACATTCTTTGCTCAATTAACCTCGAAGATCGTGAATTGCTCGGGTTGGTTGCCAGGTTGTCTGGAGCTGAAGTCGGGACACCTGAGATGTGGCTTAAGAGATGGGTTTTGTCAATTTCCTTGTCCTTACTTTTCTTTTCCTTTCTAGATACATGGGTTCGGGGAGGGTTGAATTTGTTAAGCATCATCTTTCCCTTCAAAGATTTGTTTTTGACAGTGGGATAACTTTCTATATTTTACCTGATGTTCTCATTGTAATATCGTTAGAATAAGAGGTGATACTCCCTGCAGTAGGGAATCATGCAGGTTTAGTCTGCCTTCCAAACTGCACGTTCAATTACCATCTTCACATGAAGCTGGTGTTTGGCTACATCTAAATGGAGCTGGCAACCTCTGTGACCCTGTCTGGAACATGTCCAAATCGTCTGAATTTGGGGTTATATTGCCGTGCGCCGTTTCTTTATTCTGCTCGCCTTGGATCGTATAAGTCAAGTTACACAGAGATACTATCGGCTTTATCCGGGAGCATCTGGACTTTAGTATTGTCGCCATTGGGTTGATTATTGGGAAAAGTTGATAGGAGGGATGGTAAACCAGGGCAAAAAACTTGAGAATCTCAAAGTAAGATGCTTTCATATTGTGTGCCAAGAGAGTTCCCGGTTTGCCTTTGCACAGATTGTGTTACAGGCGTTTAGATGAGAATAGGAAAGAGATCAGACCTCGTGCTGCGAAGTCACAACACTCTTCTTTTGCCGCACTGGGGACATAGTTTACAAGTGGACATCACAGCATAGAGACAGTCAAGAGGAGGTTTGTCTCCCTCAATGAGATTTTGTGCATCCATGGTCATGTTGAGATCAACCATGTAAGAATGATCCAAGGACTGCTGTTTTGTCTTCGTGCAATGGATAGATTGTACAAGGATGTTGCAATATCGTTAGAGATATTTTAGATATCTTCTCTGATTTTCTCTATTTAATTTGATTATGCATCTTTGATTTGATTTCCTTCAATAGTCCTCTAATAAAATCTATAAATGGGATCTCCATGCGCTTATTTTCTATGTACATCAAAAGATACTGAAGTTCAGTTTTCTGCATGATTCTCAACCAATATGTTGGGAATGAGGGTTGATGGCTGTAAATCCACCTCTTCATTTGATAAATTGAACTAGAAGAAATGCTTCAAGGATGGCCGGCCGGCCGGCCTGATTATCGAATGCAGGCAAAAAAAGTCAGGATATCTATATAAATATTTTGTAAATATCATATCCGCTTCTCACCTTTAGCTTCAAACTTTCAAGTTGCAACTACTATTCTCTTTGTTACCTGCAAGGATGGGATCTTAGTATTTTTCCACAAATACACTAGCGGAAGCTTATAAGGCTATTTCCTCCATCGATATACAAAGAGATTTCTATTTTACCATAATAGAAAGCTTGGAGCAATAATTATGGGATCATTCATTGCCATGTAGATTGTGATTCAAAAACTCGCATACTTTTTGGCTTCTTATTATACAGATTTGTGTTGTCCATTGGGCACAAATGTAAATTCAATTGCCTTCCCATCCTTCTGTTCAAGGTGGATGCTTAGTTTGCTTCAGTATAATCTAAGGTAAAATGTCATATATGTTGCCGTGCTCAGTTACACTTTCTCTGTCCATTTGTATGATACCATGTATAGGATCAAGTGATTCATCAAAGAATCGACATATAAAGGAAAGGACCACCGAAAAATAGAAAAAAATTGCCAAAAACGTCCCGAACTTACTGTACTTTTGCCGATTCAAAGCCTAAACCTTTTAATTTTGCCAATTGAATCCTAAACTTTTTAGCGTTTGCCAATTGAATTCATCCACCAATTTTATCCAGAAATCGCTAACGTGGAGGTCGACCGTCTTACGTGGCATGACCGATCTTGATGTGAAATTTTTTTAATAAGATCGGAATATTTTTTGTACCTCTTTCTTTCTTTATTATTATATTTATTTTCTTTGTTTTTTTGACAACTGTGGCTAAAAAAGAAAAGTAAAGGGGTTGGATCAGGGAATCCAAATTTGGATTCGATATGGATAAAAGATCTTCCTCCGACTAGGTCGGCGATCGAGAGGCAAGGGCCGTAACACTTGCCCGGCGTTGGCAAAGGATGCCCTCATCCATACCAAGTGCTAGCCCTCGCTTGTGGCAAGCGACCTCGCCAAGGGCCGGCAAGAGCCACTAAGCTCGAGGCCGGCGAGGGACGCCCTCGACCATACCAAGCCTTAGCCCTCACTTGTGGCCGGTGACCTCGCTAGCCACGGTTGTAAAAAAAGAAGAAAAAAAGAAATACTATTAAAAATTATTTACAGTGTTGCCGATAGTGCCACGTAAGATGTCCAACATCTTCGTTAGCTATTTCAGGCCAAAACCGGCCGAACAAACTCAATTGGCAAAACGTAAAAATATTTATAATTCAATTGACAAAATTAAAATATTTAAGACTAAATTGGCAACATTACAATGAGTTAAGGAATTTTTGGGCAATTTTTCTACTTTTGATATATATTCAATTTAGTTCTTACGCTTTATGAAAATATTCGATGTCGTCCTTGAGCTTAAATCGACGTAATGACAATATTCAACATTTCATATACTTCATGAACGCAATAGGACATGTATCGAAAGTTTGAGAATCCCATCGAATAATTAAGGACCATATTGCATATTGGGTCAAAATTTAAGAGTGCCATTAACCCTTTTTTTTTCCTTTCCTTTCCTTGCCTTCCAATCAGATGGCACAAGTGACAATATCACACGCACTAATTTTAATTCCAAAGGTGAAAGATGAGTTCTATTCAAGAGCTTGGAGGACATAGACTACTTTTTGCAAAATGCGTAGTCCCTAGGCTATTCAAGATATAACACAACACGTATATTATATAGTTTTCAAAAGTGAAAAGAGATAGCGGTGGAATATATGTGAAAATCTGCCGATGATGTGTTCGGAGCAAGGTATCTTGTCGATCATTGAACTAAGCAAGGAACCCGCTCTTTTTTTCCTGGGCTGTCTTAGGTTCTGCTCGTTCGTAGATTCACTCCCCTCCACACGCATTCTTCTTCTTCTTTTTCTGTCGTTCGCCCAGCCATATAACTGCGCACACGGACACCTCTCGTGCACTGTCGAACCGTAGCCCATTGGCGACAGAGGACGAACCGGAGAGAAATGGCATTTCACGTCAGTCTGCTTCTCAAAGTCTTGCTAGTCCTCGCCATGGCCGCAACAGGTAAAATGTGGCTGTATGAATCTCTCTTGCATTAAGAAGAGCTAGTCGGACGAAGATCCTTTACCTCTCTTATGTGCTCTCATTCGGCGTCTCGGTTATTCTCGACAATTTGATCCAGTGATAAGCTTCGGAGCTAACTTTTCTCACTTGGGTCGACAGTTGAGATGAATGGGGCGCCGATGCGAATACTGATGGGAGTACATCTCCGTCCAAACTTACTTAGGACAACATGCTTGCCTTCCATGTGTTTTTGCCAAACTGTAGTTTCTCAGTACGTGAAGCATAAAATAGATTCTTGTCCTTGTTTTTTGGTTTTGTAATCAGAAGTAGCCTCTCAAGAGACCAGAAAATTTACTATAGAAAACAACTGCAATGAGACTGTATGGCCTGGGATAACAAATAGCGAAAGTTTTAACGGCAGTATCTTCGCATTGAAACCGGGGCAATCTGCCGTCTACACTGCTTCGGCCACTTGGTCTGGGCGGATCTGGGGCCGAACCGGTTGCGATTTTGATAAGAACGGCAATGGCAAGTGTCAAACTGGTGGATGTGGCACTTCCTTGAACTGCACTGGGCCCGGGAACCCGCCTGTTTCGATTGCCGAGTTCACCCTCGGAGGACTGGATTATTACGACGTTAGCCTCGTGAGCGGCTTCAATTTGCCGATAGTGATAAAAACCCTAAATGCTAAGGGAAATTGCAGCAACGCAGGGTGCGACGGAGATTTGAGATCGAATTGCCCCTCGGAGCTCGCCGTTAAGTCCGACGGGAAGGTGATTGCTTGCAATAGTGCATGCGATAAGTTCAATACGGATGAGTATTGTTGCAGGGGCGCGTTTGGAACCGCGGAGACTTGCCAGCCAAGTAACTACTCAAGGGCTTTCAAGTCTGTCTGCCCAGATGCTTATAGCTATGCGAAAGACGATCGGACGAGCCTCAAAACTTGTGCTAGCCCAGATTTCGTCGTGAGCTTCTGCTCATCGAGGTAATCCTCGACATCTGTTCACGTTTCGTTGTTTTGACAAAACCACTGCTGCTTCATTATCATTTACTTGGGAACATTGAGAAGTTGTAGGACTGCCATTTTCAGGGGCCTAACCTCACATCGTTTCAAAATTTCTAGTCTACACCATAAGTTAGTGTAAACCCTTGGAAAAATTGAAATGCTTAACTTATGCAGATTCAAGATCTTTGTGAAATACCGATACTGATCATCAGTAAATGCTAGCTTCCCATAAGGGGTTGACATTGTTGCTGCTCTCTCCGTGACCCAAGCCAATTAGATGAAACCCGATCCAACAATAAGACTCTTTTGAACTGTTCATGTACCCGACTTATACGCAATTCAATTTGGATCGGGTTTCATCCAACGGGCTCAAACTCGAGACATTGTTTTAGGGGACATGTTATTAATACCGGCTCATCAAACATCTGTGCCTCTTGAATACAGGAATGGAA
Source organism: Rhodamnia rubescens (assembly GCA_021437795.1). Classification (NCBI taxonomy): domain Eukaryota; kingdom Viridiplantae; phylum Streptophyta; class Magnoliopsida; order Myrtales; family Myrtaceae; genus Rhodamnia; species Rhodamnia rubescens. The sequence continues at coordinate 6,918,743 of JAILYA010000002.1, read as the reverse complement.
CTGTATGCTCTTATCATGACACTACATTGACTTGCAATGGATCGGCCGATTTGAGGGCATCCTTCCATGGATGGTGGTTTCTGGTGATCATACTACCCGTGATCGTCGGTACCCATCATTTCTTGGGGTTCGTTATGTAAATCGATTTCTCGAACCTGTACATTGACGTGATCGGGATTGAGTCGTTGACTATAATCTGATGATGTTTCTGGTTTCCAAACAACTCGTGTGGTTTAAACGGTGCCGAGCTTGATAACAACAGAACGGTAAATCATTGAAAATAGAAAGTGAATGTATGCTTATTTAAGGGTGCATATGATAACGTATCTGTTTTCGAGAATTATTTTTTAGCAGAAATGATTTTTTTTTCCTATTTTGGGAAATAGTTTTGAATAGAAGAACGTATTTGATATGACTCTAAAAATTTATATTCTCAGTTTTTGTTATCCTATTATAAAAATGTTAGTGGATGCGGTGGGGAACCGGTGAGCTACGCTGACAGCGGTAGGAGCAGCAACTGATAGTGGACTCATGCTTGTAAAGTCAAGCACTGATTTACACAGAGCTAGCTTTTCTAAAATATATTACTTCTCTTTTTATTCCTGTGAAATAAAGAAGTTACTCCTTTTCTTTTTTATTTCTATTCCTGGGAACAAAATATTAATTAACATACATAAACGAGTTTATGTTCTTTTTCTATTCCAGAAAAAAAAAAAAAAGAAAAACAGAGAACTGGAAAGAGTACCAAACATACCCAAGCTTTCCTCTGACTACCTGATCTCTCTCTCTACTCGTTGTAGTCCTATTACTCACCAATGCCTCTTTGAACCATTGTTATTCCTGTTCTCAAGTGACATCTTTAGTCAAGAAGTCCACCAAGAGTGGTAATGCCTTGTATACACATTTCAGACATCATCACATACAAGGAAAATTGCTTAAAAAAAGACCTACATTTATTACACTTATATCAATTTAGTCTTAAACCTATCAATTTGATGATTTGAAGATTTGTCCGTTTAGTCTTCAACCTTTCACTTGTGTTAATTTAGTTTTAAATAATTTTTTTATTTGATTTGTCAATTTAGTCATTTCGAACAATTCGACAGGAAAATACTGATGTATGTTATTGCAAGATTTTATCGGCCTATCCCTTAGTACCTCGTTTTCAAAAATTTGGTGCCGCATGCACTTGTTTAGATCTTATATATTGTTTTAATATTTTTACATTTTCTTTAAACTAATTGTTTTTAATATTTACATTTTCTTTGTAACTTTTTTCTTTCTCTTCTTTTTTCTTTCTTGGTTTGGGCGTGGGAATCCACACCCTCACTAGTTAGGAAAAAAAAAGAAATAAAGTTAAATAGAATTTTTAAAGAAAATATATAAAAATTATTTACGTCAAGTCTTGGCCATGTCACATGGGACCGCCAAGACTAACTAGACACTCACCTCAACGATTTGTGATCAAAATTAGCCGAAAGGACTAAATTGACAAATCTTTAAAAGATAGGTTTAAAGTGGCAAATTGTCAAAAACTTTAGAAATAAATTGATATAATTGAGAGGTTTAGGGTCGAACCGGCAAATCATCAAAAAGTTTCAGATTAGATTGGCCAAATTAAAAGGTTCGGAACTAACTGAATTTGCACAAATTCAATAAATTTATGACTTTTTTTTAAAAAAATTTCCACCGAAAGCCTGTCTAGTTGGGCGATTCGTTCGGTGGACAGGAGAGCAAGAGCGTACGAGATCCCATCACGTGTTCCTTACTTGTTCTTCATTAATAGTCCAAGTCTCCTCCGGACAATTGATGTATTTGCAATTACACTCAAGGCCCGCCGTTGCTCGTCTGTGAAAAAAACAACAGACTCTAGAGTCATCTGCCTCTAACCAAATTAGTAAAAGGCGCACTGTTAATTAAAATGACAGGCGTACCATTATCGCTGCATAGAGGTGGACTCAACCATTGCGCGATGACCCGATAGACCTGCTCCGGTCGGACCGAAAGGTAAATGAGCATGCTCAAGCAAGCAATTGCGTGCTTGCTCCCCTCCTGCCTGCCCCGCCAGGCTCTTCTAGATGCAATCGATCTCTATATATTACCCGTCGGAAACTGCTATTCCGATTAGTCATCAATTAACCAATTCATAAGCTTCCTGGTAGCCGATCTCTCCGCTCGTGCCTCTCAATAATAAAAAGAAGGGAAAAGGAAAATACAAACAGGATCTCCGTTTCGCACTACTTTCAGGAGTTAATCCAGTTTATCCACTTGACTACAGGAACGGAACGGTGCTCTTCTCGACAGTGCTTTAGATGCTTACAGTGGATTGAGAGCATCCTTTTTATGGCTGGTGGGAGTCCTGATCATCATACTCTTGACAATCAGAGCGCCGTGTACTCTTTAGGGTTTCTTCGGGTAAATCAATTTTGCAACCCCGCTCGGTTTTTCTTGCTTTCCTTCTTCTATTCGAGTTGCAAAAATGATATGATCATGTTCCTGGTTTCAGAACAACTCCCCATGCGATTTATACGGAGCCAAGCATGATACAGGGTTTCAAGGTTCATTCCAGTATATATACTCAGTCCTAGTGATATCTCAAAGGGACACAGACAAGTGTACTAGCAACCATTGCAAGGGAAAAAGAACACGAAAATGCCACATATCTGGCGAGCTGAAGAATGGCGAGCAATATTTATCCGTGTTGGCTGAGCGGAAGAGAGCACAAGATGCCTAATAACGAGATCCTTTCAGAAATAATGTATGCACAAGAATTAGGAAGTAGCAGGGAAGATTCACTACTTATAGCTGATTGCCGCCTCTGAGATTGCCTTGCGATCTTTCTTGTTTGTCAATTGCTGTTCCGTTGGGCGACCCGGATTCTTCATTTTGATAAGGCAAGACTATGACCGGTGCTGCCGGTAACATGTCCCAACGTTCCTTTAGGAAACTCCTGAACTGCCGAACCGTTTCTTTCCGGAAGTCTAGCTCCCGTGTGAAGAGATCAAACAGAAGGAAACTAAAAATATATTTGAACGGCACGAGAAGCATGATTGTCGCCGAAGACAACAGAACCAGGGCAACCTCTGTCGTTATCTGTAAAGAGGACAGAATTAGATATATACTCGAGTGAGAGAGACGGGGGATCGGTCAAACATCAAATACAGATATCGAGAGACTAATGTCAGTATAGAGTGAAAGGTTTCAACTTAAATTAACGCACAAATTGCCTCAGCACTTCCCGCAATCTTGATATATTTAAGTCTATTTTAATTTATATATATATATATATATATATATAGCCAGTATGGCACTGCCACACCGACATGATACTATTGCAGATGACGAGTCGAAGACTAAATTATACAGAGAAACCAGCAAAAGATCAAGCCGCAGAAAGAATGTGATCATACAAGAATTGAAAGTAATGACAGCAGCATAGTTGTCAACTTGTTGCAACTCGAGACACAACCCTTATACAACGGGTAGATTAGATAAAAGCAGGCCAGTCAAGCGTTACCAATTGGGACAGCGCCAGTCATCTAAGTTGTGAATGGGATTATGTTAAGTCCTAACATCATTATCATAGATATCTAGGGATGGAAGCCCACGGCAATGCAGCAAGATGGAAAAGCATGACTAAAGATTCAAGAAATAGTAATTTTGAGATAATACACATCGTTAACAATTATATGTACCTTACAGGATAAAGCATGTATATCATTGGGAGTTCAGTAGAAGTAACATATGGTCCATATACTCAATAGTCGACTATTCTGAGAGTCAATACATACGTGAATTTGGTGAACATAATAACTTAAGTGAGCCATAAACCAGAGCTTTTCAAGTTAATTGCTCCAGGATTATGCTAAAAACACAAGCTAGGAAATTAAGCAGTGGTGATAACTTTAGCATAAATTAGTATGACACCTCCTGAGTATTGGCTAAATTATGATGACACCCTGGTGTTTATAGAAACAAGACTAATACCTCTAACAGAGCTAAAATAAAATAACTTCGTTAACTTTTCGTTTATGACTTTCTTTATCCAACTGAAAGCGCTGATACGAATGCAATGAGTCCTTGTACAAAATCCATAACGACTCTAAGCATCATGCCCATAGGATACGAAGCTTGCAAGAAAGGAAACAAGCTTAACACACGTCGTAAGCAAAAACCAGAGCGAAGCGCCGGCACAGTGGATTGAGTCTATTTCATTTTGGCAAGCTTTCAAGCCTATGACATGTTGCCACACGCTATTAGGAGCTGTATAGGAGGATAGATTACACCAACAATTTCAGTTTACTTGGATGAAATAGAAGAGAGCAATGAACTTTTTGTTAATCTTTTCTCGGTCTAATAAGAGGTTACAGCCTACTCATAAAAGTAAAGATCAAATCAAAAACAAACTCAGAATGTGCCACAGTAACTTACTTTGATTTGAAAAATGTAACTTGTACTAATTGTCAAATAGACAATATGTTGACGGAACTAAATCCGCAAAGTTAAAAGAAAAAACAAGTGTAACTTTTCCTAAGAAAATCTGTTTCACGCTCTTCCAGTTTTAGATCTTCACTACCCCTCTAGTAAGGTAGAACTTTAACACTAAATGCACCTAGAAAATGATTGGAACTAATTGTTTTCTTGTCTCAACTTTTTTCATTTCAGGTGGAACTATGTACAGTAATATGCACTTTGATATAACAGGGAATAAAAGTCTCACATCATGTACTATATCAGAAGAAAAGTCATTGAATGGACCCACAAAAATTACCTGACACAAATTGGATTTACTTAGATGCACATGCACATGCGATATTACAATGAAGATGCAAGTGAAAAAGGGCAAATGAAATAAGCAAAGTCTTTGACAAATAAGAAAAATCTCGAGTACCATTGGAGAGGTACATGATAGAGTGCAATGGCACAAAATGATCCATGCATCCAACTATTCTGAGTGAGAAAAGGCTATTGGTAGCTGCTCTTGTTTTTATCTTATAGAAGCCGAAAAAAGAATGTTTAGAGTACTGATAAAATGCTGTTAGGAAAGAACTTCTGTTAGTATGTCATGTCGACATACCTGAGGATGACCAGCAAGCACAATCGTTTGTACTTTTAGAAGTAAAATATTCAGATTCTGGAGATGGTACTCAACATCACGCATAGCATCTTTCAAAGCTACAATTTTTTCAATGGTATTCGAAGGTGGCTGATCACGAATTGTAACTGATCCAAAAGATCTGCCGAGGCGGCCCTGCTCTTTTAATCCTTTTAATGTCAGCATAACAGCTGCAAGAATAATTAATGCTGATGGAAATATATATGACCATAAACTCCTGCAAAGCATCATGTCGCCAATGAGTGCTAAAAGAATAAGACTACTTAAAAAAAATCAAAGACGGAGTGCTAAAAGTAAGACTACTTTGAGAAATCATAAAAATTAGTGTCATCCTGTAATCTCCAAGGTACAGAAGGCAAATTCTATGTCAAATAGGAAGAACGTTTTTAACAATTTTGTTCACCTTAATAGTTAAAAGTAGGCACAAATCATTTAAGAATTAGTTCAAAGTACTAATTTCAGAGGAAGGACAAGCTGTGCAGATGAAATATATAAATCCCAGCTTGCCAAGTTATAGTTGTAATGCACAACGATAATAGGCCATTGCCAAAAGAATAATGATAAAAGTGCCTCTGATATTTATATTCAACGCAAAAAGGGCTTAAATAAATAGAGAAACAGAGACGATGAGCATCATAGTAGACATACTAGAAGAGTTTCTCCAGCTGATGATAATGTTGCGGGTATGTACAAAGTTCACAATACGCTTGTATTTCGTAAGTTCTAGTGATTGCAATGCATGTTTGTTCTCTAAATCAAGTATTATCTACGAAATAGTTGGAAGAAAACTTCGAAGGTCTCTCTCCATGACAAGGATAGAGGAGTGTCAAAAGCCTACCTGAATATCAAGGTATATGCACATGCAAGAAATGAGACGGTGAGGTGAGGCTCCTCCCAGCGTCTGAGCCTTTCAAAACTTCTGATAGGGATTGTCAAAGGAAATATAATTTCCTGCAAAATGAAATATTTTTTATCGGAGAAACAATAGTTTGAAGATCTTCAAATACCACAGCAAGAAGCACCAAGTTAACTTCTGTTGATCAAAAACAGGAAATCCAATAGTGACAGCACCAAGGGACCAACAACCCCAACCTGCCACCCCCCAAAGAGAACGAAAGAAGACAAAAGCACAACCATCTTCCCCCTAGATGCAAAAATAATTGACAGTCAAGTGTAGCCAACGAGTCCGATCATTTTTGTCAAGTCTCCATTGATGATTAAGCCGCAAGTGCAGTCACCATGGAAATAGCGTTAACCGTTTGTGAAGCCATCTGAAATAGGACAAAATGGATGTAATTTATCCACATCTTACCTAAACATGCAGGGAGACAACAAGTCTTCACCTAGTTGAGGCTTGAGAGACAGGCCACACGTTTGCAATATACTAGCAATGTCAAAGTCAGCATTTGCCGCTTAGTTCTTTCAAGCAAGTAAAATGCACTAAGTGCTATTGGACACCAAGATGCACTTGCATTCTCAAGTCCACCACACTGACACCTATCCCTACTCCATGTCTTGCCTTCATGGTTTGGAACTTAATCATGTTTAATCCTTTCTCTCTGCCCTTTCCAGTATCAATCTTGGTCGTTCAAGGGAGACAAACTTCTTCGGAGTCTCCTTCTGTTGGGCTGCTGCTTGGTATAAATTTCTGTTTATCTTAGAAAGTGAATTTTTATTTTGAATGATTGGAGTTGCATGAGGTGCCTAGGGAATTCACAAAGCATTTAGTTCTTTAATCCAATATTGGTCAATAATTCTGGCATTTCATTGCCAACAGTTGTTTCAGTGCTGCAACTCTTCTTCCAAAAAGGCTCAGCTTGTTGGCTCCACTTTGTCTCATGTGGTGCATTGGGGATGAATGGAATAAGAGACAATTTGAAGGATCTAAATCTTCATCTCTTTTCAGTAGGTATCAAAACCTTTGGGTTGATTAATCTCTAGCAATGCAAGCGAATCGCCCCACCAAATGAATCAGGTAAGGCTTTTAATACAAAGGTAAGAGCACCAAAACTATGAGCGGAGACCCGAACCATTAAGACAAATTGTTCAGGGTTAGGATCTGAATCAGTCTTCAAACAATTGTATTTTGTTGATTTTAACTCCATGCTCTGGCCTTACAATGAATTTGGGTGGTCTCTTCTATTTATTTTTTTCATCCGTTCTTGTATCGACTAGTTTCATTTTCAGTAAAAGTTTATCTTACAAAGAATGGATTCCCTCTTGTCTATCCTATGCATTCCGTTTATAGACATTTACTGAGTGATGCGGGAGCATTAATCACATTTTTAACTCCTCTGGTCAACAACTCATGTTAGCACTCAACTCATACAGTGAAAATCAGGAAAAGTAAAAGATAACTGCTCCTTCTCATCCAAATTCCCTGTTCTGAACTTTTATCATTTGGAGCTATCCCTCCTGAAAAGTTTTTGTCCCTAAGCCTCTTTCTTTCCTGTCATAAATTTGGTGATTCTCTTTTGGCCAGAAAATTGGCTTCTTTTTACTACCTCAGTTATGTTCCATCTACCATCCTTTGGAATGCTGTGGCTTCCTACTCTTTGATTTACAATTATATTGTTCGTCCTTTCCTTTTAACCATAGGCATTCTTTTGGGAGCAGAAGACGTTTCAAAAGCCACATATGGGTTACTCAGCAGAATCTGGAAGTACTTATGGCAGGACTCCCCAACCTAGATCCCGTTTCTTCTTTAGAGCAAAGGGGCCAAAAAGTTCTCTATTTTCTCTAGTACCTTATGAGGTTTCACACAGTTTGTATAGCTCAACTAATTCATTCATCAAAGATTATTTCCTGTCAAAATGGGATTGGATAAATCTAACTTAGTTGTATTGCATGATTGCCTCTCTCTCTCTCTCTCTGGTAATATTGTGTTAATGACTAGAGAATATTGGCGAGGTTACATATCAGGAAACCTTGTTTGAAGTGGTACCCTACAGTTTTTACCTTTTATTTGGGAAAACCAAAACTTTAGTTGATCTATCATGCAGGTGCTGCATTAATTGCTCACAATGCAAAATGACGTCTTTTTAGTTGTCTTTCTATGGTTTGATATTCTCTTCAATTTCCTTCCATCCCATTCCCTTCCATCCTCCAAACAAATAAACAAAACTAAGCCAAAGTACAAATTAACCAATTATAGCTGACCAAGAAACATGAGTAAAGGAAAGGACAAAAGAAATTCCTACCTTGAAAAGGTCTATGTTATTCGGTATTCCCTTCACCATTGCAGCATCTATTGTCGCTTGTGTTTTTTCAACCATCTCACCTTTCTTTCTGCATGTAGTTGCTGCTTTTTCTACCAGGCTTGCATCAGCCACAACAAGATTTTTACTTAATACAAGACCTTGTTTTATTGATGCATTCCTCCAAAAAGTGACCGAAGAGCTGGAAACCCAAGATGGAGATCTCATCCACTTTCTCAAGTATATGTTTCCATCAATGTCATAAATATGACTGCTATTTTCTGATATTTCATCAGAAGGCGATGATTCTTGATCTGACGTAGACCTTGCTTCTGTATACCTTGTAACTAGCTGGCCACCCCAAAAATTCAAAGCTAGAGCTTGACAAACCACACTACCATAGGGTGAATTCTGTAGGTACGAAAACTGAACCAGTTTAAGGGGATTATGCAACAACCTACGCATAAATTGAAGAGCTTGAAGTCTAGCTATGCTGTTAATGGCACTCATGATTGCTCGTTCCTTTCCTTTATGGGCTCCATATACATGAAATATAGATTGATCATTGTCTTCAGGTCCATATTCATGGATGAACTTGTGCAAAGCTACAACTTCACATATAAAAGCATGCCAGACATCTCTTCTCATCTCACCTCCCAAATCAACAAATTCCAAAAGCCATGTCTCTGACCTGCATGCAGTTGCATAGAAATTTTAGGATTACACATAGACATTGCTGTTTCGAGCTGAAATACCGACAAAGCAAAAGAACAATCTACAACAATTAATGCAGATAAACCAATTATACACATTCAAGCCTTGCAATGAAACCACTCCTACTTTGAAAATTTTTAGTTACATTACACGGACAATTCCTATATGGAATATAGATGTACTCCATGTGCTGATGATGTTATTTTCTACAATAGCTACACTTGTGAGTGGTTCTATGGGGAAAAAATACACTAAACCCACTCGTAATGTCAGTCATATTCTACTTGCCAACCTGTGCTTTAAACAGTTGTCGCAAGTCATTGTTGACTAATGCATTAGGGCTGATTTTAGAATCTCCAGAAGCAAAAACGATAAATGGTGAATTTCAGCTCTTAAATGAAGCTTGTAAGCTCCTTTTTCCTGTTGCTTCTTGAAGATTTGACAGTCAGACTTTCGGATTTCATCCCTTATCACTTAGGTTTCAGCTATACGTGACCATTGGTTGGTTGAGGCAATCACCTACTATTTTTGAACACATGAAACATGAAAGATAATCAGTTCTCATATTTACATTGTGATAAAAAAATCTTAATAGTTTTCAGAGAAAATTGCTTTTTAAAAAAAAAGTTCAATGCTAAACTGTATGTTGGTCTTCTATTTTTTCCACTTAGACTTCTTGCTATCTGAAATACCAACCACATAATAGCAAGGAGAGGTTTCGTTTTGGACATGATCAGCAAATTTCAAAAGAAGCGCTGAGACTGATTGACCTCTCACTCACAGCACCCAAGCTATCAAATGCTCTACAGCAAGTCTATAGGAGAGATAAATCCTAGAGAAAGATAACTGCACGTGTGTAATTGATACAGACTCATTAATCTACACCATGAACTTTATCTTGCCTTCTGTCTCATTAAAACAGCTTCATTAATGTACTCCTTGAGAGTGGTATTTCTAGATTTACCTCGAATGGTCAAATTCAGGAAGCAAGACAAACAGTATACTTCTATAGATGAAATACATCATTCCAGGATAACCGTCAGATAAGTGCTGCGAAATCCGTCTGATATGATGTAGGTCTATAAGTTACCCTAAAACTTCTTTCCTAATACAGAAAATTGGGTCATGCATTTGCACTATTTTTGTACTTCTCAAATACATTGTGCGAAACCAGAGATGCTGATTCCTTCATTTCTCTGTCATAGTGAACTGAACTTGAAGAGTTTAGCAGGTTTAACAAAAAAACAATGGACTGCCTTTGCTGTCAACATTGTCCATCTCCATTCATATATGTCAATTTGTCTGAATAGTCAATCTTCAACTACTATAACATAAACAACTGAGAAAGCAAATAAAATAGCAAATATGCAGCTGTGACTGACGACAGAAGCTTACTCACTGAGAACCACAAGAAATCGAGATAGCAGAGTCAAAAAGAAGAGATCCCAAAGGCCCAACTTTTGCTTTTTCCACACATGCTCCAGGCTTTGTAAGATCCAGCCTTGCTGAATCTTTGCGTCCCATTACACCAACTGCCTACAGTACAGAAGCCAATGAAATGAAAAGTTATAAGCAAAAAATTCCTCAACATCAACAATAAAAGTGGATAAAAAAAAAAAACTATAAATAAAAAAAAAAAAATAAAAATATAAAGAACAAGGGCTAGGAAAACGGAGGGAACAAGAATTTGCCCCAAATGTTAATCGCACCAAGACAAAAGAGCCAGTCACAACAAATTGCTACTACTTTAAGAAGTTGACCTCTCCCTTTCAGATGCTCCCTATAACACACGTTACGGATTTAGAGGCTTAAGAATATGTCCAAACCATCTCAAACGATGTTCTCTATCTTTGCCAATACATCAACTTTCGTGAAATCATTCTTATTTATCCATTCTGAGGCAACACTTAGCATTCTCATTCCTACTTCCATCTATGCCATGTGACACTGTAGATTATCGGACGCTTCTAAGAATTTCCTTTAAAGGTTTTGCGTCACACAAAACCCGAGCACATTCATCCAACCCCTCCATTCTAGGCTTACATCCCATCAATCTCTCCCCTTTGCAATATGATCCTAAATGTCAAAGTATCTTTCTTGGGTACCTCGTCCGACAAATGACGGGTTCATCTTCCCCTCTGCCTTGTGAACTCACACTCATGTATTCGGTCTTATTTCGACTTAACGTAAACCCTGGACTCCAACGCTTCTCCATAATTCTAATTTAGCGTTAACCCCCGCGTCTCATCGATGAGCACAATATCATCGCAAATAGCATACACCACGCACCTCATCTGGATATCTCTTGTTAGCTCGTCCATAACCATGGCAAAAGATAAGGACTAAAGCCAGCCTTGGTGTAAGCCCATGTGATTGGGAAATAGCTTGATGTTCCATTACAAGCATTCACACATGTATAACTCCATCATACATATCCTTAATTGCCTCTACATACTTTGATTTTTTTTTTCTCAAGCACCCACCATAAGACTGTCTTGGAACCCTATCATACGCCTTCTCAAGATCAATAAACACCATATGTAGATCTTTCTTCTTTTCTGATACCTCTCCATCACCGTCATATCAAGAAAATACCTCATAGTAGACCTTCCCGCATAAATCCAAATTGATTTCAGGATATCTTAGTCTCTAGTCTCAAACGATCTCAATAACTCTCTCCCACAACTTCATAGTATGGTCATAAGCTAATGCCTCTATAGTTGGAACAATTGATATCTCCCTTATTCTTATAGATAGGCACAAGCATACTTTTCCTCCATCCATCGCACTTATTAGTATGGAGAATCTTATTAAAAAGGTTAGTCAACCAACGTATTGCCACAACTCCTAAGCATCTCCACACTCAATAGGGACACCACGGGTCCCAAGGCCTTCATCTTCTTTAATGCCTCCTTAATTTCGTGCGCCTAATTCTACGCACAAACCTTCTATTTGAATCATCGAAACGTCCTCCAAATCCATCTCCATGATATCACTCTCTCCATTAAAAAGCTTCAAAATAGCTCATCACTTTCCTGACGTCATCTCTTACTACAAGTTTTTGATTTTCATCCTTATGCATCTAACATGTCAGTCTTTACTTTCTTGTCTCTTATCTTTGCAAGCCTATAGATACCTTTTTCTCCCTCTTTGCTCCCTAGTTTTTGTACATGTCGAAAAAACCATGCCTTTCTTGGCATTTTTCCTCGCTAATCTAAACTTTGCCAAATTCTCTCCATTAGGGCAAATATGCAAACGATGAAAACACTCCTCTTCCTTTTAATCGCCTCCCGCACCTCATTCCACCACCAAGTTTCCTTTGCGTGATGTCCGTTCCCTTTACTTTCCCCTAGTACCCCTCTTGCCACTTTTTGGATGCAATTAGACATCTCGTTCCACATCACATTTACTTCGTCCTCTAGTTGCCACGGTCCTACCCGAAACATTCTTTCCTTGAAATCTATTTGTTTTTCCTCTTTTAGCTTCCACCATCTTATTCTCGAATCGACACCTCTTGCAGTTTCGTGCTTTGTTATACCTAACCTCCAAAACCACCAACTTATGTTGCGTAGCTACGCATTCTCCAGGGTAGACTTGCAATCTACATACGAGGCCCTATCATCTCTTCTAGCAAGGAAAAAGTCAATCGCTACAATTTGACCCTTGCGAAAAGTAATCGATGTGACTCTCTTTTCCGAAGGTATTTGCCAACATCAAATCATAAGCTAAAGCGACGCTCAAGATGTCCGCACCAGCCTCATTTCTAGTCCCATAGCCAAACCTCCATGAACTCGTCAAAACCTCCACTACTCCGTCCGACATGTCCATTTAAATCTCCTCCTATGAATACCTTCTCCTCGCGTGGTATTCCCCTCAAAATCTCCTCCAACTCTTCCCAAAATCTGTTCTTATCGGATCCGGCAGTCAACTGAGATGCATACACACTAAGGATATTCACAATTAGCTCTCCCACTACTAGCTTAACCAAAATAATTCTATCTCCCGATCTTTACATCAACCACCTTATCTTTGAAACTTTTATCTATCAAAATCCCAACTCCATTTACACTCTTTTTGTGCCTGTGTAATCAAATCCGTGCCTTCCACCTCCTTAGCCTTTTCTCCAACCCATTTAGTCTCTTGCAAGCAATATTCACTCTTCTTCTAGCAAAAGTATCCGCTAACTCCCTCAATTTACCCGTCAGGGTTCTATGTTCCAACTCCCTAGTCGAATCCTTACCCCCCGGGCCTTACTGCCCCCACACTCGCCCATAGAAGTGTGAGGACCCTCGCTCACTTCTCACCACACCGGCAGATGCGGCGCATCACTGGAATGATGGCCCAAGGCTAGCTTCCTACCCCTCGCACCCGCCTATCTTGGTGCAAGGACCCTGCCCATTTTTCGCTACATCCGGCGCCGATGCAACGCCGCTAAGAAGGGTCCAACGAAATATCAATAGGGTTCATCTCATAAAAGGTAGCTAATTTTTTATAGCCGCCGCTACGCCCGACGCAACCCTCCTCCTTCATCCGGCTTGGGACGAATGTAAACATACATAGGCGGAGTTATACTAGATGCTTTTCGAGGACTAGCTCTCGGTAGACATGTTGCTTTCCAGCATAAATTGACACAACTAGAGAATATTTTCATTCTAGAATTGCTGAAATAGAGCCTCACTTGCTAGCTTGAAATGCAAAAGCAGATTTTCTAAAACTTCATGGACCTTTTGACTCATAGAAAGGGCCTGAGGAGTACATGATGGGTAATCACAATTATATTTTCCAAAGTCCCACGAAGATGAAATTGTACGATTCATCTTCCTAGTGAGCAAAATGATGGCTTCACAAATTATGATTTTAATTTTGTTTGAGGAATTTTTGCTTATAAAAAGCAAAAAAAAAAAGCAAAAATTCCTCAAACAAAATTAAAATCATAATTTGTGAAGCCATCATTTTGCTCACTAGGAAGATGAATCGTACAATTTCATCTCTGTGGGACAACAGCTTTGGAAAATATAATTGTGATTACCCATCATGTACTCCTCAGGGCCCTTTCTATGAGTCAAAAGGTCCATGAAGTTTTAGAAAATCTGCTTTTGCATTTCAAGCTAGCAAGTGAGGCTCTATTTCAGCAATTCTAGAATGAAAATATTCTCTAGTTGTGTCAATTTATGCTGAGAAAGCAACATGTCTACCGAGAGCTAGTCCACTGAAAAGCATCTAGTTAATAGTGGCAGGGTTACTAGGTGGAAGGGACTTCTGACCCAGTTTCAACCTGAAGTCCAGAGGATCAACGATTTAGCTATGGAAAATCAATTCAATCTTTATAATCACCCTCTTAAATTCTATTTCTGATGCCTTTGTCATTTCTTTGATACCTTATCACAGCCTTTTGAATTGCTGACATTGCTTTCAGACATGCGCATGGTGTATACAGCCCCCTGTGATTCTCATGTCTTTGTTTTATGTGAACTTTGTGGAGTTTCCTTCCATTTTTCTGATTTTCCCCATAAGTTAAAGTGGGCTACTTTTTGAAACTGTGTAGCTGACTGTCATTACTTCATCTGCTTCATTACCCTTAATATGCAAGTGAATCATAGTAGTTTGGCACATTAAGGACAACAGTAAATCAAACAAACCAGGAACGTAGCATGACATTGTAAAGCATCATTAATACATGACACCCTACTATATTATTACCTCGAAATAGATTGCTTTATCTGTCAAGATAACAGTTCCTGGCCATCCCATATTATTGTCCCATTTAAGCACAGGCCTTTTCCTGCTAGAGCCAATGCATAAGACCTGCTCCAGAGAGATCTTTGTACATTCTCGAGCATGATATGATTTTCGTCCTTCATGTACCCTACATGGCAGAAGTACAAATCTCAACTATCATCTGCTAAGAGATAGATGGGGCCATTGAAAAAACTAGCAACATGCATTTGCACACATGGGAGTCAATTTAGCTGGAGGGAAAATGTCTCCATGTACAACTATATGCAATAACAGTAAAGACAGTCAGAATAGCTCAACACTAAAGTTCTAAAATTTAGCAAGGTTTCTAAAATATTTTTTTCATATTTAATATAATTCTTTCCTCATAAAAGAAATTAGCAAGTTAACTGTAAGCCTTTAATTTGAACAGGAAAGCACATCACAAGCTGGAAGGTTAAAGATGCAAAACTATCTACCATGTGACAAACCTATAAAAACCAAATAAGTCGTGACATTGTTTGAAAGAAACATTTCCATATCAAAGCAAAACAGTACAATTTCCAGGTAACTTTAATCCTCATGATAGAGAATCCTACAAAGTTGATTATATGCCTTTCTCCAAGCATAATCTGAGACTAAATTCTAAGCAATGCTTACTTGAGAAGCTCATCTATGTAAGTTAACCACGAGCTCAAGGAGATGCCATTATCATCAGCAAGTGCCTTAAATAGATTATGCACTGTCGATGAATCAGCCACTCCTTGGACAGCAGGAGCGATTCGGGTAAACGCCTCTTCACCGACAAGCTTACTCTAGAAAAAAGGCAAAGCAAGTCTTAGCTTTAAGCGAAGCTTATTCTGAATTACTTGACCACCAGTTCACACATCAGCAAAAGCAACTCCATTCAACTATTTCATGCCTTTAACAGTACAAAGAAGTGTTATCAATAAATAGAATTCCACATATAACAAATAAATAAAAAGCAACACAACAACTGAAGGGGAAGCAAATTTTAGGGTCTAATAAGAAATTTGGGTTACAGGTATAAGAGGCAGATCTAAAGGTAGATCTAAAATGTCAATTTCCAATTAGTGTTGCCTTCTTAACATGGATAAATAGAACAAACATAATATAAAATGCATTGGGGAGTCTGGACTGGAGTTGTATGTGTAAAGGCAGCTGTGAATTAGTACACTTCACACGTCGAAAATGACAATGTTAAAAATTAAGTTTTAAACACATGCATGAACCTCATAAATTAGAAGCATCACCAAGAACATTTAAACTTCCATTAATTTGTCCACCACTTAGTTGTGAGGCCAAGTGCCCCTCAAAGCACGTAGATTTTCTCCAGTTAGCAATTTAGGTTATATTGGACGAACATTAAGGAAATAATCAAGTTCATGCGATCTGATGAGGTAGAGATAACACAATCCAGTGCCTTTACATGGATTGACTGCTTCATTGCAACCAGTTTAGTTTGTCTAAAGCCATTTCACAGAAGGTTCAATGAAGATCTGGTGAGTTAAGCCTGGAAATAATAAAAAATGTTGAGATTATTACTCTTGACAACTTAATGTGGCAGGATTATAGATGAAAGATCCTTTTTGGCTCTCTCTTTAGCCATATGTCTCTTATCCCTAGGAGGTCTTCCTCCACTAGCAGGTTTTTTTGGAAAACTCCATTTTTTCTGGTGTCACTCGTCCATGAAACCTTTCCCTCAGTAATTGGAGACAAACATGACTGACCCCTCAAATAGAGTGAAGAAAACGCTAGATATTATGATGATTTGAAACCATAAGATCACTATGTGTCTTTTACACATTTGTCAATAAGGTAATAGACAGGCCCCGAATTAATCAAACTTTTGAGCTTCAACATTAAAAAAGAGAAATGTTTCCTCCTTTAAGCCCTCAGTTTACATATATTCAACATTTGCAAATCGGAGTAAATTAACAAGACTACAGCTATGTTAAATTACGTTTTTTTCAGGATTATGCTGAAAAGAACCTGAAAGGAAGATCTCTCCACAGCCTCCTGGTTGGCATCTCCACAGTAGGGATTCCCCCAGGCTAGCATCGTCAGGAAAATTAGCTTCTGGAATGCAGGTTCCTGGCAGCAAGTTATAAAAGCAGCCAGAGATCACATCATGCCAAAAGATAATCTATCATTTATAGAAGAACCTTGAGGATCATTTCCCCACCTAATAAATAACCTTGACAATGAAAATGAGAAAAAGAATACCCTAGGAGAAAGATTAAGAGAAAATAGATCTTTTCTATGTCCCTGTAGAACATAAAACAGGTCTGTAGTGATCCTTATAGATATTAAACCACAATAACCATCAGAAGAAGCATCTAAAACAATATCAACAGCTGGGTGAAAACGTTGCCCATTACCATGAAAGGGGAGGCTAATGTGAAAGATTTCAGACATATTAACCTTGTGGATGGTCTACAATTGGAAAAGATGACCATGATATGACCACCACAGCAGAACTACAAGACCAACAAATAGTGGCCTTGAAGATATACATCGTGCCTTCTGTAGTGATGGTGGTGGTCTTGGTGTTGCACATCATTGCATCAACCCCGTCTTGTGGAGGTGCTTAAAATAAGAAAAGCATAATTGCTTTCACTTGATTTTAAAGAGGAGACCTCAGAAAATCATCGAACTTTGCAGTAGGAGGATGTCAAGGAAATCTAAATGTCAAATGGTCCATTAGCCACCCTTCAGAAGCTCAACATTCCTCGTGTTATTCTAAACTACAAATCTTATTAGAAGTGCAAATGTATTAGGCATCCTTATACTTAATAATAAGCACAGAGCATTACATGGTCATGGATAGAAGAAAAAAATATAATTTCCATAGACCCATTCTAAGCTTACAAACCTTAAGGCAGGGAGGAAAATGGGAACCATCCCTTGACAAGAATCTGTAGCAGCAGTATTCCACCAAGTTCCTTGCATCACTATAAACGGACTCAGGGACCAGGGCTTTGAATATCTTCTGCATTTTCTGACCAGTCAATCCATTCATCCTGCATATCTTAGCTTCAAAAAGTCAAACACATTTCCTTCATTAGTTTGATAAATGCAAAAAATGAAAGAAAATTCAAACAGAAACGAAAAGGCAATTCAGTCAATCCCTTCATCCTGCATTAAAAGGTAAGTACATGCACCAGGAATCAGCTAAAATGCAAATGAAAATGAAGCACCCATGGACAATTAGAAAAGGAAAATAAGAAGCGCACAGCTTTATTGAACCACAGCGCCATGCCCTTCAGCCTATCTTCTTTCAGAAAGGACTAATCTCCAACCATAATTAGTCAACGTGCTCACCTGCTGAATTGCTCTATGGCCAAAACAGCTTCCCAGGAGAGAACCCCATTCGGCATCCTTCGTTCGACCGTCCATTCTCCTTCGAAAGTCTCCCCCATGTCTTGATTGTTGGAGACATTCTCCGGATCAGATTTTCTACCATGACCGCTCTTTACCAGAGGAGAAGTGGCTTCTCTCAAAAAGTTCTGCGTCTTAGACAGCCACGAAGTCACTTGCTCTTGCACAGAACCTGCCGAGAGCAACAACACCAGATTCCGGGGGAATCTCACTAAATCCACGCGGCAAACATAATCATACAAATGCATAGGAACAGCTCGTAAAGCTTAAGACCAGAGTCGTCTGTTAAGAATCCAGCGCCCAAGTTTTGCTCAATTTTAGGCTCACGAAAGAAACTGCCAGACGAGGACAGTAACTGCAAACACCTCGAGCTATTAAAACTCAAGGAGCTCAAACAAAGTGGAGCTCGCTCATCACTTACACCAAACAACTAAGGCTTAATCACATGAACAGCCACACAGAGAGAGAGAGAGAGAGAGAGAGAGAGAGAGAGACTCTCACTGGCGTCGATGTCGTTCAACTTCCACTTATCGCCGAGAGACTGGCACACGAGCTTCAACCGCAGGGTCTGCCGGCTCCGCCGCGGGCGAACGGCCGGAGAGCTGCCGGAGCAGAGAGAGCTTCCACGATACGCGAAGGGAGATGGCGACGAAGCCGGCCTCGGTTTCGGCTGAGTGAGCGAGAGCTTCGACTGCATCATCCTCATCAGAGAATCGCGATTCGCTTGCTCATCGTCGAACTGTGGAGAGAGAGAGAGAGAGAGGGGCGCGGGGGATGATGAAGCGACACCTTTTACGACATGACGGTTGGCTTCGCTGAACGTGGAAAGTGAGCTTGGCCGGTGGGGGCAAAATGGTCAAAAGACTAGTGATCGAGAAGATGGTGCTTTGCAAGAAAAGGACTCGACTCAAAAGCAAATTTAATCCGAGTCCAAGCAAATAGCATTTAGTATTTGGAAAAATGACATGGGATCTCAACTTTAATCGAATATCTAATGTTATCCAGGAATTTTTAATTTTTTCAACATAATTTCTAAATTTTTTATACATGCTCAAATTAATTCCTACACTACGTGAATATGTCCAATATTATTTCAAATCTTGAATTAGTGAAAAAAATAACATTGACTATTTTTATATGATTTAAAAATTACGTTGGACATGTATAAAAAATTCATGGATCACATTGAACAAATTAAAAATCATGTACCTCATTGCATATTTTGTGTTGAAATTCAAAGAACCACATTGAATAAAATAAAAATTCATGGATCACGTTGAACACCGAATCAAAATTCATGTATCATTTGTGTCGTTATCTCATAATATTTTTCTAGTCAAAAATACAAAATAGAAATCAAGAGAAAAATTTTTAAATAAAAAGAAAAATAAAACAAAACACAAAAAAGGAAGAAAATGAAGCTGAGAAAAAGGAAATGAGAAGCATAGTCACGGTCCCACCAAGATCGGAAGACTCTGATCGAGGGTGAGCGACCGTTGGTCGGTCTCTATCGCTATCTCTCGACCCTCGACGAAAGCTACGTCGGTGTCGCTCGACCTCCTTGGCGAAGCGCGTGCGCACACTCTCTCTCTCTCTCTCTTGAGGGGTAAAAATTAAAACTCTGATAATTCAGTAAGAGCAATGTCGGAAGAAATAAAAATACGTTAAACCAAATTACTTTCTGAAATTAACTTTGAAATTGCTCAAAGCTCACGTAGGTAGGTACAAGGTGAGTTTTAGGCTTTCAAAAGGCCTATGCGTTTAGACCAACAAAAAAAAAGGCCTATGGGTCCAAATTGTTTCCAAAATACCAAACTACTTGGCCCAAAAGCCTTTGAAAACCCGAATTGCTTTCCATAGTATCTCCATAAACATCCTAACCAGTTTTTTTTTTTTTTTTGGGGTATGGCGCCATACTACTTTATATTATTATACAAGCCACACTATATACTTTATATGTCGTGTGCACATTGCGAAACCCTACTTCCTCCTCATGCATCCTCACCCCATTCCGCTCGAAGGTGGACATTCGAACTTTCAAAATGAGAAGAGTAGCCACTGAGACAAGGCCACAATCTTAACTAATGTTATTAGATCATTAATATTTTGGTAAAGGCAAGAGGAATCCTGTGTCGCTCCATTTCAGAGCGGGAAAAATATCGAAATCCCCACGAAATATTTTTTTTTACTTCGAAAGCAATAATCATTGTCATTAACCTATTCGGACAAAGACGGATTTAGTGATGAGCACATACCAAAGCAAGTGAATGACGAAAATTATAACCGAACAAGTTTTGTCCTATCAAACTTTTTTTGAGCAGAGGCCACTGGATAAGTAAAAAAAAATGTTTTAAAATTAAAAATAAGCATAATGAAATATGGATTTAATTAATTTCACAAGCAGACTAAATAAGGAATACTAAGATATTCCCCAGTTGGATAGGTATGGTTTAAGCGAGTTCTTCAATGTCACCAAGTCAACCGACAAAATCCATAAATCTTATAATGTAAGTAATTAGATTTTTGAACCGCAAGTTTTAAATGAATTTATATGTAATAAATGTGTCTGTGTATATATATTAGCCTCGCCCAACCTCATGAGGAATTCATTTTAAGATTAATGATTTGTATCGCATCGAATATATAGAAAAGACTTGCGGTACCTAATTTTTTTCCCATTCAAATGAAACTACACACTTCATTTTTTTTTTAAATAACCAGCTCTTTTTCGCAATTACAAGATCATTAACTTTTGTATCTTTAACTTAATCATGTTTGTCTTCTTACCTTAAGTTTACCAACTTCTCTACAAATTTTGACTGTCTTACTAATTTTTTTTTTGTGGTAAATTACAAACTAATTTGGAATTATCATCTCTTATTTGAGTTCTCAATAATGTTTATTTGATTTCTTTTTTTTTTCTCAAAATTAATCAATTTTGGTATCATTTTCTAACTTTTCATACGCCTCTTCAAAAGTAGAAACGCCTTAAATTTATTAACTATTATATGGATGTAGCAATCTTTATTTGCATGACTTACCAATTAATTTTTCTTTAGGTTGCCAATTAATTTTTGTTTACCAAATCTCCTGTGAGTTGCTCCGAACATTTGTTAATTTCTTTTAATTTACCAACTTTTTCTTGTGTAACTTATCAAAATTAACCAATTCTTTTTAGAAAGTGATAAGTTTATTCGTAATTTTAAAATTTATCATGAAAATGCAATTGAATCCTAAAACTTTCAAAAAGTGCAATCAAATTCTAAAATTTATTAAATTGATATAATTAAATCCCAACACTTGTTAAGTTGGTGCAATCAAATCCAAAAAATTGTTAGCATTTGTCATTTGTTAACTTGGACGAAATTAATGGAAAGATTTTATTGCATTTTTTGAAAGTTTTAGAACTCAATTGCACTTTCATGATAGATTTTAGGACTTTCAAGACACGTACCACTTTTAGAAATTACGAACTTAATTGGAGTGGTTACCAACTTTTATCAAATTATTACCAACAAGTTTTGTGTCATTGACTCCTATTTGAGTTGGTTACGAAAAGTTCTAATTGCCGACTCTTTTTATCTAAAAAAACATTTCTTATTATTTACAAACCTTTTTATTTATCTTTCATACCACTGCACTAATTTTACCAACTTTTATGTGAAATTACCAATCTCACTTGAGTTACTTACCACTTCTATTTGCTTTTGCTGACTTTTTAAATCTACCACCTTTTTGGAAATTATCAACTTGTAATTAATGTGATTCCCAAATTCTTACAAACTAATGTTGCGTTACCAACTCCTATTTCAGCCAGTGACCCATACTTGTATGGTTTTTGTAACGCTGAACTTCCTTTATCTATATACATATATATATATATATATATATGTGTGTGTGTGTGTATGTGTATATATATAAAGCTTCTCTTATCACTTACCAAGTTTTATTTATCTTTCTTACAAAATCTTGAATTTATTAATTAATTATGTGAAATTGTCAACCTTTATGTGTATGACTTATAACTTCTCTCCGATTAAATTACTGACTATATAGTTATCATTTTCAGTTGAACTACTTATTGACATTTATTTGGTTTCTCTTTCATTTACTAACTTTTCTTTTAAGTTGCCATTTTCATTTTTCTTACTTATTAACTTTTAGAATTTACCGACTCGTTTTAAAAAGTAGTAACTTAAATTAGAGTGATTACCAACTTCTCTTTGAATTCAAGTTTTTAACAAGTTTTGTGCTACCAACTCTTATTTGAATTAGTTACAAATATTAAAAAAAGTTGGTAATTTTTTGCTAAGTAACAAAAATAAAATTTTGTAAATGATAAGAAAAGTTGACAAATTAAACTAACCAAATAAATGTCGGTAAATAACACGAAGGAAGGATGGTAACGCAATGTGTGGTAATTCCATGAGAGAAACATTAGAGTCACGCTAATTTAGGTTAATAATCTGTACAAAAAATTTAATAAGTGCAAGGAGTTACTAACAAAGACAAATAAAAATCAATAACTCGGAAAGGTTGGTAAATCGGAAACGAAAAAGATTTAAACTTAGATAAATAACTCAATATGAATGTTTGCAACCCACAATTGGGTGGTAATTCCATTAAACAAAAGTTGGTATTTTACTTGAATATAGGTTAGTGATTTCATACACAAGCTAGTGAATTCAAAACGTTGATTAGTTTATAAAATAAAGATTGGTAAACTTAGTAAAAAGAGTTGCCAACAATATACCCGAAACAAAGTCGCCAACTAATTGTTTTTTTTTTTATGGTTACCTACAATTTTTCCACACTCACTAAGAGTTACCAGCTCCCATGCATAAACAAAGAGGGCCACAAAATTTCCTCTTACTCATCTCCTGTGGTCATCAAGTGCCTCTGCTTTTGCTCTGAGCAAAGGTCAAAAGGTTTCCCATAATTCTCTCTCTCTCTCTCAAGTAGAGCCTTCCTCGCCGAGTTTAGACCCAGAAAAAGGCCGAATAAACTCTCCAGTCGTTTGAGACAAATCACTTCACAACATAGAGTCTACAATTTGGAAAACTCGCGAGCAGATCGTCAGATCATGCGTGCTGATCGAAAATTAAGGTAGACTTTGAGACCAAACGTCTCTGTAGATGTCACAAGCAATCGACAGAACTCTAAATACGCACACAGGCCCTTGTAAGTGCTGCGAGCGAGTCACGATGTGCTATTCATCTGCGCATGAAAGCATGTGAGAAGCTTCGGCGTGCGCTTCTTCCAGTTTCATCATGAGGTCTCTGACAAACGCTGTACTTGTCCCGTGAGTCACCCGCAGTATGTCAACTGCTTTGGTCAGTGATTTGATAGCATTTCCCGTGTCGCCAAGTAACCTGCCACGTGTAAAATAGCAAGGTTGAAACCGAAGGAAAAGCCAGTAATAGAGGGTGGGGGCGAACTCTGAGGCCATTTCATGCATGAAGCATCGGTTAAAATGACAGAGCAAGTCTTTCAAGCAGATGATGTAACATTGTCCTAAAAATCGTCTCTATTCCAGGTGATGCTTTGTTAGTGTTGCTCTTTGAAATAACATCGACAAATTCGTAACGAAGCACACCAATGGTTCAGCACCAGATCACACATTGCTTGGTTTCAAATCTATCATAAGTGCACGTAGCATGAATTTATGTCAGCAACTTGTCCAACAAAGTGAAGGTAATGCATGTACCTCATTGAAAAAATCAATGACTGACGCGAATCTCAACAGCCTTGCGTTAAAAGACCAAATGCGGGGGAGGAAAAGGAAGAAGTAAGGTCAATGGACGATAAAAATCCAGAGAAACATACAGACCATTCAAGTTTTCCGCTGGTATAGTATTGTAAACCAAGCAAAGGATGGTACCCAGGATATACTCCTGCAGTATAAAGTCAAAGGTAGGAGTTCAGAGGAAAATACCAAAACGCCAGAGAAATTATATCAGCATTTTTTTAGATCAAATTAAAAATAGAAAGACGATTAAAAGATCTAGCAAAAATCTTTCGCAGACAATGAAGTATTACCAGTCACATAAACACTGGCACAACTACGGATTGCCACAGTATTATATGTATCAAATTCTTATTTAGTTACCTTAAGCTCATTGCAGTATGTTTGCTCTAATGAATAATATTACTATCGGTACAGCAGGAGCATCGCCATCCAGGTAGCACGAGTTGAACAAATGCCGCACGTCTTTAACCAAAGTAGTAGTATTAGTTTCGACCAAAACAAAAACCAAAGTAGTGGGCGTCGCACGATATGGCTCCCATTAATGTCTCTAATGCTGTTAAGGACTAAAGAGCAAATATACTGATGGGTCCAAGGAGTGCGACTTCATGGAACAAAAGCTCTGATGGGTCCAAGGAGTGCGACTTCATGGAACAAAAGCTCCGGACATATGATTGAATGAAATGGGAGGAAAAACTACCAAGCTAATTATTAAACACTGGATCACATGCAATCAAATCATTTTACTTCTAAAGCATCCAACCAAATCACCGCTTAATGGTCTCAGTTGAAAATACTCTATCGCCCTTATTCAAAAGATCTATCAAAAAGCTAGTATGACAAGTAAGCCACATGGTATATCTTCTTGTTTTTGGCTGCTCCTCGAGATTTTATGAAGAAAACCTAATAGCAACCTAATTTCAAATAACCTGATTGAACTTTCTTAAATAGAAAGACAAACCGCTTAAATTGAGTTTCTTCGATTAAGGGGAAAGTTCAAGATAGGTGGAAGTCACGCTCACAAACAAAAACTCTTGCCAACAGAAAAGAATATTGTTCAGCAGAACTTGTTATAGCGAGGCTCGTTTGCTACTATAGCACTCCACTCAATAATCTCAAAGATGAATGGTTTCGCCATTTCACATCCACTTATTTCTACCTTATAAGTGAGCATCAATAGGGAAAACATGCAAACTTGATAAATATCCGTGCCATGTATGTATAATTTGTGAACCCTGCATTGCTAAAAAAAATTCCCAATTAAAAAAAAAAAAAAAACATACTTTCATAAACAGGAATTGTTAGCTTGCAGTACACCCGAGCTTCCTTCCAATCTTGCAGATCCATCAATATCTGCAGTTCACAGAAGCTTTAAATGTTAAGCATCAACACAATATTCATTCAAAACATGCTATAGAAAAGACATTTCCCACTTCACAGAAATTTGAATACCTCAAGATTTGACAAATCATATGTTTCTTAGTTTGGTGAAACTAGTTCTCCACCTCACACTTCTAATTATAGGCAGATCTCCCTAGTTTTAGGTTCAAGAGAATTCATTTCTGGTAGCCAGAAACAATAAAACAAACTACCTTTGGATATGTTCAAGACAACAGAGTTGTGATGCTTATAAAATTCTCTCAATGAGGGACAGAAGCTATAATAGGACTAAGGAGAAAAAAAACTACCTTCAATATCTTTTCTCGGGTTCGCAACAAGATGATTGAAAAAGGATGATATAGTTTCCCTTGGAGATTCTCAATCATCTTATAGATGGAAACAGCTTCTTCATGTATTTTAAGAAGTCAAGTTTAAACCTTTCTCAAGTATGCAGCCAAATGGATGACTTGTTCTGAAATGGGAAAACTGAGAAAAAGGAAGCAGTCCTCAGTGAAATTTTACACCATGAAATGCAGTGAGAGAGATTCAGGAAATACAGACATTACACAAATATGCTTGCAAATTAGTTGCAGCAATGGCTGTGAAGAAAGGATACGGCTAGGGGACGTAGACAATGATGTCCTCTCTGCCATCAATTTAATTTCACTAACAATGCCTCTTATCTCTTCTTTGTTCCTTACAAGTCCACACTGTTGGCACACAAATCCTTGTTTCTCTGCATATGCAAGGAAAACCTTGTAAAAAACTTCAGCTATTCAACGAAAGTGCTGAAGCTTGACCCACATACCAGAGTCACGGAGCAGGAAACCAGAGCATCTGTCATCTTCGCATCTGTAGCCTTCCAAGATTGCACTTTCTTTGATATCATCAGGTTGCCCCTTAATAATGAATTTACCTTTGTTAACCCAACTTCAGATTCTCAAATGTCAAGAGAAAGGATGCAACACAAGCAATCATAATCAAACTCTTTGTGTAGAAAGTTACCAATTTGGCACAGCGAGGGCATGCGCAAGCAAAGTGGTATTGTTCTCTAAGAGACTTCAGCCTAGTCGTAGTGCTTCCAGCAGTTTCTATGTAGCTTATCAATACCTTGCAGGAAAATTATTTCTGGTCAGCACGACAGAATGAAGCATGAGCACGACCTTGCTTGATGCACCAAAGTATTTCATACAGAGGTATAATCTTCAAAGCATTCTTCTACACCATGAGATGTGGGAGTGATGGGAAACGATAAATATCTCAAAAATAAACAGCCTCAAAATTCCGATTTGTTATAATCCCACAACAACCAGGTTGTGCACAGGCAATCTGACCAGATCTATGTGAATTAGTGCACTACATAATCTGCGATAAGCAATTAAATACTTATGCCAATACACTGACCGGAGCATTGTGGCTGGTTTTGTGTTTAGGTTTAGGTTCAGGGTCTCATAGTTACCATCACTTAAAGTTCAGTGGTTGAAAGTTTCCGCACTCATTTTTAAGCTTCATACAGCAACCCTTTAGTTAGGCAATGACAATGAAAAGATATTGCAGTTAATTAGTGGCAAATGGCTGGAAGGATAACTTCTTACATGTTATATTATTCATAGTCTTTATCCAACCATTGGAGAAGCATTATCCCAGTAACAAGAATCTGCTGATCAAACTTGATAGTGAAATTCACATTGAAAATCTTTTAATTGTTTTATCCAATCTTAATTCTTCTTGAAGCTTATGATGGGGTCTAGCATTTGTTTCTGTTCCATTACATGTTACATATAATTCTGCTGGATTGTACTGTCAAATCTTAGACTCATTAAATGTCCACAGCATAAAATTTTCTATTGTAGAAAGTACAAGTTGAGATTCTACATTGACGTGCATTTGCATCTACAAAACCATGAACCTTGTTTCACGACTGATCAGAAGCAGTGATTTTTCCTGAATCAGATTATTATATATTCCTAAATTAAGATAAGATATAGCCAAGCACCAAGAATTCAAGATTAATCTATAAAAGATCACAGAATTCTGCAGCCTGACAGCTACAATTTCATACATCACAATATGATTAAACATTGACTAATCGGGAGTTGGACGGACTGGAAAACACATTAGCAATGGTAATCGCCATGTTGGAATACTGGAAATGAGTTTATCCATGATTATTCCTGGATGTCATGTTAAAGTTCCGCTGAAAAACCACCGGTTACACTATCATTAAGTAGGAATTTCAGCAGTGAACTGAAAAGTGATAAGTTGTCTCCATTTCAAGAGGGAAGCAGGAGAATCAAGAAAAAAGCACAGACTACCTCAGAACCTTGCACAATTTGTTGTACAGCACGAACCACAGCTGTCCTTCCCTCAAATAGCAATACTGCATTTGGCAAGCAGCTATACGAGCAAGTCAGAAGCAAAATATTGTAATGGCAAGCATAGATGATGTCAGACCAATAGGGCAGCTACCTGTGATTGATTAGAGAGATGACAGGATAGAGTCCAGTTCCTAGTGGTCTGAGCTCACTGTCACAGATTGTATGTGCATTACATGAAAGCTGCATATTAGCTGGGTTTTTTAGCACATCAACTGGTAAACCAACTTCAAAATAAGATATTTCCATATGTCAGTGATTACAATTGCTTTGATGCACATTGCACCTGTAGGCAGCACATAAACTATCTTCATCACGTAAAAGTTCTCGTCCACTTCCAAATGATTATGACATATTGTCAAATGTACCAACAGGACGTACTATGTTAGACATGAAGACACAAGAATCCTTATGTTTCCAAAACCCATGGTTTGCCCACTGCTTTAAGGGACAAAAATACAAGATACAGAAGATTCTCTAGAAAGCAGCACTCCATTCAAATCTGAAGTACGCTAGGCACTAGGGAGAGGGATAATTACTGTTTGAGAGAAATTATATTTGCACTCATAACAAACATCAATGCCTATATAGCAAAGACAGCAGGCATGAAATTTGTCAGAATGGACCTTGGAAAAGTTCTCTACAACTTCTTTGATGTTGATCTCGGGCCACTGCAGTATTATATTAATGAGGTTAGCCATTTGTGCATAGAGCACCAGCTGCTTCTCATCAATTTCCGACATGTCTTATCAGAGAGATTCAGTGAAAACAGCAATCTGGATAATCAAACAGCGTAAACAGTACAAACTATGATCAATGACTACACCAAAAGAAGCCAAAAAAGGATACGGGCCACCAAGGCATCCACCAGACTATAATTGTCCATTGCAGTAGTCGAAATGATCTGCACAGGAGCAAACAAATCATTGATTAATGATGCGATCCCCTGGATGGATGTCAGAAGTTTTTTTGCATACTGACCAAATAAATTTGCAAGCATTCTCTCTCCATAGAAGAACATCATAAGAACTGGAAAGTCGAACAGTTTATACAAGAGAATACAGTTGATTTTGTTACACTAGGCACAATATTGCAAAGACAACTATCTTACCAGATTCAAAAAGTGGGAATCCATAGTTTCTGTTGCTGTAAAGCGAGATAAACATCCATTTGAAATAAAGATTCATATGATAACTCACATCTTTCCCAGTAAATATATGACTGTCATTAATGGCAGAAACAGTGACAGCAAACTATAGATGCTTGTCAAATTATTGGACAATTTGAAAATAACAAACATGTGCATCTACGCTGACAATGTCAGCATAAAAGGTAATTAGAATTTTTTGAGTTCTAGTTATCTAAAGATATATGTTCAACTTGTGGGAAACCTCAAAAAATGTATACATTCTCACTAACCAGGAATAAATAATCTGCTCAGTAACAAATTAATAAAGTGCACTGAAGTGCAAAGGGTGATTGTATTGCTGATATCCTCCTGATAATATGGTTCATTCTCTCAATCAAAATCCATGAGATCTGATTTGTTCTTTGTCAAGATGTGACTTCTCTAATTTTTCTACTGAAAGTTTATAGAAAAGGAACTTGACCAGACTACTGCCTTAGAGGTGCATAAACTAGCCAAGCAGTAGTACAACTGAATACAAACTCTCACTTTATTCTCAGGAACAACCCAAAAAACTTCCTCCAGAAGCAATCTTCAAATGAAGGTCGAGATTGAGAATACATCTTGCCAGCAAAACAGAAGTATAGCAAGTCAATTGCCAAGTCAAAAGCAAGAGAAAATCAACAAATTCTAAGGATGCAAAATGAAGTCTAATGAAATTCGAAACTACCAGGGAAGAACACAGGGAAAAAAACACCTTGTCATCTTGTAGTTTTCTTCGTATGCAGAGCTTAATCATCAAACGTATGGAAGGGGTAACAGATTTCCTCTTTTCTTTATCGAGCCTCGCTAGAGCCATGCATTCAAGCCGATGCATCTTCCACTCTGATTTCTACACACATCAACGAACAGTAACTCAAAACAATCACCCACTACGCTAAACTCAAAATCGGGACTCGCAAAGCAATCACTATCCACTTCACAGAAACTTCTCTCCATGATTCTTTTTAGCTTCAAAGATCAAACCATCCCTCACAAACGAAGTACTGAATACATGAATTTCGCTATACTATCAGGTGATTGCCCCCAAAAAATTGTATTTGAGCATACAGCTAAAGAGATACAATGTCAATACAAAGCAACTTCACTGAAATTGCCAGCTCTGTACCTGACAAGAACTCCCACAATACCAAACCGCCTGACAAGCCGAACACTTCCTGAGGTGAGTCGAGGCGAAACAGTGATCACACCTAGGCTCTGCCGAGTTCGGCACGAAAACATACGGCTCGTGGCTGATAATCACTTCCCCTGCATTGAACCGTGACATTAATGTCTCAGACAACGCAAAAAAATTAGCCGACAGCACCAACGTTTGCTTGGTGAGAGAAAGGGAGGAAGGGACCTGGGTGGAAGTCTCTGGCGGCGAAGAGACAACGGCCTTTCTCCGGAAGAGAAGCAACTGTCAGGCATCGCTCGTGAAGGGCAGTCTTCAAATCCTCCATGGACCCAAGCTCCGGGATGGTCGGGGGAATTTGGCGGCAAATTAGTCAAACCCAACACAAATTGTTGGAAGCAACGTCATCTCTGGAGCTCAAGCATCAGTCATTCCGTGGCAAAGTGCAAGAGATAGAGAGAGAGGTTTCATGGGTTGCCTGGAAACTTCGACGAGTCTAAAAGGGAACCGTCGGAGACAGGCGACTCGGGAGGTTCTGGCTGGAATCAACCACTTCTCGAGTGATCTCACCAGGCCTGGCCAATGGGCCGATGGGCCATGAAATGTTTAACTGCTCCAATGAAGCTTCAGTCCTCTCCACGCTCGACACCGAAATCTCAGAGCAGTAAGCAAAAGCATAGGCCGACGACGTCTTTTGTCTACCACTGGTCGAACCTCTGTCTTGCGCTCCTCCATGTCGAATCCGAGCGAATCCGAGAAGAAGAAGAAGAAGAAGAAGAAGAAGAGGACGAACCCCATCGCTCTGTTCATGGCCTTTGGCACGAAAGGCGACGTTTTTCCCATCGCCGTAATTGCCTTGCCTCCCTGTCGCAGCTCCATTGATCTTTGTATGTTCTTGTAACCCTGCGAATTATTGAATTGTTCTTGATTTCCTATTTTTTCCCATTGCAATCTCCAGGCGATCGCTGCTGCATTTGGTGGTGAAAGGAAGGACTACAGAGTGTTTTTCGTCACTCATTCGGCACACCAGGTACTTTTCATCGACATTTAATCTGTTTATCCTTATCAGTAGTCACTCTGTTTTTTTTTTTTCTGTAACTTTGGATATGTTATGAGTGACTAATCTTCTAATATTCGGAGACTAGTTGAGATCAACTGGTTTTCTTTGTGTGGGAAGCGTTTTATTCTTATGCTTATCAATTGGTTCTAAGCATGAATGTCTCGACAGTTCCAAGTTTCTTGCTGTTTCTTGCAGAGTTTGAGTGTCCATTTGGCCAAAAAGTGTGTGACGTATGTGCCAATTTCATCGCCGCCTGTACTTCCTGTCCAGGAAGGTAGTAGCCCTGCAGGTTTCGGGTCACTTCGCTCCATTTGGTTCCTAAAAGGGTCATTGTTTTTTGGATTCAAGAAAAAGAAACATGGTTTATGTAATGCAGAGAGAAGATTCTATCCTTGATCACTTATCTGAAGTTCTACTATTCATTTATTTAGGATCATCGCAACTGCCGTTTTCTCTACAGAAGAGGAGCATTACCAACACGCACAGACAAGAATGCTTATCTGCAGTTGAGAGCATCTTTGGACTCGAAGAAGTCATTGCCGGTGACTTTATTTTGATTAACTTCTTTGCTCTGGTACTTGTGTTTTACATATGGAAGATGCATTTGCCTGACCAAAAGCTGTACTGTTGCTGTTAATATGAACATGCTTTCATAAGTTTCAAAAGCAGCACTATACTGTAAAAATATGCTACTCTATATCGAGTTGTGAAGATAACTTCTGTTTATTGCAGCACATCATGATCCAATTGGAAAAGCAAAAAAATAAAATAAAAGGAAGAATGCCTTTCTTTTTCCCTGCTTTGAGCTTTTCAGTTAATAAAAAGCAATTATTGTAGTTAACTGGTGTAGCATTATAGTCATCTATCATTGGTAAGTTACAACCTGAAAGGAATGTAGACAATCGGAAGTGCTTATGTACCTGAAACTGAAAGAAGTGCTTTCCTGACAATATAGGAGGGATGGAACCTTGCAGAGCTTTTTCAGGTCCGCTGCGTGGTTGCTGCTCCCTATGTCGTTCCTTATAGGTAATGATGAAAAATACAGTGATTATCCTCTATTTTGAACCTTTATTCTCACTTTTATAACTCTTTTTCGGTTGTCTTTGCTGATGTTGCCATTTCCATATGATTCGTTTGAGCCAACCTTGTGCTTAATCCTTTCCAACCTTGTGAGAATATCCAATCTCAATGCAGCTATTTAAGCCAAAAGAGGTCGTGTAAATGTGTCATTCGACTTTTTATTATGCAGTTAGTGTGTCGAACCTTTTTTATCCTTGAGATATTGCCTTTCCATTTCCACTAAAGGAAAATTTCTTATGCATCTTGGTCATCATTGTCAATGGTTCATACATTTATAGCTGTATCTTTCTTTCTTCATGTTGTCTCACTTCACAGCACATATTACATCCACTATAAACGTAAAAGGCATCAATTTAGCAGGTAATGTCATGCCGTACTTTTGCATCAAACAAATTGCTATGGTATTTCTGGATGTCTGCTCAGTATTTGATATTGTAAATGCGTGTTCAACTTTACTTACTCTTCCCTGCATTGTGCTGTCCTTGATGAAAGGTGATCAAACATCTGAATTTGACCATTGAGGCAGCTAAGGTTCAACTCAAAGTTATGAATCTATTCTTGAATGTTGCTGCTACCTGATCTTATGGCTTAATGGTCAATTCACTCTCAATCTCAGAAGAACTTAAAAGTAGGATTATTTTCTTTGTGAGATGAGTGTATTACTTGGATTTTCCACCACAAATATAATGGGTCTCAGCATACTGGGATTGTTGGAGATTTTATATGAGGACAGGGATCTCTAATAGCTTTTTTGCATTGTTCTAAATAGTTAAGGGATATAAAATGTTGTCGCTTCTGTATTTTTCACTTTTCTTCCCGCGTCCCTTTCAGGACGTATTTTGAAGTAGTTTTAATTCCATATTCTACTGGTATCGATTCCGGGATGATCATGAAATATTCATTTGTTGATTTATCATGTGTTCCGTAGTGCTCCTTCATCATTTGAGCGTCACTTCAGGAAGAAATTTCCATTGCTGTATGAATATCTCCAAGAAGCTCCCAGTGGCAAGGTATCGTTATCATGCTAACTTATAAATTGATATTACAATATCTTCTAAAGTTTTTCTTTTCGTAAAACCTTGATACTGGTTGTTACTGATATGATCAAAGGTTTTGCGATATTTACCTACTTCTATATTGATTTCTTGCCCCTCAAATTCTTAGGTCTGCTGGAAAGATGTGATCCATTGGATGTGGCCACTTTTTGAGGAAAATTGGGGCTATTGGAGAAGTGATGTCTTACATTTAAGTTCCATTCCTTTTACCGTCAGTGCTCTCGACACTCGTAAACTCTTCCAAGCTTTTGTTATTGGCTTATACATCTTTTATCGGTGGACAATGAAGCCTTTTGGCTGGGATGCTGTGTGAACCTCTTGGCAATATGACTTCTGTTCATCGGTGCAGGATCCAGTGACAAGTCTTCCAACGTGGCACGAGAGAGATCCATCTCCTCTACTCTTGTAAGCTTTCAGGCTTTTTTGATTTGAAAGTTATATTACAGGGAGTTGAGTAATAAAACAGAAATGAATGTCTCGATCTGAATGGAGTCTCTCTCTTTTGGCTGATTTTTTCTTTTTTTTGGGGGAGGGGGTGAGTGATATTGCTTTTATACTTCATAGTCGTATACTTATTGCAAGTTTTATGCTATCAAGATTATGCGTCCAGGAAGTCTAAAGATCTACAGGTTTGAAACTGAGTCGTCTCTGCCTATTGAGAGATTTTGAGAGTGAAACAACCTTTGTGCTGAATTATTATATTGGACAAGTGTGAAAAATCATCAGCATGACCTCTGCACACATGCGCACGCACTCTTATGCATCCACGACAACATATATGTACCCAAACGACAACAGACGGAGGTAGGGAGTTAGGCATCTACACTGTGAGTAACCTGTTGGTATATAAAGAACCAGTAGTATGGAAATTCCTTTTGTTGTGTAATTCCAAACAAATTGTCCATTGTTTAATTTATTATAAAATGGAGCTTAGATACTATCGTCGTTTTTTCTACTTCACAGCTGCTGGCCAATTCATCAAGTGCCTCTTTGATGCTATACTGTTTCTCTAATTGGACTATGTTTAAAACCCGTTTGTTATACTGTTTGACAGGTATGGGTTTAGCGAGGATATTGTTGAACACCCTGGTATAACACATTCTGGGAGTTGCTCCTTACATGCTTCTAATTCACACAGAAAAGATTAACTTCTATTCTTGGGCTGCCATTTGCTTGAAGGAATGCTTAAAGCACGTGTGAGTAAGGGGATGCCTAACAGATGTAGAGCCGTATCATCCAATATTTGCTTGCCAAGAGCCCTTCATTCACATTCTCTGCTTAGAACTAGTTCTCAAGCGTAGGGTCTCTAATTATCAAGTGAATCTTTGGTTTTCATTGACTGAGGCTAATAGAAAACTGTGGTTCTTGGTTAAAAAATGATGAATCAACAATGCCATGCTCGGAAAGCTTTTATGTGACCCTTCTTTCTGTGGTTAGTCTGCATGAAAGTTATCCTTTGTTATTCAACTTTCACCTCATAGTTTGATTTCTCATCATTACAAGTATCAACAGATTATTGGCCATCAAATGTTCGTGTTTGTGGATTCTGGTTTATCCCAATCGAGTGGCAGTTTTCCTGTCACCAGTGTCTTGAAGTTGCAGCACCTGATTTAGAAGTGCATTCAAAGACAGAATATCCAACCTGTTCTGTTCATGTTCAATTGCATTCTTTCCTGAAGACCGATAATTCAATGCCACTTGTTTTTGTCGGCCTGAGTTCAATTGGCAGGCAAGTCTTTTCAGCTTACTTTTCCTCTTTCTTTGTGTACAGACAGGCAAAAAATGAGCTGGCGCTTGTTATAAAAGAAGCAAAGAAAAACAGTTATGGTAACTGAATATGTAAAGTGTGTGATGGTATCAGAATATTTCTTAGCCAATAAACTCTGAACTCGTGATGTTAATACCAGCATTTGGTATGGTCTCCCTTGCAAATCATTGATTTTGTATGGTATGCAAACCACTTTCACTATATATGTCATCTTTTCCAATAATTTGTTGTTGGTGCCAACCGACTGTTTTCACGCACTCTGTTTTTCTGTCAGTGTCAGTATATGTCTCTAAATCTCTCTCCACCATATGCGATTGTCTGCAGTATGGGCTTGATGCGGAACCCTCAAGCTTTTCTTGCTGTCCTGCAAATTGTTACCAGAATTACAAATTACAGGTTCATTCTATTTACTGCTGGTCATGAACCCTTACAAGCAGCAGTTCTTGCTGCTGCTGCAGAGGAATCGTCAAGTTTTAGTCAAAGACAGTTTATTGAAGATGGGATAATCCTATTCAGTGGACAACTCTTCTGCTTTAGTGGGTCAGTTAATTTTTTTCTACTTTACTTGAGCATCAGTGAGTGAGAATTTAGAAGAACAAAGAAGGAAAGAATGACATAAAAAGTTGATAAGGCGATGTGTCTGATTAGAAAACTTCGGAGCCTGGCAATTGAAACCAAGCAATGGGAAAAGAGTAAAATTGCGAGTTTATCAATATTATCCAGCTCTTTTTTTTTTTTTTTTGGTAATTTGAAGTTTTGAAGTTCAACATGAATCTGCTCAGTATCAATTGAATTCACCTTCAGCTTTGCCTAGGTTGCCTGTCAAACTGGTATTCTGTCCTCTGCGGAATTGCTGGAGACCATCTTAGTTTGGCTTTTCCTTTTGATGAGTAAAAATTTATTAATTGGCAGCTGGCCACATACTGGGGTGCCCTTTGTATAAACAGAAGGAAGGGGGAATCTAGGACATTGCTGTAGAGCCAAATTTCTTACATTCAGAGATCCACCTAAGGGGAGAACTATGATTTTGGGACACTTTTAACTCTTCTATCTGTCATGCCTTTGATGCAACGGTCTTCCAGGGTAGGTCATTTCTACTCTGTACGTGCAGCAAGGAGGGATAATCCACCTTATAAGAGCAAAGGAACTTATATCTGATATATAAGTTAGAACAATGAATA
The DNA here is from genome assembly GCA_021437795.1 of Rhodamnia rubescens. Taxonomy (NCBI): domain Eukaryota; kingdom Viridiplantae; phylum Streptophyta; class Magnoliopsida; order Myrtales; family Myrtaceae; genus Rhodamnia; species Rhodamnia rubescens. The sequence continues at coordinate 6,882,654 of JAILYA010000002.1, read as the reverse complement.
GATACCAGAATCTTTATCTTCCATTTCTTTTTGGCAATGGAGCCTGAAGCTCTTAAAGAAAAATGAGAAGATGAAAAGTAATTGATTGGTTTCCTTCGTTTATTATATTTATTCTTCTGCATCTTATTCTTTGATGCATATTTGTGATAAGGGATAAAACTAGCTACATTAACAGGTCTATAATTACCATCTTTCTGTGCTTGTTTATAGATTTCCAATCTGAATTTATTGGGCTTCTTGTTGTGTATCTTAGAAGCATTCCATACCTCTGGCTGTTCCCAAAATGTGCAGTTGCAGTTCATCATGGGGGAAGGTGAGGTGTTTCATCATTATCCGCTAGTTCTGTAGTTACAGTATTAATGCTACAACTCCCTCCTCTCACTTGTGCTGCACTGTTCTCTGTTAATGAATGTTAGTGGGTCAACCACGGCAGCACTTAAAGCTGGTATTCCCCAGGTTAGTTGTGAAGTTGACGTTTTACTCATATTTGTGGTCTCAGAATCGCTTCATTGCTTGATTGACTTATTCGTGAACCATACCTTTGAAGTTGCATGAGGTTCTCAAGAAATCAAGCATGTGCCCTTTTTATAGGGTGGATCATGTAGAAAAGACATTGTGGTAATTGTAAGGGAAAGCGTCAACTGGAATCTCTAATGAAGGTTTTCTGTGATTGTATCTGCTATTAGGGACAAAAATGGCTGCAAATGTTTAACTTAATAAACAAAATGATGACACGAGAGACATTACCAGGGTGTCAATTATCCTTTTTTTTTTTTTTTGGGGTGGGGGGGACACATTGAAGTTCTTTCTTGCTTTCTATCATCACGAATGCAATTATAGTACTATCAACATGTAAAGGATGGGAGATTATCCTAATTTTTGCCTTCTCTATTTAAGTCCTGAATTAGCCCAATCACGTCAGATAGGTCATGTGAAAAAATTGTAAGTACAACCTCAATTTTCCGAGCCCCCAGACTATTGGGAATCATGGATGTAATTTTCCACAATGGGAACATTTCAATCTTAGTTTCAGCCACCGTTAAAAATAGATTACAAAAGGACTCTGAATTCTTACTGTCTTTTTAGAGCTTATTAGTTTACATCAAATATACAAAAATCTAGTTCGCCATTGCTTGCTTGCAATAAGATTTGTCACCTTCCGTTCTTTTTTTTTTTTTTTGGTATGTCGATTACGATGTTTGAAGAGTAACGCTTGTTTCCTTTCTTGGGCTTCATGCACCTTTTCATTTTGAGTGATTCTGCTCTCTTTCTCTCATGATATTAGGTAATTTGTCCATTTCTCCTGGATCAATTCTACTGGGCTGAGAGGATGTTCTGGCTTGGGGTGGCCCCAGAACCACTTAAAAGGTGCCATTTGCTCCCGGAAAGTACTGATGGCATGTGCATTATGGAGGCCGCAAATGTGTTTACAGGCTCCATACACAGTGCACTATCTGCTACTGTCCAAGCACGTGCTTCAGATATATCGTCACAAATTGCTCACCAGGTAATTGACTGTCATGTTTGGTTATCCTAGATGCATATGCTAATCTGCTAGTAGAATGTTCAGGATTCACACACTGGCTTGCTGTTAATTTCACTGGCCTTGGTCCTGTCACGGGTCAAATGGCCCTTTTTGGTGGCTGGCTGGTGGTGTTTAAAGTGGGATGTTAAGTTATTGCCACTTGAGCCTCATTTGTTGTTGCATCAAAGACTCAGTTACACAAATCAAGCAAATTAGAAGATTTGATTGCACAAAAGAAAAATTCTGTGATGAAATTCAAAAACTGCAAGTTAAGAGGACCAGCATTCTTCTTGAGCCTTATCATATGTTCCTTTACTACATGGTTCAATAAAACAGGATTTACAAAGTTTAATTGTCGTCAATTCTTAGGATGGAGTTTCGGAGGCTGTGAAGATTCTGGAAAGGGAGATATGTTGTTAAGGTGGAAGGCTCCTTATACTGTACTTTTACGTTGTTGTAGGTGTTTTGAATGTGAAGTGCACAGCATATCTCCTGTAATGAAATAGATTGTATTCTGGACAATATGCATGTTTTTGGGGTTGGGTATTTTGTTCTCACAGTGGGGCAGTAGATGCAGGGATGGAAACAAAAGGAAAAGAAAAAGAAAGAGGGCACAAGTTATAAAGCACACTAGACATGAATTGCCATTAGATCTTGAAAAGTTTTTTTGAAAAGGAGCTACTGTGTTTGGATGTCTAGATTAGAAACATTGTTTTGGCGCAATTAAGAATTGCCGGTAGACAAAGAAAAATCGAACAAGAAATTGATTTTATGTCACTTCCACTGACCACAAGAGTCAACCCCATAAAGCTTTCTTTTTGGCCAACCACACAATTGATGGCCCAGAAGGGACAACGCGACCCTCTGGAGCTCCACATGACAACGTTACTTCCCCAGCATGGAGAGGAAAGGATGTTATGATTGAGCAATACGCCAAAAAAATCGCCATGAGAAAAGATGAAACCAAGAAAGTATTCGAAAAGGGACGGCAAAGGAATCAAAGTGGGGTCTGAAAACTCTATGTCCATGCCTGAGATGATAGTGGAATCATTGATCTTACCTTGGACATCCCCCTGAGACCTACTTAAGATTAAGGTCATGCCCGTGAAATGGATTTGGATCGAAAAGATTACTTTGATCGGAGTGGTGACACCATTTGGATGAAGTGCCATTTTGTTTATTTACTAGCCGAATGCCCGCTCAATGCTTGGATTAGGAATTATAACACGAGTGATCCCTAATTTTGATCCGATGTGCAATTCAATTTGTTAAATGTAACCCTGGATTTTACCAAATATATAATCTCGAATTAGGAATATAGATTTCCACATGGGGTATTATCACAGAATAACTCAAAATGAAATCTCCAACAGAGGCCACCAATCAAATAAACAACAGAGATCCTTAGACGATGCTCTCCATGTATAATAATCAACATCATCAAATAATGATAACGTGTCTAAGGATTGTTTGAGCAAACGGAAGGATAATGTTGAACATTTACCTGTAGTTTAAGAATCACATAAATTAAATTTTAAGGATGAAATAACATGTTGGGCCAAAATTCAGAAAGTCATTTTCCTTCCGGATTAGAATCCTCGAACAAAGTTTTGAGATACAAGAGTCAAGAACCTTCACACCATCACTAGCATTAAGAGTTGCACGTTTGTGTTATCTGATCCAATCCAACTGCGGGTATTCTTCCATTTAACTCTTGACGGTCCAAGGTTCTCGCGAACAGCTTTCTGTTGCCACTGAAGCCTCAAAAGGCAATGAATCACACATCAACCAAGTGGGGAAAAATCAGAGTCCATGACTATGAAAAGTTATAGAAAAGAGCTCAACGTTCTCTTGCAGATGATAGATCAATGTGGCTACACGTTAGAAGAAAATGAAGATGGAAAGCAGAAGAAAAGATGCAGAGGACAAGTAAATTCTGACTCAAAAAATTGAGCTTTCCCTGAAAAAATAACCTACGTTGTCTGACATTCTTTTGTGTTATTCTTATCCCATTTACTAGCTTCTACATATAAAGGTGTAGATAACTTAATGTTACCACTACTATACAAGCTTATGTGCTATTTTGTTTTACCCCCCTCAATTTGCATCTGGTATCATTCTAAAAAGAAGAAAAATAATCTTGTCCACCAGTCAGGCATGATGCAACTGGGTTCGCAGGGGGTGAGGCATACTGCACAATTCTTTAGCATCTTCTATTAGGATCTTAGTCCAAGCATCTTATCAATCAGCTCTGCTACACAGAACCATTTTTAACCAAAGGAAAATCATCTTCAACTACTTCTGAAACAGGGTTGTCCTCAGCCCAGACTGCAGCATCAAGGTAGCCGAACTCGAACAGCCTGTCAAGGATCTCATCTTCTGCAGGTTCGAGCGCCCAGTTGAAAAGCTGACAAAATCCTATTGTCAGTTATCTTCACCATGGATAATCAAAACTTACTGCAGGAACTAAGATTACCTCTCTGGGGCTTGCCCTATGTTCTGGATTGCAATCGGGGCTGATCCCAATATCTTGCAACCCTAGTTGAGTGGCTGGAAAGGCACACACCCGGACCTGTAGGGGAAAAAACTGGGATAAAAATGACTCATTCATGAGTAGCTTTTATGACCAATTTGAATGGTCTAGCATGCAAAATCACAGAAGACCTCATCCAATGGAAATAACCATCGTATCCAAATACAGGCAAATGTTACCCTCCCAAAGTTCTTATGGGATCCTGAGAATATTCAATTTGCCACTTTCCAATACTGGCAAATGCAATTTGCAATACTAGTACTAGGGCCAAAAAAGCAATGATCCCTGCCTTAACTAGATGCTTGAATGCACTGCACAGGAAGTAATGATACTTTACCAGTCACCAAATACACTAAAACAAGAAGATATCTATCAAACAGGTATGCACCATGCATGAGACTTCGTGAGAACCACATTTACCGGTTACCAACAGGAAAAATGGGCCAATGTGGAAAAACACAAAATAGAATATTTTATAGAAGGGGGTAAAACAAGCCCAGATAAACACAGGAAACTGCTTTAACGAAAGGATGAGGAAAACTAAAGAAATGCTGAAGCAATTCAAAAAGTTCCATGCTAAAGAGCTAGAGTATGCAAGTCCAAGAAGCAGTATTGCTACTGTTAAATTCTCCTTTTCATACTACCAAACAACAAACATATGTATGTATCCTTAAGGATAAACATGTCCATGCCAAAACTGAGAGTCATCATTGATGAAGGTTAAGGTAAAAACTCAAGGCAAGCACTGGCGCTAAGTTACAGGTTGCCAAAACTAATCATGACATTTCCATCAACTGATGGACATGGGAATCAACCTAAATGATTCTCACCAAGTAATTAGTCCACCCTTCTCCCAAATAGATCTCAACCACCTGACCACGTTTCATATTTTAGATGCTATGATGTAGAAACATGCGGTTTCTTTGGATGCCAGGTAAACAGAGACAAGTTTATATGATTTTTCAGGACAAATCAGCTCTCGGTCTTTAACATGCTAAAGAAATATAATATCCAAGCACATACAGTTTGAGCGGCAGATGTAGGTGGCATGAACAATGTCAGACCCCGTCGATGCATAGTCGATTACGAAATAAAGTGGCTGGTCGCGGCGCGAGATATCTGCACCATATTAGATCTCTCCATAAACTGCATTGGACAAGGCAATTTACTACAAAGACAAAAAATTTAGCAACTATTCACCCCGGGATGAAGGAAGAAGTGAATACTGCATTGATAAGATCTTCTTTGGAGTCAAACTGATCCACCAGTAAACCCCTAGGCCTCCAAAGGATCTGGGTAACAGCAACTGCAACACCAAATCTTAAGAAGATGCTATAAATAATACTTGCATAAAATTAATAGCTCAATAAAAATACAGTTTAAGTGGTGACTTTCATGAACTATCGCAAACATAGGCCACTAGTCAAGTTCCTCCAATTGCATACAGAAGAGTAAGCTTAACGTTGAGAAGCCTTTCCGATCTAGTCCTGTAACCCCTAACAGTCCAATACAAACTTCTATCCATAGATGGTCTCAAGTACCAGTGAAAGGCGTAACTGCTGCAACATCCAACACATCTTCCAGTCACGGATAACACTTCACTCACTCATAATAATAAGCTTCGGTTCAAGACTTCTTCTATGTAGAAGCAAAATCTGCAACAGTCTATGAATTGCCACTGGTTATCAGAAATTTAATGTTCATGCTTTAGGAGACAAATCCTAATTTCAAACCGAAGTAGGATGGACAAAAACGGGAGTAAAGAGAATAGCTAGCTTATAGACGTTTGAAGACAAATAAGAGGAAATAGGGGACGAGCCATAACCCTCCCTCCAGAGAGTAGCTTGCTTATAGATGTTTGAAGACAAATAAGAGGAAACAGGAGACCAAACAACACCCCCCCCAAACCCCCCAACCACCAACCTCCTTCAAGGAGTACTCCACATCTTGCAAGTGTACAACATAAGCAGTTTGACAAATCGAATGCATTTGACAGAAAGTCATACATATTAAGACAAGGTATTGGACTTTCAAGGATTATTTAGAGTTGGAATTAGGTTGGGATAGCCTCTGGCATAGCCATTTGTCAACTAAAAGTATACTAATACCCCAATACCTTTATCTACTACTCCATCAGGCATTACCATTCATGTTTTGCTCCCTTGAGCTAGTCACCTATACTCCTCATTAAATTAACACAAACTCGATATCACATTGTCAGCATTCACACAACAACATAGAAGTGCTAAATAGAGCACACAGGACAGCAGGCAGAGAGAGAGAGAGAAGAGGGGGATGAAAAATGGAATTCGCACTTACTGCGGACCCTTCCATTGGACCTAGTATGAGCATCTTCAGGAAGGAACTTATCAAGCACATCACGAAGAACAGCCTAACACAATGAGCATAAGAAATGCCAATGTTTATGGAAAACATAGTCATAAATTTTATGACAATGAAAATCAAAGTCATGTTCTGAGGGGTGAAATTTCTTTGATGACAAAATAGAGTCCCGCAGAAACAATGGATAATGACAAAAACAGTATTCTTTTAGTCCGCACAAACTTTTTGACTCCTCATTTAACAAGATAACTGACTAAAAGTTATGCCTACAACTATTGGGAAAGATGATATGGAGATAAATAAAATTTAAGAAGTATCATGTGAAAAAATACAGTCCATACCCCGAGCCGAAAAGCAGTTCCTCTTCTACGACAATCCTCAGCTAGTATCTTAGTAGCCATCAAAGCCTCTTCCATGCTGGCTCCAGAAGCAACCACTGCACATACTATGGCACCAGCTGATGAACCAGCCAATGGTGTGGTTTCCTAATACAGAAAAAAAAAAAATCTTCAACCAAAATAAAGACTAAGTCACTAAGTGCACAAGTGACATCACATGTACATAGAAACCCATGCAACACAAAGGATGCTACTGGATACAAACAATAAATGGAAATAAAGCAAGAGAAAAAAGTTAACTTTAGCCGATTAAGTTCGTAATATGTTAACAATCCTAGCAAACTACTTACTCATTCGCAGTAATTAAAGCAGACTAGGGTAAAGAACACACCATAAAGGAGTTAACAGTTCACAGTAGTGACTCTACTAGGACATAACATAGATGTCATAACGAGCTATGAATCTTACAGGATGTTGTAAAGTGAATCAGGAAATAGAATTCGCTAAAGTACCTCATTTTCCATGAGGTAATATTAACATAACCCTTTTGCTTCATAAAGTAGTTTGGAGGCCAATGACAAAAGAATAATGTCTTTCACGTATATGTCCTAAATTTCTATTAATCAGCAATTCAAACACGTGATTTGTTTCAAACAAAAATTGGACTTCAACAGCAACAGAAGGTTGTCAACAAGTGCATATCAATAAATCATGAGTTTATGATAGTAACTTCCATGAAACTGTTACAATACCATACACGAACAATCATGATAGTATAAGATCCTATGACTCAAACATCAAAAACAAGTTGAACCAATAGATTCATTTGAGTTTTGATAGACTGGTGGGGAAATGAACAATTCTCAGTGACTTGCGAATCAATAGATTCACTTAATAGCTTCGTGGCATTTGGGCCATGGACTGCAAGATAAGAATTGAAAAATGTATCTGCTATGTACCTAACTTAGACCAACGTGGTATTGCGATCTAAACGCCCATATCCGGTTAAATAAAAGGAAGGGGATAGCACAAGTCAGACTTTACCGACAGTACTACAGATTGAAACATTTGACATCGCCAATCCCAAGTATACTCTCCTCATTGTCCTGATTAGTTACAGGCACATCAAACCCATTAAGTGGATCATCTTGCAAACAATCAGCAAGTATACTCTCCTCGTTGTCCTGATTAGTTACAGGCACATCAAACCCATTAAGAAGATCATCTTGCAAACGATCAGCAAGTATACTCTCCTCATTGTCCTGATTAGGGTCCTCTCATGAATTTGGCCGAACTAACCAAGACATAAGCCACAATAAACTTCAGGCCTAACTCAACTTCCCCTAACCACGCTTCAAGATCATTTCATCTGCAATGAGCCAAGAAATATCTACCAAAGGACCAAAGTATTCCAGAGAAAACAAAATTGAACCTTGATATATCCCTTCTCGATGAGGAGTTGCGCCACCCCAAGATGATATGGGAACAAGAGCCCGGCCGCCGAGAAGCTGAACCCAGGACTAGTCACCACTCTCCTCTTCTGCTCCGCCTCCACATCCTTAATCCTCTGCTCCCATATCACATCAGGCTCTATCTCGTCCTCAATCACGATGCTGATCCTCTCCTTACTGTCGTACCCCGCGCCCCTCCCGCCGCCATTGGCGCTCGCCCCGTTCGGACCGTCCCTGAGGAAGCCCGTCTCCGACCCGGCGCTCCCTCCCTTCCTGCTGTTGCGGCTCTTGATCAGCCGCGAAGCGATGCCGAGGAAGAGCTCGCCAGTGGCAATGGCGAACGATTTCTTGTCCGTCTGAGACGAATTGCGCTTCTGGGTCTGATCTCGGTTTGGGTTCTGGTTCTGGGTCTCGTTCTGGCTCTGAGTGGAGGGTTTAGAAGAGAAGGCTAGGGTTTGGGGACGAAGAGGGAGGCGAGCGAAGGTGGGTTTGGGGGGCCGGAGAAGCGAATGGGTTGGCTTGGTGGGGAGAGAGATAGAGGGAGGAGAGGGAGGAGGGAGCCATGGAAATGAAAAAGGTTGCAGAGGCTTGGCTCCACTCTCTGTCCTGGCTGTGGAGGAAGTAGTTTTTAAGTCATCTTCTTTCTTTCCTTCTCTTTTTTAAAACGTGATAGAATTAGTCTTTCTTCCCCAAATATTACACATTTTTTTCCAATTTTTTTTATTTTTCAATACTTCGTATTATAAAAAATACATCATTTTTTTATATTTCAATACTTCGTATTTTTTTAGACAAAAAAAGTATCTCATAAAGATCTATTATTTCGATAGATTTTAAAGCATTGAATACGCAAGGAAAAACCCAACACATTAAACACACAATTTTTATATCCGATTGCTCTCGTTTTAACAAATAATTTATGTTAAATGCGGAAAAATTAAGAGAAAGTCCGCTTCAAATTGACACAATTAAATAAGGAATTACTCGATATATTGTTCAAATTATAGAATTCCCTTAATGATTTTCATAAAACCCATCCAATGGAGCACGCGATTTTCGTGGGATTAGTATCCCTTGTCGTCCTTTTTGTGAAAATGCTATAAAGACAAAAAAGCTTTTTCCGTTCGTTTCGGTTGGTGTTTTATGAATGTTTGCGTGTGACTCACGTTTGTGTTTTTGCCGGGAGAGGAGAGAGAGACGGGCGGGCGGATTCTGCCAACCGAAACAACGTCCACAACCGGCAAATTGCGGTATTTCGGTTTTATATTATTTTTCATCGATCGGAATTTTATATTTTCGGAAATATGCCTTCTTCCTTGTCGACGCCTCAGGTTTTCCTTGCCTCTCTAGAGCCTAAATTTTCTGCCATCGACTCATTTATCATCGATCGAAATCGAGGAACGGATAGCCCGATGTTTCAATCGTGTTTCGGGCCGGATGCCGATATTGAGATTCTGAACCTACGCGACGCATATCGACATAGGAGCATGGACTCGCGTCTCGGGCAATTGGTAATCCAAAGATGGGCTAATACAAACGTGGACGCATTGGCCCCGTTCTCGAAATAATCTTAAACACCTGTTCTCTGACTTTAGACATGGTTTTCCTTTAAATGGCAGTAAAAATTTTGCCCTAACCGTTTAATTGGAGCATTAGAGTTCTTCACCTTATTTATGACTCCGTTTGTTTTTAAAAAATGAATGATTTGAAGAAAAAAATTCCTAAAAATGATCGCTTGATTGATTAGAATAATTAGTCAATGAAAAATACTTTCAATGTCGATAACAATTTATATCTAAATATTTTTCATTTTTTTATTTTTGTAAATGGTACAAACAATCATTTTTCAGAAAAATATTTTTTAAATTATTTATTTTTTGCGAAATAAAGCGAAGCTCGTTTTTTAAAAGATAATTTGGTCCTCGGAATGCGTTGAACAGAGCGAGGCTAATTATATCAAGTCCCTACTGCTCAACAGCATTACAGAAAATCAACATTACAGAAAACTAAGTCGAAATCCAGTATACCCGAAATGTTGAAGACCCTTTCACATTATGCAGGTCTTACAATCCATTTACGAGTCGAACAGATTGGAATCCGGTTTAAAAGAACTTCTGTACCTTAGTATCTCAATGCCCAAATAGTCAAGAGGACCAGGAACCGCAACATGAGGCTTCCCGACTTTCACACGAACAGCCGTTATCTGGGGGAATTTCGCCAGAGTAGTGGACGCGATGTGCTCTGCCACAGCCTCTAGAAGATTCTTGGGCGGTCCTTCCACGACTTCCTTCGCTATGCTGTCAATTAGATAGGAAGTATACTTGGGAATGGTTCATACAATCGATCAAAACTCAAGATAAGTACAATGCTGCTAGCAGCGGAGGAGGCACTCTTGCTATTTAATCATTCATCACAATCAACCGAAGTCATGGCCCACTTTAACAAGTTCAAACAAACAATAGCATGAATATTTGGAGGCAAGAACTTGGCAAGCAAATCAACTTTCACACGGAGGACATTCTTCAAGGCATTTCAACTACCCCTACTAAATAAGCATGAAGTGACTCACCGATAGATGTCAGTGTAACTGACAGTATCAGACAACGCGTCTGACTTTCCAGCTGCCTGCAGATCCATCCAAGCATCTACATCAATCAAAAATTTCTGACCCAGTTTCCTCTCTTCTGGCTTCACCCCATGGAAGCCATGGAACAACAAGCCTCTCAATATGAGCTTGTCACCCCTTAACACCTCAAGATTTTCCATCGACATTCCTGACAAAAATGACATCGGATTTATCAGAAAAACATGCTAATAAGTCATTGAAGAGTAAGGTCATATCTACTTGGCGAAAATTTGCCTGAACTTCCAAATTCTGATGATCATGACCTTGACTAGTTATCAGTACTTGCTACATTTTTCGGCTCCACAGCTTGGCCTATAGATATGATGAGGAGGATAATCGTGCGAATACATCAGCGAGAAAAAGAAACTAAGTAACATCTCAAATTTCCGAAATCACTGATAGAAGTACCATATGTGTAAATTTAGCCTCATTTTCCCACACAGATACATACCCACAGTATTTACTTCAACGAAAGAACTGAACTTTGACTCTGTCAACCAAAATTGATCACCCTATATTTATGGATCAACAGCCCATTTATTTAGCTTTTGCCAATTCAGCTGCCATAAAGTTTCAACAATACTACAAGTTTGTTTCGGCACCATGAGGTCCATGACCCCCCTGAACTGAGTCAGACCTATAACTAGCTCGGTGAGTATGACGTTCAAATATGATGCCCACCAATACTAAGGGGGAGCTTTTCCTCAAAGAATGGTACTTTAAGATATTTGCACAAGCAAGAGGAGCAATTTCCAATGCCAAAAGGGCCCAGCTCCGAGACAAGCTACAAGGGACCCCCTTGACCCTACGCCCGTCTCTTCTACACAAGGAACAGGCGTCCACCATTCATCTGACATTTCCACAAACACATGGCGCGCAAAAGAAGGCTCCAAACAGAAGGAACAAAAACGTTCGGAAACAAAATGTTGGACAGAGGGAGCAAGACCCATTACCGAAAAACGCAGCGAACGCAAGAAAACGAGCAACCCGGAATCAAAGAACGGGCAAATCAAAAGTAGGAAAGCAGACACACCACCCGCCGACCATATTGAGCAACGAGAGTCAACGAAGGGAGGACATGGCGACTTACTGATCTCGAAGTAGACGGACGACCCTTCAAACCAACGATGATGTCGCCACCAACACCAACCAAATTTCGACGCTCGTGCGCTTGCTACTGTGCGCGGGGTTGACGAGCCTGGGAAATGGAAGACAAGAGGCCGATCAGATGGGCCGGTGGGCCGCGCCTGAGATGATCCACGGGCACGGTGGTTACGACAAGTTTGGAAAATTGCAAGAGACCCCTCCAATTGGTCGCCTTTTTTTTTTTTCCAAATTCAACTACGTGGCGAGCACGTGACTATCACGTGCCCATATCTAGTCGGTGGGCCGGAGCGTATTCATAGCGATCCAGACTCTCAAAATAAATTTATATTTTTGCGCGCCCTGAAGGAAAGTACTCATACTTGGTTTTTCATAAGCTCTCCATCTTCCATAGGAGGAAAGTTACATCATGATCATCCTTTGAATCTATGGTTTTCAAGTCCGGGCCGGCTGACGTGGCAGTCTGCACAATTATTCCCATTTTGCGCCCATTACATATTTGTTTTATTGTTCACAAAAAATATGAGGAGGAACAACAATCGCCCTCGGACCCTTTTGGATGTTATCATCGGGATCCCCCGCCCACTACGTTCGATTTTACACTATTCCACACCAATCATAACCCGAAAGTCCGAAATTCATAAGTCTTGTTGCCGCAGTTCCGTCAAGATTTTAACAGTTAAGAAGTCTCTCCACACGAGATATGTCACAGGCTCACAACTAATTAGTGCTTCACGAGTCGTTCAAAAATTCATTGGCGACATAAATTGAACTATTCATCTCGCGAAAGGACAGATAACCCTCATAGGCCAACCACCTTTTTGATGCCATTGATGTGTGTTGCCTTTCTCACCATCTTTTTTTTTTTTTGGCGAAATAAATTGAACTATTGATCTTGCGAAAGACAGGTAACCTTGATCGGCCAACCACCTTTTTGATGCCATTCGCGCGTGTTACCGTTCTCACCCTTTTTTTTTTTTTGAAATACCTTTCTCACCTTAATCAACTGTCTCTTGGTTGAGTATTTTTCTTTTGGATTTATATTTTCCTGTTATGGGGGAATTTCAACTTTTATTTCCTATAATCTCCCCCCCCATGAACTATTTTTCCACAATTATCATATCTCGAAGGATAAATGTGAAACATTTCATGGATATAAGAACAAAATAACAACATGTTATTTCTCTTTTTTCTCTACATTTTTCCTTTCGCATTCTCAATAAATTTTATCGATCTATAATAATCTTATTCGCCAAATTGAAAAAATATTTTCAATTATGTGTGTAATTTGTACAATAAACTCATGCATCGTCGCATAAATGAGAAATTAATGATACATGTTCCGACCCAATTGAATTTGCAATATGCATATTCACCCAATTGCACATCGTTCCCGTTACCTCTATTCAGGATACCTATCTAGGTTTTGTTCGCTTTGAACCATTTTTCTAGATTTCGGAATTCTTCAAATAAGGAGGAGAGTGAATAGTATGAGCAAATGTCGGAGAGCTCTCGGAAGGACATAGGATTACATAGGGAAATCGGCGACTTTGCGACACTGTTGAGACCGCCATCCTTTCGCCTTTGGGCTTAAGGGGCGTCGAGTTCAGTATATTACTTTCATTGTCCAAGAGGTGCTCCACCATCCGAGAACCCGTAAGAGAACGAGGATGTTTCGGGGCTTTCTTAAGCTGGACATGAATACGAGTCGAGCCGGTTTTTCCTTGAAGCACGCCTAAGAGGAAATGGGATTCACCATTGTCGGGTAAGCCGGGTCATGACAAGCGTCTCCACGGTCACTTCTAGTTTACGCCAAGGCAACCCTCTCTCCCCGTTTTTGTTTATCATTTCCGCCAACAAGCTCCCGATCCTCGTTAATCAAGCGTAGTTGACGCGATCTAAAGGAAATCAAACTCTCTCCATCATGTCCTACCTTATCCCCTCTACATTTTGCGGATGATTCCACATTTTTTTGTTGACGGAACAGTAAGGGAGTGTCGAATCGGCTTACATACTTGAACGAATATTGTCATGCGTAGTGTCAAGCCATAAATCTAAATAAGTCGGGAATCTATTTCGAAAAGTCGCCTTCGATGAGGTAAAACAGATGCTATCCGATGTATAGTAAAAGTCCTCGCCCATCAAAATACAGAGAAATACCCAGGGAGTTTCCTCTGTATTGGGCCATAGATAGAAGAATGGTGCATATCTGGTGACTATAACGAAGTACAATTTAAATTTAGGCATGAGATTTGCCTCAACTACTCAGTTCAAGAATGCCGTGCAAAAGTATGCAATCACAAATGAGCGTCATATCTAATGGTTCTAGGTCCACTTTGGTGATTAGCTTCTTCATCTCCATTAGAGTCAGGGGAACTCAAATTTTCATCTTCTTCTTCTAGTTTTGTCTCCATCATTTTCTCTCCCATCCCTCGGAATGTTATCTTCACCTATAACAGTAAAAACAACAGCAGCTGATGCCACTCTAGAACTTCTTAGCTCCCCTTCTCATTTGCCTAGCTTGAAAGAACTCCTCGTTATCACCACGAGGAATATAATCATCATCACCTAGAGATGACGTACCAGGACCATAGTCTGCTATCACTGTCATCACCAATATAGTCATGATCATTCTCATTGTCATCCTCATCAGTCATCACTATTACTACTGCCATCAACTTCATCACCTACGCAGCAACACTTGTAAGTATATCCAGCACCTTCTTTTGTTAGGACAAAATTTCAAAAATTGAAAAGGACACCTTTTAATATTAAATTTTTATTTAGGGAAAAAGCCATCAAAAACTCTAAACTATGACCATGTGACACATTTATCCCATTTTTTTTGTAATACTAAAAATCCCAAACTTTATCCATTGTGACATATTTACTCTAAATTATTTTTTTGTGACACAAAAAACTCCCAAATTTTATGCATGTGACAAAGTTATAATAAATTTCGAGATAAATGTGTCACATGGATAAAAGTTTAGGATTTTTGGTGGCACAAAAAAAAAATTAAGGTAATCTGTGTCATATTGGCACAAATTTAGGGTAAATGTGTCATATGGTTATAAGTTTAGATTTTTTTGTGTCACAAGAAAAAATTTGGGATAAATGTGTCAAAGTATGCATAGTTCAAGATTTTTGGTGGCTTTTACCAAAGAAAAAAGGTTAAAAAAGTTATTCTGGAGATTTTCAGTGCGATTTGGTTAACCAAATCGAAATAACCGAACTAAAAAAAATGATTATTTATCAATTACCTAAACTGAATCGATTCTAAATGCATAAAATTTTCAATTTAGTTCGCTTAATAATTCAATTTTTCAATTCGATTTTGACATCCTTAATATATAGAAAAAAGTACCAACACCTTTTCCTACAAGACAACGAAGAGAGCCCGATTTTACCATTTTTTTTTTTTGGGGTCGAAAATTTTAGCCATTCAGGTAGCACATTTAAAGAAAACTTTGTTATAACATAATTTTATAATTGTCATCTTAATATTCCGACCCTGGACTTGGGCAGAATGTTTTAAAGTTTTTATCGGACATATAGAAAGATAAAAGACTTGGCGAGTGGGGCAACAATTAATGAATACATGCTATACGCTTTGTCAAACCGACAACCACGTTTTTACTCCATAATCAAAAGTAACGATCTAAAATCACATTGACACATCTGGCTGCACTATGCACAAAAGCTCCTCTTTACAGTGTGAACTTCCTGAGCTTTCTGAAACAACCCACCTCCCTGAGTAACTGTCAATCGGTAAGTATCATGTTTCTCTGGCCAATTTCATCCTGTCTCCATCATCTGCACACACTATTCTCGTCTCAGAGAGAGAGCTCTGTGTCCCTTTCTGTGGCACTTCGAGTAAATCAATCGTCCCTCCGTTAGTGGTGGTCAAGCATTGGAAAGCATGTCTACCAGTTCATGGAGTTGATTCTCCTGAGAGGGCGTCGGGGCCGGCGACTTTCGACCACAGGAATGAGATTCTTCACCAACTGCACGAAACAAGAGCGAGGTTTATCTCTGCAACATCTGCCAGACTGGAGAAGAAAACAAATTGAGAGCGGGATGATTCAGAGTAACAAAATGTATTTGACTTTGGACTTGCACATGAACTAAAGGTTCTGCCCTGTAAGGCCCCCCATAAGTAGAGACATTCCCCAATCACCAACATCTGGCTCCAAATGGCCTTTGGGCCAAATTCAATAAGGGTATTAGATTTAACATTTTTGAAACAGAACAGTCACTTCAGATTTATATATTAGCTCAACCATCAACATTATAAATCGCCTATGTTCGAATACATTCCAAACCAACAAAATTCACAATTCCAAGGATACCATAGTTTACCACAAAAGATTCCGACCAAACGGGAAAAGATCATTTCCATTTACCAAGAGTTGAGTAAAAGAGACACCTTTCTGCCGGGATATATTTCATGACTGGGGAAACAAACAAGACAACAAAGACGCAAGATAATCAAGTATATCCAGCACCTTCTTTTGTTAGGACAAAATTTCAAAAATTGGAAAAGAGAATTTCAGAGGATGTGAGAACTTGGCATCCGGTGGATGCAAGGAGATATTAATTTTCCCTCCATGTAAATAATAAGGTTTCTATACATTCTTCATCAACGCATTAGTGTAACGCCTTGGCCACTGAACTGCACAGACAGGATATTAAGCTCATGGTAGCCTTATCTCTGCTAATACACAGACACATAAAGCCTCTAGCAGCATCAGCTTCATTTCAGACTGAATTGGCAGCATCCAGTTTAGTTCAAGAAGATTAAAGCAATTAGTTAAGTTTTTGTTTGTAATCTATATTGATATCTCGACAGAAACGGCACATCTGATCTGTATTACAGCCATTCTCAAACTTTTGGAATATGTTTGATAATATGCAAACACAAAAATTTGCATGTTTCAAACAATATTTCACTAATTGATGATTCCCTTCAGCACTATATACGAGATTACCGTTTACACGGATAGCAATTCCCAACACATGCTCCAATTATGCAAGCAATACAAATTCCATGAATGCAAGGGAGGAAACAAACTTAATATTACAAGGGCACCCCAAAATAAGTTTGTAATATAGAGGACGAAATAGTGTTTTCAAATATCAATAGATGGTATCGCTTCCATATGACACAAGATAGACTGCTCAAAGGGTCTTCAAATCAATTACCATGAATCAAGAAGAAAGGGACCAACAGGTTACCATTTCTTTTCTCAGGAAAGATACCACAGCATCAATAAGAGAGCATAGACTGTTGGTTTTCATGTATAAAAACCTTCCAAGCACATTATCCATAACTTTATACTTCTCTATTTGAGCAATTGGCTTAACTATGATGCAATTATTTTCACTTTACAAGGTCCATCCAAATAAAGTTAGCTGGTACCTTTAACCAGGGAAAACTATCCAACACTCTGTAAAAGAAAGTCAAGCAGAAGAAGACACAGATGACCCCGAAGAGTCTTAAAAAACTCTAACTTAAATGAATGAGCATAGATTGCCATGGCATTTACCTGTTTAAGCCGCTCTTTGCTCTGCTCAGCCTGCATATAGTGCACAGACTTCTTAGAACTCTCTCAATGAAGAATACTTGTGCTTAACTACATGCACGGTCTTTGAGAGAAAAAAGTTAATCTGCTTCATCATCACTAACCGATGATGAGTATGTTGTGGATGCAGACAAGCTAATCTAGAGGATATATGTTGGAGGCAGAGATTTAGAGGAGCCTGCAGGGCTAAAACAGTCCCTTCTTCTATTATTAGGGAAGAAGGTTGATAATCACAAGTCCACCCCAACCGAACCACCCAATTCCCAACAGGGGACAGGCCAAAGACATTGCCCCTCCAAAGCTAGATGCTCCAAACTAAGGCCATCACAAGTTTCTCCAAGTGCCATTAGTCATTTATTGCTACTACCTCATTAGCTGGTTCAGTATTTTCAAGATAAATTTTCGTCCATTTCAAGATTTTCTTTTTGATATATTAAGGAAACAAAATCTGCATGTTCTTTCCCCATTTACAACAAAATAATCATCGCATTACTGTCTGTTTCTGCTGAGGCTGCTAAAAAGGCTACTATTGACTGAAGTTCTGATGGAATAAGAAATCAATAAATGGAACATAATCCCATTAGGTACTACCCTTTACAGTTTGTTTATGAAATGAGCTGCCATCAGTTAGCCGCCCAATGGACTTTTATAAATATTTTTACTCCATTTGATCAGACGGCCAGAATTAGGGGGAGACCTGATTTACACAGAGCATACCTCTTCCCTCAAAAGGCGTGCTTTTTCCTCCTCCAACTGGGTAACCAAGGATTCTAATTCAGCTGTATATGCCTGCAAAAGCACAGAGAAAAATGTCAGGATTCTTTTTCCCTAATTAAAACCACCGCGCAATTAACCAATCATTCACTTTAGACATGGGAAAAATTTTACCAGTCCCAATGTTCGTGGCAAGGGATGCCATTACAATGTGCGTGACAGATGGAAGAAAGACAAACAGAGACGGCGAAGACAGTAACATCATCAACCAACAAACAACTCATTATCATGTGCACAGAGAGTCCACAGCTAAAACATAAGAAACCAAACAACGCGAGTCGGACCAATTATCATAAATATGTCGCTGGATTGCTCAGAGCCACTGTTTCACAACGAGAGGCACACTAACCAGACTAAAGAAACGAGTTATTCACCAACATTGGGTCATGGGAAAGTGGAAGAAACAAGAAATGAATGAAAGAATAGGGGAAGAAGAAGTAAAATTACCTGCTTGCGTTCTCGGGACCTAGCGGCCGATTCTCGGTTCTTGATCATCCTCCTCTGTTTCTGCTGCGTGGCCTTATCAACCGGCTCCTCCACGGCCCTTCTCTTCCCTCTTCCAACCACCACTCTCCCCTCAATTCCGCCATTGTTGTTGCTAACGCCCCCACCCACACCCACCGTCCCCCCACCTGAATCAAATGGCCGTTCAGATCACCCGCCGCGTCCCCACAGTAGCCCCCTGCTCCTCCTCCTCCACCACCACCACCACCACACAATCCTCACGTCCTCTTCCCTCACAGCCCCGTTCTTAGTAAGAAAATCCTCCAGAGTCATCTCCTCCTCTCCCCTTCCGCTCGCCCCATCGCTCCCCGCCACGATCTCCTTCCACACCTCGTCCACCGTCTTGCTGCCGCCGCCGTCCCCGGAGCCGGCGCCCGGCAGCGGCACGCCGTTGCCGTTGCCGACGCCGCCGCCGTGGTTGAAGAGCGCAGGATCGGGAGTGGCGGGGCTGTCGTCGGAGTAGATGTTCTTGAGGAGGTCGTCCATGGTGACGGCGCCGGAGGTATCGGCGGCGTTGCCGGCGGCGGCATGGCGTGGTTGTTGTGGTGGTGGTCCTGGAGATCGGAGATCAGAGCGGAGAGGGAGGATGATATAGAGGACTGGAGCGGCAGATCCGGATTCCCCCTCGACGACGTCGTGGAGGTCATCAACTTGGACGACGCCATGACCTCCCCGAGTCTCTCGGCCTCGACTCAACCGGCGGTTTCCGATTCCCGGTTTCTTCGGGCTCAGTACAAACCAACTCTCTCCGACGACTTCGTCCTCAACCACCGCGAAGCCGACGGCAATTCCGGTTCCGACGACGGAGCGGCCGATCGTTGCTGCAGAGATTCACAGAGAGAGAGAGAGAGAAGAGTCGCGAGCAGTTGGAACAGGAAGGAGAGAGGAAGTTGCCTTAAGAGAGTTCTGGTTCAGCGAAATGAGTAAATGATCGATATATAATGAACACGAGAACGGCACTGTACTCTTTGCCCAATATGTCGCCTCTTTTTTTTTTTTTTCTTTACTTTCTATTTATGATTCCTTTTCCAATAAATAAAAAAACATTATCGAACTTGAAAATGTTAAAAAAAAAATCATTTCATGTCTATGAATATCTTGAGAATTTCAAATATTTATTTTGCTGAAAATAAATAATTTAAATAATATTTGTTTAAAATATATCGATAGTATAAATTATTATCCATATTAAAATACTTTTTATTGAATAATTTTTTTTCAATTGATACAAGCAATCATTTTTAATAAAATATTTTTTAAAATCATTTATTTTTCATAAAAAATAATCAAAGCCTTGCATACTATGATATTTGATAAGGACCTCATAGAGCTGAGTCAGCGATTCATCCCGATTACTTACAAAGATATATCACGAAGTGCTCGAGCAATCACTTAATTATATCGCTTGAATCATTAATAGAACACCACTCGCCTGTTAAAAACGGAAGGGCCTTTTTGGCTTACGGGATTTTCGACGGGTGTCCCGACATATTTCAACCAATAGCTCGAATCAATAGTTCAACACGATTATAAAGTGCGTGAAGAGAAGGACTCGAGTCGAGCGCTACGCTTATAACTCGTACCAATTGAATTTTTCGATTCGACACCGCACGCTCATTAAAATTTTACGGATCTCTCACGATGTGTGGCATTCGAACGGATGTCTCGACATATCTCGACCGTCAATACGTACCTTCTTAGGTGAATCGACGGTTGAGAATCGGCTGCAGTGGCGGCGGCGGCGGCGGCGAGATCGCCGCACAGCTCACGAGGAGAAGGAGCGGATGTCCCCGTTCGACGGGGAGGTCGTGATGGTAATTTCGCAGGACACGGAGGGCCCCACGATCTTAGAACAGTCTTCGGCTTTAGCCTTTAGGTCAGTTCGTACTGGTCAAAGTTGGTTTTACACGAAGTCGGCAGATTGCGGATAAAGGCCAAAACGCGTTCCTTTTTTTTTTTTTTTTCAAATTTAGAACAGTAGCAAATCATGTTAGAGCACGACACGCGTGGCCTTTGTACGGGCTATATATATCCTTTTATGCATATGCGATCACCAACTTCATATATTAATTTAAACTTTTCGATTAGACATTCTAACACAGCATTTAAGCTCTTGAACAAGGAATCCCATGTGCTCTTCCTAATTTGACTTGCATGCGCATGGGATTTTATGTACAAGATCCCGGCCTAACATGGCACTAGAGCCCTCGAAACGTCGATCGAATTCCACATGTCGTTTTCCTAATTAAGCTTGCATGCCTAGAGGGTTTTATGTTTTGATTCAACTTTGTGGGGGGGGGGGGGTGGGTTTCCATATTTCCAAGCTCGTTCGATCATGGCATCAAAGCTCTCGAACTTCGAATCTCTAGACTTGTCAAAATAGGTCATCAACTCATTTTTTAACCTATATATAGTAGACCGAATTGTTTTATGGTTAGTTATGTTCAATAAATAAGTTATAAATGAATTTGAAAATAATGATAGGGGTTAAATGTGTCATAAATGAGTTTACAACTTACTTTGATCCGATCCACATTCATGACTATCTCTTTATTCTATCTCATCTTCACTCGATCTCAAGTCACTTACTTCGCACTTTTATCTTATTTCGATATGTATAGATTTGATTAAATATTGAAGTGTTTTAATAATATGAATCGGGTAGGGTATAAATTGATTGTGAGTTACTATATTTGTACGTCTTGAAAATGGCTCAAAATGCGTCATTTGGATAAACTTATTTTCTACTGTGATCCGATCCATCCGTTTGATAGGCCTAGTCGTTTTTAATTCGACTGGCATGCTTTGAGGGTTTAATGTTCTCATTTGTCTACTAACCTCACTGTCGCCTGTTAATTTAAAATTTTTGAACAGGACATCCTAAAAATTAATTTGTCCAAGAAAACTTGGCCGACAAAGAGAACACCACACAAAGGAAACTGGAATTTGAAGAAATCGATGCAATGATACAACGACGCAAGACAAGGAGGAGCGTGCGTTGACCGTTGACGTTGACTTGTGTGGCTCGCGGAGATTACTGCTATTCTGGTGACGCCGCTCATTTCATGCGGCAAAACGATGGAGCGACGTTGACTGTGGACGTTGCGATCGGTCTGTGGGCGGACGGCTGCGATTGGGAACCACCAAATGGCAAGAGGCGTGCTCCCGCCGCGCGTTGCTTCCACCGAAGCGATGACCGAAGCGATGACGTTTTCAGTTAAGCAGGCCTTTCCGCGGGCTGGGAAGCCGGGCTTTTGCGGGTCCGAAAGTGTGGGAAGCAATAGCGGGGGAGCGCCGAGACCGGTTCAAACCGTAAATCGGACCGAATCGGCCTGCATCGACCAGTTGCCACGGGGATTTTCGAAAAATTAGTTTGACTTTCTGTTGGTTGAATCTACAACCGGCCAAGGTTCGATTCGGTTTGATTCCCAAATCTAATTGGCTTTAAACCAATTTTGCAATGTCTTTTTAGGGGATAAAAAAAAAACCTTTGCACCCATTGAGAATTGAACTATGGTCTTTGGGATGGTCAAACAATATAACCACTTAACCAACATATGTTTTTGTAGTGAACTGATTTTGATTTTCATAACGATCCAATTCTAATCGATTTGGTTCCTGATTTCGATCTTTTGGAACCGGAGTTGCAATGTCTATTCTTAATTTTTTATCTATAATTGATTCGCCGTGAAATCGACCGCGCCCATGAAGGGAAAACTAGCTTAATATTTGTTAGAGAGGTAGTCACTTGGCAGCCCTTGCGATTCATCATTTCGAGATACACGCTCTCCAACCAAAAACGGTTTTTTGACCCCCAAAAAAAAAAAAGAAACGGTTTCAAGCACGTGACTAGACATGGCCATTCCAACAGGAGCCCGCCCATTGACCGGCCACGGTTCCAACCCGAACCGGACCTACCGATTTCGATTTGTAAATCTGAACCGCTAAAAAAAAAAAAATAAAAATAAATGGGGGCTCGCAACCAACGGCTCTTTGGGCCAACGGCCCAAAGAGCCTTGGCAGCACTTTGCAAGTGCAACGGCCAAATTTTTGGCCTTTCAAGGTTCACAAAAAAAATGTTAAATAATCCTCTATTTTTCTATAAATACATATCTTCCCCTTTCATTTTCTCAAAAATTCTCTCAAAAATTCTCTCAAATTCTCTCAATCCAAATCGCGCCTCAATGTTTTTAAAAATAGCAAGTGGAACTGGAAAGGCCAAGATGACGATGGGAGATTCAAATATCCTATTCCCCGGATGTGATCTTCGTGATTATACATATTGGGAAGACGATAACGAAATATCAACGTTGTTCCTATTCGAACGTCGAGCACGTTCCAACACAAGAAAGTCTTCATCCATCTACGCAAAAAACGTCGACCAAATGAGCCAACGGAAAGGCCGAGAGAGACATCCGACTTTGGCAACACTTCGACAAGGTATATGATGAAAGCAAAATAAGTATAATATAAATTGTAAATATTGTTCGCAAACAATACAAATTTACCAAAGGAGAAGGATACGGAACATTCCGTCGAAAAAAACATCCAACGAAGGATCGACACTAGGCAATAACAAATTTTGACGCCAATCCTAATACTCATCATTTATTCCGTTACATATGCACTTTATAAACAAACATTAGCAATATGTTGCCCTTGATCATACTCCATTTACTACCGGTGAAAATTTTAATTTGAAATATTTGATAAATACTTTTTTTCTAAAGGTACTCTTAAACGGAACTTTGCATCTTTATAAAAACAAAAAAACTTTAGCAAAATTTTTCGAATTCAATGGACGTGTGCATTTCGGTAGATATTTGGAGGATCATTGGCAAATTCATTCTTATATGGTGTTACGTGTCATCGATAGGTGATGATAACCATTCAAAAAGACTTCTTGCATTTCGAGTTTTTGATGAAAATCATTCGACTCATAATATTTATAGAATAATTAAACAAGTTTTAGAAGAATATTATTTGATAAATAAAGTATTTTCAATTGGTTTTGATAATGCACAAAATACCGCTTTCATTCCCGAATTAGAAAATATTTGCAAACCCTTTTTGGGACAATTTTTCACATTAGATGTGCTTGTCATGTTTTAAATTTTTGTCCAAGATGGTTTACGAACTTTTGAGTATTCTCTCGCCTCAATAAAGGGTGCAATTAAATTTTTATGGAGTGTGCCCATTTTATGAAAGCATGGGAAAATTTTGTAAATAACATGGGAGAAGGCAAAAAGGTTTCAAAAGATATTCCGATTTGAATTCTACCTTTGAGTTGTTTCGTCAAAATTTTGATTACAAAGATTTATTATGTATGTTTACGTCGTAAAATATTTCCGAAATTACTTTACTTCCGCAACATTGGAACGTTTGCAAAAAATTTTTAGATTTTTGAAAATTTTTAATGATGCTACTAATACTTTATCCGGTATTTATTATCCTACTACGCATTTATTTTTAATAGAGTGTGTTAATATTTGCGGTGTTTTTAATGAATATGAAAAAGATATCGAATTAGCTCACTATTTTAGTCATGCGAAAAAATGGTTGTATTATTATTCCAAAATTGCCTTGCCTATTTAGTTGGTATTATTTTTGATCCACGTATTAAATTAGATGGTTTACTAGATTATCCGAATGTGTATTATTATGATTGTTTACATTTGGAAGATACAATAGATATTTCAAATATACAAATAGAGGTTAAAGAATGTATAGTAGTATTACATGGAGAATTTTGTAATAGATATGATTTACATGATGGTGGATATTTACAATCTATCGCTCTGAAACCTAGTTCACTTGGTAGAGGGTATAATATGCTCAAGAGTAGACAAAAAAAAAAAAAAGGGGCAACAGGTAGTATTTCGAATTAGAAAAATATTTAACCACTCAATTTGAGTTTCATGATACGAACATAATATCATTTCCAAATCCTGGAGTGGTAAAAGAGTCACTCAATCGACTACGTTCTCCATCGCCGCGGATATTAGCAACCCATTCTTCAACATTAAAATTTAGCGTGGAGGATTAGTTTTGGACTCTCATTGCTCAAGATTAAGTCCGAGTCCGTGGAAACTAAACTTGTGTCGACGATTGAAGCTAGATTTTGACACCAAGAACTAGATCGAAAACATAAATTCTTTAGCGAGGATTGTGGAGATACCACCGCCACGGGTATCACAACGGATAGCGACGATTGACGATGAGGTAAGTTGGGGTTATCAAAGGTAAAATAATTACATGGGTTTTGATTCTTTTATCCCCAAGAAGATATATAGACACTTAATGATAATTCATTAAATTCAAGCCCATTCCTCCTTTCTATTTTTTCCCAAATTTTATTACAATGTACAATTTGATTATAATTTATACTTTATTATGTTTATTTTATTATTTATTATTTTAAAATTTTAATTTTAAAAACGAACCGAACCGGCCCCTTTAAAGGCCGTTCCGATTCCATTTTTTTAGGAACCAGAACCGGTTTAACCGAACCGGCCATGTCTACACGTGACCTCGTATTTGGGAATGTGAACATTAGGTTGACACTGTCGATTCGTATTTTTGCGCGATGCAATGATGAATTAGGGACCGGTGGGAATTGCGACCGTTCCTCAACTGACACGTAACGTAAACTCTTCCAAATATAAAAGTAATTTATGAAAATTTCATAAGCTACTTATAGTCAATAGGAATGCCAACCTTGTAAAGCACTTGCATTTAGAGGTGATCGGTTCCAGGATCGGTAAGTTTCGAGATATGAAACCTTAAACATATCCTATTATAACTGATTTTCAGTTTTGGAACCTAAAACCTATCATATTTTTTTTTTGGTCCGATTTCGGTGGTCCGCTCGATAACCTATTTTTTTCTTTTTTTTATTTTATTTTTTATAGCAAAATGATATGAGCAACAAAACAGCTCAAATTAAAAGGTTATCAACATAAATCTCTATCCGCCAAGCACGTGGTCACGTGCGACTATAAACATCGAAAATTCAAACACGTAACCACGTACAATCATAAACAATAAAAAGTTCGAACACGTAACATAAAACATAAATTATAAAACTCTGCTATCCATTCATCAAAATAAATTTTTAAACTCAATTTTCCATTAATCCATAAAAATATTGCTCCAAAGAATAGAGAAGAAACAAATGAGGCGATGCGAATTAGATTCGATTTAGAGAAATTATATTGTTTTTACTATAGCTAAGAACCGATTTCAAAACCGGTTGGTTTCAAAATCGATCTAGTTCCCAAGTGGGGAATCGAGAACTAGACACTTAAAGGTTCGAAATTTTTGGAACCCGAAACCCGACCTATTCATGTTAGAATCGAGAACCGAACAGGACTTTTGAGGTAGTCCGATCCAGTTCCCGTTGTACCCGATCCGGTTGCACACCCCGCTTGCATTGCATATTTTCTCTCTCTAAATCTTCCTTTTAAAAAAGGTTTTAAAAAGGTAAAAGCTGTTTTCTTAGAAACTTTTAGTGATTTTTATAATGAATGTGTTTAAATCATGCCTTTTTTTTTTTTTCTTTTCTTAACATGCATCGAATAGGCCAGTAACCAGCTTTGCTAATTGGGGTAATTAATCCCGACCGAATATACAAAATTGGGGTAATTACTCAAAGTTTTTGGTCGTGGCCAGACTCTAAAATCTTTAAATGGGCTAATTAAATAGCGATTATCTGACCAAATCCAGAAAGAGAAACGCTACTTCCCAAGACGTTTTCTTTCGGCTTAGTCTAGTCCCAAGAGATCCTTTCTTGCCACGCGTGCGTAGACAGTCTTGCTCACCCATTGCTCGTGTGGCGTCTTTCTCGTCCAATGCCGCGCTTTGGTTTAGGAAGGACTCCGATCTTTGAACGACTCGATCTTGATTAGCTCATCATAGACCTTCTCCCCGT
Organism: Rhodamnia rubescens; assembly: GCA_021437795.1. Lineage (NCBI taxonomy): Eukaryota > Viridiplantae > Streptophyta > Magnoliopsida > Myrtales > Myrtaceae > Rhodamnia > Rhodamnia rubescens. The sequence continues at coordinate 6,855,941 of JAILYA010000002.1, read as the reverse complement.
GGATAGTACCGTAGTGCATCTTGGGAATTCAACCCGTGCTCATTTCGTCCGACGTAACGAGATTGAATTCAAATCACCGAATCTTGATTTTGATCATCGAATGCAATGAATTTTCAAAGGGATGTTTGAAGTGTTCGAAGAACCGATATTTATCGCGTCGTGTTTTGTGATATTAGGTATGTGAAAATTCAAAATGGTCATCGTCGATTATATTTAGTAAGTTTCAAGCAGTAGCGAGTGGGCTACGCGGGACATTACACGGCCGCAACTTGTCGGGCTTACTAATTATGCTCGATGAAAACTATCGGATAAAACTCAGCTCGTAAATTAAAAGATAGAGGGTGAAGAAATAGAATGTATTCGACGTGCTAACAAGAATGCTCAATTTCCGTGGGAAAATTACTCAATTAGTTATAAACCTATTGTGCGAACATCAATCTAGTTCTAAACTGTTTGACTTAGCTAATTTAATCGTCAAACTTTACGCCGAATATGACATTCCGGTTAATTTTTGTGGCGATCCAACCATGGTCGTCACCTGTATGTGTCATTAGCACATCGGTAATTCCTTGGCAAAGATTGGCTAGAAGGACCGCATCGGAAAATTGGCAAGATTTGATTAGTTAATGGCTAAATTGACATTCATACAATAAATTTAGGGCTGGTTGAGCAATTTTCCCTAATTTCTATATAGCGAAAAGCTTGATAATAAGCAGTTAAAAGAGAAAATTATCCAATTCCCGCCCAAAAAAAATAATAATAAAAAAAACAGCTTTGAATCTTCTAAACCGAGCAAACCAACCCAACGGCCAACACTACAGAATCCGATTTCGCTGACACTGAGAATCAAGTCGGGTCGAATCAACTCCAATAAAATCGCCTGCCTCCATCTTCGGTTGAACTCTCCAAGAAAATCTTCAAGCAACATGGCGTCGCCGGCCGCCGCCAACCCCAAAGCTGCCCTCGTCGTCTTCTTCGGAACCCTAGTCTTCACGCTCCTCAGCCTCCCCGACGGCGCCACCTGCGTCCCCGTTGAAGAGCTCGACGCCGCGCTCGCCGCCCTCCGCTCCCGCGGCTACAACCTCGCCGCCAACGCCGTCACCGCATCTGACCTCCGCTTCGACCTCCTCTCCGCCGCCTCCCTCACCATCTTCGCCCCGGTCGACTCTGCTATCTTCGCCCTCGGCATGACCCTCCCTGCACCTGCCTACCTCTCCGCCCTCCGCTCCCACGCTGTCCCCCGCCGCCTCTCCGCCGCAGACCTCCGCCGCATCCGTTCCAACTCCGTGGTCCCCACACTCCTCCCCTCGCGGTCTCTCCGCGTGACCGTGAGCCAGCATTCCAATGCAATCACCGTGGACGGCGTGGAGCTGGTGGTGCTCGGGGTTTTCTATGGCCCTGGCGTGGCAGTGCATGGGCTCGGCAGCGCTCTGAGCGTCCGGTCTCAGTTTGGAGCAATTGACGGCAGTGCTCCTCCTCCGGTGCTTAGCCGTCGCTCCAGTTCGATCTTTTTCCGGGTTCCCAAGGTTGGTAGGCCGTCCAGCCACGTGAATGATCATTCCGGTCAGCCCTCTGTCAACCTCACTGATTCGTTGCCTCCGGAATCACAAGCGAGCTATTCGCTGTCGCCGGAGGCTCCGCCATACACAGTGCCGGAGATTCAACCCTCGTCGGTCACTTTGCCCTCTCAGGCGGAGATTAGTTCTGTTGCTCCAATGGGTAAGGACGGCGGCGATGGTGACAGGAGAGGAAGATTTGGGCTTCCGGGTAATCTGGTGCCGAAGACAATGCCCCCGTTGAAAGGCGGCGGCGGGCGAGAGGGTTCACTCGGGATATCCGAGCCTTTCAATGAGGAAACCATGTCCATTGAGGAAGTCCTTGAAGACGATGACGAGTTTTGGGATGAGGATCCCCCGTTGGTTTGACGGCTTGCCGGAAAATGGGGGATGCATTACTGGCGGCGACGGGTACCTACGGATTTCGTCAATTTTTGGCCGAGCTTCACTTGGATTTGATTCTTTTCTGTCCATATTTTGGTCTTTTTTCACAATTCCACCCCCCTTTTTTTTTCTGGGGATGGAGGAGTAATTGTACTTAGAAAAATATGATTACAGAAGAGGGCAAATTTCAGTAAAAATCTCTTCCATCAACCCTCGATTCGTTTTCAGTCCGATATCGCGTACGACCCGAGTCGGGTCGAAATTCACAAACCGCGTTTTTAGAATTACATCTTCTGAAATTCCATGTTCGATTTTACAAATGAACCATTCAGGAGAGAAATGATGGTTTCTCTCAGATCTTCTCCTATGATAGTATTCATAACAGTAGCCAGAGTCCTTTGGTTACGTTTGATTAGTTCACTTGAGCTTATCTAACCAAAAAAGCTGCGGCACTGAACCCATAGCTTCAAGTCCAAAATATCGGTACGAGCGGTGAACCTACTTCACGACCAACATAGGAAACATCAACCTTTCAAGCAAATTACGAGATGCAAAGCCACTCCTTGCCGGCTACACCGTCTGCAAGATTGTACAACTAAACAAGCGCAACTGGTAAACAAACGGTCGAGGATTTGAAACCCGTTGATCGGACCCCTGCACGAGGATTGAGGAAAGAAGTGGCAAAGGTCCCGAAAGATGTCGGCGCTGGTACGGGAGAAGCGGGCGGTCAGTAGATAAAAGATGGAAGACAGGAGACATTTGAGGGGCTCAGTAACTATGAGAATGCAGGAATGGCAACAAAAGAGGCTTGCCCATGAACTCACATTACGTTCTTACACCGCCTGCACCTAAAAACTGAGGAATTTTCCTGTCAACTATCAAGACAACTCGGAAAACGTGACATGGTCGGCAGACGCAGTTCAGAATGAAGAAGGAACAGCATCAAAATCGCTACTCCACAATCGGATGCTCTGATTCGACTTCCAGTGCATCGCCATAAAAAAGTTTGCTATTTCATATAAAGCTTTAACGTTGAGAGAGAATGCTCACAGAAAGAGATAACCTCGATGTCAAAAGTATGATGCCGTTCAAATTGAGATGCGAAAGACGGCTTCGGAAAATAATGTGTATTCACTCTGATATCACACTGACACTTGATCTAAATCTCACATAGGATCCGCAGACACAATTCATATAAAGGGTAACTTAAAACAAAATGGAGCAACAATACAAACACACTACCAAAAAAGTACCTACCTAACCAACAAAAGGCACACTGAAAGGGAATAACTCGGAGGGAAAACAGCACGACAAGATGCCGGCTTCATTAGCTAGTTATTAGTATTATCAAGTTGTGGACTGGCATTACCTGCTTCAGCCTTGGGTATTTCATCACCTCTGCGGTGGTTGTCGTCGACATCCAGCACATCATCCATCAGGTCATCCTCTCCGACGTTGATGTCTTCAACGTCCTCATCCTCGTTGCTACCTGCACCGGGGATTTTTCTGGTCTTGGGACCATGCTCCAGCCGGTGGGTTTCCAACTCTTTATCCATCGTTTCCTGTAAGTTCAGATCATCGTTTGCTTTTCTAGATTTCCTCGCATTTTGCCACCTCTCCAGCTGCTTCTCAACATTTGCAATATACTGCTCCCCAATCTGTTTCTGATATTCAGATAGCTCCTGTCGCCTAGCGCTCTTCCACTCCAGGAAATCCTGTTCATGGATAAATTACAGATCAATCGTGTACACCGAAAGGACTGATTAGAGAAAAGAAGCATGACGACATAATTTCGCCTTGTACAACTTGTTGACATGTAATGGAGAGGGAAACATTAGGTTTTTCTCCTAGTTCTTGTAAACACTGACAAAATGATGAACCCATTTCCTTTGCGCTATGTACTAGTACATACATTCAGATAAAAATGCTTATCTCTCTCTATAGATGCACATGTGCCCCAACTTTTTTAGAATGACAGCAGAAAGAAACCAACCTGCTCCTTTTGCTGCTCGATCAAGGTTGCATTTTTCTCCAATGGTTTTGCAGGTAGATAATATATGGGCGGCTTTGTTTTAGTCCTGCAACATACGCACAGCTCCAACCATTAAGCCAATGAAAAACAACAAGCAAATAAGAGTTATTCTACCTATGCCAATCAAAGCAGAAATTCAGCATCCAGTTGCTTTATCACGGCCATCATATGAACAGAAACTTATCTTCGTCTCAATAAAATTGTGAATAGGGACACTTTTGGACCGAAAGGAAAAATAACCTGCAGCAGGGGAAATAATTAGAAACAGTGAACACAATACTTAGTGAAGGATATTGAAGTACCTGCACAGGATAACTTAGATGAGATCACTCATAATGAAAGAACATTATAATGTTATTCCAGGAAAGTGAGAAACCAACCTTATAAAATTGCTAAGTTTTCCATGGTGCTCAGTCCAGTGCAAAAACAGCAACTCCAATTTCTTTTCTTCTGCCTTGGCAGCAATTCGTGCTCTAAGAGTCTGATGCGAATAGAGGTAGTAAACAAAAGAGAGTAAATGTCAACTGCTTCATTAACTAATAAGACAAGAACCAAGCACTTTTCTTCTCTTTCTTTCTCATTTAATATAACTTCATAAAAAGAAAAGACAAACCAAATCTTGCTTTCTCTTTTCTGCAATTTGCTCACGCTCTTGCTGCCTCAGCTTTTCACTTTCTTCACGCGCTCTTTGCTCAGCCTACAAAGAAACATGTTGTCTAAGACTAGATGACAAGAAATGGCCAACTTGCTCGCACCAAGTTGGTTCTCTGAAACTTAACAAAAGATAAATCAAGAAGATTCTGTAGTTTCATGAACTGCCATGGTCCATACAGAAGAGCCACGATCTACTCAGATGACTAAAATATGGACAACTTTATGTTTTTGGGTCATATAATATAGACAACTTATAGTAAGCACGTCTTAAGGCTATTATGGTCCAAGTCAAGAGCATTGATAAAGCACTTTCACCAACGACACATTGGCAATCATATTCTTACTTTATATCCAAATTAGAATGTGGATTCTTTTGAGGCAACCACTACCTATTACAAAGAATATCACATAATGCAGACATACTAGTCTAGCCATGAAAAAGGAAAAGGCCATTTACTTCATAGTACCAGAATGTACAGTCAATCACATTCTTGTAATTGACTGTTCTCAGATGAGTTTACATGAAGAATACCAGCCTACTATGATCAACAAGAAATCATCATAGTTAGTCTATAAAATGAAGATGCTACCAGAAACCGGCAAGACTAACATGTACTTACTCTTTGTAAAGAATTTGACCTCCGCATAAATGCATCCGATCCCGAGAGTTGCTTGTCCTCCTTTCTGAATCTCTGGAAGAATTTAACAAAACAGAGATTAATAAAGGGATAAATCACTTTTGGAATTCCTTATGGCACTAAAAGATACAAAAAAAAAATCACGTTACAGAATGAAGATGCAAATTTACTTTGCCAAGAAGCTCAAATGAAAAAATGGGATTTCTTTCAGATTTTAGGAATCGAGTGACAAACAAAAGTTCTTTTAGCTATCATGTTTTGTTCGATTCTTGCTACAATACAATGTCCATAAAACATAACAGCGCCAAACAAAGAGAAGAACATACAAAAGACAAGACGCACAGGGTTAATTGCATGAGGATTTTCAAAGACGGCAGAAAAGATAAGCATGGACGGTATTCAGAACTTAAAGCAATATAAATCAGAGGGTAGCCAAACATAGAGTAATGCCCTCCCACCATCTTCAGCTCCTTAAAACTGCAGAAAATGCGTGATACAAAATACCTGTCAAAGATGCCAGACAATGCTTCTCTGCTTCCCAACTTGTCATGGCACGCTCAACAGATCCATACAAGTGTACTAGTAAAGAATCCTCTTAAGGACAGTTCAGCAGAAAATACTAGCTCAGGATAAAACTTAACAGCATGGTTTTAAAGATCTAGATAGAGGACTAAATATTTATGAAAAAAAAGGATTAAAAAAATCACCTTGTCAGGTTGATTCAAATGCACTAATCAGAAGGGAATTAGAGGGATTTTTCTTTTTCTTGTAATATGTGAGGCATAGGCCAATGAGCATGTCTAATGCTTAAGGTAAGACAGACACCTTACTATACTAAACATAAGGTAACAGTGCACCAACTAAAACACAAAAAAGTCTCTAGGGGAACATTGAGAACATTGCTAATGGAAATAAAAAATACTTTTTTTTAAGTGACTGAATTTTTTGACCAAAAAATATGATAATGACTGACTGAATTTAATAAATCTCGATGTCTTGATTCCTGATCTCACATAACACTACATAGCTAGGCACTTCGACCAAGACCTTTCTCTACTGCATTTGTTACACAGGGATCCTACAAGTTGTATTTGCAGTACATTATCAAGTAGAAGGTCTCCCATCATTAACGAGTTTCACAACCAAGACCCTAGACCCATAGATTACTTTGTAACACAAGTTCTTTCCACCACACGCAACAGACATTACAGATCGCCAAACTGCAATTGTGATGATACAGTTACGGAAAATTCTAGCAGAAACTAAAAAATTGTCTGCAACCTCCATCATTTGGTAACAAGAGAAAAAAAAAATCATTTGTCTCAATCAGTTCTTAGTAACCACGAGAAAAAAATATACTCGAGGACATGAAATAAACTTGTCATACCTCCAAAGTTCCTAGAAGCTGACCCAGCATTCTTTTATTCCGATTGACCAAGCTAGGGTCCTCATTCTTCGGTAAAACCCTTGGCAGAGGTTCCATTTCTGGAGCCTCAAATTCCTATATATACCATAAGGTGAACAAATCATTGTTAGCTCGCAGCAGCACCCTACAAAAAGTGATGGAATAATCATGCACGTGTCTTACCATCTTTCCTGCTCGCTTAGTGAAATCTCTCCATGACCTATCACTCTGCTGCCAATCAGATGGCTTCTTCTCATCGACTCCCTCCAACAACGAATCCCACGACTTCTCATCCTTTGCTGCTTCAGCATCCTCTATTATCTCTCCGTCTTCCACCTTCAATTCCAAGCAAAGAGCATACATGTGCTTATCAGGAAACAGGTAATATAACCAATTAAAATTCATGCAAAGCAAGCAGATTGACTACGCAACACTATCTCTCTCACCTAACCAGCAAGCACATCCACTTAAAGCAAAAAAAATTGTTAAATACCCTCTTCACTTTCCTTGATAATTAGATGACCGAGCCCCAAAAACACAAGAAAAACACGAACCTTGACGACAGCAGACAAGAGGCGGCGCTTGGCGGGAGGCTGATCTTCGTTCTCAGTCCTATCGGCCTGAAGACCGAAACCCAGAGCCAGAATCTCAGCAACCCAAGTAATAATCCAAAACCAGTAGCTCAAAAAACAAAACTGAAGCTGAAAAGGCAGAAAGATATGCTATTTGTCTTACAGGGCGAACAAAACCACGCTGCCGAGCTCCATTGGCGGCTACGTTGCGAGGGCCAGCACCAGGAAATCCCCCTCTGCGAAGGCCCCTCGGGTCTCGAAGCCTCTCCGTTATCTGCTTTCCACACCCCCCACAAACGTAGAAGACCCAAACGGCCAATCAACGATACGAACTCGTCTGCCACACAAAGTTTTCAACGAGAGAGAGAGAGAGAGAAAGAGAAAGAGGGTACCTCGCGTTGCTGGCGATGAAGCTCGTCGATCTCTTTGCGAAGCTCCTCCTCCGTCTTCGCCGCCGCCGTGCTCCCCATTTTGGGTCGTGCTATCAGCGGGCAACGTATAGTCGACCCCAAGAAGAAGAGACCCAGATGGAGATGGTGATGAAGAAGGGTTACGACGATGAGGACTAGAGAGCGCGGCAGAGGCCGATGAGGTGAGGTCGGGGGAAACCCTTCTTAGGTTTATGGCTTGCGGACCGACCTCAGATGCAATTAGTGCGTAATCGACTGGAGTTGAGTCGACATTATTCGACATTGAGTTTGATTTGATTCGAATATTCAAGGATGGATAAATTTTTAGACAATACTCGAATGAAGCTCGAACCTATTTCATGCGCAAAAGCTCGAATTCTGAAAATTTAATGTATTTATTTTATTTTAAAAACGTATATACAATTAACGATTTCTTGATAAAACTCGAGAGCTATTAGAGTTAAGTATATTTAGATTTAAATTTGATTAGATTGAATATTCGAGATAACTGACAAGATATGTTTACCGTAACAGGATGATATAAGTGGAAAAAAATTAATAGTGCATATTCATTTGATATTTTATAAATTTTAGATGATAAATCTTTTTAATTTTATTAGATTTTTGACAAATCATTTAACGATTGAAAAAGGGTAGGGATTAGAAGGACTTATTCGTACTTCCTTTTAATTTATCGTGCTAATCGGAAGAGGATACTTAGTAGATTTTAGAAAATACCCACTATTTATGCTTAAGATAGAAGACACCGTAGAAATGAGAGGTGATTCTATTAGAGAGGACTAATGAACATTTCAAAGTTGACTCCCTAATTTTAGAACGCAAGGCCAAACAAGCTTATTTAGGAATTTAGCCTCAAATCAAACCAGATAATCCAGGATCAACCCCGAAAATGGGCCATAGCCTCAAATCAAACCAGATGATCAAGGATCAACCCTGAAAATGGGCCAATGTTTTTTTAAATTTTCCAATTTTAAACAAACTTCAAGTAATACATCTATTATTTTTGGAAAACATACGACATGAACGATTGGCGGCATAGCGATTGAGGCGTAGATGGGTCTCTTAGGTTTTCCAGTTTCAAAAACGTATCTCCAACATATCCATGTTGAAAATTCGGTTTTAGACCATAAACCTTATCCTAATCGGGCCAGTTCCTTAAATTTTTTACCCAATAACCTACACGTTCCCGGTTCGAACATGCTTGGCATTGGTTGAGGCTAATACAAAAAAATCAACTTTACATTTGAAATATCAAAAAAAAATTACTCAAAAAACTTCAACTTACATTGTCCCAATTTACCCCAAACTTTTGTTTTATCCAATTTACCCAGTACTAAAAAACACTTAGCCAATATATCCAAAACTATTTTTTTCATAAAAACCAAACTTTGTCCCACTACTCCTCCTATAATCACATTAGTAACTTATGTGGATTTCACGTTATTAATGAATTACACCTCGAAAAACGATATGGAAAAACAGAACTCTTCGTAGTTTGTTATTCCTACATATCCAAGAGATGTATAATCACTTAAGATAGAACGTTTCATATTCTTTTTAAACTCGGAGAAGATATTTAACTAACGATCTAAAATCTTGTTGTAAACCTATTGTTTTAAATTTTGAAAATTCATTGATAAGTTTGAAAAAACCGAGTAGGGTTAATAACAGTGATTATGGACGAAGACGTTAGAATGGGATAAAATTAAAAGTGAAGGTTTTAGAATAATTTTTTGGATATAATTGGGACAAATCTAAAGTGAAGTTTTTTTAGTATTGACAAGTAAAATTGGGACAAAATAAAAGTTGATGGTTTTTATGAGCAAAAAAAGTTTTAGATATAATTGTACAAATGTTAAAATGTGAGGTTTTTGGGTATAGGCCCGATTGAGTAAGGCCGATTCGGCTCGATTCTCGAGTGGAACTGGCCTCGGTTGATCACCCCCAGTCTGACACCCAAAGCCAAAATCACTGAATGGGCTCTCTTCCCACAATGATTATTCAATTTGGGCCAAACGCACAAAATGGGCTTTTTCCACTAACTGACACGAACTTGCTTTACCCCAATTGAATTTGGGCTTCTGAATCAACAGGGCTGTTTGGGATAAGTCCAGCCCAGCCTCTTGAAATTCATGTTGAGTTTTGCTCCTTGGTTATAGGATGTTGCGAGGACTCCTATGGTCCCCGTCTGGATTTCCTCCTGGCTAAGAAAGTTGGCAGGTCATCTAGGGTTTGGCAGAACATGCGTAACCTGTGATCTCACTGTTAGAAATTCCATATTAGGCTCCGCTCATCTCATTCGTTAATAATGCGGTGAGGCAATTGGTATAAACAGATAGTCAACGGTAATCGGGCGATGGATAAGAAGCCTGTCGGGATACATTATATAAAATGCGCAACAATCTCCTTCCAGCTCCTGGTTAGGAAAAAAACGTCGCGGTATATCCACCAAATCCGTCCAAGGGAGCAAAAGAGAGGAAGATCGCGCCACGTTTCCCACGTGGCTTAGTTCGTGCGGATTGTTTCGGAGGCGGTGACTCGATCCGGCGTAGCATTGCTCAATCGGGGTACGCGCTCTCAATTCAATCTCTAGGTTTCGCAAATTCAATATAAGAATCTCATATCGTCTTTTGTCTTACGCTAACTCCTAATCTCCCCTTCTAGTTTGCCTTAATGCTGATTCTAGGGCCGCTATGCTTCCATGACTTGTTGTTGGTGTAGTTGATAAGACGAGCTCACTCGTCGAGATTGACTAGATTTTTCACATGTCAAATTAGATGGGGAAAGAGATTATATTAGCGGAAACCAGTGTAATTACTAATCGAGCCTTGAAAAATAAGCCATTCTTGCATCTTCATACTAGAAATTTGGATTCTTGCTTGAGCAATTGGACTTAAGAGGGTCACAAATGGCGACTCTTACCACGAAAAACTTGTCCCATTCACCAAGAATCAAACAATTCTCCGACGACATTAGCAAGATACAAACTTCAAAAACATGCACCATGATTTGAATTTCTAAGAAAAGTTTAAATTTTCATCATCGGTTAGATTATTGATAACGATGTGGTTTGCCTACTTGTTAACTAGCAAATGTACACACACGTTGCCCGTGCTCGCGTTAGAAAATTGCTTCTTAGGAAGGTTGCAGTAGGATAGAAAAGATTCAAGCTACCGAAACATGTAGCAAATTTAGAATTATCAACTTACGCATATGCTCATAGTTACGACGATAATGAAATAAGTACCTGAGCATATTTCGAGTTATGACGTCCATTTTACTTTGTATAACGACACAAATAAGGAATAGACATGTATGTGTGGATTAGGCGCAAATCCTAGGTTAGATCCCTAATTACGTCGCTAATGCGAGCCGCGGGTCCCGTCTTAACTAGCTTATGGGGGCTAATCAATGTGGTATTTCATGCTTTTAGAGCGTACCTAACTAAATGTGGTTTTCCTCTTTGTAAAGAGAACGATAGGTTGCAAAATGCTCTAATACCACGTAGGAACAATGTCCGTATACAATACCCAACCTAATTACGTAAAAAGAGTGAAAGTTGCAGGTTTTTTTTAGGTGACTCATAGAAAGTACTTAATTGTTTTCCCTCAAATATCTTACTCTCCTACCAAAGTGATATATATATATAACACACACCTTTTAGAAAATTATGAAAAAATTAATTCTAGATGACTCTAAAATCACTAGTATAATAAAAAAAAGTAAAAGATAAAATCATTTTGAAACGCATTTATGATTTCTGTTGTCTATTATACTAAGCTCTTGCTCATTTATATATTTTTTTACTACGATTACCAAGTGTAGCAAATACGGGGTTGCGGAATTTGATCTCCGACTGAGGAGCGCGTTCGTTTTGCAGAAAATAAATGTTTTGAAAAATATTTTTCTAAAAATGGCCGCTTATATCATGTATAAAAATAAACGATTTTATGTATTTTATGTTTTTACGAAATTAGTTAAGCCCTCCCTTCATGCTTCTTTATTGCCCGTTTCTTAAATGTCAATAGTGGGCAATTGTCTTTTTTTACGCAGGGACCATTGACATCGACCTCTGTAAACATGTAGGAGAAATTTAATGAGGGGTGGCTCCATATTTATGCGTGAACAGCGTGATTCTGTGGAGAAAGATTCTTCTGCATCAGTAGGAGACCTACTATCTTAAAGACACCGTCTAGGGTTAACTCGCCAATCTGAGGGTGGTCTCCCTCTTCAGGCTTCAAACACAAGCCCATTCTCTACCAGTTCCTAGAGAGAGAGAGAGAGAGAGAGAGAGAGAGAGAGAGAGAGGGGTAGTATTAAAACCCTGGTGAAGATCCTAATATCCTGGGAGTTCCTGCCTTGAGATTGGAGTTGGAATATTATAAATACACATGAAAGAAGAGATGCCCTGGAAAGAAAGAACATGGAAGAAAAACCAGACTAAACAAGTCCCCTGTTGAACTGTATTAACCCTAGAATTTGACCAGGCTGAAAGGAGCTGGGAAAAAGATAAAAAGGTGCATAGGATCTGAAAGTATGCACTGCAAATTGTTTGTGAATATTACAGCACTTATTGTTTTTCCTTTTTCTGTTTGGGGGCAGGGTTCTAGGAACTTTATGGCAAGAGTTGAATTGGCTTACCATTAGGAGAGAAAGACTCAAGAACCAGGTTGTTACCACCACCACCATTTGATGAGCCACCACCCTCACCATCCCTATTTGATGAAGAGGGCTCCATAGGATGATGGCTCTCGCCGCTCATTATGGTCCCGCTCTTCTCTTTATTGTTGTTTATGAGCGACGTCAAAGCAGCCGCCACAGCTACCCTAAACTGGGGATCGCAGGCGATGGAGCTCGCGTTCGCGTCCTCCGCAGAATCCCGACGGCTTGTCCGAGCCCCTCGAGTTGCCTAGGAAAGCGTCGTAGCTTGGCCTTCTGCTCATCCAAGAGGGACCCGGATGAGGCAATGGGTAATTCGCGGCGGAATTGATCCTCATCGGCAGATTGTGTGGTGGCTCATAGCGGTTCAAGTGGGTGAGATCGAGGACGATGCCCTTCGAGGGGTCGTTGCTAGGGTTTATTAAGCTTCGAGCACTTGGAAAATGAGAGGGAGTGCTGGGGTTGGCAATGTGATTGGGAAGCGGTGCCGGCTGCGCATTGACAAAATTGGACGACATAGATCCGTCTGAGGAGATAGGGTTGATGCTTGAATCAAGTAATACGAAAGACGCTGCATTGGAGGCTGTTGAGGCCATGGCTGTTGCACCCACTGGGAGTGGATGGTTGTGTGTTCCTTCATAGGTTGTTATCAAGATGGACATGTCCTCCAAGCATCTTTGCACCTAATTAGACGGAATGTCATCACAACAAAAGTGAAACCTTATTAGTCGAATGATGACAGAGTAAACGTAAATTGAAGCCTCGAATCGAATTCATGCACCATTCATACTTGTTTCCTCACGGGACATCCTGGGGCCACGGTGCACCGGTAATATGCTCTAGGACATGGATTCCCCTTCGCAATTTTCTGACCGTACTTTCGCCATTGACAACCGTCGCTCAACTGCGCAAATACACCCCTAATCAGTACCACTAATTTGATTTTTCCCATGAGTCGTATTCTTGGTAATTTCCCAGTGAATTTTGATTGAAAAATCGGACCTACCGTGGCTGCTTCGCATCTCGCTCGAACCGTGACGCGGGATTTCCTGTTGGGCATGGAGGCGACATGACTTGTTATGCCTGCAAACTGATCGGTCCTTTGGATCTTGTCGTGCATCAACGGGAAATTCGTGTGATTTTGGTCCTTGATGATGCCATCTTCTTTATGCACTTGTACTCCTTGCGGGTCCGTGCCAATTTGCAAGCCCAGCGACAACCCTAGTTCGCTCTCCCCGAGGGTGTCCTTCTTCGGGGACGGCGACGGAGAGCTCTCGTTTGGGCCGGACATGGATTTCGGTTCTTGATCGGGTTTTCCTTTGGTGTAGAGCGAGAGAAAGGTTGAAGGATCCTAAAACAATAAGACCATAAATGGAAAGGGAACTTTTAATAAGACCGCAGCAATTAAACCTTGGTATAATTTCATGGAAGAATCCATTTATACACGTGATGCACAAAGAGATCACTTTGCCTTTGATTGGTTGGATTGATGAACATGGTCAAGTTTGAGCTGGAGATCATTGTACTCCTTCATCGTTTGCTCCACCACCTTCCTCAAAGCCTGGTTTTCTTCTTTCATCCGATCCATCTCCTTTCTCAAAACACACAGCTACACCCAAAACAAAGGCATGTAACTTCACAAGTTAATACACAAGACAAAAAGATCAGTTGACAAATGAGAGAGGCTAGGATCGGTCCGAAGGCGAGTTTACCTCCTCCGTCTTCATGCTATCTCGGGACGATAAATCGGCCGACCCATATTCTTTGCCGTCGCCATCGCCGTTTTCTTCTTCTTCTTGTTGTCGTTCTTGTTCTTCGCCTGAAGCAGTTGCTATTACACCCTTAGCTTCTTCAGGACTTCCTGAGGGTTCCCGGTCATCATGATGACTACCTGCTCGCGCCTCGCAACGACCTTCGGTCGATCTTTCACCATCTTCTTCTTCTTCGGCGTCCAGCTTCAAAGATAGGTCGATGTCCATGACCTTAAATCGATGAAGACAGAACAGAGAGATGCAGATTCTTGAAATTTTTTCACTCTCTCTGTAATGTACAGCTTTTGAGGCACCGAAGTCAATTCCCTCGTCTAAAAAGACTTGAGTAATAGACAAAGAACCAAGGAGGCATCTGCGGGTTTGACTTTGATTTGGGTCATTAATTAAAGATTTCAATAAAATTACACACAAATGACTGAGCCATAAGCAACTAGCGATGGTGTATTTAAATACGTAGACTCCTGTGTTGGGAGGCGCCTCTAACTTTTCAATTTGTGGGCCCATCCTCAAGTTGAAAAAAAATATGTATTAAATCGTTATTTTATGTATAAATATATAGATATATTTTTATATAAAAGAATGTATAGTGTACAAGTTATGTACGACGACCTACACACACCAATGCTCGTGCACCACACACTAGCCGCTAGGGTTTCTATATGTAACCTTGCTTTGTAGGCTAGTGACATCTAATCTATAGTTTATATGAGTTTGAAGCTATTGTTATGGAGACGTACAAGGTAAAAATGCTTGGATTTGTTTTTCTAAGTATGACTACAACCATAAAGGGCATTTAGTTATGAAATAAGCATGGATTGAGGATTGGCTCGGGCCGCCATGCCGACATTGACCGATGCGAGACGAGAGAGATTTGACTCGATTCGAAAGCCAATGCAACCGTGCGTAGGGTTAGTCCTATGGAGTTCGCACACGGCGAATGCTAATCTTTGCCATAAATTTCATCCTATCCTTTTTGGGACAAGGCGGCTACGCATGTTTAAGACTAATCGAGCTAGCTCGCATTTGTGGAAAAATGATACGTTGGAGGATTTTTCTAATGCAAATCGTAATTAGCAATTTAGCTAGAGATCCAATGAAATTCACCCCCCTCCCCCTAATCTTCCACAACATTTAACAAACCATGACGGAACATTTCGAATAATTATCGCCTAAATTAACATACCGACCGTTTTTTAACAAGTTCATTAAATTCCAACATGGAATCCCTTTTTTTTTTAAGCATCATGTTGTGTGACGAGTTGTCACCGAAGACCGATGGATATTACTTTCTTATGATCTAGGGTTTCAAAGTATTTGCAGCGTATCTTGCAACGAACAAACACGTTGTGCTCGATGGAGGGGTTTCGATTTGATAATTGGAACAGGGACAAAAGTAAATACATACGAATACCATCCTGCATTGTAAAGCAATTGAACCATATACGATCCTCGTCCTAGGAGTACTATGTCATGTGCGAATTCTGTAAATCAATCCTAGTATGGTTATACATGTTCAAAAGGGGAAAAAAATGGTGGGGGCGACTTCAATTTCTTCCAAAGCATAAGAAAACAAAACCTGGTTGGTCTTGAAGGTTCCCAAGAAAGTAATTCTGCAAAAATGAGATTAGGAGAATAAACAATAATTATAATAAAAAAATAAACTAAAAAGGAATTGTTTGTGACGTCATCATGGCTATGGGAATATGAGCCCCGTACGAAATCCCATGAGAAAGAGAGGACCCCCTAGGGATCGGATCTTAGAAATTGTCAACTACAAAGACCTTGGACCCTCTCTCTCTCTTCATTCCTTCCTTCTTTCAAGCCTTTTTTTTTTTTTTTGTTTTTGTCTTTGTTTTCATTATTCAATGATCATCCACGTCAGCATGGAAAACTAAATGTGGCACAAGTCAATAGTTGCTCCTTCTCTACTCAAAGCTAAAATTTGTGAATGTTATATGGTTTTAGTCGTCAGTGTATTTTTTTTTTCTTTTAGGAGTTCATCTACATCTTGAATTTACTTTCTTCGGAAGAGTACGGCATATCATCATGTTTGAATATTCAATGACCGCGAGCGAGGTGTTCTCTTCTCTCTTTCTTTTCTTTCTTTTCCTTTTGTCTTTCTTGGTTTTGACCCTCTCCTCTGGCCACATCCCCAACAACTCCGTGCCCCTGCTGCCGCGATCAGGACGCCACCTGATGCCGTCGTCGCCTCAGTCTCCACCACTGCTATGACTATCTCTCTCTCTCTCTCTCTCTGTCTCTGTCTCTCTCTCTCTCTCTCTCTCTCTCTCTCTCTCTCCCAATTGATTAAGGCGACCGTGGAGGTTGTGACCTATGGGGGCTCGCACGGTGTGCGAGTGAATAGATAGAGATTACGATAATCGTGAATTTGGGAGTGACCTATGAGTGATCTATGAGGGGATTTGTTTGCCTCTTCGATCATATATCCTTGTTCATGCGAGCCTCGCAACCTACATGTGAAGAGATCACGACCTCGAACTTTGAAATGTTACTTTTATCTCTTGTTGGTTTACCAATTTCTTTTGTTGGGTACCTAAAAAAGTAAAAAGGAAAAATAGAAAACAAGGGTCCTAGCATATTTACTTGGATTGCTAGGGCTTAGGACTACGCAAATGTTGGTCCAAAGTTTGACCCCCACTGCCAAACCCTAACGCCAACCACGCCGGCCACCAAGTAGATTCATAGGCCATCTCCTGGTTAAGCCTTGGCCATCTCTCTCTCTCTCTCTCTCTCTCTCTCTCTCTCTCTCTCTCTCTCTCTCTCTCTCTCTCTGTGGGCAACTCTCTTACATCTCCAACTTGTTTACTGTTTTCGGCTAATTCGCTCCATGACGACGTTATTATGATATACAGTGCATGGTAATGTTTTCAACAGCATCTAAAGATGATATCCCATCAAAAGGCATGTCAACATGATTATAACACACACAAATATGTATAATATATGTATACACATCTGAATTGTTAAGATGCACGTGCGGATTGTGCTAAAAAAGTCTCGCATCGAAGAATTGATGTGATGTGAAGCAATTTATCTACCCCAATTGGCTAACAACTAATCATCTTAAGCTTTTCAAGTGAAAATTGGTCAATTGAATATGTTGACAAGCTCGGACATGCTGATCTCCTCTAATGAAGGTACGCGGTTTCTACCACGTGCTCCCAACATGAACTTGGGCTTGATTTTGAAAACTCGACGACTGTGCACCGAGACGATACTTAATTGAATTTTGCCTAATATCACATATGTAGGAGAGAGAAATGTTATGATTTTTGTTGAATTGTTAAAGGGATCATAATAGTATATGGTGATAATCTAAGTAAATGCAACGTTAAATAATAAATTAAACAATTCATATGTTTGTTGTCATTGATCCCGGTTTCATGCGATGCATGAGCGCTTTGCCTTCTCGCAATGTAGGCTTGATTAACGCGCGGTCACATGTCGCTCGTGACTCCGATCCCCATGCGAAGGTCAATCCTTTCTTCTCTCTCTCTCTCTTTGCATTGACTCGCCATGATCGTTTGCCCGAGGAAAAAGGTAAAGCCCCTTAAATTATTCATTATTGGGATCATGGTTCGATTCTCTAACTTTTCGAATCCTCCTTTCCTTCACTTGTTGAAATTACTTGGTTATGAAGATATCTTCCCTATGAGATTTACATAGAGGGGTTAGAGTTCGACTTTGTGTGTCCGAACCGTGTCGACTCTTGCGTGTTAGGTGCATGGCACAAGTTCGATTGCTTGCGCCATAGCTAGGTCCCCACCTTCAACCACCACTAGCGTCGTCGCCTTTCCATTGTAGCTTCTACGAGTGAGCGTGGTTTCAAGGTAAAATCATTAACTGGAGAACCGAATCGGTAGAAACATGATAGATTCCATGGTATGTATGGTAGGTTCCAGGTTCTAAAAATTGAGGAATTGATTTCAACATGTAGGTTTCGGATTTCCAAATGTGAAAATTAGAACTTGGAATAAGTCTTTGTGTTTTTCTTTGTTCTATATTTTCTCGCGATCTTGCAAGTATTCCATGGGTCTAATAATGAGTGAGCAATCTAAAACTATTAGTCCGAATTTCTATTTTCAGCATTATTCATGACTGAGAGTTTTATTTTGTTCTTGTTTCATATACTTTATGTGTCTAAATATGAGTTATAGTCGAGTGGATTGTAGTAGCAAATAGTGTCATTAGAGGTGATAATTATTTACAATTGTTCAATTACAAATATGGGTAAACCCTAGCACCTCCGACATGGTAGGTTCCGAGTTCTACAGGATTCGGGGTATGTATGTTATGTTTCGGGTTCCAAAAAATAGGGAACCGGTCCCATCGAGTAGGTTTCGGTTCTCGAAAGAAACCCGAAACCGCTTATTCCTAGCATTTTCTCTTTGTCTCTTTCCCACTGTTGAATCTCGGACTAAGAATTGGGCCTCCTATTTAAGGTAGACGAGGTAGATTGGAGCCTATGACCCTAATTTTTGGCCTAGACAGAGAGAGTGAGTGAGAGAGAGTTGTAGGGACACGGTGGTCGTCTCGATGCGCCATGACGGCAAGTGACTGCGACGGGGCTATGGTAGTTCGGTGAATTGTAGAAAGGGAGAGAGATGATGGGTTTAGGGATTTAACTGAAATGTGTTGGAAATTTTTCAAAAAAATGTGAGGGCATTTCAGTAAATTCGATGCAACCTTAATGATGTAGCTCATGCTAGATTACTTCATTTTATCAATTATTAAGGAGGTAAGTTTAAGATGCAATTTTACACCACAAATTTTGAGGACCCACTCTTTTATAAGGAAATTAAAATAGATAAAAAAAAAAAAGAAGACTTTTTCACCCTTCAATATAGTGGGGCAAGATGAGTCGTCTACCTAATTGTCTAATGCCCTAAAAACTAGTCAATAGGGCTAGAGACTTAAAGCTTCATGTGTGGTACCTTAATTTCTTCATAATACCTTCACATGTTTGACAATTCCACACGAATGGATTAAAGTCTGAATGATGATTCTCCCTATGCTCAAAAGTTAATTAACTATTGCAATTAGACTTGAACAACCACAACAACAACCACCTCTATGAATTTTTACTCCATCTATCAGTCACTAGAAAAACACAATTTACATGCAAAGATGTCAAGATTTCAACAGTACATTAATTATAACTCTAGGATATAGTTTGTTCATCTCGTAAACGAATGGGTTATTTTTTCCACTACTCCTTAAACTTTCGCTGTTTATTCAATGTCATCCCCGAATTCTTTTTTTCTTCCTTTAAATGTCATCCCTCAACATTTAGAAAGGGGTCCAATAAGGCCCTTTCGTTAAAATCATTGACAAAATCTGCTAACGTGAACGAAGTGTTTTGAATAATTTGTAACTCATCATTGTTTTTTTTTTTTCAATTTTATCCTTATACTTTGTTTATTTTTTCTATATATTCTCTGAACTGTTTTTTATTTTCTCTCTCTTAATTATGACATGTCAAATTTAGATTTAATCCCAATACAAAATGCTTTTCAATTAGGTTAAATATTTGAAATCAAATGTGACACGCTAATTAAATGGATTACACTACATAAAAAAAATTTAAGATATGAATTCTTGTATATATAGTAATGCTTACTTGTATATACATGTTGCAAGTATTTCTAAATGCATCTAAACATGTCGTATCAACAAGAAACATCTTAAATGTTAAACTAAAGCACTCCAAGAGCGTCATAAACGGGATGAAAGAGTCAATTAGTACCTTAGAAATTTCTTATTCATCGCCATTAAACTTATATAAATGCATTAAAGCATGTAGTGAGTATGGCTTGTCAAAAGGTTGTGTGACAAAATTACCAATCCTAGATAACGTTCATCGATATCTATCTCGAATAGTTCCTAACGACTTTCACCATGCTCAAGCAATTGCTACGAGAGAGAAATAATCAAATTATTAGAGTTTAAGGCCAAAAATGAACGGGCAAATAAAGTTCAACGACGAAATTTAACAAAAAAAAAAGAAAATAAATAACAAGATAGTACCTTGCCACGTCAGCAATTTTGTTAAATCTTTAACGAAATGACCATATAGAATGAAATGTTTTAAAAAGTATGAGATTCCAATTTAAATCAATGGTTTGCATCTCACGTTGCAATATACAACAATTGACCTCTCTCAATGGTTATTGCACATACGCAACTAAACTTAGTAAACCCTAGAAAACTTCCATGTGCTAATATAATTCTATTTTCTAGGGTTTACTAAGAAAACTTCCATGTGATAATATAATTCTATTTCGACCAAAAAATATATAACATAATTCCATTTTTTATAATTATTTTCTGACCCGATTTCTAGCTGGAACCCACGTGAAATTTGTCAAAGGGTCATATGATCGAAACCGGTTTTTATTTATTTATTTATTGTGGGTGTGTACACGAACATGAGTACCAAGAGCTTTTACTCATGTCTTTTCGAAGGTTTTCTTGTGAGATTGAAACTTTGACTGGTGATTTGCTGCTTCTTGATCCAGTTGCCTAAAAAGTCTCAAATCGAAGATGACAATTTGTTTTGAACTCGAAAAGATGGATGGCATTTGTGGTCAAATTCATTGATAGTCCAGTAAGGAGATTTGTATCGTGCCTCGTAAACTGTCAATTGTTGAACACGACCGATCGATGAGAAAGAAGGTCTACTGATCAGTAACTTTCAACTGTTGGAAGATGAGGGTAACTTACTGTGCATTGTTGTACCATAGAAATTTTCTGATGGCCAATGATATGGCCGCGTTTAACTTGCTTGGCGGGTTTATAGTGACACTAATCGATACATAGGAGCAACGTGCATGAGGGGGTTGCGGCCCTCACCTGGTCTAGCCGAGGGCCGCTGGCCATCACCGAGGCCCTAGCATTGTCGCCGGTTGGAAATATGGGAAGATGAAAGAAAAAATGAAAAAAAGAGGAAGAAAATACCCAAAAAAGAAATAATCTCAAAATGACGTCATTTTGAGCTCGTCGACACGTTAGATCGTCGAGCCGTGTCACGTAGGATGGCCGATACTAACTAAACCTCCCCGTTTGTCTTTTCCAACCTAAATTAAACGGATAAACTATATTGAAAAACCGTTAAAAGATTTAAAACTATATTAGCCAAGCTAAAAAGTTTAGGACTATATTGACCGCTGTACAATAGGTTTAGGACTTTTTTAATAATCTTATTTATGAAGAGCGGCCATTTTACTTCCCAAAACGCTCCGGTCTCAATTTTAGATCCCTCGCCTATGGAAAATCCCTAAATCAACCCTAATCCTAACTTGGCCACCCTCGGCACTCCTGCCCTCGTCATCGTCTTCGCCACCACGAGGCCCTTTGCCTAGCTTGTCGTCGACAAGGGTTTGCGGCAATTGGACCACCACCTTCCGCCCGGCACCGGGACCTCGCTTTCATGGCTCCTGGATGAAGGGGCAAATGAGTCTTTTCCGCTTATTATTTCTTTTATTTCTGTTACTTATGGGATTTTTAAAAAAAAAATTATTATTCTACGAGGTCAAGAGTTTGAGAAGTAGAGGGTACAAATTGATAATAAGGCTAAAAGGAGGATAGCAATTGACATTTCCCCTATAAAAGTTATAGATAAGTATGCTCCTTCAATGCTCTTAACTCTATCAAAATCGAAACTTCTGCATAATCATTGACAAGCAAGGTTTGATAACCAAAACAATTTATTTTCACAAATATTTCTAAAAAAAAAAAGCTAAATTATTCAAAAAAATGACCAACAAATCGATTTCGAATAAGGATGATGACAAATAATAAAATTTCTTTTTTTTTGTCTGATTCTATCCTATTCAAATAATAATTTTTTTAATTGTTTAAAATATCGACTAAGAACCTCTGAAATTACCTAATTTTTCTCCGAGTCAACATGCATGGCTGACACAATTCATATTAAGATAAGGCGATGTGGCCCGAGTCCTTTGGCGTTGTTTTCTCACGATGACGACAACAAGAGCTTCTTCCCTTTTTGTCCTCCCCCTTTTCGCGCGTGTGAGAATTGAAAAGTGTGGTCACCACAAAGCTCTTGCCTTTCAATTTTTCATGAGATCTGCTAATGATTAATTTAACAATTTAATTGTGTGAAGAAGTTTAATCGATCGGATGTGGTGATGCAGAAATCGATGACCAATCTATTCTTGGAGAAATGGCCTCGAATGGTTAGAATATCTCTAGAGTTTGACCCGGCACGAGCTCCGCTTAAATTTCCGCATACTCGTTTGGAACCCATCCCATCGGATAATGATCATCGGCTTGATCTTTTTGAATATATACCTATCAACGGGTCTCGTGAAATTTTATGATCTTGGTATAAAAATCGGCAAATAGTTAAAAAAACCAAAATCACTGCATGATGCACACAGCGGATGAGGTAGGATTCACACTACCAGGACTACGAATGAATTTAGGGAGACATTTGAGAACAAAGTAGTTTCGCAAAGGCCGGTAATGTCGTGATTCATCGAATGTATGGGCTGCAATCATCTGGAATTCAAAGGCGGCGGCTCTAACCTGGGTAGTTCGATTCCGTCGAAATCAGCCACTGCTCGAAAAAAAATGTCTAATCAGAATGATTTCGAAGAGCTAAACACATGAACGGGATGGTTTGCATAGTAAGAGTCGAACTCGAGACATCACATGTGAACTTGACACTCTCTAGTCCTCCCTTGCAGAATCCTAAGCATGTCCTTTGCACAAGGGGCCAACAAACATTTGTCCTTCATATTGATGTACCCTTAAAGCTCAAATCCGTAACAAATGTCCCTTGTCCCAAGTTGTCACTATCGGTACCGTCCCCGGAATCAAGTCATGGGTACGATGCACAATGAGTAAAACAAATGGTGCCAAGAGATCAATTAGTGCAAGCTACAGAACAGAGAGAACTCTCGACCGACTCCAAAACCTTACTGTGCTCGGCAGCAAGTTTGCACCAAACAGCATCTATGGACCATTAGGTGTGTCCATATCGACGAAAAGCCAACAAGCACACAAAATTCTAAGGTAAACCGATATAGGTTGGTGAAACTAGAGAGATCAAAGTCAGACAAGATAAACTTCCAAAGATAGAGATATATAAGGGATAGAATTTTCCTCAAAATCACTCTATAAAAATCCCTTATTCAAGGAACAAGATATGGTATCTATGAGATCAATCAGCATGAATCAAATCAACCCAAAGGAACAATGCAAACTCAAATATTTCTATGAACTGGAGAAAGCAGCCACCGTTGTGTTAGATCTATGTTTTCTCTCAATAAATTCCACAAAATCCCATAAGGTTTCATTATATATCTGACAACCGATCTTTTTTTTTTTTTTGTTTCTTCAAATATTTGACAACCTACCTGACGCAATTAATATGACGTAAAACTGTGTATTATGAAACAAAAGAATCATGATGCAAAAAAAAAAACTCAAAGAACCATACCAGTTATGCGTTTACTCCTAACCAAGAAATTTCTGCCCCATTATTTTCTGGAGACGATATATACATTACATCCCATATTGATGAAGAAAATGGCTCACAAAGCACCATCGGAGGATACATTAGTTACAATCACCCAACCTCTATCCTCTACATACACCATATGGTCATGAGTGCTCTTGTCAAAGGATAAAGCCCTACAACAGGGGACAGCATAGCCAAGGAGGTAGTTTTTCCAGCAGCTTCATCGGAACCAGAGAAACAAAAGTCTCCATCTAATTCCCATGCTTAAAGGTATAAATGAATAACTTTTCAATCATATCAAAAGAAAGCTGAGAAATCGCAGCAGGAGAAAATGAAGACAGCCCAGAGAACAAGATGCCAAAAAAAACTATCTCATCTTTCTATTCCTTTAATCAGATGACCAAAAACCATGAACTATTTGTCAATTGCCTACTCTCACAAAAAAAACCAAATCCAAAAGCAAATATATTAAAAAAGAACCATTTTCCTTTTCTTTTCCCTCTTCCCTATATGTCCCTCAGCTATTCCTACAGCAACCTCCAAAACGGCAGGCAGAGCACATAACAAGCTAATTCAAAGATCACACTTCTTCAGCTTATTCCCACTCCCTCCCGAGCAAAATATCCACATCCCCACCTCCTTCAAAATATTAGATTGGATTTTCATCCTTTGAAATAATTAAAGATTATAATCAGCTTTAAACAATTAATCACAACCTCTGACTTCACTGCTACACTCGGCATATCAAGATTGCACGCGAGACCCAGCAGAGCTCAATCCAAATGACCCATTGCCGTTCATGTTAAGATGAAGAAATTTTTGCTGGTCCCCAAGGTGTTGGGAAGATGGCCTCAATTTCAAATACTACATTAACAACAAATGTCATAAGTCAGAAATCTATTAAATGAGATAAAGCATATAGTGAATTATAACACATTTACTGCGCTAGTTTTATGAAAAAAGAGATGCTCACCTCTTCATAGAATGCACTTATTTCCTCCTCAGTAAGGCCTTCATCATCTCCATCTGCAGCACCCTCCTCCCACCCAAGAGAACGCAAAAATGCAACCTCTTCCTCATTGGGATAGTCTAAATGCTCCTCTCCATTTCTGATAAAACCTAAAGCACATTCACATGCATCACCATTTTCAACTATCTCTCTGCCGTTCTCAGTTGGAAAGTCCGAAACAGAGATAACTGAAGCACATTGATGCTTAGCCTCCGCAGAGATAGTATCAGCACCAGCCTCAGTGCTCAAAGGCTCTGATTTTTCCTGATCAGAAACTGATACAGTACTAGTAGTATCAGTGCTAGAATTGAAGCTCGCAGAAGATTTCTTCTTTATGAGATTGAAGAAGTCATTACGGCTTTGAGTCTGCAAAGATGGTCTCTTCTCCAAAGTCGTCAGTGATGCAGCTGGCTTACGCTCAGAACCTCCCAAGTTCTGGTTGCTGACAGAATTCTTAGAGTGAGAACCAACAGTTGATGGAGCCAGACTTAGGGGGCTAAGTGGAACTTTGATTCCATTTGGGGAAACCAGGTTCTCCTTCACAGTTAAAGAGACGCCATTCAGTTCCCCTGATGGTTTCAGAACTTGCAACTTTCCTAGATTGGAAGTCTTCCCAACATCAACTCTTGCAGACCCACCACGCATAGGCTGATTGCCATAGAGCGAAGGGGAGAACTTAGTAGTCTGCTGCGCGGCTCTGGTTTTTGATTTCTCCAACGAACTAAGCAACTGGAAGAAACATGAGAAAACATTAAGTACACAATCGAATTAAAATTGACCATCAAACATCTGTATTCACAAAATTATATTATCTCCCTTTCTCTTAATATCTTCGCAAAAGACATCCTAATTTATAATAGAACAAATCATATGTCACCACTATCTATTCAGATTTTCAACTCGCTATTCTGAAATTAATATCTCCCTCCCTCCCTTGTGCCACCAATATTTATTTAAAGTTAACAATTCTCAAATTTGTTACATAAACTACTGCAAAAAGTTTTAGAACTTGCTTTTCAAAAGGTTTTAGCTCCCTCCCTCCCTTGTGCCACCAATATCTATTCAGATTTAGAACTCGCCATTCTGAAATTTGTTCCATCAAACTGCCTCAAAAAGTTTTAGCTCCCTCCCTCCCTCCCACAAAAGACCGATTGCTGAATGTCTGTATGACATGCATAGCACATGGGACTGTCTCACCCCTCCCTCCGACCTCATCAAAGGTATGAAAAGGCCGACTAAGAAACTCTAAGTATTAAAGGGGCATCATTAACTCTTGCAACTCAGAATTTCGAAAAAGCAAATTTCGTTTCTCTCCATCAAATTGGGAATGCACTACATCTACATTTGCAAACTCAAGCATACATAGCAAAGTCAGAACAATTTCAATATAAGGATGTTCAATTCTCCATGACTTATTACACTACCTCAAAAAAGCTTGCTTAAGACAATGCAAGGAAAAACGTGGCGTATAATTAGTTTTCAAGAATGCGTAGAATAGAAGGAAAATGACGCACCACCTTGAAGGACAAGGCATACAGATGGGGAGCATGCTCCAGACATTTAGCCCCACCAGAACATATCAAGTGAAGATACAAATAACAAACCATGAGCTCTATTCATGCGATGCCCCGCCAGATGGGGAATTTGCATTACTTGTCATTAAACATACAGGTTCCCAACAATGTCAGCAATAATGCAGTGGAACTCATACAAAAACTCTATAGAAGACACATTCTGCCAAAAAATTACCTGGTGGAACTTCCAGAGTACATGCCGCACCATTCACATACTAAACAACCAAAATAAACAACAAAGTTTTACACGAACATAAATCTATCTTTCAACCCCATATTAAAATTAAACTACTTGGTCTAGACAGGCTCGCCTACTAGTCCTAACAGGCTATTCCCACAATGAAACACATTCACAATGTAATCAACCTCAGACCAAACAAGAGTACGATTTTAACCTGAGTAATAAAGAGCAGAGATTATTGGCTTAGGTCATGGTAAGTTTAGGTCATGGAATGGGGTACCCCAAGTTGCAGAACAAAACAAGGTATAGATTTATTTAAAAGTTGGATACTGGCTCATGGAAATATTTTTTGGAAGGTTTACTATATTGAAGGGGAGCAAGTGTTTTCATTGGAATTACTTTTCAGCACTTGCAAATGACTAACCAAAGGTACATGCTAAAGACATTATCAATCTTACAATTTTCCTAATGATTCCATTAAGCAGTTAATAAATGTCAAACTATACCATATTCAAAGCTAAGAAATGCCCCAACATCAGAAGTTCCAGCTCCAAAAGGTTACTATCCAGGATCTATTTGTTCGACCAGATCAAAATTATGGAGACCTAACAGGAATTTGTCCATTCAGATGATGGGACCAAACAATTCTTCCATTTTCATGATCCAAAATGAAAACTACCAAAACCAAGGATGAGACATCCAACTTTGTTTGATTTCTGAAGGCAGAGCATAGCAAGTCGGCCCAAATCAACAATGTAATGTAACGTTTAGAGTAAATAGAAGTACGAAAGCAAGGACAGTGGTGATGCACAATAATGAGATCTTATAAGATGCGCGC
The DNA here is from genome assembly GCA_021437795.1 of Rhodamnia rubescens. Classification (NCBI taxonomy): domain Eukaryota; kingdom Viridiplantae; phylum Streptophyta; class Magnoliopsida; order Myrtales; family Myrtaceae; genus Rhodamnia; species Rhodamnia rubescens. Next base: position 6,828,728 of record JAILYA010000002.1, on the reverse strand, counting down.
AATAAAAGAGGCACAGTTTAATGGATAAAAGGTTCCTTTCTTTCAGATGTTGAGGTAAAAGGCAAGTGTATTATGGGCTTTAGAGTCTTGCTTTGGACAAATTGAAGCATCGGTGAAATCATCAAGGAAAATTACATCACGATTTTGCAGGCATATAAGGAGGCATATCACTTTTATTGTTGTCTCCAAACTCCATTTCAATGGGAAGTTTTGATTTGGACATGAAGCAGTCTAATCGATTCTACCTACACATCTAATAGATAAGAACCTCTGTAACCCTGAATACAACCATGAAATCCGAACATTACCTGAGATTTGGGCATGGATGGCGTCATGGGGATCAGTTGCCTAGATTGTTTGATAGCTAACTCTTCAAGCCTCTGACTATCAACAGATAACTGCAAATTCTAAAGTTATCAGCCTAGAAATTCAGCCACATGTTCAATTATGGCATAATAGATGTACACGATCATAATAAAATCCAACAGGGGACCATATTTACCTGAGGAGGTGTGCGAGCACGAGAGGGACTTTGGGCAACAGCCTCTGCCATTCTAAGGCCATTCATAGTTTGACCCAAAATAGCTGAGCTTCCAGATACAGTTTGCTGAGACAGCAAACCAGGTGCATTATTGTTTCCAACCACTCCAGGCACCTCTGCCAAAGCCGTCCACCCATCTGCACTAGCTTTGTCTGAATTAGCACTTGAAGGCCTCTGAAAGGTAGTAGCAGAGCCCGGAGAAGGTATTCTTGCCACTTCAGAAACTCTTTGCCTCTCTTCAGTTCCGAGACAGGGAAAGTCCTGTCCCAATGCAGCTTCAGTGGTGCTACTTGCATCTCTGCCTTTTGTAAGCAAACCACTAGTGATGTGGTGGCCGCCATTTCTCGCATTACTAATATCACCAACCACTTGACTACGCCAGGTCTCTTCCTGTCTCCTGCCATTCATAGACTGTGAACGCCGTAGCACATCCTTGTCGAACTTATCCGGCAGCAAACTACCTAGAGGATCAGAATAGTCTCGGTTCTTCTGTAAACCACAAAATGGTTTGTCATTGTGATGAAATTCATATAAATCTTCCCAAGCTTCATCCCGCTGAGTTCTACTACTGCTGTACGATCGTGAGTGGGTTGATCCCTTACTACTGGAGCTCCGACGAAAATAAGAAGAAGTGGTTCGATCAGACACCTGAATTCCGCTGCCTAAAGAAGACCTATTTCTCGCGTTCTTATTTGCAGGACGATCATCTATCAAAGGAAAAGTAAAACAATCATATAAGTTATCCAATTAACGTAAAAAGCCAAATAATAGCTTCTGCAGAGACTATACAGTAACTTGGAGAGGCCATACATATCCAAACAAAACCCAGCTCACAATTTGCAGTACTGTTATATCCATTCACACTCTACTTCAACTGGATGCAAAACCTAGGCGAAGTGTATTAACATAAAAAGCTATGCAAAACAAGGGTAATTGCAAATAGCACCAAACCCTTAAGATATACGATGGTTCCTGCGCAAGTTTATTTCTCACATGCAACTACGGAGAATACGTTGCTTTTGCCACAATAAGGAAAGCAAACAGCTGTAGGAAACTTTCAGCAAATGAAAGCTTGAAGATACTCGAAACATTACAAAGTAACGGATAGATAGATTATCTTTAATTCTGTCGCAGCATAGCAACATGAGAGTACAATAGGGAAACGGATAACTCCAATAATATTATATCTGCATCATTAAAAACTCCTACATGCCATCTCATGTATCATGCTTCAAAGCTCGAAACCCCATTAACTTCCCTCCTTCTTGTCCGCAGGTAGATTTCCCGTCCTATCGTACATCACATCATTAAAAACCCAAGCATGCCATCTCAAGTACCATGCTTCATAGGTCTAAACTACAACTACCTCATCTCCCAATGAACTTTATCAACTAATTATGATACTTCCGGCAACACCAGATGTCAGAAACAAAGACACGTGCCGTTTAATGAAAAGTACCTGAGCGCAAAGAAGATGAAGATTGTTGCTGTCTACTGCCACCTCCAGAGAGGCTTCCACCGCTCTTCAACCATTCTGGAACTAAAGAAGGCTCACCCCTATCCATCCTTATTAAATAACATGATCATTTACAAAACCAACAAGCGAGTTTGAAATCCTTTCCTTCTACAATCGCCTCAGCGTCCTACAAAACTGTCGGATTTCTCTCCCAATCCAGCCAAAACCCCCAACTCCACCTTCAGTGGAAAATAAACTCCACGATCCTTCACTGGAAAACCCTCTTACAACAGTCAGTACGCGATAATTGTCACCAGGACTTGTAATCTCAGGCTCACAAGAACTATTCACTGCAGAGTACCCGGCTTTTCTTGCTCTCTCTGGACACTACTCACAATTACTCTGCCGTCGAAAAGCCCTAAACTCCAAAAGATAAAAACGCTATCAATGAACGAATGCCCAGAAGCAGCAAAACAATGGTGCCAAAAAAGGTTACTATCAACGACCCCTTATTCGACAAGGGTAATTTGCCAAAAAAGTGTTCGAATAGAAACGAGAACTCCCACTGAGAAGAACACCGCCCCAGTCTGCAGCAACGCCTCGAATAGATTAATCGACCGAAGAACCCAATTACCCCCGGAAACAGACGATTCTGTGACCAATTAATCCGAAAAAAACCAGAGAAACAAACCCTAAGAATCACCCCTAAACGAGAGGGAGAAGAACCGTCCGGAAGAAAACTAGGGTTTGCACTCCGCGACGAGGGAGAACAGAAGAACGGAGCAACAGAGGAAGAACGCGTATCCACACGAAGTTATCGAAAGCCAAGAAAAGGGATTGAAGCCCCTAACCTGAGCGTTACACTACGCACACCGATGAACGAATTGGGAACGAGACTAGCGGAAAAGCCGAAAAGCAATCCCCACCCCCACCAACCCACCACAATTCGGCGCGGCTCTTCTCAGTGGTGGAGAGCTCTCTGTACACAGACCCAATCGCCAATGGCAAAACCCAAGAAGACCCAGGAACGCCAAGCTTCAAATCCAGAAGAGAGAGAGAGAGAGAGGAGAGAGAGAGAGAGAGAGCGAGAGAGAGAAGACTTTGATTGCTGCGCGAATAAGAGAGGGAAGAGTATCAGCGAGGGAGAGAGGGAGATGGTGATGAAATAAGGAATGTTAGCCTCTAAAATCTGCCGGTGGAGTCCCCTCCCCGTCCTCGCTTTTGAAATTTATATAAGGGAAGAGAAAGATCTTTTCGTTTTTATCTTCCGGCGATTTGGTTCCCTCTTTGAAATCTCTTATCTCCAACCCTAAACTTGACTTTGCATTGTGAAGCATGACTTACTTTCTTAGGGTTTTGTATATATTTTTTTACTTAAACGACAGAGTGACTCCGTCCGGATAAAATCGATATGTTCCGACGAATCGGCGCAAAAAAGGAATGAATCCCATGAGATGATGGCAATTCCCGTGCCGATCGCTGTTGAAGGCTTGAGCGGGCACGGTGTGTTTGTAATTAGCCGCTTTCACGTGTCGATCGATGAATGTGTAACGTAATTTCCGCAATGGTAGTGGGCCTAATGAAAATTTTAAATTACACAAGTTATAAGTTCAGGAATCTCCATCCATCACTATCGAACTTACACTGCAGATTGCTCGAGATCAAGAAAAGGCAATAAAAAAACAGTTGTGATTTCCGCGTCTTACTTTGCATGCTTCGGTTCTTTGGTAACGGAAGTGGGCCATTTTGGCTCCCCAAAATACCGTATTTTCGATCGTTAGAGCATAAACTGCCTAGTTGGGTCATGTCAATCGTTACAAAGCATAATCGATTAACAATTTACATCTCCCACGATGCATAGTCTCGCGTAACTTCGTAACTCATAATCCGAACGAAAGCAAATGCAACATGCACCACCGGCATCAAAAAAGTTTTCGCGTGATGATTTTGAGAGAAAAAAATGCAAATATTTATTATAGTGTAATACAAAACATAAATACCACTACTACACATTGAATTTAAATGCGCACATTATGGTTTTTTTCCTCAAATTTTCTTTTCATCTGCGTTTGACTTTCCCCTTTTCTGCGTTGACTAATTCAACTACATAAATTACACCGAAAACATAATTATCATCGAGGAGCCAATGATTTGAAAAAAACAAACATCATAATTATCAATAATGGAAACACACCGGTGGTCAACGCATTGACAGCAAAACTTAGTATTTTCCGTTCGAATATCTTAGTTTCAACGAAGGGACTTTCCAAGGGAGCGACGTCCCCGTCTAGGTGGAACCATGCATGACTATGAAAGGCAACATTGCAAACATTATTCAATCTGTTTCGCCGGAAATGTCCGCGAAGAAAGATATTTCACCGAAGGCATAGATCTTCGATTTTGATATTCAATCGGATTCTTGTAGCGGTTCCGGAACTAAAGATAAATCGAACCACAATAAATGCAATGGAAAATAAAGCAGATAATGTAAATTGTAGAGTAAAATATATGTGTTATTGATTGTGGATCCTTTACAAAGATTTGTCTCCGTCTATTTGCAGTCGAATATAAGGTGCAATCGTTGGTAGCAGTTGGTTCCGCACATTCTATCTTAGATCTCAGGTAGACTTTGGTAACTACTTATCTTATCCACAGGAAGGTTGAAATTCGAACTTATCTGCTTTGCTTAATCTTCAACATCATGTACCGATCTTGTGGTGTCACTAATGCTTCATCTGATTGAAGGTCGCCAAGACAGGTTATTAGCCGCCGACATATTCTGTATGCTGTTGGCTTTTAAGCATGCGATGTCCTTATGTGCTTTCTGACTCTTTGAAGCTCAGGTCGATTTTAGATGTCCACACAATATTCAACCATTGACTATTTTGAAGGGTTTTTACTTTTTGGCTAGGCTTATTTTATGCTTTAATATCTTTTTTTTTTCAAAAGTTTAAAAAAGGGAAAACAAGTTGAAAGATTTGGTGGATTATGGAAAAAAAATGAAATGATTTTTCATTTGAGAGATGAGAGGAAGGAAAATTTAAAATTTTCGGTTCTCTTTGCTTAGATTTTCAGGCAATTGCTAAATATAATGAGAATCATAATTATAGATATTAAGTTCAACAAATGTACATATTTAGATCAAACATTTCATCTTTCATTTGTTGATACTAATAGTTATTAAATAATCCTTCTTAAAAGATAATCACTTTAATTTACTCTAGTAATTACTAAATTGCTAAATTTGAATTATCCAATAGTATAAATTATTATGGATTAGATTATGTTCAGTAAAAAATATATTTTTGATAACCAATGATGAATATAATTCAGGTTAAATTTAAAATTTTAACATTAAATACACAATACTGTGAAATTATTTGTGAATGATAGTAATTGATGTTAGATGGATATTTCACTAATGGATATTACCGTGATCATGAAGCTAATAATAAATGATACTTCTCATAAGGGATGATGATACAAATGGTCCATTAACTTTGGCCTAATTTACAATGTAATTTCCGAACTTTTAATTTGCTCAATCTCGTTCGTAACTTTTAATTTACTCAATGATTTTGATACATGCTCAATATAGTCCTTAAACTATATGAAAAAATATTGTCCTTCCATCAATTCGAGTTTGGGTATAATATTGAACGTTCTCATATAGTCAGGAAATAAATTGAAGATGAATCAAAAGTTTAGTGACCAAGTGTTGGACAAACAAAAAATTTAGAGATGACATGGGGTTAGTAAAGGACTTTATTGAACAAATTAAAATTTCAAGGATTACATCATTAAGCCAAAGTTAACGAGATATTTGTGTCATTTTCTCTTTTCATAATTGTTGACTATTTGGTAATTATACCGACACGTGTTAATCAACAATAAAAAACTAATAAAACATTATTTACAACCGGGGTTAAGAATGCCCTACTAGCATGCTCATAATTAGGTAATCATGCATAGGAAAGAGTGATTGGCTATGTATAAATTAGGTGGCTATAAAAAACAAGAGCAATTTAGGAATTTAATAGTGAGAGGAGAGCAAGAAAGCAAGTGGTCTATGGCATGGATCGCAGGATGGATAGGCGAAAAAATGGAAGGGTAATCTGGGAAATATAAAAGTAAGAAAAACAAGTGTTTTCTCTTATAAATTCGAAAAATTCTGAATAACACATGAAATGCTTCATTTATGTAAAATAAGAAATAGTGGTTATTTAATAAAAAACCCATTTTTATTTTAACAAAGCACTAAGAGCAATTTCGTCGTTTTTAATTTTTTTTCTTTTCTCCCATTTCTTTTTTTTTCCTTTTTTCTTTGGGTGTCCTTGCGATCAGGAGGGTGCCTCAACAGGTTGCCTTGTCGACAAAACAAAAGAAAAAAAGAAAAGAAAAAGAAACAACGAAAATCCCTGTCATGGCCTTTTAAACAAAAGGATATTTTAGGTTCTTATTCGAGAAAATAAGGGTATTTAAATCCTACTAATTTTTCCTATATTTACAACATGTACGAATGCTAATTTATCAATTATAAATATTTTTAAATACTTGAAAATTGAAGAATAATTATTGCATGTTATAAAAGTATAGTTTTAATTAGTTTAAACTTATAAATTTTGCATTTTAGTCCATTCTCGACAACCCAAAGAAATAAACCCCATTCCATTCAATTTCAACTATTTTTTTATAATAACCATATAAAGAAATTAAATTAGTATTCCATTGAATTTCAACGTACCAATATAAAAGTTTTACAAAAAAAACATAATATAAAATATGGTTGAGGCATTTGAAAATGATTACAAAATCTTGGCATTTAATGCGAAATAGATAAAAAAAATATTACATTTCATCTCTCTGAAAATTACGTTTGCGATCCTTTTTAGTGGAAAAGTTAATCGATCCATGGCTGTAGCACAAATTCAAAAAGAAAACTATAACTTCCAATCGAGGGTTGTTTCCGTCAAATAAGATTCTCAAATAAAATTAGGGGTGAGCAAAATCGATTGAGCATTAAAAAACCCGACCACAATCGACACGATCTTTTGTGCTCAAAGATGCCTAGGTCGGGATTTCGGGTTCTCCTTTTTTTTTTTTTTTTTTGTCTTGAGCCGGTTTGGGTAGAGATGGCGGTTCCTAGGAACCGCGGTCGGTCCGGAAAAAGGTGGAACCGGGACGGCCCTTGGTCGTTCGGGTTTGGAACCGCGATCCGGCCGGTTCCGGTTGAAACGCCGGTTCCTAGGCCTTGCTCCTTACTTTTTTTTTTTTTTTATTTTTTTTTTAATAAAAACCGGGTTGGAACGTGGGCCGGTCAACGGGCCGATCAACGGGCCGGTTCGGCCCACGGGCCCAAATGGTCATGTCTAGGTTTGGACCTTCGGGCTTAATATTTTTTAGGTTTGAAATGGCTCGGCCAACCCGAATTGATACACACGTGATATATTTATCCTCTATTTGCTTTCGTCAAATTATATCATGAAATTATTAAGTTTGATTATACATATGTGCGTGTGTTCAAGCTTGCTTTTGTCAAAGGAGGGTAGCAATCTTCTTTTCATTAGGCCCTATCTATGACCAGCAGAAGGTCTGCTCATACATGTCCGAAAATCTATAAGTTCATTTGGTAAAATTTCATGTGGCCCTATCAAGTCAACTCAAATTTTTTACTTATTATCCAAATTTCAATAATTTCATAGGTAAAATCGACGTAAGCTAACAAAAGGTAAACGCGTTACGCATGTATCAATTTGCGATTTTTAGTGATAAAAAATTTAATTTGGGAAAAATTTATTATCATGTGCTGGCTTAAGAAATTTTTTTTTTCGTCTAATAAAAAAAAGAAATAAAAATTTTCGTGATATTAACAAAAAAAAAATAAAAGTGTAATAATTTCCGGCCCCGCAATTGAGACACCGGGATTACGGAAACAGAGAATATTCTCTCCGTACTCAGAAGCGTCTCTCCTTTTCGAGTCTCGGCCACATCGCGGGAAAAAGAAAACGAAAAAGACAAATTTATTAAAAAAAAATAAAATAAAAAAAGAAAGGAGAGAATAGTCTTTTTGCTTTTTGTGTCAAAGAGAAAAGTTTTTGACTAGGTAGCACGCGACGTTTTCTGACCGGTTCAGAGACGTCGCCAAGTGGCAGCGCGTGGGCTTTTGCCCATTTCTCTCTCTCTCTCTCTCCGCTCAGAGCTTCCATGTCAGGGACTCATCGTCGTCTTCTCTGCAACTCCCGATTCCTCTACAAAGATCGGCAGAATTGCTCAGATTCTCTCTCTCTCTCTCTCTCTCTCTCTAGAGCTAAACCTGCACTACGCACTGAGCACAGAGAGAGAGAGAAAGAGAGAGAGAAACGAGTAGAACGCTCCGCCGATCGTTCCGATGGAGGCGAAGCAGAGGCGATCGCGGCCGAGGCTCGACCGCCGGAACGCGATCAAGAACATCGACTACGACGCGTCGTCCACTTCCACCTCCTCCTCCTCCTCCTCCTCGTCTACTTTGACTCTTGACGAACTCTCGCTCTACACGAGCTTCCGCGTCAAGGGCGAGGAAGGCGAGTTCGACATCATATGCCGTAACCTAGGGCTCTCCGGACCCGAGGACTTCGCTATCCCCGTGGACGCTTGGAGGTCCAGCAAGGCTCGCGATCTCACTCCTCGCTCGCGCCTCCAAGCCGCCTTCCTAGCTCCAAATGGCCCCGCCGGCGAGTCGCCGCCGGGCGATGGTGGCGGGTTAGCTGCTGGAGTTGATAGTATCGAGCTTGATAGTGGGATATCCCTGTTGAATGGAAGTAGTAGTTGCGGTTTGGGTGGCTTGGAAGTTAGAGATAGGGCCACTAGTTGCCGGACTCGTTTCAAGCATAATACCCCCTCTGCTCTGGATAATCGTGAAACGGTTCGGAAAACTTGTGACACGGATAATGCTGGGGGAGGAATTAGGGGATTGAGGCCTCCGGTCCTTACTCCGCCCCCAGTTTTGCTGCGGCCTCTTGTGGATGACATGAGTCCCACTTGGGATTTGTTGAACTCATTCTGTCCTCAAGAAGGTGCCGGAGGAGACAAGGATTCTCCTGTTCGCCCTTTGAATAAGAAAGACCGGTCGGATGGAGATGATGAGAAGGTTAGTAAAGAAAGGACTTCGCAAAGAAAAGGTGAGTCGGACTCTTGTTTGTCAACTTCTGTCGAAGATGAGGAATCTGAGGATAAGGATGGTCTGGGAAACAATCTTTCTGCGAAAATTTTGGAACCAGTGCACAATGTTTCTCCCAATGGGAGTCTCAGACGAAGGATCACCTCATGGCAAAAGGGCGAGCTATTGGGAAGTGGTTCATTTGGAACTGTCTATGAGGGCTTCACCGAGTAAGATTCCTTTGCTTTTCTCTTTGATAATCGGTGCGTTATTCTTTCTGTACGCATTTTCTGGGGCAAACTGCAATCGCTGTTCCCCCATTATGATATCATTTGAAGTTTTGACGGCACTTCTGTGTGCTGAATTCTGTGGTTAGAATTAGGAACACTCGGGCTAATCATCCATATGCAATAGACCATGTTATCATCTGGTTGACGTAAGGCACATTTAAACAGACACGAGAAACGTTTATCCAATTGCGAAAGCGCTTGATCTTCATATGTGAAATTGGAGTTCCAGCATGATTGTTCTGGTACTTATTGAAGACCATTCTTGATTATTGAACAGATTGATGAAGTAAAGATCTAATATTCCAAAAATTTTGTATTTTTAATTGTTCTCCATTGTTTTTCTGCAACTTTACTACCTTGAATAGTGTGCAATTCTTTTTCTCTTTTGAAGAATGGATAGTGCGACAAATGAGCGTGCATGGGAAAGGTGCTTTAGAAACTGTTAGGCGACTCTAAATTCAAATGTCGAAAGCTGAGGAACTATATTAGTGATATTGATGGGAATTGCTCCTTTTTTTTTCTTTTCTTCTATATATCATCTGGAGTGCAAGAATTATCTTAAGTATGTATGGTCAAGGCATCATTCTCTAAAGAACTGTCATTTATGTTTTGTTTCTCTCTCTCATGCTTCTCTGTTTCCACAGTGATGGATTCTTTTTCGCTATAAAGGAGGTTTCTTTGTTAGATCAAGGAAAGCAAGGCAAGCAAAGCTTATTGCAGCTTGAGCAGGTGACTGCTTGTTTCTTTCTGGATCTTGTTAAGGCCCTTAAGCGTGACTATTTGACTTACCTCATTGTTTTAATGCCAAGCTGATGCATATGCAAAACTATTTATAACACTGCCGTATATACCACCATAAATCTGCTGTGCGTTCAATAGATATTCTTTCTCGTTTTTTTTTTGGTGATACTCTGCTTTATTTTCAGGAAATTTCTCTTTTAAGTCAGTTTGAACATGAGAACATAGTGCGATATCTTGGCACAGACAAGGTGTGGTTCCTTCTTACTAAGTTGCTTTCTGCAGTATCTTTCACTTTGGCACTAATTATTTGATTGCTGAGCAAAATATTTAGGGGAACATGGCTGTGATTGTAGCCTCAATATAGTGGTAGCATCATAATCACTGCATATATTAGCTGTAATTATCCTGTCCATAAATCACAACAGTTGTGGCATTTTAGCAGTTACAGCCACTTGTGACAGAGAGAGATTTTAGGCCCCCTCCCACCACAAGAAAAGTTTGTGATGAGTTGACTATTACCCACAGTAGTAATCATATGAGTAAAGAAAATATGCACAGCAGCGTAGTTTACGAAGTCTCTTTCCTCTCTCTTCCCCCAACACACACACACAACCCCCCCCAAACGAACAAAACAAAAGTAAAAAAAAATTTCTCCCTTCTAAAGAGTCTGTCTCGTAATCAATTAACCCTTTGTTTTCTGGATGTGGATGATTTACAAATTAGCTATCTTGCAAACTGAAGATTCAGGTCAAACTCTCAGCTTTAGAGAATTTGACGCTTAGAGAAACGGCAGCCCTGACTTATAAAACATAAAGGGGGAAAAGGATAAGAAAGCGAAGTTATTTAATCTTCAGGTATCCTTTAATTGACCATCTGATGGCCCACATGACTAATTCCCAACCTTTCCTCCCTTGTCTATAACTGGTCGTGGCTGTAGCAACAACAATGGAGTTCCTCCACAAACTGATATTTTCCATCTTTTCTTGTCCATCGTGTCATTTAGTTCCCCTCATTCTTATCCAACATCATATAGCTTTTAACCTCTACAATAGAGAGAACTATAAATGGAATTGATCATTGTGAGGGAAGTAGTTCCTATCTCCGTGGCTTAAATGTTTAAGTACTATCCAGTTTTTTTTTTTCTAGACATAGTTTGGCTAGAAGCATCAGATTCTAAGAAAGTACCACGACATAACTTCTTTTTGGAGATGAAACATGCAAAAGATTGTTGCTGTCAAACAAAATTTGATTTGGTATGCCTAATGTCCCCCGTGTTGTTTCGTGGGAATGAGGGATTAATGCAATAGGAGCTCTCATTCTTCCGTCAGGTGCACTGTGCAACTCTTTTTGTTGGCATTGCTGCAACTTAAAACCGTGACAAACGCTTATAACTTGGATATTTGTGTTGTACGAGGAAAACAGCCAAAGAAGAGCTCGGTCCCGTGCGTTCTTGCCTTATTTTTTCCTTTTAAGTACACAAAATTGCTTTAAAATTGCATCTGATGTAAAATGTTACTAAATTAACCCCCATCAAACATATTGTCACTGAACACTGATCGGTTGTTGAGGAGGTCCTCATCACCAAGTGCACTTGAGGAAGCGTAACCAACCTCAGGGCTTTCTCTAGGGCCTCTTGCCTTGGCCCGATTGCTGTGGGTAATGTGTTGTCATGATCGAATGATTAATTTGGCGTTATCAGAGGCCTAGCATCCAGCACAATTAGAATGAAAAAAACGTAACATCACTGATGTAGTGTGTTTTATTTTATTTGCTATTTGGTATTTTGTCTCGTCTTGTTAAAATATCTGACGTCATTCGTTTATAATGTTTTGATGGGCCTTAGATACATGTAGCCTCCTTCCACCTCATAGCTTAATCTTTTGGGTTCTAACATTGTTTCAGAGCCATTCGTTAATTTCTTTCCGTGTGTGGCTCTCTTATCATCAATTCTATGTGCCGTTCTTAGTTCATTTTGCACGTGATAGGAGGTGTTAAAGTATTCCCTACGTGTTTTCTATGTGCCTTTTGTACATATTTGTCTTCCTCCACCTAATAATTGCTAATTTTTGGGTTGGATTTTTCTCTTCCAGGATGATAAGAAGCTTTACATATTTCTTGAGCTCATGACCAAAGGCTCACTTGCAACCCTTTATCACAAATATAACTTGAGAGATTCCCAAGTCTCTGCATACACTAGGCAAATTCTAAATGGTTTGAAGTATCTTCATGACCAGAATGTGGTCCACAGGTACTATAAGAGAGATGCTTGACTTTGCATGTAGTTTTAACTAATTGAAATTGGTGATTCACACTTCATTTCTGATGGATGGTTGATTTTAATAAGAACAGAGATCTTAGCCAAACAAGGAACACGGAAACTTATATATTTTGTGTCATGGCGCAAACTCTTGGTGCCTTTTGATAATACTTCTTTTACTTATCCAATACTTTTCTGGATTTAAGGGAGTTGTAAAATCTTTGAACCAAAATGTGGTGTTCTGAGAAGTAGATTTGCCGTGATAATGAGCAAACAACATAGTAACACTATGAGCTTGTACAGCATTATCTAGCATAGATAATATTATTTTACCATGTGAATGCTTGAAGGTCGAAATGTAAATTTTTGCAATATTGCTAACTGTGAGGATGATTATGACAATTTTAACCTTTTATTAATCCTATGGACAGCTATACTGGTTTCTCATGCTTCCGGTTCCTTCATTCTGTAGGGATATCAAATGTGCTAACATACTGGTTGATGCGAGTGGAGCTGTGAAACTTGCAGACTTTGGATTGGCAAAGGTATATAACTCTCTCTCTCTCTCTCTCTTGCACGCGCACGAGCAACAAAGGCACATGATCAAATTCATATGCATGCACAGTGCGACAAAGACGCATTTACAAATTCATATGTGTGCATACCTGACAAACACACGTATAGACATGCACAAAGTGATAGGTGTTGTCCTTTACTTTTCTGAGATGACATATCCACTTTCCGTGTTTATTCATACAGGCCACCAAAATGAATGATGCTAAATCCTCCAAAGGAACTGCTTTTTGGATGGCACCCGAGGTTTGCACCCTCCACTGCCATTATTTCAACATACTTTCATTAGCTGCATTTGGCGAATATTTTTTTCATCCTTGTTGGTTGTTACTGCAGGTCGTCAATCTAAAGAACAGAAGCTATGGGTTGGCAGCTGATATATGGAGTCTAGGGTGCACTGTTTTAGAGATGTTAACCCGGCAGCCTCCATATTCTCACCTAGAAGGAGTATGTTACTGAGTAACCTTCCTTTTATGTTTTATTTACTTGAGATCCATGTTTTGCCAGAATAACTAAATAGTTCAACTTTTTTGTTATTTCTACTTTTTGTGTGAACTAGCTTAGTTGCGCGCATGTTATGACGAGTCCATTAGGCCGTCATTTTAAGATGAGTAAGAGCATTACGTAGAAAAGAGAGGGCAGAGAATCCGATGATATTTGTCTAGAGTATGGTCGTGTCAGAGGGTATGCATAGTATTTATGGCCAATAATTGGGTGGGATTCTGGAGCAAATGGTTATCTAACACGGTATGAAAACTCGGGTGATGAGTTGAATCTTGACTTTCTCTTTCAAGTAATTTCGCATTGTTAAATACTTTTAATTACTATTGTAAGTTTATGGTACACATATGACCCTATCATTCAGTCTCAACAATCTCTCCACCTTCTCCTTCACTGTCTCACACAGTACTTGAGCAACTAAGAGAGCCATCTCTGCTCCAGTCCTGAGAGCAGCACTGATCTTGATTGCTTCGTGTTCCCTGCTGCGTCATTTCATTTTGTGGTTGTCCTCTGATTTGGCAACTTCTCCATACACGCAGTAAGTGGTCGTAAGGGATGCTAGTTACTGGCTCTAGCCAGTAAATCACCTTATGACGTTATCCATTTTTAGGCACGACAGCTTAGAGACCACCCTTTTTTGGTGGAATGGCTGCTGCTGAAGTTTGGGGTGCTCTCGTCTTCTGAGTAATTTTGAAGGTTGCACTGCTTTTGTGCTTATCTTTGGATTTTATTTATTATAAAGGAAAAAAATAATGCCATCCTTCTCAAAGCCATCGTAAAACATAAAAATAATGCCCCCCTTTCTTTTTACTTTTTGTTAAGATTAGGACTCTTAAAAATTTCGAACGAAAAGGAAATGATACATATGTTTAATTAGGAGTAGTTGGAAAACATTTACACGTTGGTCCCTGTGTACCGTTTACATGGCAGATGATTGCCTACAGCATGACTCGCTTAAATTTGTCTACAGATCTTATTGGTTTAGCCAGCTGTCATATGTAGTTCTCTCTGGATTTATGATTAACACAAGCCTCTGACATGTTTTCTTTCTTAATGTGGCAGATGCAAGCATTGTTCAGAATTGGCAAGGGCGAACCTCCTCCAGTTCCTGATTCTTTATCTAGAGAGGGTCGAGACTTAATTCTTAGATGCTTGAAAGTAAACCCGAATGATCGGCCTTCTGCAGCGCAGTTGCTAGACCATCCCTTCGTGAGGAAGCCATCTACTTCTTCTGGTTTTGCTTCACCTCGTTTCAACAACATATGGTCATAAGGTATTGTTAGGACCCTATTTATCCATTGCTCGGAAGGTAATTTTACACTTTCATTTGTTATTTTGTTGTTGCATTACTAGCGGACTATTCTTCTTTGGGCTAATGGGAAGATACCTCCATCAACTACCACATTGCTTCGTTTACTCCAAAAATATAACTTTAGTAGTGTACACTAAGCTTTAATTGGCGCAATAGTCCATTATTTATAAGGTCTATGGTCAATTTTCCAGTTCCCTTACAAAACTTTTCACGGTTTACGGTTTTCCCCATAAGCCTTAATATTTCCAACTGTTCCCTGTTTTAAAGCATCAAAACGGACATGATTGTCATGAGGTATTTTTCATGTTGCCTATTGAGTAGAGGTGGCAAAATGGGTCAAGAATCCATATTGTAACCCATATTTAAGAATGTGAGTCATAAATGGATTGCTTAACAAACTTAAATGGGTTTTAAATGGATTGGCTAACTATTTTAAATATTAATTTTTTAATTATAAAGTTGTCCACAATGTTTTAGTAATATAAATTTTTTCAATAATTCCTAATTTTTGCTAAATTAGATTAAATATGAAAGTGTTTTAGTAATATGAGTCGGGTGTGGGTCGTCGAATTTGTATTACATGAAAATGGGTTAATATAGGTTGGACCATATTCAACCCGATTGGACCCACCACACCTCTACTATTGACTTTTCTTAGCCACCTTGATGGTGTCAAAGTTCTTGATATTTGGGTTAGTCTTGTTGTGTTTCGACTGCAAATTAAGTCCTTCCAGCTAAAAAGTTTAGCCCATTGCGCTAGATATTCGGATAGGAAAGACAGAACAGAGCAATATTCCGCTTTTCTCTAGCGTTTGTGTAACCTGGCCAAATTGCTGGAGGTGTCATCATAATTTTTCCTATTTAAGCTCCGTTTGTTTCGCGAAACATGAATGATTTGGAACACATTTTCCTAAAAATGATCGACTCTACCCCTTGAAATAATGTAATTTTCTCGTAATTGAGAACAATTCATGTCTAAATAATTTCGTGAACGATAAAAGTTTACTCAATGTTAGTGAAATATTTTTCAAAATTTTTATTTTCCTCCTCGAAGCAAACTTATCTTAAATTGTTTGCTATGCACTGGTAATGCTGCTGCAATTCATTGAACCACTCAACGGTCGGTGGCACACTCCCAAGGCGTCGCCAAGCTTATAATGTGATACATCTTTTTTGCCAGATAACATCTCTTTGGCTGTGAGGGGCCATCTATTAAAATTGGAGCTTCTCAAAGATCGACTGTCCTTGCGAACAGTAGTCTTGGGCTGCAACTGATTTTCTGGTGTCTCTATTCTGCTCAAGTTGGGCACGCGTTGTTTATCTTGGAATTGTAAATAGCACGTTCGTGTTGTATATTCTCCGTTAAGAAAGAGGAAGGAGACAGGTGTTGATGGCGACACGGGCATCGTGTCACCACCTCCGACGTTGGGTTTTCTGCCTCTAGGAAGCATAGAAAGGTGCGTGCCACTTCTACAGGATGAGCAATCGATCGAGATTGGATGTCCTCAGCATCCGTGACGGAACACGCCTTTGCTTCGCTTTTCTCTTGTTTGTTGTTAGGCCATTGTTCTTCGAGTGTTTTTACTGATGTCATGTCGCTTCAAGAAAAGCGCTTCCTCTCTATTTTGTCATGAAAATTTTGTACTCACAACAATCAGGCTCGTCGATGCAGGAGCAAAATACTGATTTTTTTCAATTATAGCTTTTGCGTTTTTAATTCTCGCTTATCTCACAAATACCAATATTAAGTAACAACTACACCTCCCAAAAAGAACAGCAAACCATGAAGAGTCGAAAGAGTTCACATATATTGAGAGCTTGCAGGCAAGGTTCAACTTAATCATAACCTGATTCTAATTACACTTTCTCTCTCTCTTGCCCGCCCCTCGTGATAGCATCAACTCTCTTTTAACCTTAGAAGAATCGTTAGCTCCGGCATTTCACCGTAATACCTAAAAAAATTACAATAAATCAAGCCAGCGAAGTTTGACTGGATTGACAGTTTCTATTTACAAGTGAGTGCAGGAGGACATCAGAACAAGACCATAGGACAAACGTGTACCCAAATCGCAGAGAGACCAGTCAGGTGAGAAGCGAGCACCTTGAGCAGAAAACAAAAGAGACCAAGGAAGCGAGGATTTTTGACGGTATTGCGTAACCTCTTGTCTTGATGATTTGCGCGCTTCAAATCATCGAGCTCATTTGCGCAGGCAAGGAGGCTCTGTAGTCCGCTGAGATAGCATCTGCAGTCTCCGAGAGACGGGTCTTCATCTCTGAGATTTTGCATTCCACATACTCTTTGTGCTTTGACACCATATCAACCACTGAAAAGAGCTCAAAAGCGCACTTCTGGATTTCTTCCTCGCTTTCTCTAATGGCTTCCTGCTGCTTCATTTTAGATGTCTGCGAAAACAAGTTGTGTAAACATATGATGCTGCGTCAAACCATACATGCTTACTCTGTAGGAATAGTATTCCACCCGAAGATCAATCGATCACAACCCAAAAGGAGGAATCTTACTGATTGTAAGGCATGACTTGACATCTGTTTATTTACGGCACAAAAGATTTCTCGCCACATATTTCGGTGCATAATCAAATGATTAGACCATACCGTACCTTCAAGACCTCAGCAGCTTCTCTTTCCACAATGTCCAAGTTATGAGCTTCTACTTCAACATCTCCCACCATCCTTTGCACCTCCAGTGCACATCTATGAATGAAGTCTTGCATTTCTTGCTTCAGTAGATTCATTTGACCTTCAAGCTGCGCAAATTCTTGTGTTAGAGCTTTTTCCAATACAAGGAAACAGTAGACATATTCTTGTGTTATGCTAACTCTCGTGATGTCATGCAAGTGGACCACAAATTCCTGTGTTATGTTAACTCTCTCAATGTACCATACCGCTGTTGTCGTTGAGATGTTATTGGATTAAGCACTTCTATCTATACAGCATGCGTTAACCTTCAGTATTTTTTCTTGACACTAGCGCTAAACTTTTAGCTAGTTTTGTTCTCAGAGGACAACCACACCATATGCTTCTACAGCTCTTCAAATTATGTTGAGCATTAACAGACAGAAAAACAATCGCGAACATTAACTGCATTCTTTTCCATGTCTGTGATGATGAGTTTTTCGACTGTTTTGTTATCATAACTCTTCAATACTAAAATCAACAATAATTTTCTCATCTGCCGTTGAGTACCCAGAACAAGCTATTGCTACTCTATTCCCCCGGCCAAAAGTCCACATTACCAACCTCTTGCCAATTCTGCCAATACAGCCCACAGTAAGTTGGATGTTATCCCCAGCTTCTCTTTCCAATTTCACCAACAAATCAGAAATTTCACTAGCATCATAGTTTCCATCAAGAAGGCAAAAAATAGCTTTCAGTTCCAAGAGATAGGCGCAGTCTGAACACATCAAGGGTTGGTACTTAATCAAAGTACTTACTTCATCAACACGTGAATGAAGTTGCATAACACGATTTTTCTTCTCCTCGATTCTAGCAGCAGTTTCTTTGGACTGTTGCTGAAGGATGATTAACTCTTCAAGTTTCTCCACCGAGCTTCTGTTTATGTCATCGGCATGTAAGTCGAGTGCTGGCTTTAGTGTCGACTTGTAGTCAATGCCCATCACCTCAGCGGGTGTAGACCCTTTTGCATTCAACACATACTGGTAATCTGCACCAAGCTTTAATCTAGAAACAGAAAACGAAAGAGTAGGTGAAGGAGAAGAGCCACAGAACATCATTCAAAAAGAAAGAAATTACCCAATGGGTTTTTATTGTCGGATCTTATCAAGCTATCTGTAGCAAGAAAGCAGGCTAGAATCTAAACACCCACAGGGGTCTAAGGCAAGCTAGCTAGCTAGGAAGTGAGAAACGGAGTGAAGTGGGCCTTGGTTCCGCTATTCCAATCATTATTTCCTGCACCCAAAGGAAAAGCCCTTCCACTTTTGGGCTGGTCGTGGGCGAGGACGGATTTGAACGCCCGACACCGTGTTTCATAGCCATTTTGAATTAAGAAGATTTGAAAGCATCTTTCTATCTATGAGCTATACAACCTCAAACACGTGCATAGACTAACTCAACACCTTGTTTATTTTATTAACCTCAGAACTACTTAGCACGAAACGAAAAACAACACGATCACTTCTTAATGAAATCAATGCAATTGAACTCATCTCGTACTGTATCGGCATAGGCACAAGCATTAGCCCTGAAGAAATACAAACACGCAAACACATGAGAATGTAAGTCTGTTGATGCTGAAGAACTCCATGAGATATCAACCAGTGATCCATGAATCGATCCGCTGGCCGAGTGATTTGAAAATGGCATCCAAATACCAAAGGCACATGACATAGAAAACTTCAAAACCAATAAAGAAGAACAATTAACAAGACTGCAGCAACCGCAAGAATTAGAACTTACTTCCGGACAGCCTTGTTACATTCCTTGGCAAGCTCCTCGAGCTCCTTGAATTTGAGCGCCAGGGTCCTGTCGAGATCCCAACACTTCTCCTCGTACTTGTTCCTCTCAATCTCAGCATCAGCAATCTCCCCCTCCACCGCCTGCAACTCCTTCTTCATTCTCTCCGCATCCCTCCAATTAAAAGTCTGCAGCTGGATCGTCTTCTTCAATTCATCATTCTCCTCGCAAATCCTCCCCTTCTCCTCCTCCTTGGCCTTCAACTCCCTCTCCTTCTTTTCCAATTCCTCCTGCAAATCCGAGATCCTCCCTGTGATCTTCGCTATCATCGTATCGAACTTCTTCACATCTTCCTCAAGGACGCTCTTCTCCTGCTCACGCAATTCCCTCTCCGACGGCCCCGTCCGCAGCTTCTCCACTCTTGCCTCGACTTCCGCGGCATTCTTCTCCAAACTCTTCACATTCTCAGCGAGGTTATTTCTCTCCTCCTCCAACTTCTCCACAAACTCCCTATCCAAAGCATCAACAGAGTCATCATCTCCACCTATGAAATGCAAGTAGCTCTGGAGTGCATACTCGTCCATGGTATTGTTATCCCCAAACGTGCGAGACTTCGAAGCTAAGTGCTCATTGTAGGACGCGATCTGAACGAGCCAGTGCAAGACGGCGACGAACGTCGGCCATGCGTGGGGAGTGGCCGGCGTGCGGAGAGCCGACTTATTGACTTTGAAAGGGCAGTCGAGCGATCGGAGCAGGACAGGGAGGTCGTCCTCCATCTTAGGGTTCGGATAGTCGAGCTGAGAGATGACGAAGTTGGAGATGGCGGTGATGTCCTTAGCGGAGGGCAGGGCGGCCTTGATGAGGACAGGGAAGGCGTGAGAGGAGAGGTAGCAGTTGACGGCGCGGACGGCGGACTGCTGGTAGGAGCGGTCGTTGACGAGGTCGTGGGCGGCGGAGGAGCGGCCGACGCCGACGGAGGAGGGGCGGCTGCTGGCGAAGCTGGCGTCAGAGTCGCGCGGAGGAGGAGGAACGAAGGACGGCTTCGCGCGGCCGCGACCTCTGCTCTTCATCGTTTCCCCTTTGATTTGGCACGGACAGAGCGAGAAGGCGGATGGCCGATCAAATTCGGAGAATGGAAATGAATTTCTTTTCCTTTTTTTTAATTTGATTTGTGAGTTCGGGTGAGAGTTTTCCCGCCTAAAATGCAAACAGGGCTTGGACCGTGAGGATTTGAACTGTGGTTCTGGCTTGGATGGATTAAAGGCCATTTGATCACACACAAGTTTTTGTCACGAAAATATAATCAAGTCATAAACTTTAAAAAAATGCAACCAAATCCTAAAATTTACCAAATTGATCTAATCAAGTCCTTCAATTGATCACATTTTTTGAAAGTTTTAGAACTCTAGTTACACTTTCATGAAAAATTTTAGGATTTTATCACTCTTTTTAAAAGTTTTAAGATTCAACTGCATTTTTGTGACAAGTTTAGGATTTTGAATGTATTTATCTTTTTTTTTCTAATTACGTTTGTTATTGGTATTTTGATTACCAATATATATTAATGAGAGCCACTGAATATGCACGTCTCAAAACCCTATATAGTATAAGAGAGAGTGAAAAAGTGGCTGCATTCGCAAAGTTGCAATCCATCTTGTCATAATGAAATTGCATATCGGGTACGTTTGTTTTGGCATCTGCAAAGAGCTTTAGGCCTCCAAAGATCCCTAGGAAAAATCTTGAGGGTTTAACAAAAATTTTCCGAGACCTCTTTGGCCAAATCAAGCCTAGACAAAGCCGAAAGCTCAAGGCAAGTCCCGTGCGAAAACATGGTGACATGCAAAAATTTGGAAAACTTTCGAACCGATGACCAACATCTATCGTTGTGGTGGTCCAACGGCGCGCGACCGCTCTAAGGAATGGTTGCTCAAGGGCTTCTGAATATGGAGATGGTCCTTGTTCAATACGGGTGGCCAGGGAAGTAAGAGCTCCATAGACCAAAAAACAGTAGCTATCGCATCCTCACATTGGCCTGAGAAGAAGGCAATTACCCCGGAGGAAAAAAAAAAAAGACATTGTTGGTGCAACAAATTTGAATTCGTTCATTTGCTTGAAGGTGACTCGAGAAACATGGCCACACAAACACTCGACGACGAGCTACGATGCGCCAAATTCACCAGCACAAATCATTTTGATTACACTGACCGCCCAAAGTTAGATTAAAACAAAATAGCATGGGTAATACTTCGTTTGTTTTGCGGAAAAATGAATGATTCAAAAGATTTTTTTTTAAAAATAATCACTTTTATCGCTTGAAATAACTAATTAATGAAACAAAAATATAATCAATAATAATTTATGTCTATATGTTTTCTTGAACGATGAAAACATTTTATGTTAATTCATTCTTATAAGCGATACAAGCAATCTTTTTTAAGAAAATACTCCTCATGACAAAATAATTAAATAGTAAATCATGCATTCATTTAACAACTCAAACTTTTAGAACAGCCCACATCAATCTCACATAATATCAGAGCAAAAGTCTTGAATTCAAATATTTCCAGGCCTTTATTTGCCTCTCAAATGAAATATTTTCATGCTTTAATACGAGAGAGTGATAAAATAATTAAATAATAAATCATGTCTTATCTTCACGGGTTGCAACTTCGCCTCGGGGGGAGCTCAACAGGCAAGCAAGAAGCGAAACGGAGATCTCCACATGCTATCGTGGAGGGGTGTAAGAAAGCATACACTTCATCGTATTTACAACCCATTCGGCATAAAAATAAAATAAAAATAAAATCACAATTACACTCATCGTATTTACAACACATACGGTCTGGAAAATCACTCATTGCGTTGCTCTCTACAGACCAGCAGAAAGAAAAAATTCTACCCTCGGAAAACGACATGTCGAAACAGCTTAAACTGAAGCAGCCATTAGAACCGAGGAGAGATTCGACACGTCAATGCGAGATTGAGTATGGAAACTCTATCTTGGACTTGGAAACTATCATAATATTTTCATGGGGGGACTAACATTTGCTCTTCCTGCGTAAAGAATACTTGTATTGTATTGTTGCTGCAAAGGGTGATCTAGGCCTAGAATTTTCCTCAGAAAAATGAAAACTCAAGGACATGGTAAGAATATGTACAACGTTATACATCCATTTTTCTCTTTATTCCTGTGGGAACACCATAACATACTGGTGACGCCCCGATCAAGAACGGCAGAGTGCAAGCTTCACGAGCCTGACCCATGAACGATCCAATCATCGGTCTATGGTGACAAGTATCTGAGCATATCCTAGTATTGGAAAGTTCCGGCGATTTCTTTTTGGATGGTTTCTTTCTGGGATTGCCTCCATTGTTCTTTAAATCAATTGCCTTGAATTCATTTGCTAAGGAACTACAGGAAGCGCAACCAGTGGAATTTGACCTTTCCTTCAACCATGCATCCAGCATGGCCTTGCCGAACCGGTCAATATCCTTGTCAGTCACTTCCCATAGATTGGCAACAATGACAGGAGAACCGGCTAAGAGGTAGGACAATGACGTACCTTCGGGAACATACGCCCCATTAAGAAGCAGAGAACCGCTACTACACCCCATTAGAAGAGTAGCGGCACAAGTGTCCAGCTTCTGAATCTCGTGACGTGGAATATATTGCGATCCTGTGTCAGAAAATCCCGATATAACATTTCAGTGGCATGTTGAACATGAAGTAGCATTATATCAGTTCCGGGAGTGGGTCGAAATTGAGGGTAAAGTAAGGAAATTTACCACTCCCATGGCCAAAATAAATGAAGAGGTCATGGCTTGTCAAGGCAAGGGCCAATTCTTTCGGCACAGGTGCAAAACCGGCATTACCCTGTGTGGTAAATCACGTTAGGTTTTGTCCAAATAAATAGATCACTAACAATTTTATGGTGTGACCGTCATATTCTCTAGCATCAACAAAACGATGCAATCTATTTCAAGCTGGAAGTTCTCTCTGGTGCATTTTCTAGCGTTCTCCATTTATTTTGTATTGACTACAGAATGTACCTTCAGCTTTTGATCTCTAAACCAGTTCTCAAATTCAACTTGCGTGCTGTTGAGATCGCCACTGGGATTCAACAGGTAATACGCATCCAATGGATCTATAAACGGAAAAGAAGCAATAGGAAGTCCAACTTGCTCCTCACGCTGAGAGCTCCTATCCAGTGCGAGGAAAAAGCTGCCTACAGAAGGCATACGATAAACCTCCTGGTTTCTTAGAGCCGGTAAGTTCTCCCATGGGAGCATCTGCACAAAATTGTACATGGAATCGAATGAAAATTGCCCAAAACTTGTAAAACAACTCCAATCAAGAAAATTACAACAACAAAATAAGCATTTACCCCACTAGGAGGGGTCAGCTCTATGAATCCCTTTACATCATTGCACTCTATTTCCTGTCAAATCTTATGAAAGATCTAAATCCTCCATATGACCTATGGCAAAATTTCCAAAGACATTTTCAAGTGGAACGATGGCGCAGATAATAGACAGCATCTTGATGGGATACAGCACAACTAAGTCAAACTTGCCCGAAGGAATGGGGAAATACAAACATAAGGCCAAACCTCAATTTTATGTTGATAGCATTACGTGCGCTTATGGTTGAGAATTGAGAACCTCATGACACTATAAACTCCTAAGGTTTTGCCTTTTGATAGCATAAAAAGAAAATGTAACCCAAAAAAAAAGGAATTACTTGGAGGAATATACATTTTAAATATGGCCCTTAGCCCAACAACTTTGCCACCAAAAGAATTTTAAAATCAGACGCGGAAAAAATTCAATCAAATATGTCACCCTTTAGCCAGGAAAAGTTAGAGGATAAATCTAATGTTGGATGAAAACTTAAGGGAGTGGTAGACAAACCTGCACCTCGCTATCTAACACTAAAATAATTGGCTCTGTATACATATGATCTTCCACTTCAAGGTCCTTTATTGCTTCATGAATCAACTGAAAGGCCAGCTCAGTCAATTCACCAGCTCCTTCACATGCAAACGATGGAATGCTGCCCCTTTCTTCGACATATTGATTTATGCTACCAACATAGCAAGTTCTGTTTGACTGTAAGAGTGGTATTAACGCTTCCCTTTTACTGCCCAATTTTAACCCTCCAAGTATAACCTTAAGCAAACCTGCATCAATGTTGATTTTGCACTTATGTTCCAGGTCATGAGCCAGTTTCTTTAGCACAGTCTCCATACGTGTGAAATTCAACGATCCTCCAAGAAGCAGGCATCTCCAAGGTCCCAACCATGATTCTTCTAATTTCCTAGTTTGTGTCGACAAAACATAAGCAAATAGAATTAGTCTAAGTTCAAACTTATGGACAGAATGCCGCAATAGGGACACTGCAAAAAATAACAAGCGTAAAAATGAGCAGCATCATAGAGCATGTCTACTGGCTGAGCATGCTTGGAAGAACTCACCCCAGCAATTTACCCAGGCGGAGATCAAGATTCTTTCTCTTAGTCCACCATAACAGCCTGTTTTCTTTTGTATCTTCCAAAGCATGGAGAGAACATGACAAGTAATTTTCCTCCAATATCTCCTTAAATGTTGGAACTACATTGTCGACCACACTGGAACCCCAGGGACAATGCCAATGTTTATCCAGCGACTTGTTGCTAGAAGAAGATTCATCTTCTGAATTTGAAACTTCATCGAAATCATCTGAGAAATTTTGAAAAGGATAAGTCAAATTAACGCCCTTGCCAGACTGCATCATAAGTACTGCAAGATTCTGGCAACTAATATTCATGGAGCAAACTGGAAGTACCTTCCAATATTGGATCCAAGGGCATAAGTACAACAACAGGTTGCGAACCGTGGTTCAAGCGAGATAAAATCATCCATGCACGGATATGAGAAGGATAAAGCAATAGCTCTTGCAACAACTTAGCATCAGAACCATCAACAACACTTATACAGAGCACTGTGGCACAAGGAAGACACCCAAAGAACCTTCTAACAAGATCTTCAAGATTTTGAACAGATTCTGGGGCAAGCCTGCAGCAAGAAAACAAAAGCATGTTCAGTGAATTTGACACAGAAATTGAGGGAGATCAAATCTTTTTCTTCTTTTTTTTTTTTGGTCATGAGGGAGATCAAATCTAAATCGTCTTAAATTTGGCAAAATCAATCTTCTTAATGAACTGATCTACTACTCTTCACATCAGTATATGTGTATTAGCTAGTGACATAATTGGCTATGCTACTTTGGAAAGAGACCTGAGATATTTGCATAGATCCTTTCTTCCCGATTTCTTCCATGATAGAAGTTGTGCGAGCAGTAATCAGTCCCTGGCCCTAAAAGATGTTCATGTTAGCTATTAGATCAACCTTAGAGAAGAACGAAAGAGTTTTGTACTTCCTATCCTCTGCTAATTTCAAATAATAAGTGAACTTGAGATACCTTGGCGTCCAACATGGTACGAGCTTTACATTTCTGAAATGTGTTATAGGTGAACAGGTGGTTAACATGAGCACCTAGAGAAGCTTGATGAAAAAATGAAGCCCAATGGTTTTCCGAAAGCCCATCAGAAGATGAATGTGTCCCACTTGTGGCAGGGAGTATGTACGTAAGAGCAAGCAACTTAGAAACCTGTTTTCAGTTAACAAGCTAATGATCAATCCAACTTAATCATATGAATGTCGAAATATAGAACACAAACAGTCATAAAGTTGGAAGAGTCTAAATGTGTGCCTTTTGTTGATGAAACTAACATATGTCAATACACCTTTTCTTTTAGATAGGTAATAAAGGATTGCACAAAGATGAAATTTAAAGTACATCTGAAATGTACAAGTGAAGAAAGAAAAAGAAAAGAAAAGCAAAAGCAAAGTAAAATGTCAAAAGACTATTTGAAGTCAGAACAAGATGTCCAAGGCCAAATAAACGAGTACAACAAGAAGCAACATCCTCAATTAACTCCTTTCGCCTCTTCTTTGTTCGCTCAACATTCATGGTTTGGGGATGACAAGATGGTGGGGTGCCAGCTAATAACAAGGAACTGAGTTTTAAATCATGTTATTCTAACTTGGGGAATTTCTCCAGCTGATCATTCATTCCCCTCTAAAGCAATCTGACTGCCCCATATACCTCATAGAATCTCTTTCTTTTGTTGGACGACAGCAATAATATTCTTACTGTTGTTGTTAAAAGAGAGGTTAATTATTACTGAGATCAAAAGAAGTACTAATAGGCTTAGGGTTAAGCCTTGTATAATTACGTAAATAACCCCAACTTGCTAACCCTATAGAATAATAAGTAATAAACCCAACACTTATTATTGAGAATCTCGGGAAACGGAATCTCATTCACTCGGATTGGTGTTGCATATGTTAGAATTCGCGGGAATCTATCGACATCTCTTTCTCCATGATGACTTTGCTATTAAGCTTCTGATTCATATCCTAAACTTATCTAAGGAGGCATGGGTTAAGTCAAGTCATATTATCGAGTTTTTTTTGCTGTTGGAGTGTTTATGGAGGAGGCTCAATTTCTAAGAAGTCTTGAAGTGCCGTACCACTTTGTCTCAAGTGCATTTGGAAGGAACACAACAAGAGCTTGTTTGCAGGTTTAGAATCTCTCTCATCATTAATAGCAGTACGCCGATGCGAAGGATTCGCTGAGGGGCTGGGTGCAAGACTAATTGTTTCAATAAGTGAAGATGGGCACTACTTGAAAGTTGAAATAAGCAGTAGGACATTCACCCTTGGAATCTCAACAAATTCCCGAAAATTATATGTTATAAAACAGTCGTGTTCTTTTCTGAAAAATTTACATCATCAAACAAATATATCCATATCCAAGTAATTTCTGTAGAATTGTATATAGGTAATGGGATATTTTGATATGCACTACCAAAAAAGATTCATATATGCTTGTCCATAAAGCAGAATCTCTCCTAAATATGCCAAAATGCATGCTACAATCCAAAATGACAAAAAAATAAATAGAAAGGCTCAATGAAAAGTATATCGAGGTGGAAAGTATCATCTAATGCTCATACCGCATAGCATGCATACACGTTGTCATCTATCCAATCAAGTTTCATTATTTTTATGCATGTGTCAAAACACAACAAATTGGGATAATTCAGTGGATGAGTGGCAAAAAGTTAGAAGCAAATAGTGCAGTGCTACATAAAATACTTACTCCATAAGTGCACCTTTGCACTATTGAAAGCTAATAATGTTAAAAGGAAAGAAAAACAAAACGGGTGAGGGAGATGGAGAGGATGAGGGCAACAAGCATCAGTTGAGCAGGAGCAGTATCCTAGTTCAACAGCTGTGATGGCAAAGCAGATTATAAAAATACCACCAAAAGCAGATATTCACCTTTTGCATCAGTGTTGGAACCTCATGGCAGAGTACAAAGGCAAGCTTCAACCAAGATGCTATTTGAGGAAGTTGAATGTGAGATAATTCACAGCAGATTACCCTGGTCAAACAATAAACCAATAAAGAAAAGACAATTGTTGGCCATCTTTTCCACAAAAGCATTCTATCAAAGTAGGTCAGCAAATTCACATTATAAGGAGACAAGGATGCGATGCCTGCATGTGTTGGTTTAATATATATGAAAGAGTAGGAAATCTGAAAGTTCAATAATGTTTTCTTATCAACAACAAACTTCAATTGGTAAAATACACCCATTCAAGAATTCAATAAAAATGCTGTTTCAGCTGGCATATTTGGAATCATGGGTTCAGATTACGAATACGGGGCCATATGACCATAAAATGTGAACTGTCTAGGGCCAAGGAAAGAAGTGGATGTAAATATGGACAAGGTGCACAAGAGAGTAAATAACCTGAGACCGTTAATCATAAGAATTTCTTGGAAAAAGGAACAAAACCCACAAAGTAATCATAGTGAGAAGCTTGAGTAAATGACTCCAAAACAAGAACACAAGACAAACGAAAGATTTGGAGACATGGGACATAAACACAATCTACAGAAGCTTACCTTGTACTCTGTGCATGGTAACTCTTCAAAGAAAACCAACTAATGTTGTAAAGTACAGCAGCGCGTTCAATTCGAAGACAATCTCCTTCAGTCTCCTTCCCAACTAAATCCAGCAGCAGAGGAACCGGAACACTGCATTGACTTGATAAGTGCCCACTAACTACATTAGATATGCTCTGCAACAATATCTCGTGTGTTTTATGAATTTGACCATGTGTCCATCGGCATTTTCCTGAAATGCAACTTAGTAACATTTATTTAAGAAAGAAAAAATGATAAATGTACTTAAAGCAGACGTTCAACAGTAATATAAGATTTTCCATCGCATAATTTAGAGAAATAATCAAGCCAAATGCAATAAACAGTACATCATGGATGCCTGAACCGTTCCAATCAGTATCGAGACCATGTGCTTTATTGCTAATGTAACTCACTAGATAATATTCCTCGATTAGCTTAAATGCTTCGCTAAAATTCTTCTTGTAAAGCATAGATTCATATTTTGTTTTATTGCAGATTATAGACTAGCTATCGGATAATTCATATGAATGATAGGGGTGTGCAGGGAGCATGAGATAACTTGATCTAGTTTGTTCTAACTAAGCACAGTCATGCAACAGAAAGAAATCATCACCGCCATATTAAAATATCATATTTGTAAGTCAAAGCAGAATCCTGGCAAGCTGCAGGAAAAACCTCTTTCAGCCCTCTACTAATGCAGGAATCAAAACTAAAGGAAGTCATTTATTTTAGGAACAGCCACAATGCAAGAAAGATTCAAATTTTTAACCATCTGACAACCCACAAGTTTAAATATGCCTCCTTTTTCAAATTATTGCTGCTTTTAGAAATTAACAATAGAAATTCTATTAAAAGAATTTGCTCAGCAAGAATACATTATGGACAGATTGTCAAAAGGAGAATGGCGTGAAAAACTGAAGGCTGTCCTCACAACCACAGCCTCTATGTTAAAATTCAAGCCCAAAGCTTAAGCTTTCAGGTGAAATACCGTAACATTATAAGAGGCTCACACAAACACCATAGACAAGCAATTTGGAACACCCAAAACGAAGCCCCGCAATTGCAAAAAGGATGAAGAATGTTAAGTGGAACTAATGACGGGGGAACACCTGAGACAAGAATCACATGTGAAATGAAGTATTGACTGGGGCTAGAAGAGATGACACCTAGTGCCAACAATGGTAGAAATTTCAATCAAAAGCTTAAGCTTTAGGTGGAACAAGGGAAAATGTATAAAAGGCCTGTGCAAAACCCATAGACATGCAATACAGAATAACTTAACAATGCTAATAAAAATCGCATGCTAAAACCTTCTAAGTAATTGTATCACACTTGATGGAAACTTCCTAATCGATGTTGTTTCTTGAAGGAAACACCATGCTACTTTGATGGCTATTTTAAAATTCCCCATTATGTCAAAGCCCATCCACATCCAAAAACATGACAAAAGAGATAAAAAAGATATGTGATATACTTCACAATACCGCATTCATTAAGCCTCATTTTCTTGTCATTAAAATGAAACAAAGGTATACGTATGTCTCCAATGTGCACATTGTCAAATAAAGAGACTATAAGTTCAAAGAACATTTACCAATTCCAGTGAAAAGCCGTGATGAAAGTTGCCTGGAGAAAAACTCCAATCTCATATGTAAAAAACTGTTCATGGACCCAGATTTTATATTCTCAACATGTATGCAATTCCAACACTTCCATTTGCTGCAAATGCACAAAGCCTTAGTGCCAGAATCATGGGTTAAGCTTTCACACTGCGAAAGCCACTCTGTCTTATCTGAATTGTCATTGCAATCAGATAAATGGCTCCCTTCTGAAGAAGTTGTCGGGTGTACTTGTACATCACTTGGTAGACTTGTACCCTGACTTAAACATCTGTATCTCGAACGAGTTAACCTTTTATTGCCATCATAAGTTACAGGCTGTTCCTTTACTGTTGATTTAGGCAGAGTCTTTGCCTTTCTACCCTTCTTATTTTCCACCTTACCAGCAAGTCTTCCCTTCATGGAAACAGATCTTCCATTCTGCTGATTAGGTGAAGAGTTGAGAGAAGCATTAGTTGTCCTACTATCATCAATCTTGCCAATAGATCTTTGGACCATTAGGCTATTGCTACTTCCTTGCTGAAGAGAACTTGCAGGAATTCTCAATTCAAGAAGAGATAGTCTGTCTAGTGCCGACTGATAGAGTTCTTCTGCATGAGATAGTTTGTCTGCCGAAACAGAGATGCTGTCATCAGACTGAGCTCTAACCAAATCTCCGAGTTGTAACTCCACATTAGCTTCAAGCAACAATCTACATTTAGAGCAAGAAAAGGTTGTTCCACAGTCCATCAAAAATTGTCTCGCAGTTTCAAGTTCTTTACAGGCCATATCCCAGCATCGTTTTCGACAATAAATTTTTCCTGAATAAACACATAACTAAATGTTAAACTGGATCCCACCATCTTCCTTCAAGCCAAAGCAGAGAAAAATGTCATTTACTTAAGGGAAAGTAGGCCACTATGATAATCTCTAATAGCGTACCTAAGACAGAGGAAAAGGCAACATCAAACTGTGGCAAGCCTTGTGAGCAAGAGATATTTTTCCCCCAGAGCAAAAAGGTTTCCGCTTCAGTTCCATTTCCAATGAGTTCAAGGATGGTGCCCACCTACATGATAAGACCATCAAATCACTCTAAAAAGTTTGAAAAGAGCATGGGGATGAACTAGATGTAATGCATTTCAATTATTGCTACATGCTCTGGGAGGAATGTAACCTGTAAGGTGCTCTCTAGATAACCTTGCATTATATTCCAGGGACTGAGATAACAGCTTTCCAAATTGAATGAGTTTGAATCAAACAACCATACTTCAGCAGCCTCAGTTTTTGAGACGTGGAGATTCCTTATAGAATAATCGTACTTCTGAGCGAACTCTCCAGATTCACCATGCTTTTGAGTCTGCTCGACAGAGTAAGTGAATTTTTCTTGGAAGAGTCTAGTGCGTAATTCATGCGACTCTTTAGCAAATAAAAGGGCCTACAGATAAACCACAGTTTCTAGATTAAAAGAATTATCCAATACTGGTAATACTGGACAAATGATGAAAAACTAATGAAAATTACTTGTCACAGTCAACACTCCGGTGTTATAGCAAAAAATGAACATAGAGATTGCTTTGAAGAGACTTAGCAACTATAAAACTCACAACAAACAAACCATTGGTATTAAGGACCAAATTCAATTAGAAATGCCTTGCTACACAAACCCTTTTTTTTTCCTAATAGCTTAAGATGTTTTAAAACATGTCAACAATGTATTCATAGCATATTTCTTAACCCCCCCCAAAAAAAAAAAGCACTCGCATGGAAATAGGTCCCTTACTAGGGCCAGACAGGACGTGGACATAATCAACTCAACAAAATAACCAGGGATCAGAAATCAGGAAAGATAACATGGATAAAAGGAAATAAAAAAAATGAGAGGGTCTGCCAAGATTTGAACCCTTGGCCTGTGCTCCCATGCCGTGATAAGCAAACCTTTTTTCCTAAAAGCTTAAACTGTTAGGAAACGTGTCCACAATGTTTTATAGCATATTCCTTAACATATATACATATATTTATACATATACATGCACACACACTCGTGATCAAACCTACTTAACCATTACCTCATGTAAGCGACCACTCAAGATCATTCTTTGAGATAGATCATAATAAAGAAATCCAGCTAAGTACACAGCACGAGTTGATGGAGGGACCTACAAGGGAAATCCAAATAATTTTTTTTAAAATGATGAACCTATGGATATAAAGTTCCATTCAACTACTTGTGAGGACCTTACACTTGAAATAAGTCGAATGGCTGCCTCCTTAACTTGATCACCGCCAATATATGGTTCCAGGGTAATTTCATGGCAAGATTCCTTGCAATAGAGCGGTAGTAACAATGAGAGAATATTCTGAAACCCTACTAACAAAGGCTGTGATTCCTTAAGACAACACATCCAATGATCCATAGACTTGAAGATTTCACCATGGTGTTCTGAAAGGACTGTTATGAATGCCTCACTTATAGGAGAGAAGCAAAGGGCATGACTCATCCTTCTGGACTCCCATAAGAGGGTCAAGTACTTTCGTGGCTCTAAATTCTTTGAATTAAAACATCCAATCATCAGCCTAAATAGTTTATGGCTGAATGAAGAGCACC
The DNA here is from genome assembly GCA_021437795.1 of Rhodamnia rubescens. NCBI lineage: Eukaryota > Viridiplantae > Streptophyta > Magnoliopsida > Myrtales > Myrtaceae > Rhodamnia > Rhodamnia rubescens. The sequence goes on along the minus strand of JAILYA010000002.1, from coordinate 6,796,249 downwards.
CCTGGAAATGCATACCAGAAATGCCACATCAAAATAAAGAAAGAATAATGAAAATCATTCACAGTAGTTCCCCTGTTAGAGCCTGTAAAACTTAAAAATACCTTCAACGACGAAATATCGACAACATTATACAATAATGGCAGTGATATCTCTGCTAACAGGCTGTCATCTTCTTCCAAAGAGCAACTATCTGATATCTTGATACTTAACCAGAGGTTCAGTGCTGCATTAATATCCTCAAGTATTCCCTGCTTTATAAACAAACCGACAGAAAATAACCAAAATGATTGTTAAAGAGAGTATGATTGGGGTGTGCACAGCTAGGAATAAAGTGCTCAAAACGAGGGACTGGCCTTCCATGCATTTGCACCTTTGATATCGGTTCAGCTTCCTGAGTACAGAGAGCACGCAGAGCATATGCAGAGGCTAATAAATAACGTTCCGAGACAGCAGAGCATGGCGATGATTTAGAGACACAATCCTGTGCCAATTCACGTGTCAAATCGTCAATCCATCTTAGAAAGAAAAAGACACGAATCCATTCAACCTGAATGCATCTTCTGGTATGAACCATGAAGTAAAGTGAGAATACTCACTATTGTGGATATTGCTTCAGACAAACACTGAATGCAGCTTTTTAACCCTTCCCTTCCACGGCATTTTAGAATCCTCCCTTTTTTTATTAAAAGTCTTGCCTTCTGGAGACAGCTAGCTTTTGCAAAGTAAATTTCTTGCAAAAGCACATCTATGACTTTAATTTGAATTCTGCTGCATAGGTCCGGATTTGAGGAATTTATTTCCCCATACACAAGGAGTTCCTAACCACAATAGAAGGAACGACGAGTACTATTAGTAGTCCAAAAATGAGTGTGCGTGCGTGCGTGCGTGCACACACACACCAACGCAACCCAGCCACCTGACCATGACCATTCTCAATCCATTATAAAGCACGAGGCTAGGTTCAAAACGCATGCGAGACATACACATACTCCTGCATGGGGGTAGAGAAACTAGGATTTTCTTCCCAAAAAGTATCAATATAAGGTCAAACCTGCTCTGATATTATGGCAAGAGTTGCTTTTGGAATTTCTATGCACGACGAGAGCAATTCGTACAAAATTGGCACACTATCCTCAGCATCTGCATTTCTATGTTGTTTGCATTGAATCTGAAACATAAACATAAATCAGAATACAAACAACATAGGAAATAGTGTAAGTTCTCAGCACTTCACCTTAACCCACTGCTTCACCAAAGGCAAAGGACCTGGCAATCCACGAACCATGTCCATAGCCATTGACCAATTTTTGAGGGCACCTATGCATTCTATATTAACCGTATCACTGCCGCATTGGTGGAGAACATCCAAATAGAAAGCATTTCTTGTACATGTCTCATTAATATCGTTAACGGCATCTCTAGTCAAACCAACGAGCTCACTAGGATTCTGTCCAAGCAACTGGCAATTATGCATAACGTATGTCCATGAAGCACTACATGACAGTTTCAATGCCTTAGAAGCCTGTGAGACAGAGAAAAATTCCATAAATAAAGTTCCTCCCAGAACAAAAGAAAACCTCTTCTCTATTAAGTAATACCTCAAGGGCCCAAGCTCATTCTCATTTTATTTCAAGGTGAATTGGTCTCTATCAGTCAACTAAATCAGATCAAACTTAGGCTCATAAGATTGTGCTGAGGCACAAAAAATTAGCAGATCTATTGTGAGTATGGCACGGCTATCCATGCATCAAACCATCAATGTCAGGACAAGCAATGCAGCAACACTGTGCACTTTTAAACTTTTCTGCGCATTTGTAAGGGTCAAACAGAAAATTTATCTTAAAATTGATCTATATCTGAAAGGATAATTAGCAACATTCCACGTGCATGCAACAGGAAAAAAAGCTGTGAACACATAAGCCTTTCAAATTCAATTCAATGTCTAATCATGATCACCATCCTTTGTCACATTGTTCCTTTGAAAGTAGAAGAACAAATGAGAAGTTGAAACTGAATGGTTGGGACACTTTTGTATTTATAATATGCACAGACTGACTATTTACAAAACATGCCACTACAAACAACTATACTGAGCTCTCAGCACTTATCCTCAAGTAGGAGTATAACTGATCAAGTTGTAAACTTATTACTCATCATAACATCATTGCCCTTAGCCAGTTTCATTCACAATTAGCTTCTGTGCAACCAATTAACCATCATCCTCAACAAACTTTGAGCATTGATTGAACAATAGGATGCTTTGTTAATATGTCTACCTCAAAAATTGATGTCTTTGTCGTTAAATACAGACACCTTGGCTCCTCTCACATAATATATTTCACTAATAAGCAACTTTAAGGGCATTTATTGCGTTCAAGACAGTTCTTAAAACGAAGGTTCCACAATTCAAGATTAAAAAGAAAACAAAAACTACCAGACAAGCAGCATGTATCCCTTTTTCAAAAGAGAATGAGAATTATGAAGTCACGGGATAAAATCATAATGATAAACCAATCTCATCGTCATATAGATGTTACATGCTCATCGCTCAATTGCATTTCAACTCGTTATGGGCAAACCAAGTAAATTATCATTTTCAGCTATCAATTTTTTATTGACATCTTTCCACTGACCTCTTCTACTTGCTCATTCCTGTAAAGGATGATGCTGAGGTTATAAAGTGAGGCAAACAAAAATTTCAGCCACTGAGGTTGAACCCATTCACTTGCAATGACATAATCAATCAAGTGCATGTTCTCCTGATAAGAAAAAAAAAACATGTCAATACCATCGCCTCATGTATAATGCCAATATGTTGGACCAAGAAGCAGAATCAGTCACAAAGAAAATGGAATGGCAGCATTACATGGGAAAGGCATAACCTGCAAGTTGAGCTTTGTCACACAAGAGAGAGTGAAAGCAGCCATCAATATTGCTGGTACTGCTTTACTGTATTCTTCATATCTATCCCTCTCCTTCCCATATTTGCTACTGCATGCAAAACCCTCAACTGTCAAAGCCTCCTTTTATGAAAGTTTGATGTACTAGACTTGAAAGACAATACTAACAGTAGAAAAACGAAGATCATAAATCATCTTCTACAATGATCTGACCTGCCACTACAATTCCACTAAAGCAGAACAGCGAAAAGTGCATCAAACAACTGGCTTTAATGGACGAGTTCTTGACAACAAGTAATCAGTCATGACACAATGAAAGCAAGAAAAAAGAGAAGATAAAAATGGATCCACGACTCCGTAAGTCATTCAGAGAAAAGTTCAACATGTGCTGTAAATGCTATATCCATAGTCCAGAACTCATTTATGGTAGAACTAATTCTTTATTAACTTAACAATCTGTCATTTTGTGATACTATTAGCCTTGAATAAACCAAAAAGCTAGGCAAAAATAATCACCGAGGAACTTCACTCCCGGGCTTCAGATGATAAAAGCAAGATTTACATACCTTTTAAAGAAAACAAAAGCATCCAAGAAATGATTGCAAGCATCCTGCATGCCACAGAACTGGAGAGAAGCAGAATTGACATCACTTCCAGCAATTATGTGTTTCCTTTCTGAGTTTATCAATTCAGCAAGCAATTGACATAAAAATTTCAATGCACTAAAGTAAGACATAAAATTAGTCTCGTCGCCTCTCTCCTTGAAGGATATAGAAGTGTCATAGTCAAGATGCATCCTTGAACATTTATGGCTTAAAGAATCCTCGGATAGATCATTGGATGATGAATAATTTCTCTTGGACTCGATGTGGAAGTAACTTCTCAATAAACTGAATAATGAAGGTAAAGAGTTGAGTCTGCCCCCATTTTCTAAGATTGTTGACATTGTAGAGCCATCTTCCTCAACTTTGGAAGTTCTCCAGCCACCATCTTTGGGTTTGACCTTGCTCTCAAGTATATACAAACCAAGAGCATAAAGCTTCAAAATCAAACTAACTGGCATTGAAACCTGCCATTTAAAATGAATCACCATTAGCACAGCAGGAAACTTCCAAAAGCAATAGTGAATACGATGAAGCAAGTGCAACTGCTGGATGAAAAAAGCTATGTCAAGGAGATACCTTTTTAGTAGCTATGTCATTTATATATACAGCAAATTTACAACAGAAACTGGCAGTCACATCTCGGCATCTATTGGCACAATAAGAAAAAAGTGCCACGATCTCTGCTCCAGTGTCACCTTTCTCAATCTGCCGAAGGAATATCTTGGTTAACAAACCAATCTGTAAGTAGAGCTCACTAAAAGATGTTGCAAAGTTGCAAAGCTCTATGAGATGATAGGCTACACTTAATGTTCAAGTCAGTATAACGCAGGACTTCAACATTTATGCACTTTCTTCATGTATAAGGGGACATGATCAACATATCTTAAGAATAATGAAAAGACATAATAGGCTCTCACTTCATAAATCAATATTTACATCGAGAAAAGGCACATGATTATGGAACAAGCAAACGCACTAGAGGGGGGCAGGGAATTTTAGTGCACCCTTGATATACAACCTGCAGCTTCTGATATCCTGGCATTATTTAGTGGAACTAAGGGCTTAAAGGCACAATAGGACTTTGGAAGATTCAAAATTGACTTATTCAACATTGAAAAGCTTTGTTTAAAATAATGCTATTCACTTACTACTTTTCAGTTTGGTTATCCTTTCTTAGTACATGCATTTTGCTTTCTTATTTCCTTTCAGCCGTTATTTCTGATGCATTTCCTTCTTTGCCCAGTTTGTGACGTCCTTTTTTTTTATTGTGTTGCCTAGGGATCACTTGTTAAAAACTGCAAATAATAGCTAAACCTAAAGCCCAAGAAAACTATCCATTGGCATTCAAGGCATCCAATCCAGCACATACCTGCACAATTGGGTTATCTACAAATGAAGAATTGGAAGTAACTTACTTCATTCTCTCAGCTCTTATTGATTGGTCGCCTTACCATCAATTGAGGTTTAGTCAGAACGATACTTAGAAAAGTTAATCTACTAGATGCGCGCGCGCACAAAAAAAAAAAAATGACGCAAACATATGTCTCTATCCATCAACCTAGGCAAAAGCTTCCTATCTGCCAACATTAGAGACATTAGCAGAGATGGAATTGCAAGTAGTGTCCCCTTTTGACAATTTATATACTTTTTTCAAGCAAACTCAAATGCTATTCTCAAGGACTTACCTTTCCATCAGGGCCACTGGATTCTAATATACAAGTTAGCACATCAAATATGAGCGATGTTGTTTTATCTGATGGTGATATTAATATGGAACATATCCTGTGAGCAAACTGCAAAAACAAACTACCGATTAGAAACAATTACACATCCTTCACAGCCAAAGGAGGCAAAATTTAAATTTACTGAACCTTGAATATTTCATCTTTCATTGATGACTTCCCATACTCAATCAAAGTTGCTGTACAGAAAGAACGCACAAACTCCCCATCAAAACTGCTTAACTCACCAACCATAAAGACAGTACATTTCCCCAGGTAAGTCAGAAGCGCTCTCTGCAATTTGTCATATGCATTTGCATCCAAGACCCTGGCAATTCAATATCAGAAACCCATGAGAGTAATAATGTAGCAGGCACCTATAACTGTCCAGCTTAGAGCAATTGAAGGCATAAATCAAAATTAAGCCCATCATAATGCTAAACGATTTCAAAAGACCAGATACAAGAGTCTGAATTGCTGCACTCTGTCAACTAATGAACTGGGGGTTGGGGGTGGAATGCTGCTAAAAATACAAAGAACCAAACAGAGCACGAACCCCAACCACGGCTGAACCTCATCCACCAACCCGAGCACCTTCGAGTAATCACCAGCGTCCTTACTTTGCCCCATCGCCACACACTTCACAATCGTCACCACCATCTCCACCACCAAGACTGCAAATTCCCTATCCTCACTCGCCTGCTTCGCAACCAGCGGCAACATTCCGCCTTTCGCTTTTGCCCTCCCGCCGCCCCCAAAATCAATCCCACACAGACTCTCCAACAACCTAAATCCCTCGTTCACTGCATCCGCATACATCCCGCATGACTCGAAACAGTGCACATATCTCGACCTCTGAATGTGGACTGAGTAGGGCTTGCACGCCAATTGAGAGGAGAGCGAGTCCAAGCAGTCGAGACACAGCCTGTAGGTCTCGAAGAGGCGCGACTGGTCAGGGCGGGGGGTCGAGAGGAGCTTCGGGAGGAGTGAGAGAGAACGGTTGAGGAACGAGAGGTATTGCTTCGCGAGAGACCGGATCGAGCTCTGTTTCGAGGACTTCTTGGGTCTCGTGGCGGCGGCGGTGGCTGCGACGAGGTCCGAGAACGGACGGAGGTGATCGGAGAAGAGGGAGTGGATGTTCTCTGAAGAATGGGAGGTAAGCAAGGCTTCGAGCTTGGACAGGAGGGTGGATTGAACTGCGTCGGACGCCATTGTCGAACGAGCAAGAGAGAGACAGAGAGACAGAGAGAGGCTGTGGAAATGAAGGAGACGGTGGTGTCTCGAGGCGCCAACAGAGGCCGCCTTCGGGCAAAATCGCTTTTCAAATCTAGCACGTGAAACTTGGAACGGCGTCGTTTTGAAGACCTCGTAAAGGAGCGAGTACCCTTGCCCTCCTACTCGCAACTGCAATTTTTCTATAAATTAAATTATCTAAATTCTATAATTTTTTTTTTTTTGTATATATTTTTGACAAGTCTTGACATGATGCTACATACAACATAAAAAAGGCACAACATAATCGCACATAAAATCTGCGAATTTGGTCTAACATTTTAATTGTGGTTAAAAACCGGATAATCCTGCACTTATAATTAGCGTTCTTATTATTCGTACATTTACTAATTTTTCAACATAGCATAACAAGTACATGATCTATCCCGTACCAAATTTAATTAAAGCAGGCACGTCGTAAAAATCATGTCTACTATCTAGATAAAACATTCGATGATCGATTCATCTTCGAGTTTAAATTGCGCCGTTGAAATCGATCGATTTAACATGAGTAAATTAGCATAGGATAAGGTATTCATTCCTATAGGTCTTACATGGTGTACGAACCGCACATTGGTATTGTACTCAATGTATGCCGATATAAGGACAGTTTATACACTGGAGGACTTTATTCTGAAAAGGAGGTTGTTATCACATCTGATATATGTCAATTCTTCACCAATTGCATAGCATATTTGTTAAAAGTGAATAGCGTCCTTGGTATCAAGAAATATTCTTTCAAAGTATCAGAAAAAATTACTACAAAAATGTATTTCCACGCAAATACTAGAAGGATTATGGACAAAAGGATCAATTGTGCATTATTAATTGTCTATTTCCTTTTAATTTTTTCTGTTAAAATATTATTTCAGCGCGAATAATTTTAATAAGTGAAGTAAAGATAATTTAAATTGTTACGTGTACATAAATTCAGGAACGATTAACTAGTTATCTCCAAGACGGGTCGACGACTCAGGGAGCCATGCGATTTCATTTTTTTTTGGTCCACGTGTTGCGATCCTTACCTGTGAAAGCCTAAAAATGCAAATGTACACTTTGATCCATGAATTCTGGCAATGTTGATTTTTAGTCCGTGTAGTTGTTCTTGTTAAAAAAAAAAAAAAAAAAAAGAAAATTAGCCTCTATGATATTATTCAAACGATGGCTATGAAAATGTCAATCAAGGACAAAGCATTAAAATGTGATACCTATTTTTTCTAATTATTTTCAATATTTTAATAATTTTTAGAATTATTTTTTATTTTTTCCTTTTTTTCTTCCCCTCCCATCTCTTCCTCCAACTAGCTCCGGCAATTGGCCGACGATGGTCGGCGAGAGCCTCGTTGTGGCTGGGCGAGGCCGAGCCTCGCCTCTAGCCAACCTCCCTATGCACAGATCTAGGTGAGGCCGAGCCTCGCCTCAAGCCAACCTCCCCATGCATAGATCTAGGTGAGGCTCGGCCTCTCTTGGCCATAAGCAATGATGAAAATGGAACTTAAGATTCTCATTGATGTACAAACCCTTGATTTCTCGAGAGGCGACTCGCCAAATACGGTCGTAGTTTGTGGCAAAGTAGCGAAACACAAATTTTCAGCTTCAAAGGGTTGGATTACCATAGCTCAATTTGTACCTAGAGCCAAGGCTCTCGCCGGTCATCCTTTGGCCGGTTGCACAAGCTAGTTGGAGGAAGAAGAGGGGAGGGAAGAAAAAAAAAGAAAAAACTAAAAAATAATTCGAAAAATATTTAAATAGTAAAGATAATTCGAAAAAATATTTAAATATTAAGTTGTCGGCCGGCCGGCGTCCACTTTAGCGCTAGTCGACAAATATTCGCCGGATGGACTGAATTAACACAATTGTCGAAGGTTTAAATTGGATCGGAAAAAAAAAAAAGTTTAGAACCGAATTAAGACAATTGCAATATATTTTGGACTTTTTTTTTTTTCTAATTTTTCCTGTTTTATTTTGTCATAATTCTAGTTTTTGCGATCCTTATTTGACAAACTTACACTTTGATCCTTTTGGCAATATTGAATTTTATTCCGTCTAGTTGTTTTTGTAAAAAGAAAAGAAAATTAGCCTCTATGCTATTCTTCTAAAGATGGCTAAATGAAAATGTGAAATCAAGACAAAGTATAAGAATGTCATACCTATTATACAAGCTCATTGAATCAATTTAACATATTAATTTCACTTCGCGCTCTAATAAGTAATGCCTTCCTTATTTCGCGTTCATATCCATACAAACCATACAAAAATCCTTAATTACGGAAAAGGAACTGTAGAAATCAAGCTTTTGTCGTACAGGAGGGCAATATCCCGTTTACATATAGTCATGGTACATAATTCACTGATCGCCAGCATACCATTCATTTGAACTTGATATGAAGTTTCAAATTACGGCTCGCATCCGCGTAGGGTTGCCGATCGGTTGTTCGTCGGTGATCAAACAGAATGATTTCAGCCGACATTTCCCTCCACCGCCGCCGAGAGATCTGCAAGTCATGAAAAAATTAAAAAAAAAATGAATAAATGATAAAGAGTGGACATCTCATATGACAAAATTTAAAATTAGTCAAGTAGGCGAGCGCAATCATCTATTTTGCCCAGTTCATCAAGAGAAGAATTAAGTGCTAAATTGCTAAGCCTATGATCATCTTCTGGCCTAATACAAATAAGGGTAAATGATACAAATGACTCATGAGCTTCGAATTATATGCAATGTGGCTAATAAACTTTAAATTTGATCAATATAGTACATGAACTTTATCTCTATGTACAATATCGTCCCTGAACTTTTAATTTATTCAATGTGATTCCCGAACTTTTGCTACATGTTTAATTTAATCTATGAACTATGTAAAAATATTGAATGTCATAGATTCATATTTGGTTCGGGGAAGGGATAATGTAAAGATAACATTAAACATTTTCATACCATCCAAGACCAAATTAAATACATACTAAAAGCCAGGAGTCAAATTGAATAAATTTAAAGTTCAAAAATCATATTATGCGTTGACCTAAAGTTCAGGCATCATTTATTCATTAGTATAATCATCCCTACTAATAAATCAGGATTTAAGGTAAACTTCTATGCTTCCCATATTCTACAAAGGCTTGACACCCTAAGATAACCAACTGCATATATATGCCCAAATCTCATCCGCTCCACCTAGACCAACTTTGCCGTGAGATTGCTTTGCTCCATTGTCGATCGACTTAACAACCTACGACGTCAATGGAGGTTTCTTCTCTAAAAAAACAGGCGAAGTAAAAGCTCGAGGCGCGACCAGTTCGAGGAACATCGAGGGCGGAGCTCGAGGGAGGGAACGAAGGACATTCCCGCGATCCCGACCCACATTTATTCGTAGATAAATAATCGGACCCTTCGAATATTTTAGGGGCATCTTTTGCAAATTTTTTTATGGCACGCAAAATGGTTCTTTCATCGCCATGCCGGAAACTCGAAGGACCGCCGGAAATTGACATACTCGGGGCTAAAATGACTCCAAATCCACAGTTCCGGACTAAAATGACGACAAATTCGCTCGTTCGGGGCGAAATTGGAAACGGCAAAACATGCATAAGATGGGTTTTTGGCTCTTAATACAGGGATTAAATCAAACTAAACCTATATTCAACGAGAGAGAGAGAGACCTGGTCCGCACTTGATCGTGCACTTCTGGTCGCACCGCGACACGCGCCTCGCTGCACAGTCGCGAAAAAAAACGGCAGCGAATTACCGCTAAATTCCTTGCGGATCCTTCTAAAATTCCGACCGACGGAGGAGAACAAAAAAAAAAAAAACCGAAATCGAAAGCTACTCACTATCGGGTCCGACGCACGCGGTGGAGCAAGCGTCGTAGCAATCCGCGGCGGAGGACTCGGCGACGTCCATCCGCGAGAAGGTCGCGGTCAAGATCAGCGCCGCAAGCAGTATCTCCTTCATCTTCGTCGCCATCTTCTTCTTTGCTTTTGCTTTCTTAGGTGGGATGGAGACGCGAGTGGAGTGAGAAGTGGAGATTTATAGTGGGGATTCGCCGAAGTGACGATTTTGCCCACGCTCTGTGCCAAGAAACTACGAGACTGCCATTTCGGTGAATGTGAAGCCGCCGCCGCCTATGTTGAATCCTTCGTGTACGCCGTTCAAAGTTAACAGCGAATTACTTGAGCCGAGTTTGAGCGGCTCGAGTATTTTCAAATCGGCTCGAGCCGAGTCTGAAAATACTTCATTTGACTCGTGCTCGTGACAAGGAATCGAATTTAGTCGGGTAAAATGATCATGTCTTTCGATTATAATTTACATTTTAATTCAGGTCTAGGTTCGACTAACTTGAGCTTAGACTGCAATTATCGACTAAGTCGAGGTGGGGCACGAGAAATCGAGCTTGACCGATTTGGGGTCTTACATGTCTAGTCGAGTTCGAGTTTAAGAGTTAAGATATATCAACTCGATTACATCTCAATTAGTTACATTCAGAAGTCTGCATGACGAGTCATTTTATCATTTTTTTTTAACGGTAAAATTGTATAAGTTTGATCAAATAAAATGGAAAGTTGACTTGAACATATATATATTGTGTTAGGGTTACGTTTGGACAATGGATTAAGCACGATCTTGGCCTGCTATTGATCACCACTAGTTCAAATCATGTCAAATTAGAGACAGAACTAGGATGGAGTGAGTACTTTAAACTATGACTTGATGTGACAATGTGGTCTATCAACATTAGCCTAATATGCAGTGTCATTCATAAACTAACTTTTTAAATGATTTAATATGATCAATAAATTTTTGATATATATTCAATTTAGTTTTTTGATAATATGAAAATATTGAATGTTGCCTGACATTGAACAAATTGAAAGAAATCTATGCTTCGTAAGCTCCACCACTCCATTCTTATGAATACAATGTTGAACATATTATTAGAATTAAATTTGTTTTTTAACATGTAAAATAAAAAGTTGAAACCAAAAATGACATTGCCAACAACCAATTAAAAGAAACTATATATATATATACATCTATATATATATATACAAATTAAAAGTCCAATAAACAAATTAAAGTTCGGAACCATTCTTATTATTATTTCAATTATTTAACCAAGTAACTTAATGGCTCAACTAATCTTGATTGAAATGAATAATGACAAATTAGATCTATTGTATTGAAATAAATTATTCAAAACATATAAGAAGGCGTGCTATAATTTGTTGATGAGAGTTATAACTCGCTATATTATATTACTAATGGTATAAATGGTTAATTTTCTAACTTATACGTTCATCTGACCCAAAAAAAAAAAAATTATGCGTTCATCAAAGTATCTAGAGATAATTCATTATATTTTCCTCAAAACTCGGTATGGTTGGGTCATAAAATTAAATTGCTGCGAGACTATCCATTTTAGTTGTGTTTGGTTTAGCATTTTGAAAACTTGTTGGGAAAATTTTGAGGTATTTGACAACCATTCACAAGGGGCTTTGGGGTGAAAGGTGACTTTAAGGGGTAAAAGCTGACCTTGAAGAAGCTGAAAGCTCAATACTTAATGTTGATAAGGACCAACATTAATCTTTTAGCAATGCCGAATGCCCTATTAATGAAAATTAGTTAGTTTTTACTATTTTACCTTCAAAATCTTAATAAAAAAACAATTTTACCCTCTTAAAAAGAAAAACCCTAGTCCACTATTTATGTTTTCAAGCGTGGACGGTCAACAAGTGCCAGCGAGGTCACGCAACCCTAGTGATGGTTGCCTGGTTGTGCAACCCTTGAGGGTCGACGCTCAATCGACGGCTCCATTTTTTTAATTAATATTTAATTATCTAAGAAGTATATATTTATTTGTTTTCTATCTTTGGCAAGGCTTGACAATGCGCTGCACAAAATCACAAAATTATCTCGCATAAAATCAACGAACTTGGGTTCACTTTAATTATAATTAAAAGTAGACATTTTGGCACTTATATTTAACGTTTCTATTATTTGCACATTTATTAATTTCTAACACGGTCTAACAATACATAGTCTATCCGATACCGAATTTAATAAAGTAAGCACGTTGTAAAAATCATGTTAGCTATCTCGACAAAGCATTGGACGATCAATTTTGGCCTTCGAGGCGTAGTCAAAGTTGATCAATTTAATTTGGGTAATTAAGTATATTTTTTCCATTTTGAATGGCGTCATTGGTTTTTTTTTTTATCCATTCTATCTCTAAATCTCATCTCTTTGACTTTTGCTTTCTTTTTTGCAAAAATAGGTATCGAACCCCACATATATGATACTAGCGTCCCCATCCCAACTCTCTACCAAAGGCCATGCCTCTTGTAGCATTTTTTCTTTTTTTTGTTTTGTTTTTGGTTGAAAGCAAGATTCCATTCATTAATCTAAATAATACTTGAAAGGTACATAAAATGACAAATACTAGAAAGTAAATAACAAAATATATTCCGCAGCTACGAGAACACTCTCATACTTTAATAATAGAGTTGTCACCATAAAATTTCGGTAGTCAATCAACCATATTGAATGGCGCACACCGAGAACTCTCACATCAATCACAACGGCTCGTGGTGCCCATTTACGTTCCCATCACCATGGCTGAGCAAGAACACTAATATTAGTACGTTGAAAGAACACATACCAAGGGTAAGGAACTCCCAAATCTATATCTAGATCTAGTTAGAGTAAAATCTCTCAATTTAGACCTAAATTTAAATCGAGAGAGAGAGTGGCCTAATCTCGAGACGTATGGAGCCACATCATGAACATCCTCATCGATGGCTATCGATTGACGAATAACCGAGCATCTCCACATTCACCTTAGATCGGTTGCATAAATTATTCACACTCATAAACTCCCAAAACAAAATAAAGAAAAAGAAAGACAATCACAAACTCCCAAAACGGCGTGGGAAAGAAAATGAAAGACAATCTAAGTTAAAAAGGCTTGAACTCCAATAGATGATCTCTAAATATTCAACGCTCGAATATGCTCGAAATCAAGTAGAAATCTTGAAGATGAGAGACAAGGTGAGGTAGGTGGAGAGGGAGAGAAGAAGTAATTTTTTTGTCACCTTAAAAAATTACTTCTCAAACCCAAAAAAAAAAAAGAGAAAAAAAAAAAACACTACTAAAAAGTATGTAACCATGACTTGCTTTTACTAGAAAGATTACGGACAAAAACGATCAATTACACATTTCTTAAATTGTATATTTCCTTTCAAGGTTTTTTTTTTTTCTAAAATTTCATTTTGATGCAGATAATTTTTAAACGAAAACAGAAATAATTAAAGTTATTCGATGTATTGCTCCACGACTATGCCAAGGAGCCAATCAACTGGTTTTATGATTTTATGTTTGTTCTTTTAATTTCATAAATCATACTTTTGATCCTTTTTTTTAGGAGAGTTTAATTTTGGTGTCTTTTTTTTACTTTATTTCGTGATAATTCTATTTTTTTTTCATTCATATCCCCCGCAAGAATTCTTCCGTCAAATCTACGTTCAAGTTTGTAGTCAGCACCTGTCGTGGATATGCGATCCTTACTTTTGCAGGTCTTTAGATGCAAATTTACAATTTGATCATTTCATTTTGGGAATGTTCAACTTTAGTCTTGTATTTATTTTCGTAAGAGACATCGCCTTTCTATCATTTTCCAAAAAGAGGGAGTCTCAAATGAGAAAATGCCTTAATCTATCATTTTCTTTTTTTGGATCGGGAAATTATTATTTTTTAGTTTAACCAAGTGCATTTTAGAGAAGCAATGTTTGATTACACCAGATAATAAATGATCTTAGAGCTTTGTTCCAATATATAATATCGTCTCCGGACGTTATTTAATGTGGTCCCTAAACATTTGCTTAATATGCAATGTCGTTTCTTAATTTTAATTTATTTAATGTGACCCTTGAAATATATTCCAATATTTAATATGGTTTTTCAACTTTTTAAATAATTTCATATAGTTTACCAATAGTTTAGGGAGCGCATTGAACAAGTTTAAAGTTTGTGGAAGACATTGTACATTAAGTCAAAGTTCAAGGACCGTATTGAATAAATTAAAAGTTTAAAGACGACATACATGTTGAACTAAATTTCATGAACCAACTTTTGTTCTTCATCACCTCGATCAACGAGATGCTTTCATGGCTACTCCCACTTATAGAATTGACGTGTGCACTGGTGCGATTCTGTGTGTATGTAGTCCACAATAATGAGATGCATGAACATTTGCAGCTTCTTATACTTATGAAAAAGACACGGAATTGTCAAAATTTGTATGTACGGCACTCACTTGGATACCAATTTTTTTTATCACTTAATTGTTATTTTTTTTTGAAAAATAACTATTTGAGTGCCAACTCCGACAAGCTTTGCCGAAAATATTTCGTGGCATCTACGTGGCTCACCGAAAAATCAAAGTTAGCAAAAAAAAATGGAGATGGGTGGGGGTTAGTCGGTGGGGATGCTTGAGCCCGACTAGTGGTCGGCAATCACCGCCGATCGTTGTAAAGTGCTTAGGAAGCATCGACACTCTCCCGGAGGCCTCCATGTCATGTCGGACACTCCGACACTCTCTCGACACGCGATCGATATATGGTCGGCGCTCTAGACATGACAACGACACGCAAGTCCAAAGATCTCGACACACTATTTTGATATGCATAAGATCAATTTTATGCATTTTCAATAAATTAAGGGTCAAAATGTAAATTTATATCCATGTCAACGGTTTTTTTTAATCAAAATTAATCGGATAGATTCAATTGACAAAATGTGAAATTTTGGATATTTTTCGTTTGGTCTTTCAACTATTGCCAACATGACTCACTAAGTCCCTCACGTGTCATCAAGCACAATAAATTGGCAGTGACATGAATTGAGTAGTGAATGAATTAAGCCCGAAAGAGGAGCAAGTCAGGCCATATTTGATGAGATCAAATTATGGATTAGCGAGTAATGTAGATTATACTTTGGAACTTCAAAAGCATGTTATGATGTAAATATAGTTTGTCATTTGTATGCAGATTATTTCTCGGTATGGAGAAGAACAATCATAATTTCCATAAATTCTCTCGCTCACGATCAATCGATATCTCTTTTTTACGGCTGTCAACCATGAAGGGTGAAAAAACTCAATAAAATAAAGTAAAATGTCGTATACAAGAATAAAGACTTTGATCATTTAAGCAATTTGGAGTTAGCAGAAATCCTAGTACTACTTAATTGTACATCTTAGCTACAATAATTTCTTTTTTTGGGGGTCATCCCTCCCAAGCAAAGTGTTACAATAGAACAATTTACCGTACATTGCCCGAAGTGTTCATCCGATTAATAAATTAAAAATCCGGATTAGCATGGCGAATTATTTTTATCCTAAATTGTAGGAGGGGGAGACCTTTGAACCATGCTACAAACCATTACCCGTGTTAATAAAAAGAGAACAACACGCGGTCTCGATTGGCAAATTTTCCGACAAATTCTTCTCGTGATCGCGATCGCATTGTTCCGAATCACGTCCTCAAATATCATAACCAACTCGACCGAAGAACACATCGTTCTACTTCAAAGTGCAATCGGAACGATATGAATTAAATCGAGCGCGACTTGTCGGCGAGCCGAGTTTAGACAATTCAGAGGTGACTCTACTCATTATTGCATTACACACTCACACAAAGCTGTTTCCTTCCTCTGCATGCCATTGTTTCTCGTGATATCCTTTTAACCTTTCACAAGCTTCCTTTGAAATTGACTAATGCAACTTATGGTAAAAGGGATTAGAGGTAGAGATGCTAGTATTATGGGTGCAGAGTTCGCGCTATGCAAAAAGTCAAAATAAAAATCGGAGAGACGAGAGTTAGAAATTGGACCGATAAAAAAAAATTTGAATTTGAAAGAGGCCTCTTCATCAATGGGATGAATCCGGCAATTAAAGAGTCAGATTTCTTGATCCTTTATGGGGCCTAAGGACCATTTTCGTTTCTCGGAGAAATCAAAGTCTATCCAAACTATGATTTAGTGTGGGCCACCTCAACTTGTACAACTGAAAATCAAAATGTTGTTAATTAAGGTTCCGTTTATTTCATGAAAAATTTAAAATTTGAAAAACATTTTCTGTAAAATAATTGCTCGTATCGCTAATAAAAATAAATGAATATAAAATATTTTCATTACTCGCGAAAATAGTTAGGTATAAATTATTATCGATAGTAAAATCATTTTTTTGACCAATTTTGTTTAGAGATATAACCAATCATTTTTCGGAAAATATTTTTCAAATCTTGAATTTTTCGTGAAACAGATTGCACCCTAAGTTTGTCGACGAGTCACTCTCGATGTTGTTTGCAATTTAGCGCTTAATATGGTTTGTCGAATCACCCCGATACATGTGGTCACCCCTAGCACGGCGCGATTTTGCTTGTGGCATAGTCAAGTTCCCTTATCCATAATATCCTGGTTCGTAGAAGTAAATGATTCTCTCGCACTTTAGCTGAGTTTCTAATCGACCCACAAAAATAGATTAGTGGCCACTCCAAAATGAAATTGATTTGCATATTAAGGACTTGAACAAAAGTTGCAAGTTAATCAGGGCTTGGAAAAGCCTGAGCTACGTTTAGGCTTAGTAATCCATAGACAACACCTAAGTGGTTCACCTGAAGGGTAGGTCCCGACACTTTCCTATTGGTGGTTCACCTCTGAGAAGGTCGCGACAATGGAGAACGCTGGAATATTCTAAAGATTTTTTTTTTTCATGTTATGCTTGTTTAAGGAGAAGACTTGCTACTTTTACTCACGCTGGATGTATTAAACTTATGAATGCAAATTCACTGGATCTTTTTCCTTGTGACGTCTATAAAAAACTGTCCGAGAGATCTTGGGTTGTCTGAATTTGAATTCCAATGTGATGATGTATTCGAGGTGTGTAGTTTAGTTGCCTTGCACATGTCTTGAGAGGGTAAAAATCTGCACATACAAACGGGGCCACGCGTTCATTTTAGTCCCGTCCTCCCAAGAGAACACCAGACAGGTTTGGTAAAGAAGCTCCACACGACATGTCCTCTGAAGCAAGCCATGTGAGAGAGAACTGAGTGGTTGCCTTTTGGATCTCCTTGGGAATGAACGGTGTTTCCTTGTTGCCCGATGCATTTCGGGCAACGTGGATTGCAATAATGTATGAATATGGTGCTCAGTTTCTTTAGAGTGAGTTTGGCGATGATTTCGTTCAGAATTGATTTTTTCTAATCATGTTCTCTAGACTAGACGAGTTTTAGAGAATCGAACGCGTTTGGGAATCGCACAAAATTTCCGTTCTCGAGAAGAATTCTCTTTCCAGCTTTTTCAATTTAAGTCAAATAATTACGTCTTATCACTATAAAGTTAACCTATATAGCATCACTAATAAAATGAATGCAGATTATGTACAATCCTTTATTAATCTATTTATTTCGTGGAGCATGAAGACATATGTAAGATCCTTAAGAAAGAACATAAGCTCAATATACTTAAATTTTTTCCATGAATTTATAGTTAAATTAGCTTATGAAAGAAGTTTGAATAAACCCTAGACTGCTCCATGATGGTGCTAATCATGTAGAGATGGACTGAACATAAGCTCAATGGTACCGCTCCACGAAATTTGCACTTAAATTACTTGTTATTATAAATATAAATGTTGCAAAGTATTTGAAAAATAAAATTACAAGATTCGAAAACACAAAGTCATGGAATTGAACGATATAGAGGTGTCAAATGGGTGGATTGAGTTTGGGTCGGGTTGAAGATGGTCTAACCCATATTGACCCACTTAACCCGTTTTGATCCATTTTTATGTAGTACAAATCTAACGATCCATACCCGACCCAAACCATACCCGACTCGACCCAACCCGTATTATTTAAATATTTTTATATTTAATCAAATCATAAAATATTTATTTCTTATAATTTGTTAAGAAAAATGATATTCCTAAAACACTTTCATGCAATACAAATCTAGTGAAAATTTTAATTTTTTTGAAATTTTATTTTATTTTTGAATTTAAAAACTTTTTATTTTTTTAAAAAATTATTTTTTTATTTTAATTTTATTTTCTATTTTCTTATCCTTTTTCTTCGATGGCGGCGGTGGATTGCAGCGAGGATGGTTGTCGAGGCGGACAGGCGGCATCGTATGGCGACGTATGGTGATGATGAAGCTAGCTGGTTGAGCGTTTTCCTTGTTTTTGGTTGAGGAAATAAAGTGAGAGCCTTCCTGAGCCTCTTACTTTGTTAGTCTTGTTTCTGAAAAATAATTTTGGAATAAAGAATTAATTTTTTTATTCTTGTCTTTGCTTTAAATCTATTTTTGGGAACAAAATCAGAGATTTTTTTTTGGTCTAAAAAATCAGAGAATTTGAGAATGAGGATCATTCACGTTGCCAAACAAATTTATCATCTTTTTTTGTTCCGAGATATAAAACTAGAGAATAAGAATCGTTATCAAACATGCCTTTAGTTTCTCACAGCTTTTTAGCATATTTAGGGGATGTAAGTTGATTTCCAATAAGGTTCTATTATGGACTCACTTTCGATCCTGCCGGCTCTCCGGTTGTGGCATTGTCGTGCACATGCGATGCCGCGGCAGGGAGCGGGTTGAGCATACCCCGCCCCGGCCAAAATTGGACGTTCATGCCCTTCTTGTGATGCATACATGCACAGACATTTATAGAGATGCATACTTTCTATCTGTGTTTATTTATTTATTATCAGTTTTATTTGGGTCATTACTTTCTTTTTTATGAGAGAATTCAAATTGAGTGGATTATAATCTGAAAGTTAGAGAGAGAGACAGAGAATTCGGTTATGGACGTTGCCAAGCTAAGCACCCATAAGCACGCCAAGAGCGAACAGCCAGACAAAAGAGCTGGCCTCCTCGTCCTCTCCTCTGTTGCATTATAAGTACCACCCCACATTGAAATCTCATCTCTGTTTCCAATCTTCATGTTTCATTAGGACACCATCCATACTCGTCGGAACGGGGCGAGGGTTTCGAGCGATGGCGAGGTATCGTTTGTCTGAGGCCGTGCATGGGATGAAGGCCCGGCTGATGATGGTGGCCGTCCAGATCGCATTGGCCGGAGTCAACGTACTGAGCAAGCTCGCAGCAAGCGATGGGATGAACCTGATGCTCGCTGTCGCCTACAGCTTAACTATTGCGACGGGCGTCATGGGCCCTATAGCTTTCTTCTTAGAAAGGTCACACACATGCCCACGCTTGTTCTATTAAGCCAAATTTTCTGGTCCTTGTGATACCAATTTGATTCTAATTTGTATGTGTATCTGATTTTGTGTTTCGACGCATAACAGGAAGAAGAAGCCAAAGATTACGTGGACAGTACTTGTGCAAGCCAAAGATTACGTGGACAGTACGTGGACCTTTCTAAGAAGAGAGCCGGAGGGGCGAGGAGGGCGGTTGTGAAGATGGAGCGGTAGGCGACGACGAGCATCAGGCTCATCCCGTCGCTCGTGGCCAGCTTGTACAGTATGTTGACGCTGGCGAACGCGGCCTGGACGGACCCAATCATCCACGGGGGCTTCACTTCGTGCGCGGCCTCCACCAAACGACACATCGCCATCGCCCGAAACTCTGTGTGTGTGTCTCCTTTTTGAGATTTTGGTTTCTTGAACGAGTGTGAAATTATCTAAGTTAAACGTGAAAATTGAAGAACATGGGGGATTTGCTAAACCTTTTTACTGAAAAAATGTTGCAGAAGAGAGCAGTGGAAGTGGGGGTACATGCAACGCAGCAGAGAACAAGGTCACCAGGTGTTTTTGCTTGGCTAGGAAGAATTACCAAAAAGCCTTACATTTATTGTAATTGCACCAAGAGAGCAGTGCATATGTCTTGTTACATATAAAGTATAGTTAACTATAAAGGTAAGATATATGTGGGTTCGTTGGAACCATAAGGATGTTCTCTTGTGACACATCGGATTTCGTGACACATAAAGTAAGAGAATGGTGGTACAAAGAGGATAACATATAAGGTGTCTCTATTATTTGAAATGTTATCCGTTTGCCATACTACCATATCAAATCCATATCAGTAGAGTTAAGAGCATTTGTGATCATGGATGGCTCATGTGTCTTTTGATGCGATTACGGCATGATTCGGTGTTTAAGACTTTATGGGATCGGATTGACTATTGGGAATTATCTCTAGACCAATCTAAAGATGCGCATATACGGTACAATTTTAATTAATTTAGCCCAAATGGGAGAATGTTAGAATATATTTCTTATATATTCAATGTGGGCTTTATTAATTATTATTGTAGATATTAATTGGTCTAATAAAGAAAGATAAAAGGTTTCCTAATTCTAGTTGGATATGGAACTTGGATAGTATGGCTTGAGATAAACTGAGATTTTGGTTTCTTGAACGAGTGTGAAATTATCTAAGTTAAACGTGAAAATTGAAGAACATGGGGGATTTGCTAAACCTTTTTACTGAAAAAATGTTGCAGAAGAGAGTAGTGGAAGTGGGGGGTACATGTAACGCAGCAGAGAACAAGGCCACCAGGTGTTTTTGCTTGGCTAGGAGAATTACCAAAAAAGCCTTATATTTATTATAATTGCACCAATTCAATTTTTTTTTTTTTTTGTCGATTGAGTCCCAAGTCTTTTTGCAATTGTGTCAATTTAGTTCATGTGGCCGGCCGGCGTTAACATGGTGAGGGCGAGCCTCCCCGGGTGACCGGCTTGAGGTAGACGAAAGAAAAAAAGGTTAGAGAAATAATAATAATAATAAAAACAAGGTTTGGGAATGAATTAGTATAAATATAAAATATTTAGAATTAAATTGGTAAAATTAAAATATTTAGGACTGAATTGACAAAAGTGTAATATGTTTAGGACTTTTTCTCTTGACAAATTTTCCCTCACAGAACACCACAAAAGCACAACTCAACATCGCACAAAATCATCGAACTCGGATTCACTTTAATTATAATCGAAAGCATATATTTTAGCACTGATCCATAACATTGTTATTATTTGCACTTGGTTTAATTTCTAACACGGTATATAATGCATCCCATACTGAATTTAATAAAATAGGTACATCATAAAAATCGTGGTAGCTATTTCGATAAAGCATTCGACGATCAATTCATCTTCGAGTTTAATCGTGTTGTCGAGATACAGTATTCATTCGTATACATGTGTACGATATAGGAGCTACGTGTCGGTATTATACTGGATTTATGCTGATATAAGGACCGTTCCTACGCTTGATGCCTCTAAGCTTACAACGTGGGGAGGCGTCCAGGGCTTTATTCTAAAAATAGGTTATTAATGCATTTGATTTTCTTTTCCCATTTTTCCCTGGTCGAATGTCGATTTCATGTCCGGTTTGTTTTGCGAAAATGATCGATTTGGTGAGTATTTCCAAAAGATAATCGCCTTGTACCGATTACAAATAAATGAAAAATTATTTTCCAAAAGGAGTCTAACGAAAATGAATGAAATCGAGACAATCTACCAATAGGTGTTGCCTACCGTACGAGTTCATCCAATCAAATGGACATTCTCATCAAAATCAATCACTTTGTGCAATAATGGACAATGGCATCCTTATTTCGCGTTCATATCCTAACAAACATATACGGAAATTAAAAGAAAATAAATTTTGAAATTCCTAAACACAAGTTTATGTCGATACCTAGTAGACATATTTCTCTATTTAAGATACAATTTCTCTTATTCGAATAGCGTAAAAAAATCTCAGTTTAATTGACATTGACTACCGAGGCTTATACGCGCGTTAGACATATTGATTAATACTCTGCGTTCATTTGATATTTTTGTTAGGTTTAGAATGGAAATGTGGTGGTTGTGCTTAAAATCCGATCGATCGATGATTAGCGCAAGGACTTAGTGTGGGTATATGAGTGAAGTATGTATACTAGAGTTAAACATCTCTAAAGTACAAGAACCATAAGTACAATTTTAGTTTAAGATTCATACATGTAGGCGTCATGTATAACTAATTTCACGGTAATTTAAAGATTTTCGATGAATTTTGGATGGAAGAAAAATAGTGTGAGGACAAGAATCGTGACAAAATAAAGTGCATGATTAAAGATATAATTTACCCTTTTTTCCTGGTGACTTTTTATGTTCGGAAGCTGACTAATTAAGATTTATTATTTATCTCACAATATTTAATATGTCAAATGTTAAAATATATACATTTCTGATTTTTGGAATTAGATGTCATTTGAGATCTCTTATTTTTTTTTTATTAGATACGATAATTTGCCTAATTGTTTTTAGTTTAATCAAGTACGATAAATATTAAACTAATGTGCAATGTCGATGTTCTTTGGCTTTGTTCTTAGGAAAATGACATTAATGGTTCTCAAACTTTGTTTCACTGTGTAATATTGTTCTTGAACTTTTAATTTGTTCAATGTGGTTTCCGAGCATTGGCTCATTGTGCAATGTCCTTCATGAATTTTTAATTTTTTTAACGTAGTCCCTAAAATTTGTTTTGATGTTCAATGTAATCCATGAATTATTTATTTAAAAAATTTCATATTCTCTAGGGTCTACATTGAATATATACCTATAATTTAGAGATCACATTAAACAAATGAAAAATTCAAGGATGGCATTATAAGTTGGGCCCAAGTGGAAGGACCACATTAAATAAATTAATAATACATTGACGACATTGCACATTTTGTAGGCCACAAATGAGGCACGCCAAATGATCGCCATAACTAAACTCGAAACGCTCTACATCATAGAGGAAAGGGATTGGCACACATCCGGTTTTAGAATCCATCTTTATGCGGAACGATGACGATTCCCGAAACCCAAGCGCTTCTCCTTATTATTCTCTTTCTATTACGCTAGCCAAATGAGACAACCACCAAGGAACGAAAAGGTACGTTCTAACTTCTGCATTAGAGAGCTAAAGAAGGGATTTGAGCCTATTTATAGAGTTTCCGACCGTGAGCCCTCTCATTATGGGCCGGATTTAACTCGACCCACACTAGCCAGCTCATATTAAAATGATTAAGAATCCCGATATCTTACCTTATTAGACCAACCCGCAAAATGATAAATAATAATTTCAATTAATGTAAGCCCATATTAAGAAAACTCTTGCACGTTGGACTCGTGTTCATGAACCATTTGAGCCATTATCCCATTGCTCTTCGTCGTCTAGGTCAGGAGATCCTTTCATGCCTAGTCCAACTTAGAAATGTAAGCTCATACTAAATTGATGTACACGCGGTGCTCCCGTGCGATCTGCTAAAAAATTATACCTGTAAATTTTGTATGTATGCAGTGGACAATACTCATATACATGAACAATGTCTATCACCACAATGCAACTTCTTATACTTGTTAACATAGTACCTATATGTTGATGACTTTTCGATCCTAACCAAATATAATATTAAATTTTCTGGCAAAAAAAAATTATGTTATATTTATTATTGGCTGTGATGGAAGAGTTACCACACATCGATTACACAGCACAAGCGAAAAAATTATCTAAAAAATCATAACCTATTGTACGGCACATAATTTAGTCTTAAAGTTTTCAATTGTGTCAATTTAGTCCCAAATCTTTTGAAATTTTATAGATTTAGCCTAAACCTTTTAAGGAATTACTAATGTAGTCATTCCGGCTAATTTTGACCATAAATCACTAACTTGGCAGTCCCGTCAACACCGGACGTCTTGCGTTACTTGGCCGGCATTGACACGAATAGTTTTTATAGATTTATTTATTTCTTCCTTTTGATCTTCATAGCGCCGACCACTAGACAAAGGCGACGAAGCCCTTGCGGGCTGCAAGCAAGGGCCTAAGCTAGGGCCACGAAGCCCTCGCCTCACTAGATTTGGCGAGGGCTTCGAGCCCCCATTAGATCCAGTAAGGGATACCACCTCTGGCTACAATTGGCATGGGCTTTGGGCCCTTGCCCTCACCCTCACGACCCTAAAAAGAAACAAAGGAAAATGAAAAAGAAAAGAAATAAAATAATTAATAATTTTTTTTATTTTTTTAAGTTTAAAATTGTCCACGTTAGCTTGATTTCCTGCGCGTCTTCCACACCATGAGGGTCGATTGAAGGTGACTATTAGCCACATCAACAATTTTCGATAAAAATCAGCCGAAATAACTCGCATTAGTAATTCATTAAAAGGTTTAGGACTTAATCGGTATCTCTTTGAAATATTTAGGACTAAAAACGCCATTAATTAAAAAGTTTAGAATTGAATTGGCAAGTTGTCAAAATGTGTAGGATTAATTTAGCATAATTGAAAATTTTAACATTGAATTGACCCCGTACAATAAATTCAAGAACTTTTGAATAATTTTCCCTGCATAAGTAGCGTCACATTATCATTTTTAAAGATTGACCCATGCACTTACCAGCCTTGAAACCATTACTTACCTTCTTTCTCTCTCAGAGAAACGTAGCCAGTTTGTCTAATAACGCAACACAAATTGCATGAAACGGTGAGGGCCAAACAGAGTAGCTGGCCTACCCTGTCCTCTGTTGAATTATAAGTACGCCTCATTGAAATCCCATCTTCTTCAATCTCCATGGTTCATTAAGACGCTTTCATACTCGTTCAAGGAACCGAAACGAGAGAGAGAGAGAGAGAGAGAGAGAGAGAGAGAGAGAGAGAGACAACGGCGATGTATTGTTTGTCCAAGGCCATGCGCGAAACGGAGGGCCCTGCTCCAGGTCACGTGCGCCGAAGTCCATATGCCGAGCAAGCTCGCAGCGAGCGACCGGATATATCGGAATGAATAATACATTAGCCCCGCTGAACCTTGAGAAGAGCAGGAAAAGGTTCTGAATCCTAGAGTTGTTCAATCTTCAAGTTGAATCTTCTTTCGTACTTGTTAACGAAATGAAGGTTGCGGTGATGATGTTGTTCGTCCAGGTCGCATGTGCTGCAGTTAACATTCTAAGCAAGCTCGCAGCTAGCGACAGAACAAACCTGATGCCCGTCATTGCATACTGTTTAATTTTTGCGACGGCCATCATGGTCCATCCGTGTTTTGCCTTCCCTTCACCTACAAAGGTTAGTTGAACAGAAACAGGAGGATGTTTTGGTGGCTTCTACCTGACCATTTTTAGGGCATTCATACCGGGGCGAGATTGTGAAAATAGGAGGTACTTAAAGTTTTATAGCTCAAGCGAGGTCCGGTGAGGCCGACCCTCGCTCAGCCGATGCCAGCCATCATCGGCCATGGCCTGTCCACGCCAGCGCCCGATCATGCCATATAAGGCGATCGTCGCGAGAATTAAACGGTCTAAAATGACGAGCGTCGGGTTCTTTTCTTCGCTAGCTGCGAGCTTGCTTAGGATGTTGACTGCAGCGCAAGCAATCTGGACAAACACCATCGTCGCCGCAGCCTTCATTTCGTTGACAAGTATTAAAGAAGATTGAACGTGAAGATTGAACAGCTCCAGGATTGAGAACCTTTCCCTGCTCTTCCAAGGTTGAGCGGGGTGAATGCATTAGAAAAGCACAAGCTCTAGCGGATCGCGCTTCGGCTAAAAATATATTAATAGCTTATCTGCCGTGGGAATGTTACAATTTTAGAGATGCAGTGTATGAAATTTAGACTCATGTTTCGAGCCAAAGGGTATGAAACTCTCTCCCTCTTCTCCTTGAACGAGTATGAAAGTCTTAATGGATCTCGAAATTTTTAAAAATGTGTGCTTAGCTACCGGGCAAATCAAACTTAAAATCTGGCGAGGATGAAATTTCTAATTTTCGGATAAGTCACTCGATTTGGATTATCTCATAAAAATCAAATAACTTATCAGTAAAAATATAAGTAGTGGATTAGGAGATACGATATAATATTTGTAGGGAAAAGTATAGAAAAAGTCCTAAAAATTGAATGAAAATGTCATTTTAAAAATATGACACCGAACCAAAAAAAATAAAAAAATTCCTCATGCGAAGAAGCTAATGGTATTCAAACTCTTCTTTTCCATTTCTTCTATTATACGTCTGTTTTACAAAGTAATAAGTCAAATGTCAAATAGTGTTATGTTCTCTGAGTTAAAAGGTTGTTATGTTCTTGTGTCCGTTTCATCAAACAAGCCTAGTGCTGTTAGGAGTAGCTTAAAGAAAATTAATGGGTATTCCATTACGCTTTTCAGTTGATAAAAAATAAATATCAGCATATTGCTTGAAGATCTAAACATTAAAAATTTCGAATTACAAATGGTAAAAGATCCGTGTTGAAAATATTCGCGTCATAAGAAGTGCATGAGTGTCGGGCCGGGTCGGATCGGGGAGTTCCTAAGAATGCTCAACCAACTACCGTCGTGTCATCGCAAGCGCATGACAACGCTACGATCGATGTTCTGCACCGTTGGGATTTTGATGGTTTATGCTAAGATGTGTTGAAGAAGTTGAGGCTGATAATCTTATGTGGCAGGTTCACGATGGCGTGTGTGGTTCACACCAAGCAAGTCACAAGATGCGTTGGTTGTAAAAATTGTAAAAGACAAGGAAATGCATTACCTTCTCTTTTATTTTATTTCATATGCGGTTTCCCAATCATTGGAGGGAAAATTGTATAAAAAAAGTTCCTAAACTTGTTGCACTTCGCCAATTCGCCGTTAACTTTTTAATTTTGTCAATTCAGTCCTAAACTTTTCTTTTGGTGCCTATTCAGTCCTAAACTTTTTGCATTTGTGCCACTTCAGTCCATCCGAATAACTTTAACCGGCCGACGCTTACGCGGAACCCGTTGATACTGATAGGGCAATTTTTAATGATGTGTTTTAGTATTTTTTTCAAGTATTTTTTATTAATTTTTATTTTTCTTTTACTCTTCATCTTCTTCCTCCAAACTGGCCACTGACGCTACCTTCATTGGGCGAGGTTGGCAATGCCGTCATTGGGCGAGCTCGGTCTCGCCGGATACGAGCGAGGCCGACCTCGCCGAACTTTGGCGAGTGCGAGGTTGAGATTGGTGGTGAGGCATTTCTTGAGGTGTCGGGACGTAGAAGAAGTTGTTGATGAAGAAGCCGACGCGATAAGGATTATAATGGAGAGGATTGATCCTCACCTGCATCAGTGCAGGCGAAGGGCCAAGTCTCGAAGGCTAAAAATTCTCCACAAGGTCTGGATTCTTCAGCAAAGGAAGCACCTCTTTGTCGTCTTCTTCAGCAACAGCTTCGTCTCTGTCCCGGCGCCTTAAGAAAAGCCTTACCACCGATCTCAATCTAGCACTTGCCATGGCTGGGTGAGGTGCTCGCCGCCCCACGCTTCCAATCTAGAGGTAGAAGGAGGAAGAAGATGAACAATAATAAAAAAAAAGTACAAACAAATAAAGAATTTACAAAAAAATATTAAAGTATAATTAAAAATTGCCCCCTTAGCGTTGGCGGGTCAAAGTTGGCTTGAATCGGCACAAATACAAAAGGTTTAAGGCTGAAACAGTACAAAAAATATTTAGGACTGAATTGGCATAAATGCAAAAGGTTTAGGACTGAATTGACAAAATTAAAAGGTTTAAGACCAAATTGATAAAATTAAAAGATTTAAGATTAAATTGGCAAAAGTATAATTGTTTTAGGTCTTTTTTGACAAATTTTCCATCATTGGACTAGATCACTAGCCGGACAAAAGGTATGAGAAAGAGAAATAATTATGTGATTGTACTAATACACCGTGACATTAATAGTGTGTTTTGAACCACATAAAAAAAAAGGAATAATAAATAAGTAGAACCGTTGTTTCTTCAATAATTACCTACAATATGCTTTGCCACTCTCACAATCACCCAAAATTATTATACTAGCAAAACCCATCATAGAAAGCATGGGACTAAGGGTGTGTTTAGTAACAATTCGATCCAAAAATCAATTTTGATCGGAATTGATTTTTTCCGATTATGTTCTCTGGACAAGTTTTACAAAATCGAACGTGTTTGGTAACTACACAAAATTTCCGTTCTCGGGAACAATTTCTCTTTCCATTTTTTTTATTTTAGTCAAATAATTACATTTTGTCACTACAAAATCAATCTATATAGCGTTGGTAATAAAATGAATACATATCATTCATAATTCCTAATTAGTTTATTTATTTCATGGAGTATAAAGACATGCAAAATCCTTAAAAAAAAACATAAGCTCAATAGGCAATTTGCACTTGAATTTTTGCCATGATTTTGTAGTTAAACACTTATATATCTAACTAAACACATACCCGGCCTAACTCATATTACTTAAATACTTCTATATTTAACCAAATCATGGCATATGTGTTTCTTATAATTTGTTAAGAATGCAATATAAATCTAGAGAAATGTTTTTAATTTTTTTTTCGAAAAAATAATTTTTTGTAAAAATTTATTTGTGTTTTTCAAAATATATATTTATAAACAATTAATATTAAAATATCAAAAATTTATTATTTTTATAACTAATTCTTCTTTTATTTTTTAATAAATTTATTTTGGTTTTATTTTCCTTTTTCTTCGGCTACTCGGCTGTGGTCGGCGGGTAGTGGCGCACAAAACAAAGTGAGAGTCTTCTCACTTTATTGATCTTGTTTTTCAAAAGTGATTCTAGAACAAAGAATCACATTTTTTTTTAATTCTTGTTTTTGCTCCAAATGTGTTCCTAGGAACAGAATAAAAAAAATTTAGCATCGAATCATTTAAGTTACTAAACAGATTTCGATCGTTTTTCATTTCAAAAAATAAAATCAGAGAATCAAAATCATTGCCATATAAATCTTAAGAATCATCTTACATCTTGACAATCCTAGAAGTTCGCATGGATATAAATGACGCAATAGAAGGCATACTTGCAACGGGTTCAAACGTTCCACTGCAAATTAACTTTGGGAGTTAAAATGGATAAGAAAGAGTGTGGGTGCTGGTATTTTGTTTGAAAAATAAACTAAGAAGTGCCTTATCCCACATTGAAAAAATTTGAATGTGCATGTAGACTAGATTTGGTACTAACAATAATAACCGTTGTGTCCTATTGAAATAGTGCGACTATTCACAAAGGGCTTTTATAACCTTTGGAGAGGTGCATCCGAATTGTGTTTGTTTGGACATAACTTTTAACTTTCGAAAGATTGTATCTATTCGAATATAATTTCTTAACCTTCAAAAGTTTGTGTCTATTTGGAAATAACTTCATAACCTTTGAAAGGTTGTGTCTCTTCAAACGTCGATTGTCAATGTCTTGATCGCTTCATGGTCATCAATATGTTTGTGAAAATTACACATAATTTTTCTAATAACTCTTTAATATCATTTATTAATCAAATATGGGCTTTCATCTTATATATTAATTTATAATGATCGTTTAACATCATTTATTTGTGAAACAAATAGAAGTTATCTTGTTATATAACTTTTTCGATTACCCTCTGGTATGATATGATCATGAATATACATTTTCGTGAAATGTTACAAGCACACATGAAAATTCATATCTATGCATTGCAGAAATATACTTAGAGATGTAATAGAATTCTCTAAACATATAGTCTTTTTGCAGGCATCTTTAGTGTGTTCATTGTGTGTAATTTTTTGCGATGATGCATTTTTATTGATGCGTTAAAGATTGTCAATTATCAAATATAAGTCTAATATGACATTGATAATTTAATATTATAATTTCTCAAATATCATTTTAACCTTATCAATTTGACAAACATGAGCCTCAAATGAGATTGATCTTTTAATGTATTATCCGCTGAATATGAGATAAGTGGTGCTCTGCCTCTGCTAGGGATTTCTAAGATAGCACATTTACCAGCTATTACTCCATAATAATCTACAACTATCATAATTTTTATCCAATAAAGTTGGATCAAACACAGATGCTTTTGAATGACTACTGAGTCATAAGAAATGATTACATTGGGTTTATAATTTAGCGAAAAATTTGTATTGAGAAAGTGAATAAGAGGGATTCTCATGTCCGGTCATATTGAGGATGCTGGAAAATTCTAAATATTGCTTTTAATTCTAGGAAATCGCTAGTTTGACGACCGAAGGCATTTTTTATTTATTCTCGACCACACAATCTCTTAATCAATTAGCGTTCTATGCAAAACACGCGATGATAATGTGTGAATCAACGATCGAGATTGTACCAAACACAGATCGTCGGTTAGGGGTGTCAACGGGCTCGATTGGGCCGGGTCTCGGCCGGGCCGGAGCCTGCTCGAAACCGAATAGTACCGAGCTCGACCCTGGCCGGGTTGGGTCGGGTCGAGTGCAAATTTTTTTTTTTCATTTTTTGGAATCAAAATCAATTAACAAACCCATCAAATGAAAGAATATAAAAAAATAAAAATAAATTAAATTAAAAAAAAACATGGATGTTAAAAAAGTCGGGCGGTGGGCCGGCTTGGTCCCAATACCAAACTCGGCTCGAAAATGTCAGAAAAATTAAGTAAATTTTCCAGCCGAGTCGGGTCCGGGCATGGCCGGCTTACTTGGCGTTGGTTTTTTTGATATCCCTACCTGTCGGGAATCATTTCCCTTAATTTTATGCTTCTTTAAGAAGAAAACCCCGTTACTTTTACTTATATGCTTATTTCTACTTGATTCTATGTATATAGTGCGCAATCGAGTTCCCATTCGGCGATACATTCGCGGTATAAAGTGCGGTCGCATCGCATGCGTTCTCGAAAGTACAAATATGCGCATGCGGGGTCGCCACGTGTCCGTTTCAGTCCGACCGACGGTACGAGACGATTCGTGAAATCACGTTCTGAATTGAGTTGGAAACCAAGCCAGATCAGATTATCCGCAGATTAAGAAAGCCAAATTGGCTGCAGCTTCCATTAGTGGTGGGGTAAAAATAATAGAGTCAAAAAGGGCAGTGGAAAATAATAATAATAATAATATTAAAAAAAAAAACATTCAAGCTGGTGAAGAAAGGTCTATCCACTTAATATCACCCCACCATGCACTGTCGCCGTCGCACGTGCCGGAAGCGAAGCACGTCGAAGCGAACCACCGACACACCTCCGACGTTTAACACTTTTTGTCTGGTGTTTTTTTATGTCGCACATGACATTTGAAAACCGCCGATGCCATTTATTTAATTTTATTTTTTTTTCCATTTTGGTAATGATCACATCCATTCCTCGAAATTCCTTTACTTGTCTATCGTCATAAATTAGGTCACAGTCCAAGCTCGAACTTCGCCCAATGGTCCTCGCGCATCATCAGCATTCACGAAAGAAAAACCCATGAATGGCCATGGCAAAGACGGAAAATTATAAAAAAAAAAGTTCTAAATATATTATAATTGAGCCAATTTAATTTTAAATATTTTTTTTGTTAATTGAGTTCTAAACCTTTAGCAATTATGTTAATTCAATCCATTTTGCCGATTGATCTTGGTACGGATATTTTTTAATAAATATTTTAGTAATATTTTTTTAAAAAAATTTCTTCTCTTTTTTTATTTTTTTTTGTATCTATTGTGGTGGACGAGGGCCGTGTGAGGCCATGGCTGCCATAGCCCGCGACCGTGCCTCGTGAACCCTAACCCTTGTGAGGTGGCCGCGATGGCCTCGCTCAGCCGGGCGGGGGGCTGCGAAGCGCTTGTCGACCAACTCTAGTGACCCTTGCTAGCCACGGTGAGCGTAGGCAAGAAAAAAAGAAAATAAAAAATAATGAAAAATAAAAAAAATAAAAAAATTAATAAAAATTGTCCACAATAAAGTCGGCTAGCAAAGTGGGCTGAATTGACATAATTGCAAAATGTTTAGTACTCAATTAGAAATAAAAAAAAATTATGACTGAATTGGCATAATTACAATAAATTTAGGATTTTTTTTTTATAATTTCCCCTCATGAAGGCGATCTGTTTCACAAATGAAGAAGGATATTCACATGCTACATGGTCCGTGTAATCTATTTTGCCACACAACCCACCTCCATCGATATATACAAACACATATATTTTCTATCCAATTAATGTTGATAGAGTAGATCGTATAAAAAATGAATTACATTTGCACAATCGCTGGTTTAATCGAAATATGTGAAATTTTGTGAAAGTAATGCAACTCTTCCAAAAACTTAGATTCTTTGATAAGGCAACCAATTAGGTGGGGCCCAACTAGGGCAAATTGGCCAACCCCACAAAAAAAAAAAAATTTACTCGGCACGCTTGCCATATGGCATCACGGCCATATCTAAATCTAGTTCGGATGAGCAATCTTTTTCAAAGAATTTCCTAGTTAATTTGGGCACGAAAATAGAAGTTGAATGGCCCCATCAATTTCTCATATGCCCTCGAGGGTTCCACAACCACTACAGCGGATGACTTCCATCATATCCCAAAAACCTAGTACGCATAATTATGCTTTGATAGTATAGAATATCCAAATCTTTTGGTCCGGTTAATCTCCACGAACATGTACATATCGTATAAAGCGGACATAAACTCGGGACTTCGAATTAAATTGATGTTGCATAAATTGGTAGCTAAGCACACCTAAGTAAAATAATGCTTGGCATCAACCTAGGTATAAGAAGTGGACATTGTGATCATTGGGGACGCCATGCAAAATGCTTTTGCCCCCAAAAAGCGGCTCCACTTCCATGCATTTGTTTGGCGGCCCTGCATTGAAGAAGCCAACACTCACATGGACACTCTCTCTCCTTCCCGGCACGTGCCGGCTGCCGGAGGCTGGTGCGAGGATGATTTTAGTGCAGGGTGACGTGAGTACATAGCCAAGCAAAACATCAGGTGGCCTTGTTCTCTGCTGCGTTATATGTACTCCTCTCTTCTGCAGCATTCATCACTCATTTTCAAAAAATACAAATCCATCTCAAGATATTCACCTCGTTCAAGAAGCCGAAATTTCTAGAGAAGAGAGTTTCGAGCGATGGCGACACATCGTTTGTTCGAGGCCGTGCACGAAGCGAAGGCCCCCTTGATGATGGTCGCCGTCCAGGTCACGTTCGCCGGCGTCAACATACTGTACAAGCTCGCTGCGAGTGATGGGATGAACCTGACGATCGTCATCGCCTACCGGTTCATATTCGCAACGGCTTTCCTAGCCCCTCTGGCCTTCTTCTTAGAAAGGTCACACACGCTTCTCTCATCAAACGAAGTTTACTTTTTCCCTTGTGATATAGGTGGATCTGAACATGTATGTTTATCCTGATTTCCTTCTTTCACATATAACAGGAAGAGCAGGCCAAAGATAACGTGGACAGTGCTTGGGCAAGCCTTCTTCTGTGGGCTATTTGGGTAAGTGTGAGTTCGTGGATGCATCGATGTTCAGGTTCTTGGTCACCACATCTGGGCGAGGCGATCCCCGCCAGCGGCCGGCGAGCCCTCGCCGCCGGCTGCAATAAATAAACAAAATGAAAAACAAAAAGAAATGGGAAGAATGAATTAAGTAAAAAAAGGGAAAAAAAACTCAAAAAAGTAAATAACGAAAATTTCCTTGATCATGCCGTTCTTTGAAACATCGAGGGCATTCAAGCCTTTATTTGAAATAATCAGACCCTTATTTGAAATTTTCACATGTTTTCAATTACTGCAGCCAGCCGACAAGATACAACCTTTACTAGATCATTCTCATGAGACAGACTTCTACTAGATAAATGTGGAAGACTCAGGCGTTTATGCATGGGGAGTTTCTGGTCTTTTTTCGCTGACTGTGCTTGAACGTATTGCAGAGGATCAATGGGGCAAAATTTGTACCTAGCAAGCTTATCGATGACATCGGCAACCTACGCCTCAGCCATGGCCAACCTCGTCCCCGCAGTAACCTTCGTCTTGGCGGTTTCTCTCGGGTATGTACAGGGATTTCTGACACGAATTCCTCGACATGTAGTTGGATTAAAATTTTAGTAGAATCAGTCTTTGCAAGATGTTCTTCTGAGGTTGCGTGTGGTTTTCTTTCATGTTCCCGTTGGTGGCCGATCGAAATTAGGTTGGAGAAGGTGAGGCTGAGGACGGTTGCAGGGAAGGCAAAGGTGGCGGGAACATTAATGGGGATCGGTGGGGCGATGCTGCTCACGTTCTACAAGGGTGTGGAAGTCAACCTCTGGTCAACACACGTGAACCTTTTGCGCCACGTGGCGGCAACCCAACATGGCCGGGAGGGTTCGGGCAATCTCCTCCTGGGCTCGCTTTTGGCTGTGGCCAGCTGCTTCTGCTATGCTTTGTGGCTGATCATTCAGGTGGGTCTTTGCCTTTTCTTTTCAATACTGTCTTCCTTCGTATCGTCCCCTTTGATTCGCTTCCCTTCCCCGTGGGAGATCTTTCTATCCCGTTCGATGCTTCACTTCACTGTCTCAATAGATCAAGGGTTATATTTGAATCCCACATAACCACCCAAAATTACCCTAAAATTCACGCTTTACCTTCGAGCGAGAACTCCCCATATATCGGTGGAATCGAGAATCCAAACCCCATGTTTATAGAGAAGCATGGAAGTGGCCAGTAACCTCATGATAGCCTAAATAAAAAACCTATCAAAACGTTCAGTTTTTTTTTTTGTGCTTGAAATAAATAAAACGACATGTTTAAAATGTTAGAAATATCGTAACACGCATGTCGACAAGTGTTGTTTCTCGGCAATTAGAAATCATAATATACAATGATTTGTTTGATAGGCCAAGATGAGCGAGGGATTCCCATGCCAATATACGAGCACGGCGTTGATGACCTTCATGGGGTCAATCCAAGCGATGGTTTACGCATTGTGTCGAGAGAGGGGTTGGAGCCGAGTGGCAGCTCGGATGGAACATTAGGGCTCCTCACCGTATCATACTCGGTACATCACGGAAAAACACTAAACTCTAATGTTGCGTGCACTTATTAGGGCTTAATATCGATTGCGATCGCGGTATATGTCGTTAGCTAACCTACCATCACCTCACGCGAGGCGATTTTTGCCCCGTGGTGCTGTAGGGGATCGTCGCTTCCGGGTTGTGCTATACTCTAATCGCTTGGTGCGTGCGGATGAGAGGACCGGTCTTCGTGTCGATTTTCAATCCTATGATGCTGGTGACCGTGGCCTTGGCGGGGTCTATGATTTTGGACGAAAAATTGCACATGGGAAGGTATATATATTATGCACAAATATTTTTAAAGTATTTGAACCTTTCGAATCGCTCAACACGAGATATCTAAGATTTCGCTTTCTTTCTATGGCAGCATTCTAGGGTCGGGGCTCATAGTACTCGGTCTCTATGCGGTGCTGTGGGGCAAAAGAAAGGAGAATAAGAGAATGAATCAGTTAATGCCATCGATCGGCTCCGGTGAATCTGAATCCATCGAGATCATCGTCGCCTCTCCGAACAAGAACTGCGTTAAGGAGGGCGATGATGCCCTAGAGGTGGCACAAAAGGAGAGCGAAGTGATCAAAGAAAGTCTTGAAGAGAAAAGAGGAGGAGGAGGAGAAGAACAAAGCTTAACGGGCAACTGACCTGGGATTAGCGTACGATGTACATTGTCCCTAATATAGCCAGGCATAGAAATGCAAAAGTGGCAAATTCAACTTGTCCAAGATTGGAGGCATTTTGGTAAATAGCGGCTATTGTACGGCAATGTCCGTACCATAGTCAAGAACTTAAGTAATACCCAAGTAATTAGCTATTCCCTTACTGTATAATTAATCAGTTCATTTCATTGAATGATGTACCCAACCCAGAGATTGTGCCTCTCCCAATGATATCCTTTTGTTTTTCCTTTAAACAATCTTGTCTTTCCATCTAATTAAAATGTTGT
The DNA here is from genome assembly GCA_021437795.1 of Rhodamnia rubescens. Lineage (NCBI taxonomy): Eukaryota > Viridiplantae > Streptophyta > Magnoliopsida > Myrtales > Myrtaceae > Rhodamnia > Rhodamnia rubescens. The sequence continues at coordinate 6,759,956 of JAILYA010000002.1, read as the reverse complement.
CCCCGTATTAATACAATTAACTAAAATAGATGTCAATCAATGATATAATATCTTAGTCAAGAACTTAAATAATACCCTAGTCTTTAGATATTCCCTTTTGTATAAGTAGTCATTTTATTGTACACTCAATAACCTTACCGAAACGACCAAATGCTCTTTCGTGATCAAGAATTGATGCTTGGTAATGTCCCACGACCACCGCCCATGAATATGCGATACTTGTCCTTCACCATTTCCGATTCCTCGTTCAATTCCAAAATCGGTGGTAGCAACGTAATTCCAAGTTGAGAATCCATAAGGTAATTATCCTTAAGATTGTTGGAAATATGTTAGATAATATAAAAATAACAATCGTAGAAAATGTGTTGGAAAATACGAGAAAAGTAAGATCAATTGTCCGAGGTGTGTGAGTACGTCGTCCTTAAGGATAATTCCGCCTCTTGGAGTATGAAACTCGGTACGTAAGGCTTCAAGCGGCTATCCTCCCAAGATACAACAGACCTTTTTTATATTTCGCATTGAATATTAGAAGAAACAGAAATAATGTTATGTGTATAACTCAGCCAAAAAAAGGAAAGAAAGAAGGCTTGTAATGCGGAGAGATCGCTTATAAATTATGGTTTGCAACTCTTATATTCAAACAAAAGAGCCATTAAGAAAGAGCCGTTAAGAAAATCGTTATAAGAATGTTAGTAAATGATTAGAAAACTAACCATTAGAAAACATTTACAAGACCGTTAGTAATCTAACCATTAGAAAACCATTATACAACCGTTAAAAATAATGATTGCCGTCGTAATTTTATCAAAACCATTATAAAAGAATATTTCAAAACTATTGAAATATTCAACAACACTGGCAGATTTGCGTTGTATGTATACATAAAAATTGTATGTTTGATCACTTGTCGAGGTAGAAGGTCACCAATTGAGCTTTCGAGTTTGTTCATGCTTAGCATAATTTTTTTTTTTGAATTTAGTGTAAATTGTGTATGAAGGATAGTGAATAGGAGGGGTTCTCATGTCTGGTGACATCTTGAGGATGCCGGAAAATTCTAAAGATTGCTTTAATTTTATGCTTATTTAAAAAGAAAATCCTTTACTTTTACTTAGGCCGGAAGTATTCAACTTATGGATGTCTTTTTTACTTTATGCTTTGTATTAGAGATCCTGAACTATTCCTGATTGAATTCCAATTCGACCGAAAATTATTAAAAAAAAATCGTAAACCTTTTGCACTTTTGCCAATTCCATCATAAACCTTTTCACCTCTTACCAATGCAGTTTTATTAATCGAAAATCACCGACATGGGCATTAATCGTCCTATGTAAAATCGCCGGTACTAACGTGAATAATAATATTTTAATATATATATTTTGAATATTTTAAATTTTTTATTTCTTCTATTTTTCTTTTGTATTTTTCCTTTTTTATCCTTTTTCTATGCCCTCGCTGGGGCCGGCGGAGGTGGAGGCTGCTGAGAAAAACTGAAAAAGGAGAAAAAAAGGAAAAAGAAAAACGGAATAAATAAATAAATTAAAATATATATTAAAAAATATTTATGTCAATGTCCGTGGTGCCACGTAGGATAATCGGTATTTATATCGGCGATTTTCGGTCAATAGGACTAAATTGGTAAAAGTATAAAAAGTTTATGAGTTTTTTTACAATTTACCATCCAATTCGGCGATACATTCGAGGTATATAGTGTGGTTGCTTCGCATGCATTCGTGAGTATAAATATGTGCATGCGGCATCGCCACGTGTCCATTTCAGTCTAGTGTTTCGAAGACAGTACGAGACGGTTTGTGGGATCACGTTCTGAATGGAGTTGGAAACAAAGCCAGATTAGTGGATTCGGATAGCCAAATTGGCTGCAGATTCCATTAGTGGAGAAAAAAATAGTCAAAAGGGGCAGTGGAAAATCAAAAGCATTCAAGCTGGTCAAGAAGGGCCTATCCATCCGCCACGCACCGTCGCTGTTGCACGTGCAGGAAGCGAAGCAACGTCAAAGCGAAGCCCGACATACCTCCGATTAACACTTTTTCTTGAGAAAATTTCAAATAAAAATCTGAAATATTCTAATTTTCTCAAATAAAAATATAAAGTGAATTTTATCTTAAAAAAGGACCTCAAGTGCCATTTTTATTTCAAAGAAGAGCTGACCAAGGATATTTTAGCAATTTACATTTTTTGATTTTTTTTCCTTTTTTTTTCTCCCTTTCCTTTTTTTCCCTTTCTTAATTATTTTTTTCCTTCGTTTTTTGCAAATGCCTGGCCACCGGCGAGGGCTAGGCAGCCTAACCTAGGCAGCGCTAGGCTGGCTTCGCCCAGGCGGCCAACTATGATACTCGAAAACGAAGAGCGAACAAAACTGCGAATTGGGCGGACGGTGGGAGCCGGACAATTGGAGGCGGCAGCGTGCTTGCCGGAGAAGACGAGCTCATCCACCACCTCGCCGGTGGCTTCTTCCAAACGCAGGTCGAGATGATCTTCTTCCACGATGCCCTTGTCCTGTTGCAGCAGCCTCACATGTTGATTGGCGAAAATTTTTATACCTTGCCGATGGCCGTTTCCACAAGAAAGGGAAGGAAAGAAAAAAAGAAAAAAATATCCATAAAAGGTAAATGGCTAAAATATCATTGGTCGAACCCTTCTTTGAAATAAAAAGTGGCACTTCACCCTTTTATTTGAGAAAATGAGAGCACTTTAGGGCTTTATTTTGAAAATTTTTCATTTTTCTTCAATAATGTGGCACATGACATTTTTACGATCAGTGTGCTTGCCGGCTCTGCCATCTTTTCTCTCTTCCTTTTTTACCTCGTCGAGGTGTCAATGGAGAGAGAGATGGCGGGGTCGATAGGCACACCGATAGTAAAATGTCAAACGCCACATTTATTAAGGGGGTTTTAATAGCACAACGCTTCTGAGGGATTATGAATGTGGCAGTATTTTGTAGGGTTATAAATTCTTAAAAAAGTCAAACTCCATAATAATTTCTAATTATTTTTTTTTGTAGTCCGGAATAGGCTGTTAATCTCACAATGAATTAAATACCGTCACATAATCATTTACCATGCAATTTTCTGAAAAAAAAGTTCGCTTTTTTTGTTCCATCTTCGAAATTGTCATATCCATATCTTGAAATTCCTCTGTTTGTTTATCGTCCTGAGTGGTTCAATAATGTTGAAATTATATCTCAGTTCAACCTCGAACTTGGCCCGATAGTCCTCGCGAGTATCTCACTAGTGGAAGACTATCCGGCCGACAAATGAAGAAGGATTTTCATTTGCCACACGGTCTGTGTAATCTATTTTGTCCCACAACCCACCTCAATCGCATAGGTTGCAAATTTGACTTTCTAAAAACTTGAATTCCATTTGCACAAGCGCCCGTTTATTCGAAATATGTGAAATTTTATGAAATCACGATCAATTCTTCTAAAAACTTCTTAAATCAGGCAATCAATTAGATGGGACCCGACAGGGACAAATTGTCCAACCCCACAAAAAGTTACCCGGCACAGCATGCCATATGGCATCACGACCGTATCTAAATCTAGTTCGGACAAGCTATTTTTCCAAAGGATTTGATACTAAATTTGGCCACCAAAGTAGAAGTTGAATGGCCCCATCAATTTCTCATATGCACTAGAGTGCTCCACAATCACTGCAGCAGAAGAGTTTCGTCATATCTCTTAATACTTAGATACGCATTGTCTAGAGTAATCGAATCTTTTGGCCCGATTACTCTCCACGAACACGTAAATATCATATAGAGCGGACATAAACTCAGGAATCCAAATTAATTTGATTTTCCCAGAAGTGGTAGCTAAGCACACATAACATAAGTAAAATAATGCTTGCATCAACGTAGGTATAATGAGCGGCCATTGTGATGACTGGGGAAGCCATGCAAAATGCTTTCGCCCAAAAACAGCGGCTGCACTTCCATGCATTTGTTTGGCGGCCGTGCATTGAACAAGCCAACACCCAAATGGAGCCTCTCTCCTTTCCTGGCACGTGACGGCTGAGGGATCGCACGTGCGAGGATGATTTTAATGGGGCTTTTTTAAAAAATGAGTCAAAATAAAAAAAAATTACAAATTACTTTTTTTATTTACCAAAAGGGGGCCCGTGAGGGGCCCACAGTCCCTCACGGCCCTGCGGGCCCTTTTTTTAATTCTTAATTATATATATTAAAGCATTTGTATTTATTTAAATTTGTAAATAATTATCAATAATTAATTTGTAAATTTTATTTATTTATTTTGTTATTTTATATAAGTACGGTCCACCTTTGTGTGGTTAACTTGTACAGTATAAAACAATCTTACACAAAGATACTCATCCAAACACACCAATCAAGATCTTATTTTACATTTTAAAAATAAGATGTAACCACACCAATATCACACTTTAACTTCTAGTTGTGGAATAAAAATCTAAAATTCATGTTTACATGAATAGACTCGTTTATAACCTATTCAATGCACTGCGAATCCAGCAGCTCATGCCCTACTCAACCCTTACTAAAATTGATTCATATTCCTTAAAGCACTTGCATATTTGATCCAAATTGAAGCGATGACGTGGAGTGAGCAAGGGCCGATATCTTCGTTCATGTAGATTTGGCTTATTTTTTTCACTCGTGTTACGTCCGGCGTTCGAACAATTTTTGCTACCTCACAAGTTGCAAAGTGAACCTTAAAAATGTTGGACAAAAATGAAGAAGTTAATGCGGTGATGCGATGGTTGTTTGTCTCGCGACTTACATTGTCGACGTCGACTTCGACTTCCAAAATGATTTATTTGATGTCCCTTCCGTCTTGCATGTCGTATTCTTGTAGAGCTTGTTTGAGTTCCTCTATTGTAATAAAAGGTTTTTTTTTCTTTAAATGGGTCAAAATAAAATAAAAATTTTACAAAATTGGGTTTATCCATACAACCTTGGCCACAAAATTAATTATTGATAATTATTTACAAATTTATATAAATATAAATGTATTTTTAATATAAAATAATTAAAAAATCGTAAAAAATACGGAATAAAGAAAAAGGCCAGCGGGGTCGTGCGGGACTGTGGGGCCCGCACGGGGCTTCGTGTGGGAGTTATGCTCCCGCACAGGCTTTGTGCCCTTTTGGTAAATGAACAAAAAATAAACCCAATTATTTTTTTTTTTTTGACCCATTTTTTAAAAAGAACCCATTTTAATGCAGGGTGACGTGAGTACATGGCCAAGCAAAAACACCTGGGGACCTTGTTCTCTGCCGCGTTATATATACCCCACTTCCACTCCTCTCTTCTCAAACGTTCATCCCTCATTTTCAATAAAAAGGTTTAGCAGATCCCCCATCTTCTTCAATTTTCACGTTTAACTTAGATAATTTCACGCTGGTTCAAGAAACTGAAATCTCAAGAGAAGAGAGAGAGAGCTTCGAGTGAATGGCGACGCATAGTTTCTTCGAGGCCGTGCACGAAGTGAAGGCCCCGCTGATGATGGGGGCCGTCCAGGTCGCGTTCGCCGGCGTCAACATACTGTACAAGCTCGCCGCGAGCGACGGGATGAACCTGACGATCGTCGTCGCCTACCGGTTCGTATTTGCGACGGCTTTCCTAGCCCCTCTGGCTTTCTTCTTAGAAAGGTCACATGCACTTCTCTTATCAAACTAAGCATACTTTTCCCTTGTGATATCGGTGGATCCGAATTTGTATACTTATTCTGATTTCCTTCTTTCACATATAACAGGAAGAGCAGGAGAAAGATAACGTGGACAGTGCTTGGGCAAGCCTTCTTCTGTGGGCTATTTGCGTAAGTGTGAGTTCGTGGATGCATCGATGTTCAGGTTCTTGGTCACCACATCTGGGCGAGGCGAACCCCCGCCGGCTGCAACAAATAAAAAAAAAAGAAATAGAAATGGGAAGAATGAAAATTAAGTAAAGAAAAAAAGGAAAAAAAAAACTCAAAAAAATAAATGACGAAAATGCCTCGATCAGGCCGTTCTTTTGAAACGATGAGTCTTATTTGAAATAAGATTCATTTCATGTCATTTTTTGAAATTTTTCCATGTTTTCACGTACTGCAGCCGACAAGATACAACCTTTACTAGATTATTCTCATAAAAGAGACTTTTAGTAGATATATCTGGGAGACTCAGGTCCTTATGCATGGGGAAGCTTCTGGTCTTTTTTGTTTTTTTGTTGACTGTGATTGGATGAATTGCAGGGGATCAATGGGGCAAAATCTGTACCTAGCAAGCTTATCGATGACATCGGCGACCTACGCCTCGGCCATGGCCAACCTCGTCCCGGCGGTAACCTTCGTCTTGGCCATTTCTCTCGGGTATGCACAGGATTTCTCATGCAAATTGTTGTAATTTAATTCGCGGAAGCTAATCAGGATCTTGGGAATATATCAAAGCGAGAGAAAGCCAGAGAAAAATAAATTAGGAACAATAAAAGATAATGACGATGTACGTGGTCCGATCCGAATGTCGAAACTTATATCCACGGTGAGAAGCCAGTAAATAATCCACTATAATCGAAAAATTTAACTTTACAAATCTCTTATAGGCTCGAGTGTTTTCAACACTTAAATTAAATCTAAATCCCAAATATTTTCAAATAAATAACTCAAATGGATCTAAAATCTCACCACGCAATCCATGGGTTCCCGCTTCTGTTCACGGCCACCTCAAAGGAAACTCAAGTGCTCGAGGACTTTGTTGTGCGGCTACACGGGAACCCTTCACTGTGCAGTGTGTGGCTTTCAATTTTTGCTGAAGAGGCCCACTCCATTATTGCTTCTCGATGAGTGTGGCCTTGTCAAGAAAGAACCCATCATTCGCCTCTCTCTCTCTCCTACGTGCGGCCACATTGGCTAACAATGAAATTTTTCAACACCCACCCCACCCCCCAAACACTTTCAGCCAAGAGGAGAGCAAAGTCATTTTCCTGATGGAAGTGCGTAACAAAAGTTCGATATTTTAGCTCGGAGAAATTATTAAGAGGAGGCTCAAGTTCGAACTTGTCAATATATCTAGTTAAACACGCCTTAACTCGAAAGCTTAAATTTATGATTTATGGACTAATATGGATATATTAACTTACTTTACATCACTTCATTGAAAATATGCCTCGAGTTTAAGCTCAAGCCTAAATCTGAATATTTCGAATTGGATATTCCCTATTTGAAATTGGAGTCCTCGCAAAAATAAACATAAAAGGAAAGTGCAATTGGATTTGGCTAAGGAATTTTAGTGGATGCACTTTGATATACGGTTTTGGTCTTGGCTTTCAATTGGAAAGTCCAAGTGGACTTTCGTTTCTTTGAAGTTTGACTTGTGCAGTAAAAGATAAGAAGAAAAGGAAGATTTGGATCCCTGCAGAACTCGGTCTTGTTCTTTATCTTTTGGCAGAGTACATATATATTATAATATGTACTTGTGGTTTAACAAAAAGAAAAAAAGTAAGACAGGAGAAAAAAACGTGAGGTCTTTGAAGCACCAATTTCGTTTGAGTGCTTGGCGTGCCGAAGTTGATCGCACGAAGTCTTGAAGCGCCGTTTATTGAGCGCTTGGCAAGGGTTTATCTTCGTTGGATTTATTCGCGAAATTACATCAAGAATTCAAGTGTCGAAGCCGATTAAATCTTGAGGTTAGATTTGTTTAATTCTTTTGCGAGATTAAGAGATTATTTCGTGAGGAATTAGAGGCTAAACACCGTGTTCGTTCTTGGATGTAATTGGGGCTTGGGAAACACCGAGAGTGTTTGAGTGATTCGAGTGTGGTTTTGTAATCTCCGTGTATCGCTTCGTTCTATAGTGGAATTCGTTGCTTGCTCTCCCCAGTGGACGTAGGTCTCTACGACCGAACCACGTACATCCAGTGTCCGATTTATTTTCTTGTTCTATCTATTTTATCGTTCGATCGCTTGGTTCCGCGCAACAACTTCGATTCTCCGATATGAAATTTTTTTAACATAACTTACTCACATGCGCATCCTAACAATTTCTTTTCTCTTTTACCCCCTCATTCTCGAAATACATACAATAAAGCAAGACCATAATTTTGTCTTGTAGTGCCCCTTTCATTCTAGACAGCCAACGTGCAGCTACTTTAAGGCCATCTCTTTAATTTCTTTGCGTGGTCAAACTTGGATATAAATCTAACCGGATCGGATACCACGGCTCAAACTCGAAATGTAATTCAACACAAATTCCTCGACATGTAGTGGGATTAAAATTTTAGTAGAATCAGTCTTGGCAAGATGCTCTTCTGAGGTTGCGTGTGGTTTTCTTTCATGTTCCTATTGGGGGTCGATCGAAATTAGGTTGGAGAAGATGAGGCTGAGGAGGGTTGCAGGGGAAGGCAAAGGTGGCGGGAACGTTAATGGGGATCGGCGGGGCGATGCTGCTCACGTTCTACAAGGGCGTGGAAGTCAACCTATGGTCCACGCACGTAAACCTTTTGCGCCACGTAGCGGCGACCCAACATGGCCAGGAGGGTTTGAGCAATCTCCTCTTGGGCTCGCTTTTGGCCATGGCCAGCTGCTTCTGCTACGCTTTGTGGTTGATCATTCAAGTGAGTCTCTGCCTTTCCTTTTCAATACGTCTTCATATTGTCGCCTTCGTTTTTCTTCATTTCACAGTGTGAGATCTTTCCAGTAGGATTCACCTTTTTCCTTTCAAGGTTCTTTTGGTTAGTCATATCCAAGATTCTTTTTTTAGAACGTGAATTTTCTATCCCGTTCAATGCTTCGCTTAGTGTCTCAATAGATCTAGGCAATTGATGTGCGGTTTCTATATTTGAATCCCGACATCTCCCACCCAAAATAAACATAAAAGGTCACACTTACCACCTTACAAGGGGAAACACCCTCAATGTCTTACAAATCGGTTGAATCGATAATTTCGAATGCCCCATGGCTGCAGAGAAAGATGCAAGAGGCTGATGTGACCTCATGCGTAGTAAATATACAGGGTAGCTTACCAATACGTACAATTTTTTTCTCTTTACATATCGTAATGTGCTGTTTCTTGGTAATTAGAAATCATAATATACAATGATTTGTTTGACAGGCCAAGATGAGCGAGGGATTCCCATGCCAATACACGAGCACGGCGTTGATGACCTTCATGGGGTCGGTCCAAGCGATGGTTTACGCACCGTGTCGAGAAAGGGATTGGCGCCAATGGAAACTCGGATGGAACATCGGGCTTCTCACCTGTATCATACTCGGTACACCATGACGAACCCCTTACTCTATGATGTTGCGTGCATTTATTAGGGTTTAATATCGACTTTCGAACTACCTTGGTATTCATTGTTAGCTGATCCGTTGCCCCCGGTGCTGTAGGGGATCGTCGCTTCCGGGTTGTGCTATACTCTAATGACTTGGTGCGTGCGGATGAGAGGACCGGTCTTCGTGTCGGTTTTCAATCCTCCGATCTTGGTGACCGTGGCCTTGGCGGGGTCTATGTTTTTGGACGAAAAATTGCACCCGGGGAGGTAAGTATATATACATGTATTCTTAAAACATTCGAACCTTCCAAATCACTTAACACGGGAGAATTAAAACTTTGGCTTTATTTCCACGACAGCATTCTAGGGTCGGGGCTCATAGTGCTCGGTCTCTATGCGGTGCTGTGGGGCAAAAGAAAGGAGAATAATAAGATGAATCGGTTAGTGCCATCGACCGGCTCCGGTGAATCTGAATTCGTCGAGATCGTCATCGCCTCTCCGAGCAAGAACGGCAATAAGGAGGGCGACGATGTCCTAGAGGTGGCTCAAAAGGAGAGCCAAGTGATCAAAGAAAGTCTTGAAGGGAAAAGAGGAGGAGGAGAAGAACAAAGCTTAACGAGCAACTGACCTTGGATTACCGTACGATGCACATTGTCCCTAATATAGCCAGGCATAGGAATGCAAAAGTGGCAACTTCGACTTGCCCAAGATTGGGGACATTTTGGTAAATAGACGATATTGCACAGCAATGTCTGTACCATAGTCAAGAACTTAAATAATACCCAAGTAATTAGCTATTCCCTACTGTATAATTAATCAGTTCATTTCATTGAATGATGTACCCAACTCAGAGATTGTGCCTCTCCCAATGATATCCCTTTGTTTTTCCTTTAAACAATCTTGTCTTTCCATCTAATTAAAATGTTGTCCTCGCGTTAATACAATTAACTAAAATAGATATCAATCAATGATATAATGCTTTTATAATTCTCAATTAAAGAGAAGTGTGCGCTTGAATTCTATGTGTAACTGCTTTTATATCTCAAATAAAAGTACATGATTTCTTTGTAGCCATAGATCATATCAACCCCATCAGGGAAAAAGTTAGGGTCCGGCTTCGGCACCGATCCAAGATCTAGTTTGCAATCTTACTAGGTCATTAAATTAGTCGGGTATTTGATGGACATTAATTTAGGCAATAATTCTTTGTATATAGCATAAACTCATTAGCTGAATCCATGGATATACCTCATAACAACATATGTTATGAGACAATGGGCATGATTGATTCTTTGTCTACGAGATATAACGTACAAATCAGATGATGAGCAGGTTGTTGGCTAGGACCATCTAACAATAGAGGAGTTTCCCACATAGAATTTTATATGCGTTGTCTAACTATCTAGTTAAAATAAAAAGTAACGCTAGTTACTTCTTCTTTATATGGAACGCGCATAATATATAGAGTGAGGAAATTACCCAAAGTGTCTCAAACTTATTACGTTTGTGCTAATTCAATTCTTAACATTTTAATTTAGCCAATTTAGTCCTAAACTTTTTTAAAATTTGCCAATTGAGTCATTCAAATTCAATTTTGATCGGATCTCGTTAATGTGGATGCCAACAAACATGGGACGGTCGATGCTTAAGTGAATAATTTATATATATTTCTTTTAAATTTTCCCAGAGTTTTCTGAATTTTTTTATATTTTATTTTGTTTTGTTTTTCGTTCCTCTTTCTTATCTTTCTTGTTTCTAGGCCGCCTTAATTTTTGCGATGACTGTCATGGGCCCTCCAGCTTTCTTCTTAGAAAGATCACACACGTGCACCCACTTCACTTCTCCCAATAAAACAATTTTGTTTTCCTTGTGATATCAATTGATTCTAAGGTGTATGTGTGAACAGGTTTTGTATTTCTGCGTATAACAGGACGAGGAGGCCACAGATAACGTGGACCGTTCCTATGGAAACCCTTATTTATTGACGCCTAAGTTTTGGTGACTCATTTAAGCATTCCTACCATAAAAAAAAAAATTAGGAATTGACCCCGATCCTTAGCAAGAAAAATATCAGTAATTGCATTTCCTTATTCGTTGCGTTTCTTATCATGCATTATTAAACCCACCTACTTTTTATATAAATTGGACCGCCGGCAGGTGAACTTAGATGAATGGTCCTGAACGTAATTAACAAGTTGGACTGTGCTCATAAGAACATTAAGTTTGGCCAAGCGACCAAGGTGGCATTTATTGGAAATTGGAGGAAATAAAAAAATATCAAGTTTGAGGGAATCTACAATCTCCTCCACCAAATCTTCAACTTCCACGTCTTTTTCATCATGGTGTGTCCATGATCTTCATGAGCAATTGAAAAAAGAAGCAGCACAAAAGGAATGTGGCCTTTATGTATATACTTATTTCAAGATGGGATGGTGGAGGTGGTTGAGTTGTGGAAAGAAAGTGGAAAAACGAGGTGGACGCTTACTATAAAAACACGCCACCACCTCACGCTGTGCTGCATCCGCCATCACCAAGGCTCCACGTTGTCGCCGGTATTGCCTTTCGGGCAGCGAGATACGTCGCAACTTTTTCCCTGCCAGATCGCCGTCGTAGCCCCATCTCGTCCTCACGGTTGCACCACCGCCTGCTGCTGTTCCGTGAGTCCTTGCTGTGTACAGCAAGCCCGCACCTGGCCAAACTCAGCCGTGCCTGTTCAATGGCTCCGATTCTTGGCACCAATCCTACAAGTGTAGCTCTACTGCCGCGAGCCATATCATGCCCGTGACCCTACAAGTGTAGCTCTACCGCGGCGAGCCATATCATGCCCGTGACGCCTATGTCCACCAAGCCACATCTAAAAGCCTCCGTGCCGGCGTCCCGTGTTCCCGTAGCCGGTCACCTTGTCCCATTGGAAAGGAACGTCCAACTTAGGTTATTCATATATCCACACCGAATTCAAATATTCAAATCACACAGTGTCAGGTAATCAGAGGCACTAGGTAGACAAGTTGGTTACGTCACGAGTTGAATTGTCTAAGTTTTTTGTTTGAGATTTTTAGGCGTTGTCCCCTGCCGCTCGACTTTTGCTACGGATGCCATGGGCCCTCCAGCCTTCTTCTAAGAAAGGTCACACTAGCACGCATACTTCACTTGTCCTATTAAACTTTGTTTTCCTTGTGATATCAATTGATTCTAATGTGTGGGTGTGTGTACCCATTTTGTGTTTCAGCATTTAACATGATGAGAAGGCCAAAGTGTCTGTTTTGTAAACGCAATAACAGCCTCAAAGCCATGATTCCATGTACTGCAGGAGACAGAATAGCAGTTTTACTAGGGCAAATTTCCGATTTTTTGTTGTTGACTATGATGGAATGAATTGCAGGACATCAATGTTTCGAATTTGTACCTCGCAAGCTCATCAACGACATCGGCAATCTACGTCTCGGCCGTGGCCAACCTCGTCCAAGCCGTGACCTTCATCTTGTTTATTTCTTTCGGGTATGTATAAGATTTTTCATGCGGACTCAATAGCTATTCATTGAAGTGAAGATTGATCAGACCAAACCGTTTACTAAATAAAATATATTGTAAAGTCTCATTTTATGAACCAATTAACATGATCTCTTACGCAATCATTGTGAGTTCCGGTCCTCGACATGTGCATCTGACGTGGCATGTGGTTTTATTCTGTATTTTACGTCTGTCGATCAAAATGAGATTGGAGAAATGAAGGCTAACAACAGTTGCAGGGAAAGCAAAAGTGCTGGGGACATTAACAGGGATTTGCGGGCCAATGCTGCTCATGTTCTGCAAGGACACGGAGGTCAACCTCTTTGGTCGACGCAGGTGACCCCTCCAACCACGTGGCTTTGCTGGGTCGTCGCCACGTGGCGCAACGGGTTCCTGTCCTTCGACAAGAGTTTGACTTCCACGAGCTTGTAGAACGGGAGCAGCATCGCCTCACCAATTCCTGCTGGTGTTCCCAACTCTTTCGCTTTCCCTGCAACTGTCGTTAGCCTCCCTTTCTCCAACCTAATTTGGATCGGTCAACGTGAACACGAAAGGGAACCACACACCATGTCGGATGCTCATGTCGAGTAACGGTGAGTGATCTCCTGGTGATTTCGTAAATGACCGTTTTAATTAGGTCATTCATAGAATCAGCATGTACAACATGTTTTCTGTTGCAACGAAAAAAAAACAAACACGGAACACAAGGATTTACGTGGTTCGATCAAGGTGATCTACGTCCACGGGCGAGGCAAAACGAAAAATTCCACAATGATCAAAGAGAAGTACGGATGATAGAATAAAGACACACCACAAGTCTCAAAAGAAAAAACATAAAAAAACCCTAGTCACGGTGTAAATGGGCCCCAAAAAATTTCTCGGGGCGTTGCCCCGAACCCCCATAAATCTGTTTCGCACGCTATAGAGATTTATTCACTTGCTCCGTGTTGAGCCTATCGGCTCAACTCTCCGCGTCGCAAACTAAATCTCCATTTTTCTCCACTTTTGGGTCGCACAAAAATATATCGGTTCGGACAATGAATCGGACCGAGTACATAAAATTCAAGACATATTTAACATTTTCTTCGGGGAATATTTTTCTTTTGTCAATCTTCATTTTAATGAACAGTTATCGAATTTGCCTGAGAAACCCTGTATATACCCAAAAGAAATAGCCAAGACAAAAGTTACGGCAGGAACTAGATTGGCCATGGCCGAGACATAGATTGCCGATGTCATTGATAAGCTTGCTAGGCATAAATTTTGAAACATTGATGCCCTGCAATTCATTCAATCATAGTCAACAACAAAAGACTAGAAATTTGCCAAAGTAAGACTGCCATTCTGTCCGCTGCAGCAGCAAATGTAAACATGGGTTCAAGGCTGTTATTGCATCCACAAACATACACTTTACCCAAATAGCCCACAAAAGAAGTGAAGCTTGCGCGTGCGTGTGACCTTTCTAAGAAGAAAGCTGTAGGACCCACGATGGCCGTCGCAAAAATGGAGCGGTAAGGCGACAACGAGCATCGGGTTCATCCCGTTGCTCGCTGCGAGCTTGCTCAGTATGTTGACTCTGACCATGCGACCTGGACGGCCACCAACATCGGCGGGGGCCTTCGTTTCGTGCACGACCTCGGACAAATGATACGTCGCCACTGGCTTGTACGTTAGATGTATCTCTTCATGAGACCTAAATATGTATGCAGCAAGGTAGCGAGTACGACGTCTCGGTTTCCCGAGATACAGCCGAAGCTCCTGAACATTTAGGAAGATAAGATCAGGAGTAGATGTCCGCAAATACCCCCAACCGGTTCGACGACACACTCGTCCTAATAGCTTGTTTTAGAAGGAAGGAAACCTAGGATTGTATGTTGACACATTTTCTTGCAGCAATTAACACCTGGGTTCTGGCTAATCTTCTGAGATTTAAGCTTCGGCAAGCCTTAAAGAGTTGCATCCATCGCTTCCAAGAACTCTCGACAAGGTGGTGCATCAGTCTCTGCAAGTAAGTCGTCACTGCACTAGTTGGTACTGCTTTTATCAAAGGATTCTTTTATGGCCAAAGATAAAACTCGAGGGCAACCCTTCTTCGAAAGAAGAAGCTCTTATGCGTTCACGTCCATGCACGGAAATGAACATGGTTAACACCTTTAGCAAGTAAGCAAGGTTATACAAGAATGGCGAGACCAATTTATGGCTATGGTTGTATCGAGGAAAATGAATAATTTGAAAAATATTTTCTAATGTTAATCTCTTGTATTGCTTGAAATAACTAATCAATGGAAGATGTTTTCATTGTTGGCAATAATTTATGTTTAAACATTTTCGTGTATAATAAGAATATTTTTCATTCATATATTATTGTAAATGATACAAGTGATCATTTTTAGGAAAATATTTTATAAATAATTTATTTTCTCACGAGATAAACGGGACGTAAAACACGAGCGGGGTAGCATCTCAATAACGTTTAGCTATGTACTGTAGACATATGCTTTTCATTACTACATAAGAATTACGATAAAAATAAACATCGATTACGATCAAGCGGCATTGATCAATTTCTCACAGGCAATTAGGCATCCCCCTAAATTATAACATTGTCATTTCCCTTTGTTCAATAAGAATTTATCTACTATTCACAAGTGGTGTATGAATAAAGGCTCAAGCAAGCATTGTTTTGGGTATGGAGGCAAAATTTAAATTATGAAAATTGCAAAGTTTGAAATATATGAAAATTAAGAAAATCCCATTGGTGTCGTTGTAACCGGGGACATACACATCCATTTGTAATTGAATTCTTTAATCACAAAAAAATAATAATAAATGCACTAGAAGTCCAAAAAATTACCACGAAATTGCAATTAAGTCCTAAAATTTTTTAAAAGTGTAATTAAGTCCTACAACTTATTAAATTAGTGAATCAAGTCCTTCCATTAATATTGTCAATTTTCTAATGAAAATGCCGATGTGAAATTTTTAAATTGATCTATTTCCTCAACATGGCATTTTTTTTGGGTTAGTTTCTTACTCAAATCTTATTTAAATTAGATTCAAAAATTAAAAAAAAAAGCTAAAGTTCTATATTTTTAAAAAGATGAGAATAGCATAACCTTGTCGGTGGCCATTGCCGCCGCCCATCACCGGCCCTAGGGGAGGGCGAGGGATCGCCCGGGTTTAGCGAGGGTCGGCGATGCCTCTCCCGAGGCCGGTGAGGGCTAGTCACCCTCGCCCCTTCAATGGGCGGCAATGCCCTACTGACTAGGCCTATCATTCTATTTTTGTGTTTTCATTTTTTTAAATTAAATGTTAGCTTTTTTTAGTTTTTAATCTAATTTGAATAATATTGGAAGAAAAATAACATAAAAAATGCCACTTAGGAGAGATAATTAATTTGAAAATATCACATCAATATTTTGTATTAGATAAATTGACAAGTGTTAACGAAAAACTTAATTGCATCGGTCAAGTATTTTATATTAGATAAATTGACAATGTTAGCAAAAGATTTAATTGCATCAATTTAATAAGTTTTATGATTTTATTGTACTTTTTAATAATTTTAGGCCTCGATTATAGTGTGTTAAATTTTTTTGCACATTAGATTGATTCTAAGCCATAATTATATTACTTTGCTTGGGACTCTCGCTTTGGTTGGCATTAATTGGTGCCTCAGCTCTGTTTTTTCAGTAAAATGATGCCTCAGCTTTGTTTTTTGTTTTTTTTTTTTTGTAAAATGCACTTCCCTATTGTAAAGAAATGAATTATCAACTTTTTATGGGAAATTTGTTTTTTTTTTTGTGGTCGAAAATGGGAAATTTGTTGGAAAAATACATTTTCAAATTCGTAAAAAGGTTTTCGTGCGGTGAATTTTAGCAAACATAAGAGGTTTACTATTTGTTTTAGGACTTCCGTGATTTCGATCACTCATCTGAGACTCGAACTTTCGACCAAAAAAATAGAAAAGATCTGAGACTCAAACCCCGAGAGAGAGAGAGAGAGAGAGAGAGAGAGAGAGAACGAACTTGCTTGGCTGAGCGCAGCTATGGCCACGGCCGTCGACGGAGGCGACACCACCGGCGATGGAGCGGCGGTGAAGCCGGCCAGGCCGACGCCGAAGCGGTTCACGAAGTCCCAGATCCCAGACACCATCCTCAACAACGCCTCCCTCAACGCCGCCATCTCCCTCCTCCCGGCGAACTACAACTTCGAAGTCCACAAGTGCGTCGCCCGCATCCTCTCCTCCGGCGCCAAGCGCGTGGCCCTCCAGCTCCCCGAGGGCCTCCTCATGTACTCCCTCCTCCTCTCCGACATCTTCGCCTCCTTCGCCGCCGTCGAACACTGCTTCGTCCTCGGCGATGTAACCTACGGCGCCTGCTGCGTCGACGACCTCTCCACCCTCGCCCTCGGCGCCGACCTCCTCGTCCACTACGGCCACAGCTGCCTCGTCCCCGTGGACACCACCACCGTACCTTGCCTCTACGTGTTCGTCGAGATTCGGATCGATGTCGGCCATCTCGTGGAAACTCTGAAGCTGAATTTGGGCGGGGAGTCCTCGGACGTCGTGCTCGCTGGCACGATTCAGTTCGCTGGGGCGATTCGCGCGGCGAAGCCCGAGCTTGAGAGCAGTGGGTTTAGGGTTTTGGTGCCGCAGGCAAAGCCGCTGTCGGCAGGTGAGGTTCTCGGGTGCACCGCTCCAAGGATCCGTTCTGACTCGAACGAGGGGACGGTTGCGGTGTTTGTAGCAGATGGTAGGTTTCACTTGGAGGCTTTTATGATAGCGAACCCAGGGATTAAGACCTTTCGATACGATCCCTACATGGGGAAGTTGTTTCTTGAGGAGTATGATCAAAAGGGGATGAGGGAATCTAGGCGGAACGCGATATTGAAGGTGAGGGAGGGCGCGAGGAGTTGGGGAGTCGTGTTGGGGACGCTCGGGAGGCAAGGTAATCCGAGGATTTTAGACAGGTTGGAGAAGAAGATGAGGGAAAAGGGCTTTGATTACACGGTGGTTTTGATGTCTGAGATCACTCCTGGGAGGATCGCTCTGTTTGAGGATTCTGTGGATGCTTGGATTCAGATCGCCTGTCCGAGGCTTTCAATTGACTGGGGAGATGCATTTCATAAGCCGGTATTGACACCGTTCGAGGCAGAGATCGCTCTTGGGTTCGTTTCTGGCTGGTGGGAGAGAAATTTGAATACGAATTCGGGTTGTATAGCTGATCCCGGTTGCAGCAAGGGCGACTCAGGATGCGAATGCGGGAGTAATCGAGCTTCGAAGTGTGACGATATTGGAGATTACCCGATGGATTATTATGCCCAGGACGGTGGGGAGTGGAATTCTTCTTATGTGAAGAAGCCGTCCCGGCCTGCGAGGAGGATTCCTGTGCCTTCCACAGGCAGCAGTAGCATAGCTTAGTATTGGGTATGTACATCTTCTGTACCGCTCATTTGAAGCATAATGGTGCTCGAGTCTCTGTTTGTTCTACTATAGTTAGCCAGTGTAATTTAAGAGAACTTGGCAGAGTTTTTCACTCGATCCAATTCTTTCACTGCCATAAATTTTGCTCCTAGAAATATTGCTTCCATTTACTAGAGTTTCGTGGGGAACTGTAATCTAAGAATTGTGTTTTAGCCACTACTTTTAGACCTTGAGAACAATGACATGAAGTAGTAAATATCGTTTTTTTTTACATTTTTGTTCTCTTCCAGATTGAAATTGGTGCATGGAGAGGAACAGGAAATACGATTCCAGTGAGTTAATTATGCAACAGGAAATTCTCTGAGATTATGAAGATACAAAAGAACTACTTTAAAAAGTGAAGCGACAGGGAAGACTGTTGAAAACCTCATGGTTCTCTATATCTGTATTTCTGTGTTGCTGCTGATACTCGGTTGCTTTAGCAAAGTAACTCTAGATAAAGCTACATATTTTGGCCATGACTCAAAACTGGTCTCGGCAAATATAATTAAGAGATTGGACTTATCTTTTATTAATAAAGGCTATTCTGAAGCTTTTGAAGTAAGACTCATCATAGAAATCATGACCTTAGTGCCAATCTTTAACTCCTTTTTTAGTATATTTGCTTCCGTGATTCAAGCTGTTACACATTCCAGGGCTAAGATTGATGTTGGAAGTATTACGGGCATACATTCTTTCAGCTGCAGGTGATGACTCGGTCTTAAACTTGTACGCATGACAATTTTCATCAGAAATTCTATGTTTTTTGTGTTCTTCCCCCTCATCAGTTTATCTCATCTCGGTGTCATTTAGAGTAGTGAATGGAAGAAAGATTAGGTGAACTCCTTGGTAATCTTCATCATGTTGATTGTTGGGGTATTTGCTTTCTATTACCTGCTGAAGAAAATCTCTTTTTCTATTATGTGAAACTTCTCTGGGGTTTTCATTTCTGTGGATGGTCTTCTCTTTCTTTTCTAACTGTGTGTGCTGCTGCATCCTCATGATGTAGGCATCACCTATTGAATTCTTGTTTCGAGCTGTTTACTTGTCCATCGGTTAAAAGTTGCATGTATTCTTGTGTTATAGAAAGCATATATAATCTGCATCCTATCTCTTAAGACAATAATTTAACCTTTAGTTGAAGAAAAACTCACCGAAGTTCTCCAAACGAGGTTGTAGCCTTCGACTCTGCCAAAGATCTAGTAGTTGCACTGCATCACCTGTTTTTACTATTTATAGCTGAACTCAAGAAAATGAGTTATGTCATTGACATGTGGATGGGCTCGTCCATATACCTTAGAAACTCTAATTACCCACTTCTTTTTGGCATTTTTAGCCCAAGTACATCCCCCCTTCAATACAAATATATTTAAGCTGCTCATCGGAAGATGCAGATCTTACTTGATTAACTAGATTATACATACGTGCTAGAAATTTTTGTTAGTGTCGCAAACATGTAAGAGAATCCATTTAGTTTGCTTTACTAAAACATTCAACATATTAGTAACTTAGTAGTTCAAAAGAAATTCAATGACAGTAAAAAAAGGATAACAAGTTGATCCTCATTTGCCTTTGCTATAATATATCGATGTGTTAGTATAATGTTTGCTCTTTAGGAGATGTGTGAAATAGCAATAAGACTGGCTGGGGATATCTCCCTGCCAAAATCTACATAACCATCATAAACTCCAGTCTCCCAGCATCTAATTGTATGAGATCTAACAGAATGGATAAAATAAGGACTTGTAAGAAGTGGAGTCTGTGCCTTGACAGCATGAATGCGTGAATTTGTATATGCCAAATCCGATTAAAGCATCTAAGCTTCCACAGAAGTGTTTCTTTCAGAAGAATATCCGCAGCAACTTGCAAATTTTTCCATAAATAATTTTCCAGCCAAAAAATTGCTGTGGAGATACATAGCGCAAGTCTAGCCTGTTGTTCATGTGACATGGGCCGAGGTTTTCGTGCCCCGACCGGTCGTGCGAGATGGCCGAGAGATACCTCAAGACTTGCTGTGTCTTGGATCCTAGGGTTTGCCTAGGATTTTCTACTAGTTTCCAGGAATATTCTCAAGGGCGGGCAAGTCTGTAATTGTCCGGTCTTTCTAGAAAGTTCCTACTAAATGTCGGTAGTTGGGGAGATGGTAGATGAGATCTCAGCCGTTAGATTAAATAGAGACCTACGGTTGTAATTAAATTACCTCTCCTATATAAAGATTCATCCTCCAAGTCATTTGATCATCCACAAATCAATATTAGAAAGCATTCCTCCCGGAGCCTCCTCTTAAAAAGAAATATAGACAAAAGGTTTAGCTCGGGCGCTCCAAATGATATAACTCCTAATCAATGCGGTACCCATGCAATTAACGGGCAACCATCCCTAGGCTATCCTCGGTAATTCGGTAGTTTTTGAAGTAGAAATCTCCAGTAACACTTGCTTTCCATTAGTCGAATGCAAACATGTCCAGAGGCTTTCAATAAACAATTAATACAATGCTCATCTAAGATTAGTGAGCGATCGTTATGTCGAACATGATGACGTAATTGCGGATACGCAAAAAAACATTGCCCCTTCGCATCTTGGCTTAAGGAGATGACACATCTCAAAAGTTTTTTCAAAAAGATTTTTCTCTCTACTTACATTCTCTGACCTCGACCGTAGATTTCTATATTATCGGTGCCCACAATTCGATAGCTAGGTATACCATAAAGAAGTGAGAAAATAAAACTAAAACAATTTCTGCTCTACATCGAAAAGTATAGCAAAATACAAATAATAAGGAGCAACGCAAACCTGCCATCAAACTCGGGATGAAAGGATAACTTAGCCGCAATCTGTTACGGCATTAACTCCGGCCAAATACAAGGTTGATATGCAACTTGTCACAAGACGTGGCTGCAAAAAAAATACATGGGCGTTCTGTTTTTAATAAGCAAAGCATCACAACCGAACGGTGGAAAAATGTCGATCGAAATTTAATACGGTGAACGTTGGATCTCGAGTCCCCACCGCCTCCGCCATGGCTAGATCGAAGCTTTCATCCGTAGTAGACTCCATTTAGAATTCGGGACTCGGCTAATATTTTTTATTTTTTGGTCACATACTTATGAGGTCGCCTTTTCCGTGGAGAGCGAAGGATCTGACCGAAAGGAATCGCTCCGTTGGTTCTCTCCTCCGGATTGCGGCTATGCAAGTTCTCTCGGAGGTAATTACTTAAACTACTTGAGGTATAAGAAGCTGGAAAATTAAGCAATGTCTAGTTTTTGTTGATTACTCAATCTTCCAGTTTAGCATTGAAATTTCAGCATTTAATTCTACTTATTGCCGAAATGCGTCAATTGTCTCTACGCCACACTTTCGAGTACTCTGGTATTGAGCGCCCCTACATGAACTTAATAAAGAAATGAAACAGGGTTAAAATGATAGCAGTGCCTAGCGACATAGAGCGGCTAGCTTGTTTATGCACATACGACCTCAATCCCTTGCGGTTAGATCGGTTATTGGGTCGCACGGTTTGAATTATTGAAATATAAGGAGTTCGAATTGACATATAGTGTCTTCGGTTAAGATGGATTTTGCCCGGTACATAATTAGAGATACCATGAAGCTCATTTACGGATCAGTTTTTTTTTCTCATTGTTCATTGTAGAAGATATGGTGATTGCTTGCACTTTGCATTAGGTTAAAGGCTCTTCCCTTCTCTCTCCCGAACTTGGATGAAGTGAGATGAGTCACTGTGCTGTGTTACCCTTACTTGTCCTTTGCGGGTTACTCGGGCTATTAATGACTATGCAATCTGTTTCATGCAATAGCTTGCGCACTTCACTATTTAGTGTCGGCGATAAATGGCTAACTAGATGAATGCTTTCTTATATGAAGGGTGTCCAATATTGGTGCTTGCACATCCCGGTCATGGATCGAACGTCATTTCTAGGTGCTCATCTTTCTTACTCTCTCCAATTGCTTCACCAATTCGAATATATATGATTACAATTTGAAGACGATATCATTCGTAATCAACAATCTAATTGTGATTCATTTTAGCTCCATTCTTTGAATAAAAGCATTATCGTGTCATTTTGGAATTGTAGTAGAATAAAGCCAAGTTACTAAAAATACTTTGAGTTCTCTCATCTTAATGACATAATATAACCGCTAATCAATTGGGATGGCTCGAGACTTGGTGAAAATGGTCGAGAGAGCAATATAAGTCGAGACCTATATATCTTGTTGCCGAATTCATTGGGAGGATACCTTGCATTAGCTATTGCAAAGACGCAACCCGACACATTGATCTTCTATTAATCCGGGCCAACCTAGTGAGAAAACTTTCCAATAAAGTTAAATAAATGCATAGGACAAGGAAATCAAGTTATTATGCCAACTCAATAACATTTCTAAATCAATATGCCATGGCTGTATGCTGCAATAGCTAATGCAAGGCATCCTCCTAATGAATTCTCCAACAAGATATATAGATCTCCGTTTATATTGCTTTCTCACCTATTTTCACCAAGTCTAAGCCATCCCAATTGATTAGGAGTTATCTTATGTCATCAAGATGAGAGAACTCAAAGCATCTATAGTAACTTGGCTTTGTTATACTACAACTCCAAAATGACACGATAATGCTTTTACTACGCAATGAAGCTAAAATGAATCACAATTAGATTATTGATTACGAATGATATCGCCTTCGATTGTAACCATATATATTCGAATAGATGAGGCAATTGGAGAGAATAAGAAAGACAGGCACTAAGAAATGACATTCGATCCATGACTGGGATGTGCAAACACCAATGTTGGACACCCTTCATATATGAAAGCATTCATCTAGTTAGCCATTTACCGCCGACACTAAATAGTGAAGTGCGCAAGCTATTGCATGAAACAGATTGCATAGTCATTAATAGCCCGAGTAGCCTATAGAGGACAAGTAGGGGTAATACACACGAGACTTATCTCACTTCATCCAAGTTCAGGAGAGAGAAGGGAAGAGCTTTAAACTTAATGCAAAGTGCGATAATCACCATATCTTCTACGGTAAATAGTGAGAAAAAAAAATTGATCCGTAAAGTAGCTTCATGGTATCTCTAATTATGTACCGGGCAAAATACATCTTAACGGAAGACACTCTATGTCAATTCGAACTCCTTATATTCCAATAATTCAAATTGTGCGACCCGATAACCGATCTAACCGCAAGGGGATTGAGGTCGTATGTTCATAAACAAGCTAACCGCTCTATGTCGCCGGGCACTACTATCATTTTACCCATGTTTCATTTCTTTATTAAGTTCATGTAGGGGCGCTCAATACCGTAGTACTCGAAAGTGTGACGTAGAGACGATTGACGCATCTCGGCAATAAGTAGAATTAAATGCTGAAATTTCAATGCTAAATTGGAAGATTGGTAATCAACGAAAACAGACATTCTTAATTTTCCAGCTTATTGTACCTCAAGTAGTTTAAGTAATTACCTTTGAGAGAACTTGCATAGCTGCAATCCGGAGGAGAAAACCAACGGAGCGATTCCGTTCGGTCGATCCTTCGCTCTCCGCGGAAACAGCGACCCCATAAGTGTGTGACCAAAAAATAAAAAATATTAGCTGAGTCCCAAATTCTAAATGGAGTCTACTACGGCTGAAAGCTTCGATCTAGCCATGGCGGAGGCGGTGGGGACTCGAGATCCAACGTTCACTTCATTAAATTCCGACCGACATTTTTTCACCGTTCGGTTGTGGCAGCTTTGCTTATTAAAAATAGAACGCCACATGTATTTGTTTGCAGCCACGTCTTTTGACAAGTTGCATATCAACATGTATTTGCTGGAGTTAATGCCGAACAGTTGCAGCTAAGTTATCCTTTCATCCCGAGTTTGATGGCGGTTTGCGTTGCTCCTTATTATTTGTATTTTGCTATACTTTTCGATGTAGAGCAGAAATTGTTTCAGTTTTATTTTCTCACTTCTTTATAGTATACCTGGCTACCGAATTGTGGGCTCGATAATATAGAAATCTACAATTAAGGTCCGAGAATGTAAGTAGAGAGAAAAATCTTACTCAAAAAAACTTTTGAGATGTGTCATCTCCTTAAGCCAAGATGCGATGGGGCAAAGTTTGTTGTGTATCCGCAATTACGTCATCATGTTCGACATAGCGACTGCTCACTAATCTTAGATGAGCACCGTATTAATTGTTTATTGAAAGCCTCTGGACATGTTTGCATTTTGACTAATGGAAAGCAAGTGTTACTGAAGATTTCTACTTCAAAAACTACTGAATTGCTGAGGATAGTCTAGGCATGGTTGCCCGTTAATTGCATGGGTACCGCATTCGTGTATTTAGTGAACCTTTCTATTCAGCTTCTCTCTCCCAGCTGTTTTTCTATTGCCGCCTACATTAATTTGTGGTGCTTCAATTATAGGTGACCCCCATAAAATCTGTTTCTTGTCCTCCACAAACAGTTACTAAGCAATAAAGACCTGTAAACAGTTTAGCTTACTTAAGATGGTACGGTTAGTAAGTCCTTCGATAGCTCTCCAACTGTTGCTGTGGAGGAAGCCCTTTTTCTGTGCTAGCCTTGAATGTCCTCGAAGTATCACCTTATATTTGCCCGAAATGAGCTGGAATAAGTGGAGCAAATTACAGTAGGACTGGAGCCGAATATATATGGTACTAAGCAAAAAATTAAAAAGCAAAAATATTTTCACCTTATATTTGCCAGAAATGAACTGAATAAGTGTCTCTTCGGAAGAACATTAGCAAGAACTTGCAAAATATTTCATAAATATTTTTCCAAGTTAAAAATTACAGTGGAGATACATAGTGCAAGTCTACCCTGTTGTTCATGTTGAAGAAAATGTAATTGGGAAGAGTTCTACTCGCTACGTGAACTTGAGGAAAATAAACCGCAAAAAAGATTGCTTGTCTCACAAAGAAGGCTCTGCTGTTGTTCATGGATACCAAATTCAAAGACGTTAAGCCACAAGAAGTATCTTTCAGAATTCAATGTCCTGTCAAGAGTGTCAAGTTCCCAAGGAAGTGAGTGCGTTTGCTAGTCTAGGTTGAACACTTACAGCGGCAGTAAATACAAAGAACCGACGGTAAAAATGGGATCTTTTGAATTCTATGGTTTCAATTTCACTGGGTACTTGCATGTTATGAAGTAGGTAAAGATTCTATGGAATAAAATCTGGGTAGGTGGAAGAGCTATAAAAATTTCGGGGTTGAGTGAACAAATCTTAGCAAGGACGATCACAATATTGATCTGTTCTGCTGTACGTCGGACTCTTCGTGTTCATGCACATGGCAACGACAAACCTTTGAGAAATTTTCTTTTTCTACTCATTAACTGCCTACCGTGGTGGTTTTCAAAAGTGAAGGTCTTTCCAAAATTCAACTAAGTTATTCGTCCCTTGTGATACAAAGCCAAAACAACAGAGAAAACTCAATAAACGTGAAACATTTCATTTGAATTTCAAAGAATCAAACTTCACTCAATAAACGTAAAACATCTCACTTGAATTTCAAAGAATCAAACTTTTTTAACTAAGTTCTTGCATAACTTTTCTTTATTATGTAGTAGCTGTCCTCATTTTGTGAATGGTCTTCAATTTCTTGATTGAAATTCAACCTTCAAACCTATAAAAATAGCATGAAATGCAGGTAGGGGCCGACATTATTCATCCGGGTCTGTGGGCTAGATCCGGTCTAGCCCACAAACCTCTTATATCCCACTATATCTTGTCTTAGATATGCACTAAACATAAGATATGATAAATTTTATCTTATCCTGAATTTTATTTTTACTACCAAACGCAACCATGTATTTTTTTGTTTGGTTCATGCTCATTTTTCAACGTCATTATGTTGACCCAAAAAAAAAGTTAATACCATAAAAAAAACTCAAATTGATACGTGTGTGATAAACGCTATACTTTGGAAGCTTTGACTGTGGATATAATTAGCGCCTGACCTTTTTGTCGGCCAGTGATGTGGATGAAATCTTTATCTGGACCAATAATCTTTGGCGTTTGCTTCCCAATCGTCTTCTTTAGCAGTGACTCGTCGTTGAACTTGGAAAATCATGGATAACAATGAAAGGACGATGAGTCAGAGGGAGCGCATTTTCCTAAAAATGACTGAAAAAGGCAGTACCTTTGCAGGATGAGTTCTTGAGCAACGCCGCGATCAATCTTACATCCACGGCCAAGACGTGGGGTTCATCTCCATGGTCAGCCATTGAAGGAGACACGAAGAGGACAGAGAACGAGTGTTCAAGGGAAACAAGAACAGTGGGGGAGGAAGATGAAAGACTGAGAAAGAATGAGTGGGAAGGAGGAGGGGATGTGAACGACACTCAAAGAACATCTCTTGTAATTAAAAAACACGGAAGGGAGAGAGACAGGACATGATATGGTGAGGAAGAAAGAAAGAGAGAGGACTGAATCAAAATCAAGATCCAGCTACGATATTTTTGTGACTTTCCTTCGTTCATATCAGCCCTTCTCTCCCGATCTCTAGAGAGAGAAACAGAATTAGCGTCTGCTGCTGCTGCAGCCACTGCTGTGTCTGTGGTGCTCTGCTGCTGCTGCAGCCACTGCTGTGTTTGGTTTTCACTTTTAGGACCACCTTCTTTCATTTATTCATTTGAACTCCCCCTTCTCTCTCTCCCCCTCTGGAACACCGTCCTTTTTGCAAATCAAAAGTTAATCTCTTGCTACGGAACATGAACGTGGCACCCATGGCAAGGCTATCCTCCAATAATTCGGTAGTGTTTGAACTTGAAATCTCCAATAACACTTAGCTTTCAATT
This sequence comes from Rhodamnia rubescens, assembly GCA_021437795.1. Lineage (NCBI taxonomy): Eukaryota > Viridiplantae > Streptophyta > Magnoliopsida > Myrtales > Myrtaceae > Rhodamnia > Rhodamnia rubescens. The sequence goes on along the minus strand of JAILYA010000002.1, from coordinate 6,732,920 downwards.
GGTCAGGAATGCAAACATGTCCAGAGGCTTTCAAACTTTGCCCCGTTGCTTCTTGATGTCTCAAAAGTTTCTTAGTAAGATTTTTCAATAAACCTGAAACAATTTATGCTTCACAAGGAGAAGTGTAGCAAAATACAAATAGTAAGGAGCAGCGCAAATCTGCCATCAAACTCAGGAGGAAAAGATAAGCTTAACTGCAACTGTTCTGGCATTAACTCCAGCAAAGGTAACAGAGGTTGTATTCGATTCCAGTGACTTAATCATGCAAAAGAAACTTTGCCAAGTTTTCTGGTTATCCGGAAACAAACAAAAGCATGCTATATCGATCATTGACGACATGGAAAAACCATTTAACTATTGAGATGGCCAAGTAATGCTATTTTCGAGTGGCAATGTTCGAACAGGGATACGGGTTGCGGGTTGGGCGTAAACAAGGAGGAATGTCGCCGAGAAAAAGCAAAGAAACATTGGAGAAGCTGCTTCTTCGCCCCTCTTCACTTCTCATTTCCCAAAACCCAAGTGAGAGAGAGGAGCGAAGCGCGGGCAAGGTTCAACTCGAGCTTGTTGGAGCCACCAATGGGACTCTCGAAGGCGACGGTGGAGGCATCAGCAGAGGCCGAGGCAGAGGCGTGGAAAGTAACGCAGAGAGAGAGAGAGAGAGAGAGAGAGGAGAGAGAGGGAGTTTCGAAATTTTTCCAAGGTGGGATCCGCAGGGTACACATGGCCAGATTTGAGTGGACTAGTTGCTTGCTGACTTGCCAAGATTGGTGCACCTGATATTTTCTCCTACTCTACTCAACGCGGACCTAGGATGAATTTTTGGCAAACAAACCAGACACATAAGTAAACAGGAACATCTAAATGGTCACCTTAAATGTTAATTAAGCAAGCCCTAGTTGATTGCATAAGTTTCTCTCGGGAGGGGAACAGATACCAAACATCCAAACTCAAAGCTGCACTTGATCATCTGAATTTCCAACTAGTTAAGCACTAACTTATGCCAAGAAGTTTTAGGCTATGAGAGTTGAAGTGATATTTCTTGAAATTGCGGATCTACCTTATGCACTTTGTATTTGAACTTACTTGCACAAGTAGAATGGATATTATTGACTTATAGGGAATCGAATTAGTGAGTTTATTCTTTGCATAAGATCACGTTACATCTTCACACAAGATAAAATGTTCCGATTTTGATAGGATTTTTCCAAGTGACTTGGTACTTTAATCTCTCCAGCATTTTTCATGAACTAAACGGACTCGAGCCATTTCACATCTCGAGGGGGTGATTAGAGTATTAACATTGTTAAACAACCCGTCTATTTTTAAAGTTTGAATCACACCAAAGAAAAGCAAGTAGAACACCGATAACAGTAAGATAGAAACGAGAGAACGTTAGGATTTGAACTTTTAACCCTTGCTCGACACTATGTAAGACAAATGGCTTTTCCCTCGTGTTTCATCGAAATTGTTTCCACAGCAAAATATCTTTCCCGAAAATAGTTTTTCGGCTTTTAAATGTATTAAAGGATTCTGTGTCAATTCCGGACATGGATAATTCATATGAATATAGAAATCAACAATTAGATTCCAAGTGACACTATACGAACTTAAACTAAACCGGAGTTTAACTTGACGGAAATGTTCAGAAAGTATGGCTATCATACTTGGACGAAGTTTGACTCGAAGCCTGAGAACGGGGTAGTATTATGTTGGAGTTTAACTCGGTGACGAGAATTTGAAAACTACAACTAAGGAAAACTAAAGTGCAATGCAGAAAAATGTAAGGATAATTGAAAGCTAACCAGCTGGATATTGTTCAATAATGCATAAATGAATCGTGCTTAAGAGATAGGATGCGGATTATACGCTTCTATAACTCGAGGATACATGCAACTTTTAACTGATGGAAAAGCGAACAGCTCGAAACAAGAATTCAATAGGTGACACCTACATTTTGGGGACAGCAGCATGCATAGTTAGAAAAGAAGGAGAAGACCATCGACGTAAATAAAAACCCCCAAAGAAGTTTCACATAATACAAAGAAGATTTTCTTCAGCAGGTAATAGAAAGCACATAACCCAACAGTCAACATGATGAAGATTACCCAAGGAGCTCACGTAATCTTTCTGGGATTCACTCCTCTACATGTTCAATCTGATGAGAGGGAAGAACACAAAAAACATTAGAACTTCTGATGAAAATTGTCATACGTGACAAGATTTCTTTTATTCCGCAGAGTTCCTAAACGCACTTAACATCCCAGGAAGATCCAGTCATTACTTGCGGCTGAAAGAACGTATGCCTGTAATAGCAAAAGGCTTATCATTACACGGATATTGCTTATGCTTTGATTGTAGGTGATGAGGTGGAAATAGATAAGCCTTCATTTTATTCCGAGGCGATGGCTAATTCTAAGTCGTTGTAGTGGCTAGGGGCTATGAGTAAAGAGATAGAATCACTCCATCGAAATCGGGCATGGGAGCTAGTTAAAGTATTCACGAGCTAGAAGAATGTTGGAAGTAAATGGGTATACAAACGAAAAGAGGGCATTCCCGGTGTCGAGGCGATGAGGTATAAGGCGAGACTTGTTGTGAAGGGGTATAGCCAGCGGGAGGGCATTGACTACAAGGAGGTGTTCTTTCCTGTGGTAAGACATACTTCTATTCATGTTTGTTGACACCTAAATTTTGACTAATCCATTTAGTCATTTATTTTGCATAAAAAATTAAAAATTAATTTTAATTCCCACAAAAAATAATCAGATCATTTTTCATATTTATTTTAGCATCATGTTCATTACATTGCATTCACATTTAATCGGATCGGTGGTGGAAAATGGATTGAAATCGACGAACGGTGGACGAAAGCTCAAAAAGCAGAATTCGACCAGCTAGGGGGCAATTCTGAAAAATTCGTCAAGGTCTTGAGATCTAATTTGACCTTAAATCAGTCCATTTAATGTTTAATTTGGGAAAGAGCATTTTAATTTAAAATACCCATTAATTAAGAAAAAATGCTTTATGGATAGAATATTTTGTTTCCGAACCAAATTGCGATTATCCAAAGTTGAGGAACAATTTTACAAATAATATAAAATAATGCGAAATCATATCTCACTATTATAAATAGGTGCTTTTAAGATTCACATCAAAAGGGGGTTCTCGAAGTCTAAAAAAATACACGTTCACGGCAGCTAAGCTAAGGAGGGTCTTTGGAAAGAGAGAATTTCACAACCGAGAGGATCCGTGGAAGCGAAGTCTGAAGCTTGAAGAAGTACAAGTGAACAGTCGCACTCCTACCGACCGAAAAAAAAAAAGCAGTCGCACTCCTCACTGCTGTCCCCACGACGATACTGTGGTCTGCTCCGATGGTGGTGATTCTTTATCTGAGCATTCCCCTGATTATCAACGTTTTGAAAGTCACTGGTCCAGTAGCTCTAAAGTTCACAGCAGCCAAAGAAAGCTAAGTGCTCTCCTTACTTTCTCTGGCTTTGGTTATAAATTAGCACGGATTTTTACGCTGATTTGCTATGTTTTACTTTTAATAAATAGCTTCATATCAGCGATGAATCATCAAGCAATATGGAGCCGAAGTTCCATCAACGAACCAGAATTCGTCATTGTCCTCTGTTTTCGTTGTTGAACCTCAAAGCCTGGATCGCTCCATAAGACGGCCGTACGTCAACATCACTGCAAGATACCATTGGCTAAGTTACGTGACCACCCCAAAAGAAGCCAGCAGTGGAGAATCCGTAGTCAACAATAAGCCAAGACCCAAACGTTTGAATTCGTCAGTGCGTCTCGGTCAAGTACAATGGTCAAAGAGAAGTATCAGGAACTCGGTTAATTAAGTCTAAATCATTCATTTGCCTCCTTTTGATTTTTGTCCAGATCTAGTAGTAATGATATGGGTTTCATGATTTCATTTCATATACAGCAAATCAGGTTTTGACAGGGAGTATTTGGATATGTGAAATCCACGTTCTTGATGAGAAAAGGACAAGAAACGCCAATGCATTACTTTTGGAGAGGAGCTTGTAGTGCTTGCTAGAGGAATCTGAGAAACGGAGAATTGAATTCTTCCACTAACGATCAATGTCCTTGCACTTTTAACTCCAGCATTGCTGTTTTTGCGAGTGTTTAAAGATAGAAAAAACAAAGGATTGAAGAAGTATTTAGTACTGAAGCAGAAAAGGAAGATACAGATGTGCAGCCAACAAAGAATTCTCACTCTATTTGATTTCTCAATCTTCAATTTAAAAGCAAACTAAAAGTGAGAGAATCATGGATCAAAATCCCAACAACATATCTAACTACTTCCTAAGACTAGGACACTATGATTTTATTAACTAAAACAAACTAAAGAAAAAAGAAACGTATTCAAAGAACACTTGCAGCATTGAAGCAATTTCATAACACTCCTCCTTGTTTTAGGTGCTGCAAATCCCGAGCATCTCCCTTAGATCTTCAAATTTTCTTACAGGTAATGGCTTAGTGAAAATATCTCAACCGATTTTCCGACTTGCAGTGAACAAGTGTAATTTCGCCTTCTTTCGCACTTCCCTTAGAAAGAAAAACTTGATTTTGAAATGCTTAGTCTTCCCATGAAAGACTGGATTGTGAGAAATTGCAATTGCTGCCTGATTATCAACAAGAATTTCCGTGTTGTTCCACTACTTTAGGTGCAAATTACATAAAAATTTTCTTAGCCAAATTGCTTGATTAACTGTCGCTCCGGCTGCTATGAACTCGGCTTCTCTTTGTGGAATGTACTACAACTTCCTACTTCTTAGAGCACCATGAGAAAATTCCCGAGCCAAGACTAAAACAATAACCATAGGTACTTTTCATATCATCCACAGAACCTCTCCATTCACTTGTCGAAAAATCCCAACAGATTGAAATCTTGGCTTTTCTTAAACTTCACACCAAATTCAATTGTTCCTTTAATGTATCTCACCACTCTTTTTGCTGCTCTTAAGTGCATTTCGGTAGCATAATGCATAAAACGAGATAAGAGACTTCTAGAAAATAAAATGTCCGGTCTTTATGCCGTGAGGTAAATTAGACAACCAACCGGACTTCGAAAGTAACCCTCTTCAACTCATCCCGTCCTCTTTGCTCAAGCGCTCCTTTTGATTCATTGGAGTAGCCATTGCCTTGCAATTCTCCACATGAAACTTCTTGAGAATTTCCTTTGCATACTTCTTTTGACAGATGAAAACTTCATCTTCCAACTGCATAATCTCCATTCCCAAAAAGTATGTCATTAGTCTAAGGTTTGCCATTTCAAATATTTGCATCATTTCTTTTTTGAACTCTTCAACAAGCTTGGCATTATCACCTGTGATTAAGAGATCATCAACATAAAGAGAGACTATGAGCAGATCATCTCCCTTATATTTCACATAAAGAGTAGCCTTTGACATGCTTTTTTCGAATCCGAGGCTTGAGAGATGCTCATCTATCTTGTTATACCATGCTCTAGGTGCTTGTTTCACGCCATATAGAGCCTTCTTGAGCAAGTAGACCTTCTCCTCTTTACCTTTTTCCACGAATCCCTCGAGATGTTCAACATAGATCTCCTCCTACAAAATACCATTCAAGAATGCAGATTTTACATCTAGTTGAAACACCTTCCAACCCTTTTGAGTTGCAATTACTAACAAGAGTCTTATGGTGTCCAATCTAGCCACGAGTGCAAAGGTGTCCGAATAATCAACACCAAAAATCTGTGCATACCCCTTAACTACAAGTCTAGCCTTGTACTTGTTGATGGAACCATCTGCATTTAACTTGGTTCCGAACACCCACTTTACTCCAATAACCTTTCTATCCTTCGGTTTGTCAACAAGTTCCCAAGTCTTGTTTTTTCTTATCATTGACAACTCCTCTTCCATTGCCTTCTTTCATTTCTAGTCTTTAATAGCTTCTTCATACCTACCGAGTTCACAAATGGCCACAGTGCATCTCGATAGATAACGAGAGAGCAGTCTTGTTCCATGGATTGGTGGATCATCTTCCAACTCTTCTTGCCACTTGTTACGTTGATTGCCCTTCAATTATTTGGAAGGGAAGACTTGATTTCTCGCTTGCTCGTGGATGCTTCTTGTGTCTAATTGCAGTTCCACTTCTCATCTTCATTAAAGAACACATTTCTACCGACAATTATCTTCCCCGTTTGAGGTTGATATACTTGTAGGCCTTGGAGGAAGAACCGTAACCCATGAAGATGCCCGGTTCGACTTCTTGTCAAGTTTATCACGCTTGACCTGTGGAACGTGAGAGAAACACATACAATCGAACACTCAAAGGAAATTGAGTGAATATTTATAGCCATACCATGCCTTGAATGGAGTTTTGTCCTCCAATGCCTTGGTAGGCAATCAGTCATGCAAGAAAACCGCAGTGACTTGCATGCCGGCCCAGTAAATTCTTTGGCAGCTCCTTTTCATGAAGCATGCATCGAGTCATTTCCATTATGTATTTGTTTCTTCGCTCACTGACTCCATTCATTTGTGGAGTGTAGGGAGCGGTGAGTTGGTGCTCGATGCCCGATTCTTCACGAAATATGTTGAACTCGCTATGAAGTACACTCTATTCCATTGTTAGACCTAATGCATTGAATGTTGCTACCACTCGCTTCTCCACCATTTTCTTGAACTTCCGAACGTGCCAGCCACTTCTAATTTAATCTTCAAGAAAAAAATCCAACACATTCTACTTGAAATCATCTATGTAAATAACGTAGTACCGACTACCCGCCGAGTGATTGAGTTCTTTGAGGACCAAAGAACACTTGTGTGGATTAGTTGCAACTTGTGAAAGGCTCTCCAAATTGACTTAGGAAATGGATTTCTATTTTGTTTACCGAATTGACAGGCATGACAATTCGGTAAATGGTCTCAGAAAGACTGGTAAAACATTTGACAGCTCCTTTTTCTTCATCAACAACATTCTTGAAAAGTGACAATGGCCTAGTCTCTTGTGCCGGGTCTCGCTCACATTCTCCTCCGTAGAATAAGCAACTTTCTCCTCCTTGGTTGGTTCAAATGAGAAGCGCTTGCATCTCATTTTTGCTTTGACGATTTCATTTCTAGTTGCATCTTGAATGAGGCAAAGTTTATCTTCAAAGAACACCTTAAATCCTTTTTCAATGAGCTGACCAACACTCAACAAAATTTTGGTCGATATCGTACAAAGAGAACATCCGAAATTGATTTTGTACATGAATTTGTTGAGATATCAATGGTTCCCTTTCCCTTCAGCGAATATAGTCACCATTTCCTATTCGACCTTTGTGATTGCCGTGGGTTTCAATTCTTTGAAAAGACTTTGATCGTGAGTCATGTGGTTTGTGCAACCACTATCTATCATCCAACTCACATTTGATTCTCTGCTTGAGAAGCAAGTGGCTTCAAACAATTGATCTTCCTCTTCTTGGTCTACAACTTGAGCATCTTCTTCCCGCACCTGATTTTTATTCCTGCATATCAACGCCTCATGTTCGAGCTGATTGCATTTGGAACATTTGGCGTCGGTCTGCTCCAACATTTGAATGGAGGGTGACCTTTCTTCCCCCAGGGGATGGCAAGGAGGGTATTTACCCTTGAAATTTCCATTTTTGCTTTTGTTGCTACTCAAAGTAGGAAAAATCGAATTTCCCTCTTGGTTTTTCTTCTTTTCTTCTTGTTTTTGTTAGCTTCATGATGTTTTGTAGGTAAGGCTCCTTCAATTTCGCCTTCCCGCCTCATAGTTCTTCTTTGCTCCCGCGCTTGTAAAGCATTCAACAGTTCCGCGGAGTGATTTTTGACATATCCTTAGTGTTTTCTAAAGATGTAATTGTGGCCTCAAATTTTTCAGGCATCGTTACAAGAATTTTTTTCAACAACCCTTGATTCGGCATAGAGAGTTGAGTACTCGACTCGGCTTGTAATACTAAGCAACCTATCGAATACTCTTTGATGGATTCGATCTTTTTCATCTTCTGCAACTCAAAGTCACGTACCAGATTCAGCACTTGCATCCCTCATATCCTTTCGTCTCCCTTCGTATTCGGTCTTGAGATAATCCCATATCTCCTTTGCTGACTTGAGCCATGATACGAGTGAAGATGTTGGATGAGACCACAAGAAACAAGCGGGCCTTTGCCTTTGATTTCTTCGTCTTCTTCTCCTTCCGTGTTTTGATCCGGTGCCATGGTGGGATTGCTAGGAAGAGTAGGAATTTCAAAGTATTTTTCCACTTTGCTTCCCAAAGATCCAAGTATGTCTCCATGCGTCTGCCCAAATCTGGTAGTTGTCTCCGTCGAACACCGGTGGAACAATTGATGAGAAACCGGCTTTGGCTTCCATGATGCGTCAAACTCACACACCGATCCCTTAAGAAGAGTGCTCGATACCAATTTGTGAGTGTTTAAAGATAAAAAAACAAAGGATTGAAGAAGTATTTAGTATCGAAGCGAGAAAAGGAAGATACGGATGTGCAGCCAACAAGGAAATCTCACTCTATTTGATTTCTCAATCTCAAATTTAAAGTTGAAGCGGATCGAGAGTAAGAGAATCCTGGATCAAAATCCCAACAACATAAGAGAATCATGGATCCAAATCCCAACAACATATCTAACTGCTTCCTAAAGACTAGGACAATATGATTTTATTAATCGAAACAAACTAAAGAAAAAAGAAACGTATTCAAAGAACAAGTGCAGCACAAGCAATTTTATGACAGTTTTATTCTCAACCCCGCCGCATTATTGATCGAGGTAAAGCTGCAGCAATGATCTAGGGGACTCAATCCAGCGAACTCGACATATCTAGCGGCTTCAATCAATCCCGAGCGCCACCGGTACTCATGCTCGGTCTCATTGTCGATTTCTTTGCCGCAGACCAGCCACGCTCACATGGAGAACTCTAGGTCGTGACCGCTTGGACGAAAAACAAAGAGGGAAGAGCAGAAGGTCCAACGTCCAAGCCAAGTACATGATCTTGGAAAGTTAAATGTGCTAATTTATTTTCTTCTTGTTCTAGCCGATTTGAGAAGGCAAGTCGGTGGGTGTAGCGATGCTCGAAATAGCATAGACACTCGATCATCATGCTATATCCTTGTGGCCATCGGGCATGATCGGCATCTCATATAGTTCGACAAGCTTGGTGGTTCTACGGTTCCATCGACCATCCACCGGCCACGAGCACGAGCCGCACCCGTGGAGTCTCACCCTATCCGTGATCGTAAGCCATCCCGCCGGTACATGATCAACAAGATTGAGTCGATTCGATTCGATGCGAATTTGGAAATTTCATATGCAAATTAGGTAAACTTCTTATCCCGATTGATTTGAAATATTTGATTACCTATTGGAGCTATGTCGTTATCTAACGAAATCTTTTTAAACCGCAAGTTATCAATTAGGAAAAACTTTCCTAATTTGCAACCGCACATGTGGATTTGATTCTATCTATCGGGCTTTAGATAGAATTATTTCCATAGCGAGATGTTTTCGAATTTTTAGAGTCGATCTATCAAGCTTGGATCGAAACTTGATTCGAAAGAAATTGCGAAATATTCAAGCTGATTTACTTTACACATTTGAGCTTATCGGATTGGATCGTTGTTTTTTCATATCTAATTGGTTGTCTTTCCATGTTTGAATTGATTGGATATGATTTGCTATATTTTAGAATATATCTCGTCGCTTGATGAAATTAAAAAAAAAAAATCTAAAAGATACCAAGTGTCATGTTTATTTAAATTGTACATCATGTAGATAATTTCCATCATATAGGATAAATTGCATCTTTAAATATAAATCTCATGTCAAAAATACTTAATCTTTAATAATTTAGGGTTTAGGGCAGTTTAAATCCTAAAATATGTGAGAAATAAAGTGTTTTGACATTGTTTAATTTAGGGTTGTAATTCAATCCAAAAATAAATAAATAAATCATTGTTGCCACGTCATTCGCGCATTGCATATAGACTAGATTTCATTTAAAAAGTGAAAATCCAAAAAGAGAGAAGATTGCTTGGCACATGCTCCCCGCTTACTTTGATTTCTAAATGTTGATTTAATTAATTGTGCACCCGCATGATAATCTATGTTAGAGGCTTAGGTTAAAATCAATTAAAGTTACTTGATCAAATGTTTTCATGAAATAAAATGATACCAAAAGGACGTTAGAGTAATCTAGCGTAACCAAGTCCCCGATTCATAATCTCCGGTACGTAGAAATAAATAGTCCTCCCACTATTTTATTTAGATTTCTAATCAACCTATCATAAATGATTAGTGGAGACTCTAATAATATTTGCATATTAATAATTGAACCTAAGTTGCGAATTGATAGAGTTTGGGAGAACTCGAGCTAAGTTAGTTAATTTAATTAATCTAGTAATCCATTAAGCTAAAAATTGATTTTTTAGGTCGCAATGATGTTTTGCTTGCCTTAGTTGCTTGCACGGATCTCGAGTTGGAGCGCTTTGATGTGAAAACAAAGTTTCTTCTTGGTGAGTTGGAGGAGCAGATTTACGTGTGGCGGTATAGGGATTTGCTATTTTGGGTAAGGAAGACCATGTTTGCTTGTTAATGAATCTTTATATGGGCTAAAACAGTCTCTTAGACAGGGGTATAAACATTTTGATACTTTCATGACTAGTTAAGACTATTCAAAAAGTCAAATGAATAACCGTGTTTACTTTAGGAGATTAGAGGATGGGTACTTGTGTTAGCGATCCGCCTTAGGAACTAATCAAGGTTGATACTCTAACATTAGTTGTGGATTAGGTTGTGTCGAAAAACGACATTCACTATACTTAGGTAGTCATAATGTGTTGCTAGAGACCGGTTATGATTTGTGGGCCAAAAAAAATTTTGAGCACACTGCTAATGTTTAGTGAACCTACGGGGTTGCACACAATAGCAAACCGAGTTCATATTTTCTCTAAGATTTGGTCTACTTAAGAAGTATATTTTAATTTATTCTCTTATTCTAAATATCTACACGATCATGCATGTTATGAGATAACGATTAAACGCACGATTGGAGATAGACCGTTTGGTGGACCCGAATCACCCGGCCCCGCTTCTTTTGTTATGCGTAAATATTAAGGCTATATATAGCCAACTATTAAGAAAAAGGGTAGATTGAGTGAAAACCCTAGAGAAGCCTCATAGAATTGAGAAAGTCTTATTCCGAAAGAGAAAAATACAGAGAATTATTCTATGTTCTTAGATCTTTGAGAGAGTCTCAAAGATCAAAGGCAATCAAGCCGAGGAGCTCCAAGATCCGTAAGCTAGCACTTGGATGATTGGAGATTACGGTCCATGTGTGTGGATATAGGTAGAGGCGCAACACTTGGGGCGCTAATCCAGACACAACAGATTGTCAATTTATCTTCGATCCGTAAAAAGTACGTCTTGAACACCTATTGATTTCAATATGCGCATGGATCCTATCTAGAATTTTGGTTTATAAATATATTATATTGCGTTATAAACAATTTCAAAACATCCACACTTTGATATATTTGCTGTTAGACGTTGATGATATGTTTATAGTAGCGAAAAATATGTTTGATATTGCTTTGTCTTGAAGAGGCGGTTGAGTGATGAATTTGAGAGGAAAGATTTAACTACTACAAAGAAAATTTTGGGTATGAAGATTTTGCGTGATAGTGCTGCAGAAGTATTACGTCTGTTTCAAAAGAAATATATTGAGAAGATTGTAGCACGTTTTAATATGCAATCAAGAAAGTCCGTAAGTATACCATTAGCTTAGCACTTTAAAATTTCAATTTCAATTAAGTTATCACTACAGATTGAGGAGAAGGAGGAGCATATATCTCGTGTTCCTTATTCTAGTACGATTGGTCAATATTATGTATCCTATGGTATGCTCTAGGCCCGATATTTTACAAGTCGTCGATGTATTTAGTCGTTATATGAAACATCCTGGTAAAACTCATTCGGAAGCTGTAAAATGGATCATCGGATATTTGAAAGGAACAAGCAGACGTTGATATAGCATACCGGAGGAACAACAATGACAGTGAGGCCACTGGTTATGTGGATTACGTATTTATGCTTGCGGTGGTGCGCTTAATGGGAAGGCGTCCTTACGGGACCACATAACCCTGTCTCGACCGAGGCGGAATAGATGGCACCGATCTTTATAGAGAAAGATGCGATATTGTTACAAGGTTTGCTCTTGGACTTTGGTTTAGAACAGAAATGTGTTGATATACATTGTGGCAACCAATGTGCAAATTATATGGTATATAATCCGATTTATCACGAGTGAATGAAACATATCGACATCGGGTACCACTTCATCCGAGATGTCTTAGCTAAGGATAAGGTTAGTGTGAAAAAGATCACTACAAGAGAGAACCTAGCGGACATGATGACTAACCATATTCCTTTAGCAAAACTCAAGCTTTGTTTGAGCACTATTAGCATCTATGAAGAGTGATCGCCCATTGGGGCAATGGAAGAGCGAGAATGGATAATGAACAATATGAGTTGGCTTTAAATATCAAGTTAAGGTGGAGAATTATTAAATTTATGTCTCGAGTTTAAATTGTTCACGAGATATATATGAATTTGTTGAGAGAAAATCTTGATAGTATATATCCACGTTTGAACGGGCGACCAAGACTTGAGCATCTTCCTGTGGACTCCTCTGCTTTTGGCCGAATAAAAGGAAATAAAGGGCTCTCATATAAAACGGCTCAATACCCAAAAAACCTCCAACTTTAGCATTTGTGATAATTCTACCTAAAATTTTTTTTTGTCTCATGAAAAACCTTCAACTTTTATATTTGTCCCAATTCTACCTCAAACTTTTGCTTTTGTCCCAATTCTACTTGCTAGTACCAAAAAAACCTTCATGTTTAGCATATGTCCCAATTATATCCAAAACTCTTTTTTTTTCTCATAAAAAATCTCTAAATGTTACTTTTCTCCCAATTCTACCATCGTTAGCCCTCCATCCATAATCACCATTAGTTAATCTTATGTGACATTTTCACGTTATTAATGAATTACAGCTCCGTAAAGCCGACATGAAAAAACTCATGAACTACTCTTCCGTAGTTTGCTACTCCTACATATTGCCGAGAGATATATAATCACTTATGGCATGTTTTGTATTCTTTTCGGCACTTAGTAGCAAAAAAATGGCTAGAAATGGAGATATTTGGACTAACGATCTAAAATCTCGTCGTCTCGAAATCTACTATTTTTCCGAATTTCCAAAATTCATTGATAAGTTCGGCGAGAAAACTCGAGCCATGTAGGATTAACTAACGTTGATTATGGACAAAAGATTGACAGTGGTAGAATTGAGATAAAATTAAAAGTTGAGGGTTTTTTATAAGACAAAAAAAGTTTTGGATATAATTGGATAAATGCTAAAGTTGAGGATTTTTTTTAGTATTAGATTGGTAGAATTGGGACAAAAGTAAAAGTTGAGGGTTTTTTATGAGACAAAAAAAAATCTTAGATATAATTGTTACAAATGCTAAAATTTGAGATTTTTTTGGGTATTGGGCCCATATAATACATATATATGTATTGGATTGTGGAGTCTATGAAGTAAAAGAAAATAAAAGTGAATGGCTTGCAGCAAGAGGACAACTACCCGCACATAAAAGAATTCGGTGGGTCCCAGTGCAAAGCAAATCTTCATCTGAGAGAAAAGAAAGAAATCCTTCTTTCTTTTACTGACGCGAAAAAGAACACGCCGAGCTGCACACTAAAAAAGACGACGCAAAAGAAGTACGGGATCAGTCAAGCTATTTCGGACGCACGTTTTCTTCTTGTGCTCTCGTGAGTTTTTTACGTCTAAGTCGAGTTATTTATTTATAAATATTTTGGGCTTGGCAATCTAGGTGCGGAAAACACGAAAGATATTGAGTGATTATAAATTTAATTTTTCAATTATATTAGATTATTTTTGTTGACTTTTCCCGTGGATGTAGATACTGATATTTTATTATTTATTATTTTTTGTTATTTTTCTGTATTTTCACATTGATTTATTTGTAAAATCCTAATTAGTTTCCGTGCGTTATATTGTAACAAGATGGGAGAGGGCAAAGTTTATTGCGTATTTGCAATTACATCATCATGTTCTCTATATAGCGAATCTTAGATGAGCACCGTATTAATTGTTTATTGAAAACCACCCCTGGACATGTTTACATTCTGACTAATTGAAAGCAAGTGTTATTCGAGATTTCGACTTCAAAAACTACTCAATTACTGAGGATAGCCTAGGGATGGTTGTCCATTAATGCCATGGTACTCTAGTCGTGTATTTAGTGAGCCTTTCTATTCAGCTTCTCTCTCCTACTACCTGTTTTTCTTTTGCTGCCTCCATTAATTTGTGGTGCTACAATTATAGGTGAGCCCCATAACATCTGCTTCATAGTTTTACATGATGGTTGCCCATTTTTAGTATTTCCTTATTGCTTGCCGATGGTGAAAAACGGTACGGGCTGCTATGTAAATGTATTGGGGTGGTACTATTACTGAAGTGCTTCTGAAGTGTGGCTATAGTTTGGGCACATTCAGCAGTTAGTACATATATATTCGGCTGCAGCCGTGCTGTAATTTTCTCCATTCATTCCAGTTCATTTCCGGCAAATATAAGGTGATCCTTTGAGGACATTCAAGGCTCACACAGAAAAATGGCTTTCCCCGTAGCAAATAGTTGGAGAGCTATAAAGGACTTTTGACCGTGTCATCTTACATATCTGCAAGCTAAACTATGGCCATCATCTTCGCCAGATAAGCAATTTTTTTTGCAATTTTTTTTCCTCAAGTTCACGTAATGAGCAGAACTCTTCCCAATTACATTTTCTTTACACATGTGTCACGGGTCGGGAGAATGTGATCGACTCGTGCGGCAACTCGGGCTTCCTTTATATCGTTGGAACGCCCGAGCTAAGCCTTTGTCTATATGAGAGAGAGGCTCTGGGAAGAATGCTTTTGAATATTGATTTGTGGATGATCAAATGACTTGGAGGATGCATCTTTATATAGGATAGGCCATCAAATTACAACCGTAGATCTCTATTTAATCTAACTATTGAGTACTCATTTATCATCTCCCCAACTACCATTCAGTAGGAACTTTATAGAAAGAGGGGACAATTACCGACTTGCCCGCCCTTGGAAATATTCTGGAAATTAGTAGAAAATCCTAGGCAAACCTAGGATCCAAGACACAGCAAGTCTTGAGGCATCTCTCGGCCATCTGCACCACCGGTCGGGGCACGAAAACCTCGGCCCGTGTCACATGAACAATAGGCTAGACTTGCGCTATGTATCTCCACAGCAATTTTTTGGTTGGGAATTATTTATGGAAAAATTTGCAAGTTGTTGCGGATATTCTTCTGAAAGAAACACTTTTGTGGAAGCTTCAGATGCTTAAATCGGATTTGGCATATCCAAATTCACGAATTCATGCTATCAAGGCACAGACTCCACTTCTTACAAGGTCCTTATTTTATCCATTCTGTTTGATCTCATCCAATTAGATGCTGGGAGACTGGAGTTTATGATGGTTATGTAGATTTGGCCAGGGAGATATCCCCAGCCAGTCTTATTATTTCACACATCTCCTAAATAGCAAACATTATATTGACACGTAGATACATTATAGCAAAGGCAAATGAGGATCAACTTGTTATCCTTTTGTTGACTGTCACTGAATTTCTTTCGAACTACTAAGTTACTAATATGTTGAATGTTTTATTAAAGCAAACTAAATAGATTCTCTTACATGTTTGTGACACTAACAAAAACTTCTAGCACGTTTGTATAATCAAGTCAATCAAGTAAGATCTGCATCTTCCGATGAGCAGCTTAAAAATATTTGTATTGAAGGGGGATGTACTTGGGCTAAAAATGCCAAAAAGAAGTGGGTAATTAGAGTTTCTAAGGTATATGGACGAGCCCATCCCCATGTCAATGACGTAACTCATTTTCTTGAGTTCAGCTATAGATAGTAAAAACAGGTGATGCAGTGCAACTACTAGATCTTTGGCAGAGTCGAAGGCTACAACCTCGTTTGGAGAACTTCGGTGAGTTTTTCTTCAACTAAAGGTTAAATAATTGTCTTAATTCAAGTGCATAGAGTCATTTCTATATGACACTGGCTAGCGGCAGCGCCATTGACACAGCAGATTTGTCACTATTCAGTAGAAAGGTCATTGTAATCCTTCATTTTCTTTGCCTGAACCAACTTGATATTGTGAGCAGCATGATGGTCACATCTCCTTTCTTTTTTTTCCCTTGGTGTTGGGTGATCTATGTGCTTATGAGGTTCTTGGTCTCTGTTAAACTTCTTCAGCCTTCCCTTTTGTCCCCTTTCTTCAATCCTTATTTCTAAAGACATACAAACCTCTTGTTGTGATCATCATGTGTTTCTGTGAGGCAAATGTAGGCTAACTTTTATTGGGGTTTGTGATTTTAGTGGGAAGGATCAGCTATTGTCAAGACAAACAGAAGGTGCTAGACTAGACGATATGTGATGCCTTAGGTTTTTATGAGCACAAGATAAGGAAATTTATTAAAGTGGGAACCACCCTATTTATTCCTTCCCTTAGTCAAAGCCGGCCAACCCATTTTCTCTCCCTCTCCTCCGCGTCTACCCCCCTCTGCCGACTTTCTTCTTCTTCTTCTTCTTTTTTTCTGTTTTGTGGCAACCCCCTGCATCGAGACACACCACCGCACCTCACCGCGCCACCACCGAGCACTCTCATCTCCCTCAGACCCCCGCACGTCTCCGCAAACCAACCGGAGCAGCCTGCGAAGCCGAGGAAGCCAGCAGCCCGGCGACCTGCTCTGTTTCGGGCTCCAGAGTTGCTGCTGCTGTTCTTTCGCTGCCACGGCACTCCAGCCACCATCGACCACCACCTCGACTTCCAGCCAGCTCCTCTGACCACCGCACGTAACCGGAAGCCACCGCAAAGCCGCTGGAGAATCTGAACAGCTCAAGCCCGAAACACTGCTCTGCCTCCCCTGTTTTACGCCCGAGCCCTGTCCGGCTGCTGTTCCGCCTCTTCTGCAGCTTCCTCCGACCACCATAATCTCCCTCAGACCACCCTCGACCACCTTGAGCCGCCACCAGCAGTCCCACGATGCCTTGACGCAGCTGGAGCCCCGGAGCAGCCTCGAACCAGCCTCCCCTGCCTCCGGTTCCCCTGTTTTTCGCCTACTGCAGCCTCTGTTGCTGCTGTTCGGGCTCCCACTGGCCACCACGAGCCACCACCGGCCACCCTCAAGGACCCCAAGGTTCCCTCAAACCTTCCACCACACGCCACCAGCCCGCAAGCCGCCGGAAGAGCCACCACAGCCCCGAGCCAGCCGTGCCCCTGCCCTGGCCAACGTGCCCTGTTTCGCCTGGCTCGTGTGCCCTGTTGCTTCCGGCCGTGCCTGATTTTGATCCGCGCCGTGGCCTGTTTTGGTCCCGGGCCGTGCCCAGTTGGGCTGGGCCGTGTGCCGAGAAATATGACCGAGATCCTGGGCCATGTGCCTGGTTCGCGGGCCAACGAGCCGGGCCTTGAGCCAGTCCACCCGGGCCGTGAGCCGAGACTTTGTGCCGATATCCGGGGCCGTGGCCGATCCCGTGTGCCGGCTCGTTGGGCCAAGTTGGCCGAGAATTTTGGTCTGTAGGCCGAGAGGATTGGGTCGATTGCTCGAGCCATGCCCCAAGTTTGTGCTTGAAGATTTTCAAGGATCGCCGCGTCTAATTGACGTTGAGTTGACCTCTAATCCTTGGTTAGAGTCGCTAATTACGTTCGGATTAATTCATTTAGATCATTAAGTGTTTAGATAGTTCTATTAGGACCGGTTTAGGTTAGAAACTTGGTTCGATTCAATGGCCCTAATTGGTTAAATTATTCGATTAGCTAGGATTATATGGCTAATCTAGATTATATTGATTGATTGAATAATTGCTATTGCTAAATCGAGAGCGAGTTGTAGATTAGAGACGAGCATACGATCAATTAACTAATCGAATCGGCAAATATTAAATTGTCTCTTGAATTGAGTTTAATTGCACATAATTCGATCAAATAATCGGGGTTGAATTGATTGATTTGCTTAAATCGATCATCTAAATCGATTGTCCGATGGAACACTTTGATTGGCTATTGGGGAATTAAGGGACGATGCCGTCGCCCGAAGTAAGGGACAATGCATGATCCTATCGAAGAAGCACCAACCGCCTAGTGTGCTATGCACCAACCGTCTAGTGTGTGCAAGGCCAAACAGCCCTTAATAATTAAATTGTATGCAATTGTGACTTGTTCATGGACGAATGTGTGTGCATCTTGACTATGAAATTTGGTATGGCACGGATTGAGTAGAACGACAAAAACACATTCACACTTGACCAAGTTATCATTGCATTTTGTGTGATCATCTGGTGGATAAGTTGCATGTGATTGAGGTATCTGCATTGAGGTATGCGATTGATTGATAAGACGTTCTAGATGAGTTGAGGTGATGTATGGCCTTGTGAATTGGTTGATATGACGTCACATCATGTTTTGCATTATATTATATGTAACTCTTGGCAGGTAAGCTCGCATGTGACCGAGATATTTATATTATGTTTCGTCACTACATAGTAGGGGTTCCGAGCGAATCAACACTCTAGCCGGGCTTAGGTGTTGACTCGGCGAAATTGATATCTCACCCCATCGCCGACCAACCTTTCGGGTTCGAGTTAATGGAACTAGTAGATTTTGTAGAGCAAGTTAAAGCGAGGGTGGCGTAGACCTTGTTTGGAGTAGACACGAAGTTGATCCTACCCCGTCCCGAAGTATGGGGCCGATTAGCGTATCATCTCGGTTGGCCTATGACGCGCGTCCGTAAATGAAATCTTGATTTTGAATTGATGTGTTTTCCTATTTGCCTATCCCTTTCCCATATTAATGTCCGGGAGAATTATACGTTTTCGCATGCGCAGTTAATCTCATGGGTTGATAGCATGCCCGGGTCGCTATCCTTTCAACACGAGGGACGAGTAGGCGGGGATGCCGCGTGCTCGAGGATCGGGGCATGACACGATACACTGCAGAGAAGTGATCTATGTAAGTTTGATGACTGTGGTCATTTCCTTTTCTTGGTAGGTTTCTCTCTTTCGAGAATCTAGAATTACGCATAAACTCCTATCTCATATGTGTCTGCCAGTTCAATAGAACGAAGAAGAAAAATCACCCTAGGAAAGAACTGAACTAGTTTTAGTGTCGCCACAATCCTTTCTAGCTTGGTTTGCCATAGTAAGTGAAAATGTCAAGAATATGAACGATTTAGAAACCTGCTGCTAGTCTTGAGTGCTCTTCTTCATAGTGGAAGTTCAGAAGTCGGACGAATTCAAGTACTGTGTTCTACCTTGGTGAAATTTTGCAGAGCCATTAATATCAGAATTATTCCTTTGATTGATATTTTGGATAGGTATTCAGCAGCGCAAATCTGTTCATACGAACTTCATTCTGCTCTTTGAGGATCAAGGTTTATTATATATACCTGAGATATTCAAAATCGTTTGGAGATATTCTTTGTTGCTGATCATTAAACAGTGCTTTCTTTTCAGATAATAACCTTGGCTATCAACTCTAATACATGAGTAAATGATCCGCCGCAACTGCATTCTACTCTAATTGTAATCGATGTTTTTTGGTTGGATGAATGATGTCACTGCAGAATCATACTCGTGAGGTTGTATACCCTACTAACCTATGCGCATCAGAAATATGATGTAGTTTATCAGTATGTTGGCTATCACATGTTGTGGGGCTTGAAGTGGTCATTATCATTATCTGATTCCTCAACCAAATGAGTATACTTTTACGAGGATAGCATATCCAATGCTCTTTGAGGAAAATTAGAAGAGGACAAGTGCTTGAGCAGGGGTTTTATAACACTGCCTGGATGATGGGTGCAGCATCTATTTCACGGATCAATTTGTTCAAGCTTCTTTCGTCGTCCCATGTCTTTCTCTATTTAGGAGGTATGCGTGAAACGCTTCATCGTATGGGACTAGTGCTAGAGCTTGAATGTACTACCAGTGTCAGAGATTTTGTAATCGACGAAATGACCTGAAATTAGATCAAATGAAGCGATCCTTCTATTAAATGATAATCATGCACTGCTGATAGTTTTTTTTTTTCAATCAACCCTGCCAACCACCCAGGTGAATCCAAGTTACATTACCATATCTCACCATCTAATGCTCATGTGTTTTGCTAGTCGGGTTTGTCTTTTGACTCGAAAATTAAGCAGACAGATACAAAGCTTTTAATAGGATGGCGTTAATAGAATAATGCTTTCATGTGATCCTCAAGTGCAGATTCTAAAAGTAAAAATTGGATCTTGACCCGTTAGTTGCATGAGGGCAGTCATATGACTTTTTTTAATTCCACTGAACATCCACATTTGTTCATAAATCCAACTATGACAACTTCATCTGCACGTGATTTGATCGCGTAACATCTTGCCGATCTTCCTCGGTCAATGTCCACATGGTTGTTTAATCTGAATTTAGGACGTGTCTTTTTTTATTATGATGATTAAATGAAGGTCCCTTATTTCAGGTTCCACACATGGTTCCAGCAGAAAAGATGCTTCTATAAGGATCGCTCTCTCGTTTCTCTCTTAGGTGGTACGCCATGCATCTCTCTATCTCCGACTTGACTTTTAGATGTAATTCACGGGAATTTTCCCAGTCCCTCACTTCCTGCTTTCTCCCTTCAAGAGTGTAGTAACACACGAATATGTAATTTACAAATAAATTGTTGTCGAAGTTGAAGAAAAACATGTATCAAGAGACAATGGTGCCCAAAGCGCTCGATTGGAAGTAAAGAGTGCAGCTGCATGATCAACGCTAGACTGCTAGCTAAGATACGAGGCTTTCGCAGCTGCATATCTCTCTATAGTACAACCCGTGAAGAATAAATGCTCTGTTAATTTCATTGAAGCTCGGTACAGCCGTGGGCCAGACTCACATGGAGGCACGTCACATGATACGATCGTTTCAGTCAAAGATCCACGGTCCACCTAACAAGGACACGAGCATCCGACCGTTCAATCATATTCAACCATTTTCCGCGGCCTATGCAGGAAGGAACGATTTCATGGTCGGTTTAGGTTTCATCCGAAATCAAGGATCTATCCGTCGAAATTGATCTCTCAAGTTTTTAGAACCTCAAACCTGCCATATATACTTTATTCAGGTTCCGGTTTGGGGCACTGAAAATTTAGCATCTAATTATGCTTATTGCCGAAATACGTCAATCATCTCTAAATTATACTTTCGAGCTGGGCTTACTTTACGGTTATAAAAGCTCGGAAAGTGAGCAATGCCTACTCTTCCTCGATAATTCCATATTTTCGAAGGAGCGGAAGCGAAGAACTTAATCGAAAACGGATATGCTTTATCCCACACGGGCTCTCGGCCACTCGAGGAACCCTCTGTTAGTTTCACGGATCTCGCTCTTGGAACTAATCCTTTGAGAGATACCAAAATTTCGATCCACAGGATCCACTATCCATTACCACCATAGGTTTATCCCGATCAAGTATTGGGTAGTATCGCTCACTTGCGAAGTTAATCAACAAGTGGAGAGAGGCCCCAGGACTCTACACACGCTTTCACCCAATAAAACAGATCGATAAACTTCGGATGATTACGGATTCGTGGCAAGTGGAGAGCATACTTAACCAATCACTATAATAGAGAAGTAAAAACATTTTAGTGCGGAAAGAGTACGCTTGAAGAGAAAAGGAGAACTTAGAAGCTCATGTTTGGAAACACACTCTGCTTGGATTTCATAGGGAAGCCAAGTCTTGGTCTTTACAATGCGAGCACGCTTATATAGGCAAGGTTGTGCGAAGGAAACAAAGGATTCTCTATAATAGAGATCCGACAAGTGCGTACAATAATACAACAAACATTGACTTCAGGAAGAGTCATTATTGTTGACAACACAACACATTTCACAAAACGACACATTTCTTCTGCTGCCTTTGTTGATTTGTCACGAAGTGGAGCGGGTAGAGTTGTTGCAAGCGGTGGACATGGGCGGGTGCAAGCGGATGGTGTGGTCTTATCTTCGTCTGTCGGGATCGGGGTGGTAATTGGGGTCGTCGAGTCGGAACGCCTGCAGTCCATCATTTCCGTCTTTTTGACTTACGTATGCACGCACTAATTGCTCTCTCTCGTAGTCCGAGATGAGTTGGTCAAGGCCTGGATTATCGGGGATTCCGTGCGAGCTGGATGGTGTGTCTCGTGACGAAGATGGGGCGTCGGGGATGACGGGTTGTGGATAGCTGTATGGGTCTTGTGACGGTTGTCCTCCCCATTGATCAAACGGTGTGAGGGGCCGAGTGTCCGGTGTCCATAGTGGAGCTTGCTTGATTGGTGTTGAACTCCTCGGAGGGCTTCGAACACATGAGGATGTGTCCGGGAGTATCCCATGAATAGTCAGCGTGGAGTAAGGCCATACCTCGGGTGGTATTACCTTGTTTTCCTGACGGAGAATGCGCTGGAGTTCTCTCGTATTCATATGGGATGTCAAATATGGTCCTGGAGTACGTCTTTATGAATCTTGTAGACCGATCTTGGAGGTTTGGCTTGAAAGAGTGGTGCCAATTTCTGCTGCATTAGATCTTTTGTCTCCTGTTGGTCCAATGAATGACCAAGGGTGATGAAAGATAACAATGGTGTGTCTGCAAGGTTACGGTCGCCAACTTGTCTTTGGAGTACGAACATGTGTTTCCATGCTTGGAGGGGTTGGAACCAAGTGAGAATATCAAGGAAGGATCTCGATCATGGTTTCTATAATTTCCAAAAGAGATTCGAGACAAAACCTTGATGATTTTGTCTAAGGGAAATTCAATAGCAACCCGATAGAGGTGAAGCATATACCGAACATCCATTTAAGATCGAAGGGAATAGGATGGTAGAAGACCATCTTAATGGATGTATGAATGGATATTCATAGTTGAGTCTTGGTTTGAGCATGAGTCCGCCATAGTCTTTGAAAACTATATAATGATAATTCCGAATAATCTTTGAAAATGATCGAAAGAGAATTGCATGCGAGATATTGAGGAATATCGGGCGGATATTGGTGGGATGGCCATTGGTGTTCTCTCATGTTACGAACTTTGAAGGCTCCCGAAAACTCTTTACGAATGAACATGTTGATGGATTGAAAAGGTTCCTTTGGCCGTGATAGGAAATCGGCCAAAATGTTTTTCTTTCCAGAAATATGTTTAGCTTCAAAAGAGTATTTAGAAAACCATTACTTCCCAACGTAAAAGCTGGGGATGAGGAACTTGCTTTTGTTTAAACTTGAGCATTTGAGGAAAGGATGACATATCCATTTCAACAAGAAAGTGATGGCCAATGAGATGAAATTCAAATTTTTTGATGCCATTTTTGATCGCAAGAATTTCTTTGAAGGTGAAATGGTAATGCATTTCTGCATTGGAGAATTTTCCACTTTTGTAAGCACAGATTCGGCGCTTACCTTTGTCTTCTTCAAGAAGGATGGCTGCCCGATATTTGTCACTTGGCATCCGTGCGGAGAATCCTTTTTCCATTGGAAGGGATTCGAAGAGGTGGTAAATTTTGCAGTGGTCTTTGAGTGTTTTGATGGCATTGGTCCGTTTGGTTGACCAAGGAGGGGTTTTTTCTTTAACATTTTTTGCGAGGATGAAGAGTCCGGGAGATTTTTGGGACGAAATCTCCCGAGGTAATTGACAATTCCTAAGAAGGATTGTATTTGTTGAACAGAGAGTGTTCATCGGGGAATTTCGGAGATCTTCCGCAATGTGAGGTCCAGGCAATAGTTCCCGTTTTTCAAGCGCATGCCTAGGAACTCAATTTCTCTTTGGGCTAAAATCATCTTCTTTTGAGAAAGCATGATACCATGAATATGCACAATTTCAACAAATTGCTGAAGGAGTTTTGCATGAGATTCTTCGTCGGGAGAGAAGAGAAGAATATCATCGATGTATATTTGTGCATTGGTAAGAATAGGTTGAAAGATTTTGCACATTGCTTTACGAAACAAAGATGGAGCAGTCTTAAGTCCAAAAGGAAGGACTTTCCACTGGAAATGCTGATTAGGAATGCAAAATCCAGTTTTGAATGCTGCCCGAGGGATGAATTCCAATTTGCCAAAACCCGCCTTAAGATCAAACTTGGAATAAATCTTTGCTTGAGCAAGGCTGGAAAATAAAGAGTTTTTGTGAGGCAAAGGAAATTTATCATCTTGAATAAACAGATTGAGGGCTGGTAGTTTATGACTAATCTCGGCTTTCCTCGGTTTTGTTCCGCTCTTTTGTTGACATAAAAAGCTTCACATGCCCATGAGGAATCGAAGGCTCAATGAGTCCTTGAGAGAGGAGTTGAGCACATTCGCTTGTGCTAGTGCAAGATGTTACGGATTCATGCCCGAATGGCAAGCTTTGGTAGGATTGATTTCTCCATTTTTCTTGAAAGGAATTTTGACAAAAAGTCGAATTCTTCCAGAGAGGATTGGAACAGTTTGGATGAACTGGTGATGGGATTACGAACAATGGGAGAGAAGAGATTGGGTGATTGGATCAAGGATCTCCGGTTGAATGACGAAAATTCTTTGGATTTCCACAAACTCTTGAAAGCTTTCTTGGAATTGTAACCCCTTAGGGTTGATTCGAGTTTGGGAAGTTTGGACAATAGGTCCCAACCAATGATGAGATCTTTGTCGAGTTGTGGAGGCGGTAGATTTGCGTAACTCGGGAGGAGGAGCAAGAGAAAGTGGTGACCGATGTTGAACAGGGGCAAGTGTATCGAGATGGAGTTTCCATAATGAGTAAAAGTTTCTCTTCTTCACGTATCTTCAAACTCTAAAATATTTGAACTAACAGACTCATCCCCGGAGACATACTCTCCTTCTTCTCTCTTTCGACTCATTCGAATCCACTCCTCCACATTCCATCCTCCATACTTTCCAAGTACAAATTCACCTTCCGGAAAATACCAAATCCATCCAAGTCATAGCCCTCATTGATACCGGCCAAAGACGATCTCTCCTTGACACTAAGATTCTCCCCCGAAGAATCTTGGACTCCATACACCAGATATTTCCAGTCGGCCTCCGGAGAAACCTTTTCCACCAAAGTGCGCGATAAACCCATTTCCATCCATATCTTCCCTGGATGTGAAATAACCACAAGAATTCTTGGGTGTCCACAATCGACAAAGATCTCATCATTGGTTGGGACTTATTGTCCAAACTTCCCAAACTCGGAATCAACCCTAAGGGGTTACAATTCCAAGAAAGCTTTCAAGAGTTTGTGGAAATCCAAAGACTTTTCGTCATTCAACCGGAGATCCTTGATCCAATCACCCAATCTCTTCTCTCCCATTGTTCAGAATCCCATCACCAGTTCATCCAAACCTGTTCCAATCCTCTCTGGAAGAATTCGACTTTTTGTCAAAATTCCTTTCAAGAAAAATGGAGAAATCAATCCTACCAAAGCTTGCCATTCGGGCATGAATCCAGAACATCTTGCACTAGCACAAGCTGAATGTGCTCAACTCCTCTCTCAAGGACTCATTGAGCCTTTAGATTCCTCATGGGCATGTGAAGCTTTTTATGTCAACAAAAGAGCGGAACAAAACCGAGGAAAGGCGAGATTAGTCATAAACTACCAGCCCCTCAATCTGTTTATTCAAGATGATAAATTTCCTTTGCCTCACAAAAACTCTTTATTTTCCAGCCTTGCTCAAGCAAAGATTTATTCCAAGTTTGATCTTAAGGCGGGTTTTTGGCAAATTGGAATTCATCCTCGACAAATTCAAAACTGGATTTTGCATTCCTAATCAGCATTTCCAAGTGGAAAGTCCTTCCTTTTGGACTTAAGACTCGCTCCATCTTTGTTTCGAAAGCAATGTGCAAAATCTTTCAACCTATTCTTACCAATGCACAAATATACATCGATGATATTCTTCTCTTCTCTCCCGACGAAGAATCTCATGCAAAACTCCTTCAGCAATTTGTTGAAATTGTGCATATTCATGGTATCATGCTTTCTCAAAAGAAGATGATTTTAGCCCAAAGAGAAATTGAGTTCCTAGGCATGCGCTTGAAAAACGGGAACTATTGCCCTGGACCTCACATTGCGGAAGATCTCCGAAATTCCCCGATGAACATCTCTCTGTTCAACAAATACAATCCTTCTTAGGAATTGTCAATTACCTCAGAGATTTCGTCCCAAAAATCTCCCGGACTCTTCATCCTCTCGCAAAAAATGTTAAAGAAAAAACCTCCTCCTTGGTCAACCAAACAGACCAATGCCATCAAAACACTCAAAGACCAAATGCAAAATTTACCACCTCTTCGAATCCCTTCCAATGGAAAAAGGATTCTCCGGACAGATGCCGATGACAAATCTTGGGCAGCCATCCTTCTTGAAGAAGACAAAGGTAAGCGCCGAATCTGTGCTTACAAAAGTGGAAAATTCTCCAATGCGAAATGCATTACCATTCCACCTTCAAAGAAATTCTTGCGATCAAAAATGGCATCAAAAAATTTGAATTTCATCTCATTGGCCATCACTTTCTTGTTGAAATGGATATGTCATCCTTTCCTCAAATGCTCAAGTTTAAACAAAAGCAAGTTCCTCATCCCCGGCTTTTACGTTGGGCGGAATGGTTTTCTAAATACTCTTTTGAAGCTAAACATATTTCGGAAAGAAAAACATTTTGGCTGATTTCCTATCACGGCCAAAGGAACCTTTTCAATCCATCAACATGTTCATTCGTAAAGAGTTTTCGGGAGCCTTCAAAGTTCGAACATGAGAGAACACCAATGGCCATCCCACCAATATCCGCCCGATATTCCTCAATATCTCGCATTGAATTCTCTTTCGATCATTTTCAAAGATTATTCGGAATTATCATTATATAGTTTTCAAAGACTATGGCGGACTCATGCTCAAACCAAGACTCAACTATGAATATCCATTCATACATCCATTAAGATGGTCTTCTACCATCCTATTCCCTTCGATCTTAAATGGATGTTCCGGTATATGCTTCACCTCTATCAGGTTGCTATTGAATTTCCCTTAGACGAAATCATCAAGGTTTTGTCCCGAATCTCTTTTGGAAATTATAGAAACCATGATCGAAGATCCTTCCTTGATATTCTCACTTGGTTCCAACCCCTCCAAGCATGGAAACACATGTTCGTACTCCAAAGACAAGTTGGCGGACCAGGAACCTTGCAGACACACCATTGTTATCTTTCATCACCCTTGGTGCATTCATTGGACCAACAGGAGACAAAAGATCTAATGCGACAGAAATTGGCACCAGCTCTTTCAAAGCCAAACCTCCAAGATCGAGTCTACAAGATTCATAAGACGTACTCCAGGACCATATTTGACATCCCATATGAATACGAGAGAACTCCAACGCATTCTCCGTCAGGGAAAACAAGGTAATACCACCCGAGGTATGGCCTTACTCCACGACCAGCTATTCATGGGATACTCCCGGACACATCCTCATGTGTTCGAAGCCCTCCAGGAGTTCAACACCAATCAAGCAAGCTCCACTATGGACACGGACACTCGGCCCCTCACACCGTTTGATCAATGGGGAGGACAACTGTCACAAGACCCATACAGCTATCCACAACCCGTCATCCCCGACGTCCCATCTTCGATCACGAGACACACCATCCAGCTCGCACGGAATCCCCGATAATCCAGGCCTTGACCAACTCATCTCGGACTACGAGAGAGAGCAATTATTGCGTGCATACGAAGTCAAAAAGACGGAAATGATGGACCAGGCAGCTCGACTCGAGCGACCCCAATTACCACCCCGATCCCGACAGGCGAAGATAAGACCACACCATCTGCTTGCACTGCCCATGTCCACCTGCTTGCAACAACTCTACCTGCTCCACATGGACAAATCAACAAAGGCGCAGGAAGAAATGTGTCGTTTTGTGAAATGTGTTGTGTTGTCAACAATAATGACTCTTCCCCGAAGTCAATGTTTGTTGTATTATTGTACGCACTTGTCGGATCTCTATTATAGAGAATCCTTTGTTTCCTTCGCACAACCTTGCCTATATAAGGCGAGGCTCTCGCATTGTAAAGACCAAGACTTGGCTTCCCCTATGAAATCCAAGCGAGTGTGTTTCCAAACATGAGCTTCTAAGTTCTCCTTTTCTCTTCAAGCAGACTCTTACGCACTAAAATGTTTTTACTTCTCTATTATAGTGATCGGTTAAGTATGCTCTCCACTTGCCACGAATCCGTAATCATCCAGTTTATCGGATCTGTTTTATTGGGTGAAAGCGTGTGTAGAGTCCGGCGGGGCCTCTCTCCACTTGTTGATTAACTTCGCAAGTGAGCGCCGGATACTACCCAATACTTGATCGGGATAAACCTATGGTGGTAATGGATAGTGGATCCTGTGGATCAGAAATTTTGGTATCTCTCAAAGGATTAGTTCCAAGAGCGAGATCCGTGAAACTAACAGGCGGTCCCTTGAGTGGCCGAGAGCCCGTGTGGGATAAGCATATACGTTTTGATTAAGTTCTTGCTTCCGCTCCTTCGAAATGGTATCGAGCCATATATCACTTAATATAGATTAGTTCAAATATTTTAGAGTTTGAAGATCCGTGAAGAAGAGAAACTTTTACTCATTATGGAAACTCCATCCGATACACTTGCCCTTGTTCAACATCAGTCACCACTTTCTCTTGCTCCTCCTCCCGAGTTACGCAAATCTACTCGCCTCCAAGTTAGACTATCTCTATGAGGTAGCCTTCTCGAAAACAGCAAGATTTCTGAAACCCATCTTCCACTCATCAATCCATATTCGCCTTCGCCAAACCCACTTCGTTCTCTCCTATTCGCTCCATCAAACACCTCATTCGGCATACCCTCGATCGCTTAAGGAGTATGTCCAATCTTCCAAGTTTGACCAAAGCATCATATTCTAGCCACACAACAAGAGCGCGTTTGTAACGCTCCAAATTCCTTAGTGCTACCCTATATTACCGGATGGTCTATAGAGTTCGAGAATCATGCCATTGATCTCAACCTTCCAAAGATGTCGAGATGATGCCCTTATCATCTCGATAGATCATGACCAGACTTCTTGTGTTCATGTTCCCCAGGCAATTCCCGGGACCAACTTGTCAAACTCCTTCCCGACAGTTGGGTGACCAACTATGAGAAACTTCACCAAAACACAAGGCCGGTCCCAATCCACTCGAACCTCGGTTCACAAAAAAAGAGAGATGGATCTGTTACCATCAAATTTGCAAAGGAAAAGGAAGACTCCTCGTCTCTATTTCCTTCTCTTTCTACTATTCTCTGTTTCACCCCATGTCCATCCAAAAAGTGAATATTGAAGACCTAGACCCGAAGAAATTTGTTCGATCCTTTGACTCAAATGGACACCATTCCATTACTTCAAAGACCCCTTCGGGTCATTGTTTTTGGGACCCGAATGTTCTTGTCCCTCTTGTACTTCTCTCTGTGAAGAAGATGACAAGCCCTCTTCAAGAAGAAAGAAAAAGAAAGACCCTTTATACCAAAGATACCTTGATGGTGATCCTACTATAGGACCACTTGGTGAAGACGGCGGAAACCGGCAAGTATCTTGTCCAATATGGTACTCCCCACCCTACAAATTCCTTCCTCATCTCATTGTAAACCGGGATCCACCAAACCATCCACCATCATCTCCCTAGAAACCCGTTACCGGTCCTTTCTACAAACCCATCCAGAAATGGGTCAAGAAGAATTCTTCTTGTTCCATTGAACTCCCAAAACCATATACATGCCTTCCCGAACCACTTCCTACCATATGCATGTTTCAGCCGAAGACTTCCCCCTCTTCAACCAAAATCAGTTGAATCAAATTCATCCGCCTTACATTTCCCTCCACTAGAAAACTTTTCGGACTCTCGGCAGCCGATACTATCATGCTCCCAAAGTACTGCACCAAAAGAAATTGATTCACATGGCGAAGAAAAGGTACGGCACCGATTGAGGAGACTGTTACGAATTGGCAAACCGAAAATGCCTTGGCCCGGAATGTGGCCCTTGACAAAGTTTCTACTCAAGTTGATCGAGTTGATCGAGCTTCAAGTCACATCCAGAAGATGCTCGAAGACTTCCAAAAAAGATTGTACATAATGGAAAACCAGCAAGTCCATCATCATTATCCGGAAGATCGGACTCCACAAATTGAGAAACGAAAAGGCGGATTCGAGTTCTTGAAGGTCAAAAAGCTCAACTTGAGCACCAACCCTCTTTTCCACCCTCAATACCTCATGCATCTTTATATCCTTCTTTCATCAATTCCGCTACTCATTCCTCTCAATCCTCTAGTAAATCCTCTTCGTCACCTTTTCAACAAGTTCTTGAAATGGTTTCACCAGAACCAAGAACTAATGTTTTAGCTCTCGGAGCACGTCTCAAAGAAATCAAAAAGCGAGAAGCTGAAAAAGCAAAAGCCTCGGCACTCGCATCTGCCTCTTCTGTCCCTACTTTTCCCATTCCCCCTTCAGCTCCACCGAACCACCGATTCACCTCCTCCATCTCCTTCCCATATACTTCCTTCTTATATGGTCTCAATCCTATTGAAAGTTTCTTAAGGAAACAAATTCCCTCGAATTCCATAAATTCCATCAAGGACAAAGAAGACTCTTTGTCTTCTTCATCGACCCCCTCCTTCCGACACTCTTTCCTCTTCGAATCGAAAAATGACCTAGAACCGATTCATGTTATCATGATGGCAGCAACGGTCCCAAAAGAAGAAGAAGTGGAAGAAGAAATGGAATTTGTTAACCTTTTCTCTCCAGATCCTACCCCCCGACCATCATCTCACCATCCTCATTCCTCCTCGGAACCTTTTTCACTTTTGATGATGTTCCTTATCGCCGATGGTCCTTTAAACTTCAAGAGTTCCACACATGGCTTGTCGCCAAAAATCGAGTGAACAAAGTACTTATGAAGTCCTTTTGGAATTCACCATAAGTTCACCGAACCCTAAAGAATGGTGGACTTCCATTTCGAAACAGGACGAGATTGCCTTCCTCTTGATGTCTTTTGATCAAGCCATACAGTCATCCACCGTATTTCATTAGCCAACCAACCGGTGAAACGAGCTCCAAAGAAAAGAGTTCTTTGAAAGAAAATGTTGCTCCACCTCGGGAAAAGAACTTGATAGGCATTTCAAAGAGATGATTAGACTTTTCTATCATCTTGGAGCAGACATCAATCTTAAACCAATCTTTTTAGCCTCCATTCCTAAAGAGATTGCGGATGAAAATAAACAAGAATCTCAAAAGGCCACTTCTAGAATCTACCCTTGGAGAAATCCAACAAACCGTCCATATTGCCATTGAAGAAAGGTGCAGACGACGGCAACAATTCAATCGGTTCGTCAAAGACAACCGGCGATATGACAAAAATTGTGAAAGGCCGAATGGAAGATCAAATGTCCTCGAGACTGCCATGACCCCTCCTGCTCGGGTCAAAAGAAGAAAATTCACTTCAAGAAGTTCTCTTTTGCCGAAGGCCGAAAGAAGCGAAGCAAATGGAAATTCTTGAGAAAAAAGTCTCGTAGCCATTCAACAAAGAAGCAAAGAAGACCCAAGTCCGACAAATGTTACATCTCGCAACAAGAAAGGTCATTTTGCAAAGAATCGCCCCGAGGCCAAACGACAAGGCGCTTACATGATCCAAAAGATCTCTCGTAACACCGGGATCTCTCTCGTGATGAAGACGTAGAGTCCGTCTTCTCCATCGAAGAAGAACCATCACCGGACACTCTCGTGCGCGGTGAAATTTTCAGCATATAATTCTGCTTGTTGATGAAATACATCAATCATCCACTACACTATACTTTCGAGCACTTTGGTATTGAACGCCCGCGTGAACTTAATAAGGAGACAAAAGAGGCGGTAAAACGATAGCAATGTCGGCAAGTGCGGTTAGCTTGTTCATGAACGTATGACCTCAATTCCCTTCCCGCTAGATTGGTTATTGGGTCGCACGATTTGAAACGCCTTATGTGAGTTACGCAGTGCCCGCATTGAATTATGTCGGATTAAAGCTTATGTTCATTTATAACACCACACGTATTTTTTAGCAGCCACGTCTTTTGACAAGTTGCAAATCCAACCTCTACTGCCTTTGTTGGAGTTGATGTCGGAATAGTTGCAGCTAAGCTATCCTTTTATCCCGAGTTTTCATGGCAGGTTTGCTTTGCTCCTTATTATTTGTACTTTGCTGTCCTTTATTTTCTCACTTCTCTATAATATACCAGGCTACTGACTTGCGGACGTTGATCATATGGGAATCCACAGTTGAGGCCTTTGAGAAAACTCTTCTTGAAGAAACTTTTGAGACGTGTCACCTCCTTAAGCCAAGAAGCAAAGGCGCCAAATTTGATGCGTAGCTGCATTTACATCATCATGTTCCATATAGCGACTCCTTGTTAATCTTAAGACGAGCACCGTATTAATTGTTCATTAGATGATGGTTGCCCATTTTTTAAATCAGATGCTTAAAATAATGGGAAAATTTTGATATTATACTTGAAATTAACATCTCTTTTTGCTTAGGCTATCGCCCATGAGAGAATTCTATCAACTCTTTAACTCGTCCCAAAAAGAATTTCATGGGAAGTTTTATCCAGGTAACATATAAAAGTGGGTTCAATTGGTGGTTGAGGATTTTCTTAGATTGAGTTAAGTAATAATGTGTTTTGCTAATACGGATCGAGTTGATTGTGGGTAATTAAATACACACCACATGAAAATCGATCAAAACAGTTAAATTGATCGATATGGGTCGAACCCACTCATTTCATGGCCATACTTGAGACTTAGAAATTTATCAACGGCTATTGATTTGGGAAATATAGACCCATTAATTGGAGAGTGAATGTGTTTATTGTCATGGTTCGGTATCATTAACTTCTTAACCTAATGAACGAAAATCTAATGATAAACAGAATTCCAATTTTCGATTCATCAATTTTCACTCGCCCCCGTTCCCAAACCCAAACATGCCCTTTTCAACTTCGGGACTATTATTTGATCCCAAAAAAAAAAACAACTTCGGGACTATGACAAAAAAGAGAGAGAAAAAAGAGAAACTTCAGGGCAACTGGAAATAACCACTCCACCAGCTGTATCTGTCCACGTGGCGCGATACCACTGGCCCTCATCTTTCCGGCGGTCGTACGGCGTGCCCTCCAGCCAGTTCTCACCAGCCAATTGGCCGCAGCAACGGTCTGATTAAATTATGTGTGTGGGTGAGAAACAGAGCAGCTTCAGTGCTTGGGAAAGAAGCCTCTCTCTCGCTCTTTAATGGATGTCCTGGTTTTTCTTCCAAAATGTCTGTGTTGTTTTTGCTCGGTCGGGTTGTTTGCTTGCTGGGTCTAGTCATGTGAATGCGAGCTTTACCAGCCGAGCTGGGCTAATGGAATCGTTTTGGCTATGAAGGAGAGGTCCCCGAGCTCAAGCTTGATAACTACTCTCTTTAAGATATCGAACAAAATTCCTCTTTCTCTCCAACGAAATGGGTCTTCTTAGTTTTGAAATGCACTGCGTTTTTTGATTTTGAGACGAAGTGTCCATAACAGTCCTGCATTGGTTGATGCAGTTTCTTGTTATCCATGGCCGCGAGTGTTTTTTTGAATGCAAGCCATGTTTTCTAACTCATCTGGTGTTATTAGGGCGATGGGTCTTCGTTGAAGAGTTGGATAACATTGTAAATTTAAGGCAGTGAACGTTGGGTCCCGAGTTCCCTCCGCCGTGGCCGGAAACGAAGCTTTCAGCCGCAACAGACTCCATTTAGAATCCGGGAGTCAGCAAATATTTTTTTTTTTTTTGGGTCGCATACTCATAGGTTCGCCGTTCCGGCGAGAGCGAAGGATTTGACCGAATGGAATCGCTCATTTGGTTCTCTCCTGCGGAGTGCGGCTAT
Organism: Rhodamnia rubescens; assembly: GCA_021437795.1. Classification (NCBI taxonomy): domain Eukaryota; kingdom Viridiplantae; phylum Streptophyta; class Magnoliopsida; order Myrtales; family Myrtaceae; genus Rhodamnia; species Rhodamnia rubescens. Next base: position 6,698,875 of record JAILYA010000002.1, on the reverse strand, counting down.
CCGCCTAGTGAGTTCTCAAGGTAACTGTTTAAACTACTTGAGGTACAAGAAGCTCGGAAATTAAACAGTGTCTAGTCTTCGTCGATTACTCAATCTTCCAGTTTAGCATTGAAATTTCAACATTTAATTCGCTTATTGCCGAAATGCATCAATCGTCTCTACTCCACACTTTCGAGCACTTTGATATTGAGCGCTCCCACTCGAACTTAATAAAGAAGCGAAAGCAGGGGTAAAATGATAGGAATGCCTGGCAACATAAGGCGGCTAGCTTCTTTATGAACATACGACCTAAATCCCCTTGTGGTTAGATCGGTTATCGGGTCGTACCGTTTGAAATCTTGGAATATAAGGAGTTCGAATTGACATAGAGTGTCTTTCGTTAAAATGGATTTTGCACGGTACATAATTAGAGATACCATGAAGCTGCTTCTGAGATCGGTTTTCTTTTCTCACTTTGTTCATCGTAGAAGATATGGTGATTGCTTTGCACTTTGCATTAGGTTAAAGGCTCTTCCCTTTTCTCTCCCGAACTTGGATGAAGTGAGATGAGTCAATGTGCTGTGTTATCCCTACTTGTCCTTTGCGGGTTACTCGGATTATTAATGACTATGCAATCTATTTCATGCAATAGCTTGCGCACTTCACTATTTAATACCAGCACTAAGTGGCTAACTAGATGAATGCTTTCATGTATGAAGGGTGTCCAACATTGGTACTTGCACATCCCGAGTCATGGAGCGAACGTCATTTCTAGGTGCTTCGTCTTTCTTACTCTCTCCAATTGCTTCACCAATTACGAATATATATGGTTACAATTTGAAGACGATATCATTCGTAATCAAGATTCATTTTAGCTTCATTGCGTAGTAAAAGCATTGTCGTGTCATTCTGGTTGTAGTACAACAAAGCCAAGTTACTATAGCTACTTTGAGTTCTCTCGTTTTAATGACATAATATAACTCCTACTCAATTGGGATGACTCGAGACTTGGTGAAAATGGTGAGAGAACAATATAAGCGGAGACCTATATATCTTATTGGAGAATTCATTGGGAGGATGCCTTGCATTAGCTATTGCGACACGCAACCCCGACACATTGATCTTCTATTAATTTGGGACAACCCGGTGAGAAAACTTTCTAGTAAAGTTAAATAAATGCATAGGATGAGGAAGTCAAGTTATTATGTCAACTCAATAACATTAGAGGTTCCAAATCAATATGTCGGGGCTGCATGTTGCAACAACTAATGCAAGGCATCCTCTAATGAATTCTTCAACAAGATATATAGGTCCCCGCTTATATTGCTCTCTCGCTATTTTCACCAATTCTAAGGCATCCCAATTGATTAGGAGTTATCTTATGTCATCAAGATGAGAAAACTCAAAGCATCTATAGTAACTTGGCTTTGTTATACTACAACTCAGATGACACAATAATGCTTTTACTACGCAATGAAGCTAAAATGAATCACAATTAGATTATTGATTACGAATGATTTCGTCTTCGATTGTAACCATATATATTCAGAATTGATGAGGCAATTGGAGAGAATAAGAAAGACAAGCACTTAGAAATGACATTCGATCCATGTGGGATGTGCAAGCACCAATGTTGGACACCTTTCATACATGAAAGCATTCATCTAGTTAGCTACTTACCGCTAGCACTAAATAGTGAAGTGCGCAAGCTATTGCATGAAATAGATTGCATAGTCATTAATAGTCCGAGTAACCCGCAAAGGACAAGTAGGGGTAACTACTGCACATGTGCAAAGAATCATCATATCTTCTACAATGAACAGTGAGAAAAAAAAAACTGATATGTAAAGCGGCATGGTATCTCTAATTATGTACCGAGGCAAAATACATCTTAAGCGAAAGCATTCTATGTCAATTCGAACTCCTTATATTTCGAGATTTCAATGCATGCGACCCGATAACCGATCTAGCCGCAAGGGGATTGAGGTTGTATGTTCATAAACAAGCTAGCCGCCCTATGACGTCGGAACTTGCTATCATTTTATCCATATTTCGTTTCTTTATTAAGTTCATGTGGGGGCGCTCAATACCGGAGTACTCGAAAGTGTGGCGTAGAGACAATTGACGCATTTCGGCAATAAGTAGAATTAATTGCTGAAATTTCAATACTAAAGTGGAAGATTGAGTAATCAATGAAAAACACCGCTTAATTTCCGAGCTTATTGTACCTCAAGTAGTTACCTCGAGGGAACTTGCCGGGTAGATAGCCGCACTCTGGAGGAGAGAACTAGCGAAGCGATTCCGTTCTAGTCGGATCCTTCGCTCTCCGCGAAAACAAAAAAAAATATTAGCTGAGTTTCGAATTCTAAATGGAGTCCGCCGCGGTGAAAGCTTCGATCTAGCCATGGTGGAGGCGGAGGGGACTCGAGATCCAACGTTCACTGCATTAAATTCTGAGCGATATTTTTTTGCTTAAGTACACTACAAGTGCCAAAACTTGTATACGGCACTCACTTTAGTGTCAAAACTTTCAAAACGATAACTTAAATGTCAATTTTTTTGAAAAACCATTACTTTAGTGCCAAAACTTTCAAAACGATCACTTAAGTGCCAACTTTTTTCAAAACAATCATTTAAGTGCCTTTTTTTTTAAAAAATGATCACTTCATTGTCAACTCCACCGAGCCACGTCGGCTCAAATATTAATAAAGAATATTTCAATTAAGTTATCACCGCAGACCGAGGAGGAGGAGGAGCATATGTCTCGTGTTTCTTATTCTAGTGCAATGGGTAGTATTACGTATGCTATGGTATGCTCTAGGCACGAGATTTCACAAGCTGTCAATGTAGTTAGTTGTTATTTGAAGCATCCTGGTAAAACTCATTGGGAAGTTGTGAAATAAATCCTCGAGAATTTGAAAGGGACAGCAGATGTTGGCATAGCATACCGGAGAGATAATAATGAGGCCACTAGTTATGTGGATTCGATCATGCATGTGACTTGGATGAATGCGGGTCTTTAGCAGGATACGTATTTACGCTTGTAAGTGGTGCGATTAGTTGGAAAGCGTCCTTACAAGACCACGTAGCCCTATCGTCGACTAAGGCGGAGTACATGGCACTAACCTTTATATTGCCTTTTAAAGAGAGAGGTTCTGGGAGGAATGCTTTCTAATATTGATTTGTGGATGATCAAATGACTTGGAGGATGCATCTTTATATAGGAGAGGCCATCTAATTACAACCGTAGATCTCATTCCAATCTAACAGCTGAAATCTCATCTACCATCTCCCCAATTACCGACATTCAGTAGGAACTTTCTAGAAAGAGGGGACAATTACCGACTTGCCCGCCCTCGGGAATATTCTGGAAACTAGTAGAAAATCCTAAGCAAACCTAGGGATCCAAGACACAGCAAGTCTTGAGGCATCTCTCGGCCATCTGCCCGACCGGTCGGGGCACGAAAACCTCTTCCCGTGTCACATGAACAACAGGCTAGACTTGCGCTATGTATCTCCACAGCAATTTTTGGTTGGAAAATTATTTATGGAAAAATTTGCAAGTTGCTGCGGATATTCTTATGAAAGAAACACTTCTGTGGAAGCTTCAGATGCTGAAATCGGATTTGGCATATACAAATTCACGCATTCATGCTGTCAAGGCACAGACTCCATTTCTTACAAGGTCCTTATTTTATCCATTCTGTTAGATCTCATACAATTAGATGCTGGGAGACTGGAGTTTATGATGGTTATGTAGATTTTGGCAGGGAGATCCCGCAGCCAGTCTTATTGCTATTTCACACATCTCCTCAGCTTGTTATCCTTTTGTTGACTGTCATTGAATTTCTTTTGAACTACTAAGTTACTAATATGTTGAATGTTTTAGTAAATAAAACTAAATGGGTTCTCTTACATGTTTGTGAGACTAACAAAAATTTCTAGCACATATGTATAATCAAGTTAATCAAGTAAGATCTGCATCTTCCGATGAGCAGCTTAAATATATTTGTATTGAAGGGGGATGTACTTGGGCTAAAAATGCCAAAAAGAAGTGGGTAATTGCAGTTTCTAAGGTATATGGACGAGCCCATCCCCATGTCAATGACATAACTCATTTTCTTGAGTTCAGCTATGGATAGTAAAAACAGGTGATGCAGTGCAACTACCAGCAGAGTGGATATTTTCCCAATATCTTTGGCAGAGTCGAAGGCTACAACCTCATTTGGAAGAACTTCGATGAGTTTTTCTTCAACTAAAGGTTAAATTATTGTCTTAATTCAAGTGCATAGAGTCATTTCTATATGACAATGGCTAGTGGCAGCGCCATTGATACAGTGGATTTGTCACTATTCAGTAGAATGGTCATTGTAATCCTTCATTTTCTTTGCCTGAACCAACTTGATATTGTGAGCAGCATGATGGTCACATCTCCTTTCTGTTTTTTTACTTGGTGTTGGGTGATCTATCTGCTTATGAGGTTCTCGGTCTCTGTTAAACTTCTTCAGCCTTCCCTTTTGTCCCCCTTTTTCAACCTTTATTTCTAAAGACATACAAACCTCTTGTTGTGATCATCATGTATTTCTGTGAGGCAAATGTAGGCTAACTTTTATTGGGGTTTGTAATTTTAATGGGAAGGATCAGCTACTGTCAAGACAAGCAGAAAGTGCTAGGCTAGACGATACGCTGCAGAGAAGTGATCTGTGTAAGTTTGATGACTGTGGTCATTTCCTTTTCTTGGTAGGTTTCTCTCTTTCCAGAAGCTAGAATTACGCATAAACTCCTATCTCATATGTGTCTGCCAGTTCAATAGAACGAAGAAGAAAAATCACCCATGGAAAGAACCAAACAAGTTTTAGTGTCGCCACAATCCTTTCTAGCTTGGTTTGCCATATTAAGTGAAAATGTCAAGAATAAGAACAATTTAGAAACCTGCTGCTAGTCTTGAGTGCTCTTCTTCATAGTGGAAGTTCAGAAGTCGGACGAATTCAAGTACTGTGTTCTACCTTGGTGAAATTTTGCAGAGCCATTAATATCAGAATTATTCCTTTGATTGATATTTTGGATAGGTATTCAGCAGCGCAAATCTGTTAATACGAACTTCATTCTGCTCTTTGAGGATCACGGTTTATTATATATACCTGAGATATTCAAAATAGTTTGGAGATATTCTTTGTTGCTGATCATTAAACAGTGCTTTCTTTTCAGATAATAACCTTGGCTATCAACTCTAATACATGAGTAAATGATCCGCCGCAACTGCATTCTACTCTAATTGTAATCGATGTTTTTTCGTTGGATGAATGATGTCACTGCAGAATCATACTCGTGAGGTTGTATACCCTACTAACCTATGCGCATCAGAAATATGATGTAGTTTATCAATATGTTGGTTATCACATGTTGTGGGGCTTGAAGTGGTCATTGTCATTATCTGATTCCTTAACCAAATGAATATACTTTTACGAGGGTAGCATATCCAATGCTCTTTGAGGAAAATTAGAAAAGGACAAGTGCTTGAGCAGGGTTTTATGACGCTGCCTGGATGATGGGTGCAGTATCTATTTCACAGATCAATTTGTTCAAGCTTCTTTCATCGTCCCATGTCTTTCTCTATTTAGGATGTATGCACGAAACGCTTCATCGTATGGGACTAGTGCTAGAGCTTCAATGTACTACCATTGTCAGAGATTTTGTAATCAACGAAATGACCTGAAATGAGATCAAATGAAGCGCTCCTTCTATTAAACGATAATCATGCACTGCTGATAGGTTTTTTTTTAATCACCCCTTGCTCCAGCTGCACCTCAGGTGTAATCCATGGTTACATTACCATATCTCACCATCTAAAAAATTCATGTTTGTGGCACATGCACAAGGACGCACTTAATAGTCATATTATCCTTCTCTAGCAAAGATAAAATTTGCCCTTATATTAAAACTTGAAGTAATGTCATATGTAATTGCTAGAGTAAAGAATACAAGCTATTTGGCAAGAGCAGTCTGAGTTTGCGTGTATTCTCAAGTTATAGGAAGCATATATAATCCGAATCGTGTCTCTTAAGCACGACTATTTATGCATTCTTGAGCAATGTCCAGTTGTTTACCTTTCAAAAGCACTGGTTCGTTTTGACTGAAATCACCTAGAGAAGATATGGTTTCCCTCCGAATGGCTTGTCTATCCGAATCGTGTCTCTTAAGCACGACTATTTATGCATTCTTGAGCAATGTCCAGTTGTTTACCTTTCAAAAGCACTGGTTCGTTTTGACTGAAATCACCTAGAGAAGATATGGTTTCCCTCCGAATGGCTTGTCTGCAGCTTTAGGTTCTCTAAAACTGATCACGCCATCACCATTCTGGAGTCATCTGCCCGGTGCCTTATCCATACGGATGCTGCTTTGTCAGGCAGCTCTGGTGAACGAGAATTTTGGCTGATAGAACATGTACTATCTTCACAGAAGACATCTAGCAGGCTGTCAAACCTGCTATTTAACGTTCTTCTGGGTAGAAGCAATGATGCAATTCCTGGTCATAAATGCAGTGAGTAGCTAACAGGAAGTTTGAATGCAGCAGTTCATTTGTTAGATTTACTTGTATGTGAAGTTCGATAAATTTCCTGACTCTAGCGTCTGCGAAGATGGAACAGCCATTCTTCTTCGAGAACTGAGTCTTGTAACCAAAGTTTTACGTAGAAATGCCTTCCAGCGCCTCCATTAATGTATACAAAAACAATGCCGTACCTGTCAAGTTTCATTTGATGGAAAAACGTACATCTTCGGCATAATCTGTATCCTCTCAATCAGTGTTGCCAGTTCAATGTTCTTATTTTGGCCGTCCAATGTCGTAATTTTCAGCTCGCTCTGAATCGCTTGTGCTTCAAAATTCTTTTGTCTGCAAACATTCCGTTTCAGGTCAGTAAATTATCCATCTCCGATAAACAATTGGTCTTGCTGAGAATATCTTCTGATAAGAGTTTCCAGATCTCTGACTGAAGAACGGTAGTTACCTCGCAGAATGGAAGAGTGGTGACGAGCCTGGTTGATCTGTGTTCATCTTATTCCACCGTAAACGTGGTGTCCAATTGAGGATATACATATAGCCTTTTAGATCCGGCATACCGGTTCAGTTCCATGTCCTAGGTGGGCATGTTCACAGAGGAGAAAAGAAGGGTTTGAGTCGTGGTTCAATCGACTCAGGAACCGAATAGACCAGGTTGGCTTCAGGCTGAAGCCAACCTGCTCCTAACTTGCTGGGAACCGGTCTTCTTAGCCACACTGGGTCTATGTAGCACGAACACGCCCTCAAAGGAAATTTTCCGTGTGTCGGACATGTGTCGGTGTCGGACACTAGTCCGACAAGCTGGGACGCGGCTGGACACGTGGTAAACACGTGTCCGAGTTTCCGACACGCGGTCAACCAATAAGACACGGGGAGTCCTAGAGATAATTTCAGAAAATCTCATACTTTTGAGGTCATAATTTGCCCTACACACATGGGCTTTCCAGACGGCCCATCAACCAGTCCACGCAAGTATGTTGCTCCAGGGCCAGCCGCCACTTTATACTATGCTTTGTCTCTCTTTCTTGACTTATTGGCCAATGTGGTACACAAAAGTAAACGAAAAGCTAAATGAGAGAGATTGTGCCGGTCATGATACTAAAACAAGTCAGCACCTCATGGTTTAGGTATCCCTTTTTAGTGTAAATTCATTCTACGACTTTTTTATTATTATTTATTTATTTATAAAATCATAAAATAATAATTTATCATTTATAAATATATATTTAATATACAATGTGTCCGATGTGTCGGAATCCTCTATTTTTTGAAAAATTACGTGTCGGCTATGTCTTGTTCCGTATCGTGTCAGTCTTACAAAGCACCGGGCAGAGAAAAAGAAGTAGAAGCGGAGGCCCCCAAAAGCATGAACCGGTCTAAGCCGAGACCCAAAAATCTGGGCCGGATCAACCGGGCGGTTTTCTGTATTTATGACTCTTCCACAACATTTTCACTTGCTTTGAAATTTGTGCTTGGTTTGGGGGCTCCACCCGCTTTCGATCCGGATATAGATAATCCACTGGCCCGAATTAATGTTTCTGTGGCGCCCGAATTCAGGAAAATTGCAGCAATTGGCCCATGTCCCCTTCAATTGATAAATTATTTTTCGTGTCATTCCCATTCAATTCTTAGTCTTCAGTCTTCTCTTTGTCTCAATCAGAATGACTCTAATATCTTCTGTTCTGCTGCAGTAGAGAAGTTACTGCAGTTGTCCAAAGCTGATTTACTCGCGACTGTGTTTTGCTTTAATTCCGAATGAATTTCGCAAATTTTTTTATCTCGAGTTGAAGGTCGAGGCTTCAAATAGGTGGGTTGGATCGAGTCGGGTTTGGGTGCAGTCGAATATGGTCCGACCCGGACGCATTTAACCCGTTTTGACCCATCTTCATACAAGATAAATTTAACGACCCCCATCCTACTCGACCCGTATTGCTTAAGCACTTTTATATTCAACTAAATCATGGAATATTTGTTTCTTATAATTTATTAAGAAATATGATATCGCTAAAAAACTTTTTTGTAATTAAATTTATTTTTTATTATTAAAAAATTATTTTTTCTTTTTTTTTTTCCTTCGCCAAATGAACGGTGAGGGCGGCGGTGGTGGACGGCGAATCGGGCGCGGCCACCGGTGGGCGGCGATTGGTGATCCGTCGTATACTACTTGTCGGCAACATTTTATAACATTTTTAATTTTTTTATTGTTATTTTTCTTTCTTTTGTTTTACTCATAAAAAATTAAAATATAAAATTAAAAAATATAAATAAATATACTTAAGTTTAGGCCCATTTACAAGGAGGTTGGGCAGCTGCATTCCTTGAGATCGAAAATGGATCAAAAGTGGATTGTGTTAAGACCCACGTTTGAATAAGCTTTATAAGTCTCAACCCATACTTGACGCATTTTTTAAAATTTGTTGAATCCATATATGACCCAAGTGAATAAAAGTGGGTTAAAAAGCGAGTCAAAGACCCATATTAATACCTCTAGTTGAAGGCTACAAGCATACAGTCCGAAGAACATCCAATTCTCTGGAATTTTGGCTAAAAATTAAGTTCAATTATTTTATTTTGTGAGATTTAAAGCTTTCAAATCATTTCATTCAAACATAAATTTGTTCATTTTAATTGTAAAAAGAACTTTGGAAAGTTTTTAAATGAGCGGTTATGGAGCAGAGTTCATTCTCAAGAAAGAACGTATTTTTCTTAGAAAACTTGGCTACAATTTGTGGTCAAATTCTTGACCTTGTGAACGTATCGAAAGTTACTTTACACCGTAGGAAAATTCCGTGCTGCTATGTCAATTCCGAAATTGCTAGTTCGTTTAAATGGTCTTGCCATACTAGAAGTTATGATTTGACGTCGAAAAGTTCGACCGCAAGCTCACTGATGGGTTTACTTTTATTTGTTCGATTTAGTGTGATCCAATGACTGAAAATCACTTGTGCAATTCGTCAACTCATGTGACTTCTAAGGCACTACACTTTTCCCGATTTTGAATTTATAAACACCTAGGACATGTTAGGGATTTCAATATCTCGACGGCTCTTGGGTCGGTTTAAAAGAGTCATCCGAATAGTAAATGCTTCCTCCTATCGGCCATCCTTAACAAGTTCGGTACAGTGTCCAATCATTCTATCATTTCCTTCCATCCTTAACAAGTTTGGTAGGGTATTCAATCATTCTATCCTTTCCTTCTGCTTTAGGCCATGTGCTGCGGATTTCCTATCCCGACCCTATTCCAATTGTGACATAATCTCCATCGCCCAAAATTGGTCCAGGCCTGAAAATCCGACGCCTCTTGTCTGACCCCGATCGAGCTCGGGACAAGACTCCGCCAAATTCGACCACCGCGACGCGGGTCCATGCCGAGACTCTCACGTTTCATCGTGTCCGACCCCGATGGCGAAGTCCGTTCCTTTACGCCATGTAATGAACACGGTTTGCCCAAATAGATTTAATCGTCACGCAACTTGCAAAATGTGTCCAAAATTGCCGGGTGGGCCCCCCCTGGATTATTTTTTTCCCCCTCCTCGGACATCATCTTCACATGCTTCGACCGCAGTGCATTACAGTTAACTCACTTTTAACGCACTTTCCCCTTCTTCTTCTTCTTCCCTCGTCCGCTCTTCGTACAGATGAGCTGGAGTGGGGCCCACGTGTCGTAATCACTCTCCTTCCCCGTGACCCGCGAGTATCTCGTTGGGCCCCACTGCGAAAGGATGAAACGCCGATCCCTCATTGGTCCTCTTTTCCGGCGCTTCTCATTCTCTTCACCACTAGGGTGATTATGGAGAATGGGAGGGAATAATAATGCTACAATCATGAGGGTGATCCGGGGAAATTCACAAAAAATTAATCTCTTGTGAGCCCATCTTAGTGCCCCTAATCTTACTTAATTAAGGAATCTTGACTTCTTTTCGGCACGTATTGACGACGTTGTTTTCTCGTTTGCTTTTGGAAATATTGTTCTTCTAACAGAGGAAAAGGAATCAATCTCCGATGTTTAGACAGCTGTACAAGCACCTTATGATCCTCGACCACGTTTGGACCCACTAAGCTCGAAACCACGATTGAATAAGCCATACAAAGCATGTTTCCTTCTGGATCGGGGACCGCCCACTTAAGTTGATCATGTTATGAGCAAAGCTCATTATTATCCCCGAATCATAGATGGGGGGTCATTATCATTGTCCTCGCTTGACTCATGCCGATTTAGATTTAGTTGATATTAATCCTTATCGAAAGCATCCCATTCATCCTCGGAGAGCGATCTTGAGAAAGAAAATGCACCGGCGAGAGAGACGGAAATCGATAAACGGTTTTCGTTCCATAATAACGTCCGCCGATGAGCCACAAGTGGCCGGGACCACGTCCCTATCTTTTCACGCCTTTCCCACTCGATCGTCGCTGGAATTTCTTTTTCTCCCCGGTCGCGCGGCCTTTTGCCAGTGCGGCTTGGCCTATTGGGTGTCTTCTACGGTACGTGGTGATGTACTACTCAATTGAAGCTGAGGTGTGTATGATAAGTGAAGTTTTGGATCTTTTCGAGTCCATTTTTTTTTTCCCTTCCTTCTTTTGCTTTTACCAAAAGGGAAATTGATTTCTAATGTCAACATTGAGTGAAGACACCGCTTGTTCTTCTTGATTGAACACCCGACTCGACAAAGAAACTGACTTCCTTTCTTTTTTGCACCATTTTGTTGCGTGCAATCCGTCCCCTTTTGAGTTCGAAAGCATCTCGAAGTGGCAACAAAGCAAACATAAACAAAAAAGTGGTCATGGAAGCACCGATTGGGTCCAATCGAAGGCACCAACCATTTCGTTTATTATAAGCTCGATAGGCATTGCCATGATTGAGCATATGGGATACTACAAAATCAACGTTGTCTTGTTTTTTCATGATAGAATCATTCCCACCCCTTTTGTCGGCTTATGAACTTTCCCTTCTCTTTCGGAACACAATTTGGTATTATGTAATTAGGAACGACTGGTTTCAAAGTGGGTCGATTCTTATCTTGAAACGTAGAACTGGATTGGACAGGCTAGGTTCTTAGTTTGTGAAATCAAGGATCGGCCCACCCGATCCTAGAACCTGACCGTACCGATCAATTCCAGGATCGGTTCCAGAACCATTGATTCCCCCTTAGGAGTTTCCCAACATTAAAACAAAAAAAAAATGCACTGTTTAGGATTTGCTTCAGAATAAAAAATAAAAAATAAAGAAATCTCGATTGGTCTAGTCCGGCAACCTCGCTGACCCACAGTTGGGAAAAAAAAAAAGAAAGGAAAGGTAAGAAAAATATAAAAAATATATTGAAAATAAAAAGATAAAAATCGTGAAAGTTATCCACTTTGTCTGTGCCACGTAAGATGATTGTCGTTCATATCAAGAATTTCCGGTCAAAATTGGCTAAATTTACTATATTGGCAAATCGTTAACAAGTTTAGGTTTCAATTGTCACAATGAAAGATTTAGGAATAAATTGATATAGATGCAATATGTTAAGAATTTTTCCAATAATTTTCCCAAACTTTGAACTTATGGCAAGGTATATCGATTATCTTTGTCACGAAGTACCAATTGGCAATAGGGTAAATCAAATCTCGATTTAGTCACGCCTCATCCGTATCGCTTCCATTTTCTTGAATGATCCATCATCTCGAATGAAGTCCAAAAGAGCAAAAAAGGAGATGAAGTGCAAAGAAAATTGGACCGGGTCGGGTCCCTTCCATGTGAAATATCGACGACATTCATTGATGCAATTGTTGATTTTGAGATTCAAGAATTACGACCAACACACCCAATACGAAATGAATAGAGTGTCGATTGGGTTATTCGGTGCTCACGGTCTTCATTATTAAGGATCAAATCAAGATTGCGCGATTCGAGGGTCATTGCGGTCTCGGGAAAATCATTAAGAAAAAATTAAATTTTATTAATCACTAACTTTTTAATCCGAGCAATTTAATTCTAAACCTTATGACGATTTGCTAATATAATCATTTCAGCCATTTTTGGTAGGGAATCGATAAAGTGGGCATTGGTAGTCCTTCGTCGCATGATCGGTGCCGACGTGAATATGTTTTTTATCTTTTGAATTTAAAAAAGAAAGATTTTTTTTTAAAATTTGTAAAAGTTGTCACCGCCGACATCGGTCATGCCACGTAGGATGGCTGGTGTTCACATTAGGGATTTCCGGTAAAAATTGATCAAAAGGACTGTATTGAGAAATCGTCAAAAGGTGTATGATTAAATTGGCCAAATTAAAAAGTTTATGACTAAATTCGAATCGCACGATAAGTGCAATATTTTATTTTAGAGTTCTTCGCAACACGTTACATGATCGGCTTGTCTTTCGTGGCATCTTGAGTTCGAGCCTTTAACCGACTTGTAGCTTCGAACCCAATCTATGCTTAAAAGATTCGACATTTTTAAAAAAAAAATGAAAAATGAGTTTCTCACGTCAACATTGAGTGAAGAAGACGCTTTGTTCTTCATGATTTAACACCCAACTCCATAAAGAAATTTAAAAAAAAATTTGGCACCATTTTCTTGCGTGCATTTTGTCCTAATTGAGTTCGAAAGCATCTCGAAATGGCAACAAAGTTCATGCAAACAAGATGTGTGTCTGAAAGACCAATAGGGTCCACCAAGGGCCCCTTTCGTTTTATATAAGCTTGATTGGTGTCGCATTGATTGTGCATATAGGATAATACAACATTAACGTTATCTTCATTTTTTGATGATAGGATCATTGCAACTCCTTTGTCGGCTCATTATCATCCCCTTTTCTTTTGGAGTATAGTATGTTGTCATGTAATGTGCAATGTATAGTGAGAATTAAGCATGCATGTCGAATTCATCATAATTACGGTCCTAAATTCCCAAGCCGATACTTGCATAATACATTTACTTCAAACTAATTTTCGTCTCACAAAAAATATTAAATAAGTACCCCAACCAAATCCATCCTCTATCGGCATTATGTCGAATATTTCGTTAAAATGCATATGTGTGGACACACATGTGTTTTCCATGTCTTGTCCGATCCATTTTGCAGTCGTTTGTCACGTGTTTGATGACACAACATGGATTATAATGAGATATTGGATGAAATACTGATCAATGTAGATTTGGGTCATGGGTATTGGTTTGATTTTTTGTGAGACAAAAATTAATTTGTAGATGCATGTGTCATGGATTACTAGTTTGGGACTTTTAATGGTGCTTAACCCTAACTCTTCATCAATTTGGAACCTTGATTTTACAATTATTAATTTGGGCAAGTGTGACATAAGTGTAGTAAATCGAGATTCTTTTATATTATTGGTTTAATACCACGAAAAATCTCAAATTGGTACACTTGTGATAAATTTTACTTTTAAATTATTTTTTTACTACAAAAAATCTTAAACCAAGTACACATGTGATAAATTTATCAAAAATTACTTTTTTTCATAAAAAATCTCAAACCTGGTTCACCTATGATAAATTTATCCCAAACCGATACATTTGTGACAAATTTACCCTCCGTTATTTTTCGTTAAATTTCACAACTAAATTGTTGAGTAAGATGACAAATGACATTTGATGGCTATACCGAGTTTGGGATTGTTACCCTGTCTGTCACAAATGTATCGGTCTTGGATTTTTCATGGTATTAACATCGATTTAACGGAAATTAACGAATGGTAAATTTGTCACATGTCTACCAGACTTGGATTTTTGGAGGTAAAAAAAATTAGTTTAGAGTAAATTTATCATGGTTGTACCGGTTTGGGATTTGTTGTGGTAAAAAAATAATTTTGGATAAATTTATTACGAGTGTAGAAGTTTGGGGTTTATCGAGTTAAAAAAAATAGTTTGGAGTACCATTTTGAGATTTATTGCGGCCAAAAAATTTGGAATGAATTTATTACAAATATACTAATTTATGATTTTTTGTGATATTAATTTTATAATATTAGCCCTCCAAAAATGAAAATTGCTATTTTTCAAGCATTTCGAGCCCCGCGTGATCCGAACCATCCTAGCGAAAGGACACTGCCACAATCATTCTTGAGTCCTCGGACCTTGTGATATGTCGATAATCCTCGTCACAAAGTATCGTCAAGGTATTCGACCAAAAAAAAGTTTCATTAGGGTAAACAAAATCTTGATTTTTTATTTTCATTTTCCTTTGTACCGAATGAAATTTCCTTTGTTTCGAAGAAGGTGAATGATAATATGGCGGCTGGACAAGCGTCGTCCATTGGGTCAAATCATTTATCATTGCTTCTGTCTGGTTGTATGACTTGAGGTCAATGCTTATAACATGACAATTTTTCGTACATAGAGTGAAAAGAAAATCGAACCGGGGTTATCTCCTTTCCATGTGACATAGCGACATTGATTCATGCGATTGTTGACTTGAGACCTAAGAATCATGAGCAACCCACCTAATACGAAACGATTCTCGTGTCAATTGACTTATCGTCAAATTTCACATATCCAAAAACATGCCGTCTCTCTTCATCAATATATTAAAATTTTTGAATTTAACATTTTAACATGCACAAGGTTAAAAAAAAAAAAAAAACTCGAATTCTTTCCTACCTTGTCCCTCTATCTCTCTCTTCGCCCTTCGCCTTAGCTCGTTCGTCGCTTCTCATCGTCCCTCGTAGCCATTGCCCGTTGCTAGCTCGCCGTCATCATCTCCCCCTGGCCCTAGGACTTATGTTCTCCCTTTGACACCGGTGACTACAAATAGCGGGCGACACTAGATTTAGGAGGTCATTGAGCTTCAGTCTCCGATTGGAGGCGGTGACGAGATACGGTGGCGATGCTCGCAATGCACATAGAAGGAAGAAGTAGAAAGAGAGACAACTGACTTTAAAGGCACCAGCTAAAGTCTATGCATGCCTGCTTGTTCCCACTGAACATTTTGACAAAAACTTCATCAACCATGTGGAAAAAAAAAAGAATTGTAATGTTGACAAAAGATTTTGGTAGGGTTTGGTTCCCCCGTGCGGAAATTTTGGATGCCGTTTTATGAAAAATGAGTAATTTAAAAAATATTTTTCCAATAATGATTACACGATTCGACGTTTGAAAAAAAAAGGAAAAATGAATTTCTCATGTCAACATTGAGTGAAGAAGACGCTTGTTCTTCTTGATTTAACACCCAACTGAATAAACAAATTCAATATTTTTTGGGACCATTTTTCTCGCGTGCATTTTGTCCAATTTGAGCTCCAAAGCATCTCGGAATTGCAACAAAGTACATACAAACATGATGTGCAATGATGGAGTAAACGGTCCACCAGAGGCACCAACCATTTCGTTTTCTAGAAAGCTCGATTTGTGTCGCATTGATTGTGCATTTGGGATAATACAAAATTAGCGTTATCTTTCATTTTTTTCATTTAAGGATCATTGCAACTTCATTGTCGGCTCATGTCTTTCCCTTTTCCTTTGTAGTGTGACCTGTTGTTGCGTAATGTGCGATGTATCATGAGAAGTGAGCATGCGTGTCGAATATTATAGTTGTAATCTTAAAGTCACAAATCGGTACCCATGGCACGTTTACTTCCAAATTAATTTTCGTCTCATCAATAATACAAAATGGATATCCCGACCCAAGTCCATCCTCCGTCGGCATTCGGTCCAATGATTCGCAAATGCGTATGTGTCGGCATTCGGTCCAATGATTCGTAAATGCGTATGTGTCAATAAAACGTTTTTTTCACGTCGGATTTGCCATTCTCTATGTCAAATTGCCTTGCGATTGTCTGCCACGTGTGATGATACACATGCATTATAACGAAATATAAGATGGGATACTAAGGAATGGTAGATTTGGATTATGGGTGGGAGTAAATGTGCCATGAGGTACTGGTTCGAGACTTTTAATGGTACCAACCCTAGTTCTTAATAGCAGCAAAACTAGTTTGCATTAAATTTGGTATGGTTAATCTTCACGAAGTAGTTCCCAGAGCCTATTCTAAAAACTTCCCACATTTTCGATCATCGTAAAAAAGGCCGTCGCATTTATCCTAAGCTAATTTCTTGCCACAAAAATCCCACATCTCCATAATGATGGGTTTTAGCGACTTCCCAATATAAGAATTTAGTAATTTGGGATTTCTTTTTTAAGTACAAAATTTAGGGCATGATTGTACCAATTTGGATTTTCCGTAACATAAAAATTAATTTACGATAACTGTGGCACAATTGCATCAGTTCAGGAATTTCGTTTTCACGATAATTAATTTGATGTAAGTAATGTATGGGTGGCAGATGTGATACCGGTACATCAATTTGGGATTTATGATAGCATTGGACTCGTAAAAAAAAAAAAGAAAAAAATATTTTCCAGCATTTTGTGACCCAGAACCATCCTAGGCAAAGGAATCTCTGCCCCAATCATTATCGAGTCCTACGAACTTTGGACCCATATTGCAAGGTCCAATGATTTGTTAATAATTTTTGTCACAAAGTATTATTAGGGTAAACAAAATTTCGATTTTTTTTTTCATTTTGATTTTTTTGGGAATGGAGTTTTCCGTTGCTTCCAAGAAGGTGAATGACAAATTCATAGCATGGCGGCTAGACTAGCCCTCGTCCGTTGATCAAAATCTCTATCATTGCTTCTGTTTTCTTTATATGACTCGACGTTAATGCTAATAACATGACAAATTTACCTGCATAATAAAGCGCAAAGAAAATCGAACCGGGGTTGTCTCCCTTCCACGTGACATAACGCCTTCGATTCATGCGATTGTTGACTTGAGAGTCAAGAATCATGAGCAACCCACCCAATACGAAACGATTCCCGTGTCAATTGATTTAGCGTCAGATTTCGCATTTCCAAACACGTGCGGCCTCTCTCCATCGGTAGATTAAAGTTTCCGAATTTGACATTTTCACATGCACAAGGTAAAAAAAAAAAAAAGTAACTCGAATCCTTTCATCCTTTCTCCCTTTCGTCTATCTCTCCCCTTCGGCTTATCCCGCTCGTCGCTTCTCATCGCCCCTAAAAAACACTGCTCATCGCTAGCTCGTCGTCACGATGTCCACACTGCTCATCGCTAGATTGCAGGCGACCCTAGATTTGGGAGGTCATTGAGCTTCAATCTCCGTTCGGAGGCGATGGTGACACGGCGGTGGTTCTCGCAATTGGAGAAGGAAGGAGTAGAAAGAAGGAGGAAAAATAAATAAATAAAAAGTCTAGATTCAATCTTAATCCCCCAAAACTGTGACGTGGATTTTCCTTTTATTTTTTTGCCCCCTTTTTAGCCCTCCATCTCAATCTACGAGAAAATCTCGAACTCGGCGTTAAGTTCTCCAACAAACCCAAACAAAACATCCGCCGTCCCGTGTCTCGCGCCCATCTCCGAAGCCCGATTCATTAGCCCACCCCTTATTTTTCACGAGAACCTTAAAATACGAACGAGTAGACCAAAAGACACGGCCATTTCCGCCATCGACACTGCTTGCTGACCACTCCGTCACTGTCTTCTCCCTCCCCCCCCTCCCTCTCTCTCTACATATTCAGACAAGTAGGCAGAAGCATCCAAACAAAAAGCAGAGAACTTTGTTTACAGAAGAGAGAGAAAGAGGAGAGAGAGAAACCCAATCACGGACTCGTGCAGTGCTTTATCCACTAGTGCACTTTCCCCCACCAGTATATGTATAGACCCATTAGATTCTCCCCCGTTGGCATCCTCGCTGTAGCCCGCGGCATTACTCGCAGTCTCGTTTTCTCCCTCTCCTTCCTCGTCCAATACGCCATTAGCAATCACGGGCTGCTACAAAACAAACTGCCTTCCCCTGTTCCACCACCGCATTCCGCCTTATATAACCCCGCGAAATCACTCGCCCTCTCCCCCGTGTCGCAAGCCACTGAATTCGTTTAGCGGAGTTGCTTTCGGGAGGTCCCGCGCCCTCCCAACATGACCTCTGCCCAGAACAGAGCGCCGAGGGTGTGCTCTGTTTTGCTCTGCCTCTGCTGCATTCATGTGTTCTGGGGCGCCATCTTCGGCGCTCGGTTCGTCGCGGGCCAGTCGCCCAAGCCGGTCTTCGCGTGCGACGTGGACAGCGACCCGAGCCTCGCTGCCTTTGGGTTCTGCAACACGTCGTTGGGGTTCAAGGCGCGGGTCGCGGACCTGGTGAAGCGACTGACTCTGCAGGAGAAGATCGGGTTCTTGGTGAACAGCGCGGGCAATGTGGACAGCCTGGGGATCCCCAAGTACGAGTGGTGGTCGGAGGCGCTGCACGGGGTGTCGTACGTCGGGCCCGGGACCAAGTTCTCGAGCCTCGTCCCGGGGGCGACCAGCTTCCCTCAGGTCATCCTGACGGCGGCCTCGTTCAACGCCACCCTGTTCGAGACCATTGGGAAGGTTAGCGAGTTCACATCATTCGCTCCCTCACGCTTCTCTTTCTTGTGCCTCTGTGTTTTTGACTTCCGCATGCTGAACAGGATAATGTATTCGATTCTGCGCGTTCTAGTTGCTCGAATCATGCAAGACATGATAGAAAAAAGGCCCGAAACTTCTATCCAACATGATAAGAAAGTGCATGTCGCGAAGCAGCTACGGCCATAGTGACGGCTGGCGGGGACCACCGGCCACCGTCACTCTGGAATCGGTAGATGCTGCGCGTACAGTGAATTTAGTAACTTTATACCGTGACATATAAAGTTTCATGTAAAGGTGAATGTTTCCGCCGTGTAAAGATTCCGATGAATTCTTTTTTATGTCACTCCTTCGATCTGAGTATCTGCGTCCGCCCGCCTCTGCTCCTGATATCCAAGTCAATTTGTGTCGACATTTGCCACCGAACCCCCATCTTGATCACCATTCTATGTCTTTAACTCTCTCAAATGCGGCGTCAAATAAGCCCCGGTGTTCGTCCTAGGTAGCGCCGGACGTAGAATTTACGCCGCATCTTCGTCCGCCCGTTCGATTTGAATCCGAACTCACAAACTGCAAAATCAAGAAGTACCCACCAAACACATATGCTTCAGATGATATGCCTTTTTGAGGGGAAATTGCAGTGATGAAATTGGGAGATCTTTTGGTTGGATCTTCAACCACTATTGTACCAGTTGGTGCAACCTTTTTAGCTGTACACCATTATAAATTGCAGTAAGTACAACCCCCACAAGAGAAATTAACAGAGAGCTAACTGACTTAAAAGGCACCAGCTAAAGTCTATGCATGCTTGCTTGTTCCCACTGTAATGTTTGACAAAAAAAACTTCATCAAACAACCTTCACTGAGCTGTCTGTACTATTGTGGGAAAATAATGTAATGTTGACCCAAGATTTTGGTAGGTTTTGATCCTATATAAGGTTACTGTAATGTGGAAATTTTTGCAAACATTAAAGTAAAAAGAAAATCGAAAAAAGATTTTTGCATTAATGTGAGTATGAACCATCATTTGGATTTGATTGGTGTGTGTCTTATTTGGTGGAGATGATAATGACCATGGAGGTTACAAGAAGGTGGTGTCCCATGAGTATTGCTGTATCATTTGCACAAAGTGGTTCCTTCCTCTGCACTCAATGAGGGACCAACTTCAATTGTTAATGCTGGAAACAGAAGACATTTCATACAAAGGAACAAAAGAAGAGGAGAAGTATAGATGGTTTGGCCAGAGTTTCGAGTATGTCGGGAAGGATAGACAAGATGTGATCGAAAAATACCCGAAAATCACGGGTTAAGCCACCTTAAATTTTGGCCGAAAGGGGGAAGAAAGAAACGCGCCCTGAGTCTTTTCCTAGTGATTCAGTCATCGATCATCGTGATCGGCTTCTTGTCTTCTATTTCCACTACTGTTTCATTTGAATGCCCTAAAATTTACACTATCTTGCTGATTGTCGCCATCGCGGCGTTTGCCGTTGGAAAATGAATGAGTTTGTTATCCCAACTGGGGCGAAAAGTACCATTTTTAAGCTCTGTGCAAACGATATAGAGCAGAGTAGATGAATTACACAGTAGATTTGTTGAAGCAGGTGGTTTCGACAGAAGCCCGGGCGATGCACAATGTCGGGCTGGCCGGATTAACATTTTGGTCGCCGAACGTCAACATATTCAGGGACCCGAGATGGGGACGGGGCCAGGAAACGCCGGGGGAAGATCCGCTGCTCTCGAGCAAGTACGCGTCGGGTTATGTCAGAGGCCTACAACGGAGCGACGATGGAAATGCGGACCGGCTTAAGGTCGCTGCCTGCTGCAAACATTATACAGCATATGACATCGATAACTGGAAAGGTGTCGATCGCTACCACTTCAATGCTGTGGTAAAACAACAATTTTGCGTTCTTATTCGATGTGATTTATCAACCAGTTATATGCATAACTGCATCAAGTTAATCTCTGGCATCGCTTGTGGTGGACTGATTAGGTAACGCAACAAGATTTAGATGATACGTTTCAACCGCCGTTCAAGAGTTGTGTCCTCGACGGCAATGTCGCGAGTGTGATGTGCTCCTACAACCAGGTAAATGGTAAGCCAATGTGTGCAGATCCGGACCTTCTTGCCGGGACTGTCCGAGGAAAATGGAAATTAAACGGGTAACATTCCACTGCTCGTGCATTGCTGTTCGATGCACTCGGTCAATTATTGCGACGTTATTTATGTGGAAGGATCGGTTAATGCAGATATATTGTTTCGGATTGCGATTCAGTGGACGTGTTCTATAATTCCCAACACTATACTAAAACACCAGAAGAGGCTGCAGCTAAGGCCATTTTGGCAGGTAGACACAAATTTTCATATCATACTTTGATCAATTGCGATGAAGGCGTTCGAAAATTTGCCGTTTGACGACTCTGATTCCCTTTTCGACAGGGTTGGATCTCAATTGCGGATCTTTCCTTGGCCAACACACTGAAGCGGCGGTGAAAGGTGGACTGTTGAATGAATCGGCGATCGACAACGCCATCTCTAACAATTTTGCCACGCTGATGAGGCTCGGCTTCTTTGATGGGGATCCGAGGAAGCAGATGTATGGAAAGCTCGGCCCGGATGACGTGTGCACACCGAGCAACCAGGAGCTCGCCCGGGAAGCCGCGAGGCAAGGGATTGTGTTGCTTAAGAACACGGCAGGATCATTGCCCCTGTCCTCGACCGCCATAAAGTCCTTGGCGGTGATCGGACCCAATGCCAATGTCACAAAAACCATGATCGGGAACTATGAAGGTAAACGAAGAATTTATGCGATAGATGGCGGAACATCCGATCAGCTCATTGTTTGTACCTGTCCTGGAAAATACCTTAATCAGAACTCCTATGTTCCTTGCAGGCAATCCTTGCAAATACGTGACGCCTTTGCAAGGCCTAGCGGCGGTCGTTTCGACAACGTATGTGGCTGGCTGTGCCGACGTAGGATGCAGCACGGCCCAGACAGATGACGCAAAGAAAGCCGCGGCCTCAGCGGATGCCACGGTGCTCGTGATGGGTGCCGACCAGTCAATCGAGAGGGAGGGTTTCGACCGGGTCGACATCCACCTCCCAGGCCAGCAGTCGCTGTTGGTCTCGGAAGTGGCGAACGTGTCGAAGGGGCCTGTGATCCTCGTGATCATGTCGGGGGGAGGGATGGACGTGTCGTTCGCCAAGGACGACAACAAGATCACGAGCATTTTGTGGGTCGGTTACCCCGGCGAAGCTGGCGGCGCTGCGATGGCGGACGTGATTTTCGGGAACCATAATCCTAGTAAGATTCAGAGTCTTTGGCCACTTCAAATTTCGCAAATCCTCCATTCAAATTCTGATTCACGAGTCGCTAAACTTTTTCTTGAATCAGGCGGAAGATTGCCAATGACATGGTATCCGCAGTCGTTCGCCGACGCCGTCCCAATGACGAACATGAACATGAGGCCCGACCCTGCCACGGGCTACCCGGGCAGGACATACCGCTTCTACACTGGGCCGACCGTGTACGCATTCGGGGACGGGCTGAGCTACTCCAAATTCAGCCACAGTCTAGTCCAAGCGCCCCAGCTCGTGTCCATGTCCTTAGAGGAAGGCCACGTTTGCCGCTCGTCAGCATGCGAATCCTTGGACGCCACGGGCGAGATGTGCACGAATTCGGCCGTCGACGTGCACCTGAGAGTCAAGAACGTGGGAAGGTTCAGCGGGAGCCACACGGTGTTCTTGTTCAGCAGCCCTCCATCGGTGCACAGGTCCCCTCAGAAGCACCTGCTGGGCTTCGAGAAGGTGTTCTTGGCCTCAAACAGTGAGGCACAGGTGCAGTTCAGGGTCGACGTTTGCAAGGATCTGAGCGTGGTCGACGAGGTCGGCCGCCGGAAGGTTGCCTTGGGGACGCACGTCCTCCACGTCGGGGACTTGAAGCATGCGTTGAGCGTGCGGATTTGACCGCCCGGCTCTCCCCAAACCCACGACGAAATTCTTAAGCCCTCGCCGATTTATGGCGAGACATGTCCGAATGAATGTGAAATCAAAGTGATAAAAGTTTGGGAGATGCTCACAAAGAGTCTCCCAACCAATTCTCATGTAGCCAAATTGTTCAAAAAGCAATTGGAAGTATTGACTCCCATGTGCAGCCACCTTCTTTCTTTCTTTCTAATTTACATCATTGACTGATGACTATAAGGTGAAGTTACTACAATAGACCAAGCCAATCACAAATCAAAGAAACAAAGGAGCGTGCATTGTTTTGCACAACACCCCTTTTCACAATGTTCACAAGTCTGGAGATTTGAGTGGATAAAATCGGGAATTTTGTCAAAGTGTCGACAACCATGAAAAAGTTGTTTGGGAAAATCATGATTGACAACTTGCTTGTCCCATAAAATGCTAGTAATTTATCGATACTTTTTAGCGGTTAAGTGTGCTAAAAGTGCAAGTGAGTCATAAAATTTTCAAAAAATGTAATCAAGTCCTAAAACTTATTATGAAAATGCAACCGAGTCCTAAAGTTTTCAAAAAATTGCAATCATATCCTAAAATTTGTCACGAAAGTGCAATTGAGTCCTCGAACTTTCAAAAGAGTGCAATCAACGAAAAGACTTGATTTTGCCAAAATTATACATTTTTCAAATTTTAAGACTCGGTTGCACTTTCCGACAAATTTTAGGACTTAATTGTATTTTTTAAAAGTTTTAGGACTTAATTTCAATTTCGTCACAATTCTTATGATTTCCATCGCGCTTATCCCTGCTTTTTAAAAGTACTAATAATCGATGGTTGTATTATTAGCTATTCCAATTATTTAACAATATTCATTTCGGTCAAATACCAAAAAAAACCTCAAACTTTAGTATTTGTGACAATTCTACCTAAAACTTTTTTTTTGTCTTATAAAAAACCTTTAACTTTTATATTTGTTCTAATTCTACCCGCCTAGTACAAAAAAAAAACCCTCATCTTTAGCATATGTCCTAATTATATCCAAAACTCTATTTTTCTCATAAAAATAGACAAATTTGTTTGGGAAAATCACGATTGACAACTTTCTTGTCCAATGAAATTGTCCAATAAAATGCCAATAATTTATTGGTACTTTTTAGCGGCAAGTGTATTGAGAATACAAGTGAGTCCTAAAATTTTCAAAAAGTGCAATCAAGTCCCAAAACTTATTACAAAAATGCAACGAGTCCTAAAGTTTTCAAAAAATTGCAATCATGTCTTAAAATTTGTCACGAAAGTGCAATCAACGAAAAAACTTGATTTCGCCAAAATTACAACTTTTTAAAAATTTAAGACTCGGTTGCACTTTATGATAAATTTTAGGACTCAATTATACTTTTTGAAAGTTTTAGGACTTAATTTCACTTTCGCCGCAATTCTTATGACTTCCATTGCGCTTATCCCTGCTTTTTAGAAGTACTAATTATTGATGGTTGTATCAAAATTATTGGCTATTCCAATTATTTAACAATATTCATTTCTGCAACGTATTGTCTGTTAAAGTTAGTGATCAATGAACTAAGATTAGCTTGTAACTTAATTGGAGATAAAATAGATAAACTTATTCAAATTAAGGTCGTAATGCTGCATAAGAAGTAATACTTTTAACACGATGATTGATAAACCGTTACGGAAGTGGGTAATTTGTATTTTTTTTCACATGGGTAATTTGAAATTGAGTAAATAAATTTTGGTAGGTGGCTCAAATACGAGTTGACACGGAAAAATTAGTTATATTTCATAATTGAAATAGTATCGATAAATAATTATCATTTTTCTAAAAGTGATTGGTTATATTTCTCAGAAAAACTAGTCATCAAAAGATATTTTCATTATCGGTAAAAATTAATACATTAGTATAATTATGGGCGAAGAAAATATTTTTCATTCAATTATTATAGTAAGCGGTACATGCGATCGATTTTATAAAACGATTCAAATCGCGCGTTCTTTGCGAAGCAAGCGCACTCTAAATTAAGTTAGTAATTGCAACATGTTTGTAAGCTACAGTGTTGGAAGTTGCCCCAAAAGATCGTAACTTCAAAGGGACCAAAAAATGTTGGAAACTGAATGAGATAGGAGTCAATAAGGTAAAACTAGTTAGCAAGTCAATTGGACAAAAGTTACTAAATCACTCAACTTATAGTTAGTAATTTCGTATAAAATTTTGTAACTTTAACGATTGGTAAATTTTGACGATAAATATAGAACTTAGTAATCGAAGGGAGAAAAGCAAAAAAATAAAATAAAAGTAAACGTTGGTAGGTAATTTAAATATGACTCGGTGAGCTAAAATCGGTTCGTAATTTAATCGGATAAAAGTTGATAATGATTCAAACTAAGGTTCGAAATCTTGATGAGAGTAAATTTAACACGTTGGTGAATTTTGGAAAATATATATTTGTAAGTTACAACATAAGGTGATAATTCTGAAGGGACCCGAAAAACGCAGGTTGTAGTAATTTAAATAAAAATCAATAAGCTCTAATTAGTCGGTAATTCAATTCGAGAAAAAACGGGTATATTAGTCAAATGATGATTGGCATTTTCGTGGTAATTATCGGTCAAATAAGATGTTTATAAGAAATGATCCTGATAGATTTAATATACTAAAAGCAGTCGTTAATTAAATTTCAAGAAAAGTTTACAAATCACTCAAATTAAAGTTGATAGTTTTGTATAAGAATTTAATAAGTTTAAAGCGTTGAATAGACCTGTCCTGTTCTGGCCTTGCTAGAATTCGCGCGCCTGCTGAGCTCCTTTCTTCCTCCTCCTCCTCCAACTCCTCCTCCTCCTACTCCAGTTTGTACTCTTCAGTCTTCACACTCTCCCGAATCTCGCGAGAGAAAAACCCGGAAACAGCCCATACAGCGTATACATCTACACATACATATGCTGTGCAGAGAGCAAGCCGCGGCTTCTTTCTGGCATTTGGTCGAACGGGGGATGAGCGTCTCCTTGGGATTTCGGAAAACGACTTGATCGACCGGAGTGGTGCCTGAAATCTTCTCCCGGGTGAAGGTTGCGAATCTTGGTTTGCTGCTGTTTGGCATAACTTGTGGTGCTCCTTGTCCCATCTTCTTGCAAGAATTTCTCAGGGGAATGCTGTTCGTTAGGAAACTGAGTCGTTCGATCAAGAAAGATCCTCTCTTGAATTGGCAGTTGCCTCTCGCTGATGAGCACGTTATAGGTAGGGCCACAATTAGGCAATACCCTCGAGCTTACAAGTGCCATCGGTCTGTCCGCTCTTTGTTTAATGTGGAGAAAGATGGTTTTGCCTCGAAACTTATCGAGAGCGAAGTCAATAGGCATTGCGTAGCTAGCTATTCATCATTCGTTGAGACGGTGTTGGTGCAGGCTAGAGATCCTGCTAAACTCAGCAGTGAATTGGTGGCCGCAGTTGACGAGCGTAGGCATGATGATGCGTGGAAGTTGTATGAGCTGCATATGCAAATGGAAGGGTTTCCCAGAAAATCTGTGGTGCACAAGCTTATAGTGAGTTTCACCGAAACCCTTGATGTCCAGTGGCTCAAGAAAGCGTATGGGTTGGTGGAATGCGCTTTCGAGGAGGGTAAGCAGAACTTGTTTGAGAAGGAGACTCTAATTTATCTCTCTTTCGGTCTCGCGAAGGGTGGATTACCAGTTGCTGCATCTACTGTGTTGAGGAAGTTGGTTGACATGGAAGAGTATCCCTCTGTTGCGGCTTGGTCTGCGATCTTGTCTTACATGTCTCAAACAGCACCTGGAGCTTATCTCGCAGCTGAACTTGTTCTTGAGATTGGTTATTTGTTTCAAGATGGACGAGTCGATCCTCGTAAAAAGAGCAATGCACCTTTGGTGGCTATGAAGCCCAATACTACTGCTTTTAACATTGCTTTGGCCGGGTGCCTCTTGTTTGATACTTGCAGGAAAGCGGAGCAACTCCTTGACATGATGCCACGGATACAGATTAAAGCTGACACAAACTTGTTGATCATTATGGCACATATACATGAGAGGAATGGCCGGCGAGAGGAGCTGAAGAAGCTTCAGAGGCACATAGAGGAAGCTCCGAACCTAACTGATATGCAGTTCCGGCAATTTTACAATTGTTTGCTTACTTGCCATTTGAAGTTTGGGGATCTACATTCTGCGTCCAGCATGGTTTTGGATATGCTGTGCAAGGCAAAGGAAGCAAAAAACACACTTGCTGCTGCTACGTTTGCATTCGATGGTACTAGGAAGGGTAATGGTTTGACTGGTGGAGTAGTTTCTGGTCAAAGTCATCAAAATAGCAGATTGGACTTCCTGGAGAAAGTGTCATTGAAACAACAAGCTATTATATTGTATGAAGAGTTCTCTAAAGATCGTAAGTTCGAGAAGCTGCGGGCTGAGGCAGAGCATGCTCTTACTGGGTTGTTGGCTAAGTTGCAGGTGCAAGTGGAACTGGTAACAACTCGCCGTGGGATTCTTCAACCAACAGAGAACATATACGCGAAATTGGTTAAGGCTTTTCTTGAAGC
Organism: Rhodamnia rubescens; assembly: GCA_021437795.1. Classification (NCBI taxonomy): domain Eukaryota; kingdom Viridiplantae; phylum Streptophyta; class Magnoliopsida; order Myrtales; family Myrtaceae; genus Rhodamnia; species Rhodamnia rubescens. The sequence continues at coordinate 6,671,415 of JAILYA010000002.1, read as the reverse complement.
TGACAACATCAAGGATTTGGCAGATTTCCTTATTAAGGCAGAGAAAGAAGACTTGCCTGTTTCGAATGATAGTTCGGCGTTGGTTCATGTCATTAATTCGTGCATTTCACTTGGTTGGTTGGATCAGGCATACGATCTCCTTGATGAGATGCATTTGGCTGGGGTTAGAACAGGTTCTGCTGTGTATTCTTCTCTCTTGAAAGCATATTGCAAAGCCAACCGAGCCACAGAGGTGACATCACTTCTCCGAGATGCTCGTAAAGCAGGCATCCAGCTAGATGCAAGCTCTTATGAGGCAATGATCCAGTCTAGGGTTCTTCATGATGATACTCAAGGAGCACTTAACCTATTTAGAGAGATGAAAGATTCTAAAATACCTCGATTAGGTCATCGAGAGTTTGATTTATTGGTCAAGGGTTGTGCTGAGAGTGGTGAGGCAGGTCTCATGTCAAAGCTCTTGCAGGAAATCAAAGAAGGTCAGAGCTTTGATTGTGGTGTTCATGATTGGAACAACGTCATTCATTTTTTCTGCAAGAAGAGACTAATGCAGGATGCAGAGAAAGCTTTGAAGAAAATGCGCAGTCTAGGGCATACCCCTAATGCACAGACATTCCATTCGATGGTGACTGGGTATGCTGCTATTGGAGGAAAATATGTTGAGGTAACTGAGCTGTGGGGTGAAATGAAAGCTCTCTCTGCTTCCTCCCCATTAAAGTTTGATCAGGAACTCTTGGATTCTATACTCTATACTTTTGTGAGAGGTGGGTTTTTTGCTCGAGCAAACGAGGTTGTTGGAATGGTGGAAAAAGGAAACATGTTTGTTGACAAGTATAAATATCGCACGCTCTTCCTAAAGTACCATAAAACACTTTACAAGGGTAAGGCTCCCAAATTCCAGAGCGAAGCTCAACTGAACAAGAGAGAAGCAGCATTGACTTTCAAAAAATGGGTAGGATTGAATTGAAGAAGGATCGACCACACTTCTTGTTGCTCTTAGATGTTGATCAAGCGATAACTCAAACTAGAATGTGTTCCGCAGTCAGAGTTGCTGGCATCAGACGTTGATTCATTGGTTGTCTCCATATTGCTGGGGGAGGGGACCAAGTGGACTTTTCTGAGAATATAGTGTCATTTAACATTGGCAAGAGAGAGATGACAAGAAAGATGTCTTCATGTACAGGCAAGTTTTATGGTCCAGCTATTCTATTATTTCCTTTCACTAGGTGAGCTGCTTCTACGTTTTTGTTGTTGTTTTCTAGTTACTGTATTTTTTGCTAGAAAGAAAATGAATTCAGAGGATAATCATGCCATTTTGAGCTGCGGCTTGTTTTGGGCACTAACTCATTATGGATCCGACAAAAGTATGTATAGACAGTATGCGGCCTTGTAACCCTTCCAATCTGGTTGAAACAATGTTCTTTTGCCTCCCATGCTTTCTGCTGTATTCTTATCCCTCTGAGTCTCTCACCGTATTTACCGTATTTTTTTCACATCAACATGAATCTCTGAAGTTAGAAATCGTTCTTATTCATTTCTGGTATGCATATTCAATTAAACATAAAAGGCACAGAGTTTTGACTACAAGAACAAGTCCAGGTGAATCTAGAACAGTGTGCAGCTCCGCACAGAATGTGAGGATTCCGTACAGCTGTTTGCACTTTGCAGCATCTGTATACGTTCTCATTCTTGAACAATGTGATCAATGACTGACCTATCAGTGAGCACCTGATTGAACAGATTTGGAAGTTCCCTGATCAACCGTTGAAGGTTCATATTAGCATGTAATTCACTTTAGTTTCTTCGAATTCAAGAGATCGGGTTGGTGAATTTGGGCCAAGGACGTGCAGCTATCTATTCTAGCTTGGACTTTGGCACCTTCTTTTCACTCTCAAATGCTGAGCTACTGTCCAGTGCAGAGGCTGAAGGAAGCGTCTCATTGAGTCAGAAGAGATAGTATATCATTTCACCGTATTGTGCACCCCACAAGACGTGGACAAAGCCTGCAACTTCCCTTGGATAGAGCTTACGAGGACATCAAAGAGCGTCTGAAATGCAAACTCGAAGAGCAAACAGCGATGGCTCATTTATCAACGGGGCACATATCGAACCAATATGCTGTGCAATCTCTATTTATAATTTCATGCCACAGACAATGCTTGTTTCAGAATCGTTATTATTAACTGGTTGACGCAATCCACGAACCTGGTCTCAAGTTTGAGGAACCTGGGCTGCGTTCCAGCCGACTCGCACTGCCTCCCGTTGATTATGAGGGCCATTTACAAATGTGGCTGCCCATTTTCGGCGAGCATGTTACGTCAACCTGTCAACCTCTCCCCTGATCCCGTGCAAAGCGCAGAGTTTTGTGCACCGGGACACCCTTTTTCGTTCATACAGGTGCGCAGGCCTACATTGGATTGGACAAGCAGAACAAAACATAACCAATCATCGGACTTGTAGCGGAAATGGTCCTCTCCCATGTAAAGTTCCATGGACAACATTTTTCAAGCCTTTGGTATTGGCGAGCTCCATCTGTGGTAATGAGTATTGTCTATGAGGACCCGCAATAGACGTCGGGTATCCCTACTTCAAGTCTGAAATCATTCATATATTCCTCTATGCATCGATTGCCTTGTGCCTTATCCATTCTCCGACGTCGGATATTTTGATTCGTTATTTCTCACATGCATCCCCAACGATGATAATTACTCTAAAATATAATTGACCCAAAGAGCCAAACGTGGCTTAGCTTGCATTGCCTGAGCTTACCTGGATGGCTCAGACAATTATAAATCCTAATTTTGGCACAAAAAAAAACAATTATCGAGACTTAAGGAAACTTGTGCGAAATTTGAAAAGCGGATGATTCAAATTAAATCTGAAGTACCGAACAAAATGATATCGAGGGTAACTAAAACATTTACACGAAAAAAGTAATGCGCACGACAATTTTAGTGTTTACTCTGATTGTCATTCGAACAGTGCCCAATTGAGGAAAGTCATCCATAAAAGAACTGATTTTTCCTACGAGCGTCTCGAGGGACGGGCAAAGTTCAAAAAAATAGCCCATTGAAGTAGGGCCGTTTTCTTGAAGGAGCTATGTAGCACGGACACTTCTTCGGGGAGATTTTTTTGCGTGTCGGACACTCCGCCGTGTCCGACACGCTCCGGACGCGCTCGGACACGCGGTCAACGAATGTCCGAGCGTGGACACTTGGTCAAAGCAACGGACACGCGAGGGACTCGTGTGTCCGGGGGTAAGATGGGAACATTTTTAGTGATGTCAAAAAAACCTCAAATTTGGACAGTTGATGACAATCCTCCACCCTTGCGATGCTTTCTTCTTCCTTTTTTTTTTTTCTAGTTTTTTACTAACATTTTTCATCAATATTTTTCCGGAATATCTTTGTGATCTTATAAGTTTGAAGCTACTATCTAGGGTCACCGAAAGCGGTTTTACCACAAAGTAATTATATCCGAATGTCAAATATGAAATAGTTATGATATTTAGACATATTGTGATGTTTGGAGTTGATAAAAATGATAATTTATGATGTATATATAAAAATATACATTTAATATATAACGTGTCCCCACCGTGTCGAAATTTTTTATGTTTTGAGAAATCACGTATCGGCGTGTCGTGTCGTATCGTGTAAAGTGTCGTGTCGGTCTTCTACATAGTGAATGAGTCTCTAAAGTAGATCTTGCTCCAAATAAGCCTTTGAAGTGGGCGGCTCGGTCTCATATCACCCCTAGCTCCCTCGTAAACCAATGCTTGGCCGTCCGGCGAACTTGTGCATCCCACGTGGCATATTCCAAGCCAAATGCCCGTTCGGCGGCGAGCGAGGGCGATTCGAGACCGAGTCGCCGCCCCATTTCAGAGACATTTTGTATTTTGAGAAAACGGGCCCCACTTCAAAGGGCTTTTTTGAAGTTGAAGTTTGATTGCACATGAGGCGACCATTGTAGTCCGAATTTCCTAGGATTTGTGCGGTTCGATATTTTCGAGAGGACAGGTCCCACCCGCGATCAACATTTCTCCTCTGCTTGTCCGCGCGCGACAAAACGGGTCATTGCCACGTCGGAAAATCCACGTCCTCATTTTCCACCTCGTAATTTCTTCGGCTTTTTTGAATATTCGTTTTAGCAAAAATAAAAGAAGCTGGTCAAACCTTGCCACGTGTCATATCTGCTCCGCTTCCGCTTCCACTTCGTCTTCAACCTTCTCGAAGAGCGAGGGAGAGACAGAGTGATAAAGTAGAATATCCTTTCGATCCCTGCAAAAGGAGGAGATCATCTCGAAGCTTTTCAAAGACTTTGCAAGTCCCTTTCTCGCCTCCTCCCTTTTGACCCTTCCTTGGTTCGCGAAGCGCACCGCGGAGGCTCGCCCGGAAAAATGGGGAACGGAAGCTCCAAGGACGGCGATGGCGACTCCTCCTCCTCCGGGCGCAAGTCGCGGTTCAGGCAGCGGCTCCGCTTCCACCGCCCCCACAGCCGCCAAGACAGCGGCTCGGCCTCTCTCCTCAAAAGCGGCGACGATTTCGCCGGGATCGCTCTCCTCACTCTTCGCTCAGTAATCTCTCTATCTCTCCCTCTCGCCCGTGTGCGGTTGATGCGTCATGCATAGTGATTTTTTGAGCTCGGACGATCCATGGGCAGTCGCTGACTTGGGTCTTTGATGAGATTAGGCGGAGATGAGGTTCAAGGACAGGTGGCTCGCGTGCGTTTCTTTCGGAGAGCAGACGTTCCGAACCGCAATCTCAGATCAGTTGAGCTTCCTTAAAAGGCCATTTTTAGTTTCTATCATCACTCGTCATGTTTTGCTCCTCTGTCTCTCTCTCTTTATAATGCTCCGATCTTGCCACCTCTCTGGTTCTAAGTGCTTGCTTTCTGCTTCCTTTGTTTCACTTGTCATGCAGCACTGACAAGCCCACTTGGAACTCTGTGAGTATCCTCTTCTTGCAATCACCTCTGACCTTTTACTCGTCGTTTGTTCGTTGAATTATATTCTGTGACGTTATGCATTTGGGCCTTCTTACGCAGCGAACCGAACAAGAGTAATGGTGATGTATTTGTAGTGTTATGACATCATATAGGTTTGTTTATACACTACACAGACACGGTATAATTATTTACCGGCAAAGGAAAGCTGGTGTTAGTTTGTCCTATTCTCTGTGCTTCAGTAGTGAGTGGACTGTTGATGGATACATGCGTATGTGCCTGATACACCAGAATCAAACAATCTTTTAATGGAACGACCGAAATGAAAGAATGTTTTCGTGATATTCTGGCTGCTTGTGGGTCAATAAGGCCCTTCTTGGAAAGATGCTCTGGATAATCTGAATTTCCCAAGATTGTAACTCTCTGTGGGCTAGGGTGATCAAGGTTAAAATGGTTTCATTCCCTGCAAATGGTGTTCCAAGAAAGTCTCAACCCCTCAAGGAGTTGGTGTTCGGAAATATATTGGAAGGTGGTGGGTTTGTTTTAGCCATTGGAATCTAATTTTCTTCAGGAAATTCCACTGTCGAAAACTCAATCCATGTTGCTCATTTCTTGAGTCATGCAAAACATTCAAGGTTTTTACTCCCTGTATGAGCAGGATTTGATGATGAGAATGATTTTGTACTTACTAAGATTGGAGGAGAGAATTTAGTCACGTAGTTATGAACTTGAAGTATGATATTGCATACTGCTCTTCTTGACACAGTCAAGAATAGAAATTCCACTTGGACTCTATGCAGTTAATACTCTGCAACTTCTTCCTACTCTTTCTTATTTCTCTACTAACCTTGGAGCTGGGGAAGGTCTGCTGCATATTGATGACATTTTACAACTCTTCCAGATATACTTCTGTCAGCATTCCATCATGTCTGATACGCCTTGCAAGTTGCTTTGGGTCTTATGTTTCTGATTTTTGATCTTTAAACAAAAATGTCTCTTCTTATATATGGCCACCTCTTACATTTCCCGTAAAAATCAGGTTATCATACATATCTTTCTTTCTTTGTCTGTAAATGTATCATGAACTTTTCGAGGTTTGTTGTCAGCATTATGTGAACAGTATGAAGACTACTGAGACCTCGTCTTTCTAGTTCATATTGCTAGCATTTGGTGCAGAAGACATAATCCTTTGTGTTTTTGGCTTTTTCATTCACTTGTTGCATGGAGCATCTTACTTCAGTTAAATTAGGTAAGGAAATAGGACATAGTTTTGGTGTGACCACTAACATTTAGTGTGGCGGCACAGCTTTAAAGATCGGTCCCCAGATCTCTTTGACATATCTGGGAACGAGGAGTCTCTGTGGTGGATTTGTATCGTTTAAATGATGGGATGATCGCTTGGACAATGGAATTCTTGGGGCCAGCCCAGATCGGGAGTTCGAAGTGTTTGCTTGCTTTTTTGATGTTTTGTTTGACATGAAGATTTCTGCTGCTTTTGAGGATGTTTTGGTGCGGAGCAATGGAAGAAATGGAATTTTTCTGTAAAATATTACTTCAAGCTGCTAGATATGGAGGTTGCTAGTGGTAGAATGAATTACCCTAGGAAAGCGGTTTGGAGAGTGAGGGTTCCGACAAGAGTTCCTTCTTTTCCTTGGGAAGCAACTGTGGAAGGAATCTTTACTTCAGATAACCTACACTGAAGAGGCAAAGTACAGGTCGATAGGTCTTTCCTCTGCAAGGAGGCAGAGATCTTGCGGCATCGCTTCCTTCATTGTGCTTGGACTAGAAATGTTTGGACACCTTCCTATGCTTGCACTGTAATACCTTGGATTATTGGGGTCTATTGGGCAAGAACTTTGGCCTTGGCAGGGCATTTGTTTATAGCACAATAGAAAAGAAGAATCACTCTAATTCCTCTCTCTGTTTTTTGGTTGCGGAACTAGAGTGCCTTTGTTGGAGACTAATTTTCCATTTCTTTTATTATTATTATTATTATTATTATTATTATTATTATTGAGAAGTGGCTTAAAGTTTTACGCTTTTGGTATGGTGGAAACTTGCAAATGGATGCAAACGTGTTGGTTTATATAGTTGATGCTTTGCACTGGAAGTGAGCTCACTTTTGGTTTTAAGGGCTTCTTTGTCTATGTCTTTTGTTTTCAAGCTGTTTTTGCATATGGGTTTGCACCCCCTTGGGGCCCTGTAGTTAATCTTTTTACCTATAAAAGATGCTGCATGGGTTCATCAGTAATCAGTGCCTTTCTTCCTTGTGCAGGAAAAGAAACTTGTTCTGGAAAGGAGTGGGCCTCATATTGCAAGAATCTCCGTGTTTGAGGTTGGATATCATTTGTTTGTTTATTCAATGAAAATGCTACTAAGCAAGCCCGAGAAAATCATGTTCCGTGGAATTGAGGAGATTTCAGAAGCACATATTTTGACCTATTAAACAAACGAGAAACTACCAAAAAGGAACAAAGCAGATGCACTTGGAAGACTGTTGAGGCAAAAAGGTTTCTAGGATGTCAAAAAAATGCTTACCTTGGGAATCTTCATTTTGATATTCTAATTTAAGGGATGATAATGATTTTTCTGAATGACGTCAAAAGCCTTGTTGGTAATCATTTTTATGTGGTCTGGTGTATTCAGGAACCGAGATCTTGGCAATGTGATTGAGTGAAGACATTAATCTATGTGTTGTGTTCAATCATTTCAGACTTGATAAGCTACCTTTGTGGCATAACTGATTAGCATTTTTCTGAACTGGTGTGTAGATGATGTACAGATGCATGAAGAATGATCAGCTCCCAATTAATTAAAACTATGATAGTTGTTGAATATGGATGTATTGGTTCGTAGTTCCAAATTCTGCATGCTGCTACAAGAGGGATACTCTTTTCTTTAGTATTTTAATCTATTCATTAAAACTGTGAATCAGTGGATTTAATTTTTCTAATCAATGCCTCTTGAGGACCTAGAGAGTATACCAACTCTACCATCACACGAAATTCTTGTTGCTGTTAGCGAAAAAGAAATTGTGAACTTCTTCCTGTAGGATAAATTATAAGTTGCATATGCCCATCATAGTGCAATTTCTTGCCTATTCGAGTTTGATCACTCATTATATATCCATAATGAAACATTTTAGGTAATGAATGTCATATATTTTTTCAAATTCAAACTTCTCTAGGTTTGGATTTTAAATGTTGTATCATATGTCAGCAGTATATTTGGTCTACAATAACAGTTAATAATCAGTGTCATACTCATGAGAAATATTGCAGAAACTTATAAGTACTTCTTCCAAAATTTTATTGTTTTGAGTCAAACTGTATTTTATATAATCCAATTACAATTCAAAATGGATATCTTGTAGATAAGCAATTAGTAGGCATTGTTGTAATTGTTCCTAATGATACTGGAAGATGCATCTGCCTAGAAGGAAAGTCGAAAGACTTTTGGCTGCGAGAATATACTTCTGTAGATTCAAATATGGTACTTAAGTTGGGTCATTGTAATCATTAAGACTAACTACTTTGCATTTAATTTCCAAGTGCACAAAATTTAGTTAGTGTTTTCTAGAAGGCCTTATGTTTAATGGTAGAACTCAAGTTCATATTATCAGATATAGGTTAGATGTCTTTCGTGATTGTAAATACAGGTCATACAAGTTCCATACTGAAAACGGAAAGAGGAATAAACAAAGCAAGGGTGAAAATTGAGACCATAAGGTGACAAAGGTGGCTATTCTGATGTATTTGTCTGTTTTGCTAAATGGAGAACTTGTCGAAAATGTTACTTACAACTAATCAAACAGGATGGCTGAAGAGAAGAAGTGCATCCAATGCCTCGAGCACTAGCAAATTATCCTTGTAGATAGGGCAAATTTTATAACAGTTATAAGACAGACGGTGCTGAGGGTACTGTAGGGCATGTAAGGCTCTTAACTATCAGCAAGCTCCTATAAGGAGATTAGTTGAAAGAAGACTGCTCTCATGTATGTATGATCACTTGAGAAAAAAATATGGATTTGGAAGTCAGTTTATTCTACAAAAGTTGATGCGGACACAATCAAGGATCAGATGAGAGAACTCTTTCAATGTTCAGACTTGTGAAATGATGACAATCAGAGGTCCTAGTAAGATCATGCGACTTTTTCATTCGGTTGTTGGGAGAAATGAGTAAGGGACGACCTAAAAAGATGGGAGGAGATCTCGATTTGTGACAGGATTTGTTACTAGATAGAGTTGCAACGAAGAAAAAGACTTGATGCAGTTGTAAAGGGTGGTTTTTTTTTTTCTAGTATTGTCCATGATCACAATTTTCCTTCTAGAAACTGTTCTGAAGTATTGTGCCTAGTAATTTTGAGCGTAACTAGAGCTTTTTGTTTGAATGAATAGGAATAATCTAGGAATGGAAGGATGACTGGACAAGGGGAACAAGTAGGATAAACAAATGGGTCAATGATAAAAAGATTTGACTGGCCAAAATAGGAGGTTGATTATTTTATAAGATATGAAACTTCTAAGCGGAGGGGAGGAAAAAAAGAAACGAAAAGAAACTATCTAGTAAGGATATGGAAAAACCAAGGAAGGAAAGGATTGGAAAATAATAGTAGGTTCAATTAACTGGAACTAACTAGTATGTGAACTTTCCAGTGTGGTCCATATGAGGAACTCTCATCGTAGTGGAGAACCAGCTAGTCCTTGGCATGATTACCTTCACAACTTCAAGTATTAAATAGGTCGTGTCACTGATTTGCCTAATGGATTTGTTTTAGAATGCTTAACAATGTAACTACCGATTTCCAAGGCATTCATCACAAAAAAAGCAAGTGCCTTGGAGTTGCAAACCTTTACTCATTTGGTTATTTACGAGTTCCCTAAGAACACTTGTTGACAAAATCCATAGAAGATAAATATGAGAGAAACCTCCTTGGGGGATTGAAGAGGAGGTTTGTGGCTAATTAGCGATTGGTATGTCCCATTAATTGGAAGCAAACCAAACTTGACCACCCATAGTTGGTGTGTATTAGGTATGGCCTATTTCTTCTTTTATCATTTTGTGCATTTGGTCGAGAGGTTGATTTTGTTTCTTTTGCATTAGGAATCAAAATAAGTGTCTCGTGGAATGGCTTTGGTCGAATACCCTGGTCTATTGTCTTCCATGACAATCTTTTGTGTGTAATTTTTGGGCGTGCAGACAAATAGGATTTCAAAGAACAATCTAATTGGTTATTGTGAGATAGATCTGCTTGAAGTCTTGGCAAAGGTGAGCGATCATTTATATCTGACCATCATTAATTTGTCTAATGGTTATATTTTATATTCTAAGTTCCTGTCAGTTTGAACCGCATTAAATTTCTTTTTGCAGGACTCAGAATCTGACTCTGAGGTCTTGAATTTGTTAGACCCTTCTAAATCAGATGAAGTGGTGGGCACTATCTTGGTTTCATGTTCTGTCGAGGTGAGTGGACAGTACATGATTTTAGATCGGAGCCAATGTAATTATGTCTGTTATCAACATTTTGTTGAAATGTCAATAGGATCCTGTGGAAACTGAGAAGAGTTTTGCAAGGCGCATCTTGTCAATTGTGGTATGTTTTACTGTTGTCTTTCTTATAATTAACATAAGTTCAAGTTATGTTGTGGAGGGTTAAGCTTCTGGTATTTTGCACCTTATACCACTCTTTCTTCAACACTTTTTTAAGTTTATTAGTTCCGTCCAATAATTTTCATCTGTATGTTCATCGCCGGATGGAAAACCATAAGAACAAGTTATGTTTCATCGAAGTTTGATGGCTAAGGGTAGAATTTTTTTTTTTTGTTTCTTTCTACATAGGTAGACACTCAACTTTGGTTACATTGAAAGGGACAATAGGTGTGTAATTCTTTTATTTGATTTTGCTTGGAAACTTGAATAAGGTCTTTATTCAATGGTGGTATTGAAGCTATGAATATTTGAAGTCCATGATTTATGAGTGTCATAAGTGACAGACCGTTATCATTTTTGAAGCTTCTTATTGCATATTCCATTTATATGCATAAGTTATTTACACTTTGTTTTTCATTTATCTGTGACATCTTGTTTCGAAGTAAGTTAAAGGTATAAATTGAATCAAACTTGGTCTCTTCACCCAAAATTCAGGAGTTATGGTTGAACATTCAAATATGTTATACCATCAGTTGTCTAGGTTTCCAGTACCATACTGGCCATTCTTTCGATAGACTGCTTAGGTTTCTCTCTCTGCATATCTTAAGTTAATTTTAGACTTGGTTCTTGCTAGAAGTGAAAATGAAAATGGTGCGTCGTGCTTACTTGACATGCTGTGCTACTGGTAACAACCAATTTCATGTATGTAAAATCAAGTAGTGGGATGATGTTGACCATGTTCCGAGGGCATCCGAATTCTTTCTCTTCACAATCCTGTAATGCCACATATGATATGGCTACTCATGATCATTTCCCTATAGCATGGGGTATCCAAACCTTTTGGCTTGAGTAAGCCACTCATATGTTCACAAACAACTATGTCCATGTGGATGAGGGTAAATAGACTTTAATTACATTGGCATGGGTCAAATAAAAACTACTTCTGCTGGAGAAATTAAGAGAGTTGTGATTATATAATCATGGGCAATATGGTGTGCCTCTGCAAAGATGAAAAAAAGCAACGGAATAACTGAAGTTAACTATTAGTTTGGTCACTGGACTGTGCAGAATCATAGACAAAATGCGCTTTACAAAAACAGATGGACGCTTATAGCGGGAAAGTTTCGTCTCTTCTCTCTGTCTCAATCTCAATGCCCGTACCTCAAGCTTAATTCCACTATCCTTCTGGGTCACAGATTGATCCAAGTGCCAGTCACACATTTTTCCTTTAGAGTGTCTGACCACCGTGCCATAATTAGGACATTCTTTTAGTGCTTCTGAAAATAGTTCTACGCAATGGAGAGTTCTGTATTGTGTCCCCTCTCATAAGTAGGTCTTTTTGTTAGGTGACAAGCTAGGTCAATTTGTCATGGAACAATCTCTCTAAAAAAGCAGGGGTAAGGATGAGTACATCTAACTGTCCTAGAACATACACCTTGTGCACGGGACATCTTTTTTTCCTCTTGAAAAGTAGGCCTTCTGTTGTGTTGGTCAAATTTTTGTAGATTTTTCGTAACTGGTTGACCCCTTTATTTTTCCCTCAGGACTACAATGAAGATGGGAAGCTCTCGTTCTCCGAATTTTCTGACTTGATGAATGCTTTTGGAAATCAATTGGCTGCTAACAAGGTTAGAGTCAGTTGTTGAACTGCATTATTTATTGGCATCTTTTTACTTTGCGTTTCATTTGTAGGACTCATAAACTTAAATTGTTATATCTGTCACGGATATGTTTGGGAGGGGAATGAATGTAAGAGCACTTATTGTGCTCTAGCATATGTAACACACATATACATGCATATTCACATGCATGCTTATATGTCTAGTTATATATAAAAATGCGTATATATGACAGTGCGTGTAATAGCAAAATGGATAACTGTACATGCACGCAGCAGACAAGCATGCATACATGAAAGAAATTGACGGCCAGATACAACGATCACACCGAAGTTACTTGTTTTACTCTACGCAACTATAACAAAACTTGGCTTCCCATCAAGACAAAATAATTATTTGATTTTAAAAAGGTGACTGAGAATATTCTATATGACTATATGTATATATTATCTTCTTCTGGTCAGAGTGTTTTTCATAGATTTGAGGTGTTAAGTATTAAATAAAAGTCAAATCTCGAACTCAACAAGCAAAAACCGTTCTAGACACACATTGAAGAATATCTCTCCTGCTCAATCTAAAACCCATGCACAACAGATCTAATGCTCATATTAGTATCTGATAGGTTGGTCGAATGTAACATAAAACAAAAAAGGAAGAACTGTAGACACCCAGTGAACTAACTCTGCGGTCCTAACTCTGTACTTGCTTGATCTGGCTATAAATGGGGTTGACATTCACTCAAAAATAAGCTCCATCTCGTTACACTCTTTAACAATAAATAAATACATAAGTGCATAAAGATATCAGTGCTTGTGCAGAGATATCTATGTTGAGTCTCCAACTACTCTATGAATTCACATGGAAAGAACATCAGTTAACCGAGTGCTTATCTTGACATATACGCATATGCGTTTTAATTTGGTCAGCAACATCCGTCTTGAGTGACATATGGTGCCTTGGGGAAGACCTGGACTGTCTGGTGGTTAGTGCTTCCCTCTGTCTTTCTTGAGAGATGTCCTTCAATAAATTATGTAAAAGACTATTCAAATTAACCCTCTTGCAAAGCCATCTTGGGGTAGGAGTAGAAATATACCCGGTTAAGGTCTAAAACAAAATCTGCGCAAATGAAGGATTGCTGTTATTGCTTGGAAATTTTTTCAAGGTCTATTTAATGATTATGTTTGCTGTTTACCAGAAAGAGGAGCTCTTTAAAGCAGCAGATGTAAATGGGGATGGTGTGGTCAGCATGGATGAGTTAGCGGCCCTTCTTGCAATTCAACAAGAAAAGTAAATATTTGCATTGATTGATGAGCTTTAAATTTTTTATGCATTTCTTAGTTAAATTTGCAAATGTCTATAATGAGAATGAAGCACTTCAGTTTGCTTTTATTTTTCTTATAACTAGTGAGCTCACGATATTGATAAAATATTGGTCATAGTCATGTAACATTATAGAAGATTTACTAACAATTGGAGCACTGACTTTTCAATTTATTAGTTCTCTTTAGTGTTAGCGTGATTTTGTTATTCCCAGGTGCTAAAGCCAAATGCACTGATATCATGCCAATCCAACTGATTGAGCTCCCCCCCCTTCCCCCAAAAAAATGAGGTAATTTTGATGCCGCAGCCAGTGGCACGAGCAAAAATCTCCCAGTTTGAGCAAGATAATTGTGGATTTCTAAGACGATCTTCCTCTCACATATGGTGCATTTGATGGTAGAGAGCCACTTCTCAAGGAACATTATAAATATAGGCACTTACTACAGTGTTCATCTATTGTGCTGCCAAATGCGAAAATCAAAGAATTATAGATGAATATAAAACAAATTTTATTGTGCGAATCAAGAACTCAACATGGCCATTACACGAATTACAAACCCTTATGCACATTGACACTTTGCATATCATTTGGTTGCAGGGAGCCACTTATGAATTTTTGCCCCGTCTGTGGTGACATTCTCAATGTTTCAGATAAGCTGAACACTGTAGTACACTTGACTCTCTGTTTTGATGAAGGAAGTGGAAACCAGGTTATGACAGGGGGATTCTTGACTGATAAACAAGCTTCCTCAGGGTGAGGCCTCGTTTTCCTGGTCTTAATAATTTGGAAATGCTCTAATTCTTCTTACTTGTTCATCTGTTAATGGTCAAATATCATCTTTTAGGTGGATGTTCAAACTTAGTGAATGGGCCCATTTTTCATCTTATGATATTGGCCTGAACTATGGATCTAGTGCTTCAAATATAGTGGTATGGTTCCTTCTACTTATACTGGTCCTCCTTTTAATAGAACAAGTTGCACTCTAGGTCATATAATGAATTGGGCTGCTTTTTTGAGAATGATGTGCTTGCTGGATTCATTGTCATGATTGACACAGAAGAATGCCTTTAATTGTCATAATAGTCAGATGTGCTGTTCCATTCATTTATGTGCCCTGATGAAGTGGCCTTGCTAATCAAATAAGTGGATGTGGGGACTGGATTTAGACACCAGCCCAAAACAGTTTAGTGGATGGAAGACTTCCTTCTTTTGGATCTTCTGTTTCGCTCTGCTGTGTCTGGGCCGTCCTCTAGACACCTTTGGAAGGCAGGGAGTGTGACAACATACAAGCTTCCCTTTACTCCATAGGGACTTCTCATCAGTTACAAGGTTTGGCGGCCCAAAATTGACTTGGTTTCGCCAAAAGGCATCATCTGTAGAAGCCTGAGTCGCAAGCCATCCCTCTTGCAGTGGGTTGGTCTCCTAAGTTAGGTTGACTTTGAGCAGGGTTGTAACAATATAGCTTTTCTACATTGGCTTAGTTCAGACCATACGGCCTCTCAGTGTTCAATGTTTGATGGGGGTGAAGAGTAGATCCTTTGTCACCTTGCCTTTGATATTGTACTGTACCTCAGCGTACCTCTAAGCTTGAGCAGGAAGTTGAAACCTTTTCAAGGGAAAGAATGACTACTCCCTCTTGTGGCATAATTGGCCCAGTGGTATATTGCTGTGGAAATGCTAATTGGCGCATGTTGTAATTGTAGCTCTTGAGAATGTGTTTTTTTTTTTGGCTGAGCGAGGATGTGCGGTTGCCAAAGAACACAGTTTTTACCAAATCATGCTTTGACCCTGGGCTGCAAAATGAAATCCTGCTCTGTTTCCGTCCATTTCCCCGGGTTTGATAAGGTTTGGAGAGGAAGATGGAGCTCGAGAGATGTGGTGAAGGAATATTAATTTCTAGACAAGCCGTTTCAATAGATAATCAAAAGCCCGAATCAAACTTGCTTGACCAATGAGTTAACTCCAGAAAAGGTCTACGTAAAACCATGATATTTCCATTTGTTGAGAGCTTCAACTGGACATTAAGCTGGGGCTACGGCTGGGTAGTTCGTTGTTTTCTCATGTGGTGCGTTGGAAATTTTGCACTTGGGTAACTGCTAGCTAGCTAAGTTACCGATTTGTGACAAGGGAACCTTGGTGCAAGTTTTGCTTGTTGTTATGTGCACTATTTCAGCAGTACTAAGACTAGTTTCCACCAGCATACATGAGGTCAGTACCTCATCTTTTCTATGATGCTAATGAACTATAATATACATGATTCTGTGATCCATTTTGACCTTTATTTTCCTTCAGTTGGAAGAGGATTTTTCTGTAAGGCCATTTGTGATTATAAGAAGAAGCTTTAGCATTTGTATCTTCTGAACTTTGTCTGCTATTTTTTGTAAAATTGTTTGAGAAGCAAAATTCCAAAATTTACAGTCATCGTCGAGGTCTGTCCTAGACTATTTTTTTTATTTTATTTTATATGAGCATTCAAATATCATATGAACTATGCTGGCCTTTCATTGGTTACACATTTTCTTCTCATACGAGTTGAAAGACATCACAGTTATTTGTTTTCAGGTATTTGACCGGAGGACTAAGAGACTAGTGGAAGAAATAATTGATGGAAAAATTGTATTGTCAATGAGAGCCATTTACCAATCGAAATTTGGGCTAGGCCTTATTGATACAGGTGACTTATAACTTCTGCCAACTTGTAGAGGCTGGTTTTCTTAAACAGCTCTTTCCCTGCCTTCTCCTGCCTTGAATGTAGGGATGTGAAGGAGCATAGTTGAGCTGAAAACTGCCAAGCTCACACTCGACTTGTGATGGGTCGAGTATTAATTTTCATGCTTGAGCTCAACTTGATTGAAACATCGAGATACTCAAGCTTGACTCGAGTACAATTGATTTTTAAATAAAGATTGATCTTGAACTGGAGCTCGAGTTTTATAAGCTCGATTTATTATTTTTATAGTAGTGTGTCTATTTTTATGATTTATTTAATATGCTTCACTCAAAAAATGAAAGCTCCTTTAGCTTGTGAGCCTATCAAGCTGAGTATTAGCAAGCTCAAGCTCAATTCTATAAGATACTCGAGTAGCCTTGAGTAGCTTGAACTCGAGCTAGACTCAAAATTAGGCAGGTCAGTTCCGATTGGTCAATGAGTTGAGCCCCAGCTACTCGCGAGTAGCTTGACTTGATTTAACTTCTACTCAAACGTTTTGTCTTGTGACATTCATATAAGACCATATGTACAGTTGGTGAACACTTCTAGCCTTAGAATGCAACATCAACATCAACAACACCTTTATCCCAAATTAGTTGAAGTCGGCGGTCGATGAACCCAAAATAAATAAAATAAAAGCAAGATCAATTGAGGGAAAGAAATAGTTATCTAAAAATAAATATATATAGGAAAAAAAGACTAGAAAGGACAGTCTGGAGCATAGAAATTCTGCCCCTCCACAATTCTAATGCAAATCATATGTAATTGTCCCTAACCTTCTGTTTGTCCAATTAATGTCAGTCAAAAGTTTTACTGACCTTTCCTTAAGGTTTTCTCTACGAGTGTTTTAAGCTAGTTTGGTGATAGTGCATAAGCTTATGTAGAGTTCTAGTTTTGTGTACCTTTTGAAATTCTTCATTGGATTTTGTGTTTTAGATGATGTGGTAAATCATTACTTCTACAATGGGCTGAATTGCAGGGGCAAAAGAGATTTTGCAGAGTATTTCTGAAAAGCAGGGCAGGAAAATGAATTCTGTAGAATCTGCAGAAGACATACCAAAGTTCCTTAAATTTTTCAAGGCACGTTGACCCCATCTTTATCGGTGCACTGAGGATTTAATCATATTATAAGTGGAAAAGTAATCTCATGAATTTGTTATCAGTGCAAGGACATGATGGCTTACTCCCTGTTACATAACTTACCTATTCTTGTTTCTACTAATGTCATTGATGAGGTTGATGACACAGCCAATGAATCATTCATGGAGTGGTCTTGTTCCATTGCTCTCTTTCTTAACGAAGTTCTGTTGCTTGATAGTTGATATTAGATGTTTTCCAGTAAACCAATTTCCTAACACTAATCATGTTGCCGGATGGCTTATTTGTGTTCTACTTATGGAGTGTTCTTGCTCCATTGCTCTCTTTCTTGACGAAGTTCTGTTGCTTGATAGTTGATATTGGATGTTCGCCATTAAACCAATTTCCTAACACTAATCACTTTGCCAGATGGCTTATTTGTTTTATACTTATCCAAACTCTCTGTGTGATTCTGTATGAATTTTGAAATTAATATTGCCCTGAAGTTCTGTTTTATAAAGATCTCCAGAGTTATGTTGGTCTTTGGCATCGATATTTCTTTGCTTGCTTGCTTGCTTTTCTTTTCTCTGCTCTTGAGCCACAGTAAGCAAATGCAAAGTTCACTATCTATTTTACGCTTAAAACTAAGCCTCAGATGAAGATGTATTCTTTCGATATTATTTGACTCCCAGAGGCTGAAGCTATTGAAATCTTTAGATGTTCTTTGCTGCAAATTATTCATTTAGTGGTTAGACCACTAGTACTTAAGGGTGGTCCTTGTGGTTTTGCTTGTAAATAGGGAAAATGTAAGAAGAATGCCTGCAAAAAGTAATTGCGACATTGTTAGTTACAGCGTAGAAATGCTGCTTTTTACAGATAATCTCACAGTATTTAATTTCTAACTTCTGAGCTCTTTTTGGCTTTCTCAAAGTATACATATGCCAGTATTTTCCAAATCTCTTGCTAAGTGAAGTCAATCAAACAAGTTCTTACTCTTTCGAATTCTCAAGTCACTAATCTATCAACCAGCCACTTGAATACTAGTATGTGGAGTTTGCTTGCTTATTTTGTGTGGCCAAATAGTACCTGTATCTAAAAATTTGATGCATAATGTTGAACTAAGTACTAGTTACGTTCTTGTGAGTTCTGTGTTGTAAACATACATTGATGCATATGCAATTGTTTGTGATATAAGATATTTTCTTTATGTATTGTCTAGGGTGTTCTCATCATGTGTACTGTTGACATCCTTTTGCATGAGAACCATTCTAGATAGTCTTAATGTATATCAAGTGACAAACTAATGTTTCCAAGCCAAAAGAAATACAAAACTATATCGTATGGTGAACAAGTACCTTTCCATGCCCTAATTAATGAGTTGCTCTCTGGAATGTTGTAGGATCAAATTAATATGGCTGAAGTCAAGTATCCGTTGGAACATTTCAAGGTAAGCCCCAAGATTTGGATATGTTCTTTACTTCAAAGCCCCAGGAAATGTTCTCTTAGCTTGTACACTGATTCATTGCAATGTTTCTAGAATATCTTTACTTGCTTGTGCTATAAGTTCAGTACATAAATCTTAAGTGTGACCTTAGTAATTGTCCTGAAAATCTTTGATATAGTTGAATCTTTCAATTGTGGGCTTCTAACTCTCTATCAGTAGACTTTCAATGAATTCTTCATAAGAGAGTTGAAGCCTGGCGCGAGACCCATTGCCACCATGGAGCATGACAACATTGCTGTCTGTGCTGCTGATGGTCGTTTAATGGCTTTCAACAATGTTGAAGACAGTACTCGCTTTTGGGTTAAGGTATTTTCTACTCACTGGAGCTGAATTAACTTTAATGTCTGTAGTAAGACTTCTGTCTGCCCCCTCCCCAGGAAAAAAGAAAAAAAAAACTACTGTTTGTGGGTGCTTTTGAATTTCGGAGATGACTTTTCAAAAGTGGGACTTGCTGATAGGATTCACATGGAGGCAACTAGGGACATATTATTAATTTCATGCTTTGCTTATAGGATCTGATTCATTTAAGGCACTACAGTTATTCACAGTTGTCAATTCTGAATAAATATATACACTGTAAAGAGAGACTGAGAGAGAATGATTTTCAGTAGCTTAACTCTAATTGTTGGTGCCTTTGTCTGACATTTTCTGCTTCATGCTGTTCTTAGGGTAAAAAGTTTTCTGTTCAAGGCCTTCTGGGAAATGAGATAAGTTCGAGCTCTTTTGAAGGTGGGGCATTGGTGATATTCCGATTGGCACCACAGGTAACTAATATTGTCTGTTCTATGCGATGCAAAGTTTCTTTCTCTATAGTGAACACAAAATTCCAATTTTTGCAGGACTACCATCGTTTCCATCTCCCTGTCACTGGAATCATTGAACAATTTGTGAATATACCTGGATGCTTATTTACTGTGAGTTGAGTAACAGTGCTTGTAAAGAACTTTGTTCTATGTGCTCTGTCAATCCTCTGAATGCATTGGCATGTCAATCTAGGTCAATCCTATAGCTGTCAACAGCAAGTACTGCAATGTTTTCACGGAGAACAAGCGTGTTGTATCTATTATCTCAACAGAACATTTTGGAAAGGTTTGTACGCTTCCATATCATGGATATCCTTTTGTTTTTAAATGTTGCATGCAGTCACCGAAAATGACCTAGTGAGTTGCCTTGAAGTTTCTCATACATGGCCTCAACCAGGAGTACAAAATTGTACACTCATCTGTACTTGCCCTTTTTGCTGCTCTAGAGCAACCATTTTGCGTGCAGTACTTAGTGTATGTATATATGAATTTTGTTGGTGCTTTCCCCTTATTTATGGGAAGAAGATTGACAAAGGTAGTAAAATTGTATAGGCAAAATTATTTCATGTTCTAGCTCATTTGGTTTACATGAAAGCAGATATTAAATTTTTGTTTACATGAACTATCGACCTATTTCAATCCATCATTGCCGTGGGCATCTGTATATTATGTTACTTTGTCTCTTTAATCAGTAATACAGAAGAAATTTAGCATTGTTTTATGACTTGTTTTACATATGGAAGTCTCTCTGCTCATTGTTCATTAAAGTAACTTAAAAAGAATATTAAATTCCAGGTCTGTTACTGAACAGAATTCTTCGGGAATCTGATAGACCAAGAGAAGATGGAGCAGATGTGACCCATGAATCTATCAGGACAGTCACTAAAAAGTTGTGATTATTGAAGTGTGGATAAGAGTAATATCCTTGTGGGGTTGGCATGTTTTTAAGTCGATGTTGCTGACTCTGACTGCTGAGTGGGTTCGACGTGTTCTGGACTAGTTCTTTGATGATTTCCCCTTTTATTCCCTAGAAACTAGTTTTGATCTTCTTGTGGAAAAAATCAACTCCCAGTGATCTTTGCATCCACTTTAACCTTTGAGTTTATTGTAGTCCATATATTAATCTATTACATGTTTTTCTCCCTCCTTTTATGTACATTTTCCTTTATTTTAAGAAATCTGGGTATTCCTTTCTTAGCTTCCTTATCTTTTTATATCATCTTTGGCTGCAGGTGGCATTCATTGCTATTGGAGCAACCATGGTAGGCAGCATCACTTTTCTGAAGCAGGAGGGTGATCGTGTTAAGAAGGGCGATGAGGTTAACAGTTATTAAGTTGATAATATTACTGTCTCTATTTGCATAAGGCATGAATTTTGATTTGCTTTTAAATTTGTAAAAATTGCAGTTTGGATATTTCTCATTTGGAGGAAGCACTGTTATATGTGTCTTTGAGAAGGTCAGTTCCAGATGTACTTTTTATTCTGCTAATTCAGCTTCGAAAATGTATTTGTTGAAAAAAAATTACATTGTTTGATGGAATAATCAAGGTTTTCTGTAACTGCGGATTGATTGGATACTCAAGGATTTGGCTCTGCATTATTATCTAGTTCTTTGCCCAAATGCTGTCTCTAGATTAACTTAGTTGCAAGTTTAGCAGCTGATTTCATCTTTTGGTTAATTCAACAGGATGTAATTGACATAGACAAGGATCTCCTAGAGAATAGTAGCAGATCACTTGAAACCCTAGTATCTGTGGGGATGAAGCTGGGTGTCACGACCAGAAAACAAGCGGAAACTGGGATACCAAATCTGGAGAAGATGGTCTTAGAAGCTTGAGGAAAGCTCATATCAGTTGATTTTTGGAATTGATTGCCTGTTGACTGTTTGTAAAGTAGCTCTGACGACTCTGGATACTTCACTGTGTACATTGGCATGTTTGTAAAGAAGAATTTGAACAAGAAAGTTGGTTTAGGTTGTACATTTTGTTTGTGTCTTCCATAACAAAAACTGAGGAATTGCAAACAGACAGACGTGACAAACATTTGTAAACGGTGCCTTGCTGCTAGCTGGTACAAGCTTGGCATGACTATCTTCATTGTAAAAACTGTGCGCCTTTAGTTGTACATGGATTTTGACAAAAGAAGAAGTTATGCATGGATAAATTTGCAAGTAATGCAGGTATATGCCCTTATTCATTGTGATCTACGATTAAGTACTCTTGTTTTTAACTGTTCGAGTTAAGAGGTCGAACTATTATGTCGACACAACTCCACAGTCAAAACACATGTTCAATATTCGTGATTCGAGGTGTGTTCTATCATTAAACGATATTCTTACACAGCAGACTGTGTACTCGTGTGTGGTTCGTATTCTGCGGTTTCGTATTGTTAAATTTTCCTGTTCAATGTGTGAAATTTTTATTTTTTTTTAACTCGTGTGAACCTTGAAAGGTTCTATTTTTCGCCTAGTACGGAGAACAATTGGGGTGGTCCATATAATGGAGTAATGCTCGTTCCGAATCAAGTTTTCACCAGTTGAACGGCTCGTTTCTTGCGTTTTTTACAATATCACGCATGTGGAAGTAACACTTATATTACCACATATTTTCCCTAATTTAGAGTTTGGTGTAAAATTCTGAAGTAGATATCATAGAGATTTATGATGTATACGGAATGTCACTTGGGAGAATTACCAAAAATATTCTAAATCCTGTAATTATGCCAATTCAGTTATAAATAATTTTTTTCTTGCCAATTCAATCCTAAGCTTTTTGCATTTGTGCCAATTTAATCCATTTGACTAATTTTAGCCGGTCGGCACTAATGTAGCACTGTGGGCGCCGACCTGGATCTTTTAATAACATTTTAATAGTTTTTTGAATTTTTTATGGTTTTTTTTTCTTTTCTTTGGTTTTTTATTTTCCCAACATTTAGGGTCGGTGAGGGTCGTAAGTGCCACGTCAGCATAGGTCGGGCAAATTTGGTCGGATGGATTGAATTGACCAAAAAAAGAAGAAGAAGAAAAGGTTTAGAATTGAATTGGCACAAATGCAAAATGTTTATGACTAAATTGACCAAAAAAAAGAAGAAGAAGAAAAGGTTTAGAATTGAATTGGCACAATTATAATTGGTTTATGAATTTTTTGGTAATTCTCCCAACGTCACTCTACATTAATAACATCACTAATGTACAGTAACATGAATTCAGGGAACGAATCCATCAGCAGAGAAAGAGAGAGAGAGAGAGAGAGAGAGAGAGAGAGGGGGGGGGGGACGAGGAAAGGAAAGGAAAGTAAAAGCTCTCCTTCGACCTATTAAACACGTCAGAACAATGCTCAGGATCGGTTTCTTCTTCGGCCTGAAGATGTGGAGAAGGCATAAATCCAGAACCTTGGTGTCTTCCAACGATTAGTCTTTGCATCTTGCTCTGCTATTCACTTGCTCAGATCTCTACACTTAGGAAACAATATAACACACCTTCAATAACTTCTAGTGTAACTTCCCATGTTGTATGTGTTAGCCTGTAAGTTCGCCATCCCAAACTGCCCTCGCATTCCGTCTCTCGTGTACTGCTGCCACAAGAGCTGCTCGTCGACCAAAAGCCGCTGCTTCTTCTCCAGATCCGACATCTGCACGTACGGCGGTGGAGCAATGGTGAGTGATGCTACAAACGGGTCGACAAAATTATTGTTCGCCCTAACAACTGGAGCCGGTGGCCCAGGCAAAGCCAGTATCGCCGACTTGTCGGCTGACCCGACCATGACACTACTTGCACTTCCATTGCCTGCATATGCTGCACTAGGCCTAGCTGCGGCTGTTGCTCCCTGCTGATACATTCCATTGAACAGCCACATATCCAAACCGCCGGCTAGTGTTGTCTTTTGATTTGATAAACCGCTTGCCGATTGCACGAGTGAGGATTCCCAATCTGCTGTATCATTACCAAATGCCTCCCATTTGGGTGTCGGGTCAGGACCAACCGATGGTGCACCGCCATCAAATAAGGCCCATGCCAGTTTATCTCCGAGTTCTCCGGGGGCGACCGCATCATCTCCTAGATTTAGCAGGTCAGCTTGTTGCTGTGTGTTCTCTTTCTTCGGTTCTTCCTTCTCTTCAACAGTCGATTCGCAAAAGCCCTCTGGTGGAGGCAGTGCCTTGATTGAGTTCATGTCTTGTTCATTTGCTTCTGTTTCTTGCACAATAAGATTCTTTGCCTCCACGCTGGGCGCTCTCTCACATTTCACTGCTGCTACTCTGTCGCGAATGACATCGTCCATAAGATCGAGTTTCTTCTGTGTAATTCGCTCAATTTCCGGGTACTCGGAAGTACGAGCGATGCCGACATTCTTGCACCAAGCGTAAAATATTTCGAGTTCATCAAACTGCTTCCCTACTTTTGCGAAGATCTCATATACCTTGATGCATTCCGCAATCTCCATCTCCGTGAATCTATCTACTAATATTGCCATGATCTCCATCATTTCATTATAGATTCGGAAGCTTTCTTTTACTATTGGGTAAAGGGCCACGAAAATCACTCTGTCGTTCTTCGCTCGACCTGCTCCATTTCGAAAGATTGCACATGAACAACATCAGCATCAACTTAAGCGGTAGTTCATAATAGTAAAATTCAGAACTGCTTCGGATTCTTAGTAAATGTACCGCAATTATAGCTATAAAATTCGTGGCAATTTAACCTTCCAATTGATCAGTTCTCCATAAGTGTTATGAGTGTTGCATTTGATGTTGGACTAACCTGTTGGCTTGCACGCCAAGAAACGTTCGAGTAGTTGCTGCAAATGCTGCATCTTTGAAAAAATCTGTTCATTTTTCATGTCTCGAACCGGTGTGAATCTATCACCAGCTTGCCCGTTTTCTTCCTCTTCTTCATCGAGGCCGTACTTGCCACGTTTCCGTTTCCGTCCCAGCATTCTGTATTCTAGCTGTTCATCGAGGTACAGAGCGTATGTCCTGACAAATGCCGAGTAGTCCCACGAGTTCGAACGCGACGTGTCGCGGAAGTCGGACATGTTGAGGAAGCGGGTCCCGCGCCTCGTGGCGAAGAAGATCTCCTCCTCGTACGCGGGGTCCCCCTTGGCCAGGAGCCTCTGGATCAGAATAAGCATCTTCAGAGCGACCGTCCAGTTCCTGGTCTTGTTGAGCCGCCTGGAGAGGGTGTCGATGCACGTGGTAATGTTTGCGCGGGAATAGGATGTCAAGCTAATGATCTCTTGGATGTGCTTCTCCTCGGCCGGGAATTCATCGTGCCGAGTCGACTTCACTATCGCGACTTCCAGGTCGGCAAGCGAGCTGCTGCTGGTACTAACCTTCGCTAGGCCGATGCTGGTGTGGTCCTTGACCGCTCCGAGGGCTCTCCTCAGTTTGCCTGAACCCATGGATTGAGTGCAAAAGGATGGATAAAGAGATGCTCTCACCAATTGGTATTGTGCGAGAACCTGACAAAGAAACCATTGAAAGCAGTCAAATACAATCGTTTTCATGTCACATGCAGGTAATACATCCTGGAAGGCGAAAGATCAAATGCAACTTTCACTGATTATTAGTTTTTCGACTTCCTAAATGAATTCGAACAGTTCAAGGTCCGAAGCACCAACCCAAGTTTGCGAATTTTCCCTGGATTCGGCGAACCTTGTCGGGTAACTCTCCGCAGCGCGACTCACCCGTTTGTTGGGTCTAAACGAAGTCGGGACCAAGGCAGAAGATAACAGCAGAACAAAGTCCTTATGTAGCTCGAAATGGATCGTTTCCGGCAAGATAAACGCGGAAAGAACTGAACTTCAAAAGCTCCAGGAGATGTCTGAGAGGAAGCACAAGAAGAGAGGAAAAGGAAAGGGAAGATGTCTGAGAGTTGCCTCTCTCCTCTCTTCTCTGCGTTTCTCTTCCTCTCTCTCTCCTCTCTCTCTCTCGCTAACCCCTCTTTCTCTCTCTAACTCTCGTCTCAGTCCCTGTTATTCTGTTCCCGTGCTTGTTTCGAACAGCCTCCGCCTTCTCCTTCCCGTCGACCATGAATTGGCCGCAAAGTGAGCCGCGAAGCTCGGACGTTGTTGTGGGAGGGGTGGTGCCGACAACGAGCGAACGTATCTGTCAGATCGCCACAAATAGAAACGTTGAATTTGACCAAGGTACGGAAGTTTCTGGACTATTTGCCTTCGCGCCTTCTATTTTTCAGACGTAAGAAATTATTCCGAATTTTCTTTACATATATTTCTCATTTTTTATCTTTTTTTTTTTCACTGGGGCCTTTGAGAGCTTGTAGACCCTCGCCTAGTGGATATCGAGGTCTAATCTATGAAGCATCGACACTCTTTAGGGGTCTATATGTCGTGTCCGACACTTTTTGATATGCGATCGACTTGTGGTCGGCGCTCCAAATACTCTAGCGACATGGGAGTCCAAAGATTCCAATAAGCCATTTTGACACGCGCGGATCAATTTTAAGTATTTTCAATAAATTATAGAACAAGTGTAAATTTATCAAAAATATATATATCTAGACACCTCAAAACTAATATACTCAACCGAAAAAAAAAATACGGAAGAAGAAAAAGAAGACAACTCGTCATGTGAAAATATACGTTCCTAATGTGTCGCAATTTTTTAAATTTTGAGAATGACGTGTCATGTTGTGTCGTATCGCGTGTTGATGCTTACTTAGGGTCGAGGCGACCCTCCTTAGTCACAATGGAAAAAAGAAAAGAAAAGAATATAAAAAAATAATTTTTTTTAAAAAAATTGCATAAATCGTCCACGCCGGTGTCGACCATATCATATAAGACAATCGGTGTCCACGTTAGTAATTTTCTGTCAACATTGATAGGAAATACTATGTTGGCATATTGTTAAAATGTTTGAGATAAAATTGACTAGATTAAAAAGTTTAAGACGAGATTAATATTAGTACAACAAATTTAAGATTTTTTTTTGTATAATTTTCACGTAATATTCCACCCAAGTAATCATTGGAAAAATGTTTAGGCAATCTATGATTGGTTATATGGATAGCCACGACACCGACGTCCTTCAAGGAGCACTAAAAAACCGTACAAAAATTACGATTTCTGAACGTGGTGAAACTTTGTTTACATCATGTCTTTACAAAAGGGACAATTACTCCGAATGATCTAGGACAACCTATTCAATAAGACCAACAAATGCACATGTTAGTTAAGATGTCAATGAGTAATTAGTTAAAAGATTTGCAAACCCGTCTAATCTCTCCGTTCGAACCTGTCTTGACACCAATTTGACCCATTTTTACCATCGATTCTGCAAAATCCGCTTGGAACGAGGGCCCGAAGAGCGGGCTGAAGAGACCCACGTAAGATTCCATCACGCCCCGCGTCGACGGGTCGTCGTTTAGCTTCGCATCCGATTCCAACACGGCCCATCCGCTTTTGATGTTGCGGAGGATCTGGTCGTCGAATGTCCGCTCGCTGCCGTGATCCATCGCTATCCTCACATTCACGTCGCCGTTCTGCGGGCACGTCGCTTTTAGCTCCGGCAAGAAGCTGGGATTGATCGAAGGATCCGATCCGCCGGCGGGCACGAAGTTGTATAGGCGTTCCGTCATGAAGAAGCACGCGGTGGTTCCGATGGTGTGCGCGGCTGAAACATGAAAATTTGGAAGTGATGTTATGCATGCTAGAGATTTACCAAATTGTTTTCTTCACTAATCAGTTCGATTAGACACTTAAGCAAGCGACCTTGTACAATTAATAAACGGACTCCTCTTAAAATTTACTTAATAATCTCAAGGTGGTTCATGGTCCAGGAGAAATCAACGTGTAGTTCAAGACATTGGCTTTGTTACCATCTCTTTATCCTTTGCAATTCGATGTTCTTTATATACCGAATACCTAAAACACATTCACATTTACAACCACGTGAACATTTTAAATATAAAAATTATATATATATATATATATATATATATATATATATATATATTGCAAAGACTGAAGTTAGAAGTACATGCTCTTAGCTTAAGGGGGAAATTTTGGAAAAGTGTCAAAAAAGTCCTAAACTTATTACATTGGTGCTGATTTAATCTTAAACCTTTTTGACCCAAAGCCAATTCCATCATTCTCGTTATGTTTGGCTGAATATTATTGACGTGGATTAGGGACGGCCTACGAGGCGCTGGCGTTGATATGGACATTTTTGATAACATTTCAATACTTTTCGATTTTTTATTTTATTTTATATCTTTTCTTTTTTCTCCTATCTTTTTTTTTTTTTTTTTTCGAGGTTTCTCCTGAGGCTAACCCTCGGCCAAGCCAGCCCGAGCCTTGCCTTGGACTAGGGGATGCATTGGCTTGGGCGAGGGTCGGCCTTGCGGGCATTCGCCCTCGCCCGACGAGGCCGACCATCTCCTATGGAGCGAGGGCCACCCTCGTTGGCCACCGAAAAAAACCTAGAAAAAATATAGAAACAAATTGAAAGAAAAAAGTACAAATATCAATATTGTTGAAATATTATTAAAAAAATATTCACGTTAGTACCGATCGTGCCGCGTAGGCCGTCCATCATCCATATTAGCAATATCCAACAAAAATTAGCGTGAAGGACTGAATTGGCTCTAGGTCAAAAAATTTGGGACTATATTGGCATCAATGCAATATATTTAAAACTTTTTTGACACTTTTTCCCCAAAAAATTTGATGATATATGGAAGAAAGAGAGAGCACCTAATGCAGGCATCAAATCAATTTAGTCATAAACTGTTTGACAAATTGTAAATATAGCTATTCCAACTAATTTTGGCCAAAAATCACAAAAAATAGACTTTGGCTGTCCTACATCACTTACAGGGACAATTTTTCGTTTTATATATAATTTTCTTCTTTTCTTTTTTTTTTCCTATTTTTTCTTCCTATGCCAGTCATGAGACCTCATTGAGTCTGGCTAGGGCCGACTTTGCGTGCCTCAGGCGAGGCTCTACCTTTCCATATTCGGCAAGGTTCCTCCCTTGCAAGATTCGGCAACAGTAAACGGCCAGCGTGGGAAGAAGGAAAAATTTAAAAAAGTAAGAATTTCAATTTTTTTATTATAAAAAATTAAAAAATGCAAAAAAACAAAATTATCTCTATTAGCGACAAGGTACGACGAGTACATGTTAATGATTTTTCATCAAAATTAATTGGAATGACTATATTGATAATTTGTCAAGAAATTTATGACTAAATTGATAAAATTATAAATTTTAGGATTGAATTGATATCAATACGGTAGTTTTAATCCTTTTCTTGATCTTTTCCCAATCCTTATAGTCACGAACTTTAGAACTGTGAAATTGGGGGTATGACTAGCAAAAGTGCAATTTTACTACTCCAAGTCTAATTACAAAGAATCATC
Organism: Rhodamnia rubescens; assembly: GCA_021437795.1. NCBI lineage: Eukaryota > Viridiplantae > Streptophyta > Magnoliopsida > Myrtales > Myrtaceae > Rhodamnia > Rhodamnia rubescens. The sequence continues at coordinate 6,642,415 of JAILYA010000002.1, read as the reverse complement.
ATTGAAGTTGAAGGATGTGTTATGTATGAAATTGAGAATGGGAGCAGAATAATCTGTTGATTACCCTTAGAAAACCCGCCGGCAAAATTCAATTTTTGATGCTCCAACTCCAACATGACGATTGATGACACCTTTTTCATGTTTTCTAGGCTTCCAAACCAACATCAGCTCACCAAATCAGCATGACTACTGTGAGAGAGAGAGAGAGAGAGAGAGAGAGAGAGAGAGAGAGAGGGCTGTACCGCTTAGGAGGACGAGGTCCCTGTCGGAGAGACCTTTCTGGGAGAACTTGGACTTGAGCTGTTGGATGGAGTCACCGACGTCCGGCATGTCCGCAGCCAGCGACACATTCGACACCCTCCCATCCAGCCGCCCTGTCGGCACCTCGTAAGCCGGCCCATTTACCTTCACACGCGTCAATGTCGGCGTATTGTTAGTTCGTCACATCACTTGATACGCTCATTTCGTAACCAGCCATTGTACTAATTTCGTGCATTATTCTATCCGTGATCCATATTCTTTCATGATCCTGATTCATGAGTACGGGAACGACCCGTCCTAGACATCTTAGGAAATTGACTCATGATACACACATTTGTTAATTATCCTAAGCAGATAACTAATAGACTGCAATTCAAGAAAGCACAAAAAAAAAAAGAGCTGACTAACCATCCCGACAGCATCTCTAGCCGCTAAGGCGACGATGTCGGCGCACGAGACGATGCCGGGGCATGCAGCCTCGAGTTGCTTCTTGGCTTCCTCGATCACCTCGAATCCGCCCACCCCTTGGTGCCCGAACGCATTCCTCTCCGCACTTTGCCCGTTCTCTATAAGAATTGAACCATCACATCCCTAAAGCACACAGATCACCAAAATCATAAGACGGACCTTAACATTCTCATTCCTAAATGAAAGGACACTATTGACGGGCATCAATCAACTTTCGAAGTATTACTAGTCATAATATGAGAACAACGGCATATCGTGCGAGAGGGAGAGACCTCAACAAAGCAGTCATGAAAGTGAAGGCGAAGCAAGACGGCGGCCTTGTTGGGGTCGGACACGACCGCATTCCGAACGACGGATCTGACGACGGGCTCGGCGGAAGGGCAGGTTCGGCTGTAGAAGCCAACCTTGAGCTGGGCATTGCACGTCCCCACATAGCAACAATAAGCGAGTAGGGTAAGAACCCATAAGAGCTCTCGATCCATGGAAGTGCGCTTGCGTTGTTATACGGTGAGCGTTCTACTGGGTATGAGGTTGAAGAAGATCACAAGTTGAGAGGAAGAGAGAGAAAGAGGATGAAGATGAAAGGACTGAAGGAGAGAGAAACAGAGAGAGGAGATTTAATGGGGGAGAGCTGACAACGTTGGTGTTCTGAAGCAATGTGTCAACCGAACTACTGCATGGCACTTTGTCACCTTCCCCTCTCTCTCTCCCTCTCTGCTTTGCTGTTTCTCCTTTTGCTTCTTCATCTGACTTTCTAGGAAAGGACACGGTTCTGCTGGCCTTGTCCCAGGGGCATCATAAATTAGATACAATAAAAGGTTGGAGAAACTTATCAAGAGACTCAGTGTCTTTTTTCCAACATTGTCCCTGCACTCCTTTGTTTTTCACAACATGCTTCCGTGTGGACAAACAATTCGAAATGTTTCGAGCTTTTTTAAGAACGGCTCGGAGCCAAATAGCAATAATTCGAAACACTTCTCTTATTTCCACACTATTTCGAAAACCCAAGAACTCAATTGTGCGAATATGTAAAATTCAAAATTTTTAATCTTAGCAGAAAAGGGAGGGAATCGATTTCATTAATAAATACCTAATTCTATGGGAAGTCTTAATTGATGAAAGTTCGTACATTGGAGGGAGATCTTTCTCCATATCTTCCATCAATATAACTTAAGTGTTCTCATGCCCTATTGTGTTGCTGCAGAATGGCTCAATAAAAAAAAAAAACCTTCAATTTTAGTATTTGTGACAATTCTATCTAATTTTTTTTTGTCTCATAAAAAGCCTCCAACTTTTACATTTGTCTCAATTCTAACCCAAACTTTTGTTTTTGTCCCAATTCTATCAACCTAGTACAAAACAAATCCTCATTTTTAGCATATGTCCCAATTATATCCAAAACTCTTTTTTTGTCTCATAAAAAATTCCAACTGTTACTTACTTTTGTTCCAATTTTACCATCGTTAGCCCTTCGTCCATAATCACCATTAGTTAATCCTATGTGACATTTCCACGTTAATAAATTACACCTCAATAAAGCTGGCATGAAAAAACTCATAAATTTCTCTTCGTAGTTTGCTACCCCTATATATTCTTAGGGAGATATATAGTCACTCAAAACGACATGTTTAGTATTTTCTTTGACACTCGGTAGCCCAAAAAAGACTAGACATGGAGATATTTGGACTAACGATCTAAAATCTCGTCATCCCTTAAATCTACTTGTTTCTAAATTTCGAAGATTCATTAAAAAAACTCGAGCCATGTATGATTGACTAATGGTGATTAGGGACGAAAGACCGACGAGTGGTAGAATTGGGATAAAAGTAAAAGTTGAGGGTTTTTTATGAGACAAAAAAAATTTTGGATATAATTGAGACATATGCTAAAGTTGAGAGTTTTTTTGGGTATTAGACTATTAGAATTGGGAAAAAAGTAAAAGTTGAGGATTTTTATAAGGCAAATTTTTTTTTTTGGATATAAATGTCACAAATGCTAAAGTTTGAGGTTTTTTTGGGTATTAGGCCCACTTCCAATGGCATAGATTCATAAAGAGTTGAAGCCTTAACATCGCAGTAATCTCTTACAACCACCCCTGATCGGAGCCCATGATGAACTTTTCCTTGACCAACAATCGGAAAACGCGACTACTCACGTTCCGGTGATTTAATTTACTAGTTCTAGAGGCTCACAAATATGATGTCCTTATTGGAAATTATACACGCATAGGTTCTTCAAGACTCAGATAAGAGATCATTTATAGTACAAATTAACTAGATGAACAAAATTTGAGTGCCATGAATACAAGTAAACTAAATGGAATCAGTGTGGAAGGCAATGTCGTCTCTTTCATATTGAGAAGGAACAAAATGCATCAGTAAACTGAATTGCTTTAAACTGACGACAGAGTACTGCATCATAAGTTCGTAACTTCACTCCCTCGTCAATAAATCTCGCCTCTCTCTCTCTCTCTCTCTCTCTCTCTCTCTCTAGTCTAATAGCCTATTAAATTCTGCTTTTAGGAGGACTGCACTACACGTATTTTCCTCTATACTTCGGCTTTGTTTCTTTACTAACTTTGGTGTCGCCCTCTGCAACAATTACCGACTCACCAGGGCTAAAAACCGCAGAATGAAGATTACCGTCTTCCAACCACTTTAGGTGGTTTTCCTTGAACTCCAGATGTTTAAGCCTAGCCTCTTCTTTGATTTCCTCGGTGTAAGGACTTCTCTTCACCATTGTGAGTAAAACCCGGCTATATCGTGAACTTAATATCTGTTCTGATGCTGAAACCAATAAGAAACATGGGTGCTCAGGGAAATGGTTTTCTGTGGACTCGTCTTCTCTCAATACGGGATGGAAGAACACTAGTCTGCCATTGAGTACGAGCATTCTAGCAGCGAGATCGAGCAAATCATGCACACATTCTACCAAGCTGTAAGCTGCAGTCGATGGTATGTGATCTGTCCTCTTGTCATCAGGAACAGTGTAAGGGCCCACAACCCCCTTCAATAATTTACGGCCACCTGACTTGCGTCCTCCAGCACGAACTCCATAAGGTGGATCACAGATTATGGCATCAAATACCTACAAAATTAACATGAGAGATCATTGCCCGACAAAAGGAGGAAAGCGAAATTGAAAAAGTTAACCTTACTTGTACTTGAAGCAAAAAAATAAAACTCAGTTGTGATTATTATTAGTGTCACTAACAAAAATAACGAAATCAAGCTCGTATCCTCATCATGGTAGTGATCAAATTAACAGTTCAGTGACATTACCCTCCATCTCATCTTTAAAGTGGAAGATCCCGAGTAAAAACTCGGATCCTGTAGGTACTACTAAACTTGGTGGTATTCACAAAGGAAGCACCACAATAATTCTGCTGATAAGAGCAAAGCCACCAAATCTTTTCACTCAGTTATGAGATAGGAAAAGGAAAGACCGCAGGCACTTACTTCTTTTAACCCAGGACGCCATGGAGGCAGGTTATTATCGGCCCTTAACAAACCAATTGGCGTAGGCAATCCATACTGCAAGGAGGGAACAAGTGATATGTTAGGTTTGTGCCTCCTTGATGGTCATCCATGAACTTTGTTCACTTAGCCAAAGGCAAAACTTCTAAGTTCCTGTGCGCAGTTAATATTTTAGTTATCTAGACCCAGCAAGATATCACAAAGCAATTCAAATCACACTAACAAATGCTAAGGGTACCTGCTTAAAATTACTCCAGACATTACAATCAGGTCCACGCCCATCGCGTACTACCCTAATATCAATGTCTGCACCCTGAAAGTTTCATGTCAGTTAAAAGGCAAGAGAATCTTTCTCCATTCAACTAGCTCCCAGTCTACTTCTACATGGAGAGAAGAGCACAAACCATGGTCATTGCTCCAAAATGAGCTGCGGCAATAAGAATGCTTCCAGTGCCAACAAAAGGATCATAAACAAGTTTCCCTGGTTTTACCATCGCTTGATTGGCCATCAAGAAAGCCATTTCTGCATCCATGGCGGTAGGGCCAAGGTAGGTTCGACTTTTGAGCTGATATGTGGGCAAAAGCTTCCGGTCAGCACCACCAACTTCACGGCCAAAAAATATCCTCTTCTGAACCACTGGAGGGAGACCATTGTTGGTTCCATAATCATCTGTTTCCATGAGCCAGAACTTGTGATCTGGATTCCTTAGATTGACTCGCCCCTGCGACAACTTACACCAGCTTATACTTACCACAGGGACCACAAACAGGTTACATTCTTTCAACGAGAAGCTGATTGAAAATAACTGGCAGATCATCAAGTGTTTGAAAAGACAATCAATTATGAGTCTCATTATCTTATCAACAATTTTGACAAGGAAACTTCACAAGCAAAAACAGGTTTGTTGACTAGATTATTATCAGCTGTTAACATGAAATTTATCCATCTATTACATGACTGGGTTAAAGGGAGAACAGGAGTCCAGGTGTTCACTAAACCAAGTATGCTACATACTTCACCAGCCTAAAGAAATTAAGATTCCCACCATTCAGCAATAAAAAATTAAAAAAATTCCCCTATCTCAGTCTTGAGTCCTCACTTGGAGGATAATCACTGGGATCTATCACAATCAGCAACAACCTGAAAAACTACCAGTTCCTGCTTTTGTCGACTCATAGAATACTTGCAGATCTACCAGAGCCTAAAATGAATACTTCACAGAAATAGATCAATGTATGTTGGACTATGAATAGGTAGTGACCATATGATTTCCTAGGCACCGGCAGTTGAGTAGTGCAGCCTGGCCTCACACCGCAAGAATGCCTTTGAGGGATATGGATAATAGGAAAAATCCACTTGCTCAGATTTGATATCAAGGTCTGATTTATAATAACATTTCATTATGTGACTGAAGGGTACATGTAAGTACCTTAACATATAATTTGGCTGAAATGCAGATTCGTTCTGAAATTGGCATGGCCTAATTGTATAAAGCTTACGCCAACTTCTGATGATGCACACAACATAGCATCATTGAAAATTCATGCATTTATTAACACCTCGATTTTCTCTTTTCTGAAAACGAACAGCTACTAAAACTCAGCAAAAGTCAACACCTACCTCCTCTCAAAATCAGTAACAACAATTAAAGGAAACTAGTATATTAAAAACACAATAAGGAAAAAAAATTTCCATCTTTGACCATCAATCAATTAGCATCGTCATCTCATACAGTGAATCTGCACTGGTACTTTAGGACAAAGTAAAAATCTTTCATCATGAACGAGCTCCCAGGACCAAAAGGTTCAAAATTCAAGCCACAGATGCATCATCCATATTCCCAGTTTCCCACTGGTAAGCACCTATGAATTTGCACATGCGAGACATTCGACTTTCAAACCCACAATTTAGCATTTGAAGATCCTTAAGACAAAAAATTTTAAGGCACCTTGAACGGGATGTAAGCAAGACTTTGAATGCGTTCATTTTGCTCCTGGAAGCTAATGACCTTCCCAAAACTGTCAACTGTGATTCTGAATGTGCTTTCAGGAGTCAGATATGGTAGCTTACGCTCATCTGGGTAATCTTTTATAGCATCTTCTAGTTCTTCGTAGTTGTTCCCTTCTCCCCAGAGTTCGTATATGCCCTTGACAAGTATACCTACAGTTATGCAAATCCAAGAAAATAAAGCTAAGCTTCTTGCTAAACACAATTAAGTCTTAAGGAAGAAAAGATGCTAATTATAGCCACTATTATAGCATTAACTGTGAAGGAAGCAACACAAAGAAGAATACATCAACAATACTAGTATTCCCAGCACACAAAAGCTCCTTTACTTATTCCATGGAAAAGGCATAAGTTTTTGCCCAATGCTTGCTGGTGAATTATGGCTATGAATCAGGTAGACAATGCACAATTAACCTTGTCCGCATTAAGGAACAAAATTTCTGTTTGTCGACTAGTTCCATCTCCAGCATAATTTCATATCAAGTGATAGAAACGCATAACCATCATGTTGATATCTAAGCATAAGATGGTAAAAAAAATAAATTGAATTATTCCTTAAAAGCCACAAAAAAAGTCCCAAAATTCATTGTCCTACATTACAAGGTGAACTGCCATGGAAAGTATTTCATAGAAAGTAAAGTGTAATAACCCCTGTCTCATGGTTCAAGCAGGGAGTGGTTCATTAATTCCTAAAGTTCATTTCGAAGTCTACTTACGTGCCCTGGTTTGTCAGATCTTCTTCTTTAATCTAATTTCCAAGTACATCTTTCATCTTTCACTAAAAATTACCATATCAATTTAACTAATGGCAGAAATGTTTTATCAGATTCATAGGAACATGACATTTCTTAGCCCACAGGAAACTAGCCCACCATAGAATCTACATTCCTTATCTTGTGTTCAGATTACACTAACATTCTCTATATTGGCGATGGCTTTTCATTAACATCTCAAAAAAATGTCAGGGAGATGTTACCCACAGCTACCATTATTGATCGTTAATCTAATGAGCACTTGAGGCATAATCGCTAGCACAGGATTTGACAATAGACGCAAGGCAGCATCCACAATGCAATCGTCATAAAAAAGAAGATTCACAACTCCAATTGTTGTCATTCCCAGTCCCACAGGCTTTTACCCACGCAAACATCATAAAGCAACGAATACAGCTGCAGAGGCAAGAGAGTATTAAAACGTCTAATAGAGGTGTAAAAAAAACTGACTTCGATTGGCGATATCGCGAGCGACGTCCTCGGAAGGAAGGTTGACAAAGTGGAAAGGAGAGTCGGGATGGTGGTGCTCGGGAAGCCTCCACCCCAAATGCTCCTCCCCGTCCTGTCCTCCATCGTCGGAATCGAATGCTCCGAACATCCGGGCGAGAGATTCGACCTCCGGTTTCCGGTAATCCAGCAGCCTGTGGTAGAACACGCACAGAAACCACATTCCCTAGCTCTTCCTTCTTCCGGTTTTGCGATCGTTCCTCTATTTCTAGCTGAGCTAAACGGAAGCTAGTCTATACCTCCCGGTGGTGAAGCGGCGGCGGTTGCAGCGGCGGAGGAGGAGGAGGTGGCGGAAGGGCAAAAAGAAGAAAGGAGAAGAGGGACCAGCCTGAACTGAAAGTTGCTTCACTTCGCAAAACCCAAAACCCTGGCACTTGCAGCGAAGACGATAACTCTTTCTAAGAATTATAATTAGGTCCGCATATTTCCTAGATTATTACAATTGGCCCCACAATATTCCCAAATGTTGTAACGATTCCTGCTTTTTTTTTTTTTACTCAATTCTATTCTAAAGCTTTTTGCACGCTAGGCAAATTCTCCATCATCGACCATTTGTCTGGAATCAATAAAGCATAAAGTGATTTTGATTCTTATTTTAAATTCGATAAATTATTCGAGATTTAAGAATCCCGAAAATATCATTCACAACTTTTTTCTTATAAATATTAAAGTAAAGGAAAAATATGTAATTTTTTTCATTAAAAGTCTTGAAGCCTGAAATACAGTTCAAATTGTCAAAAATAAATCATGAGCGAAAATTTAAGAAATTTCCTATTCATAAATAAATTGAATCGAGACACGCGTGCACATTTATATGTAAATATCTTAAAAGAAATATAGATTTGGTGTCAAATGAAAGTTAAAATTACGAGGAGGAGGACAAAAATTTGGAAAAGAGAAGAGGTAAAAAAAAGTTGAAGTGAAATTTGTTGCACTAAATTTTAAAAAAAGGATGAAATTGTAACGCACCAAAAAGGAAAGAAGAAATTTACAAAAGGGCCATCGAGCGAGGAGCGTGCAATTGCAGGGTATCGTATCCTGCAGCTTCTTTCACCGGAGATTTTCTCGGGCGCGTCCCTAAATTGCCCTCGTAAGCCAGCCAAAGCCAAGCCATTGCATTTGATGCTGATTCTCTCCCCCTTCACTTTTTCTAGGGTTTCTTGTCCTCCTCCTCCTCCTCCTCCTCCTCCTTGGTCTTCTTCGCTGCACGAGCTTGACCGAACTTCGCTGATCGCCACCCGCTTTGCTTTTCATCTGGTTCCGTAAGTCGGTCCCTTCTTTTGTTGCCGAACGCTGACCCTTCGCCAGATCTGCTTCTTGTCTTGTTTTGCTTTATTTTTTTTTCTTTTTTTGCGCTCTCTGTCGGAGAGTTTCGTGGGTATGATGGGTTGGGTTTGAGGTTGTTGATGGTGTTGGCTTTGAGGTTGTTTGGTGCTGAATTGATCACCTTTCGAGTTTGAATTCGTCCGTTGCCTGGCGTTTCGCGTTTATGTTCCTTTGTTTAAGATGTTTTAACCCGGGGACGGAGGTTGGCGAAGCATGTGCGCTATGGAGGCTTGAGAAAGCGAATGATTCTCGCGAGTTTGTCGAAATACCGAAGGAACCCGATTGATTAAAATTTGTCGCTCTTATGAGAGCTCAGTTACCTTGGACGAAATGCTTTGGGGTTAAGAACTTTTTCTTTTTCGGTCTGAAATTTAATTTCATCGGCTTTTAGTTCATATTGGGGAAACCTTCTCCTTGGGCCAGGTAGAAAAGGAAAGCTGTTCAATTTTAGCTCATATCGTAGCAAGAATTGCCCTAAAATGGTCATATCATAGGGCTGTCTGTCTTTATCCACCACGAGTAAATTTTCTATAGCTTTTTTTTTTTTGCTTGATAAATCTGCTAGCTGCGTCGATGTTGTGAGAAAGCTTCTGTTGATTGAATAAAAGAGTATGTTAGCATGTGGGCTTACTTGTTCGATTGCTGTCGATTTCTCTGTGAATGGACTGAGATGTCATAGTATCGATAGCTCCTAATGGAACCACGGACCATTCTCATTTTGAATGGACTTTTCATGCTATCATTGTCATTTCTCACCATGTTCCCATGATGAAGAAAGTAGATTGTCTTCAAGGATGAGTTTCATTGGTGTTTAAAAGAAATTTATTAAGAAATGTAACATTACTGTTTGTAAAAGAAATTGCATGTGTGCATGGAAGAATTTAGTCATAAGTACTTGTGCAAACCCATGCCAAGTAGGCCCTGTGGTGTGATGGTAGTTTAAGAATTTTACGTCGAGAAGCTACTTGTTCTGGTTCTTTTCTATATATGCTATGGTTTTTTGGAGCTAAAATGTTCTGTAAAAGTATTAACTATTGTCCAAGCTTGTTGACTGGGATTTGATGCACAAGCCCGCATGGTCTGATTTCAAAATCATTGACTAATGTACTTGAACTTGTGGATCACTATAGTTCATTTGATTATTCACCGTTCTTTATTCTGCCTTATCTTCATGAGAAGTTAAGTTTATGAAGTTTGCTTGATATATACTTCGTTCTTTTGGCTGAGCTGATGTCTGCTCAATTTCTTGGGCAATTGCATTAGATGTGCGATGCTTGTTCTCTACAGTTTGTTAGTTCCATATCTAACATCACGCATTAAATATAGTTAGAAGATGTCAGAAGAGGTGGAGTACCGCTGCTACATTGGGGGCCTTTCGTGGTCGACATCTGATAGAGGTCTAAAAGATGCTTTTGAAAAGTTTGGCCATCTGCTTGAGGCGAAGGTACAATTTATTAGCATCTATTAAATGTTTACACTCCTTATCCATACGGTAACCATTAGACATGTATGACTGCCTCCTGGCTTCTAGAAATTACTTTTATGGTGGTAGAGAATTTGATGCTTCATGCTTTATAAGTTGCCAGCCAAAGCAACAGGCCTAGTCTCATCAGGAAACTTAGGTACTTTAATTTGTATGCAAGAGATATTTGAACCTCATCCAATTGGGACAATTGGTAACTACATATTGTTTTGTGTCATTAATATTTGCCAGCTAAATGAGGGTTGGCCACATGGGTTATTGTGGTGAATAAGTAGAAGATGCTCAACTTGCATAATCTACCTTAAGAGGCAATCTTAGATTGTGTTTAAGTAATCGATGCTTGTTTTATGTTGCTGTTGAAACTCATTCACGTTACGTTTTATAGACGTGAGCACTTATCCTTTATGGGACATGCTTGAACCAACATTCCAGTGATAGGTGAGTGGGGCGAAGTGTTGGTAGTATATTTAAACTTCTCGATCGACGACATTCTCAACCATACAGGTGGCTTGGATTGGTAACACTGCTATTCGTACATCAAGCAACGTCTTCACTATTCTTAGATCAAGCAGTGTCTTCTTGCTTTCCAAGATGGTGCTTGCAACGACTTTACCTTTTCTCTGTCCTCTTGACTCAAGTTTCACGTCATTAGTCAGCCTTGGCTTCATCATAATTGCTTGAACCCAACTTGCAAAAAGTATATAGCAGCGTCTTTTTGGAAACAAAGTGATTATTCTTATAAGGATGAGTTTGGTTGAGATACCTTTTACCACGCGTTCGGCGGACATCTTAACTTGGTCCATGATGTCATTTATGTACATCATGAGCTGGGTTTTACTCACTTAAGGTACGGTTCCTTATCATCAGAAGAAGAAAAAGTGAAAAGGTAGTAACAAGTAAAGCTGTTGGGGACTACTGTAAAAAGTTATCTTTTGAAGATTGAACTGGTGACGTTAGGAGCTTTAGAGGCTAATAGTATTGCTTTTTGAATGGATCAGAGTTGATACTCCATGTTCATGGGCAGATCTCACAAGTTCTGGATTGGTGCTCTTATCTACAAATTGGTTTTGTGTTGTCTATTAAAATATCGTGGACTCTTTTTATAGATCAGTACACAGAAAAATCTAGCGATGGAAATTGTGCATGGGAATTTGTATTTTCCATTGTGATCTAGTGTGGGTCAGTTGTTTTTCCCATTGTGGTCTAGTGTGGGTCGCAATATTTTGTAATTTGATTGGTAAGGTCTAGTTCAGTGATTATGGGAAATAAGTGCTCTAGCATTTTGATTAGTTTGTATGTTTAGGATATTGACTCTATAAACCTAAGCTTCTCATTTTTTGGAACATGAGATGCCTCTTTGCTGCAATTTCATGAAATTTCATTCGGTATTATTACTATCCTTCATATGATAATGTGGGATGAAAAAAGCATTTTAATATCATTTAGGGCGTAATTGCAAAGCCATCCTCAAGTTTGCTCTTCATATCAAATATCCTCCTCGTCTTTCAAAGTCTACATTGTCCATCTCCCCAGCCTAAAATGACCCATTTGCCCTGACGCATTCCTAAAATCTGCACCCATAACGTGAAAAACCAATGTTGAGGATGGGATAATTTTGGGAAATGTGTGTGTACATTTTTTTTTGGAGAGGAGCGGGTTTGGGGGGGATGCAACTTTGATACCAATAAAAACAAAAAGTGAGGATGGTAAATTGTAGGTTTTGAAATGTAAGAATGGGGTGCTTGATATGAGGAGCAAAGTTGAGGATGATAATTTTCCGTTATATGACACAAACCAACTCCAAGAAGAATATTTTTAATGCAGGTGGTGGTTGACAAGTTCTCTGGACGCTCTCGTGGATTTGGTTTTGTAACTTTTGATGAGAAGCAAGCAATGGAAGAGGCTATTGAGGCTATGAATGGGATGGACTTGGATGGAAGAAATATCATTGTGGAAAAAGCTCAGCCTCAAGGTTCGGGTAGAGACCAAGATGGTGATCGCAGCCGTGACCGTGGCCGTGATCGTGGCCCTAGTCGGGACTATGGTGGTGGACGTGGAGGTGGAGGTGGAGAGTGCTTTAAATGTGGCAAACCTGGGCATTTTGCAAGGGAGTGTCCTAGCGAAGGGGGCAGAGGAGGTAAGTATGGGGGGAGGGATGACAGGTATGGAGGAGGAGGAGGAGGAGGAGGAGGTGGTGGTGGTGGTCGCTATGGTCCTGATCGAAATGGTGATCGCTCTGGCGGGCGCAATAGGGATAGTGGTACTCGAGGAGGATCAGGAAATGACCGCTATAGTCGGGACCGATCTGGTCCCTATGAACGTCGCAGTACAGGAAACTTCCGTTCGGGGTAGAGAGAATACTCCTGATAGGTATGCACGCCTGATAGGTATGCACACAATTTTTTCCAGTCATAGTTAAGCAGTCGATTCTGTGCTTATTGAAAAATATTTTGTGCTTGTAGGACACAGTTGGAGGTTCTGCTGTTACTTGCTGGAGGTGTCAAAGTCTCTTCTGTTGCATCTCTTCTTCATGGTTGTCTGGGTGGACAAATCGGCTTGATCAGCCTTTGATGTGCGAACTATGGCTAAAAGATTCAACTGTTTAATGTCCGTGAATGCTCGTTTTGATGTTTTGGTCTGATGACATTGCTTGCTTGACTCCAAGAATCAAATTTGGTCTTACTCTATCAATGCTATGATGGGTGCTGGATTCTCTTTCGGTTACATGCTTTAGCACTTGCAAATCCGTCCGAGATCAATCTTGGTTGACTTCTTCATTGGCATTTGCGACTGCGGAGTGCGGACAGCTTTGCGGTGTCTAGATGGCTCTTTTGAGGATAGGGCGAGAGTTCACCTGTGGAAGTAATGCCTTTTCTCTTTGCAAAAGAGAAGCTGCCTTAGAAATGAATGCCCGTTTTGGCTACGGTTTTTCAAATGTCTAACTTTTTGAAAAGGAGTTAAGCGGGTAAACTCTGTGTTTTCTTATACACATTTAGTATGTGAGCTTTTTGTCTATAGTTTGCACTATATTAACTCTGCTAAGCTTTTGGCAGGATTCTTGGCTGTTTGTGGTGTTTTGATACACGGTCCCGTTACTTTCATGTCGTAGGACGTGATTTTAGTCTTAAAAATTCTGAAAAGTTCTTTTGGCCTCAAGAAGCTATTCCTATGTGCAATTAACTCGGTAAAATTCCGTCTCACCTTCCACACACTGTACTGATGGAGGAGTTCCTTTCTCAGTAAAACGCGGAGCTCTTTTGGAAGCTTTGGTGAGCATGGCAATTTGATTTGCATTGTCTTCATCCTTGCAATCTCCTGTCTTGTATCACCATCTTCAGTGGAAGATTGCTGGTATCTGTCTCCTCCATGTGCATGGTGCTGCTATCTTGTTAGGTTTTCCTGGATAAGTTTCCCCTTCAGGCGTAATGACGGCTCTCCATTTGAATCGGCAATTTTGCTTGATACACATGGTTCTTTTTGCTTGGGCAGCTGCGCGTGCATCGACTTGCATCTCTGCATTAATGATCATCGCCGTGCACTTCTAGCCGGCCATTTGTGATTGCTCATGTATTTTGCCCTAAGTCTTTCAGAAGTTGTGCTTGCTGCAATCTGAGATTCGCTCTGGGTTTGTGACTTCTGGGGTTTACTCTTGGTTGAGTTCATTGTGCATTCTCAATAATGGCTCTGTAAATGGATATTTTCCTGCTTGTTTGTCAGCAAACTTAGAGATCAAATTTGCAATTTTATCAGTGTGCTCAGCAGGAATTTCACTAACTATTGGGAAATTTTCAAGTAGAGCTTGACAGTTCTGCCAATTTTCTGTTATCCTATGTGACTTTCTTAACAGTTGTTTCTTTAATAGAAGCGGGTGCTTGGGGTATGACTTGTGATGTGAGAAGCTTGTATGCAGTGATTTGTATTAGTTTAATCCCAGCTTCATTAGTGAGTGAGAGAGAGAGAGCTAGATGGTTGTGCTGATCTGTCTGTCTCTTCTCTTCAAGTTCTTGTTCACGCATGTCAATTAGGAAAGTAGTGCGAACCTTTCGTTTGATTATATTGTCCCTTTAGGTTTTGCACGATGTGTCCTTTTTCAAAGGGTAAGTCAACTTATTTTATGTTCCTTGTATTCTCTTTTTAAATGATAAAGCTACTTTTGGCCCCTGATTTGGTCATTTTTTATCCAATCAATTAACTTGTGTAACTTTTCTAATCAAGTCCCTTCAGCTCTCGATCTAATCAATTTGGAACTGACAAATCTTGTTCCTGGACTTCTGCTTTTTTCTGTTTTATTTTGATCACCTATGTGTGCTTTCTATCCTCAATTTTTTCTCCCAAACATAGTAGTAGACTTTTTTTTTTTTTGGGGGGGGGGGGGGTGGGGGGTTTGCAAACCAAGGTATTAGAGTCAATCGTCTCACTTTTCAACAGTCGGAGGAATCCATTGAATTTTACTTAATTAAAGGGACTATCCATTCGGTAGTTTCTTTAATAGAATTTTAGCATATTATTTCATTAGAATTTCTCTCCTAACTAATTCTACGATCTACATGTGATTTGCACTAACTTATGCAATAAGTCGCAGGAATCTAATCTAATATAAAGTATACATGCAATCATAGCCTCGTGTTAGGGAAGTGTGTTCCTTTTTGTTAGGATAAAATTCGGTCTAGAAACTTTGGCCAAGAAATAAGCCAGTAGTGCATGTGAACACGAGTTAAAGTGTATTGATTTTTATCCATTCCTTCGAAATTTAAGTTGGTGAAGGAAAAATAGGTCACTGGGTGTTAAAATCAAATCGAAACCTGCACGAAATAGAAAATGTTGGGTATTTTTGGGCAGAAGATATTGGAGTGAAGAATCTTCCTTGTTCCTTCGTCGCACGAAAACGCCTCCATTGACAAGCAAAGTGCATTCACTGCACCCACTACACGAAGCAATACATGTTTTTTTGCCAGGCTCCTCAACTCCAAAACACGTCAATGTTGCATGATCTCCCCTTCGACGGGCTCCTTTACCGCCACTTCCGCCTCTGAACATCCACCGGAGCTCTTTGCTGCAGCTACCTATTATCAGTATTGCGCTCACTAGAGCAAGATTCGTGTGTTATGGTGCAGCCCAAGTTACTTCGCTACAAATCGGGGTCGAGTGTGGGGTGTTAGGCTTACTTCGGATGGAGGAGAGGGCTCGTATCTGGGTGGTGAGTTCCAGAATCACAGAGAGGCGCGGCCACGACAGTAATGGCAGTAAGGGTGTGGGGTGGCTTGTTAAAGCTCAACGGTGAGACAGTTGCCGGAGGTGATGGGGTGGGATCTGTCTACGGTGGTGGGTGGTCAAGTGGAGTGTGGAGGACAAAGGCCTGCTCAAAGGAACAAAATAAAAAAACCCCACCTGAACCTGATTTTCAATTCAACTAGGTTTGGGGCAAAGCATAAGCTCATCCCTAACGGTTCAATTCGGTTCGGGTTTTAAAATCCAAATCGAACTGAACCTTTGACGCCCCTAGATATTGAGCTTAAGACATAGAAAATGAGGTAAAGACCGGAAACTTTACTTGGGTCCATTGTGTAGCATTTATAGGTAAGCATATCCCGACTGGCTAGTGGTCGCTAAAATAATATGATTTGGTTGAGACAAATGTTGTATGGTTTGAACATGTGGCAAATTTTACATGACATTTGACGGTTTGGTTTGGAAGCGCTTTTTTTTTTTTTTGGAAAAATTATTTAGAAATTCCTAAATCTATTGTACAATTGTCAATTTACTTATAATCTTTCAAATTTGGCCAATATAGTCTCAAACCTTTTGACAAATTTCTAGTGTAATTCATCCGGCCAATTTAACCTAGAAATTGTTGGCGTAGTTATCTAGCCAATGCTAGGCGTCCTATGTGACATGATCAGCGAGCTTATAGGCACAAATCTAAATTGAAATGACTTCATTTCACAATTTCTTTGAAATTTTCAGTGTTTTTTTCTTGTTCTTCCTACTATTTTTCATCTTTTTCCCTTTGTCGATTGTTGTGGCCTTGGCGATGACCCACGAAGGTTGCTGGCCATAAGCAAGGGCGAAAATGTCCTTGTCCGGATCAAGGAGGGTCGCAGATCACCGTAACCCAAATTAGGCTATAGAGTCGCAAGCCCTTGCCACGCCCTTGTAGGTCATCGCCGAGGCCTCAATGAATAGGAGGGAAGAAGATGAACAGTAGAAGGAAGGAATAGGACAAAAAAGAAAGAAAAGAAAAAAACTAAGAATTTCGAAAATCTATATTTTAATTTTGCAAAAGGAAGTCATTTTATTTAGGGTTAATAACATGAAATACCCCAAACTGTTGCAAATTTATATAAAACTATTTTTTGATAATGAAAAATCCCAAATTGATATACATATGATAAATTTACCCAAACTATTTTTTTGCCACGTAAAACCCCAAACCCAGTACACCCATCAACTATCACGAGTAATCTAACTTAACATTTTGATGGTAAAGTTTAACGTAGATTAACGGAGGGTAAATTTGTCACAATTTGTACTAGTCTCGGGGTAAATTTATCATAAATGTAGGGCTTTTAATGGTTAAAAAAAATAGTATGGAGTAAATTTGTCATATATGTATCGGTTTGAGATTTTTTGTGATAGAAAAATAGTTTGAGGTAAATTTATCTTAAGTATACGAATTTGAAGTTTTCCGTAGTATTAACTCTTTTATTTAAGATCGTCAACATCAATAGCTGGCCATGCATTATAGGACTGCCGGTGCTTACTAGTCCGCGAGATTTACAATTTCCTACCTACATTATGTCTTTTGTAGCAATCATGCTATTGTCGATTCAATGATTTGTCAGGAGATTACCCATTAAGACGGTCGACACGTTCTGCTATCAAAGGATAATCTTCACCCATTGGGCTCAGACATGTAACTTTTTAGGTAAGGTAAGGACACGTGATGTATGTCTAATGATTTGTTAATTTTAGTATTATCACTATGCATAATAGGGGACTTTTTTAATTTATTGTTTTCGCGGAAATGAAGGCAAACTTAGGCTGGACATACGGAACAATTACACTTACTGAGACTTTTCCAATGGGAGGAGGCTTGATCATGCACTTTCAGGACAAGAAGAAGGGCCGTTGACTTTAACTTGGCTTGGAACACCCATTGGAAAAAGTCTAATAGCTATATACTATTCATTTCTTGCCCTCCGTCGGCCGTTAAGGACTCGGCAATGGCCCGTGAAAGCCAGCTACAAGCAATGGCCATGACGCCTTCGTGCAGATTTAGGCAAGGGTCCTAATCGCCCTCGCTCAAATCAGGTAACAGGGTTGCGGCCCTTGCCACGCCCTCATGGGCCATCGTTGAGGCCAAAATGAAAGACAGAGGGAAGAAGATGAACAATAAAAAAAAAAAAAAAGAGAAAAAAAACTCATAATTAATAAGAAATGCAAAACGATGTCATTCATTTAAGATTATCCATATTAACTGCCGATCATACCAAATAGGATAGACAACGCTAACTGAATTACCATGTTCGCGATTTCCTGTATAAATTATGTTTTTCAGTAACAATCTTGCCATTGTCGAGAGATGATCAATTAAAACGACTAGCACATCCCGTTATCAAAGAATAATCTTAACCCGTCGGGCTCAGACATGTTACCTGTTAGATCAGGCAAGGACACTTAGTGTCTAATAATTAGCTAATTCCGGTGCTGTCACTTTCCATAACTGGGAACTTTTTTAATTCCTTGTTTCCAGGGGAGTTAGAGCAAAGGAAGGTTGGACATGTGGAACAAATCCACGTTCCTAAGACTGTTCCAATGGGAGCCGGCACTGTCAAGACAAGAAGAACAAGGACCGTTGACCTCGCTTGGCTCTAACTTCCCCCATTTCTTCAATTAAATATCATCTGCCGACCGCAGTTCGTTGACTTTTCCCAATAGCTATCTGAAATTGTTAATAATCATAATATAGTAGTTAAGACTTTGCCATTATTAACTATTTGTGCAATTTAATGCAATGCCAAACAAAAACAGACAAAAATCGCATTGGAAGTTTATTCAAAACGACGTAGTGGCATCACTTCGAAGGCATAATTTTCAATATTTGTTGTAGGTGAAATACGATGCCTGCATACTCTATAGGACACTCACAGTCAAGAGATTCACATCCCCATGAAATCATGAATATCATCATATTCCCATTTATAGAATTTGGATATTGCTTCGCACCAATACCTAGAGAGACGAAAACACTTTGTCACAAGTCCTCATGAGCCATCCCTATAAAGATCGGGTTTTTATCCGAGTCATTCTCATGCCTAACTGCCATCATTATTCTTTCATGGTGTCTCCTAGCTTCAGCAGAAACTGGCGGGGACGAGACCGATTGGCTCGCTTTGCTGGAATTTAAGGCTCGAATAGCCGATCCCGATGGTGTTTTTGAGCTCGTGGAATGATACTAGCTACTTATGCGAGTGGCACGGAGTCACATGCGGTCGAAGACACCGAAGAGTCACTGTACTAGACCTCAGCTCCAAGCAGCTCTCCGGGGTTGGTGCCGCCCCACATTGGTAACATGAGCTTTTTGAGGGAAGTCTATCTGCAGAACAACAGTTTTCGCTCGGGAATTCCCTCGCATTTCGGTCAATTGTTTCGGTTGTAGAAGTTGGCCCTTGATAACGACTCGTTCAGTGGACAAATCCCTTCGAGTCTCTCCCATTGCTCTAATTTGCTGTTACTTAACTTAGGCTACAACATGCTGGACGGAAATTTGCCCACAGAACTCAGCTCCTTGTCCAAGCTCCGCATACTTGTACTTCAAGTCAACAACTTGACAGTAGACGTTCCACCATCGTTTGGAAACTTATCATCTCTTTGAGTCTTCGCAACAATGATAAATAACCTCACTAGTGGGATCCCAGAGACTCTCGGTCAGATGAGAAATCTAAACACCTTCACTCTCGGCTGGAATAAATTTGTCGGTATGATTCATATCTCAATCTTTAATATATCCACTGTGACAATATTTGATGCGGCTGGAAACCAATGAGAGGGGGGCTTACCCAACGACATAGGCTTCACTCTTCCAAATCTTGAGAGAATGATCAGTTTTGATGCCAACCACCTTAGCGGACCCATTCCTGAGTCAATTCAATGCCTCTAATCTCGGTCAAATCCAAATCTCGAACAACAAATTTACTGGGAATTTTCCTTCTTTCTCAAAGATGAGAGAACTCTATTGGCTTGAAATGAGCATCAATAACTTTGGAAGTGGGCAATCTGGTGATCTGGACTTCCCTCTGCTCTTTCACCAATTCCAAAAACTTACAATTATTGGGTATGTGGAGCAATGCTTTTGGAGGGTGAATACCCGACTGCATGGGTAACCTCTCTATCACGGTTTGGTGGCTTCAATTAAGTTATAATTACATTTCTGGAACCTTACCTTCTGGAATAGGGAATCTCATCAATTTGGAGACACTGGAATTAGAAGGCAACAACATCGGGGGAAACATTCCTTCCGAGACTAGAAATTTCAAAAAAATGAAGAGTATAGATCTTGGCCAGAATAATTTCTCAGGGAAAATACCACAATCTATCGGGAATTTAAGGATGTTAACCGAATTCCCCATGTATGGAAATAATCTCCAAGGCTCGATACCATCGTCTCTAGGAAATTGCTAGAATCTACTTCTCTTGGATCTTTCGAGCAGCAACCTTAGCGGTAACATACCCTCAGAAATTTTAGGCCTCTCATCATTGTCGATTTATCTCAACTTGTCTCAAAATAATCTTACCGGCTCCCTTCTAGGAGAAGTTGGAAAATTGCAAAATCTCGGCGAATTACGTCTGAACGGGTACAGATTATCTCAAAAGATCCCAAGCCATATCGTGGCCATCAAGGTTCTCGACCTTAATTTGTGGTTGGTTGAGTAGTCCTATCTTAGGATTGTTTGATGCTATCTCTATGTTCTCGATGAGGATTTGAGCTCGATTGGATAATATCAAAACTTAGTGGATAACTCTTTTAATCTTGATGATTATCATTAACTTTTGAGTTGGTTGGATGGCTTATTTGGTTGCTATCTTATCTTATCTCTTGTGAATTATTGTTTATTTTTTTATTAGAGTTACGATTTGAATTCAATTGGATAATATCTATTTTTTAAAAATTATCTGAGATGAAATTTTCAAATCCTTAAGGATAATTTTTTCCAATTAAATTAAATTTTTGATGAGGAAAGGTGGACCCCACTTGAACAATTTCGGCCACCCCTCTCATTTTTTCGAGATTTGAATAAAGAAGTCCATCCTTGCTTTTATCTGGTCATGTTTCCTTGATTAATTTATTTTATTATAGTATGCACATTTATAAACAAGGGTTAATACCATGAAAAGTTCCGAACTGGTACACCTGCAATAAATTTACCCCAAATTATTTTTTTCACCACAAAAATTTCAAACGGTGCACCTATGATAAATTTATCCAAATCAATTTTTTGACCACAAAAAATCTCAAATTAGTAGACCTATGATAAATTTACCACAAATTATTTTTTTTGACCACCAAAAATCCAAAACGATACTTTTAAGGCAAATTCTCCCTAAACTAATTTTTTGACCGGGAAAAGCCTCAAGCTAGTATACTTATGACAAATTTACCTTCCGTGAAATTGGATTAATGCCACGAAAAATTCCAATTTGAGAAACCCGTGAGAAACGTAGGTAAATTTGTACCAATTTGAGAGTTTTACCCTTTGTTTATCACATGTTTCTCAAATTGGAATTTTTCGTGGCATTAATCCAATTTAACGGAAAGTAAATTTGTCATAGGTATACTAGCAATTTGATAGTTAGATTTAATGAAAACTAATAGGGTGTAAATTTGACACAAGTGTACCAGTTTGGGGTTTTCGGTGGTCAAAGAAATAATTTAGGGTAAATTTATCGCACGTATCGGTTTGGAGTTTTCGGTGATATTAACCCTATAAAAAACATGCTCATAATGTATGCTCCATTGTGCCTAGACCCTTCGAAAAATAAATTATATTTCCTTAGCCATGATCTTATGAATTGAGGCTAATAATTTGTATAGAATTTTGTAATCAGTCATTTGCATTAAGGGATGATGTTATTCTATACTTTTATCCGCATGTAGACTCCAATCCATGAGTATGTAGTAGATAAATTCTGTCCTAGCCCTAATCTTTGTGAATGAGTGAATTAATCAAAAAATCGGAATGAAAGGTATATTACGAGCATTTTCGTTTATCTTTGTTCATACTTGCTTTATTTTATTTCATGTAAATAAAGTTCATTTTTCTATAGTTAAACATGTCGAGGCTTTGTTTTTATATCATAAATAACATCTAATATAAGTTGAGACTTTGAGAAATCATTTTCTTAACTTAAATTGGATGTTATCACATTTTAAGGCATATTTTCCAAAACCCAAAAATTCATATTTTCTAGTATCATATGGTCCATTCTATTCTCTTTTAATTCACATAATCAATCAAAAGGGATTTTTCATGAAATTTGGTATCGAAAGGACATGACTTTTTTTCAATTAATGTAACCAAGTCCTTAGAACCTCTTTTTTGGATGCGAAAATAAAATAGTTTTCTCGCTATTTTATTTAGGTTTCTAATTGACTTGTCGAGAACGATTAATGGAGGCCCCAATTGATTAATTTTTCACAAAATAAACTTAAGTTACAACTTGGTATGTGCTTGGGAGAGTCCTTGTTAAGTTAGTCAAATAATTAACCCGACAATCCATTAACTTAAGAGTCTTCGAATTTTAGATCGCGACAAACAATTTCATTGAGCTTGGACATTGGTTATTTTAGTCTCAATATGATTGGGAAGAAGACCATGCTAATTGGGTTCTAAGTATCTATATGCACGGAAAAGATGAAGTCGTCGCCCCGACTAAACGGCATGGGAAATTCAAAGATTCAGGGGTAGAAAGTAGGATATGGACACAAGTGGGGTTTTTTTCTAATTTAATTTTTTTAAAAAAATATTTACAAAAATATTTTAAAAAAAAATATTTACTAATTTGGGTCTCGCTCGGCACTAGGTGTGCCGAGCGAGACCCCTTCGCAGCTTCGGCCCAAGGCCCGGCCCAGCTCGACGCCCAAATCGCTGAGTGGGCCCCTTTTTTTTTTTTTCAATTTCATTTTTTAAAAGTATTAGTACTTATAATACTTATTTTGTTTATAATTTTTTTCTTGTGAAACTTATCTTTATAATATAATTAGCAATAATTAATGTAAAAATTTATTAAGATATATAATTAATAAATAATGTTGTAATTATAAAATTAATTAAAAATATTCATAAAATAAAAAAGAGATTTTCATAATACATAATCATTGTCAACTTACCAATTATTAAAAAAATATTTTTCGTATTTTTTTTAGAGGGTGGGCCTTTTTTTTCGTATTGGTAAATACGAGAGACCCAAATTGGTAAATATTTTTTTAAAAAAATAATTTTGTAAATATTTTTTTTAAAAAAATTAAATTAGAAAAAAACCCACACAAGTGTTGGACAAGGCCACGTGATGTTTCCGCTTTCATTGACTGACTTGATCATCAATAATTTCATTGACTGTCTTGATCATCACGGCCCTGTAATTTTTTCAACTTGAGGGGCCCACGAAGGATCTGTCATAACTATTCTCATATTGCCGACGTCCGCTCTGTCTTAACATCAAATATCACGTTGCCCGTCCATATATGGCACTAATTGCTTCGAAACAATGTCACAGGGACACCTAAAGAGACTTGAGCCGATTGGGATCGGGAGGAGTGATAGCAAAGTTCATATTTTGGCGAAGGGATTGTGACTTGACGAAAACATTAAGCCAAAGTGAAAATTGTTAAAAATATATTTCGAGTTTGAGCCCGTTTAACGAACCCAACCCGAATTAAATTACTCGGTATGTGAAAGTTCAAAACCGAATAATTCGGAATCAAGGAAGTTGTTTTTGTGTTTGAATTGGCTTTGATAATCTCTCAGGTTGGAGTCCATTGTGGAATTGAGAATTTCACTGTGAAAAGAAAACAAGAAAAGGAAATTACACCTCTCGGAGTGCGAAACTCGGTGCGTAAGGCTTCTAGCAGCTATTCTCCTAAGATACAACGGACCTTCTTCTATATTCCGCACCGAATATTAAAAGGAACATGAACAATGTTATTTGTATAACCCAACAAAGAAAAAGAACGTAAGGAAATGAGATACTTTTGATAATTCGATGTTAAAAACAAGATTGTCTCTTGACGTTCAATTTATATTCAAGACAAAATAAAGCCATTGGAAAATCGTTATGAGGCCCGTTGTAGAGTAGTGGATGATTTATGAAGAAATAAATCACACGTTACAAAGCTGTTAAGGAAGAGTCATTAAGAAAATAGTTACAAAACTGTTGCTTGTGAGACTCTCCTCGGTGCGAGCTCGCCAACGTCGACCTTGCCAACGTGTGAGCTCGCCAACATCCGAGCTCGCCAACGTCTCGAGCTCTTCATTAGAAAACCGTTATGTGATCCGTTGCAAAATCATAATAGAACCGTTATATATTAATGGGGGACAAAAAACATTACGAATTGATGATGGTAACAAGCCGTTACAACAATAATAACTTTTAATATTTCAAAACTTATTGAAAAAACTTATTGAAATATCCAACAAATCCTCCTAATTGAAGTCGTCCAAGAAAAGCGGAAGAGGAAAGTTATTTTCAGTAGGATTTTGCCAAGATTGCTTCACTCTATATATGTATTTTTCGGGGTTTTTTTTTATGACTTAAAGCGGTTGGTGCAGCGGAGGGTGCACCGAGAGTGTTAAGAGTTGCGTGATGTTCAATTTGATGCTCGATACTTGGTGGTGTTTGTGAATTGTATCCAAAAGACAGAGTGTTCAAGCCAATTAAATCTTGTTATTAGATTTGCATAAATTTTTTTTTTGGTGAGAATGAGAGATTATTCAGTGAAAAATTATTAGGCTAAACATCCCGTGTGTTATTGAGTGTAATTGGAGGCTGGAAAACGCCGTGAGTATTTCGTTGACTCGAGCATGATTGTAATCTCCATTGTATTGCTTGCTCTTTAGTGGAATTCGTCATTGTTTTCGTGGGCGTAGGTCATTTGATCGAATCACGTAAATCTAATGTCCAATTTATTTTTTATTTTATCTATTTTATTGTTCGATCGTTTGATTTTCGCGTAACCAATTCACACTTTGATTTTTGCAAAGTGGTCGCACTTTTGCTCCATTATGCTAGGTGAAGGTTCTTCCGAGAAACACCCGTCAGGTCGACGTTCCTATGACTTTTCCGATGTGAGCTGTCTTGCTCACCACTGTCCGAAGAAGAAGAATGAGGTTCTGTCAACTGCAACTTGTTGACTTTTCTAACTGGCGACTTTGTCCCTACGGGGTTAAATACATACCTAGTTTTCTTCTTACAATTGCAATAATTTTTTAAAAATGAAAATGTGACTATAGTAAGATGCTAATAATCATAACACGATAGTCAATTAGCAATTCATCTATAACTATTTAAGATGTGAAGTGAATTTGCGGAGTAATATAAAAAGACAAACCCCGGTCCAAAATGGGTCTAAAAAGTAATATTTTCATATAGATACTTGTTCACCATAGTAGAGATTTTGCTCTTCTTTTCAACCACAGAGTAACATAATACTTGAACTAAAAAAAAAAAACCAAACGATATTCCAACTGCATAAGATGTGCCATTTTGTGGAGAAATGAACTATTTTATCGTAACATTGCAATTTGTAGAAAGGATGATCTCAAATACTTCATTTCTATTGCAACTTTGACCTTTCTCTATGCTTTTCATTTTACGCTCTCTGCATGGAAAAGACTGAAGTCGTCGCCCCTACTAGAGGGCATGGGCAATTCAAAGATTCAAAGGTAGAATGTAGGAGGATATGGACTGAAGTGATGAACAACGCCACGTGATGTTTCAGCTTTCATTGACTGACTTGAATCATCACGGCCTTGTAATTTTCTCAACTTGAGGGGCCTACGAAAGATCTGTCATGACTATTCTCACGTTGACGGCATCCCCTTTGTCTTAACATCGAATATCATGCTGCCCGTCGATGTATTACGCCAATTGCTTCGAAACAAGGTCACCCGGACACCTAAAGAGACTTTAGCTGAGAAAGCTTTGTTACTCATCCTCATGGACCTTTCCTATGGAGATCGGGTATTATCCAGGTTACTCTCAAGCTTAACTACCATCATTCTTCTGTTTGGGAGTGTTCTAGCTTTAGCGGAAACTAGCGGGGAAGAGACCGATCGGCTCGCTTTGCTGGAATTCAAGTCCCGAATGGTCGATCCTGGCGAGGTTTTGAGCTCATGGAATGATTCTAGCCACTTTTGCGAGTGGTACGGTGTCACGTGCAGTCGTAGACATCGAAGGGTTACTGTATTGGACCTCCGTTCCAAGAACCTGTCGGGAGTTGTGCCACCCCATATTGGTAACCTGAGCTTTATGAGGGAAGTCCATCTGCAGAACAACAGTTTCCACTCCGCAATTCCCCCAATTCGGCCGCTTGTTTCGATTGCAGAAGTTGATCCTTGCTAACAACTCGTTTAGTGGACAAATCCCTTTGAATCTCTCCCATTGCTCTAATTTGATCTTTCTTGACTTAGGCTACAATATGCTCCAAGGAAATTTGCCTACAGAACTCAGCTCCTTGTCCAAGCTCCAAGAACTTGTACTTCAAATCAACAGCTTGATGGGAAACATTCCGCCATCATTTGGAAACTTATCCTCTCTTCAAGTCCTCGCAATATCAGAAAACAGCCTTGGTGGTACGATCCCAGAGACTCTCGGCTTGCTGAGAAATCTAAACATCCTCTTTTTGGCCGTAAATAATTTCGTCGGTATGATTCCTCTCTCAATCTTTAATATATCCACTGTGACCAACTTTGATATGGCTGAAAATCAATTAGAGGGGAACTTACCAAGTGACTTAGGCTTCACTCTTCGGAATCTCGAGGGAATCTTTTTGAATTACAACCATCTCACTGGACCCATTCCTGAGTCAATATCCAACGTCTCTAATCTCGATCAAATCCAAATAGCTCTCAACAACTTTATCGGGAAAGTCCCTTCTTTCTCAAAGATGAGAGGACTCGATTGGTTTAGTATTGGTGGAAACAACTTAGGAGGTGGGCAATCTGATCTTGACTTTTTATGCTCTTTAACCAATTCCACAAACTTGAAAGTATTAGGTATAGAGGGCAATGCTTTTGGAGGACCAATACCCGACTGTATTGCTAACCTCTCTATCACCCTTTCCATGTTTGGGTTAAATTACAATCGTATTTCTGGAATCCTGCCTTCTGGAATTGGAAATCTCATCAATTTGGAGGTCTTGGGTATGTGGGGCAACAACATCTCGGGAAACATTCCTTCCGAGATTGGAAATCTAAACAAACTGAAGATTCTGTATCTCAAGCATAAATAATTTCTCGGGGCAAATACCAGAATCAATCGGGAATTTAAGGTTGTTAACCAAATTGACCTTGGATAGCAATAATCTACGGGGGCTCAATACCACCGTCTCTAGGAAATTGCCAAAATCTACTTCTCTTGGACCTTTCAAACAACGACCTCGGTGGTAACATACCCCCGGAAATTGTGGGAATCTCATCTTTGTCAATTTATCTCAACTTGTCTCGAAATAATCTTACCGGCTCCTTCCAAGAGAAATTGGAAACTTGAAAAATCTCGCTGTATTAAGTCTTGACGGGAACAAATTATTTCATCGGATTCCAAGCAAGTATTGGTAGTTGTATATCCATGGAATGCCTATATGTACAGGATAACTTTTTTCAAGGGCCCCTACCATTGACTATGAGTTCCATGAGAGGCCTTCGGGTTTTGAATGTTTCCAACAACCGATTGTCCGGTCAAATCCCGAAATATCTAGAGTCGCTGAACTTGACGAATTTGAGCCTATCTTATCGTTAGAACATGTTGTATAGTTTTGTAGGTTTTCCCTTACCTCTCTTCTTTCTCTTTCCTTTAGTCCCACATAGGAAGAATGCTAGGCTCCTTTTCTCCTCTAAGCCTATATAAAGGCTTCTCATGTACAATGTTCCACACACCATTATTAGAGAACAAATACCATTCTCTTTTAATCTTTCTTTCTTATCATGGTATCGAGCCAAGTTCATTGTCTTGAAGAGTATCTTTCTGCGGTTGCCATCAATTGGATCTTCCGCATCGAAAATAAGACAATGAGCTCATTATTTTTTAAAGTATGCTCTGCGGTTGCCATAAATTGGATCTTCCGCATCGAAATTAAGATAATGAGTTTGGGCCATCATTCTTGCTCGTTCTAATCCGCGCTTCTTCTTTCTCGATCCTTTCGATCAATTTTTCCACCTCAATCCATATTTCTAGCTTTGCTAGTGATTTCTTTTCTGTCGTCATGGGTGATTCTAGTGATCGTATTGACGTCAAACTCGATGGTTCAAACTATTCTCTTTGGAAACCATCGGCAATGGTAGCACTTGTTTATCGCAACTTTGTTTGAGCATGTTGAGGGACTTTATCCTTGTCCTGGTGCTCTTCAAAGTGACTCATCCGATGAAGTTGCGAAACGTCTTGCTGAAATTCGAGCATGGAAAGTTGCTTGATCGGAAGGCATGGGCTATCATTTTTGGTTCCATTGATCCCGCTCTTCGCCCACAATTTTCTAATATTGTTGAGGCAAAAAGTTTATGGGATCGAACTTGCCGAGATGTTCACCCGGACAGGGGACATTCGAGTTTATCGCTTGGAGCAAGAAGTTTACAATGCTACGCAAGAGTCTCGCTCTATTCGAGATTTTTACAATTACATGCACTCACTTTGGAGTCAACTGGATATTCTTGCTCCTATTCTCTCGCCCATCATGCCCGAATCATACTCGGTGTCCATCTACTCGGCCCGGACTCAAGATAGGCACCGTCTACATTCTTTTCTTATGAAGCTTGGCTCTCCCTATGAAGGTGTTCGCAGCCAACTTCTTCACCGCATCCAAGACCATCCCTCCTTGACGCTGTCAAAGAATTGCGATGCGAGGAAACTCGTCTTGGTCTTCTTTCCTCCTCGGCGTTTCGATTCAACCGCTATGTTGGCTGCTCCACCACGTCCTTCACCTATTCGTGGTCCTCGCCGCCTTTCATGTACGTATTGTCATCGTCTTGGTCATGACGAGTCACATTGTTGGAAGAAGAGGAATGCTTCACGCCTTTCTGCATCACCACGAGTCACTACCGCATCTCAAATCTCTCACCCTATTACTCCGGTTTCTCCCTCTACGGATGACCGTATTGCTCTTGAGGCCCAACTTGCCCGATTGAGTCCTTCTCCGCCCAGGTCTTTTTCCAATTCAGTACTTCTACAACTCTCTCATCTGCTTGGAAGCACCGCTGCAGATTACTCCACCTTCGGGTGATATTTCTACTATTTGGGTACTTGACTCAGGAGCTGCTAGACATATGTCTACTTCCATTGTTTTTCTCACTAAGCTCTCCGAGCTCAAGCAACCAAGACATTTCTTTACCGCTAATGGTTCTCCTCTACTAGCTACCCGACAGGTACTCTTACCATCTCTCGAAGATTTCAATGTTCCCGATGTGTTACATGTTCCCTCTTTGGCTCTCAATTTATTATCCGTTGGACAACTCACCGATCTTTGGATGTACTGTAAGCTTTACAAATAGCTCTTGCTTTGTGCGGGATCGTTTGAGTGGCAAGATGATTAGCGAGGGCGATAGACGGGATGGACTTTATATTATGCAACATCTCCATCTTCCAACTTCCTCTCTTCCTCATCCCGTGTTGGCTACCCTCGATCTTGCTCGGTGGCATCGCGTCTTGGACATATTCCGTCTTCTCGTCTCACCGTCCTTCACCAACAAGGTGCTTTGGGTCCTATTTCTTCTAGTAGTCTTCCTCCATGTTCTATCTCGCCCTTTGGCCAAGCAATCTGCTAAGCCTTTTCCCGTTAGTAACTCTAGAACTAGTGCGATTTTCGATCTTGTTCATTCCGATGTTTGGGGTCCCGCCCGCTCTCTTCCAAGAGTGGTTTCAAATATTATGTATCTTTTATTGATGATTATTCTCGTTATACATGGGTCTATCTTATGCGTCAACGTAGTGATTTCTTTTCCATCTATCGGTCTTTTACTTCCATGGTTTCCACACAATTTAATACAAAAATCAAAATTTTCCGTTCGAGATTCGGGGGAGAATATCTCTCCTGTCTTTCGTTCCCTCTTAGCTAGTGATGGTACACTTCCTCGGTTATCTTGTCCTGGGGTTCCAGCTCAAAATGGAGTTGCTTGAACGCAAGCACCGTCATATTCTAGAGACCACTCGAGCTCTCTTACTTGGCACATCCATTCCCACCTGAGTTAAAGGGGAGGCTCTTCTCACGGCTATTCATCTAATTAATCGCCTACCCTCATCTGTTCTCCATCAAAACACCCCGTTTCAGCGTCTCTACTCTCGACCTCCTAGCTATAATCATCTTCGAGTTTTTGGATGTACTTGTTTTGTCATTCTTCCACTCACTGAACGTACAAAGCTTACCGCTCGCTCTATCCCATGTGCATTCTTGGGTTATAGCACCGAGCACAAAGGTTATCGTTGTTATGACCCAAATGCGCGACGTGTACGTATTTCTCGTGATGTTACGTTTCATGAACACATCCCTTTCTTTTCCGACAAATACTACACCTCATGTTTCGTCTCCTGTTTCATTTATGGATTTTCCTGTTGATCCTCTACCGACCCTTCTAGTCCCTCCTCTACATCAGATCTAGATATATTGCCACCTTCTCCATCTTCACCTATCCCTTGTCTGCACCTCCCGCCGTATACGCCCTCGACGATTCTCCGCACAACTAGAGCCACGCCGTAATCCTCCTCGAGATCGGCGTCCACCTTGCCCGGTATGTTCTTTGCTACTTCTTATTCTACTTGAGTTTGGTTCCTTTTTAGCTGCTGTTTCATGCTTTGTACAAGAACCTAATAGTTATCGCGAGGCGATTCAAGCATGTAGAATGGCGCCAGGCTATGTCCCGAGGAACTCTCGACTTTGGAGAGCACTTGGTACTTGGGAGCTTGTGCCTCTTCCTCCCGTGTCGCTCCCTCGTATCTTGCCGATGGATATATAAGATTAAGACTCGTTCGATGGCGGGTATTGAGCGTTACAAAGCTCGTGCGGTTGCTCGAGGTTTCTCGCAAGAGTATGGTATCGACTACGAGGAGACCTTTGCTCCCGTAGCAAAGATGACATCTGTCCGTGCTTTATTAGCCGTTGCTTCAATTCGCAGTTGGCCTCTCTTTCAGCTTGATGTGAAGAATGCTTTTCTTCACGGTGATCTTCAGGGAAGATATCTTTATGCAACCTCCGCTCGGTCTTGCTCATACCTCTGGGAAAGGTTTGCCGCTTGCGACGGGCTCTTTATGGTCTCAAACAGGCTCCTCGTGCTTGGTTTGAGAAGTTCGATGATGCTATTCGGTCTGCTTGGTTTCACTCAAAGTGAGGCTGATCATGCTATGTTTGTTCATACCTCTTCTTCAGCTGCACTATTCTTCTTCTTTATGTTGATGATATGGTCATCACCGGAGATGATCGTGACCATATTGAGCATACCAAGCGGCACCTTCAAGAACATTTTGCCATGAAGGATCTAGGACCACTGCGCTATTTTCTTGGGCTTGAGATTGCTCGCGATTCACGTGGTATTCTCATTTCTCAGCGAAATATACCGCCGATATTCTCGTCCAGTTGCTCTATCGATTCACGCACCGCTGCCACTCCTATTGAGCTAAATCGAAGTTTTGCCCAGGCGATGGAGAACCTCTTTCGATGTCACCCGCTATCGGACCTTGGTTGGCGATCTTATTTATCTTACTATCTCCCGACCCGACATCGCCTATGCTTGTTCATGTTGTCGGGCGGTTTTTTCTTGCTCCTCGAACAACTCATTATGCGGCTGTTCTAAGAATTCTGCGCTATCTTCGAGGCACTTTATCGCGTTCCTTATTTCTACCATCTTCTTCTACTCTCAAGTTGCGTGCCTATTCCGATGCTGATTGGGCTTCCAATGTCACCGATCGCAAATCTATCACCGGTTATTGCATTTTTCTTGGCGATTCACTTATTTCTTGGCGATCCAAGAAACAACATATTGTCTCACGCTCCTCTGCGCAGTCCGAGTATCGTGCTATGTCCGACACTACTTGTTGAGATTGTTTGGCTTCGCCGCTTACTTGCCGATATGGGTGTTTCATTTCTGGATCCTACTCCTCTGCATTGTGACAACAAGAGTGCCATTCATATCGGTGCAAATCCAAGTGTTTCATGAGCGTACCAAACATATTGAGATCGATTGTCATCCGACTCGTCATCATCTCCAAGCTCGCACTATTTCACTTCCTTTTGTTGGAACCGAGAATCAACTTGCCGATTGTTTTACGAAGGCTCTTACATCACAACGATTTCAATTTCTTCTTTCCAAACTCTCGTTATTTGACCCACCTTGAGTTTGAGGGGGTGTTAGAACATGTTGTATAGTTTTGTAGGTTTTCCCTTACCTCTCTTCTTTCTCTTTAGTCCCACATAGGAAGAATGCTAGGCTCCTTTTCTCCTCTAAGCCTATATAAAGGCTTCTCATGTACAATGTTCCACACACCATTATTAGAGAACAAATACCATTCTCTTTTAATCTTTCTTTCTTATCACTTACAACGATTTCGAGGGTGCATTGCCTACGGGAGGAGTTTTCGAAGTGTCATTTCAACTTCCGTTGTTGGAAATAAGATGCTTTGCGGGGTCTCCCAGATTTTCAACTCCCCAAATGCAACTATGAAGAGTCTATACATACCAGAACAAATGGAACTGCAAAAATTCTGATATCCACAGCCTTTGCTCTCCTAGGAGTAGCCTGCATACTATCTTTGTTATACTTCTTCTGGTTTAGACGCAGCAAGAATGCATCAGCTTCAAGCTCTTCTAAAGAAGGGCTTTTGCATGTTTCTTATCAGAGTCTGTTGAAAGCGACAGGTGGATTCTCCTCCACCAATTTGCTCGGTGTGGGCAGTTTTGGGTCAGTGTACAAAGGGCTTCTTGATCAAACTCAGTTGATCGTGGCCATCAAGATTCTCGACCTTACACGACATGGAGCTTCTAAAAGCTTCATAGCTGAGTGCCAGGCCTTGAGAAGAATCCGACACCGTAATCTTGTGAAGGTACTTACGGCATGTTCTGGGCTTGATTTTAATGGAAATGATTTCAAGGCACTAGTCTATGAATTCATGTCCAATGGGAGCTTGGATGACTGGTTGCACCCAACTGCATCGCAATATACAGTGAGAAGCAAGTTGAGTTTAGTTGAAAGAGTGAATATTGCAATTGATGTTGCTTGTGCACTAGATTATCTCCATCATCACTGTGAAACACCAATAGTTCACTATGATCTAAAGCCAAGCAATGTCCTTCTAGACGATGAAATGACTGGACATGTAGGTGATTTTGGGCTTGCTAGGTTCCTTCCAGAAGCAACGCATAAGTTATTGGCTGATCAATCTAGCTCTGTTGGGGTAAAAGGATCTTTTGGCTACGTAGCTCCAGGTAATGATGTAGCGGTTAGGGCTTTCCGTTTATTTCCTTGTATCGAACACACAATTGGAGACTGATCCTTGGACAAAAATGCATAAGCATGAAACATCACCAAGACTATACTTCAATCTCAATAATTCTCTATGCATCACTACATTTGTTGACTGTTGTAGAGTACGGCTCAGGGAGGGCGGTATCCACAGATGGAGATGTATACAGCTTCGGAGTCCTCGTTTTGGAGATGTTCACAGGCAAGAGGCCGACTGATGACATGTTTGAAAATGGGCTGACCCTTCATTGCTTCGCAAAGGCGGCTCTGGCGGGCCGAGTGGAAAAGGTAATCGATCCAGTCCTGCTTCCAGAGCACCAGGAGTCAGAGAAGAGTCGAACCATCATTCTGGATGGCAAGAACAGAAGCTGGTTTAGTACTTTGGAGTGTTTGGTTTTAATCATCGAAATAGGAGTCGTTTGCTCTTCTGAGTCTCCAGGGGAACGAATGGATATCGGCAATGCAGTGACTAAACTCCAAGGAATCAGGAAGAAACTTCTTGAGTTCATTGTCATTGCCTAGTTGATGTAAAATCTGAACTTCATATGAAGTCATGTGGTCTTCATGGTCATTGCTTTGTCTGGAATTGAATGTGAAATTCGGCCATTCACAGACACTTTGAATCTGGCGACAGCAAAACCACAAGTGATGGAGAATACTGACCTGGCAAACCAAGGGAGATCAAAATAGTTTATGCCGTCTTAAGCAAAAGATTATAGTCCTTCAGCTTTGTGAGAAATAAATGCGCTTTGTTTTGTTTTAGCTCAAAAGATAGAAGCTGTAACCTGTTTGAGAGTCGCACCAAGAAAATGTAATAAAGGAAGAATTACAAAAGCATGGTTCCTTATGTAAGTACCTCCAGGCGTCTTGTAATATGGACTTTTGTCTTGCTCTCTTGCAAAACTTAGCCTGTTCGTTTTGGCTTTTAAAAGAAAACGAAAAGACTACTAAATGCCTTTCCTCTTAAAGTCCTTCAGGTGTGTGTTGTTCTTTCTGCTCTAAACATTGGACAGCCACAAGTATCTGCTGCCAGCGTCAATCTTACTACCAAGATAGCAATTGTATGGCCTGTATCTGAAGCCAAGGCCATACCTGATTGGCAAAAAAAAAAAAAAGTAGGGAGAAACACTTGCAAAACACTTGACAAATTGTGGCCTTAAGTCTAAGTCTTGTGGCTGTTTTATTCAAAGTCTGCTTGTTGCAGTTGAATGAGGCTTGGCTGACATTTGTGAATATCATGGCCGCATATAACCACAGATTTTCTATGTAGATGACCCCATCTACTAGTTGGAAGTACTAGCTTTTTAAATCTCTTTGGTTTGTCACTGGTGTATATCATGAGTTGGGGTTCACTTGCTTAAGGCGCGACTCCTTGTCGTCAATTTATAAAAAAAAAAACAAAAACAAAAAACAAAAGACAAAGGAGGGAATGGCAAAGAGGAAAGCTGTTGGGGAACGCTGTAAAAAGTTCTCTTTTGAAATGCAGACCGGCGACTTTAGGACACGAGTAAACCAAGACTAGAGTCGCCGCTAGTACAGAAACGTTGCTTGCCAAATTCTGCTAGCACTTGAGTTGCTACATTAGTCCAAGATGATGCTTGCAAAAACTCTACCTTTTCCATGTCATCTTGACCCAAGTTTCACGTCGTTGGCCAGCCTTTGGCTTTACGAATCTCTGTTGCTCAATGAGATTAGTCCAGAAATTCTTACTTCCAGTGAGCTCAACTCGGAGGTGGAATCTCTGCTGCACATTGAGATTTAACAAGCCACAGTGTGACATCATCACGTGATACAGAAAATACTGTACTAAGTTTAGTGTTGAAATTTGGCAGTTACAATGCACGACAGTATGTTCCTTTTGCTAGCTTTTCTTGTGGAAATGGAGACTAAATTGACGTCCCTGATTTGACTGAACAATTTAATTTGATAGTTAGTTTTAGACTCCAAGAACCCTCGTTACTTATTCTTGCTGGACGCTTAGATGCAGGTCAGTGGTTGGATTTGAATGAAATATCTCTCATGGTAGTTTTACAATAGTATTGCTTTTAGAGTGGATCAGAGTCGATACTCCATGTTCATTGGCTGGACTCAAACATTTCTGGATTGGTGCTCTTATCTACAAATTGGTTTTGTGCATTTATTAAAAAATCGTAGACTCATTTTATAGGTCAGTAGACAGAACAAATCCAGCGATGGAAAATGTGTGTGGGAAGTTGTATTTTCCATTGTGATC
This sequence comes from Rhodamnia rubescens, assembly GCA_021437795.1. NCBI lineage: Eukaryota > Viridiplantae > Streptophyta > Magnoliopsida > Myrtales > Myrtaceae > Rhodamnia > Rhodamnia rubescens. The sequence continues at coordinate 6,607,168 of JAILYA010000002.1, read as the reverse complement.
TAGTGTGGGTCGCAATATCTTGTAATTTGATCGGCATGATCTAGTTCAGTGAGTACGGGCAATAACTGCTCCAGCATTATGGTTAGTATGTATGTTTAGGATAAGCTTCTCTTTTTGGAACACGAGATGCTTCTTTGCTGCAATTTCATGAAATTTCCTTCAGTATCTATACAAACCAACTCCAAGAAGAATATTTTTAATGCAGGTGGTGGTTGACAAGGTCTCTAGAAGCTCTTGTGGATTTGGTTTTGTAAATTTTGATGAGAAGCAAGCAATGGATAAGGCTATTGAGGCTATGAATGTGAGAAAAATCATTGTGGAAAAGCTCAGCCTCAAGGTTCAGGTGGAGACCAAGGTGGTAAGTGCAGTCGTGATAGTGGTCGTGATCGTAGCCTTAATCGGGACTATGGTGGTGGAGGTGGAGGTGGAGGTGGAGGTGGAGAGTGCTTGAAGTGTCGCAAGCCCGGGCACTTTCCAGGGAGTGTCCAAGTGAAAGGGGCGATGGTCCTGATTGAAATGGTGATCGCTCTGGCGGGCGCAATAGGGCTAGTGGTAGTCGGGATCAGGAAATGACTTCTATAATCGGGACGGTTCTGGTCACTATGAAGGTGTCATGGTAAAGGAAACTTCCGCTTGGGGCAGAAAGAATACTCCTGATAGGCATGCACACCGTTGTTTCCAGTTATAGTGGAGCAGTTGATTGTGTGCTGATTGAAAAATATTTCGTGCTTGTAGCAGAGCAATTGGAGGTGCTGCTGTTACTTGCTGGAGGTGTCAAAGTCTCTTCTGTTGCATCTCTTCTTCATGGTTCTCTGGGTGGACAAATCTGCTTGATCTGTCTTTTGACGAGCGAACTTTGGTCAAGAGATTCAACCATTTTGTGTGCATGAATGCTCGTTTTAATGTTTTGGGCTGATGACATTGGTTGCTTGACTTCGACAATCAAATTTGGCCTTACTCTTTCACTGCTATGATGGGTATTGGATTCTCGATCGCTTGGATGCTTTAGCAATTGCAAATGCGTCTGAGATCGATCTTGGTCGACTTCTTCACTGGTATTTGCGACTGCAGAATACGGACAGCTTTTGGTAATGCCTTTTCTCTTTGCAAAAGAGAAGCTGCCTTAGAAATGAATGGCGCTTTGGCCGCGATCTTTCAAATGTCTTAAACTTTTGAAAAGTACTTAAGCGGATAAACTGTATGTTTTCTTATGCACGTTTAGTATGAGAGCTTTCTGCCTATAGATTGCACTCTATTAACTCTGCTAAGCTTTTGGCAGGATTCTTGGCTGTTTGTGGTGGGTGTTGTGACACCCACCCACTTCTCCACTCACCATCTTTCCTCCCCCATTTTCTTTTGTCTGCCACCAACCCCTCCCCCACGTGCTCTCTCTCCCCTCTGTTTCTCAACCGCACGAACAGCTCTCCTCCTCCTTTCCTCCGGCCATTTCTACTCGACCGCCACCACCCTCCGCCTCCAGCCATCTCCGCCCGCCACTGCGCCACCACCGGACGGCCGCGCCGCCACGTAACCGCCTGGAACCGACACGAACAGCCTAGGACGAAGCCGAAGCCGGCCTCCCCTGTTTTTCGCCGAGCCACTGTTTGCCGTCCTCCGTCGCGTTTGAGCCGCGACCACCGGCCGCCGACCACCCCGGGACGTCGCGCCGTCGACCCTTAGTTGCCCCACGCAGCCGCCGGAAGCCGGCCGCCCTGTGTGGAGCCGTGGAACGACCCGGAGCGACCCCCGACCATCTCCCCTATTTTATGCCCCGTTCGCGCCGATTCTAGATACAGCCCCTGTTCCGCCGCCTCCGGCCGCCGTCCGCCGCCACCAGCTGGTCCCGAGGGTTGTCCTCGACCCGTAGGTGAGCCCCCTAGCCGGCCCCAACCTCGCCTCAGCCCGTGAGGTCGAGTTTTCCTCGATTCAACCCCGGCCCCTCTGTTTTTATACTTGTGAATTCTGTTTTCTCCAGCCCTCGCCGCTCGCCGGAGCTCCCGTCGCCAAGCCTAGGCTGCTGCCGTCGCCACGAGCTCGTCACCTTTTTCGGCCGTGAACAAGTGTCGTCGGTGAAAAGATGCCGCCGGTGAACAGTGTTTCCGCGTGAACAGTGTTTTTCCGACGTGAATAGTAAATTTCGGGGCCCGCCTCGAAAATCGTGCCCGACACGACCTCGACCGCCGTTGTTTGTGAGTTGACCCTAATCCTTGGTTAGGGCGCTAATTGCGCCTAGAATTAGTTAGTTAGTCGATAGGGTATTGAGGTAGGTTTGATTATGGTCGGATTAGTTAGAAACCGGGTTTAGGCTAAATGACCATAATCGATTAAGTTAGAATTGTTTGTGGCTAATTGTTGTTAAGCGAATTTGATCAGTATGTGGTGATTTGATCGCGAGCGATCGATTGGCAATTTTTAAATCAAATTGGCTAATCATTGACTCGCACGAAATTGAGCCTTCGGGGCATAATTGAAATGGCTTATTCGTGTGGAATTGATGATTGTGTTTTGGGGCGGTTCGCCTCGTTGAAATGCTCGTTGAGTGGATTGGTGTTGTTTGGGGATTAAATGTCCCGTGTGATCTTGCAATATCTATTTGGTAGTTTGCATTCATATGACCGTGTGCGACATCAAAGATATAATTTGGCATTAAAATGGCCTTGGGCCGAGTCGTTGAGCACGTTGTGTGAGCATCCGGCCTAAATCAAAGAGAATAAATTGATTGATGTGTCGGGTGTCTTTGCATGGTCATATGAAGGAACGATGATGGGTTTTCCTGGCAAGTTCGTGCTTTGTACACGGAGTACACACTGTACCATTTTTATGGGACCACACGACTTGCCGAAGCACGATAATTCATGCCCCGTATGGTACGTACGGTTTTAAGGGATTATCGGATGCCGGTCGCAGACTTGTGATGGACCGACGCCCCGTATAGGGATGCCTACTTGCCGTGCCGTGCGAGTGCCTTTGGATACACCGCTTGTAGTAGCCGTTGCCGAGAGGGAAAAGGAACGTGAGCCGGTCCTGCCCCGGAAGAATGCGGGATCGCATTATTTGTGAGAGTCGATCACGCCGATCGCGTGGATCCTGCATCCTTGTGGCGCCAAGGGCGCGATCATCGTTAATAAATGGACTTGTGTGGTGTCCGAGTACATGCTTGTGAGCGTGATGCGTGTTCGTTGGTTGTCGATGTGGTGTCGAGTGGAGTCGAAGCATTGCATTATGTGTGGGGTGAAGGCCGGTAAGTATGCGTGTGGGTGATTATTGCCATGTGATATGATTGTTGGATATATGGTTATATCGTGATTTTTATAATGCTCGTGGTTAGGATGTTTTGGGCGAATCAAGGTATCCTAACCGAGCTTAGGCTTGATTCACTTGAGATTTATATCTCACCCCGTTATGGGAACCATTTTTCAGTCCCGAGTGATGGAGCTTTATGGATACCAAGGCCAGGGTATGAGGGTATTCTTTTGAAGTAGATGAGAAGTTAACCCTATTTGACCCGGTACCTTTTTTGAGGTCTTAGTGAGCTACCCCGAAGTGTGGGGTTGTATATTTCGTAGCTCGGTAGGGTTTAGACTCATCTGCTATTTGATGATCGTATACGTGTGGCTTTTTGATCTATTGCTTTGGTATGAATCTCCCGCTTTACTATCCCTATTTTGTTTATATATTGTCCGGGAGTAAACCGTTTCCGCATGCGTATATAATTGAAAGGTCGATAACGCGCCCGGGACGTTATCCTTCGTGACCTCGTGGCGATTTGGTAGGGATGTCGCGGGCTCGAGAGTCGGGCGTGACATCCCCGCCCCAGGTGGTATCGAGGCAAGGTCGGCTGATCCATCCGGGTCATTGGCTTGGAGTAATAAGGAGCGATGGGATATGGGATAGTTAGTAGGATTTATATCGTTATGCATGTGATTGTTAATTGCGTGTTAAGTTTTGGGGTTGCCTTCGATCGCGTTACGCTTGGGGTAGCGGGACTCCGCATCATTTCAGTATAATGAGCGGGCGCGATAGAAGAGCACCTCGAGCACCCCGAAAGAGGCCTCCGAGGCTGGTAGATGAGATAGCCGATGTTGAAGCGGCACCTCCCGTCGCACCTCCCGTAGCTGGTCCCGCTCAGCAAGAGCCGACTATGGCGAGAGTTATGCAAGCTTTAGGAGCTATGGGAGAGAGGATAGAACAAAGATAAGAAATCAAAACGTTCTTTGCCGCCGGCTCTGTTGAAGTTTCACCCGTAGTTCCACCCGTAATTCCGCTAGTGGATGTGCCACTGGTGCCGTAATTGAGAATCGTAGAGCTCAAAAGCTAGTGGAACAGGTTTCTCAAGTTGAAGCCGCCAGTTCACCGGAAGCGGAGACCACGAGACCGCCACCCAATGGATTCAAGGATTGGAGAAAGTGTTTAACTTACTTAGATGCTCAAATGAGGATAAGGTAGTCCTGGCCGTCTATCAACTAGAGGGTAACGCCGAATCGGTGGGGAGCCGTCAAGGATAGAATTTTCCCGTAAGGTACGGTCCCGGTGTGGGATGCCTTTGTGGAGGCTTTTAATAACAAGTATTTCTCGAGGACGCTAGAGAGCGAAGGTAGCCGAGTTCTTTCGTCTCCGCCTGAATCGGGATGACTGTCGATCAATATGAAGCTAAATTCTCCGAATGGTCTAAGTATGCTTCGAGATTGATTGAAGATCCCGAGGATAGGGCTAGAAGGTTCGGGGACGGGCCGAAACCCGAGATTAAGAGTATACTAGCGCCGTTCAACCTTCGGGACTATGATGATCTTTATGAGAGGGCGCCGATAGTGGAACAGGACTTAGCGAGAGGACTGCCGCATCCGGGTCGCAGCTTTACGTCCTCAAATAGATTTGAGAAGAGGCAAGGGAAGAGGCCTATGTATGGAGGCGGACATCACATCCCACCCAATCACGAGAGGAGCGATCAATAAACCTTTTTCGCCGGATTGAGGTGTGCGGTCAAGTCACTGAGAGACATGGACCCGGTCCGTGCCCGTATAGGAGTGGAGCCTGCTGGATGTGGCCCGGTGGGCCATCGAGGTGAAGGAATGCCCGCAGAGGCAAAGGAAGGAAGCGGGCGCCACAACCGAGAGGACCACTAAGGGGAGCCGCGCCACCAAACTTCCCGAATCGTCCACGGGCTCAAGGAAGAGTGTTTGCCGTCACCCGTGAAGAGGCGAAGGATTCGCCGACCGTTACGGTACGGTCCTCTTGCATAATCAAGTCGCCTATGCTTTATTTGATCCGGTGCTACGCATTCCTTTGTGGGCGATAGATTTGTTAAACTGGCTGATTTGAATGTGGTACCATTAGATGTTGTTTTCAACGTGTCTACACCTTTAAAGGATAATGTGGTAGGCGCAGTAGGTCATCCTGGTTGTAGACTAGTTGTAGCTGGTCATGAAAGTGAGATAGATCTTATCATATTGGAGATGTACGATTTTGATCTCGATCGTGGGCATGGATTGGTTGACGAAGCAAAGGGCTACGATGGATTGCTATCGTAAGGCTATTCAATTTAGGCCGTTGAATGGTGTGAGTTTTGAATTTGATGGGAGTCGAGGTGGAACCTCAACCTTGTTGATTTCGTCGTTGGAAGCGACGCGTCTGTTGGAAAGTGGATGCCAAGGGTATTTGGCGTTTGTATTGGATGTATCGGTTAAGGAGCCGAAGATTGAGGACATTGCAGTAGTTCGGGAATTTCCGGATGTCTTTCCTCGGGAACTGCCTGGTTTACCGCCGGAAAGGGCGATAGAATTTGTAATAGAGTTAGCTCCTGGGACGGAGCCGATCTCCAAAGCGCCGTATAGGATGGCGTTGTCGGAACTCAAGGAATTAAAGGTGCGAGATGCAAGAACCGTTGGATAAAGGATTTATCCGCCCCAAAGACGTCGCCATGGGGAGCACCAAGTATTGTTTGTCAAGAAGAAAGATGGATCGATGAGATTGTGTATAGACTACAGACAATTGAATCAAGTGACGATCAAGAATAAGTACCCACTGCCTAGGATTGATGATCATGTCGATCGATTGCGGGGAGCATCGGTGTTTTCTAAGATTGATCTACGGACGGGCTACCATCGCTTAAGAATCGGGAAAGAAGATATACCGAAGACGGCATTCGGGGCGCGCCATATGGACACTATGAGTTCACAAAGATGCCGTTTGGTCTTACGAATGCTCCTGCTGCTTTTATGGATCCGATGAACAGGGGTGTTCAAAGAGTTCTTGGATCTCTTTGTGATCGTATTTATAGACGACATTCCGGTGTACTCGAAGAGCCTAGAGGAGCACGAGCAACATCTAAGGGTAGTTTTGGAAACTCTAAGAGTACATCGCCTTTATGCGAAGTTTAGCAAGTGCGAGTTTTGGTTAACTCGTGTGGCGTTCCTAGGCCACGTGGTCTCCCGGAGAAGGAATTGAAGTAGATCCATCGAAGATCGAGGCGATTAGGGATTGGCCAAGACCGAAGACAGTGACGGAGATCGAAGCTTCTTGGGATTGGCAAGGCTACTATAGACGTTTTGTGGAAAGATTTTCGGTCATTGCCTCGCCTATAACAAAGCTATTGAAGAAAGACGCAAAGTTTGAGTGGACGGACAAATGCGAGCGTAGTTTTCAAGAGCTTAAGCATAAGGTCACTACGGCTCCCGTGTTGATAATTCCGTCTGGTCCAGGAGGTTTTGAGATCTACAAGTGACGCATCTCTAAGAGGTCCAGGTTGTGTTCTAATGCAACATGGAAGGGTTGTAGCGTATGCATCTCGCCAACCGAGACCACATGAGTTAAACTACCCGACCTACGACCTAGAGTTGGGCTGCAATCGTGTTCGCCCTGAAAACTGGAGACACTATTTGATTGGGGAAAGTTTTCAAGTGTATACAGATCACCGTAGTTTGAAATATCTGTTCTCTCGTAAGGAGTTGAACATGAGGCAACGTCGATGGATGGAGCTCGCCAAGGATTATGACTGCGAGATCCCGTATCATCCGGTAAAGCGAATAAGGTTGCAGATGCCCCGAGTAGAAAATCGGTGATTGCTCAATTATGTGTTAGTGAATGGCGTGCGCTTGAGCAAGTGAGAGACTCGGACTTCAAGTTGGAGATAAGTCGGATGTCGAGTCCGATAGCTACATTGAGAATTGAGCCGAAATGCGAGACTAGAATAAGGGCCCCGGCAATCGACGGACCCTATTGTTCGAAAGATCCTTCGAGAAGACGCAACTAAGCGAAGGGTTGATTTTCAAGTGGCCGAGGATGGGATATTGAAGTTTAGGGGACGTCTAGTTGTGCCAATCGATGAAAGTCTAAGGGAGGATATCCTATCGAGGCACATCGTAGCGCTTATAGTATCCATCATGGAAGTACGAAGATGTATCGAATTTGAAACAACACTACTGGTGGAATGGCATGAAAACGGATATAGCCAAGCATGTGGCTAAGTGTTTGACTGTCAGCAGTCAAGGCGCAAAGACTGTAAGCCTGGAGGACTCGTTGCAACCCTTGGAGATTCCAGAGTGGAAATGGGAGCATATTACGATGGACTTCGTGATGGGATTGCCAAGAAGTCGGAAAGGACATGATTCGATATGGGTTGTTGTAGACAGATTGACGAAGTCGGCACACTTCATTCCAGTGAGAAAAGATTTTGCCTTGGACAAATATGCGGAATCGTATGTGAAGCATATCGTGAGACTACATGGAGTACCCGTGACAATCACCTCGCATCGTGATCCCAAGTTCACTGCCACATTTTGGAAAAGTCTCAGACCGCTTTGGGAACGAAGCTTCGATTCAAGGACGGCCTATCATCCGCAGACAGATGGTCGGTCCCGAAAGGACAATTCGACTCGGAGGATATGTTGAGAGCTTGTGCCTTGGATTTTAAAGGCGGTTGGGAAGAACAGTTGCATTTGGTTGAGTTCGCCTACAACAACAGTTTTCAGCAGAGTATCAAGATGGCGCCATTCGAGGCATTGTATGGCGGAGCGTGCAGGGACGCCGCTTTGTTGGGATGAAGTAGGCGAAAGAAAAATCACTGGTCCCGAGTTAGTACAGCAGCTATGGAAGCCGTCAAGCTCATCGAGACAGGCATCAAGACGCCCAAAGTCGCCGAAGAGCTATGCGATAAAGAGGCGTAAGCCTCCTGGAATTTCAAGCGGGCGACCATGTGTTTTTGAAGGTGTCGCCTATGAGAGGGACATCCCGTTTTGGCAAGAAAGGAAAGTTGAGCCCTAGATATGTTGGGCCTTTTGAGATTTTGGAGCGGATTGGAAATCCGCATATCGTCTTGCGTTACCGCCAAGACCGGCTCAAGTGCATAATGTATTCCACGTGTCGATGTTGAGAAAGTACGAACTCGATCCCGCTCATGTGCTGAGTTATGAAGAAATCAAGCTAGATGAGCGAGCTGCATATGTGGAACAGCCAGTCGGGATCGTGGATAGGAAAGAACACGTGCTCCGAAACAAGACGATTCAGTTGGTCAAGGTAGTTTGGCAACACCATGGACTTGAAGGAGCTACATGGGAGAACGAGGAAGTTATGAAGAGCAGCCTACTCGTATCTTTTGAAGAGTCGTGATCGCATCGTAATTTCGGGACGAAATTTTTTTAAGGTGGGGAGAGTTGTGACACCCACCCACTTCTCCACTCACCATCTTTCCTCCCCCATTTTCTTTTGTCCGCCACCAACCCCTCCCCCACGCGCTTCTCTCTCTCTCCCTCTCGTTTCTCAACCGCACGAACAGCTCTCCTCCTCCTTTCCTCCGGCCATTTCTACTCGACCGCCACCACCCTCCGCCTCCAGCCATCTCCGCCCGCCACTGCGCCACCACCGGACGGCCGCGCGCCGCCACGTAACCGCCGGAAACCGACACGAACAGCCTAGGACGGAACCGGCCCTCCCCTGTTTTCGCCGAGCCACTGTTTCGCCGTCCTCCGTCGCGTTTGAGCCGCGACCACCGGCCGCCGACCACCCCAGACGTCGCCGTCGACCCTTAGTTGCCCCACGTAGCCGCTGGAAGCCGGCCGCCGCCCGTGGAGCCGTAAAGCCCCCGGAGCAGCCCCCGACCATCTCCCCTATTTTATGCCCCGTTCGCGCCGATTCCGCACAGCCCCTGTTCCGCCCCCTCCGGCCGCCGTCCGCCGCCACCAGCTGGTCCCGAGGGTTGTCCTCGACCCGTAGGTGAGCCCCCTAGCCGGCCCCAACCTCGCCTCGCCCCGTGAGGTCGAGTTTTCCTCGATTCAACCCCGGCCCCTCTGTTTTTATACCGTGAATTCCCGTTTTCTCCAGCCCGCCGCTCACGGAGCTCCCGTCGCCAAGCCTAGCTGCCGTTGCCAGCCACGAGCTCAATCACCGCTTTTCGGCCGTGAACAGTGTCGTCGGTGAAACAAAGGCCGCCGGTGAAACAATGTTTCCGCGTGAACAGTAAATTTCGGGGCCCGCCTCGAAAATCGTGCCCGACACGACCTCGACCGCCGTTGTTTGTGAGTTGACCCTAATCCTTGGTTAGGGCGCTAATTGCGCCTAGAATTAGTTAGTTAGTCGATAGGGTATTGAGGTAGGTTTGATTATGGTCGGATTAGTTAGAAACCGGGTTTAGGCTAAATGACCATAATCGATTAAGTTAGAATTGTTTGTGGCTAATTGTTGTTAAGCGAATTTGATCAGATGTGGTGATTTGATCGCGAGCGATCGATTGGCAATTTTTAAATCAAATTGGCTAATCATTGACTCGGCACGAAATTGAGCCTTACGGGGCATAATTGAAATGGCTTATTCGTGTGGAATTGATGATTGTGTTTTGGGGGCGGTTCCGCCTCGTTGAAATGCTCGTTGAGTGGATTGGTGTTGTTTGGGGATTAAATGTCCCGTGTGATCTTGCAATATCTATTTGGTAGTTTGCATTCATATGACCGTGTCAAGATCAAAGATATAATTTGGCATTAAAATGGCCTTGGGCCGAGTCGTTGAGCACGTTGTGTGAGCATCCGGCCTAAATCAAAGAGAATAAATTGATTGATGTGTCGGGTGTCTTGCATGGTCATATGAAGGAACGATGATGGGTTTTCCTGGCAAGTTCGTGCTGTACACGGAGTACACACTGTACCATTTTTATGGGACCACACGACTTGCCGAAGCACGATAATTCATGCCCCGTATGGTACGTACGGTTTTAAGGGATTATCGGATGCCGGTCGCAGCTTGTGATGGACCGACGCCCAGTATAGGGATGCCTACTTGCCGTGCCGTGCGAGTGCACTCGGATACACCGCTTGTAGTAGCCGTTGCCGAGAGGGAAAAGGAACGTAGCCTTGGCCCCCGCCGGAAGAATGCGGGATCGCATTATTTGTGAGAGTCGATCACGCCGGTCGCGTGGATCCTCGTCACCGTGGCGCCAAGGGCGCGATCATCGTTAATAAATGGACTTGTGTGGTGTCCAAGACATGCTTGTGAGCGTGATGCGTGTTCGGTTGGTTGTCCGATGTGGGTGTCGAGTGGAGTCAAGCATTGCATTATGTGTGGTGAAGGCCGGTAAGTATGCGTGTGGGTGATTATTGCCATGTGATATGATTGTTGGATATATGGTTATATCGTGATTTTTATAATGCTCGTGGTTAGGATGTTTTGGGCGAATCAAGATCCTAACCGAGCTTAGGCTTGATTCACTGAGATTTATATCTCACCCCGTTATGGGAACCATTTTTCAGGTCCCGAGTGATGGAGCTTTATGGATACCAAGGCCAGGGGTATGAGGGTATTCTTTTGAAGTAGATGAGAAGTTAACCCTATTTGACCCGGTACCTTTTTTGAGGTCTTAGTGAGCTACCCCGAAGTGTGGGGTTGTATATTTCTGTAGCTCGGTAGGGTTTAGACTCATCCGCTATTTGATGACTGTACGTGTGGCTTTTTGATATATTGCTTTGGTATGAATCTCCCGCTTTACTATCCCTATTTTGTTTATATATTGTCCGGGAGTAAACCGTTTCCGCATGCGTATATAATTGAAAAGGTCGATAACGCGCTTGGGACGTTATCCTTCGTGACCTCGTGGCGATTTGGTAGGGATGTCGCGGGCTCGAGAGTCGGGGCGTGACAGGTGTTTTGGTCCATGGCTCCGTTACTTTCATGTCATAGGACGTGGCTTTAGTCTTAAAATTTCTGAAGAGTCTCTTTTGGCCACAAGAAGCTATTCCTATATGCAATTTAACTCAGTAAAATTCCGTCTCATCTTCCAGGCTTCCACACATTGAAACTGATGGAGGAGTTCCTTTCTCAGTAAAATGTGATCTTTTGGAAGCTTTGGTGATCATGGCAATTTGATTGCATTGTGCTTCTTCCCGGCGATTTCGTGTCTCTTATCACCATCTTCAGTTGAAGAGTGCAGGTCTCTGTCTCCTCCGTATGCATTGTGCTGCTACCTTGTTAGGTTTCCTGGATAAGTTTCCCTTTCGGGTGTGATGACCGCCCTCCCCGGAATCGGCAATTCTGGTGATAAACACATGGCTACTTTTGCTTGGGCAACTGTGCGTGCATCGACTTGCATTTCTTCCTTAATGATCATCGTCCCGCAGTTTCAGCTGATTCAGTTGTGATTGATGATACATTTTCCTGTACTTCTGTCAGAAGTTTGTGCTTCACTCCTAGAGTGGTATACTCTTGGCACAGGCAAAAGCTGGATCTGATCATCTCCTGTTCAGTTGGCAGTCTCTTTCTGTGGTTAAGGCTATTGTGCATTATCAACAATGTGCTCCGCAGGAATTTCACCAAACTATTTGGGAAATTTTCAAGTAGAGCTTGACAGTTCACAGGGGATTGGCGCGGGTGCAATCATGGTGGAGACAAAACAGAGCTAAACAATTGTTCAAAATCGGCAGCACATTCTCAAACTATCTATACGCAAAATCTACCCAGGAAAATGACGCACGGAAGTAGTAACTGGAAAGCATTTCCAAAGGATAGACTGAAATTTGATAAATTGAATCATATCGATTACATAGGGCGGACGTCCTTTATATAGATAGGACTCCTTAGAATTAAATGATAACATAAAATGAGATAACGAGAATCAAATCAAAATCAAATTAAATATTGCGATTAGATGTATCGTAAAGTTGCCTAAAATAAAAAAAACTGCCCAAAAATTTATCTAAACGAATCCGAAATGCGAAAATACGACGTCAATCACGGCAAAGCAGTGCGTATTGATCAACGGCCCGTTTCCATGCAATTGACCGAATTTGAACGCAATCCGAGCTCGCCACTCCAAGTGAAAATTAGCAGTGAAAACGCTGCGAGTGTTTAAGTGACTCGAGTGTGGTTGTAATTTTCGTTATATTGCTCGATCTATAGTGGAATTCATCGCTATTATTCGTGGACGCAGATCGTCCAACCGAATCACGTAAATTTAATGCTCAATTTATTTTCTTTATTCTATCTATTTTATTGTTCCATTGTTTACTTTCCGTAGGACCAATCCACACTTTATTTTTGCAAAGTGGTCGCAGGTGTGCTCCGTTATGCAAGGTGAAGGTTTTTCCGTGAGACGCCCGCTAGGTCGACGTTCCCATGCAAGGTGACCAATCCACACTTTATTCTTGCTTACCACTGTCCGAAGAAGAACAACGAGGATCGTGGACTTAACTTGAACATTCGCACTTCTTCAATTAAACGCATCTGTCAACTGCAACTTGTTGATTTTTCTAGCTGGCGACTATGTCCCCACGGGGTCAAGTACACACCTAGTTTTATTCTTACAACTGCAACAATTTTAGGCGACACTATTTTTACCCTTATTTTGATTAAGATATTCCTTTTTTTAGTCAATAGACCTAAATACTCTTCTCACACTTCAATATATATATATATATATATATATATATATATATATATATATATATATATATATCGTCCTAATCAATATAATTGTCTTTATTTCTATTTTCTCTCTTAAATTATCAATTTCACAACATAACTATTAAATTATACCCAATAAAATATTAGCTCATCATGCATCGTGCTATCACTTTGCCTAGAGGATGTCGTTATTTTTAATTATAAAACCTATATAAAATATTAGAAATTTCTAATTTAACGGCTTATGAATACATAATTAACTGCTTATTTTCAAAACTTTCAAAGCTAAAGAGTATAATCTAATTATCTAACATATTGTTAGCATTGTGGGTGAAGGGAACGGATCCCAACAAATATAAGTACATATACGCAGGGGTTAAACTGAATTACATGCCCCGGATCAAACTTGAATCACTGATTTGAGATGTGTCATGACTATTCTCACATTGACAACGTCCACTTTGTCTTAACATTGAATATCACGTTGCCCGTCGATATATTGCACTAATTGCTTCAAAACAATGTCACACGGACATCTAAAGAGACTAGAGCCCATTGGGATTGTGCGGAGTGATAGCAAAGTTCATATTTTATGACTTGACTCAAACATTGAGACAAAGTGGAAATTGTTAACAATATATTTCGAGTTTGAGCCCATGTAACGAAGCCAACCCGAATTGAATTACTCGGTATGTAAAAGTTCAAAACCGAATAATTCGGAATTAAGGAAGTTGTTTTTGTGTTTGAATTGGCTTTGATAATCTCTCAGGTTGGAGTCTACTGTGGAATTGAGAATTTGACTGTGAAAAGAAAACAAGAAAAGGAAATAACACCCCTCCGAGTGCGAAACTCGTTACGTAAGGCTTCTACCGACTATCCTCCCAAGATACAATGGACCTTATTCTATATTCCGCACCGAATATTAGAAGGAACATGAATAACGTTATTTGTATAACCCCACAAAGAAAAAGAACAGAAGGAAAGGAGATACTTTTGATAATTCGGTGTTAAAAATAATATTTTCTCTTGACGGTCAATTTATATTCAAGACAAAATAAAGCCATTGGAAAATCGTTATGAGGCCCGTTGTAGAGTAGTGGATGATTTATGAAGAAATAAATCACACATTACAAAACTATTAAGAAAACAGTTACAAAACTATTGCTTGTGAGACTCTCCTTAGGGTCTGAGCTTGCTAACATCCGACCTCGCCAACGTTTGAGCTCGCCAACGCTTGAGCTCGCTAACGTCCGAGCTCGCCAACATCTTAGCTCTTCATTAGAAAACCGTTATGTGACTGTTGCAAAACCATACTAAAACCGTTATATAATAATGGAGGACAGGAAACATTACGAATTGATGACGGTAAAAAGCCATTACAACAATAATAACTTTTAATATTTCAAAACTTATTGAAATATCCAACAAATCCTCCTAATTGAAGTCGTCCAAGAAAAGCGGAAGAGGAAACTGATTTTCAGTAGGATTTTGCCAAGATTGCTTCATTCTATATATGTATTTTTGGGTTTTTTTTTAATGACTTAAAGCGGTTGGTGCAGCAGAGGGTGCACCGAGAGTGTTCAGATTTGCGTGATATTCAATTTGATGCTCGATACTTGGTGGTGTTCGTGAATTGTATAAAAAAAGACTGAGTGTTCAAGCCAATTAAATCTTGTCATTAGATTTGCATAATTTTTTTTTGAGATTGAGAGATTATTCCGTGAAAAAATTATTAGGCTAAACATCCCGTGAGTTATTGGATGTAATTGAAGGCTGAAAAACGCTATGAGTATTTGACTGACTCTAATATGATTGTAATCTCCATTGTATTGCTTGTTCTATAGTGGAATTCGATCCTGTTTTTCGTGAACGTAGGTCATCCGATTGAATCACGTAAATGTAATGTCTAATTTATTTTTTATTCTATCTATTTTATTATTCGATAATTTGGTTCCCGTGTGGCCAGTCTACACTTGATTTTTGCAAAGTGGTCGCACTTTGGCTTCCATTATGCAAGGTGAAGGTTTTTTTTTCCGAGAGACGCCCGTCAGGTCGACGTTGCTATGACTTTTCCGATGTGAGCTGTCTCGCTTACCACCGTCCGAAGAAGAACAATGAGGATCGGGCACTTGACTTGAATTTTCGCACTTCTTCAATTAAACGCACCTGTCAACTGCAGTTTGTTGACTTTTCTAACTAGCGACTATGTCCCTACGGGGTTAAATACATACCTAGTTTTCTTCTTACAATTGTAATAATTTTTTCACAGTGAAAATGTGACTATAATAAGATGCTAATAATCATAACACGATAGTCAATTAGAAATTCATCTATAACTATTTAAGATGTGAAGTGAATTTGCGGAGTAATATAATAAAACAAACACCGTTCAAAAATGGGTAAAAAATAACATTTTCATATAAATACTTGTTCGCCATAGTAGAGATTTTGCTCTTCTTTTCAATCACAGATTAGTATAACACTCAAACTTAAAAAAAAAAAAAACAAACGGTATTCTGATCGGATAAGATGGGCCATTGTGTGGAGAAATGAACTAATTTACCATAGCATTGTAATTTGTAGAAAGGATGATCTCAAATACTTCACTTCTATTGTCAATGAGGCGTTGGCTGAGTTGGTGAGATCCACGGGCCTTAGACAGTTAAACCGATGAGGGCTCGAGTTCGAATCTCTCCAACTGCGTCTTGAGGGACTTAATCGGTGGCATTGATACTCATACTCCCACCACCCCGAAAAATAGTCCATTGCAAGTGAAAAACCTCGGTTACAAAAAAAAAAAAAAAATACTTCACTTCTATTGCAACTTTGACCTTTCTCTATGCTTTTCATTTTACACGCTCGGCTGGAAAATAGTGATATAGCAGTTTCATTGAGCCTGGACAATGGTTATTTTAGTCTCAATATGATTGGGAAGAAGACCATGCTGAGTGTGTTCTAATTACCTATATGCACGGAAAAGAATGAAGTCTTCGCCCCCTACTCGACGGCATGGGCAATTCAAAGATTCAAAGGTAGAATGTAGGATATGGACACAAGCGATGAACGGGGCCACGTGATTTTTCAGCTTTCATTGCTGACTTGATCATCACGGCCTTGCAATTTTCTCAACTTGAGGGGGCCATGGAGGATCTGTCATGACTATTCTCACATTGACGACGTCCACTTTGTCTTAACATCGAATATCACGTTGCCCGTCGATATATGGTGCTAATTGCTTCGAAACAATGTCACACGGACACCTAAAGAGACTTGTGCCCTCTGGAACTGTGGGGGAGTGATAGTAAAGTTCATATTTTAGTGAAGCGATTGTGGCTTGGTTCAAACATTGAACCGAACTGGATATTGTTAAAAATATATTTCGAGTTTGAGCCCGTTTAACGAACTCAACCAGAATTGAATTACTCAGCATGTGAAAGTTCAAACCCAAATAATTCGGAATAAGTGAGTTGTTTTTGTGTTTGAATTGGCTTTGATAATTTCTCATGTTGGAGTCCATTGTGGAATTGAGACTTTGACTTTGAAAAGAAAACAAGCAAAGGAAGTTACTGTATGGTAAATATGATGGCAAGAAAATGAATCGTCCGAAAAGAGCAAGCACTCGTCCTTAAGGATAATTTCGGCCCTCGGAGTGCGAAACTTGATGCGTAAGACCTCTAGCGGCTATCCTCCCAAGATATAACAAACTTTCTTCTAGATTCCGCACTCAATATTCGAAGGAACGGGAACAACGTTATGTGTATAACTTAGCAAAGAAAAATAACCGAAGGTAAGGAGATTCTTTTGATAATTCGATGTTAAAAACAAGATTGTCTCTTGACGTTCAATTTATATTCAAGACAAAATAGAGCCGTTGAAAAACCGTTATAAAGCCGTTGTAGAATAATGGACGATTTATGAAGAAATAAATCGTACGTTTCAAAGCTGTTAAGAAAGAGCTGTTAAGAAAACCGTTGCAAAACCATTGCTTATGAGGCTCTCCTCGTGGTCTGACCTCATCTACGTCTAAGCTTGCCAATGCCTCGTGCTCACCAACGTCCGAGCCCACAAATGTCTAAGCTCGCCAACATTTGAGCTCTTCATTAGGAAACCATTACATTGCAAAACCATTATAGAACCGTTACATATTAATGGAGGACAAAAAACGTTACGAATTGATGACGGTAAAAAGCCATTACAATAATAATAGCTTTTAATATTTCAAAACTTATTGAAACATCTAACAATACTCCACATATTTCAAAAGGTTTTGAAAAGAAAAAAATAGAATAATACAAACGTTGGGATATTTGAACGTAATGCATCGAATTGATGCTTGTTAGGCTATGAACCAGTCGTAGAAAAAATGAAATATAACTCATGAAATCATTGGTGAAATATGAAACTTCGATGAACCAAGAATTCCTTTTGTAAATTATAATTTTCACTAGTCACATTACACTTTTACATGGTTTATTGTTCAACACGGTTTTGGGCTAATAGGCCATGCGTGTGCTTCGTTTAGTCATGAGTGCCCTAGAGATTATTGCCATTAATTCTCATAGGAGCAATCTCGCTCCACACTTATATAAGTGATTCCATCAAGTGTATTTTGCATCTTAATAGATCACTAATGGCTATGGAATTTATTAAGAGCTTGGCACAACCTCTTTTTATTGCGGGACTTGCACTATCTCATATTAGGAGGGACATAAATTTTTATAGTGCATCACAAGATCAACAAGTGACTTGTTATTACACATATGAACCTAATTCATGGAATCACCAATCACATAGGTTGGTTTACCATCACTATTGATTTTCCTCAACCGGCTTAAGTCATATTCGCTTTGATTTTTTGATGGACATAATTCCATCCTTAAGTTGCTGCTTTATCACATCATGCCTTAACGGGATGTATCTATTTTTACCATTGAAAGTTTTATTCTTTGCAATGGCTATTACCGCTTGGCAATCACAATGCATAGATATTGAAGGTGTCGATTTCATTCCCAAAGGAATATCTCGCTAAGAAGTTTCTTAACCACTCAGCCTCATTATGAGCCAATTCTAGAGCTACAAACTCGACTCCATGGTGGATTTAGCAAATATTATTTGTTTGGCTGACTTCCATGCTACAACACTCCACCAAGGGTGAATACATATACACTAGTGGATTTTATCTCGTATGAATCGAAATCCAGTTAGCATTATTAGATCCTTTTAATATAGCGGAAATCCACTATATAGGATACCATAGTTTATGGTTCCTCTCAAATATTTCATTACTTTGCTCAAGATAGTTCAATGATCACAATTTGGATTTTGTGTATATCTCGCTTAGTCTACATAAAGCATACATAGACCAAGCCACTCTATCTTCTTTATTTTTTACTAATTGTTTATTAGAATCATAAGGAGTTCTCACAGGTGTGGCATCAAAGTGCTCATATTTTTCAGGTAGCCTCTCCACGTAATGCTCTTGAGTAAGCATTAGGCCACGATCACTTCTTATGATTCTAACACCGAAAATAACATTAGTTTCTCCCAAATCATTCATATCAAATTTAGAAGTCAAGAAACATTTTGTTCCTTCACAACATTAATACACGTACCTAAAATAAGCATGTCATCAACACATAACCTAATAATTATACATTCACCATCAAAAACTTTTGTGTACACACATTTATCAACTCCAATGGAGAAAAATCCATTATTGACTATAACTTAATCAAAATTTTCATGCCATTGTTTTGGCGATTGCTTTAAGGCATATAAGGATTTAAGAAGTTTGGAAACTTTATTTTGGCAAGGAAGAATATAACTTGTAGGTTGCACCATGTAAATTTCTTCTTCTAAATCACCAAGCTATTTTAACATCCATTTGGTGCACAACAAGTTTGTAAATTGAAGCTAATGCAAATAAAACACGAATAGAGGGAATTCTCGTTCTTCGGAGCAAAGGTGTTGAAATAGTCAACGTTTTGTTTTTGAGTAAAACCTTTTGTGACCAATCTTGTTTTATATTTATCAATAGAACTATCAGGTTAATTTTCCTCTTAAAAATCAATTTACAACTAGTCGGTTTCACACCTAGTGGTAAATCAACCAATTCCCAAGTTTTATTTTGTAAAACAGAACCAATCTCAATTTTTATGGCTTCTTTTCAAAAACTGCTTTCGAGAAGGTATGACTTAAGAATAACTTAAAGGATCATGATCAATAAGATAAGTACAAAAATCATTTCCAAAGGAAGTTTCTTTTCTTATTCTTTTACTTCTTCGCAATTCATCAATTGAATTTTGAAAATCATTTTTATGATGAGATGTAGTAGAAACAATATCAATTCATAAGAGAAACATATGCTCAAAAAATTCTGCATTCTTTTTCTCAACAATTGTATTACTTTCAAGCACATCACTTTTCAATATGAGAAATATGTATGCAATGCTATATTTAGCATAACCAATAAACATGCAATCCGATGTCTTAGAGCATATTTTTCTTTTCTTAGAACTGGGAAGCATAACCTTAGCATGGCACCCCACACTTTCAAATATTTTAAATTAGGAGAATAATCATTTCATAATTCATATGGTGTTTTATCGGTTTTCTTATGAGATATTCTATTTTGAATGCGACAACCGGATACTATTG
Source organism: Rhodamnia rubescens (assembly GCA_021437795.1). Taxonomy (NCBI): domain Eukaryota; kingdom Viridiplantae; phylum Streptophyta; class Magnoliopsida; order Myrtales; family Myrtaceae; genus Rhodamnia; species Rhodamnia rubescens. Next base: position 6,587,632 of record JAILYA010000002.1, on the reverse strand, counting down.
CTTCACTTCATAAATTATTAGGAGTTTTAGAGCTAACAAGCATAGAATTCATCATTTCTTTTAATGTCCTGTTTTCCCTTTTTGCAACACCATTCGATTCGGGAGAATATGGAGGGGTAGTTTCATGAATTATTCCTTACTTTTCACAAAATTCATTAAGCAAGACTTATTCTTCACCTCCGTCCGATCTAACTCTTTTTATCCTATTTTTGAAATTATTTTCTACCTCATCTTTATATAAAAGAAACATATCAAAAGCTTCATCTTTTCACAATTTTTAAATTTTTGAGTTTCTATTTTATTTTATTTTATTTTTTCCTTTGCCTACCGTTGGCCTCGAGGTAAGACCAGCAAGCTCGACCTCGGCTTGTAGCGAGGCTTGAGCTAGCCTACGAACGGCCCGACTAGCCTAAGAAGAGTTGAAAAGAAAAAAGAAAAGATTAAAAATAAAAAAATAAAAGAAAAAAAATCAAAAAACAAAATGAAAATCAAAATGTTTAGGAATTAGAAAGAAAAGAAAAATAAAAATAACAATAAATATTAAAAATAAAATTTATTAAAAGGAGTGCCTAGAGCAAATTGTAATATGATTATCCATATCCGACGACGGAAAATATTTTTCAAGCCATTTCAGGTTTTGACAAAACATTGGACGTCATTTTCCTAGAAAAATCACTTTTTGGAATTTTTTTTTAGAAATACCTCATTTTTCAAGAAACAAATGGAGCCTAAGGGTGCATTTATTTTACAAAAAACTTCATGTTGAAGGAAAATACTTTTGAAAAAATCATTTTTCGGGAAAATTGTTTGTTTTCCTTTATTTGGTGATATGTGATTGAAAATATTTCCTGGTATTTAGATTTTATTTGGAAAATGTTTCAATCTCATGATTTTGTTTGACACAAAAAATAGTTATTTTTTCTTTTATTCTGTTCTTTTTATTTTTCATTCTTCCTCTATGGCGACGCTTTCCATTGCAACAAGCCGACGGCGGCCACGAGTGAGCTCGAGCTCGGCCACACCCGACAAGCTTCCCAAGGCCGATGAGCTTGAGCTCGCTTGTGGCCGCCGCCGACGAGCCGCAAGTGGAGGAAGATGGAAGAAGGAAAAACAAAAAGAATAAAAAATAAATAAACTATAAATTACAAATTATAATTTTAAAATATTAAAACTTTAAGAAGTCGTAATCTTAAAATATTAAAGAAAAATTCGACATGAACAATTTCGAAAAGGGTTTTCACTTATTTAGGTATAGGAATTCACTTTCCTTATGCATGACTTATCTGTTGACCGAAAAGTGCTTTTCGTTGATTAAGTCATTTTTGATGAACAAAATGGGTGAAAGTCAGGAAAAAATATTCTCGAAAAATAATTGCACTCCAACAAATGCACTCTAAGAAGTAATAAATTCTTCTTCATCGTAGTAGAGATTGCTCTATTTTATGTGTAAAAACTTTTTCCAATTTTAATAATAACCAACAATACTAAAAATGTAGAAGTTATAGAAAAATATATATTGTAATTGCAATGAAAGTAAAGTTGATTATAAATTGTGAAATAGACCTACTTACATGCACGGCCAATAGTATTCTGATTTTGAGTACTGGAAAGTCAAGATTTTACATGTTCGTGAAAAAGACTCAAGTCGTTGCCTCTACAAACCGGCCAGGGAATTCAGGGATTGGAAGGACGCCATTGACAATGAACAAAAGTAGACCCCCATGGTGTTTCCCCTTTCATTGACTGACTTGATCATCAATTATTAACTTGCTTGTCACGGCCTTGTAATTTTCACAACCGGAGAGGACCATGAAAGATCTGTCATGACTATTGTTGCATTTGATGACACCAACATGTCTTAATGTGGAAGATCACGTTGTCCGCTATTATATAATCGCGAACTGTTTCAAAACATGGTCGCAGGAAGAAAGAAAGACACTCAAGCTGAGAGCGCTTTGCTACACATCCTCATGGACCTTTCCTATAGAGACCCAATTTTAGCCAGGTCAGTCTCATGCTTAACTATCATCATTCTCCTGTTGGGGAGTGTCCTAGCTTTAGTAGAAGCCGGTGGGGACGAGACTGATCGGCTGGCTCTGCTGGAATTCAAGGCTCGAATAGTTGATCCTGGTGGTGTTTTGAGCTCATGGAATGATACTAGCCACGTCTGTGACTGGTATGGTGTCACGTGTGGTCGTAGACACCACAGAATCACCGTATTGGACCTCAATTCCTCGAAACTGATCGGTATCGTGCCACCCCATATTGGTAACCTAAGCTTTCTTAGGAAAGTCTATCTGAAAAACAACAGCTTTCACTCCAAAATTCCCCCGCAATTTGGCCGCTTGTTTCGGTTGCAGAAGATGTCCCTCGATAACAACTCGTTCAGCAGACAAATCCCTTCAAATCTCTCCCATTGCTTTAACTTGCTCATTCTTCACTTAGGCTTCAACATGCTAGAAGGATATTTGCCTGCGGAACTTGGCTCCTTGTCCAAGCTACAAATACTCGTACTTCAAGTCAACGGCTTGACAGGAAACATTCCGCTGACATTTGGGAATTTATCCTCTCTTCAAATCTTCGGGACAGCGATCAATAACCTCGGTGGTACGATCCCAGAGACTCTTGGTCTACTGAGAAATCTAAACTCCCTTTCTCTTGGCTCTAATAAATTTGTCGGTACGATTCCCATCTCAATTTTCAATATATCCACCTTAAAAACCTTTTGGGGGGATACGAACCAATTAGAGGGGAGCTTACCCAGCGACTTAGGCTTCACTCTTCCGAATCTCGAGGTAATTGGCTTGAGTGACAACCACCTCGGCGGACCCATTCCTGAGTCAATATCCAACGCCTCTAATCTCGCTAATATCCAAATCGGGTCCAACAACTTTATTGGGAAAGTTCCTTCTTTCTCAAAGATGAGAGGACTCTATTGGCTTGAAATTGGCGGAAACAACTTAGGAAGTCAGCAACTTGCTGATTTGGATTTCCTTTGCTCTTTAACCAATTCCACAATATTGGGTACGTTGAGTGCAGGGGGCAATGCTTTTGGAGGACCTATCCCCGATTGTATCGGTAACCTCTCTATCACTCTTTCGCGCTTTGCTTTATGTGCTAATCATATTTATGGAGCCTTACCTTCTGGAATGGGAAATCTCATCAATTTAGAGATTCTGGTACTGTGGAACAACAACATCTCGGGAAACATTCCTTCCGAGATTGGAAATCTGACCAAAATGAAGAGTATGGATCTCAGCCAAAATAATTTCTCGGGACAAATACCAGAACCTATCGGGAATTTAAGGATGTTAATCGAATTGTCTTTGTATGGAAATAGTCTCCGAGGCTCGATACCATCGTCTTTAGGCAACTGCCAGAATCTACTTCTCTTGGACCTTTCGACCAATGACCTCAGTGGTAACATACCACCGAAAATTATGGGCCTCTCGTCTTTGTCGATTTATCTCAACTTATCACGAAATGGTCTTACTGGCTCCCTTCCAAGAGAAGTTGGAAACTTGAAAAATCTCGGCGAATTACGTCTTGATGGGAACAGATTATCTCAACAGATACCAAGCAGTATCGGTAGTTGTATATCCATGGAACGCCTATACTTACATGATAACTTTTTTGAAGGGCCCTTACCATCGACTATGGGTTCCATGAGAGGCCTTCAGGTTTTGAATGTTTCCAACAACCGATTGTCCGGCCATATCCCGGAGTTTCTAGGGTCTCTGAATCTGAAGAATTTGAGCCTATCTTACAACGATTTCGAGGGTGCATTGCCTACAAGGGGAGTTTTCAAAAATGTCATTTCAACTTCGATTGTTGGAAACGAGAAACTTTGCGGGGGTCTGCCAGATTTTCAACTACCAAAATGTGACTACAAAGAGTCTAAAAAAATGAGAATAAGTGGAACTGCAAAAATCCTGATATCCACTATCTCTACTCTTGTGGGAGTAGCCTGCATAATCTCTTTGTTATACTTCTTCTGGTTTAGAAACAGTAAGAAAGCATCAGCTTCATGCTCTTCTGAAGATGGGCTTTTGCATATTTCTTATTACAATCTATTGAAAGCAACGGGTGGATTCTCCTCCACCAATCTGCTTGGCGTGGGCAGTTTTGGATCAGTGTACAGAGGGCTTCTTGATCAGACTCAGTCGACTGTGGCCATCAAGATTCTCGACCTTACATGTCACGGAGCTTCCAAAAGCTTCATAGCCGAGTGCGAGGCCTTGAGAAGAATTCGACACCGTAATCTCGTGAAGGTACTCACGTCATGTTCTGGGTTTGATTTTAATGGAAATAACTTCAAGGCACTTGTCTATGAATTCATGTCGAACGGGAGCTTGGATGAATGGTTGCACCCAACTGCATCTCAATATACAGAGAGAAGCAAGTTGAGCCTACTTGAGAGAGTGAATATTGCCATTGATGTTGCTTGTGCACTAGATTATCTCCATCGTCACTGTGAAACGCCGATAGTCCATTGTGATCTAAAGCCGAGCAATGTCCTTCTTGACGATGAGAAGACTGGACACGTAGGCGATTTCGGGCTTTCCAGGTTCCTCCCAAAAGCAATGAATAAGTTACTGACCGATCAATCAAGCTCTATTGGACTGAAAGGATCTTTTGGCTATGTAGCTCCAGGTAATGATGCACAGGTGGCGTCTTTTCAATTTATCTCTTTATACAGAACACATGACAGTAGACAGATCCTTTGAGAAAAGGCACGTGAAACAACACCAACACAATATTTCAATCTCAATCATTCACCTTGCATCACTATGCGCTGTTTATTGTTGTAGAGTATGGCATAGGAAGTGCGGTATCCACACAGGGAGATGTGTACAGCTTTGGAGTCCTTATTTTGGAGATGTTCACAGGCAAGAGGCCGACTGATGACATGTTTGAAGATGGGCTGGACCTTCATGGCTTTGCAAAGGCAGCTCTGGCAGACCGAGTGGAGAAGGCAATCGATCCAGTTCTGCTTCAGGAAATTGACGTGTCAGAGAAGAGACAAACTGTTGCTCCGAAGGGCAAGAACAAAAGCTGGTGTAGTATTCAGGAGTGTTTGGCCTTGATTGTCAAAATAGGAGTCACTTCCTCTTCTGAGTCTCCCAGGGAACGAATGGACATCGGCGATGCATTGACTGAACTCCAAGGAATCAGGAAGAAACTTCTTGAGTTCCTTGTCATTGCCTAGTTGCTGTAAATTGTGAACTTTATATGCAGTCATGTGGTCTTCATGGCCATTGCTTTGTCTGGAATTGGATATGGAATTTTACCATTCACAGACGATATGAATCTGGAAATAGAAAAACCATAAGTAATGGAGACTAGTGGCTTAGCAACCCAAGACAGATCAAAATAGGTTATGTGGTCTCAAGGAAAAGATCACTGCCCTTCAGCTGTATGGAAAATAAAGGCACTTTGTTTTGCTTTAGCCCAGAAGAAAGAAACTGTTACCTGCTTGAGAGCTCCACCAAGAAAATGTAATAAAAGCATAATCATTAAAGCATAGCTCCTAATTAGTCTTGTCAAAATGGGTGTTAAACCCATATATGACCATGATGGGGGACATGGGTGACAACAGAATTTACTGTGGAGGGAGATTTTGATGTCCGAGATTGCCAGGTTGCCGGTGGGCTATTTGAGTCGTCTAAGTAGATAATAAGTGATTACTGTCCATGAGCATGAGTCAACAGATGTCGTCTTCTAAATCCATTATTTCGCCATAAAAAAATATTTGCAAAGAGAGAACAAGCAACATTACATGGTTTTGTCATTCTTCTTGTAAAGGGTAACTGCGATAATGAGTTCTTTCTCTGCTGACTTACGCAATTCTCTGCTGACTTACACCAGTGTAAATCTATATTAGCATTTTATTTTCAAGAATAATAGTCATTGTCATGTCAAAATGTGGCTTCAGTGCTCCTTCTCTGTCGTCCTTTGGTCTCAGTTCGGGCCATCTCTCAATCAATCTTCGTCATTCTGCTTTTACATTTTAAGCTATTCCAGTATTTCATTTACTTGCTATAATCAGTAGTCCATTGGACAGAACTCTCGCTCGTGCCTTGTACCTCCAATGGACCATTTCATAATAGTTAAGACTGTAGATTCCTCTCCTTCAGCTCTATAAAGGGAGCTGAATTTCGCAAAATAAACTTACTACAGCTTGGAAAAGCACTTTGTAGTGATTTGACAGAGAAAAGCAATTCCTAAATTTTCATTGAATTTCACCTGATTTCAATACACAGAAAATATGAACCATGAAATACAGTTTTTTTCTTTATCAAGAAATACTTTAATTAAGAAAACAAAAGAAAGGGAGCGCCACAACTCTTCGTCCTAGGTTGGTGCTGTTCCCTACGCGCCATCTTTGTCTTAACAAAATCCAAATCCAAAACAAGCGAAGCAGCTAAATAAGTAGGACTGAGTTTGGTCTACACTCCCAGCAATTGGGAAGTGCTGGAAGCAGGTGGTGGTCCTGATTGGAATGGTGATCAATCTGGCAGGGCCAATAGGGATATAGTGGTACTGAAGGAGGTTCAGGAAATGACTTCTATAATCGGGACCGTTCTGGTCACTATGAAAGTCGTGATAAAGGAAACTTCCATTCGTGGTAGAAAGAATACTCCTGATAGGTATGCACACCATTGTCTCCAGTTATAGTGAAGCAGTTGATTGTGTGCTGATTGAAAAATATTGTGCTTGTAGCAAAATTGGAGGTGCTGCTGTTATTTGTTGGAGATGTCAAAGTCTCTTCTGTTGCATCTCTTCTTCATGGTTCTCTGGGTGGACAAATCTGCTTGATCCGTCTTTTGAAGTGCTAACTTTGGCTAAGAGACTCAACTGTTCAATGCCCATATATGCTCGTTTTGATGTTTTTCTCTAATGACATTGCTTTCTCTACTTCAACAATCAAACATGGCCTTACTCTTTCAATGCTATGATCGGTATTCGATTCTCTTTCACTTACATGCTTTAGCAATTGCAAATGCATCTGAGATCTCCTTGCTTGATCGGTATTCGGTATTCGATTCTCTTTCATTTGAAACCTCTGGCCTAGGCACCCGTCATGCAAATCCCCAATGAGCAGCAAGCTAATCTCCATTCGCAATGGCAGAGAGAGAATCAACGCAACAACCGGCAATATTACCCTCTTCCAGGAACTTTGTTGTAGGTTCTAGCTATCCTATGCAAGAAGGGGCTATTGACTTCGAGCCTCTGCGGCCGAGTAATAGGAGCTCACCTAGGCATGATCCTTCAAAGAAATGCGATTATCACCATGGTGAGACCGCGCATAACACAGATGATTGCTATGTATTCAAGAACCGTATCCAGGACTTGCTCGAATTTGGGGCATTCTCATTTCGGAATAATGGTCAACCGAATGTGCAGAGTAACCCGCTCCCCGAATCATTCGAGCAATGCTTGAAGAATCATTGGTGGGATGGGTGAAGGCTTTCAAGAGTGACCATTTACTTTTATGCAATCCCCTACGTGGGATATTCCATGCTTTCTAGGTGTCTATGCTGCATTTTCAATTTTTAGGGTCAAGTTTCTCCTTTTGGGAAAACGTTTGCATTTTCGAATCCAATAAGATGTAATTTTTTTATTCATTATCAATAAAATTACAAATTTTTTTCATAATTTTGGGAATCTTATTGAAGTATCCCAAACCAACCCGATGACGATAACCAACGATAAAAAAATGTCATCTATGGTAAACACCGAGGGTTGGACTTTTTCAAGATATCTCGTCCCGAGATTTTCTAAAACCCAAATGTTTTGTAAAAATCAAAAAAAGGAAAAGGCTATGTGCTTAACCCTATTGGTTTATTTGACTTCTTTATTAAATGTTTCAAGAATATTCAAGGAGCAGGCACCAACCCGTGCATCAAGCCATTTAGCCAATCAAAGTTTGATCTTTTGACCGTGTCATAACACGCGTCCCGGTCTTAAGAGGAACTTATCTCTCGCTAGGTTCGATCATTCCCAAAAATAACATTCTGTCTTTCTCCTCCTTTTTGTTGGATCAATGGGAGAAGTAGATATTTGCCAAATCACGAAGTAACACCCAGGGCAATTCCAATCCCTAGTCATGGCAATGCCATGATCATTGGATATAATCCATTCCGATAGAAAATGGGACAAACCGACAAGTGCTCTCCAACTTCGAAAAGGAAATATCTCTTTTTCTATCTTATGTCATTTTCAATATGACACTCTTTTTCCTTCTTGCGGGAGCGCATGACAGACATATGGGTTGTCCTCAATGAACAATTAGAGCATCTCAAGTCATCGATTGACCGATTTCATGCGCATTTCTCTTTATACAGGGGCAATCCACCGTTTCCCCATTTCTTGAGATTTCTTTCACATTTGTATATATTTGTATAGTTTTGCATGTCTATACTTGATTTGCACTCACTTTTTTTTTTTGTATATTCTGGATGATCAAGTCAAATTGAACTTCATAAATGTCATCTCATCATATTTTTATCTATATTGCTAATCAGCCTGTGAGATAGTTTCAATCGAAAGTCTCTTTGATCCAATTGAACTGATCATTTTGAATGAGGAACGTCACGATGACGAAAGACAAGCCATTTCTATATACGTCCCGTATCATAATCTCCAATGATGAGTGTGAGAATTTTCATGCTCACAAGGAGAAGTTGTCTCGCGAAAAGTATGATGACCAAAATGATGTGAGGCATTCGTGTCCTCTATCCAAACACTACGACTTGCCCTTTGCTTAATTCCTTTGAATGGTTGTTTCATTTCATACCCTTGTCGGGAACAACCTCACACCGGGGCAATTTTTAGAAATTCAAAGAATGGGTAGAATTTTCTTGCTTTCACTTGCATCAATCTTCAAATGTATTTATTGTATGCAAATTCTATGTTAGCTCAAGTGCCTTAGACATGACAAAGAGCATTTATTTCTATACCATGTACGTCGATCCTTTGCTTAACCCAACTTGAGTGGCGGATTCATTTCTCAAAACCAGATTGGTGATCATCTTGGCAAGGAATCATTTCAAGCTATCCGACAAATGAGCAAAGTACCTTGGGGGCAAACGAAGCTTGAAAGAACCGCAAAGATAATACGCAGAAAATTCGGACGAGACTCTTCCTTCCTTTTGAAAAAAAAAAGTTCAACAAGAAAGACGGGAATAGGCAGTAAGAAAAGCAAAGGCTCACCATGCAAACAAAAAAAGGGATTCATTCAAACATTTGAAAAAAAAAAATACAGCCTGAAAGACAAAAAGCCCTCTCTCGTCATGTGAAAGAGAAAATAAAAGAGCTCTCTTAGAAAAATCTCTAGAAGGAAGGGAGATCTCAATTGAACTTGCTCAATGTTCCTCAAATAAAAATCATTCACAAAGGAAAATTCGCAAGAGCACCCATGCTCTTAGTGCCAAAGATGGACGATCATTAATCTCATCATACACCCCTTTGTTGTAAATAGGTCTTTCATTTCCAAGCCTGCCTTGAACCTACGTTACAACCCTTACTGCAAGTCTCTTCGATTAGGGCGCTTGGGTTGACATAGAGTTTCAAGTGCTTATAAATGTCGCTCGAAGAAGAGTGAGTAAGATAATTTTATCTCATTTTGCATGGTTCCCGACTTATAAACCAAATATAGCTAATAATGATATCAGTTCATTTCATAGCTGAATGACTCGTTTGAGTTACCTTTGATGAACCTTTGACCGGACCGAATTACGAGTCCTTGCAAAAGACCTTATGGATTAGTCTAGTCATACTAATTGCGAGCATACCCACACCCTTGTCAAGTGCGAAGATGACAGTTCCGAATATTTCTCATGCCCGCATTAATGGTCGGGTTTTCAAAAAGCTTTTTCATGAGAGTGAGTGAAAAGTCTTTTCGACTAAAGTCCCTCATTCAATTTGATTAGAATTGTCGAAAGGGTCAGACAGATCCCCTTATTGATAGACTCCCTAGTGAAGCTTTATAGCGCAAGCTAAAATCTCACAAGATTTGTTAACATATGATGCTGCATTTGCATTAAAACGTGATTACACCTCAAGTGAATAAGCGAGCATGTTATAGTCAGCCTAGCCGTCCCTTGACCATTTGTTTGGAAAATCCAGATAATTTTTCTGAACCCTTTTCGGATTGACGGCTTTTCTGATTTAAGTTGTCATTTTGAACTCTCGTGTTTGCATTCAAGCGACACATCTTTTTTGTACTTATTGTGCTATTTAGATGGTGTTGATTCATGATGATTTACGCTCTCATGATCTTTACCTTTACCATATCACAATGATATACGCTCTTATGATTTTTGTCCCTTTACCAAATCATAATGATATATGCTCTTATGATTTTGGTCTCATTTTATCAAATCGCAATGATATACGCTCTTGCGATCTTGATCCCCTTTACCAAATCATAAGGTTACACGCTCTTATGATTTTGGTCTCTTTTTATCAAATCGCAATGATATACGCTCTTGCGATCTTGATCCCCTTTACCAAATCATAAGGTCACGTACTCCTATTATTTTAGTCTCATTTTATCAAATTGCAATGACATATGTTCTTGCAATCTTGGTCCCTTTTGCCGGATCACAGTGATATAAGCTCTTGTGATTTTGGTCCCTTTATCAAATCATAATGATATATGCTCTTATGATTTTGGTCTCATTTTATCAAATCGTGATGATATACGCTCTCATGATCTTGGTCCTTTTTCCAAATCACAATGATATACGCTCTTGTGATCTTGATCCATCTTTGTCAAGTTGCAATGATAAATGCTCTTGCAATATTGACTTTTCCCACTAACAATGATATACGCTCTTGTGACCTCGGAAAACACATTTTAACACTTCACACATCTTGCGTTGTTGCGCATCGAAGGTAACTTCGGTAATAGATGGACTCGCACCTTAAAATCCCGGCATCTATAGGAGGCTTGAAAATTAAGGGAATCATAAGCATTATAAGGTATTTGGTAAAACAAGTTGTTGACGCCTAAATTTTGACTAATATATATTTTGCATAAAAATTAGAACTAATTTTAGTTCTAAACAAAAATCATCTCACATATTCATTTAGCATTGGCATACAATTTGAGCTTAATTTAACAGGGTCTGGACTAGGCATGCGGTGGAAAAATGCACCAAGAAGATTTGGGCTTGAAAGAAATATTTTCTCGGGGATCGTATTGCAAATACTCGGAACTTGAGGGACTCGTATTGCAAATACTCGAAACTTCGGGATCGTATTGCAAATACTTGAAAGAAGATGGGGAAAGGAAGATGGTGAAAGGAAGATGAAGAAGAGAAGATGAAAATGGAAGATGAAGATTAAGAAGAGAAGATGAAAATGGAAGATAGGGAAATGAAGATGAAGAAAAGAAGATGAAGATGAAGAAAGGAAGATGAAGATGAAGAAGAGAAGATGAAAATGGAAGATGGGGAAATGAAGGTGAAGAAGAGAAGATGAAGATGAAGAAAAGAAGATGAAGATGAAGAAAGGAAGATGAAAATGGAAGGTGAAGAAATGAAGATGAAGAATGAAGGATGAAGAATTTTGCCTATAAAAGAAGAAGAGTTCTTGAAGAGAAAGGAGAGTTTTTGGAGTGAAAGAGAATGGAGAGAGTTTTGTGGAGTGGAAGAGAATTGAGAGAGTTTTTGAGAGGAATTCTTTAGAGAGGAAAAAGAGAATTCTTGAGAAAAAATTTGGAGAGAGTTTTGAGAAGGCTTGAGTGTTTTGAAGCTCGGTGCTACCATTGCCAATTTCTGCACCCATCAACACAAGCCACAAGTTCATCACCATCGTTCTAGCTCGCCTGAGAAAAGGAAAGTTAAGTGATTCCCTAACTTTCTTTAATTTCGAATACAAATTAGCTCGATTTTCTACACTGATTTTTCTCTATGTTTTTATGTTAAATAACAAATGCATATCAACGATGAGACATCAATGGTACAAGAATAGAAGAAGAGCAAAAGGGGAAAAATATCAACGCCCGGATTGCGATCTCATGAAATCCTAGCGAGATGAGAAAGAAGCGTGAAGGAGAGATAGGACCAAGAGATTTCTCGGTCTAACGAGTTACCAAATCGGTCCAATGGTCAAGACAAGCCCGAAGCACGAGTTTGGTGCACGAGTTCAAATTGGGGAGTAACCTTGAACCTATTTCATCCTAATTTCATGTAATTTCTTTATTTCAAAAAAATGTCATGGGAAGAAAAATCCAAAAAAATTGATTCTTTGATCTTAAAGTAGAATTCATCAAATTTGTCAAATCCATTATTTGTTTCATGAATTTTAAGGTACCGAAAGGGCATTAGTTATAATTAATGTAACCAAGTCCCCGGACTCTTAATCTCCGGTTCGCGAAAATAAGATAGTTTTCTCCCGCTATTTTATTTAGGTTTCTAATCGACCTATCGAAAATGATTAGTGGCGACTCCAAATTCAAATCACATTGCATGTTAATCATTCGAACTTTAAGTTGCGATTTGGTATGGACTTGGGAGAGTCCGAGTTAGGTTAGTTAATTAATTAACCCGATAATCCATTAGCCCGGAAATGATAAACTTGTTTATTTTTTTTTTTGTCGCGACAGCTTAGCGACTCCGCTGGGGACCCAAAGAGGACTTAAGCCGGATAAGTTCATGAAAAGGAAAATTACTTGATTTGGCAATCTTGGTTGAATTTTAATCCCTAGGTGTTAAATGGTTTTGCGGGAAGGGAGTTATAAGGGGAGGAGTCCGTGGCTAACCTCTGTTTTGCGAGGCTTGGTGATGAGAATTTTATTTTTTGAACTATCGGAGTGCTGATTGCCTTTAAAATGTCGTGCATGCCCCTAATATAATTGCACTACACCACCTTGACTTGTGACCGAACCCGGGTCACCCGATAGTTTCAGGATGGTATTTATGTGGTTCTTTAACCTTGGCGGTAAGGCTTCGCTAAAGGTTATCCCACTTGGATCCCGAGTTCTTCAAAAAAATGGCTCAAGGGTTGTTCTCATGCACGTGAGGCTATGATGCATGAGAGTTGCCCTTGTCGACCGAACCAAGCCGAGATGATTGGACCCGACTAGTCATGACTATGTATGCGAGGCGGCAACTAGTCATGATGAACGTACGCGAGGCTGCGACATGTCGTTCTGTCCTTCATTTCATTTTGCTAAAAGAACTAAAATTAGAATCCACGATTCATGCGCATGTCTTTGTGATTGACATTTTCTTCCTATGAGCGGTAATTTCCTGTCTCTTACGCCCTGTTATCTCATTTTTATTTTGGGCTGGTCCATGGTTTAGGTTGATTGTTTATGAATCTCATTGTCTTGTTTCCAATTTCACACTTTGCTTCCGTAGTTTTTACAATTTCATCGGTTGTCCTCAATTCTGATTTGGCTCGTTCCTGTTGTACGATTTTTACTAAATTCTACGATCGAGCTTTGAGTAAGTGTCAAACATGAAAGTTGTAGACCTATGTTTCAACTAATATCCTACAAAATTTCAGAATTAAATTCATAATTTAAGATGGCCTTTCGTTTTTTCAACTACCTGCAGTTATAACAGTTTTCTGAATGCGAATTTTCGGAAAGACACATTAAACTGATTTGATCCGCTCATTTCTAGTCCGATTGGTCAACATAAAAGTTGTTCATCATCTTCTCAACTATAAGCTCGTAAAATTTGGACGTATTTTGACCAACGTGCGAATTAATACGGATTTTTTCGTAAAAGCGGACAAACTGAAAATTACATGTTTCAATTCTTTGGTCATAATCACTTTGTTCGTTTGAGTCTAGAGGGATGCCATGGGCCGGCTCGCTATTCTCGCTCCCCGTACTCATTTTTGGTTTGTTATCGCGTACGAGGTAATTGTTCACGGATCCTCCACATATTACTCGATCGGTCGCGAAGAGGATGGCCGACATTAACGCCACCGTCGGTTGTTGCCCTAGACGAGAAACTTGGCTCTTTGACTGAGCGCTTTGAAGAGATGATGTCTCGAAAGATGGAGGAAATGATGGCCGCCTTCTCCGCCAAACTTCAATCATCCACCTCCAGCCCGCCACTAACCATTCTCGCTCTAATTCCTCCTACGGACAACTCATGGGGGATATATGAGGAGGGAAACCTAGTGGATTCGAAGTATACGACCTAGATGAGTTCAGGTCAGATTATGAGGAAATTCGTCGGGGTTTCGAACAACATGAGGAGATCAAGCCCTCGACCGGTGAACAAACTATCTCGATCAACCTAGGCGATGCGGAAAACCCTAAAGAAGTTAAGATCGGGGCAAGCCTTCCCTCGAAATGTCTAAGCGCCCGATCGGACTCTTAAAGGGTTACCGGGACGTTTTCGCCGGTCCTATGCGGATATGCCTGGTCTTGACCGCTCCATTGTCGAGCATTGTTTGCCGATCGATCCTTCGGCTAAGCCAGTGGTGCAAAAGTCAAGAAGGGCCAGGCCCGGAATTAGTGCGGGAGATCAAAGAGGAGGTCATGAAGCTTCTCGATGTAGGATTCATTGAGACTACGAGAATATTCCGATTGGATCGCTAACATAGTCCCCTGTCATGAAGAAAGACGGCCGCATTCGGTGCTGCAGGGGTTTGAATTGTTTTCATTCATGGATGGTTTCTCCGGGTACAATCGAGATCCTGGTGAATGTCAATGACAAGTTGAAAACCACTTTCACCACACCATGGGGAATGATCCATTACCGGGTAATGCCGTTCGGTCTCGAAACGCCTGGAGCCACTTACCAACGAGCCATGGTTGCCATTTTCCACGACATGATGCATAATGAGATTGAGGTTTACGTCGATGACATGATAGCAAAAACAAAGCATGGAGAAGATCACGTCGAAACGCTGAAAAAATTGTTCGACGGACTCCGAAAGTACAAGGTACGCCTCAACCCCGCCAAGTGTGTCTTTGAGACCAGCTTGGGCAAGCTACTCGGATTCGTGGTAGCGGTAAGGGCATTGAAGTCGACCCTTCGAAAGTCAAGGCTATTCGTGAGCTTAAGCCGCCAACGACGATTAAAGAAGTTCGAAGTTTGATGGGTAGGCTAAACTATATTGCTCGATTCATCTCTCGGTTATCGAAACCGCTAAGCCATTCCTCAAGCTATTAAAAAAGAATGCGCTAGTCCAATGGGATAGCGAATGCGAAGAGGCTTTTGGGAAACCAAGCAAAGATCTCATGAATCCACCGGTGCTTGTTCCTCCAACGCCGGGGCAACCTTTAATCCTCTACCTCACAATCCTTAGTGAATCCTTGGGTGCTATGTTAGCCCAAGAGAAGCGGGAGGATGGAAAAGAACAAGCCATTTATTATCCGAGCAAGAAATTCACAACTTCGAAAATGAAATACTCCGAAGTAGAGAAAACATGTGCGGCGTTAGTGCAGGTACCGCACAGGCTTCGGCAATATACCTTGCATCACCAAGTGCTTCGGTGACGAGAATGCAATCCCATCAAATACTTGCTTAATCAACCCGCCTTGATTGGTAGACTTGCCAAATGGCAAATCCTCATCTCCGAGTTTGACGTTCAATATTTGTCCCAAAAGTCAATCAAGGGACGAGTCATAGCGAGATGTCCTAGCTGAAAATCCGGGGCAAGATGATGATGCCTATCGTTCGAGGATCGAATCATGTCGGTAGAGGATTACATCTGGACTATGTATTTTGACGGAGCTGTCAATTTATCGGGATCGAGGCACGGGCGCGGTTCCTATATCTCCAGGTGGTCGACATTATCCTGTGGCAGCAAAATTGGTATTCCCTTGCACAAATAACATAGCAGAATATGAGGCATGCATCCTCGGTGCGCAGGCTGCGGTTGAAATGGGGATAGCCCGACTCAAGGTGTTCGGAGATTCCGCTTTGATTATCCTTCGATCGTTGGAAAGTGGAAGACGAGAGATGCTAAATTGCTACCCTACCATGAGTATCTGGATGAATTGGTGGAGGAATTTGAAGATATCTCATTTGAGTATTTGTCCAGGACTCATAATCGATTCGATGCATTGGCTACCTTGTCTTCAATGTTACAAGTCGCCAATGGACTTGAGGTTGACCCACTGAAGATCGAGATACTAAAAAAGCCGGCATATTGTATGGCCGTGATCAATGAACCCGATGGTAAGCCATGGTACAATGACATCAAGACTTATATTCGAAGCGGGAGTTCCCTAAAAAAAGTACCGTATCGACCAAAAGTACATAAGAAAGATGGCCTCGAAGTTCTTCTTGAATGGAGAGAATTTGTACAAGCGGTCATTCGATTCTATCCTACTAAGGTGCGTTGACTCAACCGAGCGATTCGTTTGATGATGGAAGTACATGAAGGGATCTGTGGTCCACGCATGAACGGTCACATGTTAGCTAAGAAGATCATGAGGTTAGGTTATTACTTGGCTCTCGTTGGAAAGCGATTGTATTCAAGCATGTTCGAAGCTGTCACAAATGCCAAATTCATGGAGACAAGATCAATGTTCCTCCAAATGAATTGCATCAGCTGTCGGAACCATGGCCATTTTCTATGTGGGGCATTGATGTTATCGGTCCTATCAACCCTAAAGCATCCAATGGGCATCGATTCATCTTGGTGGCGATTGACTATTTCTCCAAATGGATCGAAGCCGCATCCTATTTAGCGGTCACGGCACGAAATATCGCGAAATTTATCCGCCGGGATATCATTGCTCGATACGGTTCACCCGAAGCCATAATCACCGACAATGGCTCGAACTTAAACAACAAACTAATGGACGAATTGTTTAAGGAATTCAAGATCAAGCATCCGAACTCTTCCCCATATTGTCCTCGAGATGAATGGAGCGGTAGAAGCCGCCAATAAGAACATTAAGAAAATTTTAGCGAAGACGGCTAAAAATTATCGTGATTGGCATGAGAGGTTGCCATTTGCACTTATGGCATATCGAACCTCAATCCGGACATCTACTTGGGCAACCCCGTATTCTCTTGTATATGGAATGGAGGCTGTTCTACCGGTTGAAGTGGAAATTCCTTCCTTACGTATACTTGTCTCAAGCTAAGGCGACGGAAGTCGAATGGATCCAGCAGAGAGCAAGCCAATTGAATCGATCGACGAAAAAAGACTTAAGGCTGTATGTCATGGCCGGTGTTATCGGCAGAGAGTTGCTAAATCATTCAACAAAAAAGTTCGGCCTCGATATTTTCGGATCAATGACCTGGTCTTGAGAAAATTATTGCCAATAGTCCCACTCCCGGAAGGGAAGTTTGCTCCAAACTATGGTGGTCCATATTTAGTAAAGAAGGTGCTCCCTGGTGGTGCTTTGATTCCGGCCGAGATGGATGGTCGTGTCTTTACCAATCCAGTCAATTCGACGCTTGTAAAGAAATATTATGCTCGATTCACTCCGATGTTTTCATAATCGAGTTATAATATTAATCTGATTCACGAGTTGTTCACATTTGAACATTCGTTTGTTTCCTCGCTACTAATCTTTGTTGAGAGATTGTTTCGAATGGGGGAGCCTCTCGGCCCAATTGGATTGACCATCGGGAGCGTGAGATTTACATATTCACGAGTAAAAGAGGTTATCTTGCGAAAAAAATATGACGACCAAGATGAAATGAGTAAAAACTTGCATTCATTTCATTCATCGGAAAGCTTTACAAATAGATCAACGGGGTGGAAACGTAAAGCCAAATCGAGCCCTAATGAGCATCACAAAGGAGTTTAACCGACTCTCCATATAGTTGATGCTCCGCCTACACCGATCGCTCCGAGAATCGAGATCCGCCAACTTAAAAAGGAGGAGCTCACATTTCTCTTTGAGGTTGGCTACCTTCTCCTCGTGATGCTCAGCAGCAAATTCCAGGTCATGGATCAGGCATTCTCCCGCGGGCTATATCCGGGGTCGAATCGTCCAGCCTTTCTTCCATCCATGTGCATTGAAATTTTAAAACAATATTGAGCGGATCGCGCTCAAAGATGGTGCGGGACATGGCCAAACATCCCACCAAGTTTCCCCTCTCACGAATCGGTAGGGAGACTTGTTCATTACCGTAGTCGAGGGCCTTCTTATAATTGTCGGCTACAAGATCGGCCAACACCAAGCTGTCCGACCGATCCCGGTAGCGTGCCTTCACAAGGTGGGCCAAAGTAACATCTCGATGAGCAACATGGTAAGCCTCCGGGAAGTTTGTGAAGAGGGTAGGGAAGATCCTGTATTCCTCTTCTAACTTGGTACCTTGAATAGAAACGGTGTCCATACTCACAAATATGAGACGGATTTCGGTTTCGGCCTCCGGATGGTTGGCTATATAAGAATAGCCCTGGCCCGAGGAGATTATAAAGTTTCTCCCATTTGGCCAAAACTTCGAGAAGGCATGTGCGGGAAGGGAAGCCATTGTTGTTGAAGGGGCTAAAAAGAGTGGATGCAAAAGAGTGCTTAGAAGGTTGGAGATGAAGATATGAAAGTGATAATTGTCTCGGCATTAAATCCCAATTTAAAGGGCAGAAAAAATAGCAATTCTTGCGAGCCGAATTAATTATCGGCGGAAAACTACGGACGTTTCGTCCGTGAATCACGGATCTACCATCTCGAGCCTCACAAATCCGAAAAAGTTACGAAAGGATTTGAGGACCCCACCATGTTGAAAACCGAGTGGGAGACAAGCATATTTTTCGAGAGAAGAAACAGCAATTCTTGCGGAGCCACGTTAGTTACTCGGGTGAAACTACGGGTGTTTCATTCATTGGATCCTGGATCTATTCAATCCGTGATCTCGAGCCCCACAAATCCGAAAAGCTACGAAAGGAGTTGGAGTCCCATTGATTGAAAACCGAGTGGGAGACAAGCATGGTTATCAAGAAAAGAAAATCGGTGCGAGTGGATTCGGGTCCCATCACGTTGAAAAAATCTTGCAGCCACGTTAGTTACTCGGGTGAAACTACGGGTGTTTCATTCATTGGATCCTCGGATCTATCGTCAATCCGTGATCTCGAGCCCCACAAATCCGAAAAGCTACGAAAGGAGTTGGAGTCCCATTGATTGAAAACCGAGTGGAAGACAAGCATGGTTATCAAGAAAAGAAAATCGGTGCGAGTGGATTTGGGGTCCCATCACGTTGAAAAAATAAGACAAAGCGGGAAACACGAAATCTTGAAAAAAAGTCGGCTTAGTGATTTTCATCCGCGTTAAAAGGGAGGCTTTGGAACATACCCGATTACTCGAAAGAATTTGGAGAGAGTAAGCATACATCGGAGAATAGAGTGAACAAAAGGCGGTAAGGGGTATTTCAATCCAACATGTTTAGAGGCCATCGGCACTTACTGGAGGCAACCAACCTAGACATCCCCGAAAGCTAACTGCTGGATTTCGAGACCGGATCCAACGCCGAAGCCGTAAAACCCAACTCTCTTGGCAGTGAAATTCAAGATTTCGACAAAGAATAACAATGGCGCGGCAGCCACTAGATCAACCCTTAAAAGAAAATATCAAATCAAAGTGCTCAAGCTGCCTTCAAGGAGTGCTCTTACGTGAATAGGAGACGCAAAAAATGAATTAAGCCGGATGATAGGAATGGAGCCCTTGAAGGTCAAGTTTTGGTTTCAAAACAAGCGGACCCGATTGAAGGTTAAAAATGAAAGTCATGAACTTACGTTTCGAGGGAAGAAAGTGAAAAGCTTCGAGCGAGAGAACAAGAGGTATAGGGATGCTATCAACACCGCTGTTTGCCATGTCCGTAGCGGCCCCATCTCCTTTGGTGACATGTCCCTCGATGAGCCACATCCGAGCATTGATAATGCTCATTCACCATTCATCCCCCGAGCAAGTTCTCGTACAATCCGATTTCGTTGGAGATACATCCCAGAAAGTCGGTCTTGCAGAGGCGAGAACCGATGCCCTTCGAGGGAAGAGACATGCATCACTACAATTGGAGTTTCCTTGATGTCACAGCCAGCCAATTCAACGCCGATGGAACTCCGAATGTGTGGCCTACATGAAGCTTTAGTTTTTTATTATGGGCTCTCAAAACATCGCTTCTTTGAACATTACTAGCCAGCCCTTACGAATCCTCAAGAGAAGTAGTGACATGTATGAATGAATGTACTATTTGTTACAAAATCCCCATGTGAGACATTCTTATTTTAATCCAGGGGCAAAGAACGAGTACTATCCACGAACATCATCATGTTTAAAGGCGTGAATTCCTCGCGATTTGACTAAGCATTGAAAACCTTCACGTAAGTAAATGCGAAAAGATTTGAGGAGGGAAATAACGCCTCGTTAGTGGAGAAAGCGAAAAGATTTGAGGAGGGCAAATAAGCGCCTCGTTCGTAGGAGAAAGCAAAAAGATTTGAGGAGGGCAAATAATCGCCTCGTTCGTAGGAGGAAGCGAAAAGATTTGAGGAAGGAAATAACCGCCTCGTTCGTAGAAAAAGTGAAAAGATTTGAGGGCTCCTCCATATCGGAAAAGTAAAAAAAGAACGACGGATTGAGCGAGAGGTAAGAGTTATTACGAAACGGATCCAAGGCACTAGGACCGAAAAGGAGAGAAAAGCTGTCTGCGAGACTAACGAGATCGAAAAAAGTTTATAAAGAACTTGAAGTCTCCATGCACCTCCGAACTCGTCACAAAAGGCCATCGTCGCTTTTGTCTTTGCAAGTCCAAAGAACATCTAAAGCCCAGTCTCTAGTCCAAACACCCATTTTTCGGTCTACATATGGAAGGTTTTGAAAGGAAAATAAGTATGCGTACATTCCAGGCGGAAGTATGGGAAGCCTCCTATCCCGAGGATCTGCGAGTCATGGCCATTGATGGCAATCCCGTTTCCCTCTCGATCCTCGTTGCCATGCTGAGAAAGTGCATGTATAGGATTTCAACTTATATGAAAGCAACGGAAGCCTTAGAGGAGCCGAGAGACAGTACAAATATGATTTTGACATCGTCGTCACGGCCATGGTAGGGATCGATATGGACGGTCTTAGTCTCTTAAAGATCATTGATTCCGAGTTGAATATACCGGTCATCGTCACATCAGCAAGTGATGATCGCCAGTTCATAACGAGGGCCACATTGCATGGTGCTCGGGGCATCCTAAAGAAGCCGGTTTGCGTTCGAGTGCTCCAAAATATTTGGCAGCATGCTGTAAGGAAGCAATTACTCGAACAAAAGAACTATGGCCAACCCGCCTACGACGATTTTGTCGGAAAGAAAAGGCCCCTTTGGTCCGCCGAGCTTCATTCTATATTCATCGAGGCGATTCGACAGCTAGGAATCAATTCAAGCACGACCAATGGCTGTACTCAAAATGATGAATATTGACGGACTCACCCTACGAAGTGTCACAAATCACCTTCACGGATTTAGAGATAAGTGAAGAAGCACGATGTAGCTTGGAACCAAGGCGACCGGAGCAAAGTTGATTGGAAGATCAATCCCGGGAAAACCTACGGAGCAAAAAGTACCCGACCACTTCCCAATCAAGAATACTGGCCATACCGACCTTCCGCTGGTGGTTCTAGCAAGGACCGATCGATCATCCCTACGAGTTCCCGAGCGACGGCGGAGGCTCAAGCTCAAGGAGTCAAACCGTTCACGGCAAAAACAAAGTGGAAAATCTGCGTCGCGGTGTTAGCAAGTAGCAATGCCCAATTCGAGTATCAAATGCCCGAAAAATCAAAAGGTTACTTTGATGATGAGCTCACCGCCTTGGTCGCCCGGTTCGGAGTCGAAAGACCTCCCGAGTTGTGATCCGAAGCAAGTGATCATGGATCCTCAAACAACGATCGTTGGTGTATGATCCAAGACAAAATCAGCCAATCATTGGAATAGCCAAGAAAAGAGGTGGAACCAATCTCGCATGAATACTCCTTTAATTCCATGTATAGTTCCCCTGCGTGGGATACTTTTACTTTCTAGTTGTCTAGAATTTGTCTAGAGTTAAAGGGCGAATTTTCTCCTCTCTTATCAAATGCGTAAGTTCCTTATTAAGCTAGGCCGTAGCAAATCAATTTGTGGACGACACTCCCGAACGCCCGTAAAGAGAGATTCCGAATAGCCTTACTTGGGAGAATGCAAGTAAAAGACCAAACAGGCTCAAAGATGGGTAACTCAGTATCGTCCCAATTGGCTCTCAGTCATTTCAAACTCTAAGTTAAGCTTATTTTATTCTCGACGGGGATTGCCAACTGCTTTGAGAACAATATAACAAAAGCGAACCACCCGTGGACGCCAACAACACCGCAAAGATAGTGGTTGGGGGAATGACAATGGTCCGAGGCATCCCAGGGTCGATCCCGGGATTTGGCATCAATGTACAAAGATTAATAAAAACTTTTTTGCTTCGCAGATCGAAGCTCAGCCCAGACGGTTATAGAACCTGGAGAGATGACATTCCGGACATACAATCCGATCTAGATGAATCGATCTTTTCAATTCAAAGTTCGCGAGGAATACGTACATGGGTAAAGTGGTATCGTTTCAATTCTTTTAGAACATGAGGACATACATTGATGCTTTCCCTTTTGATTTTTACAGGGTTCACTACTCTCTCCAAACAGAGAAGTATCCCTTCTCCATGAAAAATTAATGAAATGAGAAATTCTTGGAACCTTTGACAATCTCATGTCTCGAAGCGGACAATGAAGTTTTGCAACGCATTTGCATGAACAGGGGCAACTCACGATCATGCCCCTAAGAAATTTTTTATGTACTTGCGAACTTTGTCCGCCAAGATAAAAAGTTGCTGCATTTTATATGCTCGAAAACACTCATACACTGCATAGTTTGCGCATGATTGTTCCTCATGTTTAATTTACCAACTCGAATAAGGAACATGAACTACATAAGATACATCGAATGTACGAAGGGGGCATGACAGGATGATGAAAGGCAATCCTTTCCCAAACACCTCCAATTTTTTCAGGCGAGATGAACGATGGCTAAATTCCGCACTCCCCAAGGTAAAGAGTTTTCTCGCGAAAGGTACGATAACCGAAGTGATGGAGACATTCATTTCTCTACCCTAAACACTGCAAGTTATCCGTTGATCAACCCATTTGAGCGGAGATTTCACTTCCACAACCCTCGTCAAGAACCACCCCACATTGGGGCAAAATAGAGGTAATTCCATCAAGCATCACGAGACAAATGGTTAGAAATCTTCTTGCTTGGACTAACATCAATCTTCGGGTGGTTCTTTGCATTGTACTTGCGCTTTAATTCAAGTGCCTTAGGGTGACGAAGAGCATTTCTTTTTCTATCCCACACATCTATATCCATTTGCACAATCCATTTGAGCACGCAAATTCATTTCTAAAAGCCCTCATTGGTGATCATTGTTGTCCCAAAGCAAATATGGTCTATCTTTGAGTAGAAGGACCCGAAAAGCTGGATCGATAGGAAATCTCCCAATGAACTCATCAAGATGCAATAGTAAAAGAGAGTTGGGAGTAAAAAAAAAAAAAGAGAAGAAAGAGGAAAAGCTGATCCCACAAAAAAATTCATGGGCATTTAAAAAAGCAAAGTGCCTACCAAAAGCAAGGCCAATGCCCTTTCAATTCATTGTTCATTTGTAGAATATTTCGAACTTGAATGCACAATTTTCCTATATATCCTAAAAGGGTTGAGAGAAAAATCTCCATGAAGTGTCAAATTGCAAATGCAATCTTCGGGTTCATACCATCCTCGAGCAATGATGGTATCCTAGAAGGCCACGATCGGTGACAAGATTGTAATGATCACTAACATCAAGCCCCTTCTCAAATATCTTCCGAGCCAAAACGAACCCTTTCGTTTCTCGGTCCCCAAATCATTACCTCCATTACAACCCTTTAAAAGCCTTTTCCGACTAGGGCACTTGAATTAATGTGGAGTTCAATGATTTTAAGCATCACTCGAAGAAGTTCGAGCAAGATTACTTCTCTCTCATTTTTGCAGGGTTCTTGACTTGTAAACCCGGAGAGATGACGAAGAAATTCATTTCAGCAGCCTTGACTCAACTAGAGTCCCCTTTGTAAACCTTTGACCTAGCCCTCATTACGGTCCTAATCAAGACCTCCCGGATCGGCTCGGTCGTATCAATTGCGAGATTACTCGGATCCTTATCGAATGCGATGATGGAAAGATTGAGTGATTTCTTTTGAATCCTATGAGACAGGATAAATAACTTTTCTTGAGAGTGAGAGAAAACCCTTTCGGATGGAAGTCCCCCATTCAGCTCACATTCGAGGTATTCTTAATGTGAGAACATCCCCGAACAGGATTGATAATGCAAACTTGATAGAATGGTTATGCATAAACCATGGTATGAGTGATTGCATTATACACATGTTATTTCTAATCATTGCAAGCTCGGTAGGAAAGTTTTGCATGAACTCATTGTTGAATATGTTTGCGCATGTTACCTCCGACATTCTATGATGGGTAATACATTCTCGATGTTCGATGTCCCTCCCAAGGTCTCGAAATTCATCCAAGGATTATTGAATGAGCAAGTTCTCCTCGGCAAATGCCTACCATGTATGATATGAGCGATCTGTTTCGTTCTTTGATTAATCGTTCGGAGAACCCGGGTAAGTTTTCTGAACCCATTTTCAAATTAACAACTCCTCGATGATAGTTGTTACGATTCAATTCGTGCAATATGCCTCTCCCCGTCGGGTCGTGTAGACATATGCACCGGCGATCTTGACATCTTATCAAATCATGACGACGTAGCTCTTATGATTTCGGTCTCGAATCACGAAGACATATGCACCGGTGATCTTGACTTTTAGTCGGCTCATAATGACATAGCTCTTATGATTCTCGGCTCCTTTATCAAATCACGAAGACATAAGCACCCGTGATTTTGATCCAAACCAAATCATAACGACGTAGCTCTTAAGATTTTGGTTCCCCTTTGTCGATCACGAAGACATATGCACTTGGTGATCTTGACCTTTAGTCGGCTCATAATGACATAGCTCTTATGATTCTCGGCTCCTTTATCAAATCACGAAGACATAAGCACCCGTGATTTTGATCCAAACCAAATCATAACGACGTAGCTCTTAAGATTTTGGTTCCCCTTTGTCGAATCGTGAAGACATATGCACCGGCGATTTCGACATTTAATCAACTCACAACGACGTAGCTCTTGTGAACTTGATTCTACTTCTTTCGACTCACAACGACGTAGCTCTTGTGATCCGGAAGGATACACATATCTTGCGCCGTCTCGCATTAGGGAAAAGTCTCTAATAACAGATAGGCCAAATACCTTAAGATCCTCGTGTTTGCAAGAAACTTGGAAATTAAGGGAATCACCAGCTTATGAGGTATTTGGTAAAACAGGTATTCTCGTATGCGATCCATGTGCGAGTTTCTCTAACATGGAAAAGAGAAATTATGACACATGTTATTTACTGATCTTGCATATCATGCATCACTTCATTACATAAAAAATGGGACTAAAACTCCCGCCAAAAAGTTCATCCATCATTTGCACTATCAAAATTTAGGGTTCAATTTTGTCTTTGAGCGGAACCTCTACGAGCCTCCACTCAAAGAGGGGCAGCCGTTGACGCCTAAATTTTGACTAATATATATTTTGCATAAAAATTAGAACTAATTTTAGTTCTAAACAAAAATCATCTCACATATTCATTTAGCATTGGCATACAATTTGAGCTTAATTTAACAGAGGTCCGGACTAGGCATGCGGTGGAAAAATGCACCAAGAAGATTTGGGCTTGAAAGAAATATTTTCTCGGGGACTGTATTGCAAATACTCGGAACTTCAGGGGACCTATTGCAAATACTTGAAACTTCGGGGACTCAGATTGCAAATACTTGAAAGAAGATGGGGAAAGGAAGATGGTGAAAGGAAGATGAAGAAGAGAAGATGAAAATGGAAGATGAAGAAAGGAAGATGAAGATTAAGAAGAGAAGATGAAAATGGAAGATAGGGAAATGAAGATGAAGAAAAGAAGATGAAGATGAAGAAAGGAAGATGAAGATGAAGAAGAGAAGATGAAAATGGAAGATGGGGAAATGAAGGTGAAGAAGAGAAGATGAAGATGAAGAAAAGAAGATGAAGATGAAGAAAGGAAGATGAAAATGGAAGGTGAAGAAATGAAGATGAAGAATGAAGGATGAAGAATTTTGCCTATAAAAGAAGAAGAGTTCTTGAAGAGAAAGGAGAGTTTTTGGAGTGAAAGAGAATGGAGAGAGTTTTGTGGAGTGGAAGAGAATTGAGAGAGTTTTTGAGAGGAATTCTTTAGAGAGGAAAAAGAGAATTCTTGAGAAAAAATTTGGAGAGAGTTTTGAGAAGGCTTGAGTGTTTTGAAGCTCGGTGCTACCATTGCCAATTTCTGCACCCATCAACACAAGCCACAAGTTCATCACCATCGTTCTAGCTCGCCGCAAAAGAAAAGGAAAGTTAAGTGATTCCCTAACTTTCTTTAATTTCGAATACAAATTAGCTCGAGATTTTCTACACCGATTTTCTCTATGTTTTTATGTTAAATAACAATTGCATATCAACGATGAGACATCAATGGTACAAGAATAGAAGAAGAGCAAAAGGGAAAAATATCAACGCCCGGATTGCGGTCTCATGAAATCCTAGCGAGATGAGAAAGAAGCGTGAAGGAGAGATAGGACCAAGAGATTTCTCGGTCTAACGAGTTACCAAATCGGTCCAATGGTCAAGACAAGCCCGAAGCACGAGTTTGGTGCACGAGTTCAAATTGGGGAGTAACCTTGAACCTATTTCATCCTAATTTCATGTAATTTCTTTATTTCAAAAAAATGTCATGGGAAGAAAAATCCAAAAAAATTGATTCTTTGATCTTAAAGTAGAATTCATCAAATTTGTCAAATCCATTATTTGTTTCATGAATTTTAAGGTACCGAAAGGGCATTAGTTATAATTAATGTAACCAAGTCCCCTGGACTCTTAATCTCCGGTTCGCGAAATAAGATAGTTTTCTCCCGCTATTTTATTTAGGTTTCTAATCGACCTACCGAAAATGATTAGTGGCGACTCCAAATTCAAATCACATTGCATGTTAATCATTCGAACTTTAAGTTGCGATTTGGTATGGACTTGGGAGAGTCCGAGTTAGGTTAGTTAATTAATTAACCCGATAATCCATTAGCCCGGAAATGATAAACTTGTTTATTTTTTTTTATGTCGCGACACAAGTATCCTCATGTGTGATTCATGTGCGGTTTCTCTAACGAAGCTTTGGCACAAAGTTATTTACGATCTTTGCATTTCATGCATAATTTCCTTTTGCGTTAGAAAATGGAATTGAAACTCCCACCAAATTATCATTATTCGTCATTTGCATTTGCAAAATTTAGGTCTCAATTTTATTTTTGAGCGAAACCTCTACGAGCCTTCTCTCAAATAGGGACAAATTTGCCGACACCTAAATTTTGACTTTCCTTTTCAGTCATTTTCTACATAAAAAAATTAGAACTAACTTTAGTTCTAAACAAAAATATTTACATCATATTTCATGTTTATTTTTGTCATTTATGCATTGCAATTACATATTCATTTAGATTGGCGGCAGGCGACTTGAGCTTGATTTGACAGGATTTGAACCTCAACTGGCACACATTTGTTTTTAGCAATTCATGAATGCATGTGCCGAAAATTTTCACATGGAATTGGACCCATTCTTAATTTCAAATCGGCCCATTTTTGGTTCGTGATTTCCTGCATATATTACGATTTTTAGTGACAATCATGCCGTTGTCCCTTCAACGGATTTATGCAAAGTAGAGGTTTTGCCGAGAAATAATCGTGGACACATCCCACTATCAAAGGATAATTTTCACTTGTGGGGCTCGAACATCTAACTTGTTAGGTCAGGTAAGTACACACAGTGTGTGTGTCTAAGAATTAGCTAATTCCGCTACTATCATTCTTCAAAATTGGAGAATTTTTTTTTCTCAATTCCTTGTTTTCAGGGCTGTTAGAGCAAGCAAAGGTTGGACATATGGAGCAAATCTACGTTCCTACGACTGTTTCAAAGTGAGCCGTCCTGGTTATGCTCTCACAGAACAAAAAGGACCGTCGACTTGACCTGGCTTGAACTCCCCCATTAACATCTGCCGACCGCAATTTGTTATTTGATTATCAGACTTTTGAAAAAAAATGCACATGTCTAAATTGTGAAATAGACATACTTTTTTTTTGGTCGAAAGAAATAGACCTACTTATCTGACCAAAAAAAAATAGACCTACTTATTTCTTCGCATTATTATGGATTGACTGTGATTTTATCTTGTGAATCAGACACTTGTCCAACTTCGAGCAAAGCAATAGAATAAGGCCAAGAGAATATGTGAAGAGAATATTCTAAAGCAGCACTTAATTGACGACTGAATTTACATACAAATCAGTATTCCAAAAATTTTAAAAAAATCGTACTAGAAGTTTATTTAAACGAAATAGTGGCATTACGTCAAAGGCTTAACTTTCAATATTTTTACTGGTAGGTGAAATGCGATGCCTGCAAACTCTATTATATACTCGTAGTCACAGATTTCAAAACTCTATGGAATAGAGAATACTCTCGTATTCACATTTACATCATTTGGCTACTACTTCGCACAAACACCTAGAAAGACTCAAGCTGAGAACAATCTGTTACAAACCTCATGGACCTTCCCTATGGAGACCGGGTTTTATCCAGGTTATTCTCGTGCTTAACTACTATCATTCTTCTGCTATGGGGTGTCCTAGCTTCAGCAGAAACCGGCAAGGACGAGACCGATCGGCTCGCTTTGTTGGAATTCAAGGCTCAAATAGCTGATCCTGGTGGTGTCTTGAGCTCGTGGAATGATACTAACCACTTCTGCAAGTGGTACGGTGTCACATGCGGTCGTAGACACCGAAGAGTCACCGTATTGGACCTCCAGTCCAAGCACCTCTCCGGAGTCTTGGCACCCCACATTGGTAACCTGAGCTTTTTTACGGAAGTCTATCTGCAAAACAATAGTTTCTATTCCGAGATTCCCCCACATTTTGGCCGCTTGTTTCGGTTGCAGAAGTTGTTCCTTAATAACAACTCGTTCAACAGACAAATCCCTTCGAATCTCTCCCATTGCTCTAATTTGCTTGTTCTTAGCATAGGCTTCAACATGCTGGAAGGAAAATTGCCTACCCAACTCGGCTCCTTGTCCGAGCTCCAACGACTCATACTTGGTGTCAACAGCTTAATGGGAAACATTCCGCCGTCCTTTGGAAACTTATCCTCTCTTAAAGCCTTCATACCAGCAGAAAATAACCTTGGCGGTATAATTCCAGAGACTCTCGGCTGGCTGAGAAATCTAAACATCCTTGCTCTTGGTGGGAATAAATTTGTCGGTACGATTCCTATCTCCATTTTCAATATATCTACTTTGACGATCCTTGATGTGACTGAAAACCAATTAGAAGGGAGCTTACCCAACGACTTAGGCTTCACTCTTCCGAATCTCAACAAATTTGCTTTGAGTGACAACCACCTCACTGGAGCCATTCCTCAGTCAATGCCCAACGCCACAAATCTCGGTGTAATCCTAATCGGGTTCAACAACTTTAATGGAAAATTTCCTTCTTTTCCAAAGATGAGAGGACTCAATTGGCTTAACATCGGCGGTAACAACTTAGGATGTTGGCGATGTTCTGATTTGGACTTCCTCTGCTCTTTGACCAATTCCACAAGCTTGAAAATGTTGGAAATAGCGGACAACGCTTTTGGAGGACCAATACCCGACTGTGTTGGTAACCTCTCTATCACCCTTTCTGTTATTGGGTTAGGTGATAATTGTATTTCTGGAACCTTACCTTCTGGAATTGGAAATCTCATCAATTTGGAGTTCCTGGGCATGGGGGGCAACAACATCTTGGGAAACATTCCTTCTGAGATTGGAAATCTGAGCAAATGAACTTTATGGATCTCGGCCGAAATAATTTCTCGGGGAAAATACTAGAATCTATTGGGAATTTAAGGATGTTAACCAAATTGTACTTGGATAGCAATAATCTTGGGGGCTCGATACCATCGTTTATTGGAAATTGCCAGAATCTACTTCTCTTAGACCTTTCGACCAACGACCTCAGCGGTAACATACCCTTGGAAATTATGGGCCTCTCATCACTGTCGATTTATCTCAACTTGTCTCGAAATAGTCTTACAGGCTCCCTTCCAGAAGAAGTTGGAAACTTGAAAAATCTCGGCATATTAAGTCTTGACCAAAACAAATTATCTCAACAGATTCCAAGTAGTATTGGCAGTTGTATATCCATAGAATTCTTATACATACAAGATAATTTCTTCGAAGGGCCCCTACCATCGACTTTGAGTTCCTTGAGAGGCCTTCAAGTTTTGAATGTTTCCAACAGCCAATTGTCTGGCCAAATCCCAGTATATCTAGAGTCGTTGAATTTGACGAATTTGTGCTTATCTTACAACGATTTCGAGGGTGCATTGCCTACAAGAGGAGTTTTCAGAAATGCCACTTCTACTTTAGTTGTGGGAAACAAGAAGCTTTGTGGGGGTCTACCAGATTTTCAACTATTGAGATGTGACTACGAAGAGTCAAAACGGAGGAGAATAAATGGAACCGCAAAAGTTCTAATTTCCACAGTCTCTGTTTTTTTAGCAGTGGCGTGCATACTCTCTTTGTTATACTTCTTCCGACATGGACACAATAAGAATGCATCAGCTTTAAGCTCTTCTGAAGAAGGGCTTTTGCCTGTTTCTTATCATAGTGTACTAAAAGCGACAGCTGGATTCTCGTCCACCAATCTACTCGGCATGGGCAGTTTTGGGTCTGTGTATAGAGGATTTCTTGATCAGACTCAATCGATCGTTGCCATTAAGATTCTCGACCTTAGACGTCAAGGAGCTTCAAAAGCTTCATAGCCGAGTGTGGGGCCTTGAGAAGAATCCGACACCGTAATCTCGTGAAGGTATTCACGGCATGTTCTGGGTTTGATTTTAATGGAAATGATTTCAAGGCACTAGTCTATGAGTTCATGTCGAATGGGAGCTTGGATAAATTGTTGCACCCAACTGCATCACAATGTACACCAAGAAGCAAGTTGAGTCTAGTTGAGAGAGTGAATATTGCAATTGATGTTGCTTGTGCACTAGATTATCTCCATCATCACTGTGAAACGCTGATAGCTCATTGTGATCTAAAGCCAAGCAATGTCCTTCTAGATGATGAAAAGACTGGACATGTAGGCGATTTCGGGCTTGCTAGGTTCTTCCCAGAAGCAACACATAAGTTACTAGCCGATCAATCAAGCTCTATCGGAGTAAAAGGATCTTTTGACTATGTAGCTCCAGGTAATGATGCAGAAATTGAGTTTTTCAATTTATATCCTATATTGAACACGCAATTGGACAAAAAGTTATAGGCATGAAACATCACCTA
Organism: Rhodamnia rubescens; assembly: GCA_021437795.1. NCBI lineage: Eukaryota > Viridiplantae > Streptophyta > Magnoliopsida > Myrtales > Myrtaceae > Rhodamnia > Rhodamnia rubescens. The sequence goes on along the minus strand of JAILYA010000002.1, from coordinate 6,556,184 downwards.
TATTTCAATCTCAATTATTCACCTTACATCAATATGCGCTGTTTATTGTTGTAGAATACGGCGCGGGAAGTGCAATATCCACAAAAGGAGATGTGTACAGCTTCGGAGTCCTCATTTTGGAGATGTTCACAGGCAAGAGGCCGACCGATGACATGTTTGAAAATGGGCTGAACATACATTGCTTCGCAAAAGCAGCTTTGGCAGACCAAGTGGAGAAGGCAATCGATCTCGTTCTGCTTCAGGAAATCGAGGTGTCGGTCAAGAGACAAACAGCCACTCTGGAGGGAAATAACAAATGCTTGTGTAGTATTCAGGAGTGTTTGGTCTCGATCATCGAAATAGGAGTCGCTTCCTCTTTTGAGTCTCCGAGAGCACGAATGGACATCAGCGATGCATTGACTAAACTCCAAGGAATCAGGAAGAAACTTCTAGAGTTCATTGTCATTGCCTAGTTTATGTAAAATGTAAACTTCATATGGAGTCATGTGGTCTTCGTGGTCATTGCTTTGTCTGGAATTGGATATGGAATTTTACCATTCACAGACGATTTGACTCTGGCAACAGCAAAACTATAAGTAATGGAGACTCGTAGCTTAGCAATCCAAGACAGATCAAAATTGGTTATGTTGCCTCAAGGAAAAGATTACTGTCCTTCAGCTGGATGAAAAATAAAGTTACCAGATTGAATATCTGCATTAAACCTCTTTTCTCACGTATTCATACAAATATGGTGGACGCTCTTTCTTGTAAGCGATCTTTGATGTGGTACCCTTTTATTGACTATCTACATTTGAAAGATGAAAAAAACTTGCCAGGATTGACGATACAAATCCAAAAAGTTCGAGCTAATCAAAACTAGCACGGGGCATGGGAATTGAATGAAACATTGCAACTATATGGAAAGATCAGAATCTATCTCGCCATTAGGGAGAGGCGGTTAAAGTAGATTTCCTTGGAGTTGATTTACCCGTTCTTGGGGATGACTGATCAGGTGTCCAGGCATTTTAATCACTGAGTAATGACTCTCTCTGCTGCTACATTTGTTTCTGGAACGTGTTTGGTTCGTGAATTCTACCTGCTGCTCTTAATCAAGGAAGTCCTGTATCTTTGGCCCTGCAGCTTTCATGCAGTGTTCTGGTATGTCAGAACTTCCTCTGATGTTGTGTTTTCACCTCATGTGCTCATGCGATGCTGCGATGCTTTTGTTAATTCCTTCATATGGTCACCGATAATTTAGTGAACCCTGATTGCACTTTTGAATCTTGATGTCACGAGTGTCCATTTCTAGTTTGGGCTATTGTTCATCCAGCTTTCTTCCTTTGTCCTTCGAGATTGGTAAAGTGAAATTAATTAGTGTTAGATCGTCACTTTATACTTTTGGTTTGACATGCTAGTACATTTTTATTACTTTTGATAATAGTTTAATGCATTTTAGTATCTACATAATGTGTCATTGGTGTGTGGATTATATGTATTATCTTTTAATCCTTAGGACAGACCATCAGCTTCTGATATACGATAGGCTTGAACTCCGCTGGTGTAAGTTTTGTCCCTCAGGGTTGGACCCTAGCCACAATAAAGGACTAGGGGATGGGGTGTGTTATGTAGTCAACGACCATGAGTAATTTTTTCTTCAGTTGAATCCCTATGAAATGAATCCTTGAAGAAATTGCTTTTCAGGAATACAGGTGAGAAGGTACAGAGGAGAAAAAAAAAGGACTTGCAAATTATTTTACAGGATTGTAGTGAAGAGAGGAGATACTTTGCTTCCTGTGAATAGCTGACGAACGAAATGTATGATAGGGCAAAGACTTTAGTAGGTACGCAGGGAGAGAAACTGAAACCTAAAACCATAGAGTTACATCAAGGCTCAGCTCTAAGTTATTACTCTTTGCACAGGTAATGGATGGAAACAGGACGTATTCAATATGATATTCCTGGGTGGATGCTTTATGCAAATGATGGCTTTAGCAGATGAAACCACGCTGGAGTAAATAAGGAACTGGGACTTTTTTAGGAGAAGTTGGAAATTGGAATGTCGGTATTTTTACTTAACTTGATGTAAAAGTGAGTATGCGGGTGTATTTAGGTGAGCGTAGAGGTTCAAATGCAATAAATGGTGAGGACTGGAGATTATAAGGACCTAAGATGTGAATGCTTTTGATATCCTGGATCCATTTAACGACAGGATGGAGGAATTGATGAAGATCTTGCCAGTTGAGTAGTAGTAAGATGAATGAAGTGGAGAAGTGCATTGTGGGTCTTGTGCATTCTCCGTCACGTATGATGCATTTCTGGGAAGAAAATGAATGATTGCTCAATGTACATGTACTTAGTCTTGCTTGTTACATCTGCAGCACATTGGGGTACCAGTAAAGATGATGCATCTGAAGTGCTGTATGCATGAGCTGTTACTACTATTGGCAGGGTAAGTAAAACCGCTCAGATGTCATTGATGCAGACATAATTGAGACGACACATGGTCAGAAGTTGAGGTTCTTCAATATGCTGCAGGAGTAGAATCAAATACAATACATCCTGCTGGCAAAGCAATTGTAGAAGCAGCTCAAGCTTGGAAAGGCCCGAAAGTGAAGGTGCTTCCTTTAGATTATAATCAATGGTTCTCACCAAGGATCAATTGGCTAAAAGCTTAATGATTTTGTCAGTATTCATGATGATCGCATAGTCAACTCGTGTTTCTCATTCTATCATATTCTCTATGCTTTACATTTGTGAGCAGGAATTTCGAAATCAACAATTGGTGTCAACAAATTCTTACTGCCAAAATTTACCGTATCACCAAACCCTTGTAAGGATTTTGTAGGTGGTAGATAGAGCTTTCATTGGAAGAACCTGGTTCTGGTGCAGTGGCAGTTATCAACAACAAAAGAGTTTCTGTAGGGAACTCGGAATGGATTAGGAGGTACCATCTAATTCCCTACTGTTCTTCGCATATGAATCAGAATTGCTAATTACGTTCCAAATTCTAATCCTTGCATGGATAAAACTCTTCGTCACAGGATCACCTTTCTGTAATCTCAGTCACCAAATATCTGTACTGTTTTCATAGTTTACTTAGTTTTACATTTGTTTTTGTTTCTTGCTGAGATTACAGACGTATTATATCCTCGTAGGGAAGGAGAGAACTCTTACCAGCTTGACTAAGCATGTGTCGCCTTTGTAAGATGCCATTTTTAGATTTCTGACCAGACCTAATAAATACCTTCCTCATGTTTTATTTTCATCCTTTATCATGAGAATTTAATTCCAAAGCTACTATCATGTATTCAATTTGATGGAGCACAGATGATAACAGGACTCGAAAGTACTAATCATCGAAGCTCAGCAGATAAGTGCCATTGAAGCGAACAGATGATTGTTCGACACTAATCATTGAAGCTCAGCAGATAAGTGCCATTGAAGCGAACAGATAAGTGCCGGTACTATCACTCTCCATAATTGGGAATTTTTTTCAATTCCTTATTTTCAGGGAAGAAAGAGCAAAGGAAGGTTGGACATATGGAACAAATCCACGTTCCGTAGACTGTTCCAAGGGGAGCCGGCTTGGTAATGTATTGTCACAGGACAAGAAGAAGACTTGGCTCGAAATCTCCAATTTCTTCAATTGCATATCATTTTCCGATCGCAATTCGTTAACTTTCCTAATAGCTATATTAAATTGTTAACAATCATAGTATATTAGTTAGACCTTGTTGCCATTACCTAGTAATTCATCTATAAATATTTAAGATGTGAAATTTAAGTTGTATATTGATATACTAGGTTAAAAGCCGGTCCAACATGGTCTAGGAGACCATACAAGCAAGCATGGATTGCATTTTCATGTCGTGGTGAAACTTCATCTTCGTAAGCCCTATTATCTTCAGTCTCATCTCCTCCATTATCCTCCGATTGATTCCACTGCTTCAGCCTCCACACAGCCGAAGTGCGTGCGGTAGTGGTAACCTGTGCAGTAGACGCACCAGCGTCGGGCGATGCTCCCCTGGCACACGTCGCACATCAGGCTCTGCCCTTGTGTTAGGGACAATAAAATGTGAGGGGTTGCTCGTGGTCCTCGCGCTTTGCTGTTGCTGCCAAGTCGGCGCACTCCGGGTGGAGGTCGTACTGGCAAATCGAGCAGCGGTAGGAAGACGTGTCCCCGTCGTCCTTGTTGCATGGATCACGCGAATTCTTCCCCATCGTGAGGCGGCGATCGGAGGAAACGAAAGGGGGTGCCCGGGGTACGACTCGTGACGTGGGAAGCTGCACTAGTTAACCGCAGCTTCATAAGTGTGTGTGAGAGTGAGAGACAGAGCGAGATGGTCGTGGAAATCATACATAATTTGTCTTCCTCGTGTTCTTTTTTTAAAATGATAAAACTATGCTTTTGGTACCTGAATTTAAGCATTTTTTTTTTCCAATTAATTGTATTAGGATGCACGTGTGAGTTGCGTTAAAAAAATCATACATTGGAGAATTGATGTGGCGTGGAACAATTAATATATTCAAGTTGGCCTATAACTCATTGATTTAAGCTTTTGAGTGAAAATGAGTCCGACTGAATTTACTAAAGGACTCGAACTTGAGCTCCCTCTTGGCCTTCTCTCTAGGTAAAGGTATCGGACTTAAATTGAACTTATGTAACTTTTCTAATCAAGTCCCTTTTGTTGTTTGGTTAGAACTAACACCTAGAGAAACTTGATAAAATAATGCAAAATAAAATGAGCCGTGCAGTCCTTCTACTAAATAGTTAATAGAGGCAATCAAGAGTAGAAGACGATGCACAAGAGATTACAGTGATTTGGATTTTTTGTTAAATAAAGGGATATGTGTTAGATACAACCTAATCCACTAATTAATCTATTTCATCCAAATACTATAGTATAATATAATTATATTACGTATGATCTCATCTTATAATACTTCAGTGCTAATTTGGTAAAGCCTACGTCCACTCTCCTATACTAACAATCTACGGCTTGATAAGCACGATTATAGAAAGATGTAATTGCCGCTAACACTTCTACATAAGCGAATGCTACCTCTACTAAGGCTTTCTCACTCTACACACTTGGCTCTATATACACTTCTCACAAGATTTCAAGTAAATGCTCAAGTAGACAATTTTGAATAAGTGAAGCTCTCTTGAATAAGGATGATGAACTCTTGATCTCTCTCACTATTTTTCGAACTTGGTGCTCTTTATATTCTCCTCGTCTTCCAACCTCCCGTTGGACAAAACCACTCCGAGGATCAATCACAAAAAACTAGTCATTGGTAGATTGCTTGGATACGGATCAACCACTTCAAGGATCAATCACAAAAAACTAGTCATTAGTAGATTGCTGGATAAAGATCACGAGTTGTTGAGGTGAGAGGAATCGACGACTTGAGAGGATTTGCTTGCCCATACAATCAAATCCTAGAATCCTTAAATCAGGCTTCTAATAAAGAAAATTATTTATGGAGGATTGTCAATAAAAAATTCTCATATGGAAAGCAATGAGAATATTTTTGTGATTGTTGATCTATTAATTTAATTTAGAAACGCAATCCTAACCAGATAATTGAACTTTTGTGAGGGAAATTTAACCTGTTAAATAATTAAGACTAAAATAGAATAAACAATGAGAATTAAAAAAGATCAAAATATATCTCTCCATATGAATCTCATATGAATCCGCCCCTGCCAGAATCCCGCCTACATCTATTAAAATAAAAGCGTTAAACACATTATATACAAAAGGCACATAGATATATTTGTAGTAAATCCTCATAATATGTGGGTTTTGTTTCCTTCAAAATCAAATATAAGTCCCAAAACCTTCAACTCCAAATCTTATTCCTGGACTTTCACATTTTTTTCTATTTTATTTGGATGACCTATGTGTTCTTTCGATTGTCAATTCTTTTCCCAAACATAGTATGCAAATTAAATTTTGAACAACCAGGGGAATCTGTTGAATTTTACTTAATTAAAGGGACTCTCCAAATGATTAATTCAAACTTATCTAATAAGTCACAGGAATCTAATCCGATATAAATTAGAAATTTAATCATAGCCACATGTTAGGGAATTGCGTTCCTTTTTGTTAGCGTCAAATTCAATCTCAATAATCTGTCGAAAATTTGCCCTCACCCAAACCAGGCAATGGTGTCGCCGCCCTTGCCACACCCTTGTAGGCCATTGTCGAGGCCTCGACGAACAGCTGAGGAAAGACAATGACCATTAGAAGGAAATAATATGACAAAAAAAGAAAGAAAAAAAAAACAAGTAAATTTTTAGAAAATTAAAAATAAAATTGCAAAAAGATCGTTAACATCAGCCTCGACTAGGTCACATAGGATGGCTAGTACTTGACCGGACTGCCACATTGGCATTTTCATTCCTAAATTATATTTGTATTTTGTAGAAATCACGGCATTGTGCCTGTTGAGATATTACTCGTCAAGACGGTTGACACGTCCCCTTATCAAAGGATAATCTTCATCTATCGCTCGGACATATAACTTGCGAGATCAGATAAGGACACATGGCGTCAGTCTAATTATTCGTTTTATTTTTATGAGATAGGATTAGTTAATTTTGGCATTATTACTTTGCATAATCGGGGACCTTTTTTTAATTCCTTGTTTTCAGGGAAATGAAGGGCAAGCGAAGGTTGGAAATATGGAACGAATCCACGTTCCAAAGACGGTTCCAATGGGAGTCAGCTTGGTCATGCACTGTCAAGACAAGAAGGACCGTTGAGTTGACTTGGCTTGAACTCCCACACTCGTTCAATCTTATATCATATGCCGACCGCAGCTTCTTTACTTTTCTAATAGCTATATACTATTCATTTTCCTCCAGGCCGGCCGTCAATTACTCGGCAATGGTCCCAGATCGTCGTAGCCCAAATCAGGTGATGGTTTCGCAATCCTTGTCAGCTCTCGTAGTTCATCGCCGAGGCCCCAACGAATGGTGGAGGAAAGAAGATGAACAGTAGAAGAAAATGACAAAAAAGAAAGAAAAGAAAAGAAAAGCTCAATTTTTTTAAAAAAAATCTACAAAACGACATCATTTCATTGAAGATTGTCCGTGTCATCCGCCGACCTTGCCATATAAGACAGCTGGCACTGATTGAACTTCCACGTCTGTGATTTTCTACACAATTACGTTTTTTTAGTAGCAATCACACTGTTGTCCCTTCAATGATTTATGCAAAGTATAGGTTCATCGAGAGATTACTCGTCAAGACGGTCGACACATCCCATTACCAATGGATAATCTTCACCTGTGGGGCTCGAACATGTAACTCGTTATTCCTCTGCTATCACTCTCCATAATTTGGGACCTTTTTAATTAAGAGCTAACAAAGGTTGGACATATGGAACAAATCCACGTTCCTGAGACTGTTCCAATGGGAGCCAGCACTGTCAGGACAAGGAGAAGAAGGACCGTTGACTTGGCTTGAACTCCCCCATTTCTTCAATTAAACTAATAGCTATATTAAATTGTTAATAATTATAAAACTTTGTCGTTATTAACTAGGTTAAAAGCCGGCCTAAATTCTTGTACTAAATCTTTGCTCCCTTTTTCAGTATGAGCACTATTTCAACCGAATAAAACAATACAGTGAGGACAAGAAATAGGTCAAGAGCATATTCTAAGGAAGCAGTTAATTTACGACTGAACTTACGTACAAATAATTATTCCAAACAAAAACAAACAAAGATCGCATTAGAAGCTTGCTCAAAGGAAACACTAGCCTCACTTCAAAGCCCTAATTTTCAATATTTGTAGTCAGTGGAAGGCGATGCCTGCAAACATTTTAATACAATCCTAGTCAAAGATTCAAAACTCCATGAAACCAAGAATATTCTGATATTCGACATTTATATAATTTGGATACTGCTTCGCACAAACACACACAGAGACTCGAGTTGAGAAACACTTTGTTACAGATCCTCATGGACCTTCCGTATGGAGATTGGGTTTTATCCAGGTCACTCTCATGCTTAGGTACCATCACTCTTTTATTGTGGAGTGTCTTAGCTTCAGCAGAAACTGGCAGGGACGAGACCGATCGGCTCGCTTTGCTGGAATTTAAGGCTCAAATAGCAGATCCCGGCGGTGTTTTGAGCTCGTGGAATGATACTAGCCACTTCTGTGAGTGGAATGGCGTCACATGCGGTCGTCGACATCGAAGAGTCACCGTACTGGACCTCAACTCCAAGAACCTCTCTGGAGTCGTGGCACCCCATATTGGCAACCTGAGCTTTCTGAGGGAAGTCTACTTGCATAACAATAGCTTTTGCTCTGAAATTCCCCTGCATTTCGGCCGCTTGTTTCGGTTGCAGAAGTTGTTCCTTAATAACAACTCGCTCAGTGGGCAAATCCCTTCGAATCTCTCCCATTGCTCTAATTTGCTCATTCTTAACTTAGGCTTCAACATGCTTGAAGGAAATTTGCCTACAGAACTCGGCTCCCTGTCCAAGCTCCAACAACTTATACCTCAAGCCAATTTCTTGATGGGAAACATTCCGCCGTCCTTTGGAAATTTATCCTCTCTTCAAGTATTCTCAACATATTCAAATAACTTCGATGGTATGATCCCGGAGACTCTTGGCCGATTGAGAAATCTAAACTTGCTCACTCTTGGCTTGAATAAATTTGTTGGTACAATTTCTATCTCAATCTTCAATATATCCAGTGTGACAATCTTTGATGTGACTGAAAACGAATTAGAGGGGGTTTACCCAGTGACTTAGGCTTCACTCTTCCAAATCTCAAGAGCATCGGTTTGAGTTACAACCACTTCAGTGGACCCATTCCCGAGTCAATATCCAACATCTCTAATCTTGCTCAATTCGAAATCCTATCGAATAACTTTATCGGGAAAGTTCCTTCTTTCTCAAAGATGAGAGGACTCTCTAGGTTTAATATTGGCCGAAACAACTTAGGAAGTGGGCAATCTGCCGATCTTGACTTCCTATGCTCTTTAACCAATTCCACAAACTTAAAAACATTGGATATTGGCTACAATGCTTTTCGAGGAGCAATACCCAACTGTATCGGCAACCTCTCTATCACCCTTTCGCAGTTTTTCTTAAATTACAATTATATTTCTGGTCCCTTACCTTCTGGAATCGGAAATATCATCGATTTGGAGATATTGGGAATGAGGGACAACAACATCTTGGGAAACATTCCTTTAGAGTTAGGAAATTTGAGCAAACTGAACCTTATGGATCTTGGCCAAAATAAATTCTCCGGGAAAATACCAGAATCTATCGGCAATTTAAGAATGTTAACCAAATTATCTTTGTATGGAAATTATCTCCAGGGCTCGATACCATCGTCTCTAGAAAACTGCAAGAATCTTCTTCTCTTAGACCTTTCGACCAATGACCTCAGCGGTAACATACCCGCGCAAATTGTGGGCCTCTCATCTTTGTCGATTTACCTTGACTTATCTCAAAATAGTCTTACTGGCTCCCTTCCAAATGAAGTTGGAAACTTAAAAAATCTAGGCGAATTACATCTCAACGGGAACAAATTGTCACAAAAGATTCCAAGCAGTATCGGCAGTTGTATATCCATGGAACGCCTATATGTACAGGATAACTTTTTTGAAGGGCCCCTACCATTGACCATGAGTTCCATGAGAGGCCTTCAAGTGTTAAATGTTTCCAACAACAGATTGTCCGGCCAAATCCCAAAATTTTTGGAGTTGCTGAATCTGACGAATTTGAGCCTATCTTACAATGACTTCAATGGTGCATTGCCTACCGGAGGAGTTTTCGGAAGTGTCATCTCAACTTTAGTTGTTGGAAACAAGAAGCTTTGCGGGGATCTACCATATTTTCAACTACCGAAATGCGACTACAGAGAGTCAAAACGGACGAGAATAGGCGGAACTGCAAAAGTTATAATATCCACAGTCTCTGCTCTTGTAGGAGTTGCTTGCATGATCTCTTTGTTATACTTCTTCTGGTATAGACACAATAAGAAATCGTCAGCTTCAAGCTCTTCTGAAGAAGGGCTTTTGCATGTTTCTTATCACAGTCTACTGAAAGCGACCAGTGGATTCTCCTCCGCCAATTTGCTCGGTGTGGGAAGTTTTGGATCTGTGTACAAAGGGCTTCTTGATCAAACTCAGTCGAACGTGGCCATCAAGATTCTTGACCTTACACGTCAAGGAGCTTCCAAGAGCTTCATAGCTGAGTGTGAGGCCTTAAGAAGAATCCGGCACCGTAATATCGTGAAGGTACTCACGGCATGTTCCGGTTTTGATTTCAATGGAAATGATTTCAAGGCTCTAGTATATGAATTCATGTCGAATGGGAGCTTGGATGAATGGTTGGACCCAACTACATCACAATTTACAACGAGAAGCAAGTTGAGTCTACTAGAGAGAGTGAATATTGCCATTGATGTTGCTTGTGCGCTAGATTATCTCCATCATCATTGTGAAACACCAATTGTTCATTGTGATTTGAAGCCAAGCAATGTCCTTCTTGACGATGAAATGACCGGACATGTCGGCGATTTCGGGCTTGCCAGGTTCCTCCCAGAAGCAACGCACATTTTACTGGCTGATCAATCAAGCTCTGTCGAAGTAAACAGATCTTTTGGCTACATAGCTCCAGGTAATAATGCAGAAGTTGGGCTATTAATTTTATTTCCTCATATTAATCACACAATTGGAGACCGATCCTTATAAAAAATGCATCGGATGAAACATCTCTGGAATATATTTCGATCTCAATTACTTACTATGCATCGCTATGCTCTATTGGCTATTGTAGAGTATAGCTCGGGAAGTGCGGCATCCACAAAAGGAGATGTGTACAGCTTTGGAGTCCTTGTTCTGGAGATGTTTACAGGCAAGAGGCCGACCAATGACATGTTTGGAAATGGGTTGAACCTTCATAGCTTTGCAAAGGCAGCTCTGGCAAATCAAGTGGAAAAGGTAATTGATCCCGTTTTACTTCAGGTAATCCAGGAGTCGAAGGAGAGACGAACTGTCATTCTAGATAGCAAGAACAAAAGCTGGTTTAGTTCTTTGGAGTGTTTGGTTTTGATCATCGAAATAGGAGTCACTTGCACTTTTGATTCTCCATGGGAACGTATGGACATCAGCGATGCATTAACTAAACTTCAAGGAATCAGGAAGAAACTTCTTGAGTTCATTGTCATTGCCTAGTTGATGTAAGATCCGAGCTTCATATGGAGTAATGTGGTCTTCATGATTATTGCTATCTGGAATAGGATGTGGAATATGGCCATTCACGGACAATTTGAATCTGGGGACAGCAAAACCACAAGTGATGGAGACTGGTGACTTAGCAATCCGAGGAAGATCAAAATAGTTTATGTTGTTTTAAGCAAAAAATCACTGTCCTTCAGGTGTGTGAAAAGTAAATGTACTTTCTTTTGCTTTAGCCTAAAAGATAGTTATTGTGACCTGCTTGAGAGTTGCACCAGGAACATGCCAGGAACATGTAATAAAAGAAAAATAAACATCTACTGACATGGACTTTTGTTTTCTCTGTTGCAAACTTGGCCCTTTGGATTTGGCTTGTATATAATAAATTTACTGATGACTTTGGGGAAAATTACCAAAGAATTTCTAAACATAATGTAATTGTACCAATTCAGTCCTAAACTTTCTTTTCTTTTTTTTGGACAATGCAGTCATAAACCTTTTGCATTTGTATCAATTCAGTTTATCCAGCCAACTTTGATCGACAAGCATTGATGGGAATGTCGACCTGTGTCAACGTGGTGCTACAAACGCTGACCCGACAATTTTAATAATACGTTATTTTTTCAAATTATCTATTTATGTATTTTTCATGTTCTTTTCTTTTCTTTTTCTTCTCCTACTTCCTCCAAGTGGTCGGTGGACCGGCGATTGGCCGAGGCAACCTCACTAGCCTTCGCTTCGGCCGTTCGCCGGATAGATGATCTATCGAAGGAAGAAAAAGAAGAAAAAGAAAAAAATAAACAAAAAATAAACTTTTGAAAAAATTTTAGTATATAATTAAAAATTGCCATGTCGTCGTCTGCTAACTAAAGTTGGCCGGATGGATTAAATTAGCAAAAATGCAAAAGTTATAGAACTAAATTGACAAAAAATATCTAGAACCGAATTGACATAATTGCAATAGGTTTAGGACTTTTTTATTAATTTTTCCAATTACTTGCCTCTAAAATTTTTTACAATATTTAAATATTATAGAAGTTTATGAAAAGGAATATGTGATTACGTATATCAATGTTTGTTCTTCTTATATCAATAGATAAAGCTGAAGCCATGAGAATATATACTTTTGTAATCGCCACATGCAAACCTTACCTCTATGATTGTGCCGAGGCGAGCCATATCGCATTATCCTGCCACATGGCCTATATTAGTCCAATTAGCATAAGCTTTGCGAGTGGTAACTTATTTTATTCACTACGTGAACAAAAGCATCAGTCGTGCATTAAACTCAAAAATAAGTTAAAAAAATTAATGTGAGTGGTAACTTATTTTATCACATGAATAAATTCTACTCAATATTCACTAAATTTATACATTCCATTTAAGTAATAAAACTTGCAAATCACTTGAATCACATTTCATTTAGTTTTATTTACTTCTTTTAGAATGCAATTATTTTAAACGTAGCGTTCATCATTCGAAACAAATTTGTCTAGTAATAAATGAAAATGACGAACGAAAGTATTATTTTTGAAAATTCACTTAATTTCATGTTGATATATTTTTGAAAAGGACATTAGAATAGAAATAATTTGATGAGTTTTGATTTATTAGTTGAGACTTGACAAGTAGTCAATTACATTTATCCAAGTGAAATTTACAAAAGATTGGATATAACAATGAAGACTCCTTTCCTCTTTATGAATGGGTGTCTCTCCATTTATTTCAATGCCTCGAATAGACGAAGACATGCTGAAAGTTTACGGGAATGTTCTCTCTTGGATTATGGAATATTTTTTACCAATACAAAGTTGTACCAAATTCAAGGTCATCGTGATCCTAAGGATTTGAAATTCTCATAATTGATTTGAGATTTAGCCATGAAAGCCCTCAATTTTTCATCGCTTATTTTTTAATTTCACGAATGCTGAAAATGAAGGTAAAATATTCTAATAATAATTGAATACTGAATACCAAATAATACTAGTTTATTAACTAATCAGGAGCACTTTTGATAAGTTTTTGAAAAACAATTACCAAGATTCTAACTGCTAGTAATTATCATTTTCTAATAAGTAATTTTAGTGGCCTTTGCTTACCTAGTAATGTTCTGACTTAGTTAAACCTGTTAAGCTTGAACATGTCATGATTATTGGATGTGTTTAGCTTTACTGAGTGCTAAATATTTTAGTTTTCAAGACTTAGTCGAGTTATCAAACAAGCTGAAGGTTTTGGTAACTTGCATCAATGCAAATTGGTAAGTTACTGAGCAACTTGACACTGACATTCAAATATTAGATAACTTCTGCCGACTTTAATAAAATTAAATGTTTGATAGAAATTTCTTTTAACAATAAGAAGATGGAGTATAGGCAATCAACGGTCTCCCACTCGCCACGATTTCTTCCATAACATTGCTTGATTGTGATAAACTCTTTTAAACCGGGCTACCACGTTCGGTGGTATGTGAGAGACTTATTAAATGTTCTCTCACATACTTTATAAATGAATACCAAATATATTGGACATTACTAATCCCAGATAATAATCATATATTGGATTTTTCATTTTTTTTATAATCGTTGTTTTTAGGGTTAATATCACGAAAAATCCCAAACTGGTACACTTGTGACCAATTGACCCCAAACCAATTTTTTTATCACAAAAAAAACTCAAACCGATATATTTGTGATAAAATTTATTCAAAATTTATTTTTTAACCATCGAAAACAGTAAACTTGTATGCCTATGAAAATTTTACTCTTCGTTAGTTTTTGTTAAATTAATCTAATACCTTAAAAATTTCAAACTAATACACATGTGACAAAAAGAGGGTCAAATCTCTAAATTGATATACTTGTCAATGGTCACGTATCCTCTAACTCAGTAATTTAATGATAAAATTTAACGAAAACTAAATAATGATAAATTTGTCAAAGGTGCAATATTTTGAAAATCAAATAATTAATTTAAGATAAATTTATTATATTTGTACCAATTTGAAATTTTCATTGTATTAACTCTTGTTTTTAAACAGGTCAATCTATTGAGCCCGTCACTTCGCGACCAGTCTCCTCTTCCTTCCTTAACCCCTTCGTCTTCCACCTCCATCTTTACGTCTCCAGGTCACAGACTCTGCTGCATTAACGCTGACCGCGTCCGCAGCCCGAGCTTTGCTTTGTTCTTGTCTTTTTCTCCTCCCGAGGTTTCGTTTGCAGTGCGTTCAACGTTCCTAACACTGTTCCAATGGAAGTCGGCTTGGTCGTGCCCTGTCAGAACAAGGAGAAGAAGGACCGATGACTTGACCTGGCTTGAACTCCCGCACTTCTTCAATTAAATATCATATGCCGACCGCAACTTGTTTACCTTTATAATAGCTATATACTATTCATTTTTTCCCTCCGCTGGCCCTCCCTTACTCGCCAATGGCCCATAAAAGTCACAAGCTATAGGCAATGATCGTGATGCCTTCGCGCAGATTTGGGCAAGGGTCCAGATTGCCCTCACCCAAATCAGGCGATGGTGTTGCAACCCTTGCCATGCTCTTGTTGGCCGTCATTGAGGTCCTGACAAACGGCAAAAGTAAGATGAATCATGGAAGAAAAGAATAGTTAAAAAAAAAAAAGGAAAGAAAGGAAAACAAATTCAAAGAGTTTGCACAAAAATTGCAAAAGGACAACATTTCATTTAATATGATTAACGTTATTGGTCGGCCATGCCACATAAGATGACGTGTGCACTATTTCCTCTCTAAATTATGGCTTTTGGTAGCAATTGTGCTGTTGTCCCTCTAATGGATTGTCAAGAGATCACCCATCAAGACGATTAACATGTCTTATTATCAAAGGATAATCTTCAGCCATCGGGCTTAGACATATAACTTGCTAGGTTAGGTTAGGTAAGGGCAGGTGATGTGTCTCTAATGATTAGTTAATTTTATTATTACTACTTTACATTTCCAGGACCTTTTTTAATTCCTTGTTTTCAGGGAAATGACGGGGCAAACCAAGGTTGGACATATGAAACAAATCCACGTTGACTTGACTTGGCTTGAACTGCCGCACGTCTTCAATTAAATTTCATGTGCTGACAGCAACTTATTTACTTTTATAATAGCTATATACTATTCGTTTTTTCCCATCGCCGGCCGTCGATTACTCGCCAATGGCCCATGAAAGTCGCCATATACAAGCAATGATCTCGATGCCTTGGCGCAGATTTGGGCCAGGGTCCTAGATTGCCTTCACCCAGATCAGGTGACGGTGTTGCAGCCCTTGCCACGCCCTTGTAGGCCATGGTCGAGATCCTGATGAACGGCAAAGGGAAGAAGGTGAACCGTAGAAGGAAATAATTGTACAAAGAAAGGAAGAAAATAAAATAAAATAAATTTAGAAAGTTTACAAAAAAATGGGAAAGGATGATATTTTATTTAATAAGATCAATGTTATTCCTCGGCCATGCCATAGAGGACGGTTGGTACTTGATTTCCTGCCTAAATTATGGTTTTTAGTAGCAATCACGCCGTTCCCCCTCCAATGAATTGTCAAGAGATCACCCATCAAGACAATGAACATATCTTGTTTTCATAGGATAATATTCCCCTATTGGGTTCGGATATGTAACTTTTTAGGTTATGTAAGGACAGGTGATGTGTGTCTAATGATTAATTAATTTTGCTATTACTACTTTATATAACCCGAGACCTTTTTTAATCCTTACTATCATGGAAATGAAGGGCAAAAGAAAGTCGGTCATATGGAACAAATCCACTTTTAACACTGTTCCAATGGGAGTCGGCTTGGTCATGCACTATCAGAACAAGGAGAGAAGTACCGTTCACTTGACTTGGCTTGAACTCCCGCACTTAATAGCTATGTGCTATTCATTTCTTCCCTCCGCCGGCCATCGATTACTCGCCAATGGCCTATGAAAGTCGCCAGCTACATGCAATGATTCTCATGCCTTCGCACATATTTGGGCGAGGGTCCTAAATCGCCCTCACCCAAATCGGACGACGGTGTCGCAGCCTTAGCCACTCCCTCGTAGGCCATTGCCAAGGCCCTGACTTATGGTAAAGGAAAGAAGATGAACCGTAGAAGGAAAGAATAGTACAAAAAAAGGAAAGAAAAAAAATTAAAATAACTTTAGAAAGTTTACATAAAAAAATTACATAAGGACAACGTTCTATTTAAAAGGGAAAAAGCCACCAAAAATCCTAAACTTTGAGAGATATTTATCCAAACTTTTTTTGGTGACATCAAAAACACCAAATTGTGCCCATTGTAACACATTCACCTCAATTTTTTTTGGCGACACCGAAAACCCCAAACTATGAATACCGTGACATATTTATCCCAAATTTATTTTTTGTGACAAAAAAACCAACATTTTAGGCAAGTGACAAAGTTAACCCAAATTTCAGGGTAATGTGTTACACAGATAAAAGTTTAAGGTTTTTGGTGACATAAGAAAAAGTTAGGATAAATGTGTCACGCTGGTACAATTTTGGAAAAAATGTGTCATATAAGTACAAGTTTAGAGTAAATGTATCACATGGTTACATGTTTACGGTTTTTGGTGTCACAAAATTTATTTTGGATAAATGTGTCACAATGTGCATAGGTTATGATTTTTGGTGGTTTTTACCCTTTTTAAAATGATCATTGTTATCCGTCGGTCATGCCACATAGGACTACCTAAGCGGGTTTTCTTGCCTAAATTATGATTTTTAGTAGCAATCATGTCATTATCCCTCCCATGGATTATCAAGAGATCACCCATCAAGATGGTGAACAAGTCTTGTCGTCAAAGGATTCATCAATCGGGCTCGGACACATAACTTGTTAGGCTAGGTTAAATAAGGACAGGTGATGTGTGTCGATTAGTTAATTTTGGCATTACTACTTTACACAAACCGGGACCTTTTTCAATTCATTGTTATCACGGATCTGAAGGGCAAACGAAGGTTGGACATATGGAACAAATCCACGTAGAAGGAAAGAATAGTATACAAAAAATAAAGCAAAAAAAAATAATTCAGAAATTTTATGAAAAAATTGCAAAAGGACGACATTTTATTTAAAGTGGTCAATATTATAGGTCGGCTATTCCACATAGGGACGGCCTGTGCGAGATTTCCTGCCTAAATGATGATTGTTAGTAGCAATCGCGCACTTGTCCCTCCAATGGATTGTCGAGAAATCACACATCAAGATGGTCAACATGTCTTGTTATCAAAGTATAATATTCACCCATCGGGCCTTAACACATAACCCGTCAGGTTAGGTTAGATAAGGACAAGTGACGTGTGTCTAATGATAAGTTAATTTTGGTATTACTGCTTTACATAACCAGGGACCTTTTCTAACTCATTGATTTCGTGGAAATAAAGGGAAAACGAAAGTTGGGCATATGGAATAGATCCAACGGGAGTCGGCTTGGTCATGCAATTTCAGAACAATGAGAAGAAGGACCACTGACTTGACTTGGTTTGAACACGCGCACTTCTTTAATTAAACATCATATGCTGACCACAACTTGTTTACTTCTATAGTAGCTACATATATGCATTTTTTGCCCTCCCTGGCCGTTGATTACTTGCCAATTGCCCATGAAATTCGCCAGCCGCAGGCAACGATCGTGATGCCTTCACGCAAATTTGGGCAAGGGATCCTGATCGCGCTCTCCCGACTGAGGTGACGGTGTCGCATCCCTTGCCAAGCCCTTGTAGGCCATCGCCAAGGTCCTAACGAGCGGCAAAGGGAAGAAAATGAACCGTACAATGGTCAGTGTTATCCGTCGGCTGCACCACACAGGAAGGCCTGGGCGATTCCCCATCTAATTCATGGTTTTTAGTAGCAATCGCGCCATTGTCTGTCCAGGGAGTTGTCAAGAGATCACCTATCAAGACAGTCAGTATGACTTGGTATCAAAGGATAATATTCTCCCATCGGGCTCGAACATATAACTTGTTAGGCTAGGTTAGATAAGGACAGGTGAAGTGTGTTTGATAATTAGTTAATTTTGGTATTACTACTTTACATTATCCAGGACCTTTTTGAATTCATTGTTTTCAGGGAAATGAAGGGAAAACGAAGGTTGGACATATCGAACAAATCCATGTTCCTAACACTGTTGACTTGACTTGGCTTGAACTCCCGCACTTCTTCATTTCTTTCCTTCCGCCGGCCGTCTATTACTCGCGAATAGCCCATGAAAGTCGCTAGCAACAGGCAATGGTGGTGATTCCTTCACGCAGATTTGGGCGAGGCTCCTAGATCGCCCTCACTCAAATCAAGTGACGGTGTCGCGACCTGTGCCATGCCCTCGCAGGCCATCGCCAAGGCATCAATGAATGGCGTAGGGAAGAAGATGCACAATAGAAGGAGAGAATAGGACCAAAAAAAAAAGAAAAAAACTCAAAAATTTTAGAACTTCTTGCAAAACGATCGTCCATGTTAGCCGCCAGCCATACCATTTAGGATGGTTGGCAATAACTGAACTGCCATGTCTACGATTTTCGACATAAATTATGATTTTTAGTAGCAATCACGTCGTTGTCCCTTCAATGTATTTATGCAAAGTAGAGTTTATTGACGGATGACCTGTCAAGATGGTTGACACGTCCCGTTGTCAAACGATAGTTCACCCGTCGGGCTCGCACATGTAACTTTTTAGGCCAGGTAACTGGTAAGGACACATAATTGGAGACTTTTTTAATTCATTGTTTTCAGGGAGGCAAGATCAAAGGAAGGTTGGAAAGTATACCCATTTTCCTACGTCTGTTGCAATGGGAGCCGGTTGCGTACGACACTGCCTATATTATTCCAATGAAATAGTAGCATCACTTCGACGGCATAATTTTCAATATTTTGTAGTAGGTGAAATGCGATGCCCGCAAGCTCTATAAAATTCCAATCTATAGAATTTGGATCCTGCTTCGCACGAACACCTAGAGAGACTCGAACTGAGAACACTGTTACAAATCCTCATGGCCCTTCCCTGTAGAGACCGGGCTTTATTCTGGTCATTCTCCTGTTTAACTACCATCGTTCTTTGCCTATGGAGTGTCCTAGCTTCAACACAAACTGGTGGGAACGAGACCGATCGGCTTGCTTTGCTGGAATTTAAGGCTCGAATAGCCAATCCCGACGGTCTTTTGAGCTCGTGGAATGATACTAGCCACTTCTGCAAGTGGTACGGTGTGACATGCGGTCGTAGACACCAAAGGGTCACGGTATTGGACCTCAAGTCCAAGCACCTCTCGGGGGTCGTGCCGCCCCATATCGGTAACCTGAGCTTTCTGAGGGAAGCCCATCTGCAGAACAACAGTTTCCACTCCGAAATTCCCCAGCATTTCGGCCGCTTGTTTCGGTTGCAAAAGTTGTTCCTCAATAACAACTCGTTCAGCGGACAAATCCCTTCAAATCTCTCCCATTGCTCTAATTTGCTTGTTCTTAACATAGGCTTCAACATGCTTGAAGGAAATTTGCCTACGGAACTCAGCTCCATGTCCAAGGTCCAACGGCTCATACTTGGTGTCAACAGGTTGACCGGAAATGTCCCACCGTCATTTGGAAACTTATCCTCTCTTCAAGCCTTCATAACAGCTGTGAATAACCTCGGTGGTAAGATCCCAGAGACTCTTGGCCGGCTGAGAAATCTAAACATCCTCGCTGTTGGCATGAATAACTTTGTTGGTAGTATTCCTATCTCCATTTTCAATATATCCACCATGACAATCTTTGACGTGACTGGGAACCAATTAGAGGGGAGCTTACCCAGTGATTTAGGCTTCACTTTTCCGAATCTTGAGAGAATTGATTTGACTGAAAACCACCTCACTGGACCCATTCCCGAGTCAATATCCAATGCTAGTAATCTCGGTGTAATTCTAATTGGGTTGAACAACTTTAACGGGAGAGTTCCTTCTTTTCCAAAGATGAGAGGACTCAGTTGGTTTCACATCGGCGGTAACAACTTAGGATGTTGGCGATGTTCTGATTTGGACTTCCTCTGCTCTTTAACCAATTCCACAAACTTGAAAAAGTTGGCAATGGGGGACAATGCTTTTAGAGGACCAATACCCGACTGTATCGGTAACCTCTCTATCACCCTTTCCATTATTGGGTTAGGTAATAATCATATTTTTGGAGCCTTGCCTTCTGGAATCGGAAATCTCATCAATTTGGAGTTCCTGGGCATGAGGGGGAACAACATCTCGGGAAACATTCCTTCTAAGATAGGAAATCTGAACAAAATAAAGTTTATGGATTTGAGCCTAAATAATTTATCGGGCCAGATACCAGAATCTATCGGGAATTTAAGGATGTTAACTAAATTGTACTTGGATGGCAATAATCTCGGGGGATTCATACCATCGTCTATAGGAAACTGCCAGAATCTACTTCTTTTGGACCTTTCGACCAACTACCTCAATGGTAACATACCCCCGGAAATTATGGGCCTCTCATCATTGTCAATTTATCTGAACTTGTCTCAAAATAGTTTTACGGGCTCCCTTCCAAGAGAAGTTGGAAACTTGAAAAATCTCGGCATATTAAGTCTTGACCAGAATAGATTATCTCAACAGATTCCCAGCAGTATCGGCAGTTGTTTATCCCTTGAATTCCTATATCTGCAAGATAATTCCTTTGAAGGGCCCATACCATCGACTATGAGTTCCATGAGAGGCCTTCAAGTTTTGAATGTTTCCAACAACCAATTGTCTGGCCAAATCCCAGTATATCTAGAGTCGTTGAATCTGACGAATTTAAGCCTATCTTACAATGATTTTGAGGGTGCCTTGCCTACAAAAGGAGTTTTCAGAAGTGCCATTTCAACTTTGGTTGTTGGAAATAAGAAGCTTTGTGGGGGTCTACCAGAATTTCAGCTACCTAAATGCGACTACAAAGAGTCAAAACGGAGGAGAATAAACAAAACTAGAAAAGTTCTGATATCCATGGTATTTGCTCTCATAGGAGTAGCCTGCATGCTCTCGCTGCTATACTTCTTTCGGTATAAACACAACAAGAAAGCATCAGCTTCAATCTCCTTCGAAGAAGGGCTTATGCATATTTCTTATAACAGTCTACTGAAAGCGACATGTGGATTCTCCTCCACCAATCTCCTCGGTGTGGGTAGTTTTGGATCCGTGTACAGAGGGCTTCTTGATCAAACTCAGTCAATCGTGGCCATCAAGATTCTCGACCTTACATGCCATGGAGCTTCCAAGAGCTTCATAGCCGAGTGCAAGGCCTTGAGAAGAATCCGACACCGTAATCTCGTGAAGGTACTCACGGCATGTTCCGGGTTTGATTTGAATGGAAATGATTTCAAGGCCATTGTTTATGAACTCATGCCGAATGGGAACTTGGATGAATGGTTGCACCCAATTACATCGCAAGATTCAGCAAAAAACAAGTTGAGTCTGCTTGAGAGAGTGAATATTGCCATTGATGTTGCTTGTGCACTAGATTATCTCCATCATCACTGTGAAGCACCAATAGTACATTGTGATCTAAAGCCTAACAATGTCCTTCTTGACGAAGGAATGATTGGACATGTAGGTGATTTCGGGCTTGCAAGGTTCCTTCCAAAAGCAACATATAAGTTACTGGCCGATCAATCAAGTTCTGTCGGAGTAAAAGGATCTTTCGGCTACATAGCTCCAGGTAATGATGCGCAAGTTGGGTCTTCCAGTTGATTCCTTTATATAGAACACATGAGACCTTTTGTAGAAGGGTACAAGAAACATCACTGACACAATATTTCAATCTTAATTATTCACCATGCATCACTACGCACTGTTGATTATTGTAGAGTACGCCATGGGAAGTGTGATATCCACAGAAGGAGATGTGTACAGTTTCGGAGTCCTCGTTTTGGAGATATTCACAGGCAAGAGGCCGACTGATGACACGTTTGAAAATGGGCTGAACCTTCATCAATTTGCAAAGGCAGCTCTGGCAGATCAAGTGGAAAAGGTAATCGATCCTGTTCTACTTCAAGAATTCGAGAAGTCGGAGAAGAGACAAACAGTCGCTCCAAAGGGCAAGAACAATACTTGGTGTAGTATTCAGGAGTGTTTGGTTTCGATCATCGAAATAGGAGTTGCTTGCTCTTTTGAGTCTCCCAGGGAACGAATGGACATCGGCGGTGCAATGATTAAACTCCAAAAAATCAGGAAGAGACTTCTTGAGTTCATTGACATTTCCTTGTCCATGTAAAATCCGAACTTCATGTGGAGTCATGTGGTCTTCATGAACATTGCTTTGTCTAGAATTTGATATGGAGTTTTGTCATTCACAAACAATCTGAATCTGGCAACAGCAAAACCACAAGCAAATGGAGGCTACTGACTTAGCAATCTAAGACAGATCAAAATTGGTTATGTTGTCTCAAGCTAAAGTTCACTGTCCTTCAGCTGCAAGAAAGATAAAGTTACCAGATTGAATGTCTGCATGAAATCTATCATTCATTCATACATAATGGTTCCCTGTTGTTGAATATCTACATTTGAAAGAGGAAACAACTTACCAGGATCGAGGATACAAACCCATAAAGTTCGAACTAAACGAACTGGCATGGGGCATTGGGAAAGTAGGCTGCCAGTATGGAAACATTGGCAGCCATCAAAGGCATGGGAATTGAATGAAAGATTGCAACTATATGGAAAGATCGGAGTCTGTGTCACCATCAGGGAGAGGCGGTTAAGGTCAATTTCCTTGAATTACCCATTCTTACTGATAGTAATGTTAATCTCTGCTGCTACATGTGTATTCTGGAATGAGTATCCATTTCTGGTCTTGACCGATAATTTAGTGAACCAAGATTGCACTTTTGAATCTTGATGTCATGAGTATCCATTTCTGGTCTTGGCTGTTGTTCATCCAGCTTTCGTTTAAATTGTCTTTCAGGATTGGTCAAGCAAAATTAATTGGTATTAGATCGTCATGTAGCAATCATGAGTTGACAAGTGCCCAAAATGGGATAGGATCTACTAAATGCTCAAGTTTAAGGAACTTTCTTTCTCTGTGTAAACAGATCTAACTGGAAGAAGCAAATGAAGGATTAGGGGATGCGCTCCGTAGGTGACCTCTGCAGGCCGACTGGCTCCCCTCTTCTTTGGCTTCAGGAGGACAACGTCTGGAACCAATGGGAGCACCTCGTTCTCCACCTCGCCAACCTCCAAATGCGGCTCGCCTCGCAGCCGGAAAACATGGAGACCCTCAATGTAGCCATCGTCCGCCGCTTCCGGAAGAAGCTCCTCCGGAACTACACCCTCCGGTGCTCTTATTTGGGCAGGAAGTTGAACGTCTGGATCTCCGACAGTCGCGAGGCTGTATATACAAGAGAGTATATGGATGCATTGTGGCGAGCGCAGACGTTCAAATGCAATAAATGGTGAGAATTGGAGATTAGAAGGACCTAAAATGTGAAAGCTTTTGATATCGTGGATCCATTTAGCAAAAGGATGGACGAAATGAAGATCTTGCCCGCCGAGTACTAGTAAGATCAATGAAGTTAAGAAGTTCATTTTCGGTCTTGTGCATTCTCGGTCACGCACGATGCGTTTCAGGGAAGAAACTGAATGATTGCTCAATGTACATCTACTTAGTTTTGCTTGTTACAACTGCATCACATTGGCGTACTGGGAAAGATGATTCATCTGAAGTGCTCTATGCATGAGCTGCTGGTACTATTGACAGGGTAAGTAACCGCTCAAATGTCATTGACGCTGACATAATTCAGATGACACATCGTCAGAAGTTGAGGTTCTTCAATATGCTGCAGGAGTAGAATCAAATACAATACATCCTGTTGGCAAAGCAATTGTAAAGCAGCTCAAGCTCGGAAATGCCCGAAAGGGAAGGTGCTTTCTTCAGATTATGAACAATAGAGAACTCGTGTTTCCCATTCTATTATATTCTCTATGCTTTACATCCGCAAGCAGGAACTTCAAAATCAACAACTGGTGTCAACAAATGAACTTGAAAAAGAGTTTTTTTTTTTTTTTTTGCCCCCTTTTGGCTATTTAACGAACGAACACGGGAAAAGAGCTAGACTCGAAAAAGAGTGCTGTACACTAGTTTGACGTGTCGGATCATTGCCTGAACCTCCTTGAGCACGTAACATAGAGGTACAAGACATGAGTCTGCTAGATGTGAGCAGGGAAATAAACTGAAGCTCAGTATGGCTATGGCCATAGTTCCAACAGAACAGCTCCGATCATGCGAGCTACCCTTGGCTCTCTGTCTTTATGGATGTTTGGATGCGTCATTACCAGAGTGGAATCTTGCTACCTTCACTCTCTAAAACTTGTCCAATTGTTTCCCCGTGTGCGTATGTTCCTTCTTCAGGCATGGAGTAATTCTGGACATCAGACTGGTGGAAGAGCCAAAGAATCAGTCTGTCGCCTATGCCGGAGTAGATAACAGTCTAGATCGGTCAACTGACCATCCAAACTTACGAAGACTTCTCATCACAAAACAACTCCAACATGATCAAAACTAACCTGCAAGTTGCAATTAGCTCTAGGAAGCAAAGATTTTCCATTTCAAATACAACTCTTTCACTGTCAGCACTAGTCCGTTCCCATAATCTGCCGGCAACTCTGTCTTAACATTGGCAGCAAGCATCCGACAAACTTTGCAACTTGTGAGCAGGCCCCTCCATCAAAAACACCATTTTGAGAATCCCATAGGAAGTAATTTCAGACCTATTCTAGAAAAATCTTGAAGAAATTTGAACGACTTAACTCTGTTTCCTGAGATTCAATGGTGAGACTATTCAGTGTTGATATAGATGGAAAGAAGATGTGATCGACATACTTCACTGGAAACCAAAAAACAAAAGCCAAATGACTGAGGACTGGAAAATCAAATGCACCAACACAAAACAATCTCACTGAATTCTTCCGTGTATTTTTTGCCCAATTGTCCGAAGACAGATGGAATTATTCGGTAAATAAAGTAAGTCGCGGCCAAAATCGCCCTATAAAACAGGGTAAACGCTGACTTCTGCAACTCGAAGTGATCATGCTGTGTGAAGCAGTGTTTCAACTTTTCTTTGATGGATCATAGCCGCGCATCAGCTTGTTTTCTATCTGCAATCTCACTCTACAGGCCACCAGGAGGCATAAAGCAACTTCCCTAAAGCATAATTTGATTGTGTCCTACCAATTCCATTTTGAACAGCAGTGCTAACACTCGAAAGAACCTGGCTTAGCATGCCTAGCCGCACGTCAACTTTTGGAATAACCAACATTCGGAAGCAGTCGGACGTCAGTATGCGCGACATCAAGAACAAAGAGGCCTAAAAGTTTGAAAGAAACAAATTTATTGTCAACAACACCATACCAGCTTCTGCATTATCAACAGCTTTACAAGCACATGTGGAACATTTCATAGGAAAGCACGTCAATAAGTTTCATATGCTCCCCTTGTACACAGTGACTAACTCCGATATAAAATAAAAAAAATCAATTGATTAGATTGCACAAAAAAGAAATTGCCATTTAAGTGAACGTGAAATTTGCAATATAAGATAAAAACCGTTCCTCTGCATCGTTGATTGACCAAAAGCCAGCAAGACCAGCTACGCAGCTATTATCCATTATAATAGCTGCGGCTTATGAACTGATCCCAGCAAGAGCAGCAACAGCCCGCTACGATTGTCTAAATCGCAAGGCCCCGGGTTAGGCACAAATGTCGAATATCTAAATTCGATCCTATCAACGATGCAAAAAGTAATGGAAATTCGCACAGCACAAGAATTTACGTGGTTCAAGAGGGGAGATGTTCCGCCTACCTACGTCCATAGGGAGATGAGATCCGTTTCACTAATAACATAGAAAAGTGTACAACCATTCTTTCTCACACCCTCTCTTTTTAGAGACTGTTTTTGCTCTAAATATATATAGCGAAATCCTACATGGCACAAATTACAAAATTGCCCACATAGCCTAAAATATTTAACTTTCCCATATAAATGCTTCTATGATTGAATATAAAACGCCTTTGGCAGCCGGAGGGCTGCCCTCGCGACCCCGCAGGGCGGCCCCATGGAAAAATTACAAAATTGCCCCTGCTCATGCCGTGTCTAGTCGTCGGGCGCTTTCGGAACCGCCTCATAATCTCTTGGATAACATAATACAAGACATCAACCTAAACAACAAACACTGTTGGAACTTTGGTCTCAAAGTCCCATAAGAAGTAAAATGAGAAATGAAGAGTTGTTTCGGTTCATAATCCTTCATCGACGAAACCGTATAGCTTCGTGACGTTTCGTCGAATCCTTTCGAAGAAACCGTGCGGCTTCGTGACATTTCGTCGAATCCTTTTGATGAAATCATGCCTTTTCATCGACGAACCCTTTCAACAAAATCATATAACTTCGTGACTTTTCATCAACAAACTCTTTCGGTTCATAACTCTTCGTCAACTATTTATAATCCTAAGGTTTTCCGAAAACAGAACACTCTATTGGTACTTCATTTTATTTTATTTTTTTCGTGCAAAGCATTCTACTGTTTTTTCATTTTCATTTGTGCGATTATTTTACAAAGTTGTTGTCACGACCCAAACCCTGCGAGCTCGCTAACATCCCCACTTGCCATATTCTTGTATAGTTCTCCAGGATCCAAAGGCCAATAAATTATCGCGGAAGCAAAGAAATGCCCGTACGAAAAACAACGACGATACGATAACCTTGGGATGTTAAAACAAACTTATGTACATATATACATATCCTTACAACCTTTCAAACTTAAGGCTTCGGAGGCCACTTTGCAAGCCTTGTGACCACGTACTACAAAAATCTAGTAGTGAAGCCTATTATACTTCCAAAAGCAAACACTACACAAAATTCGACGGGCCAACCGTCCTAGGCCCCATCGTTGCTATCATCTACGGCCGCGACTCATCCACGTCAACCTCGAGTGACTATTCTGCATCGGATGGCTCACGTACTTGATTTTCCTAGCTAGCCATTTCCATTTAGTTAGTCTGCTCAAGAGGGATCAATTCCAGTGAGACCTAGCTGAAATACATCAATGAGACATTTCATTTATTCAAAACTTCGAAAAATTGTCGGAATACAAGATGTCACAGTTGCGTTGAAGCTTTCCTTTGAAACAATTACCGATTTCGAGGAAAGGCGATCCGTTCTATCTTGGGAGGCAATTGTCCAAGAACCTTGGGTATCGGTTGAGGGGACAAATTTGTTTTAAGGACACAACGTCATTTCGTTGAACTCGGATCATTCGTCGACATTCGGTCTATTCATTTGCGTTTGATTTCAGGTTTGTCGATTAACGTTATTCTATATATATGAACTTCAAGCCACATTCATAAGCGACTACAATCTTAAGACAAATTTTTTCTTCCCTGTGATTGGTTCGTATAGTTATTTTTGTTGTATGCACTCGTTACGATGTATTACTTTTAGTTACGTCCGATGAAAATTATTTTCGATTGCATTTTCGGATTCGTCTCCTCGATACTAGAAAAAATAAGTGGTTGCACGTCCCCATCGGAGGCCGGGAACCACCGCACGCTCCCTCACGCTCCACGGCGGAGTCGGCGGGCGATGTTCACCGCGAACGTCTTGTTCATGTCAATTTTGTGCATTTTTGTATGGTGAAATTTTATTTTGATAATATATTTGGATAAATCTCGACGATA
Organism: Rhodamnia rubescens; assembly: GCA_021437795.1. Taxonomy (NCBI): domain Eukaryota; kingdom Viridiplantae; phylum Streptophyta; class Magnoliopsida; order Myrtales; family Myrtaceae; genus Rhodamnia; species Rhodamnia rubescens. Next base: position 6,528,304 of record JAILYA010000002.1, on the reverse strand, counting down.
TGAGCGTTTCGAGTGCTCGTACGCCTCCGTCGGCCACCGGATGGAGTCGCACTAGCCAATACACGCCGGAGGGATGGCGCGCATGGTCTCCACGCGCCCTTAGCGCAAATGGTACATTGAACCGGACCCGACCCGGTTCAGCCGGTTCGACCCGCCCGGTTCGGTTCAGACTATTTAACCGGACCGGTCCGACCCATTGATTTTTGTTGACCGTTGACCTCCATTGACTTTTGTTGACTCGTGTTGACCGGACCTTCAAATGGGAGTTTGAGCAGGCATTCGGACTTCAATTTGGGAGTTCTTGGTACCGATGTGCTCGTATGAAGATGCTATACATTGTGATATATTAATATTACAAGTTTGAGGTTTTTGTGGATGGAAAAATGCGTATGAAACCCTATGTACGTGTATTTTTCAAGGGAATTTGGGCGTATTTCCATTCGGTTTCAGAATAGCTTCAATCCGTAATAAGGATGCTCCTAAGTTGGATGAAGGAGAGTAAAATAAGGAAAAAGTTGACAAGTTTGAGGTTTTTGTGGATGGAAAAATGCATATGAAACCCTATGTTCGTGTATTTTTCAAGGGAATTTGGGCGTATTTCCATTCGGTTTCAGAATAGCTTCAATCCGTAATAAGGATGCTCCTAAGTTGGATGAAGGAGAGTAAAATAAGGAAAAAGTTGCTGCTATAGATGTGTGGAAGCGTTCGATTTCCGTGTCGCAACTATATCCTCAATGGTCCGGACAATTCCCTCTAAAACGTTTATAGTCCGCTGAAAACGACTAAGGAATTATAGGAAAGTTTTGACAAGAAGTACAAAACAAAAGATGATGGGTTGAAGAAATTCATCGTTGACAAATTTCTGGACTTCAAGATGGTTGATTTCAAAATTGTCTCAAGTCAAGTTCAGGGAACTTCAAGTGATCATGCATGACATTCATGCTAAAGGTATGGTTCTAAGTGAATCACTTAAAATGGCTGCTTTCATTGAAAAGTTACCATCGTCTTGGAAAGATTTCAAAAATTATCTCAAAGTGTGGGGGCAAGGAATATTATGTATAATGGTAAGTCTCGACATATACGTCGAAAACGCGATACTATAAGACAACTACTCTCTAGTGGAATTATCATGATTGACTATGTGAAGTCAAAAGATAATGTTGTGGATCCATTAACAAAAGGCCTAACTAGCGAGATGGTTGTGAAAACATCAAGAGGAATGGGTTTAAGGCCTATAAAATAAGTCATCATAGCGGAAACCCTACCTAGTTGACTCGAGATCCCAAGATCTAGGTTCAAAGGGACAACCAAGTTATGCAGGCGGTGTAAAGTAATCGTTAACTTTTACTCATTCCCGTATGAAGACAAGACTAATATGTTGAGGTGAAGCGTAATCTTTTAATGATTCTGAATTAAGTATGTGATATGCCACATATTCAAAAATCACCTATGTGAGTGTGAAGTGAGGGCCGCTTTTGTGAGAATTGAAAAGGCCGAATTCTCTAAAGCACTCATGAGACCAAGCGGTGTTCACGGCTAAAACGAACACAACAAGAAGAACCAATTTTGTTTGAGAGACAGGTTACGTGATTTCTATTGTCTAGGCTTACACTAAAGGTCGACAGTTCAAAGACATCAAGTCTATCGATTGACCTAGTAAATCCGATAGATTTCACTACGGAAAGTTCAAAGTCCTAGACTACTTATCCTAATGCAACGTTTTCTCATGAAATAATCGCACATTAAATGTCATACATATACGAAGAGTCATGATGTCCGAACTTCTCATTCATGTGGGGGATTGTTGGAACTTTGGTCTCAAAGTCTCATAAGAAGTAGAATGAGAAATGCAGAGTTGTTTCGGTTCATAATCCTTCATCGATGAAATCGTATAGCTTCATGACGTTTCGTCGAATCCTTTCGAGGAAACCGTATGGCTTCGTGACATTTAGTCGAATCCTTTCGATGAAATCATGCCGTTTCGTCGGCGAACCCTTTCAACAAAATCATATAACTTCGTGACTTTTCGTCAACGAACTCTTTCGGTTCATAACTCTTCATCAACTATTTATAATCCTAAGGTTTTCCGAAAACAGAACACTCTATCGGTACTTCATTTTATTTTATTTTTTCGTGAAGCATTCTACTGCTTTCTCATTCTCATTTGTGCGATTATTTTACAAAGTTGCGTTCGAAGCTTTCCTTTGACACAAGTACCGATTTCGAGAAAAGGCGATCCGCTCTTTCCCGAGAGGCAATTGTCCAAGAACATTGGGTACCGGTTGAGAGGACAAATTTGTCTTAAAGACACAACGTCATTTCGTTGGGCTCGGATTCGTCTACATTTAGACTACTCATTTGCGTTTGGTTTCAGATTTGTCGATTAACGTTATTCTATATATACGAACTTCAAGCCACGTTCATAGGCGACTACAAACACATGTATAACCATTATCAAGGCAGCTACCACGTTAACCGCTACAATCACCGAACCAGTCTACATCTCACTACATTAAGCAACAGAAGTTACAATCCCTCCAAGCTGAATTAAAGGTGCTTTAGTGACGGGAAAAAAATCCCAGACAGCACAACCAACTATAAAGGATGTTACCATTTCCGACAAAGTGCCTGGAAAGAGATCGGCAAAAGCCATTTTTGCTAAGCATCAGCATCTAGATTAATGAATCAACAAAGCCCAGATGCAGCAACTGCTACAGATCCAAGCACTTTCACGCGTTGGCCACCTGAGACCATCACAGCAAACTCGCAGGTGCATTCATTACGGACGGAATCAGCATCAGCCATCTCAACAATCAAGTCAACACATACACAACGATCCGCAAGATTATATAAGTATCCTAAAAATGAATATTAACTGCGATAGACCTTACCATATCGGAACATCTAGCCAACATCGGCTATTGTCCTGCCCTGCTGTATACTGCTATATCAGCCAATTCCATGCAACCATCGCCAAAATCTCGATCACCCGCCGATGATCAATTATGTGAATCAACAGCAACAGTATCAACAAATGATGCCCATCGCTCAGCTTCCCGAGCAAGCATAACTATAAAACGTGTAAATGGACACATCGAATAAAGACTCTCATAAAACAAACTGCAACACAAGCAAGGATTAGAAACCAATGAGGACAAACACTACGGGATCTAAAAAAAACATTAGCTGGGGGCGGAGAGAGAGAGTATGACAAACCACCAGTGCACAAAACTTCAGGCAAACTTGGACACCATACTGTTCATAGAGACCATCTGACTGTCTAACTCTAGAATGCATGAAAGTTCAGAAGGTAATTAAACCACCTAAAAGATCCAGTTCTTCCGAAAGCAGCACTCAAGTTCAGAAAACAACGACCATACCAAGTTGGAGCCGCAGAAAAGAGATATTTACTGCATGTAGAATATGCAAATCAAATACTAAAGGTCCTTTTGTTTGTACAGAAGTAAAAGCAAAAAAAAAAGTAGTACTTTTTTTCGACCCCCGCCAAAATCTATTTTAGAAAAAAAAAGTCATATATAAATCTCCGTTTCGACATTTGTATCCCATGATAGTTTCGAATTCAAAATAATTAAATTGAGTATCCCAGGAACTGGTGGTGTCAATATGGGCTAGAAAATCCATATTCAATAAAGTGGATCAAATATGGATTAGTAATATGGATTAGTCAAGTTCTAATAAAAGTCCAACAAAAAAAATACCAGTCAAAGCGTTGTTAATGGGTATGAATTTTGTGGTTAACCATATGTGGGTTGTAAATGGGTTTGTCTTAAAATTCACTTATCTTGTTAAATTTAAAAGTCTATACTCTTTTTTTTTTGTTAATTTTTTGTTTTATTTTTAGTTTTTATAAAAGAAAGAAAGAAAAATCAGAAATAAAATTGATAAATATAAAAACTGTTGAAAGAAGTAAAATGTCGTTGCGGTTTGCTCTACATCCGCCGCCGTCGAACGCTGTCCGCCGATCGCCATCTTCGGTAGCCAAGTTTCGAAGGGAAAAAAGGAAAATAAAATGGAAAGTAAAACTAAAAAATAATCCATGTAAAGTTGTAAATATTTTCACAAGATTTATATTGCATGCAACTGTTTTAGCAATATCATTTTTTTAACAAATTATAAGAAATAAATATTTCATGATCTCGATTAAATATAGAAGCATTTAACTAATACAGGTCATGTATGGTATGGATCGTCGATTTGTCTTTGTATGAAAATGAGACAGTATGGGTCGGATCATTTTCGATCTAACCAAACCGTTTGATACATTTAACCAACTTTTCTTGAAATCGTTGATAACACGCAATATATCTATCCATGAACCTCTGATCAAGGCAGAATTAATCACGGTAGGGGCTTAAGTTATTAGGTTTAGGGAGATCGGAAACCATAAGCTGCTTGAAGTAACTATACCTTTTCCGTGTCAACTTGACTCGTGTTTCACGACATTGGTCAGCCTTGACTTTGTGAACGTCTGTCGCTCATTGAGATTAGTCCAGAAATTCTTCCACTGTGCTTAACATGGAAGTGGAATCTCTGTGGCTTATTTAGATTTTCGGATTTAACAAGCCACAGAGTGACATCATCATGTGATACAGCAAATACTGTACTAAACTAATGCCGGACAGGAGAGGAGGACTGAATAAAAGTACATAGTTGTGACTGAGTCATCGGTTGGATTTGAATAGAGCTATCAATATGGGGCTGTGACCCTTATTTTAACCTACATTTATTAAAATGGGTCAAATATAGGTCATATTATAATTAATATTAGGTTATGTATGGGTTTAAAAAAGAAAGGGTTAATACTACGGAAAGCTCCAAACCTGGTACACTTATGATAAATTTACTTCAAACTATTTTTTTACCACAAAAAATCTCAAATTGGTACACTTGTAAAAAAATTTACCCCAAATGAGTACAATTGTGACAAATTTATCATATATTAGTTTTCATTAAATTTAATTGTCAAATTACTGAGTTAAATAATATGCGGCGAGTTGATGGGTATACTAGTTTGGGGTTTTTACCCTTTATTTGTCACATATTTATCAATTTAACATTTTTCGTGATATTAACTCAATTTAAGGGAGGGTAAATTTGTTACGGGTGTACCGATTTGGGGTATTTCGTGATCAAAAGAAATAGTTTAGGGTAATTTTGTCGTAGATATACTAGTTTAGGGTTTTTGGTGGTTGAAAAAATAGTTTGGGTAAATTTATTACAAGCGTACAAGTTTTGGATTTTTATTGATCAAAAAGTAGTTTTGAGTAAATTTATCACAGGTATACGAGTTTAGGATTTTTCATTGTATTAACCCAAAAAGAAAAGCCCAAACAATGTGGATTTTATTTGGCTCTATGACAAATACATTTTCGACCCTTTTTTCAGAATGTGGCCTGCCGCTTCACAAACATCCACTTGTAAATGGGCCCCAACTCAAGTATATTGTTTTATCTTTTTTATTTTCTCTTATATTAGTTATTTAAAAGTAAAAAAATAGAAAAAAAAAATAGAAAAATAAAATAAAAAATGTTCTCAAAGTCGCTGACCACTTGACGACAACCGACTGCCGCCACCGACAACCACCGGAGAAAAGAAAAAGAAAATAGAACATGAAAATTTAAGAAACTAATTTTCTAAAAAAAATAAAAAAAATTAATGATCATTAAATTTAGTAAAAATATAATATTTTTGTAAATTCAGTTGCATGAAAATGTTTTAGCAATAAAATTTTTCTTAAAAAATTATAAGACACCAATATTTCACGGTTTAGTTAAATATAAAATTATTTAAGTTATAGGGGTAGGGTTGGCTATGGATAAGGTCGGGTATGGGTCGTTAGATTTATGTTGTATGAAAATAAGTTAGAAGAAGTCGGATCATATTCGACCTTATCCAAACTCAACCCGACTCACCTATTTTCACCTCTAGATTTGAATAATATATATCTTACGGTAGTTTTGGAGGCTAGTACTATTTTTTTTTAAATGGATCAGAGTTGACACTCCTTGTTCAATGGCTGAAATCACCAAGTTTTGGATTGGTGCTCTTATCTACAAAATTGGTTTTGTGTCATCAATTAAAAAACGAAGACTCCTTTTATAGAGTAGTCATCAGAACAGATCTAGAGATGGAAAATGGGTGAGAAGTCGTATTCCCCCATTGTGATCTACTGAGAGTTCCCAGTATTTTGTAATTTGATCAGTAATGTCTAGTTTAGTGATTTTGGGCAATTACTGCTCTAGCTTTTTGGTTAGTTTGTATGCTAAGGATCGATTAGCTCTAGAAACCTAAGCTTCTCATTTTTCGGAACATGGGATGCTTCTTTGCTGCAATTTCCTGACATTTCATATGGCATCGTCGCTATCCTTAATATGATAATGCGGTAACAAAGTAAGGATATTCATATCATATGAGCGTAGTCGCAAAAATCACGTCGATTTTACTTTACCCTCCCTCACATTTCAAAATCTACATCATGCATCTCTCCAATCTAAGTTGACCTAGTTGCCTTCATGCACGCCAAGATCTCCAACCAAAATGTTAAATACAACGTTGAGGATGGGGGGTAATTCGAGAAATAGGTGCGGGTGGGTGATGCGACTTGAAATCTTTTTTTTTTTGTTTTTAAGTGAGAATGGTAATTGTTGGCTTTGAAATGTGAGAATGGGGTGTTTGATATGAGGATCAAAGTTGAGGACGATATCTGTAAATTTCGCAGTCGTGGCTGGTGAATTACATTTTGCCTCTCGGGTTTTGCTACTTGTTGCAAATTGCCCCCTCACTTTATATGTTTTGCATGGTGCCCCATAAAGGTCTTGAAATTGATGGCAATCTACCCCTTAGCATCAACTCTAGCCATTTTTCAGGTGACGAATTTGCTCCTCTTACTGAGGGTAAATTTGGCAAAAACTTTCGGCACCTATTGCAAGTTGCCCCCAACTTTTTAATTTTCTCAATTTCCCAACTACAAGTCTTGAGTTGCAATATCTTCCCGGTGTTGAATGTTGAAGTTTGTTTGCAAAACAGACAAGGAAAGTGCATTTTTCTAATCTCACATAGGATGAAAGGAAAAGTGCAAGTCACTTTGTTAGTTAAAAGGCTATTATATTTTTTCAAAATAGAGAAATTGGCAAATAGGCTAGACCCCACTATACCAAAGATGCGATGCGCGATTATTAGACGAGATGCTTGCGCGGTCATGGATAATTATTGGCAATTATCAACAATCATTTTATTTTTTATTTTTCGAAATTATAATAAAAAATGAAATGTTAATTTCTAATGAAACATTGTGATTGTTCACGTAGGAGTTGCAATTATTTTATTAAACATATTCTCGAATTTTAATTAATTAGTTTAAATCCAATAGGTGCGTTCTAATCAATCGTTCTCCGAACATGAATAGATGTATCAAGAAGAGGTGCATCCGAATAAATCGTTCTTTGAACACGAATAATTGTGTTCGAATTATAGTTTTTGACACGTGAAAAATTTTCTTGACTATTATCTCTATTAAGAGATTATCTTTATTCTTAGAACTATAACTTTTATTTTTGGTTTCTCAAAAGATACAAAGCCATTGTTTCCAAATGTTTCTCTAGAGAGACCCTCAAGAATTATCAAAATTGTTATTTGCTATTCTCACCGAAATTTTGTTGTATCCTCAAGGATATTTGCTTAAAACCATTAGCAAAGTTGTAGGGCAAATAAATACTTAAAGAGAGTGTTAGCACGCCTCAAAGTCTTATTCTATGTTCATCCCATTCAACCATATTTTCCAACATTGACTCTAGCTATTTTTCATTAAAGGGCTACAATTTTAATAATTCCTCGAATCTCGCGCACACTATAAAGAAAATCAGTAAAATAACCAAACTTTGTTTTTTGTTCCAATTATGGCCTCCAAACTTTGATGATTTTCCAATTAATACCTAAACCTTTTAACAATTTGTCAATGTAGTCCCTTAGGCCAATTATCTAAATGATAGGTTTAAGACTAAATTGGCAAACTTTCAAAAGGTTCAAGACAAAATTGGCACAATTGAAAGATTTTTGTTTAAATCGACACAATTGAAAAATTTAGGACCGAACCGACCGCTTATACAATAGGTTTAAAACTATTTCGACAATTATCCCGAACTCATGGATTGGCACTAGCCACATCTGCAAATGGTACCCAATCACATTGGCCATATACACCACGGAGTCACCATATTGGACCTCAACACTAGAACTCGGCTAGGGTCGTGGCGCCCATATGGGTAACTCGAGCTTTACGAGGCAAGTCAATCTGCAAAATAACAGTTTCCGGTCTAAAATTCCCCCACAATTCGGCCGCTTATTTCAGTTGCAGAAGTTGTTCCTTTAAACTTAATTAATATTTCTCCTTACAAATTCTACTGTCAAGGGTTCATGTACACAACTCTATATATCGAGCTGCGGGAAGCTAATCCAATATAAAATCTCAATTTGTTGACGAATGCTTAAAGAATGCATAATTAGTGCAAATTACAGAAGTAATTCCACGGATCCCTCTATGTCCCACGTCATCCAACACATTGCCTTCTCATGCCGTTCTTGTTTAATTCGCCTTGGAACCAGGATCTTATCGGGCGACACGAATCTTAATAATTTCCTAAGTACAGTCTTATTCCCAAGATGGTCAATGTTCATTTTTGGTTTGTCTAGTTCTAATTGGTCCTTGGTGATTATTAAAAAAAATAAGTTCACTTTAGTTATATCGCATCGAAAAGATTTGACGACCCAAAAACCATTTTTTTTTTTTACGTCATGCCTAAGTAAATGATCATTTGGAGTTAACTAAAGGAAGTAAATCCAATTACGATTGAAGGGGCCTGTACGTGGTGGAAATTTGGTCAGTGTGGAAGTCAAAGTTGGCTTGCCATGCATTCTGAGGTCTTTTTCTTAGGCGGGAAGTGCTTTGAATTTCCACCTTCTTTTCGTGGTCTTTTTCTTTAGTTTTGCTTTTGGAAAGTGCAACACTAAAGGATCGCCTTTACCCATCGGGCACGGTCAGATTTTCAATATCAAAGGATCATCTTCGCCCATCAGGCACGGACACGTGGTGCTTGTCTAATAATTACTAAAGAGCTTATAGAGCATGGTCATTTTTGTGTGACAGTGAGAATAATAATATATTCTCAACCACAAATTCTTAAATAAATGAACCCTACATCTTGTTACTTATTTTTTGTGGTCCAGAATAAGCGATTGTTCTTACAGCAGATTAAGAACCGTTATATAGCCATTTCTCTTAACTAAATCCAGTATTATGACTTTTCGTAATTTGGTTTTTCTTTTAATTCCTTAATTCAGGGTTAAAGAGCAAACGAAAGGTTGGCCGGATGAAGCACGTTGCTTCTACTTTTCCCATTTTCCAATGTCAAAAGCAAACCAAACGTTGGACATATGAAACACGTTCCTTTGACTTTTGCTATGTAAATCTGTCAATAGAAGAGGAAGGAGGAGAAGGATCGATGAGTTGAGTTGACTTGACTTTAACTATGGCACTTTTTCAATTTAATATCATCTGCCAACTACTACTTGTTTACTTTTTGACAAGCTATATACCTTTAGGATTAAATACGTACCCAGTTTTTTAAAATTTCAATAATTTTTCTAAATAACCAGGTGTCTATATTAAAATGTTGAAATTCATAATATAAATAGCACAGACTCTCTCATTATTAATCAGTAATTCATCTACAGGTATCCAAGATTCAAAATTCAATTTGCAATCAAAATAACAAGCTAGAAGCTGGTACAACATTAGTCTAAGAGGTAATGTTAATATTTGCTCTCTTTGTGTATAAGCGTTACTTTCAATGTTAATAATAACAGACAATATTCCAAAATGTACAATTTATTAAAAAAAAGATATATATTACAATTGCCAAATGAAACTAAGGTTGATTGTAAATTGTGAAATAGACCTACTTACAAGTTACATGTACGGCTAATAACATGTTGCTTCTCAGCACTGGAAAGCCAAGATTTTGAACGCGCGGAAAAGACTGAAGTCGTTGCCCCTACTAAACGGCCCGGAAATTCAGGGATTGGAAAGACGCAACTGACAATGACAAAAGTAGACCACCCTTGGTGTTTCACCTTTCATTGACTGACTTGATCATCAATTGTTAACTTGCTTGTCACGGCCTTGTAATTTTCTCAACTTGAGATGGCCATGAAAGATCTGTCATGACTACTCTTCCATTTGGTGACATCAACATGTCTTAGTATGGAACATCATGTTGTCCACTGCTATACAATCGCGAATTGTCTTCGAAACGATGTCACAGGAATACTGAAAGACACTCGAGCTGAGTGCGTTTTGCTACTGTTGGCACTTGAAATTATTCTCTTGCTGAAACACATGCTGCACACGTGAAATCAACTTTTCCGCGCTCGTTGTACTGTAAACGGTAAGGTATGTGATGTTATAATTGACAGTGAAAGTTGCGAGAATATAGTGTCAAAGGCTTTAGTGGACCACTTAAAATTGAAGACAGAGCCACGTTCCGCGAAACTCGAAACTCGCGCTAATTGTGTTCTGAGTGCATGAAAGTCAGGATTTTATAAGTACAGAAAAGACAAAGGTCGTCGCCCCTTCCAAACGGCAGGGACAATTAAGAGAGTCGAAGGTAGATTGTAGCTTGTAGGATAAGGACACAAGCGATGAACTAGGCCACATGATGTTTCAGAGTTCGTCCACTGACTTGATCACCCATGAAAGATCTGTCACACGACTGTTTCTTGCATTGATGACATCGACACGTCTTGATATGGGAGACCATGTTGTCCGTTGATATATATCGCGAATTGTTTCGAAACAATTCTTATGCTTAGAAAGATTTGCATTGATGACATCGACACGTTTCGAAACAGATTCGAGCTCAGAAAGATTTGTTACCGATCCTCATGGACCTTTCTCATGGAGATCGGGTTTCATCCAGTTCATTCTTATGCTTAGCTGCCATCATTCTCCTATTAGGGAGTGTCCTAGCTTCAGTAGAAGCTGGCGGAGACGAGACTGACCGGCTTGCTTTGCTGGAATTCAAGGCTCGGGTAGCCGATCCCAGCGGGGTTTTGAGCTCGTGGAATGATTCTAGCCACTTCTGCGAGTGGTACAGCGTCACATGTGGTCGTAGACACCGAAGGGTCACTGTACTAGACCTTCACTCCAAGAACCTGTCTGGGGTCGTGCCGTCCTATATTGGTAACCTAAGTTTTTTGAGGGAAGTCCATCTATATAACAACAGTTTTCACTCCGAAATTCCCCCGCAATTTGGCCGCTTGTTTCGATTGCAGAAGTTATTCCTTCAAAACAACTCATTCGGTGGACAAATCCCTTCGAATCTATCCCATTGCTCTAATTTGCTCATTCTCAACTTGGGCTTCAACAAGCTTGAAGGAAATTTGCCTGCAGAACTCAGCTTCTTATCCAAGCTCCAAAGACTCGTACTTGAATTCAACAGCTTGATGGGAAACATTCCGCCATCGTTTGAAAACTTATCCTCTCTTCAAAACTTCTATTCATCATTTAATAACCTCAGTGGAACGATCCCGAAGTTCTTCGGACAACTGAGAACACTAAATGCCCTCTTGCTCGGTTCGAATAAATATGTCGGTACGATTCCTCTCTCAATCTTCAATTTATCCACTTTGATAGCCCTTGATTTAGCTGAAAACCAATTAGAGGGGGGCTTACCCAACGACTTAGGCTTCACTCTTCCGAATCTCCAGTATATCGGTTTGTATAACAATCACCTCACCGGACCCATTCCTGTGTCAATAAGCAACTCCTCCAATCTTAATTTTTTAGAAATCGCACTCAACAACTTTACTGGAAAGGTTCCTTCTTTCTCAAAGATGAGAGGACTCAATTGGTTTAACATCTGGGGTAACAACTTAGGAAGTGAGCAATCTGCTGATCTTGACTTCCTCTGCTCTCTAACCAATTCCACAAACTTGGAACAATTGGTTGTTGCTGAGAATGCTTTTCGAGGAACAATACCCGACTGTATCGGTAACCTCTCTATCACCCTTTCGGAATTTGGTTTAAGCAACAATTATATTTTTGGAACCTTACCAGCTAGAATCGGAAATCTCATCAATTTGGAGGTCCTGGGCATGGAGGGCAACAACATCTCGGGAAACATTCCTTCTGAGATTGGAAATCTAAACAAAATGAAGGTTATGGCTCTCAGCACAAATAATTTCTCGGGGCAAATACCAGAATCAATCGGGAATTTAAGGATGTTAATCAAATTATTTTTGCATGGCAATAATCTCCGGGGCTCAATACCATCATCTCTAGGGAACTGCCAGAATCTACTTCTCTTGGACCTATCGATGAACAACCTCAGCGGTAACATACCCCCACAAATTGTGGGCCTCTCATCTTTGTCAATTTATCTCAACTTGTCTCAAAATAGTCTTACGGGATCTCTTCCAGGAGAAGTTGGAAACATGAAAAGTCTCGGTGTATTAAGTCTTGGTGGTAATAGATTAACTCAAAAGATTCCAAGCAGTATCGGCAGTTGTATAAGCATGGATAGTCTATATGTGCAAGATAATTTCTTTGAAGGGCCCCTACCATCGACTTTGAGTTCCATGAGAGGGCTTCAGGTATTAAATGTTTCCAACAATCGATTGTCTGGCCAAATCCCAGAATTTTTAGGGTTGTTGAATTTGACGAATTTGAGCCTTTCTTACAATAATTTTGAGGCAGTATTGCCAACAAGAGGAGTTTTCAGAAGTGCCAATGCAACTTCAGTTGTCGGAAATAAGAAGCTTTGTGGGGGTCTGCCAGATTTTCAACTACCGAAATGCCAGTATGAACGGAGGAGAATAAGTGTAGCTACAAAAGTTCTGATATCCACAATCTCTGCTCTCGTAGGAGCAGCCTGCATACTGTCTTTGTTATGCCTCTTCTGGTGTCGATACAATAAGAATGCATCAGCGTCAAGCTCTTCTGAAGAAGGGCTTTTGCATGTTTCGTATCACAGTCTATTGAAAGCAACGCGTGACTTCTCCTCCACCAATTTGCTCGGCGTAGGCAGTTTTGGATCTGTATATAGAGGGCTTCTTGATCAGACTCAGTCGATCGTGGCCATCAAGATTCTCGACCTTACACATCACAGAGCTTCCAAGAGCTTCATAGCCGAGTGCATGGCCTTGAGAAGAATCCGACACCGTAATCTTGTGAAGGTACTCACGGCTTGCTCTGGATTTGATTTTAATGGAAATGATTTCAAGGCATTGGTCTATGAATTCATGTCGAATGGGAGCTTGGATGAATGGTTGCATCCAACTGCATCACAGTGTACAATGAGAAGGGAGTTGAGTCTACTTCAGAGAGTGAATATTGCCACCGATGTTGCTTGTGCACTAGATTATCTCCATCGTCAGTGTGAAACACCAATAGTCCATTGTGATCTAAAGCCAAGCAATATCCTTCTTGATGATGAAATGATTGGACATGTAGGCGATTTCGGGCTTGCTAGGTTCCTCCCAGAAGCTACACATAAGTTACTAGCCAATCAATCCAGCTCCCTCGGAGTAAAAGGATCTTTCGGCTATGTAGCTCCAGGTAATAATACACAAGCTGAGTCTTTTAGTTTATTTCCTTATATAGAACAAGTGATGGTAGCCGAATATCCTTTGAAAAAAGGCATAGGCATCAAAACATTCCCAACACGATCTGAATCTCAATTATCCCCTATGCATCACTATGCGTTGTTGATTGTTGTAGAGTATGGCGCGGGAAGTGCGGTATCCACAGAAGGAGATGTGTACAGCTTTGGAGTCCTCATTTTGGAGATGTTCACAGGAAAGAGGCCAACCCATGACATCTTTGAAAATGGGCTGAACCTTCATTGCTTTGCAAAGGCTGCTATGACAGATCGAGTGGAAAAAGTAATCGATCCCATTCTGCTTCAAGAAAATCAGGAGTTGGGGAAGAGACGAACTGTCGCTCCGGATGGCAACAACAGAGCCCGTTTCAGTACTTTGGAGTGTTTGGTTTCGATCATCGAAATAGGAGTCGCTTGCTCGTTTGAGTCTCCACGGGAACGAATGGACATTGGCAATGCATTGACTAAACTCCAAGGAATCAGGAAGAAACTTCTTGAGTTCATTGCCATTGCCCAGTAGATGTAAAATCTGAACTTCATATGGAGTCATGTGGTCCTCATGGTCATTGCTTTGTCTGGAAGTGGATGTGGAATTTGGCCATTCAAAGACAATTTGAATCTGACGACAGCAAAACCACAAGTGATGGAGGTTAGTGTCTTAGCAATCCAAGGAAGATCAAAGTAGATTATGTTGTCTTAAGCAAAAGATCACTGTACTTCAGCTGTGTGAAAAATAAACGTACTTTGTTTTCCTTTAGTCCGAAAGATAGAAATTGTAACCAGCTTGAGAGTTGCACCAGGAAAATGTAATAAAAAAAATCACTAATGCGTGGCTCCTAATATTTGTTAGTGCCTCCAGACATCTGGTAATATGGACTTTTGACTTCTCTGTTGCAAACTTGGCCTGTTTGATTCGGCTTTTAAGAAAAATACTGAATGACTTTTCTAGTGTTTAAATGTCATAAAAGCTTATGAAAAGGAGTGTGTGATTACATGTATTAATGTTTGTCCGTCTTATGTCCATAGATAAAGCTAGAGCCGAATATGGCCCCTATTGGTCCAATTAGCATTAGTTTTGTAATTTGTCATCCTCATGCGTCTATCATATTTATTATATTTAAATTCAAATTAAAGAGGGGATAGAAAGCAATTATACTATTCTTAAGTGGATTCGTCGAATAAAAGAAATATTAGAGCGAAAATCTTGAATTATATTTCGATTATCTTTCCCAAATATCTATATTCTTTCAACTTATGTCATTGATTCTATATTTGAAAAAAAAAAAAAGCAAATAAAGATAAAGTGCCTTCAAATATAGAATTAGTCCTTTTCTGAAAATACTTCATAAAGAGAAGTATATCATATTAAATGAGTACACTCATAATTTCAAGTATAGTTTTTCGTAACTACAAGGTTGTTTATCGTCAATTAAAATCAGTGTATTAAATGAGGCGTGACAATATCCAAGACAGCTATGATAAATTGTGAGACACTTATGAGCAATTTATCTGGATTGACATTCCATGCTTAAATTAGTGGGAGAAGAATATTGAACCGAAGACTAAAAACTTTACCTGAATCGCTTGGACAGTTTTTATGGGCAACCTTAGTCCCACGGGCAAGTGGCCATTAACATAAGTTGAGACTCATGGGGACTTTACCTGATTTGGTTGAGACAAGTGATGATTTGATCGGACGTGGGGGCTTTACCATGTGGTCACCAGCATTTGGTTGTGGTTTGGTTGCGATAGTACATAACTTTTGAGCAACAGACACAACGTTGCTCCTCCAATTGATTCATGCAAAAGTGGGGGTTGAGCACGAAAGCGCGACTCCGATACCACTTGTCGGGGTGCAAAAATGTCGTGGAGATAATACGGAAAAATTATAATTTGGGACACAATTATACTAAATTGCCATGTAAGTATAATATTCAAATGAAACATCATCTCACACAACTATTGCGATTTAATTTCCTCACACCACGAAGCACTTGAGCAACCTAGCTCATGTAACGACACAACCCCAACTCTTTTATTTATCTGTCCCTTACCGACGGGCAACATTATTTTTTTCCTATGGCCTTTGCCGCTTTTGTGTCATTTTCCCTGAAGCTCACCGTTTCGTGGATTGCCAAACTGCTGCTTCTAATGGCCATATTTATAGCTGGTACATACACCAAATCAGTCCTAAACTTATTTACAGATATCATTTTAATCTTGAACATCTTAATCTTGTCAATATAGTCTTAAACCTTTTGTGCGAAATTCTAACGTAGTCTTTTTTGGGCCAAATTGTTGTCGAAAATTGCTGATGTGGCGTCCAGTCATCCCGCCATCCTGCATGATGACACTGGACAACTTTACTCGAAATGATATTCTACGTGAACCCCTACGTCAACAATTTTCCTATGTGAAAATTTCGGCGGCCATGCCAAGTTGTTTTCAGTACTCTTCAGCTGCCTTATGGGCCTCTTCCTTTAACCACTTCAATTGCACGCCACTGCGAGAAGAAGACGACGGAGGAGGTTAACTGGACTTGAATTCCTGCACTTTTTCATAGTGCATCTGCCAACTACGGCTTGTTTGCTTTTCTAGACAACGCCTTGTTTATCTACAATCGCATAATTATAATGTCGACTCCTCTGTTATTTCTAATTAATAGTCCATCTAGAACTATCCAAGAAGTAAAATTTTCTTTCCATCCATGTAGTAAGTTAAACGAGGGTCCAACATGGGTTTGAAGAGTAATATTTTTCAAAGTAAATTATTCTTCACCATAATAGAGGGTAAAAGAATACCTTAAGTATCAATATTTGTATATGGTGCTCTCTTTAGTGTCAATATTTATTTTGGATTACTTAAATGCCGTTTCTTTTGAAAAATGATCATTTAAGTACCAACTCCAATAAGATCACCGAATTTCTTGTCATTGGCACTAAAATGTGTTGGATATATTGTTAATATAATCCATAAATAATATGTTCACATACAAGCCCAATAGGTGAATGCATGGTTATTTGGGTCCATATAGGTTTGGAGCCCAATAGCTTGCATATAATTCTAGGGTTTGCCCTATTTGGAGGTAACACTAATGAACGTTCCAAACTTGACGTCTCTTGGTGTAATACTTCAAGCAACATTCTCTTCTCTCCTAAAACCCCAACCTCCAACAATCTTGAAGTATTATCTTCGTGTATCGGATTTGAGGGAGCAAGGTGTCTACTTGAAGATCTCGTCGAGGCGAACTCACGGTATAATTTACTTATGTTTTCAACGGCGGAATTGGCTGGGATCCGAGTTTGAAGATTCGGTGGATGAAATTTTTGATTCAGAAAATCAGGAAATATAGCTAATTTCAGAAGGTGAAACCACTTGGGTTTTGTTCTACTCGTCAATACGAATGTTTTGAGTGGTCACTCGCGTCAATCGGAGGTCGGACGGCGGAGTTACGGCCGTCGGAAAAATTCTGGAAATTTCACGTGTCTGCAGCAGAGTACCGTAGCGATCGGAACGGTAGCACGCACGGTAGCAATCGGTATCTGTATCGGACCGTGTGCCTTTGTAGTAGACCGGGGCACTGTATCGGAGGCACCAGAGTCTTGTAGCGAGGCGGTGGTGACCGTAGGCATCAGAAGTGTAGCATCAAATTTTTCCGGTGAATTTTCAGCAACGAGGGCAGCCTATCTTAAGGTTTTTGGGCGCTCCGGACACGTTTTTGGGGTCTATTTTGGCAAATTTCACTTCTACGGTAGTTTGACCAAGGTTAGAGGCTTTATTCGACTTTGGGAGCTCCGAAGACTCTAAGGTGCACTCTCTCTTTTTTATGCTCTAATTAAAATGGCGACGCATAGTTCCTATGATATTATAAAGCTGAAATCTTTTGATGTTACTTGAATTTCATGGTTGGAAATTACACGTTCAATTTGGCATGAAAGAACGTGAAATATTCTATCTTGTATGGAGTGATTTTGCATCTACCACTGAGGATGTGGATGAATATCAATGGAACAAAGATGAAGATTTCCGTAGAGATTACTTGTTGACTTCTCTAAATCCTCGTCTAGCGATGACTTATAGTGAGTATAAGACGGCGAAAGAGATATGGGATCACTTGAACGCTCGGTTCAAAAAACAAAAGGGGCTCTCTAAAACTCTCTTAGCGAGAGAAGTTCTTTGATTTTAAATTCAATATGAATTTGAGCATTACCTCTCGGTTAGTTGAACTTGAGAACATGAGGAACAAGTTAAAAGAGGATAAATCGATATGTCCGATAATCTCTTTGTCGGTCTTGTGTTGAGTAAGCTACCTGCTGAATGGAGTTCTTTCAAGACGAGATACACAGACGAAAGAACAGATGTGACTGGATGAATTAAAGAGGTATATTCACATTGAGGATCAAAATTTTTCTAGAAAGAATTTGGAACAAGTAGGACAACAAAAGTTAGTTGCCAACTTAGTTTCACATTCCTATAAACCTCGAGAAAAAGTTCAAGTCACCAAAAGGTGAATCCTCTTCACAGTTAGAGGCCAAAAAGACTATCTCCAAAAGAAAGAAGAAGGGCAAGTGCCATAACTGTGGAAAGTGGGGTCACTGGGCGGTAAAGTGTAAGCTACCAAAGAAGCCAAAGAATGACACACCACATAATGAGGCTAATATGCTAATTAAAGAATCTGCGCCTCGAGGCCTTTATCGAATGATAAAGAATGGAAAAGCCGATGTCTCTTACCGAGTGGTGGTTGGATAGTGGCGCTACTTGTCATGCTACAAACGACAAGAACTTACTCATTGAGGTTACGAAGTGAAAGACACCGTGGAAAATTGCAATGGTGGTGAGGCAAAGGTAACTCATCTTTGGGCTACGCAAATCCGGTGCTTTCTTCGGGTAAATTACTAACTCGAAACATGTTAGAGTAGTACCTTTACTTTAAAAGAATTTGATATCTATGAGTTTACTTGATAAAACTTGTATGTCCTTTTCAACTATGAATGGTAGAGTAACTTTATCTGTTAACTCATGTTATTTCGATTTGTGCATTCATGGTTAATGGTATGTATAGGTTGAGTTTAGAGACCGATAGCATAAACCATGTGAGTTCTACTCGATTGATCCAAAGTTGTTACACAATAGACTTGGACATGTGAACTACGGGAAAATGCAACATCTAGCTAAGACTCACAATATTCCATTGGACACTTCTATTCGATTTGACAAGTGTGAAGTGTGTGCACAGGCCAAAATCACTAGAAAACCTTTTAAGTCGGTTTCTAAAAGTACACAACTTCTTGAGCTAATACATTCGACCTTTGTGACTTTAGAAATTATGTTACAAAAGGTGGTCGGAAGTATCTAATAACATTCATAGACGATTTTTCTAGATATTGTCATGTCTATTTGTTGAAATTGAAAGATGAGGCTTTTGAAAAGTTTAAGATTTTCAAGTCTAGAGTAGAAAATCAACTTAACTTGAAAATTAAGAAGTTTAGGAGTGATAGAGGAGGAGAATATACAATGACAGGGTTCAAGGAATTTTGTGCTTCGAGGGCATAATACTTGAAACCACTTTGCTCCTTACTCACCCTGGTCAAATGGTGTTGCCGAGCGTAAGAATAGAACGTTGACCGAAATGTTAAATTCCATGTTACTTACAGTGGCATGCCTTCCTCCTACTAGGGGAGAAGCAGTTCTAACCGCTAATCACATTCCGAACAGGTTGCCACACTCTAAGTTATCTTTGACACCTTACGAGATATGGCATAAAGCGTCCTTGTAGATATGATACTCTTAAGACATGGGGTTGTATTGCTTATGTAAGGCTACAAGATCCTAAGAGACCTAAGGTGGGACCTAGAACCATTACTTGTGTATATCTAGGCGGTACGGAAGATAGTGTCTGAGATAGGTTTTGGATCTATCTACTAACACAGTAATAGAATCTAGAGATGCAGAATTTTTTCGAGAATAAGTTTCTCGGACATCGTGGCTTGAATGTTTACGGATCTACGAGATATAATTTTAGAATCTCCCGTAGAATCCAAGCAGGCCCTTCGACATTAATCCCACACGATGGTTGTTGAATCGGTTCCGGTTAGAGTATCTATACGAGAAAGAGTTCCCAAAAATTTTGGTGAGGACTTTGTCACTTACCATCTAGAGAATGAACCATTTTCCTATCGGGAAGCAATGAGATCTAGGGAATCTCTACCGTGGGCGAAGCCATTGATGATGAAATGAGTTCTCTATTACGAACCACACTTGGCGGCTAGTCAATTTGCCAAAAGGGGCTAAGGCATATAGTTGTAAGTGGGTATTGAAGAAGAAACGAATATTGATGGATCAATAGCTAGATACAAAGCACGTTTAGTAGCTAAAGGCTATAAACAACGAGTGGAATAGACTTTTTTGATGTCTATTCACCGTGTGTCATCTATCAACTATAAGAATTCTTCTTGCTTTGGCATCTATTGAACACTTTGTAGTGCATCAAATGGATGTAAAGACAGACTTTCCTAAATGGAGAGTTAAATGAGGAGATCTACATGGAACAACCGGAAGGGTATGTCATGAAAGGTCTTGAGGACAAGGTTTGTAAATTGAACAAATCCTTGTACGGTCTTAAACAAGCTCCTAAGATGTGGCATCTTAAATTTGACAAAGTGGTAAAGAGTTATGGCTTTCAATCCGGTTATTCGAGATAAATGCATTTACCATCGTTTTATGTCAAATAAGATAGTCATCATTTGCTTGTATGTTGATGACATGTTAATTCTTGGCTCCGATCATTCGTAGTGAGTGACGTGAAAGCTACTTTAGCTAAAGAGTTTGACATGAAAGATCTTGGTATTGCTAATACCATTCTTGGTATGAAAGTAAGCTTTGAAAGGCAAGTTATCTCCCTTAGCCGGACTCATTATATTGAGCGACTACTTTCTACAGGGGATATAGTGAGTGCAAACCGTGTGAGACACCATATGATTATAATAAAAGGCGAGTCATAATGAAGGGACCAGCGTGGATCGGTTAAAGTACTCGAAACGATTGGTAGTCTCATGTATGCTATGAGTTGCACTAGACCCGGACATCGCCTTTGCGGTTGGCATGCTAAGTCGTTTCACTAGTAATCCTAGTAAAGAGCATTGGGATGCCCTCGGTAAGGCTGATGAGATACCTTCAAGGTACCAAAAATTATGTTCTATGTTACTCTGGTTTTCCTCCAACCGTGGATGGATATTCGATGCCTCGTAGTGCTCGAGAAATTAGAAATAGTAAGTCCACCGGTGGATATATATTCACTTTGGGTGGAGCTGCTATTACTTGGAAATCCAAAAGACAGACTTGTATTGCATTGTCGTCTATGGAATTAGAACTTTTTGCTTTAGCTTCAGCCGGTGAAGAGGCGAGTGGATAAAGAATCGATTATGGATATTCCTTTGACTCGGTTAAAGATTAATTCTTTAAGCCTATTCGTGATAATCAAGCAATTTGTCCAAGTCGTCAAGAATGCTCTCTTTAATTTAAAGAGAAGACATGTGAGATTAAGACATGCATTGTTGAATTATTTAAGAGAACAAGGAGTTATCACCTTGATCGATGTGAGATCAAAGGATAACATGGCCGATGCTCTCACAAAAGGATTGCCTAAAGATCGATTATTCAAAACGGTGGGGAAATGGGGTTAAAGACGTGTAGACAAGTCTTAATTATCATTTACTTACCTTCTAATTGTGTGTTTTGAATTATCGAATCTTCCTTTATTGGCCAAACGATAAGCACAATTTATGTGTTTCATCGATGTTCATGGTTCTTGACTAATTTGAAAAGGGTGAGTTGTCTCATTCCAAACTTGATGAAGACGATTTCTACCTAATTCAAAGGTTCTTCCTGGAAAGCTTGTGTCATTCCAAACTTGATGATACAATCTAACTAGGTTGGACTATCCTTTGGTTAAATGATCCCATTCCAAACTTGATGCGAGATTATTTGACTTTAAGGAATCGATGATTGTGACATTCCAAATTGAAACATAGAAATAGTTGTTTGCATAAGATGCTGTTGGTCTTGTTCTTAATTGAAACTTGACATTTCATGATGATGGCTCTTTGTAATTTAAACTGTTTAGGCCTTGTTCATCTTTTATGAAGCGGCTTGATGCTTATGAATATGATGTTATGATGCCTTATGGACATCAATATATGTTCTTCTTTGCTCGATGTTGTGGTGCTAAGTTCTTTTAGTAGAACTAGACACTTTAGTAGATTGTTCAAATGATTGAATTCATGTTAATATGAAATTCATATTTGATATTCTATAGGGGATGGCGAGAAATGGAGGAGAGCTTATTGAGTGGAGTCCTTGACCAGGATGATCTACTTGACGAATGAATGGTTACGAGATCATTTAAAGAATGTGGGGACTTGACATGTCACTTTCTTTTATTGCCCATTTTGGTTGAGTCCATTTACTTGAGACTTACATTTTGTTATCTCTATTTTGTGAACATTTTCTGCACATTTCTTGTATTTGTAAGGCCTTAAACTATTTTGACTAGCCTACTTATACTTGACTTTTATGCATATGTTGATTGTGGATGATTAAGAGATTTATTTTGAAAGAGTTCAGGTCGAATATGAAACTTTTAATATTTATTTTTGATATTCGATCTCGGAAGCAGTTCATGATAACATTGATTCACTATTTGGATTGAATGTGGATGATTCATGTTTGTTTGAACATTACACGACCACCGTATTGGATTGTCTTTGTATGGTGAACATAGGAGGAGATTGTTGGATATATTGTTAATATAATCCATAAATAATATGTTCACATCTAGCCCAATAGGTGAATGCATGGTTATTTGGGTCCATATGGGCTGGAGCCCAATAGCTTGCATATAATTCTAGGGTTTGCCCTACGCTTGGAGGTAACACTAATGAACGTTCCAAACTTGGCGTCTCTTGGTGTAATACTTCAAGCAACATTCTCTTCTCTCTAAAACCCTAACCTCCAACAAAATGATCATTTTTTTTCCTGATTTGACACTAAAGTGAACGTTTTTTGGATCATTTTAAGTGTCAATTTTTTTTTTAAAAATGATTATTGAAGTGCTAACTTCTGGTGAGGTCGCGAATTTCTCGCTGGAATTTCTCGCCGAGGTATCAAAGTGAATGCCGTACATAGATAATGGCACTTGAGGTGTTCTTATGCTCATAATAAAGATTTTACTATTTTTTTTCAGTACGGGCACTATTGCAAATTTTAAAATGAAAAGCTATCTTCAGCCGCGTAATGTAATATGCCACATTACATATGACACTTTTAGCTAGAACAATCTACAAGGGAAGGAGGAATTAAATTCCTTTGCTGACTCTCACCATAGCTGGTAAAGTTTTCAGGGGAAGGGAAGGAGGAATTAATTTCCCGGAAATGCTAATTTTGCACCGTCCTATAGAGTGTCCCACATTTATTCGTATCCAAGATTCAAGCAAATCACAAGAAAAATCCACCTTTAGGATCCGCTTGTTTAAAGAAAAATTATTTTTAGGAGTTTTCTAACTTTCTGGTATTTGGATAACGGAAAACAAATCGATCTATTTCATATGTTGTTGGCCTCGTTCTTTCTGTCATACATACAAACCACCGTGTTGCTTAACCTGTATCGTAAAGAAAGTAGAAGCACAACAACGTACTTAAATGTCACACCGCCTAATCAGCTCTCACAGGTAGCTCTAGAAATCTGATTCAAATAGGAAGTTTCCTAATTTGAATGGCTTCCTAATTCCAATAAGTTTCCTATTTTGGATCAGAAACGAGTCTTCTTTTTGTGAACAACATAGAAGAGATTGCTTCTTCGTGAATTCCTTTATGTGATTAGTATATTATTTCGTGAAAAATTATGAGGGTTAAATACGGGTGAGTTGTCGAGTGCAATCGAAGCTGTGAAACACAGTGTTTGAGGGACTATAATGTTGTTGTAATCCGCGTCGTATCACTTAATCTACAGTAAGCCTGTGTTGCTCTCATCCTAGAGTAAATATAGTGTTCTATTTATCGTATTGTTTGATCGCTTATTTTTCGCAGTAGTTATTGCACTAAATGCTTATATCTTGGGAATTAGCGACCAAAAACAAAATTTATCAAGTCCATCATTACTCGGATTATAATAAGGACAAGAAATATGGGGATGATAATAATCTAAAGGAACAGAGAATCCACAACCGAGCACACAGGGAAAGGTTATGCCAAATGTAATCAAACGAAAATTACTTTTATTCTAGATCTCTTTGGAGGTGAGGGTTTGAGCTGATATCTACCTCCCCTCCTTTTCTCTTTGATTCATTTGGTTATCCGTTTTCGTTTTCTTGCTTCCCTCCCCTTTTGTGAAGCTTTTCTTTTATGATCTATTCTAGATCTAGAAGTTTCTCTCTCCCAATTATGGATATTTCTACCTTGATCTAACATAAATTTGAGGCTTTTTTGGTGTGAATAATTTCGACGTTTCTCTGCTGTCGGATTTTGTAGCAAGTTCAATTTCAAAGGAGATCGGAGGTGTTTCGTGAAGGTTTCACTCTTACAGGTATTAGATCTATGCTCTTTCAAGCTTGTTATTCCGAACAGTAATAGTGTTAGGGATGTCAAACCTAGGCGTGCCTTCTGAAAAGGCAAAGCCACGATAATGGCTAGAGATCTCGGTGTGTGCTCATTACCGAAGACTAATTCAATGATTGGGTGCCGATTTTCAATTGAAGAAGTCCCATATTTTCTCTTTGAGTGTGTGAGCCATAACCATGCCCTAATGATTAATTCCGGTATATGGCGGTGGTGTACAACCGGATCGGGTAGAATCGAGAGCTGGACCGAGATCACCCAAAAAAGCGGGTTTGGTTTCCAATTCCAATGTGAACGGGTCCAATATCCAGTTCTAAATTTTTTGAACTAGTTTGAATAGGTCCGATTCCGACATGAATGGGTTTGATATCCGTTTCTAATTTTTTTTAACCAAATAGGCAGGGACAAGATCGATCGGCTTGCTGTGCTAGAATTTAAGGCTCGAATAGCTAATTCCGACGGTCTTTTGAGCTCGTGGAATGATACTAGCCACTTCTGCAAGTGGTACAGCGTGACATGCGATCGTAGACACCAAAGGGTCATGGTATTGGACCTTAGCTCCAAGTATCTCTAGGGGGTCGTGCCCCCTCATATCGGTAACCTAAGCTTTCCGAGGGAAGTTCATCTGCAGAACAACAGTTTCCACTCCGAATTCCCCAGCATTTCGGCCTCTTGTTTCGGTTGCAAAAGTTGTTCCTCAATAACAACTCGTTCAGCGGACAAATCCCTTGAATCTCTCCCATTGCTCTAATTTGCTTGTTCTTAACATAGGCTTCAACATGCTCGAAGGAAATTTGCCTATGGAACTCGGCTCCATGTCCAAGCTGCAACGGCTCATACTTGGTGTCAACAGGTTGACCGGAAATGTCCCACCGTCATTTGGAAACTTATCCTCTCTTCAAGCCTTCATAACAGCTGTGAATAACCTCGGTGGTACGATCCCGGAGACTCTTGGCCTGCTGAGCAATCTAAACATCCTCGCTGTTGGCATGAATAACTTTGTCAGTAGTATTCCTATCTCCATTTTCAATATATCCACCATGACAATATTTGATGTGATTGGAAACCAATTAGAGGGGAGTTTACCCAGCGTTTTAGGCTTCACTTTTTCGAATCTTAAGAGAATCGGTTTAACTGAAAACCACCTCACTAGACCCATTCCTGATTCAAAATCCAGTGCTAGTAATCTCGGTATAATCCTAATCGGGTTGAACAACTTTAACGGGAAAGTTCCTTCTTTTTCAAAGATGAGAGGACTTAGTTGGTTTAACATTGGCACTTGGACTTTCTCTGCTCTTTAACCAATTCCACAAACTTGCAAAAATTGGAAATAGGGGACAATGCTTTTGGGGGACCAATACCCGATGCATCGATAACCTCTCTATCACGCTTTCCATAATTGGGTTAGGTGATAATCATATTTCTAGAGCCTTACCTTCTAGAATCGGAAATCTCATCGATTGCAGTTTCTAGGAATGAGGGGAACAACTTCTTAGGAAACATTCCTTCCGAGATTGGAAACCTAGTCAGAACGAAGTTTATAGATCTCGGAATAAATAATTTCTCGAGGCACATACCATAATCTATCAAGAATTTAAGGATATTAACCGAATTGTACTTGGATGGCAATAATCTCGGGGGATACATACCATCGTCTATAGGAAACTGCCGGAATCTACTTCTCTTGGACCTTTCGACCAACAACCTCGGCGATAACATACCCGCGGAAATTTTGGGCCTCTCATCATTGCCAATTTATCTGAACTTGTCTCAAAATAGTCTTACAAGCTCCCTTCCAAGAGAAGCCGAAAACTTGAAAAACAGATTATCTCAACAAATTCCCAACAGTATTGGCAGTTGTATATCCATTGAATTCCTATATGTGCATGATAATTTCTTTGAAGAGCCCCTACCATCGACTATGAGTTCCATGAGAGGCCTTCAGGTTTTGAATGTTTCCAACAACCAATTGTCTGGCCAAATCCCAATATATCTAGAGTCGCTGAATCTGACGAATTTGAACCTATCTTACAACAATTTTGAGGGTGCCTTGCCTACAAGAGGAGTTTTCAGAAGTGCCATCTCAACTTCGGTTGTCGAAAACAAGAATCTTTGTGGGGGTCTACCAAAATTTCAACTACCTAAATGCAAATACAAAGTGTCAAATCGGAGGAGAATAAACAAAGCTACAAAAGTTCTTATATCCATGGTATTTGCTCTCATAGGAGTAGCTTGCATGCTCTCGTTGCTATACTTCTTTCGGTATAGACACAACAAGAAGATGGGCTTATGCATGTTTGTTATAACAGTGTGGATTCTTCTCCACCAATCTACTTAATGTCGGTAGTTTTGGATCCATGTACAAAGGGCTTCTTGATCAAACTCAGTCAATTGTGGCCATCAAGATTCTCGACCTCACATGCCACAGAGCTTCCAAGAGCTTCATAGCCGAGTGCGAGGCCTTGAGAAGAATTTGACATCGTAATCTCATGATGGTATTCACTGCAAGCTCTGGGTTTTATTTGAATGGAAATGATTTCAAGGCCATCGTCTATGAATTCATACCGAATGGGAGCTTGGATGAATGGTTGCACCCAACTAAATTGCAAGATACAACGAGAAGCAAGTTGAGTCTACTTGAGAGAGTGAATACTGCCATTGATATTGCTTGCGCACTAGATTATCTCCATCATCACTGTGAAGCACCAATAGTACATTGTAATCTAAAGCCTAACACTGTCCTTCTTGACGAAGGAATGATTGGACATGTAGGTGATTTCGAGCTTGCAAGATTCCTCCTAGAAGCAACACATAAGTTACTGGCTGATCAATCAAGTTCTATCGGAGTAGAAGGATCTTTCGGCTACATAGCTCCAGGTAATGATGCACAAGTTGGGTCTTCCAGTTTATTATTTTATATAGAACACATGAGATCCTTCTACAAAAAGGTACATGAGACATCACTGACATGATATTTCAATCTTAATTATTCACTATGCATCACTGCACACTATTGATTGTTGTAGAGTACGCTGCAGGATGTGTGATATCCACAGAAGGAGATGTGTACAGCTTCGGAGTCCTTGTTTCGGAGATATTCACAGGCAAGATGCCGATTGATGACATGTTTGAAAATGGGCTGAACCTTCATCGATTTGCAAAGGCAGCTTTGGCAGACCAATTGGAAAAGGTAATCGACCCTGCTCTACTTCAAGAATTTGAGAAGTCGGAGAAGAGACGAATAGTCGCTCCAGAGGGCAAGAACAAAAGTTGGTGTTGTATTCAAGAGCGTTTGGTTTCGATCATCGAAATAGGAGTTAATTGCTCTTCTGAGTCTCCCAGGGAATGAATGGACATCGGCAGGGCACTGATCAAGCTCCAAAAGATCAGGAAGAAACTTCTTGAGTTCATTGACATTGCCTTGTCCATGTAAAATCCGAACTTCATGTGGAGTCATGTGGTCTTCGTGATCATTGCTTTGTCTAGAATTGGATCTGGAGTTTTACAATTCACGAACAATTTGAATCTGGCAACAGCAAAACCACAATCAAATGGAGACTAATGACTTAGCAATCTAAGACAGATCAAAATTGAATGAAAGATTGCAACTATATGGAAAGATCGGAGTCTCTCTCACCATTTGGGAGAGGCGGTTAAAGTCAATTTCCTTGAAGTTGAATTACTCATTCTCACTGATAGTTTATCCGGTGTCCAGGAATTTAATTTACGGAGTAATGGCTCTCTCTGCTGCTATGTGCGTATTCTGGAATGTGTTTGGTTGACGAATAATACCTACTAATCTTGGTTTGTGCATCCATCTTGAGAGTAGAAACGGTCATCCATATGCTGATCTACAATCATGAATCTTCATGTACATTGAATCAACAACTATTCATGACTTTGATTTAACTTTTAACACTTCTGCTTAAACCAAATTCTCTTCCATCAATCATTTCAAGCAGACTCTTAAATGTTCGAAATGCATCAACCTTGAGAGGTTTAGTAAAAATGTCTGCCACTTGGTATCATGTCTTCATGTGTGAGACTTCAATCTCCTTTTCTCTCACTTGATCTCAAATGAAATGATATCAAACATCGATATGCTGGCTTCATTTATGAAAGATTGTATTTTTGCCAAAGCAATAGTACAAAGATCTTCTACATAGATTTCTGCCAATTTTAGCTGCTCCATATGGATCTCCTTGGGAAGCCTTCTCAACCATATTTCAAGATAAACACATGTAGATGCTGCAACGTATTGAGCTTTATACATCGATAGAGTAACACTTGATTGCTTCTTTAATGACCACATTAAAGCAATATCACATAAGAAAGATACAAAGCCAATAGCTTTTTCAATTATCGACATCTCCCCCATAATCATTGTCTGAATAACCTCTACGCTCAAAGGATTCAGACTGAAAGTAGTGTAAGCCGTGAGAGATAGTACATTTGACATAGTGACACATCCTCTTTGCAGCTTTAAGATGAGTCGATTTCGATTTCTCCATGTATCGACTTACAATTCCAACACTTGATGTCCGGTCTCGTACACGTCATATATCTCAAGCTTCGTTAATACATCATATCAACATCAACACCATCAACAAACTTCGAAAGTTTCCTTTTTGTTCCACGAGTCAGTTCAATTTGATTGTTCCCATTCGCGTGTAAAAAATCAATAAAATTTGGCAAAAAAGCTCGGTAATTTGCATGCTGTAAAAAAATAGTTAATAGTCATACAGCAGTATCGGTAAGTTACCAATAAATTGTTAGAAATTAAGTGTCCGTTGGCTTGTCTCGTCAGTTTTTGACGCTTACTAACTTTACCGGATCACAATAGAGTTCATTCTAAAACGAGCTTAAAGCAAGAAAAGCTGAGAAAGGGTCCAACTTTTTAGCGTTCGAAATTCAACGCCTATTTAGTATTTACTATCTACACCTTGCAAAACAAACCAAAATCCAGAAATCAAAGTGCATCATTATAGCATCATCGGTATAGGTAATCACGCACCCTTCCTTTAAGAATAGATATGTGACTGCATCCGAGCGAAATGATCAGCAGCCAATCACCGAATCACACATTATCATCTGTGATAAGCACATGTCGCAATCTCCATCTATAGCTACGACTTTGCCTTGCAAAAGCATATACTTAGGTTCGACATCCCAGACACCATCACCATGCGGAGACAACACAATCTCGTCGAACGAGCTCAGATTTGAGACCTGCGTGAGTGAGCCATTTAGCAAGTGCGAGAGACTCAAGCTTCTAACATAAACATGTTGTTGACATCAGAGATGCTGTGGATACCATTGAAACTGGAGACACAATGCTTATTCATTGAAACTCCTAGATCTAAAACTAGACTGGGGAAGATAAGCTCTCGGATTTAAAATCGAGAGATGAGAGCTTCCAAAACTGTTCTCGAAAGACCCGTTTTTAACACTCGTCGATTAAAGCCGGCACCGGAGGCCATTCAAACTCAAGTCAAGTTAAAAATTCAAACAATTAACTTCAACAAAAGCTATATGCGGTTTTTTCCATACTCGTCGGCACAAAATTATGTGAAACTAATTTAAAGGTTTGTTATTTTTCTCTTTACCCTATGATCGAGAAAACCGAACATGTCCGATAATCTCAATCGATCGACTAAGTGAGTTGAGCAGTTACTTATTTGTTAAAAATCAAGCTACTAATATCATGACACAAGATATTCTTTTTTTTTCCAAAAAAAAACAAGTAATACGACTTGAGGTCCAAATATCAATCTAATCCTCAAGAATTATGCTAGTTATATACATAATCTCTTGATTTTGCCATGGTGTCTATAACAGAAATCGTGACCTCTTTTTATATACTTAAGTGTCGATACAGCCTACGGACACAATTACAATTTGAAAATTGACCGCTCGTCGAATTGAACACCCTGCCCGTATGCTTAAAATTCATCCGTCGTCCGATGCTCGGCGGATAAACACGATCACGAAACACCCCGACTAACCCTTCCACGCTCCTACACCTCGGCGAGGTCGGAGCCGCAATCCGAGGGGCGGGCTCTCTTTGGCTGCATGTCTAGTAATTTTGAGCGCGAGATAATGAAGGGATATTGAGATTTTTTTTTCTTTGAAGATTCTCCGTCGGATTTCACACTCCCTGCTGAATCTCCATCTCTCTTCTCTCTCTCTCTCCTCCGCTTTCTCTCTCCTCCCCTTATATACACGCACACTCACACTGCACTAACACGCAGCTCGCACCGATCATCGGCACCCGCAGTCGATACCAAGGCGCTTCTCTCTCTCTCTCTCTCTCTCTCTCTTGTTGGAGTTGGCGAATACTTCGGGGACCCTTGTTTCTCACACCGGGTACGCCCACGTGAGCTTAGGGAAACCGAAGTGTTACCCAACGACATATGACCCCTGCGCGCGGGATGCGGGGGTTCGGGGGGCGCGCCCGACACGGGTGTCCCGCTGCCCTGGTCAGGTGGCGGGGTTCGGGGCGCGCGCCTCCCGACGGGGTTCCGCTCGCGGTGAGCGGGCGGGGTTCGGGGCGCCCCCTCAAACCTCTACTGGGTTTGGGCTTTTATTTAAGCCGGCCCGTATGGTTAGAATTAAGAGGTTTAGGTTTTTAGCCCGTTTTGGGGCATATATATTTTATTCGGTTTTGTCATTGTAATATACGATAATGGGTATGAACCGAAAAAATATAGTGAAATCTCTTTGCGGGACGTAGCCCTAATCTTGGGGTGAACCCGGGTAATCTCGTGCGTCTTTCAATTCTTCTTGATTCTCTGTGTGATCGTCTGATTCGGCTTTCGATAAATCCCTTCAATTGGTATCGAGCCTTGTGTTCGAGAGATTAGGGTTTATCGGAGATGTCGGGAGGGTCACGGATTGAGATCGAAAAATTCGATGGGACGCGATTCGATCTCGTGGAAGATGAAGATGGAGGATCTACTTTGCGATCGAGATCTTTGGTCGGCAATTGAAACGGAAAGGCCTTTGCTGCGAAGCCTGGTGTCGTGATAAAGGAATCGGCAAGGAAGCGGGGAAGGATGACGAGACGTCTTCCAAAAGGGCAGATCCAAAGGAGATTGAAGACCGGGATCGGATTGATCGGAAAGCAAAGGGTTTGATTCGGCTTTGTCTCACGGACTCGATTCCGACGAACGTGATGGGCGAACGTACAGCCAAGGATTTGTGGCGAAACTGAGTCATTGTATCAAAGTAAGTCGTTGGTTAATAAGCTATTTTTGAGAAAAAAGCTGTATAATCTTCGGATGCATGAGGGCGACTCGTTTTCTGCACATCCGTATAGCTTTAATACCGTGATTAGTCAACTCGTATCAATCGGTGTTAAGTTTGAGGATGATGATAAGGCGATAACACCGCTTTGTTCACTGCCGGATTCATGGGATAACTTGATTGTGGTGATCGGTGGTGGGGATAAGGAATTATCATATGAAAGTGTGTGTTCCGCTTTGTTGTCCGAGGAGACACGAAGAAAGGGATCGGGAAATTCCAATAAAGAGGCATTGGCGGCTAGGGGAAGGCCAGCAGAGAAGACTACGATTTGGAAAGGGTCCAGGTCCAAATCTCGTGGGCGATCAAAGAGTAGGGAGAGGAGGGTACGGTCTTTGGAGATGTGAAGAATGGGGCCATGTGAAGCGAGACCGTAAAAAACAAGCCGGTTTTTAAGAAAGAAGCTGAAACATCCTCGGGTAAAAGGAGGTCGATGCGGAGATATATATGTGGCTGCTGCATGTATGGCGCAATGACAAGGATATCCGGTTGATCGATACCGGTGCTTCATACCACATGACGCCTCATAGACACCGATTTTGTGAATATGAGCAATATAATGGTGGGGATGTCATGCTAGGAGATGATCTGCAGCTTCGATTGTCGGGCGTGGCGAAGGTGAAGCGAGGATGAGTAATGGCACCGTGAAGACTATTCCGGACGTGATGCACATACCCTTGATGAGTAGAAATCAGGTTATCGGTCGGTACGATGGCCGATTCGGGGGTTACTTTTAGCCGTGATAAGGATTCGTGCAAGATGACTCGAGGTTCTATTGTGATTGCACGAGGAGTCCGTTACGGGACATTATACAAGCTGCTCGGGAAACAGTGACTATTGGTAGCAGATTTGTTTCGAAAAGGCCAAGGAAGATGGACATGATATGTCCATGTTGTGGCATCGAGAGGTTAGGGCACATTGGTGAAAAGGGGCTGTCTACCTTAGTTTCGAGTCGGATGGTAGAAGGAGTTCCAAAATGCTCTATGGGTTTTGGGTTCCGTGAACACTGTCTTCATGGAAAACGAACCGAGTTAGCTTCCAACACACCGGTACGAGAGCAATGAGGTTCTCGAGGCGATTCACAACGACGTTTTTGGACCTACTCCGACTCCATCTATTGGAGGATCCAGGTACTATGTATCATTCATAGATGATTTTTCGAGATATAGTTGGATTTATTTTATTAAGAGTAAATCGATGTATTCAAGAAATTTCGTGAATTTAAGGCCCCGGTTGAAAATCAATTGGGCGGGAAGATCAAAGTCCTTCGTACGGATAACGGAGGTGAATTTTGTTCGGATAAGTTCGAGCAATTTTGTGTGGATAATGGTATTGCAAGGCGAAAGACGACTCCATATACGCCTCAACGGAATGGGGTGGCCGAAAGGTTAAATCGGTCACTCATAGAAAAAGCGAGATGCATGCTGAGTTAGGCGGAGTGCGAGCCGAATTTTGGGCGGAAGCCGTAGCCACGGCTTGTTATTTGAAGAACCGGTCACCGACCTCATCGGTGAAGGATCGTACACCATATGAGGCAGCGTTTGGGAAGAAGCCGAATCTGTCACATGTTCGGGTGTTCGGGTGTGATGCATATGTTCATGTACCCAAGGAGAAACGGGGTAAGCTTGACAATAAGTCCGAGAAGAACATATTTGTCGGATACAAGGAAGGGGTCAAGGGCTATAAGTCATGGAATCCGGAATCAAAGACCATTGTATACAAAGGGGATGTCGTCTTTCGTGAATCACAATCCCAGGTTGGCACACGAAAGGGGATGAGCCCAAGAAAGTGGTAGTGCTTGAAGAAAATCCTAAAACTAAAGCTATGGAGATGGTTCCACAAGATACGCCGGTAGAATCGATTCGAATCGGAGCAAGGGGACTCGATTAATGAAGTCGAGGATGTAGATTCGGATGAAGACTCGGATACGAATAGCATGCCGGCTCTCGGGAGATCGACGCGAGAAAGAAAGGTACCACTTCGATACTCTCTTAGTGCTTTGAGTACGTTTCATGCTTTGAGCATTCCGGAGTTGATCCTAGTTACGTAAAAGAGGCGAGATCCATGGATGATGCGAATCGGTGGGAGCTCGCAATGATAGATGAGGTGCGATCGCTTGATAAAAATGAAACATGGAGCTTGTGTAAATTGCCTAAGGATAGAAAGGCAATTGGGTGTAAATGGGTGTTCAAGCGAAAGCTGAAACCTAATGGGACTGTAGAGAAGTACAAGGCTAGGCTTGTAGCCAAGGGGTACTCTCGGATCGAGGGTGTTGACTATGACGAGATTTTCTCTCCCGTGGCGAAGTTGACCTCGATACGATTTGTTACGTCATGAAAGCAGCTGCATATGATCTTGAGGTAGAACAGATGGATGTCAACATGGCTTTCCTTCATGGGGACTTGGAGGAGGAGATATATATGAAGCAACCCAGAAGGCTTTGAAGTAAAAGGAAAAGAAAATCTGGTGTGCAAATTAAAAAAGTCCTTATATGGGCTGGAAGCGATCACCAGGGATGTGGTACCGGAAGTTTGACACGTATATGCTCCAACTTGATTTTGTGCGTTCAAATTCGACCATTGTGTTTATGTGAAGAGGACGAGCAATCGGTTTGTCATTCTCACGCTATATGTTGATGATATGTTGTTGATCGGGAATAGCGTGAAGATGGTGAAGTCCGTGAAGAGTTTGTTGGCTAAAAAGTTCGAAATGAAAGACTTGGGGCTGCAAATTTTATTTTGGGCATGCAGATTAGTAGGGACCGTGAGAAACGGAAGCCGTGGCTAGGGCGGGAGAAATACATTAAAGAAATTTTGAAGAAATTCAATATGATAGACTCGCAAGCCTGTTGGTACCCCTATACCTTTAGGGACCAAGTTATCTCGGAACAACGTCCCAAAACGGATGAGGAAGCTGAGGAGATGGCCCGAGTTCCATACGCGAGTGCGAAGGGGTAGCTTAATGTATGCTATGGTGTGCACGCTGTCCGGATATAGCTCAAGCAGTTGGGAGTCTTGAGCCGATATATGTCTAACCCGGTAGAGAACACTTTGGAATGCGATCAAAAGAGTTTTCGGGTATCTTCGTGGAACTTCGAATTTTTCTTTATGTTTTGAAGGTACAGGGAATGAAAACATGCTTGATATCATAGGCCATGTAGATTCAGATTGGGGTGGAGATATTGATAGTAGACGGTCCACTAGCGGGTTTGTTTTCACATTGTTTGGTGCTTGCATTGAGTTGGATGAGTAGAAGGCAAAGCGTGGTAGCGCTTTCTTCTACAGAGGCTGAGTATATGGCTCTTACTCATGCTGGAAAAGAGGCCGTATGGTTACGGCGGTTGTGCTCCGGAGCTTGGTTTTGAGCAAGGTGCTATAGATGTAAGATGTGATAATCAAGGGGCTATTTATTTAGCCAAGAATCCGGCGTTTCACTCACGCACAAAGCACATTGATATTCAATATCATTTCATCGGGAGAAAAAGTGGAGAAGAATGAGGTTCGACTTGTAAAGGTCGACACGGTAGAAAATAGTTCGAGACTTCCTTACTAAAGCTCACAGGTGCGAAGTTTGAATGGTGCTCTCTTTGCGATTGGATTGAAGAAGAATGATATTGGAAGGGCTCTTATTTGCGCCAAGTATCCACCAAGTGGGAGAATGTTGGAGTTTGCGAATACTTCGGGGACCCTTGTTTCTCACACCGGGTGCGCCCACGTGAGCTTAGGGAAACCGAAGTGTTACCCAACGACATATGACCCCTGCGCGCGGGATGCGGGGGTTCGGGGCAGCGCCTCCCGACGGGGGTTCCGCTCGCCGGTGAGCGGGCGGGGGTTCGGGGGGCAGCGCCCCAAACCTCTACGGGTTTGGGCTTTTATTTAAGCTGGCCCGTATGGTTAGAATTAAGAGGTTTAGGTTTTTAGCCCGTTTTGGGGCATATATATTTTATTCGGTTTTGTCATTGTAATATACAGAATTGGCTGTAACCGAAAAATATAGTGAAATCTCTTTGCAGGACGTAGCCCTAATCTTGGGGTGAACCTGGTAATCTCGTGCGTCTTTCAATTCTTCTTGATTCTCTCGTGTGATCGTCTGATTCGGCTTTCGATAAATCCCTTCATCTCTCTCTCTAGAGAGTGAAGATGGTGACGGATGAAGCAGCCAGGAACATGGTCGGCATTGTCGGTAATCTCGCATCTGGTTTTGTCGGTCGTTGCCGTTTGTTAGGGTTCCATTAATGTGGCGCGTGAATCTTTTTTTTTATCTTGGTTCTTCGAGATTTGCCTTCAAAACTGTCTGACCTTTTCTACTTATACTATGCTATCTGCATGGAAGTATATTGCAATAAACTGATAAAAGTTCCAGTTACGCGTTTCAAGTTTCTGTACAATAATTGGATACTTTCTGTCCTTAAGTTCAAATTTATTCACATAGAACGTTGTTGGAATACGGTTATCGTAAAGTTTTTCTCGTCAAACATCAATGATTATGTTCTGTCCTATCTATGTAACTAACATTCATCCAACAAACTGGAATGTGTCCCGTATCTTAGTTTTCGGTCAATGTACCTTAAGTCAAGGCACCTTAGGTTTATATACCGTTTTCTAGAAACTACATTGTCCAAATTTTGCGTTATACAAACACTCGTTCCGTGCTAGGCATTTTGACAAATTTCAGAAAATTACAATAGATGATGGTAATTATCATATGCTAACGCTCACTCCTCCCTTTTTTTGCAGAAGAAGGTGGTATATTGGCTCTGTGGGGAAGTCGTCTTCATCGCCGTGGTGTCGTTGGTGCTCCTGCTGGTTTTCCACGACCATAAGAGAAGAATCCTCACCTTTGGAATCATCTGCGATGTGTTCAACATCGCGATGTACTCGTCACGTCTTATTATCATGGCACGCACACATCCATACCCCTTCCCTCGTTGCAAACTAAATCTTTGTTCATCAGTTCCGGCAAATGCTAACCCTTCCGTTGTTTTTTTTGTTTTTGCGTCTTTCTCTACCTTTGTCTACTGCAGAAAAAAGTGATCACCACAAAGAGTGTGAAGTACATGCCTTTCTATGTTTCCCTAACCAACTTTCTCAGTGGCTCCGTATGGACTGCGTATGCCCTCATCAAGCTCGACATCTTCATCCTGGTAACTGAAACAAAATTAATTCTATTTTCAACACTTTTACTTTTGAAGTCAAGAAGCGCGAGAATGCAAAGAAACCACCGAATACAAGAATTAACTTGGCAACAACAACCCTGCAGATTAGCAACGGTCTTGGGGCGCTAGCCGCCTGCAGCGCAGCTCATTCTCTACGGTTGCTTCTTTAGGTCTACGCTGAGCCACGAGAAGGTCGCCGATGCGAAGGTTCCTCAAATCCAGCTCGCTGTTTTTGATGGACAGGATAGAGTGTGATGGAGGAACATTACCCCAACTCCACAATACCCATGGGTCAATGACCAATTTCTGACCCATAATTTATGTAAACGGGTTCTATATAGGTGGTTAGTGTTTAAATGGCTCACTAAATATGGGTCCACAAAATTGAAGGTAAATGTGATGGGTCGAAGATGTGCCACACGTGAAACCCATTTTCGACACCTTGTCGACCCATCAAAACCAGCAGTGCATGTGTGAGCATGACCCACCCAAACGAGTTAGGGAATTCGGATCGAACATGCTTGATGACCAGTTAAGTTCATCAAACATATATATGCTTTCAAAAACAAGTTACCCATGCGAAATTGGGCTCATTAAATATTAGGTAACAGCCGACAAAAAAAGATATGTGTCATAACATATTTTGTCAACCTTTTTTCTTTTATATGTATTTCAATTTATATATTTTTTACATTTTGTATTTAGTTTATTAAATTTTTTATTATTTAATTTGTTTTTTATTTGATGTGAAGTTTTTATCCAGGTAACATATACATGTGAAAAGTTTAAAGTAGGTTGAATTAGTTGTATAGGTTTTTCTAGAATATTAGTGTGTTTTAACAAAATGGGTCAAAACAAGTCGGGTCGGGTGTAGGTCAGTTGTGGGTCGAATAGGGTATGAGTCAAAATGGGTTAGATGGGTCAATATGGGTTAGACCATAATCGACCCGACCCAAATCCTATCGACCCACCTATTTGACACCTCCCCACAATTGCTGCTCTCTATCTAAAAACTCACAATAGTAGTGTTCTGAGTACAAGAAAGTCACCATATTATAAGTGTGTAAAAGATGTAAGTCGTCGCCACTACTAAAAGGCACAGACAACACAGAATTTGGAAGGCAAATTATAAGTAAATCCACGGGTCCCTCTTTTATTTATAAGTATTAATTTCAATTTCAATAATAGCGAATGATATTTCAACCGCATAAAATGGGACACTACAAATTTATATTTTATAGAAAAGACGTATATAATAGTTGACAAGCGTAAGTAATGGTAATTATCAATTGTGAAATAGACCTACTTACATGTCCTATTAATATTGTTCTGCATTTGCGTACCCAAAAGTCAAGATTTTATATACATGGAAAAGACTAAAATTGTTGCCCCTACAAAGGCCGCATATGATAACATTTTTGCTTCCGGAAATAATTTCTATTCAAAAATGAATTTTTCTATTTCTATTCCCAAGACGAGTTTTCGAGCGAGAAGAACGCATTTGGTAACCGCAAGAATTTATATTCCCGGAATAGAAAAAGAAATAGCAATTTGCTTGCAACGACCTTAAAAATATCTATTTCTAATTTTTTTCATTTAATTATATAAATGTTAGTGAGGCTTAACAATTCATGTTTGGATAAAACTGCACTTTTGTAAGGATTTAACTGATCAAGATATTCTAAGATGGCCTAAAAAGTTCACATAATTAGGGGTGAGCAAATTTGACCGACCGAACCGGGACCGCCTGGACTGGACTAGACCAATGATCCGGTTCTCGGTTCTAGAGGGTGCGGTCCGGTTCCCGGTTCCATGGATACGGGATCGGACCGGACCGGACCGGTAGATTTTAATATTTTTTTAACTTTTTAATCATAATGCTAAAGCCAATTTTCCCTTCTTTCTTTCCAAACTTTCTTTCCATGGCCTCTCCCCTTCTCATGTCTTAGGCAATCACGTGATAATTTTTAATCGAAGTGTTTCTTGATCATGAAGGGTAGAAATCAAGTGAAGAAATATAATATAACAAAATAGTAAAAGAAGGGAGGTTAAAGAAAGTGAAGGGAACGAGGAAGCACGGAAGCTCATCTTTGTTGGCTTTATTTGACTTTCATGTGATGACCTTAAAATCTTCTTCCTCTGCAAAAAAAGGAAAAGGCCAATGACCCTATTCCCATGATACTTGTTTCTTTCTTCCTTCATGAACATACAAAGTATACATCAATAATATAAAGACAGATACAGTTGGAGAGATGCAATGGACCAAACCCTATTTGGTGATTGGAGTGTGAATATTGTTCAAAAGTTAACATAGTTACCGGTCCTATAGAACCGGCCGGGAACAGGCCGGGTGGTGGTCCGATCTATGGTTCAGAAAATTGGGAAGCTGAAACCAACGGTCCGGTTCCCGGTTCTTGATGAGAACCGAATCGGACCGGACAGGAACCACTCACCCCTACACGTAATAGTTACTAGAGGTGTCAAAAATACCTTAGCTGGCCCCACCCAAAATTGTTAGGTTTATCGGTTTGAAACAGTTGGGCCAGGCCATGAGTAAATGATTTCGTGTAGTTCGAAGGTTCGGGTCAGGTTTTGATTTTTTATAGATATTTATTTATTTTGCACTTCTTCTTCGTCTTCCCTTCTCACCTGCATTCCGAAGAATTCTAGAAAAATACTATACTTAATCGAAATAATTTTTTTAAAGATTCAATCAAAAACTTGATAATTTAACAAATAATTGGACTTAATAAAACTCAAGAGTTAAAATAATTCATGTATACAGATACAAAGAATTCAAATATGAATTTAAATGTTTTTCTGTCGTTATCAATTCTTTCATGTTGCATACCAATTTTTTGGCGCGTCATCTCTAAAATGTGGCAAAGGGGTGCTAAAAGAAAAATCTTAATGTAGAAATTAAAAAGAAATCAAGTCGATAATTCTTAATTTTGTCTTAACATTATTTTGATCTCAAGTATACTAAGGAACCCAAAAGTAAAGATGGTCTTCTGCAAAAAAAAAAAAAAAATAAAAAAAAACTAAACATGACCCAAAAGTGCCCCGACCCGACTGGTTAGGTATATGCGGGTTGGGTTATGCTACGCTTGTTTTTTTAAATTGACTTTGTTTCTCTTTTTGTTCCCGGGAACAAAAAAGTGTATTGTTTTCACTTCTTGCTTCTATTCCAAATCCATTCCTTGGCCACCGATGTATTCCGTGAAATAGAAAAATTAACAAACTTTTTCTTTTCCTAGAATAAAAGAACAGCAAAACAGAGGAATGAAAATGTTACTAAACATGCCTTAAACGGCCCAGCAATTCAGGAATTTAAAGACAGATTATAGGATAAAGGATACAGTTGATATTTTGAAGAAAAACTAGGGCCCCATGGTGTTTCAGGTTTCATTGACTGACTGGATGATCAATAGTTACCTTGCTTGTCAAGGCCTTCTAATTGTCTCAACTTGAGAGGACCATGAAAGATCTGTCACGACTGTTCTTGCATTTGATGACATCACCGTGAGTTAGTGTGGAAGATCATGTTGCCCGCTGTTATATATTCGCAAATTGCTTCGAAACAACGTCGCAAGGAACCCGAAAAGGACTCCAGCTGAGAGCGCTTCTCTATAAATCCTCATGGACCTTCTCTATAGAGATCAGGTTCCATTCACGTCGTTCTCGTGCTTAACTATTATCATTCTTCTATTTAGGAGTGTCCCAGTTTTAGTAGAAGCTAGCGGGAATGAGACCGATCTACTCGCTTTGTTGGAATTCAAGGCCCGGGGTTTTGAGCTCGTGGAATGAGACTACCCACATGTGCGAATGGTATGGTGTCACATGTGGTCACAAACATTGAATCCAAGAACCTGGCTGGGGTCATGCCGGCCCATATTGGCAACCTAAGCTTTCTGAGAAAAGTCCATCTAGACAACAATATTTCCCGCTCTGAAAATCCCCGCAATTCGGCCGCTTGTTTCGGTTGCAAGAGTTGTCCTTAGAAACAAATTATTTAGTGGACAAATCCCTGCTAATCTCTCTCATTGCTCTAATTTGATCTATCTTTACTTAGGCTACAACATGCTTGATGGAAATTTGCCTGTGGAATTCGGCTCCTTCTCCAAGCTCCTGGCACTTTCAATTGGAATCAACAGATTGATCGGAGACATTCTGCCGTCGGTTGGAAATTTATCCTCTCTTCAAACCCTCTTAACAGCTTCACATAACCATAGAGGTACGACCCTAGAGTCTCTCAGCCGGGTGAGAAATCTAAAAGTCCTTACTATTGGTTCGAATAAATTTGTCGTTATGATTCCTCTCTCAATCTTCAATATGTCCACTTTGAAATCGTTTGATGTGTCTATAAACCAATTAGAGGGGAGCTTACACAGTGATTTAGGCTTCATTCTTCCAAATACAAAGAGAATCATTTTGAGTGACAACCACCTCATGAGTCCCATTTACCTGGAAAATTGCTTCTTTCTCAAAAATGAAAGAACTCTGTGGATTAAGTATTGTCCAAAACTACTTACGTGGGGGCAATTTTCGGATTTGGACTTCCTCTGCTCTTTGACCAATTCCACAAATCTGAACACATTGGGTATAGACATGAATGCTCTTGGAGGACCCATCCCTAATTGTATTGGTAACCTCTCTATCACCCTTTTGTAGTTTGGGTTGAATTAAAATGATATTTCTGGAACCTTACCTTCTAGAATCGGAAATCTCATCAATTTGGAGATCCTACTAATGTGGGGCAATAACATCTTATTGGTACCTAAATTTTGATTTTTCTTTTAACCATTTAATTTGCATAAAAAAATCAGGGATTAATTTTAATTCCTACAAAAAATAATTAATTTAGCATTCATATTTAATTGCTTGCATTGCATTGCATTTGCATATTTATCGGATTGGCGATGGATGGACTTATTTCAAGGTTTTGAGCTTAATTGGACTAGACTAACGTGTCAGCATAGAAGCAAGAAGAGGTCACAGCCACTAGTATCATTGAGGCAGATGATGCGATAGCAATTGAGATGTCGCTGAAGAAGTGCAAATGGAGGGCAAACTCAAAGAAACAAGTAGCAGCTTCAACGAGGAGTCATAAGAAGGAATTCCAGGGGATGTTGAAAAGAGAGGGATGAAATGCTAAGGAAAAAGACAAGGAGCTCAAGCTCAAAGAAATAGAGCATGAGAAGCTCCGGTACTAGCTGAAGAAGTTGCAGTAGCTCAAAAAATGTTGCCTAGAGAAAATTATTCTAAGGGGCAAGGTTCAACAGAAGAGTGTGGAGAAAAACTGCTACGAGAAAAAGGACCAAGATGACTACACGGAAGTGCTTCCGACATAGGAAAACGATAATAGAAAATACTTCCAAAGGGTATACTGAAATTGATTGAATAATAATACCGATTACATAGGGCGGACGTCCTTTATATAGATAGGACCCCATTTAAGAAATTAAATACGAATCAAATCGAATCATAATCAAATAAGAATCAAATCAAATCAAACAGAATTCAAATCAAATATATTGCAAAGTTGCCTAAAATAAAAAACTGCTCAAAAACCTATCTAATCGACTTCAAACGTAAAAATCCATCGTACGTCATAGCAAAGCAGTGATTATTGATCGAAGGCCGTTTCCCCTCAACCAACCGAATTTGAGCGCAATCCGAGCTCGCTAGCCCCAAATTAATGAAATCTACCTGATTTCTAGCGATCACGTTTTTCCAAGAAATCACACGCCAGTTATTCTACATCAGCTTCATATGGAGTTCAATCAACCAAAGCATGAAGTGAAAATCATGAATGAGAGCTTTAACCACATGAGTTACAATATCAAAACTTTTGCGACTGCTGAGAAAGAAAAGGAGAATAATTTCGCCTCACCAAATCCTCTAAATCTTTCTTTATCCTTTTCGTTACAACGCTTTCGTATACCATACGAGTGGTAAACCCAGCAAGGTCTCACACTCTATAAATTCTTCAAGGAGTAGACTTCACAATAATTTTTAATTATTTGCTAAAAAGAGTTCACAAAAACAGTCAATAATTTTAGGGTGATACTTGTTGTTACTGTATAATTCAGTCTCAATGAATAGTCGAAAACTCTGGCTAAACAATGAGCCCGTACATATGAACACATGTTAGAGCGTTGCATCTTTTAAGTTAGTGAAGAAATATTTGTGCAAGTACAGAATTCAGAAAGGAGAAAATGAGGTAAAGACCATAAAATTTACTTGAGTCCCTTGTGCAGCATTTATATAGACAAGCTTATCCCGACTGGCTAGGAGTGATAACTGTAATGTGATTTAGTTGAGACAAGTGTGGTATGGTCGTACATGACAGGTGATGGTTTGGTTGGTATACGGTTTTTGGGAAAATTTATCTAGAAAGTCCTAAATTTATTGCATGGATGCCAATTTACTTTAAATTTTTCAACTTGATTAATGTTATCTCCAACCTTTTTGCAATTTTCCAATTTAGTACATCTGAAATGTTGAACGTGAAATCCAATTGACACTATGCATCCTATTCGACGCGTCCAATAGCTTACATGGACAATCTTAAACAAAACAACGTCCTTTTAGAATTTTTTTAAAAATTTTCTGAATTTTTTCTTTTTTTCCTACTCTTTCCTTCTATGGCTCATCATTTTCCCTTGGCTAATCATCGGGGCCTCGGCAATGGCCCACGAAAGTCGCAGGACATAGGCAAGGGCTACTATGCCCTCTCAAATCAGGAGAGGGTGGTGATGCTCTCGCACAGATTTGGGTGTGGGTGTCGCGGCCTCCCTTTTTTCGTTGTGGGCTATCTCGAAGGACATCATTCCATTTTAAGATTGTTCATGTCAGCCGTTAGTCTTGTCACATCGAACGGCCGCGTTGACTAAACCTCCACGTTTGCGATTTTCGGCCTGAATGGCCAGATGGACTTCATTGAAAAATAGCTTCAATCTTTAGGATTAAATCGATTAAATTGAAGATTTTAAAAATTATGTGATGATCGTACAATAGGTTTTGGACTTTAGCGGTCATGCTGTTGCTCCCTCTCATGAAAAGATTATGCAAGTTGGGGATTTTGTTCAACCATCCGACGGGCGACGTGTAACTCGCTTGGTCAGATAATGACCCTCGGCGTTTCAAATAATGAGCTAGATCCGGTATTATCAGAGGACTTTTATGTCCTTGTTTTCAATGGAAGGAAGAGTAAACGAAGGTTGGACATATGTAACAAACTCACGTTCCTCCGACTGTTCAAATGGAAGCAAGAAGAAGGACCGTTGACTGCTGACTGCAACTTGTTGACTTGTCAATTAGCTATGTAAGGTTCATCTTTTTCCCTTCGCAGGACTCAGGAATGTTCTTGAAGGTAGCTTGTTGACTTGTCAATTAGCTATGTAAGGTTCATCTTTTTCCCTTCGCAGGACTCAGGAATGTTCTTGAAGGTCGGCAGCTACAAGCAATGGACATGTCACCATCGCATAGATTTGGGCAAAGGTCCCAGA
This sequence comes from Rhodamnia rubescens, assembly GCA_021437795.1. Classification (NCBI taxonomy): domain Eukaryota; kingdom Viridiplantae; phylum Streptophyta; class Magnoliopsida; order Myrtales; family Myrtaceae; genus Rhodamnia; species Rhodamnia rubescens. The sequence goes on along the minus strand of JAILYA010000002.1, from coordinate 6,484,049 downwards.
TCGTCTTCGCCCAACTCAAGCTATGGTGTCGCGGCCCTTGCCACGCCCTCGCAGACCATGGCCAAGGCCTTGACAAATGGCTAAGGGAAGAAGAAGAACACTAAAAGGAAAGAATATGACAAAAAAGAAAGATAAAAAAAAATTAAAAAATTAAAAATAGAAAGCTAAACTGACCGTCCCATCTTCTGACATTGGTAGAACGGTCAGCCTAGCTTCATAAAAAAAAAAAAATTGCAAGAGGATGTTATGTCATTTAAGATCATCAACATCAATCCGTGATTTCCTGTCTAAATTAAATTTTGTCGCCGTTGTCCCTTCACTGGGTTTATTCAAAGTAGAGATTTTATCGACGGTGACATTAAGACGATTGATCCCTAATTAGTCTTGAAGAGCCGCCCGAATCTGCTTGAACCTCCCCTTCATTTCTTAAGGCCAAGTCCTCATAAGATCCCGATTCCAAACCGCGTCAATGTAACAACTTACCGGGCAATACCGCTCTATTTTCATCTTACCCACAACCAGATATCATCCATATACCACCGAACTCCCCTCGCTCAAGTTCCGAACATCACGAAACCATTCCACAAACCATACAGCCGAATTTCTCCTTTACATGGTCCCACTTCAATTTATTACAACCCAATAACAAATAAGACGGTCACCACATCGGTTCCACTTACCCAAGCTCCCGAGATGCCAATTCAATCGACAGACCGCAATTGCAACTCCTCCCCCACCACACGGCCGAACCCACCTTAAGTGGACCCACTTCAATTCAATACCAACGGACACCAATCAGGATGATCAGCTCACATAATCCACTTACCAAAGAACCAAAGATGTCTATTCAAGCAATGGATCGAATACACAAAACCGTTTTGCTAACCATATAAGCCCGACTATAAACCGACATACGCATGCCCAAAACAATGATCCGCACTTTAACAAACGACAAATGAGTGGGCTAGTAGTAGAGGTAGATATCTACTTGCCTTGAGTTGCCACACAAAGAAAACAGAACTCGATTTGCCGAAGAAACGAGTTCAAATGACCCTTTCCTTCTTAGCGTGCGTTGCACGGACTCAAGGGTGAGCGAGAGGGAGACAGAGCGAGGGAACGACGTTAAGGACGGCTAGGAGCGAACCACAGTGGCTAAGGGTCTCGAGGATTGCCACCGTCGGGCCAAGGCGTTGCCGGCCAAGAAGAGAGAGCGGGACCGAAGCTTGGGCAGAGTGAACGAGGGGGAGGGGTTCCACGCAAAAGAAGAGGGGGAAAGTGAGGCGAAAGAGAGATATGGGCCTTATATACGAGGGGAATGGGTGGGTGAGTCAATTTAAAAGGGGTTCACGGTTCAATCGCAAACCAAACGTCGCGCCCAAACTTCGTCCTTAAGCTCAAATATAGACTCCACCTTTCCCCCAACTCCACTATTGCCATAATCGAAGTCCGGTTATTATTATTCTACTTATTAGCTCAATTGGGTAAAAATTAGCCGTCACAATTCTCTCATCTTTAAGAAATTTCCGTCCTTGTCCCCTCCTTTAGACAATCTTTAAAACTCTTACTTCAATACCCCATATCATCCATGTCACATTGTTGCGCCACTACTCATCGTTATTCGTCACATCTCGCAATCTTGACCATTATTTGGGGTCATCGTCGACCTTTCACCTCATAGATCATCTTGCAGTTCTACTATGCCATCCACTCACACTTGCCAATTCACATGCCTGCCTGTGGTTTCGTTGGTTACGGTCTTTCATTATCTCATACCACACCACGACGCTGCCCGGGTCTCCGGCCAGCTAGCTCGTGTGGGTTTCATCCCATCCTTCCCTACCTAGATCACACAAGTAGGGGCCATCTCCAATCATAGCGGAGGCATAACCAACTAACTTTCACCAACTTTCCACAAGTCTTCCGAGGCATTTCTCATATCCATGGCATCATTCATTCATCCTTTCACTCACCGAAACGTAATGCGTTGCCATGCATTTTCAAAAGCGCTTTATGTTTTGAAAATTATTTCAACTTTTGAAAAGATGCAGATTTCAAAACCAGTCAGACTCAAGACAATGCCTATACCCACTTTTCAATGTGTGACTTGATTCATTCTTGTACCCATTGCCATCTTAGAAACCTACCGGGAGCCACTCCTTGTCTAGGCCTCTCTCGCCCGATGTCACTTCCTGCCCTCATCAGATCGGGTCGTTACAAGCCCACTAGCTTTCACCCGGTTCGTCCCTAAGTCAAGCATCTACTAAGAAGGTCCCGTTTGACATGTCTAATACATTGTCTCACTACGGTTTGTAGGCATCACATAAAGCTTGTCCCATAGCAAGCTGACAGTTTATCAAGTCCAACTATACAAATGATACATGATGCATACACCTTTTCTCAAATTTTCATTTTAATTCAATAAACACATGCAATGCATGAGCAACTTCAGCTATACCTCGTATCAATCACTTTACATAAGAAAAAAACTGGACATGATCATCTCCTTTTCAGTGGGCAGTCTTTTTGTCTGTAGTGACTTGGTCGAGTTTATTGTGCATTCTCAATAGTGGCTCTGCAAATGAATAATTTCCTGCTGTGTTTGTCAGAAAATTTAGAGATCAAATTTTCAATTTCATCAATGTGGGAAGCTGTATGCAGTGATTTGTTTTAGTTAACCCCAGCTTCATTAGTAAGTGAAAGAGAGAGAGCTAGATGGTCGTGCTGATCTCTCTGGGTCTCTGCTCTTCAAGTTCATGCTCACGCATGTTAATTAGCAAAGTAGTGCAACCCTTTCGTTTGATTATGATGCCCCTTTATTTTGTGTTCCTCGTATTCTCTTTTAAAATGATGAAACAATACTTTGGTCCCTGAATTTAAGCATCTTTGTCCAATCAATTGAACTTGTGTATCTTTTCTAATCAAGTCCCTTCAGCTCCAAATCTAATCAATTGGAACCGACAAATCTTATTCCTGAACTTTCGCATTTCTCAATTGAATTTTACTTAATTAAAGGGACTATCCATTCAATAGTTCCTTTAATTAAATAATAGTATATTATTTCGTTATTATTTGTCGCCTTAGTAATTCTACCATCTACAGGTGATTTGTACAAACTTATCTAAGAAGTCGGAGGAATCTAATTCAATATAGATTATGCATGTAGTTATAGCCTCATGTTAGGTAAGTGTGTTCCTTTTTGTTAGGGTAAAATTCGGTCCGGAGGAATCTGTCGAAACTTTGGCCACCAAATAACCCGGTGCATATGAACGCGAGTCAAAATATGTGGATTTTATCCATATTCATCCTTCCATATTCAAGTTAGTAAAGAAAAAATATGTCATAGGGTATTGAAACCAATCCGAAACCCGAAAGGAACTCCCCGACTGGTTATTGGTCGCTAAAATAATGTCATTTGGTTTGAGACGTATGTTGTATGATTCGAAAATGTGGGAAATTTTACATGACAATTGATGGTTTGGCTTGAACACATTTTTTTGGGAAAATTGTCCAAAAAGTCATAAACTTATTATACAATTGCCAATTTACTCATAAGCTTTCTAATTTGGTCAATATTTCCAAACCTTTTGATGATTTTTCAATGTAGACCATCCGATCAATTTAAATCGAAATGGTTGATGTAATGATCCAATCCACACTTGCCGCCTTATGTGACACGGCCAACGGCTTACGTGCAAGATCTCGGATTAAACCACGTCATTTTACGATTTTTTTTAGTTTTTTTTTCTTATTGTTTCCTAATATTGCTCATCTTTTTCCATTCGTCGATCGTGGTGGCCTCGGTAATGATCCATGAAGATCACCGGCCACGATCAAGGGCAGAGACGCCCTCGTCCAAATTAGGCGAGGGTCCCAGATCGCCCTCATCCAAATCAGGCGATGGTGTCGCGGCCCTTGCCCTGCCCTTGTAGGCCATCGTTGAGGCCTCGATGGACGGGAAGGAAGACGGTGACAACAGAAGAAAAGAAAAATTAAATCCTCCAACAAAATCAAAAAGTAATAGAAAAGGACAAATAAACTTTTTAACATACCTTATGCTAGGCAACTATAAAGCCTCACCAGTCCTTGAGAAATAAAACACTTTCTTGCGCGAATTGGTTTCTTGCTAAAACAGAATTGAAAGGCTCCATTGGTTTGGCGGGGATCACCAGAATCGTCCTCTTTGCGGCGTGAGAAGAAATGATAGAAGGCCGCTTTGGTCCCGAGGGTGACGAGTGATTCAACGATGCCAGGATCAGTAAGCTGCCTCCAGGTGGGACATCGACCTCTTCCCAGGGCAGTCATGATTATGGCCTTGTCGAGCACAAGTCAGTGATCTTCTCCAAGTTTCCACTTTCGAGGGACTATGCTCTCGCTCGATCACCAGTCCAAAGATTGAGGTCACCTTGTGCAGAGAACAACCACATAGGCCATCTATTTCCCATCGATCGTCCTTGACCACCGCGGAATTCATAAGGCAATTATCCTTAAGATTGTTGGGAAAATATTAGATGGCATGAAAAATAACAACAGTAGGGAATATGTTGGAAAAGACGAGAAAAGTAAGAACAATTATCCGGCGTGCAAGCACCGTCCTTAAGGAAAATCCCGACCCCTCGGAGTACAAAACTCGATGTGTAAGGCTTCTAGTGGCTTTCCTCCCAAGATAAAACAAACCTTGGCACTAAATATTAGAAGGAACATGAACAACGTTATGTGTATAATCCAGCAAAGAAGTAAAAAAAAAAAAAAGGAAGAAGAAGAAGGGAAATACTCTCTTATGTAATGTAAAGTTCTCAAAAGATTGTTTCTTGAAATTCAATTTATATTCAACCAAAATAGAGCCGCTAAGAAACCATTATAAAGCCGTTGTAAAATAATAGAGGGTTTATGAAGAAATAAATCTGCCTTTACATGGTCATTATGAAGCCGTTAGAAAACCGTTACATGACCATTGCAAAACCATTATAGAATTGTTATAAATTAAAGGAGGACAGAAAATGTTGCTTCTAAGACTCTCCTCGGGGTCTAAGCTCGTCGCCTTCGAGCTCACCGTCATCCGAGCTCACCATCGTCTAAGCTCACCAACGTCCGAGCTCCTCAACATCTAAACTAGTCATTAGAAAATCGTCCGTTGAAAATAATGATAGCTAATCATTGCGGTCAAAATTCTATCAAGACTATCGTAAAATAATATTTCAAAACTACTAAAATATCCAACGCATTAAGTGGTCGTGGAATATATATAATTTGACAGCTAATAGAGACTCGCCTGCAATCCCCTGCCGGTCTCTCCCCCTCCCCCTCCCTCTTCAAGTTCATGCTCGCGCATGTTATACTTCTCTTTCTTCAAGTTCATGTTCATGCTCACGCTTTAAATACACAAATGTGTGTACATGTATTTTACCCACCCTTTGTTTTGCATGTATAGTTCATATTTGAAGGGTATGTCAACTTTTTTCATTTTTTTCCTTATGCCTTACTAAAAAAAATAAAACTATATTCTTGGTCTTTGAATTTGAGGTTTTTTCCTGATCGAATTCTCTTAACATTAGTTTGTCTCATCGAGTCGTTAACCTTATATAACTTTTCTAATCAAAGTCCTTTGGCTCCAAATATAATTAACCGGAACAACATAGGGACCTCGACAGCAGGATGAATTAATTGAATTTTGCTATATTAAAGAGACTTTTCGTTTCATAGTCTTAAATGCATATTATTTATATAATTTTCTTTTCATAATAATGAGGTGCTTGGGGGTAGAGCACTTGAGTAATCCTTGTTAAAACCTTAATTTTGGTAACCAATTTAATCATTCATTGCATAAACAATTGAAGGACTTGAGTAATTCAACAGGGTTTGGCTGGGTCAACCCGGTTGACCTGACCCTATTCGGTTCTATGGGCCGAATCAATTAAATCGGCCAAGCTATCAGAGCAATTTAGAGAGAGGAAGGGAAAAAAATTTGACAATGGGGCTTTGTTACACGGACACAGGACATGATACTACACAATACACCGACACGTGAATTCCCAAAAAATAGAGAATTTCGATACGCTAGAAAGACGTTGTATATTAAATATATATTTTTATATATACACTGATAAATTATCAATTTTTTGAAGACACAATGATACCCATAACGAGGGAACTCAAGTTTCATGTCCCACATCGGCCTAAAAACAAAGAAAGTGATGGAAAGCTCTAATAAAAAGGAGGCGCAATGTAGCAGGCCCCCATGAGTTGGCTGTCAAGTGTCCCACGTGGGCTGAAAAACAATGAAAGTGATGAAAAGCTTCTAATAAAAAGGAAGTACAAAGCAGCAAGTTGAGTGGGCCGAGGTGAAGTGGCTGCCTATTGGGCCTTTTGACTATTTTAAATGTCAAAAAATTAGGCATTTTAACTATTTTAAGAGTGTGGTCATGTCCAGCCATGTCAGACACTGTCCGTGTCCAACAAGTATCTAACACGGAAAAAATTTTCAAAAAGTTGTGTTCGTGTAACGTAGCAATCGGGAGGCCTCGAGTCCAAACGGTTTGACTAAAGTTGACCCGGCCCAATAAAATTCGGCCAACTCTTCCTCTAAATTGCAAAAATGCCACTTGAATTAATTACAATAAATCAGGACAACTCATCAATTCAAGTGCACCTTCATCTCAACCATTCTTTCCAGATTAATTGCAAACCTTGATTAATCCATGTCACTCATCCATGTGCTCTAGCAAGAGCCAATAGAAACCTTTCTTAGCTATTAAGGAATGAACCTGTCTAAAAAAATCTCTCATTTGGCCTCATTGGTCTCGTCTTCTCCTCCACCGGATTCTTCCTCTAGCCGGCCGAATTTCGGCCTTTCACCGCCGGCTCCTTCATGCAACTAGCTCCCCCTACAAGTTCTCAAGTCGATCGTGGACGGCGCCTTCCTCAATTGTTACCGAAGCTCCACGAAATTGGCCGGTTTTGTTTTGTTTTTTTTTTGTCTCTTGCCGGCAGTCTCAATTGAGCTATAAGCAATAAATTTTTAATATCAAGCTCATAGGATCATCCAATGATCCTGGATCTCAACTATGTTGAAAAGTGCAGCATAGATTCCATCTATAGTTGATTATCAAGGTCGGATGTGAGGAATTGATTAGTTAGTAGTTGTTCAAACTTGTTCAACTTTTTGGAAATTGAAGCTAATTGCATGTTTAGGATTTCAATTCTATGTTGGCCAAATAGTTTGAGATGATTATCTATATCAACTTTGAATAATATTTATGTGGATTGAACTATGCCTTACATGTTTAGATGAAAATCTTTAGAATCTGGTTTAGCTCTTTTCAGACCTTTCTGTGTTCTTTAATTGTTTCAGAAAAATCCATAAGGCATTAGGAAAACAATGCTTCGTATGATTTGTAGCTGACATCAATAGCTTTAAATTGATATCAAGAACATGAGATTTGAACATCGTCTGGTCGGTGAAAAGCCTGTTCGACTTTACCGATGAAAATAAGTGTCCCTGTGTCAGCTAAACATGTTTTGCAACTAATAAATATTTAGAGGACTACTTTGTAAAAACTTAAAAAATAAACGTTGTAGGAGAGGTCTTGAATTCCAAGTTCTTAAAATTTCATAAACTACTAACCAGATTAGGCCCGTCAATTTAAATCAGCAAGGTCAAAGTTGGAATTGGCCTTTAAAATTGTTCCTGATTGAGTCCTTAGGCAAATGTGTAATTACTCATAGATGGAGGACTCTTTTGCAAAATTTTGAAAAAAGAAAGTTAAAGAGCTTCTTGAGCTAGTTGTCCATAAAATTTGGCTCCATTTTGAATCTTTTTATAATTTTCTGAAATTTACAAAAACCGGGTCCGAACAGGATCCGATCCTACGTGGTCGGGTTAAATTGAATTAACTCTATTGAGTGGACCACAGTTTGGGAAATGACCTTAATGAAAGTTGAAGTATATTTCCTATGCTTTCATTAGCAATTAGAATTACTCATTCGGAACTTCGTTAAAGCCCTCAATTGGATTAAGACTTAATTGCTCAGAAACCATGGAAAAATAGAGAAGTTGCCCTTTAGGTTAACTAATTAATTTCTTGATTTTTAAGGCTAATTAGCCTAATTGTGTATTAAATTGACCTTACCCATGAGTGAATTAATGATTGTTTGCCTTCATTTTGTTTAGCGGTGCATGAACAGTCGGCGGGTGGGATTAACGCTTAATCAAGCGCATTGTGACTTAGCCCACTGCGTGTTGAACATTGAAGTGGGAGGTCAATAATAACTTGTCATTAAGTAATCAATCCCTAGCTTTATGAGGTGGATGGGTAATCGAATTCTATAGTCGATGTCATATACTTGAACCAAATTGAATTTTCTTGATGAACGATGATCGGGGAAACTTGCTAATTGCTTAAGGTGAGTGATTGCATGGTTTAATGTTGAATGAAATCAACAATGGAGACCGGAGGCCGGTCGCCGAGAGCTTGGAGGTGGCGGCCTGAAAAGGAGATTAGACTTAGATTTATTAGCATAGACTAATGTTAATTAGGCTAGTTTAGCTTATAGACTTATGATCAAATACTCAAAATAGCTTAGATGTTAGTTGATAGAGTTTAGCTAGAATTAAAAAAAGGGATATGTTCGTTAGAAGTCCTAAAACTTATCGTGAAAGTCGAATTGAGTCCTAAAACTTGCAAAATATGCAATCGAATCCTAAAACTTATCAAATTTGTACAATTGAGTCATTTCTTTAACCCCATCAAATTGCCTAATGGAAACTGCTGACGTGGCATTTTAAAATTAATTTCTCTTACTTATGTGACATTTTTTATTATTTTCTTTTTTCAAATGTTAATTAAATTAATTAAAAAAATCAAAAAGGTTAAAATTTAATTTTTAAAAAGCAAAAACTAAATAAATAAAAAAAAGAAGAGCAGTTGGATAGGGTGCCGCCATAGTCCATTGTCGGAGGAGTCGGCGGAGGTCACTGGCCCTGGCGGAGGTTGGCGGGCCATCGCCATGCTCGGGCGACACCTCGCCGGCCCCCAGGCGAGGGCCGGCGAGCCTTGCCCACCTGGCTCGCCCAGTTTTGGGTTGAGGAAACCCAGAACTAGGCGACATCGGGGAGCCTTGCTAGCTATGTGATGAAGGCAGGAAGAATGGCGTAGGGATCAGAGGGCCGATGCTCGTCGAATCACTGGACGCATTGGCAATTCGAAGTGAAATAAAACGAGCCATCAATTCATTTCTCAGACAGATTACTTAATGACAAGCTCTTCACTGAAGACGCTTGATGGGCAAATGGCCCTTGATTGAAAGATCCAGTCGAACATGTGCTTATTTATGGAAATGGTGTCGCCCAGGTCGAGAGGGATTGATAGTGCCATCTTTTCATTCCTTTTCTGGTTTTCCTCTTCCCAAAATCATCTGTGTCGTCTTCATTTTCCTGGAAACGAGATTCATGCTCGACTCTTGACTGGCTCTTCCTGGTTATGTAAAAAATGTCTTCTTGCTAAGACATTTGTGGCGTTTGATGGCGCACCAGTGAAGCACACGGAGTAATGAAAACGCAAACACCCGACAAGTCCAGATCTGGGTGAACTATAAGTCTGGGTGCTCGCCCAGATCTGGGTTTCCTTAACCCAGAACTGGGCGGGTGGGCGAGGCTCGCCGACCCTCACCTGGGGCCGGCCATCCTCGGCTAGGGCCGGCCATCCTCGGCTAGGGCCAACGATCTCCGCCGGCGATGGGCAGTGGCCTAGGCCCTGTCCACTGCCCTTTTTCTTTTTTAGTTTTTTCCCTTTTAAATTAAAATTTAACCTTTTCTTGGTTATTAATTAATTTAAATAACATTTCATAAAAAAAGAAAATAATAAAAAATGCCACATAGGAAAGGGAAATTAATTTTAAAGTGCCACGTCAGCATTTTTCGTTAAATAATTTGACGGTGTTAATGGAAGGACTCGATTGCACCAATTCAATAAGTTTTAGGACTCGATTGTATCTTTGATAAGTCTTAGACTCAATTAGTCTTTCGCAATGAGTTTTAGGACTTCTAGTGAACATATCCCTTAAAAACAATTAGACTTACCATCATTCTCTTAACAAATGGATATCAGCCTAGATTACCATCGTCACTTTCAAGCTAATTGCGTTGCAATTAAGCTTACTTTAATATATTCCTAAGTTAGAATTAGGCTTAGTCCCTAATATCAAGCTGATGGGATTCATGCCTCAAGGCTTGTAACAAGGCGATGTACATTCTTTGCCCGGCTTGGTGTTGGGTCAAGCTTATGGGGGTGCATGCCTTGAGCCTTAGAACAAGGCCGCGTAATAGTTTTTGCCCGACAAGTTTCTATTTCCGCACATTTCTTTCGAGCCTTTCGATAATTGGATATTTAACTCCAACACTTTAACTACTTGTTTGTATTTATTTTTTGAGAATGGTTAAGACAAATTGTTAATGAGGCGTTGAGTTGGTGAGATCCACGACCTTAGACGCTTAAATTGATGAGGCCCCAAGTTTGAATCTTCCGGCCGCGTCTTGGGAGACTTAACCTGTGGCGTACGGCGCTCATACCCCCACCACCTCGCCAGAATAGTCGTACATCTAAACCTCGATTACCAAAAAAAAAAAAAATACTTAGGATCATAACAAACCCTTTAGGAACATTGCATAAACATGTACAGACATCAAGACCTTTAGAACTCATAATTGATAAAAAAAAAAAGAAGAATGTTTGACTACTTAGATGAACAACCCCATCAAGTTAGAGATACCGAAAGGACGATAATAAAGTTATTAGCGTAATCAACTCCCCGAACTTAATTAATCTCTCGTTGCATAACAAAGAAATAAACTCAAGTATCTCATTTGGTTTCCAATCGACCCTGAAAGACAACTGGCGACTCATGTTTTAGGTAGAATTATTTAGGCTTAATCCAAACATAAAATAAATCCAACGTCGCCTAAGGAAAGGATTTGGGAGAGCGCATGTCTAATTGAGGGCCCCATTGGCCCGCTTTTTGGACATTACCTCTAAACTCATTACTTTTTTGTGACGTGGGAAAAGATGGGTCGTGACAAGGACAATGCAAATTTTTCGTCAGAGATTCTCCTTTCTATTCACGTGGTGATGGGATTGGACTATAGCTAAGCCAGAAATAGAATAGTGGAAGAATTTTGTTCGACTTCCGTTATACGCGATGTGACAGAAAAAGATTGATTCCCATCTTAATCAAGAAAAGACCCTTTTCGTTTTTTTAATAACGGCATTGAAAGTGAAGCTATTTTGAGAAGGTTGATGGAAAAATTTGACACGAGGCTCGCTATGCCCTGCAGACCTTTTCGACGGTTCGCGAGCGCAAAGCCGCCCCTAAATTTGACTCTCTAGCCCATCTTTGCACCGGCAGACCTTTTTGACGGTGCTCGAGTTCGAAGCCGCCCCTAAATTTGGACTCTCTAGTCCATCTTTGCATCTGCACGTGGGATGTTATTCCCGATCAGGACGAAGACACTATTGTTGAGAGACAAAACTTGGGCAAGTTGTCCGGCTGGATCATCCATAGTTTCGTTGCAAGTTGCACCTCACGGCCTTTAAATTTTCTACTCAACTTGAGAGGCCCGTGAGAGATCTGGACCTTTTATTATTTTAATTTTCTTCTCAACTTGAGAGGCCCGTGAAAGATCTGGACTTTTTATTGTTTTTTATTTTTTTGGTGTTGATGTCGAGGAGTTCAATCCATGATTTTCTATAAAATGAATTATCGGCTGAAGACACTACAAGTCAGCTAAAACTTGTGACGGCGCCACTTTAAATGTCAAAACTTTTAAAACGATCACTTTAAGATCAAATTTTTGAAAAAAACGCTCACTTCAAATGGCTAATTCCACTAGCCTAACGTGACTCCTCGTAAATCGACTTGGCCTATCCTTTATTAATATTTGAGTAATGTGGTTCACCTGAATGAGTACTAAAGTGAACATTTTTCAAAAAAATTTGGTATTTAAATAATCATTTTGAAAATTTTGACACTGAAGTGATCGTTTTAAAAAAATTATACAGATTATTTTAAAAGTTTTGGCGTTAAAACGAAAGAATGTATATAAATTTTAACACTTGTGGTGTCCTTGAGCCATGAATTATTAGTATGCGTTGTCGAAAATTTCGGTGTGCCCAAAAGGAAGATGAAGAGAAAAAGTAGGATTGAACGGCATTGAAAGTGAAGATCGATTCTATCCCTAAACAAGAAACATCCAATCCTAAAAGGCACGGGCAAAAGTGGATCATACGATGAGGACACGAGCAATAATGAACCGAGCTAGGTCCCGCGAGGTTTCGATTCACATTGGCTGACTCGATCGCCACTAGTCTTGCAAGTTGCAACGCGGAGCCTTGTACTTTTTCTCAACTTGAGTGGCCCACGAAAGATAGTGATAATTATTTCTGCATTGATGACGTCGACATATCTTAACGCCTGTGATATATTTCGCGACTTGCGTCGACACAATGTCGCACAAACACCTAAAGAGACTCGAGCAGAGAACACTTTGTTGCAGATCCTCATGGACCTTCCCTATGGAGATCAGGTTTTATCCGGATCATTTTCATGCTTAACTACCGTCATTCTTCTGTTGGGGAGTGTCCTAGCATTTGCAGAAACTGGTGGGCAAGAGATCGATCGGCTCACCTTGCTGGAATTCAAGGCCCGAATAGCCGATCCTGGCGGGGTTCTGAGCTCATGGAATGATACCAGCCACTTCTGCGAGTGGCACGGTGTCACATGTGGTCGTAGACACCGGAGAGTCACTGTGTTGGACCTCCACTCTAAGAACCTCTCCGGAGTCCTGCCACCCCATATCGGTAACCTGAGCTTTCTGAGGGAAGTCCAACTGAAGAACAACAGTTTCGGCTCCGAAATTCCCCCGCAATTCGGCCGCCTGTTTCGGTTGCAGAAGTTGGTCCTTAATAACAACTCGTTCAGCGGACGAATCCCTTCGAATCTCTCCCATTGCTCTAACTTGCTCGTGCTTAACTTAGGCTTCAATGCACTTGAAGGAAATTTGCCTACGGAGCTTGGCTCCCTGTCCAAGCTCCAAGTACTCGTGCTTGAAGCCAATGGCTTGATGGGAAACATTCCACCATCATTTGGAAACTTATCATCTCTTCAAGTCTTCACAACATCGTTAAATTACCTCGGCGGTACAATCCCAGAGACTCTCAGTCAGCTGCAAAATCTTAACATCCTTGCATGCGGTTGGAACAAATTTGTCGGTATGATTCCTATCTCAATTTTCAATATATCCGCTATGACAATACTTTATGCGGCCGGAAACCAATTAGAGGGGGGCTTACCCACCGACTTAGGCTTCACTCTTCCGAATCTCGAGATAATTGGTTTGAGTGAAAACCACCTCACCGGGCCCATTCCTAAGTCACTATTCAATGCCTCTAATCTCGGTCAATTCGAAATTGCATTGAACAACTTCACTGGGAATGTTCCTTCTTTTTGGAAGATGAGAGGAATCAATTCGTTCAATATTGGCGATAACAACTTAGGAAGTGGGCAATCTGCTGATTTGGACTTCCTTTGCTCTTTGACCAATTCCACAAACTTGGAAACACTTGGTATAGAGAGCAATGCTTTCCAAGGGCCAATACCCAACTGTATCGGTAACCTCTCTATCACCCTTAGGCAGTTTGGGTTAAGTAACAATCATATATCTGGAATCTTACCTTCTGGGATTGGAAATCTTATCAATTTGGAGTTCTTGCAAATGTGGGACAATAACATCTCGGGAAACATTCCCTCCGAGATTGGAGGTCTGAAAAAATTGAATGATTTAGATCTCAGCACAAATGAGTTATCAGGGCAGATACCAAAATCTATCGCAAATTTAACGATGCTAACCAAATTAAAGTTGTATAGCAATAATCTCAGGGGCTCGATACCATCGTCTTTAGGAAATTGCCAGAATCTACTTCTCTTGGACCTTTCGTCCAACGACCTCAATGGTAACATACCACCGGAAATCATGGGCCTCTCGTCTTTGTCGATTTATCTCAACTTGTCTCGGAATAGTCTTACTGGCAACCTTCCAGTAGAAGTTGGAAACTTGAAGAATCTCGGCGAACTACGTCTTGACGGGAATAGATTATCTCAACAGATTCCAGGTACTATCGGCAGCTGTATAAGCATGGAAAGCTTATATTTGCAGGATAATTTCTTTGAAGGGCCCCTACCATCAACTATGAGTTCCATGAAAGGCCTTCAAGTTTTGAATGTTTCTAACAATCGATTGTCCGGCCATATCCCGAATTTCTAGGGTCAATGAATCTAAAGAATTTGAGCCTATCTTACAATAATTTCGAGGGTGCATTACCTACAGGAGGAGTTTTCAGAGATGGTATTTCAACTTCGGTTGTTGGAAACAAGAAGCTTTGTGGGGGTCTACTAGATTTTCGGCTACCGAAATGCCACTACAAAGAGTCAAAAGGAACAGGAATAAGCAGATTTGCAAAAATCTTGATATCCACAGTATCCTCTCTTGTAGGAGTAGCCTGCATTCTTTCTTTGTTATACTTCTTTTGGTTTAGAGACACTAAGAAAGCACCAGCTTCAAGCTCTTCTGAAGTTGAACTTTTGCATGTTTCTTATCACAGTCTACTAAAAGCCACGAGTGGGTTCTCCTCCACCAACCTGCTTGGCGTAGGCAGTTTTGGGTCAGTGTACAGAGGGCTTATTGATCAGACTCAGTCAATCGTGGCCATCAAGATTCTCGACCTTACACGTCATGGAGCTACTAAGAGCTTCATAGCCGAGTGCGAGGCCTTGAGAATAATCCGACACCGTAATCTCGTAAAAGTACTGACTGCATGTTCTGGGTTTGATTCTAATGGCAATGATTTCAAGGCATTGGTCTATGAATTCATGCCGAACGGGAGCTTGGATGAATGGTTGCACCCAATTGCATCGCAACATACGGAGAGAAGCAGGTTGAGTCTACTTGAGAGAGTGAATATTGCCACCGATGTTGCTTGTGCACTAGATTATCTCCATCATCACTGTGAAACGCCCATAGTCCACTGTGATCTAAAGCCAAGCAACGTCCTTCTTGACGATCAAAAGACTGGACATGTAGGCGATTTCGGACTTGCCAGGTTTCTCCCAGAAGCAACACATAAGTTACTGAGCGATCAATCAAGCTCTGTAGGAGTAAAAGGATCTTTCGGCTATGTAGCTCCAGGTAATGATGCACAAGTTGAGTCTTTCCCTTTATCTCTTTATACAGAACACATGACAGTAGATGGATCCTTTAAATAGGGCACGTGAAACATCACCAACACAATATTTCAACCTCAACTATTCACCTTGCATCACTATGCTTTGTTAATTGTTGTAGAATACGGCGTAGGAAGTGCGGTATCCACACAGGGAGATGTGTACAGCTTCGAATCCTTATTTTGGAGATGTTCACAGGCAAGAGGCCGACCGATGACATGTTTGAAAATGGCCTGGACCTTCATCGCTTTGCGAAGGCAGCTCTAGAAGACCGAGTGGAGAAGGCAATTGATCTCGTTCTCCTTCAGGAAATCAAGGAGTTGGAGCAGAGAAGAACAGTCGCTCCTACGGGCAAGAACAAAAGCTGGTGTAGTATTCAGGAGTGTTTGGTTTCGATCATCGAAATAGGAGTCGCTTCCTCTTCTGAGTCTCCAAGAGAACGAACGGACATTGGCAATGCATTGACCAAACTCCAAGGAATCAGGAAGAAACTTCTTGAGTTCATTGTCATTGCCTAGCTGATGTAAAAGGTGAACTTCATATGGAGTCTTGTGGTCATTGTGGTCATTGTTTTGTCTGGAATTGGATATAGAAGTTTACCATTCACAGACGTTTTGTATCTGGCAACAGCAAAACCACATATAATGGAGACTAGTGGCTTAGCAAGCCAAGACAGATCAAAATTGTTTATGTCGTCTCAAGCAAAAGACCGCTGTACTTCAACTGTATGAAAAATAAATTCAGCTTGTTTTGCTTTAGCCCAAAAGAAAGAAATTTGTTTACCTGCTTGAGAGCTGCACCAATAAAATGTAATAAAAAGAAAAATCACTACAGCATAGTTCCTAATTACTCTTGCCAAAATGGATCTTAAACCCATAAATGACCCAACTTTGCTGGAATGGGTCACACATGGGTCACTTCAAATTTGAAGTGCCTATAATTAGTAGTCCCTTGAACAGAACTCTCACTCCTGCCCTGTACTTCTCCTTCGGCTCTAAAAAGGAGATGTATTTTAGAAAGTAAACTTACTACAGATTGGAAAAGCACTTTGTAGGGATTTTCTCAGAAAATTAATCCGTAAATTTCCATTGAATTTCACCGGATATCGAAACACGGAAAGCATAAATCTTAGTTTTTTGAGAGATACTTTGATTAAGAGAACAAAAAGAAACAGAACGCCACAAGCCTTCGTTCTAGGTAGGTGCTGTGCCGAGCGCACCATCTTCCTCTTAACAGAATCCAACTCCAAAACAAGAGAAGCAAGCAATGGATGAGGCTGCTGAGGCTATGAATGTGATGGACTTGGATGGGATAAATGTCATTGTGAAGAGGCTCAGCCTCAAGGTTCAAAGTGTTGACGCCTAAATTTTGACTAATATATTTTTTGCATAAAAATTAGAACTAATTTTAGTTCTAAACAAAAATCATCTCACATATTCATTTAGCATTGGCATATAATTTGAGCTTAATTTAACAAGTGCCTGGACTAGGCATGGGGTGGAAAAATGCACCAAGAAGATTTGGGCTTGAAAGAAATATTTTCTCGGGGACGATGTTGCAAATACTCGGAACTTCGGATCAGATTACAAATACTTGAAACTTGGGACTTGGATTGCAAATACCAAAAGAAGATGGGGAAAGAAGATGGTGAAGAGAAGATAATGAAAGGAAGATGAAGATGAAGAAGAGAAGATGAAAATGGGAGGTGGGAAATGAAGATGAAGAAGAAAGATGAAGATGAAGAAAAGAAGATGAAAATGGAAGGTGAAATGAAGATGAAGAATGAAGGATGAAGAACTTTGCTTATAAAAGAAGAAGAGTTCTTGAAGAGAATAGAGTTTTTTGGGGTGAAAAGAGAATTGAGAGAATTTTTAGAGGAATTCTTTAGAGAGGAAAAAAGAATTCTTGAGAAAAAAATTTAGAGAGAGTTTTGAGAGGGCTTGAGTGTTTTGAAGCTCGGTGCTACCATTGCCATTTCTGCACCCATCGCACAAGCCACAAGTTCATCACCATCGTTCAAGCTCGCACAAAAAAGAAAGTTAAGTGATTCCCTAACTTTCTTTAATTTCGAATACAAATTAGCTCTCCGATTTTCTACATTGATTTTTTTCCTATGTTTTTATGTTAAATAACAATTGCATACTCAACAATGAGACATCAATGGTACAAGAATAGAAGGAGAGCAAAAATGGGAAAAATATCAACGCCCGTATTGCGAGCCTCATGAAATTCCGGCGAGATGAGAAAGAAGCGTGAATGAGAGATAGGACCAAGAGATTTCTCGGTCTAACGAGTCACCAAATCGGTCCAATGGTCAAGACAAGCCCTGAGAGATAAGTTTGATGCACGAGTTCAAATTGGGGAGTAATCTTGAACCTATTTCATCCTAATTCCATGTAATTTATTTATTTCAAACAAATGTCAAGGAAGAAAAACAAAAAAAATTGATTCTTTGATCTTCAAGTAGAATTCATCAAATTTGTCAAATCCATTATTTTTTCATGAATTTTAAGGTACCGAAAGGGCATTAGTTGTAATTAATGTAATCAAGTCCCCGGACTCTTAATCTACGGTTCAAGAAATAAGATAGTTTTCTCCCGCTATTTTATTTAGGTTTCTAATCGACCTACCGAAAAATGATTAGTGGCGACTCCAAATTCAAATCACATTGCATGTTAATCATTCGAACCTTAAGTTGCGATTTGGTATGGACTTGGGAGAGTCCGAGTTAGGTTAGTTAATTAATTAACCTGATAATCCATTAGCCCGAAAAAGATGACTTGTTTGTTTTTTTTTTTTTAGGTCGCGACACTTAGCGACTCACTCAGGGAACCAAAGAGGACTTAAGCCGATAAGTTCATGAAAAGGAAAATTACTTGATTTGACAATTTTGCTTGAATTTTAATCCCTAGGTGTTAAATGGTTTTGCGGAAAGGGAGTTATAAGGGAGGAGTCTAACCTCATTTTTGCGAGCTTGATGATGAGAATTTTAATTTTTGAACTATCGGAGTGCTGATTGCCTTTAAAATGTCGTGCATGCCCCTAATATAATTGCACTACATCACTTTGACTTGTGACCGAACCCGGGTCACCCAATAGTTTCAGGATGGTATTTATGTGGTTCTTTAACCTTGGTGATAAGGCTTCGCTAAAGGTTATCCCACTTGGATCCCGAGTTCTTCAAAAAATGGCTCAAGGGTTGTTCTCATGCACGTGAGGCTATGATGCATGAAAGTTGCCCTTGTCGGCCGAACCAAGCCGAGATGATTGGACCCGACTAGTCATGACTATGTATGCGAGGCGGCAACTAGTCATGATGAACGTGTGCGAGGTGCGACATGTCGTTCGTCTTTCATTTCATTTTTGCTAAAAGAACTAAAATCGAATCCACGATTCATGCGCATGTCTTTGTGATTGACATTTTCTTCCTATGAGCGGTAATTTCTTGTCTCTTACGCCTTGTTATCTCATTTTTATTTTGGGCTGGTCCATGGTTTAGGTTGATTGTTTATGAATCTCATTGTCTTGTTTCCAATTTCACACTTTGCTTCCGTAGTTTTTATAATTTTATCGGTTGTCCTTAATTCGATTTGGCTTGTTCTGTTGTACGATTTTTACTAAATTCTACGATCGAGATTTGAGTAAGTGCCAAACATGAAAGTTGTAGACCTATGTTTCAACTAATATCCTACAAAATTTCAAAATTAAATTCATAGTTTAAGATGGCCTTTCATTTTTTCAACTACTTGCGGTTATAACAGTTTTTTGAATGCGATTTTTCGAAAAGACACATTAAACTGATTTGATCCGCTCATTTCTAGTCTGATTGGCCAACATAAAAGTTGTTCATCATCTTCTCAACTATAAGTTCATAAAATTTGGACGTATTTTGACCAACGTGCGAATTAATACGGATTTTTTCGTAGAGCGGACAAACCGAAAATTACATGTTTCAATTCTTTGGTCATAATCACTTTGTTCGTTTGAGTCTAGAGGGATGCCATGGGCCGGCTCGCTATTCTTGCTCCCTATACTCACTTTTGATTTGTTACTGCGTACAGGTAATTTTTCACGGATCCTCCACATATTACTCGATCGATCGCGAAGAGGATGGCCGATATTAACACCACCGTCGTCTTTGCCCTAGGCGAGAAACTTGGCTCCTTGACCGAGCGCTTTGAAGAGATGATGTCCCGAAAGATGGAGGAAATGATGGCCGCATTCTCCGCCAAACTTCAATCATCCGCCAAACTTCGCTAACCATTCATGCTCTAATTCCTCCTACGGACAACTCCGGTAAAACCCCGGAAACCGCTCTCTATCGGACAATGCCGCTAGAAGATGTGATCTTTACAGGCGTGAGCTCGAGCACGCGGCTTGTAGTCCCAATCTCCCAAACTAACCCGATGACGATAACCAACGACCAACAAGTTTGTCATCATGGGGGATACATGAAGAGGGAAACCTAGTGGATTCGAAGTATACGACCTAGATGAGTCCATCCAGATTATGAGGAAGTTCGTCAAGATTTCGAACGACATGAGGAGATCAAGCCCTTGACCGGTGAACAAATTATCTCGATCAGCCTAGGCGATGCGGAAAACCCTAAAGAAGTTAAGATCGAGGCAAACATTTCCTCGAAATGTCCTGAACGCTGATCGACTCTTGAAGGATTACCAGGACGTTTTCGCCCGGTCCTATGCAGATATGCCCTGGTCTTGACCGTTCCATTGTCGAGTATTGTTTGCCGATCGATCCTTCGGCTAAGCCGGTTGTACAAAAGTCAAGGTGGGCCGGACCGGAATTAGTGCGAAAGATCAAAGAGGAGGTCATGAAGCTTCTCGATGTAGGATTCATTGAGACTACGAAATATTCCGATTTGGTCGCTAACATAGTCCCCGTCATGAAGAAAGACGGCCGCATTCGGGTTTGTGTCGATTATCGAGACTTGAACAAGGCTAGTCCTAAAGATGATTTTCCCCTCCCGCATATCGACGTACTTGTTGACAAGATCTGCAGGGTTTGAATTATTTTCATTCATGGATGGTTTCTCCGGGTACAATTAGATCCATGAATGTCAATGACAAGTTGAAAATCACTTTCACCACACCATGGGGAATGTTCCATTACCGGGTAATGCCGTTCGGTCTAAAAATGCTGGAGCCACTTACCAACGAGTCATGGTTGCCCTTTTCCATGACATGATGCATAATGAGATTGAGGTTTACGTCGATGACATGATAGCAAAAACAAGGCATGGAGAAGATCACGTCGAAACGCCTGAAGAAATTGTTCGACAGGACTCAGAAAGTACAAGTTACGCCTTAACCCCGCTAAGTGTGTCTTTGGGACCAGCTCGGGCAAGCTACTCGGATTCGTGGTAGCGGTAAGGGCATTGAAGTCGACCCTTCCGAAAGTTAAGGCTATTCGTGAGCTTAAGCCGCCGACGACGGCTAAAGAAGTTCGAAGTTTGATGGGTAGGCTAAACTATATTGCTCGATTCATCTCTCGGTTATCGAAAACCGCTAAGCCATTCCTCAAGCTATTAAAGAAGAATGCGCTAGTCCAATGGGATAGCGAATGCGAAGAAGCTTTTGGAAAATCGAAGCAAAGATCTCATGAATCCACCCGTGCTTGTTCCTCCAACGCCGGAGCAACCTCTAATCCTCTACCTCACAATCCTTAGCGAATCCTTGGGTGCTATGCTAGCCCAAGAGAAGCAGGGACGATGGAAAAGAACGAGCAATTTATTATCCGAGCAAAGAAATTCACAACTTCGAAAATGAAGTACTCCGAAGTAAAGAAAACATGTGCGGCGTTAGTTAAGGTGCTTGCACAAGGCTTGCGCAATATACCTTGCATCACCAAGTGCTTCGGTGACAGAATACAATCCTATCAAATACTTACTTAATCAACCCGCCTTGATTGGTAGACTTGCTAAATGGCAAATCCTCATCTCCGAGTTTGACGTTCAATATTTGTCCCAAAAGTCAATCAAGGGACGAGCTATAGCAGATGTCCTAGCTGAAAATCCGGGGCAAGATGATGATGCCTATCATTCCGAGGATCGAATCATGTCGGTGGAGGATTACATCTGGACTATGTATTTTGACGGAGCTGTCAATTTATCGGGGTCGAGCACGGGCGTGGTTACGATATCTCCAGGTGGTCGGCATTATCCCGGGCAAAGAAAATTGGTATTCCCTTGCACAAATAACGTAGCGAGAATATGAGGCATGCATCCTCGGTGCTGCAGTGGGATTGAAATGGGGATAGCCCGACTCAAGGTATTCGGAGATTCCGCTTTGATTATCCTTCGGATCGTTGGAAAGTGGAAGACGAGAGATGCTAAATTGCTACCCTACCATGAGTATCTGGATGAATTGGTGGGGGAATTTGAAAATATCTCATTTGAGTATATGTCCAGGACCCATAATCGATTCGCTGATGCATTGGCCACCTTGTCTTCAATGTTACAAGTCGCCAATGGACTTGAGGTTGACCCACTCAAGATCGAGGTACTAAAAAAGCCGGCATATTGTATGACCGTGATCAATGAACCCGATGGTAAGCCATGGTACCATGACATCAAGACTTATATTCGAAGCGGGAGTTCCCCGAAAAAAGTATCGTATCGACCAAAAGTACATAAGGAAGATGGCCTCGAAGTTCTTCTTGAATGGAGAGAATTTGTACAAGCGGTCATTCGATTACGTCCTACTAAGATGCGTTGACTCAACCGGCAGCGATTCGTCGATGATGGAAGTACATGAAGGGATCTCGTGGTCCACACATGAACGGCCACTTTTTAGCTAAGAAGATTATGAGGTTGGGTTATTATTGGCTCACACTTGGAAAGAGATTGTATTCAAGCATGTTCGGAGTCTGTCACAAATGTCAAATTCATGGTAACAAGATTAATGTCCCTCCAAATGAGTTGCATCGATTATCCGAACCATGGCCGTTTTCTATGTGGGGCATTGATGTTATCGGTCCTATCAACCCTAAAGTATCCAATGGGCATCGATTCATCTTAGTGGCGATTGACTATTTCTCCAAATGGATCGAAGCCGCATCCTATTTAGCGGTCACGGCACGAAATATCGCGAAATTTATCCGCCGGGATATCATTGCTCGATACGGTTCACCTGAAGCCATAATCACCGACAATGGCTCAAACTTAAACAACAAACTAATGGACAAATTGTTTAAGGAATTCAAGATCAAGCATCTCGAACTCTTCCCCATATCGTCCTCGAGATGAATGGAGCAATAGAAGCCGCCAATAAGAACATTAAGAAAATTTTAGAGAAGACGGCTGAAAATTATCGCGATTGGCATGAGAGGTTGCCATTTGCACTTATGGCGTATCGGACCTCGATCCGAACATCTACTTCGGGAGGACCCCGTATTCGCTTGTATATGGAATGGAGGCTATTCTACCAGTTGAAGTGGAAATTCCTTCATTATATATACTTGTCTCAAGCTAAGGCGACGGAAGCTGAATGGATCCAAGAGAGAGAGCAAGCCAATTGAATCCGATCGACGAAAAAAGACTTAAGGCTGTATGTCATGGCCGATATTATCAGCAGAGAGTTGCTAAATCATTCAACAAAAAAGTTCGGCCTCGATATTTTCAGATCAATGACCTGGTCTTGAGAAAATTATTGCCAATAGTCTCACTCCCGAAAGGGAAATTCGCTCCAAACTATGGTGGTCCGTATATAGTAAAGAAGGTGCTCCCTGGTGGTGCTTTGATTCGGCCGAGATGGATGGTCGTGTCTTTACCAATCCAGTCAATTCCCGATTTGTAAAGAAATATTATACTTGATTCACTCGATGTTTTCATAATCGAGTTATAATATTAATCTGATTCACGAGTTGTTCACATTTGAGCATTCGTTTGTTTCCTCGCTACTAATCTTTCTTTGAGAGATTGTTTTGAATGGGGAGCCTCTCTGGCCCAATTGAATTGACCATCGGGAGCGTGAGATTTACATATTCGCAGAGTAAAAGAGGTTATCTTGCGAAAAAATATGACGACCAAGATGAAATGAGTAAAAACTTGCATTCATTTCATTCATCGGAAAGCCTTACAAATAGATCAACGGGGTGGGAATGTAAAGTCAAATCGAGCCCTAATGAGCATCACAAAGGAGTTTAACCGACTCTCCATACAGTTGATGCTCCGCCTACACCGATCGCTCCCGAGAATCGAGATCTGCCAACTTAAAGAGGAGGAGCTCACATTTCTCTTTGAGGTTGGCTACCTTGTCCTCGTGATGCTCAAGCAGCAAATTCCGGAGTCATGGATCGGCATTCTCCCCGCGGCTATATCGAGGGTCGATCGTCCACCCTTTCTTCCGGCCATGTGCATTGAAATTTTAAAACAATATTGAGCGGATCGCGCTCAAAGATGGTCCGGGACATGGCCAAACATCCCACCAAGTTTCCCCTCTCACGAATCGGCGGGGAGACTTGTTCATTACCGTAGTCGAGGGCCTTCTTATAATTGTCGGCTACTGAGACCGGCCAACACTAAGCTGTCCGACCGATCCCGATAGCGTGCCTTCACAAGATGGGCCAAAGTAACATTTTGATGAGCAACATGGTAAGCCTCCGGAAGTTAGTGAAAAGGGTGGGGAAGATCCCGTATTCCTCCTCTAACTTGGTACCTTCAATGGAAGCGGTGCCCATATCCCTAAACATAAGACGAATCTCGGTTTCGGCCTCCGGATGGTTAGCTATATAAGAGTAGCCCTGGCCTAGGAGATTATAAAGTTTCTCCCATTTGGCAAAACTTCAGCCGAGAAGGCGTGTGTAGGAGGGGAAGCCATTGTTTTTGAAGCGGCTAAAAAGAGTGGATGCAAAAGAGTGCTTAGAAGGTTGGAGATGAAGATATGAAAGCGATAATTGTCTCGGCGTTAAATCCTAATTTAAAGGGCAAGAAAAGCTATAGCAATAATTATTGTGGATGCCGAGTTAATTATCCGGGTAAAAGTACGGACGTTTCATCCGTGAATCACGGATCTACAATCTCGAGCCTCATAAATCCGAAAAAGTTACGAAAAGATTTGAGGGACGCCACCATGTTGAAAACTGAGTGGGAGACAAGCATACTTTTCGGGAAAAAAAGACAGCAATTCTTGTAGAGCCACGGGTGAAACTACGAGGCGTTTCGTCCAGTGCGAATGGATTCGGGGTCCCATCACGTTGAAAAAAATAAGACAAGGCGGGAAACACGAAATCTTGGGAAAAACGTCGACTTAGTGATTTTCATCCGCGTTTAAAGGGAGGCTTTTGAACATACCCGATTACTCGAAAGAATTTGGAGAGAGTAAGCATACGAAGGAGAATAGAGTGAACAAAAGGCGGTAAGAGGTATTTCAATCCAACATATTTAGAGGCCATCAAAGACTTACCGGAGGCAACCAACCTAGACATTCCCGAAAGCTAGCTGGATTTCGAGACCGGATCCAACGCCTGGAACCGTAAAACCCAACTCTCTTGGCGGTGAAATTCAAGATCTCGACAAAGAATAAACAATGGCAACGGCAAATGATCATGACCGAAAAAGAAAATATCAAATCAAAGTGCTTGAAGTCGCTTCAAGGAGTGCTCTTACGTGAATAAGAGACGCAAAAAATGAATTGAGCCGGATGATAGGAATGGAGCCCTTGAAGGTCAAGTTTTGGTTTCAAAACAAGCGGATCCGATTGAAGGTTAAAAATGAAAGTCATGAACTTACGTTTCGAGGGAAGAAAGTGAAAAGCTTCGAGGAGAACAAGAGGTATAGGGATGCTATTAACACTGCTGTTTTGCCATGTATGCATGCAGCCCCATCTCCTTTGGTGACATGTCCCTCGATGAGCCACATCCGAGCATTGAAAATGCTTATTCACCGATTCATCCCCTAGAGCAAGTTCTCGTACAATCCGATCTCGTTGGAGATACATCCCGAAAGTCGGTCTTGCGGAAAGCGAACCGATACCCTTCGAGGGAAGAGACATGCATCACTACAATTGGAGTTTCCTTGATATCACAAAGCCAATTCAACGCCGATGGAACTCCGAATGTGTAGCCTACATGAAGTTTTAGTTTTTTATTATGGACTCTCAAAATATCTCTTTTTTGAGCATCAATAGCCAACCCTTACGAATCCTCAAGAGAAGTAGTGGCATGTATGAATGTCTTGTTTGTTACAAAATCTCCATGTGAGACATTCTTCTTTTAATGCCTAGAGTTAATCCAGGGGCAAAGAACAAGACTATCCACGAACATCATCATGCTTAAATGCGTGAATTCCTCGCCGATTTGACTAAGCATTGAAAGCCTTCACGTAAGTAAATGCGAAATGATTTGAGGAGGGAAATAACCGCCTCGTTCGTAGGAGGAACCGAAAAGATTTGAGGAGGGAAATAACCTGCCCGTTCGTAGGAGGAACCGAAAAGATTTGAGGAGGGAAATAACTGTCTCGTTCGTAGAGAAAGTGAAAAGATTTGAGGGCTCCTCCATGTCGAAAAGTACGACGGATTGAGCGAGAGGTAAGAGTTATTACGAAATGGATCCAAGGCACTAAGACGAAAAGGAGAGAAAAGCTGTCCGCGAGACCAACGGATCCGAAAAAGTTTATAAAGAACTTGAAGTCTCCATGCACCTCCAGAACTCGTCACGAAAGGCCATCATCGCTTTTGTGATTTTACGGCAATTTATCTTTGCAAGTCCAAAGAACATCTAAAACCCGGTCTCTAGTCGAAACACCCATTTTTCGGTCTACATATGGAAGGTTTTGAAAGGAAAATAAGTATGCGTACATTCCAGGCGGAAGTATGGGAAGCCTCCTATCCCGAGGATCTGCGAGTCATGGCCATTGATGGCAACCCCGTTTCCCTCTCGATCCTCGTTGCCATGCGAGAAAGTGCATGTACGGGATTTCAGCTTATGTGAAAGCAACGGAAGCCTTAGAGAAGCTGAGGCAATACAAATATGATTTCGACATCGTAAATCACAGCCCATGGTAGGGATCGATATGGACGGTCTCGATCTTTTAAAGATCATTGATTCGAGTTGGATATACCGGTGATCATAACATCGGCAAGTGATGATCGGCAGTTCATAACGAGGGCCATATTGCATGGTGCTCGGGGCATCCTAAAGAAGCCGGTCAACGTTCGAGTGCTCCAAAACATTTGGCAACATGCTTGTAAGGAAGCAATTACTCGAACAAAAGAACTATGGCCAAACTTACTATGACGATTTTGTCGGAAAGAAAAGGCCCCTTTGGTCCGCCGAGCTTCATTCTATATTCATCGAGGCGGTTCGACAGCTAGGAATCAATTCAAGACGACCAATGGCTGTACTCAAAATGATGAATATAGACGGACTCACCCTACGAAGTGTCACAAATCACCTTCACAGATTTAGATATAAGCTGAAGAAGCACGATGTAGCTTGGAACCAAGGCGACCGGAGCAAAGTTAATTGGAAGATTAATCCCGGAAAAACCTACGGAGCAAAAAGTACCCGACCACTTCCCAATCAAGAATACTGGCCATACCGACCTTCCGCTGGTGGTTCTAGCAATGCGACCGGTTGATCATCCCTACGAGTTCCCTGAGCGACGGCGGAGGCTCAAGCTCAAGGAGTCGGACCGCTCACGGCAAAAACAAAGTGGAAAATCTGTCGCTAGTGTTAGCAAGTAACAATGCCCAATTCGAGTATCAATTGCCCGAAAAATCAAAAGGTTACTTTGATGATGAGCTCACCGCCTTGGTCGCCCCGGTTCGGAGCCGAAAGACCTCCCGAGTTGTGATCCGAAGCAAGTGATTATGGATCCTCAAACAACGATCGTTGGTGTATGATCTAAGACAAAATCAGCCAATCATTGGAATAGCCCGGCAAAAGAGGTGGAACCAATCTCGCATGAATACTCCTTTAATTCCATGTATAGTTCCCTGCGTGGGATACTTTTACTTTCTAGTTGTCTAGAATTTGCCTAGAGTTAAAGGGCGAATTTTTCTCCTCTCTTATCAAATGCGTAAGTTCCTTATTAAGCTAGGCCTTGTAGCAAATCAATTTGTGGACGACGCCCTTGAACGCCCGTAAAGAGAGATTCCGAATAGCCTTACTTGGGAGAATGCAAGTAAAACACCAAGCGAGCTCAAAGATCGGTAACTCCGTATCGTCCCAATTGGCTCTCAATCGTTTCAAACTCTAAGTTAAGCTTATTTTATTCTCCACAGGAGATTGCCAACTGCTTTGAGAACAATATAGCAAAAGCGAACCATCCGTGGGCGCCAACAACACCGCACAGATAGTGGTTGGGGGAATGACGAGTGGTCCGAGGAGTCCCGGGTGGATCCCGGATTTGGCATCAATGTACAAAGATTAATAAAAACTTTTTGCTTCGCAGATCGAAGCTCAGCCAGACGGTTATAGAACCTAGAGAGATGACATTCCGGACATACAATCCGATCCAGATGAATCGATCTTTTCAATTCAAAGTTCGCGAGGAATACGTACATGGGTAAAGTGGTATCGTTTCAACTCTTTTTAAAACATGAGGACGTACATTGATGCTTTCCCTTTTGATTTTTTACGGGGTCACTACCTATCCAAACAGAGAAGTATCCATTCTCCATGAAAAATTAATGAAATGAGAAATTCTTGGAGCTTTTGACAATCTCATGTCTCGAAGCGGACAATGAAGTTTTGCAACGCATTTGCATGAACAGGGGCAACTCACGATCCACGCCCCTAAGAAATTTTTTATGTTCTTGCGAACTTTGTCCGCCAAGATAAAAAGTTGCTGCATACACTTTGCATAGTTTGCGCATGATTGTTCCTCATGTTTAATTTACCAACTCGAATAAGGAACATGAACTACATAAGATACATCGAATGTGCGAAGGGGGCATGACAGGATGATGAAAGGCAATCCTTTCCCAAACACGTCCAATTTTTTTCAGGCGAGATGAACGGTGGCAAAATTCCGCATTCGCCGAGGTAAAAAGTTTTCTCGCGAAAGGTACGATAACCGAAGTGATGGAGGCATTCATTTCTCTACCCTAAACACTGCAAGTTATCCGTTGATCAACCCATTTGAGCGGAGATTTCACTTCCACGACCACTGCCAAGAACCACCCCACATTGGGGCAAAACAGAGTAATTCCATCGGATCACGAGACAAATGGTTAGAAATCTTCTTGCTTGGACTAACATCAATCTTCGGGTGGTTCTTTGCATTATACTTGCGCTTTAATTCAAGTGCCTTAGGGTGACGAAGAGCATTTCTTTTTCTATCCCACACATCTATATCCATTTGCACAACCCATTTGAGCCTCGCAAATTCGTTTCTAAAAGTCCTCATTGGTGATCATTGTTGTCCCAAAGTAAATATGGCCCATCTTTGAGTAGAAGGACTCGAAAAGCTGGATCCATAGAAAATCTCCCAATGAACTCATCAAGATACAATCGTAAAAGAGAGTTGGGAGTAAAAAAAAAAAGGAGAAGAAAGAGGAAAGGCTGATTCCACAAAAAATTCATAGGCATTTAAAAAGCAAAGTGCCTACCAAAAGCAAGGCCAATGCCCTTTCAATTCATTGTTCATTTGTAGAATATTTCTGAACTTAAATGCACAATTTTTCCGTATATCCTAAAAGGGTTGAGAGAAAAATCTCCATGAAGTATCAAATTGCAAATGCAATCTTCGGTTCATACCATCCTCGAGCAATGATGGTATCCTAGAAGGCCACGATCGGTGACAAGATTGTAATGATCACCAACATCAAGCCCCTTCTCAAACATCTTACGAGCCAAAACGAACCCTTTCGTTTCTCGGTCCTCAAATCATTACCTCCATTACAACCCTTTAAAAGCCTTTTCCGACTAGGGCACTTGAATTAATGTGGAGTTCAATGATTTTAAGCATCACTCGAAGAAGTTCAAGCAAGATTACTTCTCTCATTTTTGCGGGGTTCTTGACTTGTAAACCCGGAGAGATGACGATGAAATTCATTTCAAGCAGCCTTGACTTAACTAGAGTCCCCTTTGTAAACCTTTGACCTAGCCCTCATTACGGTCCTAATCAAGACCTCCCGGATCGGCTCGGTCGTATCAATTGCGAGATTACTCGGATCCTTATCGAATGCGATGATGGAAAGATTGAGTGATTTCTTTTGAATCCTGCAGACGGGATAAATAACTTTTCTTGAGAGTGAGAGAAAACCCTTTGGACTGAAGTCCCCCATTCAAATCACATTCGAGGTATTCATAATGTGAGAACATCCCTGGACAGGATTGATAATGCAAACTTGATAGAATGGTTATGCATAAACCATGGTACGAGTGATTGCATTATACACATGTTATTTCTAATCATTGCAAGCTCGGTAGGAAAGTTTTGCATGAACTCATTGTTGAATATGTTTGCACATGTTACCTCGACATTCTATGATGGGTAATACATTCCCGATGTTCGATGTCCCTCCCAAGGTCTCGAAATTCATCCAAGGATTATTGAATGAGCAAGTTCTCCTGGCAAATGCCTACCATGTACGATACGAGGGATCTGTTTCATTCTTTGATTAATCGTTCGGAGAACCCAAGTAAGTTTTCGAACCCATTTTCAAATTAACAACTCCTCGATGATAGTTGTTACGATTCAATCTCGAGCAATATGCCTCTCCTGTCGGGTCGTGTAGACATATGCCTTTGGCGATCTTGACATCTTATCAAATCATGACGACGTAGCTCTTATGATTTCGGTCTCGAATCACGAAGACATATGCACCTTGGTGATCTTGACCTTTAATTGGCTCATAATGACATAGCTCTTATGATTCTCGGCTCTTTTATCAAATCACGAAGACATAAGCACTGTGATTTTGATCCAAACCAAATCATGACGACGTAGCTCTTATGATTTCGGTCTCGAGATCATGAAGACATATGCACTGGTGATCTTGACCTTTAGTCGGCTCATAATGACATAGCTCTTATGATTCTCGGCTTCTTTTTCAAATCACGAAGACATAAGCACCCGTGATTTTGATCCAAACCAAATCATAACGACGTAGCTCTTACGATTTTGGTTCCCCTTTGTCGAATCGTGAAGACATATGCACTGGCGATTTTGACATTTAATCAACTCATAATGACATAGCTCTTATGATTCTCGGCTCCTTTATCAAATCACGAAGACATAAGCACCCGTGATTTTGATCCAAACCAAATCATAACGACGTAGCTCTTAAGATTTTGGTTCCCCTTTGTCGAATCGTGAAGACATATGCACTGGCGATTTCGAAATTTAATCAACTCACAACGACGTAACTCTTGTGAACTTGATTCTACTTCTTTCGACTCACAACGACGTAGCTCTTGTGATGCGGAAGGATACACATATCTTTCATTGTCTCGCATTAGGGAGAAGTCTCGATAACGATAAGATAGGCCAAATACCTTAAGGTCCTCGTGTTTGCAAGAAACTTGAAAATTAAGGGAATCACCAACTTATGAGGTATTTGGTAGAACAAGTATTCTCGTATGCGATCCATGTGCGGGTTTCTCTAACATGGAAAAGAGAAATTATGACAAATGTTATTTACTGATCTTGCATATCATGCGTCACTTCATTATATAAAAAATGGGACTAAAACTCCCGCCAAAAAGTTCATCCATCATTTGCACTATCAAAATTTAGGATTCAATTTTGTCTTTGAGCGGAACCCTCTACGAGCCTCCACTCAAAGAGGGGCAATTGTTGACGCCTAAATTTTGACTAATATATTTTTTGCATAAAAATTAGAACTAATTTTAGTTCTAAACAAAAATCATCTCACATATTCATTTAGCATTGGCATATAATTTGAGCTTAATTTAACAGGGTGCTGGACTAGGCATGGGGTGGAAAAATGCACCAAGAAGATTTGGGCTTGAAAGAAATATTTTCTCGGGGGCTGTATTGCAAATACTCGGAACTTCGAGGATCAGTATTACAAATACTTGAAACTTCAGGGACTTGGATTGCAAATACCAAAAGAAGATGGGGAAAGGAAGATGGTGAAGAGAAGATAATGAAAGGAAGATGAAGATGAAGAAGAGAAGATGAAAATGGGAGGTGGGAAATGAAGATGAAGAAGAGAAGATGAAGATGAAGAAAAGAAGATGAAAATGGAAGGTGAGGAAATGAAGATGAAGAATGAAGGATGAAGAACTTTGCCTATAAAAGAAGAAGAGTTCTTGAAGAGAATAGAGAGTTTTTGGGGTGAAAGAGAATTGAGAGAATTTTTTAGAGGAATTCTTTAGAGAGGAAAAAGAGAATTCTTGAGAAAAAATTTAGAGAGAGTTTTGAGAGGGCTTGAGTGTTTTGAAGCTCGGTGCTACTCATTGCCATTTCTGCACCCATCAACACAAGCCACAAGTTCATCACCATCGTTCAAGCTCGCCGCAAAAAAAGAAAGTTAAGTGATTCCCTAACTTTCTTTAATTTCGAATACAAATTAGCTTCAGATTTTCTACATTGATTTTTTTTCTCTATGTTTTTATGTTAAATAACAGTGCATATCAACGATGAGACATCAATGGTACAAGAATAGAAGGAGAGCAAAAATGGGAAAATATCAACGCCCGGATTGCGGTCTCATGAAATTCCAAACGAGATGAGAAAGAAGCGTGAATGAGAGATAGGACCAAGAGATTTCTCGGTCTAACGAGTCACCAAATCGGTCCAATGGTCAAGACAAGCCCGGAGCACAAGTTTGATGCACGAGTTCAAATTGGGGAGTAATCTTGAACCTATTTCATCCTAATTCCATGTAATTTATTTATTTCAAACAAATGTCAAGGGAAGAAAAACAAAAAAAATTGATTCTTTGATCTTCAAGTAGAATTCATCAAATTTGTCAAATCCATTATTTTTTCATGAATTTTAAGGTACCGAAAGGGCATTAGTTGTAATTAATGTAATCAAGTCCCCGGACTCTTAATCTACTGTTCGCGAAATAAGATAGTTTTCTCCCGCTATTTTATTTAGGTTTCTAATCGACCTACCGAAAATGATTAGTGGCGACTCCAAATTCAAATCACATTGCATGTTAATCATTCGAACCTTAAGTTGCGATTTGGTATGGACTTGGGAGAGTCCGAGTTAGGTTAGTTAATTAATTAACACCGATAATCCATTAGCCCGAAAAAGATGACTTGTTTGTTTTTTTTTTTTTAGGTCGTGACAAGGTGGAGACCAAGTTGGTAATTGCAGTCATGATGGTGGTCGTGATCGTGGCCTTAATTGGGACTGTGGTGGCAGAGTGGAGGTGAAGAGCGCTTTAAATATGGCGAGCCTAGGCATTTTGCCGGGGAGCGTCCTAGTGAAGAAGGCAGAGGAGGTATGTATGAGGGGAGGGTTCCGCGCAATGGTCCTTATCGAAATGGTGGTGAATTTGGCTGTCTCAGTAAAAACCCGGAGATCTTTCGGAAGCTTTCGTGAGCATGGCAATTTGAATTGCATTGTCTTCTTCCTAGCAATCTCTTGTCTGTTATCACCATCTTCATTGGCAGATTGCTGGTATCAGTCTCCTCCGCGTGCATGGTGCTGCTATGTTGTTAGGTTTCCTGGATACGTTTCCCCTTCAGGTGTAACGACGGCTCTCCCTTTGAATCGGCAATTCTGCTTGATGGTCGTGCTGATCTCTGTCTCTTCTCTTCAAGTTCATGCTCACGCATGTTAATTAGCAAAGTAGTGCGACACTTTCGTTTGATTATTTTGTGTTCCTCGTATTCTTTTTAAAGGTCCACGCTATTTTCACTTCTTTATTAGCTTTTACACCCCATTTTACATTAAATTGACTACATTATCCCTAATGGGTCTCATTCTTGATTTAAGATTTTTTTCCTTACCTTTTTTTCTTTCTTTTCTTTTGTTTCAATTTTGCTAGAGATGAAACTATCATATCCCTCTCAAACAACAGGCTAAATTTGGGGTCCACTCTTGATTTAAGACTAATGTGTGCCTTCTTTTTGGTTTTTTGTTTTTCTTTCTCCGTTTGGAACTAATTATTGTGTCCTAACAAAAAAAATCTAATTATTTTCTTAATGAGTTGTATTTTGTTTTTTACGGGCATATTATTATTCTAAAAATAACTTAAGGCAACTAAAAATCTTTGAGTAAGTTGTGTACAATGCATACATAAGTCATAATATTCAATCTTTGACTAAATTCTCGTAAATTTGTGTCAAAAGCCGAAGTTGAAAAATTCACAATCATGAGGATAATTTAGGGAAAAGAAGTAAATAATTTGTGGATAAAATTGACATTTCTCTACTATGATATAGGGTTAGTGCATAGATTACAATAATGAAGAATCAGTTAAAAAAAATACAAACAAGAATGAAACATTGAAATGTAGTGGGTGTGTAAGAATCGGCAAATAAAAGTTGTTGGGAAGGGATGCATGTAAATTTTTCTTTTAGTAAAACTCAGAAGAAAAAAGGAGAAAAAGGTAAGAAATTGTTATGGCTAATGCCAAAACCGTAATGAAATTAAAACTGAGAAGATAATGAGATGTTTTTTCTTTGGGGGGTCAAAAAAGATAATAAAAAATGCTAATTTGGTATATTGACAAGCGTAATGGAATATTTGTATTGTGAAATTAATGAGAGTAATGATAGAAATAAAGGCAGTTTTATGGACTAACCATATTAAAAAAGAAACAATAAATTGAAGAGAGAGAAGGGTATTTGGGTAAGTTAACAAGAAAAAATGAGTGAATTAGCCAAAATGAGGTGGAAATAGCGCCGCCCTTTTTAAAATGATGAAACTACTTTTGGCCCCTGATTTTGGGCATTTTCTATCCATTCAATTGAACTTGTGTAACTTTTCTAATCAAGTCCCTTGAGCTCCAAATCTAATCAATTGGAACTGAGAAATCTTATTCCTGAACTTTCTCATTTTTCTCTATCGTGAATTTTTTTCTCCGGAAACATTGTCTTAGGGTCAATCGTCTCACTTTTCAATAGCTGGAGGAATCTATTGAATCTTGCTTAATTAAAGGGACCATCCATTCAATAGTCCCTTTAATTAAATACTCGCATATTATTTCTCTCCTTACTAATTCTACCATCTACAGGTGATTTGTACAAACTTATCTAAGAAGTCGCAGGAATCTAATCCAATATAGAATATGCATTTAGTTATACCCTCATGTTAGGGAAGTGTGTTCCTAGTGTAAAAGTCGGTCCGGAGGAATCTGTCGAAACTTTGGCCAAGAAATAAGCCAGTGCATACGAACACGAGTTAAAGTGTGTGGGTTTTTATCCATATTCATCCTTCCATATTTAAATTAGCAAAGAAACAATATGTCACAGGGTGTTGAAACCGAACTGAAACCCGGACGGCATTGAAAATTTTGGGTGCTTTCGGGTCGGGTTATGAGGAAAACAAGCCGAACATAGTGGAATGAAGAAGAACCTTCCTTGTTCCTTCGTCTCACGAAAATCCCTCCATTGACAAGCAGTGTGAATTCAATGCAACCACTACCCCGAAGTAATCCAAGTTTTTTTCCCATGTCCCTTAGCTCCAATACACATCAATGTCACACAATATTCCCTTCAGCGGAACTCCCCCCGCTCCTTCGCCGTCACTGAAGCTCTGTGCCAATGGCTTCGCAGCTCGGTTCCTGCCTATTATCAGTATTGCGCTCACAGAGCAAGCGATGGGACCTGATGGTGCGGCGCGATTTACATCGCTACAAGTCGGGGTCGAATGTGGAGTGTTAGGGTTTCGTCGAATAGAGAAGAGGGCTCGTACCTGAACATGTGGGGGAGGTGGAGGTGGCGAGTTCCAGAAAATCACGGAGAAGTGCCGGCCATGGCAGCAACAACGGCCGTCGAGTGGCTTGGCAAAGCTCAACGGTGAGACGGTTGCCGGAGGTGATGGGGGTGGGATCTGTCTGCGGTGGTGGGTGGTCAAGTAGAGGAGTGTGGAGACAAAGGCCCGCTTAGGGAAAAAGAACAATCGAACCTGGTTTTCAATGTGGGTCTAGGTTCGGGTCAAAGCATAAGCACGTCCTTGATGATTCAGTTCGGTTCAGGTTTTGAACGTTTGACCCTCCTAGATATTGAGCTTAAGACAGAGAAAATGAAGGAAAGACGGGAAATTTCACTTAGACTCCAATGTGCAGCATTTATAGACAAGCCTATCCTGATCAGTTAATGGTCGCTAAAATAATGTGATTTGGTTGAGATGAATGTTGTGTGGTTCGGACATATGGGAAATTTTACATGACAATTGATGGTTTTGCTTGAACCGCAATTTTTTGAAAAAATTATCCAAAATGTCATAAACCTATTGTGCGATTTGCCAACTTACTCATGAGCTTTTCAATTTGGCCAACATAGTTCCAAACCTTTTGATATTTTTCAATGTAGTTTATCCGATTAATTTAAATCAGAAATGGTTAACGTAATGATCCTTAACGTTAGCCGTTTTATGTGACATAATGGCATCATGCACAATCTTAAATTAAACAGGGCTATTTTACAATTTTTTTAAAAAATGAATTTTTCCAATTTTTTTTTCCTTATTGTTTGTCCCTCCGCCGATCGTTGTGGCCTCGGTGATGATCCGTGAAGATTGACGGCCACGAGGCAAGGCGGAACGTCCCTTCAAGATTAGATGAGGGTCCTAGATTGCCCTCATCCAAATCCGGGGGAGTTGCAGGCCTTGCCACGCACTTGTGAGGGCCATCGCCAAGACTTCGACAAATGGGAGGGAAGAAGATGAACAACGAGAAAGAAAGAATAGGACAAAATGGAAAGAAAAGAAAAAAGAAAAAAATTGCAACTTTTTTATAAATTACAAAAGGACATCATTTTATTTAAGATTGTCAATGTTAGCGGCCGAATGACATATAGGAAGGTTGGTGTTGACTAAAATGGTACATTCGCAATTTCCTACCTAAATTACGTTTTTTCTTTCTTTCTTTTTTTATGGCAATCATGCTGTTATTCTCCAATGGTTTGTCGAGATATCGTCAGTCAAGATGGTCAACACGTCTTGTTATCAAAAGAGAATCTTCATCTGTCAGACCCGGACATATAACTTGTTAGATCAGGTAAGGACACGTGATGTATGTCTAATGATTTGCTAATTTTAGTATTATCACTATGCATAACAGGGGGACTTTTTTAATTCATTGTTTTCGGGGAAATGAAAGACAAACGAAGGCTGGACATATGGAACAATTACACATACTAACACTTTTCCAATGGGAGGAGGCTTGATCATGCACTGTCAAGACAAGAAGGAGGACCGTTGACTTTAACTTGGCTTGCACTCCCATTGGAAAAGGTCTAATAGCTAGATACTATTCATTTCTTGCCCTTCATCGGCCGTTAAGGGACTCGGCAATGGCCCGTGAAAGCCAACTACAAGCGATGGCCATGATACCTTGGTGCAGATTTAGGCAAGGGTCCTAATCGCCCTCGCACCCACAGCTCACGCCCCCTCACGCCCCCCCTTCATGGACCATCGTTGAGGCCCAAATGAATGGCGAGGGAAGAAAAGAAACAGAAAAAGGAAAGAATAGGACAAAAAAAGGAAAAAAAAAGGAGAGAAAACTCTTAAAATAAATAAGAAATGCAAAACGATGTCATTTTATTTAAGATACATCCATGGCTACCCCTTGCCATAATCAAATAGAATGGCCGGCACTAATTGAATTATCACGTATGCAATTTCCATTCTTTTAGTCGCATTCTCGCCATTATAGAGAGATGACCCATCAAGATGATCAACACATCTCGTTATCAAAAGATAATTTTCACCCGTTGGGCTCGGTCATGTTAACTTCTTAGGTCATGTATGGACACGTGGTGTACGTCTTAAATTAGGTAATTCAATTAGGTATCGTTTTTAGTTACTTGTTTTCGGGAAAGTAAGACAAACGAGGATTGGACATATGGGAGGGTAATGGATCGTTAGTCGAACAAGAACAAGAAGAAGGACCGTTGACTTGACTTGGCTATGAATTCCTATTGGAAAGTTTAATAGCGCCTAGTTATTCATTTTTTACCACAAAAAAATTGCGAAAACTTCAAATTGGGAAAGTCAAGGTTTTCGATGAATGTATCTTCCTTCTATAGTATTATTCTTCAAATATCATGCCTAATCAGTTCAAGAATCCCCAAAAAAGCCTTGACGCGATATAATGATATTATTGGGTTTGCCCCTCTAAAACGCCTTTTCCACCCTCGAAAGAATTGCCGAAAACAACTAACAGTGAGCGCCGGAATTCGGGTTTTCATGAATGTATCTTCCTTCTATAGTATTATTCTTCAAATATCATGCGAGAATCGGTTCAAGAATCCCCCAAGCACACGAGGCGATATAATGATATTCTTTATTTTTGCCCTCTAAAACGCCTTTTCCACCAAAAGAATTGCCGAAAACAACTAACAAGGGCTGGAATTCGGGTTTTCATGAATGTATCTTCCTTCTATAGTATTATTCTTCCAAATATCATGCGAGAATCAGTTCAAGAATCCCCCAAAACAGCTTCGAGGCGATATAATGATATTACTTGCGTTTTGCCCTCTAAAACGCCTTTTCCACCAAAAAGAATTGCCGAAAACAACTAACAACTGAGCTGGAATTCGGGTTTTCATGAATGTATCTTCCTTCTATAGTATTATTCTTCAAATATCATGCGAGAATCGGTTCAAGAATCCCCCAAAACAGCTTACGAGGCGATATAATGATATTCTTGCGGTTTTTGCCCTCTAAAACGCCTTTTCCACGAAAGAATTGCCGAAAACAACTAACAAGCTGAGCTGGAATTCAGGTTTTCATGAATGTATCTTCCTTCTATAGTATTATTCTTCAAATATCATGCGAGAATCAGTTCAAGAATCCCCCAAAACGGCTTCCGAGGCGATATAATGATATTCTTGCGTTTTGCCCTCTAAAACGCCTTTTCCACCAAAAAGAATTGCCGAAAACAACTAACAAGCTGAAGCTGGAATTCAGGTTTTCATGAATGTATCTTCCTTCTATAGTATTATTCTTCAAATATCATGCGAGAATCAGGTTCAAGAATCCCCCAAAACGGCTTCGGAGGCGATATAATGATATTACTGCGGTTTTGCCCTCTAAAAACGCCTTTTCCACCAAAAGAATTGCCGAAAACAACTAACAAGCGAACTGGAATTCAGGTTTTCATGAATGTATCTTCCTTCTATAGTATTATTCTTCAAATATCATGCGAGAATCGGTTCAAGAATCCCCCAAAACTTCGGAGGCGATATAATGATATTCTTCTATGTTTTTGCCCTCTAAAACGCCTTTTCCACCGAAAGAATTGCCGAAAACAACTAACAAGCTGAACTGGAATTCGGGTTTTCATGAATGTATCTTCCTTCTATAGTATTATTCTTCAAATATCATGCGAATCAGTTCAAGAATCCCCCAAAACAGCTTAGGAGGCGATATAATGATATTCTTGCGGTTTTGCCCTCTAAAACGCCTTTTCCACCAAAAAAATTGCCGAAAACAACTAACAAGCTGAGCTGGAATTCAGGTTTTCATGAATGTATCTTCCTTCTATAGTATTATTCTTCAAATATCATGCGAGAATCAGGTTCAAGAATCCCCCAAAACGGCTTCGGAGGCGATATAATGATATTCTTGCGGTTTTGCCCTCTAAAACGCCTTTTCCACCAAAAGAATTGCCGAAAACAACTAACAAGCGAGCTGGAATTCGGGTTTTCATGAATGTATCTTCCTTCTATAGTATTATTCTTCAAATATCATGCGAGAATCAGTTCAAGAATCCCCCAAAACAGCTTCGGAGGCGATATAATGATATTACTGCGGTTTTGCCCTCTAAAACGCCTTTTCCACCGAAAGAAATTGCCGAAAACAACTAACAAGCTGAACTGGAATTCAGGTTTTCATGAATGTATCTTCCTTCTATAGTATTATTCTTCAAATATCATGCGAGAATCAGTTCAAGAATCCCCCAAAACAGCTTCGGAGGCGATATAATGATATTCTATGGTTTTGCCCTCTAAAACGCCTTTTCCACCGAAAGAATTGCCGAAAACAACTAACAAGCTGAGGCTGGAATTCGGGTTTTCATGAATGTATCTTCCTTCTATAGTATTATTCTTCAAATATCATGCAGAGAATCAGTTCAAGAATCCCCCAAAACAGCTTCCGAGGCGATATAATGATATTACTTGCGGTTTTGCCCTCTAAAACGCCTTTTCCACCAAAAGAATTGCCGAAAACAACTAACAAGCTGCACTGGAATTCAGGTTTTTTCATGAATGTATCTTCCTTCTATAGTATTATTCTTCAAATATCATGCGAGAATCGGTTCAAGAATCCCCCAAAACAGCTTCGGAGGCGATATAATGATATTACTTTGCTGGTTTTGCCCTCTAAAACGCCTTTTCCACCAAAAAGAATTGCCGAAAACAACTAACAAGCGAGCTGGAATTCAGGTTTTCATGAATGTATCTTCCTTCTATAGTATTATTCTTCAAATATCATGCGAAATCAGTTCAAGAATCCCCCAAAACGGCTTAGGCGGCGATATAATGATATTACTGCGGTTTTGCCCTCTAAAACGCCTTTTCCACCAAAAAAGAATTGCCGAAAACAACTAACAAGCTGAGCTGGAATTCAGGTTTTCATGAATGTATCTTCCTTCTATAGTATTATTCTTCAAATATCATGCGAGAATCGGTTCAAGAATCCCCCAAAACGGCTTCGGAGGCGATATAATGATATTCTTGCGGTTTTGCCCTCTAAAACGCCTTTTCCACCAAAAGAATTGCCGAAAACAA
This sequence comes from Rhodamnia rubescens, assembly GCA_021437795.1. Taxonomy (NCBI): domain Eukaryota; kingdom Viridiplantae; phylum Streptophyta; class Magnoliopsida; order Myrtales; family Myrtaceae; genus Rhodamnia; species Rhodamnia rubescens. The sequence continues at coordinate 6,443,933 of JAILYA010000002.1, read as the reverse complement.
CTAACAAGCTGAAGCTGGAATTCAGGTTTTCATGAATGTATCTTCCTTCTATAGTATTATTCTTCAAATATCATGCGAGAATCAGTTCAAGAATCCCCCAAAACGGCTTAAGGGCGATATAATGATATTCTTGCGTTTTTGCCCTCTAAAACGCCTTTTCCACCAAAAGAATTGCCGAAAACAACTAACAAGCGAGGCTGGAATTCGGGTTTTCATGAATGTATCTTCCTTCTATAGTATTATTCTTCAAATATCATGCGAGAATCGGTTCAAGAATCCCCCAAAACGGCTTCCGGCGATATAATGATATTACTTGCGGTTTTGCCCTCTAAAACGCCTTTTCCACCAAAGAATTGCCGAAAACAACTAACAAAAGCTGACTGGAATTCGGGTTTTCATGAATGTATCTTCCTTCTATAGTATTATTCTTCAAATATCATGCGAGAATCGGTTCAAGAATCCCCCAAAACAGCTTCGGAGGCGATATAATGATATTCTTGCTTGCTTTTGCCCTCTAAAACGCCTTTTCCACCGAAAGAATTGCCGAAAACAACTAACAAGCTGAAGCTGGAATTCAGGTTTTCATGAATGTATCTTCCTTCTATAGTATTATTCTTCAAATATCATGCGAGAATCAGTTCAAGAATCCCCCAAAAAGCTTGACTTCGGGCGATATAATGATATTCTTGCTATTTTTGCCCTCTAAAACGCCTTTTCCACCAAAAGAATTGCCGAAAACAACTAACAAGCTGAGCTGGAATTCGGGTTTTCATGAATGTATCTTCCTTCTATAGTATTATTCTTCAAATATCATGCGAGAATCGGTTCAAGAATCCCCCAAAAACGGCTTCAGGCGATATAATGATATTCTTGCGGTTTTGCCCTCTAAAACGCCTTTTCCACCAAAAGAATTGCCGAAAAAACAACTAACAAGCGAACTGGAATTCAGGTTTTCATGAATGTATCTTCCTTCTATAGTATTATTCTTCAAATATCATGCGAGAATCAGTTCAAGAATCCCCCAAAACGACTTCGGGCGATATAATGATATTATTGCGGTTTTGCCCTCTAAAACGCCTTTTCCACCAAAAGAATTGCCGAAAACAACTAACAAGCGAGCTGGAATTCAGGTTTTCATGAATGTATCTTCCTTCTATAGTATTATTCTTCAAATATCATGCGAGAATCAGTTCAAGAATCCCCCAAAACGACTTCGGAGGCGATATAATGATATTCTTGCGGTTTTGCCCTCTAAAACGCCTTTTCCACCAAAGAAATTGCCGAAAACAACTAACAAGCGAGACTGGAATTCGGGTTTTCATGAATGTATCTTCCTTCTATAGTATTATTATTCTTCAAATATCATGCGAGAATCAGTTCAAGAATCCCCCAAAACAGCTTCGGAGGCGATATAATGATATTCTTGCGGTTTTGCCCTCTAAAACGCCTTTTCCACCAAAAAGAATTGCGAAAACAACTAACAAGCTGAGCTGGAATTCGGGTTTTCATGAATGTATCTTCCTTCTATAGTATTATTCTTCAAATATCATGCGAGAATCAGTTCAAGAATCCCCCAAAAACTTCTTAGGCGATATAATGATATTCTTTGCGGTTTTGCCCTCTAAAACGCCTTTTCCACCAAAAAAGAATTGCCGAAAACAACTAACAAGCTGAACTGGAATTCAGGTTTTCATGAATGTATCTTCCTTCTATAGTATTATTCTTCAAATATCATGCGAGAATCAGTTCAAGAATCCCCCAAAACAGCTTCGGAGGCGATATAATGATATTACTGCTTATTTTGCCCTCTAAAACGCCTTTTCCACCAAAAGAATTGCGAAAAACAACTAACAAGCGAACTGGAATTCAGGTTTTCATGAATGTATCTTCCTTCTATAGTATTATTCTTCAAATATCATGCGAGAATCGGTTCAAGAATCCCCCAAAAAACAGCTTAGGGCGATATAATGATATTCTTGCGTTTTGCCCTCTAAAACGCCTTTTCCACCAAAAGAATTGCCGAAAACAACTAACAAGCTGACTGGAATTCGGGTTTTCATGAATGTATCTTCCTTCTATAGTATTATTCTTCAAATATCATGCGAGAATCAGTTCAAGAATCCCCCAAAACAGCTTCGGAGGCGATATAATGATATTCTTGCGGTTTTGCCCTCTAAAACGCCTTTTCCACCAAAAGAATTGCGAAAACAACTAACAAGCTGAACTGGAATTCAGGTTTTCATGAATGTATCTTCCTTCTATAGTATTATTCTTCAAATATCATGCGAGAATCAGTTCAAGAATCCCCCAAAACAGCTTCGGGCGATATAATGATATTCTTTCTATTTTGCCCTCTAAAACGCCTTTTCCACCAAAAAAATTGCCGAAAACAACTAACAAGCGAACTGGAATTCGGGTTTTCATGAATGTATCTTCCTTCTATAGTATTATTCTTCAAATATCATGCGAGAATCGGTTCAAGAATCCCCCAAAACGGCTTCCGGGCGATATAATGATATTATTGCGGTTTTGCCCTCTAAAACGCCTTTTCCACCAAAAGAATTGCAAAAAACAACTAACAAGCTGAGGCTGGAATTCGGGTTTTCATGAATGTATCTTCCTTCTATAGTATTATTCTTCAAATATCATGCGAGAATCAGTTCAAGAATCCCCCAAAAAACGGCTTCGGAGGCGATATAATGATATTACTGCGGTTTTGCCCTCTAAAACGCCTTTTCCACCAAAAGAATTGCCGAAAACAACTAACAAGCTGACTGGAATTCGGGTTTTCATGAATGTATCTTCCTTCTATAGTATTATTCTTCAAATATCATGCGAGAATCGGTTCAAGAATCCCCCAAAACAGCTTCGGGCGATATAATGATATTACTGCGGTTTTGCCCTCTAAAACGCCTTTTCCACCAAAAAAGAATTGCCGAAAACAACTAACAAGTGAGCTGGAATTCGGGTTTTCATGAATGTATCTTCCTTCTATAGTATTATTCTTCAAATATCATGCGAGAATCGGTTCAAGAATCCCCCAAAACAGACTTAGAGGCGATATAATGATATTCTTTGCGGTTTTGCCCTCTAAAACGCCTTTTCCACCAAAAGAATTGCCGAAAACAACTAACAACTGAATGCATGGAATTCAGGTTTTCATGAATGTATCTTCCTTCTATAGTATTATTCTTCAAATATCATGCGAGAATCGGTTCAAGAATCCCCCAAAACAGCTTCGGAGGCGATATAATGATATTACTTTGCGATTTTTGCCCTCTAAAACGCCTTTTCCACCAAAGAATTGCCGAAAACAACTAACAAGCTGAGGCTGGAATTCAGGTTTTCATGAATGTATCTTCCTTCTATAGTATTATTCTTCAAATATCATGCGAAATCGGTTCAAGAATCCCCCAAAACAGCTTCGGAGGCGATATAATGATATTATTGCGGTTTTGCCCTCTAAAACGCCTTTTCCACCAAAAGAATTGCAAAAAACAACTAACAAGTTGAGCTGGAATTCGGGTTTTCATGAATGTATCTTCCTTCTATAGTATTATTCTTCAAATATCATGCAGAGAATCGGTTCAAGAATCCCCCAAAACGACTTCGGAGGCGATATAATGATATTACTTTGCGTTTTGCCCTCTAAAACGCCTTTTCCACCAAAAAAATTGCCGAAAACAACTAACAAGCTGAACTGGAATTCGGGTTTTCATGAATGTATCTTCCTTCTATAGTATTATTCTTCAAATATCATGCGAAATCAGTTCAAGAATCCCCCAAAACAGCTTAGGAGGCGATATAATGATATTACTTGCGGTTTTGCCCTCTAAAACGCCTTTTTCACCAAAAGAATTGCCGAAAAAACAACAACTAACAAGCGAACTGGAATTCAGGTTTTCATGAATGTATCTTCCTTCTATAGTATTATTCTTCAAATATCATGCGAGAATCAGTTCAAGAATCCCCCAAAACAGCTTCGGGCGATATAATGATATTACTTGCTGTTTTGCCCTCTAAAACGCCTTTTCCACCAAAAAGAATTGCCGAAAACAACTAACAAGCTGAACTGGAATTCAGGTTTTCATGAATGTATCTTCCTTCTATAGTATTATTCTTCAAATATCATGCGAGAATCAGTTCAAGAATCCCCCAAAACAGCTTCTCGGAGCGATATAATGATATTATTGCTATTTTGCCCTCTAAAACGCCTTTTCCACCAAAAGAATTGCGAAAAACAACTAACAAGCTGAGCTGGAATTCAGGTTTTCATGAATGTATCTTCCTTCTATAGTATTATTCTTCAAATATCATGCGAGAATCAGTTCAAGAATCCCCCAAAAGCGAGCTTCGGAGGCGATATAATGATATTCTTGCGGTTTTGCCCTCTAAAACGCCTTTTCCACCAAAAAAAATTGCCGAAAACAACTAACAAGCTGAAGGCTGGAATTCAGGTTTTTCATGAATGTATCTTCCTTCTATAGTATTATTCTTCAAATATCATGCAGAATCAGTTCAAGAATCCCCCAAAACAGCTTAGAGGCGATATAATGATATTACTTTGCGATTTTTTTGCCCTCTAAAAAACGCCTTTTCCACCAAAAAAATTGCGAAAACAACTAACAAGCTGAGCTGGAATTCAGGTTTTCATGAATGTATCTTCCTTCTATAGTATTATTCTTCAAATATCATGCGAGAATCGGTTCAAGAATCCCCCAAAACGACTTCGGAGGCGATATAATGATATTACTTTGCGGTTTTTGCCCTCTAAAACGCCTTTTCCACCAAAAGAATTGCGAAAACAACTAACAAGCTGAGGCTGGAATTCGGGTTTTCATGAATGTATCTTCCTTCTATAGTATTATTCTTCAAATATACATGCGAGAATCAGTTCAAGAATCCCCCAAAACAGCTTCGGGCGATATAATGATATTACTGCTATTTTTTGCCCTCTAAAACGCCTTTTCCACCAAAGAATTGCCGAAAACAACTAACAAGCGAAGGCTGGAATTCGGGTTTTCATGAATGTATCTTCCTTCTATAGTATTATTCTTCAAATATCATGCGAGAATCAGTTCAAGAATCCCCCAAAAACAGCTTCCGAGGCGATATAATGATATTCTTGCGGTTTTTTGCCCTCTAAAACGCCTTTTCCACCAAAAAAATTGCGAAAACAACAACTAACAAGCGAACTGGAATTCGGGTTTTCATGAATGTATCTTCCTTCTATAGTATTATTCTTCAAATATCATGCGAAATCAGTTCAAGAATCCCCCAAAAAACGGCTTCCGAGGCGATATAATGATATTACTTCGTTTTTGCCCTCTAAAACGCCTTTTCCACCAAAAAGAATTGCCGAAAACAACTAACAAGCTGAGCTGGAATTCGGGTTTTCATGAATGTATCTTCCTTCTATAGTATTATTCTTCAAATATCATGCGAGAATCGGTTCAAGAATCCCCCAAAAACAGCTTCGGAGGCGATATAATGATATTATTGCGGTTTTGCCCTCTAAAACGCCTTTTCCACCAAAAGAATTGCCGAAAACAACTAACAAGCGAGCTGGAATTCGGGTTTTCATGAATGTATCTTCCTTCTATAGTATTATTCTTCAAATATCATGCGAGAATCGGTTCAAGAATCCCCCAAAACAGACTTCGCGATCGATATAATGATATTCTTGCGGTTTTGCCCTCTAAAACGCCTTTTCCACCAAAAAAAATTGCCGAAAACAACTAACAAGCGAGCTGGAATTCGGGTTTTCATGAATGTATCTTCCTTCTATAGTATTATTCTTCAAATATCATGCGAGAATCGGTTCAAGAATCCCCCAAAACAGCTTCGGAGGCGATATAATGATATTACTTGCTATTTTTGCCCTCTAAAACGCCTTTTCCACCGAAAGAATTGCCGAAAACAACTAACAAGCTGAGCTGGAATTCAGGTTTTCATGAATGTATCTTCCTTCTATAGTATTATTCTTCAAATATCATGCGAGAATCGGTTCAAGAATCCCCCAAAAACAGCTTAGGGCGATATAATGATATTACTGCGGTTTTTGCCCTCTAAAAACGCCTTTTCCACCAAAAGAATTGCCGAAAACAACTAACAAGCGAGGCTGGAATTCGGGTTTTCATGAATGTATCTTCCTTCTATAGTATTATTCTTCAAATATCATGCGAGAATCGGTTCAAGAATCCCCCAAAACAGACTTCGGAGGCGATATAATGATATTACTTGCGGTTTTTTGCCCTCTAAAAACGCCTTTTCCACCAAAAGAATTGCCGAAAACAACTAACAACTGACGGAACTGGAATTCGGGTTTTCATGAATGTATCTTCCTTCTATAGTATTATTCTTCAAATATCATGCGAGAATCAGTTCAAGAATCCCCCAAAACGGCTTCGGAGGCGATATAATGATATTCTTGCTGCGGTTTTGCCCTCTAAAACGCCTTTTCCACCAAAAAAGAATTGCCGAAAACAACTAACAAGCTGAGCTGGAATTCAGGTTTTCATGAATGTATCTTCCTTCTATAGTATTATTCTTCAAATATCATGCGAGAATCGGTTCAAGAATCCCCCAAAACAGCTTCGGAGGCGATATAATGATATTATTTGCGGTTTTGCCCTCTAAAAACGCCTTTTCCACCAAAAAGAATTGCCGAAAACAACTAACAAGCTGAACCTGGAATTCAGGTTTTCATGAATGTATCTTCCTTCTATAGTATTATTCTTCAAATATCATGCGAGAATCAGTTCAAGAATCCCCCAAAACGAGCTTCGGAGGCGATATAATGATATTCTTTGTTTTTTGCCCTCTAAAACGCCTTTTCCACAAAAGAATTGCCGAAAACAACTAACAACTGAGCTTGGAATTCGGGTTTTCATGAATGTATCTTCCTTCTATAGTATTATTCTTCAAATATCATGCGAGAATCGGTTCAAGAATCCCCCAAAAGCTTTCGGAGGCGATATAATGATATTCTTTGCTATTTTGCCCTCTAAAAACGCCTTTTCCACCAAAAAGAATTGCCGAAAACAACTAACAAGCTGAAGCTGGAATTCAGGTTTTCATGAATGTATCTTCCTTCTATAGTATTATTCTTCAAATATCATGCGAGAATCAGTTCAAGAATCCCCCAAAAACAGCTTGAGGCGATATAATGATATTATTTGCTATTTTGCCCTCTAAAACGCCTTTTCCACCAAAAAAATTGCCGAAAACAACTAACAAGCTGAAGGCTGGAATTCAGGTTTTCATGAATGTATCTTCCTTCTATAGTATTATTCTTCAAATATCATGCGAGAATCAGTTCAAGAATCCCCCAAAACAGCTTCCGAGGCGATATAATGATATTCTATTGCGGTTTTGCCCTCTAAAACGCCTTTTCCACCGAAAGAATTGCCGGAAAACAACTAACAAGCGAAGCTGGAATTCAGGTTTTCATGAATGTATCTTCCTTCTATAGTATTATTCTTCAAATATCATGCGAGAATCGGTTCAAGAATCCCCCAAAACAGCTTCGGGCGATATAATGATATTCTTGCTGTTTTGCCCTCTAAAACGCCTTTTCCACCAAAAAAATTGCCGAAAACAACTAACAAGCTGAAGACTCCCTGGAATTCAGGTTTTCATGAATGTATCTTCCTTCTATAGTATTATTCTTCAAATATCATGCAGAATCAGTTCAAGAATCCCCCAAAACAAGCTTCGGAGGCGATATAATGATATTCTTTGCGGTTTTGCCCTCTAAAAACGCCTTTTCCACCGAAAAGAATTGCCGAAAACAACTAACAACCTGACTGGAATTCAGGTTTTCATGAATGTATCTTCCTTCTATAGTATTATTCTTCAAATATCATGCGAGAATCAGTTCAAGAATCCCCCAAAACAGCTTACCGAGGCGATATAATGATATTCTTTCCATTTTTGCCCTCTAAAACGCCTTTTCCACCAAAAAAATTGCCGAAAACAACTAACAAGCTGAAGCTGGAATTCAGGTTTTCATGAATGTATCTTCCTTCTATAGTATTATTCTTCAAATATCATGCGAGAATCGGTTCAAGAATCCCCCAAAAAACAGCTTCGAGGCGATATAATGATATTATTGCGGTTTTGCCCTCTAAAACGCCTTTTCCACCAAAGAATTGCCGAAAACAACTAACAAGCTGAGCTGGAATTCAGGTTTTCATGAATGTATCTTCCTTCTATAGTATTATTCTTCAAATATCATGCAGAATCAGTTCAAGAATCCCCCAAAACAGCTTCGGAGGCGATATAATGATATTACTTTGCGGTTTTTGCCCTCTAAAACGCCTTTTCCACCAAAAGAATTGCCGAAAACAACTAACAAGCTGAACTGGAATTCAGGTTTTCATGAATGTATCTTCCTTCTATAGTATTATTCTTCAAATATCATGCAGAGAATCGGTTCAAGAATCCCCCAAAACAGCTTCGGGGCGATATAATGATATTACTTTGCTATTTTGCCCTCTAAAACGCCTTTTCCACCAAAAGAATTGCCGAAAACAACTAACAAGCTGAGGCTGGAATTCAGGTTTTCATGAATGTATCTTCCTTCTATAGTATTATTCTTCAAATATCATGCAGAATCAGTTCAAGAATCCCCCAAAAACGACTTAGGCGATATAATGATATTCTATGCGGTTTTGCCCTCTAAAACGCCTTTTCCACCTCAAAAGAATTGCCGAAAACAACTAACAAGCTGAACTGGAATTCAGGTTTTCATGAATGTATCTTCCTTCTATAGTATTATTCTTCAAATATCATGCAGAAATCAGTTCAAGAATCCCCCAAAACAGCTTGAGGGCGATATAATGATATTCTTTGCGGTTTTGCCCTCTAAAACGCCTTTTCCACCAAAAAGAATTGCCGAAAACAACTAACAAGCGAGGCTGGAATTCAGGTTTTCATGAATGTATCTTCCTTCTATAGTATTATTCTTCAAATATCATGCGAGAATCAGTTCAAGAATCCCCCAAAACAGCTTAGGGCGATATAATGATATTCTTGCGTTTTTGCCCTAAAAAAGCGCTTTTTCACCAAAAAAATTGCCGAAAACAACTAACAAGCTGAGCTGGAATTCAGGTTTTCATGAATGTATCTTCCTTCTATAGTATTATTCTTCAAATATCATGCGAGAATCAGTTCAAGAATCCCCCAAAACAGCTTCGGGCGATATAATGATATTCTTGCGGTTTTGCCCTCTAAAAACGCCTTTTCCACCAAAAAAATTGCCGAAAACAACTAACAATTGAACTGGAATTCAGGTTTTCATGAATGTATCTTCCTTCTATAGTATTATTCTTCAAATATCATGCGGAATCGGTTCAAGAATCCCCCAAAAACAGCTTCAGAGGCGATATAATGATATTCTTGCGGTTTTGCCCTCTCTAAACGCCTTTTCCACCAAAAAAATTGCCGAAAACAACTAACAAGCTGAGGCTGGAATTCGGGTTTTCATGAATGTATCTTCCTTCTATAGTATTATTCTTCAAATATCATGCGAGAATCAGTTCAAGAATCCCCCAAAACAGCTTAGGAGGCGATATAATGATATTGAATTCTGCGGTTTTGCCCTCTAAAACGCCTTTTTTCACCAAAAAGAATTGCCGAAAACAACTAACAAGCTGAGCTGGAATTCGGGTTTTCATGAATGTATCTTCCTTCTATAGTATTATTCTTCAAATATCATGCGAGAATCGGTTCAAGAATCCCCCAAAACAGCTTCCGAGGCGATATAATGATATTATTGCGGTTTTGCCCTCTAAAACGCCTTTTCCACCAAAAGAATTGCCGAAAACAACTAACAAGCTGAGCTGGAATTCAGGTTTTCATGAATGTATCTTCCTTCTATAGTATTATTCTTCAAATATCATGCGAGAATCAGTTCAAGAATCCCCCAAAACAGCAGCTTCGGGCGATATAATGATATTACTTTGCGGTTTTGCCCTCTAAAACGCCTTTTCCACCAAAAGAATTGCGAAAAACAACTAACAAGCGAGAACTGGAATTCAGGTTTTCATGAATGTATCTTCCTTCTATAGTATTATTCTTCAAATATCATGCGAGAATCGGTTCAAGAATCCCCCAAAACAAGATTTCGAGGCGATATAATGATATTCTTGCGGTTTTTTGCCCTCTAAAACGCCTTTTCCACCAAAAAGAATTGCCGAAAACAACTAACAAGCTGACCTGGAATTCAGGTTTTCATGAATGTATCTTCCTTCTATAGTATTATTCTTCAAATATCATGCGAGAATCGGTTCAAGAATCCCCCAAAACGGCTTCCAGAGGCGATATAATGATATTACTTGCGTTTTTGCCCTCTAAAACGCCTTTTCCACCAAAAGAATTGCAAAAAACAACTAACAAGCTGAGCTGGAATTCGGGTTTTCATGAATGTATCTTCCTTCTATAGTATTATTCTTCAAATATCATGCGAGAATCGGTTCAAGAATCCCCCAAAACAGCTTCGGAGGCGATATAATGATATTCTTGCTGCGGTTTTGCCCTCTAAAACGCCTTTTCCACCAAAAGAATTGCCGAAAACAACTAACAAGCTGACTGGAATTCGGGTTTTCATGAATGTATCTTCCTTCTATAGTATTATTCTTCAAATATCATGCGAGAATCGGTTCAAGAATCCCCCAAAACAGCTTCGGAGGCGATATAATGATATTACTGCGGTTTTGCCCTCTAAAACGCCTTTTCCACCAAAAGAATTGCGAAAACAACTAACAAGCTGAACTGGAATTCAGGTTTTCATGAATGTATCTTCCTTCTATAGTATTATTCTTCAAATATCATGCGAGAATCGGTTCAAGAATCCCCCAAAAAACAGCTTCGGGCGATATAATGATATTCTTGCGGTTTTGCCCTCTAAAAACGCCTTTTCCACCGAAAGAATTGCCGAAAACAACTAACAAGTGAGCTGGAATTCGGGTTTTCATGAATGTATCTTCCTTCTATAGTATTATTCTTCAAATATCATGCAGAATCAGGTTCAAGAATCCCCCAAAACAGACTTAGGAGGCGATATAATGATATTCTTGCGGTTTTGCCCTCTAAAACGCCTTTTCCACCAAAAAGAATTGCCGAAAACAACTAACAAGCGAACTGGAATTCGGGTTTTCATGAATGTATCTTCCTTCTATAGTATTATTCTTCAAATATCATGCGAGAATCGGTTCAAGAATCCCCCAAAACAGCTTCGGGCGATATAATGATATTCTTGCGGTTTTTGCCCTCTAAAACGCCTTTTCCACCAAAAAAAGAATTGCCGAAAACAACTAACAAGCTGAAGCTGGAATTCGGGTTTTCATGAATGTATCTTCCTTCTATAGTATTATTCTTCAAATATCATGCGAAATCGGTTCAAGAATCCCCCAAAACAGCTTCGAGGCGATATAATGATATTACTTGCTATTTTGCCCTCTAAAACGCCTTTTCCACCAAAAGAATTGCGAAAACAACTAACAAGCTGAGCTGGAATTCAGGTTTTCATGAATGTATCTTCCTTCTATAGTATTATTCTTCAAATATCATGCGAGAATCAGTTCAAGAATCCCCCAAAACAGCTTCGGAGCGATATAATGATATTCTTAGTTTTGCCCTCTAAAACGCCTTTTCCACCAAAAGAATTGCCGAAAACAACTAACAAGCTGAAGCTGGAATTCAGGTTTTCATGAATGTATCTTCCTTCTATAGTATTATTCTTCAAATATCATGCGAGAATCAGGTTCAAGAATCCCCCAAAACGACTTCGGAGGCGATATAATGATATTACTTTGCGGTTTTGCCCTCTAAAACGCCTTTTCCACCAAAAGAATTGCCGAAAACAACTAACAAGCGAGCTGGAATTCGGGTTTTCATGAATGTATCTTCCTTCTATAGTATTATTCTTCAAATATCATGCAGAATCGGTTCAAGAATCCCCCAAAACAGCTTCGGGCGATATAATGATATTATTCTTGCGGTTTTGCCCTCTAAAACGCCTTTTCCACCAAAAAAAAATTGCCGAAAACAACTAACAAGCTGAAGCTGGAATTCAGGTTTTCATGAATGTATCTTCCTTCTATAGTATTATTCTTCAAATATCATGCGAGAATCGGTTCAAGAATCCCCCAAAAACAGCTTAGGAGCGATATAATGATATTCTTTGCTATTTTGCCCTCTAAAACGCCTTTTCCACCAAAAGAATTGCCGAAAACAACTAACAAGCGAGCTGGAATTCAGGTTTTCATGAATGTATCTTCCTTCTATAGTATTATTCTTCAAATATCATGCGAGAATCGGTTCAAGAATCCCCCAAAACAGCTTCGGAGGCGATATAATGATATTATTGCTGCATTTTTTGCCCTCTAAAACGCCTTTTCCACCAAAAAAATTGCCGAAAACAACTAACAAGCTGAGCTGGAATTCGGGTTTTCATGAATGTATCTTCCTTCTATAGTATTATTCTTCAAATATCATGCAGAATCGGTTCAAGAATCCCCCAAAACGAGCTTCGAGGCGATATAATGATATTAGCTTGCTATTTTGCCCTCTAAAACGCCTTTTCCACCAAAAGAATTGCCGAAAACAACTAACAAGCTGAGCTGGAATTCGGGTTTTCATGAATGTATCTTCCTTCTATAGTATTATTCTTCAAATATCATGCGAGAATCGGTTCAAGAATCCCCCAAAACAGCTTCGGAGGCGATATAATGATATTCTTTATTTTTGCCCTCTAAAACGCCTTTTTCCACCAAAAGAATTGCCGAAAACAACTAACAAGCTGAGCTGGAATTCAGGTTTTTCATGAATGTATCTTCCTTCTATAGTATTATTCTTCAAATATCATGCGAGAATCAGTTCAAGAATCCCCCAAAACAGCTTCGAGGCGATATAATGATATTCTGCGCGTTTTGCCCTCTAAAACGCCTTTTCCACCAAAAAAATTGCCGAAAACAACTAACAAGCTGAGCTGGAATTCGGGTTTTCATGAATGTATCTTCCTTCTATAGTATTATTCTTCAAATATCATGCGAGAATCAGTTCAAGAATCCCCCAAAAAACAGCTTAGGGCGATATAATGATATTCTTGCGGTTTTGCCCTCTAAAACGCCTTTTCCACCAAAAAAATTGCCGAAAACAACTAACAAGCGAGCTGGAATTCGGGTTTTCATGAATGTATCTTCCTTCTATAGTATTATTCTTCAAATATCATGCGGAATCGGTTCAAGAATCCCCCAAAAAACAGCTTCGGGCGATATAATGATATTCTTGCGGTTTTGCCCTCTAAAACGCCTTTTCCACCAAAAGAATTGCCGAAAACAACTAACAAGCTGAGCTGGAATTCGGGTTTTCATGAATGTATCTTCCTTCTATAGTATTATTCTTCAAATATCATGCGAGAATCGGTTCAAGAATCCCCCAAAACAGCTTCGAGGCGATATAATGATATTACTGCGATTTTGCCCTCTAAAAAACGCCTTTTCCACCGAAAAGAATTGCCGAAAACAACTAACAAGCGAACTGGAATTCGGGTTTTCATGAATGTATCTTCCTTCTATAGTATTATTCTTCAAATATCATGCAGAATCAGTTCAAGAATCCCCCAAAACAGCTTCCGAGGCGATATAATGATATTCTTGCGGTTTTTGCCCTCTAAAACGCCTTTTCCACCAAAAGAATTGCCGAAAACAACTAACAAGCGAGCTGGAATTCGGGTTTTCATGAATGTATCTTCCTTCTATAGTATTATTCTTCAAATATCATGCGAGAATCAGTTCAAGAATCCCCCAAAACAGCTTACGAGGCGATATAATGATATTCTTTGCGGTTTTGCCCTCTAAAACGCCTTTTCCACCAAAAGAATTGCCGAAAACAACTAACAAGCTGAGCTGGAATTCAGGTTTTCATGAATGTATCTTCCTTCTATAGTATTATTCTTCAAATATCATGCGAGAATCAGTTCAAGAATCCCCCAAAACAGCTTCGGAGGCGATATAATGATATTCTTTGCTATTTTGCCCTCTAAAAACGCCTTTTCCACCGAAAGAATTGCCGAAAACAACTAACAAGCTGAGCTGGAATTCGGGTTTTCATGAATGTATCTTCCTTCTATAGTATTATTCTTCAAATATCATGCGAGAATCAGTTCAAGAATCCCCCAAAACGGCTTTCGAGGCGATATAATGATATTACTTTGCGGTTTTGCCCTCTAAAACGCCTTTTCCACCAAAAGAATTGCCGAAAACAACTAACAAGCTGAGCTGGAATTCAGGTTTTCATGAATGTATCTTCCTTCTATAGTATTATTCTTCAAATATCATGCGAGAATCGGTTCAAGAATCCCCCAAAACAGCTTAGGGCGATATAATGATATTCCTTTATGTGCTTCATACGGTTTTGCCCTCTAAAAACGCCTTTTCCACCAAAAGAATTGCCGAAAACAACTAACAAGCTGAACTGGAATTCGGGTTTTCATGAATGTATCTTCCTTCTATAGTATTATTCTTCAAATATCATGCGAGAATCGGTTCAAGAATCCCCCAAAACAGCTTCGGAGGCGATATAATGATATTCTTTGCGGTTTTGCCCTCTAAAACGCCTTTTCCACCAAAAGAATTGCCGAAAACAACTAACAACTAACGAGGCTGGAATTCAGGTTTTCATGAATGTATCTTCCTTCTATAGTATTATTCTTCAAATATCATGCGAGAATCGGTTCAAGAATCCCCCAAAACAGCTTCGGAGGCGATATAATGATATTACTTTGCTTTTTTGCCCTCTAAAACGCCTTTTCCACCGAAAGAATTGCGAAAACAACTAACAAGCGAGACTGGAATTCGGGTTTTCATGAATGTATCTTCCTTCTATAGTATTATTCTTCAAATATCATGCGAGAATCGGTTCAAGAATCCCCCAAAAACAGCTTCGGGGCGATATAATGATATTCTTGCGGTTTTGCCCTCTAAAACGCCTTTTCCACCAAAGAATTGCCGAAAACAACTAACAAGCTGAGCTGGAATTCAGGTTTTCATGAATGTATCTTCCTTCTATAGTATTATTCTTCAAATATCATGCGAGAATCGGTTCAAGAATCCCCCAAACGACTTCGGAGGCGATATAATGATATTCTTGCGTTTTTGCCCTCTAAAACGCCTTTTCCACCAAAAAAATTGCGAAAAACAACTAACAAGCTGAGCTGGAATTCAGGTTTTCATGAATGTATCTTCCTTCTATAGTATTATTCTTCAAATATCATGCAGAATCAGTTCAAGAATCCCCCAAAACAGCTTAGGAGGCGATATAATGATATTACTGCGGTTTTGCCCTCTAAAACGCCTTTTCCACCAAAAGAATTGCCGAAAACAACTAACAAGCGAACTGGAATTCAGGTTTTCATGAATGTATCTTCCTTCTATAGTATTATTCTTCAAATATCATGCGAGAATCGGTTCAAGAATCCCCCAAAACAGCTTCGAGGCGATATAATGATATTCTTTTTTGCCCTCTAAAACGCCTTTTCCACGAAAATTTTGCCCTCTAAAACGCCTTTTCCACCAAAAAAATTGCCGAAAACAACTAACAATTGCGAAAACAACTAACAAGCTGGAATTCAGGTTTTCATGAATGTATCTTCCTTCTATAGTATTATTCTTCAAATATCATGCGAGAATCAGTTCAAGAATCCCCCAAAAACAGCTTCGGGCGATATAATGATATTCTTTGCTATTTGCCCCTCTAAAACGCCTTTTCCACCAAAAGAATTGCCGAAAACAACTAACAAGTGAGCTGGAATTCAGGTTTTCATGAATGTATCTTCCTTCTATAGTATTATTCTTCAAATATCATGCGAATCGGTTCAAGAATCCCCCAAAACAGACTTCGAGGCGATATAATGATATTACTGCGGTTTTGCCCTCTAAAACGCCTTTTCCACCAAAAGAATTGCCGAAAACAACTAACAAGCTGAACTGGAATTCGGGTTTTCATGAATGTATCTTCCTTCTATAGTATTATTCTTCAAATATCATGCGAGAATCGGTTCAAGAATCCCCCAAAACAGCTTAGAGGCGATATAATGATATTATTGCGGTTTTGCCCTCTAAAAACGCCTTTTCCACCAAAAGAATTGCCGAAAACAACTAACAAGCTGAGCTGGAATTCAGGTTTTCATGAATGTATCTTCCTTCTATAGTATTATTCTTCAAATATCATGCGAGAATCGGTTCAAGAATCCCCCAAAACGGCTTAGGGGCGATATAATGATATTCTTGCGGTTTTGCCCTCTAAAACGCCTTTTCCACCAAAGAATTGCCGAAAACAACTAACAAGCTGAGCTGGAATTCAGGTTTTCATGAATGTATCTTCCTTCTATAGTATTATTCTTCAAATATCATGCGAGAATCGGTTCAAGAATCCCCCAAAACAGCTTCCGAGGCGATATAATGATATTCTTTGCGGTTTTGCCCTCTAAAACGCCTTTTCCACCGAAAGAATTGCCGAAAACAACTAACAAGCGAGCTGGAATTCGGGTTTTCATGAATGTATCTTCCTTCTATAGTATTATTCTTCAAATATCATGCGAGAATCGGTTCAAGAATCCCCCAAAAACGGCTTCGGAGGCGATATAATGATATTCTTGCTGTTTTGCCCTCTAAAACGCCTTTTCCACCAAAAGAATTGCCGAAAACAACTAACAACTGAGCTGGAATTCGGGTTTTCATGAATGTATCTTCCTTCTATAGTATTATTCTTCAAATATCATGCGAGAATCGGTTCAAGAATCCCCCAAAACAGCTTCGGAGGCGATATAATGATATTCTTGCAGTTTTGCCCTCTAAAACGCCTTTTCCACCAAAAGAATTGCCGAAAACAACTAACAAGCTGAGCTGGAATTCGGGTTTTCATGAATGTATCTTCCTTCTATAGTATTATTCTTCAAATATCATGCGGGAATCAGTTCAAGAATCCCCCAAAACAGCTTCCGAGGCGATATAATGATATTCTTGCTATTTTGCCCTCTAAAACGCCTTTTCCACCAAAAGAATTGCCGAAAACAACTAACAAGCGAAGCTGGAATTCAGGTTTTCATGAATGTATCTTCCTTCTATAGTATTATTCTTCAAATATCATGCGAGAATCAGTTCAAGAATCCCCCAAAACAGCTTCGGAGGCGATATAATGATATTACTGCGGTTTTGCCCTCTAAAACGCCTTTTCCACCAAAAGAATTGCCGAAAACAACTAACAAGCTGAGGCTGGAATTCGGGTTTTCATGAATGTATCTTCCTTCTATAGTATTATTCTTCAAATATCATGCGAGAATCGGTTCAAGAATCCCCCAAAACAGCTTCCGGGCGATATAATGATATTACTTTGCGGTTTTTGCCCTCTAAAACGCCTTTTCCACCAAAAGAATTGCCGAAAACAACTAACAAGCTGAGCTGGAATTCGGGTTTTCATGAATGTATCTTCCTTCTATAGTATTATTCTTCAAATATCATGCGAGAATCGGTTCAAGAATCCCCCAAAACAGCTTCGGAGGCGATATAATGATATTACTGCGGTTTTGCCCTCTAAAACGCCTTTTCCACCAAAAAAAATTGCCGAAAACAACTAACAAGCTGAGGCTGGAATTCGGGTTTTCATGAATGTATCTTCCTTCTATAGTATTATTCTTCAAATATCATGCGGAATCAGTTCAAGAATCCCCCAAAAAACGGCTTCCGAGGCGATATAATGATATTCTTTGCTATTTTGCCCTCTAAAACGCCTTTTCCACCAAAAAAGAATTGCGGAAAACAACTAACAAGCTGAGGCTGGAATTCGGGTTTTCATGAATGTATCTTCCTTCTATAGTATTATTCTTCAAATATCATGCGGAATCAGTTCAAGAATCCCCCAAAACAGCTTAGAGGCGATATAATGATATTACTTTGCGATTTTGCCCTCTAAAACGCCTTTTCCACCGAAAGAATTGCCGAAAACAACTAACAAGCGAGCTGGAATTCAGGTTTTCATGAATGTATCTTCCTTCTATAGTATTATTCTTCAAATATCATGCGAGAATCGGTTCAAGAATCCCCCAAAACAGCTTCCGAGGCGATATAAATGATATTGCTGCTATTTTGCCCTCTAAAACGCCTTTTCCACCGAAAAAGAATTGCCGAAAACAACTAACAAGCGAACTGGAATTCAGGGGTTTTCATGAATGTATCTTCGCAGCTTTGCGTGTAGTGCAAGTTTTAGTTCGATCTTGTATTTGTTTAAATCTTAAAATAGGGTTGTCGGTCATACCCATTTCAAATACGATCATGTTTTCCCCGAATTGAGAAAGATGCGATAAAAACCAGATTTGTAAAAGCTCGATTGGGGCTCGAAAGGTCTTATATTTTTCTTTCTTGCTTTCTTTTTTGGAATGAGCGAAATGTGTTAATGAAATGACGGTTTCAGCAAGAATGGCATTTACAAAATTGACCCCACCACAAACTTGTTTTACCGTCCATGCTATCACGGGATCTATAGCATTCGACGGAATGGAAAAATGATAAGTCCGAAAAAGGTTAAGATAAAAATCTTAGATTTCATGAGGTCGGAGTTATTTTCAAAACATTCAACGAGGAAAGATAAAGGGCATGCCCTGTGATTTACCCTTGATTACTTTTTCAATTTCTTTTTAGTCAAACCAAAAATTCAGCAAGCACTACTACCGGATCTACTCGAATAGGTGGTTCAACCGTATCCAACTCAATTGATTTTCCGATGGCAATCTTGTATTCTTCCAAGGTGGGTGTAAGCTCAAACTTACCTCGAACACAAACGTGGTCGTCTCGGGGCACCAAAAATGAGCAAGTGCTTGCATGATCCCTCTTTGAATATCGATCTCAAGAATCGGCAACATGAACCCGATACGCTTGAGCACGTCTTGCTGGCCATCCGGCTTCAACTTACCCCATAGCTTTTTGAGCTCTAGTTTCGGAGTAGGCACGAAACGGATATCATTGCGACCCATTCGTATATAGATCACGTGCCAATTAAATCAACCTAAACCATGGACCAGCCCAAAAAATGAAAATGAGATAATATGGCATAAGAGACAAGAAATTACCGCTCATAGGAAGAAAATGTCAATCACAAAGACATGCGCATGAATCGTGAATTCAGATTTTAGTTCTTTTAGCAAAATGAAATGAAAGACAAAACGACATGTCGCGGCCTCGCGCACGTTCATCGTGACTAGTTGCAGCCTCGCATACATAGTCATGACTAGTCGGGTCCTTTCATCTCGGCTTGGTTCGGTCGACAAGGGCAACTCTCATGCATCATAGCCTCACGTGCATGAGAACAACCCTTGAGCCATTTTTTGAAGAACTCGGGATTCAAGTGGGATAACCTTTAGCGAAGCCTTACCGCGAGTTAAAGAACCACATAAATACCATCCTCGAAACTATCGGGTGACCCGGGTTCGGTCACAAGTCAAGGTGGTGTAGTGCAATTATATTAGGGGCATGCATGACATTTTAAAGGCAATCGGCACTCCGATAGTTCAAAATTAAAACTCTCATCACCAAGCACACCAAAACGAGAGGTTAGCCATGCTCTCCTCCCCTTATAACTCCCTTTCTGCCAAAACCATTTAACACCTAGGGATTAAAATTCAACAAAAATTGCCAAACCAAGTGATTTTCTTTTTCATGAAATTATCGGCCTAAGTCCTCTTTACCGGTCCCCGGTGGGTCGCCAAGTTGTCGCGACCTAAAAAATAAACAAGTTAGATTCCGGGCTAATGGATTATCGGGTTAATTAATTAACTAACCTAACTCGGACTCTCCCGAATCCATACCAAATCGCCACTTAAGGTTCGAATGATTAACATGCAATGTGATTTGAATTTGGAGTCGCCACTAATCATTTTCGGCGGGTTGACTAGAAACCCAAATAAAATAGCGGGAGAAAACTATCTTATTTCGCGTACCGAGATTAAGAGTCCGGGGACTTGATTACGCTAAATTATTCTAACGCCCTTTCGGTACCATTTTCATGAAAAATATTTGATTTGGTAATTTACTCGAATTTTAAAGGTGCAGTTTTTTTATTCTTTTTTTTGTTTTTCTTCTTTTTTCGAAAATGTAAAACATTGAGTTTTATGCGATATACACCATGGACGATTTAGAAAGAAAGAAAACGCGGCCAATCACAAGTATTCACAAAAATAAATTAACATATAATAATACTAAACTTGAACACGTGGCACGTCTAAAATAAACAATCAAATATTCAAATCAAATGATTACATCTTTGTAGATCAAGATGGAGACGATTACCTTCTATTACACAAAATCTTACTCACGTACACGTTATAGTTTCTTTCAAGATCTCGAAGCTTGAAGAGCGTGGCTGTCGTCGAAAATGGCAAGCGATAACGTTGTTGGGTGGCGAGAGGCGAAGTATGTAACGGGACTCGTCGAAGATGATGCTCGACCAAAGCTCTTTTTCTCTCACTTTTCAATTTTCTTTTCTGGTTTCTTCTCAAGGACTATCTCAATTCTTTTCTCCTCAAAAACTCTCTCAATTCTCTCCTACTCCCCAAAAAAACTCCTCTTCTCTTCAAGAACTCTTCTTCTTTTATAGGCAAAGTTCTTCATCCTTCATTCTTCATCTTCATCTTCTCTTCTTCACCTTCATTTCTCCATCTTCCATCTTCATCTTCTTTTCTTCATCTTCATCTTCCCTTCTTCATCTTCATCTTCTCTTCTTCACCTTCATTTCTCCATCTTCCATTTTCATCTTCTCTTCTTCATCTTCATCTTCTCTTCTTCACCTTCATTTCTCCATCTTCCATTTTCATCTTCTCTTCTTCATCTTCATCTTCTCTTCTTCACCTTCATTTCTCCATCTTCCATTTTCATCTTCTTTTCTTCACATTCTCTTCATTATCTTCTCTTCATCATCTTCCTTTCTCCATCTTCTCTTCATCCTCTTCTCTTAGTATCTGCAATGCGGTCCCAGAGGTTCTAGTATTTGCAATACAGTCCTTGAAGTTCTAGTATTTGCAATACGGTCCCTGAAAAAAAATATTTCTTTCAAGCCCAAATATTCTTGGTACGTTTTCACCCCATGCCTAGTCCAGGCGCTTGTTGAATTAAGTTTGAATTATATGCCAATGCTATGTGGGATGATTTTTGTTTAGAACTAAAATTAGTTCTAATTTTTATGCAAGAAATAGATTAGTCAAAATTTTAGGTGTCAATGTGCCCCTCTTTGAGTGGAGGCTCGTAGAGGTTCCGCTCAAAGATAAAATTGAACCCTAAATTTTGATAGTGCAAATGATGGATGAATTTTTTTTTTTTTTTTTTCGGGAGTTTTAATCCCATTTTTTGTAATGAAGTGATGCATGATATGCGAGACTATAAATAACATGTGTCATAATTTCTCTTTTCCATGTTAGAGAAACGCATATGGATCGCATACGAGAATACTGTTTTACCAAATACCTCATAAGCTAGTGATTCCCTTAATTTCCAAGTTTCTTGCAAACACGAGGACCTTAAGGTATTCGGCCTATCGGTTATCGAGACTTCTCCCTAATGCGAGACAGGCGCAAGATATGTGTATCCTTCCGGATCACAAGAGCTACGTCGTTGTGAGTCGAAAGAAGTAGAATCAAGTTCACAAGAGCTACGTCGTTGTGAGTCAAAATAAGTAGAATCAAGTTCACAACAAGAGCTACGTCGTTGTGGTTGATTAAATGTCGAAATCGCCGGTGCATATGTCTTCACGATTCGACAAAGGGAACCAAAATCTTAAGAGCTACGTCGTTATGATTTGGTTTGGATCAAAATCACGGGTGCTTATGTCTTCGTGATTTGATAAAGGAGCCGAGAATCATAAGAGCTATGTCATTATGAGCCGACTAAAGGTCAAGATCACCGGTGCATATGTCTTCGTGATCGAGGCTGAAATCATAAGAGCTACGTCGTCATGATAAGATGTCAAGATCGCCGGTGCATATGTCTACACGACGCTGACGGGAGAGGCATATTGCCTGAATTGAATCGTAACAACTATCATCGGAGGAGTTGTTGATTTGAAAATGGGTTCAAAAAACTTACCTGGGTTCTCCGAACGATTAATCAAAGAACGAAACAGATCGCTCGTATCATACATGGTAGGCATTTGCCAGGAGAACTTGCTCATTCAATAATCCTTGGATGAATTTCGAGACCTTGGGAGGGACATCGAACATCGGGAATGTATTACCCATCATAGAATGTACGAGGTAACATGCGCAAACATATTCAACAATGAGTTCATGCAAAACTTTCCTACCGAGCTTGCAATGATTAGAAATAACATGTGTATAATGCAATCACTCATACTATGGTTTATGCATAACCATTCTATCAAGTTTGCATTACCAATCTCGTCCAGGGATATTCTCACATTATGAATACCTCGAATGTGAGATGAATGGGGGACTTCGGTCCGAAAGGGTTTTCTCTCACTCTCAAGAAAAGTTATTTATCCATGTCTGCGAGGATTCAAAAGAAATCACTCAATCTTTCCATCATCGCATTCGATAAGGATCCGAGTAATCTCGCAATTGATACGACCGAGCCGATCCGGAGGTCTTGATTAGGACCGTAATGAGGGCTAGGTCAAAGGTTTACAAATGGGACTCTAGTTGAGTCAAGGTTCTTTGAAATGAATTCCTTCGTCATCTCTCCGGGTTTACAAGTCAAAAACTCTGCAAAAAATGAGAGAGAAGTAATCTTGCTCGAACTTCTTCGAGTGATGCTTAAAATCATGGAACTCCACATTAATTCAAGTGCCCTAGTCGAGAAAAAGGCTTTTAAAGGGTTGTAATGGAGGTAATGATTTGGGGACCGAGAAACGAAAGGGTTCGTTTTGGCTCGAGAAGATATTTGAGAAGGGGCTTGATGTTGGTGATCATTACAATCTTGTCACCGATCGTGGCCTTCTATGATACCATCATTGCTCGAGGATGGTATGAGTCGAAGATTGCATTTGCAATTCGACACTTCATGGAGATTTTTCTCTCAACCCTTTTAGGATATACGGGAAAATTGTGCATTCAAGTTCGAAATATTCTACAAATGAACAATGAATTGAAAGGGCATTGGCCTTGCTTTTTGGTAGGCACTTTGCTTTTTAAATGCCCGGGGAATATTTTGTGGGATCGGCTTTTTCCTCTTTCTTCTCTTTTTTTTTTTTTTTTTACTCCCAACTCTCTTTTACTATTGCATCTTGATGAGTTCATTGGGAGATTTTCTATTGATCCAGCTTTTCGGGTCCTTCTACTCAAAGATGGGCCATATTCGCTTTGAGACGACAATGATCACCAATAAGGGCTTTTAGAAATGAATTTGCGGGCTCAAATGGGTTGTGCAAATGGATACGAGATGTGTGGGATAGAAAAAGAAATGCTCTTCGTCACCCTAAGGCACTTGAATTAAAGCGCAAGTACAATGCAAAGAACCACCCGAAGATTGATGTTAGTCCAAGCAAGAAGATTTCTAACCATTTGTCTCGTGATGCTTGATGGAATTACCTCTGTTTTGCCCCAATGTGGGGTGGTTCTTGACGAGGGTTGTGGAAGTGAAATCTCCGCTCAAATGGGTTGATCAACGGATAACTTGCGGTGTTTAGGGTAGAGAAATGAATGCCTCCATCACTTCGGTTATCGTACCTTTCGCGAGAAAACTCTTTACCTCGAGGAATGCGGAATTTTGCCACCGTTCATCTCGCTTTGAAAAAATTGGACGTGTTTGGGAAAGGATTGCCTTTCATCATCTGTCATGCCCCCTTACGTACATTCGATGTATCTTATGTAGTTCATGTTCCTTATTCGAGTTGGTAAATTAAACATGAGGAACAATCATGCGCAAACTATGCGGTGTATGAGTGTTTTCGAGCATATAAAATGCAGCAACTTTTTATCTTGGCGGACAAAGTTCGCAAGTACATAAAAAATTTCTTAGGGGCATGGATCGTGAGTTGCCCCTGTTCATGCAAATGCGTTGCAAAACTTCATTGTACGCTCTGAGACATGAGATTGTCAAAGGCTCCAAGAATTTCTCATTTCATTAATTTTTCATGGAGAAGGGATACTTCTCTGTTTGGACAGGTAGTGAACCACTGTAAAAATCAAAAGGGAAAGCATCAATGTATGTCCTCATGTTCTAAAAGAATTGAAAGCGATACCACTTTACCCATGTACGTATTCCTCGCGAACTTTGAATTGAAAAGATCGATTCATCTGGATCGGATTGTATGTCCGGAATGTCATCTCTCTAGGTTCTATAACCGTGCAGGCTGAGCTTCGATCTGCGAAGCAAAAGTTTTTATTAATCTTTGTACATTGATGCCAAATCCCGGGATCGACCACGGGACGCCTCGGACCACTTGTCATTCCCCCAACCACTATCTTTGCGGTGTTGTTGGCGTCCACGGGTGGTTCGCTTTTGTTATATTGTTCTCAAAGCGGTTGGCGATCCCCATCGAGAATAAAATAAGCTTAACTTAGAGTTTGAAGCGGTGAGAATCAATTGGAGCGATACGGAGTTACCCATCTTTGAGCCTGCTTGGTCTTTTCCTTGCATTCTCCCAAGTAAGGCTATTCGGAATCTCTCTTTATGGGCGTTCGGGGCGTCGTCCACAAATTGATTTGCTACAAGCCTAGCTTAATAAGGAACTTACGCATTTGATAAGAGAGGAGAAAATTCGCCCTTTAATTCTAGACAACTAGAAAGTAAAAGTATCCCACGCGGGGAACTATACATGGAATTAAAGGAGTATTCATGTGAGATTGGTTCCACCTCTTTTTCTTTGGCCATTCTAATGATCGGCTGATTTTGTCTTGGATCATACACCAACGATCGTTGTTTGAGGATCCATAGTCACTTGCTTCGGATCACAACTCCGGAGGTCCTTTAGCTCCGGCCGGGCGACCAGGCGGTGAGCTCATCATCAAAGTAACCTTTTGATTTTTCGGGCAATTGATACTCGAATTGGGCATTGCTACTTGCTAACACTGGCGACAGATTTTCCACTTTGTTTTTGCCGTGAGCGGTCGACTCCTTGAGCTTGAGCCTCCGCCGTCGCTCGGGAACTCGTAGGGATGATCAACCGGGTCCGCTGCTAGAACCACCAGCGGAAGGTCGGTATGGCCGGTATTCTTGATTGGGAAGTGGTCGGGTACTTTTTGCTCCGTAGGTTTTCCTGGGATTAATCTTCCGGTCAACTTTGCTCCGGTCGCCTTGGTTCCAAGCTACATCGTGCTTCTTCGACTTATCTCTAAATCTGTGAAGGTGATTTGTGACACTTCGTAGAGTGAGCCCGTTTATATTCATCATTTTGAGTACGGCCATTGGTCGTCTTTGAATTGATTCCTAGGCTTTGTCGAACGCCTCGATGAATATAGAGTGAAGCTCGGCGGACCAAAGGGGCCTTTTCTTTCCGACAAAATCGTCGTAGTAAGTTTGGCCATAGTTCTTTTGTTCGAGTAATTGCTTCCTTACAGCATGCTGCCAAATATTTTGGAGCACTCGAGCGCAGACCGGCTTCTTTAGGATGTCCCGAGCACCATGCAATATGGCCCTCGTTATGAGCTGGCGATCATCACTTGCTGATGTTATGATCACCGGTATATCCAACTCCGAATCGATGATCTTTAAGAGGCTGAGACCATCCATATCGATCCCTACCATGGGTGTGACGACGATGTCGAAATCATATTTGTACCGCTTCCGGCTCCTCTAAGGCTTCCGTTGCTTTCACATAAGCTGAAATCTTGTACATGCACTTTCTCGGCATGGCAACGAGGATAGAGAGGGAAACGGGGGTTGCCATCAATGGCCATGACTCGTAGATCCTCGGGATAGGAAGCTTCCCATACTTCCGCTGGAATGGACGCATACTTATTTTCCTTTCAAAACCTTCCATATGTAGACCGAAAAATGGGTGTTTCGACTAAAGGCTGGGCTTTAGATGTTCTTTGGACTTGCAAAGATATATTGCCAGAAAAATCACAAAAGCGATGATGGCCTTTCGTGACGAGTTACGGAGGTGCATGGAGACTTCAAGTTCTTTATAAACTTTTTCGATCCGTTAGTCTCGCGACGGCTTTTCTCTCCTTTTCGGTCTTAGTGCCTTGAATCCATTTCGTAATAACTCTTACCTCCCGCTCAATCCGTCGTTCTTTTTTACTTTTCCGATATGGAGGAGCCCTCAAATCTTTTCACTTTCTCTACGAACAGGCGATTATTTCCCTCTTCAAATCTTTTCGCTTCCTCCTACGAGCAGGCGGTTATTTCCTTCCTCAAATCTTTTCGCTTTCTCCACTAACGAGGCGGTTATTTCCCTCCTCAAATCTTTTCGCATTTACTTACGTGAAGGTTTTCAATGCTTAGTCAAATCCGGCGAGGAATTCACGCATTTAAACATGATGATGTTCGTGGATAGTAATCTTGTTCTTTGCCCTGGATTAAAGAAGAATGTCTCACATGGGGATTTTGTAACAAACAGTACATTCATTCGTACATGTCACTACTTCTCTTGAGGATTCGTAAGGGCTGGCTAGTAATGCTCAAAGAAGAGATATTTTGAGAGCCCATAATAAAAAAAACTAAAGCTTCATGTAGGCTACACATTCGGAGTTCCATCGGCGTTGAATTGGCTGGTGTGTGACATCAAGGAAACTCCAATTGTAGTGATGCATGTCTCTTCCCTCGAAGGGCATCGGTTACGCCTCTGCAAGACCGACTTTGCAGGATGTATCTCCAACGAAATCGGATTGTACGAGAACTTGCTGCGGGGGATGAGCTGGTGAATGAGCATTTTCAATGCTCGAGATGTGGCTCATCGAGGGACATGTCACCAAAGGAGATGGGGCCGCTACGGACATGGCAAACAGCGGTGTTGATAGCATCCCTATACCTCTTGTTCTCTGCTCGAAGCTTTTCACTTTCTTCCCTCGAAACGTAAGTTCATGACTTTCATTTTTAACCTTCAATCGGGTCCGCTTGTTTTGAAACCAAAACTTGACCTTCAAGGGCTCCATTCCTATCATCCGGCTCAATTCATTTTGCGTCTCCTATTCACGTAAGAGCACTCCTTGAAGGCGGCTTGAGCACTTTGATTTGATATTTTCTTTTAAGGGGTTGGCTGCGGCTGCCGCTGCCATTGTTATTCTTTGTCGAAATCTTGAATTTCACTGCCCAAGAGAGTTGGGTTTTACGGCCGGCGTTGGATGCAGGTCTCGAAATCCAGCGGTTCGCTTTCGGGGATGTCTAGGTTGGTTGCCTCCGGTGAAGTGCTTGATGGCCTCTAAACATGTTGGATTGAAATACCTCTTACCGCCTTTTGTTCACTCTATTCTCCGATGTATGCTTACTCTCTCCAAATTCTTTCGAGTAATCGGGTATGTTCCAAAGCCTCCCTTTAAACGCGGATGAAAATCACTAAGCCGACGTTTTCCCAAGATTTCGTGTTTCCGCTTTGCCTTATTTTTTCAACGTGATGGGACCCCGAATCCACTTGCACCGATTTTCTTTTCTTGATAACCATGCTTGTCTCCCACTCGAGTTTTCAATCATGGTGGGACTTCAACTCTTTTTGTAACTTTTCGGATTTGTGAGGCTCGAGATCACGGATTGACGATAGATCCAGGATCCAATGAGCAAACGCCTGTAGTTTTACCCGAGTAACTAACGTGGCTCCGCAAGAATTGCTTTTTTCTTCTCTCGGAAAGTATGCTTGTCTCCCACTCGGTTTTCAATCATGGTGGGACTTCAACTCTTTTTGTAACTTTTCGGATTTGTGATGCTCGAGATCACGGATTGACGATAGATCCAGGATCCAATGAGCAAACGCTTGTAGTTTTACTCGAGTAACTAACGTGGCTCCGCAAGAATTGCTGTTTCTTTTCCGAAAAGTATGCTTGTCTCCCACTCGGTTTTCAACATGGTGGGGTCCTCAACTCTTTTTGTAACTTTTTCGGATTTGTGAGGCTCGAGATCACGGATTGGCGATAGATCCAGGATCCAATGAGCAGAAACGCACTGTAGTTTTACCCGAGTAACTAACGTGGCTCCTGCAAGAATTGCTGTTTCTTTTCCCGAAAAGTATGCTTGTCTCCCACTCGTTTTTAACATGGTGGCGTCCTCAAATCTTTTCGTAACTTTTTCGGATTTATGAGGCTCGAGATGGTAGATCCGTGATTCACGGATGAAACGTCTGTAGTTTTACCCGGATAATTGACTCGACATCCACAATAATTATTGCTATAGCTTTTCTTGCCCTTTAAATTAGGATTTAACGCCGAGACAATTATCGCTTTCATATCTTCATCTCCAACCTTCTAAGCACTCTTTTGCATCCACTCTCTTTTTTAGCCGCTTCAACAACAATGGCTTCCCCTCCTGTGCACGCCTTCTCGGCTGAAGTTTTGGCCAAATGGGAGAAACTTTATAATCTCCTAGGCCGGGGCTACTCTTATATAGCCAACCATCCGGAGGCCGAAGCGAGATTCGTCTTATGTTTAGGGATATGGGCACCGCTTCCATTGAAGGTACCAAGTTAGAGGAGGAATACGGGATCTTCCCCACCCTCTTTACTAACTTCCTGGAGGCTTACCATGTTGCTTATCAAGATGTTACTTTGGCCCACCTTGTGAAGGCACGCTATCGGGATCGGTCGGACGGCTTGGTGTTGGCTAGTCTTGTAGCCGACAATTATAAGAAGGCCCTCGACTACGGTAATGAACAAGTCTCCCTGGCGATTCGTGAGAGGGGAAACTTGGTGGGGTGTTTGGCCATGTCCCAGGACCATCTTCGAGCGCGATCCGCTCAATATTGTTTTAAAATTTCAATGCGCATGGCTGGAAGAAAGGTTGGACGATCGACCCTGGATATAGCCGCGGGAGAATGCGATCCATGACCTAGAATTTCTTGCCGAGCATCACGAGGACAAGGTAGCCAAGCTCAAAGAGAAATGTGAGCTCCTCCTCTTTAAGTTGGCGGATCTCGATTCTCGGAGCGATCGGTGTAGGCGGAGCATCAAGCGTATGGAGAGTCGGTTAAACTCCTTTGTGATGCTCATTAGGGCTCGGTTTGGCTTTACGTTCCCACCCCGTTGATCTATTTGTAAAGCTTTCCGATGAATGAAATGAATGCAAGTTTTTACTCATTTCATCTTGGTCGTCATATTTTTTCGCAAGATAACCCCTTTTACTCTGCGAATAAGTAAATCTCACGCTCACGATGGTCAATCCAATTGGGCCGGAGAGGCTCCCCATTCGAAACAATCTCTCGGCCAAAGATTAGTAGCGAGAAAACAAACGAATGCTCAAATGTGAACAACTCGTGAATCTGTATTAATATTATAACTCGATTATGAAAAATCGAGTGAATCAAGCATAATATTTCTTTACGAGTCGAGAATTGATTGGATTGGTAAAGACACGACCATCCATCTCGGCCGAGAATCAAAGCACCACCGGGGAGCACCTTCTTTACTATATATGGACCACCATAGTTTGGAGCGAATTTCCCTTACGGGAGTGGGACTATTGGCAATAATTTTCTCAAGACCGGGTCATTGATCCGAAAATATCGAGGCCGAACTTTTTTGTTGAATGATTTAGCAACTCTCTGCTGATAACACTTGGCCATGACATACGGCCTTAAGTCTTTTTTCGTCGATCGAGTTCAATTGGCTTGCTCTCTGTTGGATCCATTCGGCTTCCGTCGGCTAGCTTGAGACGGTATACGTAAGGAAGGAATTTCCACTTCAACTGGTAGAACGGCCTCCATTCCATATACAAGAGAATACGGGGTTGCCCCGGTAGATGTCCGGATTGAGGTCCGATATGCCATAAGTGCGAATGGCAACCTCTCATGCCAATCGCGATAATTTTCAGCCGTCTTCGCTAAAATTTTCTTAATATTCTTATTGGCGGCTTCTCTTTGCTCCATTCATCGAGGGCGATATGGGGAAGAGTTCGGATGCTTGATCTTGAATTCCTTAAACAATTCGCCCATTAGTTTGTTGTTTAAGTTCGAGCCATTGTCGGTGATTATGGCTTCGGGTGAACCGTATCGAGCAATGATATCTCGGCGGATAAATTTTGCGATATTTCGTGCCGTAACCGCTAAATAGGATGCGGCCTCGATCCATTTGGAGAAATAGTCAATCGCCACCAAGATGAATCGATGCCCATTAGATGCTTTAGGGTTGATAGGACCGATAACATCAATGCCCCACATAGAAAACGGCCGTGGTTCGGATAAGCGATGCAACTCATTTGGAGGGACATTAATCTTGTCACCATGAATTTGACATTTGTGACAGACTCAGGACATCTTTGAATACAATCTCTTTCGAGCGTGAGCCAATAATAACCCAACCTCATAATCTTCTTAGCTAACAAGTGGCCGTTCATGTGTGGACCACGAGATCCCTTCATGTACTTCCATTATTAGACGAAGCTACTTCGGTCGAGTCAACACATCTTAGTAGGACGAGAATCGAATGACCGCTTGTACAAATTCTCTCCATTCAAGAAGAACTTGAGGCCATTTTCCTTATGTACTTTTGGTCGGATACGGTACTTTTTTCGAGGAACTCCTGCTTCGAATATAAGTCTTGATGTCATGGTACCATGGTTTACCATCGGGTTCATTGATCACGGCCATACAATATGCTGGTTTTTTTAATACCTCGATCTTCGATGGGTCAACCTCAAGTCCATTGGCGACTTGTAACATTGAAGACAAGGTAGCCAATGCATCGGCCGAATCGATTATGAGTCTCGGGCGAGATACTCAAATGAGATATCCTCAAATTCTTCTACCAATTCATCCAGATACTCATGGTAGGGTAGCAATTTGGCGTCTCTCGTCTTCCACTTTCCAACGATCGAAGGATAATCAAGCGGAATCTCCGAACACCTTGAGTCGGGCTATCCCCATTTCAATTGCGGCTGCAGGCCGAGGATGCATGCCTCATATTCTGCTATGTTATTTGTGCAAGGGAATACCAATTTATTTGCTTTCTGAGGATAATCTTGACCACCTGGAGATATAAGAACCGCGCCCGTGCACGATCCCGATAAATTGACAGCTCCGTCAAAATACATAGTCCGAGATGTAATCCTCCACCGACATGATTCGATCCTCGGAAATGATAGGCATCATCATCTTGCCCCGGATTTTCAGCTAGGACATCTGCTATAGCTCGTCCCTTGATTGACTTTTGGGACATATATTGAGCGTCAAACTCGGAGATGAGGATTTGCCATTTAGCAAGTCTACCAATCAAGGCGGGTTGATTAAGCAAATATTTGATGGGATTGCATTACTGTCACGAAGCACTTGGTAATGCAAGGTATATTGCCGAAGCACATGCGGTACCCAGGACTAACGCCGCACATGTTTTCTCTACTTCGGAGTACCTCATTTCCGAAGTTGTGAATTTCTTGCTCGAGATAATAAATGGCTCGTTCTCTTCCGTCCTCCTGCTTCTCTTGGGCTAGCATAGCACCCAAGGATTCACTAAGGATTGTGAGGTAGAGGATTAAAGGTTGCTCCGGTGTTGGAGGAACAAGCACGGGTGGATTCATGAGATCTTTGCTTGAGTCTTCCAAAAGCTTCTTCACATTCGCTATCCCATTGGACTAGCGCATTCTTCTTTAATAGCTTGAGGAATGGCTTAGCGGTTTTCGATAAGCGAGAGATGAATCGAGCAATATAGTTTAGCCTACCCATCAAACTTCGAACTTCTTTAAGCGTAGGTCGGTGGCTTAAGCTCACGAATAGCCTTAACTTTCGAAGGGTCGACTTCAATGCCCTTCTTGCACCACGAATCCGAGTAGCTTGCCCGAGCTGGTCCCAAAGACACACTTGGCGGGGTTGAGGCGTAACTTATACTTTCGGAGTGCGTCGAACAATTTTTTCAGCGTTTCGACGTGATCTTCTCCATGCCTTGTTTTTGCTATCATGTCATCGATGTAAACCTCAATCTCATTATGCATCATGTCATGGAAAAGGGCAACCATGGCTCGTTGGTAAGTGGCTCCCGGCGTTTTACGAGACCGAGCGGCGTTACCCGGTAATGGAACATTCCCCATGGTGTGGTGAAAGTGGTTTTCAACTTGTCATTGACATTCATCGGGATCCGATTGTACCGGAGAAACCATCCATGAATGAAAACAATTCAAACCTGCGATCTTGTCAACAAGTACGTCGATATGCGGGAGGGGAAATCATCTTTAGGGTGGCCTTGTTCAAGTCTCGATAGTCGACACAAACCCGAATGCGGCCGTCTTTCTTCATGACGGGGACTATGTTAGCGACCCAATCGGAATATTCTGTAGTCTCAATGAATCCTACATCGAGAAGCTTTATGACCTCCTCTTTGATCTTCTGCACTAGTGCAGTGCGGCCCTCCTTGACTTTTGCACCACTGGCTAGCCAAAGGATCGATCGGCAAACAATGTTCGACAATGGAGCGGTCGAAGACCGAGGCATATCTGCATAGGACCAGCGAAAATGTCCTCGGTAATCCTTTAGGAGCTTAATCAAGCGCTCGAGACATCTCTTTGGAAAGGTTTGCCCCGATCTTAACTTCTTTAGAGTTTTCC
The DNA here is from genome assembly GCA_021437795.1 of Rhodamnia rubescens. Classification (NCBI taxonomy): domain Eukaryota; kingdom Viridiplantae; phylum Streptophyta; class Magnoliopsida; order Myrtales; family Myrtaceae; genus Rhodamnia; species Rhodamnia rubescens. Next base: position 6,411,250 of record JAILYA010000002.1, on the reverse strand, counting down.
GCATCGCCTAGGTTGATCGAGATAGCTTGTTCACCGGTCAAGGGCTTGATCTCCTCATGTCGTTCGAAATCTTGACGAACTTCCTCATAATCTGGACTGAATTCATCAAGGTCGTATACTTGAGATCCACTAGATTTCCCTCCTCATGTGTCCCCTGAAACATAAAGTAACAAAATCGGAAGAACAAACGGGGCTTAATCGCGGTGTGATTTTGAAGAACTTTATTTATTTATATATATTTTTATTTTTCAAAACCATGGGACATGAATTCTTGAAGAAGCCCAACCCTCGGTTCTTACCATGATGACAAACTTGTTGGTCGTTGGTTATCGTCATCGGGTTGGTTTGGGATACTTCAACAAGATTCGAAAATAGCGTAATTTTATTGATATGAAATTACATCTTTTGGGAAAGGAAATCCAAGAGTGCAAGACAGAATAGAAATCCAAATGTAATTCAAAATATAAAGGAAACCGAAAATGTCCCCGTAGGGGATTGCATGAACATAAAGATGTTACTACGAATCTAAACCCTCTAGTGGATCATCACATATGGCATTAATGGATGATTTGGAAGGTTTAGGCGTCGAGATAAGGCTCCTCATCATGCGGCTCCGTCTTGAGATAAAGCGGCAATGGTTACATCATCAAAACAACCGGCGATATCGAAGACCCCTTCATCCTCTTCGAGACCCTATTAGCTCAATTGCGGTACCTTGATCCTTCGGTATGTCGGGGAACACAATCCCCAAGTCATCTTCAAGTCGGGTCGGATTATCGTAGCCTCCGACTACTCCAGGTGATCGGAAAGTGATATATAGAGGTGGGGGTAAAGGGCTGCATGCACAACTGCTTGCGACCCATTACGCCTCTTTTATGCCCGCGCCCTTGACATCCTAGACCGGTTGTGTGAGATTGGCCTTTAGGTTCAATTGGGGTGCGAATCCCTTGGCCATGTCGACCTAAACCCATACCGGGCTTAAAGCCATTGCCCACCATTATCTTAGCTACCATAAGAGGCGTGGTTGAGATTTCGGGAACAGGCAAAGGACTTTCCGGTGATGCATGGATAGTGTGTACTATCTCAAAAGCGTGGTAGGAGTCTTCTTCATCATGAGCTGGCTCGATGTAAGGGATGGCCGTTTCATGGAAAATCCGGTGATCTTCCTCTCCATGGACAATCACCAACTTCATTCGACCACGAATTTAATTTTCGATGAAGGCTCGATGGGACGGCTCCGGCATTATGAATCCAAGGTCGGCCTAGGAGAAGGTTAAAGGCCGAAGGAATATCCGATTACACTGGAAGAGAATGTCAAACAAAGAAGGCCCGATCTGAATCTCCAAGTTGATGCGCCCCGGTGCATCCTTCTTCACGCCATCGAATGAGCGGACGGAAGTCTTGGCCGTCTGCACCCAGCCTGGCCAGGTCAATTCCCAAACGATTTAATGTGGCTAATGGGCGGATATTTAATGCTTGACCCGTTGTCAATAAGTACCCGAGCTACATGAGTTTGCTTGTGTTTGATTGTTATATGCAAAGCTTTGTTATGACCCCGTCCTTCGAGCGGAATTTCATCATCGTCGAATGCGACTCGATCCTTTAAAAGGATCGTCCCTACAAAGTTCTCTAGTTTGTCTGTTCAACATTCTCGGGTGCGTGAATTTCACCGAGTATCTTCATTAAGGACTCTCGATGCTTCTCGGATGACTGCGAAGTTCAAGTAAGGACACTTGAGCCGGTGACTTCCCTTGGTGATCGACAACACGCTATACTCACTCGCCTTGATTACAGCTAAGAATTCCTTAGCATCTTTCTCGATGACTTGCTTAGTAGGTTGGTCATCGTTATAAGCACGTCTCGATCTTGTTACCGAGGGCAAGATCGTAGGACCAAGGAACCGCCTTGTCATCGTCATACGGAAAAGGCTGGGGCGAGGCAATGATGATTCCAAGTTCATCGTCCTCTGCATCTTCCAAGGCGGGCATATCTGCCGGCTCTCGGGTCATTCTTGATCAACTCGGCCACATGAGCATCTTACGCACGAGACTCTTGAAAGGTCTCGGGTTGGGTCAATCTTTGCAAGCTCTGATCCCGATCAATGACAATCGGGATATAGTGGCCCTTTGTCCCGTTTGACTTGCCCAAACTATGAATCCGTTCTTCATGAGGCCGGAAACTTTTTCCTTCAGCTGATTGAGTGGTATCAATTCACCGGTCTTATAATATCCTGCCACGATCGGAGCGTCGAGGACATCGGCTACTCCAACCTTAACGGCACCAACATGTTTGATTCCTTGCCCGAATACGGCATTAACTTTACTTGAATGATCGGCAAAGGATTATTTTGGACATTCGGCTGTTTGTTGCCCTGGAGCGAGAAGGCCTTAGAATCGAGTAGATCTTGGATCCGATGCTTCAATCCGAAACAACCATCGGTGTCATGTCCAAGCTCCCCACAATGGTAATCACATTTCTTCGACGGATCATATCTCGGCGAGCTCGTATTACTAGGTCGCGAGAGGCTCGGAGGTCGATAAGCCTCTCTTACGTAGAACCGTGAGTACTTGTGACGGGGTTCCTGGTAGAGGGTAAACCGCCGAGGGACCGTAGATTCCCTCTTTGTCGTTGTGCGCGAAATTAGCTGCTTCTTGATTAGGAGTGCATACGGCGGCGTACGTGTCATGGATTTTTGGGCTGTAGGTCATGTTGACTGTGGGACCGGTTCTTTGTCTTTCCTTCTTTGCAAACCTCTTGGTTGTCGTGGCGGCGTCACCATACCAACCTTTCTTTATGCCGTTCTCGACTTCTTGACCATTGCGATGAGATGGGTGAATGACGTGGCGACGGATCCCAAAACTCGAGTTCTCACAACTTGCGGCGGGGTGGAAACGAACAATTTCATGAGCTCCCTTTCGGGTGGGACCGGTTTCGGTTGAGATGCTACGTTCCTCCACCTAGTGGCATCTTGCTTGATCGTTTCTCCTTTCTTCATCTCAAGCTGCTCAAGATCCTCTCTGGTCGTGAGCACGTCAAGTTAAAGCTAAAATGTTTGTGAAAGCATTAGCTGCCTTCTCCCAATCATCCATCCGATAGATCTCGTAGTCCGTATACCATCTCATGGCGGCTTCCTTTAGACTAGCCTGGAAAGTTTGAACCATTAGGGGGCCGTTGGTCGCATGCTTGTTCATTCTTGCACGATACATCTGGACGTCTTTGGACCGGGTTGGAAGTCCCATCATACTTCTCGAAATCGGGCATCTTGAACTTCTGCAGTACCGTGACCTTTGAAAAGACAGACAGGTCAATGCAGGGGTATCTTTGTGCGTTCCTTCCACCTCACGGATTCGCTGCTCCATTTGGGCCAACAACTTGGCCATTTCATCGGACGGTCCCATAGTCACGGGGCTGGCTTGGGAGATGAGAAGCGGTGATGGGGCGCTCGAGCTAGCGCCCGTAATGACAACATCCTCTAGCGGCGTGGTGTAACCAAGTATATGCTCGGGGAGCCTTCTCGGGATTGCTTGCGGGAAGGGTCGGAGAGACGATGTTACGAGGTGTCGGACCGGTCGGATGCTTAGCGAAGCAACGGTAGCAGCCATCATACGTTCCATCATCGGCTCATCATACCCTCAAACCTCTGGTTCATGGCCTCGAATTGCTCTCGTAGAGCTTCTGGGCTGCGTTGTTGATTTCAGCCTTGTCCGCCATTTTCTTAGCCACCGACCGGGTAATGTGCGGAGGATCCGTGATAAATTACCTTCAAAAGTAACCAGCCAAAATAAGTACAATGAACAAGAATAGCGAGCCGGCCCATGGCATTCCTCTAGACTCAAACGAACAAAGTGATTATGACTAAAGGATTGAAACGAGGTAATTTTCAGTTTGTCCGCTTTTATGAAAAAATCCGTATTAATTCGCACGTTGGTCAAAATACGTCCAAATTTTACGAGCTTATAGTTGAGAAGATGATGAACAACTTTTATGTTGGCCAATCGGACCAGAAATGAGCAGATCAAAACAGTTTAATGTGTCTTTACGAAAAAGCGCATTCAGAAAACTGTTATAACCGCAAGTAGTTGAGAAAAACGAAAGGCCATCTTAAATCATGAATTTAATTCTGAAATTTTGCAGGATATTAGTTGAAACATAGGTCTACAACTTTCATGTTTGGCACTTACTCAAAAATCGATCGTAGAATTTAGTAAAAATCGTACAACAGGGACAAGCCAGATTAGAATTGAGAACAACGATGAAATTGTAAAAACTACGAAGCAAAGTGTGAAACAATACGGTGAGATTCCTAAACAATCAACCTATGAAAGTAAATACATGACTCAATTCAAACGGTCTTTCTTTTTTTTAGAGGTCACGTGATCTATAGACGAATGGGCCTTCAAGGCACGCCGTAATCGCGCATTCTCCTTCGCCAAAGCATCTGCCTTTTCTTGGGCCTTCATCCCCTTCTCTTCGGGCTTTGAGTTGGGCTAGACGGGTATCTTTGTATTGTCATGATCGGAATCTTCGGGAGTATCTCGGCGGGGATGGCATGAGGCTGAATATCTTGAGTTGTGGCAAAGTGACTCTTCATTTTTCCGGTGAGTTGCTCTATGGGCCAAATCGGTTTCGATTAGAACACTCTGCCAAGCTTGAATGACGTCTCGGTTACGCTCTGTAGTTCTCGTCCTTCTCAAATTGAACTTGAAATTCGTTGGGCCCAAATGATGGCGGGATATCTGCAGAACCCGAAATTGTCGTGTAACTCGAAGAGGTTGATAGCTGGTTGCTCCATAAATGCCCATCAAAGGCACGGGCTTCGATCGCCATGGCATAGTCGAGCCTCCGCCACTCGGAACCATACGGCTTGCCAAAGGAAAATCTTAGGATTTGGATTTTCGAATAAATGGACCCACTGCGTGTAGTGCAAGTTTTTAGTTCGATCTTGTATTTGTTTAAATCTTAAAATAGGGTTGTCGGTCATACCCATTTCAAATACGATCATGTTTTCCCCGAATTGAGAAAGATGCGATAAAAACCAGATTTGTAAAAGCTCGATTGGGGCTCGAAAGGTCTTATATTTTTCTTTCTTGCTTTCTTTTTTTGGAATGAGCGAAATGTGTTAATGAAATGACGGTTTCAGCAAGAATGGCATTTACAAAATTGACCCCACCACAAACTTGTTTTACCGTCCATGCTATCACGGGATCTATAGCATTCGACGGAATGGAAAAATGATAAGTCCGAAAAAGGTTAAGATAAAAATCTTAGATTTCATGAGGTCGGAGTTATTTTCAAAACATTCAACGAGGAAAGATAAAGGGCATGCCCGTGAGTTACCCTTCGAGTACTTTTTCAATTTCTTTTTTAGTCAAGCCCAAAAATTCAGCAAGCACTACTACCGGATCTACTCGAATAGGTGGTTCAACCGTATCCAACTCAATTGATTTTCCGATGGCAATCTTGTATTCTTCCAAGGTGGGTGTAAGCTCAAACTTACCTCCCGAACACAAACGTGGTCGTCTCGGGGCACCAAAAATGAGCAAGTGCTTGCATGATCCCGCTTTGAATATCGATCTCAAGAATCGGCAACATGAACCCGATGCGCTTGAGCACGCGTCTTTGCTGGCCATCCGGCTTCAACTTACCCCATAGCTTTTTGAGCTCTAGTTTCGGAGTAGGCACGAAACGGATATCATTGCGACCCATTCGTATATAGATCACGTGCCAATTAAATCAACCTAAACCATGGACCAGCCCAAAAAATGAAAATGAGATAATATGGCATAAGAGACAAGAAATTACCGCTCATAGGAAGAAAATGTCAATCACAAAGACATGCGCATGAATCGTGAATTCAGATTTTAGTTCTTTTAGCAAAATGAAATGAAAGACAAAACGACATGTCGCGGCCTCGCGCACGTTCATCGTGACTAGTTGCGGCCTCGCATACATAGTCATGACTAGTCGGGTCCTTTCATCTCGGCTTGGTTCGGTCGACAAGGGCAACTCTCATGCATCATAGCCTCACGTGCATGAGAACAACCCTTGAGCCATTTTTTGAAGAACTCGGGATTCAAGTGGGATAACCTTTAGCGAAGCCTTACCGCGAGTTAAAGAACCACATAAATACCATCCTGAAACTATCGGGTGACCGGGTTCGGTCACAAGTCAAGGTGGTGTAGTGCAATTATATTAGGGGCATGCATGACATTTTAAAGGCAATCGGCACTCCGATAGTTCAAAATTAAAACTCTCATCACCAAGCACGCAAAAGCGAGAGGTTAGCCGCGAGACTCCTCCCCTTATAACTCCCTTTCTGCAAAACCATTTAACACCTAGGGATTAAAATTCAACAAAAATTGCCAAACCAAGTGATTTTCTTTTTCATGAAATTATCGGCCTAAGTCCTCTTTACCGGTCCCCGGTGGAGTCGCCAAGTGTCGCGACCTAAAAAATAAACAAGTTAAATTCCAGGCTAATGGATTATCGGGTTAATTAATTAACTAACCTAACTCGGACTCTCCCGAATCCATACCAAATCGCCACTTAAGGTTCGAATGATTAACATGCAATGTGATTTGAATTTGGAGTCGCCACTAATCATTTTCGGTAGGTTGACTAGAAACCCAAATAAAATAGCGGGAGAAAACTATCTTATTTCTGCGTACCGGAGATTAAGAGTCAGGGGGACTTGATTACGCTAAATTATTCTAACGCCCTTTCGGTACCATTTTCATGAAAAATATTTGATTTGGTAATTTACTCGAATTTTAAAGGTGCAGTTTTTTTATTCTTTTTTTTGTTTTCTTCTTTTTTTCGAAAATGTAAAACATTGAGTTTTATGCGATATACACCATGGACGATTTAGAAAGAAAAGAAAACGCGGCCAATCACAAGTATTCACAAAAATAAATTAACATATAATAATACTAAACTTCGGAACACGTGGCACGTCTAAAATAAACAATCAAATATTCAAATCAAATGATTACATCTTTGTAGATCAAGATGGAGACGATTACCTTCTATTACACAAAATCTTACTCACGTACACGTTATAGTTTCTTTCAAGATCTCGAAGCTTGAAGAGCGTGGCTGTCGTCGAAAATGGCAAGCGATAACGTTGTTGGGTGGCGAGAGGCGAAGTATGTAACGGGACTCGTCGAAGATGATGCTCGACCAAAGCTCTTTTTCTCTCACTTTTCAATTTTCTTTTCTGGTTTCTTCTCAAGGACTATCTCAATTCTTTTCTCCTCAAAAACTCTCTCAATTCTCTCCTACTCCCCAAAAAAACTCCTCTTCTCTTCAAGAACTCTTCTTCTTTTATAGGCAAAGTTCTTCATCCTTCATTCTTCATCTTCATCTTCTCTTCTTCACCTTCATTTCTCCATCTTCCATCTTCATCTTCTTTTCTTCATCTTCATCTTCCCTTCTTCATCTTCATCTTCTCTTCTTCACCTTCATTTCTCCATCTTCCATTTTCATCTTCTCTTCTTCATCTTCATCTTCTCTTCTTCACCTTCATTTCTCCATCTTCCATTTTCATCTTCTTTCTTCATCTTCATCTTCTCTTCTTCACTTATTTCTCCATCTTCCATTTTCATCTTCTTTTCTTCACATTCTCTTCATTATCTTCTCTTCATCATCTTCCTTTCTCTATCTTCTCTTCATCCTCTTCTCTTGGTATCTGCAATGCAGTCCCGAGGTTCTAGTATTTGCAATACGGTCCTTGAAGTTCTAGTATTTGCAATACGGTCCACGAAAAAAATATTTCTTTCAAGCCCAAATATTCTTGGTACGTTTTCACCCCATGCCTAGTCCAGGCCTTTGTTGAATTAAGTTTGAATTATATGCCAATGCTATGTGGGATGATTTTTGTTTAGAACTAAAATTAGTTCTAATTTTTATGCAAGAAATAGATTAGTCAAAATTTTAGGTGTCAACAAACGTCAAGACCACCAGTTCCTATGAAGGTTTGGGAATTCGGTTGCCGCATGAGGAGAGGGAGACAAAAGCTTGAAGACTTCCCTCTGGGACCTTTCGTGCTTTTACCAGATAGACACAAACAACAAAAAGAAAACTTTTTTTTTTTTTTTGTACTTCTCATTGTAGGTCAGCAAAGGATATGCACAAGGGAGTCCATGTGGATTTGAAGGACCAAACGCCAAGGAACGTAGTTATGCCCGACAACCTCAGTAATTTCAAACCAATCCTGTGCCACGAGAAACTCTGACGATGACCATGCGTTGTTTCCTCATCGATGGCCATAGGTGAACCACCCATAGAGCGGTTTGCTGAACTAACGTCCAGCATCACAAGTCACGACGTTCGCTGTCTTGAGTTGCTCTGATCCGAGATCTGACGGTCCTCGCTAGCTCACCGCCGCTGCATCGTCACCTAGCTCACTGTTCAGGGAAATTTCTGCCACGGTTTGAGCTGTAAACAGCTTTTTGTACCCAAAATAGCACAGTTTTGAGTAGCTTTCACTAACTATTTTGTGCTCTTTTTATTCGTTGTTCGGAGGACTTCATGCCATCGTATCGAAGACATTCTAGATGCTGATCTGCTGCTGAAAGTGCCCATTTGAGTTGTTGTTTGGGCGTAATTCCCTCTGCTGTTCAGCGAAGTCTTACGTGTTGAATTGATCAAAATCCCTGCTGTTCAATACTCAAACCTGTTGCTATTTGGGTGCCAATTTGAGCTGCTGTCTGCGTTGTTTTAAGCTGCTGTCCCGTGCTATTTTTGGCTTCGAATCAGCCGCTGTTTGGCGTTATTTTTGCCGCTGTTTGATGCTGAAAATCCCTGATATTTGAGACTATTTTGGCTGCTGTTTGAGATTTTTCAGGCAATTGGTGCTCGAATTACTGCTGCAAATTAAACCTTGTTGAAGCTACAAAATTGTGTTTGCCAAAGCTCTTGAGGTATGTGGAATCCCCTAGCCGATCGTTCCTTTCTCGAGCTTGGTGTGCAGATTTTTTCAAGCAAGGTTCGAATTAGGAGATTGCAATTCTCAAGATAAGGTTATATTCCACTCTTGGATATCAAAGTTATCTTGTTTGAATTTGTCCGAATTACTTGACATTATCTGTTAAATCGAAAAATTGGATCTTGAATAAACCACATGGACATTTAGGCTTATCTCATGAATATTTCGTGTTGTTGTTCTTTGATTTGAATTTCTAGCTTCAAAGCTTATCTCGAGATTATTCTGGAAATTCTCAGCTGCTTGTTTCGAATTTGAAGCATGTCTCGAATTTGGAGCGTATCTTGTGGATATTATGATTGGATTTTAGATATATCTTGTAGTTTGATTTTTTTTGAAAAAAAGTAAATCTGAATCCTAATCATTATCTTAAAGAGATTGCCATATCTTTGAAATATTCAGATTACCTAGAATTCGAGTTTAAAATTTCTTTGGATGTCCTGATCATGTCATGAATTTTGTGGCTAAGTTTGCTTTGAATGAAAGATATTTTCTTCTAATTCGAAAATTATCTAAACACATTTCCCAAAATTCTAAGAGATAATTTTCAGAATTGAAAAGATCAAATCATGGCAGATGAGGAAAGGTGGATCTCCAATCTTAACAATTTCGGCCACCCCTCTCATATCCTCGAAATTTCAAATCAAATTGACCCATTTTATTTTATTTTCGTTGTGTTTTTTTATTGTTATAAAATTTGCATATTTTTAAACAAACATGCCTATAATGTATGCTCCATGGTGCCTAGTCCCGTCGAAAAATTAAATCATACGCCACGCCCATGATCTTATGGGATGGGATGGTGATTTAAATATAGTAATTCGTATTCGCCCTTTGGCGAGAAGGAACGTTGTATTTCTATATATTTATCCGGGCTCGAATCCTTGAGGATGTAGCGGATAAAATCTCGCTGCGGCCGGATCTTCGGGAATGAGAAGATTTATCGGAAAATTCGAAATATTAAGGTATATTATGGGCATTTTTGTTTAATTTTGTTCAAATTTTTGTTTGCTTTTGAATGTTTCTTTTTTGTGGTACTTAATCCGAAAATACAAAAAATATAAAAAATCAAATCATTTTATCATGCGGTCCTCATGTCACATTTTTCTAATCAAAATCGTTCAATTTACATCGATCAATCGAAAAAAGATTTTTCATGAAATTGGTACCGAAAAAGGCATTAATTTTTCAAATTAATGTAACCAAGTCCCCGAACTCATTTTCTCTGTTCGTAGAGATAAAATAGTTCTCCCGCTATTTTATATAGGTTTCTAATCAACCTACCATAAATGATTAGTGGCGGCTCCAATTAAATAATTTTTCATGAATTGAACCTAAGTTGTGATTTGGTAGGACTTGAGAGGGTCCGAGTTAGGTTAGGTAATTTAATTAACCCCGATAATCCAATTAGCCTAAAAAATTATTTTTAGGTCGTGACACGGCCCCACGGAGTTTTCTCTTGGAACATCATGATTACTCCTTTTGTCATCACCTTCACTTTTGTTGCGAGAAAGACTCATCCATCATCCACTCCCACAAAGAATTGGCATTTATTAGTTTCCTAGTGTGCTGAGTTATTCTACTTTTTTGGATCCTGGTTATTAATTCTTTTGTAGGCGACCATGGTGTTTTCTCATACGTGGATCTTGTGGGTGTCCCGGAGCTGGTCAAAGTGTAGTCACTCTCATTGACGTTGCTAATATTCCCGAGACCCACTACCCTTGTTCGCGGTTCGGGCGCCAATCGATCCTGTGAACCAATGCGAGTTGTCACCCCTGTTACTCTTTCATCATCAATCACCCAACGTCCACATTGCTATCCAGCCGCGCATCCAAGTTCGCTGAATTGTCCACCGAGACTAACGACAAACAAAGTCAAGCTATGTGAGTTAGTGATTGACCAGACCAACCCACGTGAAGTTGGAGGAGTTCAATCGGAGATCAAGGGACTCAAGTGAAGGCGTTCAGTAAAGAACAAGGAAGGAAAACTTCACAGAAGAGTTACCAATCACAGAAAACTTCACAAGGAAGGAAAACTTCCATCAACCAATCACGATTGGTTGATGGAAGTCCAAGCGGTGCCCTCCTCTCCCTAAAAACCACGGTGAAAAAAAGAGTTACCAGGATTTTGGTTAATTATAAATTCTGGATTGTCTTCTTTTAGTTTGCGTCCCGATCTGACATGTAGGCTTTATGGTTGCGTTTCATGCAAACGAAAGAGTATTTTTGACAGGGAAGGCTTGAAGGTGTGATAACCGCAGATTCTGTGGACATGGGAGGCCATTCACAAAGGGAGCAATTGTTGCAAAAAGATGAAAGCTCTACACTCAGAGCATCACAAGAGAAATCACGTTGTCCATGAGGAAAAAGGAAGAAGACCTGCAAAGGTCCTTGTCTTGGGGAATTCACGGCGGAGCACACAAGGGATGGAAGCTAAAAAATTTTCTTTTTCTTGGTTAGTCCTTTCCATGAGCGATGGACCAGCGAAGCGCCGGCTGTAAGTCTCGAGTCTAGATCATCCTGTCCGAGACATCATCGGATACCATGTTTATCGACCTCCGCCAGTTTCGAACCATCCCGTTTCTCCATTTCAAACTTGGAAACATTATTCCAAGTACATTCGAATTAGGTAAGAACATTATCTTATCGGGGATAGTTCGTTTCTTAATTTGGATTGCTTGAACGTTATCCTATATTTTGCATATCTCTAACGATTTCTTGCAAATAATGTTGCCTATTTTTGAAAGGATGTAAATCCTTGTGATAGGATAATATTCCATTAGCGATAATGCAGTATTATCCTATAGTTTAAATTAGGCGCTTTTTTCGTAGGTAAGGGATTTTATTTTTGCATCTTGTCTTATCTTTTTTATTTCATGTGCATCTCATGTTTATCTTATTTTGGTTGTCAAAATTTGCACATTTATAAACAAACATGCTCATAATATATGCCCTAATGTGCCTTGTCCCGTCGGAAAAATTAAATTGCATGCCTTGGCCATGATCTCATGGAATGGGATGGCAATTTAGTATAGAAATTCATATTCTGTCCTTTGGCAAAAGGAATGTAGTGTTTCTATACACATATCCGCATACTAGCTCGAATATTCGAGGATATAGCGAATAAAATCTCGCTCTAGCCCGGATATACGAGAATGAGAGGATTTTTAGGAAAATTTAGATTTTAAAGTATATTATGGGCATTTTTGTTTATCTTTGTTCAAATTTTTTATTGCTTTTGAGTGCTTTTTATTTTTTCAAAAAATACAAAAAAAATCATTCTCTGAATATCATATGGTCAAAAATGTCGGACCCTTGTTTTTATATCAAAAATAACATCTAACATAAGTTAAGACATTAAGATATCATTTTCTTAATTAAAATTGGATGTTACCATATTTTATGATATGTTTTCACCATAACCATCATTAAATCCAAAAATCACAAAAATTCTCATTTTTCGAGTATCATATGATCCATTCCATCTTTTTAATTATCAAATTCACATCGATCAATTAAAAGAGATTTTTCATGAAATTGATCTTGAAAAGGCATTAATTTTCCAAATTAATGTAACCAAGTCTCCGGACTCATTTTCTCTGGTTCGTAGAAATAAAATGGTTCTCCCGCTATTTTATTAAAGTTTCTAATCAACCTTTCATAAATGATTAGTGGCGGCTCCAATTGAATAATTTTTCATGAATTGAACCTAAGTTGTGATTCGGTAGGATTTGGGAGGGTCCGAATTAGGTTAGTTGATTTAATTAACTTGATAATCCGTTAACCATGATTTTTAGGTCGCGACATTGTGTTGTGTGCCCGACCCACAAAATATGCTTTGGTCAGACACATGTGGTGAATTATTATATTAGCATATATCACTCATAGCATAGCATGACATGATGCTTAGATTATTTGACCATCGCGATTTACGTGCTTGCTAAATTTCGAAAAGAAGATGAGGCCCCTGAGCTGTGTGTGGGGAAATGCCGTGAAGTTGTAATACCCTTGAGTTATGTGTGGGGGATTCTAGGGCCCTGTGATCACGATACCGTGGCTTGAGTCCACGATGCCTCGGAGTAAAGATGAACCGAAGTGGAAGTGTCGAATTTGAGAGATGCATAAGAGCATGCATTGAATTTGCGGGCACCCATTCGACATTCCTCATGATATTGACTTTACGAATGTCATCCTGTTGCACGTTCATTTGCTAATGTGTGCATGGTTAGGTTAAACTGGTTGACAAATAAAGAAACCGACTATGTAGCTGTCCTATTATGTTAATGGCTTAACCTAGTGAATGAAACTGAACCTAAGCTAGGAATGGCAACGATATGGACGTTTTTCTTGCGGAGCTTGTTAGCTCACTCTTCTTGACACCATGTCCTTTCAACAACCTTGGTGTTCCAACGAGCAACCCCAATGAGCCTAATCTGGTCCCTTGACGGTCACCGCCGCTATAGAGGCGGCTAGGCAAGGAGAAGAGGCTGTGGTTGTGGGAAAATTTTGTTTCTCCTATGTTGTTTTCTTGAGCGTGCAATTTCTGCTCTTATGGATAAGGGAAATCTTATCTCGGTCTATCCCAACCCCTCTCTAGGATTATTTTATATTGGCTATATCTCCCCTATATCCCCTTATTCTATCATTGATAGCTACCAAACACAGAATATGTGAGAGCCCGACCTCCGTCCATGCTCTCATACCACCTTGGGAGGGTCCGCCCTCAATCCCATTGAGAGGGCCCCGTGACGTTCCAAGCCGATGCGTTGCTAATGGATTCTTACTTAATTTGTTATAAAATATAAATCGGGCGCATGCAAGAAATGCTATGGAAGCATTAAGGAGGGGCACCATAGGAATCGAGGACCAGCATGCACATAGTAAGGGTCGGTCTTAAAAGGGTTTAATCTCACATAACTGTCATACAATCACATATTCATACAACGGACTACTAGTTGAGTATGTTTGTGTGTGTGTATATATATGTATTGTGTTTACGTCACGATTACTCACAAATACGTAGGAGATAACAAAAGACAACTACCATCAACTAACCACCTCCACCGCTATAACCCTCATCCAAGTTCTTACTACTTTGAGGCCAAGTCAAAAAGTGTCTCTGCAAGGCTATACCCAAAAGCTTGCTTGTACAACTAGCTGCCCCATAGCTCCGAACACATCCATTACTCCACTCCATGGTCATTGTCGTTGTCGTCATCGGATGGCATGAACGGTAAAGGGCCATACAAGTGACTAAACGAATCCAACAAGAATAGAGATATGAAACGGAGCAGAATCAGCACTTTAGATAAACCCACATCTATCCATAATATTGAAACTAAAATACAAAAATGTTCTACCGAAAACTCGGGGCCATAGTACTCTTCCCACGTATGAACAAACTTAATAGGTGCACCATAATGAAGGGTGGGGATCGCGGGAGGAATCATCATACCTACTTATCTAAAAAACAGTTTAACCATAGGAGTGAGCCTATAATTAAGTAGTGAAACAAATAACTCAACGACTAACAAGAGATTCGATCACTCAATCAAGCGGAACTCGATATTCGTAACATACGGGCATGAAACTCAGGACGACTCCACACATTTCATGCAACAAGACTTCACGCGCATGTGAATACACAAGCGACTCCGGGGTTCATTCTTTAGTTATCACTTCATTTCCGAGTTCATGAAGGACACAGGTGTCGATTCCGAGTTTTACCTCGGCTTTTCGTCCATGGGACACCGGCCATGAGAATCATGAGGGATGCAAGCCTCATTTTCTCATGAGGGACACATGTCTCAATTTCCCCTACTCCGGGGCTCTATTCCAACGAGACACAGATCATGGACTTCCCGATTTTAACTCGGGCTCCCATGGGGTATTATCCGGACATAGACGGATATATGACAACCTCGTCGAGACACAAGCCGATGGATCCTCGATTTACTGATTCAATTCATATGCAGTCATACTAATCAGGACTCATCCCATAAAATTCCATCCCACACAAGCTCGAACACACATTTTTTCACACCAAAACACAACTTATGCCTTGATTATTTAGATGCAATGCAACCTGACACTATTACTAGACAAATCGACGAAAATCCGACACCACTCGCTCTACACTCGACCCGAAACAATGCCAAAAACCCATAAACTCGCATTCCACCCTCAATTCACTTGGACGAACGAACCCTCATGAGTTAGGCGACACTAATTCAAACTCATCGGATAGAAATTCACACTATTAGACTATACAATCAATATACCCATGACTCTTAATCGACAACACAAGTAATGGATCGTCAAATCAATCTTGTTTCCTAGCTCATGCAAGACAATCTTCAATTTCAGATACCATTTTCAAAATACCGTATCACGGCTAATTGAACAACAAATCGGCAAGTAAACAAAACAGGTTGAAGCTACACTTGCCTCAAGATCGAAATCGAGTGAAAATGAAGATGATTTGCAGCCAAACGAAGCTCGGGTCCTCTCTAGGTCACGCAACTATCCACAACCAAACAAAAGACAGCAAGCTCGAACAGAGGGGATGAGGACTAGACGAGGTCGTGGAAGTGGTGCCGTCGCCATCGCCGTTGGTTATGGTCTCGAAAGGTGAAGGAAGGCGTGGCGTGGGTCTCGGCTTGGGGGCGGATCTCATGAGGATGGGGGAGAGGTCGCGCATGAGGAGGGGAAATGAGGGTAGAGGGACAGAGGAAGGGTTTATATAGGGGGGGTTTAAGTGGGTTTTGGTCTTAAGTTCAATTCGCGTTCCAATCGCGCCCAATTTCCGAAACAAATTATCATTTCATCATCCATGACTCATAATATTACATGACATAACATCAAGTCTCAAAATCACACTTCATTTAACATCATAAAAGTCCTCATTTGCCACATACTTGTCACTACAACACTCGATTTACTTGCTAATTAAACAAAAGAAAATTCGGGCCATCACAAAATAGGATAAAACATAGGTTTTTATCGAGATAACCAAATGCAGCCTACGAGTTTCGTTGTTATTTCTGAGCTTTTTTGGGAGTACATAGAGTTGATTAGGGAGTTGTTTTGAATGCACTACTTTTAAGTGTAGGGCTTACACCATGATATCCGAATTTTGGGCTTAAATCGAGTTGGACAGGCCAATCTAGGAGTATTTTGTGTGGGGCTTATCTGATGGTTTCTTCTGGGATTATTCATTGTTAAGGACTTATTAAGGGTTTTTTATTGCATTCGGAGGTCTATTTTGAATTTATTTATAGTCTTCTTCAAGTTTAGAGTTTATTTCATGATTAGATGATACTTATCGGTCATTTAGTTTTGGTATTATGCTATTGGTTTCCGAGTTATCTAGAGTCGTTAAGTGTTGATTGAGGGGTTATTTCCTTTCTTTTGGATTATTGAATTTATTTGGATATTGGGGCTTATTAGAGGTTAAGAGGTTAATCAAGAAGTGTTCGGAAATCACGAATTATTGAGGTTGTTGGAGTTACCAATTGATTTCTTCGAATGTGATCCGGTTTGATGGTTTATTATGACTTTAAGATTAGGTGTTGTTTGAGGCTCATTTTGAGCTTAAATAGGGGCTATTTAAGGTCTAGGGTTATTTCAAGGTTAGGTTACTCATGGATTATTTGGATTTTGGCGGTTTTGGGGCTGTATTCTTGTTTTATTTTTATTTTTATTTTTTTGCGGTTCAAATAATTTTTAGAAGCCTGTTGAGATAAGTGAGTTTATGGCTTATGTAAGGCTTCCTGGGTGTTTTATTTATGAGTTACTATGGGTTTGGTTTATTTGGGCTTGCTGGATCGTTTTTATTAATTGAATTTTCGGGATCATTCACTTTTTGTGAAAATATTAATGAGTGATAAGAGTTATTTCAGAGTTATCTTAGGTGTAATTCTAAAGTTATTTGAATTTTAGGTGTGAAAGATTTGATGGACCACAACCAAACTTCTACAAATATATCCGAAGGAATAGGAGCCTGGAACATGCTTAGTTTGACCTTTTTGCCTAGCACTAAACGTGGAAAGATTTGAACTCGGGATCTCCCCGCTCCGATACCATATAAGATTTTGTAGAACCACGACCAATTGCTTTAAAAGCTTAAGTTGATATAAGAATGCGTGGTTTAATATTTATGTATTCCAACAAGGTGTAATTCAAGACTAAGGATAATTAGGTAACATTTGGAGATTATGAGCCTTCAGATAATTGTGGTTATCTAATAGTTTCTTTCTTTCTTTGAGAGTCATTAGGCGTTAAGCATGGGGATTTATAATTCAGGGAATTCTAAGTTAATGAATGGGTTATTCCAAGTTTAAGGGTTTTTTTCCAGATTATTACTCCAAAACCTCTAAATTCCAAGTACTCTTAGTACATTCCATGTCATTAAATTTTACGCTCAATCTCTGAATTTATGAGCATTTAAATTAACAAAGTCTATTGGTAAAATTAGGAAAAGAAAATCGTCAAAGGTGACGGAAATAAATCTAAGATGATGAAAAATGTATTTCGCTGAGCTCCGTAATCATACATAGACGACGTCGATAAATTATTTCATCGCAGCAGATAATCCAAGGGGATGTGGACAAAACATATTTCGTCGCCATAAAATACTTAGGTCGACGAATTTTAGTTCCATCTAAAGTTGGGTATTTATAGAGATTTAAAGAAGCATTTGTCGTCGTCGCCAGAAGCTACGACGATGAAAAGAAGATTTCATCGTTGTTGCTGAAAGCTACGGCAACAAGCCGTTGATGAATTTCGTGACGAGCGAAATCTTCGCCGCGAAATGTATTGACCTACAGCGACAAAGTTTAGGCAACATCTTTGTAGCGAATTTTAAGGGACTTGAATGCTAGGTGACAGACGAAAAGTGGCAGACTTTAACACGCCGCTGTCAACTATAAAAAGTGTTATTTGTTAGCCAATTTCTAACCTCCAATCATGGGCCTAGCAGATACTTGTAGTGAGGGTTAAGAAATGGCCATTGGGTAGGATCTTATTGGAGAGAAATACCAAAAAAGCTATAAACTTTTTACGATTGTGTCAATTCAATTTTAAATCTCTTTTCTTTTTTCTTTTTCTACTTAGGCCGGCGAGAAAAAGAAATTGAATATTCAGACAAAAGTATTCAAATATTGAGAAAAAACAATATACTCTTAACCCTCGCTCTCCCGGACCCGATGAGGGCCGGATTTGGCAAGGGCATCACGGCCCTCGCCTAGTGCCGGTGGGGATCGCCCACCCTAAGTGCAAGGATAAAAAGGTTTAAAAAAAAGAGAAAATTATAAAACTTTAAAAAAAATATTAAAATAATATTACAAACTATTGAACTCGGCGTCGTTCATGCGACACAAGACATCCGACGTCCACGTCAACGTTTTCCCATCAAAATTGATCAAATAGACTGAATTGACATAAATGTAAAATATTTAGAACTAAATTAGCACAATTATAATAAGTTTAAGACTTTTTTTTGGTAAATTTCCCGATCTTACTGTGTGTCAATCCGGCTGATGATGTTTCACCACGTGTCGAACAACACAAAACAAGGGTAAGGGAAGCCCAAGAAAAGGTTAGGGCAAGATCAGGTCAGGTCTTCTCTAACAAGCCCCACTCCGAGCAGATTAAAGCAAAACTCTTTAAATCGTCCCAAATTAATAACATTAGACCCAATGTCACCATTAATCAAAATCTCACCATTAATAAAAAAAAATTAACACTGTAGAGATTGTGTATGGTCCCGGTTGCATGAAAAATACCTGCACTAGATCTTTGGCATAAGCCTACCTTATTAAATTTGGAAAATTATGATGAAGCGATGAAGCTTAACACACACACATATATATATATATATATATATACACGTACATAATTATCAATCTTGATATCATGACAAAAATAAACATTTGTAGATACAAAACGCAATGACGGCTCCGAAGCATGCTTCGGTTGCCAATGCATCGCTTCAAGAAGACCACAGTATAACTCATTGGCGAGATACAATATATATATTTCATGTAACAGGATTGTATGGTCTTGGAATATGGGTGTTCGATCCTTATGGACTAGCTTGAAAGGTATGACCTATAAATCCAGCATGGCATGTAGAAGGTTTTGATCATGAGGAATAGCCTCTCATCATATTACAGCAAGCACTTTAAGCATATTAGCAGGACTCTTTCATCTTTGTGTCTGTCCACCCATTGAAACCGTCCATTCTAATAGTATCGCTTCTGTTTTTTTTTTTTTTTTGCAGCCTTTGCTGTTGCTGGAACTATGTGGTATAGCTCAGCAACTACCCCTATTGAATTATTTGGTCCCACTCGTTATCAATGGAATTAGGGATAACCTCGACATGACATAAGCGTGAAAGGGATTCAAAAATCAATTTTCTTTTTATAAGGGTTAAAGTAATTTATTTTGGCTTTTTGACCCCATATTATAGGGTGGATCTCAAAAGATATGAAAGAAAAATCTCCCTCCAAGCCATACATACAACTTGCATTGAATACGGCTTTCCACAGAATTCGATATGTATCTATGAGATCGAGTATGGAATTCTGTTCACTCAATTGAAATTGAGTCCACAGTACAACCCATTGGCAGATATATTACATATATATATATATATAAAAATAAAAGAGAGAGAGAGAGAGAGGGAGAGAGAGAGACATGCAAGCATCTAGTTCAAAATTATAGTTTCATGGTTTTAATTTAAGTAGTGAGAGACCTTGGAGATAAGCGAAAGGCGTGGGCATAATCTAGGTACGTATGGAGAAGCTGCTTTTTACTACTCATCCATTACTGCATGAGATCGTCTGCTTGTGGGGCTGACACTTCCGCTTCGACTTATTCTAAGTGCTGTCAGCGCTTTTTGTATTTCCATTGTCATTGCACTATCCACACTCCCAGACGAAAGCTTCTTGTGTGACTTTTGCAAATGCAGTTTGAGTGAGCTGCTGCTGAGGCCGGCATTCTTCCCACAGATGGAGCAAACTTTCATGACCGGTTTTCTTTGTTGCCATTCCATAGAGACCTTCCCATGCAACTTCCGGTCGAGATCCAGAAGGATTCTAGCAAACCCATCATTTGGTTGTGCTCTCCGATGAGCTCGTTTAAGGATATTCCATGCTTCTAATAGAGTGAAATTTCTACATGACAAGAGAAAAGTTGCATGAGGATTCCCCTTTAAGACAACAAACATGAGCATAGAAACAAAAGCTGAAAGCTTGATCATTTGCTATTGTTGGGATTCTAAAAGACCTCCGCAAACGACTATCACATTGTGCAAAGGTGCAAAAATAGTCACAGTTGAGATGCATGTTTGTCTTTAATTAACATGTTAACTTGTATATTCCTAAAGTTATAGACCTCAAATCCGAACCTAGACTTGTAAACCAAACCAAAATCATAATCGTTAACTAGTCCGACAGTTAAGCACTCAGATACCAGTAAAGCAGTGTTGAAAGAAGTGTTAATTGCACCGAAAAAGCAAAAGCTTGTAACTTGACTGGTTTCCAGTTTCAAATGGATGTCTATTTTACACCATGTAAACTAGTGTCTGTTAAAAACTTAAGATTTCTAGACTACAATCAGCTCCATTAAGATATAGGTACTCAAATTCTTTCCTGAGTCAAATGCTGAGATGCAGACTAAACTTGACAAAAACAATAGTTTCATATTCCCCTATTCCATTTTGTTTATAGACACCACTTACTTCCTGAGCATCAAGTAAGCAAGCACCATTGTGGCACTTCTGCTTCTGCCTTCAAAGCAATGAACGAGCACCTTCCCACCTATCTGCTCTACATGATCAATGAATTCACACGCTTCAGTGAAAATACTGCTGATATTGGTCTCTTCATCATCGCTGATCTGTTGAAGCAGGATAAGCAGTGTGTCATGAGAAGGCACTATATGGACAATAAATCCAAAACTCACGAGCAATCCAAAGGCATGCATACAAAAGCAAGCCATCGTGATGAAAAGTGCTTGTCCTCAGTGTTTGTTTGTGTAGTAACAACAGTCATCGTCCTGCAGTTGGACCACAGGCAAATATTGCCAGAAAGAAGAAAGCCTAACGAAAAGAACGCTTTAGACTTCTGCCATATTTTCTTATAGAAGGTACAGAGAGTTCACATTTGATTCGACAGAAAATTTAAGGCCAATAAGAAGTTACGAGAAAACTAGAAACAGTGCATGAAGTAAACTTCTCAAGTTATGATAACCACTTGCCAGTTGTAAATTAAGTAATTTGATGAAAAGTGGTAATATCACAGTGGAGTAGTGACCCGGAGATGAAATACTCACTGAGACTTCAAGTAAACAAGTTAAGTACTCACAGAGAAGTTCTTGTACTTAAACAGATCGGGATACTGAGAATCCGACTGTCCAATTTCATTGGAACACAAACATAAAATGTGGGTGATGTCTAAATGTTGCAACGTAAAAACTGATCTTGCTGCCAAAGCCCCACCAATAAACAAGCTACTTGTAATTGAAGATGGCCTCTCCGTATTTGCTGCTTCAGAAATTAATGCTATCCTTTCAAGGATGTGTTCCAGTCTAACCTATGAGACAACTGAATGTATTAGAAAGAATAAACGCGTCAGCAAATTGATTGGAATTGAATTACATCTCTGCAGAGGAATAAGGTGATTGTTCATGATACCTTCAATTCATAAGCATCAATAACACTATTATTATCATTCCCCTCAAAAAATCCTGTATTGAAATTGTTTTCTTGACAAAGTTTTACAGCATCGTTCTTAAGCATCTCATTCCACTGCTCCAAATCCTTACTTGTATCAGCATCAACCTGAAAGACTGTGATTTATGAGCTCAATCTTTTGCATTAATAGAAGCGGTAATACGAGAAGATCAATCCATTTAGCCACTAAGTGTGGACCTACTAAACATTACTGACCAGTGGTATTCATGAATTAAAATCAATATTATCCCATTGAGAATTGAACCTTCAGCAGAAGCTAAAGAACTGTCACCATTGTGCATGGACCAAGTTCGTTATAGAGCAAAGATAAAGTTAAACGCAAACCAACCTTAGCATACTTATGAAAGTCACGTAATTTTGCTGTCAAGCGCAGGCTACGAAAGGGCTCTCCACTCCCTTTGCAGAATTTTCCATGCCAATTTTCTCGCGAAAGAGGAGAACTAGAATCCGAGCTTTCTTTATTTCCTGAAGATGACCTCGGTGCGGTTCTCTGCAACTCTGAATCACTTAAATCTATATGGTGAGGAGTAACCCGTTCCTTATTAGGTGAAGAGCTAGGAACACAAGCAGCTGCTGAGGGTGACTCAGGAACCACCAGGTCCTCTTTGTCAGAGTCCCCCAAAGATGTCTTGTTAATTATATTGAAAAATGATCGTGATAAGGAATCCAGTTTCTGGTGAAGAGCAAGTAAAAAAATATGGAAGCCTTGCAGGTTCCTGAGAGCAGCACGGAATCCATTGCGAAATTCATGGACAACAGAGGCAACCTCAGCCAGACACATCTCGTCCATATTTTCACCATCACGCAAAGGAGGTGATCCTAACCTGCCGCCACTCATTTCATGCAACAAGTTCGAAGTGTACTCATAACTATTGAGAAGCAGCTCAACCAACTTGGGATAATTTGCTTGGTCATTTGCCCGTTTTCCTTGTGGAGGTCGACGCGGCACACCAGAGTCAATTGCCACAATGTGAAAAGCAGATGATGTTGACTCATTTGACATCCCACTCTTTTGGCTCATATTGCCAGATTTCGGTGATTCAGTGACATCAGAAAGGTCGGATGTCTGTGATATGAGAGCAGAATTATGCGCACTCAATCTACTATCAACAGATGTTGCCCTCCTTTCCTTCTGAAGAGCTCTAAGGACCCTCGGTCTGTACCTCTGGACCGCAGAATCAAAAGCCTCCTCCAATGCATCTGCCCCTGTGGAAGCCATCTTGTCAGCACATAATAGATTGGCGGGATTTCCACGCCACCTTAGCTGACGACAAGGAAGCCTGTCTTCATTTCTGATGACAAGATCCAGCATCAAGACCCTGCCAAGAGCTGCTGCTGTCTTTTCTGCAGCTTCCCGAGACTCAAATGCTGTCGAACTCTCCAATAACGGAGACCCATGTACATAACTGTTCAACACAAGCATCTACATCAATTTAATGATTTAAAAAAAATTATGCTGGAGGCATTCAGGAGAGATTTCATGTTATCTCATACTTTCTCTTAAGGCCATCGAAGAATCAAAGAAGCACATTGTGTGACTGCCATGGTATGGTGGAGATCATAATCTGGTGTGATAAGATAATGAAGAACCACAACAACCGAGACTCATATGATAAAACATATACCAATCTACCCAAATATCCAATAAAGTGAGGTAAGCCAATCAAAGAGTATTCTATGGAACAGCATGGAGGAACCTGATTAAAGATACAAATTCAGTGCAAGGCACACCTCATCAGAAGAAGGCATCGACTGAGCTCAAGAGCTTCCAAGAGTTCTGCACATGTCACTTCGCCAATTTCGTCTCCCTCTGAAATTGCTGTCATCTTTGCTTTCTCTGCAGCTTCCTTTATTTGAAGCCATTCGAGGCTAGAATTATGAATGACTCTGGCCTGCAATACTAAGACATGGTAAATTCTGGCAAGAACAAAGGTTAGAACAGATAAAGCTGCCTAAAGATTGGAAGAGATGGACCCATTTGCCTAGGGGATATATTTCATCCTACAAAACAACCTGTGGAGTTTGGATGCCCAACAACTTTGCAAACTCATAGCCAAGGCGTTCGGATTGCGTGGCCATCCTAGATGATGATATCTTTATAACAGCAACAGCTTCCTTCGGAAATGCATCACCAATATTAGGCAGATTAAATAGTCCAAAGAATACAACTCCCCCAGAATTGACAGTCACCTGCCACAACAATTGTTAAATTTTGAGAATAACATACAATAGAGCAAGGGAGCAGGTTGACTTTTACAAAGACAAAAGAGGGATCCATTCACTGTGAAAAGCTTCTCCTGAATATAAATAAATTTCCCAGTTCAGCTTTGTTTATAATCAACTGGATCGACTAGAGGATTAATTTTGAAAAAAAAAATGCCAGGAAGAAGGCATGAATGCATCCACAGTTCACAATATAAAAGACAAACAGAGGAACTCTGTAGTTTCACTAATGTACCCCACGGATGCAACTCAGATAAGCATAACAAAGGGCACTCCAATGTGAAAGGTCTATGAAGAAAGACATGACTGTGTCTTGGAAATTGGTAGAAGAGCAGTGAAGACAGTGAAGTTGAAAATCACCACGCAAACACTAATCATGGAGAACAGCACAGCTTTGCGCTCACGTGCTTTAGACAGTAACCACTCAGAGCGAGAAGTGCGGATGATCCTTAATCTAATCACCAACCTTCTGTCCAATGGAAATTGATAACAGATCCTTACTGTGAAATTAACCAGACCATGCAAGAACTGTTCAACTTTATTTATTCCAACCATCTCGTTTCTCACTATTAAAAGCATGAGATATCCATTGGCCAACAGGGCCCACCCACAAACTATATCTAACTGTTCGTCCAGACTACAAACAGAATACCCGCTAAAGTTTGCCACCTCACCCTGAAGACATTACACAATTCCATGATCACCAAAAGTTGCATCTTCATAAGTAATTATCACAATGAGCAACTTTTATAGCACGGTAGAACCATTCTCAAGGACTCATCTCTTTCAAACTCAAAAATCAAGTAACTCATGCATTTAGTTTAAATGCCGGCAAGCACAAGTAACCATCCCATCATGCGTACAATACTGATATTGCAACTGCATAACATTCACTGTAATAGAACATCTCTCAATACAAGGAAGGCAGTACCTCAAGAGCTTTATTCATTTCATCCTCGGAATGTTCAGTGCTACTGTTGTGCTCAGTGTGGTGAAGAGAGGAAAGCATGGCCCATGATAAAGAGCTCGACTCGATATTAAGCATTGCAGATTTCCCTAGTCTTTCCCACAAACTAATTTCTGACAACTGCTCAGGGGATAGAATAGATTCCGAATCAGTAATTGAAGCTTCAGTCCTGCATGATCTAGCAGTTTGTTACTTAACACGTCGGATGCTGTGGGTCTGAGACCGATGCACACTGGTAATGCACTTAACAGTTTGCAAGAAACACTCGTTTGTCCATTAATGGAGACATAAATAAGAGAAAGGGAATAATAACGAATACCCAGATTGTGGCATGGCATCATGGATACGGTTGGGGCGATGGGGGAAGCCAGAAGATGGGTAACGGCCACTGCGCTTGCGCACCAATTCCAGCCACTGGCTGAACCCGTGAGCCGGACCCGTCGTTATATCGCCCAACATGAACAACAACTGCAAGGACATAACCGGGTTGGGCATTGGGTGGATTTGGATTTAGCATTTGGGAACGAGGAGTGATGAAGGACATGGTACCCGAGGAGTGACGGTGAGGGGGAGGGGAGCCTCAGTTCCTAGATCCAACTCCTTGTCTTCCTCTTTCTCCTCCGAATCCCGCAAGGGCTGACACAGCAAGATCAAAGCCACCACCTAAGCTCTTGTGCACGTATCAGAGGAAGAGAGGAATGCGAAGTGAGGGGGAGTATACCTGGACCTGTTGTCGCTGAAGATGGTCGTCTGTTTGCTCTTTAGACATCCTTTCCGTCAGTCCCACCACCACTTTTTGCTCGTCTGATGTAGCTGAAGATGGTTTTCCCTTTCGACCTTTCGAACGAGAACCAACGAGGCAGTCCCTTATTCTATTTTTATTTTTGGAGATGATGAAATTACGTTGTCCTTTCTCCTCTGCTTTTCGCCAAAGTTAATGTAGCTTCGTAAAAATAGTAAGGCCTGCATATACTTTTTATTTATTTATTTTGGTCCAAAAGGCCAACGTATACCTCATTAGGTGAGATATCTATACATGAAAATTCAACTGTTACATATAGAGATCAAATGCATGTGTCATTAACGACTTTCTCGCCAATAACCTTCATTGGGTTGAAGATTTCTTTTATTGCAAATATCAAGAGTTCATAAGGGGCACGCTCGAAAAAGATGCATCACAACAAATTAAGTTCCAAAGTTGGGGGGGTTTCGACAACCAGGAGGGAGGAAGTGAGTCTTGGCAGTGGGTCTTGACAAGATAATCAGCAACTCGGTTCTCAATTTTACTACAGTGGGTCATAGATATTTTCTTAATATGGGGCACGAGAGCTTGGGCCTCTAGAATGATCTATTTCATCTCCCACGGCGCTTCTTCGGTCTTCAACAGGTGATCGACCACTGTTGACACATAAATTTTGATTTTCTTTAAATCATGCGTTTTACATAAAAATGAAAATTAGTTTTAGTTCTTGCCAAAAAATAATTAGTTAAGTTTCCATGCATAGCATAATTTAGTTTAGCATGTATTGCATTTTGTATTTTTATTTGGTTCGACGGCAGAGGATTTGAGCTTAATTTGTCGGATAATCCGCACTTGAATTGATCAAAAAAAAATCGGCAATTAAGACCAATTGTGTAGAAAATTCAAGGAAGAATTTGGAATTATTTTGAGCTTAATTGAGAAAAAGGCTTTAATTAAAAATGTCAATTATTATGTGCCAAAAATTTCAGTCAAATTAATGCAATTAGACCGTTTGGGACTTAATTGATCACATATTTTGATCCCGGGTCTGTTTTGCAAGATTAACAAAACTTAAGCCCCAAGCTTGCAAGGCTTTTCTCTATAAATAGAACTCTTTCTCTAGGGTTTGAGATCATCGATGTTTGTTTAGAAAATTCAGAATTTGAGAACTGTTCACTCGTTTTGTGATGAGGAAATCTTTGGCCAAAATTCTTCCTTCGATTTTTACTAAGAGGATTACGTGAATCAACTATCGTGGAGGATTCGGTGAAAAACACCAAGCAACGAAGTATATGGAAATGGACTTGAACTAAATGGATCGGATACATTACAATACTCCTAAAAAGCGATAGATGACTAGGAAATAAACTTGGCAACTTGAACTAAGAGTGCATAATATGTAAAGGGCGACGAAAATTAAACCGCAAAAGAGGATAAGTGTTTTTATTTTTGGGTGTTCTGTTGATCTGTCTTTCTTTTTTTTGTCCATGTGTATTTGTATCTTCTTGCATTTTGCAACTGCTTCGGTCGGTTATTTTCATATTTTCAAATCTTGAATCTTGGCGCCTTCAAGAACTTCCTTTTTTCCCATGTTTTCCATCGCTTTTATCCGCCAAAATTTGAGCTTCAACTGTTACAATGACTTCTAATTTGAATCCTTCCAAGTAACTTTCCATGATGTGCTTGTGTCCATTACTTTCATTTCTTGCTCATAACTTCGTCGCGGATGTGGCTAACTTGGCGACTCATGGTTCTCTTTATGCTTGCATTCCTCTATTACTGGCTTTCTGCGATTTTTGGTATGTTCCTCGAACCTTGTTGAATTTTAGGATTCAATTGTCTTATTCCCCCACTTCCCGAATATCGAGTTTAACCTTCTTGCCATTTTCGATATGTCATAGTCAACTTACCGAATTTCGGGAAGTGGTTTATCGCTCTCGATTTACCTACTTCAAGACGCGGTAACACCGACACCCATTCGGTATCCGTGCTTGTTATTATTTTGGTATCAACAAATGCCCCCTTTTAAAAGAATTAAAGGAGTTTTTAATTCTTTTAAATGGAAAAAACGAGAAGTTACTTACTTTTTTGCTTCAATAGCCATTTTGCTGCCCCGTTTCGCACGCTTGCCTTTTCAACCCCTTTCACATCGGTCCATATATATCCAGCTATCCCCACGCAATTAGACTTCTTGCATTCGGACTAATTTTTTAGACTCATCTTCTTCGTTGCTCTCGCGGCCTTTTGCCTTCTCGATTTTTTGCGACCTTACTCATGTATGCGTCCAACTTCCATGGCTCTAAGGCTCCAACTTCTTCCTTTTTCGCGTCCGAAGCCTTAGACCGATATCATCTCGCTCGGGGACTCAGACGATTTCAACGATTGTCATCTATTCTCGGTCGAGAATACTCATGGAGGCTCCTACATTCTCGGTCTTGCGGTCTACCATCATTTCTTCGTTCCGATAGCTGCTCCAGCTTCTTTCCACACCATCAAATTGAGGTACTCCTATCCATGATTCGTCCATCCTAGCTTACAACCGGCATTCTCACCTTTCTCTTCTTAGAACGTTTTCTGAATTCGAGCCGAACTTTTACCAATGATACCTATATCTCCTTCCTTCCAAAGGTTCCCTTTGGAATGAGCTCCCGATTCACGACGCGCCGTGTCTTTGTTGTTTTGATTATCATCTTAACCATGGCCTAATCTGCGCGTTGTCCTATTTTTGGTCACCCTCTACTAATGCTTTCTTTTTCCTTTTTCTTCAATGTCGATAACTTTGTTCGACATCTACTGTCTTACTTGGCCTTAGTCCCTTAGGTGTGGATCCATCCACTTTATCCTCGAGATACTTGCCCAGGGCTCGATAAGTTGCCTAATTCGAGTTAGCTTACAAGGCCTTTATCGACAAGTATTTCAAAAGGGAAGGTGTAGCTACCGACTAGGAGCACACTGCCTTCCTTCTATTTTGGCTCTGTAAATTCCTTTTGTCTCCCCATCATTCGGGTTTCTAGGGATTTCCTCGCTATTGCCTCTGCCCTAGCTTCGGGAACTCAACTAGCTTTGGGGAAAATCACTTTAGCTCTCCTGTACCGGAGGCTTAACCTATGCTTGCTTCCTCCATCATTTCAGATAAAACTAGTGGAGTTTATGGTGGTCCTATTTGGATTCTCCAAGTTTGGGCAGCCTTTTATTTTCTTTCTTGGTTTTTTTCAGGATCAAGTCATTTAGCCCCTTTCCATTTCTATCCCGAATTGTCCTATCTACCAAGCTTTAAGCGGAGAGTTAGTCCCTATGTCGGAGGGACCTTCTTTATATCTTCGGTACTTCATTTCTCGGTTCCTTTCTACCGAAGAGAAGCAATTTTCCTTTTTCCCTTTTCTTTCTACTCGGTTTAGGTCATATCTTCCTTCTTTTCACAAGAATAAGAGTGACTTCGGTAGATAGTCCCGACTTCCATCTATCTCCCTATTAGGTTATCTACAAAGGGAAGATTTATTGCTGGATTTAAAATTTATTCTCCTCAATATTGTGCTAAACAATTTGGGTTGACTCAAGGAGTTCCCGTCCCGACTCTCTATACTTTTTTCTTTGCTTCCATTAATAAGGTACTCTATAAGTTAGGCGACAATCGGACCTTCAAGGAGTTGAACAAGCCCATTCGGGATGTCTATCGATTATCCCGCGTTACCAAATTCGTAGCCCTTCCCGATTGCTCTTGAGAGGAGTTCAACTATTCGTGGCAAAGCTATCCCGCTAATGTCTTTTTGAAGAGTTTGGATAGCATTCTTCTCAAGATAAAGGACATAGTTCCTCCGACGCTTCCTAGAGGGATTGAAGACGATGCAGCATCTCTGCCGCACCGACAAAGCCCGTTAAAGGTAATCTTAATCTCGCTCTCCTTATTTCAATATGTATCTTCATTCGATATCTAATTGCCTACTTCTAAAGTGAGCAAGAAGAGAAAGATTCTAGAGATGCCTGTCAGCGAAGGTACCGAAAAAGCTAGCAACTAAGAGGGTCGATGTTCAACCCTCATAGCCCTCTCCCGAAAGCCCTTTGCCAAGAAACTCACCTCCTAGCCCTACACTTCGTACCATGGTGAAGCCACGTACACCAAAAGGTAATTTTCATATTTAGTCTTCCATGGTCCTGAATGTAGTTGCCAATCTCGACTTGTGATTTTCCCATTAATTCAAGGACTCTTAAGACTTATATGTCAAGAGCGATTATCACTTATCTCGCCTTTCGCCAATACTTCCTCTGTCCGGATAATAACTCCCGATCATGCGCTCATAATTTCTACTCCTTCAACGGAGACTCATACCGAGTCAATACAATCCCAGCCTTTGGGACTTGAGAAAAAAGAGCCAGACAAGAAATCCATCTCGCCCTCTAGTCGTTAGACTACTTTTCACCCCTCCTTTGGGTTCGAGGTAAGAGACAGGAGTCCAATCCGAGCTCCAATCGGTGAGTCATATTTCGCCTTGTTCTTTTTAGTATTCTTATATTGTTAGCTAATACCCAACTACATCTACAAGTATCGATGAGCCTTCATCTACATCAAAAAGAGTTCTAATCTCCACCGGAGTTTCCCTTGAAGGTCCATCAACCATCAACCTATGATTGGTTCATCCTTCGACAATTCCTTTGCCCCCTCAAGCTGCTTCAGCTAGTTCATCTACCCCTCTTGCTGCACAAAATATCCCTCCTTTATCGGACCAGGAAAAAGATGACTTAGAGAGGATGCTTTGCTTATTAATCCAACTAGCCCATCTCGAGCCGATCAACAATCTAAATTAGCTTCATCCTCGTTGAGTCCGTAATCCTTTGCCGATGTCCTCCGATATGTAACCAATGCCAAATGGAGAGAATTCCTTAACTTGTTAGAGCCTAGCTATGGAAAGCTTATCATTGATTCGAAAAAGGATAATCGGGCAAAACCATTTTTCAAGAGATATGCTCTAGCAATCCTTCCTTCATGCTATCTCTAGAATTCTAAGATGCTAGTGATATTTTTGCCATTAGCTTTGTGGATGTTGTAGATACCATCAAGGTTAACACTCATCGCCTCCAACATTTGGTTCTCGAGGAGCAGCAAGTATTAACTATTCAAAATGAATTGACCAACAAGCACAAGGATGCTCGCCTATTTTACAACCATTACAAAGCTTAAGAGTGTGAGATTCGGTGCCTTGCAAAGAGGAAGGAAGAGCTTGAGGCGGAGCTGAAGATGGTGCACGCCAAGATTGAGAACATAACAAAAACAACCCTCAATTCGAAAAGCACAAGAAATGTCGAGAGCTAGAGAAGGAATTTGACACTCGACATCGAATGGTTGAGATCCATGAGCAGCAAAGATAGGAGATTATGGAGCGTAACTTCAATTTAGAATTTGAATTGCGCTCCTTTGTAACCAAAGCCAAAACTTTATTGGCTAAGTGGAAATGAGAATCTTTTTTATTTAAATGTCTCATTTCTCTATCATATCGAATTCTCCCGAATATAAGGTTAACTTGACAATACTTTGCCAAATAAAGTATTTAGCTCGATGAACTCTATCAAACACCAAGCCCAATAGTAGATCAATGTCCTTCTCCTCTCGAGCACTTAGAAAATGTGGTGCCACAAACTTTCAATCCCAACTCAATACTTAACCACATTTGGCAAGATAATCAATAACCGACCTTTTCTAACGCCCGGAGCCACGTTTTTCACTTTATCCCACTTCTTCTAGAACAAACTCAAGCACGATGTGGGACAAGTGTCACCCATTGCCTGCACTATATCTTCCATCCTTAATAACTTCGAACACAATTTCATATTCACCATTCTAGCTATCCCGATCTTCCTTGATTGCCATTAATTTACCTTTTTTTTTTACTATATCTTCGCATGGCTCTTCATCATGTCCCACTCGGCCTCATCCAAGGGAAAATCTTCTCGCTCATGGAGGTAACAATCTTATTGGACCTTAATCTTTACTCTGTTTGATACCCGACTTCTTCTTCTTCTTGCAAAGCTATCTTTTTTAGTCGAGTACCCAATGATGATCGTTCCTTGTGGAGATAGTTGTATGAACTACTATCACGGGGGTATCATGCCCTACTACTTGAACCGTGAGCATAGGTGGAAGTTATCGAACCGACAAACATACTCGAGATCCAAAGTGTTTTTATCTGAGACTCCTATTTCCTGGATTTGATGTGGGAACTATGTTTTCTTTTCCTGCCAGCCTAGATGAATTTAGGTACAATATAGAGGAGATCCGGAGCCTTGAACCTTTAATTGTTGAAGCCGGTGTTTTTTTTTTTGTTAACCGAGGATCCGCGGGTTTACGCAACGGCTTGCACCTACGTCGGTACCTCGGGGGAGCTAGCATAGCTGCCCACCAGCCATGGCCCCCCCACTTAAGTCACGAAGTCGAGTTGAAAGTTTCAAACCAATGACCTGACGAGGAATAGCACGCTCTCAACTAACTCGGCCATGCGTGGGTGGGTTGAAGCCGGTGTTTTTGAATCCTATATAATAGAAGAATCCTTGCAACTATGTGCTCCGAAAGGAAAATATGCTTGGGCTAAGGATGCTTGGATTCAATCCAAACGTGAAGTTGAAATAGCATTTGGCCTTCTCAATTTCCTTTCCAATTCCATTTTGGCGGGGAAGCGGGCGCGGTCATTGGAAGAAGAAATAATTTGTGCTGAAACTTTGGCTAAACATTCATCGAGCCGGCATTATCGGATGGTTCGGGATATCAAGGAAATGACCGAGGTCTTTCGAGTCCATTCTCATCAACTAGCATATCTTGAAGAGTACCGATATGAGCTTGACATGATCATCGATAATATTCTAATCTTGTAGTAAAGAACTCTAGATTAATCGGCAACCTAAGAGCTTTTGTAACCAAGATTGGAATGTGTTTTTACTTTTTGTAATGAATTCAATATCTTTGTGTTTCCCATACCGATGAATGGTATCTCTTCAAGAATCTCCCATTAAAGGAGCGAGAAAACTCTTTTCCACTAATATCCATCAACCTATATGCATTTCGCTAAACACCTCGGTAACTAAATAAGATCCTTCCTAATTTGGTGACCACTTATCGAATTCCCTATCTTGATGGTGAAGCGGGAGAATAGCTTTCCATACTAAGTCACCAATGGTAAACTATTTAACTTTGACCCTCTTGCTAAAAGCTCGAGCCACTTTCTTCTTTTGCACGATTAATTGATCCAAAGCAACTGCATGAACTTTATCTAATTCATCCAAATTTATGTGCATCCAATCCCTAGTCTTTAGGCAACATTTCACTTTGCAATTGGACTCTCAAGGATTGCGCAGATTATCTCCATTGGTAACACCGCTTCTTGTCCATCTCGTGAGCATATAAGGACTAACACCGATTACTTGATCTTTGCGAGATTCGATATGCCCACAACACTATTGACAACAAGACATCTCATTCTCTAGGATTCTCCTCCAAATGCTTTTTTAATCAATCCTACCACTATTATGTTTGTGGTTTCAAATGCGTCCATTTGCTTGTGGGTAATAAGGTGTAGAATGCATCAGCTCAATTCCTCTTGATTGAGAAAACTCCACAACCTCACTTCTATTGAAAACTATTTCTTGATCTCGTGATGGATTCAGGCAAGCCAAAACGGTGAATAATGTTCTCCTCAATGAACTTAATCACTATCTTCGACTAATATTCTTATAAGGTACAGCTTCTACCCATTTTGTGAAGTAATTTGCAACCAAAAGAATGAAACTATGCCTTTGAGAAGAATGTGGGTAGAACTTGCCTATTATATCCATTGCCCAACCTCCGAATGGCCATGGCTTGATGATAGGGTGGAGTTCAATAGTAGGCGCATGTTGCGGTGGTCCAGCCATTGACACGAATGACATGCTTTGGCGTAATTAACACATCCCGCATCATGGTCGCCTAATAATATCTATATCTCTTTAATAACCACCTCATCTTAATTTCAATTTGATGTTCTCCACATAAGCCTTCATGTGCATCTATTATGACCAATTTCGCATCATCCTCACATAAACATCGCAAGTAGCAATCCGTCATAAGACTTTCGGTACAATTTCGCCCTATTATCATGTGCTTCTTGGCTTGTCTCCTCAACTTTTGGTCTCTTAAATCGAGTTTCTTCTCCATGATAGATTGCCTCCAATCTTTTTCTTGAACTACTTCACCGACCGCTATCGGTATCTCTCTTTGTTTAATGGAAGGTACCGATAGTATAATGGTGGTCATAATGCTCGCCAATTCCTTTAATATCTTATAACCTAAAGCCATCTTTGCTAACTCATTGGCTTCATAATTTTTTTCCTTTTGACATGAACTATGTCATAATCTTTGAATTGTCGTAATTGCTTTTGGGGAAAAAGTAATAGCGATTCAGATTCTCAATCGAACATTGATATTCCCCTTTCAATTATTTAACCACCAATTGGGAATCGCCAAATATCTAGAGAAACCGTGCTCTTAAATCAATCAATATTCCTAGGCTTATTATCAATGCTTCATATTTAGCTTGATTATTAGAGCATTCAAAATCTAGCTTACAAACATACCTTGTATGTTCTCTTGTAGGAGAGATCGTACCAATTCTGCTCCAACTGAATTATTAGCACAAGACCCGTCAAAAGTACTTGATATTCGGTAAGAAAGTCGGCAACGACCGACTTTTGATTGCTTTTATCGGCACATATACCAAGTCAAATTCGGATAGGATAAACGCCCATTTAGCTATATGCCCTTTTATAATCGGCCGTGTCAACATGTATTTTATTACATTAGTCTTACCGAGTACATGTACAATAGTTGGCAACAAGTAATGTCTTAACTTCATACAAGAAAAGTACAAATACATACATAATTTTTCTATCGCGGTACATTTTTTTTCAATATCAGTCAATGTTCTACTTAAATAATATACTTGCTTGTTCTTCCTCATCTTTATTTTCTTGTGCCAACATACTCCCTATGGTTGTATCGACAAGATAAATACAGCTTCAATGGCCTCGCCAAAGATTCGGTGGCATCGAACGTGAGGGTTGGTCAAATAAGCCTTGATTCCATCAAACGCCGTTTGTTGTCTTTCTCCCGAAGTGAATTCTTCTTGACTCTTAAGCCGCAAGAGCTGTGACATTAACTTTATCTTCCTAGAAAAGTTGGCAATAAATCTCCCGAGAAAATTAATCTTTCCAAGCATCATATGAAGTTGCTTCTTTGATGTAGGATGAGGAAGCTCCATGACAACTTTTGTCTTGTTCCTATCAATCTCGATTCCCCTTTCATTAACCAAGAAGCCTAAGAA
This sequence comes from Rhodamnia rubescens, assembly GCA_021437795.1. NCBI lineage: Eukaryota > Viridiplantae > Streptophyta > Magnoliopsida > Myrtales > Myrtaceae > Rhodamnia > Rhodamnia rubescens. The sequence continues at coordinate 6,376,238 of JAILYA010000002.1, read as the reverse complement.
GTTTCCTACTCAAACTTTGAAAGCACATTTGGCTGGGTTCATCTTCAACTTGTATTTCCTCTTTCTAATAAGGGCTTGCTCAAGATACTCTAGGTGATTTTCCCGAGCTCACTTCACCACGATGTCGTCAATGTAGACATCCATGAATTTACCAATCATATCATGAAAAATAAAGTTCATTGCTCGCCGATATGTTGCTCCCGCATTCTTCAGCCCGAAAGGCATGACAACCCATTGGAAAGTCCCAATAGCTCCAAGACATCTAAATGCCATCTTTGGGATATCTTCTTTAGAAATGCATATCTAATTCTATCTCAAATGATCATCCATTAGAGATAACATCTCACTACTCGATGCCGAATCTACTAATATATCTACCATAGGCAATCGATATTTGTCTTTTGGGGTAGCGTTGTTAAGATCACGAAAATCAATGCATACTCGTAACGTTCCATTCTTCTTCTTTATTGGAACAATGTTTGAGATCCACTCTACATACCTAGCTATCTCGATGAATCTTACCCTTAGTAGCCTTCTATCTCTTCTTTGACTTTATCAACCACATCTCGGTTCAAACCTTCTTGTTGGCTGTTTGTATGGGAGAAATCCTTTCTTAATTAGCGAGCAGTGCTCAACAATATCTCTTGATAGATCGGATATCTCGTGATAATCCCAAGCAAAGCAATCTTTTTACCTTTTAATTAACTCAATCAAGTCTTCTTTTATGCCCCCTTGCAAGAATGTACTTACATAAATAGGTCAATGACATCCAGATTCCCTAATGTCAACTTCCAATAATGGACCTTGAGTCTCTATCGATTTGTTATTTTCTTTGATTGGTGATTCTTCCCACTCTTTGATGCAATATGATGCTTCAACGCTTTGTTGACCAATTTCTACCAAGTATGTGAAGTATCTCTTACTAACTTCTTACAATAAGGAATCATTTTCCATAAAGAATGTGTAGCTTATCTAATGCCAAGCTTGACTTAGGGATCCACTCGGTCTTCTTATCCCCGAAGCGGCAAAAAGCATAGGATCGTGAGTCTGTCTTTAGTGGTTCAACAACTTGACCTTCACACCGATGGTCCCGACGACCTCGATGAATCTCGGTCCAACCTTGTTGGAGCAAATCTTGAATTTGCTTCCACGTATTCCACTTTTTCGCCATTCTAAAATGCTAACACTTGGTGAAGGGTTGAAGGCACATACTAATTAGAATGTATCCAATATCTTCCCAAGCACAAGTTATATGAGCCGTATGATTCTATCATGAAAAACGTAATCTTCGATGTTATGGATCCTATGGTCAAATCAAGCACAACCGCCCCTTTGACTTCGGTAACTTCTTTGAGGAAGTCGATAACCGAACGTTCGACGGAATGATGTCTTTGTTTTTCTTTCCCAGCCTTTTTGAAATATTTATAGGATATGAGATTCGAGTTGCCCCCGCATCCACAAAGATTTTACCGACAAGACGACCATTGACCCTATCTAATATGACCAGGGATCTAAAGTGCTTAGCTTTATCCAATGACACCTTCTCAAACTTAATTGTATCTTCATCGAAAAGTAAAACTCCGCCATCGCTATCTCTTTCTATGATACATGTGTCCTCTTCCACTATTGAATATGCTTCATATTCGAGGGAAAGCCTTATATGAACCATATTAATATTTAATGAGGGATAGTACTCCTTCGGCATCTTGGACTGCCATACTCGGTAACTCTTGTTGTCCTCTCGTGATGACTTATAATTCCTTTGTTCGACTTTCCTTGATGCTTTGGGTTGAGTGCTACAATGAACTAACCAAAGTTAATCGTTTGAGGTATATCTTGAATCTCTTTTCCTTTTTTCAATTCGGACGAGAACGGCTTCCCAAATCATATGTAGACACAACTCTCTCTACCTAGTCGGCTCCTTCTCAATAAGGCTTCATCTCCAAACCTAATTATCTTTTCTACTATAAGGCCTTGATATCGAGGCTTGTAATACCATTCCTTCGCTTGATCGCCTTAACATTCCTCTCGCTTACTCTTCATCCTCCGATATCGGCTCTTAATGATTTGGTAAGATGCTTGACCAGGTGGCCTAGCTACGACCATTTCTCTTTGGGAGGATCATGAGGGACCTTAACTGCATTTTCATTTTGTACCACTTGTGAAACGGGATTTGGTGGTGGGTCATCAAATTCATCTCCCCAACCGAGTTGGCTTGACCGGGCAAATGATGAAGATGGGTAGTCGAATGTATCCCCAAAGTACACCACGTAGTCAAATTTACCACTAGGCTATCTAAGTAAACTCACTCTAGGATCTCCTTCTTGGTATCGCTACCATAAACTCTTCTTTTTCTCCGATTTTCACAAGATATTATCCTCTTTGTGAACTTAACTTTTAGTTTCATGGGCTGGAGAAACTTGCATTGGCCGATCGGGATGGACCTCCTCTCTATGGGTCTTATCATCGGTATTATTACTCTCGGGAACCCGCACCGGCTACTCTGGCTAGGCTTCTTCATCTTTGATCGCAAAGAAGAATGCCTTATTGACACTACCTCATACTTTATATGTGGCCTACCTTCTCTTCGAACAAATGATTCTCGATCTATATCTTCCTCTTGTTCCCCTCATAAATTGAAACCTTGGAACATCCCTATGCAGACCTCTCAACTCTTCATGACAACGAGTGCAGAGTCTTTTGTCATCAAATTTTGATGACTCATGAACATTAATCATGCTAATCATCTTCGGGAAAGCACTTGTGTTTACCTCCATTGGAGCCTTGCCTTTATCTTTGGCAAATTTAATCTTGCATTACCGAATCGCTTATTGGATTGTCTTTCTAAAGACAATGCAATTCAATGTATCATGTGGCTCATGGAATGATGCCATTTGCAATACCTTTTGTTAGCCAACTCCTCTTTAGTTGGGATTACTTGTCCTTCGGCTAACTTGATCAATCCATCTTTCAAAGAATAAGTCAAATATTTCATCTAACTTATAAATGTCGAAGGGGTAGTTGTTTGTCTCCTTAACCTCAAACTTTGACACATCTCTCACATTCTTGGTTTGAGTCTTTGGACATACATAAGGTTTCTCCGGAACCATAGTCGCAATCGCTATTTTGTTCTCTTCTTCAACTGGATCATTGAGTTCGGTACTTTTCGCAAGAGCCACTATTTATCGATTTCCCTCCATTGATTTCTTGTCCCTTTCTTTCAAGAAGTGCTCATACTTAGAAATCCGAGCGGTTAATTGAAAGAGATAATTAAAAGCTTATCCTTCAAATCTTTCTCTCATATTAAATTTTAGTCCATTAAAGGCTAAATCGCTAAACTCTCTCTCGGTGCTGATAAATTCTCTAAGTCGGCCACTATCACTTCAAATACTGATCTATAAAATTGAGAATGAAACTATCTTTCCATCTCACCACGTCCGAATGGAGTTTGTGGGCAAGTTCGTATTCCATGTGAAGGTTTGTTTCCAATAGGGAAAATGGGAACAATCTCAATCTCATATACTCATTGGTTCCAGCCTCTCCATATTATGCAAGGAAATGGCCTACATATTCCAACGTCGATTGGTTCTCTTCTCCTATGAAAATAGCAAAGTCTCAGTGTCTTAAATCCCCTTGGGTAAGGGATGTTATCCACCCATTCGGGATGTAACTTCCTATACATAGGTCTTAGAGTACCTTTGTCTACCCCCAATTGTTGGATCACTAACTCAGCCACTCGGTGCGGGTTCCATGGCATCAAGTTCCGTTGGCCAATCCAAGGATCCTGCTCCTAGGGTCAACTTGTGGAGGTTTATCCATCCCGTGATGTTCCACATTAAAGTTAATCGGTGGCCCCGGTCTATACTGTAGATTCCCCATCACCTGTAGATATGGTTGGGTTGCTAGAAGCCTCATAGGCTCTACATTAGGTACATTCGGCGCTGGTTGTGGATTTGGAATAGTTGTGTTAATCGTATTAACTTCAACGAGGCTAGTTTGAGGGAAGTTATAACCACTCATCCCATTAACTAAATTTGTTGGTGTTGGATTTACTAGCCTTCGTATAATTCTTATAGGGGGTTGTAGATTCTGTCCCCCACTACCATTATATCCAACATTGGGTGGACCCAATACTGAAGGGAATGGCATAATGCCAAGAGAATTTGCATAGAAATGTGGAACTTGAGAAGACGTACTAGGGCATGATATTACCTTGTTTATAGCATTGATCACCATGGGCTTTACTACGTCGGTCACATGTCTCACCATGTGATTGGTGAGTTCATTTTGCTGCTCTTCAAACATCCACTTCATCGTGGCAACCAACGTAGCATCGGGTGCCAACGCACGTGTCTGCTCCTCGGTTAATTGCCGTGGAAGATCGGCATTTTGAGCGAGATACTTTTACAACGGGGTTGGCTATAGAATGCTTTAACCATGTACCATCATCTGGATTGTTGACATTGTCAACCCGTGCTCCTTCCGGTTGATTTCCGGTTCTCACCATTTCTCCAAATCTCACCACATGGGTCTCATCGGGCGTGCCAAAAAGATATTCTCTCATTTTGTGATGATAAAATCTTCCACCAAAATTAATCCTTCAATTTTTATTAAGAGGGTTACGTGCGCTCAACTATCCATGAGGATTCCGACGAAAAACACCAAACAACGAAGTATATGAAAATAGACTTGAAGTAAATGGATCGGATATGGATTTGAGATCAACAAAGGGCTAAACCTCTACGAATTACGTTACAATACTCCTAAAAAGTGGTAGATGACTCGGGAAATAAATTTGGCAACTTGAAGTAAGAGTGTCGAAAATGTAAAGGGCGACGAAAGTTAAACCGGACAAGAGGAAAGTTAAATTGCACGAAAGTTGATCTGTCTTTCTCTTTTTCATTTGTGTGTATTTGTATCTTCTTGCATTTTGCAATTGCTCGGTTGGTTATCTTCATGTTTTCAAATCTTAAATCTTGGCGCCTTCAATAACTTCCTTTTTACCCACATTTTCCATCATTTTTATTCGCCAAAATTTGAGCTTCAATCGCTACAATGACTTCGAATTTGAATTCTTCCAAGTAACTTCCCACGATTTGTTTGTGTCTATTACTTTCGTTTCTCGCACGTAACTTCCCCACGACGTAGCTAACTTGGCTAACTCATGGTTCTCTTTATGCTTGCATCTCTCTATTACTAGCTTTTACGTGATTTTCGATATGTTCCCGAACCTTGCTGAATTTCAAGATTCAATTGCCTTATTCCCCCACTTTCCGAATATCGAGTTTAACCTTCTTGCCATTTTCGGTATGTCACGTCACCTTACGAAATTTCAGGAAGTGGTTTATCGCTCCCGGTTTACCGACTTCAGGATGCGGTGACACTAACGCTCATTTGATATTCGTGTTTGTTATTATTTTGGTATCAACAAGAACACAAAGAGAAAAACACAAGAGAGAGATTGTGGTCCCCATCCCTCAACCTTGTCGCTCCCGGCTACGTCTTACCTTCGTAGACCACTTTGTTGAGCACGTTGTTCATATCATGCACCATCATCGCCGACAACGTTTCTTTGGAGGATTAGTGGGGTGAGGCCTTAAAGGGATAAATCTACCATCCGAAGAAGCGACTGGTATCCTCCCTCGTGTCCACGTCTCCAAGACCTTGGTGTCATTGATATTGGGTGTTCATTGAACGACCTCTCATACAAGGCCATCTCATGCAAAGGAGGGAATATTTTCTTTACACATATTTCTCAACTCTCCAATGTGCTCTGGTGATCCCATCATTGCCTCAGTCGGCCACCTAAGGTCTCACCAAGAGTACCTCATCGCAGATCCACGTCCTAGGGTGTGACACCCTCGAGTGACTAGTTCGAAGCAATTATAGTTTGAAAAGCAATATTCGAAGGTATATTTTCTTATCTAAAAAAATATCATCTTCCCTAATTTGATTATTTTGCGCATATTTTGCATATATTGCATTGCATAAAGAGGATATTTTTTCAAAATACCGATTGATTAGAAATTTTTCCTAATCCGCAACTTACCACATAATTGAGAAAGTTTATCTTTAGGATTATTGATGGAATACTCGATTAGGCAAGGATTTGAGTTCAATCATTAATCGTAGGATTACAAATTAAAGATTAACTTAAATATTTGAGAAATATTTTCAAAAAATTGGTTGATATGTCCACTTTCTTGATTGATTTGATTGGCATAATATCTTTGGAATGAATATTTTCTTGCATGATATTTAAAATTCTAAAAGATATTGCATTACATCAATTGCCAAGTTTAGATAAAATTGCATCCTTAAAATAAAATCATGTAGATACTTGCATGTTTAATTTAATTTTAGAACATGTTAAATTAGATTTGCATTCTAGGATAGGATCCGCATATTTGAGTAGATTTTCATGTCTAAAATAATCTATCTTTAATAGGTTAGGATTTAGGCAAATTTAAACCCTAAAATATGCAAGATAATTATCTTTAGGCATAATCTTATTTAGGGTCATTCAAGAATCCGAAAATACAAAATTGAAACAAGGTTGTCACGTCATATATGCCATGTCATCATGCATTTGCCACGTCATTTGCCATAGCAAATAGGATTGACTTGTTTTTAATTGTAGGTCATATAGAGTTAGATATGCGGTTTAATTAAATTCATATGCATTCTTAGGATAGTTTGCATTTATTTATGTCATTGCATTGAGCATAGAATTCTTGCCTCTCATTTTCATTACTATTCGCCCTTGTAAAAGCGAGAAAACCCAAAAGTGACAACAATTTGCCTTGGCGCATGCTCCTTGTGATTATCTAATTTTTGAATGTTCATTTAATTGATTGTGCACCCGCATAATAACCTATGTCATTGACTTAGGTTAGAATCAATTAATGTTGCCTGGCAAAAGTTTTTCATTAAATAAAATGGTATTGAAAGGGCGTTAGAATAATTTAGCGTAATCAAGTCCCCTGACTCCTAATATCCGGTTCGTAGGAGTAATTTAGTTCTTCCGCTAATTTACAAAGGTTCTAATCGACCTACCAAAAATGATTAGTAGCGGCTCCGATGTTAAAATACATTGCATGTTAATCAATTAAACCTTAATTTGCGATTTGGTATGGGTTTGGGAGAGTTCGAGTTAGGTTAGTTAAATAATTAACCCGATAATCCATTAACTTGAAATTTTTGAATTTTTAGGTCGTGACAGACTTGACAACTCTGCTTGGAGATGGCAAATTGATTTTTTCGAAAAAAATATTGATTAATTAATCACTTTAATTTTCAAAAAAAATTAAAAAGAACCTTAGTGGACTTAGGCCGATAATTTTATGAAAAAATCGCTTTTTTGTTTGACAATTAAACTTCAGGTAAATCTCTAACCATGTGTTAAATGGTTTTGTAGATGGGAGTTATAAGGGGTGGAGTTTTTGGCTAGCCCCTTGTTTTGCATGATTGGTGTTTGAGAATTCTTGTTTAATTCCGCACATTTTGAAGCAATGTTTGGATTTAATTGTTGTGCATGATTAATTGCTTTAGCACTACACCACACACTACCGGTGATTGAACCCGGGCCACTAGTTTTAGAATGGTATCGAGATTGGATCCTAATGTTCTCCGTGAGATCACGGTTGAAAGTTAGTCCGAATTCGATCCAGACTCTCTTTTCAAAAATGAGTTTCAAAAGTTAGAATTCGTACTCAATAGGATTATCAATGCGGGGGTTATAATTTTTAATTCGAGAAATCGAAGTTGAAATGACCTAACTAATCCTAGTTACATCATGGGATCACGATTAATCTTGATTACGTGCGGGAGATTGTCGTCTTGCCGAAAGTCTTTTGCTTCAAATTGTTAGAGTAGGATTAACCTCACGATCCATGCACATGTAATTGGCAATTTATTTTCCATAGGTAAAAGTAAGGTATCGACTTTATCTTGTATTTATTTTATTTTCGATCGGTCCATGATAGGTGTCAATCAAATGTTGAACTTAACATCATGGTCATTTTTCAAACAAAAAAACAATGGGTCAATTTTAAAAAAATAAAGAAAAATCCCTTTAGGAAATTTTTTGGATCGGTAGAAGATTTTGTCACATCTTTCGATAGATAAAAGACTTTTTATAACAAATTCACCTTGGAAATTCATTGCGATAAAAGAAGAAAAGCCTTCGGGAAATTTTTCAAATGTCAAAAGGATTTTATCACATTTTTTTCAAATTATTAATGTGCATGAAAAGTTTTCCAGAAAATCGCATTGTATTTCATAAGGAAAGTCTGTCCAATTTTTGCATAAAAAGGGAAAAATGAAGTCGACCAATCAAGCAATCATGGACCGGCAGTTATTCTTGTTCATTATACTCATCATTGTTTGCACTTTTTCTAGGCTAAAGCTATTACGAATATCTCGCATGCACCTGATTGTTACTCGGTCCAGAGCAAGGAAGATAGCCAATGAAGCTGAAATTGGGGCTCGTGTCGAAGCTCAAGTGAAAATGTAGATCAAAGAAGAGATGAAGGATATGAAAGACCATATGGCTATACTTGACTCGATGATGACCAATTTCGTGACAGCTCAAAGACAAACCCCAGTGGCACCCATGATTCAACCCCCGGCAATTGTCGACCCTCAAGTAAGCACACAAGGTAATGGGGCATTGAATGGCATGCTACCTCTTGAAGATGTTTTACTTGGAGCTCAAGGCGACGCTCTACCTCTTGGAGATGTTCCTCCACTAAGGGTTCAAGGTGTCGCGCGGCCTCCCCGGGAATGTCATTTTACCCGCGCCTCGGATCGTCACACCAATTGTATTTACCCCCGTATAAACTAGTGTTGCAGCTAGCATGTTGAATGATGAGAGTACCAAACTTTTGGAAAAACTCAATCAACAATTGTGTGAAGAAGAAGGAACGCATCATGTTTCCCCGATCGATCTATCTATGTATGCGAAGGTTTGAGTCCTAAACAAATTCAAATTGCCGAATTTGAGAAATATGACGGCACGTCCAACCCGGTAAAACACATCCATATGTACTAGGCCCTAATGACCAAGTTTGTTACCAATGATCTTCTTATGGTCCAAAATTTCCAGACAAGTTTGAAAGGACCAACCATGATATGGTATACCAACCACCATATCAACCGCATTGAGACTTAGGAAAAGGCAAACTGCAACTTTCATCAAACATTTCCAATTTAACCTGGACATCATCGTTTCTAAGGTAGATCCGGAAAAAGGTGAGATAAAGAAAAGAGAGACCATCAAACAATACGTAACCAGGTGGAGGAATTTGGTGGCCTAGCTTATGTCGGAGCCACCAAAACGAGAATTGATGAAGTTGTTCTCGTATACGCTTCCCCAAACCATGCGCTCTCATATACCGGGTGCATCTGCTCAGTTGTTTAGCCACTAATCTCGATGGCTAAAGAAGTAGAGAGTGGATTAAAGAAAGGTTGGTATGGCGATTTCGGTTCATCTAGGAAGCGGTTCTTTGGAAAAAAATGATAAGGAGATGACCCCCGAGGTGAATGTCACTTATACCCGGAAAGCTTACGTTCAAACCCCTAAGGTGCAAATGGCAACCTAACAAACGGTTAGCTATGGCCACCGTAACCAACGTCAGCAATTTCGCCCCAAGCGTCCGTTTACACCTCTCCCGGGAACTCCTTCCCGGGTATTGGCTATCTTGCGAAAGAAGAACTTGATAACATCAAATCCTCAATGACCCAATTATGCATCATTCCCCGACTATGATTCGACTAAGAAGTGTGATTACCATTCAAGCGAACCAGGTCATTCAACCGATGATTGTGTGATGCCCAAGAATTGTATTCAAGATTTGCTTGACACCGGGGCATTTGCATTCCGGCCGACCGGCCAACCTAATGTGCAAAATAACCCGCTACCAAATCACGCGGACAATTGAACAACCCTTTGAGAAAATGGGCGTAGATCCAAATCGCAACCCATTTGGTTTTATGCAATCCCCTACATGGGATATTTCTTATTTTCCTTTAGGTGTTTAGATTGCATTGCTTTCTTAGGATTTCTCATTTCGATAAATGATGCACTTTAGAATTTTCAATTTAATAAGATGTAATTCATTTGATTCATATCAATAGAATTACGAGAGGTTTTTAATTATATTTTTGAATCTTGTGGAGGCATACCAAACTAATTCGATGACGATAACCAACGATCGAAAAAATATGTCATCCATGGTAAGCACCGAGAGTTGGGCTTCTTCAAGATATCTCGTCCCGAGGTTTTTCAAAACCCAACTGTTTTTGCAAAATTTTCGAAAAGTGTTGTGTGCTTAACCCCGTTTGTTTACTTGACTCCTTCATTAGATGTTTCGGAATATTCAATGGGCAGGCACCAACCCGACATCAAGCTATAAGCCAATCGAAAACCGATCCATTCTTTATCCTCGACCGATTACCCCATGTCACCTTGTGGAAAGAGAGGCAAAGACAAGTCTACTTAATCTAAAAAAGAGTATCTCCATTTATGCTTGATCATTTCGAATGTGACATTCTATTTTTTTCCTCACAAGGTAAAGTATAGATTGGAACGTTTGCCAACATTGGTCATATCTAAGGGGTAAACCCGGATCCTTGCGAGTTTATGGCTATTTGAGGCAATCAACCCTAAAAATTGGGGCAAACGGTCAAGAAACCCCCAATTTGGAAAAAGGAAGTATGCTTTCTTTAACTCATTCAATTTTGGGATGTAACACTTTATTTCTTCTTGTAGGGGCATGCAACCAACCATGACGGTCATCACCATTGAATAAGGCAACCGAGCATCTCAAGTCGTCTCTTGACTCATTCATACATGCTTTTCCTTATGCGGGGGCAAAGTCGGACCCAAGCCACTCCTCAACTTAAGGATTATTTGTCGAACTTATCCGATCCGTTCACATATTCCGGGGAAAATCTGATTTCCTCATTCCTATGAATTTTCTTTCACCCTGGCGTAGTCCGTTTCTTAACAAAATGCATGAGATTTTTGTGAAACATGACACGATGCTTGAAATTGCTATGAAAAATCCTTACACATTTCATGGTTTATGCATGATTACTTTACATGTTTAATTTACAAACTCTAAAACGAAGCATAAAGTACATATGATGCATTGAATATATAGAATGGGGCATGATAGGATGATGAAAGGCATGCCTTTTCCAAACATGCCCCAAGTACATTTTCATAAGCGAGATGAGCAATAGCTAGGTTCTCGCATTCCCCGAGGTGAAGGGTTTTCTCGCAAAAAAGTACGATGACCGAAATGACAGAGGATTTCATTTCTACATCCCAAACACTACGGGTGCCCATTGTAAACCCCTTTGAGCGGCAGTTCTATTTCCTTAACCCTGTCAAGAACCTCTCCACATCGGGGCCAGACGAAGGTAAATCCAAGAACAAAGATGAGGTGAATGGTAAGATATTTTCTTGCTCGGATTAACATTAATCTTCGGATGTTTCTTTGCATTTAAAATCAAGCTTTAATTCAAGTTCCTTAGAATGACGGAGAGCATTAATTTATCTATCCTATACATTATATCCTTTGCATAGCCCACTAGAGCATGCGAATTCATTTCTTGAACCCTATTGGTGATCATTGCCCATTCCAAGATGAAACGACGCCATCCCCCGAAGAATATAATCAAGAAGATGGAGTCAACTCCCGAGTGAATTTACCTTGTATTTTAGATTTTTCATGCAATATTTAGCATAATTTTTGTTTGTAGATGTTTATGTTGTTGTAATTCCTAATTCAAAATCACGTGAACGTAAAAAAGCAAATTCAGCCCGAAAGAAAAGGACCGCTCCAAAAAAGGAAAAGAAAAAGAGAGATAAAAAAAATCTCTAAAAAATAAAAAGAGAAAAGAAGCTCTCTCTAAAAGAAAAAAAATAGGAGTTAAGAATAAGAAAAGCAAAGGCTAATCCCACGTAAAAAATCTTGGGTATTAAAAAGCAAAATGCCCGTCAAAAGCAAGGCCAATACCCATTCAAATCCTTGTTTATTTATAAAGTCCTTTTGAATTTCAAATGTACATTTTCATACATAAATTCTATAAAACATGTTTGTACATTGTATCTCTTGTAAATTCCCAATAGGAATTTGTTGTAAAGAAAACTTCCTAGAGAAATTAGTGCGATCCTCAACAAAAGTTCATACCGTAACTCAAGCGATCATGGTATCTTTTATAAGACATTTTCGAAGGCCAAGATTGGTGACAAATCAACAATGATCATCAATATCAAGCCCTTCTCATATACTTTCCGAGCCAAAACAAGCCTTTTCATTCATCAGTCCTTATCCAAACCTACATTACAACCCTTAAAAGCCTCTTATGATTAAGGCACTTGAGTTAACGTGAAGTTGAATGATTATAAGCATTGCTCAAAGAGGTTCGAGCACGATTATTTCTCTCTCATTTTTACAAAGCTTTTGACTTATAAACCCGGAACAAATGACAAAAATTTTCTTTTAAACAGCTTTTGAATCGATAGAGAGCCCTCTTTGAAAACCTTTGACCTAGCTCTCATTAAGGTCCCGATCAAGACATCCAAATCAGCTCGATCGTACCAATTATGAGATCACTCGGACCCTTGTCGAATGCGATGACGGTAAACTAGAGTGATTCTCTTGAATCCTGCAATCAAGACAAACAACCTTTTTCTCGAGAATAAGATAAAGTCCTTTTGGACGGAAGTTCCCCATTCATGTTACATTTGTGGTATTCACTATGTGATAACCTCTATGAACCGAATTGATAATGCAAACTTGACAGAATAGTTATACATGAACTACATTATGAGTAGTAACTTCATACACATGTTATTTCTAATCATTGCGAGCTCAATAGAATAGTTTTGCAAGAAACCACTAAATATTTAGCATGAATGATGGCACATGTTACCTCCGACACTCGTCGATATGTAGTGCATTCCTAATGTTAGAGTCACCTCTCAAGGTCTCAAGATTCATCCAAGAATTGATGAATGAACGAGCCTCGCTAGCATACACCCAAAGCAGTAATCCTCCAACTCCACAGATGAAAAGACAGATCCAATGCAATCAGCCTAGCTATTGAAGGCAAAATTCTTTTGAAACCTACCCGACACTTGAACTAGGTATGTCATTTTCCCATAGGCCATGCTTGAGTTAAGTGCATTCCCTTGTTATTATTTGACACTTGAAGTAGAAGTAGCGGGGAACATTCAATATTGACACCTTGTCCTAGGTATGTTTTTCCAATTATTACTTAACATTAGAATCGGGTGTAACAAACTTCATACATTGCCTAACACTTGAATTAGGTATGTTTCTTGATCATTGCTTGACACTTGAATCAAGCATAACAATCCCGACATTTGAATTGGGCATGGTGACACAATACTTGGTTGAAGTCCATGAGGGGGATTTCCCAATGACCAACTTGCCTATCCCTAGTTGAAGTCCACGAGGGTGACTTCCTACTCTACCGTCTCATGTTGAGATCCACAAGGGTGGTTTCCTAAGAGGCAATGTTTTATTGAATCATGGTTGAAGTCCACGAGGGTGACTTCCCAATTTGCCGACTCATAGTCAAAGTCCACAAGGGTGACTTCATAAGAGACAAATTATCGATTCATAGTTGAAGTCCACAAGGGCGACTTTCTAAGAGACAACCTACCGACTCATAGTCGAAGCCCACGAGGGTAACTTCCTAAAAGAAAAATTACCAACTCATAATTGAAGTCCACGAGGGTGACTTCCTAACGGACAACCTACTAACTCAAAGTCAAAGTTTACAAGGGTGACTTCCAAAGAAACAAATTACCGACTCACGGGTTGATAGTGCACGAGGACCACTTCCCGAGAGACAAACATTGAATTTTAAACTCATCTCAACATTACAAAGCATTTCCATCTTGGCACTTTTGTATGTGATCCGTATGAGGCTCTTTTACTTGCTCCGCAGAGGTGAGAAGCCTTAATTTACATTCCCTACTGTTCGAATTTCCGCATATCATGCATCATTTTATTGCATTTGAAAATTGGAATTAAAAACCCCACACAAAAAGAAACCATTCATCATTTCCATTATCAAAATTTTGGTTTCAATTTTGTCTTTAAGTGAAACCTCTACAAGCCTCTACTCAAAAAGGGGCAATATTGACACAAAAATTTTGATTTTTCTTAAATCATGCATTTTACATAAAAATGAGAATTAGTTTTAGTTCTTGCCAAAAAAATAATTAGTTAAGTTTCCATGCATAGCATTATTTAGTTTAGCATGTATTGCATTTTGCATTTTTATTTGGTTCGATGGCATAGGATTTGAGCTTAGTTTGTCGAGATAATCTAGACTTGAATTGACCAAAAAAAATTCAGCAATTGAGACAAATTGTGTAGAAAATTCAATGAAGAATTTGGGATTATTCTGAACTTAATTGAGAAAAAGGATTTAATTAAAAATGTCAATTATTATGTGCCAAAAATTTCAGTCAAATTAAGGCAATTGGACTCTTTGGGACTTAATTGATCGCACATTTTGATCTCGGCTGCTTTTGCAAGATTAACAAAACTTTAAACCCCAAGCTTGCAAGGCTTTTCTCAACAAATAGAGCTCTTTCTCTAGGGTTTGATATCATCAACGCTCGTTCGAAAAAATTCAGAATTTGAGAACACAGAGAGAAAAACATGAGAGATAGGTTACGGTTCCCCATCCCTCAACCTTGTCGTTTCTCTGTCGACGAAGTAGTCCCCACGGCGGTCCCTGCTACGTCTCACCTTTATAGACCACTTGTTGAGCCCTTAAGTTGCGATTTGATATGGACTTAAGAGAGTCCGAGTTAAATTAGTTAAATAATTAACCTCATAATTTATTAACCTGAAATTTTCGAATTTTTTAGGTCGCGACAACTACAACCGAGCAATCGGATAGCAAGTACAGTTCACCTTCTCTTCTAGATCTAAAGTGTTTCAAGGCTTCCACTATAGCATCATCTTCTACTTGGACCAGAGAAGACGCCTTGATTTTTTTGGCAAATTTGTCAAGTAGAAAGCCGTAGATGTTCCGTAAGATGCCGCAATTGTCCCCTCCATGATTCCTACCGTGATTGAGCCATCTATTGTAATCTTTAGCTTCTCCGATGTCTGAGAGGGTTCACCACTATGTAGATGAGTTCCTTGCGCCAAAAGTTTCGCATAATCTGAATAAATTGCTTTGACATAGGATGTAGATTAAGAAATATAACCATTGAACGGTGTCATTTAAGTCCGAGTCTTAAGTGTATTTCTCCTTTGCAATGAGTGATATTTTGAATGAGACTAAACGCGTGTAACCCCATTTTATTTTACGAATGAAAATCATCTTTCGACCCAACCTCAACCCAACCCTCTAAATGTAGCGGCCCATACCGCCACACTTGAGGTGTTGTTTTACTCGCGTTCTTCTTCAATTAATCTTCGTAGTAACTAGCGCATGCGGAAGCTCCAAAAGTAGAAAATCAAGCGGGACGGCTATACAGGCACAAGTGCATGAAATACAAAGCATCCAAATGGCAAAATCATTCAACAACTTGACTAATATAATTAATATTCTCATCCGATACAACAATTTTTTCTTTATACAAATTAAGCGGGGAGGATTTACAAAGAAAGGTAATCTACTTTGGATCCACTAATGCCATCCTCGTCCATGATCTTCACTTTCCATAATATTTTTCCTTGTCAACTTGCTCATCCGAAAAATGGTTAATCAATGGGAGGAAGCCAAAGCTCCTCCACAAGTAGGATTCCTAGGCCAAACGACTAAACTAGCTATAGAGTTGCGAATGCAATCAAAGTCACCATGATAGAATCCAAGGTATTGAAAGGATAGAATCTCATAATCAAACCATAATTCGAGGATAGAATCAATCGAATCCAAGAATTAACCAAATCGAGTCATAAATATCACCATTCAAGATTTATCGAATCAAAATCTAGGATACTCAATGATAGGATTTCGGAACCTTAGAATATCCCAAATCACGACTATCACAATCATAACAGATCGGCAAATAATGCTCACAACAATAAAACCATAGATGATCTAGTAATAAGAACTAGAAATCTACTTGCCTCAATTAATCAAGAAATCAACCATTGGCCGAACGAATGCACGTAACGAATAAACGGGCGAACAATAGAATGGGCGGTTGTCGATTTCAACACTAATGGACGAACAACTAAGGCAAACGCATAAGCACCGGCAGCGCGACCAAAGGTGGCCGGGCAAGCATGAACAACGAATGGCAATCGGACGGTGGTCAACGGTCGGCGACCGGCGGTCGATGGTCTCCAAGGGTATACGGAAGCAGAGTGACGACGTTCGACGATCATACTACGAATAAACAGATTTTATATAGGGAAGTAAGATCGCAACTTGGGTGAATCAAAGAACTTGAGGCGAGTCAACTTGACCCAATTAACCTCGCAGTGACACGTCTCACACGCCAAAGAACACGTGTCCATTACCTATCGCCGCAAGGTGGCGTGTGGTACCGGACATGCCAAGGTGTGACACGTGGCACGCCGTTTGGCCACATGTTGACACGTGGCCCCCAACTTGTCCATATGGGGCCACATGTCCTTCCTATCCCTAGTTATCCCGTTTGGCACATATTCAATCCAATGGGACCTAAATCAAACATATAGTGTCCCTAAAAATAATATTGGGTCAATAGTAAATCGTCAAAAATATAACCGATTTTGAATAATAATCCCTTATAGCTTATCAAATAATCCGAACTCATTAAATGCTAATCCACTCTTAAGTAGGTTAGGGTTTTCAAGTCAACACAATCCTTCCCATCTTAGGAAATTTCGTCCTCGAAATTTCAATCTTACTCCCTCCTAAAAAGGAAGACTCTTATGGTGAATTTCTCTTCACTCAATCATATGGTTTCACTACGTTTTACCGAGTATTCTAATCTCAATGGCCACATCTCGCAATCTCAACCTATATACAGGGTCATTATCGACCTCAATAGGTTTTTCATCTATCGACAACATTATACTGTCACTTATTCACATATTTCAAATATACTTCTCAATGTCATTCTCACAACTCGCCAATTCAAATGGCGTCAACAATGGACTTATCACTGTCCCATATTTCAAAACTTCCAAGCAAATTGTCCATCATCACTCAAAACACAATATATCTCTACCAATCATGATTCCGGTTCCATATGCCAAGCCTGTGGTTATATTAGTTACTGATCTAAAAATATTTTCGCACCCATCTTACTTTGCTAAGTCCAATGCAATCCCTAGATCTTTGGGAATTATCCTCCAGGCATTCCGTGACGTATTCTACACCTCCTAAGGGCACATCACTGCAGGTAAATACAAACAATGCATCCCTCACACATACGGGATCTTCCCCGAAAACATCCTCATAGGTATCACAACAAACTTTCACCAATCCACCACTAGGCGTTTGAGACATTTCTTACCAATGGCATCTCAACTCATTCATCATATTTCATTTTAATTATTTGAGATGCAATGACGTGTTTACGCTTTCAGTTTATTCAAGTGTAAACTCAGGAAAATCATTTCATCATTGAAATTGATGCAACTTTTGTTTCAAAAAGCTCAAATCAACTCAAACTCAAAATTGTTTCGATCAAAAATTGAGAATGTTCCAAAATCCGAAAATACTTTAGATTTCAAAAGCATAAATTGACTCGGATTTTCAAAATTGTTTCGATACAAAATCGAGAACGATATCGACTAGCACGACACTTAGACCCACTTTCGAATTTGTTCACTCGGAAGCAGAAGGTACACCTTGCACTCCAACGAACACTCCTTGACCAACTTGGAATCGGGTTGCTATAGTTCATCTCTAAGTCATATACTTAGGGAGGTGGTCCCATTTCAACATGTCTCACTCCATATCTCCACGATTTTTAAGTATCCCATACAGTTCGTCCAATACCAAGATGACAGGTTTATCAAATTCGATATAAAAACAATGATATGTTTATGCATGCACATTCTCGAACTCAATAGTTTTAATGCAATCAAATCCGTGCAATGCATGATACTTTCAAATTTAGATCGGGTAGGTCATAGATTCACAACTTAGACTCAACTATAACCATCAAGTGATCATCTCATATCAAAGGTCAATAGCCTAAATTTAATCTATATCACTTGATCACATTCATATCGACCATGTTTCATATTAATCAAGATCAATATCAAAACTCCATTCACAACTTCACAATCCAAGTCCTATAATCCACAAATGTTAATCGTCTTGTCACAATTCGGATAATTCATAATCGATACAAAACTAACCTCTAAAACTCAATAGTTCAAGCTTAAAATTTACAAATATCAACCACCTTACTGTAATTCCATATCCACAATCAGCTATAGATGGCTAACTATCAAA
This sequence comes from Rhodamnia rubescens, assembly GCA_021437795.1. Taxonomy (NCBI): domain Eukaryota; kingdom Viridiplantae; phylum Streptophyta; class Magnoliopsida; order Myrtales; family Myrtaceae; genus Rhodamnia; species Rhodamnia rubescens. The sequence continues at coordinate 6,357,773 of JAILYA010000002.1, read as the reverse complement.
CCACAATGTTTCAAGCCTAAAAGTAAATTCAATAACTTTGCTTCAAGCTTAGAAGTAAACTTTAACACTTCGCTTGCCTTTAGGCTTGAATTCACTATCTCAACTTACTATCCAATTCTCTATTAATCACCCTAATGTATCCACAAATAGCCATAGTTATCAAACGTAAGTGGTGATCAATAAAATTTTATAGGTGGCATAAGCTACCACCCATCCCTAACAATTATAATCACAATCACATACACTTGTAGTTTTAAACATGTAGGTGCTTACCAAACACCACATCAAATAACGCACCCGATCACTCCATCAACAGCTACGATACCAAATTCGACATGTGACGTCCCATACTGCTACACTTGAAGGGATCGAGCCTTGCTCTCGTCTTTAATTAACATTTCGTAGTAATCGGCGCATGCGGAATACTAAGTAATCAAGTCGGCCATACATTAACAAGTGCATGATATACAAAACACCCAATTGGCAGGCACGACTAATAAAGGGTATACCCTTACATGGTTTCACTAACCAGATAACACACATCTTAAACAACAAAATCATTCAACAACTTGATATATATAATTCATATTCTCATCTCACGCAACACATCTTTATTTATACAGATTAAACTAGGATGATTTCCAAAAGAAGGCAATCTATTCCGAATCCACCAACGTTATCCTCGTCCATGATTTTCACTTCCCATAATGTTTTTCCTTGTCGATTTGCTCATCTAAAAAATTTGCTTGCCTCAATTAATCGAGAAATCAATGATTGGTCGAATGAACAAATGAACGAATAAATGGGCGAATGACGGAACAGGAGGTCGCCGATTTCAACACCAGCGACAAACAACTAGGGTAAATGCACGGCACCGTCGGCGGTGACCAAAGACGGTCGGCCGCGTGAACAATTAACGGTGATCAAACGTTGGTCAATGATCGGTGAACGGTGGTCGGCGGTCTTAAAGGGTATACAAAAGCAGAGTGATGACCTTCCAACAATCGTACGATGAATAAACCGACTCCAAATGTTTATATAGGGGAAGTAGTCGAAGGCCGGCTCAACTTGGGCGAGTCGGCGGCTTGAGGTGAGTCAACTTAACCCGATTAACCTCGTAGTGATACGTGTCACATGCCGCGACATAAGTCTATCGCATGTCGCCGCAAGGCGGCGTGTGGCACCGGACGTGCTACAAAGATGACACGTGGCACGCCGCTTGGCCACATATTAACACGTGGCCCCCATGTGTCCACATGCAACCATGTATCCTTTCTTGTCCCCGATTATCCCAATTTCGCACGTATTCGACCCTTTGGGACCTAAATCAAACACATAGCATCCTTAAAAATATATCGGGCCAATAATATATCTTCAAAAATGTCAATGAGTTCGGATAATAATCTTTTATAGCTTATCTAATAATCAAAACTCATTAAATGATAATCTACTCTTAAGGAGGTGAGGATTTTCAAGTTATCACACTAAAGGTCTAAAGATAAAGAGAGAGAGAGAGAAGAAAGGAAAAGAGGTGGTGGTGATGCTAGCTGCCACCACAACCACTACCCCAATCAATGTGAACTTGGAGTGAGCCCAATGACACATTGGGGTCATGAGCCACTCTCCCGGTGTTAGAGAGCCTCAAGGTCATGGGACTCTAATGACAAGTTGATAGAGTCGCTTGACCAAGATGTCACGTCGCTAGGGTTAGTGCGGCCGCGAGGTTGCAAAGCTATCTTCGCGAGGTTGAGACACCTCGCCCTTGAGACTCTTCTCTCTTTTTTTATTTTTCTTTTCTAAAATTTTCATTTTTTTCATCTTTTCAATTCTCATTCAATTGCCATTGATCATGATATATGATTAAAAAAAATAAGCCCCTTATATGAGAAACGAAGAAAAAAAATTTCATCCTCATAATTTAATTGATTTATTGTTGAATTGAAAATGAATTAATCAAATGAGATGTAGTTTTGCCATTATTACCGAACATTCCCTACTTTTATTAAAGGACTTAGCTCACATAAAATTCATGTACATAAGTTGAAGAGTAAAGAGGGTCCCACGTAGGAGTGAAAGGATGGAGTGATTCTTAATGCGTGTTTAGCAATTATTCGATTCTCCGATTTTGTTTCTGAAACAAAAAAAGATGATAAACATATTTAGTAACATAAATAATTCGATTACGTTCACGTAACAAATTTTGGAGTAGTAACAAGAATAAAAAAAAAGTTGATTCTTTATTCTAGAATCACTTTTCGAAAAACAAGAGAAGAATTACCAAAAAAGTCTTAAACATATTACAATTGTGGCAATTGACTCCTAAATCTTTTATAATTTCACCAACTCAATCAATTTCGTTGGCCTAGTTTCGACATGGCACCGCCGTCTTCGACGTGATAAATTTTTAGTAAGATTATAATATTTATAATATTTAATTATTTTTTCACTCTTGTGCCAATATAATTATTTTTAGTAACTATTTGGCCGGCCGATGTTAATGTGGCTTCGCAGCACGATGTGGTAACATTTTGATAATATTTTATTATTTTATTATTTTTAAATATTCTTTGTTTTTTAAACATTTTATTTTGTCTTTTTTTCTCTCTTTTTTTTTTTTGTTTGGGCATATAGCCAGACCATCACAGAGAGGAAAAATTATTAAAAAAATTGAAAATATTAAATTATTATTAAAAAAATTTCACATCAAAGAAGCTAATCAAATGGACTAAATTGACATAATTGCAAAAATATTTAGGACTCAATTGAAAAAAATAAACTTTAAGATTGAATTGACACAATTGCAATAGATTTATGATTTTTTTTATAATTTGTTTTAGAAACAAGACCAAAATTTAAGTGCGAATTGCATATTGAACTTATATTCTTTCTCAAGGATCTTGTATATGTCTTCATGTTCTACGAAATAAATAGAATAATTATGAATTATGCATGATCAATATTAATTTTATTAGTGATACTATATAGTGACAAGACATAATTATTTGATTTAAATTAAAAAATTTGGGAAGAGAATTTGTTCCCGAGAACAAAACTTTGTGCAATTATCAAACGTATTTCTATTTCAAGAATAGAATTATTAAATACGTTCTAATTCTCTAAAAACTCATCTGAAAATAAAATTAAAAGGATCGAATTGTTGCCAAACACACTCTTAACATATTATGGGAGTTCTTAAAAATCGGATCTCTTTTTGCCCTGGCGTGCTGGATCTTTATCCTTTCATTGTTTTTTTTTCTCCAATAATCACTATGACATTTATCTTTGTGAATAATCTTTTACGAAAGAAAAAAAAAAAAAAGAGAGAAAAGGATTGGGTGCACCCAAAAGTAGCCCCGTGCCCTTACTTCTCAAATCAAATCAACGGCAGTTCCCGCATAGCACGCACCGCACCATCAGATTCAGATTTTGAGACCACTACCAGACCTGACCGGACCTGACCTGAAATGGGTGTCCGACTCCAAGAGGAAGAGCGATCGATACGGCGTCGTGTCATTTTCAACGCCGCCACCAAATTTTAACCGAATTCCACGCTCCCGCTGCCGAACCCAGGCGACAACATCGCATGGATCGGAGGAGAGCTGGTAGTCCCGTGTACTCCCGGCAGTGGAGTGGTGGCTCTAGCAGCACCGGCTCCTCATCCCCCGCCATGTCGCCGGCGCATCCCCACTCTCGCTTCCCCCACTCTAGCTCCACCATCAAGCGCTCCCAGAACGTCGCCGCCAAGGCCGCTGCCCAGCGTCTCGCCCAAGTCATGGCCTCTCAATCCGTCTCCGGCGACGACGATGACGATGATGACGAGGAGGAGGACCTCGGCCTTCGGTTCAGACCTCCCCCGCCTCCTGCTTCCTACTCCAGCAACGCCGCCTTGCCTTCGATTTCCGTCTCCAGGCCCAACAGATCTCCTTCCCCTGCGGTATGTATTTCCCCGCTCCGATCCTGCCTGTCTGCGTCATCTATTCCTGCTTCATCGCCTCAGCTGATCTGCCTCTCCATCTTGTTTCGATTGTTCGGCGACTTTCGGAGACGCTGATCAGATTTTTTCTATCCTGCTTAGTTAGGTCGGAACTTTGTAGATCATGCTACATCAGTCAGGTCCACTTCAGCTGGAAGACCATCCATGTCTGTTCGTTCCACTCCATTGGTGCCGCCTAGCAAATCGACCATCAGAACTCCTGTTGCTGTTCCTCCGATTGAACCTCCTGCAAGAAATAACAGAGATAGTAAAAGGTAAAGCAACTCCTTCATATGTAGGAACTCGGATCTTTTGATAGTGATCCAGATCACGGTAGCTTCTCTTAATCGCGCTGTTTAAATGTGTCCAGCATTGTCACTTCGTTGAAGTTATATGCAAAAGAATACTTTGTTATATTCACGGACTTCTTATGTTTGAAGACACAGCTGCAATACCCTTATCCGTCCTCAACCGTGATAAGAAATCATTGTACCATGAATTGCTACTTCAATCCTTGTGTACATGTAGTCAAAACTTACGAATTCACCTCTACATTATAAACCTCGCTAGAATTGGCTGCCTGACCCATAATGCATCACAAGGAAAAATGGTTTTCCTTATATTCATCAATGGTAAACTCTATGTAGCTTATAATCTCAACATCAACCCTCACCGTGGGAACCAGAGGTTCTCAGTCTAGATTGTTCCTTAAATTGAGACTTCAGGTTGCCTAATAATGTCCTGAAACCATAATGAAGTAACATAATGTTTTGCTTACCACTACAGATAAATTGCTCACGAGTCTCTATGAATTACCTCACAACCGTTTTCTCTTAACATGCTTTCTGGGGTCTTTTACGACATTGTCGTAAAAGCAGTTTTGAGGTTCATCTGTTTGATTCCAAAATCTTGGGGAGGATGCATTTCTTGCTAAATTTTACTATTTCAGAATGAGTTATGGTGGCGAAATTCATCTCATTTTTTTACATTAGCAATTATTTTCTATAAACTGAATGAAAGCTAATTTGCGAAAGAACTCATCTGTGGCCATGTATTGTCAGTTCTTTCACCTCAAGAACTAGGGTCTGGCTTGGTGGTAATCTACCTTCGTCTAGATACAACCCAATAGGACTTGGATTCCTTCCCTATCACTCCCGCTATGCATGCGTACAGAAAAGTTCTCTTGCCTGCAAATATATCTCTTGTCCTGTGCCTTATTAAACAAAGTTCTCTCAGCTGCATGTCTTCTTCTAAGTCATGCTAGGAGGGAGTCGATTCTGAACCGTTTCCTGCTCTGCATGCATATTCCCAGGGCAGTGTTGATGTTGTAAAAAATTTTGTAGATAAATGTGATCATCAACAAGTTGCTAAAGTCAGCTGTTCTGCAGCTAGCTAAAAGCATGTTACCATTGACTGTATTGATTTGGTTATTCGAGTTTTGTTTTTGTTTTTTGCTTTGGACAATGATTTGCAGGTTTGCTTCTGGTGTGGGACAAAAGGACTTAAAGGACAGGGGAGATCAGCGTGAAGCTTCTGCTCTTCGAGATGAAGTACACCATCTCGATTGGTTTCTGTCTTTTTATGGATCAACTACAATTTATAAGTTATGAGATGATCTGCTTGAAGCTGATGCATACTGCTCTTCTTCTTACAGCTCGATATATTACAAGAAGAGAATGAAATGATAGTCGACAAGGTTTTCTCTTAGTCAAAATAAAATTAACCTTTCTCGCACTATTCGTGTTTGTATTTTCATCTTGAGGCTCTCTGCTGCTTGCAGCTACGGCATGCTGAAGAGAGACGCGAGGAAGCAGAGGCCAGAGCTAGGGAACTTGAGAAACAGGTAGCCAATGGTTCTTCTTTCTTGTTTCATAGTAATTTGGTGGTTTACATGGTGGAATCATTACATCGTATCCTGCTGCCGCTAAGTGCAAGTGACGAACCTTGTGTGAGTTTGGTAGAGCGGCACACTGTCTTTCACTCTACCTAGGGAGATTAGACTTGATGTCTATAATTGCTGATATTATGGGTTTGGCTACAACTTTTTGCATTGACTAGAGCTATCTAGATAACATCTAGAGCATTTCTTCTTCCTGGTTACTGTTGATCTGTTCATTTGTTGTTATTGTGGGGAAATGGGAAGGTAGAAGGAGAGACTCTTCCCAAACATGACGTTCTTAAAATTATGCAGGAGTGGCTGGTACTATCTGCCCTCGTGCAGTCTGGATCTTCATTAAAAGCAGTTTGGTAAAAAAAATTCTGGACTGAACTGTTTTGACCAAAGGTTGAATCAGTGAACCTGAAGGTCAAACTGGTTCATGAACAGAGTAGCCATTGCTTTTTTTTGTGTGTGGGCATGAAGCTTCGGCTTACTATACAACTTTTTCTCGAAATAATTAGGGCTGGACCAGTCAAGCTCCAGCCCTTTTGGTCTAGTAGTAGCAGTCTGGAGCAAAAACCAGAACTTGAAGCAACATGATTGTCAAACCCATGACCTTGCATGGAATCAGAATTGAACATGGGACTTGGTATTTGTCAGGACAACTATTATCTTCATTGCATAAACTGAACATGTGATGTGAGCTAGCATTGACCTGGCCATTCAATTGGATTAAGCTGGTTGAAACGCGACCTGGACACTATGCCAGTTGTTTCACATGTTCTGTTTTGAAAACATTGCCCCAGCACATGTGGCAGTATATTTAAATGCCTTTGTAAAATGTGACTGGCGTGGAGTCTAAAGTAGCAAGTATAATTACTCACAGAGAGGTGGCAAGTAGGATTGAAAAATAGGAGAATATAGCAATGAGCTCTTTTCCTTTCTGTAGGTTCACTATACTAATTGGTAAGACTGAGATAGGTCAAACTTCAGATAGATGGCTTGGGGATCTTGAACAAAAATCAGCTATTTAATGTAGGCGGGCATCAAGTAGCTCTGTCCTACTCTGTTGTTGTAGCATCCTATGGTTGCTTTGGCGAATGTCCTGATAAATATTTTTTCGAGGATGTATATTAGTATGTATAGTTAATGAAATAAATCCACATTCTCAGGTTGCTGCGTTGGGTGAAGGCGTATCTCTTGAAGCTAAACTGTTGACCAGGTATATTTCGCTGTATTGGCTGTCTTGTTTTTGAGATGCATAAGCTTCTTTTTTACTTTTTTTAAATTTTTTTGTAGGAAAGAAGCAGCATTACGACAAAGGGAGGTAAGTTTTGAATATGCTATTTCTTGGACAAACAGATATGTTATGCATTGTTATACTACAATCCCACCTCTCTACAATTTCACAGGCTGCACTCAAAGCTGCAAAGCAGACAAAGGACGGAAGAGATGAGGATATTGCATCCCTTCGTTCAGAAATAGAGGCAAAAATCTCTAAGCTCTGATGGTCATAAATTTTTTTATTTTGTGAGATTTGGATTGGTTTTCAAATTGAAATTAGTGTAAACTGTTCATCTATGTAGAGCTTAAAAGATGAGGCAGCGACATCTGTCGAACAACTCCAAGAAGCAGAATCCGAGGCCAAGGCTTTACGTTCAATGACTCACAGAATGGTTTTGACTCAAGAAGAGATGGTATGTTATGCAAAGTAGTCAGTTAGATGGATGATCAAATGGTTTGTACCTGATCAATTGTCTATTTCTCTCAGGAGGAAGTTGTCTTGAAGAGGTGTTGGCTAGCTCGATATTGGGGTCTAGCAGTGCAGCATGGTAATCATATAGAGTTCCATAATTCTCCTTCAAAAAAGAATGTTCACGCGCATTCCAGAATCCGAATGAGTTTCTTGGTTGCATGAAGTGAATACACCTCCAGGAAGCCCAAATGTATATGTTGAATTGTTCTCCAACTCTACTGCTTAACTGTACCATGAAGCAGCCACCCTTGAATATGGTTAATAGTGTTCTGGTATATTATTATGGTTGAGGAGCAATAAGATATTTGTCAGGGAGAGTGTATGTCATTGTTCAATAAGGAAGTGGGCAGAGCTCTTATGGTAGAAACTATATATGCATCTTAAGTTTTTGGTTAATCTTCATATGAGGCTTGATTTACCGGTATTATAGAGTAAGTGGGTATACTTGGCTGTAGATATATTACTACTGCCCTGATTCCGTGCTGTTGACATATTTTGTTAGTGAGGAAGAACAATTGCTATACTATAAGAACTCTTTAATAAAATGTTCTTCGTACCAATGCCATTAGTAGAACACAAGGTACTGTCAACTAGTTTCCCATGAGAGAGTGATATGTTATAAGTAACTCAAAAGATGTAACCTAGATATTCTTTTATCCTTATTTCTCATCCTTCTTTTGAATCAACAACACTACATTTAGGCCCTTTTGCTGTTGGTTTATACTTTCGCAGGTGTTTGTCCTGATATAGCAGCATCAAAGCATGAGCATTGGTCATCTTTTGCCCCTCTTCCATTTGAAGTTGTCATTTCTGCAGGACAAAAGGCTAAGGAGTCTTGGAATGAAAGTTCGTCTTCTTTCTTTATTTTTTTATTAGTCTATCCAGAGGTTTTAGTTGTTTCTTAGTAGTTTTTTTTTTTTTTCCCTGATGCCTTTGAACAGGAGGCAACGAACAGGAAAGGAGTAAGCATGTTCGAGATTTGAGTGATCTAACTGGAGAAGGGAATATTGAGAGCATGCTCTCTGTTGAAATGGCTTTGCGTGAACTTGCTTCTTTAAAGGTAACCCTCTAGTTTTTAAAATTATGGCTTTGTTCATGTTATGACCAATGCGGAAACAATAACGAAATTAAAACTGAGAAGAATAAAAGAACACAGATTTACGTGGAAACTTTTATGGGGAAAAACTATGAGGAGAGTAGAAGCAAAATCCATATGGAAATTCAAGGATTACGAAAAGGTGGCTAAAAAACTCTAGACTCTTTCTGTCTCTGCTTCTCAACCCAATAATTTGATGAAGTACAATATGTATACTACCGCTTCCAAGCCCTAAAGTTGGCCCAAGCACATAAAGAATTCAAGACATACTCAACAAATCTTCACATTGGCTGAATTCCTCAAATAGACAAATAATAAACAATCTTCTCCTCCCATCAGAGTACAACTCAGCTACAACAAACATTAATCAAATCCAAGCAATGCTTGACTTTAGCAACAGGCAAGGACTTCGTCAACATATTAGCTGGATTTTTTTGTAGCAATCTTTTCATACCTGAATATAGCCATCGGCAAAAATGTCTCCAATATAATGTTACCGCACATCGATGTGCTTTGCCCTCTCATGATACATCTGATCTTTAGTAAGATGTATTGCACTTTGACCATCATAATAGACAACAATCACACCATAATCCACACTAAGCTCTCCAAATAAGCTTATTAACTATATGGCCTCTTTAACTGCCTGTACAATAGCCTTATGCTCTTGCCTCTGTAGTAGACAAAGCAACAATATGCTGTAAAAAAGCTTTCCAACTAACTGCACAATCTCCAATAGTAAAGATGTACCCAGTCAAAGACCTCCTCTTATCATGGTCACCAGCATATTCAGAATCAACATATCCTGTAAGAGTCACCAGTTTCTCGAAACTCTTAATCATAATCAGAAGTACCCTTCAAATATCTCAAAATCCACTTCACAGCTTGCCAATGAACTTTTCCTTGGCATGATAGATATCTACTTATCTCACAAACACCATGTGAAATATCGGGTCGAGCGCAATCCATAGCATACATAAGGCTACCAATGGCACTAGAGTATGGAACACGTGACATGTATTTTTTCTCCTCATATGTTTGTGGGCATAAACTAGCTGATAATCTAAAGTGAGCCATAAGAGGAGTACTAATTGGTTGGCATCTTTCATGCCAAAACGATCTAATACCTTCTCAATGTAGTTTTTTTGGGAGATACAATTTTCCCCTTTTTCGATCTTACCAAATTTCCATGCTTAGGATTTTCTTCATTGCACCTAAATTCATCATATCAAATTCAGCGCTCAATTATGCGTTCAGGTTCTATATATCAAATCTATCTTTTGCTGCAATCAACATGTCATCAACATATAATAGCAGATAAATATAAGAATTGTTTGGAAGTTTGCACAACTGTCATATTTGCTTCTTCAATAGCCAAGTTGCACTATGAACAATCAAACATTTTATGCCACTATTTAGATGATTGCTTCAAGCCATATATTGACATTTACAATAAACAAACATGATCTTCCTTCTTCTTTACCCAAAAAAAAAAATGATCTTCCTTCTTTACCCAAAAAAAAAAACATGATCTTCCTTAACTTCAAACTGAAAAATCCTCTGGTTGACCCATAGATTTTCTCTTCAAGTTCACCATGCAAGAAAACTATTTTCACTTGGAGTTGTTCCAACTCTAAGGGCCTACATGGCAATGATTCTGATCCAAAAAAGTGATTCGAATTAGAATTGATTTTTTCTGATTTTGTCTCCTGGATGAGTTTTATAGAATCAGAACGTGTTTGTTAATTACACAAAATTTCTATTCCTGGAATAGAAATGCATTTGCTAGGATCATAATCGAAGCACGAGGGCAGAACAGCAAGACAACACGAGCACAAGGGCTATAGTAAGTACACATCACTTGCAAATGAAATACGACCACGAGGGCCACAACATGAGCACCTAGGCAGACAAATACGAGCACCCAAACAAAAAGAAAACAACACGAGCACGAGGGTGAGCCTCGCCCGAGCCCGATTGGGGCGGCTCAAAAATAACACGAGCACGAGGGCAAACAAACACAAGCAAAAGGTTGACCCTCGCCCGAGCCCCGATTAGGGTGGCCCTCGCCGATTTGGGTGAGGGTTGCCCTTATCGGGCTCGGGCGAGGAGACGAGGGACAGAACTGAGTCATGTGAAACTCACCGAAGTCGTGTGACAAGGACAACGGACGGTGGCGGTGGAGCTAGCGGATCACGGTAGCAACAAACGAAGGAATTGAGAGCCGCGGACGAGGGAGTCTTGTTTTAGGTCGAGGGAAGTGACGAGAGAGAAAGGGAAAGTAACGAGAGATAATGTTTTGTGTTTCTAAGAAGTGGTTCTTTTTCCAGAATCAACTTTTTCTTGGTTCTTGTTTTTGCTCCAAAGCTCTTCCCGGGAACAGAAACAGAATCAGAATCATTTATGCTACCAAATATGATTCTCATCCTTTTTTGCTCGGGAGTATAGAATCAAAGAACCAGAATCATTGTCATGCAGGCCCTAAATCATGCATAGTAATTAATGCAAGAAAAACCCGAATGGAGCCATGTTTAACGATTGATGAAAACACATCATTAAAATCAACTCCCTCAATCTAGCTATATCCCTTAGCAACTAGACAAGCTTTAAATCGATGTCTTTAACTCCAGGAATACCTTCTTTTCTTTTGAAGACCCACTTGCGGCCCACAATTTTCTTTCCTTTTCATGGCTTGATAAACTCCAAAGTCTGATTCTTTTCAAGAGATTTCATCTCTTCATTCATAGCAACTGACCACTTTGCTGAGTCTTTTGAAGAACTTCCTTGTAGGTTTTAAGCTCACTATACTCTACTGACTCTGCAACTTAAAGAGCATAAACAACAAAATCTGAATATCCATACTTCTGTGGAGGCTTCATTGTCCTTCTTGGTTTATCTCTGGCAGTAGAATAATGTTCCTCTTCAGGTTCTTCAGTCTTAATATTATTAGTAGATGACTGAACTGGTTGCGAAGAAATTAATTCAAACTCCACCTTTTCCGCTGCACTTTTTAGATTTTCCTGACAAGTAACAGACGATTCCTTGATAGGATGAAGTATAGCAGTCTCATCAAAAGTAACATCTCTGCTAATGATAATCTTTGATGAGTCCGAATACTAAAGTCTACTTTTTACACCAGAAGCATAACCAAGAAAGATGCATTTTTTGGCTCTGGGCTCTAGTTTCCCTTTACTAACATGTGCATACGTTGGACATCCAAATACTTGAAGAGAAGAACAATCAACAGGTTTACCTAACCATACCTCCTGAGGTGTCATGCACTCAACAGATGTGCAAGGAGAACAATTTATCAATCAACAAGCTGTATTGACTGCGGCAACCCAAAACTCTTGCCCAAACTACGGTAGACAACATGCACTAGTCATGCACTAGTCCTTTCTAATAAGGTTCTGTTCATGCGTTTCGCAATACCATTATGCTGTTGTCTATTCAGTGTAGTATGATGCCTTACAATGCCTTCATTCTTACAGAACTTATTAAACTCGCCTCCACAAAATTCTAGCCCATTATCTGTTCTCACCTCTTAAATCTTCTTTCTGGTCTTTCACAATCATGTTTTCTATTGCTTAAATGTAACAAAAACATTACTCTTCTGCTTTAGTAAATAGACCCAAACCTTCCTTGAAAAATAATCAATGAAAGTGAGCATATACCTTGAACCAAGGCCTTTCGAAGGAACTTTCGCAGGCCCCCAAAGGTCATATGAATATTATCCGAAGTGCCATTTGTTGTATGAATACCTGTTTTGAACCTGACCCTTTTTTGTTTGCTAAAAACACAATGCTCATAAAAATCCAGTTTTCCAATTTTCTGGCCACACAAAAAACCTCTCTTGCTCAGCTCCTCCATCCCTCTAACACTCATATGGCCTAATCACATATGCCATAATTTAGTGTTTTTTGATTCTGTCATAAATAAAAAATGCAACTGAAGTAAATGCCTGTTTTTAGTCCCTTCATCAACAGAAGTGAGCCTCTCATAATCTTCATAACTCCACCTTCAGCAGTAAGCCTACAAACGTTAGCATCAAGTGTACCCAAAGAGATAAGGTTCTTATTCAAATCCGTGCATGTCTGACATTTCTAAGGTTTTGATCATGTGGTCGTGCATCTTAATGTAGACAGTCCCAATCCCAATTGCTTTGCATTTAGCGTTATTTCCCATTAGAATAACTCTGTCATTATATTCTTTGTACATGGGGATCCAATAACGATTACGACACGTGGTACGAACAGCCTGAATCAAGGATCCAACTATCACAGAATTTGTCTTTATCATTTGCAACCGATAGCCAATCTTTTTTTTCTTCTTTAGCAACTCCAGCTTGAGCAGGATTTTGTTTCCCTAATTCTGTCTGTTTTGCTAGCTGTGATTGTTTTGACGATTTGCATTCCTTTGATTTTACTGATTCCTATTTTTTTTTCTCTTTGTTGCTTTGCCTTCAGTTTTAGACAATTTATCTTAATATGCCCCTTAGACTTACAATAGTTGCAAGTCAGATCCTTATGCTTCGATTTTGACCTGCTCCTACCACTGTTGCTTCACTCAACAGATTTCCCCAAGCAGCTAAACTAGCCCCATGATCATTACTGCCTCATCAAGTTTCTGCTTATTTAGCAGCCTAGTCTTAACATCTTCAACGTCGATAGTTTCTCTACTAACAAACAATGGTCTCTCTAAAATTCTTATAAGAGGGAGGTAGAGAAACTAACAATAAAGTAGCTTGATCCTCATCTTCATTCTTAACATCAATATTTCTTAATTCAAAGATAATAGCATTGAACTCAGAAATATGAAACCTAATGGAAGCACCCTCAACCATACGAAGAGTAAAAGGTCGTTGCTTGAGCCTCAATCGATTTGTGGGAGATTTTGTCAGAGACTCAATCGATTGGTGAGAGATTTTGTCAAAAAAATACTCTCCAATTTCGTCCATAAACCCGAAGCTGTTTTGTGATCTAGTACCTCCTGCAAAACTTCATTTGTGAGACACAACTGAATAGTAGACAGAGCTTTTTCATCCAATTCTTCCCACATTTCATCTGACGTGGTTTTCGGTTTCTTCCCTTTATTAAACAGAGTTTTCTTCAACCCTGCTGCGTAAGAACAGCTCATATGAACCTGCAATAGGTTAAAACTGCCTCTCCCATCGAACTTTTCAATATCAAATTTTGTTGTTGAACTTGAAGTCATAAATAGAAGATCGAAAAACCCTATGGCTCTGATACCAGATTGTTATGACCAATGCCAAAACAATAACGGAATTAAAACTGAGAAAAAGAAATGAACACAAAAATTTTCGTGGAAATCCTTGCGAGAAAAACTACGTGGAGAGGATAAGCACACCTCTATAGAAAATCAAGAATCGCAAAAGGTGGCTAAAAAACTCAAGACTCTTTCTATCTCTGCTTCTTGTCCTAATAACTTGAAAAAGAGCAAGATACATACTATTGCTTCCAAGCCCTAATGTTGGCCCAAGACCATAAAGAATTCAAGACATACTCGACAGTTCACAATCAATTTATTTACGTGGAGTTCTCTTTTTTCCTCTTAAATTTCTAAACTTTCTCCTCCTTACAATGGTATGGATGATCTACTGCTTTCGTAACTCATTTGGACAGAGTTATGTCAAAAACGGATCTACATAGATGACTGCTACTTTCGCGGTGGTGGAGTCTATTGATCTTAGTTAGAGGAATTTTCGCAAATGCTTATATATTTTGAATTGACGTCTCAAGGTTGAGGATGCAGTCGTTCTTTCGCTGGCGCGGCACAGACGACCAAATTTGGTTCGTTCTGGTATGATGGATAGCAATCTTCTATGTACTCCATTACTTGTTTGCTTTTTTGAGCTTCCTACTTTATTTGGTCCTTTTCAGTTAATCTTCTCTTGGGATAACATGTGGTATTTTGTGGTTTTTCAGATTCAAAATCGAATGTTGATCCCAAGTTTATTGAGGCTTTTGGTAAGGAGGATATTGTCCTCTTCTTGTACTCTCTGATTCACTATCATATGTTGTCTGATGATACTATCATCATGTATTATGTAGCGTTGGTGCCTCATGTGCTCCAACAGACATCCCTGTGTAACTGATCACCTCTTTCGGTTTTCTTTCCTATTTGAAGATGGAATCTTGAGATACTATGGCGTCAGTTTTTTGGTTTTCTTTCATTTGATGTGCAGATAAGATATGAAAATTTTGTGGATTTCTCATTTCAGACCTTGTTTTAAATATTCCCTTGTCATTTTTTCCTATATCAGTAAAAGCCCCTCTTGCAATAATAGGTGCATGTCTGTTCAATAACCCTAGTACATCTGAGCTGTTTCCTAGTGGCTTTGTGGCTCAGTGTGCCTTGTCAAATTGATTTTAGATGACCTGGCAAAGGAAAAATAGATAATCTGAATCTGTAGATGTGCATGGATCTGCATTAATTTTGAGAGTGATTGATGCGTAACTTTTTATCCTCTTTTGCAGAACTAAGTGAGGAAGAGGCTGAGGATGTTCTTTTCAAAGAAGTATGCTATTTTCTTTACCTTCTTCCTACATGATTAACTATTGTTTTGGCTCTCTGAAATACTTCCTATCCATTTGTTTTCCCTCCCCTTTCTCAATCTTTGTTATAGAGGGAAGGAGTGGGAAGACGCTATTATAACAATCTTCGCTCATGAAATAATAAAGGCAGATATCATCAAGCAAGAAGCTGTAAATACAATATTAGCATTGATTCAGTAAATCCGTCTTACAAACTTACATTGACATGCAGGCTTGGCTTACGTACTTTTGGAGAAGAGCATTGACACATTATGTTGAGGAGGATATTGCAGAAGAAAGGCTTCAGTTTTGGATCAGCCGGAGTGGGCAGTCACCAACCTCTCATGATGCGGTCGATGGTAAATTGTTCTCCCCCCCTCTCTTTTTTATTGCACTTGGGAGCGCATGGAATTCATTTGAAGATTCTTTGATAGATATGGATAAGATTCATGTAATTGGATCTTGTTCACCTAATGCGATCGGTCTTGTAAGTGATTACCTATATCTGATTCAACGCAGATGATATTGGCCCTGTGAATTAATTTCCTGCCAATGTCAATGCAAGACCTCCTTTGGGTGTTGCTCTGCGTTGAATATGAGCACACTTACAATAGTGTTGTGCTTAAACAGTCGCCCCATCAGCAATGTGAAAGTTAATTTTTTCCCTTCATGTTACGAGACAGTTGAACGGGGGCTGTTGGAGCTTAGAAAACTGGGCATAGAGCAGCAACTTTGGGAAGCTTCTCGCAAAGAAATTGACAATCCCCCTTATCTCTCCGCGGGCAACCACAACCAAGGAACAGACTCAGAGATCTCTCATGAGTAATGTAATCAGTTTTCATGATCCACTTGTCAATTGGTTCTTCATTTGTTGTTGATTTATAGTTTTTGAATTCACCTTTCTCTTTGTTTATATTGCTTTGCCGCTTGAAGTGCCATTCTTGTGTATCTAAATATATTGAAATTTTGTAGTATCAAGAGCTGTGATAACTGTGCAATACCGAAAGAAAATTCATTGTAAGATGGGAAAGCTTTCTTTGAAGGCTGATCGATGTGATATGAACGCGAGTATCTTATCCTTCATTATTGCACATATAGTTGAACTTGTAAAAGTGAAGAACTTGAGGAGCATCTTCCCGGATCTTATGATCAGACAACACTTGGCTGTTGTAGTTAGTGCGCATTGGCAGTACTCTCTGCTTTTCTCACTTGCAGAGGGAGCTAGGCTTGGGTGATCTTGCCTGAATATAGAGAATTGCAGGGTTGTTCTATCTTTTAAGTCGCAATTAGACTGAGCTGCTACTGGTAATTGACACGCCCCAGGAATAGTCGTCACCCTGTCTTTTGTCATGAGGCATGAAAGACTGATATCGAATTTAACTTTATCAGCGGGTTGACCCACCATTTAAGAATCCGACTTCTGTGACAAGGTTATATCTTTACTGGGGTCGCTATTACAACATGTGAAAACTCACAATGTAACAGCAACAGGAGGAAATGGAGGAAAAAGTAGAAATCCATGTTATGTTTGGTTAACACCAAAGAAAGAGAGCGCTTCATAAAAGTAGGCTTATTAAACTTGCCAATCTGTGGACGGAAACAGATGACGAGCTATTACCATCCCTAAGCAGGCCATTAAAATTTGCACAACACAGACTAACAAGTGAATGTTAACTGGTAAGGGCTACGCTTGAAAGTTGCTGGATGTTCCATGCAGTGAGGATGGTAAGCAACATAAATAGGAGCAGCGATGCATAAGCGAACACGATGGAAGCTGTGGCTTTGGTGCAGAACTTCTCCAGATGGTCGCATATCGGCATCCAGCCAGTGTGGTTGTTTCCGTACTTCCCAACAAATCCAATTGCTGTCGCAGCCGCACATCCCGCCAGTACTAGCGACATCATCCACTGTTGTTGAAATTTTTTCAGCAAATGTGAAAAATCTTCTAATGTCCGCAAAAACATAATAGACTGGTTCATTGAAAGAGCATGATCAATGTGGAACCAAACCGAACTGACCAAGTCGTGGAGGAACAAGAAGAAGAAGAAGTTGAAAGGTTTCCGTGGGCCTCGAGGATGAGTGAAGATGATGAGAAGGAACAGGGACATCATGGAGAACGCACACGCAGTTGCATTTGCAAGTGCAAAGAACCTGTCAAAAGATAAATCGTTGTTAGCTTCAACAATTTAGTACTTAAGAGAAGGCATCATCTTACATTAAATGCTAATAGCTAGCATGGTTAATCGAGTGGTTACTTAAAAGCCGAAGAATAGCTATATCGGGCATCAATCCTGATGCCAAATACTGTGATAGACTGCCGGCATGTGACCATCAGCAAAGTCGCGGCCAATGTAGTTGCAATTGACAAAATCCTCAAGCAAAACTGGGCTCCGTTGCTCACGTTCGATGATTTCCCGGCTAAATTCTGCTCGTTGACTTTGATCTCTGGGATTGCCATGCTGGTTATGGATGCTTGGATGGTAAGGCCAGGGGGAATCCTAGCGGGCATTTATAGGATGAAAAAGTTGAAGAGAAATCTCCCCAGAAATAAGGGACGCAAAAACTTTGAACCCCCACCGTTACAAGTTGAACGAGCTAAATAAGGATGGCTCTGCTGAAATCAAGCGAGGGAAACTTGGGTTCTCATGAAACTATAAGCGAGAAAAGAATCTCGTGCTTAAGGTGTCATACACACTCCAGTTATGCCTCATTCATGACGCTTGTGTAATGCTTCAAGTTTCGTAGTGATTTGAAATTAGAGTAGAAGCTTACCTAAAAGTATAGCCCCTCCTTATTTTGGTGCACATGCGACAGCATTAAGCGAAAAAGTTCAAATATCGGACTTTTGATCTTGGTTTTACGATGAAAGTTGTATTAAGACCGCGCGATTTCATAATTCAACAAAGCGATCAGATGAAACTAACTTCCGATCTGGGTTCTATCTGTGAAAGAACAGACAAGCATGGGAACACGAAATCTATTAATGACGCGCTAACTTCCATGACTGTGCCATTGGCCGAACGTGGGTGCTCTTCATTTGAGTAGAACAGCTCCAAATTCAACTTAGTCCATGCAGTCGGTGACTCCTTTTCAATTACTTCCTCTGAAACGACCCCTATTTATTACCTCAAAACACGGGATTTTTCCCTGGAATATCTGATGTCATTTTTGTCCGTTGTAATGTCTACGTTTGGGGAGCTCATCCAACAAGCGACATTATCATCAATCCAAATGAGAATTTAGACACATAAGTTAGTTGGCCTTTCACGTGCTCTCTCCTTCTTCCATTCTCTCGGTCCATAGTTGTGCGAGGTGGGCAGATTTGAGCTTTCGACCTCCAAATTCGTTGGGTGCTCCGCCTGGAAGCGCAGAGGGGTACTATGACGAGGGTGCGAAGATGAGGTTGTTGGCGTCGGTGGGGTGTTGAAGGCATGTCGGCAGGAGATGGTGGTGGTGTCGAGTTAGGTGTACAGGGACTTCACCGTCGCCACAGGGAGGAGGAATGGAGCAGGGGAAAAGAGAGAAGAAAGATGGCGAAAAACGAAAAAAAAAAAAAAAAAAAAGAAGAAGAAGAATTTAGAGGAAGAATTAGAAACCTACTGCAGTAATATAATCAAATGCTAATACTTGATAGTTTGATCAGTGTAATTAATACGTCAATCCAGAAAAGAAATCAAGTCTACATCACTGACTTAAAGTTCTCCCAACAGTTAACCATATGCTACTTTGACAAAAGTAGGACTGTACAGAGAAGCCGGTGAAAAGGCCTTTGGCCAACAGGGGAACTCTCTTGCTGTCCCTAGAGATCACACTTGGGCTTGGGACGAGCCTGGTACCTATATAAATGCAGGCAGATCATGCATCTACGTGGTAAATATTGAACAGCAAACGTTAATGTAAGCAGGCAGTTCCACAGGAGGTGCAGCGCGTTTCCCTCCCTGTGGTAACAGTAATGAGTGGCCGACAAAACGGCGAGAGAAGATCAAGAAGGATGCTGGGGTGTTGTGTTGGGATTATTGGGAAGGAGACGAGTGCTGTGATCAAGTTGCTTGGTGGAGCAAGTCGGGATGTAGCAGGATTTAACGTTCAATGACAGCAAGTGCTTCACATTCATCACTTTCTTCCCAGTCACTTTCCTCTGTCGCCTCCCTGCCCCTGATGACACCCTTTTCCTGGCTATTATCGTCACCACCTTCTTCATCTTGCTCCTCCTCTTGCCCTTGCCGCCCGTACATCCGCCCTGATCATGTCCACAATGCCAAGGGTTATACAATCATAGTTCTGCTACGCATTAATCCTCCTACTCATTATGTATGTACAGTTTAGTTTTGGGATAGTTTTTTCCATATAATATACCTCATCGCTGATACTGTCGATCGAAGCCCCCTTGGCATTACCGTCACCGCCCAGAGATGTCATGTCCTTATCCGCTTCTTCATCCATAGCTGCATGCACGCGAAAACAAATAATGCGCATGAGAACAATATGACATCGGCAGGGCTCAATGAGAAAAATGAGTTGTACTGTTCACAACCCAGGAACTGTGCATTTGACTGGAAATGGATGTTTTTGGTTGTCCCTTGTTTCGTAATGCATTATCCAGCAAACTCACATTGTTCAATGTCATCTTCCAATATCGATGAGATACAGTAGATTCGAAAACTTGGAGAGCCAGGATAGGCATCGACCTCCGCATAGCCGACGAGACTTCCTCTTCCTTCTTCAAGTACCTCAATGATGTAATCATCCTCCTCCAGCTCCACCTCCGTCTCCACCATGATGGCCTCCTCTATGGCTGCAGTCACTGCCTCCACCACCATCTTGTCTTCTGTCACGCCTTCTCCTTCACTCCTTGTTAATGTTGTGCTTAAATGGTTGATGCCACTCACGTTCGCAATGCTGCCGCGACAATTGGCATCAGCTACCTTCTTATCTTCTACTGCGTGACGATGATGATCGTGAGTGTCGGCACATGAAGAATTAGGGGAAGAAGTTCCCTTTGAGGATTCTAAGCTACCCTTGGGAAGGAGCTGCATTGTGGAGAGGGTAGAGCACTGCGTGCTCCGCCGTTTCCTCATCCTAATGTTGCTTTGGATCCGGCGTCGAAGCTGGGAGTGGACTCCCAAAGGCAGCGAATGATCCTCATCGTCGATCCCTACTTTCGAACTCCCACATCCCATTTGAGTTCTTTTCTTCTTGAAAGGAGCAGTGGCAGGAGGAGAAACGAGAGATTTGTAAGGGGGGCAGCGGCCGTTCTGGGTTGGTATAATTTTAGCGGCCTAAACGATGGCACTCTACGCCCGTTCCATAGCAACAACGATGTAACATTCAGAAGGACACAGATCTTCACCAGAACAAGGCTATTCGTGGGTTGCCCTTAGCCTATATTTGGCGGCAATGCAA
Source organism: Rhodamnia rubescens (assembly GCA_021437795.1). NCBI lineage: Eukaryota > Viridiplantae > Streptophyta > Magnoliopsida > Myrtales > Myrtaceae > Rhodamnia > Rhodamnia rubescens. The sequence goes on along the minus strand of JAILYA010000002.1, from coordinate 6,337,112 downwards.
CCAACATTGACCCACCAGCTCATCTTAACAGTTGTAACTTGTGTGGAAACTACACGAAACTCCAGTGACTGGGCTTCTCATACAATCAGACGAATCCTATCAAACTCGAAATATTTGGGCCGGCCCTCGTTGCTGGAATTCTAGGCTTGGGCTTTCTGCCCATCTCAAGTGACTGGGCTTCGTAGAGCCCGATGCTGCCTCCCCTTTAAACCCTCTCCTCCACCTCCTCCACCTTTCCTAGGGTTTTGATTTCACGGGAGCCATTCCATTCATCGATCCTTTCATTCCGGTAAAAAACGAAAATCCATGGACGCTTCAGGTCTCAATTCTGCTGAATTGCAACGGCTCATCTCTGTAAGCCTTTTTCGTTTCTCTTGCTCCATCTGGGTCTTTCCCCTTTCGTTCCTTGGCGCTGTTTAATTTGATGTTCGAGCAGAATCGCTGCCTAATTATTCGATAGTATTGAAGAAATCAGGAACCCCTTTTTGTGCGTTAATTCTTCTATGAATATAATCTGGAAAGTCGTGTGCTTTTTGTTTATTTTGTTTCCGCCCCTAGAGTCGCTTCCTATTTCCTTTGTCTGAGCTCAATTCATGATATGTGGGGGTGTTTTAGAAGTAAGATCACTGCTGTTCAAGAATGGTTGCCGGTAATGTAATGTGAATGCTGTCTCTTTGTCCTATCTCTCTTTCGCCCAATCACTTTTTATGTTCTCCCTCTTGCACGAATTCAAGATATACAGGTCAGTCTTTGTTTAAGTGAAGAGATTCTAACTGAAGTGTCTCCCTAAACGGCAGAAGAATAGTTGTGTCTGTGGCCTTTGCTTTAGTTTAGAGCTTTGCCAAGGAAGATGAATTATTTGAATCAAGTGATGGTAAGAATCAATCGTACCATCTTCCTCGGCTAGGAAAGTTTCAACCTTATTGAATCATGACCTGCTGAAGAATCTGCTCTGGCCAATGTTGGGCGCAGACTTGTATTCTGTCCGTTTGTCATATCTAGTGAACTGCCATTTCTGGTCATTTCTCTACTTTTTCCTCCTTCGGAGAAAAGCATCTGGTACCCTGAAGTTCCTTAGCTGTATATGTTATGTAGATATATGTGTTGCACTAACCTTTATTGTATTTCTGCGTATTAAGTATTGTAATCAAATCAGCTTCCTCCGGGTTGGAGTTGTGATATTCTTTTGGCAACATTGTTGGTCCTATCATTCTATTGACCTGTGTAAAACTATGTGGTGGTCAATGCATTGACTCTTCTTTAAGTCATGTGTAATCAATGCTTCAAAATCTTGAATGATCTTAAATAAGTGTGCCTCTATAAATGCCATGATAGTTAACATGGACCATTCATGATCTATAAAACTTACTTTAGAAATCTTGTGTGGTAATGTGCAGCAAGAGAAGGAGAGGGCCATGGTTAATGAGATGGTGGCTAAGCTTACTAGTGCATGCTGGGACAAATGCATCACTGGGACACCTGGAAGTAAGTTCAGTTCTAGTGAATCAACTTGCCTCGCTAACTGTGCGCAGCGCTACATGGATATGAGCATAATTATCATGAAACGCTTTCAGTCGATGCAGTAGAATCACGGATGTGGAAGAAGAAATTGCGACTCTGTTATTTTAGCAATTTTCGTTTGAGAGTATCAGCATTTTTGGAACCGAACAACGCTATTTTGTGAAGTTCTGATGAGCCATTCTCTTGTATTTTAGAAGCGTCTGTCTGTTTTTTTGTCACCAATTGATCTGCGGTCCTCCTTTTCGTCCTGGCATCTCTCTCCTGCTTTCGAAAAGAATTTTGCTTGTTACTGCAAACCTCTCTCTCCCTTTCCTCTGTCCCTTGAAACTTCCATTCTCTTCTGGTGTTTGGTAACTTGAAAGTGACCCTAAGACTGATTACAGGCATGTGGCAAATTATCTCGTGTCCGTGTATAATGATGCCTTCAAGCCAACCAGACCGTTGACGCTTATAGTCCACCATCTTGCCAGGTAGACCTAATGGAGTGGTCATCTTTGAAAGCTTCCTAATGAAGTGGAGTGTTCTCTAGCGACAGGAAACACGTTACTAGAGGCTATCAAGGTTGGTGATCAGTCGGCAACAAGCAAAATTACCTCATCCGAATGTGATTTGTCTATTCACATGTCCTAAAAACTTAAATAGTTAGGGATTGATGATGTGAATGGAACTCGCTACGACTGGGTAGAAGAGATTGCAGAAACCCGCCTGCGCTAGAGATTCTATTTTGCCGTTGTGAATTAGAGATTCTTATAGCTTTGCATTCAACAATCCCGCTCGAGAAGGTCGATAGGATGATAAAGCCCTCAGAGCATGTAAAATGGCTGCTGCTTATAGTATGAGAATCGAATTTAAGATTCTTGGGTGTGTTGGCATCTTGAAGGAACCAACTCAAAGCCTTTGTTAGGCAGGGGCATGTATGAAAAGTCGAAATAAATCTCATGAGCAATCGATTGTTGTAGCTATTACATCCTCTTTCGCATGCAAATTGGAATAGAAACGATCAGAAAGAGCATACGTAATTGAGAAAACAAGATTACCAAGATTTCACAAGGAAAACGACATATTTGATGCCACAATATTTGCCTCCATCTAGTAGAGGTGGCAATAGTGGTTGTAGGCCCACTTTTTAACTCATTATCCATAGGCCATGTGGTTTATGGGTTTTGCTGAGTTGTTTACTGCAGGTCTGAATCAGGGTGATAGAAAAGGACTGGTGGGACTGCGAATGCTCGGATTGAACCAAATTAGCCGGTTCGGTCCGATTTTTTGAAAGCGCCGATCTGATTGGCTGGTTCCAGAAAATTGGAATCAGTAATTGTGGGTTCGATTCCCAGTTCCAACGGTGGAACCACCCATCTGGACCGAATCGACTATTTATTTTATTTATATTTTATATTTTAAAAAAAAATTAAAGAAACCATGTAAAATATTAATTATTAGAGGTATTTCTACATGTTTAAAATGTGAATATGTGTTCCAAGCACATGCAACCGGTTCCATTGGGTCACTTGAGAATCGGACCAATCGGTGCGGTCCGATCCGATTCTAGGCACCTTTGATCCTCGTTCTCCATTCCGGAAATTGAAAATCGATCCCTCATGTCCGGTTCCTGATTTCAAGTGGGATCGGGTCGGATAAGGAATAGATGACCTTAGTCTAAATGGATTAAGAAAATAAAACGGATTTCGGCTAAAGTGGGTCTAAAGAAAACCCATTTTCCTAACCCATTTTCAGCAAAAAGAGTGAAATGGGAGTCCGTTTGTTGTCATTCAAGAAAGGAAGAAAGCCATCACACGATTTTTACCGAAAACAGAGGAAGATGGCCATTATGCCTTTTCTTTTCTTATTTCAATTTTCTATATTTAAAAATTTTCAGAAATCAAATTTAAATCTTTCTCAAATATATTAATTTTACTCAAGCACCCGAGCTCCCTCACCAACTTGGGGAGTCGGTTCATGGAGTAGCCCAATCTTTAGAGGTAACAATTTAAAGAGAAAAATTGTTAAGAATCCGAGCCGGGTTGGGTCGGAATTGAGTTGGGTATAGGTTGGAACAAGTCAAATCGGGTATAAGTCAATAAAATTGCCTTACATAAAAATGGGTCAATTTGAGCTAAACGGATCAATTTGAGAGAGACCATTTTCGACCTGACTCAACCCACCAAATTGACGAGCCTAGCATCTAGGTGCTACCTAGCTCCTGCCAACTGCCCCTAGAAGTTGAGTTTTTTATAGGCTCACCAGTCATGTTCATGTGAGGATCATTCATAAATAAATAGGAATTCACTTTTGATCTTCAGTCCAATTAGCCATATACATTGCAATAGTTAGATACGTCCTACCTATGCTGAGCCAATCATGGGCGTGAAATGTTTAAAACTCGGCTTTGATATCATGTTAAAAATTTCCAATCTCATACGACTATGCATGCTATATCTTATATTTCATAAACTTTCCTTGCATTCCTACGCATAATAGACTTTAAACTTATCTACGTAGACACTTAGATAGAGTACTATACTCGGTACCATCATAAATTCTCAATTTTCATGTACAGGCAAAGACAAATGCTAAATATACCTGACTTTTTGCTAAGTGATTTGAGGAGCCATTCATTTTAACATATAGAGCTCACTTGTTTAAGTGTTCAATACGATGTTTCCAAATCAATGAATAAACATTGTAATATCCACAACGGTATTTACAGTTCCTGGCATTGCTAGTAGGTGCTTCCTATTCTGTTTAGTTTAGTTCAAAGGTTAAGGAATACCTGGCAAGAGATCCCTTCTTCAAATCAAGGTGGAACTCAAATTTTGATACCAAGAGGTACCTCGTGTGACGAGGCTACCGCTTTCGCATGAACCTCTCTTATTCAAATACAATATTACTGTTAGGATTAGGTGCACGAACACAGCAAAAGTAAAGAGTAAAAGCGAGAAATAGAATTCGAGAATAAGGTTTTATCCTAGTTCACTTTTAAACTAAGGCTACATTCAAAAACACTATAATTACAACATCTCATCTCTTTGTTACAACCCTCAATTACAAGAGAAATATATTATGCATACACAACAGTAGCTATATGAACTCAATCACAAACTAACAATAAAATATGGGTTCAAACTATAAAAGCCTTACGGCATGCGGGGCGCGCTGCTCCTTTGAGACCCTAACCGGAGCGGCTCCCTCGAACGCCAGCCCAGAGCGGGACTCCATGTTTTCATATCGAATGAGAGTATGAATCACATCCCAACACTTGCCACATTATCGGCACTCGATTGAACTCAATAGCTAGCTCCGGACATTTGTAGTTGTCACCTCTAGGATTTGTCTGTGGGTATGTTACGTGATGTGGTTAATCTTGTGTTTTTTAGTAATGTATGAGATTTGGCTTCGAGATATCTGGTTTAGAGAGAGAGAGAGAGAGAGAGAGAGAGAGAGAGAGTTAGGGGTGGTTGGGAGAGTCATAAGAAGAAAGAAAGAATGCGAAGGAATGGAAGGAGGAGGGAATTGGGGAAGTCATCCGTGGGACAAAAATATGAGTTGTAAGCCTCAAAGACCAGTTGGTGGACGACACATCAGAAAGGAGGCCTGGTGGGGCCCGAGCGGGAGTATTTTGCGGCAATGTACTTGGACTTGGAGCTGGGGCGAGAGAGAGGGAGGGAGAGTTCCCTTTGGTATTCTGGGTGGTGCAAGCTAAATTTGGTTAAATGAGGCCAAATGCAGAAGTAGGGGGAGAAAGCTGTTTGGATCGTGTTCCACTCAGTTGGATGATCAAAAGTGTGTTGAGTGGGAACAACTGGAAAGGAATCATCATCATCTTTGTACCGATACTCCTCGACTGTTTCCCATGCAAGTTGGCTGAATTCCGCACTTGGCACTCTCAGTCTCAGCTCTATATATACCATCTCATCTCCATTCTCGGGAAGCCTCGTTCGAGATCACACCCATTATGAGATAGTAAAGACAGAGAGCATCTGGAGAAAGTGGGGAGTGTGATCAGCGAAGTGTGTGTGAAGTGTATAATTCAATTAGGCAAAGCGTTTCTGTAACGTTCGTCCTTCGGAGAGATGGCCATGCAACACGTAGCCACGGTGGCTTTTGCTTTCGGCCTTCTGGGTGAGTGCTCGCTCCCCTCCTCCTCCTCCTATTACCTCTTGATCTTCACCGTCAGTCTTTCCACGATCTGCTTTCAAGATGTGCACTGCTCGACTATGGTTGCATGCACTTCTTCTCACTCTTTTTTAAGTGATTATCGAGTGGTGCACGTTTGACTTCTTTTGATTGTTTTGCAGGCAACATCGTTTCCTTCATAACCTTTCTTGCTCCTCTGTAAGCTATAATCATCTGCCTTTGTTCCCTTACAGTTCAAAAATATGGTATCATGTCATACTAAAAGCTACTTGGTTCGATGGTATGTGTGGCAGGCCCACTTTCTATAGAATCTACAAGAGAAAATCTGTGCAAGGGTTTCAGTCGATTCCCTACGTGGTGTCGCTTCTGAGCGCCATGCTTCTGCTGTACTACGGACTGCTTAAGAAGGATACTCTCCTCATCACCATCAACGGAATCGGCTGCGTCATCGAGACTGCTTACGTGGCTGCCTACCTCATCTACGCCTCGAAGAATGCTAGGGTATTGACGTTCTTGTTAATTACAAAGGAATGAACGAGTTGGTATTCTTTTATGCTTAAACTTTATAAGCTGTAATTCTGTAGATGACGACCTTGAAGCTTTTCCTGGGCATGAACGTATTGGGGTATGGTGCGGTGCTCTCCACCACTTTCTTCCTATCAAAAGGAGAAAATCGCTCGTGGATTCTAGGATGGATTTGCATGACATTCTCTCTAGGCGTATTTGCCTCTCCACTTTGCATCCTGGTGGGTTAGAAACTAGTTAAATCTGATGAAATTTGTGAGCATGTAGCAGCGTGTGAGTGTATATATACACTAGCAATCTGCGATGGACCGGGTTCATCAGGTTTAGCCCAGACGCAATAATTTCATTATGGTTTGATGATTCATAGGTTTCGTTTCGTCTCGTTCGTCCTTCAGTTTTGCACTCGCTACTGTTAATGACTTCATTTCCTAAGTTCGGTTACTGAAATGGAACGAAAAACTATGGATGTGGCAGAGAAAAGTCATAAAAACCAAGTGCGCGGAGTTCATGCCGATAACTCTATCATCCTTCCTCACGCTCGGTGCAATCGTGTGGTTCTTCTATGGCTTTCTCCGCAAAGACTACTTCATTGCCGTAAGTGGAAACCTGAAGACCCCCCAACATCCTTATTTCATTCCAACAAGTCTTGCTTTGTAACTGCTTTAAGGTATCTATGTACACACGACGCAGGTGCCAAACGTGTTGGGATTTGCATTGGGAGTGGTTCAGATGGTGCTTTACGCAATATACAGGAAGAACGCGCAGAAAGTGGTAGTGGAGCCTGATTTGCAGCCGCAGGAATCGAGGGAAGAGATCATCCACGTCGAGAAGCTGAGCGCAGCCGTGTGCCAAGAGCTTAAACCAGTGCTAGCTGCGCAGTGGAAGGACGTCCTGAAAGACGGCATCGGCGAAGATGACCAAATCGTCGAGATGGCTTCCAAAGCAATCTAGGCAGGAATCGCTGCTCATGGACAAAAGCTTGACCAGTGCACTATCCAGGGTCAAGCACCGTTCCTAATGTTACGATACCAGTACACTTGTCTTGTTTAGCCAACTATCTCCTCTCTCGCCCCCCAAAAGAATCCAGGTCTGCCTGTATCGCCTATCTGCACTAACCATGCAATTTATCAGTTGATATCAAGCAAACAAACTATATTAATACGGCACTCTTTTCCTCTGGGGCCACGGGCAAGAACCCATCAGTCCAAGACAACTTTCGGTGGTGTGTTCCTGCAAGTCGAATTTTGATAGTACCTCGACTATGTTGTCGTTACACCAAAATCTCATTGGTGACGAACTCCGTATTCCTAGTTCAAATCAACCCGTGCTCAGATTCAACAAGATCATTAACTCAGAAACATATTCCGTAACTTTTCTTTCAATGTAGGATCTCACTAAAAAAATAAGGAAAAAGGAGATGGGACCTTCGTATGTAAGTTAAGTGGGCGAAGATTATTCTCCATACCTGACGCTAGCAAGAAGAAAAGCCGTATATAGCAAGACAAAACGTCCAAAAGTCACCTAAAGTAATGTCAGTTTGAAGCCACAACACCTTTGATACTGCGGAGAGATAGGTGAGGATCGCAGTAGCTCGGCTGGATGGACAGACAACAAAAAAGAGGTGACTCGCATACAAAGTTCTACATCACAAATTTGATCATAATATTTGATCTCCAATGCCTTGTCTAGACCATTAAATAGGACTAGTCTGGCTAAATGCACTGTACGTTTGTTGCCAGAGACTTGTAGTCATTAACGATAAAACCCGGCTTTGGCAATGATACGAATAAGTGCAGCTTAGAAATTGATGAAAAGCAGCAAGCACCTGGAAATAAGCCCCTCAGACCTTAATTCCACCTTTCACATAGTTATACGAAGGTGGAACGCGATGCAACCAGAGAGACCTTCATTCAGAACGCAGGAAACACACACCACTTCAAGGTTACAATAATTGAAGTTGTGAACACATGTTTTCCCGTTCAACAATTGCAAATGCATAATATGCAGTGGAATCAATTGAATGGAGAACCACTCTTTTTCATGGTGGGATTAGCACTTCATCAACCATCAAGGACAAAAAGAAGCCCCATCTCACGGTCTTCTCCTTTAGCTCAAAAGTGCCCAACCTGGATGTGGGCACTCATATTTCCATCCAGGTCCAGAGTATCTTATGCAATGTAGCCATAACCCCACTTCATGCTCCTCATATCTGGCAAAAAAGTATCAAAATATGGGAAGGACTAAGTGATGTGATGTAAATCTGTCTTTGGTACACCAGCAAATCCCCTATAGAATCAGATAGATCATTTACAATGCTGAGGTATGCAAAAGACCAAATCCTGAAGGCTTATAACCCAAAGATCCGCGGGGGGGGGAGGGAAGGGAATATTCAATAGGCGCCTTCATAAGACCACTTTTCCGATGTCTCTTGCCATTTTTATCGCATGGCACATCATGCAGGGATGTAGGTCAACAGCATGTTTGGTGTCGAGTAAGACAAGAGCACCTAAAGAGAGGATTCACTTTAGAATATCAAGGAAAGCACGTCCTCGTCAAAATAAAAGTTGCCTTCTCGAGTTTATGCTTAGCCATCTATATCTAGAATCTTACCTTCACCATCAAATGAATAGGAACCATCATTTTGGGCCCCAAAATTGTCATTTTTTTCTAAATTTATGTTTTAACTTATGCTGACACCAGGGGAGTAGCAGATCGAATTACAAAAGTTTCTCTTTTTCTCCTTTTTTCCCATTTGAAATTTTTGTGAACAAACTGTAAAATCCCTACTGCAGGGAATGATCTCTACCAATATGAGTCCAATTCAGCTAAAGAAAACCTGCCAATCCTCCGATTTGAAAAGCTCAAAAACTTATGAGCCCAATTCAAACAAATTTAGTTTGAGGATCAACCTAGAAAATCACAAGAAGTTCAGAGAACAAAAAAAGCAATTAGAACGGAAAAGAGAAGCTAATGGTCATTACCCTGTTGGAGCCAAATTTGGACAATGTGTGCACATGGGATCAATGCTGAAATTTTTGCAGCAAGTCTCTTCACAATCATCAACATATGTATTGTCTGTTTCTGAAATCAATGACTTGCCAGCAGCTCTATCGGCACTCATTCCTACATCGGAGCGATTATCAACATATTCAGACAGGTAAAGCATGTCGTTGGCAATTGGATGTCCTGTATGCCGCAAGTGAACTCGTATCTACACCACAGCAAGTGAACAGAGCAGAGCATTAAACATTGAAGAACACTTAAAATCAGATGATAAGGAAAGAAAAAAGTCCTAAAGGCCATTATATCTATCATTTCAATGAAGACATAAAACTGTCTGACTGAAATAATGAAAAGATGGATGGCACATACGTCCTAATAATATGGTCACAGCTCAAAAAAGAAAAATATTATAGCTAGAGATGAGGAAAAGGCAAATTCATGCTTAGTCTGATCGTCCCAAATTCTTCAAATAAACAAGCAAACAAGAAGTTGTATATGCTAGAAATGAGGAGAAGCTCATTATAACACAAAGCTGCCCAAAAAAGGACCAAGCTGAGCAAATAGCTATCATATGATGCGGAAACTACGATTAGCAAATCATGCATCCGTGCAAGCGAGCAGCCTCTGTTAAGCAACTGAAGAGGTTTCCTATTCTTTCCATATGCTAAACATTGTCTCATTTCACATAGCTTCTATACATCCTTACTTGATGAGTCCGTCCAGTAACTGGTTCACACAAGACAATACTGTGAGTCCCGTTGCTGCTAATCCTTGTAAATTTTGTGGAAGCTGTCTTTCCTTTTGAAGGTGTATCACGACAAGAGTCACCCGCCTGCCCAACCAAATTGAAAATTGGGACTGACTTTTCCAATTTAATGAAGCAATGAGATACTAATCTACACAAATCTTTAGTTCTTTCAGGATAGAACAGACAATTAACTAAAACTTACCTCGACTATGCTTCTTCCTTCCCGAGGATTATAATAAATGCTAACATCAACTAGCAGCTGGAGGAAATAAACGATCATATGATATGTGATCAGTGGAGAAATATTGCATACGCTTTCACTTGCAATTCAAACTGTAATGGTACTATACCCAAGAATAGTGAGGTTATTAACATTTTAGTGGGAGTAAACTAAGATTTCTTGAAATCAATTATTCCAAATTATAGTGAATTTCACGAAGCATGAATGTCTTTCTTTGGCATGGCAAGACAATGTATTCATTCACGGAAAAGAATAGAATAAAGTACAAAAATCACTCATACTGGACATATTCTATTAATGATACAAAGTGAATACTTGTTAACGTGAAATATCTAATTCTGCTCTAATTGCCACATGTTAGTGTGACTAGATGTTAACAGGATTTAACAGGCCCTTATATATGCCTAGATCACTACTTTTCTTTCTCATACTATAATCTTCCTCACCAATCTAAGGAAGTATACCTCTTCTCTGGAAATACCCCAACCACCTTGGCAATGTACTGTTTCTGCACCATTCCACCTTCAATCTGCAAGAATTGAGTTCCCAGACAATCATAACATTTTGTCTATATATAATATGATCTTTGCAGTCTCTGACGAATCCAATTTTTGCAAATTTTTATGGCAGGAAACATTTCAGATTGCAACAACAGCCATTAGCATCAAGGAGAAACAGCGTATTCTCACTCTTTGTAGACATAAAAGTTTTCAATACAAAGAAAAGCCACAGAATCAATATTTTGAGGACCTCAAGCCTTAGGTATCTATTTTCTAGAATAACAAGCTCTAGATACGTAAGGATGCCGATACACACTAACCACGCATGAAGAAATTCTCTCCTACAAGCTTAGGTATCATTTTCTAGTAAAACAAGCTTTCGTTACATAAGGAAGACTGTACACATTATCCACACATGCTCTCTTTCGCAGATGGAGCACTAACGTGCCACAAAGATAAAGGATCACCACTCAAACTAAATGGAGCCAAAAATGCAAACTGACTCTCACCTGTTGCCTGAAAAGATCAGCTTTTGCGGCATTTCGGGCCAAGATAAGGAGCCCTGAGACAAGGCGATCCAATCTATGAACCGCTATTATGTCAAAGAAAAGATATGTAGCCAGAGTTTCTAGAGGAAATGTGATAAATACGACTTTGCTGGAGAACCACAATGTCATTTACGAGAAGGGTAAATGGCAGTTGATCATAAACGATATCAAACCCCATAAAAAACAATGTCCTTGCATGATTATGTAGATGCTTTCAAGGGGCTCTACATGGATACGAAACAAAGGGGCCAATCCATGCTCAGCTTGAAGTATACCAATGACGGTATTCTTGCGATACTGGCCACATGGGTGAACCTAAAAATACGTGGAAGAAGTCACATTAAAGCAATGCTAAAGAAGAGATGAGTCCACACCAGTGATTCAATCTCCTGTAGGGGAGATAGCATGCAAAGACTTTCAGATGGAAAAGCAAAGCAAGAGATTAGAAATCCAAGGCAACAGATCTACTATAACAGACACAATCCACATCAAAAGAATAAAGCAGTTCGTTGCAGTGGATATCAATGCTATGAGAGTAGTTAAGATTGTTCTTGAAAGCTCATGAAGAGTTGAAAAGTACAACACGAGACTCTTTCACATCCGCATCAATGCCAAAGGAGGGGTGAAATGCAATATTTCAACGCGACAGAGGCACAGAGGAGCACAGAGACTAGCAGCCTTACTCATCAGCATTTAGCAGGGACAAAACATCAGCGAGTAGCAGGCGACTTACCGGGACAGAGGCGGGCTTGCAGACAGTCACAAGGTCTGGCTCTTCGACAAGCACAGTGACGTCAGAGGCCATTACAGGAGGTTCATGCCTACAACCATTGTCGCATCAATCGAACAGCTAGCCAAATGAAATCAAAGCAGCAAAAGAAAGGAGGAAAACAAGGCAGAAGACGACGAAGGTGGATAGGATCCAACGCTTGACGCAGAAGAAGGAAGACGACAGAAAAGGAAGCAACAACCTGTGTAAGAAGTGGCTCATCTTCTGGGAGGGTTTGAGAATGTAAGAAACAGGGACGGTCTCTCCATCAACTTGAATGCGCCCGCATTGAACGGCGCTCACCTTAACATGATGGTGGGCAGGGCAGGGCAGACACAGACACAAAACACAACCCAACCGTGACTAAGAAACGGTGGCATGTAACAGCCGAAGGCAGAATCAAACAGAGGAAGATTAAGGGAAGTACATAGTACTCGAAAGGTCTGCCTTTGAACTCTTGGGCGAAGAAATCAACAATGGTTTTGCCTGCCCATCGATTCTTGACCTGTGGGTCATCAGAAGTTGAGCTGAGAATGCTGAAAACAATAGGCGTGGGGGGAGAGAGAGAGGGATTGAGGGAAGACGGACATGAGAGATGAATTCGAAGTAGTAGGGCCTGACGAGACGTCTCCCTGGCATAACAATCGCATCAACAATCAGAAGTTCACTCGTTCAGAATCTGAATCAGGGAGTGAGCGACCATTCATTCAATCATTACCCTTTTGAAATATGTAATCCTGACGCTCCGGTGGGTTCGCCGGCGTCTGCCATACAATCTCCATCGCCCCTCTCTCTCTCTCCCCCGACCCTCGCGGCCTTCTTCCCAAGTCCAGGTGGAGCTCCTCGAGTATCTTAGTAAAAATAACCTCACGGACCCAATTCAACTTGTATAATTTCTCTTAAAAGAACATTTAATGGTTGTAAGAATTGACATTAAAATCCAAACTTTTATGTTATTATACCTATGTCATTGAAGATCGAGCTCAAGCTCTAGTTTCTTTACGAACCGGTTATAATCGATAAGAATCAAGTCAAGTATCTCAATTCTTTTGTTCCAATGGAGCTCAAGAAAATATTTAACTGCTCAATCGAGTTCAAATCAATTTCAATTATAAGTATGCGAATCAAGTCAAGTTGAGCCTCAGCTCGTTCTTAGCGAGCTCTGCTCAAATTCAAATATACCCCTAGCATCATGCTGACAAATCATGCTTTGAAAAGCTATATGGACAGAGAATGAAAATTAGAGTTCAACGTTTAATTGGAAGTTTCTCCTACAAATAAACATTTCAATTGTGTGTCCAAGGCTTTTGGGCACATGAAGAGCTTGTGTTACGGGGTATAGCCTTTTTGTGTAACTCAAAGTTGCATAATGAATGTGATCCTAACCAAATCAAAAAATAATTTTTATCAATTATGATATAAAAATTTGACGAAGAATTAGACAATTTGACATTCAAATATCGTTCGATTTCGATTAAGTCTAAATCCAAGCGATTTAGGATTTTAATCCTCGCACCTAGACCTATCCGACGGAAAATCCAAATTTATTCCCAAACGTTGACCAAAAACCGTCAATATCAAATTACGAAACGCTGGATATTAGCATAAGAGCAACAAAATTAATTTATGAGACCCGGACCCCACTACCACCAAACGATCAAAATCACAAAGTCTCCCCCGCCTCCCTCTCTCTCTCTCTCACGTCCCCCCCCGTACATCGCGACCCCCCCAAACCGCACACAATCCTCCCCTTCTTCTTCGTGTTTGTGAGCTATCACCTCCGACCACCACCTTGACCTTGCTCCGCCACTCCACCTCCTCCGACACCGTGCCGCCGCGAGGCGCCGACGCCCGAAGCCCCCGCAACGCTGCCCCGTTCGGCGAGCACGTTTGGGCTACGACAGCCTCGCGGCCGCCTCCGACCACCATCGATCACTCGTCGCCATCCCACCGACCTCGCCACCACGACGCCACATCCCGACCCGTTTGCCGCCGCGGACTCAAACAACCCCACGAATCCCCCGCCCGTTCGCATCCGTGCCGCCGAGCCGACGTCGCCAGGCCACCCGACCGCCTAGCCACCGCACCGCCGTCCTCCGCCCTCCCTATAGCCCTCCAACCTTGTCCCACCGCCCATACCCGTCGACCGTCGCGAACACCCGAACCCCCCTTCTTTTAGATCCACAACCGCGCATGCTCCGCCGAGACCCACCGCCCGCCGACCACCCCAAACCGTCGCCTGACCTCCACCATCCCACGAGGCCACCGGCCGATCGCCCCCGTAGAGCCCCGAATCACCCCCGACCGAACCTCCCCGTTTGACCCGAGGCCCTTTTTGGGCCGATTCCGGCCGCGCTCGGCCGCCCCGGCCGTCCGCCGCCGCCACCTACGGCAACCCCGAGTCCCTCGGCCGTGGCCGAACGTTCCCTCGCCCCTGCACCACCCGAACCGCCCAAACATGTATTGTTTTCCTCGCCCGACCACTGTTCACCGCCGCCGCCGATGCTCCGGCCAACTCCGCCACCCCGCCACCCCGAATCCGTACCGTCCCGAGTGTTACCACCTCACGAACGCCATTTATCGTGGTGCCAAAACGTCGCGGCTTTTCCCCGTTTTTGGGGGGGAGACCCCCCGAGCTAGTTAAAATTGGAGTTAAACCCCTAAACCCCGATTAGGCCTAATTACGCTTAGTTAGTGTAATTAGCGATAATAGTTATTGTAATAGAGTAACTAGCCTAATAGGATGTTTAGGTAGCCTAATCGTGGCCTAAATAGAGACTTGGTTTAAGTTAAATGGCCACATAATTAGTCACCTATCATGTTTCTACAACTATTTGGTGATTAATGATTGATTGTTGGGCGGATCGCCATTATTTGATCGCGAGCGAGGAAGGGCGAAGGGACGCTCATTGTTGATTGGATTGGACTTTCGATATTCATTTTATAACATCGACTTTTATCTTCGATTATTAAAATATGCATGGCCGATTGTCCCGATCATGCCCGGATGCTTGGTTTTGCATGTTGGATGTGATGGTGAAAATTGTGGGTGTTAGTCCCACGTTTTCAGATACAAAGTCCGGTGGATAATTTGTCATCCATGCAATCGAGAAAGCAACGCATATTTTCATGAAAATGGCCGAGGGCCGAGTTTTGGGCACGATTGCGTGAGCATTCAGGTACATAAAGATAAAAATTGATTGATTGTCAATGAGTTGAGTGGTCATAGACAATGGTGATAGAATTCCACAAGTTCGACCAAGACGACCGGCCAATCACGAAACCACACGACTGCGATGCACGACAACCATGCCCGTGCCGGCCGACGATTAAGGGATGCATGCGCCGATGGACCGACGCTCCTTATTGAATACCTTTGCATGCCGCGCCGCCCGGATACATAGCTTTAGAGGATATGGACGATGCCGATCCCGCGATACAGCCGGCGTAGGGACCACACCGCGGGAGCGTGTCACGCCGCATGGGTTACCGTAACAAATAGACTACGCGCGTCCGCAGCAAGCGGGATCTTCCAATGAATTGGTTTGATTGATTTGATGAGTCATCCGCACGCATTATGCCGCAAGACCTATATGGTTGAATTATCCGCTCGGGTATTGTGGTTGCTAGACGTAGAACAACGCCTACCGGCTAGGCGACTCACCGAGATTTATTTCTCACCCCGTCGTTTAACCATTTCAGGTCCCAAGTGATGAGCCCGTGGATGTTAGGCTGGGTGTTAGAGCAGATTTTTGGGAGTAGATGATGGCTTACCTTACCCGACCGTGGAGTTTTTAGGTCCTAGTGAGCCGCCCAAGAATGGGGTTAATTATGTTTTCTAGCTCAAAGGATTAAGATTCATCCGCTTGATTGTATAAATGAAATTGCATTTTGTGAAATAACTATTGTGGTGTTCTACTGTTATCCCCGCCGATCTTGCATGTTTGGGAGTGCGCACGCTCCGCATGCGTCGTAGGTTCGTAGGTCGATAGGTACATGACGCTATTCTTCATAACCGTGGCGATTTGATAGGATGTCGCGGCCGGACGGAGCGTACAATGAATAAATCTCCAATGAACTTGTGTGACAAAATTGAGGAAGACTAATGGGGCGAGCTTTTAATGATACTACTAACACACACTAATCTAGGAAATTATCGAAAAAAAATTTTTCCCGAACTCATTCTATTTGTACCAATTTAGCTTTAACCCTTTTAATTTGTCCAATTTAATTATAAAATTTTCGATAATTCGTGAGTTTCAATTGTCCTTATTTAATCCTAAACTTTTCGACAATTTGACTTTTTATGGCCAATCTTGGCAAGAAATCATCGACGAAGCAATCAAGTTAGCATCGGTCATCCTACGCGGTATGGCATACGTTGACGTAAATAATTTTGGCAAATTTTAAATTAATTTTTAATTCGTGAATTTTTGTATTATTTTTTCATTGTTATTTTCTTTTTTAATTGATGCTTAATTCCTAATGAAACGCAATGCTTCTAACCTCTACATGCAATTGGGATGCTATGAATGCTTAATCGACTGTTTTTTACTAATCATAAAATGAGTCTTCTCGCGCTTAGGGATCTTGTCAACATTGATATGAAATTTGCAAGAAAAAATATACTTAAGGATTTCAGTCGATTTCATACGTGGTGTCTCTTTCGAGTGCAATGCTTCTCTTGTACCACGAACTGGTTAAGAATGATACTCTCATCATCACCATCAATGGAGTCGAGTGCTTACGTGTCTGTCTATATCGTCTATGTCTCTATTCATAAGCCCATCCAGGCAAGAAATAGCTCTCGAAAACCGAATGGATATCATTCGCTCGCGTTCTTAATAACACGAGAGTGGGAGGCTGAGGAAGGAGCCTAGCTATGTTCAACGCTTCAACAGGCGGTGGCGGAGTCTCATTCCCATCATTATTCCACCGTCAAGTGTGAAAGGGCCGGGGACGTTAATCAATATTAGTGACCGGAAAAAGCAGAAAAATCAAGAGTTGAACGGAAGGATGAAATCCATTACGGCACTTGCTTAACCAATCCTTAATCAAATCCAATTCCACTCAAACCAAACGTATTCTCTATGTAGAAAATAGGGAAAAGTATACGGGGAGTCCTAAAATTTATCATAAAAATGCAATTGATTCCTAAATTTTTTTTAAAAAAATACGTACGATTAAGTTCTGAAACTTGTTACGGAAGTGCATTCGAGTCCTAAAACTTTTTTATTAGTCCAATCAAGTTCTTCCAATGGTTACATCTTTTTGAAAATTTTAGGGCTCGATTACACTTTCGTGATAAGTTTTAGGACTTCATTGCACATTTCGAAAGTTTTAGGACTTGAATGCACTTTCGTGTCAAGTTTTGGAACTTGATTGAACTTTTTGAAAGCTTTCGGACTCATTTGCACTCACATAACAAGTTTTAAGACTTCCACTGCACTTATTCCTAGAAAATGAAAGAAAAAAGTGCTTATATTTGGTTGATATTGCAATATCCTTCAATCTTAATTATACGCCCGCATGTCAACACAGTCGTCCCGATCAATGCATTTCCAGAGTGCATTATGTTTCTGTGAATTCTCATTGAATCGACATTGACATAAACTCAGCTTCACACACACATCATCCGAAAAGACTACTTTTCTTTGACGATGGAGAAACTCATTTATTTGCGTTTACTTGTGTCTGAAATTCTCTTTTTCCTGCATATAGACTATGCATGCATGGTTTATAATCGACGAGACATCTACTATACTTCATGCACGAGTCTTTAACCACCTGCATAACCCCCACAACTCAATCCCATCGGTAGCTGGAGGAGGGAGCTGGATAGAGCTGAAGGGGCGTGGTTTTAGTGATATCCAGATATGGGAGATGACGAATCTAAAGAGCATTCGGCTAGGGTTAGCTTGAGCTTATTCTATGAAGGATTCATATATCGGATGAATGTCACTTGATCGTGATCAAATGCAAGTTAGTCTACGCGTAGTGAAGAAATTCTACCTCGTTGATCACATGAAGATGTACAGATGTGCATCGCATATTATGACAGGATATGCTACACCGAGTGACCAGGTTTTAATACATGAATGAACTGAATTTTCTAGTTTCTGTGGTTATGGCTGCTTAGGAAGGACGGCCGTGTTGGTTCAGCTTCAGCAATGAGTTGGGTGGAGTGAGCAGGCGGTACGGAGATGCATGACAACACCGCTGCTCCTCGTCATCCGACTTGCTTGTAAACCACCGGACTTTAGGATTGTTGTTAGGAGTTATCCGAAACGGGAACCACCAGTCTTTAGGCGTGGGGTAACTGCCCGGAGTTTTAGTATTCGGGAATAAATCGTCGCCATCATCGTCGCTGCAAGAGCAGTGATCCTGATGGGAATATTCCATCTCGGCAAGGACTTTGAAGAAGAAATCAGGGTGGCAGGGAAGCGACAGAGGGCCTTGGCAGCGGAATCCATACACCGACTCGGCGTCCTCCAGCAAGGACTTGAACAAGGGGTGGTTCGCCTGCTCCGTCTTCACCACGAACCTCTCTTTCTGGTCCCCCTCTCCCACGTACACCGGGAAGCATCCTGCCGGAACTGGAGCTGAAGCCACCGCCCCGCTCGTCTCATTCGTCTTCAGCCACTTCCTAAGTAACCTCTTCATCGCCTCGTTGATCTTCCAGTTCCTCCTGATCATATAGACATTCGACTTCTCCATGACAACTCCCGTGTTCATTATGGAAGGAAGATGGAACCTCAGGAGGTACAAACTAAACTAGAATCAGATTCACGTCTGTATATATGTCTGGGAAGATCTTTGCGCAGGACATAGCCGAGGTTCCGCATAAGGGTATATATATATATACACACACTTATACTGTAGAAAGAGAAGGAAGTATCCACGCAATCCAACGCCCGTTGATTTTCAAAGTCGTCCAAGGAAATTCCTGTCGTCAACCGAGAACACCGTTTAACAATCATTACAATGAAAGGCCGTAGATTTCTCGCTCGTGCGCGATTTGGACAGTCAACGCCTGCGCTTTGGACGATCAGCTGCAAATTAATAACGCCAACGAAATGGACCAACCAACCCATGGTTAGATCCGCACCTTAAAATTCTCGACGTGTCTATTACTCACGGCATCCTGTGGCGACACGTACATGCTTGGAATATTAAGACTTGGAAAGAATTCTCTAGGGCTGCATCAAAGATTCTATTAAGACTTATCGTTTAGTCCGCCGCCGTTGGGCTGGCGGCTGGCCCGTTTCAAAAAAAAAAAAATAAATGTAATAGCTCAGAAAGGTCTCTAATCCAAGGACTAACACCCTTTTAGCGTCCCCACAGGGCTAAATGTTGGGCGAGTCATCGCCGCACTTGGACCCAAAAAAAAAAAAACATCGTAATGGTGGACCGCAAGTCTGCGTTGACCCCCAACCTAATTTATAGTCAAGAACAAGCAATTCAAGAGGCATGCCAATATCATTTAGGAATGGCGAATGAGTTGAATTGGGTTCGGACGGATCATAAATAGGTTCGATCCATGTCCACCCATTTACCTCATAGGAGGTCATTTTTTGCTAAATAATTTACATAGCACCGACCCAGCCTTAGCCCAAATCAAATTCAAACCTACCCACGTAACCCATCCGAAAAGCAGAGAAAATGGCACAACATTTCTCAAAAATTAGAACAAATTTACAAAAATTAAATGAAATCCTTTCTTGCCCTTAAAACTCACATGTACAAAAACACAGAAAAATTTTGAAAAATTTAAGCCACATCCTCGTAAGGCTTGAACTTTTACCACAACCGAAGACAAGAAAAACCTCAAGCTTCTTCTCTTTGCAAGGGATGAACATGGTTCAGGTGTAGAATTCCACTTTTTGAGAAATCACGTGTCGGCGAGTCGTGTAGTGTCATACGTCGGTGCCACATAAACCACAATTACTCCTCGTCCTTGAATTATTGATTCAGGTGCCACTCATCATATGACTAGTGCTTCTCGATCTAATGCAAAGGCCGAATATCGTGTTATGGGTAATGTTATAAGTGAACTTCAATGGGTTTGTATGCTTTGTCGACCGAGATTGGATTGCCTATGACTGGATCATCTACTCTCCATTGTGATAATTAATCCGCTATTCGCATTGATAGCAATCTAGTGTTTCATGAGCAAAGAAAGCATATGGAGGTTGATTGTCATTTTGTTCGAGAAAAGGTGCATTGTGGCAATATACGGTTAGTGCACACGCGTTCCGAGGAGCAGCCAGCAGATATTTTCACAAAACCTCTTCGACGTGAACGAATTTCAAACATTTGTCACAAGTTAGGTCTTTTCGATATGTATACTCCAACTTGAGGGAGAATGTTAATAAGCAAGTTGGGATTATTTATTTAACTGTATAGGGCTTGACTCTAAGTCTATAAATACTTCTTTTTATCTCAATAATAATTATTCTCTCTTTTACTGACAACACCTCTGATGTCCTGCTTTTCTTCCCCTGTTCGAATAACCAAGAAGAATACGACGTCTCTTTCTTCTTTCAACTTCTAGGATTGTGTTCCTTGTTCCTTCGTTTCCCATCAAACAACCCAGGGTAGAATTCTGGCTGGACGAATGGCACCACTTGTCCTGTCTAATTCTCTCTGTTTGTATGCTGCCAAACAATTTGACATGATCTTCATATCTAAGTTCGAGATGTCAAAGTCATCTTCATTACTTTGGTCTTATGGAAGTCCGCTTCGTGTATAAAAACTGATTCTTGAGTCCCTTTTTGAAATAGTTAGAACAAGCCGGTTTCTTATACGTCGGTCACAGTAACATGTCTAATCAGGATGAGAGTGAAGAATGACCCAAAAAGCAAGCAAGGTCATTGAAAATTGCTGGATGATGTGCAGAATCTCTGCCTGAGAAAACAAGACCACCAGTTATGGTGGCAAATTTTAAGCCGCTTGAGTTTTATCATGGTCAGCTACATCGCATCAGAGTTCAATTTTGAATCAGAACTCCCATCAATTAAGAGGTGCGGCATGGACTTTGCCGGCCCGGATTCATCGAAATCCAAGGACTTGCGGTGACAAATGATTATTAAGAATGTCGATACTGGGATGGACTGCAAGAGAGGCATGTAGTTGCGCTTCCTTTTACAGAGTAGCTGCATCTTGACCTTTTAACTTAGTCGGTGCAGACTACTAAGCACCAGCATATAGAGCATAAAATCATAATCTTTCTCTACACAACAAATGACATAATTCAATACAAGTTCTCGAGCAGGGCGCGATAAGACAGGAAAAATCACTCTCAGACCTTCATCAGCTGTTCAAAGATGCTCATGGCTGACTCTGGCAACCCAAGTAGCACATTTATGCTTTTCCTTTCTTTACCATGAGACAGGAAAAGAATGACTTCCTTCTCAGGCAAAGCCACAGGGCCAGACAGTACAGGCTCTCCCCATCCAAAGTCAGTGGTGTGGAAGGACAGCCTAGACCAAGTTGTGATGAGAAGGGTCGCTGCCAGGGAAGGTCTTGCTCTTGTTGTTTCGAAGTAGTCTATTGCTGACCTCATGTAGCTGTCCGTGACCATTTCAATTGCATGTTGGACCTTCCTCACAGCAAAAGACAGGGGACTCTCCATGAGATCGCCGGCGCTGCACAGAGAGTTTGTTAACACTATACCATTACCAAAGTAACCCTCAGGCAGCCGAGGCTCAAAGCGAGACCGTCCATCAACTGCAAAGAGGAGCTTCGTTTGTTGGTCAGGCTTCATTTTTAATGCTTCCGTGCGGGCTGTCCACACAAATGCTGACAAGGCTTCAAAAGTCGTGCATCTATCCAGGGCTCCATCTTCCATGGCTTTCTTCTTGAGTTGTTCGAGCTTTTCGGGGCTGAAACAGAATGATCTATACTGCATTTCCTCATCTTCGTACAGTTTGCCGGTGTTTGAGACATCTTCAATCTGGTCAAATTCGTGATGTGTAAACTCTACCTTAGGAGGATTTCGGGCTTTGAGTATGGTCCTGTCTAGGAAAGGAGGGACATTTAGAGTCAATCCCCTGGAAGTTTCACCCCAGGAGTTCACAAAGTCCATGGCAGCAATCCCATCAAACATACAGTGGTTCATGCATAGCCCCAGAACAAACCCTCCACACTTGAATCTTGTCACCTGCACAGCAAAGAGTAGAGTCCATATGAGCTCCAAAGGTGGATTTAACTCTCCAATCCAAGGGAGGGAACAACAGAAAAGTAGCTAAGACGCAGAGAGGAAAAAAATCAACTAACTGAGCTTCACCTAGGTAAAAATGCCAGATACGTGAACAACAGACGGTCACCCATGCATCTTAATCCACCTCTGAAGATTCAACTCAAAACTTTTCGACGAAAGAATTGTAAGACGAGCGACATCCACTTAAAGAAATTATTATCCAACCTGAGCCACTACGGGAGGTATCTCGAGTATGTTACTGGCACCAGGAATGTCGTAAACCAGCTTTCCAAGAGTCACTGGATCAGGTTTGGTAATATCTCCAATCTCCTCAATGGTACAGTTAGCTTCAGCCTCAACCAAAACAGCACCCTCCCCCGTGCAATCCACTATGAGCTTCCCTTCGGGGCTAATCTTCAGCCTCCCGAAAGCGGATAGTAGCGAACAAGAACCTTGGAGAGACCATTCTTGATGACCTCAAAAGCTTCCTCGTTGCCTTTCGAATTGGACTTGAAGCAGTAGATGGTGCGGACAATCACCGCGATGTTCTGGTCTAGGTTCGAGAGGTAGTAGAGGCCCCTCTCAGTCTCCTCGGCAGGGGAAACCAGAATAGCTTCTTGTTTCTCTACACTGAGTTCAAGGGTGGCGCCATTGCTGACAGTAGCCGCCATTAAGATTAGATTGAAAAGCCTGGTCACAACTTCATCAAGTCACACATGGTTCTCATAGCAGAGGCACAAAATTCCTAGCGGACTGATGCACTGTATATGCACCTCAAATTATGACGGATTTTCGCTTCGTACATCGCTTCGCATTGAACAGACTAGGACCAAACAAAGACAAAACGAAAAGATCAAGCAAATTTACCTGTGAAATGATCAGAGAGCAGTGGGATGAGCAACAGAGGCGTGCATAATGTTCATGTGCTTAGGAAGACGGCAAATATAAGAAGAAGAGGTGGCCCAAAGTTTTGATAGACAAGCGTGTTGGTAAACAAATGTACCGCCATGAAAGAGACAGGGTGATGGGGGCTGTCTGGCACGCAAAGCAGTATTAGTGGAGGGATTAATGGCAAGGAGAAGGAGGATCCTGATGAACTTGAGAGACTCCTTCAGGAATTGCAAAGAGATGTGGGGTTGAACTTGGAGGGGAGGAGGGGGTAGGCTACTGCCACTGCCCATTGGGCTTCACCAAAACACTACCAGCCAAGTAAAAAAGGGTGGCGTGTGACTGAATTTGATACCATTTGAGGTTTGGTTGGTGGGGTAGGCGTCCAATTCTTTGGTTTCTTGATCAAATTAAACAAAGATTTACATTGCTTTTTGCAGACAATACTCAATGTTGTCTTGGTTCCCTCCTTCCTTTCCTTTTGCTCATCTCCCTTTTACCAACCATCCAAGACAAATGATGTAGCATAATAATATGTGAAGATTCATTTGATAATCCATATTATTATATCCATTTGACAACCTTGTCATATCCTCTCTCTCTCTCTCTATAGCGCGATTTTTGCGGCCTCTTTCTCGGATGGTCCAAAGCAGGAAAGGGAAAGGGATTGTTTAGAATACAGCACCTTTAATACTAGTTGGTTCAAACATCCAAATTCCATTTTCAAGTGGAAAGGAAAATTGCATTTTGGATTTGAATGAAAATCGCCATCTGAAGTACCCCCCACCTCTGGCTCTGTCTAGTGGAATCTGGATGAACGAAGACATGTATCAAGGACACTGACTGGGATGGAAAGGAACATTAACACACACACACACACATGCAGTACATGAAGTATGTCCTGTCACATTGTTCTAATATCGTATGAGGTATTTTGACGATGTATTACTTGTCAACTAAGTGTAGGGGCGAGCAAAAGAAAACGTTCGGACCGAGAGCTGTTTGGATCGGGCCGAATCAGCTAGTTCTAGGCGGTTCCCAAGGGCATTGATCCGGTTTGCGATTTCAAAAAGATGGAACCGATGATTTTCGGTTTGGCTTCCGGTTTCGTGTGTGGAACCGCCTACCAAGATCGCCCAGACCAGACCAATGATTTTTCTTTTATAATTATCTTTTCCTCGGGAGCTCCTCCTAACACATGCACACACCACTCCTAATTTCTCAAAACCATGATGTCCTCATTGTCGCCGCTCTTGTTCTTCTTTCTTCTTCCCTTTCCGCGTGGTTTTGGTTCTGCCCAGCACGGGTTCCAACTCCATACCACCACTGTTCACCTAAACTCCTTCAATTTGCTCTGCTTTTGATAAATACCCAGACCAACTCGTCAGCCAATCCCCATCAAGAGCACTGGTGGTGGAGGAGGGCTTGCGAATGCCTTAATGGCCCTTTCAGCGAGGAGCATCTGGCGTCGGATCTCCCCCGGCTCTCGTCGTGTTCGTCTTCTTCTGTGTGCTCTCGTAGCTAGTTTTCTTCTCCAGCCGATGACTCCACATCGGCTCCACTCAAGCCTCTGCTAGCGGTCTTCTCCGCTGCCTCCCGCCCATCACCCTTCTCAGGCCAACTGCGCATGGCCTGATCCAGACCGGCCCGGTCCGGTCTGCAAAAATTTTGGAACCGGCAAGTCACCATCGGGAACCGATCAACTCTAATTAAGTGTATCGCAGTCTTGTGATTTTGTCTATTAACATCAAATCACAATGAGCTGGATGATTGATCAGTCACGCCACATTAGTCGCACGTTATCACCAACACATAATATACTTATTCGATGCTTCATCACGAGATAAGAAAATTATCCCCATCTCCCAGCCTTCACTTTTTGTCCCCCCTCCTCTCTCTCACTTAATGTCCAAAGGTGATGTTAGGAAGAAGATCCCTGTTTTCTGAAAATGAAGTTTCCCCTCAAATCGATCTTTGAACTGAGTTTCCCACGAAAAACAACAAACGTTTAAACGGAACGGGAACTGATAACCACTTGGCTTTCGTCTCTGCTTTTCACGTCCCATACCAGCAAAGAACTCCCTGTACATGTGAGACCTTGCTTATCATCAACAGTCAAGACAAGACCACTTGTTACCAACAAGACCATCATATAAATTTCCACTTTCAACTCTGAACGTGGACTGATAATTGTATCTTCACCATGTAACTATGGCAAAGGACACTCATCAATATTTGTGTACGGTGCTCATTTTGGTGCCAATTAGGAGTCTTTGGCGAGCCACGTAAATGTCAGGCGTGATTGTCGGCGAAACACACCAAAGTTGGCACTGAGATAACTGTTTACAAAAATTTGACACTTAACAATATGAGCGTCGTGCATAACTATTGGTACTCCAGGTGTTTTTTTGCCATGTAGCTACGTCAAAAACTGTCTGAAGCATATCTTGCAGAATATCACTGTGCTTTGTTTAGATAATTGTCATCACCAAATCTTCCAATGTACAGTCGATCTCTCCTGGAAATGGGTGCTTAATGTCTGCAACCATGAACTCATGCACTATGTTATCGACCTCAATCAAACTAAGACCAGGGTTCTTGATGATCTGCACATCTTTCATGAGTCTTCGGACCTTGCCAACATCATTCCACCGTCCGTTAGCAGCATAAATGTTCGAAATGAGAGCGTAGTTTGCATCATTGAATGGCTCCAACTCTACAAGCTTTTCCATGGCGCTCTCGGCTAACAAAACATTACCATTGCAAGCGCATGCATTGAGCAGAGCTCCCCAGAGGAACTCGTTGGGTTCAATGGGCATATCCATCATGACCCGGTAAGCCTCCTCTGTTCTGCCTGCCCTGCACAATAGATCTACCAAACACCCAAAATGCTTGATATTAGGTTGAATCCCACAGTCTCCTCCCATGGAATAGAATATCTGCAGGCCTTCCTCCACCAGTCCCGAATGGCTGCATGCAGATAACAAGGCAATGAAAGTAACATCATCCGGTTTTGTACCATTCATTTGCATTTGCTGGAACCTCTCCAAGGCTTCCCTTCCATTACCATGAATAGCAAGCCCGCCGATGAGGGAATTCCAAGTCGAAACGCTCTTTACAGGTGCAGCTTGGAAGACTTGTGATGCTTTGTCCATATGCCCACATTTTGCATACATGTCAATAAGTGCAGCAGCGATTAAAGGGTTAAGAGCAACATGATTCCGGTGGATATAACAATGCACCCGTCTACCCACGTCAAGAGCTCCGAGATGAGCACAAGCTGACAGTACACTGACCAATGTCAACTCATTTATCTCTACCCCGGAAAGCAGCATTTCTCGAAACAAGGCCAGTCCCTCCTCATACCTCATGTGCTTGATATAGCCAGAAATCATGGCCGTCCACGAAACCAGATTTCTCTGGGTCATTCTGTCGAACAGGGAACGCGCAAAGCCGAGATCGCTGCATCTGCAGTAGAAAGTAACCAAAGAAGTCAAAGCATGTAGGTGGGAGTTGAGCGCATCGTGTTTGAGGACGAGCGAGTGGACGGCTTTCCCTTGACCAAGATCGGAGCAAGCCTTCAGAAGAAACGGGTAAGTGTAAGCGTCAGGCTCCACGTCCTGGAGCATCATTTGATGATACACACGGATCCCTCGGTTGCCCAAACCATGAAGAGCACAGGCTCTCAACAGAGTGTTGCAAAGGAAGGCAGAGGGACGGGCTATCTGATCGAACACCGCGAGCGCATAATCCAGGTGGGGTTGGCGGGACCCCGGACCCAGCAATGACTGAACCAGCTGGGTGAGGTTATAGTCTGTATGATGATGCTGATGATGGGGTTTCTTGAGGATGTGGGCATGGATTTGCTTGAATTGGATGAGATGGGTGCACTTGGCGAGCAGAGGAGGAAGAGGGTGATGAGGTCCTGGTAATTGGGTGGGGCACTCACTAGAGCGATTACAATTTGGAAGTGTTGGTCGTCAGGTAGTAGTTGGCCAAGGTGTTCATGTTCTTAACAGTCTAGTCCGGCTTTAGCAGTGGCCGAGGCCGAGAGCATCTGTCCAGATACGAAGCTCACTGGTTGCCCCCTCCCCAACCGTCGTCCTCCGGTTCAATCTGCAACAAGCACAGAAGAAAACCATGGCTTAGGCGTAGTTTTCAAGTTAAATGGGCCTTCGTTAGCTGTAGTAGTACTGGCTGGGCCTCTGTAGGTTTTCGGACCTTCGGGCCACGTTTGCCCATCTCCTTCCTCGACATCAAAATCTGGAAGCACGCACGCGCGCATTCAGTGAGCTGTGAAGTGCAAACCGCAAATCCCATTTCCCAGGCGCAAGCAAGAAGATGCGCAGACGACGCCTTAGACTTGCCTGTTGCTCCGACGATGAAGAAGGAAATGGAGAAGCCGCTACTGCTCCCAACACCGTGCCACATCCTTCTATTCCGCCTGCCGCGGTCGAGATATCCGATGACGAAGTTGGTGAAACCTTCATCATCGACGTCTCCGAGAGCTTCTCCTCCCCATCTCATTCTCCCCCGCCGCCGGCGCCTCCTGCTCCGGTGACAGAGTTCCTGCAGAGATTGGGATTGAGGTTGAGGAAAGAATGGCTCGACTGTCGCCTGGACGCCCTCCGCGCCTCCCTTCCCCATTTCTCTTCCCTCGACCCTCCCTCTATCGCCAAGCTCTGCTTTCAGCACTTCTTGCTCTCCGACATGAACTGCTCCGGCGCCGGCGTTCTTCCCCCGAATGTCCACACCATGCACCTCGCTCATCTCCCCGGGCCCTTCGTCTTGCAGGTCGATTCCCTCCCTTTACCAAGCGTAAAAGCTTCTTCTTCAATGTTGTAATTTTTTTCTCATGCTGGAATGCACTGCACTGTCTCCAGGTAGACGAGATTGTTAATATCAGTTGTCCTCTTCGAGGCAGGTACGAGAATGCACCTGCTGGCCTCAAGAGGTGCCTCAAGTTGTCCATGACCGACGGTGTTCAACGTGTTTTCGGCATGGAATACCGCCCCCTTCAGGATCTCCACGCCTTGGCCCCTGCTGGATTTAAGGTCTCTCTCTCTCTCCCCTCCTTTCTGAATGTGGGTTTCCATGTACAAGTAGTTTTTCAGTTCACATCTTTGATCAAATTGTACATGTCACAGCTGAACTGGATAAAATTGTGTCATCTGGGAGTGACTGATGATTTCTTCTTGTTTTCTCCTTCCGATGTGGGGGTGCGGGACATCTAGATTATACCAATTCTCAGTTTATTTTCTTGGTTGAACAATTACTTTTGTCTAAGAGGGATTAATCTTGCTACCATGCACTGCAGATTGCTCTTTGTAATGTCCATATACGTCATGGCCTTCTAATGTTGGTTCCTGAAGCTGTTGAGGTCTTAGGAGGAGTTGTGGATGAGTTGGAAGCAGCACGTCAGCGGCTTGTTCAAGAAGTAAATAAACCTCCGAGAGGGAGAAGGTTTGTTTCGACACCTAATTTGAGAGGTCCACCGAACACTTCTTTCAGCTGCAGCATGTGTTTTTATTGCATTAAGAGCATTATTGGTTCCTATTACATGTGACCTAAAATCACAAAATGTTTATGTCACGCCTTCTCCATTTGGCTCTTTTGTTTCCCTCCTCCAGTCCGTAATGTGGTGTCAATTCGAAAAGGACAAGAGTAACAATTTTGTTTCGCCTTTTTTACTCATTTAATGTACAAGTAGTGGTCTTTGCTTCTTTTCCTGTATACCCACTGATTTTTCACAAGTTCTATGCTATTGATCATTTGACTTTAATATGTGGATTCTTTGGCAGAACGAGGTCCGGAGCAGATCCTTCATTAGCAACCAGAGCAACACTTGCTGCCTGGTCACCTAATGCTGATCATGTGGCACAAAATGGTAGTGTTATAGCACAAGATTCAACTGCTTCCTTGACGAGCAGAGGTACTTCTAATCCAAAATGAGATACAAATTTTATGTTAGTTGCGAAGCATTATGAAAAGATATTCAAGATGCATGATCCTTTATGTCAAATGACTGCAAAACCTTGGGAATGAAAGATAAATCAGCTCAAGCATTTGGTTAACCTTTCTTCTGCTTCTCAAGAAGTGTCTTTCTCCTGCTCTTAATACTGTTTTCCAAGATAAAATGGGGTGACAAGATTCATCGTAAACGTTTAAAGGCTCTTTTCACTTGAAGATGCAAGTATTTTCTCTGTTTCACTTGAGTTTGAGAGGCCACAATGGTTTGGCCATGTTTTTTCCCCTCTTTCCTTTACCGTCTGTATGATAGGGTGTCCTGTGCAAATCTGTCTGATGATGTTGGGATTTATATTTTGCTGTGGAAAATCTTTATTTAGTTGAAGTTGTCAGTTTGTTAGAATCTGGTGTTGATATTTTGGCATCCGTAATAAGAATATGAAAATTATGAACCAGTAGATAGTTTCAGTTAGTGTGGTTTCTCATCTGAGATTCATTTACTTTTGGGGTTTCTTTTTGGGTTCTTTAGGTGTTAATATGGCGCCAACTGAATTGGGTAATGATCTAAGGAGCTCGGTGCAGTCTGCTGTTCCTGCTAGTGTGCAGAATGCAGTGCCTAGCCCATCACTGAACTTCATCTCAGAATTTGAAGAAATGCATGTGGATGCTGTTCCGATGAGTAACATGGAGACTGCCTCCTGTTCTTCAGCAAATGTTGCAGCAAACTCTGCTGAAATTCACACGGGTTCCGTTTCAAATGTGATGCCATACGTGGTTTCTAACTTCTCACATGGCATGGTTTCATCTGTCGATGAGTTGGATCCTGATGTTGGGACCTTGGACAGATTAGGTGCTGTACCCAATCCTCCTTCAGATATTGCAATAGATGTGGATGACATTCAAATGGTCGATGAGATTGAACATCCTCTCATATTATCTGGAGATCGAGAAAGCCCATTCACGTACTTAGCTAGTTTATCCACAAAGTGGGCTGCAACGAAAGAGAAAGTATTGTCCGTGCAAGGAAAAGTCAAGGTATGGATTACTGGTCCTACTCTCGATTCTCCAACTTTTAACCTTTTCACTTGTAAGCACAGAAATACACGGTAAAATGATTCTGGTTTCAAGGTACATAGCTTCCCAAAATGTGGTTGCAACCCTCTGAATGAGCAAAGGAACGTGGAAAGAAAAGGCTGACCTACCCATAGGCCCCGATTGTGGAAGCGGATTCTATATAGTTTGGGCTGGTAAAGATACCAACTGCATCACCATGTATAATAGTTTAGCAAATTGTAGAGAAAATAGCCTTCAATGAAAGGGCTCACGCTGACATGGCAAGAGCTGAAAGGAATACTGCTACTTAGACAGGAGGAATTTTTGTGTGGAGTCGCTCTTTTAAATGAACTTTGCAGTATCAATGCAGATAGGTTACCGATCATCGACGACCGAGTAGAATGGGCTAACGTCATCTATTTAATGTAAAAACCCAAGGATGGTTATGCATCTATTGTTCACATGTACTTCTCACTATTCTGTGCTTCTCCATCTAAAATTTTGATGTTGCCCTTGTTGCGGTTATTCTAATTCTTCTCTTGCTTTGCCTTTTATCACTATTCTATGGTTGTACTTTCTTGATTGGCATCTTTGCTCTTCTTTGTCCGTCCTACTCCTTGAAGAGCTACATGACCAATTTTTTGTCCACTTGGCGATTGTCATACTTTCTGTGAACTTTTACTGGCATTCCAAAAATCTAAGGACATTGCAGCTGTTACTGAGCATGGAACTTAGAGTAGGTTCTGACGAATTCCTTTACATGCTTCTCTCCATGAATGCATATGTTGCAGTGCATTTTGACTGGTGTGAAGGGATTCCAGTACAAGCAAAGGACAGCATACGAGCTTCAGGTTTATGTTGATGACGGAAGCCTCATATCTGAGATTCTGATCAGTCACAATGTGCGTTTTGATCTATTGCCAATCCCAGAACTTCTTAGAGATTTATTTGTTTTATCTGAGAATTGCACATGCTGAACAGTTCTGCATTCTATCAGGTCGTGCTCAAGGGAATTGGGCATTCTCCAGAGGAGGTCACTGCAGCTCTTTCTTCTATGGACAAGACTATAGTCAGTGCTATGAAGGAGACATTAAGAAAATTTCAATATTTTCTGGTGAACTTCGAGGTAAATACAGCTCTCCATTGCTATTGATAGGTTTTCTAGCTTTTTAGCTTATATTGTGGCGTCACTGTAACCCAGGGAATTATGCTTGTGGAGATCAATGGAAATGCTCCTCTTCCAATCGCCATTGAGATGGATGAAGGTTGTAATACGTGTGATGCATGGCAGCTCCTGAGAAGACTGAAGTCCTTTACCTCGGGTCAGGAACAACGCTCATCATCAAAATTTATAGATGTATCCCCTTGATTGTCGAGGCATGAATTGCTTCCTATTGGCTAAGGAAGTATCGAGCTATGAAAGCTGATAATAATGACATTGAGCAGACAGTGCAAAGAGCATGATGGACTTGATTCAAGCATAAACTTCCTGGAAGTTGGATAAGCCTGGCTGCTACTGCTTCAAGTGCCTAGTGTGTGCTAATTCGGAAGATGTTTCTTGGGTGGAAGACTAGTTGCAGTGCAGACTATCCGAAGAACTTGCATTCACCATTTGGCCTTGATCTTTGAAGGCTTTACGGCTCAAAAAAGGACATCTGTGACATTTTGTTTCTAAGCAGAAGAACCATTTGCAAGTAGTCTTCAATCGATTACGTATTGATCGGAGCATTTTCAATATGGTTGTTTTCCTGTTCAATCAGAAATGCAAGATGTAAAAGGAACATCTTTTCAAAAGGGGAATGCGAGTGTGCTGCCAAACAAAGGCTAAGAGAAGAAAGGAGAACCTGATTGCTGGTCAAGTTCCTCGAGATCTCTTCGAAGATCATTTTGTCATGTTGGGAATGTCCAATGGCTCTTAAAAGGCTGATATTGGAGCTTTGCCACCTGGAAAGCAAAAGATATGGGAGATAATGAAGAAGTTGGTGTTTGCTATCCCAAAGACACAAAGTAATGGAGACAAAGGAAGAGCTCCATTGTTGTCGGTACGTAGTTACAGTCTCTCCTGCGTAAATCTTGAACATAACATTATGTGTGTACTGTATTCTGTACAGTGCCATCAACATTAGCTAAATTACTATTCCATGGCGCCTTTCTGCTTACGTCTTTCATGCTCTTGTTGCTTCATGTGTGATTTTTTTTTTTTTTTTGTTTCTTCTGTAATGGATATGGTCGGGCTGGACTTTCACCATTTTGAATCTTCAGATCTGGCATCCTTTCCAAGGTGAAAGAATCTCATGCCTCATGTGTCAGCGTATGCTTTTCAAATTATTCCTCGGAGCTTTTACCTCCTAGTGGCGTTCCTCCCAACAGGGTCACGTTGCACAGGACATTGTGTGCGCGAATTGGACTAGCCTGGGATGTTGTGTAGTAGCCCCTGTGGCGTTGGTTAAATTGGTAGTATACTAATCTTGCCAATTAGAGTAACCACACATGCGGAATGGCCAAGAAAATTACGTCTAAATCAAGAATATACAGGACTGAAAGGTCTGTGATTCCTTTTATTTGCAGTTTCATTTACAAAAGAGTAACCTTTTTCCCTATACGGCAGCATACAAGACTGTGCACATGCTAGGCGGGACAAGATAGTAAAGGAGTAGAACTGGAAAAGGGGGCTAGTCAGTTTTGATTTGGGGTGTCTGAACGGTGCTCGGGTGGATCAGCTGCTTGGCGCCAGTGAGATCCACCAACTTCTTGCTGGGTGCTTCCGTCGGGGGTTCTCCAGGGCCGGCCAGATACATGAGCCGGTACGACCACTCTAAGATCTCAGGGCAAAATGCCTTCCAATAGTAGGTCATCTTAAACCACGCCGGCTCAGTCAAGTACCTGTGCCCTCTACATGCGCCATTCACTATCGCTTTCGCACATCCTTGTACCGACCCCACTGGGATCACGCCCACGTGGACCTGCATCATCATCATCATGCCATTGCTTGTTAGCGAATACCGACTCTCCTCAGACCTTTATTGGTATTCATGAAACACTGAAGCTTACATCTCTCAAGTCTTGATCCACCTCCAGCTTGCCTTCCTCGGTGAAGTGCTTCCCTTGAGTCAGCTCAGACTCTATGAAGCTGGGCGTAACAATGGTTATTCCAATGTCCGGACCCAGCTCCACCCTCAATGTCTCGAACATGATCAGCAGGGCTGCTTTGCTTGCCTGACGAGATTGGAATGTCTGCGAGTGAGACTGAATCCAAACTGAACAACATGCGTCGATCAGAAAACGCGAGCTTACATTGTAGAAACTCATTCGGGCCGCAGGCAACCAGGAGGCAGAGGAAGAAAGCACTATGATCTTGCCTCTGCTGTACCTTAGGTATGGAACTGCGAACCGGGTGGTATAGACCGAACCCCAGTAGTTAGTGTCCTGCATCATTCAATTCAACAGTCAGGAACCTTTGGCCACCACCAGCGCTCCACCTTAATCAAAACTTCCTTCCAAGGAAAGGAAAACGACCTAGTTCAATTGATAAGAGCCCCTACCCACTCAGGTCCATTCCCTCTCTGGTACATGCTTAAACATTATGGTGCACCTAAATCCTAATCTCAGGAAAAGTAGGTGGGTGAATTACCATGATAGCTCTAAAAGTGGTGATGTCGCCTGCATCTTCAAACTTGCAGATGGAACTAATCCCTGCGTTGTTGACCAGATGGTCCACTACAAGCCAAAATGACGAATCATTAAGTCTAATTCGGGCCATTCATGCAAAGCAACAAAACGAGGAAACAAAAAAAACAGAGAAACAAGAAGAGGGTACGTCTTTGGAAGTGATTCATGGTCTCGTTGACGAGGCGCCTGCAGTCATCGACTTGGGAAACATCGGCCTGAATGACTATGACGTCCGGAGAGCCCAACTCCCTCGCCCTCTCCGCCACTTCCCGCAGCGACATCTCCTGCCAGGCCACCAAAGCCAAGCATGCACCCCTCCTCGCATACTCGTAAGCCAGGTACTGCATGCACGGCAACATAAACGTATATAACTTGAACGGCACCACGTGGGTCATTTCGGATGAACAAGACGGGTCACAAAAGCAGCAGCGACGCGTACCTCTCCGATGCTGGAGGAAGTACCAGTGATGAGGACGACCTTACCTTCGACGCTCTCGCTGAAGAGGGAGCTCAAGATGGAGAGGAAGAACTTGAAAGCGTAGAAAGGGGGCAAGAAGAGGCAGAGAGAACAGAAAGTGAAAGGAGGAGCCACCAGGTTCAGGAACTTGTGGATCAAATCCATTGTCGGACTAGCTTCTCAACTTCTGTCCAGTCCAGTTTCTCTCGCTCACTTGCTGCTTGCCTAAGAAGAGAGATATAGAGGAGGAGGAGGAGGAGGAGGAGGTGGAAGGATGGCAGCTTCTGCATGGGGCGAAAGCGCCACGTACGTAGATGTTGCTCCCCATGGAACTCTGGTCCATGGTCACACTTGTCTCTCGCGTCCCTTATCTCTTTACCTTCGTGTCTGTTTTGTCCACCACCGTCTGGATGACTCGCACCGACTGATTGTCCTCACTGAATTCCACGATCGATAGAATTGGGAGGCTGTTCTAGATATTCCTTCTCGAGTTGATTCGACCCGTTAAGATTCTTCCGACATGTCCACCCGACAAAGGAATGGACAGGATTTCCGACAGGACGCTGTGTAATTTAGTGATGTCAGCAACTTAAAAGGCATCGATCTTGACTTGCCATTGAAGGTCAAGATCGAAGCCTTCTAAATGGGCCAGAATTTATAGATACAGCCGTTTCACACCAAAAGATATCAAAGCTTAATATATGGCGTCGATTTGAGCGAGGATCTGATTTGCTTATTAGTAAATTATCTATAATGGGAATACTTGTACCGTGAAGTACAGCTATCGACGCACGATGGCGGTGAATGATCTGACTAATGTATCAATTGGACAACGAAACCAACGCACGACCGATGTGGCAAAGGAGGTGAAGAGGAGATGCCAATCGAGGACTCTTCAAAGATATTGATTGACGACCCTTGAACTCGGTGGCACTCGAGGAGTCGTAACAGCCCACGGAGGAGGTCGGATGTGCAATCTGATAACCCAAAATTATGGAGCCATGGGTGACGTAAGGGTAACCTTCATTAGAATATTAACTAACTTATGAGCAGTTATATCTCGTAGTTTATAGAAGGCGCGGCATGACAGTGGTAAAAAGGATGCACGAACATCAATACAAATAATCCCTTTTTTTTTTAGCGATTTATCAATATATTTTCAGTTCAAGTGCTTGCACTTCTTTATTGTTCTTCGTCCTTGTCACGCATAGTCAATTTCTCCCCGTTTAATGAGAAAATCAAAGATCTAACGGCATTTCATCTAATCGGCATAGATCTCAAATTTCTAGGGAAACAAGATGTAAAAGGTCACCAGGGTCTCCCGGGCAATAAGACTTGAATCGGTCAAATGGGATTGTATCTTGGGGGGTCACCCCATACCATTTGGGGACCACAGAAATAAGTCAACATCGCTAGTGTCATCTTGTGCTCCTAATTTTACTTTTGACTAATTGGAGGAAGATGATAAGGGTCGGTGGGAGTGATGCATTTGTCAAGCATCGACTTCAGCATCGTGGGGACCATCTTCCTAATTTTGTAGCTTCTGTTCATCATTTCCAGCCGAAGTGATCCGACGAAACTAGTAACGCATACTCAAATTCGTAGCGCAGCAAATCATAACCTGCTCTGTTCGTGCAGGATTATTCGTGGGGGTCGTTGAGATTCTCTGTGGAGTAACGAGGGCAGCTTTTCTTGAGTGATTTCAAGTTTTCCAAGCAGAAAGAAAAGGTGGGGGAATCAATGAAGAAGCTGTTGGTACTATTAAAGCCTTTCGATCAGTAGCTGTACATGGTTTTATAAACATCAAAGCACAGATAGGATTTTGCCGAGAACCCGGGTCTCCTACTCCGATTAATACGCCTCGTGCTCCCCCTGGCCAAGGCAAAGTTACACACTCGGGTTAGGAAAAGCTTGTGTATGTGAATGTAGAGAAAGGGGGGCGAAAAGAGGCGAAGGACTTTCATACTTTCTTGGGGGTGATGAAGTCGACGAACTTCTTCTTGGACTTGGGTTTGCCATGGCCATTGGGGGAGGAGGTCGGGGACGACTTGGAGTGCCTCTTCAGGATGTGCTCTCGCACGAATCTCTCGTACAGGAAAGCCGCGCCTTTGAACTGAGGGAGGACCAGCCACGCCGCCAAGACGAGCTTCACATCGTACCATATGGGTATCCTGATGGTGATGAAGAAGAAGACGTCGAGGAGGAGGATTCAATCCATCGAGCCCAACAAGAGAAGAGAAGAGATGAGATGACCCGACCCGACGGGCGGAAGGAAGGAAGGTCGCCACTTACCACTCGAGAAGAGGCTGGAGGAGCATCTCGAGGAGGGTGAGGAAGGAATAGAGGATCCAGTAAGCCAACCACTGCTCATCGTCTATCTTGGAAGGGCTCTCTATCGCCATCACCGACGCGTACCTGCCCCAGAGAGAAGTCAAACCACCAACCCACCGTCAAACCCTCAAATGACCAAATCTCCCCTGCTCAATTCAATTCATTTCCTTGGCCTACATAATATGTTGAAGAAAGAAGTGGGAATCTCACAGAGGATAGAGCAGCATCAGCACCGGCCTGCGCCAATTCCATCAGAGATTGTCAAAGGCACACAAAGTCAGCTCAATATATCTCGTCGTCGAAGAAGAAGAAGAAGAAGAAGAAGAACAAGTACCCGGCGAGGGAGTGAGCGTGCGCCAGGACAGTCCACAGACGACCCATTGCTTGGTCGAACCGGATGGATGGGGAAGCTGATTGATCAGAGATACTTCAATGGAGATGAGATAAGAACAGAGGAATGGAGCGCAGAAAGAAGAGAAACGATTGCGACCCGCAGGAAGGAAAACGCCCGTATAAAAAGCCCAAGCGCAAGGGGACACGTGGCGGGGTTGGCGTGGGGTGGGGGGTTTGTGGGGGTTTTGTGTCACTTGTGTGTTCCTAACGAGGCTTTTAGCGTTGAACGTGTCCAAACGAGCGAGTTGATTGATCACCGTCCACTGCCCCCCTCTCTCTCTTTAGTAGCTCTCTCTGTTCTGTTCACACTTCCTTTCTATCTGAAAGCTGAGTATTGTATCTCGGCAGTCGGTGGCACGTGTCGCCAGCCACGTCACGACAAGTTGCCCCCTTTCTCTTTTTTTTTTTTTTTTGTCGTTTTTCTCTTCTTGGGCTTGAGTGTTGGCGGGCCGAGCTTCTGCATGTCCCGGCCACAAAAGTAGAGGGAATGGGGACCGAACGAACCTACTCATCAATGAGGTTACTTTTGGTCCTTAGTTGGGTCCCCACCCCTGTGAAGGGCGTAACGCATCTCGATCCAAACCATCAAAAGGGCAAGGCAAATTCACCAACACCCTTCGCTCTCAGACGGAGATGAGACACAGCCATGGGAGTCTGTCTGTCACGAGCAGATGAATTTGACAGCAATGAACCACCCCCAAAGTTACAACCTTTTTGAGCCTCCACTGACACTGACATAGGTTCTGCAAGTCCTGATTTGGGTTTGAGGGGAGGATGTTTATGCCCTCCGACTCCTCCCAGGATCGTCCGTCGATGGGCTAAATTTAAGTTCAGCTAAGCTTTCTGGTCAAGACAGGAACTTGTCTCTAAATTTAGGACGAGGACCGGGGAAAGCCTCGACAATTGCGTGCTAGCGTGCAATCTGGGGACCTTCTCCCATTTTCTCTCCCACCCCCATTAAAAGTGGTTGAGCTACGTTAATCTTCTCTTTTCGTTTTGACCCACAATCCTCCTTCAATCTTTTAATGCCTCGTCATTGCATATTATTAGTTGCACCTACTATAGTAAGCCTTCATTTCTTCCTTGAAACAGTTGCCACCACCATGGGCTACAAGCCACACCTGCTTATACTTTTCTCACCCCCCTCTCTGTTTTCTTGCATTGTTTGATCACCGCCAGCCCCTTCTTCCTGCGAAACAATGAACGACTCTCTGTCGATGAGATTCATGGCCAGGACGTGTAACTTCCCCGCGTGGCCTCCTGCCGGAACCGTAGCGGGCAGAGGAGAGAAGAACGATGTTGTTGCGGTCATGGCAAAGATTGGATTTTGCCCTTGGAGGGGCAGGGGCAATGCGTCCAGGCCCCCCCCGAGACTGTTGGTGACCGCCGGCACGGACAGAGATCAGATGGTTGGGATGATCAATGGGAAGAAAGTCAATGGGGTCTATATAAACGAAGCTCCGTCGTACGCTGCTGCCACGAGCAATCCGGACAAGTTGGTAAAAGAATGCGGGGCTGATTCACCGCCGCATGCATGCCTGATTGGCAGGTTTGTGGATAACCGGTTTGTGTACAGGCAAACCTTCATCATCAGGTCATATGAAATTGGACCTGACAAAACTGCCACCATGGAGACCCTTATGAATCTCCTTCAGGTCAGTTCCTCGCTTGGTCCGCATTGCGTTCCAGGTGAAGCAATTGCATGGGTTAGCAACAGCAATTGGGATGGTCTTGCCTACGCCCTGATCATGGTGGATCGGACTGTCTGAATCGTAGGATCTTATGGATCCCACGAGTCGGACGATGGAATTCGTCCGGTCCACCTTGTACCCAATGCAGGGAAGAAATTTTCCCAGGGAAAACAATGAGGTAAAAAGATTCTAGCGCTCACTTCTTGTCGATGGTTAATGCAGGAGACAGCCCTTAACCACGTAACGAGCTCTGGCCTTGCGGGCAATGGATTTGGTGCCACTCGGGAGATGAGTCTCCGGAAACTGATTTGGGTTGTCACCCGCATCCATGTACAAGTACAGAGATACAGTTCTTGGTATATTTCACGTTCCATCAATCTCTCCGATTGCCTAGGAAAAGGAATTCTCCCCTCGACATCAAGGGACTGGTCTAAACAGTTCTATTTTTATGTTCTTCTCGCACATTTCCCCACGTTTTATCAGAAGAATCTGACAAACAATAATTTCCATTGGATATTAGCTTGAATGAACCCCCATAATGAAAAGTTGTCTTCTCATGTCGAGTCTAGCAATCGTTTTTATGATCGCAAATGTCCTTTTGCTTGGAAGAGTAGCAATATTAACATTTGTGACAGGGGGGATGTGGTGGAGATTGATACCTGGGTCGATGCGGCTGGAAAGAATGGAATGCGGAGAGACTGGATTATCCGCGATTACAACACCCAGGAGATCATAACAAAAGCGACCAGGTGCCTGCTGCATCTCCCTGGTTAAAAGCTCTAGCACTCAGGTGCCAGCTACTCTCATTATCGCCTGACCAATTGTTGCCGTGCAGCACATGGGTGATCATGAACAGAGACACCAGAAGATTATCCAAGATCCCCGATCAAGTTAGAGAAGAAGTCATACCTTTCTACCTGAACAAATTGTCAATTCCTACAGAAGAAAATGATACTGATAAAATAGACAAGCTCACCGATGCAACAGCAGAGAGAATTCGCTCGGGCTTAGCTGTAAGTTTCTGGTTATCATGATTCTCCCTCAATTATTTTTGGGTCCTTCGTTCATGTTTAACTCGTGCCTTTCAGCCAAGATGGAATGACATGGATGCCAACCAGCATGTAAATAATGTAAAGTACATTGGATGGATTTTAGAGGTACTTATCTACACCTTCTTGATTTTACACGAGCTAAATACCGTGAATTTAGGAAAGCACGAGTACGAAGACTGAAAAGATGTATATTTCCTTTTATCTGCACTGTACGGTATGATGAATTTCAGTATCCGCATAAGCATAAGCCTTATATCAGAGTCCACTAAGTTTAGGTAAGGTTCATAATGCACAGAAAGAAAAGGGGAGAACCGAAGATCTGATCTTCCACCTTTTCTTGAATTACCATGCCAAGAAGCAAATTTGCGTCCTCTCCTGAAAATCGAGAAGTACCGTCTTTTTCCCGTTTTTAATTCTCCCCGGCATGTCATCTTCTGCAGAGCGTGCCAATTAATGTCTTGGAGGCTTATAGTCTGACAAGCATGACACTGGAATATCGACGTGAATGCCGACAATCAAATTTATTGGAGTCATTAACCAGCACAACTGCAAGCCCTGGAGACTCCGAGGCTGACCCTCCTCGTGAACCAGGCTGCTGTCCAGAGCTAGAATACACTCATCTCCTCCGGATGCAAGCAGACAAGGCGGAGATCGTTCGGGCGAGAACAGAGTGGCATTCCAAGACTTAAGTGATACCAGCTTGTAGTGTACCTTGATTGTTTTCCTGAGGGAACTTGTTAATCGATGTTTTCTGTTTTATTGCGCGTCTTAGTTATTGGGGAGTTTGATTTTTTGAATAATATATTCAATTGGCCCATTTTTAGTTTGTCCCCTGTGAGCAATCTCAAGAAATAAGCAAGAAGTAATAGGCATCTGGCTGAGTGAGAAACTATACAAAGACTCAAAACTTAGCCGTGTGCTTCTGCGTAGCTATGAGAATGGCATCAGTGAGAGTTAAGAGGGACTCAACTGACCCTCTGCACCACACTTGCATTCTCCCTTCAGTCCAAGAGATAATAAGGCAATGCCCAGCGAATAGACGTGAAGCTCTTCCAAAGGGTAACCGCACAGAACAAAAGACAAAACGCAAAGTAACATAGAGACTTTGGAATTGATGGAGAAGCAAAGCGCAAACGGGATGAAATCCATCCGTTATTCATTCTATCACCTTTTTGTCTATCTTGACAGCAGTATTCTCTAAAAGAAAATGAATTTATTGCATAGTGCGATTGCGAAACTCACGTAACGACCCAAACTCAATTTTATTTTCCGTTTAAAAGGAAACAAATGACTTGTGTAGAGAGGGTACCATACATGTTAAGGTCAAAAGTAGGATTTCACGAAGATTTTTGACCGAGTTATTTTTCAGCTTGGTAGAAGAAAGCTACCACCATAACCTATATGGTTGACAAGAAATAGAGTGGCGAAGGGTGATAGGAAGAAGGGAGACGATGAGGAGTGGGAGAGACCGAAGGGGCATGGCGTCGATGAGCGAAGACCTGGTGGCCAACATAGTGGGGAGGCTGCCGGCGGTTTCCTTCGCGGCGGCGGCGTGTGTTTGCAAATCATGGCGAAGGGTCTGCTCCCAAGTCCTCTCTCGCCCCAAACTCGCCTCTGCTCTCTCCCCTCAACCCTTCTCCTCAGGTACATCTCGTCATCAATATCTACTCCACTTCTTCTTCTCCTTCTTCGATTGTTTTCTGATGTTAAAGGTCGCTCTTTTACGGCCTTTTCCTTCTTCTTTTACCAGATTGCCTTGCAAGAAGTTGTCGATAAGGTTCTGTCTGAGCCTATTTTCCCGCATTTTGCCATCGTCCACGCAGGCCAAGGTTTTAGCTTGGCGGGTGCTCTTCAATATGTATGTATGATTGCGTGCTCATCAATCCCGAATAGAGCTTAGCATTTCACTTTTTTGGCTTCATCCATTTGTTGATGATCCAGATTGGTTGCAAGTTGGGAGCTCAAACTCCTGTAATTGTAGCTCGCGATGCTGGAGTCATTGGAATAGATGTCACTACCAATGAAGTCAAAGAGGTTGTTTGAATCATCTTCAATTTCTTTTCCTTTTTGGATCGAAGACTATGTTCTTCTTTTTATTTTGCGCCCTTTTTGTTCTCTTTCTGAAAACTGCGGAACTGCAGGTTGAATGGGAAGACGATAGTGAGGATAATGTAATTGAAATCAACAGAAAGCATGGCATTGTCCTGACCGTGGGATTTTTACCTGGACTCAAAGTTGATTGCATCCCACTTGTGCGGCTTGCGGAGGTAAAAAGAATTGGACTCGAAGCACAACTTCACAATTTGTCTGTTATATGGGGATTGTCACCCAATGTGACCCTTTATGCACACAGATTCACATAGCAGTGCAACTGGTGAAATTGAAAAAACTGTTGTGACTTCTGGGCCTCGTAATTCATAGTGCTTCAGACTCTTTTTTGATAATCTAGAATTTCGTCTGCAAAATGACATACAGGAAAGTTTTTTCCAATTCAGGGACCTGCAATGGTTGACAAGTTCATCGTGGACATTAGAGAATATGCGACTTCTATCTCTGGTTGCGCATCACCAGTTGGACTGATCATGTTTGGAGTATGTTTGCGACTTCATTTATTCCCTCGCTTTGCACGTTTATTCAGCAAAACTTCTGTCTCTCTCAGATAGCTTGACTGCGTTTTACTGGTTGTAGGATGGAAGTGCTGATATCAAATGTGTTGTAGAGAAACTAGGTAAGTTTATTCTTCCTCATCTTTTCTGCAAAGGAATCTCTCCATCGCTTTCTTCTTTCTTGTCATTGCCGCGTGAAAAAAAATGAACTCAACTTGTATACAAGAGATTGTTTTCTTATGCTCAATCAGGCCATAATTGCATTTTCACTGCACATTTGAAAATCTCTAGAGGTCATCTAGATTCATGATACCACGTGCCTTTATCTTGATCTATTTTGAGAAGGAGAAGCATTGTTGGGGAACCCTACGCTAACAGACTTACCGACTTATCTTCTCATGCTGCATAGATAATGAAGGAGAAGTCCTTTTTACTCTTGTTCAAGTCCTTTCTTATGGTAGGACAGAAGTAAAGTTTTTAATACTGGGAGATAATGATGAAGTGAATTTGAGCCTAAAAGAGAGGGTTTTCCCTTTGTCCAATTCTCGGGTGACGGTCTTATCTGTCAGTCTTCTATTTAGAGATCTTCAAACAACTCAAACGACGTTTATCCGCAATTCTAAAAGTTACAATCTTTTTGCCAATTCTTTTACAGGATAGTAAGTATAGCGTAGTCATTTAGCAGTCTGCAATTTCATTCACTATGCTTTTAATGAGTGTGCCGTATACTACCTCTCTTTGACGAGGCAGTTGTATATGTACTCTCAACTGTCGTTGCTGTTCATCATGCTCCACCTGCTTTTTCTTTTTGTACCATTAGTAGGAAATGAAGGTTCATTGGTGCATGTATAATGCATGTTATCATGGCAATTAGTTGCTACTTTGGCTCATCTGCTCATGAAGTTTGATTGGACTTCTCGTCATCAGATGTTTTAAATGATTGTGCATCGCAGATAGTGTAATGCCTGTGGAAACTGCAATTGTGGGCGATGAGAGAGGCGAATTTCTGTACAGAAGTGTCAATGATTTGGGAAATGTCCGTGGGAGCCAGGAATGTTGCACTGATGCAGTTGCTCTTATATTTGCCAAAGAAAGGAATAGCACTCCTGGTAGTCATTCCTTCTGTGTGTATATCTCTATGGCGGCCAGAGAAGGATATAACCTCCAAGATAGTTGTTCTTTCGGTAGACATTTGCTTTGGTTGCATTAGTAATTATCTGCTGTGGTTATCCTCACTTTTAAGTTAAGGGAAACAATGATTGTGAGATTATATATGGGTTTTGCAATATCTCATTCCCTCCCAAACGATGCGGTAGGAGCTGAATGCATCATTCTAAGTGGTATTCTTTAGTGTAACATCTGGAACTTGTCATAGTTCCTTGGACTGTTTGTGTTTGATCTGCAGAATAGAACTATAATGTGCAGGAAAGAAAACTTAGGCAAGAACTTTTTGCATGCTTCTCTATATGTTTTTCACTAATTTCTGATGAAAGCTTTTTTTTTTTCCCCTTCTGGTGCCTCAAAAATCGTCTAATAATCTTATGTGATTTACTTCTTCTGCCTCTCAAACCTCATCAATCCCTTTGAGTAAGGTCTTGCAACCGTGCTTCCTGGGTGGAGTGTTTAACATGTTAGCCATCTCGTTCTGCTACTCGCACTTTCCTTCTAACATTATGATTTGTGTGTTTCATATGCTTGATCTTCCTAGTTCTCTTGCTTACCATGTGAATCCTTCCTTCTCAAAGTCAAGTTATGCAACATGTCCATGGTCTTCTGGTGCACTAATCTTTCTTTCATTGACAGCTTGTTGCACGATCATATTGGGCATCAATTTACTTTTTGTTGCCTCTGTCTTCGTAATGTTTGGATCCTTTTTGATGCCT
Organism: Rhodamnia rubescens; assembly: GCA_021437795.1. NCBI lineage: Eukaryota > Viridiplantae > Streptophyta > Magnoliopsida > Myrtales > Myrtaceae > Rhodamnia > Rhodamnia rubescens. Next base: position 6,292,932 of record JAILYA010000002.1, on the reverse strand, counting down.
TGTTTGGATGAGCAGGTATTGGTGAAATCAGATTTCATATGGTGCTATCAGATGGAGTTTCAATGATAGGTCCAAGGTACAAGGCAGTTTCTGTTAGGACCCGTGACGATCATACCTGGCTAACTGCTAGAAGAGAAGGACAAGAAGAAGTTCTTGATGGGGAAAGCATTCTCAATCAAATCTATGACGAGGTATGATTGTACATGAAAGGTTGTGGTTGTTTCATATCTTCAAAATCCTAAACGGTAATGTGAGTTTTCTTCTGCGTTTCTCCATATAATGATTAATACTTTACTGGGCATAAAATGGATTGTAATCTAGGTAAAAAGGAACTGCCATGTGCCCTGAACCTTGATTGTGATTTTATATTTTATTTCCTTATTTCTGAGATTCTTAAGATTCAGGTGATATGGTTCATCTGAGATTCTTAGGATTCAGGTGATATGGTTCATCTCTTTAAGAACCTTTGTTTTTTAGTTTCTCAGTTTAAACTACACGGTTTCCAGATATCAATAGAGCATGAATTGGCCTCTTTGACGAATCCTTTACTTTTAAAGGATTTCCTTGGCTTTTTGAACGAGCTAGTGTGTGCTTGTGAGTTCTGCTCATGTTGCAAATTTAGCATTATGTAGATAGGGATTTTTCTTCTTTCAAATGCGTCAACAATGGGCACGGTGTAATGTCAACAAATTCATGAACTGGCCTAGCTTTTTGGTTGTATGGACATCCCGGAGCATCAAATGGTAAAATAGCGAAGTCTACGTTGTAGGGAGATCATTGTGATGGTGGGAAAAATTGAGAATCGTTTTGTTGTTGTGCCTTCCACCATGTGTTTGTGAGTTCTGCTCGTGTTGTGAATTCAGGATTCAGTGTAATGTAGACTTTGTGTTTGCCCTCGTTTGCCATGATGTCAGTATGTTACTGACCAAAAATGATAACATAAACTATAGATGGAAAATACTCAAGAAGTAAAAAAGAAGTTGAATGAAGGTATAAAAAATTACACTTGCCTGAACTTTGACTTTTTTCTATATCGCTTCAAGGAAGTTGACCATATGAAATTCTCATCAAATCCTTATTCAGGTAGAAAATTAAAATTTTGCTTAATTTGTAGTTGAGCTCAAAGTTATGTTACCTCAAATTTCCCGTAAATTATTCATACTATTTTCGTATAGGAATTCACCTCGCGGTATGCAGAGTTCGAGTGACTAGGCAGTGGAATTATACTTGCAGGGATACGCCCAACTTACTAAATGTTTATCATTGCCTCTCATTTACACTTTCCCAGATGGATGAGCGTATCGAGTACCCTGAACTTTATATTAGAGTTAGCAAAAGAAGAAAATATGCCATTGGAGCAGAGAAGGCGAAGCTGATTACCTCCTTGTCATTTCATGCATTGCTCAGGTGAGCCTTGGTTCTTCTTTTTCTCCCCTATCTTGATCTATGTACCAGTGGCTTGTGTTGTCCCGTGAGAATCTGGAATTCCAAAGGGAGCACCTGGGTGTCACTTTTTTGGCATTTCTTTTGAGATCGCAATGATGCAGCTCCATTGCATAATTGTTTGGATGTTGGCTCTATTAAAATGTGAAACTGGCTCCTGATTGGAAACAACAAAGGTCTCCTTCAATCTTTTTACCGCATTATGAGTGGTTGATATTTTCTTTCAACGATGACCTGATCACAGTTGATAATTTCTAGTCATTTAGATTGTAACCCATATGGATTTACAGTGACAGAGTGCCATATATGATCTCTTGACGATGTCTGTCTGTCTGCATTTTTCTGACATAGGACTTTTCTAAATCCGTTCTAGTTGTCTGTTTTGTTTCCTGAGCATGAGATGCTTTTGGGGTTTCTGACAGAGGGGATGAAGAATACCTATATGTTGTTGGGACCAGCATTAAAACTGGCGATTACTTTCAGTTTTACTTTGCGGATCCTGCTACTGCGCTTGCCTCGGGTAACGAAGTAAGTGCGAGTCTAAGAAGTTTGAACCTAGGGTGCAATTTCAAGAGCTCTTATCAGGCAAGGGGTGCCGCCAGTAACGCAGATAAAGCTGAAGTTCTTGGAGGCCTCATGTTTGCTTGTTGCGGACGCGGAGCATCATTCTTTGGTCGCCCCAATGTTGATAGCTCGCCGTTTGTGCAGAACTTTCCTGGCGCTCCATTGGCAGGAATGTTTTGTGGCGGGGAGATCGGCTGTTGCTCAATGAGTTTGGAGGAGCAAGGTAGCCGAGGAGAGAGCTCTACCCGCGGTTGTTGCCATGTATATAGCACCGTTTATCTCGTAATGTCATATGCGCCAGCACCTGCAGGGACTACCCTTAGAGGCTAGAGCATGGCCAGGGTTTATACGCAGCAATCATGGATTTTGTGCTCAACTTGGGTTTGGTGCATTATGAAATTGTATGAATGTGATGGCACAGGTGTTGACCAACAGTTAATAAAATGTGTCTTCTTTTATTTGGGCACTCTTGCTTCTTGCTATTGCCCAATGGTTGGAGAGACTTTTTTACGACACCACCAATGATTTTAGCAAGCAGGTAGAGAACCTTCTCTCACACGTAACAGGATCACCACCATGGATCTTATCTGCTGGTGGTAAGAACAGGTCATAGTCTAAACCTCAGTCTAAACCTGTTTCCACTAGAGATAGGTAAAGCCAACATTTTTATGCTCCATTTGACTTGCATAGCCCCTGTTATTAAAGTGGCAATGGCATTTGCGGCTCGATCTTTATCCCTACTATGTATGGAAATTGCTCGAAATCCTTTGCAATTCGCAATCAGCAGAACCCAGACATCTAACCCCGATTCAACACCAAAACATAAAATTGCTTAGAAAGCGGCGCAAGAGCACATACTAGAGCAGAGTCAGAGGAGGGAGTACAAGCAGAAACCCGACTCCTCCACTGGACAGAGGATGATCTCTGGGGAAGAACTCCTCCACTGGACGGAGGAGAAGAAAGCTTTTAGCCGGTGTAGATGTGGACGCCAATGGCGATGAGGAAGATGGTAATGAGGCCAAAGTAGATGATGGCGTGGACGAGAATGGAGGCCCCGCTAGTCTCCATGTTGCCGAACTCCACGACTCGACGCCTCCCTGGGATCTGGAACAGCAAGCCCGGGCTCAACAGCACGAACAGCACCACCGCTATCGCCACCGGTCCCCAGTCCGCCATTCTTCTCCTCCTCCCGACTTTATTCTTGAATTTGAATTGACTGCGACGCGAACACAGGGATCCGTTTCTTGAATTTTGAATGGACTGCGACAGGTACACTGGGGGTTTGGGGATAAGGAACCTTCTCGGGAGCGGGATACGTTGTCAGACTCGAAGCACCTGCTCTGTCCGTCCAAGGGAGGGCATAGAAAAAGCACATTGTTTGTCTCCCCCATTTTCTTGGGCTTGGCCCGCTTCATCATTACGCTCTCAAACCAGCCATTGCCATGATCGGCCCACCCTCGAATTCCACCATTGATACTCCCACTAACTCCACAAAGAGGTTTTTGACGTACAGTGGCAACTTGCAGGGGAACATTCAATCCAAGAAAACATTCAACACCCGCAAGAATCTGTTGCGTATAAAGTAATCTCGGTTGAATCGGCTTAATTTGCAGTGTTCTACCTCTTTAACGGCGGCGTAGAGAAGCTGAGATCGTCGGTGAGGATGGCCAACACAAAACCAGGGACCACCGTCCCCACCGAGGGCAGGCCCACGTGGATGTGGCCATCAATTCAAGGGGCTCGCTGTCCCCTACCCGACCGTCAACTGCTTTCGGCATTATTTAACGTTCGCTCTTTCTTAGTTTTGCTTTTGAGAAATGAAAATTTGCCTCTGTACAGTTACGTCATTCGAAAAAAACCGAGCGAGCGATCCTGTGACACAGCTGACCCCAAGTCCAACTTACCAGAGCCATTCATGGAACCGCCGAGGGAAAGAGGGAAGGGGGAAGGATCAGCAAGCAAAAGCTTGGGTTGCCATCAAGATCTGGCCACCCTTTGTCGTCTTCTGGGTTCACATGCTTCCACCCGCATTTGACAGGATGATTTCCCATTGCTTGCCAGCACCACGCTTTTTGTCATCTCCCTCTCTCTCTCTCTCTCGGAACAGATGAGAAAATAATATGAATCCCAAGCCGGTGGAGGATGAGGCTGCTTCTTCCTTCCAAAATCTTTCACATTCTCGCCTGTGCTCCGAGCCTCCGATTTGCTCATGTGGATCCATTGCATGATTCTTCTGCGGATGTAGGCATTGACAGTTGGGACCTCCCAGCCTTCCACTCGGCTCAAGAGTGAATTGGATTGAAGTGGACCCCCCTTTAATGCTCTTGTCAAATCTCCTTTGCATTGCTTACCAAACCGGATGCTTCTAAATCTGTGTCTGGGGTTCATGCCGCACTACAGTGCCACTGTCACTGTGCTCTCCCTACTGACCCTACCCTTCTCTGTGGATCGCCATCTATCTGAGGAATCAGCTGACCAACGCTACAAGTTCATGATTCCCAGTTAACATTTTTCCAAGACACTAGAGTAGCCACATCGCTCGATTCCCTCAATCCACTGCACCACAGGAACCTCGACCCAAGCAATTCCTCTTGGAAAGCTCCACAAACCCATCTTCCCAAAGCTCCCTCCTCCTTACTGCAAATGAAAGGAAAGCCAACTAGAATGCCATCTCCATTTTCCTTCCTCTTCCTGCTCTTTCTCTCTCTCTCTTATGTCTCCTCAGTCCCTCAGCAGCAGCAACCCATCAAGACCATTGTGGTTTTGGTGCTGGAGAACCGGTCTTTCGACCACATGCTCGGATGGATGAAGAAAACCATCAACCCCATGATAAATGGCGTCAAGGGGGATGAGTGCAATCCCGTCTCCACCAACAACTCGAAGCCCGAGACAATTTGCTTCACTGACGATGCTGAATTCGTGGATCTTGATCCGGGGCATTCCTTTGAGGATGTTGCTCAACAAGTGTTCGGCTCTGACGACATTCCTTCCATGTCTGGTTTCGTGCAGCAGGCGCTGTCCATGTCGGAAAACCTTTCTGAGATTGTCATGAGAGGATTCAGCCCGGAATCAATCCCAATATATGCCGCTCTCGTCAAGGAATTCGCAGTCTTCGATAGGTGGTTCTCTTCGATTCCAGGACCAACGCAACCCAATAGGCTCTTTGTGTACTCTGCCACTTCTCATGGATCGACCAGTCACATTGCGAGGCAACTAGCTGTTGGGTATCCGCAAAAGACCATCTTTGATTCTCTTTACGAGAATGGTTTGGACTTCGGCATCTACTTCCAGAACATACCCAGCACTCTGTTCTACAGGAATTTGCGGAAATTGAAGTACATCTCCAAGTTTCACCTGTATGATTTTAAGTTCAAGAGAGACGCAGGGAATGGGAAACTCCCCAGCTTGACAGTGATTGAGCCGAGATACTTTGATCTCATGGGCCTGCCGGCTAACGATGATCATCCATCACATGATGTTGCTAATGGCCAGAAGCTCGTGAAGGAGGTTTATGAAACATTGAGGGCAAGTCCTCAATGGAATGAGACCCTTTTGATCATCACATATGACGAGCATGGTGGGTTCTATGACCATGTCAGAACTCCATATATTGATGTTCCTAACCCGGATGGTAATACTGGCCCTGCCCCCTTTTTCTTCAAGTTTGATCGACTAGGGGTTCGTGTGCCGACAATTATGGTCTCTCCTTGGATTAAGAAAGGAACACGTAAGTCCTCTTTCTGTTGTGTGATCCTGTACCAGCAGAAAGTGGCGGAGAGTTGAGAATTGATAATACTTCTAGCATCACATGATCCTGTTGAGATTGACTGGAGATGAACCGTTTCTGCTATTCAATCAAGAAAGTCGTCGCAGCTGGCTGTGAGGTGAAGTTCTATTGATTTGTCTAGACAGAGGGTTATCTGATCCCAGTTCTGCCTTTCTTTTGCAGTGATAACTTCCCCGACAGGACCAGCTCCGAGTTCAGAGTACGAGCACTCCTCCATTCCTGCAACCATAAGGAAAATGTTCAACCTCACCTCCAACTTCTTAACTCACCGAGATGCATGGGCCGGGACATTCGAGCATATCGTTGGGGAGTTACAATCTCCCAGAGCCGATTGCCCAGGTACTCATCTTACTTTGAAACCAACCATTAGCTAGTCCTACAATCCGGTAACTCATTCATCACCGTAAGCATTGCTCCATTGGAGCTTCTGTTTCAACTTAGCAGAGGAAGCCTAACTAACTAAGAAGTAAGGACATCACAAATGTTTTCTCGACCAAGAAAAATAAATCAAATTCGCCTTCTTCTTTATATATATGGCAGAGACATTACCCGATGTTACGCCACTGAGGAGCTCAGAAGCCAATGAAAACGGTAGATTATCTGAGTTCCAGAGAGAGATTGTCCAGTTAGCTGCTGTTCTCAATGGGGACCATTTCCTAACCAGTTTCCGCGATGAGACGAGCAAGAACATGAGCGTGAAGGAAGCTCTTGATTATGTGAAAGGTGCTGTTTCCAGGTTCATTAGAGCAAGCAAAGAGGCTATCAGAATGGGTGCCGATGGATCTGCTATTGTCGACATGCGCTCGTCACTCACTACGAGATCTTCAACTCGAGATTGACTAATTTGTTACGTTCTCTCTGTTGGTTGCGGTCAATATCCATGTGTGTAGAACTGTGAATTCCAACAAAACTAAAGAGAAATGTGGAACAAAGTATCAGACGAGCAGGCAACTGCTTTGCCAGCTACTGCAATCAATGGATCAAACGACTGAACAGGCACCGTAGACCGGCTACAAAACTTAAACTTAACATTCTGTCAGTGTTTTAGAAATCCACATATGATGTTTCAAATGATAAAAGTCGCCGTATTATATCAAAGGCAACAGAATCTGAGTTTCTAAGATCAGCCAAAAGAAGAAACAAAATCTGAATGCGTCTCTGTTGGCAAAGACGAATCCTCCTTGGATAAAATATCAAGACTAACAAAAGTCAGCATCCCCACAACTACTACCATCCAAACAGAAAGCCGCGAAGGCTGTACATGGTAAAACAAAGAATGGTTGAACCTACGGATGGGAAGAAACTATCGCACTAGGAGAACATGATCTAAAAGGGCAAACATCTTCCACAGGACACTTTTTCATGGAAACTTGTTGAGGTGGTCATTTACTCTTCTCAAGGCCGACTGGGGTCGGTCGGCATTAAACAGAACATGGACTTTGCCAAGTAGATACATCGGCAATAAATTCTCGTAGCTGATCTATGAGAAGCTTCAGGTGCTTGTTCTTCTCAACCAGCTCCTACATCATGGAAACAAGAGCTAGTTAGAAATACTGGGGTAAGAGCTGGAGATTTCTGAAATTGAGGATGCATAGACTCGTACAAGACCAAAATGCCCCTATTGCATTTTTTTTTTTTCATTAGAGTGTAAGAAAAAAGAGAGGGAAATTTGACAGTATGACCTGTCCAGGTAGGAACAATACCCTAGCTGCAACCTAGAAAGATTCACAGAAAATAACCTCCAAAACAAGTTCTAAATGAAGCAAAACCTAGCTATCATAGAGTGAATATTGGATGATCTCGAGCTAAATGAAAATGAAAATGAAGTAAATTCCCTGATACCTTTCTTAGATTCGAAGCTTGTTCTTCTAAACTCTCCATTTCGACTTGGTCCACAAGTGGTATTGAACTGCTTATAGAAGCACCAGGATCAAATGATTTAGCCTGCAAGTAGAAGACATTGGTGAGTCAAACAAAACCAACATGCTTTGGCCGGCTGAACAAAACAGCAGAAATCTTAACCACACCCCACCACCCCCCCCACTCTCTTTTCTCTTTTTTCCCCTCCAGGGATATGCAAGGCAAAAATACCTGCTCTTGCTTTCCTCAGGTACATACAATATGACCAAGCTTCTCTGAAGTTAATATGACTATTATTAAAGGATTGACCTTCTTAGATAGGTTCCTGATTTTACTCTTCAGGATATCTAGCAACTGAAAATGTGAACATCTTCTTTACATGTGTATTTCGGATGATTTTCCCGAAATACAAATGAACAGTACTCATATGATGCTTCAACACAGACTAGAGCAATCAGCTGATCCTTCCAGTCCACCAGACATCATTATCTAAAGCTAAGATTGTGATAGGAATCAAGCACCCCCAATCTAACCTAGAATCAGCAACCATCGTTTACACCCATCAATTAATTTCTCACTTTTTGACGTAAAAATTGACAGCAGCAGAAAGCACAGACGAAGTTGAGTTGGTATTGGAAATGCAAAGGACATCATTTGCAAATAAACTGGTCAGTCTTAACTAGTATGCTTGGTCCAGTGACGTCAATCCAGAGGTCAAAGGCGTAATGCTATGATCCTAAGACACGAGAGTGCGAAATTGAAGCGGTAATTCCTCAAAATCTAGATCCTCAAGCTCCTATCAGATAGCGTCCCACAGATTCAGTCATCAAATTGAGTAAATACACAAGGCATACATATTCGTTGTTTTTTTTCCCCTCTCCTGGTAGACCGATCCCTCTCCAGATGGACACGCCGGCTGTTTTGGAAAACCCTAATGCTTTAGAAAAGTCCGTGATCCAAACTATGTCACCGGAAACTAAGTCCCTAGAGGATCCGCAAAAAGGGAAAAAGGAAAGGGACAGAAGGAGAGGAACCTTGTGAGAGGTGGGAATGGCGGCGAGAATGGCACGGAGGGAAGCGACGGAGTTCTTGTAGCGGAGGCGAGCCTCGTCGAGGGCGCCACCGCCAGAGCCGGCGAAGTCCAGGTGGTGAGAAGAGTCGGAGGAAGAGTCGCCGTTGAGGAGGAGAGAGCCGTTGGAGGCGGAGGCGGAGGCGGAGGCGGAGGAGGGGGCGGACCAGAGGGAAGGGTTGCAGAGCTCGTCGTTCATGGAGGAGAGGATGTGGAAGGCAGATTCGATGGTGTCCTCGAGATGCTTCTGGCCTTCCACGGCCAGCTCCTGGGTGGACTTTGGGGTGGTCATCGGGCTCCCGGTTCTCTCCTCCACGACGGAGATTCGTTCCCCGGGAGCAGCAGTCACCAAACGGAACCGCCCGCCGTTGTTAGCGACTCGAGTAAAGGTCAGGAAGCAAGAGGTACGGCAGCGGTCGGTAATGGCATCACTAAGTTTCGTGGTAAAAATAAGACAAAAAAAGGATTAAAAAAAAGATTTGTGGTAAAAAAATGATTTACCTAAGGCGGGGTTTTTTTTATTGGGTCAAAGTGATTTACCTAAGTTGTATAGGCCTTTTCCTCCTTCGTTAAAAATTTGAACGGTTGACATGAAAAAGATTTGCTCAAAGAATGAATAATTTTAAAAAATGCTTTTTAAAAAATGAGCATTAATATCATTTAAAATAATACTTGATCTAAGAGCAAATACCTTTTTACGTGATTTATTTTCACTTAAGTCATGCTTATTAATGGAGGGCAAGTGTGCCTCACGAGTGGATAAATTTAAAATTTTCAATATCACAGAAAAAAAAGTTAAAATTTTGGTTATTTTTTTTTCAATTTCAAAATACTAATTAGACTTCGCCAGGAATTCCATGGTGGACAATATTGCTGACCATTCATCTTTTTGAACTTGCAAAATCTACTGCTAACATTTTTTCTTTGCCAAAGGTCGATTGTCCAGGTTACCAAAAAAGAGAGATGAGCGGGATCCGCAGCACCACAATCCACGTGAGATGATTGGGTGGCGGTGCTGCGGCTGCTGGAGTGGGACTCCTCCCATCATTCTCGGCCCCGTCCCTCCCTCGTCCGCCTCCGCCTCCGCCTCCGCCGCCGCCGAGTCAAAGGCAAAACCCCAGAGGAATCGCCTTCACATTACAGGGCTGGTGCCATTAGCTCTGTCCCTGACCTTCGCCTTCAGCTCACCCCCACCATCCCTGGCCATCCCTTCCCTCAACTCTCCCTTTCCTTCACCTTCTTCACCTTCACCTTCCCTCCCCACTACCCCTTTCTCTCAGTCCAAGGACCTCCCTTTGGGTCTCCAAGATGATGGGTAAGTGTTTGCCAGTGCGGCGTGCCTTCCTCTTCTCTCCCTTCCTCTGTTTTCTCAATGTGGGTCTGTTGTTTTCTTGTATGTTTCTCGGGCAGGAAAATCAGGCCTTGCCCCTCCGTCAATCCCGGTTGCATATCTTCCAACCCCAAGTCCTCCTCTTTTGCTTTCCCCTGGCGGATCCCCGACTCTTCCTCGGACGACCCCCTCCTGGTTTCTCTTTCTTACCCTCAACCTTCACTTTCACTCCACTTGCTATAGTTGCATTTTCAGCTTTGTCCTAACAAAACTGTTTTCTTGCAGAAATTAAAAGAAGCCATCCTTCAAACTCAGAAAAATCCCATGTTTCTGGTCATTGAAGATACCCCTTATGGTACTCCTACTCTGCCTCAGTTCATCTGCCCTTTTCTAACATTTCATTTGTAAAACATGCTACCACTTGGCACAGAATTCAATGCCCTCTCATCTCATCTCTGATTTTCATTCATCTCCTCAACACAGGCCAATTTTTGCAAGCTGAGGTTGATGGAGGATTTGGCCGGGATGTGCTGGAGTTCCTGGTAAAAGGAGATGTGGTTGCTTACAGGTGTATGGCCGCTAAAGTAACCTATGTCTACCCCTTCACTACCGCTTTGGGCGATTCAAAGGGGCAAGAAGAAAGATTGAAGAAAATCGCGGACGAGTTGGGATGGTATGCCCCCAGTTTTGATTCCATGGATTAGGAGATTCCCAAGAGATTGTTAGTTCAAACTATTCTTTTTATGTCCCACCCTGGGTGTGTGGGATCAATATCATGTCAACTAAAGCCTCTCTCTGCATATCCTCGTTCTGTCTTTAATTTGTTGTGTTTATGCTTCCAAGGCAGAGCAGATCCTGAAGGAAAAGTCACCTTCTCTGCTTTGCTTAATGTCCACATTTCATCTTGCGCCTTGCATACCACCAAGATTGGCTTTACTCTTTACATTGTCCAGAGAACCTTTACTCAACTAAAATGCTATATTTAATAAGCATAGAGCACATGTTTGTAATTAGGGATGATTGTCGAGCATAACAGCCAGGTCATGGCCATCTGGTTTAGAACAAGAACTGCCGTGTTTGCAGAATTTCATCCTGCAATTTTTGTTGCTTTTTATTGATGATGAAACGAGGCTAAAGTTTTGGTTCAGGTGGTTCATAATTACTTCCATTTGTGAATGAATGCACTTAGCTGAGATGGTACCATTTGCTAAACTCGATGAAGTGTAGCAGCATGGATAAACTCTAAGGATTAATGCTACTCCATGTTCGCGTCTCTTAGCATCCTCGTGATGTGAATCTTCACAGTTGCCACTCATTGCAAATGATTCCATGGTATGTTGATTTCTTTGTTGCGGGAAGAAGGGATCTAAGAGAGGACTTTCCAAAATTCTAGAGGGAGGGACAGAGTGGACGTTTAAAGAGTCTTTCTTAAATTTCGAGTTAGAGACCGTCTTTGCTGCACCTTTTCAGTAAAATCAGGCTTATTCCTTCGTTGTCTGTAAAATTTAACATTGTGGCTAAAACCATATGCAAACAAGGCCACCATATGTTCTATGTTTGCTGCCCCCCTCCCCCCCACAAACACCTCCTCACCCGGCTGGACTTTCACTTTGGAGTGCGTTTTTATAATGATATTGCTGCTTATTTTGAATTGGTTAGGCATCCATAGCTGTGACTGTAGCAGTTGTGCAGATGCATTCATCCTTGGGTGATGGAATTGGCAGGTTGAAAAGAGAGAGAGAGAGAGAGAGAGAGCTTCTTGTGTCTATGCCGATGGAAGGGGGGATATCAGATTGCTCCTGGCTGTAGCAAAAATGATTGTTTTCATCATATCATTTAACTCCCAATGCATTGTGAACTAACATATTCAATGTTGGAATTATGGATGAATGAAAGATGGAAGGCTCACCCTTCCAACTGTTCTTCCAATGCCCGTTAGCACGAAGCTTTATGGAGCTGTGGACCTTGGAGTCCCAATTTGGAGAGTTAGCCTATGGTGAAGATTCACATAGAAGACATGACATGGTCATCATATTCCTCAACCGGACCTTTGATATGCTCGGGGATCATGTCCGCAGCAGCGACATGTTCGAGTATTTGCAAGGTTGGGAACGAATGTGCCCACAGAGAACCTAGTGCCTGCATATTGAAGGTCTCTGGAGAAAGAGTTAGCGAACCAACTCTTTAAGGAGTAATTCTGATGCCATCAAAGAATGGAAGTTGCAAGGCTCGGCAGTGCTACCGCGTTGAAGATACAGTTTTGCGCTCCACCTCTGCCAGAGCGTCAAGAGCTTTTCGGGTTGCGATGCCCGCTCGTTAACAGGGAGAGATTCTGTACTTGGTATGTGCCGGTGAGGGACGAACTGTCAGGATCGATCGGGGCTGGTTGGACGGATCCACTCTACATGCACAAAACAGAGGCGATTGCCCCTTGCTTTGAAGATGATCTAAGACAACTGCTGCTGCTGCTTGGTCATCATAGAAGGAGATTGCAAGAGTTTGATAGATTAATTCGTTAATCTGATTAATCGAAGTTTTTGACCGTAATTATAAATTGATTAGTAAGAGGAGGTACAGCACATGTTCAGAATTAACAATCAATATGAAATGAACCCATTCTTTTTTATTGCTACTTCCAATAATTGATCTAATAACATGATTTCAGTAGTTGACATTGCATGTACGAGAATCCTATATTAATTCTTGGAAAAAGAGTAACGTGTGAATATTTGTGCGACATCCATGTACGAGCATACGACCGTCCATCGTAGTTCACTTATAAGTGGCATTATGTTAGTAATAATCAATTTAAGAGAAAAATTCCGACCAAAAAAAAAATTTAAGAGAAAATTGTTCAAAAAGTACTAAACTTATTATACGGCGACTAATTCAGTTCTAAATTTGTTAATTTAAACAATTTTATTCTTAAATCTAATGACAATTTTCAAAACGCTAGAGTGGATAATTTTTGTGATTTTTCAAAGTTTCTAAAGATTTTTCCTTTTTTTTTTTCTTTTTCCTATTTCCATCGATCGGGCCATCGTGGAGGGAAATAGGAACAAAGGAAAAGTAAACAAGGAAAGAAATCAAAATCTTTAAAAAAAAAAAAACTGCAAAAATTGTTCACTTAGTGATTATCGCTCAAAATTGGCCGAATGACTATGTTGAAAAAATCGTTCAAATATTTAGGATTAAATTAAGCCAAAGGTCAATCAGACATAAGAGCTACAATTTGGAAGGGAACTTAATATAATTTGACGTAGGAAAAGAAACGGTAGTTTAGTTAAATGTGAAAATCCACGTATGAATCTGCGTGCTGCACAAGATTTAAAATACGAGATTACAGTAGAAGAGGACGGGGGTGTCAAAGTCACAAGCTGCGTTGAATTTTCTTACGGACGGGTTGGGGAAAGGTCAGACATTTTCACTCCCACGAAAGGCAATGCAGCCCACGTGAAACGACATGTCGCGTCAAAATGGCCGACGAGTGACAGGACGACACGAACGGCTGAGCTAACGTGAGTGAATATTCGACCCCACCCGCCCCCACCCCGGAAAAAGAAAAAAAACAAAAGAACACGTGCGCGAATACGTATCAGTTCTTGGTGATTACGGTACGGTCTGATCTGATTCCTCGTCTCCCCGGAGAGCCCACAATTAAATTAAGTCAAAGATGAAATTTCCGAATCATACGAGCCAAATCGTATACGTCTAGGCCCGTCAAACTCGTGAATTATATCGAGTCTGAATCGAATAAAAATAAAAAATAAAAAAAATCGAATAATAAATGATTCAATTCAAATAAATTTATTTCTTGTGAAATGCAAGTTTAATAATCTATACCGATCGGATCCATATTTCTAAAAACACCTTTATATTCAAATGTAATTTAGAAAAACTCGTATGCACACCGACATGAGAATAGAAAGTGAGTACGTGCGAGATCGAAATATGACGAGAGAAAATGAAGGAAGAGTTATGGAGATTAATTGAGCCTAATTAAGTTGTAAATTCAATTATGATCTATTTACGATCTATCTAACATTCATAATAGTATGTTGGAATTAACCATTAATAACTTAGCCCGTCAATTGAGAAATAATTTATACACCTATTTTGATAGGTCTAGTGAGATGGTGCGAGTTTCATGCGATTGGGCCACGCACATGATGCGCAGTCCCGGGAGAAACGGGTCGGTTGGGGGAAGTGAAGGGGTCGTGCCCATCGTCGTCAATCATCGTCAAACTCAAACGTAGCGCGCGGTGGGTGGGATTCTCTTGGACTAAAGAGACGAGCAGGCTCGGATCACAGCTTGCTGCCGTTCTTGGGGTATGTGGACAAATGACGTAACAACGTGGAGCCGCCATTTGTGCATGTCGGATCCTGAAATCGAATAATGCCACGCGACCCTCTCAAAAGATCTCTCCTCCTCTCCCTCTTCAATCTCCCGGGATCTTACTGCGTCTTAAGTTACGACGACGAAGAGGAAAGGAGGTAAAACGATCGACATCCGGGGTCAAGAACGTACGTACCCTCATGGAAGTGACTGTTCCTTGACTTGTTAACCTCACTCCTCTCCTCTCTTCCTCGTCGTCGCTTCATCCTCATCTCATTGATGTATGCTCATGCTCATGCTCATCTCCACTTTATCTCGATCTCTCTGACGGCGAACCGTGATGCGGGTTTACGAGAAGTTGAACGAATTTTACAGCAACAGATGGCTGGTGTTCGTGTGCGCCATGTGGATCCAGTCCTGTGCCGGGGTGGGCTACTTGTTCGGCAGCATCTCCCCCGTGATCAAGAGCGCCATGGGGTATACCCAGCGAGACGTGGCCATTCTCGGGGTGGCCAAGGACTTGGGGGATGCGATTGGGTTCGTGGCTGGGGGTTTGTGTGAGGTGTTGCCGATTTGGGCGATATTGGCCATTGGGGTGGTTCAGAACTTTCTTGGGTATGGCTTGCTCTGGCTTATTGTCATCGGTGTCTTGCCTTCTTTGCCTCTCTGGGTGGTCAGTCTCTCCCCTTTCATCTTCTTCTCATCTTTGTGCTGTTGGCTCATCGCTTTGATTTCTCGCTTGCCGTGATTCCTATTCCTTATGATCTAATCCCCTGTAATTGCTGGGTTTTCCTTCTCTTAAATGGCCACATATCCCAGATACTGTTGCTTAAATTCCTTGCTGACCTCAAGGTCTAACTTGCTATTTCGTTAAAAAATTGATTGTTGGTTGCTAAAACTATGATGAATTCCGGGATTATGTAGTTGAGTGCTCCACTGAGAGTGTGATCCTACAATGCATTCCTTTTCGGGACATTAGAATCGTGCTGAGTTCAGATCCAGCATTGAGGTGCCTTGCCTCAATGACATGTTGACCGCAATGACGCCCTGTTGATTGTCTCATGGCCGGTCAGTGCATTCGGCATCTTTTAAAGTAGATCTTTGTGCTTTCCACACTGTTTTGATGCTCCAACAAGTTTCCTAGGACAAATCATCTAGAAAGCTATATAGCAGACTAGCGATGCAAATCTAGAAGCCTGATCGCTATCGAGTCTCAATGCTGAAGTTCATATTTTTGGACAGTTTAAAGCCCAATTCCCTTGGCTTATTGGTCGAGGCTATCTTTGCACCATGGATTACTTACTCCTTCCACCATCCATATTTCAACTTGTCCAGGCAATATTTATCTCCGTTCCTGAGAGTTGGTTACTGGACTAATCCTTGGAAAAAAGCTCTACTTTTCCTACTTATAAGAGGTATTTTAGGCATGCCGCAACTGTATCAGGCGTCTACTCTAAGTAAATGGTAGATGTTTCCTATGATGTGTTGTTCATGGCGTGTCGGTAGCTTCAGTCTCTGTACTGATGGCTCAATAAATTTAACTTAAAGGACTACCGAATACGGTCATTGAAAATAGATGCATTTTTTATATACTTTCCCACTGTTAGGACTACATCAAGGAAGAAAGGATTTATTTGTTCTAGTCCTGGTAATTGCTGGTACCACGAGAAGCTAACGATGGCTAGCTGCTTAAGTAGCTCACTGAAATTTGCATCTGCATTGTGCTAATTCTAGTGTCTGGATTGATATATCTCCATGCATCATAGCAGTGAAGGACCTTTTTTTCTTTTGTCTGGGCTTCTGATCCTAAAGTACAAGTATGCCCTTCATCCCCCTTAACCAATTTCCTAACTCTATTTCAGTATGTTGCGAGTGAAGATTCCTAGCATCACCAACAATATTAATTCAGAAACTTAACCCACGTTTCTTCCTTAAGCTGCAAATCTTTTTAGTTTTAGTTTTTTCTAGGAACAATTGTTTGCGAGTTCTTTCTGTCTTCTATATTCTCTGTGGATGTTTTTGCAAGACAAATTTTTATACTTCTGGTCGAGCATGCATTGTCATGGGACTCAACTATTTATGTGTTCTCGCAGTAAAAGGAGGAAATCTGTGATTCCATTTGGAAGACACTGTTGTTTCTTCGCTCTTGTCAGGTTGACTGTCTTGTTCTCATATAAAATGGACAATTAGTGAAAACATCACCTACGTACTGGGTAACTCAAGATCTTTGAAGTTATGTTCATATGGCTTTTAAATGTCATTGACCAAGTCTTATTTTGCAGCTCTGCATCTGTCTATTTGTGGGAACAAATGGCGAGACCTACTTCAATACAGCAGCTCTCGTTTCATGTGTTCAGAACTTCCCCAAAAGTAGAGGTCCTGTTGTGGGGATACTAAAGGGATTTGCTGGGTTGAGTGGTGCAATTTTATCTCAGATATATTTGATGATTAACGCCTCCAGTGAAGCGTCACTAATTTTTATGGTTGCGGTTGGTCCATCAATAGTTGTCATTGCCCTGATGTTCATAGTTAGGCCCGTGGGAGGTCATAAACAAATTAGACCTTCTGATGGTTTAAGCTTCTCATTCATCTACGGTATCTGTCTCCTCCTGGCAGCTTATATATTGGGGATCTTGCTGGTCGAGGATCTAGTTGATATTAGTCAAACTGTGATCACCGTATTTGCGGTGATTCTTATCATTATGGTCCTCCTACCTGCTACTATACCTGTTCTGTTGGTTTTCTTCTCCGAGCCAATTCCTTCATCAGAGGAGAGCCTTCTCGCGGGGCAAGAGAAACCAGAAACCAGTAAATCTGAGCAAGATGGAAGTGAGGTCATTCTAAGTGAGGTCGAAGAAGAGAAACCTGAGGAAGTGGACCAGCTGCCAGCATCAGAAAGGCAAAAACGAATTGCTCAATTGCAGGCAAAACTTTTCCAGGCAGCTGCAGAAGGAGCTGTGCGGATAAAACGGAAGAAAGGCCCACGCAGAGGAGAGGATTTCACCTTACTACAGGCACTCATAAAGGCTGATTTTTGGCTTATCTTCTTGTCACTTGTACTGGCCTCTGGTTCTGGTGTGACTGTTATTGATAACCTTGGTCAGATTTGTGAATCACTTGGGTATAATGACTCAAGTATATTTGTTTCTATGATAAGCATTTGGAACTTCCTTGGTCGAGTCGGTGGGGGCTACTTGTCTGAGATCGTCGTAAGGTGCTTTTAAAATCTTTGTTTTTATCTGTTACTCAAGCTAGTTTTCCTATTACTGTTCTCATTATTGTCCTGAACACTACTTACCCGTTTTGTTCCATTTACCAGAAAATTCTCCCTCCCACGACCGGTGGCCATGGCTATATTCCAGGTTGTTATGGCAATTGGACTCTTTTACTATGCTATGGGTTTCCCTGGTGAGATTTACGTTTTAACCGTGCTAATAGGACTCGGATATGGTGCCCAGTGGGCAATAGTGCCAGCCTCTGCATCAGAGCTATTCGGTTTGAAGAGTTTCGGGGCTTTGTATAATTTTTTTACTTTAGCAAGTCCTGCTGGTTCTCTAATTTTCTCGGGGGTCATTGCCAGCGGTATATATGACTACTATGCAGAAAAACAAGCTGCTCTTAAGAAGCTGGCTCTGGGATCTATGCTTCCGATTTCTCTTCAGGATGATGACTCACTTACCTGCTCCGGAAACATATGCTACTCTCTCACGTTTGGCATCTTGTCAGGACTTTGCATTGTTGCAATGGCCTTGAGCTTAATTGTTGTTCACCGGACGAAGAGCGTCTATGCGCAACTTTATGGAAGTTCTCGCAGTTGAGTTTGTCCATTTCTTGGCCACTCTCACTTATTTTTGTGGAGAGTTCATGTTCTTTGTTGATGGACAGAAGAAAGCCGGAGTTGTCAGTTCAAGTGTGTATACATTGTAGCGATTCATGGTTCTGCCAGACCTTGCTGTTCTAAGTACATTCTTTTGCAGCTCTTGAAACTTCTGAGGCCTTTGGCTCACATTGAGCTGAGATTTGCTTGGTTTAGATTGTAATAAAATATTCTTTTGAGATCAATAAGAATCGCTAATTAGTTCATGGACTAGAACATAAGTAGAAGCATTATTTTCTGCCCTTTTATCTGCAACAGGCTCCTCTGAATGTTCTTGGAAAATAGATACCTTGTTACATTCTCCTTTAATTTCTGAGCCGTGCCTTTTCATAGCTTTTGTTTCCTTTCTCGGTTTCGTCGTTGCTTTTATCTAAGCAGTAGATGTTAGAGGCAGATGAGTCTGCAGGAACTTCAAATGTTTCACTGAATGCGCCAGGTCTCGATTTTTTGGTGCTGTGATTGATCTCATAGCTGCTTACTCCCCATCAAACAAAGTTGCTGCTTCATGCTACAATTTACTTTTCAGAGATTTACAGGACAAGCGTTTCCGCAAATATCTTGGGATGGAACATGGGTGGACCGCCTGTGGCGTCGCCTGAAGCTTATGCTTCAATTAACGATACTTGCGTTATCCATTGGAAGTCAGATTTTGGATCTTTTGTAGTGTCAAAAGCTTCAGATGACAGTTCAAGTGCTCAAATTGCTAGCAAAATCATCTATGACATCCAGCTCCTATCGGCCGTTGTCCCGCTGGAAGTTGCACTGATGACAGCATCCGAAGGCTATAACTCAATAAAAAAATCCGATCCTTTCATGCTTCGGGACTTCAAATGTCTCCTCTGTTGCTAAACTGGTAAAAAGGAGTCAGCCTATACTATCATGTTCGAGTTTATTAACGACAAGAGCCGTCGGATTATACCTGCAAAACACACACATTCTACTCTAAACAACTCAACCCAATTAGTACTCAATCGACAATGCTATCTGGTGTCTGTACATAATTATTAGCAACAACTGATGTGGTAACCTTCCCGAACAACAGATTCTGGTGGACATTAGTTGTAGCTTTCGCTTATGCAGGTTCCAGGTTGATTATGGAGAGGCACCACCATCCATCTTTTATGTCCTGCACAGGCAGTTGCTCATCTGCAGCTGAGCTGTTCTGTCAGAGTCGTGTCCGGTCCCCCTGCGGGCGTTTTCTCTCTGGCAACTCCGGGGTGATCGATCACATCAATCTCTGGCTCGCCTGTCGGGACGACGGCAAGTGGTACTTAGGCAAAACATGTGCCGCGCATTTAAGGCCGAACATCGATGGGAAGATGGGTCATGACGTGCTCGGTAAATCAAGATAACGGGTGAGATGATCTCATAAGGATGAAATAACAGACATTACACCAATACCTGGGAAGTGAAATGAATGATGTTTTGAGTATTTTAAGGATTGTATGTCGCAAGAAATGGATCTGCACTATGTTGAAACTTATTCTTATATTTATATTATTATTTCTATTATTAAGAGTTTACTTTTAGCTAATAAATTGTTTTTTCTTTTATAATATTTAAGGGTCGCATAAAGGGAAAGAAGAATCTGCGAATGTCTTAGGGCACCTCCCCTCTGAGATGAGAGATGGAATGCAACAAGGAGGAGGCTCTCCGGGCGAAGGAGATCGCCGAGAAGAAGTTGATGGAGTCGGACGTCCATGGCGCCCACAAGTTCGCCGTGAAGGCCCGGAGTCTGTACGCCGGCCTGGACGGTCTTTCTCAGCTGGTGGCGACTCTCGACGTCTACGTGTCGGCCCAGAAGAAGATCAACGGAGAGGCGGATTGGTACGGAATCCTTGGCGTCGATCCTTCCGCCGATGACGACGCGATCCGGAGGAGTTATAGGAGGCTCGCGCTTCTTCTTCATCCCGACAAGAACAAAGCGGTGGGCGCCGATGGCGCTTTCAAGATTCTCTCCGAGGCCTGGGGCTTGCTGTCCGATAAAGCGAAGAGATACGCGTATGACCTGAAGCGCAATTCGAGGGTCCGCAACGGGAAATTCCCGACGCCGGCCCATCAGAATGGATTTCACAGTTTTCCAGGTACGCATCAGAACGACAATGCGAGGGATTGGAGGAGTGCTTCGACTTCTCCTTATCAGAATACGAACGGTAGGGGTTGGAGGGGCAGTGCTGCTCATGTGGTTCGCAATTCGGCTTATCCCCATCGGGATTGCAACACTAGGGACTGGAAGAGTGCTGCTGATGCTAATTATGCCTCAGCCTCTCCTCGGACATCATTTTGGACACAGTGCGGTGCTTGCCGAATGAAATATGAATACCTGATCCGCTACCTAAATCAGCAGATTCTCTGCCCCAGCCCCGGCTGCCGTAAACCCTTTGTGGCCAACGAGATTCCACCTCCACCAGTAGATGGACATAGGTCATCTGATTCACGGGCTTTCTTTGAATCACAACACTATCCTTGTGGAATGAGAAATCATGGGCCATCTCCTGCCCCAAATGCAGGTTCAACCAGCTTCTCTGGTATTCACTTGCCGCCAAAGTTTGCTTCATCCTATGGCACATTACCCAAATTCGCAAGTGATAATAGTGCCCCTGCACCTGCATCATATGCTCCTCAAGCTTCAGGTGTGTCTGCGCCTCTATTTCGGCACCGGAAGAGAGGCCGTGGAGTGACAGCAGCTGTGGTCCAAGAGGAGTACGGTGAGAGGATTCAAATGTCTAAGAAGGCTCGAAGTGGTTCAGTGAGCATGTCGGCTGATGCCAATTCCCTAGAAACTGATCGGATTGAGAAAAGGAAAGTTGATGAAGGCGGCATAAATAAGAAAGTCTCAGAGGGTGCAGGTCAGGCAGCATTTGCAAATAGTAGAGGAGTCGTAACAGGAACTACGCCTGGACTTCAAAAGGGATCGCTGGATCGGAGGAGGGTTAATTTCAGTTTAATTAATCGGTATAATGGCTTGAGGGATCTTTCTCTGCTAGAATCGCGAAATATGCTGATACATAAAGCAAAAAAAGATATTTGTAAGAAGCTTGATGAATGGAGAGTTGAGAAAGAACCTTCAGATGGACGGAATTCTGTGCAAGGGGAGGTCAAGGAGAAGTATGGGAAAGTGCAGAAGGCTCCTGCGAGTGGTGCTAAGACCGCTCCTGTTAGGCATAGTGAGCCCGTGGATGGTAAGGACAGAGTTCAGATGGAAAAGACTTCCCATTCTATTTCCAACGTCAAATCTGAAGCAGAGAACTTTGTCCCTATGCAAATGGTCGTTACAGACCCAGATTTTTATAATTTTGACAAGGATCGGACAGAGGATTCATTTGCTGATAATCAAGTCTGGGCTGCTTATGATGATGATGATGGGATGCCCCGTTACTATGCTCTGATCCACACTGTCATGTCATTGAAACCATTCAAGATGCGCATAAGTTGGCTTAGTTCCAAAACTAACCAAGAACTTGGCCCTATGCGTTGGGTTGGATCTGGCTTCGCCAAGACCTGTGGGTATCTGCGAATAGGGAAATCTGTTGTCGATAACTCCCTTAATGCTTTCTCGCATAGGATGAAGTGGACAAAAGGCACAAGGGGCTTAATTCACATTTATCCCTTGAAGGGAGATGTTTGGGCCCTATATAGGAACTGGTCTTCTGATTGGAATGAGTCAACTCCTGATGAGATAATACACAGCTATGATATGGTTGAAGTGATCGAAGATTATAGCGATGAGCTTGGTGTTACTGTTGCTCCACTCATCAAAGTTTGTGGCTTCAAGACTGTGTTTCAGAAGCATCCAGATCCTGGGAAATTATGGACAATTCCAAGGGAGGAAATGTTTCGATTCTCTCATCAGGTCCCTGCTCACTTGCTTACAGGTCAAGACGGTGCAAATGCTCCTAAAGGATGCTGGGAGCTTGATCCTGCATCCACACCTCTGGAACTTCTTCAGGTGGTAACAACTAGTGGCAGAGGAATGGATGCCAAAGCAGACGGTATGACCAATGCTACGGTCAAGGGGATGAAAGCCAAGGAAGAAGTGATGCTAGTATACAAGCGCAAACTAAAGGGGAAGAGGTCATGATGCATTTAGTCATCTTTTTGCATGCTTTTGGACCATTTCTGCTGGTTAGACTGGATAGATCGATGTAGTTTTGGAGTCGAGGAGATGGAGGATGAAAAGGGGAAGCACTGAGACCACAACATTCTGAACTAATCTGCTGAGGAGTGTACTCTTTCTACTATCTTATCCAGCATTTTTCAGATAGCCATTTGATATCGGTAGTTAGCAGTTTTTTTGCAAATTCGGCTGGTAACTATGGGTTGATGAAAACTCAAGATTTTGGTCAAGGTCAGAAATCTTCAGAAGATAAATTTTCAGCTTTATAGTAACTTCGAGAATAGTTTGATTTCTTTACTAGGATTAGCTCATTAGTAGCTTTTCTGATGAAGATATCCAATTTCCCTCATTAATGCTTTCTTAGGGGAACAGGGATAACAAAGGTGGCCAAATCTGTATAATCTGGCTTAACCATTTACTTTTAACTTTTTTTGTATTCATGTTGCTGAACTAAGATTCCAATGTACAGATATTCATTTTATATATGACCTTTTCCCTACTTCCTCGTGGCAGCTTATATATTTTGGATCTTGCTGATCGGTCAGGCCTACTTTGCACCGTTCATTAATGTATTTTTTCTACCATCTCTGGTTCTGCTTGTTATGGTGTTGCCAATCTAGATTCTCAAGGATAGACTACCGAACTAATTCATGGAAATTGCTGACTTTATGCACTAATAAAAGGTACTTCTGGTGTGTTGAAAGAGATGGATTTCTACTCTAAAAGTTGATGGTTAGTCCTTATGATATGATCGTGTTGGCATTACATTAAACTTATACGTTCGACCATAGTTAAAATGCACAATCGATGAAGAGGGTCATTCAACATTGATAAGTTTCACATATCTTCCACCTGTTCTGATTCCATCGAAAGCAATCACTGGAAAGACAAAATGCCTCACAAGGGAGCAATAATATTTTTATTGGCTACCCTTGTTTCCGCTTTTTAGCTCATGCTATTTCCATTAGCTAAAATCAACATCCGGGATGTAAGTCAAGTTTTTTGTAATTGATCTCCTGCATCAGTTCTTCAAGCTGGTTCATTCTTGAACTCTTTTGGCAAGCATCATGACATCATTGCACTGCAGGACCTTTTTGTCTTGTCTAGGTTTTTGATTCTACAGTACATTGATGCGTGCCGCCCCTTAATTTACCATTTTCTTACTTGATTTCAGTGTGCTGTGAGTTAACATGCCTAGCACGTTAATTAAAAACTTAGCCTGCTTATCTGCCTTAAAGCTCATATCTTTTCACTTTAGTTGTTTTATGACATGTTTAACTGTGAGATCCTAGGCTGTGCTTTTCTGTGGATGTCTTGCAATGAACAACTGTTCATACTATCAGGTGCGGGTGCAACTTATTCACCGATTCTTGCTGTAGAAGGAAATTGTCGCTTCCATTTAGAAGGGCATGTTGTTTCTTCACTATTGGAAGGCTTATTGTCTTATTTTCATAAAAACTAGATAACAAAAATGCGAACAGTCAAAAACCAAGTATTGTTTTGCAGATCTGCCTATGTATTTGTTGATAGATGTTGAGGCCTACTTCGATCCAGCAGCTCTTGTATTATTCGTATGGAACCATCCAAAGATAGAGATCCTCTTGTGGGGATACTAAAGGGATTTGCTGTGTCGAGTGGCCTGATTTTGTCTCAGATATGTTTGATGATCGACACTCCTGGTGAAGCATCCCTAATATTTAGAGTTGCTGTTGGGCCCTATTCTGGTCATTGCCATGATGTTCATCATTATGCCTGTGGAGGGTCATAGTCATAACAAGTTAGACCTGATGGTTTATAGACCCAATGGTTCATGCTTTTCATTCACCTATAGCATTTGCCGCCTCCTGGCAGCATATATATTGGGAATTTTGCTGGTGGAGGATGTAGTTGAAATTAGTCAAAGTGTGATCACATTATTTCTGGTGATTCTTAATCATTAAGATTCTTCTTAGCTGGTTTTATTCTCTGAGCCAATTCCTTCAGCAGCACTTCTCTTAGGCCAAGATGAGAAAAATCAGGTAAATCTGAGAAAGAAGGAAATGAGGTTGTTCTTGGTTAGGTCAAACATGAGATACCTGAGAAGTGGACCAGCTGCTGGGATCACAGAGGCAAAAATGAATTGCAATGCAGGCAAAACATATCCTGGAAGCTGCACGAGCGGTCTCGAGAGGAATACAAAAGAAAGGCTGATGCAGAGGAGAGGATTTCACCTTACAACAGGCACTCATAAAGGCTGATTTTTGGCTTATATCTCTGGTTCTGGTGTGACTGATAATCTTGGTAAGATTCATGAATCATTGGTGTTTAATGACTAGTATTTTGTTTCTATCATAAACATCTGGATCTTCCTGGGTCGAGTCAGGGGGCACTACTTAGCTGAGACAACCATAAGGTGCTTTCAAAATCTCTGTTTTATCAATCACTAAAGCTAGTTGCCCATTGTGCTCTTCATACCCTGAACTCTAGTTACGTGTTTTTGTTCCATTTACCCGAAAATTTTCCCTCCTAAGGCCAGTGGCTTTGGCTGTAGTCCTGGTTGTTATGGAAATTGGACTCTTTTACTATGTTATTTGTTTGTGAGGAAGATTTGGTGCCCACCAGGCAATAGTGCCAGCTTATGTGTCAGACACATAAGGCTTCAATAGTTTCGATGCTTTGCGTGATTTCCTAAGTTTAGCTAGTGCTTCTGGTCCTCTAATATTCTCTGGTGTCATTGCCATGGGTATATGGAATTTCTATGCAGATAAGCGAGCTGCTCTTAATTGGAAGACTTCAAGATCTAGGCTTTGTATCTGTTCAGAATGATGACTGACCTGCTCTGGTAACTTGTGTCCTCTCTCACCTTTGGCATCTTGTTAAGACTTCACATCGGCTTATGGTCTTGAACTGAGTTGTATAATGGACTGAGAACATCTATGCCTGATATCATAGGCAGTTTTGCTGTTTAGTTTCTTCAATTTTTGTCTAATCTCACACATGTTTGTGAAGAGTTCCTGTTATACATTGATGGGCAGAAGGCTTGAGGTTTTCAGCAACAAACATAGTGTTAAAAATACATTTTATAACCTCAGTGCGTTGAGGCTTTTGGCTCATTTGGGGCTGAGATTTCTGTCACGTACTTCATCATATAGAATCTTATGAGATCAATAAGTAAAGTTAAAGCATCATTCGATAGAGGAATATTTTTGCTGATGATATTGATATGTTGTATTGCTGTCACTCTTTGGAAGTGAAAATTCAATTTTTTTGAGCTCAGCTAAATTTAAAAAAATAATATGATCAAATATCACATCAAAGTATTTCCTTTCACTTTGTATTTGATAGAGCTAAGAGGCTACATGTGGTATTCTTTTATAGCACTTTGTTTTCAATCGCCGGTTTATTGAAGACTAAATTGGAATCCATACAACAGGTTTAGGACTTTTTTAGTAATTTTCATGAGTTTTATACTAGGTAGCCACTTAGAACCTTCCCAGGCCAAGTGTAAAATATGGTGATATACATGACTAAGTCTCTTGCTTTGCTTTTGGGACTCAAAACAATCAACCAGTTATTAGGCAGCAGAGTTCTATAGTATCATACAATTTTTTTCGTGCTAATAAGTTTCAATAACCGAGAGTAAAAGTTGAAAAACTAATGATAGATATAATGATGGGTGACTTATGTTGGATAATGTTGGTAAGTTACTAACCTTTTACAGAATTACCAGCTTTTTTGGTAATTAATAAATTGGCAATTTAGTCATTGCGGTCAATTTGGGGCGGACTAACATGGACACTAATCGTTCTGCATGGCACGACTATCAACCACAGGCAAGAGTCGGCGAGGGCGATCTCGCCAGCCTTGGGCAAGGCTCCCCTTCGCTAGATCCAGTGAGGTCAAGCCTTGCCAAATCTTTCCTGAAGTTGGCGAGGCTGACCCTCACTGGCCCCTGCCTGTCGCTGGTCGTCGGCCACCACAAAGGCCCGAAGACCGGAAGAAAGGAAAAAGAAAAGAATTATAAAATATATAAAAAATTAAAAAAGTTTAAAAAAATTGCTACACTCGGTGCCGGATGTGCCACGCAGGGACGGCTGCGACGTCCACGTCAGCAATCAACGGTCAAAATTGGCTAGAAATAACTAAATTGACAAATTGCCAAAAGGTTTAGGACTAAATGACCAAATTAAAAGGTTTATGACTGAATTGGCATTCATACCTCGTAGGACTTTTTTTGGTAATTTTTCCATAAAGCTCTTATCCTCCCGCTATGTGTGTATAAGTAAGTATAGATCCATGTGATTATAAACTACATTCTGTTTGCGAAATCACACCCCAGCCCGACTTAGATGAATAGGTGTACAAAAGAGAGATTTTCATAAAGATGAGAAAAGTAAGAACATTGCATTTATTGAACTTCCCATTCCACCCAAATCCCAATTTTGACCGTCTTAACTAAAACAAATCTCAATCCAAGGGCCAAAGCAACTTACTCACTTTAACTTTTTTTTTTTCCTCGAGAAACAAGTTATTGGCTAAAATAGGAAAATTACACCGTTTTTAGTACTTATCTTGCCTTACATGCAAATAGTAACTCATGCCATTCATATTTGTCACTTGGTTGACCAAAAAATGGTTGGACCCTTGCAAAAAAGCATAAGACACTCATATGATGCAAAATGAGTACGGTAAACAAAACGGAGAAGATCATTAAAGAGGGTTATTCGCTTTTTCAGCCAAGACTTTAAATGCTGGGTCTGAAAAAAATTCTGTACCAATTAATCTACCTAATTTGACAACACTAATCATAGTTGCATATAACAGTGGTAGGGTATTTATCCTGTTGATTATAAAAGAAAAATAATTTAACACGGTGAAAAAACATGTTAGTGCTATGTTTCTCTTCATCATACAAATTTTTTTTTTGTCATTCCAGATCTACAATACAAACAACACACTCTTTGGTTTTGAATTAAGATTTTCAGTGATAACCATTTTCCAGGGGACATTGTAACCGGCAGATCGGAGTAGTTGCAGATATATTTATCTAAATTAATTAATATTTTTATATAGTTTATAGAATTCTAAATAATTGGGAGAATTTTGAATCCCGATTCATGCAGGACATCGTTTTGAATTCATGTGAAAAATAATCTGCCTTAGTTTCTCTACTAATTTTTTTAATCATCGTGGCGTGATCTGCCATGACTACAAGAAGGCTTTAGGATTTCCGGGCCATGCTTATGGCTTTTCAACTATCATCTCATTATAGCTTGTTTGTGAGTTTATCTTCTTATTTTGTCAAGGTCTTGGTTAGGTGATATAATTCTGCTACATATGATTTCCTACCCATAGGCAATCATAATTCATGAGTTGACTTGTGGCGATGTGATCCATTGTGTTCAATTTGCTTTCTTGGCGAGAAACCTGTCAATTTGATCCTTGTTGCAAGCTTTCTGTTGCATAATGTTTAGGATGGGAAGTAATGTTGATGGAAATTGTAAACCTTTTTTACGGTTGATTTTGTTTTAGCCCAACTGTTATGAATAATTTTGCAAGTTTGTTGCTCTTTTACATGGGATGCGTGTAGATGATATGGAACTTGCAAACTGTGTGATTATGGATTGTGTTTTATCTCAATAATCATGCTTATTACAGAAGTTTGATGCTCGTTCATATGGATTTTGGTGATAGAATGATAATTCATTGTTATTTGATCATCTATGTGGCTGTATGCTGATGGAATCATAGTTCTTTAAAAAGGGCGGATCATGAATGCGTATTTGTGGAAGTTTGTTGCTTTTATAGGTGGACGTATATCATTTGATCGGTTATGTGGATTTAGCGGATGGAATAAAAAAAAGGTGGATTGTGCTTTATCCTTGCTGCTATTCTTGTGGAAATTGTCGCTCATATAAGTGGATCTACATCATTTCTCGTCTATGCGCATGTATGTAGATATAACTATAATTCATTAATGATTGTGGCCGTGCTTTATATTGACCGTTTGCTTTTTAGAGAAGTTCGTTGTGTGTATACATGGTTTTACATCACTTGATCAGATCACGTTTGGTCATTTGGACATCATCTGGTTGTATTTTGTTTAGAAACTTACCTTTTTTTTTTTTTTGGGTCAAAAGCAGCTTATGTGTTACTCTGTATATAAGTGCGTTAAGGGAGCATAATCTGGCATGTTGGAATAATTACATATGTTTGGAGTCATTCTGGCGTTGTTACACCTATAGTTTGGCTTAAATTTGGCGTTCTACTGGGGTATATTTCTACCGGTTTTCTGTTGGTTTAGCACGGATTTAGCCTCAACAGTCAATGAAACATAGTGGGTTGTTTATCTAAATTTTTTGCCAATTATATTGTTTTGACATTAAGTTATTTTGACTGTGCAAAGGAGGTATACATAAGGAAAGAAGATTTGGCGGTATCTAGATATAAAGATAACCAGGGTAAACTTTTGGGAAGTATCATTAAATGGGGTCTTTGGCTTTCAGCCATCAAATGGTGGCTCTAAAAAAATCCATACCAATTAATTTGCCTTTCAGTCTCTCGATGAAGGGCAACAGCCAAGGAATACGAGCGAAGATCGGGAGGGACGAGAGAATCGAAATCAGGAACGCAGGTTTTAAGGGTTGTAAAGGGGTTCGTAACATGACCAATTTAGTTTGACTCTTCCATTCAGACTAGCCCAGAATTCAAAGAGAAAAAGAACAAAAAAATCTGGGGTTGTCTCCCAAGTCCAAGAGAAGGTAAAACTCTAGCTTTGATCTTTGAACGAGGAGTCTTCACTCGTAAACCTCTTCCCTTTTAAATTGCACTCTAAGAAGAGAAAATTTTTGGGTGTCAGTTGAATCAATGATGGGGTTTTTTCTAATATGCCTGTAGTTTGTGTACTAAATTTCTGGATTGTTTTGGCGTTATCTGCCATGAGGACTTGAATGCATTGGGATTTTTGGAGCATGCTTATGGATTTCCTACTGTCATCCAAGCAGCAGTTTCTTTGTGAGTCAATCTTCTTATTTTGTCATGGTCTAGGTTTGGAGATATAATTCTGCTAAATCTGAATCCCTACCCATCAAAGAAAAGTTCCTTGATGCCCTTGTAGGGAATCATAGTTCATGAGGTGACTCGTGGAATTCCTACCCATCAAAGAAGAGTTCCTTGATGCCCTTGTAGCCAATCACAGTTCATGAGGTGACTCGTGGCGATTTGATCCATCGTGTTCGATTGACTTTCATAGCGCGAAACCAGTCGATTTGACCATCATTGCATGCATTTTGTTGCGTCCTTTTAGAATGGGAAGTAATGTTGATGGAATTGTAAAATTTTATAAATGGTTGGTTATGTTTTGTCCCAAATACTGAACATTTTTGCAAGTTCGCTGCTTTTTAATGTGGATGCGTGTCGATGAATGGAACTGCAACCGTTTGATTATGGATTGTGTTTTGTCTCAATAATCATGCTTATTATGGAAGTTTGTTGCTCGTTTATATAGATTGTGCGGATAAGTTCATAATTCATTAGAAGCGGCGGGTCATGCTTTTTTCCTGTCCGTTATGCTTATTGTGGAAATTCGTTGCTTGCATACGTGGATGTGTATCATTTCACCGTTCATGTGGATGTATGCAGATGGACTCACAATTCATTAAACGGTGGAAATTTGTTGGTTGTACACGTGGATCTACATAATTTTTTCATCTATTTAGGCATCTGCAGATGGGACTATAATTCGTTAATAACGGTAGCTGTGCTTAATCTAGACAGTCATGCTTTTTATAGATGTTTGTTGTCTATATACGTGACTGACATCACTTGATCGTATCATGTTTGGTCATTTGCAGACCATTCGGTTGTATTTTTGGTTAAATGTATAGTAATGCCTTAAAGGAGCATAATCTGGGATGTTGGAACAATTACCAATGTTTATCTAGAATTTCTATCAATTGTTTGTTTTGACAGTTGAGCTATTTTGACTGTACAGAGGAGGTATTACATGAGGAAAGAAGATTTGGCGATATCTACTACAGGCATCATTCACATCACTGAGATATGGGATGCAATAAGAATTTCAACACTAGGGATCGTAAGAGTGCGAATTGTGCTCCAGCCCCTTCTTGTCGTATCAAGACGTCATTTTGGACACAGTGCAGTGCTTGCCAAATGAAGTTCGAATACTTAATATGTTACTTAAGCAAGCGACTTCGTTGCCGCAATCCCAGCTGTCGTAAACCCTATGTCGCTATTGAGATTCCACCTCCACTAATAGATGGCAGCAGTACATCTAATTCAAAGGCTTTCTCTGAAGCACAACCACATCCTGATAAAGTTGGAAGGCAGATTTCTCCCAACAATACAGGTTCAACAAGCTCCCCAGGTATTCATTTGCTGGAAAAGGTCACTTCTTCATATGACTCATTAACCAAATTTGCAGGTGATAAAGCTGCCCCCGCACCTGCATCACATGATCCTCCCTCAGGTGTGCTTGAGCCTGTAGTTCGGCATCGGAGGAGGGGCCGTGAGGAGGCAGCAGCTGCAGTCAGGGAGAAGTGCTCCGAGATTATTCAGACGTCTAAGAAAGCTTGTAGTGGTTCAGTGGGCATGCCTTCTCATGTCAAATCCCTAGAAACTGAAGGGATTAAAAAAAGTTGGGTTGGCAAAGGTGGCATGAACAAGAAAGTCACAGAGGATGCTAGCCAAGTGTCATTTGCAAATTGCAGAAGACTTGGCACCGGAAGGACATCTGGATCCCTAGAGGGCCAACAGGAGGATAGGAGAAGGGTCAATTTTAGCGCAATTAATCAGTTCAATGGTCTGAGGAATTTATCTCTGGCAGAAACACGAAAGATGTTGATGCATAAAGCAAAGAAGGAAATTTTTGAGAAGCTTGGTGAGTGGAGTATTGCGAAAGAACCTACAGATGGACTAAATTCTTCACAAGGAAAGGTGAAGCAGAAGTACCACGAAGAGCAGAAAGCTCCTGCAAATGGTACCAAGACTGCTGCAGTTAAGCATAGAAAGCCTGTGGATGGTATAGGCAGAGTTTATATCAAAAAGATTTCCCATGCCATTTCTAATGTTGAATCTGAAGCAGAGAACTTTGTTGTCAAGCAAACGGTTGTTGCAGACCCAGAATTTCATGATTTTGAGAATGATCGGACAGAGGTTTCATTTGCGGATGATCAAGTCTGGGCTGCTTACGATGGTGATGATAGGATGCCCCGTTACTATGCTCTGATCCACAATGTCATAACATTGAGACCATTCAAGGTGAGCATAAGTTGGCTTAGTTCCAAAAGCAACCAAGAACTTGGCCCTATGCGGTGGGTTGGATCTGGATTTGCCAAGACCTGTGGGGATCTATGGATTGGCAATTCTATCGTCTATGACTCCCTTAATGCTTTCTCGCACGTGATGAGGTGGAAGAAAAGCTCAAGGGGCTTAATTCAGATTTATCCTTTGAAGGGAGATGTTTGGGCTCTGTATAAAAACTGGTCTTCTGATTGGAACGAGTCCACTCCGAATGACATAAAGCACAGCTACGATATGGTCGAAGTGATTGAAGACTCGAGCGAGGACCGCGGTGTAACTGTTGCTCCACTGATCAAAGTTTGGGGCTTGAAGACTGTTTAGAAAGCATCCAGATCCATGTAAATTATGGACAATCCCAAGAGAGGAATTGTTCCGGTTCTCTCATCAGGTCCCCGCTCACTTGATTACAGGTGAAGAAGGTGCAAATGCTCCTATTGGATGCTGGGAGCTTGATCCTGCATCCACTCCTTTGGAGCTTCAAGTGCTGACACAAGGTCAGGGAAGAGAAATGGACGGACCTGCTGGAGCACTTGTCTGCTGATTTTCTGCGGTTGTTAAAATAGCCACTCGATATCCATTGTTAGTAGTTAATCTGCAGATTGAGCAGGTAATAATGGGTGGATACAGATTCTGTTCAGAAGAGTAATCTCAACATTTTAGTCAACTTTGGGGAAAACTGATTTTGCTTACTAGGATTAGCTCAATAGTTGCTTTTCGGGCAAAGATGTCTGATTCTCCTCATTAAAGCTGTCTCAGCGGCACATGGATTACAAAGTCGGCAAAATCTGTATGATCTGGCTGAAACTTTTCTATATACATATATGTATATAATGAATGAGATCTCGATTATGAGGATGAATGTTCATTCTTTTCTTAGCCCTCTAGAAATCGTGTCATTGACTTGTGCTTTTAATGTTTGTATTGGTATGTATGGGATGGCTGATGAAAGTTCAGTGTTTCTGCTAAGACTCTACTCATAATTTTATGAAGTTTTGGAGTTCTTTGGCGATAGAAATTGATACGGCTTGTACTTCATTTTTTATGCGGAGTAGCCTCTCCAAGACTAGCAGTACGAATAAAAGTGTAGTGTAGGCCCACATATAAATACTCTTTTGCTTGTGCACCCCAAAAAGTAAATTGGCTGAGACTTGCCTCTGATTGGCGGAAGATGAAAATGATCTCCAACTAGTGATTTGTTGTTTGGTGATGTTAAGAAATGCAAATAAGAAAAGTAGGCAAATTTAAAAACAAATCGGTAATAAATTCCAATGAGTGTTGGTAACCCAGTTGGTATGTGGTAATTTGATTGGCTAAGAGTTAGGGGTAAGCAAGATGGACTCCTCGAACCAAACCGGACAAACGGGTTTGGTCCGGTTCTTGAGGTTAACGATCCGGTCCCCGGTTCTTCAAGGTGGAATCGGTGTCCGGGCGGTCCGTTTCCCTATCCTAAGGGCGAACCGGACCGACAGATTTTTCTCCTTTGTTTTGACCTATTTTTGGTATCGTGATTCCTTTCTTAACTCTTTTGGGGCCAAAGATGCTTGCGTTGATCTAAAAGCTTAAATTAAGACCTGAATACTCCTTTAGTTTACTCAAGATTCAATCCTGCTGAGTTCATGACTGTTTAGTCTGTCTGCTTTTGTAATTTTTGTAACATAAACTGCAGTAGCTCATACACGAGACTGAAATCCCTTGCATATTGCTTGCCTGCGATTGTGGCCATGTTGGTGTTTAAAAGATTCAGCTCCTAGAGTGTTTTCAGTGATTAAATTCCCGAAATTTCTTGTAAGTTTACTCTGCAGCAATTCTTTTTGTCCCCGAAATCATATCTCTATAATTATAGCTTTGTCCTTCTGAGTCTCCCAAGCCAGCCCTCCCACAAACACCTTGGTGTAAGTGGTGTCCTCGACAGCCCGAATTGCCCTGTCAAACTCGGGTTTCTTATTTTTTTTTTTCATTTTACAGGTTCCATTGAACCGCCCAGGAACGGGACCAGACCGATAGTCCCTGTCTGGTTCGGTCCACGATTCCTGAAATTTAGAATCGGTACCACTAATCTAGTCCACGGTTCTTGAGAGAAATGGACTAATCCGGACCATGCTCACCCCTTCTAAAAGTTGGTTATGAGTCGCACTAATTTAGATTGGTAATCTCCAAAAATATTAGTGAATGAAAAGGGTTACTAGTCAAGCCTAAGAAAAATTTCTAAGTAAGTAAAAGAATAAATAAATTAAGAAGAACGAGTAAACCACAATGTGTTTGCAAAACCAATCCATAGTTTTGAGTCCAAAAGCAAATCTTTTTGCGATGGATGGATGGATGTGCATTTTTCTGTGGGTTTGTATGTAAGTGTAGATCCATGTGATGATAAACCACATTGTATTTGCAAAACCAATCCATAGTTTGGCTTAAAAAAAGCAGGTGTATCAAAGAGAGGTTCTCATAAAGATGGGAAAGCAATAGCTCTGCATTTAATGAACTTCCCATTTCACCAAAATCCCGTAATTGCTAATGCAATCTCAATCCAGGGGCTGAAGAAACTTACCCAGTTTACCTTTTTTCTTTTCTTCACTAGAAACAAGCTACTGGATAAAATAGGAAAATTGCACTGTCTGTAATATTTGATATGCCATACATGCAAATAATATCTCGTGTCATTTATATTTGGTCGAGCAAAAGATGGTTGAACCCTTGCAGAAA
Source organism: Rhodamnia rubescens (assembly GCA_021437795.1). NCBI lineage: Eukaryota > Viridiplantae > Streptophyta > Magnoliopsida > Myrtales > Myrtaceae > Rhodamnia > Rhodamnia rubescens. The sequence goes on along the minus strand of JAILYA010000002.1, from coordinate 6,258,549 downwards.
AACCTTACTCTCATCTGGTGTAATTGGACCTTCTTGACTATGAAAATGTAGGGCAAACAATAAGGAAAAGATCATTAAAGAGGTCTTTCTTGTCTTTAGCGAGACGTTAAAGGCTGCCTCCCAAACAAATCTGTACCAACTAATCTGCCCAATTTGACAATATTAACCATAGTTAACGGATAACCAAAGGTAGGGTCTTAACCTGTGAATAAAAGAACCTCCTGGTTAATTCTAAAACAAATACACTTAAATAAAGTGAAAAGGCATGTTAGTGATTCGTATCCATTCATCATAAATTTTCTTTGCCTTTCTGAAGACTCTATACAAACAACACACTCTTTGGGAGTTTCAGAACCAACAATTTTCTTGTATTAGTCGAGCTTATGATCGCCCTTTGTTAATGTGAAAAATAATATGCCTTGCAGTTTCTCCACTAAATTTTTGTGAATCTACATCATTTTCTCGTCAATGTTGACGTATGCAGATGGAACTATAGTCGTTCATCACGATTCACCCTGTTTTATGCTAACTGTCATGCTCTTTGTAGAAGTTGTATGTGTATGTGGAATTACACCATTTGATCATATTGTGTTTTCTCATTTGGATATCATTTGGTTGCATTTTGTTTGGCATTTTTTCAAATTAGGATTAAAAGAATTTAACAAAATAGGTTAAAAAAAATATTTACCTAATTAGGTGTCGCTCGACAATCAGGCGCCCGAGCGAGGCTCGGCACCTGCCCAAACTAAGGAGCCGGGGGGGCGACTACCCCCTCACAGGCGCCGTAGCGCCCGATTGATGGCGCTGCGAGGCTTTGCAATGCCTTCACGGGTGGAGCCTTTGGATCTGCTTAAAACAAGCGAGCCAAAGGCTCTCCTCTCTCTCACCTCTCGCATTCTTAGATTTTCGTACTCTCCTCTTCCAGACTCTCGCACTCTCGGACTCTAGCACTCTCTCCTCTCTCATACTCTCACACTCTCGTACTCTCCCTCCCTCTCTCACTCAACTCACAAAATTTCCCTCATAGAATCCTCCCTCGCCTCGCCTCATAACGCCATTTCGTTCTTTGGAGGTCATTTTTTCTCGCTCTTTTTGTTCATCGGTCTCATTTGCTCATTAAGGGAGATCTCTCTCACCTCGAGATGCCTTTATTGATGTTATTATTGGTTGATAGTGTTTTTATTTTATTGTTAATATTTTCGTCATGTTTAAATTAATTTGCGAATTATTTATTTTGCATAAGTTGAGACAAAAGCAAAGTCGTCCTCTTTACTCGGTGCTTTCTTTTGACGGTTTGAGCTCTTCATTCGGCCCCCGCTTATCCTCGATAGTTTGAGGTAAATTTCACTATACTTATTTTTTGTAGTTTCGTAAGTATAAATTTATTTATTTGGTTATTATTTATACCTCGAATCATCTATGTTGCTTATAATTTATTAATAATATGTTTTAATTTTTTCCTAATGCTTTGATAATACTTCTAATATTTACGAATTTAGGTAAATAAAAAATATTGCCCTAATCTCTTTACCAAAAAAAACAATCGCCCTAATCTAATAAAAACAAATTTTCCGAGACTCATTTTGCAATTATGTCCATATTAATTTAGGCTATTTTCAAAATATTAAAAATAATTTTAAGAGTTTCAAATAATTTTTTGTGTGAGAAATAATTTTTTAATAATTTCAAAATTGAAATAATAATAAAAAATCATAAAACAGAAATTGGCGGCGTTATTGCCGAGCGGACCTCGGGTGGGGTTTATGAGCTAGGCCGGCTCGGTAGTGGGAGCGGGGGGGAGGGGGGGGGTGTGGCTTGCCCCTCCCCTCGCAATGCCTACAAGGATTTTCGTAATTATTTTTTGGGTGAGAAATAATTTTTTGGACTCATATTCGTAATTATGTCCATATTTATTTTGGTGATTTTCAAAATATTAAAAATAATTTTAAGAGTTTAAAATGATTTTTTGGGAGAGAAATAATTTTTTAATAATTTCAAAATTAGAAAAGAAAAACAAAAAATAGAAAATTGATTAAAAAAAGTTTAAAAATCATTGAAATTTCCAAAAAAAAATTTCATAAAAATCTGAAAAAAAAAGAAATGGCCACAATCAACTGGCCAAATCCTAATTTGGGTATTTGGCCCCGTGGACTTTGATCATATATTCTCTAAGCCCTTAAGGTTATACTAGAACATTTATTTCATTTGATATATTGATAGTTATAATGTTAGTTTTTTAATGTATACGGGATAAATATTTACTAAATTGTAGATGCGAAATAATTTATAATTTCTTTATTTAGCGAGAATGTCGTCTACATTTTATGCGATTGTGCATTGGGGAGGTAGAATAGTACGAAATGAATATGTACATGATTATGAAGGCGGAAAATCTACCATGTTCGATTTTGCAAATATATTGACATTTGATGAGTTACGTGCTACGATTGAAAGCGCTAATATTCATAGTTTGATGTATAGATATCCGGTATAACACACAATGGTGTTATATACCAAATTACAAAGGTGCACACTAATGGTACGATTAGGATGATCCTTTTGTTTGCACTTCAGGTTGGTACTACGGGATTTTCACAATTTTATGCAATCGTATGAACACCAAATGCTAAATGATTTAGCTGGCATGGAAGTTACAATATTGGTTAAGATAAAGATGGTGTTTTGTCATTTGGAACTCATTTGGTTGCATTGTGTTTGGCGATTAACATGTTACTTTATGTACATATAAATGCATGAAAGGAGCAAATCTGGCATGTTAAAATAATTACAAATGTTTGCCATAATTTTTATGATATCTAACCAATAGTTTATTGTAAATTTTAGATTTTGCTAAAGTAAATTTTCTATCAGTTTTCAGTTGTTTTGAGGCAAATTTAGCCTCTTAACAATTAATGTAACGTAGTGGATTTGTATCTAGATTTTTTTTGGCCAAATGGTATTGCTTTAAAATTAGTTATTTGACTATATAAAAGAGGTATTACATTAGCAAAGAAGATTCGGTGATACGTCGACGAGGGACCAACCAAACCACTGAGAGATGGAATGCAATAAGGATTTCAAAACTAGGGATTGTAAGATTGCGGCCGATATCAATTGTGATCTAGCTAAGGGTAAGCACGATTTCGGGGTAGAACGAAACCAGAGAGCTAGTTTAGGTTAGACCCGGTCCAGTTTTTGGTTCCATATTTTTGGGATCTCGTATGGGAACCAGGACGGGAACATAAAAAACCCTAAAATATAAATTGACTTAACGCTTTAGCTTCTTCATTCTATGAAACCCTAATCTTCCTCTCCTTGAGAGCGCCTCCTTGGCTTTCTTCCTCTTTGGGAAAATTTCTTCCTTTTCTCAATTTCCTCCTCTTGAATGTCGAGAAGCTGCTCTTCCTTGCTTTGTCATCGCCGCCGGCCGCTTTTGCCATTGCATAGTCAATCTACTGTTCGTCCTCGTTTTCCAATTGGGAGAGCGAGAAATAGCTTAGACTTCGCTCGAGCCCTCTCACTGGCAAAGTCACCGGTGACAAGATCTCAAGAACCTCCTATGGCGGATTTGTTCGCAGATCACAACTATTAATCACGTCTTCAAGGTGAGCATCAAATGTCTCCGTTCACTTTTATTAACAACATCTCCCTGAAGATCTCGGGTCTACTTAGGTAAAATCCGATCAAGTTTATAGAAATGCTAAGGAGCATAATATGGAATGTTGGAATAATTACAATTGTGTATCTGGGTTCTTTTACTAGTTGTATTTTTTAGACATTTAAGTTATTTTGACTGCACAAAGGAGGTATTGCATAGGGGAAGAAGATTTGGCGATATCTACAATAGGATCAATCACACCACTGAGAGATGGAATGCAATAAGAATTTCAACACTAGGGATCGTAACAGTGCAGCTGATGTCATTTGTGCTCCAGCCCCTTCTTGTCCTGTCAAGACGTCAATTTGGAGACAGTGTAGTACTTACCAAATGAAGTTTGAGTATTTAATATGCTACTTAAACAAGCGACTTCCTTGCCGTAGTCCCAGCCGCCACAAACCCTATGTCACTATTGAGATTCCACCTTCACCAATACATAGCAAAAGTTCATCATATTCAAAGGCTTTCTCTGTGGCACAATAGAATCCAAGTAGAATTGGAAGGCAGACTTCTCCCACCAATATTGATGCCACTGCACCTGCATCAGATTTGCCTCCCTCAAGCGTGCTTTAGCTTATAGTACGACAATGGAAGAGAGAAGTGCTCAGAGATTATTCAAATGTCTAAGAAAGCTCGTAGTGGTTCAGTGGGCATGTCGTCTGATGTTAGTTCCATAGAAACTGAAGGGACTAAAAAAAGTCGGGTTTTTGAAGATGGAATGAATAAGAAAGTCACAGAGCATGCTAGCCGAGTGGCATTTGCAAATGATAGAAGACTTGGAACCGAAAGGACATCTGGATCTCGAAAGGGTAGACTGGAGGATCTGTATCCACCCAATATTACCTGCCAAGTCCTCATATTAACTCTTAACAAGGGATATCCAATGGCTATTTTAACAACCATAGAAAATCAGCAGACAAATGCTCATTGATTGTATCAGCAGGTCCCTCCATTCCTCCCCCTTGACCCTGTATCATGACTTGAAGAAGCTCCATAGGTTTGTATGCGGGATCAAGCTGCCAGCATCCAATGGGAGCATTTGCACCTTCTTCACCTGTAAGTAAGTGAGCGGGAACCTGATGGGAGAACCGAAACAATTCCTCTCTTGGAATTGTCCATAATTTAAGTGGATATGGATGCTTTCAAAACCCAATCTTCAAGCCACAAACTTTGATGTGCGGGGCAATAGTTACATCGTGGTCCTTGCTATAGCCTTCAACCACTTCAACCACATCATAGGTATACATCACCTCTTTTAGAGTGGACTCGTTCCATTCAGAAGACCAGTTTTTATACAGAGCCCAAACATATCCCTTCAAGGGATAAATCTAAATCAAGTCCATGTGAGAGAAAGCATTAAGGGAACCATAGTCGATAGATTTCCCAATCTGCAGATGCCCACAGGTCTTGGCAAATCCAGATCCAATCAGCTATGTAGGGCCAAGTTCTTGGTTGCTCTTGGAACTAAGCCAACTTATGTGCACCTTGAATGGTTTCAGTGTCATGACATTGTGGATCAGAGCTTAGTGACAGGGCATCCCATCAACGTTGTAAGCAGCCCAGACTTGATCATTAGCAAATGAAACCTCTATTCGATCGTTGTCAAAATCATGAAAATCAAGGCAAGCAACAAGCATTTTCTTGAAGACAAAGTTCTCCACTTCAAATTCCACATTAGAAATAACATGGGACATCTTTTTTATATGAACTTTGTCTATACCGTCCACAGGCTTCCTATGCTTAATTGCAGCGGTCTTTGCACCATTTGCAGGAGCTTTTTGCTCTTTGACGTACTTCTCCTTGACGTTTCCATGTGAAGAGTTTAGTCCAACTGCAAGTTCTTTCTCAGTACACCATGCACCAAGTTTCTTAAAAGAATTTCTTCTTTGCTTTATGCATTAACATTTTTCGTGTTTCAGTCAGAGATAAATACCTCACTGTTGAACTGCTTAATAACGCCGAAATTGACCCTTCTCCAATCCTCCAGTCTACCCTTCCGAGATCCAGACGTCCTTCCGGTGCCAAGTCTTCAATCATTTGCAAATGCTGCTTAGATAGCATGCTTTGTGACTCTCTTATTCATGCCACCTTCACCAACCTGACTTTGTTTAGTCCCTTCAGTTTCTAGGGAATTGGCATCAGAAGACATGCCCGCTGAACCATTAGGAGCTTTCTTTCACATTTGAATAATCTCTCAGCACTTCTCTCTTCCGATGCTGTACTACATACTCAAGCACGCTTCAGAGAGGAGAATTTGATGCAAGGGCAGGGGCAGCTTTATCACTTGCAAATTTGGTTAATGTGCCATATGAAGAAGTGACCTTTTCCAGCAATTGAGTATCAGAGGAGCTTGTTGAACCTGTATTGGTAGGACAAATTTGCCTTCCAACTCTATCTTGATATGGTTGTGCTTCAGAGAAAGCCTTTGAATTAGATGTACTATTGCCATCTATTAGTGGAGGTGGAATCTCAATAGCGGCATAGGGTTTATGACAGCTGGGACAGCGGCAACGAAGTCGCTTGCTTAAGTAGCATATTAAGTATTCGAACTTCATTTGGCAAGCACTGCACTGTGTCCAAAATGACGTCTTGATAGGACGAGAAGGGGCTGGAGCACAATTGACATTAGCTGCACTCTTACGATCGCTAGTGTTGAAATTCTCATTGCACTCCATCTCTCAGTAATGTGAATGATCCTGTTGTAGATATCGCCAAATCTTCTTTCCTTATGTAATACATCCTTTGCACAGTCAAAATAGCTTAAATTTCAAAACACCCAGATACATAACTGTAATTATTCCAGCATGCCAGATTATGCACCTTTGGGCAACTTTGGGAAAGACTGATTTTGTTTACTTGGATTAGCTCAATAGTTGTTTTTCGGGCAAAGATGTCTGATTCTCCTCATTGAATCTGTCTCAGGGATACATGGATTAGAAAGTCCACAAAATTTGTATGCTCTGGCTGAAACTTTTCTTTGTATTTTTTTATATCAGATGTATAAGATCTCCATTATGAGCATGAATGTTCATTCTTTTCTTAGCCCTCTAGAAATCATGTCATTGAATTGTCCTATTAATGTTTGCATTGGCATGTATGGAATGGCTGTCGCGACCTAAAATAAAAAAAGTCTTAGGCTAATGGATTATCAGGTTAATCTTGAAAACTAACCTAATACGGACTCTCCCACGCCTACCAAATCGCAACTTTGGTTAATTAGAATGGTTTTAACTTTGGAGTTGCCACTAACCATTTTGGGTAGGTTGATTAGAAACCTAAATAAAAATAAATAGCGGGAGGACTATTTTTATTCGTACGAACCAGAGATTAAGTGTTCGGAGACTTGATTACACTAGTTAATTAAAACTAATACCCTTTCGGTACCTTAATTCCATGAGATATCCTAGGTTTGGCAACTCAAGCTTGACCGATCTTTACTTTAAGCTCGAATGAGGTGTTTTTGTATTTTCATTTATTTGGAATGAAAGCAATCGTATGAATGAATGAATGCAATGAGACTATCTAAACCGACAAGATGTGCAAATGCAAATTTAGAGTGAAGTTACCCTATATGCAAAAGTTAACTACTCAAATTAAGGCATGCAAAACGATTAAAAATATGAATGGACTAGACATGCAAATTGAATTGATTAAACTAAGATACATGAAGACCGACCGAGCATGATTTTTTCTTTACATTGCTTAATATAACATAGCATGGCATAGAGACAAGCAAATATGGCATGGCAAGTACTATAATGCAACGTGTAAACATGCAACACGACAATTTATAACAATGCGATTTTTTCGGAAAACAATATGGCAAGAAGGTTAGTGGAACTCGAAAACTTGATATGCAAGTGAGGTACGCAATATATATTATGAGATAAACAAAGAAACATGAGACATGCAATGTGATATTTTTTTTAAAAATGGAAAGTGGGATAAGTGATACTCAAAAGAATATGTAGAGAAAAGATATGCAAAAAGTGACATATATGCATGAGATAAATGCGAGATGTGAGCAGAATTTTTTTGGTATTTTTAGAATTAGAAATACGCATGAGACCAAGGATATGCTTGACGTATGAATGATATTTTAAAAAATATGGAATGCAAGATATGATACTCGAAAATATGAAGTGGATATGTAAGATATGCGTAAAATTCGGAATATGCGCGAGAATGACGTGAGATATTCAAGATATGCTAAATATGCAATGAGATAATGCGAGATATGAATGACAAAATTTTCTGATTTCTATCCCTTTTCTTTTGAATTTTTGGCCGATTAAGAATATTCCGATTTGATTCTCTTTACCTAAATTTTCAAGATAAACTTAATGAGACAAAGTTTTTAAGAAACCTCATCTTCCTAAAGATTTAATCAAACATGGTTTCTAAGAAACCATATCTCACTAAATTTTTTAGGATTTTTTTTTTTAAGTTTATCGAAGATTTAAACTAAAGAATATATCAATCAAGCACAAAATATCCACTCAATCAGCAGTTCAAGATAGCAATCCACATCAAATCAAAACCCTATCCTCTTGCAATTTTTAAAAAAATATTCGCAAATCTAAACTCGGCTTTTTGAAAATAGCGAATCGATTTAAACGGCGATAGATCGATTAACTAAATTCCCATCTTTACTAAGTCGGAGGGTCGTATCGAACGGCGACGGATAAGTTTGTCCAACTTAAAATAGATGTTGCCTATTAGGAAATAATTTTCCTAATTTAGATTTAGGATTTTTATATTCAGAAAATCATGCCTGAAAGATGTGAAATAATTTAAATAGGGAAACGTTATAAATAAATCAAATCAAGGCAAGATAACTTACTCAATTTGAAATATTTGAGAACATCTCAGGATTCCCGTTTTGAAAACAACGGATCGGGATCGTACCACTATGGTGGTCGATGATGGACTCGCCTTCTCGATGGGACTGTGGTGTATGATAAGAGGACGTAGCGAAGATAGTCAGCAAGATGTCAACGATGAAGGTGATCACTGTGGTCGATTCTTCTTCTAAAGAATATGCATGTTGCCACAGCTTCAATACCCCGTTATTTCCTTGCAAGAGTATTATTGTGCAAGCATAAGGCAAAAACCACAGAACCCACGATGTAATCGTTAAACCTGGACAAAAATCCAAAAGAGAACAACTCCACCGCTTTAACTGGAATGAAGGAACACGTGGGGTTTGGATGAGAAGATCTGATCCAATAATCAGACCAATGATCATCTACTGCTCTTCGTACCACAAGATGACTTGCTTTATCAAACCTTTTGTCCCTTCCTTTATCTGAACACCACAACTGATCTTGGCACAATGTGAGAATAGGTAATTAATAAAAGAGATCAGCAAGGAGACAAAACCTGGACACCACCGATGTTGACCTCGTTGAATTTCCTGGCTGGGCTTCAGCAAAACAAGCTTCAGGCAAGGCCTCGAGGCTCGTTCGATGCCACAAGCTGGCCGCCTCGTCGATTCATCAGGATTGGGATTCGTCAATAGCAGGCTCGCGGCTAAAGGTAGTGATCGCTATGTCGACGTTTGTGAATGCTCGGATGATGATGGCGTCCGGGGTGGCCTTCACGTCGCTGGAGTAGCGAAAGGTTGATGGAGGGAACAAGTATGTGCAGCTACGAGCTTGCTGGTAGCACACGAATCGTGTGATACGATGGTCCCTGAAATCTGGCGCTGGAATTCGCAGGTTCACTCGGTGAAAGAGAGAAAATCTTGATGTTTTTCCTTTGTTGACTCAAGCTTTCTCTCCCTTTACTAGGTCTGGACCGAATACAGAGCAAACTAGCTGCCACTTTAAGTTGTATCGTGGATGCTTTGATGACGATTTGCTCTCTATGCTTCAGAGAATTCTTCAAGGTTCCATTGTGGGAACCTCCATCAAGCAATCTTCATCTTATTTTCTCTCGAAGACCAGAATGTGTCGTCTCCTGTGAAGCTCTCAATGACCGTGTATTCAATAATTGTCTGGCCCCCTCGTGTGTGAAGGATAAAGATGCTTATATAGAGAAAATTAGGTCAAGTTAGGGGCTCTAACTTATGGTTCTTTGTGAAATAAACCCCGAATCGCAAGACCTTTTCAATTAAGCCCCGAAAGACTTAATCACACTTATTTAAATTCAAATCAGCCCATATTCCTTAAAAATTTCGGCACAAGATCAATTCAGATAATTCAATTAAGTTCAAAACATTGAATTAAGTCCATCCACCGTCAGATCCGATGAAAATGTGAATGCAATGTATGCTAAAATAAATATGAAAACTAAGTTAATTATTTTTTGTAGGAACTAAAATTTAATTCCTAATTTTTTATGCAAAATAAACGATTAAAAGGTTGGTCAAAATTTAGGTGTCAACAATGGCTGATGAAAGCTCAGTGTTTCTGCTAAGACTCTTGCACATAATTTTATGATGTTTTGGAGTTCTTGGGGATAGAAATTGGAAAGTATGTATTTCATGTTTTATCCGGAGTAGCCTCTCCGTGACTAGCAGCACGAATAAGTGCAGTGTAGGTCCACATATGAACTCTTTTGCTCATGCACCCCCAATGAGTGAACTGGCTGAGACTTGCCTCTGATTGGAGTAAGATGAAAATTATCCCCAACTAGTGCTTTGTTGTTTGACAATAAAAGTTGGCAAATTAAAAAACAAATTGGTAATAAATTCAAATGAAATTGGTCACCCGGTAGTTATGTGGTAATTGAATTGGCTAAGAGTTGGTGATGAGTCACACTAATTTAGATTGGTAATCTCCGAAAAGATTAGTGAATGAAAAGGGTTACTAGTCAAGTCTAAGAAAAAATTGTAAGTAAAAAAAAAATTTATAAATTAAGATGAACAAGTAAACTTTAATAAGAAACTTGAATGACATTTGCTACCCAAAACAAGTTGGTAATTTTATACGAGAAAAGTTGATAATTTGCTTTCATTTACATTGGTAATTTCACTAAAAAAAAGGTGGTCAATTCGAAAGTACGGATGTTATGCAAATAATTGTTGGTGAGTTGGTACATACAAAAATTGTCAAATTGGTAATTTCAAAGAAGGGTTGGTAATTTACCACTAAATTATTAACAAAAAAAGTCACCGGTCGTAGCTTTTTGGTACTTAGGGCGATGGATGGATGTGCATTTTTCTTTGGGTTTGTATGTAAGTGTAGATCCATGTGATGATAAATCACATTGTATTTGCAAAACCAATCCATAGTTTGGCTTAACAAAAAGCAAGTGTATCAAAGAGAGGTTCTCATAAAGATGGGAAAGTAATAGCACTGCATTTAATGAAATTCCCATTTCTCCAAAATCCCGAAATTGCCAATGCAATCTCAATGCGGGGGCTGGAGAAACTTACCCAGTTTACATTTTTTTTTTTGTGTCACTAGGAACAAGTTACAGAATAAAAATTGGAAAATTGCACTATTAGCAATATTTAATAGGAAGCCGACGATCGACAGTTTCACAGTCTTATCATTATTTCGACTCCACGATATTCCAATTAATGAGTGGTTTATGCAAAACACGCGATGATGTTGTGTGGATCTATGATCGAAATAACTTACGATCTTATCGGTACCGTCGAAACCATTTTCCTATTTAATATTCCATACATGCAAGTAATATCTCGTGTCATTTATATTTGGTCGACCAAAAGATGGTTGCACCCTTGCAGAAAAACCTAACTCTAATCTGGTGAAATTCTGACCCCCCCAAAAAAAAAAAAAATCTGGTGTAATTGGACCTTCCTGACTATGAAAATGTAGAGTAAACAACAAGGAAAAGATCATTAAAGAGGGTCTTTCTTGTTTTTAGCAAGACGGTAAAGGCTGCATCCCAAAAAATCTTGACCAACTAATCTTCCCATTTTGACAACATTAAACATAGTTAACAGATAACCAAAGTAATCCCCGAATAGGAAAATTCAGTCTTTGAAATAGGAGCCTTTAATTTTGTGTATTAGTTGAAATTATGATCGCCCTTTTCTAATGTCAAAAATAATATGCCTTGTAGTTTCTCTACTAAATTTTTGTGGATCTACATCATTTTCTCGTCAATGTCGACGTATGCCGATGGAACTATGGCCGTTAATCGCGATTCACCCTCCTTTATGCGAACTGTCATGCTTTTTGTAGAAGTTGTAAGTATATGTGGATTTACACCATTTGATCGTATCATGTTTTGTCATTTGGACATCATTTGGTTGCATTGTGTTTGGCGATTAACATGTTCCTTTATGTACATATAAATGCATGAAAGGAGCAAATCTGGCATGTTAGAATAATTACAAATGTTTGCCATAATTTTTATGATATCTGACCAATAGTTTATTGTAAATTGCAGATTTTGCTAAAGTAAATTTTCTATTAGTTTTCAATTCTTTTGCGGTGGATTTAGGCTCTTCACAGTCAATGTAACATAGTGAATTTGTATTTAGATTTTTTGCCAATGGTATTGCTTTAAAATTAGTTATTTGACTATATAAAAGAGGTATTACATAAGCAAAGATGATTCGGTGATACGTAGACGAGGGACCAACCAAACCACTGAGAGATGGAATGCAATAAGGATTTCAACACTAGGGATTGTGAGATTGCGGCTAATATCAATTGTGCTCTAGCTAAGGGTAAGCACGATTTCGGGGTAGAACGAGAAACCAGAGAGCTAGTTTAGGTTCGACCCGGCCCAGCTTTTTGGTTCCATATTTTTGGGATCTTGTATGGGAACATAAAAAACCCTAAAATATAAATTGACTTAACGCTTTAGCTTCTTCATTCTACAAAATCCTAATCTTCCTCTCCTTGAGAACGCCTCCTTGGCTTTCTTCCTCTTCGGGAAAATTTCTCCCTTTTCTCAATTTCCTCCTCTTGAAAGTCCAGAAGCTGCTCTTCCTTGTTGTCATCGCCGCCGGCCACTTCGCCATTGCACAGCCAATCTATGTTGTGTTCTGTTTTCCAATTGGGAGACCAGAAATAGCTTAGACTTCGCTCGAGACCTCTCACTGGCAAAGTCACCAGTGACAAGATCTCAAGAATATCCTATGGCGGATTTGTTCACGAGATCACAACTATTAATCACGTCTTCAAGGTGAACACCAAATGTCTCCGTCCACTTTTATTAACAACATCTCCTTGAAGATCTCGTGTTTGCTTAGGCAAAATCCGATCAAGTTTATATAAATGCCTTTAAGGAGCATAATCGGCATGTTGGAATAATTACAATTGTGTATCTAGGTTCTTTTACTAGTTGTATTTTTTTGACATTTAAGCTATTTTGACGGAGGTATTGCACAGGGGAAGAAGATTTGGCGATATCTACAACAGGATCAATCACACTATTGAGAGATGGAATGCAATAAGACTTTCAACACTAGGGATCATAACAGTGCAGCTGATGTCATTTGTGCTCCAGCCCCTTCTCATCCCGTCAAGACATCATTTTGGAGATAGTGTAGTACTTACCAAATGAAGTTTAAATAATTAATATGCTACTTAAACAAGTGTTGACGCCTAAATTTTGACTAATATATATTTTGCATAAAAATTAGAACTAATTTTAGTTTTAAACAAAAATCATCTCACATATTCATTTAGCATTGGCATACAATTTGAGCTTTAATTTAATAGGGGTCTGGACTAGGCATGGGGTGAAAAAATGCACCAAGAAGATTTGGGCTTGAAAGAAATATTTTCTCGGGGATGTATTGCAAATACTCAGAACTCAGGGACTGTATTGCAAATACTTGAAACTTCGAGGACTGGATTGCAAATACCAAAAGAAAATGGGGAAAGGAAGATGATGAAGAGAAGATAATGAAGAGAAGGTGAAGAAAAGAAGATGAAAATGGAAGATGGAGAAATGAAGGTGAAGAAGAGAAGATGAAGATGAAGAAGGGAAGATGAAGATGAAGATGGAGAAGAGAAGATGAAAATGGAAGGTGGGGAAATGAAGATGAAGAAGAGAAGATAAAGATGAAGAAGAGAAGATAAAGATGAAGAAGAGAAGATGAAAATGGAAGGTAAGGAAATGAATATGAAGAATGAAGGATGAAGAACTTTGCCTATAAAAGAAGAAGAGTTCTTGAAGAGAAGGAGGAGGTTTTGGGAGGAAAAGAGAATTGAGAGGGTTTTTGGGGGTGGAAGAGAAGAGAATTGAGAGAGTTTTTGAGAGGAATTCTTTAGAGAGGAAAAAGAGAATTCTTGAGGAAAAATTTTTAAGAGAGTTTTGAGAGGGCTTGAGTGTTTTGAAGCTCGGTGCTACCATTGCCAATTCTGCACCCATCAACACAAGCCACAAGTTCATCACCATCGTTCAAGCTCGCCGCAAAAAGGAAAGCTAAGTGATTTCCTAACTTCCTCTAAGTTCGGATACAAATTAGCCCAGATTTTCTACAACGATTTTTCTCTCTACGTTTTTATGTTAAATAACAATGCATATCAACGATGAGACATCAATGGTACGAGAATAGAAGGAGAGCAAAAGGGAAAAATATCAACGCCCGGATTGCGCTCTCATGAAATTCTAGCGAGTTGAAAAAGAAGCGTGAAGGAGAGATAGGACCAAGAGATTTCTCGGTCTAACAGTCACCAAATCGGTCCAATGGTCAATACAAGCCCGACACGAGTTTGGTGCACGAGTTCAAATTGGGGAGTAACCTCCTTGAACCTATTTCATCCTAATTTCATGTAACTTCTTTATTTTAGAAATACTCAAAAATTCAAAAAATGTAATGGGAAGAAAAACCCAAAAAAAATTGATTCTTTGATCTTCAAGTAGAATTCATCAAATTTGCCAAATCCATTATTTTTTCCATGAATTTTAAGGTACCGAAAGGGCATTAGTTGTAATTAATGTAACCAAGTCCCGGACTCTTAATCTCCGGGTTCGCAGAAATAAGATAGTTTTCTCCCGCTATTTTATTTAGGTTTCTAATCGACCTACCGAAAATGATTAGTGGCGACTCTAAATTCAAATCACATTGCATGATCATTCGAACCTTAAGTTGCGATTTGGTATGGACTTGGGAGAGTCCGAGTTATGTTAGTTAATTAATTAACTCGATAATCCATTAGCCCAAAAATGATAAACTTGTTTATTTTTTTTGGTTTCGCGACAGACTTGGCGACTCCACCGGGGACCCAAAGAGGACTTAAGCCGGATAAGTTCATGAAAAGAAAAATTACTTGATTTGACAATCTTGGTTGAATTTTAATCCCTAGGTGTTAAATGGTTTTGCGGGAAAGGGAGTTATAAGGGGAGGAGTCCGTGGCTAACCTCTCGTTTTGCGAGCTTGGTGATGAGAATTTTATTTTTTGAACTATCGGAGTGTTGATTGCCCTTAAAATGTCGTGCATGCCGCTAATATAATTGCACTACACCACCTTGACTTGTGACCGAACCCGGGTCACCCGATAGTTTCAGGATGGTATTTATGTGGTTCTTTAACCTTGGCGGTAAGGCTTCGCTAAAGGTTATCCCACTTGGATCCCGAGTTCTTCAAAAAATGGCTCAAGGGTTGTTCTCATGCGCGTGAGGCTATGATGCATGAGAGTTGCCCTTGTCGACCGAACCAAGCCGAGATGATTGGACCCGACTAGTCATGACTATGTATGCGGCGGCAACTAGTCATGATGAACGTGCGCGAGGCTGCGACATGTCGTTACGTCCTTCATTTCATTTTGCTAAAAGAACTAAAATTTGAATCCACGATTCATGCGCATGTCTTTGTGATTGACATTTTCTTCCTATGAGCGGTAATTTCCTGTCTCTCACGCCATGTTATCTCATTTTTATTTTGGGCTGGTCCATGGTTTAGGTTGATTGTTTATGAATCTCATTGTCTTGTTTCCAATTTCACACTTTGCTTCCGTAGTTTTTACAATTTCATCGATTGTCCTCAATTCCGATTTGGCTTGTTCCTATTGTACGATTTTTTACTAAATTCTATGATCGAGTTTTGAGTAAGTGCCAAACATGAAAGTTGTAGATCTATGTTTCAACTAATATCCTACAAAATTTCAGAATTAAATTCATAGTTTAAGATGGCTTTTCGTTTTTTCAACTACTTGCGGTTATAACAGTTTTTTGAATGCGATTTTTCGAAAAGACACATTAAACTGATTTGATCCGCTCATTTCTAGTCCGATTGGCCAACTTAAAAGTTGTTCATCATCTTCTCAACTATAAGCTCGTAAAATTTGGACGTATTTTGACCAACGTGCGAATTAATACGTATTTTTTCGTAAAAATCGACGAAACTGAAAATTGCCGATGCGATCTTTTGGTCATGTCTAGTTCGTTCATTGAGTCTAGAAGGAAGTCATGGACCGGCTCTCTATCCTCGCTCGTTGTACTTACTCTTGACTTGTCGCTTTTCAGGAAATTTATCTCGGATCCTCCGCATATTACTCGATTGGTGGTGAAGACAATGGCCGACATTAACGCCGTTGTCCATGAGATTTTGAATGAACAGCTCGGTGCTCTAACCGAGCGATTTGAAGGGATGATGTCTCACAAGATGATGGATAACTTCATAGCCAAGCTTCAGCCGTCCAGCTCAAGCCCTCCGCCGCTGTGCCAGCTCTAATTTCCTCGGCGAGCAATTCCAAGAAGGCCCCGAAGGTGTTCCCTATCGGCTACACCGGGAAGATATTATTATAACGGGGCCGGGTTCGAGCATACCACCCTCAATTCCAGCTCCCCAAACCAACCCGATGACGATAACCAACGACCAACAAATTTGTCATCATGGGGGATACATGAGGAGGGAAACCTAGTGGATTCGAAGTATACGACCAAGATGAGTTCAATCCAGAATATGAGGAAGTTCGTCAAGATTTCGAACGACATGAAGAGATCAAGCCCTTGACCGGTGAACAAATTATCTCGGTCGGCCTAGGCGATGCGGAAAAACCCTAAAGAAGTTAAGATCGGGGAAAACCTTTCCTCGAAATGTCCGAGCGCTTGATCGACTCTTGAAAGATTACCGGGACGTTTTCGCTGGTCCTATGCGAATATGCCCGGTCTTGACCGTTCCATTGTCGAGCATTGTTTGCCGATCGATCCTTCGGCTAAGCCGTGGTGCAAAAGTTAAGGAGGGCTAGACCGGAATTAGTGCGAAGATCAAAGAGGAGGTCATGAAGCTTCTCGATGTAGGATTCATTGAGACTACGTAATATTCCGATTGGGTCGCTAACATAGTCCCCGTCATGAAGAAAGACGGCCACATTCGGGTTTGTGTCGATTATCGAGACTTGAACAAGGCCGTCTAAAGATGATTTTCCCCTCCCGCATATCGACGTACTTGTTGACAAGATCACAGGTTTGATTTGTTTTCATTCATGGATGATTTCTCCGGTACAATCGGATCCCGATGAATGTCAATGACAAGTTGAAAACCACTTTCACCACACCATGGGGAATATTCCATTACCGGGTAATGCCGTTCGGTCTCGAAAAATAAGCCACTTACCAACGAGCCATGGTTGCCCTTTTCCACGACATGATGAAAGGTTTACGTCGACGACATGATAGCAAAAACAAGGCATGGAAAAGATCACGTCGAAACGCCGAAGAAATTGTTCGACAGACTCGAAAGTACAAGTTACGCCTTAACCCCGCCAAGTGTGTCTTTGCGACCAGCTCGGGCAAGCTACTCGGATTCGTGATAAGTAGTAAGGGCATTGAAGTCGACCCTTCGAAAGTTAAGGCTATTCGTGAGCTTAGGCCACCGACGACGGTTAAAGAAGTTCGAAGCTTGATGGGTAGGCTAAACTATATTGCTCGATTCATCTCTCGTTATCGAAACCGCTAAGCCATTCCTCAAGCTATTAAAGAAGAATGCGCTAGTCCAATGGGATAGCGAATGTGAAGAAGCTTTTGAAAACAGGCAAGATCTCATGAATCCACCCGTACTTGTTCCTCCAACACCGGAGCAACCTTTAATCCTCTACCTCACAATCCTTAGTGAATCCTTGGGTGCTATGTTAGCCCAAGAGAAGCGGGACGATGGAAAAGAACGAGCCATTTGTTATCGAGCAAGAAATTCACAACTTCGGAAATGAAGTACTCAAAGTAGAGAAAACATGTGCGGCGTTAGTGCAGGTACGCACAAGGCTTCGGCAATATACCTTGCATCACCAAGTGCTTCGGTGACAGAAATGCAATCCCATCAAATACTTGCTTAATCAACCCGCCTTGATTGGTAGACTTGCCAAATGGCAAATCCTCATCTCCGAGTTTGACGTTCAATATTTGTCCCAAATGTCAATCAAGGGACGAATCATAGCGAATGTCCTAGCTGAAAATCCGGGCAAGATGATGATGCCTATCGTTCGAGGATCGAATCATGTCGGTAGAGGATTACATCCGGACTATGTATTTTGACGGAGCTGTCAATTTATCGGGATCGAGCACGGGCGCGGTTCATATCTCCAGGTGGTCGGCATTATCCTGTGGCAGCAAAATTGGTATTCCCTTGCAAAAATATAGAGGCATGCACCTCGGTCTGCAGGCTGCGATTAAATGGGGATAGCCCGACTCAAGGTGTTCGGAGATTCCACTTTGATTATCCTTCGACCGTTGGAAAGTGGAATACGAGAGATGTTAAATTGCTACCCTACCATGAGTATCCGGATGAATTGGTGGAGGAATTTGAGGATATCTCATTTAAATATCTCGTCCAAGACTCATAATCGATTCGGATGCATTGGCTACCTTGTCTTCAATGTTACAAGTCGCCAATGGACTTGAGGTTGACCCATGAAGATCGATGTATTAAAAAAGCCGGCATATTGTATGACCGTGATCGATGAACCCGATGGTAAGCCATGGTACCATGACATCAAGACTTATATTCGAAGCGGGAGTTCCTGAAAAAAGTATCGCATCGACCAAAAGTACATAAGGAAGATGGCCTCAAGTTCTTCTTGAATGGAGAGAATTTGTACAAGCGGTCATTCGATTCTGTCCTACTAAGATGCATTGACTCAACCGAAGCAATTCGTCGATTATGGAAGTACATGAAGAGATCTCGTGGTCCACACATGAACGGTCACATGTTAGCTAAGAAGATCATGAGGTTAGGTTATTATCGGCTCGTTGGAAAGCGATTGTATTCAAGATGTTCGAAGTCACAAATGCCGATTCATGGGGACAAGATCAATGTTCCTCCAAATGAATTGCATCATTATCGGAACCATGGCCATTTTCTATGTGGGGCATTGATGTGATTGGGTCCGATCAACCCAAAAGCTTCTAATGGACATCGATTTATTCGGTGGCCATTGATTATTTTTCTAAGTGGATTGAAGCCGCATCATACCTAGCAATCACCGCACGAAATGTTGTGAAGTTCATCCGTCGAGATATCATTGCACGATACGGCTCACCCGAGGCCATAATCACCGATAATGGCTCGAATTTGAACAACAAGCTAGTTGACGAACCGTTCAAAAAATTCAAGATCAAGCATTTGAACTCCTCTCCGTACCGTCCTCGAGATGAGTGGAGCAGAGAAGCCGCCAATAAGAACATTAAGAAAATTTTAGCGAAGACGGCTGAAAACTATCGCGATTGGCATGAGAGATTACCATTTGCACTTATGGCGTATCGGACCTCGATCCGGACATCTACTAGGGCAACCCCGTATCCTCTTGTATATGGAATGGAGGCTGTTCTACCAGTTGAAGTGGAAATTCCTTCCTTACGTATACAGTCTCAAGCTAAGCGACGGAAGCTGAATGGATCCAAAGAGAGCAAGCCAATTGAATCGATCGACGAAAAAAGACTTAAGGCGTATGTCATGGCCAATGTTATCGCAGAAAGTTGCTAAATCATTCAACAAAAAAAGTTCGGCCTCGATATTTTCGGATCAATGACCTGGTCTTGAGAAAATTATTGCCAATAGTCCCACTCCCGGAAGGGAAATTCGCTCCAAACTATGGTGGTCCATATATAGTAAAAGAAGGTGCTCCCTGGTGGTGCTTTGATTACCGGCGAGATGGATGGTCGTGTCTTTACCAATCCAATCAATTCTGATTTGCAAAGAAATATTATGCTCGATTCACTCGATGTTTTCATAATCGAGTTATAATATTAATACGGATTCACGAGTTGTTCACATTTGAACATTCGTTTGTTTCCTCGCTACTAATCTTTGTTGAGAGATTGTTTCGAATGGGGAGCCTCTCCGGCCCAATTGGATTGACCATCGGGAGCGTGAGATTTACTTATTCGCAGAGCAAAAGGGGTTATCTTGCGAAAAAATATGACGACCAAGATGAAATGAGTAAAAACTTGCATTCATTTCATTCATCGGAAAGCTTTACAAATAGATCAACGGGGTGGGAACGTAAAGCCAAACCGAGCCCTAATGAGCATCACAAAGGAGTTTAACCGACTCTCCATACGGTTGATGCTCCGCCTACAGATCGCTCCGAGAATCGAGATCCGCCAACTTAAAGAGGAGGAGCTCACATTTCTCTTTGAGCTTGGCTACCTTGTCCTCGTGATGCTCGGCAAGAAATTCCAGGTCATGGATCGGCATTCTCCCGCGGGCTATATCCAGGGTCGGATCGTCCACCCTTTCTTCCAACCATGTGCATTGAAATTTTAAAACAATATTGAGCGGATCGCGCTCAAAGATGGTCCGGGACATGGCCAAACATCCCACCAAGTTTCCCCTTTCACGAATCAGCAGGAGACTTGTTCATTACCGTAGTCGAGGGCCTTCTTATAATTGTCGGCTTAAAGACGGCCAACACCAAGCTGTCCGACCGATCCCGATAGCGTGCCTTCACAAGGTGGGCCAAAGTAACATCTTGATAAGCAACATGGTAAGCCTCCAGGAAGTTAGTAAAGAGGGTGGGGAAGATCCCGTATTCCTCCTCTAACTTGGTACCTTCAATGGAAGCGGTGCCCATATCCCTAAACATAAGACGAATCTCGGTTTCGGCCTCCGGATGGTTGGCTATATAAGAATAGCCCTGGCCTAGGAGATTATAAAGTTTCTCCCATTTGGCCAAAACTTCACCGAGAAGGCGTGCGCGGGAAGGAAGCCATTGTTGTTGAAGCGGCTAAAAAAGAGTGGATGCAAAAGAGTGCTTAGAAGGTTGGAGATGAAGATATGAAAGTGATAATTGTCTCGGCATTAAATCCCAATTTAAAGGGCAAAAAATAGCAATATTTTGGGAGCCGAATTAATTATCCGGGCAAAACTACGGACGTTTCGTCCGTGAATCACGGATCTACCATCTCGAGCCTCACAAATCCGAAAAAGTTACGAAAGGATTTGAGGACCCCACCATGTTGAAACGAGTGGGAGACAAGCATATTTTCGAGAGAGAAGAAACAGCAATTCTTGCGAGCCACGTTAGTTACTCGGGTGAAACTACAGGTGTTTCATTCATTGGATCCTGGATCTATCGTCAATCCGTGATCTCGAGCCCCACAAATCCGAAAAGCTACGAAAGGAGTTGGAGTCCCATTGATTGAAAACCGAGTGGGAGACAAGCATGGTTATCAAGAAAAGAAAACGGTGAGTGGATTCGGGGTCCCATCACGTTGAAAAAAATCTTGCGAGCCACGTTAGTTACTCGGGTGAAACTACGGTGTTTCATTCATTGGATCCTGGATCTATCGTCAATCCGTGATCTCGAGCCCACAAATCCGAAAAGCTACGAAAGGAGTTGGAGTCCCATTGATTGAAAAAGTGGAAGACAAGCATGGTTATCAAGAAAAGAAAATCGGTGCGAGTGGATTTGGGGTCCCATCACGTTGAAAAAATAAGACAAAGCGGAAACACGAAATCTTGGGAAAAACGTCCTTAGTGATTTTCATCCGCGTTTAAAGGGAGGCTTTGGAACATACCCGATTACTCGAAAGAATTTGGAGAGAGTAAGCATACATCGGAGAATAGAGTGAACAAAAGGCGGTAAGAGGTATTTCAATCCAACATGTTTAGAGGCCATCAGCACTTCGGAGGCAACCAACCTAGACATCCCCGAAAGCGAACTCTGGATTTCGAGACCGATCCAACGCGAAGCCGTAAAACCCAACTCTCTTGGCAGTGAAATTCAAGATTTCGACAAAAACAATGGCAAGCGACAGCTATCAACCCTAAAAGAAAATATCAAATCAAAGTGCTCGAAGCTGCCTTCAAGGAGTGCTCTTACGTGAATAGGAGACGCAAAAATGAATTGAGCCGGATGATAGGAATGGAGCCCTTGAAGGTCAAGTTTTGGTTTCAAAACAAGCGGACCCGATTGAAGGTTAAAAATGAAAGTCATGAACTTACGTTTCGAGGGAAGAAAGTGAAAAGCTTCGAGGAGAGAACAAGAGGTATAGGGATGCTATCAACACCGCTGTTTGCCATGTCCGTAGCGGCCCCATCTCCTTTGGTGACATGTCCCTTGATGAGCCACATCTAAGCATTGAAAATGCTCATTCACCAGTTCATCCCCGAGCAAGTTCTCGTACAATCCGATTTCGTTGGAGATACATCCCGAAAGTCGGTCTTGCGAGAGCGAACCGATGCCCTTCGAGGAAAGAGACATGCATCACTACAATTGGAGTTTCCTTGATGTCACAACCCGGCCAATTCAGGATGGAACTCCGAATGTGTAGCCTACATGAAGCTTTAGTTTTTTTTATTATGGGCTCTCAAAATATCTCTTCTTTGAGCATTACTAGCCAGCCCTTACGAATCCTCAAGAGAAGTAGTGACATGTACGAATGAATGTACTGTTTGTTACAAAATCCCCATGTGAGACATTCTTCTTTTAATCCAGGGCAAAGAACAGACTTATCCGCGAACATCATCATGTTTAAATGCGTGAATTCCTCGCGATTTGACTAAGCATTGAAAACCTTCACGTAAGTAAATGCGAAAAAGATTTGAGGAGGAAATAACGCCTCGTTAGTGGAGAAAGGGAAAAGATTTGAGGAGGGCAAATAACGCCTCGTTCGTAGGAGAAAGCGAAAAGATTTGAGGAAGGCAAATAACCGCCTCGTTCGTAGGAGGAAGCGAAAAAGATTTGAGGAAGGAAATAAGATCGTTCGTAGGAGGAAGCGAAAAAGATTTGAAGAGGGAAATAACTGCCTCGTTCGTAGAGAAAGTGAAAAGATTTGAGGGCTCCTCCATATCAGAAAAGTAAAAAAGAACGACGGATTGAGCGGGAGGTAAGAGTTATTACGAAATGGATTCAAGGCACTAAGACCGAAAAGGAGAGAAAAGCTGTCTCGAGACTAACGAATCGAAAAAAAGTTTATAAAGAACTTGAAGTCTCCATGCACCTCCGAACTCGTCACGAAAGGCCATCATCGCTTTTGTGATTTTCGGCAATATATCTTTGCAAGTCCAAAGAACATCTAAAGCCCAGTCTCTAGTCGAAACACCCATTTTTCGGTCTACATATGGAAGGTTTTGAAAGGAAAATAAGTATGCGTCCATTCCAAGCGGAAGTATGGGAAGCTTCCTATCCCGAGGATCTACGAGTCATGGCCATTGATGGCAACCCCGTTTCCCTCTCTATCCTCGTTGCCATGCCGAGAAAGTGCATGTACAAGATTTCAGCTTATGTGAAAGCAACGGAAGCCTTAGAGGAGCCGAGGCGGTACAAATATGATTTCGACATCGTCGATCACAGCCATGGTAGGGATCGATATGGACGGTCTCGCTCTCTTAAAGATCATCGATTCGGAGTTGGATATACCGGTGATCATAGCATCGCCAAGTGATGATCGCCAGTTCATAACGAGGGCCATATTGCATGGTGCTCGGGGCATCCTAAAGAAGCCGGTCTGCGTTCGAGTGCTCCAAAACATTTGGCAGCATCTTTGTAAGGAAGCAATTACTCGAACAAAAGAACTATGGCCAAACTTACTACGACGATTTTGTCGGAAAGAAAAGGCCCCTTTGGTCCGCCGAGCTTCATTCTATATTCATCGAGGCGGTTCGACAACTAGGAATCAATTCAAGCACGACCAATGGTTGTACTCAAAATGATGAATATAGACGGACTCACCCTACGAAGTGTCACAAATCACCTTCAAGATTTAGAGATAAGTCGAAGAAGCACGATGTAGCTTGGAACCAAGGCGACCGGAGCAAAGTTGATTGGAAGATCAATCCCGGGAAAACCTACGGAGCAAAAAGTACCGACCACTTCCCAATCAAGAATACTGGCCATACCGACCTTCCGCCGGTGTTTCTAGCAACGGACCGCTTGATCATCCCTACGAGTTCCCGAGCGACGGCGGAGGCTCAAGCTCAAGGAGTCGGACCGTTCACGGCAAAAACAAAGTGGAAAATCTGTCGCCAATGTTAGCAAGTAGCAATGCCCAATTCGAGTATCAATTGCTCGAAAAATCAAAAGGTTACTTTGATGATGAGCTCACCGCCTTGGTCGGCCCGGTTCGGAGCCGAAAGACCTCCGAGTTGTGATCCGAAGCAAGTGATCATGGATCCTCAAACAACGATCGTTGGTGTATGATCCAAGACAAAATCAGCCAATCATTGGAATAGCCAGAAAAGAGAGGTGGAACCAATCTCGCATGAATACTCCTTTAATTCCATGTATAGTTCCCTGCGTGGGATACTTTTACTTTCTAGTTGTCTAGAATTTGCCTAGAGTTAAAGGGCGAATTTTCTCCTCTCTTATCAAATGCGTAAGTTCCTTATTAAGCTAGGCCTCGTAGCAAATCAATTTGTGGACGACACTCCCGAACGCCGTAAAGAGAGATTCCGAATAGCCTTATTTGGGAGAATGCAAGTAAAAGACCAAACAGGCTCAAAGATGGGTAACTCCGTATCGTCCCAATTGATTCTCAATCGTTTCAAACTCTAAGTTAAGCTTATTTTATTCTCGACGGGGATTGCCAACCGCTTTGAGAACAATATAACAAAAAGCGAACCACCCGTGGGCGCCAACAACACCGCAAAGATAGTGGTTGGGGGAATGACAAGTGGTCCGAGGCGTCCCGGGTCGATCCCGGGATTTGGCATCAATATACAAAGATTAATAAAAACATTTTTTGCTTCGCAGATCGAAACTCAGCCCAGGCACGATTCCGAAACCTGGAGAGATAACATCCCGGACATACAATCCGATCCAGATGAATCGATCTTTTCAATTCAAAGTTCGCGAGGAATACATACATGGGTAAAGTGGTATCGTTTCAACTCTTTTAGAACATGAGGACATACATTGATGCTTTCCCTTTTGATTTTTACAGGGGGTCACTACTGTCCAAACAGAAGAAGTATCCCTTCTCCCCGAAAAATTAATGAAATGAGAAATTCTTGGAGCCTTTGACAATCTCATGTCTCGAAGCGGACAATGAAGTTTTGCAACGCATTCGCATGAACAGGGCAACTCACGATCCACGCCTCTAAGAAATTTTTTATGTACTTGCAAATTTTGTCCGCCATAATGAAAAGTTGCTGCATAGTTTGCGCATGATTGTTCCTCATGTTTAATTTACCAACTTTGAATAAGGAACATGAACTACATAAGATACATCGAATGTATAGAAGGGGGCATGACGGGATGATGAAAGGCAATCCTTTCCCAAACACGTCCAATTTTTTCAGGCGAGATGAACGGTGGCAAAATTCCGCATTCCTCGAGGTAAAGAGTTTTCTCGCGAAAGGTACGATAACCGAAGTGATGGAGGCATTCATTTCTCTACCCTAAACACTGCAAGTTATCCGTTGATCAACCCATTTGAGCGGAGATTTCACTTCCACAACCCCGTCAAGAACCACCCCACATTGGGGCAAAACAGAGGTAATTCCATTAGCATCACGAGACAAATGGTTAGAAATCTTCTTACTTGGACTAACATCAATCTTCGGGTCGTTCTTTGCATTGTACTTGCGCTTTAATTCAAGTGCCTTAGGGTGACGAAGAGCATTTCTTTTTCTATCCCACACATCTATATCCATTTGCACAATCCATTTGAGCCTGCAAATTCGTTTCTAAAAGCCCTTATTGGTGATCATTGTTGTCCCAAAGCAAATATGGCCCATCTTTGAGTAGAAGGACACGAAAAGCTGGATCCATAGAAAATCTCTCAATGAACTCATCAAGATACAATCGTAAAAGAGAGTTGGGAGTAAAAAAAAAAGGAGAAGAAAGAGGAAAGGCCGATTCCAAAAAAAATTCCTAGGCATTTAAAAAGCAAAGTGCCTACCAAAAGCAAGGCCAATGCCCTTTCAATTCATTGTTCATTTGCAGAATATTTCGAACTTGAATGCACAATTTTCTTGTATATCCTAAAAGGGTTGAGAGAAAAATCTCCATGAAATGTCAAATTGCAAATGCAATCTTGGTTCATACCATCCTCGAGCAATGATGGTATCCTAGAAGGCCACGATCGGTGACAAGATTGTAATGATTACCAACATCAAGCCCCTTCTCAAAAATCTTGAGCCAAAACGAACCCTTTCGTTTCTCGGTTCCCAAATCATTACCTCCATTACAACCCTTTAAAAGCCTTTTCCGACTAGGGCACTTGAATTAATGTGGAGTTCAATGATTTTAAGCATCACTCGAAGAAGTTCGAGCAAGATTACTTCTCTCTCATTTTTGCAGAGTTCTTGACTTGTAAACCCGAGAGATGACGAAGAAATTCATTTCAGCAGCCTTGACTCAACTAGAGTCCCCTTTGTAAACCGTTGACCTAGCCCTCATTACGGTCCTAATCAAGACCTCCGGATCGGTCGGTCGTATCAATTGCGAGATTACTCGGATCCTTATCGAATGCGATGATGGAAAGATTGAGTGATTTCTTTTGAATCTTGCAGACAGGATAAATAACTTTTCTTGAGAGTGAGAGAAAATCCTTTCTGGACAGTCCCCCATTCAGCTCACATTCGAGGTATTCATAATGTGAGAACATCCCGGGACAGGAATGGTAATGCAAACTTGATAGAATGGTTATGCATAAACCATGGTATGAGTGATTGCATTATACACATGTTATTTCTAATCATTGCAAGCTCGGTAGGAAAGTTTTGCATGAACTCATTGTTGAATATGTTTGCGCATGTTACCTCGGACATTCTATGATGGGTAATACATTCCCGATGTTCGATGTCCCTCCCAAGGTCTCGAAATTCATCCAAGGATTATTGAATGAGCAAGTTCTCCTGGCAAATGCCTACCATGTACGATACGAGCGATCTGTTTCGTTCTTTGATTAATCGTTCGGAGAACCCGGTAAGTTTTCCGAACCCATTTTCAAATCAACAACTCCTCCGATGATAGTTGTTACGATTCAATTCAGCAATATGCCTCTCCTATCGAGTCGTGTAGACATATGCACCGGCGATCTTGACATCTTATCATGACGACGTAGCTCTTATGATTTCGCCTCGGATCACGAAGACATATGCACTGGTGATCTTGACCTTTAGTCGGCTCATAATGACATAGCTCTTATGATTCTCGGCTCCTTTATCAAATCACGAAGACATAAGCGCCCGTGATTTTGATCCAAACCAAATCATAACGACGTAGCTCTTAAGATTTTGGTTCCCCTTTCTCGAATCACGAAGACATATGCACTGGTGATCTTGACCTTTAGTCGGCTCATAATGACATAGCTCTTATGATTCTCGGTTCCTTTATCAAATCACGAAGACATAAGCGCCCGTGATTTTGATCCAAACCAAATCATAACGACGTAACTCTTAAGATTTTGGTTCCCCTTTCTCGGATCACGAAGACATATGCACTGGTGATCTTGACCTTTAGTCGGCTCATAATGACATAGCTCTTATGATTCTCGGCTCCTTTATCAAATCACGAAGACATAAGCACCCGTGATTTTGATCCAAACCAAATCATAACGACGTAGCTCTTAAGATTTTGGTTCCCCTTTGTCGAATCGTGAAGACATATGCACTTGGCGATTTCGACATTTAATCAACTCACAACGACGTAGCTCTTGTGAACTTGATTCTACTTCTTTCGACTCACAACGACGTAGCTCTTGTGATCCGGAAGGATACACATATCTTGCGCTGTCTCGCATTAGGGAAAAGTCTCGATAACGAGATAGGCCAAATACCTTAAGGTCCTCGTGTTTGCAAGAAACTTGGAAATTAAAGGGAATCACCAGCTTATGAGGTATTTGGTAAAACAGGTATTCTCGTATGCGATCCATGTGAGTCTCTCTAACATGGAAAAGAGAAATTATGACACATGTTATTTACGATCTTGCATAACCATGCGTCACTTCATTAGATAAAAAATGGGACTAAAACTCCCGCCAAAAAGTTCATCCATCATTTGCACTATCAAAATTTAGGGTTCAATTTTGTCTTTGAGCGGAACCTCTACGAGCCTCCACTCAAAGAGGGGCAGTCGTTGACGCCTAAATTTTGACTAATATATATTTTGCATAAAAATTAGAACTAATTTTAGTTTTAAACAAAAATCATCTCACATATTCATTTAGCATTGGCATACAATTTGAGCTTTAATTTAATAGGGTCCTGGACTAGGCATGGGGTGAAAAAATGCACCAAGAAGATTTGGGCTTGAAAGAAATATTTTCTCGGGGCAGTATTGCAAATACTCGAACTTCAGGGACTTATTGCAATACTTTCAAATACTTGAAACTTCGAGGGACTGGATTGCAAATACCAAAAGAAAATGGGGAAAGGAAGATGATGAAGAGAAGATAATGAAGAGAAGGTGAAGAAAAGAAGATGAAAATGGAAGATGGAGAAATGAAGGTGAAGAAGAGAAGATGAAGATGAAGAAGGAAGAGAAGATGAAGATGAAGATGGAGAAGAGAAGATGAAAATGGAAGGTGGGAAATGAAGATGAAGAAGAGAAGATAAAGATGAAGAAGAGAAGATGAAAATGGAAGGTAAGGAAATGAATATGAAGAATGAAGGATGAAGAACTTTGCCTATAAAAGAAGAAGAGTTCTTGAAGAGAAGGAGGAGGTTTTTGGGAGGAAAAGAGAATTGAGAGGGTTTTGGGGGTGGAAGAGAAGAGAATTGAGAGAGTTTTTTGAGAGGAATTCTTTAGAGAGGAAAAAGAGAATTCTTGAGGAAAATTTTTTAAGAGAGTTTTGAGAGGGCTTGAGTGTTTTGAAGCTCGGTGCTACCATTGCCAATTTCGCACCCATCAACACAAGCCACAAGTTCATCACCATCGTTCAAGCTCGCCGCAAAAAAGGAAAGCTAAGTGATTTCCTAACTTCCTCTAAGTTCGGATACAAATTAGCCCAGATTTTCTACACCGATTTTTCTCTCTACGTTTTTATGTTAAATAACAAGCATATCAACGATGAGACATCAATGGTACGAGAATAGAAGGAGAGCAAAAGGGAAAAATATCAACGCCCGGATTGCGGTCCATGAAATTCTAGCGAGTTGAAAAAGAAGCGTGAAGGAGAGATAGGACCAAGAGATTTCTCGGTCTAACGAGTCACCAAATCGGTCCAATGGTCAATACAAGCCCGGAGCACGAGTTTGGTGCACGAGTTCAAATTGGGGAGTAACCTCCTTGAACCTATTTCATCCTAATTTCATGTAACTTCTTTATTTTAGAAATACTCAAAAATTCAAAAAATGTAATGGGAAGAAAAACCCAAAAAAAAATTGATTCTTTGATCTTCAAGTAGAATTCATCAAATTTGCCAAATCCATTATTTTTTCCATGAATTTTAAGGTACCGAAAGGGCATTAGTTGTAATTAATGTAACCAAGTCCCCGGACTCTTAATCTCCAGTTCGAAAATAAGATAGTTTTCTCCCGCTATTTTATTTAGGTTTCTAATCGACCTACCGAAAATGATTAGTGGCGACTCTAAATTCAAATCACATTGCATGATCATTCGAACCTTAAGTTGCGATTTGGTATGGACTTGGGAGAGTCCGAGTTATGTTAGTTAATTAATTAACCCGATAATCCATTAGCCCAAAAATGATAAACTTGTTTATTTTTTTTTTTAGGTCGCGACAACAAGCGATTTCCTTACCGTAGTCCCAGCTGCCACAAACCTTATGTCATTGTTGAGATTCCACCTTCACCAA
This sequence comes from Rhodamnia rubescens, assembly GCA_021437795.1. NCBI lineage: Eukaryota > Viridiplantae > Streptophyta > Magnoliopsida > Myrtales > Myrtaceae > Rhodamnia > Rhodamnia rubescens. Next base: position 6,228,812 of record JAILYA010000002.1, on the reverse strand, counting down.
TACATAGCAAAAGTTCATCAAATTCAAAGGCTTTCTCTGTAGCACAATAGTATCCAAGTAGAATTGGAAGGCAGACTTCTCCCACCAATGCAGGTTCAACAAGCTCTTCTAGTATCCAATTGCCGGAAAAGATCACTTATCATATGGCATATTAACCAAATTTGCAAGTGGTAAAGCTGCCCCTGCACGTGCATCAAATTCGCCTCCCTCAGGCATGCTTTAGCCTATACTACGACATTAGAAGAGAGAAGTGCTCAGAGATTATTCCAATGTCTAAGAAAGCTCATAGTGATTCAGTGGGCATGCCTTCTGATCTCAATTCCCAAGAACTTGAAGGGACTAAAAAAAGTTGGGGGTTGAAGGTGCCATGAATAAGAAAGTCACAGAGCATGCTATCCAAGCGGCATTTGCAAACGATAGAAGACTCGGTACCACAAGGACGTTTGGATCTCGAAGTGGTAGATTGGAGGATCTGTATCCACCCATTATTACCTGGGGAATTTACAGATTAGCTACTAACAAGGGATATCAAGCAGCTATTTTAACAACTGTAGAAAATCAGCAGACAAGTGCTCATTGACTATATCAGCAGGCCCCTCCATTTCTCCTCTCTAACGTTGTATCAACACTTGAAGAAGCTCCAAAGGTGTGGATGGAGGAGCAAGCTGCCAGCGTCCAAAAGGAGCATTTGCACCTTCTTCACCTGTAAGCAAGTGAGCGAGGACCTGATGAGAGAACCGGAACAGTTTCTCTCTTGCAATTGTCCATAATTTATGTGGATCTGGATGCTTTTGATACACAGTCTTCAAGCCACAAACTTTGATGAGTGGGGCAACAGTTACACCATGGAACTTGCTACAGTTTTCAATCCCTTCAACCATATCATAGGTATGTATTATCTCCTTCAGAGTGGACTCATTCCCATCAGAAAATCAATTTTTATACAGAGCCCAAACATCTCCCTTCTAGGGATAAATCTGAATCAAGTCCCTTGCACCTTTTGTCCACCTCATCATGTCAGAGAAAGCATTAAGGGAGCCATAGTTGATAGATTTCCCAACTCGTAGATCCCCACAGGTATTGGCAAATCCAGATCCAATCCACTGCATAGGACCAAATCCTTGGTTGCTTTTTGAACTAAGCCAACTTATGTGCACCTCTAATGGCTTCAATGTCATGACATTGTGAATCGGAGCATAGTAACGGGTCATCCCATCATCATCGTAAGCAGCCCAGACTTGATTATCAGCAAATGAGACCTCTATTCGATCGTTGTCGAAATCATGAAAATCTGGGTTTGCAGCAAACATTTGCTTGAAGGCAAAGTTCTCCAATTCAGATTCCACATTAGAAATGGTATGGGACATTTTTTTTTATATTAACTCTGTCTCTACCATCCACAGGCTTTCTATGCTTAACTGTAGCAATCTTTGCCCCATTTGCAAGAGCATTATGCTTTTCGCCATACTTCTCCTTGATGTTTCTACGTGAAGAATTTATTCTATCTGCAGGTTCTTTCTCAGTACTCCACGCACCAAGTTTCTTAAAAATTTTCTTCTTTGCTTTCTGCATCAACATTTTTCATCTTTCTTTCAAAGATAAATTCCTCACTATTGAACTGCTTAATTGGAACTTTGCTTCAGTGAATTCGTGGCAAAGAGAGCGAGTGGGGATTGACCCTTCTCCGCCAGTCTACCCTTTTGAGATCTAGACGTCCTTCCAGTACCGAGACTTCTATCATTTGCAAATGCTATTTGGCTAGCATGCTTTGTGAGGCCCTTATTCATGCCCCCTTCACCAACCCGACTTTTTTGGTCCCTTCAGTTTCTAGGGAATTGACATCAGAAGACATGCCCACTGAACCACTAGGAGCTTTTTTCACGTTTGAATAATCTCTGAGCACTTCTCTCTTCCGATGCCCTACCACAGGCTCAGGCACGCTTGAGGGAGGAGAATTTGATGTAGGGGTAGGGGCAGATTTATTACTTGCAAATTTGGTTAATGTGCTATATGATAAATGAGCTTTTTCGGCAATTGGATACTAGAGGAGCTTGTTGAACTTGCATTGATGGGAGAACTCTGCCTTCCTTCTCTGTCTAGATACAGCTGTGCTTCAGAGAAAGTCTTTGAATTTGATGAACTATTGCCATCTATTGGTGGAGGTGGAATCTCAAAAGTGACATGGGGTTTACAGTGGCTGGGACTACGGCAACGAAGTCGCTTGTTTAAGTAGCATATTAAGTATTCAAACTTCATTTAACAAGCACTGCACTGTGTCCAAAATGATGTCTTGATAGGAAGAGAAGGGGCTGGAGCACAATTGACGTCAGCCACACTCTTACGATCCCTAGTATTGAAATTCTTATTGCATTCCATTGCTCAGTAATGTGAATGATCCTGCTGTAGATATCGCCAAATCTTCTTTCCTTATGTAATACATCCTTTGTACAGTCAAAATAGCTTCAATTTCATAACATGCAAATACACAATTGTAATTATTCCGACATGCCAGATTTTGCTCCTTTAGTCAACTCTGGGGAGACTGATTTTTTTTTACTCGGATTAGCTCAATAGTTGCTTCTCGGGCAAAGATGTCTGATTCTCCTCATTAAAGCTGTCTCAGGAATACATGGATTACAAAGTCGGCAAAATCTGTATGCTCTGGTTGAAACTTTTCTTTATATATTTTTTATCAGATGTATACGATCTCCATTATGAGGATGAATGTTCATTCTTTTGTTAGCCCTCTAGAAATCATGTCATTGACTGGTGCTATTAATGCTTGCATTGGCATGTATGGGATGGCTGATGAAAGTTCAGTGTTTCTGCTAAGACTCTTGCTCATAATTTTATGAAGTTTTGGAGTTCTTGGCGATAGAAATTGAAACTTCTGTATTTCATGTTTTATCCTGAGTGGCCCCCCCGTGACTAGCAGTACGAATAAGTGCAGTGTAGGTCCACATATGAATGCTCTTTTGCTTGTGCACCCCAATAAGTGACATCTGATTGGAGTAATATGAAAATTATCCTCAACTAGTGATTTGTTGTTTGGCAAGAAAACTTGGCAAATTAAAAAATAAATTGGTAATACATTCAAATGAGATGTTGAAGTTGTTGTCCCACGTCGCCCGACAATGAGTCATATATCTTTCTTTATATTTATGTGGACTTTCTAACATGAGAGTTAGTAACCTAGTCGTTATCTGGTAATTGAATTCCCTAAGAGTTAGGGATAAGTCACACTAATTTAGATTGGTAATCTCCAACAAGATTAGTGAATGAAAAGGGTTACAGAGAATTGAATGACATTTGTTACCCAAAACAAGTTGGTAATTTTATCCGAAAAAAGTTGATAATTTGCTTTGATTCACATTGGTAATTTCATAAAAAATGGCGGTAAGTTCGAAAGTACGGGAGTTATGCAAATAATTTTCGGTCAGTTAATACATACAAAAATTGTCAATTTCCGTATTATTAAAAAAATTGGTAATTTAAAAAAGGGGTTGGTAATTTACCACTAAATTATTAAGAAAAAAAGTCACCGGTCGTGGCTTTTTGGTACTTATTAGCACTAATTAAAATTTATCTGCACCTAAACAAGAATCCGCATGGGGCAATAATTGCTGCCTAATGGCTTGGCCATTGCTCATCTGCAACCGAGCGTCATCTTATGGTTTTGAGTCCCAAAAGGAAGTCTTTTTGCGAAGGATGGATGTGCATTTTTCTCATCTTAAAACATGTTTGCTAAAGTTCGACCCAAAAAAAAAAACATGTTTGCTAAAGACAGTGTACACTTGGCCTGCAAAGGTTCTAAGCCGCGCGTTGCCTTGTCCTTCCTCTGTGGGTGTTTATGTAAGTGCAGATCCAGATGATTATAAACCACATTCTATTTGCAAAACCAATCCATAGTTTGGCTTTAAAAAGCTGGTGTATCAAAGAGAGATTCTCATAAAGATGGGAAAGTAATAGCACTGCATTTAATGAACTTCCTATTTCACCAAAATCCCGATATTGCTAGTGCAATCTTAATCCAAGGGCTGAAGAAACTTACCCAGTTTGCCTTTTTTTTTTTTTTTGTCACTAGAAACAAGTTACAGGAAAAAATAGGAAAATTGCCCTGTCTGTAATATTTGATATGCCATACATGCAAATAATATCTCGTGTCATTTATGTTTGGTCGACCAAAAGATGGTTGAACCCTTGCAGAAAAACCTAACTTTCATGTGGTGTAATTGGACATTCTTGACTATGAAATGTTGGGTAAACATTGAGGAAAATATTATTAAAGAAGGTCTTTCTTGTTTTTAGCAAGCAAGACGTCAAAGGCTGCCTCCCAAAAAATCTGGACCAACTAATCTTCCCATTTTGACGACATTAAACATAGTTAACAGATAACCAAAGGTAGAGTCTTCCGTTTTGCATTGAGAGTTTCTAAGACAACTTGGGTTAATTGCAAAAGAAATATACTCAAATAAAGTGAAAAGGCATGTTTCGTGTGATGTATCAGTCATCATATATTCTGGATGCCCTATACACACTCTTTCGTTTTGCATTGAGAGTTTCTTAGACAACCATTTTCTGTCGGACATTACAGCTGGTTGGCCGATCGAAGTAATCCCAAAGTCCAAGAGCGGTTAAAATCCAGTCATTGTAATAGGAGCCTCTAATTTTTTGTATTTGTTGACATTTGATCGCATTTTCTTAAGTGAAAAAAAAATTGCCTTGTAGTTTCTCTACTAAATTTTTGTGGATCTACATCATTTTCTCGTCTATGTCGGCGTATGCAGATGGAACTATAATCGTCAATAACGGTTCACTTGCTTTATGCTGATTGTCATGTGTTTTATAGAAGTTGTATGTACATATGGATTTACACAGTCGAAAGGATTTACACCGTGTTATGTTTTGTCATTTGGACATCATTTGGTTGCATTTTGTTTGGCAATTTACATGTTCCTCTAGTATATATAAATTTGTTGAAGGAGCAAATCTGGCATGTTAGAATAATTACAAATGTTTGCCATTATTTTCATGATGTCTGACCAAAAGTTGGGTGTAAATTTGAGGTTTTGCTGAAGTAAATTTTCTACCAGTTTTAAGTTGTTTTGAGGAGGATTTAGTCTCTAGACAGTCAATGTAACGTAGTGGATTTGTATCAAGAATTTTTGCCAATGGTATTGCTTTGAAATAAGTTATTTGACTATACAAAGGAGGTATTACATAAGCAAAGAAGATTAGGTGATTCATAGACGAGGGACCAACCAAACTCTTGAGAGATGGAATGCAATAAGGATTTCAACACTAAGGATTGTAAGATTGCGGCTGATATCAATTGGGCTCTAGCTAGGGGTGAGCATGGTTTCATGGTAGAATAGAAACTAGAGAATTAGTTTAGGCTAGACCCGGTCCAATTTCTGGTTTCATATTTTTGGGATCCCATATGGGAACCGGACCGGGAACCTACAAAACCCTATAATATAAATTGACTTAACACTTTGGCTTCTTCATTCTACGAAACCCTAATCTTCCTCTCCTTGAGAGCGCCTCCTTGGCTTTCTTCCTCTTCGAGAAAATTTCTTCCTTTTCTCAATTCCCTCCTCTTGAAAGTCCAGAATCTGCTCTTCCTTGTTGTCATTGCCGCCGGCCACTACTACCATCGCAAAACCAATCTCCCGTGGTGTTCCGTTTTCCAGTCGGGGAGAGCACAAATAGCTTAGACTTTGCTTGAGACCTCTCGCTGACAAAGATCACCAGTGACAAGATCTCAAGAACCTCCTATGGTCGATTTATTCGCAGATCGCAACTATTAATCACGTCTTCAAGGTGAGCACCGAATGTCTCCGTTCACTTTTATTAACAACATATCTTTGAAGATCTCGGGTCTGTTTAGGCAAAATCCGATCAAGTTTATAGAAATGCGTTCAAGGAGCATAATCAGGCATGTTGGAATAATTACAATTGTTTATCTGGATTTTTGACCAGTTATATTGTTTTGAAATTTAAGCTATTTTGACTGGACATAGGAGGTATTGCATAAGGAAAGAAGATTTGGCAATATTTACAATAGGATCAATCACACCACTAAGGGATGGAATGCAATAAAAATTTCAACACTGGGGATCGTAAGAGTGAGACTGATGTCAATTGTGCTCCAGCCGCGTCTCGTCCTATCAAGACATCATTTTGGATACAGTGCAGTGCTTGCTAAATGAAGTTTGAATACTTAAATATGTTACTTAAACAAGCGACTTCCTTGCCGTAGTACCAGCTACCGTAAACCCTATATCAGTATTGAGATTCCACCTCCACCAACAAATAGGAAAAGTTCATCAAATTCAAAGGCTTTCCTGAAGCACAACAATATCCAGATATAGTTGGAAGGCAGACTTCTCCCACCAATGCAGGTTCAACTAGCTCCTCTGGTTTTCAGTTGCCGGAAAAGACACTTATCATATGGCGCATTAACCAGATAAGGTCGCCCCTGCACAAGCATCAAATATGCCTCCCTCAGGCGTGCTTTAGCCTATAGTACGTCATCGGAAGAGAGAAGTGCTCGGAGATTATTAAAATGTCTGAGAAAGCTCGTAGTGGTTCAGTGGCATGTCTTCTGATGTAAATTCCCTAGAAACTGAAGGGACTAAAAACAGTCGGGCTGTTGAAGGTGGCACGAATAAGAAAGTCACAAAGCATTCTAGCCAAGCGGCATTTGCAAATGATAGAAGACTTGGCACCGCAAGGGCGTTTGGATCTCGAAGGGGGAGACTGGAGGATCTGTATCCACCCATTATTACCTATCGAATTTGCGGATTAACTACTAACAAGGGATATCAAACAGTTATTTTAACAACCGTAGAAAATTAGCAGATAAGTGCTCATTGACTATATCAGTAGGCCCCTCCATTTCTCCTCCCTAACCTTGTGTCAGCACTTGAAGAAGCTCCAAAGGTGTGGATGGAGGATCAAGCTGCCAGCATCCAAGAGGAGCATTTGCACCTTCTTCACCTGTAAGCAAGTGAGCGGGAACCTGATGAGTCAATCAAAACAGTTTCTCTCTTGGAATTGTCCATAATTTACGTGGATCTAGATGCTTTTGAAACAGAGTCTTCGAGCCACAAACTTTGATGAGCGGGGCAATAGTTACACCATGGTCCTTGCTACAGTCTTCAACCCCTTCAACCATATCATAGGTATGTATTATCTCCTTCAGAGTGGACTCGTTCCTATCAAAAGTCCAATTTTTATATAGAGCCCAAACATCTCTCTTGAAGGGATAAATCTGAATCAAGCCCCCTTGCGCCTTTTGTCCCCCTCATCATGTGAGAGAAAGCATTAAGGGAGCCATAGTCGATAGATTTCCTAATCCGCAGATCCCCACAGGTCTTGGCAAATCCAGTTCCAATCCACCGTATAGGGCCAAGTTCTTGGTTGCTTTTTGAACTAAGCCAACTTATGTGCACCTTTAATGGTTTCAATATCATGACATTGTGAATCATAGCATAGTAACAGGTCATCCCATCATCATTGAAGGCAGCCCAAACTTGATTATCAGCAAATGAAACCTCTGTCCGATCGTTGTTGAAATCATGAAAATCTGGGTTTGCATCAAGCATTTACTTGAAGACAAAGTTCTCCACTTTAGATTCCACATTAGAAATGGCATGAGACATTTTTTTTATATTAACTTTGTCTATACCGTCCACAGAATTTCTAGGCTTAACTGCAGCAGTCTTTGCACCATTTGCAAGAGCTTTCTACTTTCCACCGTACTTCTCCTTGACATTTCCATGTGAAGAATTTAGTCCATCTGCAGGTTCTTTCTCAATACTCCACTCACCAAGTCTCTTCAAAATTTTCTTCTCTGCTTTATGCATCAACATTTTTCGTCTTTCTTTCAGAGATAAATTCCTCACTATTTAACTGCTTAATTCAAACCTTGCTTTAGGGAATTCGTGGCAAAGAGAGCGAGTGGGGATTAACCCTTCTCCGATCCTCCAGTCTACCCTTTCCAGATCCAGACGTCCTTCCGGTGCCAAGTATTCTATCATTTGCAAATGCTGCTTGGCTAGCATGCTTTGTGACACCCTTATTCATGCCACCTTCACCAACTGAACTTTTTTTAGTCCCTTCAGTTTCTAGGGAATTGACATCAGAAGACATGCCCACTAAACCACTACGAGCTTTTTTTTATGTTTGAATAATCTCTGAGCACTTCTCTCTTCTGATGTCGTACTACAGGCTCAAGCCCGCTTGAGGGAGGAGAATTTGATGCAGGGCAGGGGCAGCTTTATCACTTGCAAATTTGGTTAATGTGCCGTATGATAAATGAGCTTTTCTGGCAATTGGATACTAGAGGAGCTTGTTCAACTTGAATTGATGGGAGAAGTCTGGCGTCCATCTCTGTATGGATACAGTTGTGCTTCAGATAAAATCTTTGAATTTGATGAACTATTTCCATCTATTGGTGGAGGTGGAATCTCAAAAGTGACATGGGGTTTACGGTGGCTGGGAGTGCGGCAACGAAGTCGCTTGTTTAAGTAGCACATTAGGTATTCAAACTTCATTTGGCAAGCACCGCACTGTGTCCAAAATGATGTCTTGATAGGATGAGAAGGGGCTGGAGCACAATTGACATCAGGCACACCCTTACAATCCTTGGTGGTGGAATTCTTATTGCATTCCATCACTCGGTAATGTGAATGATCCTGTTGTAGATATTGCCAAATCTTCTTTCCTTATGTCATATATCCTTTGTACAGTCAAAATAGGTTAAATTTCAAAACATCCAGATGCACAATTGTAATTATTCTAACATGCCAGATTATGCTCCTTTAGTCAACTTTGGGGAAGACTGATTTCGTTTACTAGGATTAGCTCAATAGTTGCCTTTCGTGCAAAGATGTTTGATTCTCCTCGTTAAAGCTGTCTCAGGAATACACGGATTACAAAGTCGGCAAAATCTTAATGCTCTGGCTAAACCTTTTCTTTACATTTTTTTTTATCAGAAGTATAAGATCTGCATTATGAGGAGGAATGTTCATTCTTTTCTTAGCCCTGTAGAAATCATGTCATGGACTTGTGCTATTAATGTTTGCATTGGCATGTATGGGATGGCTGATGAAAGTTCAGTGGTTCTACTAAGACTCTTGCTCATAATTTTATGAAGTTTTGGAGTTCTTGGCGATAGAAATTGAAACGTTTGTATTTTATGTTTTATCCCGAGTAGCAGTGCGAATAAGTGGCCTCTCCATGACCAGCAGTGCGAATAAGTGCAATGTAGGTCCACATATAAATACTCTTTTGCCTGTGCACCCCAATAAGTGAATTGGCTGAGACTTGCCTCTGATTGGAGTAAGATGAAAATTATCCCCAACTAGTGATTTGTTGTTTGGCAAGACGTTAAAGTTATCTCGAAGTTTTGAGTCCAAAAGGAAGTCTTTTTGCGATGGATGGTTGTGCATTTTTCTCATCTTAAAACATATTTTCTAAAGAATGAATATCACCATCTTGTATACTTGGCCTGCAAAGGCTCTAAGCCGCTGCCGTATCTTTCCTCTGTGGGTTTATATGTAACTGTAGATCCATGTGATGATAAACACTCTGTGGGTTTATATATAGTTTGGCTTTAAAAACAAAAAAAAGCAGGTGTGTCAAAAGAGAGGTTCTCATAAAGATGGGAAAGTAATAGTACTGCATTTAATGAACTTCCCATTTCATCAATATCCCGACATTGCTAATGCAATCTCAATCCAAGGGCTGAAGGAACTTATCCAGTTTGCTCTTTTTGTTTTTTCATCTCTAGAAACTAGTTACACGGTAAAATAGGAAAATTGCACTGTCTGTTATATTTACTATGCCATACGTGCAAATAGTATCTTATGTCATTTATATTTGATCGACCAAAAGATGGTTGAACCCTTGCAGAAAAACATACCTTCTTGAATATGAAAATGAGTAGGGTAAACAAAATGGAAAAGATCATTAAAGAGGGTTTCTGTTGTTTTCAGCAAGACGTTAAAGGCTGCCCCCAAAAAAAAACATGGACCAACTAATCTGCCTGTTTTGATAACATGAACCATGATTAACATATAACAAAAGGACGGGTCTTAAACTGTGAATAAAAGAAAAACACTTAAATAAAGTGAAAATGCGTGTTAGGGTTACGTATCCATTCGTCACAAATTTTCCTTCTTTCTGGATACTCTGTACAAACAACACACTTTTTGAAATGAGAGTTTCAGAGACAACCATTTTCTCTCAGATATTACAGCTGGTCGGAAAATCAGAGTAATCCCAGAATTGATACAGGAAGAGCAAAAAAATCTAGTGTTGCCTCTAGAGCGGTTAAAATTCAGTCTTCGTAAGAAAATTCTATCTTCCTATTTTGTCATGGTCTTTCTTAGGGGATATAGGTTTACCATATCTGAATTCCTACACGTAAAAAAAAAAAGAGTTCCTTGATGCCCTTGTAGGCAATCATAGTTCATGAGGTGACATCCAGTGAAGTGATCCATTGTTTTTTATTTGCTTTCATGGTGAGAAACTTGTCAATTTGAACATTGTTGCATGGTTTCCATGGCGTCCTTCTAGGACGTGAAGTAATGTTGACAAAATTGTAGACCTTTTTTAAAGGTTGACTATTCTTATGCTACGGCATGGTTCATACTCCCATTTGACAGGAAGGCATTGGATGTGATAGCCAGAGTGCTATATTCTTAGCTAAAAGTCCTGAATTTCATGCAAGAACAAAGCACAATTGACATACAATATCACTTCATCTAAGAGAAAGTGGAAGAGAAAATTATAGTTATGGAGAAAGTTGACACACATGTGAATAGTGCATATTTTTTTTTACCAAGTCGGTGAGTGCAGAAAAGTATGTATGGTGTACAACTGAGTTGGGTCTAAAGAAGCATGTGAAAAATTCACTAAATGGGAGAATTTTAGGTTGTGGTTCATATTTTCCATCTGCAGGAAAGCACGGGGTCTCATAAATAGTTGCTGCTTATATGTATATTCTTTTTCACCTATAATTGAGTGATGTGACAGAAAGGTTCGAAGTGTTGATTATAGTAGAATCATCTACTAGATGTAGCCCTCGTTTGAGTGTAAATTAGAATAAACTTTGTGTCTTGATTTCTTTTTCTCGTTTTTACGCTTTACTTCATTGTGGTTAACTATTACAAATATTTTTGAAGTTCTTGCTCTTTTAGTGGACGTGGGTAGATCAAATGGACTGCAAATCTTTTGATTATGGATCATTTTTATCTCGTTTTTATGTGAAATCTCTTATCTCCTCAACCTTGAAGTCTCTTTTAATATTCCTCCACCTCCAAACTAGCTATTGAAAGTTCTTTAGAAGATCACTGTCCAATCAATCCATTGGACGAGATTGTATAGCAAGTATTCCGTAGCGGTTAAGAATTAAGAAAATAGATCAAACTAATTATTATCAAAATGATTCAAACTGTTTTAAAGACCCAACACGCCTTTTTTTTTTATTGCATTGGGCTCTTTCATTAACTTATCAAAATATCTGTTAGTCCACAAATTTTTTTCTTGCCAATAAGGAGATGGCTCCTGTGCTCTAATTCATTATTTTGGTTTCGGCTTAGGCGCACTACCAAAGTGTTTCAAAAAAGGGTTATTCAAAAAACTCGTACAACGCATTAGCCCTTTAGTCCACTCAATCATCTCTCCCAATTGAAAAAGTATAATTACTATCTTACATTACACAAAAAGTAAGGCTTGAAAAAAAATCCTTTCTTTATTTTGGGATAAGTACACCACGAGAACCGTAACTTTTATACGGCGCTCACTTGAGTATCATAATAATTTTTTTTCACTTATTTAAGTGTCATAACTTTGAAAAATAAACCACTTAAGTGCTATCGCTGACATGGACCCCGAAAAAGCTAAAGTGGCTACTGAAAAAAACTAACATGGCACCGGAGAAACAATTCCATTGAATATTTTAATGTACACGAGGATTTTTTCCCCTCATTTTTTTTATTTTGTAATTTTTCTTTTTATTTTGGTTTTTTGCTCCCTTAGCCGGCGAGGGTCACCGGCGACCTTCACCGGCGACGATCGGCCGGCCCGGGGGAGGGGGCCGCCTCCCCTTGGGTCGGCGGGGCCATCGCGCCCTTGCCCATGGCCGGCGAGGCCACAAGCGTCCTTGCCCAAATCTAGCGAGGGCCTTTGCACCATCGCCCATCGTCGCCGACCGTTGCGGCCCCACCGGCCCAAGGCGAAGCGACCCTTCCCCGGGCCATCCTGTCATGGCTAGCGAAGGTCATCGGTAACCCTCGTCGGCCAAGGCTGAAAAAGCAACAAAAATATCAAAATAAAAAGAAAAATAAGAAAATTTTTCAAAAAATATTTAAAAATTTTAAAAAAAATCAATGTGTCGCCAAAAAATTAATTAATTAATTAATAATAATTCCACATAGCATGATTTGCAGGAAATGGCACTCAAATGAACGATTTTCGCTGGAAGTAGCACTCAAGTGAACGATTTTCCTCCGATGTGGCACTCAAGTGAACAAAAAAAGCTATAGCACTCAAGTGAATGCCATACAAAAATTATGGCACTCGTAGTGTACTTACCCCATTTATTTCTCTTTATTATTTTTTTATTATATTGATATATACAACTTTTGTATATACTGCTTTTATAAGCAATCCCATTTAGATAAAGCAAAGGTTTTAAAGAGATATTTTGAATGAAAAAAAAAAGAGCTAAAAAAGGCAAGAATATCTCTTCTTTTGAAATAGATAGATAGATTTATATGCATAGTAGAGTTGAAACCGACTCAGGAATTGAATCAAATGGGTCATTTTAACTCGTAGAGTAAGCCATGGTAAGATGTAAGTCATCGGTTCAAATTCCATTAAGGGGTTTTTTTTTTATTTTATAAAACTCCATCGCTATTATTCATATATGAATGGAAAATAGATATATTATTGCTATTTGTGATTAAAAAAGAAGAAGAAGAAGAAGGAATCTCCCATCGATACAATTGCTCATACAATTAAGGTATGGGTTTCCAAAAAATAGAGCACTTCTTTAGGTAATAAATCCTTTCTTCCTCAATCCACGTCTTTGATAGAGATAGAATAATCCTCATGATTGATAACCTTCCAAAATGAATCCATCACGATTTGCAAGCCGTTGTGATAATATAATATCTCTAGATCAATATCTATGATTTCATCTCATAATAATCTGGATGCTCCATCTAAAGTACGCCCTCGTAGACCGAGCTCTTCTTGTGAGCTTAAATTACAACATCAATTTCTATATAACCATTCCTCACATTCTGAATGTATCTAAGGACAATCCGTAAAAGAATATTTCAATGCATTAACTCAGATTCTAGAGAATATTGATTGCTTTGTCAATTTCAAAATCAATTAAAGGTTTTTATCAATAAAAAAAATATTTACTTTTGAAGCCATATACTCTAGGGACTAAGATAGTTTCATCTACTTAGTGCTATTAACTTAGTTGTTTGATTGTTGCTAATTTTGTTTGTATTTTGATGTAAAGTGCACGAAAGTTTCGATGATTGTATGTTGATACATTGTGTTCGTTTGACTTGAATCAATGATTCTTTACGTGCTGAGTTTGTCATTAATTCACACCCATGCGATTCGATAGCATAAAAAAAATGGTAAGAGTGAAACTAAACCTGAAATTGATACTTTAGTAATTTGACTCAGTTACTATTTTATTAGTTAAGTGTTGTCGATTTATTGAGTTGTCTATTATTTGAGTTGTCGATGATTATATTGTCGATGTTCACATTATCAATTATTTGAATTATCGATGATCACTTTACCGATTCTATTAGAGTGTATCATTGCTTGTATAAGAAGTGAAGAGAAGTGTCTAATTATACTTATAAAAGGGATGCATGAAAAAGACATAACAACTGTATTTCCATAATGATTTGGATGGCAAGTTATTGTGATTAGATGTCGATTCTTGAAATGAATGCTGATTTCAATGTGGATGCAAGGGTTACCATCTGATTATTACGTATCATATGCATGATTGTTATGAGATTAAATATGAAAAGTAAGTTCCTTGGTCCACATATTAGCGGCGATGATGCCTCGGAGTTAATATGCCCCATGTGTCGGGATGCCTCGAGGAGTGTTTCGGGATGCCTCGAGAATTTGGATGCCCATGTGTCGGGATGCCTCGAGAGTCTAGATGCCCCATGTGTCGGGATGACCCGGAGTTGATATGCCTCATTTGTCGAGATGTTCGAGGAGCGTTTTGGGATGTCTTGGAGTGGAGATGCCCCATGTGTTAGGATGCCTTGGAGTTGGGATGCTTCAGGAGTCGAGGATGAAACGATATGCTAATAATGAATATGGTGCATGTCTACATGCATGTCGGGATGCCTCAAGTGTGACAACCTAAATTCTACCCGATTAGATTAACGAGCGAAGTGGTAATTTGGGGGTTAATAAGTTGGCGTGGAATAGTAATTGAATTAAACGCTGTGGTTTGGACCGTTATTTATCAAATGTTAGAATCGACGCACAATCATAGCGAAGTAAAACGTAGCGAGAAAGAGAAATCGAGACACGAGATTTTATCATGGTTCACTCTTAAACTAAAGCTACATCCAATGAGATAATTTCACTATAATTAACACATTGCACTTCTCGTTACATCACTCAATTACAAGCAAAAAGAGTATATATAGTAGTAGCTATTCATGAGCCCAAGATCAAGCCAAATTACTAAAGAAAAACTACGGACTTAAATCATAAAAGTCCTTTGGTATCCAAGGGGTGCTGCCCCCGAGACCCCGTCGAGGCAACTTCCTCGGACCCCCGTCCGCTTTCTCGCCCCCTTGAGACCTCGGAGCAAGACCCACGTACTTTTCTATATCTTGAGATTGTGAACCATACCTCAACATCAAAAATCGGTTTAAGCTTCCGAACGAGTAATTTGCATAAGGATTGGTTTGCAATGGAACCACAACCCCTTGGCCCTTTATTTAAGGGCACCATCTTTCTTTCTCCTCTAAGTTTCTTGAGATCCCACAAGAAGACTCCCTCCCTCCTCTCCTCTTTACACTCTCGATAATACACCACCCGACGGCCCATCTCTTTCTCGCCCTTGCTCGACACCCATGGTGCCATCAGCTCGTCGAAGGCGGCTTTTTGAGACTTTAAGACTCATGCTCAGCCATCCGCTCATCCTGTCGCTCGCCCTCTCCCTCTTGCTCGTAGTGACCCGCATAGCCAAGGAGGAGGAATGGATGGTTTGTGTTCGTTTCTTCCTCTATTTAGCTCCCATTTCTTCGTACAAGTAGTTTACTAACCCTTATCGCTAAGTTACCTATCGCTCTTGGTTTGAATGAGATGAGGTGATTCGAGATTTGTAGTCGGATTGAGGGTGTTCTTGGACGATTAAGGGAATGGATCTGCATGTTGAACCCGGCAAATGAGTTAGGACCTTGAGAAGAACGGGAATTAAGGATAGTCCCTCGCAAGTTGGTATTAGAGCGGGAGGATTGAGGGGCGAGGTCCTTACATCGACAATCGAGATGCCCCGTGTGTAGGGATAGCCCGGAGTTAAGATGCCTTATTTGTCGAGATGCCCTAGGGAGTGTTTCAAGATATTTCAAGTAGAGATATCTTGTGTGTTGGGATGCCCTGAAGTTGGGATGTCTTGGGAGTCGGGATGAAAGGATCTGCTAATAACTAATGTGGTACATGTCTATACATGTGTAAATGCATATATTCATATATGACCAAGTGGTGATAATCATGCAAAAAAATATATTAAGCTATCCGCTTGCATTTGAGTGAATGATAATATTTAATGTTGTTAACGGTTTTCATTGGCATATCATGATAGTAAAGATAGATTAGGTGCGTATGTATTTGCTTGCATGGCTATTTTGTATTGCTTAAACCGACGTTGTTTGTATGCACCAGATTGAGTGGTAAGACAATTTCCTACCTTAAGACTTTGAAATTTCATTTATCAAGCTTCGGCTCACTCCTTTGTTTCCGGGGGTATAGCATGGTTCCCTAGGACATGACGCTGGAGGGAACGAGATGATGTTGAAGGCCATCAACCCTTGAGTTGGATGGTGGCTCGGTTAATGTTTAGGTTCACTTTTGGTTTAGTATGGATGGAGTGGTGCTAGTTCGCCTAACTTTCTTCCCGAACTTTTGTGAAAACTTTTGTGATATATTGTATTTGTCTCGAATATTGTATAAGGTTGCTAACTAGTGGTGCAAATATAAAGCAACATATATATATTAATTAAATTCATGCGATTTCTTATAAGGGATATTGTGATTATTATGATGTGCTTCCGCATGCTATTAATTAAAAAAGAAGAAGCTAAAATTAGAAAGGACATGTGTTGCCGTGACGTTCTAGGATGTTACACTAGTGATCCAGATCGAGAGTTTAGGCGATGTCAATTGTGTTGCAGCCCCTCCTCTTCCTATCAAGACGTTATTTTGGATACAAGTGCAGCACTTGCTAAATAAAGTTTGAATACTTAATCTACTACGTTCCGACGAAAAAAAAAATTGCCACGTAAACAAGCAACTCCTTGCCACAAGCCTAGTTACGTAAACCCTATATATATATATTGAGATTCGACCCTCCACCAATAGATGGCAATAGTTCATCTAATTCAAAGGCTTCTTTGGAGCACAACAATATCCTGATAGAATGAAAAGCAATGTGAACGCTCGGTCGGTGGGCGACATGTGCCACCAATGCAGGTTCGTAAGCTTCTCTAGTATTCGGTTGTCGCGAAAGCACATTAACCAAATTTGCGAGCGATAATAGTGCCCCTACACATGCATCATATTCTCCTCTCTCGGGCATGTTTGTGCCTATAATGGGGCCATGAAGGGGCAGCAACTATAGTCGAGAGGAGGGCTAGGAGAGGATTCATATGTCTAAGAAAGCTTGTAGTGATTCGGTGGGCATGTCTTCTCATCAATTCCCTAGAAACCGTAGGGACTAAAAAAAAAGGTGGGTTGATGGAGGTGTCATGAATAAGAGATTCAGAAAGGATGCTAGCCAAGTGGCATTTGCACACAGTAGAGGAGTTGGCGCAAGAAATCCTAGATCTCAAAGGGCCAACTGGAGGATAGGAGAAAGGTTAATTTTGGCATCATTAATCGGTTTAACAATTTGAGGGATCCGTTCGACGTAAAGACGAAAGATGTTGATATGTATAGCAAAGAAGGAAGTGTAAGAAATTGAACATAAAACTTTATGCGAAAATTCAATCATAGACGAATCTCCGATCTTCATGATTTTCACAATCAATAACAATAAAGACGTACCTTTGTCCATAGCAATTCTTGAAGAACGATCGATGCGAGAAGACAAAGACAATGAAGAATCTAATTTCTCTCCCTTGACCCTCTATTCTTTCACGTTGTTTCGATGGAGAGAGACAACCGTACATTACGTAATTAACGTCTATTCGTTGATAGAGTGGAGAGAGGACCAGACTTCTTTTATAAAAAAACGTTATCCAAAAGATACCTCTTCAACAAGTGCCTTCCATCGAGCACGTTAATTGCACATTTTCAATTGTATCCTTTCGTAACCAACATAAATTAAAAATTATAACATGAAATAATTATTAAACCATTATTATAAAATCATATGGCCACATTTATTTTACATTCTCCCACTTGGCCAATATGAGTTTCCTTTCATGGTGTAATAAATACCATAATGTACACAACAACATCATGTTAAAACTTTTCTTTAATTGGCTATCACATAATAACCACAATAAAGTAAAGAAGACTAATGCGAGTCATAGCGATTGTGTGTCATTAATCGACACGATCCCTTCTATATACTACAATTATAGCTCTCTACTCATCATGATTCATAAATAAGAACTATATCAATGATCCAACTATAATGTCTCTGTTAGAGACTATCGTGTCAAACATTCATTTACTTCCATCATGTATACTAAGTAGAAAACAGGATAAATCGAAACACACATAAATGAGCTCGAGTGTCAAACACATAAAATAAATATAGTCATAATACAATATCATTAGTGTTGTCCAATAATGTATATCCTTTCAACATGTTCCCTAAATAATTTGGGCGGCAATCCTTTTGTTAATGGATCAAGCAATCATAAGATTGGTGTTAATATGCTCAATTGACACTCTTTGTTTCGAACTTCTTCTTTGACGGACAAATATTTGATTTCCATGTGTAGCACCCTTAGAATACTTGTCATTCTTAGAGAAGAAAACTCGTTGTAGAATTATCACAATGAATTTTCAGCGGCCTGGAAATACTATCGACAATCACAAGCCCCGAAATAAAGTTTCACAGCCATAATCCATGAATAGTGGCCTCAAAGCATGCCACGAACTCGGCCTCCATAGTGCATGCAGCAATAACCGATCGCTTCGCACTTTTCCATGAAATTGCACCTCCAAACTAAAAGGAACAAATAACAAAACGTTGATTTCCTTGTATCGGCGCATCCGACTAAATCTGAATCTAAATATCCAATCATCTCAAGATGATTGGATCTTTATAAGTGAGCATGTAATCCTTCGTTCTTTGCAAGTATCAAAGAACTTTCTTTGCAACTTTCCAATGATTCAATCTTGGATTACTTTGATACCGCCCAAAGATTCGAAGGCAAAACTAATGTCCGGTCCGGTATAAGTCCGAGCATACATTAAGCTTCTAACAACGGATGCATAAGGAATACTTTTCATTTGCTCTCGTTCCAATTCACTTCTCGGACATTGCATAAGGCTAAATTTGTCCACTTTCTAAATTTGAACTATTCCCGCTGAACATTTGTTCATATTAAATCTCTCTAAAATTTTATTAATATAGACCTTTTGAGACAACCCTAACAATTCTTGGGATCTATCATGGAATATTTCTATTCCTATCACATACGTTGCCTCATCCATATCTTTCATTTCAAAATTCTTAGAGAGAAATTTCTTGGTTTCACTTAATAAACCAATATCATTAGCAACAATCAAAATGTCATCAACATACAAAACTAGAAAGATGTGTTAGAATATATTTCTTATATATTCAATGTGGGCTTTATTAATTATTATTGTAGATATTAATTGGTCTAATAAAGAAAGATAAAAGGTTTCCTAATTCTAGTTGGATATGGGACTAGATAGTATGGGCTGAGATAAACATTATCTTTAATGATGGGATATGTTTCATTCTCTATAAATAGAGCTCAAGTCCCTCCTCTAAACCCTAATGTCCACATAACCTCACATCAAGAGTCGTCGGAAGCGATACGTGAGGGGGCCGTCTCATTGAAGCCGGTGATAAAGGGGGTTCATAGAGGAGAAGCTCTTGAGCATCGGATCGTCGCAATTCCGCATCAAGAACGATGGATCCGAAACAAGGTGCGTCAATTCCTCTATTCTATGGTTTGTGTCGCGACCTAAAAAAAAAAAAACGAGTTATGATTTTCGGGCTAATGGATTATCGGAGTTAATTAATTAACTAACCTAACTCGGACTCTCCCAAGTCCATACCAAATCGCAACTTAAGGTTCGAATGATTAACATGCAATGTGATTTGAATTTGGAGTCGCCACTAATCATTTTCGGTAGGTCGATTAGAAACCTAAATAAAATAGCGGGAGAAAACTATCTTATTTCTCGAACCAGAAATTAAGAGTCCGGGGACTTGGTTACATTAATTACAACTAATGCCCTTTCGGTACCTTAAAATTCATAAAAAAATAATCGATTTGACACATTGGATGAATTCTACTTGAAGATCAAAGAATCAATTTTTTTGGGTTTTTCTTCCCATGACATTTTTTGAATTTTTGAGTATTTTTAAAATAA
The DNA here is from genome assembly GCA_021437795.1 of Rhodamnia rubescens. Lineage (NCBI taxonomy): Eukaryota > Viridiplantae > Streptophyta > Magnoliopsida > Myrtales > Myrtaceae > Rhodamnia > Rhodamnia rubescens. Next base: position 6,208,928 of record JAILYA010000002.1, on the reverse strand, counting down.
AGAAATTACATTAAATTAGGATGAAATAAGTTCAAGATTACTCCCCAATTTGAACTCGTGCACCAAACTTGTGCTTCGGGCTTGTCTTAACCATTGGACCGATTTAGTGACTCGTTAGACCGAGAAATCTCTTGGTCCTATCTCTCCTTCACGCTTCTTTCTCAACTCGCTAGAATTTCATGAGACCGCAATCTGGGCGTTGATATTTTTCCCTTTTGCTCTCCTTCTATTCTCGTACCATTGATGTCTCATCGTTGATATGCAAACGTTATTTAACATAAAAACATAGAGAAAAAATCAGTGTAGAAAATCTGGGTTAATTTGTATTCGAAATTAAAGGAAGTTAGGGAATCACTTAGCTTTCTTTTTCTTGCAGCGAGCTTGAACGATGGGGATGGACCAAGAGCTTGTGTTGATCGGTGCAAAAATTGGCAATAGTAGTATCGGGCTTCAAAACTCTCATACCCTCTCAAAACTCTTTCCTCCAATTTTTTTGTCAAGAGCTCTCTCCATTCTCTTCCTTCAAAAACTCTTTCAATTCTCTTCCACTCCAAAAAACTCTCTCAATTCTCTTCTCTTTTTCCCCAAAAAAACTCCTTTATCTCTTCAAGAACTCTTCTTTTTTTATAGGCAAAGTTCTTCATCCTTCATTCTTCATCTTCAATTCCTCACCTTCCATTTTCATCTTTTTTTCTGGCATCTTCATTTCCCCACCTTCCATTTTCATCTTCTCTTCTTCATCTTCATCTCTCCATCTTCCATTTTCATCTTCTCTTCTTCATCTTCATCTTCCTTTCTTCATCTTCCATTTTCATCTTCTCTTCTTCATCTTCCTTTCATTATCTTCATCTTCCTTTCTTCATCTTCCATTTTCATCTTCTCTTCTTCATCTTCCTTTCATTATCTTCTCTTCACCATCTTCCTTTCTCCATCTTCTTTTGGTATTTGCAATCCGAGTCCCCGAAGTTTCAAGTATTTGCAATACAATACTAAGTTCCCGAGTATTTGCAATACGGATCCCCCGAGAAAATATTTCTTTCAAGCTCAAATCTTTTCGGTGCATTTTTCCACCCCATGCCTAGTCCAGGACCCTGTTAAATTAAGCTCAAATTATATACCAATGCTAAATGAATATGTGAGATGATTTTTGTTTAGAACTAAAATTAGTTCTAATTTTTATGCAAAAAATATATTAGTCAAAATTTAGGCGTCAACAGCTGCCCCTCTTTGAGTGGAGGCTCGTAGAGGTTCCGCTCAAAGACAAAATTGAATCCTAAATTTTGATAGTGCAAATGTTGGATGAACTTTTTGGCGGGAGTTTTAGTCCCATTTTTTATGTAATGAAGTGACGCATGATATGCAAGACTATAAATAACATGTGTCATAATTTCTCTTTTCCATGTTAGAGAAACCCGCACATGGATCGCATACGAGAATACCTGTTTTACCAAATACCTCATAAGCTGGTGATTCCCTTAATTTTCAAGTTTCTTGCAAACACGAGGACCTTAAGGTATTCGGCCTATCTGTTATCGGAGATTTCTCCCTAATGCGAGACAGCGCAAGATATGTGTATCCTTCCGGATCACAAGAGCTACGTCGTTGTGAGTCGAAAGAAGTAGAATCAAGTTCACAAGAGCTACGTCGTTGTGAGTTGATTAAATGTCGAAATCGCCGGTGCATATGTCTTCACGATTCGACAAAGGGGAACCAAAATCTTAAGAGCTACGTCGTTATGATTTGGTTTGGATCAAAATCACGGGTGCTTATGTCTTCGTGATTTGATAAAGGAGCCGAGAATCATAAGAGCTATGTCATTATGAGTTGATTAAATGTCAAAATCGCCAAAGGCATATGTCTTCACGATTCGACAAAGGGGAACCAAAATCGTAAGAGCTACGTCGTTATGATTTGGTTTGGATCAAAATCACGGGTGCTTATGTCTTCGTGATTTGAAAAAGAAGCCGAGAATCATAAGGGCTATGTCATTATGAGCCGACTAAAGGTCAAGATCACCGGTGCATATGTCTTCGTGATCCGAGACCGAAATCATAAGAGCTACGTCGTCATGATTTGATAAGATGTCAAGATCGCCGGTGCATATGTCTACAAGACTCGACAGGAGAGGCATATTGCCCGAGATTGAATCGTAACAACTAGCATCGTAGGAGTTGTTAATTTGAAAATGGGTTCGAAAAACTTACCCGGGTTCTCCGAACGATTAATCAAAGAACGAAACAGATCGCTCGTATCGTACATGGCGGACATTTGCTAGGAGAACTTGCTCATTCAAAAATCCTTGGATGAATTTCGAGACCTTGGGAGGAACATCGAACATCGAGAATGTATTACCCATCATAGAATGTCGGAGGTAACATGCGCAAACATATTCAACAATGAGTTCATGCAAAACTTTCCTACCGAGCTTGCAATGATTAGAAATAACATGTGTATAATGCAATCACTCATACTATGGATTCTATCAAGTTTGCATTACCAATCCTGTCCAGGGATGTTCTCACATTATGAATACCTCGAATGTGAGCTGAATTGGGGGACTTCAGTCCGAAAGGGTTTTCTCTCACTCTCAAGAAAAGTTATTTATCCTGTCTGCCGGGATTCAAAAGAAATCACTCAATCTTTCCATCATCGCATTCGATAAGGATTCGAGTAATCTCGCAATTGATACGACCGAGCCGATCTGGAGGTCTTGATTAGGACCGTAATGAGGGTTAGGTCAAAGGTTTACAAAGGGGACTCTAGTTAAGTCAAGGTTCTTTGAAATGAATTTCTTCATCATCTCTCCGGGTTTATAAGTCAAGAACCCCGCAAAAATGAGAGAGAAGTAATCTTGCTTGAACTTCTTCGAGTGATGCTTAAAATCATGGAACTCCACATTAATTCAAGCGTCTTAGTCGAGAAAAGGCTTTTAAAGGGTTGTAATGGAGGTAATGATTTGGGGACCGAGAAACGAAATGGTTCGTTTTGGCTCGGAAGATGTTTGAGAAGGGGCTTGATGTTGGTGATCATTACAATCTTGTCACCGATCGTGGCCTTCTAGGATACCATCATTGCTCGAGGATGGTATGAACCGAAGATTGCATTTGCAATTTGATACTTCATGGAGATTTTTCTCTCAACCCTTTTAGGATATACAGAAAAATTGTGCATTTAAGTTCAGAAATATTCTACAAATGAGCAATGAATTGAAAGGGCATTGGTCTTGCTTTTGGTAGGCACTTTGCTTTTTAAATGCCTAGGAATTCTTTGTGGAATCAGCCCTTCCTCTTTCTTCTTCTTTTTTTTTTTTTTTTACTCCCAACTCTCTTTTACTATTGCACCTTGATGAGTTCATTGGGAGATTTTCTATTGATCCAGGTTTTCGTGTTCTTCTACTCAAAGATGGGCCATATTCGCTTTGGGACGACAATGATCACCAACAAGGGCTTTTAGAAATGAATTTGCAGGCTCAAATGAGTTGTGCAAATGGATACAGATGTGTGGGATAGAAAAAGAAATGCTCTTCGTCACCCTAAGGCACTTGAATTAAAGCGCAAGTACAATGCAAAGAACCACCCGAAGATTGATGTTAGTCCAAGCAAGAAGATTTCTAACCATTTGTCTCTTGATGCTGATGGAATTACCTCTGTTTTGCCCCAATGTGAGGTGGTTCTTGACGGGGTCGTGGAAGTGAAATCTCCGCTCAAATGGGTTGATCAACGGATAACTTGCAGTGTTTAGGGTAGAGAAATGAATGCCTCCATCACTTCGGTTATCGTACCTTTCGCGAGAAAACTTTTTACCTCGGGGAATGCGGAATTTTACCACCGTTCATCTCGCCCTGAAAAAATTGGACGTGTTTGGGAAAGGATTGCCTTTCATCATCCTGTCATGCCCCCTTCGTACATTCGATGTATCTTATGTAGTTCGTGTTCCTTATTCGAGTTGGTAAATTAAACATGAGGAACAATCATGTGCAAACTATGCGTGTATGAGTGTTTTCGAGCATATAAAATGCAGCAACTTTTTATCTTGGCGAATAAAGTTCGCAAGTACATAAAAAATTTCTTAGGGGTGTGGATCGTGAGTTGCCCCTGCTCATGCAAATGTATTGCAAAACTTCATTGTCCGCTTCGAGACATGAGATTGTCAAAGGCTCCAGGAATTTTTCATTTCATCAATTTTTCGGGGAGAAGGGATACTTCTCTATTTGGACAGCAGATGACCCCGTAAAAATCAAAAGGGAAATCGTCAATGTACGTCCTCATGTTCTAAAAGAGTTGAAACGATACCACTTTACTCATGTACGTATTCCTTGCGAACTTTGAATTGAAAAGATCGATTCATCCGGGATCGGATTGTATGTCCGGGATGTTATCTCTCCGGGTTCTATAACCGTCCGGGTGAGCTTCGTCTGCGAAGCAAAAAATGTTTTTAATCATCTTTGTACATTGATGCCAAATCCCAGGATCGACCCCGGGACGCCTCGGACCACCTGTCATTCCCCAACCACTATCTTTGCGGTGTTGTTGGCGTCCACAGGTGGTTCGCTTTTGTTATATTGTTCTCAAAGCGATTGGCAATCTCCAGTGGAGAATAAAATAAGCTTAACTTAGAGTTTGAAACGATTGAGAGCCAATTGGGACGATACGGAGTTACCCATCTTTGAGCCCGCTTGGTCTTTTACTTACATTCTCCCAAGTAAGGCTATTCGGAATCTCTCTTTACGGGCGTTCGGGCGTCGTCCACAAATTGATTTGCTACGGGCCTAGCTTAATAAGGAACTTACGCATTTGATAAGAGAGGAGAAAAATTCGCCCTTTAACTCTAGGCAAATTCTAGACAGCTAGGAAGTAAAAAGTATCCCACGCAGGGAACTATACATGGAATTAAAGGAGTATTCATGCGAGATTGGTTCCACCTCTTTTGTCTGGCTATTCCAATGATTGGCTGATTTTGTCTTGGATCATACACCAACGATCGTTGTTTGAGGATCCATAATCACTTGCTTCGGATCACAACTCTAGGGGTCTTTCAGCTCCGAACCGGTTGACCAAAGCGGTGAGCTCATCATCAAAGTAACCTTTTGATTTTTCGGGCAATTGATACTCGAATTGGGCATTGCTACTTGCTAACACCGGCGACGCATTTTCCACTTTGTTTTGCCGTGAGCGGTCGACTCCTTGAGCTTGAGCCTCCGCCGTCGCTCGGGAACCCGTAGAGATGATCAACCGGTCCACTGCTAGAACCACCAGCGGAAGGTCGGTATGGCCGGTATTCTTGATTGGGAAATGGCCGGGTACTTTTTGCTCCGTAGGGTTTTCCCGGGATTAATCTTCCAAATCAACTTTGCTTGCGGTCGCCTTGGTTCCAAGCTACATCGTGCTTCTTGACTTATCTCTAAATGCTGAAGGTGATTTGTGACACTTCGTAGAGTGAGCCCGTCTTATATTCATCATTTTGAGTACAACCATTGGTCGTCTTGAATTGATTCCTAGCTGTCGAACCGCTCGATGAATATAGAATGAAGCTCGGCGGACCAAAGGGGCCTTTTCTTTCCGACAAAATCGTCGTAGGCGCTTGGCCATAGTTCTTTTGTTCGAGTAATTGCTTCCTTACAGCATGCCGCCAAATGTTTTGGAGCACTCGAACGTAGACCGGCTTCTTTAGGATGCCCGAGCACCATGCAATATGGCCATCGTTATGAACTGGCTGATCATCACTTGTTGATGTGACGATGACCGGTATATTCAACTCGAAATCAATGATCTTTAAGAGATCGAGACCGTCCATATCGATCCCTACCATGGTGTGACGACGATGTCAAAATCATATTTGTACCGCCTTAGCTCCTCTAAGGCTTCCGTTGCTTTCACATAAGCTGAAATCCCGTACATAAACTTTCTCAAGATGGCAACGAGGATCGAGAGGGAAACGGGGTTGCCATCAATGGCCATGACTCGCAGATCCTCGGGATAGGAGGCTTCCCATACTTTCGCCCGGAATGTACGCATACTTATTTTCCTTTCAAAACCTTCCATATGTAGATCGAAAAATGGGTGTTTCGACTAGAGAGTGGGCTTTAGATGTTCTTTGGATTTGCAAAGATAAATTGCCGAAAATCACAAAAGCGATGATGGCCTTTCGTGACGAGTTCCGGAGGTGCATGGAGACTTCAAGTTCTTTATAAACTTTTTCTGATCCGTTAGTCTTGCGATAGCTTTTCTCTCCTTTTCGGCTTAGTGCCTTGGACCCATTTCGTATTAAATCTTACCTATCGCTCAATCCGTCGTTCTTTTTTACTTTTCCGACATGGAGGAGCCCTCAAATCTTTTCACTTTCTCTACGAACGAGATAGTTATTTCCCTCCTCAAATCTTTTCGGTTCCTCCTACGAACGATGCGAGTTATTTCCCTCCTCAAATCTTTTCGCATTTACTTACGTGAAGGCTTTCAATGCTTAGTCAAATCCGGCGAGGAATTCACGCATTTAAGCATGATGATGTTCGTGGATAGTCTTGTTCTTTGCCCCCGGATTAAAAGAAGAATGTCTCACATGGGGATCTTGTAACAAACAAGACATTCATTCATACATGTCACTACTTCTCTTGAGGATTCGTAAGGGCTGGCTAGTAATGCTCGAAAAAGCGATATTTTGAGAGCCCATAATAAAAACTAAAAATTCATGTATGCTACACATTCGGAGTTCCATCGGCGTTGAATTGGCTGGCTGTGATATCAAGGAAACTCCAATTGTAGTGATGCATGTCTCTTCCCTCGAAGGGCATCGGTTCTCGCCTCCGCAAGATCGACTTTTTGGGATGTATCTCCAACGAAATCGGATTGTACGAGAGCTTGCTCCGGGTGATGAATCTGGTGAATGAGCATTTTCAATGCTCGGATGTGGCTCATTGAGGGACATGTCACCAAAGGAGATGGGGCCGCTACGGACACGACAAACAGCGGTGTTAATAGCATCCCTATACTTCTTGTTCTCTCGCTCGAAGCATTTCATTCTCTTCTCTCGAAACGCAAGTTCATGACTTTCATTTTTAACCTTCAATCGGGTCCGCTTGTTTTGAAACCAAAACTTGACCTTCAAGGGCTCCATTCCTATCATCCGGCTCAATTTATTTTTGCGTCTCTTATTCACGTAAGAGCACTCCTTGAAAGGCGACTTCGAGCACTCGATTTGATATTTTCTTTTCCGGGGTTGACTGCGGCTGCCATTGTTGTTCTTGTCGAGATCTTGAATTTCACTGCCAAGAGAGTTGGGTTTTACGGCTTCAGGCGTTGGATCCGGTCTCGAAATCCAGCAGTTCGCTTTCGGGGATGTCTAGGTTGGTTGTCTCCAAGTAAGTGCCGATGGCCTCTAAACATGTTGGATTGAAATACCTCTTACCGCCTTTTGTTCACTCTATTCTCCGCTGTATGCTTACTCTCTCCAAATTCTTTCGAGTAATCGGGTATGTTCCAAAGCCTCCCTTTAAACGCGGATGAAAATCACTAAGCCGACGTTTTTTCCAAGATTTCGTGTTTCCCGCTTTGTCTTATTTTTTCAACGTGATGGGACCCCGAATCCACTCGCACAGATTTTCTTTTCTTGATAACCATGCTTGTCACCCACTCGCTTTTCAACATGATGGGACTCCAACTCTTTTCGTAACTTTTAGGATTTGTGAGGCTCGAGATCACGGATTGACGATAGATCCAGGATCCAACGAAAGAAACGCCTGTAGTTTTACCCGAGTAACTAACATGGCTCCGCAAGAATTGCTTTGTTTCTTCTCTCGGAAAGTATGCTTGTCTCCCACTCGATTTTCAACATGGTGGAGTCCTCAAATCTTTTCGTAACTTTTTCGGATTTGTGAGGCTTGAGATGGTAGATCCGTGATTCACGGACGAAACGTCCGTAGTTTTGCCCGGATAATTAACTCGGCCTCCATAATAATTATTGCTATAGCTTTTCCTGCCCTTTAAATTAGGATTTAACGCCAAGACAATTATCGCTTTCATATCTTCATCTCCAACCTTCTAAGCACTCTTTTGCATCCACTCTTTTTAGCCGCTTCAACACAATGGCTTCCTCCCTGCACACGCCTTCTCGGCTGAAGTTTTGGCCAAATGGGAGAAACTTTATAATCTCCTAGGCCAGGGCTACTCTTACATAGCCAACCATCCGGAGGCCGAAACCGAGATTCGTCTTATGTTTAGGGATATGAGCACCGCTTCCATTGAAGGTACCAAGTTAGAGGAGGAATACGGGATCTTCCCCACCCTCTTCACTAACTTCCCGGAGGCTTACCATGTTGCTCATCAAAATGTTACTTTGGCCCACCTTGTGAAGGCACGCTATCGGGATCGATTGGACAGACTTGGTGTTGGCCGATCTTGTAGCCGACAATTATAAGAAGGCCCTCGACTACGGTAATGAACAAGTCTCCCGCCGATTCGTGAGAGGGGAAACTTGGTGGGATGTTTGGCCATGTCCCGGACCATCTTTGAGCGCGATCCGCTCAATATTGTTTTAAAATTTCAATGCACATGGCCGGAAGAAAGGCTGGACGATCCGACCCTGGATATAGCCGCGGGAGAATGCTGATCCATGACCCGGAATCTGCTGTTGAGCATCACGAGGACAAGGTAGCCAACCTCAAAGAGAAATGTGAGCTCCTCCTCTTTAAGTTGGCGAATCTCGATTCGGGAGCGATCGGTGTAGGCGGAGCATCAACCGTTTGGAGAGTCGGTTAAACTCCTTTGTGATGCTCATTAGGGCTCGGTTTGGCTTTACGTTCCGACCTCGTTGATCTATTTGTAAAGCTTTCCGATGAATGAAATGAATGCAAGTTTTTACTCATTTCATCTTGGTCGTCATATTTTTTTCGCAAGATAACCCCTTTTACTCTGCGAATATGTAAATCTCACGCTCCCGATGGTCAATCCAATTAGGCGTAGAGGCTCCCCATTCGAAACAATCTCCCAACAAAGATTAGTAGCGAGGAAACAAACGAATGCTCAAATGTGAACAACTCGTGAATTTGTATTAATATTATAACTCGATTATGAAAAAATCGAGTGAATCGAGCATAATATTTCTTTACAAATCGAGAATTGACTGGATTGATAAAGACACGACCATCCATCTTAGCCGAAATCAAAGCACCACCAGGGAGCACCTTCTTTACTATATATGGACCACCATAGTTTGGAGCGAATTTCCCTCTCCGGGAGTGGGACTATTGGTAATAATTTTCTCAAGACCAGGTCATTGATCCGAAAATATCGAGGCCGAACTTTTTGTTGAATGATTTAGCAACTCTCTGCTGATAACACTGGCCATGACATACAGCCTTAAGTCTTTTTTCGTCGATCAAATTCAATTGGCTTGCTCTCTGCTGGATCCATTCGACTTCCGTCGCCTTAGCTTGAGACAAGATACGTAAGGAAGGAATTTCCACTTCAACCGGTAGAACGACCTCCATTCCATATACAAGAGAATATGGGGTTGCCCCGATAGATGTCCCGGATTGAGGTCCGATATGCCATAAGTGCAAATGGCAACCTCTCATGCCAATCGCGATAATTTTCAGCCGTCTTCGCTAAAATTTTTTTAATGTTCTTATTGGCGGCTTCTACTGCTCCATTCATCCGAGGACGATATGGGGAAGAGTTCGGATGCTTAATCTTGAATTCATTAAACAATTCGTCCATTAGTTTGTTGTTTAAGTTCGAGCCATTGTCGGTGATTATGGCTTCAGGTGAACTGTATCGAGCAATGATATCCCGGCGGATAAATTTTGCGATATTTTGTGCCGTGATCGCTAAATAGGATGCGGCTTCGATCCATTTGGAGAAATAGTCAATCGCCACCAAGGTGAATCGATGCCCATTGGATGCTTTAGGGTTGATAGGACCGATAACATCAATCCCCCACATAGAAAACGGCCATGGTTCGGATAACTGATGTAACTCATTTGGAGGGACATTAATCTTGTCACCATGAATTTGACATTTGTGATAGCTCCGACATGTTGAATACAATCTCTTTCGAGTGTGAGCCAATAATAACCCAACCTCATAATCTTCTTAGCTAACAAGTGGCCGTTCATGTGTGGACCACGGATCCCTTCATGTACTTCCATCATCAGACGAACCGCTTTGGTTGAGTCAATGCATCTTAATAGGACAGAATCGAATGACCGCTTGTACAAATTCTCTCCATTCAAGAAGAACTTCGAGGCCATCTTCCTTATGTACTTTTGGTCGACACGGTACTTTTTTCGGGAACTCCCCGCTTCGAATATAAATCTTGATGTCATGGTACCATGGCTTACCATCGGGTTCATTGATCACGGTCATACAATATGCCGGCTTTTTTAGTACCTCGATCTTCGGTGGGTCAACCTCAAGTCCATTGGCGACTTGTAACATTGAAGACAAGGTAGCCAATGCATCAGCCGAATCGATTATGAGTCCCGGGATGATACTCAAATGAGATATCTTCAAATTCCTCCACCAATTCATCCAAATACTCATGGTAGGGTAGCAATTTAGTATCTCTCGTCTTCCACTTTCCAACAATCAAGGATAATCAAAGCGGAATCTCCGAACACCTTGAGTCGGGCTATCCCATTTCAATCGTAGCCTCACAGACCGAGGATGCATGCTTCATATTCTGCTACGTTATTTGTGCAAGGGAATACCAATTTTGCTGCCACAGGATAATGCCGACCACCTGGAGATATCGGAACCGCGCCCGTGCCCGATCCCGATAAATTGACAGCTCCGTCAAAATACATAGTCCAGATGTAATCCTCTACCGACATGATTCGATCCTCGTAACAATAGGCATCATCATCTTGCCCCGGATTTTCAGCTAGGACATCTCGCTATAACTCGTCCCTTGATTGACTTTTGGGACAAATATTGAACGTCAAACTCGGAGATGAGGATTTTCCATTTGGCAAGTCTACCAATCAAGGCGGGTTGATTAAGCAAGTATTTGATGGGATTGCATTCTGTCACCGAAGTACTTGGTAATGCAAGGTATATTGTCAAAGCCCGTGCAGTACCCGCACTAACGCCGCACATGTTTTCTCTACTTCGGAGTACTTCATTTCCGAGTTGTGAATTTCTTGCTCGAGATAATAAATGGCTCATTCTTTTCCATCGTCCCGCTTCTCTTGGGCTAGCATAGCACCCAAGGATTCATTAAGGATTGTGAGGTAGAGGATTAAAGGTTGCTCCGATGTTGGAGGAACAAGCACGGGTGGATTCATGAGATCCTTCAGATTTTCCAAAAGCTTCTTCGCATTCACTATCCCATTGGACTAGCGCATTCTTTTTTAATAGCTTGAGGAATGGCTTAGCGGTTTCGATAACCGAGAGATGAATCGAGCAATATAGTTTAGCCTACCCATCAAACTTCGAACTTCTTTAACCGTCGTCGGCGGCTTAAGCTCACGAATAGCCTTAACTTTTGAAGGGTCGACTTCAATGACCTTACCGCTTACCACGAATCCGAGTAGCTTGCCCGAGCTGGTCCCAAAGACACACTTGGCGGGGTTGATGCGTAACTTGTACTTTCGGAGTCCTGTCGAACAATTTCTTCAAGCGTTTCGACGTGATCTTCTCCATGCCTTGTTTTTGCTATCATGTCATCGACGTAAACCTCAATCTCATTATGCATCATGTCGTGGAAAAGGGCAACCATGGCTCGTTGGTAAGTGGCTCCAGGCGTTTCGAGACCGAACGGCATTACCCGGTAATGGAACATTCTCCATGGTGTGGTGAAAGTGGTTTTCAACTTGTCATTGACATTCATCAGGATCCGATTGTACCCGGAGAAACCATCCATGAATGAAAACAATTCAAACCCCCGCAAGATCGTCAGACAAGTACGTCAATATGCGGGAGGGGAAAATCATCTTTAGGACCGGCCTTGTTTAAGTCTTGATAATCGACACAAACCCAAATGCGGCCGTCTTTCTTCATGACAGGGGACTATGTTAGCGACCCAATCGGAATATTCTGTAGTCTCAATGAATCCTACATCAAGAAGCTTCATGACCTCCTCTTTGATCTTCTCGACTAATTCCGGTCTAGCCCTCCTTGACTTTTGCACCACCGGCTTAGCCAAAGGATCGATCGGCAAACAATGCTCGACAATGGAGCGGTCAAGACCGGGCATATCTGCATAGGACCAGGCGAAAACGTCCCGGTAATCCTTCAAGAGTCCGACCCGGCGCCGAACATTTCTAAGGAAAGGCTTGCCCGCATCTTAACTTCTTTAGGGTTTTTCGCATCGCTCTAGGCCGACCGAGATAATTTGTTCACCGGTCAAGGGCTTGATCTCCTCATGTCGTTCGAAATCTTGACGAACTTCCTCATAATCTGGACCGAACTCATCTAGGTCGTATACTTGAATCCACTAGATTTCCCTCCTCATGTATCCCCCATGATGACAAACTTGTTGGTCGTTGGTTATCGTCATCGGGTTGGTTTGGGAGATTGGGACTACAAGCCGCGTGCTCGAGCTCACGCCCGTGAAGATCACATCTTCTAGCGGCATTGTCCGATAGAGAGCAGTTTCCTGGGCTTTACCGGAGTTGTCCGTAGGAGGAATTAGAGCAGGAATAGTTAGCGGCGGGCGGAGGTGGATGATTGAAGTTTGGTGGAGAAGGGGGCCATCATTTCCTACATCTTTCGGGATATCATCTCTTCAAAGCGCTCAATCAATGAGCCAAATTTCTCGCCTAGGGCAAGACTGACCGACGGTGGCGTTAATGTCGGCCATCCTCTTCGCGACCGATCGAGTAATATGTGGAGGATCCGTGAAAAATTACCCGTACGCAGTAACAAACCAAAAATGAGTACAGGGAGCGAGAATAGCGAGCCGGCCCATGGTATCCCCTAGACCCAAACGAACAAAGTGATTATGACCAAAGAATTGAAACATGTAATTTTCAGTTTGTCCGCTTACGAAACAATCTGTATTAATTCGCACGTTGGTCAAAATACATCCAAATTTTACGAGCTTATAGTTGAAAAGATGATGAACAACTTTTATGTTGGCCAATCGGACTAGAAATGAGCGGATCAAATCAGTTTAATGTGTCTTTTCGAAAAATCGCATTCAAAAAACTGTTATAACCGCAGGTAGTTGAAAAAACGAAAGGCCATCTTAAACTATGAATTTAATTCTGAAATTTTGTAGGATATTAGTTGAAACATAGGTCTACAACTTTCATGTTTGGCATTTACTCAAAGCTCGATCGTAGAATTTAGTAAAAATCGTACAACAGGAACAAGCCAAATCGAATTGAGGACAACCGATGAAATTGTAAAAACTACGAAGCAAAGTGTGAAATTGGAAACAATACAATGAGATTCATAAACAATCAACCTAAATCATGGACCAGCCCAAAATAAAAATGAGATAACAAGGCGTAAGAGACAAGAAATTACCGCTCATATGAAGAAAATGTCAATCACAAAGACATGCGCATGAATCGTGGATTCAGATTTTAGTTCTTTTAGCAAAAATGAAATGAAAGACGGAACGACATGTCGCGAGCCTCGCGCACGTTCATCATGACTAGTTGCCGCCTCGCATACATAGTCATGACTAGTCGGGTCCAATCATCTCGGCTTGGTTTGGTCGACAAGGGCAACTCTCATGCATCATCGCCTCACGTGCATGAGAACAACCCTTGAGCCATTTTTTGAAGAACTCGGGATCCAAGTGGGATAACCTTTAGCGAAGCCTTACCGCCAAGGTTAAAGAACCACATAAATACCATCCTCGAACTATTGGGTGACCCGAGTTCGGTCACAAGTCAAAGTGGTGTAGTGCAATTATATTAGGGGCATGCATGACATTTTAAAGGCAATCAAGACTCTAATAGTTCAAAAATTAAAATTCTCATCATCAAGCCGCAAAAAGAGGTTAGCCACAGACTCCTCCCCTTATAACTCCCTTTCCCGCAAAACCATTTAACACATAGGGATTAAAATTCAACCAAGATTGCCAAATCAAGTAATTTTCCTTTTAATGAACTTATCCGGCTTAAGTCCTCTTTGGGTCCCAAATGAGTCGCCAAGTGTCGCTACCTAAAAAAAAATAAACGAGTTATGATTTTCGGGCTAATGGATTATCGAGGTTAATTAATTAACTAACCTAACTCGGACTCTCCCAAGTCCATATCAAATCGCAACTTAAGGTTCGAATGATTAACATGCAATGTGATTTGAATTTGGAGTCGCCACTAATCATTTTCGGTAGGTCGATTAGAAACCTAAATAAAATAGCGGGAGAAAACTATCTTATTTCTGCGAACCGGAGATTAAGAGTCCGGGGACTTGGTTACATTAATTACAACTAATGCCCTTTCGGTACCTTAAAATTCATAAAAAAAAATAATGGATTTGACAAATTGGATGAATTCTACTTGAAGATCAAAGAATCAATTTTTTTGGGTTTTTCTTCCCATGACATTTTTTGAATTTTTGAGTATTTTTAAAATAAAGAAATTACATGAAATTAAGATGAAATAAGTTCAAGATTACTCCCCAACTTGAACTCGTGCACCAAACTTGTGCTTCGGGCTTGTCTTAACCATTGGACCGATTTAGTGACTCGTTAAACCGAGAAATCTCTTGGTCCTATCTCTCCTTCACGCTTCTTTCTCAACTCGCTAGAATTTCATGAGACTGCCAACTGGGCGTTGATATTTTTCCATTTTGCTCTCCTTCTATTCTCGTACCATTGATGTCTCATCGTTGATATGCGAATGTTATTTACCATAAAAACATAGAGAAAAAATCAATGTAGAAAATCCGGGCTAATTTGTATTCGAAATTAAAGGAAGTTAGGGAATCACTTAGCTTTCTTTTGCTGCATCGAGCTTGAACGATGGGGATGGACCAAAGTAGCTTGTGTTGATCGGTGCAAAAATTGGCAATAGTAGTATCGGGCTTCAAAACTCTCATACCCTCTCAAAACTCTTTCCTCCAATTTTTTTGTCAAGAGCTCTCTCCATTCTCTTCCACTCCAAAAAAACTCTCTCAATTCTCTTCTCTTTTTCCCCAAAAAACTCCTTTATCTTTTCAAGAACTCTTCTTCTTTTATAGGCAAAGTTCTTCATCCTTCATTCTTCATCTTCATTTCCTCACCTTCCATTTTCATCTTCTTTTCTTCATCTTCATTTCCTCACCTTCCATTTTCATCTTCTTTTCTTCATCTTCATTTCCCCACTTTCCATTTTCATCTTCTCTTCTTCATCTTCATCTCTCCATCTTCCATTTTCATCTTCTCTTCTTCATCTTCATCTTCCATTTTCATCTTCTCTTCTTCATCTTCCTTTCATTATCTTCATCTTCCTTTCTTCATCTTCCATTTTCATCTTCTCTTCTTCATCTTCCTTTCATTATCTTCTCTTCACCATCTTCCTTTCCCCATCTTCTTTTGGTATTTGCAATCCAGTCCCCTGAAGTTTCAAGTATTTGCAATACAGATCCCTAAGTTCCGAGTATTTGCAATACAAGTCCCTAAGAAAATATTTCTTTCAAGCTCAAATCTTTTTGGTGCATTTTTCCACCCCATGCCTATTCCGGACCCTGTTAAATTAAACTCAAATTATATGCCAATGCTAAATGAATATGCGAGATGATTTTTGTTTAGAACTAAAATTAGTTCTAATTTTTATGCAAAAAATATATTAGTCAAAATTTAGGCGTCAACAGTTTGTGATTCGCGTATTTATACGTGTGATTCTTGGATCGCTGTATACGGATTTTAGTCGCAGCTTACATGTGGTATCGGAGCCAACGCGTTTTAGATCTCGAATCACGTTTGGGTGTTTTTTCGAAATTTTAATTTCTTCAAAACTAAAAGAAAATTATATATTCGGAACCTACACGACGAGACGAGCAAAACCATATAAAATTTGTCGCCGGAGGACGACGGACGCGCCGCCACGCGCGGCCACGCGCCGGCACACCGCACAACGCTACGACCCGGCCGCTCGCACGTGCTCCACACGTGCGGCCGACGCCACCGACGCTTATGCAGACCCGACCCGACCCGGACCCGACCCGGACTGGCCGTTGACCGTTGACTCGGACTTCCCGGTCGAACCGGTCGTTGACCGGTCGACCGGGTTAAGCGCGACCGGTTCGCCCGGTTCGGTTAGGCGAACGGTCGGACCGGTTAACCCGGGTCGGACCGTTTTCAGCCACTGGCCGAGAAGCGGAACACGTGCGATGCACGTGTCGGGCCGCGTGGGCTTCACGCGTCGAAGCTTCGGTGGCGCGTGAGGAGCGTGCGGTGTCCAACCGGGCGTTCCTGTGTACCGACGTGCTCGTATGCTCATGATCTACAAAGTGGTATATTTATTTTACATGTTTGATGCATTTATGGATGGAAAATACCTATGAAACTCTAAATACGTGTATGGTTTGGGGTATTTTTTGGCGTATTTCCGTGTATTTCTATACGATTTCATGAAATACAAAAGTGCAAGATTACATGTAAGTACCACATACTGAGATATGTAGAGTATAATTTATCAATTACGTGTTTATGATTTGACATGTATTGTTAATTGTATCGATGAAAGTTAGCAAGGTGTGTATTTTTACGGAGAATTGCCCCTTTCGTAATTACATGCATACGGTAAATGTGAAATATAAAGTTTATATCCCAATTTCAGGTAAATTCAATTAGGTTGTGACCGCCAAAGTGGCACACTTAGTTGAGTTTAATAAAGAACAATTTATAAAGTATTGGGATGTCTCCTGTTTTAATGCGTTATTATACTCCCAAAGGAGGTAATTGTGTATTGTTGCATGGAGGGTTGCATGTACAACATATGGTTGAGAATTGATTAGTCTAAGTATTTTCATACGCCCAAAGGTGGTGATTAACGAAGATTAAAATAAATTCTCATGGCCGCCGTAATGCGTAGAGTATACAATTGCATGTCATGTTTTCTGCCCAAATGTGATTATATGATGATGTATGTAACTCTCAAGGTGAATTTTCACATTATGCTAATTATAAACATTAATTATTTTTTCAGTCATTTTTTCTCGTGGAACGGCAGCTCCATAGCTATTGAGATTGTTACTGGTTCTAACTTTAAGAAGTGGAGAGAGGATTTTCTGTTTGGTATGGAACTAGCGGATGTTCATGTTGCTCTTAATGAGGATAGACCGATAGCTCTCACAGAAGCTAGTACGGATGCTCGAAAGCACAATTTGCTTGTTTGGGAAAAGAACAATAGGATTTGCTTACTGTCGATGAAGCGATCCATACAGGAACATCTTAGAAGTGATTTTGCTGCCGACATCACTGCTAGGCAAATGATGGAGGCCTTGGTGGCTAGAAATCGTGACTCTCCTAATGCTGAAATTGGAACACATATGTCGGGTTTATTCAGTTTGAAGTATGATGGTTCTACTTGGTGTTAGGGATTATGTCCTTAGAATGGTTGATCTGCAATCAAAGCTTAAGGCTCTTAATGTTCTTATCCCCGATGCTTGTATTGTGCATCTTGCACTCAACTCTCTTCCGCCCGAATTTGGTATTATCCAAACACAGTATAATACCGCCGATCAGCCATGGACAATCAATGACTTGATTGCAAGGGTGGTGTCGAGGAGACTAAGTTAAAGAAAAATAAAGTACATGTTGCTATGTATGCTGCTTCCGGTTCCGGTTTTAAGAAGGGTAAGGGCACAAAAATCGTGCTCACAAAGGAACTCATTCATCTCATGTGGTGTGTCGACAACTTGGGTTCAAAGAAACCGACCTTTAAAAAGGACGGTAATGCTTGGTAAGGATGGTCTCTTTCTTTTCAGTAAGAAGGGAGGACACGTAAAGAAAAAACTGCGCTAAGTATAAAAATCGGTTGTCTAAACGTGAGCCTAAAGGTAATGATTCTTTGGCATTGGTTTGTGAATCTAATCTATCGAAGCCCCATCTTGTTCGTGGTGGCTAGGATAGCGGTGCAACTAATCATATTGCGTTTACCATACGAGGATTCATAAATCGGAGGAAGCCAAATAAGGAAGAATCAAAGCTCACTTGTAGGAAACAATAATAAAGCCGACGTTGAGTTCGTGGGAGATGTCATTTTAATTCTAGATTCCGGTTTTAACTTGATGTTAAGGAATACATTTTATGTACCTTCTTTTAGACGGAATTTAATTTCCGTATCAAGTTTGGACATGTGTGGTTACTCTTTTGAGATTTCAAATAATGTAATTTCTATTTCTTTTAATTCAAATAAAGTTGGGTATTGCACTATGTCCAATGGATTGTATGATTATGTTTGTCTCCCAACGAAATATATGTTGCTTATACAAATGAAAAGGTTATTTCTAAAAGACCTCTACCTAAGGAACAGTCTTACGCATTATGGCATAAACGTCTTGGTCACATATCTAAAGAAAGAGTGGAAAGATCGATAAAGGCAAACATTCTACCCACTCTCAAAGGTGACCTAGAGGTATGCGTGAGGCTCATTGTAGAGGTAAGATGACTAAAATAAAGAAGAAAACCTGATCCGTAGTTCTCATTTGTTAGAGATCATCCATACGTATATAAGTGGACCCTATACAGCAACGTTGTGTAGAAATTTCTATTTCATCACATTTATAGATGATTATTCCCGATATGGTTATCCGTACTTGATTAAGGAAAAGTCTGAATCTCTTGACATGTTTAAGATTTTCCGGATCAAGTCGAGAAACAATGGGAAAAGTCATAAAAATTGTCGATCTCGACCGCGGTGGTGAGTATTATGGTCGACATGGCGATCTTGGACAGCTTAAAGGGCCATTCGCCAAGTACTTAGAGGATTCCGGGATTGTGGCTCAATTTACTATGCCCGGTAGTCCCGAACAAAATGGTGTGGGTGAAAGGCGTAATCGCACCCTTATGGATATGGTAAGGAGTATGATTAGCGAGAACTAATTTACCTGGTTTTTTGTGGGGCGAAGCTTTGAAAACAGCGCTTTATATTCAATCGTGTTCCTACAAAATCTGCGCCGATTACTCCCTTCGAGTTATGGATCGGACGGAAACCTAGCATGAATCATCCGAAAGTTTGAGGATGCCCGGTAAGAAAGTTGTATAATCCGACTTTGAGTAAGTTGGACTCCAAAACCACTCGATGTTATTTTGTGTCTTATCCAGATCATTCAAAGGGATATCGATTTTATAATCCCAATGGAGGAACGAGAATCGTGGATTCACGAGATAGCGAAGTTTCGGAACTTGATGTAGCCGAACAAGGTGATTGCTCACGGACTATTGAAGATAACAAAGACGGTGAGTACTTCTATGTCGTTTTCTTTACCTATACGAGACAATTGTGGAGGTCCCCATACCACAAACTGAACCTCGTTGAGGCTCGGGAACCACCATCAAAGTAGTTCTCGATGAAGTTCCTCAAGCCTTTCGGGAACGGAATGAGGTAGAAGATGCTCCTCTAAGGAGATCCATTGGACAGGAGACGATCAGCTATACCACCGGACTACATAGTCTATCTAGGAGAGCAGGATTATGATATCGGTTGTGTTGTTGATCTAGTAACTTATACTGAAGCTATTTCTTGTCCTTAGTCCGATTTATGGTTAGATGCAATGAGAGATGAGATGTTATCTATGAAATATAACAATGTTTGGGAGCTTGTTGAATTACCCGAAGGCTATAAACCCGTTGATTGTAAATGGGTTTTTAAGACCAAGAAAGACTCCACAGGAAAGATTGAAAAATTTAAAGCTAGACTAGTAGCTAAGGGATTCACTCAAAGAGAAGGAGTAGACTATGAGGCAACCTTTTCTCCGGTCTCTTCTAAGGACTCTTTTAGAGTAATCATGGCTTTAGTAGCTCATTTTGATATGGAGCTTCACCGGATGGATGTTAAAACTGCTTTTACGAATGGAGACCTTGATGAACAAGTTTATATGGCACAACCTGAAGGTTTTGCAAATGGATGATACATATAATCTGGTTTGTAGATTGAAAAAGTCTATTTATGGTTTGAAGCAAGCTTCTAGACAAGTGGTACTTGAAGTTTCATAGTGTTGTTACTTCCTTTGGGTTCATTGAGAACAAGTTAGATCGGTGTATATACTTGCAAGGTTAGTAGGAGGAAATTTATTTTTCTCGTTCTTTATGTTGATGATATCTTGCTTGCTAGTAGCGATATTGAATTACTGCATGAGACAAAGAGAATGTTGTCACGTAACTTTGATATGAAGGATCTTGGTGAAGCATCTTTTGTCCTTGGGATTGAGATCCATAGAGACCGTTCTCGTCGCATATTAAGCTTATCTCAAAGGGCATATATTGATCGTATTTTGGAGAGATTCAATATGCAACGGAGCAAACCGTGTATTGCTCCCGTCCGCAAAGGTGATAAATTGAGTCTTTCACAATGTCCTCATTCGGATATTGAGAAAGCACGGAATGAAGAATGTACCTTATGCTAGTGCACTTGGTAGTATCATGTATGCACGTGTTTGTACTAGGCCGGACATTGCTTTTTGCAACAGGACTTCTAGGCGGATATCGGTCAAATCCAGGACACGATCACCGGGTTGCTGCCAAGAAAGTTTTGAGGTACTTAAAGAGAACTAAAGACTATATGCTAATTTATAGATATGTTCGAAACTTGCAGCTAGTAGGATATTCGGATTCAGATTATGCTGGTTGTCAAGATGACAAGAAGTCGACAACGGGGTACATCTTTATGCTAGCAGGTGGTGCAAGATATCATGGAAAAGTGAGAAACAGAAACGGTATCATCCTCTACCATGCAAGCGGAGTTTATAGCATGCTTTTCACCGCTACTCAGGCTATTTGGCTCCGGAATCTCATTAGGGAGTTGGCCGTGTTTGATTTTGTTGATAGACCCATACAGATTTGTATTGTGACAATAACTCTGCAGGTGTTGTTCATTAACAACCACAGAGGTCTCAAGGGGTCTAAGCATATGGAGGTCAAGTTTTTGACCATAAAGGAATCCGTACGAGAATGGTGACGTTGCGGTAGAGCATATTACTACAGATGCTATGATTGCTTATCTATCGACTAAAGGTTTACGCCCTTGTGTATTTGAACGGCATGTTAATAGCATGGGCTTAGAAGCATCGTGGGATGCCATTGTTTAGTGGGAGCTTTCTAGTTTTTGCTTTAATAAAGTTTACATTTGTATTATGTTACGTTTAGTAACGGTTTTGATATGTATTGACTCTTTTATATTCGGTTAAGTGTTTATGAATGTGTTATTGAATGCATATCTCGTTGAAAACCTCAAGGAACCGTGTAAACCTTAAGTAATGGTTGGGGCATTTATTTTTGGCCATGTGCATATGTCTTGTTACACATAAAGTATAGTTAACAATAAAGGTAAGATATATGTGGGTTCGTTGGAACCATAAGGATGTTCTCTTGTGACACATCGGGTTTCGTGACACATAAAATAAGAGAATGGTGATCGACAAAGAGGATAACACATAAGGTGTCTCTATTATTTGAGATGTTATCCGTTTGCCATACTACCATATCAAATCCATATCGGTAGAGTTAAGAGCATTTGTGATCATGGATGGCTCTATGTCTTTTGATGCGATTCTTGGCATGATTCGGTGTTTAAGACTTTATGGGATCGGATTGACTATTGAGAATTATCTCTAGACCAATCTAAAGATTCGCATATACGGTACAATTTTAATTAATTTAGCCCAAGTGGGAGAATGTTAGAATATATTTCTTATATATTCAATGTGGGCTTTATTAATTATTATTGTAGATATTAATTGGTCTAATAAAGAAAGATAAAAGGTTTCCTAATTCTAGTTGGATATGGGACTTGGATAGTATGGGTTTGAGATAAACATTATCTTTAATGAGGGGATATGTTTCATTCTCTATAAATAGAGCTTAAGTCCCTCCTCTAAACCCTAATGTCCACATAACCTCACATCAAGAGTCGTCGAAAGCGATACGTGAGGGGCCGTCTCATTGAAGCCGGTGATAAAGGGGGTTCATAGAGGAGAAGCTCTTGAGCATCGGATCGTCGCAATTCCGCATCAAGAACGATGGATCCGAAACAAGGTGCGTCAATTCCTCTATTCTATGATTTGTGATTCGCGTATCTATACGTGTGATTCTTGGATCGCTGTATACGGATTTTAGTCGCAGCTTACAAGATGAACTTGCTCCTATTGACCTTCATATATATACACGGATCAACGGTGTTTTCCTTAAACCCAAAAGAAGTTATGGTATCATTGAACTTAAGATACCATTTTCGGGAAACTTGTTTAAGTTCATATATTGACTTCTTTAATTTACACACCATGTGTTCCTTTCCTTTAATTGAAAAGCCTTTAGGTTGGTCCATATAAACCTCTTCCTCCAAATTTCCATTAAGAAATGTAATTTTCACATCCATTTGATGTAACTCTAAATCGTAATGAGCCACCAAAGCCAAAATAATTCTAAGTGGGTCTTTCTTAGATACAGGTGAAAAAGTCTCCTTATAATCAATATCTTCTTTCTAAGTAAAACCTTTAGCAACGATCCGGCCTTATATCGTTCAATATCACCTTTTGAGTCACGCTCGATCTTAAAAACCATTTACAGCCGACATTTTTACATCATTTAGGCAATTCAATAATATCCCGGACTTGATTCCGATCCATAGATTTTAACTTTTCTTTCATGGCATCAAACCACTTTATAGAATCACTACATTCCATGACCTGTGAAAATGAACCTGGATCATTACCAATTCCTAAGCCAATTTCGACTCTTGTAGATAAACCACATAGTCATTGAAATTGCTGACTTTTTGTCTCTTTGAGATCTTCTTAATGCTATTTTTGGTGGCTCAACTATTATTGGTTCATTGTTGACATGTTCATTATGGAGTGTTTGAACATTTATTTGTTGTTCTTGATTATTGTTTGGTTGAACAATAATATCATGAACAACTTTAGAAGTTTTGGGTAAAGGAACCTCCACCCTAACTTCTTGAATGCAAGCATCACACATTCTTTCACTCCCACTAATGTTGCCTTTCTCAATAATTCTAGCGTTTTCAAATTCAACAATTCTCGTTCTATAATTAGGACGGTAAAATCTATACCCCTTGGATTTTTCTGCATAACCAATGAAATAACCACTTGGTCGTTCTAAAATCTAATTTCTTTTCATGTGGATTGTAAATGCGTACTTCTGCTTGGACAACCCCAAACATATAGGTGTCGTAAACTAGGTTTTCTACCCGTCCACGATTCAAAAGGAGTCTTTGGAACTACCTTACTAGAAACTCTGTTTAATAAGTATATGGAAGTCTTTAAAGCATTTATCCACATAGATAAGGGAAAAGATGAATAACTCATCATACTCCTAACCATTTTCATTAGAGCACGATTACGCCTTTTTGTTACACCATTTTGTTGTGGTATACCTAGCATTGTGTATTGAGCACAAATGCCATGTCTTTCAAGGAATTAAGCAAATGGACCCGGACATTGTCTTGATTCATCATATTTTCCATAATATTCATCACCTCTATCGATCTAACTATTTTCACCTCTTTATCTAATTATCTCTCAACCTTTTTAATATAGATCTCAAGTGCATTTATAGATTGAGATTTATCATGCAATAGATAAACGTAACCATAACGTAAAAAATCATCAATAAAAATGATAAAATAACTTTCTCCACCAAAAGATGGAAGATCAAAAGGACCACATATATCGAGTGTATATAATTTCAAGAAGCTTTGTGCTTCTTATGGCGCCTTTCTTAGTGTGTTTTGTTTGTTTACCTTTAATACAATCAATACACACTCCAAGGTCGATAAAATCCAAATTTGAAAGAATTTCGTTATTTTTAAATCTTTGCATCTTTTCTTTGGATATGTGACCTAAACGTTTACGCCACAAGTAAGCGAATTCTCATCCATTAAACTACGTTTAGTGCCAACATTATGATGCAAGGTCATTATGGTCTCAACAAATGCATTATCAAGTTTAAACTTGTAGAGACCATCATATAAGGTTCTAGTTCAAATAAGATTCTCATTCTTAAACAAACTAAAAGATCTACAATCAAACTTAAAAGAAAAACCTGCTACATCAAGTTTTGGCAAAGAAACTAAATTACGGAAGAACGTAGGTACATAAAGGGTTCGAAACAAATCCAAATAATGTCTAGTATGTAAGACTAAACGATAAGTGCCAATGCCTTTAACTGGAGCTTTATTTATATTCCTCGTGTACACATAGTTATCATTTGGCTTTAAGGCTTGGATCGTAAGGAATCCCCGCATCATATTGGAAACATGAGTGGTAGCACCCGAATCAATCCACCAAGTATTATGAGGAACTTCGAGTAAAGTTTGATTCAAAACATACTAAAGTACAAGACTTACTTTTCTTTTCGAACCAAGCTTTACGCTTCGGATAATCTTTCTTCAAGTGTCTAATTTTATTACAAAAGTGACACTTAATAAGATTGTGTTCTTTCTTGTGGATTTGAGAAGCCTTAGAAGAGTCATTCGGGATGTGTAATCCTTTTTTCTTGCTTTTTCTATATTTTCCACCTTTCCACTTGGAATTCTTTTCGGGCTCTTGATGACTTAAGAGATGAACCGAATGAGCTTTTTGATTCTTTATCCTTGTTTTCTCTTGAACAAGCATACTTGGCCAATTCATTTACATTCCACTTATCTTTTATAGTGTTGTAATTCATCCAAAATTGCCCATATTGCTCATAAGGCAAGGAATTAAGAATAAACTATACTAAAAAGTACTCATCCACGTTCATTCCCAAAGTCCTTAACTTTGCTTTGCTAAGTTCGTCATCTCAAGTACATGTTCATGCATGGTACGTGAACCATCATATTTCATGGTGGTCAAAGTGCTCATCAATGTACCAAGAAGTGACTTGTCGGCAGTGTGAGAATGTTCTTTCACAAATTTCATAAATTCCTTAGCATTATCGGTTTTGGGAAGAGAGGTCTTTAAGTTGTTTGCTACGTTTGTCATTCAATGAATATCAAGCTTAGTACGTTCGATCTTTCCCAAGTTCGATGGAAAGATATTTCATTATCGCTACTTTCATTAGTAATAGCAGCTAGTTTCTCAACTTGAAGTGTTAAATCAAGATCCAAGACACCTAAGTAAAATTGGACTTGTTCACTCTAGTCGGAGAAATTCATTCCATTGAATAATGGAATAGACGAAGCGTCGACTAGCAGAGAAACAGTACGAGATATTGCAAATATGCAAGAAATACTCATACATTAATGCTTTGAGAATATCACATTATCGATTCAAATTAAAATAATACATGTATATCATAGTTCTCCTTTGGGAGATCCTGTGATACACAAGCATACTAACCATAATGATGCTAATAACTTTTATTTGGCAATTACGAATATATCTCGTTTAAATTTATTTGCTATCTTTGGATACACAAATAAATTTAATAGGACATATGAATTACTAACTATTACTTTCATGAATTATAAGAAATTAATTAACCTTTGGGTTAATCCGGAAGTTCTTATAATAAATGAACTTCAATATATCCATGATACTATTAAAGATATTTAGCATATCAATTTTTGATCATAGCATCAAATAATCATGGGTAATTGAATAAAATACTATGAATCTCAAAACTCAAGAAACATAAGGTTCGGCCACTTTGGTGATTAACAAACCATTAATTTTCTTTGATCTATTAAATTCATGTACCCAATGGCAAAATCGTAAATTCAACATTTAAGGGCAAAATAGTAAATTTACGTGTCAAGGGCAATATAATGATTTTTGTCGCAAAAGGACAAAATAGGGACAAAGTAGTAATTTTCGGAAGAGGACAAAATGGGGAAAAAGACAAAATAGCAGAAAAGGACAAAATGGCAAAACGGTAATTTTACCCCGGCGTGTGCCAAGCACGCGCAGGCCGGTGTCCAGCACGAGCCGGAGACCACGGGGCGCGTGTTCCCTACGCGCGCGCATGTGGAACACGCGCCCCACTGTTCTTCACACGAACCGTGACCATTTTTTGGTCTTTCGTAGCGTTTTTTCGCGTTCCGCCGAATCTTTCGTCGCTTGGGTTTCCTCCGATAGTTAATGTTCAACCAAAATAATTTATGGGTTTCGAAGATCTCGTTGGGACGACCACACAGGCCCTTGAATCGGCAAAAAGGTCAAAACTTTTTCTAGAATCAGACAAAAAATGCCTTGAACGCAAACCCTAACTCCCGAAACTTTCTTCACTTAATTCGCCTCCGACGATCACCATAATGCTGAATTGATTGAGGGCTTTTGTCGCTCATGATGGTGCGACCACACTGTACAAATTTCGGGTGGTGGGTGTGTCGCGACCTATAAATCGAATTTTTTAAGCTAATGGATTATCGAGTTAATTATTCAACTAACCTAACTCGACTCTCCCAAGTCCATACCAAATCGCAACTTAAGGTTCAATTAATTAACATGCAATGTATTTTGAATTCGGAGTCGCCACTAATCATTTACGGTAGGTCGATTAGAAACCTAAATAAAATAATGGGAGAACTATTTTATTCCTACGAATCGAGATTAAAAGTTCGGGACTTGATTACGCTAGATTACTCTAACGCCTTTACGGTACCATTTTATTTCATAAAAAAGTCATTTGAGAAGACAACATTAATTGATTTTGACCTAAGTCACTAACAAAGGTTATCATGCGAGTCACAATCAATTAATGAACATCCAAGTCAATATAATCAAAAGAGCATGCGCCACGCAAAATAGTTCTTTTTTTTTTTTTCGATTTTTATATGAATGCATGAAAGACTACACTATATGCAATGGCATGGATTAAATGCAAGACTAAACCAAATGACGTGCAAACTAAACGAATGCGCAAGTGGGACCATGATTAAATTAACTACGTGACTCGTATATTAATTAAAACGAAGACATGCAATTCTAATATGCAATTTGAGCTAAAATACAACCTAATATGACATGGCAAGAATGATGACATGGCAAGTAAGACGTAGTAAAGATGACATGGCATAGATGACGGGCAATGATGATATGGCATAGATGATGTGGAAAAGATGACATGGCATAGATGACATGGTAAAAGTGAATGATTTTTTATTATTATTTTCGGATAAATTTATTCCCTAAAATAGAACTATGCCAAAATGATATTTATCTTGCATATTTTAGAGTTTAAATTGACCTAAACCCTAATATATTAAGATAGGTTATTTTAGACATAAAATTCTGTTTAAAAATGCAATTTCTATCCTAAAATGTAATCTAACCTAATTATTTACAAAAGAGGATTAGATATGCAATTATCTACTATGGAAAGTGAATGAATGCATATTTTTTAGAATTTTCAAGATTACATCATGCGACGGATATATTCTAAAAGATATAACAATCAAACAATTCAAATCAAATGAGGAAAGTGAATATGCCAATCAATATCAATCAAAAAAGTGGATATATCAATGAAGTTTTGAAATATTTCGCGAATATTTGAATCAATCTTTAATTGTAATCCCATGATTAACGATTAAACCCAAATCCTTGCCTAATCGAGTATTCTATTAATAATCCTAAAGATGGACGTTCTCGATCGTGTGACAAGTTGCGGATTAGGAAAGAAAATTTTCCTAATCATCCCGTATTTTGAAAAAATATCCACTTTGATGCAATGCGAGATATAACAAGATATGCAAATATTTTCAAATAGGCGAGCGAATATACGAAAGTTCAAGAGAGGAAATTTACCTTGTCTTGCAAAATTGCACTTTCCTCTAACACCAAACTTGATCGATCGGCTGGGAGAATAGGACCAATCGGTTTATGGAGTTGACCCCGATGAAGTCAAGATTGCATGTGTCACCAAGTCACTGCAGATGATATTTCTTCGCTGGAACTTGGCTTGTTGGACTTAGTGGTCAATGAGATAGTGGAACCGTAGGGCAAGAGTAATCTGATCTGCAAAAGAAAGAAAACAAATTTTTTGTCTTTTATTGCTTTTGTATCCTTTTGGTATCTTTTGCAGACATAGCTGGACTTCACGCCAAGGGGACTTCAACACCACCGATCTTCACTTAGGGATTTCACTGGTTCAACCGAAAACTAGACTTCAGACTCGCCGGTGTTGGATTTGTTCAAGACGACGCAGCGAAGTATGGTGCTCCATCAATGCAGCTGGTCGGCCTTGAGTAGCAGGCTCGGATGAACTACGAGGAAAGCGATGATGGACGGAAAACGTGGATGTTTGTTGGATTGACCGGAGAAGCTATCCCACTGGGAGCCCGTGAGATGCAGCTATACGGATTGTCCGAGCAAAAGTTGTTATTGTCCCCCCTCATTTTTTCCTTTTGAGCTCCCTTTTATAAGACAAAATTTGTTATAGGAGAAAGGCTAATTATTCAAAATATGATCTCCTTCGTATCTTTCCTCTTAATGAATATTACAATTGATTCTCCTCTATTATTCAACCATGCAAATATATATCTTCTTTATTGCCCATTGCATTTGGCCGAATATACACCAGGATATTGTCCTTTGTAGCAGAATTCCCAATATGATATATATTTTAGCCCTCTTCCTTCTTCAGCTGCATATGTAACATTATTGGCTCAACATTGCGTCGATTCCTCTTCCTTCATACCCATGTTTCCTTGCCCAAAAAATATATTTGTCTTATCTTTCCTTATCTTAGCCGACAATGTTCTTTGCACACGATTCAATGAAAACTTGATAAATCACGCAATATAGTCTTCGGCCGTGAAAGAAAAGGAATGAGTTAGACCATATTTCTAATCCACGTGGGCCACGTCCACATAATTGAATTCAACATATAATTGAATTTATATGCCGTCGGACCAATAAAATGAGGACTAGCGCAAATGCTCCCTATTAATGCGATGTAATGCATGCATGCTAAAATAATAAAAATAAATAAATAAAATTGATTTTATTTTATTTTTGGTTTAGAACTAAAATTAGTCCTAATATTTTATGCAAAATAAATGGCTAAAGAGATTAGTCAAAATTTAGGTGTCAACGGGGTGGCGAATTTGGCCGGAATCAGTGTTTTTCTTTCAAGATCCCAAAATTGCCCAATTTGTAATTCGTTGAAAACCCCATGAACATTCATCGATAAACATAAACGTAAATTCATCAAGCCTTTATCCATACGCATATATACATAACTCATATAATCGAAAATCATGAGATCATAAACCTGGCTCCGATACCAACTATAAGCGATTGACATAAAACTTTATGCGGAAATTCAATCATAGACGGATCTCGGATCTTCATGATTTTCACAATCAATAAAAAGAAAGACGTACCTTTGTCCATAGCAATTCTTGAAGAAGGAATCGATGTAGTAGACAAAGACAATGAAGAATCTGATTTTTCTCCCTTGACCCTCTATTCTTTCGCATTGTTTCGATGGAGAGAGACAACCGTACGTTACGTAATTAACGTCCGTTCGTTGATAGGGTGGAGAGAGGACCAGACTTCTTTTAAAAAGAAACATTATCCAAAAAGTGCCTCTTCAATAGGTGCCTTCGATCGAAGCACGTTAATTGCACATTTTCAATTGTATCCTTTCGTAACCAACATAAATTAATAATTGTAACATAAAATAATTATAAAATCATTATTATAAAATCATATGGGCCACATTTATTTTACAGGAAGTTTTTAAGAAGCTTAATGAGTTGTGTAGCGAGAAAGAACCTGCAGATGGACTAAATTGTTCACAAGAAAGGGTCAAGGAGAAGTACGGCAAAGAGCACAAAGCTCCTGCAAATGGGGCAAAACGGCTGCAGTTCCACATCGGAAGCCTATGGAAGGTAAAGATAGAGTTCCAATAAAAAGGTACTTCGCTTGCCAACGTCTAATGTTGAATCTGAAGCAGAGAACTTCGTCCCCAAGCAAATGCTCGTTGCAGAACCAGATTTTCATGACTTCGACAACAATCGGATAGAGATTTGTCCCCAAGTTGAATGCCATGTCATGTCTAATGTTGAATCTGAAGCAGAGAACTTTGTCCCCAAGCAAAGGCTCGTTGCAGTACTAGATTTTCTTGAATTTGACAACAATCGTACAGAGGTTTCATTTGCTGATAATGAAGTCTGAGCTGCTTACGATGATGATGGGATGCCCCTTTACTATGCTATGATCCAAGATGTCACATCATTGAAACCATTCAATGTGTGCTTCAGTTGGCTTAGCTCCAAAAGAAAATGAGAACTCGCCCCATGCGTTGGGTAGGATCTGGCTTTGCCAAGACCTGTGGATATCTGCGGATCGGGAAATCTGTTGTCTATGACTCCCTCAATGCTTTCTCTCACATGATGAAGTGGACGAAAGGCGCAAGGGCTGTAATTCTGATTTATCCCTAGAAGGGAGATGTTTGGGCTCTGTATGGGAACTGGCCCTCTAATTGGAACGAGTTAACTCCAAACAAGGGAATGCACAGCTACGATATGGTTGAAGTGATTGAATGCAGCGAGGACCATGATGTAACCGTTGCTCCACTCATCAAAGTTTGTGGCTTGAAGACTCTGTTTCAAAAGCATTCGGATCCAAGTAAATTATATGCGATCAAGAGAGGAATCGCTTAGGTTCTCTCATCAGGTCCCAGCTCACTTGCTTACAGGTCAGGATGGTGTGAATGCTCCTATTGGATGCTGGGAGCTTGATCCTGCATCCATACTCCTTTGGAGCTTCTTCAAGCGGAAACACAAGTTCAGGAAGGAGAGAGAAATGGAGAGCACTGTTGATACAATCAAGGATTACTTGTTTGCTGATACTGGAAGCCGAGGGAAAAGACCTAGCAGAAATTGGCTAGGATAGATCGACATGTAGTAATTGAATTGAGGAGATGGAGAAGGAGAAGAAGGAAAGCACCGAGTACCATTCGGACCAAGTAAGTCTTCTTTTCAGCAATTGTTCGTACGGCCATCTGATATCCGTAGTTAGTAATAAATCTGCGGATTCAGTTGGTAATTGAGGATGGATAAAATTCTTAATTTAGGTCAAGGTTAGAGATCTTCAAAGGACTAATCTCAGCATTATAGGTAACTTTGCAGACAATCTGATTTTCTTTACTAGGTTTAGCTCAGTAGTGGCTTTTCTAGCGAATGTGTCCTATTCCCCTCATTTTTCTATCAGATGTATAAGATCTTCGTTATGAGCATGATTGGTTTCTCCATTACATTGTCAAGTGATTAAACGGTGGATTTCATTACTTTCATAAATATTTGTTCTTTTCTTAGCCCTCTAAGGATCGTGTCCTTGCCTTGTGCACTCAATGTATGCATTGGCAAATACGTCGTTACGGACGAAAATTCACTGTTTTTGTTAAGACTCTAATCACAATTTCATGAAGCTTTGGAGTTGTCAGCGATAGAAATCGATGCCCCATAATTCATGCTTTAGCTTGAGAGATAATGATTTTGGAGTTCTACTAAAATTAAAACGGACGACTGATAAAATTTCATATCAAATTTTAAATTTCAAAACGAACTTAAGATATTGATTTAATTTAAAATGTTACAGAATATTTGGATAATGTTTGTGTCGCCGAAATGGCAAGAGCACTTTGGAAAGACATTTGTGTATTTTCGTGCTTTTTGAACCATGATCGATCAACTGGCAAAAGTTGAGAGGTGAGCTTTAGAAAAGTAAAATGGACTAATGGATGAATGGTTGATCCTAACATGGCTTGAGGAGCACATCACCTGATGAATGAACCATATGAAAAGCACAAGGAAAAAGCAGGCCGTACGGAGAGATTGGAAATTGTGCTTTAGGACTGGAGAACAAATATACCAAAAAGAGCATGGCTTTATTCACATTTCGCGTAACGCCATGATCTGATGATCATGCTTTTATCGCCCTTTTGTTTTTGGGTGAAGTGTGAATAGCGGAATCGATTCTTGTCTCCTTGTTTTGAACTGGTTGTAAAAATCAGAACTTGGCCGAGACCCAGAACGAAAAAAGCCATGCGCCGCTGCATTTGAAGCTAATCCTATCTGCGCCCACCAATTCCGATCCATCCATTTTCGACCCTTCCCTCGTCTTCCCTCTCCCTGAACTCGCACATTCTCCGGTCAAGGAGCCACCTTTGCGAGTCTTTCCTCGGACCCATCAAACGATTAGCGGAAAAGTCGAGGACTTTATCATCGGATGGACCCGAACCAGCAACCCCAGCAGCCGCCGTACCTGCCCCAGCCGGGGCCGCCGTTCAACCACCTGATGCAGCAGCAGCAGCAGCAGCTCCAGATGTTCTGGTCGTACCAGCGGCAAGAGATCGAGCAGGTGAACGACTTCAAGAACCACCTGCTCCCTCTGGCCCGCATCAAGAAGATCATGAAGGCCGACGAGGACGTCCGCATGATCTCCGCCGAGGCCCCCATCCTCTTCGCCAAGGCCTGCGAGCTCTTCATCCTCGAGCTCACCATCCGATCCTGGCTCCACGCCGAGGAGAACAAGCGCCGGACCCTCCAGAAGAACGACATTGCTGCCGCCATCACCAGGACCGATATCTTCGATTTCTTAGTCGATATCGTGCCTCGTGACGAGATCAAGGAGGAAGCCATGGGCGGTGCCCTCGGTGCCCCCGGGCTGGGTCCCCTGCCAGTGGCGTGCCCTACTACTACCCGCCCATGGGCCAGCCGACTGCGCCCGGAGCGGTTTATATGCAGCAGCCTCCACCTCCGCCTTCTCAGGCGTGGCAGAGCGTGTGGCAGAATGCAGCCGCTGATGATGGCTCCTATGGCCAGGGCAATCCTGATGGACAAGGGTAATGTTGCTCACCCTCGCAATTGGACTATAGTTTTTTATGTCATTTTGAAACTGACCACAACGGTGTATGCTGCCAATAGGTTTTTGTTTTTCTGTTGTGTCTACCGGATTCACAGACTATATCTTCTGGTGTTTTTTTCACTG
Organism: Rhodamnia rubescens; assembly: GCA_021437795.1. Taxonomy (NCBI): domain Eukaryota; kingdom Viridiplantae; phylum Streptophyta; class Magnoliopsida; order Myrtales; family Myrtaceae; genus Rhodamnia; species Rhodamnia rubescens. Next base: position 6,175,893 of record JAILYA010000002.1, on the reverse strand, counting down.
CAAGAATGTATTGTGAGGGAATGTTTCCTCTTTGTGGATGCTGATTAAGTGCGGTAGCTTTACATATTTTTTCAGAGCTGAACTTGGACTTTTTCCGCAGAAAGAATTTGGCAGTTTGGTAGAAGGTTTGCTCGCAATTTGTGTAGCTTACTTTGGGAAGGCATTCTTGTCATTTTAGTCTGCTAAATTGCAAGAGCCTGACAGCATGATGTGCATAAATTGTTGGACTCACGTGTGAATTCTTGTCAGACTAGATTTGGTTAAGCTCTAGCCTTTGGTGCATCAACTTTGTAGAGGAGCCTTGCTGACCCGGTGGATGCATAATGGCTGCTAGAATGACCTAATTACCTTTCGTTTGCTATTGTGAGTACATATAACTGAGCCTAGGAAAGCGACAAGAATTTTTCTGTTTGATGGACTTAACCATGTTGATCTTTATCTTCCCTCCAATCTGACCTTGTAATTGTTGTCTGCTCTATGAGGAGATCATTAAAGATTCTTAGAAAACAGAATATCTTGAAGCTGTCTCAGAATTGTCGTCAGCACGAAGGAAAATGACACAATTGGAATAAAAGTAGAAGATGGCTTTTAATGTTTATGGGGCAGATTCATTCCTGATTTAGTGTAAACGGAAAATGTATTCTATTATTGGCACAGGCACCAAGCTGGGTTACTGTGTGGGAGCTTTTAGGCGTTACAGGCACCAACCATGGTTTCTTTGTGGGAACTTTTAGGCGTTTTCGATTATTTATTCAGTTCTGTCATGTATGTCCGTTGACTGTGTCCAATATTGGAGGTTAAGAAAAGGTTTCTGCAGTTTCTGCAATGGGCACTTTTGGAGTTTATGGCTTATTTTAAGATCAATGTCGTTGGCTATTGTAGTAGACTACAGCTTTGCAACCTTTTAGTGTGCCTGTCAAGACTCTCAGCTCCCCTGACTACAATGAGCTTGCAGTGGCATGGTATCTCTTGCAGGATATTTTGTAGTGTGATGCAAGAAAATGGTGTATGCGATAAATGTAACTAGTAACGGAGAAAAGTGGACATCTCACTAGGGACTAGAGAGCAGAGAGAATATCGGGTTGTGTCATGTCTATTGCTTTCACTGCTTGTCTTTGATTCATAATCTAGTTAGTGATTTTAAAGTGGCAAAGAAAGAACTTCTCGACTTTTTGCAACATCGCTGGCTGTGGAGTCTCCTAGTTGTTTGGTTTCTCACTTACAACTTTTTACACTGGAATATTGCCCAACAAATACTGGCTTTTCAGTCTGTACTTAGTAGTAGAGGCTTCCAAATTTATCTTTTCAGCATAGACAATCTATCTTGTAATGATATTTTCACTGCAGAGCACGTGGTGGCTTTTTGTTCAAGTCTTTCTAGTCCATATGTTTTAGTCATCATCCTTGCCTTGTAACGCGAAACATAAAATCGTGGAAAGTTTTCTAAGATTAATCACCAAAAGAAAGTTAGCATCAGTTTTGGGCAGATAGTTGGCTCCTCTTTTAGTTACATTTACTGATGACATTGTGATGTCGAACGCGTGTAGGCTTTTCGGTGGAGACTTGTAGCTTGTGCTTTTATTCTCTTTGCTGTGCAAACTTAACGCTGAAAAAGTGGGAAACATTTTACTTGGTTTTGTGTGGTCAACTGGACAAATATTATGTGGAGGCTGAGTGTACACATTGTCCTTTCCTATTCTCTCCACGTGCTTCCATTTTGTTGAACTAGCATCTTCAAAAGTTTCCTTTGTTGTTATATTTGATACATTGTACGTCTTCCTTATTTGGTCGACTCAAGACCCAACAAATCTTTCGAGTCTTTCCTACGATCTACCCACATTACTCATCTCCAAAAAATATATCTCGTGTGCCATTGTATTATGTGCCTCGAGTTGGACATAATTTCCAATCCCTGGATGTTACCAGTAGGGGTCTTCCACAAATCCTCCATAAATCCAAGAGAACCAAAAAACTGAATGAGACCTATTGAAATGGACCGGTATGTGTGCACTAATGTATCTAACACCACCATACACCATGTCTCATGTGGGGTCAAGGACACTACAAAAGTCATGACTTTCGCACGGCGCTCGTTTGAGTGCCATGACTTCTAAAAGACATTCATTTGAGTACCATATTTTTTGATCGATCACTTGGGTGCTATTACTTTTAAAAACATCCACCTCTCATGCGGTCCTGAGGTATGATTTCAGCTTTTCCGGTCCCTTACCTGTCTATCATGTAGATCAATTGTATGCTAACATATCATTTCTTATCTTGGTCGTACAATTCTCCAATCTCTAGATGACGCCGCTAGGTGAATTCCAAGAAAATTCGAGGAAAACCAAAGCCTAAATCAAACCGGCTGAACCAAAATTTAGGTGGAGTTTGGTCGAATCAAAGATCATCTAGGTTTGATGCACATATAATGGCTTCAGATAGGTTCATTTCAATAAGAAATAAGAAAAACTGGATTGAACTATACAGGTTTTCACTTTGCTCTGATATGCATAATAATGTGTTAATCTATATCTCTAGTTTTTTAGGTTCTGCTTAGGTGTATGACTATTCGGGTTTAGGCTGGTTGGGTGAGGTAACAAAAAACTCAGTTGGGGTCAGCCTGGTTTCTTATGAGACGGACCGTCCCAGTCTTATACCTAATTTCAGAAATAATTGTATGGTGATGTCCACACTATTCTCACTTATAATTGTTCTTCTATGTGGTGGTTTTTCTGCATTCATCCTATGGAAACGCTTGTGGAATCCATAGGATTAATTGCAGCTTATATCTTCTTTGAGAGAACGTTTGTTTCTAGGTAGGAAGTAGGAAGCATAACATATTGTAGAGCATTCATTTTTTATTAGGATCTGTGGTGGGGAAATATTTGTCGGATTTTTCGTCTTAGTCAGGACTCTTTGGAGTAATAATCCAGTAGGTGACTCACCAATAGAGAACCTATTAAAAAGAAAAAGCATGAGCTGATTAGCCTAATTCTGCTTCATATTTGCCGACGCTCCCATCCCCTGTCTGGCCCCAACCCATGCATGCAGAACAAGAGTTTGCCACACAGTAATATTAACAGCGGGAAGTAAAATATTGTGCACTATGAGACCTTTTGAAGTTTTGGGCTGGGTTCTTTCTCTGTTAATGCACATCCAGATTCTTTGCACCAAAAACTTTTACCAATTGTGTCTTTGACTATATGCTGTAGCAGGTACGCTCTCTTGATGCAATCTAAGTTGTGAGGTAATTGACTTCTTTCATGTTTGTGGTGCAGTTGACAAAACCTACCGGAAGATGTTAATATGCTCCGCAGCTCGCTGTAAGGTGGATGAGCTTTGCTGATATCCCTTCGGATTACTTATTGAACTGTGTACTGATGCTCATGACTAGTGGACTTAAGCGTGTGACTCTGATAACGAAATATGTGGATGACTGACTCAGTGCAGTGACAATATTGATGCTATGACATGCCTAATTGTTCTGCACTCCTCTAATTAAGCTTCAGTTGTTTACCAGCCTTGACTAGGAACAGATTCACAAAAAACTTGCACTTACGCACTCTTTGCCTTTGGGCTAACTCTTGCTTGGAGTTACTACCCGAGTATCAAAAACTGGGTTTTGATAGTTGCTGGTGTAGCTTTCGATGGGAAGATAGTGAAGTGATCTGTTGTAGTTGTGGTCCCTGCATTTGTTTGACAGATGACATTTCAACCTCATGCAGTAGTGTATGCAGAATACTTGATAGGAGCGCACCAAATCGAACATCTCGCACTGAAGCTACGATTTTGATCCTTGTCGAGTTTCGGTTTTCATGACATGTGAAGAACTTTTTATCTCGGCTCGTTTGGAGTTTTGATTGAAGAAGTGAAATGAAGTTCATTTGGTCCAAGACTACCCTGCATCCCCCGAAAGACAAACTATGGATAACTCTCTTATGCGAATTTGGTATTTGACAGGTGTATAGAGACACTGTTCATGTTTAACTTGAGAAAGAGAGGTATATGGGCTAAAGATGTTGCCGGAGGACGTCCATTCCTGCACTGGACCGGTTTCGCGTGAGTCACTAATATAAAGAGTACTCAGAACGATCGAATGTGGTCATTTAAGAGTGGATACTACTTATGAATCGCTTTGTCAGAACTATATCGTTTTAAGTGGGATATGGAAAATGGGATAATCCCCACTAAAATCCCCAAGAGGCTATTCAAGATGAGCAATGGTATTTCTATTTGATGATCAGCCTCTTGCTTTGTGCTATCTTAGGATCGAAAAGTATCGACACCATTGACCGACCCGTTTTGCGTGGGCCAAGCTTTTAGAGCTGAGTACTCTCAGAGGACTTGAAGTGATGGTTGTGTGCCATTAGATGTTTGATTCGGAGCATCGGATTTAACTATTCGCTAATCGTAGCTTTACAGCATTTATTTGTTGGGCTCTATTGGGTACGATGAGCTCTTGCCTGGACGTGGATCCATTATGGATCGGGTCTCACCCCGGACCCGAAAAATATCCACCCGACCCATGTGGGTGGGAGCCAGTGTATAAGTATTGCGCATTTGACCACATCCCACGCGGCATCGTTCCAGAGTCCAACTTGAAGTCCATCAAACGCGTCTCCTCCCATCTCTCTCTCGCCGGGAACGGAAGAATGGATGCCGTAGATTCGGTCGTCGATCCTCTCAGAGAGTTCGCCAAGGACAGCGTTCGCCTCGTCAAGCGTTGCCACAAGCCCGACCGCAAAGGTTACCTCCCCAAACCCCATCACATCGCCTCGTCAAGTTTTGCATGCAATGCATTGGCTGTCATCTTTTGATTTTCTTGATTGATGGGTTCCGTCTTTCCTTGCAGAGTTCACCAAGGTCGCGTTTCGCACGGCCATTGGATTTGTGGTCATGGGTTTTGTTGGGTTTTTTGTGAAGCTTATCTTCATCCCCATCAACAACATCATCGTCGGGTCCGGTTAGGAGGTATTACCCACCAGTAATGTCGGTTTTCTTTGTTTACTTGCTTTGGTAGATCTCCCAATGTCCAACCATGGCTCTTTATCATCTGGTTGCCTTCTGTCTAGATTCTCAATTTCGACGGGAGATCTTGTGCCTTTTTTTATTATTATTTATTTAAGAAAGGTGCTTCCTTTGGCTACCGCGGAGTCTCTTTGTAAAAGCTGCGTGTAGTTCTTTAGGGGGACGGATTCATCGCTTGAAATTGCTATATAAGTTTATCCTGTGACTTGTATAATCTGCATATTGTTCAATGTGGCACGACTATTACTGATTGGGAGCGAGCCTTAGTGATGGGAGATACAAAAAGGCCCTGATCGATTGGATATGCATTCGTTATTGGGAGTCTATCATAAGGATTGAGTGGCAGATTGTACATAGATTGATTTGGTTTCGAGAGCCCCTTTCAGCTACCTTTTTTCGCCTTTGCAAAACCATTGTTGTAATTGGGGTTTTTATTCTAAAGCAAACTTATTACCGTTCTTCTGTTGTTCTTAACCTCCTTGAAACTACTGACCTTCATCGATCCATGAAGTTACCAATCACATGCTTCTCATCGTGGCAGAATTTTTGGTGAAGTTCTCACTTTTGATGTGTCGTAATACATCAGACATGCTATTCATAGTCCTAGGTTTACACAAAAATGTACGTTTTTCTCATGATACTGGACAAGATTGAGCCTTATGGAATGTCGGAGTTATTGATGCTCATCCTTTTCCAGGTTATTGGTAGTTTTTCTTCACTGAATCCATGACAGAGTCCCTATTAGATATCAACTTAAGTTTTCCTGCTGAGGTTTCATGTGGGTTCCGCCATGTATGTAGTTATAATTGATTTCAATGAGAAACTTGAAAGCTTTACTTCTCCTAGTAAGATCAATTACAAGTAAATTTATCAACCTACTATTCAACGCATCTTCAGAAACGTCCACATTGTAGTAGCGCATGCTCTGAGAAGGGAGATGGTTTTATTCAGTTATTGCAATGTATTATCTCTTTTCTTTTCTTTTCTTTTTGTGGGCATGTTGAAAACAAAATCAATTCAGTTCTTTTCTGTGCGATAGGCATTAAAAGCTGTGCGATTAGTTGTGAATCCGGCGTTTAACTGTGCTCCTTGAATTATTGACAAACAATATTGTTCAATGTGCCAGTATCATACACACACCGTAAAGAATAGGTAGTAACGGAGTTTATCTTTCTTTGTTGTGCATCTCAGAACTTACCATCTTGGCAAAGTAATTGGGAGTTTTCTCATATCCCTTGCAAATGGTAGTCATTTTTAGAAAAGAATAATTTGAAATCATTTTCTGCGTACTCAATTGATCAAAAGGAACATTGTTGCGTCATTGCTTAGAAGTCTTGTTTTAGTTTTGTGCCTTGAGTTTGTGTAACTTCTTGTGATGCGTTGAAGGACAAAAAGCTATATCTTTTTTTTATCTTTTATTCTTTTGCCCTGCATGACATGTTTATTGACATCCATGACATGTATATTATTTCATTGTTTTTGCAAATTTATTTGCATCTTTTATATTTTAGTGATTGCATGTGAGTTCTAATAGGATCTAGACTATCTAGTTTATGACGACAGAAAGTCCTTATATGAGTTTAAACATATAAGGTAGATCATGTTTCGAATGTCCGTAGCCATTGAGAAGTTTTCTGGTGCATAGATGCAATGTTGGTTCGAAAGGCTTCCCAAAAGAATTGACTGATAATGTGGTTTTCTTAGAGATCATTATTGACAGTTATTTTGATTCCAAGCTTGAGATTCTTTAAGATTGAAAATATAAGTTTTCTTTCAAGAGAACTGGCAATTGAAACGAACAGCTTTCTTTGCTTATAAATGGGATGATGCTTTTCTGCAGTGACTTCCCAAATTGTTGGATGGGTCATTTAGGAGGTTACTTACTGTACCCGTTGAGTATATAATCAGTATTTTATTTATAGTCACTAGTAGCTCTGTTAATTCTTGGTGGTTACCTAAGAAAAGATGATGATAGGAACATCCCTATCTCATATAGGAGGAGATGCTTTATTACTGTGTTTCCTTTGGCAAAAAGACTCATGTTGCCTGCATGTTCTCTGGTTTCTCACACCGAACATCCCTATCTCATATAGGAGGAGATGCTTTAGGTGACCGAAAGTTTGGGCGGTTAGGTGACCGGCATCAGAATTGTCTTTCTTCTGTCTTTTGATTGGAAAAACTACAATTGATTGGCGGCAGGCTGAGCTCGTGAGAAGGAAAGATGGGGGATATCTGCGGAAGTACAAGTCGGGAGCAATTTTTTGGTTTCTTTTTGGAGCAGTAGCATGTTAACAATGGATAGTGTGACGGTTTGAAGTTCTGGGAACTGTGTCCCCTATATGTTGAGGAATAACAAAGTGATTTTGGTTGCTGCCTGCATTCCTTTCAAATGGCCGAGTACGGTACGTTTTATCTCCATGGTTGTGTGGGAGAGTGCTGGTATCAACTTAACCAATTCGACGGGGGACTCGCACAGGATATTTGAATTTGACCAGCATGGATGGAGCGAGTGCATGCGTTCCGGCTCCGGTCCAGTAATGTTGAGAAAGCCATCTTAGCTCTCTGTCCAATCTTTACCTTGTTGTAAGAAGCTTGAAGTTTGCTTCCCTCGGGGACTAGTTCTGAGACCCCGCTGCTTTCTCGACAGTCAAAACCCCATTTTTGGACTTTGGTGAGGGTGTTCGCAGCCTTGCAAAGAGATGCGATTCGACACGGAACTTTGCATTTATTGCATCAAATAACAAATGAACTCGAGGGGCCTGAAGCGCAGCGAACGTCCTATCCGGCACGTAATACGTTAAAAGTTGAAACTTTAATTGGGAGGGGTAGATTGGGGTTGCTGCTATCGGGTTGGTGAATTCTAATCTGGGTTACCCCACGAGTCGAATGATAGAACACAACCAAAATGAGGGGCGGAGGGAATGGATTGGACCCCGTTGGAGAGGGATAAGACGACGAGGGGGAATGCAAAGATTTCCCCATGCATCATCTCCCTTCCAACTCGAGCAAGAAAGACGACAGTGGCTTCTTGCTACTTTTAATCAATTAATGGAGAACTCACGGGCCTTCTTGCTGCTATTTCGCGACGATGCATGCACACGGCGGTTCTCTTTTGGAATGCTCTGCAGTTTTCTTCATTGAAGTGCATCAAGATCACGTGTTACAGCCTCGGTTTTTGGAGCTGTTCATGTACAAGTTGATTGTTCGTAGGTATTGATGGGCGAGACGTTTAGGCCTGACCAAAGATGGCGATAAATCTTAGTTAAAGAGGAATTTCGAGGAGAGCATACCTTTTTGAGTCTTGAGACAATCTCTTCACAAGTGATATCAGAGAGAGAGAGAGAGAGAGAGAGAGAGAGAGAGAGAGAGAGAACACGTGTAATTAGCAGTTACCAAACAAAACTAGGGGCGATTACGTAATTTCGATGATATTGACAGCACGCACAGGGACACAAAATTTAAAGGGGGGACTGAATGGTCGCCATTCGCCGCCTCCTCTCGCTCTCCCTCTCCCTCCTCCTCCTCCGGAATACCTGCTCCGCAAGAACAATGGCGGCCGCAGCTAGCAGCTTCTCCGCCATCTCTGCCAACCCACCTCCTCCTCCTTCCTCCTCCTCCGTCTTCGTCTCCTCCAAATCTTACTCCCTCCTCCCCAAGCTCCTCACTTTCCCCGCCAAACCCACCAGGCCCTCCCCCTCCCCTCTCCACATCTCCAATTCCCTCCCCAACCCCGTCCCCAAAGCCACCACCTCCGCCTCTCCCATCACCGCTCCACCCTCCCCCGAGACCTGCGCTTCCCGATTTGGCCCCGACGTGCCCCGCAAAGGCTCCGATGTCCTCGTGGAGGCCCTGGAGCGCCAGGGCGTCACCAACGTCTTCGCTTACCCCGGCGGCGCCTCCATGGAGATCCACCAGGCCCTCACCCGCTCCCGCATCATCAAGAACGTCCTCCCCCGCCACGAGCAGGGCGGCATTTTCGCTGCCGAGGGCTATGCCCGCGCCTCCGGCCTCCCCGGCGTCTGCATCGCGACCTCCGGCCCCGGAGCCACCAACCTTGTCAGTGGCCTTGCCGACGCCATGCTCGACAGCATCCCCATTGTCGCCATCACCGGCCAGGTTCCATCGATGACCCCACCCATGCTTTGTTTGCCGCTGTTCTAGTCGCACATATCTGCACTGTTTTATTTGATAGCTCACAAGCTATGCCTATTTAGTCCATTAGCTCGTATCTTTGAGATCTGGACCTATAGGGTGTAAGCTTTGATACTACGGCTCTTCAGTTCCTTCATTTCCCACCGTTTTGACGAGAGAACAATATATTCGCTTTTTAGGTGCCCCGAAGAATGATTGGTACGGATGCGTTTCAAGAGACCCCCATTGTGGAGGTCACCCGTTCTATAACGAAGCACAATTATCTGGTGCTTGACGTGGAAGATATACCGAGGGTAGTCAGTGAGGCATTCTATTTAGCGGCTTCAGGGAGGCCAGGTCCAGTTCTCATTGATGTGCCTAAGGATATACAACAGCAGCTCGTGGTTCCAAAATGGGACATGCCTGTGAGGTTGCCGGGATACACGTCGAGGTTGCCTAAGCCGCCTCGGGAGTCGCACTTGGAACAGATTGTGAGGCTGATAGCCGAATCAAAGAAGCCAGTCTTGTATGTCGGTGGTGGGTGTTTGAATTCCAGTGAGGAGTTGATTAGGTTTGTAGAACTTACCGGGATCCCTGTGGCAAGTACTTTGATGGGTCTAGGGTCGTTCCCATGCACAGATGATTTGTCGCTTCATATGCTTGGGATGCATGGGACTGTATCTGCAAATTATGCAGTGGACAAAAGTGATCTGTTGCTCGCCTTTGGAGTTCGGTTTGATGATCGTGTGACGGGCAAGCTGGAAACTTTTGCTAGCCGAGCTACGATCATTCACATTGATATTGACTCGGCTGAGATTGGAAAGAATAAGCAACCTCATGTTTCCGTCTGCGGGGATGTGAAATTGGCCTTGCAAGGGATGAACAGGTTGTTAGAAGGGAAAGCATCAAAGCTTAAACTTGACTTTTCCGCTTGGAGGGTGGAGCTTGATGAGCAGAAACAGAAGTACCCATTAAGTTTTAAGACATTTGGGGATGCCATACCTCCTCAGTACGCAATTCAGGTTCTTGATGAGTTGACTCATGGAAACGCCATCATAAGTACAGGTGTCGGGCAGCATCAGATGTGGGCTGCGCAGTTTTACAAGTATAGGAGGCCTCGACAATGGTTGACATCCGGAGGATTAGGGGCCATGGGTTTTGGATTGCCAGCTGCTATTGGAGCTGCTGTTGCAAAGCCTGATGCCATAGTTGTGGACATTGATGGAGATGGAAGCTTTATCATGAATATCCAGGAGTTGGCTACTATCAGAGTGGAAAACCTTCCGGTCAAAATTCTTCTGTTGAACAATCAGCACCTAGGCATGGTTGTCCAATGGGAGGATCGGTTCTACAAGGCCAATAGGGCCCACACATACCTTGGTGATCCGTCGAGAGAGTCTGAGATATTCCCAGACATGTTGAAGTTTGGTGAAGCTTGTGGAATACCTGCTGCTCGTGTGACCAAGAAAGCAGATGTTAGAGCCGCAATTCAGAAAATGCTGGAAACTCCTGGGCCATACTTGCTAGACGTGATTGTTCCCCATCAAGAGCACGTCTTGCCTATGATCCCTAGTGGTGGGGCTTTTAAAGATGTGATAGTCGAGGGTGATGGACGATCAGCGTATTGATGTCCCGAATGGTCATGGACGTTGTTGCAGCCTTATCATGAGAGTCGTGGCACTTCCGTCCCGTTTTAGTTTTTACTTGTGCTAATGCATGGGGAAGATATTAGTTATTGTAATTGTAATGGCAGAAAGTTGTTTGTACTTAGGTAATATCAGAGCACAGGAAGGTTGATTTGGCTATCATCACTAGTTTGCTGAGTAGAACAAATAATTTGCAGTTTAGTGATGGTGTTCCCACTTTGATCACGAAGATCTTGTTATAGTATCTCTTGTTCATGTTTAATTTGTTCTGGTTAAATCCAGTTGTTACATTCTGGTACAGTAATGTTGAAGTGAAGATTTCGTACCAAGATGAATGCCTTGTTAGTTGCAATTGTAGTTGGGTTTGCTTGTTTTTAGATGTTTCATGCGTGGCGCGAGTGTACCGCAGCTTCTTTTGTTCCGTTTTGAAAGTGGAGTCACTGCTGGCATTGCTTCCCATCAGTGCTTTGCAGTCAAGGGTACTTCCATTGCCCATGGTGGAAATTGGGACAGACAAGTGTAATTAGTTTGTTCATTGAGATTGAATGTCTCCCAAGGGTGATTAGTTTGCTCATTAAGAATGGATGTCTTTACTTTGGTGTACGAAGTATCTTCGTCCATGACAGCCGAACGTGTTAAACCTTAGACGAGATGTTCTGGTGATGATTTACCAACTCCTATTCTCTCCCTACTGATGTTCTGCAAGTGGAAGATTGATGGGCTGAGTGTTCTTCCGATGCTTTCAATACTGTGTCCTTGTAATACCAGTTTGAAAAGTACATCATATTTGGTTCACTTTTTTGGGTATGTTTTGTTCGATTTCCAAAGGGAAGTCTGTGTCTATGAGTTCTCGGGTCGGGACACAGGCTCTGTCGGGGGTCCTTGCACGTTGCTGCGGTTGCATGAGTGGGTTGACCTCCACGGTTGGCTTGGCTCGGCTCGAGTGCAGGGCCTTAATCGATTTGAAGTAGGTTTGCTTCAAGAAGTCGAAGTTTCAGGCGGTCGTTGTCATTTTCCTTTAAATGATCTCTTTCTAATGTCTGTGCCAACTAAATCCCACGTTCGAAAACTGGTGCTGTTCGTCATTCATCATCCGGAATGATCTCTTCTACTGTCTAAAAATCATCGCTCTGGGACAGCTCGAGTCAGTTATATTGAGTTTGGAGAATGGCCGGGGTTCTGCGGTTGTGGCTCAAAAGACAACGTGGAGGATGCATATTCATACTCAAAACAGGAATCTTCATGAAAAAGATGAGACCCGCAAATGATTTGGGTGATTTGATAAATTGAGGATCAGAAATCCGGATGAATTAAAGTAAAAGATTGTTTCTTTGCTCTTGCAGACTACAAAAGATTAAAAAACCAAAAAAAAAAAAAATTGGAGAGAGTGTGGAGAGTGGGATTTGAACCCACGCCCTTTCGGACCAGAGCCTTAATCTGGCGCCTTAGACCAACTCGGCCATCTCCACATGATTAGGGAGGGTTTCACAACTAAACATTTGGCGATCGAGTTCAGTCCTTTTTGTTGTTCCTCTGGTTTCCCGCTATTTTTCCCCATTCCCAATCCCCATCTCCATCTCGCAGTCGCGGATTCTTCCCTCTCGATTCGATGAACAGTCGGGAGGTCAGCCTAGTAACCTCGGCCACTCTCTTTGGGGCTCTTGCCTCTGCCATTGCTCTTGGCTTTCTCTTCAACTTCAATTCCCTAAAGAAGAAGAAGAAGAATCAACAGGAACGCTTCTCCTCTCCCCTCAACGGGGTCGTCCCCAGCAAGCCCTCTCCTTTCGATCCCTCTAAACGCCAAGGGTACGTTCTTGGTTTCTTTGCCTCTTCACCAGCTTCTTCAATTATCGCCATCTTCTCTTCCATTTTCGTGTTTAGCTGTTTAGGGTTTCTAAGAGTCCCTCTCTCTTTCTACAATTTGTTGTTTTGCCTTTAGGTACCTATCTTGGGATGACTACTTCATGGCCATTGCCTTCTTGTCGGCTGAAAGATCCAAGGACCCCAACAGGCAGGTCGTAATTCACATTTCTCAGCTTTATGCTGACTGCCATGTCCCTCCTCCGCTTTCGCATTTCGTTCTCCTTGCTGGAACTTGGTGTTTCTGATTTCATAGCTAGCGTTAAATTCTTCTTGGTGCTCGTATCCATGCCGCAGGTTGGCGCATGCTTGGTGAGTCAGAATGGGATTATACTCGGTTAGCCCCTCTACCATGCCGTGACCTTTATGTCTATTCAGTAGATTCATGGGGTTTACTTATTATAGCTGATCAATTGGAATTCCATTTGTTTCTGGAGGAAAGTATATCTCGGTAATAGGGGTAAATGTTGCGCTTGAGTGATTTACATGGTTGCAAGAAATGCACGACCTTCCTTTTTCACTATCTAGGGTAAATTGCGAAGAAGAATGTAACAGTAGATGTGAGTGGCATTTAAAGTTGTTCAACTCCAATCTGTTCGATTCTTCCCTGCTTTTCTACTTCATATCGTGGTATTGTATATAGTTTTGGATTCTTGGGAACTCTGCTCCAGCTTTGTGCGTAACCAACAACCCTGATAGGGTAGCACCAGAAAACCATTGCCACGAGTTCCTCACGGCTGTCCTCCTACAGGGATTGGCTACAATGGATTTCCCAGAGGTTGTTCCGATGACAAGCTTCCTTGGGCCAAGGTATCTGCATGGCACAAAGAATAACTCTATATTATCAGCGTATAAAGCAGTCTCCATTTGTCCACCCTTTTATTATGCTCTCTTTTTTCTCACAGAAATCCAAAAGTGGGGATCCTTTGGAGACGAAATACCCGTAAGTGTCATGCAGCTGTCCTCCTACCTCTCACTCATCTACATATATTGATAGCAAGAACCTGAACTGTGGGTCAAGTGCTAAATATAGTTTTTTGCCCAAATGTTGAATAGATGAAAACTGTAATCCAGCTCAAACCCTCTGCTTGATCAGATGCTTGACCAGTAGTCATCCGTCACCCTCCTGATGACTTTGTATATGTGTCTTGGTTTTCATTACGATCCCCTTTGTCATCGCTTGTAGATATGTGTGTCATGCTGAGGTCAATGCTATCCTCAACACAAACCACGCTTCTGCTGCTGGACAGGTTATCACATTTTCTGAATTATTGTAATGTTGTCTGTGGACAATTATTCTCAGGAAGATTGATAGCGCTATAACCTCCACATTTTTCTTTAACAATCCTTGTGACCATGTCTGAAATTTTGTGCTGAAAATGGCTAAGGTGATTTTTTACTGTTGACTTGTAGAAGCTTTATGTGACGATGTTTCCTTGCAATGAATGTGCAAAGATTATTATTCAGGTAATTTCCATGTTCAAGCTAGTATCGTCTCACGGTAATGTTACTCGACCTTTTATCTTACCGCTGAAGAAAGTTTACCAATGCCAAATTGGTGTTAGACCATAGCCATATTTCGTGCTCTTCACGTGCATCTTTGATGTCAGATGCTACAGTATAATGTCCAATGACAATCTCTTTTAGGGCGATAAATCAGACAAGATTTTTCTTGGATTCGATTTACTTTGTGGGAGCTAAACGCTCTCTTTTAGGCTAAATGACTTCTTAAAAAGATTTCGAAGGAGCCCAGGCTATGTAATCAACCTTCCTTGTAATGAACGGACTTGTTGCATATGAATCTACTATTGGCACTTCTCCCTCCCTGGCCTTCTAGGAGATTTTGGGATATCCAAAAATGAAGTTTTATGGATCTCTTTCAATGTTGCAGTCAGGAGTTTCTGAAGTCATATATTTTGTGGAGAAGAGGCTCAACAATTCACAGGTCGAATATATTGCATCTCACAAACTTCTGTCAATGGCTGGTGTGAGCGTAAGCCTTTTTGAAAACCCTGTGTGTTTTCCTTATTTTCCACTTATAGCTTTCTTTCGCTGTGATTTAATTGATACTCAACGTCATGGAGGGGCACTATTAGTGTTAGAGGGCCTGCGGGGCAAACTGCTAGGCTTTCACCTGAGATACCCGCCACAGCCATTCATCTCCACACCTTTGAAGGGATCAGTGGTGCAGATGCCTATTTTCTATTTCGTCTTCGTTGAGTCTCAAGCAATGGATTTGGCTATTCCAATATATCATGTTGACTGAATATTTTTTTTCCCCATCGTCTTTTTACTGCAGGTCAGAAAACATAGGCCACAAAAGGAGCAAATTTTGATTAATTTTGAGGAGGCCATCATGTAGCCTTGTCCTACATCTGCTAACTAAAATTCGCAATTTGTTTGGCGTGCCAGTGTTTCAGTAATTGTACTATTTCATTGCAATACATATGGCTTATGCGTGCAATGTGGTCAAATCATCAGCCCTTTCGTCATCTTCAAATTATCGGCCCTTTTGATCCCTTGATGCAATGTACGAAGACGAACAAGTATGTTTGTTTGTTTGTTTGTCCCGAAAATACCTCTTCAATGTGTTTTGACAAACGAAATTTGACAGCTTTGTTTGTACTAAAGCCAACTGGTTCCAAGGGAGTGTGGCCCTGCTGCTTAAAAGCAAGGTAAGAAGCGCCCGGGATGTGTTCCAGGAACGACATTTGACAGCCTTCTCTGTTCTAAAGCCAACTGCTTCCGGCTTGTAATGGAGTGTGATCGTTTTCCATCTCTCTGATGACGCACTACCCAACAACAGGTAAACGCTGATGGCAAGAAATTCACAATCAAAGTTCGTTAGATACAACCGGGGCGAACATAATAGATCGGTCGGTCTAGATGTCATTCTACAAGCAATGTGCGAACGATGTTAGCCTTTTTTCACAAAGGCATAGACTTGCGACGAAGAATGCTGAATGGGAGAATTGAAGATATTCATTAAGCAAGCATTGGCTTCGTTGTGTTTTGGTGGGTTGAGTTTGGAAAACGAGATTGAAGGAAATGGAGGGGAAATCAAACCATAACGAAAACTGTAATTTCCGTCCCCTTACTTAAATCGACATTGAAGAGGGCGGATAAAAGAAGCTTTTTTTTCTGGTCGAAGGTGGATAAAAGTGTAATTTTTCATCTTATGTATTCGTCATTAAGAGCAATTTTTCAAATCGGCAAAAGGATTAGGACAATGGCCACAGAGAACATTGTCATCCAAATATCAAGTGTTCTGACCAAAACTAGGGAACATGCTTAATACCTTCGCATTATATTCGTTAATCCATACCGTTTATTTATTCGCGACGATTCAAAAGTAATGTAAATAATGATAAAAGTAAGCATGAGAGATAAAGGAATGAAATAGTATGGGAATTGACATGGTGGTGACAAGAGCTAAGAACCTCCTGTCGAACATAAATTCGAGAAATAAATGAGCAATTTAAAGTGAGAAATAATGGATGTAATATTTGCGTAAAATTTCAACGCAATTTTTCTAATCAATTTTAGTTAAAAATCGTCGATGCGATGGATCGATCATCATTGACCATTTCATGTAAGATTAAATTGACATCCCCGCATAAGGAATTGAGGACGGGTTGGATAAATTGTCCTGTAACTACAAATTGGAGTCCACGATGACCATGAAAGACCACAGTTGGCCACTCTCGGAGGATCAAAGTGCGGGGGGTGAGGAAGAGCGGAGTTTGGGTCGTGTCTTCCTTCCTCATTGACTCGCGTCGCGTCTCTCTCTCTCTCTCTCTCATTCTCTCGCGCGCATCCCTCGGCGGGCGGCGGCGAGGGCGGCCTCCTCGGACGCCATGGAAGGCACCTCCAGTCACATGTCGCCTTCGAATCCGGCCGCGTCCAAGCTCCTCTCCAACCTCCCCTCTCGAGGCCTCTTCTCCTCCACTGTCCTCTCCTCCAATCCGGTGATCTTCTCTCTCTCTCTCTCTCTCTCTCTCTCTCTCTTCACTGGTCGTCTTTTTCCCGGAACCCTAGTCTTTCAGTTTACCTGTCGTGTTTTCCCGCATTATTAGTTCCGTTTGCGGTCTAGTTGATGTTAAGGAGTTCTGGGGAGCGGAATCTTGCCTACGCATTTGCGGGTCGTCGACATTTTAGCTTCCTGGAATTTACTGCATCCAGACTTGTCCAATTCGATGTTCGTTCGGCCTTCGGGGCAGGAGTTGGTACTGAGCAATGCTCGAGTAGACGCTCGAATTTGTTCCATGTCGTCGCTTGCGTTCCTGTAAAACTGCGTGCTTTGGGGATTCTGGTGGGATTTAATTCCGACTCCGATTCCGATTCATGTTTCTTTCATTTTGTGGGATGATTTCCTTCTCCCGTTAATGAGGATTTCTGTTCCAACCCCCCCACCCCCAGCTTTTGATTACGCTCGATAGAAAACAGTGCTTTTTGGAGTTCTCAAGGTCTATATTGGGCGCATCTAAAGCCATCCTTGGCTTAAAAGGTCTGAACATATTTTGCATCCTGGTTAATTTTTCCTTAGTGTCTTCCCCCGTGTGAAGATGATTTATTTTGCATATCTAGGTTTATTTGACCCCCGAACATCTAAGTGAATGACTAGTTTATTTCTAAACTGAAAATCAAGAATTTTTTGCAGGGTGGAATGCGAGTTTACGTTTGTGAGCATGACACATCACCACCAGGTTTTCACCTCTGACTTCTGGATATTCTTAGATTTCTGCTAGCATTCATTGGGTAGTTGATCATTTGGAAAAGGAAAAAAAAAAAAAAAGATAACTGTCTCGTCTAATTTTAATAGAAGCTGTTTAGATTAGTGCAATAATTCAACCAAAAGGTCATGTCTATGATATCTACACCAATTTAATAACAAAGGCTCCACTAAAAACTTGGTGGGCTGTACTATATCTGTTACCAACACTTACAGTTAGATATAGGTCATCATTGTCATTACGACTACTGATGCTTGTGTTTGATGATAATATATAATGGTGAAAGTCAAAGCAGCTATTTCCTTCTACAATTTTGGTGGGCTGTACTCTGCCCACTTCCAACACTTGGTTCACAATTCTATTACCCGTGTGGTGTAGACTCCGCTTCTCTCTTATCATGCATACTAATGTTTATCTACAGAGAAATGGAGAAGAGGGGAAAACTTAGGTGAATTTGCTAATGGCCTTATTTACTGTGTAATGACATCTGTTTGCGGTCATTCATGTTTACCATGAGATGTAGTCCATCCGGGTGCTGTCAAAGCACATAACTAGCTCTGGAATGTAAGGAACTGACCTCTCTTTCATATGCAGAGGGGCAAGTGATAAGGACAAACCAACAAAATATACTGATAAGAGCGCTCACGATCAGGAAACAGAGAGGAGATCCTAGCGCGAAGAATGCAAAGGGTGTGACAATTGCTGAAGGTTCTAAGAAGAGGTATTCAATATTCAATCATGAGATATGTGGCTTCGCTTGCATTTGTAGCAACTCTAAATAGTCTGCTTAGTGATGAGTTTCATATTTACCGTAAAACAACTATTTTCTGGGGACCAGATTTTTGCCAGTCGTCTTTCTTCTTTTTCATGATTATGAGGGAAATCATTTTCTTTTGCAGAGCATCCGAGAGACTTTTGGATAATGGGACATCATCTAAGAGGCCTGCTGGTCAAGCTGGTTCTCGACAAGGTAAGACATTGCTTATTTCACCTTTAATGGTTGTCGTACAAGTTACACAGCATATTCTTCACAACTAAACATATGAGAGAGAAATTTCTTCACTGACTGGATGAATGGATGAAGGGCATCCATTTCCTCTTACGACTGCAGCAATTTCCTTATTGTTGTTTGAAATGGGTTCAATCTTTCATGGTTTGGTTTTTTGCATAGTAGTGGCAAGGCTTTGATCGTATCAAAATTTTAGTCACTGAAAGGATCTTCTTCCAAGTCATGGCTTCGGTGTTTGTGTTATAGGTGTTGGCTATTTTATATGGTCTTATTTGAGGTTATTGGAGAAGCAGCCTTTTCTAGCAACTGTAGGGCTTATCTGGAATATGAAGTATCCTTCTTGTATTGACCATATAATAACTGTATATGACAATCTGTGGACGTCTACAACTGGTTATATTTATGGATATTCTATCTTGTCTTGCAAAAGCAGCTTATCCTCTCATTCCCTTTGGAAAGGGGCTAAGGGTTAGGGTGTTTGGGGGCAGGGGACGAGAAAGCTAACATGTTGATTCTGGAGAGAGAGGGAGGACTAGGATAAGAACTGATAAAGGAGGAAATTTATTTTCCTGTTATTTTCAGTATACATCTTAATCCCTTTTAACAAATGTTGAGGTTTGGCTGGCTCATAGTATTGATGGGATCTGAATTTCAGAGGGTTCAGGCAGTCTTTTACCGGACAAGGACTTGCACAGTTTGACCGTGGAGAGGCTTCGTGCACTTCTCAAGGAAAGAGGTCTTTCTCCCAAAGGCAAGAAGGTGAGCATGACCTCAATTTATATGAGGTCTCCTCATTAATACACCTTTGAGTTGGATTTTGGTTAAAAAACAAAATCTATGTTGTTAATGCAGAGTTGGCAGCTTGAATTGATGTATCTGCTTGTTCATTGGACTGATTGTCTCATCTTATTTATCGGACTGACGACTATCCTGATAGTATGTATTCATCTGCTTATACTGATCAGTTTCTTCCCATGTCCAGGATGAGTTGATTGCGCGTTTAAAGGGTGCAAATGGCTAAGGATCCCAAGGAGAAAGGTCGAGTAAAGTGCCCACATTGTACCGAACCTGTAGAAAGGATGAGAAGATGTTGTTGTGATAGTGGTTTGGGGAATTTCGTAGGGGGTCCGAAAACTGGGGAACCGAATTCGCACTAACTTGTTGGGAGGGTGACTAGTCCAGATGTTGGTGTGTCAAACTATGCAGTCTGGTTGATTATGTTCTTGACGGGTCTATGCCGAACGTTCTGATATTGTCTTTTGGGGAATGTGGGTTTTCTTTAAACTAGGCATCATGAGCCGGATCATACAGCATGGGCCGGGCCTGAAGAGCCTGCTTGCCTAATGGGGCCGGGCCAATTGCTTTGGGTCGCCGATAGTGGTGAAAAACATTTGTGTTGAGTCTGTCATGTTGGGGGAGGTTGGGTGGCACTACTTAATCACCAGCTGCAATGGAGACAGATTTTGATGTTTGTGACGGGCGGTGAGGTGATAGGGATCTAACCTCTTCTTTTCAAAGTTGATTATTGGAACGGCGCCGCTAATGGAGTGACTGTGATTGAATGTGATCATTGGCAGTGGGCACAAACCTTTGGCGAGTCTATTGCTTTCTTAGGTTAAGGTCGTATGACGAGGACAATGATGATGATGATGATGGTTTACTGATTTGGGAGAGCGACCCGCTACTCATTCACGACGGACCCAACAAAACGGTAGGATGACAAAGCTAGTAAAGTAAGGTCGATCGGCCATGAGATCACCACACCAAAGTCCCACAAAAGAAGGTGAGGAGGAAGGTCCTCCCACGTTGAATGCAAGAGAAACGTGTTTCCAATTCTTCACGTGCTCTATTTGACCTTGACACCCAACAGCATTGTAGCTCTTGCTCCAGGAGATATTTACCTCTCGTCTCTTTTGAGAATAATAGCCGTCTTATGGAATGAGGCCTGCGTGTTGAGTCCTTTGGAGTTGATCCTTGAATTACTTCCCCGCCTAACCTTTAACTTTTCTCAGGTCACTTAGTTTTAGCTCAAATGCGATGTGTTCTGACCACGTGTTGGGTCCCGTCGACGTATCATTTTGGTACATCGATACGGCGACACGTAAAGGAGTTCCTTCTTCTTCTAATCAAGCTGAGATTGTATAAGATGAATTAATCTATAAGACAGGCCAATGCGAGCCTAGTTAAGATTACTGAAAGTCGAAAAAGACTCATCAACACACTTCAAACATGTTTACACTGAATATGTTCCGAAAAGTGACCCGCCGGCCGAGAACATATGCATTTCCGCATTATAATTGACAAGCCTGAATTAGAACCCTGTAATAGAATCTTTAACATTGTCAGAGATAATTAGGTGAAAAACAGTCTTTCCAAAAATAAAAAGGAATGCATTTCACATGCTCCTTCTTTTCTTCCTGCGTGTTCTCCCTACTGCCTTGTTCCCCCATCACATGCATAACACACGCGGCTAATCTCGATTAAAGAATCAGCAAACCCCCACTTGACAAGGACATAACGAGTAGATCTGGAGTTGGGGCAACTGGGAAATCAAGCCCGTTGACTTTTGCACACGCTCCGATCAAATCAAACGTTTGACTTTGTCCATCCGTCTTCCATTTTGTCCAAACGTGGGGAAAAAAAGAATACATAACTCGATATGCCTGGATGTCTCGAGGGAAATAGGCAATGAGAATGCGGTTTGCAACGGGTGGGGCGCAGACAAGGGAGAGTCTCTCCCTCCGGCGTCTGAGCAAGTGGCAGCCGCCGCCTTCGACGGTGGAACCCAACTGAAAGCCAAACCCAACCATCGCCCAGTTGGCGCACCTAACTGCTTCTTTCGTTCTCAACCGCGCGCACGCTCCAGTCCCTCGTGGGTCCACGCCGTCGACACCACCTCAGCCGCTTCCAGTTCATACGTGCCGACAAGGGCTGATATCGAATCATCATGCGGGGCTATTGTCTTGTCACTCGTGCACATAAAAGGGTTCATAATATGTAGTAGGGCTATTAAAAATTAGTAAGAGACCTCACATCGGAATTGACTTGTCGGTGATTTCGAAGAACATATGATAAAGGAGGATACTTTAGTGCATTAGTTCGTTTATATTTAACTTTGGCGAATAGTTACTTTGCTATGGAGCCATTTCATTTATGGAAGCTCCATCGCATCGATGTTTTTTAAGTAAGGGTGCATTTCTTTAATTAGAAAAAAAAATATATCGTATGCGATAATTTTACTGGAAACAAAGGGGTTGCTTTTTCCTTGTTGTACTTAGTCTTTTCATTTGTGGTTTCGAAATTAGTGTCGAGAAGAAGTAACGTGACAATACCAATCACTTGTTAGGATCAGCGCACAATCACAATGAAGTAAAATAGCGAGAAAGAAAAAATCGAGGCACAATATTTTATCTTGGTTCACTCTTAAATTAGGGTTACGTCCAGGTAGAGGATTCCACTATAATTAGCACATCGCATTTATCGTTACATGACTCAATTACAAATGAAAAAGAATATATACAAGAAGTAGCTATTCATAAGCCCAAACCCAAACTATTAATGAAAAATTACAGGTTTAAATTATAAAAACCCTCCGGTATCCAGGAGATGCTTGCCCGCTTGAGACCCCCCATCGGGCAGCTCTCTCTGGACCACCGCCCTCTCGAAGCATGGAGCAAGATCCACGTGCTTTCCAGTCGCAGGAAGTTATGAACCACACCTCAATATTCTCCCACTTGGTGAATACTTCACATACTTATTTAGATCCAACACGGTTGTATACCATTCAAACTTTTCAGCACTCATTGCCCTAATTAAAAAATCTGCACTATTCACCCGTGTGTCAACTTTTTCAGTGCTACAATTTTCTGTTCTACTTTCTTTCGAATGAAGTGATATTGTATATCTATGTGCTTTGTTCTTGCATGAAATGCAAGATTCTTAGCTAAGAATATAGCATTCCGGCTATCACACTCAATCTTTACTTTTCCTTGTGTAAAGCCAAGCTCTTTACATAATTTGCGCATCCATATTACTTTCTTAGCAATATGAGTAAGAGCCGTGTACTCTACCTAAGTAGTAGATAAAACAACCGTGCTTTGTCTCTTGCTCATCCAACTCATAGCTCCGCCCGAATAAAGAAATAACATATCCAATGGTCGACCTCATATTGTCAATGTCACCTCCCTAATCAACACCCACAAAACACTTCGGTTCTAATGCTTGCTATCCCTTTGAGCTTTTCATGCATTCATAACATAACTCGAGAATCGACGTCATGCGAAGATAACGAAGCATCCTCTTTGCGGCTATCCAATGCTCTTTGCTAAGATTGGACATATATCTACTTAATACTCTCATTACTTGAGCAATATTTGGACGAGCACACACCATGACATACATCAAGCTCTCTACCATGTGCTAAAAAAAAAAAAAAAACTCCCTACCACTCTTGAATATGAAACTGCTATCATCTCTTCAACTTCCTCTTTAGTCTTAAGACACAAGAGCATTGATAACTTGGAACTTGTGGATATGGGGGTCTTCATCGATGTACGGTCTATCATATTGAACTTCTTCAACACACTTTCAATATATTCCTTCGACTAAGACATAACTTTCTATTCTCACGCTCCCTTTTTATTTGCATGCCTAATATCAAGTTTATCGGACATAGATCTTTCATTTCAAACTATTTTGCCAACGGTTCTTTCACAATACTAGTCATTCTCATATTATTCCCAACTAGCAAGATATCATCAACATATAAGGTTAAGATAATAAAATCATCGTCTAACCTCTTCACAGAGACACAATGATCAGCATCATAACGAACAAAGCCAAGCTTCAAGGCATATGAGTTGAACATTTGGTACCATATTCTTAGAGATTGTTTCAGGCCATACAAAGACTTGTTTAATTTGCAAACAAAATTTTTTTTTTGCTCGACCACAAACCCATTTGTTTGCTTCATGTAAATATTCTCCTCCAAATCACCATGTAGGAATGCTATTTTTACATTAAGTCTGCTCTACCTTCAAATTGTATGCAATCGTTACAGATTAAACAAGTCTTAAGGAATTTAATATAGTAACAGGAGAAAAAAATCTCACCATAATCGACTCCCTTTATCTACAAGTACCCCTTCACAACCAAACCAGCTTTGTATCATTCTATATCTCCATCTAGAGATATCTTCTTCTTGAATACCCACTTGCAACCAATTGACTTCCGATCTACGAGTAGTTTTACCAAATTCCATGTGCTGATTTTACCTAATGAGTCGGTTTCATCTTTTATGGCTTTTTCATACTTGTTTCGTATCTTTCGCGCTTCTTGCTTCCTTACCAATATTTTTTATCATCACCTATGACAATGAGCACAATTTTCATTACTAGCAAATAAGGTATACCTCTCATATGGTCTTCTCTATTGTGTGGACCTCCTTAAGACCAGTTCAAGTGGTGCTTTAACGGCAAACTCAATATCGAATCTACAATATTATCCTCCACATCATGCTCATTAGCTTCAAAATTTGAATTTTCTGTTTCAACTTGTGTAGCCTCTGTCTTTCCCTCGCAAACCAATATCTAACTCAATCGTCTCGTAATTCTTCAGGAGCCTATGAAACAATTTGATTTATTGTAAATTTTCTAAACACCACATCCCTGCTGTTAGTCATAGCCATGGGCCGGTTTGAGCCCGAAAACAGCCCGTTGATAAACCGAAACAAGCCCATTGATCGGGCCTACCGGTTCCGAATCGGAACCGGCCCAATTCTCACGGGTTTGTTAAGGTTCGGCCTATTTCGAAACAGCCCCGAACCGGCGGTTTCGAGGCGATTCCGAACCGGCTAATTAACTATTAGGCCTAAGCCCAACGGCTTTAAGCCTTAAAAAAATGGGGGAGAGGATCCACGTGCTGACCGTTGCAATGCAACGATCAAAATTTGCAACGGTCCACGGATCCCCCGCCCTTTTTATTTTTTTTCTTTTTTTTATAATTTATTAAAACTATCCTAAATCTCTATAAACACCCCTTCTCCCTTTCATTTTTTCTCACAAATTCTCTCAATCTCGACTCAATTCTTTCAATTTTCTAAATTCGCTTTCGCTCAATTCTCTAAAAAAAAATGGCAAGTGGAAGCAGATCTCGTGATAAGGAAAAGAGCGCGATGCGGATGGGAGAATCCGATTATCCTCATCCTCGTGAATATGATCCTCATGAATTTGCATGTTGGATAGACGAGAATGATAATATCAATGTTATTCCCAATGTCGAGCACGTCCCAACACAAAAAAATTTTCATCCTCCTAGTGACATCGAAGAAACGTCGACAACACAGGAGCCGAAACTGGAGGATACATCCAACATATAAAAACACTTCATGAAGGAATATTTAGGCGAAAATAAGTGTTAGGTAAAATGTAAATATTGTGGGACAACATACAGCTTTATGGGTGGAGGCGGCTATGGAATATTTAAAAGGCATTTGAGGTCAAAATATGCAACGCAAGCGAGAACCGATACCACCCAACAATAAATTACCGGATACACCAATCATAATACTTCTCCTTTATTTCGTTACAATGAAAAAATTTACAAAGAAACATTAGCTCAATATGTTGCCATTAATCGTTTACCGTTTAATGTTGGTGAAAATTTTGATTTTAATTTTTTTATAAATACTGCATGTACTTCGCAAGTAAAACCCGTTCCGAGAAATATTTTTAAATGGTAAATTTTGTAAAGCACATAGAAGAACACCAAAAAAAATTTCAAAAGATATTCCAAATCGTTGGAATTCTACCTACGAGTTGCTTAATCAATCTTTTGCTTATAAAAATTTATTATGTGTGTTTATTTTAAATAATATTTTCGAAATTAATTTATTCCCACAAGAGTAGAATATTTGCAAAAAAAAATTATATTTTTAAAAAAATTTTAACAAGTGCAACTTATAGTTTATTTGATATTTATTATCCTACTACGCATTTATTTTTAATAGAGCATGTTAATATTGCTGGTGTTTTGAAGATGTGAAAAAGATGATCAATTAGTTCCGATAATTATATCAATACAAGTAAAATGGATGCTTTATTATACCGAAATTTCTCTTATTTATTTGGTTGCTTTTGTTTTCGATCCACGTATGAAATTAGATGGTTTAGGTGATTATCTGAATAGCTATTATGAATGTTTACATTTGAATGAAACGGTAAATGTTAGAACTATACAAGCAAATTAAAGACGCAATAGTAAAATTGTATAATGAATTTTGTAGTAGATATAGTTTAGGTGATAGTGGATCTTTCTAACCTAGTGACGTATAAAGCGGGGAGAGTAGTAGAATTAGTAGAGGGTACAAAATACTATTGAGTAGACAAAAAGATAAAAGGGAGTAACATGGAATATTTCTGAAATAAAGACCTATTTAATTATTTCTTTTGAATTTGATGATTCCCAAGGCAAAGATTTTTCAATTATAGAGTGATGGAAGAGGCATTCAACCCAATTCCATACCCTCACTCTCATCGCAAGACAAATTTTAGCAACCCCTTGTTCAATGGTTGCGGTTGAACAAGCATTTAGCGCTTGGAGGAATAATTTTGAATGATCAATGTTCAAGATTACATCCGGATTCAGTGTAGGCTCAAGCTTGTCTCGATGATTAGACAAAAACTCAATTTTGACAACAAGAAATGGATCGCAACGCAGAAATCGAATTGTTCGTTGATGATGATGGAAATACCATTGCCACGATTACCGAACCTGGTAGCGACGATTGACGATGAGATAAGTTGATGTTATCAAAAGTAAAAGAACTACATGGGTTTTGATTCTTCTATCCTTAAGAAAATATGTATGTGCTTAATGATAATTCATTAAGTTCAAGTCCTTTCCCCCTCTCTTTTTCCTCCCAAATTTGACAATAATGTACAATTTGATTATAATTTATATTTGATAATTTATTATTTAAAATTTAAATATAAAAATCGAAACCGAACCGGCCCTTGAATCGACCTAGAACCGCCGATTCCAAATCGGAATCGGGACCGCCCCTTAAGGGGCCGGTTATTGTTCGGGGTGGCTACGAACTGGAACCATCGGTTCATGAACCAAAACCGGCCGATTTCGAACTATGGCCACCTCTACCTACCGTAGATGATACATTTAGTATTAGGATTCCACAGCTTATACCTTTTAATATCATTCTTATACACAGTAAAGATGCACTTCTCTAACTTGCTTTCAAGCTTATTCCTCTTTTGTTTTGGCACATGCACATATGCTTTGCAGCCAAACACTCTAACATGGGATATGTCCGGCTTCTTTCCAAACAAGATCTCAAACGGTCTCGATCCTACAAAGCTGATGTGGGAGACCTATTTTTCAAATAACATACAATAGCCACCGCTTCAAATCATAAGTCGCCTTCTTAGCCTCGCACCACTCAAAGATACTCCTCGCCTTCTTTATGAGAGACCGATTAAGCTTCTCCGCCACCTCATTTTGCTGAGGTAAATAGCACGTTGTTTTTTGCCTTGCTATGCCACTCGTCACACGGAATTGATCAAATTTCACCGAACGGAATTCTCCTCTATTGTCGGTTCTCAAAACTTTAATCTTTAAGTGAAATTGATTTTCCACTAAAGCTTTGAACTAGAGAAATTTTTCTAACACATTATCTTTTCTCTCGCAAGAAATATATCCACACATATCTAGAGTAATCATCACCGAAAGAAACATAATACATTGATTTTCAAACGATGCTACGGTATAGGACCGAAGACGTCACCGTGGATTAAATTCATAATCCCTTTCACTCTCCCTCCTATGGATTCAAAAGATACCGTATTCTCGCTTTCCATGTAGACAATGTTCACAAAATTCGAAACCCATAGAACAACTTGGGATTCCATTCACCATTTTCTTTGAAGTAAGGGTCACCAACCCTTTCTCACTAATATGACCCGATCTCCAATGCCACAACATCGAGGGATCTCCTTCCACCTCCTCCGTGATATAGCTCACACCACTAATTACCGTGCTTCCCAAAGAATTTCCACAGCTTTTTACATCATTCGCCTCTAGCAATCACCATAGATTCACGGGTCGGCTTGCATGAATGCTTGTCGCCGATGAAAGTAATACCAACATCTCGCCATAGTTCCCGCAGAAATGAGTCCCGATAAGACCAGAAATATGCATCACATCTAAAAGATTCTTGATTGTCCCATCTTTCATTTTCAGCTTCATCTTTTTGCGATTGACAATATCAAGTGTAATATCATATTCTCATATGCACTGTACCTCCCCGATATGGCTCATAGTAGCGAGAACCAATCTCTCGTGAGGTGTCATGTAGAAAGACGCTCCATTATCAATTATCCATGCATTGTGGTCAACTTGAGATAAGTTGCAAACGAGATACATGTCTCCCACACTCGTTGTCATCATCCTTTTTTTACTATACAATGGTATCTCATCTTCCTTCTCCGGACCTACACTTTGCTTATGCAATCCTTTTTCAAATGTCCAAATTTTTCGCACTTCCAAAGACTTAATTTTGGATAGATCTCGACTTTTAGATCTTCCTCTCGATTTATTCTCATACCAAATCTAGATTTGGATCATTCGTTGTTTCTTTCTCTTATGAAAAGAGCCTCATTACTTGCATTATCGAACTTGCTTTCCTTGTCCCCTCGCACAATAAAGCGGATACAACATTCTAAAAGGATATCGTATTAACACTAGTGCCAATCGAAACAATTATATGTTCCCATGAATTCGGCAATGAACACAACAGAGTACGTGTTTTATCTTCTTCGTTCGATTAACATCAATAGATGCAAGTTGCCCACATATAGTATTAAACTCATTCAAGTATGCGAAAAAAGAATCACATTCACTCATCCGAAGATTGTAGATTCACTTCCGCAAAACAACCTATTAACGAGCGACTTACTCGATAAAGGCTTCCCAGCTTCGTCCAAAGATCTTCATTGTCTTATTAGAGGTTACATTCACCAAGACGTTATCGCGAGATATAGCCAGATCAGGCTTCACACTTTTCGATCACCGCCGATTGCCTTCAATTGATTGGATGTAGACGTAATCTCTTCCTCCTTTGCCTTCTCCTTATTAATTAGGTCAGGTTTATCTTCTTCGATCACGTACCACGGATCTCTATCCACGAGCAACGCCTCCATCTTCAACTTCCATAACTCGAAACCCTTTCTTCCGAACTTCTCCACTTCAATTTGCGATTGACCAGCCAACCGTTAGCGGTCTACCCTAGGAACTAATCAAGGTTGATGCTCTAACATTAGTTGTGGATTAGGTTATGTCAAAAAATAACAATCACTATACTTAGGTAGTCATAATATGTTGCTAGAGACCACTTATGACTCGTGGGCTAAAAAGGATTTTGAGCACACTGCTAATATTTAGTGAACCTACATGGTCGCACATAATTACGAACCGAGTTCATATTTTCTCTGCGCCTTGATCTACTTAAGAAGTAGATTTTAATTTAGTATCATATTCTAAATATCTACGCAATCGTGCATGTTATGAGATAACGATTAAATGCACGATTGGAGATAGACGATTTGGCGGGCTTAAATCGCTCGGCCCCGCTTCTTTTGTTACGCATAAATATTGAGGCTATATATATAGCCAACTATTAAGAAAAAGGGGGAGAGAGTAAAAACCATAGAGAATCGTTCTTCTGTTCTTAGATCATTGAGAGAGTCTCAAAGATCAAATGCAATCAAGCAAGAGCAGCTTCAAGATCTATAAGCTAGCACTTAAATCGTTGAAAATTTCAGTTCGTGTGTGTGGATACCGGTAGAGGCACATCACTTGGGGCGCTAATCCGGACACAACCGATCGTCAATTTATTTTCGATCCGCAAAAGGTACGTCTTAAACATCTATTGATTTCAATATACACATGAATCCTGTTTAGGATTTTGGTTTATAAATATATTCCGCTGCATTTTTAAACAATCCGAAAACCCAACACCGACATCTTCTCAAGATTCGATTTTTTGGATATCCCTTCACCAAGAAACCCTAACCTCAAACCTCGCTCCGATAGCATATGTTCGGATCGATGCACAATCACAATAAAGTAAAACGAGCGAAAAAGAGAAAATTGAAAAACGGGATTTTATCCTAATTCACCTTTAAACCAAGACTATGTCCAAAGAGTATTCCACTATAATTAGCACATCACACCTCTCTTTACATCATTCAATTACAAGCGAAAAAATAGTATATATAGCAGCAGCCTATTTATCGCCCAAAATCCAAACTACTAATGAAAAATTACCGACTTAAATCGCAAAAGCCCTCTCCTGTCCCCTTGAGACCCCCGCCGAGGCAGCTCCCTCGGACCGCCGCCCGCCCGGCGTGGAGCGGGACCCACTTACTTTTCTCGTCGCGGGAGAATATGAACCATACCCTAACATCACTTTGGTATTTTGTAAAGCACCTTTTGTATTTTTCAACACCATAAAATAAAGTTTTAATAGGGAAATCACATGTTTCATAAGTATTATTTCACAATAAATAGAACATGAGTCGTTGATTTATCAAATAAGAAACAGAGAACATGACATCAGGAAGTGAGTGAGGATGAGGGAGAAAACATCTTTTTTTAAGCTTTAACTTTTGTGGTCCCGAAAAATGTAAATGTCTCTCCTTTCAAAGGAGAGACATTTTCCGCGATAAAAACACAATAAGATCAGATATGATAGAGATATTACAATGGCCACCACCCAAGGACCACCGTCGCAATAGTTGATTATCGTCGCACGCGACCACCGTTGATCGTTACCGTCGGCCAACCGGAAATTCCTGATCAACATGTCCACTTTCTCCCAAAATATGGTGTGATTGTACAGTTTTCAGACATCTTCCCTTCTCATTCACAACTGAAGCGTCTCATACATATCAGCTAAAAGGAAAAAGTTTCTATTTTTTCTTTCCGGAGTATCTCACTCAATCATGCATTGTCCTCGTGGGGATAGAAGAAATCAAGCAATGCATTTCGTCTTCTACTTTGATTCAACAATAAAAGTAATACATGTTCGTGAGCTTCATCGAACCCAAGCTGCTCAACATGATTCGCCACTCTAGGGTTTCCCTCATCATGTTTACCACCAACGACGATGGCTTGTGACGATGCTTGAATGGGCTGGTGGAGATCCCGGAGTACGCGACAGGAAGTTCGAGAGAATATTTGGTGTAACCTGGAACGGAATCGGTGGGAATCATCGACAAGCAAGTTTCGGTTTCAAGGAGCTTCCATTTTCGACGATAGTTATTATTGCGATTTTTACTTTGTTAATGTTTCATATTTATTCGTGTGTCGAAATATGAGTTGGGGTTAGTGAATTATAACAGCAAATAGTTCAATTAAGAATATGTGTGGAACCCGTATAGACTCTGGAATCTATGATAGGATAGATCCTAGGTTTCAAAGTATGCATGATTAGGTTCTAAGCTCAAAAAATGAAGAACCTATTTTGACAGGTAGGTTCCAAGTTATAGGTGAAATCTGCACGGAATTTGAAATCGCTCACCCCTAACGACCGGGGGAGACACGACGACGAATGGCGAAGGCACGACGAGGTGAGGCAATGTCAACGGCGGCTTGATAAGTGGTGCTCGTAAGGCAACGGTGACGTCGGTTTGATGACAACGGCACAAAAACAGAGAGGAAACGAGAGAAGAATCTGTGATATATCCATGTTATGTCAAGACATTTACCAAACGCAGGATAAGATATCACAAATTTCATTATTATCCTAACTGACCCAAAAAAAAAAAAACATTGGAAAGTCTAGAAAATGTCCTCCCGGCAATTTTTCTCAACAAAACAAGCTCAGCCTAATTAAGATTTGACATCGGCACTTATCATATAGTTACACGAATTTTTGCTAGAAGTACACATATGCATCTCGGCGCATCCACATCATCTACATACATGCATGTGATTTTGCATCTGTGGTCACATTTCACACGAACTGATTGTTTTTTTATTTTGTTCATGGATGTTTGGGGAATAGGGCCTCAAATCTTTCTCTTGTGTTCTTGTCCGGCTGCAAGAAAATCTTATTCGGCCCCATCCTTTCATCCTTTTTTCCTCGTATCTTTCTTGCAGGGGCACGCGGGGTGACCTGGGATTGTACTCGCCCGCCGCAAAACATGTCTCGCGATCAATTCATCTTTCTTACAGTTCCGCCAAAACGTGTCTCGAGAACCATGTGAATATTACTGTGCGAAATGCGTATTACGGCTATTTCTCCAACCGGGCGGCCCACCTTCCACAAAATGGAACGTATGGCCATGGTTGCCACAATATAGATTGTCCCACAATTGTTGATACAGAGAATATCGAGTAAAATCACATCGGGAAGTTAGTGAGGATGAGAGAGAGAGAGAGAGAGAGAGAGAGAGAGAAAAAGATCTATCTTTCTTGAAGCTCTTAACTTTTGTTGAAGTTGTTTGATATCCCGTCTCATGAAATAACGAGAAGCCTAACTAATGAATATATTTTCCTCTTCTTAGAAAGGAGAAACCTTTTTCCCCGATAAAGTCGTGACAAAGCCGGATAGGATAGAGATATAATCCGAATTAAAAATCCTTACGTGGAAGATGGGACAAAGATGGACAGTCATGTCCGTCACATATGATGGCCAATCGCGTGAAGACCTCCACCGCCATAGTTGAGTGGCGTCGCCCCTGTCTACTGCGCGGTTGTTGTTGCCCCCGACTACTGTTGATTGTCACCATCCGCCAACCGGACCTTCCCAATCGACGTGTCCACTTTCGCTCCAAATATGGTGTGATTGTAGAGCTTTCATTCATCGTTCCATCTCATTCACAACTTACACTCCGTTGTACATATCACCTACAAGGAAAAAGTTTATCTTTTTCACAAAGAAAAAAGATAAGGTAATAGTCACACCACTATGATCATGATATGTTTGCTATTCAAATTTATCACAATTTCTTTTTTATATATATATATTTGCCAGCTACAAACTTCAGGCTGGCATTTGACCGTATGTTGACATTTGACAGTGGATGGTCGGGCTAGCAAAAGCCTTTTCACAATCTCTCGCTCGGTCACGCACCGTCCTCATGGGAATTGAAGAAATCAAGCGATGCATTTCATCTTCTGCTTCGATTCATCAATAAAAGTATTACATGTTTGTGAGCTTCATCAAGCCCAATCTACTCAATGTGATTCACCACTCTAGGGTTTCCCTCGTCATGTTTATCGCCAACGCTGGCTCGTTGCGATGATTGAACGGGTTGGTGGAGATCCTGGAGTGCGTAACAAGAGGCTGACAGAACATTTTGGTGTCACCCGAGGTTGACGACGCCACCTAAGGCTATAGCGAGGCTGCAAGGGTGACGACATCGAGCATCGAGACGAGACACGAGATGAGCAGCCGACCGAGCACCATGGGACGATGATTGGTGGGAGATGGCGACGTCGACTGGCAATGGCACGGCAAGCTGAGGCAATGTCAACGGCGGCTTGACAGGTGGTGGCGTCAGGCAACAGTGACGTCGGGTTGGTAACAATGGCGCAAAGATGGAGGAGGAGGGATAAGAATTTGTGTTATATCTGTGTTATGTCAGGACATTTACCAAACACCGTAGAAGATATCACAAATCCCATTAACATTTTCTCAACAAAACAAACTCACCCTAACTACGATTTGATCCCATGGCTATACGAAGTCTTTTTTTTTGTGGGTATACACATGTATCTCGGCTGCATGATTATATATATAATCGTGAGTGGTCACATTTCGCACACTTATTGTTTTAAGGAATAATACCACGAAAAATTTTAAATTAGTATATATATAATAAATTTATCTCAAATTATTTTTTTGACCACCAAAAACCTTAAATTGAAAAATCCGTGATAAATTTACCCCAAACTAGTACACTTGTGAGAAATTTATCCTCCGTTAATTTACGTTAAAATTTTTGTTAAATTGCCAAGTAAGATAACATATGTCGGTTGACGGATGTACCTATTTGAGATTTTTAGCATTTGTTTGTCATAAATGTATCGATTTAGGATTTTTTGGGGTATTAAATTAATTTAACGAAAATTAATAGATGGTAAATCTTCATAAGAGTAATAATTTGAGGTAAATTTATTATATACGTATTAGTTTGAAATTTTTGGTGATAAAAAAAAATTAGTTTGTGATTTGGGAGCTGCACTAAAGGCCGCCGCAAAAACACGTCTCGAGACGAGAACCATGTCGAACTTCAAATTGATTTCGTCTTCCAAAGAACGGTGGCATGTGCTGTTCAAAAGTCCTCCGTTGTGTGCTGTGCCCCGCTTTATACGCGGCCGGCGGTCCATGTCAGACGTCGCCGTCGGATCACGCCCATAACAATAATCTTACCCACAATTATTTCACGTTCTTGAAATTTTTAGTATCATCACTTTCTCTCTCTTCTGCCATTCAACTCTCTCTCTATAGAAAATATGCATCCATCTCCATCTCCATTGCATCCCCCGACATCTAACCCTATATATACATAAGGACCGGTCTTAGCTTCTTCCTCACCCGAGCTCACTCTACATATCATCGTCATCGTCGTCGTCGTGGTCGTCATGTCTGTTTTCCTGTTTCTAGGGTTTTCTCTATTCTTCTTCTTTTATGTCTTCCTCTCCCTCGCTCAACAGAACATCAGCAAGAAAACACCACTGTCCTCAGCTCATCATATCACCCATTGCCCTCCTTCTCATCCCATCATAGGATGCCTCCTCTCCTTCTACCGCAACCGTTCCCGCCTTCTCGACTGGTACACCGACCTCCTCTCCCGATCCCCTACCCACACCATTGTCATTCGCCGCCTCGGTGCTGGCCGCACCGTCGTCACCGCCAACCCTAGCAACGTCGAGCACGTCCTCAAGGCCAACTTCCACAACTACCCCAAGGGTGTCCCCTTCACCAGCATTCTCGGCGACTTCCTTGGCTGCGGCATCTTCAACGTCGACGGCCCTCTCTGGACCTCCCAGCGCAAGCTCGCCAGCCATGAGTTCAGCACCAATTCATTGAGGGACTTCGTCGTGCGGACGCTCGAAGCCGAAGTCGAGAACCGGCTCTTGCCCCTTCTCGAAGACTATGCTGATACTGATCGGACCCTGGACCTTCAAGACTTGCTCAGGAGGTTCGCTTTCGACACTGTGTGCCAAGTTTCTTTAGGCACCGACCCGGATTGCCTCGACCTCTCCCGCTCCCTGCCTCCTCTGGTGACTGCCTTCGACGACGCGTCGAGGATATGCGCAATGAGGGCCACCTCCCCAGTGTATCTAGTTTGGAAGATCAAGAGGGCGTTGAACATTGGGTCCGAAAAGAAGCTCGCCGAAGCAGTCAAGCTCGTGCATGGGGATATACTCGATATAATCCGGAACAGGAAGAAGAAGCTGCTCCAGGATAACGATGATGAGCATATAAAATACGATGGGGACCTCTTGTCGAGGTTCCTCGCGGCCGGACACAGTGAGGAGATGGTGCGGGACATGGTGATAAGCTTCTTGATGGCCGGAAGAGACACCACGTCAGCGGCGATGACCTGGCTCTTCTGGCTGCTAGCTCAGAACTCGAATGCCGAGCAAGCGATCATGAGCGAAGTTGACACCATTCTTGATCGGAGCAATAACAAATGCTTGGACTTCGAAGCGTTGAAGGAGATGAGGTTCCTGAAGGCATGCCTCTGCGAATCGATGAGGCTGTACCCGCCCATCGCGTGGGACTCGAAACACGCCGCGGTGGACGACGTGTTGCCGGACGGGACCCCGGTGAGGAAGGGCGATAGAGTGACATACTTCCCCTACGGGATGGGGAGGATGGAGGAGCTGTGGGGGAAGGATCGGCTGGAGTTCAAACCGGACCGGTGGCTAGTCGGACCAGGGGTGGAAGGGGGTGCCGAGGGGGAGTTGAGGGGGGTGAGTCCGTACAAGTACCCGGTATTTCAGGCCGGCCCGAGGGTGTGCCTTGGGAAGGAGATGGCCTTCATCCAGATGAAGTACGTAGTGGCGTCGATCTTGAGGAGGTTCGAGATCAGGCCGGTTGTCGCGAACCGGCCCGTCTTCGTGCCTCTGCTCACAGCCCATATGGCGGGGGGCTGAAGGTAGTGGTGACGAAAAGGAGCTAAATCTGAAGCTGCCAGCTTTGTTGCTGCAACGAAATGAGTTGGAGAGTGTAAAAGGCCTTGTCATATCATCCCTTTGGGCAAATGTAATATGTACGTCTGCACAATTAACATGCCTAGTCGGGACAGGCATAAACTAATGGACGGTTGGAATGTATGTCGTGAGGGAGACACGGTACGGATCAGTTGGAATCCTTTTTGTGTGAATACGAGGATTGAGTAATTGTAGCTTCAGGATGTTGATTTGATATGCAAAGCGCACGTGCACAACGCGTCCAAGAACATCACCAAATTGCGGCTGGCCACAATTAATGAATCTTCAGATGCAATGCAAGTATTTTAAAGCATGAGATTCTGGAGCACTATTAGTGAGTGTCTACTGGCATTCTAATTGTCCCAGTTCCAACCCACAATAATACACACGAAAGAGGTCCGGCATCGACAATTCATCTTACGTTGCAACATAGGATGAGCAGTGCATCATTTGACATATTACCGATCAATATAATCAGTTGAGATTATGTCCTGTGGCTGTAACTTATCCAACCACCATAAAATAATACTGTAATTTCAACCACATATGCCCTGGACATCCTAGAACAGAAATTTTGCACGCCGTTTACAACTTTACAATTCGAATGTGCTATCGTCCGACATAGTTACACTATACTCAATAACAATTGTAGGCTAAGACTGTACTAGACCCGTTAAATGGGTTTTATCAGGTCGTAAATGGTTCAATCCAAATTGACCTATTAACCCGTTTACGACCCATTTTATGCATAATGCAAATTTCCCGACCCAACTCTTATTACTAAAAAAAAATTTCATAGTTAATTCAAATATAAGAAAACTTATTGGTTACAGAATTTTTAAAAAAATTATATTACTAAACCATTATGGATAATTTTTTATAATTGTTAAAGAAAATCTTAATTTTTTTTGTTTTTATTTCTTTTTAAAAACTGATTTTTCAATCTTTTATTCTTTTTTTTTCCTTTCTAAGAATGGCAAGGGTCGAGTGGCTCGCCCGCGGCCCTCCCAATGGCCAGCAAAAGTCACTTGCCCTCACTCGCGACCCTCCCAATGGCTGGCGAGAGTCGCTAGCCCTTGCATGTGGTCGGCGAAGGTCGCTAGACCCTTTCTTGTGATTGGCGAGGGACGGTCGGTGCCACATGTGAACCAGCTTGGAGGGTTTTTTGTGATAAAAAAGAGTTTTTGGTAAATTCTTCATAAGTGTATCAATTTAAGACTTTTCGTGGTAAAAAAAGAATTTACAATAAATTCATCGCAGATTTATCAATTTAAATTTTTTTCGTGATATTAACTCTTTGATTTATAGATTCAGAAGAGCCACCCTTTTCTTTCTTCTTGTCTGCTGCGGGTGTTCCTTACACTTGGTAAAAACCCAAAGGAAAGAAAAAGAAGAATAAAAAGCCGCCGTGCTGAGAGACGATGTGACCATCCCCACCTTCGCCATGGACTTAGACTTAGAAAATGGCGGCGAATCCCCGGACAGGCAACGTTAAATTCAAACGTTAGAATTTGAAAGAGCAAAAATCAAGGTTGACATATGTCTTGATATTCCATCTTTGAACTGAACACAAGAGCTTTGGATAGATGGCGGTATGTTTAATGCAAGATAAACGTGATTGTTATTCTTCACGTGCTCTAATTGACCAAAACAGAGAATAGAAAAAGGAAAAGCAGTAGCACTAGCACCAGCTCCAAGAGGTTTTACCTCCGCTCTTTAAGAATAGTTTTCTCAAGGGAATGAGACGTCCATGTCGTGTGCCTTCCTTCAATGACTTTCCGCCTAACCCAACTTCCTCCCCAAGTCATTTGACCCACTTCGTTTCTTCTTGATCACGCAAACTTTGATTCGCGCATATTCTGACCGCGTGTTTCGTAGACGTACCATTTTGGTACATCAAAAAATGGCTGCACGTGCTCTTGCGTAAGCACGTAAAAGAATGAATTTTCTCTTACTCTGATCGAGTTGAGATTGTATCGACCTGTGAATTACTAGGTCTGATTTTGCACAAGCTGAGGAAACCACCCCTCCCATCACATGGATCTATAGCATGGCACATGCAAGAACTTTTCCTTGATTTGAAGGTAGAATGGTAATTCGTTCTTTTTTTTTTTTTTTTTGGAATAGCTTTTGAAATGAAAGAGATAGTCCATATGTCGCGTAACTAACAAAAGAAAAGTCCAAGTTAAGATTACTACAAAAAAAATAAAAGAAATGGCTCATCAAGACGCTTCCTAAATCTTGAAAAAACGCGTTTCATAAAGTTAATAGTTCGGGTTGCCAACAGTCGTAATTCGAAATTATAATCATCTAGCCTGGACCGAGCGATCTAATACCAAACAAATTCTTGAACATGTAAGTCTTTGACTGATGGTGATTGATATATTGTAAATCACAATACGATAGTTTGAATGTCTCGATACTTAGATAGTCGTCTTCGTGCATACTGCTCTCTCCTTGAACATTTTTGATTTCTTCCTCTGTGTTTCCCCTAATGCCCTGGTCCCCCATCCCATGCAATTTCACACACTATCCTCCACTAAAGAAATCACCAAACCCCACTTGAATCAAAGCCCCCTTGACAAGCATAGATCTGGAGTTGGGCAATAGGGAAACCAAGCTAATTGGCTTTTCGCATGTATTGGTCAAATCAAACGTTTGACTTTGTCTAGCTCCCATTGTGTGCTAGTTGGGGGAAAAAAAAGACGATATTCTCGACCGATGTGTTGCGTCCATGCTTAGATCATTCATATCCACTAGCTTTTGTTCTTTAAATATTCTAGAATCTTCAAGACGGTGGGAGAAATAATCAATAAAGAACATTGCATGAAGCAACATCGAACAATAAAATAGACATAACAAGAAGATAAATTGAACACCGATTCACGCGGTTCGATCATAGAGGCCTATGTCCACGAGAGGAACGATAACGAATTTCACTATAGATCAATCGATACAATGGAGATTACAAACCACACTCGAGCCACTCAAACACTATCGGTGTTTTTCAATCCCCGATTACATCGAATAACCCACAACTTCTAAGCCTCGCGATTCCTTAGTAATTAATCTTTCAATCTCATGAAAGAATTCATAAATGTTACTCCCAAGTTTATAATTGGCTTCAAACAGCAGAAATGTAATTCAAAGCAAAAGCTCCTCTTTGATACTCTTCAAACATCAGCTTCTTATTTATGGACAAGGGTTGGATCCAAAATAGCAAATCTTTTCCAACTAGGACACCATGAATTAGGAAACCTATTCAAAATAGAAAACCTACTTGATTTAGGAAGCTTTCCTTTTCAGGCTCAAATTCGAGACACCTTTTCAATAAAGACTACATCTTTTCACACAATCGGCTTGACATTTAGTTAATTAAGAATCAAGGGTATTTATATCCGGACGAATAATTCCCACACGAGGAGCTTTTATCTTATGTGCATGAGAATGCTTCATCCACAGAAATCATGGAAGATCAAAATGAATCGAGTCGATACGGGAAGTCGTCGAAGGGGGTTGAGGAGCAGACAAGATAGAGTTTCTTCCTCGGCGTTTACCGAGTGGGACGCCGCCGTCGACGACGGAATTGTTTACAAAGCCATGACACCCAATCAGACCATCTTTTTCTCATCACGTGCTCGTTCAAATGCCCACGATTCTCCAAAGTCGACATCGGGTCGGCTCCTCCCATTTCATACCTGCCAAGCTCCAACATTGATATATTAATCATGTGGATTCGATTTGCAGACAGAATCATAGGTGCGCATCTCCTCGTATCTTTCCCTCTTTCTGTCCGAATCAAGCACCGTATCTAGGTTGACGAATATTACTTTCGGTTCGGGTAGCTCCATATAATCGACATTCTTGGTTTTATATAATTTGTACTTTGGCTGATATTAGGCAACTATCATAGTCCTTTCTTTCGGTAAAATGGCACCGCAATTGTTCTCGTGTAATTGATAGATGGAAGTATTTTTTTTTTTTTTATGACGAGACTCCACCACGGGCCTCCGGGCGCCCGAAGCAGAACGGGATAGGGACCAGCACAGAGGCCCCCAAACTGATTGCTAACCAACGGCTGTTCGTACCAAAAAAAACACTGATCAACTTTCGATTATTATCGGCAAGTGACAAACTCGGTCCATGAGAGCTGAGTTTGGTAAAAGCGTGTCGCTAATGATTTCTACGGCTTGAGGAGAATCGACAAATTGATAGTAAAATTGTCGATAACAGGCATCACCGGTTAATGGCGAAAGCTTTCACCAGTCAACGAGATTGTCGACACTAGCGTGTATTTGTCAAGTAGTGGAGTTTATAGTTCCGAATTTGTGACTTCTAGTAGATAAGTGATGTTGAACAACAGAAGATTGTGAAGCAACTTCTCGTAACTAGGATTATGAAGTCGTTTAATTGCATACTAACGCCGTATTCTTAGTGAAAGAATATCTTGACCTTTACCTTCTTGCAATTTACGGTTGTTCCCGGTGTTCATGCATTTAAATTTCATTGCCATTTGTTTTCCCATCCAAAATCAAGAAAATGACCCATCACTACCTTTGTCGATTCATATCGGCCGTCCATATTCTTAGT
Organism: Rhodamnia rubescens; assembly: GCA_021437795.1. NCBI lineage: Eukaryota > Viridiplantae > Streptophyta > Magnoliopsida > Myrtales > Myrtaceae > Rhodamnia > Rhodamnia rubescens. The sequence continues at coordinate 6,135,655 of JAILYA010000002.1, read as the reverse complement.
GGCATTTTGTCTTTTCGATGAGACTGTGACGATCTGGGATTCCACACCGAGACTCGTCATTTGTGTTCGTCCTACTAATCTCTCCGAACTACACAAATTTATTGTTATTCTAGAACACTATCACCACAAGCATGTGATGGTGCATAAATGTCCTCACGTTTCACACAATCTCAATGTTTTAAACTCTTGTGTCATGTTGTTACAACCCTTAAAAATGTGATTGAATAGGGAGCAAAAGATCTGTTTTTGGCGCCCCATGTTTTCCTCTTGGCTTTTTTTTTCCTCGAGGCAGGCGCTGCGATTTGAGGATTGTACTCCCCGCCGCAAAACTTGTGTTCGCAATCCATTCAAATTTCTGACAATCCCGCAGGCTGTCCCGCTCCTTTTTGAAGCTCGAGAACCACGTGAATGAACTCTAATTCTCCTTTCTTTCTTTCTTTTGTTTGTAAGCATGATGGCCTCAACCCTTCTTTGTTTAGTCCATAGTCTCTCTCTCTCTCTCTAGAAGATATACATTGCTTGCTATATATACATAGGGACCGGTCTTAGCTTCTTCCTCACCCGAGCTCACTCTACATATCATCGTCGTCGTCGTCGTCATCATCATCATGTCTGTTTTCCTGTTTCTAGGGTTTTCTCTATTCTTCTTCTTCTATATCTTCCTCTCCCTCGCTCAACAGAACATCCGCAAGAAAACACCACCGTCCTCTGCTCATCATATCACCCATTGCCCGCCTTCTCATCCCATCATAGGATGTCTCCTCTCCTTCTACCACAACCGTTCCCGCCTTCTCGACTGGTACACCGACCTCCTCTCCCGATCCCCTACCCACACCATCGTCATTCGCCGCCTCGGAGCCTGCCGCACCGTCGTCACCGCCAACCCTAGCAACGTCGAGCACGTCCTCAAGGCCAACTTCCACAACTACCCCAAGGGTGTCCCCTTCACCAGCATTCTCGGCGACTTCCTCGGCTGCGGCATCTTCAACGTCGACGGCCCTCTCTGGACCGCCCAGCGCAAGCTCGCCAGCCATGAGTTCAGCACCAATACATTGAGGGACTTCGTCGTGCGGACGCTCAAAGCCGAAGTCGAGAACCGGCTCTTGCCCCTTCTCGAAGACTATGCTGATACTGATCGGACCCTGGACCTTCAAGACTTGCTCAGGAGGTTCGCTTTGGACACTGTGTGCCAAGTTTCTTTAGGCACCGATCCGGATTGTCTCGACCTCTGCCGCTCCCTGCCTCCTCTGGTGACTGCCTTCGACGACGCGTCGAGGATATGCGCAATGAGAGCCGCATCCCCAGTGTATCTAGTTTGGAAGATCAAGAGGGCGTTGAACATTGGGTCCGAAAAGAAGCTCGCCGAAGCCGTCAAGCTCTTGCATGGGGATATACTCGATATAGTCCGGAACAGGAAGAAGAAGCTGCTCCAGGATAACGATGATGAGCATATAAAATACGATGGGGACCTCTTGTCGAGGTTCCTCGCGGCCGGACACAGTGAGGAGATGGTGCGGGACATGGTGATAAGCTTCGTGATGGCCGGAAGAGACACCACATCAGCAGCCATGACCTGGCTCTTCTGGCTGCTCGCTCAGAACTCGAATGCCGAGCAAGCGATCAAGGGCGAAGTTGACACCATTCTTGACCGGAGCAATAACAAGTGCTTGGACTTCGAAGCGTTGAAGGAGATGAGGTTCCTGAAGGCATGCCTCTGCGAATCGATGAGGCTGTACCCGCCCGTCGCGTGGGACTCGAAACACGCCGCGGTGGACGACGTGTTGCCGGACGGGACCCCGGTGAGGAAGGGCGATAGAGTGACATACTTCCCCTACGGGATGGGGAGGATGGAGGAGCTGTGGGGAAAGGATCGGCTGGAGTTCAAACCGGACCGGTGGCTGGTCGGACCGGGGGTGGAAGGCGGCGCCGAGGGGGAGTTGAGGGGGTGAGTCCGTACAAGTACCCGGTATTTCAGGCCGGCCCGAGGGTGTGCCTTGGGAAGGAGATGGCCTTCATCCAGATGAAGTACGTCGTGGCGTCGATCTTGAGGAGGTTCAAGATCAGGCCGGTTGTCGAGGACCGGCCCGTCTTCGTGCCTCTGCTGACTGCCCATATGGCCGGGGGATTGGAGGTAGTGGTGAAGAAAAGGAGCTAAATCTGAAGCTGCCGGCCGGCTTGTTGCAGTTGGGTTGGTGGAGGAGCGAGTGCTTGTAAATTTTTTTTTTTTTTTTTTGGGGTAGTTTTTACAGCTTCATTCGATTCATTGAAAAGGTTATTTGAAGTTGTGTCCATGTGGACAAAATGCCCTCGCATTTCATTGCCTCGTGTTGTTAACGTTACTTTCTAAATGCTACTAAGAATCCTTCCGACAGATGCATCATCGTGTGAACAAGATGATTTACTTAAAGCGATTGATGTCAAGTTGGGCCCAAAGTAAGAATCGGATAGAAGACACCCACACGTGACGTCACCCCTAACGTCAAGTTATTGTACGATCTCGAAGCCTGTCGATTGGGCAATTTCATCCGTCGGATGTCGTTTTCCTGAAGTACGGACTGTGAACGATCGAAGCCAGGACCAAAGCGCGTGATTTGACATGCAAGGGCCAAAGCGCATGTGAAAATCATGCCCCCATTATTTACCAAAATGCGGCTGGCACAATTTCCACTTCTTCGCTGTTGCATATCAAATTGGGTTTTGTCCTAATCAAGACAGGAGAGCTCGTTTAAAATGATCTTCACCCAATTGATTCCGACTACTCACAGGAATGTAAATTGCAAGTACTATTTCATGAAGCTCTGTCCGGCAATTGTCGACGGACACGAATGCGGAGAAGCCGAAGAAAAGCTCTCATGCAGAGTGCTGTTCCAAAGCGGAAAAACCGTGTTCGCATTATGAGAATACAAGCGCTGTTCCAAATCAACACCAACCATATCATCACCTAGCTGATTTTCAGACCACCAAAACCTGCATCCACATCGTTAGATTAGCGCATGCCGCTTATGATTCACATGGATATGGAAATGTTCCGAGAATTTCACCAAGTGACCCCAACGTTCACAAAGTGCCAACATCAGTCTCCTAAGAAGCAGCATGTGTGCTATTATGCCACTGGAGCAGTGTCTGCTCCCAGTTCTATATAGCCACTTGATCAAGTCCTCTACGAGTGATGTGCAGACAGGAACAAGAGCCTTCGAACTAAAACAAGAACAGATAAAATCACACCGCGCTGCTTAAATGGTGGGTTCATAAAGTGACAAAGATGTGCTACATAGAGGGGGAAAATGTGATCCCAATAGTATAGCTTGGGGTATAGAAATCTCCGCTATATGGGAAAAGACAACTTCTCCCAGCTCAAAAGAGGCAAAGAACAAGTAGAAACAACATGCCCAAATCATATAATCTCCAGAACTCTGGCTACTGAAGCCTAAATCTCCTACTGGAAAACCTACAATCACATAGGAAACTATGTACAAATGCAAAGTACCTGAGGGTTTGTTTCGGCATCAACAGTACTCAGTTCATGTCTACATTAATAGTCCATGTTCCCGGGTAAAATGACAGCGGTACACAGTAAAGATGAGTCATGGGAGACAACAGCAATGGCGCTCTGGAAGCCGCACACAACGGTCTTCACAAATTAGACGAGGAAATGTAATGCACAGAAGGAATATGGAAATGAACCTCCAAAGATGCCGAGATTTAGAATGACCATAACAACGAAGCCCACGAGAAGCCGTATGTAACTCAATATCTCGAATCAATCCCATGTTCACTGATGAATCTGTCGCTTCTTAAAGAGTTCAACTAGAACAAGACCCTCATGTTTCTCTTGGATGAAGTGGTTGAGAGTAGTTGAAAGTCTCTAGGCAGTCCTTGAAACTTCAACAATTCAGTTCATGAAAATTGGATATTCAAGTAAAAATGGATTCAAGTCCTCATCCCTTTCTGCTGCGTTTTCTCCTTGACCATTCCATGCCCACATTCATGCATCTAAACATAGATCAGAAAAGTCTAGCCAACGACTTGGCCTTGTCTTCAACAGTATTCTTTCTAGATAGGGATATAACAGTCTCCTAAGTAACAGCAATGATGATTCTTCCTATGGACATTTGCTAAAATCTGTATCCTCAAACTATGACTTGCATCTACCTTTGAAACATAATTTGGGGGGGTGGGGGGTATATCCACCTTTGCAATTTATCATCTCAAATATACTGCTCTTCCCTGAGAAGGAAGTTCTCCAAATCATGAGTAGACAATGGCGCTTTAAGATGTTTCAATGCCTATTATTGGATAAGCATAATGGTACACTGCTTTTGCTGTGGTTCAGAGAATAGACAGGCTTGATTGGACTACGTCATCCATTACCTCCTTATGAGTAACTATGTAATGGGAGATTATTGCAACAATGTATCATTTAAGAAATCTCAGATACAGGCAAAATCAAGCATGAGATTCTACTGCATTATAATCAAGTGTCCATTAGCATTCTAATTGTCACAATTTAGATCCACAATTATACACATGCAACATGTCCTGCGTAGACAATAAATTTTTACATTGTACCAAAAAATTATCGGCCAGTCAAATCACAATATTGCCAATCAATATCATCAATAGAAATTATGTCAAAGAAAAAATTCAGTAAGGCATGTATGTAACTCCGTCAACCACTATAATTCTGTCAAATCAATCACATAACCAAGACATTCTAGAAAAGAAATTGCTTATTACAAATGTGCTATCTTCTTACACAGTTCACTATTCTCAACAATTGTGGGCGAGTCTTCCACATCCACAATAGTCAGTTTTATAATCGAAGTCCACTGCAAAAACGATCCAAGTCTTGAGGACAGAACCAGTCCTCTTTCATCTGCAGTTCAGAACAAAAGCACGGTGAAAAAGTGAGGTTGCTTACAGTAATTAATAATGGACACAAAATAAAGGGAACCTACAAAGTAAGGGTAGCCGTCATCTGTGCTGAAATTCTTGGGAGCATTCTCAACAAATAGACTGGTGAAGTAAAGAACAAAACGGCCACAGTCCTCCCCATTTCTCTGTTGGGGTACCTAACTCATAGTTTACCATTCGATTAAAAGAGAAGAAATGGATTAACCGAGCAGCCTAAGAGACAATTGTCACCTTAGGCACCAAGAGCGGAATCTGAGAAGTTGCTGGTTTCCTTTTTGGTCTCTCTTTGGCTTCGGCTTTATAAATGTCCATTACAAACCTGTGTGAAATCAAGAAGTTAAGGTGGGCTTAAATCACATGCGGAAGCAGATTTTATAATAGAAGATGCTGAAATGTCACGGCATTATACAAGGAATGGCTCATAGAACATACTTTCTTATCTCCGGTTCCAGTCTCTTAGGGCTTGCCATGTGCAGTGAATCAAGCAATATCATGCATGGTGTCCTGTTCTTCGATTTTCTATCACCAAAATGACATAAGATCAAGAGACTCCAATGTCTCCTGGCGAGTAGACACGGACATATTAGAAGCTTTGGTACACAAAGAGAAAATAAAATTCAGACATACAAAGCTCAGAAAAGAAGAATTACCAACCAATAAACAATGGGTATGACAACATATTTCTTGGAGAGGATACACTTCTTCTCAATCCACTTCAGAACTTTTTCCCTCGATGATTCTTTCATGTACAGGGGAAACCACAGGCTGTCCAGAAAAGTGAACGAAGCCTTCTTATCTTCTGAAAGACCCTGCCATATATTCCTTAAGGGAGAAAATTCAGGTCATAAACTTATAAAGGAGAAGCCAAGCCATTTCCCATGATAGTGGTGGATATAGAACTCACCTGAAACAATGCTCAAATTTATTTGTGTCTAACTTATTCGGGTGCTTGGAAAAGGAAGCATTATTGTTCCGTCTCCTATTTGGCCCTTAGCATTAGAAAGAGAAAAGGAGACAAAAAAAGCAATCAACAGAATTTAGATGTAGTAGAGTAACATACCACCTCTGTATATACACATTAGGACAGCGTGTTTAAAAATAACTGCATAAAGCAACGGTGACTTTCAGAGCATTCTAGCAAACAAATCTGTCTCCAAAATTACTCTGCTTCAACTACAAATTGTTCTCCTATCCCAGATTCTCACATTTGAAGAAACACATCCAAGACCTATTATAATGTGACTGCCTCTTTGGTATTGAGAATGGAAGATTGCTTTTGTCTATCTTGAAATTTGAAAATGTCTATGCTAAACTAGGAGCCTTGGCGTAGGGTGTACCAGTAAGGCTTGAAGTCATAAAGATGGCTTTTATAAAAATGCCCCAAAAAAGGTTAATCTAAAATGCATGATCACTGGGATCAGACTACGATCTTGCATTCGACTACCCAAAAGCCTCATGCTAAAGCCTCGCACATTAGGGTTTCCTCAAATACACTTTGCTAGAGCTATTTATACACCATGAAGACAAATGTTAATAGTTGCTATTCTTGCTTCTGATTGAGCTTTTCCGCGGTGTTTTGACTAAAAACTTCCGGATGTAACTTTCTGCACAAACTGGAAAATCTCTCAAGCCTTAAGGTCATACTCTCTCGTGCTGAGGTACTTTTCAAATTCACGCGGCAGCTTTCCTAAGTTTGTGCGGTAAGGTCCACAACACAACAAGAAAGTACTGTCACACAATTTCCCAGAAAAAATTTTGAGACCTCTGATGAACAATTTCCACCTACACTAGTAAGACATCAGTAAAGACCAAGAACCCGCAAGCCCCACTCCACTGTAAGTGATCATTCATTCACCAAACTCATCTAATAGAACACGCGAAACTGGGTCTTCTTTCAAAGCATTCATCACCAATCAGCAAATATACATCTGACGCCATGACAACAAGATAGTATACCTTCTTTTGGGATCACCTATTCCTACATTCTGACCACCCCAAAAGAAAAAACTATTCCTTCATGATATCCTTTTGGCTAAAAAATCATCATCACGCCTAATTCGCAAAAGGGGCAGCAACAGAGGCGACAAATACTAGCTTTTTGAATCACCCCAGACAGGTCTAGATAGCATCTTTCTTGCAGAGTGTGTGAGAATTTCCTTCCCACGTTTTCGTCGAACTAGTTTATTTCGTGTTCTTGGGCTCCCTTGCGACCGACAAAAAGGAAAGGTAAAAAGAGAAGCGCGATCAAAAGAGACCCACATGCAAAACTAAGCTTGAAACAGTCGTTCACCATCACCAGAAAGTGGAAACAATTACCAGCAGCAGCAGAAGCACACAAATCATCAACGGATATGATTTCACGTTGCTTTCTCTTCGGCATCTGCGAACTGGGGCTCCTTCTCGATTCCCAACTCGAAGAAACCTAAGTAGGAAGGAACCCCGATGGTACTCACCAAGCATTAAACTAAACAGAGTGACGAAGAAGATGAGGATTAGAGAGTGCCGGCTGACCTTTCGTAGAGAGTAACAAGATTGATCGCACTCGAAGCAATCAGTCGCGGGAAGCGCTGCGTTTGGTCCGGCTGTTTTCCGAATTATCAGTAGAGATTGATAGAACATATTCCTAAACATCTTGAATTTTTTTTTTTTGGTACGTAAATGTTGCTAGGAGAAAACTAAACTTTGTAAACGAATTTTGCTATTTCTCTTCTTTTTTTTTTATAATAATTCTCAAATTATTTGCTAGCGGAACTCAATCGCTGACCAATAACCGAACAAGTGACTCATGAAATTTCAGGCAATTGTCTTTTGGGATCACGCTACCTTAGGCATCGCTTGAGGTAGCGTGACTTAAGCCTCACTTGAGATTGGGTGATCTCAAGTGTAGTTGCTTGGGCGCCGCCACCGGCAGTCAAATTTGGCCTCGCCGGCGGCTTGAACCCTAGCCAATGAGGTTCGTTAGATGAGGACATTTTCGAAATTATGAAAGTTGAGCGAGAGTAAAGTTGGAATAAAAGAATTGGATTTGCATTGACGAAATGTTCCTAACTCAGAATATCTCCGGATGTGCATTGAATTAAAGGCCTTTGGAAATACGATTGGATCCGCTCAAAACTCTCCAAAAAAGTTGTGCAACTTCATTTGTATTCGTCCAAATGCTCTCAAAACTTAATTGAAACAAGCTCAGCCCAAATATAGTGGGTTGGGCTCGAACCGGCCCAATATCACTTTTTTTGTCATAGGCCCAATATCACTCACGCAACGTCGTTTCTGGTGTCCTTCTTCTTCTTCAGGCTTCGGTTGGCAGTGTCGCAGATTTTCGCAGTTGCCAGCAATTGCTCTTCTCGCACGTCATCACCGAATTTTGAACGGTTGAGGACCGGCAACCGCCGATGGTAGAATCTATCCCGTCTCCACCACCGGCGCCGCCGAGATCTGCCACGGATCTGTTTTCCGACCCGCTCGACTCCCATCCCCTCTGGTTCAAGCCCTCCGCTTTCCTCTCCCGGGACTTCGACTCCGAGTCCTACATCTGCGAGCTCCGGACCTTCGTCCCCTTCGACACCCTCAGGTCCGAGCTCCTGAGCCACCTGTCCTCCCTCAGCCACGAGCTCATCGACCTCATCAACCGCGACTACAACGATTTCGTCAACCTCAGCACCAAGCTCGTCGACGTGGATGCCGCCATTGTGCGGATGCGAGCTCCGCTCTTGGAGCTGAGGGACAAGATTGAAGGATTCAGGGGAAGCGTGGAGGGATCGCTCGTGGCTCTGCGCAATGGTCTGAAGCAGCGGTCGGAGGCCGCATCTGCGAGGGAGGTGTTGGAGCTGTTGCTCGACACTTTTCACGTTGTGTCCAAGGTCGAGAAACTGATAAAGGAGCTACCGAGCGTGCCTGCAGATTGGTCAAATGGGGATGTGAATTCGGACGAAAATGGCTCCTCCATCAGTAACGGACTGTCCTTGAATCATGCTGCTGAGAATGGAACGAATCTAAGAGAGACTCAAAGCATGCTTCTGGAAAGAATTGCGAGTGAGATGAATCGACTCAAGTTCTACATAGCTCATGCTCAGGTCTCTCTCTCTCTCTCTCTCTCTCTCTCTCTCTGTGCAAGGTGAAGTCTTGACAGATTTTTTGTTCTCATTGCTTTAGAGTTATGGAAAGATGTGACATTGTGTGGTTCAGATATCCAATGAATTTGGAATCTTTGGCCTCCAATTTGGGGTTGCTGCCGCCGCTAACCCGCCCATCACATCTGATACTATAACTTTGACACTGAATCAGGATAAGAGCATAATTTTGCCGATTTACAGCGGCACTATTAACCACTTTATTAGCTCATAGGACCTCGGTCGGAGTTAGCTGCTGATCTAGCTTTTCGGAATTGCTTTCTTCTACCTTTTTATGCTTGCCTTCTTTTGAACATTGTTGCAGATCTCTAGCCTATTGAATCTCCTCTTAGTTCTTGTGCTAAGAAGAGGACGAAGCTGAATTGGCTGATTCCGTGATGTAACTCTTTTAGTACGATTTACTCACTCTGTGATTTCATGTGTGACACATAAACCTAGGAGATTGCTTGCTCTGGCACTCATGTTCATTGAACTTCTGGTTCTTAGTATATTTGCGTGCGGGAGTAAAATGAACAGAAGTGTGCATAGTGCACAAGGAATGTCTTTCTAGTCTTGTTCTCCCCAAATCTAGGAATGCAATTAGGTTTGAAGAGGGAGTAGCCACTGCGCAATGCCTGTTTAAGATTTAATCCAAAATTGAGGCTTCAACTATGGCATAAATACTTCCCAATTCAACTGCATTGGCAGCTTTGATGTATGCTGGTTATTATCTTAAAGTTGCAGTCTAAATTTCTTACATTGAAATCAGGTCCATTCGTCTATGCTCCATTTCTACAAAAGAAGTAGAATTAATAGTTCAGCACTAAGCACTTTAAAACTGTGGCTAAGTTATCTTCACATCACGTATTTTATAGCACCACGGCATCGAAAGCTGATACTTTATTTGTTCTTTCGCCTGCTTCTTTTGACTCCGTTATTTCATTTCTAGATGCTTCCACTTATTCCTGTGTGCTAATGTTAGAGCAAGAAACAGAATTGCTTCATAATTGCACTTTAAGAGCATTTTTGCCCCATTCTGACCCCCAAAAAAATAAAATAAAAATAAAAACATAAAATGAAAAATGGAACTTCTTTGAATTTCAATCGCAATAAGTATTTCTTCTGAGAGCTAAGTTGTGGATAATGTGGAAACTCCTTGCCTTAATCCCGTCTTGAAAAGAAGTCAGAGGTGTTTCAATCAGCCCAGAAATTTCAAAAAAATCTGCCCAAGCTACCACAAATTTAGCAATTATTGCTATCTAGTTTAATAACTTTTGACATATCTAAAATCCTGCACTGGTAGAACTTGTCTGCTTCTTCCCTCCCGGTTTCCACAGCTCCCTCCCTACCAAAATATAGTGGAGACTGAGCGAAGTATGTTTTGTATTCACTCTTGTTTCACTGTTATTTTCTAAATGCAGCCCTTGTTGCTGTTCACTGTTATTTTCTAAATGCAGCCCTTGTTGCTGTACCTTTCTAGATCCAACAGATACCTCCATAAAAGAAATCCCAGCACTATAGCTGCGTCCCATCTTTAAGTTTATCTGCATAGTACCTCCGTGCGTTAGTTCTTGTCCTTCTCTTTAAAGATTGCTTGTCACTTTAACTATAGGGTGCAGCTTCCATGCAGAGATACAATTTGTATGATGGAGTTGACACTGCAAATTCTGTACATTTATTGCTGATCATGTTCTATGCTTTCTGCTCTCCTTTTTCTTATTTAGGTATGCTTTCTACTCATTCTTGTTTCTTTAATGCCAGTACAGGACCTACCTTTTGTTGAGAACATGGAGAAGAGGATTCAGAATGCCAGCTGGCTGCTTGATGCAAGCTTGGCTCATTGTTTCGTGGATGGGCTGGAGCATCAAGATGCTAATGCAATTTACAATTGCCTACGTGCATATGCTGCTATCGATAACACCACTAGTGCTGAAGAAATTTTCCGGACCACCGTTGTGGCTCCTGTGATACAGAAAATTATTCCATATGGACAGTCTGAAATGGCGGCAACAGGAGACGCGCTTGAAAGTGATTATCAATCAATTAAGCAAAGTATAAGAGAAGATTGTAAATTTTTGCTGGATATTGCTTCCACAGGTACAGTCTGCCTTTGGTTTTCTATTGCTTTTTCTTCTCCTATCCGATCTTCTCTGATAACAGTTTGTTTTCTTGCTTGACCCATTGTCTCCTTGATTTTCCTTTGGGTACCAAACGATATAATTCTGTCTTTATGGCTGCTGCACCTAGTTTTTTTATTAGATCACTCCGACTGAATGTGAATTTTCTGTATGCTTGTTGGAGTGGAGTGTCTCTATGCTTGTCAAAGGTCTCAAACATGGAGATAATCATTCTTCGACCACAAATCGACTTGTCCTGTGACCTCAATCCATTACACAACACTAGCATTCTTTCTGTGTGAATTCGGCATCCCTTCTCAATGTTATTTTGTATCTGTTCATCTGGATCCTATAGAGTAAGTAGATTCTGATGTGTATTCTGTTGTTGCCATATGCAGAAAATTCTGGTTTACATGTATTTGATTTCTTGGCTAATTCTATCCTTAAAGAGGTTCTGGTTGCTATTCAAAAGGCAAAGCCCGGTGCCTTTTCTCCAGGAAGACCCACAGAATTCTTAAAAAACTATAAATCGAGTCTCGATTTTTTAGCTCATCTGGAAGGTAGGGCTTCCCTATTCCTTTCTTTTTAAATTCATACTAGATGCTAGACTTCAAAATAAATAATAAATCTTGAATTGATCTACTAAGCATCTTAATTACTCTGAGCAGACAGCAACTAGATTGCTCATTATTGTTGTAACATCCAATTGTCATGCAAGGCTACTGTCCATCCAGATCTGCTGTTGCTAAATTTCGTGGAGAAGCAGTCTATCTAGAGTTCTTGAAGCAATGGAATATTGGGGTTTATTTTTCGTTAAGGTACTTACCACAAGCTTCACATCTTTCTTCTTTTACCAATGTTCAGAGAACGACTTTTGACACTTCTAGAAAGGGACGTCGCTGATATTATTACCTCAGATTTCAGGAGATAGCAGGGGCATTAGATTCAGCACTTACAACGACTAGTCTTGTCCCACTTCAGAATTCAAGTCCTGATAAAGAAAGTTTGATGTTGAAGCAAAGTGTTACACTTTTGGATAGCCTGCAATCCTGCTGGAGAGATGATGTTCTCATTATTTCCTGCTCTGATAAGTTTCTGCGTTTGTCTTTGCAGCTTATTTCCAGGTCAGAAGTTAACTCCCTGCTTCTAGTACCATGTCAATCCATATATACAAAAGGTCTACATATACTATAGAGTCAAGTCCTTTTGGAAAATATTAAGTTTATCGTGAATTATTATTTCATTTGATCGATGAGAATTGTACTTGCGCATTGCATGAGTTGATTAGTTTCTTCAATGCATTTCTCTTTATTCACTGCATAGATTTACATAACAGGTATTCTAATTGGTTGTCGTCTGGACTTGCCGCTCGCAAGATGGGTACTGCGGGTTCCCATCCCGGAAGTGAGTGGGCTATCGCTGCTTTGCCAGATGACTTAATCTATGTATGCCTTTTTTTCTTGATCTATGAAAACTTTTCATTCCTTCAAGTCAGATTTACTCTCTCAGTTGATAATCAAGGAGTAAATCCATTATTTGAAAGAAGCTTCAATGGCATAGCTTATTTGGTGCAGTTCCTATTTGTTTTCAAGGATTATATTGTTTTTCGATTTTCAGGTTATTCATGATGTTCGCTTTCTTGCAAGAGAAGTCTGTGGTGATTACCTGGGACTTGTGCTTCGGCTTCTCTCTTCATGCTCTGCCGAAGTTCGTAATTCTGTGAAAGACAGCATTTTGCAGGGAGGAAAATCATTGAATGACATTGTCCCTTCGATCATTAACGCAATTGTGGAAGCTCTTGTTGAGAAGTCTGTTGAGGTGCCTTGTCTTATTTTCGTTTTTAGGAGTACTTGAACCTGTTCTTTATTTCATGTTGAAGTCGTCCTGACACACTAGTTGATACTTGGTGATTTGACTTGTAGAGATTTGTCATGTAGTATTGTTTAATCATGTGCAATTATTCAAATTCAACTGGTTTATAGAAATTTTGAAAATATATAGGACTTAAGGCAGCTGAAGGGAATAACGGCGACTTACCGGATGACGAATAAACCTCTTCCTGTCAGGCATTCACCATACGTAGCAGGTGTCTTGCGTCCCTTGAAGGTATGTCCTCCCTTTTATATCTCTTCTACTCTGTTCATCTTATGCCGGCATTTGATGTCCCAGATGTATCTGTCTTGCCCCAAGTGTAATGGTTTCTAGCTGTTTTGATAACAATCCAGGACAAAAGAATCTTTAGTTTTTACTGGACGAAGCAACAATTTAAGTCATGTTTAGATGAAAGAGATTCGTGTCCTCTCTTGTTGAACCTGTTATTTGAACTCAAGTGGTGTCCAGGACCAAGTGGTCTCGACTATGGAATCAATTTTTGCTACATCTACATTATGCTATTTGATGCTGTTCACATTAGTGAAGTATACTTGCTTTCCTGTGCTAAATGTGTCAAATACAAGGTTTAGACATGAAAAGAATCCAAATAGCCTGTGTGGGGAAAGAAAAAATCATGTATGTGTGTGGAGTGGTGCATCAAGTTTTGGATCCATGCATGCTATATATATATATTGTTCTCTAATTTTGTGGAGACATGCGTAAAATTGAAAAGGGATGAAGAAAAGGAGAAAAATAAGGAACAAAGACCCAGATCCACGGAATGTCTAAGCTAATGGTTTCTCAATAAGCAGCAATTTTTTGCATGCTCGTTGAACTGCTGATGTCATATGTATTTTTTCGAATATGATTAGTTCCAAAACAATTTCCATGGCCCGTTAATGATAATGAAGCGTAAAAGATGCACACTAGTATGGGTTAATGATTTCCTCTGGGGAGAATAATATTTTTTGTTTTTGCATTTCTGTCTTGATGTTTGGCTTTATGCGTAAATAAGACAATTTTCTTCTGATGTTTTGTGGTGAAGCACGTATCTTGCAGACTTTCCTGGATGGAGAGAGTGCAAATGTATACTTGACTACAGATCTTAGGAATGAACTGATACTGAGTGCTGCCACTGACATTACTGGCCGCTACAATGAATTGGCCTCTGAACTTGTTAATGTGGTAAGTACTTTCTGTCGATTTTTTCCCCCTGGAATGTCCAATTTCACATGGTTGTTTTTCAAAGTGGAGATCAATCATCTGTTTGTCAATATAGGCTAGGAAAACAGAATCTTCGCTTCAAAGAATACGACAGGGTGCACAGAGACGAGCTGGAGCAAGCTCGGATGTATCGGAACAAAATGTGTCTGACACAGATAAGATCTGTATGCAATTATTCCTTGACATTCAGGTTTGTCTCTATCTATCTAAAGGTAATGTTGGTGAGTTACAAGCAAATTATGATTACTGCCAAGCTTTTCTTGAGCAGGAGTATGGGCGCAACCTTTCTGTGCTTGGTGTTGAAGCAGCTGATATTCCGGCATATCGTTCCTTATGGCAGTGTGTTGCTCCCCCTGACCGGCAAAATGTGATCAGTTTCTAGATTATGGAGGAATTTCATTTTTGGGTGCAAGATTGTGTTGTGTTGTGTTATGTAAACTAAGTTGCCTTTTTCACTTCATTGAGAGCAGCTTTTTGTGTATCTTTACTTGAGGAATTAAATACTTTCAGAGGGGAACAGTTTTGCACACTGGATGTTTCATTCCTTCGTATACAATGAAGATCATTTAAAATCTTGTAATAGAAGCTGTCGGCATTTGTTGTTTGACAATGGATGAAAATGGCTTCACTTGTAGCGGAATACATCGCAACGCCTTCCTTTGTCTCGGAAAACCTTCAAAGACAAACTTCTTACTTGATTGATGGATCCGGCTGGTTTTGGTATGACGAAATACTTTTGGACATGCACAAATGCAAGTTTTATGTATTCAGATTGCCAGTATTCACTTCTGTCAACTCAAAAAGCTTCTGAATTTACAAGAAAGATTTCAATCTACTCACAAAGAACGACCCTCTGTCCACAAATTAGAGGAGATCAAGCAGGACATACTAGACAAACTCGTTTTGATCTCTCATCAATTCGATAAAGTCTGAACCACCATTAATGACGCAGGCCGCATCAAATGTAGGAGCTGGTGACTCATACCAGATTGTCAAAACTCCTACATCTTCTGATGGCACGCGGTGGAACATCTGAGCTCTCTCCGCCAATTCCAAGCATCATCAACTTTTAGCTCTCGAGGTCATGTCACTAGACCGACTCGTCGATGCCGTGTTGCTTAAGACGGGTGAAAATTTGGTATGGTTGTCAGCCCTAGGAGACTGCATTTAAGGACCTATTGGCTTCGACTTCGACATGCTGTGGGTTATGCCTTGATCGTGAGGGTGGCTGTCATGATCAAGCAGTCCAGCCTGACTGGTCCAAAATCTGTCTTGAAAGAACTGAACCAGCTGTATCTCCTTCTTGTGCTTGGAGTTGGGAAGGACATTGCCGTGATCAAGGGGCTCTTTTTTCTCTGTAAAAGACGGAGATTCATGATTGAAAAAGCTGCTTCTGCTCGCAGACAGAGTTCTGGTCGCAGGTGGGAAGCCAGCGAAGCTGCTCCGATGAGTCGGACTGCTTGCACCAGATGGAACGAAATCTGTTGGGAAAAAGTGTTCCTTTTCATGCTGATGATAATAACATGCGAGGACAACACATGGAGGTATGGAAGGTTTAGCCAGCAAATTGAGATGCCTCATTGACATGAATTTTCATAGGAGCAACTTCCAACATTCGAAGAACAGCAACTAAATATATCGTGTGATCATACTGAAATAGATAATTAGGCGGTACCTCCGTTGACGCTGAAGAAATCATCCTCAGAGCTGCATTCCTGCCGCGCTTGTGCATCAAAAAACATCTCCTCGTTACTACCTGCAGCAATTGGAAAGCGGCATGCCTTGAATGGATCTAGTGCAAGTCTGGCAGTGCATATATTTATGAATTCATCTTAGCATCTTGTAAAACAGAAGGCATGTATCTGTCCTAGCTACGCATCACTTGACATGATTCATGACAACAAAATTATTCTCAAAGCTCCGGCATGCCTGTCCGAGGGGGCTACTTCTGTAAGAATCTTGAATTCGATTGATATGAATAGCTAGTGATTAGCAAATACTACTCTGTATGAGCCGAACCTGTGCTGGTCCACGAGGTGATGGAATGCTGAGAACTGAGTTTGCGTTGGGCAACAATAGCCCCATCCAGCCGAGAAGGACATGGAATCAGGCGTTTCTCCGCCACTCTCCCATGAGCATCATCGTCTTCGACTGAAACACAGGCACCCATCGGCGACGAGAACTCCCTGAGCCCTCACTCGATCCGTCTCGACCGCGAAGAGCTGGAATCAGGGTGGACAGAAAGCTTGGAAAACTGGTTCAAATCTGGGTGGTCCATCGACATACCTGCACATCTCCATCACGGTCCACTCTAGGCCGGCATCTATTATATAATTCTTCTTCTTCTTCTTCTTCTTCTTCTTTAAAAAACAGAGAATTGTCTCGTCGTCTTTGTCGTTTGATTGGCGACTCTCTGGATAAAGGACAACGGGGTTACATTGTTAAACACGAAAGCCAGAGCATAATCCAGAATTAAATATGCCTGATTGTGGGATATGAGATTGGTCGGATGCCGACGGAAGAAAACAAAGACCAGAACTTGTACTTGACTAATATAGAACACGGAGAGAACGTCATTTTCTCAGTTGAGTCATTTGAAGAGATGTTCCTATTCAGTTACTGCACAAAAACCTGATGAACATTCAGAGGGATTAATGTAAGCCGGCGCCCAAGAACACCACAGCTAGAATCTAAATTTCAATAATGAAACAAAGGGATTTGAGCACCTGATAGACTCTTAAGTACTTCTCATCTATTGCCTTTGTATATCACTAGAAAGAGTTATAAAATTCAACCCCACAACTAGTTTGCCCAACTCTTAAATTTAAATATAGTTCCTACGCGTCTACTAACCATTTAACTTCTCTTGTTTCCACGCGCAGATTACGAATGGAATGTCTAGTTTTCGAAAAGTTTCGAAGTTTCGGACTGCTGACTAACGGAATTTCCTGATCCGAATTGGAATTTCCAACAACTATAATCGCGTTCTGTAACTACTCCTTATATGAGGTTATTTGTGCATGCATGTTAGACAAGAGACTTGAGCATTATCTGTAGAATTTTAGCCACAAGCCCTCTCATCATATGTCGGGTATTGCTCGACCCACACAAGTCAACCTCATATTAGATTAATTAAAAATTTATATTAAACCTTATTAGATCAATCCCTTAAAACAGTAAATGTCAATCTCAATTAACATAGGCCACAACAACAAAAAAAAATTACAATTAATTCCATTAAGAATTTGCAACTTCATCTTCCACTCACTCTAACCTATCTTACTCGTATAAGCAGATGAGCACGGACCTCGCCTTGCTTTGCACGTTCTCAGATTGAGACAATCTCGTCACATAGACTCGTGCCCCTTTGACCGAGCCGATCGTATATCAAGAATTGATTGGTATCTGTTAGAAATGTCGACAAATCACTAAAAATAAGGTTGGCAATTTCGTATGGAAGTTAGTAATTTTATCACGTAGGTAAGGTGCTAAAATAAACGTCTTTTATGTTCTTTCTTCCGTTCGTCCTAGTAGAACCCCCCTAACTCTTCCCCTCTCCTCCCCCCCCCCAACCACAGTCCCCAACACAGAGGCCGTCCCCTCCAAGTCCAGCGACCCCACCGCCACCTCCGCTTCCGTCAGGAGCAGCTCTCCGCCCGTCAAGGCCACGCGCCGCCTCAGCTCCGAAGGCGAGAGCTTACCATCTCCATCCTCGTCGAAGCACCGGAACACACGCTCGTATTGATCCGCGATACTCGCCATGTTACTATGGACACCGAAAACCGACAGTACCTACTCAGCTATAGACTGTAGCAAAGAAAGACAGAGAAATTACAGAAGAGAGAAACGAAGGCAGATACGGGTTTTGCATGATCAATCAAAGCATGGAGTTTATATACGGAGTATAAGTACCGCGTGAGGCATGGGAAGAGAGAGTAACCGGGATAGAGCGTAGAAGTTACACCGAGATTTCCCTTTAAAGACGAGTCAAGAGAAAGAGGGAGAGGAGAAGAAGGAGAGACAAGATTACTGCGCGGACGCAAGTTTGACAAAGGCGCCAAAACAAGGCTTCCTAGAACAAAGGCTCATCTGGTCAACTGACTAGACCTACCCCCACAAAAAGGTGTCCGCGTATTTCTGTTGTCCCTGCGTCTACGTGTGGATTGTTTGATCCCCTTGATCAGCTGAAGCTTCGTGGCGGGAAGGTTTTGGGCGACTTAGCTGAACTTTTCAGGCTTCGAGATTACTTCAAATCCCTCTGGTTGTTATA
This sequence comes from Rhodamnia rubescens, assembly GCA_021437795.1. Classification (NCBI taxonomy): domain Eukaryota; kingdom Viridiplantae; phylum Streptophyta; class Magnoliopsida; order Myrtales; family Myrtaceae; genus Rhodamnia; species Rhodamnia rubescens. The sequence goes on along the minus strand of JAILYA010000002.1, from coordinate 6,117,149 downwards.
TTTCTTGAGTCAATTATATCGCTAATCTCCTTTCTCAGGTAGGACTCACTAATAACAGGGTTGCTACAACTCATATTGGGACTAATGCCAAATTCGAATTCTACACTCTGTTGATAACTGGTTGACAGTTTTAAATGCCTCATCTGCGACGCAACCTGACTGCACTTATTCATGTTGTTTGTTAGTACATGAACGTGCCCCTATGCATGTCATTTTGCTACAGGCCTTCGAACTCATCTCAATGTCAAGGGTACATTTTTTCATGACATTTTTTTTCCCCATTCTACGTGGCACTAAATAGCTTATTCGATCTTGACTTGAGCTGGTAACCCTCAAGATCGTTACTCCACTATGGACTACTATTTATTTTTCAGCAGCTCACCTATCTCGCGGCCTAGCAAGAAACAAACCACTATCTCTCGCTCGAGTACGAAGCAGAACATCGAGCTCTTGCCGGTACTATAACTTATTTATTGCGGTTGTAATGGCTACAAGAAGACATGGAAGTGCATCATAATTGAGGAATAGTCATTCATTGTGACAACTTAAGTGCCCAATAGCACATAATAACGTTTTTCATGAACGCATCAAGCACATTGAAATAGACTATCATTCATTTCCGGATCTTCTCTCCAAACTCCTGCTGAATTCATTTAAGTCACGTTGAGTTTGAGAGAGTGTTAGAGCTATATTAAGAATCACTAGTATTATGATGTAACAATATGTGGATGACATGATTATTATTGGCGATGGTCACAATGGCATTTCAAAACCCCAGCAATATCTCAATTAGCAATTGGAAATGACATATCATGGGTGACTCAGCTTCTTTTAAGACTTGAAAGGTTACTTCAGATTTTTCTAGTTAATATCTTTCTCAAGCTAAATAAGCTATTGATCTTTTATTTGAAACAAAACTCGCGGACAATAAAGTTGCTAGAACTCCCATCGAGACTCATGCCAAATTTGATGGACTCCTCTTTAAAATCCTACTCTCTATTGACTTAAGTTAGTAATCTTATAAATCTCATTGTTACTCAACTTGATATCATCTATGTTGTTCATATTGTCATTCAAGAAATGACCATGCCTCGTATGACTCATTTTGTTGCAATCCTTCAAATTTTTAGCTATGTCAAGGGCACATTATTTCATGACCTTCACTTTTTCATGCTCATTCTACCTTGGAGTTTACAGCTTATTCGATGCTTGACCGAGCTAGTAACCCTAAAGATTGTCGCTCCACCATGGGCTACTATTTATTTATTTATTTTATTTTTTTGCACCTCACTTATCTCATGCGTAGCAAGAAACAAACCGTTGTCATTCGCTCTAGTAGAGATTCGAATATAGAGCTCTTGCTGATATGGTGTCACAAAGTTATTGTTGTTGTGACGGCTCTTGGAAGACACGAAAGAATGACATAATAGCAGAACATCCATTCATTGTGACTATTGAAGTGCTATCCAAATAGCACCCAATATTTGACAACAAAAAAAAGCATGTAATAATATTTGATGAACGCATCAAGTACATTGAAAATAGACCGCCATTTCATCCGACACCACTTTTTTGGTGGCACTGTTCGACTTGCATCCACTGCATCCGCTGATCAAACCGTCAATATCTTCATCAATACATATTCATTTGGGCGTTTTCTGGATCTTTTCTCCAAACTCTATCGGACTTCCTTTTAAGTCACATTGAGTTTAAGTAGGCATTAAAGATATACCTAGGATTATTATTGGGATTAATTCGAGTTGCATTCTTTCTATGTAGGAGTCTTGTAGATTTCATTTGATAATTCACAGAATATTACATTTCTCTCTCTCTCTCTCATCTAAATTCAGAACTTGGTTACAAAGCCTAGGTTTGCTTCTTTTGTGAGTGCGTCTATCCATGTTAGTCAAATTCCATGTGTCACTCCTAACTCGACTTGCATGTGAGAAAAAAGGCAAATGTTGAAATGAAACTCAAAGATCCACATCGCTTGACAATAGAGTTCATATGCTATTTATATACAACTGGTTTTTATTTGCCCATCAGTTCAAGGATTCGGGCATGATTTTCTAACTCAATATATCATAAATATCAAATGACAATTTAAAGAAAAATCCTATCCGACTAGTATATTTTGCACCGGTAATTGACTAACGGTCGGATGAGATAATTTAAAGATGGGGAATCCAGTCCCTAAACCTGTTAAGACAGTTTCTGACGATTTTTCAAATGAATTGTTCAGATGGTGGGCAGTTGGCAAATTGTCTGAATTGCAAGCGTAGGAGAAACTCATTCAAACGAAGCAAGAAGAACAACTCACTAAGAACGAATGGGTCATTTGTAATTCAATCATATGTACAATGAAATCTTACATCATCATCATAGCCTTAAACTCATCGAAGCTGATCACACCATCTCCATCGAGATCGAAATGACCTATCATGGCCCCGCACTCATCCACGCTCTTGGACTGCCCCAGCCTGGAGAGCATCCTCTTGAGGCTCTTGGGCGTGATGAACCCGCACCCGTCCGTCGCGTACATCCCGAAAGCCTCTCTCAAGTCCCCCATCTTCTCTTCCTCGTCCCCACCTTCCATGAACCCAATGAAGTCCTCCAAGCAGAGGAGGCCGTCCCCGTCTGAGTCCAGCGACTCGACCGCCACCTCAACTTCCTTCAGCAGCAGCTCTCCGCCCATCAAGCCCACGCGCTGCCTCAGCTCCGAAGGCGAAAGCCTACCGTCTCCATCCTGGTCGAAGCACCGGAACACACGCTCGTATTGATCCGCGAGACTCACCATCCTATTATGGACACCGAAAACCGAGAGTACTCACTCAGCCGTGGCAAAGAAGGACAGAAATTACAGAAGAGAGATACGAAGGCAGAGGTGGGTTTGGCTTGATCAATCAAGCATGGAGTTTTATATACGTAGTACGTGTACCGCGGGAGGCATGGAAGAGAGAGCACCCAGGATGGAGCGTAGATGTTGCTCTGAGGTTTCCCCTGAAAAAAAAAAGAAGTCAAGAGAAGAAGGATCTATTAATTGCCGCGGCGTGGCAAGTTTGACAAGATGATGGTATTACATGTGGGACTAGAATAAGGCTTTTCGAATTCGTAATGGTCAAATCTCAACCGTCTAGAGCAAGGCTTCCTGCAATTTTGTGAGTTATCAATATCTCCACGTGCGATTCGTTTTCGTTACAACAGAAGATGCTCGGATCCCCGTCCTATTTCGTCGGCGGGTTCCCATTGGATCTACTCAAAAACATTTTACGTTGTGCATGCATTCAATACGTGGTGCGAATTATATCACAAGTCGTAATGAAAAACATGTTTCCTACGGTCTAACATAGATTGATTTATGTATAAAATATCAATTTACTATGAACTAAGATCTAACCGTCTTGGTGTATTTCGTCATGTCACCTTTTGGGAATATAAGATGTTGTGGTCTCTCGTCTCTTCGTCCATTCGAGCCTTTTCTCCAAATCTTGATGTAGGTCCTTCCGGCGATACCAATTCGACAACTTCTGACATGTTTGCCCCACCCGAGGGTTCTCCACCTTCGGATATTCGATCATCCTCTCATCATCGTTCCATCAGAGTAAGTCAACCCTTCTGCTAGATTTTGTGATGATTACTGCTGTTACTCTGCTCTTGCTTCAACCTCACCTAAATACATAAGCTAGCAGTTGTAATAATATTTAATCATTAAAATCATGTCTGCATCTAACCGCTTAAACTTTTAGAACAGCTCGATGCATTCCCATATAATCTTATATGGTATCATAATAGGAGATCGTGAAATATTTAAATATTAAAGCATGTCTTTATCTAACATGTTAAGTTTTTTGAACAATTGACGGTGGTTCCATATAATCTCACAATTATAATCCCCACAGATGAGTTGCAAGCTTTAGACAAATCTTATACGCTTATTTGGTTAATTTGCCTCTCGATAAGTCTGTTGTAAGTTGTAAGATGTATATAGTACTAACATAAAGGAGGATGGTACCGTGAATTGCTATAAATCTCAGCTAGTAGCGAAAAGTTTTACTCAAGAACGCGGAACCGACTATGGAAAAACTTATGCTCCTATTGCATGTCTTACTTTTGTCCGAAGTCTTCTTGTTGTTGCCGCTGTTAACCGTTGGTCTTTAAAAAGTGTACTCCTAAATGACAAACTCACCGAGGAAGTCTATATGGTGCCTCCTCCTCTCTACAAGCGTCCTTGTAAAAAGTGTGTAGATTGCCTCGATCGTTATATAGATTGAAATAGGCTCCCTAGGCATAGTATTCCAAGTTTAGTCGAATAGTGGAATTCTTTGGTTTAAAAATCAGTCCCTTTGACCATCCTCTTGTCATTCAACACACATCTCGTGGGTTTATTATGTTGTTCTTATATGTGGACAACATGATTATTGCTAGCGATGGTCGCACTGGCATTTAAAAACTCCAGCAATATCTCAATCAATAGTTTGAAATGAAAGATCGTAGGCAACTCAACTACTTTTTAGACATGGAGGTTCCTTCAAATCCTTATGGTTAATATCTTTGCCAAGCTAAATATGTCATTCATCTTTTTTCTCGAGCAAGACGCATCAAAAACAAGGTTTCTACAACTCCTAATGAGACCCATGCCAAATTTGATGCCCAAGATCAGACTCCACTTTCGAGTACTACATTCTATCGAAAATGACTTGGTAGTCTTAGATATCTCATTGCTTCTAGGCTAGATATCGTATAATCTGTTCAATTTTGTAATTCAATGCATGTCGGCACTACAGCTTATTTTGTTGGAGGCCTTCAAGTTCTTCGCCGTAAGAATTGGACAAGATGAGATTACTTTATTTCTACAAGTATTTAAAGTACAGGATAGCTAATACTTTACGGAAAGTTAAGAGCTAGAACAAATGCAATACAATATCTATCCTAAGCTATGACTTTTATACATGGGAAGATGAAACCCTAGATACAAAGAAGGAAAAGTATTTGTCAACTTTGGAAACTCTCGCTGCACTTGCCAAGAGTATCAAAATTGCTTGACTGGTCTTGATCCGATTGAGAGTAATTTTTGGAATTGATTTGATCTTGATCAAATTGAGAGCAATCTTTGAAATTGCTTTGCTGTTGAGATATACTTTCACCAATATTCGCCACGTCAAGGGTACATTATTTCATGGCCTTTACTTTTCTACTCATTCTACTTTGGAGTTGATAGCTTATTATGAGGCCGACCAGGCTAGTGACCCTCAAAATCATCGCTCCACTATGGACTACGCTTTATGGCAGCTCACTTATCTCATGGTGGCAATAAACATATTATTGTCGCTCGCTCTAGTACGAAAGTTGAATAGCAAACTCTTCTTGATGTGATATCACAAGTTGTTACAGTTGTAATGGCTATTAGAAGACATGAAAGTTTGTCATAATAGCATAATAGTCATTCATTGCGACAACTAAAGTGCTATCCAAATAGCACATAGAAAATTTTTCATGCACATACCAAGCACTGTGACATTGACTTGTATCCACTGCATTCACTAAGATTGCCGATATCTTCACAAATACACATTAACCTATGCGATTTCTAGATTTTTTTTTTCCAAACTCCAGTTGACTTCCTTTTAAATCACCTTGAGTTTGAAGGGTGCTAGAGACATATTGTAGGATTACTATTGTAATTAAGTTGAATTCCATTCTCCCTCCATTTACAGGAGTCTTGTACTTTGTTTATGTGGCATGCAAAGAACATAACATTTTTTTCTATTTTTCATCGTAATTCTCAATTAGCTGACAAAGCCTTGGATTTGCCTATTTCGTGTATGCATCTACCCCATTAGTCAAATTCCATGTGACACTCCTAATTTGGCTTGCACGAAAGGGAGGTGTTGAAATATCCAACGTCACTTGATAATGTGGTTTATATGCTCTTTACACACATGCAATCTCGTTTTATCTTAGACCAAAAAAAAAAAAAAATCTCATTTCGTCTATTAGCTTGAACTTTTGGGTTGACTTTTTTAACTCGAATTCTCCAACATTTGAAATGATAATTTAAAACAAAATCCTATCTGACACGGGGTATATTTTGCACCAGTAATTGACTAACTGTCGGACGAGATAATTTAAAGATAGGGGGATCCAGTCCCTAAACCTGTTAAGACAGTTTCTGACGATTTCTCAAATGAGTTGTTCAGATGGTGGGCAGTTGACAAATTGTCTGAACTGGAAGTGTAGGAGAAACTCATTCAAATCAAGCAAGAAGAACAACTCACTAAGAACGAATGGTTCATGTGTAATTCAATCATATGTACAATTACAATGAAATCTTACATCATCATCATAACCTTAAACTCATCGAAGCTGATCACACCATCTCCATCGAGATCGAAGTGACCTATCATGGCCTCGCACTCATACACGCTCTTGGATTGCCCCAGCCTGGAGAGCATCCTCTTGAGGCTCTTGGGCGTGATGAACCCGCACCCGTCCGTCGCGGACGTCCCGAAAGCCTCTCTCAAGTCCCCCATCTTCTCTTCCTCGCCCCCACCTTCCATGAACCCAACGAAGTCCTCCAAGCACAGGAGGCCGTCCCCGTCCGAGTCCAGCAACTCGACCGCCACCTCCGCTTCCGTCAAGAGCAGCTCTCCGCCCGTCAAGGCCACGCGCCACGTCAGCTCCGAAGGCAAGAGCTTACCGTCTCCATCCTCATCGAAGCACCGGAACGCACGCTCGTATTGATCCGTGAGTCTCGCCATGTTACTATGGACACCGAAAACCGAGAGTAATTACTTAGCTACAGTCTGTAGCGAAGAAAGAGAAATTACAGAAGGGAGATACGATGGCAGATACGGTATTTGCATGATCAATCAAAGCATGGAGTAATATTTTATACACGTAAGAGCATGAGTACCGCGTGAGGCATGGGAAGAGAGAGAGAGAGAGTAGCCAGGGTAGAGCGTAGAAGTTACTCCGAGCTTTCAATTGAAAAAACAAGCCTCGAGGGAGAGAGAGAGAGGAGGACAAGTATGGATTACAGCGCGGAGTCGAGTTTGACAAGGTGATGACGACGACGATGATGATGATATTATCTTCAACGGTCTAGAACACAACAGAGGATTCTTTGGTCAAAAGACATTCGTTGGCGTGTGGATTGTTGGTTTGGTTCCACTTTTTGATTCGATGAAACTTTCCCGCTGGCTCCGCCGAAACGTAGTGGGGGATTGAGCGTTCAATTCGATTGGATCCAACAACATTCGATGGAAATCATTTTCGTTGCAATCTCCCCTTTGTCCGGGAATTTCCTGTTGGGAAAATCCATATAAATGTATCATTTATAGAGTAATCATAATGGCAAACCTTCTTCCTCTTATTTTCCTTTTTTTTTCTTGTTTGCTTTCCCGCTTATAATATGGCGATAAACTTTATATACACAATCATGAAGAATTTCAAAATAGGAAAATTACCCGGTTAATCGTAAATCAATTATACAAATGTGAAATTTAATACCAAATTTTTCAATCATGTCAATTTATTCTTAAAACTTTGAGTGAAATTCTAATTTGTCTTTTCCATCAATTTTCGCTAAAATCGCTGATGTAGCAGATACTCTCACTCCAACAAATCTCCAACGAAAATTTGTAAGAAGGGTTATAATGAAATTTCGCGCAAATATTTAGAACTAAATTGATTGAATTGAAAAGTTTATGAGTGAATTAACGTCGGAGTGATTTTCCCACTTACACAACTCCAACTAAATTGGCCAAATTGAAAATTTTATGAGTGAACTAACGTTTGAGTGATTTTCCCACTTACAACTCCCATAACAAGCACCTTAATAATAACCATTTCGAATCAAATTTTGAAAACACAAGAAGTATTCTCTCTTATATCTAGTTCCTCCTTTACGCTTATCCTCGAATATATTCCCGTTCGGCTTTGAAGTAGCAAAATTTGTTAGCAGAGACTCCAGAAAACAACATATATCAGTATGACAACTCTTTGAGTTTGCTACGATCACGTTTTATTAGAATCGCGTTAATCCATCTTCCGGGAAAAATGCATTTGCAACCCCTCTCAACTTGCGAACTAGTGTGACAAATAGTCATGAAAAACATATTTCACTCTGTCTAAAGTCTGCATAACACGCGAGCGAAGACACCGAATATTTCTAAAATTCGATTATGTACAAAATCCCAGTCGGATCGGATAGGAACTGACGCCGGCCTTTGCTTCTGGTTAGTATTTACACCTGGGTCTAAACTTATTTCCATATTGTCTTCAATTACCTTAAGAATGCATTTTTCATCATCAGATAGTCTCCTCCACAAAGATTTTATGAATCCCAGCCCCACATACGATTTGAAGGTAAGATCTCTACACCACTCTTCACATAAGCAAAGGGTGAGGTGAAGAAAGAACGAGAGATGGAGGAGATTGAACAAGTGAATTCACTTGTAAATATACATCTCACTGTCCAATTCATTGAGGCCCTCAAATAGATAAGAAAACGATGGATATCCTCTATCTGATTCCAACAAACTACTCAAAACCTCCTGTACCTGATTGCAGGAGCATGAAAAATCATGATATGTGCACCAAATCACAGCTTAGGTCATATCCAATGGTAACCTTCTGTATTCGCCCAAGCTTGTGCCCCGAAATCTCACCGCCGAGGGACTTTTCTCGGTGCTTGAAGTTTCTCATCTTGAAAAGGCAAAGGGGGAAAATATTATTTTGATGCTGTTGCCTCAACATCAGACAAAATTTCATCCATCTCCTCAAAGTATGGCCAACTTTTTCTGCTTTTATCCCCACTTTTGCTTTCCTGTTTGAGAAAAAAGAGCATTACACAAGTTCTCGGATTCAAATAAGCATGCAACCAACACAAATCAGTTCAATTCACTTTTTCCCTGTTCTGGGTCCATCTATCCTTGTCAGACAAGTGCTCGGATTCAAATGGGCTATAAAAATACCATTCTTCCAATCTTAATCTCGTTTGAATGGGCAGATAATATATCAGACAGAAAGTGTACTAGCGAAAAAAGGATTAATTTGATGCACTTACAGGATCCTGGAACAACAATCTATAGCCCAGAACAAAAAAAAAAAAACAATCTATAGATAGAACCAAATGCATCAGCCAAAGGAAAAACAAAGCCAAGGTGATTAACCTTGCATTAAGAACTGATAGAACCAAGGAGAAGAAACAAACATGTTTGGGCGCAGAAATACTTTAAGTTCAAATTACACTGCAATTTGTGGAACGAATCGAATGTTTTGGCAAGGAATTTTAACTGCACAGAAAGACAAGATGCAAATGAGAACCAACCTCGTATTTCTGAACTAAAGAGGTCCATAGAGATTTGCACTGTGCTGGACTACGGGTAATTCCATCTCCTAATAAGTTTGTCGATATCTCCTCCCAGAGTGCCATTCTGCCCTTCACAACTTGAAATTTTCTGTGCAACTCTCCACGCGATTTAATCAACTTCTTAATCTCCTCGGGTTTCCATTTGTTCCTTTTCAGAGGCCTAGAAGGTTTTGCCTGAGTAGTTGACATTTCCAAGGACTCCTCACCGCTACTCTCAGTTCCATCTTCTGTGGAATCCAACTCGATGTCATTTATTCGGGAGGAACCGTTGACATCTCTTGCCAATTTATCCACAGCAGGTGCAGTAAGACATGATTTCCAAAAATCATCCAAATCATCGGAGCTGGAAGACGCAGTTTGTGTTTCTGATATTTCTGAACTTGTAGTAGGAGTGGTTTCCTCAGGCAAAAGCCTTTTGTCTTCAATCTCCTCACCTGGATCAAGAATCATTTCAATGTAAAGTCAAATTTTAACAGATAGGACACACATGTTCACCTGGATCAAGAATTGTCTTCAGATGCATGATTGCAAATACACCATGCCAAAAAGAGAACGTATACAACTTATCTAAAGCAAATGATCACAAAAAAAATAATAATAAGCATCAACCAGCACTGCGAGAATCTATACTGTTGATTATAGCAAATAGGCATTCAATTGATATGCAAAGCACAAATTACAAAATTTAAATAGCTCAGCATATAAACATGCATATACTCAGTTCGGACATAAGCACACCCTTTTGTAAGGAAAATATTTTAGCCAACTTTTACCTTTCTTTTTACACACTGTTTATCTTTGTTTCAATTTTCACACCAGTTTACTTTGTTTATTCGCCACTTCAAATTATTAGTGAGGGGTTTGAAACCTTCCACCTTTGCCCCAGCTCCAACATCCCAAGTGACTAGCCAATCTCAACTCCAGATCAATCTCATAGCTGTCATGAATATGATAAAATGAACAGAACTAAAATAAGCCCAAAGAAAAGAAAAGGAAAACTAAGCGGACGGTTTTAGCATCTTTCTTTTAACAGAATTATTAATTTCATCAGATTTCTAGAAGTTTCCGCAGAGAATGATCTATAGATTATCCAGTCACATACATAACATATAGCACAAAAGAGGAAGAGAGAAACCTTCAGAACTCCGCTCTGAATATTTCTCTGTATAATAGCGGCCATTGCCATCTTCCACTTGCCTCTTGCTTGATTTTGTCTTCTTCGGACTACCACCAACCATTTTCTTAAGTGCAGACATCCCAAAGGTGACATGAGACTTTCCAGATAACCTATTGTCAATCTCATGAGAGAGGACTGCATCTGGATTTTCTGCAGCAATAGCAATCACTTCGGGCCTTTTACCACTGTATTTTCGTACCATCTTCCTCAGAACTTCAGACACAGTTCTTTCCATGTGGGACAGAGGACAGTTAACAGGACAGCTAGAAAGCGCAGCGTGGGCAGCTTTATGAAGCGCATCCAAAAGCTTCCCCTTGTCAAGCCACAAGCAACGAGTAGTAATTCGTATCTTTCCTTTTAAACTGCCTTCCACCGCACCATCTGCACTCTGAGGCCTCAGAATTTCCATGCTGCAAGAAAAGGATTATCAGGAACCAAGTGCATCAAAAGAACAAAATTGCTTAATATGGAGATAAGCATTTGCCAGCCTACCTGACCACAACAATGCCATCAGAAGCAATCCTTAGTCTCTCGTCTACGCAAAGCTCAGTTGATGTGCCAAATGCTTTATCACCATCACTATACATCAACTAAAATATAGACCACATATTAATGAGAATAACTCAAATGATTTCTTTTAGACATTCAAGCGTTTTAGAGACACCGACCTGTAAATTCTCCTTCCCAAGGGAGATAAAACCATTAGACAGGACTCTTCTGTTCCTCAAATGAGAAACCCCCAGCATCTCTCCATTTTTTATGACCTGATAACACACTGAGTATTTTAACACCACACGGTAATCCAAATATAAAGAAAAACCTAATGAACTACAGCCAGAAGAAGTCATACAGTCATACCAAAAGGACACTATGACCTACGAATTAATCTTAAACCAACAAATGGAAGTGAAGGAAGGCGATAAACCATGCCCAATGGGGTACACTATCATTCTTTTTACCATGTTCGAAGCGATATCTTGCCAAGCACTTTCAATGTAATGGAGTTAAATTTCATGCAAGATTGACGAGACACATGTTCCCATGCACCTCTGACTCTGTCTCAAGCGAGCAGAGAAGACTGTGTGTAGGCAATAAAGGAGTTATTAAAATAAGAAATTCAAGTACATCAGAAATGTACAAGGAAAGAAAAAAGGAAAGGAAAAGCAAGAATTAAAGGAAAACATCGAGAGTAATTTTCGCTAAGTAGCACCCAAGATACAAAACAAAACAACACAAAAAAAAAGACTGACATGAAATCCGCACTCCCTCACTAATGCTGCTGCAGTAAAAAAATGCCAGGACAAATTAATATACTCGGGACAGATGATGTGAACCAAGTAGAAAGTTTATCACTCCAAGTCCTGGACTACCTGATAGATCGGAGGAAAAGTGTGCCAGAAAACAACCCTCTGCATGATCACATTATCTTATCACTAATAAAACGATAGACAAGATGGACTTATCGATTTCTTGCAGGACCAAATTAAATTAGTTGGACATAAGGTGAAATTTAGGAAAGTGATATAGTATGACGCTTTTCCTGGCAATAGTAAGAGAGAATTCCGTGGCGGTGCTAAAGGTTGGAAAATCACTTGAAAGAAAACAAAATGCATTAGTTCAGTTGCAGCCTCTCTACATATTGTCACCCAGCGCATCAACAATAGTGTCCAACCATCTATTCCACATGTGGGATAAATTCCAGCAAGAAAAGGCAACAGTTTGCATTCAGAACTCAACTTATTCGTGCGGCACAAGTTATTATTCTAAAGCACAAGAAAGAACACCAAGAACCATCAGACCTACATTTAGTAGAAACAGGCGTCTTAACTGGTATAAAAAAAAACCCAAATACAGAAGAAACTTACAATGACACTCAACCTACTGTACCACAGCCAATCATCTTGGGACTTACAGTTGTGTGTCGTATACCCGTTGATTTGCCAAGCAATTCATGTTCCTTCAAGAACAAGAGTTCTCCATGTATGGGAACAAAATGTTGGGGCTTCACAATCTTCAGCACTTCATCCTTCAAATATCAAGTTACGTACCTTCAACATCAGTATCCATACTACAATAAAATTCAGGACACAGATGCCAACATGAAAAATATAAAAGTTTGTTGCATAAACAAAGCAAAACTTAGAACGAACAATCAAACTGGTTAGGCAACATATAGTTGGTAATTATAACCCCAAAATAGTTTAACCAACGAGATGAACAAGAAACAAACATGAATCTCATGAGAAACAAGAAATTCTGTTTACCAATTCCTCCCGATATCCATGACCAGAAGTGTGCAGCCCCGAATTCCTACCCATTACTACAGTTGACCCAATATCTGCTAAGCGGTTCATCATTTTCATCACTCGCGACTCGTTACCAGGAATCACCTGAAGATATCAGATAATTAGACATTCTGATGATAAAAATTGTGGCAAGATATAGTGAACCATAAGTATTAATGCTTTAAGACACTAATTAAGGAGCTCTAAATGTTCAAGACAGTAAAGTAAATTGGTGAAAAGCCAAAAGGTGGCTTGTCATACCAAAATATTAACAGTAAATTATCCTTATCAGTGCAACAGGAGAGTTGAGTTCAAGCTAATGAAGATTCATTCCGACCAAAATGATCCAAGGGACCCGCAAGCAGCATAATACTGTTCTGAGGCTGCGTTCCATTCCAGCAACAGCGTGAAAGGTTTAACACAAAGGTTCGTCATCACGATCAAATCAAGCATTTCTGTTAAACTTCATTAACTGATCCTAGGAAAAAGCACTTGAAGTAATGGAGCATCTAACCACCAAGCATTAAGCAATTTGTTTCATGCGCGATTCAGAAAATCACCTCCAAGACCCAATTACTATTTCAGCAAAAATTTGGCAAAATATGCTTTGTGACCCATGTAACTGTCCAAGAATAAGCCAACAGAAGGTTTCAACAACAATGTATATATGAGCTAATATTGACATATGACAATTTGTCCACTAATAGAGGCATAAGGTTGTTTAGTATCTTTAATCACCAATCGGTGACTGAAGTGGAATCTGCATTGATCTCACTTCAAGCGATCTTGTGATGACATGTAATATACTTTCCGCATATTCATCAGGGATTCATTTTAAGTGATATGTATCATAAAGGAGGACAATGCAAACTTCATTACCTTAGCAGAATACAGTATCATGTCTTCCTTGTTCAATTTGAGGGAGTGACTACTACCATAAGAAGCAAGGTTCAGGGCAGCTCGTGGTTCTGCCTGACATCGCAATGCAGATAGCAACATGTAATTTCTACATTCTGGTTGTTTAAAATCACAAGTAAGATCCACTAAAGTTCCTTACTTGGGAGCCCGTTGTGACAATTAGTAGATCCTTTGGGGCATATGCATCAATATCTTCCACTTTAATCTGTGCCAAAAAAAGGTAAAATTGACAGGAAAGTTCACAGTAGTAATTAAGAAGACAAATACAACATTTGATATAGATTTTCACCATTTAACATTTCATCCATCAGCTTAAGCTTTTAGTTTAGTTGTCAGTGGCCCGTGAAATTCCACACTACGAAAATAAGGTGCCAACAACTCGCTTTGTAAAGTTCACACCAACAGAAAGCAATTGTGACTTTTCAAAGTTAATAAAACCTGAACAAGAGCTTCTTAAGTCCCACTGATGACAACACAAAACATTAGTCTATTGCAGAAAAGGGTTTATGACTTTTCTACCAAAAGGGAAAGAAATTATTTCAATTCATCAGAAACCATGAAAAGCTTCATGACTATTAACGACTTTGAATATTTCCACATTGAAAGAGACAAGAATAACAATGAAAGGCTTATCTCATGGAAAGGATATCATGCACATGGATTCTTTAGACAATTTTCCTGTAATGCTTAGAGGCCAGATTGAGTTTGTAGCTAGAGGCATATTAGTAAGGTTTAGACTAATAGTCATAGTCCATCACAACAGTTACTAGAGACAAACACTGAAAAAACCGAGATTCCAATTCAAATAACATTGGCAAGAGAATGGAAAAAGGATCTGAGAGCTTTACCAGTGTTGATGGATCAATTGATGCCTTCCCATCCTTCCAAGCTGCATCCAAATATGTCCTCAGTGACATGCCAACAAGGACCTAACGTGATCATATGCTATATGTAAGGTCCACGGTTAGGAATTTCAAGTACAAAGCGTGACAATATAGTAGCTGGGAAAAGCATACCATCTTTCTACCCGTTAAATCTGCAGCAGCTTTTACACTTCCAAGCCTGTGTATGTTTGAGGCAAACTGAGTAGTAACAACCCTCCCTTTAGCAGCAGAAATATGTCTCAATAATGCATCTGCAACAGAAGTCTCACTTGTCGTCCTCCCAGGTGCGAGCACATTTGTAGAGTCGCTCATCATCTGAGAGTGAAGGGACTGAACAAGTTAACTAAATGTCCTTTCTTGACTTTCTGTCCATAAAAGAGATTCAAAGCGAGAGAGAGAGAAGGAACATTCCAAACGGAAAATATATATAGCAAGTCTAGACAGAATCAGAGTGGCAGATGAGTCTGAGGGATGTCAACCAAGATTAATCGTGCTCTCATAGAAACAGCATTCGTCGATATCTATGCAATTTAAATATTCAACAATTCACTCTCACCCTATTCATATTCATTGGGATGACACAACCGAAAAATGAAAGAGAACTTAGAAGGATGCCAACCGCAAAGTTTTGGTTTAACTGAAAACTTTCTCCACCAAAAACATGTGTAGCCAAACATGCCATAATAAACGAATGGCCTACCAGCGTGACTCCTTCCTTGGCGAGCTGTTCCAGAGATTCACGGTCAAAGATGTTCCCATCCAATGGTGATTCATCAATCTGTTGAACATAAGAGCTTGTATACAGCTTAAACTTATAAAAAAGAATATGCAGCAGGAAAGAGAAAAAAGAAGAAGAACGAATTCTTACTTTCCAGTCTCCAGTATGGAAAATTGTACCATCTGCACAGCGAAGTACTAACCCACAACAATCAGGGATAGAATGGGTAACCGTTATAGGCTCTATCTCAAAAGGCCCTGCCACAAATTTCTTCTTTGTTCTAAATATCTTCAACCTCGATGGAACAAAAATCCCATTCTCCTTCAAACGCTTCTTTATAAGCTGTACAACCATCACAAAAGGATTAGAAGAGATCTTTACAGAAGGTAAGGAAAAAAGTCAAAGAAACTTATTTGATTAACAAACTCTATGAATCAAATTGATAATTAACTTTTTTTCGAGGGAATTCATTGAACAGAAGACAGGCAGTCCAAGAAGCTCCAGCCAGGGTTAATATGATGAGAATATAAACTGTATACAACCATAACTTCCAACAAAACCACTATTAGTTAACTTGCATATACCAGTCAGTTATAGTTAGCATCTAGACGAAAACCGTGATTGGTTGAGCTGCTAGTAACTTTGTGGCAGATGGGAATTTTCTTTCAAGAGTTAAAACTCTAAAAACCATAGCAAGGAGTACCTCCATAGTAAATGATGAAGCAAATATTGGTGTGCGAGAGTCCAGCGCTGGGATCACCTGCAAAGAAATGAAAAATACTTTTACAGCATAAAATAAATAATATTACATTAAGCATATTCCAAGCCTATAATAAGGTGGAGACAAGGAAAAGGGATAAAAAGTTAATGGGAAAAGGCATCTACTGAATACAGAAAAAGAGCTAAATCTTTTAAGTTTCCCAACTGCTTTACTCTTGGTAGGATAAAGCAGTTACCACCAAGCCATCAACAAAAAACAATAGTGAAATAGAAATAGCCGGAGAGCCTACTGCAGCCTCTCCTCTGCCTAGGCAATCAGAATATCTGCGGACAGTTCATGTGCTGGGGCTCTCCTACTTAATCCTTTCTTCCAATTTGCATATTGGATTATTTGCATTTTCCAAACTCGCCCCAAAAGTGTTTAGAACATAATAAGTCTAAGAAGACAACTTCGAGATGTCAGAAGAAAAATTACCCAAGGCAACGCACCAATGTGATC
Organism: Rhodamnia rubescens; assembly: GCA_021437795.1. NCBI lineage: Eukaryota > Viridiplantae > Streptophyta > Magnoliopsida > Myrtales > Myrtaceae > Rhodamnia > Rhodamnia rubescens. The sequence continues at coordinate 6,100,575 of JAILYA010000002.1, read as the reverse complement.
TTCATGGCCATGAGTTATAACAACTGCTTCAATTTTGTGGCTCCATCTCCTAATAAATGTGGTGTCAGGGATGATTTTTTGCACTCCAAGTTCATCGTAGCTGAAACCAGAAAATAAGTGTCATCAAGAGACTCCTCTGCAGGAGCTTAAACTTCAAGATAGGAAAGTGAATATCTAACTTCGCAAACCCTTCTTTTTTTCTTTTTTTCTTTTTTTGAGAAGGCAACTTACTCTGGAAACATGACACCAGCATCAATCAAGATATAGCGATCGAAGTTCCCAACAAGCATACAATTCATCCCAATTTCACCCAACCCACCAATCGGAAGAACACGGAGTGGTGGGCCATTAGAACCTTCATAAAATTGCTCCATCTTGCGCTTAACAGAATCTTCCATACTTTTTCCAGCTCCTTCCATTCTTCCAGACTTCTTGCGTGGAATTTTAGACCCATGCATACCTAAAAGAAATAATATCATTCAAATAATTTTCATGCAGACCATCCGACCTTGAGCAGAATAAACAACTTGAGATATAACACAGCTCACTCTGCATTCAGGAGTGCAGAAACAAGTATGCAAAGATACAAGAAAACATGCGGTTGAAGAGCTCAAGAAATGCTTTCGGATGGTGATGTCTGACACGTGCTAATCAGATGAGCAGAACTCAAGCATCTCTCCACCAACATGAGATCCGGCAAGACCATGTTATCAGTCCTATGTTTTTTTAAGTGAAACAATCAATTTCATAAGAGGATTCATCCCCCAACTCTGACTTTTATCAGAACTACACCATGCTAAACTCCATCGGAGCTTTACATATGGGAAACAGCTGAAAGCATCGGTTTAACATTTATCCTGAGTGCTTAACTACAGGCTCGTGGCTGACCAAGTCAATACCATCAACAAATTAAAACCCCAAGACAACCCGACAGCATAAACAATCAAGACCGATTATATCTCAAGACCTCCACCTTGAATAGCTTTGACTCTGCTACTCAACAGCCATGAAACCTGTAAAGAGGAACTCACCAGCAACAGAGCAAGAAACAGAGGTCTTGCCAGGGTTCTTGTTCTTGGGGCAAGTGGGCATGTAGGGACAGGGGGAGAAAGCACTAAAAGCAGCCATCTTGCGGGGATAAGCCCGCCGCATGCGAAGCTGCGTGCACGGAAACGGAGACGGCAGTACCCCGGACTTCATGTACCGAATCGCGTCGTACCCATCAACTTCAAGGTTGTCGGGAAGAAGATAAACCCTGCAAATCGGACGAAGCGAAGGACGAGGAAGGTTTAAGACGACAAAGATTTGAGAGAGAGGAGGTGGGTTGGAGCGGGAAATGAAGCGAATCAATGGTACCCTCACATGGTTTACCTCCCCTCTCTTATCATCTGAAAACGCTCTCACGTGCAGCGTACTGCCTCACGTGCAGCTCTTGCCCATTGAGAAAAAAAGCTTTTGAAAAAAAAAAAATAATTTCATGTCATTCTTCTCAGCGATTTAGTCCGGAAAATATTTAAAAAAACCTCGGACATATGAAAATAGTTGTCGCTTGAACCCTCCTTTCTTGCCCCAGATCTCTTGTTCTAATTCAAAGAACCATAACCGAGATTAATTAAGATCTCACGCAAATGTATTCAATCTTAAATCCAACGCTTTAATAGCTTACTCACAAGGAAGACCCGCTCATTGGCAAGGTACCCAATGAATCTAGAGAAATTTACATTAGCGACTTCTCGGGGTTAAAAGTTGGAAAGCATCTTGTCTCCGAAGAATCATCTTGCACAAGCAACTCTAGCTCGGAACAATTTTCATGGCCTTACAGTTCGTTCAAGACTACTGGTAAGAGAACAGGCGTAGTCTAGGAATCAAGCCCATGCATATTACACCAGCATAGCCTCAACCTCACAGATAAGACGGTTTCCAGGCCTCACATGGAGCTTCAGGTGGAGTCTACTCGAGCCGTGCATTACGAACGTCGTGGTAAAAACAGTACAAAGAAACGGGAGACGGTTCACATTGGTTTTGTCATTTCGGGCAGTTCCATCTCGGATCATTATCCTCGACAGCAAATAGATCATAGTTCTGAATTCCATCATTATTACATGGCGATTCTTGCAGATAATGCATTAGCAAGAAATGTGTAAGCCATTATCTGTGGCTTGCACTTAACCAACACGGACTATGTAATGCCATACGAGGGCTCCTGCGATTGATGAAAACTCGAGCGTCGTGCCTCCCCACGGCCTGATTAATATGCCGTACATGCTAACTCATACACAAAGAGAGGTAGAAGCAAGGACCGATGGCATTGTCTTCATGCATCAATGAGAGAAACTCGCTGGTCTTGTACAGTTCCCTATTTCTGCTCACCGTCTGCTTTAGCCTGGACCTGAGCCGCAGACTGTAAGTTCCAAAGGACGTCTTCGAACGACGGACGGCTCCCGTCGAAAGACATGCACTTTTTCGCTATGGAGATGACGATTGATAATGATTCTTGTGAGCAAGTGGTTAGAATAAATGGATCCACTATGCACTGCCAGCCGTCGTCCTGTCTGCTCAATAATGCCTGTTAGAGCAACATAAGGAAAAGGTCAGTCCAGTCGATTGTAAATTCCGAAGCAAAACAGCAGTTTTGGCCTGGTCTTTTCTCCCCCTAAACAGCTGCCCGAATCATGAAGCATCCGAACTCTGAACCAAATAGTACATACCCTCCAATTTCCAGATTCGGTAACGGGGCTCTCAAGGAGCACAAGATAGTCAGGTGAAGAACAGTGCCTGCACCCCTTGTTATGCTGGTTAAGAGTTGTTTGATAGCTATTAAGAGTAAAACAAAGCTCCTTTTCTTTTCTGGACCAAAGGGCATAGGTGGGTCTTATCAGCTGCTATCCTTTTTGAGGATTCCTACTTTTTACAACTTGGGGTTTGTCTCAGGAAGAACAACTATGAAATGTTTTAAACAAGATCTTGAGAACATACCATTTCATTTAGTATAAACTCCTCTCTTCTACTCGCTATTGAAGGTCCAATGAAAGACTCCAGTATTATGAATCCAAAGCTGTAGGCATCATCCTCAAAGATTTTTCTTTGCCTGAAATAGGAATTACCTGCTGTTAAAGACGCAAAATGATCAAAGCAAAAACTATTTCCAGTAAAAAAAATGATGGAGCAAGATAGAAGCAAGCTATCTACTCGAATTCTTTGTCTACAGAGATGACCTCCTTTCTCCTGCAGGAACACAACTTCTGCATAGAGCATACATGTTGTCCACTTTTCTGACTGATATCCATGACCCCCAACAAGATGATATGAAACGAAAGAGTGCACCGTACTTGCTATGAAGAGAAAAATTTTACCTCGATCTAGGGCCTTCTCCGTCCCCCTGCCAAGCGGAAACCAAGACCATATAAGTCACAATCAGTTCCACCAAAAATTACTCTCTTCAATTAACAAAGACATTAATGAACCTCACCCCATCCTTGTCAATTTCTCCCGAGATTACAGATAACCCGTAGTCACTCAACTTCGCCATTCCATGCTCATTAAGCAAAACATTATTTGTCTTCAATCTGTTGTTGAAGAAACCAGGAATTATTCCAGTATGCAGAAAGTGTACGGCTCTGGCCACGCCAATCAACACTGCCAACCTCTTCGACCACGTAAGAACTTTTGCAGGATTGTTCCCTGCACGTATTAAACCAATTTGATTGCCCTTGCTTTCAACATGATGAAAATACATTATGGCTGGCCATCAGGTAGCTGATACAGAATGTTCTTCGTCATGTTATCAGTGACTCATGGCGTCAATAGAATCAACCCCATCTATCTCACACTTAGAGGAGAATCAACACCAAACCTCAGTTGAAGGTTTCAATTATCATTACAATCACATAGTGAAGACTTCAGATTCTATTTCTTGATAGCTCAAATCCTTAAGATACATTATCTGTACCTTTGTATTTCAGGGCTAACACCACCAAAAATTCCAAACTGATATACCCTTGCCACATGTATCCAAAACTAATTTTCGTGTCACAAAAGATCGCAAACTAATACTCCGTGGCACGGGTGCACCAGCTTGGGGATTTTGGTGGTATTAGCCCCTTTATATAGATCAATCATTACCCCTTTCCCATAAATAATCAGAATAGAGTGCTCCCATAACTTTACACTGCATCTAGTTGAAGGGTTATTCCACTTTCTTTTCATATGTTTCTGCTCCAAAGTAAGTTACGTTTATTCAAACCACATTTGTCACTCTTCACCTTCAATTATGTTAGCATGGAATTCATAGAGAACACCCGAAGGTCTATTGCTGCTGACATTCAAGAAAAGAAAAGTAAAAACGAGGAACTATGTGGAAACTTGCTAAAAGAAATAGTAACACTGCATCAAAAAATATTCAGCTTGCAAGCAATTTAGGGGCCTGACATGGTTCTGACAAAGGTATACAGTGATTATTCTTTTCCTTGAATAAACTAGCACAAAACTAATCAATCTCACACTAACATTCTGTGCTTACCAGAGAGAAGAGCCTGGAAATTGCCATCACGCACGTATTCATATATTAGAAAGACCTTATTAATCCTTGGATCATCTCTTACACCTCCATCAATACAGTGGCCCAGTAGGCATACCAGATGTGGATGCCGAAGCTTTGCTAGCAAATCCAATCTCAGCCTTAGATTGCGGATTGAATATTTTCTTGAAGGTAAACACCTGATAGCAACTTGCATCCCGTTATCTAGTTGTCCTCTGTAAAGCTAGAAATATGTAGGAAGTCTCTGTTACAACTATATAAAGTACCCAGTCGAAGTACAATCAATAGAATCTGACCTATCTCCACATTATTTAGATGCAGGAGGATAAACATGAAGGAATTTACCTTCCCATAAGAACCTTCACCCAAAAGAAAAGTATCATCGAAGTTGTTTGAAGCTACTTTCAGCTCCTCAAAAGAGAATGACCGACATGGCGGAAGACTTTGTGCATTGATCTTTGCAACTTCAGATATGTACCCTAAGCGGCAGAGCAAAAGAGGGAGTTAGAGCTTTGCATATTCTAAGTGTTATATCTGTGGTGATCTCACTTCCAAACAAGGATATTTCTTTGTAATATTTGCATGAAAACAATCACATAAGCATTTTGGATCTGTCAGTTGAACAGTGGACAACTTACTTGCACTTGTTAAGATCTCAGATGAGAATCTAGCCTCTGAGTCATCTAGACCTGGTTTGTGTAGCAAATGCTGCTCTGACATTCCTCCAGAACAATATCTTGTGAATAGAATGAGAAAGCCAGAAGCCAGAAGCACGAAAGCTACCACACCTCCTCCAATCACACCCACCATTACTCCTACATTTTTCCCTCCAGAGCGAGGTTGTTTCACCTCACGAATTTCCAAGCAATAAGATTCTGCATGCTGATGCTGTGAGTCAACAGATAAACAATTCCCACCAGAATGAACAATCAGATCACCTGATTTGGAGCTTAGACAAGTAGGCAAACTGCCTCTCAATCTGTTGTTGGAGAAATCAACAAACCCCAGTTTACTGCTGCAGGCCATATTGTGCGGAAGCGACCCGCTCAACATATTCGATGCGAAACTCAGATAACTGATGTTCGGCAGAGAGAAGAGTGCACTTGGAGGCACTCCTCTTAGACTGTTGAAAGAAACATCAAGGTATTGAAGGTGATTCAGTTGGCTGTATTCCTTTGGCACTTGGCCAGAAAAGGAGTTCTTATTGAGGAAGGCCATGACCAGTCCTTTTGGCAATGCAGGCAAGCTAGAACTAAGCTTGTTTCCGCTTAAATTCAGAACATGTAGGTTTCTCAATCCGCTAAGGTCCGGCAATTTACCATCCATTTCGTTCTCAGACAGAATAACTTCACTCAGAGTGTTGACACTATTGACTGAAGATGGGAATTCACCTCTCAGCCGGTTGTTCCTTAAGCTCAAAACTGTCAAATTTTTCAATGCATCAAACCAATTGGGCACAGTGCCATTAAAGAAATTATCGTCCAGCACCAGAGTCTGAAGCCTCAACATAGCCGAAATCCTTGGAGGAACCAAACCGTAGAGGAAATTGGAACTTAAATCCAGATGTTCAAGCGAAGACAAACGATGAATCTTGTCAGGAAGAGGACCCCACATGCCCAATGACACCAAACGAAGGACTTTGACGCTGGTCAACCTTGCCAAAGTGCTCACAAAAGAATCCATGGAGAAGTTCTGCGACAAGGTCTTATTCGGTACTGCAAACCCTTCAAAGTAACCACCTTTAAGCGCCTTATCGCCAGCTAACTTGAGCTCGGTAACGAAGTTGTTCTCACACGTGAGGTTAACAGTTGGGGATGGAGGGAGAGAGCAAAAATCCACTCCATGAACGTTCCAAATCTCCAGCTGCGGTGGATACTCCAACTGCTTTCTAAGCTGAAGCAGCACTTGGGTCTGCGACGACTGGAGTTGGTGGGTGTGTGCAATGAGCAAACTCCACGCGAAAGCGAAGCAGAACGAGGACAAGTAGCTGCGAAACCCCATGAAAGATCTCTCCTTTATAAGGGAAGTTATGTCCGCAACCCCCTTCGCTGAACAAGATTCCCAAAGCCAGAGAAGTTAAGGTACCAAAGCAAAAGGCACCAAAGCGACTAGTAGTGTTAGGTGCTTACCCATCAGCGGAAAAATGGACCAGCATGAACTGGGTGCGTTCATTTCAGGCAAAATGCGCAGAACATCTCTAGAAAGGAAGAAACAAGAAGCAACAAGTAGGAAATATGAAATCCTAGAACTCTCACTCTGTTGCTCTGTGGTGGGGATACAATGGAGTTAATGCATTCAAGAGGTACCCCATTGGACTGAAATGATCTGTCTGTCTGGTGCAATGGGAAAGAGGGGCACTGGTCATGGCTCACTCGCTCATAACGACGACGAAATGCGATGCAACGCACAGACGAAGAAGTCTAACCGGAGCAATGAACCAGCGATCGACACGGGGAGAATCCTTCTTGAGCTCTGGAGTGTCAGCAGAAAGACCGCTCTTGCTGGCTCATAATAATATTCAAGGAAGGGAAAAGGACATAGATAACTGCGTTCAGTAAAGAAAACACGTAAAATTTTGATTTTTAGTTTTGGCCAAGCATGCCTAGGACAGTTCTGAAACAAGGCGTTGAAGCTTTCAACTAGAAGCTGGTGGTACCGTCACATGGTCTATCAACTCCTTGGGTGTAATGTGCAGGGAAAGTGGGGAAGTGCATGGAAAACGTTTAAGCCTCGAAAGAATCGGCAGAATAAATGTTCTGAATCTGTAACAATCAGCAGCCGTTGGGTTGGCGAGTGGGTTTATGAGTTTTGACTGGTCCACAAGCTCATTTACTTCTGACGGGCACTCGGTCCCATCCCTCCCTGCCTTGCATCGACCAAGTCGTTCTTTGAGCAAAAAAGGGCCTCTCTTTCGATCTGGGGGTTTGCCTTGCCACTTGCCCCGACGAGACAGGTTGTCTCCAGCTCCAGATAATATACAAAGGGAGCCCCGACGGCAAATTCTTACAGGCACTTACGCTTGCAATGTGTACGTAGCAGTTTGGATACGTATGTGCGAGACTTTGTGCGCTTTTCTCAGCATCTCTCCCTCCATCCATCTCAGACAAACCAGACATAGGCAATTGGCATTGTCATCCTAGGACACCCACCAAAAGGAGGAGGGAAGAGAAGAGGATGCTGCCATCGGAATTTCAACAGATGCAGATTCTCTCTTTCCTATGCTTTTTTTTTTCTTTTTCAGGTATGAATGTTTGTGTTGAGGTTGAGGACAAACTATTGAATGCTGCATCAGCAATGTGCAGAAGAGGCATGAGGCGCCTCCTTTAGGGAATTAAATGTGGACAGTCCAGTCCAATCCAATCCTAAAATTGGAATCCACTGGCTAGTAAACTTGATTGATTGATCAATACACAAACAGAACCCATTATCTTAACAATGAGAAACGTTTCAAACATCGGATCAGAGTTCAATGAACATTTTGCAAATCAAACATCTACGCGATAAAAGTCAAAGATAAATCTAATCGATATCGCGATCGACACGTTCTAAATCTAACCACATATGTTCCGAACTTTGTCAGATTCAATCGACATGACGCATGAATATAAGGCGTTGAAATCGATGTATCTTCGGGCCAAAAGAAAATCCAAAGTGGGGTGCTATGGGAAAGAGGAGGTGGACTAGCGAGTGGTGTCTCGGCCACATATTGGAGCTAGTTAAATGAATCGTTGCCCCACCCTCATGTGCAATGTGCACGGCCCTCTTCCTTATCAGTTATCGCTTCCAATGTAGGGCATCCTTCCCTACGGAAGTTGGCGGGTCCTCGTCCTCCAAAGTTACCAAAAGCTTCCCATCTGCCCTATCGGATCAATAGTCAGATAAAACCCACGAAAAGATTTGGCTGTGCAATTGATTCTAAGAACCACTCATCCAAATCATAGCTAATTTTAGTAACTTCCGGCTCGATGTGGCCATTCTATAGAATTGTCCTCTAGTTGCCATTGCAACAATCGGATATTCCGCTCGGTCAGAGAAATATCGAGAAATTGCAGGCTAAACTTGTGTCTTTTTGTGCTATGAAGTTATAGACTCGACCTACAGTCCTTCTCTATGACTTGCATTTATCTTTTTCAGTATACTTAAATGTATTAATTACTAATACACCGATTGTCTAAATGGCTTTGAGGGAAAAAAAGATTTCGTAAACCGAATCAAACCGTAAAATAGAACATCTTTGAAAAGAGGTTGTCCTTCATTCGTTTTCCTCAAGATGGGCCCGGCCTATCATCTGTGAGTGTTGGGCTTGCTATTCGGCCCGTCGGCCTTAATCCCGATCGTCCGGCCCGGTATTTCTACACAAGCCCAGCCCATCCCAGCCTTTGTATTTTCGTTTTTCTTTAACGCGATTTATATTTATCATATATTTTTTTTTTTCAAAACGGACAGGAAGAGGAAAAACGAAGGAGGAGACGGACAACGTTGTCGTTTCAAAAGGGAGTTTTGTTTTGGGTTGGTGGGGAAGGTGTGCGGTCCGGTGGGTTTGGTTTGAATTGAGATCGAAGCATCGGAAGGTCCGAAGCCCAACGGGGTTGGTGAGTCTTCTTCTTCGTCCTCTTCTTCTCTCCTTCTTTCTTCTTCTTCTTCTTCTCTGGCAGTGGAGAAGACCATTCTTGTCGCCTCAACGAGCCCCCAGTTCGAGAGGTAGAGATAGGGCGAGTTCAAATGGCCAACTTGGAAGATGTGCCCTCCCTCGATCTCATGACGGAGCTCCTCCGTCGCATGAAGTGCAGCTCCAAGCCCGACAAACGCCTCATCCTCATTGGTAAATCTCACTCCTTCTACGACACCTCGCTGTCCTTCTTACTTTCTCTATTTTTGAATCTGGCTGGATCTGGATAAGCCACGGCTTATCTGTCTGCTTCCATGTCGATTTAGCTGGTTTTATTCGGTGCTTCAACCTCCCCTTAGATTCGCGACTCGAGAAGATCGAATTCATGGTGAAACGTTGATGGGAAGGTGAAATTGACGGGCTTTTTCACGTGCCCCTGGCTTATGGTATTGCCTCTGTTGAGTAGAGAGTTGTCGGATAGCTCAGAGGTTGCCTGGCCAAAAGCAAAATTGACAGTAAGAATGCGGTGCGGGGTACCGAATCAGAAAAGCGTGCACTTTGTGCTGTCGAAAATGCATTTGTGGTGAATTGAAAACTCGCACGTTATGTTCTAGGAGCAGCTGAAAGAAAGGCTTCGTGGTACTTTTTGCCGGAATTTGGTGAAAGATTATGCATGTCTGCTCTAATATCAAATATGTCCCGCATTACTTCTCTATAGGCTTCTTGTGTTTCCTGCTTGTTGCTGCTTTTTTCATCTCATACTATTATTAGGTGTCGTGGCACAGGTTTATGCTATGAAGGGTAGATAGATGCATATGGGGCACATGCTTGTACTGTTCATAAGTTGTCAGTACATTTCTGTAGATTACTATTTGCAACTTTTTACTTATCTAGACTGATTAGGCATCATGGCACAGTCCTTTCTTTCTGAACTCCATGTTTCAGATGGAAAATTTAATGTTTGATGAGCTGTATTTGTGACCATTTTAGTTTTGAACCTCTCAGGAGTTATGTAGGGCGACTAAAATTGATTTTGATAATCTTGACAATTGCAGGCCCACCTGGATCGGGAAAAGGTACTCAGTCGCCCATTATCAAGGATGAATACTGCTTGTGCCACTTGGCAACTGGTGATATGTTAAGAGCCGCTGTTGCTGCAAAAACCCCTCTTGGAGTTAAGGCTAAAGAAGCTATGGACAAGGTTTGAATCTCTCTGCTTTTTCTTTTTTTGGTCAGAAAATCTCTCTGCTTTGCCTGTTATCTATCCACAGCTTAATTTGCTTATACTTCCTTTACTCGGGAATGATTATTGATGAGGTCGCCTGTAACTTCTTACTAGGGTGAGCTTGTTTCTGATGACTTGGTTGTTGGCATTATTGATGAAGCAATGAAAAAGCCTTCCTGCCAGAAGGGTTTTATTCTTGATGGCTTCCCAAGGACTGTGGTCCAAGCTCAGAAGGTGCTTTAAACTTGTCTGTGCTGTGTTTTTTGTTTCTTGTTTTTCACACGCATGCACACAAAAACACACACATTAATGCAGTATGGATTTGAGAGATGAAATGCTGAGCCAATTCTTCTGACCCAACGTTCTATTCCTCTTGCAACAGCTTGATGAAATGCTGGAAAAGCAGGGCGCTAAAGTTGATAAGGTGCTCAACTTTGCTATTGATGATGCAATATTGGAGGAGAGGATCACCGGTCGCTGGATACACCCTTCAAGTGGCAGAACCTACCACACAAAGTTTGCACCTCCCAGGGTTCCAGGGATTGATGATGTAAGCTTCTTGACTCCAGTGGTCTTTTAGTTAGAGCATATACTTAGACAAGATAGGCATCATAGCTGAGTAAACATGCGCTCATTTTGGTATTTCGCCACTTTTGGGCAATACTAAGTGTGGCTGCTCTATTTTGTTGAAGGTCTCTGGGGAACCTTTGATTCAGCGGAAGGATGATACGGCAGCTGTTCTGAAGTCAAGACTGGAGGCTTTCCACAAGCAAACTGAGCCCGTAATGTGCTATCTGTGTTTCTTCAGTTTGATTAAGTTGAATGTCGAACTGTCTAGTTACGGAGCTGATGATTTATTTCCAGTTGTGTAATTTCTCTTGTAGATGCCTGCTGATATTTGTCTATATATGTATTTTGGATCTCAAAAGTTTTCTCGGAGTGTAGTTGAATCTCTTGATCCCAGAATTCTGTTGAAGTTTCTTATGCCACAATTTTTGACATAATCTTCGTGGCTTTGTAGGTGATTGATTATTACTCCAAAAAGGGAATGGTTGCAAATCTTCATGCCGAGAAACCTCCCAAGGATGTCACAGTAGAGGTCCAGACTGCGCTTTCATCATGAGAAACGTTCCCTGGGGGATAATTTTACTCTAGGATTTTGCTGCATGAAACTTCAAAGTACCTTCGATTGAGCTGAATGCCCACCCTTTCGTCATGCTTCAAATTTGATTTCCGGCTACTATCCATACTTTTTGAGGGTTAGTTTAGTTCAATGGCCAAGAATAAAGTTACTAACAGGGGAACTTGGACAATTTTACTGGCATGCTTTGTGGGCATGCCGTTACACCATTCAATTGGTTGATTACATCAGTTGTTACCGCATGTTCGAGCAGGTTCTGGCATGTGTTGTGGACATGCTATTACCGCATTTTTTTTCCGTTTATTTGGCAACTGATGTTTTAGTAAAAGCAAAATCTGAAGCATTATTAATCAGCGCGAACACAGACACCAAGGGATAAACATAGGAGGGTCCTGTACTGATAACTTGTATAATTCATTACCTGGTGGATTTTGGCTGGTGATAGATAGTCTGTAGGTCGGCTGTAATTGGTCTCTTTGGTCTCTGTTTTTCTTTGTTCTTTGCTAGGTGGGAAATTGGATGTTATTCATAATAATCTGATGCAGAAGCAATCTGCTACAAGAATTAGGTCAAATCAGTACATGGACTGCGCAAATTGAAGAGGTTCGGTTTGGGCTGCGGGTTTTGCCCATTTCCCTCTCCCTTCTGGATCTTGTCTTGTACACCGTGGCAGCTATCATTTTTCAGGGACCAGGAAGAAAAGAAATGGCAAGAAATTGCACCAGTTACTAACGCCTCGAAGGAGAACAAACAAGTTGTAGAAACGACCGGAAAAAGTCCATGAGCCTATGAGATGTCCTAAAACTGAGAAAAAGGGAAACAGAAACAAGGTTTCAGAAGCTGCTAATGTGGGAGATCACTAACTTTTGAAGCCAAATCATTCCCAGACTGGAATGCCCAAGAACGATGAACATCACGAAGGGGCGCATATGCAAAGGGAGGAGAGGGAAGAAGAGACGGTGAATCTCAGTTTGCTGGAGTTAGGAGAAACTGATGAAGTCTTTGGTACGTTTACGGACCTTAGTAGTTCCATCAAGCAAGCTATTCCCACCGGAAATCCAGCATTCCAACTGGGACTTTTTCTCTTTATGTTGGCCCGATCTGCACAACCGTATGCCGACAAGAAACACCAAAATTACCTGTTTAATTTAGGTTTTTGAGCCTATTGTGTTTTGACATTTGAAATGAGCCAAACGTCACAGCAATCCTAAAAACAGAGCGCTAGGGGTGGGGAGAAATCGAGCAAAACAACTGTGTATAAGTTTGACAATCAGAAGAGAAAATATCAGCTGATTGTTCAGACAATGCGAGCGCTAGTCATTCTATGTATACAGTAAGTTGACAGCCTCCCAGCTCCTGTCACCTTATTAAGACGATGGTCACAAGATACCATGATCTTTTCACAATGTCCGAAGCGCGTTTATGATTCTTAAATGGTCCCAGACAAGACAAGACATCTGTTATTCCCATTATCAGTTGGAGTTGAGAACAGGGAACTCCAAAGCACTGACCTAGATAATTACATGTCGACAGCAATCTTAGCGTCCAGATAAGAGAACTCCTGGAAATAGGCCTTGAAATGCTCATATGAATGCTTGACATCATCAGCTGCGCACATCTCTCTGATGCTGTGCATCGATAACTGTGGAGCACCGACATCAACAGTACGAACCCCCACCCCGCTTGCTAAAATGGGTCCTATGGTTGACCCGCAGGGCATGTCGTTGCGCACTACAAAGTCCTGCACACCAAAAAAATGAACTAATTCTAGTCTCACCAATAAATGATAGGAAAGAGCAATTTTTTCCACCTCAGCAAGACACTAGCCTGGATAGGAAGGTTGTGCTTCTGTGCTATCTCCCGGAAAACAAAAGAGGTCACAGCATTGGTTGCATAGCGCTGATTGGCATTGTGCTTAATAACAAGCCCTCCATGCATCTTAGGCTGATGATTTTCTTCATGTTTGTCCTGAGAAGATAACAATAAGTCAAGGGAGTAAAAGAGACTAAAATCCATGAGTTACAGAGCTCTGAGAACAGTAGCAACATTACCATATAGTTTGGATGAAGAGCATGAGCCATGTCTGCAGATACAAGAAAACTCTTCTGTATCGCCTTCTGAATCAGCTGTTGAGAAACGAGAGAATTCACAAGGATCAATGATAATGTCACTAGTCAGCGCAAATATCTGTTTTTAACAACAAACTACAAAATGATGCAAGAAACCATCCATGCAACCAGAAAGACAACTTAAAGAAATTGCCAAAAGTGGAATAGAAGAGTGTGATGCCTTGGAGTCCGAGCCAAAGCAGCTTGTGATTCGTGACAAAGCGTCAAACATGGCAGGAGATCCAGCTCCCTGGGCTGATTTAGATCCAATCTCTTCGTGATCAAACAATGCCACCATTCTAACACCAGTCTCATCGTCTAGGCTGCTTTCAGAAAAAGTGGCATCCATCAGCGCCTATCAAAAGAAAAAGGAAAAAAGAGGTGACATTAGATACTTATAGTTGACAAGAAGTACGGCAATGGAGCTATCTCTCACAATATACTACTCTTGCAATCCAGGAAAAAGCTTGACTCCATCAAGCAAGATGCTGCTCAATCTCTTACATTTTTAAATTATAATTAACATTGTTTTCAATGTCATATAACTTTGATGTTACTTTACAAAGATCTGACGTCATTCCTTTGAATTGTAGAAGGAACCATAGATGCTCAAAGCCAAAGATCTGCAGTCACCTGACTCTGATACTTGACCAGAGGACTGATCTAATCACCAAGAAAATCATTGAGGTCATGTCGGCGAAACCTAAGTAATTCTTTTTCCCTCTCATGTCTACTGGACAGTGTTCTAGTATCATAAAAGAGGCTTCGCAACCAATATGTTTCCTCCATTTAATCCGACAGATAGGAAAATCTTCAGCTGGCATTCAACTGTGCGACAGGAGAGATAGAAACATAAACGAACCTTCAATTTTTGCACATTGATAAAGCAACAACCCAGAATATTTAAATATGGCTGCTAGAGAAACAATACACATTTGATGAAGAAAACTTACTATTATCAACAGAGGAAAGAAAAGAACCTCTGCAGCTCTCTTCACATCTTATAACAAGTGCATACCTTTAGAGAGCAAAATGACATGCACAGATTGTCAAGTCTTCCTGAATAAACAAACTCCTTCAGAGCACCAGCTATCACACCAGGTTGAGTGTCACATGCTTGTAATTCAAAATCGCAAATTTCATCGGGTTCACAACCAATTTGGTTTGCCAGCATCTACAAGTAAAAGGAGGACAGTTAGAGAGAAGAAAACAATCCAAATATCCATACTGTATAAAGCCAAACTTGAATTTAGCATTCACCCTATAAATTTTAAAGTAAAACTTGATTTGGTGCTCACCCCAACAAATTGTAAAGTACCTTAACATCAACAAGAGTAATATATCCATTGTTCAGGGCATGGATACTTTACACATTCAGTGTTTTTATCTAGCAGATTTACAGTTTGACAGTTTCCACAGTGCTGGATTTTAATACAGTTGTACTATAAAACAGAGTCCATACAAAATATTAGTAGAACTTAAGCATTTTTATCTAAACATGGAAAATTGACACAATATTAATCAGCTAGCCTGAAAAACACACACTATTCCACCTAGACCTCGCAAAATAAACCTGAATTCCAAACCTGAGATTCCTCTCGATAAAATAGGGTATGGTTGAATGTTCTTTCGACCCACCAATATCTGGATCCACCCAACCTGGCCTAAATTTCTGAGTTGGTTGGGTCACCTGATAGGTCAAGTTACTTTTTTTTAGAATCACATTGAATGTACTAATAAATCTTTCAGCTTTAGGTCATTTTACCCATGATATGAGTGACATATCCCATGGTAATCACATGATTTTACAACATGACCTGCATTGAATTATCAGATCAGAAATATTAAATCAGTGAATTCATCCTAAAATTTACTTATTCCCATAAAAACGAAGTTTCTTTTAAATTCTAAATTCATGACAAAAGGAAATTCAAAAATCTGAGATATTAACAAAATATAAAGAGGTCGTGCAAACTGAATCTCAATCATTCAACTTTAGACCTTTTTACCCAAGATATGAGCACTATCTCATGGTAATCACATAACTTACAAAATGACCTGTGTTGAATCGTTGAATCGATAGAAGTATGTAATTTGGCAATATAACCAAACATAATCAAAATTAGTTAGATTGTAAAAAGAGTTTACATAATCAACGTATGAAATTAGTGAATTCCTTCGAAAATTTACTTAACACCATATCCAGGATATTTCTCTTCAACTCTAAATTGATTGAAAAAGAAATATCAAAGCAACAAAGATCACACAAATTGGTCTGTAAGTCCCTCTTTTCTCACGCTTGTCTACAATTGTAAATTTGTAATACACCGCCATTGGTAAAACAGTAAGAAGCTTAATGTCTGTGCTTTGCTTAGTGCCTCAGAAGTCAACAAATTGAATACTAACCTACAATGGACATATCCCTTCTGCCACGTCTCAAATTCCTAATTCAGTGGTTATAATGTGTCAGGCAAACTAGTTTTGATTCTTTTGAAGTTATTTTAGGAACCGTTGCAAATTAATCCATGAAATTTCTATCTCTTGTTCCTTATGAAGTATATTTACTACACCTAATATATGCATACATAAGAGGACACTCAGTTATAGAACTAAAATGGATCAAAGGGGGTCGACCCAATTAGGTTGGGGTAGAACAAACTGTGTCCAAACGGCACATTGTATGACCCTTATCAAAAGGAATCTAACCAAACTCAACAGGAACTGACCCACCCCTTGACAGATCCCAACCTCCATTTAAAAAGAATTACAAACACTTAGGAAAGCACAGTATTTGGGAGTCGGATACCTGAAGTAGAAGTGAGTGATGCTTTGGTTTATTAACGATGCTTACATCTTCAGGACCATTTTCAGCAGCTGGTTTGTTCATCTCAGCCTGCAAAAAGGATTCATTTAATAATTGAAGCAAGATTAAAGTAAAAGTTAAGTGAGATGCCCATTCTTTGATTTGTAATCGAGCTAAACTTAGGAAGCATCAGTTTATTGCCTCATTGACAATACGATACTTTATTTGTAGATGATGAAGTAACTAAAAAATTTCCAGGTAAATGCCTTGGTTGATGTAGTCAATGATTTGTCTTGTATTTTAAATCCCTTTTGGTTTTGAGAGCTGTTTTGTACATGGCTTTAGTTTTTTGGCTCTTTTTGTATAAATTTGCACCCCTATCTATTGAGAAATAAAAAAGTAAAAAGTTTCCTGCAAGAAATAGGTTGCCTGTATTTCTATTGTCAAGCTCAAGCATAGATGATATTCGATCATGCTTTCAATTATATCTATGGGGACATCAGTTAATTCTGACCGTTCAAAGCATAGTCCCTTTCGACCAAAAAAATAAAAAAGCATAGTACCTGATAAGTTAAGAATATTTTGATGAATATACAGAATATGGAATGAAGGCTGTCAAGAAACTAAATCACAGTTGGAGCTAGGGAATATAGAAAACCAAAGCTTAGCCATATAGCTACTGAATGTGTTTATGGAAGCGGGTCAAAAATAAAATAGTAAAAAAGAGCATTTAGTAAGAAAGCAAGCTAAAATCATGTTCAGAAGTAAAACTAGAGTAAAGATACAAGGATTGTTCCCACGAAAAAAAATAGCCTTGCGCTCATAGTCACAATGTTACAAACAGCAGCAGTATGTCCAATTTTTTCAAAAGAATGAGAAGGAGAACCGTCAAGGTAAACTATCAACAAGAATCATCTCTGACCATGATTGACTAGACAATGGCATGGTGAAACCACTGGTAAAACAGAACTCTCGCATAGATAAAAAGCAAGAAAATGAAGCTAATCAATAGAACAAGTAATGTCATTTTCATAGATTCAGCATCCATATAAAACCTTGACGAAATTGGATTAATAGGTATGGATTAATAGGTAAACAGTTTTCTAAGCTGAGTGCTTCATCTCGATTGATTTTCATTTTACCTTAACGGTTTAAACATAGTATAACTCTAAGCGCCATACTGTTGGAATCATTTAGCTGAATGAAAAGAGAGAGAGAGAGAGAAAAAAAAAGAAGCAGCACAAGTGTTCCGAGATTACCATAATAGATGTTGCCAACACCGGAAGAAGATGAGTCTGCGTGTTCACTTTAAATCCATCGTTTGCACTTCTGTCCAAAGATGAGTCAGATGCAAGGCAACTTGAACATACAGAATATAACATGAGAAACATGATACCACATGACATAACATCAGAATAAAATACAAAATGAAGCAAAGACCTGTCCAAGTGGATTGCTAAGGTCGGAATCCGCATAATTGGCTCCTCTAATCTGACAAGTCGATGTGAATAGGAAGCAGAACTATCCTTCTCTTTTCGTATCATGACCCGTCCCGCAATGGTCAAGTCCCGATCAAACCAAGTATGCCACAGCCCACCTCCATAAGTTTGCACGCCTACTTGCAGACATCCACCTTTGCTCACCTGAAGAAGCCGCCATTCTCCCAAACTAAGTTTCTAGTCACCTCTTTTGTGGAATCATATGGGATTCATATTTTGAGGCATTGAACAATTGAAAATTCAGATAGCACCAAGACGATTACCTTGGTGACAGGCTTTAGTTTCAAACAAGGACTGTCTGTGTGAGCGCCGACTATATGGAACCCGTTTCCAGCAACATATCTAGCCAATCACTCAAACAAGACACGCTAAGACATCGATTGAAAACAACCATGAAAAGGTTATTACAGAGGGCGAATCATACTTTTTACCAATGGCGAAAGCCACAATGGTAGAGTGATTTCTGGTGAAGAAGTACTTCTTTCCTGCTTCCAAGTTCCACTCCTCTCTCTCAGAAACCTGTTCATAACCCGCGTCCCGCAGCAGCCTCTTCGACTCATCTACAGTAAAAGAGACGGATCAAAATCAGCATTAGACAGCGGCTCGAATGAGCCACCGATCTACCCAAGAATGGGTAGTCGGCAAAATAGTTTCTTTCAATCGATAAACATGAACATTTTCCCCACTTTTCACTCGGGTCGCTTTGTTTTTCACGAACCAGACTGGAGCAAACAGAGAAACATGGAGAGGCGAGAGTTACCAACAGCATGAAAAGCAGTGGGGGAAGCGTTGAGAAAGGCGACCAAGTCGGAGACGACGCTGGTTTCCTTGGCCATTGGCTCTTCTCTCGCGTCTGATCTGTCGATGAATATGAAGAGGACGGACCCAGCTTCCGTTATTATAATACTGAGCTGCTCATGCTCAATAGCGCTACTAGGGAAAGGTCGCCTGAGATTTTCTCGGACAGAGAATAGAATAACTTTTCCCGGAAAAGGTATCAATCGAACGGGGTTCGCTTCGTGCAATCTTTTTGTTCCTGGTATATGCTTGCTGCCGTTACCTTACCGTGCTCGTGCTTGGCTCTAGCCGGACGCTTCTCTCCCTCTGAAATATTTGGGAAAATTTCAAGAAAGGATAAAAAATGGGTTTTTTTTTAATTTGATTTTTTAAAAAAAAATATTTACGAATTTATTTAAAAAAAAATATTTCCGATTTGGGTCTCGCTCAAGAATGGGGTGCGAACGCCATTCAGCGACCCATTCTTGAAGTGGGCCCATGCCCGCCGGCACTGACTAGGGAAGGGTCCAATTTTAATTTTTTTTAATTTCGTTTTCTTAATTATGGATACAATATTTATTTTATTTATATTTTTTTTTGTGAAACATATCTTTATAACATAATTAGCAAAAATTAATGTAAAAATATAGTAAGATCTATAAATAATAAAGAATATTATAATTATGTAATTAATTAAAAATATTCATAAAATAAAATTGGTAAAATATATGAAAAAAAGAAATTGTCATAATATATAACAATTGGCAACTACAATTTCATCTACTAATGATGTCTTTCTCTTATATGACATCCCTTGTTCCGCATCCAAGTTGTCTCCGTTCTTCGACAGGATCTAGTATTGTAGCGACGAGGAGGACGAGGATCCGAATGAGTAGGATGTGTATATGACGAAGACATATCTTGTGAAAAATATGTCGTGTCCAGACGCTACATTATGAGGGTATTGAAAAAAAGAAAAGAAATCCGATCTATATGTATGAGTAGAACCGAATGGAGTATGAAATAATGGATTATCGGGAAATTCAAAAGCGGATCCCCGTGAGATGGGCCGGCAAACTGTGTGAAATTTGTGGGATCAACCCGGGGAAAAACCCGGAGTGAAATCGTCGTATGATACTCCAAAGGGTAGGGGACGACATCACCATCTGGATGAGCTCGAGTAGTCCTCCGGTTGGGTGAACAATCTCCCGGTGGGTCATCATCCTGCGACCCCAATGCTGCATTAGGTTAGAGGACAATGGCATCATTGTTAACCTTCTCTTCTAATTCGAGCGTATAGCATTCACTATACTATATTCCCCATACTGCCCGGGATCGACGAGATGGATTGAAGTTATCTATGATATGTAAAATCACCCCATCACCCCTGGTAATGATATGAAAATAAAAAAAGTTATAAAATGACAATAAGTTATGTTACTAAAAAATAATGAATGAATTAAAGTGAAAGTGTTTGCACTAACCGTTACACCCATTGCGGCCCCGGAATAGAAATCCACCTCGGGTATGTCCACGATACCACTCTATATATCCCGAATGATAATGAAGTGCATCGGTTGCAGGATCACCATTGGTCGTATAATCGATACGACGGTCCCACATATCAATCCACCGTCCGTACTTACCTACCCAATCCTTCCCAACCGGCCTTAATTCAATATCACGCAAGGCCGTATGATCACGCGGACGAACATGTATTGGCTGCTGTAGACCAAACGACGAAGTATTCGGTGCGGATAATGCCACTCAATTATCCAATAACAGAGAGTGGGACACAAGCCCTCCAACCGTCTTGTCCCCGTCGGCGATAATATGGTATAACCTCTAGAATGTCATCGAGGTATGGCTCCCAAATAATCTGTATCATAATAAAACATATCAAATACCTTCAAAAATTAATTTATAAGCTAACATTATATTAAACTCGTTGGTTGCTATCATTACTTACGTCTTCCGATCCCATTCTATCGAGTTGGTAACGTAAATGGGGCAACGTATGTGTAGGGTTCTCTGTTGTTAGTAGGCCTAAACTCCAATGCATAAAAAAAAAGATTTTCATATATCATACGCACTTCAAAGAATCAATGACTTACGAACTAAACAAGCAATAGATCATATACCGACTACCGAGGGATGCATCTTCTAAAGGATCACGATGCGCTAGGAATGGGGAGATACATCTCGAAGCGCTCACATGCCCAAATCATAATACATACAGGGCACCCCGATTTGATACTTTGATGGATCGGTCGCACCGCATAACTCCCTATACAACCACGCAAGCACTGCTTGAACCCCAATTGTATCTTGTGTAGGGTTGTTGAGGTTCGCCGAAGATGGAAGAAATAGCAAACTAACCCGTGCTCCTAATTTATCCACAAAAATACTTCCTCCAATCAAAGCGGAGAATGAATGCTCTAGCATGCTGTACTATAGTGACATCATCGCATCCGAGGAAGATCGTCAAAATGTTCTCTCGGCCAGCCTAAATTTATTTGCGTGCCACGCAAATTGGGTGGGTGAGCACCAAGTAAATCATCGCAAAGATTGCTCCAATTCAAATCGGTAGGCCTAGTAATCGCACGTCCATCGATAGGAAGCCTTGTGAGCACTGCTATATCCTGAAGCGTGATCGTGCATTCACCTTTCGGCATATGGAATGTGTGGGTCTCGAGTCTCCATCGCTCGACCCGTACGATGTAATCAAGTGCCAATCTAGCTGAAAAAATCCCATCATATAAATTCCGTAAAATCCTCGAAGCTTGAATATACGGAACTATACGCGGATCAAGCTCATCTACGTGCACCATCGATCGCGGATCTAAGGAGTGCATTTTGATCCGGTTTGCTAAATATTATATGAACAGGTTAGTAGCAATTTTGATATTCTTTATTACGAATGATATATAAACTGCTAAATTTCTCAATTACCCGAGCATTCCATACGGTCTCGATCTATGTTGGTTACACTTGTGTAAGTAGTGAATCATCCCGAGGTCCTTGGCCGAATATGAGTCCTATGTGCCATATCTACGATTGTGATATTATCTCCATCATTAAATTGACATATCGAATGTAGATATGGAACGGATGAACGGAATAAATATATTTCAACTATGATATTATAACATCACAACAAAGTAATATATAAAAAAGGGTATACATTATTCGGAGGAACTTAATAAATATCGAACAATTTTGCATTATTCACAAAACAAAATATTACATCTAATTTACATAATTCACACAAGTTTGCCAATATGTGATCTATTCTTGGATCGATCGTGTGCACAAGTACTCTGTTGTGCCTCGATTTTCCACATATCGTACAATGGATACTAGAAGTGCTACTGCCCGGCATCCTCCAGTCCATCTCATTACGTATCCGTGATGCACGGGGCCTTCCTTTCGTCCTAATGTGGCTCGAATTTGGCACTAATGGCGGCGCGTCGGGTTCGAATCAATACTCAATATGTCCCAACGGATAAAACATATATTGATAGTATTGAAGGGTTTTATCCAGCGTGTACCACTCATCTACGTACGGCTCGTAATCAATTCCATATGTTTGACATGCTACAATTACGTGGGAACATGAAATTTTAATCTCATCGAATTTTCCACATGTACACGTTCGCAGGTCTAGGTGTACTATTTGTTTTTGGCCCCACGATCCTCTAGATGCATCGTGTCCCGATTTAATTTCGAATATCCTTCTATCGTAGTCGAAACACGTCACTTCGTGCCTATTTGCACGTTGATCAGTTTCTCCCGAGCGTCGACACGCAAAATGTGTAAATGCATGTCCTTGGTCCTTTTGCATTCCGTACATCGTTCTTTTCGTGTCAAAATAGTGAACCAACTAATAGAATATCTTCTCCATCATAGCCGTTTTTGGCGGACCACGGTAACCCTTCAAGATGCTATTGGCCGATTCAACTAAATTTGTTATCATCGATCCATATCTCCTCCCTCCATCATAGGCCTTCGTCCATTTATCCCTTGGAATCTTGTCACACCATGCAATGTGCGTGCATCCATACCCCTAATTTCGTTCATGATGTGATCAAACTTTCACTTTGTTGATTAGCGTAAGCTATACATTACAAAAATAATTAGTACTTTGTTATCAAATTTATGAAAATGTATTTTTCTCAAATTTGAAAATTTCAAAATTTACCCGCGCCTCAATAAAGTCTTTGCCTTCGGCATTTTTGAAATGTTTATTGTAGTTGCTTACAAGATGCCGAACGCAATATTTATGGTGGCCATATGGAGGACGCCACCTGCTTGTCTCCATTGCTCTTTTAATCCCAATATGCCTGTATGATATTACGCAAATATTGTCCCTACTAGTGACATATCTCCGCAACGAGTTATAAACCAAGTCCAATTATCAATATCTTGACGATCGATCACAAGAAATGCCAACGGGAATATATGATTGTCACCATCAAGTGAAACCGCTACAAGGAGCGTTCCTCGGTGTTTCCCGTACAAATGGGTACCATCAACAAATATCACAAAGTCAACAACTTGTGAAACCTTCAATCGTCGCTTGAAAGTCCAAAACATCCGGTTGAAAACGGTGCGGTTCGATCTACGTTCATGTGATCATCGATCACAAAATGAGAACTTGGATTCCTTACTGTCATTTCGTTCATAAACTTTCACAACATACCGTACGACTCATCCCATCCTCCAAAAACTTCGGCAATTGCCATTTGTTTAGCAGCCCAGGTTTTTTACGGTAAGTAGGTTCGAAGTGCGAGCTTCTCTTCAATCTCTCGCCATCGGTGCGTTGATTCTAATATCCGGTTGGGCGGTCACCATTGCTTTTATCCGGCTGCATATATATCTCCGATAAAGTTGTCGATGATCCCGTGACATTTGAGGATTGCTACATGTATGTGGCCCATTGTACTTAATTATTTTTCAAAATAGGGTACCTGCTTTATTAGACGCGGAGCCTCCAATCATAGGGTCCATTCCGATTACCACATTTTATCACATATTGTGACTTATTTGTGACATCGCTTGCGAAAGTGACGATTTCTTATTAGAGAGTATTCTTTTGCAGCCAAGCTGTAACGCGTCCCGTGATGGAAATAACATGCCAACATCAAATTCTTTTGATGTATCAAATAACATACGCCCGGCTTGGCTCTTGTATCGACTTGCATCATATCAAAGTCGATCTCCGAATAAGGCGGCGGATGTACCAATGGCAAGATGGGATTGCTTGCAATGGGTGTTGTAATAAGCCTCCGTATTATCACCTCCAACATCTTCATCATCACCGTCATCATTGTTTATTCAATCATCGTCTTCTTCATCACTATCATCTCCATCATGATCATCATTATGATAGGGATCAACGTGCTGATTATGCACATCAACGTCATCTTCACCAACATTAGAACCTTCCCCGACTAAATCCCGTATCACTTGGTGTTCGGCTATGGTGGCATAAAACCGTAAAAATCCCGTAGCACCGGTCCTAAGTGCAAATTGCTTAATCATCCTAACGGTACCATCATCATGCACCTTCGTAATGTCATACATGACATAATCCGGTGTTAAAATCGGGAATCTATATATCGACTTATCAATATACTGGTTGGGTGCTATATCGTACCACGTAACTCATCAAATGTCGATATGTTTCCAAACTCGAACATAATAGATTATCCGCCTTTGTAATCATGTCCATATTCTTTTTGCACTAATCTACCTCCCAAAGTATACAACCGCAAACAATGTAGATGACATTCTGCTAAATAAAAAAATTACAAATTATTTAGTAAACATTATCTGTTTATTAACAAATTAATATTATAACAATCAATATATCATGAAAATGTATGGCATAGCCTAAGGGCTTAGAGAATGTATGATTAAAGTGCATGGGCAAATCGAAAAAAATTTTGAAGCTAATTTGTCGAAGGGGAAAAATCATCATTTTCGAAAGTCAAATTACCAAAATTAGAATTTGGCCAGTTGATTGTAGTTATTTCCTATATTTCAAAATTTTTTGAAAATTTTTCAAATTTTTTGGGAGAGATTTTGCCAGAAGGGTAATTTTTTTTTTTTTAAATTCGGGGCCATTTACCCACAATAGTCCATGGCCGTTGATTATCGTCATTTACTATTTTTTCGATTTTTTTCTAAATTTATATAATTTTAAAATATTTTTTTAATGAATTTTCTATTTTTTTGATTTTTTTATTATTTGAATTTTGAAATTATTTCAAAATAATATTTTTCAGGCCAAGTCAAATTCATTCTGTGATTCTCGGGCCATCGATTACCTAGAAATTAATACGAACATAATTGCAAAAATAAATAAAAATAAAAATTAAAGAGATTAGGGCAAATTTTTTTTATTTACCTTATCTCCAAAGTGTATCGTGTTCTCTTTCATGGCTTTTTCTAATGGCTCCAGCTACTAATCTTTTTTTTTAAATAGAGCTGCTAGAGAAAGTCATGAAGGAGAACACGATATTGTACTAGAAGATAGGACAAATAAAAAAATTCGCCATAATCTCATTAATTTTTTTAATCAGGTCAAATTTAGCCCGTGCTTCTCGTGCCATGCCATTTGATAATTTTTTTTTCCCCAAAAATTTATTTGAAAATCCTAAAGCAGTAAATTTTTTTAAACAATATCTAAATTCGTAAACATTATATGCGGACCACCGGTAGGAGGCACCGCCTTTCCAATTCCGGGATTTATACTTCTTTTAAAAGATATACAAAGTAAGTTAAAATCACGGTATTGTGTGACAAAGATAATCACTGCGAAATTAATCAAGCGGTAGAGAGGGGCCCCATCGGACTCTACACTCTTTCTATGCACAATACTCGATCTGACTATGCTTTGAATATTCTTTAAAAGATATGCAATATGAAGTACGAAATAACATGTAGAATATAGAAGACAAAGCCTTAAACGCCACAAGTAGGAGGCGGAGCCTTCTCGATGACGTGGGTATTCGAACTTATATAAGATGAAACTTCACAATTTTATTAATAAAATGTAAAGATTACAAGAAAAGATCCATAGATCTTTGCATAAAAACTTCAAAAACAACAAAATCTACAATAGATCGACAAGACAATGAGATAAAGCAGTAAATATTTTTAAATAATATCTAACTTCGTAAACATTATAACTATTATTAAAACATTCGCAAAAATTTAACATAAATTACTAACAACCTATAAGTAATATACATGATTTAGGTATAAATAATAACCACATAAATAAATCTATATTTACGAAATTGTAAAAAATAGTTACAACGAAATTTACCTCAAATTATCGAGAAAGCGTGCGGACAGAATGAGGAGCTGAACCCTGTCAAGAGAAAGTATCGAATTAATTTCAATATTACGAAAACATTAACATAAAACTTGCTTGCGTAGGGTGTAATATAGAGAAAGAACTTGCTTGCGTAGAGTACAAAGTAGAGAAAGAACTTGCTCGCACAGGGACTGGAAAAACTAAAGGCGCTGCTCTCTTGAAAACGAAATAGAGACGCTGCTATCTTGAAAACGAAATAGAGCCACCGCTATCTTGAAAACGAAATAGAGGAGGAAGAAGTGCGAGCAAAAGTGTATGTGGAAGAAGTGCCGAGCGAAGTGTATGAGGGAAGAAGTGCCGAACAGAGCGGAACAAGTGCGGGGGGGTTTTGCCGCCGCTCGGCGATAGAGAACCGCCGAGCGGGGCGGCAAAACCCTCCCGTCCTCCTTCGCTCAACATCCGTGAGCGAGGAAGGAGGTGGGCGGGGGTCCCCCCACTTTGCTCGCGATGGGAGGCTGGCGAGCGAAGGGCCCCCGCCCCTTTCTCCCTCGCTCAACGGATGTTGAGTGAGGGAGGAGAGGGCGGGCCCCACCCCTTCGCTCGGCGATAGGATGCCGAGCGAAGAGGGGCTCCTCCACTGGTCGCTCGGCGGTTGAACCGACGAGCGGCCAGAGGGCTCTGTCGCTCGGCATACCTAATGCGAGCGAGACCCAAATCGGGAAATATTTTTTTTTAAAATAAATTCGTAAATATTTTTTTTTAAATCAAATTAAAAAAAACCCATAAAAAATCCTCTCATTTTCTAAAAAAAAATATATAAATAAATTTATTTTAAATAAAAATATGAAATGCTCTCATTTTTTTAAATAAAAATCCGAGATAAATATTATTTTAAATAAAGACATGAAATGATCATAAAATATAATAAAATGGCCTATTTTTAAGGACATTTTCATCTTTTTCTTATTTAATTTGTTTCTCTTTTATTAGACTTTTCTTTTTTCTACTTCCTCAAAAATTAACAATTTTTTTTAAAAAAAAATGCAAAATACACGGGCTGTTTCTTTTTCTTCCTTTTTTTACTTTTAAAAAACAAAAAAAAAGGAACAAATAGAGAAAAAAATGAACAAAAAATCAAAATGAGAAATAACGAAAATGCACTTTAGGCTAGACCCTTTTTCGAAACACTATGACCACTTTAGATCCTTATTTGAAATATATTATGTCACTTGCCCCTTATTTGAGAAAACAAGAGGAATTCGGGCCTTTATTTGGAATTTTCCCGAAATAATTTATGAGAACCCCGTCGAGCCAACAAATTACTTTTTATAATTTTCATTTGCACTCGGTAATGATGACCTAGCAAGAAAGGAGCAGCTCTTAGCGAGACGTGCGGGAACGGTGAACCAAGAAAAAATGAACCAAAATTAACCGCCTTTTGATAGTTTTAATGTTAACCTTACTCTAATGAGAGCATTATCGAGATAAGTAACCTCTTGGAAAAGCGGAAAAATACGAAACAACGGGTTGGGGGAGGGCGGTTCCGCACCCGACAAGCGCTAAGTATGATCACCAATTTAGGCCGCGAGCGAACCACATTCGTTTAACAGTTGGCCACCGAATCTATTAATGTGTTACATCTTGTAGTGCATGTTCCGCTGTAAAATGATGTTCGCTCTTATCTCGAACATGGAAAACATATTTCGCGATGAAATTTGGAGTGCCCGAATTGTGGAATGATTAGTAGCATCGGTTCCTGAGCGCATGAGCGAGTGCAAGCACAACAAAGGATGCATTCAAGTTCAAGTTCGATGAGTGGCGCGGTCCGTGAGAATTTGACAGCGGAATTCTACTTCTAACTTGCTTGTCATACAAGTCACATTTCCTCTCGACGATTCTATTAGCACATCGTGCGCAAGTGCAACTCTTCTCCAATGTGGGTTCTTGCTAGCAAATAGCATTAGATCCGATTGTACTAAGAAAACTTTTCACGACAGGACACGATAAGACGGAAGCGCATACATTGATGATCCATTAAACAGAGGACTATGACAGGTCCACTGTTTCTTCTTTGCCTTTAAGGAATGCGGGGAGCCACTTTGCCGAGTTTTGGTATGCGCTTGAAATTGTTCTTGTGATCGATGTAGTACGGCCGAATCTTGATGTATATCCATCTCCAAAATCAAAGCTGTCGAACTCGGACCAAGTAAAAATATCCCTTCACATTTACTCCTGTCTCGCAAGACGCAGTAAGCAAGTAAATGAGTTGAGTTTCAGTGCCTGGCATCTTGGGTTGCCATGCTTGGCAATTCTTGCTGCTCTCTCGTGGTGACCGGCATTACTCTTGCTTTAACTCATTTCTATGCTTCAGGGTAAGCTCTATAGTAAAGCGGCCAAAGTTTATTATTTGTAGCACATCCCAAATCATCTTTTCCTTTGCTAGCTCGGTATGAGAGTAATTTCCTTGATGGTTTATAGTGAACACTTTCTCTATCCTAACCTCTTTCACCTTTAAAGGAGTGCGCCTCCAAACCCAATTTCCATTCTTTCTATTAAGGCCTCGTGTTGAGGGTTGTGGCACCATTCCTACTGTTTGAGCAATCTCAAGATTCCTCTGCCTCGCTCCTCCTCATTCTTTGAAATCTTCTTTTGACGATTCGGTAAGATGCTTGTCTAGGTGGTTTAGCTACCAACCACTTTTTCCCCGGGAGGATTGTATGGAACCTTTACTATCTTCTTCTTACGCATTTCTGTGGAACTTTGTCTTGTGGTGGATCATCAAACTCATCCCCCAACTAGTTGGTTCGATGGGTAACAATGGATGTGGGTAATCCGATATATCTCCACAAGACACCACATAGTCAAACTTACCACTAGGTTTCCCAACCTACTCTAAGATCTCCTTCCCCGTATCGCCGCATAATACTTTTCTTTTTCTTAGGTTTTCGTAGGGTTTCATCATTCTTGCGAACATGACTATCGGTTTCATTAACTCTAGGCACCTGTATCGGCTGCCTATGTTGTACTTCTTCTCTTGATTGTAGAGAAGAGTATCTTAACGATGCAATTTTAGACCTTAACCCTTCTCTTCGGACAAATGAACCCGATTGGTATGTCTATCTAGTTCTTCTCATAAGGTGATACCTTGGAGTATCTCGATTTTGGTTATCCAACACTTGACCACAATGAGTACAAAGCCTACTATCATCATACTTTGATGGATCGTGAACACCGACCATACTAGTCATCTTCGAGAAAGGATCGGTATCTACCTCTATAGGAGCTTTACCTTTCTCCTCGGCGAACTTGATCTTGCCTTGCTAAATCGCCTCTTGAATTGTTTTCTTGAAGACAACATAATTTGATATAAGTAGTCGAATGATGCCATTTGCAATACTTTTTGTCAAACAATTCTTCTTTAGATGGGATTTTACGTCCTTCAACCAACTTGATCATCCCATTTTTTTAACAACAAGTCAAATATTTTATCTAACTTGTATATGTCAAAGGAATAACTATTTGATTCCTTAGCCTTGATCTTTGTAACATCTCTCACTCTAGCCGGCTTAAGTCTTTGGGCATATATAAGGTTTCTTCAAAATCATGGTCATGACAGCTATCTCTTTCTCCTCATCTCCTTCGATTGGATCACTTAATT
This sequence comes from Rhodamnia rubescens, assembly GCA_021437795.1. Lineage (NCBI taxonomy): Eukaryota > Viridiplantae > Streptophyta > Magnoliopsida > Myrtales > Myrtaceae > Rhodamnia > Rhodamnia rubescens. Next base: position 6,070,891 of record JAILYA010000002.1, on the reverse strand, counting down.
CAATATTTTCTATGAGAGCCACGGTTTGACTTTTTGTCTTTCATCGGCCTCTCATCTCTTTCTTTCAACAAGTGTTCATACTTTGAAACTCACGTGGCTAATTGAAAAAGATCATCGAGCACCGGCCTTTAAACGTTTCTCTTAAATTGAATTTTAATCCATTGAAAGCTAGGTCGGTAAATTTTCTCTCGGTAAGAGAAATCAAACACCGATTCTTGGACTTCTTGAAACAAGCGATGAACCGATCAGTCGTCTCATTATTATATTAATACATTCTTGCCAAGTCAACCAATGTCACCTCCGGGTACCGAACGGTAAAATTGAGAATGGAACTGTCTCTCCATCTCAGCCTCACGTCTAAATGGAGTTTACGGGTAAATTCATATACCATGTGAACATTGTTCATGACTAAGACAACGGGAACAACTTTAGCCTTAGATATTCATTAGTCTCGGCCTCTTCGCATTATGCCAAGAAACGGCCTATATATTCCACTTTGACCGGTCTTCCTCCCCTATGAATACTTGTAAAGTCTAGTGTCTTGAATCTCCTCGGGTAAGGGATACTATCAACCCAATCGAGGATGGGATTTCCTATAAATAGGTCTTGGAGCGCCTCTGTCTACTCCCAATTGTTGAATCACCAACTCTACTACTTGATCTAGGTTTAATGGCCTCAAATTATGTTGGCCAATCCAAGCCTCTTGCCCTCTATGATCAACTTGTGGAGGTCTATCCATTCCTTGATTCTCCAAGTTAAAGTTAACTGGTGGCGCCGGCCTATACTGTTGATTCCCCATGACCTGGGAATTCGGTTGAACCCCGGGAGTTCTTAGGCAAATTTGGTGTCGATTGTGTGTTTTGAACAATTGGATTAACCATGTTAACTTCAATTGGGCCGGTTTGAGGAAAATTGTAACCATCTAACTCCATTCATCAAATTAGTCGAAGTTGGATTCTTTGGCCTCGGTATGATTCTCACAGTGGAAGAGGTAAAGACCGTCCCTCATTGCCATTATATCCAAGATTGGGTAGTCCAAATACTAGGAAAAATGGCGAAGTGCCAAGAGAATTCACATGAAACTATAAAACTTGAGAAGATGAATTGTGGCGTGATATTACCCTCATTAATAGCATTGACCACCATGGGCCTTATCACGTTTGTCACTTGTTTAACCATGTAATTGGTTAGTTCATTATGCTGCTCTTCAAACATCCTCTTCATCATAGCCACTAACATAGCGTCGGGAGCTAGCATACGAGTTTGTTCCTCACTTAAGCGTCAGTGGGATGTCGGCATTTCGAAATGATACTTCTATAGCCAGGTTGGCTGTAGAATACTCGACCGTGCACCATCATTAGGATTGTTAACATTGTCGGTCCGCACTCCTTCGTTGGTTTCTAATTCTCACCATTTTCTCCAAAACTCACCACAAATAGTCCCACTGGACGTGCCAAAAAGATGTTCGCTTATTTTGTTATAAGGAATATTTTTCACCGAAATTCATTTTTCGATTTTTATTAAGAAGGATCCTGTGGCTCAAGTGTTAAGGAGAATTCGGGCAAAAAGTGAATAGATTGGGATGTGTCTGTGTGTTAATGGATTGAATATAGATAGATCGAACACGTATTATGGATTGAAGGACAAAGTATCGAGTTTCTATAACTTACAATACTCCTAAGGAAAGAAGTAGATTGCAAGAAAGTAAACTTGGTTACTTGGAAATGTAAAAGTACGAAAATGTAAAGTACGAGGAAAGCTTAAACCGCAATGAAGGTAAGCGTTCTTTTTGGTTTGTCGAACGGGGTTTTTTTCCTTCATCTTCACTTGCATATTTATAACTCTTTCCGCATTGTAACCGCCTCGATCGATTACTTTGATGTTTTCAAATCTTGAATTTTGGCACTTTTAGTAACTCCTCTCTCACTCACGATTTCATAACTTGTCCACCAAAATTCAAGTGACTTCTTTTTTATTTGTAACTTCTTGATACCTAAATTTTGGTTTATTCATTTATGAAAAATTTGCACAAAAATTAGGGACTAACCTTAGTCTCTATCGAAAATATTATTACATTTCATATAGTTTGAATTTACTTCAGCATCGCATTACATTTGAATTAAATCGGACTAGTGATGATCGGACGCGAGTGGATAACTACGAATTTAGACAAAACTCATGATGGTTGAAAATTTGACTAAGCTCATGTAGCAGAAAAATCACGTCGAGGGCAAGGCTTGGAAGGTCCACATTATTTGATCAGATTTGGGGAAAATAAAAATATAATCCTTGAAATCCTTAATTGCATCAAAATAAGAGATAATGATATATTTTTTGGGTTTCAAATAGGAAAGAAAGAAAGCTATGATATCTGGAAATAACGGTAACCTAGATATATATAAAAAGTGCTTTTTCATCAAAGCGGACGGAGGCCACAAAAAATTCATATATGGCCACGAGGGGAGTTCATCGAGAAAAAATTCAGAGACACACGAGAGAACAAAAGGCAAGAGAGAGAGAGAGGGGGTGAAGGTTCCTATCGCACGCCCATGGAGCTCAATTGCAAGCTTTGAAGCTTCACCTCAAGTCTGACTGTTAGTGACCACCTCATAATCACGTCCTCATCTTCGTGCAGAATTCCAGCGCCTGCGGTGACCCTTGTTCACTCCACAAAAATTGCCTGCAATTTGGCGAGTACTAGACATATCCACTAAAGGATACAAAGGTGGAAAGAGAAGCAGACCAAGACTCTCAAAAAAAAAATTGCTGGCTTCTATTTTCTCTCCAAATCATTCACGTTTCACGAAGTCCCATTGGTGCCATGCCAAATTTTGTATTAGTGGGATTTTCATTGCAAATTACACTTGGGGAACTTGCTTGGTCCCTTTTGTGATAAGTTCGAACAAGAATCGCCGAGCATCTTCATCCACGATCAGGTGCCTCAGTACGTGAGAGAGCGATAGCCGATTTATCGTACTAGTGGCAACCCGTATCGAACCGTCACCGCCGCGAATCACCGCTCAAGCTGCTCGTGCAGATTCCCATCCAAGCCGGTAGGAAGAGTCGAAAGTTGGTCGTCAAGTTTGGCGCAAAACTCGAATTGAAAATGCAATCTTGCGATCTTGGGTATATTTCCTAAATTTGACTATCTCAGAATATTATGTTGCCAATTTTACATAATTGTAAATTCAATTGCATATACCCATGACTTGATTTTTGGCATGTAATATTCAATTGTCTAATCCAAAAGATTGCACATCAAAAGTCAAATCTCGGATATTCTAAATATTTGATTGGAAAATTGATTGTTTGAATTGCCTTGTTTAAAAAATTGCATTGAAAGTTCAGAATATTTCATTGCTAGAATTGAAAGATTGCACGTTATTTTGGAAATTGAAAATTCGGAATATATCTTGCAATATATCTTGTCTTTAATTTGGAAGGATTATATCGTAATGCGAACATTTTTTAGATCTTTGTGATAATCTTGTGATAATCCGAAAATCTTTCCGAATATACTCAAGATATCAAAAATCTTTCAAAATGTGATCGATTAGGAAAATTTCATAATCCGTAACTGCATACATAGGAATAAATCTATCTATCGGGCTTTAGATAAAATTATTTCTATAGAGTTTATTTCGAATTTTTAGGGTCGGTCATATTAGGCTTCGGATCGAAACTTGATTCGAAAGATCTAGCGATAATTAAATTTTCATTAAAAAAACTTGCAATTTAAATTTAAATTCATCCATAAAAATCGAAAATCACAAAAAAAAAAAAAAGAAATTTACAAATAAAAAAATCATTCATGTCTCATCTTTTAATTTCATGTCAAAATCTCGAGAAAATAAAGATTAGGAAGATATGGTTTCTTAAAAATCATGTCTTATCATTTTTAGAATGATGGAATTTTTCTAGAAAATCCTATCTTATGGATTACATTCAATGAAGAGAATCTTTTTAAAAGATGCAGACGTAGGATAAAAATATTTTCTTAAAAAATTTTGGGGCTTCATGCAAATTAAATCCAAAAAATTTAAGATAATCTTGAATCAATTTACCCTCATTTTTCATTAATTTTTAATTTCGAAAATACATCAAAATACAAAAAAATCTTAAAAAGAAAACCCAAAAAAAAAAACGTACCTTTGTACTTCGAGTTAGAATTCATCAAAATTGCCAAATTGAACATTTTTAATGAAATTGGTACCAAAAAAGCATTAATTTAAAAAATTAATGTAACCAAGTCCCGAACTTAAGATCTCGATTTGTAGAAATAAAATAGTTTTCTCCCGCTATTTTATTTAGGTTTCTAATCAACCTACCGAGAAATGATTAGTGGCGGCTCCGATAAATTAAAAATCTTTTACCATATAATGATTTGAATCATAAGTCACGATTTTGTAGAACTTGGGAGAATTCGAGCTAGGTTGGTTAATTTAATTAATTAATCCGATAATCCATTAACCTAAGATGGGGAAAACCTAATTTTAGGTCTCGACAAGAACTTCCACCATCGGTTCAAATTCTTCTTAATAATTTCACATGATCCGCTCGTGCCCATTATTTCCGTTCTTGACTCGTAACTCCTTTGCTGACATGGCAAATCTTTGGGTTCGATAGCCTTGCCCTCAACTTACCGAAACTCGGGGTCTAGCAACTCTCCGCAATCCTTTTGGTATATTGCTCTCAACTTATCGAACTTCAGGACAAAATGGCCATATACCATGTTCGGTATGTTGTCCTTAACTTATCGAACTTCGGGACGCAACAGCCTTGCCTCCCACTTAGTATTTTTCTGTCCCTTTTACCAACCTTCTGTACATAGTGATTCTATCGTTTGTTCGATATGTGTATTGGTTACTTTTTGATGCGACCACCAATAGAATTTAAATGCGACAAACCCTAGACAATTACGGTCGCAAAAAATCATACTTCGCAAGACTACGGTCCACTAAGATTTCTACGTATCAACCCTATTTATAAGCTAGATAATACTTATAACCAAAGTATTATTAATGGACATGGGGAAATTTTAGAATGTGGCAACGAATCCCTTCATTAAGAAATTATGCCAATTTTTTTTTTCTAATGAGGTGGAGCATCTCAATATAAGCGGGTCGGCTCTCAAATCGACCGGTTTCGAATCGACTCTCAAAACTAAGAACCGACTACGAAAGGGTAGATTTTGGATTCCTAATCCGAAATCAACGTACCATGTAATTGATCGCCCCTAGTCAATACTCTTCCAAGATCCATTTGTTGCCAAAACCTTAGGATGTATTCCAATTTCCTTGATGCTAAGTACGGGGCTTTGGCTCAAACAGATAATACCAACACCGAGATTGACATGATGCAGAGATAATCACCATAGGATCGGAACCTAAAATCCAAGGTCATTAGTGGCTTAAAGTGGTTGGATTAGGGAGGCCTATTTTATAAAATTCCCCTTTTTTAAAAGGGGAATGAATATTTTTATTGTTAGTGGATCAAAGTAGATTAATCGATCCGACAATGACTAGAAGGAGCTGAATTAAGCTCATCATTTCAGATAGATTCCTTTTCGGGCTTGCTTCCGTCTTGTTGTCGTTAGTACCGACAGAGGACGACGTTATGTTGAGTTGAGCGTAACTGACGGACGTTTCATTGGCCGCCGTCAGTTCTTTGGCTTCCAACTGTAACAACAGAAGCCCTCCCGCTCTCGCTTCTCCCTTTTGTCTTTTCTCTCCTTGTTCTTCCTCTTCACCGGTTCCATGGCCGACCCAACCACCCCGTCCCGCTCCTCCACCGCCGACCCCAACAGCGGTTACTGCTCCGCCGACAAGACCTTCCGCAGCCTCCGAACCCCTGCCCCTCTCCCTCCTCCGTCCCAGCCCCTCTCCATCTCGCACTACGCCCTCTCTCTCCTTCCCCCTCCTCCTCCTCCTCCTCCACCACCACCTTCCTCGTTAATGCCTCCTCCGGCCACAGCCTCTCCTACCCCGCCTTCCTCCGCTGCGTTCGCTCCCTCGCCCTCTCCCTCCAGTCCCGCTTCTCCCTCTCCAAAGGCAACATCGCCTTCATCCTCGCCCCATCCTCATTGCATGTCCCCGTCATCTACTTCTCCCTCCTCTCCATCGGCGTCGTTGTCTCCCCCGCCAATCCTCTCAGCTCCCCCTCCGAGATCGCCCACCAGGTCAACCTCGGCAGGCCAGCTATCGCCTTCTCCACCTCTCAGCTCGCTCCTAAGCTCCCTCATGTTCCGCACGGCACAGTAATCATCGACTCGCCTGAGTTCGAGTCCATGCTGACTCAGTACAGCTCAAGCGGCGACGTTCCTGTGGTGGAGACTATGCCTCCGAACCGAGTCGAACAGTCCGATTCGGCAGCCATTCTGTTCTCTTCAGGCACGACGGGCAGAGTCAAAGGAGTCCTGCTGACTCACCGGAATCTGATTGCGCTGCTCACGGGGCTTTATCACATGCGGCTGGAGAGAGCTGAGCACGAGCCGCACCCTGTGTCCCTCTTCACGCTGCCTCTGTTCCACGTGTTCGGGTTCTTCGTGCTAGTCAGAGTATTTGCGTTCGGGGAGACGGCCGTTCTGATGGAGAAGTTCGATTTCATGGCGATGTTAAGGGCGATCGAGAAGTACCGCGTGACGCACATGCCGGTTTCCCCGCCGCTGATCATTGCTTTAGTGAAGTCGGAGATCGCGGGCAAGTACGATCTGAGCTCGCTGCAGTCGCTCGGATGCGGCGGCGCTCCGCTCGGGACGGAGGTCGCCAACCGCTTCAGAGAAAGATTCCCTCATGTGGAGATCATTCAGGTAAAGATCGCAATTGAGACGCTTTTGTCAATGTTTAATTGTTTATCCAGATAGATAGTGCGTCATTGTTTACCTTGATGGTCGTCCGAGTTAGGGAATACTCCATTAACTACTAAATTTTTCACATTTTAACAAAAGAATACTTAGTGAAATGCTAACCTGTATCAAACCCTCAGAAGGATGCGTGATTAAAGTGTTAATTAATGTCCAACTTGATCGTGAACTCTCATGATTCCTGGTCTTGAAGTGTTCAGAAAATGACCTGGTATGTGATCTAATGAGAAGAAGTCGTCTCCTCTAATTGTCAGCTTCAACTTTTTTTTTTTTTTGGAGACGATCCAGGCCAGCATGAGCACCTCCTGATTGCTTGCGCTGTGGTCCGATGAGGAGCACAGCGGCAACGGCAAGTGGTGTAAGCGAGTTCAACAGTCTGAATTTGTCCAACTGTCTAACAAAGCTGGCGAGTTTGGTTACTTCCTTCGGAACTTAAGCCCACGTTACTGGGATTGGATCATTGTAGATATAACCAGGGTGTTCTTCAATCGTCAATAATGTGAAGGACTGATCGAAAGTAACGTAATGTATTAATTGAACTTTGAGCAATAACTAGTTTATCAAGCTCTAACGTCTACTCATCCGTCTTGTGCTTTCTCGACTACTATGGCAATGGCTTCCTGCCCCTACTAATCTGGGAAACTATCTGACCTCTGTTTCAGCTCGGCTTATGTTTGAAATATCAAATTGTTCTTCTGATTTGTGGGTTTGTAAATTGATAAAAACTAATGGTACTACTAATACTACCTCAGATTTCTAAGTGTCAAATTATCTCATTGTATAACAGGGATATGGTCTGACAGAGACTTGTGGAGTGGCAACTAAGACATTGGGGCCTGATGAGGAAAACCACCATGGTTCTGTCGGTCGTATACCTCAAAATATGGAAGCGAAGATTGTTGATCCTACCACCAGGGATGCCCTGCCTCCTGGTCAGAGAGGAGAGCTATGGTTGCGAGGCCCAACAATCATGAAATGTAAGGATTTGCCATGGTTAGGAGCTTTGTTCAACTGCGTGGAAATAGCACCTTCCTTTGACACTTCTTACTGGAAGTTATCCATCAGCTTATCGAGTTAAGAATAGGTGACTGGAGTTGCAGGTTATGTAGGGGATGACAAGGCAACTGCCGAAACAATCGACTCAGATGGTTGGTTGAGGACTGGAGACCTTTGTTATATCGATTCCGAGGGGTTCTTGTTCATTGTGGACAGACTGAAGGAGTTGATTAAGTACAAGGCATATCAGGTGAATAGTTCAAAATGGCCTTTTTCCCTGGTGTTTTCTGGCATGTCTTCTGTTGCCTTTTCTCATCAAGTGGCGATGGATCACCGCCTGCATCTTTCAGGTTGCTCCTGCTGAGTTGGAGCATCTTCTTCACTCAAACCCTGATATTGTGGATGCTGCTGTGATTCCGTATGCATCTTCCCTTCCTCGAGTCTTTTCTTAGCGCTCAAATTATATTTTGCAGGAGTCAGAACTCATATCTTCTTCTCGTTATTAATTCCTTGTATGATTCGTATGAATTCCCGGCTCCTTTCTCAAACTTTTCCCACGCCTTTAAATTTGCATGTTCGTAGGATGTGCTCTGCATTTTTTTTCCTAGAGACTATTGCTCATTGACAAGGATACATCAGTTTACATGTCGGCATTACAACTTTTGTCATAAAAACAAGTTCATAGGATTTCCTAGACCGTCTGTCTTCTTGCCTTTCCTTTAACTCACAGGAGTCTTATGTTGCTTTTGTTGATCCACTCCTTCTGTCCTTTGTGGTTATGTGGAAGCAGTTATCCTGATGAAGCAGCAGGGCAGATTCCCATGGCTTTTGTGGTTAGAAAACCTGGAAGCAACATTACTGAATCTCAAGTTACGGACTTCATTTCCAAACAGGTAATGTCTGGATCCACACAGTGAGTGACTCGTCTCTTCCATATAGAACAGAGATGATTGTTTCTAAACACATGTCAAGGGGGCCTTTAGCCTTTAAGGTGCCGTATCTGCAATTTATTTCCCGAGTTGGTGCTATCTTATGGAATATGCTGCAACAGCCCATTCAGAAGCGCCTTCTCCTCTCCTCTTAGATGTTCTTGAAGTTTGCGGAACTCTCGGACTCCAAGCAAACACAGGATCTTCCACTCACTCCATCTCATGCATACAGTTCATCTGTACATTATCTGTGCATGCCATCGATATGTATGTGCTAGAAAACCTTATGGGTCATGTAATCATTGTCTTCTTTCTGTTCAAGTGTTTTGATTCCGGGGAACTATACTTTTGGACAGTCCTCAGGAATATGTACATAAGAATGTAGGACTATCCTAGAACTTTTACCGAAATTCTCAATTAGAGTCGACAATGTATCCAGTGGATCGCCGACCCCAACTAGTTTGGGTTAAAGGTGATGTTGATGTTGAATGTATCCAGTGGATCTGAATAATTACTCTGAATATCGCTGCAGGTTGCTCCATACAAGAAGATAAGAAGGGTAGCTTTCATCAGTAGCATCCCAAAATCTCCGGCAGGGAAGATCTTGAGGAGAGAACTTGTCAATCTTGCCGCATCTGTCAGATCAGCTAAACTCTAGACAGTATGCTCAGAAAAGGAAATTAGGCTTCTTGGTGCCTGTTGTTTCGAGATTATTTGACACTTTTGGGGCATCTGTCTAATGTGGGAGACTGCCAAGGGATTGCTGGCGAATATTTAATCCATTTTGATTTAATTTCTAACAAAGTTAACTAAGAAAAATTTGGTCCTTGGATGGAAAGAGGACTACACTGGCACACAACTATAAGGGCCTCATTTCTGTCCTCTGGTTTTCATTAGCAAATCTGTATTGCAAAATTAGGAATCCCCCCCTTATAAAACTGCAAGCGGTAGCATTTCCTGTGTCGATTCCTTGTACTTTCATCACATCAGTCTAATTATATAAGCACAATGTCATGCTAGTCACATCGCTCATGCGCAGAATCGAACCAATCACTATACGGTGAAGTGATTGTGTTTGGCTTTTGAACAAGCTAGAGAATGAGAAGAAACTGAGAGAATTCAGCTGGCCAGTCCTCTCCTTTTATTTGTCCTGTGCAGTCGTGTGTGTATTCGGCATTGTTCATGAGGTTTGCATGGATAGTGCAGCCGGGCAACTAGTTGCTTCTTGCGAAAGTTTTTGAGAAGTATTCATTATCTAACATTGCATACTGTTTGGAAGCGGTCGATGGGTTCAACAGGACTGCAACTGAACCAGGATTACTACTCAAAGATTGAGGTTAACAATGTATATTTGAGACATGTCCAGAGTTTCCCTGGTACATGATGCATGGACGTGGTTTGAGAATGCTTAAAATAGGTGAATCAAATGGGGATCATCCATAGTTACTGATGCCAGGAACATGTCATAGGCACTAATTTCATGGTAGGCCAGCCTTCTCTGATGATGCCTGGTCAATACTCTTCCTCCACCCTTGTTGCCAAAAAGAGGGTGGATCCTGGATTCCTCGACGATAAATCTCTTTGCAGCAACACTAACGGGCTTCATCTCGGCACACAGTACGGACACCGAGATTAACATGATGTAGAGATACTCACTCAGTTATGTGACAGGAATCCAGAATCCAAAGTCATTAGTAACTCAATGTGGTCAGATTGGGGTGGCCGGGCCTCGGTTCGGTTGCCATCTCCAAGCTCCATTGGAATACCTACACGGCCTCCGGCAGGTAAGGCATAAAGGAACCAGACTTTGGTCAAGGAAACACGAGAACCTGCGCGAAACTTTTGAATCTGATCATCTTCACATTGCACATATTCTTCCATTTATGCACTCCCATCCATTCCCACCCCAAGTATCCATCTCATTTTGGTTGTTGGATTGGACGGTCATCTTGCAGTAACGACGGAGGCAGGTCAATGTGAATGCACTTCAGGAGAAGGGTTTGACAGTAGACCAAAGCAGCCTGATGGTCGGCCGTTGACCAAAGAAGTTTGACTGACTCCGAGAGAGCTACGCTTCGGGTATTCCTACCACTTCTTTCGAAGTACTACCTCTGTCTTCCCTTTGTATAACATACCCAGGCGCCGACAATATGCCAAACTTGTTCTTCGATCCGAAATTCCTGGCAAATCGATCCAATCCAAATGATGGAGAGTTCGCCTCTGCACCCACTGCTTGTTCGATGTCTCTTTATAACGCATGGACGAAGGATCTCAATCTCACGTAATTTCAAGGAGCTATAGCTAAAACTATTGGCGCGGCCCCCGTTAACCAATCATTTGTTGAATGCAGATCAATAGGATAAATTTTATGTCTCGATTTTTTCTTTTTGCTCTCTATTTCGTTGCATTTGTGTATCTAATACAAAGAGGCTGAAGATTCAGAGCGCACGGCCCCCTTAGTACCTCCCAGATTGTTGCCGGCGGTATTGCAAGTTTCTTATTAATTTGTAGTTCTCGCCATAACACTCCCCTAGAATCAATAAAAGAGGTCCCGTTAGACGTGTCAAAAAGATGTTTTTATTAAAAAAGTGAAATATCTTTTTCCAAAACGATTTATTTTGGATTTATTTTTTTGGTAAATGGGTAATTTGCTAATCTTAGACAGGATAGTAAATGGTAAGGAACTTAAAAATACAAGTACTAGCAACAATGGTTGCATTTAAATGGAGACGATAAATGGAAGACAAAGGATTGCAAATAAGCAAATAAGTTAGGAACGACTAATGTTCTATGTTTTCTAGTGAACCCTTACAAAGAGAACGATGTGGCTCTCCATAACGTACGATCAACGGTTACTTACAAATAGTTACAAAGGAGTTACATACGATGTCCGTGGCTCCACCAACTAATAGTTACATTCACGGTAGGCCGGCCTTTCTCCGAGAATTCGCGGCCGCTTATCCTCCCACACCCCCGTTGCGAAAATCTTAGGGCGTATCCGTAATTCCTCGATACTAAATTTCTCCGCAGTAACATGAATGGTTCCCGTTATGGGCTTTTCTCTCGAGCAGATAATATCGGCACCAAGATGAACGTGATGTAGAGATATTCATCAAATTTTCATGTCATTTTGATAAAATGTGCCATGTGTTGGTTAAGTTAGTTACATATTTCATCTTGTAATAAGGAAGGGGTTGTGATTGCACTCCTCGAAAAGAGTTTAAATAGCGGACCAAAAGTAGTTTAATTAACGTTGGAAGGGTGGGACATGATCAAGTTTTTTATTAGTTGATAATTCATGTTGAGCCCTACTTAGCCGCAAACTAGCCATCATCTAGGACATGATCCTTTTTATCTTTGCTTCTATGTCCTTTCATCATTGTAAATTCCCGGAAAAGCACGCACGCGCTCATCGTCTATCCTAGTGCGTCACCAATCCACGTAAGCATAAAACGCAATGCCGGTTTCCAAAGTGGACTTACTAATTTAATGAGTTAAACAGTATGATAGATCCAAATTCCTAAGCGAATATTTTCATTAAGGAACAACAACACAAATGGTACTTAAATTTTGGCGCAATGTGCAATATCGTTCATAAACTTTTGATTTGTTTAATGTGATTCGAACTTTGGACAAATGTGCAATGTTATCCCTAAATTTTTAATTTATTCAATGTGAAACCTGGACATTTGGTGCGTATTTAATCCAAAGAGTCCACGTTATCCTTGATCTTGAATTAATAGAAGCATATGATTAGTTAAAGAATAAGACTGTGTAAGTACCAAAATTTCGGGGACCACATTGAAAATATTAAAAATTTATGGATAATATTACACTTTGAGCCAAGATGGGCGAGGGGGAGGCCAATTACAAGCCCATCAATATATCCAGGTTATATCCACCTTCACTCAAAAGTTTAGGCCAAATGAGTTATAGCCAATTCGAATATATTAACTCGCCGCAACTTAGGCTTTGGCGGTATTAACTCTAATTTTTTTCTATTTAATTTAAGCTTATTATTACGGATCATAATTGTGGAAAGGAAGAAGCTTAGTCGACTGTCCCACTAAATCGACGGTGGGATAGTCAACAACCGACCACAAATTTTGTTTCTTGAAACTACATCACCTTACCGATTCGATTTCAAGATTTTGACTGCCCAATGCTTTTTTTTTTTTTCTTTTAATATTTTTTTATTATAACTTAAAATTAGAAGACAAAATTACGAGATGGCCTACACAATCAAGGCTATAATGAAACATATTCGAGTTGATAATATTCAAATAATAAGTTTTAATTTGTAAAGTAGTAGAAAGATTACAGTGGATATTGTTCTCACAATTATGAACAAATTCTTAATGACTTTGCTTAGACGACGGTATCGTCACTCAATGGTGCAACTTGAACCGTACATATCGGATGTGACGACTTTTGATCGATAAAGATATCACGCGAATATATAGCGCGTGCTTATGTGGACTCTCTTATTATTTTATTTTTTAATTTTAGGTTACAATGAAAGTAAATAAAAGTAATTAAAAAAAAAAGAATTAGGTGGTCAAAATCTTAAAATCGAATCAGCAAAAAATTGTGGTTAATAGTTGACCGTTCCAACTTGGTGGGACGGTCAACTTAGCTTTTTCCGGATCATTGGCGCGTCCTGATAACAGACATGATATTTCAACTTCAACGTACGGACACCTCAGACTCTTCTGGCTGTCCAACGGTCATCATTAGAACAGAAGAGAAGCAACCCAAAACCAGCACAATCCCCACTCCTCTCCCGTCTCCTTCACCATTCCCATGGCCGACCCAGTGAGCGCCTCCGGCAACTCCTCCGCCGTCGACCCCGACAGCGGCTACTGCTCCGCCACCAAGACCTTCCACAGCCTCCGCCCCCACGTCCCTCTCCCTCCCCCCTCCCAACCCCTCTCCATCTCCCACTACGCCCTCTCGCTCCTCCCCCCTCCTCGTCCTCCCCCTCCTCCACCTTCCTCGTCGACGCCCCTTCCGGCCACCGCCTCTCCTACCCCGACTTCCTCCGCCGCGTCCGCTCCCTCACCCTCTCCCTCCAGTCCCGCTTCTCCCTCGCCAAGGGCGACGTCGCCTTCATCCTCGCCCCTTCCTCCTTGCATGTCCCCGTCGTCTACTTCTCCCTCCTCTCCATCGGCGTCGTCATTTCCCCCGCCAATCCTCTCGGCTCCCCCTCCGAGATCGCCCACCAGTTCCGCCTTTGCCGGCCCGCCATCGCCTTCTCCACCTCCCAGATCGCTCCCAAGCTCCCGAGGGTCCCGCGCGGCACCGTCCTCGTCGACTCGCCCGAGTTCGATTCCATGCTGACTGGGTACGGCTCGAGCGGCGGCGGTCCCGCGGCGGAGGCCATGCCTCCGAACCGGGTCGAGCAGTCCGATTCGGCGGCCATCCTGTTCTCGTCGGGCACGACGGGCAGAGTCAAAGGAGTCCTGCTGACTCACCGCAATGTGATTGCGCTGCTCGCGGGGCTTTATCATCTTCATGGGGAGCGAGACGAGTCGGAGCCGCACCCCGTGTCCCTCTTCACGCTGCCTCTGTTCCACGTGTTCGGGTTCTTCATGCTGGTCAGAGCGTTCGCGCTTGGGGAGACGGCGGTCCTGATGGATAAGTTTGATTTCGTGGCGATGTTGGGGGCGATCGGGAAGTACCGAGTGACGTACATGCCGGTGTCCCCGCCGCTGATCGTGGCGTTCGTGAAGTCGGAGATCACGGGGAAGTACGATCTGAGCTCGCTCCAGACGCTAGGGTGTGGCGGCGCCCCGCTCGGGAAGGAGGTCGCTGACCGGTTCAGACACAAGTTCCCCCACGTGGAGATCGTCCAGGTTAATTTATCATTATCATCTGCGAACAATAACTCCGACAGGACATTTGGTAGCGTCAATCAAAATCAAAATTGTAACGATTTCGTCAACGCTTAGTTGTTTATCCAGACCGACAGTGTGACGCGGTTTGTCTTGAAAATGACTGGCTTCTAGAGCTGGTCGACCGATTTAGGTAACACCCCATTGTCGTCTACTGGCTTTTTAACTAATCTAAAAAAGTAGTACCTGGTCGAATGCTAGTAGTCTGCCACAAACCCTGAGACGGATGCCTGATTAAAGTATTGATCAATGTGTTCAATTTTGAATTTGAACTCTCGTGATTCCTGGTTTTGAAGTGCTTAGACATTGACCCGGCACTGGTGACCTCTTTTAATTAGAGCCGACATCCGTTGGCTGAATAGTATGAAATGGTGCTTTTACATGTGATAAATGGAGAAGAAGAGGTCTCCCGTACTTGTCAGCTTTGACTGCTCTTTTTGGAGACAGTGGAGGCTGGCATGAGCAACTTCCTGTTGCACTTTGGGCCTAGGAGTGGGCATGCCGGCAAGTCATGCATTATTAGATCCCGAGTCCAATGTAAAGCGATTGAGTTCGACACCCGAAATTTATAAAACTGTCTAACCAAGTTGGCGAGTTTGGTTGCTTCGTTTGGAACCTAAGCCCCCATGGTCGGGTTTGGATCACTGTAGATATAACCGTAGTGTTCTTAACTTATTTCTAGTAATTCCAATGATTGGCTGAAAGTAACATAATGTACTGATTGGAACATTTGGGTTAAAACGATTCCTTTAAGCAATAACTAGTTTATTAAGCTCTAACTTCTACTCCTCTGTCAAACAAAGAAATCTCATCTGGTACTTTTTCAACTACTAGCAAATGGCTGCCTGTGCCTACTAGTCTGGGAAACTATCAAACTTCTGTTTCAGCTCTGCTTATATTTGAGTTAAGATGGTCAACGTTTGAAGACAAAGACACTCAACGTTAATACTTACTCAGATTTCTAACTCAAATGGTCGAAACTCTCATTGTGTAATAGGGATATGGTCTGACAGAGACTTGTGGAGGGGCAACTAGGATATTGGGGCCTGATGAGGCAAACCACCATGGTTCTGTCGGTCGCATAGCTGAAAATATGGAAGCAAAGATAGTTGATCCTACCACTGGGGAGTCCCTGCCTCCTGGTCAGAGAGGAGAGCTATGGCTGCGAGGCCCAACTATCATGAAAGGTAAGGATTGGCCATAATTAGGAGCTTTATTGAACTGTGTGGAAGTAAGACCTTCCTTTGCTTTTAGTTTGACACTTGTGATCAAAGATTCTCCATCAATTTCCGTGCATCTTGCGTAGCAACAAAAAGGCTCTTTCTCTAGGTGGGATGTTAGTTGATCTGCTGTTGATCTCAGGACTCTATATACATTACAGTGTTTCATTGTTGCTTCTTTGGACGCATCTTCCTTTAACAGTATATTGTTCAGTATACCTTTTTTTTTTTTTTAATCAAATGTTCAGTATACTTCACCTTTTGACATTTTGCATCCTTTGGTCGTTATGGATCGAAATTCTGAGGATTAGTAATTCTAACAGCCGATACTGGGACAATTGGTTGATTCATTATGGAAATAATAGTAAATGAATCTATGGTGGCCAGATTCTAGGTTCCCTTGTGAACAGGAAGTTCAAACTGCTTCCTGGAAAGGTAGCTGCATTATACACGGTGCTATGCAAATAATAATTGCCAGCGAGTATTATTACTGTCTTTCGACTATTTTTTTGTCCTTTATCAATAAAAAAATTGAGCTCATTAATCCATTGAATAGAAACTATCTGAAATGCTCCCATTAGAATTTGTGCTAAAAATAGGTGACTGGAGCTGCAGGTTATGTAGGGGATGACAAGGCAACTGCCGAGACAATTGACTCGGATGGTTGGTTGAGGACTGGTGACCTTTGTTATATTGACTCCAAGGGGTTCTTGTTCATTGTGGACAGACTGAAGGAGTTGATTAAATACAAGGGATATCAGGTGACTAGTTCGATATGGCATTTTCCCTGGATGGTTTTTGGCTTGTGTTCTGTTGTCTTTTCTTATCAACTGGTGATGGATCATCGCATGCATCTTTCAGGTTGCTCCTGCTGAGTTGGAACATCTTCTTCACTGCAACCCTCATATAACGGATGCTGCTGTGATTCCGTATGCATCTTCACTTGCTTAATTTTTTTCTTATCGCTCAAATTACATTCTGCAGGAGTCAGAACTCTTATCTCCTTTTAGTTTTTAAATCCTTGGTAGATTTTTATGAATTGCTGGGTTCTATCTCAAACTTCTCCCACACCCTTAAAATTTGTGGCTTCTCTTAGTAGGATGTGCTCTGCTTTTTTCAAGAGACTATTGCTGATTGAGGATGATACATCAGTTATATATGGGCATTTCAGTCAAATTTCTGTTATAAAACAAGTTCATGAGTATTTCCTAGACTGTTTGTCTTCTTGCCTTTTCTTAACTGCACAGGAGTGATATGTTGTTTTTGTTGATCCACTTTTTCTGTGTTTTGTGATTATGTGGAAGCAGTTATCCTGATGAAGAAGCAGGGCAGATTCCCATGGCTTTTGTGGTTAGAAAACCTGGAAGCAAAATTACTGAATCTCAGGTTATGGACTTCATTGCTAAACAGGTATTTTTTGAATCCACTCAGTGATTGCACTTTTCTCTCCCACAAAGCAGGGAGATGACTGTTTCTAAACCTATAGCAAGGGTGCCTTTAGTATTTAAGATGCTGTTTATATCTGCATTAATTTGCACCGAGGTGCTGCTATCTTATGCTCTGTGCTGCAAAAGAATCACTACTTGGTATCCGGGGTCTTTTTCCTTCTACATAACATGATAGGAAGCAGATTCCACTTGATGCTGTCTATTACGACAGAGATAAGAAAAGTAACAGCCCATTGAGTAGTGCCTCTTCCTCTCCACTTGGATGTTCTTGGAGTTATGCAGAACTGTTGGACTGAAAGCAGACAGAAAAGTAAGAGCCCATTGAGTAGTGCCTCTTCCTCTCCACTTGGATGTTCTTGGAGTTATGCAGAACTGTTGGACTGAAAGCAGACACAGGACCTTCCACTCATTCCATCTCATGCATACAAGTTCATCTGCTCATTAATCTGCGCATGCTATTGATATGTTATGTATGTGCTAGCATACGTATGGGTCATCTAATGATGGTGTTCTTTTTGTTCAAATGTTTCGACTCCTGGGAACCGTAGCTCCGACAGCTTTTAGGAATGTATACACACGAATATGGGATTTTAGCCCCAACTTTAAATTAGAGTTGACAGCTTTTTTGGTGGATCCAAATTATCACTTTGAGTATTCACTGCAGGTTGCTCCATACAAGAAGATACGGCAGGTAGCTTTCATCAGTAGCATCCCAAAATCTCCTGCAGGGAAGATCTTGAGGAGAGAACTTGTTCTGGCCGCATCTGTCAGATCAGCTAATCTGTAGACGAGGGCATCACCACCGAGTAGTAATCCATTTGAGTTTGTTCATACAAGACCTGAAAGAAAAAAAAAAAGCTGTTCCTTGAAGAGAAAGGAGACTAAACTGACGCACCCATTTTAAGGTCCTCGTTTCTGCCCTCTGAGTTTTCGTTAGTGACCTATATTGTAACATTAGGATTCCCCCCTTCATAAACTGCAAGCAGAAGCATTTCCATTCTCGTTCTTTATAACTAAATATTGGTAAGAATTAAGGAAAAGGGGGATCTATCTCTTTAAATTGTTTGAATCCGAACTAGCTGGAGATTCGCACATGACTCTACGCAATTTCATGATGCATCTAACACACCAGCTCAGATCATGTTCTTTTAATCATGTGAGAAGGGAAGGGAATACGGTGGCTCATAACAATGGCCTGCTTCATACATGATCCACTTCTCTTCTTCGTTGCGTCGGTCTAATTAGCTGATTGTAATATTGAGCTAATTGCATTGCTTATGCAAAACAACCAAGGCAACCACCATGTGGGAAAGCGAATGCGTTTGGCTTCGGAGCTAGAGATAGATGCATATAGTTGGTAGATGCGCTGGCAGATGGTTTTAGATAAACATTGACCTGCTCGATCGGTTTCGAAACTGAGTGTGGACATGTTGAATGAAGACTGAAAACTGGAATATCCTCAGAAGGCAGAAGAAAGTATGTATTCTACGTCGTTGGAAAAGACTGACCGTATTGAGAGATGCTCGCAAGTTTTCGAGCAACGTGAATTGCGATCATCGTTCCTCTCGGCAATGATACCTCCGTTGCAAAATTTGGGACTGTGACCCCTACTATCGGATATGACAATGTGCCCGTAACTTCTTCCATTAGCTTGAAATCCGAAACTTTAGTTGAAATACCGAAGCATACCGCAATACGAAGGACAATCATTGATTGTGCCTAGTCAGGTGTAGCAATTCAGAAGTTACGTGAATGTGTGCATATTAAAACCTAGGGGTGAGCGGTTCCAGTTTCAGGTAGGTTTCACTTGTAACCTGGAACCTACCAGTTAGTACGAGTTCCTTAATTTTCGGAACCTAGAACCTACTATGCATATCATGAAACCTAGAACCTACCCCCGTCACAAGTTCCGGGTCCGGTTCCCGAGTATCCTCGAACCTCGCCAATTTCTTTCGAGACAAACTCAACATTGACATCTTTCTAACCCATAAACATGAATTCCATCATTATCACAAGAAGTCAATTATCCTAATCACAAATCATGATGTGATGAAATAAATGTAAATTGCCAATTGAAAAATCACATGCATACAGCCTTATCCCGAGTTTCCCTTCCGATCGCACGAGACTCGAAATTTAACGACCTAAAATTAAACGAAACAACAAATTAATATTATTAGATTACATCAAATATCATTTTTGTTACTCTTTAGAGTACTTTCGAAGTTCAAATCTTCAATGGCTCGAGAAAGGGAGAGGGATAACAAGTTTTCTCCTTCCCCAAGGGCTTGAAATCGGTCGTGGTCGTAGATTTATGCCGATTCATTGAGCTCGCCTTTCGATTTTCGAAGTAAATCGAGATGGTTTATTATTTTTTTTTAATGAACCGTCCTTTAGTAAAACCGTTGCAAAGGAGCTCGTCATTTGTGCCTTCACACGATCGGCCGTAGTGATAGTCGGCAAGGAATTAAGAAACGAGAGGGGACTTGGGAGACGATGATAGCCAAGGAAACAAGAGTTTCGATCTAAAAACCAAGCTTGCTTTGAGTTGAGAGGAAAAAGTGAACTAAGAGACGACGATAGATGAAAATAAAAACTAAAAAGCTAAAACTAGGTTTAGAACTTTAGATACTCGGAGTTCCGGTTCGATTCCGATTCTGATTCCGGTTCGGTTCCATCGAGAACCAGGAACCGAAATCGGAACCCGCGGTTCCTAAAAATGTGGAATCGAGAACCGGAACCTAATTTATCGGAACCTGGAACTGAATCGGAACCGCCGATTCGGTTCTTCGGTTCCCGTTCTACCCTGGAACCATGCTCACCCCTATTAAAACCTACATCTTCATTTCTAATCTCTTGGAGGAGTCTTGGGACACACACTTCAAAACTAGATAATGTTTATTCTAAAAAATATTGTAGATCACAAGGAAATCAATTCATAGGGTCATATTTCAGTTCCCTTTGCTGTGGTTGAAACTGTGTTTGGTTTCTGGTTTGATCCCCGTCTCTACCCCCCCAAAAAGAAAAAGAAAAAGAAAAAAAAAACAGAAAAGCTTCCTTCTTAGTTCAAACTAGATAAGCCAGGGATGGGGAAACCTACACTACAGCACTAAAAAATTGTCAAGAACACGGAAAATTTAAGATGTTGTGATCAACATCATCACGATCTGACCTGAATGCATCACTAAATCTAGAAAGCAATCTAGCAGAGATAATGGCGACATGTCGGAAAGCCCGACTTATCTAAAAAACGGTAGGTAAACAGGACATCCACCTAAAGGATCCAAGTCAAGAAGATGATGTCAACCACAAGACCGGAATAATGCGACGCCATCATCTCTAGAGCTTTGTACATTAAGGAGACGAAATAAAGACAGATGAGCAGGAAATAAGAGTACCCTCAATTAAGTGAGAAACCTTAAGTTGAAACTGCGTTTTGGGTCGAATGCTTGACCTCGTGATTTTGCATCTCTCCTTAAGCAAGCTGGAGAATGAGAAGAAACCGAAAGAATTCATCTGGACATGACCGCATATTCAAATCCTTCTGCAACACGGAGAGAATGTAAAAGAATCTGTAACTTTCGGTTGAACACTCATTCAAAGAGATTGGCTATTCTCTCGCGCCATTATTTTAAGTCCGCCGTTTATTTAACCGCACGGTTATTCTCTAATACAAGTCGATATCCCTTAATTTTTCTTTCTCTTTCTGTTAAATATGTTCTGAATTTTATGTACTCGGTCCGGTTCATCACCCGACTCGACATATATGTTTGTACGGCCAAAAAGTAGAAAAAAAGTGGAGATTTAGTTCGTGACGCGGAGAGTTGGGCCGATAGGTATAAATATCTATAGCGGTGCGAACAGATCTCTATGGGGGTTTGGAGGCAACGCCCCGAGAAAAATTTTTAGGCTCTATTTTATATTGTGGCTATGGTTTTTTCGATTGTTGAGAGACTTGTGAGCTGTGTGCTTTTGTCGGTCGAATAGATCGACTTTGTAATCTGTACTCTTATTGATTATAGTGGAATCCTGTTTTGCCTCGCCCGTGAACGTAGATCACTTTGATCGAACCATGTAAATCCTTGTGTTCCGTGTTTGCTTTTCGCATTTGTTACAACAAATTGGTATCGGAGCGTGGTTGGTTTCTAAGATTCTTTGAGATGGCATCCTTGAAGTTTCGGATCGCATCTTTTGACGGACGTGAACAACTTCGGATTATGGAGAATAAAGATGAAGGCTTTATTGAGGCGAGAGGGGCACGGTTAGGACATTGGATGAAAATTATCCGGAAGACATAACCGCGGCAGAGATTGAAGAGATGGATGAGAAGGCGCATAACGCGATCCAGCTTGTCTCTAGATGACAAAGTTTTGCGAGAAGTCGCCGATGAGGAAACAAAGGCTGGTCTCGGAACAAACCGAAAAGTCTCTACATGAAGAAATCTTTAACATCGAGACTTTATTTGAAACAAAGATCTTTATACCCTAAAGATGCGTGAAGGTACCCCTATTCAGGAACACTTGGATGAGTTTAATAAAATTGTTATGGATATGAAAAATTTATATATTAAACTCGAGGATGAAGATCAAGCTTTGATTGTATTATGTTCACTTGCCCGCTCATACGAGAATTTTGTGACCTCGATGCTTTATGGGCGTGAATCCATAACTCTGGAAGATGTGAAAACATCTTTGAATTCTGCAGAATTGAGAACAAAATTGAATGGGAATACCAGTGAAGACAAAGTAGAGATAAAGTTTTCCGAGGGAAATCTTTGGTCATTCAAAATCTAGACCACTTGGAGATAAGATGAACGTTGAGTGCTACTATTGTCACAAGAGAGGACATTACAAATCGATTGTCCTTTGCTCAAGAGAAAGGATAAGCGGCATGGTCAAAGACAAGATGCGGCGAATGTTGCTAACAAAAATGAGTCTAATGCGTTAGAGCGGTAAATTCTTACGGCATGTTCTGTTGTTAGTTTCTCCAATGATGTTTGGATAATGGACTCGGGAGCATCATATCACATGTGCCCAAATAGGGAATGGTTCACCACATATGAGCCAATGAATGGTGGACCGGTCTTGATGGGAAATGATGCTATATGCCAAGTTATGGGTATTGGTACTGTTCGGATTAAATGCCACGACAAAGCGGTGAGAACCTTAATTGAAGTAAGGCATATACCGGACTTAAAGAGAAACCTATCTCATTGAGCAATTTGGATTCCATTGAGTGTGTGTACTCGGGTGGAGGTGGAGTACTCAAAGTCTCCAAAGGCAATCCGGTTGTGATGAAAGGAAGCAAGGTGAATCACTTGTATCATTTGCGGGGAAGCACGGTTATGGGTCCTTCAATTGGCACATCCAATTTTGTTTCGATAATGATAGAATGAAATTGTGGCATATGCGTTTGGGCCCCATGAGTGAGCGTGGCATGACAGTTTTGAGTAAACGCGATTTATTTTGTGGTGAGCAAACGACCTCACTAGATTTCTATGAGCACTTGTGTTCTTGGCAAGCAAGTGCAGAGTCGATTCAAGACGGGCACACATTCGACAAAGGACACACTCGACTACATCCATTCCGATTTATGGGGACCAAGACAGTTCCATTTAAGAGTGGTGCTCTTTACTTTGTGACGTTCATTGACGATTATTCCAGGAAGGTTTGGGTTTATTTTCCGAAAAGAAAAAGTGATGTGTTTGAACCTTCAATAAGTGGAAAGCCCTTGTTGAGAATCGACAGGGAAGAAGATCAAACGTCTTAGGACGGATTATGGTCTTGAGTTCCGTGGTGGCGATTTCAATGAATTTTGTGCGAATGCGTGTATCGTTCGACACCGTACAGATTAGGCACACTCCTCAGGGAAAACGGAGTGGCGAAACATATGAATAGAACTCTATTGGAGAGAGCAAGATGCATGCTCTCTAATGCCGGCATGGAAAAGGATTTTTGGGCTAAAGCTGTTAATACGGCTTGTTATCTAGTTAATCGTTCTCCTTCAACAAAGCAATAGAATGCAAGACTCCTTCCGAGATGTAGTCGGGTAAACCTTGTGATTATTCTAATCTAAATATTTTTGGATGCCCTGTTTGCTATCATGTTAAAGATGGTAAGTTAGAACCTAGAGCAAAGAAATGTATCTTTGTTGGGTATGCTCATGGGGTTAAAGGTTATCATTTGTGGTGCCAGGAACCTAACTCACCTAAGTTCATTATTAGTAGGGATGTTACTTTTAATGAAATGTATGCTTGATCAAAGAATGTTATTGATGAGTCTGCGGGAAAACATGAGAGTGATATGAACGAGGTGGAGGCTCAGGTGGAGCTTCGAGAAAAGACCTCTCGTAATGAGTTGAGCGAGCAAATTGTTACTTGTTGATTCAACTTCGGATGAGGAAGTTTTAGATGAGGTGGAGCAGCTTTATTCTTGCTACTGGCGAGAGAAAGGAGGCGAGACTCGGCCTCCTAAAAAATATGGGTACTACGATCTAGTGGCTTATGCTCTTACAACAAGGAAGATATGGGTATTCAGGGAACCTTCAACCTATACTCGAAGCCGTTACTTGCACGGAATTAGAGAAATGGGCTATTGCCATGGTTGAAGAACTCGAATCACTTCACAAGAACCAGACGTGGGACTTGGTGCCGTTGCCTAAGGGAAAAAGAGCCATTGGGTGTAAATAGGTATTCAAGAAAAAGGAAAGAATTTCAGGTATTGAAAATGCTAGATGCAAAGCACGGTTTGTAGCTAAAGGCTACAATCGAAGGAGGGAATTGATCATGATGAAGTGTTCTCTCCTGTGGTAAAACACACTTGCATTCGTGTGTTTTTCGGCTATAGTTGCTAAATTTGACTTAGAACTTGAGCAACTTGATGTGAAGACTACTTTTTTGCATGGAGAGCTTGAGGAGACTATTTATATGGCCCAACCCGAGGGCTATTATGTAGAAGGCAAGGAAGATCATGTCCGTAGATTGAAGAAATCCTTGTATGGTTTGAAGCAGTCTTCAAGACAAGTGGTATAAGAGATGTGACAGCTTTATGATAGGGAGTGGTTATCATAGGAGCAACTATGATAGTTGTGTCTACTTCGGGAAGGATTCGATGAATCCTTTGTCTATCTTCTCTTATACGTGGATGACATGCTCATTGCTGCAAAGAACATGTCAAATGTGTTGATCTTGAAGAAACGTCTCACCGAGGAGTTCGAGATCAAAGATCCGGGTCCCGCCAAGAAGATCTTAGGAATGGAGATTCGAGGGACAGGGAAAGTATGGAAGTTATATCTCTCGCAGAGGAGTTATATTGAGAAGGTACTTGAGAAGTTTGGCATGCGTAACGCTAAACCTATTAGGTACACCGTTAGCATCGCATTTTAGACTCTCAGCTCTACATTTACCTCAATCGGAGGTCGAGGAGGCTACGATGTCTCGTGTCCCATACTCCAAAGCGGTTGGTAGCATGATGTATGCTATGGTATGCACTCGTCCCAACATTGCGTAGGCGATTAGTGTGGTTAGTAGATATATGGCGCACCCTGGAAAGGTCCATTGGCGAGGTAGTGAAATGGATATTTAAATATCTTAAAGGCTCTGCAGACTAGGCCTAGTGTTTGATAGAAACAGCTCCAACGATACCTCGGTTGTGGGATTTGTGGATTCCGATTTTGCGGGTGATCTCGATAAGAGAAGATCTTTGACCGGCTATCTTTTCACACTATCCGGCTCGGCTATTAGTTGGAGGTCAACCTTACAATCGACGCTTGTTTTGTCTACTACAGAGGCGAGTATATGGCAACAGCGAAGCAATGAAAGAAGCTAATTGGTTAAGGAATCTTGTTCAGGAACTTGGTCTACAAGAGAAGACAATTCGGTTGTCTTTTGTGACGATCATAGTGCTATATACTTGATTAAAAATCAAGCATTTCATGAGAGGACTAAGCACATCGATACCAAGTACCACTTTATTCGATCGGCAATTCTTGAGAGAAGTATAATGGTAAAGAAAATTGGTACCACCGATATGTTGACGAAGTCGATCCCCGCCAACAAGTTTAAGCATTGCTTGAACTTGATTGGCATGCTTGTTTGAGTTTTACCCTCTCGGGGCTTGGTGGCGAGGTGAATGAGAGTTCTACATTTGTTTTTGAAGTGGATATGTTCTTTTCGTTACATCCCTTGTTTCCTACACCGAGTTAGCTCACATAGGCTTAGGGATGCTGAGAGAATATGTTCGGCTTCTGACTGTTTTAAATTCAAGCCAAGGTGGAGATTTGTTAAATATGCCCTGAATTTTATGTACTCGGTCCTGTTCATCACCCGACCCGACATATATTTTTGTGCGGCCCAAAAGTGGAGATTTAGTTCGTGATGCGGAGAGTTGGGCCGATAGGCCCAACTCGAAGCAAGCGAACAAATATCTATAGCGGTACGAACAGATCTCTATGGGAGTTTGGGGGCAACGCTCCCGAGAAAAAATTTCGGCTCTATTTTATATTGCGGCTAGGGTTTTTTCAATTATTGAGAGACTTGTGAGTGTGTGCTTTTATCAATCGAATAGATCGACTTTGTAATCCGTACTCTCATTGATTATAGTGGAATCCTGTTTTGCCTCGCCCGTGGACGTAGATCACCTTGATCGAACCACGTAAATCCTTGTGTTCTCGTGGTTTGCTTTTCGCATTTGTTACAACGCTTTCCATCTTCATGCTCTCTCTCTCTTGAACCTGAAATCTCTGTCCATATCGGCTTCGAATAAATGATGATAATACCAGAATTTCTAACGAAGATGAAGTTGCATTTAGGGTTGCAGCAGATGAAAATGGCAGCATGCAACATGGAATAGTATTCGCGCGCAAAGCACTTAGTTTCTCTAAGCAAACTAAATGCTCTTTCATCCAAGAACCATAAATTATGCCCATTTTTCGCTAACTTGGTAGAAAATGAAGCCCCGACCGCTTGAATGTGGAAACCCTACTCTTTTTGAGGTTTAGAGTTGCAATCCCTTCGGCCATCCGGTGTTATAAAAGGAGCAACGTTAGGTATTAAAAGCAACGTAACAAACTGGCGGCGAATATCTGGATGAGTGGATTATCATCACCACATGGCAAGAATCGGGGTTTTTTTCTAATTTGATTTTTTAAAAAAATTATTTACAAATTTATTTTTTTAAAAAAATATTTTTCGATTTGGGTCTCGCTCTGCACTCGAAGTGCCGAGCGGATGGGGTGGGGGCCACCTCCCCTGTCGCTCGTGAGTGAAGTTGAACCGCCGAGCGCGACCGAGGAGGGGGGCCCCACCCGTTCCCTCCCCGCTCGCCTTTAAAAAAAAGCTAAGCGAAGGGGAGGAGGGGCGGGCCCCCCTTCGCCCGGTAGTAAGGCCGTCGAGCGAAAGGGAGGCCCTCCGCTGACATTGCGAGCGAGGAGGACGGGGTGGGGGTCCGCCGCCCGGCCAGTTCTCTCGCCGAGCGGGGGCAACCAAAACTCCCGCTCCTTTTCCTTCGCTCCGCATTTCGTTCGACTTTCGCATACACTTCTGCTCCTTCTCCTACTTCCGCTTCTACTCCGTTTTCGTTTCGCCTCGCCGCATTTCTTCCGCTTCGCTCGACATTTCTTTCGCTTCTTTCGCATACACTTCGCTCGGCACTTCTTCCGCATACACTGACACTTCTTCCGCCTCTATTTCATTTTCAAGAGAGCAACATCTCTATTTCGTTTTGAAGAGAGCAAAGAGCAGCCTTTAGTTTTTCCAATCTCGTGCGAGCAAGTTCTTTCTCTATACTACAACTCTACGCAAGTTCTTTCTCTATACTGCAATCCCACGCAAGTAAGTTTTATGTTAATGTTTTCGTAATATTGAAATTAATTCGATACTTTCTCTTGACAGGTTCAGCTCCTCATTCGATCCGCACGTTTTTTCGATAATTTGAGGTAAATTTCGTTGTAACTATTTTTTACGTTTCGTAAATATAGATTTATTTATATGGTTATTATTTATACATGAATCATGTATATTACTTATAAGTTGTTAGTAATTTATGTTAAATTTTTACGAATGTTTTAATAATAGTTATAATGTTTACGAAGTTATATATTATTTAAAAATATTTACTTGCTTTATCTCATTGTCTTGTCGGATCTACATGTAGATTTTGTTGTTTTTGGAGTTTTTATGCACGGATCTACGAATCTTTTCTTGCAATCTTTATATAAGCCGAATACCCACAAATCGCGGAAGGCTCCGCCTCCTACTTGTGGCGTTTATGGCTTTGTCTTCTATATTCTCGCATGTTATTTATGTACTCCATATTGCATATCTTTTAAAGAATATTCAAAGCATAGTCGGATCCGAGTATTGTGCATAGACAAATGTAGAGTCCGTGGGCCCCTCTCCACCGCTTGATTAATTTCGCAGTGATTGTCTTTGTCACACAATACCGTGATTTTAACTTACTTTGTATATCTTTTAAAAGAATTATAAATCCCGAATTAGAAAGGCCGTGCCTCCTACCGGTGGTCCGCATATAATGTTTACGAATTTAAATATTGTTTAAAAAAATTTACTTGCTTTAGGATTTTCAAAGAAATTTTTGGGAAAAAAAATTATCAAATGGCATGGCACGAGAAGCACGAGAATCAAATAATATTATTTTACAATTATGACCGTATTAATTTCTAGGTAATCGGATGGCCCGAGAATCACGTAACGAATTTGACCTGGCCCGAAAAATATTATTTTGAAATAATTTCAAAATTCAAATAATAAAAAAATAGAAAATTCATTAAAAATATTTTAAAATTATATAAATTTAGAAAAAAATCGAAAAAAATAGTAAATGGCGACAATCAACTGGCCATGGACTATTGTGGGTAAATGGCCCCCGAATTTTTAAAAAAAATTTACCATTTTCAAAAAATTTCGAAATATAGGAAATAACCACAATCAACTGGCCAAATTCTAATTTTGGTAATTTGACTTTCGAAAATGATGATTTTTCCCCTTCGACAAATTAGCTTCAAAATTTTTTTCGATTTGCCCATGCACTTTAATCATACATTATCCAAGATCTTAGGCTATACCATACATTTTCATGATATATTGATTGTTATAATATTAATTTGTTAATAAACGGATAATGTTTACTAAATAATTTGTAATTTTTTTATTTAGCGTAATGTCATCTACATTGTTTGCGGTTGTATACTTGGGAGGTAGAATAGTGCAAAAAGAATATGGACATGATTATGAAGGCGGACAATCTATCATGTTCGAGTTTGGAAACATATCGACATTTGATGAGTTACGTGGTACGATAGAGCGCGCGTTAAATATAGCATCCAACTAGTATATTGATAAGGCGATATATAGATTCCCGATTTTAACACCGGATTGTGTAATGTATGACATTACGGAGGTGCATGATGATGGTACCGTGAGGATGATTAAGCAATTTGCACTTCGGACCGGTGCTACGGGATTTTTACGCTTTTATGCAACCATAGCCGAGCACCAAGTGATACGGGATTTAGGCGGGGAAGGTTCTAATATTGGTGAAGATGACGTTGATGTGCATAATCAGCACGTGGATCCCTATCATAATGATGATCATGATGGAAATGATAGCGATGAAGAAGACGATGATTGGATAAACACCGATGACGAAGTGATGATGAAGATGTCGGAGGTGATAATACGGAGGCTTATTACAACACCCATTGCAGCAATCCCATCTTACCATTGGTACATCCGCCGCCTTATTCGAGAGATCGACTTTGATATGATGCAAGTCGATACAAGAGCCAAGCCGGGGCGTATGTTATTTGATACATCAAAAAAATTTGATATTTGCATGTTATTTCCATCACGGGACGCTGTTACGGTTGGCTGCAAAAGAGTACTCTCTAATAAGAAATCGTCACTTTCGCAGTGATGTCACAAATAAGTCACAATATGTGATAAAGTGTGGTAATCGGAATGGACCTTGTGATTGGAGGCTCCGCGCGTCTAATAAAGCGGGTACCCTATTTTGAAAAATAATTAAGTACAATGGGCCACATACATGTAGCAATCCTCAAATGTCACGGGATTATCGACAACTTGATCGTAGATATATATATGCAACCATATAAAAGCAATGGTGACCGCCCAACCAGATATTAGAATCAAGGCACTAATGGCGTAGATTCAAGACAAGCTGCACTTCGAACCTACTTACCGTAAAACCTAGGTTGCTAAACAAATGGCAATTGCCGAAACTTTTGGAGGATGGGATGAGTCGTACGGTATGTTGCGAAAGTTCATGAACGAAATGACGGTAAGGAATCCAGGTTCTCATTTGTGATCGATGATCACATGAACGTAGATCGAACCGCACCGTTTTCAACCGGATGTTTTGGACTTTCAAGCAAACGATTGAAGGTTTCGCAAGTTGTCGACCTGTGATATTTGTTGATGGTACCCATTTGTACGGGAAACACCGAGCAACGCTCCTTGTAGCGGCTTCACTTGATGGCGACAATCATATATTCCCGTTGGCATTTGCTTGTGATCGATCGTGAAGATATTGATAATTGGACTTGGTTTATGATTCCGTTGCGGAGATATGTCACTAGTAGGGACAATATTTGCGTAATATCGACAGGCATATTGGGATTAAAAGAGCAATGGAGACAGCAGGGTGGCGTCCTCCATATGGCCACCATAGATATTGCGTTCGGCATCTTGTAAGCAACTACAATAAACATTTCAAAAATGCCGAAGGCAAAAATCTTATTGAGGCGGCAGGTAAATTTTGAAATTTTAAAATTTCAGAAAAATATATTTTCATAAATTTGATAACAAAGTACTAATTATTTTTGTAATGTACGGCTTACGCTAATCAACAACGAAAGTTTGATCACATCATGAACGAAATTAGGGGTATGGATGCACGCACACCGCATGGTGTGACGAGATTCCAAGGGATAAATGGACGAAGGCCTATGATGGAGGGAGGAGATATGGATCGATGACAATAAATTTAGTTGAATCGGTCAATGGCATCTTTGAAGGGTTACCGTGGTCCGCCTATAACGGCTATGGTAGAGAAGATATTCTATCGGTTGGTCCACTATTTTGACACGAGAAGAACGATGTACAGGGATGCAAAAGGACCAAGGACATGCATTTACACATTTTGCAGGTCGACGCTCGGGAGAAATAAATCAACGTGCAAATAGGCACGAAGTGACGTGTTTCGACTACGATAGAGGGATATTCGAAGTTAAAATTGGACAAGACAGATCCAGAGGATTAGGGGGCCAAAAACTAATAGTGCGCCTAGACCCGCGAACGTGCACATGTGAAAAATTCGATGAGATTAAAATTCCATGTTCCCACGTAATTGCAGCATGTCAAACATATGGAATTGATTACGAGCCGTACGTAGATGAGTGGTACACGCTGGATAAAACCCTTCAATGCTATCAATATATGTTTTATCCGTTGGGACATATTGAGTAATCGGGTCCGAACCCGACGCGCTGTCATTAGTGCCAAATTCGAGCCGCATTAGGATGAAAGGAAGGCCCCGTACATCACGGATACGTAATGAGATGGACTGGAGGACGCCGGGCGTGAGCACTTCTAGTATCCATTGCGCGATATGTGGAAAATCATGGCACAACAGAGTACTTGTGCACACGAGATCGACCCAAGAATAGATCACATATCGGCAAACTTGTATGAATTATGTAAATTAGATGTAATATTTTGTTTTGTGAATAATGCAAAATTGTTCGATATTTATTAAGTTCCTCCGAGTAATGTATACCTTTTTTTATATATTACTTTGTTGTGATGTTATAATATCATAATTGCAATATATTTATTCCGTTTATCCGTTCCATATCTACATTCGATATGTCAATTTAATGATAGAGATAATATCACAATCGTAGATATGGCACATCGGACTCATATTCAGCCGGGACCTCGGGATGATTCACTACTTACACAAAGAGGCCCGACATAGATCAAAGACCGTATGGAATGCTCGGGTAATTGAGAAATTTAGCGGTTTATATATCATTCGTAACAAAGCAATATCAAAATTGTTACTAACAGTTCATATAATATTTAGCAGCACGATCAAAATGCACTCCTTAGATGCCGGCGATCGATGGTGCACGTAGATGAGCTTGATCCGCGTATACTTCCGTATCTTCAAGCTTCGGGTTTTACGGAATTTATATGATGGGATTTTTTCAGCTAGATTGGCACTTGATTCACTGCGGCGGTCGAGCGATGGAGACTCGAGACCCACACATTTCATATGCCGGACGGTGAATGCACGATCACGCTTCAGGATATAGCGGTGCTCACGGGGCTTCCTATCGAAGGACGTGCGATTACTAGGCCCACTAATTTCAATTGGAGCACTCTTTGCGATGATTTACTTGGTGCTCACCCACCCAATTTGCGTGGCACACAAATAAATTTAGGGCTGGGCCGAGAGAACATTTTGACGATCTTCCTCCGGATGCTGATGATGTCACTATAGTACAAACATGCTAGAGCATTCATTCTCCGCCCGATTGGAGGAAGTATTTTTGCGGATAAATCGGGAGCACGGGTTAGTTTGCTATTTCTTCCACTGCTTGGCGAACCTCAACAACCCTACACAGATACGGTTGGGGTTCGGCGGCGCTTGCGTGGTTGTATAGGGAGTTATGCGGTGCGACCGATCCATCAAAGTATCAAATCGGGGGTGCCCCGCATGTATTACTGATTTGGGCATATGAGCGCTTGAGATGTATCTCCCCATCCCTAGCGAGACCGTGATCCTTTAGAAGATGCACCCCTCGGTACTCGGTATGTGATCTATTGCTTTTTTAGTTCGTAAGTCATTGATTCTTTGAAGTGCGTATAATATATGAAAATCTTTTTTTTTTATGCAGTGGAGTTTAGGTCTACTAACAACGAGAGGTCCCTACACATACGTTGCCCCATTTACGTTACCAACTCCATAAAATGGGATCGGAAGACGTAAGTAATGATAGCAACCAACGAGTTTAATATAATGTTAGCTTATAATTTAATTCTTGAAGGTATTTGATATGTTTTATTATGATACCAGATTATTTGGGAGCCATATCTCGATGACATTCTAGAGGCTCTACCATATTATCGCCGACAGGGGACAAGACAGTTTGGAGGGCTCGTGTCCCACTCGCCTGTTATTGGATAGTTGAGTGGCATTATCCGGACCGAGTACTTCGTCGGTTTGGTGCGTGGAAAACCCATACCGCCTCGTCCGGCGTGATCATACGGCCTTGCATGATATTGAATTAAGGCCGGTTGGGAAGGATTGGGTAGGTAAGCACGGACGGTGGATTGATATGTGGGACCGTCGTATCGATTATACGATCCAATGGTGATCCCGCAACGGAGGTGCTTCATTATCATTCGGGATATATGGAGTGGTATCGTAGAGCATACCCGGAGGTGGATTTCTATTCCGGGGGCCGCAATGGGTGTAACGGTTAGTGCAAACACTTTCATTTTAATTCATTTATTATTTTTAGTAACATAACTTATTGTCATTTTATAACTTTTTTTTATTTTCATATCATTACCAGGGGTGATGGGGTCGAGCAGATTTTGAATATCATAGATAACTTCAATCCATCTCGTCGATCTGGGCAAGTGGGGAATATAGCTAGGGCAATGCTATACTCTCGGAATGAGGAGAGAAGGTTAACAATGATGCCACCGCCCCAACCAAAGGCGGCTACAAGATTTGGGCCGCGGGATGATGACCCACCGGAGATTGTTCAGCCGACCGGGAGGGCTACTCGAGCTCATCCGGATGGTGATGTCGTCCCCTACCCTTTAGAGTATCATACAACGAATTTCACTCCGGGGTTTTCTACGGGGTTTGACCAACAGATTTCACACGGTTTGCGGCCCATCTCACGGGGGATCCGCTTTTGAATTTCCCGATAATCCATTATTTCATACTCCAATCGGTTCTACTCATACATATGGATCGGATTTCTCTTCTTTCTTTCAATATCCTCCTAATGTAGCGTCCGGGACACGGCATATTTTCACAAGATATGCCTTCGTTATATACGAATCCTACTCATTCGGATCCTCGTCCTCCTCGTCGCTACAATACTAGACATGCCGAAGAACGGAGACAACTGGATGCGGAACAGGGAGGTCATATAGGAGGAAGACATCATTAGTAGATGTAATTGTAGTTGCCAATTGTTATATATTATGACAATTTCTTTTTTTCATATATGTTATCAATTTTATTTTATGAATATTTTTAATTAATTACATTATCATAATATTCTTTATTATTTATAGCTCTTACTATATTTTTACATTAATTTTTGCTAATTATGTTATAAAGATATATGTTTCACAAAAAAAATATAAATAAAATAAGTATTGTATCAATAATTAAGAAAACGAAATTAAAAAAATTAAAATTCGACCCGCTCGGCAATGGGCGCCGAGCGGATGGCCGCCGGCCTAGTTGCCGAGCGGGCATGCCCAACTCGGCAATGAGGATGCCGAGCGGAGCCGCTCGGCAGCCCCATTGCCGAGACCCAAATCGGGAAATATTTTTTTAAAAAAAATAAATTCGTAAATATTTTTTTTTAAAAAAATCAAATTAAAAAAAAACCCCAAGAATCTGTCGTGAATTTCGTATGGCGAAAAAGGATACCTTGTTATGCCTCCATTTGTTGATTTGATGGCTCTTCATTCTCATTCCAAATTTTGTATTAAAAGAAGTTGATACAGCCAAACAATTTCCTGAAATTCCTAACAGGAGGACAAAAAATGACATGGGCAGTTCTGGCATGTCGAGCCCGTTACAGTAGATTCAAATTTGCGGGCATTTGGCATCGTACTATCTTAATGGAATCATCTTCACTGTCAGATCAGATCAGGCTAGAGGATTAGGAAGCCTGGTTTGTGGGTTTTCATTTAGCTTTGGTAATTTGTAGCAACTTTTCATGGAAGTTCACTGGCAACTCTTCTGAAAAGTTACTAAGCACATGGCAAAATCACTGTCGACCGACATATTCTTCTAACCACTGCAATCACCCTTTTTTCCTGTATTTGACAGTGTCGTGTGCCAGCTTTCGCACATCAAATAAGGAGTCCACCTTCTTGATCCAATCGAAAGCAAGTCATCCATGTCGATTCTGAAATAAATATTTCCTGGTGGTTTCCCAGCTTCGAGTAATCGCACCGAGTAGAAATCATACCCGAAATCCCCTACTTCTCAAATTGCAGCAAGATTATTCCAGTGGTATTGCCACTCAAATCGATTTTAGGATCACCTTAACCTTTAATGATGCATGTGATGAAAGAACGTCCTAGCAAAGCAAAGGAAGTTCCTTTGATTCACCGGCGACACCGAAAGAGAGAAAGACTATGTCAAACGTAAGTTTAACACAAATGGAGCATCCAGACAAGAAGATATTCCCAAAAGTGCTGGTTACATTTCGCTTTTGTTGGTCCTAAAGTCATAGTGATTCTAGTCATTTCTCTTGGTTGTCATTACACACCACCCAAAACCTGATCTGTCTAATCTCTCTCTCTCTCTCTCTCTAGATCAATACCTTCTCTAGCTCAATCTTATAGATACCCTACAACTGTGGTTGGTACGCACTTCGACACGTGGCATGATCACCACATCAGTTTCCAACTCAAGGGCAAAAGGTCAAGCAACAAAGGACACCGACGAATGGGCTCCATGATCCTTTTCTTCTCGATTTCGAATTCCTTTATGCCTCGGACGTGCTCCCAGCCCATTGGCTGCAGATGCTCGAATCATGGGGAAGCCTAACTTTTCCCCTCCAAATATCGGAAAAAGATGTACGTTTAATCCGTGAGAACTGTCCTATTTTGTGTTATAATATGGTGAACTGGCAACATAATGATGTCTCTTCAGCTCATTCGGTCATTTACTTTATGTAACTTTCGGACAAAAAAAACATGGCCTTGGCCCTTGATGATGCAGACTAATGGTGTCGCTTGAATATGTTCGATCGATCTTTCGTTATCTCGAGGAGCACGTACACATAACGACACGCCATGTAGAGCTTTTCGATTCCGCAAACTTAGGTAAATCATCTTGGAGAAAGCGTTAAGGCAAAGGCATTGAAGGAACTCCTCCATCATCATTCGCTCGATCATCCCTTAGGGTTATCACGAAACGGCGGAACGTAAGATTCAAGAATCTATTGGCGATAGAGAGCAGCAATTTCTACCGTTCATCTCGACGGGGCGTGGTTAGGTTTTTGACTTGAACAGTTGCTAGAACACATAATCTAGGATTCACGAAGCGACCAATGATCTAAATTGCTGCTGATGCACGCAGGAATGATCCGTGCTTCCTGGATAACGCAAAGTCGTGGTGCAATGAAAGCAAATGCTGCGCAGATCCCTCCTACTAAGT
This sequence comes from Rhodamnia rubescens, assembly GCA_021437795.1. Lineage (NCBI taxonomy): Eukaryota > Viridiplantae > Streptophyta > Magnoliopsida > Myrtales > Myrtaceae > Rhodamnia > Rhodamnia rubescens. The sequence continues at coordinate 6,035,075 of JAILYA010000002.1, read as the reverse complement.
GGAGACAAATGTGCCAAACATTGATAATCGTCCTAGGATTTCTTTATTGGGTTCTCGACAACGACCATCATTATTGAAGGGGAAGCTTGCAAATCTAGCATTAATATTTCCCACAGACCAACCCCGAAAGTCGACGAGGGAAGTTCTGTCGTTGGAGATAGAGCTGCCATGTGGATGATATCTACGTTTCTATTCATGGATGCTGCAGATTATAAAACTCGACGTGACGTCCATGTTCTTGCGCTCAATTATATACGTGCCTGCGTTGATCTCCCAAGATTAGCAACAAAAGATCAATTAATCATGTAATAAAAATGACATTCTTTATCTCAATAATTGTAACAGATGCTTCGGTTTTCTGTTTCGATAGGAGCTGGCTAACTCTTGCATCTTATTATACGACCTACCATAGAGACCGATCTATCGCTTACTTAATAGTTCCGATACGTCCGTATTATTTACACTCGAGTATGAATTTGATTCAATGATATCGATCTCATAACACCGCGTATGAAGCGAGTGTTAGAGAATTTCACGAGTCGAGACCGAAAATCAGTCAAATATTTTGTTTTCTTGTCTTTTGACTATCATGTATCAGCACTAGAAAGGGGTGTATGCTTTATTTTTTTTTCTAATTAGGAGAAAAGCGAGTCAAGTTTAAATTATAGTGAGGAATGGGGACGCTCCAGATACCCCTTTTGGTTGGGACTGTATGCTGTATTTAATATTACTCGAGACCTAATTCTCAATCGATTCGCACGCATTTTAGGACATTGACGCAAGGGAAGATCTTGTCTGCTTGGATGGACACTACACCAAAACAAGTCTTATTCACTTTGAAAAAGCTTTACCACGTAACATGAAGTGATGAAGAGTGGATTCTATTTCCGGATAGCCACCATCTATATCTGCCAATGACGTTGGGCTAACGTATTTAATGTTTTTGTTTTTGGTTTTCTTCGAATTCTTTACATGCATGTCTCGAACCCGTCAAACCTGTGGGTTGGATCGAGTTTGGATTGAGTCATAAATAGTCCGACTTAAATAGACTCATTTAATCCATTACAATGTCAATATAGTGACCGATACCTCACTTATATCCAATTCATACCCGACCCAACTCATATTATTAAAACACTTTCTCATTTAATCAAATCTAGGAAACCACATGCTCAAACCGAGATGAGAGTGCCAAGTAAGTGAGCGCAAGATCGAGTTATGACTCATTTAACCCATTACAATGTCAATCTAAGTATGTTGTAAACCCGTTTATGTCTCATTTATTGAATATGACTAATCCATTTAATAACTCAACTTGTCATATAAGTTACGAAATGAGTTTATGATCCATTTTGACAGGTTTAAACTAACATAGCTAGAGAGAGAGTTGCATTTGCTTGGTTTTTCCAAGGACGAGCTCTACAAAATCAAAAAGTAAAAAACCCGCATGCTAAGTGAATCGCATGTTTAGCGTATTAATATGTAGTTTATATATATAATGGGGTAAATTTATAATTATGTTTCTGTCTATATCCTTATTATGATTAGTCACTCCAATAAATACATTTCATATAATCCTAATTAGGGTTGAGCCACCACAAACTTTAGTCGTTATTTTCTCTACGATTCTAAATATCAACATGATATTAGAGTAGGAGAACACATTAAATTCTTCAACGTCCTTACTCTAAATCAATAATGCTCTTGCTCCAATTACTATCTTAATAATGCTCGATACCTTTAAATTTTTTTTCTTATTCTCTACCATCTCTTCGGCCATCATTTTCATTTTTATTAATCTTAATTCACATCACCGTCAACAACATTCCGTCCACTTTCACCTCTTCTTTCCTCTTCTCTGCTGCTCCGATATTTGGTGCTTGCTCAAATTACGACCGTGCAATCAACCTCTCCCTCTCTTGTTCTTCCTAATGTAACTAGTCCCTGTCTCCATCAAACTTGATACAAACATTTATCTTTTGTGCAAATCTCGGTTTGAACGTTTTTTAATCAACAAGGATCTGCTTTGGGCTATGTGGATTGATCTTTTCCGTGTCCTCGAAGCTTTTCCATGAACGGAATGATACCGTGGTGGTCAATACCTTCTATTCCACCTTGGTCAAGACAGATACTTTCGTAGTTTGATTGACTCGATCCTCACAATTGAGATTTTCCATGAAGTTCATGACCTTCGGACATCTTGAGAGATTTGGCTCGCTCTAGGACGACGCTTTGCGATCGTTGTGCAGCCAAGAAAATTGGACTAAAACTCAATTAGGACACTTGTTAAGAAACCCGGTCAATCAATGTCCGACTATCTTCAGCATCTAAAATCAATTGCGGATTTCCTTACCGCAATCAATTGCTCTGTCTCTAATAAGGACTAGGTGATTCAAGCCCTCAATTTGGCTCCCTTGAGAGTATGATCCATTTGTCACGGTTGTCACCAATGGCCTTACTATTCTTTCCTTCGGTGATTTGGGGTCACATCTCCTCATCCAAGAAAATCGATTTCTCTAAAAATTGAATCCCTTATCTTCTTCCGATGCTCATTGGGCTTTATCTGGTCATGCCACTTCACCTAATCCACCATTTCAAAAGTCTTAGGGTGGATGTAATTCTAGGGGCCGAAGGTTTGATGCGGGCTAAGGTGAACAGGTTCTCGGGTGATCAACCGAGTTGGCAATCCTCCATGGATCGATTCAATTCATAGTCATTCTTGGTCCCCTTTGCTAATTGCTCCTCCCCCTCTTCTTGTAGGCCTCGTGGTGGATCGAGGCCCTATGTAACCCCATTCACCTAGGTAGGCATTCTTGGATTTAGGTCTCATATTTCTTGTCGGATAGGTAATAGCGTTCGGCACACCGCGTTATAGTGTCGACAACGATCCAACCATGCTTTCACCACTACCGATCTATTGGACTCCTTCTCATCTCTCTCGGTTGGTGAGACCTCCGATCCAATGTGATATCTTGACAAAGTGGAGCATCAATACACATGACTAGTGGTATTGGTAAAATTCTAAATCATAGACCCTTTTTTATTTGACAAAACTTTCGGTTGGTGATGGTTGCTTATTGCCTATTAAGCAAGTCAAGAAAGCTTTTTTAACATATTGATTCTCGACCTTTTTGCTGTTGTCTCATGTCTATCATGTCCCTCATCTTAATCACAATCTTCTCCAATTACTCACTTTGCCGTACAAATACATGCACTATTGATTTAATCGTTCATCATTTTCTTTGCAAGACCAACAAACCATGAAAGTTCTCCTCCAAGCCGATTCTTCTCGTGATTTTTATTCGATTCCCAACTCCTTGGCGTCGTCTTACTTGCATCCTGTCGTGGCTTCTTTTACTTCACTCACTCGTTGGCATGGTAGTCTTAGTCATCCAAATAAAAAAGTACCTGCGATTTTAGTTCTAGGTTGGTATCTTGTGAGTCCTGTCTTGTAGGTAAATCTCATCGATTACCTTTTGAGTCTATTAGTCATCGTGCATCTTTTCCTTTATTCGTGATTCATTCGATGCATAAACTAATCCAATTTTATCCGATTCTGATTTCGAATATTTTGTGTTTGTCACTAATGACTAGTCTCAATTCACTTGGGTTTTTCCAATGAAAAATAAATCTAAAGTGCGATTCACGCTTTCATCGCTCTCATTGTGTTATCGAAAATCTGTGCAATGCCAAAACTAAAAATTTTACAAAACCGATGGCGAGGGAAGTATACCAATAATTCCTTCCAAACATACATACGTGAAAATGCTATTACTCTTGTCCCGACACCCCATCAACAGAGAGCAATCATGGGAAGATGACCGAGAGATTTTCTTGCAAGGTTGATTAATGCGTATGAGAACTTGCCGAGTAGCTAGCGATCATGCAACTTCAACTAACCAATGCAGTAATCAAGACAAGCAGCATAGTCAATTGGATATAGACGCAAGGGAAAGCAATGTCTTTAGATAGTCCACCAACCACTTTATGCTAAACTAATCTCTCTCTCTCTCTTTTTTTTATCTGCGTGGATGGAGCTGGCAATTGGCGAGAGGAGACGGTGATATGTAGAATAGATTTTTTGTTCATGGTCCCTTGGAGTTGGATGCCGCAGTTAAAGCTCCATACCCAAAAGTCTACGGTCACTTCAAACTTCGAAAGCAACCCTCTTGTGTGAAGAGCACGTGTTAAGATTGGACGCACAATCACGACAAAATAAAAAATAAAGACGAGAAAGACAAATCGAAATATAAAGATTTATCCCGACTCATCCTTAAATTAGGGTACATCCAATAAAGGATTCCGCTATAATTATCGCATCTCATTCCTCGTTACATCTCTCATCTCTCAATCACAAAAGAAAGATAATATATATAACGATGACTATTTATGAGCTCAAACTCAAACTATCAATAAAATACCAGCTTAAACTCTCGAGAGGACTCCTGCTCGCTCATCAAGAAGTGGGACTAGCTTGCTTTTTGATGCGGATGATATTAGTAGTGCGTTTTTGGATCGATTGGACCGGCAGAAATCCATTCGGAAGGCAAAACGGTATTGCGACTAGAATCGGCGGACCGGATCGATGACGTTGGATCGAGCTCAAATTCGGCCGTCCGAAGTGAAACGGCGTCCCGATCAATACTCAAGCTTTTGGCCGTGACTAACGATTAATTTTGGTGAGTCGAGATCTTCTAGATGGAGATTTCTATTTTTTTAGTATTTTTTTTATTTAATTTTGTTTTAGTGGCACTTCGTAATTTTTTGTTTTTGATTATTCGAATCATAGTAGGGTTAGGATTAGGGTTAACACCATGTAAAAGGTATTTATGACGTTTTTTGGAGGAAATTATTATGGTTGATTATCAGATTTTTTGGAAAATTCTCTTTTACTTAGTAAGGATTTACTTGTTATCATCGCTGAATGTTATGTCACTTTTCTGTCAACGGAGAATATCAATTTACACCTTCAGTGGTGTCACATGACACGTAGTTTGCATCCAGCGGTGGGATAAAAAAGTTAACAGGAGATGCGTAGGGGCACATTGTCAAAGAAACCCTGAGGCGATGATGAAGCTCGACCTCCGTGACCGCAACTCTGTACGCATGAATGGGGCCCCCAAAAGAGACTTAAGGAAAAACCAGACGTGATGGCTTGAGCATATTTTGATTAAGAGAGAGCACCCGAGTGGACCCCCGACCAGTGGATGCTCAGGATATTGGAACGAATAGATCTTCAAGATCTTGACGGTATAGTTGCATGTCCATTCTGACGCCCCTGCTCGAATAAGGATCCGCAACGTAAGAGCCTGCTCATGATTCCACAGATCAGTTGTCCAGCTGACCACTTAAGCCTTGGTGTCTCAAACCCCTCAATTATTACAGCTACCTAATAAAGAGCTCTTTACTCCAAATCTAAACCCACATGACCCCAGGATTCGATCATCGCCCCTCCTCGCACTGTGAACTCCGCCAGGATCTCTCCATCTGTATCCCTGGTCTTCTTCCACTGGGGCCCCCACCCTTTGCCCGAATTCTTGAACTGTGTTCAGCTCTCTCTCTCTCTCTCTCTTTGGCCCCTTCGATTATCCCAGGCTTGCCTCCAACATGCATGTTTAGGTTGCTGTCATAACTTATGTTTTGTTGTATACTGGAGAACGATTTACACCACATGGATATCGTGGGAGTTCAAATTTTGACAGATCCTTTTCAGATCAGAGACACTCCTAACATCCTAGTGCCATTGGTATTACTAGCTTAATAAGGGCTTTTAACGACACGATGTATATTTTTGACAATTCATAATACTTGCAACTAAGATTACACCGTTATATTATTATCGTGAGCTTCACAAATCTTCAATATGTGTGTATATATATAATCTAAAATTACCCTTCTATATCGTGTAATTCTGTATGTCATAAGGATGATGGATGTGACCGGTCAATCCACTATTGGCCAAGCTTTGTTATCCAACGAAGGAATCCTTCTTTTTGGCTGAAGTGAGGCGCGCATTGGGAAAACCCCAGCTGACTCCTCCCGGGAGTCTAGATTGAAACCACGAATACACATAAGAAACGTATTGAGAGAAAGCCCTTTTCAGATTTGGGCTGGCGAGGCGACGCCCTGCGCAGCCACGGCGAGACAAGGTTCGATGTCGCCATGGCTGCGCGAGGTCCCCCTCGCCAGCTGGCCATCACTTCTAGCCGATCGCCATTGAAAACCAGCAGAAAAAGAAGGAAAAAAAAAAAGGAAAAAAAAAAAAAATTAATAAAATATAAGTTTTTTTTTGTTTAATTTTTTTAATTTCAAAATTTTTAAAATTGAATCGGTTAAAAAAAAAATTAGAACTAAATTAATATAATTGTAATAAATTTAAGACTTTTTTTTTTTGTAATTCTCTCCAAATTATATGGTAGCACGTAAAAGATGAGAAATTGAATAGCAAAACTAGTCACATGGCATCCCAAGAAAAGCTCCTTTTGCATGTGGTCTAAGAAAGTTCCTAGAGCTTAGGCGATAGGTCAATTAATGAACATAGCACTCGATTATTCTAAGGAAGATTAACAGTGGATGATGCAAAGTCATGTCCTTTCATTCCCATTGCTGATAAATGAGTTTAGAATTATAGTTTAAGAGTCTCGATTGCTATTGGGCGATGCAAAATTATGAAAAGGAGATTCCCCTCGTTTGCATCCATTTTTTTGCCTCAAAGCAACAGAAGCTGAATGGTGCTCAATTTGAAACGCCATTCCTTCGCTTGAAAGGGTAGCTAAAGCCCCCAGTGCGACTAAACCCAAATTAAGGGGTGCGTTTAGAAGAGAAATGGAGAAACGCAAAATCATTTCCGAAAAATCTCTGACTTAAAATTCACTTGTTCAAGGCAAATACATGAAGAGATGTGTTCGAACTTAATGATACTCGAACGTGAAGTGGCATGTCCGAACACACGATTATCCAAATACGAAAAGTTATATCTGAATTTGCAATTTTCAAAATGAAGAGTTCTGTATTTTTGGTTTATATATACATAAGCTGTGTGTTTTTTGTTTATATATACGCACTACGATTCCATTCATTATAACATGACAACTTTCATTTTCGTTTCTCTAAAAACTATACAGCGATTGTTTCCCTGAAGAGTTCTCGGAGGAAAATGAGAATTGTTATCCGATATTCTAATTTCGAGACTCTACCTTATCTTAGAGGATTTGTGTCGGTAACTATTTGCAACATTGTGGAGCAAATAATTTATTAAAGAGAGTATTATCATTCAATTTATTCTCATTCGTTCACTACATTTCTCAACAAGGGCCACTAGAGAGTGAAAGTGGAATTTTAGTAGATTTTTTAAGGCACGAAAGGTAACTAAGACAATTTATGAATCCTCAAGGGAGCTTTTTCCGAAAATGTTGGAATCCACGTAAGGAATTTGAGATGTTCAAAATTCCTTTCCAAATAAGGGAAGAAATTACAAAAGAAAAAAAAATCAAATTATGCCCATCGCGATACATTTATCGTGATTTTTTTTTATCATCCTAAAAACCCTACAATATACACGATGAAACACGTTACCCTAAACACATACCCCAAGCTTAATTTTTTTTTATCACAAAAAATTATAAATTTGTATTGATATCATACATTTATCATTCGTTAATATTGTTTGCTTTTCAATGTCTACGTAGACAGACTCTTTATTGACAGACTATTGATAAAGGTTATGTAACGCAAGATGCGAACATGACATTTTTGATATCTCAGGGACCATGGTACAGGTGAAATACGACATGCTCCTTAAAATACGCAAAATAGCGAGGGCAAAATCGGTACGATGGAAGTGGTCAAACCGAAAACCGCCCACGTCAGGGGAGCAAATCCAAGAACCACCCCCACGAGGAGATCTCTATCGCTATCCGGCCGTCCACGTGGCGCCATCCTCTCCTTGCTAACTATGGGAAACGCCTCGCCCCCCGCAAAGATGACAAGACCATCCATCGTCTTGGTCCTGCTTTCCCCCATCTCTATCCAAATACCGTTGGGCCACGTGTCCTCTTTCTGGAACTCCCGCACCCCGCACGAGATCCACCCCCGGACCACCACCTACGCGGGCCCCAATCTCGTTCCTGCTTTTATCTTCGGCACTTATCGCCCTCCCATTGGCTATCTCCTTTCCCATGGGCCCCATTCTCCCTTTCAAAAGATCTAAGCATTTATATTTGAGATACATTTTTCATCGGTTATTTTTTACCATAAATTTTTTTTTTATTTTTTATATGAATCGTTACTAATTGCTATTCCCTACGTTCCAGCGCAGCGTACTCCCCATGTGGGCCCCCAAGTCACTGGCCAGGGCCACGTTTCGCATCCCACCCAATGGCAGTTAAGTAGTAGCAGCTCTCCGCAACCGTTCGAGCCGATCCCCATCTGCCCTCACACGTGTCCCCAACTACAGTCCCTATAAATGGAGAGGGCAGCATCTGGACTCTTCTGCATTTACTGTCTTCGATCTTGTGAATGAGGTAGGATCTGCACCAGGAAGAGAGAGTGAGAGAGAGAGATAGATGCTGTAGATCGGAGCGAGAGATCAATGAGAAACATTCGTTTAGGTTTTTGCTTGAACTAAGCGAGGGCGAGAGATCGTTAAGAGAGAGACGACTGTGGGAGATCGATGGACCGTAGAGGAGGGTGCTGCATAGCCAGATACGCCCCCGGAGGCGGCGGCGGTGGTCCTTACGGTATGTCCAAAGTGGACAGGATAATGCTCAGGTTCCGCCCCATCGCGCCCAAGCCGGCGTGCGGGGGCTCCTCCTCCGGCGGATCTTCGCCGGAGAGCAAGGACACCCGCGTGCGGCCCGGCCGAGGCAGGAGACGGCAAGTGAGGAGCGGCGGCAACACCACCACCAAACGCTCCAGCAGGAAGAGGAGGGTTTGCAGCAAAGAGAAGGTCGGCGATGCGTCGCCGCCTGGAGAGAAGGTGACTCTGCCGCTGTTGCCGGAGATGCCCGAGCACAAAGTCGGCGGCGATCTCCGGAACGTGAAGGCCGGCTTGAGGCAAGCTGCTGATTATTACAGATGTGCCGTGGATCCGGGCCTCTCGGGGACTTGGACAAAGGGCAAACGCAGAACTTGCCGAAGTGGCTTAGGTCCGACGATAACGCGCCAAAGCCGGCGCCATCTCTGTTGCAGCCTTTGGGCAGACCGTCCCCGTGCGTGACGGTGGAGGGTGTGACGGACACGGGGTTGGACGGGGAGGCGCTAGGGCGCACCGACGAGGAGAGGAGGTGGAATCTGGAGCGGGACACGTGCCCCGGGTTCACGTCGAACTGCCTGGGGCAGGTGACGTGGACCAACGGGGCGCTGAGGAAGATGGTGGGCCAGGAGGAGGAAGGAGATTGCGGGGGTGTGGTTGGCGGTGAGGGAGGAGGCGAGGGGGATGATGTGGGGGGCGTTCACGTGTAGGGTAAGGATGGAGTACACGCGGGGGAGGGAGAGGAGGGCGGTGACGCTGCCCTGCGACGTGTGGAGGATGGACGGCGGAGGGTTTGCATGGAGGTTGGACGTGGAGGCTGCGCTGCGCTTGGGACGATGATCCAACGGAAAGAGGTGATCGGCAAGCTCAGCTTCCGATGAGGATAATAACCAAGTCTCCGGCCCAAAAACCTCCCAGGAAGAACATAGCCTAAGATGTCGATGTGTATCTTTGTCAACTCTTCGGTTTGCTTTCTCTCAGCTTGTTGTCGTCACCGTCCCTGCACAGCTCTCTCTCTCTTCCCCCTCTGGTTATATTTGGCGTTTTCCTGAGAAAAAGCCGATTTGGAGCGGGAATGCCTTCTTATGTAAGTATATATACTACTATCTTTCAAACTCCGTAAGATGTTCTGACCCAAAAAAAAAAAAAAAAATGCTCAAGCTTTGGCAACTTTTGCATATTGGGATCTTTGCTGTTCCTGATTTTCTGTGCCCAAGATCACTGTTCATCTGTTCACAGCCTAACAGTGTCCCTCCACCGTACGAGTCCCAGTTAATATGTTTGTATTCTTTCGGAAATATTAATGTAAAAAGAAAGAAAGAAAGAGGCATGCGCGAGGACAGGTGGATGGATGTTAGAAGGAAGGGAATTCTGAATACCTCTTGGGAAAAAGGAGGAGGCATCCATCCATTGGGAGACGCCTAGCCCTGCTCTCTCTGCCTACAGATCTCTTTCTTTTCGCGCCGAGCAACAGCGTACGTGTCCCCGGTACTGGCGCGACAGGTGGCCCAACGATTCACATGATGAAGCAGGAGGCTTGGGGACGTGACGTGTCCTTTCCCATGCAAGCTTTTTCTCGATTCTGCCATCGCAAAAGATCTTGACCACCAAAAAATTTCTGTTTCTTCTTGGCTCTCCTCTCTCTCTCTCTCTCTCTCTCTCGAGTCTTCTTGAGAGTCCAGTGTTCTTCTCCACTTTCATGTTCTTCTTCTTTCGAAGTCCGTTTTAGCGGTTCGAGCTGGTTCTTGGCATAGCCCCGCAACTTCAAGATCGTCCTTTGACAGGGTAGATCGATCTCCGAATGGTCACTGAAGCAAAAGTTCTCCAGCTAACATAAAGTGGGGAGATGATAAAAGAACATAAGGGCCCCCTCATATCTCCTGACAAAACGCAAACAAAAGCAGAACCCTTTCAATGCCACCACCTTTGTGTTTTTATAAGAGGACTAAGGGAAAAAAAGCTATATTTTCACGTGCAAGACAGATCAAGAACATCTCGAAAAATTGATTTTAAAATGCAAGAGAGCTTTGTACGTGAAACAAGCAGTGGTTGATTAATATTGTTAAGAATAATATAATTTCAATTATAAATTCATATATTATTATTGTGTATTTTATATAAAATATTCATTGATTAGAAAATTATATGATCAGAAATTATTGATAAGTTTAATAGTTTTTCATGTTCAAAGATGTAATCTAAAAAATTTTCCTTAATTTGATTGGTGGAGAAACATTAAATATTTAAACTTCGCGTGGGATATGTTTGTTTTTATATAAATAAAAAAAACAAAAGGCTAAATTGGAATATGATTTTTAAATATTTAAACATCAAATAATTAAAAATTGATTTTAAAAAACAAAAGGCTCTTGTTTGTTTCTTGCGACATTTCCAAAATATGTTTTTAAGGATGTCGAGTACCGGAGCGCGGGCTGCGGGATCTTGGGCACAAGTGCCAGAGTCCCAAGCACAGGCACTAGGATCCTGGGCCTTGCCTAAATGGACACCAGTAGACCCAGCCCTAACCTCTACTTCCAACATAGTTGCCAAGGGCTTAAGAATTAGCATTGAGTTTCTCGTGCCTAAGCGCAGAGTTTTTGATTCAAACTTCGATATCTTGTCATATATACGTTAGAAAAATGTCTTATAGATTTTTTTTAGAAGACATCATTTTCCTGAATTTAAGCGTTGGTTTTCTATTGCCTCATTTTCCTAAACAATCCAAATGTCAGAAAATGAGAAAATGTACTGCCAATAAAATATTTTTTTCACGTAGCAAACGGAGTCCAGTTAAGCATTGGTCACTTTGATGCAAAATTGCAATTCTTCTTACAGAATTAGCATATTCATACGCGAGGAGATGCATGATAGTGTGACTTTTCTTTGTTCTTATGGAATTGTTTACAGTCATGTTAAGACATAACTCGAGCTTTTTAAGGTATAGGAGTCCGAGGCAAGTATGAGACAAATTGATGTAGAAAGTAATCTATATAGGCGGCTCCAATTGGGCCCAGGAAGTAATCCGCTGATAAGGAGGACGACCAGGCTGCCATCGAATAGGCCCATCTCTTATTCGGATTTCGGGCCGAACTTCGATTGTTCCCTGGAATTTTGTAACACCCAGCAAAATCGCGAGAGAGTTCAATTGTTATACAAAAGAGCCATTCATAAAATTACCATTAAGTCTGCTCAAACATGCACAAGTTTTGGCTTGGTAGCTTATAGGTTATAGCATAGGGGGAAAAAAACAACAAATGACCAGATGAGACTGAATCGGCATGGATGCTAAAGGTTTATAGTTCAATTGTTTCGATTTGAAGGTTTAGAATTGAATTGGTAATAATGTAACGGGTTTATAACTTTTTTTTTATACTTTTCTCTATATCTAAGAACCTGCCATTTACGAACCCGCACCTTCCATACCGACCTATCAAACCTGCACATTGAATGGCAAGAACCTAGGCTCAAGACCTGCAATTTGTCTATGACAAACCCAAAATCCACAGCAACAAAGTTTTGATCAAAATGGACGCAATAAAAAGATTCATATGGTAGACAAAGGCTTCCCTAGATGATCAAACTTCATTCCAAGTCAATTGTAAAAATTAGATGGGTAACGTGCAGTAATTACGCAACGGTGCAAAGTTTCGGGGGCTGGGGAGAGGGGAGCGCTTTCGAACATTTGTCTCATTCCTCTTTTATTCGATTTGCTCTCTTGTTTTTTCTAGATATTTATCGTTTAGTTATTGCTTTTTAATATCGTCACTTTCGACCCCAAAAAAAAATATCGTCACTTCATGTTTGACTTATCTTTATATATTTCATAGAAACAAAAAATGAGGATGCAAGGGCCAATTTGATTTTGGATGTTTGATTGTCCCACCAACCAAAGTACAAAAAATTAACGTAAATATCACAACGACCAATGAAGCAGTAATGACATAAAAAGTAAGGAAGTTCACAGAAACATATATTATTGAAGCTGACTGGGCAGAGAAAAGTCAAAGGAGACACGTGGCCTGTAACCTCAGTAACTTTCCAGGAAGCCTGTGGAATTTGTGATTTCGCTCTCCAATCGCACGTAACATCCCCGTACTCGCGCATACGTCGCGCCACGTCGACTCCTGTCAGTCGTCCTTGCGCATCAATCTGGCGAGTGCATTGCACGCTCCCGACGGGCGTGTCGACGTCACTGCGAGCCATATGATTGCACCTGCTATTTTATTCTCCCACGTTCTTCCCAGCGCGGCGGGGGAACAACACCGCTCGTCAGATCGGATCGGACGGTCGAGACTGGATTAAGAACGCTGACCGTGCGATCCTACCGAGTGGCCCCCTGAACGGCTGGGATCAACTCCGTGGCGGCGCTCAATGAGGCCACTGGGCTATTATAAATACGGAGCCGCGGACTGGCCGTCATGAAGCGTTCCGGGATTTCGAGTAATCTCTCTGTGTCGAGGAAATAAGCGAAGGGGAACGTTAGGGTTTTCTCTTTTGGCGCGCAATCGAGGGGCTCAGAGATCGTGGTTCCAGGTTCCTTTTTTGAATTGGATTGGATCTCTTTCGGGTCTTCCTTTAGGGTTCTTGATTTGCGCACTCGGCATTTTGGTTATTTCTTGGATTTTCCGAGTCCCCTGGCTCTTGCGCGGCCGATTAGGCTTTTGGGATTTTCTATTCCCGGAGCTTGCTCGGGATTCATTTCCGAGGCGGTGATTTGTCGCATGATCTAATGTGGTTACCGAGCTGAGAAGCAACAACGAGCTGGAAAAGTTCCGCTAGGGTTCTCATTTGGAACGAATTGGGAATTTGTGTGCTTTTGGGATTTTTGGACCTGTTGGTATTGGTATCCTGTCTGGGATGGATTCATTTCTTGAGTCGAACTGGCTTATCCAGTGAGCTCTTGCTGATAGAAAGGGAAGAACGGCTTGTGCTTGCGGGGGAAGGTAAAGAGGCATCAGGGCGCAGGTTAATTAACTATTCGAGCCTTGTCGATCAAAACTGGGGCTTGGATTGATATTAGAACTGATACACTTGGAAAACAAGGTATTCTTGTGGTTGACATGTGCAATTACTGGGTGTTGATTTTATGGCACCAGCTTTTCGCATAGAGTTTAGTGGACAGAGAGAATCAATAAGGTGTTCTCCCTCACAATCAATGGGAAAGTCACGAAAGTTCTCATCAAAAGGACCTTCAAGTGGTTTTGTACCAGATTATCGGCATGCTGTCGAGACTATTGAATCCGAGGGCTTTGGGAGCTCGGGACGGGTTGACACTGAAATGACAGCTTCCGATGATTCATCTGCCCCGAAAAAGAAATGCATTAGCTTGAATGTAGATGGAAGCAGTAATTTCGGGGTCCCAACACAGGTGTTGTCTTTGGCTAAGATGTCAAGGCTTGAAAGGAGAGGCCTTAAGCTGAGGTTGGAAAAGGAACTTGAGCAAGTTGAGAATCTTCAGAGGAAGCTTGCAGCCATGAGTTCTGATGTGATTGTGTTGTCTCCATCTCGTGATGTACGGAGTTGGAGTGAAGGGCAGAGAAAGCCTCCAGTGGATGGCTTCCCAAGGTCTTCAGAATTGTCCGTTCGTAATGGAAAGAAGCGGTTCCCTTCATCTCGCAATGAATCCCAAAGTAAGAAAGGTGCCTTCGGGCGCTCTGAATCAGTAAAAGCTGCTACTTCTGCAAATCCATCAAATGCTATGTTGTTAAAGCAATGTGAAACATTGTTGAATCGTTTGATGTCCCACCAATATGGCTGGGTCTTTAATACTCCAGTGGATATTGTGAAGTTGAACATTCCAGATTACTTCAGTGTGATTAAGCACCCTATGGATTTAGGGACTGTGAAAACAAAGTTGCTTTCTGGAGAATATGCCAGCCCTCTTGGGTTTGTGGCTGATGTGCGGCTGACTTTCTCGAATGCAATGACTTACAACCCACGCGAAAACAATGTGCATATTATGGCTGCGTCTCTCAGCAAGTATTTTGAGAAGGGATGGAAAGCTGTAGAGAAAAAGCTTCCAGCTGTTAATGACATGCGGGCAGTCCCTGAATATGCTGCTCATAGTGAAACTGGGATTGGCACTGAAATGCCACCTTTGAAAAAGAATAAAGTTATGCCAGTTGACCCTCAGACTAAGCTTGAGCCAGAGAAACGGATCATGAGTGACGAGGAGAAGCATAAACTAAGCGTTGAACTAGAGGCTCTCTTGGGAGAACTGCCTGAGAGCATTGTCGATTTTCTTAAAGAGCAAAGCTCTGGAGCAGAGCAGACAAACGAGGATGAAATTGAGATAGATATTGATGCACTTGGTCATGAAACGTTGTTCAAACTACGAAAGCTTGTAGATGACTATTTGCTGGATAAACAGAAAAAACAGGAAAAAGCTGAACCTTGTGAAATGGAGGTCCTGACTTCTCTAAGATTCCTTTGATATTTACTGCGGAAAAAAAAAAAAAGTTTCTCTTGGCTTATCATGTGTTTTTTCTTCTCTCTTACAGGTTCATAATATGTCAGGTGTCAGCACTTCGTCAGTGCCACCTTGCAAAGGTAATTGTCATAGCTGTGCATGTTCTAGCATGTGGACTGCACAAGGACTGTTTTTTGACGCTGTGTTCTGCTCTTCTTGTATATTACTAGGAAATGACGCAATTGATGAGGATGTAGATGTAGTTGGTGGGAATGACGCTCCTGTTTCATGCTTCCCTCCAGTAGAGATAGAGAAAGATGCAGCGCATAGAAGCAGTAAATGCAGTGGTTCCAGTAGCTCTGGTACTGAATCGGGGTCCTCATCTAGTGGTTCGCGCTTCTGCAGATCTTTTCCTACTTTCTTTTTTTCATAAGTTATGCCTTCCCCTTTGGAAGTTGTATTGTCTAACTGTATAGAGCACCATCTCTTTCCATAACTCCCACCAATGGACAAATACTAGAGACATGTTCCTCTTTTCTAGTTTGCATCATAATCTGCTTTCGTATATTTTCGATTTTTAATGTGTGAAGTTCATACTTTTGTGGGCGCATTATTTTGAATTTGGTCATTGAATGCACCTGGTCCGTAATTGGTGATCTCTCTTCTTAGTATTTGTACATGAAGTGTTTAAAGTTCTCAAATCATCTGCTTTGTTTGATTTCTTTGTTTTGGATTTCGGAACAGTAGAATAGGATAAGAAAATTGCCAGGTTTTTTGTGTCAGCTTTGCCTGTTGCCTGTCACAATCTCTCCAAAGTTCATTTGTTGTCCTTCGAAGACAAGAAGTGTTGCTATGGGGAGCTTTAGATTTCTATAGAATGGCAGAAGGACTCTTCATTTTGGTTATTTGGCTGTGGTTGCACATAAATTTGCCTGTAGAGTGGTGGAAATTGGGGGATCTGGGCAATATCTGCATTTTATTGCTAATTTTATGCTGTAGTGCCTAGTTACTAGAATGATAAACGTGTTTCTGCAAAAAATTGAAAGAAAAAGAGAAATATGAGAACTGGTTTTTTCTTGTTCATCTCGTGTTTGCTAAAGGGTCTGGGTGATGATGTTCTATGTAGTAACTTAGACCTGCTAATTATTGTTAACGTTAAACTGGATTTTAAATTTGGTTTATCAATTATTCAGATCAAGGCAAGTCCCCCCATTTTTTGCATAAGTAGTCTCATGCAAGGTTTGCAAGTAGACATGCATGTAGCATGGTATATGTGCTGGTGTATGCTTAACCATATTCTGTTTTGAAGAAACGGGCAGTGAATCTCTTTGCATGGTCTTTTTCCTTTAGTAGTGGGTTAGAGTCATGCTCTGGACTCGTAGTTGTTGGTGACTCGATATATGCTTTGTCAACTGGTCTGTCAATATGTAGTGGCCATGGTTAAGGCAAGTGTAGTTGGTACTGCTATTAGCCTGGGCATCGTCTTGTCGACATTAGCCATTTATAGGTTAGATGGCCATATTTTGTAAAGGGGTACGTGTGGATTTGAAACTGCCTTTGTTATAAGCCTGTAAGCTTTTGATGTTCACTATAATGTTCTTGAATTGCAGAACATTATGACTCTTCTTGATTGAGCTCTTATTTCTTTGCACTTGCGCTTGTTTCCTGCTCTTCAGATGCAGACTCAGGTAGTTCATCTGCTAGTGAATCAGATGCTGCTAAGGTTTCTGGACCTGTCAAAGTGGCGAAGGTAGATATGCCAAGCGTGGGTGCTGTTGTCATTTTGCATGACTGAGGTTCTGGTTCATATGTTCAGTCAACTTTATGCCTATTTTTTCTTTTACTGCAGGAAGGCATGGCTAATGGAGTAAGTGATGATCAAAGGAGTACTTTTCATGACTTCGATACTGGTATATTTAAGTTCAAATTTCATTTTGGTTTAAAAGGTGATTCACTTTGTGCAACCATCTAGACAGATGAACTAATAACTGACCTCGTGTTACTTTCTTCGTTTAGCATCTATTGATGGGATGGGTCAAGTTGTGCAAACTTCTCAGCCCAATCTGCTTCCCTTAGAAGCTTATGTTCAGGGAGAGGGTAAGCATGATCATCATAAAGATAATTGTATGCTGTTTGTTATGGGGGCGTGATCTCATGCATCGTGCTGTAACATTATAGAGGAGAATGCTCCACCTGAGAGGCAAGTCTCCCCTGAGAAGCTTTATCGTGCAGCTCTTTTGAGGAGCCGATTTGCTGAGACTATATTTAAAGCTCGAGAAAAGGCTCTTGAGAAGGTTGGACGCAGTATGCATCTTTTCTCTGCGTCAAGTTGTCTAGACACTTGATTTCTATATTGTTGATTTTCACGTCTTAGGTTGAGAAGCGGGATCCTGAGAAGTTACGAATAGAGAAAGAGGAACTCGAGAGGCGGGCAAAAGAAGGTCTCTTTTATAATACCATCACTGTCATTGCTGTTTGCTACGATGAGTCTCCTCCTCTAAATTCTTCTTTTATTGTCATCAGAAAAGGCTAAAATACAAGCCGAGGCAAAGGCCGCAGAAGAGGCTAGAAGAAAAGCTGAAGCCGAAGTTGCAGCTGAAGCCAAGAGGCAGAGGGAGCTGGAGAGGGAACTTGCTCGTCAAGCATTGCAAAAGGTGAGTACACGCCTTGCAGTTCACTGGACGAGGGTTTAAAGGGGCAACTTATCTGAAGAGTCTTTGGTTTCTGCAGATGGAAAAGACAGTTGATATCAATGAGAACAGTCAGTTTATGGAGGACCTGGAGATGCTTCGGGTAGCTCAAGGTGAAGATTTACCGAACTTCTTGGAGGAGACAAAGAGCCCAGACTGTTCAGACAACCATCTGGGTAGTTTCAAACTCCAGAATAGTAGCAATCCTTTAGAACAGCTTGGCTTGTACATGAAGGTTGATGATGAAGATGAGGATGAGGAGAGTGAACCACCTGAAAGTCTTCCAGTTCCGCCGCCACCACCAAATGACGTAGAGGATGGGGAAATCGATTGAGAATAGAATCTTTCTTCTTTCCCGCATATTCTGACACTGGGCACGTAAATCCTTTTAAGGGGACTGGAAAGGACTTCCTTTCTCTTCAGAGGAATGGGACAACTCGGGGAATTCTCCTTTGTTCTTAGGTGACCACCAAAATTAGGGGCGCACAATGGACCGGGGGAACGTTGCCCTCCTGTAGCCTTACTCGAAGAGGGTTGGGAACTTCTTCTTTTTGGTTTGCACATCTGGTGACTGAGAGGTTGGTTTTACCTTTATCCGTGGACAGTCCGTGATACGATGCGGATTTGGAAGGGAGAGTGTAAATAGAAATTCCGAGATCTTGATTTGAATTCATTGAAGTGGAGCACATCAGTGGTGGACATCTGGGATGAAACTGCTATAAAGAAGGGCGAAAAAGAAAGCCTGGAGGATAGGTTAGAGAGAAAGGGCGGCCTTCTTTCCGTGTAAAAAGGTTCTGGTTTTGGTTGCTCGGTGGGAGTGGAAGATCAAATTGTTTTATTGCTCTGCCAGGAAAAAAATGAAAGAAAAGAACAAAAAGAATGAATTCATTCTTTTCCTTTGTTTATGTTCCGATCATTCCTTCATTCAATCTGCCTGTTCAGATGAAGTACCTATGTCAAAACATGCGCCCTTTCTTCCGATTCAAACTGCCTAATCTTTAATCTTCTTGTCCCGTAGTTTCCTTTTATAACATTTTGTTTCGCAAAAAATAAGAGAGGTCGGAAAGTATTTTCGTAAAAAGGATTATTGTCTATTTAAAATAATTAATCAATAGAAAATATTTTAATTATTAATAATAATTTATATCTATAATTTTTTTGCAAACGATTAAAATGTTTTTTTATTTATTCGTTTACTATTAAAAAGAATATCAAATCATCTATTATCTGAAAAACAAAACAAACTTAAGCGTATAATTTTCTTTTCTCTTCGTAGCTAGACTATATAATTGGACGTAACTTTCAATCATCCTTATGAATAGTAATTTATCGGTTACTTAATATGTTGTAACTTTTCTTAGGGGACATAATTTTTCTTTCAGCCCCCTTTGGTCGCGTCCGTTATGATTCGTAATATCCCAGAACCAATAGTGGTTTACCTAAGAAAAGAACTTGATCACCCAGAACGAGCGAGAGGGGACACCAAAAAAAGGGACAGAGAACACGTGTTCCGCTGTCCAAAGACTTCACAATAACCCACGGAGCGCTATATTAGTTCTCGAACAGACCTTCATCTGATATACTAGAGGATTCAGTCCCATTGACAAGAGGCTGATTCTCAAAACTAATGCTAGGGTCGCCAAGAATGCTGTAGTCAAAATCGTCGTCGTCGTCGTCATCATCCTCGTCTGCATCACTCTCTGGATCCTCGACTTCTTTCTGCATCACTCCTTTCGATGCGGCTTCTCTCTGCATCTTTTGCTTGATCGCATCTTCATAAGACATTTCATACCACACGATGCCTTTACCAACAATGGATTTGTTGTGGGCGTCTGTCATCCTCTCTTGCTTGCTTTTCTCCGAGTTCTTTGGCTCGCCCCAGTAGTCGTACCTATACAAAGGGTTTGAAGGATCGTATTGATCCTTGCCAAAGTAACTGCTGTCTACATACCTTCCTGGCTCTTCCAGTGGCAGACCAAGGGCTCGTCGGCTGTAAAATGACAACGCCTTGTTCGGTTATGAACATTATCAGACCAAATATTTTGAGTACCATGATTCTAGGAACAGAGTTCTCTGGCATTTACACAGAGAGAATGAAAGAAAAGATTCTCCATTGATTCGGTGACAAAACATTCTTTAGCACTCCAAGAGGACATGAACAACAGTTTCCAGAAAAAACTTGCTTCCTAAATATACTAATAAAGGATATCATCATAGCCATTCCCTCATAATGTTTGCAAGGATTTCGACCAAGCTAGACATTCTTACACTCAGTAAAGGACAGCAGGAAGCATTTTATGCGTTAAGATGCTCACAAGAAAATTATAAGTATGCGTGTGAAGGTAGAGGCTATCAATAGGCAGTGACCAAAACCATTTTGCTTCATTTAACAAATTTGGATGAACTAAGTTCTCTTTTCACGTGAGCAAACCTGAGTTCCCCTCATGGACCATATTTATTTTCTTTCCTTTTTCTAACAGCAAAATGCGACATTGAACCACTTTCTCAATGCAACTGATTTCTTCTTTCCTCACCCTTTTAAGACATAATAAAAGCCCAAAGCAAACTGACGCATTGTAGGACTAAGAGTACCAAACATGTGCTAAATTCTGTCATTCCTCGAAATCTGTCAATGACAACATAAATGGCACGCGGAATCTTTCACATATTACATGTAGTATTAAGGAAAAAAATTAGATCAGGTGATTGCATCCTTCTTGGTTAGTTTTGTTTCCCAAAATATTCAGTTAGAAAAGACGACAAACATCAAACAACTTGCATTGGAAACATAAATTAGATTATATATCAAAAGAATCAAATCTGTCATAGCATTACCAGCTGATATCCCTGATCAAGGCTTCTCTTTCTTCAAATGACCGACGCCAATGCATCAAGTCATACTCATCCATCTCAATATTTCGCCTGAATTTGGAAATTTTATATGCCTCTCCCCTTTCTTCCGCTTCTTTTCTCATTTTGTTATGGAACTACATGCACACAGAAAGCCAATCAACAGATATAAAGTGACTTGGCAAACAAAACCAGAGTACGATCTAAATTTAGGACAAAATGGGACATATGCATATGAAATCAAGCCATCAAGCCACCACAGTGACTAAAATTTCATATGAACAGTACTTGAGTAGTGAATAAGATACAATCTGTGCAACAAAGCAATTAACTAACCTCACGCTCAGCTAAAGCCGCTTCCAAGTCAAGTTCTCTCACACTAGTTTTCTGCCCAAAAATACCAGGTAACATTAGAGAAATCACCCATTACAAGACTCACGTATCTTAAACATCAAATAACCAACCAGAATAACTTTTGGTATCAAGGCCTTCTTATATTTAGCTTTCGTATATTCAACACTTTTCTCTTCATCATAATCATCATCAACCAACTCAGATAATTTTTGGTTTTGGTACTTCTCGGGATTGGCTGCCAAATCATCCAAAATCATTTGCTCAGCGACATGCATCTGCCACAACTGCATAAAGCCACACCACACCATATATTGTGATCATGACAATTCACACATGAGCTAAAATCATGAGCAAGAGTTGCATTTGAAAGACCACAGACTTTGGAAGTTTAGATAAATATAACTAAGCAATAAGTATTTTTCTACACCCATTAAAGACCAGGAAGCTGTGGTTGCAGTGCATAACAAGGTCGAAACTTACACACACACACACACACACACAAAAAAAATATATATATATATATATATGATTCCTAATTTATAGGATTAAGAAAAACCCCTTTAATCCAGTCCATATAATGTCTTTTTTGGGAGCTAGAGAGTGAAATTATTCTAGGCATGCTTCCTCTTTTTTTAGTCTAGGCAAGTCTTATGCGTTGAAACAAATGCCAATGAACTTACACATAAAAGGAAATTTCAACCATCTTGCACACAAGGAGGACATCAAGGACAAAGTTGAGAAATTTTGTCCACAAGGACCAAGCCCTTGAAGAGACGGAAGCCCTGAAGAAGCACTTGAGCTTTTACCAACAAACAAATGTGTGAGCCACTAGGTTTTTCTTATTTCCCTTCCTAACAACGATAGCTGCTTAAATCCACTTACCTAACATGAATGACAACCACAAAATCGAAAATGCACTTAAATCTAATCAATTCTCGCCTCCGAAAAGGTAGGAATCATGAAGGTAGACACTTTAGTAGCACTTCAACACTTGTTGCCTTAACACATACCCCCTCTCTAATCTTTTAAGTGCACTTGGGACCTCTTGTTTGCCATTCATTCGTGATTGATATGTGTATCAATATGTATGCAACTTAAAACCAAAAAGTTAAGGAAAACCATCAATATGGAAACCCTTAGCAAATTTTTTCAAAACAGTTCCCATTCTGGGGAATGTATGCCTCACGTTTTACATAAGAAGTTAGTCAATGAGTGCTTTTAGAGAATAGATCAAGCGACAGTAAATGTGCTTTGCTTACATGACGATGGCCTACAAGATAGAGATGCTACGGTCACTTATGAAGAAGACTCTTCATACACTGTCACTGGAACATTTAAAATGGACGGTAACAGATATACCAACATCAACATCAACATCACCTTTAACCCAAACTAGTTGGGGTGGTTAAACCCAAAAGAAAGGGAAGAAAAACAAAAAAAAAAAAACAAAATAACAATAACAATGCTATAATAATATAAGGAAAACAAAAGGACTAGGATTCGAAACAACACAATGTTAATCGCTTCTCCACTCGTCCTAAGACAAACAAGACCCAATCTATGTCCCACGCCAACAAAACCTGTTTTACTACTTTTCCCCGGTAAGTTTCGCCAACCTCTCCCTTTCCTCATGCCATTCTCCCTATAACACACTTCTTACGGAAAGGTTTAGGCAAAATATGTCCAAACCATCTCAAACGATCCATTATTCATCTTTTCTCCACCGATACTACAATTTCTTATCTTATTCATTCTTGTAGATGAAAATCCGATGCACCATTTCATCCAACCCGCTTCCGATTCTATGGCTTACATCTTCATCAATCTCTCCCCTTTTGCAATATTGATCCTAAATATCGAAAATAACTTTCTTTTGGGTACCTCCTTCCGATAAAGAGACTGTTCATCTCCCCCTCTTGCCTTGTCGAACTCACACTTCATGTATTCGGTCTTACTTCGACTTAACGTAAACCCTTTTGACTCCAACGTACTTCTCCATAATTCTAATTTAGCGTTAACCCCGCCCTTGTCTCATCGATGAGCACAATATCATCCGCAAATAGCATACACCACGGCACCTCATCTTGGATATCTCTTGTTAGCTCGTCCATAACCATGGCAAAAAGATAAGGACTCAAAGCCGAGCCTTGGTGTAAGCCCATTGTGATTGGGAAATAGCTTGATGT
The DNA here is from genome assembly GCA_021437795.1 of Rhodamnia rubescens. Lineage (NCBI taxonomy): Eukaryota > Viridiplantae > Streptophyta > Magnoliopsida > Myrtales > Myrtaceae > Rhodamnia > Rhodamnia rubescens. The sequence goes on along the minus strand of JAILYA010000002.1, from coordinate 6,011,834 downwards.
TCCATTACAAGCTTCACACAATGTAGTAGCTCCATCATACATATCCTTGTCTACTTTTTTTCTTCTCAAGCACCCACCATAAGACCTTTTGGAACCCTATCATCGCCTTCTCAAGATCAATAAACACCATATGTAGATCTTTCTTCCTTTCTTGATACCTCTCCATCACCGTATCAACAAAAAAATAGCCTCCATGGCATAAATCCAAATTGATTCTGCGATATCTTAGTCTCAAACTGATGTCTCAATAACTCTTCTCCCACAACTTCATAGTATGGCTCATAAGCTTAATGCCTCTATAGTTGGAACAATTCCTGGATATCTCCCTTATTCTTATAGATAGGCACAAGCATACTTTTCCTCCATCCATCGGCATCTTATTAGTATGGAGGATCTTGTTAAAAAGGTTAGTCAACCAACGTATTGCCACAACGCCTAAACAGATATACCGATGCAGATAATTCCTTTCAACAAATGCATTGCTGCGAAAGACAGATGAATGGATCCTTACACAAATACCTTATCAACATAAGGGTGATTTGATAATAGAGACTCCTCTTCAGGTTTTGTTCCTGGGTCTTTTCGAGGTATAGGAGGTCTTCCACAGTCACGCTGCATATAAAGGAGAAAGGAGAAAGGAAAAGATGTGGGTCATTAGAACTCTATAGAGACTGATTCTTTTCTGGCAATAGGTCCACATAAAAGAAAAATGAGTCATGGTCACATTTAAGTATGTGCCATAGTAAAAGCAAGAGGACATATATTGCTCGGGTGTTCTACTGGAAAACAAAATTCTGCTTGCATTTTCTAGTGAAAAAAAAAAAAAAAAAACAGTGTGTGAACCTGTGCCTAAACAGATATTTATTAGATTGAAGCGTAATCCTTGCTAAGACTTCACAAGTAATCCTAGCAGATAAGCAATCACAAGTTTATTCCATTTAAAATGTCTAATTAATAGATCAAGCATAATATTGAGTCATGCTAAAATTCAATCACACTTGGAGGACTGCAATATCAAAACAGAAGTCACAGACCCGCAATTCGTCAGGATTGCTATCCTCATCCCGATGAAATATTGGCGGAAATTCAAACCTGTTAAAGCTGCAAGTAAAAACACATGTCAAATGCAAGAATCACTAGAAACGATGGCTGACATACAAGATAATATTATGTAAAGTAAGGAGCAAGATTTACGTACATCAGGTGATCTATGTTAGGATGGACAAAACGCATCTCAAGAGGAAATCGAAACCTGTATGGGTCTCGCTTTGCCTACAGGAATGAGCAAATATGCATGGTCAATGCCAAGACACGTGAAACATATATAATTTATCGATGCAGAAAGAAGTGGAGGCATAGAAACAAAAGTAATTAAACAGAAAAAACTGAGTTCGAAATCTGTCCGTCAAATTTAGAGCCTGTTAGGGTGGCTGCGACTTCCGCTGTGGCTTTGTGACTTTGACTTGACATATTCATTTTTGACATTTGGAGAGTCAACCATGCTATCCAGGTCAAAACAGGACAATAAAGAAAGAAAGTTTTCATCCCTCCAAATAAGGTAAGTTCCAAATTGGCCTTTTGCAGATTTTTGCAAAATACAAAAGACAAATCACGATAACTATGTAAACAGCTATACAAACGGCACTCACCAGGATTTCGACAATAACGTGCATACCAACTTTTATGTGATGGCGGATCCAATACCAATCATTTCCTTTAATCGGAACCCACCTGCAGCATGGCATAATTCTTAGCTAGAGTCAAGAACTTTAATCATATGAACGTGTCTACCTATAATAAATTGATAACCCCCGAGTCTTGGCACTTTAGATGCAGAATGCATTTATTGCAAATTGTTTTCATTGCAACATGATGAAAGAATCTTCATGGTTGTGGATTCTCAAATTTAACCACTGTATTATTCATCTGTGTTCCTTGGAAGTCGTGGATATACTTCATACCTCTTCTTTGCACATACATAATGTCTTGTCAGTTTGAAACTTTGAAAAACTAGAAAGATGGGCCTAACATATATTCCTATTCACTGCAACCAGAAGAGATCCTGTTACATTAGAGACATGAGTATCCACCACCTAACCATGAAATAAGCTGCTCGCTTTTATGAATAAAGACGAGGGGATACCATGTTCCTGGGACCATAGCAAAAGCTGCAAGTTCAAACTATGTTAAAGCTCTAAGAGGAAACCTCAGTAATTTTGCAATATCCCTTAACCTCCATTTAGTCCATCAGGTCGTATGATATCCAATTAAGCATTTTTGCTGAAGGAGTACATCGTTCGAATTGAAAACAGTTGACAACAATCATAAGGCAGCAAGCTGACCCCACAAGGACTAGTTGAGCTAGTAATGTTAAGTGATCACTAGTAATCTTCAAAGCATGTAAGAGAGACCACGGTGAGATAACCAAGGAGAAAGGCACCGTAAACTGATGATATGTGAGCAAACAACTGTACCCGTCATATACGCCTCCCACATCAACAAATGCTCCTTGATAAAGGTGTAAAGTGGTGACCTTCCCCTCACAAATCTGTAGAATAATCTCTCTAATGTAAAGCTCATGTACTCTCATATTAAAATAGTATATGAAATTTGGAATTTGAATAAACAACTAGAAAGTGTGGATCTACAATGCACATAATTAAAGAACTAATGTACTTATATGAAGCGAAAGACTCAAACATGCGTCACGGGCCGATCGATTCGATCGCTCGTGAGGCCTTAGGAACTTCTTCCCAAGCAGCCTTCCCAGCTCAACTCACAAGACTCTTAGAGAAACTCTAAGAGAAACTCTAGAGAGAGAAGTTCTGTAAATTGTATTACTCGTGAGATGAGATGATACAAATGAGGGGGAGGAGGTCTCATTACACACAAATTCTCGTACAATGATAGCCGTAGATCCCTCCTTGATCTAACGGTGGAGATTGCATCTCCCCAACTACTAACTACCTGCGATAAATAGAGAGACGAGAAATTCCCATATCGCCCGCCCCTAGGTCATTCCAAAGTTCTCAAGAAATTACTAGGGTATTCTCTTTTGAAAGGCCATGGTCCGTCGTGCTAAAAAACCTCAAGAACTATCCAATTCTCCCGGACCGTGTCACATGCATTACAGGACAAACTAAAGACAATTGCTCAACAAGTTGAGCACTATTCTTCCCTTTTTCACAACAGCAGGAGACGATGTAATGTCAAAACCCAATTACAAAGTTACATCTTGAAGAAAGAAATGTTATACTGCTTGTTAATGATTACAAGTTGCTGGTTTTAAATTTTCAAACTCATATGCCTACAGGATTAAAGAAATTGACCAAAATTAGGCATGAAGATCAGCTTGCTGCCGAGAAGATTCGACAGAAGAAACGCCCAAGTAATGAATAATGATTAAGGATAAGCTATCACGTACACTGCTATTATCGGCTGTACAGGTCCGAGTCTAGCACTTCATTTAACTGTGAGAAATAAATACTGAAAAAAAAGAAACAAAAAGAAAAGAAAAGAAAAAGGAACTTACCTGCCCAGGATAATAGAAAGGCAGCTCGTACTGCATCAAACAACGAAACAAGCAAAGTAAGACAACCATTTTCGAAGCTTATGGATGTAAGCTTAAGATGGATTAAGGTTGAAATTAGTTCTACCATGCCGTCTTTGTAATCTTTGCCTCTTTTCCTTCGTCCAGGATGGTAGTCTTGGTCGTACTTTATCACCACGGTAAGAAAAGAAGAGAAAAGAGAGAAATTTAGTCTCAAATCGCATTGCCGCTCAATTCTAGTGCATCTAGTCAGTGGATACAAAAATAGCTCATAAAACAGCTCCTGCATCAATGCCTGAAGCAAATTCGCGAGAAAAATAAAGAGCACCTTATAAGATTCCTCCTCCAATCTATCCTTATTCGCCTCGACCCACTCGTTGTACTGTTTGAGGAAAACTTTATACCTCTCCAAGCACATATCATCCGTATCAGTGCTCACTCTACCCTCCAAATCCTCCAAATCCACCCTCTCGGACATCATCCGGTGACCCTCGCGGATAAACCTGAGCTCCTCCCTGTCGACCTCCCAGCCCCGGGGAGGCCAATCGCGCGGCGCCACCTGCCTAACGACCACGGGCCCCGCCCACAGCGTGGTCAGCGTCTCAGGAATCTCGCCTTTGATCTCGAACTGCTTCTGGTACCACTCGTCCTCGGTGAGGCCGAGCTCCTTCATCCGCTGCTGGCGGTGCCGGGGGTTGAGCATGCGGAAGGCCTCGATGGTGTCGGGGGACTGGAGAGGCACCTCCTCGCCTTCGTTGAGGGACTTGCGGGCGAAGTCGGCCTCCGGGGTGAGGACCTCCTCCCAGGGGGCCCAGCCGCGCTCGATCCAGTTGCGGCGGCGGGCCTCGTCCTCGGTCTCCTTGTCCTTGGGGCCGAAGTTCTGGAGGAAGGTCTCGTCGACGGGGAACTCGTCGGAGCTGAAGCATCTGGCGGGGAGAGAGGAGGGGCGTCCGGCGAAGAGGAGGAGGAGGAGAGGGGGGCGGCGGAGGTGGGGATGGCGGGGGAGGAGTGAGGGAGGGTTTAGAGAGGGTTTAGGGAAGGGGGAGAAGAAGAGATAAGGCGGGGCGTGGTGGTGGTGTATTTGCTGCATTTTACAGAGAGAGAGAGAGAGAGAGAGAGAGCGTTTGAACGGGGAGGGTGGAGCGACAAAAGGGAGCGAAATGAGGTTTTCGTTTGCCAACGTTTCGCGGGATTATCATCAACTGCCGACTCCCCTTTAGTATTACGTTTCGGGGACAATTACTATGGACTTATCAGTATTTTTATGTTAATTCAAATCTAAATGTTTTTATATTTGTCGATTGAATTTTCCGATCAATTTGATCAAAAATTGTTAAGGTGGATGTTGATCGTTTTACGTGACACGACCGACGCCATGTAGATATTTTTTTTTTCAATTTATTTCTTTACTCTCTTTTTTAGTGGAGGCAAAGATTGTCGCCTCACTCTCATTGACATTGGGCAAGGGCATCACGGCCTTCACCCAACGCTCTCTCCATGGTCGATGAGGGCTGCGTACACCCTCGCCGATCCGGGCTAGGTGAGGGTTCGGCGCCGACGAGGACAACACCGCAAAGCCCGGATCAAGCAAGGGCATTACGGCTCTCGTATGTGGCCGGCAAGGGCATTCTGGCCCATGCTTGTGGCTGGCAAGCATTGGCCAACGGCCCTTGCTAAACTCGATCCCAAAAAAAGTAGAGAAATAGATTGAAAATCCTAAAAAAAAATTATAAAAAAAAAATGTCTATGTTAACATTAATTGGCATTCCAAATCAAAATTTGCTAAATGGACTTAATTGGCAAAATGTAAAAAGGTTTAGGACTAACTTGATATAATTTGAAAGTTCAGAATCGAATTGGCACAAATGCAATTAGTTTAGGACATTTTCGATAGTTTCCCTTATTTATACAAGCCTTCAAACCTTATAAATTTGAATTTAAATCGCTAATCCCTTAATTAGGTAAAATGTATAATTTTAAGACAGCTTATATGCTGAAATGTTACTAGATACCCGGCGTGTTTATTTTTTGACTTAAGCAAAAGCAAATGGCCACTTCAATTTTCCCGCCAAAAGCTAAATATTATTTCAAATCCCAAAAAATCTATATGTGAATTTATGCATCAATATTTTAATATTACGAGTGTTCAAAGCACTAAATAAGAAAAGTATATTTAAATTTATACATGCGCAAGGAAAGTCGTTTCGAATTGGCATTAGCCAGGAGTGATGTACTCTACTTAAATGGGATAAGTACAACACAAGTGTTACAATTTTCGTGCGGCGCTCACTGATTGCCATAACTTTTTTTTCAACCACTTAAATTGCATAACTTTTAAAAAAATGTTCATTTAAATGTCATAACTTTGATTCGATCATTTAAGAGTTAATTTTTTTTTTAATGTTCATCCAAATACCGTAAAATCTAACGTGACATAGCACTTGTGGTGAATGTTTTCAAAAATTTATGACACTCAAGTGATTGATTGAAAAAATTATATAAAATTATATGCCACCGAAGTGATCGAAAAAAAATCATAACACTTAGGTAAGCGCTGCACATAAGTTATGACAAACGACACTCAAGTAAATATTATAAGAAAGACATGACACTTATGATATCTTTGTCCCCACTTAAACTCTCTCTATGGGAAGCTCATGATCAGTGAACTTATTGGCCATTTTATCAATGAATCCGTAGATTGTACTGTTACGGCTTATTGACCAATGAGCATATCTTGGCAGCCTGATTCAGACCATTAACTTCTTTGCGTTTAACCCAGATTTCGGATCTAGTGTCAACAGACGCCCACTCATTTCGACCCGATACTAGTACGGCAACTCGTGTTTAAGCCTTGCAGTATCTGCTTTTGAATTTGAGCGCTTTAACCTTTGGTGAAGTTCTATCAATCCCCTTTGCTTGAAATCTTCGGAAGTCGATAATGCCCGCTCTCAACCAGACGGTGCAGGAGCGAGAGAAGATCCGAGGAAACAAGTACTCCAGAACTGCAAAGCGTCCCTCCCCTGTGCAATGGCGGAGCGAACCAACTAGGCATCGGGCTCCTGCTAATGATCGTTACTCAAATTTGGGTCGCCCGTCTCTCTGTCGACGGAGCAGCAAGAAACTCGCTCCCACCTCTGTACTTCTGCTGCGGTGGTTCTGCAACAAGTGCTCCCACCACCCCATCTGGTACGCATCAACAAGTCCCTCTGCCTCTGTCATGAAGAACACCCTCACCCCAGTAACTCGATCGCCTTCTCATTTCAGTGAAGTTCTAATGGCAGGAGAGGGAGAGGGAGAGGGAGAGAGAGAGAGAGAGAGAGAGAGAACCTCTCATCTATTTGAACAACTTAATAACAAGATCCACAAGGATATAAACTCTGCAAAGTAGAACAGCCTGGGGGATTTCCAAGCCCCATCAGACAACCCCGACAAAAACGTTCTACAAACAAAACCTTATTTTATTGCATGCTTCGCTCTTATTGCACAAACACACACCATCGGACACAAAAAACACAGTCGCTATTATTGAGTACTGCCCCTCCTTGCACCCCTTACTGGCAAGATGCCATGTGCACAATCAGGTCAATCACTCGGCAGCTGCCAAAAAAAATCCGCATCGGGCAAGAAACGTGAGAGCCAAGAAATCATTTTGCACCCTGTTTTTCTTCTAAGAAGATGGGTGAGGGTGAAACTGTGCATAGAAACATAAAGGTCAACCTTAACAGAAAATGGAAGAACACAGCAAATTTACCTGTAGCCCCATTCGTTATCATACCAAGAAACCAGCTTCACAAAGTTCTCGTTCAATGCAATTCCAGCCTTAGCATCGAAAATGCTCGACCTGAAAGAACCATGATCAAGTTAAGATAATCATTCCTGTCAAAAATGGTCATCTTCGTTCTCAAAATCATGAGGTGGTAATGTTGAGAGGAGCATGGGTCAATACCTGCTATCACCCACAAAATCAGTGGAAACCACATCTTCTTCAGTGTAACCCAAAATTCCCTTGAGTTTCCCCTCGGACTCCTCCCTATACAAAGAAAACATTAAGCTTATACAATTAAACGAAGACGAAGGACAGAAAAGCAGTTGACCTCCAAAGGCAAATAATAGAAATCTGGCCAGTCCAAGGAAATGATTCTCGAGTCATACTTTATAGCAGCCTTGATTTGCTCATAGGTAGCGCCTTTCTCCAATCTGACGGTGAGATCGACAACAGAGACATCAACGGTTGGAACACGGAAAGCCATGCCAGTCAATTTACCATTGAGCGCAGGAAGAACTTTACCGACAGCCTTGAATCCAATATCCAATACACAAAAACAATCAATGACTTGAACAGATAATCCCTATTAACAAAAATATTAGTATTCCCTAAGTACCTATCGTATACTACTGTATAATGTTATTACCTTTGCAGCCCCGGTGCTGCTAGGAATGATGTTAAAGGAAGCACCAAAAACAACAAACTTGAACAGATAATCCTATTAACAAAAATATTATTATTCCAAGTACCTATCGTATACTACTGTATAATGTTATTACGCCCCGGTGCTGCTAGGAATGATGTTAAAGGAAGCAGCTCTTCCACCTCTCCAATCCTTCATCGAAGGGCCATCAACAGTCTTTTGTGTAGCTGTGAAAACAACCAGATACATTAAGGGAAACACGATTACCAAATCACTGCGCTTGTCCAATTACTGTGAACAATTCGAGGAACTTACCAGTGATAGAGTGAACAGTAGTCATTAGACCCTCAACAATGCCAAACCGGTCATGAATAACCTACGAAGAACGCAATACAAGAAATTAACCCACAAGTCAATAGAGTAATAAACGTCATTCCAAGAAGATGGTTGGGAACCTTTGCAAGGGGAGCCAAGCAGTTGGTGGTGCAACTAGCATTGGAAACAATGTCTAGGTCAGGCTTGTATTCCTTCTCATTGACACCAACAACAAACATAGGTGCATCCTTGCTAGGGGCTGAAATGACCACCTTCTTTGCTCCACCCTGCAATTAAGTTGGGCCTTGATTGTTAAATCAGAGAATTCCCAAGACTCAGGGAACAACAAATGGAAAAGGCATGAGCAGACGAAGCAGAACTCAGCAAGTAGCAGTCAGCAGGTTAGAAAAAGATGGATCTCACTTTTATGGAATTCGAACAAAAATAGAACAGCACTCACATGCAAATATGGTGATAATCCATGTCTATTCATCAGAGTACAGCTAGGTTACAAAGCAGAAAAGTTACAAAGCACTCAAAATGCAGAGGATTAGTTCAGCACTCAAACTAATAGGAGATTTGAGCACACACCTTCAGGTGAGCAGCTGCCTTTTCCTTATCGGTGAAAACCCCAGTGGATTCCACAATGAACTCAGCTCCTGTTTCAGCCCATGGAATCTCCTCCGGGTTCCTAAAGCATCAACCATATACACATATCCAGAGTTCAATTCAATCTTCTTGAAATACAAACAGAGCTTGACAACGAGCTCAGGCTCAGACGAGAGGAAGACAGCACTAGTACCTGACACCAAAGACAGTGACTGGCCTCTCACCAAAGAGAAGAGTCTTCGAGTCTTTAACCTTAAGCTCGTGATGTTTCCACTGCCCGTGAACACTGTCATACTTGAACATATACGTCTGCAGCATAAAGAAACACAAATAAGTCAGAATGACACGACAATCAAAACATGGAAAGTCACTGCGGCGCTAAGAAATTTAGATCGAGTCATAGATAAACCGTGAAGACTCGAAAGTTGACAAATCAAAAGCACTTCAAACCCAACAGGGTACTGATCAACAACCACAAAGAGCAAGTTACAATACTAAATAGGCATCTGATTGAAGTCCCAAAAGCTTTAACGAGTCAGAGACCAACACTACATACATGTTTTATACGTTAAACAAAGATCAAGGAGAGAACAGATAACGGTTACTGCCGCTGACATAAGCCATGAGGAGTGGAGATAAGTACCATATAATCGGTGGAAATGAAGGGATCGTTGACGGCAACAAGCTCGACATCGTCTCGCTGCAAAGCAACTCTAGCGACCAGGCGGCCGATCCTACCAAAACCTGTAGTAGCAAATGATCATTGGGCGATAAACCCCGAGATATGATCTGGGCAAGAGCAAGAAAAGATACCCAGAAAAGGAAAAACAGAGCAAAGATACGACTCAATTCAACAGAAAAAGGAAGTGGGTGAAGCGGGATCTGTTACCATTGATTCCAATCTTCACCTTGCCTGCCAAACACACCCAAAGAAAAGAAAAGAACAGACATCAGTACATCAGTAACATCAGATCATCATCATCATCATCTCCATCATCAAATGGACAATCGATAAGATGAAAGTTCTGTTTCTACTGATCAATTACCCATGATTGTGGATGGAAGTTCCCTAGCGAAAAGGTTCGAGCGAGAGAGAGAGAGAGAGAGAGAGAGAGAGCGCTCTTAGTTCAGCAGAAGAGGAGAAGAAGGTGGCTGTAGTAGGGAAAGCACTGGACACTCACAGCAGCAAGTAGTAGGAGAATCCAGAAATTGGGCTTTACCATAAAGTTGAAAAGCGCGGGAGACCGGAATGACCGGTTGCCAGTCCCTGTGCTTCGCCGCAAAGATGGTAAGGTAGTAGAACTCGGTGGAGAGGAGTCGATGGTTAGTATAGACAAGTGGCTCTCAGTCTTGCTTCCACCGCAACATCCGTGGCCTTAATTCCCTCTTCAGTCTCGTCCATCCGTTTTGCCCATCTCCAACCCCCTCGTCGACCCGCCCACAGGAGATGCATATGCATACGGATCCAAGCAAGTCCTTAAATCTTAGGATCGATGAACAATAACAGCGAATTAAAATATAGCGAGAAAAAAATACGAGATTTTATCTTGATTTATCTTTAAATTAGAGTTACGTTCAATGAAAGATTCCACTATAATTAGCGATATTTCACCTCTCGTTACATCACTCAATTATAAAAAAAAGAATATATATAGGAATAATTATTAATGAGCTCAAGTTCAAACTACTAATGAAAATCTATGGACTTAAATCGTAAAAGCCATCTACTATCCCCCGTGAGATCCTCGCCAACTCACCTTGGAGTAGGACCTATGTCTTTCCGTCATCGGGGAGTATTTAATCATACCCAACACTTAAACTACTTTATTTGAAGTTTGAGACGATAAAATTCGAGGGTATTCCTTGAAATGAAGGAAATAAAAATATTTTCTCTCAATTTGGGGAGTATCGGTGAAGAACGTAAACTCCACGTTATCTTCGATGATTACTCTTATAGTAGTGGGGTGAATCATCAAAATTTTGACTCTTGATTTATCGGCCTGTGCTTCGCACACCGCTTAATAACCAACTTGCTAGCGAATACTCCCGAGTTATTAATAGGGGTGAGCGGTTCTCGGTCCGGTCCGGTTCTCATAAAAAATAAGAAATCGGCCCAGGTGATCTCGATTCTTATTTTTTAGAACCACGGACCGACCGGCCATCCTCGAATCGGGAACCAGGCCGGACCGGACCATCGGTCCGATCCTGGTTCTTAGGTGATTCCAAGGAACCCGTGTTTGTAAAAAAAATTATGCACCGAAAACAGCTGCAATACCTAGTCCAAGTTCATCTTCATTTCAACTTAACACAATCATGATCAAAAGATACACCGGAAGCGAACAAACCATCATGCATATTTCATAGCTCCCAAAGCTAAACACACACACATACACACTTCATAATTCTTCAATCAATCACACACAAGTTTCACTAGACAAGCCATGCAGGCTAATAGCAAGAAAAAACCACCACAGAAAAACCGCAACACTTTGTTTAATTTTCAAGACTTCTCAATGTATGTTTTCCAGCTCTATTACAACCTACACGTTCACTATTCATTACCTCCATATGCAAATATTCACTGGAAGCAAACCAGACATCAGTAAACACACTTAATTTTCAGATTTAATGAGAAATATGGTTGTTGCATAGCTCTTGTTAGCTATAGCATGAGACTTGCAAGTCGCGAGAGAAATGGAGATCTTGAACGAGATCTTGAGCAAGAGGCGTCGAGCAAGAGGAAGAGGAACGCGAGAGGCAAGAAAAAGGGTCTACGAAGCAAGCCTTAAGCCTAAACAAGTAAATATTAAGTTTACTTTTTAAAAAATTATATATTAAAAAAAAAACCCGGTCCAGTCCGATCCTGGGCTTGGAACCCGAAACAGGATCGTCCGATTACGGTTCCAATTTTAGGAATTGGGAACCGGACCGGATCCCTCTAAAATCGGAAACCGAATCATCGGTCTTGGTCCGGGCGGTCTTTTTTTCTCACCTCTAGCTATTAAGCATTGCCTACCTCAACTCCTCGTTGACCCCGTCCATAAGAGATACTAACTCATACGGTAGATATGTGTCCTAAATATGCGTCATAGAGGAAGCGGTTATTTAAATTTAACTGTCCCATTTTAGGCACCCGACAGGAAAATCGGCAACGTGATTTAGTGAAACTCACTTAGCATTTGAGTTCAAACATCGAACGTTATTGCTTTCCTTTGGTGTTGGCTTGATTGACATTATACTAGACCACTCTTCACGGCTAGAACTGAATTCTTACCTATTTCAGCAACATATAGATTGAGATCTTCGTGGATCTCCATCCTAGTTCAGCCTAATCTCGGTGTTGGTCGTCATACATCGAGTCCGTCGATTTTTTTTTTTTTAACCATTTACTAAAACCATTTAGCTCACAGAACCGAAATCTTCGTCAGCTTCCCTAAACTCCAATCCGTCTTCCCCTTCACTTGAAGTTGAGGCTACAAAGAAATTTGGAAACCAAACCCCACATTGTCGTCACAAATCGAACCCACACAAAGGGAAGTTGTGTTGTGGTTTCTTCAGGCTGACAACGCCAAATGGTCGAAATGGAGGGTAATTTGGTAAAATATGCAATTGGTGGCGACCTTAGGACAACCCGAAGAGTTCAGAGAAGCAAGAAAAGAAGGTTCCAAGACAAGGACACAAGACAAAAACCTCTAGTGGCCCACTTATCCATGCCTGAGGGATGGCTTCCCATTCCCGCATGATGTTTTATCCTATCTATGTCTGCTACAGGATAGAACCCATTGAATCTTAAAAACTACACCGTTTGGACTCTGTACCATATCCATATCAGTCAAAGGCAAGATGTCTACAAGAGAAGAGGATCCCCAAGTTAAGTAGCATCAATATTGACGCATCAATATTGACACGTGACATACGACACGATACTCCGACAAGTCATTTAAAAAAAAAAATTTGACACATTATATTTTATGTCTCGGTATTCATCGTCGGATATCGAATCCATCGAATGTTATTGTTTAGGAGTCAAAATCGTCATTAGCTTCCCTAAACTCCAAAATTTCTTCCCCTTCACTTGAAGTTCAAGCTAATTAGAAACCAAGCCCCACATTGTCCTTTATCGAACCGATAGAAAGGGAAGCTGCGTTATGCTTTCTTCAGGTTGGTGGGTGCAATGAAATGATCGGACAAACACCAAATGGTCAAAATGGAGATAATTTGGTAACATGCACTTGGTGGCGACCTTAGGACAACCTGAAGAGTTAATGGACAGAGAAACAAGAAGAGAAGACTCCAAGACAAGGAAGCAAGACAACCTTTAGGAGCCTGCTTATCCATGTCTAATAGATTGCTTCGGATTCCCACATGATGTTTTATCCTATCCATGTCTGCGACAGGCTAGACCACATTGAATCGCAAAAACTACACCCTTTGGACTCTGTACCATATCCATATCAGTCGATGCAAGACATCCACAAGAGAAGAGGAACCCCCAAGTAAAAGGTGCATCAACTCTACAATGCAACAGCTGATGACCATATTCCAGGTACTGCATTTTCCTTCACCTTCGGAGCAGCTAGGGTCGGTCCATACTTCAATTCCCGCGCTCCATACCCCTAGATCACTCTCTTCAACAGGCTTTACGTGCTTCGAACCCAGTTAATATTCAGTGCCCGAGACACTAATGGGAAGAAGAAGGAACAAGAGAAGTCAGGACACAGCCTCAACATTGCACACAAAAACTCAAAAGCCATCTCTTCAGCTTGGACTCGTCTTTCTCGCTCCCAGTCTCACACTGATAGAGCCACAACTAGTAACTCAAAATTATTATCGACATATCCCTTTCTCATTTGTTAAAAAAATCCAAAGAAACAACCACGCAAATCAACATTTTGCATAACGTTTGCATTGAATCCAAATAACTTTCCAATCCCTCTCACACGAACTCCTCAAAACAAACATCTCATCCAACGAGTCCGTACAACATCAAAACAACAGAAAAATCAAAATAGAGACTGCAGCTTGAAGAAATGTACGAGTAGCTGAAATGTTTTACCATCGTCTTTGATATATTCAAGGACCTCGGCTCCCATACAAGCTCCAACCAAAGGGTGCTTGAGAATGAAGAGTTTGCGAGCAAGCATGAGGTCTGGTTGCTGCGTCCCCTCTTCAAGCTTCCAGGATGTCACTAGCCACTGACTAAGCCTTTTCTAAGCTACTCAACGTTGTTGAGATGCCATCTTTCTGTCACCACAAATCCACTCCAATTGAAACAAAAAATGCTGGTATCCTACACGGATCAACATTGTTGATAAAAGTCTAAACCATACCGAACACAGTCGAGGAAGGGAAGGTTGAAGGAGATGGACCCCAGAAAAATCAAAATAAAGACTGCAGCTCGAAGAAATGTATGAGTAGCTGAAATGTTTTACCATTGTCATTGATAGATTCAAGGACCTTGACTTCAATACAACCCCCAACCAAGGGGTGCTTGAGAATGAAGAGTTTGCGAGCAAGCATGAGATCTGGTTACTGCGTCCCCTCTTCAAGCTTCCAGGATATTAGTAGCCACTGACTAGGCCTTTTCTAAGCTAATCAATGTCGTCGAGATGCCATCCTTCGGTCACCACAATTCACTCCAATTGATACAAAAACGCTGGTATCCTACACGGATCAACATTGTTGAAAAAAGTCTAAACCATGCCGAAATTAATTTACACAGTCGAGGAAGGGCAAGAAAATGATCAAGTGCATATGATTGTCAACAAAATAGAAACAGTGAAATTCACTCAAGTCAGAAATAAAGATGGTCTTTGGAGAGTATTAGCATGTCAATGCCGTTCACATTAATCCATCTCAGCCAGACCAAAACACCATTATGCAACTCTCTCAAAGCTTATTGTTGACTGATGTTGCTCATCATCATTTGGCTATTGCATTTATTTTTCCTGTTGCTGGAAGAGAGTCCCTCTTCAGTCTCCACTCCACTGCTTTGGAACTCAATACTGTGATGAAATTTCTCTCTCAACAAAGCACTATGAGCCATTCATTGCTAGAATTGGTGCTTCCTCTTCACAATTGCTTACACCAGAACCATGCCATTCATCTAGTATCTTCTCAACTAACATTGGTAGTATCTCGTTTCAACGCGTAAACATCAGTCAGTATAGAAGGTCTCCTTTAGGAAGGTCCCAGTTATCATCTTCATCGTCATCGGCCCTTTTTTTCTTTGGCATCTCTGGTTTAGCCTGCTTTGCAATTCTAGCATGAGGGCGCCTGGGCAGCGTTTATAGAAAAAAGTGAGAAACATTATTGGGAAGTCTCAATTGGTCAAATGTGCAAGTGTGATATGCATATCAACAGATTATGAGCTTTAACTACCAAAATCTTTGACCCAACATTACGATAAACAGTCATGCTCTTTCATCACCATCACCAAGAGAGCAGAAGAATTCAACTAGCTACATTTCAAAATGATCAATATTTCTCATGCATGACAATTTCCAAAGTTAATAAGCTTTGCTTCTATTACAATTGCATTGATGTGCTGAAACAGTGACAGAGCATTGATTTTCACCCATAAAGATTGATTCTTTGCTCAGATTCTGCAATTAACTTGACTTTTAACCAATCAATCCTCATTACTAAGAATAACTTCGGGTTATCACTCCCTAGCTATGAAGAGAAATGATTGAATTAAATCTCAAACTAGCTCTGGGATTCTGCTATTAGTGATGATCTAATTTCAATGCTACCAGCCTAACATCCAGTTTTTCTTCAGGATTCAGCTGGTCATTGTAGTCTGATAACAGCTTTACAATGTAACTTTCTTATGCACCAAGAACTACCGTGCTCTTATCTATTCAAACAAAACAAAAACAGAAGCACAGTCCACAACCTCCCCCCCCCCCCCAAAAAAAAAAAAAAACCAAATAACAACACCTTTATCCCAAACTAGTTGAGTTCCGCGGTCGATGAACCCAAAAATAAATAAAATAAAAGCAAGATCCAAACAAGCGAATAGTGGAGGACTGGAGGCTAATCATGTAAAGAATTTCTGAATTTAGGAAGTCAGAAAAATCAGACCAATCGCAATTCACATGAAGCTGAACTTGCAAAAATCAAATACCACAGCTGAGAATTCTCAAAAAAGATCTTGTTCAAGAACCTGAACAAAAGAAAAAAAAAAGAATACCTCCGGCGATTTCGCTTGGCAGCTTCTCGAGCCTTTCGCTTCTTGTACTCCTGCTTGGTCTCAAAGAACCTTCTGCGCCGGCATTCTTGGATGATCCCGGCCTTCGCGACCTCTCTCCTGAACCGATTCACCAACCTCTCCTCCGACTCGTTGTCATCCACCGTTATCTGCACGTTATAGGTCGATTTGAAGAAAAGGGTGTTCGCGTACGCCAGTGAAGGGCACACGGTCGACATCGTCGACGACGAAAGCGAAGGTGACGGCAATGGACCCACGTCGGCCACGAGAGGTGCCCACTTCTGGTGGGCATCGGTGGGTTGGGACGGAAGGCGAAGCCATGTGACTCTGCTTGAAGAAGAAGAAGGAGAGGGTGGGGTTGACTTGGAAGGAGAAAGAGAGGGGAGGAAGTCGGCGAAGAGTGAGGAGGCAAACATCATGGCCATTGGTCGCGTCGACAATGTTGTTCACTTCTCGGGAGTCGGGGTCGTTCCTTAATGGCATCAGTCGCCATTCCTGGCCCACTTCAATGATGCTAGCCCAAAATCATCTCTTTATGTTACGGGGAACATTTTCGACAAAAAAAAAAAAAAGTTGTGGGGAACGTGACATTTTTCGAACCTCCGCTTCGTAGACCGAGCCTTAACGTCAAACTGTTCATCCATACTGAAAAATTTCAGGAACTGAATCTGAATACATCATCTATGAACACAACTTTAGCATTGCCTTTTTCGAACGGAATTCCCATAGCTTGATTTGCTAAAAAAACAATTAGCAAGAATAGTAGGATGTTTTTCGATGTTTGACCTTACTGAATATTTTCTCCAAGCCATCGCTGGCATCCTGCAACGAGATCATTCGCCGCTTTACAAGTCCGCCGACCAACAGTCTCCCAAAGAAAAAAGTACTTCTATTGCAGCAGATATGGGAACTTGTTGACCTGACTATTTTTTTTAACCGCAAGAAAATTATGACATCTGTTTCCAAGGATAAATAGTTCACGGGGTAATCTTACAAACAGGCATTTTACTGTTGTAGAACATCAAGCAATTTACACCAATGCGGCACACTTCTCAGGATCGGACATACTTCACTGCGAGCATTGGGAAGAGGAAGAAAAGAACATAAACTAATCGAAAGATCAGCCACTTGAGTACCATCCGATTCCCAAAAACCGGGGAAGAAGAACCATTTGTCGCATCTTGTATCTTTTTATCCCCGACCCCATGTGGGTAAAGACGCCTTTCGGACACAAAGTCAGGGTGAAGAAAGAACCTTGTTCGATTTCGACACCTCCATTTATCGGGTCTCATATTCCTTGGATCCATCACCGGAAGAGCCTGCCCCAGCTTCAGCAACCGTGAGATCCACTGAAATGCAGGCTCACTTGCTCTTACCTGATTCTGATCTCCCTCAGAGGAAGAGGGATTGCTCATCTGAAAAGTACCATTACTTGGTTCATATTCAAGAAGACTTCCCTCTTGGTCTGAAGTTTCGCCTGCCAGGAAATGGTGAAGCAGAGGGTGCTTATTTCCACAAGGACCACAAAAGCAGGGACCAGAAAAGCAGGAACCGAAACCCCTCACTAGATTGTTTTTCTTTGTATGCAGGATTTCTTCCAAGTTTCCTATGCCCAACTGGCTGCTTATAACTGATGTCAAATAATATCAAATGGTAAACAACTAATAGAGCACTTACACTGAGAGTGGATGATGTAAATTATGTGAGCAGGTACTGTTGGGGGAGTAGATGAGATTCATCTACAATTCAATATTTCCTCTGGGGATTCTAATTGTTCCCTTGGACAGATCAGATGGGAGGCTGATGTTCTTTGCCTTGACAGCAGTTTCTACGTTTGATTCTAATGCCCGCGAAGCGTGAAGGGCCATCTCAGCATGATGTTGGAGACATGACATAGCTAACTACAAGAAGGGAGATACGATTTTAGTCATTCGTGTAAAGAGTAGTCAATAAATGAACTTCACTCCTCTCAGATTGATAACCAACGTTGCGCATGTTAGAAAACGAGATATATTTCAAATTGATACCATATGAGCTATGTGAAAAAAGTAAAAAGAACACAAAAAAGGGAATGAGCAAACAAGTGGTCATAGAGGATCTCACCTAAGACCAAGAAGAGGTTGCCTTAAATAAAAAAACTTACGACAGAAAGGGAAGCAATGAAGAGCATGCATCAGGAACATTGACTAACATGTCTGCTACATATCTCCCCTAAGAAATACCGTCTATACAGTAAAGTTTCTGTTTAAACATGCTTGTGCGAGTTTCCGTTTCTTCGTAGTGTCAGCATGCATTGATATGACTTCCCAAATGATTGTAAATGTTGTAGCCTGAGCATTACTCAAAAACTGAAAAAATTATCAAATATGACAATGTTCCCAGCATGAGAATTCATTATTTACCGTATAGCATTCTCTGTCAGGGTCAGACTCCACAACCTGGATGGCCCACGTCCGGACCCATTCAAGACCTTTAGAAATTTCTGCATTGCCTTCAACCAAAGCAGATGCGACAAATGAAGGAGGAAGTGCTATTAATACACACAAGGCGGCGAACAGGACAGATCTTCTAACATATGCCTCACTGTGATGGCAAACTTCTCTGCAAAAATAAGAAATCAACTTCAGATTGCAAAGTTCTGCAGCAATCCTGAGAAGCATGTTCTAAATATGCTGACAATTTGCACTCGGCGCTACCTCACATATTGATATATCTATACCTTGATCCCAACATATCTAAGAGAGGCGGAGCCAATGCAGTTGCTTCCGGATGCATAGAAGTGCATTTCATGCATACACCGAGGAAATAGATAAGTTTTCCCAAGACTATATAATCCCTTCCGAGCAAGTCAACGCCATGCCTTTTCTTATCGAATCCCTGCATGGCAGGGAGCATAAACGCTGCCACATATACAGGAAATTTATTCTGGGATATGTCGATCTGATCTTCTCGCATATTTGTAGACTTAATGCTCCATCTGCGTGTCTTCCCTCGCTTCATCTGACCAGGTTTTGGAGGAAGCTCTCTCTCATAATGAGTTGACCAATTCGGAACATTATCAGTCCCCGTACTTGACAAGCTCAGCACAGTGCCAGTCCCTGCTACCTCCTTCCAGGAACCAGCGCCAGCAGGTCCGGCACTACTTGGCATGAACCATGGTCGACTCTCTGAAGTGATAGATACAAGAGGCCCTGTCTGATGTTTCAATCGCATAATCTTGGCCTTGGCAAGTTCTTCTGCTGCTTCAGTCATTATGTCGAGTATCATTATCCTTTGGCTTACATCCACATTTGGTGAGTAAAGTAGCTTGTGGGCAGTTTCAAGGGACTCCAATGGACACGACACCACCAAAGCAACCAACGCCCTTTGTCTTTTCTCTTCTGCTGAATCTTCCTCACCTTCAACAGCCACATCAGAGCAACGAATTTGTATGAGACTTCTAACAAGATCGCTTGCTACATATTTCAGTTCATCAGGGGATGCTCGCACAAGCTTTTCAGCAACTTCAAGAGCCTGCTCCACCTGCAACCCACAAAATAAGAAAGGAGCACGTTCGTTCAGAGAACTCCTGTGTCCATCTGGTCAAACCAGATTGATTGGCAACTTTGCCAAAGCCAGTTTTCTTTATATTGTGGACTTGTCATACTACAAATGTGCAAAACAAAATTTCACCAAACAAGATCTCATAAGTGTCCTAGGCAAGAAATGGATTTTCTTCAAGAAAATTGTGCACGATGAAGAAATAAACAAGCACAACAGAATGACTTACCCCATCAACATCATCAGTTTTTCGTAATGCTGCCACTACATCAACCAACTGGGAAAATCTTCTCTTTAAATCAGTTTGATCATCTGTCAAGTCATATGGCTCCAACGAAGAGTCATTCGAGGCATCGGAACTTTCGCTCATGTTTTCAAAATCAGATTCTCTTTCAAGTTCTAGACTAGCTGGATCAATAATCTCATCAGGGTCGATCATCTTATACTCAGATAACTTCTTCCTTTCATCTTTCAGATCACCTTCCGGCCCATCAGTGGCTATATCATTGAATTCATTCATGTCCACTGTGCCGATAGATGTCTTTGTTTCATGAATTCCCTTTATTCTGGAATTAGAGGTAGGCAGCGCACTGTATTTGGAGGTACCTAAACCAAATTCCCAGTCGATACTCTCTCCACTGAAGCTATCATCAAGGTACAAAGGATTTTTTGGATCAATCACTTTCGAGAATGCTAGAGCTATACTGCTAGCCATTTTTCTAATTAAATGGTCAGGACTCTCCAGTCTACCTGCAAGAGGATAAAACAACAATTAAAACAGCGGAAATGGTGACCTAATTGCCATTTAAACTAGTAAGTAGACAAAAATATACAGCTAACTCCTTGAAGAATTGAGTGCATCACGTCCTTAGACTTATCCAGTTCCTCCTTAGACATCTTCTCCAGTAAAAGGCCTACTGCTGCTGTAACATCTGAACGAAAATCAAGGTAATACATAATGCCAAATGCAATTCGATATTACTGTGGTACTCAAAAGTTCGCTTTACATTTTGTCTGGTAAATGTTTAACGAATTCCACAAGCACTCAATCAGTAGGAACTATTACAATATTACAAAGAAGATGCAAGAGAGGTTCTGTCATTTCATTCTTTTTTCACATAGGCCAGCAGTCCTGAATACTGAGAACCATGAATAGATATATCACAACAAATAATAAGAGGATACAAACTTGCTGCTCCAATGACACTGATCTCAAAAACTCCTGTTTGGACCATACTACCACCAGACTTTGCAGTGTAACTGGAAGCTGTTGCGAAACATGATTTGAGACTTGTGAATCAGGATTAGGAGGGGATCCAAACACAGCAAACTGAAAAATCCAATGCAGGCACCGAACAGGTAATACTTTCCAGAGTAGAAATTTGTCCAGAAACAATGTCCTGAGAAGTCCCCAAAAAACAATTACGCAATTGACATGTGGCAAATCATCAAAGAATAAAACCGTTCTATTACTTCCACCGAATTGTGGGTGCAATCTAAAGCCATAACCAGGGAATTGCATCAAACTCCTCTTAAACAGAAATCTTTACAGCAGATAAGTGTCTGCGCCCGTATGTAAGGATTTGATGTAGTCCAACAGCAATTTCTCTCAATAGCTAAACATATCAGATGAAACACCATAATAGCCCATCACGTCAACAGGTATATAAGCCACAGATATTGGACTGCAGCAAATTAAAAGAGCTTCCTGGATTTGGAGAGGTTATGGAGGTTGGATGAAGACAGTGGATAGAATGACAAAGATCTACTTATGTCAAAGCAATAACAATGATAACAACTTGCGTACCGGACAGATTCTTGATTATGGAACAGATTGTGAAACAATATCCAAATGACCCAGTAAGCTTCAGTGTCATTTATATGCTCAGTAGCAAGCCCACGTAAAAGCTCTTCTGAAGTTCTTTCAACAGCATAGGAATCTTTTATATTTCCCATCATCTTTATCCAAAACTGGGACCCTGGATCTGATTCAAATACATCTGCCGCAATAGTTGTTCCCTTTGATAGCAATAAGCCTCGGACGTGACTCAGCATCCGAGGAACCACTTCACTTGCCAAAACATCTGCCCAAAAAAGAAATCCAGTAGTCTGGTGTCAACTCTCAAGTCTACTGGACACCATTTTTGTAAGTGAAGAAACAATTATGTATTAACATTGTGAAGACAATGAACTAAGAATAAGTCAGATAGCATACTCACAAAGAATAATAACAGACTTTTACAAAGGCATAGTATTGCGTGACCGGCATCTTCTAGGACATTCAGGAAAACAGTGCTATCTAACAAAGAATTTGGTTGTCTAGAACCCAAATTCTCCAGTGTTCATATTGGTGGAAAGTTCAAGACAGTGTCTGGTCAGCCTTGGACCTAGAGGGTTACAACGATTCTTAAATCTTTGAATAGAGTAGTCTAATCACTTCCGTATGCAACTTAAGTGGGTAATGACTCTTAGGTCCATGACTGTTTTTCACATGCAAAAAATTTAGATCAGAATGGGTAAGCCCATGAACAAAGAGCTCTACAACAGAAGCATGATAAGAACAAAATTCTTTCACACACAAACATGAGGAAACAAAAATTGCAGAGCTTAAGTCCATTACCAACCTGTAAATCCCCGACGACAGATGCGAGCAAATATCTCCCCAGTGAAATGAAAGGTGCCATCCATCTCACTCTTGTTGACGGTCCTTCCAGGAACTGTCGTCAAATGTCTTCCATCAAATCCACAGAGAAGCTGAGTAATTATCTGCCTGAAGAAAATGCTTCAACTCTCATGTAAAGAACAAACACATCAAAGGAGGATCGAATGAGTCCAGATCAAAAATACTAAACTGATGCATTTAATATTGGTGAAATCATTAGGTAAGGTTCAGATTAGAAGGAAAAAGAAACCACATAGGCAAGCAAACTCAACATCGGGAATAACAGAACAAAGGATACTGCGCTGAAAGAGAAGACAGAGCCCTGAACTGTGCTTTGTCAGGCACGGATGCTATAATCTGTGCCACCCTCGATGTGACAGTCTGGAGTTGTTCATGAGAAGAACCTTCCCTTTGTGATCTGGCAAACTCTGCAGCAATACGGAGTACTCCGCTGCTTTCAAGCAAGAAAAGCACTATTAATCTGCCAAGAAAATAAAAGGATGTATTAACTGCATTGTTGGCATTGTGTTCCTCAGATTCAATGTCCATAATAATGGCTTGGAAAGACAAATTTATACAGGTCGACATGATTATCCTTCCCACTTTATCAAGTAAGAGAAAAGGCCTTCGCTCACACCTCTGGATATTCGAGACAATGGCATTGACACCAAGACCAGCACTGCTGTTTTGGTGTAGACGAGGAACCAGAGTCTGAACCACCTCAGTGGCAAGTCCGTCCACAAAGAAAACATCGTATACATGCTTCTGTGCAGTGAAGGGAAAGCAAGCAAGCCAGTCTGAGGCGACATCTGAACAGATAACAGCTACAATCAAGACTAGTAGGTATGTATGAGTGATAAGTCTCTCACGAGGATAAATTTGGGGGATCATGGAAGGACAAGGAAGAATTTTTGGTTCATCAACTCAAGCATCAAGTATGCCACTTCTAACACCAACTTAAAGAAGTGCAACCTCAATAGCAATCACATGTCCAATCAAATGGGCAGAACAATGTGACCAAGAATCATGGCTCCAAATGAGATAGTGCCCAGGATCGACACAGAAGCGGCAACTAATTTGCAAGAGGAAAGGAAATTCTAAGTCCTTTCCTGCCTTGAGTGGAGCGATGGCTACATTTTGAGGAAAAAAACATGATGGAAAAATCATAATTTCAAAAACAACATGCTACCGTATAATAGGACTGTAGCTAAAGATGGAAATGCAGCTCCGTGATAGAACGTCTGCCACCGAACTTGCCTCTCATCTGCAGATGGAAGCTTCGTCCCGAGAATCTACATTAAAAAAAAAAAAAAAAGCAGCGAATATCACATTAATTGAAGTTAAAACCCCAGAAGAGTCGGGTCTGAACAAAAACTGAAGTAGCGCAAACAGCCACCTGATCTCTGTATCCTTCATCAACAACGCCTGCGCATCAAGACATAAAACAGTAAACACCACACAACTCCACCCACTAACTCTAGAACGACTACAAATAATAGAAGAGAGAATCCCACAAGCATTGTTGTCAAGAAAACGTAATCAGCTCATTCGTGTCATCTAGCACACCACAGAAGACAAAGAAAAAAAAATCTCAACAGAAGCAACCAAAATGGAGCTGAAAGTTCAGCAGCAGTCCCATGTCTCGAAGAGCAAAAGTTATTCGAGTTCGCCAACGTTGCAAAATTAGCAGAAAAAAGAACGGTAATCCATGAATTTCATAGGCAAAGGCGAACGACAAAGAGAACCTGAGAGAAGGGAGGAATCGACGGGAAAGACAAGGACGGCGAGGGAGTGGAGAGCGCAAATCACTTCGTCCACGTGCTTAGCCTTCTTTATCGCTGCGACGGCCTCGCTGACCTTCTCCAACATCTCCGCCTCCATTTCTCGTCTCCGATCACGACTCTCCATCGACACACCACCGTCGTTCAGGGCTTTTCTGGAAGCATAGGGAAACAAAAAGAACGCTTTTAGTTTTCTAAGTTTTAACACGGTCCGACCGAGAAAGCGGTTGCCCGACAACCGATCTGGACCGCGCAGTCGGATCGGGTCAAAAAAGAATCGGTTTCGGGTCACAATCTCGACCGGGATTAAAACAAATTATTCGTTTGCCCCATTCATGACGTGCTTTCGATTGATTTTTTTATTTCATTTTATATTTAGTTAAAATTTTGTGATTCATGTAATTTAATTCTTTTTAGTCCGACACGCTCGAAATTCTTTCAATGTTTTTTATTGTTGATTTAATTAAAATATATTTAACTTTTATTTAATCCAACACACTCAAAAATTTTCCAAATCCAAGTATTGGCATATAAATTTCACCTATAATATCTTGATAACTTTGTGAAATTAGTATTTTAGATTTTGGTTCGAGGCAGCAAAGACAAAAATATGAGGAAGGAATTACTTGGGCCTTCTTATTTCTCTCCGAAGTGGAAGGAAGTGGAGGGAAATGGCTTCATGATTAGGGGTGAGCAAAAAGAATCGATCGGCTTGAAAATTAGTCTGTTCAATCCGTTTTGCGAAGGTTCCCGTCCGATTTTCGGCTCCATAAAATTGGAATTGATGATTTTCGCCTAGTTCCTAGTTTCAAGAGTGGAACCGCCAACTCGGATTTTTTTATCGGATCGATTATTTTTCTATTTTAATCTTCCTAAAAAAATATTTAAAGAAACCATTTAACCTTTTAATTATTATTTGACAAAAAAAAACTCTTAATTACTAGGGGTACTTTTACCGATAATGGTGGAATGAAAGTGATTCGACTAAGGGCTTTTCTAAAGTATGAAATCATGCAAAGATGGTGAACTAAGTAAGCGTGGTCGTGTTTACACAATTTTGGAAGGGTTTGATTTTTTGAAGGCAAGGAGAAGTGGATACAACCTTGCCTTAGTTGACAATGTTGTTGTGACACAAAAGGGTGCATCCACTTTAACTACAATAAAATATGAAAAATGTGTGAATATGTATTTCAAGTAGCGATCGGTTTCACTAGACCACTAGAAAACAAAACCAGTAGGTCCGATCGGATCTAGATCGGACTACCCGAGAATCGATCACCTTTAATCACAACAATAATTTTTCAAGTTTACCCTTCACGTCTCTTGAAAAGGAGAATACTATGAAAGGATATTTTTGTCAATGGAGACTATTTCCCTCATATTGATGCTCATCATCAATTATATTGCAATTTGTTTGTTCTTGCTTTTTGGGCATATTTCGTTACATTTTTGTCGGTTCAATATGTTTATGATTGGATTGCAACAAGGGAGCATAATTGCGGGGTAAAACATAGAACCAGGATCGATAAAAACCTGCCCGTTTCAAGTTTCGGGATATGCAAATTAGGTTATAAGTTTTAAAAATTGATAAACCGATTTCAATAGGCGAGGTTCCAAGCTTGGAATATGGAACTTGAAACTATGATGAGCATGTAATTTGAAACCGCTAGTTTAAACTTCATCCATGATTAAGAATTTTACTTTGTTAATGTTCCATATTTTTAGTGCGTCTAAATATGAGTTATGATTTGTATATTGCAACAATAAATTGTGGTCATTAGAGGCGATGATCCACTTCTATTGTTCAATTAAGAATACATGTAGTGGACCCCAAAACTTGTGACAGGGTAAATTTCAATTTCCAAGGTATATAAGGTAAATTTCAATTTCTAAAAAATTGGGGAACCAATTCTAATAGATAAGTTCCAGCTAGAAACTTAATCGACCCCGAAATCGATCACTCCTAATTAGCAACCCTAAGAAATAGACTCTCTTGGTGTTTTAGAACACTTAACTAACCTTGTTTTCTATTGGTGTCTGCATTTTGCAAGGTGTCCGCATTTTGCAAGTGGCAAGCTATTGACCCATGTCGACTTATGATACCAATTTGCATGTTAAGTTGCACCGTGAATAATCCAGGAAGTGAGTTCTCCTCTTTATCTTCCCGTCTAATCTCGTCAACACACTCAATCTTGATTTCTTGTGACTTTTGCAAACATTGGAATTTCAATTTTATTTAAGGAGGAAATCAATTTTTTTTCTAATCTTTTCCCTACGATATTTAGAAACCGTAAATCGTAAATTTTGGTGAAATTTAGATTTTAGAAGAACCAATGTTCGCAAGTTGATTAAATAAGAAATAAATAATAAAACGTAAACCATACATGTGTCACGGGTCGGGAGATTTGGATCGACCGCGCGGCGACTCATGATCGCCGGAGCGTCCGAGCTAAGCCTTTTCACCATATTTCGGGCGACTCATGATCGCTTGGAGCGCTTAGAGAGAGGAGATGCTCGCTGGAGCGCTTAGAGAGAGGAGATGCTCGAGAGGTCGACTAGAATCGCTTAGAGAGAGGAGATGCTCGAGAGGGAAAGGCTCTGGGGAGAAATGCTTTAGTATTTCTTTCGGTGGATGATCAAATGAGAAAGAGGACTCCCCTTTATATAGGAGGGGGCATCGGATTACAATCGTAGATATAGATCTCATCTAACGGCACACATTCCGTCTACCGACTTCCTAACTACCGACATAAATAAGAATGTTCCATAACCTTGGCAAATTATCGACTCACACATCCCCCGAAACCTTCTAGAATATTAGAAAATCCTAGAAAAATCCCAGGGATCCAAGACATAGCAAGTCTCGAGGCATCTCTCGGCCTTCAGCACGACCGGTTAGGGCTCGAAAACCTCGGCCCGTGTCACATGTCTGGAACTAGAACCAAGGAAAAAGAAAAGTTGTTTTAGACCCGGTCCAGATTCGTAACCCGAAAACCGGCGGTTCAAGGGAAAATCGAAGATTAAACCATCTTACAAAACCTCGCCTAGATTTCAACCTCGCCTAGATTTCAACCTCCTCTCTCCCTCACCCTCTCCCTCCCTCCCTGTCTCTTCATGGCGGCGGCAGCAGTGGCGGAGACTCGGAGGCCGCCGCGCCCAGGCGGCGGCGGATACCAAGCCCACGGGCTAGCGGAAGAAGAAGCTCGCGTGAGGGCCATCGGCGAGATAGTGAGCTCAATGGTGGACCTCTCTCGTAAGGGCCTGAACGTCGACCTCAACGCGCTCAAATCCGCCGCGTGCCGCAAGTACGGCCTCTCGCGAGCTCCGAAGCTCGTGGAAATGATCGCGGCGCTGCCGGAGTCCGACCGCGATGCGCTCCTCCCGAAGCTCAAGGCGAAGCCCGTCCGCACCGCCTCTGGCATCGCCGTCGTGGCCGTCATGTCGAAGCCGCACCGGTGCCCCCACATCGCGACGACAGGAAATATATGCGTGTATTGTCCTGGGGGACCTGACTCGGATTTCGAGTACAGCACGCAGTCTTACACTGGTTATGAGCCAACAAGCATGCGAGCAATTAGGGCTAGGTGAGCGTGTCATGTTTTCGCCCGCCATATTCAAGTTCGTATTTTTATCCGAGTACTTATGGTCGACGATCATTTCATAATTCATCCTATTAATCAGAGCAGTACAATTCGTTGTTATAGTTGTTGGTGTTCTGCATTCCCAAATTATGAAGATCGTAGGCTAGTTAAAAAGGAGGAGAAACGATTAGATTGTAAAGTGAGCGTGAGGTAATGTACCAGCAATTGCAAAACTGTGGACCTTATACCTTAATGCGGCTTTTCAGGTATAATCCGTACGTCCAAGCCAGAAGTAGGATAGATCAGCTTAAGCGGCTGGGTCACAGCGTTGATAAGGTTTGTTTGCAGGCTCTGTATTACATTGTCCCCTTTGTGGTTGTGGAAGTTCCCATTTAGCGTTCTCTTATGTACCTTTTATATGCCTTCTTTGGAATTCAGGTTGAGTTCATACTGATGGGTGGCACTTTCATGTCTCTACCAGCAGATTATCGTGATTATTTCATCAGGAATCTTCATGATGCTTTATCAGGACATACGTCAGCCAATGTTGAAGAGGCAGTTGCCTACTCAGAGCACAATGCGGTAAAGTGCATCGGCATGACTATTGAAACGTGAGTTACTGATGACTTTGAGAAATCAATCGAGTCACCGTTCGAGTGAGGTCAATTTGCTTCGGTTGTTTGTTTAGGTCCTGAATTTTCAATGACAAAAACATTATGTGCCTCCAACAGAAGTAAAAAGCTGCTTCTAGTCATCATTAGAGGGCATGGTGCTGTAGCCTTGAGCTCTTTTTCTGATAGCAATTCTTTAACTAGTCAGGATCAAATAAGTATCTGTAGGCATAAAGAGATGCTGAGGATTTGGGAATGAGGAATTGACAATCTTTGACATCCCTATAGTATAATTTCTTTGGGCTTCTTTGCATTAGCATCTAAAAATAGAGAGGGCAGTATGGCTAGGAAAATTTAAGGGTCAATTAACTGCTGTTTAGTGGAGGTTTTTTTCTATTTTCTTGTTACCATTTGTTTTACCTCTTCCTTCTGCAATGTCAATTTTTCTACGTTAACTATGCCTGCTTTTGCTCCTTTTTCTTCTGTAGAAAGAATTCTCTCTTCATGGTAGAAATGTCCATTTTAGCCATTCAAATGTAATAAATCGTCTTCTCTGCCAGGAGACCAGATTACTGCCTTGGACCCCATTTGAGGCAGATGCTTTCCTATGGCTGTACACGACTGGAAATTGGGGTCCAGAGCACTTACGAGGATGTTGCACGTGACACTAATAGAGGTCACACTGTTGCCGCTGTGGCTGATTGTTTTTGCTTGGCAAAGGATGCTGGTTTTAAGGTGTGCGGTCATGAATTTTGTCACTTCATTATGTAATACTCTTATTGGCTTCATTAATAAAAAGACAAGCAAGTTGATACTTATTATTACCAGAAGAGAGGACTTTGGTTTGAAGTGTTGACTTCAATCAATCAATTGTATCCGTGGAACCTCTCAGCATTTCACCACAGTGGGATTGGACTACTTGAGTATTTCTTTTCACCCTGCCTTTGTGCTTCTTCTATAGGTTGTTGCTCACATGATGCCGGATCTCCCTAATGTGGGAGTTGAGAGGGACTTGGAAAGTTTCCGGGAGTTCTTCGAAAGCCCCCTGTTTAGAGCAGATGGGCTTAAAATATATCCTACCCTTGTGATTCGTGGAACCGGGTTGTATGAACTTTGGAAAACTGGCAGGTGTGATCTCTCTCTCTCTCTCTCTCTCTTTCTCTCTGGGATTACGACATTACTGAATCTGGTTTACCACTATCGAAACATTGACCTGTGGAATACGTATTGTTAATGAGATAACGATTCTTAGAATTTTATGTGTGTTCTGTAATCAAGTACTAGTTATTGTGGGCATGCATTTCAGGTATAGAAATTACCCACCTGAGCAACTTGTGGATATTGTTGCAAGAATCCTGGCAATGGTGCCACCTTGGACACGTGTCTATAGAGTTCAGCGTGATATTCCCATGCCTTTAGTCACTTCCGGTGTTGAGAAAGGAAACCTTCGCGAATTAGCTTTGGCCAGAATGGATGATTTAGGCTTGAAGTGCCGCGATGTACGAACTCGTGAAGCCGGAATTCAGGTAAATGGAGAAGTATGTGGTTATTCGGAATGTTTTATCTATGGGCTGGAGTAACAACAAATGTATTTAATAAAGTTTGTCTGATTGGTAAAGGACATACACCACAACATCAAGCCAGAAGAAGTTGAGCTTGTTCGGCGTGATTATTCAGCGAACGAAGGTTGGGAGACATTTCTATCATATGAAGATACCCGCCAGGTCTCTCTCTCTCTCTCTCACTCTCACACACACACACACTCGCGCGCAAGTACACAGAATAAAGAAAAAAAATCAAACGAGCACAAGTGCATATACATAATCATATGTGTGCCTGGCAGCAGTTGATAGCTGCTTTGCCATGAAGCTAGTTATATTTGTACAGACTCTTAGAAAATTGATAACGCTTAGAATAAGTGGTATGCTTCAGTTTCTGTTCTGCACATGACACTGATTTAAAACCACGAGATTTGGGGCAATCTGCAGAGACTGGAATATTTTGAATTGAGATGGCAGAGTGCTCTCTTATCTGTTGGCAACGAATTCTAAATCACATATGTTACAGCTTTTGATGCGACAATGTGGCCTGTGGCATATTTAAACCGTTAAATACCTTCTTTCAATATGACTCAGGATATACTCGTTGGCTTGTTGCGCTTGCGGAAGTGTGGACGGAACACCACTTGCCCTGAGCTGTTAGGGAAGTGTTCTATTGTTCGGGAGCTTCATGTGTATGGAACTGCTGTTCCGGTTCACGGACGTGATGCTGAGAAACTGCAACACCAGGTAACCATGTCTACTAAAGGATGAGAAAGAATGACAGTGTTAGCTTGAAAACTTGGATGCCTCTTTTATGTGCCTTGGGATGGATGACAAGATTGACTGACAACACCATTTGACTTCCCCCATGGTGCAATTATTACAGGGTTATGGTACACTTCTGATGGAGGAAGCTGAACGAATCGCTCATAGGGAGCATAGATCCACAAAAATGGCAGTCATATCTGGTGTGGGAACTCGCCATTACTACAGGAAATTGGGCTATGAGCTTGAAGGGCCTTACATGGTGAAGTACCTCGAGTGACAAATTTTGTAGAATGGGTATTGAGTTGCATTAGGAACTGCGGTTCGCCTATCCAAGTCTTTTTTGCAGTCGTCGGAGCGCCAATTGGAAAAGCAGTGAGGTTGATCCATCCACAAGAAACTCAGTAGACTAAGGCAAATCATGATATGTTTTCGTATGGGAATTTGGTCTTCTTGATGAAATGTAGCTCAGATTCCTCTTAGTCGTATTGATCAACGGAACCTATCAGAACTAGTTTAGAGAATGTCTTCCAAAAAGCCAAATTTCTGGACCTCTGCAGTAGAACATGTAATTGTATAGTTCAAGCTCCCATAACTTGAGGATCTGGGATTATAGTATTGGCTTAGTTGCAGAAATGATCTGTGGCCAGTGCATTACCTTGTTCGATGATGTGTTCGCATGCGAGTCGATTGAGAATGCCTTTAGATATCATTCGTGGCTGGAATAATATCTTTGACGTGGAAACATGTTAACTTGGCCTAAGCATATGCATGCTACTTCAAATCAAACGTTCCTCCCGCTTGAGTCCCATGAAGAGCTCTATCATGGAATGACTAGGGAAGGGACATTTTGATTCCTATAACACACAAATCAAATGTTGTTGGGTCACTACTCAAACGAAACAAAAGGGAGACATCTTTAATCAACATGTTTCTTCACCTATAATGAGGCATTTCCTTGTCCATTTACTGAACTTCCGCCAGCGAAGTCGATGCAATCTCAAAAGGGCATAAACATTTCAAGTTAGACGATTTGAATCTGCAGTTTGAATCATATATAACCCAGTTCGTGATGAGCAACAGCGATGATCCGTAAATTTACCGACTCAGCTTCAGCTCCATATGTTTAGCCGCGTCCGTGCGAAGCCTTCTTATTTCTCTGTGTAGGCAGTCTTGAGCCTTGATCTGTATATGGGGTGTGGTTTGTTGAGTCATTGTGATCTTGCTCTTTGTCCGTCCTTTCCCAACTTAAAACTAGTGTTTTTCGCGATTCTCCTGGGGTTCCTTGCTGCCATATACGTCTCTCAAATAACACATTCTGTGAAAGCGTGGTCGCCTGAAAGACATCTTCAATGATCTGATCTAACCAGAGTATATGGAAGAGGAAGCATGAGATCAGAAAACAAGACTAAGAAAGAGAAGACACATCGTATTGTCCAAAAAGATTTCGGACGTTCTTCGGCTTCATCCTTTGGTCTGTGTTTTAATCTTTTGAATGAAGTAAAAGACCCAGCAAGGACCGATTTTGACCTTCATTCGGTCAAGGACCAATTTTGTAGATGTATATGATGTCAACTTGGTCAGCTTCGTCCCTTGGTTTGAGGACCGATTTTTATTCGTATGACGAATGTCGCGCACCAACTTACAACATACTGCATGAAATTGGCGCGATACAACATTTAAATCGATTGGGTTTACTGAAATTTTTCTAGGTGTATGAGCACGAAAGGGCAGTCCATACTTTGGGCAATCAATCCGTCCATTCAATAAAACAGCAGGGAAAGATTTGCCTTTAAATTTCAAGATTATAATGCTCCTATTACTTCACGGAGATTTCAGAACTGGGTCCGTTGGGTATCCACGGTCTACTCATAATCATTGCTGAATGTTAAGACGAGTTCGGATAAAGAGCTTGTCTCTCCGTCTTGAGTAATATTTCCCTACGTATTAGATAGCAGCAAGGTAACAGCAGCCATTCTACTTCCGCAGAATCATCAAATTCACACCCACTTCATAAATTACACATCGATTTCCTCGGTTGTCGTAATCGCCGATTGCGTAAAGCAGTACATGTAGTGCGTGGCCTGCAAGACTCACGTCCCCCCGTGAACACTTGCAAACATGACAGCAAAAGCACCTGACATTCCACCCAAACGAAATCAAAAGCATGAGTAGAGGACTAAAGCTCTAGAAATTATACATTTTCAATTTAACGTACAAGAAAACCAGCACTCATATGTCTCCAGATCTCCAAACTTGCCACTACATATAGCTTCATCCCACAGTCCAACGTGCAGATCTGGGCATGGGCACTGACGACCGTAATTTTGGTGCCCTGTTTCTAGATTCCCATTTTTCTTCAGCAAAAGACATTTGTTCCCTCAAACCCGGAATTATGGGGTTTGTGCACGCAGCAATTAACCAAGTGAATATTTGAATTCACCAGAATCTGGGCATGTCGCGAAAGTGGAGTTGCTATTTTATGAGCAAACTCGTACTCTTCTTCTTTGTCCCTCTCTTTCTTGAGCTAGTTTCAGGGCCTTCTGCCTCTTCAGCCTTTTGCTCGGCCTCCAGTATGGCCAGCTGCAGGGGGAGAACCACCAGAAAGTTGTAAGTACTTGCGCAAGTTCAAGGAGGGAAGGAACACATACCTATCTAACTAGAGAAAGTAAGAGAAATTACTTCATCTAGAATCGGTTTAAGCTCCCTATAACGAATGATGGCAAGATCAAACCCATCCTTTCTGAGCTCCTGCAATTCAAATAGGAGAATAGCGTACATGTTCTCATTTAGTTGGAGAGACCCAGAGACTGCATGAATTAACGCTTGCACCAGCAAAATAAATTTGACCACACTGCAGAGCACCGAAAGTTACACTTCCTATGTCTGGAGATCAACCATAACATATCATCTTCTAAATTCACTTTCACTGCCTCTATAGAAGCTGACATGTTTAATTTTCTGTCCAGACTAACAGAGATTCAGTGCAAACTGTTCCATTCACTTTCTGTAGTGCAAAGTGGGTGCGGAGAGAGGAGGCGGAATGGGGAAGTTACTAGAACTGGTGTGTTCAGGAACTGAGTGGTCAGAATTTTGTTTTTCTGCTGAACCAGTTCGCCTACAATGCTTTAAGTGAGACGATATCTGCTTCATCTGCAGCTGCCATTACTTTTCAAGATGAGAAGACAAAAGAACAAACCTTTCCAGTATGTTGAGTATGCTCATAAGCTGCCATTTGCCAATACATATTTGTACGTTTATAGAAATCCTTCAGGGATTCTCCAGGCTTCACAATACAACATGAAAACAATTAGTTAAATAGTTGGATAAACCAACATATTCATTAAAAAGGAAAGACTTGAAAAGCAAGTCTAACACATTCAGTCCATGCTTTTAAGATGCCAATTTCACCTTCAGAGATGAAGTGTTAAAAATAGGGACCTACCACAGGTGTTCTTTGAGAATCTGAGAGCCCAAGGTTGGCTCTGATCTGCTCTATCCTAATTCGCTTCTCCTTCCTACGAAGATTTTTTCCTTCACCCTTTATCATTGCAACAGCATCTCCCACATGAGATGAGGCAGAAGCATTTTTTCTAGCCTTCCCACAGGAACACAAGAAAAACAGGCATGAGAACAAAAGGAAATCTGCTAGAGTGCCTATTCAGAAAAAATTGAGACAAAACAAAAGGCAATAGTTAGAATCTACCCTTTCCCTGCATATTCTGGACATTCATTAAAGCTAATTAGCAACCCAGATTATAGTATTTATCGTTATTAGCCACAACTACCACTCACCACCATGTATCTTTATCACCATTAGTTTAATGTGTTTAGACGCTCCGAATGATTTGACCAAACACATATCTAATTAGCAGATTATATCGATTTGACCTTCACGCTCGTTACAACAAAGAACGGAGCATCCCTGATTATCAAAAAGTAATTGACATTCTCTTTTACTGAGTATCAGATTTGAAGTTAAACTGATGTAAATGGGAAAGAAGCATATGGATGCCAAAAGAGGAAAGTAGAGTCACCTCTGAAGCATCATCTACATCACTACCATCATCCTCATTCTCGCTACTGACATTGCCATTATTTTCATCCTCACTGTCCTCTCCATCTTCATCCTCATCCTCATTTTCATCCTCTGAGGCTTCTATCCATTCTGATTCAGATGCCTAAATTGGAAAAGTGAAAGTACCATTATAGAAAACAGCATTAAAACACACCTTAATTTTCTAGGAATAGTCTGCTCCATTACTTTTCTGGAAAAGGATGTCAACATTAGCTAATAAGCGAGTTTTATGTTTGAAATACATCCTATCCATTAGAACACTAATAAAAAGATCACATATGCATAAAAAAACAAAATTATGGAAAAATAAAACAAACCGGTATAATGCACTTCCATTCGTCCAGCTTGCTGAGATTGAGGCAGTACAAATCATCAAGAGTAACTTCTTGATCCTTAACTTCCATCATCCCTCCATAAACATATAGAGTATCTTTCCCAACCACCATGCAAGAATTTATGCGTCCACAAGGCTTGACTATCTAAACAATTTCCAGAAGTCAACAAAAATAATTACAGAAACTGTGAAAGTGGGACAACCCTGCAGTAAAAAATTACAGACCTCTGGCAAAGGAGAATGATGGACACCATTCGCAGCGCGTGCCTGCGGGCTTCTTGAGCTTGCATTTATCCCATTATCACTGATAACCAATTCTGTATCCAGGCAAAGTGATACCTCATCCATGTAGCTTTCCATATCAGCCGCTTCATCTAAGTATTCCACATTATCATCCCTTTCTTTTGCTTCAAATTCTGCAGTCTGGTTTTTATCATCGACATCCTCGTTGTGGGGTTTTCTATCAGAACTAAGTTTTAACTGCAACCAAATATGTAAGTGTCAACTTTTACTGTACCAAAAGATGTCAAGTAATACAGCAGGCGATTAAAAAATATTCCATAAAAAACTCTCAAACCAATTGCAAGATAATAAATTTCAGAACCTGAACAAATGCATTTACAGAGGTTAATACCTTTTCCTTTGTGGACTTCTCCTTCCGTAGCTCTAATGGGTACCTGTAAGTCAGACATATAATGCAATCATATTCTCATCTTTCTCTTTGCCTAAAATAGCTGAAAACTTTAATTATTGACCACAAAAGAACTTCGGCGACATTTGTGCCAAAAAAGCATGTCATCTGAAAAACAAGAAAAGAAAAATGTAGGATTACCAACGATGGTTGTCTAATTGAAAACCATAGAGTTCATTCAAGAACAAGCTCATCATAACATCACCTGCATGCGCATAAATACAAATAACAAGAGTCAACATCAATCAGAATAGTTAATGCAATATGGTCCTCTCACTAGTTTTGTCTAATATTGTCCTCAAACCTACTGCTTCGGCCTTTCATGGTATCATCAGTACATATTCAGTTAAAAATTGCCACATTCTACAGAAAATGTTAGTGGTCCACTTTAGTCCCAAATGGACCCCTCATTAGACAGACGTTGTCACCTCTTAATAGCTAAGATAACAGGGATTGATTGGGAAAAATCTCTAGGTTGAAGACCACACAGTAGAAAAATAGTAGGAGGTCCACATTGGAAAA
This sequence comes from Rhodamnia rubescens, assembly GCA_021437795.1. Taxonomy (NCBI): domain Eukaryota; kingdom Viridiplantae; phylum Streptophyta; class Magnoliopsida; order Myrtales; family Myrtaceae; genus Rhodamnia; species Rhodamnia rubescens. The sequence goes on along the minus strand of JAILYA010000002.1, from coordinate 5,975,629 downwards.
ACATTACAGATTGAGGAAGCATCCCCATACTTATACCATACGTATTCAATTAATATATTCATATATAGCAATGAAAAGTCAAATACTAGAAACTGACAGTACAAAAAAGGAGACATGAGAAACTAAAAGTCAAACTTCCAAGTTACTTAGTAACAATAGTCTGAAGGATAATCGCAGGAAAGAACACAGAATGACATGCAAAAGTATCTGACCTTTAACCTCCATATCAACCACACCACCAAATAGTAAAGCCCTTTTCTTATGAACACACACGGAAAATCCTGCACGTGGGCCAGGAGGCATTCCAATTTTCTTTACCTGTTAAAAGCAAAAGGTGAGATCATGAGAGAGAGAGAGAGAGAGAGATGCTCTTTGTATGAATCAATAAATAAGGCACTGGTGCCTTGCTTTCTAGAGGTAATAGAAAACAGGAGAGGCAAGAAATAAAAGATGTCTGACTAAATGCTGGTTTGTGATAAGAATAGTGAGAAAACTGGAAACACAAAATATACGAATCTGTCATAATTCACAAGTAAAAAAGACAAACCATGCTATGCCCTCATTAAATGAAATGCAGGGACCAAATATGAAGAAAAAGTCATCTTAGGGGAACGTTTTGAAAACAATGACGTTCATTTATTGGCACACTAAATGCCAAGCATACTTGATTTCCCAAAAACCGCTGCAACCATGACTAATATAAGACATAAGACAAGATACTGGGAAGTATTTTTAAATATTTAAAATGTTCGCACAAGATGACAATCAAATTAGCAGGTTCAAACTCTGACAGCCCAGTAGTGCAGATAATTCTAAGTTCCAAGTTCATTGCATCCTTTGCTACCACAAAACTCTGCAACTCATCTGTGGAGTAATTAAGGGAAAAAGAACTGCCCTTCTTTTTTCATTGACGCATAAGTAACATCACTGAGCACAACATTTTCATTGTGTTTTTCAGGTAATTCAAAAGCACAAGTTAAAAGGATAGGACCTTATTCCATTCCCAAGTCCTTGGATCAAGGGACCACATATCTGCATGAACAATTCCTTTTTCAGAGATGTTCTTGTCAGTTGAAACTTCCTTTGAGTAGCCACCATACAGAAAGATCTGCAATGTGAGGATTTCATTGAATAAGACATGACAGTAGTAACACTCAAAAGCAGTCATTGTGGACTACCAATGAAAAAATTCAAAACACTGAATCACAGACAGCTCAGCAAAACTTTGCAAACCCTATAACATTATAAGCAGGAGTTATGAAATGCAGGTCATGCAAACTAGAACATTCACGAGCCGTATCAGTCAAGCTCTGACTAACATGGTTTGGCCGCGCATGGTATAAAAGAACCCAGAAAGACAACTCGACTTCATGGAAAAATGGGTAACAGTACTGTTCATCGGAAGGGAAAGTGCCCAAAGTCAACAGATAAACAAATCAAGATTTGCTTATTAAGAATTGTAGTTTTACTCATCATTTGGTTCTTGGCCGTATTTAATCAAGATTTAGTTAGAATCCTTAATCCCACATAAGAAAACGTAACAAAAGCTGATGTATTGGTGCTGTCGTTAGGAATCATCTCTTGCCAAATGTCCATATCAAATGCCATGTGGACCATTTATGTTCCTTAATTAGCTTCAGAAAAGGAACAGTTAAGACTTGGAGATAAGATCACATGCTCAGCATCAGGAAAGAGAGAACGTATGTCACAGATGCAATCTTGGAATTATTACCCATCATTATAATTCCATAATCTCCAATTCACAATGTTAACATGTGAATCGATAAGTTATCCTCCTAGCCGTACCAAGTTTCTTGGCATGTAGTCGTCCTGACACTCCTGTAATGTGGATTTATATCGAAAGGGAAAAAGACCGATGTACTTATAGGTAAAACTAAATCACTCTGTTATTTTACTGTCTGTTCTGCCATTTCATTTTTTCCGCCAAAAGATGCAAAACAAGATGCATGGTACTTACTCATCCATTTCCTTGTCTCTGCATCTTGGTTTATTCATTACTTACCAATGCAGATGCTTAGTTTGCTTCTATTATTGTGGTCAAACCCCCTTTAAAGAGGCTCATTTCCAACTGTATAAGTACTCGTCCTCTTCAGGCACTTCTTTTGATTTCTGCTTGTTAAATCATTCCTATAAATTTCTTCACAAACATTAGTGACTCCAAACGTTTTTATTTTTAAGAAGATGAAAATTTATTTAGGAAAACTGTTCACGTCCATTGGGAATATAAAAGAAACAACGAAAAGAGACTATCAAGACAAAACTGATTCCATAAATAAGATAAAAAATGGAGTCCATAAAGGCTTGGAGTCGACTAATTGACTTTGGGAAGACCCACTTAGACTGACTAATCTTCTACTTGGAAGTTGTAGCAAAGACTTCATCCTTTCAGGCAATTCTAGAAACAAGAAAAGAAGTATATATAATGTCGACAATAAAGATGTCAGCCAGAAACTAAGTTTTGAACCCTTCTCATCCTTAAAATTGACTATCATGCCCTTTTATTGTCAGCTACAAACACAAAAGCACCTATATCAAACACAATTAATCAATGGAAATTGTTAAATGAACTTCCCCAAACTAGCATGCAATAGGTAGAGTTTGGAATTAACGTTTGCACCTTAAGTGCCAGCTTAAAAACACCTATTCAATACAACCATTTTGTCAAGCAGTGACAATAAGTTAATAATAGCTGTTTATTACCTCCTCGAAGCATTGAAAATACTCACCTCATCCTGGTGAACAAAAAATTGAAATCCGCTCCGTGCACTTGGCCACATTGATCCAGGCCTGGGCTTTATTTCTTGCCACTGCAACAAAGCAGACAATGAGCTTTTCATAGAAAGTAAATCGAATTGAAAATGGACTGAACAGATTAGCCCAACCAATTTAGACCCCAAAAAAAAAGGATTAGCCCAACCAATGAAAGCCCAAGGGTTCACCTTGTACTGATCCAGATCAAAAACAAATAAATCATTATAATACCTGCAAAAATGGAGAAGAAATGGAAGTAAGAGGCTTTGCAAACCTTCAAATCGAAGAAGCAAGTCTGAAATGCTGATTAGAAGTCCATAGGATACTGAAAAGGGAAATAACGCTTGGATTCTCCCTGATTTAAGAATCTTTCCAGCCCATGATAAAAAGAAAAAGATTAAACAATCAAATTGTTTATATTAACATAAAGTGTGAGGCCAAATGAAAAGAGTACGCCATTCCATCTGCTTTATTAAACTGCAATTTCAACAACAGTTAAATCGTAGCTTTTGCTCAGGAGCAACAACAAGATCAGTACAAACCTATTTGCCAGAAAAATTAATCCTCATATCTTATTAACTTCTCATGTTCTTTATAATAAACAACAAGTTCTTCATTCAAAGGCAATCTCAATAAATGAGGCAGGGTTCTAAATTTCATACGGCTAATTCTCATTTGAAAAAAAGCCACAGTTTAGAAGGAGAATCCATTCATACAACATCAAGACACAAAGACAACCACCGTCCTATAAGGAGAAGGCAAAGAGCTCTTATTTCGTAAAAAGGACAACTAGTGTGACATCTCCTCACAGAGGAAACAGTACAACTGAAGGATAAGAAAGCATCCTATCAAACCAAGCATACAGAAAATTATTTCTCATATCTTTATCAGATCAAAAGAGTTATAGGACCTCTAAAGTTATTGACTAAGAAACGGTCAACAAACCTCACTTCTCTGAGAGTGTCGTAGAAGCCACCAAAAACAATGATTTTGTGTTTATACAAAACCTGTAAAAAAAAAAAAACCCATGATCGATAGCAAAGCAGACATGCATGAGGCAACAGGATGTGTGTGTGTGTGTGTATATATATATATATATGAAGGACCAAGAAAACTATAAGGCCAGTGATGAGATTACCATTCTATGACCTGAACGTGGGCCAGGACAACCTTTCAGATTAAGTTGTTCCCACTGATTTGTTTTAAGGTCCAACATCCAGAAGTCCTAAAAAGAAAGTTCAACCATAGATCAACATTATTCACAAAACCCTCACATAGTGTCTCGGTTACAATACGCAGAAGACAAACGGTGATGGTTTTGGCGTGAACTAAGCTGCATGTGTGTTACCTTGTAGTGGTGGAAGCGTTCTTGATTTGGGGACGTAAATTCACCACCTAACAACAAGTTAACAAAGTCATTTGTGGAATACAATGGGTATTGCACCAGCAAGTAAACACCGGTGGAGGGAGACTAACAAGCTCACCAAATATATACAGATAATTTTTCCAAGCAACTGACTGATGAGCGCTGCGAGGAGGCGGACTATTGGGACTGGAGATCGACTTCCATGCCTGCTTCTCCACATCATACCGGTAAAGATCACCGTAGACATAAGTCTGTGCCAAAGGAAACCAGGTTGACCAAAAATGATCAGAGCTCGCAGTATAAACATAAGTACTCCCTCTACTATTTTCAACGCCTCACCTTGTTGCCATTGTAAAACTCACCACCATATAGAATTAGCTCTGTGTCTTTCAAAGGATTCAAAGTCATCTACAGTAGTTAACAGGACCATTAGAAAAACTAATCAATCACATAATCCAGGCAAGCCCACATAAAGGGAGTGAACAAAATGGTGTGCAGTGAGAGCTGATAAAGAGGGCATTACCGTACAATTCGATCGCGGAGAAGGTGCAGGTACATTTTCCTCAATGTGGACCTCCTTCTTCTTCGCTTCCTCTTTTTGTATACTTAGCTGGTCAGTGGGGGTGCAGATAAGTCAATTCGAACTCAAGGAAGGAGAAAGCAGCCATGTCTCACTTTAAATCAAGAAAAGACGGCCCCAATACAGACAGGAAGAAATTCAATTGCAGTTTCTAGCTCAAACGAATAGATGTTTCGATCAAGTCTGTGCTAACCCACAGAGGTTCATCGATCAATTATCATCGTAATCTATTGGAAACAGTTGGAATTCTCAGTCTGCTCTTGACAAACAACAAGACTCAGTTTTATCGCTCATTTTTGTTTTTCTGAGAAACAGAGGATACCACAGTACCATCGGTACTGTTCAACTCCAAGTTTAAAAAAAAAGGTTCTACGATGAAATGCTTATGCAAGTTTTCTTTGTAGAAACATGCAATGAAACGCAATACAGTCGAGAGAGAAAGCGGAAGCATCGCACAAGGATAGCATCGATGTCGTCTTCAGGGGAGATCTTCTTGTCCTCTCTGCGAGTTCTCTTCTCCTCTGCTTTTGCAGTTCTCCTCTCCGTTTTCTCTTTGCCTTTTCCTGGCTTCTTCGTCTTCTTCCCCATTCTCTCTCTCTCTCTCTCTCTCTCTCTCTCTCCCCCCCCCCCCCCCCTTCAGTTCACCCTTTCATCGGTCGTAGGGGCGGCACCGCAGTAGAATGTCGACGACTGGACCAGAGGAGGGAGGCGAGGTTTCGTTGCCGTGGAACGACGTCGTCCCCGTTACTTCATGTGTCGTTCTCTCAAAGGGAAATTTCACTTTGGTCAATGTGGTTTTGGGGAAAGTTGACTTTTTGACCCACGTATTTTATTTTGTCCCGCTCATGCTGTCATTCGGCGATCATTTGAATTTCTCTACGAAGCACCTGTCAAGCTCCCAATATCTACTCATTCCTACACGTTCTCTTCTGCTGCATCGCTTCTTCCTGTATATGTTCAAGTGACCCCCTTCAGTATTGCTCCATCGTTAGCCTTGACGTGCACGGCTTTCGCTTTGTCTTCGCCCCACCTCGCAAGCAAAGCAAGGTACTTGTTTGCCGTCGCTTTGTTCTTCTCAACCTCCACGGAAACCCCGGCTTGCCTAATGGTAAATGCACTCGAATCGCTTCCCATATCACCTATTAATATGAACTCAATAAGCCGAGTCGAATGTTTGATGTATTCTGGAGGTTAAGCTCGCGACTCTAGCTTCGGAGGATGCAGATGAGAAAATGCATTTCGAAGCTCATCAGATGCTGGCGCGCCTGCTCGACAAGATTCGTTCCGACAACAGATGAGACAAGGGATCTCGAGGCTTATCAGACGCTGGTACCCCTGTTCGACATGGACAACATGACCATTCTCAAGCATTTAATCTATGCCAAGGACAACATACAGCCGCTGGTGGGCGGTTCCACAAAATCAATGGTCCTACTTTCTTCTACTTCTTCCTTCCCATTATTAGACTCATTGGCCTCGATCGAGCCGATATCTGTCAACAGAAATATGACAGCAGCAATTCTCTCTCATTTCACAACAAACAGGCCACCCTTGAAATGCTGAGAAAGAAGACAGTATCGCTACTGATATCAGATCTTGACATCGCCATTGAGAACATCAAACTTCTCAACCACATGTAGACAGTCTCGTACGAGGCCTGAGTACCAGTTCGAAATAGTGTGGCTTCCGATTGTGGACATCGATCCAAAGTCGGCTGCTTGGGATATGACACATCAGCAGAAATTCGAGGAGCTGCAGAGCATCATGTCATGGTACACTGTCCACCACCCTTCGATCCTTGTTCCGGCAGTGATCAAGTACATAAGAGAGGAGTGGCGTTTCTCGAAGAGCTTCATCATGGTAGCTCTTGATCCACAGGGGAAGTTGGCTAGCCCCCAATGCCCTCCACATGATCTGGATATGGGGATGTTTTGCCTACCCTTTCACTAAGGAGCGAGAGGAAGCGCTATGGAAGGAGGAGAGTTGGAGACTCGAGCTGATCATTGATGGCTTAGGTTGCGTATGGTAACGTTTACGTTCCCGAACAACTTTTAGAATAGAAACACTTTTTTTCTGTTTTTGTTCCCAAAGAACGATTTTTGGGAACAAAAACGCGTTTGGTAGCTGAAAAAATTCTGTTCTCGGAACAAAAAAAGAATAGAAACGCGTTTGGTAAATACATAAAGTTTACGTTCCCGAGAATAATAAATAAATACGTTTGGTAACTGCAAAAAAATTGTTCCTAATTTTTTCATTTAATTAAGGGGACTGTATATATATATATATATATATATTAAAATTAAGATGTCTTTATCTTTTTAACTTACTAAATCAAATTAAATCTTAGCTATTCAATTTACTAAATCAAATTAGACCAATATATGTATAAGTAATTTATGCATGATTTTATGCATGATTTATCAAATTACAATATGGACGAGATCAACTATAAAAAAAATAATAACCTTTAAACGGGGACCTCTAGAAAAATATTAATTGCACTTTAAGTGAAACTAGAAATTAAAATGAAAAATATTTGTGCATTTAGGTCTTTTTAGTCCAATTGTGCAATTTTTCCAAACATGAGGACTGAAATGAGATGCAGGGTATCAAAGTCTCATGTCATTACTCTAAAAGTAAAAAAAATTGGATAAAATAATTTAAAATGAAAATTTTTAGCCAATTTAGGATTATGTTCAATGAAGAGACATGTGGTCCCAAATTGAATTTTTAAAAATTTAAGAGGCCAAAATAAAAGGGAATTAAAATAAAAATATGGACTATTTTTGCACATCTTTCTGACCACGAATACTATTTTTCCCGATTTTCAGCTATTTTTATAATTTAAATAAATCCGAAAAATGTCAAAAATTACGCAAAATATTTTTTGTTCAAAATTGGTTTCTAAGGCTAGGCCAAAGATTCTGAGATTAATTTTTTAATTTTATGAATTATTTTGGTATTTTTAATTAATTTTCTAAAATAAAATAATAAAAAATCGGGTGTCGATATCGTGCAAGAACAAAAGAGAAGAGAGTATGTTTAAAAACAAAATTGTTCCCAATTGTTTCTAAAAAATGTTCCAAAAGTGTTTCTAAAAAGTGTTCCAAAAACACGAAACAAGTCTTTTTTGTTTTCTGTTTTTTCTTCAAAAAGTGTTTCGTTTCTCAAAGTGTTCCCGAACACTTTGGGAACACTTTTTTACCATACGCTTTACGTTTGTCCCAAAGTGTTCGGAAACACTTTGGGAAGAGAAACACTTTTTCCTGGAAAGTTACCATACGTACCCTTAGACGACGGGACTATAGCGGAATGGGTACAAACTTCATCCCTAAGGATCCTTTTTTTCCCACAGAGTTATTATTAGATATGCATCTTCAAGAACACACTCAAAAGAGGCTTTGGTAAACAAACTTTGCTGAAGAGAAAATATTCCAAGATGAACCATGGACCAGGCTCTATTTTCCTAGCAAAAAGTAAAGCAGAAGAGGAAGCAAGATAGAATAGGAGTGAGACATTTGATTTGTAACATATAGCCACGAAGATCTGATTTCATAGCCTAATACTAGAGGTGTTGATGTGGGTCTTTGACCCGCTTTTATTCATTTGGGTCATATATAGGCTCAATCAATTTTAAAAAAGAGCCCAATATGGGATTATGCTTATAAAACCTATTCAAATGTGAATTTTAATGGGTTTTAACCCAACACATTTTCGGCCCGTGGCCTGCAGCCTTTCCAATCACCACTTGTAAATGGGCCTCAAGTATATTAGTTTATATTTTATATTTTATTATTTTAATTTCATGAAAGTATTTTAATAATATTATTTTTGTTAATAAATTATAAGAAAGAAATATTTCATAATTTGATTAAATATACAAGTGTTTAAGTAACATGAGTCGGGTGAATTAACTGTTAGGTTGGGTATGAATCGTTAGATTCGTCTTTGTATGAAAATGAGTCAAAACGGGTAAAATGAATCAATATGGATTGGATCATATTCGACTCAACCCAATCCCCGTTTGACATCTCTACTTGATGCTACCTTCAAAGACTTACCACTGCCATGGACAAGTTTTTCCATTGATGAAAATCAAATTTCCGAGTGTAAAGTAGCCCGACATTATTCCCGGTGAAAATAAGTAGCACCATTTATCATGCGGACACGTCACACGTTACGCATGTCAAAGACAAAGTGCACGCAGTATTAGGGTGCGTATGGTAACGCTCCGAAACGCGTATGGTAAAAAGTGTTCCCAAAGTCTTCTGGAACACTTTTGAGAAACAAAACACTTTGAAAAACGAAACACTTTTTGGAAGAAAAACAAGAAACAAGAAAAACTTTTTCTATATTTCCTGAACACTTTTTAGAAACACTTTTGGAACATTTTTTAGAAATAATTGGGAACAATTTTGTTTTTTGAGCACACTATCTTCTCTTTTGTTCTTGCACGATGTTGACACTCGATTTTTAATTATTTTATTTTATAAAATTAATTAAAAATACTAAAATAATTCATAAATTTAAAATTTTAATCTCAGAATCTTTGGCCTAGACTTAGAAACCAATTTTGAACAAAAAATATTTTTCGTAATTTTTGACATTTTTCGGATTTATTTAAATTATAAAAATAGCTGAAAATCAGGAAAAATAGTATTCGTGATCAGAAAAATGTGCAAAAATAGTCTATATTTTTATTTTAATTCCCTTTTCATTTTTGCCTCTTAAAGTTTTAAAAATTCAGTTTGGGACCAAATGCTTCTTCATTGAACATAATCCTAAATTGGCTAAAAAATTTCATTTTAAATCATTTTACCCAATTTTTTTTACTTTTAGAGTAATGACATGAGACTTTGATACCCTCGCATCTCATTTCAGTCCTCATGTTTGGGAAAATTGCACAATTGGACTAAAAGGACCTAAATGCACAAATATTTTTTCATGTTAGTCCATGGTTTCACTCAAAGTGCAATTAATATTTTTCTAGAGGTCCCTGTTTAAAGGTTATTATTTTTTTTATAGTTGATCTCGTCCATGTTGTAATTTGATAAATCATGCATAAATTACTTATACATATATTGATCTAATTTGATTTAGTAAATTGAATAACTGAGATTTAATTTGATTTAGTAAGTTAAAAAGATAAAGACATCTTAATTTTAATATATATATATATATATTATATGTAGTCCCCTTAATTAAATGAAAAAATTAGGAACAATTTTTTTGCAGTTACCAAATGTATTTCTCTTTTATTATTATTATTCAGGGAACGAAACTTTATGTATATACCAAACACGTTTCGTTCTTTTTTTGTTCTTAGAACGAATTTTTTTGCGATTCTGCCAAACGCGTTTTTGTTCCAAAAAATCGTTGCGGGAACAAAAACAGAAAAAAGTGTTTCGTTCCAAAAGTTGTTCGGGAATAGAAACGTCGCACCATACGCAGCCTTAGTGTCGGTAATTAATGTTTCCTACTTGTGATCAGGTGGAACATGGATCATGCACTTGCTTATTTGGAGGCGACGACCTTGATTGGATCAGGAGGTTCACAAACCCAGCCAAAACTGTCGCTGAGATTGCGAATATCCCTTTGGGAATGGTTTACGTGGGAAAGAGCAATTCCAAGGAGCGCGTGCAGAGAACGGCGGCGGCAATCACCTCGAAGAGGCTGACTTACTGCTGGAACAACCCCACATTCTTCTGGTTCTTCTGGGCGAGACTCGAGAGCATACTCCAGTCGAAGTTGCACCACGGGACGGCCGCCTAAAATGACCCAGTAATGCATGAGATCACGATGATACTCAGCTACGACAGGAGCGACCGAGGATGGGCTATTTTCTGCAACGGTGCGGGCAGGCGATGGCGAGAGCCAAGAGCAAAAATGTCTTGGAGAGCATGGAGGAGTTCGACCGGTGGAAGGACGCTGCAAATCAGAAGGGTTTCATTGCTGCGCTGGATGACCATCTACGACAGAAGGAGCTCGAGATTTCGCACCATCGCAACCGCCTGATCCAGCCCTAGATCGACAGGGGGATCCTGGAAAGGGTTGTGTGACGGAGAAGTTCATCACGCACCGCTGCTGCACCGTATAAGCAGAAGCTCAACTGTGGTTACTTGGACGGGAAGGTTATGCAATATTTGGTTGTGGAAGATGGTGACGCAGGTTGCGGCGTTCAGTCTGGGGTGGTAACACTTGAGTCTTGAACAAAACCAGATGCCGTGCATGGGAAGTATGTTATTACAAGAAATGTTAATTATATATTTCTTCAAACGTTCTGTAACATACACGTTGATATCTTCTTCTAAACTCATTAATGATATTCTCTTCAGACTTTCTTTACCCAAAATTGGTCTTTTCTTGGAAATAAAAAGATAGCATGAGTACAATGTTTTCCACTAACATGCTTTAAGGTTTCAAATTTGAGTAAAAGAAAAAGGAAACGGAGAAGGCGTGAAAAAGAAAAAGGAAAGAACGCAACTTTGTCCGTTCCATCTTTCCAATCGTGGATGTAGATCCAGAGTCGGCATCACATCATACATTGTCCACCTCCCTTCGATCCTCGATCCTCGATCCGGCCGTGATCAAGTACATAAGAGAGGTGTGGCGTTTCTCGAAGAGGATCATCGTAGTACCTCTGGATCCAAAGGGGAAGTGGGCGAGACCCAGTACCCTCCACATGATCCACAAGGGAAGTTGACGCAAATCAGAAGGGCTCCGTTAATGCGCTGCGTGACTGTCGGTCAATGACTTAGATGACATCTTTCAGGCTACGTCTATTTTGCAGAAAATAAATAATTTAAAAATTATTTTTTGAGAACTGATCATTTGAAACAACTTTTATTGTACTCGATGGAGATCTATGTTACTGAAATTCAACTTATCTATTTAACTTTCACAAGTTTATATTTGTGGGTTGGCTTACTTCAGGACAGGCTTCATAGTAACAATCCCTGTCGTGGCTTCCTTTGAGGGAAGCTTAGGGATTGCTAAGTTCAAAACTTAGTTCGAACTCTCTCAAACCCTACCCATCGCAACTTGGATTTATTTAACAAGGAAAGTTCAGTTCATTTAAGAATCGCTACTATGATAGATCAATTAGACACCCGAGTAAAGCATGTGAGGTTAATTTACTTATTCAAGCCGGAGATTAAATGGATTATAAAACTTGATTAGGCTAAATTACTTTAAGACCATTTCGTGCGGAAAAGTGCCAAAAAAAGTCTTAAACCTATTGTATCGGTACCAATTCAGATTATAAATATTTTTTCAATGCCAATTCGGTCCTAAACCTTTTTTGTGCCAATTCGGTCCTAAATATTTTGCGGGCGGTTTGGATTAGTTTGATCCTAGCTTACTAACATGCAAAAGTGGCCATGCGGGTGCACGACAAATGAAATGATCACCCAATAAACCAATAAAATAAAATGCATCAAAGAATGATTTATTTTTGGGGTTTTGCTTTATTAAATGAATGAGTATGCTATTTACTAGTTGCAATGCGATGCAACTATATGCCCTAAATGTAACGACAGAAAAGATGTAAGCTATTCTAATAGAAAGATTAACTAAACCATATGACATGTGACTATCTAATAATATGACCTAATCTTAAACTCATGCATTTTCTAAATGAGTCTAGCATGCAAACTATATTACATAAACATGCAAGCTATATGAGATGTGAATTAACCAAACAACTCTAAGTATGCATTTACTAAATGATTAATAAAAAAAATCCAAACTGGTATACATGCAATAAATTTACCCAACACTAATTTTTTGACCATAAAAAACCCCAAACTTTTACGCATGTGACAAATTTACCTTCCGTTAATTTCTATTAAATTTTATCGTCAAATTAATAAGTTCGATGACATGTGACAATTGACGAGTTTATTAATTTGGAGTTTTTAACCTTCGTTTGTCACATGTGTACTAGTTTGGAGCCTTTCGTGATATTAATCCAATTTAACGAAAATTACGGTTTACTCCGCTTTTCTTTCAACTCTGCCCTCGTTGAGTCCTCCAACAATTCCAACCTGCGGGGATGCATGTGTGAGTTGTGTTATAGAAATCCCGCATCGGTAATTTAATGTGGTGTAGAGCGATTAATATATTATAGTTGACCCGTAACCCGTTAGCTTAAGCTCTTGAGTGAAGGTGGTCCAATTAAAAATATTAGCCGACTTGAGCTCACTATTGCCTATATGCCTAAGTAGAGGTATCGGGCTTCTATTAGAATCAACACAACCCACTATACCAATTTCTTCACTTGGCCAGTTCGTCATGTTTCCCCCCTTGTCTATCAACACAACTCACTATACCAATTTCTTCATTTGGCCACGTTGGTCCTGTTTCCCCCATTGTTTTTTGTTGAAAATAACTAAAAAAATCTCCGCTCGTGAGAATTCGAATCACCCAATCCTCCCCAGCCTTGCCCTTCCCCTTACAATTGCTGTTCTTCTTCTTGAAAATCCGGACCTTGTTCGCCAAGGGCTTATCCGTCAAATCCCGCCCGAGCAATCCGTTGACATGATGGCAAAATGCACCAGCATTTGCGAAGGGGTCCCAAACCTTACGACGCGAGAGAGATGGACACGTCGGAGATAGGATACGGGCTTGAAATCTCGGGTCTAGTTGTTGCCGGTACCCGTTTTTAATTTGGGTTCAAGCCGGACCCGCCATGACAGTTGCCAAACGAAGCATTTGCCTGCATCCGAACCACATAAGCCCAGCACAGATGGACCGTTAGATTATGTTGGTCCCACGTGAGACCGCCTCAACGAACGTTTGGTATAAGCTAAGCTCACAGAGCTCTCACTCATCTAATAATTTTTGTCTGCGAAACGTGGTACCGCGTCACTCGAGACTTCCGGGCCTCGTTTACAGCTCTGTAATAAAAATCCAAGCCGGTCATAACAAATTTTCCGTTTCTTTGTTTTCTTTCCATTTGTTTGGTTCGTAAAAGTAATTTTCGTAGACATAAATAATAAAATTTATTACGAGTATATCAATTTAGGATTTTTTATGATTAAAAAAATATTTCGAACAAATTTGTCAAATATGTATCAATTTATGATTTTTTGTGGTATTAACCCTAAATAATTATATATGAACAAAATCGTAACTTGTAATGGTTAAGAAAATTAACAAGCAATCATGAATCTCTTACCTCCTAAACCTGAATGCAAAATAATTGTCAAGTATTACATAAATTTCTCATCTTTTCTTTTTACAACAATTGAAACTACATTAGTAAAATGAATCAAAATGATCCCTACATAGTATTTTATGGGAAAAGTTACCAAAATAGCCCTAAACCTTTTTTTTTTTGTCGAAAGCCCTAAACATATTTCAATTGTATTAATTCACATAATTTTTTTATCAATTTAGTCATAAACCTTTTGTATTTATGTCGATTGAGTCCATCCAACTAATTTTGACCAAAAATCTTTGATGTGGACATCGGCCATCCTAATGAGGCCACAACCCTAACGTTGATAATTTTTATAATCCTTTCCAAATTTTATGAATTTATTATATTTTCTCTTATTTTATGTTTTTTTTTTCATTGTGCCGGCAAGGTAGCCTTGTTGTCGGTGGGCTAGGGAGAGTCGAGCCTCGCCTTCTCCGGGCTGCCTCCACATGGTTGGGCGGAGAGGAGGAGGCACGGGCATGAGTACAAATTATCTATGTCGGCCCGGGTCGTATCACGTAGGACAACCGAATTGGCACAAATTTAAAAAATTTAGGACTAAATTGGCCTAAAAAAATTTTTTATGACTTGGGTCTTTTTTTATTCTTTACTTATCTAAATTTTTTTCACTATTTCTCTTCACACGGAACGCACATGTCCCTTTTCTAGTAAGTTTCTTTCAGTAATTGTTCGTACCTTCATGAGAAATAACTAAAGAAACTTATGAAACGCGTGTAAGAATAAGTTTATTAAAAACGCTTCTAAAATGTTTATCGGAGAAGTTTTGTCAATATTGTGGTTAGAATTTTTAGAAGTTCTTTACCCTATTTTCATGAAAATAATCACAGCCTAGATATGCGGATTTGTATCTGAAATAACAATCTAATTGTTGCATTGCATGCGGTAAAAATAGCCTTTAACAAGACTGTCAATCTGCTTGGCCAAATTCAATGAAAGTAATTAGACTCTCTGGAAATGATAAGAGGAACTAGTTTTGTTGCTTAAACAAACTACATGAACCAAAATTGATCATGGCTAAAATTACGGATATCGAAAGTGCAACTGTCGGAGGGACCTGTACACTTAATTAAGTACCACGGGCCAAAGTCGAACCCGATCCGATAGATTCGGAAAGTTTCAAATGGAAATTTGATGGAAATAATTAATCCTCGTCGAGAATGCCATAAGCCATAAGGAGTAGAATTGTCACAAATCTAATTATGTAGGGGCCAAAAGCGAACTTCTCAAAACATGCAGGGGCCTGAAATTGTAATTTAACCCATTTTTGTTGCAGTTTCACATTTTAGGAACCTGATTTTGCAGAACGACTCAGCATATAGGGTTAGTATTCCAACGGTTGAAACAATGAAACTTCACACACAAGTTGCATCGTCTGATCTGCATCAACACGAGGTTCTACTTCTACCTGTAATATAGCTTCAGCAAGAAGAAGCCGATATTCATTATTGCTGCAGAGGTCAATAACAGAGTTCGACAGTGTCCCGACACGACTCACATCGCCATTGTACCTATAGCTACGAGCGGTTCATCAGCCGCCGCGCCGTTTCTTGCCGAGCAGGTAGCTAAATGGAGGGTGACTAAACCTTTCTTTCAGAAACATGTCGGCCATCACCTTGTACATGGCTTCCGTGAGGTGGACTCCATCCCAGTTGACGTACTCCGAGGGGCGAGGGCACAAGTCAGCGGTCGGAGTGCCACATGTCGAGAACGGGCTGAAATGATAGGGCTCCCCGGCGCCGCAGCATGCCTTGAAAGGCTCCTTGAAGCCGTACTTGGCCGGGTTCTTCATGACCGAGTGGTACGCGCCCCAGTAGTCGGCGTAGAGGATCACCGAATCAGGAAATCGCTTCCTGAGGTCGCAAATCTTGGCCAGGAGTGCGGCATTGTGGGCGCGGCTTCGGTCGTTCACGCTCTTCACGCAGCCTATGTCGTCTCTGTCGTTCTCAGGGGACAAATACATGGCAAGGGGCAAGCAACCCGACACCGGCAGACCTTGGACCACCATATATTTCACCCCACGCCTCAAAAGCGACTGCAAAGCGAATGTAGTTAAAATCATGGCATTGCCGAAGTTACTGGGCTGGTGAAATGGGAATCGCATCGTTGTACTTAGATGATGCTATCGATACTAATGAATGGCGAAGTGATCCAACTGAAGCGCTTATTGAACGCGGATGCATGTATGATCAGCCAACCTAAGTTGGTTGAACGAGCCATCCAACTTGAAGCGCTCAATGTCTGGCCAAAAAGGAAAACACTCAGGTTCGATACTGCCATGTTGCGATGCTCCCTAATTAAGGGAGCGAAATCGTTCCGGTCAGGTTTAGTACAGCGGACCCGAACAGATATTACCATATTGGCGAACATTCATCGGTACGAATGGACAAAACCCGACTCTTGCTCTCCGCTCAAACATCATTTTTGGATTACCATGTTGAGATCGGGATCGATCGCTTTGACCGGGTTGGTGCGAATTGATTGCTTCTCTAAACAGTTGACATCGAGCTAGATCTCCGACTCTTCTGGTTAGGACCATGAAGCCCAAAATGTATATATGGACCCACGAAATACTACGCTAGTCGCTAATCTAGTGCAACTTTAATTTGAGTACTAACATCACGAAAAGCTGATTCTAATTCGCTAGTTTAACGTAAAAGTTTAGCTCGAGTGGGCAAGCACCGGCGCCGGAGCCGGAGCAGTGGCCAAACCGGAGCACTGAAATATATGCCGAGCTTTATCGACTCTGTCATGGAACTTTCTTCAGGAGAAACACGATCGTGTTAATATATCTGTTTACTGTGATTTTAAGTTACCTCCAGAAAAGCGGTGACGGTGTTGATGGCGAGCTTCTGGATGGTGTCGCCGGAAACAGCGGACCCCAGGGTGTAGGCATAGTCGTTGACTCCGATCTCGCCAACCCAGACCAATGCGTCCTCGAGCGCGCCTCGGCACGCCCCGCCTCTCGCCGCCGCCTTGCACCCCTCCTGGCTCTCCAAGTACTTGTTGAACCAGATGAGCTGAGTCAGGATCGACTGTGGCGTTATGTCCAGGCTCATGTTGTTCCTCACGAAGAACTCGTGGTTGATGGCCGTCGAGCCGGCGACGGCGAAGTTGACTCCGTAGGCAGCGGTGGATGAAGAGGAGGAGGAGGAGGAGGAGGAGAAAATGCTGCGGTAGGGAGGTAGGAAGGGGAGGGAGAGGGACTGGGCCACGAAGTCGATGACGAGGCGGCCGTCGGAGTAGCGGTTGGTGGGGCGGTGGAAGAAGGTGACGCCGTAGGGGGGGTTGGAGACGTGGCCGAAGCCGCTGGGGCCGGAGGCGGAGCGGGTGTTGCCGGTGTCGGTGAAGGAGTCTCCGAAGGCGTAGATTTTCTTGAAGGGGCGTGGCCGAGGGCCGGCGGCGGAGGCGGGAGAAGAGAAGAAGAAGAGGGTGGTCAGAGTAACGACGGTGAGAGCAGTGACAATTATAGAAGAGGAGGAGGAGGAGGACGGCGACGGCGACATTTTCGTCTCTGCTCGCTGCTCAGCTCTGACCCTGGTAGCAAACTCTCCAAGCGGAGCGGTGTGGCTTTTTAATGACTGGCCTCGGCCCGGTACTGCTGCCCGTGTGAATGGCAGCTTCGTGTGTGGAAACGGGCCAATGAATCAAGTTCATCACAACCGTCCATCTTACCAGTTCACGCGGGCCCCCCTACGTGAAACCTCAAAGTGGGACCACCGCGATAAATCCGGTCCAGCGCGTCTAGGTCCGGCCAAGCCTAGCCCGCTTCGAGAAATGCTTTTGAGTTTTCCATCGGAGGTGCGTGAGCGACCGATCGAATTAGCTGATATCAACGAGTTTAAATCCATTCCTACATTTGTTTTTCTCGGAAAAACGACATCACAGGTCACGCTGACCATGTCTTAGTCCACGAATGGCATTTCGAAATAAAAAAAACGAGATCGATCTACAAGTAGAGGATCGATATGCCATCGTAGCGTGAAATATTTTTCGTTCCCTTCTAGGTTTAGTATGTTTAGGAATGAGCACATCTTTTGTTCTAAGTTTAGCATTTTAGGCATTTCGATCCGAAGTGCATGATAATATTTTTAAAGTAGAAATTTATTTAATCACATTATTTTTTAAGTAAAAATTTGTTTGATTAAGTAATTTTTTTTTACTTTTGAAGTATTTTTTGCTCTAAAAATATTTAGAGCCACTTGAAAAAAATTTAAAAAATTATTTTTATTTTTAATTAAAAAAATAAAATTCTGCTAAGAAGTAAAAATAGAAAAAACAAAGTTTGGCCATCGGCGTGAGCACATGAGGCTAATCATGGACGGAAACGGGGCAGGCCGAATTGAGTCAATTGACATGTGTGACCGAGCGATGCGGTGGACGAATCCCATTGGCCAACGTGGATTGTGGGCCCCACGAATTAAATAGGTCCACGTGTCATTAAGGGTGGCAGAGTAGTTGGGCTTTCGGTGGGGCCCTCCTGTTATTGCTTTCTCGGTAATCGTGTGATGAGCCGATCCTCCACCGGCTACCAACTCTCGGTTTGGGGATGGCCATAAATGGACAAGACAAACAGAAGAGAGAGAAGAAATTCTTAAGCTTTGGCTACGTTTGACAATTAAGATAGGATAAAATTTATCTCATCATATATTTAGTATTTGCTCAGAATAAGATAAAATATAATCTAAAAGAGATATAATCTAAATAAAATTATCCCATAAGAAAGGTGAGATAGATGTGGATATAATATTTTTTTTTATGATATAAAAATTAGGAGTTAGTAAATCGAATCGAGAACTGCCCAGATCGATGGCTCGGTTTTCGATTCCACATGATAGTAGTCCGATTCCTAGTTACGGGATAAAGGACAAGACTGGACCGGATCGCCTGGATTAGAACAGCAATAGAGATCAGACCGGCAATATTTTTTTTTTTGCCCGAAACCAGCAATAGATTCACGAGCTTCGGAAAAAAGAATGAAAGAGCCAAGTCTGCATTTTTAAAGAAACTTGCAAACTTGTGAGGATCTATTGTTTTGTTTGCTATAGAAAAAAACTGTCTGAGCAATGTCGATTGAGATTCCATGGCAGTTAGCATCCTCCTCCTCTTTCATGATCTTCCAATGCTGGTGCATCTTGGACCACACCAAATGAAAACCACACAACACAAGGACCGACGTGAAAAAATGACAAACTTCTTTCTCTTTGTTGCTGTGACTCTGGATCACCATCCAACTAGAGTTCGGGAGTGAAATGAAAGGGACAAAATGAAATTCTTCAATTTATTACCGATTTTATTGGACCATATGGGGACCGGATCGGGAATCGCTTACCCTTAATAAAAACTATTTTTCTAGATAACAAACTTCTTAAATTGTAATAGTAAAATAATAATTATATTTAAATTATATTTGTATTATAATATTAAAAAAGTCAAAATAACAAAAAAATAATATTCATTTTTATTTATTCTATTTTTAATTTATATATTTATTTCTTTCTATTTTTCAATATATAGTTTATGTACATACATACACACACCTAGTGTCTGTATACAATATTTATTTTAAGTACAATAGTATAGTTTATTACTTAATAAAAATTTTATTAAGAAATGATGAAAGGGAATAAAAATAATGCTAAAAAAATATTTAAAATTAAAAAAGTGAAGTAAACGATCCCAAGTTTCAAGTGAACGTATTCAAACTTTAAAAGATCTTTCTAATTCTTGAATAACGAGGGGTAATGACATTTCTAAAGAAAACACTAGCATCACCATCTCCTTCTTCTTTGTATCTTTGGAGTATGTTGAAGTTTCGTGACTCTTTTGTAGATTCTTAATTCACGACAAAACTCTACGAAATTGGCGAGGAGTCGAAACTTATTCTCCTTCTTAGCTTTCGGGTTTACGTCAAAATCTATGAAAGTGGAAAAGGAGTCAAAACTCCTTCTCCTGCGTAGTTTTGGGGTTCACGTTGAAATTTAACGAAAGTAGCAAGAGAGACAAAACTTTTCATAGTAGCAAATGTGAATAATTATATCTTCTCTCTCTTACTAGATTCGGGAGTGAATTATAAGAGATTTGTTTATAAATTTTCGGATTCATGTACATCAATATGTCGTAAATACCAAACAATGAACAACATAGGACGCGAACATATCCGATTTTATTACTGCAATTCACTAAACAATGGATATGATATGCCAAAATCACTAGATTTCATATCATATTCTATCAAATCCTATCATGACTAGAAAATCCGGACGACCAAACACATCCTTTGAGATTTGGATGAGTTTTGCTTCTAAATTTAGATTCAATCATCTCATTCTTAAGGTTTGAGATTCGAAATCCCTATGTTGACCTCGTCATTGACTATACCGGAGAAATTTACAATCTATGAAATTCGTTAGAGAAACCTGATAGATTAAAACAACCATCTATTTTTCCAACTAAACGAAAGATTAATTTTAGAAGGGTGACTATAACAAGTAACTGCCATTTGTTTATTGGTAATTGTGTAAACCACAAATTGATAATCTAATAGGTGAGCCAAATTCGTTGCTTTACATACGTCTTCCTCTTATTTTCATTCATGTAGTAAAAGAGACAGTAATTGATCTTTTTCCATCCTTCGGGGGTTTTCTTTTTCGGATCCTTTGACGTCAATAAATAATCGATAATGATTGGACGTGTGTCGGGTGTCGGAATTTGGTCATGAAGCTTATTTCTCGAGCACATATGTCGTATGTCTAATGATCGTCGGAGCCAAGTTCCTAGTTATAATAATCTGATTCACGAATTATCAATTTCATTGAAAATCTTACGTATTATCTCTATCTAGCCATGCTCTTCTAAAGCCCTTCTTTAGGCCTGATGTTGGTAGAAGGACTGGACAATCCCTTGAATTACATAATTAATCTGGCATCGCATGTAGAGCGCGCATGCTCTTCACTGGCCACTTCAAGTGAGTCATCTGTATCAAAAGTCAGTCTAAAATTATTGAGTCTTAATGTGCCCATTTATTATGAGATTTAGAGATTGAGTCTCCATTTTTTTTTTTTGGGAAAATGAATAATTGGAAAAATATTTTTCAAAAAAAGATTTTTTTTATCTCTTAAAATAATCGGTCAATGAAAATATTCCCATTACCAATGGCAATTTATGTTCAATCATTTTCGTAGACGGTGAAAATATTTTGCTTTCATTCATTCTCATAAGCGATATAAATATCATTTTTAGAACAAATA
Organism: Rhodamnia rubescens; assembly: GCA_021437795.1. Lineage (NCBI taxonomy): Eukaryota > Viridiplantae > Streptophyta > Magnoliopsida > Myrtales > Myrtaceae > Rhodamnia > Rhodamnia rubescens. The sequence goes on along the minus strand of JAILYA010000002.1, from coordinate 5,954,441 downwards.
TTTTTTGAATTATTCATTTTTTGTGAAATAAAGGGGAGCCCAAAATGCAATCCCGAGAGATAGCTGAAGAAATGTCTAATGATGAATAGTATACTTGTCATGAATTTCTGTCATAAGTGGTCACCTTGAAACCCACACGACTTGGGTCAAGTCGGGCCATTTGAATGTCAATAGGGGTCATACTAGAGGTGGCAAAATGATTCTCTATAACTCATATTTTAACCCACATTTAATAGTGTGGTCCATAAATGGACTGCTTTATGTTTTAAAAATAAGATATGTGAATCATAAACGAGTTACCCAATAACTTAATGGGTTTTATATGTGTTACCTAACTATGAGTTATAAATTGGTCATTTTTTAATTTTCTAGTTTTTTGCAGATTTTTATTTTTTATTTTTCTTTCTCTCTTTTCCTTTTTCTTTTTTCAAGAAATCCGGTATAGGTCGGCCCTTGCTCGCAATCGGTGAGCCTTGCACTGGTTGGGGCGAGGGCCGCATCTCTTACTTGCGATCGGTGAGGGCTTCGTTACTCTCGCCGGTCGTTGTCCTCGCTTGTGATTTGAGAGGGTTGGGCGGCCCTCGTCGGATTTAGAAAGAAAAAAAGAGAAAAAAAAAAAAAACAAAAAATAAAAAGTTCAAGTTTTTTTAAATATAAATTCTTTTATAGAAAAAAAAATATAGAAATTGTCTGTAGTGTTTCATTTAAATAATAAGAAATACTTTTTTTAGAAGTTATTAAATATGAAAGTATTTCAACAATATAAATTAGAAACAAGTTAGATCGGATATAAGTAAAAAAATTTGCATTGCGATAAATAGTCACAATAAGTTATATGGGTCTATTTTAGGCCATATCATTTATGACCCAATCCGCCAGTTTGACATGTCTAACTCAGACCACAAAATTCGGCCCAAGAAACCATGATAAGGCCCGGCCTGAGAATCCAAAATGTAGCCCAAATCCACAAGATGTTTCCCTCCTCCTCCTTCTCAAGACATGTATAACAGGCGAAGCCAGGGTTTTGGAAGTCCCCACCCATTAACGTTGCCACTTCCGAGCTGAACCCTCCCACAAAAGCATGGTGATCTCTCCGTCTCTATGTGTGATATCTTCTGGCTTGATCTTGTCTTTCCCTAATCGTGCATTTTTTAGCAGCCATGATATCTTCTGCCTCGATTCTCCTTCGTCTTTGCTGTTTGCAAAGGACATTTTAGGTCACAATAGCAAAACACATGTATCGTTGTTGATTAGAGGGACTAATGTCATCGATTGTGACGAATTCGCTGATGTCTTCCATGATTGTAGCGAGATAGCTATTTATGCTTTCAAAATCAACACCAGTAGTCGCGAATTTTAATGTATAGACAAAGGAAACGTACACAATAACCAGAAGTCGTTATCCTTAAAATGGATGACCAGGAAGTAAAAAAAGAAATTCAACAATACGAAAGTAGACCAATTATGAGAAAGCAATTATTTGCTGCCTCTACTATAATTCTCATAATGTTATCAACGAGAATCTAGCACAAGTAATGAACAATGTAAAGCAAATCCAAGACAAGTAAGTCAAAATATTGCTATGCCTTGCCTTGCTCAGTAATGAACAATCGTGAATAGGTTAAAAAGGATGAGCAATGCAAGGCAATGATAATTCTTCTTTTTTCTCTTCTAGACTGGCAATGATACTTCTTCTTCCTTAAAAAAGAAGAGCAAGGCAAAGCAATGATAAAAATTTCTACAGCCATCCGCAAATCCAGGACAGCAATGAACAACTCTAGCCACAAATCCAACCAAAACCACGAACAATAAGAGGAACAAGAGGATTTTAGGCAGAGACAGTATATGCACTTAACTATAAAAGCATATAGCGAGCGTGGGGCGAAGGTCTTCGACAAGCATTGAGCGAGCGTTGGGCCAATCTAGGCGAAGGTGTCGGGCGAACATCGGATGAAGGCGGCGAGCATCGACAAAGGCGTCATCGGCCGAGCGTCGAATGAAGGTAGCGTCGGTCCGGGGTAGATGAAGGCGACGAGCATTCGATGAAGGAGTCGTGGAGGGACAACAAGATATGGGGAAAATTTTTGGGAAGATCTCAATTTAGTGCATGTATTATCGGTTTATGACAGACATGTCGGGAAGGCTCTTTAATTTTATTTTTTATTGTTTTTGGAACCCCGTGGCCATGTTAGCACCGGCTAGCTAACTATGATTCCACATCAAAATTTTCCAATCATTAATAGATGGATGGACCGAATTAGCACAATTACAAAAGATTTACGATTTAATCGGTAAAAAAAAAAAAACTTTAGGACCGAATTGACATAATTATAATAGGTTTAGGATTTGTTTTGATAATTTTCCCTGGAGCTTATACTAGAGGTGGCAAAATGAGTCTTTGGGATTCATATTTTTAACCCATATTTAATGGTGTGGTTAATAATGGGCTGCCTTATGTTTTAAAAATAATGGGTTTTGAATGGGTTACATAACTATGAGTTATAAATCGGTCATTTTTTAATTTTTAAGTTTTTTTACAATTTTTCATTTTCTATTTTTTATTTTTCTTTCTCTCTTTTCCTTTTTTTTATTTTGTTTAAGAAATCTGGTATGGGTCGGCCCTCGCTCGTGATCGATGGGCCTTGCTAGGTTTGGCCGAGGGTCGCATCACTTACCATTGACCGACAAGGGCTTTGTCACTCTCGCCCGTCCTCGCTTGTGATTTGCGAGGGTCGGACGCCCTCGTCAAACTTATAAGATAAAAAAGGAAAATAAAAAAAGGAAAAAAATAAAAAGTTTAATTTTTTTTAAAATATAAATATTTTTATCAAAAAAATATAAAAAAATGGTCCATAGTGTTTCACCAATATATATTTTTTAATCATAAGAAACACGTTTTTTAAAAGGTATTAAATATGAAATTATTTTAACAATATAGATAAGATACGAGCTAGATCGGATGAACGTCGAAAACTTTACATTGCGATAAATAGTCACAATGAGTTATATTTGTCTATTTTTTGCTAGATTATTTATGACCCGACCCATCAGTTTGACATGTCTAACTCAGACCCAAAAATTCGGCCCAAGAAACCATAATAAGGCCCGGCCCGAGAATCCAAAATGTAGCCCAAATCCACAAGAAGCTTCCCTCGTCCTCCTCCTCAAGGCATATATAAGAGGCGAAGCTAGGGTTTTGGAAGTCCTCACCCATTGCCGTAGCCTCTTCGGAGCTGAACTCTCCCACAACTCGCAAGCATGGTGATCTCTCCGTCTCTCTCTGTGATACTGTGAATTTTTGTAGCGTTCTTGTTACTTGCACAATCATCGTTCAGATCGATCTCGCCGATTTTCTCGTAAAAAATGGTCGTGTTTCATGTTATCGCCATGTATCAGATCCCGATGTCCCCATCCTGCTCGATCAGTTCATCCCACACGAGCTTATCTCGTTTTCCCTTTTTTTTTTATTTCCCATTTTATTCTCATCTTGCCTCGATTTGTTCGCTTTTGAAGGCTCCTAAAAGAGGCGGAAAAGCTCCAGTTGCAGCCAAGAAGAAGCAGGAGAAGGTGACGAACCCTTTGTTCGAGAAGCGGCCGAAGCAGTTTGGGATTGGAGGTGCCCTGCCTCCGAAGAGGGACTTGACCCGATTCGTTAAGTTCCCGAAGACTGTCCAGATCCAACGGAAGAGGAGAATCCTGAGGCAGAGGTTGAAGGTTCCACCAGCTCTTAACCAGTTCACGAAGACGCTCGACAAGAACTTGGGTACGATGAGCTGCGTTGTTTTGGTTGTTGACTACGATTTGCTACTTTCGAATTTCTCACTGCGGGGAATTTTGATTGGATAGTATCTTAGTTAGGTTCTTTGGTTAATATACCACTCGCATCTGCAACCTGGAATGACAAACGCATAATAAGATAGAGTTTACAATGTTCAATTATCGGCAATAGAGAAACACAGTTTCGACTGTATTCGGCTGTTGATTGCGTGAGTTTAATTCATTTCCCATGTGAAGTGTGAAGTAAATAAAGACATGTCTATCACCCTATTTTTTTTTTTCGAAAGATGAAGTTGTCCTGTTCCTATCGAGCTTCCCATGTTGTTGTTTCCCTGGTGGTGAATTGCAGATAAATTGTGTGGTACAAGAAGCTACATTGTCTTGTTTATGGATGGTATTGATGCTCATACTTGTAGATTTGTGGTTTATGAGTCATGCAAGCATGCTTCATCTGCATGGCGGTTTCTTTTGACTAAATCAATTGTAGTCTGATCAAGATAAATTTGTATGTTATGCTTTAATTTCTCATGTCTGCGTAGATATGATCTCCAGCTGTTTTTATCTCTGATATCACACAGAATTAGGTGTTTCTTGTATTGATGAAGCATTATCGAGGAGTATGAGAATGAGTGTGTGTCTCACAACTTACGTTTGAGTCCTAGTCCCCTATTCTTCAAACCACTACTATTTTGGCGTCATACTCTTTGTGTCTATTCTACTTAAAGATCTTTCTGCGGAGATCTCCTTCAGCGGTTGTGGCTTTTGTGCTGGCATCAGGACTTGTAGCAATAGTATATATGTTTTGCCTCTTTTTGTCCTATTTTCCCCTAGTGCTCTGAATCATCAGTTTGTTTTACTCTTTTCCTTTTCAATGCATGGGCGCATGTCTGTATGCACATGTTTGCCTGCCTGCCTCTTTAGTTGTTTCATGGAAGCAAACTCAAGCAATAAGTCCTAATTATATGCAGCGACCAACCTATTCAAGATGCTTCTCAAGTACAGGCCTGAGGACAAGGCTGCAAAGAAGGAGCGGCTCTTGAAAGAGGCTCAGGCAAAGGCAGAAGGCAAAACTGTTGAGGCCAAAAAACCTATTGTTGTGAAATATGGCCTTAATCACGTCACTTACCTCATTGAGCAGGTTTAACCTTTTTTCTCCCCCTCCGGTACCTTTTTTCCTTCTCCATTTTCTCGGGAAGTAAATTTAAGTAAAAAAATTTCCTTGTAGAATAAGGCACAATTGGTGGTTATTGCTCATGATGTTGATCCGATAGAGCTGGTTGTGTGGCTCCCAGCATTATGCAGAAAAATGGAAATTCCATACTGCATTGTGAAGGGCAAGGCACGCTTGGGAACGGTAATTGTACTATATCTTGTTGCCTTGTTTTTCTGAATTTTTAGCGCCCGTCTCTCCTTAACTTCAATTCTGAATCCCTGCAGATTGTCCATAAGAAGACTGCATCTGTATTGTGCCTGACGACGGTGAAAAACGAGGACAAGTTGGAGTTCAGCAAAATCTTGGAAGCCATTAAGGTATGGGAGTTCTGCGTCTACAAAATACAGATAACGTGTCTTGTTTCAGATCTATTGAATTCAGAGTTATGATACTGATATCCACGATTTGCTCTCTCAGGCTAACTTCAATGACAAGTATGACGAGTACAGGAAGAAGTGGGGTGGTGGAATCATGGGTTCTAAATCCCAGGCCAAAACCAAGGCCAGAGAACGGGTTCTTGCCAAGGAAGCTGCCCAGAGGATGACTTAGGGTCAATATCGTCAGGCATTTGCTTTCTGCTTAGGATTAACCTATATCTGAGTCTTCTGTCATCCTGGTTTTTTTGTTTGTGCCTTTGATATAAAGAGTAGACGCAGAAATTTTGCTTTCTTTGTGGAAGGTTGGGATCTAATATATTCCTTGAGACTTCGATTGTTGGCTTAAACTTGGAAGTTTTAATGTACTGTAGCCTTCTTTTGCGTGGGACTTGTCTTGTCTTGTCTTGAGGCCTTTGTGCCTTGCACTATCATCAATCACGGGCATTTGCGGAGCTTAGTATCGATTTCCAGATCACGGAGCTGTGACATATTCATTTTTTTCTAAACCCTAGATGACGTGGATTCTGCACCCTTGAGCTGGTGGGACCCCATCATTTGAAATGAAGGTGAATCATTTCCTCTCCAATGACCAGTCTGAATACCATGCGGACTGTTGGTGCCTGTATGAGGTTGAATGACGTTTTCTTCAAAGGCTTGATCAAATGTCTCTCGAAGGGTTAGCTCAGTTTGACTACGTTTGTCTTTGGCCCATTGTAAGGCTTTCCAGGCCTGAAAAAGCTGGTGAGTTGGATTCGTTGGTGGAAAAACATGTCCGACTAGATATTTAGTTTCCTTGCATTCAGACTGTGTACGAGAATGTAATTCTTCCGATCGGGAACATGCTCGGGTGTAATGGCTAGGTCTCTGAGAATCATCCAAGCGGGACCCACTCCAAGATTTAAAGTGTTTTTATTTTGCTGCTTATAGATTTCGATCAAATTCTTTGCTGCGGAAAGATCGGGGAGTACCGATCACTGCTAACGGACCCGTCGTGTCGGATTGTTTGGAGCTGTAAACTCTTCACCATTAAACTAGCTTGACAAGTCGACTTTATAGTTTCGTTTCAAGAGAATGTGGTTTATGTATAGGGGTAAGCATTCTCATCTACGGCATGCGCAGCCCAAGTTTGTGAGCTTAACTCTATGGATGATTGCTGGCCCCTTGGGAAACAAATTCAGGCACAAAAACAATGCCAACTTCAGCGAGCAATGAGCCAGAGCAACGCCGAGCCGGCCTTCGCTAGAAGTGCGTATAAATTCAAGCTGCTTCTTATCTTAGTTTGGGATCTGGAGGCCCTATCAATTTCGCAAAAATGGACTCTGGTTCCGATCCGCGCTGTTCATCAACTTCAGCACTCACGTAAATCGCAATAGGCCTGAGATGGTAGTTCACCCCAACACCGAGTTACCGAAAACAGATGCGCAAGCCTACGATTGGATGACGAAAAAGGCTCGGCTAGGCCAGGGCTCAAGAAGCATGTCCTTCTTTGCCTTAGTTCTTAAGGACTCCACGAAGCAATTTTCCATTTACGCGCATCTAAGTACGCGCACGGAGAGAGAAAAGTCTTGGCGATGATCGGCATTTGCCATTTGGCACCGAATTAGGAGCATCGTCGTACGTGTTTTGAATGCTTTAAATTGATCGAAAGACCCGCATGAAACCGACGCCGCCGCCGCCATTACTATCAAGCATTTCCGGGGGGTAAATCCGTAATTTCCAGCCACTCGTCGCCCCTCCCCTTCTCTTCCCGCGACCTCCGCGTTCCCTTCTCATTCGGACATTTGATCCTCTCTCTCTCTCTCTCTCTCCGCTTAAACCTTTTTCTTTAGAATTTCAAACCCCTTTCTCGGACTTCGCTTTTCCACTGTTCCCAACTCGCTTCCAGATCTACACTCTCCGCCGTCGACGGGCTGATCGGACCCGATCGTCGTCGTTTCTCAGCAGCACCCGCGTGGGATTCCGCCTCCCCGTCGCGTCTCTGGAGCCATGGCTAGGCCTCACGACAACTGGGAGAGGCTGGTCAGGGCGACGTTGAGGAGGGAGCAGCTCGCGAGTGGCCGTCCGGGCCATGGGAGGACCCCGAGCGGCATCGCCGGGGCGGTCCCCCCCTCGCTCACTCGCTCCACCAACATCGACATGATCTTGCAGGCCGCAGACGAGATTCAGGCTGAGGACGCCAATGTTGCCCGGATACGTAAGGCCGAGCTGAGTTTGAATTGATTCTTTGGTATGGGTCGCTTCTGTTGTCGCTCTGAGCATTTAGTTGATTCTCGTCTCCATTTGTCTATCTGAAGTATGCGAGCAGGCGTATTCGATGGCTCAGAATCTGGATCCCAGTAGTGATGGTCGAGGCGTTCTCCAATTCAAGACTGGCTTAATGTCTATTATTAAGGTGGGACTAAACAATTGAATTTGAATTGGCGTGTCGACCTCTCTGTTGAGTTTCGTCATTTCTTGCTATTAGATTTTCTCTTGGGTTTAGTTCTCCAGAAGCTTTTTTCTTTTCTCTATTTTCTCTTTTGTTGGTTTTTATAATCATAGTCTGAAAACTGGATTCTGCTGCAGCAAAAACTTGCCAAGAAGGATGGGGCACCGATTGATCGCAATCGAGATATAGAAAACTTGTGGGAGTTTTATCAGCGCTACAAGAGGCGGTATAGAGTGGATGATATGCAGAGGGAAGAGCAAAGATTGCTTGAATCTGGGAGCTATAGTGCTAATTTTGGAGAGTATGGAGACCTTCTGCTTGCCTTGTTTATTCGTATTTATCTATTGCCTAGTATAATGTTTTTGTAGACAAACGACCCCACGATTTCAAGGATCATGGGCTTTTTGTAGGATGTGACTTGATCAATAAAACCAGTTAATCCTGAAATTTTTAGGATATATTGTTCATCTAGAGCAACACTATTAGCTTTCACTAACTACTGCTTACATGCAAAAGTATGCCTGGTGAAATGGGTTCTTGATATTGGGATTGCAAAAACACCAAGGTGGCAATGGAGGATGTATCATCTTAACCCCTTGAATCTTCAGAAAGTAAGATGCATGCCAGTGACATTAGGAGGCTGCAAAATCCAAAAGTGATTCTTCACCTTCTCACCAAAAATGTACAAATTATATGTAACCTCAAAATTTGTGAAAAAAATTATGTTAATCTGCGTGACAAAATTTGTATGTTGTGAAAGTTTTGGGTGTTTAGGGTTCAAAAAAATATTGAAGTGCAAGTCGCAAGATTTTGATTCGGCAGAAAGGAAAAAGTATAAGTCAATGTAGATGCACCCTAAACTGATGAATCAACAATTTTGACAATTTGTACTTTGTGAAGGTGAGAAAGTCCTCAAATGTATATTCTTTTGTCAACTGTAAAGTTTGTTTTACTCCTCAGTGCTTGATTTCTGATCCTCCAGGAAAATGATAGTAATTATGAATGCTTTTTCCCTGAGATACCCTTTTGGGACATGTCTCTTAGCTGCTTGTAATGTATGTCTCGCGATTGCTCTCTTGCTCTCTTTCGTCATGAAATTGGGACTAATGTTACTCCCTTATAGCTGATTGGCTATATAATTGATATCAAGATGGATCTTTCAATGTTGTTCTTGGATGGGGACAGGGAATGTTTGGCTCTTTAATGTTACTTTCCTGAGGTGGTTGACAAAACTTTCTCTGCAGGTTGGAACTCAGATATTCAGCGAGGAAAAAGGTGTTCAGTACCTTGAGAGCTTTAGTTGAGGTCATGGAGGCGCTTAGCAAAGATGCAGATCCCCATGGTGTTGGAAAACTCATCCAAGAAGAGGTTATTGATTGACATTTTTGGGTTCTATCAGTACATCAAAGAACTACTTTATACAAAAACATGCTCCCTCTTTGGTACTGACTCATAGACTTTCCATGTAATTCATCTTTACTTACAGGAAGGTAGAGAAACTCTCTTCTTTCTGATTCCACAACTCAATCTTCACTCTTACAAGAGAACGGCATTTTGCAAACAATTATATTGGTTGTGAATTTTAATATCATACTATTATGAGTGGGCTTTGGTTGGAACCCTTTCTATGTTATCAGTGAAGTGCTATTGCCTATCCGGAGTCAGGGGCCTTTTCAATAAGCTTGCGTAGGGGCGCTCGTGGCATATGTGATTATTTTTGTTAGCTGCACTACTTGTTTAGAAAACCCTTCTTAGTGAGACGAGGCATAGTAGCTATTGTTGTTGCTGGTGCACTGCTGTGCCAGGTTGACTCTGTATTTTATACATAAACAATTTTGTGACTTTTTCCAGTTGCTAAGTCTCAAGAAATCAGATGCAACACTAGCTGGGGAGCTTACTCCCTACAATATTGTTCCTTTGGAAGCACCAGTGCTTTCCAATGCTATTGGCATATTTCCAGAGGTAAGTTAACCTTCCTTTAAGGTGTCCTAGTCAACCAAGTCTCTTGATTGAAGATATTTCCCTTCTTTGGGAAAACAATTGCTGTCATGCACTAGTTTGTACATTACCAAACATCTGCTGGCTGGAAGTGGTCCTGCTGTCTTGGCTTAATGGTTTTTGCCAGTGACCATTTCCCTTTTTTTTTCCAACTTTTCTAGGTTAGAGGCGCCATATCAGCTATTCGATATGCTGATCACTTCCCTAGACTTCCTGCTGATTTTGAGATTTCTGGACAGCGGGATGCTGACATTTTTGATCTTTTAGAATATGTGTTTGGGTTTCAGGTATGTACACTTTGTATTCAACTATTCACTTTTTTTTTCCTATGGTATGGAGTGTGGTAAAGTGTTTTCATGCCTTTGTTCATACTCGAATTTCTTTGGCATACCGCCATTTCGTCTGTAATCTGTTGAAGAATCAGTAGTCCTTTCTATTATGCATTCTTGTGCTCACTTTCACCTTATCTGTGTAATGTATATCATATGAGGTGCAATTTTGCTTATCATGCATGCGACCTGCTTTGAGTGGATCTAGATATTAATTTTAAGGGATTTCATGGGGCTATGGAATTTTTTCTACGTGAATGTGCATGGAGTAGGAAGAAGAAAAGAAAGTGTTGATGTATGTCCCACATTACTTGTAACGGGTCTTAAATACTCTTTATATTTAAGTAATCTCCCTCCACCTATTAGCTTCAGCTTTTGGGTTGAACTTTCTAACATGGTATCGGAGCTAGTGCTAACCCTTCCGCGAATGTGTGGTAAAATTCCAAATGAACGAGCGTAGTCAAAATTTTATGCACTGCTCATAATCCGTCTTGCACGTGAGAGGGGGTGTTGATGTATGTCCCACATTGCTTGATAATGGGTCCTAAATGCTCTTTATATTCATGTAGTCTCCCTCTACGTATTAGCTTAAGCTTTTTGGGTTGGACTTTCTAACCGAAAGCCTGGTAAATAATTGTAGGAGGATTAACAGTAGCTATGCTGACCTGATAATATCTCTTCTCACGGAACAAAAGTAACTGTATTGTTATTTAACAGCAACACTACAATGCTGAAAATGGTACCTGGCTATTCTTTATGGTGTCGAAATATTCACATTTGTAGTGGTTTATGGGCATTACGTGATATACTTCCTTTATAGGAAAAGATGCTGCAAAAGTTTTGATGAAGTTTGGAAGATGATATGCAAAAATATACTCCTTGTGTAGTGGTTTATATAGATTTACTATGCTCTGCTTTTAAAAATATGTGTTGTATAAGCAATGCCGACCAGTCAATATTTGATAGTCTGAGTGAGCGCAAATTTTGTTCACTTGCTTCTCCAATTGTCTTGCTTGGATTAAGCTCTTTCAAGTGATTCATGAATCTTTTTGAAGCTAGAGTAGATAGAAAGGACAAGCCAGAAAATATATAAGGGAGGAAAGCAGGAACAAGGGGAGGGACTTGCCTTTTACTGGAATAGTTTCTGCGGAACTTCTTTTCTCCAAAATGATCACACTTGCAATTTACCCTTTTATATACAAGTACTTGTCAGTTAAACATTTCACAAGTCATAAGCAGCTGTTCCTCTTTCTAGTATACCTAAAAAGGACTGGTGGATCGACCCTTATGCTGGTGTTGCGACTTCTGCTTCAGATATAAAACTCGTCTAACTCTTTCAGTGGCCTCGCCACAAAATATTTGGCTGCGCTCAGTGAAGCTTGTCAATGTATGCTGACAATATGGAGGTGCCCTTCCAATGGGGTGGTTGATCAATTCTGAACTCTCCGTGGTTTTGGTCGTGTTTTAGTTGAATATGCGAGTTTATGGTATTGGGAGTGGTGTCTCCATGGTTTTGGTCGTGTTTTAGTTGAATGTGCGAGTTTAAAGGTGTTAGGAGTGGAAATATTTTGTACGATATAGGATATTTCAGTTGAGGTTTGTTGGGTGCCAAACTACCAGCCTGCCAGGTAGATTTTTTGTAGTATCTGAAGTGCGATTTCACTACATATCTTGCTTGTCCATGTTTTTCTCTTTGCTTGATAACTACTGTGATGAATGAATTTTTCTGTTTTCAGCTTTTGTATCGGAAGTATTGTAGGGCATGGTCACCAATTATTCTGTTCATTTTAATTTATTCATCGAAGAAGATTGATAGGATGATCTAGTTTTTTTTTTTTCTAAATATTTGCAGAATGACAACATAAGGAATCAGCGTGAGAATATTGTTCTTGCTCTAGCGAATGCACAGACTCGACTCAGCATACCAGTTGAGACCGATCCTGTTGGTACCTTTGCTTAGAGATAAATTCGCTTTGGAAGAATTTCTATATTTCTCCTCATAGTTAAAGTTGCTCATGTTTTTGCTTCACATACGCCTACATCTTCACATGCAGTTATTTGGTCAAATTTTTCTGCTTGATTATCTTAATATTTAAAGAATGAAGAGGTAGAACGTGATTACTGCAATGTGATGACTAGTTTTATGTGCTTTTATGCGCTTTTATGCCAACTATCATTGTGATTTCAGGTATTTTGTTTGATCTTTTCAATATCAGGGAATTTGTTGGATATTTTCAATATCTGTTCTGTCTGAAATTCTTAGTTCAAGAATTGTTCCTCTTCCAAGTGTGACTTTTTGTTTAGTAGACTACATGCATTTCTGAGTTCGAATTCTGGTTGATCCTTTCCTGTTGGCTCCTAGCACTTGATTCATGGAGACTTCCGCAGGTGATATTTTGCTGTATTTCCACCAGAATGTATGCCAGGAAGATTTTATTATAATGATTGTTGTATGGACGATATGACTAATGAATCCCTATATGTATTGTTGGAATATATAAATATTAAACCACGCCTTCTTCTATCGGCTTAAGCTTTTAGAGCAGTTGGCTGTGGTCCTACCAAATCTTTCATGGTATCGGAAGCGGGAGGTCCCGAGTTCAAATCTTTCCAGGCCCGTATTTGCCTCCCCAATGAATAAACCACGCATTCTTCTATCAGCTTAAGCTTTTAGAGCAGTTGGCTGTGGTCCTACCAAATCTTTCATGTATAATTACTAAAATGGGTTTGGGAGTGGATGTGACTCAAGAATGGATTGGTTCACTGAGTCAACATAAATTTTCTCAGAGAGTCTGAATTTTTTGTTCATTACAAAAGGTTCCTTCTTTGAGTCTTGTGGAAAAGGATTGGATACTGTCCTCTTTTCTCAGTGATCCTTGTTACTGAGGATTGTCAACGAGCTTGTTGACCAATGGGTCTCCTGGTTATTTTTGTTTCCATGGGTGCATTCTAATCATTTCTTCAACAGCTTAGCGGGGAATAGATCTAAAGAGGTAGATTACTGGAGATATAATCCTATATTAGAGCATATTTGTTGGTTTAGAAAATATTTGGGTTTTTATCTCGGGTTGTAGGTTTTGTTGGTTAGCCCATATTTGAGCCTCAAAGCAAAGATTTTGTTGCTGTCTGTATTTTACTGCCTGGATGGATGGCCCTTTGGTGCTTATTTTAGAAAAACTTTCCGTGAAACATGCAATTATGTGATCTTTGTTCTGCATGGGTCAGTGGCTGAACGCTACCTGGTCTATTTTTGGATCCAGAAAATAGATGAGAAAGCAGTCAATGAGGTGTTCTTGAAGGTGCTGGATAACTATATCAAGTGGTGCAGATACTTGCGGATTCGACTTGTCTGGAATAGGTTAGGTTACTGCTTTGGAAGATTTACTAATATTCTAATTTTCTGTAATTTCATTTCTATCTTGATCTAGCTAATGTTTTTATGTTCAGTTTAGAAGCAATTACTAGGGACAGGAAGCTCTTTATGGTTTCATTATACTTCCTCATATGGGGTGAAGGTGCAAATGTGCGGTTCCTTCCTGAATGTATCTGCTATATCTTTCACAATGTAAGTCTTTTCAGTTTGCTGTTTGGTAAGTCTTTTCAGTTTGCTGTTTGGTTCTTTAAACTTGTCCTTCGGCACTTATTCATTACACGTGTAGTTGTAGTGTCTTCAATTTCTCTTGGTTATGGGTGACGGCTTTGGGGAATGGCGAGACTTTAATGTAGGTCAGCACTTGAGGAAGGGTTGCCTCTACCGATTTAGCAAACTGATGTTCTCGAGCATTAGACTATTCTGTAGCTGACTATATTTGATGCATATTTGCAATGCCAAAAGATGGTCTTGTATAGGGTTGCAACTTTTTTTATGATGTGGATTTATTGGAGAATAGGACATTTCTTAATTTAATAGTTACTAGGAGTTGCAAGACAAGAAAGCAAGTCGAATGTCTACCCATAGTCTAACATAGGAGAGTGGCTTCTTTGATATCCTGAAAGTTCAAAGAGATTAACCACCTCTTCTTTAGATTAAAGGTCAGTTTCAAACCAAAATGAAAAAATATCAAGAAGAGATGAATTTAGAAGTCTAGCTCTTTTTTTTTTATTGTTTAAATGTTCTGTAAAAGCACGGGAAGCTGACAATTCCTCTCAAAAGTAATTTCACTCCCGTTCGAGAAACATTGTCATAGCCAAAGCCAACATTAAGCTGCCTCACGTTAATCTTGCTCACTTCCATTCGAGAAACATGGTCATAGCCGAAGCGAATATTAAGCTGCCTCGCATTAATCTTGTTCATTACTCTATGAATCACAAGTTAAAGTTTTCATATGGATGACCTGTGAACTTCTAACTTCTGAAGAAATACCATTTCCCAGTGAAAGATTTATGAAACCACGACCAAGCTCCAAAAGCTTAAGCTGTTAGAAGAAGGTGTGGTTTAATATTTATATATTCCAACACCCTCAGTCCGGTCTTTCCTAGAACTAAGCGTGGAAATATTAAATGGGGAGGCAAATAGGGGCCAATAAAATTTGAACTCGGGACCTCCCGCTCATACCATGAAAGATTTATGAAACCACGACCAACCGCTCCAAAAGCTTAAGCTGTTAGAAGAAGGTGTGGTTTAATATTTATATATTCCAACACCCAGAGCTGGCTTCCCACCTGCGTGTTTTCTTTGCTGGTCATTTGCACCGCCATTTGACAATTAAGAAAAATCTGAGAACACCTCTCTTCATTGAGTTGTGGAGACCTCTCAGGTTTACATTTCATGTGAACCTTCATTCTAATTGTGAGGAGAGAGCATATCTACTATGATAGGGTCCTGGGTTTAGAAAACCAAGTCATTTTGTTTCCTATGAAGACAACCGAGGTTTGGTCTTTCAAGGTCTTGGAGCATCATCTCTGTTGTAAGTAAATCACGGATTCATTTTCATGCTTGTTAAGATTATTTTCAGCCCAAACTCCTCAAGCCTTACTCCAACCTTGAGGCAATATCAACGAAAGTGTCCTGTTCATATTCTTCAAGAATTAACTTCGAGACTGCTAGGGAGGTTCGAATTTCCCCTAGACAAAATTTTTGCCGCTCTCATGCTGGGCCCAATTTTTTTTTTGATAACTTCCGATCTGTGAGAGGAGGTTCACCTTCAAATTTCACTTTTTCTTGAGGTCAATGCTGTGGTTTCTTGATGTCCAATTTTTGTTTTCCAATATTTCAAGAGTTTCGGTTCATATGTCATTTTAAATTTTGTTCTAGTTGTAGGAATGCATGCTGCCCAAATAGAATTCCGAATATGCATTGCCTCATGGATGGTAACAAAATCGCTTTACTTTACAGATGGCAAAAGAATTAGATGCCATATTGGATCATGGAGAGGCTAACATTGCTGCAAGCTGTAGAACAGAAAGTGGTTCAGCATCATTCCTGAAGCAAATAATTTGTCCTATATATCATACCTTGGTCAAGGTGGGTACTCCTGGTTATTTTGATAATTTCTTTCTGATTTGAAAAGATGTCGATATCGTTTTTTTCTCCCTTCGAGTGTCGACATTGTGTTGCTGCTTTTTTCTTGCAAATGCTCTTTGAGGTTATGGAGTTTCTATGTATTGTCTCTTTCCAGGTCTCTGTTAGATATGAGTTTTCACTGGATTACTGTCATTGTATTTTGTATATTTATAAGCTTTCATATTTGACAAAATGTGTGTTAGATTGTTTAAGTTGATAACTTTACTGACATAATGAAAAAAATTTCTCAGTATGCCCTTTCTATTTAATCGCCTCTACGAGTTCATCTGTATGTATATTTTCTTCCATGTGCTTGTTAGTTTCTCTTGCTATTATGCTAACATACTCTCAAGAGTTCATCAGCTTCTTGATGCCCACACATTGCTCTTCTTCAGTCCGGCCTTTCTTTCCTTTCTTTTTTGGCTGAAGAAGCGCAAAAGTGTGAGCCTGTCGGTTGCCATTGAGAGATACTTGTTGCTTAAATTAGATAACTAGATTTGAGAGAATGAAGATAATAATTTCCATAAGCATGTCAATACTGTTTCGGAGAGCAAAGTAATTGGAGTCACACTTTTAGCTGGCAAATTTGTATTCTATTTTCAAATAATAGATGGTGTCCTGTTTGTGTATTTTCAGTTACTTTCTGTACAAAATTTTAATTTTAATTTAACACAGGAAGCTGCAAATAATGATAATGGTAGGGCTGCACATTCTAAATGGAGAAATTATGATGACTTCAACGAATACTTTTGGTTTGTTCTCCTACCTGATATAATCCTTCTCAAATTGTTAAATTTGTTTCGCAAATTTCTCTGTTATTAAATTTCTCCCATTTGCATCTGTCGCAGGTCACCTACTTGTTTTGAATTGGGCTGGCCTTTCAGAATGGATTCACCTTTCTTCAGGAAGCCTAAAGGGAGGAAAAGGGTTTGTTCTAAATCAAACCCTAGATTTTCAAAATCTCTGCCTTATGCTAAACATGGGAACTCTGTTGTATTTTAGAGGATATTGAAATTTGGTGTTATTTTGAGTTTCTTGACATGGATTATGTTGGGAACATACCAAGTGGAGATGTGCATCCAGTATATGTAACTTGTTCATAGACTCATTAGTAAGTGAACATAGGCTCACTTACAGATTTATCATATTTTTCGTTTGATAGTGAGGAAAATGGCTGGCATTGCTTGTTCTCTAATTTTAAAGAGTGATGTTTAGTTGATTATTAGCTTTCCTGTGGATATTAAATGACTGAGAACCTATACCAAGTATTTGGTCATAGCAACGGCTTTGTTCTTTGCCATATAGATTTGTGATTTCTGATGGTTGATTTTTGAGCCTCTATTTTTTAGTATTGTGCTTTATGCTCTGAGTAATGGCGTAACATGATCCATAGAGTGGAGCCATTTAGTGTCAATAAGCTTGTGTTGCCGTGAACTGTTCAATGCTTGCTTTCGTCAATGTTTTTGTGGATTGTACATGAAGAGCTGTTGCAAACAAATTATACAAGTAAAGAATGAATATACAATACCATATTTGACACCATATATTCTTCTTGTTGTACTTTTTAGAGTATTCTACTCTTTCTGAAATATATCATCTTTACTGTTACACATTTCACTGACTCGCATGTATGTGAATTTTGCAGACTGGGAAAAGCACGTTCGTCGAGCACCGTACTTTTCTTCACTTATATCGAAGTTTTCATCGTCTTTGGATCTTCTTGGTGTTAATGTTTCAGGTAGTTAGATGATAATACGACTATATCGGGTTCAATACTGTTGTTTCTACAATTTGACACAAGTTCTCTTTGCTTACTTTTTATTTCAGGCTCTTACACTTATTGCCTTTCATAAGGGTGATATAAATTTGCGTGCTTTCAAGGCAGTTCTTAGTATCGGGCCTACATTTGCTATAATGAATTTTGTTGAGAGTGAGTTCCCCTTGGTGTTTCTTTTGTTCATGCATCTGCATATTCAAATAATAACCCTTGTGGTCCGTTTTTACCACCCTTTTCAAAAGCTTTCGTTTTGGTTGCTTTCCTGATAGGTTGCTTAGATGTCATCCTCATGTATGGGGCTTACACTACAGCAAGAGGAATGGCAATCTCAAGGCTGGTCATTAGGTTCTTCTGGTGTGGCTTGACCTCTGTAGCTGTGACATATCTCTACGTGTAAGTTTGTGGTTTTGGCTTTTGAAGAGTGGAAAAGAACAGTCACGCAATCTTGTAAGGTTGTTTTTTCTTTCCCCTTTCTGACTGGATTTAGTGGGTTGTAATAAGTAGTGATTAACTTGCAGGAAAGTTGTGGACGAAATGAATAAGAACAACTCGGATTCTACCTATTTTCGGATCTACATACTGGTTGTGGGTGTTTATGCGGCTTTACGCTTAGTCCTAGGGCTGCTGCTGAAACTACCAGCATGTCATTCCCTTTCTCAGATGTCTGATCAACCATTTTTTCAATTTTTTAAGTGGATTTATCAGGTATTCTGTGTGGCTCGTTCGGCTGATGTTAGAAATTTTAATTCAGTGTTTCCTTTTCAGATCATTTGTAGATGACCATCTCCTTCTTATTCTGATCTATGTACTTCCTACCAGGAACGTTATTATGTTGGCCGTGGACTTTATGAAAGTTTGAGCGATTACTGTCGGTAAGCTTCTGTCCTCATGGGCATGACGATTAATAGTATCTAGGGATGCATGAACCTTGTGTGATCCTCAGTGCTTCTGTGCTATCACAGTGTAACATTGGCTTTAGTTTAACTCTAAGAAGTGAGAGTTGTAGGGGTTGTTAATCTTGTTTTCACTTTTATACGATCAATGGGATGGGCTACCAAATGAGTGTAGCTCTTCTCCTTCATTTGTCTCAATCCAGTTGCTAGTCTGCTTGAAGTCCAGAATCCTCGGTCAAGTTTATTGATGAATTGGTTATTTATTTATTTATCTTGTATACAGAATTTGAGAATATTATGTGTCAAAATCCATTCTTATGTACCCAGTGATATGCTTTGCTTCGTGGAGTCATTTCTATTATTTTCTGCCGTATCATTTTAGACAGAAAACGTCCCCATGCATGTAAAGTAACCGATGCAAGTGCTACTTCCTTATCTCGCCCTTTTCTTTCTTCAAGTCTTAACCAACGTCAATAAATGACTCTATTCTAGGATGGCCTTTATACTGTTTTTCAAGAAATGGATAAAGAAAACTTGTTGATCCAAAATTACTAGACCAAAGATACAAGAAACACATAGCAGAGTACTGACAGAATAGAAAGGTGAGGAAGAGTTGGACTGCATTTTAGTGCGAATCTTACTTTGATTAGTAATAGCTGGTTTAACACGGGTATATTGTCGTTAAAATAATAGATTCTCTATTCGTCTCTCCCCAAGTCTCTACCCGCTTTATACCTTGTACGGCTGTCAGCATAGGACGAGTTTCAGCACAAATGGTGGCGATGGCCAATTGAGCTCCAGCAATGAGCCTTGTAACAGGAGATAACTGTTATACTTGTGCTATCGACATTTGTTATCATAACACTTGGAGTGGGTTTTCTACTTTTCATTTACATTTCTCTAGATGGTTATCTGTGATTAAGGTTTGGGTAAGCTGAAGTCCTGTAACTTGATCCAATTAGATATAACGGAATACACTTTATTATGTAAGATCTTTTCTTCTATGTTTACTGGTTTTCCAATTATGTGGCTACTTAAGTTGTCTAGAGCTCTACTTTTTTTGTTGTTTAGTATGCTGACATGATGTCCCATATGATCTCTCTATTGTTTTGGTAACACTTACCTTTCATTTAATTGTGTTTTCTTTTATTTCGCCATGATTAATGAATGTCAGCTGTAAGCAGCGAGAATCTATATTGACTGTTTTATTTCATCTGCTACAGGTATGTTCTATACTGGTTGGTCATTTTCATATGCAAATTTACATTTGCTTACTTCCTCCAGGCAAGTTGGTTTAACTTGCTTAGTTGTAAAAGCTAAGCCATGAATGTTTTCTCTCTGCTTGTTTTTAATGTATAGAATATCTGCTCTTTCTTTTTTAAGCCTGATTTCTTCTTCGACTGCAGATTAAACCTCTTGTGAAGCCGACCAGGATTATTAGTGATCTTCCATCTTTACCATACTCATGGCATGATTTGATTTCAAAAAGTAAGTTTTTATTTAGTTTTCAAATTTAAGAATCAGAAAGTAAGTTTTTTTTATGTAGTTTTGAAATTGTAGGGTCACTCTTTATTTTTTTCCCCCTAGTGAATATTTAGGTAGGGAAAGTAGTACCAATTTTATCTAGGCAAAAAATTCTCTTTTTCCTGCTATTTTATTGTTTTTTTAGTTAAATTAGTACCAAATTGATTAGAAATGAGTAGGTACTTGGCCCTCATATAGGTTTTCTTTAGAGATTTTTGCGAGATAGATTGAGATACTAGGTGATTTATTTAGAGCTTGTGATAAACAGGTGCAAGATTATGCTGAAGTCGAAGTTTGGAATTCATCTACGTTGCCTCTCTAATTTGCATGTTTGTTGCTAACTCTAGTGACACTAAGATGGTTACTAGTGAAATATGGACCTTAGCTAGCTTTCTGCTTTAGTTTTATATTGGTTGCTAGCTCTGTGCAAATAGATATCTCCAATTATATTTTTCTATGTAATCTTGAAATTCAAAATATGATGCTGCCGACCTAGTTATATTACCTAGGAGACATGTTTTCATCTCGTGTGGGACAACCACGAGACCTCCAAAGAGCTGGTCATAACTTGTCATCCACAGAATACAGACAGTCTTTTGTGTGACACCTTGCCTACTACACTCGTTAGGATTGCTTGGTGAGACATGGGCTTTTGGCATACGATTGGATTCTTAGTTGGGCTGGTTGTGGGAGTGCTTCTGCAAATTAAGCTTTTTCTCTGAGCCTATTCTTCTTGATGGAGTTGCCAGTTTTAGTTTCTCCATCAAGATGTGCTATTTCTTTTACTCTGGGACTGTTTACATAAGCAATACTGAAAGTAAATCCCACTTTTGTGTCACATATTGAGTGAGAGCTAGTGGTAATTGTTAGGGAGCTTCATTTCTTTCCGGTTTAATGTCTTTATTTTGGAAGGCAGAATACTTGGTGGCGGGATTTTGATTGAAGCGCTTCTCTGAAAAGAATAGATATCGTTAAGCATAAACTGAAGGGACCTTTCACAGAATTTCCAAGAAATCTTGATTTTCAGCCATTTTAATGCTATCTTAAGAGAAATGGTTTGACAGACATTGATATTCCAAAAGATTACTTTGTTTGGAAGCGTTTACAATATCATTGCGAAAGTGCTGTCCGCTGTACTAAAAAGATCATCAGCAAAATTGCAGAATCATTTGGGTTTGGCTAGTAAAGTTAGTGATGACTCTCTTTAAATGAGGCTTTGTACATAGATTGTTATGCATTGTCATGATTTAATAAGTATTATCAACTGCAACATTGCCAGAGGAGATTCCATTTCTGGTTGGCATGGCAGTGCTGCTTGCTTCCACCTTGAACCCAATTTTCTTAAAGATGTAGACTTGACTGCTCCTCAGCTCCAGAATTTCTGTTTTTATGGCGTAAATACTGTAAAGGTGGATGTTCAAGGAACTTTAATTATTGTGAGGGAAAGAATACAAAGCTGAACGAGTTGAGGAAGATGTGGTAAAATGGAAGTTTGCTAGCAATCAATCTTTGAAGTCCAATCATACCAGCGCTTAACTTTTGGAATGATTGAGAACGAATCAGTACTTGCCTTCGATTCAGGTGGAGATCAGGGTACTTAGGATTTTTCAGTTTTGTCAAGGAGGCTTTTACTGAATGCTTAGTCTGTTGAAGATTGGTTGGTTTTGGTGAGCAGGTGCATTAGAGAAAATAACTACCTATCACTCCACCCCTAGGATGCATACTCCTTAATTTGATTTTGGCACGTGTCAGGATTAGCCGGATAATAGTGAAATTGATCCAGGAGGAGATGAAGCCTGAATGCTTTGGTAGGGGTTTTGTCTATGCGAAAAAAGAAAAAGAAAGAAGGAAAAAAAGAAAAAGAGAGTGGAAGCTATGATGGTTGATCCCTCTTTGCCTCGTGTGGAGGCTGAGAAGTAGAAGCATTTGGAGGAGAGTGATTTTGTCATCATTAATGGTGGAAGTGCTTGTTGTCATGGATATCCTGGGTAGAGCATCCACATTGTTTTTCTCTAATGGTTGGTGTCATCTTGGTGCCAATTCATTTTGTTAGACAATCAAAACATGTGTATGTATATAAGGCATCCAATTCCGTGTTTGTCAATGTATTTGCACTGTAGGGAGCAGGAAATGTTCTTTTTACATGCCTTACTGTTTGCTTTGCTGGACATGTCAATTCTCCCATTTGGGAAACATGCATATCTGTTTTTTGTCCATTAAGATGTCATTACTTATGATTTTTCCAACTGTTGAGCAGATAACAATAATGTCTTGGCCATAGCCAGCCTTTGGGCTCCCGTGGTAGCTGTGAGTACCCTTTTGCTAGTCTGGTTTTTTTGCCATCCAAAGGTGTATAATTGCTTCATGTCAAGAAGAAAAAATTTGATCTGTTTGGAATCCTCCTAATTAGTTTATAAGAAGAAAAGCTGCAGTTTGATTTTAAACACTGGATGGTTAATATATTTGTTTGAATATACTATTGACAATGGTCCGCTCTATTTTTAAATTGCCAGATTTATCTCATGGACATTCACATCTGGTACACTCTCTTATCTGCAATTGTCGGTGGTGTGATGGGTGCTCGTGCCCGATTAGGCGAGGTACAGTCGTTTGTAGACCGCGGACTAATTTTAGACTTGGCTGGGGGTAGCATTTTTTCTGAGTTGCATATTTCTAGAATGGTTGGATGTTCTTTCCCTCGCAAACCTCATGCCGTGCATCGAATTCTTTTTGGCAGATACGCTCCATTGAAATGCTGCATAGACGTTTCGAGTCCTTCCCTGAAGCTTTTGTTAAGAATCTCGTATCTTCCCAAATGAAGCGGTGATAGTTATTCTCTGTGGCTTATATGTAGCATTTCTGGGTTTTTCCTCAGTCAAATTTTTTTGTTCTTGTCGTTGCATATTCACCCTTGTTAACTCATCTTTTATTCTCTTTGTTTTCAGGATGCCCCTTAATCGGCAGTCACCCCAGGTTAGTTGTGTACTCATGTTTCATGTTTCATCCTTTTTTCTTTAATTGAGTTTATCATTCTCTTATTTAATGTATGTATGTGCAGGATGCACAAGACATGAATAAAGTATATGCGGCCATGTTTTCTCCATTTTGGAACGATATTATTAAAAGCTTACGTGAGGAAGACTATATCAGCAACAGGTAAGTTTATGAAAGGATGCTGCTTTCTAGTGAGAAAGTTGTTGAGAGAAAAAACTGAACTGAATGCTTGGTTGGGTCAATGTAACCCCAAGCTATCTATTTATAATAAAGCCAAAGGCCAAGAATTACAATATTGCCCTTATTGCTACTATTCAGAAAATAATAAAGAAAATAGACAAATATGCCCTTATGGGCCAAATATTCTCAACACTCCCCCTCAAGTTGGAGCATAAATACCACACATGCCCAACTTGACTAAAATAGGATGAAACGATTTACTCCCTAGTCCTTTAGTGAACACATCAGCAAGTTGATCATTAGACTGTACAAAGGGCATACAAATTATTCCACTTTCCAATTTCTCCTTGATAAAGTGTCTGTCAATCTCCATATGTTTTATAGGGTCATGTTGTACAGGATTGTGAGCAATACTAATGGCGGCCTTATTATCACAATATAGCATCATAGGAAGATGAACGGATACACCAAGATCTTCAAGTAATCCTTTAAGCCATAACATCTCACAAACTCCTTGTGCCATCGCACGAAATTCTGCTTCAGCACTAGACCGAGCAACCACATTCTGCTTTTGCTGCGCCAACTCACAAGATTCCCTCCTAAGAAAGTACAATACCCATAAATAGATTTCCGGTCTAAAGATCCAACCCAATCAGCATCTGTATAAGCTTCAACCTTCAAGCCATCATGAGGAGATAAAAGAATTCCTTTCCCAGGAGCAGATTTCAAATACCGAAGGATCCGAAGAACATCATTCATATGAGTAGAGTGTGGATCATGCATAAACTGACTCACCAGGCTCACAGCAAAAGCAATATCAGGTCGGGTGTGGGACAAATAAATCAACTTGCCCACTAACCGTTGATAACAAATCTTATCCACTGTATCACCATCTTTTTCTCGAAGACGAGTATTGGCCTCAATAGGCGTATCAAAAGGGTGACATCCCAATAACCCAACCTCTATCAAAAGATCAAGGACATACTTCCTTTGGGATAGAAATATGCCCTTTGAAGATCGAGCAACTTCAATCCCAAGAAAGTACCGTAGCTTTCCAAGATCTTTTATCTCGAGCTCTTGTCGGAGAAACTTCTTCAACCTACCGATCTCATCACTATCATTCCCTGTGACAACAATGTCATCTACATAGACAATGAGAATAGTAACTTTAGCATTTGATTTCTTCACAAACAAAGTGTGATCAGCATTGCTCTGTTTATACCCAACAGAGACCATAGCTCTCTGAAACCTACCAAACCAGGCTCGAGGTGACTGCTTTAAACCATAAAGTGCACGTTTCAGCTTGCACACTTTACCTTGAGTTTTGTCACAAGAAAAACCCGGAGGAATCTCCATATACACCTCCTCTTCTAATTCTCCATAGAGAAAGGCATTCTTCACATCTAACTGCTGAAGATCCCATCCCCGGTTAACAGCACACGAAAGTAGTACTCGAACAGTATTTAACTTGGCAACAGGAGCAAAGGTTTCTTGATAGTCAATTCCAAAAGTCCGAGTAAATCCCTTTGCCACTAACCGTGCTTTATATCTGTCCACAGCACCATCCATCTTTTGTTTGACTACAAACACCCACTTACATCCTACCGGTTCTTTCCCGAAGGAAAAACAACAAGATCCCACGTGCCATTTTTCTTCAAAGCATACATCTCTTCCACCATTGCTGCCTTCCACTTCTCATCTGCAAAAGCTTCCCGCCAATTTTGTGGAATAGAAATAGAAGATATAGAAGACACAAAAGTACGATAAGAGCTAGACAAGGAGTCATACGAGACAAATTGGGATATAGGGGGTTGAGTGCAAGTTCTAATACCCTTTCGAAGTGCAATAGGAAGATCAGAAGAAGAAACCATACCAGGAGTAGTAGAATCCAGATCAGGAGATGATGAATGAACAGGCAATGTGTCGGTGGTCTTAGCCTCGCTTGTTGGTAGTGGGCTTCATACGACGATATGTCTTCAATGTCTTGCTACTATCTATAGTTTGCCTAACAGGAGTGGGAGTAAACTCCCTCCCAAGTGGTTGCTTTGCTATCTCCTCGTATTACTGTACTATCCTCTTGTGTTGCATTGTTCTCCTCTTGAGAAGGAGAACACTCTTGGGAAGGAGGAGAATCATCGGAGACTATCGGAGAAGAATGGTAAGTAATATCCATAGGAACATCAAGAGTAGGGACCACCTCTACACTAGGACACTCCCCCGAAGAGGTGGAGCTGAATAATAGGAATTAGACTCATGAAAAATCACAGCCATAGATACGATAGTGCGCCTAGAAGGAGGATGATAACACTTATAACCCTTTTGAGTAGGCGAATACCCAAGAAAAATGCAACGGAGACCACGGGGTTCCAACTTACTCTTAGAGGCGGTGTTACGAGCATAACAAACACAACAAAAAATTTTGGGGGTAAGAATAAAAGTTGATGATCCTTGCAAAACATCAATAAATGTGCGAAAAACAAGAATTCTTGTAGACATTCGATTTATTAAATAGGCAGCAATTAAGATAGCATCACTCTAATACCGAAATGGGACATGACGGGAAAACATAAGAGACCTAGCAACTTCTAGCAAATGTCGGTTCTTTCTTTCGGCAACACCATTTTGTGCGGGGGTATCAACACAACTAGTTTGATGAATAATGCCATGATCGGAGAGATACCGTTGAAACCGACCCTCGGTGTATTCAAGTGCCATTGTCACTGCGAAGAATTTTCAAAGTGGCATTGAATTGAGTTTGGATCATTTTGTGAAAATTTTGAAAATAGTGGAAAACGTCACTCTTATGTTTCAACAAATATACCCAAGTTGTACGAGAATAACAATCAATAAAAGTGACAAACCATCGGTGACTGGAAATAGAAGTATGCCGAGAAGGACCCCACACATCGGTATGAATCACATGAAAAGGGAAATGACTTCTATTATTTGAAGATGAATATGTTGAACGAGTTTGTTTAGCTAGAACACAGGCTTCACAAAAAAACTCATCTTTATTACAAGCTGAAACGAGACTAGGAAAAACTTTTTCTAAAGTTTCTAAAGGGGGTGACCTAATCTGCAATTCCACTGATGAAGATCTGTCAATGCCGAATTAACTTGATGAGGTGTAGAAGACAAAGTTGAAGTAGAAACCCCACTACCCTCGAGCAGATAAAGACCACCTTCCAATCTACCATGTCCAATCTCCTTCTCCGTTACCAGATCTTGAAAAACACAATAAGAAGGAAAAAAGGTTACTTTACAGTTTAAATCTCGAGTAAGACTACTGATAGAAAGGAGATTAGTGGAGAATGATGCAATATGTAAAACAGAAGACAAGGGAAGAGTGGAGGAACAATTGATAACCCATTTTCCAGCAATGGAAGAGAGGGTTCCATCAGCTACGCAAACTTTGTCTCTACCAGAAGTAAGGGTATATTGATGAAAGAGACTAGAAGAACCTGTCATGTGATCTGTAGCCCCTGTATCAATAATCCATGGGTTGGAAACAACAGATGTATTAAACCCCCAAATAAGATACCTGAAGTGGCTAGGTTTGAAGGAAAAGGAGAAGATGAATTGGCAATCGTAGAGGAGGCAGCAGCAGTAGAAGCTTTTAGTAGACGTTGAAATGCTTGAAGTTCTTCCTGGGATAAACCGATATCAGTAGTAGGTGCAGCAAAAACAATTTCACTATGATTTGCCTTTTTTTTGCCTTTCTTTGTGCCCTTTTTGCCTCAAAATCTGCAGGTTTTCCATGTAATTTCCAGCATGTAGCTTTAGTATGATACGGCCTATGACAATGTTCACACTTAACCACTTCCTTAGAGGTATCATCAGAATGAAAGAACGAACCAGATTTGGCAATAGTGCCAACACTAGTTTGTAGAGCAGATCGATCAACAGAGGGATGAGGCATGGCTGCCCTACGGCTTTCTTCAGAGTGAACTAGGGCATAGGACTGTTCCAGAGTAGGGAATGGAGACCGGCTAAGAACTTGAACACGTATCTGATCATATTCAACATTTAATCCTGCCAAAAAATTATAAACTCTGATCTTGTCCACATGCCTATTATAGGTAGCAACGTCTACGTCATTAGTTGGGTGATAATCAACATAATGATCTAACTCTTGCCACAAACTCCGAAGCTTGGCATAATATTGAGATATAGTCATCTCCTTCTGAGTGGTGTCATGAACCTTTTTCCGAAGTTCATACACCTGTGCGTCATTTCCGAGTTGACCATAAATATCCCTTGCAGCCGTCCAGATTTGTGCCGCAGTATCAAGAAGCAAATATCCTTTTGCAATATGTGGCTGCATCGAGTTAAGCAAAAAGGACATTATCAAAGAGTCATTCGAGATCCATTTTTCCTGAGTAGTACCTGATGTAGTCGGCATTGCAGAAGTGCCGTTGATATGTCCTGTAAGCCCACGGCCTGCAATGATCAAGAATGTCGATCGAGACCATATCAAATAATTTGTGCCATCAAGCTTCACAGGAATCGCAGCAAAAATAATATAATCTATACAACCATCTCCAGTAGGTGTAGAGCCCGAACCCTCAGACATTATGTCTTAGAAGTTGATTCGAAAAGCGTGAAAGGAATAATCAAACCACCAAAAAACTTGGAACGAAGTCGTCTGGTAGTAGTCTGAATTTGTCCTCCAAAAATCAGCCAAATCAGATCAAGGAATGGCAAAAAATCGATTTTTTAGGGTTTTGAAAACCTAAAAAAAATCGATAATTCTGATTTTTCCCACAGAATCTGAAAAATATGGTCGTCCACAAACTGCAGTACTTTGGTCTTCGCAACGAGATAACTGTAGGCCCGCAGCAAGGCAGAAACAATCTCAAATAAGAAGATCCAAAAAATCGCAGAAGAGGATGAACCACCAATCGCAAACTGCAAAGAAGCTTTAATTTATCTCATAGAGGTGATATTTAGGGCAGACACCAGATTCAAAGAATCACCTCATGAGTGCTGCCCTATGCTGTGAAAGAAGGCAAAGAAAAAAGGTGAGAAGGAACTGCGGTGGGAGAGGGTGAAGGCGAGAAGAGAGAGAGAGAAGAACGATTGCGTAGAGAAGAGATTAGGGTTAGGGTTTCAGTTCAGCCCTGGCTTTGATACCATGTTAGAAAGTTCATCCCAAAAGCTTAAGCTAATAGGTGGAGGGAGACCACATGAATATAAAGAGCATATAAGACCCATTATTAGGCGATGTGGGATAATAACTTCAACACCCCCTATCACGTGCAAGCTGGGTTACGAGCGGCACATGAAATTTGACTAACGAAGGGTGGACACACGCACATTCGCGAAAGGGATAACACGGGCTCGATACCATGTTGAGAGAAAAAACTGAACTGAATGCTTGGTTGGGTTAATGTAACCTCAAGCTATCTATTTATAATAAAGCCAAAAGGCCAAGAATTACAATATTGCCCTTATTGCTACTATTCAGAAAATAATAAAGAAAATACACAAATATGCCCTTATGGGCCAAATATTCTCAACAAAAGTAATACCTGGATTTTGTTCTGATCTATGTTTCTGCTTCCCCCTTCTCTTTTTATGTTGGTTAATACTTGTTTAATTGGTTTCTTTGCTGCAGGGAGATGGATTTGCTTTTCATTCCTAGCAACACAGGAAGTTTAGGATTAGTTCAATGGCCATTGTTTCTTTTAAGCAGCAAGGTACGTTTCTCAAGTTTATGCTTGCTTCGGAGAATCTCATACTGATTTCGAATGGATGGTGCTAGTCATCAACTGAACCGTTTTATTATGTCTGCTCTGCTCAGATCCTGTTGGCGATTGATTTGGCATTGGACTGCAGAGACACCCAGGCGGATTTGTGGAGTAGGATATGTAGGGATGAATATATGGCCTATGCTGTTCAAGAATGCTATTACAGCACAGAGAAAATATTACTCTCTCTTGTTGATGGAGAGGGTAGACTCTGGTAGGGTTCAAATTTTAGATCCGTATGCTTATCTTCTAAGTTGATGTAAGCATATGGTTCTTTGAAGAAATTTGACAGCTGAATGTGTTCCTATAATGATTTGGATGGCTTCTCCTGTGTAAACTTTGTCTTAATAGGGTCGAGAGAATTTTTCGTGAGATCAACAATAGCATATTGGAGGGTTCGCTGGTTATTACATTGTCTCTTAAGAAACTTCCTTTGGTGGTGTCAAGATTTACCGCATTGACTGGACTCCTGGTATGCATTTTGGTTTTTCTTTTATGTTGTTAATGGTAATCTTCCTTTAAGAACAAATAAAATGCCCATGTGAACTTTACCTAAATTATTCTGTTATTTGTGGTGCAAATCTTTTTTTCCAGACACGGAATGAAACTCCTGAACTTGCCAAAGGTGCTGCGAAAGCTATATCTGATCTATATGAGGTTGTTACACATGATTTGCTGTCATCTGACTTGAGGTATTGAGTCAGCTCACATTTTGTTTGGCTCTTTTGATCTGATTCTAATATTTAGGTGAGGTAAAAGATTGTTTTTGAAAATGCTTCAGGGAGCAGCTGGATACATGGAATATATTGGCCAGGGCACGGAATGAGGGTAGACTATTTTCTAGGGTTGAGTGGCCCAGGGTTCCAGAAATTGTAAGGATCTTTGGACATACGCAAGTCGAAGATGATACTATTCTAGTTTTTGAGTCATTTGTTTTCCTTGGAACAGAAGGAGCAGGTGAAGCGTCTGCACCTACTTCTCATTGTTAAAGAAACAGCGGCTAATATTCCAAAAAATCTGGAAGCGAGGAGGAGATTAGAATTTTTTACCAACTCGTTGTTCATGGATATGCCATCAGCAAAGCCAGTTAGTGAAATGATGCCATTCAGGTCACTTCCTCAGATTTCAGGCAGCTTTTGGGCCATGAGCTTTCTTACCTTCTTTACCCATTGTTCGCTTTTTTTTTGCTTGAAACAGTGTCTTCACGCCGTACTACAGTGAGACTGTTATATATAGTTCCTCCGAGTTGCAAAAAGAGAATGAAGATGGAATATCCACTCTTTTCTATCTTCAAAAGATATTTCCTGGTAACTATGATGACTAGGCTCCTTTTTATTAACAAGACGATTTCCTGTATGAATTCTTATCCCTTTAACTTGACATTGACCTTATCTGCCATCTTCAATTATTGCATGCTTTCCTGTACCTTTTTTATGACGTTAGATTGCTAACTTTGAGAATAAATAGCAATTTTAGTTTGATAACTTTACCAAATGGAATACCATATGATTGGTACATAGTCTTGGCCAGTTGGCACGCCTTTTGTGCCGTTCAGAAAGATCTGATCTTGTTAGGAAGCTTAAGTAAGTTTCTTGTCTTTTCCTTTTGATAGAATAATTAAATATTAAACCATGCATAAACTTGTTGTTTCCTGTGCTCGGAGTGTCTTAGTTTTAGATACTCGTTCGTACCTGATGTGGCATTGTATAGTGGAGTGTTAGCGGTTTACAGTTGACAGAGAAGCAAATGAGAGACATATGGTATTTCTAGATTAGTCTTCCCTTTTCCTGGTGTTTTTAAGCTCTTATCTAATAAAAGATTTCCAGAACGAGTTGTTCAAAATTATCTATACACTTAGGTTGCTTGTTTTGATGCTTCGGTTTTCAAGCTCACAGGGCTAATACCTACTTTCTTTAGATGAATGGGTAAATTTCTTGGAACGGATTGGTCGAGATGAGTCTACTGGAGATGCAGAACTTCAAGATAGTTCTAGTGACTCTTTGGAGCTTCGATTTTGGGTTTCTTATCGCGGACAGACTTTAGCAAGAACTGGTTAGAACATTTCTATCTTTTCCGATTCTTTGGATCACATTCATCTCGAAGTGGAAGGCACCCTTCAATAGGAAAATTTCTGATCGTTCAGTCATCATGAAACAGTGCGTGGGATGATGTATTATAGAAGGGCTTTAATGCTACAAAGTTTTCTGGAAGGGAGACCTTTGGGAGGTATGACTGATATTTTTGCAGTAAATCTTTTTACTGTTAAGGGTGAAGCATGTCCTTACTTAAATATGATATCATGACTCTAGTGGTAGACAATTCTCGGGCAAACTCCCTATCAACTCAAGGTTTTGAACTGTCACATGAGGCACGGGCTCAAGCAGATTTGAAGTTTACTTATGTGGTGTCATGCCAAATTTATGGGCAGCAGAAGCAGCGGAAGGCTCCAGAAGCTGCTGATATTGCTCTTTTGTTACAGAGGTAAACCTTCTAGATTTTATTTTACAACGCTTTGCATGTCTATGGTATGTATATGGAATTTCTTCACTATGACATATTTGTTAGGATGGCATTTGCTAAAGTATCTCATAAAACTTACGGGATTTTTCTAGGCATTATAGACATGTATACATTACATGTAACTTAGTTGGTCAAAGACCTGTCATATGATTATGTTTCACAGATGGGCTCGGCTTCTCTGTGTCCCCCCTTACTCCCCATAAAATTATTTTTGTCAATCCTTTTTTGTTAGGCAAGTATGTGATGGAGAAGGTAGGAGTATTGCATAAATTTGAAGCAAAACATTTGTGATTGAACTGCATTTTCAGTCAATTCTTTAATTAAATTTTCTGATTAGGAATGCGGCACTCCGTGTTGCTTTCATACATGTGGAGGAAAGTGTTGTAGCTGAAGGAAATGTCTCCAAGGAATTTTATTCAAAACTTGTGAAAGCAGATGTAAATGGAAAAGACCAGGTATATGCTACTCTTGTTATGTAGTTATTATTCATAGTACATCCTCTGCAGAGCGAGGTAGTTATCTTGTCAATTGTCATCGAGTGCTGCCTTGTCTTCCATGCATAACATTTCCCTCCACAAACTATGTGGAAAAGATTTACTTAAAGAATTTAAAAAAAAATTGATATCTTGTGAATTTTGGGTACTTCAGGAAGTTGATAAATGATATTATCTTTGGAATTGTTTAATGAAAATGAACTTGGGAGTCCTGTAAGAAAAAAGGTTAAAGAGTGTCTCCCACGGATGTTGTGACAAATCAAAGGAACTTTACAATTTCCAAAGCTTCAACTTTTCTCGCTTTATGTGTAATCAATCTTTAGAAAATTCGATTTTAAAGTACGCTTAACCAACGCCCTGTTGACACTTTGTAAAATTACTGATAGAATATTAAATATTAAACCATGCCTTCATCTAATAGCTTAAGCTTGTAGAATAATTGGGAGTTCCCACCAAATTCTCACATGGTATCGAACAGGAGATCCCGAGTTCAAATCTTTCCAAGCCCCATTTGCCTCCCCAATTAAATATATCCACACTTGGTACTAGGGAGTGAAGGGGAGTGATAGAATATTTAAATATTAAATCACGCCTCATCTAATGGCTTAAGCTTTTAGAAAAGTTGGCGGTGATCCCACAAATTTCACAACTACCTTATTGTACATACAACGAGATGTGACATCACCAAATGAGATCTTAGAAAATGGTACTTGCTTACTATTTGTTGCTAGTGAATTTTTGTAACGAAAGAATCTATAGGTAATACAGAACCTCATGATATCATCTGATTGAAGATTTTTTTGTGTGTAGGTTTGTATTTTCTTATATGTTCTATCCATAAAAGAGCTGGCGGCTCTTTTTTCTCCCCCATGCAACTTGTGCTTATATGCTGCCTTCTTTCTTTTGCAGGAAATATATTCCATTAAACTTCCTGGAGATCCAAAGCTTGGAGAAGGAAAACCGGAAAACCAAAACCATGCTATTGTTTTCACTCGCGGTGATGCTATTCAGACTATTGACATGAATCAGGTGAAGAAGATTTTCTTGTTTATGCGAATGCTTCCACATGCTTTTCTAAGCTATGCAATCTATTCTAGAATAGATATTCGGAGAGAGAAAATCCTGACATAAGTTTTGACATCTGCTTCAATGTGGTAACGAGTACATTTATAATTATGGAAAAGCTTAAGAATAATGCTAGCAATATAAAGTTGGTATACAAATTGGTTTGCTTGCACATCGCTTAATATGCTAATTTTGCAAACCAATTGTAGTTGGCACTGCCCAAAGCTTTATTGGATTCTACTCTCTCTTAAATAAAAGAAGCTGGCTTATGCTGAATGCTAAGTGGCCTGAATAATATTGAATGCTGGGAAACGTCAGTTGAAACATCAAATCCGATAGGGCTCTATCAGTGCAAGTCAGCTGAACACCGTGATTGATGGGTGGGTTGGTGGGTTATTGGGATAGATGCAGTTCCAATTTTAGCGGTGAGTGCTAAGTACTTCGATTAATAGGTGTAATAGGACTCCCAGGTACTGCGCTCGAGGTTTAGGCTATCCAATGGGTGGTTTACCGGGGTCAGATGGGAGGGTATCACCACGCTATGGTGCGGGAAAATTGGCCTACTTGTCTTGGTTCTGATTTTAGCCTGCATGATTATTTTCTCTCTTTGACGAAATCACTTTTTGTTCTTTTCCATAAATTTCTCCTTGTCATGTGAAGAACTGTTTGAATACCTGCTTAATATGACGACCGGTAATAGCACACACACACACTCTCTCTTTCTGCACAAATCATCCTTGAGCATTTCCTTGTAAAGTAATTGTTGTACTGTTTTTGGCTTTAGTCTGTTGATGATACAATGAGTGTGAATCATAGGTTATCTTCTATGGGTAGTTACAACTTCACATACAGAGTTGATGATGCACAACGATCTTTATGGGCAGTTTGGTATTATGGCAAATCTAACGCGCGGAATACTGCAAATTTCCTCGTCTAATCAACTCTGGAATGTATCGACATAGCCTTCGATATTAATACTTTTGCTTCTGGAAGCCTTCTATTGGGACTTGGAAGGTTGTGGATATAACCGCAGTTCGGATTCAAGAATATTTGACTTAAAATTCTGGTTGAAATTATTGTATGACGGAAAAGTCTTAATTTTTGCTGAGATGTTTTTGTTGGACAAATAGGCTGAGGTAGGTCCATTCTCCTTGAGAAACATCGTCTTCTTCTATCCAGTTAATATGGGAATTGAATTGGGAAAGGAAATATATATTTATATTACTAAAAGAACTTTGGAAAAAGTAACACTTGGAGGTGCTCCTCGACATTGCGGCATCAGATAATGAACCAATAGTGGAACTCAAAGTTGAAATGTATCAGCCGATGCTTCACATTCATGGTCAGCTGAACAAGAGATCTAATGTTGAAGCTTATTTGGTTCAATATTCCTCTTTTAACTCGATTTCAGAGTATATATCCAAACTCTTCCATGTGAAAAAGTGCGCCTCTTGCAGCAAATTCAAGAGTATACATTTACTTAGTAAATGTTTTGGAGCATGTGTCTCTTCTTTAGCGTGTTGGTAGCTTTTGAATGAATGTTGCATGTTAGAAGAACAAAACGCTCTCGGATGTAACTCCATGCATTGTGGTTTGTATATTTCTTGCAAATAATTCTAAGTAGATTTTGAGAGGTACTTTTTTGCTGTCATTTCTAGTTTGTGCTATGCATATTACGTTGCTTGCTCTTTAATTTACTTCGCAGAGGGTGTAGTTTTTTGCTCTCTGTTTTGCTTTGGATAGATATTGATGTTGGAAATAGTTGTCTATCAAACACATGGCAAAATGTGATAATCTTCTCCTACTTCTTTTGTAGGACAATTACCTTGAGGAGGCAATGAAAATGAGAAATCTTCTCGATGAATTTCGAGGAAATCATGGCCTGAGACCTCCAACCATTCTTGGTGTTAGAGAACACGTCTTCACAGGAAGGTTGGGCATCATTGTCTTGTGATAACGTTATTCCTTTCTTTCTATTGATAGCACACTATTAAACGGGAACAACTTTTTCCTGCAGTGTCTCATCTTTGGCATGGTTCATGTCCAACCAAGAGACTAGTTTTGTGACTCTCGGTCAACGGGTGTTAGCTTATCCATTGAAGTAAGTGGTCTGGAACCTATTATTAAACCAGTTCTTAATACCGAGTCTCAGTTTTGTGTCGGACACGACTCCTCCCTGAGAAAGCACAAGCGCATGTGGACACCTTGTCCCACCATTCATAACGCCAATGTCTATATATGGACATAACCTCATCGGAATCAGATTATTAGATGCTAATTATTGCCACTTT
Source organism: Rhodamnia rubescens (assembly GCA_021437795.1). NCBI lineage: Eukaryota > Viridiplantae > Streptophyta > Magnoliopsida > Myrtales > Myrtaceae > Rhodamnia > Rhodamnia rubescens. The sequence continues at coordinate 5,919,328 of JAILYA010000002.1, read as the reverse complement.
GTCGTAACCTTGCAGGGTCCGTATGCACTATGGACATCCAGATGTATTTGACCGTATCTTTCACATAACTCGAGGAGGTATTAGTAAGGCATCACGTGTCATAAATATCAGTGAAGATATATACGCAGGTATACATGTATTTAAGTTTTTTCATTCTGACTAGTTTATTTCTGTTGAGTGGTAAGTGGCTTTTGACTATGGGTGTTTGCTGGCTGACAACATAAGTAAAGCTAATTGAACTCTCTCTTGTTTAGAAACAAACCTTAATTTAAGAGTTTGATTTAATATGTTATGAAATCAATGGTTAATATTGTAACCAAATTTTGGCTGAACCTTAAAGCTCTCTCTCTCTCTCTCTATATATATATATATATATATTTCTGGTCTTTATCAATTAGCTGAGAGATTTCCACCTTCATTAGAACAAAGGTTCTGCGATTATAGCAAATTTTTTACCTTGGGAGATACTTGCATTTCTTCATAACACACATGAATATATCCTCGAGATTCCTTCTTCCATCTTTTGGATTATATGGGAAGAGTGAAATGGAGAAACTTATGTTGTTAATCTAACATATGAATATACCCCTCGACTTCTGCCTGATGGGCATGATTTGTATGATCTTCACTCTTCCTTTGAGTTTGTAGATCTGTTTTCTTTTCCCTCATTTGGTGGGGTCAATATGAAGAAATAACCTTTAGTTAATACCTTAAATGTCAAGACTTCATTGACCTGTATATTGAGAAGCTTAAGATCTTTTTAAAGTCTATGCTAGTGTAGCCCCGATAGTCCCCTGCATGGTTAGTGCACCTTTTTCAGATATGTTTCTATGAAAGTTTATTGTTCAACTCTTTGGATGAAACATGACTTGCTTCCTAATTAGTCTCATCTTGGTATTTTTAAATACTGCAGGGTTCAATTCCACATTGAGGCAGGGCAATATCACACACCATGAGTACATTCAGGTTTTCGTGGAGGAACAATCTCTATCTCTACTTAGAAGACCATGAATTTTTTTGTATAACCTTCTTGCTTATGTTTTATGTAGGTAGGAAAGGGCAGGGATGTTGGCTTAAATCAGATTGCTCTGTTTGAGGGAAAAGTAGCTGGTGGCAATGGAGAACAAGTTCTTAGCAGGGATGTGTACCGCCTTGGACAACTTTTTGACTTCTTTAGAATGCTTTCGTTCTTCTTCACTACTGTTGGTTATTATGTTTGCACAATGGTATGATTTATCTATTCATTAAATTCTCTTAATGGTAACTGTACAATGGAATTATTTTTCTGAATGTGGTGTAAAACTTTGTCCAATACAGATGACAGTCCTTACGATATATATTTTCTTATATGGGCGGGTTTACCTGGTAAGATGGCTATCCTCAATCTCTCTTTTACTTTGACTCAATCATGTGTACAATTTGAATTTGAAGGTTGAGATTGTCTTGTACTTTTTATGAGTTTCTGGTAAGTAACTCTATAGGCTGCTGCTTTATGCAAGTCCTAGTGCACAGCAATGTGAACAAATAAGTTCCGAATTTGGATTATCATGGAAACTCTACGTGAAACTCGTCATATCTTAATATTCTTGGAACTTTTAGACACGGTACTTACAGAGGATCGTTGTGTAATTACTTCTTCGCTTGTTCTTTCAAATCTGTGGTCGGACCGAGTGACCAGCGAGCATAAATGAAATTTGGAAGGGCAGTATAGGAAAAATGTACATGCAGATATACTTCTGTGTATCAAATTCTCCAAATTGGTGTATCAGTGCAATGTCTTTCATAATACTGGTTACTTGATGCTTTTTGTTTTTGGCTATCTACTCAAATAGCATGTGAATGAAATGTCTCTCTGACTGTTTACTGGTTGTTTGTTTTTCTGTGTTACTTGTTTCAGGCGTTCTCTGGACTTGATGAAGGGATCTCATTGGAAGCCAAAATGTTGGGAAATACAGCCTTAAATGCAGTTCTGAATGCACAGTTCTTGGTTCAAATTGGAGTTTTTACTGCTGTGCCCATGATTATGGGCTTTATCCTTGAGCAGGGATTACTGAAGGTTAGTCAGTACATTCCCCTTATCTTTATCGCATTCTTTTTGTCTGCCTCAGCGAACTTTTTATCATTTTTAATGAGAGTTGATCATCTTGCCATTTTTACTGCACTGCAATTTTGAAGTGGATGTGTGACTCAGTCTCTCTCTCTCTCTCTCTCTCTCTCGTGCCTGTGTGTGTGAGACAGAGATCCTGTCTGCTACTCAATATGACAAGCTCTCTCTTTTTGCCTGTGTGTGAGAGAGAGGGAGGGAGGGGGAGGGAGAGAGAGATTGCTTGTCATATTGAGTAGCATACGGGATCCTGACTCTAGTCAACAGGATATGAAATATTCTACCAAAAAAAAAAAAAAAGATACGACATATAGTTCCTGTTTTTCTTTTTTATCTGCAGGCTGTTTTCAGTTTTATCACGATGCAACTCCAGCTGTGTTCTGTATTCTTCACCTTCTCATTGGGAACTAGGACTCATTATTTTGGACGAACTATTCTTCATGGAGGTGCAAAGGTAGGAGCATAAGTCCAAGTATCCCTGAATTCATTTTGCTCTTGTGCTTTAAGATTGTTTAGCTTTATTTCTTTTATTTGGATCAACAGTACAAAGCAACTGGGAGAGGCTTTGTTGTCCGTCACATCAAGTTTGCTGAAAATTACAGGCTTTACTCAAGAAGTCACTTCGTTAAAGCGTGAGTTACAATTTACGTTGGAAGGATTGTTTAGTTTAGTGCTTTCCCCTTTCTGGCCATCTTCCCCTGTGCAGAATTTCTAGGTTGTACATTTTCTTGTTCGTTCTTTGTTGTATATTGTATTTTATATAAGCAGTGCAAATTCTCAAATCAATACTCACGTGATTTTCTTTTTATTTTTATTTTTGGAGTACAGGCTTGAAGTCGCACTACTACTGATAGTGTATATAGCATATGGATATACAGAAGGAGGCGCTGTTTCTTTTGTTTTACTAACTCTTAGCAGTTGGTTCCTTGTCATCTCATGGCTCTTTGCTCCGTACATCTTTAATCCCTCGGGTTTTGAGTGGCAAAAGTAAGTCCAGCAGTTCTTTACCATTTACCTCTTTAGTTCAAATTTCAATGATTTTGTATTAACCTAACGGTGACTTCTAGTCTTTTCTTGACATTAATCTGTTGGCTGGATGACTTTTCTGAGCCCGTATTTACCATCTTTTGATGAGCAGGACTGTGGAGGACTTTGATGATTGGACCAACTGGCTTCTATATAAAGGTGGAGTAGGGGTGAAGGGGGAAAATAGCTGGGAATTTTGGTGGGAAGAAGAACAGGCATGTACTTGTTTTCCGGTTGCCCTTTCTCGTTGCAAACAAAAGAAAATTTGTTTCATAGTTCTACAGTTGGAATAAACTCTGTTGGTTATTGGCTTCAAACTTGCCTTTCCTTGTTTTCCTTTATCTACCTGCTGCCCCTCCTTTACTTCATCTGCTTGTTTTGCTTTTCTGAATTTGCCAAGGGTAATCTCAGAGACAGGCGGGATTTACGATTTTCTTTATTTTTTCTTTTATTCTTATGGAAGTTTTACATGATTCAAGGTTTATAGGAATGTCCTGTTCATATTTCTTGTCAATGTCCCTTTTTTCCTCTGATGCATGGTTCCCTAATTCATCTCGTCTCTATTATTTTGAAACGGGCCCTGGTTTTGCAGGTGCATATCCATACGTTAAGGGGTCGTATATTGGAAACAATATTAAGCACAAGGTTCTTTATATTCCAATATGGCATTGTGTACAAACTCCACCTCACTGGGAAGGACACATCTCTTGCGGTAAACTTCTTGGCCTCTTGTCTCATGACAAATCCTATTTCACCTTTATTTTTATCTAATTGCTAGTCTTGCTTTTTGAGACAATTCTTGTTGGAAAGCCACACTTAGGTTCATATGAAGGCTGTATTAGTTTGTTTAATCTATCCTTTGGGCATTGAAGTTTTGCCAGGATCTTAGGCAATAAATTCTAGTATTTTAAGTGGCCTTGTTTCACACCTTATTCTTAATGTGTTGTCTGCATTCATGGTTTAATGAACTTAGCATTGACACTGCAATGATTTTCAGACATCACAGCTAGTCCTTGTGTAATGCACTATGAAAACCAGAGAGAGATGACATCCAATCCTGGTGAAATGAAAATGGATAAATGGATTTGGTGTGCCTTGCTTGATGGATTTTCAACTAGTTATATGATTGTTATTTTTGTAAATAGTTTGTGTGGTCAAGAGACAGGCCCGCTACATATATATCATGCATATTTCTTAATGCACATCCTCTCGTGTGACTCATACTTTACACATGAAGCACCAGATGTGGATGTAACCTTACACAGGAGCATAATAACTAGAATAGCAGGCAAGATAATGATTAGAGAAAGTTTTCAAACTCGTCATGTTGACTCCGATATGCAATGTGAAATTAATATACTGCAACGGGGCACACTGTGGTTGACGTAGTGGATATGATCGACATTATCTATCCACGTTATAAATGAAATGTTTAAGATACGGTAGAGCTAAGACAATTGTTATATGAGGTCTACCCAATGCTAGATGTAGAGGCGCATAATAGATCGATATGAACATTGTGAGCTATCCCGCAATAAAAACCGTTGTTGCTGATACCTTCTTCTCGGTTCCTTCTTCTCCTTCTTCCATAACTCGAGCTTGGAGAATGAAGAGATAAGAGGGCCCTATGGACAATGTCGTCAGAAATCCATAATAGAGTCCAACCATAACGACCGAATTTATTATCTTCATGCATGAGGATACTGGATTACCTAGTAGAAAAGATTTCAAAATCATCACAAACCTCCCTTTTTTCGTTTCTATTTCGACTTGGAGAAGTAATTGAATTGCTGCGAGCGGCACGAACGGGGCGCGCTTGGGAAGAATCGATCTGTTACCGTGCCATCCTATTGGGAATGACAAGAAGCAGCATACAGAAAATGAAAATTCTTACATATATCTCTACTGTTTCCAATCAGAATTTTCTCTGTTACATTGTACGTAAGATGATTCGATTTAGATTGGGAATTTAATTGATTTAAAATGTCAATGGAGAAACATGCCTTAGCGTGGCTGTCTACTTTACATCATAGCAGTTGCTTTTGATCGCAGATTTACGGCTTCTCTTGGGCAGTGTTGGCTGGCATTGTCATGATTTTCAAGGTGTGGATTCATCTTCCCGTTTGCATCTCTCCCTTGCTATGGTTGTCTTTTGTCGGAGATTTTAACTGGTACTATCTATTGTTTCTTGTTGCTGTGCAGATTTATACTTTCAGCCCAAAAAAATCTACCAACTTCCAACTATTTGTGCGATTTATTCAGGGAGTCACATCATTGGGACTTATTGCAGCCCTCTGCCTTGTTGTTATATTTACTCGTCTGACAATAGCTGACTTGTTTGCAAGTATTCTTGCATTTATTCCTACCGGCTGGGGCATACTTTGTGTAAGTACTTAAGATTAAAACCAAGCTTTCTATGTCGTTGTAAGTTCTTTTTCCTAAAGGTGGCATTGCTCTACATTTTTTAACTCCTTTGTGTTTGAACTTAAACAGCTGGCAATTGCATGGAAGAAGGTAGTCTGGAGCCTAGGATTATGGGATTCAGTAAGGGAGTTTGCCAGAATGTATGATGCCGGGATGGGTATGCTCATCTTTGCTCCAGTCGCTATTTTGTCGTGGTTCCCATTTGTCACCACTTTCCAATCTCGTCTTCTCTTCAACCAAGCATTTAGTCGTGGCCTTGAGATCTCTCTGATCCTTGCTGGTAATAAAGCCAATGTTGAAGTCTAAGCTTGTAGCCACCAAGGTATGCTGCTTCTGTTGTACGGTAGAGCCTTGTAAGTCAGATAGGAGAGTCCTTAGTTGTCCTTTTCTTTTCCCCCTTTCACTTTTGCTTTCGTAGTTATTCAGAGTAAATATGTCTGTACATGCTCATACTGGAGAGAGAGATGTATATATCAGGAATATTGTCGCGGTTGTCTCAATCTTTGAAGTACCCAGGACTTATATTTTACGAAGTCTGATGTTCTCCTGACTCTCTCAGTCGGCAGGGAGGAGTAGAACAGTCAGCTCTGCTTTCGCCACACTGGTTCAGAGCCTCTGTAAATCTGAACTGTTTGGATAGAGATGGTTCGTGTCTGATTAATGCAGTTCCAATTGTATTTTCTGAATTTGCGAGCCCATGTACTCAAAAATATTAATGTATACTTGGTGAAGAGGAGTGGTCATTAAGGGTGGAAATTCCACATTCTTCTGTCTATTGTGCTCTGCATCTGCAGCATTGTCTGCTTGCAGAAAAGCCGTTTGAGATAATTTAGCCCTACGGTCTGGGGCTTTTTATATCATCCCGGAAGTTGGAATAGAAGTACTGTGCTGGGTCCAAAGATCATGGGGGCGTGTTTCCTTAATATATGGTAAATAATCAGAAGATACGGCATCTTGCTTTCTCAGAGATAATTGTTAAAACAAAAATTCTAAATCTATTGCAATTGTTCTAATTTAGTCAATTTTGGCTAGAAACCGCTGACATGGCAAGGCTAATGTTGATGTGGCAATTTTTATTAATATTTTAATATTTTCTAAACCTTTTGATGTGGATTTGGCTAGGGCAAAGCTTGCCCAACCCTCGGTGAGGTTGCAGTGGCTGGGTGAGGCTCGCCTTTGCTAATGGCTGGGGTGGCAACCTCGCTCTCTACGACCTCCAAGCCTCTCTATATATCTGCAACCTTGCCCTCTTCCTGCTCTCCAACTTCCTTCATTTTCCTGATCTCTAGCAATGTAAACAGCAGCAGCAGCAGCAACAACAACGACAATGAGAAGAAGATGGTGATGACCCAATTCTAAGATTCTTCAAGTCTTGCACAGGAAAAAAAAGAAAGGTAAGAGAAAGAAAAGGAAAAGAAGAAAGCAAATATCTAAATAAATAATTTTAAAATTTTAACATACTATTAAAAATTATAACATTAGTGACGGTCATGTTAGCGATTTTTAGCCGGATTGAATTTATATAAATGCAAAAAATTTAGGATGGACTTGGCAAGAAAAAAGGGTGTAGGATTTTTTTGAAAATTTTCCATGCCTACTCAAGTTTAGAGTAAATGTGACAAATGGCCAATCAGATTGCTGCGGACCACGAAGGGTGGATTTTCAACCTGTGTATAGGCTCTGGTTGGCCATTTGGGGACTGCAGCATCACCCTTGTAAACTCGTGCTTGTGAACAGTTTCTTATCTGATTATTAGTGATGACGTTCACTAGGTGTTCTGAAGAAACCATTTTTTTTTTGTAACCACGGAAGCCCCTCTGGTCATTCCGGCATACTTTTAAGACCTACATTTGCCTACATTGCATTCTTAGCAAGACGATTTGTTTGGCCGAGTATAGGCTAATAGCCTCATGGGGACGATTTCGGACTGCGGAGTACGTTTGATTTTCTTCGTAGACAGCCTAGTTAAGGCATGACAGCTTGAAAATTTTATGGGGTTGCCGTCCTGCAGGATCTAAGGGGCCAAGAGAAATTGTTTGGTCCATACACCAAGTTGTCACTACTGTCTCGTGTACTTTAGCTATTAAAATGCGGTCCGGAACGAAGTGCCTTGTTAATCGATCGGGACCTACACAGGAGATGGATGCAACCGAAATGCTGACATGTTTTGCCTAAATGCCATTGTTCGAACCTTTTTTTCTTTTTGGTCAGAAAAGACGTAATTCATTAACTAACTTGAGGAGCTCGAGCATAAAAGACTTGATTCAGAAACAAGTAAGACCCATAGAACTTCAGGTGGGTTAGAAAGCCAATTTTGAGGTAGGAATTTGTTCCTTCGTGCTTTTGCAATCCAATCTGCTACTTTATTAGACTCTCTATTACAGTGAGCCAACCTCAAATTCAGAAAGCCCATAATTAAAACCTTGGCCTCAGTGAGAAGGACATCCGCTTCTCATGTGAAGCGTATCTGATCTTTTAAGTGTCTTCACAAAAGTTTAAGTTGTTTAACTCGATCAGAAAACTCACTCGTGCGTGTCTTGCTAAAAAATCTTAGGGGTTTCCACCAACGCTAGAGCCTCCGTCTGTGCAGCTGATCTCGTCCTCACCTCCATCGCGAAACCATCAATTAATTCGCCAAGGCAGTTCTGGTCGACACAGCTTATGGCCCCAGCCGCCCATCCCACAACGAAGGAAGCATCATCGTTGAATTTGAGGGTTCCCTTGCGAGGTTGTTCCCAGATTTAAGGTAAGCTATCTCCGTAGGCACCTGATTTGTTCTTGGTTTTAGCCCCCTGAGCAAAACACTAGTAATCAGCCATGGCAGAACTAACAAGCAACTGTGGGCCAGGAGCTTTCTTGCGGAAAATGAAGCTGTTCATTTCTTTTCATATACACCAGATAACAACCACTGTTCGAACTTCACTCGCGCAATACCGCATCATTTATGGACAGAAACTACAGTAACATTCCAGCATCCCTAGCTCGGCTCCATCGTACGGAAGCATTGCAAATGAAAGTTCTGATAAACAAACCAGAGCTCACTGCATTTCTGAAATACAATAGGTGAGGACTAGAATGTATGGGAACTCGCTAGTGCAATGACTTATTAGAACTCTCATGAGTAAGCTATTTTCAGTAGGTTTAATACAGCGAGGTTAGCAACCGCTCTTAGTGCTGCCTTTTGTAGGGCAAGCTACGCAACAAATCTCCCTTCCCATATTCATGAATGCCAAGGTTATTGATACCCATATCTGTTGGCTTTTGTTAGTCCATAACGAGTTCGCCTTGAATGTCCTCGCAGATGCATTTTATTCAGTAAGGTAAAAATCTGCAACCGTTGAATCACAGACTAAATCTGAATGTCCGTATAAATACCTATTGTGCAGTGCATAACTTCACCCTTTTTGCCTATTCCTGAATAGCAGTTTCACTGATAACCACCAATCCAGCAACCAGACAAGTCCCAAAAAAAGCCTAAAACTGAGACAATGTACAATTATTTAAATACTGACCATTTAGCAAACATTGTAAGAAAGCACCACTCACTGGAGATCTCGGGGTAGCTGGGCATAAGTTAGGATTCTTCACGTTCAAGAGAAGAAATGAAGCCAGGGAGAATAAAAGCCTACAAAGCTAGAAAGCAGTTGAGCTATACAGATTGCTGAATAGCATCGCTGGAGTTCCTTGTCCCATCCATCATTGGCCCATCACTTGTGGCAGAGTCGCCAACTGAAGAAGGCTGATCTAGTCCGGTCATGGTTGACGAAGCCAAGTGCACAGGATGATCAAATTTACAAGCAGGACCAAACTTGCAAATGCCATAGCGGCTGTAATATGAGCAGATGTTCTGATCCTGGATACAAACATATGGTCCCATTTAGATGGAAAAGAATGGAAATGACTGCAATCGAGCAGACAATTCACCTGTCCTTTTACTTTCTCTTTTACCCAGATCTTTCAAATTCACTAGTTATCACAGGAAATTGTCTTCATACCTTATTGCTCCAGGAAATTAGAGCTTCCCTGACTTCAAACAGATATTATAAACAAGATTCAAGAATTCCTTATGGCATTTCTCTACCAACGTTTTACATTAGGGACCACCCAAAAAGATCCACCATCGAGAAGAAGACAAATACTAGCACTACACAAGCTTCAAGCGTGCATATTAAATGGTGTTTTTTTTTTTTTTTCATTTTTTCCACAAGAGAACGATAACAAAGATATAAGACTAAAAAGAAGAAGTAGGACACCATTACCGGTCTCAATGGAAGGCCCTTGTCACTCAGCAGAACCGGAGGTGATTTTGAGATTCGATCCTTCGGATGGTGATATTTGCAGTTAGACCTGAACTTACAATCCCCAGTTTTCAGAAAGTAACTGCAGTCAGGTTGGCCAGGTCGTTCTGGATATTCATCAATTACCATCTGATGATGAGGATAGATATGGCTATCAGTCACAGGGTGCTTCATGATAAATGCTGGAGGAGGGCGCACCACTGGTCCCGGTGGATTGACCGGAAACTTGACAAGCCACAAGCAGATACAAAAGAATAAATAAACAAATGAGAGAAGAAGCACTCTGTTTGACCAATGCCCAACACAAGCAAAGCTCACAGAGACAACACCAAGCATGACCACGCTATTCCTCCACCTAATTTACCTAGTTAGCCTAACATCATGAGAACCGAGAAACATGCAAATAGAAGAGCCATAAGTTGACTGGCATACAAAGTATTAAGCATTGTCGGAACCGGTCTAAAACAGCTGTCGCTAATCTCTTAATCCACCATTAGAGCCTTCTTTCATGGATATTACATTTCTCTCTGTCAAATTGGTTATGTTTATTAGAGTCTCCATGACATAAATTTTTATGCTTATGTATGCACAATTTTGTTTTATATACACAACATCAACCCAAACAGTGGGGGCACCCAAAAAAAAAAAACAAAAAAAACTAAAAAAAAAAACAAAATACAATAACATAGCTATAAAGAAAAAAAACAATTTTGTTTTATATCTAATAGGAAATTCTGAACATATATACCAAGATTGGAGAGTTTTGATTCTATAAGGTGCGTAGAATGGAATGTCTGTATGTGATAGCAGAGACTCTAAATGGCTTTAGGATCATGTGTCTCCTGCAATGCCTTCCACAAAAAAATGAGACATGTACAGAGCGGTTTGGAGTAAGAATATGCGCGCGTCTTACGCAAAGGGTGCATCTAATATGGGGTGATTCTAGTACTAACCATGTATAATCATTACATTTTTTGCTAACAAGTAGTGGTAATTAAATGGTCTGGGAGCATTACTCTTCATGATTTTCAACCACTGAATTTAGGAAACAAGGCGTCAAAGAATAACACTCATTACCACTAATGGTTGAGATACATTGGGAGCAATGTTTTAGGGACTGGCTTCATAATTGATTAACAAACGTCTCACATGGATACCATCTTGTGGAAAACAGTATCCTTTATTATGGAGGTATATCAAGAAAGTTCAACAACCACTTGAGTTAGGCCACTTAGTGGATTCTCTTGATGTATGCATTGCTAGGTTTTACCATAATTCAAGCCCTCCCCACTCCTCACCCCCCTTCTCCACACATGTATGCAAATCCTGCATCCACCATTGATGTTAAGGATCCAGACATGAATTGTCACTACCAGTAGGCATTAGGGCAGGAGGAAACTAAAGAACTCGAGATAAGAAAGGGCATACTTGTATGGATAAGTTACGGTTTTGCTTAACGCGTCCTTGTGCTTTTATTTCTGACGGAGGAAAAACAGTGCTCAAAATGATTACTCTCCACATGGCCAAATTACGGCCCACGTAAAACTTTAACCATGAAAGCACTGGAGCCCATATTGGAAATTTGTGAGGACAATCCACCACCAAGATGCTCATTCCCTCTAAAGCCATGCCTTTTTTCGTAGGGACTAGCAAGTTAAAGATACTATTCATAATATTGTTTAGCATTACCTGATAACCATTCCATTCCGCACTGTGCGCTGACACCCCATGGGTTGGAGAATACATCATAGGCACAAATGGCGCGGACTCGTTCAGCGTTCCTTGTGATGACCATGATGCCACCGGAAATTGTGATGCACTTTGCAATGAAGCAGACCCTCCATTACCATATTCTGAAGGAGGGTCACCTCCTCCTGCAGTGGGATCAGGATGATTAAACCTGCAATTAGCTGCATACTTGCAGGATCCAGTACGCATGTAAAACGGACATTCTTTCTCTCCCTGTGTAGAGAAAATATCTAGTCAATATTTTCAGGTAGATGGCTTAACTAGACTATGATGAGATTAACAAACTCTTATTTGTGGTTTACAGTGATATAGAGAGTGAGTGTTATATGGATGCTAAAGCATACCGGTCTGATGGGCAGGCCCAAAAAGTTAAGCTCTACAAAGGGGGCTACAAACGCTTTTGGTCTGGAGTGGTTGTATCTACAAGCTTTGCCAAATTTACAACCTCCTGTTTTTAAGTAATACTGCAACCAACACACTCGTGAAGAGTTAAAACATCGAATCAACTGTTAATACAAGGGAAAGGAAACCGTCATAACAGAAACTCTCCTCTATCATACTCAAGCATAGTGAAAATGCTAGAAGGATCAATAATCAGTAGAACATGATGCAAGCCTCAGATTCAGAATGGATACACAAACCACTAGCAGATTAGCTACCATTTGTCATGACTCATTTATCTTAGTTAAGAATGGATGAAAAGTTTTAGCACATAAAATACCATATCTAGCTGCGGTTTAACACTATCTTTTGCCAAATGATAGCAGAGACCCTAACCAAATTACATTGGCCAGGGCGTATTAGAATGTAGTTGTTGTTTCCTACTTGTTGAAGTATGTCCCACATTGCTTGACAACGGGTTCTAAATGCTCTTTATATTTATGTGGTCTCCCTCCACCTATTAGCTTAAGCTTTTGGGTGGATTTTCTAACATGGTATCAAAGCCGAGTGCTATCCCTTTCGCGAATATGCGTGGTAAAAAATTCCTCAAAAACTCCACATGAATGTGCGTAATTAAAATTTCACATGCCACTCGTAATCCGGCTTGCACGTGAGTGGGGGTGTTGAAGTATGTCCTACATTGCTTGACAACGGGTTTGGGGGTGTTGAAGTATGTCCTACATTGCTTGACAACGGATTCTAAATGCTCTTTATATTCATGTGATCTCCCTCCACCTATTAGCTTAAGCTTTTGGGTTGGCCTTTCTAACGCCTAATTATGCACGATAAGGATTTATCTAACCCCCAACCATTAGAGGAGAATGGGGATAGTATGTAATCTCCAAAAAAAAAACCCAGCCTCTAGGCTGCTCAGTTGGGTTGTGAGCAATAAAAGCTGCCGTTTGGAGACAATCCAAGAATGTTATTGAATACAGAGTGGTTAAAGGATCTGACGACTCAATAGAAGTAATATAAAGTTGGAAATCAGCATCCACTCTCCTCTACGGTATTTGCCGAAAGCCAAAAGCTAGTGAACTTCACAATGATTGCCCTTGGCAACAGTTATGTCTGAATGATAAATTAACAACCCAACAACGCTAGCCCCAGAAAGTATTACTGAAAACATAATGCAGATTCACCATGCAAATAAAATAAACAATCAAATTGATTATTCCACCAGAATAGCTTTCTTAAAATAGGTAACATCAGCTGCTCAATATCTTGCTCTAAGAAACAGTTTTTTTACGGATGGACCTTGACAGTCAAAAGTAATAAAAAGTAGCCTTTCATGGTATTGATACAGGATTAGACAGAATGAACAAGTCGTCGCATTTTTTTAGCTCAAAATCGTAACTTTTAAATGCACAAAGAATAACCTTGCATTCTGTCTGTCCCAGCCTCTCTTTTGGTTCTTCCTTTTCCTTCACCTTATCCTTCGCAATCTTCGTGATAAAACGACCCGAAACATGAAAGTCAAAAGGCGAACAAAAATAAGCCTTCAAACATCACATTATCATGATAATCAGATTTTCAAGCACCCCAAGCTTCAATTTATATCCGAATGACATGAATTACACTCCTAAGTGGAAAACACAGAAGTTCACGTAAACACCATGCTATGCTGTCGGAAAAAATATTAGATTCGAATGCCATAAGCAAGCATGAACCTCCATCCACCAACTTCCACCTTATAGAGTTATTGAGTCCTCATCCAGATGAGACATCCAGTATACTCATCGATACCACTTTCAGATACAAACAGAAAACGGCATGAACAGCTCTTACTCGGTTGAAGTCGCAAGCTCTATTCTACGATTGCTGCACAAAATAGTGCAAACCACTCACGACATACCTGATTCTTCCGCCGCACTGGATGATTGAACTTGCAATTGGATCCAAATTTACAAGTGCCCGTCTTGATATAATAAGAGCAGTCCTCCGCTTCAGGCCTCACCGGATACTTATTAACCCTCGTCCTCTCTTCTTTGTTCTCGTCGTCACTCTGACTATCTCCATTCTCGTCCTTGTCCCCGTAGCTCCCTCCTTCGCTCTTGCCATCGCCGTCGCCGTCCTCCACTCCACGAGCGCTCGACCCTTTCTCGGCTCCTCCTCCTTCTTCGACTGACGGCTCCGACACTCCCACATCGAGGCGCTCCAGCTCTTCCACCGGCGGGTTCTCCGCCGTCCGATCGAGATCGGATGGTGGGGGATCGGGTTCGGCGCTCGATTGAGGGGGCGGGTCGGGCTTGTCGTGGGGGTCAGTCATGGTGGGTTCTTCAGAGGGCGCCTTGGAGCTGAAGATCCATCTAAGCAGAGTCTTCGATGACATCCTCTAAACACATTTCGAAGCTCCAATTCAATCCCAAGCTCCCGCAGGCAAAGAGACAGAAGAAGAAGAAGAAGAAGAAGTGTGAACAAAAGAACAAACAAAGAAAGAGAGAGAGAGAGAACGAGGAGAAACAAAAGGTGTTACTTTTTAGCTTAGTAATTTTTTAGTACATGTAGCAATATTCTATTGCAATTTTTATTTTTTTGTTTATTTATTTATTTATTTGTGTATATGCAGAAGGGTATTTCATGGGGTTTATTATACGTACAAACATGTATTATTTCCAGATTTTTTTTTTTGGTCAAATAGATTTATTTCCAGATTAAGAGCTAGGGTTTAGGAGGGAGCCTGAGCTTAGGATTGCTTGACAGTCAAGACATGTTAAAGACGGTGGGAAGCAGGGAGCTGAGATTGACGACTTCATTGAAGCTAGGGTTATTAATTTTGGGACCCTGTCGCATTTACTGCATTTTAAACGGAAGATTTCGCCTAATAACCGCGATGCGTCATTGATAATCGAGGATCTAATTCCATCGCGGGTATTAAAGATAACCGATCGGGCATCTTAGATTTCGCTAATGGCTGGTCCAAAGTATGAAATGATTTTTCATTGAATATTTGATGAAGAATAATATTTTTGGTTTTCCTTTTTTTTTTCCATTTTCGGAAAACATTTTTTTAAGTTAATTAGCATTTGAAGATACCTATTAAAATTTTGTTATTTGTAGACATTGTACGAAGAAAGTACTTCTGGGTTGACGTCTTCTTTTTCAGGAACACCACAGGTACAACTTTCATCTGCTAATCTCATAACCAAAGTATCTTTGATATTCAAACTCGAATGGTGACCGAGCTT
This sequence comes from Rhodamnia rubescens, assembly GCA_021437795.1. Lineage (NCBI taxonomy): Eukaryota > Viridiplantae > Streptophyta > Magnoliopsida > Myrtales > Myrtaceae > Rhodamnia > Rhodamnia rubescens. The sequence continues at coordinate 5,904,101 of JAILYA010000002.1, read as the reverse complement.
CAATCTCGAAATGAGCTATTCCTTATCCAAGAAAGAAAGAAAAGGGAAAAAGAGAGAGAGAGAGAGAGAGACTCGAGTCGTCCTACAGTCATTTAGCTCGAGTTTATCGCCGTACAGGCGAACCGATCCTAACATGTAAAATGCACCGAGTTGATACAAGCCGAATACAAGTATCGAACTTCAAAGAACAAACAAATGCACTGAACAAGTCGAATGCGATAGTACCGTCCTTTAGGCCAAACAGTAATAACTCTTTATTAGCATCGTTTTGGGCAGGAAGCGCCTATTCTTCGGTGATCACTCATCAATAAAGCATGTGTCCGCGGATCACGTGAAAAACACTGACGCAGACGAGTCATACCGTGCCTAACCCTACCGGGTAAGGCAAGATGAGCAAAGTAAGAGGGATTCGAACCCTTCGTCTCATGAATGAAGCACCAATCGAGTGGGGCTATAACCATTCTCGAAAAGTAAAAAGACCGCCCTGAGATGCCCGAACTCTTTAGAAGGGCTGTAGACCAGATTGCTGAATCTGGACCTTGAGTATATTCTTCATGATGTGCACCATTCACCAAGCATGTGAGGGATCTTTCTAGCTAAGCAATATTACCCAATCTAAATAAACATTAAGCGAAGCTGGAGTCAAGATGGCATGCTAATCATGAATCTTTCTAGTACTAGCAATTCTTTCAGACCAGAAATTTTCAACTTTATGCTGAGAATGGGAACTTCATGCTCAAGTAGACAGATGGGAACTTCATGCTCAAGTAGACAGATTCTCTCACAGCCATCCTCCACCAACTAAAGCAAAAGGATGCCACTTGTTCCACTTGGGATGCCATGAGATCAGAGAGCGCATCACCTACTTTTTCCCACTTCCTACCTATAGTCAAGCAAAGACTCCAGGGTACATAAAAGAGCCTCTGAGCAGAGTCTCGAAGCCATTGGGTATTGAGTAAAACAAACAATATAGTAATTCCGAATCTGCCGCTTGACGTTAATAGTTGGTTAGCGCAAAACTTGACGCGAAATGTAAATGCTGACGGGCAATTGCAGGTATATTAGCACGATTATGGACACGATATCTAATATTGAATTTCAGTCTGGCAAATCCCCGTACCATGATTCCATAAATAAATGCACCGGCAGTGTAATAGATGCCCATCATGGGAATGCATGAAATATCATAACCTTATGTTGAAAACTTGGCTCTACGCAGAATCTGACATGGCTTCCGAAAGCTCAAGGGAGACAGGGCAATGGTCGCTTCCATAGAAACCTGTGTTGTGCTCAAGATCTTAGCATGAGGGTGAAGCTTCAAGGGAGATTAACTGAAGAAGAAGAAGAAGAAGAAGAAGAAAGATAATATAAAACTATTCATGACTTCATCAGTTACTATTGAGATCTTCATTGTGAAATAGTAAAATCATATTTTGCCGTTGGAATAGACCACTGAAAGGACCTTTAGGTCTCAGTCCACGGAGGAAAGGAAAGCAACTTATATGAATCTGTAGATGTATTTTTGTCGCATTTCCATAGGAATAAATTCTGCATGGAATTTCCCATTAGAACCTAAATGATAAAAATAAAGTTATCTTGGACTTCACTGAGCAGACAAATGAAGACAATGTTCTTCCCACTCACACATGATAACCCAGCATAAACTGATTGAATTATAGAAATGACAATCTATAGAAGACAAGCGAAACATAAAACAAGCCGAACCTTCCAATTCAATCCCTCGCCCATGCATCTCACATGATCTGATCCTATCTCTAAGCTTCTCCGAAACTATGAAATAATCAATTCTCATTCTTTTCCCTCTATACCTGCAAAATAAAAAGCCATTCATCACCTTGTGGCATAACAGATAAATTCTTCAATGTGATCGAATCGCTTTTTTTGGTTTAGCAGCTATGAAGAACTCAAATAATGCTTCATCATATACAAGTGCGTGCCACGATAAGTTGCTTCACATACTTCCCAATAGGATTTCCGGACCATGAGAAGCCACACTCCATATCCTTATCTTTGTGTAGGTATCGGTATGCATCTATGAGTTTTCCCCTAGAGCATAATTCAAATAAAAGCAACTAGAGTCAAAAGAAGTGTTGACAACACAAACATTTCCAAAAACCAATGAAGCCAAATCATATAAATGACATACTCCTTCAGTATGGCTCCAAAGCGCTTCCTCTCAGCCAAGGTAAATCCAGGCTGTCCGCAGTCCTGGGTATGCAAAAAAGAAACAATGACTACTCCAATCGAAGACTTTAAACTAACTGCCTTCAGTGAACTTAGCATGTGTGGCGAGTGTGAGATGGTTTCACGGTATTTCCAAGTAAAAAAGGATTCCAAATCAAGATTCTGAAGATGGCAGGCATATAACTTATAGTTGAGGACCATAATCTCTTTAAGAATCTGGGCTATCTACGAGGCAATTCGCTTAGATCTTACAATTTTACAAATCTAAGGTTCTAACAGTATTCACTCACGTGTTCGAATATAAAGGCAAAGCACAAGTCTTAAATTCATTTAAAGATAAAGATATCAAAATGCTACTTTGAGTAAGTTCCATCTCTTCGAAAGTCAAGTCCTTTTGGATTTTCCCGTCTCTACATTCCACATGCATTATTCATTTCATGGCAAGAGATGCCTGTCCAAAAGCCAAAATGTACAGGCAAACAAGGGAAAAATTATATTCCATTTATTCACACGCCCTTCAGATGACAAAATTATCACACACGACCAAGGAAATGACACTCCAGTTCCCATAGCAGCAACAGTCTATATGGTTTTTAAAACCTTCTATACAACAAAACAGTAAAGTAAGCAATTAATTACCTAGCAAAAAGACACTCCTAAGCAAATAAAATAAATGACATTCAGCAGAGCAGTCCCTGCTCAATCCCGCCCAATTAAAGTCTCATACCATAAAGCCAAAGAAAGTTCAATAAGTAAAGCATGATATCTAGACATAGCCAGCATCAAGAATATCCAATTTCACATCAAACATTACCTCTGCATTAGGAGGGACATAACCATTGAGTTTTGCAGTGCTAAAGAACTCTGGATGACTAACATCAATCTCTTCATGGCTGCAGATGATAAATAAGAACAAGCCAATAATTGCATGATTAACTGCACAAAGTGTCACATCATCATATTGCAAACGTGTTTGTCTGAAAACCTTTAAAAGCATGCTTAGGGCTAAGAAATTAAACCAAGCATACTGCATGATTACCTAAGATATTGTTAAAGTAGACATAAAACTTGGTAATACAGAAGGCTTTTTAAGTCAATGCAAAACTTGCTGTAGTTCACAGTAGAAGGTTCAATCTTAGTTTAAGCTATGTAATAGTCAAAGACCATCCGAGCCAAGAACAGTAGGCAGTTCAATCTTTACAAACAAAGACACACCATCGACACACCATCTGGCATCATAGCATATGCTATCCTCAGGGTTGAACTTTCTGTAGGCACATTTATGGCAGTTCACGGCCATAGCAACTGCAATGTCATGAATATGGAGAGAAAAATGCAAGGAAAGGGACAACGCAGCAAGATGTAATGAGATGGTGATTAACAACTCAAATAGTACCGAGACAAAGTCAAAGGAAAAGAATAAGAAAGGAGACGACCTCACCTCACATTAAGATCGCCGCACCAAATCAAGGGCTTGTCTACCGATTTGACAACAAACTCTAGTAACTTTTTATCCCACTTCCTTCTTCTTTGAAATGCGTTCTCCTCATCCTTCCAACCATTGTTAGGGGAATATGTATTCAACAAACGAAATGTCTTGAATTCAGCCAAGATAACTCGACCGTCTAGCTCGTGCTTGAATGCTACACAAAGACAATAAAAGCATTCTTCATTCATCCACAAATATACACTTAAGGAATGGATTCTCTTCATGGCAATTCTCTTTGCAAAAGACTAGCACTGATTTCAAAAAAATCGAATCATGCCTCAACCCGTGAACTTAAGCCTCTAAATGGTGGGCACTATCATATAGCTTATCGTGATATCAACGCCAGAAATCCTCTATGCGGATCGGATCCCAAACCCTCTTTCTCCTCCATTAGAGTATTATATTCAAAACCCTGGATTGTAAATATCAATAGTCAAAGCACAGTCTCGAACCTTCATATGTGTTGATACCAATATCCACATAATATAACAGCTAGCAGTTTAAAAAAGAAAATTATTATCCGACAGCTTATAGCTGATGCCTGAATTTGATTTAATATCCGACTCTAGTAGGGCTGAAACGGTAATATTTGCTTTGTCCTCCTCAGTTCTTTCAGAAACAGATGATGGAAGAACTAGGAAAGATAAGAGAAAAGATGTCCTTCATTTAAGTTTAGGATCAAATCAACAAGAAGTGCTGAATGAAGGGTTGCACTTCAACAATTCAACCACAGATGAAATAAACAGTGAAAACCCTCAAGCCATTATTATCCTTCTAAGGAATCTATGCTTTAACTTACAGTCTGCAAACTACCCATTCAAACTAGATAGGAAGGCTGTGCAGAAAGGGTCCATATTCAGACTAAGGTATAATAAGTTAGGACAATTTCCTCTTTCGTTTTGGACAGTATAGCAAAGTCAAGTATAGGGCACCAAGGGAGTGCAAACCCTTTAAAAAATCTAGTAATAGTACAATATTTACATATAACATAATTCACGCAAAATTCATCATACACAATTTCCCTTTTTCTTGAATAAGTTATCTTAAATTCCTATTAGAAATTTAGCTCTTATTTTGCAATATTTCAAAATTTCAAATAGCATATTGTAATCTAAACTCTAGTAGGATCAAGTTTCAAGAGCTTATAATTTTTTTAGGAAGATAACATCTTCATGGAAATACATCAAACAAAATAAAAAAAGGAGAGTTCAGTGGGTGCAATTATGCAGACTCGACAATGCTTGGAGTCATCCCTGTACTGAAGCATGTGCATCTGAGTACATTTTTTATTCCAGTAAAAATTGCTTAAGCATACATATGATTAAGTCTTCCAATTCCCGGTTTCAATTAAGAGTAATTGTTTTTAGGCCAAAAACAGGTAACAACTTCATTTTCATGTACCTTTGCTATCGAGAGAAAAGAAGACTTTTGGTTGGAAGCACTTCTTCACTAACAGCGCAGTCCCTGCATACTTAGAATCTCCAAGGGACCACCAAACACGATATTGTCCAAAGGGGGGACTTGAAAGGGCACGCATCAGCATCTACTCATGGTGAGACATAAAATGGCACAAACATTCTTAATTAGCATAGCCATGAGGATCAGCACTTCATAAGTGATAGCACAATATACCTGCTTTTCCTCTCGCGAGGAGCTTGTATCATCTTTCAACTCTCCAGGATTTTTAGGCGCACCTTTTGAACCAGCTGCAGGCATCCTTACTTCCTACCATCCCCGAGCTGTTAGATGGTTTTCTTTACAAAAAAATCCATAAGGTACCAACTTCAAAAACCAGCACAGTATTATATATAAACGGCTATCATCACACACATGTTTCAAAACTGATAGGTTGAACTCACAGTTAAGAACAAAAGATGGAGGAAACAAAAAGGCAGGAGTTCAAATTGGATTCACGGCTTGCCTCCTTAGGCCATACAATTTGATCAATAAAACAACTCGACCGGATGCATTTAATTGTGATAGCAGCAAGTCTATTCCTACCTAAAAAGGTTTTCCTTTTATCATACATAATGACAAAACGTGCACCAATTTGAGAAACCAAATGAACCTAGCAGTTTAAAATGTACACTACACATAACACGGGTCATGCCTGGACGAACACACATTGCAGACCACAAACCTCTTCAGGAAAATGCAGCAAAATCGATAACTCCCGACACAAAAAAAAATCTAAAACAACAGAAAGAAAAAAAAAACCAACACCCATTTCACTTCATCATCCGCAGTCCGAACACGGAAAAGCCCCCCTTTTTTATTCCATATCGCAACTTAAATGGCTGATGAAACAGGGAAAAAAAAAGTACAAAGTGGGTGACTCAGTAATCACCTGTATTGCAATGACGTCGGGGTCGAGATCAGAGACGAACTTGGTGAATTCGGGCCAGTTGTTTTTTACGCGGAGGAGCAAACTGTTGGCATTCCAAGTCAAGAACTTCAATGGCTCTTTCTTCTTCTCTTCACCTGTCGTTTCACTGTCGTCGCAGCTTTGAGACAGAGCAGGCTTCTTGTTGGAGCCGTCTTTCTCCACAGGCTTGAAGAAACGCTTCATCCTGCGTTTCCCCCCTTTCTGCTCTCCGCACAGTCTCTCTCTCTCTCTCTCTCTCTCTCTCTCTCTCGCTCTCCGGTGTGCCGAGGTCTGGTCTCTCTAAGTTGCCAGGACTTTACTCGGGTCGTCTCACTCCCTCGGACTCGTCCGTCCCGGAAAATCCCCCGGAAAAGTACGATTTTGGAGTTTCATTAGGAGCTAGAATCACGGCGCATCATTGTGACAACTCCCACAAAGACGTTTGATTGCCAAAACGATGTTAGGGTCCACTGAAGGTGGAGATGCTCAGGATTTACACATGAACGGCTGTCGAAGAAAGTACCGCTCATGGGCTCAAACAAGTTTCTTTTGATCTAAAGATGGGGAAGGGGTCATCAAGGAAATGTCCAAATTTGTATATTAGATCAATCCAACTTCGTTGTGGGCCGATAAAGAAGCGGCCCATGAGCCTGCGGGGGCTTATTCTTTGTTGGCTTTTTCATTATTTTCGTATCCGTGATAGTGTGAAAAGGAGACCCCGGCTCCAAGTTGTTCGGGAATAGTGGAATAGCGGCGTTGAGTTTGTTTCTCGACCCTTTGTCTTTAGTATTAGTCAATTCTAAAAGATCCCAGCTTTCATGCTTTGGTGGGTCTCCGCTGGGCCGACATTAAGGCGAAAGTTAGAGGAGCGAATGAGATTAGATACCCTGTAATTCTAGCCGTAAAACGATGGATACTAGGCGTTGTGCATATTGACCCGTGTAGTGCTATACTTTTATAATTTTATAATTTGTTTTAGTAAGGGCCCTGCTATGAAAAAAAAAGGAAAAACAAAAAGGGTCTTTGGGGTTGCTTTTTTCGTTGGTTACAAATAAGAGTTCGAAGAAGGGGAAAGAGAAAGAGTCCTCGACTCATCGTCATTTTTAACGGGCCGTCTTTTTCTTTTCATGCCTAATCAGAGCATTGAAAATAACGATTTCTCTTTGTTAAGTATGATTAAGGATTGTTTCAGAGCACTTGTTAACGGCGTCCTATCATGATTGAATAAATAAAAGCGGGCGTCTTCGGTGTCGTCGAGGGAAAATAAGTTGGAGAACCTTATAAAAATGAACATTCTAGAAGGAAATTTGAAAGCGGGACAAGGGGGGGCCATTGATTCTTGGGGTTTTGAGAACGGCCTTTCATTTGGATAGCAATGTTAAAATCACCATCTTGGAGCTTTTAAAATGTCTCGAAATTATTTCAGTAATCACAATTGCTCGGTCTAGGAACGAAAGGAGGGTAATAGGATATCGAGATCCATGATGCATTCCAACGAAAGAGTCGCAAGAAGAAAATCGGGTCCGTGATTTCAAGTTTCTAAACTTAGAATTACTTTCTGTTTCATAATTATAAAATGAAAATAATTTATGGTCGTAATCTAACCACAATAAAATGGTTATTAGCCTTTTGCTAAGATGTATTTCCATGAAATAGTGCGGACATTGCTTTGGTACATAACTTGAAAATGTTGTTCTTGGTGCTTTTTAAGTGTCGGATGAACTTTGACTTGTTGCGATACATCGAATCCAACGACTGGGGGATGTACCAAGAACAACTCACGAATAAAGTGTTTTGATTGGTGAGATGAGATCAACTAGTGTCGACAGCGAAAACAATTCGAATTATTTTCCGACAGGGAGGGGGCCACCTTAAGTGATAAAGCACGATTATTTTGTCCCACTAGCTGTGGATGAATTTGGCTCTCTTGTATTCTCTCTTTCCCCTGCCGACAAGTGACAAACTTAGTCGATAATAACAGAATTCGAATGCAATTCAAAGAGCATCAATAACTCGCCAAGGAAGTTATCAATAACAAAAATAAGTTATCTATGAAAACCTTTACCAAGGCAAAGTTATCGACATCGACATATAATTGTCGAGTAGCGGTATCCTATAAATTTTTTTAGATTTGCATTTCTACATGATAGATAATTCCCCATTGTTATGTGCATTGCCACTATTTTAAGATATATTAACTTCTTGTGGATAAATGTTGTTGTGATTTCATGTGATCACAAATAAAATTAGGATGTTATTTGTCCAGAAGGTAGGATTAGGGAGTTATCTCTTTAAATTCAATAATCGTTTGTAACCACCGATTGTAAATTTTAAATAACCACATCGTAATTTTTGTATACCAACAATCAATCGCAGAACTCAAAATTATTTGCAAATTTATATTATTCGTTACTTTGGAATTTTTTATGATGCAAAAATTAATTTGCAATAAATTTATCATAAATATACTAATTTAAGATGAATTTATTATAAATACATCAATTTCGATTTTTTTCGTGATATTGAGCATGCCGGTGGTCTCAAAGGACCTAGTTTTGTCGACACAATATTTTATTTTGAATTCATGCAATTTGGTATGAGAATGATAATTGGAGTCACATGGATCCTTGAAGAGTGCCCACGAAGCCCTATGGCTATTCTAATGCAACACCACATCATTGCATCGGACGGCGTGGACCACATTCTTTGGTTCCCCACTATTCTAATCCCCAACCACTCCGAATCCTCCCTCCTCCTTCTTCTCTCTCCTCCAAACACATTGCGCACCTGAATCGCTTGTGTCAGAGCCAAATTCCATCTTTCAGAGCTTTAGCGATGAACAGATTTGTTCATCGAAGTCCGGAAGAAGAGGAGGACTACTCTCAAAATAGCAAGAAACGTTTGAGAGCAATACTTAAATTTGGAGAAAAGTCAAATGTGAGAGGAGGTTTTACTCCTGAGGTTATGTGGATTTTCCATATTTGGGGAGCCGAGGCCGGATCGGATGCAGGTTGCGATGGAAACCCGTCTCCTGTTATCGCTTGTTGGCTCGGATAAAGAGATACCCAAGTCGAGATTGAGTAAAGAACCACACCCCCACACGACTCAATTTTCCAGGAATTATTGGTGCAAAGGCCGAGATTTTCCCGAGAAAAGTTACAGAGAGAAACAATTCCTCATTCTATCAATCACAAATTCGTGTGTACAATCTCTATCTTCGATCTGGGTTGCGTGGATTTTCCCAAGATGATCAAGAATAACGAATCTATAGAACGAAAATACAGAAAAAGTAACGAAGGAGGGTGTAAAGAATGAATTTTATGACCTGCGATTTTGCTTCGTCTTCTTGGCCTTCTTCCTGAAAACGACCTCAGTGTCGAGGCCAAACCCGTCGATACTCCTCGTCTCCACCAGCTCCGACTCTTTGAACATCTCCACCAGCGGATCCACGCTGTACAGGTCGTTGGCCGAGTACTTGTCCGTCCTGTGCTTGACCGTCACGTGCAGCGCGCAGATCCCCCCGGGCTTCAGCGTCCGCTCGATCTCCCCGACGAACTTCCACGGGTACAGCGCGTGGTCGAACACGTTGGAGAACTCGAAGTCGAACGTGGCGTTCGGGAACGGCTGGTGGTGGAAGTCGCCCTCGATCACCAGCGGGGGCGAGGCACCAGATCGATCCCGATCGAGTCGTTGACGCCGATCAGCTTCAGCGCCGCCACCTCCTGGCCGACCCTGGCCCCGATGGAGAGCGATCTGGAGGAGTCGGAGAGGAAGTTCCTGCTCTTCAGGCTCTCGAAGAAGCGGGCGAAGACGCGGACCTTGCGGTCCCAGTCGCGGGTGGTCCAGATCTTGCGGAGGTTGGGGTTGAGCGTCTTGTTGAGCTGGTGCTGGATGTAGGCCTCGTAGGAGGGGTACCCGGGGCGGATTCGGATGCCGGCGCCGGAGGAGGAGGAGGAGGAGGAGGAGGAGGAGGGGGCGGGTCGCGGGAGGCGGCGGTGAGGCGGTGGAGAGGGGTCTGGGAGGCGAGGAGGAGGAGGACGGAGAGGGAGAGGAGGAGGGAGAGGACGAAGGGCTTGAGGAGGAGAGGCAGTTTGGAGATAGAAAGGAATTTCATGTCTGCATGAAGAGAGAGAAAGCGAGAGAGAGAGAGAGAGAGTGTGTGTGTGTTTTAGAGAGAGAAGATTGTACGAGAGCCTTCACGAATGGGACACAACCTTTTGCTCCTGGGGGTGTCTGGACTTTCCGAGTGAGTTTTTTTGTTTTTTTTTTTCCATTTTCGGTAATTTCCCAAATATATCCCCTTTGAGTTTGATCAGAACAAAAAGAAAAAGGCAAAATTGCATTCTACGGACTAAGCATATTCACTTGTCATGGGCCGAAACTTTCCTAACCAAGGAGAACCGCAGACCACGCTTGATGAGCCAGAACATCAGATGAGCCTTCCCTCTTTAAATCTATGGCTAAATCGTGTTCATATCTGTTGGAATTAATTGGATCGAATTAATTAAAGCGCCCATAATGGGCTAAAACCGAATTGCGGTTAGCGTATGGAGGTTACCGATGGTTACCAAAGAGAAGTTATCAAAAACAGTTATCTTTTATTTTGAATAAAAGATCAGTCGGAGGGAGGATGCGTAAGTCCTGTTCCTCACAACGCCGTTCTCCCTCTCTAACTCTCGAGAACAATGCTCCCGAGACTCCCTCGCACTATTCGGATGGTTGATTCTCGCAAGGCCATTCGTCGGAGGCTATTAGTCCGTGGACTCGTGTGATCGTATTCCGATCGGTGATATAAGTTAGTAATTCATTGAGCATGTTATAGTATGTTTTTCTCCACGTTTGTCGTATTAGAACAGGAATTTGTTTCCGTCACCATGAGGGATCGTACCTCGCCCCATCTAGTTCGAGCATTCAATCCCTCGAGTGAGGCATGTGGATCACTTTAGTTTGGGCCAAGACTATCATCACGACCACTTTGCATGCGAGAGGGCAACCTCATATTTACAGATCATCGAAGAAAATAATAATCTCATTTTTGGATCCGTAACACAAATGATTTGACACCATTTTTCCAAATCAATTGTATCAACCCTTCGCATATCTCATGCTTCAGCCCGATAACACAAAACTCCAAAAACTTCTAGCCCACAACAATCGTGATACTCTCCTCCACCCAATTTTCGCAAGCCCTTGTTGTCGATAATTCTGTCGCTTGCTTAACGTTCTTCGATCATCATTCCACTCCCTTGGTACTCACATGAATGACAAGCACTCGCTCAACATAACATGTCACTCGATGGATTCCACTCCATCAATTGCTTCTCCCGATCAAAGCCGTTCGTGAATCTCCATTCACTTAGGCCCTCCTAACAATTATGTCATCCCGGCCAACTACACTCCATCGATTGCTCCCTCGACCAATTTAGAATGTCTACTCGATACCATCTATCATGGGCCAAAACTTTCCTAACGGACATCCCCACACATAACCAGATGAGCCGAAATACCAAGCCGCCTTTCCCTTGATTAACCGTTTTCAAGGACAGTATGGCCTAATTTAGTTCATGCATTTAGCCCCCGAGTGAGACATATAGACCACTTCAGTACAACCATCGGTTTCACCCTATCGGGCCATCATCGGGAAAGTGGTGCAAGCTCCCGATTAGTTTACGCACAGGAAGCCAGTTATCATAGATCTTCTAAGACAGTAGTCATCCCATCATCAAACTTTTAGCACAAATACCCTGACGTCATTCCCTTGAACTAGTCGTATCAACCCTTCTGCATCTTTTACACTTCACCCCGATTGCTCAAAGCTTCACATGAGCCCATATGAGTGAGAGAAGTCGAACCATGACAAACACACTTTGCACCCTCCTATTAACATTGAAACCGCGAAATTGCAAAGAATTTTTGTTCTTATGACTAGTGGAATCAATCTATATCTTAAGACATATCACGTGTTTGTGGTTTTCTTTTTGATCCCATTTGCATCTACATGACACTATTGGGTCCGAACACCAACTCATTGTGTTTAGAAAGAACGTAAATGTCACTAAATAACCGAATAAGCATTTTCAACATAAACTAGTCACCATTCTTTGTGGTTGGAATTATAGAATCAGAAGTTCACTTGGTTTCACATAGAGTGAATTATCGAAGTCGCTAGGTAAGGTTTAAAATTCCAAGTTTCCTTAAATAGGGCCATATTGTTTGGTCGTCCGTTACAAGATCTACGTACTTCGAGCAGATTGGATGTTTGGGCTATTATCCACCTGTTTTCAAGGATAAGACTACCATTGAAGAAAAGCGTGAGCCTGCTGTAGGTAACCTAGCAAATTTGAGCTTCTATCAATGGAACTCATGTGAAACGTCGAAGGTCTATAATCTCTTTGGGAAAAAGTACCAAAAAAGTCCTAAATATATTGTATTGATACAAATTAAGTCATAAACTTTTTAATTGGACCAATTTATGGTGCATTTGATTTGGGTTTGGAAATAGGCTTTAGGATAGTGCAAATAACTTTAGCCTATGGGGTTTTAAGGAAATGCAAACGGCGTTTGGTGAAAAATGCTGTCGTCCAAGTCGCGCGACCTCGGGCCTCGTCCCCGAGGTCACGCAACCCCGACGACGGCCGCCTGGGTCTCACGGCCCTAGGCTGCCCTTGCCGGGGTCTCCCAACCCCTGGCGGCCTCAACCCTAGGGTTTGATTTTTTTTTTTCTTAATAAAAATAATGTAGCAAAAAAAATGAGGGTAAAACAGAAATTTGAAAGAGTAAGAGAGAGTAATTTTGGAAGAAAAAATCCTAACCCATCATTTGGCCAAATCTTGAAAGCACAATGCTAGTCCCTACTAACGCTTTAACATTGAGCTTTGAGCCTTCCCAGGCTAGCTTTCATCCCAAAATCTCTTGAGAATGTTTACCAAACGCCTACAAATTTTCCTTAAGAGGCTTTGGAAAAGTTGAACCAAACACACCTTTAGCCTAAACCTTTTCATATTGGTAGCAATTCATTCTATTCGGCCAATTTAGGCTGAAAATCATTCACTAATATGGACTTAGGCCGTTTGACATGGCACAACCAGTCTTGACGTAGACATTTTTACTATTGTTTAATAATATTTTTTAATTTTTTTTCCTTCTTATATGTTTTTCTTTCCGGCCACTTGCAAAAGAAAATGGAAAAAAGAAAAAACAATAAAAAAAATATTATTAGAAAGTAGTAAAAATGTCGACACTAGCGCCCACATCGGCGATTATCAACCTAAATTGCTCGGATGTACTAAATTGGACCAATGTGAAAAAATATATGACTAAATTGATTCAATTGAAAGATTTATGATTGAATTAGTACCAATGTAATATGTTCATGACTTTTTTTTAAAAAATATTTTCCCAATCTCTTATTATTAGAAAGTAGTAAAAATGTCGACATCGGCGCCCACATCGGATTATCAACCTAAATTGCTCAAATGTACCGAATTGGACCAATGTGAAAAAATATATGACTAAATTGATTCAATTAAAAGATTTATGATTGAATTAGTACCAATGTAATATGTTCATGACTTTTTTTTAAAAATCTCTTCCCAATCTCTTTGTCAAGTTTTTCATGTTTTTTTTTTTTTTTGGTGCGTCGGAACTTTGCCAAGATTTAGCTAGTAGTACATGCTCTGTTGGAGCAACGGCGAAAACCCTTCCGGCTTAGAGTCCCCAGGAGTAAGATCGTATCAGCCAAAACTCGTTTGGAATAGAAGTTCGTCGGCGGAAACTGCGCTATTTTTGACCTCGTGCTTGCTGGTTTGGTGACAAGCAGTAATCTGTGTGGGTCAGTGAGCACGGGCAAAGCTTGTCATCACTAACTATGTGAAGACGTTTTCAAACCCAAATCGAACGCACCGATTTGTCATGGCGACGTGAAAAGAGATTTTCTGGCGATTGACTCCTTCCCCGCCAGATAAAAACAGTCGGGGGATATAAAAACATATAAATTCATAGAATGTTCAGAACAAGGAATTCCAAGGAGTCCCTTAGATTAGTTTACTCTGAAGATGTAAGAAAGCATGAAGGGCATAAGGCCATAGCAGAGGAGGCTGTGAAGCTTTACAGGAAGCTTTTGGGCACCTCCAGCTCTGTTCTTCACAAGCAACTGACACACTCCACCAGATTATACAATTCAGGCTAACTGACGATCAACGCACAAGATATGTTGAAACCAGCCAAGCAATGGAAGTTAAATCAGCTCTTCGGGCCATGAATGGGGACAAAGCACCCGGCCAGTATGGCTTTTCTTCTCTGTTCTTTAAGGCAGCATGGACAGTAATTGGAGGAGGATTTTACTGATACAGTGATGGAAACTTTTCTGATCTTCAAAGCTGATGAGAATACTCTTTAACATTACTGCTATTCCACTAATTCCAAAAGTGAAAAGTGCATCTAAGATGACCTGGTTCAGGCCTATTTCTTGTTGTAATGTCATTTATAAATGCATTACCAAGATCTTGGCAAATAGAGATTTTGCCATTTTTCATTAATAGCAGCCAGTCTGATCTTGTTAAGGATAGAAGGATTGCTGATAATGCTCACTTCGCGCATGAACTAGGTAAAAAACTATCATAGCAATCATACTTCTCCTCAAGGAATGACAAAAGTTGACACAATGAAGGCTGTCGACTCAGTGAAGTCGGATTTTGTGCTCAGCATCTTGCAGACTATTAAAGTGCCTGAGAACTTTCCTTAATGGAAAAGGGTATGCATTTCTTCCCCTTACTTCTCAGTCAGCTTGGATGGAGGGCTTGACGGATTTCTTGAAGAGGAGAGAGGACTGAGGCAAGGAGATCCTTTATTTCTATGTGATTACCGTGAATGTCTTCTACAGAATGTTGGACTCAGGTACACAAGAGTGAAGGATCAGGTATTATCTACCTTGTGCTGAGGTAAAATTGACTTATTTGAGTTCTGCCGACGACTTCTTGATATTTTGGAAAGAAGAAAGGGCATCCTCGCCAGAAGTATTATCTCTTTCTCAGGAATTTCATAGTATGTCTGGCCTCAAGATAAATCCTGAAAAATCTCAGCTTTTACCTTCCTGGATATGAGTTTGATCACAGCAAAGATCTTCTTCAACTCAGTAACTTTCAAAGAGGATCTCTTCCTGTCAGATATCTTGGCCTTTCACTCATTTCAGCTGTGCAGGAAGATTGCATTTAATATTATCAGCTGTGTATAGCATGGTTAATTACTGGACTCAGATCTTTGTCTTGCCAAAGGGAGTACTTAAAGTTGTAGGAAGCAACAAGTGTTCTGCTTTTCTGCGGAAAGGCCAAACTGGGCATGCTTATGGAGCAAAAGTTGCCTGCTCTGACGTATGCATTCCGAATTTTGCAGGGGAGCTTGATCTTAGGAATCTTGCTTTGACAATGCTGCTTGTATCCTTAAAAAAACTCTGCAATTTGCTTCTGAAATCAGGCTCTTTATGGATTGCATGGGTTGATTCTATTTTGCTGAAGGGGTCTAGTTTGTGGCAAGCCAAGGAGAGATCAGACAGCACATACGTGGAGGAAAATGCTCAACTGAGGCATTTATTTAAACCACATATCAAGCATGTGCGAGGTAGTGGAGAAACTCTCTTTATGGTATGATGAATGGCATCCATATGGGATGTCGATTGAAAAATACCCTCTGAATCATTTATAGCTTCACGTGATAAAGCAACAATTGCAGATGTCCTCAAGGCAAATGACTGGAGATGGCCTTTAGCAAGGTCCGTTGATCTGCTTTGACTTGCAGATTGCTTTGTGTGGGTTGATTGCTCCAACCTCTGGCTTTGTAAAAAGTGGTATTTACTGGACCATCTAGTGGCTCTTTCTCTATAAAGGAGACTAGGAAGCTAGGGGAGGAAATGTGGGAACAAAGTGATTGGGGAGAGGCTTGTACGGTTTTCGCCTAATGTGCCAGAATATGGCTTTACAACTTGGCTGGTGATTCATAATAGGTTGCACACATTGGACAGAATGAAAACTTGGTGCGGCATGGATAGCCCTTGTGTGCTATGCAGACAAGATGAAGAATTTCGAATGCACTGGTTCTTCAAGGGTGTGTTCTGAAAGCGGATTTGGGAACAAATTATACAGCTACTCTCATGTCCTAGATCTGCAAGTGACTGGAAGGATGA
Source organism: Rhodamnia rubescens (assembly GCA_021437795.1). Classification (NCBI taxonomy): domain Eukaryota; kingdom Viridiplantae; phylum Streptophyta; class Magnoliopsida; order Myrtales; family Myrtaceae; genus Rhodamnia; species Rhodamnia rubescens. Next base: position 5,887,865 of record JAILYA010000002.1, on the reverse strand, counting down.
ATTTACTTGGGTCATGCAGAACATGGAGGGGAGTTTGAATGGAACCGGGAATGCAACAATTTATTATCTCTGGAAAGAGAGGAACTTACTAAAGCATGGAAATATATCCCCTCAATCTCCCCGTGTCCTTGATGCAGTTGTTTTTTTCTGTAATAGTCTCTGTAGAAGCTATGATTCAGGAAGGAAATAAGAGAGTTACTGCTGATGTGAAGTGTTCATCTAAAATTGGCAAGTTCATGTGACTAACTTTTATGTAATCTGGTGACATGGTTTTGAGTTTGCATCTTGTTTTTCTGGGTAGTATCTTGCTGTTGATACTGGCAGTGTGGGTGTGGAACATATAATTCATAATGTTGTTCTTTACGTGTGTGGATCATTAGATTGAATATGCTGTAACGGACTTCCGTGGTGTTTTTCACAAGTCATGCAATAAACTGGATAATTTAATTATCCAAAGAATTTGCATAATATCACAAGTCGTATATGTCTACAGTACTTTCAACTATGCCGAGGTTTCCAAAATAAGTACCTCTGACAGCATACCATCGTCTTGTGGAAATAGTTCGGCTCAGCAATGCTTGACAGCTGAACAAAGCTCCAAAGTGTCAATCTCCCATTTAAAGATACCTCAACAAGTCATCTTCCGTATCTTGTGAAGCTTCTTTAGTTGCACAGTCTGAATGAGGGACAGATCTTTTTAGCCCACCAACCAGCGTAGACACAGTCGAATACAAGCTTTCGGAGCACAGCAGCATTTGCCAACAAAAGAATCTCCACTTCATAGCTGCACGCATCATCTTATGGCCAGCAGCAAACAACAATGGCCACTCTAATCGTCTCACCGGATATCAACCAAGGACAAATGCATAAGACCAGCCAAAGATAGCTGAGGCAGGGAACCAACACAGTTTAATACCCTTTTTTTTCCCAAGAGCATCTTCAATGTCCATCGAATGCCCTTTGATGTCTTATCCTATTCTTCCAGAACTCATCTTTCTTTCCTTTCTTCTTGGGTCTCACCAAACCCATTTTGCTATTGACTATACCAAGAATAGCACTCCTGTCCTTCCTATTCTTTATTGCAGCTTTAACATCCAATATTTCCCTGAGCTTTTGGTATGATTTGGCATCTGGCACCTGTCCACTTTTTACCATCTTCTTGTGATAAAAGAATGCCCTCCTGAAATCACGAACACGGACAAAGGCATATATCATGGTCGAATAAGTGATAGAATCAGGCTTCAGATTCAAAGTTGCCATTTCTTTCAACAGTTGGGGCAACTTCAAGTGCTGACCTCCTCGTGCATATGCATTAATCAGCATATTATAAGTCATTACAGTTGGCTGCAGACCTATCTTCCCAAATTCATAGATCACATCTCTGGCTTCGACGTAGTGACCTTGCTTAGCAAATCCATCAAGGAGAATGTTAAACGTGACTCGTGTCCCTTCAACTTTGTCGCTAATCATCATTTTCCATATTTTCATTAACACTTGGATGTCACCAGCACGCCTAAATGCATCCAGGAGAGTGGTGTAGGTTTCAATTGAAGGTTTGATTCCTTCTCTTAGCATATCCTCAAATGTTGTGTAAGCTTTTTCATGCCAACCACTCACTGAATAAGCATGAACAAGAGCTGTATAAGAATGTAAATTTGGTTTTATACCAACTCTCCTCATCCTCATGAATGCGCCTGCCGCCATATCACTCATTTTCCTCTGCCTCCCGTATGCACTAATCAAGCATGTATATGAAGTGGCATTTGGCTCCAAGCCCATCTCTTGCATATCTTTAAGAAACTTCTCAACAATCTCAGGCTGCATCCTTCTGCTGTATGCATCCATCAGGATATTAAAAGTGGCAGCAGTGGGTTTGAGGCCTTTGCTGCTTTCATTTCAGCAAAGAGACCTTCAGCTTCTTCAATTTGGTTGGATTTGCTATAAGCATCCATTAAAGTGTTGTATACAATGACATTTGAAGGGATACCTTTCTTTTCCATTTCCGCTTGGATGATAAGAGCTTCCTTCCTCAGCCCCTCGTCACAGAATGATTTTATTAGAGCACCCATGAATTCTGAACTCCATTTAACTCCCTTTCTATTCATCCTCTCAAAGAACTCCCACGATTCTTTAGCGCTGTGGCCATTCTTCCTCATGACCGTGATGACTATAGAGCACGTCACGTGATCCAGCTGAACATTATTAGCCTCCATTGCCTCATACACCTTCCAAGCATCCTTGTAGCTGAAACATATGACGAAGCATCTCATTTAGAACGTCTGCACAGAGGTGGGAGACAAAAGGGAGAGGGAGAAGTAAAAGGCAAGGGAATTATAGATTGAAGGAAGACAACTATTGCGAGTAAAAAGTTCAATGTCACTGATAAAAGGATGATTGCATCTATCTGGGGTATGTTCTTATTTTGTTTCTGCGGTAACTCGCGTAGGATATGAACATGGTCCAGATCTTGCACAGCGATCCAACAGATTTTCCTTCAGACTTAGAAAAATAGAGCCAAAAGCCAAAAACTTACACCCACCAAGATATTACATATTGACAGGAGATTCAGACCTCATGCAAATGTGAGAAGACAATACGATAAACTACCTCCTCCAAAACTAAGCTTAAATTAGCCTCAAGGACTTTGCTGATCTGACTATGAACAAAAGCACAATTGGGGTCACACAAAGTCAATCACGATGCAGCATAACAAATAAAGAAGCACGAAACCAACGAACAAACTGAATATATGGAGACAGAGAACTCCAAACATTTCCATTTCTCATACCTCCCGGAGCTCATCAGCCCTGAAATAGCAGAATTGTAAACACGAGCATCTCTGAACTCTTTCTTGTTCGGTAGATTTTCAAACAAAACCAACAATTTGTTCCCCATTCGAGCTCTTCCCAACATGGGAAACATGACCGAGCATGCCCGAGCAGTAACAAGAGACGGCTCCTGCAACCCCATCCACTCGAAAAAGTAAATGCCACTCTTCACAAGCCCCTCCTTTTCCATAAACCCCAACGCCTCCACGCACTCTTTCGCACCAATCTTCCCCTCGAAATCCCCCAATAACTCACCCAACGTCGTGTTCACTGGCAAGCTCCTCGCAAGTTTCAAAATTTCTCCGATCCCACCCTCATGCAAAGCTTCTGAGGCCGAACCCGAAGACCCCTTTTTCTCTGCGTCTCCAATAGCAGGCACTGATGCATCCTCAGCTTCAGAATCTGCACCAAACCTGGGAGCGAGACGCCAAGACGAGCGACGGTTGTTTTGGAGGGAGAGTCTCCCTTCGCATGGTGGGTCTTGCGCAGGGGTGCGAGACTTGAAGAATCTAAGAATTGGGTCATCGCTGTCTTCTTCCGGTTGCTGTCGCCGCCGCGGCTGCGATTGCGGCAACACTTGTGGTCGTCGTCGCTGCTGCGGCTGCTGCTGTTTATGTTGCTGGAGATGAGGAAGGAAGATGGAAGAAGTTGGAGAGCGAGAAGAGGAAGAGGGCGCGGTTGCAGATAGAGAGAGAGGCTTGGAGGTCGTAGAGATGCCGGGGACGGAGTACGACTTGGTGAAGTGAGCGTGAGGAGGAAGAAGAAGTGGAAATGGCGAGCGTTGTTGGTTCGGGAGAGCCATTGTCTTGTCCGCGAGAGATCGATTTGATTGCTGGTATTTGTACGATCGAGTAACAGTAACAACCAATGACCATCTCTAAAATTATTCGTTTACAATTTGACTAATAATGTTACGAATAATTAAAAAGGATCGAGCCGTATAAGTGTTAATTTATTAAGGTGGGAATTTCAAATAATGGCTGAAATTGCCCTCATTCTCTGATATAGTGATTTGAAATGAAACTTATTTTAAATACAAATTCGAAATTTGCGTAACTTATTTCAAACAAGAACTTAAAGCGTGCCCAAAAAAAAGAACTTAAGTGGTGCGACGTGGCCTCATAGGTATTTTTGTAATTTACTTTTTTATTCTTTTTTTGCTTTTTAAAAAAATATAAATGATAGAAGTTATAAAAATAAAAATAAAACAATATAGGTTGCTCCTCCAGCCGATGGGGTCTCGGCGAGTGCTGATAACCTTGCCAACTTCGTCTCGATTACGGACATCTTATGTTAGATTATGGAGATATGAATGCGAACATTCATCAAGCAGCTAAGGTCCCCATACACCCGATAGATTAATTGCACGGTCTAATAAGTAGGGGTGAGCAAAAAAAATCAAGAACCACCAAAAGTTAACTTGATGGCACCTGGCTCTTTAAGGAGTACTAGGTCTTTAGGCCAAGAATATGTGAATTGGTAGGGAGAGGTGGGTGGGCAATGAATGGGGATCGGGCGAAACCCGAGATTGCAGATTTGGATGAGGACCGGTGGCCCTCTCTCGGTTGCGAGGGCCAACAAGCCCTCACTAAGGCGCCAGCAACCCCTTAGCCACAATCGGGCCCTCCCACCTTTTTTTTTTTTTTTTTACTTTTATCTATTTTAATTTTTTAAAAAATATAGAAAAGAAGACAAAAAAATAATAAAAAATAAATGACTACAATGGGATTGAGTTCAAGCCCTTTTTTGAGACTATATATACACTTTAGATCCTTATTTGAAAGAAAGTTCGGTTCGAGCAATTATTTGAGAAAATAAGAGTATTAGCCCTTATTTGAAATAATATACACTTTAGATCCTTATTTGAGAAAATAAAGGCATTTGAATTTTTAATTGAAACTTTTTTCTAAAAATCATTGTTAATATTAAAGGAGAGAGAAAAAAAGTGATTGCAATGGAGAGGGTGATGACTCGGTAACCTTTACATCCTGATGTCACAATGAGAAGCCCAATTTTGGGAATTACTTTTTCTAGAGAGATATGTTTTAAAGAGATAAAAAAAAAAAATAAGGTCAAAAGATTATCAGTTTTTATGTAGGTTGAGCCTCATCAACTCCATACTTTCAAATGGACAATTATGTGTAGAAATCATCACCTATTGGATCTTTTTTCTTGAAATGGTATTCTTTTGGGAAAAATGCATTAGAAGTCCTCAAACTTAACATAAAAGTGCATTTGAGTTTTAAAAGTTTCAAAAAGTGCAATTAAGTCCTAAAACTTGTCATGAAAGTGCATTCGAGTCCTAAAACTTTTAAAAAGTGCAATCAAATCCTAAAACTTATCATATAAGTTCAATCAAGTCTTTCCTTTGATTGCACTTTTTGAAAATTTTAAAGGCTCGATTGCACTTTCGTGACTATTTTTAAGACTTCATTGTACTTTTTGAAGCTTTTAGGACTCAAATCCACTTCCGTGACAAGTTTTAGGATTTCACTGAATTTTTTGAAAATTTTAGGACTCATTTGTATTTACATGATAAATTTTAGGACTTCGAGTGTACTTATCCCTGTTCTTTTTTAGACTTCTCCTAATCTGTCATTCCTCTACATTACATTTCAACGATGATTCTCATAAATCCTGCGTCTCATAATAGAAAAACAGCATGGATCCCGTTGACAAGCTCTAAAGACGAACTGCCAGCAACCAATTTCCAATTATTGGATCAAAGAATGCTTGTGATTGCTAAGCAGTGAAAATAACCATCCCCTCGATCGAGTTCCGGCAAGTCGACTGTAGCGATCGGACTCAAAGTTCTGCCGTTCGGCAACCCCATCTGATTCACGTTGGAAGCTTGAAAACGAAGTAGAAAGAAATAAGACTACAGACTAATAATATCATCTTTTACAACAGACAGGAAGCACGTGATTTTGGAACAAAATATGACTATGCGTTGAAGAAATCGCTGTGCCAATGAATTTACATCCTATTTACACAAGAAAGTCTCATGCTTAGCTTCGATCTTGAACGACGCATGACGACAAGCTCGCACAAAGCCTAGACATCGCCACTGCTTTAATCATGTTGGACTTGGCCGCATCTAACAACGAGTCAGCCTGTAGAGCTCGGTTGAAACAATATTGGGCTTCTTCCCAGTTTCCCTCGGCAACAAACACGAGACCCAAGTTGTTGAATGCAGGAGCATATCCCGGGCAGAGTTCAAGAGACTTTGCAAGCATTGCCCTGGCTTGTCCGTACTGTCTAAGATGCCGGTAGAGATTTCCAAGGTTGGAAAATATAGCATGCGCATGCTCAGCTCCTGTCAATGCCAAAGCCCGCTTGTATACTACCTCAGCTTGTGATGGCTCCTCGGACAAATGCAGAGAGATACCTGGCCATAAACAATCAAAACATCAAGGGTGTAGTTTACCAAAGCAATTAAGGGAGACACATATCCCAACAAACTGTACCTAAATTTGACCATGCACAGCTGCATTCTCTCATGCGAGCAACCGCAGCTTTAAGGTACTTCTGTGATGCTCTGAATTGTCTAGTGCAAAGACTATGGAGGCCAAGCTGGTGCCAATGGACAGCATCATCAGGGTCCTCTGCTATGGCCTTGTTTATTCAAAGACATGCGATTCAGGAAAAAGGCAAAAAGGCTGAAACAAGTCAAACTACCACATGAATGGGGCCAAAATAGATATGAAAGAACGTGTACACTCTGATTCTGACTTGAGCGAGCACAAAAAATCTCCGCTCAAAACAAGATAAACCCCATTCCATTCACACAAAAGGACACAGTTAACTCACTTTCACTAATTACCAGGCAGTAAGTATATGATCGGAGTGGTGGTGACAGCAAGAAATAATTCAAAGAACTTCAATGATTTCCTAATATCACTAAATCAAACGTCAAAGAATAGACAAAGTAGAACGTAAGAGTAAACTTATACTTCAAAGGTAAACAAGTAAAAATGCAAGCTTAATCTATTTAAAAACGAATGTATTATCCATACTGCAACATTGAGGCATACTTATGCATGTGACTGTTCCTATCATGAACAGAAAATTTAAGAGAGGAAGAGAGTTGACTGCACAAGATGGAGCTGATTAAATGCTATACCCAACTCATATTTCATTTTGCATGCTGCTTTAACTTCAATATAAGACCTTTTTCAAGCAAATGTACAACAGCTATACCTCTAGCCTGACAGGATCTTGTTTCCAAAAGGAAAAACAACCAAGTTGGGCTATTTCCAGTTACGGCACAACATAAATTATATACATATACCAGTAGCCCACAAGCATTGACAGAATATGCAAATAAAGTAGCAGGCTTTCTGAAATACCATTACAGATATTGAGCTAGGTAGGACACCACCTCTTTATCTCAGCGCTAAACTAGAGACCAGAGTAATTACCTGCTTCAGACTATAGGTAGCACTTTCTTCTACATCCATCAATTCATTTGATTCTTTTCCAAATGCACCCACAATCTCGTGTTGGACCTTATGAACCATGGCAAGCCCTGACCAAACAACAGGAACTTGAATGATTGAAGAATCTCCATCCCTCACAATTGAAGCCATTTCATTTCCAGCCCAAGAAAGCTGTTCGCTAGGATCCTGAGACCTCTCTACATCCTTGATCCGGTGAAGTGCAACTGCATATCGAGTGGCCATGCAACCGGCATCCAATTTTACTGACTAGAATAGGAACAGCCAGAAGTCATTCTCGTAAAAAAGGAAATAAACAACCTAATGATACATAGTACACAAGTCATGCACAGACAATGAAAGCATGAATTCCATCAGAATATACAGAGATTCATCAAACAAACCAATGGACAACCTCAAACAGAGGCCATAAGCACCTTCTCCAAGCACTTGCTGGAATTTCGATGGTCACCAATCGTATAATATGCATCTGCCAGATTAATCCAGATATGCGATGCTTTTGGATCTGATTTCAAAGCTGTCAGCAAACACTCCTTTGCCAGATTGACAGCAGTAAGTTGATCTACTAAAGCACCTTCACCAGCATTGGCCCCAGTACCTGCAATTTAGATAACATTAGTCAACTTCACTTGCCAAAGGATAGCAGAAGTTAACTCATATGCACCAGAAACTGTAGATCTTGCTTCAATTCTTAACCATCTTATCGACGTGTATCTCCAAAATCCAGTCAAGTGCTAAAAAAATACCTGAGACAACAGCACCGTATCTGCAGAGAAGAAGGGCTGCATAATTCATTAAAGCAGCAGGATGATTTTGATCTTTCAGGACTAATTCTTGAAAGCATTTTGCTGATTGATCCAACTTTCCACTGGAATAATATTAGTTGTTAGTCCATGATCCTTGTCCAGGTAAATTGTCAAAAGTAATGGACATGAAGAAAATCCGATTCGGCAAAACAGAAACTAAGAACCTAAGTCATGTCATGCTAATCTGCAAAAGCAAAAGTTGGAGTTTGAGTCATATCTCCCCCCCCACAACACCCCCCCCCAAAAAAAAATAAATAAATAAATAAAATCACACACACACAACCACCTCCCAACGTCATTGTTATAAGCAAAATATCTCTTTCCTTTTCTAGCCATATGTACCATCAATAAATTATACTAATAGTTTGCTATAACAACCCCCTCTCTTCCTGGCACCAAAAGAATCTGCTAAAGTATGCCACCAATAGCACTGAACGATAAAATTCTGATAACAGGCAAAAACAAGTATATAATCCATCTCACCTTTGCAGGTAAGCAATCCCAAGATTCCCGAGGCAATCGTAATTGTTGGGAGCAATAGCCAACAAAGAAGATAAAACTGAGATGGCACTCTTCGGCCAAATCAATTCAAAAGGTGAACTAATTGTCAGTTTCAGCAAAGAAAACAGTGTAAAGGAAATGATTAGCGGGAATATATATACCTGCACACGATTTGTTTTTAGGAGAATCAAGCCAAGGGTATTCCAAACAGCAGCGTGCCTGGTATCAGCTCGCATCGACTCCCTCAATTTAGAAATAATTTCCTCGAGTTCATCATGTTCAAGCTCTTTATCTGAGTTGTCATGCCCCAAACTCTCCAACAGAATACACTGCAAATTTGGACGACCACCTTCATTGCAGCCAGCCCAAAGTTCTTAACCTCAACCAAACAATAAGTACGAGGTTATGTCACCTGTGCATGATGGATCTGAACTAATGAGAGCAACTCCGGCCGCTCAATCTCGATCTCAGGACGCAATAAGATCTCCGCTGCTTTTTCATATGCAGATACTGCCTAGGAAATTTAGAAGAGACATGAATACATCAATAAGCATAAAATCATTAGGAAGAAATTAGATAAGTTACACAAGGAGGGTACCTTTTGAGGTTGGCCCAACCTCTGATACATCAGGCCAAGTATGAAATGAGCATGGGCATTCTTGGGCATCTTCCTAGCAACGTGAACCAAACCCTAGGAGCAAGCACTGAGTTAAGCACAGAGAACATGAAGGAAAGGGAAAGAATCGACTGTAAATCAATTCTGCAACTCCATATAACACTGCACACCACATCCATTTTATCTTAGCCAAGAGGTTACTATCAAGAACAAGGACCAAAAAGTTGTTTAGCAAATAAACACTAACTCATCAAAACATAAGTAATAGCTCTTTAAAACACATTGGAGAAAAAAATTTCAATTGCAACCAGCGCCAAAATCAACATCATGAGAAAAAAAATGGCTATAAAAACTGAAGATGACTCACTGTTTTTAGACTGCTAACTTTTTCTTCTCGAGACGAAGGAGTCCCCTGACAAGGCTGATCAACGTCGCCATCACCTCCGCAATCAAGAGAGCACTCTACCTTACTGATCTTGGAACGGTATTTCCCCATCTTGTTTAGCTTTCTACAGTCACCTTCTACGCCATCTACATCTCTAGAGATTAATGTACTTTTCTCTTGGCTGCTTTCATCATTGTTCAACCTAAACAATACATGATTCATATCCAGTGAGCAATTTAGGGAAAGAAAGGGTAACCCCTTGTACAGCAAAGGTGCGATATGACCACATACACCAGTGATGCTACAAATATTAGCAAATCAAACCAAGAGTACTTTATTGTACAGGAACTCGAGAGATCAAGGTTACTAAACTCCCACATTCACCCCTACAAAATAGAGACAAGAAATTACAAATTCATTTCTACTTCTACCTTTCTAAATTGTTTGCAATAAGCGCTAAAACATGGAGAGAGCTCGAATTGGTTCTCGAACCATCCCATTCTTGTAGCTATTACACAAATTTGACGAGTAACGAGTAAGGTCATCTCAAACTACCCTGCCAACTATCAATTAGCTACTATTGCCCCTCTTGACCTCCAAATTCCCGCAACTACCGGTCTCGGAGCTTCGAATTGGAGAACCAGAAATCGCTGTCGAGCTGACTGAACACTGTACTTACTATGAGAAGGGAGAAATCGCCGATCGAGTTAAAGAACAAGCTCAGCTCCTCGGCAACACGCGGACGAGTCAAGAGCTATTCCATTTCAAGTCCATCAAGTGGACTCATCACCCCGCCTTACAATAGATATGGACGGAGGGACAGGCGTACCTGGAGTTGAAAGGAGACGGAGCGGGAACAGGGAGGGACTCGTCGCAGTCGGATATGGGAGGGTCAACGTTGAGGTCGGCCAGCACGACGACTCTCGTCGACTGGTGCGACGCCATGGCATCGTCCGCGAAGGTGCCCGCTGTTCCAGGTTCGGATTTAACCACGGGGACAGCGTGCGGAGTTTTCGGCATCACTCGTGCCTGAACTCTGTTCTTTCCTCCCCAGTCGACGGAGTAGGAGGAGATGGGTTTTCGCTTGGGTAACGGTTGACTGGCATGCTCACCGCTCACCGGTCAGCTCACCAAACATCAATGCGTTAGGGCACAAGCTTGGGCTTGGCCCATAAAATTAAGTGGGCTTACCTTTTGGGCCTTTCGGATTGATCTTAATTAAATTAGTTTGTTTCTCGAAAAAGTGAACGACTTCGATGATATTTTTAAAAACAACCCCCATATCATCTACAAAATTAATTGAGATAAAAGTACTTTTGCTGTAGATAAAAATATTTACATATAAATTATTATAGATCATGAAAGTATCCAGTAATACAAACTATCGTTTTTAGAAAAATGTTATCAAAATCAATTATTTTCCATGAAACCAGAAACTTCCGTTCAGGTAACTTTGCGCACCAACTCAGTCAACGAGTTCATCATTCACCGACATCTTCAGAAAGTTGCCCATCAGAAGGCGAAATTCACTGGCATGTCATGATTTTACAGATTAAATTACCATGGCCGACCAGAAACTACCAACCTATTAAAGATCATCAATCACTAGTCAAAAATATGTTATTTCACCTACAAATTTGCCAAGGTATGAATACAAGAGCAAAGACACCGCAATGACAAGTAAACCAGGAATTTCTACAGGAAATGAAAATGTGTGTCGTAACCTCTACCCTCTTTCTCCGCATTAACGGATAGTTTGAAGGCGATCTCAGAGATGACATCCCTAGAGTTTCCTCTCGTTTGCAAAACTGCTAAAAGTCCTCAACTTCGCCCAGAAAACAGACTCAATTCAGACCATGTTGGGCCTCTGGGGCAACAGAAGGTTATAGAACTTGTCATGTAAGAAGAAGCTTTTGCCCTTGCTATCTACAGCTTTTTTCCAACCACACCATCCACCATTCACGATCTTCTTATGGTCGTCGCTCCCCGTGTAGTGAGGATCGAGTATGAGAAAAGCAGAGTCTCCGCTGGCTTCATTGTAGTCGACCCCAAGAAGAGTGTATGCAAGAACCCCACCGCCTGTGCACACAAAGCAATACAAACTTATGACAAAGCCATAGTGTTACATCGCATGCAGTGCTCATGACCTGCTTTGAAACTCCCACATGCTGATTGTCATTGTCTGCATTATCAGCTTTTCCTATTTTGCCAACGTTAAAAGCTTTAGATGAACCAGGGGTTATCCTGACCACAACCATTAGATCGTCTCATCCTCTCTAACGATGCGTCGGTCACATGTTTTTCCCCCTAAAAGCACTGCAAATACGGCAAGCTATTTTTCAAAATAATTATTGAACTGGATTATTTATTCCATTCTACTATTAATCCGTTTCTGCGTTGAACACTCAAGTTAAATATTCTCTTACATAGAATTGTTTGTTTTTTTTTCCAAACAAGAGAAGGGAAACTGTAAATTACTTTTGAGTGCCAAAGATGCGAAAGTACTTCTAGGAAAAAAGATTCGGATAGATGCATTTCACTAACCAATCATGATCGGTGTTCCTTGGGTCTCAAAATGCAAGGCTAGTTCTCGACACTTCTCAGGTAGCTCAGCTCCGGATCTCACATTAATCACTTTGCAACTAACCTGCTCAAGATAATTACATCTTGTTTTATGTAAGGCATACTCTCAACCATAGCTACAACAAGAAGAGTTAAATAAATAACCCCCAACCCCCCCTCTTCCTCTCTTCCCTTTTTCTTTTTCTCTTCCCCAAGGAGAAAAAATATTTTGTGTAGCTTTCAACGAGTACACTGTAAACTTACCATTGAGTTTCTCAACCTTAAACAGACAGTGAGGAATCAATAGGGAAAGCACGTGAAGCTCCACCTCCTTCAACTAAGTACTACTTACAAATATTTAGTAGATGTATATATGAAAAGATCGCCATGTGGGGATACTTACACCAAGGAGCTTATCTAAAACAAAGCTCAATTCGATGGCACCAATCCACTCACGAGAACCAATGAAAGCAGGCTCCTTATCTCCAATTTCCACGAGTGACTGCTGTATTTCCCTACAGGACAAAAAAAAAAAAAAATTGTTACATTGGCTGAAGCCAGAAATTTGTGAGGATAAGGACAAGTAATAGAAACCCAAGGAGTCCATAGAATCGTTTCTCTTCTGGTAGTCTATAGAAGCTCATCTGATTTGTACTCAGAAGAAAAGTTCCCACAGCAACTGCCTAACCCGCAGGAGGGGGAAAAAAAAAAAAGACAAAGTAAATTCAAGGAGGGGCATCAAAAGCCCATATCGCAATGACTAAGTCCAGAGTCCAAAAGCAGAGGACAAAAGAAAATCTAACAATCATGTTAACCGATTACAAAGAGAACTGTGTCTAGGTTAGTGCACTGAAATCTAAACAAGGACCAAAACTTCTAAGACATCCGTACCTGTGAGAAGGGACCTCAATGGATGTGTAGTATTGGAGTCTGAACCAAGACATGATAGTTTGCAGAGAGCGGTAAGCACATCCCCAGCCCTATTATGAACGATGCACATAAATTCATAAACTTGTGAGGAAAGAATAGAAGAATGTCAAACTGAGGTGCCCAACTACACATGGACAAATCTGAATTTTCATGTCATGAAGTTGGATTCACAGAGTAAAAGAATGGAGCCAAGAACATGACCATTGAGCACTCCTCTCTTTCTTTCATTTTTTGGAAACACGGAAACAGAAAAGTTGCACAAAGATGAACCAGAAGAACTATTTCAAAGTAACAGTGTTTTTTTCATAGAAAAGCCAAAACAGAACAGCGTAAACATAGAAATAGCATTACCGAGTCATCAAAACCATCTTGAAGGTAATGATAGTACTCGTATGAACCTTGAACAAGAGAGGTAACTCCACCAGAAACTATAAACAGAGAGAAAGATTCAGCATTTCGTTTGAATTAAAGACCCAAGAGAAACTAAGCAATAAAAAGAAAATCAACATCTCACCGCCACTGCTTGGAATACCAATATGCACATCTTTAAGAAAAGAGGGCCCTGATATAACCAAAAAATGTTGCCCCGCAGTTATACATGATATTTTTATGTGTGAACAAAGAGAATGCAGTGAAGTTTGAACTAGAAGATAGTTACCCTTTTGCTTTTCTTTGCTTTTTACACCATCAACGGTAAAGTATAGAGCATTTGAAACTCGTAGAAGTGGTCGATCAGTAGGTAATCCAAGTCTCGTATGGAGAGATCTTCTTACTTCAACTGTACAATACAAAATCTGGTTAATTCTTGGAAAAACACCACTGTCGCTGCTATATAACCATATCGGCAATTTCCAAGCCATGCATGTGATTACACCGTCTATGAAAGCATAACAAAACTAGTTTTTCATTCACCAAAATAAAAGTCGCCTCTTTGATCATATGAACTTCAAACTGGAGGAGTAAAACCAGAGAACAAATATTTTGGTTTGATGAACAAAGATATTGGGCAATGAGACCCAAAACTAAGTAATATCCAACAACTCATTTTGCATTGCAACAATACTTTTCACCTTTAAGTATCTTTCTTATTAGCAAAAAACAAAAAAATTACCTTGGCTCATTTCAGTCTCTCCATAACTGAGATCATAAATAACTGTAATTGGGTGCAACATTCCCATGGGATTGAAGTGATATGGACGTAACTGTAAGCAGCAAGATAAAATGCTGAATAAATCGAAATGAAAATGAACAAATCAAAGAAACAAGCAAATAGGCTTCAGGTATAATGTCCATTCTTAAACAAGATCATCTCAGGAGCTGATAATTAAAGTGGATAGTTCTAAACCAATTAGTGCTAGCAAATATTTTCTCAAGTTATTTGTAAGTGATATGTGCTCCACTTAATATTGACACTAATCAATGTACTTGACTATTTTTAGCATTTCATTTTCATAACATAGAATTCTAGGGATTTGCTGATACCGAAATTTTCTTGTGTTTACGAAAAACTTTTCTCAATTTCTTTTTGGCTAGAAGTTGTACATTGAAATACATAGTAATCACAAGTATAGTGTGTTTCCACCCTTTAACCAATATTAAATAATTTTCGGATCATAACAGTATATTTGAGCACGCATACAAGTTTCTATTATTCTATGGTGTGCAAGAGAGAGAGAGAGAGATTTAACCTGGGACTGCTCCTTTAAAAGATTGGGGACATATGCATTCTTCATTGCATTTAGTTGGTCAACAGCTCCTGGGATCAGTAACTTTGAAATTGCACTGACTAGGGGAAGATCTTTTGGAGCATAACAAAGCACATCCAACTTGAACTCAAGAACAGAAAGTCTTGTTTCCTCGAGCACTGAAAAGAAAAAAATAAATCATCAACAAAATGCTCGCCCAAAAAAACAATCAAGAAAAACTTGAGAACAGATATCAATGGAACTGCTCATGTTACGAAAACAAGATCTGCAGTTAATATTCTTCCTCAGGCAGAAATAAACTAGGAACTATACCTCAGAGCCGTTATCAGTCATGCCACATAAATTACAGGACATTAATACCTGGAAAGTACACTGCAACAGGTGCAGCAGTTTCCCGAGACTTTCTCGATCTATTAAGCAGAAAAGTGACTTCAATAATGTCTGCATTCTAAGCAGATAAACATTTTAGAAACCAACCCAAAAGACCTAACAAAACTAACACACTAAATATCTAATAGAGATTACCTCAGCCAAGAATGTCTTTGTTCCAGGCTTACTTTCGAAGCAAAAATGTGAACACGGTAATGACTTTATATCTATATCTTCTGCCACTTGACCAGAAAGCTTGACATTTGAGATATCTGCGTGAACATCCAAGTCCCCAGCATGAAAGATGACTGGTTGAGGCACTTCTTCATTTGCTTTATTTAAAGTCTCCACCATAAATGTGACTTCTGGATCTTTAAATTTATCTGCTGCTGCCCCCACAGTTGACAGATACATCTCCACTGCATCTGAGAGACACAAAGAATCCTCAACTTGTAAGCGATCTGAATTCCAAAAAAAAAAAAAAGAGAGAAGTCGCACAAAATGGATTAAATGCAGAAAATAGAAAAGACACCTCTAAAGTTCATCATCCTGTCAAAGAGATATGACCAGCAGATGCAAAAGAAGAAGACTCGCATAAGTACACACCATATCCGTAACATAATAACATTAAAAAGATGTTCCCATTGCCACACTCACCTTTCAAGTTAATAGTTAGTGTGTGTGTGTGTGTGTGCATCTAGCATCTTAAAGCACCATACTTTTGTCAATATGCTGGTCCGTTGTGTCATATCTAAAACCATCTTTTGTGCCTTTCTCTTACCTAAATCCTAGCCAATTCACCTCTATCCTGCAAATGCGGTCAGTTGTCACTGTATTTATGTACTACAACTTCACAATTTTTCAGAAAGGACTATCAATGCCCAATAATGTACAGGTAAAGTAAGTTTGAACTAATGTTATCAATAAAACTGTCTCCCAGTAAGCATGCATGTACATAAACACTTTACACTTACTTTTTAGCACCAGAAATGACAAGGTATCATTGCTGACATCATAGGAGCATAGATTTTGCATGTTCCCAAACTCTACTCAGCAGGAATAAAATGTGCGCGCTTGAATCTCAAAAGTTCGTTTCCAACTTCCTCTGAGCTAACATCCTAACTTCACTAGTAAGCATAAAGTAGTCGCAAACATTTACCAGCCTTTCACTTTTTGCACAAAAAATATAAAAAAGAAAACCAATGCGAACTTCCAATCAGCCTGTCGATTATATAAGGTTCAGAAGTGTTTGAAACATTATCAGGGCACTCAAGCTGAAGAATCGGCTCAAACTGCAATCAATCGGCTTTCTCAATCTATAAGGATCGTCGAAAACACGTCAGTACGAGATGCAGATAAACTTACCAGATGTCTTGTTCTCAGGAAAATAAAATGGCAACTTTATCGGTAACTTGCAGCGAAGGAGGCAACCTTTCTCCCAAACGTACTTCTCAGGATCACAGTCGTATATAGCAGATGCAACAGACTCGAGACTCTTCGAATTTTCACTGCTCGAGGAAAAGAAATGAACATCACCAGAATCAATATCACCAACGGCACCAATCATCCAGTGCTTTTCTGACTTTACTTCAAAACCATCAGCCCCTAGTAACTTTTGCATCCTTCGAGCAGCATCAACAGCATGACCAGCCATTTGCTCCGCATTGCCATCTCTTTGAACAACTAGCGCCCCAATTACGTGGAACCCCTTCAAAAGCAACACCCGAAGATCTTCTGCTCCATCCAAAACAAGGTCAGCATTTGAATAAAAACCAAAACACGGCACACACGTACTTTAAATTGCCAAGAGAAATGCGACAGAATCTAAGAGAACCAATTCCAGCTCCATCGCAAGAAACGTGCTTAACTAAAAATAATTACGCAGGACCAAGACAATGAGAAGCTCTTTTCAGAATTCCATCGGTTCTACGCATCTCTCGGGACGGAAAATTCGAGCATGTACATAACGTTTTATTCAAGACTCAACCCACCATTTCCCTTGTCGTCTGAATGCCAGAGTTGCTACGAACCCCGAAACATGCATTGAAAATTCTTATGGCGGTCTTATGTAATGATTCTATGTGAAAGCAAACTTAACCACTCGCGCTGCAAAAGTATAAATCAACTCCCCCCACTCTTTCGTGATTCTGACAAAGAAACGGGACGCGCGAATTACCCGATTCCTTGTCGTAATCCAAAGCGAGCACGTCTCCCGGCGGCGAGGAGTGGAGACACCGGAAGGTCGAGAAGATCGCGACGGGATCGACGAAAAATGGGGATCCGATGAGCCACTGAAGGCACGGCTCGTCTCTTCGGAGAACAAGCTTCGGGCACAAGACTCTTATGCCGGGGATTTCCATCGGACAGTCCGATTCCGATCGCTGCGACTTGCGCTTCCTCCCGACGAAGAGCACGAAATTCCACCGAAGTCAGAGAAACACGATCATTGACTGAAGAGGGCCAGAGCGAGAGCGTGTCTGGGCTTTCAGATGGCAGAAGAATAATGGGCCTAGAAATGGCCCAAATTAAAGTCGGCGTTCCATCTTCTGGGCTTCAATTAACTGAAAGCTTTTTCTGCCGGACTGTGCGGAGGTGGGCACCGCGGCTAACATAGGCTGCGTTTGGTTGCGCCTTTTCAGAAAGCCTTTGAGAAAAAGAAAAGGAATTTAGGTCAAAGTGATTTCTCGGAAATGCAACATTTGATAAGGAATATAGGTTAAAGAGATTTTTCGAAATGCAAATTACATATGGTAAAGTGTAACTTAAAAGTGAATTGGGAACCAACTTTTGTTTAAATGATATTTGGAAAAATTACATTTGTCCTTTTGCAAATTTCTTTTTGACAAATAACTTGACGGGCTCTAGCTGAAGGCAAGCTAGATATGGCCCCGACAACCTTCACTTGAGGTTGTGCGGCTCCATGAGGATCACGTGACTTCAAGCAAGGCTCGTCGGCGACATCAAGCAAGGTGGTTGACGGTGAGGGCATTTTTGAAATTTCAAATATTTGTCTAGGGGCAAAATTGGAAGAATTAAGTGTACTAGCATTCCGAGAATGCTAAAGCCCAAATCGTCTGTGCATGTGCCATGGACTAAGAGACTTTACAAGACTTTGGAAATGCAATGCATTTCCCTAAATCTCTCCAAGAAAATTTGCCAAATGTCTTAACATTTTACCAATGGCTTATTTGGTAATGATTTTGATTCTATGATTTTATTCCCCAAAACAAAAAAAGATGAGAAATTTGTTTGGTAATGTAGATGATTTTGATTCTCAAATTATTCGATTCTATTTCCGAGAGCAGGATTTGGAGTAGAAACAAAAATCATAAAAATGTTGATTCCTTATTCCATAATCATTTTTGACAAACAAGACCAACAAAGTGAGAAGACTCTCACTATGTTCCCACCGATACCCGCGCGAAGAAAAGGAAAAGAAAAATATTAAAAAAAAATTTTTAAAAAATATTTAAAAAATAGTTCCCATTTTATGAAAATTAAAAACAATTTAAAATTAAAATTAAAAAAAATCATTGTATTGCATGAAAGTGTTTTAGCAATATCATTTTTCTTAACAAATTATCAAAAAATTCCATGATTTGGTTAAATATAGAAGTGTTTAAGTAATATGAGTCGGGCCGGATCGAATATGGATTGTTAACTTTGCATTGCATGAAAATTGATTAAAATGGGTTAGATGTGTCGATATGAAGATTCGATAATTAGGTATAGAAAATTCTATTTAATTTTTCATGTCTTGATTTTTATTGAACCTATAAAAATATATAAGAGTCGCTAAATTGATGTTCATGCTCTTAGCCCTAAGTAAGATATATCCCCATAGTTGGTAAGTCCCCACGGCACGACTTCTCCTTTTTATGAATGTGTCTCCCTTCGGACCATATTCGATCCAATCTGACACACCCTTTTGATAACTCTAGTTTAATGTCAATTCATGGCAAAATTTAAATGCAAATTGCCTATTGAGCTTATATTTTTTTCTTAAGAATCTTGGATAGGTCTTCATGGTTACAAAATAAATATACCAATTATGGATTATGCATGATATGCATTCATTTTATTGGTGATGTTATATAAGTTGATTTTTTAGTCACAAGACGTAATTATTTGACTTAAATGAAAAAAAAATTGGGAAGATAAATTGTTCTAGGGAACAAAAACTTTATGTAGTAAACGAACGATTTATGTAAGTAAAATTTTGTGCGATTCTTGAACATATTTCCGATTCTCTAAAAAACTCATCCATGAAACAAAATGAGAAAAAATCAATTCCTATCGAATTATATTTTTCGATCGGAGTCGTTACCAAATCCACCTCAAGAGGTCCAAAAGGCTTTGGAAAAGCCAATCCCGAAGGCAGCCCTTATTGTCTTCTTATTTTTACGTGTCCATATCATATTCACTAAGATTTCCTATTCGATCTGAGTTCGATACAAATTAGTTGTACCAAAGAAACATCTTAATGGAATAGTAGGTTATATTGACCTTATGCTAACGAATTCGGTATTTCCAATTGTCACTTAATTGGTCCGTCTTCCTTTTATGAGTTTCTCTTGGTACCCTTTACTAAAATGCATGTGATTTACGGATTTGACATCCCCCTTCCTTTTTTTTTTAAAGAGCAAAGGACGGAGAGGGCGTTGCGATTAGGCGATATCTTAGCTCGGCTTTCGATTAAAAATTAAAAAAAAAAGGTCATTTCCAATCTAGTCAATGGGGAAAGTTTTATCCGGACATTAATAGTAAAAGCAAAGGGCAAATGGAAAAGCACAATTACTACAAAAATTAAAACTTAAGGTTATTGATGTGAGAAATCGTGAAAAGCTACGAGGAACAATAATAAAGTTAAGCTGATCTTTGAACGACAAGCCACCCCGTAAGAGGTCAGCAATAGTTAAAAAGCTTCTCGTGAAAGCTGTTAAAATGCCATCAAGTTTGAATGGAAAAAAAAAAAAAACTAGGCAGAATAATTGAGAACGGACATGCTCAACACTCTTCCCGCCCTCGGTAGTATTGAGGTCGGCAGCCTCCGAATGTTTGCTGATCGGGTCTTGCCGATGGGTGCTCTTGAAACACTCTTTCATCGTATTTGCTAAGAAAATTGTATTATTTCCATCGTCCTAATTATTGCACAACGAGAGAAATTTTCATTGAAAATGATAAATTTTCTTTTTATTTGAGTACTTAACAAGCGCTTCGAAACGCTAATTAATAAAATTTGGCTGTGAGATTATGGGTCTCGTGGCTCAACTAATCATCATTTATGTTGCTTTGACTTCTTTGACACAAAAAGTCATTCCCAATCATGGCAGGTAGACAAAATCAAAATCATCATATCCACAGCTGAGACACTAAGCTCGATCATTAAAAGTTTTTTTGCCGCAAGATACAATCAATGATGATCATATGGTCCTTGCCCTTTTTGTCTTGTTTGGATAGCGCCATTCGCAATTCGAATAAAGTTTATAGAACTATAATTATTAACGACCTCTGCAATGCATTTATTTACAAGGGTTCACCAAATGTAAAAACACGCCGGTATCGTGATTAGGCTTCGTCTGTTTCACAAAAAATGAATGATTTAAAAAATATTTTTAAAAAATTAGTTGCTTATATCGCTTGAAGTAAGTAATCAATAAACAACAATTTATATATAAATATTTTAGTATATGATAAAAATATTTACCATTTATTCATTTTTAAATTCGATATGAGTAATCGATTTTAGGAAAATATTTTTCAAATCACTTACTTTCCATGAAATCAACATGAAACTAAATGAAAAATGTCTTTAATATTAGCTATTTACTGCCTCGGCATAAATAACATCTTTAATCAAATAAAACTAAATGAGCAATCCCTAAGCTTTGAGAATGATTTAACATAAATCCTTGAAAAACTTCAAATAAGTTGTCTTTTCATTGCTCGTGACCTTGAATCGAGATCACTCTATCAAAAAAGTAGATATTGTCTCAAATAAGGCTCTCAAATGGCTAACTCGATCTCAAAGCACACCTCAGCTCACCCGGCGGCCAAATGTTCGTGCCGCCTTGCGCGTGCGATTCGCGTGCTTATTCTAACAGCAACGGCGGGGGGGCAATTTCATTCGAAATGCCCGGATTGGAAAGCAAGGACTCCAGTTTCGTACGCTATGCGGTAGCTTTTCCATTCGTCGAGGGTCTATTTACTCCCCAGTCCCACCTTTGCTTGACGGGACAAAAGGGCCGAAAATTTTATTCTAATGACCGGTGTGGAATTCCGCATCAGCCAATTAGAAATTGTCGGTGGATGTCTGATCAAAAGCTAAATCTTCCTATTAGAGATTGATTTTGGCTCTTAGTAAAACAAAACAAAACAAAAAATAAATTAATAAATAAATAAAAGAGAAAAATCAAGAGGATCGAATAAAGGAGAATCCAAGACCCACGGTTATTGGCTAATGAAAATCACAAACAGGTCCTCAGATTTCGATGGGATGTGATTAGGACACCTGCATGTGCTGGAGAGCGAGACCATTGGCCGCGAACGGCGGCCACGTGGCAGGACCACCGCAGCACCACGCGTCCAGCGGATGGGGCGGTTGCCCGGTAGCTTTCACGTCGCCAGTCGCGCGGCACAGGCCCATCGGAAAAGCCCATTGGGCCCATCTAACATGGCCTCGGTCCCCCCACTTTCCACCGAGAACTGCTCGATGGAGGCCCACCACGTGGCTTTTGTCCCAAGGTTGCTTCGCGCTAAAAGTCGGGGATCCCTGAATCGACGGCTCTCGTTTCCCTTCAAATCCAAAATCGAAGGCCCCCGATGACCCGTACAACGAGAATCTTGGGTCATATCGCGATACAACAAGGGAACATGCGAAATTTGGTCGATCCCTCAAATCTCTTAATCATAGGATAACTAATCATAACTTTTTTTCACGGGCGTCTTTAATCGTTTGGCCCCATGAATTTAAAGTGATAATCGTCACTAATCATATAACATATGTCGTTTGATAGAGATTGCTCGTCTGAAAAATCAATTATTTGATTGCTTCTCGTCTCGAATTTCAAAAATGACGAACGGACGAGTCTTTGAATCTTATTGACGCCACGCCCGTCATTTGTTCTCGGGATCACGTTATTATCCGTGATACTCCATGCAAGGCCCCAACATTGTCATTTCCGGGCGGGCTACAGAAACTGAATTTCGTGAATTTAGCCAATAGAAAAATAAGATCAAGTTGTCTGTTCGGTTGGGCCCCACAGCCACAGAAAGAAGCGCCCATAACTGAGGGACGTAGCTTTCAACTAACAACTGCCAAAAGTCAGCAAAATGAACGGATACTGCGGCCTCGATCAGGGGCCATGTGTCGGCTGCTGGCCACCGACAGCTGGCGCCACCAGAGGCTGCCATCGTGCCATGTCAGCAGAGTTTGTTTGTTGCAATCCCGGCGAAGTTTGCGGTTGCAAAAAGGCAAAAAAAAAAATTAAAGAAATAAATGAATTGTAATGCTTTTAAGACATCGTGGAAAATTGGGAGACATCATGGGCGGACCTACAGAAGAGACGGGAGTTTGATTCCGAGCGCCATTGCATGTGCGGCTGTCACGAGGACGTTGATATCCAATTTAAATTTACAATGAATAATTTTCATTATTTATGAAAAACACCGAGAGCAAAATCTTACGACTATCGAGTAAAGGGTGAGCAACCGGATCGGTTCAATTTTAAAACAAGCCTAACCTAGCCGGTTCAAGATTGGCTTCACAAGGGAATCAATTCGGTCACATACCCTGAATCGATTGGTTCTACTTGGAAATCTAGAACTTGTAAGTCTAGTATCATGGGTAGAATTTGAAATCGAATTGACGTCGAACTAGTTTACCTCAAAACCCTAACTAAGTTCTCTTTTCTTTTCTTTTTCATAAACGGGAAATATCTGGTTAAATTAAAAGTGCTTGCTGTACTATCCTCAAGTAGAAAAAATGGTATTGATGCTCGACTCATGCACATTGTGTATGATAAACTAAAAAAGTGAAAAAGAAGCCCGAGCCAATACTCGAGTTGGGTCGGTTCCCGATTAAAAAAAATGGAGAGTTAACCTTAATATAGTGGAACTTATTCATTTTGAAATCGATCGCCCCACTTATCAGGTACAAACGTAAGACATAAAAAAAAGAAGGTATATACGTGTATGTCTCGTTTGCCCCTTTTACTCAAACACTCGCCATTCAAGATGATTGTCATTTGTCGGGTAGAGCCGATCACGGCACGAGTCTCATCTTGACTTCCGGTACTACTGGGGCCGTAGAATTCAATAGCACCTACCAAACCCATGTAAAAAATTGACTTACTTTTTCTTTTCTTTTTTTGGTAAAAACTTACTTTTTCTTTTGGTCTATTAGAATAAAATTACTAACATGTTTCCACGAATTGTGATGAGATTCAAATCCAAAACTCGAATGTCTCGAAAGGGAGTCGGTCCCCGTCGACCCACGGGATCACATTTCCATCGATCTTCACCAGCAAGTCAAGTCACCTTCCTCATCGCGCTTGCAATTACTAATCATTACCCCCTTATTCTCATCAGCCCGTGACGTGATTTGAGTCGAATAAATTAGGGTAAATAACAAAAACGGCGGATGAACTTTGGCCTATTACGCAATGTGGATCTCCCGAATTTTAAATTTGTTCAACGCGATCCATGAATTTCATACCACGTGCAATGTCATTCCCGAAACTTTTGATTTGTTCGATGTGATCCCCGTAATTTCCTTTCACATGTTCAATTTAGTCCATTGATCGCATGAAGATATTCAATTTTGCCCTTCCCTTAATTCAAATTGACGGACGACATTGAATATTTATACTAATCCAAATACTAAATTGAACACGTATCAAAAGTCCGAAATCGTATCGAACAAACTAAAAGTTCGAAAACGACATTAAAGTTCGGATGTCACATCGCATATCGAGTACAAATTTCAATCATTCGTGTCATTATATCGATAAATTATTCCCGGGCCAACTCAAGCGACAATGGTAGCATTCCAAGGGGCCCCATGTAACCTACAATCTCGTCGGTGCGTCCATTAGGTTTTAGGAGCACAATGGACTCATCCATCGCCATTCTCTTGAATTTATTCGCACCGGAGAATATGTTATTATCCGAAAGCGCAACGAAATGTGGTCAGCCTGCAATTATAAAAGTGCATGAACGAAGGAATCGCATTGGGCACTCAGCGGGAGCAACAACAGGATAGCAGCTCGGTGGTACCGAATCGCGACATACATATGGAGATCGTCCCCACCTATGGTGTCGGTGTTTTTCCTCGCTGAAGCCTGACGGTGCAATTTCTTGGTGAATGCATGTCTTTTCGGGCTTGGTGAGATGAGAGGAAAACCCTAGCATTTATTGCTCTGTTTTTGAACTGCTTCGTCGAAGAATAGGGTGGTCAGTTCTTGTCTGGTTTTGATGATACGTGGCATAATTCCGCCAATTACTAGCCTAGCAAGAAGAGCATGATACAGAACAGAAAAAGTCCAATAACTTCACTTGGAGAAATCGTCAAGAAAAAACCCACACCCGACAAGATATGTAGCTCGACCCGACGTAACTATAGAAACTTAAAACCGACGAGATACTAGCCAATCAGAGTTATTTATCGATTCTTCGATGCGGGATTTGAATTTTCCAGCACAAGTCATGCGCACATCTTGATACTTGATACCGTTATATTGAACGGACATGAGCTACTACACAGTACCATACTATTGCTCCAAGAAAAAAAAAAAAAAAAGGCCTCGCCTTTCCTCAGCTACCAAGAATGTAGTACACCTATTCAATCAAAGAAAAATCAAAAGCATGCTTAACTGCCTCCCCTCAAATTAAATTTCTCGCCCACTTTGCCATCCAATCGTTCTCTCTCCCACCCACCTTACAGAACATGAACCGTTCGGCTTCAGGTCGGCTGGACTTTGCAACAGTAAAAACCACCACTTTCCTCGGTACGACGTCGTACAGTGCAACTGCATGAAGATAAGACAAGCAATTCTCGACCGTGTCTTGTCCAAACCAAGAACAGCCAAGAACGAGAGGAAAGAAACCCGCAAACTTACAAATTTTCTGAAATTCGCCACCCAAATTCCCATTTTTTCCAAAATTTCCTCCCTACTTCCTAAGCAATAAGCATGACATAAATAAAGAAAAAAAATTATCAAAAGAGTCCTAAAAGTAATTATAATTGTGTCAATTGATCCTACCTTACTAACCAACGATGACGTTAATAATTTTTAATAATATTTTTATAACTTGTTTTATTTTTTATTTTTTTTTCAGTCCTACTGCTAATGTGGCTGGCGAGCTCTGATATATTTAGGACTCAATTGGTTAAAAAAAAAATTAAAATTAAATTGATATAATTATAATTATTTAAAATTTTTACGATAATTTTTTAAATAAAGTCATGGACAGTGATGATGGTCAACCTCGATCCCGGGCCTGGTTCAACGGCCCCGAAGAAGTTTACCCAAACGGAATCCCGTAAATCCAGAAATCACGAGGAGGGGCGGTGGGCCCCAGCCGCTTGGCGTTTTCAGTTTAATCACGCCATGTTGGCCCGCCCTTTTCCTTCCCTCCTCTTTATAAAGCCGCCTCCTCTCCATGCGAGTTTCCCCCATACACACACCCTCCACTTCTCTCCCTGTCTTCTTCTTCTTCGTCGGTTCACCCAGAAAGAAAAGCAGCGGAGGACGAAGGCAAGAGCGGAAATGGCGGTGGTGGCAATGCCGACACTCTCTCTCCTCCTCCTCGTCTCTCTCCTCGCTCCATGGCCCATTTCCTCTTCCCCTGTCCAGGACCCAGAACTGGTAGTACGAGAAGTACACAAGTAAGTGTCCATCTGTCGTGTTGCACGGCTCCCGCTGAGCTCGCGCCGGTTCATTTTCGTTTCGGATCCTGAATGTTGCTGCAGTTTTTTGTCCGGAAGCTGAGTGTGTGACCGGCGTTTCGTGCGCCTTGTTTTGCAGGAGCATCGCCAATGCCACGAGGAATAGGCGGAGCCTCGGCTACCTCTCCTGCGGGACTGGGAACCCGATCGACGACTGCTGGCGGTGCGATCCAGACTGGGAGAATAACCGCCAGCGCCTCGCCGACTGCGCGATCGGGTTCGGCAAGAACGCCATCGGGGGACGCGACGGCAAGATCTACGTTGTCACGGACTCCGGCAACGACGACCCCGTCACCCCCAAGCCCGGGACGCTCCGCCATGCGGTCATCCAGGACGAGCCGCTCTGGATCATCTTCCAGCGCGACATGACGATCCAGTTGAAAGAGGAGCTGATCATGAACTCCTTCAAGACCCTCGACGGCCGCGGCGCCAGCGTCCACATTGCCGGCGGCCCGTGCATCACCGTCCAGTTCGTGACCAACATCATCATCCACGGGCTCCACATCCACGACTGCAAGCAGGGAGGGAACGCCAACGTGCGGGACTCGCCGCGGCACTACGGGTGGCGCACGATATCGGACGGCGACGGCGTGTCGATCTTCGGCGGGAGCCACATCTGGGTCGACCACTGCTCGCTGGCCAACTGCCACGACGGGCTCGTCGACGCCATCCACGGGTCCACCGCCATCACCATCTCCAACAATTACATGACTCACCACGACAAGGTCATGCTGCTCGGCCACAGCGATACCTTCACCCAGGACAAGAACATGCAGGTCACCATTGCCTTCAACCACTTCGGCGAAGGCCTTGTCCAAAGAATGCCGAGGTTTGTCATATACCAGCAACGACCCATTTCACCTTTTTCTTCAATCTATGCGCGAACAAAGACGATGATTTCTTTCTTTTTCTTTTTCTTTTTCCCTTCTTCTGGCACAAATGCAGATGCAGGCATGGCTATTTCCACGTGGTCAACAATGACTACACCCATTGGGAGATGTACGCCATCGGAGGGAGTGCAAGCCCTACCATCAATAGCCAAGGCAACAGATTTTTAGCTCCAGACGACAGATTCAGCAAAGAGGTATACAATTCTTTCCATAGATTCACAAAAGCGTTGCGGCCTTTTCAGTTTCTTGGTCCTTCGATTATGTCCCTCGAAGCGAGGAACCCTCTGCATTTTGCTCTGTTTCTGACAAAGATGGGGTTTTGATTGAACTCACTGAAGGTGACCAAGCACGAGGATGCACCAGAGAGCGAGTGGAAGAACTGGAACTGGAGGTCTGAAGGAGACCTGTTGATGAACGGAGCTTTCTTCACCCCATCTGGCGCCGGAGCTTCTTCGAGCTACGCCAAAGCGTCGAGCTTGGGCGCGAGACCATCCTCTCTGGTCGGCACCATCACCACCAATGCCGGTGCTCTCGGTTGCAGGAAGGGCTCTCGCTGCTGATACAGACCATCATCATGATCACCGACAGCTACCATTATTTGCTACCAGAAAAGAAAATTTGAAATGGGGATGCCTCAAGTTTTTAGCTTTCGAGAAAGCAGCATCTCCCGCTAGATTTAACTTTACCCATTTCTCCCTTTTCTCTTTCTTTCTAGATTTTTTTTTCCATTTTTGTTTGTTTGTAAGTCTGATGATTACAACCTCGGCATGTTACTCTCAGACCCTACCTGATGATCTTTTACGAGAATCTTCAGCGGGGGCATGGAGAAAAACAAGCGCAGAAGTGTTGATTATACTAGAACCTATGTCTTGGGATTAATATAATGCTAAAGCTTTCTTTATTTTCCTTTTGCTATTGATATTTGGTTTCTTTGTTCTTGCTTTCCTCTCACGCGCGCATGCGCACCCCCATACCTTCAGAAGCGGAGCTTGGGCCATGCCAAGATTGATTAATCAAGCGAAACGAAAAGAAATGGCAAAGAAAAACAGAGCAAGACAATAGGAAACAGGGATTGCAATTGCAGACAGAAAGGCAAGAACCAAAGAACCAATAAAGAAAAGCTTATTCTCTCTCTCTGATCCACTACACTAAAAGGGATTACTAAAAGCGAAAAGGGAAAGTTCAACTACCACCATAACTACACATAACAACCGAATCTTCCCTGGGCAACTAGCCCCGCATTAAGACAACAGTTGCATTTCCATCGTCACTTTCTCTTTTTTTTTTGTTCAAATTTTTAGCTAGTGGGGAAGAAAAAGAAGGGAATCTCGAACGGAAAGCCGTAGCCTCTGCAACGTAGCTCATCCCCAATCGCCATTGATATCACTCTCACAAGAACAGAAAAAATTAACAGGATATCTCACGACACCCAGTTGCATTTGCATCGTCATTCTCTCTTCTAATTTCAGTTAGTGGGGAAGAAAAGAAGGGAATCTCGAACCAAAAAAGGCCTGTATCTCATACCCAATCTATCCTCCTCACAAGAACAGAGACAGACGAGAAAAACACCGTTTTCGTTTTGGGGAGGACGACATTTTGACCGTGCTCTGTTTCCCATGCACTCTGCCAAAAACCTGCTCTTTCTCAGAGGAGCGACAGTGAGCCGATAGCCCGGCAAGAAAATTACAAATTCGAAGAAATTTCACTCCCTCGTCCGAGGTCCAGTAGAGTGGGCCCAGGATTTTGAAAATTCGACGGAAGAGTGGGAGGAGATCTTGAGTCGGCGACATAATCAGGAGGAAGCACATGGGGGCGTGGCTTTGAACTTTTGATTGATCTTCTTTTGGCGGAAGACAGATTTACCCGTGGTTTCTGGTTTTTCTTTTCCCCTCACCAGTCTCTGCCTGCCCATCTTCAATCTTTGACCATCGAGATTTGATTTTTGCCTAGGTGGAAAAGAAAAAAATTGAAGTTGGACTCGTAAAAAAAGGGAAAGGAGAAAAAAAGGAAAAGAAAAGTGAGAAAAGACATGTTTTTTTGACGAAGATTACCTGTCGGGAAAATCAAGCTGCACTCTTTTCCCGCCCTGCTTTCCTTGATTGGTGCTAATGGAAAAATTATGTGAAAAGGACGGTCATATGTGGTAAACTGCATCTAGACGGTCTACTTTGTCAAGAGAACCGGCGTGAGACCTACATGAGACGCATCGGATGTGACTGTCCGGATGTAGTTTAGTATATGCGACACGTGATAGATTTGATGGAACTATTACCAATTGTTTTAAAAACTTAAATTGTCGGAAAAAGACGCGTGATTTAATATTTATTTATTTCAACACTCTCCCACTTCCCCTCACGTTTAGTCCGTTCTTTTGTCTAATACTAAGCGTGGACATATTCATTGAGAAGGTAAATAGGGGCATGAAAATATTTGAACTCGAACCTCCCCGCTCCGATACTATGATAAATTTGATAGGACCATTGTTAATCGTTCTGAAGCTTAAGCTAAACGTTTAGAACAGGTTGGTGCGTGGCCCCATAAGGTGGTATAGGAATGAAAAAGGTTCGAAGGTGACCAGGAGATCAAATCTTGGAAGTCGTTGTTGTAATGCTAAAAAAAAAAAAATTAGTATTGGGTGGTCTTGGCCTCTCTCATCCCAAAAGTTAGCTTAAGGATTTCTTTCACACTTATAAATCGACCACCACTCCTTCCACAACCAATGTGAGACAACCTAATAATCTCCCCTCACACATCGGGCCATGGGTCGGAGGCAGCGACAATCCGTGTCTCTCCCGTGTGACTATTGGATTTAGACTTGTTGGTAAATTAGGCTCGATACCATTTGATGGGGATGTGCGCAGAAAAGTTTGATACCTTCGTCTGGAGAGATCACAAAAGGGGAGTCCAAGTTTGAGCCCGTTAATATATCCAATCAAACACACATTCACCCAAAAACTTAAGTTAATAGGTGAATGAAAATCACATAAATATAAAGAACATATCAAACCCATTATTAAGCGATGTGGGGCAACAACATCAATACTCATTCTCACGTGCAAACCGAATTACGAGCGGCACGTGAAATTTGACTAATGAGGGATGGAGACACAATTACGAAAGGGATAACACTAGCTACGATACCATGTTAGAAAATCCAACCAAAAAACTTAAGTATTTGAGTGAATGTGAATTTGATTTGGATATATTAACGGGCTCGAACTTGAGCTCTCCCTTGGTGATTTCCCCGAGCGAAGATATCGGACTTCGCTACACTCTCCCATCAAATGGTATCGAGCTCGAGTTACCAAAAAGTCTAGATTCAACAATCACACAGGAGAGATAAGGATTATCGCTGCCTTCGATCCATGGCCCGATATGTAAGGAAGAGATTGTTGGATTGTCCCACATCGGTTGTGAAAAGGGGCTAGTGGTCTATTTATAATTGTGAGGATAAAGTCTCATCCTTTGAGCTAACTTTTAGGATGAGAGAGTCCCAAGGCCACTCAACACCTGGTATCGTAGCGGAAGGTCCCGAGTTCAATTTTTTTTCGGCCCCAATCGGCCTCCTTAATGAATATGTCCACACTTATTATTAGGCAAAAAATCAAACTACATGTGAGGGGAGTGGGGAGTGTTAGAATAAATAATTATTAAACCACGCCTTCTTTTAACAATTTAAACTGTTAGAAAAAGACGTGGTTTAATAATTATTTATTCCAACAACACGCTCATTTAATACTTTCTCCGATGTTGATGAACTTCTCCCCGACATGATACACATCAAACGTGACTGTCCTGGATGCGCTTTAGTATATGCAGCACGTTCATTTGATACTTTCTCCAATGTTGATAGAATTCTCTTTAACATGAGACGCATCAAATGTGATTGATCCGGGTGCAATTTAGTATCGATAGAGTTCTACCTAACATGAGACACATCAAATATGACGATTTGGATGCAATTTAGTATATGTAACACGCTCGTTTGATACTTTCTCCGATGTTGATAGAATTCTCGTTAATATGAGACGCCTCAAATGTGATGGTCCGGATGCAGTTTAGTATTGATAGAGTTCTCCCTAATATGAGATGCGTCAAATGTGACGGTCCGGATGCGATTTAGTACATGCAATACGCTCATTTGATACTTTCTCCGATGTTGATAAAGTTCTCCCTAACTTGAGACGCATCAAATGTAACGGTCTGAATGCAATTTAATATTGATAGAGTTCCCTCTAACATGAGACGCATCAAATATGATGGTTTGGATGCAACCTAATATATGCAACATGCTCACTTAATACTTTCTCCGATATTGATAGAGTTTTCCCTAACATGATACGCATCGAATGTGACGGTCCAGATAGAGTTTACTATATACAACACGCTCATTTAATAATTGTTGTTAGAGTTCTCCTTAACATGAGACGCATCAATGTGGCGATTCGGATTTAGGTTACTTAATAAATACAATTGACCCTTTTTTTGGGTAAAAATTATTTACCATATTATAGACAGACAAAAAACGCAACCTTTACAATGGGGCAAAAAGTGGGTAGTTTTCTAGTACATCACACCATATAAAAGACGTATTTACGGTATTGTGTGATTGAGAATGATGTTTACTTCATGCTACAGCAAAAAAATCAATTGTAATCACAAGTTCGTCAAGCATCAAATTTCCAGGGCTAATTCTCGCAAAAAAAAACATCAACTTTAGGTCTCATGACCATTCTAGCACAAACTTCTTTTTCGTCTCATAAAAAAGCATCAACTTTTTGGTTCAATAACGATTCTGCCCAAACTTATTTTCATTCCATGAAAAATCACCAAGTTTAATTCAAGTCCTAAATCCGGCCGCCATTAATTTGGAACTTATTTAGGCTCGTTTAATTTAGAATCAGTATTGAGTTAAATTAAAGGGTGTCGCCATTGTCATGAATTCAAAAATTTTAGTCACTAAATGATTGAATTAGCTAATTATGAAGTATTTGAGGCACCCTCACTATCTATGTTTGAAGAAGAGCTAGTGAAGACTCTTAAAGTTTAGTTGAGTTTGTAAATATGATGTTTGCCTGTGGCAAGGTGTACATCTCTCAAAGCCAAAACAGGTATGTACTTGAGGCAACCGAATGAGCTGCTAAACTATTTCCGAACGAGCAGTGCAACAGGCTTGAAGATGAAATCTACAATAATGGCGGCCGGATTTGGGACTTGAGTCAAAGTTGGTGATTTTTCATGGGATGAAAAAAAGTTTGGGCTAGAATTGTCATTGGACATAAATTTGGTGCTTTTTTATGAGACAATAAAAATTCGTCACTAAACCTATAATTAGTGCTTTTTTAGGGAATTAGCCCCAAATTTCCGCCGCCGTGAACAACCGCGATATCCGAAAGGAAATTCTAGTGTACCCTTCATTCAAGAAAAGGGTCAAGGAGATTATGTTAATATAATTCCTTCCAAAAAAAAATTTGAGTTGGAATTCCTTTTTTGAGTTTAGATCATATGAGTCTAAGGTGTTTATTAGGGATGATCGGTTCCTAGTTCAATTTGGTTTGGTCCGGTTCCACCTCGGAATCGAAAATTGGACTGACCGGTTCTTAGGCGGTCCAATGGGATCGGTCACACATACTTGAAACATATATTCGCATATTAAATGTACATAAGTATCCCTAACTATTTGAGAATTTAAATGATTTTTTTGAGAAATAAAATTTTAAAACTAAAAAAAAAATTGTCGGTCTAGATGGTCGGTTCCACCTTTGGAATCGAAACGTTTATGGAATCGGAACCGGACCAAACCGATCGGTCCGGTCAATTCCCGATCCGGTCGATTCTTTTTGTTCACTTCTAGTGTTTATAGTGTTGATGCTTAAAAAGTCATTATAAGTATCTCTCTCTCCGACCTGTATATGTATATCTCATTCTGTGGGAAGCATATCGCCACCGTTGGATCTCCATGATTAGGGCAGATTTTCCCGGGCATAATCTCAAATGACTAAGCCCCCAATCTAGTGCTCTAGCATGCTGGCAAAGCTTCCGTCGGATTTCTCTTCACCTCATTCCTCCAATAATTCCTTCAACTTCTTCCGTCAGTGGCAGATCCAGAGACCATCCATGTGCGGAGGCGCGGGAAAGGAAAAACATCACGAAAGAGACTCCTCACCATTTCCAGCTACTCGCTCAGTTTCAGCGCACGTTCAGCGCTCACGATCCTCAAGCAAGTTGGCTGTCTTGTTTCTTTCGTTTTTTTTTTTTTTTTTTTAACGATAATCTCGAAAGGATAAGATTAGGCATTGTCTTTGTAGCTTGATTCTTTTGAGCGAGAGATTTCACACCCTTGGTCATCCAACCCATTTGCAAGACAAGTTTTTCTTTTTTTTTTGGGGGCCATTTGCTTCTCTGCCGCACAAGACGAGCACGAGGCCAGCACTTAGGCCAAACCTTTAGGGTTTGGCGTACGAATACAACAAAATGGAAAGTAAAGACGAGAAAGAAAATCAAAACACAGGGCTTATCCCTGATTCATTATTAAATTTGAGGTTATATTCAAGAAAGGATTCTACTATTATCAACACGTCCTACGCCTATATTACGATAGTTATTTATGGGGCCAAGGCCGAGTACTAATAAAATATCAGCCTTAAATTATAAAAGCCCTTTGGGATTTCGAGGACATTGCCCCGGAGACTTCCACCGAGGCGCCCTCCAAATCCTCTCGACTAACTATCGATGATGAGAAGGAAGAACCACACTCAACATAAACCAGCAAATACAATGACTAGTGTGAATGGGAACATCAAACATAGGAGCTCACCAGAATGCGGAAATTCAGGTGACTAGATTACCATCATGGGCGAACTGGCGGGGGTGTAATCGATGATAAGGTCGAATCTCGAGCCGGGTCCATGCATGCACATGCAGCTGGTGGGGAGGAATTAGGCCTGTCTTTGGTTGTGATGATGAAGAAGAAAGAGGACATTGCCGAGAATGCAAGCTTTAAATCAATTGCACCACCCGTTTGACCCAGCCACGGGCGAGTGAGCGAGTGGACGAATTGCTCACGAGACTTGAAACTTCACAGGCACAAGCTTTTGTCAGAGAGGGAATTCTGTCGGTTCGGCCACATTGAATGTAGGCCTACCCGAACCAACCAACCAACCAACCAACCATGTCTACGCCCCTCGATGTCTGGTTTTGGTGTATTGACTCAGGACCAAAAATGGGGGGCGACTGGTTCAAGCAATGGAAGGATGGGACCAGTTTGTTTCGGTCCAGTTCGGACAGTTCCTAGGTTCTAATTTGTGAAACCGGCCTTTTGTGGTGGCTCCCGATTCCAAGGTATGAACCGGCCCACCCTAGAACTGATCATCCCTGTCAACAACAGCAACAATCTCCCCGGAAATCAGGGCGTGCCTGTCACCATCATCTCTTGTCTTTATGTCGCGTTACCGAGAGCCTCGCTTACGAAAAAAAAAATGCGGTCTTGGGGCTTTACGAGGACTAACTATTGGGCGGATTGAAGAAAAAGTTGGGCTTATGGATGGGCCATTGGAATTGGGCCTCCTTCAATGACCCTAGAAAAAGAAATTGACTTGGGCCATTATGGCCTTCTGGAACATGATCGGGCTTGGACTATGGCCCGCACTCGCGAAAACTCAGGCCTTCGGTCTCTCTTTGTCGTGTGTCGTGCGTTGACAAGCTTGAATAGAAGCAGTTTGACTACTTATTCCCGGCATAGCAGAAATGAAGTATTCACAATGGGATCAGATGTGTGGAGTGCCAATAGTCAAGTGAGGTTAGGTAAGTTGGTTTGATTGGGTCGTAAGTTTGATACAAGGTCGGTCGCCAGTGTCCCCGCCGTTGGAAACCGATATTAGCTCAGGCTGTGTTTGCTTGGTGAAAAATAATTTATCAGAATGATTTGTCAGAAAATGCTATCGGACGAAGCATAGATATCAAGCAATGCAAACAAGTGCTCCGGAAAAGACAATTCATTCCTTAAGAGAAAAACAAAAATCAATTCCCTATTTCAAAAGGCAGAAATCATTTTTTTGAATTTCGAAATTTTTTCAAACGCAGGAAAATAATGCAATTTTCCAGAGAAATGATTTTCTTAGAAAGTGTTGTCCTATTTCATTGTGTTTTCCTCCATGAATATAGAGCATTTGTCATTAAGTTTCGGGAATATATCAATATATCCAGCGCCGCGGCGTAACGACGCGGAACAAAGTCGGTTCCGACATATTAACTGTTTCTCGTTGGACGTCCCGAAACGGCAAAACATCTCTCGTTAATGAATTTTTTTATCCTCGGGGAAGACCTCCACGCGCCACGTGTCAAGTGGATGAGGATGATGAGGAGGAGGATGAGAGCGGCGGAGGGGATAAGAACGAGATCACACGTCGGACCCTAGTCAGGTGGACCCCACGGGCGACGCGCGGTTTGTTCCTTCGCCTCCGCCAAAGGCCAAGGCGGAGCTTTTCTCTGAGCTGAGGGGCTGCCTCCAGCGCTTTGCTGACGGGGGCGCTTTAACGTTTTGGCCTTTCCACGTCAGACTCCAAAAGGCCAGCGTCTCGATTCCAGCGTGGCAGGGGCATATCTGGAATTCGGAATTTGATTTTCCTCTTTTGGGTCAAACAACTCTTGATTTGATAAATCGAGCCAGGCGAGACCGAAACGCCACGTAGGAGCCACGTCGCTTTACGCGTCCCTCCAAAATATTTTATGTTCTCTCGGTTTCCTCTTGACCATAAATACACGCACGCACCAAGGACGGTGTCACCCACAATCTCACAGATTCTTCCTATGGAAAGCAATCACGACAGCCCCGCCGCGCCGTCCACCGACTTCTCCGGCCACTCCCACGGCGTCGCCGGCTCCACATTCGCACGGACCAAGAGATCCTTCCTCAGGGAATTGCCTGAACCTGACCTTTTCGTCGTCAGCTCCGGCGGCCGGCGCATCCCTGCCCATACCGGAGTTCTGGTCGGCCCCTCTTCTCCTTCTTCTTCAGCGTCGTTTCCTCTTTGTTAATGATTGGTTCGATTCTGACTTGGTCGTTGATATTGTGCAAATGAAGGCATCGGTGTCGCCGGTACTGGAGAACCTCATATACAGACCCACTAAGCGCCGGAGCTCCCACAAGATCGTTCTGATTCTCGGCGTTCCCTGTGACGCCGTCTCCGCTTTCATCGAGTTCGTCTACTCCTCGAGGTTAGTCGTTTTGATCCCATTAACGCCGTTCCATTTGCTTTGCTAGCTTTAGAAAAATTATACAATAATTCGAATTTTGAAAAAAAAAAAAACCGAAAATTTATGTCCTGAGGCGGCTGTGGTTCCGGTGGCCTATAGGTGCACGGAGGAGGGGATGGAGAAGTACGAGGTGCATCTGCTGGCGCTGGCCCACGTGTACTCGGTCCCTCAGCTGAAGCAGAGATGCGTCAAGAGCTTGCATCGACGGCTGACCATCGACAACGCGGTGGACGTCCTCCAGCTTTCGAGGCTCTGCAACTCGCCGGAGCTCTACCTGCAGTGCATGAAGCTCGTGTGCCGCCACTTCAAGGCCGTCGAGCAAACCGAAGGCTGGAGGTTCCTGCAGCACCACGACCCTTGGCTCGAGCTCGACGTCCTTCAGTTCATCGACGAATCGGACTCGGTACGCTAATTCGCCATTACTCGGATCACGGATGGCGCTAAGAATAACTAAATAACCGGTAATGTGATTTAAAACACGACAGAGGAAGAAGAGAAGGAAGAGGCAGAGAGAAGAGCAGGAGCTGTATCTGCAGCTGAGCGAGGCGATGGACTGTCTGGAGCACATGTGCACGGAAGGTTGCACGAGCGTGGGCCCGCACGAGGCCCGGCCGAGGAGAAGAAGGAACCGTGCGGCAAGTTCGCCACGTGCCGGGGGCTGCAGACGCTGATCCGCCACTTCGCCGGGTGCGGGAAGAGGGTGGGCGGCGGGTGCCACGGGTGCAAGAGCATGTGGCGGCTCCTGCGGCTGCACTCCGCCGTCTGCGACCAGCCCAGCTCCTGCAAGGTCCCGCTCTGCAGGTAAAATCCCACGAGGGCTCGAAAAACCCACAAAGTTTCTTACACGGGGAAACGAATTTATGATTTATCTAATGTCTTTGGGTTGGTGATCGCGGCTTCTGTCGCGGCGAAACAGGCAGCTCAAGTTGAGATCGCATCAGGAGAGGAGGAAGGATGAGGCTCGGTGGAAGCTACTGGCGAGGAAGGTGGCGGCGGCCAAGGCCATGTCGTCTCTGTCGCAGGCCATGATGAGGAGGCGGCGGCCTGAGGAAGTCGAGGAGACGTTCAGACCCGGTCGAGCTGCACGAGCGACAAGCTTCAAGCTGGCCAAGTAGTTTTGGAAACGGTGGCAGCAGATTTGATTTGTTATTTGGTGCTCGGGTCGAGATTTTGCTGTAAATACCAAATGGTAGGGGTTTAGGGAGAAGTTGGTGGCGTGCGCGTGCGGTTCTGTTCGGGTTTTAGGAATCGGATCTTGGTTGTTTACGGGTATCGGGTCTGGATCATGGGCCAGAAAATGGATGACCCATGAGACTGAGAGTTATACTGCGGCCTTGCGCTCTAAGTGCTAACTCTCGAAACGGGCTCTTTTCTGTGGTATGGCCTGAGAGCATATTTAAATCCATTATATTGGAACTATTTTGATTTTGGTAACCCAAAACTAGTTGATAACTTAAAAAAAAAAAAAGCTCTGAAAGAAAAAAAAATTAATAAGAAAAGCGTATAATCTTGTAAATCAGAAAAATTAGTAATTTTCATATAAGAGTTGTTAAATGTGAGGCATAATTAAGGGAAAAAAAGGGAATAACAAAAGGAAAAAATAAACTGGTACGTAGTCAAAGAGATGGTATTCCAAAAAGTGTAACTAACAGGAAATGTTGTGAATGTCTCTAATTAACATTTGTAAATTTGAAAAAGGGTAGGTTGAAGGAGTTCAAAGTGCAAATAAAAGTTGGAAACGCCAGGAAATGAGCAAATTAACAAATAAATAAAATTGAAGTAATAGAATTATAGCAGTAACCTAACACAGGTGGTAATTTAGAGGAAAAAAGTGGCGATGCACCTAATTAAGTTGGTAATCTCCGAAACGAGTTTAGAACACTCTAATTTGATAACTTGAGCGAGAGTCAATAACCCAAAATTAATTGATAAATTAATTTGATAAAAATTATCAAAATTTAAAAAATTAAAAAGAACTGATAAATTCGAGACGGTAGCAAGTCTTGCAAATAGAAGTTGGTAAAGTAGTACGAAAATTGCAAATTAACCAAGCTATATAATTTTTTTTTGGCAATTTTGTTAAAGTGCTGTTAAATTAATAATAAGCTAAATGAATAAGTCATCGAATTACCAACAGTTTTTGGATGCACAGAAAAAAATTTTGGCTTGAAAATAAAATTCTGTGCATCGATACTTGAAAGCAGTGAAAGCGCCTACTTTTGTTAAGAGTTTCGAGGGGGAAAAAATATTCGTTACAAATTCACAGGATTCTCAGCAGGAACAAGTTTCGCTTAAACACGGTTCCACATGGATCGGGCGCAGCTCCATTATCCATCCGAGAGTTTCATGCGAATCTCACGAATAATAACTACAAATATCAGTTTTTCCATAATTTTTTTTTGGTCTTAGGAAATTTCCGTACTTTAAAAAGCAAATTTCAAATTTTTCCATAATTTTTTTTTTGGGTCTTAGGAAATTTCCATACTTAAAAAAGCAAAAAAAAAAATAAAAAAATAAAAAAATCAAATACTCGTCTAGACTTCTAGTGAGCATCTGACCCGAATTAGTGATCTCATTCACTGGCCTGCAATTGCCCTTTCCCTTGAAAGGAAAAATTATATGCTTTGACTTTTCTCTCCCCCACTTCTCGAGATGGAAGGCCGCATCCAACCCGCTTTGCTCCTCACGTTCGTCATCGCCGGTTTATATTAATTTGGGAAAATGACACAAATAGTCTTTAAATTTTGATTCAATACGCAATATGATCTCGAACTTTTAATTTATTCAATATAATCATCGAACTTTAACCTAATATGCGATTTGATCCATAAACTTTTGATGCTTCAATGTAGTCTTTAAATTTTTACTAAATATTCAATTTAGTCCATAAAGTATATGAAAATATTCATTATTATCAATAATCTTAAATTAATGAAAGGATTATATTAAATATTTTTATATAATTCGCGACTATAATAAACATGTAGAAAAGTTTCAAGGACCATATCGAACAAACTAAAAGTTCAGGGATCATATTAAACATTGCGCTAAAGTTCACGACCATATTCAATAAATTTAAAGTTCGGGACTATAATGCACGTTGGATCAAATTTTAGGGGCTATTTGTGTCATTATCCTTATTAATTTCATTCTCGCCTCCTGGGTTGGTGTCCATCCGTTCTTCATCGACACTGGTCGCTTTGGAGAGAAGAAGAAGGTCGCGCAGCACTTGCAGCCATGGCTTCTTCCGCCAACCCCGCTCTGGATCCGGATCTCGATCGACCCGACAACCCCGGCCACGAGCTCGCGCAGTTCGGGGCGGGATGCTTCTGGGGCGTGGAGCTGGCGTTCCAGAGGGTGGCGGGCGTCGTGAAGACCGAGGTCGGGTACTCGCAGGGCCACGCGCCCGACCCGACCTACAAGCTGGTCTGCTCCGGGACGACGGGCCACGCGGAGGTGGTCCGGGTCCAGTTCGACCCCGAGGCCTGCCCCTACGCCGACCTCCTCGCCCTCTTCTGGTCTCGTCATGATCCCACCACGCTCAATCGCCAGGTCTAGTTTCGATGACTCATATACCTTCTCTTCTATTTCCTTTCGATCTCTTTCTTGAATCCGGATGAGATTTCGTACTAGACTTGTTCACAAGAAAATGGAAAGAAGGGTGTCCATAAATTTTTCACATTCAAAACCAGAATCTCTTTGCCTTAGAAATTGCGGATTCAAGAATATATCTATGGATTCGGGTCGGAGTCGGGTCGGGTTAGTTCGCCGTCAGGTAGTTTCAGCCTGATGCTGACGGCGAACTAGAGAATCAGAATCATAGCCGATGTTCGTCTTGGCCCTTCGTTAGACAATCAGCTAGTTTCACTCTGACATCGGTGGTTTAAAATGGTAATTTTTGTATAGCTGTGGTGAGAAGTTGAGGAATCCTGCTGAAGTAACCACTAAATTACTAGGTTGGCTTTTGCGTGATCTGCAAGTTAATTGGGATGGGAAGTTAGGAAGTTCTAATCACGAATCAGACACTAGGCGAGAGTTCTCGCTTCCTGTCCGATTCATCTTCTAGTTCTTGCATCAGGGAGGTGATGTTGGGTCGCAGTACCGGTCGGGGATATACTACTACAACGAATCGCAGGCGCGCCTAGCGAGGGGATCCCTCGCAGCCAAGCAGTCGGAGTACAAGGGCAAGAAGATCGTGACCGAGATCCTCCCAGCGAAGAGGTTCTACCGAGCGGAGGAGTACCACCAGCAGTATCTCGAGAAGGGAGGCGGTCGAGGGAACAAACAGTCCGCCGAGAAGGGCTGCAATGACCCCATCAGATGCTACGGTTGAGTTCTTCCTGCAATCGAGATGGCGCAATATGGGTTAAGATGTTCCATTGATCCGTTAGTTGTATTTGAATGCTCAACTTTCTCCGTAAACGACTTCGATCCGGGTCATATTTGGCACGACTTTTACTTTAAGATTTTGAGCCTTTCGTTACATTAGGAACTTATGGAGAAGTACAGCATATGGAACAGGTACTCACCATAATCGAACATGGTGAATTGATAGATGATGGAAGAGCTTATCCCAAAAACTTGATTCCGATAGTCAATCATCAATTATATGGCCGTTAAGTACAGTTCCAAAAGTGTTAATTGCATGCGGTTGACTCTCTTAATCCTGGTAATAGTAAGGAGCTCTGTTCCTCCTTCAATTGATATCCGCGGTGAAGCTATTGAACCTCCATTTGAGCTCTCGACGAGGCCGTGCGCAAAAATGAGTATCAGTAGCCTATCGGCGACAGGGGTGGACCTAGCAATGGCCTCCAAAATAGCGGCTGATCATCGAATTAGCCCAAACTTCCGCTCCCATCCTCCACTGTTAAGCCTATCTGCAGATTTCAACCATTATAAAGGGAAACAAGAGGAGTCAAAAAGAAAACAATGCACATTGCATGCCCATGATTCAACAAGACAGCTTCAGCAGAAAACCACACCGTGTTGGCTACATGAGACCAAGTCGCAGTCACCCCGCTCGTTTTGACAAGATCGACCGTGATTTCCCCAAGGCGAGCAAGCCTTTTTTCACAAGTTCAATTTGCGAACTTTCACATGCTCAAACGCTATTAGACAAGTAGGAAAATCTGCTGCGGCCACATAATGACCACATTAGAGCAGAAATCACTGCATTACAGAATTTCTCACCGATAAAGAACGGAAAAAAATTTCAATTATCGAGAAGCACGGAAATCCCTTTTACAAGTCAAAGAATCACAGGAGCTTCAACAAGCCATTATTTACAGATATCAGTCCAACTATCCACATGCTTCTCCGGATAGCTCTTCCCCGCATTATGCCCATCTACAGAGGTGAGACAGCCTAACGCCGTGGCAAACCAATATCAAGATGCGCAGCAAAGATAAATAACTTGGATTACATATTCTCAGGGAAGCAACTCAAATTTTTAGGACAAGCAAGCACCACTTGGACTGAGACGTAGAACAAAAGATTCCCCTAGCTGGGATTGAATTCCGTGGACACACCAAGGCATATTTACATGTATGAGAGCAAAAGCATTATGTCCATGTACAAATGATTCCATTTTTATCTGCCGAGCACAATGGCTTCCCAAGACCACTCCACGAACAACAGAGTACGGGAGCAGTATGCTCCTTCAGTGTGCTCACAATGTCAGCTTTTGATATAGACCATATATAAACAGCTCCATCAGCAGACCCAGCAGCTACATAGCTGTCGTCTGGGCTGATACAGGACCTGCTCCAGTTAGAGGCAACTCTATTACCAGTAGCTCTTAATGTCCCGCAAACTTCGAGTGACCTCATATCAAATAGATTGTGCAAATTG
Source organism: Rhodamnia rubescens (assembly GCA_021437795.1). Taxonomy (NCBI): domain Eukaryota; kingdom Viridiplantae; phylum Streptophyta; class Magnoliopsida; order Myrtales; family Myrtaceae; genus Rhodamnia; species Rhodamnia rubescens. The sequence goes on along the minus strand of JAILYA010000002.1, from coordinate 5,845,762 downwards.
TCTCTTCCACTGGTTAAAACTACATTTCCATTTCGCGAAAGGCAGATGGATGTGATAGCAAGCGCATGTGCGGCAACTTCGCTTAGCAACTTTCCTGTTTGAATATCCCACAAACGAAGGTTGCCATCTACATGACCAGAACATATAGTAAGCCCATCCGCGCTGAAGCTAAGTGCATTGCAGTTGCTGGGAAAGATGATTGTGTTACTGCAGTAACCTCTCTGCAAATCCCAAATTTTGATGGTACGATCATAAGCTGCGCTCACTACATGACGGCCGGAGAACTTGCTTACATCTACTGCGCAAACTTTATCAGTGTGGCCGGTTAAGGTATGCTGTACACGTCCTGAGTTAACATCCCACACATACAAATTATTTGAGCTGCTTGCTGCAATGACAGATCTGTTATCATGTGTCAGAGTGAGATCGAGAACCGAACCAAGGCAACCGTAAAGTGTGCGACTTAATGATCCACTTCTCGTATCCCACATTTTTACTGCCCTGTCCTGTCCACCACTAATCAACCTGCCAGAATTATACTCAAATGCAATAGAAGCACACCCACCTTCATGGGCATGAATCCTATGCTTACATGAAGAAGGAACAGTTGACTCAGCAAAGAATTCAGCACCCTCTTCACTTCGGCGCACCACACCATCAACTTGTTGCCTAGCAAAACTTTCTAAACCACTAGCCTTTAGGCGGTCAACCATATCTTCATAAAGTGCATTTGCCTGAATAGTTAACAGAAGTCGAGTCAGCCACAGGGCCTCATGAGAGTTGAAGAAAAGCATATACTCTGAGAGATAAGAGTGGAAAAGTTCAACACCATTCCATCTTTTTGAAACTAGTTAAGGATTTTAATAAAACAAGAATTCTAGAACATCAGAAATGTACAAGAATAGAAAAAAGAAAAACTAAAGAAACAAAGGACAACATCATGAGGCAATATGGACTCTGAATAAAAGAGCACAACACAGTAGATGCCGAGGTTTCTAAACCTTCAAATAAGCTTCTGTTGCGTTCTCAGACTCAACACCACTCCCTTAGGTGCTTCCAATTCTCATTTAACACTGCTTCCAGAAGTTTGACGTGATTTCTTTAGCAAGGAATATTATTAAACTTCCATTGATTCCTTTGAGGCCAATAATTCTTTCCAAACATGATATACCCAGCTGACTATAATGCATGCAGCAAAGAGCAAGAACAGCATAACGGCATTATTAGTTCACTATTGCTGTATACAGACAACTTTATTGTAGCTAAAGAATTTTTTCCCCTCATAAGAGAGAACCGAAAAAGAAAAGAGATGTACTTGATAGTAGGGTAACATCAGTAGCAATGACTGTACACTGGGAATATACTGACATGAATGAAACTAGCCGGAGACCTATCAACCCATAATAGGTATCAATACCATAATTTATAATAAATGAAGCATCAGCTCTGTGAATAAATTTAAGCGAGAAAATTTTTGGAAGAAGTAAAGGTGTCAATTGCAATCACTTGAAACATATTTTACCTCATTAAGGCGTTCAGCATCCTGCATCTTTTGTAACATCCATCGATCTATTAACATCTTATTCTCAGCTTCTGCATCCTTAGCTTTTGCAGTCATGATTTCCAGTTGCCGCTTGAGCTCCTGGTTCTCACTTATAAGCAATTCTACAGCTTTTATTTTCTCTTCCAAATCTGCCTTCAATTGTGAGCATTCATTCCTGCAGCATTTGGATTGGTAATTAAAACCCCCATTCAACCATGACGCACTGCCAGACCTATTCTCAGAATAAAAGGATAAACCACTAAATAAAGGGAACCTTGCGTCGGTCAACTCCAGTTGCAGAGAACTTATTCCAGCCTCTTTCTCTTGAAATAAAGATTTCAATGCCCTGGACTCGGCAACCTCCACCACAAGCTGCTCTGACAGTCGCGATTGAGCTTTATAACATTGCTGAAGCTCCAGTTCCAAAGTCTCAGCCTTCTCTTTCCACTCGGAACTCTACAGAGACAAGACCAACTCAAATGATTTCCAGAGAAAATTAAAAGAATACGTAATGACCAAACTCTGGTGTCATTGATCTGGAGGTACTGACAATTACATTAAAGACAATAACAGTAAAACAATACAAGTCTTCCCCCATGAAGCTGAACTCGGCATCTGGAGTTGCTTATGGCCGACAAAGTACATTGCAATATACCTAAGGGAACAACATCCTCCAGGCCAACAAGACACTCTTGATCAACTTCACTTTTATGGACGTCATACTGTAGACTGTAGCCTGATTTCGAGGTTGGAAACCCTCAAAATAGTTATTCAACTGACAACGATGCTATCTTACTTCATCAGTCGACTTCTCTGCATTAACTACTACGCTGGCATTCACATTGGAATCTGATCAAATCCAACCTACACAAAGCGTGCACTTTCAAATTCAAGAAGTGAAGAACCTGAGAGAGGATGGGAATCGAAAGAGCAGCGATAGCGGGGCCATGGGCGCCCTCTTCGACCAAATGCCGCTTCCGCAGGGCCCTCAGAGCATGCCTTATCGCTGCGATGGCTACTTCCTCCTGCGACCTGAGAATCAGTCCAAATCCGCTACATTGAGCTCGGCTTCGCCGAATCCTACACTTAATCAACGGAAAATTCAATCTTGATCAATCAAAAGTACATGGAAGCACTAATCGGAGGTCGAGCTCTGGGCTGCGAAGAGACGGAGGACAACTCTGTACGCTGAGTATGGAAAGCTGCGTGCTTAGGTCGAGCGGAAATCGGGTCGAAAATTGCTTGCGATCGCGTTAGGGTTGGCTTGACGCGAGAGAGAAAACGAATTGAAGAGGGGAAAAAAGGAAAGGAAAAAGAACGATCGAGGAAAAACCAGGGGCAGACGGAAGATGGAGAAGAAGAAGAAGAAGAAGGTGATGTTGTTGGAATAGAAAGTTGGGCCAGTCGCTCGAAAACGGGCCACGGAGAAGAAGAAGATGTTGGATCAGACACGTCCCCTTTTCTTGGGCCATCAATGAGCCCATGCGTCCAAACGGGCCCTTGGTTTTATTTTAGGGTAAATGTAGACCGGTCAAACGGGTAGATCGGATTGGGTTTGGGTCGGATCATGAATAATCCGACCCAAATACTACCAGTTTAACTAGTTTATGATCTCCGAAAAAAAAAAGTTTATGATATTTGATAAATAAATAAATAAAAACTAGTTTATGATCTATTTATTGTAATGCAAATTTAGCCATCCATACCTGATCCATATCCAACCTAACCACATATTCTTAATACACTTCCATATGAATCAAATCTAGGAAAACTCATACCAAAATTGAGGTTAGAATGCAGCATAAGTGAGTGCGAGATTGAGAGGTTAAGTTGTAAACCCATTAAACACCCATATTATGTTTAAACCCATTTACGACTCATTTATTGAATATAACCAGCCTATTTAATAACTCACCTCATCATATATGGATTAAGAAATGAGTTTATCACTCATTTTCATAAGTTTAAAACGGCATAAATGGTCCCTATATTTTGGCTTAATGTGTTATATGATTCATGAACTTTAAATTTGTTCGATATGGTTTTCGAACTTTAGCCAATATGCTATGCCGTCCGTGAACTTTAATTTGTTTAATATAGTCCCTGGACTATTTATACATGTTTAATTTAGCCTCTAAAATACATATGAAAATCTTCATCGTTGTGTCTAAATCGAATATTTTCATACAAATCAGGGACTAAATTGAACACGTATAAAAAAGTCTAAGTGATGCATTGAACAAATAAGAGTTCAGGGACGACGTTACATATTTGGTCAAAGTTCAATGCAATAATTGTGCAGTCTTCTCTTCTTTTTCAAGTCCAGTAACATCCCCAGCCTAGAGAACAGTCCATACTGAAATGGCACTCCCATGTTTCTTGACTGCCTGATACCAATGAGGGGCAAATGATGCCGACCCCACTACCTTTTGAACAGACCTAAGTCATGAATGTCATGCAGCAGAGGTGAATGTGCACGAGAGGCCCTGGCGATGAATCTTCAGGTTTCTATATAGCCATCAGTTTCTCATTTCAAAGTACATTTTCACAGAGGGAAAGCTTGATCCTTTATTATTCCATTTGGGCTATTAGAGTCTTCTTGATCAAGAAGCAATTTCGAATCATTTTAGAGGAGGCACATATGCAGTCACCCCAGAGGCCAAACATGTTTTCGGAAAATCCCCTCTTTGGGATTGCAGCAGCACGATCTCGACCAATTAGTTGTTGGCAATTTCTGTCTAACAAGGAAGAAATAGTTTCCCACCCCGAGTAGAGGGTGTTTTCTGATGGAAGAGTAAAAGCGGTTGTGAAATCGCTGCGCTATTAGAGTACACTGCATCGTCCACATCGCTATCCCTGACGGAGATGGCGGACAATTGCTGATTGATCTCAAAGGCAAAATACAAAGCAAGAGTTGGATGGCTAACAAGTAGCTTCTTTGACATAATTGAACCTACGTTTCACACACTTCACTTCTTGATCTGAGACAGCATACACCGGACATCCTTGCTGTTCGGCCTTTGCTTCGGATCATCCAGAGTACAGAAGCAAGCGATCTTCAGAGCCAGCAGCATTTGCTCCTCGAATCCGTTGCCAATCAGCTTCGGGTCAATGGCCTCACTCGGATTATCCGAAGTCATGACTTTCCTCAGCCAATTGACCGGACCGACTTCCGGTGTGTGCTGGAAGAATTCATCTGATGGCAGCTTTCCCATCACTAACACTCCCAGCAAGACGCCGAAGCTATATATATCGCACTTATCCGTGAACTTGAGCGTTTGGTGATACTCGGGCGCAATGTATCCCACAGTCCCGGCTATGTTAGAAGTCGTGATATGCGTCTTCGCGTCAGGGATAGCCTTTGCGAGCCCGAAATCTGCAATTCGGGCTTCCATGTCATCATCTAGGAGAACATTGGCGGGCTTGAGATCTCTATGGATTATCCGCCTGCTGTGGTCCATGTGAAGGTACTCGAGTCCTGACGCGACTCCAACGGCGATCCTGTGCCTTGCAGGCCAATCTAACTCTCTGCTTCCCTGTGACACCTGATTCAGCACATCTTGCAAGCTCCCATTCTGCATGAATTCGTAAACGAGGTAATGGCAGTTTGGACGGGGGAAGTGAGCCAACAAAGGCACCAGGTTCCGGTGTCGAATTTGCCCGACCGTTCTTATCTCGGATTGAATCTGGCGCATCTTCTTGTTCAGAACCTTGCTATCTTCTTCGTTCAGCTCCATCCCCTCTTGCGGGGGTTGAATGATCTTCTTGATGGCAACAACCATGCCATCGCTTCCCGATAACTGAGCCTTGTACACTTCTCCGCATCCGCCGCTTCCGATGATCTCCAGCGCCGCTAACCCATCTTCTTTCTCGAGGAAAGCCAAGTCCTCGGCTTTCTTGATCTGTGAGCTAAAGATCACAGGACCTGGCTTCTTACCTCCGCCTCGTATGGCTGCAACAGTCAGCTTGAACAGCAGAGAGAAGACGAACCCGGATATGCTCCCAGCAAGTGCTCCTGCCAAAAACCCAAGCGCCAACTTGTACGATTTCCTCTCGTTCTTCTTGTGATGCCTTTGAGTTTGAGCTATTGCTGATGGCGATGGAGATTGTGATGCTGGTGCTTTTGCAGAAGCAGAAGCATTGCTTCGGCTACTTGGAGGACTTGAATTCTCAGCAAGAACGTATCTTTTTGGAATACCAGAGTCGGAGAGCTCGACATCAACTCCCGTCAGGACTGGCACAGGGCCTTCAAGAAAATCATTCCCGGAAACATCGACCCTCCGAAGGTTCCGAAATGAACGTACAGAAGCTGGGATTTTCCCAGTAAATAGATTGTCGGACAGAGCAAGAATCTCCAGGTTGGGGAAATTCTTCAAGAATCTCAAATCCCCGGCAAATTCATTCGAGGAGAGATCGATCAAACGAAGCCGAACAAGCAACGAAAGTTCAGACGGAACTTCGCCCGAGAGCCGATTGTTCTTGAGGTTCAAGATCTCCAGTTTCCTGCAATCGGCGATCTGAGGCGGGACTCGGTCAACGAGCTCGTTGTTGGCCAAAGTCAGCTCCTTGAGCTCGGAGAGCCGTCCGATTGACGGAGAGATGGACCCCTTGAGCCGCCGCGATTTGAGGACGAGCCGCACGATCCTGAGGACGTAGGAGCCGTCGTCGCTCGAGAGCCTCCGCTCGCAGACGACGCCACGCAAGTTGCAGGGACTGGGGGTCGCTGAAGACAGGTTCTGCACGTTGGGGACGCCCAGGGCAGCTTGGACGTCCGCGAGGGCTCGGAGATCCGAACGGTCGAGATCCAATCCGGCGTGCGCGGAGAGGAGGAGTAGGTGGAGGACGGCGAGGAGGGCGAGGTGGGATTTGCCGGCGGAGAGAGCCATTACGTCGGCAGCCAAGTGGTGGTGGGAGGAAGTGGTAAACGGTCGTGGTTGGGGGCTAATTAAGTAATCCAAGCCGTGTTGAAAAAGTCCGAAAATAGATAAAAAAATAATAATAATGAAAAGACCAGCGCAGGGCCCACCGCTCGACCGGTAGTGGTTGACTTATCTGTCCCCTTCGTTGACTCGACATTTTGTTTTTTTTTCCCCTGGATTGTATCTGTTATTTTTCCAACACGAGCTTTCTGGGAAAAGACCCTTACCATTATTTTCCTTTGAAATCTGCACCTGGGTGAACTCTCAAATTCTAAATGCGAAGACTCGACTAACTTGTCTTTCACTTCAATTTCTTTGCATCTTCATTTCAATATTTTTTATTCACCAACTCCGAAATTTCTTGTAAGATTTTCTGTCACATTTGCAGTTTAATTTCAAATTGTACAAAGCTCACATGCCCATTTGAACATTAATATCAAAACGACAAATCTTTTATCTTTCTCCGAATTTTTAAAAAGAAACTAGATGCTCCATGAGAAATAATTCGATTGTGCCGTCAAAAAATTACGACACTCGACTAAACGCCGTGCGAAAGTTATGCCATTTTGGCTATGTTAAATCCCGTGAACGGTAAATAGAACAAAAAGACCAACTTTAGATAAAGAAAGTCCGAAGAGCATATCATTAATGGGTTTAAAAATTATCAAACGACGATGTTATAGAACATTTGAAGAAAAATATAATAGGCTTTTCTTGTAATAATATATTTCCCATGCATGGCACGGGTTTTGTTCAAAGAAGGAAGGCTGTCCTGAAGTGAAGCCAACGCAAAGGCATAGCATACTAAAACAGAAGTTAAAACAGCTATAGATTGAACATCATCACCAACGCATACCAATCTTACAGTACAAGAAAAGTTGCAGTCAAGCCATACATCAAGATTTCATCTGAACACTTCGAAACAGAACACAACTAAAACCGCGAAAGGAACCGAAAAAAAAAAAAAAGGTGACAAACCGGATAGAGTGGATGAAAGCCAGAGCCTGGGTCCGAATGAACACGACACCCAACTGGACGCCGCAACCTGAGTCGCCATCTTCCACAACCAAACCTTGCATAACCTCAAGATGGTACATCACAAGATACCTTCCCGTTCAAGTAACCGCAGTTGAGCATCTGCTCATTCGGTGCAGCAGCGGTACATGATGAACTTCTCCATCACGCGGCCGCACTCTGCGCACACGACCCTCTCCGGGATCCCCCGTCGATTCCGGGCAGGATCAGGCGGCTGCAGTGGTGTGGAGACTCGAGCTCCTTCTGCCTTAGATGGTCGTCCAGCGCGGGGACGAAGCCCTTCTGATTTGCGTCGTCCTTCCACCTGTCGAACTCCTGCATGCTCTCCAAGGCAGGTTTGCCCTTGGCTCTTGCCATCGGCAGCAACGCACCGTGGCAGAAAATAGCCCATGCTTGGTCGCTCCCGTCATAGCTGAGTATCGTCATGATCTCGTGCATTACTGGGTCGTTTGCGGTGGACTTCCCATGGTGCAGCTTCGAGTGGAGCATGCTTTCGAGTCTAGCCCAGAAGAACCAGAAGAATGTGGGATTGCTCCAGCAGTAACTCAGCTTCTCTGAGGTGATCGCTGCCACCGTTCGCTTCACACGCTCCTTAGCATTGCTCTTCCCCACGTAAACCATTCCCAATGGGATATTCGCGATCTTAGCGACACCTTTGGCTGCACTTGTGAACTTCCTGATCCAATCAAGGTCGTCGCCTCCGAATAGGCAAATGTATGATCCTTGTGTCGTCTGATTAGAAGAAGGAAACATTAGTTACCGACACGAAATAAAGCCAGGTCCATAGTTCATCTCGGAATTTTATTTGATGCATATCTAAGAATAACTCTGGGGGCGAAAGAGGATCGTTAGGGATGAAAGTTTGTACCCATTCCATTATAGTCCCGTCGTCTAAGCCGTCGATGATCAGCTCGAGTCTCCAGCTCTCGTCCTTCCATAGCGCTTCCTCCCTCTCCTTGGTGAAAGGGTAGGCCACACTTCCCCATATCCGGATCATGTGGAGGGCATTGGGGCTAGCCAGCTTCCCCTGTGGATCCAGAGCTACTATGATGAACCTCTGCGAGAAACGCCACACCTCCCTTATGTACTTGATGACAGCCGGTTCAAGGATCGAAGGATGGTGGACAGTGTGCCACGGCATGATGCTCTGCAGCCCCTCGAATTTCTGCTTTTGGGTCATATCCCAAGCAGCCGACTTTGGATCCATATCCACAATTGGCAGCCACACTATTTCGAACTGGTACTCGGCCCTCGTACGAGACTCTCTGTACATGTGGTCGAGAAGGTCGATGTCTTCAACGGCGATTTCGAGATCTGATATCAGTAGCAATACTGTCTTCTTTCTCAGCACTTCAAGGCTGACCTGTTTATTGTGAAATGAGAGAGAATCGCTGCTGTCATATCTCCGTTTATCGATACCGACTAGATCGAGGTAAAATGGGAAGGAAGAAGTAAAAGAAAGTAGGACCAGACCCTTGATTTGGTGGCACCGTCCACCAGCGGCTGTATGTCATCCCTGAGACAGATTAAATGCTTGAGAATGGTCATGTTGTCCAAATGAATCTTGTCGAAGAGGCGTACCAGCGTCTGATAAGCTTCGAAATGCCTCTTTTCGTCTGCATCCTCCAGAATACATTAATTATACGACTCGACTTCTTGAGTTTAAAAAATTCGACACGAAGACAAAATGTTCCCACCTATATGTTGGTAGCAGATGGCAAGTTGCTTCTTAAGGTGGTCATGTATGCTGCTGACCTTGTAGGCTAAGCTGGATAGTTCCCATGCTTCAGTGGCTGATGGTATGTATCTGAATCATTCCGTAAAAAAGGAAACATCAATCTCGAAATCGAATAAAAAGTCATTTTGTCTAGATGAAGGATCCTTGGCTTACTCGTTCCCCAACCCGATCAGGCTAGCAATTTGTGAAGCGCAAGAAACGATGCTGCGGATAGTCCAGTAGACTGCAGTGGGAATATGGGTCATGGCAGTCGACAGTGGGGGCATCTCCGATGAAATGTACTGTGGCGGGAGCTCGCTGAACTGGATAATGCACTTGGTCACATCCACCATAGCAAAGATGAGATTATTGAGCGCATCAAACTGTGGTTTCAAGGAGCTCGAGTGCTCCAACATGTCTGGTAATTGCTTGAGCAAAGCTACCGATTTCGCGAGGTGGTTCGAGGGGTAAAGCTGGACTATCAGAGAGAACTCTCCGTAGTTCACTCCGAAGGCGGCCAGCGCCAACACCACTTTCGCATCCCACGAGTAGGCCGAGATCATGTTGAATATTACCATTGTGGTTCCATGGGCATCCCCACCTCCGCTGCACTTGCACGATATCTGCAATAAAAGTAAATCAAGTATGGTTTTGCCATCCGGGCTAATTCCTTCTTGATGTGAAGATGAACTTATGCAGTTTTGAGTTCAAGCCTTGAAAAATCACCTCGCAGGAGATTTTTTGGATAATGTAAGGCAATGCCTCCAGGACACCATCAAAAGCCGCCAGATAGGCCTTCTCTTCCAAACTAGTCTTCGATACATGTTTCCCCTGCATAGTTCCAAAAGTCAGACAACTTTCCTTAGATCTCTGAATTCAGGTTTTTCTCGTTTCCGGGATGCAGGCAGGATGTAAAAGAGAGCCGAGAGAGAATGGCGATGTACGTACATTCAAAACCCCGTCAATGCTTGGTGTAGCATGGTGAAAAATGCTCTCGATGAGGCCAAGGATGGGCTTGACGTCGACTTCGCGGCCGTCAGGAGAATGAGTCGCTTGAATCTGCTTCATCATCGCGCTGTCATCGGACGCTCTAAACATCTGGTGACCTCCCTTCTGCTGTGCCTTGGGAGGACGAGGAGGAACCGCAACGACGCCTGCAGCAACGCCCGCCATGCTAGTGGTGGCAACAAGCAAATTAGCAAGTGATGTCGGAAGTGATTTGAGTGCATTTACAATAACGCAAGCCGGGATTTATATACAGGTTGAGCTGAATAAGGCCACTGTGGACAAGTACCTTGCTTGCGAGGTGAGGCGAAGACAAAAGCAAAAGCCATTGCATCAGGATAAGGTTGTAGTAGCACTGATAATGGCCCCCTAAGTATCTAAAAGCAAAAGGGGTGCAGCAGAAGAGAATGTTTGAACCAACCTTGTGACATAAAGCAGCTCCAAGCGCCGACAGTGCACTTTCGACATCATAGTTATTGAGATCATCATCAAACTCTTTGAAGAGTTGCCTTCTGTAACAGTACAGTCTGTCCAGCACTTATCCGACTTGTTTCCTGGACAATGTCCTGGTTCTCTTTGTGAAGACCATTCCATTTCAGGTCTCGGTGAACACTCGTGCCAATGTTTGCACGGCGAGGGACAGAATGCTCGCATCTTTAGAACTCGACCCGGTCGCTTAACTTTATCTGCCGCCGCCGTCCTGGACGTTTTTCCGCATCCGTAGCACAGGGTGCTAGGACAAGAATTCGGTCGAATCTATAGGAATCGTGATCAAGATGTGTCCCGAACCTGCTAGCGAGGTCAGGAAAGAGAAGCCCAAGAAGAGAACGCAAAGCAAACGGTTGTTTTCGAATCTTTCCACAGTTAAAAGTGATTCACACCGGAGCAGACAGACACGCACGGACATCATCTACTGACGTACAAACCCCACTGTTTACGTGACGCATGACCCGACAGGCTCGACAAAAACTCCAATGCTTCCAGAAGAACACGACATCATGGGACTACATTGGGGGAGGCATCTTCTGTAATTCGGATCAAAAGGAAGCTTACCGTTCAATCCATTTTCCTAATCCGACCTGGTAAAAGAAGGAGCGAAAGCGGTAAAGATGAACAACCCACGCAATCTGAAAATGGAAAAATTTGAAAAGAAGAAAAAGAGAAAGTGGTCTCGTGTCCCACGAGTTCCATGTTACTTAACCAAAGGAGGTGTGGGATAGGAACAACTCTGCTTTTTTTCCACCTGGGCAGAACCTAAAGTGAGAATAAAGTACTTTGTTTTTGGACAAATCTACGTAAGATCGTATTATTTCAGGGATTACGTTGAACAGTTAAAAATTCGGAGACTACGTTGCACGTAGTCTAAAGTTCAGCGATCACATTGATCAAATTAAAAATTATAGGGATCATATTACACATTGAGCCAAAGTTCGATGATCATTTGTGTCATTTTTTTCTCCGAGCTTCTCAAAGCAAAGAGGATAGAAAGTTTCACATGTTATCCGGTTCGCATTAATGCCCAAAGAAAGTTTAGTTTTGGAGAACTCCCGTGAAGATTAACGGGAGAAAAATAAATGGAAAGAAGGTATTTCGACTCCATAATTAATTTCTATATTCTCCCTCTTATTTCCTTACTATTCCATCTTTAATTCATCTTCCTGTTTCATTCTTTACCCCCTTAACAAGGCTTCTCACCGTTCTCACTTCAAACAAAAGACGGTGAAGAAACTCTTGGTTGGTGTCGAACTTGAATTTTAGGAAACTTCATCTCACATCATTAAAGCTCCACGTGATGGACATTGGAATCAATTTTCTTTCGTCTCCATTGATCAAAAGCGCTAGAGTTTATGTGTTTTGTCTTCTAGACTTTCTTCTTTTTGATCTATCTAGTAATAAGTAGATACATCAAAATATATATAAGCTCATTTCTTAATCCATATATGATGGGCTAAGTTTTTATAGGGATTAGTTATATTTAACGGATGAGTCATTGGTAGGTTTTAATATAGGGAAGATGACACAAATAGTCCTTCAACTTTGACCCAATATGCAATGTGGTTCATGAACTTTTAATTTGTTCAATATAGTCCTTGAACTTTAACCTAATGTGCAATTTGGTCCATAAACTTTTGACTTGTTCAATGTAGTCCCCGAATTTTTAGTAAATGTTCAATTTAGTCCCCGAACTATATGAAAATATTCATTATTATCCCCGATATTAAATTAATAGAAGGACTACATTGAATATTTTCATATAGTTCAGGGACTATAATGAATATGTAGCAAAAGTTTAAGTACCACATTGAACAAACTAAAAGTTCAGGATCATATTGAACATTAGGCTAAAGTTCAAGGACCATATTGAACAAATTTAAAGTTCAGGGACTATAATGCACATTAGGTCAAAGTTCGGGACTATTTATGTCATTATCCCTTTAATATATTATGAGTGTCAAATGAGCTTACACCTAACTAAAACCCAACCCCCCACTTCTACGACCATGCTTTAATTCTCTCTCGCTCCGACTCGCTCCACAATCTCATCTCAGTTTGGCTATTGATTTTGTTACTTATGGAAGCTTTTTAGGAAAATGGGGTAGAGTCGGTTATGTACCGTTACATTTGAAATGCCTGAAAAAGGGACAAAACGGGTATGTACCACCACATTTGCAATGCCTGAAGATGGAGGAACAGGAGCAGATCTGGAAAAAGGAAGGTTTGGAAAATGACGCGAGGGCAAGAGGGCAACGTGAGGCAAAAAGGGCATGAAAAGATTGGAAAATGATTTAACCATTTTCCATAGTTTTTAATAGGATTTTTTTTTATGGATCGAAAAATATTTTCTTTGGCCACGTATTTTTTTTGCCTCCGAAATACCAAATATTGGGAAAAATATTTTTTAGGAAAACTTTTTCCGTGGAGCAAGTCGAAAAGGGTGCGGAATCCGGCCCAATGTCCACGTGTCTGGAGCATTTGGAACCGAGCCCATGTGGAATTCGGGCCATCACGACCGGTCCAAGTGACAATCTTTTAAGGCCCAAAAAAGTGGCAATCAATCGGGCCCATAAGCCCATTACTGGAGCACAGGAAAAGGCCAGATTCTTCTGTCCACGTGGCAACAGGGGAAACGGATGACGTATCCCAAAGTGTAGAAGGTGTGAGAACGAGCGAGAGAGAAGATGAAAAAGAGAGTAACGGACCGAGTAGAAGAACATGCCTCCAGTGGCGACACGGGCACTGGCCCACGGTCCTCGCTATCGCGCGCCTTCTCCTCTGAAGCTCCTAGCGACCGCCATAGCTCTCGGAGCTCGTCCTTGCAAGCGAGTTTGGGTGCGCAGCCTCTCGTCTCCGCCGGCTCTCTTCGTCGCTCCTCTCGCGCTCTTCTGTCGGCCTTCCTCCTCCCATCTCTCCGCCGGTGACTCTCTCTTCTCGCAAATGGAGGTGAGCTCCTCTTATGCGTGTGTTTTTCTTTGGAAATCATGAGAATTCGAGGCACCTGCGTTGGTGCGGATAGTGATTAGCCCGGTCCCACGATTTGTGGTTGTCCTGAGGTACCTTGTGCAGTCGGTGCGATTGCCGCTCGATACCAATTTCCGACTAATCTTACCCAGGCCAGAGGTTTTTTTTGGTCCTTTAGACAATGCAATTACAAGCTATCCGGTTTTGTCTATCTATACGGCAGTAGCGAATTCAGGTTTTGTAATTGCTGATGGCTTGGCTCTGTGGGACTTTTGGTGAATGTGATACGTAGTTTCTCCATCTGCAATGATTGTGTGTTTTTCCAGGTAACATTTGTCTGGGAATACTTTACTATGCAATTTGTTCTGATAGTTGTCACTGCGGTGCACTGTGCGTCGTTGTTTAAGGATGATGTCCAATGTTGTGCGTGCCGTGGGCCTCTGTTGACTGAAATTCAGCCCATGGCCTTATCACAGCTTCAAAAGGTAATGGCTTGATGATACAGTCCAGGCTTTTCTTCTGACTCGTTTGCCGTAGAAAGCGGTGTAAGTGACTACATTTCGAAGGGATTGTAAGGGCCTGGGTGAAGTGAATTTTTCCGGCTTTCTGCTTTCGCTAAAGTTTCCTATGAGACATTTGGTTTTGTTTGTACATTTTATCTCTTTCCTTGTGACTCTGAATGTTGTTTGTGGTTACACTTGAGCTGGTATTATCCTAATGCCTGAGCTGTATTGGTTGTGGCAGCGATATTGGACTGGAAGGGGCATCAATAGTAACAAAGCAATGGTGGAGCAATTACAGAATTATGGAATTATCAGGTCCAAGAAAGTAGCTGAAGTGATGGAGAAACTTGACAGGGGTTTGTTTGTCCCAGAGGGTACCCCTGCTTATATCGATAGCCCCATGCCTATTGGTTATAATGCTACTATTTCTGCACCTCATATGCACGCGACATGCCTCGAGTTACTGGAGAAAAACTTGCAACCTGGCATGCACGCGTTAGACATTGGATCAGGTTTTTATGGCAATCTGCTTTGTTTTCTCCTCCCCCTGATTTTGCTTTGAATGTTTTGAGTTTCTTAGTGCCCACCTTTAATTTAGCAGTATTAGCTCTGGACATACACTAATCCAATGAGTGCAGTTTTAGGATGATGTACATGCTTGCACATAATCATTCTTAAGCTAACTGCTGCAATGCTTGAATTCACTCTTCCAGGAACAGGTTATTTAACAGCATGCTTTGCCATGATGGTCGGCCCGCAAGGTCGTGCAGTTGGTGTTGAACATATTCCCGAGTTAGTTGCTGATTCAGTGAAGAATGTTCAGAGAAGTGCAGCAGCTCCCTTGCTAAAAGAAGGAGCCCTTTCACTCCATGTGGGTGGTATGTTTGTCTATTGTTGCCTTGCCTATGCTAGACTATCGTAGGTTTTGGCTCTGGGAGAATAATCCGTTACTGTTGTACTTTAGAATTCAGCCTTTGGTTTTATGTCACCATTGGTTTTCCTTGAGTGACATAGGACCCTACCCTGCCCTTTGTTTGCTTGAAAGAGAATAAGTTGATTCTTCTGCTACGGACCCATATGAAAATCCTAACACAAAACGAGGTAGACCATCTCGAAAAGATTGACTCCAGTGTCCCTTGAATTGTACTAAAGCAGAAGGGATGCAAAATTTCTTTTTATGAAAATGGTATACAACTATCTAGCTTTCCATTAGGAACTTTGTACAAACTTAGCGGGTCTATGGGAGGAACAATGTCAAGCGCATTTTACTGTCTTGCTCATTGATTTCCCTTTCAGTGGTTCATTAAGAAACCTTGATGGATTTGACTTGGAAATCTGGTTATTTTTTTGACAATTACTTGAAGGCTCATTGCACGATGTGTTGTGTCAATTTGTTAATAGATGGAAGACTAGGATGGCCTGAACACGCACCCTACGACGCCATCCATGTCGGGGCCGCAGCCCCAGAGATACCCAAAGCACTAGTGGACCAGCTGAAGCCGGGAGGGAGAATGGTGATTCCAGTTGGGAATATATTTCAGGATCTGAAAGTGGTGGATAAGAACTCTGATGGTTCCATCAGTGTTCATGACGAGACTTCTGTGCGTTACGTCCCTCTCACCAGTCGAGATGCACAGCTAAGGGGGTTTTAAGGTTGAATACTTCTCAGGAATTGTAGACGGTCTGTACTTGTAGGTATACTTTGTGTCCGGTCCCATACAGTGGCAATTTCTCCTTAGCACCTATGTGTACAGATGAAGCTAAAGACGATGGTAGACAACACCGAGTAGAGAGTAGGCTATAAATCTTGTATAAGCTACCTTTTGTAAGGTTGTTATGAGCTGTAAGAATTAATGAAGCATATGGTAACGATGTCTGGAATACTTTGTTCCTCAGATTCTGTAGACAAATTAGACGATCCATTCGGCCACACAAATTGCAAGCTTCAAATGAATTCCAAACCTTGACTAGTGTTTCTTATCAAATTAGAGTTAATGATACTTCATGAACCAGAAATTCGTCCATAAGTTCAACGCTAAGGTTTAAACTCCAAAGCGCCAGACATTTCCAAATACTTGACTTGGCAGTGATATCTGATCACTTGCATTTTGTTTCTCATTGTAACTCGAATGCAATCGTAATTTGATCTTTGCCTATCTTTTATCCATGCTGTGAGAAAATAGAGTTCTTCTCACTGTAGCAGCTGGTCTAAGCAACTTTACCAGAACAAGAGAGAAAGAGAACCTCGGTAGGAAAAGAATTTGTGGGTCATGTAGGAAAAGCTTACACTAGGATCACAGGAACAAGCATAAACTTATGAATGACCATAATGAATAAACCTAAAGTGATCAAATCCAGATTATCAAAATTTAACTTAAAAGGCGCTGCGTCTCGATCTTTCCTCGGCCATGTTTACCCTGATCGCCCTTCCATCCAAGCTCTGCAACACGACGACACCAAAAGAATCATCATCAGCAATATATCCTATCGACTTAAAGAGGATGAAGAAACAAACTAATCTTCTTCCCTGAAACTCCGAACATCGGGAGTAACAACAGCACTGTCAGAAATATATATTGTGAAAATATTTGTTCTAAAGTAATTCTTGAGCGTTCATCCTTTCCATCATACTCTGATATAGCAAAGAAACCTGCATAAGTTTCAGTCTAATTAAACAGTACAAACTTACAACTTATCTTTGTCGATCGTTAGATGCCTGTGTAAACATAATAAAAATGATTCAACACAAAATTGAAATGGGAATGAAAGCACTCGGTGTTTTCAACTTTATTCTAGATTGAGAAGTCATCAAATATCTAACTTTATTCTAGATTGAGAAATCATCAAATTTTCGCCTTGTCAAGGACGCACGGAATGGCAATTGCTTGAACAGGGAATAAGCAAAGAAAGATCAGTACCTGTCCATCAAGCGCAGCAATGGCGTCATTCATTTCAGTCTCTGATGCCATTGTCACGAAACCGAAACCTCGTGAACGGCCACTCTCCCTGTCATACACCACCCGGGCATTGACCACTTTCCCATGCTCACTGAAAAGCTGCTCCAAGCGACCATTATCCACATCCCAAGGCAGGTTGCCAACATAGATTCTGAAAGAAGCCTCAACTGTGCGAAGGGGTCTCTCCGGCCGCGATCCTCTTGGAGCAGCCTTGTTCACAGTCAAGAATCTTCCGCCCATGTCCTGTTTAAAATGATTGCCAAAATCAAACACCGCTTTAGAAAGCCGTCATTTTTCAACAGCAATAGAATCATTGACAGGAATGTCAAAGAATCAGAGGAATCACAACATGCTTAAGCACAGACTGCATTATTTTTTTATGCATGAGACTAGTTAAAGCATTTGCTGAAAGATTCTAAGCATGCACCTTATCAATGTTAAAAAATTGATAAGAGTAGCCATCAAAATTTCACTGAAATCCGATAAGCAAAGCCTTCATACACAAAGAAATAATTAAGAGCCAAAGAATCAGCAATCACAGTAAGCAAAGGATAGAATTCTCAGACAATTTCACTGAGTCATCAAGCTAAATGTCAGTAATGGGAGATTGACTAATTTCCAATTGTCATATAGAATCTATCTCTTCCTCAGTATTGCTTTCAGCATTTGGTTCTGAAAGCAAGATGATTTTCATTTGTTAGTTAAGTAAAGGATAGTATTCTCAGACAAGTCATCAAGCTATATGTCAGCAATCAGAGGTTGACTAATTTCCAATTGTCAGATAGCATCTATCTTGGCCTCAGTATCGCTTTCCACATTCTGTTCTGAAAGCAAGATATTTTCATTTGTTAGTTAAGTAAAAAGTCAACTGAACAGGAATATCGGGACTGTCAATCATAGGAGCCAACTGAACGCAACTCTTGACCTTATGAGGATTCTAAATGCTGGTCCAGACTTGAACCTACCGTCAAAGCTTGGCCTGCACATATGCGGCTGGGACTGAGACGATTATGATTCGCAACCTTAATTAGTTATATCAATGCCAACAACAACGAAATGTCATGTTGGCAGAAACAATATCGATCGTATAAATTCAACCTTTCAGGCAGGTAGAAAGGAAACGCTGCGAGATATGGGTCTGAATAAGTCAGACAGCTCAAGGATAAGGGCACACTTGATTCAAAGAGCAGACTAAACCATTGGATCTAAAACTAAACAGTTAACACCCACATAGTACTGAAAGGAGCCAAATGTACCTATTAGTGGAGATCCTTGACAGTCCCCACACTACTTCAGGTCTATATACTATCACAAACAGCAATCAGCAGAATTCCAAGATACAAGAACATTAAATCACGATACACATAAGGGAATTGAACTCACATATCGGTGGAACAAATCAACAGCCTTTTCGGCCTCCTCGACCGTGCTCATGGTCACAAAACCGAATCCACGACTTTGATCGGTATCTCTGTTATAGATAACCTGCGTTTACAAATGACACAGAAAAGTTAAACACATTGCATGAACCTCCAAGAAATGACAAGCAACAAGCTTTCCCATCAATTTTATCCGTACATATATGTGCAAAGACAGATGAAGTGAAATTGGGTTTCACCTCTGCTATCTCCACAGTCCCAGCCTGCTCAAAGAGCATGGCCAATTTCTGACTGTCAACGTCGTAAGGCAAATTCCCAACAAAGAGTTTCGCCTCTTCAGGCGGTTCCACAAAAGTTTCTCCTTCTTCTTCTTCTGCTCCTTCTTCTCCACCTCCTCCTTCTCCCTCCTCAAAATCCCCACCCTCATTGATCTCGCCCCTGCCTTCCCAGTCCGAGACCCGAGCTTCGGTTTCTTGATTCTCCCACCCGGGCTCACCGCCCTCTTCTTGTTCTTGCTCTTGATCAAGTGTGGTGGTGACCGTGTTGTCCTCGTCTTGTTGGGCCCAACCCGAGGTCTCGGCAACGAAAGCGACGAAATTGGGAAGATGGGACTTCCTCAGAGGATGAGAGGCGAGTGTGAAGTGAGCAAAAGATGAAGAAGAGCAAGAGAGGTGGATCTTGACGGGTCTGAGGGGGATTGGGAGATACGGATGAGAGGACTCAGACGAAGAGGAGGCGAAGAGAGAAGGTGGACATGAGTCGGTGATAGACAAGGGCTTGAAGACAGGTGTAGTTGCAGAGGACATTTTCTAAGAAAGGAGAGAGCTTCAGACTGACTGTGTGAGGATAAGAGAAGAAGAGGAAGAGGAGGAAGAAGAAGAAGAAGAGGGAGAGAGAAAGTTGGGTTAAACAGACACCATAGGAATTATAGATGGCGGAAAGTCCAAAAGGAAACACGATATCGCCGGAACATCCCGGGCTTCCAGATATTTTCTCCCGCAAGGCCCTTTCTATCTTGTAATGATTTTCAAATGAATTGGACCATACATTAAATTCTCCAAATTTAAGAACGTGAATTAGGGCTGAGCATACCGACTGCCCAGATTAAAATCATCACGATCGGACCGGACTGATCGGTTTGCTCCGTTTCTCAAGAGCTCCTGTCTAACTTCCTGTTTCATTAAATTGGAATCGATCATGGTCGGTCCAGTTACTTGTTCCGATGGAGAATTGGATCTTTTGGACCGGATTGAATAAAATATACACATATAACTATGTTTTTATAAATTTTTTCTAAATGTAAATGTAATTTTATTAAAATGCTTAATATGACTTTCATGTTTAGTAACAATCGAGAGGTGATCCAATAAATACGTGGTTAACAAAAAAATTAATGAAAAATCACAAAAAAATGTGATTGGTCCAATAATTGGACCGCTCAAGATCGATCGGTGCGGTCCGGTATGGTCCCAAAACCATCCGGTCCAGTTCCTAATCCCCGAAATTGGGAACCAGTCTTCTCGGTCCGGACCGAAAACCGATCATTTCTATGTACATCGAGATGTTTTCCTTTTTCCGAATATTCTCGAAATGCCTCGTGAAAAATTTTCAGTACAAAACACGGCATGCCGTGCCGTGGTCGCGTGCCTGAAATTGTCTCCCAGACCCTTAACTGGTTTACCTCGTAGGCAGTGAAGTTGGACAGTTGAAATTTGTAAGAATCAACAAGCAGAACAGCACAGGCAGGAGGACTAAGTAGTGCTACTGGGATGCCTGTAAAAGGATGTAGTCTGCGGATAATGTTTATCAAAACTCGGAGTAACTATCCCGAGGAAAGTCGACCCAACCATTTCGATCTTGCAATGCACCTGCCTCGGGTTCAAGTATTCGATTTTATTCGGCAAAGCCAGGTTTTGTTTCTTCTCTTCTCGTAAGAGTTGATGTAAGATGCTGCAAAGGCTTCTTATTTATGCAGCATATGATGATCCAGTCTGCAGAATTAGTCCTGGATGGCCTTCAGAGGAAGACTTTAGAGACAGCTGAACTAAAATAAGTAGCTTTCAAAGCAAAGGCAAGCCTTGATTGATCCATGAACATCACTGAGAGAATCTCACTCGAAGCCTAGCACGCCACCTTTGTAAAGAAGCTAGGACACTAACATATAATGTTTGAACAAGCGGGTTTTGTCCGACATGACAATGCCTAGACATACATATGGAGGGATCTGAAGAATATGACTGCTTGAACAGCAGGATAATCGTTGCAGGAGCTTGAGATCGTCATGCAGTGCTGCAGCGTTTGCTGCAGAGTAATCAGATCAGTACAGAGAAAGTCAAGGCGAAAAAGAGAATTTGCAACGTTACTGTAACAAAATTTCTATTTCAATGGAAACGAGGTGAGGGACATATAAGATTGAACAGACTGTTTGCAAATTAAAGTTTTAAAGAGGCAAATGAAGCAGAGACATCCAAAGCATTCTTAATAATTGACACCACTTGTCATCGATGAACACAATCTCTACATGATCCTTCTTACAGCGGATGTAACATCTTAATGAATGAAGGAGAGGAACAAATCAGCAAGCACCTCTCCATTTCAGTGCAGCTTGTCCTCAGTAAACAATTTCAATGTCCCTTAGTTTACATTCTTCTGGAAGATTTACTGTCAACATGTTATTTTGATTGTTGTAAGTGAATTCCCCTTCCTTGTTGTCCACCTTACAGCAATTCGGCTTCAAGGTTGTATAGAATCCGAATCGGCCGCATCCTCGGCCTTTTACAGTTATTAAGCCCTCTGATGGACTGGTGGTGCACTTCATAGCTTGGACTGCTCCTCCTGAGTTGTACATGTCCAGCAAGCCTATTGCAGCAAAGTGAATATTCTCAAGGAAAACCTGTTGACAACAATTTGCTTTCCCTGCATGAGGATAATAGACCAAAGAGGAAAAGGAAAGCCATAATGATTGAATATTCATGAGAAAAATGGAAAAAGGAGAGAACAAATACCATTATCGGCGATATTGTGTATATTTCACACTCCAGAGTCTTCAAGGAAACTTCAAGATATCCTCTCTTTGACAATCTGGAGAGTGATCCTGCAATGAGAACATTTCAGACTCTGTGAAGTAAATCTTATGCACATACCGTTAAGTCTGGTGGGAAGAAGCAAAGAAGCAAACGAATCCGAAGTTCACCTTTGTTGAATGCGTACACTGCGCAGTCTCCATCCCAGTTTTCACCCGCAATTTCTTCAAGAAATTCGATGTCAGCAGGACTGATGCGTCCCAAGATGGGAGGAAGCTTAGGGAGTGGCGATGATGACTTCTCTCGTAAATCCTGTTTCAAAGGCCAACTTCCTGCTCCTTGGCAATTAAATACACCGATTACGCCAGTTAACTTGTTCACGTTCCACATCTTGAGCAAACTGCAGAAAATTGAAGCATAGTCAATGGAAGATTAATTCACAGGAATTATTTGTCAATAGGAATGCATAGTTACCTTTTCCCATCCATGACAGGATCTTCAAAGAGACAGTCACGAGTAGGCCGGCCAGCATATCTAGCTCTTAGGACAGAACCATCTGGCAAAACCAGCTTCTTCAGGACGTTGAAGTCATGGTTGGCAGGTTTGTCACTGTTACAACCCAAGTTTCATCATAATAACGTCTCTCTACTTAAGGGAGTTGCTATATTATGAGTCCTCGGAGTTTTCACATGCTATCCATTCATGAACAATAGCTACCTGACATATATGGCGCAGCCACCCAATGCTCTCGCAGCGCCATGAAACTCGGCAGTTTCATGTTTGCTCTGAAAAGAACCGGTTAATGGACTTAGCATAAGCTGTCTCTAAAGAAAAATTCTGCAGCAAATGCTAAAGGCACTAGCCCTTGGCTACTGAATAAGAGAAATCATGCAGTAGTGAGTTCAAATTCTGCAGGGTACAGGGAACCTTACATGGAACATGTCCCAATCTGACACAAATATCTCCCCAAGAAGAAGGCTGTTATATGCGACAGAGACAACATGTAAAGTCTGAAATGTCCGTTCTCGCGGCATGAAATCCTCCGACGCTCTTGCAACTGCACTCTTCTTGGAACTGACCTCAACAAACAGTAAAGCCTTATGAAATGGAATTTCAATCTTACTATAAGGACATCGGCCAAAAAAAAAGACAGTGACCAAATGGAAGTACCTGTAGATAGAGTCCGAATTGTGACTCATGCAGCAGATTAGGTTGTTTTCCTTGAAGTTCCTTTCCACAGATCGATCGAGAGCTTCTTGATATCGTCTAGTCAATGTCACCCGTCCTCCATACCCATTGCCCAAGGTTTCAATTAGATTCTGAACATCCACCTTTACTCCATCAACACCACAGCGTGCCAAATAACTGTGGAGGTCATTGTAGAAGTCATATATCTTCTCGGGATCTATTACTCCAACTCCATATTTCTCCAAGCTGTCCATAGCGATGTCTCGAAGGTTACCAAGGTTACCAGGTGACTGAATTGGGTATACCAACTTCGGGTTGTACTTCTTCATTTTCTCAGATGCCGGGTGCAGTCCTCCCCAATAACCAGCTAATGCATGCCACAGGTAGACATAACTGCACAATAAGATCATAGAGTTGATTACATGACAAGTTTGAGAAGATGTGCATTTCAAGTAGCATGACAACTGATTATACATATGACAGATTGTTGAGGCTCCATGGTCTTACTTCAGTCCGTATTTCTGCTTGATAAAATTAATCAGCCCGTGCAGATCAGCGCATGAATCCTCCAGGACTGAGTTTCTAAATTTCTCGTTCTCTTTGATATCGACCAATCTGGTGGCAAACCTGAATAATTGATGGCAGAAGAGGTTACGGAGAAATCAAACTGGTGGAAGAAAATGGCGAACTTACTGCATTCCTTCAACAATCGGCTTTCCATCCTTATAAAATTCATTTGTCGTGTCTTGCCAACCATCATCGATGATCACGAATCTCGGCAAACAGCCTCCCTCCAAGAAACTGCGTAAAAGCAACCACTGCTGCTCAGCTTTTTGATACATTAACAGTAAGCTAATCTTGACTTCTTCCACATTCAGAACTGAAATGTGGCTTGGCATTTGCATTGCACCTTTGGAGGCCTTCTTTGATTCCTCTGGGATTGACTTCGGAGTAGAAAGCATCCCATGTGCACCATCCAAACCAATCAAGGTGTGGTGGGATCTATCAGCATCGTATAAAAAAAAAAGTCAGCAGGCAGAGTCATTGTATTGGTCATGCAGCTAAAAGTAATTAAAGAATTTTCTTACCGTTTTGTCGTCGATGTGGCTAAAAGTACCCTTATGCTTAGCCAGAATCCTGTATCCGAGCGCATCCAAAATGTTACAGATTTCCAGCAAGAAAGTAGAGAGAGAACCAACATGGTGGATCGAACAAAGCATACTTAATGGAATCTGTGATGAGATCAAACGGGTTATCTCCATTGTTGATGAATACTGCCTCGGCTACTTCAGTTGTTGTCACGTTGACGTCTCCTGAAGGATTAAGAAGGAAGAGAAACCAAGTCGTAGATCAAACTGCCGAGGCCAGAACCAGAGGCAATCGATAAAAAAAAGCATAAGCAGCTAATTCCTACCACTTTCAGCGCAGAACAGGAGCTCATTCGTGGCGTTCCCTTGCAGACTCGTACGGAACGGACCGTCCAAAACAGGCAGGGCTAGGATGTAAAACGTGAAATCGGAGTTCTGTTGCACCGATGCTCCATCATTCGAAGCGGATTCCTGTCTTGCTTCTAAGAGAAGCATCTGGGTTTCAATGGGAATTTCATTAGCAGATCCGCCGACCCGAGGTATCATCCACCAGATTTTGGCTCTAAAGAGACACAAGAACTTGAATCCCCTGCAATAGTCCGAGGATTAACCAAAAGCTACAGCAACCTGGGAGAATTAAATAGATGAAGTTTGTTGTTTCATGTCCTCTCGGGATCCATCTTCGTGGGGACATTTTGGAACAAGATCCAGAAATGCATGATTCCACATCCATCCAGAAAAAAGTTGACCCGACATTCAAACATGTCAAAACAAATAAGCTTGAAATTGATTCCACCTAAAATTCAAGAATCCACAAATCAAGAGAGCAGAAAGATCGGAACTTCAGATCAAGAAAACACATTGGCGTCAATCCTTTTTCGAACTAAATTCTGGTAAGAACATAACAAGAGACACTGACAAAATCCGTGGAAGACCCGTAAACAAAAATGGAATTCCAGAGAACCGCCAAAGCAGAAACATCAATAACAACTCCAAGCAAACAAAACAGAAAGCGACTGAAATGCTGTCTACTGAGGTACATGAACTAACTCGAGAACTCCGAGGCTGAAGACATGACGGGAACTCGGAGCTGCCGACGTGGCGCCCAAGAGACCCGAATCCGTGCCGACCGGTTTGAAGGCAATATTCGGCTGGACTCCGGTCAAGACCACCTTGCCTCTGACCGAGAGGCAACCGTTCTTGATGATGGGCGCGCCTGTGATCGTCATAATAATCTCGAATCTACGTTTAACTCTTCCTTAAGCAGAAATTCACAAAAGGTCAGCAAACGCCTTCTTGACCAATGAAATGGAGGTGACGTGCAGTGGTTTGAAACCGTTTGCGGATGTCTCATCTCGCCGGCCGATTACGGGCATGGCTATTTTACAGAATGCGTTCTTGGGCAAGTCAAATAATTCAAGTCAACGTAATTGGTCGTTTGCTTTTTTAAAATTTAACCAAGCATGAGTAAAAAGTACTTTTTTTTTGTCAAAAAAGTAAAAAGTACTTGAATAACCCATCAAACTATGAAACTTGTGAATCCATTTTAGGCTTCATTTATTTTGCAAAAAATCAATAATTTCGAATACTTCTTCGATATTATCATCGTTATGAAATTTCGAGGATAAATTATTATCAATTATAGAAATATTGTACATACAAATAATTATTTTTAAGAAAATATTTTTAACATTTTTTTATTTTTGGCGAAACAAATGCATTCTTGAATTCCAATACTAGATATGATGCGGTCTATCCTCTCAAGATTTTAAGTGAAACTACGATTAAGTCTTTCAATTTTATTTGTGGGATCTCTCTAATAGACGGCCATATTTTCTCAATTGGTAAATTGTCAAAAGGTTTAGGATTACGTTGGTACAATCGAAAGATTTAATATTGAATTGGTAAATCATTAAAATGTTTAGGACTATATTAACATAATTAAAAGATTTATGATTGAATTAGCCGTCATGCAATAAATTTATGAATTTTTGTTCAATTATTCCTTTTGATTCAACCTACACGTGAAGAAGAGCGCTAGTATAGTATATTTACATGTTTAACCGTACATTCTTCGTCAAATATGTCTATTGAATGCGCTCAAAGCACTCTTTGGTAATCATAATTTATGGGAAGAAACAATTTTTCCTTTTTAGGAACACGCTCGAAGCAAAAGGCAGAATCGAAATTGGTGTTTGAGGTTTTTTGTTTTTGTTTTTTTGTTGTTGTCAGAAATGGAAATTCATTAGCTAACTCAACACTTGAGTACAAAAGATTACATTCCGAATAAAAGTAAAGCCCATAATGATTCCGGCGGGCTGGACAACCTATTCAGTGATAAGGACACATGGCGACGAAGCAAACATAACTTAAGATTAAATCCCAATTCCTTCTTTTGTTTATCTGATGTGTGATTTTGCCGCGGGATTACTAACATCACCCGTCAAAGCCAAGTCAATAGTCCCGGGCTTACAAAGATCCGACCCTACCTGATTTTGGCCCGAGTTCTTGTACTGAAAATTGCAAACCCGTATTGCGGGAAAAAAAGGTAAATAACATCGGCCAACATGCCCACTTAGAATTACTGTAATGCCATTCCACCAAGTTAAAGATAACCATGAATCTCTTGTATTGCTCCCATAAGATCCGGCGACGGCAAGAGTGATTGATGAAGGGACCGCTCCCAATCAATAGTACCGACAACTAATGGGGGATTAGTTGATGCCTGATGACCAAATTGTCCAATAACCACTCGACAGGTGGCTCGTTCTAGTAGTGTATAAGCTTCTATCTACGTATGACACTATCGCTAACTCCATGGAAACAACCGTTGTCGGGACGAGGCTGAAATAGTTGTAGTACTCCGTCCTGATCAAAAGAGTATCTTCTCCTTCATGGAGATGCTTGCTGTAACCCCATCAGCTGGGGAAGCCACGGAAGCTCTGAGCCTAGAGCCAGCCCAAGTGAATGAACATCCCCAGGATCATCATCATCATCATCAACAATACGCCTCTCTTTCTGCTCATACCACTGACCATGGTCATTTCCTCCACCATTCTTCATGTCTTCTGCACGTTCAAGACATGATCTTTTCAGCTGAAAGTAAGGTTGCCCAAATGATTTTGCAGACTCATGGCTTCAGGTGGGGTTGCTGCTGGTCACGGGCTTCAACTGTGGATACATACTTAGCTTCTCCAACCTCATGTTGGTGCCCTTGGGTTGGACGTGGGGCATCATTTGCCTAAGTGTTGTGGGACTGTACACTGCATATGCTACTTGGCTCCTGGCTGCTTTTCACTTCGTGGATGGCCGCCGCTTCATCCGCTACCGCGACATCATGGGCTTCCTTTTCGGTCCATCTCTTTTCTCTCGATGAATTTACCTCCAAGCTGAGAGAAGTTTTCTTTTGTTAATCTGTTCTTTTGATCATATAATTTGGCACACTCTCCTCGTTTTCATTATGTGAAGGTAGGAAAATGTATTACATCACCTGGGTTTTCCAGTTTCTAACCCTGCTGCTTGGCAACATGGGTTTCATCCTTCTGGGAGGGAAAGCTCTCAAGGCATGTGGTGCTAAACTAAGATTAATCAAATCCTTTCTTTGTAATCTGTTTTACGTCCATTTCGACTGCAAATTTCACGTATTTATACGAATGCTCTTAACTTCTTTCAAAAAAATTGACAGGAGATAAATTCAGAATTCAGTGAAGGTCCCCTAAGGCTTCAATACTACATAGGCATGACAGGAGCAGCGTACTTCGTGTTTGCCTGTCTGATCCCAACCATGTCAGCCATGAGGAGTTGGCTGGGCGTCTCTACGGTGCTCACTTTCACCTACATTGGACTTCTCTTGATTGTGGTCATCAAAGACGGTAGGAATGTTTCCTCATCACTCAGTTTATTTCCACACCATATAGCCAGAATGGATTTTACGCAATTGTTGTCAACAAGTGTCGTATCTATAACGGGAGCTGTCTAAGAGTGTCAACAAGTGTCGTATCTATAACGGGAGTTGTCTAAGAGTAATGTGTAACCATTTTCGATAGGGAAATCCGATGAGAACAAGAACTACAATCTCAAAAGAAGCGAAGTCGGCCAAGCCTTCGGTGCATTAGGTGCGGTTTCAGCCACTATTGTCTGCAATGCCTCCGGCCTATTACTAGAGATTCAGGTAGAAACCTCAAGTTCAGCAATCAGTTCATATACAAACAATTCATCACTGTCATTATGTATGTATGTATGACGAATGGAATCCGGGATGATGCAGTCGACTCTCCGCAAGCCGGCAGTGGAGAACATGCGGAAGGCCGTAGGCTTGCAATACACAGTTGGCCTCATAGTGTACTACGGTGTGACTGTGGCCGGTTATTGGGCGTATGGGTCCGGCGTGTCTGAGTACCTCCCTGAAGAGCTTAGCGGGCCCAAATGGGTGAAGGTTTTCATCAACTCCTCCGTCTTCCTCCAGTCAGTTATCTCCCAACATGTAAGATGCTTCTTGTAACTGCATTCCTACTTGCTGCTCATTGGGCGGATTGGCCTTAATTTGTTACTCAAGCCCGTCCATGGCCGGAAAGGTACGTAGGACCGGCCGGGCTATTGAATGATCTGTTGTGGCAATGGAGGATGATATTGTGAGACGACTAGTTTGACGACAATCCGAGAAATTTGCTTTGTTTCCTCAAAATTTCTTTCTGAATCTTGGTATCTGAACTTTTCATCATCTAAACCATGTCCGTTTTAATGACGAGACCAGATTTTTGTGGCACCGATTCACGAGACCTTAGACACCAAGTTCCTAAAATTAGAGGAGAGCATGAACTCGGCAACGAATCTAAAACGACGAACGCTCTTGCGAGCTGCCCTTTTCGCAGTGAATATCTTCGTGACAGCTGCTTTTCCGTTCATGGGAGACTTCGTCAACTTCTTCGGCTCCTTCACTCTCATTCCCTTAACTTTCGTGTTTCCCAGCTTGATTTTTCTCAAGGTAAATTCATCAGCCAAACCGTTCTTTTGATTGTTTCTAGCTTGATTTTAGCTTACTTGTGCCTCAAGGAAACTTCTTTTGATCCTCAGTGAAAAAATGGTTCACCAAATTGTAGCATTGGCACCCATGAATCACTGCATAACCTAAAGGACTGATTATGGCTTTCTCAACTTTCAAGCAGGTAAAGGGGAAAAAAGCAAGATTGGAGAAGGTGTGGCATTGTTTCAATGTGGTCGCGTTCTCGTTTCTTGCGGTGGCCGCCACGATCGCTGCGGTTCGATTGATTGTTGACAATACACGCACATACAGTTTCTTCGCAGATACATGAATCCTACAGAACTCATAAATCTTTCTTCTGTTGCGATGTAGTTGGACATGTGGCAGCAATTGTGCACTGTCTCTGGATTGCAGGATTAGTCCACTGCTAGTGTGTTTGCTGCAATAATTTTTTCTTACTTATAAACAAAGAAAAAATATCTTTCGAGACCTTATTTAGACATGGAGTGCTGTGATAGTTTTAAGGCAACATGAATTCTGAAGAGAACTTCTAAGCATGTATGAATCTGATCCACTGAGATGTGCTAGGAATCCCTCCATTAACGACTGTGAGCATGTAATAGCCCGGCGGCGCGACATTAGGAGATGGAGGGGCTTCGACGGTGACGTTCACCCACCCCTTCGCTGCATCTCTGACCATGCTCTTGCTCAAAAGCTTCAGCAGCCTCTGATTCATCGATAAGGAATGCGTCGTGAAGGGTGGGGCATAGATGCCAAACTCGACCGCTTTGCTTGGCCTCCTCCCCAACCAGAACCGAACCGTGAAGTCTTCCCCATACTTGACACTGCGATCACCCTGGGTTTCTACCGTGAGATTTTCTGGCCGGTATTTATGATATTTTCTGTCCATGTAGTTTGGGATAAACGCTTGTAACCTGAGTTCAGTAGGGTAAGTCACGTTTTCGAACATGTATTGCTGGTTTGGATTCCCGCCGGCAACCAAAATCCTCCCGTCAGGGAGGAGACTTGCAGATGAGTGATAAAGTCTAGCTATCTTAGCAGACTTGAGCATCGAAAACCTGCTTCCGGGTGTCTTCTTCGGCTTGTAGAGGTATGGCGTGAGAGAAGGACCTGCCGCATTGTTCCACCCGGCACTCCCTCGTTTAGCACCATTGATGATCAGGACGTGGCCCATGGGAAGGATTATCATGTCGTTCATAAGGCGCGGCCCCGGCATGTCTTCCATCTTCCACTTGTGCTCGTCTCCCGTGATCACCATTCTACCACAGCTTTGTAGTCCCTTCAAGAACTTGCCGTGTCCCGCTGCTCTATGAGCTCCTGTTGCCGCACCCCCACACACCATCACTTCAACCTTGCGGAATTTGTTGCCGTGCTCCAACGGGAGGATCACGGACGAACCTGAGCTTGGGTAGCTCCTCGACCCTTTTCCAGGAATCCGGGGAAAATTTTGACCACCTTGTCCCGCTTATAGTCAAAAAGGATCGAATCTCGGTTGGCGAAAATAAACAAGTTGCCATCAGAAGAAAGGTGTAGGAACGGATATAGATTGTTCTCTCCTCCATTTCTGTCATATGTTTGGTGCAAGAAGGGAAGATCACGAGACTCGTCCGTGGATGACAACTTGGGTACGAATTCGTAGGAGAAGACTCTTCTTCCGCCCACTACAAGGACCCTATCGTTCTCGGGGAGTATTTGATTGGAAGAATACCATCTCCTTGAGGACATGGCCGTCTCCGATTGCACCCAATCGCAGCGGCCATCCTGACAAGGCCTGAAATGTCGGATTCTTCGAGAGCCATTGCCATATCCACCGGTTTGGAGAAGTTTTCCGTCTCTCAAAAAAGAACCCGAGGAGCACCAGGTATCGGTCTCGAGCCTCATAGCTCGAATGTTATTGCTAGAAATGTTATATTCAACAGAGTGAGCGTAGCAGGACTCTCCAGAAGAATCATCCGCGCACCTTCTTCCACTTGCAAAGCTCCTGCGGAGATGGAAGCTGGATGGGCCGGCGCCAGTTTGGTCGAACATAATGACGGTATTGAGGTGAGTCACCGCCATGTGCATAGCCACCACTCCCGTACTGTTCAAAAGAAGCTGCCATTGCCCCATCTTTGCTCGGCAAAGCGTGGCTTGTTCGAGTGAAGCAATGGCAATAATCATCAATTCGACGACAAGGCGTACATGGCTTCGAGCTGCCATTGCAGTGTTTTAGGAGTTCTAGTAAAGTGAAAACAAGGCAGTCAACTTATACATGAACCTTTGCAAGTTGGTCCGACAGAGTAGGAACTCACACATCTTGGGATTGCGTCTGGTACGCAAAACTTGGGAAAAAACTGTCACACACAGGCAGGCGAAATTGGACACACTCTTTGTGCCTCAATCCTTCCTATGCCAGTGTCATCGCAGTCATGCATGCAAGCACGCACACGCCAAGTTCAAAAAGACAGTAAGCCAAAACAAAGTAACAGGAAGGTAAGAAAGAATCGCTACTGATGCCGAAATTAGTTGAATAAAATCACAACTGATATCATTGAGTGGGGATATGGGACAATTCAACCATGATCACGTTCAGACAAGAAACAGAACAAGGAGACAATGGAAAAGGGTTATTTCATCTGTTGGAGTGAGTGATGGTTCTGTCGTCCCTGTAGAAGCAAGAACTGCCCGACTGAATCCTAGCCGTTCTCAAGCTACTTGGAACTTCCTTAGAGTCTTTCGAATCACGAACGGGACAATTCCACGAGGTATGTACATTGGACAACTGGGGATTGCATTATTTTTGGTCTTATGAGATGTCCACTATAGCTTCTGCCGAAAAAATGGCGACATACTTCTCACCAGTGCACACGAAAGAAGATGAATTTGGGATATGAAAAAACCTTGATAAAAAGCAGTGGATCTTCCTTTAGTAGAGCTTTATTCTAGTTTCGATGAAACAACGGCAAATGGGGCATGACTCCAGATCTTGTCCACACTCGCAGCAGGTCTGCAAATAAATTCTTAGCTTTCAAATGCATTTGCTGAAATTTTCAGCAAAAGTAACAGAGAATGCAAATACACGAAGGAAACTGGAAAGCAGGCCAAGGGGGGAAATTGAAGGGGGACAAAAAACAAATTACCTGATGACCGCAATTAAAAGCCATATCCTTTTGATTAGTCAGGCAAATTGGACAATCCTGAAATGATGACAAAGAAATCAGAAAACTGTGGATGATTAGCGATCGACAATCTTACGATATACTCTAAAAAAGGTTCACAACTCAAAGGATCATTGCAACAAGAACATATTTTGGCATGAATACAGCCAAGCAACTGAGTAGACGTTGGTCACCATAATAGAAGATGAAGGATGAATTACATGATTATCAGACACAGAACTTGAAGCAGTTGTGCCAAACGTATCATGTCTAGCAGAAGGTGCGCTTGGTCGAAAACTGCTTGATCGCGAAGCTTTCGAGGTGCCCAAAGAAGCTGTGCCATATTGAGGAGGAGGGAGAGATACCCGGTCTATCACCTTTCCCCTTCGAGAACTGCCAGATGAAGTGGAATTTACATGAACTGACAAAAGGACAGACTATGAAAGAATCATCGTACTAATGGCAGTAAGATTCATAACTTA
This sequence comes from Rhodamnia rubescens, assembly GCA_021437795.1. NCBI lineage: Eukaryota > Viridiplantae > Streptophyta > Magnoliopsida > Myrtales > Myrtaceae > Rhodamnia > Rhodamnia rubescens. Next base: position 5,813,325 of record JAILYA010000002.1, on the reverse strand, counting down.
ATTTTACAGATATTATGCCATTACCCCAAAATATTCAGCTCCAGTGTTGCTCTATACTGGGAAGGTATTTCCATCAAGGCTGCAAGAGCGAACTCTGCTTCTTTTCTGGATCTGTCCATATTCTTTGACATTATTTCTGTGAAATTGACAAACTACAAAGCAACAGACTCAAACTTTAGAAGTATGCACCAAAACAAAGGCCAACATGATTATAAGCTGTGGAAGAATATAGTAAGGAAAACTTGAATGGAACTAGCAAGATACTTGCCTGGAAATTATCAAAGGCTCGGGCAGGAATGTTATCATCAAATTCTTTCATCATGTCCCACGGCCCATCACCAACGCCAACTAGTATAATCGACAGGGGATATTCACTGTCCAAAACAAGGCACCTTAGAAAACCAATACGGAAATAATCAGTGACTAAGGAAGCCAAACTCTGCAGCAACATATACCTTGCTTTCACTATTGCATCGACGGTACTTTTCTCCTGCGGGCCTAGCTGGCCACGGCTGGTATCAACACTTCTGGTCACCTTTAACAGTGCATGGATGATAGACATTGTCAGCAAGAACAAGTAATCTGTATTCTCAAAATAATGAAATATGATGTTTTCTGCTTCATGGCATTCCTCTGCATACTTTGGTAATGTCCACCCCAAGAGCAAGATCTGCTCGAGATTCAAGCACCACTTGTAGAAAACAGCATGGATTACACATGAAATTAGAGTCATAATTTGTACTCGGAGATTGCTAAACAGAGTTGCACTGGCATCTAAGTACAACACTCCAATCAGAGAGGTGAATCTTGTATTGAAATTTGGCAACGAGGGTTCTTGAGCGGCAAAAATTTAATTCAGTGGACAGTGGATATAACCAAAAAAGTCGTAAAACATCCGTCAATTCACGAGAAAAGCTTCTTCCCATTTAATATAATTTCTCGTGGCTTATCAATTGCCTTCGAAACCGTAAGCTTAAAGAAAAGCACCATTTGCGACCATTCCCTTATGAAAGCCAATCTCCGTGTTTAAATCTAAAGTACAAAAGTACAGACTACGTACCTGCCCATCAGCAATTATAACTAGCACATGGTATTGGCCACCACTTTGCTCAACAATTGTAATGGCCATTTCAATTATGGGAGCAAATGAGGTTGGGCCTGCCATTGAGAAATTGGGTTAGTAAGCTGAATATTTTACTTAAGGCAATGGAAGAGAAAGAGAGAGTGAGCTGCCAACCTGCAAGTCTTAGTTGAGGTACCAATTCTCTATAACGTGTCAAAACCTCTTCAAATCCATTACAAAATCTCTCATCAGGATAGAAACTAAAAACTTCTTGATCATGAGTTGAGGCTGCAAGTACAGAACTAAGGATCTCATCAATAAGTTTAACGAGCTAAAATATACTTTAATATTTTCAAAAATGATACCATCTCCAAATCCGAAACAGGGGATTAGGTTGTCTTCATCGAAGGATGACAGTGTTTTCCCAATTATTGCTATTGCCTGTTCATAGGGATTATGACCATCTCCAATGTGATGCAGGCTTCTCCGGTTAAATGACCTTGCACCTGTTACAGAAGCAAATCAATCTCCTAGCCCCAGAACGAAAAATGAGATTTTTGTACCTATCTGACCAACCTGTCCATTCATTGCTTTTGGTGAAATCAATACCAACAATCAGGTTTGAAGACTCCAGACCAGCGCGTGCCAATGCATCTGTAACCTGAGAAAAATTTTCTATCCTTGAGAGTAAAATCTAGAAAGAAAAGTGATGAATGGAAGAACACCCAAAGTGCTCTGCCATCGACGAGAAAGAGTACATCTAGTTTACCATCAACCTCACGTCTAACAATTCCACTTTAAACGCTACTCCAAGTCAACACGACATTCACCATTTTTATAAGAGTTGGACCATATAAAAAGTGAGCTCCCAAAAAATAGCGGAGTTGAAAATGTATCAGACCTGTTCCAGGCTAGTATAATCATCATTTATTTTTGAGAATTTCCTTTCAAGCTTCCTCTTTGAATGAGGAGCGTTACCACCATAGCTTGAAGGAGGAGGTGGGGGTTCGTATTTAGGATGAGGCGCATGGTCCTGTCCAGGTTGAGGATATGCTGGATATGGATAGCTCTGATTACTCCATGACTGTGAACTTGAGGCAAATGGAGAAGGTTGTCTTGTACTTCCACGTTTTGACAAAAGAGAACCCATGAACTCCTCACAAAATATGAATCTTCTGCAGCATGCCACAAGTTTCAATCATAACAAGGTTGCTGGCCCTTGATAAAACTCCAGTGACAGAGATTGGAAAGCCTGAATTTCGAAGTGAGCTTCCTTCAGTATATGAAAAAGACATGACCAAACTTTAACCCAGTAACCCACACACAGTTTTGCCTCGTCAACAACAGATGAACAAATATCCACATAAGTTACATTTTTGTATAAGAATTTCAGTATTCACGGTGTCCTCAGATTATCATGACCGAGCACTGCCTGTGGGTCTAATGAACATCAAGAAGCACAACTAGTTTCCCTTTGGAAATGCAACAGACATCTATCTGATACCCAACGCTACATACAAACTCAACTTTCAGATAACAAGTTATAACAGAGATACATTCGCAGAAGAACAATTCTGCGGAAACACAAATCGGATGGACAAAAACACTTTAGGGAAAAGATAAGGACCAATTCAATTCTTCGCGCTAATGCCTCTTGACATGCTCCTTTTCCAAATGTCAATGTACTTTTTCATACAACAATGAAGTAATGCCTACGTTTCTCGTTCTCCTCATCGAGCAATTATCCCCCACATAAAAAAGCTTGCACATTTTTCCCACTTCCCCACGTTGCGGGGACCGAGAGGCGACATTACCGCATATTCGCTGATTCACTCTTGCATTTTTATAAACCAAGCTTTACAGTTTCATACTTTTAAGCGCACATCCGAGCAACCCAGAAGCGAATTTTCAGTGCTTGCAGCGAATAAAGTGCAAAACAGATAAGGAAAGGAAATGGGAACTTGCCCTCCATTGAATTACAGTGAGCAACAAATTGACTCTGACCTTGTTGAGAGAAAGCAGCATGCCTGACGGGTCAACAGAGAGTCAAGTCTCTATGGGCGGCGAAGTTCATCAGATCTGAAAGTGAAGAGGGTGGTAAAGCGATAGAAACGAGAGGGAAGCGAAGAGGGTGATTCCAAGAAGTTTCGCTGGACTCGGAAAGGAGGGTCCTTTTACTTGCAAGGTGTCGACAACCGTACTCCACTCGTGACGACGTGGGGACTCCCGGACGAGGCTTTCCGTCCGAGAATAATGCTGAAGATTAAAATAAGTACGATTTGGTTACATGGGTTGGAGCCTCTCCGGTTATTTTCTAACTCAAGAACCAATCTTTATCAGCCGAAAACAACTCCACTCAATCATTATTACTGGTTTGGTTCGACTTCAAATTCTTAGCGATAACGACCGGTTCCGGTCTAATCCGATTCTAAATGGTCCAATGAAAGATGTGAATTATTAGTAATATTGAGCAACTCCAACTTTATTTATTAAAATTAGATTTACGTTTAAAAAATAAAAACATAACCGGTAAATTTTAATGTTTACATTTAAGCAATAAAAAAATACATAAAAAATAACCGGTCCAATTTAATTTCCCATGAAATCGGGAATCGAGCCAATATTATCGATTTCAATTCCATGAAACTAGGAATGGGACCGAAGTCCTGAGGAATTGGATCGAACAGGTTCGGTCGGTCCATCTTTGCTCACCCCTAATACTCTCAACGTCCATCTATACTCCATCATAAAAAAAAGATGGTATCGAAGTGCTCATCAAAAGTTAGCCGTTGGGCTTGCTTCTATTGGATCCGGAGACCAAATCCAATTTCTTATACGCAACGCAAAAAGAAAAATGTACTTTAGTGTTCTATGGCCACATATCCATTAATCTTTTCAGGTGACACATTACCTCCTTTTGTTTGAATAATGAGCCAAGGGTTAGTGATTTAAATGATTTATCAGTGTAGTTTGCCATTGAATCGAAAACTGCTTGGCCCCTTAATCATATAATGCGTTCTCGTTTTATATAAAATATGACTTGCTAAATTTTTTTTTTTTTTGTTGGAAAGAAGAAATTTCGTTACTAATTGAAAGTTTGCGTCACCAAAGCAGAAGAGTCAGAACAAAGTAAATTCCAAAACGGTTTTAGGGGAATTGGCTAGCCAATCATGGGCTGGGCTCTTGTTCCGACGGGCCTTAGCCAGCCCATCATCCATCCTATTTGCATTCCGACTACAATGGGCCTGACAGATATCAACAAAGCCCATAAGCTTGTAAAAATTGACTTACACTTTAAAACTGATTCGGGAAATTTCTTAAACTACTTTTACAAATTAAATCTCAATAGCTCTCAACTACTTTGTTCTCTCTTTTTATTTAGGCTCCGTTTATTTGGCAAAAAAATAATGATTTGGAAGATAGTTTACTAAAAATGATCGTGCGTATCGCTTGAAATAATCAATTAAGGAAAAATATTTTAATTAATAATAATAATTATTTTCATAATGTCCATTAATTTTCGTAAGCTATATAAGGGACAACGTCGTTTAAAGCATTTATTTTCTATGAAATAAACACACCCTTACTTTCTCTCTCTTCTTATTTTTTCCTAGCTTTCTCTTTCAGATTTCCAATAAAAAAAAGACGTATTTGAGACAAGTTCACATACCCTTCAAAAATTTCAATTAAATATGGAATCAAATTAAATCTTGCGATAATTCTAAATAATCTTATTTAATTCAAGGTATTCATGTTAAAATTAATTCTGAATTTCAAATGCATAGCAAAAGGAAGAGCAAAAAATTTACAGTATGCTCACCCCAGAACATTGGGGTGTTGTTTTTGGTAATACATGTTTTAAATCCGCAATACTTAAAAGATAAAATAGGGGAAATTTCTTAACATCTGTAGTGACTATGGAGGCATTATAACCATAAGGTGTTCGTGAAATAAAAGTTGCCTCACTCTCTCGTATAGTTAACGCTGTTATGAAAAGCCGTACCAAACGGCTTCTCTCTTATTGATAAAACCCACTGCAGGATTCGCATCAAGTAAGCTAAACTAATCTCAACTTAGGAAAAGCAAGGTCTAAGGGACTAGACTGCAAAGCAACTGACGGACTGGTGTCACGGACCGGATTCTCCCGTACTTACGTATCCTCGCGAGTGGAGTTTTGTGGCGTCGGGGTGAAGAGTGAGTGATATAGAGGGATGATATAACTGATTCGTGGGAGTGATGTCAAGATGGTTTGTATTAGAAGTTTTAGGATATAAAGATTATATTCCGAGGAGCTCTGAAGGGGGAGTTGGCCTCCCGTGCACAAACTAATAAGGAGCTGGTGTCGCTCTCCTAATATGGCCATGGTAGGCCGAAACCAATTGTGATATTTAAGGGTTCTGTGTGTCTCGCTCGAAGGACTGGATACTCGAGAAAAACTGGACATGATACGGTCCGATACGAGGATGCAATTCGCCATACCTTCTTAGGAACAACTATAAAAGGAAGGCTGGCATGGTGTTTTCAACTTGTTAGGTGCCGCACGGGCTATTCTACGGTCAAGAATCTGTCGGCTCGTGACACTAGCCTACAACAAGGAAATGCCCTTATTTCAATCCACATTCCACATGATGTGCCAATCAGCCCATGATTGCTTATGCCTTGCAGTAGTATTCTTGGAAATAAGGAAGGCAACACGGAAATACTCACCTACAGTGGACCAAGTAGAAGCAAAGAAATGAGCACTACCAGTGAACTTTGCTGTAGATAGACCACTAGCTTAAAACTCATTACAGCATTCAGATCAGGCACAGAGATGAGTGTACATCTGTCTTCTGAAGTACCCAAGACGAATTTATAGAAGTCAATAGCAGCAGAACAAATGCTTATATGCCCTTCTATTTCTCCTCCCCTTGATCATTACTGAGAAACCTGAGGGTTACCTGAGGGCCCTCATGGATGTTTTTTATTTAACTGCTCTATGAAAATAAGCAGGGTTTTGATCTCCAATCTAACTCATTGCACTCGATTTCTGGCTGTAGAAGACACTTCAAATGGATTGAAGCTTCCACGGTTTAGATCTCAAAAGAAACTCCTCCCCCAGATTGAAGCACCGACACTCCTTGGGAGGGTGCGCGTCGGTGTCCGACACGTGTCGGACACCGACACGCGCGGACACGCCCCGACACGCGTTCGACACTCGGTCAACGCGTGTCGGGTTTCCGACACGCGGTCAGCGCAACCGACACGCTGGCGACACGCGTGTCGAGCGTGTCGAACACGCTGGTGACTTAAAAAAAGGAATTTAAAAGCTGCCTTCAAAACCCTAAAAACATTAGAATGTGTCGTTCACCCCTCTCACTGAGTCACTCTCCCTCGTCTCCCTCGCTAGTTCGACGTCTCCCTTGCTCGCTCAAACTCGATCATCGTCTCACTCGCTCGCTCTCGCTCGATCATCTCCCTCACTCGCTCGAACTCCATCGTCCTCCGTCCTCTTCAAAGCCCAAATCTTGGATTTTCTTCTTGTTCTGTTCCTGGGTTTTGCTGAACCAACTGCTTCGATTGGCTCTCAAATCAATTCTCTCCTTAACTCCTTATATGCCGAATTTCTCGGGTTCGGTCTCTTTCTTTCCCTCTGCTACTTTTATTTTTTCTTGTAGTTTTCTCTTTCTTTTTTAGCTCTTTCTATTAATCGATGAGGGAGAGGTTGTTCTTTGGATATGAAAATTTTGTTTTGTTTTGTTTTGTGGTGATTAGTGTGATGAATCCGATGATTGGCTTCTTGTATGCGCTAGTAGTTTATCCGGGTTAGTCAATTTTGGTGTTGTTTATCGTGAAATTGGGTTATTTGATCACCGGTTTCACCGATGGCCCCGCTTGGTCAAGGAGATTGGTTGTGGTTTAGAATTTACAATCTATGTTTTGCTCTTATAAAGATTTGATCAGCTTTTAGACAGAGCACGAAATATAAAAACGATGAAGGGTTAAAAAAGAGAATATCCCAAAGAAGAGATGTCAAGGTTGACTCATCCTTTTTATTCCCGAAAGAAGAACTTGATAGCACTTGCAAGTGCCGCAATGTGTTGGATTTGGTTTAAGACCCAGTTTCTTTCCGAGGCCAATTAATGCTTCATTGCTAGTGCTTGCAGTAAATTTTTTGCTATTAGTAAAGTGATTATGCTGAAAAATCATGAATAATGTATGAATAATGCCTCTTGCTTTTGTCCTTTGTGAATTGTACATGTTTTAGGGAATTGAATGCATGTTCTTGTAATGGCGAATGGGTCTAATCTTCTCGAACAGTTCTCCTCATTTTTATTGAGTTTACATATTTACATTGATACTACATAAGTGATGGCTGATTATATATATTAAATTCTTAGTTATTGACATAATGTTATTTTTAGTTTTTGTAGAATGGCTTTTGTTTCAAGCATTGATAGTAGCGCTCAACCAACTACATCTAGCGACGAAGATTTGAATAACCCACTATGGAGGTATGTTACTAAGTTAGGTAATTATGGTGATGCGGGGGGAAATCCGCCATGGAAATGTAACTTTTGTGAAAAAGACTTCAAGAGTTCATACACAAGAATTAGGGCCCACTTGTTGATGATAACGGGAAAAGGTATTCAAAAATGCAGAAAAGTAGAAAAAAAGATCTCTTGGAGATGGAAAAATTAGAGGAAGAGGTCAAATCTAGAATGAAGAGTAATGCGCCTAAAAAAGTACCTTTGCCCCGGTCTAGTTTTTCAATTAGTGGTGGTGGTGGGATGGATGCATCTTTTCACTCAAAAAAAGGAAGATTGGAAGTGGGAGTGGGAGTAGGAGTGGACCTTCAATTGAGAATGCATTCAACATGAGTCAACGAGAAAGCTTGGATTGTGAGATTGCTAGAATGTTTTATTCGGGGGCTTATCATTTAACCTAGCAAGGAATCCTTACTTTCAATCCGCTTTCACTTATGCCGCCAATCATAATATTGCGGGGTATATACCTCCGAAATATAACTTGTTGAGGACCACTTTGTTGCAAAAGGAGAAGGCAAATGTTGATAGGTTGTGTGCACCTATTAGACACATGTGGAGAGAGAAGGGTGTAAGTGTTGTGAGTGATGGATGGAGTGACCCGCAAAGAAGGCCACTTATTAATTTTATGGCGGTGTCGGATGGAGAACCTATGTTCATAAAATCTGTTGATTGCTCGGGAGAAACAAATGATATGCATTTCATTTTTAACTTATTGAAAGAAGTTATCAATGAAATTGGGCATGAGAATGTGGTCCAAGTAATTACGGATAATGCTTCAAATTGTAAGGCCGCAGGACAACTCATTGAGCAAGAATTTCCATCCATTATCCTGGACGCCTTGTGTGGTGCATACCCTTAATCTTGCTTTGAAGAATATTTGCGCCGCAAAGAATGTGGAAAATAATCAAGTAGTTTACGAGGAATGTGGTTGGATTTCGGAGATTGTTGCGGATGTTATGCGTATCAAAAATTTCATCATGAATCATTCTATGAGATTAGCAATATACAACGAGTTTGTTAGCTTGAAGTTGCTTTCCGTGGCGGATACACGTTTTGCTTCGATGCTTGTGATGCTTAAGAGGTTCAAGTTAATCAAATGTGGTCTTCAAAGCATGGTTATTTGTGATAAATGGAATATCTATCGAGAGGATAATCAAGGGAGAGCTAAGTTTGTCAAGGATAAGGTGTTGGATGATTTTTGGTGGGATTCAATTGATTATATACTTTCATTCACGGCTCCTATTTATGACATGCTTCGAATTTGTGATACCGACAAGCCTTGTCTTCACTTAGTTTATGACATGTGGGATTCAATGATTGTTAAAGTGAAGAAAGCTATATATGCGAAAGAGGTGAAAAAGCTAGATGAGGAGTCTACATTTTATGAGGTAGTTCGTACAATTCTTGTGGATCGTTGGAGAAGGAACAACACTCCACTTCATTGCTTGGCACATGCCTTGAATCCAAAGTAAGTTTTAAAAATTGTATGACATTATGACTTTATTAATTGGTATCTTTTCTTTGACATGATAATATAATACTCTTCTTACTTATTGTGGTTTCCTATTTTTATTTTATAGGTACTATAGTGATCAATGGCTCAATGAAGATCCTATTCGAGTTTCTCCATACAAAGACAAGGAAATCAACCAAGAAAGACTAAAATGCCTAAGGAAGTACTTCTCTAACTTGGATGACCGCAATAAGGTGAATTTGGAGTATGTAGATTTTGCATGCAAAAATGGAGGTTTTAGAGAATTTGATTCCATTCAAAATCGATATTGTATGGATCCTAAGGCTTGGTGGGTTAATCATGGTGCATGTGCACCTATGCTTCAAAGCATAGCTTTGAAGCTTCTTGCACAACCTTCTTCATCATCATGTGCTGAGAGAAATTGGAGTACGTACTCATTTGTGCACTCGATGAGAAGGAATAAGATGACTCCAAAACGTGCAGAAGATTTGGTTTTCATTCATAGCAACCTTCGTCTTCTATCAAGAAAAAGCCCACAATATGTAGGAGGAGAGACCAAGATGTGGGATATTGGCGGAGATGCATATGACACGTTTGAAGATGTCGGGGTGCTTGAAATTGCGAACCTTTCACTTGATGAGCCGGAGATGGAGTCTATTGTTTTTTTAGAAGAAGTGGATAATGTAAATGTAGATGAATGACTTCTTGAGAGCATTTCTTCACATGACGTAGCAGAGATGCCTCTCAAAAGAATTGGCAAGTCGGCATTGGCTCCTTGATTTTCATTTTGTTCTTATGAAAGCTAACCTTGTCCACTAAAAAAGATGTCTTTAGCATTTTTCGGAGGATTTTTTTTTTCCCTTGAGTTACTGGTTTTTAGCTGAATTTATGTTCTTTAAAATTTCTATTGGAGTTTTATTTTCTTTTTGCTGGTTTGATCATCGTTTCATTCTATGCTTTGATGACGATATTTAACTTGCAAATAATTAGAAGCAACATATTTTGCCTTAGAATGCACATGATTACAGGATATATATATATATATATATATATATATATATATATATATAAGCTTCTATCGTAGTACTCATATATAACATCAAGAGTTCCTTTATTTATTTATGGATATGAAGCATTTGATTGCCTATTTTTAAGGGCTTCTCAATTTGTTGGGCTTCTTGTTGAGATCATATTGTGTTCTTGGTGGAATGGTTTCCTTCAAGTAAACTAACATGTCCCATTTTGCAGGGGCCAATTGATTTTGCGAGTTCAAGGGAATATGAGATGGGTAATCCACCAACCTACTATCTCTTTGTGTGTGTGCAAACTCATTGTTCTTACCGTTTCGTGAAAAAAACTTGTCATCTCTCTTGTGCAGGCTCATCCTTATTTTTTGAAGATTAAGAAATGCGGAAAGCGACAGAATCGTGCCTAAAGATTTGAAGCTTTCGAGCTTGTGATTCATATGGCTCTTAGGATTTTTGGGACCTCTTTTTGTAACCTCACTTGGGCTGTGAATTGTAGGATGAAAGTTTAAAGGTGTCATTGCTCATTAGACATTCTGCTTGTTTCTTTTACTTTGTACTTATTTTTTTCTGTTTTGTTTCTTTTTGAGAACTTGTTCAGAGCTAATGGGAGTATGGGACTCTCGGTGGATTTGCAAATTCAAGGTTTCTTTTTAGATTGAACCGAAACTTTCTTGTGCTGCTGAAAGGTGAATAACATTGGCCCGACTTAAGGCAAGAACTTGTATAATTGTATGTTATTCTCATGTTCAGCTTAATATTGCACATTGATTTTCATGGGAATCTTTCCGGTCAAATACTTGTTGTGGTTCAGCCCATTGCGTAGAAAACCTGATTTGGCTTCATAATATATATATATATAACGTGTCGGAACGTGTCGAAAAACTCTATTTTTTAAAAATGACGTGTCGGCGTGTCGCGTCGTGTCGTGTCGCTCATCACGTGTCGGTGTCCGTGCTACATAGGACATGGATTGCCTATTTTGCCACGGAGTCGAGATCCACTTGAAAATTTTTGGCACTGGAATGAGCGTGGTACAAAAGATGACGATTTTTGTGTCATTTTTCCCAAAAGTTGCCATATATATGACATCCCCGACGACAACAGAACAATGAATATATGCCGAGCACATCTCATTATATGCTTTATCTACACTTGCATCTACTTTGGTTTCCAATAAGCCAAAGAGATGTTTGTCATTCGTCATAACAAACGACTTAAACTCACTGTCCTTTCAAGGCTTATTAAAGCCTCAAATCTTCCGGATAAAGACATTCATGGCGTTAAACAAGAGCTGGAACTCTGAATAAAGATCCTTACAACCCCCTTTTTGCTGCAAAATGTTCACCATGACAGCAGTAATTTGCTTATTTGTAGGTCTAGTCCTCCTTGGTAAAATAGAAGGCATAGATTTGGCTTCTTTTCCAAAGGATCAAACCAGATTTGAATATATGCCGAGCACATCTCATTTTATGCTTTATCTACACTTGCATCTACTTTGGTTTCCAATAAGCCAAAGAGATGTTTGTCATTCGTCATAACAAAGGACTTAAACTCACTGTCCTTTCAAGGCTTATTAAAGCCTCAAATCTTCCGGACAAAGACATTCATGGCATTAAACAAGAGCTGGAACTCTGAATAAAGATCCTTACAACCCCCTTTTTGCTGCAAAATGTTCACCATGACAGCAGTAATTTGCTTATTTGTAGGTCTAGTCCTCTTTGGTAAAATAGAAGGCGTAGACTTGGCTTCTTTTCCAAAGGATCAAACCAGATTTGTATTCTGCGTGACATCCATAACAGGGTCATCAATCAATTCAGGCATATCTACCAAATCCACATTGAAGCATTGTCATTCGCCTGAGCCGCAAATACATCACCCATATCCAAATTCACCAGAGGTTGCTTCACCAGAGAGTTGTTGTTATCAGTGTTTTCTTGAACTGAATCAGAAATCACAGGCTCCTTGTAAACTGTTGCTTATCTGTAGAGTTACTCTTTTCCTTGGGAACCCATTGTTTTACCACAGGTTTCCTCAGACAACAAGAAGTAGCAACATGACCAAGTTTACAGCAAGCAGAATATCTAGGAAGTTCTAGGATATTCAACAGCATATCTAGACCATGGGATAATCATGATGAGGTCGTGATCCCAATGGGTTTCTTTGCAGCATTACTCCCTAACTCTGAATATCATTGCCAAGGACGAAGAATAGGGCAATTCGCTACATGCCATGGTCCTGATTGCAAACCCCAGTCTCGAACCCTCGAATTAGGAAATTTTTCTAATGAACATACCAATGTCATCCTCCAAACCTCGATGCGACCTTCTCTCCCCCATGAAGGATTCAAAGTTGCTAAGATAAACCAAAAGGAAGTTATTTTCCTAAGATTTGTCCAGCCAATGCAGCATCACATTTCTTTAAGCCCTCATCAACTACAGCTCAAGGTACCCAAACCCTTCTACTTCAGTAATCCATTCTGGTCCATAGAACTTGATCAATTGATTAGGGTTATCATGCTGAATAAGGATATGCTTCCACGAAAGGGAATCAGAAGTACCTTGGTGCACCCGCAAATCAATCGAAGGTGGATTTTGCTTTTCATTCACAAAACACGAACAATGCTTCGAGAAAGAAGAATGCCAAATCCCCATTATCTGGAAGAGATTTAGCAAGAGATAGATTTCCATGGAAAGCATTGTTCAGCTGCATGCAACAGCTTTTCCCGCCAAAACTCTCCAGAGGAGCTTCAGTAACTGAGAGAGAAGCCATAAAAAAATGTGCCATATCTAGAGTTTCCTCTTTTCCAACGAGAGCATTTTGGATTCGGCATCATTACTTAACAAGTTTTGTACTTGTTTTCTTGTTTACTATTCCATCTAGAACTATCTCTAACGAAATGAAAGTTCTTCAGATACACTGAATATTTCTGGTCCAGTCCTCCTTTCCTTTTTTCCCCGTCCTGAACAGACATTGCTCTACCTCAAGAAAGGTCATATTTCAGAAGACTGGTACAACGAGAGAGATTGCAAGATGTTGATGAGATGAAATTCATGGTGTAATAATGTCCTTGAACAAGAAAGATAAGATAGCAAATACATGAAAAGATGACAAATCCTGTGACATTTTATGGTTGAAGATTGCATGAGAAAATAGGCGAGTAGGCGAGTTCCTCTTGGCATTATGCGTGGTTATATTGAGCTTCCTTAACGTAATAAGTGAAGACAAAACTGCTTGCTTGGATTTATAAGCAGGTAGCATATCAATTTGCTACACAAGGTTTCCTACACAAGACAGGAGATGGTGACAATTGATTGTAGATGACCTGAGATGGAGGTAATCAGATTGATTAATAATAGTCTATTGGCTGATGTATAGAAGTCAGCATCTAACGAATATGAAATAAAAGCTAGCTGGGTTGACAAATCAAAAAGGCAAATCATTTGCAACAAGGCTAGTTCCACCTTTCCATAAGCTCCAAGAACAATTCAAGCGAAGTTCTGGTGCAAACGTTTCTCCCAACTACAAGAATATTCTAGTTCTGCCTTTGGAACACATACAGATCCTCAAATTTATTTATGCTCGTAAAGGCAAAGAAAAAGGGATCCGCCTCGTTAGCTCAATGTAAGAAAAATATGGTTGCGGGTTCGTATTCTGGACAGGATTTGGATTTGCACCTGTACTGGGTCTGGCTTTTTTAATTGCTCCTGATCCGGGTCTTCTTCGCTTTTCCTGGAGACAAATTAACTTTTGCCAACACCCCGGGATAGTTACATAAACCAGGGTAACAAGAGAAAACTCGTCTGCGGCTTCATCACTGACTTGTGCTCAGGGAAAAGGCAACATGGACTTTGCGAATTTAAACTCTATTCTTTCTAGAGCTTCTGAGAGTCCTACTCCTGATACACCCCCATGAGTTGAACATGGTCCATGTTAACCGAACTCGACTACAACAGAAATTGATCTCTGTTGTTCCTTATTGGATTATGTGGAGATTTGTTTGGACTATTCTGTTTCATTTTGGATTTGGATAATCTTTCCTTTCTACATTTATTCTAACATTTGGGCATTATACGACCCTGCAATTGATGGTAATCAGATTGATTAGTAGTCCACTGTCTCCACATCTAATGAATACGAATAAAGAGTTTTATTTAACCCTACAGGCGGACAAAAAGGCAAAATATTTCAATGCAGGTTAGTTGTGTAATGTGGAAATATTCTGTCATCTGGATCTATTATGCACCTCTAAATTGATTCCTGCGTATCTTGTACTTGCTGTAAAGTGGATACAATGGTCTATTCCTCTCTTGTCAAGCGAAAAGCGAACTATTTGTCGGACAAATGATCAACATAAATAAATGCACATTTTCAACTTATTCCTACCTATTAGAAAGAAGACAAAGATGTTCAATTGACATGGAAAGCTACATCCACAATCTCAGATATAATAAGATAAAAGCAGTGAAAGCAAAAAGTAGATATCCATCCAAGCATATCTTTTGCACATGACAAATACTACCAAAGTCAAATATTTCTTGCCTATATCCATCTGATATGTCCTAGAATAGCTGATACTAGGAAAATTTGGAAGCATATATTTTTTCAAAGGTGGTAAGCAAAGAAGTAAAGATTCGCGTTTTGAAATGAGCATTATTTTGGGTTAGTTTAATCATCAATGGTGCTGTGCCGCAGAAGATCTATTGGTTCAAACAAATACATAACGGAACCAGGTCACTGTCACCAATCTTTCTTAATCTCTTTGAAGTAAAGACCAAATAATTGGTAGTGAACATAGTTCTTTATTGTCCCTTCCCAGACTTGAGTAGACAAGTTGCCCGGCATAGCTGCCTTTGACTATTTGAAAGGAGTTTTGGAGCATCTGGAAATTCATTGTGGTTCTTTAATGTCCTTGTGGAGCTAGATGGATTAATTCCCAAGGATTGCTTCAAAAGATGAAAATCTTCATTAAATGATGTCTTTTTCTTGTTTGTACAATAAAACTGTAGTAAAGACATGGGTTATGAAGCTATACAAACACAATCTTTCTAGTTTTGATTCATAACCGAAACTGGAACTCATAATTACCTCATTACAGAAAACTGGTGCTGCAACCTTCTATTGCCTCTTCGCCTTGGTGGGAGTCCATGAAGCCGAAATGATACAATATGAAGTTCACTAAGAAAAATGAATATATCAGCCAGAAAAATAAAGCATTTCGTTACTAAGATCTTTGTTTTTCAAAAGTTCTTGAGTAATTCAGGTCACAAAATCAAGGAACGGCAACTGCTACAAAGTCAAACCGGAAAACTTGTAGTAGGCATACGACACACTAAACATACCAAGACAGAAGAAAGTCTGTGTTTTTACGGAGCGAATCAAGCGAACTTTCTTATTGGTAGGTAGTATCGGAACATAATATCAACCGTTAACAGGGTTTGCTATTAGGCAAAGAGGAGTTCTCTTGTTAGTTGTGAGGCCATAAGCTTCTTCCATGTCAGTATCTTCGACACTCATTCCTTCAGGCAGTTTCCAATCGAACCTAAGGAGATTTGCCAATGCAAGCTCAACTATTACGACGCCAAAATGTATGCGGGGCATCCCCGCCTGCCAGAACCAAATGGCAGAAGCTCATAGTTCTGTCCCTTGAAATCGATGGAGCTGTTCAGGAACCTCTCAGGCCTAAACTCTTCCTGGTTTTCCCAACATTTCGGGTCTGTGGATATCGCTGTCACATTGACGAATACAAAAGTTCCTCTAGGAATTTCGTATCCCCTTATCTTGCTATCCTCGATTGTCGCTCTTGGAACCAGAAGAGGGAGCGGTGGATGGAGTCTTAATGCCTCCTTGATGACTGATCTTAGGTAGGCAAGTCCTAGAAGGTCACTCTCTTCAACATGTAACTTTCCTTTTGCTGCTTCTCGAACCTCTTCTTATGCTTTTCTCATCACAGATGGATTGCGGGCGAGTTCTGTCATTGTCCAGACTATAGTGGCAGAAGAGGTATCCGTACCTGCATTGAACATGTCCTGAAACAAAATCCTGGGCAATTAGTCCCAAGCTTGTTCTTTTTTGATCTAGTCTGTAACGGAGTGATGAGGAAGTGAACAGAAGGAGACATAAGCTGGACAAACAAGGCAAAGAGGAACATACAGTTAATACGCCTTTTATTTGTTCACCAGTGAGGGCAATCACTTGATTTGGATCCCTTTGTAACCGAAGCGACACATCAACAAGATCTTCATGATCCATTTTAGGCCTTTTAGGGTCTCGGTGCTCCCCGATCACTTCATCGTGCAACTTGTCTAACTCCCTGAAGTTCTTTTCAACCTTCACCTTGAAGCCATTGAGCCTGTTAAACCAAGCTATCTGCGGAAACAGATCCACAACACAAAAGCCACCTGCAATACTCTGTATTTCGTGGACTGTCTCGATGAAATTTGCTCTTTATAGCACCACCTTCAGCCTGCCATTTCTTACCAAAAGTCACTCGGCACACGACGTTGTTAGTCAATAAAAATGTCAATTCACCAATATTGATGGGACCTGGAGAAGAAGTGATTGCGTCAAGCATGAGCTTAACCTCTTCCTTCCTCACAGATTCAAACAACTGGACTCTCTTACTGCTTAGGAGTTCTAGGATCACCAATTTCCTGAGCTCTCTCCAGGAATCGCCATAGGCGCCAAAACTTACACCAGAGCAATTATATGTTAACTTCTTCACTGTGTAAAAGATGGGTCTGCTAGAGAAAGCACAGTCGTGTGCCTTGAATACTTCTCTCGCAACATCTTCGGACGAGATGACTAAGTGGGAACAGAGCCAAGCTGGAGAAGCATGATCGCGCCATACTGTTTCGAGAGGGGTGTGAGTGATCGGTGAGGCAAGGAGCCGAGTTGGTGCAAATTTCCAATGATCGGCAACTTCCTAGGACCGGGAGGGAGATTGCTAGATGCTTCTGTCTTCTTCTTTGTGTCGAACAAAAAGACTAGTAACAGAGGTATCATGGGAGCGCCTATGAGCGCCACAACAAGCTGAACACTTATGGGGGATATACTTGGAAAGAACGTATGAAGAGGTTTCGTTAGAGGTCTGGTGATTAACGAGTCAAGGAGATGGAAAGTGGGGGATTTACAGGAGAGAATAGGAAGATTCGGATGTGTCCACCATTCCAATCATTATACTAAAGACGAAGACCTTTTGTCATTCGGATGCGTCCACCATTCCACCATTCCAAGCTGAACACTCATGACACGATACTTGCTTCTCCAATAGAATTTGAAACTGAGTGGAAAAGAAGAGATCATGGGCATGTGCTCATCGTGGGGAAGGATCGGGTTTATAGGAAAGTAGGAGAGCGGCCTTTACGTTCTGTACGGTCTCCAAGTGCTTAACTTATAGAATTGGATGTACGATTGACGATGGGTGGGTGGTACTGGTGGGATATAACTATCAGACCGGTCACCGACAATCTTTTGGGGAAGGGAAAGGACAGGTGGTCCCTTTTTTTTTTAACTTCCTAAGGTTGCGAATGTATTGGTTACTAAACAAGAAGGGAAGCCACCGATATGAAAATGTGGGACATTGTTCTATCAAGATGATTAAATCACCACGGGTGCAAATTCTCCAAAAAGTGTCCATTAAGCCACCGATTGAACATGTACCTGCATTGAACATGTCCCTTATCATTGTACCTTTGCTCTCTCGCCCGCGGTTGGCGAGGCCGCGACTGCCCTCGCAACCCCGGTGGCCGAGGGCTAGGGTTTCATGGCCGGCGAGGGTCACCAGTGACCCTCACCGGCCAAGGGAAAAAATGCAAAGAAAAAAGCCAAAAGAAATAAAAAAAATTCAAAATAAATAAAAAAATTTAAAAAATCCACTTGTGACTCAAAAATAAATAAATAATAATAATAAATGCCACATTAGGATGATTTGATGGAAATGACACTCAAGTGATTGATTTTACTACGACGTGGCATTTAAGTAAGTGAAACAAAAAGCTTGGCAGTCAAGTGAACTCTATAAGAAAGTTGTGACACTCTAGGTAAATTTATCCCCTTGAAGAAGCACTCTGGGTGAGCTTATCCCTTTGCTTTGAATAGTGATGAGCTAACCATGATGATGGTATTGGATGGGTGCTTTACCATTGACTATTGAGTTGTTCTACAAGTACTCCCGTGAATTGGCTGGTCACACCGATTTGAGGCATGACCCCTTATTGACGGAACGTGGGTGTTGCTTTTCCTCACGAGGATCTTGCCAAACTCGAGAACAAGATTTCTTGGTTCGTTTATAAACGTCTATTCGATCTGACGCAGGTTCTTGGAAATTTCCAAGCATATCTTTTGCACGACAAATACTACCAAAGTCAACTATTTCTTCAATCTTTGTCCATATGATATGTCCAAGAATAGCTGATACTAGGCAAATTTGAAAGCACATCTTTCTTCAAAGGCAGTAAGTAAAGATCCGCACTTTGAAATGAGCTTTTTTTTGGGTTAGTTTAATCGACAACGGTGCTGAGCTGCAGAAGATCTATTAGTTCAAACAAATATATAACTCAACCAGGTCACCGTCACCAATCTTTGCTGACCTCTCTGAAGTAAAGACCAAGTAATTGGTAGTGAAAATAGTTCTTCATTGTCCCTTCCTTGGCTGGCGTAGAAAAGTTGCTTAGCACAGCTGCCTTTGACTATTTAAAAGGTGTTTAGGAGCATCTGGAAATTCATTGTGGTTCTTTAATGTTCTTGTGGAGCCAGATCGATTAATTCCCTAGGATTGCTTCAGTACATGAAAATCTTCATCAGATGGTGTCTTTACTTGTCTGTACAATAAATGTTTGGTAAAGACATGGATTATCAAGCCCTACAAACACTGGTGCTGCAACCTTTAATTGCCTCTTTGCCTTGGTGGAAGTCCATGAAACCGAAATGATACAATATGAAGTTCACTAAGAAAAATGAGTACATCACCCAAAAAAATAAAGCATCAATTCGCTACTGAAGATCTTTGTTTTTCCAAAAGTTTTTGAATTATTCATGTTACAGGATCTAGGAACGGCATCTGCAACATAGTCAAACAGGAAAAATTGTAGTAGGCATACAATACACTAAACAAGCCAAGACAGCAAAAAGCCTGTGTTTTTACGGAGTGAATCAAGCGAACTTTCTTATTGCTAGTACCGAAACATAAAATCAACCGTTCATGGGGGTTGCTATCAGGCAAAGAGGAGTTCTCTTGTGAGTAGAGAGGCCATAATCTTCTTCCATGTCAATATCTTCGACACTCATTCCTTCAGGCAGTTTCCAATCGAACAGATGCAGGAGATTTGCCAATGCAAGCTCAACTATTACGACACCAAAATGTATTTCGGGGCATCCCCGCCTGCCAGAACCAAATGGCAGAAGCTCATAGTTCTGTCCCATAAAATCAATGGAGCTATTCAAGAACCTCTCAGGCCTAAAGTCTTCAGGGTTTTCCCAACATTTTGGGTCTGTGGATATCGCTGTCACATTGATGAATACAGTCGTTCCTCTAGTAATTTCATATCCCCTTATCTTGCAATCCTCGGTTGTCACTCTTGGAACTAGAAGAGGGAGCGGTGGATGGAGTCTTAATGCCTCTTTGATGACTGATCTTAGGTAGGTGAGTCCTAGAAGGTCACTCTCTTCAACCTGTAACTTTCCTTTTGCTGCTTCTCGAACCTCTTCTTGTACTGTTCTCATCACAGATGGATTGCGGGCGAGTTCTGTCATTGTCCAGACTATAGTGGCAGAAGAGGTATCTGTACCTGCATTGAACATGTCCTGAAACAAAATCCTAGGCAATTAGTCCCAAACTTTTTCTTTGATCTAGTCTGTAACAGAGTGATAAGGAAGTGAACAGAAGGAGACGTGCTGGACAAATGAGGCAAAGAGGAACATACAGTTAATACGCCTTTTATTTGTTCACCAGTGAGGGCAATCACTTGATTTGGATCCCTTTGTAACCGAAGCAGCACGTCAACAAGATCTTCATGATTGGGTTTGGGCCTTTTAGGGTCTCGGTGCTCCTCGATCACTTCATCGTACAACTTTTCTAACTCCCTGAAGTTCTTTTCAACCTTCGCCTTGAAGCCATTGAGCCTGTTAAACCAAGCTATCTGCGGAAACAGATCCGCAACACAAAAGCCTCCTGCAATGCTCTGTACTTCGCAGACCGTCTTGTGAAATTTGCTCTTTACACCGCCACCTTTAGCCTGCCATTTCTTACCAAAAGTCACTCGGCACACGACGTTGTTAGCCAATAAAAGTGCCAATTCAGCAATATTGACGGGTCCTGGAGAAGAAGTGATCGCGTCAAGCATGAGCTTAACCTCTTCCTTCCTCACAGATTCAAACAACTGGACTCTCTTACTGCTCAAGAGTTCTACGATCACTATTTTCCTGAGCTCTCTCCAGGAATCGCCATAGGCGCCAAAACTTACATCAGAACAATTATATGATAACTTCTTGACTGCATAAAAGACAGGTCTCCCAGAGAAAGCACGGTCGTGGGCCTTGAATACTTCTCTCGCGACATCTTTGGATGAGATGACTAAAGTGGGAATAGAGCCGAGCTGGAGAAACATGATCTGGCCATACTGTTTCGAGAGGCGCGTGAGTGATCGGTGAGGCAAGGAGCCGAGTTGGTGCAAATTTCCAATTATCGGCAACTTCCTAGGACCGGGAGGGAGATTCCTAGATACTCGTGTCTTCTTCTTGGGGTCAATCAAAAAGACTAGTAACAGAGGTATCGTAAGAGCGCATATGAGGGCCACAACAAGCTGAACACTCATGGCGTTGTATCCTTGGAAAGAACGTAGGAAGAGGTTTCATCAGAGGTCTTGTGATTAACAAATTTAAAGGAGATGAAAGTGGGAAATTTATGGGAGAGACTAGGTAGATTCGGATTTGTCCACCATTCTAATCAATATAATAAAGACATAGACTTTGGGTTAGTTCCACATGGCAAAAGTCTGATACATTCGGTTGAACCCATTTTTATTCAAGAGTTTAAGTATGCACGTATCAGGATATATTAAACTAGCTTGCCTACGACATATGAGATGGTGACATGGGGATTTGAAGATGGTGCCCCGATTAACAGATAAGCATGTTGACTTAATAGTATTGGCCGCCATTAAAGGTAGACACACAAGAAGATTTCTTGTAATATTGGTCCCTTTCTTCGGGCCATGGCAATCACGGGCAGATCTGTTTAATGGATTTTGAGATGTGGTCTGTTGGGTTTTTTAGTAAGCTAAAACGCAAGCGGAGTACAGAGAACCCTAACGCAAGATCCATGTGTATAATTTGGGTCCGTATTGGCGGAATTCGGGATGAGACCTTTTGGAATCGCTATAGAGCGGCCAAATTTTGACCGTACATATAATTCGTGTTCTTGATCGAGAATTATAACACAAATGCGTTACGCCTCTTAACTATATCCAAACACACGATAAAGAATTTTCGACGATCCGAGTGCTAACTTGTATTTCGATTTCTCGCGAAACTCTTGCAACCTTTTGTTGTGAGACTAAACCGTTCATCGTAATCAATTCCTATCAAGATGCAATCGAAAATACGACGATTCACTTATTATCTTAGGGAATCTCTAGGGTATATCTATGTCATAACCCTAGAGTTCAAGCGGAGGCCCCACGATCGTTACGAATTAATCAAGGGGCGAACGACGGCGATATAAAACGGGGAACAATTATGACATGAGAATCGTGAGTTTATTACAAATAATTCACGCAATCAATCTAGCATAAGATATTAGGAAAATAGAATTTACTTCTTAAGTAAATTTAGGCCCAAAGAAAATTTTCTTAATTCGAGTTATAGTGTGCGACCTTGTAGGTTTTACCAGACATTAAGCCATGCGGTCAAAAACTCTTTTGGCCCACGAATCATAAGCGGTCTCTAGCAAGACATTATTACTACCTAAGTATAGTGAATGTCGATTTTCCGACACAACCTAAGTCACAACTAATATTAGAGTATCAACCATAATTGATTCTTAGGGCGGACCGCTAACAGTTCATACTTCCCATTTTTAGGAAGACACGAGGCCGCCCTAAGCAGGGGGTACAAGGAGGCAATGTCCTCATCTAGGAGAGCTTTTATAATTTGGGTCCCGTATTGAGTGTAATTTGGGATGAGCCTATGAATAGCTATTGAGTGGCCTAGAGATTTCTCGGCCCCTATGTATAATTCTTTCCTCTTGCAATTGAAAATTATAACACAAATGTGTGAGTTGCTAATTATAGCAAAACCCTATACTAAATGTAACCCTAGTTTAAGGGTGAACCAGGATAATCTTGTATCTCGACTTTTTCTTTCTCGTGTTTACTTGTCATTTTCTTTTGTTTGTGAGCCTAATCCTAGCAATCGAAACCAATTCCTCAAGTGAAATTCTAAAACACGCTTTATTATTTTTTATTTATTGAATTCCTCGTCGATATATCTATGTATCTATCATAATATATTGAAGCGGAGGCCGACCGGGTCTTTAGGATTGAATCAAGAGCGAGAGAAATCGATGGAGAAATAAAATGGGGAACAATATATGACATGAGAGATTTGCATAGTGAGCCTACTACAAATAATTCACCAATCAATCTAGAATAAGGAAGATTGTCCAAGAACTCCTACACCTATTACATTTTTCCCAATTCAGTCCTAAACATTTTAATTTTG
This sequence comes from Rhodamnia rubescens, assembly GCA_021437795.1. Lineage (NCBI taxonomy): Eukaryota > Viridiplantae > Streptophyta > Magnoliopsida > Myrtales > Myrtaceae > Rhodamnia > Rhodamnia rubescens. The sequence goes on along the minus strand of JAILYA010000002.1, from coordinate 5,790,516 downwards.
TTAATTGAGTCGTAAACATTTTTATGTTTTGCCAATTAAGTCCATCCGGTCAATTTTGGCTAGAAATCACCGATGTGGACGCCAAATCTTATGTGGTACGATTGGAGCAATGTGCATACTTTTTAAAATAATATACTATAAGCAATTTTAAAAAAAATTTCTTTTTTTTTCCTTTTTCTTCTTAAACTAGCCGACAAGGGTCGAGGCCCTCGCCTAGGTGAGGCTCATCGATTGCGGGCGAGGCCGGACACCCTCACCGGCCGCAAATGATGTAGTTGCAAGGGGTGCGAGGAGATCAAAATGTGTAGGAATGGATGTGGATGGAGGAATGTCAATACATGATAGATTCGATGAAACCAAGGCCTAAAGAACGCATTATCGGCCGAAGATCTTGGTTGGGATTGACGAAGTTCACCATCAAGGCGTAAAGGGCAAACCACTGCCAAGGATAAAAGACTTGAAAAAGAGAAGCTCACCACCAGCTCTTATCGAAAGAACCACCAACCAATGATAAAGGGCTTTTGGCTCACCACTAAAGAGTAAGCCACTTTCTGTGGATGAAGAAACCAGGATAGGAAAAGCTCATCACTAAAGCTTAAAGGAAACTCCACCAGCCAAGGATAAAAAGCTCTTGGCTCACTACCAAGGAAGTATCCACCTTTCAAGGATAAGAAACTAGGAAAAGATAATCACTCACCCAGAGAAAATCCCATATATTGATAGAAATATTTCACTAATCGTTCGGAGAATTACATGATTACGATATCTAACACGCTCAAGTATTTTCTGATCCTAAAAGTTACTCCTGATACCCACAATGTTTTAAGTACAAATCTCACCAATACGCCAAAGAGCGAGGGACCACTCAAAAAAACAATGGTTTTGCTCCTCCTTTTTCTGGTTTTGGCTTTTCTCTTCGCGCGTTCTCTTGCCGTCTTCAAAGGCAAACGACAAATCTCTCACATGATTTGCAGCTGAAGAACAAATCTCTCCCCTGTGCCAAACTTAAATGAAGCCCATGCGCAGCTTGTAAGAGTCAAAGATAAGACACACATGCTGCTTTCTTTGGCTTCTTTCTTCTACGCATATCGATAGAATTAATGTCGGAAGAAAAACAAAGTCCAAGACCTTACAGAAGTCCAACTTGGACTTTATTTATTCGCACACTTTTAACCGTGTTCATTCGACGGGCTCAAATTCGATGCGTGATTTAATATTTCTCCACCTTGACTTGACGTTTGAAGTTAAGTCACAATGTTCATATATCCATGCGGGCACTCCTAGAACCCCGGCGGGTATTTACTCTCTACTAACGCCAATTAAGCTCTAGCAAAGGTCGGGCTTCGCCAAAGGAACGGGCTTCGTCATCGTGTGTGTCGGGTTATTTGTTGTCGCAATTTTCTTCACAACTACCTTGCCCTTTGCTATGGCATTTTAGGCGAAATGGTACTTGATGTCAATAAGTTTTATTTTCTCGTGGTAAATCAGATGATAAGTTAGATAAATCTCACCTTGGTTCAATGAAAGCTCCAATCCAAGGTCCGAGAGCAAACCCCTTAGCATATTGCCTCCTTTGTGAAGACATGATAACATCATTTTTTAAGGACGCTTTCCAAAACTCATTGCACTCTCTACTAGCCTAAGCATATACTCCACTTAAGATTTGCGATCATCATGTCATCGACATGAACTGAATCCACATAACCTATGATCTCACTGTCACCACTCTCCTTTCAATACACTATACTAACACTTGTTTTGCTCTATATATAGTGTGTGTGTGTAAGGATCCATTTCATAACTTCCCAAAAAATATTACCTGGGCACTTCATGTAACGCTAACAACTTTCACAGCTTGTAAAATGCAGGGTCTAGTGCATACCATGGCGTATATTAAGCTACTCGTTACACTAGAATAAGGAACATGGGAGATATGCTTCTCTTCCTCCTTCTCAGTTTGCAATGAAAAGCTATTAGAATGCTTACATTGTTTGGTTAAAGGTGCACTTGTAGATTTTGCTGACTATAAGCTAGCATGTATCGCAATCTTCTCAGCTTATTTATGTTGAGATAGACAACAAAGAGAAATCTTGACGTGATCTTCAATGAGACTGCTATGCATGAAGGAAGAATCTCAAGACTCAACTAGTAGAGCAAATAGAACATGATGTCAGCAGTTAGGTGTAGCTTCAAGTAGAGCCTCTAGAGACCTTCGAGGAAAAAGAGGTTGAGACTGTAGAAAAAGCCATAGTTCCCGAAAATCGTGATTCTTAGATACTTATCTTGGCAAATCATTCGAAGATATCACCAATGTAGGAATTGAGCTGACTTGGAGGAACATGGTCAGCTGCGGGGGGGAGCTTCCTAGGACCTGGAGGGAGATTCTTGACTCATTCGGGTTGTCCTCTCTTCTTGCAAGCAATCCAAACCATCACTAGAAGAGGCATGAGAAGAGTGCATGTAAGGGGGTTATGATGAGCTCAAGACTCATTGTGCTGTCTCGCCGGAAAAAAGAGAGATGAGGAGATAATCATATAGGAACAGGTTCTTGACAAGAGCACCCAATCATTGTAAGGTGAAATGGAGATTTGGAAGCTTTGGAATTGAACTACTAGAAAATCTCGAAAGAACCAGAGCACAAACTTAATTGTCTCCCTCCAAAATGGAGGGAAAAGCAAGAACAAGGTGCCGAGTGCGGGGGTGTGTAACTGGACCGGGTTTACCCGGAACTCGGATCGACCACCGGAAAAATAGGGTCGGGAATTGATTCCTGCTCAAACCGGTTCGGGAACCGATTCTAATTTTTGGGAACCGGTTGAAACCGGTCCGATTCTCGGTTCTAGGTGCAGACCCACCTGGACCGATTTTAAAACCGGTTTCATCTATCGCTAAAAAAAAAAAAATCCTATCTCGCTTCTTTTGCCAACCTTGCCAACCTTGCAAGTTTCAAAGTAGCTTCGAGTTTTTTGACTTGCAAGACAAAAAGGAGAGATTATTAGCCAATTTTGGTGGTAGTACGATAGGAAGAATTGCACTTGTTAATTCATCGTTTTGTAGGATCATTATTGCTTTTAGTAGATTGTAACTTCTATTATTATATTTTGGATTGTTGCTTTTGATGTATTGTCATTTTTATTGCTCATATCGGGGATTGCTTGCTTTTGGTGGATAATGAGTTTTATTATTCACCTTTTAAGTTGGATCATTTCATCGATACTCATATTATTTTGATGGAAAAAATGAAATCGAAAAAGAAACAAAAGAAAAACAAGTTCTCGAGTAGACCCCGTAACATGATCGAAAAACATGGTCGGTTCCAAAACCGGTTCTAGGATAAACAGGGTTGGTTCTCGGTTCCAAAATTGAGAATCGGTTATAACAAGGTCGGTTTCAAGGTCTGGACCATATCCACCCGGCCTATGCTCACCCCTACTAGAGTGAACTTCACGCTTGTGACAATAGATCGCTTGAAATAGCTTGTTCTCGTTCGTGATAATAGATCGCTTGTTCTCGTTCATGCTTAGAGTCCGTCCATGCTAGGGATTGGTGGTTCCAGAGTCGGTCCACGTTTCATCTAAAACCTAGAACCTACCTTGTCGAATCAGTTCACCAATTTTTGGAACCGAAATCCTACTCTACATACCCCGAAATTTGTAAATTGCCCCGTCAATCAATTCCAGGGTCAAACCAAGAGCCGACCGGTTTATTTATTTATTTATTTAATTTCTTTTTTTTGTTTTCTCTTTTTTTGTTTTATTTTTAGGTAAGCAAAATGAAAGTGAATGCACCAATAAAAATCCTCATATGTGAATAGCAACACTCCATATAAAATAAACATGTAAAATAAATTAACATTAAAAAGTTCAAAACATGTAACATTAAAATGTTCCCTGTTCTTGGTTTCCGCATAGTCTTGGTTCCACTTTCTTGAGAATCGGGAACCGGACCTATAACCGTGGGAACCTAAAATTGGGCCGCTTTCTATGGTTGGTTCGGTCCGATTCCAATTCTACTCTAGACTCATGTTCACCTCTAGTCCATATCACGTTGAGTCGTGCAATATGAACCATCAAATATGTGGGCTTTGCATATGACTTGTCATGTATGTGCTCATTGCTTAGTGCACTCACTCCACCATGCAACAAATGTAATTTACCCAAATGAAATCCGTTATATCTAACTAATCATTGTACTCTCCCCCACCAGGCAAAATACGTCATGTTGGATTTCTCGTTACCTTCACCCAACTTTCATTCTAGATAGATCAAGTCAATCGATATGTGAATGCAGCCCTGTATCTCATGAGAAATGCAGTCAAGAATTTTATGCAAGAAGAAAGAAGTTTTGGAATGGATTGATGATCCTTTTCTTAGAGCATCATCCCTTATTTATATTAATAAAGAAATCAATTACGTACAATAAGATTCCTAACAATACGACAATTAAATCCCTCAAAATATTTTTTTTTGTCTTAGAATCCCTCAAAATATGAAATCCCATTAACTAGCCCACTAATAATGGAATTTATGATATTCCATCAGTTAGCCCACTAATTATGGATCTAATTCTAGAATAAATATTACAACACCCCCCTCAAGTAGGCGCATGGATGTCGCACATGCCCAACTTGGACACATGATAATCAAATACTCATTTATTCACTCCTTAGCGAATATATCCGCAGATCTATTATGAGGATTGAACAAATGGAGTGCAAAATTCTCCTGTATCAAGCTTTTCCTTGATGAAGTGTTGGTCAATTTCCACATGCTTAATCCTATCATGCTTTGGACAGAATTATGTGAAATACCGATAGCAAATTTACTATCGGAGTAAATCATCAATGATTTCGAACTCGGAATCCCGGATCATTCAAAAGTTTCGAATCCATAATAATTCACACATGCCCCGAGTCATAGAGCGGAATTTGGCCTCTACACTTGATCTAGTAACAACATCTTACTTTTTGCGTTGCCAAGTAACTAGGTTACCTCCAATATAAGAACAATAACCTGAAGTAGATCGCCAGTCATCCACATTTCTAGCTCAATCTGCATTAGGAAATGCTTCAACCTTCAAATGACCATGGTTCCCTTCAAATGACCATGGTTCAAACAATATACCTTTTACTCGGTGTGCCTTTCAAGTAACAAAGAATTCGAGTCACAACATCCATATGAGTAGTATACGGGTCATGCATGAATTGACTTACAAGACCGATTGCATAGGCAATATCGGGACGAATATGAGAATGATAGATGAACTTTCCAACAAGCCTTTGATATCTTATGCGATCTACCAGCTCCCTTGTCTTGGCCCGAATCGTCGCATTTGAATCAAGTGGAGTATCAATAGGTTTACATCTAAGCATTCCTATATGAGATAGAAGATCAAAGTATGTACTTACGCCGACATAGGAAGATCCCATATGAGGAGCGAGCTACTTCAATTCCAAGAAAATATCACGATTTTCCAAGATCTTTAATCTCAAATTCCTTTCCCAATGCGTTCTTCAATCTAACGATTTCACTAGTATCATTTTCAGTCACCACAATGTCATCCACATACACAATTAAGAAAGTTGAGAGAGAACCACTAAGGCGAATGAACAAAGTGTGATTAGCATTACTCTAGGTGTATCCCCGAGCTAGCATAGCTTTGTTGAACCCGTCAAACCAAGCCCAAGGTGATTGTTTAAGCCCATATAGAGAACGTTTGAGGTGACAAACCTTTCAAACAAGAGTGCTATCTGCAAAACCTAGTGGAATATCCATATAAACCTCCTCATCAAGTTCTCCATGAAGAAATGCATTCTTCACGTCCAATTGTTGAAGATCCCATTTATAACTTGCGGCACATGATATAAGAATCCTCACCGTATTCATCTTTACTACCGGGGCAAACGTCTCTCGATAATAAACACCCGTAATTTGAGTGAATCCTCGGGCCACTAGTCAAGCGTTGTACCTATCCACGGTTCCCCATAAGCTTTTTGATTGATTGTATATACCCATTTGCACCCACTGTTTTCTTCCCGGGAGGGAGAAGCACCAAATTCCAAGTATGATTTTTCTTCGAACTCTCCATTTCCTCTAACATGTCATCTTTCCATTTTTTTTATTGAATAGCAATATGCTAAGTATTAGGAATAGACACGAGTCTAAAGAAAAAACAAACGATGAATATGATGGAGAAAGAACACAATAGGAAGTACATTCATTGATAGGATACCGAGGCTTACCAACACAAGACCGTTTACCTTTACGGAGAGCAATTGGGGTTGTTTCATCCTCAATATTGTTATCATTGATAGGACTAGGCTCCGTCGGTGTTGTATTGGATTTTGGTATTGCCTGTGAAGACTCTCTAGGAGGATTACCGGGCATAACAATCTGTTTACGAGAATAAACATGTGAATAATCTCTTTGAACATGTGAGACATCTTCATGGGGTACACTTTGATTCACAATAAGCTTCTCTGTCTTCTCTATTGATAATGGCATCGACAGCTCAAGAAAGGTTCAATAGATGTCGAATTAGATATCTTAGAGGGTGGATTATCAAAAAAGGCTTGGGACTCATTAAAGATAACAACTTTGTAGACATAAAACTTACAAGTGGATGGATGATAGCACCTATAACCTTTTTGGGAAGAGGAATTGTTGCGACCTAAAAATTGAAAATTCCCAAGGCTAATGGATTATTAGATTAATTAAACGAATTAACTAACCTAACTCGAACTCTCCCAAGTCCATACCAAATCGCAACTTAACATGCAAAGAGTTTTGAATTGGAGTCGCCACTAATCATTTTTGGTAGGTGGATTAGAAACCTAAGTAAATTAGCGGGAGAACTAAATTACTTCTACGAACCGGAGATTCTAAGTCCGGGACTTGATTACGCTAGATTGCTCTAACGCCCTTTCGGTACCATTTCATTTAATGAAAAAGGATTTTGTCGAGCAATATTAATTGATTTTAACCTAAGCCACAACAAAGGTTATCATGCGGTTGCACAATCAATTAATGAATATCCGAAAATCAAAAAGTAATTGCAGGAAACATACGCCAAGACAAATTGTTCTCGCTTTTGGATTTTCGCTTTTTAATGAAAAATAAACTAAATGCAATGCATGAAATCATTCTAAATGCAATGACGAAAGTAAATGCAAACTATCCTAAGAATGCATGTGGATTTAATTAAACTACATGACTAATTCAGAGGACATGCGATTATAATCTAATTAAATTAGTTACATGATGTATGAATTAAAGACCTAAACATGCAGATTCTATATGATCTCAACCTATCATGCAAATGACATGGCGAAATTGTTTTGATTTTTTTATTTATTTTTGGATTAATAAATGACCCTAAATAAAACTATACATAAAGATAATTATCTTGCATATTTTAGGGTTTAAGTTTGCCTAATCCCTAACATATTAAAGATGAATTATTTTAGAGATGAAAATCAACTCAAATATGCAGATTCTATCCTAGAATGCAAATCTAAATTAAATTATTCTAAAATTAAATTGAACGTGCAAATATCTACATGATTCTAATTCTAAAACGCAACTTTTATCTAAAATGCAATGCAATATCTTTAGAATTTTAAATATCATGCAAGAGAATATTCATTCTAAAGATATTATGCCAATCAAATCAATCAAGAAAATAGATATCTCAACCGATTTTTGAAAATATTTCACGGACATTTGAGTCAATCTTTAATTCGTAATCCTACGATTAATGATTGAACTCAAATCCTTGCTCATGTGGCAAGTTGCGGATTAGGAAAAGATTCCTAATCAACCTTGTTTTAAAAAATAATATCCACTTCGATACAATATATTCAAGATACTTTATTTAGACATGCGATTTTTAATTTAAGCGATCAAATATCACAACATCTAAATTAAGCAAAAGAATTTTCAGAATATGCAATTGGATACTCAAATCATGTAAAATAAGCAATTCAAATATCCGGAGTCCCAAAATAAGAAATTTACCAAAAATTGAGACCGCAATTTCTTATTCGAAATTTGTTCCGAATCTTGGAGGAGGAGGATGCTCAAGTTGCAAAGGATGCGATTGCAACTCGGGTCTTCAATTACTTCTCTTGGCCGTAACACATGTGTCGCGACCTAAAAAATAAACAAGTTAAATTCCAGGCTAATGGATTATCGAAGTTAATTAATTAACTAACCTAACTCGGACTCTCCCAAATCCATACCAAATCGCAATTTGAGGTTCGAATGATTAACATGCAATGTGATTTGAATTTGGAGTCGCCACTAATCATTTTCGGTAGGTCGATTAGAAACCTAAATAAAATAGCGGGAGAAAACTATCTTATTTCTCGCAAACCGAGATTTTGAATTCGGAGACTTGATTACGCTAAATTACTCTAACGCCCTTTCGGTACCATTTTCATGAAAAATATTTAATTTGGTAATTTACTTGAATTTCAAAGGTGCGATTTTTTATTTTTTTATTTTTATTTTTTTTTATGAAAATGTAAAACATTGAACTTTATGCGATATACACCATGGATGATTTAGAAAGAAAGAAAACGCGCCAATCACAAGTATTTACAAAAATAAATTAACATGTAATAATGCTAAACTTTGGAACACGCGGCATGTCTAAAATAAACAATCAAATATTCAAATCAAATTATTACATCTTTGTAGATCAAGATGGAGATGTTTACCTTCTATTACACAAAATCTTACTCACGTACACGTTATAGTTTCTTTCAAGATCTCGGAGCTTGAAGAACGTGGATGTCGTTGAAAATGGCAAGCAGCGGCGTTGTTGGGTGGCGAGAGCGAAGTATGTATTGGGACTCGTCGAAGATAATGCTCGATCAAAACTCTTTTCTTTCACTCTCGAATTTTCTTTTCTGTTTTTTTTCTCAAGGACTATCTCAATTCTCTTTTCCTCCCCAAAAAACCTCTCCTCTCTTCAAGAACTCTTTTTCTTTTATAGGCAAAGTTCTTCATCCTTCATTCTTCATCTTCATTTCCTCACCTTCCATTTTCATCTTCTTTTCTTCATTTTCATCTTCTCTTCTTCATCTTCATTTCCCCATCTTCCATTTTCATCTTCTCTTCTTCATCTTCATCTTCTCCTTCTTCACCTTCATTTCTCCATCTTCCATTTTCATCTTCTTTTCTTCATCTTCCATTTTCATCTTCTCTTCTTCATCTTTCTTTCATTATCTTCATCTTCCATTTTCATCTTCTCTTCTTCATCTTCCTTTCATTATCTTCTCTTCACCATCTTCCTTTCCCCATCTTCTTTTGGTATTTGCAATCCAGCTCTTGAAGTTTCAAGTATTTGCAATACGATCCCCGAAGTTCCGAGTATTTGCGATACGATCCCCGAGGTCCCGAGTATTTGCAATACGGTCCCGAGAAAATATTTCTTTCAAGCCCAAATCTTCTTGGTGCATTTTTCCACCCCATGCCTAGTCCGGACCCATGTTAAATTAAGCTCAAATTATATGCCAATGCTAAATGAATATGTGAGACGATTTTTGTTTAGAACTAAAATTAGTTCTAATTTTTATGCAAAAATATATTAGTCAAAATTTAGGCATCAACAGTGCCCCTCTTTGAGTGGAGGCTCGTAGAGGTTCCGCTCAAAGACAAAATTGAACCCTAAATTTTGATAGTGCAAATGATGGATGAACTTTTTGCGGGAGTTTTAGTCCCATGAAGTGATGCATGATATGCAAGACATAAATAACATGTGTCATAATTTCTCTTTTCCATGTTAGAGAAACTGCACATGGATCGCATACGAGAATACCTGTTTTACCAAATACCTCATAAGTGGTGATTCCCTTTAATTTCCAAGTTTCTTGCAAACACGAAGACCTTAAGGTATTTGGCCTATCTCGTTATCGAGAGACTTTTCCCTAATGCGAGACAGCCAAGAAATATGTATCCTTTCCGGATCACAAGAGCTACGTCGTTGTGAGTCGAAAGAAGTGGAATCAAGTTCACAAGAGCTACGTCGTTGTGAGTTGATTAAATGTCGAAATCGCCAGTGCATATGTCTTCACGATTCGACAAAGGGGAACCAAAATCTTAAGAGCTGCATCATTATGATTTGGTTTAGATCAAAATCACGGGTGCTTATGTTTTCGTGATTTGATAAAGGAGTCGAGAATCATAAGAGCTATGTCATTATGAGCCGACTAAAGGTCAAGATCACCATCATATGTCTTCGTGATCGACAAAGGGGAACCAAAATCTTAAGAGCTACGTCGTTATGATTTGGTTTGGATCAAAATCACGGGTGCTTATGTCTTCATGATTTGATAAATGAGCCGAGAATCATAAGAGTTATGTCATTATGAGCCGACTAAAGGTCAAGATCACCGGCATATGTCTTCGTGATCGAGACCAAATCATAAGAGCTACGTCGTCATGATTTGATAAGATGTCAAGATCGCCAGGTGCATATGTCTGACTGACAGGAGAGGCATATTGCCTCGAATTGAATCGTAACAACTATCATCGAGGAGTTGTTAATTTGAAAATGGGTTCAGAAAACTTACCCGGGTTTTCCGAACGATTAATCAAAGAACGAAAGCATCGCTCGTATCGTACATGGTAAGTATTTGCCAGGAGAACTTGCTCATTCAATAATCCTTGGATGAATTTCGAGACCTTGGGAGGGACATCGAACGTCGGGAATGTATTACCCATCATAGAATGTCGGAGGTAAAATGCGCAAACATATTCAACAATGAGCTCATGCAAAACTTTCCTACCGAGCTTGCAATGATTAGAAATAACATGTGTATAATGCAATCACTCATACCATGGTTTATGCATAACCATTCTATCAAGTTTGCATTATCAATCCTGTCCAGGGATGTTCTCACATTATGAATACCTCGAATATGAGCCGAATGGGGGGCTTCAAATCAGAAAGGGTTTTCTCTCACTCTCAAGAAAAGTTATTTATCCTGTCTGCCAGGATTCAAAAGGAATCACTCAATCTTTCCATCATCGCATTCGATAAGGATCCAAGTAATCTCGCAATTGATACGACCGAGCCGATCGGGAGGTCTTGATCGGGACCGTAATGAGGGCTAGGTCAAAGGTTTACAAAGGGGACTCTAGTTGAGTCAAGGCTACTGAAATAAATTCCTTCGCATCTCTCTGGGTTTACAAGTCAAGAACCCCGCAAAAATGAGGAGAAGTAATCTTGCTCGAACTTCTTCGAGTGATGCTTAAAATCATTGAACTCCAAGTTAATTCAAGTGCCCTAGTCAAAAAAGGCTTTTAAAGGGTTGTAATGGAGGTAATGATTTGGGGACCGAGAAACGAAAGGGTTCGTTTTGGCTCGAAAAGATGTTTGAGAAGGGGTTTGATGTTGGTGATCATTACAATCCCGTCACCGATCGTGGCCTTATAGTATACCATCATTGCTCGAGGATGGTATGAACCGAAGATAGCATTTGCAATTTGACACTTCATGGAGATTTTTCTCTCAACACTTTTAGGATATACGGGAAAATTGTGCATTCAAGTTCGAAATATTCTACAAATGAGCAATGAATTGAAAGGGCATTGGCTTTGCTTTTGGTAGGCACTTTGCTTTTTAAATGCCCAAGAGTTTTTTGTGGAATCAGCCTTTCCTCTTTCTTCTCCTTTTTTTTTTTACTCCCAACTCTCTTTTACGATTGTATCTTGATGAGTTCATTGGGAGATTTTCTATGGATCCAGACTTTTCGGTCCTTCTACTCAAAGATGGGCCATATTTGCTTTGGGACAACAATGATCACCAATGAGGGCTTTTAGAAACGAATTTGCGAGGCTCAAATGGGTTGTGCAAATGGATATAGATGTGTGGGATAGAAAAAGAAATGCTTTTCGTCACCCTAAGGCACTTGAATTAAAGTGTAAGTACAATACAAAGAACCACCCGAAAATTGATGTTAGTCCAAGCAAGAAGATTTCTAACCATTTGTCCCGTGATGCTGATGGAATTACCTCTGTTTTGCCCCAACATGGGGTGGTTCTTGACAGGGTTATGGAAGTGAAATCTCCGCTCAAATGGGTTGATCAACGGATAACTTGCAAGTGTTTAGGGTAGAGAAATGAATGCCTCCATCACTTCGGTTATCGTACCTTTCGCGAGAAAACTCTTTACCTTGGGGAGTGCGGAATTTAGCCATCGTTCATCTCGCCAAAAAAATTGGACGTGTTTGGGAAAGGATTGCCTTTCATCATCTGTCATGCCCCCTTCGTACATTCGATGTATCTTATGTAGTTCATGTTCCTTATTCGAGTTGGTAAATTAAACATGAGGAACAATCATGTGCAAACTATGCGAGTGTATGAGTGTTTTCGAGCATATAAAATGCAGCAACTTTTTATCTTGGCGAATAAAGTTCGCAAGTACATAAAAAATTTCTTAGGGGCGTGGATCGTGAATTGCCCCTGCTCATGCAAATGCGTTACAAAACTTCATTATCCGCTTCGAGACATGAGATTGTCAAAGGCTCCAAGAATTTCTCATTTCATTAATTTTTCGGGGAGAAGGGATACTTCTCTGTTTGGACGAGTAGTGACCCTCGTAAAAATCAAAAGGGAAAGCATCAATGTATGTCCTCATGTTCTAAAAAGAGTTGAAACGATACCACTTTACCCATGTACGTATTCCTCGCGAACTTTGAATTGAAAAGATCGATTCATCTGGATCGGATTGTATGTCCAGGATGTTATCTCTCCAGGTTCCATAACCGTCCGGGCCGAGTTTCGATCTGCGAAGCAAAAAGTTTTTATTAATATCCGTACATTGATGCCAAATCCCGGGATCGACCCCGAACACCTCGGACCACTGTCATTCCCCCAACCACTATGTTGCGGTGTTTGTTAGCGTCCACGGGTGGTTCGCTTTTGTTATATTGTTCTCAAAGCGATTGGCAATCTCCTGTGGAGAATAAAATAAGTTTAACTTAGAGTTTGAAACGACCGAGAGTCAATTGGAACGATACGGAGTTACCCATCTTTGAGCCCGCTTGGTTTTTTCCTTGCATTCTCCCAAGTAAGGCTATTCGAATCTCTCTTTATGGGCGTTCGGGGCATCGTCCACAAATTGATTTGCTACAGGCCTAGCTTAATAAGGAACTTACGCATTTGATAAGAGAGGAGAAAAATTCGCCCTTTAACTCTAGGCAAATTCTAGACAACTAGAAAGTAAAAGTATCCCACGCAGGGAACTATACATGGAATTAAAGGAGTATTCATGCGAGATTGGTTCCACCTCTTTTCTTGGCTATTCCAATGATTGGCTGATTTTGTCTTGGATCATACACCAACGATCGTTGTTTGAGGATCCATAATCACTTGCTTCGGATCACAACTCGGAGGTCTTTCACCCGACCGGGCGACCAAGGCGGTGAGCTCATCATCAAAGTAACCTTTTGATTTTTCGGGCAATTGATACTCGAATTGGGCATTGTTACTTGCTAACACCGGCGACAATTTTTCACTTTGTTTTTGCCGTGAGCGGTCCGACTCCTTGAGCTTGAGCCTCCGCCGTCGCTCGGGAACTCGTAGGGATGATCAACGGTCCGCCGCTAGAACCACCAGCGGAAGGTCGGTATGGCCGGATTCTTGATTGGGAAGTGGTCGGGTACTTTTTGCTCCGTAGGTTTTCTTGGGATTAATCTTCCAATCAACTTTGCTCCGGTCGCCTTGGTTCCAACCTACATCGTGCTTCTTCACTTATCTCTAAATCGTGAAGGTGATTTGTGACACTTCGTAGGGTGAGTCCGTCTATATTCATCATTTTGAGTACAGCCATTGGTCGTGCTGAATTGATTCATAGCCGTCGAACCGCCTCGATGAATATAGAATGAAGCTCGGCGGACCAAAGGGGCCTTTTCTGTCCGACAAAATCGCCGTAGAAGCTTGGCCATAGTTCTTTTGTTCGAGTAATTGCTTCCTTACACCATGCCGCCAAATGTTTTGGAGCACTCGAACGCAACCGGCTTCTTTAGGATGCCCCGAGCACCATGCAATATGGCCTTCGTTACGAACCGTTGATCATCACTTGCTGATGTTATGATGACCGGTATATTCAACTCGGAATCAATGATCTTTAAGAGACCGAGACCGTCCATATCGATCCCTACCATGGCCGCGACGACGATGTCAAAATCATATTTGTACTGCTCGGCCTCCTCTAAGGCTTCCGTTGCTTTCACATAAGCGAAATCCTATACATGCACTTTCTCAAAGATGGCAACGAGGATCGAGAGGGAAACGGGGTTACCATCAATGGCCATGACTCGCAGATCCTCGGGATAGGAAACTTCCCATACTTCCGCCTAGAGTGAACGCATACTTATTTTCCTTTCAAAACCTTCCATATGTAGACCGAAAAATGGGTGTTTCGACTAGAGACGGCTTTAGATATTCTTTGGACTTGCAAAGATAAATTTTCGAAAAATCACAAAATCGATGATGGCGTTTCGTGACGAGTTCGGGAGGTGCATGGAGACTTCAAGTTCTTTATAAACTTTTTTCCGATCTCGTTAGTCTCGCAATCAGACATCTTTTCTCTCCTTTTCGATCTTAGTGCCTTGGATCCATTTCGCAATAACTCTTACCTCTCGCTCAATCCGTCGTTCTTTTTTACTTTTCGGATATGGAGGAGCCCTCAAATCTTTTCACTTTCTCTACGAACGAGCTATTATTTCCCTCCTCAAATCTTTTCGGTTCCTCCTACGAACGAGGCGCTTATTTGCCTTCTCAAATCTTTTTCGCATTTACTTACGTGAAGGCTTTCAATGCTTAGTCAAATCCGAGGAATTCACGCATTTAAGCATGATGATGTTCGTGGATAATACTTTTCTTTGCCCCTGGATTAAAAGAAGAATGTCTCACATGGGGATCTTGTAACAAACAAGACATTCATTCATACATGTTACTACTTCTCTTGAGGATTCGTAAGGGTGGCTAGTAATGCTCAAAAAAGAGATATTTTGAGAGCCCATAATAAAAAAACCTAAAGCTTCATGTAGGCTACACATTCGGAGTTCCATCGCGTTGAATTGGGCCGTGACATCAAGGAAACTCCAATTGTAGTGATGCATGTCTCTTCCCTCGAAGGGCATCGATTCTGCTCTCGCAAGACCGACTTTCCGGGATGTATCTCCAACGAAATCGGATTGTACGAGAAACTTGCCTGGGTGATGAACTGGTGAATGAGCATTTTCAATGCTCGAGATGTGGCTCATCGAGGGACATGTCACCAAAGGAGATGGGGCCGCTACGTACACGGCTAAACAGTGTTAATGGCATCCATATACCTATTGTTTTCTCGCTCGAAACTTTTCATTTTCTTCCCTCGAAACGCAAGTTCATGACTTTCATTTTTAACCTTCAATCGGGTCCGCTTGTTTTGAAACCAAAACTTGACCTTCAAGGGCTCCATTCCTATCATCCGGCTAAATTCATTTTTGCGTCTCTTATTCACGTAAGAGCACTCCTTGAAGGCAGCTTCGAGCACTTTGATTTGATATTTTCTTTTCTGGGTTGACTCATATTGCCGCCGCCATTGTTGTTCTTGTTGAGATCTTGAATTTCACCGCCAAGAGAGTTGGGTTTTACGGCTTCGGCGTTGGATCCGATCTCGAAATCCAGCAGTTCGCTTCGGGGATGTGTAGGTTGGTTGCCTCCAAGTAAGTGCTTGATGGCCTCTAAACATGTTGGATTGAAATACCTCTTACCGCATTTTGTTCACTCTATTCTCCGATGTATGCTTACTCTCTCCAAATTCTTTCGAGTAATCGAGGTATGTTCCAAAGCCTCCCTTTAAACGCGGATGAAAATTACTAAGCCGACGTTTTCCCAAGATTTCGTGTTTCCGCCTTGTCCCATTTTTTTCAACGTGATGGGACCCCGAATCCATTCGCACCGATTTTCTTTTCTTGATAACCATGCTTGTCTCCCACTCAATTTTCAACATGGTGGGACTCCAACTCCTTTCGTAACTTTTCGAATTTGTGAGGCTCGAGATCACGGATTGACGATAGATCCAGGATCCAACGAACGAAACGCCCGTAGTTTCACCCGAGTAACTAACGTGGCTCGTAAGAATTGCTGTTTTTCTCTCGAAAAGTATGCTTGTCTCCCACTCGGTTTTCAACATGGTGGGGTCCTCAAATCTTTTGGTAACTTTTTCGGATTTGTGAGGCTTGAGATGGTAGATCCGTGACTCACGGACGAAACGCCCTGTAGTTTCACCCGCTCGCAAGAATTGCTTGTCTTTTTTCCCGAAAAAGTATGCTTGTCTCCCATCAGCTTTTCAACATGGTGGCGTCCTCAAATCTTTTCGTAACTTTTTTCGGATTTATGAGGCTCGAGATGGTAGATCCGTGATTCACGGATGAAACGTCCGTAGTTTTACCCGGAGATAATTAACTCAGCTCCACAATAATTATTTCTATAACTTTTCTTGCCCTTTAAATTAGGATATAACGCCGAGACAATTATCGCTTTCATATCTTCATTTCCAACCTTCTAAGCACTCTTTTGCATCCACTCTTTTTAGCCGCTTCAACAACAATGGCTTCCTTCCCGCACACGCCTTCTACTGAAGCTTTGGCTAAATGGGAGAAACTTTATAATCTCCTAGGCCAGGGCTACTCTTATATAGCCAACCATCCGGAGGCCGAAACGAGAAATTGCCTTATGTTTAGGGATATGGACACCGCTTCTATTAAAGGTACCAAGTTAGAAGAGGAATACAGGATCTTCCCCACCCTCTTCACTAACTTCCCGGGAGGCTTACCATGTTGCTCATCAAGATGTTACTTTGGCCCACCTTGTGAAGGCACGCTATCAAGGGATCGGCCGGACAGCTTGGTGTTGGCCACCTTGTAGCCGACAATTATAAGAAGGCCCTCGACTACGGTAATGAACAAGTCTCCCTCGCGATTCGTGAGAGGGAAACTTGGTGGGGTGTTTGGCCATGTCCCGACCATCTTCGAGCGCGATCCGCTCAATATTGTTTTAAAATTTTAATGCACATGGCCGGAAGAAAGGCCGGACGATCCGACCCTGGATATAGCTCACGGAGAATGCGATCCATGACCCGGAATTTCTGCGGAGCATCACGAGGACAAGGTAGCCAAGCTCAAAGAGAAATGTGAGCTCCTCCTCTTTAAGTCAGGGGATCTCGATTCTCGGAGCGATCAGGTAGGCGGAGCATCAACTCGTATGGAGAGTCGCTTAAACTCCTTTGTGATGCTCATTAGGGCTCGGTTGGCTTTACGTTCCCACCCCGTTGATTTATTTGTAAGGCTTTCCGATGAATGAAATGAATGCAAGTTTTTACTCATTTCATCTTGGTCGTCATATTTTTTTCGCAAGATAACCCCTTTTACTCGCGAATATATATATCTCACGTTCCCGATGGTCAATTCAATTGGGCCAGAGAGGTTCCCCATTCGAAACAATCTCTCAAAAAGATAGTAGTAGCGAGGAAACAAACGAATGCTCAAATGTGAACAACTTGTGAATCAGATTAATATTATAACTTGATTATGAAAACATCGAGTGAATCAAGTATAATATTTCTTTACAAATACGAAATTGACTGGATTGGTAAAGACACGACCATCCATCTCGGCCAGAATCAAAGCACCACCAGGGAACACCTTCTTTACTAAATATGGACCACCATAGTTTGGAGCGAATTTCCCTTCCGGGAGTGGGACTATTGGCAATAATTTTCTCAAGACCAGGTCATTGATCCGAAAATATCGAGGCCGAACTTTTTTGTTGAATGATCTAGCAACTCTCTTGATAACACCGGCCATGACATACAACCTTAAGTCTTTTTTCGTCGATCGATTTAATTGGCTTGCTCTCCTTGGATCCATTCAACTTTCCCATCTTAGCTTGAGACAAGATATACGTAAGGAAGGAATTTCCACTTCAACCGGGAGAACAGCCTCCATTCAATATACAAGAGAATACGGGGTTGCCCTAGTAGATGTCCGGATCGAGGTCCGATACGCCATAAGTGCAAATGGCTACCTCTCATGCCAATCGCGATAATTTTCAGCCGTCTTCGCTAAAATTTTCTTAATGTTCTTATTGGCGACTTCTATTGCTCCATTCATCCGAGGACGATATGGGGAAGAGTTCGAATGCTTGATCTTGAATTCCTTAAACAATTCGTCCATTAGTTTTTTGTTTAAGTTCGAGCCATTGTCGTGATTATGGCTTCAGGTGAACCGTATCGAGCAATGATATCCCGGCGGATAAATTTCGCGATATTTCATGCCGTGATCGCTAAATAGGATGCGGCTTCGATCCATTTGGAGAAATAGTCAATCGCCACCAAGATGAATCGATGCCCATTGGATGCTTTAGGGTTGATAGGACCGATAACATCAATGCCCCACATAGAAAACGGCCATGGTTCGATAATCGATGCAACTCATTTGGAGGGATATTAATCTTGTCACCATGAATTTGACATTTGTGACACCGACATGCCGAATACAATCTCTTTCGAGTGTGAGCCAATAATAATCCAACCTCATAATCTTCTTAGCTAACAAGTGGCCGTTCATGTGGGACCACGACCCTTCATGTACTTCCATCATCGACGAACCGCTTTGGCCGAGTCAACGCATCTTAGTAGGGACAAATCGAATGACCGCTTGTACAAATTATCTCCATTCAAGAAGAACTTCGAGGCCATTTTCCTTATGTACTTTTGGTCGATACGGTACTTTTTTCAGGAACTCCCGCTTCGAATATAAGTCTTGATGTCATGGTACCATGGCTTACCATCGGGTTCATTGATCACGGCCATACAATATGCCGGCTTTTTTAGTACCTCGATCTTCAAGGTCAACCTCAAGTCCATTGGCGACTTGTAACATTGAAGACAAGGTAGCCAATGCATCGCCGAATCGATTATGAGTCCTGGACAGATATTCAAATGAGATATTTTCAAATTCCTCCACCAATTCATCCAGAATACTCATGGTAGGGTAGCAATTTAGCATCTCTCGCCTTCCACTTTCCAACATCAAAGGATAATCAAAGCGGAATCTCCGAACACCTTGAGTCGAGCTATCCCCATTTCAATCGCACTGCAGACCGAGGATGCATACCTCACATTCTCGCTATATTATTTGTGCAAGGGAATACCAATTTTGCTGCCATAGATAATGCCGACCACCGGGAGATATCGAACCGCGCCCGTGCTCAGCCCCGATAAATTGACAACTCGCAAAATACATAGTCCAAATGTAATCCTCTACCGACATGATTCGATCCTCGAACGATAGACATCATCATCTTGCCCCGGATTTTCAACTAGGACATCCGCTATAATCGCCCCGATTGACTTTTGGGATAAATATTGAACATCAAACTCGGAGATGAGGATTTGCCATTTAGCAAGTCTACCAATCAAGGCGGGTTGATTAAGCAAGTATTTGATAGGATTGCATTCCGTCACCGAAGCACTTGGTAATGCAAGGTATATTGCCGAAGCCTGTGCAAGTACCGACTAACGCCGCACATGTTTTCTCTACTTCGGAGTACTTCATTTCCGAAGTTGTGAATTTCTTGCTCGAATAATAAATGGCTCGTTTTTCCATCCTCCCGCTTCTCTTGGGCTAACATAGCACCCAAGGATTCACTAAGGATTGTGAGGTAGAGGATTAAAGGTTGCTCCGGCGTTGGAGGAACAAGCACGGGTGGATTCATGAGATCTTTGCTTGGCTTTCCAAAAGCTTCTTCGCATTTGCTATCCCATTGGACTAGCGCATTCTTTTTTAATAGCTTGAGGAATGGTTTAGCGGTTTCGATAACCGAGAGATGAATCGAGCAATATAGTTTAGCCTACCCATCAAACTTCGAACTTCTTTAACCTCGTCGGCGGCTTAAGCTCACGAATAGCCTTAACTTTGAAGGGTCGACTTCAATGCCCTTACCGCTACCACGAATCCGAGAAACTTGCCCGAGCCGGTCCCAAAGACACACTGGCGGGGTTGAGGCTTAACTTGTACTTTCGAGTCCCGTCGAACAATTTCTTCAGCGTTTCGACGTGATCTTCTCCATGCCTTGTTTTTGCTATCATGTCATCGACGTAAACCTCAATCTCATTATGCATCATGTCGTGGAAAAGGGCAACCATGGCTCGTTGGCAAGTGGCTCCAGCGTTTCGAGACCGAACGGCATTACCCGGAATGGAACATTCCCCATGGTGTGGTGAAAGTGGTTTTCAACTTGTCATTGACGTTCATCGGATCCGATTGTACCCGAAGAAACCATCCATGAATGAAAACAATTCAAACCCCGCAACATGACAACAAATACGCCAATATGCGGGAGGGAAAATCATCTTTAGGGATCGGCCTTGTTCAAGTCTCGATAATCGACACAAACCCGAATGCGGCCGTCTTTCTTCATGACAGGGACTATGTTAGCGACCCAATCGGAATATTCTCGTAGTCTCAATGAATCCTACATCAAGAAGTTTCATGACCTCCTCTTTGATCTTCCGCACTAATTCCGGCCCGGGCCTCCTCGACTTTTGCACCACCGGCTTAGCCGAAGGATCAATCGGCAAACAATGCTCGACAATGGAGCGGTCAAGACCGGGCATATCTGCATAGGACCAAGCGAAAACGCCCCGGTAATCCTTCAAGAGTCGATCGGCGCTCGACATTTCCGAGGAAAGGCTTGCCCCGATCTTAACTTCTTTAGGGTTTTTCGCATCGCCTAGGTTGACCGAGATAATTTGTTCACCGGTCAGGGCTTGATCTCCTCATGTCGTTCGAAATCCGACGAACTTCCTCATAATCTGGACCGAACTCATCTAGGTCGTATACTTCGAATCTACTAGGTTTCCCTCCTCATGTATCCCCCATGATGACAAACTTGTTGGTCGTTGGTTATCGTCATCGGGTTGGTTTGGGAGATTGGGACTACAAGCGGCGTGCTCGAGCTCACGCCCGTGAAGATCACATCTTCTAGCGGTATTGCCCGATAGAGAGCAGCTTTCCAGGGCTTTATCGGAGTTGTCCGTAGGAGGAATTAGAGCAGGAATGGTTAGCGGCAGGCGGAGGTGGATGATTGAAGTTTGGCGGAGAAAGCGGCCATCATTTCATCCATCTTTCGGGACATCATCTCTTCAAAGCGCTCGATCAAGGAGCCAAGTTTCTCGTCTAGGGCAAAGACCGACGGTGGCGTTAATATTGGCCATCCTCTTCGCGATCGATCGAGTAATATGTGGAGGATCCGTGAAAAATTACCCGTACGCAATAACAAACCAAAAATGAGTACGGGGAGCGAGAATAGCGAGTCGGCCCATGGCATCCCTCTAGACTCAAACGAACAAAGTGATTATGACCAAAGAATTGTAATTTTCAGTTTGTCCGCTTTACGAAAAAACTGTATTAATTCGTACGTTGGTCAAAATACGTCCAAATTTTACGAGCTTATAGTTGAGAAGATGATGAACAACTTTTATATTGACCAATCGGACTAGAAATGAGCGGATCAAATCAGTTTAATGTGTCTTTCCGAAAAATCGCATTCAGAAAACTGTTATAACCACAGGTAGTTAAAAAACGAAAGGCCATCTTAAATTATGAATTTAATTATGAAATTTTGTAGGATATTAGTTGAAACATAGGTCTACAACTTTCATGTTTGGTACTTATTCAAAACTCGATCATAGAATTTAGTAAAAATCGTACAACAGAATAAGCCAAATCAGAATTGAGGACAACTCGATGAAATTGTAAAAACTACTAAAGCAAAGTGTGAAATTGAAAACAAGACAATGGAATTCATAAACAATCAACCTAAACCATGGACCAGCCCAAAATAAAAATGAGATAACAGGGCGTAAGAGACAAGAAATTACCGCTCATATGAAGAAAATGTCAATCACAAAGACATGGGCATGAAACGCGGATTCGGATTTTAGTTCTTTTAGCAAAAATGAAATGAAAGACGAAACGACATGTCGCACTCGCGCACGTTCATCATGACTAGTTGCCGCCGCATACATAGTCATGACTAGTCGGGTCCAATCATCTCGGCTTGGTTCGGGCCGACAAGGGCAACTCTCATGCATCATAGCCTCACGCGCATGAGAACAACCCTTGAGCCATTTTTTGAAGAACTCGGGATCCAAGTGGGATAACCTTTAGCGAAACCTTACCGCCAAGGTTAAAGAACCACATAAATACCATCCTCAAACTATCGGGTGACCCGGTTCGGTCACAAGTCAAGGTGGTGTAGTGCAATTATATTAGGGGCATGCACGACATTTTAAAGGCAATCAAGACTCGATAGTTCAAAAAATAAAATTCTCATCACCAAGCCTACAAAAAGAGGTTACCACGACTCCTCCCCTTATAACTCCCTTTCCCGCAAAACCATTTAACACATAGGGATTAAAATTCAACCAAGATTGCCAAATCAAGTAATTTTCCTTTTCATGAACTTATCCGACCTAAGTCCTCTTTGGGTCCCTAATGAGTCGCCAAGTCACGCGACCTAAAAAATAAATAAGTTAAATTCCAAGCTAATGGATTATCAGGTTAATTAATTAACTAACCTAACTCGGACTCTCCCAAGTCCATACCAAATCGCAATTTGAGGTTCGAATGATTAACATGCAATGTGATTTGAATTTGGAGTCGCCACTAATCATTTTCGTAGGTCGATTAGAAACCTAAATAAAATAACGGGAGAAAACTATCTTATTTTTGCAAACCAGAGATTTTGAATTCGGAGACTTGATTACGCTAAATTACTCTAACGCCCTTTCGGTACCATTTTCATGAAAAATATTTAATTTGGTAATTTACTTGAATTTCAAAGGTGCAGTTTTTTTATTTTTTTATTTTTCTTTTTTTTATGAAAATGTAAAACATTGAACTTTATGCGATATACACCATGGATGATTTAGAAAGAAAGAAAACGCGGCCAATCACAAGTATTTACAAAAATAAATTAACATGTAATAATGCTAAACTTTGGAACACGTGGCATGTCTAAAATAAACAATCAAATATTCAAATCAAATTATTACATCTTTGTAGATCAAGATGGAGATGTTTACCTTCTATTACACAAAATCTTACTCACGTACACGTTATAGTTTCTTTCAAGATCTCGGAGCTTGAAGAACGTGGATGTCGTCGAAAATGGCAAGCAGGGCGTTGTTGGGTGGCGAGAGGCGAAGTATGTATTGGGACTCGTCGAAGATAATGCTCGATCAAAACTCTTTTCTTTCACTCTCGAATTTTCTTTTCTTTTTTTTTCTCAAGGACTATCTCAATTCTTTTCTCTTCAAAAACTCTCTCAATTCTCTCCTACTTCAAAAAAAAAACTCTCTCAATTCTCTTTTCCTCCCCAAAAACCTCTCCTCTCTTCAAGAACTCTTCTTCTTTTATAGGCAAAGTTCTTCATCCTTCATTCTTCATCTTCATTTCCTCACCTTCCATTTTCATCTTCTTTTCTTCATTTTCATCTTCATTTCCTCACCTTCCATTTTCATCTTCTCTTCTTCATCTTCATCTTCTCTTCTTCACCTTCATTTCTCCATCTTCCATTTTCATCTTCTCTTCTTCATCTTCATCTTCCTTTCTTCATCTTCCATTTTCATCTTCTCTTCTTCATCTTCCTTTCATTATCTTCATCTTCCTTTCTTCATCTTCCATTTTCATCTTCTCTTCTTCATCTTCCTTTCATTATCTTCTCTTCACCATCTTCCTTTCCCCATCTTCTTTTGGTATTTGCAATCCGAGTCCCCGAAGTTTCAAGTATTTGCAATAACCCAAGTTATGAGTATTTGCGATCTGAAGGTCCCGAGTATTTGCAATACGATTCAGAAAATATTTCTTTCAAGCCCAAATCTTCTTGGTGCATTTTTCCACCCCATGCCTAGTCCAGACCTTGTTAAATTAAGCTCAAATTATATGCCAATGCTAAATGAATATGCGAGACGATTTTTGTTTAGAACTAAAATTAGTTCTAATTTTTATGCAAAAATATATTAGTCAAAATTTAGGCGTCAACAACATGTCCTTTGGTTCGTCAAATTTGCGGGTACTCATCGGAGAAGTGTTGGACTCAAGGCAAGGATAGTGGACGACCAAAGGTGAGAGCCAACTCATGGTAGTGATAGATCCACGAGAAATACAAGTGTAGTCGCTTGTTGGTGGCTCTTGGTGAAGTTAGCTTTGTCTTGTGGTCAACCAAGAGACTAGATAGAGACCTGCAAATCGAAAGGTGAGATCGCCAAGGAAAACCCAATGTGCAACCAATGTCACAGGTGTGAATCGGCCTTGGTGTCGGGCTTCTTGTTGTCATCGTTGCTAAACGGGGAGGTGGGCGGAGATGCAAGGATAAGGACAATGGCACGATATGGGGCGTGTTGGAAAATTCACGAAAGAGAACTCTCTCACGTCGCGGAGGGACTAGTCTACGTAGCCGGGACGTGGTAGAGATGTCACGCATCGATCACTTTCTTTTCGACTTTCCGTGGACATTTTCCTCTCCTCTCCCTCTCCGAAACTCTTTTTTTTCTCTTTCTCACGTTCTTTCACTTTTTCCACTACTATCACCGTGAAGGCCCCCTCTCTCTGTGATGAGTCCTCTATATAGGCAATCGTCCATATGCACTCTCTTTCGACGGTTAGTGGATTGCTAATTTTTTGGGGTACGAAAATCGATTGCCCCCCATTCATATGCGAGAGGCTCGGGTTTCTAGGAAGAAATCGGATATTCCTATTATTGCTTTTGTGGGCACGTGAAGATATATTATTATTTTTGGTTACCGAATTCTCCCAGATTGAATATCTATTTCAAGATTTGCCTCTGCCCACTTTCTCCTCGAAGAAATCTTTCACAATATTGGACCATTATTGATAAGTACAAATGCGATGCATGCTTGAAATTAACTATATGAAAATGATTTAATTATTTCTCCTAGGAACTAAGGTTAGTCCCTAATTTTCATGCAAAAGTAAATGACTAAAAATGATGGCCAAAATTTAGGTGTCAATAGGAATAATCTAAGAAAATGCACTTAAAACTCCCGGGAGACAATTTGCTCTTCACTTGATGATCTCTAACAAAACAAACATACCCAAAGATTTTTGGTGGGAGGATAAATGTATGTTTTCCAATCAACTCAAAAATTGGGCTTTTATTTTGCGGAACCCGAGATAGCATACGATTAATTAAGTAATTAGCTATAAGAATAGCTTCACTCTAGTAGGATGGTGGGACATGCATTTGAAACAAAAGAGAATGCGCAACTTCAAGAAGATGTCTATTCTTTCGCTCTACCGCACCATTTTGTGCAAGGGTATCCACACAACTAGTTTGATGGAGAATACCATGCTCTCGTAAAAAATTTTGAAAGGAAGAAGCACAATATTCTCTACCATTATCCATTCGAAGAGCCTTCCGGGTTTGGATTATTTTGAAAAAGGTTTTGACGACTTTAAAAACATCACTTTTATGTCTATGTAAAATGACCCAAGTTGCTCTACTATAATCATCAATAAATGTCACAAACCAATCATACCCAAGAATGCATTTAACAGGAAAATGACCCCAAATATCGAATGAACCAAATCAAATGAAACAAGACTTCGATTATTTGAGTATGAATAAATAGTTCTAGTCCGCTTAGAATAAGCACAAGTATCACGAAAAAATCGATGATCTTTAACTTGATTCTTTAAACTAGGAAAACATGAATAGAGAGTATGAAGTGGTGGATGCCCCAAACGTCGATGCCATTGTTGCAGAGAAGAAATAGAAGTCGAATTGGAATCTACAGTGCTAGCCAAGAAAGGTGCTTTCGTGATCCATCTAACCGGTAAAGTCCATCACATATACTACCACTTGCCAATCTTCACCATCACCAACTCTTGAAAGACACAATATGTAGGATAAAAGATTACTTTGCAATTGAGATCTCGAGTAAGACTACTAATTGAAAATAATTGATTTGGAAATTTAGGAACATGAAGAACTCAAGATAATGTCAAGGATGGAGTGCAAGAATTTGATCAAGATCCATCGGCCATCCTAACTTTGTCTTGTCCGGAACATGGTTTATATGATTCAAACCGACTTGAACATCCTGTCATGTGATCGAAGCTCCCGAATCTATGATCTAAGGAGATGAATGAGAAGATATACCCGAAAAAGGATGAGTGGTAGTAGATATAGCGAGATGCCCTAGATGCCACATGAGAGGAATTAGGACCCTTTAGGTTAAGCATATCCTTGATAATTTGCTGCATCTCCTCTTTGGTGAAAAAATTCCCAATATCACTAGGACTTGCGGATTCGAACCGGTTAGGCGCAACCACCTTGGCTTCATGAGCTTGTGAACGACCCTTATTCACGCCTTTGCCTTTACCGATTCCTAGTGGTTTTCCATGAAGTTTCCAAGCATTGCTCTCGATATGATAAGGTTTACCACAATAATTACAGCGAATAGATGACTTATCTCGTTGATCACGGGATATGAACTTGAGAGGATCTCAATGTGGAAGACATGATAAGAGCCGAACGGTCGGGAGCAAGAGTAGGAGTCATAGAATATAACCGTTGTCGGTTATTTTCCTTATGGACTAAGGCATAGGCTTGCTAAATGGTAGGAAGAGGATCCTTTTGCAAAATATTTTGACGCACGATATCAAATTTTGGATTCAAACCCAAAAGAAATTGATATACACATTTCTTATCTTCTTTTTGTTGAAGTCGAACAACGACATCCGCAACAAGTCCCTCATAAGTGTCATCATAAACCTCGAGCTCCTAATATAAAGTACGTAGCTCTAAAAAATAAACAAGAATGACATACCTCCCGACTAAGTGCCTGGATCTTCTTCATTAATTCATAAATCCGAACATCATTTCCTGTCTCAAAATAGATATCCTTAACCGATGCCCAAATATCCCATGCTGTTTGTATAAAAATATATTGTTTACGAATTCCATCCGTCATATGATTCGAAAGAAATGCCTTTACAGAGACATCCTCACCCAACCATCTCGAGAGGGCCATTAGAGGAGTAGTGGGTCTTGGTTTCTCCCTTGTGAGAAAATCGGTACATTCTCTTGATGCAATAATGATCATCATAGATTGTGATCAAAGTAGGCAATTAAGGCCATCAAACCGAACCAAACTGGCGGGGAAGAGAATTTTTTCATATTTTTGCTTAGTTTCGAAGTAAGAAAATCATCCTTATTACCAGAATTTTTCGACATCACCGCTAAATGACAATAACTCGAGATGAAAGAGAAAGGAGAAAAAAAGATTATGATATGATTAGATAATAAAAAGTGACCTCTATTTAGGCCGAGGTTAGGCCAAAAATAAAAGAAAGTGAGATTAACTAAGAGAGTTGCAGGCTTCGGCAAAGAGATGTGGTGAAAGATGTGGTGATGATGATAGTACAACAACGGAGAATGTGGTTTAAGGTGGGAACTAGAAAACTAACTCGATACCATGAAGAATTTTATGTAAGAAGATAGAAGTTTTGGAATGAATTGATGATTTTTTTAGAGCATTATTCTATATTTATATTAATAAAGGAATCAATCACGTATAATAAGATCCTTAATAATATAATAATTAAATCCCTCAAAATATGAAATCCCATTAACTAGCCCACTAATCGTAGAATTTATGATATTTCATCAATTAGCTCACTAATTATGGATCTAATTCTAGAATAAATATTACAACATGCAGACTTCTTGGAGATTTTATGTGAAGTGATTGTCCATTTTTTTTTTTTTTTTTTTTTTTTTTTTTTGTTATGTTGATTGTCCATAAATCGTGGGTATGTAACATTTTCCAACTTCTAATGGTTGAGCGGTGAAAGATGGATTGAGCATGTTGAAAGTGGCCCAAATAATTGGCGGGCTTCCAGAAATGAGCCGAATTCGGGCCGATGACAGAGCAAGAACAAACCCGACAGAACATGTTAGCGACCCGACACAGCATTGTCCCTGAATGATGCGGATAAGAAAATGTCACCGTTTGCTTCGCTCAAACAAGTAGGAAGAAGGTCGAAGAAAGCAATGTTCGTAAGCTGAAAAACGAAAGAGAGCATTCCCACGTCAAATTACATAATATACTTCGCATCGTTATCGAGGTGTGTCCGCCATGGACGCTCTGGGGCTTCCCTCTCTCCGCCCTCTCACGATTTCGCAGTCCACCACTTCCCGCAGAGTGCAAACTGCGAAGAGCTCCTGGACGAAGACGCATTCTCCTCAGGGTTTTATGGAGCTTCCTTCTCTCGGATTGAGTTCAACTTTCGGAATTCGCATTAAAGTTCAGTAATTTGCTTATCCTTCTCGTTTGCGCGAAAGTGGGATCGATTTGCTTTTCTTAGTTCTTGTCATTTTTTTTGGTGGGTCGAAGTGTTGAGCTTTTCAGATAGCATTGTCTTGTTCTTGCTTTCGTTACTTTAATGTAGATGCATAACTTGAGTTTGGGCCTATCTTCTCGCTTGTTTCGACTCTCTTATTTCCTTCTTCTCGTTGTGTGTGCTCTCAGAAGCGGAGTGTTATCAGAATGATAGCTGACACGGATGACTATGACTTAAAGCAAATGAAGGATATGGCTGCTGCCCGAAAGAGATGGGACTCTCTGGTACTTCACACATTTATCCACTGGAAAATTGCTAGATGCTGCAATTTCGGTCTTTGGAGTTCGTAGCGTGTTTTGTATTCTGAAAGTCAAATAGCTTGCTTTCAGTCCGGTCCAGTTACATCTGGCGATAAAATTCACGGGGAGGATGAGAATCAAACTGGCTGTTTTCAAAATCTAGTTGCTTTTAGGGATCTCATGTTGTAGTTGTTTTACTTGATGCCGTATCAATGCTGTTTCCTGTTTCATTTGTAAACATGGAATGTGATAATCTCAAGCCCCTAGGTTTTGAATGCAAAACTGATTTTTAGAGTATTCATGTCTGTGTAAGCATTATGAATTAGACTTTCCTTAACATGTGTTTTTGGTTCAAAAAATCAAACCCTTTGATCATAATCAGGACTTTAGGGCCAAATCAGCATTCTTATTATATTACATTTGTCTTATGCTGACTGAGAAACCATATATCACACGGTACCCAGCTGTCACTTCCTCAGCTAATATAGGTAACTTTCAGAATATGTGCCTCAGGCTCTGCTTTTTCTGGAATCTTTATAGATTAGGGAACAAAAGGTTAAATGTCTGACTCCAAGGGAAGCTGGATATGCAATACAACTCTCAGATAAGACCCTATTAGATGTTCGCCCTTCCGTGGAACGCAACAAGGCAAGTGCTCGTTTGTTCAATTTTTCTCCTTCCAATTTCTCGGCCGAGGCCTTAATGGAACTCCGCTTTAGGAGAATTTTATGCAAGCTGGTAAATTGGCATTATTCCTTAGTCAGATCTTGCTAAATGTCAAAATCGCATTATGTTGTTTGGCCATATAAAATGCTTCCACCTTGGCATCTATTGGATTGTGCCACATTATATTGTATTTTACTGTTTTTGACGATTATCTCCTGCTGAGGGATTTGGCATGTCGTGTGCCACCTGACTTGCGGGGGTACTGTTTACTGTCAAGGGGTTTTTTTTTTTTTAGTTTTTATTTTGTATGTGATGGTTGTATTATTAATTGTTCTTCCTCACCTTGTTATGTTGTTTCTCTGCTGCTTAAGGCTTGGGTCAAAGGATCAACTTGGATTCCAATATTTGATGACGATAGTGGATTTGATCCCGGGACTCTTTCTAGGAAGATGACGAGCTTTGTGATGGGTACTGTCTTTTGCTTTACTTAAGCCATGCTTTTCAGTTACGATCTAGCACTTGGATGTTTGCAGAAATCCTATTTGGGATATTAGAACATGCTAAAATTAGTCTTCTTTCGACCATATGATCTGCTAAAATGACAGATATCAGTGTTGCTGGACTGTGATGCTTTAGGCATGATTGGTGTTTACAGGTTGTGATTTCGTGTAACTTAGTACAGAAGGGCCATTGGCAGTTATGACTAATTTCTCCATGTATTTGTAGGTGGTTGGTGGAGTGGTGCACCTACACTGTCCTATAACAAGTCTGTTCTGAAAATACATGCTGTCATTCTTTTTCCCTTATTAGATTCAACAGTATATAGATTATTTACTCTTCAACAGGCAGTTCTTACCAAGTATCGAGGAAAAATTCCCAAAAGATTCTGATCTTATTGTTGCATGCCAGAAAGGTTTGAGGTAAGAATTTGTGCTAAAAATTGTCCAATCTTATGCTGACCAATTGGGTGGCTTTGGTTTCTATTATTTTGCTCACATGCCTTTGTTGGGGAAACCAATTTTACGTGATTTCATTCTCCACTATTCATGATAAAAGCCGCTTCGCTTTAGAATGATCTACCGTCCATCATGTGCTTCTAACTTTTCTCATGAGAAGCTGACCTTTTAAGTGATGTGGCAAAGTGGGAACCATTTTGTTTTCTGGCAGAGCAGCGAAAACCCTGGACAATTATATAAGAAGCTTCCCAGTTGGAAACCCGTCCATGTTGCTTTAGCATCATATGCATGGTCATAGCAAGCATTTAAATGTGGCATGGTTTCCCATTGCTGGAACTGTAACAATGAAGGGGAGTAGAAAATAATGTGCTTGCATCGTTAATGCGAGTGTACGGTTATTCGGGCTAGGATCTTTGCTTGCATGCATTTGTTCGCGATTGTAGGCTTGGTTTTATGTCTATTGACAATTGATCACACTATGGTTCATCATCATTTCTTTTCCTTTTCTCTTATTTTTCCCAGATCGTTAGCTGCTTGCGAGCTTCTCTATAATGCTGGTTATAGAAATCTTTTCTGGGTTCAAGGTGGCCTAGAGGCATCTGAAGAAGAGGTAAACATCTTCTATGATTCATCGTCCACGCTTTAAGTTGATGAGCTAGTTATGATGGCGGGTGCGACCATTTTTGAGCAGGATCTCCCCAGAGAGGGCCCCCAGCCTCTTAAATTTGCTGGAATTGGCGGTGTTTCAGAATTTCTGGGGTAAATATCTCATCATTTGAGCCCTTTTTCTTCAGATGTGTGTAACTGTTTTGTAGTTTCTACCTTATTTTCTAATTCTCTTGACAATGATACAACCGGAGTATGAAAATATATGCATTCAGAAACTCACTCTGTGCATTCCATTATGCTTTCTAGAACTTACGATATGCCATGCTATGATAGAGATTGGTCGAGGACATTCTGCCTCAGTTTGAAATTGCAGATACAGATAACTATACATCATGTGGCTGGATGGTGGAAAACATCACGAGGTTGTGCATTCAGGCAGGTCGAGTTGACCTGATCTGTATGAGCACGAATCAGTTGATTGGGTGGTGGTTGTGACTGCCTGTTGAGTTTTAGGTGATAAATTTAAGGCCAAATGACAATCCGAACTTGTTGAAAGGTTTTCAATCTTATACCAACATCTCTGAGAAAGAATGTTCCGTTAGATTCCTTCCCTTATTCCATGTTTTTTGTGTGTGGTCCCCCCACCTCTCCTTCGTGTGTTTGTTTTTACCTTTTAATTGAAAAATGTTTATGCGACTTATATCAATGGTTTTTAATTTACTATAACTTTCTCAATTATTTCTGTACATATAAATTAAATATTAGGTTTTTCCTAAAAGAAATATTGGCCTTAATGGGAATCTTGCGAATTCATAATGCTCAAAAGGGAAAAGAGGTAATTAAACTATAGTTTTGTTTTAAGGAACCTAATCTTAGGATGATTTGTTGTGAGTTCAAAGGTGAGGAATTATTTTGATAACCTAAAAAGGCGGGATAAAATTGAGAAATGGAGGAGATGTGAGGATTTCTATACAGCTTGCTTAAATATAACCTATATGGCGATACTGCTTGGTAGTGACCATTTGGTGTGTGCACATAGTGTCCAGCACCAAGACGGTCCCAACTCCCATGTTCAAAGCATCCTTAATTTCTTCCACACTTGTAAATTAGCAAATAGATTTCTTCGGATGGGTTTTCATGTATTTTGGATATATTTGATTATCAAGATGTTTTTTTAATACGACAAGCTTCAAGATAAATTAAATTAATTTTTTCCTTTTTCTTGTAAAATTATTCTTGGCGAGTATAATTAACATTAGGTAAACTGCAAAAGAATTTGGCAGCAGACTTCTCTTTTACTATACTGTACATTCTTATATTTTTCTGCTTTTCCCTGTTCTCAGTTGGACCGACCAACAAAAGAGCAGCAGCTGCCAAGGAGGGTTGGACTTATCAATTAGTATTTTCCGCTCGTCTGGTGATTCTTCTATTTGATAGATTTGTGAAAAATCCCCTCACGGTCTATTATGAGTCTCACATTGGCTTGATAGATTAATTTCTGGTTGTTGGCCAAAAGGACTAAATTCTGGTTTCTACATTCTGGTATAGGCTGGGCTCTTTCTCGTTGCCGACGCCTTATTCCTCGGTGCACAACAACTAGGTCGTTATCTTCAGGAGCTAAGAACCCACTGATGATAATTGCCAAGTTACTGTTGAAGTACCTTAAGACCTCAGTTTTGCACCATGAGATAAAGGCTTTGAGTTTTACCAGCATAATGGTGGAATTAGTTCATGCAATGATAGTGAAGCCACTTCTTTTTCTTTTGTACTCCTTTGCATCTATGCAAGGTAATGAAGCTTGTAGCTGTCATTTTAGGCTTTGTGAGTGGCTATTAGACTAGCTGGAGTGTAAACTATGTGAGAACTTTTGTTGAGAGAAGCAGTATCTCATCAAAGAAATTTTGTTGTGCTCTTGCTGAGTTGGACATTGTTCCCATAATTTGAATGTAGTAGGTGTGGGACATTTGTGCCTGTGATGACTAATGCGGCAATGCCTCTATGTTTTGTTTTCTCATATATTTTACTGCTTTGTCTACCCTTTTCTTTCTCCATTGCCACGGTTTTTCACATAACAGTATCTCAAATAGCTAAGAGAGCTTTTATTTGGCATATAATCGCATGAGCAGTCTTTTACTTGGGACAACATTTGTTCTAATTGAGGCATATGCTCATAGAACCCATTCTTTACAACCCACTTGACAGGCTAGGCCTGCTATATAGGTTTGACTTCTAGCCTGCTCAGTGGTTTACATGTTTTGGAGAAAGGGTGTTGGTAGCAAGAATAAATTCGGTAATACTCTGCATTTTGATGCCAAAGCATGGCTGGTTGCACTTTGGTGCCGTAACATAAATCTTCAGACTGGATATCATAATAGAGCCCGGTTATAGCTTCATATTTGAATGTGGGTGTATGTATGTGCATATGGAGTCATATGTGTGAGTATGTTTGTCCTGATTTCAGAAGCTAGCTTGTCCTTGACTTAAAATTCTCGAGATTATATATTTGCAGACCAAGTACATGCCTTATTCTTAACTATAGATCACAGATAGCATCCAGCTGTTTCTCCTTTCTCAGGCTTCTATAACAAGCAAAAAGTAATTGATTACTAAGAGAGAAGATTTTAAGCCAGCTTGTTTGCTCATCTCTGCTGTCGTCTAGGAGAAGCGGGGTTTGGCTACAACCATCAGGGCGGTAATTCTGTGCATTGTGATGCCAAAAACTTCTGTCATATCCAAATCCTTAGGCTGGGTCCCATGAGGAAGCTCCCAATCGAAACTGTGAAGAAGTTGAGCTAAAGCAAACTCAACACTGGCAGTTCCAAATGCAAGAGCCGGGCAGATCCTTCTACCTGCACCGAAGGGTATCAGCTCAAAATCCTGCCCTTTGAAATCAATGTTGCTATTTTCATTAAGGAATCTCTCTGGTAGAAACGATTCTGGGTCAACCCAGGATTGTGGGTCCCGCCCAATTGACCAAGCATTGACGAAGAAACGGGTTTTTGCTGGGATGGAGTACCCATCAATAGTTATGTCCTCCATGGATTCTCTGGGGACTAACACTGGAGCAGGAGGGTGCAACCGGAATATCTCTTTAATGACAGCCTTCAAGTATTGCAGTTGAGGTAGGTCAGTTTCTTGCACGTATTTTCTCTCTCCAACGACACTTCGTACTTCAGCTTGTGCTCTTTCCATGGCTTTTCGATTGATGACAAGCTCTGTCATTCCCCAATCAAGGGTTATGAATGTTGTATCAGTTCCTGCTGCGAACATATCCTGCAAAATCCATATGCTACATATGAAAGGATTCTTCGTGCTGAGGGATCTGCTTGGCTATACAAGGTCTATTGATATGATAAAATACTGAAACAAAGGGAAGAATGATTCACAAACCAGGATGATGGCTTTAACATTGTCTCTGGTGAGAGGCATTTCACCATAACCGTCCTTCTGTATATCAAGTAAAACATCCACAAGATACTTGTGCAACTTCGTAGCTTTATTTTCGTTTTGATGCTCTCTCAGTATCTCGTCGAACAGATTATCAAAGCGCCGAAAAGTGTGCTGAAGTCTGGACTTCATCCCGGTCAGGCTGTGGATGAATTCCATGGAAGGAAAGAAATCTCCTATGCTGAATCCTCCGAGCAGCTCCTGGTACTCCTCCAGCATCTTTTGAAACCCATGCCTGTCGTAGTCCCCTCCTCCCGAAAAATCTCTCCCAAAAGCTACCCTACATAGAACATCATTTGCATATAACCCAAGCAGTTTGGTTAGGTTTGTGGTGCCTGGATAAGACTCTGTAATCCGGTCAACTAAACGAACAACTTCTTCTTCCCTGACATGACTGTATGACTGAACCTGTTTTGCACTAAGCAGTTCAAGTATGCAGATTTTTCTTATATGCCTCCAATAAGCACCGTAGGGGGCGGAAGACCACATCAGTGCAGTCATAGAACAAGTATTTGGCTGAGAAGATCTGAGGACGGCTCGAAAGTGCGAGGTCGTGGGTTTTCATTACCTCCTTCGCCATTCTAGCTGAGGAAACAACTACAGTTGGGATTTCACCGAGCTGTAAGAAGAGGATCGGCCCGTATGTTCTCGCAAGGTGGTGGAGGGATATGTGTGGCAATTTCCCTAGCTGATGGAGATTGCCGAGGATTGGTAACTTGGGAGGGCTTGGTGGGAGGTTGTACTTTCTTTTCCTAAGCTTGCTCTTCAATAGAAATGCAATCACAGCCGCTATTACCAAGGTTGGGAGAAACAGATGCTGAAGGAGAGCCATTGCCATTTCACGAGAAATTTGCACGGTATGTGATGTTGGAACTGTGGTTGTGTTGGATCTGCATACATTCTGTCTTCTTATACATGAGACTTGTAGAAACCATCTCAGTCTGCCGAGAATTATTTCGTTTTAGTAAAAAATAATTCAAGTTCGCAGATGTCACCCTTTTTGTAATTATGTGATGCATTTGTCCTGGTTCAAGACATCAACCCTAGTTGCCAGTTGGCGTATGTTCATTCATCTTATCCTTTTAGCATTGCCTCAGGATAATCATCTTGGGAAGGGCAAACATTGGAAGCCCCGTGCCTTTGAAAAATCTCCTGGTTCATGGAACTGTCATTGCTTAGTAAGTTCCCTTTTGATAGAGATCTGTCGAATAATTAGGTCCCTTAAAAGACTCTTCTCGATGCGTCGTGTGATGGAAACCTAACAGATGACCTATTTCTGCAAGAATATTCTTATGTTGCTTCTCTGGAGTGGCATGAACTCAATCTTGTGATACAGTCCCCATTTTACATGGTATTCTGCAGTACTTTGAAAGGAAGTTTGTGAAGCTCTTTAGCTTTTCTGGAGAATTTGACAGCAGCTACTGATGAAAGTAGGTTGAAGTTCCACTTAACCCATTTATGCAAAATGCGAAAAGGGTGCCTGGAAACCTGTTGATTTTTGGATCTCTGATACCAATGCTGGAATGCGGAGGCGCGATTTTGATACCACAGTTAGTTTGTGGTTTGATGTGCAAGAGTGAGTGTGTGTGTGTGGGATACATTTGGCAGAGGAATGACAAGGGGACAGGGTATCTAAGTTCAAGGTTTCATGGGACAAGGATAGTTTGTTTGGTTTGAAAAATAGTTGTACAAGCGATGGACGAGTGGTGGAGGAGCATTACAAGAGATCTATCCTATTCTCAGCTCCCCACTCCCCTCCATTGTCAATTCAATCTAATATCTATTGACGGAGCGCATCCCTCCGTCTTAGAATATTTTTACCACAATTCCTAACTATAGCAAACTAAGCTAGAACCACACACCTTACCTACCTCCCAAGACTAGATTTTTTGTAGGATACAACTAGAGCTCTCTAGTGTTCAACCGAAAAATTATCCAAAAAGTCTTAAATTTATTGCGATTTTCGCCAATCCAAATCAAACCTTTTAAATTTGCTAATCGAATTTTAAACCTTTTCATTTTTTTATCAATCGAATCCATGTAGCCACTTTTGATCGGAAATTATTGACGTGATAACTTTTGATATTATTTAATATTTTTTCAATATTTTTATTATTTTATTATTTTCTTTTTCCTTTGTTTTTATTTTTTTGGTTTTTTTTCCTCGGAGGTTGGTGAGGGCCACGATGCCTTGCCTGGATGTGGGCCAAGTTGCCTAGCCAGCGGTCGGCCGTGATGGTCTGGGTGAGGCCAACCTTGTCTGCAGCTGCGATGGTCTTGCCCGCGGTCGGTGAGGCCATCTCAGCCCTTCCCAGCGGCCGACGAGAGTGTCGTGGCTTGCCCCGCTGAGAAAAATAACCAAGCAAAGAAAAAAAAAGGAAAAAATTCGATAAGCCTATTAAATATTATTAAAAGTTGTTTACGTCAAGATCGGTTGTCTTTACGTAAGGCAACGTTTATGTTAACGATTTTCGGAGATAATTGATCGAATGGACTCAATTGAAAAAAAGGAAAAAGATTTAAGATTGAATTGGCAAGAAAATGTAATGTAGTAAGAATTTTTTGGACAATTTTCTCAGTATTCAACAGATAATCTTGCATGCTGCACCATTCTAGAAATTAGATCCCAAATTCCAACAAAACCTACCGTTCCCAACCATAGGTCTCCTTTTGACTTTAGCTATATAAAAAAAACAAAGAACTTTAAAACAACAGCTGACGGCATTGTTTTCCTCTGCAGCTAGCTTACAAAGTATATCAGCACCTTCCTCGGATACCACCCGTTCATATCTTTTGGACGCGTCCAGGATTTTTCATCTGTCTCCTTCTCTCTCACTAGAATCCTGTGGTGCCTCCGTCTCTATCAAGGATTCCCTCTCTTGCTATTGACATTGTTCGTGAGAGGATTATAAAAAAAAATCATAAACTTACTATAATTATGTTAATTTAGTCATAAATCTTTTGATTTCGTTCCAATTCATCTCAATCCGACCAACTTTCGAGGCCTCCGCTGACGTGAGCGATTTCTAATAATATTATTTTTTATTTTTCTTTTCTTGTTTTCTTTCATTTTATTTTTTTCTTATCCTTCTTCTCCCAACCAATCGCCGATGGGCGAGGCTAGCCTCGCCGTCACTGGGTGAGGGCAGATGTCACCCTCATCGGCCCTCGCCTCGGCAATCTAATGGAAGAAGAAGGAGAAAAAATAAAAAAAGAAAGGAAAATAAAAAATAAGAAGTAAATAATTTTTTAAAAAAATATTGAAAATTGCCACATTAGGGTCGACCGGCGTCCACGTCATTACCGATGGGCTAAAGTTGACCGGATGGATAAAATTGGCACAAATATAAAAAGATTAAATCGGAATTGGCAAAATAAAAAGGTTTTAAGACTTAATTGACGTAATTGCAATAGGTTTAGGACTTTTTTTTGTTGTTGTAATTTTCTCATTGCTCGTGTGTGCCCTTGTGTTGATTTTTGCAGCATGTACGACTCAATGTCCACCCCGACTCATTTTTGTTGTTGTTGTTGGACATAAACAAATTGTATCACCAATGCAGAACCACATGATGCTTGCGTAGATGGAGTAATATAAAGAAGTAACCCTTTGAAGGAGAGAGAGAAAGAGAGAGAGGCGACCATATATGTTTATTCACTTAACTTAGATGAAAATTTACATGGAGACTCTATTTTATAGAACATAGAAAGACACTAAGAAGCAACCATATATGTCTACTTACTTAACTTAGATGAAAAATTACATGGAGACTCTATTTATAAAACATAGAACGACACTTAAAAACACCTCTAGCGTCTCCTTTCTAGGCTTCTATAACAAGCAAAAGCCTAGGGATAATGTTTCCAAGTTGAAGAGGAGATTTTCAGCTGGCTTGTTTGTTGTTCACCATTGTCCAGGAGAAACGGGGTTTGGCGACGACGACGAGGTTTTCGATCCTATGCATTGTGATGCCAAAAGCTTCATCCATATCCAAATCTTTTGGTTGGACACCAGGAGGTAGTTGCCAGTCGAAACTGTGAAGAAGTTGAGCTAAAGCAATCTCAACACTGGCATTTCCGAATGTAATGGCTGGGCAGCTTCGTCGGCCTGCGCCAAACGGTAGCAGCTCGAAGTCCTGTCCCCTGAAGTCGATGTTGCTATCCAAAAACCTTTCAGGTAAAAATGCTTCGGGATTCTCCCAGGATTGCGGATCACGCCCTATTGACCAAGCATTAACGAAGAAACGTGTTTTTGCTGGAAGGCAGTATCCGTCAATGGTTATGTCCTCCATGGATTCTCTTGGGAGCAACACAGGAGCAGGAGGATGCAGTCGGAATACCTCCTTGATGATAGCCTTCAAGTATGGTAATTGAGGCAGGTCAGTCTCTTGCACGTATTTTCTCTCTCCAACGGCGCTTTGAAGTTCGGCTTGTGCTCTTTTGATGGCTTCTGGCTTCGTGACAAGCTCCGTCATTGCCCAGTCAAGAGTTATGAATGTTGTATCTGTTCCTGCAGCAAAAAAATCCTGCGACATGCATGGGCTACATATTAGGAATATTATCATGCAAATCTTTATGCTTTTTTGCTATGTAAACTTTTTGGCATGCTGTAGATGATAATTGGAAGCGGCTCGGTCGAGTCGAGAGCCCTAATGTTGGGTCTAATTTGTTGCTCAACTGTATTCATAGCAAAAGAAGACTCATGATCCCGCCTATTTTCTAAGAACATATTGGAATATCAAGCTGGAGGGGAGAATGATTTACCGACCAGGATGAGGGCTTTAACGTTGGGCCTTGTAAGAGGCATGTCGCCGTATCCATTCTTCTCGATATCGATCAAAACATCTACAAGATCCTTCTGCGCCTCCGTAGTTCTGCTTTCATCCGAATGCTCTCTCAGTATCTCGTCAAAAAGATTATCAAACCGCTTAAAAGTGTGTTGAAGTTTAGACTTCATCCCGGTCAGGCTATGAATGAATTCCATGGAAGGAAAGAAATCTCCTATGCTGAATCCCCCAAGCAGCTCCTGATACTCCTCCAGCATCTTTTGAAACCCTTGCTGATCGTAGTCCCCGCTTGCTGAAAAGTCCCTCCCAAAAGCGGTCCGGCAAAGAACGTCATTCGCATATAAACCAAGCAATTTAGATAGATTTATGGTGCATGGACAAGACTCTGCAATCCGGTGAACTAAACGGGCAACTTCTTCCTCCCTGACATGACTAAATGATTCAACCCGTTTTGCGCTAAGCACTTCAAGTATGCAGATTTTTCTTATGTGCCTCCAATAAGCGCCATAGGGAGAGAAGGCCATGTCCGTGCAATCGTAGAACAAGTGCTTGGCGGAGAAGATTTGAGGGCGGTTCGCGAGCGCTAGGTCGTGGGTCTTCATCACCTCCTTGGCCATCGCGGCTGAGGAAACGACTATGGTTGGGACTTCGCCGAGCTGCAAGGACATGATGGGCCCGTACTTCCTCGCGAGGCGATGGAGAGATATGTGCGGCGATTTGCCAAGCTGGTGGAGATTGCCGATGATCGGCAACTTGGGAGGGCTCGGTGGGAGGTTGCTCTTTCTTTTGCTCGACTTCCACCTCCTGAAAACTACCAGCACAGCTGTTAGGACCAAGCATGTTGGGAGAAACAGATCCTGAAGAAGAGGCATTGCTTAGGCATGTGATATTGCTATTCTCTGTTTCCTACTTGATTCCTACACAGTTGTTATATACGGATGACACTGATTTGCTTGTCATTTTTTTTTCTTCTCATTGTAGTCAATGTCAGGCATGTTTGTACACACTTTCTTGCAATTATATGATTCATTCGGCATGGACAAAGACGCTCACATGGAATTTGGCGTCCCGAGGTCAAATTTTTTATGTCTGAAAACCGTCCTGAGGATATTGTCCTGTAGTGTGACAAGCGAATGCCGCTAGGGTTAGTGAAGCTAATAGCGACGAATAATCAATGCTTTTTTGACTCGTCATTGAGGCCCCAATTATCTAGGGATCATCTTGCTTCAAGCAAGTCGCTGTTTGATAGATGTCTGCTGAACAATAGCCACTAGGTTAGACCTAAAAACTGCGTTTGATCGTTCGGTTAAAATCCGAAACAAGATATGATTTATCCTATTCTATGTTTGATTGTTGTCCGGAACAAGATAAAGTAAAATAAAAAAATGGAGGGGATGTGATAAATCCGGATAGAATTTCAACTATTTTTCATAACATCCTACGCTCTCCTTTTCCTTCTCCTTCATTCACACGCGACTCCTCTCACATTGAAGTTTCACGAAAACATATTATGAAAGCAGCAAGAGTCGAAACGGCTTCTTCTCCGTAGCAATAATCCGATGAATTCAAACTCCTCTGGCGAAGAGCCATAGGCGATTATGCTTCCTCACGAGATTCCGTCTCTCTCCCTCTCTTTGTGCATCGATATTCGAACGAGGTACAAGGTTCGTGAGTTCTTTCCTTGATTTGTATTAACTTTCATGGTTGCAATCATTTCTTGAGCTTAGTGGTCGGACTCAGGGCCTAGAGATAAATCTCTGCAAAATTTCGCAGATTTCCCGTCGAATTCAGTGGCTGGAGACTCACCCATTTGCAATTGATGAAAGAAAAAGAAAAATCATAAATCAGAGACGGCTAAGAACCAGAAGATCGAGAAGGAGAGTTCTCGCTTTCGGCCTGCTCGTGGTTTTCACCGCAAATTGGACATGGATTCTCTTTCATTTCAATGGCGTTTGATACAACCGTAAATTATTGTTGCGGCTCTTTAATTAATTTCTGCCACGA
Source organism: Rhodamnia rubescens (assembly GCA_021437795.1). Taxonomy (NCBI): domain Eukaryota; kingdom Viridiplantae; phylum Streptophyta; class Magnoliopsida; order Myrtales; family Myrtaceae; genus Rhodamnia; species Rhodamnia rubescens. The sequence continues at coordinate 5,749,319 of JAILYA010000002.1, read as the reverse complement.
ATTTGAAAACGGAAAAAAACTACCCCTCTCATACGGGTATAGACAAAAGGAACTGAAGTTTATTTTTTATTTTTTTCATTTTTTGCCACAAAGTATAGTTTGTAATAGTGCTAAATCATGCAAAGACATTTTTTATGGTAATAAGATCTATATTATTTTACGGCACTACGTAAGGTCATATATGTAGTTATCCAGTTTCTACTAAATAACATATATTAGAGCATATAAGAATATCCAACATTAAATCCGTGGTTCACCTAACAGTAGATAGGATATGATAAAATCCCATGATTTCTTATCTTATCATATCCAGTCCTAGCTCGATTAAAAATCCGGAGGACGAAACGCAATCTTAATTAATGTTTTAAGGTATTGAGGAACAAAAAAAATTTAGGACCGAATTGGCACAATTGTAATAGGTTTATTTTTTTTTCTTGTAATTTTACCCACTTTTACAATTGTGTCATAAACAAACAGAGAAATTCTGATTTTCTAACATCGTCCACATAAATATGGTCTGTGTCCCTCCAAGATTTGGATTGATCGAATCCGACTCTCAACTGGATCTACAGGGCTGAACTAAATACTCGTGCTTTTGCTCATACATTTGTTGGCCTGTTCTGTAGGATAAATATGGTCTGTTCGTGTTCACAAAGAGCCCACCACCTTCCTCTAGTACCAAAGCTCGTACATCGCTTCACGATGTTCATTAATGATGCCTTTTGATTTCAGTTCTGATATGGATCGTTGTCCTCTTACAACGATTGATCTGTCTCAAGGTTTTCTTCTTGCTAAAACAATAATGGCGTGCGTTTTCCCACGTGTGCAGATACGTCCCTGTTCGCAGTTTTCACCTTATGAAAATGAAAAGAATTTAGGGGGGATATCAGACTATATATGTGACAGACCAAACTCCCGATCCTCTTCTGATACCACCGGTAGTAACCTGACTTAAACCTCGGCTCCAACCCCTTAAAGTATACATTGCCCTTTTCCACCTTCTTGAATGGCTAGCTAATTTACTCATTCACCTGAAAATGGTTAGATCTACGAGGATGAGCTCAAAGCTCTGTGAGTAAAAGCCAACAAGTCAGACAACCAGATATAGCAGTCGCGAGGATTGCTTGCCAGATATTACCACAATTAGTCCATTATAATCAGTAACACGATCTTGAGGCATCAATCCCGCTAGTGATGGCATCGCACAGGCAATCAAAGCTCGATGGTGCCAGAATCAATCTATATTTTTGTTGTCCCTATCAACTCATTTCTCATCTTGCCAACAAAACACTATAGATATGATCATGACCATATGCACGTGAAGCGTATTAAATATATCTTAACCCGACCATTTCGGCCATGCAATTTCAATGTTGTTTCGTACCGCCTCAAAGACCGACCCAGTCATACAGCAAGGTTTTCCCATAAACTCCATGGGGTATCAATTCAAGCACGAAACCCTTATCCACAAGCCTTGTTTGGCCCAAGTTCACGATATGCAATCGTTGTTACGTTACTCAACAACACTTGATGTATGTTATGGCGCACTGTGTTTCGATATCGCCCATTCAATTACTGTATAGGCAATGCGAAATATCTAAAGGTCACAAGACTAATTTCTAAATCTCACATAATTGAAGGCTAAGGTGAACAGTCCCTACACCGGTTACGCATTCCGCACGCAAATGCCATAGTTAATCCTCGTCAGACTTGTCTACTACTAATGTTACTTCTATTTAAGGTCATAAAACCCGAGACCTCCATAACCCGACATCCTCTCCCCTATCAGCCTTCTCGGTCCCTCGCTACTTCAAGGTAACACTCAGGGTTCTTGCCTCCCATTCACATATCCTCCTTGCCAGCCTCTCCCCTTCGGTCATTCCGAGTCATACCACCAGTCCTCCAATTTTGTATTAACACATAAATCCGCGGAGCAAGATGGGACCAATCTCTCTCACCCCCACAGCCGACACCTCCTCGGGTCTTCCCTACCTCTCGGAAGCCTCACCTCCGACAAGCATCGTAAACCACAACACCAAATTACCACGTCCAATTTAACGACCAGAAGAACCTACAGTGCCGTTAATAGGCTCGGCACACATCTCCTCACTCGACGCCTTTCACACCCATTAGTGCACCTTTGGGATTTTGCAATTGCGCAACCAAAGTGCTGAGGTTGGGGCCTCTATTTGACATGCAAAGGGTCGATTTCACTACAAACTACCAGCCACCAAAGAACCGAGACCAACTAGCAATCTATCCGTGAAGCAGTTCGTCGTTCTCGATCCGCATTGAATGGATTAGGCAGTGTTTTAGAGGAGAACTTCAGCTATCTTGTTTGAACGAGTTAGAATTACTCGCCTGCTTGCACGCGCGGATGAACCACCATGGGACTGCCTTGCGGACTCCGTACTCCACGCTCAATTCGATCCTCATCCAACGCGAGCCTCTGCAGTCGAGCTCGTTCTTCCCTTCACAAGTGAGGCGCAAGAGAGATCGGCACAAGAGTGAATCGGGAAAGGGGCTGTTACCAAACGGATAGGAAAAAAGAAAAAAAACGAAAGAATGGAAGAAGAGGAAAAATATAAAGAGGACACATAAAGAGAGAGGAAGGTTTGGGGGTGGCTGTCGTTAAAGTTGAGGAAGAGGGGAGCGTGAGTCATGAGTGGAGCTGGCCACGCAAAGGGGACAGGTGGCAAGGAGGATAAGAGAGAGAAATAAAATAAAAATAAAGTCCTTATAATTCGAGGTGAGGCGGTGGAAAACGAACTGGAGCTAAAAAGGCTTCGCGTCGGAACCAATTTTGTACTCTTGTGCTCAAATAAAATTTCACTAACGGTCCCTTATAGCTGTCACGCTTAAGATACAGCTTCCGACTAGTAATTCTTCTTGTTCGATTATATTAATTCTCTAAAACTCGTCCTTTCAACTTTTCGAATTCGATAAATATTAATTCACTCGATAAATAATTCGACAGAAAATTCGGGGCGTCACAATATAATTGGGCACATTGTGTGTATATAGGAGGAGGCCATCCTCAATTAGATGCAAAAATGAATAAAACTCTTCGACAGCATTATGGAGTAGCTATTTAAATTACTTAATTGAAAACTACATAGACACTCTATTTATAGAACATGTAAAGCCACATAAAATCCTGACTACCTTATTTAACAGCCACTTATTAACTAATGGTAATAAACTCCACTAGTGATGCATATTCTTAACTCTTCAATTATAGATAGCAGCTAGCTTCTTCTCCTTTCTAAGCTTCTATAACAAGCAAAAGCTTGTGGATAGTTATATGAAGTGGAAGAGGAGAACTTCAGCTATCTTGTTTGTTGTTCATTGTTGTCCGTGAGAAGCGGGGCGTGGCAACGACAACGAGGTTTTCGATCATATGCATTGTGATGCCAAAAGCTTTATCCATATCCAAATCTTTTGGCTGGACACCAGGAGGAAGTTACCAGTCAAAATTGTGAAGAAGTTGAGCTAAAGCAATCTCAATACTGGCGTTTCCAAATGCAATAGCTGGGCAATAACTGGGTAGCTTCTTCGGCTGCGCCAAATGGTATCAACTCGGAGTCCTGTCCCTTGAAGTCGATGGTGCTATCCAAAAATCTCTCTGGTAGAAATGTTTTAGGATCGACCTTGGACTGCTAATCACACCCTATCGACCAAGCTTTAATCAAGAAATGAGTTTTTGCCGGAATGCGATATCTGTCGATGGTTATGTCCTCCATGGATTCTCTTGGGACTAACATTGGAGCGGAGGGATGCAGTCGAAACACCTCCTTTGATGATAGCCTTCAAGTATGGCAGCTAAGGTAGGTCGGCCTTGCATGTATTTTCTCCCTCCAACCACGCTTCGCAGTTCTGCGCTCTTTCCGTGACTTTTAGCTTCATGGCAAGCTCTGTCATTGCCCTGTCAAGAGTTATTATGAGTGTTGTATCCATTCCTTTGGCAAAAAAATCCATCAAGATGCATGGGCTACCTATTAGAGATAATTTCAAGCAAGTCAAATATGCTTTGTAATGCAAAATTTTTTTCTATACTCACTGTAAAGTCTTGCTCAAACCCACAATAAGATTTACTATTGAAGAATTTAAATGGAATATCAAGCTAGAGGGGAAAATGATTCATCCACCAAGAGGCGAGCTTTGATGTTGGGCCTTGTAAGGGGCATGTCACCGTAAACGTTCTTCTCGATATCGATCAAAACATCCACGATATCCTGATGCGCCTCCGGGACTTTGCTTTCCTTCGAATGTTTGCTCGGTATCTCGTCAAAAGACGATCGAAGCGCTTAAAAGTCTATTGAAGTCTAGACTTCATCCCGGTGAGGCTATGGATGAATTCCAAGGAAGGAAAGAATTCTCCTATGCTGAATCCCCCATGTAGCTCCTGAAATTCCTCCAGCGTCTTCTGAAACCAATGCTTATCATAGTCCCCTCCTACTGAAACGTCCCTCCCGAAAGCACTCCGGCAAAGACATCATTCGCATATAAACCACGCAACTTAGATAGATTTATGGTGCCTGGAAAATACTCTATGATCTGGTGAACTAAATGAGCAACTTCTTCCTCCCTGACATGACTAAATGACCGAACCCGTTTCACGCTGAATAATTCGAGTGTGCAGATTTTCCTCATGTGCCTCCAATGAGTGCCATAGGGAGAGGCGGCCATGTTTGTGCAGTCGTATAACAAGTGCTTGGCGGAGAAGATTTGAGGGTGGTTCGCGAGGGCTAGGCTGTGGGTCTTCATCACCTCCTTGGCCATTGTGGCCGAGGAAATGACTATGGTCGGGACTTCGCCAGGCTGCAAGGACATGAAGGGCCCGCACTTCCTTGCTAGGCGATGGAAAGATATGTGCGGCGACTTGCCAAGCTGGTGGAGACTGCCCATGATCGGCAACTTGGGAGGGCTTGGTGGGAGGTTGCTCTTTCCTTTCCTTGTCTTGCTCCTCCCGAAAACTGCCAGCAAAGCTGCTGGGACCAAGCATGTTGGGAGAAATAGATCCTGAAGGAGAGGCATCGCTAGGTATGCCATATTGCTATTCTCTGCTTCCTATTTGATTCCTACACATATGTCGCTGAGTTGCTGGTCATTTTTTTCCTCATTGGAGTCAATATCAGCCATGTTTGTACTCATTTTCTTGTAATTATACTATCCATTCGGCATGGACAAAGACGTTCACATGCTCTTTGTTGTCCCGGGTAAAAAAAATTTTATGTCCTGAAAACCGTCCTAGGATATTGTCCTGTGCGGTGTGATGAGAGAATGCTGCTAGGTTTAATAATGCTAATAGCGACGAATGATCAGTGCTTTTCTAACTAATTGTTGGAGCTGCCCCAATCATCTAGGGATTATCTTGCTTTAAGCAAGCCGCTGTTTGATAGATATCTGCTGAATAATAATCACGTGGTTAGATCTTTAGTTAATGTTTTAGGTTGGGTAAAAATCAAGATAAAATTATTATCCTATGTTTGGTAGGTGTCCAGGAAAGGATAAATGGGATATAAGGTGGATATAGCCTGGATAAAATAATCATAGAGGAGGGGGTGTAATAGATCATAATAGAATTTCTTAAGAGAGAGTACATAAGGAGAATTAGATTTTCCAATAAGCACCAATTATCCTCCGCGCCGGGCTGCCTCTCCTGCGACGGTGACCTTCTAGTATGGCTGCCACTTTGGTGGCGCTATGCTGGGGTTTGCGACCACAAAGCATGTCTCCCCACGATCTCGCTCTTCAATCAATTACTTGGCATGATATGAGATCACGTCCCTCATTTGTTAATCGCTCGAATCTTTCCAACATTCAAAAGGGATCTCGATACGTTATAAAGAACTCGAAGTTGATCATTGAATTTTGAGATAGCTCTCTTGGACGACCTGTATGAGTGCATTTTCAACTTATGAAAAGAGACTAAATAATTCAATTATTCAGCGAGTTGTTTACTCACTTAACAACTCATTGAGCAAGGCCGGCGGGACATTCTCAATGTATTAGACTCCAAATGAACACCCCCGGTTCTACAGGGTCTACTCGATCAATGTCACGCCTAAATTTAGATGACACAAACCTTTACTCAACAATAACTCATCATAAGAACTTATCATTGAATAATTTGTAAAACATTATGATATTTCAGTAAAACAAAGTCGATCTCAACCACGCCTTGCCTCTATTTTTGCCTAAGGGATTGAGGAAATAAAAAAAGAGTGGCTAATAAGTTTTTCTTTTTGTTTAATGTATTGATATCGTTTTTCCCTTCCTATAGACTTATAATTGGGAAATTTGTGCAAAAAATCTTAAACTCATTGCACTTTTGCTAATTTAGTCATAGACCTTTTAATTTTACCAATTCGGTCCTAAATATTTTCACATTTTGTCAATTGAGTCAATTCAATCGGTTTTGGCGAAAATGCTAATGTAGACGTTGGCCGTCTTACATAGCATGGTCGGTGTTGATGTAAATAATTTTTAATATTTAATTTTTTTGAATTTATATATTTATTTACTTTCTTTTCTTCTTTACTTTTTCTTTATTGTTGCCGGCAAGGGTCATCGGGCACGAGACGTCGGTCTTGACCGCAAATTGATGGCATGGACGCCGGCCTTTCTAAGAGGCACTGTCGGTCCTTATATGAATTTTTTTATTTTCTTTGAATTTATTTTCTATTTGTTTTTATTGTGAAGGGCCGGTGGAGGACGTTGGCCACTGGCGAAGCCCGGCAAGGGCTCACGGCCCTTGCACTAGGCTCGCAAGCCCTCGCCGGGGGGACCGAAGTACCCGGTCAAGTGCGAGGGCAAGAACCCTCGCCGGCGGTGGATGAGGGCTTGTAGCCCTCTACTAGTGGCCGATAGAGGTCGAGGACACAATCCCTTAACAATAAAAAGAAAAGAAAAGAAAAGAGAGGACAAAAATTAGTAAAAAACTCCATGTCAATGCCGGCGGTGCCACGTAAAATGACCGGCATCCATGTTATCAATTTCCGATCAAAGTTGATCGGATGGTCTCAATTGATAAAATTTGAAAATATTTAGGACTCAATTAGAAAAAAAAGTGTTTAGAATTGAATTGGCACAATTGCAATAGTTTTAGGATTTGTTTTGGTAATTTTCCCTCACATAAAATGGTTGGCGTTTGCATCAACGATTTCCGCCATAATTAGCCGGACGGACTCAATTGATAAAAAGTGAAAAGATTTAGGTATGAATTGACAAAAGTGCGAATATGTTCGAATTTTTTGGACTATTTTCCTAGTATTCAACAAATATTTCTACATGCCGCACTATTCTAAAAATTCGATCCCAAATTCCAACAAAACCTAACGTTCCAAACCATAGGTCTCCTTCCGACTTTAGCTAAAACAATAAGAAAAACTTTGAAACATTTGCTGTCCACGTAAATTTGGTCGGCCATTCGTAATGTCGATTAATTTGAAATCCCATGCTCATGCTTGTATAAACGTTGTGGGATAAGAAAAGTAAGTGAGGGCATTGTTTTACTCTGCAACTAGTTTACAAAGTGTATTAGCACCTTCCTCAGACACCACCCGCTCATATCTTCTGGACGCGTCCAGGATTTTCATCTGTCTCCTTCTCTCTCACTATAATCCTGTGTGCCTCCATCTTTGTCAAGGATTCTCTCTCTTGCTGTTAACATTGTTCGTGGGAGGATTACCAAAAAAATCCTAAATTTATCGTAATTATACCAATTAAGTTCTAAACCTTTTGCATTTATTTCAATTCAGTCTATCCTGCCAACTTTCGACGGCCTCCGTTGACGTGATAATTTCTCATAATATTTATTTTTATTTTTCTTTTCTTATTTTCTTTCATTTTATTTTTTGCTTCTCCTTCTTTTCCCAACCGATCGCCAATGGGTGAGGCCGGCCTCGCCACCCGGGTGAGGGCGGGGGTCGCCCTCATTGGCCCTCGCCTAAGTGATCTACTAGAGGAATAAGGAGAAGAAAATAAAAGAAAATAAAAAATAAGAACTAAATAATTTTTTTTAAAAAATATTGAAAATTGCCACATCGGGGTCGGCCGGCGTCCACATCAAATATCGGTGGGCCAAAGTTGGCGAATGGACTGAATTAAAGACAAATGCAAAAAAGTTTAAAGCTGAATTGGCAAAATAAAAAGGTTTTAAGACTTAATTGACGTAATTGGAATAGGTATATGACTTTTTTTTTTCAATTTTCTCATTGTTCGTGTGTGCCCTTGTGTTGATTTTTGCAGCACGCATGACTCAATGTCCACCCGGACTGATTTTTTTGTTGTTATTGGATATAAACAAATTGTATCACCAATGCAGAACCACATGATGCTTGCGTAGATGGAGTAATATAAAGAAGTAACCATTTGAAGGAGAGAGAGAAAGAGAGAGAGAGCGACCATATATGTTTATTCACTTAACTTAGATGAAAATTTACATGGAGACTCTATTTTATAGAACATAGAAAGACACTTAGAAGCAACCATATATGTCTACTTACTTAGATGAAAAATTACATGGAGACTCTACTTATAAAACATAGAACGACACTTAAAACACCTCTAGCTTCTCCTTTCTAGGCTTCTATAACAAGCAAAAGCCTAGGGATAATGTTTCCAAGTTGAAGAGGATATTTTCAGCTGGCTTGTTTGTTGTTCAACGTTGTCTAAGAGAAGCGGGGTTTGGCGACGACGACGATGAGGTTTTCGATCCTATACATTGTGATGCCAAAAGCTTCATCCATATCCAAATCTTTTGGTTGGACACCAGGAGGAAGTTGCCGGTCGAAACTGTGAAGAAGTTGAGCTAAAGCAATCTCAACATTGGCATTTCGAATGCAATGGCTGGGCAGCTTCTTCAGCTTGGGCCAAACGGTAGCAACTCAAGTCCCGTCCCTAGAAGTCGATGTTGCTATCCAAAAACCTTTCGGTAGAAATGCTTCGGGATCAACCCAGGATTATGGATTACCTTATTGACCAAGCATTAACGAAGAAACGTGTTTTTGCCGGAAGGCGTATCCGTCAATGGTTATGTGATGTAGAACAGTTGGCATGCAATTATCTTGACAAATGTGATCGCCAAAGATTCGGAAATTTCGGTAGTTTTTCCGATTTCGTTCCATTATCCCTAATTCGAGTTATTTGATTTGACTTTTATTAGATAAGATTTGATTTGATTTGTTTTGATGATTATCTTTATTAATTTGGATATTTTAGGAGTCCTATCTATATATATATGGACGTCCTCTCTCTCGTAATAGGGAGATTATTATCAATTGAAATCGAGTATTCTCACGGAATTGTTTCCTATTTATCGCTACCCTGCGTCATTTGGTATCGGAGCGAGGTTTCTCCTTGCAACGATGACTAAAAACGTGAATCGACAAACCTCCGTAGCTAAGGGCGATGAGCCTATTACGCGTGAGGAATTTAATCAATTCGTTGAGGAGAATCGGCGGATCGCCGAGGAAACTCGGCGCATTGCGAGAGGAAACTCGGCAAGACCACGAACGGACGATGCAAGAATTGCTTGCCGCCATCCAACGGTTGTCCGCAAACCCTAACCCTAATCCCGGCGGCCTTCTAGCCGAGCGAAATCCCGTCGCTCGTGATCCCGAAGCAGCCTTGAGCGAGGGGCAAATCCACGACAGAGGCGACAAGCCTATGTTGCGGATTATGAAGAAGAGTACGAAGATGAATTCCAGGATGCTCCCTGTTCGTGGAAACCAGGCGCCAACGAAACATCCCGGGCGAATCCGTCCGTGGGGGTCAACGACAAGGAGGATATCGACGGGAGTCCGAGCTGTATCAATTAAAGGTCGAACTTCCTACCTTCAATGGCAATTTAAATATTGAAGATTTTTTGGATTGGATTTGGGAGGTCGAGAAATTTTTCGATGCCATGGACATCGACGAAGATCGTCAAGTGAAGTTAGTAGCGTATAAGTTGAAGGGCGGTGCCTCGGCCTGGTGGGAACAAACGCAGCTCTCCCGGCGCCGACAAAGACAAGCCCCAATCCGAACTTGGAGTCGCATGAAAGAGTTGCTTGATGGATCGATTTCTACCTCCCGATTTCGAGCAAGTTCCCGTTTCAGAGCTTTCAGGCTTGCAAACAGGGGAAGTCGCACAAGATAAGCCTATACGGAGGAGTTCCTTCGGCTCTCGGCCAGCAACAATCTTGCCGAATCTAACGCGCAACAAACGGCCAGGTATATTAACGGACTTCGTTTAAATATTCAAGATCGTGTTTCGTTGCACGATTGTACACTTTATCGAGGATGCGCAAGAGATGGCTAGAAAGGTGGAATTGCAGTTAGAGCGGAACAACTACTCCAAATAGAGCGGGAAATTATACCCCTCGGGGAAAATTCGGGCGAGGAAAATCGCAGGATGGTGCTGAATCTTCTAATCGGCAATCCAACAATACGAACAGTAATTCGGGAAGTAACGTTGAGGCGCCTAGACCCTCCGAGCCCCCCGCATCAAAGGCTCACGATGTTAATCCGAATCCGTATGTGAAACCCTACCCGGGAAAGTGTTTTAAGTGTAACGAACCCGGACATCGTTCGAGCGATCGCCCACGGCGGAGGATGGTGAGTCTGGTTGAACCGGAAGATGAACTTTACGAGGAAAATTGGCCGGACGAGGAAGAGGTGATGGAAGAAGAAGGCGAATGCAGTTAATTGCGTGGTTAGACGATTGTTGTTAGCCCCGCGAAAGGATGACTCGCAATGGAATAACCTTTTCCGCACCCTTTGCACTATAAGCGGGAAGGTCTCGCAACGTCATTATTGATAGCGGGAGTTGCGAGAACATTGTATCGCAAGCACTTATCGATCATCTCCAGTTTGAAGACCGAAGGCTCACCCGTCGCCCTATACGATTGGCTGGATTCGTAAGGGATCGGAACTAAAGGTAACACGGATTTGTCATCTACCGCTTTCTATTGGAAAAACGTACAAGGATACGATAATATGTGATGTTGTAGAGATGGATGCGTGCCACGTCTTGTTGGGACGACCATGGCGAAGTATGATGTTGATGTTACACACCGAGCGCGTGAGAATGTTTATTCTTTTATGTGGGGAAGGACGAAAATTATCCTTCGTCCCTTAGATGAAGCTGTTCACAATCGGCACCCTATTCGAAGGGAGGATAAGGCGGGCGTCCTACGCAACGTTCGTAAGCGGAATGGCATGTACTTGGTTGTAGATCATGGGTCTAAGCAAGAGACCATTCCGATTTCAAAAGTCTTGCAGCCCTTGTTAAAGGCTTTCTCGGGTATCACTACGGAAGATCTACCCGATGGATTACCGCCATTGCGAGACATTCAAGCATCAAGTTGATTTTCTACCCGGTGCTAGTCTTCCAAATCTGCCGCACTATCGCATGACCCCGAAGGAGAATCGATATTACAAGAGAAGGTGGAAGAACTTCATGCGGAAGGGATTTATACGAGAGAGCATGAGCCCTTGTGCTGTTTCTGCTTTGCTTACACCAAAGAAAGATGGCGGCATGCGGATGTGCGTGGATAGTCGAGCAATAAATAAAATTACTTGTGAGGTATCACTTCCCAATCCCTCGTTTGGATGATATGCTTGACGGGTTCTCCGGATCAAAGGTCTTTTCGAAGATTGACTTGCGGAGTGGTTACCATCAAATTCGCATGAGGTCCGGGGATGAATGGAAGACCGCATTCAAGACTAGCGAAGGGCTTTATGAATGGTTAGTTATGCCATTTGGACTTACCAATGCTCCTAGCACTTTTATGCGCCTAATGACGCAAGTCCTTAAACCTTTCTTGGGCAAATTTGTGGTGGTTTATTTCGATGACATACTTATTTATAGTCCCGACGAACAAAGAACACGTGGACCATCTTCGAGATGTCTTGCAGGTTTTGGAGGAAAATCAACTTTATATGAATCTACCTAAATGTAGTTTCATGACGAATCAACTGCTGTTCTTGGGATATATTGTTAGTGCGAGATGGCCTTCGAGTTGATGAGGCGAAAGTTGCTGCGATCCGTGAATGGCCTACACCCAAAACCGTGGGGGAGGTGCGGAGTTTCCATGGCCTGGCAACATTCTACCGAAGGTTCATTCGTCACTTTAGTACAATTCGGCACCAATTACGGAATATTTAAAGAAGGGACAATTTCGGCTGGAGTGAGGCGGCCGAGGCAAGTTTCGCCTTGATAAAAGAAAAGTTAGCTACCGCCCCTGTTCTTGTTCTACCCAATTTTGATAAGGTGTTCGAATTGGATTGTGATGCTTCGGCATAGGGATTGGCGCAGTGCTTTCACAAGAAGGTAAGCCGGTTGCTTATTTTAGTGAGAAATTAAATGAAGTCCGACGTCGATGGTCTACTTATGAGCAGGAATTTTATGCGGTAGTTCGCGCTATTAAGCATCGGCGGCCTTATCTTTATCGGCGTGAGTTTATACTCAATACCGATCATCAAGCCCTCAAGTACATCAAGGGTCAAAAGCACTTGAATAGAATGCGCGAACGCTGGATTTCTTTCTTGGAGCAATTTAATTTTGTGCTCCGATATAAAGCGAGTCATCCGAACAAAGTAGCCGATGCTTTGAGCCGCCGAGCTGCATTACTCGTCACCATGAAGAACGAAGTTGTGGGTTTCGAATCTTTATGTGAACTATATCTCGATGATGAGGATTTTCGAGACACTTGGGCGAAGTGTCAAACCGCTAGCTCTAATGGTAATATGATTATATGTGACAATTATTTGTTTTATGGCAACAGATCGTGCATTCCGCGTAGTTCCCTTCGTGAGAAATTGATTTGGGAATTGCATGGTGGAAGCTTGGGCGGACAACTAGGGCGTGATAAATCCATTGCTTTGGTGGAGGAGCGTTATTATTGGCCACAATTGAAGCGTGATGTTGGTCGTTTTGTATAAAAGTGTCCTGTTTGTCAAGTTGCAAAAGGGCATTCACAAAATACGGGGATGTATACACCGCTGCCCATTCCAATCGGACCTTGGGTGGACATATCTATGGATTTCGTTTTGGGGCTGCCGCGAACTCAACGAGGTATGGACTCTGTCTTTGTGGTGGTGGATCGATTTACTAAAATGTCCCACTTTATCCCGTGCAAGAAGACGTCCGATGCCTCTCATGTCGCCGGGCCTTTTCTTTCGCGAAGTGGTTCGTCCGCATGGAGTACCCAAGACCATTACATCTGATCGGGATACGAAGTTCCTTAGCCATTTTTGGAGGACTACGTGGAAATTGTTCGGCCTTTGGATTGCAATACAGCAGCTCTTTCCATCCTCAAACAGACGGACGGACCGAGGTCGTTAATCGAACTATGGCGGACATTATCCGTTGCCTTTGCGGTGATACTCCCAAATAGTGGGATCGATATCTTGCTCCGGCGGAGTTTGCTTTCAACAACACGGTTAATCGTTCTCCTGGCAAGTCTCCGTTCGAAGTCGTTTATGGTCGTGTGCCTCAACATACACTTGATCTCGTCCCTCTCCTAAGATTCCTGGTTATAGCGCGGCGGCGAAAATTTGGCAACGAAAATTATGGAGGTTCAAGCTAACGTAGCATGCCAACTAGCCGAGTCCAATGCGAAATACAAGTCCGATGCGACAAGCGACGTCGTTTCAATACTTTTGAAATAGGCGATGAAGTCATGGTCTTCCTACGTAAAGAGCGCTTTCTGTCGGTGACGTATAACAAGTGAAGAATAAGAAGATAGGCCCATGCCGAATCGTCACGAAGATCAACGATAATGCCTATGTCGTTGACCTTCCTAGTGATTTGAATATCTCTCCAACTTTCAATGTGGCGGACACTGTTCGAGTATCATCCGCCCGACGTTCCGCTTTATCTTGATGATAACTCGAGGGCGAGTTTTTCTGAAGTGGGAGAGAATGATGTAGAACAGTTGGCATGCGATTATCTTGACAAATGTGATCGCCGAAGATTCGGAAATTTCGGTAGTTTTTCCGATTTCGTTCCATTATCCCTAATTCGAGTTATTTGATTTGACTTTTATTAGATAAGATTTGATTTGATTTGTTTTGATGATTATCTTTATTAATTTGGATATTTTAGGAGTCCTATCTATATATATATAGACGTCCTCTCTCTGTAATAGGGAGATTATTATCAATTGAAATCGGAGTATTCTACGGAATTGTTTCCTGTTTATCGCTACCCTGCGTCATTATGTCCTCCATGGATTCGGGAGTAACACAGGAGCAGGAGGATGCAGTCGGAACACCTCCTTGATGATAGCCTTCAAGTATGGTAATTGAGGCAGGTCAGTCTCTTGCACGTATTTTCTCTCTCTGACGGCGCTTTGAGGTTTGGCTTGTGCTCTTTCGATGGCTTTTGGCATCATGACAAGCTCTGTCATTGCCCTGTCAAGAGTAATGAATGTTGTATCTGTTCCTGCAGCAAAAAAATTCTTGCAACAAGCATGGGTTACATATTGGGAATATTATCATGCAAGTCTTTATGCTTTGCTATGCAAACATTTTGGCATGTTGGAGATGGTCATTGGAAGCAGCTCGGACGATTCGAGAGCCCTTATGTTCGTTCTAACTTGTTGCTCAAGACTCTGCGCTCCGGCAAACTAAATGGGCAACTTCTTCCTCCCTTACATGACTAAATGGCCATACCCTTTTAGCGCCAAGCACTTCGAGAATGCAGATTTTCCTTATGTGCCTCCAGTAAGCGCTATAGGGAGAGTAGGCCATGTCCGTGCAGTCGTAGAACAAGCGCTTGGCGGAGAAGATCTGAGGGCGGTTCGTGAGCGCTAGGTCGTGGGTCTTCATCACCTCCTTGGCCATCGTAGCTGAGGAAACGACCATGGTCGGGACTTTGCCGAGCTGCAAGGACATGATCGGCCTGTACTTCCTCACGAGGCGATGGATATATATATGCGCGGCAACTTGCAGAGCTGGTGGAGATTGCCGATGATCGGCAACTTGGGAGGGCTTGGTGGGAGGTTACTCTTTCTTTTGCTCAACTTGCTCCTCCCGAAAACTACTAGCAAAGATGCGAGCACCAATCATGTTGGGAGAAACAGATCCTGAAGAAATGGCATTGCTAGGTATGTGATATTGCTATTCTATGCTTCCTATTTGATTCCTACGCAGTTGTTATATATGGATGTCACTTGATTTGGTTGTCATGTTTTTCTCATTGTAGTCAATGTCAGCCATGTTTGTACACATTTTCTTGTAATTATACGATCCATTCGACATGGACAAACACTTTCACATGCAGTTTGGGGTCCCGGGGTCTGAAAACCGTCCCAGGATATTGTCCTGTGCAGTGTGACAAGAGAAGGCTGCCAGGGTTAGTGATGCCAATAGCGACGAATGATCAATGCTTTTCTGACTCATCATTGGAGCTGCCCCCATTATCTAGGGATTATCTTGCTTCAAGCAAGTCGGTGTTTGATAGATATCTGCTGAACAATAGTCACATAGGATTAATTAACGGTGATTATGGACGGAAGATTGTCGGTGGTAGAATTGGGATAAAAGTAAAAGTTGAGGGTTTTTTATGAGACAAAAAAAAAAGTTTGGATATAGTTGGGACACATACTAAAGTTGAGGGTTTTTTTGGTACTAGACCGATAGAATTGGGATAAAAGTAAAAGTTGTGGGTTTTTTATGAGACAAAAAAGAGTTTTGGATATAATTGTCACAAATGCTAAAGATGAAGGTTTTTTTTTGGTATTAGGCTAAAATATTTTAAATTCATTGCACTTTTGCCAATTAAGTGATAAATCTTTTAATCTTTCCATAGGTCCTAAACATTCACATTTTGTCAATTGATTCCATCCGGTCAATTTTGACCGAAAATGTGAATGTCAACCATCTTACATGGCATGGCCGGTGTTAATGTACACAATTTTTTAATAATATTTTGATATTTTTTTTTAGTTTATTTATGTATTTACTTTCTTTTATTCTTTACTTTGTCTTCATTGTTGTCGGCGAATGTCGCTGGTCCCTCGTTGCCCATTGGACAAGGCCCAAAGTAAAGAAGAAAAAAATTGAAAAAAAATTAAAAATTAAAAACAATATTAAATCTTTTCAAATTTTGCTAATTTCGGCGATCCGATCAATTTTGGGCTCAAATTAATGGCATAGACGCCGGTCGTCATATGTGACACCTGTCGGCGCTTATGTGAATTTTTTTTTATCTTATTTGAATTTATTTTGTCTTTTTTTAATTGTCCGCTAGGTACCGGGAGAGGCCCAACGAGGGCTCATGGCCCTTGCACTCCGCTGGCAATCCCTTGCCGTGGGGCCGAAGTCCCCGTCCAATGCGAGCCCAGCAACTCTCGCAACCCTTGCCAACAGCCAACGAGGGCTCATAGCCCTCTATTAGTGGCTATTAGAGGTCGAGGTCGTCAACCCTTTATAATAAAATGAAAATAAATGACGGAAAAAATTAATAAAATTTTTTAAAAATTTCATGTCGGTGCGGACAAGTGCCATATAGGACAAACGGCGTCCATAACATTAATTTCTAGTCAAAATTGGATGCATGGACTCAATTTGTAAAATTTGAAAATATTTGGGACTCAATTGGCCAAAAAAAAGAGTTTAGGATTGAATTGGCTCAATTACAATAAGTTAGCATTTTTTTTATTTTGATAATTTTCTCCACTTTTACCATTGTATCATAAACAAACGGACAAATTCTGATTTTCTAACGTCATCCACATAAATATGGTCCATGTCCATCTAAGATTTGGATTGATCGAATCCGACTCTCAATTGAATCTATAGGGCTGAACTGATCCCTCGTGCTTTTGCACAGACATGATTTGGCCTGTTCTGCAGGACAAATATGGTCTGTCCGTGTTCACGAAGAGCCCACGACCCTCCTCTAGTACCAAAGCTCGTACATCAGTTCATGATGTTCATTACTGATTCCTTTTGATTTCAGCTCTCATATGGATGGTTGTCGTCTTACAATGATTGATCTGTCTCAAGGGTTTCTTCGTGATATAACAATAATGGCATGTCCCATGGGTTCGCAGTTTTCACCTTATCTGAAAAACTTTCTATATCGGCCCTAATTGATATTTTATTGGACCTACCTCTATGAAAAGAATGTATCAGGAATATCAAACTATATAATTGGGCAAATTGTGTGTATAGGAGGAGGCCATCCTGAATTAGATGCAAAAATAACTAAAACTCTTCGGTGGAATTATGGAGTAGCTATTTATATGACTTAAGTAAAAACTACATAGAGACTCTATTTATAGAACATGGAAAGCCACATCAAATCCTGACTACTTTATTTGACAGCCACTTATTAACTAATGGTAATAAACTCCACTAGTGATGCATACTCTTAACTTCTTAATTATAGATAGCAGCTAGCTTCTTCTCCTTTCTGGGCTTCTATAACAAGGAAAAGCTTATGAATAATTATATGAAGTGGGAGAGATCTTCAGCTATCTTCTTTGTTTTCACTGTTGTCTGGGAGAAGCGAGGTGTGGCGACGATAATGAGGTTTTCAATCCTATGCATTGTGATGCCAAAAGCTTCATCCATGTCCAAATCTTTTGATTGGACACTAGGAGGAAGTTGCCAGTCGAAACTGTGAAGAAGTTGAGCTAAAGCAATCTCAATACTGGCATTTCCAAATGCAATAGCTGGGCAACTTCTTCGACCCGCGCCAAATGGTATCAGCTCGAAGTCTTGTCCCTTGAAGTCGATGGTGCTATCCAGAAACCGCTCTGGTAGAAATGTTTCAGGATTGACCCAAGACTGCAGATCACGCCCTATCGACCAAGCGTTAATGAAGAAACGAGTTTTTGCCGGAATGCAGTATCCGTCGATGGTTATGTCCTCCATGGATTCTCTTGGGACTAACATTGGAGCAGGGGGATGTAGTCGAAACACCTCCTTGATGATAGCCTTCAAGTATGGCAACTGAGGTAGGTCGGCCTCTTGCACGTATTTTCTCTCTCCAACCACGCTTCGCAGTTCTTCTTGTGCTCTTTCCATGGCTTTTGGCTTCATGACAAGCTCTGTCATTGCCCAGTCAAGAGTTATGAATGTTGTGTCCGTTCCTCCTGCAAAAAAATCCTGCAAGATGCATGGGCTACTCACTAGAGATAATTTCAAGCGAGTCAAATGTACTTTGCTATGCAAACTTTTTTTCTATACTCACTGTAAAGTCTTGCTCAAACCCATGATCAGGTCTATTATCGAAGAATTTAAATGGAATATCAAGCTAGAGGGGAGCATGGTTCACCCACCAGGAGGAGAGCTTTGATGTTGGCCCTTGTAAGGGGCATATCACCGTAACCGTTCTTCTCGATATCGATCAAAACATCCACGATATCCTGATGCGCCTCCGTTGCTTTGCTTTCGTTCGAATGTTCGCTGAGTATCTCATCAAAAAGACGATCGAAGCGCTTAAAAGTGTGTTGAAGTCTAGACTTCATCCCGGTCAGGCTATTGATGAATTCCAAGGAAGGAAAGAATTCTCCTATGTTGAATCCCCCAAGCAACTCCTGAAACTCCTCCAGCATCTTCTGGAACCCATGCTTATCATAGTCCCCTCTTGCTGAAAAGTTCCTCCCAAAAGCACTCTGGCAAAGAACGTTATTCGTGTATAACACTAGTAGTTTTGATAGATTTATGGTGCCCAGACAAGACTCTGCCACCTGGTGAGTTAAACGGGCAACTTCTTCCTCCCCGACATGAATAAATGACTGAACCCTTCTCATGCTAAGCAATTCGAGTATGCAAATTTTCCTTATGTGCCTCCAATAATCGCCATAGGGAGAGAAGGCCATGTCCGTGCAGTCGTACAACAAGTGCTTAGCGGAGAAGGTCTGGGGCCTGTTTGCGAGCGCTAGGTCGTGGGTCTTCATCACCTCTTTAGCCATCGCGGCTGAGGAAACGACTATGGTCGGGACTTCGCCAAGTTGCAAGGACATGATGGGCCCGTACTTCCTCGCAAGGCGATGGAGAGATATGTGCGGTGACTTGCCAAGCTGGTGGAGATTGCCGATGATCGGCAACTTGGGAGGGCTCGGTGGGAGGTTACTCTTTCTTTTGCTTGACTTGCTCCTCCCGAAAACTACCAGCAAAGCTGCTAAGACCAAGCATGTTGGGAGAAACAGATCCTGAAGGAGAGGCATTGCTAGGTATGCGATAATGCTACTCTCTACTTCGTATTTGATTCATACACAGTAGTTATATATGTCACTGAGTTACTGGTCTTTTTTTTTTCTCGTTGGAGTCAATATCAGCCATGTTTCTACAATTTTTTTGTCCACTTTGGTGGCGCCATGGTAGGGTCTTCGACCACAAAGTCATGTATCTCCACTACCTCATTTCTCAATCAATTACTTGGCGTGATATGAGATCACTCCCCCATTTGTTAATTGCTCAAACCTTTCTAATATTCGAAAGGGATCTCGATATATTATAAAGAACTCGAATTTGATCATTGACTTGCAAGGTAACTCTCTTGGGCGACCTGTATGAGTGCATCTCCAACTTGTGAAAAGAGACCGAATAACAACTTAACGAGCAAGGCCATTCTCAAAGAATTAAACTCCAAATGAAGACTCCCCGGTTCTATAGGGTCTGCTCGATCATTGTCGTGCCCAAATTCAGATGACACAAACCTTTGCTCAACAATAACTCACTTATCCGAACTCATCACTTGAATAATTTGTAAAATATTATGATATTTCAATAAAACAGATCGATCTCAATCTCGCATTGCCTCGCTTATTCGAGTTTAAATTCGTAATTTACCAAACATTAGATGTGATATGACAAAATTCCTATATTTCTTATCGTATCCTAACCAAGACTTATCTTGACTAGAAATTCGAGTAACCAAACGCAGCCTAAGGGACTGGGGAAATCAAAAAGACGATTGGCTGATAAGTTTTTCTTTTTGTTTAATGTTTTGATATCCTTGTTGCCTTCCTATAGACTTATAGTCGGGAAATTTGTCCAAAAGATCTTAAACCCATTACACTATCGCCATTTTAGTCATATACCTTTTAATCTTGCCTATTCGGTCCTAAATATTTTCACATTTTATCAATTGAGTCCGTCCGATCAATTTTGGCCGAAAATGCTGACGTGGACGTCGATCGTCATACATAGCACAATCGTTGTTGATGTAAATAATTTTTAAAAGTTTTTCAAATTTATATATATTTAATTTCTTTTCTTATTTGCTTTTCCTTTATTGTTACGGACAAGGGTCGTTGGGTCCTCGCCGGCCACTAGCAAGGCCCAAAGTAAAGAAGAAAAGAAAAAAGCTATAAAAAAAAGTCATAAAAAATATTAAATCTTTTCAAATTTTGCCGCTTAGTCCAATCGATCGATTCCGACCGCAAATTGTTGGCACGAACGCCGGCCTTTCTACATGGCACCGTCAATGTTGATGGGAGTTTTTTTATTTTCTGTCTTGTTTCTTATTGTGAAGGGCTGGTGGAGGACGTCGGCTACCTAGCGAAGCCTAGCACGGGCTCGCGACCCTTGCACTCGGCTTGCAAGTCCCAGGGACTAAAGTCCCTGTACGGGTGTAACGACCCTCACTAGCGGTGGATAAGGGCTCGCAGCCCTCCATTAGTGGTTGGCAGAGGTTGAGGCCACCATCCCATAATTGGCTGAATGGACTCAATTGGTAAAAAGTGAAATGATTTAGGATTGAATTGGCAAAAATGCAATGTGTTTGTAATTTTTTGGATAATTTTCCCAGTATTCAACAGATATTTTTGCATGCTGCATTATTCTAATAATTGGATCCCAAATTCCAACAAAACCTAACGTTCCAAACCATAGGTCTCCTTCCCACTTTAGCTAAATAAAAAATTAAAACAATAGTTGTCCACATAAATTTGGTTGGCCATTCGAAATGTCGATTTGAAATTCACGCTCATACTTTTATAAATGTTGTGGGATAAGAAAAGTAGCTGAGAGCATTGTTTTCCTCTGCAACTAGTTTACAAAGTGTATCGGCACCTTCCTTAGATATCACCCGCTCATATCTTTTATACACGTCCAAAATTTTCATCTGTCTCCTTCTCTCTCACTATAATCCTGTGGTACCTCCATCTCTGTGAAGGATTCTCTCTCTTGCTTATTGTAATTGTGTCAATTCAGTTTTAACCTTTTTGCATTTGTTCCAATTAAGTTCATTCGGCCAACTTTCGACTAGTGCCGCCGACATGGCAATTTTTAATAATATTTATCTTTTATTTTTTTTATTTTCCTATCTTCTTCATCTTCCCCCAACCGATCGCCGATGGGCGTCGCTGGCCTTGCCATCACCGGGTGAGGGGAGAGTTTGCCCTCACCGTCCCTCGCCTTGGTAATCTACTGGAGGAAGAATGAGAAGAAAATAAAAAAAAAAAAAAGGAACAAAAGGACATAAAAAATAAGAAGAAAATAAATTTTTTACAAATATTGAAAATTGCCACATAATGGTCAATCAGCATCCACGTTAGTATCGATGGGCCAAAGTTGGTAGGATAGACTGAATTAACACAAATACAGAAAGTTTAAAACTGAATTGGCAAAATAAAAAGATTTATGACTGAATTGACGCAATTGCAATAGGTTTAAGACTTTTTTAGGAATTTTCTCATTGTTCGTGTGTGCCCTTGTGTCGATTTCAACCCCGATTGATCTCTTTGTTGTTTTTGGACCGAAACAAATTGTACAGAACCACATAATGCTTGCGCAAAACCTATGTTAGGGACATTGCAATGTCAGAAACTAGGAAAAACGGGAAGAAGGAATTGATTAGGCGAAAACAAAGGAGCTGTGATGGAGTAATATAAAGAGGTAACTATTTGAAGGGGATTGCTATATGAGAAAGTCTTCTTTGAAGCAACATAAAGTAATAAGGGGGCTCCACCTCTTCTTTTCCTCTTGTGATACACGCAGAGCTCTTGTTGGCTCTTCATTTCTTCTCTTAATCAAAGTTCAAGGGGACAACAATGATGGCTCATTACATATTGCTCATTTTTTTTCTCTCTTCCCCACTTGTTCACATAGCCTTTGCTAAATAAGACAAAAGAAAATGGGGAACACATTCAATGCAAAGTGGTACATCATCCTCTTTCCTCCATTGCGGATGCACGCATCCCTCAAGTCGTATTTTTTAGTCGCCAGCAGCGTGCGTGCGTTTAATGTAGAGAGTTCATCTAGCGTACAAAATCTTAGGCCATCACAAAAGTCGAGCGTGAACTTTATTTATCGAGATAGACTTGCACGCGTTAATTTTGATACTTGTTCAATGGGCTCAAATTCGAGACATATTTTAACAATTTCCATCTTGGCTCAATGTTTGAGCCAAGTCACAATCGCTTTAGTGGAAATCACCTTGCTGCTACTCTACCACAACCCCTCGTGGGCTTAACCAACACAAAGATCTTCCAAGTTCAACCTGCACTTAAACTTCGCTATAACTATGGACCCCATCAAGATACCAACTTCACATGTACATTTAGCTACTCCACAAGGATTTTTCAACACAACCTCCTGTATCACGAGATAAAACAAAATCATCATTGCATCCACATCTAACAGAAGATCAAATACACATTTTGTCAAATTCAATAGTTACAACAACCGTTGACTCTTTGGACTCCACCTCGCTATAAGCATTATCTATATCGATTACCGCATTAGTACTCTCTATCTCAAGAGTTTCTAGTTGTAACTATACCTTGAGCTAAATACCGCCCAGATCCGTATTAACACTACCACAAATGCACCTAGCCGTAAGTCGGAGACTTGTCAAAGGTAACTTTTCTGCTATCGACAAGTGATTTTATACTCGGGCACCACAACCGATGGCCCCACTCACCTTGTGCATAGCCATGGAATACGTACCTTGCCCTCACATCAAGCTTACCATCACACACTCGATGATGACACCGGCAACTAACATTCTAAAAATAGAATAATCAGCAATGTTACCCGATCACACTTCTTTGGGAGTCCGATATCCTATCGCAATCGATAGGGATCTATTCACTAGATAGTTTATTGCACTAAGTACATCTGTTAGGATTCTCCTAGCCAAACCGGCATTAAAGATCATTTTTACGGGTAATCTCTAGTAATGTTCTGCTTATCAATTCTGTAAATTATTGTGGTTTACTAGCACTAGTGCGATGTTTCACTGTGCTCTTCTTCATGCAAAATTTATTTACAGCTCCGAGCGAGAACTCCATGCTATTGTCGGTTCGCACATGCTTGATCGACTTAATGTCTCCATTTTGATTAAAGCTCTCGATCGAATGTTCCTAACAACAACATCAAACTTGTGCATCGGTACAAACACCCGGGTTTTACTCGAGCGGTCGTTGGACTCTCGAATAGATGCTGACGTCCACGGAATGAAACCTATTATTGTATCACCTTGAAGTTCATACAAAGCTAACATGCTCGATTCCTCTCATTATCACCAAGAGACCTCGAGATAACCTTCAGAACTCCACCTTGAAGAATATATGTTTCTAGCAGAATTTAGGGCACCCAAGGAAATTAATTTCTCTTTTTTTTTTTCTCGGAAGGTGTCTTACTCTAGTCAATGCACCCACACTGGGCATCATGCATTCCGATGTTAACATCACCAACACCCACAAAATAGAATAATCAATAACGTTACTTAACCACACTTCTTTAGGAGTCCGATATCCTATTGCAATCGATGTGGATCTATTCACCATATAGTTTATCGTACTAAGTATATCTACCAAGATTCTCTTAGCCATACCGGCATTAGAGGTCATTTTTACGGGCCGTCTCTAGCAATATTTTGCTTATCAAATCTGCAAACTGTTGTGGTTTACTAGCACTAGTGCGGTGTTTCACCGTGCCCTTCTTCGTGCAGATTTTATTTACCAGCTCCGAGTAGAATCCATGCTATTGTTTGTTCGCACATGCTTGATTGGCTTACCGCTCTGTTTCGATTAAAGCTCTCAATCGTGTGTTCCTAACAACAACATCAAACTTATGCATCGGTACAAACACCTAAGTCTTCCTCGAGCGGTTGTTAGGCTCTCGAATAGATACCGACATCTCCAGTGGAAACCTATCATTGTCTCATCTTGAAGTTCATACAAACCAAGCATGCTTGATTCCTCTCATTATCACCAGGGACACCTCGGACAACCTTCGAGCTCTACCTTGTGAAGAATACATGTATCTAGGCTGAATCTAGGGCATCCAAGGAAATTGAGTTCTTTTAAATTTTGGAACGTGTCTTACTCTAGTCAATGCCCCCGCAATACCATCATGCATTCCGATGTTAACATCACCAACACCCACAACATCACATTCAACGTTGTTCCCTAACTAGACTTTACCTCTACCTGTGCACCGATAATTAGTAAACCAATTCATATTTAGTGTAATCTATTATCTATCCATCAAATGACGAATTATTTTCAGCTACAAATGCAACATCATCTTTAGACTCAACTCTAATTCCCTCACCCTTTTCATCTTTCAGCTTGAGATAATTTATCCTAAAATGCTCATTCTTGCCACAATTCCAATAGACAGTCCCACCGGTTCTAGATTGACTACGTCTATTCATGTTCATATTACTCCTGCTAACACAAGTACTAGCTTTTCCTCTACTCTCACCTACTAAAGCGAGAGGGCACGAGTTCACTAGATTCTTTTATATGAATGTCTTCACTTAGAATGAAATCACAAATCTCATCAAACGTTAAGCTTCTTCACCTAGAGGAATTACTAATAGTGGTAATAGTAGTATTCGAACTATAGGCAATGAGGATAATAGAATCAATGCACGTATCTCATCTTCAAAATTAATCTCAATCAAACTAAATTAGTTAACAGCCACAATGAATTCATTGATATATTTAGCGACCGACATACCTTCGCCCATCTTTAAATGAAATATACATCGCATCAAAAATATTTTGTTGATCGCGAGAGGGCTTTTCGTACATGTTCAACGAGGCTTTCATCAATCCTACGGTGGTTGTCTCTTTCACGGTGTTAAACGCACCGCTATGAGCTAACGTCGGCCGAATAACACCCATCGCTTTTACGTCTAGCAATTCCCATTAATCTTTCTTTATCAAATCTGGTTTCTCTCCGGACGATGGTAAGTGCAGAATTTTTTGGTATAGGTAATCCTCAATTAGCATTTTCTAGAAAGCAAAATCCTTCACGTCAAATCGGTTGATTCTCACATTTCCTTCTTTCATCGTTCTTGATTTGCTTCAAGTCGATTAAACACCGGCTTTGAAACTAATCATTGCGAATAAAGAGGTCGAGGGTATAGGCAAAATTGTAACAGGCCTTTCCTTGACCTCCTTCATCGAGCTTCCACGTCCTAGGGCACCGTCCGACGCTAATTACGAGCTACGATTTAATATGATATTATAGATAGTATAGGGAACATGTGGAAGCTAGCACAATTAGAAACAGGTGGTGGGCCATCCAAAAGAAATACAAGTACATGCATAAAAATGGAAAATAGCATGAACGCCTAAAAGGTGTGGCCTTAGTAGGGTTTGCTAATTGTGACGGCCAAATTTTTCCACCTTGCTAGACCAATAAGCAAGAGTGGCCATTGTCAATTTAAAATATTCAAGATCGCGAGTGAGCACAATAAAATCTGGATAAGGCACCATTAGATGATGGTATTGATTTTGGGGTCGTATGGTTTTAATTTGTGCAAAAGTCAACTCAAAATTGAACTACGAAGAGCTCAACCAACTTAACCCCTTTCCACCGACTTACCCATATTTTCTGTTTAAGCCCCCAACTCTCTCTTCTCCTATTTTCTCTTTCTCTTGTAAGTGGAACCCTCCTTATTAGACACTTGTGCCCATCCTTTTTCTCTCGTTCTCTCTTTGCTATGCACTCATTCCCTTCATTCTTGGCCAATGACCCTTGAGCTCTTCAAGCTTCGACAAAGAACTCACCCTCTTGCCCAGCTCAATTCCTCCGTCGCTTGAAGAGCAGCCCACATATCGCTCTTGCCTTAGCCGCACAATATCGAAGAGGAGGAAGGCGACCCGAGCTCGTTCGGTTGGCGATTCGAGCTCCATTTTCTTCGTATGGCAATTTGTAGCAAGTCGATATCTATCCCTACTACTAGTCTGTTCATTCTTCATTCGTTTGAGTGCGGATAGCCGATTTGGGCGTGGGTATATTGTCGGATAGTTGGGCTCGCATGTTAAGGATGTTGGCGTTTCTTGAACGATCTCCCGCTTAAATTGGTGTCTCCGGGTCTTAGGCAAGTAGATTATGTGAGCTAATCGTCCGATTGTTGTTTGTTTGTGGTGAGTTGAAGCGATGCCGTGTAGAGGATAGTTCAGCCACATGGTTGGGAAGGAATTTGTGATGTTCTATTGTTTGAGTTGGCATCTTCAAGTCTTGCATAAGTTGAATATGTGAATGGATCGTCCGGATTGTCAATGACTCGTGAGGATTTAGCATGGGACTATGTATTGGGTTCGATCATGGGGAGTGGGAGAAAGCTCTATGAGCTTCAAGACTTATAAGGAAG
Organism: Rhodamnia rubescens; assembly: GCA_021437795.1. Classification (NCBI taxonomy): domain Eukaryota; kingdom Viridiplantae; phylum Streptophyta; class Magnoliopsida; order Myrtales; family Myrtaceae; genus Rhodamnia; species Rhodamnia rubescens. Next base: position 5,722,753 of record JAILYA010000002.1, on the reverse strand, counting down.
GCCCGCTAGGTGGGTCGGAATTAGAGAGAATTCGCTCGGCAAGTCGTCGGATGGTTGAGGAGTGGGATTGAGGTTATACGAGGGTTCGGTCATAAGGATTGGATGGAAAGAATTCCTAAAGCTCTGTGGGTCTTCGGGCTTGTATTTTTGCAATATTTACTTTGATGTCCGACGATGTTATGCTTGCTGATTTTGGCTATTGGTAAGTGAATAGTTTAGTCGTTAGGGTGGGTAGTTTATTTGCTGAATTTCGGCTCACCCCGGTTGAATTCACCCTTTTCCGGTAAGGATCCCATTTGAGAAGTAGTGGGAGTGGATGGTGAATGAAGCTCGCTAGTGGCCACGACGGATAGCACTCTGGAGTAGACGTTACCCTTTATATTTTTCAGTGTATTTTCGTAATTGTTTTAAGTAAGAAAGATGAAATTTAATTGATTATCTATTTTGCAAAATCAGATATTTTTGCCCTGCATGGCTTATGTGTGCTATTGAATGCGAGTTATACATGTTAGGAAACCCTACGATTGGAGCCATACTCTTAGCGTTGTGCCCGCCTTTCGTTTGATATGCACTTGTGTTTTGTCTAGTCTTCGGTATGCGCCTCTATATTATATAATAAAATATTATAATAAAATCAGATATTTTTGCCCCGCATGGCTTATGTGTGCTATTAAATGCGAGTTATACATGTTAGGAAACCCTACGATTGGAGCCATACTCTTAGCGTCATGCCTGCCTTTCTGTTTGATATGCACTTGTATTTTGCCTAGTCTTCGATATGCGCCTCTATATTATATAATAAAATATTAAGACAGAACGGGATCGAGGAGGATCGAAGCCCGATACTCACAAGGTGGTATTAGAGCAGGAGAATCGGGGCTGGTCCTTACATTAATAGCACACATAAGCTACGCATCAAAGAAACATCTATTATTATATGTAAATATAGCTATTAGTCAATTGTATTATCTTCTTTTAAACCAATCAAACGAATACACTGAGAAGATTACAACAGGAAGACTACTCCGAGTATTATCCGTCATCTCCGTTGGTGAGCTCCATCCAATGTCATCTTCTTGTCCAGTCTTCTACTACTTAAACGAATGATTCCTAACTGAAAAAGGCTAGATTCCACGTGAGTGAGCTGAAGCTCGATAAGTAGAACGTTCGAACCGTTCGACTAAACTACTTATTCGTCACTCAATCGAACAAAAACCACAACCAATAGACTCGGCGTGCAACATACTCGACACAACACGAAAGGTAAAAGACCAACCTTAAGCAAGTACGCAACTCGATGACGATTTCACACACTCAACACGACTTTCATACACATGAACATGCACATGATCCATTTAATTTTTCATTTCCACTTTTGAATAGAGTACCATGGGAAACAGGTCATGGTTATATAAGGGAAACAAGCCTCATTCTCAATCCGAGCGACACAAGCCTTGATTCTAAGTTTTACCTCCTCTTTTAGTCCATGGGAATCATGAGAGACACAGGCCTCATTTTCTCACGAGGGACATAGGCCTCATTTTCTCACGCGAGACACGGGTCTCAATTTCTCCTACTCCGGGGCTCCATTCCAACGGGACACAAGTTGTGGACTTCCCGACTTTCATCGGGTTCCCATGGGATATCGTCCGGACATGGCGAACATAATATCGTCTATGTTAGGATACATGCCGATGGGACCCTCGGTTCATTACAATTTTCTCATCCTTAGATGCAACCAGCCATCAATCACATGACTTCCAGGGAACAACACCAATCCACGCACGCATGCTTTGATTCTTAGATGCAATGAAACGCACCATGATTTGACCATCCGAGACCACAAGGCCTCACACATTGCACACAACCACACAACCCCATGGCCAAAAGCCCACACGCAAAACCACACCATCGCACACACCTTATTCCACAAGCCTACACACATTTTACATGACATCCAAATTACACGAGATGGATGCCTCAAACGAAGCATTCAAGCGAGATAAAACCATACACATTATGCGTCGTTGTACCCAATTAGCGAACAAATGGCTAATCTAGTGGAAAGGACTAGAGACTCTACTTGTTTTGGGTCCTTAGCTCATGAAAATAAACTCCAGGTAGTGATGCATACTCTTAACTTTTCAATTATAGATAGTAGCTAGCATCTTCTCCTTTCTAGGTTTCTATAACAAGGAAATGCTTATGGATAATTATATAAAGTGGGGGTGATTTTCAGCTATCTTGTTTGTTGTTCACTGTTGTATGAGAGAAGCGAGGTGTGCCGACGACAACAAGGTTTTCGATCCTGTGCATTGTGATATCAAAAGCATCATCCATATCCAAATCTTTTAGTTGGACACCGGGAGGAAGTTGCCGAATCAAAACGTGAAGAAGTTGAGCTAAAGCAATCTCAATACTTGGCATTTCCAAATGCAATAGCCGGGCGACTTCTTCGGCCGTGCCAAATGGTATCGGCTTGAAGTCCTGTCCTTTGAAGTCGATGGTGCTATACGAAACCTTTACGGTAGAAATGTTTTAGGATCGACCAAGGATCGGGGATCACACCCTATCGACCAAGCATTGATGAAGAAACGTGTTTTTGCCGAAATGTTGTATTCGTCGAGTCGGGCAACCGAGGTAGGTCGGCCTCTTGCACGTATTTTCTCCATCTAACGACGTTTCGCAGTTCCACTTGCGCTCTTTCTAGGGCTTTTAGCTTCATGACAAGCTCTGTCGTTGTCCAAGAAAGAGTTATGAATGTTATATTCATTCCTCCCGCAAAAAAAATCTTACAAGATGCATGGGCTGCTTATGAGAGGTAATTTCAAGCCGACAAATATGCTTTGTTGTGCGAACTTTTTTTCTATACTCACTATAAAGTCTTGTTTAAACCCACGATTGGGTCTACTATCGAAGAATTTAAATGGAATGCCAGGCTAGAGGGGACAATGATTCACCCACCTGGAGGAGAGCTGTGATGTTAGGCCTTATAAGGGGCATATCACCGTAACCATTCTTCTCGATACCAATCAAAACATCCACAATATCCTAATGTACCTCCGTGGCTTTGCTTTCGTCCGAATGTTCACTCTATATCTCGTCAAAAAGATGATCGAATAGCTTAAAAGTGTGTTGAAGTCTAGACTTCATCCCGGTCGAGCTATTGATGAATTCCAATGAAAAAAGAATTCTCCTTTACCGAATCCCCGAAGCAACTCCCGAAACTCTTTCATCATCTTACGAAACCCATGCCTATCATGGTCCCCTCCTGCTGGAAATTCCCTCCCAAATGTACTCCGGCAAAGAAACTAGTAGTTTAGATAGATTTATGGTGCTCGGACAAGACTCGCCACCCGGTGAGCTAAACGGGCAACTTCTTCCTCCCCGACATGAATAAAGGATCGAACCCTTCTCTTGCTAAGCAATTCGAGTATGAAAATTTTCCTTATGTGCCTCCAATAAGCGCCATAGGAAGAGAAGGCCATGTTTGTGCGGTTGTAAAACATGTGCTTGGTGGAGAAAGTCTAGGGCCAATTCGCAAACACTAGGTCATGGGTTTTCATCACCTCCTTAGCCATCGCGGCCGAGGAAATGACTATGGTCGGGACTTTGCCAAGATGTAAGGACATGATTGGCCTGTACTTCCTCGCAAAGTGATGGAGAGATATGTGCGGCGATTTACCAAGCTGGTGGAGATTGCCAATGATCGAGAATTTAGGAGGGCTCGAAGGGAGGTTGCTCTTTCTTTTTCCTGACTTGCTCTACCTTAAAACCATCAGCAAAGCTACTAGGACCAAGCATGTTGGGAGAAACGGATCCCGAAGGAGAGGCATTGCAAAGTATATGATGTTGCTATTCTCTACTTCTTTTTTATTCCTAGACAATTCTATACATATAATTCATTGAAACTAACTATCTAATTTGCTGGCCAAATATTTTTCAATTTTAGTCAATATCGTCTCGAAAAAATGTCCTCTCGGTGATTATACGATGCATTTGTCTTGGACAAAGACATTCACATGCAAGGTACTTGCTCGGGATGAATTCTTTGTCCCGAAAACCCTCCTAGGATATCGTCCTATGAAGGTTGACAAAAGAATGCTACTAGGATTAGCGACGCTAACTCCATGCTCTTCGACTAATCATTGGAGCCGCCCCAATTATTTAGGGATCGGGCTGTGTTGGATTTTGCGTAAGCGTGTGTGCAAGGGTGTCTATGATTTATGATGAAAGAGTGGCAAGGGAACAATAAAGGCCCAAGGAATAGATGATTTTATAGTGTAATTGTGTAGTACACATACAAATGGAGGAGCTCTCACTTAGTTTCTAGTTTTTTCACTCCTATTACGAGAGATAACAAGAAAAGCCTATTTATAGGCATGGTCTACCACTAAGATTTAAAGAAAAAATATAACCGCCTTTCACTACAAGCTGGCTAGATAATGTTGCCTACAACTTCCAGCTCATTTTCTTAACTTGGAGTTTTTCTTTTTTTATTTTTTCTTCACCGCCTTTGGTCGACTTCCCTTGCGCTTGCCTATTGCATATCTTTGTTGCCAACGCGGACGGGTTGTTACCAGCTCTTTCATTCTTCATTAAGTACACTTCATTCCTAAGCGTGTAGACTATACTATTCTAGGACTTTTCAAAAATGGATCACATTTTAACACTCTTCCTTGATCCATTTTTGTAATGCTTCGAGCGTGCTCCTCAAAGTCTCGAATTTTGCTGTTGGTAGTGCTTTAGTAAATATGTCTGCAATTTAATCTTCGTTCTTGCAATACTTCAGCTCATTCTCTCCATTACTTTGTACTTCACGTATGAAGTGATATTTGATGTCGATATGTTTTGTTCTTCCATGAAAGATTGGTTTTTTTGATATAGCGATCGCGGACTTATTGTTGCAAAAAATTGGAGTCGATTCCATCTCGTGCTTCTCCAATGTCTTCTAGAATTCTCCGAAGCCATATTGCTTGACCGATAGTTGTAGCATCCGCGACGTATTCGGCTTCTGCGATGATCGTGCCACCGAGTCTTATTTTTCGGATGCCCACAAGAATATTCTAGAACCCAATGTGAATGCATAGCCGATAGTGCTCCTCCTATCATCGGTTGATCCCGCCAAATCGCTATCGGTGTACCCGATGAACTTAGCCGTTGTACTTGGCCGATACTAAATTCCATAATCCGTAGTTCCTCGTAAATATCTTAGAATTCTCTTAGCAGTTCAAAGTCAATTTGGCTTGGACTCTGCATAAAATGTGGTAGTAGACTTGTCCCATACGTAATGTCTAACCATGTAGCAGTGAGATATAGTAAACCGGCAATTAGGCTTCGTGGAAAGAAGCGTATGCTTTTTCTTGTTCCATCTTCTTTCAATAGTTTCTCATTTATCACGAGCGGTGTTGCAATTATATTGTAGTAATCCATCTTGAGTTTCTTCGAAAGGTTCTCAAGCATATTTCTTTTGCGAAATAAAGATTCCTTCATTCCGATCGATCTCGACACCGAGAAAGCGGTGCATCAAGCCCAAGTCTATCATCTCGAATGTCTTCATCATTTCTTCTTTGAACGCTCTAATTATTTTCTCATTGTTCCCTGTATATATGAGATCATCTACATACAGGGAGACAATAAGAGTATTAGAATTATCTTGGTTCTTGATGTAGAGCGTTGGCTCACTCGTACTCCTCCCGAATCCTTGCTTGATGAAGTATTCATCGATTCTACTATACCATGCTCGCAAAGTGCTTGTTTTAACCCGTATAGGCCTTCTTAAGTTTTAGGACCTTTTCTTCATTGCCTTTGGCGATAAAGCCTTGTGGTTGATCCACGTAAATTTCTTCTTGGAGATATCCATTTATGAATGTTGACTTCACATCTAGTTGATGGATCTTCCATTCTTTTTGTGCTTGCTAATGCTATGAGTGCTCGAATAGTGTCAAGGCCAGCGACTAGAGTGAAAGTTTCCCTATAATCGATACCTGGTTGTTGCAAGTACCCTTTCACAACAAGCCTTGCTTTATGCTTCGAATTGATCCATCTACATTTAGCTTCGTCTTGATGCCAATGATTTCTTTGTCTTCGGGGTGATCGACGAGCTCCCAAGTTTCATTTTTCTCGATCATCTTGATTTCTTGCTCAATGGCCTTAATCCAAACTTCTTCTTTGGAAGCTTCTTCATCGTTTTCTGGTTCTAAGGATATAAAGTTGCATGTCTCATAGACTTTCCTTAGAGTTTTTACCTTTAGTATAGGAGACTGCGGGGTAGACTCTTCTTGTGTCACTCTTGGAGAGGACGGCGGTGTAATGTCGTGAGTGATCGATTCTAACACTTCACCTTCTTTGTGTGGTGTTGATTCCTCACGTGCGGGCGGTATGTTGGGTAAGTTGACATACTTCTTGCCAATTTTCTCTTCCTCCCAGTTCAAGCAAGCATTCTCATCGAACTCAACGTCTCGCCTTATCGTTACTTTCTTAGTTTTTTTGTTGTAAACTCGATAGCATTTTGATTGGTCGCTATAGCCGAGGAATATTCATTTTTCTATCGTTTCATCTAGCTTGCTCCTATGTTGATCGGGGATGTGAACATAGCATATACAGACAAACACTTTCGGATGTTTCATTGGAGGCTTCGTCCTCTCTATGCTTCGATTGGAGTTTTATTTTGAGCTGCTTTGGTTGGACATTTGTTTAATAGGTATACCGCAGATGTAGATGCTTACGCCCGAAAAAGTTAGTAAGTCCTTTCTCCTTTAACATATATCTCGTCATTTCCATAACGGTTCTATTCTTCCTTTCTGCTGCGCCATTTTACCCTGGAGCATAGCCGATCGTTAGTTGACGATGTACGCCTTCATCTTCACGAAATTTCTTGAACTCGTTGGAGTTGTATTTAGCGCCTCTATCACTTCTTAGGACTTTAATTCTTTGGTCACTTTGGTTTTCGACATGGTTCTTGAACTTCTTGAAAATAGAGAAGACCTCCGATTTTTCTTGAAGAAAGTAAACCCATGTCATTCTAGTATAGTCATCGATGAAGAGAATGAAATATTTGTTTTGGCTAGGTGTCGTTGTCCTCATTGGACCCCATACATCGAGTGTGAACTAGCTCCAAGGGTCTTTTTGCTCTCCATGCACTTCTAAACAGGAAGGACTGCCTTTGCTGTTTTTCAAGAAGATAACCTTCACAAACATCTGGAATTTCTATAATGGGTGGAAATTCTCTCATCATATTTTTTTGATGGAGAATATTTAGCCAATAAAAAGTTGAAGTGGCCAAATCTTCGATGCCATAGCCATGAATAATCAAGTTGAGCTTTCATAGCTATATCTTTGACATGTTTCCATCAAATAGGAAAATTCTTATTCTCCATTTTCATGGAAGCAATAATATGATTCTTATATTTATCATAGATAGTGCAGTTATCTCCTTTAAAGTATAGAGAATACCCATTATGAATCATTTGGCCCATATTGAGTAGATTTTGGGCAAGAGCAGGAACTAGATATACTTCATGGATATACTTTGGACCTTTCTTAGTTCAACGGCTATAGTCCATTTTCCTTTCACATCGACCAATGCACCGTTGTCCAACCTCACTTGTGTTATCACCGATGTGTCAATATTGATGAATATTGATTCATCTCCCATCATATGATTGCTACACCCACTATCAATATACCATGGATCATTCCTCTCATCATTTGCCACTTGGCCTGCATAGAATAAATGATCTATGTTTTCTTCTTCCTTTTCTTTTCCCTTTTCTTCAGTATAATTTGCTCGATAATTTGTTTTAGAGTGACAAAACTTTTATGTGTGGCCATATCTTTTACAAGAGTGGCAATGTGGTTTATCTTGAAACCAACAATCTTTCTCAAGATGATTAGTTTTCTCGCAAAAGCTACAAGGTGGATAATTTCCCTTTTTAGATGTTTCTCCTCCTTTTCTAGTTTTCCATGAGCTCCTTCCACTGTTTTTAGAAGTATGAGACCGTATGTTTATTTTTTACTGAAAGTCACTTTCAATTGTGTCTTTATCTTGCCCTTGTAATCTTTTTTCATGTGCTTCTAGAGAGCCGATTAACTCACTTAATGATAGGGTTTTCAAATCCTTAGATGATTCTATAGTGGTGACAATAAAATTGAATTTTCTAGTAAGTGTCACCAATATTTTTTCAAGAACCTTTTGATCGGTGATTTCATCTCCATGGGCTCTCATCCGATTTACGTGGCTCTTTCAATCTTCCACAATACTCTTGAACGGTCTCATAAACTTTCATTTTAGAATTCTCAAATTCTCCTCTCAAAGTTTGAAATCGAATAATGCGTACCTTTTTCCGAGCCTTGATATTCTTCTTGTAAAATTTCGCATGCTTGCTTCGTTGTCTTTGGGCTGATGATTCTCGAAAATATCGTCTCCGAGAGTGCTTGCTGGGTCACAAATAAAGCTCGTGCATCCTTTTGTCGTAGTTCTGCTGGAACACTTGCACTTTACTTTTGGAGCTTTGTATCCTTCTTGAATAATGTCCCATAACTCTTGGGCCATCAAGAACGTAGTCATCTTGATGCTCCAGTAATCATAGTTATTCCCATAAAAAATGGGAATCGGAAATGAGGATGTGGCAGCTTTGGCCATAGTTTTGGTATTGGAAGTTTTAGTGGGGATTTTTGCAAAGGTTGATTAGAGCAAACGCTCGAAATCAACTATCGTGAACTAGGCTCGATATCACTATTGGATTTTGCGGAAGCACGTGTGTAAGTGTGTCTAGGACTTACGATGAAAGAGTGGCAAGGGATAGATGATTTTATATTGTAGTTGTGTCGTACAAGTACAAATGGAGGAGCTCTCACTTCGTTTCTAGTTTTTCACTCCTATTACAGAGATAACAAAAAAAAAGCCTATTTATAGGCATGGTCCGCCGCATAGATTTAAAGGAAAAATACAACCCCCTTTCACTACAAGCTAGCTATACAATGTTGCCTCCAACTTCCAGCTCATTTTCTTAACTTGGAGTTTTCCTTTTTTGTCTTTTCTTCACTGCCTTTGACTGACTTTCCTTGCTCTTGCCTATTGCATATCTTTGTTGCCGACGTGGACCGGTTGTTGCCAGCTCTTTCCTTCTTCATTAAGCGCACTTCATTCCTAAGCGTGTAGACAAAACTGTTCTAGGACTCTCCAAAAATGGATCCCATTTCAACAGGCTGATCGGGAGATTATCATGATTTAAGCACGTCGCTTTTTGATAAGACATCCGCGAAATGATAATTGGGTGGTTAGGTCTTTTCTGAATGTTTTAAGTGATCGACATAATCCAAGAGATGACCGACGGGTCTGTTTCTCTTGTTGTTAATTGTTTTGGGAATTCTTTGTGGAGAGTTTGTCAACAAATTGAACTCTTCAAGATCAATTGATTAGGTCCAATTAAGTTTCGATCAGCCACAGATTAAAAATTCAGAGTTGGCACCTTCTTGTCGACTTATATAGCTTTAGGAAATTAAGCTGCTTTGCCCTTCCATCTTGAATACCCATCCATTACGAAAAGTCATTAAACACTAATTTTCCTTGATTACTTCAAGAATTTAGACATCAAGAGTAAAAAAGTTAGAGACTGTGTGATTTTGTAAGTTAAATTCCACCCAAAGATTCGGATTGACTGAATTGACTCTCGGATGGATCTCCAGGGCTGAAATGAAATCTGGTGCTTTTGCTCAGACATGTGTTGGCCTGTCCTGTTTCGCGTTCACAAAGAGCGCACCACCGTCCTCCAGGACCGAAGCTCGCACATCGGTTCATGATGTTCATCTCTGATGTCTTTGAATTCATCCCTGATTTGGATCGTCTGCTTCTGAAAATGACCGTCTTCCGCATGAGCACGCATCGCCTTTTTCACCATAACTGAACTATGAATATAGGCTTAATTGATACTTCATTAAAAGACTCTGTCCCAACTATCAGAACGTATAATAACTATGCATTGCCAGAAATATTTGGAAAACGGGAAGAAGGAACTTCATCCGCCAGATCTGTCTAACGACATTGCCTAACTAGGCGAATTGTGAATGTTTCTGTCAGGAAATAACCCTATTTAGATGCGACAAGAAGTAAAATCCTTCGGGAGCATTATGGAGTGGCTATTGCAGCAGAAGCAATGAGAGGGAACTTCTTGTGAATGGTTAGCCCAGTGGACTCGGTCATGTCCAGCTCCTCCACACCATCAGGCAATCTCCAATCGAACTTGTGCAACAGATTAACCAAAGCAAGTTCATCCACAGCAATGGCAAATGCGATTCCTGGGCAGCCCCTCCGGCCAGCTCCGAATGGAATGAGCTCAAAATCATGTCCCTTGAAATCGATGGACAAGTTCAAGAACCTCTCGGGATGGAACTCCTCCGGCGAGTCCCACAGGGAAGGGTCTCTTGCGATGGCCCAAGCATTAACAATCACTCGCGTCCCCGCCGCAACGTCATAGCCGTTCACTCTGGTGTCTTGGGTCGACTCTCGGGGGGACTAGTAGAGGGATCGGAGGATGCAGTCGGAGTGTTTCCTTGATCACGGCCTTCAAGTAGCACATCTGGCCCAGGTCGTCCTCGGTTATGCTGGACTTGTCACTGGCAACCCTTCTGACTTCGTCTTGTGCTCGTCGCATTGCATTCGGATGCCTCAAAAGCTCGGTCATCCCCCACTCTAGGACAGTGTATGTAGTGTCTGTTCCCGCTGCGAATGCATCCTGCAATTATAATTCGCCCATCAATCCGAAGTGTCCCAAAATAGTGTTCCTTGACCGAAAGGAGTAGCTCAATCAGAGAACGTGAACGATTGGATCTAGACTATACAAGGCTCCGTTCACTTCAACCTGACTCTACATGGTCAGTACCAACATGTAGTGGCCTAGGGTTATTCGAAAACCCTTTTTATAAGTTAATTTAAGTGCAAATTGTCTTTTCAGCTTATGTTGTTTTTAAGGATCTTGCATGTCTCATTCTCCACGAACAAGATCCACGGACGTTGCACGCTGATCGACCAAAAGAGGTATTATATCGTCTGTTTGCACGAGACATGTACTAAACTAACAAATTGAAAAACTTGCCGAGACAAAAATTCTGTAATGGAACTGTTGGAATTTGTGATTTGATTTCCAGAGTCTTCTAGAATGGGCATTTGCTAGTGAAGCCTAGAAATATTTAGACTAGACAAGATATTTTCTGAATAGATATTTATAGATAAGTCTAGATGTATCTACTGTAATTGACTATGGCAGTGGAGTCTTCTATAGATAGGCTTAATGCTCATTCATGTTGAGAGTGAGGAGCATGAAAATAAACACCATATTATGTAGCTCCTTCACCAACACATCCTCCAACAATGGTACTATTAATTCTATCAATTAATCAAACTATATTTGTCTTGCTATATTTCCTTAAAAGTATACTATTTTTGTCTATTTCTCTACATGACCTAGACCATACACACACTTACACACATCAAAGCACAAACTATCACCGATATCTAAATGATGCTTATGCCGACAATCTAATTTTCAACCTCGTATCAAAGCTCCAAATTCCTATAATTGGTATCAGTTTCGTTCGGATTATGGGCGTTTTTCCTCACCATGCACAACCAAAATCAAAGCTTAAGCCAGAATGAGAGCCAACAAAGCTAGAGCAAAAGCGAGAGAGAGAGTTGGAGCCGGAGCTAGAGCCTATGGGAGCTAAAGCCCGAGCCCTATCCAGAATTTTAAAATAACAAAAAAGGGCCAACATCTCCTCATAAAAAACTATCCATCTCTACTTTCAATGGGAACAACTGCAACTGGGAGCATTTTGATGGCCCAAAACATAGGAGACATAGTCAGGAAAAAGGCATGCAGAGTCGAAGCAAGATGCAAGTATTTCGGCAAATCAACGACAAAAGGATGGAAGGGTTCTTGGAGTTAAGATTGTGAAAAAGGCATGGAACACAAACTATAGCAAGAAATTCTAGCCAAATTTGAGACGATTCAAAGCATGGCGGAAATATCACTTAATTGGATCAAGGGAGAGTGATTTGTGATTCAATTTCTAGAGACTTCTAGGATAGGCATTCGCTAGTGAAGTCTTAGCAAAATATAGCATGGACAAGATATTTGTTGAATAGATATTTGTAGATAAGTCTAATCTATATAGTGTAATTAACTCTGGCGGTGGAGTTCACTATAAATAGGCTTAAAGTTCATTCATGTTGAGGGTGAGGAGCATGAAAATAAACTCCACATCATGTAGCTACTTCACCAACTCCTCCAACTATTGTAATACCAATTCTATCAACTGATCAAACTATTCTTGTTCCAGGAAACCTCGCTATATTCCTTAAAATATACTCCTCTGTCCATTCATCTACATCAACTAGACCATACGCACATATACTTACCCACATCAAAACACAAATTATCACCCATATCCAAATCATGCTTCCTCGGACAATCTAATTTTCGACTCCCAATTTCTATTGGAACAAAAGGGCCAGGCAAAAATTTTGCGTTACCAAGATAAGAGCCTTCATGCAAACTCGATCGATGGAAATACCGATGGTGCTCTCCTTTTGGATAGAAAGCAAGATGTCCACAAAATCTGCTTTGTCTTCTGGTACTTTGTCGCCACCGTCACATCTCTCTCTCTTCTCCACATGCTCTTCAACAACTTCATCCAAGAAACCATCAAATTCTTTAGCGACCTTGTCCATCTTCTCGTCCAAACCACTCAGTCGATCCACCCATGCAAGCCACGGAATATAATCCCCGAAGTTGAAAACCCCCCAACAACTCCACAAACTCTATCAGCATCTCCTTGAACGTCCTCCCACCGTACTTCCTCCCCAAAGCCACTCTACACACCACATTGTTGGCGAGCGCCGCGAACGCCTCGCTCAAGTTCACATTAGCCGGCGACACGGAAGAGAGCGAGCCCTCGATGTCGCCGACCAGGTTGGCGACCTCTTCCTCCCGGACTGTGCGAAACGACTGGACCCTCTTGTTGCTCAGGAGGTGCAATACGAACACGCTCTTCATCTGCCTCCAGTACTCGCCATACGGCGCCATCGCCACGTCCTTCTGGTCATAGAGAAGCTTTCTGAAGATGCTCGACTTCGGCCGGTCAGAGAAGACGAGATCGTGGGTCTTCAGGATCTCGCGGGCGGCGTCCACCGACGAGACGACAAGCGCCGGGACGCGGCCGAGGTGGAGGCCCATGAGAGGGCCATGTTTTCGTGACAAGTTCGCAAGGGAGGAGTGAGGGCGCGAGCCGAGTTGGTGGAGGTTTCCGAGGATGGGAAGCTTCGGCGGTGAAGGTGGTGGGCGGCGGTGCTTTTTGGCGGTGGACGGTGGGAGCCACCATTTGAAGAGGAGTAAGATGAAGATGGTGAACGATATCAGAATGGGATAAAGACACGGTCTGATCAGTTCACCTGGCATGATTCCCCTATTTTGTTAGTTCCCTCTGCGTTTGGTTCTTCTTATGGGAGTTCCCGATCTGGACATGGGAACTAAAGTTGATCTGAATCAGAACGTGTACGTCCGACAAAGTTCGCGACCCACTAAGCCTTCACAGCAGACGACAGTCGGTGCTGGACGTGGACATGCAGGCGATCGCTCATCATTTACTTGCGAGATTTCGATTTGCCTTGTCCGTGGTTAAAGTCTCTTTTCCTTTTACGGCTACTATCGCCATGACTCGGATCGACATGATTCTTAATACGTGCGGGAAGTCAATGGTAGTATTGTTCAGTGGGGAAGCCCCTCTCCTCTATCAATGGAAAGATCTTCGTGCGTTGCGTGATAAGGACTCGTAGAAAAGATCGAGAAAATTTGCATTAGTAGGAATATAAAGCCGAAGTCAAAGGCTATTTGCGCCTCATCTGCTGCAAGGGGAATAGCCGCTGCTAGTGTGAAAAAGTTGATGGGAGTTTGAAGGGTTCAATCGCCCACCAGCCGCCGCGACAGAGACCCCATCTGCCCCATATGCTAGATGAAGATTTTTTCACAGGAGTCCTCCGGCCACACGATGTCTTCTTATAGGATATTTGCGCCTTATCTGTTCAGGATGTGGACGATTGCACTCGTTCCCAGAAAAAAAAAATGAATTTTTCCATTACATTTCTTGTCTTTTAATGCATTTTATTTTGCCTTTTTTGTCCACGCCTTAAATTTATCAATTCTTGTATAAACTTATCTATCTTTTTATATGACTGATTTACCAACTTTTTTTCTGGTTATGGTATCGACTAGCTTTGGATTACCTACTCTATTCAAGTTACTTACTAATGTTTACTTGATTTTCTTTTTCGTCTTTTGTTGTCATTTGCCAATTTTTATTTGTGTTTCTTAGAAAACATCATGAATTTATCAAACTCTTATGTAAACTTAATAACCTTTATTTGTGTGACTTCTCAACTTTCCTCGCATTAGGTTATCAATTAGTTTTGGCTTACGAACTCTTATTTGAATTGCTCATCGATATTTTCTACTTTTATTTGTCTTACTAAACCGTGAAATTCACCAATTTTGGTTATAAACTATCAACGTTGATTACGCCGAACACCAATTTTTCTTCATTGAGTTACCAATTAATTTGCCTTTACCCGTTAACTTCACCAATTCCGATTATAAACTATCAACATTGATTACGCCGAACACCATTTTTTCTTCATTGAGTTACCCATTAATTTGCCTTTACCAACTCTTTTCAAGTTAGTTACCAATGTTTATTTGGCTTTTTCATACTAACAACTTCACTTACATTTGGCCATAAAACCTTTTCAAGTGTTCATCGGATTTTATGTACTTTTCTAACCAATTATTACATAAAAATTGCAACCTTTAGTTGTGTGAATTACCAAAATTTTTTTCTGATTAAGTTACCAATTATGTTTTCTTAATTTTATCCAACTTTTCTATTGAGTTACTACTTTTATTTGCATATCTTAGCAATACCTTATATTTGCCAACTGCTTTTTTGAAATTAATACCCTGAATTGCAATGATTACTACATTTTTTTCAATTAAGTTATCAATTAGTTCTATATTCCCAACTCTTATTTGAGTAAGATAACATTTATTTTTGACGTTACCATCTTTTTTCCGTTTATGTCACCAAAACTTCTCTTATCTTTTATAAAGTTTCATTTAATCCTCGAAACTAGGCTATGCAAAGTAGAGGTGAGCATGGTTCTACAAGAGAACCGGGAACCAAGAAACGAACCCGTGGTTCCGGTTCGGTTCTAGGTTCTAGTGAAATAGGGTCTAATTCCTGATTCCGCATTTTGAGGAACCGCCGGATCCGGTTCCACTCCGGTTCTTGATTTTCTATGGAACCAAACCGGAATCGGCATTTTTAAACCCTAACTTTATGTTTCTACTTTCTAAGTTTCTTCTATTCTTCTCACTTCTCCCTCTAAAACCTCAACGCAGCGGCAGCATGCCCGACGGCTTTGGGAAAGCATAAGTGAGAGCGACGATCTCCCACGCCCTCGAGTGACCATCCCTCACGGTCCTTTGGGCTCTGCTCCCTCCCCTGTCCTTCGACGATGACCTTTACCTCGCCGTCCATCGCCTCATCCTTAGTATCCACATCTCCGATGGCGTCCCCAACTTCCTCTTGCTCAACAACGTCCAAAGTTGTCCCCAGCTTCCTCTTGCTCAACGGCGACCAAGTTGTCCAGATTTGAGTTGCTCAAGCTCAGATACTTGTGCAGCTAGTTCAATTCTCCTCGATTTTGCTCGCTTTCTGACGCCTCCTTTTGCATTGTCTGTTGAAAACTTGATAAGATTCGTTGAGAGGTTGTGCATTTTGTTGCTCGAGATGCACGGCCTTCTTGATAGAGAGCAATTGACTTGGGGTTCGTTTTGGTCTCCATTTGATAGATTGCTTGAGCATATTGGTTCTGGTTTAATGACTCTTAGGCAACCCAAACCTTGATGGAATGATTTTGTTGCTCTTAGTAATTAGGTTCTTGAATGGAAATTTCGAGCAAATCTTCCTGATAAGATGATTAGATCGTAACCCCATCACTCTGTGCTTAAACCAAAGATGACAAAATCTGAAAGAAGCACTTTGAGGTCTGATTTGGTTCGAATAGAACACACAACACAATCTCATCCTAATATTCATGAAAATTTGGAGGGCTTTGGATTCGGCAAAAGCTAATAGCGAACCAATAAATGATTAAGAGAATCGGACCTTTTGTTACTTCTCTTGCCTGTATATGTCAGCTGATGTTTTGTTGAGTGTGAGCTTCTGTTTGAATAAGAACAAACAACTTGGAATGCATTTAGTTTACAGCTAATGATTATAGGTAAATGAACCTTACTTGCTCCATAGAAAACTAGAGTGGATTACTCTAAATTGTACTATGGTCAAGGATGAATATTCTGAGGCTGCGTGTCCCACTTTCCTGTTTTCGTGTTGTGGGAATCATGTGATGGTAAAATGACACAAAGTTATGTGTTTTCTATATTGTGTAAGGATACTTAGCTTTAAAAGTTGATGATCTTAATTCACAATCTTCCACTTTGGTAATGCATTGGCTTTTTTTTATCAACTGCTAATCACTCTCTCGATTAAAAATGATTACGTGGATGTTAGAGCTGTTTTTCTTAAGTGTTCTTAGCAAAATTGTCGGGTTCTCGAGTATCATGGAACCTGTGACAAGGTAAGTTCCTAGAATACATAGGGTAGGTTCTAGGTTTCAAAAAATGAGGAACATGTACTTGCGGATAGGCTCAGGGTTCCAGGTGGAACATACTTGGAGCCTAAACCGCTCACCCCTAGTGCAAAGAATAAGCAATCCACAGGGGGAGGGGGAGTTGCTTGCTATATATTTTAAGGAGCTAGGTAGGCTATAAAGGGCTAAGAAGAGGGAAAGAGAAAGGGAGGCGTCGCTCAACAGGGAAGGAAGAGCTAAGAGAGAGTAGAGATAGCTTATAGAGAATTGAGAGAAATTGTGAGAAGGGAGAGGGATATCGGTCGTGCAGGTATAGGTGACTTGTTGCTGCTACTTGCTGTGTTGATTTACCGTCGTTTGCCGCCGGTTGAGCCCCGACCGTGTAGGTTCTTCCCTAGGCTTTCGAGTGCCCTGTTTTGGCAATAAGGGGTTCATCGGGCCGAGACCCCTAATTCCTTAGGTCCAGCGAGTCTCCGACCAGTTTATACCATAACATGCTTGCTTTGAGGTCCCTAGGTGGTGTCCTTGTAGTCTCGGCATGAATGGTTGGCCTTGGTTGAGTCTTGGTATTCCTCTAAGCCTCTACATCTTACCCGCTCGACGAAATGTCCATTGTTGGGCCGTGGCCTTTTGGTGCTCCTCGTGACTTGCTTTAGGTTCGATATATTTGTATGAGCTTCCTGTATTATTTTCCTTATGCTATTTATGTGTGTCGGACCGAGCGGTGGTTTCAGCACATCATGGTAGAGAAGGGGATGGTTTCGGTGCCTCGACCGAGCCTCCGGCTGGCGATGGGTGGTCCCTTAGTTGTCGGGGTGAGGCGTCAAGACTGGCTGGAGCTGATGGCCAAGTCGGTTGAAGTCCGCCGAGCGTCCTGCGTCAAGAATAGGTCCGATGATGCGCGCAGGAGTAGACTCTCATTAGAATGGACCGGTCGGACCAGGCCTGAGCGCGCCATTGCGCCGGTCCGACTTAGTTTTAAAGAGTATGGAAGCCGGGCCGAGCACACGGGTGGGCCTCGAGATCGTCTGGGCGAGTTGGAACAATGGGCTGGAGGTACTGCGAGGGGTTTCTTGGGCCGAGCGCCCGTATTGGGCCTCGCGTGGGAACTGGACCAACAAAGGAAGAGAAGGCCGGGCTGGGCTCCCTTGGTTGCCTCTGTCTGGGCTGAGGAAGGACTACCCGTGAAGGGCTCCCTCGCCTGACTTGGGCCAAGCCCACAAGCTTGACCCAGTTCGGGCTCAGGAACCCGACCTGAGCCCGAAATTAAAAAAAGTTAAAAGTATTAAAAATCCAGAAAATCTAACAAAAAAATAACAAAAATTGGAAAATGTTTGGAAATGATTTTTAGGCCTTTAGCCTAATTGTTGTTTTTTAGGTGTTTGTCTGGCAATGGCGATCGACCAATGTACAATTCGGTCTAATTTTATAGACCCAATCATGTCTCGGGTTGATATTTAGGATTGCAATAAATATATGTTGTATCTGCTTGTTTTTATTCCCAGTTTTTAATTAGCTATTTCAATACTTGCGCATTCATTTACCGCACTATATTTTGATGAATTGTGTATTAATCGCTTTCCTAAAGCTAGGTTAGGATTAGACTAGAATTTGAGCGAAAATGAAAAAAAGGACAAACAAACAGAATGCATGATCCTTTAGCAATGGCCTGATACACGTAGGCTTTGAATTATAATCAAAATGCAGTCACCTTAGAAAACCATCAACTAGTTAGGTATCGAAATGACACTAATTAGATGTTGACACCAAATTTTATAACCTTTCAATTTTTTGCATAAAAAATTAGAGCTAATCATTTAGTTCTAAACAAAAATAAATAAATCATGTTTCATCTTTACTTTTGTCATTCATGCATGATCCGTATTTAATGGACCACGGTGAAGTGACGGGAATTGATCATTTAAATTGACGACGAAAAAATAAAATTGTGTTAAGGCATTGGAGAGCATGTCGGCGAAAATTTCAAATAATAAGATCATATTATTCCGACGGTGTTACTCCGTGGTCACCTTGAGCATCAGTATAACTTTCTGCTCTCACTTGCATCGTGGCGACCGTCGCCATCCGCATTGAGGCAGCCCCTCGATCCCGGTATCGCCGTTCGCCTATAGTCATAAATCCTCGTTGCCTTGATCCACGGACCTCTCAGACCACAATGAGCTATTTTGGTTCCTGGAGTTGTAACACTTCGCGGACATCCACAAAAGCATCGATATATCTAAGGACATGAGCTTCACAAGGGAGGGGATGCGATGACGATATTGATGCTTAGGAAAGAGTAATTTTTTATGGAAATCTCTTTTATATTTCACTGATTTATTCTTTTTGCAGGATTCATGCAAAAAGTCGTTCATGCATAAGGGATTCATGGACTTATTCTTCCATTTTACAAAGAAAGGCAATAGGATCCGTGAAGCTTTTACTGTTGTTGCTCAGCCCGATGTTCTCACAACAGCCTCTCACCGAGTGCTCTTCACCGAGAAATTGCCAAGAAGCATGACCACCTTCAGCGCCCTCGCGTGGACACTTTTGCCTTGAGTACCGAAGCTGAACGCTCAATCCGCTAGCAAGCCATCTGCGGATCCGCAGAGACCGAGACCGACGCCACATACAATTGAGCCCACGTGTTTTGTAATTGATCAAGACCAATCCACGTGGATTTGAGGATAAAAATTCAGGCGGTGGTCAAAAATGGGAAAGCGGGAGATCCTGTGAGGTCGTGATGCAAAAGTCAGAGGACGAAAAGACCAAACATTCTCCATGCGCGTCCATGTTCTATTTTTCCTGTTGATGCTTTCCTCGGAAAATCCTCATAGCCGAACCTGAGCCACCACGAATCCACCTGTTCAAGATCGAATTGATTTGATATCCGTTCAAATTCGGAAAGGTAATCCTCGGATAAAGTAAAATTTCTCATATTGAGTAGATTAGAATATTTACTTGCCAGTTTGAGAGTAGTGCATATATTGAGTATTTTGTTGCAAGATTTTGGATAATTGAGATATTTTGTTGCCTTGATTGGAAGATTTGCACGTTAAATTTAGAAATCGAAGATTCGAATAAATCTTGCGATATATCCCACTTGCTTAATTTGAAAATTGTGATTTGATTGAGATATTTTTGGAGTTTTGGTGATAATGTTAATGCGCCAAAAAAAAAAAAAAATATTCTGAATATATCAAAAAAATTTTAAAATGTGATCGATTAGGAAAAACTCTAATACGCAACCGCACACATGGGAATAAGTCCATTTATTAGGCTTTAGATGGAATTATTTTCATAGGAATTTCGAATTTTAGGGTCGATCCGTAAAAACTTAATTCGAAATATTCAGTAATTATCTTTTTCATTAAAAGATTTGCAACTTGAATTTAAATTCATTCATAAAAACTTAAAATCACAAAAAATCAGAAAAATTCAATAAAAGAAACAGATCATTCGTGTCTCATGTTTAATTTTCATATTGCAAAATCTCGAAAAAAAAAAAAGAAGATGTAGGAGATATGGTTTCTTAGAAATCACGTCTCATCGAATTTAGGATTTTCTAGAAATCCTATCTCATGGATTACATTCAATAAACAAAATATTTTGCATCCATTAGGATAGATTTTAAAAGTAGTAGACTTAGGGTTAAGAATTTTCTTAAAATTTGGGGCTTAGTGCGAATTAAATCCAAAAACTTTAAGATAATCTTGAACCGATTCACTCTCATTTTCCATTAATTTTTAATTTCGGAAATACATCAAAAATACAAAAAAAACATAAAAGAAAACCCAAAATTACACTTTTGAACTTCAAGTTAGAATTCATCAAAATTGCCAAATTAAACTTTTTCATGAGAATGGTACGAAAGGGCATTAATTGAAAAAATTAATGTAAAAGTTCCAAACTTAAGATCTGGTTCGAAATAAAATAGTTTTCCCGCTATTTTATTTAGGTTTTAATCAACCTACAGAAATGATTAGTGGCCCTCCAAAAAATAAAATCTTTTGCTAAATAATTACTTGAACCATAAGTCACGATTTGGTAGAACTTGGGAGAGTTGAACTAGTTAGTTAATTCATTGATTAATCTAGTAATCCATTAACCTAAAATTGAAAAACCCGATTTTAGGTGACATTAGATAATTAGCTTAAACAAGTTCCGGGCCCTAGAATTTATGATTGCGTAGGAATCGAGATAATAATACCGTGTCTCGATTGATTTCTTGCCGATCCCAATGGGGTAGTGACGATTCCTAGTTAATTGTTTAGATTGTTAATCATGAAAACGAAATTCAACGTCACATGAGATATGGGCTCGGAAGAGTCCACACCTAGACTGATGACAATACCTCTAAACCTATGGCCCACCAGGTACGCGCATGGGGAAAAGTAGGTAATGACAACCTTTCAACGAGGGGTTGATCAGAATTGTTATTTGTGTGCCTTTTGAGGAATCTGCGAGTCCTTTGATTAAACACGATTTGACGATTTCTATAAATATCTTGGATTTATTTGGTGAGAAAAGATGGTGACCTTGATGGACTTTCCTAAACTAACTAGTCATGAGTAATTTCTGAGAAAAGATGGTGAGCTTGATAGACTTTATTAATCTCAACGCACTTTTATTTTCCTACTTACAAATTTTTTAGGATTAGATTATCAATTGATTGGGCTATTACAAACCTGAGAATTACCAACTTTCCTTTTAGAATTAATACCAAAAAATAGTAGATAAACTCCTTTATGTTAATGACTACGAACTTTTTGACTAAGTAATTTAATAGAAAAGTAAAAAAAAAAAAATCAAATAAATGTTGACTATTTCAAATGAGATTTTGTAATAAAAAATTCTAAAAACTAATCGAGAGAAAATTGGTAAGTCAATTTACTTAAAGTTAGTGATTTCATATGAGAGTTGGTAAGTTTAAGGAATAGTTAAGAAAGGTAAATAATGAGAAGAAATAAACCTGGTAAGTAATACTCAAATGAAAACCGGTAGCTCAAAAGTAGTTGATAGCTTAATCGGAAAAAAGTTGGTAAGTCATTATAAATTAAGGTCAGTAAGTTCTACAAAGGGTTGGCAAATGTAAGGCCTTACTAACAAATGCAAATAAAAGTTTGTAAGAAAAATTGAAAAACGAAGCCAATCCGGGCAATTCATGAAAAAAAGCTAATATTGGTCTGTGATCTCGGGAAAGAATATTAAATGAGAGGGTTTACTATTTACGGAAAATAAAAGTCGATAACTCAATGAACAAAGTCAAAAAAATAAATAATTAAATGTTGGTAAGTAAGTCTAATGAGAAGTTGCCAATTCAAAATTAATTGATAATCTAATCTGACAAAAGCTGGTAAGTTGCTTTAATTTAGCTTAGAAATTTCATATACGAGAGTTAATAAATTCAAACATTTGCAAATGCATTAAGATTTGCTTTTTGGCCCTAATTTAGCCCTCATTTATCAATTTGGGCAAGCAAGGGCCAATGAGATCGTTATTGTGGGGTTTGCTGATAGGAGTTTTTTTTTTTTTACGAGTCACATCAGTCGATTTATAATAAAGTAATAAAGAAAATCACCTTTGGCATGAAAATGAATGACTTTTAACCAACACGAGACGCGAGTGATAGAAAAAATAAATAATTTGTGGTCTTAAGTGAATGTCATATAAAAATTATAACATTTATAGTGTTCATCCCATTAATAAATTATATAACTAAAAATTGGTAAGTTGGTACAAAATTGGTGATTTGCAAAATTTAAAAAAGGTTGGTTATTTTATAAAAGAATAAATTGGTAGATTCTCAACAAGTTTACCTAGACAAAAAGGCATTAGTCAATTTTTTAACCTAACTCTTTCAGACAATTATAGCCACTTACCCGAAAAAAATCTGCATTTGGGGCGTGGAGCAACGGAGCATCTGTGGATAGTTAAGAAAAACATAATAAACTAAGTTGCGCTTGTTTCTAGAAAAATTCAAAATTTTAAAAGAAAATTTTGAAAAATACTCGCTTGTCTTGACCTCCGTGTTCAATTCCTTAGGCCAGATGGGACCTGCCTTGGGTTTAGTAGGGCTTATAACTTTAAAGTCTTGCTCAAATCCTCAATCATATATATTATTGAAGAACTTAAATGGAATGTCAAGCTATAGGGGAGGATAAGGGCGCGCATGACAAAAGTTCTATTTCATTATTTTTTTATTTTTCTATTTCAGGAAAAAAAGTTTAGAGTAGAAATTTGTTTAGTAATAAAATTTCATTTTTCTATTTTTGGGACAAATTTTTAGCCCGAAATAATTTTGAAACAAAAGTAAGAAGTAGAAATTTTTTACTTTTCTATTTCTAAGAATTTTTCTAGTTGCTTACTCTCTATCTCTCAAGTACGGTCTCCCTCTCTCTCTCGCGTTCCTGTTGTCCGTCACCCTCTGCCGATTGCATGTGACCCACCGACAAGTGGCTAGTCACCATCCGCTCACCGTTGGTCATCATTCTCCCCGTCTATGGCTGCCCACCGTCATCGCCCATTCGCCGATCTCCATCCACCAATCACCACCCATCAACCGTTCGCTGTCTCCATCTACTAGTCACTATACGCAGTGTCTCTGGTCGCTCTCCATTGGTCGCTAGCCGCTGGTCCTCGGTCCCAGGCCTGTAATCTCCAGGTTGCCTCTCTCACATCCCCGACGCTATTCGTTAGTCTCGGTCCCCGTAGCCATTCGCCCACCGCCGTCCGTCGACCTCCATTTGCTCATTGTCATCCGCTAATCACCTCGCCACCGTCACCGGTGCCTAACCACAAAAATTTTATATTGTTATCAAATGATTTTTTTTTTTTTGAATGGAAATTTTGGTGTTGTTATCAAATGTGTATCTCTCGCTCGAAAAATCATCAAGGGAATGGTTTGTTGAAGTATGTCCTACATTACTTGACAACGGGTTCGAATGCTCTTTATATTCATGTGGTCTCCCTCCACATATTAATTTAATTTTTTGAGTTAGACTATCTAACATAGTATCGTGAGCCGTGCTTTCCCTTCCACGAATATGTGTGGTAAAACAATTCCTAAAAAACTCCACGTGAATGTGCGTAGTCAAAATTTCACGTACCGCTCATAATCCGGCTTGCACGTAAGTGAGGGTGTTGAGGTATGTCCCACAATGCTTGACAAAGGGTTCTAAATGCTCTTTATATTCATGTGGTCTCCCTCCACCTATTAGCTTAAACTTTTATATTGGACTTTCTAACAGTTGTCATTGGCACCTAATTCAACCACTAGGAGGAGGGCTTTGTTTTTTGGCCTATTGTAACTGTTCTTCTCGATATCAATCAGAAACATCCACAATATCCTTTTGCGCCTTCGTGGCCTTTGCTTTCATCCGAATGTTCGCTTGGTATCTCGTCAAAAAGACTATCAAAGCATCTAAAAGTGTGCTGAAGTCTAGGCTTCATCCTGATCATGCTGTGAATGAATTCCAAAGAAGAAAAAAAATCTCCTATACTGAATTCCCCAAGCAGCTCCTAAAATTACTCCAGCATCTTCTGAAACCCATGCTCATCATAGTCTCCTCCTGCTAAAAAGTGCCTCCCAAAAGCACTCCACCAAAGAACGTTACTCGTATATAACGAGTAGTTTAAATAGATTTATGGTTCCTTGACAAGAATCTGCCACCTAGTAAACTGAACGGGCAACTTCCTCCTCCCTCACATAGCTAAATGACTGAGCAATTCGAGTATGCAGATTATCCTTATATGCCTCCAATAAGCTCCACAGGGAGAGAAGGCCATGTTCGTGCTGTCGTAAAACAACTGCTTGGCAGAGAAGATTTGAGGGCGGTTCACGAGTGCTAGGTCATGTGTTTTCATATCCTCCTTGGCCGTCGCAGCCCGCACTTCCTCGCGAAGTGATGCAGAGATATGTCTGGCAATTTGCCAAACTGGTGGAGATTGCCAATGATCAGTAACTTGGGAAGGCCCGTTGGGAGGTTACTCTTTCTTTCCCTAGACTCGCTCTTCCTGAAAGCTATCAACAAAGCTACTAGGACCAAGCATGTTGGGAGAAACAGATCCCTGAGGAGAGGCATTACAAGGTATGTACTGTTGCTATTCTCTACTTCCTTTTTACTCCTATACAGTTTTGCATATGGAAGTCACTGAAACTATCTACTGATTTGCTGGCCATATGTTTTTCATTTTAGTCATGTCAGTCTTGAAAAAATATCCCTCTCTGGTGATTATATGATGCATTTCTCTGAGACAAAGACATTCACATGCAAGGAGGTGTCCCTGTGTCAAATTCTTTATGCCTTGAAAGTCTTCCTAGCACAAAATAATGCGGCTAGGAATTTTTTTTTTTTTTTGGTTGGAAATGCAGCTAGGATTAGCAATGCTAATTGCGACGTAAAATCCGTGCTATTATATGTTGTAATATAACGCGAAAACTAACCAAATCTTACAAATAAGTCAATGCGAAAAAATATAGAAAAATAATGAGGAACGATAAATGACACCAAAGATTACGTAGTTCAGTCCGAATATCGGTACCTATATCTACAAGAAGAGTCAGCAAGAACAATCCACTATAATCGGAGAATCCGAGTTACAATCACTCAATACGCTCGTGTTTCCCGCACTTAGATTATACTCAAATACAAAATGTTTACAAATAAAATAACTCACGATTAGATATAATAAGCTCACTGCACAAATCAATCATCGTGTTCTAGCTCTTTGTGCGTCCGCTCTCTGTACAAACCTTCTCAAAGAAACAACCTTACCATTCGCTAGGACATCTCCGATGAAATGGTACATGATGTTGATATGCTTTGTCTACTCGTGATAAATTGATTTATATGCCGGATAAATTGCACTTTGGTTGTCATAGTGTATATCAACACTTTTATGTTCTAACCCAAAGTCCATGAGGAAACCATGTAACCATATCGTCTCCTTCGCTATAAAGGTCAATGCAATGTACTCTACCTTAGTCGACAACAAAGCAACGTGGTCTTGTAAGGACGCCTTCCAATTAATCGCACCACCCGCAAGCATAAACACGTACCCTACTAAAGACCCGCACTCATCCAAGTTACCTGCATGATTAGAATCCACATAACCTTTGGTCTCACTAATATTATTGTCCCTCCAAGACACTATATCAATATTTGATATCCCCTTCAAATATCCGAGGGTTCATTTCACAACTTTTCAATGAGTTTTACCATAACGCTTCATATAACGACTAACTATGCTCATTGTTTGTGAAATATCAGACCTAGGGCATACCATAGCATACATAATACTACCCACTATACTAGAATAAGGAACACGTGACATATGTTCCTCTTCCTCGTCAATTTGCGGTGATAATTTAACTAAAAGTTTAAAGTGCTACGCTAATAGTGTACTCACAGACTTGGGCCGATCGCATATTAAAACGTGATATAATCTTCTCAATATATTTCTTTTGAGACAAGCGTAGTACTCTTGCAGTCCTATCACGCAAAATCTCCATACCCAAAATTTTCTTTATAGCACCTAAATCTTTCATTTCAAACTCAGCATTCAACCGCCTCTTCAAAGACATCAATATCAGACGTATTCTTCAACATATAATAGCAAATATATCAAAGACCCATCATCCAATCTCCTAAAATAAACTCCGCTATCCATCCGACTTTTTTGAATAGTCTTGACTAGCCATGAAAATATCAAAAATGCTTATACCACTATTTAGGAGACGATTTTAGCGCATTTAAAAAATTTTTTGGTAAATAAACATGGTCTTCTTTACCGGAATAGCAAATCCTTCCGTCCGCCTCATGTAAATCTACTCGTCCAACTCACCATAAAGAAACGTCGTTTTCACATCAAGCTGCTCCAACTATAGATCTTGTGCATCGGCTAAGGCAAGTAAAATATGAATAAAAGTATGTCTTACCATAAGAGAGAACACCTCTTCGTAGTCAATACCCTCCCTCTCGTATATATGCCTTCGCAATAAGTCTCGCTTTATACCTGGTTGCCTCGACCCCATGAATGCTCTCTTTTCATTTGTAGACCCATTTACTATCAACAATCTTTTAGTTCTATTGGTACTTTAACTAGCTCCCATGTTTGATTTCGATAGAATAATTTCATCTCTTCACTCATAACCCCTAGCCACTACGACGACTCAAAACTAGCAATCATCTTAGAGTAAGAAGAAGGCTAATCTATCCTCACCTCATCACCTATAGTCAAAACATAAGCAATATATGTATAACCATAACACACCGATGGTTTAATTTGCCTTCTCTCGTCCGTATGCGGCTATACTATGTTGCAGCTAAACCGGTTGTTCAAGATTACCGACTTCAAGAACTGCGACCTCATTTGCAGTCCCATCCTTTGTTACCTCTAAGGTCTCTAGAGTCTCCACCGAAGCTTCACCTTACTACCGACACCATGATCTATCTCGCTCGCTTACCGTGTCTCAAAAATCCTCTATCGAAACATTACAATCTCGTCAAAAATCACATCTCCATTGATTAGAAAATCAAGTGACCCGGGATCGGTGCACCACAGTGATAGCTGTCATCCCATGTGCATAATCTAGAAATGCGCCTTTCTCCGACTTCGACTCAAGCTTACCATCACTCACATAAGCATACGCAGGACATTCGAATACTCGTAACTGGAGTAATCAACGGTTTTCCCCAACCATGTTTTCTCTAGAGTCTTTCTCTCTATAGCAAATGATGGAGATCAATTAATCGAATAACATGCTATGTTCATTGCTTTCGACACAAAATTCCTTGCATATTCCAAGCATGTGCTCCGAGCTCACTCAAGTAAAGTTATGTTCTTCCGTTCTTCCACATCATTCTACCTGTGGTGTCCTAGATACTATGCGGTGTCTCACAATCCCTTCTTTTTCACAGTATTCAATAAAATCTTTACCATGAAACTCCATGCGGTTATCGGTTCTCAAGCACTTAATTTGTTTATTTGACTACTTCTCAATCAATACCTTAAATTTCTTAATCCATTCAAAAACATCATATTTGTGCTTTAAAATGTTTACTCATACCTTCTTGGAATAGTCATCCATAAATATCAATATATAACGCGGCACCTTTTCTCGAAGGAACCCAAAATGGCCCCCAGGACATCCGAATGAATATATTCCTCCGGTTGTTTGGTCGAATGAATACTTGTAGTAAATTTAATCTTGCTATACTTTCCAAAGATGTAATGCTCAGATAAGTCTAACTTACCTATCATCGACCCTTCAACAACCCCTTATCGCTCAAAGATTGTCATACATGCCTTACTCATGTGCCCTAAACGCATATATCATAATTGACTTAAATTAGAATTTGACTCACCCGATGAAATTGCAGCAACTCCTGTCACTATCTCTCTTAGTAAATGATAGAGAGAACTCATTTTCATCCTCTTCATCACTTGTCATAGCATCTCGAGATATCTTGAAGACTCCACCTTCAGCGATGTATTTACACTCGATTTCATCGAGTGTCCCTAGAGAAATAAGGTTCTTCTTGATCTCCGTAGACATGCCTCGCATTTGTCAATATGCGAACCACAACTTCGTGCATCCGAATCCGAACTGTCCATATCTCTACAACCTTGTAGGCTGCGTTATTTTCCATCAAAACTCTACCACCATCTACAATCTAGTAAGTAGTAAACTAATTCCTATGAGGCATCATATGATAAGAACACCTCAAATCTAGCACACATTTGTCTCCCTAACAAACCTGTAGCCACACACAAAAATAGCCTTTGCATCACTAGTACTCTCTTGAAAGAACATTCGCCACACTACTTATGGCTTTACGCTTATTACCTCTATTTCTTAGCTTAGAACAATCTCTCCCGATGTGTTCCTCCTCGCGACATTCAAAACATTTCACGCCTCCCTTGGACTTTATATGACGTGATTTAGACCTCTTTTATATTTGCTTGCTATTGAACCCCCGTTGTTGCTCTCTACCTCGAATCACTAGTGTTCTCGTGCTACATCCCCGCACCAGGCTATCATCTTGCAATTTTCTCTATCACTCCTAAGAAAACAATGCGGACTTTACCTCTTCCGAGGTAATCGTAGTACGCTCCCCGAAACAATGAATTAGTAAAGTGCTCTCATGACTCGGTAAAGAAGGTAACAACATCATGCCCAACTCTTCATCATCAAGTGTCATACCGACGCTTTTCAAATCCATCATGAGTTTATTAAATTCATCTAGGTGAATTCCAATAGGTGTACCTTTAGTATATCCGAACCGAAAAATCCTCTTTAACATATCCAAGAGATTGTGCAAACCCTTTGTTACATAAAGCGCTTGAAGTTTTGCCCACAACACTGCGGTATTTTTCTCATCGCCTACCTCTATTAGCGCTTCATCCAATAAATTCAACAGGATTAAACTCCTAGTTTTCCTCATTAACATATTTTTTTCAGCATCTTTCATTGTTTTGGATAGCTTAGCTTTGCCCTCAAATGCTTCGCTAAACCTTGAGTTGTAAATAATGCCTCCATCTTGAGATTCCATAACCCAAAGTTGTTCTTTCTATTAAATTTCTCAATTTTTATTTTCACTCCAAGCATAATTGTAAATACAAATTCCCGAGATAATAATCGACAAGCAAAAGCCCCAAATCACAATCCAAAAATATCTAATCCCAAGCTTTGATGACTAACTAGGATTTTGCAAATAAGTAAATGCGAAAAGTACAAAAAAAATAATGAGAAACGATAAAGGATACTAGAAATTACGTGGTTCGATCCGAATATCGGTATCTATATTCACGGTGAAAGCGTGAAAACAATTTACTATAATCGGATAATCGAAATCACAATCGCTTCAATACGCTCGTGTTTCTTATACTTAGATTATACTCAAATCCAAAATATTTATAAATAAAATAACTCACGTAATTGGATATAATAAGCTCACTGCACAAATCAATCACCGTGTTCCAGCTCTTCGTGTGTCCGCCCTCTGTACAGCTTCTCGAAGAAGCATCCCATACGCCTTTTTGTCTTTTTCTGTGTTCTTTTCGCGGCACGGCTTCTATTGTGCGGTTAAAGAACAAGGTGAGAAAGTGGCCCTTTAACGTGGTCCGCAAACTTAACCTTTTGATCGGGACCCACGTATCCAAAGAAAGAAGTGACGTCCACTTCTTTCTTTCCTCTCTACCAAGATTTACCTTTCTTCCACATAAAAAAAAAATATGCATAAAATAAGTGAGTCCCTTATTTTGTCCTCTAGCCACAAAGACCTTTATTGTGCAATTATAGATGTACGGCCCTTCGTGCTAAGCGATTTGGAAAAACCACTTCATCAAGTTAATCCTAATCGAAATGGGAATATGCACACGGATTCAAACTCGATACATAATTTAAAATTTTGGTATTTTTTTATTAATGTACGTAACTCGCGAGAGGTCCAATCAACAATAAAAAAAAATTAAAATAAAAAAAAATATTAAAAGTGAGTCGAAATTTTCCCAAGCCTTGGCCGACATCCCTTCCTCTGTTCTCTTCATCCTCCTTAGAACATGAACTTGTCAATAAATTAAAAAATAATAAAAAATGTAAAAATGTGTTGAAATTTTCCCAAATCATCGCCGACCTCCCTCCGTATGTTCTCTTTATCCTCCCCAGAACATGAACTTTTCAACCTTTAACAGTAAAACTTGAAATCATCAAAAGAAAGCGTCATCAATCTAAAGCATTAAGCGAAACTTCACAGCTGTCTACCACCGTCACGTCACCGGCATATTTATCACCAGAAGCCACCGCCGATCACCATTGAGTGACATAGAGTGCATATAATGGCAGAAACGAGGAGTCAGTTAAGTGAAGGCAAGTACATCAAGTGATCAGCATTTTGGACAAAAGCCATTTAAAATATGATAGGTTTGCTTCTCAAATGATCAATAACGCAAGCTAACGATCATGGATCTTACTTACGCATTTCATCGAGTAAATGACGGACATCTCAAGAAGACGATTTTATATGAAATGCGAATGCAACATTTTAATCCAGAAGCCTCTAGGGAGGATTTAATCAATTTTAATTATTTTCAATCCTCCGAAACGGGGGTCGCCGGCCGATGGAGGCTCTCGCTGCGGTCGGCAAGGCTCGCCGACCATTCTCCCCCTTGCCAACCATTGCCGATAATAGTAGGGGCGGCGGCAAGGGCTGTGTAAGCTCTCACCGCTTGTGCGGGGCCCTCTCCTTTTTTTAACTTTTTAACTTATTTTCAAATTTAATTTGATCTTTTAGCCTATTTTTAATTTTGGAAATCCACTGAGAAGCCCATATGGACTGAATTTTTTTTTAAAAAAATTGCCACGTCAAATTATAAATTTAATTATAAATTCCATGTAATCATTTTACCCTAAATTTTTTGGATTTAGCATTTAATCGATCGTTTTTTTTTCGATTTTAGCACTTAAGTAATCGTTTCGAAATTAAAGACACTAAAGTGAGCGTCGTACATAATTTTTGGCATTTCTTGTGCTCTTTTCATATCAGCCTAGGGAATGAGTATACGAGATAATTGATTCAAGATGGTATTATAACAATTGTCTATGTAAGGTCAAGCAAGAATCTACCTCAAAAGAAATGGAGTTGAAACGCTTTGCTTAAAATCACCACTCGACCTAATAATAGCATATCACTATTTATAAGGTTTAATGGGAAAAAAATAAGTTATTGAAAGTTATTGTTTGATATAACATTAGCCAAAACATGAGAAGTGAGTATCATCTGTTGCGTTAATAGAGGCGGAGTTATACTCTTAATGAAGTATAATATGATTTAGTAATGTGTTTATTAGTAACGACTTCACCTATATAAGCTTAGAAGTGGTGCCGCTTCTTACTAAAGTTAGAGTTACTTTCTAGAGAGCTCACGAAGCGGTACAAACACGAGGCACTAATAGTGCTAAGTAAATAAAAACTTCTTGTTGAAACAAGAGATTAGTATATGTGCTTTGTATGTCCGATTCTATCATATAAAGTAGCAAATTTAAAGTCAACAGCTATTTGTCACTTTTATAGAATTTTGAGATACTTGCTCGAATGAAAGTTTAACTCGAAAAAGACCTTTATGTATGTCTATTAATCTCGTGGAAATTTTGGATGTATCTCATTTTTAAAAAATTTATTTTGTGATTTTGTTTTACAAATAAAGTAGGGGATTATTGGTAATTTGTTTTAAAATAAATGAAGAGGTTACTTATTAGTGGTTGTCTCATAGGGATGCAACTTTTGAAAGGTCATGTATGCATTCGACATAACTCCTCAACATTCGAAAGGTTGTGTCTATTCAAAGATTTTCTTTATAAATTCATGAACGTTTCTCGTTCATTTTAGAACGTCGCTTCTATTTTCATTTTTCTCAAAAAGAATACTGTCTTTTTTCTAATTGTTTTCGTTGAGAAATTCTAGAAAAATAGTAGAATTATTATATGCTATTCTCACTTAAGATTTTGTTGTATCCTAGAAGATATTTATCAAAAATCATTAGCAATCGTTGTGAAGCAAATAAATCCTTAAAAAGAATATTAGCACTCCTCAAAGTCCGATTTCATTTGTTCCAATCATCATATTTACTAATAAATATCTCATGTCATATATTGTTCCTCGTTGATATCTCTAATGATTTTATTCGTTTATGTTTTGATGGGCTTCGTTTGTTTGATAGAAAATGTAGCAATTCTGAAAAATATTTTTCAAATAATCGTTTTCTAAGAAAATGACGATATTTTTCATTGTTTAGCTGAAAATTAAAAACTAATAGGAAAATATTTTCCACCGTTTGATATGGAATGGATTTTCCTTTTATGCACACCTTTTCATAAATTTTTTTATTTTCCTTTATTTTATTTTATTTTTTCTAAAAAAGAGTTTTTATTATTTTATTTTTAATTTTTCTTCACTTGTTTTTTTTACACTTTTTCCTTCTTTTTTGGTCGGTCGCCGTGGCAATGACCGACAATCAGCCACAGGCGAGCCCGCGGATCTGGGTAGTCGCTCGCCGCCGACTTCCGAGGAGAGAGAAATAAGAGATAGAGAGAGAGTGGGAGAGAGTTGCAGAGGAGCAAAAAGCTCGTGGAACCCGCCATCGGTAACAGGCGCGACGATGGGAGGCTTGAGCCCAGATCTGTTGAGTTTGCCGCAAGTGAGGCCTTGAGTTCTCGGAGTTCTCCGTGACTCGCCGACCTCTGACAAGGCGTCGATCTCGCCGAAGAAGCCGAGGAGGGAGACTATATTGGCAATCTCGGGGAGGGTGACAACGTGGAGGGAAGCGCGAGGCATCAGTGGGAGGAGGAGCGGCTTGGTTGCATGAGAAAGACGGGGAAACAGGAGCAGATCTAGAGAGAGAGAGGAGGAGAGGCCGCGCGAGGAAGATGGAGGAACAGGAGCAGATCTGTAAATGGAGGAGGGGACGCCAAGGCAAGTGGGCAACGTGAGGGGAGAGGGCACGAGCTCCAAGAGAGAAAAATTGGAAAATGATTTTCATTCACAGTTTTGAAAGGAGTATTTTCATTCATCCGAAAATATTTTATTTGACCATCTATTTTTCACTTCCCAAACAAAAAATATTATAAAAAATATTTTTTGAAAAAACTTTTTTCCGAAAATAAACGCAACCTTAATTACAAGATCCATGTCGTTTGCATTAATTTTACGACAATACATATGGGGTGAATTCTCGTGGCATTCGGATCAATTTTATAACAACACACATAAGGTAATGATAATGGGTCTTAACTAGGGAATTAAGCGGCAACAGCAAGGAGATGGACTTTCCTGTGGATGGTAAGACCAGTGCATTCGGTCATGTCCAAATCCTCCGGCTTCTAACCCTCGGGCAGTGCCCAATCGAACTGGTTCACCAGATTTGCCAAGACAAGTTCGTTGGTCGCCATCGCAAACGCCGTCCCAGGGCAACCCCTCCTCCCGGCGCCAAACGGGATCAACTCGAAGTCCTGTCCCTTGAAGTCCACCGAGCTGTTCAAGAATCTCTCCGGCTTGAACTCGTCCGGCTGGTCCCACGTGCCGGGGTCCCTCCCGATGGTCCATGCGTTCGTGATCACCATGGTCCCTGCCGCAATGTGGTAGCCACGGATTTTGACGTCCTGGGTTGACAGTCGCGGGACGAGGAGCGGGATCGGAGGGTGCAGGCGGAGAGTCTCTTTGATGACTGCTCGTAGGTAATGCATTCTCTCCAAGTCCTCATCAGTTACTATTGGCTTGCCATCCGTTATTTCGCGGACCTCGGTCTGAAGGTTGTTCATGGCTCAAGGGTGCCTCAAGAGCTCGGTCATTGCCCACTCCAGGACTGTGTACGTTGTATCAGTTCCAGCTGCAAATATGTCCTACACAAGCACAAGAATACTTCACAATCAATCAATTGTTGTTAGGAAATTATAATTGATTTTGAAGGAAACAAAACTACCATGCTTTGTTGAAAAGACTTTGATTTATACTTTGAGAATTTACTGCAAAGATATCTCTATGCCTTTTATACTGATAGAAATAGGGCTCGTGGTAGAGGCGGACTCATACGAAAATTATGACGAGATATATTTTAATATTTGATTTATCCTCATTGTTTAATCAATCTTACTCTTGATTATTTTAGCAGATTAAATTTCCCCAGTTAATTATTTGGTTAGAATTACGTTTCTAAGTTAAATTCATTGATCATCAATAACAAAGATATTCTCATTATTTTTCATATGAGGAATCTTGATTGATTGGGAATCACCCTCAAATAATTTTCTTTATTAGAATCTTGATTTATGGTGTTAAGGATTTCATTGTATGGGCAAGCAAATCCTTTCAAATCTCCCGATTCCTCTCACCTCAACGACTCGTGATATTTATTCGACAATCAACCAACGAAAAGTTTTGAAGATTGATCTCGGAGTGATTACTGTCTAGCGAGAAGCTTAGAAGGCAAGGAGAATATAAAGAGCACCAAGTTCGAAGAGAAGTAAGAGAGATTAAGAGATCAATATCCATATCTCAAAGAGCCTCATCCGTTTCTATTATCTACTTGTGCTTAAAGTGAGATCTTATGAGAAGTATAATACGAGTCAAGCGTGTAGAGTGGGATAACCTTGATAGAGATAGAGCTCGATTCTATTGGAAGTACTTGTGGTCAAGCAATCACATCTTTTTGCAATCTCTTATTTGATTACTTATTGAAATTTAGTCAGTAGATTGTTAGTATGGGAGAATGGACGTAAGCTTACTAAAAATTGAACTACTATAATTTATTATGCATTGTTTTACAGTTTCTACTCACCTCTATTTACTGTCTAGTAGAAGTACTGCATGATTTTGTTAACTACGTCCACTCCTATCAACCTTGAAGTTTTTAATTATCTTATCAAGTTTGATTATACTCACCTATTCACCCCCTAGCCAAAACAACAATTGTGACTCATGCGCTTTAAGAATACTTAAAAGGGAGCTTTACCAAGACGAGTGCTTTGATGCTATCCGCAGCAAGAGCAAAACCAACGGTCTTATCCTTCTCAATATCCAGCAAAACGTCCACAAAGTCTCTCCGATCTTCACCTCTGCCGCCGCCGATGCTCTTCTCGTCCATCTTCCTACGGTGCTTCTCCACCACCTCATCGAGGAACTGGTCGAACTCCCTCGCGACCAGCTCCACTTTTGCGTCTAGGCCAATCAGCTTGTTGATCCACCCAAGGCTCGGGATGAAGTCCCCAACGTTGAAAATCCCCAGCAACCCCATCATGTCGGCCAACAGTCCCTTAAACTTCTCGCCCTGAATGCCGTCGCTGTACTTCCTCCCCAGAGCCACCCGGCATATGATGTCGTTCGTCAGCGAAGCAAACGCGCTGCTCAGGTCCACCATGCGGTGCTGCTCGATCTTGTCCATCAACAGAGAGATCTCTTCTTCTCGGACCGTCCGAAATGACTGGACCCTCTTGTTGCTCAGCAATTGGAGCACACAGATACCCCTCATTTGCCTCCAGTACTCGCCGTACGGCGCCAGCGACACGTCCTTGCGATGGTACAGAAGCCTCTCGGATAGGGTTGACCTGAGTCAAAGAGTCAGTACACATGAAATTTTCGTTTTAAATATAAAAAAAAAGCTCTTAATCTAATAATACTTTCAATTATTTTTTATTACACAATCTTTCAATTAATAAGTATTTATACAAAACACTTAATAATGATGTGTGAATCTACGGTTGAAAATTGTATCGTTTCTAATAATACTGTCAAGAAGCATTTTTCATTAAAAAAATATAATGCCTTGAAATAGCACTGAGTTGAGACATCCACAATATCTGAAGTCCACCGTGACCTTCTCCAATCATAAAAGCTAAAAAAATTAAACTCTAGCAGAGAAGTAAGATGCATGAACATGGGTTCACAGGCTTAGGCCATACCTAGGTCGGTCGGAGAAAATGATGTCGTGGGTCTTCATGATGTCACGTGCGCAGTTGGCGGACGATACGACGAGCACAGGCGCGCCCCCGAAGTGGAGCATCATCAAGGGGCCATAGCATCTCGACAGGGCTTGGAGCGAGCGGTGAGGGTAATTGCCGAGCTGGTGGAGGTTCCCAATGATCGGGAGCCCCGGCGGTGAAGGCGGGAGGTGGAGGTTAGCGGCGGCCGCAGGGCCGGAGAAGAGGAGGCGGAGGCATTTGAGGGTGAGGAAGGAGATGAAGAGGACGAGTATGATCGAGGTCAGCAAGGGAGTGAAGGAGAGTAGTAACGGTGAGGCGTCGAAGCTCAACATCGGCGGTGGCGAGGGCGGTGGTTCGCTGCCTCTGCGCCTCGAGTGCAAAGATCTTTCTGGCCCTCTGTTTTTCACTTAGGGTTGTGAAGACGAGCGGTGGAGGGACAGGGGAGCGAAGGTGTGGATAATTTATATTGCTCGTGCTGTCGTGGAGCTGGCCACATGAATTTTCCTATGCAGAATAATATCATGAAATCTCCTACGTTGTTCTCTTGTCATAAAAGAAAATTGACTCTTCCCCCTCCGGTAAATTTTTAACGAACAGCCCTACTAAGGATTTTCTTCTATCACTGTACATGACCGACAACAATTTTCTTGAGGAAAATTACCAAAATACTCCTAAATTTATGGCAATTGTGTCAATTCATTCTAAATCTTTTTGCGATTGTGCTAATTCAATTTATTTGGCTGATCGGTATTGATATGGCGTCGACCGACACCGACGTGGCAAATTTTTAAATAATATTTTAAATCATTTTTTATTTTTAAATTATATTTACTTCCGACAAACATATCATTGTTACTATTATTTATTCGGTATATCGATTTTGTAATAATCGTCTAAATCTCTGTTTTATTGGGCCGTCTATAAGATTTACTTTCCAATAATCCCCCTCTTTGACAAAAGAACATTTTATCGTTTTGACCGGTGTGTAAGTGAATATATGTGATAAAATTCATCAATTTATAACTTGGTGTGAATGGTTGTTGCAATGCAAAGCAGCAGCACATAGCGACGAGGAAGAGATTCAAATTGAGATATATTGGCATGAAAAATGACTTCCTAGATAAAGCTAATATAGGAGGAGCATTAAGCTTGAGTTGGAGATTATCGAAGTGCATGAGCGAAGGGTGCCTGAATGAGCTCCATACATGAGAGAGTTATATGGTTTCAAGCAATTAAAATATTTGACCAAAAAAAAAAGCAATTAAAATACGCCAATTGGTTCATAAGTCGTGGTCCCTTGATGATTTCTCCATGCACAGGTATCGGGTTTTATTACACTTCACAACAAGTAATAATACATGAGGAGAGATTTTGATTTCAAATCTTTTTAGATCGCGCATTATTTCCATTCCCGTTATTTTTTTTTTTACACACTTCAGTTTTTGTCAAAGGTCTATATTATTTAATTATCAAATCACGAATTCATTTACGAACTTTAAAATTTTATGAAACCCTATGAAAGCCGTCGTAAAAAATTGATCAACAATTTATAACTCTACCATTCGACACCCGTAGTTGATCGGTAAGGGCATATGGTAACATTTCTCTACAAAAAATCAACTTCGACCGGAAGTTGATTTCTCTACTTCTCCTTAAAAGCATAAGTTAATTTTTCTACTTCTACTCCAAATTGACTTCCGATCGAGAAATTCGTTTAGTAACGGTTGAAAATTTCTACTTTTAAAACATTATTAACAAAATCTTCGTCGGCGGTTGGCAAGCGATTGGTGGGCAAGCGGTGACGATTGGTTGGCGGGCGACAGCGACGATGGTCGGTGGTAGGGCGGCGGCGACGATGGGCGGGCGAACGGGTGGGCAGCGAGGGGGACCGCCGGAGGCCGGGCGGCTACCCGGCGGTGGTCGGCGGCGGCGGGGGTTAGCGGCGGGTGTGGTCCAAAAAATGATTCTAGAGCCAAAAAGTTGAACTAAAAGTGAAAATTTTTTACTTCTCAAAATTGGCAAAAAAATTTCTATCATAAATGAAAAATTCTACCATAAGTCAATTTTTTTACCAAAAGGATTTTTACTTCGGAAGTGTTTTTACCAAACGGATTTTTCTCGCCAAATTGACTTATGACGGAGAAATTAAGAAGTAGAAGTGTTATCATGCAGGCTCTATGCTCCACAACAAAAGTGGCAGTTCTTTTGAAAAAAGGAAAAAAAAAGTGGCCGTTCTTCATAACACCAAGCAAAATTAATTTGGGAATTTCAGTTTATTTTGTCCTTTTAATTCAAATGAAGGATGGATTAAGTATCCAATTTAAGTAATTAAAGCATACACCGCTAGTGTACAAACAGTTTAATCCACCCTTCATTTGAGGATTTAAATTACTTAATCATATAAGTATTTACGTATGAGTTGTGTTAAAAAAATCTCATATCAAAAAAGTTGGTCCATAAAGCTTATAAGTGAAGTTAGGTGATCCTCCGGGCAAAGGTATCGAGCCAATGGTATTAAGGGTGAGCATAGTTCCGGAGTAGAACCTAAAACCCGAAACTAGACCGATAGAAAAACTGTTTGGTTTCAAGTTCTAGGATTTGTATGTAGGTTCCACAATCCAAAAAAATTGGAAGAACCTATTTCGACAAGTCCTAGAACCTGTAACAAGTTTTTGTATTCTTTTTTTGTACATGTTTTCGGGCGATCCTACGATTTTCCATAGCATTAGGGGATGAGTGTGTAATCCGAAACCTCCATTGTAAGTTTCCATTTCTGCGATATTTATTATAGAGATTTTTACTTTTTCATTGTTCTATATTTGTATGTGTGTTTAAATAAGAGTTGTGATCGAGTGGATTGTAGCAGTAATGGTTATCATTAAATGTGATGATTCACTATAATAGTTTAATTAAAAATACACGTGGAACATGGATAAATCCTCAAACCTATAACATGATAAGCTATAGCTTCAAAGTATGCACGGTAGATTTCAAATTCCCAAAAACGATACGATGGGTAGATTTCAGATTTTTGAAACTACTCACCCTTGAATAGTATATTAGTGGACCCTCAATAAGTTCCAATATTGGGTAACTGTCTGGCGTTGGGCATTGTTGTGTAGGGTGACTCAAATTGAGATATCTTAACGCAGAATGATTCTCAAATTGAGTTCACATGCAAGAAGATATTGTTAAGATTCATGGGTGATCAGATTCAATCCAAGGTGGATTAGACCGCTTTGATCAGATACTATTTTCTCCTTGCTTATAGTCATCGCCGCGTTGATCTGATATTTTGTCGCCAAATACTCGTCGTTTGGCGTACGATCCATTCGCAAATCTTGGGATTATGGCAATCGCAGGTCTGCAGGCCTGCAAAGTTCACGTTCGACTAACCTACTCCCACTCCCCGCCCATGGACAGGGAAGCAAGAACAAAAAGGCTTGACTTGGACTCCATCCCGTCCCACCTGCTCTGCTTAATCAGTCAAACATGGAGATCTCCAGACATTCTTGAAAATTAACCTGTCAGAGGTGGCAAAATGAATCTATAACTTATCATAAATTTGTTGCTTTAAATTTTAAAAATAAACTTAAATAGATTATAAATAAATTATTTAATAATTTAATAGATTTTAAATAGGACATAAATGATTTATCTATCGAGTCATTTTTAACTTTTATAATTCTTTATTTTATTTTATTTTTTGCTTTCTTTTTTTTTATGAAATGCGACGAGGGCTTCGCACGGCTGCAAGCGACTAGCAAAGGCAAAGGCCGGGACCCTCGCCGGAGACCCGTCAAGGGTTGTGGACCTCACCTAACGGCCGACTAGAGTTGTCGGGCCTCGATTGTGGTAGTCGAGGGTCGAGCGGCGCTAACGTGATAGGGAACACCCGACGACCCTCGCTGGATTTCGTAGAAACAAAAGAAAATAATTACAAAAAATCTCCAAAAGTGTTTTAGCAATACATTTTTTTAAATAATTTATATGAAAGTGTTTTAGTAATATGGACTGGGTATGAGTGGAGAAATTTTCATTACAATAAATCGGTTATGAACGGTTATATGGGTTAATTTGGGTTGGATCGTTTATAATACGATCCAATTCACCTATTTAGCAGTGTCTATCTTGGTTGAGTTTTAGGAAATGCATCATTTCCCTAAAAATTTTGGCTCAAGGTGTATTTGTTCAAAGCATCCCAATCTTTTTCTTCTTATCACGATTGCCATTACAAGGCAATCGAATCATTAGTCCGGAGTCAATACTAATAGTAATCGTCATGTACTCTTTTTATTTGTCAATTACTAAAATGGAAGCACCGACACTCTTCGAATGCCTCTATGTCATGATGGATACTCCGGCACTCTCTTCAACGTGTGATTGACACATGATCGCACTCCCGGACACGCCATCAACACGAGAGTCCACCATTCCAGGTCAAAATGTAAATTTGTAAAAAAATATACATATGCTTAAGTCATATACTCAGTAACCTCAAAATTAATAAACCCAGCTAGCAATAAAAAACCTAATCGTGAATCCCTAACAAAGAAAAGAAGAAGAAGAAAATCATCGTTGTATTTTTTATATATACATGATTATAAAAATATACATTTAATATGTAACATGTCTCAATGTGTCAAAATTCTCTATTTTAAAAAAAGTGATGTGTCGACATGTCATATCATGTCGTGTTGTGTCGCGTGTCGGTTTCGGTGCTTCTTAAATTACTAATGCCAAGAAAAACAAAAAGAGTAAACCGTAGTTCCAATTTTATCGAAAGGTTGAGAAGGCCTGCACATATAATAAACATATTTCTTAATTCATCTATAATGAGCTATTATATGAATTAGTTATATTCAATAAATAGATAATAAATATGTTTGAACATAATATAAGTGTTAATGGATTATAAATGAGTTCACAACTTACTTAGACCCAATATACCTCTATAACTCTCTCTTTATTCTCTTTTACCTCTACTTGATATCATGGTCGCTCACTCTGTACTCTCACCTCGGTTTAAATATGAGTTTTTCTAGATTTGGTTAAATGTCATGCGTGGATTTAGGTATGAATCATTAGATTTGCATTGCATAGAAATTGGTTAAAACGGGTTAATTGGATATATGTGGTCGGACCTAGCTCAAGTTAAATGTCATGCGTGGGTTTAGGTATGAATCATTAGATTTGCATTGCATAGAAATTGGTTAAAACGGGTTAATTGGATATATGTGGTCAGACCTAGCTCAAATTAAATGATGCAATCTCCTATCTATTAAACGACATGAAGGGTAAGTGCAAAGCTTATTGCTGGATTTTAGAGATCCCTTGCTTCAGATAGTTAAGAGAAATTCGTGCTTCGATGTGGTCAAATTCAAATAATATATGATTGGAATAACTTACATGTAAAATATCAAATGAATCAAGTTTCAAGCAATTTGGAGTCTTCAGAGAAAGTCGTGCTCAAAATATTAAAGGTGGTCGGCAAATCCGAGGGCGGGTTTCTTCATTTTTCATTTTGTTTTATGTTGTTGTTGAGTCCAGTGCAATGTATTTTACCTCTAGTGTCCAAGAGTTAAATGTTCTTATTTTATTGGTCTGGGGATTGTTTTGGGAAATAAAAATGTTAGAAGTCACGGAATTTGTCTATATTTGGAGGGTCGTTTTCAAGGATTTGAGGGTAAGTGTGTATATTAATGAATTACTGAGCTCCTAAATTGCAGTTTCACGAAAAAATGAATTGTATCTCAAGTATCGGAAAAATTGTCAAAAAAAATCCTAAATTTTTTGCATTTTTATTAATTCAGTTCTAAACCTTTTAAGTTTATCGATTAGTCCTAAATTTTTTCACCTTTTATTGATTCGGTCCTATTGACCGGAAATCGTCGACATGAACGCCGATTGCCCTACGTGGCACAACCGGCGGTAACGTACATAATTTTTAATTATATTTAATATGTTCAAATATTTTTTTTTTTTTTTATTTAGATATGTTTACGTCAACGCCGGCAATATCATGTAGGAAGGTTAATGTCTACGTTAGCGATTTCCGATCAATAGAACTTCATTGGCAAAATGTTGAAAAGGTTTAGGATCGAATTGATAAACTTAAAACATACGTGCAAAAAGTTTAGGACTTTTTTGACAATTTTGCCCTCAATTATCAATAATCACACATATCGAAAGAGATGAACCACAAATGGTAAGCTGCAAACAAGATCTTCGAGGGGCGAGCCGAGCGAGAATCAAAATGACTGGCCTAAAAGAAATCGGAGGTCGCAGGAATCGATCTGTATTGTGAACCCAAGCGTTTAGAGTGTTTGTGTGTGTATGCACATTTCAGTTTTTGTGCAAAGTCCAACCTGTGCGAGAGGAAAAATGTTATAGTAATTAAACATTAAATCACGTATGTATTTACCTATTTACTAACTTAAACTTTTAAAATAATCTTCAAAAGTTCATGATATAAACAGATCAGTATTATATAACTCTCCACATTAAATGCATGTAACTGATCATTAACCTCCATAACAAAAGTGGCAAATTCTTCATCACATCATCCATAATTATCCATTTTCAGTAATGATGTCAAGTTCGAAAATTAAAGCACACACCGTTAATTTAATGCACAGAAACCTTTAAATAAGCGATTTTGTCTGCCATTGATTTGATAATCCGTAAGAGGTGAGATAGTTAAAGTTACCAAATCAAGGGTGGATTACATCGCTTGTGAAAAAGATATATTTATTCTAGTCATGTATGTTGTAATTACTCGTGAAGTTTCGGCGTCACGATATTCACTATAACTATTTCTAATTATTTTGCCCATTTTTTTTATTATCGTTTAACTCTAATTATTCTTGCCAAAAAAGTTTGTTGTCCTCCTCCCTTTAAGGATATGAATGATAACAATTCTATTCATGTGAATAATTCCTTGCCATAAATAAATTTTTCTATTTATATTTTAAGTAAATCCGATACCGACACGGGACATGCGACACGACACGTCATTTTTAAAAAATAGAGATTTTCGATACATTAGGACACGTTATATCTAAAATTTATATTTATATATAATTAATTAATTATTATTTCTATGATTTTTCATAAAAATAGAGAATTTATAAAAAGAGGTTTTATAATATAAAAAAAGAAATTTACTAGCATTGGACCGTAGCCAGCTTAGGGAAAAAAAAGACAATAAAATAAAAAGAAAATTAAACCATTTGAATTGAATGCTCCCGATGTTACTAGACCTCTAAATGCCCATGCTCGCTCTCCTTTCTCCTCTGTCATCTTGCGTCTCTTCAACTCTCTTCTTTGTCCTCTCCCATCATCTCGTAGCTCCTCTCCTCTCTCTCTCTCTCTCTCTCTCTCTGGTTACTTTTTCAAAAAATCATCGCACTTCCCCAAGCTCAGTCTCCTCTCTTGTCTATTCTTCCCCGCGATATCCATCCTCCCTCTCTCTACTTTTGGAACGCACACGCCTCACCTATGTCTCAAGAAGTCAACGACGATGGCGACGATGATGATCGTGATTTTGGCTGCCTCGTCTCTTCTCTGATGCTTTCTTGCTCTGTACTCCGCCGCTCGTTCGCTCTATGCTCCGCCGCTCGTTCGCTCTATGCTCCAACGCATACGAAGCTTATCTCTGCTCAAGCACTCGCTGCTCGCTTTCTGCTCGTCATTGGCTCATTTCTCTCTCTGCAACTCTCTCTCTTATCGTTACTTCCTCTTCTGCTGTCTCTCTCTCTCTCTCTCTCTCTCTCTCTCTCTCCAAGAGGCTTCAGAGTAGACATGGCCACAGGCCCTTAACCGCTAGTTCCGATTCGTGGCTATACTTGAACGGAAACCGGTCCTTGAAGGGGCGATCCTGGTTCTGAGCAGGTTCAAGAGCCGGTTCCGATTTCGAATTTTAAATTTAATTTCAAATAATAAACTATGAAATAAAAAAATTATAAATTATAATTAAATTGTACATTATAATCAAATTTGTGGGAAAAAAAGGAGAGAGAGAGGGAGAATGAATGAGCTTGAATTTAATGAATTATCATTAAGCTCATACATATCTTTTTGGGAATAGAAGAATTAAAACTCATGTAGTTCTTTTACCTTTGATAACCTCAACTTACCTTATCGTCAATTATCGCTATCGGTTGTGGTACTCGTGGCGATGATATCTCCACTATCATCATTAAAGAATTCTTCGTCTCGATCCAGCTCTTGTTGTCGAAATTTAGCCTTTGTCCAATCATCGATACAAGCTTGAGCCTCCACAACATCCAGATTTAATCTTGAACGGCGGTTATCCAAAATTAATTCTCTGCGCTAAATACTTGTTCAACTACAACTTGTTGAAGAAAGGGGTTGCTAACATCTGTCTTGCGATGAGAGCGATGACCGGAATTTGGTTCAATTACTCTTCTCCCACTCTAGAATTTTGAAATCAAGCTTTGTGTTCGAATCACCAAACTAAAAAATAATTGTTAAATAATTTTCTAATTTGAAAATATTACATGTTACTTCTTTTTATCTTTTTTACCTACTAATAAGCAAATTGTATCATCTACTAAGTTTACCACTCTCCTCCTTTTGTGAGACACTAGGTTGAGAAGATCCACTATCACCTAAACTCTATATACTACAAAATTCATTATATAATGATATTATAGCGTCTTTAACCTCTTCTTGTATAGTTTTAATATCTATTGTTTCATTCAAATGTAAAAAATCATAATAATAAT
The DNA here is from genome assembly GCA_021437795.1 of Rhodamnia rubescens. Classification (NCBI taxonomy): domain Eukaryota; kingdom Viridiplantae; phylum Streptophyta; class Magnoliopsida; order Myrtales; family Myrtaceae; genus Rhodamnia; species Rhodamnia rubescens. Next base: position 5,677,822 of record JAILYA010000002.1, on the reverse strand, counting down.
CCTTCGGATAATCGTACAAACCATCTAATTTAGTATGTGGATTGAAAATAATAGCAACCAAACAAACAAGAGAAATACATGCATAATAATACAACCATTTTGCTTTCATTGCTATAATAGTCGGAGCTAATTGAGCATCTTTTTTTGTATTCACAAAAAACATCAATAATGTTAACACACTTTATTAAAAATAAATGCGTAGTAGGATAATAAACACCGGATAAAGTACAAGTTGCATCATTAAAAAATTTCAAAAAATCTAGAAAATTTTCTGCAAACAACCCAATCTTATGAGAGTAAACTAATTTCGAAAACATTATTCGAAATAAACGCACGTAATAAATTTTTATAAACAAAATATTGATGAAGCAACTCGTAGGTAGAATTCCAACTAGTCGGAATATTTTTTGAAAATCTTTTTGTTTTTGTGCACGTGCTTTACAAAATCTGCCCCATTCTTTCATAACTTGGGGACGACTTTATAAAAATTTAATTGCTTCTCTTTATTGGGATGAGAAAAGTCTCAAGAGTTCGTAAATCATCTTGTACATATAAATTTAAAATATGGCAAGCACATCTAATGTGAAAAAATTGTCTACCAAAAGAGGGTTTACAAATATTTTCTAACTCAAGAATGGAAGCGGTATTTGACACAAAGATTATCAAAATCAACTAAAAAAATTTTATTAACCAAATTATATTGTTCTAAAATTTGCCTAATTATTCTATAAATATTATTGGCCGTATGTCTTTCATCAAACACTCGAAATGCAAGTACTCTTGTTTTGAATGTTCCAATCGTCACATATCCAATGACATATAATACCCACATAAGAATGAATTTGTCAAGGATCGCCCCCAAATATCACTATCTATATGCATACGTCCATTGAAATCAGTAAAAATATTTTGCAAAGCCTTTTTTTTTTATTTTTTATAAATCATAAAAAGTTCGCGTTTAAGAGTAGTTCTCGGAACAGGTTTTACTTGCGGAGTACATGCAAGTGTTTATCAAAAAATTCAAATCAAATTTTTCACCAATAGTAAACGGTAAGTGTTCAATGGAATATATTGAGCTAATGTTTCTTTATAAACTTCATCACTATAACGAAATAAAAGAGAAATGTTAGGATTGGCGTACTCGGAAATTTATTGTTGGTCGGTGTCGATCCCCACATTCGTTGCATGTTTTTGCTTCGATATGCCGACGGTATGTTCCATAGCCATCTCCTTTATTAAAATTGTATGATTTCGTATAATATTTACAATTTATCTTATACTTATCTCCACCTACATATACCTTATCAAAGTGTTGTCATAAGTTGGATATACTCTCCTGGGCTGCCGTTCCGGCTCCTTTCTTTGTCGATGTTTTTTCGACGCCGGTAGGAGGATGAAGACTTTTTGCATTAAGACGTGCTAGATGTTGGGAATATAATTGATATTATCATCGGCGTCTACCCAACATATAAATTCACGAGAATTATATTAATTATGAGGTTGAGGATGATCGGATTTCTCATCCCCATTGAGCTCTTTCCCTTGTCACCCGCTTTACTTCCACTTGCCTTTTTTTTTTCAGAGAATTGAGCGGAAAGTAGATTCAAAAAATTGAGAGAATTGAGCGGATTGAGAGAATTTGAGGGAAATTGTGAGAAAAAAATGAAAGGAGAGAATGATATTTATAGAGAATTTAGGATAAATTGGTTATTAAAAAAAAAGGGGAGAGGGATTTGGCCATTACAATGCAACGGTCAAAAAGACCATTGCATTGCAATGGCCCGAAATTGGGCCGTTGGGGGAAAGAGCGGTTGGCTTTTTCCCCTTTTTTTCGGCTTTATCGCCGTTGGGCTTAAGATAAAAAAAATCGGTTTCGGGCTGATTCCGAATTCCTTTCTAACCGTAACTAGCTTGTCAGGGGTCGGGCGGTTCCAATTAGTCCACGGGCCAATTCCGGGCCCAAACCAATCCGTGGTCATGTCTACTTCGGAGTCACCGGACCTCATCCTCAATCGCCTAGAGGCTTCGGACTTGCTTTATTTTTTTTTAGGGGACTCTCGCAAGTCCGACACGCGTGTCGACGGTGTGTTCGATTCGTTAACAGCGTGTTGGTTTCTTGACACGTGTTGACCGCGTGTCGGACGCATGTCGAGGCATATCGAACTCGTGTCGGTGTTAGACACCGACACAACGACCTCCCCGCACGTGTCCATGCTATCTAGATCCTAGATGAGTTTTTGAGCAAAAAAACCGCACTTGATAATCTCACACAAAATTTATGTCCTTGGAACATAAATTCGTTTGAGAACAGATTAGTCCTACCAAACAAGTAGGTCGGGTCATAAATAATCCGATCCAAATTGATCCATTAATCTATTTATGACCCATTGATGTGTAATGTAAATTTTTCAATCCATGCTCAGCCCCAACCATATTGAGAAAATGCTTTCATATTTAACACAATGCTTTGGAAAACTTGTTTCCTATGATTTTTTTAGAAAAATTGTATTGATAAATCTTTTGGTGCAATACAAATCGATATTATTTTAAGAAAAAATGATTATTTTTTTTTTACATTTTCATAGTTTTCTTTTTTTTCTTTTATGATTGGCCACCGACCGAGATCGGCAACCCAGTTCGCTGGCGGGCTACTAGTGACGATCGGTGGCGGCTAACAACCATTGACCAACGGCAAGAGATAAGGATGAGAGAGAAAACAAAAAGAAAAAAATTCGAAATTTTGTTTGGGATGGTTTGATAAGCATTTGTCAGGATCCAAAATGACATTGGCAACACAAACATGCATTCTCACGTTGCTCGCGCAGGGCTATTAGATAAAGGAAAAAGCTTTTATGACAGGTTGTGATCTGTAAGTTATTTCTTATCATAAATCCATACAACATCATCGCGTGTTTTGCATAAATCACTTATTAATTAAAAAATCATGGGATCGAAATAATGACAGTCTTTATCGGACTATCAAGGTAGCGAGATCTCTTAGATAAATTATGTAAGAAAGCGATTTCAAAGGGTACGCCCCCACGTCAACTTCAACTTTATAAAATGGTCGTGAGATATACAACAATTATTAGTGTTAAAGTAACGTCTCATATAGCTTGATAACATATCTTAAATGCTATTTATATTCATGTTATCTCTCTTCACCTAACAGTTTGAGTTTTTAAGTTGGAGCCGGTGTTATCTCTTTCCCGAACGTACATCCATCCCTAGTAGCCAATTTTCATATATTGTCTCATATTGCTTGACAATAGGTCCTAAATGCTATTTATATTCATGCGGTCTCCCCCACTTATCATTTTAAGTTTTTGTAATGAACTTTCTTAACAACTATTGCTTTGAGAGGTTAATGATAAAGATAAGGCGGTAATAAGAAATTCAAGATAAATCGGAATGACACCAAAAAGGCCAAAAGAGAAAGAAATAATTATTAGTGCCATGGTCTTATATATTAAATGATCAATTAACAGTGCCTAAAGTTAAAACATTGTTTTAACAACAAAGTGTATGTACATGTGGTCATGCATATGCGTAGACTTGCATTTGCCACAAATCTATTAGTTGACCACTAATAACTAACTAAACGTGTGTAGCAGCCCCGACAAAGGTACATTATCCATGAACCATACATCGTTTTCAAAATCGTCATACCGCGATTGTGTTTATCACATGATTTTTCTTGTGCTGAATTGACAAATACCAATGCAGTATTGAAGAAGCTCGTGATCATCTTCTTGCAGGCCCTTCCTCCGTTGCCGGCTTTGGTGAGCCTCGTCCCAATGAGCCTCTGGACCAAGTTCGGCCATGTGAGCCTCGAGTTCTTCTGGGCCGACCGGAGCGGGATCCAAGGCAAGTTCATTCGGGACCCAATCGACAAGTGCGGCTCCCCCATCCGTCTTCAAGACAACCGTGGTTAACAAGTTCCTATTCTCGAAGGAGGGCAAGAGGGTGGCATTGTGGTGGCCAAGCTTGGTCTGGAGCTCATCGAGACGAGCTTGATAACCAAAGTCGGTTACTGAAGGGGGTCCTACAAGAAGATGCTCATGAGCTTCTTCAATTTTGAAGTATTGTCTCACATCATTTGATGATCGATCTTATATCGCTCTTTATATTTAGGTGGTGTTCCTCTATCTATATGCTTAAATTTTTATAACAGTTAGTAGTAATCCCACAAAATCTAATGTGATATTTGTTAATTCATCATGAGAAAAGTTATGTAATAAACTTAATCGCGGCATGACGATTAGTAGTTAATTTGATAAATGGATAAATATATCCTAAGTTCGTTCTTGACTTCGCCACTATAGTGGGTCACTCACCCCATTGATTCCGCAAAGATGGATATATTTTCTCTAACATAAATGTATAAATTCTTAGGGTCCCCAAGTGCCTTTGAACGAGGGGTTCATCATAATTTTCTTGTATGTGCCTTTCTACGAATCTGTGAGTCTTTCATCAGATTTAATTGACCGATTCAATAAACATCTTGATTTATTTAGTGGGATAGTGTGGCCACCTTGATGTACTTTATTAAATTCAACTATTCTCGAGAATTTCCAAGAAATCATATTGTTACACACCAAAAAATAACCAACTCTTCGTTATCGACAAGTAGAGGCCGTTGTCGACAAGAACAAAATTTGATCAAAACAAAAGTCAAAAGTGAACTAGACAATCGACGAAGTACAAGCTTGTCGACAGTAAGAGAAATTCGGCAGCGCATGGTGCAGAAGTTATTAACAAAAGCCTCCACCACGATTTAAGAGAAGTTGACTGAAAAAGTTAACGACAATAATTCATCCCAAATTAGTCAAAGACAAACATAAGATCCACATGAGCACAATAGTCTCCAGATTTGTAATTGTACGATATGGCCCGAAACTTATATTGAAATGTGCAATTTAAGGAGGTTATCGATGAGAGTGCGTAGCAAAAGTCCGATACCTTCGTGCCGGGAGATCACCAAAAAGGAGCCCAAGTCCGAGCCCGTTAATATATCCAATCAAACTCACATACACTCGAAAGCTTAAGGTAATAAATTTTGGGCCAACATGAATGTATTAACTGCTCTACACCACTTCGATTCTCCGATGTGAGATTTTTTTAACACAACTCACTCACACATATGCATCCTAACAGTTACATGAGCAATTTCTTTTGGATGACAACATAGGCAATTTTCAGATATTGTTCGGTGGAGGTAGAGATGGCCATTTGGGCCCATGGGCCGAACCGCCCGTTGACCGGGCCCACAGGCCCAAACCGAACGGCCCTCGCGGGCCGGTTCCGGTTTGGGAAAATTGGAACCGGCCCTTAAAAAAAAGGGGGCCCCTTGGGATGGGCCCCGCCCTGGCCCGAAAGAGCCAACGGCTCTTCCGCCGCAGCCGCAACGGCCATTTGGCCGTTGATTATTTTTTTTTATAAATACATATCCTTCCTCTTTCATTTTTCTCACAAATCCTCTCAACAATTCTCTCAAATTCTCTCACATTCTCTCAAATTCTCAATTCTTTGAATCCCGCCTCAATTTTTTCAAAAATGGCAAGTGGAAGCAAAATACCGGAAAGGGTAAGATGACGATGGGAGATTCCGAATATCCTATTCCCGGATGTGATCCTCGTGAGTATGCATGTTGGGAAGACGATGACGACAATATCAACGTTGTTCCCATTTCAACGCCGAGCACGTCCCAACACAAGAAAGTCTTCATCCGCCTACTCGTGCCGAAGAAACGTCGACGGCAAATGAGCCAGAACGGAAAGGCCGAGAGAGTACATCCGACTTGTGGCGACCCTCGACAAGGTATATGACGAAAGCGAAGGTAAGTATAATGTAAAATGTAAATATTGTCCCCAAACATATAAATTTAGCAAAGGAGATGGCTATGGAACATTCCGTCGGCATCCGACGAAAAAACATTCAACGCAAGCGGATCGACACTAGAAAACAACAAATTTCCGTACGCCAATCCTAATACTCATCCTTTATTCCGTTACACCGATGCACTTTATAAACAAACATTAGCCGAATATGTTGCCCTTGATCATGCTCCATTTACTACCGAAAATTTTAATATAAATTGAAAATTTTAATATAAATACTTTGCGTTGGTTCCGCAAGCACCAACTATTCCCGTAAGACTCTTAAACGCGAACTTTTGCATCTTTATAAAAAAAAAAAAAATTTAGCAAAATTTTTTGCGGAATTCAATGGACGTGTGCATTTAGGTAGTGATATTTGGAGTGATCCTTGGTAAATTCATTCTTATATAGGTATTACGTGTCATTGGATAGGTGATGATTGGACTATTCAAAAAAGACTTCTTGCATTTCGAGTTTTTGATGAAAAACATTCGCTCATAATATTTATAGAATAATTAAATAAGTTTTAGAAGAATATTATTTGATAAATAAAGTTTTTTCAATTGGTTTTGATAATGCAGCCAAAATACCGCTTCCATTCCCGAATTAGAAAATATTTGCAAACCTTCTTTTGGGGGACAATTTTTTCACATTAGATGTGCTTGCCATGTTTTAAATTTATGTGTACAAGATGGTTTACGAACTCGAGTTTTCTCGCCCCAATAAAGGGCGCAATTAAATATTTATGGAGTCGTGCCCATTTTATGAAAGCATGGGAAAATTTTGTAAACAACATGGAGAAGGGCAAAAGGTTTCCAAAAGATATTCCGACTCGTTGAATTCCACGTATGAGTCGCTTCACAAACTTTTGATTACAAAGATTTATTATGTACGTTTATGTCGCAAAATATTCCCGAAATTACTTTACTTCCGCAACATTGGGACGTTTGCAAAAAAAATTTAGATTTTTGAAAATTTTTAATGATGCTACTAATGCTTTATCTAGTATTTATTATCCTACTACGCATTTATTTTTAATAGAATGTGTTAATATTGGTAGTGTTTTTAATGTATATGAAAAAGATAATGAATTAGCTCAAACTATTTCAATGAATCGAGAAAAATGGTTGCATTATTATTTCAAAATTCCTCTTGTCTATTTAGTTGGTATTGTTTTTTATCTACGTATTAAATTAGATGGTTTACTAGATTATTTGAATGTGTATTATTATGATTGTTTACATTTGGAAGACATGATAGATGTTTCAATTGTACAAAGAGATGTTAGAGAATCTATAGTAGCATTACATGGAGAATTTTGTAATAGATATGGTTTAAATGATGGTGGATCTTTACCATCTACTCGCCTCGTAAAACGAAACCGGTAGTTCACTTGGTAGAGGTTATGATATACTCAAGAGTAGACAAAAAAAAAACATAAAGGGAACAGTAGTATTTATGAAATAGAAAAATATTTCACCACTCAATTTGAGTTTCGTAATACGAAAATAGTACGCCTTTTCAAATCCCGGAGTGGTGGCAGAAACACTTAACCGACTACCCGGTCCGCCCTCATCGCTCGCGATATTAGCAACCTCATCTTCAATTGCGGTTGAACAAGCATTTAGCGCCGGAGGATTAGTTTTGGACTCTCGCCATTCAAGATTAAGTCCGAGTCCGTGGAAGCTCAAGCTTGTGTCGACGATTGGACGAAAGCCGATTTCGACACCAAGAATTGGATCGAGAACACGAATTCTTTAGCGAGGATTGTGGAGATACCACCGGCACGGGTACCACATCGACGAAAGAGTGTGACGTTGGGGTTATCAAAGGTAAAAGAACTACATGGGCTTTGATTCTTCTATCCCCAAGAAGATATGTAGGCGCTTAATGATAATTCATTAAGTTCAAGCCCATTCCTCCTTTCTCTTTTTTTCCCCAAATTTTATTACAATATACAATTTGATTATAATTTATAATTTATTATATTTATTTTATTATTTATTAGTTTAAAAATTAAATTTAAAAAACGAACCGAAATCGGCCCAACCGCCCGAACCGGCGGTTCGAACCGGACTCGTCGGAACCGGCCCCTAAAAGGCCGGTTCCGGAACCGCCCTTCTCTAAGTGGAGGGTTGATAACGTTTTTTGAAAAAGTCAAAAGGACTCTAAAATGATGGTGATTCTCAAATGGATCGAGGTTGTCGTCTTTTTATGACACACACAAATTGCATCCTCGAATTTTCCTTCACTCACACTCTTTTACCCCCAAATCCCAAAATCCATCCTTCTCATATTAGAAACTTCGTAGCCTTTAAACTTTATTTATTTTGCGAAAAATAAATAGTTTCCAAAAATTTTTCTTAAAAATGATCATTTATATCGCTTACAAAAATGAATGGATCGCAAATATTTTCATCGTTCACGAAATTATTTAAAGATAACTTGTTGTCGATAATACGAATATTTTTCATTAACTAAATGCTTTAAACAATATAATAGATATTTTTTTAAAATATTTTTAAATTATTTATTTTTTCGGAAAAACTAAGGGAACCTTAATTCTATCGTCACAAAACAATGTGACCGCAAATCCCCAAGGCAACATTCACTTGCTCAATCAATACATGTCAGTCTTTGGACCGTCCTAAGATAGATACAGACTAAGATGGATGCGGTCAATGTATATAACATAACAATCTATTTTAGTAGGAAAAGGAGGAGAAAGATGTGTGTTGATATATATATAGAGAGAGAGATAACCTATTTTACTCGAAAAAGGAGGAGAAGTTGGTTACAATCAATTGGTCAATCGTGCAAAAAAAAAAATTCAGCTTAGGCCTCTTTATTTAATTTCAATTTCTGACATTTTGCATTCTGGACAAATCCTCTCCTGTCGCTGAAGCAGGTGTGAGGTCTTTGAATTGCGAAGTCATCTCGAGGCCGAGGACCGATAATAACTAATCCATCAATATCTCAATCACCACGTCCAACTAAGAGATCTTGTCTTCTTATATGCCTTTAGGCCGTAAAGAAAAATTGTACAAAAACTCGTAGGCCTATTATATCGTGGCTAATTCAGTCCTAAACCTTTCAATTATGTCGGTTTAGTCTAAACCTTTCGACAACTTTCTAATTTAGTCATAAACCTTTCAATGATGTCAATTTAGTCCTAATTTTTTTTATAATCTACCAATTTAATCATAAAGCTTTCACAATTTGTCATTTTAGTCTTTTCACCAATTTTGAAGGGAAATCGCCGACGTGACAATCTAATCAATGTCGACAATCCTACATGTCATGGCCGGTCTAACGTGGATAATTTTTTTAAAAAAATTTGTGAATTTTTCCTTTATTACTTTTCTTTTTTTTTCCTTTTTTCCCTTTTTCCCACCGCCGGCCATTGTGAAGCATGGTGGAGGGGAAAATGGGAAATAAAAAAAAAAAATTATTCACGTTAGTGATGACCGTGACACATAAAGTGATCAACGCTAACTAGACCGTACATGAGTAATTTCTAGTGAAAATTGGCCGTAAGGACTAAATTGGCAAATCATAAAAATTTTATAATTACATTGGCATAATTGAAAGATTTTAGGACTAAACTAGCCATCGTAGATGATTTTTTGGACAATCTTCTTGTCTTTGGACGGTCCTAAGAACGATTTATATCTTTGGTTTACTCGGAAAAGGAGGAGAGAGGTGGTTAGAATGAGTTGGTCAATGGAGCAAAAGTTTTCCAACTTAGGCCTTTTTATTTAAGTTCAATTTTTGGCATTTTGCATTCTGGACAAACCCTCTGCTGTTGCTGAAGCAGGTGTGAAGTCTTTGAATTGCAAAGTCATCTCAAGGCCGCGGACACATAATTTATAATCCATCAAAGTAAGAGATCTCGTCTTGTTATATGGTTTTTAGGCCGTACTTGAGCTTAACTTTCACACATCAACAACGTCTATTTCATTGATCACGTCGGAGACATGTCATTCACATAAATACAAGCGGCTCTTGAGAAAATTACATATGAATATAATTCATCGATATCTTGATTGATCACGTCGGCAATTTTTCCGGCTCAAATTAGCCGGATAGACTAACCGACAAATCTTTAAAAGATTTAGGATTCAATTAGTACAAAGTTTAAGAATAAATTGGCCAAATATAATAGGATAGGACTTTTTGGTATTTCCCGCATGCTTCGTGCCCGACTAGCTCTCATTTTCAACTTTATTTCTTTTTTGCCCTTTTGATGTGAAATACGTACATACGTCATAAGCCAGCTTCTAACCATCAAACTAATTCGACTTGTTTGATCCGATCAAAGCCAATCCATGTCGAGATGAAAAGAGCCACAAAGAGATATTCTAGGGACCTAACTCTAAATTATCGTACTCATAGAGCAAAAGACACATCTCAATACCATGTTATTGACTTCAAAGTTGACAACACTTAATCACGTGTACCCTTTAATATCGCTTCCTTGGGATCCTCACAAATGCTTTCTCTTCCTTGGCATAACTTTCTCTAAAAAGACTCTCAATCCTTCGAAACTTGATCCATTTCACAGTTCGACACATGTATCTTGTCGACCACATTGAAGCACAAAATGTCTCTCAAATGTTGCATATAAGTGACCTCTAAAATCCGGCAACATTGTTGCATTACATGTGTTTTGTTTTTTTTTTTGTCGAAATAATCTTCATGCATTACTAGCTCAAATATGCATAACAAGAGTTTCCGAAATCAAAACATAAAATCAGTCACAGGGGATGGGGAGGTTTGGAAATCCAAGAAGGCCGAAGTGAGTCCGCTCTGTGGGCCTCCGTCAAACAATCTGCGGCCTGGTTAGACTCTCTGGGCTCAAATATAACAATAACATTTTGCTATTGGGCCAAAAGTGAGATGCAATTATTTATAATTGATCGAGCAGCCCATGGAGTTTCCTGTCAGCCCCGATAAGCAGTCCACCACTGATAGATCATCTGTTGATAGATTATCTGTTGCATTACTTGTTGGATAAGGCTTAATCTTCTTCACATCCCACGTCCACAGATAAGAATTGCATTATTTAGTTTGATCTAATCGGCGAGTTATACTTTGCAGGCCTTCTTAATCCGTCCGACAAAATCGGAGTCACGATTCGATTCTGTTTTCTCATCCTTTGCAAGTTCAATTAACAAATAGAAAGAGTATGTAGCAAGTACACAGGGGAAGGAGAGCTTTCAGATTATAAGATAGATAAATAGATGGATAATTACTATGAATAGCACCTGGACTACATGTTTGACTGATTCATTTGGGACGATGGCAGTGTAATCATTAGAAGTGTTAAACGGGTGAGTCGGAACGGGTTTAGGTTGAGTCGAATATGGTCCAGTCCATATTGACCCATTTAACCCATTTTAACCCACTTTCATGCTATACAAATATAGTGACATGTAACCGACCCAATCTGTATTATTAAAACAATTCAATATTAAAATGTAGTTTACGTAAAATGATTTCTTATGCATTTTTAAATATAGATATATATATATAGCTGAATTATTTTTATAGTTTTCTTAATTAATTCATTTATGACCTATTTAAAATCCATTTAGGATCCACTAAGTTTTTAAGTAACCCATTTGTGATCCACTTTTAAAACTTAAAGAACCCATTTATGACCCACCATCATGAAATATGGGTCAAATACGAATTCTAGATCCATTTTGCAACATCAAGTATTCATTCCTCAAGATCCACGAAACCAAAGAGAGACATTAAACCCTAGTTTGAATTATTCAATAGTGCTCGTTACTTTTCGAGGAAGTTTGGACTTCATGTCTGACTAGTTCAGACTAGAGGGGAGGAGACAAGACCGAGTCCAAATCCAGCCTCTTGTGTTTGCCTTCTTTGTCCACAGGCGTGGAATACAGAAATTGAGTAATTGTAGGCTTGTAGCATACACCGCCGGCGCAAAAAAATTTGTCCAAAAGCGGCTTTATCTAATCTTGGTTTGATGGTTAGGGAGGAATTCGGTAGTTAAAATCCTCAAGCAAGGGTGGATTCAAAACGAAGGAAAGAAACGAAAATCGCCAGAAAGAAATTTGCATAGTGTCATGGAGAATGACCACTTTAGTTATGGCCACGACCTTTTCAGAGGAGGACTACTATGGCGAAAGCTAGTGGATTTATAAGCCAAAGGCTTGGGGAGTGCATGAAAACCATCCAGAAAAAGAATTTCTATTCGAACCTATTTCTAGAACAAAAACTCGTTTGGTAACGTAATTTTATTTTTCTATTTCTGAAATAAAAAAGTTATTCCAGAAATACATTTGAAGGAGAAATGAGAAACAATAATTTTCTACTTTTCCGAGAAAACGAAATAGAAATCTAACTTTTTCTCAAATATCCGCCGTCGTTGACCACCACCCGCCTCCCCCCCGGCGGTCGTCGGCCGCACACTCTTCTTCCCCTCCCCCGACGCATTTTCTAGAAGTAGAAATTTTCAATAGTTGTCAAATAAATTTCTATTTTAGAAGTATAAATTTTATGTCATTATCAAACGTATTTTTTTGCTCAAAAACTCATCCAAAAAAACAGAAATAGAAAAAACTATTTCTAGCCGTAAATCTATTTCGGAACATAATGGTTATCATTCACCCCCTTAGCGCTAGCTCCCTCAAGCCCTACTAATCACAACTTTGGTATTTTAACTTAGTAAATTAAATATGGTGTTAATACAATTAGGAGTTATTAGGGGTCAGTGTTATATAAGCCAACGGGCAGATTGGAAGCTAAGGAGTATAAAAAGAGATCAACAGACGCTAAAAAATTCAAGAGGTATCAAGAAGGGCCAAAAATCCAACCATCAAACAAAGCTTTACATTTTGTATTGTTATTCTAAGTTTGTTCAAAAGTGTAATATTTCAAAAAGTGCATCAGTGTTATAGTTTTTGCTTAGGTGTGCAATAGAGAAATCTATCCAACTGGGTCTAAGTAGCATCGGCTTCAGAAGAAGTGCTTAGCATAAGCAGCAATTACTATTTTAACAACTCAGAAGATCTATTTATTGTCTAATAGAAGCACGTTGAGCTCGATATTGCCACATGTTCCTAGTTATATCGATATATTAGTTTCTTTTATTTCCTTTATATTAAACTCTACGTTTTTAATTTCGTAAAAGTTACTCAAGCTTTTTTTTTTTAAATCATTTACTCACCTCCTCTAAGTGATACTGTTAGCCAGTGCATAGAAGTCTCCCCAAAATTGCAATGCATTCCAACTTAGAACAAACACATACTTACCTTTTTTAGCATTACCACGCGTAGGGCTCTTTAGCAATCCGACCAATCTGATCTTCTCAATTGGACAAACTTAAGAATAATGCATTACCGTACTCTCCACAAAAGTTGAGCCCCGATCCAATCGTTAAGGAATGCATACTTGTCAATTTTGTGAAATTGCTTAATGTAATTTTTCTTGGGGGCCGCGGGAAAGAGAGCTTTTTTTTTTTTTTTTTGCCCTCTTGTGCCCTTTTGTCTTTTGGACTTCACTAAGCTGACCGTCCCCGCAAAAATGACGGTGGGACGGCCAGTTTATGGCCACAAACTTGATTTGTGGAAATCGATCACTTGCTTATTTGGCTTCAGCATTTTGACTCCACATTTCTTTTTACTTCTTTTTTTCACTTTATGTGTTTCTATTGTAAGCTAAAATTGGAAAACAAAATTAAAAGAGGGCCCAGACAATCAAAGTTCTAATGAAACATATCAAATTGATAATATTCAACAATAAGTTGCAATTTTTAAAATAGTAGATATTATTTTCCAGCCAAATAAAAAGATTGCGTTTATGTTGTTCTTAAAATTACGAATAAATTCTTAAGGACTTTGCTTGAGTGATAGTACCATCACTCAACGGTCAACTTGAATCGTACATGTCAAAGGTGAACTTTTAGCCGACAAGCATATCACACCGGTATGTGGTGCACGTGGGTCCGTCACTCTCACGGATCGTCATCTTAGTTTTTCTCAATTCTTGATAACACAAAGAAATAGGAACGTAATTATCTTGTATACTTTGTCTTCAAGTTTTAGCTTACAATAAAAATACATAAAAGTTAAAAAAAATGGGGAGTCAAAATGTTGAAACCGAACGGTTTCTACAAATGAAGTTTGTGACCATAGAGTGATCGTCCCACCGTCCGACTTTGGGGGATGGCCGATTAAGCAATTTCCTTTTCTTTTCTGCCGTGTATTGTCAGCTTCCCTCTTGTGAACCCCCTCCTTAACTTCAAGAGAACAATGCGCTTATACACGCAAATATTAGAGCTTTTCTTGGGATATTCATTTCCTAAATTGAAGCAAAAAAAAATTGTTTGATACATTCGAGAGAGAAACATAAGATATCTTCTTCATTCCCTATCTAACAACTGAAATTTTCAGCTCGATATGCTTTATTGCTCTTCAATTTATTTAAAGAACTACCAAAACAAAAAATTAAAGGAGGCAATTTTCCTAATTTGACTTTTCTCAAGTGCATCCCATATGTGAACTTTTGACTGCTATGGGCATGACCGAATTTTGTATTCTCTTGGGCTTAGTCCAGTTAATCTAATTAAGCTTAGAGCCTCTCACCTGTTGACACCTAAATTTTAATTTTTAGCAAAAAATTTATTTAAGTATAAAATGAGAATTAGTCATAATTCTCGGAAAAAAATAACTTTTCATGCACTGCATATTTATTTTCTATCGCCCATGCATGTCACTTGCATTTAGGATGAGTCAATTGAGCTTAATTTGACGGCGACTAGACCAGACTCGGTTTGAGAATCTCGATTATCGCAAGAGGAGGTGCCGAATTTTAATGGGCCAATGAGACTTAGTTTTGAGCTCAATTCTGTCTATTCGGGTTGAATTTGATAGTTAAGACTTTCGGTTAAATGTTCATTATTCGAGAGAAACCTTAATTGGAGCCCAAAAATTTGAAATGATCCCATAATGTGATTGAAAATTTCGGTCAAGGCTAGCTCATGGGTGTGCCGAATTCCTATGATAATGTGGACCTAGTTTTAACTTCAAATTAGCCCATTCTGAACATTTAATTGAGTGAAGCCTCTAGTTAATTATCAATTTAATTAACTAGAACCCAATTAGGCCCAAAATTACACTCTAAACCCACAAAAGAGACCATTTTCGACTATTTCTTGCCCCATTACCCCTTTTGGCTAAAAATTGCATAGTCCTAGGAGATTTGGACTCTTCCAAACTTCAAATTAATTAGGAGTTTCATCAATTAAGGATCTTTATCTTAAAGAGTTTTATTGGATCATGGAACTTATCTAGCTAGAGTTTTAGTGGATGTGAATCCCTTACGAAATAATGGTCAACAACGAATCCTACTCTAGTTAGGATTAACGATCCAACGATCCCTAATGCGTCCTACTCCTATAAGGACTTGTGAACTAAAGTTCTATATATACAAGGCCTTGCTCACACTAATTCGATCAGCACATTGAGGGTTCGGCATTCCCATTCCACACATATAAAAAATTCAGCAATCTCAAGAGCAAGAGAGGTCGGCGGTCGAACCCCTCACGCAAGTCCGTTGAAGTATTTGGTGTTCGTCCATGGTGTGAAGGAAAAGGAGAGGAGCAGACGAAAAAGGGGATTCTTTCATTGATTTCTTTTTATTTTCTTTTCTCTGGTTCCTTGCAATCTCACCAGACACGGTGTATAGTCAACTGGTCAGCGTTTGAGGATTAAAAGTGGCTGGTAATTAGAGTTGGTTTCTCCTCCGATTGGGCGCACATCACCAAACTCCTTCCGACGTCCACAAGCTCGAACCGACTTTGCTCACCCGTGTGCGACACCACAGCCACATCTCCGATCACCAGCAGCCCTGTTGGTGTCTCATCTTGGACTCTAGCAATCGACATCAAGCCCCAACGCCCCAAGGGTCGGTCGGTGATCGAAACTACTCCTGTGCAGTCCCAAAATCGCCGATGTTCAGCCACTGTTCGACACCAAATTGAGGTTGATTAGCCTTGTTTTTGTCACTACTTGAAGCTCTAATCTTTCTCCTATTTGTGCTAGTTCGTTCGGGTAGGTTTTGGCAATAAATTGAGCTCGAAAAGGTGTGATCTCGAACGAAGATCCTAGGTTGTGCACATGCTGAAAATTTGCTAAAGAAAGGTAAATTTTTCTCAACTTTCGATTGCTAAATCACACTCGTTTGATTGGTAACTTGTGTTGTTGTTCTTAGATTTCTTTGAATAAATTGATTTTTGCAATAAAAGTAGAAGAATTCAAGCCTTTTTTACTATTCCATGCTAAAGCCGGAATTGGATTTTTTGTGAATTGAATCCATGTGCACCCTTGGCCGAATTGGCTTATGCTCACGTTGATCCATGTTTTGAATTAGTTAATTGACATTATCCATGGACTTATGATGTTATCTTCATGTTATGGATGCATTTTAGTATATTGAACTTTATCTAATTTTCGAAAACATTTGAATCGGATAATGTCGGGTTTGTTATGAATAATTCTTGATCTTGATTATCTCTAACACATGAGTTGGTTGAAATGTTTATCTAATGATTATCTTATCTTATCTTTTGTAATTTTATCGGAGTATATTTGATTTGAGATAAGATTTGATCCGGATTGAACTTACCCTACATTTCTTGAGAATTATCCGGAACCAATTTTTTCAATCCTTAAAGATAATTTTCTTAAATTTGGTCAAATTTTTGAATGAGGAAAGGTGGACCCCAACTTCATAACTTCGGCTACCCCTCTAAATCCTCGAAATTTCAAATCAAATTGGCTCATTTTATTTTATTTTTGTCATGTTGTTTGCTTTTAATTTGTTATAAAGTTTGCACATCTTTAAACAAACATTCCCATAATATATGCTCCCACGTGCCTAGACCCTTCGAAAAAAATTAAATCACACGCCTTAGTTGTGATCTCACGGAATGGGATGGTGATTTAGTATAAAACTTCGTGTTCTTTTCCTTTGGCAAAAGAGACGTTGTTGTTTTATACCCCTATCCATATACCGGCTCGAATCTTTGAGAATGTAGTTGATAAAAATTCTTCTCTAACCCGATTTTTGGGGATGAGTGGATTTCTTCGGAAAAATAGAAAAATTTAAAGGTATATTATGGGCATTTTTGTTAAATTTTGTTCAAATTTTTTATTGCTTTTTCTTTATTTTTATTATTGCCAAAAATCCACAAAAATACAAAAAATCATTCTTTGTGGCGCATAATATATGGTCTCATGTCAAATTTTTCCAAAATAAAAAATGGATTCACATTGATCAATCAAAAAAGGATTTTTCATGAAATTGGTACCAAAAGGGCATTAATTTTTCAAATTAATGTAACCAAGTCCCCGAACTCATTTTCTTTGGTTCGCAAAAATAGAATAGTCCTCCCACTATTTTATTGAAGTTTCTAATCAACCTTCCGTAAATGATTAGTGATGGCTCCAATTGAATATTTTTTCGTAAATAAACCTAAGTTGCGATTTGGTAGGGCTTGGGAGAGTCCGAATTAGGTTAGTTGATTTAATTAACTTGATAATCCGTTAGCCTAATTTTAGGTCGCGACACCACCTCAAATCACCCAATTATAATGCGGTTTATGTGGGCTTAATGCAAGTTAATGGTAATTGTTTTTAGGGATTGGGATTGACTCCTGATTTTCTACTTAGTAAATGGCTAAATGAATCGCCAAAATTTAGGTATCAATGTCTAGTACCCTTATCGCGAGTGGTTCGAACAACACCAAGCAATAATTGTAGAAATACATAGCTTTACGAATCTTTCCGAAGAGTCATGCGTATTCTTGTGGCTTCGAAATTACTTGGGCCGGTGGAGAATAGCGAGAATGTCGCATCCAAGAGGAACCAGTGAGTCGCCAATTTAATATTGGACATCGCATCATCACAAAACAAAAACAAAAACAACTTTTCTACTTCTACTAAGGCTCCCTTTATTTCAAAAAAATTAATAATTTGGAAAAAAAAATTCTAAAATTCATCACCACTTGTATCGCTTAAAGTAATAATAAATGGTCAGTTTTTAGAAAAATATATTCCAAATGATTCATTTTACATTAAATAAATAGAGCCTAAGAGAAGTGTTGGCCGTCTCCCGTATTAATTATTGGGCCGAAATCTCAGCCCTCCAATCAACTCTCGGTTTGGGCTTGTAGGGCTACTGATCATGCATTCGGCCCAGTACATATCATAAAGAGGCCGGCTCAATCTCCAATCCATTCTTGGCGCGTGCAAACAAGCGCGCGCGTAGGGACCATTTCTTTAGACAACAACCCACGTCAAAGTCATGACTTATTGGCCAGAAAAAAAGAAAAAGTCATGACTCAACCACGGTTAGGATCCAGCTCAACGTCCTGACCGCGGTTAAAGGGCATAATATGACCAGCGAAAAAGCATCTAATGCACGAACAGAAGGATCCTCACAACTCACGGTCGATGGATCGCCACGTGTACGTCCGGATCTCTTCACAACCGCCTCGCGCTTCATTGTGAGGCTAAAATTAGGGTTTGGTCGTGGTTGGGGTCATTCTTCCCTGTTGTCCCTCTCTTCGTGTACCACCAGCGATTGTCTTATCTCTTTGCGCTTTCGTATTGCTTTGCTTTGCTTTCTTCCCGTCGATTTCTTCCTCCGATTCAGGGGTTTCAGATCATGGAGATGGAACGCGTGACCGACTTTCCGCACACGCAGATGCACATGGATCGGCGGCCCAGGAAGAGGGCTCGCTTGGGCTGGGACGTGCCTGAGGCTCCGGAGGTATTGATCCGTTTCTCAGATCGGAGATCTATCGCTGTTTCGCGCTTTATTGACCTGTGTTTGACCGGATCTGAGAGATTTGTTTACCTCCTGTGTCGTATTGGTCTGATTTGTATCGATCTGCTTGACTAATTCTTTTTACGACGTCTCTGATCCGAAACTGATGTGTGGATTGTGTTTTGTTCTCAGAAGCGGGTCGGAATCATGTCTTAGTCTGTATTGGTCGTAATGTTCGTTATTGTCAGGGAAATGAGTTTTTGTAAGAATTTCGTGTCTATAGTCAATATATTTTTAGTGGTATATCTGTGCAAATAGAAGTAAATTTATAGCACATATGGAAGTCATGATTTTTCGTTGTTCCTGTCGACGAAGCTTTTTCCGGTTATCCTTCTCCTCTGTTGATGTTAAGCATCAAGGAAGGTAGAGCTCAAAAACTTTCTAAAACTTGGTTTGACTGAATAGTGTTTGTACTTGGCTTCGGGATGTTATTGAATTCTGGGTTTTGCCTGGTTATTTCTTTATATCCTCGGGCTAAATGTTAAAGCTCTTGTTGGTACGAGGATGTGAGGTGCTAAGTCACTCGCATGGTTTATTGGCAACTGTATCTCGTCAAATTCGGTGGAATTGTGTATGTTTTTTCTCAGTGATGTTTCCGATTTTTTAATGTTTTAATTCAATCTGACATGGTGGTGTGAGGTATGATGATGGAAATTTTGATTTATATTATTGAGTGGTACATGGATGGATGGCTGTGTGTGTGTAGGCTCAGGTAGGAATGTTTTGTGGACAAGAGGTTGGCATTATGACAAGCTTTGCACCATCAACAGCACCCTCAGACTATATTTCTAGCTCTCTATTTTTAAAGGGAGGTGCTCGAAATGGTTCTCCTCCATGGAGAGAAGATGACAAAGATGGGCATTACATGTTTGAGCTTGGAGATAATTTAACATCACGCTGTAATTACACTTACTACTTTCTAGTGAAGTGTTGTTGGATCCTATTTGCATAAAATATCTTTTCAGTAACCTGTGTTTTGCTGTTTACTTTATCATTGTAAAATTCACCATTTTGTTTTTAAACTTTTCTTTTGCACCAACAATGTTGTTTCAATCTTCTAAGTTCGCTATTTGGAAATTTTTTGCTCATGACTTGATTGTCAAATGTACATTTTTTAGTACTACTTCTGGTTTGGCTGAATTGTTACTTTTTGATTGATTGTTAAATGTACATTTCTGAGTTTCTTTATCATTTTGCAGACAAAATTCACGGCAAAATGGGTGAAGGTGCTAATATTTTTGTGCTCCTCTCATGAGTACTTGTTTCAATGCTGAACAGCATCTGATGGATACTGTATTTTTTTTTATATAGGAACATTTGGCCAAGTATTAGAATGCTGGGACAGGGAAAAGAAGGAAATGGTTGCTATTAAGATTGTCAGGGGGATTAAGAAGTATCGTGAGGCAGCAATGATCGAAATCGATGTTCTACAGCAGCTGGGAAGGCATGATAAGGGTGGCAATCGGTAAGCTTGCCCCCCTCTTGGTTAGATTTCTCTTACTCTTAAATGTAACATGACATTTTCTTTTTGTTTTAACATCTAAAACTCTGTCAATGGTTGAATGGGTTTATTCCTTGCAGTTGTGTACAAATACGGAACTGGTTTGACTATCGTAACCATATCTGTATTGTAAGTATATGATTGATTTGTGATAAATTGATTTCCCCAATTTACCAACAGTTTGGGGGTTGAAGTTTTGGATGAATTTAAATGGTGCTGAACAGGTGTTTGAGAAGCTTGGACCAAGCTTATACGATTTTCTACGGAAAAACAATTATCGCTCATTTCCCGTTGATCTTGTCCGTGAGATTGGAAGACAACTGTTGGAATGTGTAGCATGTGTGTAGTAATCACTAAGCTAGTCTCTTCTACCCATGCATCTGCTTTATAGTTTGGAATGCAGTTGAATTTCATTTTAACATACTTGTTGAGAGAAGGAGAGGCATATTTTGTTTTTGCTTTCTTTCTTTTTCTTCTGAGAGTGGAAACAGTTTTTGCCTTTTAAAATAATCAGTCTTTCAAAAACCAAACAGGAAATAGTTTTTATGTTGAATATACACAACTTCTCACCTTATTTTTGGAATTTATGTGCAGTTATGCATGATTTGCGCCTCATACACACCGATCTGAAACCTGAGAATATCCTTCTCGTTTCACCAGAGTATTTGAAAGTCCCAGATTACAAGGTACTATCACCTATATTTTGATGTTCACGTGTTTAATAAGCATGGTCTTCTTTCATGTTACAAAATATAGAATGACTTTATTCATCGTTATAATGTTTGCAGGGCTCATCTCGGTCACCAAGGGATAGTTCCTACTTTAAACGGATCCCTAAATCGAGTGCCATTAAAGTGATTGATTTTGGTAGTACGACATATGAACGTCAGGACCAGACATACATTGTATCAACACGGCATTACCGGGCTCCTGAGGTCATTATTGGTAAGGATACTATGCTTTATATTCTTTCGATTGAGCGAGAATGGTTTTAATAGTTGATGCTGTGCAGGACTTGGATGGAGCTATCCCTGTGACGTGTGGAGTGTTGGTTGCATTCTTGTGGAGTTGTGCACGGTATGGTTCAACTTTCAAGGCTATCTTCGTCCCTCACCATAATGACAAGCCATTTGAAACTCATGGTGTTGCTGACTTTGCTTAATGACAGGGTGAGGCATTATTCCAAACCCACGAGAACTTGGAGCACCTAGCAATGATGGAAAGAGTGCTAGGTCCTCTGCCTCCGCACATGTTGAAGAGAGCAGAGTCAGTGTTTATCTTTTTTGGTGATTCTGATGTTATTCTGCTGTAATTTAGCCCATAGTAATGGTCCTTGGATGCACGGGGTTTTTTCAGCCGACATGCCGAGAAGTACGTTAGAAGGGGTAGGTTAGACTGGCCAGAAGGTGCCGCCTCTAGAGAAAGCATCAGAGCAGTTCTTAAGCTTCCGCGTCTTCAGGTGATTCCCCAGTGTGATAGCCTTTTTTCGGTTTTCGGGCAGCGTATCTTGAGCCGCATTGCTGACTGATACTTTGCAATTGCAGAACTTGATAATGCAGCATGTAGACCATTCAGCAGGAGACCTGATCCATTTGTTACAAGGGTTACTTAGGTATGATCCCTTGGATAGACTGACAGCTCGGGAAGCTCTCAGGCATCCTTTTTTCACCAGGGATCACCTCCGGCGGTAGTGTCCCCAATCTTCCTTGGCTGATGGCACAGCGGTGCGGCCGAGACTTGTATATATATATAGATGGCGCACGTGGCCTTTCAATGCAGCACCACCTGAATAAAATTCATTTTTTTTTAATTTGGTGTTTGGCCGGCCCCTTCGCCACACTGCCCCGGCGATGCTTTCTTAACTTCAGGGCCATTATTTCAACGATTCTGATGATGATCAGTTAACAGCGAAGGATAACCTTAATTATTTATGAATGCAAATCCTTGTATTCAATTTAAGTTATAGTTGATTTACTTTGGTCAATTACATTGCTTTAAATATTTCGGACGAAATAATTGAAGGCACGGCAATTGAGCAAGTTCGGTGTTCGACTCATGGTCCTGTTAGGATCCGTCTTTCTTAACGTGGATGGATAATGATAAATCCAGGTGGCAGTGGCAGTTGCAGTTGCAGTTGCGACCGGTATACGAAGACAACCTCTTGTAAATAGAGAGAGAGAGAGAGAGATGGTACATGTGTCGGATCTTATGTGGTGCACATTCTCGTTGCATAAACCAAGCCAAATGCGTTAACCTGTTGCGTTCTACAGTAAACGTTTCTATCAAGGAGCAACTTCTCCTGTTTTGCCATATTATTGGACGTAGTGTGAGATTTAGTGGCAACGGGGGAGGATTCCATATGTCAATAGAGATTGCACAGAAAACGATTTTGAAATTATATAGACATTTGATGAAAGAACCGAGCAACTCCACTCCTCCAGAGATTAAGTGAAAATCTAATGCTTTATCCATATTTTAAAGGTATCACATTTGGAATTATAATTAATGATTGTGCTTGAAAGTTTTATTAGTATTTGGTTGATAACTACATTGATTTTTTAGAATTACATCGGAGCAATAGATAAAAGTCATGTATGTGCATCGGTTTCTCTTGAAATTCAAAGAATATTTCGTTGTCGGAAGGAAAGGATAATATAAATTGTATTTGCTTTCTGTTACATTTCACTTGCGATTTTCTTATGTATTAACTAGTTGGGATGGCATTAGACAACTTTATCTGATGCACTTTCAAAGCCGAACAAATTGAATAATTCTAAAAGGTAAGAAAAGTGACTTCCATGCGTTGTTTGAGTTAAGTTTAGTATGTTAGCGATATACTTATTTACAACTTGTAGGAAATTTTTATCTTGCCGATGCAAGTCATGATCTCATCGCGGTGTCGAGATACAATTTGGAGGAATTCGATGATCGCACACATGAAGGTGAGAATGAATTATTCAATATGCGCCTTTCATCTCTAAAAACTACAATTGAAAGAGTGTTTGGAGTATAAAAGAAGCGTCTTTTGAGAATTGCATTCTGAACTTTTTTCGGCCTTTTGGAACACGAGTTGATGTTATCCTAACTTCTTGTGTCATCCAGTATTTCATCATGGGATTTGATCCCAAGGACCCTATCATGAAAGAGATGAATAGATAAATGGAGTCGTAAAGGAAAAAAAAAATCCAAAAAGTCCAACTTATTCAAAGAGAGGAAAAAGAGGAAAATAGAATACGGGCATAAAAAAGGTTAGAAGTTTTTCCTTGTGTTTCTTTGGATTTAGGCTTCAATCTTTCAATGTTCATAACAGTCGAGCAATTGAGGTGGTCTAAGTCTATGGAACAAGTTCTACTTGAAATTCTCGTTGACGAAGCTATTAAAGAAATCAAGCCTCCAAATAACATTAATTTTTCCTATAAATAACGATAAAAACCATCCATCGGTCGGGACAAATTTCGACGGGCCTTGAAATTACACGTGTACGCCCACACCAACCTGCCAAACATCGACCTCAAAACTCCACCGACGCTTTTCTTAAAAGTCTTTTAACTTGGGGAACAAATTCTGTTCTGCGTCGTCGTCGTCATTCGCTCGCGATTGTCCTTCGTCCTCCGCCAACGGCCAACCCCAACCGACCGTCGAAGAAGCGCACGCCGGGTGCCATCTCCGACGAGGCCTTGAGCGCTTCCGTACCCGCATACGTATGTTCCTCGTTGCTCCTCACTCTTCTCGCCTCTATTTTTAATCCTTGCATCCTACGGAAACTCCCGTTGTCTGTCGTTGTCAGCGTATGTCGATCCCTGTGATTCCAATTGTTAGTTTCGTGCTTCATCTGATCTCCTCCTGTTTCGCTTGTGTGGTTGTGTTTGTGATTTTGATGGGCTTGTTATCCGCTCCAGGGTCCCCTAATCTGCTATGCAGAAATTTGATCGAAATGAGGTGAGAACATATTAAACACGATGGACTTCTTTTCTTTTCTTTTAAGGGTTTAACCGTTTCTAATGTTATGTGATTGCCAAGTAAATTGGGCCTTGGACTTTATTGAATGGTTGTGATCAGCCAAGTTTGTATGGGTTGAACGACTTTCTAAAAGGAGTGATTGGACTTACATTTTCAGGATTCGGGATGGTTACCTTTGAGATCAACTTGATGTACCAAGACTGCTTGTTCTGTTGAAGAGGCTAACGGCAAACAATTAGTATTAAAATGTGGCACATTCTAACTAATACCGAAGATAATAGGAAAAATCCAGTAATGAAGTGGGCAGAACATGGATGCACTTCTGCGCATGGTGGAAAAGCATGTTGATCTTAAGGTGGATCATGAATCAGTGCTGATACTGATCGGTGCTTGTTAGCTCGTTAAGGTGGTGGTGAAATATAGTACACTGCATCAGTTCTCTGTTAGTTTCGGTCCCACCGTGGGATCTCCTCGAAAAGACATCTCTTCGTGCATTTTTTTATCGTTTCTCTTGTTGTAACTGTTCTGTAGATGGTTTCGTGTCCCTACGGTCAGTGCTCTTTAACAATGCTCTCTTATCTATCTTGAACGAGAGAAGGAGCAGGAAGAGAAAGAAAAGCAAAGGGTAACCGAGGGATGGAGTGATCATAGATCTTTGTGAAACCCGTAATTGTTCTTGAACTTGATCATGCCGTAATGCTGGTGACCTGTTTTCTCTTATTATGACGTTGAAACGAAATTTCGTTTTTCCACATGTTTTGTTTTCTCAGTGGTTGGGTAAATCTTACACTCTAGTTATTCTTAAACTCATTTCCGCATGATTGGTTGGTCTACATTCATTTTGAGGTGAGTGACAATTCAATGATTGAAGTGTAGTTGTTTATTTGACTTGGTCTGCTTCATAGTCTTTAATCCAGGGTTGGAGCTCCGCCTACAGCATTATGGGCTCAGTCAATGGATTAACATGTTTGCAAGGAAAGAAACCCCTCTTCTCTTTTGGGGTCATTTCCGATGTCCAATATGCTGATATTCCTGACGGTCAGTCCTTCCTTGGTGTTCCGCGATACTATCGGCACAGCATTGTCGTATTGCAGAGGGCAGTTAAGCAATGGAACCGTCACGGGAATCTCAAATTCGCAGTTAATCTTGGGGATATTGTTGACGGGTTCTGCCCCAAGGAACATTCTCTTGATTCTGTCTCGAGAGTTGTGAATGAATTTGAGAAATTTAATGGTCTCGTCTATCACGTGATTGGCAACCATTGCCTTTACAATATGCCCCGCAGCAAATTACTTCCATTGTTGAAGATTCCAAGCATTGATGGCTGCGCCTATTACGATTTTTCTCCAACATCAGAATACAGATTTGTTGTGCTGGATGGATATGATATAAGTGCCATTGGTTGGCCTGAAGATCATCCCAAGACACAACAGGCCTTGAAATTTCTTCAGGATAAGAATCCAAATTCGGACAAGAATAGTCCGGATGGGCTAGTGGGTACTGAACGACGGTTCCTCATGTTTAATGGAGCCGTTGGGGAAGAACAGCTTCACTGGTTGGATAGTGTTCTTCGTGATGCTACAAATTTGAAACAGAAGGTAGTGGTGTGCTGTCACTTGCCTTTAGATCCAGGTGCATCAACTGAAGAAGCGCTCTTGTGGAATTTCGATGAAGTAATGGGTGTGATCCATAAGTACGACTGCGTGAAGGTCTGCCTTGCTGGGCATGATCATAAAGATGGCCACTCGATCGATTCGCACCGAGTACATCACAAAGTGTTTGAGGCTGCATTGGAGTGCCCTCCCGGGACGGATGCTTTCGGGTCCATCGATGTATATGATGACAGGTTATCACTTTGTGGTACCAGTAGAATAGAGAGCTGCGATATGCATTTTAACCTTTGAGCTGCGATATGCATCAGGGTGTATAGAATTTGGATTTTTTTCGCCATCATTATAGAGAATGTCTTTGTATTGGGATCCTCTTGATTACCCGGCTTCCTTTATCATAGCCTGGGGAAGTATTGGCAAAATATGGAGCACTGGCGCAATGCAGCTTGATGATCCATTCAGTGTGGTCATTCCATCTTTTGCAAGATCGTTCTTTTTCTTCCGACGTTCGGATACGGAGCATTGTTTGTCTTGAAAGGATAGCATGCTTTTGAGTTTCATTTCTCGCAGCTCGTGAAAATGCAGACTTTCTGTTGATTCCCCGTATCTGTTTACATGCATATGATGGATCGACTTGTACATCTACCTTACGGAGAGATATATTTAAAAGGGTTCCGTGATCCATGTCTCTCCGCCGCATCTCAGCCGGTGGCTTCCAGCATGGAACTCGAAGTGGGACCTTAATCGCCACCAAGCGTCGCTTGCTAGAGTTTCGGCAAACATGAAAGCAGACCATGTAGCCACTGAAGTACCAGTTTGAAGCACCCAAAAGGTAGCAATCCGCGTAATCGATCCTTGCAGTAGTTCATGTAAGACATGTGCAAATTTGGGCAATGTGGCCTTTCCTGTCTTCTGATTCTATAAATTTGATGGTGGTGGGCCGGCAGCAATTGATTTGACCCACCTTCAGCGGCTAGTTCATTGCATTTACCTGTACTAATCTAGTCAATGCCCTGAGTTGAATCACATGAACCACGCATGATCATCGCCCATTGACACGTTCTCGGTGCTTCGATATCATTGGCTTTCGTTCCTTATAGGATAAACCACTAATCGTGTTTTAATCACATGACCAACTCCCAAAGATGATGGGTGCACGACGAAATGTGTTCAAACCAAGAAAGTCAAATATGACAGAAACCATGACATAGCCATGACATAAACCCGCGAATCCATTGCGCTTTCTGATTTTCCAAGGAACTTGTCCG
Organism: Rhodamnia rubescens; assembly: GCA_021437795.1. Taxonomy (NCBI): domain Eukaryota; kingdom Viridiplantae; phylum Streptophyta; class Magnoliopsida; order Myrtales; family Myrtaceae; genus Rhodamnia; species Rhodamnia rubescens. Next base: position 5,650,740 of record JAILYA010000002.1, on the reverse strand, counting down.
CTGGTCTCTTGAGCCTCACGGCGTTGAATCGGTCGGGAAACAAAGCCACGTTTGACTTTTTTTTGAGGTCATTTCACACTATGACATAATAAAATAATTAAATATTAAATCACACTTTTATTTAATAATTATACTAAACAAAAAAATCAAACTACATGTGAAAAGAATATAATAATATAATTATATATTAAATAATATCTTTCTTTAAAAATTTAAACTTTTAGAATAATTAATAATAAAAAAAAAATTCGTCAAAAAATTTTGTTTTCCCTAAAAAAAACATAAATCGCACACTAGTATTAAATAAGATCCTGAATTTCCTTATCTTGATTATCCAAGCCGAGCCGTCTTTCCATGGACAGGGTAGATACGACGGCAACTCGAAGTATAAAGAGAATGACATAACAAACGCCGAACTAGCAATGTAAAGGACATGATAGAAGTGATCCGTATACTTTAGACCGTGCAAACTTCCGGTCTAAGTTTGATGATGTTGTTAATTCGGGGTTGAACAGGGCTTGGCCTTCCTCTTCTCGGCCAAGAAGAAGCCGAACAGCGACACCACCGAGAAAGCGCTGAAGCACACGGCGGCGATGTCGAGCGAAGCGTGGCGTCCCGTGATGGCCTGGACCACGAACAGGTTGGCGGTCTTGTTCCTGTCCGTGGTCTGGCCGAACCCGACCTGGATGCCCGCGGCGTCGAGGGCATAGGCGCGCACGAAGTAGGTGGCCTCCGGCGCGTCCTTCTGGACCACCCACTCGAGGCTCCGGTTGTCGGACGGCGAGTAGGGCTCAGCCGCGATTGCGTGCTGGCAGGTCTTGTCCTTGGCCAAGTTGTCTACGGTCTTGCGCCACGCGCGGTCCACCTGGCTGACGGGGGCGTAGCACAGCTTCACCTTCACGGTCTTGTAGGCCGCGTCCGTCCCCGCCGCGAAGCTTTGGTTGTACGACCAGGTCACCGTGATCTTGTCCTCGCCGGCTTTCAACACTGACAGTTTTCAGTTCGACCCACAAAAATTAGCTCATAGATTTCAACAAAAGGACAGTCAAAACCTCCCCAAGACTCGATGTCAAGATTTCTTTCTAGAGAGAGAGAGAGAGAGAGAGACCTTGGCCAGGGTGAGGGGAAGCAGAGACGATGAGAGTCCTCTGGAGAGAAGAAAAGAGGACGTTGCCACAGCAAGCTTGAGATAAGCAAGCCAGAACAAGCGATGCCAGAACAGTTCCGCGTGCCGCCATTGATTCTGTGCTTCCAACTCTCGAGCAATCGCCACACAAGCAGAGCTCAAGAGGATAGATTCAAGGCGAGAGAGTGATTCCCTTTGGGTACTGTTTGATGATTTGAACGGGTACCCACTTTCACCCTTTATATAAACCTGGCGAAAACTGGCAAGGCATTTCGCTGCCCCGCCATTAAAATAAGGAGATGTTTCTTAATCAGACGGCCAAAGGGTGGGGGCGTTGTACTGTAAGTAGAACGAGTCAACGGCCCCAAAGATGACTTTGAAAGATGAGAAGGGGGTGGATGTACAGAACAGAAAGTGGCCCAATGTCATGGCGAAGAGGTACTGTTGTAATTTGGGATGGATGCGTTTGGGTGATAATAACCATTCTATTATTAATTTATTTATTTTATTTTCTTATTTTGGGGAACATGTTTGGAATATAAACACGTTCAGAAAAATAATTTTATTTTTTTATTTTCGAGATAAATTTTCAGCCTAGAAATAGATTTGAAATGAAAATGAGAAGTAAAAATCTTCCACTTTTCTATTTATGGAGTAGAATCGAATTAAAAGAATTTTTCTCGTCTCTCTCTCTCTCTCTCTCTCTCGCCCGTTATTGATGGCCGGCAGGCAACCTTAGAAATTTTATTCCGTTATTTCACGAGTTTCTAATCAAGGAACAAAAATTTTGTGTTCTTATCATATTCATTTTTTTGCTCAGAAACTTGTTTAGGGTATGGAAATGGAAAAGTCTATTTCTGACCAAAAATAATTCCAGAGAACATAATGGTTATCATTCTTGAGGTTCCACAATAAAATTATGCACAGTAGGAGCATGCACACTAGATTGTCAAAAAAATAAATTGTGCGGCGCTTGCTTTAACGCCAATTTTTTTCTCGAATCATTGAATGCCACTGTAAAAAAAATAATGACCTAAGTGTCAACTCAAATTTGAATCGCTTGAAATCCAACATAGCCCAATCAGCGTATTATCCGGCGCATACATAAACGCACACTTCCCTCTCATATTTAGAAACCCAAACCACTGGCGCTCGAAGAATACGCGCCCACGAACGCTCATCAAATCTGGAATCCTCGCGTTTTTCTCTCACGTGCGGCTCCATTCCCATCGATTCGAGGTTCGTCGAAGGTGAATCACTGTCGACTGGAGTCTTTTTCCATTTCTGCCGCCTCACGTCCATTCGTTCTTCCCCCTTCCGCAAAGCTCTCTATATTTCGACGTCGTTTTTTCTCCTTCCACGAACCATCAAGATTTCCTCAAGGTGTGTGGCATATCACTTGGAGGTGAGCATGGTTCTAGGGTAGAGTAGAATCAAGAATCAAAGAGCCAGATCGGAGGGAACCGATCCAATTCCAAGTTATACAAGATGCGTGGTAGGTTTCAAATTCTAAAAATTAGGAAACCGAATTTAACGTGCATATTTCAAAACTTCAAAACGTGAAACGAGTCTTTATTATTACTTTTTTTTGTGCTATGTTTTTGCACGATGCTAGGATTTTTCATGAAATACGATGATGAGTGTTTAATTTGGAACCACTAATCTTAACTTCCGTCAATATCCATAATTGAAACTTTTACTTTGTTAATATTTCATATTCTTTGAGTATCTAAATATGAATTGTGATCGATATATTGTAAGAATAAATGATAGCCATTAGCGTTGATGATTCACCGCAATCGTTCAATTGAAAATATAAGTTAAACTTGGGTAGATCTTGGAACTTGTGACATGGTAGGTTCTAGATTCCAAATTATGCATTGTAGGTTTTATGTTCCAAAAATTGAATAAGAGATCCGAGACGTAGGTTTCGGTTTTCAATGGGAACCTAAACCGATCCTAGAGCCGCTTACCCTCATGCCACGTTATTTTTCCTCCTGGGGGTCACGCGACGTCGTTTTAGGCAAACCAGCTATGTCAACTCGAGCGACGTCATTTATGATATGCACATGAATTAATTTTATTAAAAGAAAATGTCAAAGTCATGTTAAAGGTTTTATTATAAAAGCCACGTTATATATATATATATATATAAATATTATTTTTGTTAGAATTTATCGTCAAAATTAACTTAAATAATTGTTTTTTTTTATCAAATTTAAGCTTTAAGTGAGCTGCGAAATTTTTGAACAGTCTTGATATCTTTATGCCCACGTCATCAATATCCATAACTTTATTCTTTTCTAGGCTCATCAACTCTTTAGTCAATCTGTCCAAAAAAAAAAAACCTCTTTATTCAAAGCTTGATGACTTGACCCCTTGTGCCTTGGAAGGAGCAACCAAACAAGGCTTGAGCCGTACAGTCGAGGATAAAGCCAATTGCGTTGTGTGAAGAGAAACGTTTGTCATTCCTACAACTTGGCGCTGTCGTCGACTTAGGATATTTTGTTTATTAATTGTTGTCCGTTTTCTGGTTGTTTCTTGTAAAAATGGCTCGTCCTATTACCGAAAAATAGCTTTCATTGCGTGTGTATTCTGACATCGTCACCGCCCGCTTGCTTCTCTCACTCCTTGCTTGCCGAGCGGCATACCGAAAAAAGTAGATTCCACCCCCTTTTGAGACTAAGAGCCTATTTGGAGATGAGGTGTGCAAGGTCCTTTTGGGCATCACCATCCGACCAACCAAAATGATGATCTTACACGTGTTCGGTGGAAGATGAATATATCAAATATACCAAATGCATAACCTGTCGGTAAACTTGGGAAGTACCTAAGCTTTAGGTAATCATCATTCGAAGCCCCCTACCACTAGCAAGTGAACCAAGCCATATGTTCTAAGTCTGACCCATTGCCTTCTCCTGAGAGCAAGGTAAGCTCCGATAGAAAACCACCTAGTTCCCTATCAATATGTTGGAGCTAGACTTTCCTATACAGTGACCTAAACAGTCTCTCTCTCGCCTAGGGCTAACCATTTGCCCAATCGGATTAGCCATTCAAAGTCCTGTAAAAATATTTTGAAATACTTATTCTCACTTTGTTGGAAAGGGGATTCGTCTACAAGTGCACTGAAGCTCACGATGTGGAAGCACATCTTAGCAAACGGAGGCGTCCTACAAAGTATTTGAAATTCGTTCTGTTACTTTCTTAACAAAGTAGACAAATCTCTCTCTTTCTCTGTTATACAAATGGATTTTTTTTTTGCATAAGTATGGCACCCAAGTGAAATTCGATATACTAATGATAGGAAAATTACGCACTAGACATAGTGGTTATGACTTTTGTAAATTGTCTCTAATTTTCACTTTTCTTTTCTCCATTTTAAATATAGGGCGTGGACTTTAGGGAGGCTAAAGTAGTGGCGTGGGAAATCGTTGACCCTTGATTTGGGTATGGCTGATGGAGAGTATACGCCCGCCCTTTCGCGCGTGAAGAAAGCAAAAGTTATCTCATTCGGCGAGGCCTCGATCCCAATGACCCAGGTCTGAGAAGGATCTTGGGCTGGGCCCAACAGTGAGGTCTTTGTGTATTTGGGCTTGGAGATTTCAAGGCCCAAGCTTGCAGAAGCCCAGAGAGAAATCGCTCGCAGTCGTGTCGCTCGGGGAGCTTTGTTTTGCTCGTCTCTTTCTCCTGCTTCACTGCCGTAAACCCCACCGCTAGGGTTCTCCCCTTTGCGATTCCTCTCTGGTAAAAGCCATTGCGCAAGCTCGCGACCCCAAAATTCGCTTCCTTCCCCCACGGATTTGTTCTTCGCAGCCTCTGGTTGGATCCCGACAATGCAATTCCTTCGTCGTGGGATTGGAGCTCCCCAATGGCGAACCATCGGAGGCGGCGCCGGCTTTTCGGCGAGAAATGCCGTGTCGTTTGGCTCCTCGGTGGGTTGTCTCGTCTCTTCGATCTGTTTCTTTGAAGATTTGTCTTGCTGTGTATAGGTTTCTTGTACTTCGATGCTCTTGCCGTCGTTCGGATCCATCGAGCTGTCTCTATGTTCATGTTTCGTCTTAGGAGAGTATTTGCGACTGTCTCTTGGCCACGCTTTTATAAGTAGTTGTCGCTGGACTTATCAAGTCTGCAATCTTGGATTGCGGTGGCTGTCTGAAACTGCTCCGAGTAACATTTCTTGGCATGCCAGGAATTTTCTTTCATCGATCTCTTTCGTTTTACTTGATACATGCAGTTCCTTCCGCGAGGTTTCTCTCGACTAGTATAATTTCTGTCAATTTTTTATTTTGTTATGATGTTGATAAAATTTTGGTTCTATTCACATGGTAGAATTTGATACAATACCACAATGTGTGATTGATGCTTACAATTTAACAGTCGGCAACTGGGTCCCAAACTGTGGCACCAACTATGGCTCGTGATTTTGCAATTCCGACACCATCATTGGCCGCAGCTTTGCCTGCTATCACCAGATGCATAACCACAGCCGGAGATTCGGTCAAAGTGCCTTTGCAAGATTCTTCAGTGCATTTAACTGATATGCCGCCTCGCATTAAATTTAAGAGGCTGGATAAAACTGCTAGGAACATAATGAAGGTGTGTATCTGACCATGATGATTTCACTGTAAAGAATGGCTACATATTGAGTATTATCAGTTCTCATGTGCAGATTCTAGATAAGGAAGCAGTGGAGGAAGTGAAGGCTCAGAGGGACATACCTGATATAAAACCTGGTTACATCGTTCGAATGAAAGTGGTATATTAAGTTCTGATCAGGGTTTCTTGCGTTTGTATTCATGGATTTGCTGACTTCTCTCTCGTGAAGTCAATTAACAAGATCTGTCTGCACGATGGGCAGGAAGTTCCTGAGAACAAAAGACGTTTATCGAACTTAGAGGGGATCATCATAGCAAGACGTAATGCTGGTTTAAATAGTACATTCAGAATAAGGAGGCTAGTTGCTGGAGTTGGAATTGAATCTCTTTTCCCGCTGTAAGTAAGCTTTAACTTACTTTCTTCCCCAATTTGCTTGCTATTTATTGACATTCCTTTTATTTAGTCGTATATTGTTTTGGAAAGCAGCCTATTTAATGAATTTGTAGATAGTACACTGTGCTGGCATAATGTAAAGTGCCGTGTTTATGCTTGGACTGGTGAGTTAGATTCATAGGAGAGCTTGGAAGTGTCAGGTTAGTTGGATTTCAAAGCTGTCATTTGCTGCATGCTTCTTATTTTACTCGTGCACGATGGCATTTGGGCTTGATCATATCTCACAAATTATTAATATGCAATTGAAGGCAATTCAGTAGTTGCGGTAGTTTTTTCTTTGATGTGTTGGCAATATGAGTTTCATAGTTCCATTCTTTCTTTTACTACTAGCAGTTATAATATCAATAATTTGCTTTCAAGATATTGCATGAGCTCTACTTTGATCATACTGTGGTTTTTACTATAATTTGTCTTGTTTGTTAAGCTCTTCTGCTAGGATTCTCTTGTTCTCTTTAGGAATGGCTGGGTTGACACCTATAATGGTCCCTTGTGATAGGTACTCACCAAACATAAAGGAGATAAAGGTGCTGGACAAGAGGAAAGTAAGGAGGGCCAAGCTTTATTATCTAAGAGAGAGGCTGAATCCACTTAAGAGGAAATAGCAACAGCTGTAGTTAGTGCATGTTGAATCGCACTTTAGTCCAGAAACAGAGTAGGGTTTGTTTTGTTGATGAGAAATGGCGCAATTTATCATGATCATTGTCATCCTTGGACTAATAAGTGGATGCTTCTGGAATTCTACTTCAGGTCTATACTAGGTTGCCTACTGTGCTTCTAAAAGTGTTCATGTTTTTGCTGTAGATGTTATAGTCTCAAGAAACTTAGCTAATTGATCTGTAGCGCACACAGGAGATAGTTCTTCAACTGGGCTCTTGAGTTTTCAATATCAGCTGCATTGTTTTGGTTCATATACAAACGATAGTATTTGGATGGAACATCTTTTGTGCCATATGATTGTGCTTGTCCTTGTTGTATAGCTCACCTAATATCTTGAAAGAAGTTGTGGCAAAATGTTTGGCAGATCAATTTCATCTGATTTCTACCGATGCTAGCCTTAGAAGCGGGTAAACCCGCCTGTCTCTGGCCCAAAAGAAGAGCTGTTACTTAACCGAAAAGATCTGCTTGTGCTCCATGATGCGCCTGGATCCGATTGTTGTTTGCATGGAGGGAACATATCTTCTTAGGCTCCATTTGCTTCACGGAGAATATTTTCTTAGAAAACATTTTTTCTAATTTTTAGTGTTTGGAGGTAGAAAATATGTGATCAAAGAAAATATTTTCCAGTCAATGAAATATATTGAAGGGAAATCATTTTCCCCTCGATCTTAGACTTCTCTTTCGTGTAACTTTCTGAGATAGAGAAAATTTTCCTCTCTTCCTCTTTCTTCATCCCCGTTCCCTCTCCTTCATCCGCCTTCTCTCTCCTCACAGTCTCTCTCTTCTCCATCCTTGTTTTTTTAAGTAGCATCTACACACGATACAACACGTCATTTCTCAAAAATAAAGAATTTTGATACGTTGGGGCACGTATTTATCACGTACTTACAAAAATATTATTTGTGAGTTTTTTCTTATTATTCTTCTATTAGGAATTCAAATTAGGTTTTTTGAATTGGGTGGATATATTAATGTTTCGGTGGTTGGATATATGACTTACGTGTGTTTGTGTGTATATATGATCAATTTACATTTTAACTCTTAATTTAATGAAAATGCTTAAAATTAATCCAGGTGCGTTTCGAAATGGCATGTCGAGATGCTAAACTCGCGTGTAACCGACATGTCCGGAGCGTTGACGACGTGTTGATCGCATGTCGAAAAGTGTCGGACACGACACGGAAACCCTCGAAGAGTGCGATGTTTTTTAGGTTCTCTCTTCTCACGGTCTCTCTCTTCCACCATGCTTGCCATTCCGATTCCTCGGCCGACCCTCACGGCCTCGCGGATGGCGAGCTCGAGGCCGGCTAGGTGAGCCTTGGCCGGTGAGCTCGGGGCACGCCTCGTTGCCTCGAGCTTGCCATCGAGGCGAAGATCCGTAGTGATGGGTTTGTATCATTCGGCGATGGGTTTCACAAGAAGTTGGAGCATGCCGGCCAACCTGTGTGACTCATGCAAGTCCGCCGTGGTGTCGTGTTCTACCGCGTCGACGTGGCATTCCTCTACCTCGGCTGCAACTCTAAGATCCTTGGGTCTAGTGAGCTATTCGAGCGCCACGAGAGCGTCCTGGATGTGCGAGGTGCCGCAAGCAAGCCCCGGCCGCCGTCACCCGCAAGGCCGACGAGGCTGCGCTGTGCGTCACCTACGAAGCCAACATCCACCCCACCAATCCCCTCGCCCGTTGCCACGAGCGCATGCGGATGGAGCCGTTCCTAGATGCCGCCGAGTCCATCGCCAAGGTTGCCTCCGCCTTCAACTTCCTCGTTGTGCCCGGGAAGATCGGCGGCTCAGACACGTGTGGTGGACGCTTCGGTGGCGTGTGCGAGAACGAGGAGTTGGAAGCGACTTCTTGGATATTCTTGAACACTTTGCCGGTATGAGTAGTAATAAGATTACGCAAGGAATAGACGTGAAAGTAGCGACGAGTGGTGACGGAGATGTGTTTTTCAATGACATGGAGACGTGGATCGTCTCGCCGTCTCGAGCTTGGTCAAACCTCGTGGCCTCACTCTAGGCAAGGGCCGGGTATCGCCCGGCGGTGGACGAGGTCCCGATGACCCTTGTCTACCGTCAAGAAAAAGAAAACCAAGAAAAGAAAAAGCAAATGAAAAAAAGGAAAAATATAAAAAAAATATTGAAAATTGTCCTAACGTAAGTGCCGGTAGTCTTGGTCATATCACATATGATAGTCGCATCCACGTCGCCTAGACATGGCCATTTGGGCGTGGCCGGAACCCTTTGATCGGCCAAACCGGCCCGTTGACCGGGCCACAGTTCCAACCCGATTTTTTTAATAAAAAAAAAGATATAAGACAAGGGAAAAAGGCGCAGGAATCGGCGGTTCCGAACCGAAGCTGGAACCCGGCCGGAACCGCGGTTCCAAACCCGGACCGGAATCACCGGTTTTTGAACCGGAACCGGCGGTTCCTAGGAATCGGCCAAGTCTCAACGTTAGCGATCTTCAATCAAAATTGATTTGATGTCTTTCGGTTGGCCAAAAGTAAAAAGGTTTAAAATTTAATTGTCATATTTAAAATATTTATGATTGAATTAATAAAAATATAATGAATTTAGGTTTTTTTTTATTTGGCAAATTTAGGATTTTATGGACAATTTTTTCGCTGAGAGCGAAACATCACTCCATATTTTATTGAAAAAAAAAAGGCAATCCTAGCTCTAACCAGGATATTGTGCTCAAAGTGATTTTTGGTTGGGTGGTTCTTGGGAAAACTTGCCTGGGTTGCCTCCTCCTCGAGTGGTGGGTGGTCCGCTAGTGCGATGTGACGTGACGCTTCTCTAGCATTTCGCGTCGCCTTTGTCCTGTGGGGGACCCGACACCGTAAGGCAGACGAGCTGTAAGAATTTTTCGAGGCTATAAGACGATGGACCAGGCGTCGGCCGCCGTTTTGGATTTGCATGTTTCGTGAAAGGAGACTTAAGGCTCAAGATCTCTTGCGTGCTCGAAACGACCACCACTTCTCAATGTTCTCGTAAAAGTTTGCTGGTGCGAAACTTGGGAAGGGGCTGCCTGAATGTGGTCCTGCTGCTCTTTTGCGGCTTTAGCCCCATGATAAAATCGTGCTGATAGCTTTCGTTATGGAGGTCGAAAAATACCGTTAAACTGGACGGCGTTTCGGCTATTGAAGGAGAAATTACCCGATCGGTCTTGAACATATAGAACGGATGCCATTCGATCTTAAACTCTCAAATTTTGTCGATTTGATCCTAAGCTTTTGCCAGAAATTCCTACATAGTCTTTCCGATCCAATTTTCATTTCACGCGGGACGACCGGCGGTGATTGGGTGATTTTCGGTAAAAATTAGATCGGAAGGACTACATCGCAATTTCTAGCGAAGGTTTAAGACCAATTTGGTAAAACTAGAAAGTTTAAAGCCGAATGACAATCCGTTCAATATATTCAGGACGATTGAATAATTTTCCCTACTTTCGTAGGTCAATTGTTCTTCGTATTGTCGGATGGCTCGCATGGTCCAAAGGCCCGAACTGAAAATGGCTCACGGGGTTCATAGTGCGGTCTACGTACTTCCAAATGGTTCTGCGTCCGTCCTCGGAACCGCCCAGATCTTGAAAAAGGAAATAAGGTAACATGAAAACTCCGTATGCGTTCGGAATTTTAGGTCCCCATCGAAAGTTTGGCCACGTTACGGCTCTTCGATTCCGGTTGATCAACAAGGAACAAATTTCTTGTGATGAATAGCCACGGAAAGAATATGCCCACCAACCATTCTCGTCCCTATATCTTGTTGCCCCACTAATCCATAACCTTCATTGACCCTCTAATCAAACGATTTGTACATTTCTTTCCTCTAGAAAGGTGAGAGATCTATTATAAAAGTTAACTTGCGTCCCAATCACCCATTTTATTTTATTTTTAAGAAAGGCAAATTCGAAGCTCGTACTTTTATAACAAAAAAAAATGTAAAGTTTGTCTCTTGTCCAAAGTTTTTAGAAATGAATCCACCTCGGAGCCCATTTAAAATTTTATTCGTTGTGACTTCTAATTAACTTTGTCGCCAAAAGCTTAATATATTTTCCGAATCTTACAATCATGGACCTAAAGTATGTAAATTTGTGTGTAAATATATCGTATTATGAAATTTTCATCTTTTATCTTTTTGCAAATATACATATAGGGAAGATGTGGTTATATTACATTCGCAAACGTTTTATCTTTTTGAAATGTCATTAAATGTATCAAAATAATAACAAAGTCCCAATTTCACAAGTGATAATTTTATAGAAGTATGCAATTAGAATAGCTATATATCTTCATGCTATGGATTTTATCCGTTTACAACACAATTAGTGTAAGCTCGTGATAACAATAGTTTTAAGAATACTGTAATAATGTCAAATTTCTTCAAGCGCTTTTAAGAAAAATGAAGACATGCATCCGTTCGTATCTCGTACTGTTTAATTACCTTCCGATATATTAATAAGAGAGCTATAGATGGTTTCGCACTTTTAAAATATATTGTAAATTGAACAATTCCTACATGTGTGATGGCATAAATAAAAATATGGTGGGATAAGATTGGTTGTGATTAGATGTATGTGGTAGCTCGCACTCTTCAATTCCTTGGTGGGTTATGGATGGGCCATCTTAAATTTCACAATCACCAAGTGACTTCCAAGTGTAGCGTGCAATTTTATTTTTTTTCGCGAATATTCTTTTGTGATAATTTTATATTTATTATTGTGAGTCACAAAAAAAATATAAAAATTATTATGAGATCCACCCCTTTAAGAATTTATGGCTCATAATATGTTATTATTCTCTTACTAATCCAAAAATTATTATCTTTATGAAATTTGTTTCTTTGGGAAAAATGTATAATTTAAAAATATATATATTTAAAAATAATATATTATATATCTTATAAAAATGAATTAATAAAAAAATTATCATCATCTATGAAAATATTTTAATATAAATTATCATTAATAATAAAAATATTTTTCAATTAAGCAATAACAAATGGATATATTAGAGATAAACAACGCTATACACAGTTCAGTGACCCAAAAGACATTGGGTAGAAAACAACGTTGTATCGCTGGTCAATCTGTCTGGGTTCCGTCCGATCAAAATCAAAGCTCAGGGGAGGGGCTCTTCTTCTCTTTTGACGAACAACGGACACCCTGTTTTCGCACGCTCCTCTTCTCTCTCGGGTCAGAATTCCCCTCCGCCCTCTTGAACCTCCGTTCGTGTCTGGCGGTGGCTCGGAGCCTGCCCACGTTGATACAATCATCTTGGCGGCTTCTTGGAGCTTCCATATTGCGTGGGATTCGGACAATTTCGTGCCTTCTTCCGTTTGACCTCGAGGGCTTCAGTCGGAACGTTCTTGAAATCGTTGGTGCTTGCTCGAGAATGCCGCAGGATGTGCCTTCTGATCAAGACCCCGATGACCCCGATGCCGAGTACGTCGAAATTGATCCCACTGGTCGATATGTTCGGGTCTGTATTTCACCGTAATTGTTTTATCGTCTCTAATTTTCGGTTGCGACACCCATTATTGGGGATTTTATTTTGTGATATGATTCATAATGCGTGATTTTTTCTGGCTGATTGCCTGCTTTGGCTTAGATTCAAGTCCCTGCTCTGTGTCACATTTCGATTATGGTTCTTTGATGGTTGTTTTGATTGAATTCGGAGATGGGATGCATTCGTCCTTCTTATTTTAGTGTTTGACATTCTCTTGAAAATGGTTTCTTATGGCAGTACAAGGAAGTTCTGGGAAAAGGGGCTTTCAAGAAAGTGTATCCTTTCTCTATTTGCTACTGCAATCCCTATTTTGTTCTTCTGATAAAAGTTGCTTGATTTTAATCTAGTTGAAGTGCATTGTATAAATTCTTTTTGGCGGATTCGAGTTTATCCTTGACGGCACGTGGAAATGTAGATATAGAGCATTTGATGAATTGGAAGGAATTGAAGTGGCCTGGAATCAGATAAAGGTGACAGATCTCTTGAGAAATTCAGAGGATTTGGAGCGTCTCTATTCAGAGGTTCACCTGCTTAAAACTTTGAAGCACAAGAACATAATCAAATTCTACAGTTCGTGGGTCGATACCAAAAAAGAGAATATTAACTTCATCACCGAGATTTTCACATCCGGAACATTGCGGCAGTAAGTTTTTGTCAGTTTAATTCTCCATCGGCTTCTTGGGAGTATTAAAAGACCATCTTCTCTAGGTACCGGAAGAAGCACAAGCATGTGGATTTGAGGGCGTTGAAGAAGTGGTCTAGACAGATTCTTGAGGGGCTTTTGTATCTGCATAGTCACGATTCACCTATTATTCATCGGGATCTGAAGTGTGACAACATTTTCGTTAATGGTAACCAAGGTGAAGTGAAAATCGGTGACTTGGGATTTGCTGCCATTCTGCGTCATGCTCATTCAGCTCATAGTGTCATCGGTGAGGAACCTGTTATATTTTTGTGCTCAATACTCTTCCAGAGAGTATGACACGTGACCCGTGTCTCCATGTCCCCAGAAAGAATTTCGATGTTTTTGCACTCGCAGGAACCCCTGAGTTTATGGCACCTGAGCTTTATGAGGAGGAATACAATGAGCTTGTGGACATTTATGCATTTGGAATGTGCTTGCTGGAGTTGGTGACCTTTGAGTACCCGTATGTTGAATGCTCAAACGCAGCTCAAATATACAAAAAAGTGATATCTGTACGGCACTAAATATCTCCTTTCTTACTTATTTGTCGTGCTTTTTTCCTGCAATATCTCTAAGTTGAGTACTCTGAGCTCTTAGTCTCTGGTAAAACTGACAAATCTCGATGCTATCGATTCACAACTTCTTCTGTGGGAGCGATTCAAGTCATGGTCAAATGTCAGTGTACACTCGACATTGATTAGGTTCCTCTTGTTTATAGGAGTTGAGGCTGTGGTGGATACCATTGTCTCTTATTAAATATCTAGCTGAATTAGGGATCGTACTTAGGCACAACTTAAAATGTTTATAGCCTGATGTCTAAGTCTCTACATAGTGCCTTTGGTGGAAATTTCAGGCACAATGATAGTGTAGTCTCTAATACAAAGTTTAATTTGCAATTCCTCGATACGATCATTTTCATATCCTTTGTTTTTGTCGCAAATTATGCAGTATAAATTCAGTGAAATTGCTTATTGCACATTCCGTCTTTTTGTTCAGACTGTATGTTGTAGTCCTTCCCGTCGCTGAAATCTAAGCCGTGGAAATAATTAAAGCTTTAAAAGTTTGCCTCCTGGTTGATTGTTAGTTCCATTTTAAAACTGAGGATTGTGCTTAAATATGATGACGAAAGATAAAAGATTTGGTGTCTAAGGGGCCTCTAGTCAAGTTTCAGAAAGTTTTTATTTATGGACTATTTGGTCCGTGACATTTACATCTGTTCTACCACTAGCTGTAGTTTGGGAGGATATGTTCATCTTCGATGTCGTTAGGAATAGGAAATTAGGTTATGTTTCTCTATGCAGATTTGCACGAGCTCCCCCATAGTGATGCATGCATACATGTAAGAGTTAATTGACATGTATCCAGTGGTGGCAGTTAATCTGGTTATATCAGTGGCTAGTGTTACACACCGTTTCACTCTTCAGCTCCTTGATCATCTCTGTAATATGTATTCTGATTCTTGCTAGGGAATAAAACCTGCATCACTGGAAAAGGTTAAAGATGATCGAGTCCGAGAATTCATAGAAAAATGCATTGCAAACGTTTCTGAGCGGATGAGTGCTAAGGAACTTTTGATGGATCCTTTTCTGCAGTCAGAGGAAGAAAGTGGAAGTGTTGGCAGATCGTCACTTTCATCGAGACCTCAAGAGATGAGTAAGTTCTAGCGCTTTGCTGAGCTTCTTGGCTTCTGTTCTCGTTGTCCTGCCACTTGATGTGCATTTTTTATAAAATGCAGGTAGTCCTCATATTGTCGATGCTGGAAAAGGGGCAAATGATTCTACAGCAGAGACTAGTAGGGACTTTACAGTGCAGGGTCAAAGAAAAGATGTCAACACAATATTTCTTAAATTAAGGATTGCAGATTCTTCAGGTGCGAGCATTTCCTTGCATTTTAGCAGTTCAATGGTTCCGCTTTACGGCAAGTGAGTATTTTCTTCCCCCTTTGAGGTGTGTTGATATGTTTCCTCAAACTTGCACAGGTCACTTTCGGAATATCCACTTTCCATTTGATATTGAGGTAGATACAGCAATTGCAGTTGCCAGCGAAATGGTCGAGGAACTAGACTTGACTGATCAGGATGTTTCAGCGATTGCTGCGATGATCGATGATGAAATTCGTTCTCATATACCAGACTGGGCACTGCCAGAGCCTTCTGGGGATGACTTTAGTGTAGAAGTTCAGAACTCTGATGCCTGTGCCTCAGGAAATAGAGATGAGACCTCTGCTTTGACGACTGAGCCATCTTCTTCTGGTAATCTTTTGTTGGAAAGAACACATTCTGGGCGGAAGTACTGGTGGGCTGACTCATATAACCCAGATGGAATCTCTCCTGTCCGACATGGGCCTTCAAACTTATCTCCTGTGGATTCAGCCTCATTCGAAAGTTGTTTGCTTGAAGAAGACATGCAATCTTCTGTCAGCCACTCTTATGGAGAGAGGCCAAATGGCGTACCTAAACTCGAACGGCCTGAGCATGAATCTGCTTCTGATGGTGGTAGGAGTGAAGATGAAGCAGATACTGCATCTATAGAACAATGTGATGGCACAGGTAGTGCAACCAAAGATCTGCTTGGCGGTAGCGAGTGTGCCAACTCGCTAAATGCGGATGGTGTTGGATCTAAAGAGTTAAATATGATTGCTGATAAGCTCAAGCATCTGCTGATAAAGCAGGAGGAGGAGCTACAGGAGCTAAGGAGGAAGCATGAAGCCGCCATTTCAGATCTGTTGGATGGACTTTCTCCTGAAAACCGTGAAATGGTTCTAAATATCTGTAAAAAGAAAATTCCGTGGATTAAAGAGTGGGGCACCCTGCCAACTCAATGATACATACTACTTTTGGATGGGAAACTTTGCTGTCTCTCGACACTTGTATATTGTCCGACCATTGTACGAGAGGGGCCGATTAAAAAATACTCCGCTGCAGAGACTCGGGAATCAAGATAGCCAGTTATGGGTGCCAATTCAATCTTCGACACCGTGATTCCGTTAGCTGCTACGACGAACTGGTTCGATGCGGGATATGCTTGGGATGACAGCCATAATTTCAGTTTGCATGGCAATTGAATATGAAGTCTTGCGTATGCTTGGAGATGAATACATGTTGGTTTCATTCATTGTTTGTTTATTCTTGATCTGATCTGTCCCTATAATTTGTTGGCTTGTATACATGTACATATGCGAAAAAAAGGTCAATCTCAATGTCATGTTCTTCTGTATTGCTCCAAATTTGGTTTCCTGTGGTGGTTCTTTTTTGAAAAAACTGAGGTTCTGACCAAGATTGAGATGATTCTCTAGGATGTCTCAGTTTAGTGCAGAACCGCTTCTTGCTCTTTTGAACTCCAATGCAATCGTTCTTCGGTTCCAAAGTCGTGTGGTGTGAAGGTCAATTGCTCTTTTGAACTTACAAAAAAGAGACAAATTTCATCTGCCATGTAGGATTAAATACCAGCACATCTACATTTTCTTCCTTACCTCGGTAAAGAGTAGCATATTTTAGCAACAGTGTGATCGTCCATCGATTTGTCATCTAATTTTATAGTTAATGATTTAATTTGTTCAATATAATTCTTAAATTGTACAATATTATCTTCAAACTTTTTAATCCATTCAATATAATCCTTAAATTTTTTTGCTTACGTTCAATCTAATAGCTAAACTATATAAAAATATTTAATATTATCTAACATTGAATATTCTCATATAGTTTATGAAATAAATTCAATATGTATAAAAATTTTAAAAAATATATTGAATAAATTTGATGTTTAGGAATGATATTATATATTAAGTTAAAATTTCGGGATTATATTGAATAAATAAAAACATTCAAATATTACGTTACATGTTAAAGCCAAAATTCGGGGACCGGTTATACATTAGCCAAAATTCGGAGAACTATTCTGCTGCTCCTCTCTCTCTCTCTCTCTCTGGTTTCTGTTCTCTTCCAAAACCCAAGTCCAAATCGGAATGGCAATGGCAGCGCCCACTTCTTCCTCGAAACTACTTCTACACCCGCGCCCCCCGCCCCCCTCCTGCCTCCTCCGCTGCCTCTCTCTCGCCCCTCCGTCGCCGGAACCGCGGCTTTCCGTGCCAGATTCCCAAAGCCGACCCCCTCGCCTCGCCTCCTTCTTCGTCAACCCCTTCGCCACCGCCTCCACCTCCGGCCGCCGCGGCTTCTTCACAGTGCGCGCTGCGCGGGGGAAGTACGAGCGGAAGAAGCCGCATGTGAATATCAGGACGATTGGTCACGTCGACCATGGGAAGACCACCACGATCGCCGCCCTCACCATGGCGTTGGCCTCCATGGGAAACAGCGCCTCAGAAGAAGTACGATGAGATGGATGCTGCTCCTGAAGAGTGCGGTCGAGGTGTCTCCGAACATTTGCTCTGATTCTGTATTTTCTTACTTGTTTAGGGCAGAGACAGAATTGTTGTAAGGAGCAGATAAATGAAAAGAATTTTCTTAGGATCAACTTTGAGCTAAAAATTGATGGTCCGCACACACTATTTCATTCTGGAAAAAACGAGGCCTGCAGTTTTCTGACTTATTGACTAAGGTTGAAATTTGTTCACGTAAGAAAGAACGTTACTCAAGATTCCCAAATAAGATAGCACACAGAGAGTGTCGATAAATTGTTCTACCAATGGCCAAGTCTTTCATGTGGAAACCCTTCCAAAAGTATCGTGTGACAAGGAGAATATTTAGTTATCATCATTGACATTAGTAGAACGATTGAGCTAATTACAGTATTATGAAAACTAGGCTTAACCTAGACTTTATTGGATACTGAATTTTATGCTTTGTTATTGGCTGATTTCACTAGCCAATAGGATCTGTATGATGACTTTTCGAGAGTGCTGACATTACTTTTTGTTTACCAGGTGTCACCATTAATACTGCTACAGTGGAGTGCAAGACTGGGTATAGCCACTATGCACATGTTGACTGTCTAGGACATGCCAATTTCGTGAAGAACATGATAACTGGTGCGGCGCAAATGGATGGTGCTATTCTTGTTGTTTCAGCAGCTGATGGACCTATGCCTCAGACAATGGAGCATCTACTATTGGCTGAGCAAGTTCCAGAAAACTCTTGATGAGGTAATGGCAGAGGATAATGTAGGTCTTTTGCTTAGAGGTATTCAGAAGGCCGATTCAGGGAGAGATGGTTTTGGCAAACCCCGGAACAATTACACCCCATACTAAGTTTGTTGCCATTGTGTATGTGTTGCAGAAGGAAGAAGGTGGTAGGCATTCACCATTTTTTTGCTGGTGTAGGCCCCAATTCTACAAGAGAATAACTGATGTCACAGGAATTGTGGCTTCAATCATGAATGATAAAGACGAGGAGTCTAAGGTGGTTATGCCTGGTGACCGTGTTAAGATGGTTGAGCTCATTATGCCCGTGGCTTGTGAGCTGGGAATGAGGTTTGCTATCATAGAAGGTGGGAAGACTGGTGGAGCCAGTGTTATTCAGTCCATTATTGAGTAACAGTGTTGACGCCTAAATTTTGACTAATATTTTTTTTTGCATAAAAATTAGAACTAATTTTAGTTCTAAACAAAAATCATCTCGCATATTCATTTAGCATTGGCATATAATTTGAGATTAATTTAACGAGGTGCGACTGAGGCATGGGGTGGAAAAATGCACCAAGAAGATTTGGGCTTGAAAGAAATATTTTCTTAGGGATTGTATTGCAAATACTCGGAACTTGGGGATGAATATTTGCAAAAACTTCACAGGACCTGGATTGCAAATACCAAAAGAAGATGGGGAAAGGAAGATGGTGAAGAGAAGATAATGAAAGGAAGATGAAGAAGAGAAGATGAAAATGGAAGATGAAGAAAGGAAGACGAAGATAATGAAAGGAAGATGAAGAAAGGAAGATGAAGATGAAGAAGAAAGATGAAAATGGAAGATGGAGAAATGAAGGTGAAGAAGAAGATGAAGATGAAGAAGAGAAGATGAAAATGGAAGGTGGGAAACGAAGATGAAGAAGAGAAGACGAAGATGAAGATGAAGAAAAGAAGATGAAAATGGAAGGTGAGAAACGAAGATGAAGAATGAAGGATGAAGGATGAAGAACTTTGCCTATAAAAGGAAGACTTGAAGAGATAGGAAAGAGTTTTTTGGGGAAGGAAAAGAGAATTGAGAGAGCTTTTTGGGGTGGAAGAGAAGAGAATTGAGAGAGTTCTTGAAAAAAAATTGAAAAGAGTTTTGAGAGGGTATGAGAGTTTTGAAGCCCGATACTACTATTGCCAATTTTTGCACCTATCAACACAAGCTACCTGTCCATCCCGATCGTTCAAGCTCGCCGCAAAAAAAAGAAAGCTAAGTGATTTCCTAACTTCCTTTAATTTCGAATACAAATTAGCCTAGATTTTCTACACCGATTTTCTCTATGTTTTTATGTTAAATAACAACAGATATCAACGATGAGACATCAATGGTACAAGAATAGAAGGAGAGCAAAAAGGGGAAAATATCAACGCCCGTATCATAGCCTCACGAAACTCCAAAGATGAGAAAGAAGCTGAATGAGAGATAGGACCAAGAGATTTCTCGGCCTAACGAGTCACCAAATCGATCCAATGGTCAATACAAGCTCGGAGCACAAGTTTGGTGCACGAGTTCAAATCGGGAGTAATCTTGAACCTATTTCATCCTAATTCCATGTAATTTCTTTATTTCAAACAAATGTCAATGGAAGAAAAATAAAAAAAAATGATTCTTCGATCTTCAAGTAGAATTCATCAAATTTGTCAAATCCATTATTTTTTCATGAATTTTAAGGTACCGAAAGGGCATTAGTTGTAATTAATGTAACCAAGTCTCCCGACTCTTAATCTCCGGTTCGCAAAATAAGATAGCTTTTCTCCCGCTATTTTATTTAGGTTTCTAATCGACCTACCGAAAATGATTAGTGGCGACTCCAAATTCAAATCACATCGCATGATCATTCGAACCTTAAGTTACGATTTGGTATGGACTTTAGAGTTCGAGTTAGGTTAGTTAATTAATTAACCCGATAATCCATTAAATTTGAAATGATAACTCGTTTATTTTTTTTTAGGTCGCAAATGGCTTAGCGACTCACTTGGACCCAAAGAGGACTTAAGCCGATAAGTTCATGAAAAGGAAAATTACTTGATTTGGCAATCTTGGTTGAATTTTAATCCCTATGTGTTAAATGGTTTTGCGGGAAAGGGAGTTATAAGGGGAGGAGTCATGGCTAACCTCTCGTTTTGCGAGCTTGGTGATGAGAATTTTAATTTTTGAACTATCGGAGTCTTGATTGCCTTTAAAATGTCGTGCATGCCCCTAATATAATTGCACTACACCACCTTGACTTGTGACCGAACCCGGTCACCCGATAGTTTCGTGGATGGTATTTATGTGATTCTTTAACCTTGGCGGTAAGGCCGCTAAAGGTTATCCCACTTGATCCCGAGTTCTTCAAAAAATGGCTCAAGGTTGTTCCCATGCGCGTGAGGCTATGATGCATGAGAGAGCCCTTGTCGACCGAACCAAGCCGAGATGATTGGACCCGACTAGTCATGACTATGTATGCGGCGGCAACTAGTCATGATGAACGTGCGCGAGGCTGACATGTCGTTCGTCTTTCATTTCATTTTTGCTAAAAGAACCAAAATCCGAATCCACGTTTCATGCGCATGTCTTTGTGATTGACATTTTCTTCATATGAGCGGTAATTTCTTGTCTCTTACGCCCGTTATCTCATTTTTATTTTGGGCTGGTCCATGGTTTAGGTTGATTGTTTATGAATCTCATTATCCCGTTTCCAATTTCACACTTTGCTTCCGTAGCTTTTACAATTTCACCGGTTGTCCTCAATTCGATTTGGCTTGTTCTCGTTGTACGATTTTTACTAAATTCTATGATCGAGCTTTGAGTAAGTGCCAAACATGAAAGTTGTAGACCTATGTTTCAACTAATATCCTACAAAATTTCAGAATTAAATTCATAATTTAATATGGCCTTTCGTTTTTTTAACTACCCCTGGTTATAACAGTTTTCCGAATGCAATTTTTCGGAAAGACACATTAAACCGATTTGATCCGCTCATTTCTAGTCCGATTGGTCAATATAAAAATTGTTCATCATCTTCTCAACTATAAGCTCGTAAAACTTGGACGTATTTTGACCAACGTGCGAATTAATACGGATTTTTTCGTACAAAGTAAACTAAAAATTACATGTTTCAATTCTTTGGTCATAATCACTTTGTTCGTTTGAGTCTAGAGGGATGCCATGGGCCGGCTCGCTATTCTCGCTCCTTGTACTCATTTTTGGTTTGTTACTTGCGTACGGGTAATTTTTCACGGATCCTCCACATATTACTCGATCAATCGCAAAGAGGATGGCCGACATTAACGCCACCGTCGCCGCTGCCCTAAACGAGAAATTTGGCTCATTGACCGAGCGCTTGAAGAGATGATGTCCCGAAAGATGGAGGAAATGATGGCCGCCTTCTCCGCCAAACTTCAATCATCCGCTAAACTTCGCCGCTAACCATTCCCTGCTCTAATTCCTCCTACGGACAACTCCGGTAAAGCCCCGAAACCGCTCTCTATCGACAAATGCCGCTAAAAGATGTGATCTTCACATGCGTGAGCTCGAGCACGAGGCTTGTAGTCCCAATCTCCCAAACCAATCCGATGACGATAACCAACGACCAACAAGTTTGTCATCATGGGGATACATGAGGAGGAAATCTAGTGGATTCGAAGTATACGACCTAGATGAGTTCGGTCCAGATTATGAGGAAGTTCGTTAAGATTTCGAACGACATGAGGAGATCAAGCCCTTGACCGGTGAACAAATTATCTCGGTCGCCCAAGCGATGCGGAAAACCCTAAAGAAGTTAAGATCGGGCAAGCCTTTCCTCGAAATATCCGAGCGCCCGATCGACTCTTGAAGGATTATCGAACGTTTTGCCTGGTCCTATGCAGATATGAGGAAGTTCGTCAAGATTTCGAACGATATAAAGAGATCAAGCCCTTGACCCGGTGAACAAATTATCTCGATCGCCTGAGCGATGCGGAAAACCCTAAAGAAGTTAAGATCGTGGCAAGCCTTTCCTCGAAATATCCGAGCGCCCGATCGACTCTTGAAGGATTATCGGGACGTTTTTGCCTCTGTCCCATGCAGATATGCCCGGTCTCGACCGCTCCATTGTCGAGCATTGTTTGCCGATCGATCCTTCGGCTAAGCCGGTGGTGCAAAAGTCAAGGAGGGCCAGGCCGAATTAGTGCGAGAAGATCAAAGAGGAGGTCATGAAGCTTCTCGATGTAGGATTCATTGAGACTACGAATATTCCGATTGGGTCGCTAACATAGTCCCTGTCATGAAAAAAAGACGGCCGCATTCGGGTTTGTGTCGATTATCGAGACTTGAACAAGGCCAGTCCTAAAGATGATTTTCCCCTCCCGCATATCGACGTACTTGTTGATAGACAGCAGGGTTTGAATTGTTTTCATTCATGGATGGCTTCTCCGCACAATCGATCCCGATGAATGTCAATGACAAGTTGAAAACCACTTTCACCACACCATGGGGAATGTTCCATTACCGGGTAATGCCGTTCGGTCTCGTAAACGCCTGGAGCCACTTATCAACGAGCCATGGTTGCCCTTTTCCATGACATGATGCATAATGAGATTGAGGTTTACTTCGATGACATGATAGCAAAAACAAGGCATGGAGAAGATCACGCGAAACGCCGAAGAAATTGTTCGACGACTCGAAAGTATAAGTTACGCCTCAACCCCGCTAAGTGTGTCTTTGGGACCAGCTCGGGCAAGCTACTCGGGATTCGTGGTAGCGGTAAGGGCATTGAAGTCGACCCTTCGAAAGTTAAGGCTATTCGTGAGCTTAGGCCGCCGACGACGGTTAAAAGAAGTTCGAAGCTTGATGGGTAGGCTAAACTATATTGCTCGATTCATCTCTCGCCTATCGAAACCGCTAAACCATTCCTCAAACTATTAAAGAAGAATGCGCTAGTCCAATGGGATAGCGAATGTGAAGAAGCTTTTGGAAAACTCAAGCAAGATCTCATGAATCCACCCGTGCTTGTTCCTCCAACACCGGAAGCAACCTCTAATCCTCTACCTCACAATCCTTAGCGAATCCTTGGGTGCTATGTTAGCCCAAGAGAAGCAAGGAGGACGGGAAAGAACGAGCTATTTATTATCCGAGCAAGAAATTCACAACTTCGAAATGAACTACTCCGAAGTAAAGAAAACATGTGCGGCGTTAGTGGTACAACGTGCTTCGGCAATATACCTTGCATCACCAAGTGCTTCCGGTGACGGAATGCGATCCTATCAAATACTTGCTTAATCAACCCGCCTTGATTGGTAGACTTGCCAAATGGAAAATCCTCATCTCCGAGTTTGACGTTCAATATTTGTCCCAAAAGTCAATCAAGGGACGAGCTATAGCGAATGTCCTAACCGAAAATCCGGGGCAAGATGATGATGCCTATCATTCCGAGGATCGAATCATGTCGGTGGAGGATTACATCTCGGACTATGTATTTTGACGGAGCTGTCAATTTATCGGGGTCGGCACGGGCGCGGTTCCGATATCTCCAGTGGTCGCATTATCCTGTGACAAAGAAAATTGATATTCCCTTGCACAAATAACGTAGCAGAATATGAGGCATGCATCCTCGGTCCGCAGTGATTGAAATGGGGATAGCCCGACTCAAGGTGTTCGGAGATTTCGCTTTATTATCCTTCGGATCGTTGGAAAGTGGAAGACGAGAGATGCTAAATTGCTACCCTACCATGAGTATCTGGGATGAATTGGTGAAGGAATTTGAAGATATCTCATTTGAGTATCCGCCTGGACTCATAATCAATTCGGCCGATGCATTGGCTACCTTGTCTTCAATGTTACAAGTCGCCAATGGACTTGAGGTTGACCCATCAAAGATCGAGGTATTAAAAAATTCGGCATATTGTATGACCGTGATCAATGAACCCGATGGTAAGGCATGATACCACGACATCAAGACTTATATTCGAAGCGGGAGTTCCACAAAAAAGTATCGTATCCGACCAAAAGTACATAAGGAAGATGGCCTCGAAGTTCTTCTTGAATGGAGAGAATTTGTACAAGCGGTCATTCGATTCCGTGCTACTAAGATGCGTTGACTCGATCGAAACAGTTCTCCAATAATGGAAGTACATGAAGGGATCGTGGTCCACACATGAACGGCCACTTGTCAGCTAAGAAGATTATGAGGTTGGGTTATTATTGGCTCACGCTCGAAAGAGATTGTATTCAAGATGTCCTGGGAGTCAGTCACAAATGTCAAATTCATGGTGACAAGATTAACGTCCCTCCAAATGAGTTGCATCGCTTATCCGAACCATAGCCGTTTTCTATGTGGGGCATTGATGTTATCGGTCCTATCAACCCTAAAGCATCCAATGAGCATCGATTCATCTTGGTGGCGATTGACTATTTCTCCAAATGGATCGAAGCCCCATCCTATTTAGCGGTCACGGCACGAAATATCGCGAAATTTATCCGCCGGGACATCATTGCTCGATACGGTTCACCCGAAGCCATAATCACCGACAATGGCTCAAACTTAAACAACAAACTAATGGACAAATTGTTTAAGGAATTCAAGATCAAGCATCCCAACTCTTCCCCATATCGTCCTCGGATGAATGGAGCAAGAGAAGCCGCCAATAAGAACATTCAGAAAATTTTAGCAAAGACGGCTGAAAATTATCACGATTGGCATGAGAGGTTGCCATTTGCACTTATGGCGTATCGAACCTCGATCCGGACATCTACTGGGGCAACCCCGTATTCGCTTGTATATGGAATGGAGGCTATTCTACCAGTTGAAGTGGAAATTCCTTCATTACGTATACTGTCTCAAGCTAAGCCGACGAAAGCCGAATGGATCCAAGAGAGCAAGCCAATTGAATCGATCGACGAAAAAGACTTAAGGTCGTATGTCATGGCAGTGTTATCGGAGAGAGTTGCTAAATCATTCAACAAAAAAGTTCGGCCTCGATATTTTCGGATCAATGACCCGGTCTTGAGAAAATTATTGCCAATAGTCCCACTCCCGAAGGGAAATTCGCTCCAAACTATGGTGGTCCGTATATAGTAAAGAATGTGCTCCCTGGCGGTGCTTTAATTCGGCCGAGATGGATGGTCGTGTCTTTACCAATCCAATCAATTCGTCGACGTAAAGAAATATTATACTTGATTCACTCGATGTTTTCATAATCGAGTTATAATATTAATACGTATTCACGAGTTGTTCACATTTGAGCATTCGTTTGTTTCCTCGCTACTAATCTTTCTTTGAGAGATTGTTTCGAATGGGAGAGCCTCTCCGGCCCAATTGAATTGACCATCGGGAGCGTGAGATTTACATATTCGCAGAGTAAAAGGGGTTATCTTGCGAAAAGATATGACGACAAAGATGAAATGAGTAAAAACTTGCATTCATTTCATTCATCGGAAAGCCTTACAAATAGATCAACGGGGTGGGAATGTAAAGCCAAACCGAGCCCTAATGAGCATCACAAAGGAGTTTAACCGACTCTCCATACGTTGATGCTCCGCCTACACCGATCGCTTCCGAGAATCGAGATCCGCCAACTTAAAGAGGAGGAGCTCACATTTCTCTTTGAGCTTGGCTACCTTGTCCTCGTGATGCTCGGCAAGAAAATTCCAGGTCATGGATCGGCATTCTCCCGCGGCTATATCTAGGGTCGATCGTCCACCTTTCTTCCAACCATGTGCATTGAAATTTTAAAACAATATTGAGCGGATCGCGCTCGAAGATGGTCCGGGACATGGCCAAACACCCCACCAAGTTTCCCCTCTCACGAATCGCCAGGAGACTTGTTCATTACCGTAGTCGAGGGCCTTCTTATAATTGTCGCCTACAAGAACGGCCAACACCAAGTCGTCCGACCGATCCCGATAGCGTGCCTTCACAAGGTGGGCCAAAGTAACATCTTGATAAGCAACATGGTAAGCCTCCGGGAAGTTAGTAAAGAGGGTGGGGAAGATCCCGTATTCCTCCTCTAACTTGGTACCTTCAATGGAAGCGGTGCCCATATCCCTAAACATAAGACGAATCTCGGTTTCGGCCTCCGGATGGTTGGCTATATAAGAGTAGCCCTGGCCTAGGAGATTATAAAGTTTCTCCCATTTGGCCAAAACTTCACCGAGAAGGCGTGGCGAGAGGGAAGCCATTGTTGTTGAAGCGGCTAAAAAAGAGAGTGGATGCAAAAGAGTGCTTAGAAGGTTGGAGATGAAGATATGAAAGCGATAATTGTCTCGGCGTTAAATCCTAATTTAAAGGGCAAGAAAAGCTATAGCAATAATTATTGTGGATGCCGAGTTAATTATCCGGGTAAAACTACATGCGTTTCATCCGTGAATCACGGATCTACCATCTCGAGCCTCATAAATCCGAAAAAAGTTACGAAAAGATTTGAGGACGCCACCATGTTGAAAACCGAGTGGGAGACAAGCATACTTTTCGGGAAAAAAGACAGCAATTCTTGCGAGCCACGGGTGAAACTACAGGCGTTTCCTCCGTGAGTCACGGATCTACCATCTCAAGCCTCACAAATCCGAAAAAAGTTACGAAAAGATTTGAGGACCCCACCATGTTGAAAACCGAGTGGGAGACAAGCATACTTTTCGAGAGAAAAAACAAGCAATTCTTACGAGCCACGTTAGTTACTTGGGTGAAACTACGGGCATTTCGTTCGTTGGATCCTGGATCTATCGTCAATCCGTGATCTCGAGCCTCACAAATTCGAAAAGTTACGAAAGGAGTTGGAGTCCCACCATGTTGAAAACCGAGTGGGAGACAAACATGGTTATCAAGAAAAGAAAATCGGTGCGAATGGATTCGGGGTCCCATCATGTTGAAAAAAATAAGACAAGGCGGGAAACACGAAATCTTGGGAAAAACGTCGGCTTAGTGATTTTCATCCGCGTTTAAAGGGAGGCTTTGGAACATACCCGATTACTCGAAAGAATTTGGAGAGAGTAAGCATACATAGGAGAATAGAGTGAACAAAAGGCGGTAAGAGGTATTTTAATCCAACATGTTTAGAGGCCATCGCACTTACCGGAGGCAACCAACCTAGACATCCCCGAAAGCGAACCGCTGGATTTCGAGACCAAATCCAACGCCGAAGCCGTAAAACCCAACTCTCTTGGCAATGAAATTCAAGATCTCGACAAAGAATAACAATGGCAAAGCAAAATGCAAACAACCCCAAAAAAGAAAATATCAAATCAAAGTGCTCGAAGCCGCTTCAAGGAGTGCTCTTACGTGAATAGGAGACGCAAAAATGAATTGAGCCGGATGATAGGAATGGAGCCCTTGAAGGTCAAGTTTTGGTTTCAAAACAAGCGGACTCGATTGAAGGTTAAAAATGAAAATCATGAACTTACGTTTCGAGGGAAGAAAGTGAAAAGCTTCGAAAGCGAGAACAAGAGGTATAGGGATGCTATCAACACCGCCGTTTGCCATGTCCGTAGCGGCCCCATCTCCTTTGGTGACATGTCCCTCGATGAGCCACATCCGAGCATTGAAAATGCTCATTCACCAGCTTCATCCCCCGAGCAAGTTCTCGTACAATCCGATTTCGTTGGAGATACATCCCGAAAGTCGGTCTTGCGAAGGCGTAACCGATACCCTTCGAGGGAAGAGACATGCATCACTACAATTGGAGTTTCCTTAATGTCACAAACACCAATTCAACGCCGATGGAACTCCGAATGTGTAGCCTACATGAAGCTTTAGTTTTTTATTATGGGCTCTCAAAATATCTCTTTTTGAGCATTACTAGCCAACTCTTACGAATCCTCAAGAGAAATAGTGACATGTATGAATGAATGTACCGTTTGTTACAAAATCTCCATGTGAGACATTCTTCTTTTAATGCCTAGAGTTAATCCAGGGGCAAAGAACAAGATCTATCCACGAACATCATCATGCTTAAATGCGTGAATTCCTCGCCGATTTGACTAAGCATTGAAAGCCTTCACGTAAGTAAATGCGAAAAGATTTGAGGAGGGAAATAACCGCCTCGTTCGTAGGAGGAACCGAAAAGATTTAAGGAGGGAAATAACCGCCTGCTCGTAGGAGGAACCGAAAAGATTTGAGGAGGGAAATAACTGCCTCGCTCGTAGAGAAAGTGAAAAGATTTGAGGGCTCCTCCATGTCGAAAAGTAAAAAGAACGACGGATTGAGCGAGAGGTAAGAGTTATTACGAAATGGATCCAAGGCACTAAGACCGAAAAGGAGAGAAAAGCCGTCTGCGAGACCAACGGATCCGAAAAAGTTTATAAAGAACTTGAAGTCTCCATGCACCTCGAACTCGTCACGAAAGGCCATCATCGCTTTTGTGATTTTCCTCGCAATTTATCTTTGCAAGTCCAAAGAACATCTAAAGCCCCGCCTCTAGTTGAAACACCCATTTTTCGGTCTACATATGGAAGGTTTTGAAAGGAAAATAAGTATGCGTACATTCCAGGGGAAGTATGGGAAGCCTCATATCCCGAGGATCTGCGAGTCATGGCCATTGATGGCAACCCCGTTTCCCTCTCGATCATTGTTGCCATGCCGAGAAAGTGCATGTATAGGATTTCGCCTTATGTGAAAGCAACGGAAGCCTTAGAGGAGCCGAGGCAAGACAAATATGATTTTGACATCGTCGTCACACCTATGGTAGGGATCGATATGGACGGTCTCGACTCTTAAAGATCATTGATTCCGAGTTGGATATACCGGTCATCATAACATCATCAAGTGATGATCGCCAGTTAAATAACGAAGGCCATATTGCATGGTGCTCGGGACATCCTAAAGAAGCCGATCTGCATTCGAGTGCTCCAAAACATTTGGCAAGATGCTGTAAGGAAGCAATTACTCGAACAAAAGAACTATGGCCAAACTTACTACGACGATTTTGTCGGAAAGAAAAGGCCCCTTTGGTCCGCCGAGCTTCATTCTATATTCATCGAGGCGGTTCGACAACTAGGAATCAATTCAAGACGACCAATGGCCGTACTCAAAATGATGAATATGGACGGACTCACCCTACGAAGTGTCACAAATCACCTTCACGGATTTAGAGATAAGTCAAGAAGCACGATGTAGCTTGGAACCAAGGCGACCGGAGCAAAGTTGATCGGAAGATTAATCCCGGGAAAACCTACGGAGCGAAAAGTACCCGACCACTTCCCAATCAAGAATACCGGCCATACCGACCTTCCGAGTGGTTCTAGCAATGACCGGTTGATCATCCCTACGAGTTCCCGAACGACGGCGGAGGCTCAAGCTCAAGGAGTCGACCGCTCACGGCAAAAACAAAGTGAAAAATCTGTCGCGCATTAGCAAGTAACAATGCCCAACTCGAGTATCAATTGCCCGAAAAATCAAAAGGTTACTTTGATGATGAGCTCACCGCCTTGGTCGCCCGGTTCGGAGCCGAAAGACCTCCGAGTTGTGATCCGAAGCAAGTGATTATGGATCCTCAAACAACGATCGTTGGTGTATGATCCAAGACAAAATCAGCCAATCATTGGAATAGCCAAGAAAAGAGGTGGAACCAATCTCGCATGAATACTCCTTTAATTCCATGTATAGTTCCCTGCGTGGGATACTTTTTACTTTCTAGCCGTCTAGAATTTGCCTAGAGTTAAAGGGCGAATTTTTCTCCTCTCTTATCAAATGCGTAAGTTCCTTATTAAGCTATGCCCGTAACAAATCAATTTGTGGACGACACCCCTAAACGCCCGTAAAGAGAGATTCCAAATAGTCTTACTTGGGGAATGCAAGTAAAAGACCAAACAGGCTCAAAGATGGGTAACTCCGTATCGTCCCAATTGATTCTCACCGTTTCAAACTCTAAGTTAAGCTTATTTTATTCTCGACGGGGGATTGCTAACCGCTTTGAGAACAATATAACAAAAGCGAACCACCCGTGGACGCTAACAACACCGCAACATAGTGGTTGGGGAATGACAATGGTCCGAGGCATCCCGGGGTCGATCTTGGGATTTGGCATCAATGTACAAAGATTAATAAAAACATTTTTTGCTTCGCAGATCGAAGCTCACCTGACGGTTATAGAACTAGGAGAGATAACGTCCCGGACATACAATCCGATCCAGAATGAATCGATCTTTTCAATTCAAAGTTCGCAAGGAATACATGCATGAGTAAAGTGGTATCGTTTCAATTCTTTTAGAACATGAGGACGTACATTGATGCTTTCTCTTTTGATTTTTACGGGGTCACCTTCGTCCAAATAGAGAAGTATCCCTCTCCCCGAAAAATTAATGAAATGAGAAATTCCCGGAGCCTTTGACAACCTCATGTCTCGAAGCGAACAATAAAGTTTTGCAACGCATTTGCATGAACAGGGGCAACTCACGATCCATGCCCCTAAGAAATTTTTTATGTACTTGCGAACTTTGTCCGCCAAGATGAAAAGTTGCTGCATTTTATATGCTCGAAAACACTCATACACCGCATAGTTTGCACATGATTGTTCCTCATGTTTAATTTACCAACTCCGAATAAGGAACATGAACTACATAAGATACATCGAATGTACGAAGGGGGCATGACAGAATGATGAAAGGTAATCCTTTCCCAAACACGTCCAATTTTTTCGGCGAGATGAACGATGGCTAAATTCCGCACTCCCCAAGGTAAAGAGTTTTCTCGCGAAAAGTACGATAACCGAAGTGATGGAGGCATTCATTTCTCTACCCTAAACACTGCAAGTTATCCGTTGATCAACCCATTTGAGCGGAGATTTCACTTCCACAACCCCAAAAGAACCACCCCACGTTGGGGCAAAACAGAGGTAATTCCATCAAGATCACGAGACAAATGGTTAGAAATCTTCTTGCTTGGACTAACATCAATTTTCGGGTGGTTCTTTGTATTGTACTTACGCTTTAATTCAAGTGCCTTAGGGTGACGAAGAGCATTTCTTTTTCTATCCCACACATCTATATCCATTTGCACAACCCATTTGAGCCTCGCAAATTCGTTTCTAAAAGCCCTCATTGGTGATCATTGTTGTCCCAAAGTAAATATGGCCCATCTTTGAGGAGAAGGACCCGAAAAGTCGGATCCATAGAAAATCTCCCAATGAACTCATCAAGATACAATCGTAAAAGAGAGTTGGGAGTAAAAAAAAAAGGAGAAGAAAGAGGAAAGGCTGATTCCACAAAAAATTCCTAGGCATTTAAAAAGTAAAGTGCCTACCAAAAGCAAGACCAATGCCCTTTCAATTCATTGTTCATTTGTAGAATATTTCGAACTTAAATGCACAATTTTTCCGTATATCCTAAAAGGGTTGAGAGAAAAATCTCCATGAAGTATCAAATTGCAAATGCAATCTTCGGTTCATACCATCCTCAAGCAATGATGGTATCCTATAAGGCCACGATCGGTGACAAGATTGTAATGATCACCAACATCAAGCCCCTTCTCAAACATCTTCCGAGCCAAAACGAACCCTTTCGTTTCTCGGCCCCAAATCATTACCTCCATTACAACCCTCTAAAAGCCTTTTCCGACTAGGGCACTTGAATTAATGTGGAGTTCAATGATTTTAAGCATCACTCGAAGAAATTCGAGCAAGATTACTTCTCTCTCATTTTTGCGGGGTTCTTGACTTGTAAACCCGGAGAGATGACGAAGGAATTCATTTCAGACTTTACTCAACTAGAGTCCCCTTTGTAAACCTTTGACCTAGCCCTCATTACGGTCCTAATCAAGACCTCCGAGATCGGCTCGGTCGTATCAATTGCGAGATTACTCGGATCCTTATCGAATGCGATGATGAAAAGATTGAGTGATTTCTTTTGAATCCTGCAGACAGGATAAATAACTTTTCTTGAGAATGAGAGAAAACCCTTTCTGATCAAGTCCCCCATTCAAATCACATTCGAGGTATTCATAATGTGAGAACATCCCCGGACAGGATTGATAATGCAAACTTGATAGAACGGTTATGCATAAACCATGGTATGAGTGATTGCATTATACACATGTTATTTCTAATCATTGCAAGCTCGATAGGAAAGTTTTGCATGAACTCATTGTTGAATATGTTTGCGCATGTTACCTCGGACATTCTATGATGGGTAATACATTCCCGATGTTCGATGTCCCTCCCAAGGTCTCGAAATTCATCCAAGGATTATTGAATGAGCAAGTTCTCCCGGCAAATGCCTACCATGTACGATACGAGCGATCTGTTTCGTTCTTTGATTAATCGTTCGGAGAACCCGGTAAGTTTTCCGAACCCATTTTCAAATTAACAACTCCTCCGATGATAGTTGTTACGATTCAATCTGTGCAATATGCCTATCCCGTCGAGTCGTGTAGACATACGCACCGGGGATCTTGACATCTTATCAAATCATGACGACATAGCTCTTATGATTTCGGTTTCGGATCACGAAGACATATGCACCGGTGATCTTGACCTTTAGTCGGCTCATAATGACATAGCTCTTATGATTATCGGCTTCTTTTTCAAATCACGAAGACATAAGCACCCATGATTTTGATCCAAACCAAATCATAACGACGTAGCTCTTACGATTTTGGTTCCCCTTTGTCGAATCGTGAAGACATATGCACTTGCGATTTTGACATTTAATCAACTCATAATGACATAGCTCTTATGATTCTCGGCTCCTTTATCAAATCACGAAGACATAAGCACCCGTGATTTTGATCCAAACCAAATCATAACGACGTAGCTCTTAAGATTTTGGTTCCCCTTTGTCGAATCGTGAAGACATATGCACTGGCGATTTCGACATTTAATCAACTCACAACGACGTAGCTCTTGTGAACTTGATTCTACTTCTTTCGACTCACAACGACGTAGCTCTTGTGATCCGGAAGGATACATATATCTTGCGTTGTCTCGGCATTAGGGAGAAGTCTCCGATAACAGATAGGCCGAATACCTTAAGGTCCCCGTGTTTGCAAGAAACTTGGAAATTAAGGGAATCACCACTTATGAGGTATTTGGTAAAACAGGTATTCTCGTATGCGATCCATGCGCGGTTTTCTCTAACATGGAAAAGAGAAATTATGACACATGTTATTTACGATCTTGCATATCATGCGTCACTTCATTACATAAAAAATGGGACTAAAACTCCCGCCAAAAAGTTCATCTATCATTTGCACTATCAAAATTTAGGATTCAATTTTGTCTTTGAGCGGAACCTCTACGAGCCTCCACTCAAAGAGGGGCAAACTTGACGCCTAAATTTTGACTAATATTTTTTTTGCATAAAAATTAGAACTAATTTTAGTTCTAAACAAAAATCATCTCGCATATTCATTTAGCATTGGCATATAATTTGAGATTAATTTAACAAGGTCCTGGACTAGGCATGGGGTGGAAAAATGCACCAAGAAGATTTGGGCTTGAAAGAAATATTTTCTTAGGGATTGTATTGCAAATACTCGAACTTCGAGGACCGTATTGCAAATACTTGAAACTTCAGGGACTGGATTGCAAATACCAAAAGAAGATGGGGAAAGGAAGATGGTGAAGAGAAGATAATGAAAGGAAGATGAAGAAGAGAAGATGAAAATGGAAGATGAAGAAAGGAAGATGAAGAAGAGAAGATGAAGAAAGGAAGATGAAGATGAAGAAGAGAAGATGAAAATGGAAGATGGAGAAATGAAGGTGAAGAAGAGAAGATGAAGATGAAGAAGAGAAGATGAAAATGGAAGGTGGGGAAATGAAGATGAAGAAGAGAAGATGAAGATGAAGATGAAGAAAAGAAGATGAAAATGGAAGGTGAGGAAATGAAGATGAAGAATGAAGGATGAAGGATGAAGAACTTTGCCTATAAAAGAAGAAGAGTTCTTGAAGAGATAGGAAAGAGTTTTTTGGGGGAAGGAAAAGAGAATTGAGAGAGTTTTTGGGGGTGGAAGAGAAGAGAATTGAGAGAGTTCTTGAAAAAAAAATTTGAAAAGAGTTTTGAGAGGGTATGAGAGTTTTGAAGCCCGATACTACTATTGCCAATTTTGCACCTATCAACACAAGCTACCGGTCCATCCCGATCGTTCAAGCTCGTCGCAAAGAAAAGAAAGCTAAGTGATTTCCTAACTTCCTTTAATTTCGAATACAAATTAGCCTAGATTTTCTACACTGATTTTCTCTATGTTTTTATGTTAAATAACAACTGCATATCAACGATGAGACATCAATGGTACAAGAATAGAAGGAGAGCAAAAAGGGGAAAATATCAACGCCCGTATTGCGATCTCATGAAACTCCAAATGAGATGAGAAAGAAGCGTGAATGAGAGATAGGACCAAGAGATTTCTCGGTCTAACGAGTCACCAAATCGATCCAATGGTCAAGACAAGCTCGGAGCACAAGTTTGGTGCACGAGTTCAAATTGGGGAGTAATCTTGAACCTATTTCATCCTAATTCCATGTAATTTCTTTATTTCAAACAAATGTCAATGGAAGAAAAACAAAAAAAATTGATTCTTTGATCTTCAAGTAGAATTCATCAAATTTGTCAAATCCATTATTTTTTCATGAATTTTAAGGTACCGAAAGGGCATTAGTTGTAATTAATGTAACCAAGTCCCCGGACTCTTAATCTCCGGTTCAGAAATAAGATAGTTTTCTCCCGCTATTTTATTTAGGTTTCTAATCGACCTACCGAAAATGATTAGTGGCGACTCCAAATTCAAATCACATTGCATGATCATTCGAACCTTAAGTTACGATTTGGTATGGACTTGGGAGAGTTTGAGTTAGGTTAGTTAATTAATTAACCCGATAATCCATTAGCCCGGAAATGATAACTCGTTTATTTTTTTTTAGGTCGCGACAAACAGTGATACTGGAAGCTTCTGGTTTGGATTCGAAGTGCTCTTAGATTTGGAAGTTGTGATGCAAACTACCCAATGAGTTTGCTCTCTTTCACAGCTATGGCGACCCTTGATGTAACTGTTTTCTCCCATATTTCTTTTTTGTCATTGATCTGATCTGTAGTGATATATAGTGTAGTTGGACTATACTCTTCTCTATATTTAACTTTTCATCATCTTTCTCTTAATTTATTTATCACTCAGACAAAGTCGGCCATTTATTATTGGAATGTGGGTTTAACGTATGTTGAAGGTGGTGATTGGCTGTTTGAGAACTTATTAAACTGAAAGACAAAATGACACATGAACTTGCTTTATGAACAGAAACAGATGCTGATACTTTTGCAGACTCTTGATCAAGAAGCTAATGTGTGTGAAACGTGACCACATCAGCTCTCTGATAATGCGGGGTTGCAGCGCTGTTTCAACAATTGAAGATCTATGAGGTAAAAAAATTTACTTCAGTTACGTTGTCCATTCTTTTCACTACTTTGAAAAGGTGGGTTTCAAATCCCCACCTCCCGCATGCCATTGGGCGTGTGCGACCACTAAGGCTACAATCCTTGTGGCTAACTAAGGAGATAAAGTTGTAACTGTGCATAATGACAGATAACAAACGGCCTATTTCTGTAAAGGAATGGCTAACCTTATCATGCTGATCAAATTATTTGTTTTAGCTGCCAGGAGTAGTTGTGATCAATGTTATCTTAATATGTGGATTTTGGATTGATACCTATAACTTCTATAAGGGTCTGACCATAACAACAAGCCCATCAATGCTGATTAACTGCGTACAATCAAGTGATTCATAGTACAATCATCATTCTCCTGCAGATCCATTGTACCATTACTGTTAAGCTTATTGTCAGGGCTATATAGGATATAGCTATTTGTATCTTTCCTGTGGCATTGTTTTCATTATTATCCTATGTTTCTGGTTCTTAGAATAATCTTTTCTCTACTCTTTCACCCATGGTTGATGGTTATTTTATGAAAATTCTTTGCATGGAGTAGGGTTAAATTCATGGTATCATGGGGTTAAAAATGGATGAGTGGCCCTTACTATAAAAGTTGGTAATCCTAGGTGGTGTCAATGGTTTAGTTCGGTTCAGTTTCCGGCTTTTCTTTTCTGATTTTTATTTTTATTTTTCCTTTTTCTATCTTTGCTTTTCTTTTCTTTTTTCTTTTTTGGTTCACATTTGGCAGAGCCTCCATCATTGGCTGAGGACCGGTGACCCCCCAGGCCCCTAGGCGAGGGCTGCGTGCCCTCGTCGGCCCTCAGCCAGTGGTCGGCGGCCTCGTCGGCCTTTGCCCCCCAAAAAAAAGAAAAGAAAAAGAAATAAAAAATAAAAAAGAAATGGTTATTTTGAAGATTTTTTATGCGTCTGGGTTAATTGAACCGAACCGAAGTGAAAGAAAAGAATGGTTGTTTTTCAATTACCTGAACCAAACTGAAATGCACTAATTTTCAGTTCAGTTTGGTTCGGTTCAGTTTTTCAATTCAGTTTTGATACCCCCAGTAGTCACATGTAAATATTACAAATTGCAGGTATAATACATAGGCAACGCTATTTCCACTCCTATTTTGGCTAAGCCACTCCTTTTTGCTACTTAACTTACTAAAATACCCTCATCTTTTTTCAATTAAATATTTCTTTTTTATTAGGCTAATCCACAAATCTACCTTTATTTTTAGTTGATCCTGATAAAAACGGAAAAGGAAAATTGATCCCAAAAGATTAATTTGTTAAAAGCAAAATAAAATGTCGAACATATTTGTATTTAGATATGATTAAAATGGATAAATACATAAAGGAAAAAACATGAAATTTCATGCTATTCAACTTTTGATATAACAAAAGGAATTAATATCGATTGTAAATTCAATCTCATAGCAAGTGGATAAAAAATTAAAAATATGCTTAAAATTTTCCCCAAAAAAATCTTATGCGAGTTTGATAGTGCATAATTTATTAATAAATTTTCAACCCCATCTTGCAATTCATATTAAAATGTGAAAAGCCAAAAAAAAATGCACAAATAAGCGATTCGTAACTTTAGAAACCTACAAGTCTATTTGAAAGTTACCCACAAAATCAAAATCTGCTTGATAATTATATTGGATTTTAAATTTCAACTTTGAAATAAAGTTTTCCTCAAATTATTTCATAAAAAATCGACAGTTAATTGTGTATTCATAAGTTGTTATAACTAGAAATTTCTAACATTTTATATAGCTTTTCTAGTAAAAGTATGAGATCATAAATTAAGAATAACAAACTTCTCTAGGAAAAGTGATAACATGATGCATTATAGAATGATATTTTATTGGGTGTAATTTGACATTTACGTTGTGAATTTGACATTGAAAGGAAAAATAGAAATAAATGCAGTTATGTTGGTTAGGTTGATAAAAAAAGAAACAATAACTTGAAGAGGGAGAAGGGTATTTCGGTCTATTGATTGAAAGGAGGAGTGCCTTAGCCAAAATGAGAGTACAAATAGCGCCACCCTAATACATATACTAATCACATGGATAATTTAACCACATAAATTCTTCGCAGATGATGTTCCCTTAGTTTCGGGTTTGGTCTAGTTGGCTTTAGAGGCTCTGATGGCTAATCTTCACATTAAACGACGGGAGAACCAATGGGAGAATCTTTTATTTTACTTGCCATTGAAGTTGTATTCTCAATTACTGGTCGTGGAACCATTGCCACAGGTTGTCATAAGAGGGGCTCAATAAGGATCAGAGAGATCATGGATGTTGTTGGCTTGAAGGAAACAGAATCGCTGTTGTTACCGGTGTTGAAATGTACCAAAAAAATCTTGATAAGGCAATGCTGGGGATATTTTGGATCTTTTGCTTAGAGGTATTCATTAGGTTGACATTCTTAGAGGGATGGTTTTTGAAAGCCCAGAACAATTACACCCGCCACTAAATTGTTTGCTCCAATGTATGTGCTGAAGAAGAAAGAAGGTGCCTAAGGTGGGAAGACTGTTGGAGCCGGTGTTATTCTGTCCATTAGTGAGTAACGGAGACATTGTGAACGGTAATTGAAACTGCTCTTCATTTTTTGAGATGCGATGAAAATGGTCTCTTGCTTGTCAACTCCATCCCCGCCGTTTCCTCCTTTTCACAGCTATGGTGTTATCATAGCCTCCTCCTCCTCTCTCTATTTTGCTTTGCGGTGATTTGAACTATAGTCTAGTTGGACTATAGTCTTCTCATAATTCTGATGGACTTGTTCATCATCTCTCTCTTGATCTGCTTTTTGAGCAATTTTGGCATTGCTTTGGAATTTCTGGGGCGCTTGGGTTTAATATGATCGTCTAGCTTTTCTTTTTGGATGGAAAGAACATTTATGCGTTCCTAACACGACCCTTATTCGATAGTGTAGCTTTGCATTCGCCATTCTCCTTGTCGATAGAGCTGAAGTAGTCATTGATTGATCATCACTAGGAGATTTTTCAATGCATCTCAGTTTTGTTTTCCTGGTTCTTTACGCATTATTCTATTGATCTATTGTCTCTTTGGACTATACTCTTCTCACAATTCAGATGGACTTGTTTTCTATCTCTCTCTTAATATCTGTTGTCAAGTCAGGCATTGGTTTGGAATTTCTGGAGTTCCTCTTTATACAATTTCTACTCTCATTTTTTGTAAGGCCTTGCCCTCGCCACTCTCTTTTCGATGGAGCTGAAGTAATTTATTGTCACTATGAAGATTTTTAGCGCTTCCCATTCTTTCTTTTCTGGTTCTTTATGCAGTATTCATACTACTCACATACGGTGAAACTGTTGTAGTGCAACAAGGTTTTGAAGGGATTTGCATTTCTCTTAGATAGGACTTCTACATTTGATCCGCGCTTGTCATTATGTAGTTGGGCAATAGCTCGAGCTTCAATTTGAAGGCCATGTCTTCGTATTGACTCGGGAAACCTTTTGCCTATGTCAAGATATTAGTGTACACGCTTGTTAGTCTTGTTAGTTCTATATTACGATTGATGGCGTTGCTTAGAATCTGCTTGTGGAACATGCTCTGTTGGTCTAACTAAAACTGCAATGGTGTATCTGATGGATTTCCTCAGAAGACAATGCAACCTACATGTCCACTAGACCTGGTTATTTGTTGTGCTGATGAGTGGTTGAAGATGGCTGAATGGCAGTTCGAGAGCTCAACAAACTGAAGTTACAATGACTCGTGAACTTGCTTTTGAACAGATACTGATACTTTTGGCGACTCTGGTTCTAGAATTTAAAAACCATTTTCCTTCAGTTGCCCTCTAACTGCTGGCTGCAAGCAGCGGGTTCCGTTCCAAGTTCTTCAAGGTAACCAAATTTGCTCCAACTATGTTCATTCTTTTCACTTCTTTGGCCAAAGTAATTAGAGATCCGATAGATCCCTAGAAACATCTTCTCAACTAAAGTCATGAAGTTGAAATTGTACATCAGTGGTAGATAAACTTTAAGCTTAAGCCAGTTTCTGTATAACATAGCTAACCATAATATGTTACGCTCCCATTGCATGGATCAGTTGGATCATTAGTATGTAATAGCGGGACTTGGGTAATTGGGATAATACTAGATGCCTAGAAATTTGTAGAGGAGTGCTGACCGTAAGAAAATGTGAGTTAATGCTGGTTAACTTGGTGGAAAGCTTGTAATCAACTCATTCATTGTAAAATCAGCATTCTCCAATGAACAACAGCAAAACCATGCCCATTCGTGTTAAGCTTATTGTCAGAGCCATATAGCTATTTGTATCTTTTACATAGTGTTATCTCCGCAACTGTCAGGTGTTGTTGTCTCATGGTTGTAAAATCATGGTACACGAGAGGTTTGGCTGAACACAGAAGGAATCTTCTGCTTTGGGGTTGAGATGACAGGATAAGCCTTATTTTCGATGAAATGCCTGATGTAGATTAACTAGATAGGACAGTCACGCACTCTGTAAGTTTGTCTATTGTTTGCTTCAGGCTTCAGGTATGTCTTTGCCATTTAGAATAGATCGTAGGATGTTGAGAGTAGCAAACCAGTTAAAATTGTGTGGGCCAAAAGAAATCCAATTGAACTTGCTTACACCAAGTGAAATGTGGAAAGTACTAATTAGCTGCGAATGGTAAGTATAACATGACCGGGTAATGCATTGCTGAAGTTTGGTTTTTACTTGTTTGCAGCGCCTGTCCGGTATCGAGATGGCTACAACTTCATGAAGATTTTGAACTCTGTGGAAGGACAGGATGATTTTGATGTCAAATAGAGGATTTGTACGAGATGCAATT
This sequence comes from Rhodamnia rubescens, assembly GCA_021437795.1. NCBI lineage: Eukaryota > Viridiplantae > Streptophyta > Magnoliopsida > Myrtales > Myrtaceae > Rhodamnia > Rhodamnia rubescens. The sequence goes on along the minus strand of JAILYA010000002.1, from coordinate 5,610,453 downwards.
TATGTTTCGTATGCACGATGGACAAGATGTCTGTAGTTTGTGCGCACTTAGGAGGAATGGTGCTGTTTATTTAGTTATATTTTTTAGCATCTTCAGATTTTTTATCCTATTAGGCGTTAGTATAGTTGGTGCTCGATGGATGGCCAGCGAAGTGAATGTTTAGGCATTTTGATAGCTTTGGATCCTCTACAGTCGTCATGATAGTGCTTGACGTACTGTAAGAGGAGCAACCAGGCCCATTGGCCCGGTTAGGAAATTAGGCCCACCCGGGGCCTTCAGTTTCAACTGTTCCAGCCCTTCCAAGACCTACTCTTAGGGCTTTCGGGTGTTATTAATAACGGACGACCTTAAAATGGCTTCTATGTCCGGACTTGCCTGGGCCAGGGAAGCCCAATAGCTCAAGTGGGTCTAGCTACTGGCCCGATGGGCACGTAAGGCACAAAACTCAGCTTAAAAAGGCCCACTTCTATTATTTGGACGCATCAGTTGGGCCAAATATTGGATGGGCCGAAGACCATAATTTGGGAAATGGGCCAATATAACCCAGTACAGTTGGGCCCTATAATTATGCAGAATTGGGCCCATGGACCACTGAGGGCCTCTCGGCCCTAAAATATGACCTCTTGGGGCACCCAGACCCATGGGCCTCGGGAAAGCCCATAACCCTATATTCCAGCGCCAATTGGCCTTGGTCATAGTATGAAGTTGTGGGCCCATGGGCCGCTAGAGCCCCGTAACGTTGGGTCAAGTTTGGCCTGAAGGCCCAGAACTGGGTCTATTGGGCCGCAGCACACTTTTTGGTCTCTCGACCCATGGCCCATTAAGGAACAAAACCTCATTTTCTTGGGCCGTATAAAGTCTGAAGCCCGGTAACTTTGGGTCATGGTCAGGGCCGAAGGCCCAAAACTGGATCTATGGGCTGGCAGCACACTTTTGGGCTCTCCGCCCATGGCCCAGTAAAAAGACCAAAACAGATTTTTTCTGGGCCGAGCCCATGGGCCATATAAAATCTAACATGGCTGAGGCCCATTTATCCGTTCTGGCCCATGTGGTAGGCCCAATCTAGCGATGTGCAGCATAAGGCCACAATTTGGCTTGCAAGGCCTCGTCCCCATTGTTGGGCCCAATCTTATGACATGGCCTAATAAGACCCCGAAGGGTTTCTTGGACTGAGCACATTTGCTGTATGGGCCGTACATGTACGAAATTTGATTTTATAAAGCGACGTCCATTTTTTGTTTGGACCACACTAGGCCGCAGAAGGCGCCAATTCTCGGTTTAAAGGGCGGAATAAGACCATAACCTGGGTTTCCAGGGCCAAGGCCCATTATTTAGGTTTACGCTCTGGACCCAATCAAGGTCAATAGGGTGAGACAAAGGCCCATCCCGAGCCCCATGTGCTTGAACTTGCCATAGGCGTCACATGAGTGTCGTGTACCGGGACTTACTTTCAAGCTTTCACAATGGCCATTTTTTCTTCACCTTCGTTAACACTTTCATTTTAACTTGGGGGTTGAGATAAATCGTTTTTTAACTTTTGGCCATAAGCAAGGGGTCATCCCCTTGTGTTCAACCTGATGTTAATCATTAATAACTCTCGGATAATCTATATCACTAGATTTCCAATACCATGCCACAATGCTTAAATCATCCTAGGGTCTCCTCAAAGGTATAACACAAACATCTAGATCAAGATTCACATTCAAGCATGAACAAGTTGAAGTAAAACAATACAATGCATGAGAACCCAGCTCCACAAAAGGTGGAGCATCCCTGATTGTATAATTTGATAGGTGCACCTTCTCATGCTAAATGCTTCCTTCCTCCCAAAGCTATAGCGCCTGGCATGATACTTATTGATCGATTTCTTAGTAAATGTGATTGAAATCTACCGAACAATCCGCAGAAAGAGGCAACTGCTCTGATTTCGGAGAAGGTTAAATTGATTTTTGATCAGAAAATGCTTACCAGCGTGGATTAACTGATCACTCTACTGGATGGTGCACCTTCACGTTCATAATGTTTGTCCAGGACAAGAATCCTTTCCATAACACAGACAGCAGATGGCATAAAGAATTGCAAAAGCTGTGTCACTTTACCCTGTAAACTTAAGCATGGCATCTTGTTTACACCAAGGTTACTTCAATCAGGTAGCTCAGACCGCTCCTTTTTCGCTGTGTCTATCATCGTACACAAGAATTTGGCTAGATCACAAGAATAAGCATCTGCAAGAGATGCATGTGTCAAGAATGGGAGCCTCCTTAATGACCTTCCGCTAAATCCCTAGAGGAGGACAAATGAGCATAGTCAATATAGAAAATCTTACACGTTTCGTGATCTCCTCCAGCTGGAAACTTGGAAAGCTAACATAGTGATGAATAATGGAACTATCTGACCTCACATGTCTCTGCAGCTTCAAGCAATATTTTGCAAAGTTCTGCAATCTCCGGTTCCCGGACAACCTGCCTTTCTTGAGCAGTAACATAATTTGGAAGTGTAAGCTTACCGAGCTCCTGAAATGGTTCCACTTGGCAATTAGTGTTGGTATTAGTTGACACACTCTTAAGTACCATAGCCAAAGATAAGTCCCGAGTCTCAAGCTACATAGGTGGTGGCATAAGGCATAGCAGAGAAGTACTAGTACAAAAAAGCGAACAGGCTTCCCACATGGCAAAACAACCCTCCAGAAAAGAGTAGTTGTGGCTGTATCTATACCCGTGTATCTGACAGTATTCCTGCTCTCACAAGTTCCTGCATGCAAGAACGTAAGATCTCGTATCGAGCTTGAAGCGTTGGGGGACCAATATACGCTTTGATGTCGGCTCTATCAACAAACGCAACATCTGCAACGCAGCAAGGCGTAGTCTTTAAGTTAATACTTTTCAATCCTACTCTTACATAAGAACGAGATCACAGAGGCAATAACAAGAATCAGCCCCGCAAGTAACAATGAACTACAACCAACATAAATGATGAACTGCAGTAAAATTTGGTGATTAACTTCCCAGTAAATCTGTTGAAATCTAGAAAATAATTCGCAGAAAAAAGCAGCTGCAAAGTCTGAATTTGGGTAACGCTAAATAGGAAACATAATATTATGAACATAAAAAAAATTAAAAAAAAAAAACCCCCAAAAAGGGGGAATACAATATAAAGTTGATGTAAATCAGTCTTACCAATAGCTGCTGTAATGTTTGATGTTGTCATAATAATTACATTTGGTGATGACTTCAATTTGTCCATCTGAGTCAGCAGTGCATTCACAACCTGAGGAAACATTTTGATGGTGATGTGCTCATATTTGTAGAATGCATTCAGAGAATATTAAATTAGTCTCTCATTCGTCAATAGTCCATTCTCTCTGGCAAGTGCCTGACCAAAGAGCGGAGTAGACATGTAAATTTGCTGCTGTTTGGGAAGTCAGAGAAATGCACCAGTACCCGAATTGAATCTGAAGGTTCAGAACCAGACAAAGCAGCTTTCCGGGCTGCTGCAAGACTTTCCACTTCATCTGCATTATCACCATGTAAATTATTAGTCTAAAGGAAGAGGAAAGAGTGCTAAACTGTAAAAACTCCGCAATGATAATCTCACCAATCAAAACAAATACCAGATTGTTTTCTTCCTCCACCATCTCTTGAATTTTTTCAAAAAGCCTTGCAACCTAAAATGGAAAATCATGAGGAACACACTCGATGCCTCCCAACTTCTGGAAGAAACTCTTATTGGAGGAAACTTTAATCATACGTATTCATGTTATCATTAATTAGTTGCACCTTGCCTATGTGAAGACTATGGAACAAACTATTTCCACTAAAGAAGAAATGATGCTTAGATGATTTAAATTACCATCCTTGAGATGAATTAGGCACATACCAACTTGCCACTTTCAGAGAACCATTTACTGAACAAAGAGTGTGCATTAACTTCAACTAGTTGGCACTGTGGATATCTGAGGGAAGAATAATATAACGAGTGGAAAATTTCAGAAGATCAATACCATATTTTACATAGATTCCAGCAAAAAGCATACAAGACATGGAAATCTTAAAGTCACGTGCCAACCTAGAATTAAAACGTATAGACAACTTCTGGGCTAGAGCTTTGCATAACGATGTCTTCCCTGTCCCTGGAGGTCCATGTAAAAGAATGATGCTGCAAAAATAGGACGAATCATGCACAAAAAGCTAACAACACTTTCATTGGGGGAAGCAAGTGGTTAATGATATAGATATGATGATTACTAGCTTGTGCCAGTATCAGTGTGAAACAATGCACTAGACATTATAGAGAGTAGATGTTGTAACTGCTTTCTTACTTCCATGAAATACATTAATTAACTGCACATTTACATAGCTGTCATTGATTCTAAACAAATGCTGACAAGATTATGATTCTCCTAAGCTACATATTTCCATTCGATACACTGGGAACCCATGCTATAAATAGTGAAAAAGAAGAAAAAAAACTAGAACAAACATGCAAAGGCCACTGACCGGTTCCAAGACACTAAAAAGGGATCCACGCCCTTTTCAGTGAAATATAGTGCACTTTGAGCATACCGCAACAGCCTTTGCTTCAGACCAGGTTCATAAATTAAGCTGCATTTGGATATACAACAGTTATGACCAACAAACTTCTTGGGGTTTCCAGGAAAAAAGTTGCAAACACACCTTTCCCACATGCCATCAAATTCCTTTGCAGGGAGGATCCACTCATGGAAACTAGAGAGTTGGCCATCAGTACTTGATTCTTCACACGGTCCTTCCTCGCTAAGCTGACAAGAACCATTTGAGCAGTGAGTTTAATAGCCTTGCAGAGATGCAGTATTTTGGAGCATCAAATTAAGGCACACCAACAGCACTAAGAAGCAGACATTTAGATGGAAAATCAAGCAACTGAGTATATATGGCAGAACTGCACATCAGTAATGGGAAGGGGAGAGGGAGAACAAGAGTATCCTATAAGTTTAGGTGAAAGTTACCTGGAAAACATGTACAACAGGCTTGACTTGCCAGAACAAAAGAACACCATGGTCTTTGACACCCTCATCTACAAGGAAAAACTATCGAATAAATAGAGCTCATGTACCATGGAAAATCCACATGCCGTATGTTTTCTTTTCTCCCATTTGACAAAGAAAGTTAATGGAAAGGAAAAGAAAGATTTCCATGTACGTTGTTCACCTACAAACGACCCAGCATAAACCACAAAACCACAAAGCATACATCAGAGATGTCATCAGGTTTTGTTTCTCAATCTGCTATATCTTCTCTATGAGAAACCTGGAATTTTTTTTCTCTCAAGAGAGAGAACATACCTGTCTCACAAATACGAATTCTCTGAACATTATCCATGAGAAACATGTCGTCAATTGGCACAGGAATGGGGCCATCGCTGTAGCTCAAACTGCGCTTTTCAAGCATCCTGAACATTAAACAGGTTTTATTTATTTCTAAGCTCTCACCTGCGCAGTAACCTACTTTCTCAAATCACGGGGCTGGAAATGGTATAAGTACACATGACGAAGATAACCAAAAATTTCAGCTCAGCTTCCTCTTAATCAGTCTAACCTTTTATCAGAACAGATGCTTAATAACGACCAAGGCTGTACACTTTTTTTTCTTTTCAACAGAGCACGTCATGCTTCGTACATTAACGATCTAAAAATCAAACAACCCATCCACGAAAATCATATTTATTCGGAGAGTTTCTCGGAGTTACCTCTCGACAGCAGATCCGACCTCATCTGCGCGAGCCGTGCTCGAGGGTTTCAGGCAGACCTCAACTGAACCATTCAAGACATGCAAAGTTCACATGAGAAACCATACAAAGCGCCATGTTCTCGAACTGTGAACTCGAAAATCGAAGCTACGGCACGGAACTTGAAGAGGAAAAGACTATAGAATGAGAGCTCACCGGGGACGAGAATCTTGTCTTCGGAGACTGTAGTCGCAGACGGAGGTGGAGGTGGAGGTGGAGGTGGAGGAGCAACGCCGTTCTGCTCGCAGATGGCCAGATCGGTGAGGTTTTGCACCGAGATCTCCATCGGAACGCTCATCGTCTTCTTCGCAACCCTAGAGGTCTTCGTTTCCAGTCAATTTTGAAATTTGGGAGGGAAAAATGAATCGAAGCTCCGATGCAAATATGTTGCCGCAGAAGTAATGGCTTTATGATATTTATAGTTCGGGCCGGCAAAGAACAAGACAATACCTCTTTCTTAATGGGCCACTCAAAATTAGGGGCGACCTGAGCCGAGCTAGTCGTGAGTCGCTCGGCCCGGCTCGATAATCACTCGAGATCGACTCACTTAATTTCGAGCCGAGCTCGAGCTCGAGCTACTCGAGTATCCGGTCATGCCGAATTCGAACTCATTAACACTCAAGCCAACGAGCTCGCGAGCCTGATCGAGTTTCCATTATTTTTTCATTTGTATCTTTTTATAATTACTAAAAAAGACGCGTGGATTGTTAAATCACATAATTAACCCTCGAATACGTACAAACAAGGAAAATATTTGAGCTTATTAAACCGGAGATAGAGTTCACGTATAACTCTATTGTCATCAAGTCGAGCTCGAGTCTACGTTTTAATACATAATCTAGCCCAAGTTAGGTCTTGAGCCCCCGAGTATACGAGTCGATTTGAGCTCGAGCTCGAGCTCACGACACTAGCTCACTCGCCTTGATTGCACCTCCTACTCAAAATCAAAACTTTCATAATTTATCTTCGTTGCTCAATTCAGTTTCATGGGATACCTTTATTTTAATGCTTATAAGAGTTGAGAAGGAAAAGACCAAAATAAGGTTAAAATGCACTCCTTATTCACTAATAATCTGATGTTAAAATGAGGGTGATGGTTATTATTGTAATTGCATTAGGGTAGTAAAAAATAAAAATAAAAACGAAGAATATCGTTATATAGGACCGTCCTACAATATTTGAAATTGTATTCTCTTATTATAATCAATGTTGAAAACACTTCAATCAACTTACTAAATTGAAAAATCCGGTCATAAGTTGCGAATGGGTCTTTAAATAAATAGGACATATCCACCATAAAATCCAACAGCATAGCTCAGTAAATGTTATTTGGCAAATTAATTTTAGTATACCTAGCATTATTCTTTTTCTTTATTTAAGTTCAATCCTTAAATTCCACAAACTTCAGTTGACCTTGCCACCAAAGTCCCTAGGCATTAACCTGGGAGCTCACCATCTCATGTGCCTGATGGTGACCAGACAAATACAAAGGCTGGTCCTACTCAGAGTACCTGTGGAGCAGCACCTCACATCCACACAACCAAAACTTCCAGCTCCTTGAGATTGGATGGGGATAGAACAATCAGACAAATTCTTCATCTCCATCATTTATCCTAATATGGAATTCCACTATTCTCCCACCATGGCTCATGCCACAAGCAGCCACCTTCATGCTATCCTTGAAAGCTAATGAAGAAGAAGCAACCAGAGAACCATGGACCTGAGCGACAGCTTGAGATCCTCAAGGCAGTGGCACAAGCCTGGCACAGCCACTCTAGCGGCTCCAGAGCAGCCACCAGCAGCGAGTTCGATGCCCGCCGTCTAAACTTCAAGAGCAGGCCTTCCCGGTTCAGGGTCGAGGCGATGAGCGGCAAGCCAGTTGTGCCTTCCAAAGGCAAGGGCGGTCTCGGTGGCAGCCCCTGGGACTTCAGGCAATCCCTGTGGGATTCGTATGAGATCGTGACGGTCGCCAAGAAGCTCGAGGCGAGGTTGAATTTGGACGACCCGTTTGGCGAGTTGCCGGGGGCAGGTAGAGCCATTAGGAGGAAGAGGGAAAGTAGGAATAGCTTGAGGAATCTGTTCAATTTGATGTCCTCGAGAAGATTTAACAACCCTGATGCTCCTAGTCCGAGTTCACCAGATAATCAATTTTGATCAAATTCACCTGACATTAGCCCCAGCTTTTGTCTGTTGTCAATATAATTTCATTTCTTGGATAGACTTCCGTAAATTTCAATTGCTGACATCTAACATTCCTTCCATCAATGCCGATTTCCGTGAATGCGTGTCTTTGTAGCATTTCGAATTTGCCGGTTTAGTCTGATTTAGAAAGGCGATTTTGGTTGCGAGGGAAGGAGTTCCCTCATTTGTTGGCGAGCGTAATGTAAGAAGGCATCAACTAAGAGGAGTCGAATTATGAACTCCTCTGGGCAATATGAGAGGGTAAATTATATTCAGTTCCTCAGTTCTGTGACAGGCATCCATGCAAGCATGATTAAAAGAAACTGAGATGACAGCAAAGACAGGCACTTTATTTAAGTAAGTTGCTAGTAACACCATTTTGACATGGGATGTTATTTTGCCTGCCAAATTAAGCATGGATAATGTTTAGCTCGACAGGTCTAATGCGCCTTGAAGGTGTTCCACTTGCACAGTTCGAATCCTCGGTGCTTCTGTTGAATGAAGCCGTCGGTCTCCACATTGACGACTTCTTCAAACACTTCGCACTCTTCACCCCTGTTATGCTCGAACCTCTCCTCCTTGAACTCCATCACTTCCACCTTCTCTTGGAACTGAGGGAGCAGCGGCCGTGATTGCGCTGATGATGATTGTGGTGCGATTCACTCTTCTCTTCCCATTCCACCTTCTCCTGGAACTGACCGGAGCGGCGGTTGTGATTGCGCTGATGATGACTGCCGTGCGATTCATTCTCCTCTTCCCTAGCGACTTTGTTGTGGAACGCGGCATGCACATTCGGGTATTGAGGGACGTTCGGATGAATACTGGGCATCCTCGCTACTCTCGACAGGTGTTCATGGTAATCTGGGGACGTGGTGTCCCAGCCATTCTGCTGCCAAGAAGGGGATTCACCCCTCCTATACATCTCTTCAGGCGTTTGTTTTCTTCTACTCTACACTTCGAAGTTCAGTGCAGAATTGAATTTATAGGCAAATTGCTGCTTTTTCTGGGTATTCCAAGTGATAAGTGTGCATCTAATTCCTGGTCCTCAGTTCATCTTCAAACAAAAGTTACCACATCTGATTCCTGGCAGGTGGCAACGATAATTAGTGGGGGTATCCTGCAAAAGGCGGAAAACCTGGATAAATTCCTGAAGTTAACACAAGATACACATAGAATCTTTCCAAGCTGTCCTGTGAGAACATGAGGACAATCTTTGCCTTGACATCAGTTACACCGCATACATCGCCGTATCAAATCTGACTGGAAATCTAGATTAGCCTCTCGTGATCCATGTTGTTCGAAATAGTTACACGAGATCAGAGGTGAAAATGCAAACGGAGAACTTGTTCCTGGTGAATTTTTTGGGCATAAAGCTGTTTTTGCCGCTCTACTGTCTTGTTACATCAGAAACGAAATGTCTCCTCTTTTTTCTCGACGCGGCCGGTGTCCGTTAGGGGCAATTCAATCAGGAGCTTTATTGCAAAGGAAGTCCCGGAAAATCAGGTCCTCGACGAGATTTACTTACATATATGCTAAAGCTTGACTGAACATGAGCTTTCATTTTAACAGAAAAAGTAATGCCAGTTCATAACAACACATGACACCCTCGTTCATATATACGAGGAGCTTGACTTTCATGTTGGCCGTTGCAAGAGAATATGGCTTTTGCAACTCCAGTAGCACCCGTCAAAAGCGTCAACTTTTTGACTGCCATACCTCAATTTCCAGAGAACCCTAAAACCCTCATTCTTGAACAATGCAAGACGGTCAGAGACCTGAACCAAATTCACGCGCACCTCATCAAGACCCGCCTTCTCCTCAACCCCTCCATAGCTGAGAACCTCCTCGAATCGGCAGCCCTCATTGTCCCCGGCGCTATCGAGTATGCAGCCGCCGTTTTCGATGAAATTGACAGACCCGATGCGTCGGCTTATAATGTAATGATCAGAGGTCTCACTGCGAATCAGTCCCCTCTTGAAGCTGTGCTCTTGTACAGGCAAATGCTCGAGCACTCGATGCCCCCGGATGAATTCACTTTTCCTTGTGTTTTGAAGGCTTGCTCTAGGTTAGGAGCTGTAGATGAAGGTGAACAGATCCATGCGCAGATTTCGAAGATGGGTGTTAGATTAGCTGGGTTCGTTGGCAACACTCTGATTCACATGTATGCGAACTGTGGCAAAGTCAAGATTGCCCGTCAAGTGTTCGATGGATTGACTGATAGGAACGTTATGGCTTGGAATTCAATGTTTGCGGGTTACAGTAAGGGTGGGCATTGGGAGCAGATTGTGAAGTTGTTTATGAGGATGCGAGAATCGGGCGTTGGTTTCGATGAAGTTACACTGATCAGTGTATTGACTGCTTGTGGGAGGTTAGCTGATTTGGAGCTAGGAAAGTGGATTGCAGACTATATAGAGGTAAATGGGATGCAGAAAAACGATACTCTGATCACTTGTCTTGTCGATATGTATGCGAAATGTGGTTGTTTGGATGTTGCAAGGAGATTGTTTGACCAGATGGGACCGAAAGATGTTGTTGCTTGGAGCGCCATGATATCTGGTTACACCCAAGCAAGGGAATGCAAGGAGGCACTCGATCTTTTCCATGAGATGCAGGCTGCAAATGTAGAACCCAATGAGATCACATTAGTTAGTGTTCTTTCTTCATGTGCAGTCCTTGGAGCCCTAGAAACTGGCAAGTGGGTTCACTTCTTCATAGGGAAGAGAGGGTTGAAACTCACTGTTTCTCTTGGAACTGCATTAATTGATTTTTATGCCAAATGTGGATCAACTGTTAGTGCAATTGACGTGTTTAGGAAGATGCCAGTGAAGAATGTGTATTCTTGGACGGTGCTAATTCAAGGTCTCGCTAGCAACGGACAAGGTAAGAGGGCTCTTGAGTTCTTCGCCATGATGCAGGACAAAAATGTTCCTCCTAATGATGTGACTTTTATCGCCGTGCTCTCTGCTTGTAGTCATGTGGGTCTGGTTGATGAGGCTCGGTGTCTCTTTACCAGTATGAGTAGAGACTTCAACATCGAGCCCAGGATGGAACACTACGGTTGCATGGTTGACATTCTTGGACGAGCCGGGTTGATCAAGGAGGCATACCAGTTAATACAAAACATGCCTATCCACCCGAATGCTGTCATTTGGAGAACATTGTTAGCTTCATGCAGGGTTCATAAGAATGTGGAACTCGGGGAAGAATCATTGAAGCATCTAGTCAAATTGGAACCCATGCATAGTGGGGATTACATACTTCTCTCAAATTTATATGCATCTGTTGGGAGGCTGGAAGATGCAATGATAGTGAGGAGTCGGATGAAGAAGAGAGGAATTAGGAAGACACCTGGCTGCAGCCTGATTGAAGTCGATGGAGTCATTCACGAGTTTCTTTCTGAAGATGATGGGCATGCTCACTCGAAGGAGATATACAGGGCAACTGAGGACATGCTAGGGGAGATCAAATCTGCCGGCTATGTGCCCAACACGACGGAGGCTAGGTTTGATGCAGAAGAAGAAGATAAGGAAGTCTCGGTTTCTCATCACAGCGAGAAGCTGGCAATTGCTTTTGCTCTTATCAGAACTCCTCCGGGAACAACGATCAGAATCACGAAGAACCTTAGAGTATGCTTGGACTGCCATAATGCCACAAAGATGATTACGAAGGTATTCAATAGAGAGATCATTGTTAGAGACAGGAACAGGTTCCACCATTTCAGAGATGGACAGTGTTCCTGCAATGACTACTGGTGAACACTTGGGTAGGTTTAAGCGTTCGAGCTCAAGGTCAACTCTAAAAATTTCTTGACTGTGTCCAATTTGCCAATACAAAAAGTTACTCAATTTCTTTAGCAATGGAGAGGCAATAACACAGCTTTCCCCGGCCAGCCTCCTTTGCAAAAAGTGTGCAGCTCCAGCACAGACTCCATCCCTGGTCTGAGAATTATTCTCTCCAAAGTCTCCTGAAAAGATTTGAGAACCTCTGTGTATTCCGTCATACACGCTGTCATCATGAGAAGTCCTTGTATGATTTGGTCCAGCATCTTGTTAAATATCTGATTTTGAACTCATTTTTTAGCAGGGAAAAGCCACATAGTATGTCTTTGACTAACTAGGCCATCTACCCTTAAGTACAACTCTCTTAAGGATTAAGAACTCGATTCATAGTTCATACGAATCTGGATTCACGAGTGTAAATTATCATGGCATCGGACAGTTAAACCGCTTTCATGTCAGGAAATAGGAAGATAGGATGTACAAACTGGAATTAGTCGGACAGTTTCGAATTCATGCACACGTCGCTCCGAAAGAGCGATTCAGTCCAGTGTTTATTTTATCTGACAAACTCACGAAGTATTCAGGATAACACCACCCGCCATTCAGTCCATAGTTTTGTGGATACAGGCATATCTCAGCATCAGAAGTCTGCAGATGCTACTGATTATTCTCTCTTTCTACCATTAGTTACGAGCTGTACAGAAACACTGAAGTAAAATACATCTGCATTCTTCAGTTGCGTCTCTAGAGTATGATGGATGGAATGAAACTTTATATACCCCTATTCAGAAGCACAAACGGACCACTTCGATGACGAACTCGCCGACAAAATAATGTCTAGGCAAATGGTCTAGACAATCACTAGATTTTCAGAAAAAAGAAATATTAAACTTTATTTGCTAAATTGAAACCAATGAAAATTGAAAACATGGGACATACAGATCAACATGGACAATGGTTTTCTCCCAGATATGAAAACCAGTAAATGTGTCTTTGTAGTAACAAACTAGAATGAAAATAAACAGATGGGAACTAATAGGCTTGTTTACATGCAAAGATTTCAAGGCAGAGGTGTCAGTGTTTTCATTGTCCATCTCTCAAACCTTCTCCGGGAACGTTGAACAATTTCACATTCAGCTTGAAGCATCATACAATACCCAAAACTAAATACTCGAGTTCCTTCCATGAAATAGCTCGATAATCAACTAGGATCCTTAAAAAAAAAAAAAAAACAAACAAACAAACAACTAGGATCCTGTAAAATGAGAAAATGCATCAGATGCAGTAAAATGCGTGAGCCACATGAATTGTGATGCAAGGAGGATGACTTGAGAATGAATTCTGTTAGCAAGCGTCAGGAAACTTGTCAAGCTTCATTCAAATACATTCTGGAGCACTTAGGAAATATAGCACTTGAGGTTGGTAGCATATTGTGAGAAGGGTTGAAAAAATGTTCATTTTTCCCTTTTCATTTGGAATGTGCAATGAAGGCATTTAGATGAGCCTTTCTGGGTACAAAGTGAACAGATGAGGCAAGACCAAACTTACATTTCTTTTACAGGTGTCCAACTCGATGAAGGACCAGACTCCCAACCATTCTAATCTTTGTCTAGCAGAGTTAGTAACATTGGTCAAAGCAGGAGAAACAGCCTTTTGGCTTGTTTTCCCTCGCTTTAGGCGTTTCTCCTGAGGCATCGCGTCTTGCCATCAATGAGCTCGTACCAGGTGATTCCGGCGGCAAGACTCTGTTCTCGGAAGTGAAGATGCGCGAAGGAATGACTGGTTCAGGAGGAGATTGAGGGTACAGATAATTAAGGAGCATCTGGATTATTTGGCTGAAGTTGGGGCGATTGTTAGGATCCTCTTTCCAGCATGAAGTGAGAATAATAGCCAATTCCTCTGGAAGATTATCAGCACTAGGCCTCACATTCTGAAATTTCAGGACAACGCTGCACATTATTAGACATAGCTAAGCCAAACCGGAAATACCACCAATTTATGAGGGCTTCTATTGTTCCGAGATATTTATTAAGCATACTTCGTGAGAGCCTGAGCATGTCTATTACCTTGAACGCAGCTGCATAAGCTGCCTGAAGATTTGACATGCCTTCAAAAGGCAATTTGTTGTGTAGAAGTTCCCACAACACAATTGCGAAGCTATAAGCATCCACTTTATGGTTGTAATGCTTCTTCTCTCCCTGCCTTAATGTAACAGTGCTGTATAACTGCCCCAAAAGTAACAACCACAAACAGCCAGAGCTTATATAAGTAGTCAAAATCATGCTTGTGCACATGCTAGGGCAAATCCATGTATCGAGTACCTCTGGCGCCATCCAACGATAAGTCCCCGTTTCAGCGGTCATCATCTCTGTTAACGACTCCTCTCTGGCTAAACCAAAATCTGCTAATTTAACTGTTTTCTGGTCAGCAGTCAATAGCAAGTTTTCTGCAGAAAAATCCAGTAAATGGTAATTGAGCATGTTGTCGAGCAAAATCTCAAGCATCCAAGACTTCTATTTATCGAGACTCACTGCTCAACTCTAGAGAAGCTCAAGAAGACCTGGAAATGTAAAGATTACCGGGTTTGAGATCTCTATGTATAATCCCATGGGAGTGCAAGCATTCCATTCCACGTGCAATATCAAGGGCAAAACCAATTGCAACCCGTGCCTCTAAGCATCTTGGGCGAACATTTAGCAAATATTTACGTAAAGTCCCTCCTGATAAAAGCTCGGTGACTATCACCATTATTGGGTCCTTGCAGGCTCCAATAAACTGGACAAACACAAGGTTTAGCAAAGTGTCTGAAAAAAGGTCTTACATTCACAAGCTAATTCAATCTCTTCCACTACATGCAGTGTAAGCAACAAGAGTAACGTCTCGATCCTACCTTGACCAAATTTTTGTGCTGAACTCTAGACAACATGGCTACCTCCCTTGCAAATCGTGCTTCTCTCTTGGCAATTTCCTCTGGAGTCTCCCCTTTTTGGACAATTTTTATGGCAACCGTCCGGTTTTTATATCTGAAAAACACCCACAACGCGAATTTCTTGTTAACTAGACACCCTTTATCAGAATGCCGGAAAAACACAATCAAAATAAAATCAAGTGATTTCATCAAGAACATGAATCTTCAGACGACAATTTTCAGCAGGAATAAAAGCCAAACTGTAGAACATCCTTGACATTTGAGAAGATTGCTGCACATAGCCACTGAAACGAAGTACATTCTAACTGAATTCCAAAATGAACTTTTTTCCTGGACACTTCAATCAAGAGATGTCGGATCCCATAACCACCAAAACCGCAAAGTTGCCACGCATCTGCACAAAATCAAATCAAACAGAGTTGTCCAAAATAGAGCAGACCCCCATATGGACAACACTACACAGCCTGAACCAAGATCTCAAGCAACTCCGCATGCAAACAAACAAAATGCGAAAGCAGAACACAAGTTCAATGACTTGAGAGTCCAATAAAAGAAACTTGAATCAACATGAGGTGAAAAACACTCACTTTCCCTCGTAGACTTTGGCGTGCGCTCCTTCTCCAATTCTTGGCCCGACAAACAGATTTTTCGCATCAATAAGCCATTTAGCATCCACTCCGAAATCATCACCCGAGTAAATTCTACTTCCAGATTCCATCTCTCTCGCTCTCTCTCTCTCTCTCTCAAGCGAAAAGGAACATTATAACTGTCTGAAGCACGTCATTCTAGTAACTCGTTGCCATTTCGTACTAAAATTGCCAAAATGCACTCCAGAAACGGTAGGAAAAGGTTCATTGAGCAGTACCAACGGATAAGACATGTCCTGCAATTTACTGCATACTCATAAATGGACTGTCCCCTAAATCAAGAACCTTTCTTTCATTTTCGAATAGACCAAACCACCTTCAAAACTTCAAGGCGTGGCAAAGAGAAATGGGAACCCCACATGTTTCAGATCTCTCTCTCTCTCTCTCTCTCTCTCTCTCTATATATATATATATATATATATATAAAAAAAGAGAGAGAGAGAGAGAGAGAGAGAGCAATGAAGAAGAAGGCGAGGAGAGAGTGCAGTTCTTGATAAGGTCAAAACAGAGAAAACAAGAGACTCGGAGACCAAAAAAGATGCTTCCGAATTCATCGGGAAAAGGTAGGAATCCTCAAAAAGCGGAACAGGGGAAGAGAAGCAATCGACATAATTTCTTGCGGAAAGATCCAATCTTTATCAGTGAACCACAATGGAGATGGAACGTTAATTGAAGGGTCGATAGGCTTTTGGGATTTCTGATTTGATTATAAATCTTTGTGGGTGTGCAGGACTCGACTCTTGATCTGCAGACAGAATCACTGAAAAAGATAAGAGCGCGTGTTCAATAAACAAAGAAGAGAGAGAGAGAGAGAGAGAGAGAGAGAGAGAGAGTATGAATAAGGTAACATGGATTGGAAGACATAAACTAATCAAAGGCCACATGGCGACTGATCGTCAAGCATGAACAGGAGAAGATGGCAGCGTCCGTAAAGATCTACCGTACTGGTGGATAGCTCCTTCACAGTTCAGTGGAAAACTTCATCAGTAAAAGAGTATTGGATGTGGCGAGAGAGGCAAGACTACAAAGATGAGGCAAGCGGGTTTTGTCTCGTGAGCCACTCCCACTGCCTTTTTCACTCCACTTTCACTCCCTGATCTAGACAAATTCAGCATTTTTTTATCCCATGAATTGACAGTTCATAAACATAAAACCCAGAAAATTGAGACAGTATCAACCCCTACATCAACAAATCCCACCATTTTCTCTGTTTATGTTACAATTTCAGGAAGCTTGGTAGCGTAGCAATCTAAGATTACAAGGTGGTAATTGCAGAAGACAATTTCCCAGGTTTATATCACACATGTCTGAGTTGAATCATTTACATCCCCACCCACCATAAGTCCCGCACAAAAAGACATATGAATAATGTTAACAGTCCCACTGTATCAGTAATTTGTGAGCATTTGGTTCATGGGATGGGCTCAAGTACCATCCAAGTACACACAGAGACTCCAGAAGATAATTGGAAATGGCTCTCTTGTACTATTTTTTCCCCTTCTCAGGCAATAATTAACAGATGGAGGTGCCCCCACATGTAATTACTTTTTTTTTAGGGACACTGCTTTGATTGGTACAGCAAATGGTCCACGTGATTGCCTCTGCTTTCATGGGACACCATGAACAAGATAATGCATCTCTCTCTCTTCGATAACGTCAAAATTTTCCGAAACAAAAATCTTCATATTGGGTAAAAACTCGCTCAAGATTGAGTTATAGGGTATACTCACCCGCGAGCTTTATCTGGTAATTTAATTTTCACGATCACTTCTCAAAATCTTTAACCCTAGCAAATCTCTAGTTCTCATGCATATTTCCACAATAAACCTCTAATCGATGTAAAGAAATCATACATTCGTATTTTGCAATAAATATACAATTGAAGCTTTATGGCAGGCAATGGAATTTTCAAATTTAATATTGACGACACATAGTTGCAATTTTATAAAACTATTGTTAGGTCCACCGCCTGTGTAGAAGGATTTCACTCCCACCGTTGGATTAGTGATATGTATGTTTGAAGTTAGATATTTAACGAAATATCACGTGAAAGATTAATTTCATAGGTTTATTGGAGACGAATCTCTTCAGTTTTAATGGCAAAGTGAAATATAATTTCACAATCTATGAAATTTTCAAGTTTTGAGTGTTTGAATTTTCTCTGTACTGGTGTCGCTGAATGACAAATGGCGTCGGAACCTCGAATGGTAACTTCCCTTTGAACTAACAGACTCGCGTTCAGAGGTGTCCATGTGGGTCAAACTGCATGAGAACCAGCTTGCTTCGAACCGAGGTTCTAGCGAGTCTGTCTGCACCGAACTCGTCGCCACCTGATCATGAGCGTTTTGTCTGGTTTTGAGGTTTCTACGACACGTTGCCATGGGCCAAATCCAGAGTTCTTTCCTCGCCTGTTCCTGCTGCCAACCTCCCCAAAAGAGAAGAGAGAAATCAAGAAAGCATTAACTGTGAACCCCGATCGGTGATCTTTTGTATCTTTGTGATGAAGAGAAGCAGAGCTGCTGGAACCAGGGAGCTTCGGCGCACTTCTTGTCCAAGTAAAGCTCAATTCTTTTCGTCTCTTTCTTTCCTATAAAAAGCCTCGACCACTTCATGTTCTCGCTGCCCAATTCTCGTGCTGTTTCTTGACTGAAAACTATCGTCCCAAGGTATTGCAGGAGAACAATGGCTACTTTCTCTGGTGCTGCTAGTCCATGGCAGATCAGAGATGGGTGTCTCATGGTGCGAGACCAGGTTGTCTTGAGCAGAGCCGCACCCAACATCACGCTCACGCCTTTGAAAGATGGGGCTGCTTTTGTTGGAGCAACTTCGAGAAGCTCGAGCAGCCGCCATGTCTTCAACATTGGAATTCTCAGGTGGGCATATTCTTTTTGCACTGTTCTTTATGGTCTTTGTATGACGAAGACAGCCTGTTAAAGATTATCTTGAGATGATGCGAAGAAGCAAGTCAATTGCTTCTCGTTAGTTCACTGCTTCGCTTTGCATAGCGATGATCCTGTTGCGTGTTTCCATAAGTGATGAAATCTCCAAACCATCAATGGTGATTCTTTGACCTCTGAAACAGTTTTAAGCTTTTAATGGCAGGGGATACAGGTTCGTGAGTCTCTTCAGGTTCAAGCTCTGGTGGATGATCCCATACTTCGGAGATGCTGTCAGCAAAGTGCCTGAGGACACTCAAATGCTTCTCTTGGAGGCGAGAGAAGCCTCTGCCCCAGCCAGCGGATTTAAAGGGACAATCCTCACAGGGGATGAGGACGAGGACCCTGACAAATTCTTCTACATTTTGTTTTTGCCCGTGTTGGATGGACCATTCAGGACTAGTCTGCAGGGAACTGACGTTGATACGCTCCAGTTTTGCGCCGAGAGTGGTTATTTGAAATTCAAATGAACCAGCATCTTGTTCTACTGTTGCCAATGTTATTCTGTTCTGGAGCACTATCATGATTATGTCTGTATTACGGGATCCCAATGTCCAGACTTCCGAATTCTCAGAAGCTGTTATGATCAACACCGATACCAACCCATTTGATCTCATCAAGAAATCTGTCAGGTGTGTCGCCGGATTTCGGCTTTCGATCTTGATTTGGGAACCTGTGAAAATGATCTATTTCTGAAGGGTACTCTATGACGCGTTAATTCGCATAGGATATTGGAGAAGCATAAAGGTGCCTTCGGCTGCATAGAGCACAAGAAGGTACAAATCTTTGGTCTGCAAGATTGCCATTTTTTTGTTAAAAGCTTTATAAACTTTTAGTGGAGAATCTCGTTGGACCGTCATCGATAGCTCCCTGCGCAAGTAGACCTGCTCAGATGGAGCACTTGGGATGCCTTCTACGACGCAGTCAACCAAATCGGAATTGAAGATGGTCTCAAAAGGTAATTTACGAATGTTATTTTATCGGTTATAAAGTGGTTGCTTCTTTAGCCTAATTTTTCCTTCTGGAGCAGTCTGTCGAAAGGAGGATTCCCGCCTAAATGGTTGGTCATAGATGATGGTTGGCAAAACATATTGCATGACACTAGGGACAGCGTTAAACTAACCGATGTGGAAGGATTAAAGTGAGTCCTCTCTTCATTGGATTTAGTCACATCTGCAGATATAGCAGAGATCTTGTAGCATCAATTTGTCTTATCAGCTAGTAGGTCTCTCGCATGTTGCTTCACAGATATGTGTCGAGACAAATGAATTTCGATGCCAATCCAAAGTTCAAGGGTTCTGGACAGGGAAACCCTACTGAACTCCGGGAGTTTTGCAAAAGCATCAAGAAAAAATATGGGGTGAAGTGAGATTATTTCGTTTAATTGTGATCCTTGTTGGTAAAATTATGACCCCCTTCTTGTTTTCAAGATTAGTAATATGACTACGGAAAAATATGCAGATATGTCTATGCCTGGCATACGGCACTAGGTTACTGGGGCGGGGTAAGTCCAACGTCGGAGGAAATGAAGAAATACATGGCCAAGATCATTTATCCAGTTCAGTGACCCGGTAACTTGAGCCATGTCATTTGTGGCACTGTCGTCTGTGTAGAAGACGAAGGGGGTCGCATTCATTGAGCCCTCAAGAATTTGCGACTTTTATAATGATTTCCACCACTACCTCGTGAGTTGCGGGGTCGATGGAGTGAAGGTAGATGATCAGAATCTATTAGAAACACTTGGTTCTGGTTATGGAGGCCGTGTTGCCTTGACCAGAGAATTCTTAGGAGCTCTCAAGGAATCGGTGATCAATAATTTCAAGGATATCAGCTTGATCAGCTCTATGTGCATGAGCACGGATTACTTATACAGGTCCGTCGTCTCTTCATAAAGAAGCAACATGTTGCAGACAACATGAGTTAAAATGACTCCTATCTTGTACAGTGCAAAGAAGGTTGCTCTCACTAGAGTATCCGAGGATTTCATGCCGACGGAGCCGACATTTCAGACGACACACATGGCTGGCATTGCCTACACATGTCTTCTAGCAGGAGAAATAATTGTGCCAGATTGGGATATGTTTCATGTAAGATGGCTTCTGTTCATTCATTGAAATTCGCCTTATTTGCATTGGTGACATTCGAAAGCGAGTTTATATTTATACCAGTGAGGATCTAAGCTAACTTTCTGCGATCATCTCAGAGCAATCACACTATACGGCCAAATTCCATGCTGCGGCGAGAGCAATAGGCGGATGTGCAGTATATGTCAGGTGGCTATTGAACATTCATGTCAGAGATATTCTCCATGGAGAATTTTTTGCCTAAAAAGAAGCGTATACCCTTCTGTCTTTAAACTAGTAATACAGTGACAAGCCAGGTGAACATGACTTTGATGTAATCAAGTGATTAGTATGCCTGATGGATCAATCTTAAGAGCGAGATATGCCGGTCGACCTACTCGAGATTGCTTATTCAGTGACCCTGTAACAGATGGGAGGAGGTGAAAATCATCCACAAAAATACACAAATTATTATTCTTATTTCCCGATTATTCGCCATCTATTAACTACCCTGAATTGGGCGATTGCAGTTTGATGAAGATATGGAACTTGAACAAAACAACGGGTGTCCTGGGCATTTTCAATTGCCAGAGAGGCGTAATTTGGCTACCTATAAGAGGCGCTCCATATGATCCGCCTTCAGAATCCGAATCCTTCATCATATCGGGCACTGTCAGTCCTCAAGATGTCGAATTCCTTGGCGAGGTTGCGGGGAAAGGCTGGCTTGGAGACTGCGCAGTCTACTCATATACTACAGGTTCCGCTTACAAGTTGAGCTTCAGATACTGTTAGATAAGTTTCCTTTTCACGAATTATTCTTCTAGCAATGTACTAGGTTGTATTGTAGGGGTACTGTCAAGAGTGCCAAAGGAAGGGAGACTTGAAGTGACCTTAGGATTTCTAGGATTTGAAGTATATACTGTGTCTCCTGTAAGGGTCAGTGATTCTTGCAGGGCTTCCCTTAAATGCATAATCTTTTGTATATTCACATGAGATCTAAATCAGTGGAGTAGGGATGGATCAGCCTGAATTATGTGATATCCATTTTCTTCCATACAGGTATTTGACGAGAAACATCAATTCGCTCCGCTCGGCTTACTGGACATGTACAACTCTGGTGGAGCAGTTGAAGCAATGAACAGCTCCCTCAAACTCGTCTGGGCATAAGATTGAGATTCGGGCGAGAGGGTGCGGACGGTTCGGTGCCTACTCCAATTCAAAACCGAGGTCTTGTAGCGTTGATGGGAAGGAAGAAGCTGTCGGGTACAATGCCGAAAACGGGATGCTAACCATGACTCTTCCACCGGAATGCACCTTGAGAACCATTGCTTTTGTGTATTAGTCTCAGCTTTTGGCAAATTTGTGGCTTTGGACAGTGCAGAACATTGTATTATCATGGAATCTGTTGCAATGTGAATGAATATGGCTGGCTTGGAAGTCTTGGAGAAATTACTATAGAAAAGATGAAATCTGCCCATAGACAAAAATGTTGAACACATCTAAAATCAGATCACCGAGATATGATGAGCAGGAAGCTGAGGAAGGTTGCACAAACCAAAGCAACCAGTCCCTTCCCTCGGAAAACAACCTTGACAACGTCCATGGCGACATCGGCGGTGATCTTCCTTCCTTGGAGAGCAAGGAACCGGCGGCGCTTCCCCGAGAAGGCGAGCAGCACCAGGACGGTGATCCACATAATCAGCGTGGCCCGAGCTGCGACGACCAGCAACGCAACGGTTAATAAGACCCCTGCGACCGGGAGGACTGAAGCGCTCAGGGCTAAACAGCCAGTGTTGACGGAGATGGAGTACAAGAGAGCGTGGAAGAATATGAAGAACGAGAAGAGCAACGTTGTCCTCATCATCTTTGTTTCGTGGAAGTCGATGTTCGTCGAGATGTTCGTCAAGTTCATGTCGAAATGGATGTGACAGTGGTGGTGGCGGCAGCTGAGGTGGAGGAGGAGGAGGAGGAGCAGCTCCGTGTGGTACTTATGATTTGTAATGAAAGAGATTAAGGATTATTAATTGAGTTTGATTAAGTATGAGACATGATTGAGGTGAGTGGGAAGGAATGGGGGAGACATGTGCGCACATGGGGAGGTTGGCGACCAGCTTCTTCTTCTTCATTTTTCACAAAATGCCTCTCGCCTTCATGGGAGATGCGTAACTCCTTCACTGTAAAAAGCTCTTCTTGCCCATATTCAATGTTTCCTTCCCTCCCATGTCATGCGGTCTTCGTTCGCTCGCGTCGGTAGAGCAACTTAGATTTCGTGCTTACTTCGCCTCAAGAATAGCAAGGCCTTAAAAGAAATCATTCCTCTCCGTCACCCACGGTACAACATCGGATCGGACCCGAGAGGTTGATTCAACTTGTGCGTTGAAACCTACTCTGTAACGTAGACCCATCAAATAAGTGGGTCGGAACAGGTTTGAATCGAATCATGAATAGTCCTATCCAAATAAATCCATTTATCCCGTTCACGACTCAAGATCACCGTATGAAGTGCACAATAAGTAAACAAGATTACTATACTAAGCAGAGGGTTTTAGCATAGAAACCCCGCCAACATTTCGAGACACGGTTTGTATTTCTTGTACTTCCAACGACCGGTGGGGCCAAACCTTGCTATTCTGTATTTCATAACGAGGACCTTTTTAACTGACTTCACAGCATTTCCTGCTAGGGATCAGCTTGTACATGAAGTTACAACATTCCGTATGAATTACTTTTTCCCTGATGTAAAAAATGATCGGAACCCGTTTTTACCAACCACAGTCGCTTGTTCTTGACAAAATCAGAACCAACTGAAATACCAAATCGAGAAACCCAAAAAACAGCAATGGTAAAGAAAGGTATTGCTTGCAAAGCACCAGTAGATGTCACCAGCCATTAGAGAAAATTTCACTACAAGAGCTTTACTCTTATGCGAAAAAACGCAAGGAAAAGTATCTGCACTAAAAGCAGCCTGAAACTTCCTGCCGACTTCGATTTTACATCCATGAGATGATAACTTCCAAAACGAATCATGCAGCGGCTTTTTGCGACCGGTTGTTTCCTGCATACCTCCTCATTAAAATGTACCCCAAGGAGAGCAAAACTTCTGAGCTTTCTCCATTTCTCTAGGTAGAAATATTAGAATATTCTGCAGCCTACATCCGATCTTTTCGCTCTTTCATCAGATCTCATGCCATCACAGGAAGGCGAGTAACTCAAGAGAATTCTTCAATCCCCTAATCATAGTTGCTGATCAAGATAGGGGTCCCTTGGAGTCCTGGGGGAGCCCAAATATCCAGACACACTACCCGAAACACCCGAAACAACGTCATTCAACCAAGAGGTGCTGCGTGTCAACCAACCAGTTTGTGCCGGTTCTTTCACTTCAAGCATGCTCCTCCTCTCTTCCTCCACGAGAATGTCAAACCATCTCTTAGCCATGAATACCTTCACAGCTTCAACCCCCCCTTTGACAATTTCCACCGGGGGGTATTACTAGGGGATTCTCATCCAGATTAAGCTTGGCCAAGTTGTCAAGCCGACCGAATGTGTCCGGAAGAGCATGAATCTGGTTGTTGCTTAGATCAAGCTCCTTGAGATTTGTCAAGTCCCCAAATGTGTCGGGAAGTTCTGTCAGGTCACTAAAATTACTGCTCAGATTAAGAAACTCAAGGTTTGTCAATTTCCCAATAGCAGCTGGTAGTCCACGAAGCTCATTGAAGTGAGCATCCAGATGCTGCAAAGAGTATATTTCACAGACAGAAGTTGGTAACGAACGGATCTTGTTATATTGGATACAAAGCCTCTGTAGATTGGGCAACTCATAACCAATGTTGGTTGGCAAGTAAGTGAGATTGTTGAAACTCACATCCAGCTCCACCAATGATCTAAGGCAGGCAAGACAAGATCAGATATTATGACAGATACAATCGTAAACAATGTCAAATTTCATGCTGAAAGTTGACATTACCTGCAATGACAGGTACTGTCCGGTAAGGAAGTAAGTTTGTTGCTTGATACGTTGAGAATTTTAAGCTTTTGCAGCAGCCCAATTGAGTCTGGCAGAGACCCCAAGAGATTTGAGGAAGCATTAAGCTCCTCCAGATTTGCTAACCCAGCTATGGAGTCAGGAATGATCTGCCGGCAATTGAGAAGTCAGAAATATTATCCAAAAAAAAAACTAACACACCAAATGCGCATTGTCCGAAAGCTCATCGTTCTAGAATTTTCATCCTTCCAAGCAGGGATTCCAGAGCTGTAGTTAATTTCTTAGTATTGCTTGGTCATAAAAGACATGTTACACACAATATGTTCTCATGGACGCATTATGCAATCAAAAATTGATATTCCCTGTGTGTGGAGACTAGGGAAATTCCTTTCTATGTTGCAAAAGAATCGGGAATATTATGTTATGGCAAAAAAAAGATGGTTCCCCTACTTGTTATGGCTAAACCATGCATACAAAGGAGGAAGGGAGAAAGATGTACATAGTGCAACTTACAAGCATTAAGGTGGATTTTATTGTATAATAGAATACATGATGAAGTCATCGATTTCTATTGAACATTCTTGGTCGAGCCCCAATAATTTGGATCGATCTTCTGCAGCCCACTCTTGCCTCAAGCAATTAAGGGGTCAATGACTCGACGCATGAGAATATTGAGGGTGCAATTTGACAAGTTCTTGGTAAATAACTAGGCGTTATCTTGGCAAGTGAATAAAAACAACATGCACCAAATATTATAGGATAGAGACCGAAGAGGCATAACAAAAGAGGCACACAGTACACGTGATATCTGATTCAGGGAAGAAAGTACCAGTTCAGCTAATCTGCACGGATCTTAGCCCCAGTAAACACAATCTATGCGCAATTCATAAAAACGAAAACCAATATTGGCTTTAACCACACAATTTACAAGTTAACATCTAACTAATTCATTCTGGCTAACATTACTTCCCTCTAAACTCCCGAGTCCCAAACAATCTCTCCAGGAACGTTTCTCACAAAAGAAACGACACTACTATTCGTATGCCAGAATTCAATATAAAATGTGCATACAATGGTGCCTAAACAAGAATAGCAACTTCACAACCTGAAAGCAAAGAATGAAATAGGATAGACTCAATCCACAGATTGCACTCAAGAAACATGTGCCGATGTTCTTTTGAGCGGAATCAACAGAGGGTGTAAGAATGAGTACAGGCCACATCTTTCATTCAGCACACAGTACAAACATCATCAACAAAACAAAGCCAATGAATCACCCAATTCACCAAACGAACCTCAAGCTGATTATTTGACAAATTAAGCACGACCAATCCAAGAATCTGACCGAACGCCTCCGGCAAGAACCGCAACCTCCTCCCGGACAAATCAACCCTGTCCAAGCTTCCATTCCCCGTCCCCTCCTGCAATATCCCCACGACCTCTTCGTTCACCTCCTCTCCCACATTCACATGGCACTTTCCATCATTTTTATCCACAACGACAGACTCGTACATCTTCACCAACCTCTCCTCCGCCTCCCTCAACATCCTCGCGTACGCCTCGTGCAACTCGTCGAGCGAGATCACCGCCCTGTGCGCGCTCTTCTCCCTCTCCGCCGCCTCGCGGCACTCCCTCTCCTTCTCCGCCAGGTGGGCCCGCCACTCGAGCCGGTCGATGTCGTGAGGCCGCGGGGAGAGCACGATCTCCTCGAGCTTCTTCGAGAGGGCGGACTCCACCTCGGCGAGCTTCGACCGGGCAATGTCGACGGCCTCGTGGTCGGGGCGGTCGCCGAGGGTCTTGAGCACGGATCGGGTCTGGGCGACGTCGGTGACGGCGTTGGCCATGGAGGCGAAGAGCTTGGGGTGGGCGAGGTGGGGCATCTGGTCGGTGATCTGGGGCGGACACGACGAGGAGGACGACGACGCCGAGGAGGGGTCTGGCGGAGGAGGCTGCTCGATGTCGACGGCGGAGAAGGGATCGGAGGGGCCGGGAGGGGTGAAGCGAGGGCCCATGGAGGGGAGGCGGGCCATGACGTAGGAGAGAACCGGTTGGGTCTTCGGGTTCGGGTCCATCGTCGAAGGCGGGAGAGCTGAGGGAAGAAGGTTTTGGGTGGTGGCTTCGTGCGAATTCGAGGGTGCGAGAGTGGCTGGTTATGGAGGAAGATGAAGAGATATAGAGAGAGAGAGAGAGAGGGTTTTGAGCAGGAAGAAGAAGGAGGCGATAGTGTTGGGTTTGTTAGAGGGAGAGCCGAAGAAGGCGGGCGTGGGGGTGAGCCGAAACGGGCGCACCAGATTTCTAACCGATGACTGACCTTTACCCTTAGGGGAAAGAAATGCTT
Source organism: Rhodamnia rubescens (assembly GCA_021437795.1). Taxonomy (NCBI): domain Eukaryota; kingdom Viridiplantae; phylum Streptophyta; class Magnoliopsida; order Myrtales; family Myrtaceae; genus Rhodamnia; species Rhodamnia rubescens. The sequence continues at coordinate 5,583,835 of JAILYA010000002.1, read as the reverse complement.
AGTCAGCGCCACGTCAGCTTTATTGGTTGGGGGCCTATTCTATCCTTTTGAGCCCATTGCCCCTTCTTTTGGAAAGTTTTGCAATCCCTTGCTTTTGTCAACTACTTAGGATCAAATGTGGTTTCCAACTCTAGTTATTAAATGGTTGAAGAACCGAGAAATAGAAATGAGAAATAAGAAATTTTTCTTATCTCTCCCTCCCTTTTTCTCACGATCTCATCTCCTCGCCGCCGTCCATCGGTTTTCCAATCCGTCGGTGCCGTTTCTTCGATTCGCCAGCCACCGGACCGCCAATTTTCCGTCCCTCAATTCGTTGGTCCGCCATCCCCTAATCGCCTGTCCACCGTCCCTTGATCGCAGGTTTGCCGTCCCTCGATTCGCCAATCTGCCCTCTAGTAATCATAGTCCATCAATCGCCATCCGTCAGTCCGCCGAAATAGAAATTTTGTGTCATTATCAAACGTATTTATCTGCTTAGAAAATCGTCCGGAAATTAAAAATGGTTGGCCAAAAATTAATTTCATAAATAAAATGATTATCATTCACTCCGACGGGAGGTGATTTTTGTTCGAAGTTCACAAACGAACAAGAAGATGAGCCCAAATCATAAATATCGAGAACTTGGGTTCTCGCCGGCCGGCTTGTGGTCCCACTTGAGAAGAAGACCACAAGCTCACCGCCCTTTCCCTTAACCAATCTTTAGCTGATGACGTTTCTTGAGTCTTGGAGAAGATGGACCCACTTGGAAATGGAGATATCTCTCTGTCTCTTCATTTGGGTTTTTAGACTATGGCCGCCAAGTTGGCTGCAGATTAGGATGAGTGATAGGGCATGGTGGATAAGAGGAGCACGACGTGCTTATCATTGACCTTCTCTCTCGGTCAGACCAGGACATTTCGTCCCGCAACGTTCGTAAATCTTTGAAAGCTTGTGTACCTTAGTCACCGTTGTCCTATGTTTTTTTTTTTCTGCACGCTCGAGACCGGCGTGTGCCACGGGACTTTCGGAACAAGGTCCGAAATTATTCGGCTCTTCCCGCTCCTCCTGGTTTGGATCGAATTGGCAGTATTCGATTCATCAAGCTAAAAATTGTCGAACGAACAAGACGAGACGCTAGCGAGTTGCGGGCACAACAGGGACTCCCTTGTCTAGGAAAACAATCCTATTGATCAAGACAGAAAACTGAACCAGACCGGGCGACATTCGACCGCATTCTACCGTGAGTACAGAATCAAGCTTGCAGAGCAAAACAACAGTCCCCATAACCGCCGCCCGGAAGATGGTGAAGAGCGGAACTCAGTAATTGCGACGTACCGAGTTAGCATGACTGAGTTAGCTGTTTCGGCTCATTCGGTCACACTTACTAGCTCTTCCTATTCAATCAAGACAGACGAAAAAGGACTACGACAACACAAACGCCATCTCTTATATGACTTGATGATACAGTGATTATCGCGGGAGTCGGGGTACCTGTCAAGCGGACTTGAGAAGACGCGTCGCTAAGAGAGTTGCTCTCTCTACTAGCTCGAAAATGTCCTTTGATCTCTGGGACAATTTACGGGTTATGTTGCGAGTAATCCTGTGCTGGAACTTGGTGCTCTTGAACCAGATGATGTGAACAAAGACGTCGCACTTGCAGGAGCTGTGACTTTGGCCTGATTTCTCAATCTGGTACCTTACCCGCACCTGCGAGTACAGCAAAATGAAATTTTCAGGCTTATGAGACGAGATGTTTCGTAGCCAAGCAGCTCAAGGAAAAGCAATGACAGGAGACTTCGACAGAGAAATCGAATGAAAGGCTTCGAATGCCCAAAAGAAGGCGATTGATCCCAAAAGAGAACGAGAAAAATAAGGACCTAAGACGTACTCGATAATACTCTTCGAATGGGATATTGTGGAGGGCCATGACCTCGTTGACCGTCCAACCATCATCAGTACAAACTTTTCGCTGCGTGCTGGTGACTTCCCCTCCAAATATCGAGACGTAGCGATTGAATTTGTACGATACCGAGCGCTCGAAGGTACCAAGCTTCACAGGTTCCCATTCAGTTGCCGAATAATTGAGGCAGCCAGATTTTTCCATGATTCGGTACTCCTCCTTCCCTCCACCAAATAGTTCCATCAAGGAGCTCATCTGCACGTCGCGTGAAATGTCATCCAATGTAGTCATCCAAGCAGCAGCCAGCAACACATCAGGAAAAGAAAATGTCATTCATCTCCATTAGTTGGGGAGTGAATCTACATGATATAGGGCCTTACGAATTTCATAGGAATTCACTTTTTGTCGCCCCAAGATCCAAGGTTTGAACAATTTGATATCTCTTGGTTTATCAAAGGGAGACGTTGTGAGGCAATACTACAAAGCAGGATTGGGATAGATTTGTCTGCTTACCGCAATAGGGAGTTCAGCAGAGTAGATTTTGGACATGTCTGCATCTTCTGTATCCAGAATCGCCGCTGCATCATCCAACACAGACGAGCTTTCTTGATCATGCTGCTCTTTGGCAATCTGCTCTGTCTGCTCAGGCGTCATAGCTCGAGTCCGCCACAGGGCCACAATTGTCCTATCCACCGAAAATCACGATTGATCACCTTCCACTTCCGGAAATTGAATTCTCTTACGGAGGTACTATGTAGCACCAATACCTGCTGGCCGAATTAAATGATACAAATGATTGAAAATGGAACCTAAGCCTGCCTTCTTCATCTTGAGACTTTGCGCCGTGCCTCGCATCCATACCTCGACCCTTACGTAAAAGGATGACAAGGGAAGGACTACCCACAGAACCAAACGAGGGTGGAAGCACTTGAATATCTTCAATGTCTTCCCAGAGAAAGAAAAACCTGGTTTTATGACCAAACAAATTGGCGTAGAACCCGACAATCCTTGAAGATAAGAAAAGGCGGCCCTACATAAATCATTTGTACAAAATCTAAGCTAGGCGCAATTGCTTATGGGATAAACGTCACGCAAGAAGACAATGATAAGCTAATTGAACATATTGGCACCCAAATAAAAAGAGAACATACTGGCCACCAAATCAGATAAACTAACACATAACAACATCATGCATATGAGCCCATGTCATTGAGGCCTAACAGTAGTCACAAAGCAATGCTCAAAATTTCCTTATGTTTTGTGAATGTAGCTCTTTTTTTCCCTAGCATTTATGTCAAGTTCATTGGTCGAGCTAAAAACTCACTACGAGATTCTAATTACCTATATTGCTTTACAAATCTTTTCTGCTTTTTTGGCATATTGTCATTCAATTGTAACTTCCAAGAATCCAAACATAAAAAAGGTTAGAAACCACATCAGGAGTGACTTATGCACAAAAGAACCAATTGTAGAAAAGGGTACAAGCACTAACAACAGATGTGATTAAACCTGTAAAGGCAGTTTTCTCTTGAGTGAACAGACAAAATCACTGATGAGAAACTCGTCCTGTGGCAACTTGAACAGTTTCTGAAATGTACAATTTCTGTGAGGTGACCTCAGACTCAACTGCAAGTGCCACAAATCGAATTAATGACATGTCTTTATCACCAAACTGAAGAAACCATTATCAAAACTAGAGTCTCAACAATGCCTACCTTCTTTCCCACTTCCTTCTCCATCTTTGTTAGATACTCCTTAACCGTTTCTACTCCATTGTTGTTGTCCAAAAAGATTCTCAGGTGCAACTTTGACTGAGCAGACTGAGCCAGCTTGCCCTCGAGGAAGATCCACATATCCGCAAGATCAGTGGATGTATGCTTCAAAAAATTTATCTCAGTGTGCCCCAGAGAAGTGGCCTGATCAAATGGGCCATCGAAATCAAAAACCTCCACATCCAAAACTGAAGGTGGTTCTTCCATAGCATCAAACTCCACTATTTCTGCAGAAGATGCATCCAAAGGCCTTGTTTTTAGCCCATGATATGATCGAAACACAAATAGACCTGTCCAATAAAGGGTCTCACCATTCCATTGAGGATCACAAGTTTGGAGCTTAACAGAACTCGTCTTTGTTCTACCATTGCATGTAAAAACCACATATGGATCAGAATATCCCGTTGAAGCCAACGATGCCATGTTCGTCCCTTCTATCAAAGCTATAGTAAGAATCCATCCATCACCTTGGGCCTTGATGCCATGATCACTACCTAACAAAAACATAAGCCCGTGCTAGTTAAGACAGCTTAATCATTAAGACTCAAAGCGGAGTTAAAAAGTGTGCTTGAAATATTATGAAGCACATACCTCTCTGCAACCTGGCTTGCACAAAATGTGAAGCCATGTAGAAAACACGTTCCACCTGGAAGGTTATTATTGCGCATGCAATGAGCTCTCCAAGGCTATCTGGCAAATCAATACCTAGGAATTCCAAGCCGCGCGGTTCACTAGGCTTGCATAGTAGAATGTGCATAATGACATACACAACCATACAAAAGGTGGAAAGCACGGTAAAATTGCAGAAGTATTTGGTAGCCAATTGCCAATCCGGCTGCTGTTCATTTTCCAGAGATGCAATGATCTGATCTCTGTCAGACGGCTCTGCAGAATCGAGTATCCTAAAACTTTGAGCCAGTAAGTTCTCAAAATGATAAAAACTGTCCTTTAGACCCTGACGAGCACCTCCTTCAATCATACCTCTCATCATGGTGTTCCGGTGGAAATTAACCCTCCAAGAGATTATAAGACGTGAGGACTCCTCTCCTGATCCTTCTTCTGGTCCAGGCATTATCTTGTAAAGCAACTCCACTTTGAACATATTCCCATAGGGAACCACGGGAGTGCTTACCTCTACAAAGACAGCAAAGTTTTTTCCATCTGCTTTGAGGTAAAATTGTTGCTCGCTCGCTTTTACAGCCTTGATTAACTTTGTGGCGGCCTTAGTATAGGAAACTGTTCGTGTTAAAAGTGGTGGATCTTCTTCTTGTTTCAAAGTCCATGGCTCCTCTTCTAAATTCGTTGTACCCTCCAAGTTAGCCAGGTCTCTCTTGAACTTGGAGTCTGGTGCAAAGAGAAAAATGTTTAAGTCATGTGGACGTACGGCATAGATCTGATCGAACAGAATGCCTCCTTGAAGATCTTCAGGCAATTCTTTTTGGCCATCCCTCGACTGTATCATCCCAATAGCTTCTTCAAAGCTGTAATCAGGGTGTTGTTTTTCCACACAATCCTCATAATCTGATGGAGTACCAGATGCGTCCAATGAGGCACAAGTTTCTGACACATCCTCATGTTTGGCAAAGATGCTCTCTAAACGATTCGCGATAGCCTTCATCCAATGTTTCCCATCTTGTATCTTCTGAGCTTGAGATTTAGCTAAATCTGTTTCTTCTTCAGCCTGATTGCAGTTGACATTGGAATTGGGAAGGAGCGGATTGTAGGAAGATGTGTCCTGGAGACTACCATGCAAAGAAATTGATACGAGTATCTTCCCTGCATTGTGTGGTGGATCAGACTTTAAAAATTACTTTCCCCCTGGCCAGACGACTCTACAATTTTGAATGGACAATGGCACCAAATCTTAAGTGATGAATATATTGAAGGATCAAGATAAATATCACATTTACGATGGAAGCCGGGAGACAAAAACAAAAGGAGCCCAATGGCAGCATTTCACAAAGCGTAGTTTCCAAATTTAGCACCAAATAAAGAAAGTATTGATGTGTGAAAGGAAATTCTCGTCATGGCGTTATATAATGATTTCAGCTGCTTGGTAAATTAATGAAACAACTCGTGCCGTCGCATATATAATCCACATCCAAAATGTCTCGCGGTACTAAGTATGCAAGAACAACATAGGTCATTTGGACTGGGCTCCAGAGAAAACAACCCAACTTGGATAAATCCATGAGGGGACATTTTAGCAGTAAAATTTAGGTATCTCCAGAAAGGTTCCCCATGGTTTCCACGAGGAGAGAAATAAGTTGCTGAAGATTCAAATGCTGTCTGGAGGACACAGACCCAGTTGCTCAACCTTTTACATAACCTGACCAACGAGGTCATCTACTTGCTAGTTCCAAATTGTCTGAAGAATTCTGTCTCCTTGGAGAACCATCATCACATAAACTAGTGCTCATCCTGGACGATCGGTCATTCCCCAGTTCAATAAATTATATTTGTCAGTCAGGACAACAGTAATATGCAGTAATTTTCGTCTAATCAACCATTGCTCTCCTCAACATGCGCATAAACACAAGTTGCTTGAAGAACAGCTCTAACAATTTGCCCAAACACGAATTCGGAGGAACAACATGAAACATTTGCACATCTATGAGCTGATACTGGATAGACAACATATATGCAAGCAAGACAGAGGGTCATGGCATGCACATTACTGTTTAGGTCAAACAGGACAGGACAAGAAACAGTAGAATGACTAAGTAATTTGTAAATTAGAATGAGTGTGCACACTAACCGCAATCTTTTCGTATGAACTTCCCCGCCTTAGGCTTCCCGACGGAGAACCACGTCGGCGGCAATATCCGGTTGTCGTCGTCGGCGACGGACGAGACCGGAATCTTGACCCGACCCAGCAATTCCCCTGACGAACTGAAGAGCCCGTGGCTGTCCTCGTGGTGATAGACGGACAGGATCACCTCCTCCTCGCAATCATGCACCCGGAACACGAACTCCTCGTTCCACCACGGGTTCTTGGTGCGCTCCACGATCCTGGTCTTGGACTTGAGCTTCCCGACCTGGACCTTCACGTACGAGTCCTTCACGGGCAGTCCCTTCGCCTCCAACACGTACACGTATAGCCTCATTGCAAAAAGAACCGAGCTTGGACGAGTCCCGGAGATCTCAAGCGGCTTTGTTACTGGCTTCGGATATGAAATGTGGGTGTGCGTTCCTGCCCTCGCCGTCGTTGGCGGTGGTGGTGGATGAGAGATGAAGAAGAAGAAGAAGAAGAAGAAGTAGAAATAGAGCCACGGGGGAAGAAACGTGGACGCTCGAGAAGCAGACACGAAGGCGATGAGAGCGAAAACACATCGAAAAGTGCATTAAAGAGAGAGCAGGGCGGTTCGATTCTAGTGTTGCGGTGATGCCAAGAAGGGACGACTCCTTCTGGAAGACGGTTTTTCTTATCTCAAGCTTTCGGTTTCTTGGAAATTTTCCCATATCCTATTCTAGGAGATTCTATGTCAGAATTGTCAGAGGAAACGAGATTTGATTGTGGCGTCAGCAGCCCTGTTGTTAGACTAGAGTGGCTTTTGATTTGATCACTTACGAGGATTGATGCGGCGGTTATAAATTGAAGTCAATGTCTACGGGAGAGTAGAGCGGGGCTCTTCGGGTTCTTCTGGTGTGGCGGGTGTCGCTGATCTCGTTCATGTCTGATCATGCCGCCATGTTTCGTGAAGGACACAAATTTCCCGCAAAGGCGGTCGCGCTTTTCCCTCCGTTTCCATAAGATGAGGAAGTTGACGAACACCGGCTTAACGTTCGAAGTCAATGTCCGAGGTTGATTTTGGTTGTTGAGAAGGTTAAGAGCGATGCTCTTTGTGTCATGGTACTTTAATTGAAATTACAACCATTAAGGATGCATATGATAATACTTCGAGAGTGAATTTATGCTCCAAAAATATTTTTGAAGCAGAAATCCGTTTGGTAATTTAACTTCAAAGTTGAAATCCGTTTGGTAAAATTTTTTACTTTTGAAGCGAATTTCCACTTTTGAAGCTATTTTTTTCCCAATTTAAAAAGTTTTAAAAAATAGTTTCTCCAACTCAAGAAGTACTTCTCGGCTCACCATTTTTTATTACGTCTTCACTTTCTTTTCGATCATTCCCACATCCACCAACCTCCGCCGCCGTGGACCGTCCCCGACGCCGCCCATGACTACCGCCAACCGCCGACCATCGATTCCCTCGCCCACCGTAGATTTTGGTCGGCCGCCACGCCCGATCGTCCCCGGTAGCCAACCACCACCGACCTCCGTCGGCCGCCGTCCACTAACGCCAACCACCGCCGCCGCCAATCGCCAATCACCACCCAATGCCAACCTTCGCCCGGTGATCGCGACCAACCGCCGATCTTTGCCGGTCGCGACCGCAACCTACCATCGACTCATGCATCGGCCATCGCTACTGAGTCGCCATCTCTCGCCACCGAAGTAAAAAATAAATAATAAATTTTTACAAATTTAATAATATTTTAATAATTATTATTATTTTTTAAAGAAATTTAAAAGTTCAAAAATGAAGTAAACAAATTTCGGCCATCGATAATAAGTTTTCATAGAATATTTTGTATTAATGATAATTCATAAGTAGGAATTTTCAACCGTTACCAAATAAATTTCTCTAATCGAAATAACTTCCGGAATAGAAGTTGAAAAATTAACTTCTACTTCGAAAAGAAGTAGAAAAATCGATTTACAGTCGGAAGTTAATTTAGAAACAGTGTGTTACCATGCGCGCCCTAAGGCGATGGTCGAAATTAGGGTGTGATTCATACTCTCGGAAAAAGTATAGGGACCCCGCTCCTCGGTGAGTGAGCGGAGGGCCATAGAGAGCAACGCCCCTTGGACGAAGAGAGCTTTATGGTTTGAGCCTGTAATTTATTAGTAATTTGGGCTTGAATCTATAAATAACTATTGAGCTTATATAATCTAATTATCTTGTAATTGAGAATTGTAATATAAAGGCGGGAAGTGCTACTTACCATGAAATTATCCGATAGATGTAGCTCTAATTTAAGGATAAATCAAGACAAACCTTGTGTCTTGATTTTTATTTATTTATCACTTTTACTCCTTACTTCGTTGCGGTTGTGCGCTTAAATCTAAAGGTCGAACTCCATCGATACTCATACCTGTTCGTTATGAAAAATATTATAATAATTCGTCAAGCTAGGGTTAAGGCTCAATCATTCCCGTCGGCCCATTTCATTTAAAGCCTTTTCGCCGAAGTTACATAGTAATTTCTCGAGCCTGTGCTAGACTCAATTATTTGCATCCAACATTTTCCATTTTTGGTCAATCCCCCGCACTTGGCCAAGGTTGTTAGTACACCCACGCTCTTGTCTACTATGGACTATGGAGACCATCTACCAAGGAGATTGCCTAACTATTGTATTTTGTTCTGTGCTTTCTAGTTATGATTTTAAAAGGGGGGAAAAAGGTGCCTTTTTAAGTTTCCTCAAAGTTGCATTTGTTTCATAAAAAATAAACAATTTGAAAACATCTTCCGGAAAAATAATCATGTTTGTATCGCTTGAAATAATTGAGAAATACAAAATAATTCATGTCTAAATATTTTCGCAGACACAATAAAAATATTGTTCATTGCTTCATTTTTGTAAGCGCTACAAACGATCATCCGTAAGAAAATAGTTCTTAAATCAATCATTTTTCACAAAACAAATTAAGCCTGTGAACAAATTTATGTTTCAATTTCCGCCCGGAAGAAAGAAACTTTAATCAAGGGTATTTAGGCATGATAGGAGCTATCCCAATCCCACTTGCCTGGCTAAATTAACTAATTGATCAAAGCTTGAGATCATTTGTTGTAGGAGAAAATCATTAAAAAAAAAAAAGGTCTTAAATCTATTACAATTGTGTCAATTGTTCTAAACTTTTTGGTCAATTCATCCCCAACATTTTGTATTTATGTCAATTTAGTCTTTAACATATTGTATTTATGCTTAGTTCGATCCATGCGATCAATTTAACTCGAAATCGCTAACGTGGCACTGCCGGCGTAACGTGGCAATTTTTAATAATATTTTTTCAATTGGCCGAATGAACTAAATTTGAACAAAAGTAAAAAAGTTTAGGATCCGAATTGATAAACAAAAAGATTTATGACCGAATTAGCACAATTACTATAGATTTAAGACTTTTTTTTTTGTAATCCTCCCTTTTCCGTCACACTCCTTCACAATTAGTATGAAGAGAATTTGTTTTTGCCGGGTCAAACATAGCTTCACTCTCATTCAAAAGTAACATGAAAATAACGTTTTTTCCTTTTTCTTCATTGGGTGAAACATAGTGTGGCACCTTGGCTGCATTCCTTTTATCTTTGGACACCAGAAAAAATAGCATTGTGGGTTGCTTTCGATTTCTTTGATTAAACAATGGACACGGCGGAGAACTGGCGACCGAATGTCGGCGATTCCTCTTGACCGTTGCCATAGGCGTTCCACATGAGTTTGTTTTTGTTTTGATTCATAATCAGCATCGGATTGCTCGCTATTGTCACAGATACTTTGCCGCAAATTATAGCTCCGTGAAGATTCGATTTGGCGACGGATGCATAAATGTGAATCTTGGAAGCCGCAACACTTAAGTTAGAGTTATTGCATTTTGGTCGCCGGTAAGAACTAAGAGTCACTTCGCCTGTCTGACCTCGATTTAGATGTTTGCGAGAAAAAGTATACGTCATGTTCTAAAGATCAATGGAAGGCAACGGTAAAAGCTAAAAGGATAAGGGAATACATACCCAGCTCTGGTGGACAACGTTTGCCACGCACAAACATTTGCTCCATGTACAGGTTGGGGGAATTTGTCGTTGATGCGGTCGTGACGGATTTGGTCCAATTGATCTACGACTATGATAAGCGTATCTGTCTCCGTATACATATCCGTATCCGTACGTGGAAAAGGTAGTCTCTACAAGCACAAAGGGCTCCAAAACGAAAGCTCGGGCTCCGTCGTCGTCGTCCCTATTCCGTCCCTAATTCTGTAAGATTTCTAATTTCCTACTGGTGTTGAACAGTAATTTTCTCGATTTTCAAGGCCCTACTCCTGCTGTTACGAGACGAGAGACCTGCTTTCTTATTGGCAGTAATTGCGGCGACAGTGAACAGCAGCAGCGCAGGGAACTCTAGGCTGTCCAGGACCGTAGAAGTTGCAGTGGTGACCGATCATTGGAGATCCGCTGCGGCACCCCACGCCGGCCACGATCCTCGGCGAGAAGCTCCGACGAGGGCTCGAATCGCCGATTCTGCGCCTCGGCGACTCGTGAGGAGAGGAGCTGAGGCTGGACGCGGCGGACGGAGACGGTGATGGAGGCGGAGACGCTTGCTCGCCCGATCTCGGCTCGAAGAGGACGGCTCTGATCTTGAGCGGCGCGCCCGGAGAAGACGAAGAAGATCTTGATCTCAGCGAAGCCTCGTCGTATTCCTCGATCAGGTTGGCCAAATCCTCGTCGGACTTGATAGAGACCAGAGTCTCCAAGTCACCGCCTGGCAACTCGCACCTCAGCGCGACGGAGAAGCCGCAAAACTCAACGAGCTTCACCATCAGCTCTGCAACCGCAGATATTTTAACGCTTTACCAACCAAGCACCGACAAAAAACCAAGACTCCACGGGAAAAAGCAACATCGGAACAGAAAAAGAGGTGGAAGCGAGGGGGCTACGCACCCGCGTAAGAGACGGAGCGATCGACGGCGAGGATTCTGGTGAGGCCTCCGACGTAGCGGAGCCTGCCGTCGGGCCGGCGGGGGAGTATTTTGCCGCCGTAGCTGCAGAGGAACTTCAAAGTAGTGGTCGAGCTCCGGTGCGATCCGGTCTCCTGATTCACCATCTTCGCGGGGAAGAATCTGTCGGGCGCGCCGGGGGCACAGTTCTCTGCCGTGAAGTGCGCGTGAGCCGCATTCGCTCGAGAGTGGGAGGCGGTTATTTATAAGGAGGGAAGGAGATCCGTGTGGGCCCCCTGAGGATTGGTGGGGGATTTTGGAAATTTCCGTTTTTAGGCGAGCATACGACAAGGCTTGCATACCAACAACCAACTTGAGCTCCTTGCAATTTACGGAATTCTCTTTTTGAGATTTCTGAAATTGCACTCCCGTCCAAGCCGAGTGGAGATTATGGTTTGGGGAAACTTTTCAAATGATCGTAAACAATTCGATCTTTAAATTTTTAATCTTGTCAACTTAGTATTGAATCTTCACACGACATCTCAATATAGTCCTTTTGCCCAATTTTTTTTAAGAACTATCGGCGTGGTAATATATCATATAGTACAATCGACATGAATACCGATCGAAAGGATTAAATTGAGACTTCGCATACATATGTAGAATTAAATTGGCCAAATTAAAAAGTTACAAACTGAATTGATATAAGTTCAAAACTGATTAGGTAATTTTTGCTTGTCACTTTAATTCACTACTTGAGGTTAAGATCGTCCATGTTTTAGCTTATGGAAAGTGATCTTCGGTAAAGTTTCCTATGATAGATTTTGCCCATACTCATGACAGATATATTTGTCAAATATGCGTCGAAAGTTATTGTAGTGGTGAATTTCTTTCATTGTTAGATAGAGCTTAGATGTATACCTTGATCCTAATATGTATATGCAAGCTTTCATGCTCTGGTCTAACTCGCATGTGAGAATTCTATCTCATCTGTAAACAAACAAGAGTCCGTATGAACTAAAGTGCCGTCCCCGCCATCTTGATTTCCTTCTTTTGTGAGTCACCGCCATCTTGATTTCCTTCTTTTGTGAGTCACAACTATCCATGGACATGTCTTGGTCAAAAGTCATACACATTTTTTACAGCCGATTTGCACTCCCATGACAAGTCACCCCACCTTCCCCTGCAAGCTCCTAAGATCTCTTCCCGACCGGAATCTCTTGCAACCAAATTAACATCCCTCAAAGAACGGAACCTCTTATATTTTACGAAAAATGAGTAATTTTAAAAAATATTTGCTCAAAAAATACCATAAGGATCGCTCGAACTAGTTAACCAACAGAAGGTATTTCCATTATCGATATTAATTTTTATTTGAACATTTTCGTGGATGATGAGAATTCAAATCATTTAGTTTTCGCAAAATAAACAAAGACTAATATTACTAGCAAATCGTAGTCGCCACTCTTTATTGTCATCATGTTGGGATTCCTAAAATTCCATGAAATTTTATAATTTGAAATTTCACGGGTTTGGGTTTTATTTGATACCCGAAAATGAAGGATAAGGACAAAAAGGGACGGCTAAAGCGAAATGTGTGAATTGCCCATGCTAGTAGATAACGTGGGCACGGCTCTTGGTCCAATGTGAAAATGGCAAATATGCACCCAAGACTCGTGATGGTTGCGTCCCCTTTGTAATTACACAACCGCTCGAAAACCTTTCAAATCGACGAAAGACGAATAGTCCGACCCGATTTGACGGCTCGGCCCATGTCACAATTCTTGAAAAGGAGAGAACCCGGAGAAAAAGGGTCTTAGCTATTGATTTATATTTATAGCTAAGGAAAAAGATTTATAATTCATGGTCTAGCTCCGTTTCCTCGAGAGAGTGCGGTGGATTCGATTTCGGAGAAAACCTTTGAAAAAATTCGAAGACCTTTCAATTAAAGAGATTTTTCGAGAAAAAACTGAAAATGATAAAGCTTAGGAAAAGAATTTTTGGTGTTGCCTTGTCCAGGGTGGTCGCTTCTGGTGGCGGGAGAGAACGTGCAGGTGGACACGTGGAGGCCGGTAAATGAGCGAGGCGACACGCGTCGCGTGGTCCGGAGGATCACCGTTACATCGTTTTCAGTTAGCGAATCTTCAGTTGGAAAGGTTTTGTGTTTTTTTTTTTTGGGCTCACGTCATCCACGGGGCATTGTCCTTGGGAAACGACGAGGATTTTTGTTTCTCGTATTTTTCCCGAGAGACCGGCAACAACATTTTTCTTTTTAAATATGAATAATATTGCGAAATTTTTTTAATTAATACATTTACGATAAATTTATTTAAATTAATTCTTTTACCATAAAAAAATTTCAAATTGATACATCCATAATAAAATTTTATCATTTGTTAGTCATCACTATATTTTACGGTATAAGATAACAACTTTTTCTTTTTAAAGACCAAGGAGCTAAACTCGTAATCATCTTTCAAGATTTCTTATTTCCGTTGCTCCGTTTACAACACGACGACCGGTGATACGAGAATCTCGGCATAGGATGTAGACCTCTCGAGGGGCAAGGGAAAGATGATGATGGGGAGGCTGGAGATCCTCCACATGGTCGACAACACGAACCCAATCACTGTGATGCGACTCTGATTGGAGCCGGAGGTGATGGGATCCAGAGTGAATTGGTTCCTAGGTTTTAAAATCGAGAATTGGCCCAGCGGATCTTGGAATTGACGGCATTAGACCGATCGATTCAGTTCACGAGTGAATCCAGGAACCAACGATAGTGACGTAGAGTTCCACAACGGAATGAAGAGACGAGGCATGGTGGTTGAGCTCGACAAAGCGAGACATGAAGGGGACGCCGGAGATGTTGTACTGGATGAGGTGGTAGATGTCGACGGTGGTAGCGATGCTGCACAGCTCCATACAGGTAGACATGGCCATGGGCCGGTTTGGGCGCGGAACCGGCTCGTGAAATAATTGAAATTGGCCCGGCCCCTCATGGGCTATTACGGTTTTAAAAAATTAGGAATCGGCCCGGAACCATCCAAATAAAAAAAGGGGGAAAGAGGCCAAACATCCCCTCTTTTTTTTCCTTCTTAAATTTTTATAAATACCATTCCCCCCCTTTTTTTTCTCTCAAATTCTCTCATTCCGCTCAATCCCGGCTCAATTCATCGTCAATTTTCTAAATTGACTTTCCGCTCAATTCTCCGACAAAAATGACAAGTAAAAGTAGAGCTAATGACAGGGGAAAGAGCCGATGCTGATGGGAATGGGAGAATCCGATTATCCTCAACCTCATGATCAATATGATCATCGTAAGTTTATATATTGGGTAGACGATAATGATAATATCAACTATGTTCCCAACGTCGAGCACGTCACAATGCAAGAAAATCTTCATCCTCCTACCGGCGTCGAAAAAACGTCGATAGCAAAAGAGTCGGAACGGCGGACCTAAGAGAATACATTCAACTTATGGCAACACTTCGACAAGGTACATGTAAGCGGAGATAAGTACAAGATAAACCGTAAAATTATACGAAATCATACAATTTTAATACAAAGAGACGGTTATGAAACATACCATCGGCATCCGACGCAAAAACATGTAATGCAAGTGGGGATCGACACCATACAACAATAAATTTTCGAATGCGCCAATCCTAACATTTCTCCTTTATTTCGTTACGCGACGAATTTTATAAAGAAATATTAGCTCAATATGTTGCCATTGAACATTTACCGTTTACTACTTGATGAAAAATTTGGTTTGAATTTTTTTATAAACATTGCATGTACTCCGCAAGTAAAACCCGTTTCGAGAACTACTCTTAAACGCGAATTTTTTAGGATTTATAAAAACAAAAAAAGGCTTTGCAAAACTTTTTTACGGATATCAATGGATGCGTACATATAGGTAGCAACATTTAGAGTGATCCTTGGCAAATTCATTCTTATATGGGTAGCACATGTCATTGGATAGGTGACGATTGGAATATTAAAAAAAAAAACTTGCATTTCGAGTGTTTGATGAAAAGCATACAGCCAATAATATTTATAGAATAATTAAGCAAGTTTTATAAGAATATAATTTGATTAATAAATTTTTTTCGGTTGGTTTTGATAATGCCGAATCAAATATCGCTTCCATTCTCGATTTAAAAAATATTTGTAAACCCTCTTTTGGGAGATAATTTTTTCACATTAGATGTGCTTATCGTATTTTAAATTTATGTGTACAATATGATTTACAAACTCTTGAGATTTTTCTCACCCCCAATAAAGATAGCGATTAAATTTTTATAGAGTTATCCTCAAGTTATGAAAGAATGTGGCGATTTTGTAAATCATATGGACAAAAACCAAAAAAATTTCAAAAGATGTTTCGACTCTTTGGAATTCTACCTATGAGTTGCTTCATCGATCTTTTGCTTATAAAGATTTATTATGTACGTTTATTTCGAATAATGTTTTCGAAATTAGTTTACTCCCGCAAGATTAGATTGTTTGAATTTTTTTTTAGATTTTTTGAAAGTTTTTAATGATGCAACTTATACTTTATCTGGTGTTTATTATCCAATATTTATTATCCCACTACGTATTTATTTTTAATAGAGTGTGTTAACATTGCTAGTGTTTTTTGTGAATATGAAAAAGATGCTCAATTAACTCCAACTATTATAGCAATAAAAGCAAAATGACTGCATTATTATGTTTGCATTCCTCTTGTTTATTTGGTTGCTATTATTTTCGATCAACGTACTAAATTCGATGGTTTGTATGATTATCCGAAAGATTATTATTATGATTATTTACATTTGAATGAAACAAGTATATATTAAAACTATACAATTAGAAGTTAAAGACGTTATAGTAGCATTATATAATAAATTTTGTAGTAAATATGATTTAGGTGATAGTGGATCTTCTCAACCTAGTGTCCTTACAAAGGGATGAGAGTAGTAGACTTAATAGAGGGTACAATCTGCTCATTAGTAAGCAAAAAAGACAAAAAGGTACAACATGTAATATTTTTGAATTAAAAAATTATTTAACAATTGCTTTTGAGTTCCATGATTACGCAACATTGCACGCATTTCAAAATTCCAGAGTGGTGGAAGACTCGTTTAACCCAATTTTCAATCCTCGCTCTCATCGCAAGACAGATGTTAGCAACCCCTTCTTCAACAATTGCGTTGAATAAGCGTTTAGCACCGGAGGATTAATTTTGGAGGACCACCGTTCAAAATTAAATCGAAATGTTATAGAGACTCAAGCTTGTGTCCATGATTGGACAAAGGCTAAATTTTGATAAAAATAGCTGGATCGAGATGACGAATTCTTTAATGATGATAGTAGAGATACCACCGTCACGGATACCACAACGGGTAGCGACGATTGACGATGAGATAAGTTGGGGTTATCAAATGTAAGAGAACTATATGGGCTTTGATTCTTCTATCTCCAAAAAAATATGTATGCGCTTAATGATAATTCATTAAGTTCAAACCCTTCTCTCTCACTTTTTCCACCCAAATTTGATTACAATGTACAATTTGATTATAATTTGTAATTAATAAATTTTTTTATTTCATAATTTTTTATTTTAAATTAAATTTTAAATTCGAAATTGGAACCGGCCCTTGAACTTGCCCGAAACAGGTGGTTTTGAATTGGAACCGGGACCGCCCTTTCAAGGGCCGATTCCGGGTTCAATCATGGCCATGAACGAGAATCGCTTGTTCATGAACCGAATCGGTTGTTCATGACTCGTGGCCATGGCTACATACAAGCGGCCAACACAAACACGAGGGCAATGATCGATTACACGGATTGGAGCATCCAACGATTCTCGTGCTTCTTCGTCGCCGTGTGATCAAGGGAAGGATCTAGGGTTCTTGGCTTGCAAAGGAGCAATTTGAAATACGGACTCGGAGAAAATACACGAGCGAAACAAAGGGTGGGGGTGTGTGCGAGAGTGAGTAGGAACCACCTTGGAAAAGTAAGAAATTACACATACAACCTCGGTTGGCACACTTTCGGAAGGAGCCCCCATGATGTCCCAGAGAAAGTGGCGTTGCTCGTAGCTATGATGAGTTCCGAGAAATTCGGGGAGGCGAGAGCCTCACGAGAAAATATACCATGTTTTCCCACCAAGTCACCTCCTCCTAGATTCAAATTTCGATAAAGGGACAAGGGAATATTACCAAAAATAACTCTAAACCAATTTTTAATTGTGTCAATTCGATCCATAAGTCTTTTTGTTTTTGTCAATTCAATTCTACACCTTTTATTTTTATGTCAACGCAATTCATTTGATCGATCGATATCGACGTGAACTTTTGTTCAATAATATTTTAACAATTTTTGAATATTTTATGATTTTTTAATTAATTTTTTATTTTTCTCTTCCTTCTTTTTTTTCTATTTGTGGTGGCGAGGTCACGGCCACTAGGCGAGGGTCACCGGCCATTAGGCGAGGGACTCGAATCCCTAGCCCATATATGAGCAAGTGCGCGGTGGCGAGGCTTTGGTGAGGCTACCCTCACCTAGTGGCCGGCGAGCTTCGACGATCTCGACCGCAAATAGAAAGGAAAGAAGGAAGAAAAAAAGAAACGAAAAATAAAAAATTAATTAAAATATTTAGAAAATTAAAATATTATGAAATTTTGTCACGTCCACGCCGGCCAACAAAATGGATTGAATTAACACAAACGCAAATAATTTAGAACTAAATTGACACAAATTAGGACTATTTTGGTAACTTTTTCGAGAGACCGTGGTTGGTTAATCCATAAGTAAGAAAAAGAGAAAAAAAAACACTAAGAGTGAAGAAGAGAGAGATGCAAATGAACCTTGGAGGGTTTAGAAAGGACCCGATCGTAGATAGAGATTGAAACTTGTGCGGACGTAAGGGCTAATGTAGCCAAGTGGATCAAGGCGGTGGATTGTGAATTCACCATGCACAGAGTTCAATCCATGCCTTGAAGCGCGGCAAGCGGGACTTGCAAATGTGTATCTCTTAGAAATCAATAAGAAAAACTCATGGAATAAAGAAGTTTGATAACCATTTTATCTGCCGTCATTTTCACGTGAAAATGTATGTATTCTACTTCCCCGAATGAAGAAATTCGAGCGAAACGTCCTCTCCTATCTTCTTCGCCATCTAGGTCTCCCCGCCATCGTAAAATTGCTTGACGTTTAATTGGAGGAGTGGAAATTAATGATCACCATCTTCTTCGTCATCTGCTCTCTCGCCATCGCTCGACATTTTAATCGGAGGAGTGGAATTTTGATGATTTCGACGAGTCGTCGAAAGATCTTCCAATGACCTCGGCATCAAATACCAAAGAAACCATTTACCGAGCTCTAGGAGAACACAGAATGAATCCACTTGTTCCAATGGATTTCTCTTTGGACCCTTGACGCTATGGTGATTTTAACCTCGGACTCATAATTCGGCCAATTAGCCACAATCAAGTTTTAATCCAAGATGAGAAGCCAAATGCTAGATCGATTTCAACTCATAGTTCGGCCAACCGGCCACAACTAAGTTTCAATCGAGATGAGAAGCCAACACAACCGAGTTTCAATCCCATATGAGAAGCCAACATGCAAGACCGGTGGTAATCGGGCCCAATTCGATATGTTAAAGCTAGCTCTAATAGGGATCGAGTAAAGGCCTTGTGTTATTAGGTGAGTCTGGATCGAAATCAAATTATTCAATAAATAGCCTTTGTCTTTTTTGCGGAAAGCGGGAATAGAATCTTGCATCTATGTCCTCTCCACCCAATCCCTTTAACAACAGAGTCGCATGCCTATTGGCAGCGCGGTAATCTTAGAGCAAGCAATAATCTCTCCAAGAATAGGAGAACCATTCAACATGACGTCAGAATTAAAGTATACCCATAATGTAATCGGCGCGTTGATGACGTCATATTTAAAAATCAAAATATCTCCTTAAGAACGATGGCCCGCTTCTCCCCTTTTCCCCCTCAAAACGAAAACCCTAGCTCGCCCTTAAGCATCGAATCAACAGAGCCAGAGAGAGAGAGAGAGAGAGAGAGAGAGAGAGAGAGGCAGCTGAAGGCGATCGAGTTTTGCCCCAATTCGTCTCCGCCGATCACCGGCCTCAACGTTGCACCGGCGATCGCCAGAATGAACCCGGGCGACCCGAGATACTCGGACCCTATTTCTTTCCGTCACCGCAGAAGGTATGCTTCCGATGTCGCACTGAAACCCTCGTCATCAGATAATTACCTGGAGCTACTAGCTCGAAGAAAGTCGTCGCTTTTTTTTTTTTTTTAATGGGGACGATCGTAGCTTTTGTTCGCGTTGTTTCGTGGATTACACGGCTTTGTTCGTTTCTAATTGCAGCGATTTCGTTCCACCGAGGGCACCGACAGTCTATGCAGCCCCGAGCTATGGCGGCGGCCAGGGCCCGTATGAGGGTCCGCCTCCGGGCATGGGAGGCTCCGTGTACCCGCCTTTCCAGTCTCCGGCTGGAGGATTCGAGATTGGTCGTGGAGGGGGGATGGGTAATGGGTATATGGGTGGCCAGAGAGGTCGATCGGACCGTGGAGAAGGTGGAGCCCGAGGCGGAAGAGGTGGCCGAGGTGGCGGCGGAGGCTATGGAGGACATGATGGAAATAGGAGTTTTGGTGCTGGCCGTGGCGGTGGGAGAGGTGGAAGGCAGGGTGGCTGGTCGTCGCAGAGGGATAACGAGAAGTTTGATCTTCGCAAACCGAATTTCGGCCAGCTCATGCCGTTCGAGAAGAATTTGTATGTGGAGAGTCCTTTTGTGGCTGCAATGTCTGAGCATGAAGTCATCACGTACCGTGCAAGAAGGGATATTACTGTGGAGGGGGACGATGTTCCTAAGCCTATTCGGACATTTGAAGAGGCTAGTTTTCCTGGTATTGTTATTTTGGTCTTTTAGAGTCTTTTTTTTTTTTTTTTGGGATTGTTGGTTATTGTTTTCTGCCAATGGTTGAGGTTTAATGTTGCACGATTCGTCCTCATTTTTTGTGATAGGCTACTGCCTCGATGTGATTAAGAATTTGGGGTTTGTCGAGCCAACGTCCATCCAATCTCAAGGATGGCCTATGGCTTTAAAGGGTAGAGATTTAATCGGTATCGCTGAGACAGGTTCTGGCAAGACTCTGGCTTATCTGCTACCAGCTTTCGTGCATGTCGGTGCACAGCCACCCTTAGGTTAGGATCAGTAGCCTTTCTCTTGTTGTGTTACTTGGTTGCGTTGTTTTCGCTGTCACTGAATATTGCTGTTGCATTTACTTTAGGTAGAGGGGACGGTCCTGTTGTGCTGGTGCTTGCACCTACTAGAGAATTGGCAGTGCAGATTCAACAGGAAGCTTCGAAATTTGGCTCAATGGGATCAAAAGCAAAGATCAGTATCCGGAGTACATGCATTTATGGTGGCGCCCCTAAGGGACCACAAATTAACGATCTTAATAGGGGTACAGGACTTGTCATCTGTAGTATTCGTATTATTATTTGCTCCAGATCTTATGTTGGGGAAGCTGGTGCTTTAATTGTCTGCGTGTTCTAGGTGTTGAGATTGTCATTGCTACACCTGGTCGTCTCTTAGACATGTTGGAAGCATATAAGACAAACCTACGGAGAGTGACTTATCTTGTGTTGGATGAAGCGGATCGAATGCTAGACATGGGATTTGAACCTCAGATAAGGAAGATTATAAATCAAGTGAGTCTTCTATACGAGTTCTTTTCTCTCTCTTTCTGCCTCTTTAGAGGGGTGTGTTTGCTCGAATCTAAGAAGGTAGATTTGGGTTATGACATGCACATGCTTACTTGTTCCTGTGGATTTTTGTCATTGCTTCGAGTGAGGAATTTTGGAACTTTTGCAGATACGACCTGATAGACAGACACTATTGTGGAGTGCAACATGGCCGAGAGAGGTTGAAACCCTGGCAAGACAGTTCTTGAGCAATCCGTATAAGGTTTGAGGTGTTATATATTGTGTGGGGTAACATTTTGATAGAAATGTATGTTCGTTGATATTAGTACCTTTTGGATATTGTCTTTTTTAGGTTATCATCGGGTCCCCTGATCTGAAAGCAAACCAATCTATAAGTCAAGTTGTTGAAGTAATAAAAGAGAGTGAAAAGTACAGCAGGTTTGTCTTTGGTGGCTATTTCTGCTATATGACAGTTGGCTTTCTGTCAATTACTTGAGTGTCTATTGCTGCTGCAGGCTGATCAAACTACTGACAGCAGTGATGGATGGGAGTCGAGTTCTGATATTTGTAGAAACAAAAAGGGGTGTGATCAAGTCACAAAACAGCTGAGGATGGACGGATGGCCAGCTCTATCTATACACGGAGACAAAAATCAGTCCGAGAGGGAATGGGTCTTGGCTGAATTTAAGAGTGGCAGAAGTTCGATAATGACTGCCACTGATGTTGCTGCAAGGGGTCTTGGTAGGATCACTGTGTGTTAGGTTCATAGGTCTCTTCATATAGGCTTGAAAATTCCAAGGATAGGCGAGTTGGCCGGCTGCTTTCCAGTTTCCTTAGATTACAAGAGCCTGATGCTTTTCTCCATCGAAGTAAAAGTGGGATGGGAAGCAAGGTTCTGTCATCTGGCATTCACTAGTGTATTACGAACAGGATGTCCACTAAGTCATGGAGTGATGCTTATAGCTGATTTTCCAAGAATATAGGGATCATCACGGTTTGTACTCCTAATATGCTGGTAAAGAGCATTTTGCTTTACCATATGTATGGGGGTGTAGAGGCACAAAGTTTGGTCGTGCAAATTTGTCAAACTGCTGGAGTTGCCTGAAATTGCATGGCTCCTGTCTTTTCAAGTTCATTAATTTGAATAATAGTTTCCCCATTCGCAATTAGGTAGCTGGTTTTGTGGCAGCCCGGTTGACTCGCTCATGCTTATTATGGGGTTGGAAATGGATTGGTGATTGTGGAGATGCTCCTTATCCCTGCCAGGTTAAGGTGGGCACATTTAAGTGATGCATATATGTCATCATAAGTTTGATCTCTGAGTTTTAGGTGCGCAGGGATAAGGGGTGCTTGCCTTTTTTCTTCCATTTTCCCCTTTTGAAGCTATAAGATAGATTCTTTTCTGACTATTTTGTACTTAATAATGCAGATGTCAAGGATATAAAGTGTGTGATAAACTATGATTTCCCAATGACACTTGAGGATTATGTGCATAGAATTGGCCGAACTGGTCGAGCTGGAGCGAAGGGCACTGCCATTACCTTCCTCACTGATTCTAATTCGAGGTTTGCTGGGGAACTTGTTAAAATCTTGCAAGATGCGGGGCAGGTTGTCCCTCCAGCTTTATCTGACTTGGCTCGTTCAGTCGCCTTTTATGGAGCCGGTAACCTCTCTGTCTCTCTGTCTCTCTTCTCTCTCTGGTTTTTGTTAGGTTCTGACTGGTTGTTCCTTTTTGACGTCATAGGTTCAGGCAACAGTGTTCGCTCAAGAGGACATCGAGGGTTTGGAAACAGGGGCCGTACCTCTGGATCTAATACAGTTCCTCTTGGTGGTGGAAGGAGGCTTTGGTAATCTAGGTGATGTCCTGGATGGTGTTTGTCGGCCACATATTAACACCTTATATCTCTGATAGCCAATATGTGTGATTTCACGTCTCTCCAGCCACCCGACGACCATGTTTGTTTTCATTAAGGTGTTAGAATTAGTGCTGCTCCCACCGTGTGGATCCTACTCTATTATTTTAGGTTATTATAGTTGCTGAATTTCTTTCATGTTTCTATGTATCATACTTTCTGAATCATGACAATGTAGCAGCAGCAGTTCTTTCATGTGTTGATGTGGCTTATCACATGGTCCCTGACCAGAATCTCTCTTTTGGCCCAGACTACCTTGTCATCGACCTCAGACTAGTCGTGATTTCAATACCTTAGAAAATTTGAGGTGCATTACCCTTCCCTTGTGGGAATGCAAGATGGTGTTTTGGCTGCCGTTTAGTTTTCTCAAATGCATCTCAAATCAAACAATACGTGATGGGTCGGTTTTACGTTTCACTTGTGATAGGATCAAGGGTTGGATTGATTTACCAAACGTATGCCATAAGGGGCAAAGTGGTTGATGTTTTCTAGGTGTATAACTAATCGAGGAATCGTCAAGCACGGCGTGATCGTAATGAAATGTGAAACACTCCCAAGAATCGCGGGTGATGAGATGAGTAAACCAGCCTCCGCAAGAAGTTCAATTCTTCCACAAGGGGTCTGGGACAAGCTAGGCGAGCGGCGTAGATGCACAAGAATACCTCTCGCTGCAACACGCTGGCCACTTCTGCTGAGTCCAACGGGCTCGGGTACAGGGTCCGTCCACTGCGGGCCGACGCTATGGACTTTATTTGACCACTTCCTGAACAGTTGGAACCCGGACATTAATAGAAGTCACCTCAAAATAGTTGGATGTCCAAGTTAAGGAAAAGCTGATGATACAAGCTACAACCTATGACGGGACCCCAGCGAGAGCGACCACCATCTGCTTTTTGGCTAATGGTGCAACGAAAGGCCAAAAAAGGGTCGATGAAAGATGGTTGGTGGTACCAACCCCCCCACGGTTTCATTTTTCGCCTTTGAATAATAACATCGAAACCACACTTTCTTAGAATCGCGCCTTGGCGCTTTTAGTCCTTTCATTTCGAGACAAAAAATTGGTCTTCCAACTTTTTATTTTCGACGCCAATAGAAATACGATCCCGCTGATAAAAGGATTAAAAGGGTAGGAGAACGCTAGTATCGCACGTGCGAGGTTCGTCGATTCGAATTCGATGAAAATTGCCGAGTAAACATCGTTATTGACACATGGTGCATCCGTGCGCAAACTTTTAAAGCTTTGTTTATTTAAAAAAAAAGGAATGATTTGAAAAAAATTCTTGAAAATGAACGCTCGCATCGCCGAAATAATTAGTCGATGAAAAATAATTTCATTATCGAAAACAATTCTCATCTAATCATTTTTATGGACGATGAAAATGCTTTTTCGTTCATTTGTCATTGTAAGTGATACAATCAATTATTTTTAAAAAAAAATATATTTCAAATTATTCATTTTTGGCAAAATAAATGGAGCCTAAAACTAACTTATACTTTTTGGTCTCCGCCCTTTTAGGAACAACCAATATTTGTTGATGTGTCCAGATTTTACCTTTAAAATTTTTTTTAATTACTTTCATTACGATCCTGTCTAAAATTTTACTAAGATATCTCATCAAACGCAATTATTAATTGATCATTCATATGTTTAACTTCAAAGACATGCATAACAGCCTAAATCATTTTAGTCATATTTGAAATGGAATTGTGAGAAAACTATACTTAAAATCTCTTCAGTCAATTGTATGAAGTCTCCTATTGTTGCCAAAAGTTTAGGGATCAAAAGTGCCATTCGATTTAACGGGTTTGTAAGTGTATGTGCCGTGTATCAATTGTTATAGCTGATCGGCAATTCCCGGCATATTTTGAATGTAAGTTTGACATGAAAACTTCAATCGTTGCTGAAGAAATAGTACATAAACTGGAATGATAACCGAACATAGTATAAAAGCCGTCATCACTCCAAAGCTATGAATCGAGTGGATATCGAGAATTCGACAAGAGTCCTAACTTTCAAATTGAGGGGATTAACATGAGATACTGGAAATTTCTTTTGAAGACGGTAGGGACAACTCTTTATGTGCTTTGGTTGTTGGGATGTGATGCATACTCCCCATAGATAGGAAAACACGTGAGTCTCACTCCACGCTAAGTGGGCGACGGTCCGGGGGAGCCCCTCGGGTGGGGGTCTTAAGGGGCCGGCGCCCCTTGGACATCGAGGATTTTTATAAATTGAGCCCGTAATTTTTCATTATTAGTTTGGGCTTAAACTCATAAATAAATACTGCTATATATATTCTTTTTCGCTTGTAACCGAGTGATGTAACGAGAGGTGCGATGTACTAATTATAGTAGAATCCTCTGCTGGACGTAGCCTTAATTTAAGGGTGAATCGGGATAAAATATCGTGTCTCAATTTTCTCTTTCTCGCTTTTTTTTTTGGCAGATTGTGCGCCAATCCTAACATCCGATATCGAGCCTAGGTTTGAGGTTAGGATTTTCTTGTTGAAGAGAGATTCAAAAAATCAAATCTTGGGAAGATGTCGGCTGGTCAATCGCCAATTGAAGTGCCGAAGTTCGGAGGAAAGGGTTTCAAGTTATGGAAATTGAAGATGGAGGCTTTGCTTGTGGACGAGATCTCGTGATACATGATCGAATAATATAAACCCGAGGTGATTACCAAGGATAAGGTGAAGGAGGAGGAGATTGCGTCCGCATCAAATTAATTGAAGGCATGGATTAGCGGCGATCGAAAAGTGCGGACACATGATCCGGTTATGTCTTGCTAATAACGTTTTGGTAAATGTGACCTCTAAGAAGATAGCGAAGGATCTATGGACTAAGTTTGGAAGCCTTTATCGAGCAAGTCGCTCGTGAATAGGTTATTTTTGCGGAAGCGACGTACAATCTTTGGATGAGTGAAGGTGATTCTTTTTCTGCACATTTAAATGAGTTTAATATTATCTCGTGAGCCGCTTGCATTTATTGATGTTAATTTGGATGAGGAAGATAAAGCATGTACTTTGATGTGTTCATTGCGTAACTCATGGGAACATATAATTGTTTTGATCAAGACTTGGTGTTAGTACGCGGTCCTTTGAGAATGTTGTATATGCTTTATTGTCGGAGGAGAAGAGAAGAGTAGGTTCGATAATGCAACGAATGAGGCTCTTTTCGTAAGAGGAAGAAGTAGTGAACAATCTAAATCCAGATTTGGTGTTAAGAATAAGTCTAGAGGAAGATCTAAAAGCCGAGATTGATCCGAAATAAAATGTTGGAAGTGCGGAAAATCTAGTCACGTAAAGAAGGATTGCAAAAGCAAAAGTATGGGTCCAGAGAAGCGAGATGAGACATCATCTTCTAGTATAAAGAAGGATGATGACAACAATACAAGAGACATGTATCTAGTTTGCAACTCATCTCGGGTTGACCGCGATGCATTGATTATTAATACTTGGAGCGTCTTTCCACATGATGCCTCGTAGAGATTGGTTCTACTATTATGAGCCACATCAAGGCGTACAATAAGGATAGGAGATGATGTGGCGCTTGATATTGTCGGTCGCAAAAAGGTGAAGTTGAAGATGAAAGATGGGGCGATCAAGAATCTTCCGGATGTGATGTGTATACCTAGTTTTACTAGGAATCTTATTTTTGTGGGAACTATGGCGAGATCTGCATTACTTTCACCGACAACAAGTATTCATACAAGCTAACTTGTGGATTTATGGTGATTGCCGAGAGGGCAACGAGAAGGAAAACCGTGAGAATTATTGGGAAGCATACCGATCGGTGGTGAGAGCTATCTCACGAATTAGGTAGAAGAAGATCTTGCGATCTTTGTGGCATTGGAGATTGGGTCATATTGGTAAGAAAGGATCAGACCCTTACTTCTTACTTCAAAGAAGATTGTAGATGGAATCCCAAGCTATTCTATAAGTTTCAGATTTTGTGAACATTGTCCACATGGAAAATGGAATTGGGTATCTTTTGAATCAGTAGGAGGGAGAGCGAAAGGGATTCCGGATTTAATCCATAGTGACATCTTTGATCCTACACCCGTAGCATCGTTTGGAATCAAGGTATTATGTTTTTTTACCGATGACTTTTCCGGACATGTGTGGATACATTTCTTGCGAGAGAAAAGATGATGTGTTTGAAAAATTTCGTGAATTCAAATTTTTGGTGGAAAATCGATTTGATAGAAAGATTAAAGTTTTGCGAATTGACAACGGAGGAATATTCTGTTCAACTAAATTTGATCAATTCTGTGCGTACCAAGTGGTATTGCAAGGTAGAAAAATACGCTCTATTCACCTCGGTAGAATGGGGTGGCGAGAGGCTTAATCGGTCTATCATGGAGAAGGTGAGTATGCTGAGTGGTGCATGTTTAGCAGATGAATTTTTGGCGAAGCGAAGGCATGGCTACGCGTGTAATCCGAAGAACAGTTCTCCCACATTAGTTTTGAAGGATCGATACCGTTTGAGGCATTGTTCGGGAAGAAGCCATACATATCCCATGTGAGAGTGTTTGGCTATGAAGTATATGTGCATGTGCCAACGGAAATGAGGAATAAGCTTGAGAGCAAGTCGAAGAAGTGCATCTTCAATGGGTACAAGGATGGTATTAAAGGGTATAAGCTATGAAATCCCGATACTAAACGTATTATCTCCAAGCGGAATGTGGTTTTCGGAGAATCTAGGATAAATCGATTGTTTCACAAGCTCCCGAAGAACCACAGACGGTTGAGGTGATCCAAACACCGTTAAGGAAGCAAAAAGCGCAAAAGATGCCAAACAGTGAGAGAAAGACATGAAAGATGAGTTGAACTCATTAGTTAAAAATAGAACATGGAGTCTAGTAAAACTACCCGCATATCGGAAGGCAACCGATTGTAAGTGGGTAATCAAGAAGAAGATATCTCGCATATGGAGATATAGAATGATACAAAGCTCGTTTGGTTGTGAAAGGATACTCGCAGATAGAGAGAGTCAATCATGGTGAGATTTTTTCTCGTGTTGCTAAATTAAATTCCATAAGACTTATTTTATCTATAGTAATTGCATATAATCCGGAGGTAGAGCACCTCGATATAAAAACAACTTTCCTACATGGTGACTTGGAGGAGGATATTTATATGAAGCAACCAAATGATTTTGTGGTCAAACAGGAAAAGAAAATTTTGTTTGCAAACCAAACAAGTCTTTGTATGGCCTTGAAACAATCTCCAAGAATGTGGTACCGAAGTTTGACTCCTATGCCTTAAAGTTTGGCTTTGTTCGTTATGATGCTGATTTTGTCTATATGAAGAGGTTAGATGATGATTTTGTTATTTTAACCTTATATGTTGATGACATGCTTGCTAGTGGGGAATAGTACGAGAATGATTAGCACCGTGAAGGGACAGTTGGCAAAACAGTTTGAGATGAAAGATCTAGGGCCAGCAAATTTCATCTTAGGCATACATATAAAAAAGGAGCGTGAGGATGGGAAGTTATGGCTCAAAAAAAAAATATATTGAAATTGTGTTGAAGAAGTTCAACAAGAAAGACTATAAACCAATGAAGACCCCAATGTTCACAAGTTTCAAGTTATCGAGTGCTCCAAAGATCCCAAGACTAAAGAGGAAGTTGAAGAGATAGCGGTAGTTCCATATGCAAGCACAGTAGGGAGCTTAATGTATCCCATGGTGTGTACTCGTTCGATATTGCTCATGCAAGTGGGAGTATCGAGCAAATATATGTCTAAGAGCATTGGATAGCCGCAAAGAGGATGCTTCGTTATATTCGCGGTATGTCGGACTTTAAGTTATGTTATGAAGGCATGAAAAGCTCAAATGGATAACAAGCATTAGAACTAACGTGTTTTGTTGATGCTGATTGGAGAGATGACATTAATAGCAAGGAGGTTGACCAATCGGTATGTCATTTCTTTATTTGGCGGAGTTGTGAGTTGGATAAGCAAGAGACATAGCACGGTTGCTTTATCTAGTTCTAAGGTAGAGCACATGGCTCTTACTCATGCCGCTAATGAAATGATCCGGATGAGTAGATTGTGTAAAGAGCTTGATTTTACAAAAGGAGGAGTGAATAATGGATGTAATAGCTAGAGTGCTAAATCCTGCTTTTCATGCAAGAATAAAGCATTTTGACATATAATATCACTTCATCCGAAAGAAAGTAGAACATAAAGTTATAGTGTTGGAAAAAGTTGACACACATGTGGATAGTGTAGATTTTTTTTACTAAGGCAATGATTGTAGATAAGTATGAATGGTGTATAACTAAGTTGAGTATAAAGAAATATGGGAAGTATTCACCAAGTGAGAGAATGTTGGGGTATGGTTCAATACTCCATTGCGACAAAAAAGCACGTGGGTTCCGCTCCACGCCGAGCGGCCTGGCTAGGGTCTCAAGGGATAGCGCCCTTAGACACCAAAGGGCTTTTATGATTTAAACATGTAATTTTTCATTAGTAGTTTGAGTTTGAGCTCATGAATAGTTATTGTTATATATATTTTTTTTGCTTGTAACTAAGTGATGTAATGAGAGGTGCGATGTGCTAATTATAATGAAATCATCTCATTTGGATGTAGCCTTATTTTAAGAGAGAATCAAGATAAAATCTCGTGCCTCAATTTTCTCTTAATCGCTCATTTTACTTTGTTGCGATTGTACGCCGATCCTAACACTAGTATAGTGGTATGTATCACTAGAGGACCTAGCGTTAAGTCATTAGTGATTTGCTTATTTGGCGGAAAATCGAGTG
This sequence comes from Rhodamnia rubescens, assembly GCA_021437795.1. Taxonomy (NCBI): domain Eukaryota; kingdom Viridiplantae; phylum Streptophyta; class Magnoliopsida; order Myrtales; family Myrtaceae; genus Rhodamnia; species Rhodamnia rubescens. Next base: position 5,554,074 of record JAILYA010000002.1, on the reverse strand, counting down.
TTTGGAAGAATATTTTTCTAAACATGATCGCATGAACTGCTAATTAATGCAATATATTTTCATTACCGACAACGATTTATGTCCTTTTTTTTTCGAAAATAATAATTTATGTCTAAATATTTACGTAAATGAAGAATATATTTTTTATATATTTATCTTTGTAAGTGATATAAATGATTATTTTTAAAAAAATATTTTTTATATTATTTATGTTTTGCGAAATAAATAGAGACTATGGGATTCAAATCCAAATCCATCGCACCACAAAAAGACTCAACCCCGTCACCTCCATCCCACTAATACGTCTCGATCCATCAAGCAGGATTGCAATTGGCTAAACATGAGCAGCCCCATAAAATCACTGGGGTTCCCACTCCATTTTATTACCTTTTCTTAAGGCAATTTGGGTTTATTTTATTTCCCTCCCTTCTAATACAGGGACATAATGTTTGGCACGACTCCAATTTTTTTCCCCTTTCAAATGAGCTTATTGAAATCGAAAAACTATCGCTCGCCTTACCGACTCGGATCGAGCTCCAAAGCAGCTCTATCGTGCTTCTCTACGAGGGCATTGTATTTAACGGGACATCTCGGGGTCATTTTCTCATCCATTTTGACACATCAAACATCATCGGTTCAATTTTTCCCACAAAGAAATGATCGATCGCGATATGGTTTCGGCACAAGTATGTCCAAGTCTTCCTATGTCACATTCGCCTTAAGCATTCAAAAGTTTTGCACTTGAGCAAGTAGAAAAGTACGGATCAATATGCAAAGCGAGGGAATAACTTTAAATTTCATATAAGAAGAGTAAGAAAATATTTAGAATAATTTTGGTGGTGGCAGGTGGGGCAGATGATGACTCAGCTTTTGTCATTTTTTGATATGTAAAGTTGATTAAGACAGTGTTGGAGTGGGTGTCTATTTGGACCTCTCTCGTGAAAATTTGACGCTGACAGGGAAGTGAAAAAGCCAAAAGAAAAGAAGAAGAAGAAGAAGGGTGATTAGGAAGGCAATTATAATGTTGTGGACTATAATGCTCCTAATCATATATCTTCTTGTCAACATATAATGTTTTGACATTCTTCCTTTTAAGTAGTTGGTAGTGTCTCCTCCACTTTGCAAAACGCTTGGCTTGTCATAACCTTAATTTTCTAAAGAGAAAATGACATAAACAACCTCGAGACTTCAAATTTAATATGCAACATGGTTCGTAAATTTTAAATTTCGATGTGTAATATCATCCATGAACTTTAAATTTGTCATATATAGTCCGAACTTTTGGTACGTCTTCAATTTATTCTCTGGACCGTATGTAAAACGTTCAATATTATCTTTCTTCCATTTATTCATATCGACAAATCAACATTACACATTCAAATAAAATCCAAAATCACATTAAGTAAATTAAAAATTCACGGACCACGTTATATATTGAATTAAACTTTAAACTTTACGGATCTTTTGCATCCATTTTGTTTTTGGGTTAAAAATGCCGTGCCACTACTTTTGGAGCCAAGCTTTGACAACACATTTGATTAAAGCAAAAGTCAAACCAAAGACATATGGTCAACACATAATAGACACGCAGGACGTCTTTCGGTAAATCACGTTTCAACGAGAACGATTGGACGTGGATGGCATTGATTCCAAGTGCGAATTTCGGCACAATGCAAGCAAATCCCCACGAAATTTGTTAGCTAGCTCTTTGCAAATTGGACATTAAAAGTAATTTGATATGCGAAGGTGATTTTCTCAAAGCAATTCGAGTTTTCTTGTAAGGGACAGGGAGTGGGGTCCATAGCATGATTTTTTTTTTTTCACATTAAACCACATGCTTTTCAATTGTTTAACCTTTTTGATTTTGGCCAATTCAATTGTTTTACCCTCCATTGTATTCTTCAATCGGCCTGAGTGTGTTTGTTTTCAGAAAAAAAATGAATGATTTTTTTAGTCGAACGAAAATAAATGATTAAAAAATATAATTTTTTTCATCGTTCACGAATATATTTAGACGTAAATTATTGTTAATAATGAAAATAATTTTCCCTAGCCAATTATTACGAGCGACATAAGTGATAATTATTTGGAAAAATATTCTCCAAATTATTTATTTTTCACGAAAATAAACGGTGCCTAAACTTTGCACGCTCTAATTTCATAATTCAAATATCATTACCTAGAGCAACCGGTGCGAGAGGGAAAACCGATTATAAAAGAGGATAAATCGGCAATATTAAAATTACCTTTTGGGGAGGTCTCTTTGTTCAAATCGCATGAAAGCTATCGCGGGAAATTACCCATAATCATGACAGAAAATACTTGTTAATCTTCAACGTTTTTTTTTTTATATATATAATGTGAACTCAAGTCTCATCAAGTGGGCACAAGATGACAAACTTGGCGGTCATTTAGATTCCGTTTATTTTATGAAAAATGAAGGGTGTGGAAAATATTTTTTTAAAAAAATGGTCATTTGTATTGCTTATACAATTGAATGGATGAAATTTTTTTGTCATCCATGAAAATGTTTAGATATGAATTTTTATTAGCAACAAAAATATTTTTCATTCATGAATTACATTAAGTTATACAAATAATCATTTTTGAAAACTTTTTTTTTCGAATTATTCATTTTTTTTACAAATGGAGCCTTAGGCACATTGGTTTGCATAGATAATAACTAGGGTTTACACATCGTTTGACAAATGTGCATCTTTCGATTTTGGTAATACTTATGTAGTCAATTTTTGTAGTTGAATAATTTGGAATTTGTATAATCCATGTGATAGAAGAAATCAATTCCTTATTCAAGAGATTTTTATATCTCATATTCCATGCTGTCCTTTTTATAGTTGTTTTCGAGGATATATCTAGGTTGGGTGGCGTATCAATTGTTGGAGCATCACTTGAAAGTTAAATATTTTTTTGTCTATTCCAACTTTAAAACGTGTTAAAATTAAAAGGGGCGTCTCATTGTTGGATTAAGAGCTTAGTCGAACCTGAAAAATTAAAATAAAAACGAGTCCATTCTAGGCCTAATTTCTAAAAATGCTTCAAATTTTGGGTCTAGTTTCAATTCTATCCCGAACTTTTTTTTGTCCGATAAAAAATCTCAAACTTTCACTCTAATCTCAAATCTACTTACATGTCCAAAAATTGCCACTAGTTTACTCCAAAATATAGATATCGAAACCAATTAGAAGTTCATTATTAGAACATATATTTTCATCAACACCCTTACCTTGTTAGGAACAATACCAACAATACCAACTTCTTGATGTTGATAATATCGACGACCGATTGCGAGCAAGCTTGAGCCTTGCCAACAAGCCGAGAGGCTCGGTCTCGTTTGCTCCGTAATGGGCCGAAGAAGAAGGGAAAAGAAAAAATTTAAATAAAGAAAAACATAAAAATTAAAAATTAAAAACAATAAAAATTTTAATTTTTTTTAAAAAATAAAAATGAAAAGAAAGTGAAAAATAATTAAAAAGAAAGGAAATGTAAAAGAGATGATGAAAATATTTCATCTTATGAAAAAAAAAAAAGAGCATTTTTCCATTTGAAGGAGTTTTTTTCTATAGGTGGAAAATGTTTTCCTTGACTAGCTTATCTTTGCGAACCAAACGCTGAAAAATCGGGAAAATATTTTCTTGTAAGTTGTTTTTTGCGAAACAAAAAGAGCTTGAATAGAAACAGAAAAATGCCCATCGGCCCTAGTTTTTCTCTCTCTTCTCTCTTTTCCCTTTAGCTGTTAGACAGCTTTCTTCTTTCACCTCCATGGACAGGAGGGTTTAAGCTAGATCTCTTCATTTCCTCCCATTCTTCTTAGGATATTTTGGTTCTCTATATTCTTTGCTTGCTTTCCTCCTGATTTGAAAATTTTCTTGTCCGATTTAGTCAAAATTTGGAAGTTTCTCTCTCCCATTTTGGAAAAATTTCTATTTCGATCTAATCTAAATTTGAGATTTTTTGTGTGTATGTTTTTAGGATTTTGCTTTCCTCGGTTCACAAGTCCAGGTTACAAAGGAGATTAAAGGAGCATATGAATGTTTCACTTTCACGTGTGTCGATTTATGCTCGTTCAACATTTATACTCTGCTTTCGGTGATGGTGTTGGGGACACCAAACCCAGCACATATACGGCCAAAAGGATAAAATCGCAACAACAAATGAAGATCTCGTGTGTACTCATTCTGAAAATGGGTTCAATGATAGGCTGCTGATTTTGGTATGAATAAGTCATGAATGTGCTTCTTTGAGCGTGTGACCCATAATCTTGTTCTAATGATTTCTCTTGTTATCTCGAACTTATTTTATTTTGAAGTTGTTTGTTATTTGTCTTAGTTTGCAATTAAATTGTGATGTTTCTCTTTTATATTTTGAGAAAGTGAAAGAAATATTATTTTGACAAAAAAAATTGATGTGCCTCGTATAATCAACAAACAAATGGCAGTTTATCATTTTTGAGCCCCCTCTTCAGACGTATAAATCAATACAAAAATGAGTACGACTAGGAATGATTTTAAAAACTTTTTTTTTTCGTACGCCTAGCTCATGCGTAGAATCCGTTTTTAAGCAAAAAGAAACTATTAACATAGTTGCACACAAATTAGTGCACACATGATTAAAATCACACAATAATACTCGAGCTTAGGGAATGAGAGTTCAAGTTTTATTTATACGTTGACCTTAATCTAATTGGTATTAGTACGTGGTTTGAGCTTGAGCTTTAATAGTGTGCCGACTCGACGACTCGACTCGACTCGATCCGATCACATCTCTCCCATTCGATACAGATCGGCACAAAGCGGAGGGCGGCTAGGAGGATATTGACAATCCTTAAAGTCCTTATACAAAGATAAGCACACCTCGATGGCGTTGTCATGCCAAAATCATAGAAATTTTTCAAAAGCTTCCAATTTTTGGCTCATTGGTGCATGTCCATTGCCACAAAAGAAGATGCCCCTATCATGATACCCACCCCAACCTACACTTACTTATCTTATTGGGTCCCTTTGATAAGGCCCTTCATGTATATAAAGTGAAAACCCAAAAAAATAAAATAAAATGAATCTCTCTCTCTTCCCCAACCTCAGCCTTATCCCTACCCAAAAACAACAACAAAATTCAGTAAAGTTTAGGCAAAGAAGCTTTCAAGGGGGAAGTATGCACGTGTTGTTCTTGCTCTTTCATGTATATAAGTCTAGTCCCTCTCTCTCTCCTTCTCCATCTTCAGAGAGAGAGAGAGAGAGAGAGAGAGAGAAGACAGCCGTGGCTCTTTTCATGCGTTGTATGATCTGTATTTTCACATTGTTGTTGGTGTCCCTGATTCAAGGATGCTAGGCGCATATTGGGTCACGGGAATCTCTTGTTTCCTTGAATAAAGCTCTCTACTTTCCCCCTTTGCCTCGTGCTCTTCCGTTTCGTTTTCCCTCGAGTTCTTGAAGTTTCCGAGAGAAAGATTCGAGCTTTGGGTGGTGGGTGAGCGAGCCAGCGGGCGGGCGGGCGAGCGAGAGAGGTGGCGGAGATTTTTTGCTGTATGTCAGCATATTGTGTCGAGACTCTGTGCAACGGCGGATTTGGAGCGATTACGAACCCGTTACAATGGCCTCAACTCCGCAAAAAGCGACGCCCTTCTCTTGTTGCCTCCAAGGCGCCACGGCCCTCGCCGTACCGAGGGAGGCTGCTCCTCCTCCTCCTCCGGCCGCCTCCGATTGGGGCGCGCCGTCGAGCGCCGATCTCCGCGACGATCAGCTCCCGAAGAAGGCTGCGGTGATCCGACCAGTTGATTCGCTTCCCGAGCCTTCCACAGCCGCTTCGACGAAAGGTTCTTGTACATGTCTCTGTCTTCTTTTCTTTTTGTTTGTTCGTTCTATTTGTTTGTGTTGGCTTGTGCTTCTTTGGCCTGTTTTCAGTGTGATCTTGATACATACTCGGGTGTTTGCGATCGTTTTTCTTGATGGGTGAAGATGCGTTTTGGTGGGTGCTGCATGATTGGTTTGTTTGATTAGATATCAAGTATTTCGGTGGCTTTTCTAATGGCTGTGTACGTTGTAAGTGCTGGGAGGTCAGAGTTGAAAAAATGGTCGGTCACATTTCTTTAATGCTCGGATGGGTGCATGGCCCTTTAGTCTTTTCTTGGAATTGCATTGTGTGCTCTTTGGATTTTTTTCGCATATTCTCGGTTGGACACTTTCCTAGTCAATAAAGTGAATACTAGGAAGGAAGGAGCTACCTGTGTCTACATTTACTCTGATAGAGGTTGGATCAGCCCTTTTTTTCTCTTGTCGGTCATTCCTGAAGGTCTCCACACTGCGATTGTTTTGCCTGGTTGATATCTGTTGATGTTTGTTCCTTTCTGCAGGCGTTACAGTCATGACTAGGGCTCAAACTAGTCACCCTTTGGACCCTTTGTCTGCCGCTGAAATTTCTGTGGCAGTGGCGACAGTTAGAGCTGCAGGATCCACTCCTGAGGTCTTACTTTTAATCTGATTCTTTTCTTTACGCAAAGTCATCTACGTACATCATATTCTCAAATCAAACTGGCGTCATTTTTAGGAGCTCTGGCTAGTCTTGCTGCTTGATTGAGCTGCTCATCTCTATTTTTGACTTTTAGATCCGGGACGGCATACGGTTTGTGGAAGTGGTCTTGTTGGAACCTGATAAACATGTTGTTGCTTTGGCGGATGCCTACTTTTTCCCCCATTCCAACCTTCCTTACTCCCGAGAACCAGGGGTGGACCCGTAATTCCCACCAAGCTCCCTCCGAGGCGAGCTCGGCTTGTCGTTTACAATAAGAAGTCAAATGAAACGAGCTTATGGATCGTGGAGCTATCAGAAGTGCATGCAGCAACTAGAGGTGGACATCACCGAGGAAAAGTGATCTCATCAAAGATTATTCCTGATGTTCAGCCTCCAATGGTGAGTAGTCTTCATTTGATTTTCGTTCATGTTCACATGCACAGCTTTCAAGCTCTAGTGATTATTCCATGAAAGGAAGTTTGAGACTTTTGCTCATTAACTCCTGGATATGCAGCCGCTTATACTATCATGCAAGTTATTTCTAAGTTGCTCCTTTGAAAATGGGAATTATCTTTCTAATGCTGAGCTATTTTGTACTCTTCTCCTCTATATATCTGGACGAGTTTCTCCGACAGTTATTCAAGATGTATAATTGTAGCTAAGCTCCTTTTGGAGGAGGGGGCTGGGTTTGTATGTCATTAATTAAGTTGGGTTATGGCATTTAAGACTAAGTCTTTCTATGGCACAAATCAGTCAGGTTCTGAATTCTGAATCTTGGGAAAATCGTCCTTTGGCTTCTTGATGCTTGAATATGCAGCTTCCAGAGAGTAGTTGATGTTCAACCAACCAATATAGATATCTGATTTGACGTCTGGGCTCCTTATTCTCACTGTTTTACTTTATTTAGCATCTTCCACTCTTGCAATAGCATCACCATGGAAATGATCTTGTCTTAAAATTAGGATGCAAGTGAGTATGCTGAATGTGAAGCTGCCGTGAAGGATTTTCCACTATTTAGAGAGGCTATGAAGAAAAGGGGTATCGAGGACATGGATCTCGTTATGGTTGATGCATGGTCTGTTGACTTGACCTGTGTCTTTTTGCATGCTGCATTTGTTTTTCTTTTTTATTTATCCTAGCTATTGCATTTATCTCTTCAGGTGTGTTGGTTATCATAGTGATGCTGATGCTCCAAGTCGAAGACTCGCCAAGCCTCTTATTTTCTGTAGAACTGAGAGTGACTGCCCCATGGAAAATGGTTATGCTCGTCCAGTCGAGGGCATTCACATACTAGTTGATATGCAGAACATGGTGGTGATTGAGTTTGAGGATCGTAAACTTGTTCCCCTACCTCCAGCCGATCCGTTAAGGAACTATACTGCTGGCGAAACCAGAGGTGGTGTTGACCGGAGTGATGTGAAGCCCTTACAAATAGTTCAGCCCGAAGGTCCTAGTTTTCGTGTTAATGGGCATTATGTAGCGTGGCAGAAGGTGAATCATAGTTCACTACTTCACTCTTTGGTCATGTAGTTGTATGCGGTGAATTTCCATTGAATCTCATCTCTGTATCGGTTGTTTTGCAGTGGAATTTCCGCATTGGCTTCACACCAAGGGAGGGCCTTGTCATACATTCTGTTGCTTATGTAGACGGTAATCGTGGTAGAAGACCTGTAGCTCATAGGCTGAGCTTCGTGGAGATGGTTGTGCCTTATGGAGATCCAAATGACCCACATTACAGGAAAAATGCTTTCGATGCAGGCGAAGATGGCCTTGGGAAGAATGCACATTCTCTTAAGAAGGTCTGGAACTAATTCAGTAGTGTAATGAATTATGAGTCCTTTCATGTTAGCTTCGTTATCTCTTTAGTTGACTTTACATTTTTCCTGGAACATAATCATCCTGCAGGGATGTGATTGTTTAGGCTACATTAAGTACTTTGATGCTCATTTCACCAATTACACTGGAGGGGTTGAAACTATTGAAAATTGTGTATGTCTACATGAAGAGGATCATGGGATCCTATGGAAGCATCAAGACTGGAGAACAGGATTGGCTGAAGTTAGGAGGTCCAGAAGGTTAAGTGTATCTTTCATATGTACTGTGGCGAATTATGAGTATGGATTCTTCTGGCACTTTTATCAAGTAAGTCCAAAACTGAAATAACTTTACCCTATACCATGTGCGTGGCGTATTTAAATGGCGTGATTGTTTATCTGACTGCATGCATCTCCTCTGCTTTTTTTTTTCCAAATGTTAAAAAAGCTAAGTACCCATTGTAAGAAATATTCCAAATTGCCTGTTTACATTTTCCGTGATGCAATATTTGATTTCTCATTCGCGTTATGGGTATCTGGGAGCTTTGAGATGCATTATCCTTGGGACAAAAAATATCTCTTGTCCAGTCCTGTCTGTTATGTCTGAATTTACGTCTTTGATATCTAATAGAAAGATAGTTGAATTCTTCTAAGATCCATTGCTGGACTGTGCAATCCAAGCCAGGATTCTCGTAACTAATGTTGGTGAAATGTCGATGTTGTCGGAAGTTAGGATGACATGTAAGTTGAATACTGTGTACAGGATGGAAAAATTGAAGCTGAAGTTAAACTTACAGGAATCCTCAGCTTAGGAGCTTTGCTACCTGGGGAGTCCCGAAAATATGGTACAATGATTGCACCTGGTCTGTATGCACCAGTTCATCAGCATTTCTTTGTTTCACGTATGGATATGGCTGTTGACTGCAAACCCGGAGAAGCATTCAATCAGGTAAATTGCTTTGGTTTTACTGAATTTTTTCATGTTCACTAAATGGAGCTTAATAACTTGAAATGATCTATGTCACTTGTCACCAACCTTGCATAGTGGGAAATGGCTTCTTGATGTTGTAGTACCCGACTACTTGTTTTTTTATTTCTTTTCCATTATAATAGATTATGAGAAAAATCATTATTAAAGCTGGAGGCTCGTTTTTCATAAATTGATGAACTGTAACGGATAGACACCTGTGTTTGCAGTATGGTTGTTAACGCAGGCATCAATACTGTTGTAAATAGCCTTGTCCTGTGACCATATTCTGTTATATTTGGCTATTAGGAACAATATATTTCCTGACGCTTGGTTTTTTCAGATTGCAAAGAGTGTCAATAAAGGTGGTCTAAAACCCCTAAGACAAGGTATTGGTAAAAGCTTGAGATTTCTCCTGATTCAAGGTACACTAATCGTTTGAGGTTGCAATAGAGAGAAGCCATTTGCTGGTTCCCCAAACGATTGGTTGTGGACCTTGGACTGCCTTCAACCCTCTTCAGATTGAGCACATTTTATGACTATATATTTTAAGTCTTGTGACGGGAGAAGTCCTATCATCCTGTTGGAGCCACGATATTTCTTGACTGTCTTTCAATGTGTTAAGATGATAGAGGGAATAACGTCAATATTTCGTGGTTGGATTCAGCATTTTATTTTTTCTTGTTTGTTTACCAATTGATGAAAAGAAAATCTTGTAAGTGGGGACACACACCTTTGCATTGTTTGATTTTAATTCCAGTTTCTCAATATCCTACCTCTTCTTCACAGGTTGTTGAGGTTGACGTTAAGGTTGAGGAACCCGGGGAGAAAAATGTTCATAACAATGCATTCTATGCTGAAGAAACACTACTTAGGTCCGAGTTGCAGGCAATGCGTGATTGCAATCCTTTGACCGCACGCCATTGGATTGTAAGGCAATTCTTTGATTTCCTGGAATTGCTTGGACATTAAATGTCTATGGTTCGAGGGATTTTTCTATTTGCAAACTGGTGCTATGTACTTGTTAAACCTGTTTCATATATTAATGCTTTAATGTAAAGGTTAATGTGGGTATGATTTTTAGCTTTGCCCTGGCATTGTCTTGCATCCGCATGCTAATATTCAAGAATCTTCTGCTGTTGCCTTTGTGTTCTTATAAATGACGAAGTCTTGTATGTCTTTGATCTGCCAACTCCCTCTTTCTTGAAATTCTTTTTTCGTGGATGCCCTTCTCGGGCCAGAGTTGCGAACACCATGAACTATTTCATTGACGACCTGATTCATCAATGCAAACAGTTTTTGTACACCATTCTTGAAGTCTAAAGGCACGTATGCTATTCCTTAATTCAGGTGAGGAATACTAGGACTGTAAATCGAACTGGACAGCTAACAGGCTACAAGTTAGTACCTGGTTCAAACTGTCTGCCACTAGCGGGTTCTGAGGCTAAGTTTTTGAGACGAGCTGCTTTCTTGAAGCATAACCTTTGGGTTACACCTTATGCACAACATGAGATGTTTCCAGGGGGAGAGTTCCCTAATCAGAATCCACGTGTTGGTGAAGGACTGTCTACATGGGTTAAGCAGAATCGACCTCTGGAAGAGACTGATGTGGTTCTTTGGTAGGTCTCCTCTCTCTCTCTCTCTCTCTCTCTCTCTCTCTCTCCCACTCCCCACTTATGTCCATTCATGGATTTCTATCTCATAGATTTTGAAGGGTACTCGGTAATGAGTATGCACGCTTATTGTCATCCCTGAACGTGGGATGTGATTAGGGCCGAGAGTTTTTACAGCTCATCCTTGTTGGCCACGATGTGATGCTATCAATGTTTATATGCCACTGATTGGATCATTTATAGGTATGTATTTGGAATCACCCATGTTCCCCGTTTGGAAGACTGGCCCGTTATGCCGGTGGAGCGCATTGGTTTTATGCTTATGGTACATTCTTGCTCAATCTTTCTCTTTTGTATAAAACTTGTCTTCATTCTCTTGAGCTGGGTTACTTTTGTATCCATCTACTCGATTTCTGATCGTTTTTTTTTTTGTTGATGTTCGGGCTTGAAGCCACATGGATTCTTCAATTGCTCGCCTGCAGTTGATGTCCCTCCCAGTACCTGTGATATGGAAGCCAAGGACAATGAGGTCAAGGACAATGGCGTAAATAAACAAGTCCCCAGTGGAATTCCGGCAAAGCTTTGAAGAAAATTCAGCACAGCGGTCTTCTCTGTTCGGATGCTATAAGCGAATGCTGTGCTTTCTGTCTTTGTCACTCTTGACCCGGGTTCTGACAAAGCAAGATGAAAGCATTGCACATAACTTGAATCTTGTAGTTTCGTTTTTCAATGACATGAGACAAGACCATATGAATCATTAATAATGTCCAACGTCCTAAATAACACTTTCATGTGTCAGGACGTTTCTTCCCTTTCAGGCATCGCTTGGTTGATTGGTTCCGATGAATGAACAGTGTTGGGACTCTGCACTTCTGTGAAACTAACTTCTGGCATGCGTGATTTTCACGGTGAATTTGTTGATGGGTTCTGCTATATTATGAGCCTATTATTAACAGTGCTGTCTATAATTTCACCGGTCTGTAACGTCATTAGTTTCGCCAGCTTCGCCTGGAGCATCATATCCAATTCCTCAAGCTACACAGGCAGATCCCGAGCGCCTATGCGGATGAAATACCCGTTAGATCCACCGCGACCATCGGGTCATGCCCGGGGGAATCCATTGAATCCTTGTTTCACCGGATCTTTGGATTGAGAAACGTTTCAGATATAATTCAACAATCCTTTGCTTTTGCTTCATTCCGTTCAGCTGGGGGCCACAAGTGAACAGTGGAGCTTTGAATTTGGTCAGTCAATGCCGTAACTCTTCTTTGCCCCCGTGAGTTTTGCGGTTCACGTACCCCACTAATGCCTAATGGCCAAATTTCAAGTAGATTGACTCGGGTGGGTCCCCACCTTCTTCAATTCTTGTTTTTGTTCCTTTTGGACAATGATCCTTCCCACTTGGAAAGCACTCAAGACATCACTATCCTCGGTGGAAACACGAGTTGCAGGCTGTTTTTTTTTATAACGGACTTTGAATTTTCTTAAGTTGTTAATGGCGGCCGAAGCATCGTTATCCTATTCTTAGCCAAACGAAATAACAAACGATCCCCAATTGAAATGACAACGAGCTTAAAATAAACCAGAGCAGAGATTTCTGCTGTCAAGTGTCCATTTTTTTTTTCTCTTTTCCCGTCTATTTTCTCTCTCCTCTGCACAGTCCCAAGAAGCGGAGACTGCAAACTGTACTTGGATTTACTGTTGTTGGCTCTCTGCACGACAATGGAAGCTGCTGCTTTTCAGGTAGAGAGAACCCTCCAGCAAGAACTCTCTCTACCCATCATGCTAGCAGAGCGAGTCATCAAATCGGCTCATGAAGCTGAGTCCTCCAAGAACGAGTGCTCTGAACTCGCCAGGCTGACCGACCGCTTGTCCCAACTCCTCCGATCCACTGTTCGTCTCGCTTCTTCGACTCAGTCCCTCTACGAACGACCCATTAGACGAATTGTCGCCGATGTGTCCAAGAACCTCGAAAAGGCGCTTACCCTCGTTCGCAAGTACAAGAAGCATGGCGCTGGGGTTCTCAGGCAGGTCTTTGCCATCACCACCACCGCGGATTTTCGCAAGGTATCGACGCTTCTTGAGAATTCTATCGGCGACCTGATATGGATCCTGTCAGTCTTTGAATCGGATGGTACTAATATTGCTCTGCCTCCTATTGCGAGCAATGACCCCATTCTTGCTTGGGTTTGGTCTTATCTAGCTACCGTTCAGATGGGTCAGCTTAAAGACCGCGTTGATGCTGCTAGCGAACTGGCTTCGCTTGCCGACAGCGAACGCACCAAGAAGATGATTGTAGATGAAGGTGGGATTCATCCTCTTTTGAAGATGTTGAAGGAGGGAGGATCTCCGGAGGCTCAGATTGCGGCTGCCAATGCGCTTATTAGCCTCGCGACCGATCCGCAAAGAGTCAGAACGATCGTCAGTGACTTCGGAATTCGTACCATTGTGCAGGTTCTTAATGACTCCCCCATGAGGGTTCAGGCGGCGGTGGCAAATTTAGTTGCGAAAATGGCGGAGTTTGATAAGGCGGCGCAGGAGGAGTTCCCCAGAGAGAACGTGGTTAAGCCACTGATGAACTTGTTGTCCATGGATACTGTTTTAGATGACCCTAGTATTCAAACAGGTAGAACTAGCATTCATTCGCTTGTTCAGATTAACAAGGAGTTAGCATCAGGGAAGCACTTGAATAGTCATATTGGGCCGAATTCCTTGTACTCGGATGGTAGTAGCAGGGGTGGGCATCATAGGAAGGAGAAAGAGGTTGAAACCCCCAAACAAAGCTTGCACTTAGCGTCAGTTGTGCTGGGGCTTTGTGGAAGTTGTCTAGGGGAAGTTTGGTTAATAGCAAGAAGATCACGGAGAGTAAAGGGTTGCTTTGCTTGGCGAAGATTATTGAGTTGGAGACAGGGGAGTTGCAGTATAACTGCTTGATGACCGTGACCGAGATAGCTGCAGTGGCGGAATCCAATACTGATCTTAGACGAGTGGCTTTCAAGCCCAACAGTCCCTTTGCAATGGCAGTTTTGGACCAATTGCTAAGAATTCTTCAAGAAGAAAGCAATGTGGATATGCTGATCCCTGCCGTCAAGTCCATTGGATCGCTGGCTAGGACTTTCCCAGCTAAAGAATCCCGAATTATCAAAACTTTAGTTTGCCACCTCGCTGATGGAGACTTGAACGTGGCGATTGAAGCTGCTGTTGCCCTGGGAAAGTTTGCTTGTCCAGAGAATTTCAATTGTGTGGAGCATGCCAAGGCGATTATTGAATTCGATGGCGTTCCTCCTCTGCTTAAACTGTTGAAGACTAACGATCAGGCTCAACTACATGGGCTTGTGCTGCTATGTTACCTTTCACTCCTTGTTGGCAACAGTAAGGTGCTTGAACAAGCACGAGTGCTGAATGCCGTCGAGTCTATGGCTCGTTCCGTCGCTTCTCAGCATCCTGAGCTGAAAGACTTGTTTGCCAAAACAGTACACCATCTAACTATTTATCATGCTGGAGCTCACTCACACTGGCAATCACGTGCGCCATGATTAGTTTTTCTTTAGAGCTCATGACGAATCATCCGTCCAATGCAGGTCTGTCTGATTGCTCATGTATGATTTCAGGGATACGAGAGTGATGCTTGTGAGGAGAGCTTTTCATTGTATAGAACGGTTGTATTCAGTTGACGCCTGGACAGTGTACCATGATTGGCTGCACATAATTTGACTCATTTTCCTCTGGTGATATCATAACTTAGCTGATCTCTCGTCTCCTTATGCCATTTTTGGGTAGTCTCGACCCTTACAGAAACCATTTTGAACATGGGAAGTGACTAGTTTTGCCTTTACAGAAACCATTTCGAGTGCCATAGAAAGGATACTTTTCAGTTGGGTTGCTGGTTGTGCCTATAGTGACTCGAACATGGGAAGATGACTAGTTTCTCTTCTTATTCCTTATGATCTCTTCTTGCTGGTTTTGTTTTTAAACTCCTAGTTTATGAAGTTTTTGGCGGATAAATGCAGCGGTCTTTGTTGATACTTCTTAGGGGTTACTTATGAGTTATGACTAGATATTTTGCACTTCATTCTGAGCCACCTAGACGGTCTTCAAGCTAGTTTAACAAATCAAGTAGGGCTGGACATTGATTTGCATTTCTATGGTGGGTTGCTCTGTCATTCAAGTTCATGAAACTGCTGTGTTTGTTATAGACATGGTTGTTGAAATTCTCTCCTGTTTCAGTTGTGTCTTATTCAATGCTAGTTTTTCTTAAGAACCCTTTCACCGTGTCCCAGACTAAGGCCCCATTTGGTTCAGCATGCCAATGGGTAATGGGATTGGTTGGTGCGAGTACGATTTTAGGGACTATACCGTTCCCCTTTTGACAGGTGAAAATATTCATCTGGGTAGGGATGTGCACATTTGATCATGGCCAGCCCGTTTTCGACCGGGGCGTGCATCGGGTCCAGTTCAATCTGGGCTCCGCACCAAAACTGGTCTGCACTGACCGGGTTTAATGGTGGAACCGCCGGTTGTACCCAGAAATAAACCATGCCCGGCTCGGCCAGCTGGTGGGTTTGGGCAATAAAATTAGGCCCCCAGCTCACGCTTGATCCGGTCTTGTTTGCATTCCTACAATCTCTCTTCTCGTGTGCTTTGGTGGGTTGGGTGTTCTTTATACTTGTCTGCTTTTTCGGTTGTTTGTCTCTCTGTTTTTCCCCCTGTAATGGCGGATTGGGGCTTGGTTTGACTTCTTTGTAAAGCTGTCATAAGTAGTATTCATGTCTGCTGAGTGTGGTCCTATAATGTCAGATCCTTAAGTAACAAAAATCTCAAATCTTGTTAACTAACTCTTTACATTAGTAACCACTTCGATGATTCCATTTGACGATGTGATGGAGTTGGGAGTTGAAAAAGAAGATGAGGTTGAAGTTTCCAGCTCACCTAACAACATATTCAAGTCAAAGCAATGTAAACCGGGTCTCCCAAGTGGAGTGAAAACCAATCTCTAATTGCAGGAGAAAAAATCAATCATTACGAAGTTAATCGCCGGGCCTAATTTGCTAAAAGAGCAATCAACAGAGACATGAAAACAACATCCCCCCGGGAGCAACCCGACGCACGGGCGCTCGCTGGGTTCGTTGCGAAGCCAGCGAGCGAGCTTCCGGACAAAGCGACAACAACCATCCAGTTCAAGTTCTGGTTTTTCCAAAGCTTCAGTCCCGACCCAGAAGAGGAAACTCCTAGTTTGGTAGGAGAGTACCCGTCTCGAAGTTCATTTTTTTTCTCTTTTATCTGTTCTATTTGTAACTCGCGTTTGTCTAACTTTTGCTTCATCTCTTTGCAGAGCACGGGAGTTGAATTCCGATATTAGCGTTCTCACCCCCAATCTCTTTACCAGTAGGGCCGTATGCCTATTGGCATCCTGAAGTTCAACAGAAGACCTTTTCATGCAGAAAACATCAAGCTGCCGAATTCCAAGAAATAAGTTAAAAAGCCTTTTTCTTGATATCCTTCTTGGACTATGTCGACAGGATCGTTCATGGTGCTTGCTCACTCGGACATGAACATCATGACTGGTTTTCGTGTTCTCTTTCGTCTTTGCCGCCATGTCGGTGCGTGAGTACCAGGTCAAGAATGGAGAGAACGACGTCGTTCTTTTGTTTTTGAGAGCGACAGGAACACGGCAAAGGCTATAA
Source organism: Rhodamnia rubescens (assembly GCA_021437795.1). Taxonomy (NCBI): domain Eukaryota; kingdom Viridiplantae; phylum Streptophyta; class Magnoliopsida; order Myrtales; family Myrtaceae; genus Rhodamnia; species Rhodamnia rubescens. Next base: position 5,537,471 of record JAILYA010000002.1, on the reverse strand, counting down.
TACTTCGCGTACCTTAGTTTGACCGAGTGTGTAAGTGGGGATCACTTGCACCATTTTTCCCTCACGGTTTACTCTGCCGTTCTTGTTTGAATAGCTCATCTCCTTTTCAATCCGCACTCTGCTTTGACCGTCGGCATCAATAAACCTTTAACCATTCTCTCCGACAATGCTAGCATGATGTTGGGAAAATTGTTCGGAAAGTATCAAAATTATTATACGGAGACCGATTTAGTTCTAAATCGATTAATAATTTATCAATTTAATCTTAAATCTTTGACGATTTGTCAATTTATTTTTTTAGACAAATTTTGATCGAAAATCGCTAACGTGGTAATCTAGTCAACCCAGTTGTCACGATACGAACGGCGTTGACGTGGACAATTTTTGCAATTTTTATTTTTCTATATATTTATTTATTTTCTTTTCTTTTTTCTTTTTTCCAACTTTGGGCTAGCAAGGGTATTTGGGCAAGCACCGTGATGCCGTTGTCCAGATCAAATGGTCGCCTGCCCAGATTTTTTTGGGTCGAATTCAACTCAGAGTTGCAAAAAATGAATGAATGAATAAATAAATATTTGCAAAAATAGTTCACGTCAGCTATTACGGAGGATAGCCAGAGTTGTCTAGACTATCATGCCAGCGATTTTTTTGGCAAAATTGATAAATCGCCAAAATGTTGATAAATAAATTGGCAAATCATAAAAAAAGTATGGGACTAAATTGACACAATTAAAAGATTTTAGATTAAATTAGCATATGTGCTGTAAATTTATGACTTTTTATTTGTGATTTTCCTTTGGTATTACGAGTTAAGTTATAATCTAGGAAGCACGAATACTCTCCAGCTTCAATGTCGGATGTGTATCGTTGTTTGATGTTTCTTAATTTGTCAAAACTCTTTAATTTTTTTGAAATGACGTATCGATATGTCATGTTATATTGCGTGTTACGTGTCGGTGCTATTTAAGTTATAACTCACAGGTTACTGGAGGAGCCAATGCTAACCAAGTCAATTCCAGATTAATGCATAGTGACCGATGGGCTAATCTAAAGTGGTCCCCATCAATCACTTTTAGCTGACCTCATCCTTCCCAATCTTACTTGGGTGGGCCCTCCAGATTAGATGCTTGCCGTAAGAACTTTCTAAAGAAGGTAAATCATGCTTAACATGGGCGCCATTCTTTGCTCATTCCCCTTCTCATTATCACCCTTTGGGCATGTGTAAGTACAAACATAACTATATAATATCACCAGCGTGGCGGTCCTCCTTTCCCTAATTGAACAAGGCAATGATGCTCCCATGGCAAAGAAGATTAGTTCCTAAGCTACTATTGGAGATTATTAATGGGATAATGACATAAATGAGCCTTGAATTTTGATTTAATATGCAACGTGGTCCGTGAACTTTAGCCCGATGTGTAATGTCGATCGTGAACTTTTCATTTGTTCAATATAGTCCCCGAACCTTTTGCATATGCTCGATGCAATTTCGAATAATTGTACAAAAATGTTCGATGTTGTTCCAACATTATTTCAAGTTCAAAGATAGCACCGACCATTTTGATCCAGTCCAGGGACCAAAGCCTAGGGACCATATCGAACAAAATAAAAGTTCATGGACGGTGTTGTAGCATCAAGCTAAAGTTTATGGACCACGTTGAACAAATTAGTGCATGGACTACATTACGCATCGGCCAAAGTCCACGAATCATTTGTGTCATTTTTCCTTACTATTAACATGAGATTATAAGCATGAACATTTGCAAATCTCACTGAATTTCACGAAGAAAGAGATGTAGCCACTGATGTATCATGTTGAGCCGGGAGGTGGTTGCATATTATACTGTGTATGCACTTCGACAACCGAACTCGGCCGGTTCTATTTTCTGGGTATTCAATCTCATGCTTTCCATTAATGTCTTGTGCTCGTATGCCACCGAGCATTGAGTTCGATATAGCCAGCGCGGCGCGGCGGTTTAAGCAAGGATTAACAATCTGAAAGCCGCCCCCCATTAATGTCTTCTTCTTCTTCTTCTCTGGACTTCTTTAGTCTTCCTAGTGCAGGCCTCATCTAAAGTTTTCCATGGATTGGAAGATTGTTGCACCAGTAGTTTCCATGGACTAAATGTCACATGTACAGAACAAAAAGACTTTTGACTCCTCTCTCTCTTTCTCTCTCTCAATAATGGACATGCCAGCCAACTCGAGCCTTTAGGTGGGACTCAACCCCATGGCCAAAATTAATATTTTCTGATGTCTGATGCATGAAATCCAAAGCAGTGCGGTCGCAGCCGGATCATACATTGCGCTTAGTTTGAACGTAATCGCGGCTGCGCGTCTGTACGCGAACGCCGGATTATTCACACATCTAATGTCCCCAACAGTCCCATGACTCCTGTCCCAGTCCGAGAGTGCGGCAATGGAAGTTAGCACCATTACTGTCCACTGTTGTGGTAAGGGGAGAGAGTTATGATCCGGATCACAGAGCTGGATAACAATCATGGAAGCTTACAGGAAAGAGAAACGAAAAAGAAGAATCCCAAGTGTTTTTGCCTTATTTCTTTCAATGGAAAACACAATGACAATGAGATCATTCAAGATCTGCATTTCGGAAACATTCGCATTGCTATGTATTGCCGGGTACCGAAACATCGGATAAACGAAAAAAAGAAAATTTTTAACTCCTTTCCAATCTCTCAATAGGGAATGATTTCCTGTGTATATATCGACATCTGTGTGTATCTTTTGTGATTAGAGCAAAACCGGAAAAGGGAAAAATGAGATGGACCGGATGTACAAGTTTACATCTGCTGAAAGATGTCGAAATTCGGCGGAGTTAGATCCTCCGAAGGCGATGTCAGCTGAAAGCTACCGAAGTCTACCGACGATGAATTAACAGGACCGATGTGGAGCTGGTCCTCTTGCCATGAACCTTGTGGCTTCAGCTCTTCGCACTTGCTTGTCCCATTGACCTGGTACTGGAACAAGCAGTCCAACTTGTTCTCGCCAGAACACCAGGAGAAGGCGGCATTCTCGACCGAGCTGCTCATCTGGAACCCCGTGTAGCTGCCGCCGACGCTCGAGCTATTATTAGTTGAGCATTGGTCTTTAGCCTCGTGGAAGAACAACGAGCTCATTCTCGAGGCGGAATTGTTGGAGAACTCCGACCCGCTCATCGTCCCGCCAGGGTGGTCAAAATTAGTCAGGCTCGGCATCGAGGAAAACTCAAAGTGAGGACTCATCTCGAGATGGTTTTGATCCATGGTTCTAGGAGGATCGTGGTAATTGCTCAGAAGATTGGAATTAAAGCCGACCAGGTCGAGCCCGGACTGGAATTCAAAGTTGGGTAATGAATCGAAAACCGGCCTGATCATATAGTTATTATTATCGGCGGACTCTCTGGATGCTTCTATTAGCGCTCCGCCTTCATAGTAAGGGTCGTTCATTAGAAACGCCGGCTCGTGCGCTCTCAAACTCGATACGGCCGGAATGAGTCCCTTGAGCTGTGGCACTTCCAAGGACTCGTTCTCGGCGCATTTCTCTGCTTTGATCAGTTGGACCTCGCTGATCGGCTGGTGGGTCGCCGGGTCGATGCCTTGCTTCATCAGCTTCTTCTTCAAGCAGGAGTTCCAGAAGTTCTTTATCTCGTTGTCGGTTCTCCCAGGCAATTGCGCCGCAATCTGAGCCCACCTGTATGCCACACCATGAATATTCCACAAGAGAATTCATTCAAAGCGTTTCCTGAGTTCCTATGTAGCAGTATCTGTACCTGTTTCCAAGAACTTTGTGGAGACTGACAATGAGATCCTCCTCCTCTTGAGAGAACATCCCTCTCTTGAGGTCAGGCCTCAGGTAGTTTATCCACCTCAGCCTGCAACTCTTCCCACATCTCTGGAGTCCTGCGTTTGATGACACAAAATCAATCATTCAAATGGTCATCGAATCAAACTCTCTCCAAGAACATGAATTTCTCCCGGAAAACAACAGCAGACGAGCTTCTCTCCTCGTCTGCCGTCATGTCGTCTCGCCTGTCGGCACCCAAAAATAGAAAAAGGAAACAAATTCTAACATTGTCATTACCAGCAAGCTTCGGCACGGAGCTCCAGCATCCGACGCCATACCGGGTGATGTAGTTGAAGAGCTTCTCATCTTCCTCGGGCGACCACAACCCTTTTCTCAGCTTCTGCTTCACGCAGCAAGAATGTCTCCCCATTCTTCGCAGAGAAAAAGGATAACTGTAAGGACAACGATATGAGCTAGTGAATGAGAGAGGTTCGGATGGGGATTTATGCGCTGTTCTCGGGCGCCCGGCGAGCTGCGAACGCAAGAACAACGATCAAGAACCGGCTTAAGTCAATTTCAAGAGCCAGGAGGAGGGATCTGAATCATACTTAGGATCCAAGTTAAGCAGAGAGAGAGAGAGAGAGAGAGAGAGAGAGAGGAGGGGAGAGGAAGGTGAAGCAATCAAGTGGGTTTTACGCAAATCTGGTGGTGCTTTTGGCGCAGCAACTAGATTGGTTTTTAAGACATCTCTCTGTGCCTCCTGCGAGAAATCAATGAGGAGCGACGCGAAATTTAGAGCAAGTTAAAGCTCCCCCCACAAGCGGCGTACTTATGGTCAGCAAGAACGTAGCGTTGCACGTTCGCGTCATATGAATGATTCTTCTACATATGCATACATAGAGAAACGACGGCGTATCGAGCAATCCTCTTTTATGGCCTTTCAAAGCCGAACCCGAGTTCTGACCAAAAAAAAAAAAAAAGCCGAACCCCAGGAAAAATTAAGGAGGATAAAGAGAGAGTAAAAAAAGATATCTTTTTTCCCCTATTTTATTGCTAAATTAGTGACTTATGCACGGGAGTGGAATGTATTTGATAAGGGATACGGATAATGACACAAATGGTCATTGAACTTTGATTTTAATGTGCGGTGTGATCCAGCTGAACTTTTAATTTGATCGGTATGGTCCATGTATCTTTAGCCAATGTATAATGTAATTCCCGAATTTTTTATTTGACCAATATAATTTATGAACTTTTGAAATATACTTAATTTAGTTTCGAACTATAGGAAGATATTTAATACAATCTCTTTCCGTTAATTCAAGTTCGAAATGATACTGGACACTTTTTTTATAGTTTAGAGAATAAGATGAACATGTTTCAAAAGTTTGGAGGCAACATTGAATAAATCGAAAGTGTATGAACAACATTATAAATTGGGCTAAAAATTTAGAGGTCACGTTATATATTAGGCCAATATTTGAGGATTATTTGTGTTATTTTTCGTATTTGATAATTATGTTGCTTCTTCTGATTAATTTATTTGCAGTGAATATTAAATTATTGGCCGACACTATGTGTTTGTCAAGAAGCGTGGGGTCCATGCATAGATTTGACTCTGGGGATCGAGATTCGATGGAGGGAGATTAAATAAAGGGCCTGCCGAGTCAATAATTGCCGGTCCGAACGCGGAAGCTTCCGAATTCCGACTATCATTACCTGCGCATTTTCCGACGAAGGGCCCCGAAAAGAGACTCGGAAGAGACGGGGTGTTGTCCGCGAGAACTTTTCGGGCCGATTCACCAACTTCGGATCCCGCGACTCGGGTCGAGTCGTGACGGCAGGCGGAGGGATGCTGCGTCGGTGGGTTCTTTCTTGTTACGACACGCGTGGGTAGGAAAGATACTTGTCCCTGATTCAGTCCACGGCTCGGATGACGTCATGCGGTCTCCGAGTACTTGTATGCTTTACTTGGTCTTGGACCATTATAAGATTGAACCGAGGTTGACTTTGTTTACTGCATCGCTCTGCAAAGAACCCTTTTTCTCGTGTTGTAGCTAATTTTGTGGAAACGATCATCTGCGTTTGCCGATTTTCTTAAACAAACCGACTTGAAATTCTGTGTCCGATCGATGTTTCGGGGAAGTTATTTGCTACAATTTTACGGAAAAATTACAAATAAGATACGTGAAGTCTTTCTTATTTTCTTAAATAAAGGCATGAGTGGAATTTTATTTTAAATAAGAAATGAAGTCTTGATTTTTCTTTCAAAAAAAGGCCTGACCATGGGCATTTTCACCATTTATTATTATCTTTTTCTTTTTCTAATTTCCTTTTCTACTCTCTTTTTCTTTTTCCTTTTATTTTTACCCTCCCCGCCATTGTTGGCCCGAGCGAGACGAGCACGTCCGTAACGTCCCATACCGTTGACACCCCCCCATTGGGAAGGCTTTCTAAAACGTCGCTCTCTTTCTTTAGTTAATCTTTCATGTCCTTAATAAGAGTAATTAGCGCATGTGAAATCTCTAAATAAAAAAATAATGAAACGGCCATACGGACACAAATGTATGTCAAAACAAAGCAACAATACGGCATGTATGCCTAATCGAAGGGTATGTCTTATCATGGTTCACTAATCGATGCACACATTTCAAAACAACTTATTCATGACTCTTTATTCATAACTCACCATCCATTGCTCATTACATATTTATTTAACTACTCACTTTATTTACAACATATACATAGGAGGAGTACAACAAACGGTAATTTACTCCGGATTTCTAGCATCATCATCCACAACCTCCAACTATCTTGCTCATATGAAAAATGGTTAATCAACGGGTGTAAGTCAAGCTCATGCGCAAGTAAGATCCCCAAGCCAAACGACTAAAACAACTATAACATCACGCAATTGATGATTGTCCAAGGCAACCAAACATATTTTATATTAGCGATATATATCGAATCCTACCAAAGTAAATACAATCCTCATCTCGAGAATCATGTCCAAATCATCTATCACAAAACATCATTCACTAGAATCCAACACTCGTATCCGAAATCACATAAAGTTTAGTAATAAGGATAGGAATCTACTTGCCTCGACTAAGCGAGAAATCAAACGAACGATCAGGTGGACGACGGATGAGACGAAACGAAACGAAACGAAACGTTGGACGGCCAAAGGCAATCATGGCGGTGGCGCGGCCACTAAGGCAAGGTATGGACGATGCGGGTACAACGTGAATGGCGATGGCCTTGGGTGGATGGATGACGGTGATGAACGGTGGTCGCGAACGGCGGTGGTACGGCCGAGAGAGAGGGTCGGTGGTCCAAACAGAGTAATAGAAGAATTTTCGACAATAGCTACCGAATGAACCGATGGTGATTTTTATTTATAATGTTTCAGTTAGTTTGTAGCAGAGTCGGCTTATGATTTGTTGCGCTTGTCACCGCTTGCGTAGAGAGTCGGCTTGTGGCGTGTCGTGCGTAGAGTCGCAGCCTTATCAGTTGCTTCATTTGTTGTGTTTTTGCTTTGTCATGCATGACGCTTTATCTTACTTGACTACTTTGTTGTGCTTACATTGGCCGGATTTTAATTTTCGTGCCAAATGATCCTAAACCGTTCAAGCACTAATCAGCTCCTATTTTAAGCGGGTGAAAGTTGTGACCTACGGCTGCCATGTGGCAAACCGCCTCCCTACATGGTGACACGTAGCCCCGCACGTGTCTTCATGCGGTCACGTGTCCCAATTCAATTCTCCGCTATCCCAATTTTGTACGTACTTGACCCGATGGGACCTAATATCAATATATGGTGTTCCTAAAATAATATCGGGTCCATAAAAAATTCCTTAAGAATCTATTAAAGATACCCTGGAGTCCGGATAAAAATCCTTATAGCTTATCCAATAATTCGAACTCATTAAATACTAATTTACCTATAAGCGGGTGAGGGTTTTTCGATCATTACAACATTGGGCGAGAGCGACCCTCGCCAAATCCTCACGGGCAAACCTCACTCGACCTCGGCCTCGCCGGCCTAAGCCGGGGCAAGGGCGGCCTTCGCCGGTGTCGGGCGAGGGTAGCCCTTGCCCTTTCCTAGGCAAGTGAGGCCAACATCGGGCAAGGGTAGCCCTTGCCGTTTCCCCGGCCGGTGAGGTCGACGTCTAGCCAAGGCTTTTCCGGCCTCCGGGTCGGCGAGGTTGACCTTCACCTAAGGTCGGTGAGGGGAGGGGGAAAGGAAAAATAAAAATAAAAAAAGAGGAAATAAGAAAAAGGAAAAAAGGATAAATTACGAAAATTCTCTTTGGTCGGCCTTCTTTGGAAACGATGAGGGCACTTTATATCCTTATTTAAAATATGATCCACTTTGTGCCATTATTTAAGAAAATAAAAGCACTTCGCCTCTTGTTTGTAATTTCCCAATTTTATATTGATTGGTTCATTTCTCAAGTGATAATGTTGTGGATAGTCTTTGAATTTTTCCTCGATGTTCGATATCGAACTTAATTTAAAATTTCGAGACTAAATTGAGCTAAAAGAATTTCGAGGACTAAATTGAATATACAAAAACTTCAAAGGCCTTCATTAAATAAAAGCGTGATTTAATATTTAAATATTTTATGAAAAAAGATTCATGGCATGACCGGATATACATGTTGACATTTTCAATTAGAAACATTCGCAACCCTCGCAATATGATTATATCAGCAAATTAATTTACACATAACCAATTTAATTGTTCGAAATTGAATTAACATAATACATTTTATTTGAAAAAAATAAATGTTTAGCTTAAATTATTAAACATGCCATTGACGGGGAAGGAAAGATAAATAGCTCTTACAAAAATAGTAAGATGAAGTTGTTCCTCAATACCACACATTCAATTAGGGAAAAGTGTTGGAATAATCCTAAATTTATTGTATTTGTGTCAATTTAGTTATAAACTTTTTAATTATGTCAATTTAGTCCTTATCCTTTTGACCTACAACCAATTTATTCTTTAAGGCTAATTTTGGCCGGATATTGTTGACATTAACATTTTTTAAATAACATTTCGATAATTTTTGAATTTGCTCTATTTTTTTATTTTTCTTTCTTTTTTCGTTTATTTTTGTCTCTCTCTCTCTTTATTTTTTCCTCCGGTATGGTATGGATTGACCTCACTTGAGAATCATGATTCTCTCTTTAAATTGGAATAATTAAAAAGTTAATGACTAAATTGACATTAACACAATAAATTTACGTGTGAGCACTGTTTCATGTCTCTATCCCTAGCGGTACAATGTTGCCATCTTATAGCAAGTCATTTTCTTGTATTATGTCTCCTTGTCGATGTGGGACAATAAAGAGACAATAAAATGAAAGAATAACTTACTATCAACTTGCTGAGATAATTACTTATGGCAAGTCATTCTCTCTATTTTGTGTCTCTAGATTGATGTCAGACACAATTGGAGAATGACTTGCCATAAGCACGTGACCCACCAATCCTTTTTGTCAAGTTGAGGTATAGTGATCCTTTTTCTCATTCACAAAAATGTGATGTGCGAAAATATAAACGAAGAAGCAATTGAGAGAACCAGATCAACTGTAATCGGTTCCAATATTATGAAACCAAGAACTAAATCGAAGCCTTTAGGAACCGGACTAACCCGGCTAGCCCGGTCCAGTTCGAGAAATTCCCGGTTTGGATGGTCCATCATGCTCATCCCTAGTCACATGCAGTTGCACGGATGATTGGACACGTGCGTGATCATCACAGGTCCAAGCGATCACGCGATCCGTGCGACGCAGCAGACCACCGCCCGTTCTTTTGTGGCCACAAGCCCTTTTTCTTGTTGTCCTTCGTTCAGCAAAGCTTTTTTTGAGATGCCGCAATCAGGTGCGATGCGCCCACGCAGACACTGGGTTTGACTTCAGAATGGGGTGCCCTGATCTGGCGTACAAGGCAAGGGTGACGGTTGGGATGATTTCTTACTAAAAGAACGCGGAGCATGCGATCGGAGTCCCGTATCTTGGATCGCACGTGAAAAATAACCTGTCGGGTTGTGGAAGAAAAACATCACATCATTTGTCGGCTTCAGAATTAAAAAAACAGATTCTTTGATAAATAAAAATAACATTCTTTTTTGCAACAAAAGGTGCGCTGATAACACTCATAGCAATGAATTTGTCTCTAAAAGCATTTTTAAAGCAGAAATCTATTTAATTATGTAATATTATATTTTTACTTTTAAAATAAATTTTTACTTCTGAAGTTATTTTTAAACCAATTCCGAAGTTAAAAAAAGTTACTTCTCTTTTAGAAAAAAAATATTTCAATTTCAATATCTCTCTCACTTCGATCTTTTTCATTTTTAAGACCTTTCTCTCCCAACCATGCATCTACCGTCGCCTCTTGCCACCGACCTCCTCAAATCTTTGCCGGCCAACTCCCACTCGTCACCGCCCATCACCACTTATCACCGACCACCACCCACCACCTCCTACCGCCGCATCGTCGCCGCGACCACCAATGCCGCAAGCTCGGCCACCCGATGTCGCCGCCGTCGAGTTGCCATCTCCGGAAGCCGCGAATAAGAATTAAATAATAATTTATATTATTAAAACTCCAAAACCCGACGTCGTAGGTTCAAATCCTACGAGCGTGATTCCAGTCTTGGTTAAGTTAGTCCGAAAATGACACTTAAATAGCAATGATTCAAATCACTTCTTTTTATTTTTACACTATTTCGAAAACCCAAAGACTCAATCGTATGGATATGTAAAATACATGATTTCCAATCCTAGCAAGAAAGGGAGGGAAACGGATATTCAATTTCAAGTGTGCAAATAGAATTCCATACTTTATCTCATGGATATATATCAAATTCCGTGGAAAGCCGTATTCGATGAAAGTCGTATGTGTGGCTTGGAGGGAGATCTTTCTTTCATATCTTTCGAGATCCACCCTACAACATGGGGTCAAAAAAGTCAAAATAAATGATTTTAGCCCTTATAACAAGAAAACCGATTCTTGAATCCCTTTCATGCTCATGTCACGTTGAGATACTGTGGAAGAAAAAATTGCAAAATTCGATTCAATTTATCGTAATCGATTAGTTAACATGTTGGTTAACCGTATTCGAAACACCAAAAAAAAAAATCATTGACTTATCAAATTATTTATAGAGCCATTAAAAAGATTCAAAAACAGACAAAAACAAATCCACTATCCGTTTTACGTCAAGCAATATGTGAAGTGACTCCCGAAATAGCACTAAAAACAAGACGTGTAGGCGGATTGACTCATCAAGTTCCCATTGAAATAGGATCCATAAAAGGAAAATCACTTTACTTTTTAATAATAACAATCATTTTTAAAGAAATTCTAAACGATTAAAAATGAAGTAGAATTTTTTCGCGGCCGACAATAATTTTTTGTAAAAGATTTTATGCGAATAATGCTCTAGAAGTAAAAATTTTCAACCGATACCAAACGAATTTCTCTCGATTAAAAATTAACTTCTAGAGTAGAAGTAGAAAAATAAATAAACTTCCGCCGGGAGTAGAAGTTGATTTCCGAACCACTGCCATGTGAGCCCTTATATTTCACATGAATAGCGAAATTTCTCCCTTATTTTCCGGCTTTCTCTTCCTCTCTTTTTTTGCAACAAATATGTAAATGTAATTAAAATTACTTTTTCCTATGTATGGACGCTCCCGTTCTTTGGGCCTCTCTTTCCGAGTTAGTATATGAAATAAATTCTTCTATGACAAAAAAAAAATTAAAATTACTTTTTTTTTCTAGTTCAATATCATTGCCCAATTCTCGTTGGATTAACTCCCTCGTTTTCGACAAAAAAAAAAAACCTCGTTTACATTGCGAAACCCTAAATGCGACTTAAAAAGAAATCGCGTTATCACATGAAAATTGAAGAAAGTGCTTAAGAAAAACTTGATAATTCCCACAAGCAAAAAGCACATATGTTCTAGGAAAGATTTTTCTCTAACATTTTCGCGTTTGTGATGTCCCTATCAATCGAAAAATCAATTATGCTTCAAGTGCTACAAATTTTTTCTATTGTCATGTTGTTTTTGCAAAAATGCCTTGCAGATTTCAGGAAACCGGTTAAGTTTTGGCCCGTGCAAGAAAAAAATTTTATTTTCTATTAAAGTGATTAGCATTTGCACGCGATAAATAACAAATACAAGCTGCAGTGAATGCGACTTTACATGAATAATTCACGTGAAAATGCTTAGCCGCTCTTCTTGCTATGCTCAAAACAAGGGCAAGAAATATATGAGTTCTCCGAATTAACTGAGGAGTAGACAGGTGTATAATTATACATTGGGATAATAGCATAAATGATCCTTGAACTTAGACCCAACATGCAATGTCGTTCTTAAATTTTTAATTCGTGTAATGTGGCGTATGAATTTTGGCTCAATGTGCCCATATTGTATGAAAATGTTTAAAAGTTCAAGGACCGCATTGAATATTGGACTAAAGTTCAAGACTACATTGGACACATTAAAAGTTCGACGACGACATTGCACATTGAACCAAAGTTCAAAGGCCATTTATGTCATTTTTCCTACACGTTTGAACGACGATCTTTGAAGCAACCAAGTCATGATGATTTGGAGCAAATTGCATTACTCTATAAAAAATATATGTAGACTCACACATGGTAATTAAATAAGTGAAAAATTACTAAAAAGTTCTAAACTTATTATAATTGTGCCAATTCAATTGCAAACCTTTTGTATTTGTATCAATTTAGCTCATTTGGCCCACTTTGGCCGGTTGACACCGACATGGATGTCGGTTGGGACTTGCGTGGACATATTTTGATAATATTTTAATATTTTATTGATTTATAAAGTTTTCCTTTTTTCTTTTAGTTTTCTTTACTCTTTTTTTTTTTTTTGCTTAGACTTTAGGGTTGGGACACCCTCGCTGGGTCCAAGCGAGGGCTGCGTTGCACCCATTAGCCAGATCTGGTGGGTGCGTCGTGGCCCTCGCCTCGCTGGCCCTAAAATCCAAGAAAAAAAAAGTAAAGAAAAAGAAAACATAAAAAACAATTATAAAAAAAATTCAAAAGATATTAGAATATTATAGAAATTTATCCACGTCACCGTCGGTCGGCTAATATTGGCCGAACGAACCGAATAAGTACAAATGCAAAAGATTTAGGAATAGATTAACATAAATACAAAAAATTTAGGACGGAGTTGGCACAATTATAATAGATTTACGATTTTTTTTTACAATTGTCCCATTAAATAAGTACAACGATTGCGCTTAACTAACTGAAAGATGAACATTCTTTTATCACCTCGAAATTGACCCTAAATAAGTTTTTTAATTTCTATATTTTTTCCCACAAGAATTGCCCTCGTGGTCCGACAAATTAAAGTAAGCCTCGAGAGAGAAAGAGAGGAGGATGAAAAAGAAGGGACAGCTTCCGCGCCTTCGATCATTGGGCGTGGGGCGTCCGACGAGGGGGGGATTTTCAAAGGAGAGATTAATGGTTCCTTAAACGTTTATTAAATGGTCGTTTAATTCGATCGCAAAGCTCACCTAATTGATTATTGCATTCTTCTCAAGGAACCCTAGAGAGAATATCAAGGTCCATCCAGCTGGACCAGCAGGCGATTTTCAACATCTCAATTAGGACTTCCGTTTGCAATTGAATGTGAGCAAAGGTCACCAGAGGTCACCACGATGTTATAACTAACCGGGCTCGCCCATTAAGACGTTATTAGTCGAAATCCGCAAGATTCGTCGGGGATTAGGGATTTCGTCGTCGAGTTATGCGAGGACGTGACCATAGGTAACACCGAAAGGTTCCTAGGCGTCTTGTTTGGTTTCGACGTAACCTTTTGAGTACCGTCAGTTTTGGTCTCGATACCTTGGTTTGTTAATTATGTCGCGCGATGTTGTATCGATGGCTGCGAATCTAGCCATTTGGAGAATGCGTAAGCTTGTTACTCCGAAATTGTACACCGAGGTGTTTCTGAATCTCGAAAAGTTTTGAAAAGGTATAAAAGTATACCCTAAGAGCAGGGCTACTGGTGGTAAGATCGTGAGGTCAGTCATGGTGCCTGCGGCCTTGATTCGAGGTCATGACGTTAGGGGTGACTCGGATCAAGGCTTTGGGCACGGCGGGCGCATCCCTTGCACGAGACTATGTTCGGAGCCGGGATGAGCGTCAACGGGGGCTAGGGTTTGTCGGCGGCGATGGCAGCGGTGGCTGAGAAAGGGTGCTAGGTTTTGTGTATTATATTTGTGTTGTATTGGCTTAGCAAGAGAGCATTTTGCAAAATAGGATGGCAATCTTGTAAAATAAATATATATAAGCAGCAAACTTGTAGTTTTAAAAATGGAAGTATATCCTTGATCGTTGGAAGGAAACTCATACAAGTTTTTGGTATTTTTCAAATCTCCAGGTCTCTTTGAATACACACATATACAAAAGATCACAAACACTTTGGTGAGCTCAAAGACGGAAAATAGTCCAATCAATTCTAAATTTTTCAATTTTGCGAATGTTATCCTAACCTTTTGTTCGAAATTCCAACACGATTCTTCATATCGATTTTTGTTAGAAATCGCCGACGTTGTAGTGTGCTACATAGGGTAGCCGGTGATGACTGGGCCAACGCGTCGATGATTCACGATTTGATAGGAAGGATAATGTTGAAATTCCGCGTAGATGATCGGGACTAAATCGGTAAAATTAAAAAATTTAAGAACTAAAATAACGTCAATATCACTAGTTTAGCACCGACGGAGTAATTTTCCTGCTCGAAGACTGTCCTCATTCGACGTATAATTGGAGTCAGAAATTGTCATGAAGCTGTGCGAGTTTGAGAATTTATGTCGCGAGTCAATTTTATAGTACGTACATTGCATGTGAAAATCACCAGCCAATATCAAGTCCCACGCGAGAATTGCGGGTTGGTAACGTCACGGCTGTATCTCTCGGAAACAGCATCATTCGGTCATCATAGACCCACCAAAGCAAATGAATTTCTCTGGCCAAATAGAGAGAGAAAATTACAAAATCAATCATAAACCTATCGTGCGAATGTCGACGACGAGGCCGTCCTTGCACGTCGCCCCACTCCATGAACCGACACTTTAGTCCCATTGTACTAGCCGGGAAGACCCGTAAGCATTGAAGATGAGGTTGTTTCTTAGCTCTGGCAAGAGCGATCTCTGGTCGACGCCGAAAGCCGGCGAGAGTGACCTTGCTTGAGGCCGGTGAGGGCAACTCTCGCTGGTAGTTGACTTTGGACAAATTTTCTCGGCAATGACTAGACAAGACGTTGGCTATTTTCAATGGCAATTGGCCCGTAGGACTACGTTGAGATTTCTCATAAAATTTTAGGACTATGTTGGCAAAAACTGAAAGGACCGAATTGACGTAAGTAATAAGTTTAAGATCGATTTATTAATTATCCCACGCAAAATGCTACGTGGCCTAAGACTAGTTTATAAACTCGGTTAATAAACGATATAGCATATTGTAATTGACCAATTAAACAAATTACGATGTCATTATTGTGTGTATGTAACTATGCATATGTCGGTGTTAAACTTTTAGCTATCTCTAAGTATTAATCAATGCTTTTCCTCGACCTTTCCAAGGTCACCTATCCCGACAGTCTTTCTCATCCGAAAGACGCTTAACTTTGGAGTTTCAAAAATAAGTATTGGTTTTACGTCAAAAGGTGCACATGTGAGTTAATTGCGGTTTACATGTGCCGGTGCGTAATTCGGTGCGTTCCTCGCTTCTTTCGCCGTCCTAGAAGTTCGGCCGGGAGCCGCTCCTTATTCGAGTCCTCTCATCCTAGCGCTCCCTTTCCGCCCTCGTTGAATCGGGTCACTAGAATAAATAGCGGCGATGAATATCACTTTCCAAATATCCATTTCTGAGCAAGGAGTTGAAGAATGCCTTTTCGATTCATTGCCAGCGTCTGCTCGAGTGCATCTAACTACCCTAAGAATCCATAAGCATGGACAGCGCACAGCTAATTTTCTCTGGCGCGTATGGCGTGAACGCCTATGCCTTTATGTCAATGCAAGTGTACGATTCCCGTTTTGGGATTGTTTCATTGGAGACATTATAGTACCTCAAAGTCAGGTGGGAAGAATAAATTGTGTCGTTATCTCTCTGCTTGTGTATGTGTGTGTGCACCATGAAGTCGCTGTCCTTTTGTTGATACAAGTCTAAGTCTCCGTCAACCAACAAATAAAGCGTCCCTTTCAAGGGATGATGATCACAAAATGATAGTGAACGTTAGGCATCGGGCAAATTCTTTCTTCCCTCGTGCTTCCCTCCCAAATGATTAGGTCTTTTGCCCTAGTTGGGATCTTGGAGGGAGAAAAAAAGAGGAAAAGGAATAATTCTTGTCGAGGGCGTAATTACTTAACTGGCCCTCGAGATTGCGCTATTTCTCTTCGGTGCCACCTCCACGTATCTATGTTAAAGAAAAAAAAATCAACAGGAAGAATTGCCCAGGTATCGGTTGAGGAAAACTTATTTGAATTGGCTTAATACCTTAAAAAAAACCTCTAATTTTGACTTTTGTTCCAATTTTAACTTTTATCTCATAAAAAACTTCAACTTTAGGTGTATTACGATTTTACCCTAAATTTTTTTAGTCGCATAAAAAACTCTCAACTCGATGATCGTATCGAGTAACCGATTTCTGAAGAATATCATCATTATTTAGTGGACTCACATATCAAATAAAAACATATAAAAAAAAGATTATTTCAAATCATGGGTATGATTTTGACCCCAAAAAAAAAAATCATGGGTACGATAGTTTGTCCTGCTCTCTAACAAGTGTTAAGATTGGGTTACTTTTGTCATAAACTCACTTGGCAAAATTGAGTCAATGGAGTTCCATCTAATCAAGTGATTACAAGGTTAACTTGAAAACTAGGCTATTAACCAGTTTCAACACCTTCATTAAGATGGAGGGTGCAATTGAGTTTCAAGATTCCCCCATGGTCCCCATGAGCTCATCCATGCACCAAAACCACTCAAAGCCCTTTTCCAAGTCAAAAGTGGCAATTAGGGTGCCCTTGAGAAGACAAAACCCCCCTGACATGTCTAATCACAAACCCTGAGGTGATCCCCCCTTTGATTAAAGTCTCATCATGTCTTGAAATTGATGCCTGTTTTGAATTTTGATTTGACATCAACAGGAGTGAAAAACCCTCTTTATAGCTCAAGACTTTGGTATATAAAAGGTGCGCATCCGCTCTCTTTTCGATCCGTTTCTCTACACATTTATGTGAATTATTGCACGTGCCGTACAATTTGACCTGCGCTCAAAAAGCAAAAGCAAAGAGAGAAAGGTGCGAATGTAACGTGGTAAATAGTGAAGCGGACGACAGGACCAGCACGAAAGTGTTGCACGAATCGATGTGCGTAGTACACTGCCGACAGTGATTTTGATGCCAGCGTTTTGTGGACGCCATCATTTCTGGTGTTTCTAATGAATTCCCAGCCATCTCAAAGCATATTCAACGGACCAAAAGACAAGGGAAGCGCGCATAAGTTCAGGGTAAAATTGAGAACCCAAAAATTGGTCTGATTTCAAGCTTCAAGATATACAGGATAAGTTTCGAGTTTTGAAAATTGAGGAATCGATCCCAACGAGTAGGTTTCAAATTTCATATGTAATCTTGAACCTAAAACAAATCCTTGTATTTTTCTTGTTCTATATCTTCTAGCGGTCCATGGCATCTAGTGATGAGTGTGTAATTCAAAACCATTAACATGTACTTCCATTTCTGCGGTGTCCTTGACCGATACTTTTACTTTGTTAAATTTTTCTTATGCTTCATATATTTACATATGAGGCGTGATCGATGAATTAGAAGAAGAAATGGTGGTCATCGAGTTGATGATTCACTACAATCGTTAAATTAAGAATACACGTGGAACCTAGATAGATCCCGACACTTATGTTAGGTGAGGTTCCAAGGTATGCATGTAATTTCTAGGTTCGAAAATTGGGGAGCCGATTCTGATGATTAGATTCTAGCTATTAGGTGGAACTTGGATCGACCCCAAAATCACTTACCCCCGCAAAAAAATTATATGAAAGTCCCGAATTAATCGAAAATTTTACTAATCTCTTGAACGAGATAAGATTTATCAAGCAAAGAGAACTTCGGTGCATAATCCGATAGTTATGAAGTTAGCTTTAGCACTTATCAAGCTTATTCTTTATTTTCAGCAAACTTGATTGCATGGGGTCCTCCACGAGGGCTAGAGATTGGTGCTACGATTATCAAGTCAAACTTCGACCTCTGCGATTTAAAAAACAAAACTGGTTCAATTGCCAACTTTATTTGACGAGCAGCGCAAGATCGTTTGCTCTCCCTTTTTGGTACATCACGTGAACATCACTTGAAGTTCAAAGCTCATTCATCTCCAAGACAACTGATTAAATTTTCATAATTCGATCCCCATTTCCTTAAAGAGAACTAATTTCAATAGTACGATAGCCGGATCTATACAAGTGACATCTAAGGAAGACCAATGAAATTTTAGAAACTATGATATCATGTTATACAGAGAAATGAAAACCGCTTGTTTCGGGATAGGCTAGCCAAATATTTGGTTTTACCCCCACGTGACACCAAAACCGAGAGTGATTTCTCTATACAAAATGGTGTATTTTCATACTTCTAGTCCATTATGATCGATCATGTCCTTAAATTAAGGTAAATTCGAGAAATTCGTCGCGTTGAAAAGTTTGTGAGAGATAAAAATAGTGGCATTAAGGGCAAAGGAAGTCGCATGCTAATGAGATCCGCATTTGTTGACCTCATTGCCTCCGGAGCAATTAATTCAAACGACGATTACATCATGTGGCAGCGACGCTAGGTGTAACAAGCCAATTAAGGTAGGACACGTGTCACATGTGGTGTCAAGTGGGTAACGGTGATTGGTCGGTCAAAGTATGTAGTCACAAACATGTGGTGTAGACATTATATTTTTTTCCTACCTGAGGCTCAGACCTTTCTAGAGCTAGAGCAGGAATTCAATTGCCGTTGGTGGGTTAAGCCCAAATCAAACATGATAGGCCCAAGGATGGGCCTAGATCTTGCTTTACATATTGGGGTCCAGCTTCCACATGCAATCTCCCACTTAGAAACCTAATCTCCCTTCGGGTCAGTGAGCCCCATTTTGCTCATCTCGGCCCAATTAGAGCAGCATTTCCCGATATAATGATATAATCTCCCCTGCCAAAGGCAATCGGTTTCAAGCCGGAACTTGGAACTTACCCTGTAAGCCTCGGTTATGATGAATCGGAACCATGAACTAAATTAGGTGCCTATTAGACCCGTCAAAATAGGTCATAAACTCATATCTTGACTAGTATTTGATAGGGAAAATTTATTATATGAGTCGATTATTTAGTAAATGGGTCATAAATGAGTTTAAAATGGTAAAACTCAAAATAATATGGGTATTATATGAGTTCACAACTTACTTAAACCCAACTCGCTTCTATAACTCTCTTCTTCACTTTCTCTTGTTCTAACTTGATTTCGCGCTCGCTCATTTCTCGCTATTAGCCTCGGTTTGGATATGAATTTTTCTAGATTAGATAAATACGGAAGTGTTTTAGCAATATGGGTTTGGGTAGGGCAGATCACTAGATTTGTATTGCATAGAAATAATTTTTTTTTTTTTGCTAACATTGCATGAAAATAGATTAAATGTGTCAATTTGGAGCGAACCGCTTTCGGCCAACTCGAGCCAACCGTTTGGTAGGTCTAGTGGCTTTTTGAACATCAACTTGGAGAGAGAAGTTGACTTCCGAGGGACACAGCCAGGCTGTAACACTCAAAAAATTTCTTTGCCCCTTTGTTGGTTCAAGAATTTCAGCGGAATCGCTCTTGGAGTAGACTCAGAAGAGTAGGCAGTTCAAGCGAGGGAGATGAAGTCAACGATGGGATGGAGAAACTCAAAGTCCACGAAATGGTTGGTCGGCTTCAGAGACTGACCGTAATTTCTCGAGGGCAAGTACGAGGAAGCCTCCCAAAGTTTCACGCGGGGATCAAGAAACCTCGCTGTAAAAGGTTATTCAAGTCGTCCAGTCCTTTCACTTTCGAGCTTCGCTCATGGTTGGCTTCGTCGCTGCTGCGTGATTGGTCCGAGAGCGAAGATGACGACAATGACGAAGAGGCTCGAGAGAAAGCGGGTGGTGATAGCCG
This sequence comes from Rhodamnia rubescens, assembly GCA_021437795.1. Lineage (NCBI taxonomy): Eukaryota > Viridiplantae > Streptophyta > Magnoliopsida > Myrtales > Myrtaceae > Rhodamnia > Rhodamnia rubescens. The sequence continues at coordinate 5,517,439 of JAILYA010000002.1, read as the reverse complement.
CGGTGGCGGTATGTCTGCTCGTCGCGGTGGCCCTATCGCCTTCCCCAGCTATCGCCTCTTTGCTTCCTGCTCAACAGCTTCCTGGTGCCCCTGGTGATACATCTGACCATGATTCTTCTTCCTCTCTGTCTTGTTTTCCTTATACAGATGAAGAAGAAGATTGGATTTTCGCTCCGGCTCAATCGACTCACTCTACGCTCTCTCTAAACTGTGGGATGCAGGTGGAAGCGGAGAAGGCGGGACCGGATCCCCGCGAAGAGCGCTAGGTGGTGGCTTCAAACTTGAGGGGGCGACCGGTCTTGATTCCTACGTCGGTTTCGAGAAGAACAAGAAGCGGGAAGCGGTGGAGTCGCGGAGCCTGAGGGGGACTTCCGCCGTGTCTCCGCCCTCGCCGCTCCGCAATCAGCGGACCTCCTACGGTTATCACGCCCCTCCTCCTCTCCTCATCTAGTGACTTGACATCCATGTCGACCATGGCAATTTCCCCTTTCTTTGCTTGTTGATCCCTCCGAGGTATATTGTGTTCCACCGCTTCAATTTTACTTCAAATGACATGGATCTGAAGACATTTACCCGACTTGTCCGTCAAGTGCCAAGCTAGCTGCTACCAAGTTCAGTACGTAGAGGCATTAGGCAATATCCATGTTCGAGTTTAGACAAGACATAACACGTCTCGAAAGCTCTTCTTTTTTCGGTACTCTATATTAACATCACTTCAAGTTCAAAGCTCATTCATCTCCAACAGGAACTGATCAAATTCACGATCACGACTGCCCACTTTCAGAATTTCATAAGGGAACTAATTTAATTTAATGTTTGGAATTCTCGTCACGTGTCACCAAAACTAAGGGGTGATTTCTCTATGGAAATGCTTTCCCGACAACGATACATTTCAATCGTAGATTCACACACCATTACTAGTGTTTTGCATAAAAAACCCATTGATTGATTGAGGAGATTGTGTGGTAAAAAATAACTCACAATATTGTCGACTATCAAACTAATTGCTTCCTTTCTCTATGCATAATGGTATCTTTTCAAAGTGGGTTTCACCCACTAATGAGATGTGTTCGATAGGTTTTATAACTACCTTAAGGAAATAAAAATAGTAAGTTCAAGAATGTTCACACCCAAAAATGACCACATTTTGATTGTTATCGACAAGTATTAGAGTTAGTCGATAAGAGCAGAGATTGGTCAATAATGAACAGAGTTACCAACAACTTGAAGGGAATCAAGAACTCGCCATTGAAGTCATTGACAATACAAACGTGAAGTTATCGATGAGAGTCTTCAAGTTTCTCGTAAAGTTATCGCATCGACGGTAAGTGATCGACGGGAAGATAATCGTTGATTGGTTGTGTCTTATACGTTCGTGAAGTAACTTTTGATAACTACTCGAAATGGAGTTATTCGAAGATAACTGTTGATTGGTTATGTTATATCTGGTCGCGAAAGAACTTCCGAAGTGACCATCGAAAATGGAGGTATTTGTTCTTTTTAATTTGATTGCTCGCGAGTAAAGTCATTTATGAATACCCTAAGTATACTCATTGTAAAAGCCTTTTTTCGATGAATGACAAAACTCAACATTATTTAATTTTATGTTTACTTTCCGCAATTTATCTTTTTTGTAACTTTGCATTCCCGCTTCTTTCAATTCCCATACTTTAATTGTAGTTTTGGGTACTTTGTCGTCGATTAAATTCCGACGTTGTATCTTTCTATCATCATACTTTGTCATAGATTAAATTCTGAAAAAGTGTTCTATGCTTCGCCGTCAACTAAGCTCGGACGAAGCATATCCGTTCTTTATGATCCATTGAGACTCACATATAGAATCGCCACGGAACCCGTCTACTCTTAATAAAAACCGAAGAGCTGATTTTGGTGAAAGGTATTTCGTCAACGAACCCTTCCGGCGAACCACAAGGATATAGCATGGCACTAAGATAACACCCTCCCCCCCAAATCCCCTTTTTTTTTTTTTTGAGAAAACAATGTTAGAGACCGCATTGGTTAGTCTCCCTACCTCCGGAAGAAGAAAGTCATGTGACGATCAAACCAAAAGGCAGTGACACGTAGTACAATAGGTTAACCAAAAGTAAAATTGCATGACACCGAGTAAGATTTGATTCATAACACGTGGGCTATGGTGATTGGTCAATCATATCATGTTGTCTTAGCCAATGGCCATATGATGTAAACATCAAACTTTTTACTATCTCAGGATCAAATTGCGGTTTAGAGCTGGAGCAATAGTTAAATTGTTGTTGGTGGGTTAAGCCCAAATCAAACATAATAGGCCCAAATTTGGGCCTGGATCTTGGTTTGCATACTGAGGCCCAGCTTCCACATTCAAATTTCATTTTCGAATCCAAAACACCTTTCGCATCGGTGGGCCCACTTTGCTTATCTCGGCCCAATTGGAGCAACAATTCCTAATATAATGATATAATCTGCTCTACTAGAGGTGATCGGTTCCAAGGCTGAAACCTGGAACCAACTCTATAAGTCTTGATTTTGGAAAATTGGAACCGCGTACTGAACAGGGTGCCCTTGAAACTAGCGTAGAACCCGATTCGGTCGGCTCTAGGCCGGTTCCCGATTCTGCGCATAAACTAGGTTAGAGATACCATAAACTATTACTTTTGCCTCATGCAAAGTAAAACCATTTTCACAGGCCTAGCGATGATGGTGGAGAAGGCGATCGAGAGAAAGTGGGTGGCAATAGCAGTGGTGGCATGTATGCTCATCATGGTGGATTGATTTGTTCAATGATGTGGTGCTCAAGTGATTGAAATAGAAAAAAAAAAATAAACTTATGATATTGAAGTGAGCACCATTAAAAAGTTATGGCATTTGCGGTGTTTTTTTACGGGAAAACGAAGTAAAAGCCGGCTTTTGAGAAGTTGATGACGCGTTGGCCCATAATAGATGCATAACAGTTGGGCCTGTAGGTCAATCTTACACCAAATGATATTGATCTAGCGGCCTTGAGAGAGAGGCCCGTACAACCTATAGGCTCGCCAGAATATTTCCAAAAGCAAACATTCACGAGCCCAAAAAGAAAACATAAATGCAGCTAATTGATCTGAAAATTGTCCCGTTAGGCTTGCGGCTTGTTTTCAGTTTTACCGATTGGTTCCAGCCTGGTTTCCGAGTGGTCCAATGAAACCGATCGCACGTACTTGAAATAAATATTCACACATTTTAAATGTGTAAAAGCACCCCTAATAATTAAAAGTAGATTTTTAAAAATTAAATAAATAGAAAATAGTCAATTCGGTCTAGGTGGTCCGAGTGGGCAGTTCCACCCCTAAAATTGAGGTATTGTTCGGGCAATTTTAAGTCCGGTCGATCTTTTTGCTCACTCTTAATTTTACGCAAGTGGAGAAAATTGTCCAAAAAGTCTAAAATCTTGTGCACTTTTTAATTAAATCCTAAATATTTTAATTTTGTCGACGTAGTGCGACGGATCTTGATATGAATAATTTTTAATATATATTTTTACTTTTTTACTTTTTTTCCTTTTTTTTCTTCCCGGTTTTTCACTTCAGCCGCTAATAAGGGTCGCCTAGCCCTTGCCGGATGTGGGTGAGGGTCGTGACGCCCTCGCCGACCGTAGGCGAGGCCAATGCGGCCACAGTTGAGGATGGTTTCGCCCTCGGATGTGAGCGAGGAAACCTTGCCTAGATTTGAGCGAGGCCAAGTGAGGGCGGTGACCCTCATTTGCGATCGCCCAGTGTCGTAGCCCTTGCTAGTAGCCGGCGAGGATCTCGCGGCCCTCACCCGCAGCGGCGTGGGCCGAGACCACCCTGGCCGGCGGATGAAGTAAAAAATCAAAAGAAAAAAAAGGAAAATATTAAACATATAAACAAATAATTGTAAGATATATTAAAATATTATTAGAAATTGTCTATGTCGTAGTCGGTCACGCTACGCGAGCAATTTCCAGCTAATGAGACCGAATTGGCAAAAAGTGAAAAGATTTAGGACTGAATTGATAAGCTTAAATAGTTAGGACTCTTGACAATTGGGTAGCCACCCTAAGTAACTTGAGGCAATAAGAAATATACATGGCCTGCTAAATAATCAACTCGAAGTCAAACAATTTGACTCTGCAACGGAAGTCTCATTCTGCGTGTAAACCTAAGTAAAACTTCAGCTTTGATATTTAAGATCAGCCGCCCTTGTTAGCAATTTGCGGCAATAAATTAGGCTGAGAAAGTCTCATTCTGCCTGTAAACTTCCGTGAACATCAAGACGCGGCTAGCTTCCACACTGCTGAAAGACATGGCAATGAAGACACAGATGCTAAAATCTTTTAATGTCAATATATGAAATCATCTTCCAGAAAGTGCGACATAGGCGGAAAAAGATGTTCATGGAACGGAGCGCTTGCCGCTACATCAGATTGTTCCAGCCAATATAGAGAAATGGCCGCCAGTTCCAAGCAGAATTAGACCTCCACCTCCAATTTCGGACGGCCTAATCACGTTCCGTGATATCGAATCGCCACCAATTCTGACTAATTTGGAATCAAGGACCTGGACTTTTGTGCTCAAACTCACTCCCTTGACATCCTTGGCCTTCCACAATGTGGCTGAACAGAGGTCAAACCAAAGGGCATGTCCCTTTCTTCTGTACTTTCTTTAAACACATGTAGCAGTTTGTTCTGTTGCTAAGAGAGAAGATGCACTTGTCACAGACAGATTTTATAAGATAGAAAGATACTGACCTGGTGAAAAAGACAAGGATCCGGTTGAAGGCGCAGCTGAGTATTCATTGTGTCTATACTTCAAGAGGTTTAAAAGGATTGGTCATGAGACAGCTCTAGGCTCGAATGTGCATTTTGTTTATGTGCCGCTCGGTTCCCTCATCGAAGAATGGCTCGTTTGATCGGCAAATTCCTCCTGTCTCTCGCCTCGCTTGTTTTTATCTCCAGAACCGCCCTCTCCTCTCCCTAAGCGTGTTCAGCAAGACAAGCCTTACGCAACCTTTCCCATGTTCAGAAGCGCGGCAATCATGCAGTTCTTACTTTTACCATATCTCTAGAGGACATCACTTGAAGAGATAGCCTCCTTCTACTTGGTCAACATGTTGGAAATCAAACTGATAAACCATGGCGCTAAGCAAGATTATCTGGTATCTGTGCCTTGCACTTGTAGGTACCTGAATGGCACCGACGGACACTCCTATGATGTTCCTTACAGAGTACAACCGGACGATCCATTTGCCAGAGTCAACATTGAGTTGTGCAGTGGACAAGCTTATAATGTCACTAGTGAGGAGGCATTGATTGCTGGAAATACGGTAACTATACATCTCTTGTGTGGATGTGTGCAAGAAGGATCTCAAGCAATCGTGATTTACACGGTTCGAGAGCACGACACTATCGGAGATTGCACATCTGCTGTCCTCAAATTTGAGTGAGGTCGAGGAACTAAATGCGAGGTTGACTCAGGATCTGGGTGATATAGATGTCGGGTGGGTGCTGTATATACCTGTGGAAAGAAGAAACTCAAGGTCAAGAGCAAAGTAAGCTGATCTTTCTCTTTATATTTAAGTAGTGATCTCCGGTTATCATTTTAAGATTTGGCAAGGCCTAAAATTTTCATTTGCAAAGTGAAATGATTGTAGGTATTTTAAGGCCGAAATAAAGCGGATCAAGTCAGGGACATTGTACATTAGACATAAATGGAATCATGAGTGGTGTATTAACATTTTTTCCATTCAAAGATCATACTTCCACTTACAGATGTTGTCATGTTTTAGGGAAAATGAAGAAGTGGATTGAGATAGCAGTGATCCTGTCTGTGGTAACTGTAGCGTCGATGAGCATACTGATTTTGTTATATCAAAGGAGAAACAGAAGGGGCAAAGGCAGACAATTAGATTTCGAGGCGACGACTAAGAGCTCAGATGCCCAGAGGACTGCCCCACTGAAACAACTCTTCCACAAAAAGGACGTTGAAGGTCAGTTAGGTGACCGAAAAATCGGGAATTTCTCATGATGGCCTGAGTTCAAGTGAGATTTACTGGACATGATATGGCACTAGAGACAGAATTTTGATTTAAACAGGAAAGCATGAGGCTTATATACAAGCTGAAGAAACTGAGAGGCTTGTCTTTCCTCAGAGAGCCACTTTGAATTTTATTTCTCTGACAAGTGAAGAGTGATACTTTCATGAGTTTGTCTAAGGAAAGGCAAGTGAAGGCATGCATAGCATCTGATATACTTACATGAATCTTGTCCCAGATGAGAAATTTGAATTAGATAAACCAGTTATGTGCAGCTTGGAGGATATGTACGAGGCTACAAAGGACTTTGACGACACTCGGAAAATCGGAGAGGGAGGGTATGGGAGTGTGTATTTTGGCATATTAGGCGACCGGGTATGATACACATGTCAGGATTTTACTTCTTCTCCGTCTTTTTTTTCCTTTGAGTTCAATCCAGAACAATGATCTGCTTTTCTATCCTAAGACCGAACATGTGTTACCTCAATTTCTGGAAGTTGCTGTTAAGAAGATGAAAGCCTGCCGGTCTAAGGAGTTCTTTGCAGAGCTTTAAGTTTTGTGCAAGATACGTCACATTAATGTGGTAAGCATCTACTGGCACAAGAAAAAGAACAGTTTGGTAAGATTTAGATGTCTCATGCAAAATGGCAATCGAGAAAGAGCGAAGGTTCATGCTACTATCTCACTGATCTCTCTAGCTCTGTAGGTGGAGCTTCTTGGATATTCAAGCAGCGACAACCATTTATACTTGGTATATGAGTACGTTCCACATGGCTCACTGAAAGACCACCTTCATGATTCTTTGCCGAAAGGTTACAATAGTTGTAGATCTACCTCCTTTCTGAGCTTGGAGAAAGAAAAATTGTTAAAAGGTACTCAATTCATAGTTCTTGCAGGTCACCAACCTCTCCTGGACGGCAAGAGCAAATATAGCACTTGATGCGGCAAGAGGAATCGAGTACATTCATGATCATACCAAGGCGCGCTACGTGCATCCTGACATCAAGACAAGTAACATTTTACTTGACCAGGGGCTCAGAGCAAAGGTGATGGATAACTGGTTTAAGCAAACGCTTCTTAGTGATGTGAGTTTGATGGAAGTAGTTTCCTTCCTAGTTTTCTGCTTTCGCCTTTAGCCACTAGGCCTAATCCGATGTTGATTTAATAGCTAGACTGGCAACACTGGTGGAACGATCGAATGAACAAGAAGTATTTGCAACATGTATTGTCGGCACACCTGGTTATATTCCTCCTGAGTAGGTGCTTTGCTCTTTTCCTATGGTAAGGGAAACAGAGAGAACAGGCTCACTGACGTTGCAAACTCTTTTGGACATCATGCATTTCATTTCAGATGTGACTTTGCAGCTTACTTGCTTCCCTGCAGGTCCGTCTGCGAGCTGCAAATGACATCGAAAGGAGATGTTTATGCATTTAGAGTGGTTTTGGAAGAAATAGTCACAGGTCAGTTCGCACTCACTCGTGATGACAGGGACCGAACTAAGCTTACGATCCTAGTATCAACCGTAAGTCAGCATTTTGTGATCTGAACTGGTTTTGTGTGCAGCCATCATATGGGAGAGTGCAAGCTGCATGCACTTTCGAATTTCCATACATGACATACGGCAATACCGCCTTCGAATCTCCCCATTACTGTGCAACTGTAAGGACACAAAAAGCTATTAGCACGGGAAATCAAACATAAGGCGCATATATCATTAGTCAGAAACGGTTGCCATACGAGGAAACCATTTACATGAAATTGTTGCCGACATCCCATCACCGGATTCAGCGCTTACTTTTACCTTTTTCAGATGACAACGATTTTCGAAGGCCAAGAACCACAAAATGCTTTGGAAGCAATCATAGACTGTTACCTGAGAGGGAGTTACCCCTCTGAGGAGGTTTTTAAGGTCAGTGGAATTGCATCATTATGCTTGATTCATCATGTTCCATGTCCATGTGATGAGTTCTAAAGTAATTAGCATGTCTACCATACCAGGACAGGTCAATCCATATGTACTGATTGCTCTGTATCTTATAACACCAAATGAGTAACATTCCTTCGATACTAAACTGTTCTCCGCATGTTATCCATTCAAAAAGCTTAAAATTGATAAAGTAACAGGAGACGAACCGAAGATTCGATCTGGTGTTCCTGCCGCCAAGCCCAGATAAACAAACGATAAGCTGATGTTCTTGGTATTTCTTGTGTTTGTCTCACAGATGGCGGACTTAGCCAGGCGATGTCTGAATGATGATGCCATCAACAGACCAGAAATGAGAAAAATTGTTCAGGAACTGTCCCTCATTTTAACGTCCTCTATGGAGTGGGAAGCATCACTTGGAGGGAATTACCGAGTCTTCAGCGGGTTGATAAACGGAAGATGAACAAGAGCACTCCAGGCAATGGCTGGGAATCGGCTCTAAAGGCCTTTGTCTTCTTACACTTGGTGCCCATTTCAGCGAAACTGAGCTTTTACACAGTTTGGCTTTCATGAATTCTGTGGAGAAGGACGGTAACGAATATGTTATGCCATCTCTTTTTTCCCTTTCAAACTAGGCATGAAACTGCAAATAAGATCACATGACGAGATGCAGGACAAGATTCAATGTGCCTCGATGATTTCCTTGTCCTGCCACCCTTTGTCGTCGAGTAGCAAGCGAGGTTTTCTTGTGGTATTTGCAGATATATTAGAATGTCACTCCTTCATATTCGGAAAGCAACAATTCTCAAAACCAGCATGCTAGAGAATGTCAGATCTGGATGAGGAGCTAAAGGTAAAATATGCACAGTCAGAGAACACTTGATTTGTGAATGGCCCAGTGATACCACTATCCACAACATGGACTTCATCCCTTCATTTGATTGAACCAAAGATATTCCAGAAAGAAACAAGCTTGCATGTACAATGGATTTGATTACAGTTTCCTCACAATGCAGATGGACCTAGTGTCCATGAGTGGTTGCCCATACTCGGAACCAGCACAGATGGATCTTGGTACCGATAGTATTGCATGCCTAGGATGGGTTTTAGGGATAAATCAAATGGAATCACTGCCCTCTCGTACTTGGCACGAGTGGATCTAAATAAAATTGGAATAAATGGACAAGAAACCTAGCTGCAGACCTGGGGTTGAGCAATTTGATGTACAAAAGATTTTGCTCCTACTAATAATTATCCCATATGGATCTGCGATAACCTTTTCACGAAACAAACAAAAGTTCTATCACGGTCCAACATGCTTACTCGGACATATGAAGGGCTAACCCCAAAATGCCTCCCGCTCCTTGTCCAAATGTTATGGCTTTTAAGAAAGCTTTCACAATCTTCTACACCGCCTTCACCTTTCAACCATGCAAAAGCTGCACAGGGGGCATAAGATATCAAGCCAAAAGAAAATTTACCGAGAATTCGTTATAAATGGCACAGTGACTCCCAATACAGCTTCAACATTTTTTGTACCTGGTAGAGGCTCGAAGAGACACTGGAAAAAGTTGCAGAATCCCGGTTCAAATTCAGGCAGACTAAAGGTTCCACTTTGTTTCACTGCCTCTCTCAGTAGTTTCCATCTCTCTGCCATGAGGTGGTGGCAATACCCAAAGAAGTTTTCTCTGGGTCTGGCTGATGTTCCACAGCTATCAGAAACAACTTTCATCACCTTTGCTGCCCGAAGCTGTGAATCCTTGGACACACCTATGGTGCTGAGCTCTATGTATTTGACCATCTTTTTGGCAATTGATTGATCCTTGACAAGGGCCCAACTGCAAAATGTTGAAGTTCACATAATTAGAGAGACAAAAAGGCAAAGACATCTTGTTCAGTGTTCGCCTACATTTCCACTTCCTCAGCTGTTGAAAGTCTGGTAAATGGACCTAGATACAAACTGTGGCAGCGCCAGGTAAATACCACACTTTGTGTGTTTAAAGTATGACCAAGTACCTTAGTGTTAAACCATCAGTCTAGCTTTAGTCTGTTAGATTACTTTCTGTCATATGTAGAGTGAATAACCACTCCCCAATTGCAAAAGCAGCTTTTAGCAGAGAATCTTTCTGATAATTCGAGAATATGGAATTCCAGTAACTGTCACAGTTATGCTGTTATGTGCTGATTAAGTACTGTATAGCTACAGTTGTACTGGACCAAAGAGGAACTTGACATGATGATACCAACGATGAATAATCATGACCGGTGTATGATAATGACTATATAAAATTAATTTTGAAGTAGAAACAATATATTGCTTGAAGATATTGTGAACCCCTTGTAGTTTGTTGCATCATAAAGTGCTCGTGCCTTCCATCTAATGAAGCAAGAGGTTTTGAGTTTGATTCAACATCAAAGCAATTCCTTGAGGCCAACCCCAGGAACCCAGGGCTGTGACTAATTACCAGTGTAGCCAAGATGGTGATAGCCACATTCGGGGGAGATCTTGAGTTTACAAGCAATAAAACACCAATTGTAGATATTGTCGCACATACTGATTAGCTTACCCGATGCGCATCCCAGCATGGCCTGTTGATTTTGAGACAGTGAACAACATCAGCTCATAATCTGCAGCCGATGTTATGGGAGTGTATTGTGGCCAGTAGTAAGCAAGGTCATGCACCAATATTCCTCCACTTCGATTGACCACTGACTGCCTGACAAAGCCATCTGGATTATTCGGAGAAGTGACCAGCTCAATGTAGGGGCCTGTCTTGGTGAAGTTGAGTGCATCCCCTCCCCATTTATACAGGCCTGACTTCAGGCAGTCAGTTGCGGCTGGGTATGACTGCAAGTATTGGCATTTGAATAATAAGCAACACGAAGTAAATTTCTAAATAATTTCATAGTATGAAAACTCACACACTAAAAACTAAATTTTATGAACTTATGGGCTTGATCAGAAATCAAGCTACTACAGCCAATAATAATATCAAAGAGCATCACTTTTACCATCACAATCACTCACGTATCACATAAAATTTACTCGCATTGCAATGATTTTGCAAAGAACATATTGTACTTACAAATGGCTTCAATTTATATCTATGGGTAAATGATTCTTTATCATAAACTACTGATGTAACACTTACTGAGTAAAATGGAGCCGCGGACACCACGCTAAAGGGTTCAGATGCATCATTTGCTGTGAAAGCATATAAAGCAGCTTGAAACAGCTGTGAAGAACCCGTTCCAACTACAATGTGACGACCCTCTGTTATTGCATTACCAACCACTTTATGGAGCCGAGCAATCTCCTTGGCAAGCTCAGGCTCCAAAAACCAGCAGAGGTTCCCAGCGTCTGAGAAGTAACTGGTGAACTGCCAGCCCGGTATCACCACTGTGGTTTTATCACCCATTTCTTGCCAATATCTCTCATACATTGTAGGATCACCGCTGCATGAAGGAATGTTGAACTTAGAACCATCAGACCCATGGCATGTGCTTTTATATACTATGTCCACAAAAAATGGCTTGCCTTTTTAACTTATGAGGATATAGAACAAAGACAACTCGAAGAGGAATGACACAAGAGCTCTATAGCAAAGGCTATCAATTTGTGACAAGCAGTAAATTCTTGGTCTATAAAATTATTCTACCTCGTTGATATTTCTGCCTCCTAATTGCCTATCATTTCGTCCATCAGACTAACAAAAGAAAAGATAGGCCTGACAATATTAGTCTTGTCCAGTTCAAAAAAATATTTATTTACAGTCAGACAAGAAGGTCATGGTAATCCTAGTAAGATTTCCTTACATGAGCAAGTGTGAAGAACGGATGTAAAATTTGTATCCCATGGTGTTATATGTATTCAAGTAAGATAATATCTTAGGGCTTACATCATATATCAAAGTAGCATACCTCATGATGCATGAACGGCATTCCAATTCTACATTAAAACAGTTTTATCCTATGTTGTCACGTGACAAAAGTACTTGTTCCCGCACAATCTTTTGCCATCTTACCAGCATACACTTTACACAGCCTCTAATTTCTTTTCAGAAGAGGATATGTTGGAGATAATCATCCAGTTATCTTCATCTTCTAAATATCATTATGATTGATATGACACTCATACTATGCTCAACACTATGCTTATATCAGTCGCTTGACAGCATGCATGGCAGCCCTACAACACACTAAATATGTCAGATGGCAACAGATGGGTGACAAAATCACAATCCCAGGCCCTAACTAGCAATTTCAGAATTATTTCTCTCTACTCAAAACAACAGGGAGTTAACAAGGAAATCTTCCTTGTCAATTCCAAGCAGGCAGAAATTAGATTACCAAGGTCACTACCTTATATCTAAATTTTCCTTCGCAGCTTTTCAAGGCACTTTATTTACTCTATACTCCATACCTAAGTCATTCTCTTGAATCCTATTATTGCCATGTATGCAGCCCACAACATTGCAGTATATACTCATTTCATTTCAGCTGTTTTCACATTCTTATTCATCTGTTTTGGGTCTTTTGAAGTGGCAGTCCTATCTGTGTGATAATTTTTTGTGCTCATAGCTATATTACCAACTCTCATTGATATGATGCCATGAATTGTCGATATGACTGTGTCAATTTGCAACAAAAGAGACCGTTGTTGTGGTTTTGGCACCCATTTGTTGCCAACCTCTTTCAATTTTTATAGGATCAGCGCTGCATTCAATTTCAATTTTTATCAATATAATTCTTTATAAAAACCATAAATGGAATGACCTTATACATAACATGTCAAGAACAAGCTAACCACATACTTTATTAGGATTTTGTTACACATGTCAAGCAACTTAACGAGGACATTTTACGGTTGCCAAAGAACAGAATTTGCTCCCAATACTTGCAATTCGTGCTTTGAGAATCGGATATTTTCTTATAAAATATCTCTAACAAGTGCCCCTAAAACACTAGTTAAAGGAACCCAATACATTAAATGTTAAGAGTGGTCTGCAGAGGTATGTATTAAGCATTGACGGATCTTATGACTAGCACATCTCAGTATGTCTAGAAAAAGAATAGTTTAGGCTTACTGGTCAAGATTGATCACATTTCTCCCGTCATCCGCATCTCCCCCATTTACAGCCAATGGTGAAGGTGTGGGGTGCATGTTTTGAATGGAACTGGCTTCAGTTTTGGACTCTTCAGCAATCTGAGCATCTTTTGGCTTCTCCATGGAAATTCTGCTTACTTTCTCTCTTCTTTGTCGAATAATTTTGAGCACTAAGCTCACATTAAGTGCAACAGAAAGCAGTAACATGTGTCTTGGTGAAAACAGAGACCGAAGATTTTCCATTTCGCTCGAGAAACGAGATCTAAAACCAAGAATATGGAAATGAGAGTATTACTAACTAAAATAATCAGAAAATGCAGTATCAACTATTCATACAAATAAGGAAACGCGGCTAAAAAGAAACAGTAAATAGACGCTGGGAAAAAGGAAAATTTTTATGGATGCAATCTTCATCAAATTATTCAAAAAGTCATAGAGGCTGGCAGTTCAGGCTGCTTGACAGATAGTGGGTGCTGGCAAAGAATAAAAGAATCAGTTAGTGGATGCAGTCTTATCTGATGAAATAAGGAGTAAGGGCATAGGATTCACAGTCTGTCTTAAGAAATTCAAAGGAGTCAAACAGCTTTATGCCTATAAAGTGATTCTACATTAACATTTCCAAACATACTGGGATATAAATATGCACTGCTTAAAATGATCTCAAAAAGTGTATTCCAAAAACTAGTTTGGCACTCAACAACATGATAAAAACGGCCAGGGATTAGCAAAAATTACGTTCTCAAGGTGAGGCACTTTAACTTAGCAAAGCTCTAGTATGGGACCGAGCCCCAAGCACTTAAATGCTGAGCCAAGGATGCTGCGCTTCCACCTTGTGCATAGAAACAGTAAAGTGAGCTTCCGATGAGATAGCCCCTTGGCAATGAGTTGACCATAGACAAAAAAATTCAGGAATAGTGTCGACAAAAGTTCATGGCATTTTATATGGAGAGAGGCGGGACTTATCATATGACTGAAGAGTGGTAGAACAGATTTGGAAAGAACAGGCCACACATCTAAAATTGTGCCATCTTGTACTTCAGTGAACTTGTGTATCCTTGTTGGCTACGAGGGCCATAAAACGAAGTGCCCCCGGTACAATGCAACTTAAAATTAGAGCATACATTCATACCATTTTATGTAAAAATCTACCATAGAACTAGGAACCAGGACTCATCTGAAAGTTCACAAAAACTTCCATTTACCAAACTGAGAATCAATAATCAAGCTACTCAAGCCAGCTTCTTTGTCACAAATAGTACAATCGAGGGAGAGAAGGAGAGACTGAAGAGATTATCCATATTTAGTACCAAAGCTAACTGTTGCGCAAATATTATCGTTGATTGCCAAAGTCAATCCATTTTCTAACACTTAAGCTTCTGCAGAGATCGTTAAGTCACTTAACATCATCTGAGAGCTTGGGTGCAAGTTTTAACTCCCAAAATTTCTCCTTTTTTTTCTAATGGGCAAGTTTCTTCTATCACTATGCTCCTGCTCTCCACTTGTTCAATTTATTCGGTTCTACTCATGTTGAACATTCGAGAAAAACTACTACGTCTCACGAAAAATTTCAACTTTTTGAGAAAATTGTTCATGAACAGTGCGTATGCAAAAGCTTTTCCATAAAGGCACCTAAAAGAATCCACACACGCAAGGCAACTCATCCACCCAGTCGTCGTCATGCTTTACTCAGGTCATTACCAGCGCCCGAGCTAAACAATCTCTATCGCAACAAATTCCTTCTACCACCAACCAACCATACATGAAAACGACGCAAGGAGAGACAAAAAAACACCACCAGCAGTCGCTCACTCCATCATCCTTGCATGTAGTGTTCTACCGCCGCAAAAATCAAAGCAAAAGCAAAAGCACACGCTCGCCAAAGTAAACACCTCGACAGCCCAACAGAGAAAAACCACGCACAAGCCGTCGATTCAAACGAAAAGTACCCACCTCGCAGCGCACGCGAGAGCAGTGGATATCCCTCAAGCTGAGAAGGAAATGCGCGACGAGAAACGCCAAGACGCCGAGCGAAGCCGTTCGCTCATCGAGTGCTCACGAAAAGGAAGAAAGGGAAGGGGAAAGCTCAGCTCAGCTCAGCTCGGTCGAGGAGCCCCCTTCACCGTTCACGCGGCGAGGCCACCGCGCTGGGTTCTGGCTGGCAAGCTTGCTCGCGAAGGGAAAGCGAGCCAAAGCAAGGAAGGAACCCGGATTTCTTCGCCGCTTCAAGAATCGGCGACTGCAACAAATGCTTCGGGGCGGGGAACCTGCAGGGACGGAGACGGAGCGTGAGCGGGAGGAGCAGAGGAGGTGGGCGGGGAGGGGAATGCAGCGGAAGCAGCCATTGTTGTACGGACGCGGAGATCAAAAGTTGGTCATGGGGAAGAAGAAAGTTTCCGCCTTTTGGAATTGCCGCTAAAAAAGTGAGATCTTCGTCTTCTCTCTCTCTCTCTCACTTTCAAAGCAATTAAAGGAAAGATTTATTGTTAGTCGCTGCCACTCTCAGCTAGTGGGTTTCCATCGCCTTTCACTCACTCACCCCAAAAAAAATAAAATTCTTTTTTCTACTTTTTTGGCATTAAAATTCACATAAAAATTAATGGAGATGATTTGTCGGAAATTTCAAATTTTTCGATCGCCCATTTGAGCTATTTAATTTTTAAATTACCACCATTCGAATTTTTACGACGATTAAGGTAGTCGGACATGACAAGGCAACGTTATTTCTAACAAATTAGTTTATTTCTAAATTTCGTCCATTCGAACTTTTACAAGAATAGGGTAGTGGGACATAGGAGCGCGACATTATTTCTATAATCACACATCATGATTTATTCTCGTATGCACATATTAATATTGTATCGAAAAATCAAGATCTTTGTCTTCAAATATCTTTAGTGATAAATATTTCTCGAGTAGTGACGAGCAGCACAATCAACGATTTATTGGGGCCACAGACAATATTTAGATATTGGAGCATCAGAATAGTGGGGGTTTTTCTCGATCTCCAAATGCTAACCGAGACGTGCCACGATGGTTAGCATCTCCTCGCTTTCGCTTTCGACTGATGAAAGCAAAAAAAGTCAAGCAAGGCTTTGAATCCTCGGCAGCAAACTTACTAAATTCGACTAGATTAATGGGTTGACTTAGTGAGTGCAAAAGAACAGATACCGGGTCCTAATGATTGCTTTGTGACTACTAAACTAAGATTAGCTGCCTTAATTTAACAATTACTAGTGCACGAGAGCACAATGTGGCCAATGTCGACTAAACCCTAATTTGTTGTTCAAGTTGGGGCCCCACCTGGACCTAAGTCCCATTCCATTCCATAGGTCTCCACCTTGGTGGGGGTCCACGTGACAGGCACGTGTGGTGAGGGGTTTTGTATATAATATGAAAGATGTTGGAAAATTCCAATTGTCCCATACAAGGAAGTTGACCAGACAACAGCTCAAATCAGTGGGTGGTGTGACTGGTCCACAAAATCTGCACTCTGAAAAAGGCTGAGCTAAGGCCCACTACCACATTCCGGGACCATCATCGACAGTTCAGTCATCATCATCTCCCCCCCAAAAAACAAAGACAAAAACAAAAACATTCTAAACCAGCATCATGGTCATCTACATAGTTCAACCCGCGTCATCCTTAACATCCATAGCCATCTAAGTCCAACTCGACCCGACTCAACTCGATCGAAAGTTGAATACTCGGTGCTCAGATCGAGCTCGACTGTTGTACCGCTCGATCTAGCTCTCGACCCGATGATGAACTTTTTCTTTATAACTAAACTTGATTATCATATTTAACCGATTCAAATTTGAGTCGGACCTCTATATATATATATATATATATGTGTGTGTGTATCACGCAAAGACTTTGAGTAGTATAAGCTCTCCTTGATGGGAATCCACGAATGGGCCAATGCAGTTAAGGCGGGTTGATGTCGTGGCCGCCGCCATCGTCGTCACCGAGCTAGAGTGGTCCTTGTGCATATAAAGTCTAGGAATAAAAGGGTCATGGTGGGTACGTGTTGAAATCCACATCCCAATAATGAAATATGGTCCTTTCTCAGTTATCATCAGTTCAAGTTGCGGGTAATGGTGAGATAGTGTGGATATTTCAATGGCAAGGGAGGGTCCCCTACTAGGCCAAAAGTCACATGATTTGTGGCCATCATGGTCCATGCATTCCAACATTCGAGGGCTCATTAAGAGCCCGTTTGATTCGACTTTGAAAAAATATCTTTCGAAAAATGTAAATACTTTTGGGTTAAAGAAATTTTTTGAAATACAAATAGTGTGTGATAAATTGTAATTTTAAAGTGCATTGAGAACCAATTTTGGCTTAAATAGCGTTTGCTAAAATCACACTTGAAAAAGTTTTTTTTTTTTTCCGGCAAGATTTAGCAGCTGGCGGGAGGCCAGCAAGACTCGATGGCTGGTGGGAGGCTGGGAAGCCTCCAGCGATACTCCGGCGAGGCTAAATCTAGCTGCCAGCGGGCCAGATCTCGCCGATCTTCAGGCTGAACGGTCAAGAGTCTAGTCTACTACTCCAAAGAGCGGATCTTCATGTTCGAAGTTGGCTCAGGAAGCTCCAAAGGATACTTTGGACATCTACGTCAACCCGTGAAATGAACACTGCCAAGAAAACATCATCTGCAATGTGCTCTTTTCTTTTGACAAGGCTGTCTGTTGATGAACCAGAGCTTCTAATTTGACCAGCGAACTCCACCAACAACTCTCATTTCACCACGTTTTTCACCCTCTCTCGTCTTGGAATCTTCTGTTTCTTTTTGGTCAGGAGAAGGAAGGGGGCATTAAGGACAGAGGAAGGACCCAAATTTCTTCAACCCCATCAATTGCAAAACGATATTTTATGTAAAGATTGATGCGAGAGTGGACCAAGGCTCTCTGAAGTCATCCGAGTACTCAATCATGGAAGAACCAAGCCTTAATGGAGGCCATTATGTCTGCTAATCCAATAGCCAAACTTGACATTTAACAGCACACAGATCAATCTTGCAGGCACGGTCACAGCGAAAAACTGGTAGGAGCTCATAGGCAAAATGGCTGGAGCGTGATGTTCTAGCTTCCCTAAGGCAGGCTTCACGAGCTCCAGCCTCGTTTGTCCGAGCAAGAACATGGCTGGAATCATCCAACATCAATGCTCGTGTTCTCTCGAGGCGCACGTCTCACGATAAGCGCACAGTCCTGAATGGAATTCTGGAGAGTTCCGACTTAAAATCTCTCTATATTCGACTCTCGAAAGATGAAAAAAAAAAAGACATTTAATCGCGCAAAGCATGAACGGGGACATGCTAATCTTAGCTTATTTTCGGGGGTGAAGCTGCCTGTATGAAGCTCTTGACTGACCAGCGGACAGGTTATATGAAATGCAGGACCTTCACATTTTCACCAAGTTTTTCATACAGCTTAGTTCTTCTGCACCTAAGGGCCCCAGAACTTCTTCACCTTCATTGATTACATTTAACTTGATTAGGTAAAGAAAGCTCAGGGGACTACAAAAGCACTAGGGGAGTCAAAACGAGTACTCAATCACGGTCAATTTGGAAGAACCTGGCCATGGGACTTGAATGGAGACCATCATCATGTCTGGTCCATAGCCAAACTTCACATCCACACCATCCATCTTGCAAGCCTTTGGCCTTTCTGATGCAAACACCCTCATCTCACCGCACCCTCTCACTCCGACTCTCACCGAGCTCTCTCCTCTGGAGAACTCCAGTGACTGGACAGCCCCGCCGGTGTTGAACATGTCCACCAGCCCGATGGGTGCAAACTGGACGGGTTTTTTCGGGAGGACGGTCACCGGAGAAACCGTTAGGAGCTCATAGTCGAATGGCTGGAGAGTGAACGCTAGCTTCCCTGAGGGCTTTAGGAGCTCAAGCCTCTTTTGCTGGAACAAGAACACGGCGAAGACATCCACGTCTTGGACTAACATTGGCGGATTCGCATTCTTCCATTCTACATCCTCGGGACTTGCGGTGCAAGTTATCTTCTTTGAGAACTCGGAGTGACACTTATTGGTCCGTGCTCGGCGGCACCATCCCCCTCCTTGACAGTTGAATAGTCCTACAACACCTGAATACTATTCACAGCAGAAGAGAATTCGATTCAATTTGGTCGAAAACACTTAAGGCGATTCATCGTTATCTCAGCTGGTAAAACAGGACAAGATTCGGGGATCGGCTACTCAACTTACTTACTTTGTTAACATTCCAAATCTTGAGCATGGTCTTCCCGTCGTGCACCGGGTCATCGAAGAGGCGGTCTCGGGTTGGAAGCGCATGGTACTGGCATCTCAAGATGGACCCATCAGGCAAAACCAGGCTTCTCAGCAGCTGGAAGTTGTGCTGTCCCACATGATCACTCACGTATACAGGTCCTCCAGAGATGGCCCGAGAAGCGGCATGGAAATCGGCACAAGGGTGAGTGGATTGGAACATGTCCCAGTCAGGGTGCATGAAGTTCCCTATCCACAGGCTATTGTAGGCACAATGCACCATATGGCACCCTTGGAGCCAAAAGGATGCTATCGGATCACCAGACGGGTCGGTGCACCAGAAATCGTCACCTGCAACAAACAAACAACTTACTGAAACCAATAGAAGAACAGAGGAACATTCTGAATTGAAACCCCTCAAAAATTTTCTGGTACGAGGATATTCAGAACGTGGTTCAGTTCAATGTGAGCAACGTACCAACACGTCCGAGAGAGATCGTCTCTGTCCCCAAGAACATGAAGTCATTGCAATGCTCCATGCTCGCAATGACGCTGTTCCCTTTGAAATTCTTCCTCACCGAAGCGGTCAGCGCTTTGTAATAAGCTTTCCCGAGCTCCACCCGACCGCCAAAATCCTCAGCTAACATCTCAAGTAACTGCACACAAGGATGATCCTCCTGTTTAGTGCTTAAGTAAGTCCATGAAGAACGAGTCACACGAATTCACAATTCAAGTTGATGCTCAATTGAGTCTCCTCAATCTTTTCGGTATAAACGTTTGGCATTGTCCTTTTAGAATCTCTAAAATGTCCTAGAACTGAAACAGACATGAAGTAGCAAGGAATAGTGCCTTCCAAGTTCTAAAAATTTCATGTTCATAACCATCATGAAGGGAAAAACCTATTTGAATGCAATAAGCTAATCAATCATATGAGTAAACACAGTAATACTTCTTTAACATACATGAATCACATCAATCTTGACGCCGTCTATCCCCGCCCGATCGAAGGTGCGAATGGAGCCCATCGTACATCTCGTGCACCATCTCAGGCGGCACCAATCCAATCCCGTTGATCACAATCTTCTCGACAGCCAAATCCTCCATCGTCATCTTCAAGCCCGGCGACAACTCTGGAGTCACGACCTGTGATTCAGGCATACCCTGGGTATCAGGTCGGACCCCGCCCCAATACCCACACAACGCGTGCCACACATACACATGCTCTACAGTCCCAAACTCCTCCTTAAGGTCCCTAACAAAAGCGCCAATGCCCTTCTCATGCACCGCCCTGGGGCTCCGGTAGTCCCTGAACTTGTAATTTTCCTCGAACCGTATGAGCCTGCAAGGCATTTGCTCGCCGGGCGGCCGTCCTATTGATGCCTTCCTGATCTGTGATCGGGTCATCATCATGACAGATCGACTGCCAGCCGTCGTCTATGAGGACTAGGCCCGGCGGGCACCCCCCTCCACGAGGGACTTGACCCCTTCGCGCACACCGCTCGGGTGGACCTTAAGATAGAACCCATCCCAAGTGCACCAACCGAACTTGTCCACGATACCGGGCGGGTCTTTCTCTTCCAGGAGCTTGAAGGTCCCTAGGTGGATCCTGATTTCTCTCATTGCTTCCTTGATTAGAACATAAGGGTCATCCCCAGCATGCATGTACAAGCACCTCCTGAAGCTTGAACTACACACCTGCAAGGACACAGAAAACTATCAGGCTTCATAACTTGAACAGCTGAGGAATAATCTCTCACTAGAGCAGTCAAAATGTCGAGTTTAATGAACATATGTGAATTGTCACCTTGGAGGAACCACTTTCCACGCAAACATCCACGTAGTCGTCAACCCCAGGCTGGAGAGAGGCCCTGAAGGGGCCGTCGATGAGCGGAAGTAGCAGAACGTAGGGACGACCGACGTCGTTTTTGTCCAGCATCATAATCTGCGTCTCGTGCTCCACGTCTCCCCCGTCGTCCCGAGCCAGTGGGTGGTCCACCACACCTTGAACCTGAAGATGCTCATGAACCTTATGCCCCTCAGCCTCCCCACCGGAGCCACGTGGTGGCACCTCGGCTCAGCGGCGTCGAACCCCACGAAGAATGCCGCTGCCGCCGCGGCTTTCTCAGGTCCGGCGGCCACTATGTTGCAGGGGACTTGGGTGAGGATCGGGTGGCCATTCGCGACGAAGGTCCAGCCTTCGAGGGCAATCCACGGTTTCGTTTCGGAAGCGACGAGCGGCGTTATTTCCACGGCGTTCTTGGTGAGGCTCGGAGGAGCCCTGGAAATCGGAGCTGTTTACTAGGGGAGAACGGCAGGATGTATCGACAAGTTGTGGTCTCGCAGTTACGTGGAGATCGGAGGAGCAGGGGGAAGAATTGTGGCTTACTCCTTCATGTCTAGAACAGAGATTGTAGACACGGTTACTATGGCGTCGACATTTTCTGGAGGTCCGAGGTCCTGTATATGTACACATATATACATGTGCATAAGAACAAAGTTGGATTAATGAACTGCTGTGCAAAACGGTGTTCTTCAGAATATTCTAGTGTACGAATATCGGTGAGGTCATTGAGGTTCGCATTCATCTCGTTCACCGAACAGATTCTTTCCTGGCGAGCTTATTCACTTCCTGCATAATGGGCTGTGGCAAGCACCATTTCATGATAGAATCGAAAATTGGACCAGTTCATATTCCCAAAATCGAAGAACCATTCTCTCGAGTAGGTTTCGGGGCTGGGAACTTGGAACAAGTTTTCGTATTTTTCTTGTTCTATGTTGTCACATGATTCTACGATATTCCACGAAGTCTAATGGTAAGGGTGTAATTCGAAACCCCCAGTCCGAGCTTTCATTCCCAGCTTAAAAATACAGATGGAACCCAGAGCTATAACGTACGGAATAAGTTCTAGAGTAGCTTCTGACAGATAGGTTAATGGTGAAACTGGACCGATCCTAAAATCGCTCATCCCTAACGATGACAAATGGAAGTTCGAATGGCCGTAAGTTAAACAACTCAGAAAAGGGACAATGTTCGATTCGGCCGAGATTGAACAAAGTTGGGATTTCCTTGTGAACTCCCGGTTGGTGGTTGGTTACGTGAAGTCGTCGGCTCTCAGGGAATGTAAAGTTCCCGACCGTCAAGACCGACAATTGTTTCGAGATAAGGAGGAGTAGATCCTACACGGTCGTATCATGAGGTATCTTAAGCTGCAGAAAACGGCAAATAGCTGATCGGTGCCGCTTTGCCGCTTGGACAACACATGCCCTACGGGTCGCCTCCTGCGTCCATCCAACCGATACTACCGGTTCAAATCTGCAATTTTACTCCCAGGAACAAAGGACCCGGTGACGTGGACAGGCAGAGGGTGACGTGGCGGAAGCAAGGAGACCCGAGCTTTCAACTCAGCTATCGGCACATTACGCCACCTGGACTTGGTCGAGACGCGCCACGTCGAGCTTTTGCATGGGCCTCTCTCAGAGAGATGCTACGGAACCCAGTGCCGTGAACATGCAGCCAATCACACTTCCATGTTCTTTTCTGTTTTCAGAGCGCAAAAAAAAAAAAAAAAAAGACTAATGTACAAGCAAAAATCAAGACTGAGGATAAACCCTCCAAGGAAATATGACGGTCCTAAAAAAAAAAAAAAGTTCCATTTTTTAAATCAACTCTCTAGCATCGTTGCTTCTTTTTTGTCCTCAACAGTAGAAACTCTAACGCTCATCGCATCAGGCGTAGATTTCGGAAGCTGCAAGTGCTTGTTCTTTAATCTTCTCAGCTCGACATCCTTCTCTTCCAGCTTCTCTTGCAGGATGACCACCTACATTGAAGAGAGCAAGACTATCAATCTCTCTCTACCTTGGCTTTCAAACTTAAGGCAGATCCCATGAACTATGCACAGAGAGAGAGGGAGAGAGAGAGAGACCATTTCATTTGACTTCTCAACGTCATTTGTGAGTCCTTCCATGTGTTCATACAGTTCTGCATGCAACAACCACCGGCGTACTTAGCGATTTAGTAGCTAATATAAGAGCCTTGCTGGAACATGAAGAAAGAAACCATTGTATCTCTATGCAGTGATAATACACATTTGAAACCGTATGCATGATTGACCTCAAAATCCTTAATTTCCTTCAAAGATGAGTGAAACTGTTCATGCAAACACTCTCTCAGATGATTCGGCATCCGAGAATCCCACAGAAAAACAATTTACAAGACAAAAAGGTCACCATTGACATCAGACATGTAGGGTTCTCATGAACTAATAGCTACAAAAAGAGCTGTACGAAATTGAAAGACAAGGATAAGTGCATAAGGAGTAAAATGCGCGTTCAGACCTTCGAATTGACTCCGCAGCTCCGCGTTCTGCGACTTTTGTAAAGCCAGTTTCATCGAAAGTTCATGCATCTACAAGCCGGAAACAGTGGACAAACAAGTAAACAAGCCTGAACATCTTATTCTCAAAGTAGTTAAGACGGAACCCATACATTCACAGACGAGTGCTGTTTTTAACTATATTCATAAGACTAGAGATAGTAATGGAATGGGTGTTACAAAAGCATAGGAATTAAGAACATGCGCTCCTGGATTCTCTCTCTGTTTGTCACAACTCTACGAATCTTCAACATGGTTCAAAAGTAATCATATCACATCTAAACTCAAATGCTCTGGTTCCTCATGGTAAGTGTTTCACAATGTGATATTACCAAGCAAAGCAACCGTACTTCTGATGCCTTGCCAGGACTCAATTATGTGATTCAGATTAGAACAAGGTGCATTGGAGCTTAAACAAGTTTTCTGAAAACACTGCGCCTCAGTTTACTACAGAACTGTTACTATAATCTTTGACTCAAGCAGGAAAATACATTAATCAGTAATTCAAATTTGCAGGATATCAAGATAAAGATACAGAACCTTTCCCTCAGCTGCTTGATTCCCAATCTCCTCATTTTCCTCTTGCAGGGTCCTGCATTTAGCCATGAGCATCTTACCCATCTTGCTCTGTGGAGTGAAAGTAACAGCAGCAATATGATCCTGCAACTCCTTCACCTTCTTGTCCTTCTCCTCTAGCAAGTTCTAGCATTAGAACAAACATTCAAATTTAAGAAGCATCAGCAATGACTAGGTATCTTTTTCGAGATCCTTAACCAAGGACAGAATTATCGGAGGCCTATTTGGGGCAAAAAAGTATATTCATATAACATATGGCAGAATGCAGGAACAGTAGAGCTAGGAAAGCAGAAAACATTGATGCCATGAAATCAGCTAGTCTGAGACCATGAAAACTGAGTCTTGATAACAACAATGTCACGTCATTTCTTTGATTTTGACAGATATTAACAAGAAAAGACAAGCTGCCATTAAGAACTTGCATACGAAATCATTAAGTTTACTTGTGGCTTTATAGAAGGAAGATCCTACTCTGAGGAAATCCTAAAACCAAGAAAACCAAATGTCAGGTAAATTTTTTGGGAAAGTCGGAAGATTTTTAGCAAAGATTTCAGCAGGAAACACATATACACATAAAAAAAATTCTAAACAAAGTCTTAACTTTTAGTCAACATTGCACCAGAAAAAGGGATTCTTCTATTAAGAAAGATAATGAGAAGCGTCTTCAGGCAAATGTGCCGTGGAAATGTAAACTCCCTTTTCTTGTGGTGTGTACTTGTCCAATTACATACATCGCCAAGTTTTCACGAGTGTCTTTTCCCCTAAGACGCTTGTAAACAAGACAATCTGACTAATACCATGTCCATATAGCAAAGAAAATGGAAAACCTAAGTTCAATATCCAACGAAAGTTCAATTCAAAAGTTCTGCCACAGACCTTTAGACGGGTGAACTCTTCATGAATTGCCGGATCTAACAATAACCGCCTTGTCTGTCAACAAAACAAATGTGAATAAGCCAAAAATTAAGATGCCAACTCCAGAGCGATAACTTGCACACAAATGAGTGGCTCCAAAATTGGCCATTCCTAAGGATTACCCAACTGAAACAGTCCAAGTTACCAAAAGTTGTTCCCTCCGAGCCATCAAGCAAATTAAGAAAATCTTCTGCACAGCAACAGCCAGCCAATCCTAATTCTTTTTAACCAAAATATAGGTCTTATCCCCATCATCACCCAGAAAAATCCTAGGAAGACACACACTTGGGTAATCTACCGTGGCGTGCAAAAGCAAGAGGATTAACTGGCAAGCTATAACATCACCAAGATACTAATAATCAAGTAGGATCATCAACTGAATCTCTTAAATATCAAAACACAGTGCTCACAGTCTTGAGCTTTCCCGTTCTAACCCAAGAATCATTATTCAAGCAGATTTACCAAATAGAGTAGCAGTGAAAAATAGCCCTATGCCTATTAGCTTCTGAATTAAAAGCAACACGAAACTAATATAGTTCAGACTAGCATTCAAGAGAACACATCTATTATTCCTTGTCTTCATGTTCAAAGATTTTTATAGAACGGTGTAAATATCAGGAGTACATCAAAGCCAGGAGAACAACCACCTTCTGATATATCCACACAGTTGTTTTATTTAAAAAGGACAAAAAGTTGCACACATGGCACATACATGCCGAAAGTCATATATGGTAGTATAAACAATGAGAAATGTATGGTTTGTCACTATAAAAGAGCAGACTGTATACGACCACAGGCCATTCATGTCAAAACTTAAAAATGGAACACAGTAAACCTCCGCAAGCCATTCATGTCAAAACTCAAAAGGGCAATATTTAAAGCATTATCTTCAAAAGGATAGACTTCACTCTCAGAAAAATCGTACACAAGATACACAGTAATTGAGGTTTCATATGCATTCAGTTGTTACCATACAATAGAAACATATTTCAAGAAGCAAGATATATCCTGCTTTACCTGCATAGATGGTGGCTTGAGTTGTGTTTTTAAGTCTCGAACAGCAGACTGAAATAAAAGGGAAATTTTGAGTTGGACAAAATGCAGGATAAATATTACACATGGGAAGCAATTTTAAACAGCTAGCAGGTGATGAGCAAACATCAAAAGATCCCAGCTGACTATTGTGAAGGTGGCCATTATATACTATCCCTGAAGTGATTATACTTTTTCTTCTATCAGTGCTATTGTTCCTGTTTATTCTTTCTATTCCTTTTGTGGAAAAACTCTCTTCTTTTGTTGCCAAAAGTCTTTGCCATAAAGTACCTTAAGAGAAATTATGAGAAATATCCCCTGATAGATTAAAATAATTACTACAGAATCCACACTCAGAACAACCAAGGAGGCAAAAGATAATCAAAACAATCGATCTTGGTAACTGGAGTATCAATGCAGTCAGAATCATATGCATTTTGTTTTCATCTCCTTATCAATTAAGTGCCTATATAGTCGATGAGACACCAAACAAAGCGATATAGGATAAAACAGCACCACACGTACAAACTGTTCTAACAATCTCCACATCCACAATAAAAGATTCACCTTTAACTCAGCTATCTCCTGCTCCCGTTTTGCGAATGTTACTATGAAAGCAGCTTCCTTTTTCTTAGCCTTTTCCAGCTAATAAAGAAAAATTGAATCAGTAAATAAAAAGCAACTTTTTGAGTGCAAAATCAAAGAAAGGGAAAGAGAAGTATACTGAGAACCAACCTGCTCTCTCAATCCCTCTTCTGAAGATCTAAGCGTCTGAAGACAGTTGATTATCATCTTGGGCTCTGCAAGGAAGAAGTCAGTCTATCAGAATATATACAGGGATAAGTGTCAACTAACCCTCTCATGCTCGTGTCATACGTCCAAATCCAAAGATTAATACCCAAATTAATACGAAACTAACCAGGAGATGTCCCAGACGGTATGAAGGACTCATTTCGGAATGAAGAATGCCACTTCTCAATCTCAGATTTTGCAGCTTCAAGTTCTGTCTGGAAACCCAACCATATTAACAACCCAAAAATTTTCACAACCAAAAAAGTTTCAGATATGAATAAATAGACAAATCAATAGGTCATAGATTGAATCGCCTGCAACATTCACATTCTGCTAAGTAAGACCAGATCTCTATTGACATCAACCATTAAGCCATAATGGGAACTTGAGATACAAGAAAAGCAGCATACGTCATATCTCAGGCAAGTGAGTTTTATATTTCAATTTGAAAAAGAAAATGCCATAACTCTTTTAATATACCATCACAACAGCACAAACAAGTGCCTTCAAACAATGAAAGAGGTCAAACTGAAAAGAGAGCATCCAAATTCTCATAAACCAAGATGATGCCTTGAAGATGGGGATTATTCGCGAAAATTATGTCACGCATGGAAGTGTAGCAAGTTTGAACATTGAGCAACCTATAATTCAAAAGACAATCCTCAATTTATTTTAGCATCTCTAGCACGGCCCTCATCAATGTTAAAGCTTCACAATAAACATGATTCTTGCAACGAGAATCGTTGAACCAACAATTAGAAAAAAAATGCAGCAAAGGATAAGATGATGAAGACCTAATGCAGATTACATACTTGGCATGTCGTAAGAGTTTCCTTGC
The DNA here is from genome assembly GCA_021437795.1 of Rhodamnia rubescens. Taxonomy (NCBI): domain Eukaryota; kingdom Viridiplantae; phylum Streptophyta; class Magnoliopsida; order Myrtales; family Myrtaceae; genus Rhodamnia; species Rhodamnia rubescens. The sequence goes on along the minus strand of JAILYA010000002.1, from coordinate 5,489,618 downwards.
AGTTCTGAAGACTGAAAAAAGAAAATATGAAATTTATGAGATTCTCAAGCTAGATAGGTTGAGAGACATGTTGGAAGCATGCCAAAAGTACAAAACCACAAAACAAAAACAGAAAAATTAAAGTGCTCATTTACCTCTCACGAAGTGACAAGATCATTCCCGTAGCCGCACCAGGAGCATTTTCTTCTGCTTTTGCTTTACCCTGTAACGAGAAAAAGAGACTAAATTTTGATGCAGAAAGGTGATGATTAAAAAGAGGGGTACTTTGAAAATCGAAGGCCTGAGTGAAAATGAAACTCAAAAATCATATGCAAGTAAAAAACAGGGGAAATGTAAACTTCCACAAATTATGTCAAATAGCTTAAGATGCTGAGAATCTACTTTTTGAAGATAACATAACCCGCAATAAAACCATAACACGGCCTTTAAGTTAACTATTCAAGTGAGGAAACAATGGGAAAAGTCTCAATGGTTGTATCCCAGAACAGAACCAACAAACCAGAGAGCTAGTAGACTGCAAAGATAAATATTCTGCGAGGAGCAGCAGTTGACAAAACAACACATGACCCAATGCCCATGCTCGTGCAAGCACGCCTGCTTTCATTCTTTTTGAGAGGATCAAAATGGACCAGTGTAAACTAAAGTACTTGTATTTGGCCAACAACTAAGTGTCGAAACTGGCCGACCACCAGCAGAGACACAGGCCTCCAAGAACTGAAATTTATGCCTAGCACTCTCGGCCATACAAATTATGAGCACGCATTTCTACAACCAGCGTAAAATTGGACGGAAATGGAGTGTCTTCTCGACGCTCCGGCACACTAAACACAGAGAGGTACCTTCTTGGATCCAAAGATATCGTCTTCATCGTCCTCAATGTCTCCGAAACTCCTCTTATTGCCTGAAACAGCATCGCCAAGATAAATCGCCACCGAAGTCGCGTGAACCTCAGAAAGACGTAATCAATGCGGGGTACAAAAACCTGAACGCCTGGCATCATGAGTTCCAGGAATATCTCCACCGAAATCGTCCTCCTACAGCGAGAAACGAACCATTAGAATGCTTGCGTCGGTGAATCTGCATTACGTACGTGACCGTGACCGTGACCGTGCGAGGAACGGAAGCGGCTTACCTCGTCGAGATGGCTAGAAGCCATGGAATTGGGGGAGAGAAAACCCTAGAAAAATTTTCATATTCACTTTTGAAGGTGGGTGCTTTACCCCTGTCTACACTGGGCATGATCCCCTGAAAATCCCAAATTCCATGCCCCTGCGCCAATCTATTTTTCATGTCACCAATATCCCAAACTTGTATTGATAACTCTGACTTCTAATCCATTAGGCTTGAGTTTAAACTCGTACCAATAACCCAAAAGTATATTCCATTAGATTATTATCCATAATGTCCATTAAAAATTCGACCTAACGCCGTCAACTTACCGATACCGATAACTTTAAAGATATTTCGTTGGACTATCGTTCATAATAGCCATCAAAATCCGACCTAACGCCGTCTGTTTGATGATATCGATAACTCGAAATTATATTTTGTTAGACTATGACCATTGAAAATATGACTTGATGTCGTCCACACATGCTGCCACGTCGATTTTTCGCTATTGTTATGGGTGGAATTGTGAGAGAAAGTAATTTTGAATAACTGGCACAAGTCTGAGATACTGATAAAATGCATGAGTATTCCGCTAGGAAAAGTTGAAGTCTTTTGTGAAGTTTCCCTTCTATAGTAGCCTATTTGTGGAAATCACCGTCTACTTTTGAGCCAGTTCTCAACGACCCGAATTTGTCCAGCTAACTGGCATGGAGCTTTCCGTGAAACAGAGAAGAAAGGGGATCGATGGGCGAAATGCTCTGAAAAGAAAAAAGATGCATTGCCAGGCGTAAGTAACAGGCGCCGTTCCTTTCAGAATATGGAGAAGTCTAAAGCAAAATATGAACGGATGAAAGAAACAATTTTTTTGGTTGAGAAAATTAATTGCAAACATGAGGTGAAGTTGTTTTTTGAAGAGAGGATCCGAAATGAATCTTGTCCCGAATAAGGTTATGGAATGACTGACTTAGTTTCGAATAAGGCTCGGATGACATTTTTCGAGCCATGGCTGGAGGCATTTTCTTTCTTATGTTGATCTTCTTCTTCGTTCTTTTCATTTTTCCCCGCTTCCGATGTTCGATCTTGCTCAGCGTCATGAAGTCGTACAACTGCTCCTCCGTTCGGTGTTGGCTCAATGGCGCTGATAACCATCTCTCTCTCTCTCTCTCTCTCTCAGCCATGACCGGACATCTCTGAACTCTTGACCATGGCAATGCCTACTTGAGCTCTAAGATGATGACCATGGCCACCGGGTTTCCTAGCTTGTGACCATGGCCACTCTAGCTTCGAGCTCGTGAAGCCGTGGCAAGAAGTTTTTGATTGGACTCCCTTGAGATCTTGGATTAATGCGATGCAAGCGGGAGATGCTGACTTAATTTGTTTAATTTGTTAATTTGGAGTCACTTTTTTTTTAAAAATTCTGGCTAGAACTTAATTTGAAATCCTTGTGATATCAATTAACATGATTTGAAGTTCAGTATTACTAGTTGGAAGCAAGGGTGAACCGTTTCAAGGTAGATAGGCTCCTACCCCGAAATTGGGAATCGAACAAAAGGGTCGGCTTCCAATTTGTGGAACCGGCCGAGCTGTCTAATCCGATTCTCCAGAGTGTCGAGGTAAAAATCGTGATAATTTGAGAGTAACATAATGGACCTTCTCACAATGCAATTTCTCTTGTAGACCACTTTAACTAGGTGCTTTCGGGTCGGATCGGAGGGTGATTGAGGACTCAAGGAGAGGGAAGATGGACGAGAGGGGGCATCGAGCCGCAAGCAAGAGGGACCGAGGACAATGAGGAGGAAGGCATGACTCGTGAGACCGAGAGCGAGCGTCACCGTCGTGAGCAAGCTACGAAGGCATGAGTGAGAGTGAGTGAGGCCGCGAGACGCGTGACTAAGAGTTTGAGAGTGCGTGTCGCGGGCAAGAGAGAGGCGTGAGTGAAGGAAGGGGCAATTAGGGTTTTCACTTTACAACGTGATTGAGAGTGAACAGTGAAGAATGGACAATTAGTAATTATGGTTCTCGTTTTGTAATATTAAATAGTATTGGTACAACCCCTATGGTCCAAGTGGGTGGTCCATGCTTGGAATCGAGATCCGAATCAATATTTATAGATATCAATTTTTAGAAATCGGAAACCGGATCACTTCCTCGAGAACCGGCTGGTTCGGTCCAAGATTTCTTTGCTCATCCCTAATTGAAATCCGAAGCACGCGAGATTTAAGGATATGTGAATCGCATAAAGCATTTTAATTTCACCTTTAAACAGGGAACTCACTTTTTACAATTGAGGAGAAGAGAGAGTGAGAACGGCCATTGTCGCGAGCTCGAAGCTACGGTGGCCATGGTAGCTACCAGCTCGAAGACGGTGATTATGGCCATGATTGAGAGCTTGGAGATATGGTGGTCATATCCGTGAGCGAGAAAAGAGAATGGCTATCGGCTCGTCGAGCTATCGTTGGATGGAGGAGCAATCACAAGCGATGCCAACACGCAGGCTCATATCGACAAATTCGCAACGTCAAGTGAGATCGGATATCGAAAGTGAGAAAAAGAAAAAAGAAAAAAAATATCTTGGACGAAAATGCCCTCGACCATAGATTAAAATATGCCCGCATGACGATATTTGAGAGTGGCTTGGTCACTTAGATTTACCGTTGGCCCCTTTCTTTTTCCCTTGAAAAAACTCTACTTTAAGCTCATATTTGGAATTTTCCCGCAAAAGAGAGAACTTTCAAATATAAGTTGGAGAAAGTTTGCTGTTGAGAACATCCGAAACCGGACGTGTCCTTTGCATTTAAAGAAATCTGAGCCGGAACGCATGTAAGAATTCCGCGCTAGGTCGATTTGAAAGGACATGAAATTAGGAAGGCCGCTTCATTAACTAAAGTATAAACAACTCAAAATCAAATATCTAAAGTGCATTTTGACCCCCCAAAAACCACAAAAGCTATCTAAAGTAAGAAATTTTTTGCAGACTGTAGTCATTATTCTGTCAAGTATATTCTCTGAGGCTCGTGTTGATTTAAGCATCGAAGGGTCCCAAAAAGCCACCTCCACCTTCGTAGGGGCTTTTTATAAGAGTTTTTCTAACGTGGACTTACCTTAATTGAGATTGATATTTACCGTTTAACGGAGTTTGTTTAATAAGGAAAGATATAAAGATTCTTAACTTGTCGAATATGGGTCTAAGCTAGTGTGGGTTGAATTTGACCAGGCCTCTAATGAGAGGGCTCATGGCCGAAAGGCGAAACGGGGGCGTTCTTCCTTGATATGAGATAATTTGTGCGTCAAAGGGTTAGAGGGGAAGCACTTGGATTCCGAATCATTGTCGTTCCACATCAAGCTCAATCGATTCCAAACCGAGATGCGCCAATCCATTTTCGGTTGTTATGTAGCATTTCTAATTCTGGTTATGGCGATCCTAAGGCGTGCCATTTTCGTGGCTCACAGCTTTTTTCTTGTTCGTGGGTGTGCATAGTGCGTGGAGCCATTAGCTAGTTGAACAAAGAATTCATACGAGGAAGGTTGCGTAGCGACCCAATCAATAATATATGTATAGTACAGTTGATAAACTCATCGTACAAAATTTGGAATCGATTTAGGGTCCGTTTGTTCGAAGGAAATAAGAAATTCTTTTCTAGCTTTCCAATGTTTGGATGATGAAAAACTAATCGGGTATACGAAATACGTTTTCCATGGACTAAAGACAACAAGCTTATATTGAGCGAGAGCACCTTCCCCCTTTAGCAAGAAAGGAATCGCTTTCCCTAAACCATCAAATAAATGAAAATTAACCATTTTTTTAAATGATTTACGTGAAAATGGTTTCCTTTATCTTGAATTTTTCAGTGAAATAAAAGCACCATTAGTATCCTTCAAGAATCAATTAACACCAATAATACAAAGTCTCATTTAACAAGAACACGAAATTTGTAACATTACATATGGAGATTTATAACTATCGAACTTTTCTTAGAAAAATTTCCTTAGCCACATAGAGTTTATTTCACTACATATATATTGACATTTCGAATATTCTCCTCTTTTAACCTCTGCTTAAAGCCTTAATCTAATTCTCTGAGAAAAAAACTCGTAATCTAGTTTACGGGGCCAACAAAAGAATCCAGTGGGCCGGTGGGCTTCTTTAGATGGACTCGGCCGGTTAAAATTTGGGCCTGCCATGGTATCCTAAGTAGGCCCAGCCACTTCGGCCCAGCACGAGAGTCGCTTCCGAGGAGTGAGAAAAGTAAAGAGGGAAAGTATCACTTAGGATCATATTTATCATTTGTTTCGATTCATCTTTGCATAAAACATGGTAACTTTGATTCCACGTGTCAAATACTCTAACAACGGCGAAACGATCTCGATTGATACGTATTTTTTTGTCGTTGTTATATGAGGTTTGATCGTATCATGTCCTGTCATATTCGGATTGCTCTCTTTACAACTGTTTTTTGTCTAGTGTCGTGAAAATGGATATGCGTCCAATATGGCCTGGCCCGATGAAGGTCCAACGTCCAATATCGCCTTTGGCCGATTTTTTTTCCCCTTTTCTTTTTTTCTTTTATCAAATCTGAAAAGTCTATTATCATCACGTCAAATAATTACTATCGTTATCCTGCACAGTGCTATATCTAATAAGTTACCAAATAGTATATTAGATATGAGAAATTCTACCGGTCCTTATCATATCTCTTCTAATCCTATGGAACATAGTTATGTAATAAATAAAAAACATGGGCCTAATGCCTAAAAAAACCTACAACTTTATAGCATTTGTGACAATTATATCTATATATTTTTTTGTTTTATAAGAAACTTCAAATTTTACTTTTGTTCCAATTCTACCAATCTAATATAAAAAAAAAATCCACAACTTTAGCATATATCCCAATTATATTAGAAATTTTCTTTTGTCTCATAAAAAATTCACAACTTTTACCTTTATCCCAATTCCATCATCATCACCTTTCGTCCGGAATCATCGTTAGTTAATCCTACATTGCTCGAATTTTCTCACCAAACTTACCAATGAATTTTCAAAATTTAGAAACAATTGATTTCAAGGGTGACGAGATTTTAGATCGTTTGTTCAAATATCTTCATATCTAGCCGTTCTTTGGGTAAGAAGTCGTGAAAAGAATACGAAACGGACTGTCTTGAGTGACTCAGTATCTCCTAGAAATATCTAAGGGAAGCAAATAAAAGAAGAGAAGTTCAGGGATTTTTTCATGTCAACTTTGCTACGGTGTAATTCATTAACGACGTGGAAATGCCACATATGATCAACTAATGATAATTATGGATGAAAGGCTAATGGTCGAAGAATTGGGACAAAAGTAAAAGTTGAAGGTTTTTCATAAAATAAAAAAATTTGGATATAATTAGGATATATGCTAAAGTTGAGGTTTTTTTTTGTATTAGGCCCGTAGAATTGGGACAAAAGTAAAAATTTGGGGTAAAATTGGGAAAAAATTTATAAGTTGAAATTTTTTATGAGATAAAAAAAGTTTTAGATATAATTGTCACAAATGCTAAAGTTGAAAGGTTTTTTTTTTTTTTAGGCAATGAGCCGTTAGGTCGAGTTTGTGAGATCCTTGGGCCTTAGATAGTTAAACTAATGAGGTCCCATGTTCGAATTTCCTCGCCTTGTCTTAGGGGACTTAACCGGTGGCGTTGGAGTTCATACCCCAATCATCCCGAGGAATATTCCATTGCACATGGAAAACCTCAATTATAAAAAAAATTAAAATTTAATATTGCGCCCAAAAACATGACATATACTCTTGCATTTATCTTTGTAACTCCACTTGTGGGGTAAAAAATTGAGAATTCTAAGTTTCCACCGGAGGAGAGCAACAAAAGGAAACCAGTGACTGAGACATAAGGTTTAATTAGGATTATGTCAACGAGTAACCCGGACATACTTGTAAATCAACTAATTAACGAATTTTTGCAATTTCAAGTGCAACGATTGCCCTTGTGTTTTGCATAATCAGTGTCTTGAAATTTGAATCTATTGTTTCTAATAAGATATATTTAACAAGCGTTATGGAGGAACTCGTTAACATGCTTTATTTAATGATACTATTGACAATATGTTCTAACGATGGCTAGCCTACTCACAAAGGGATCTCACGTCTTCCAATGAATCACGAATTTGATTCACGTCATGAGTGAATCTTTGAAGGACCCACGCCGTGTTTCCAATTGCATAGTATCTCGTGTCGACGGACATCTCAATTGATTGGAGAACGGGATCGCCAACCTCGAATCTTCGAGTCGTCGGTGGTACGGAATTGTTACGGGTCAAACACGAACATTAAAAGGGTTCGCTAGAATTAGTCGCCTCTCCCCATTTCATTAACCAATTAGCTCTAAAAGACGGTCCCTTCTCGCGTTCCTTAAACTAGTGTAGAAAGAGGTGGGAAGTTCAAGAAGGCACAAAGCCCCCGGACAATCATTGTAGGAGATCATCCAGGAAGCAAGGAAAGATAGAGATCGCTCCCTAATTAACAATTCTTCTTGCATGTTCAATGAACGAGGGTTTCTCAAACTCCAAGGAGCTCTTCATGTGCTTACTTAAGACAGATTCAAGACCAATCACCACCTCATAAGACAAGATTCTCAACACATTACGAGATTTAATTAGCTGCTGACTTAGGTTTGATTCCTACCGTCTCTTCAAACTCAAGTTGAACAGCTGCTACAAGTTAACCTTAGATGCTCTTTCCACATGCATGATAGTGATAGAATCTGTCCTTTTTTTTTTTTTTTTTGGATTACAATTTGACCTTACCATTGTTTTATTCGCTTGGAATACCGAGGTCCACTCCCAAAGCTTGCCTCCTGGAAAGTCAACCGCCATTTTCCCCTTTAGTTCTTTATTTTTTGTTCTTTTGAAGAACAAAGGGATTTTTGGCCCATCGGTGGGTAGGCTGCGTTGGTTGAGAGTCTCTTCTTTATCGCCGAGGTTGAGAGTTTAAAACCCGCAATTGCTAATGGCCTTAAGTGAAGGGCCACGGTGGGGTTCATCTTAGCCTCCCCCGAGGATAGGGGCCGGCCCTCTTGGTGCTTGTCGGCACCGGGGGCCCGTGGTGGAGTTCTCGGTTACAAAAAAAAAAAAGGGATTTTTGGTATTCCCCATTGTTCTTTTTACACCTAGAAATCAACAACACAAAAATTTATTGTGTTATAAATTATACTCCTTCCGGATCGAGACCGGAACTAAGAAGAATGGTTGGGCCAACAAACATCCATCTCGTTTGTATATTGGATACCTGCATAACCATCGAAGACGGGTTGAAGTGACGAATTCTTAAAATTTAAGGAGCGTTGGGGATAAAGAAATTATTGAAGTTACCATGTTTTTTTAATCTAGTATCAACCCTTTTGATGTTAAAAAAGATCTTTTATAGGAAGGTTGGCTAGAGATTTCTTGTAAAAACACAAGCCCCCCAACTAAGTCAATAATGAGAATATTTCGATCCGTTTCTAGTCCGTGAATTATTCTCATTATGCACACAAGGGAGGAGCCATATGAGGCGAATTAGTCTTTTTTTATTCTTGCCAATTCTGTTTATCATTATTCGCCAAGCCTACATGTCGTGAAATTGCTATTTTTGGGCACCGACACGATGATGGCAATATATATTTATCATGATACAGAAAATTCTCACTAGGATGGCCAAACATCTAACCTAGCTAATATAAACGTGATAATCGGAGTCGGTCTGATGAGTTAAACGCTAGGGTTGCATATGGCAAGCCTCGCTTGTGTAAGCTCCGATGCAGAGCTTTAACACAGATCATGATTAGCGGTCGTGCATGTTGACATGGTGATGACGTGGCAAATACGAGGAAAAAACATATGTAAGACCTATTAAAGGAGTTCCTTGATTAGGTGAAGAGAGTTACTTCTTTATTTGCTTCATTTTTTTTATTTGCATGGATTTAGCTTTCCACAATAGCTGCGATCCATGCCCAATTTTTTTTTTTGTTGAGAAAAGTGACAATTAATTGTTATAATAAAGTGTACAAATTAAATTAAATAAAGCATGATCTGTCTTTTCACCTTAATTATATATACGCACGCAGGTGGGAACAACTCTTTTAGTGCCGAAAGGAGAAAAGCTAATGAGGCCATTAACCTCAAAAGACGGGAAGATTAGATCATGATCCACATAGCTATTATTATAATAAAAGAAGATAATAATGTCCTACAAATAAACAAAAAAAAATTATTTTTAAATAATAATAATAAATAAAAAAAGAGAAAGAGAAGGAGTTGGAGGAGCTGTCAAGGAAAGGATTGCTTGCGCAAGGGCTTTGCCTTGAAGCGATTCTTCGCACCACAATTCACAAAAATATTCACAAAATAGCGAATGATTTAAAATATATTTTTGAAAAATAATCATTTATTTCTCTTACAAAAAAAGAAAATAAAAATATTTTTATCGTTCGTGAAAAAATTGAGGCATGATTGTCGCCGATAATAAAAACATATCCTTCACTTGTCTAATTATTTCAAGCGATACGATCGATCATTTTCGGAAAAATCATTCCTATATCATTCACTTTCGACGAAACAAACGGAGAATATTTTTGTGAACGACAAAAGACATCTTCGTTCGTTCACTTTCGTAAGCCATATAAGCGGTTGTTTATGCCAAAAAAAAAAATCAAATCATTCGCTTTTCTTGAAACAAGTGGGTCTTTGATTTGAATCGATTTGGATCTATTTAGTGTATACCATCCAATCGAACGGCTCAGGGCCACATTATAAACTTTTCGTCGGTCGAAATCATGCAGCAATTGACTAATCGTTGGCTAGACCAACTTTTCCCTAACACTATTTCCAATTATTGTGATCAATGATTTCTCTAAAGCAGCGGAAATGCACTAAATATATATAGACACACACCAACTTTTCCAAAACATTATCTTCCGATCCAAAACATATGCATAAAATCTCGACACACCTTCGTCATAATTTAATCATTTTTTCTCCGAAAAATCAACGGCACGTGTCATTGCTCTTCGCACGCAACCTATATAAAAAAAAATTTATTGGACGTAACATATAAAAAAAATTTATTGGAATTAAGACCTCTATACCTCGTCAAAAAGGACAGAAAAAGACCTGCGATTCGTGTGGTTTTAATTAATTAGTGCTTTTGAAAAAAAAAAATTGAACATGGCTTTAATTCAGCTTCGATGTACTATCAATTATTCACAAGAACGTACAAAAGCTTTCGCTTTTGAGTAGTTAAATTAAGCAAGAGCTGCTAAATTTGACTGATTGAAGTACGTCAAAAGTGCAGATTCTGTGTTAGAGGTCCATAATGACTTTTTCTTTGGCAAATCAAACGTAATAATTCCTTAATGAAGACATTTAAAAGCTTAGGCGTGCTCGACAACACTTCAAGTAAAAATTCGTTTAGTAACACAACATCCTGGAGTAAAAATCTGTTTGGTTATGCAACTTTGTTTTTCTACTCGAGTAATTTTTTTTTTCAGAAGTAGTTTTGGAACTACTTCAAGAAATAAGCAAAATTTACTTCTCTTTGAAAGTAAAAAAATCAACTTATAATAAGAAGTTGATTTCTAGAGAAGAAATATTGACATGTGGGTCCTTAAATGTTGCTTTTAATACGTCGGTTGGATGCATCAAGACTGTATTAATCTTATATTGTCGAAATGGCGTGTCGGAATGCTAGTCTCGCATGTCGTTGACTTGTTTGGAGCATTGACCGCGTTTTTTTCGAATGTCGAGAGTATCAAAGTATCGAAGAGTATCGGACACGACACAACACGTAGGCTCCGGTATTAATTTTGCCTCAAATAAAGGCTCCGTTTATTTTGTGATAAATAAATTATTTGAAAGATATTTTCCTAAAAACGATCCCTTGCATCGTTTACTAAAATAAATGAACGAAAAGTACGTTCATCGTCCATGAAAATATTTCGACATAAATTATTGTTGTACTAAAAAAACCTTTTATTGACTAATTATTTTAAGGGATATAAGCGATCTTTTTTAGGAAAATATTTCCTAATCATTCATTTTTTACGAAATACACAGAGCCAAATAGTTCATAGTTGTCTTGGTAAAAAGAGAGGTATATGCCCAAATTAATAGCTCTTAGGGTGTGTTTGGTCATCACGGTAAAAATCATGATATGATATGTTTTATCATATCTAGTGTTTGATAGGTCCAGGATAGGATAAATGGGGATATATGAGGCATATATCCCGGATAAAAATATCCTAGAGGACGGAATGAGATAGACCCGAATAAGATTTCTCAAGAGAGCGGGCCAGAGGAGAATCGATTTTTTCCACAACCATCGTCTCTCCTCCAAGTCTAGTCACCTCTCCGTAGCTTCGAGTCACTTCTCTCGCCCGAGGCGACCGTCAAGTTTGACCGTCTCTCGATTGGGCCAGGCTAGGGTCTCCTAAGCAAAGAAAGTCGGGTATCTTTATTATCTCGTTCTTTAATCAATAGTTTGGCGTGATATGAGATAATGTCCCTCGTTTTTTAATCACTTGAACCTTTTCAACATTTAAAAAGAGTCTCCACATGTTATGAATAGCTCGAGGTTGATCATCACCTTTCAAGGTAGCTCTCTTAGATGACTTGCATGAGTGCATCTTCAACTTGTGAAAAGAGGCTGAATAATTTCATTGTTCAAGACTTGTTTACTCTTTCTCCAAGACAACGAGTGAGGTCAATGGGTCATTCCCAAAGGATTTGACTCCAAATCATGACCATTAGTTCTCACTGGATCCGCTCAATTGGCATGAACCTCTCGCTTAACAATAACTTATTTATCGAACTCATTATTAAATAATTTCTAAAGTATTATGATATTTTAGCAAAAGATAATCGATCTCAATTGCGCATTGCCTCTACTTATTCGATCTTGTATCCTCGGTTCACCAAACAATAGATTGTATATGATAAAATCCATGAGTTTCTTTTCTTATCATATCTAGTCTCATACGGATTAGAAATTAGGACGACCAAACATAATCCGAAGAGTGCTTTAAATTCGGGTTTGGGAAAATGCAAAGCTATTTTACTAAAGATCTCTGACTCAACATGTGCCCATCGAAAGAAAATAGCATCTGAATAATTGAGTTTTGGATATATTTTGTAAAGCAACTTTATAGTATAAAAAGAAAAAGAAAAACACAAAGCGAGATTGAAGTAACATGAGTGAGCTAGAACCGGAGCTGTCGCGAGCCTAATCGAGGCCCTCAAAGGTGACGCGACCTAGGCGTGGCAACTGGCAACGCGTGGATCACCCAACCATAGGCTGCGCCAACCTCGGCGAGCCTCGTGACGGTACGGACATATAGATCTCGTGAGGACCACCCATTAGACCACGCGACGTCGGCCCGATCTCTGCGAGCTTGGGGACGAAACAAATTTTAGCAAAGCAGATCTGAGCGACTCTCGATAAACATATCTGGAAATATCACGATCGACGACCATTGATCTCGACTACCCTCAACGAGCCTCGCCAGCCAACGCTCGACCGTGACCCTCCAAACCTCGCCTAACAAAACTGTGACCGTTGGTGAGACTTCGGGAACCTCGGCCACCGTCAACAACCATTAGCGACGGTTTGCTGGCCTCACGCAGCCCTTGGCGAAGCTTCACTGGCGACTCAGACCTCGGAGGAGAAGTACAGTTTCTTAGTTTGAGGAAGGACTAGAAAATGAAATACCAGTGAGGGCAATTTTGGCATATAAAAAAAGTTCATTAGCCTTGAAAGTTGCATTCCAAAATGTTGTCAATGCCGACATTTTCCAAATTGGTACCGACAAAATGTACCAAGCGGCCTAACTTTTTGCCAAGAGGATTTAGAGGCCTATAAGTCCATTAGAAAAGTTAAACTAAATGCACCCTTTTTACCTTTTGTAGTTAAAACGCACTAGTACCGAATCACTGTGTATCTTGATTGTCGTTGCTTTTGGTGGTTTTGTTTTTGACTCCTCTTCCTGTTCTATTGATCATAAGCATTCAGCAGCGCCACGCTAGTTTTGAATTCGGTTAGATGAAATTCGAACTCTAAATTTTATTATCCACGGCACTCTAATTTTAATTTGACATAACCCTTTTTCCCTTCCGCGGACAAAGCAAAGATGGAGAAGCAAAACGCCTAACAAGGGACATCCCTTTGGATCTTAAAAAAGCAACTAAAGTCTAGTCCAATTTTATCTACATGGCCTATTCCTCCCGAATACTTTAGGACAGATTCCACGGTCACTATGGATAATGCCATGCGTGCCGTCTTGTCCAAGGATAGTGTGCGGATGACAAACATCATGGGAAGGACATGAAACATAGGACTTTCCTTGGTGCGTGCTGCACGTTAAATGGGTGAATCAAATCGATCATAAATGATCAAACTGAAATAGATCCATTAAATTTGTTTATGATCTTTTTATTATAATGCAAATCTATTAACTCATACTCGATCCTATCTCGGACCCCACCCCCACTTGACTCATACCCAACGTATACCCGACCCAATTCATATTCCTAAAATTCTTCTATATTTAATCCAATCTAGAAAAATTTATACCCAAATTGAGGTGAGAGTATGGAGTGAGTGAGCACGAGATCGATTAAGAGAGAAATAAAACGAAAAGAGAGTCATCGAGGTAGGTTGGGTCTAAATAAGTTGTAAACCCATTTACGATTCATTTAACACTCATCCTATTTTTAAACCCCTTTTTGACTCATCTATTGAATTTATAACTCACACAATAACTCAGTTCATTAGATATGGGTTCTAAGAAATGAGTTTACGACCCATTATGACAAGTCTAGTGAACACACATACGCCCGATTGGAATCGCTTTCAAACGGTTGGACTGAAGAACGTATGGGTATGGTTAATCCCGTCTTTCTTTGATAAGAATCAATATGGTCGGAAGATGTTTGACACATCCCTCTATAAATTATTCAAGGAAGCACATGATCTCATGATAAGGGCAAAGCTTGGGGCGCACATGGCAACATTTCTCGCTTCAAAAATCAATTTATAGCCGAACTTGATTATTTTATTGCTACTCAAAAGTAGAAGTTGATTTTTCTATTTGCGTTCAAGAAGTTGATTTTTGATAAAAGAAATTCGTTTGGTAACGATTGAAATTTTCTACATATGAAACATTATTAACACAAAATCTTCTATAAAAAATTATTGTCCACGGAAAAAATTTCTTCATTTTTAAACTTTTTAAATTTCTTTAAAAAATAATTTTTATAATTAAAAATATTATTTATTTTTTAAAAATAAAAAATATATTATTTATTTTTTACTCCGTGCAACAGAGATGGCGACCGTGGTGGGCGGTTGGCAACGGAGGGTGGCGGTCTCGGCCGGCGATGGCCGACAACGGCGGCGGTGGTTGCGAGCGACCATGGGCGTATAGCATGGAGGTCGGCAGGGGCGTTGGCAAGTGGTGACGATGGCGAGCAGAGTGGGCGGCGGCCGACGAGGTGTGCGGTGGGTGGCGATGGGCCATGGTTGGCGTAGTGGCAAGCGGCGATGGGCGGCGGCGCGGTTGGTGGCGGGGAGTAGTGGTCGTGAGCGATGGTAGGAGTTGGTCGGCGGTGGGAGGCAGCGTAGGTCGGTGGAGGCGGGCATGGTAAAAAAGAATGTAAGGGCGTAGTGAAAAGAGGTTGAGGCGAGAATACTTCTTGAATTGAGAAGCAATTTTTTTTTAACTTTTCAAATTGAGGGAAAAATAACTTTACAAGTAAAAATTCACTTTGAAAATAGAAATTTCTTTCGAAATAAAATTTTTTTACCAAATGGATTTTTGCTTGAAATTACGTTCCCAAATGAATTTATGCTTTCCGAAACACATCCGAAGCAAATCAACTTCTGTAAGTGTTATCATGTGCACCCTTAATGTTGACGTCAATACACAGATATGGTGAGGTGGCGATGGTATGGGTTAGGGGGACTTCTCTGCTTTTGATGGGTTGTGGTTGTCTCTTTCTCTTTGCCATTCTATCGTTATCAAATTCAAAACCCAAGATAAAAGAATGAAGTAATTCGATAAACAACTCAAGAAAACTCATCATCTCTCCCTCTCCTTCTCAGAGCTCATATCATGTGCGACCCTCCTCCCCATCTCGTGCCAAGATTCCCCCGGTGGACACCCTTGCACGACATTGCAAAAGGTTTCCTACAAAAACATAAGCACTTCGTAGATTAAGTCACAAGGAAGGCAGTGTCTGTAGAACATGGCTGCTCAGTCACACGACATCACGTGACTGCACCTTTTCTATTTTTTCTTCTTCTTCTTCTTCCTTGCTTAGCTTTTGTATTGGAAAAGGCTTGTGGATTTTGTGGTGGTGGACAATGGAGTCACGTGATGGGATCTCCAGTAGTTTTGGGAAATTTTTGCTGCTTAATTCCCTGTCATATAGAGCTCTGATGATGATAAATGAAGGAGTTTTCACACCCCCTCTTTTTTTCTTCTGACAATTCACATTTTATTATTGTTGATCCTAATTCATGTAATTACAGAATTAGGAAATGGTTTTGGGTAGTATTGAGTGTGTCATAGATCCCATCATGGAACTACAGAAATTTAGCAGAAACAGTCGTTTTCGACCTGCAGACTCTGTCCCTGTCTGCATATTTCTAAGCCATTGATTCAGATCTAAATCTGACCTCTAACGTAGCTCTGCATCATGTTCTTTAGTTCCCTAAAACAAAACCCTTTTGACCTCAAGCCAAGACCTCTGAGTTTTGGACATGGAATGGTAGAGAAACAGAGACTTATTGACTTTTCTATGCCATCAAAATGGCAACGTTTTTTAGAGAAACTGAAACACAAGGCCTTGTCTCCATTTTCACTCCATGGTTCATCCAATCCCACAGTTTTCCAGATGTGAAAAGGGGTCCCAGAACTGAGAGAGAGAGGAAAGAGGCAATTTCAAAACTGGTTCTGTGACTATAAGGCTTGACTGTAAGATGAACTTATGAATAGTTTAGAACAAAATTACAGACACCCTGTTTCTTACTTTTGCCAGTTAGCCCATCTCTCTTCTCTTCTATTTTCTCCTGCTCTGCCCCAGTTCAAACTAAAAGAAAAACAGCAAGTGCTCTGTCTTTCTCCTTTCCCACCTTCCCCACCTCAGTAAACAAATGCAAAAAGAAGAAACAGACACCAATCTTAAAATTCCACTTCTCTCTGCACAGACATCATGGCCTAGCTGTTTCTTGGATCCGGAGATTCTGGGAACATTTAATTTTTGCTTATTGCCTATGCATGTGGTTATACATTCTTAAGGGAAAGAGGGAAAAAAAAGACATTTAGCCCACCAAGACATGATTTTGATTTCTCCAACCATTGCCTCTCCCTAGGCTGCTCAAGCACAAACAACCCTCCTTTCTGTTCCCCCCACCTCGGAGTTCGTAGCAGTATAGTCTTAATTGTTGCTTGTTCTAATGCCTGTAAATCCATGGACTCTCTCCACCTCCCTATGCTGCTTCTCTTTTCTACTTCTTGTCGTGCCTACCCTTCGCTCGGCCTCTGCCGTCAACCCGCAAGGCCAAGCCTTGCTCTCGTGGAAGACAAGCCTAAACGGATCGCTAGGGGCATTGAGCGATTGGAACCTGGCAGACGAAACTCCGTGCTGGTGGTTCGGAGTCGCTTGCAACTCCAACAATGAGGTCATTGAGTTGAGCCTGAGATACGTTGATTTGCTCGGGTATGTCCCCTCCAATCTGAGCTCGCTGCGTTCTCTGCAGAAGCTCGTCCTGCCGGGGACAAACCTCACTGGGTCGATCCCGAAAGAGATTGGCTCGCTCCCCGAGTTGACGTACTTGGACTTGAGTGACAATGCCCTGATGGGGGCGATCCCGAGCGAGCTCTGCGGCTTGCCCAAGCTCGAGCAACTCTACTTGAATTCAAACCGGCTCGAAGGCTCGATACCTGCCCTGATAGGGAACCTCTCAAGCTTGACGTGGCTGATACTATACGACAATCAGCTCAGTGGTGAAATACCGACCGGGATAGGGAAGCTTAGCTACCTCGAAGTCGTGAGGGCCGGCGGGAACAAGAACCTTGGAGGGCCATTGCCCCAAGAAATCGGCAATTGCACCAACCTGATCATGTTAGGCCTGGCTGAAACCAGCATCTCCGGGTTCCTCCCCACGAGCGTCGGCCAGCTCCAGAAGCTCGAGACCCTCGCCATATACACCACGCTCCTATCGGGCCCGATCCCGCCGGAGCTTGGCCAGTGCGCCAATCTTCAAAACATCTACTTGTACGAGAATTCGCTGTCAGGATCGATCCCGAGCCAGCTGGGGAGCCTACAGAACTTGCAGAGCCTGCTGCTGTGGCAGAACGAACTGGTGGGCGTCATCCCGCCCGAGATTGGCAACTGCGAGAGCCTGGCCTTGATCGACATATCGATGAATTCGCTCACGGGGAGCATCCCGGCTAGCTTCGGGAATCTGACCGGCCTGGAGGAGCTCCAGCTCAGCGTCAACCAGATCTCAGGCCAGATCCCGAGGCAGCTCGGAAACTGTCGCGAGATGACCCACGTCGAGCTCGACAACAATCAAATGACGGGCACGATCCCATCCGAGCTGGGGAATCTAACGAACCTGACGCTGCTGTTCCTGTGGCAGAACAAGCTCCAGGGCGTGATCCCACCGTCCATTTCCAACTGTCAAAATCTGGAGGCCCTCGATTTGTCCCAGAACGGCTTGACCGGTCCCATCCCCAAGGGAATATTCCAGTTGACGAAGCTCAACAAGCTCTTGCTCTTGTCCAACAACATCTCCGGCGAGATCCCGCTGGAGATCGGGCAATGCGGGTCGCTAATCCGGTTCAGGGCGAGCAACAACCAGCTGACCGGGCCGGTCCCCTCTCAGATAGGAAACTTGAGCAGCTTGAATTTCTTAGACCTTGGGTCTAACCGGATCACCGGTTCGATCCCCGACGAGATTTCAGGCTGCGGCAACCTGACGTTCTTGGATTTACACTCGAATTCGATTTCTGGGAACTTGCCGGGCAAGCTTGAATCGGCTGACTTCCTTGCAGTTCATCGACTTCTCCGACAACTTGATCGAAGGTCCGCTGAGTCGGAATCTCGGTTCGCTAAGCTCGCTCACCAAGCTTGTCCTCGCGAAGAACCAGGTCTCCGGTCCGATCCCCACCCAACTCGGCTCTTGCGCGAAGCTCCAGTTGCTCGACCTCAGCAGCAACCAGCTCTCCGGGAGTATCCCGGCGAGCCTCGGCGGGATCCCGGCGCTGGAGATTGCGTTGAACCTGAGCTGTAACCAGCTCTCCGGCGACATCCCGGCCCGATTCGCCGACCTCGACCGGCTCGGCGTGTTGGACATCTCCCACAACCAGCTCTCCGGGGACCTCCGGTTCATCGCCGACATGCAGAACCTCGTGGTTCTCAACATATCCCACAACAACTTCTCCGGGCGCGTGCCGGACACTCCCTTCTTCGCGAAGCTCCCCCTGAGCGTCCTCTCGCAGAACCCCTCCCTCTGCTTCTCCGGAAATGAAGGCTGCGGCTCCGGCGGACGTGGTGGCTCCAGGCGCGTATCCGGCGCGCGCGTGGCGATGGTGGTCCTGCTCTGCACGGCGTGCGCTTTGCTCCTCGCGGCGCTCTACATCATCCTCGGACCGAGGAGGAGGGGCCCAATGGGCTTCCGTGGTGGGCCCAGCGAAGGGGACCGTGACGTGGAGATGGGCCCACCTTGGGAAGTGACGCTGTACCAAAAGCTCGACCTGTCGGTCGCTGACGTGGCGAGGTGCTTGATCTCTACCAACGTGATCGGGTGCGGCCGGTTCGGCGTGGTCTACCGGGTGACCATCCCATCCGGGTTGACCGTCGCGGTGAAGAAGTTCCGAGTGTCGGAGAAGTTCTCCGCAGCCGCCTTCTCGGCCGAGATCACCACGCTGGCCCGGATCCGGCACCGGAACATTGTCCGATTATTAGGATGGGGCACCAACAAGAAAGCCAAATTACTGTTCTACGACTACATGCCTAATGGCACATTAGGCGCGCTATTACATGAGGGTAATTCAGCGGGATCAGTCGCTTGGGAAACGAGGTTCGAGATAGCACTAGGAGTGGCCGAGGGGTTGGCCTACTTGCACCACGATTGCGTCCCGCCAATCTTGCACCGCGACGTGAAGGCTCACAACATACTGTTAGGGGACCGGTATGAGGCGTGCCTGGCCGACTTCGGGCTCGCCAGGCCGGTCGAAGACAACAACGCCTCTCTCTCGGTGAGCCCACAGTTCGCCGGCTCCTTACGGCTACATCGCACCCGGTAACACGTCCATTCCTAATTTATCTTTCATATCATTTGATTTAAGTTCGTGATAGTTTGACAATTTCGGTACGAAGTTTTTGTCCCGAATAAGAAGGGTTAAGGAGAGGATTTAGAAACTCTTTGGCACAAGCATATAATCTATAGTCGCTATCAGGTTATAAATGACATGACAGTAGAATTTTCCCAGATGAGGTCTCAAGAACAAGGATTGGTCACTTGGATTATCGAGGGAAAATTGTTAAAAAAGTCAAAAGTCTAATGTACGGCGGTCAATTCAGCCATAAACCTTTTGTCTAATTCATCCTAAATTTTATGACGATTTATCAATTTAATCACATACCTTTCAATTGCTTGATTTAATTAAATCTTTAGACGATTTTTCAATTTAGTTATAAACCCTTTGACTATTTGCTAATGTAGCTATTCCAACCAATTATCTAAATAACGAATTTAAGACTAAATTGACGAATCGTCGATAGATTTATGATTAAATTGACATGACTAAAATTTTTATAATCGAATTTACGACTCTTTGGATAATTATTCCAATTATCGGGTGTTGCTGCTTTGTGGTTTGCTTTTGGTCCGTGAGAAGTGACCTTTAGAAGCACATTTGGCAGTATTACATGGAAATCATACGTTGGAGTGACCACATATGCCTTTTGCATGGACGGTCTCTGTTCGCTATGTAAGCACGATGTGACATTGCAAATTTGCACGTATTATGCCCAGAGATGCGACCCGTTTGGCTCCTTCTGCATTGTGCACGTTCGGGCCACAAAAGCAAAAGCACGTACACTGTCCGAATGAATCCTGAATCATTGTTGTATCTGCAGAGTATGCTTGCACGCTGAAGATTACCGAGAAAAGCGACGTGTATAGCTTCGGAGTAGTCCTGCTGGAGATCATATCCGGGAAGAGGCCGGTGGACCCGTCGTTTCCCGACGGCCAACACGTCATCCAATGGGTCAGGGACTACCTGAGGAGCAAGAAGGACCCGGTGGAGATCCTGGACCCGAAGCTCCAGGGCCATCCGGACACGCAGGTGCAGGAGATGCTCCAGGCGCTCGGGATCGCGCTGCTCTGCACGAGCAACCGCGTCGAGGACCGCCCCACGATGAAGGACGTCGTGGCGCTGCTGAGAGAGATAAGGCAGGACCCGACCGCTGCAGGGGTCGAGGCCCACAAGCCAAACAGTTGCCAATCCGCGAAAGGGACGGTGGTCCCGTCCTACTCGTCGTCGTCGGTGAGTCCAGCACAGCTGCTGGTCCTCCAGGGGTCTTCAAACTGCTCACTGGCTTATTCATCCTCTTCAGCCAACTATGGATCAGGAAACCAATGACAACCGAAGTCTAGTTTAGTCGAAATAAAATCCAATCACTAAGCTTGCGTAACTAGCTAGAAGTAGATGAGATGAGAGGTCACTGTAAAGATCAATTTAGGAGTCAAGGGCAGCTGATATTTTAGCTGATTCCACACCAAGATGAGCCTTTTCAATATAAGTAGATGAGCAAAAGTGTTGAAATAGAAAGAAAGCTGACATTACTTTCCTTGGCCAAAATTAGCCCTCAATTTCTTTTATCTTTCACCAAGGTGGGTTTTTTTTTTAATTTTTTAAAAATTAAATTAAATTAAATTAAATTAAATTTTTGTTTTGTTGTGGTGGGCGTTTGAGAGAGAGAGAGGCAACAAAATATTGGCCCAAACCGTGAAGTCGTTTTCTATCATATCTTGTGAAAGCGGCCATGGGGATGGTGGTGCTGATGGAAATGTGCATGCACTGTTGGCTTTTGCATGTGATTCTTCTTCTCTTCTCTTTTCTTTCCTCTCTTATCAATAATTGGTGTGATTTGATGGTGGATGGAGGGGGCATGGAAGGTTGTGTGGTGGTGGGGGAATTTGAGGGGATTGCGATTGGGTTGTGCAACAAGGCAAACAAAGGAAAGAAGAGAAGGAAAAAAAAAAAAACCCAACAATATAACATGAAGCTAAGCTCCCCCTTCATTTCATGCAAAAGTTACGGGCACCCACCATGTGCAAAGGGAGGTGATAGAAGATTAGAATGCAATATACGATGTTTCTCAAAAATAGAAGGAACCAGATCATTAGAGCGTTTCAATACTCATTTGTTCTGTTGCATTCAGTCCGAGAAGAAAAGGGCAAATCTTTCGAATAGCATAACTAATCATTCCAACAAATTTTTTTTTTTGGGCGAAATTTGCTTTGATTATGCATGACTTCATAAGATGAATGTCATGGAAAGCACGAAGTTTCTCGAAAACTAAAAAGAACCATGCTATAACTCATTCGTCCCGTTGCATTCAATTTGAGAAGGCAAATCTTCCGGACAGCATAGCTCATCTTTCACTTGTGCATGGGCTCTTTTGGACACTTAAAAAGAATCTAGTCACCATGACTTTGGTTTTCATCTTTCATGCTAACGCATGGATGAAGAGTGAAATGCTTTCAGCTGAGAACTTGCTCAGTGAACTGTTGCAGCATCTTCTGGCTTTCACAAGTGGTTAAGCACCAAGGACAATCAAGCCTATAAAAGACCTAGATGTCTCTTTGGCTCTTTTCTCGACTCGCACGTGGCGCGCATGTGTGAGTTACTTACAAAGCATAGGGCTCAGCCTAGTGACCGGATGGACCCCTACTAGGGAGATCCACAATCTTATTGCGTTGGTCCTAAAGAATTGAAGAATCCCAGAGTAGATTACTAAATCCTACTGGAGAACATGGAGGAGGGGTCTCATGTTTGGCTCTATTACCACATGCATGGAATGCAAATTACATGTGCATTGTATCCCACATGAATGCTCCAAAGGATCTTAGCAGAAAGAGTTGCATGTACCCGTAAAGCCTTGTTTCTCGCTGCAGTGCTTTTGGCAAAAGGGCCACTTTATTTATTGTACAGCCAGAAAGAACATCCACACCTTTTCCAAGTATTGGTCACAGGCCACATGCTTAAGCGAAGGAAAAGCTTCCCACCTACTTACTATTTACATTCGAGTGAAGTACAAACTCACCAAGAGTTGCAATCCTCGACACAAATTAGCAACTCCAGTTCTGAAAAAAGATTTAAAAAGCAGGTATCACTCACTGTTATAGACGCCAGGAAGACGGTATCGCATTCCACAAGAGGCCCTAGATCCGTGCTGCTAGTTTATTATGAAAAGGGGTTCAAACTGACATGGCGCATAAGAAGTAGCTCTGCCCAAGTACCTGTTAAATCAGTTAACAAATGGGAGTCAGATTATCCTCTTTAAAAGATCCTAAATAGGAAGGCCTGAGTTTTACTAATAGCAGTATACTGAATATCCAAATCGCAACAGTTTGAATTTGATCATTTTTGGACATGTATCGGATAAGTTACGACATCTCATGAAGTTCTCCTGTGAGGATGAAAGAACCTGCAAGTTTTACTACCGAAGAAACTGGAGCAGGAGATACTCGCACTTGTCTGAAGCTCAGCTGTACAGATCATCATCATCTCCAGCAGCATTCGCCGAAGCAAATGGGTTGGAAGCTCCTCCTGCAGTGGCATTCTCGGGACGGTCAGGGAACCGGAACTCGGATCCAAAACCACGGGATTGCTGCAGAGTCTGAGCAAAGAGTTGGTATTTCCGGATATCCGCATCACTGACACTTCGACGTGCGTATTTCATCGACTCCTCGAAGTGCGCTGCCTTAATTTCGGAGACATCGTCAACAGTATCCTCTTCCATTGCTTCAGGGTTCTCTCTCTTCCGTCTCTCTCTTTCAATATCCTGCAACCACGCAAATCGAGCAATTTCAGAAGGAAAGGGAAAGAAGTCATCTGAGCCTGAGACCATACCGTGGAGTACAGTTAAGAACATAAATGAACCATCATTTAGTTGGTTCAGAATTCACAAAACACAACTTCTGCTAATGCATTCTAAAAAAACATTAAGAAGCATAATGGGAGCAACACCCCACACACCAAAACACACTTGCATTCAACTATCAACTTCTGGTACCAAGACCTCTAAGTTCAACTTTCTATCACTAGATCACAAATGGTAACAAAAATGGTGATGCCACCTGCCCTAATTGCTATACATAACTCATCCACATTTAAATTCATCAGTTACGAAAAGGTTCCCATGCGAATGGGTCCATATTGGAAGCCTGTAAAAGCTTTCACATTAAAGTCAACAAGTTAGAGAATCAAAGTCCAATTACTTCTCTGATTGCATATTGATGGAAGCTTCAACTTCAAGATAAGGGGAATAACTCCCATTACCTTCTCGATATTTTCTCTAATAGCATACTTGCAAGCACGCTGACATATTTCGGTGATATCGGCACCACTGAAACCGTGAGTATAACGTGCAAGAGCAGCCAAGTCGACATCTCTAGAGACAGGGGACTTCCTCAAGCATGCTTTGAAAATCTGGAGACGAGAAGCCTCATCAGGCAGAGGAATATAAATTAGTTGGTCCAATCGTCCAGGCCTGAGCAATGCTGGGTCAATGATATCAGGCCTATTTGTTGCCCCTATTATGAAAACTGTTTTTTTCGCCGTCATTCCATCCATTTCTGTTAGAAGCTGATTCAGAACCCTATCTGCAGCACCTCCAGCATCACCCACAGAACTTCCACGCTGAAACCACTCATCAACATAAACTCACGTAAGCATCTCCACTAACCCAACGCATAAGAGAAGAAAGTTTTCCATTATGCCAAAAGTGAAAACATGGCAAAGGATGTACAAGCATATAATATACGGTCTAGAATTCGAGGGGAGGACAAAGGATGTACCTGAGTTGCAATGGAATCAAGTTCATCAAAGAACAGAACACAAGGAGCAGATTGCCTCGCCTTGTCAAAAATCTCTCTCACATTTGCTTCACTTTCTCCAAACCACATTGTCAGCAGTTCGGGACCCTTAACACTTATAAAATTTGCCTGGCATTCATTAGCAATTGCTTTTGCTAGAAGTGTTTTCCCACAACCAGGGGGCCGTAAAAGAGAACACCCTTCGAAGGCGACATGCCAAATTTCTCGAATTTCTCAGGATGCTCCACTGGGTATTGGACAGTCTGTTAACAAATCTAACTATCAGAAACGCCAATACGAATTGTTCTAGAAAAACGTTACTGAGCATCTACAAACCTCTTGAAGTTCTCTTTTGACATTATCCAGTCCACCAATATCATCCCAGGAGACATTTGGAACTTCCACAACCTACCAACAAAATATCCAGGCATTTTTACTTAATTCTGCTCTCCACTTAGCTAAAAACTAATCAAAAAGCACCGAACAAGTAAAAATGGGAGGCAACCAAAATTTTAGTTTATCATGTGTAGGGACACTATTGCTGACACTGGGGAAAAAGGATTTGCAGTCCCCCGCCTTACCGCTCAGCCATGCCACCAAAAAAAATGTACGATGCCCTAGTCTTGATGAAGAAATGGCGGGTCCGAACTGTCTCACGACGTTCTGAACCTAGCTCTCACGTACCTTACAGAATCCCAGCCTCGCAGCCAGTGCCAAAAAGAACCGACACTAGGATCCAACATACGTTAACAGCTTTCTTTTCTCATGAAATTTTGATTTAATAGTAAGCAATAGTTATTTCGAGCACAGGATCTCCTGCAGGAATGATTTGGAAGATCCAAAACCCAAAATAATGGTATTTGCTAGCAACAACATAATGGAGGCAGTCAATCAATATAGATGGACCCGAAATCTGATTCAAATCCAATATAGCACCTATGGGTGCATAAGAAATGTATGGAATCGATGCTTTTTAATGAATAGATCCGATCACAACTTCACATATGGAATTCAAAGGGAGATTAGAACTTTAACCCTTCACCATGATGTGCTGCAAACAGTTGAAATATGACCCTAAACCCTAAAATAGCTATAAAATAACTCACCGTCTCTCGCAAGGCTGAGGGATTGGAAGCTCCCAGAGCAGTTTTGAAGTGTTCATTTGTCACGGCCATTGAGTTCAGAATTTCAGCATCAATGGTTTCGTCTTCAAGATCAATCACATCCATTTTCTCACGGATACATTGAAGAGCAGCCTCAGTGCAAAGAGCAGCAAGATCGGAACCAACATAACCATGAGTATCTTTTGCCACTCTTTCTAGATCAACCTGGGGCACAACATTTGGTAGACATCAGGAATTGTTACTTTCAGAAAAGGAATAAACAGTACTGTTACTTATCCATCAAAGGCAATGAAAGAATCGCACATCATCTGCAAGCTTCATATTCTTCGTATGAATTCTGAGAATTTCCAACCTCCCAACCTCATCTGGTATGCCAATATCAATTTCCCGATCAAATCTTCCAAATCTTCTCAAAGCAGGGTCAATGCTATTGGGTCTATTGGTAGCTCCAATGACAATCACATGTGCCCTGCTTTTAAGACCATCCATCAGGGTCAGAAGTTGAGAAACAATCCGCCTTTCCACTTCACCATGTGTTTTTTCCCTCTTTGGCGCAATGGAGTCTAGCTCATCAATAAAAATGATTGCTGGAGCATTCTTTTCGGCTTCCTCAAAAGCCTTCCTCAAGTTGCTTTCACTCTCGCCAGCTAATTTTGACATAATTTCAGGTCCATTGATTAAGAAGAAGAATGCACCAGTTTCATTAGCTACAGCTCTTGCAATCAACGTTTTCCCAGATCCTGGTGGCCCATAAAGCAAGATACCCTTGGGGGTTTCACACCGATGGACTTGAACAGCTGTGGATGTCTAAGAGGAAGTTCTACAAGTTCACGTATCTGAGCCATTTGTTTCCTCACTCCACCAACATCGTCGTAACCCACTTCAGTCAGTCTCTCCTCTTCCTCACGCTTGATGGGCTCTCCTTCACAGAAGATCTCAGTGTCTGGTGCGACAATGCAGTATTCACCAGGGTCCGTCTCTATTACTTTAAATTCAACACTTCTCATACCACCTCTAACGAGGAAAAGATCACCTTTCCTCACAGGGCGATAAGATTCCAAGAAATAAGCTGCAAAACAATAAAAGACAAGTTAAATCTCTCAACCAAAATTGCAGCGAGAAAAAACTACAAAAATGAGAGGATGGTGACTTAGAGAGAGAGAGAATTCGAGAACTACGCTTTAAATACGCATCAAACAAGTTGCCAGTCACTCCCTCAATGGTATCATCGATCGGAAGAATGTGAACCCTCCTTCCATACTTTACATCAGGACATTGATGGACAGATATGACATCTCCAAGGTGTACCCTGAGGTTAGCTCGAATAACTTTGTTCATCCTGATTTTTGGTTCTTCGCATTGTTCATCAGCAAGCACGACACAAACTGTGTCTCTCCGCTTCTTGCCCTTTTACAAAGGAAGGGAGAGCAAGAGACTAAGCAACCATCTCCAAGCAGCTAGAGAGAAGGGAAAAAACCCCACCTTAAGCAAAATTGTATCTCCTCTGAACAACTGAAGCTTCTCCATCGTGGACGGGTGCATGGAAACAACAGAATTGTCGTCATTGATCGCTTCATCCACAATCAGACGATTAGGAGACTTCTTACGCTCCAGAATGGCAGTGGAGTAGTCCTTCTTACCACTTCTCCAACATTAAGGTCAACATAGTAAGTCCAAAAGAAACTAAGTAGGAATGACCAGCAGACATGACATCATTTAGATAATAAATACATTCGCTGAGGACGGCAATGGCGACACAGTAGAAGATCGTCACATGTAAACCAATGTGAAAGTTTAATCGAACATCTACCACTTCGAGATTTTGTTTTGCCTAACCTAAAGTTTGCTAAACCCCTGTTAAACCAAATTTTGTGACTTTATGATGCAAAAGGAGTTTAACGGTAGGCTGACCATGAGCATGTCTTGGGCGCACCTCCATCATTTGATGGTTCTTTTTCTCAGATCATTTTACACAACGATAGATGTCTGAACCTCTTGCAGGACCGATATTCCCACCGGGTCGCTATAGCCCCCCTTTTTACGCCGACCCCAACTAGTTTGGGTTAAAGGTGATGTTGTTGATGATGTCGCTATAGCCCCTTTGTCCCACCAAACCAGGAACTACCAAGACGAAGGTCCCCAAGATTGGCCCGAGAAAATGGCCTCCCGGAGGGCTTCAATCCACGACCATGCTTTTACTACAGTGGGAAAATTCTCACTTTGCTAAATTACTATCTCCATAGTTCATACTTAGTGGAAGAACAGAGAAGAAAGCACAAAAACAAGAATAGCAAAATAAGCCCCCTTAAAAAACTCTCGAGCCTAGACTAAGAACCGACAAAAAATCCCACTTTTTTACACAATAAACACATGCCCCGACCAAACCTCAGATTAAGATACACAACCCCAACCGAGATACATCATACCCATCAAGAGAAGACACTAATAGTAATACTGCGTCAAGAACGGACAGAGAAGAAGGGGAAAAGACTACCAGAGCATCAACAAGAACTAAAGAATCCGACGATTCAAGAGCAGCGAGTACAAAGAAAGAGAGGTGGCGGTAGATGAGTACGCGTCAAGAGAAGACGAGGAAAGGCTTGGTCTAGGATCCGCCATGACTCTGCTGCCGAACTGGTGCTCTTTCCTCTCTGCGGGAGGCGCTCGACTTCGACTTCGACTTCTTGCAGTTGAGCTTCGAGGGAGGACGAAAAGTGGAGATTAGGACGAGCTGCGGGGAGGGTGTCCATCGTTGTTGCCGTCTTCCGAAGGTCCGACCAATGGTTGATGTCCACCTTCGTAGTTCCGCAAGTTCCACAGGGGGCACGGCACGTAGCCTCCGTGGTCGGGTCTGAGTAAAAAGGTAGAAACTTGGAAATCGAATAGACCACACCTATTGCTATTGCTTTTACGGATCTTTATCGGACGACAGATCAAAAAGAAGGAAGCCGAATTTGTTTTTTTTTTTTCCTTTTTGTCGTTCAAAATGGGAAAATATCAAATTTTGGCCAAAAAGGTGAAGGTAAATCATAATAAAGTGGGAAAATTTCAAGTAAAAACACATTTTATTTTTTTTCAAATAAGAAATGAAATATATTTTATTTTAAATAAAAATTTAAATTGTGATTATTTTGAAAAAGAATAATTTGAAGTGAAATTTATTTCAAATAAGAATATGAGATATCGCTTAAATTATTAAATAAATGCGTGAATATGTCGATTTTAAAAAAGAGCATGATATCACTCTGTGTGGGGGCGGCGGCTAGCCCTCATGTCTGTCTTGTTTTTCTTTTTCTTTTTTTAAATCTAATTTATTTAAAATTTAAGTTAAAATTGTTTTTTCTCGAAGATGCTATAAATTGTTCGGAATATTTGGCCTACCAATGAGGTTAGACTTTTATTTGAAAAAAAAATTCCTTCAAACTTTTATTCGGAAAAAAATCTTTACTTGAAATTTTTCTTAATAGATTGAAAAACAAGAGTATGGAAAAAATTAATACATTCTGGTGAAATTAAATTAAAATATAGGAGTGAATATAAAATCCCGCACGTTCTCCCGCTTGACGCCGGAACGTCCCTAAGAGAACGAAGCAAGCTACTTTGCTCGCGACCCTTCGGCTTCTGCCGTAATTTGAGCTCCTCCTCGTCCTCCATCGGAGGGCCAAAAAGAAGAGAAAGATAACGCCTTGGCTGTTCGCTTCGACTTCTTGTGTTGATTTCGAGATGGGTCTTCGAATCGCGGGGCACATAGAGAGGTTGAACGGCAAAGAACTGACTTATCAGGAGTTCGTGGAGAGATACTTGCGCAAGAATCAACCGGTGGTGCTCACGGGTCTGATGGACGATTGGAGAGCTTGCAAAGATTGGGTCACCCGCGATGGACGCCCCAATCTCCCATTTTTCGCTGCCCATTTCGGCAAATCCAGAGTTCAGGTATCGGCTTCGGCTACTGGTTCCTCGCATTTTCCTCTGGCTGTTTGTTCTCGATTCATTGACCCGATTGTTGGATTCGTGGTATGCTAAAGACCAATCTGCAATTTCAATGTCGTTCGGTGATTCCGGATTTGAGGTGGTGAGGATAGGACAAACCCATTACGTGATATAGATTGTGTGCTAACTAAATGTATATTTCTTGATCGTTTCGAAAGGGTGGCGTCATGACAATTTGGTATTTTGGAGATAAGATTCATGCTTGGAGGTTTCCCTGCAATTTTGTTATATTTAATGGAGCCATTCTTTCATGAAAGGTAGCTGATTGTGGCACGAGAGAATTTACAGACCAGAAGAGAGTAGAGATGTCGGTCTCAGAGTTTTCTGAGCATTGGTTTACGGGATGCAAGCCGGAGGAAAGTGAATTTCCAACCAGTGATAGACCGCCTGTGCTTTATTTGAAGGATTGGCATTTTGTGAAAGTAAGTGTTACCCGCCAGATTCAAC
Source organism: Rhodamnia rubescens (assembly GCA_021437795.1). Lineage (NCBI taxonomy): Eukaryota > Viridiplantae > Streptophyta > Magnoliopsida > Myrtales > Myrtaceae > Rhodamnia > Rhodamnia rubescens. Next base: position 5,459,806 of record JAILYA010000002.1, on the reverse strand, counting down.
TTATCAACAGCTGTCCGATGGAACTATAGTCTTATTAGGGGCACCAAAAGGCCGGTTCAGGGCCCTTCATTACCTGTTTAGTTTGTCACTAAAATAATTATTTAGGTATATTGGGTGTATCTTTGCACGAATTGTACTCTACTAAAATTTGAAGATTTGAGTGAAGGTATAATGTAATGGAATAAAACTCATTAAGAGTTGTACAAAGTCAAGTTTTGAATGATATACAAGATCTTGGCGCGGTACCTATTCATGAAAGGACAAGAATAGTTCTATCTAAAAGGAAGTGACCCTCCTTCTTAGGCTCTTGAGGCATTACCATACATGTAATCTGGGGTGTTGTTTTTGTTCTTTTTGCATAGTGGATTATTCATTGCATATTGCACTTTGGGTTCTTACAGATGACATAATTTAGGGCTTTGCTTCTTTTTCTGTTGTTCCTTCAATAGTGATCTCAAAGCATCGTTCACTTGCAGAAAGAATATAACTATTTTTTTTTCTCTCTGACATTTTCATTGATCATTAATGTAAATCTCAGGACTATCCCGACTATGTAGCATACACGACACCGGTATTCTTTCGTGATGATTGGCTCAACCTGTATCTTGATTGTTACCGTATGCATATGGATCCCGAAATGTACCAAGAGACTGATGATATAAGTTGCTCTGATTACCGTTTTGTTTACATGGGAGCAAAAGGTTCGAGCATGGATGTTACAAGTACCTTTTTGCACAAATTTACCTCATTATCAGAGAAGAAAGAAGAGAGGGGAGAAAGGGGGGGGGGTTTGAAGGAAGTTGATTATTCACAGATCAGTAAGACTTGCCTTTGGCTTTGTTCTCAGGATCTTGGACTCCTCTTCATGCTGATGTGTTCAGGTCATATAGCTGGTCTGCAAACGTATGTGGGAAGAAACAGTGGCTTTTCCTGTCTCCCTCACAGCGTGACCTTGTGTTCGACAGGTTCATAGCAGGATTTATCCTTATACTTAATAATTAGCTTGATTTCCTGAAAGTTTTTTCTTACAGATTGTGAAATGGGATTGTCATTTTGAGAATAATCAATCAACTGTTGTGACCTTTTGGCCATTGTCTTCCATCCACTCCTTTCTCTCTCTGTTTTCTGTTTTTTTGTTGTATTGTACTCACTCAGGTATAAGACATTTTAGGTACTGTGTATTGCTCTTTGCTACCTTCATTAATTATGGTTTTATTTGGTTCACCATCCCTTCTCATTCCACTTGTAGGAATATGAAAAACTGTGTGTATGACATCTTCAGCGATGCGAGCGAAATGACCTTTCCTGGTTTTAAGGAGGTAACAATTGTCTAGAGATATACCAGTTGATTGATTTTCTCATTATTTGTGCTTAAGTCGATATGCGAAATTGTTATAATAACTGCAGACGATATGGACGGAGTGCATCCAAGAGGAGAATGAGATCATCTTTGTTCCCAGTGGATGGTACCATCAAGTTCAAAATTTAGTATCTCTCTCTCTTTCTCTCTCTTGTTCTCTTCCTCGTGTGTTTCTGCTAATGCTAGGGCTTTAGTTCCCACTTCTTCGATGTTCTATTTCAACTGATGACTATATGCATTCCAACTAGTGGCAGATAGGATAAAAGTTTCTTTGCTGATAGAATGTTAATTTTCACTGCAGTTCTCTTAAAGCTTGTTACATGCCTTTAGATTGCATGAATGTACATTTGATGCTTCATGTTTTGTCTAAACTTCAGGAGGATACCATATCCATAAACCATAACTGGTTCAATGCACATAACTTATCCTGGATTGTAAGTATTGCCAATTCAGCCTTATAGTAGCATTCAAGAAAGAAATGAGAGATGCAGTGAAGCTAATGATGCATTTTACTTGTATTCTCACAGTGGGATTTGCTCTCAAGGGACTACGATGATGCAAAGGAATACATAGAGGACATTCGGGATATATGTGATGACTTTGAAGGTCTTTGTCAGCGCAATCTTGCTGCAAATACAGGTATCATTCTTTGTCTGTTCTTCTTTAGTTCAAGTTACTGTCGATTAGGCTTCTGTTGTAGACTTCATTGAGTCAATTCTGATTTTCTTTTTCAAAGTAGTCTCTAGTGCGAGGTTTAATTTGTGCCCCAATCTGGATGAAGTATGCTAAATTAACAATATTGAACTCTGGTTGTGGTTATTCTGTGTTGTGCCCTGATATGAAGCTATTCTTTCGCAGGCATGAACTTCTACGACTTTCTTATTTTCATAACGCGTTTTGCCCTGGCATACTTGGGCCAACTGTACTACCTTCTGAGAGGCAATGATGATACCATCCAGCACTCATCCTTAACAGTGCAGCAACTAGCTTTGAACCTTGCTTCCATAAGAAAGGTTGCAATGAAAATGAAAGATGGGGAGGGCTTCCAAAAACATCGAGATATCCTGGATACGGCGGAAACTTTGAGCCATCCCAAGTTCTCTGAATTGAGCATTAAAGTTGGCAACGCATACAGGATGATGCTTGAACCATCACCTCTGAGTTATTACACAGCCAAAGCCTGTGTAGATGTTCTCGGGGACTTTGACTTTCTCAAAAGTTGGTCACCGGTTTGCACTCCGGGTGATCTAGTGAGTTGTATAGACGATGCTGTTGAAAACCTGAATAGGATAGGCAGCAAAAACAACATTCATTTGGGGGAATTAGTATGAGGTTTATGTTCCCTTGCAAAGGTTAATCCCCCACTTAGAACCTTTGAGGTTACTTTCTCCTAAAACTTCTTGTAATGTAATGAGTGAAGTACCTTAAGGGAATCTGAAATACTTTAGCCATCGAGAGTCTCTTGCTTTGCTAGAAAAGAAGTGTTGGCATCTACTTCTCAACGCCATCTGGTACGCCTGAATGCGTCGACGTGTGCAGATGTATAGCTCCCTCAGCATGTGAATTTGAAAGGAATCGAGCAGCGGCTGACACCACTCAAGTGTGCGTATGCGAGATAGGAAAGTTACCCCCAATAAAGTTACCCGGATGCGGATGGGACACCGCCTAATGGAAGCCATGGAAATGTCAGGCCGGCTTCTTTTTCTAAAACAAAAGCAGCCACAACCACAAGCATGAGATGCGGATGACTCTTTCCTCTTGCTTTTATTTTAGTAGTCCCACTAAAAAGGCTGGCTTAGTTGCTTTTTTAAGCTGAAGAATCTGTCCGAGGCTTTTCCATTCGAGTCACCACCGCAACCTGCCCACTTGGAATTCCCTGGTGCAAAATTCTGTCTGAATGCATGGGTTCTTCAACAACTTCCTCAAGCTTTTCTAGTTTCAAATCAATTCGAATCTTTCGCCTCACCACGCCTCGCTCATAGACTAAGGTCAGTGACCTATGTACTTATTTTTCCCATTCCTGTCAAGATATTCACTGATTGACCTGGATGAATAAAGTGTTTACTATAACATCAAGCAAAGATACACCATTGTCTTATTTTTTAGAGCTGTGGTGGTGGACGTTAGATACAGTGAGATATTATAAAGAAGGTTCACTGGCTATCACGCCTATGCCTGGCTGATATATTAAAAGTTGTTTGTTGCTGCTTCCCACATGCAAAGCCTCAAAGAGAGAGAGAGAGAGAGAGAGAGAGGGGTTATTGATTTCAAATGAAAACATTAGTTTAATTTCGATTTCCAACAAAACAACAAATAGATTATGCAGGAGTGCAGGTTTTCTCAATTGTCAATACCAAGGCAAGGTCTGTACTGTGGGTCACTACATAGTTCAGTTGCTTATGATATTTTACTGTCTTGACCCATCTGTCTAATCTCTTTCTGTCCCTTCTTCCCATTGAAAGTGCCAACCATATGATGTGGAAAGACATAAGCTTTAAGAACCATGACACAAGCCACAAACCAGGTAGTATTAACACCTCAATCATTTCCATTTCCCATATACATAGTCCCAAAGTGGGACAATTGACCAGTAACCAGTCAAAAGTAACAATGATATATCAAAAAAGGGAAAATGACCCAAAAAAGATGTAAATACTGGGATGATGATGAGCTAATTCCCCTGAAAATTTGGGTGAAAAAAGAAGAATAAATGACACTCTCTATCCTATATATCATTCTGTTCACTGTTCAAGGACATCTTACATTCCTTCCAGGACCTCCATAGTAAAAGTAAGTGCCCCAGACATTGTTTCGCCCTTGTTTGATATCATAGCAGTTCGGATGATCCGCCAAAAGATGGAGGTTCGAAGGAGAAAGTAGATTATTATCCCAGTCCACGACTTGTAAGTTTCGGAAGTAGGATGCTTTCCCGAATCCTTCTTCTGCAAAATGGCCACTGCCCATCTGTGTGGATGTGTGAAACCCTGTTGATCTTGTATTAACAATTTCTCCTCCAAACTGCACCATGTCGGCATGGCTCCTCAAGTGACTGAACAATAACGCCGGCCAATACCCAACTAATAGCCCTGAACCAAATTCCAGCCACCAGTGTCCATGCTTCGGATCCTAGTGTTGGAAAGGCAAACGATTGCATATAACTATCCAAACAGTATTCAATGTTAGCGGCATCGCCTGTTGTTTGAAGTGCTAGCCTAGATAAGTCGATTGTGGGGAACATAATAAGTTTTAAGATTTTGTTCGTCGTTTGGATTGACTTGTTGCTAACTTGCATAAGACAAAATCCACTTGTGGGGAAATGGAAAGATGACTAGATTGTTTTTGCTCTCTGAAGCCCCAAAACCAGGCAGAGCAGAATCATCAGTTTGGATGGAAATACTTTTATCAATTCAAAGAGAAACAAGAAAAAATTAACCGAAACAAGGAACACATCTCGAAGAAAATCAACGAGAATCTTGGAATATATTAGTAAGAACAGTTGAACAGCAGCTGGAGCTTCGATGTCAATGAGATTGTTGTAGTCAACAGCTTATTTAACAAATAACGTTGCCAATCAATGCATGCTTGCGCACATTTGACTACAGGACTCTAGTGCATTATATTATGGAGGTTCAATGCTTAATTCTGCAGGCTTTTCTTTGGAGGGGCAACGCTTTTAGTTTATAGGCAAATCTATGAACTGAAGGAAAGCTCAAGCGAGAATGACTCAAAGAGGCGACTTTGTTTTAATACTAATCGATGAGTTTTAAAAAGCACATAACATTGACTAAAACTCACCTTCCAGACCATTACACCAATATCGAATTGCCTTCCGTTGTAGGATGATCTCGGAGAAATTGCAGCACCAATAGCAATCTTGTTGTTGGTCTGGATGAATCCCGAGCAGAGCAAGTTGTAGCATCCTGTTGCTTGGTATGCATCAGTCTGCAATTTGCATCAGTCGATGTTTATTTTCATAAATCTCGTTGGTTTCTTCACCATATGGTAAAGTTAACATCGAAAGCTTCGCAATGGAATGAAAGAACTTCATAGTACTTACTGTCCAATAAGTGAAAAACCTCGGATAGTTGTCTCCATATAATTCTGGACTGACCTGAACAGAGAGACAAGCCGCAAGCTCAGCAACCAAAATGCAGAAGAAACTGCCTAATTTTTAAGGTAACCAAAAACCGGATTGAAAGGTTCGCTACTGGAAAATTTTGCAGTGCTACTCAGAGTTCCGACGCAATTGCCGAGAACTCGATGATGCGAACATCAACCACGGAATGAACTGTCACAAGATAACTCTCAGACTTACCTGCCATCCGGCTTCAATGGTATTAAGGTCATTGCCAAAAGAACCGGAGATGACCCAGACTTGCGATAAGCTGAACTCATACATGTCCGTGACGCGAGGCGACCACACGTTTATGCTCGCCTTCGCCCCGAAATATTGTTGACCATTCACGAAGACAACTGCATGCTGTTCCAAGAAGATGATTAGTTGTTTGCTATTCTAGCAGATATGCCCTTTTATTGCTGAACCCAACAACAAGGTGGAAAGAACAGTTAAGAACTATTTAACTCCCAGCTCTCTCGCATGTTTCAGTTTGGAGTCATTCAAATTCTAACTGAACGTATGCTCAAGTATTCCAAATACCAACCTCATGGCCGGTGCCTGTTGAGTCTCTTCTGACATTCCTTCTTATCTTTCTTCCAAATCTTTGGATGGAACTGGCTCTCAAAATGTCCTTTTCTGTGGTTCTTCTGATTGGAATGGTTCCTTCTGGGCATGACTCGCCACCATCAGTCCAAAGCTGAAAGGTATGCGCCGCTGCTTCTGCTGATTCATTTCCTCTGGGCCTCTCTGGTGGATCCTGGGGATTCGAAATTTTAAGCTCACAAATCAGTAATACAAATTTGATAGTAAACCCGAAGCTGAATCTGAAAGGTCGGTTTTTTTTTTTTTTTGGAGGAGGGGGAGGGGGAGGACTTCTTCAAATTGTCCCCACTGAGGAAAGCATAAGAAGTAGTTACCAATGGCTTCTGCCCTTTGAGCTCAGGGTGGTCGAAAGCTGGTTGAAGATGGGTTAGAACGCAGTCTATCAAATCACCATCAGGACTCTGTGGGAAAAAAAAAGGAAAAGAAGAACAAACCCAGATCACCAAAAGGCTTCCACAAGAATGAGGAGCAGTCCAAAAGCCAAAAACAGAGGGAGCTGGAAGTGCCTGAATAGTCTTGACTGCTGGCTTGTTGATCTTCCTGAGATAAGCATTGGCGCCTCTCTTCAACCTCTGTGAATGTTGGCTAGGCTCAAATGTCTGGTTGACCGGATGGTTATGGGCTGAACCTGTTGTGGCGTGTGCTGAGGAGGGAGGGCCAAGTATAGAGGCCAGAGTGAGGAAAACAACAAACGTTGAAACCGCAGCAGAAGAGGAAGAGGAAGAGGAAGAGGCCATTTCTGAGGAATGTTTCCTTGTTGCCGTTGTTTGTTGCGATGGGGCGCTTTGTGTTTGTATGCATTGAGGTTGTCCTGTTGTGTTTTGGTGAGGAGGGCAGGGCTGGCCTGTTCTGGGTTTTGTAAATGGGGGTGAATATGTCTTCAGATCCATACAAAACAGAAGCACCAATCAAAAGCAGAACACAAAGGGAAAGAAAATAAAACCAAGTGGCGGTGGTGGTGGAGTTTTCAGCCAGTTTCACTGCCTCTGCCTCATCATTTCCAACAACATAAACAAACTCAAAACTTCTCCCCAGGGACACAGAGATTCTTGGGTCTTTGCTCTGCCTTTGCTTGGTTTTTGTGGCTTCTGACACATGAGAAACTTCAAGCACGAGCCCTTTTAAAATACAACGGGATGGGCTAAATTGTACTTTGAGGAGTCTTGCCCCGACTTAGGCGTGGGGTCAAAAGGAAAAGTTTTTCTTTCTTGAGAGATCATTCATTCCAAATGACATAAATAGCTTATCTTATCTTTCATCTTCTTTTCCTTTTCGGATGTGTTCAGTGTCTTAACAACACATCGTCTTCGTTTGTGTCTCCCTTTTTCTTTTCTTTTTCACTCCCTCTTTTTGCTTCAAAGTGAATGGAACTGAAGTGACTATAAAACTCACTTGGTCGGTTGTATCAAATGACACTTCTGCACATCGGAGAAATCCTAAACGTATTATACGACGGCCAATTCTGTCCTAAATCTCTCAGTCGTGTCAATATATTCCCGAGTCTTTTTAACGATTTGCCAATTTAATGCTAAACATTTTAATTACGATTAATTCAGTCATAAACATTTCGATAACGTATCAATATAATCCCTTTTGCCAATTATGCAAAGAATAGGTTTAGTGCTAAAAAAACTGTTTATGTCGAAACGGGCAAATTGCCGAAAGGTTTGGCGCTAAATTAACATAATTAAAAAGTTTGAGCCTAATTGACCGCTACGGATAGGTTTAGAAATTTCTAGATAATTATCCCTTAAACACTAGCTGCCATGCCCAATTTCTCTCAACTTTATCTTTAATGGAAAAGGTGGGGTTTGTAGTGTGTAATTGCGCATCACGTGCCTCTGGAAAGAAAATTTTGCATTGGGAGGCCTGAAAGTGAAAGTCACTACCTCTTGTCCTTTTATGAGGTGGTCAAGGGCCAAAGCCTAGGCCATACCTTCTTCCATCCCAGCATGCCCTAAAGGACCCATGCTGCATGTCCTAGTTTAAGGGGCACTTGTACAAGATTAGATGGGCAAGTGTTGTCCAGTAACTTTCAGTTTAAATATTGAGAACCACTGAAGGATGCAAGGTGTGCCCTAGTTGACCAAGGAATTCTACCAATTGTGTGGTGGTGTGGAGAATAATGAGTGATGGTAGATAAAAATGCCAGGAAAAAGGACATTCTCCAAACCTAAAACTTTCTTGGGCACTATGAGATTCTGAATAGTAGAATGTTAATTGATGGTCAAATGTATATAGAGTGCTAGCATGTCATAATCATGTGTTTTTAAGGGGTTGCTTGTTTCGAGGAAAATTTCATGATGAAGGAAGAAATTCATTTTCCTGACTTTAAGCGTGCGTATTTTTTTTTTTTTTTTTTGGGTGGCCGTAAAAGATATTCCACTTAACTAATCTTTTTCAGCAAACCAGAAGCGTGAAAGTCTAAAAAAAAAAATTAATTTGCAAGAAATTCTTTGACTCAAATAAACATGCTGTAAGCTTTGTTATTTAGCGTTGTAATAAGTTGTACTCCGTACTTAGGATGCAAATAATTCTTGTCACATAACCCCCATTGGAGTTAAGAGTGATCGGTTTTAGAATCGAAAAACGGTTTAATTTTTGAATCAAGAGCCAACCTTGTTGACCTTAGAACCTACCTAGAATCAAATCAGCTAATTCCATGATCAACCTGGGAAATAGATCGATGCTTTTTTTTTCTTTTTTCTTTATTGCAGTGTATTATACATACAATATGCACGTGTTAAACATTAATATAATTCTTTCTACTTGAGGATCATATGTCAAGTATATTCAATTTCAACAAATATTTTATGTTTGTTTTTTTTAAAAAAAAGGAGTAAAAGAACTTACTTATGGTTAAAAGCAAAACCGGTTCAAAATCGATTAGATTCCGGTTTCTACCCCAGAATCGGCCTTGCAATTTTCAAATTTCAGGTTCCCCGAGTAGAACCGGCTGATTCAAGTTATAGAACTGGAAACTGATCAATCAAAATCGATTCTCAGGTTTTGGGACCGAGAACCAAACTATTCAACTTGTGAACAAGCCAGTTTCGGTCTATTCCCTAATTAAACCGACCTGATTACTCACTCCTAACCGGAGTCCGCCAAACATTTCGTAATTTTCGTTTGGGACTGAAGAAGGATCTGCCTCGGATGTCTCCAAAAGACAGCACAAACACTTTAAAAGTGGTGCCATGGTCCCTGCCAAGCCGAAAAGTCTGTATCATAATTTGGCAATTGATTATGAAAATCTTGCTTGTGATAAAGAGTGTGTCCATCGTCCGACCGAGAAATAATTGGCAAAACATCATTAATTACCGGTCGTTTTTGCTTGCTTCTCTAGTTTGGTTCTACATGCATTTAGTCACAATTGCCCTCTTGCAAAGCAATAACTTCAACAACAAGAGCCCAGTTATTGCACAATTGCAAGTCCATCCACTTCGAAAGGTTCAATGATATTTGCATATGTATGCATCCAGAGATCTAAACCGGATTTTTTCGTATTTAGGCTCCGTTTGTTTCGCAAAAAATGAATGATTCAAAAATACTTTCTACAAAATATCCGCTTTGTATTGCTTGAAATAATTAGCCAATAGTAATAATTTTTTTTTTTTATCATCGACAAACGATTTATATCTAAACGATTTCGTCGAGAATCAAATTATTTTTCGTTCATTCATTTATTGTAAGTGATTCAAGCGAATACTTTTTGAAAAAAAAAGTTATAAATCATTCATCTTTTTTTCACGAAGCAAATGGTATCCACTTCTCATATAACTAAACACCCTCATCTCATCTCAATATAGATTAAGCAAATAGAGCATTATACATTAATATGTCCGAGTTGTTACCTAACAAATCTCCTTTTTTTTCCGGGGGCACGTAGCCTCATTTTTCAAATTCATGTTCATATTTCGTTGCTAAAAATTACCCAGATCTTGAATCGGGCATAGGTATAGCACGTGCGAAGGAACTAACATATACAAAATCGAATAATTATAAGCAGCATTAAGAATCTTTCTTGAGATTGTTCATGCCCGGGAACACAGAGTCATGGGGCACGTAGGTTTGGCCATCCGTTTAGGGTTTCTAGGGCTTGTATGAATAATGGTTTGCTTTCTGCCACTTTGGAAAAAGCTCTCTCTTTATGCCTCTGCAGTTCTCTCTTCTTTTCACAAGCAACCCACTAACATTCTCTCTCTCTCTCTTATCTCTCTGTGTGGCATATGCAGAGAAAAAAAAAAGGAGACTGTGAGTTTGAAATGATTGTCATTAATCCAACTGGGAGTCACTCCCGTCCCATCTCAAAGAGCGGAGAGAGTGGAGCCATGGCCACCTTTGGTCCTTCAGAAAGAGGAATAGATTCCATCTCCACAGCGCCATGAAGATGCTGGATTCCTTTATGGCAGCTGCTTCTGTCGAAAGCATGCCCGAGGAGAACTTGACGTTATTGCTTTCCAGAAATCTCATCGAGTCATGATCTCCCCAACTTGGTATTTCATGGCACTGTCTTAAATTGATGTTAAGCACTCTTTTCAAAAGGAAGATGTTAGCCTTACATTCCGACAATTTATTGTCACCTATTTTTGATCAACACGATCTTTCAATCGATAAGTGATTTACGCACAACGCGCGACGATGGTGTGTGAATTTAAGGTTGAAATTAAATCGTCCCTAATAGTACCGCTAGAGAAGCATTTCCCTTCGCAAAATAACATATGAATACACCAAGATTCTCCTCGTTTAACGGCTTGAGATGTGACCGTTGGCTTAATCCTTTGTTATCTCATCCGACCATATTCCTCGTGCGGTGAGACTCTGGACACGAAATTTTGAGCCATGCAACTTAGTGAATTTGTGAGCTTAAATATATAAAAGTTGCCCGCATGTCTTAGATTAGAAGGAAAGCTGACAATGAGACCATGCTTTCTCCATGTCGCTTTGTAATGGGAAACTTCCTCCCTTTGTTCTTGCAACGACGACGTTCAAGGACAAATGAGAATCTACTGAGGCTCGGTTTGCTTAGGAAAAGATAATATCTGATATCACTTGAAATAATTAATCAATATGACGACAAAAGGTAGATATTTTAGTGAAGATTGAGAGTATTTTTCATTCATTTATTTTCGTAAGATGTACAAACGATCATTCTTAAGAAAGTATTTTCACTTTTCGTGAATCAAATGCACCCTCAATAGCGACACAAGTGTCGATGTCTCGTATGCATTCGATTAACCTAACCATGGATATCCAAAATGTCATAAACGACATATGCGTACACGAGCTTCTAACTAAATTGTACCTTAATCTTTAGGGAGCGAGGATGTAAAACTTTCCATCATATTGAAGTTGGAGAGAAGAGATCGTGGACACATCGTGTGGTTTTTGGGTTTCTATGTATACAAGCACGCGTGCATGTGCCACGGGCCGACAGTTTTGGCCACGGAATTAGCCCGAGCTACGCCCGGCGAATTAAGAACAAGTCCAGGCCAGCCTTGTCTATAGTTATTCTTAAGAACAAGAAGGCGAATAGCATCCTCATATCGGATTGTAACACGTCCAGTTTAACTCGGACATCCAAATTTATCGAGCGAGATACACATAACCATTTAAATACATCAATTGATTTCGGTCCGACATGACCTCATCAAGAGAGTTGTATCGGCTATCGGTCAATTTATACATTAGAGGCCGCCCGCCTTCGAAATTCCCAAAGGTATATTCTTTCTAATCTAGAGAGCTCCGAATACAAATCACTCGACGCTATTCTCACAAATCGGTTATATCTTCTCCGTGTATATCTCTCACTCTCCATGACCACGTCATTAGCTCCACTCACAATGGTATGCGAGTACGGTTGAGGGACACGGAACTTCTGGTCCGTGTCACATGCACGCATTGCATGGCTTTGAAGTCCATATGTGAGCAGGACAATAGTGATGGAGGGCAAATGAAGTTCTTATCCAGAACCCTAAACCATTATTTTGCTTCATCAAAGTATATCATACATTGCTCAATTTCTTTTTTAACCCAAAGACAAAAAAAAAAAAAACATTATACTGAATTCACAAATATTACCACCCGCACACACCCACAAAATACATATAATGGCAGGTGGCGGCTCTAGCTATAAGTAGCCCGCGGCACGTAGGTTGAAAATTCTACGGGCTATGCGAACGTATAATGGATCCCATCGTGCGAGTCCGAGCCTACATTAGCGTTTAGGATCGATGGACGGCGACATATCGCGGAAGAGAGACTTTGGCACTAAGTTGACACATGTTATGATGTGAAGGCGACGAGTCAAGATATGGCAATTAATGTGTTGGGTCACCTCTTCCCAACTCTCTCTGTCGTTGTGGAGAAATGGGATAAAGGGGGGTGACTTTTGAGAAGGAGACAATGAGACTCGAGTTTGAAGCTTGCACAAAGGTGGAAGGCCGACCATGAACCATGCTCTCGTGGGTAAGTATGTCCCAAGATGGAGCTAGGTGTGGAGAGCCCTTATGAGCCTCATCGAGTGGCTGCGAGTTCGGCTCGAGTGGACCCATCAAAACGAGCTGAGCGGATCGAAAATGGTTCTATCCAAATAGACCCGTGCAGAAAAAATAGACCCCGTGTAACATGTTTTGATCAATTTTTATGTAATGCAAATCTAGTGACTCATACTCGACTTAACTCAATCAATATTCATAAAGACTTCGCATTTAACCAAATATAGGAAAATTCATACCTAAACTAAGATGAAAGTGCGGAATGAGTAAACACGAAATCGAGTAGGGGCAAGAAAGAATGAAAAAAAGAGTCATAGAGCCGGATTCGGTCTAAGTAATTTATAAACCATTTATAAGCTATTTACAATCCAATTAACACTTATATTATGTTTAAATCGGTTTAAGAGCTCAACCAATCATACATGGGTTAAGAAGTATGTTTAAATCCATTTTGACAGATCTAGGTACAAGAAGGGTTCGATCTCGAACACGTCCGAATCTCATCGATCATTATAAGGGGACGAGATGATCTACGGCCCGTCTCCGATTGTTTACTTGCTATCGAACTTTTGTGGGTTGTATTTCAAAAGGAATTTAGATAAAAAAATAATAATACGAAAGTTGCCCATTATTGGGATATTAGTAGACCCTACTTGAGATATATCATATCAAGCAACGAAAAATTTCGAGACCATTTAACTTAACGGCATGGCGTATCCTATTAGAATTGCGGGTCGCTGTCGATTCCTCAAGAATTTATCAATCGATGAAACGAGACGTAATTCGCAACTCAAATGTCCTCAAAAACCTGATTATCGTCATAAAAAAGTTTTAAGGCTTGATCCTATCACGTCGGTGCCTCTACATTGTCACACAAGATTTGATGTCGGATTTGATTTGAACTCGTGATGCAATGGCTAGTATTGTCGCATGTTCGTGTCTCCTAGTTTCTTCGATGAAATGATTCCTACGGAGGAGACGAAGTCAATAAAGGACTTTGAATTTAGCATCAGTCCATGTAAATAGATGAAAAGCAAAAGAAGGTAGAATCATACTCAGCTTTAGCAAAGATTGATTGCGAAAAGGATCTATTCGTGCGTGACGACCCGATTCCAATCGCAAATTTTCCGCGGTTCACCAGAATTATTGGCTTCTCTAATCATGAAAGCCGATGACAAACCGTCAAAAACACATCATAACCACCGGCCACCAGCAAAGATGTTGGTAATTAAACATGCTTTAGCAACTAATTTGGTTTGGGATGATCGTCAAAAGAGTCCTAAACCTATCATACAGCGGCCAATTCGACCATAATTTTTTTTTTTAATTTGATCAATTTAGTCCTAAACCTTTTCATTTTTTGCTAGTGAAGTCAAATTGACAGGGAAATCACTAATGTGAGACGCTAGTCGTCCGACGTGGTATGGCCGGCGCTAACGTTTGCGATTTTAACAATTATTTTTAACATTATTATTATTTTTTTAAAACCTTTTTTGCCCTTTCCTTTTTTCCTTTCTTCTTTTTTTTTACTATTTTCCTATTTTCCTATTTTGACCACATTAGTGCCAGCGTGTTACATAAGATAGTTGGTATTGATTGGACTATCCCGTTAGTGAATAGTGGCCAAAATTGATCGCAAGCACTTCAGATGATCAAATCGTCAAAAGGTTTGTAATTAAATTGATCAAATTAAAAAAATTAGAAATAAATTAGCTGTTTTCGGACAATTTCTCCAATCAACTCTGAAGCCACATGGGAAATGTCAATAAAACCCTTCATGCGTTGCTCCAAATTCAGTGCGTGGCGTGGGGTTTTATTTTTTGCATTGTTAAGAACAGAAAAGCAATTGGCGACATGACTTGTGACGGCATCTTACTGGACACGCCAGTCAACGAAACGAATCATGTGGTCTAATTGAATCTGTCCGACTTTCAAAAAGAATGTATAGTTGATGTGTGCCTTTTGGAGCCCCGATTGTCAAAAAGGGCGCCCAAATTGAAGTCCCGAAGTCGACAAATTCCATGATTTTGCCCACATGAAGGAGCAAAGGTTGTGATCCGAGAAAGTTTCTCGACGAAAAGATAGACGCGATGATGACGACGACGACGACAATGGCGACGACGACCCCTCGAGAACATTTTTTTCCTCGGGCACAAAAGGGCAAAAAGAGAAGAAGAAGAAGAGGAGGAGGAGGACGGGGACTCTCAAAAGTGCATTAACATTGATCGGATAATTGGTAGATTTTTTTTTTTTTTTTTATTTAAATATATTTTTTTTTTTTTTTTTTTTTTTTTTTTATTTAATAAAAAAAACATTTTTAAATTTATATTCAAATAAATCATAATATTTATTTCTTTTAATTTATTAAGAAAAATGATATTGCTAAAATATGCAATTGAATTTTTTTTTTTTTTTTAAAAATTTTTTTTTAAAAATTTTTTATTATAACAATAACAAGATTAGCCTTCCACCTCGCGGTGATGCTTATACTTACCTATATTTCACGTATAGATTCATATAACTCAAAATCCTTTTTAATTTTTCCATTATCTTTGAAGTTTCAAATAAAATTTGGGATTTGAGAAAACAAAGAATTAACGCAAACAATACAGGGAAAAAAAGAAAATAAAATAAAAAAGAAATGAAAAAAAATTACTATAAAAATAAATTATTAAAATATTAAAAATTTTTAAATATATTCACAAAACTTATTTATGATTCACTTAAGATGGTTTTTTAACCCATTGTGACCCATTTAAAACCCATTTTGACAAATAGACCATTACCAACCCATTTTGACCCACCACCATCAAATAGGGTCAAACCTAGACCATTTTCCACCTCTAGTTGCAAGTTATGTACATCATCGACACTCGAACTTCACTAAGATTAGGCGGGTGATGTTTATACCCCCTAACCGGTCAAATCGATGTACAAATTGGAGGAAAACATAACCCAATCGCAAACATACATGATCATCGGACAAACTCGGGAAAAATTATCAAAAAAAGTCTTAAATTTATTGTGGAGAAAATTACCAAAAAAGTCATAAATCTATTAGAATCGCGCCAATTTAATCTTAAACTTTTTACAATTATGCCATTTCAACACATTCGGCGTATTTTGGCTTATCGACGGGTGGGGAGGGAATTGGGGTGGGGAGGGAAGGGAAGGGAAGGGGAGGGGAGAGGGAAAGGAAAAAATCATAAAAATTATATAAAAAAATAAAAAAATTAAAATATTCGATCGTCGGCAATCCACCTCATCGCGGTCGGCCAAAATTTGCCGGATGGATTAAAATGAAAGAATTGCAAAATATTTATGATTGAATTGACCAAAAAAAAAAAGTTTATGATTAAATTGGCATAATTACAATAAATTTAAGGCTTTTTTGGTAATTTTTTCACTTATTACAATTATGTCAATTCAGCCCTAAATTTTTTTTTTTTTTGCCGATTCAATCGTAAGTGTTTTGTAATTGTGCAAATTGAGTCTATTCTGCGAATTTTGGCTGGTCGATCTGATGTGGACACCAATTTGGATCGGCGACATAATATTTTAATATTTTTTATTTATTTCTTTTCTTTTTCTTTCCCTTTCTTTATTTTTTTCTTTCCCTCCCCTCTTCTTCCTCTAGTCGGTTCCCGAAGCTCGACGATCGACGAGAGCAAAAAATGGAACAATCAAACAAAATATTAAAGGTCATAAAAAGCCCATTTTGTAATTTAAGGGCAAGGCCAACTGGGTTGTCCCTCTTAATCGGCCTAAGTCCTCAAAAGGGTCCCACATTTGACCCTTTATGGTGGTGGGTCAAAAGGTCCCTTTGAAGAAAGGGAAAGGGAAAGGAAAAACAAAAGAAAAAAAAAAAATAGAATAAAAAAAAAGAAAATATAATAAAACAAAAAAAATATTAAAGGTCTGATCGAAAAAAAACCCGGGCATTTTTGGTAATATTAAAAGTCCAAAGAAGGAGGGGGGGTGGATGTAATTGGACGAATTGGAAGGCAATTGCGATAGATTTAAAAATTTTTTTTAAAAATAAAAAAATTTAAATTTTTCAGGTAAATTTTCCCTATAACTCGGGTGAGGCCGGATCTTAAGATCGGACCTAATTGTTACCCAAGCCCGCGCTTTTTTAAAAAATTTCTTTGTAGCTCTCTTGGCCTGGTAGGGCTCGGCTCTGGCCCAAACTGGAGGGCCGGGCTTTTTTTAACCTAGTGGCCTTGCTCAAGCCCAACCAACATTAATTGCAGGCCCATGGGTATCAAAACGGTCATGGTAAATGGGCCCTACTGGTCCAACAAATGAGAAAAAGCCCACACGAAACAGCCCAGGGCCCAAAGCATCACCGAAGACCGACACACCCGCCGTTTCTAGCCCGCCGTTTCCGGCGACGTAGAAACGGCTCCTCACTCGTCGGACAGTCGACATTCACCAGCTTACCACGAAACACAACAAAAAGAGCTCACGGTAGTTAATATCAGTTTCCCGAATCCTGTCGAAGCAATGGCGCTCCGAACGAACCACGCGCTTCGTCATCCTTTCTTGTCATCTGCTTCTCTCGAGCAAGCCCTCCGTTCGGACCGGCAAATTCTCAGTCCGCTGCTCTAGTTTCGACTCCCATGAGGCTCGCAAGGTTCTTGGCATTCCCTGCTTTTCTTTTCCTTTCCTGTAATATAGCTGGTGTAACGAGGAAGGCTCAAAGAAGGGCCTTCATCTGGGTTTTGGTTTCGGGCTTATTCGGAGGATGAGGTTAGCGGGTACTTCGTTGTCGTGGTTTTCCTCGTAAAAGCAAAAACCTTGCCTTTTTTTTGGTTTGGCCCTGTGGATATCTGTTAATTTCAATGTTGGGTTGTCTGGGTTACTTTGGTAGAAGAATTTGGTTGCTAGATCAGAGTTGACATTATGGGCAAAATAGCTCTCCGTCTGGTCCTCATGATATGACAGTTGTGAATCTGCAGTTGGTTTTGGAAGTAAAGGAGAAGCTTGAAAAAGATTGCTGTAGTCTTCCTGTGGGTAAGAATGGAAGAGATGATGAAGACATGATCTACTGGTTCTTGAAGGACAGGAAGTTTGTCATCGAAGATGCTGTTGCGAAGCTGACTAAAGCCATTGTATCCTCATGAACCCTGTGCTTTCCCAGTTTATGAATGCATTGTTCACTCCTTCTGGTGACAAGTAAATTTAGCAGTAGAAACCTGAACACTGTGATGACCCCGCTTTATGAGATGGATAATGTGATGCATTTTGGTTTCTCATTCTCACATGCCACCAGTTCCTTCAATTGATGTTGTGCTTGTGCTTTATATGAGGGATTGTCATGATATGTTTTGGTTTCTCATTCTCTCATGTGGCCAGTACCTTCAATGGATATCATGCTTGCCGGAAGAAAAATGATCGCATGGTGGATAGATGATCTATAAGTTATCCTTATGCTTATGTAGAAATGGCATCAAGAGTTCAAAGCGTCCGAGCTGACCAAAGAATCCGTGAAAAGCATAGCAGAAACTGGAAAGGCATATGTGCATGACTTTCTTGATGTCAATGACCGCCCTGTGCTCGTAGTGGTGGCGTCGAAGCACTTTCCTGCCGTAAGTACTGAAACTATGCACAAACTTAGTCCTCAACCTTTGTCGTCTTTCTTTTTCGAGTACCCCAATTGCCTCTTAGTCACTGGTATATAAATGAAAACTGTTGAATTCAGAGTTTATATCTTCTTCTGATTTGCTACTAATCTTAGCATCTTAAATATCAATAACATTTGTGCAAAAGAGTTTGACGTATGCTAGATTGTGTTCCTCATTTGGAAGAAATATGAGTGATCTCTTTACTTGCTTATGCGTTCATAGCACAAGACTTTACTACTCAAGCTACGTTATATACTCATCACCAATACATTGCAGGATTCATCATGATAGGGGCTTTTGCTCATGGGGCTATATTTTTCACTAGAGATGACAATCCGGAACACAATGAGGATAATGTATTGGCAAGAATGTTTTTTTTTTTTTGTCAAAATATTGGCAAGAATGTTAGACAATAAAGAAGCTATGTTATCCCAGTTAAGTTGGGCCTGCCTCTTTCTGGGGTTCCACACTTTGAGGCTTTATGTTCATAATGATGTCATGCTTTCTTTTGGTACTCTGCGGGAACAAATCTTAATCGAACCTATATTTGCCCAATGGATGCAATCTGCTCATGGTAAAACTTCATTTGGGTTTGATGTACTTTTATCTTCAATGAAATGTATCTTAGTAACTAAGTTGATGGCTCCAATTACTCACATAACATCTTTACCATCCCATTGCTTTCTTGGGGTATTCGAATTGATTGTAGATATTATTATCTGATTTAATCTATTCTTCCTTAGAATATATTGTGGGTAACCTTCTTGTAAGGACTGCTGCTTCTATCGATGATGGACGATGATCTTTTTATTGGTTTATTTGCTTTTAGGAGCAAATTCTAAGGGTTGCATTTCTTGTGGCCAGGTTCAGGAACCTATTGAAAATGAGAAACTGTGTGTGTTTTTGATTGAAAAGGCACTGAGCAAGCTTCCAGATGGAAAAGAAGAGATTCTTGGGATATTTGACCTTCGAGGATTTGGTACTGAGAATGCAGATCTTAAGTTCTTGACCTTTATGGTAATTCCTTCACTGGTTCTATCATGAATACTTGGAATTTGGGCCTGCTGTTTCGTTTTGTCAATATTAAAGAGGGAAAAGAACCACAAATGAGTAAATTCACCTCTAAGATCGGCAGAATGATAAGGATGAAATTGCAATCGAGGCTAATCCAGAATTCCACATCCAGTCAAGTGTCGAAGTGGAACTTAATTGGTCTCTTAGAATGGTACATGCTGGCTCATTTGGCATATGCATCACTTGCTGTTGCGGCAGATGTCTGGTCTTGAAAGGCAAGATAGTATAACCTTTCATGAGCAATCATTCGCATACTAGTCTACTGGTATGATGCAGGAGCTCTATTGCATTGTTTGTATCAGCGTAGTCATTGCTGCTGAAAGTAAATTATAGTTGAGTTGATGCTTTTCTGGTTCAATACTGCCAAAGCTTCATTCTGATATGATCTGAAGGATCTCTGTTTGCTTTTAACTGTTGCCTTAATCAAGGAGCGTGACGCTTAAGTACTCTTATAAGATGGGAAAAGTTAGAATTCTTCATATGCTTCTGCCCATTTAAAGAAGTAGAGACAGTAGCACAGTTGCTCGAGGAATCATTAGTAACAAACTTCAGGAATCTGTTTGGCCTGATGAGCTGATTTATCATTGTTTTGTGCAGTTTGAGGCGTTTTACTATTACTATCCCAAGCGGTTAGGACAAGTCCTCTTTGTGGAAGCCCCATTTGTCTTCAAGCCGATATGGCAACTAGCAAAGCCCTTGCTGAAATCATATGCGTCTCTGGTACGTTCCAGCAACTATTATATGTTTTTATTATCAAGCATAGGCTGCTTTTGCTGGTAATACTTTCAGATTATAGTATGACGAATCAAATGAAGCGAAAGAATGCCTTTTATCAGAATATGTTCAATTAGATGCCCTGCTTTTCTTTACTAGCTGTATTTAGGTGTCATTGCACAATAATATACCTTTGCTATGAGATAGGAAACTTGAAGGTGGTATTAGTTTGACCATTTTCATTATTATGTTTATGAATCTTCTGAGGGAAGGCCAGGCAATAAGCATCCAATTAGTCATCTAAGACGATTACTGATTGCTGAATTTATGATAATTCCTACTGAACACTTGATTATCTTTCAAAAGGTGAGATTTTGCTCTGCGGAGACAGTCAGGAGTGAATATTTCACAGCAGAAACACTGCCAGCTAACTTCAGGGAGTGAGGCGTCGTTGATCATCTAATCTGCATCTCCCTCAGGTACGAAAGCCATAGTTCAGTAGATATTGCACAAAAAGGGCTGGTAGAATTCCTGCTCTATGTTTTCTAGCTCTCTGGCCAGCAGTTGTAGATGGAAAATTTCTTTCATGCCTGATAAGCCATCGAAGATTATCATGTTCCTCACTTCAACATCGACTCTCGTTCCCTGCGGCATGGTAGTGGGCCACCAGCAAACGAGATCCTGAAGAGAAGCGCATAAGGAATGCGACCAGACCTCTCAATTTTTATTTTTTATTTTTGCTTTCTCTGGTTTCCTACTTAGCATCTCCGTTGAGAACAAGCTGTCTGAGAAAGCTACTGAAGCGTGGCCCTGACCGTGTTGAGTCAAGAGGACTTGCGTTCGGAATAATGTTGAGTCATGGCAATGTGAATTGCTGCTTCTTGGATGTAATGAATAATGTTGTCTTTATCCTCATGAAGGGAATTACGCCTTTGGAAAATGCCACCATGGCTCGTATCTTCTGCGATGAAGATTGGACAGCTCTGTTAAGTCCATCCTGTAACGGATCACAGAAGCGACCACATCAGAGCGAATAGCGATGCTGATATAGCCACCTCTTTGTGCTTATAGGTCGGATCACCACTTCGATGAGTTCTGTATGGCGTATCGTTAAACAAGCAAATTTCCAGCACTTGGGGCTTGAATCTTTCGCACCCAATTTTGTCAAAGAAAAGCCAGCAAATGCAGCAGCTTGATTTGAACAGGGTGACATTCTTGAATAGAAGTCGAACTGAGATGGACGCCCATGATTTCAAGTGTTCCCCAGAAAAAAAAGACGGACAAGTTAAACTTATGAGCCATGTGATCGTGGAATTCGTGGTAGTTAAAGAAACCAACGGAACGATAAGCGCCAGGCAGATGCAACCAGACTGACGAGTTTTACCCCTCTGCTAGATCCCTTGAAAGGAGAACGATTGGGGGTAAAATAGTAAAAGCAGCCAAATGCCCTCTTTCTTTTAAATGTGGACCGGCGTGCCTACCCCTCTCCAGTTTCAGCTTCGGAAGCTCAGAAAGATGGAGATCTCCCCGAGGTTCGCGATGGCGCCATGTGTCATCCTCTTGCTCGGCGTTTCGTTCCTGTGTAGCGCCGCGGAATCGCCGCCGTACACGGTGGTCCATCAAGAATCGGACTTCGAGGTCAGGCTCTACCGAGAATCCACGTGGATGTCCGCCCCTGCTCGCGACATCTCCTTCGAGAAGGCCACCCTCAATGGCTTCCACAGGTTTTCCCTTTTTTTTAATCAATTCGTTCGCGTTTCAGTCGGTGCTGCTTAGCTCCCCCTCGGTTAATTCGCCCATATGATGTTTGTGCTCTTGTTTTTGAACCAAAGGTTTTGTTCAATCTTTCACTGAGGCATCAGTTGGCCTAATCTTGTTTTGTCCGTGGGTCTTGATATTGGAGATCATCTTCTTGTGCGAGTCTAGTTGCGATTCTCGTATATTCTTGTTGGGACTTGATTGGCGTTGACCTGGGTTTTGACCACGGCCATCCTTGGGTTATGTTATGGTCCTTGTGTTTTTCTCTGATACTTGTCGCTTGCAAGTTAAAATCCGGGCGATGAGCTGATCGATCCTGTTCTGTTATTTATAGGTTGTTCCAGTTCATTCAAGGCGCCAATCTAAATTTCTCCAGGATTCCAATGACGTTTCCTGTCGTGACGAGCATAGTCCCAGAAGCCGGACCGCTCCACTCGTCGGCCTACTCTGTCCTGTTCTACTTGCCGCCGAAGTTCCAGGCCGACCCACCGACCCCTCTTCCCGAGCTCAACCTGAAGCCGCACGTGTGGGAGAGCCACTGCGTCGCGATCAGAAAGTTCTCTGGGTTCGCGAAGGACGAAAACATCATCCAGGAAGCGGAGAAGCTCTCATCCAGCTTGAGCAGGTCGCCGTGGGCAAACATGACCTCTTCCGAGAGTAGCTATGCCTATTCGATCGCGCAGTATAATACTCCCTTCCGAGTGATTGGCCGTGTTAATGAAGTCTGGGTCGATGTTGATGTCGATGCACCTGGATCAAATGGTTGCAAGTTCAATGGAGTTGCTACATATTGATGCACGGTGATCGACTTGTTTAGACTAGTATAGATTCCTGGTCCTGGTACTATGGTCAAGAACTTAGGTCTGGGTCTTTCTGTGACCCCTACTTGTAAATATATTAAGGTTCTGCAAGATCTCCTTGCATAGCTTGGATCTTGTGTAAAAACTCTACTTGTGAATTATATCATCCAGTTTCACATGACTGTTCTCTCCTCCATATTCAACTGACAAGTTCATGAATTTGTCTAGTTCCCGTTTGAGCAATGTGTGAGCAGTGTAGAACCTTTCTGCTGAATGATGATAGACGGCGCGCGGTGTGATTGACCGATGTGAAGATCCAGCGATTCCTGATGCTCTTGTTGAATGCTGAAGTGTGAGAGAGAGTTTTAGCTCTTGGGTGGAAATGACTATTAAAACTCACTGGAAACCTCCTCTCAAACAAAAATGGTGGCCAGATAATTTTGCTAGCTGTTACCCTGAGAGATGTGATAACTGATAAGTAATGACTATGCGATGAAGGCATTGCTCAACTCTTGCTCTTTTCATGGTTCTTTAAAATCTGGCACATAGTATAAGAACCATGCCCTGCAATTAACCCTTCAAGCCTCCTTTAGCTACTCCACTCAGGGCGATGCCAAAACTACCCGGTACATTGCAATAAAGGAAAAGGGAACTTGCGATAGAAATAAATCTGTGATTCTGTATTTATTTTTTGGGTAAAAGTGATTCTGTACTTCAATGGAATGAATCAGACTAAAAAATTGTAACCTAGAGGGATGCAAAAAACTCAAGGGTCGAGTGAAGGTACATGATTCTTATGGAGTATCTAGTTTCTACAAAGACCAAGGCAACCACGGTCAAAATAATTGACTTCTTTGGCGTCTAGGATTACATAATGGCAGTGAAACCCCAGCAGCACCTTTCTTCTGCGGCATAGGCAGCTTGATCTGGCGACAGTAAACGAAAGCTCCCAAGCATATAAGTAGAACAAAGAGGAAAACAGGGGATGGGATGGAGCCCACTGTTCTCATCCTAAAAGATGACAGTGCCATATTGGCTTTGAAGGGACGCAACTGTATAAATTTGCCCTCGACCAAAGAAGCTCCCAAAGGCCAAGATATATCCCCTGGACCAACTATAATATCTCTGTTGCCGACATGAAGCGCCTCATCGATGAGCGACGCCAAATAGGGTACCTGAAAGCAAAATTGTCCGCCATAGTTTCCATGTTCAGTGATGTGGCTTGAATTGATCCATGACTCTGAACATAGTTGATGACCTTTCTCCAACAACCGCGTGAAATTAGCTCTATTGCCTAATCTTAACTGACTGTAAACAGCAAAAAATCCTGATAAGGCGTGAAAAGCCAGGTCAGGCTGGGCAACTCCCTGTGATGTTTTGCAATTCACCACCTGCAAGGACAGAAGGAGCATGAATTTCCCACTAAATCCAACTATTCCAGTGAAGGATACAGCACGTGGAAATCAAAGCTCAACAAGGATGAACCGGGATGTTGTTTTTGGGTACAAGAGAAGAACTTGTTATGGAAGTGAAAGTGGGATATTGCCAACTCACCATTGTGGTAAAAGACGTCCTCCTTCCTGTTTGTACCAACTGCCACGGAAGAGTGCTTTAAGTAACTTGAATTGGCAGCAGCAGCCCCTTGCAAGTATTCTGCACTCTTCCCAATTCGGATCTCCAACGACATTCACAATACTAAACTCTGCCTTTTGCTTTGCACTGCCCAAAACTATTTCTTCTGGGGTATTCATTGTGCGGCAATTATAGCAGGTATAGTTCTGCACATAGTTTGGATTAAGACAAGGGTGGCTAAGAATATAGTTACCATTCCTCTGTCTTAGTGTTTCATTTTGTGTCAGTATGACAAGGGTCCGGTCAAATGCCTCTCGCAAACCAAATGCTGGAAAAGAGTAGGCTAATACCCGATGTTCGACAGCACCAACCATCAGTCTTACCGACTGCTCATGGTTCACTGTATCATGTACTTCCATCGCCACCTGCAACGAGGAACCTCCCACGTCGAGAAGCCCCAAAGTGGGCAACCTAGAATGATTTCCAAGTCTCCCCATTTTGTAATTCAGAGCTAACCAACCATAGTATGCTTCCTCTTTCCCATGCAGTACCCTTATCCAGGTCCTCTTATAAACAAACGCATGTTCCTTGACAACAGCTTCGACGTCATCCAAGACCCGTGTCACGTCCTTAACTGCCAACCTACTGAGTCCAGCAGTTGCAAGAACGAAAATCGGAGTCTCTGGATGTCTTTCTTCAGGCACCCACTGTTTTGCCCAGGTTATCAACGATTCCAGAGCAGGCCTCACTCCGCTAGCGTTGCCGATGAATCTATCTAAACTGGGCTTGGTTTGCAGACAGTGATACTGACAAGAGCTGTTAGAAGTCTGGTTCTCGATCAAATTATCAGGGTAAGAATTCACCAGAATTGGCAGCTCCCATTCATTTGCAGCTCTCAGCATCCACTCATACACATTCACGCGAGTGCCAGTGCTTCCACAGTCCACAACAACGGTAAAGTAGGACCGCCCAGGATCACGAGACAGAACACGATTCCAGCTCAAATGCAAACCACTCAATAACAGCAACCCAGCAAGAACAATCACCACGCCAATCTTCAGTGCCAACCTATAATGTGCAAATCTGGCGATAGAGGTTTTAACTTTTGAAGGCGACTTCGGATCCATCCACGGCCTACCGGAGCCAACCGACTCCGAATCATAACAAGTTAAAAACCGCTCCTTTCGCGCAGACAAATCGCAATCGAGCTCAAATACACAGGATGCGAAACGGGCAGCCCGATTTCAACATCACAAACATCGGTGAACTCAACCGTAGCAGGTCTAGACGCACTGAATCGACGCGAAACGAAATCGACTCTTCCCATAAGGTGAATCGGATTCAGCAGCAAAGAAACTAATGGCGACCACAGATCACGCGACAAACGAGGTCGAGCTAGCAATCCGACCTCGGAGTACCAAAACGAGATGATTGGAGAGCGAACAGGATGAAGGTTTACCTGTGCGAGCTCCGGAATCGGATGATTTCATTCCCCCCTCTTTCTCTCCGGCGAGAGATCGGAGGGAATGTGGAGGGAGAAGAAGGAACGGTCCGGTCTTTAAAGAAAAATTTTATATTTCAATTCTCAACCGATTATAAATAGAATTTTAAAACCACTCCACTCATCATATTACTTTAAAAAAAAATAATTACGCTTTCGAAGTATAAAATAATCGGATTTCCAAAGGTTACGAAGAAATAAAAAAGAAAAATAAAAATTCACACATCTGTAAATAAAATCTTGTGAAGTGAAGAAGAAATTGGAAATGAAGAGGCTAATATCATAGTTATGAGGTTCAACTTGGACGTTCTCCGAAAATGCGGAACAAAAGTAAAAAAATCCTACAGTTAGATATAAGATAGACAAAAAAAAAAAAAAAGAACCGAAGTCCGAGCAAGCATGAGCAATGCCAATATTCAGCAGTACAAAAAGGAATACGGCAATATCGGTGAAATCAAGGTTCCAATAATAACATTTATTGAGATTTCATTTGTTTTGTGAAGACGAATAATTTAAAAAATATTTTTCTAAAAATCTAGTCAGGAAAAAATATTTCCGGTATCACCAATAATTTATGTCTTAGTATTTGTTTTTAAGCTAAATCTTATGGTTCATACAATTCTATTTTCGAAAATTTAAGACTCTCGAAATTTTCATAATATTCAAATGATGTCTTATAGATTTGCCCATAATTTATTTTTCCATAATTTCCCATTATTTGTAAAAAAATATTTTAAATGTTGTTTAAATGTAAGCAAACGCCCGTATACAATTAGAATAATGAGTACCACAATGTTAAGTCCTACTAATAGAGTTATGAATAATAATACCTCATAGGAACCATGCCATTATGTTGAATGTCATTGGATGATCGATCAAAATAGTTATTGATCCAATAAAGTCTTTTTTTTCATAAAGTATACATTGCATTAAACCTAAAAACATGATTGATTAAGATAATCGAAATTCGTATCAAATTACATATTAGAAATGACAAAACAAAAAATGTATGATTTTGTGTTATTACTAAAATTAACGTTACAACGAATTGAGTCATGTATTTTACTATATGGAAATATATAGTGCGGAGGGTATATGCACCAACATAATTTATATATGAAGTAAACATTCGTACTTTTTCAATGATAACAATCTACTTTTTATTTTCCAAAAACTCCTCAATCTTTTATTTTATATTTGACATTTGATATATTAATGGATATATAAGTAAATTAATAATTCTATTTTCCAAATTTAAATCTTTTATTTTCATAGACGTAAGTTTAAATGGCACAATATTATCTTTTTATATACATATGCATATTTTCTCCGTTGCGTGCCAATAATTACATTAATTCATAATTCATTGATGTGAAATAAAACAAAATTTCAAAATCATTTAAATGTTGATTTTCTTCATGCATGCACAATGCACGCCCACTTTTGCTAAAATTTTTTAGTAAAACCACCGCCGATCATATTTTATATTCTCAATGTCATGCTTTCAAACCTCGTCCTGTCAATAATGACATTTGGTTACTGCAAATGGAAGAATCCGAAATGAAAGCTTAACTTATAATATGAGATAATTATTTAGACGACGCGGGATATGTTTCTTCATTAAGGAATTTTTGTAATAAAATGGAAAGACGCGTCGAATCTCGACGAATAACGGACCACATCCGAAAATAATTTTTTTCCTCAATAAGATAATCGGGTTTAGTAATCACTTCGGATCCTCAACGGCGAAGATGAATGCATCGACCCGATCGGGCCGTCCAATCTAATCTAATATAATCCAAATCTTAATATGTAAGTATATATTAAGGGAAAAAAAAACCAAAAAAAGCTTTCTTTTTAGGGAAAAAAAGGGTGATAAAAGATCAAGAGGCAAAATCGACCATTTTCGGGTTTTTCATTTCTTTACTCGCTTCTTCTTTACCTCCCTCCCTTCCCTCTCGCTTTTCTCCTCTGATTCACGTCCGATCCGAGGGCCATCGCTCTCCCTCTCTCTCCATCTCTCTCAACCTGTGAATGCCGATCCTTCGTTACTTCCTTCGCCGATCTCCGTACTCGATCGCTTAGCGCGCGCGCGCGCTCTCTCTCTCTCTCTCTTCCGTCGGAGAAAGCACCGCCCGTCGATTCTCTCGCCGTCTAGGGTTTTCGACGATTCGCACCAGGTGCTGTGTCGTCAAGGCAAGTGATTTCCCTCGCTCTAGGGCGTTCTGGTGTCGTCTCGTGGCGTGTTTTGGTTGCCGCTAGCGGTTGGCCGCAAGCGATACCACTGCCAATGGCGATCAGCTGATAATTTCACCTCGTTTCTCTGTTTTTTCTGAGTTTTGGCTCTCGGAGCTACTGTGATTACTGGTGAGGATTTAGTTCCAGGCTCGCCTGGTTTGTCTGCGGGCATTTGGACGAGAGATGCTGGACCGGTCTTTCTAGATTGACCGGTTTCGTGGGATAGGAGTTTCGGACACGTGAAAAGAACTTCTGGATTTGTATGGGCAGATTGTGTAGGTGATCGAGGCGTGATTCTGGGAGGTTTCTTGGGAGCCCCTCACCGCTATGAAATAGTGAGCCCTTATGCGTGGGGGATTACTGCCACCAGAAGTTCTATGATAGTTTCCTAAAATAGCTGAGAGTGTTGATTGTGGCAGAATAGATGGTGGTTCATGGCTGCATCTTGAGTACTGTTACTTTTTGGCCCGTGAGTGGTGTTGAATATTGAAGCTTTTTCACAAAAGAATTGAAACCCTGCTTAGTGTGCATAAAGGCAGAGTTTTTAGACCGGTTAAATTCTTTAATATACGTGGGCAAAAAATGCTCCTTACAGTAGAATGAAATCTGAGAATGTCTTCTCAAGACATGGCAGCTTAGTTCTTCTATTGTCTTTAACGAATTTATAGGATGGTCTTCCGACAAAGCACCTTATTTTATGTTTTGGCATGAGTAGTAGCAACTCTACTATTATGGTAATGTCTTAAGGTGTTCTTAAGTTGTTTGTCCTACGACTAACATGTTTACCCAGTGGTGAACTCACAAAGTCGTTTTTTGAGGTTGGCAAACATCCATGTACTTTTATTCTGTAGTGTGCGTGGAAGAATTATGATTTTTGAAGTCTAGTTCCAATGATTATAATGTTTCTAGGTAGATGCTAGATATGACTTATGCACTCATTTGTTGCCATGTCATTTGACATCAGAAAGCTGGTGTCTGTGTTGTATTTATTGCAGTAACGATAATTCGAGGGACCCATTTTAGCATTTTGAAACTGACTACATGTACTTATCTTGTTGAACTTCCTGATGTCATATTTTTTAGTTCATTTGCAAAAAATAGTTTCAAAGAAGTTTTTTGCAATCTGGAAATGAGAAATGCTATACTTACTACGAGTGGTTTACATAATTAATTTACTATCTAACATGTCAGTTGCTATAGGTTGTGGAATGTGCCCACTTGTTTAGTACTCACAGATTGACATATTACCTAGTTAACTAACCTAGCTTGTGAGTCTGGCATTGCTCTTTGGAAATACTTTCTTATGGATGTTGTTTTGGTGTCCATTTTCCGCTTCATTCTTTTTCTCATCTTTTGTAGCTGATACTCTCATTTTTGTTCTTGGTTTGTTGAGGTTGATGACCTGATGAGAATAATGTTCTTTTGCTTTTATCCAGGTTTTGTCCAATTTGCTTGGATGACCTTGGAACAACTTTTAAACCATGGCATCAGGTACAACTGGAGATCGAAGGTATGATAGTTTTAACCACATTACCTCCTGGCGGTCTTTCAAAGAAATGATAATTATTTGAGATAGATCAGAACTTCAATAAGCAATTTTAAGCTTATCAAATGGCCTGCAACAGTGTCCGCTTGAATGTCATCAGCCTTTAGTTAATTAAAAAATTTAATGGCATGCAAAGTACATTCCAAGTTTCATGACTAGAGTTTTGGAAGTTGAAGGGGCTCTTGGAAAACTTCTGGATATCTGCCAATCTTCTTTTCCTTTGTTGATGTGTGTAGGATCTTTCCTTTTCCTTTGTCGATGACACATTCATCACAGCTTCTCATGTACATGACATGTATTTTCAGCAGAAAAAACCAGAGTGTCTGTCAAATGAGGCTAACAGATATCATTCCACACGGAAATTCGGGTTCCCGGGTGTTTTTTCACCCTTCTTTACAAACTGACTGTGAAATTTTGTATATACGTCTTATGACATGCTATCTCATTGAGGCTGCTTTCTTTTCCTGGAGATGGTGGCCAAAATTAATTATACTTGCGAGGTTGGAGTAAAATATTGAGAGAAAAAGTTGATGTGGCATTTTTTGGTCAATGTAACTGATTTTGATTTTTAATTGCTGGAAAGATGTTTGATTGTAAGTATTAAAGCACAAGAAGTCGGTTAGCACTATCATCGATTGAGTGTACATGACCCCGTGAAATAACCTGCTTATCATCTGATTTTATGTGAGTTTAAGCTTTATTCTTCTTTCCCTGTCAGGTGCGTATGAATAATCACTGAGAACATCATCCCTTCGTGGGGATTTTACTATGTTTTTAATTCAGTTTGGTTATGTTTTAGTGCCTGATGAAGGAAAATCCGTCGTTAGTTTGTGGGTTACCTAGGTGATGTAGGGAAGAAAACCGTAAGGAATAATCCACAAGGAATCGCCAAATCTAAAAGATTGTCTTCTGGACATCAATGCCAGGGAAAAAGGACAATTTTGTGAAAACAAAGTTCTCTAATCTGAAAACAACTTAATGTGTATAAATAGGCATAAAACCCATTATTATTCATGGGACTCCCTACTGGGGCTCTTAAACATAAGTAAAGACCTTAAATCAAAATTGAATCTTAGCTAGAGTAACATAGGAGCCCCCAAACCCACGAAAAACCGGCAGCCACCCCCCATTCAGGGGGACAACCCACGACCACACACCACCAAGCAAGCTACCGCCAGCCCCGCCCTTCGGCCTGAGTAACTGCGAACGTTAATTGGAGAAAATAAATTAACATATTTTCTCCTATGCTTCTGCATCACTAGGTTAACAGCATTAGGAATAATGAATTCACAAAGATGTATGTAGATTGGCTAAATTGTTATATTGCTCCAGGCGGGGTCTTGCAAGAAGAAGCAACATGACAGTATTGGGGAAAGTCGCCGTTCCTAAACCCATAAACCTGCCCAGCCAGAGGTACGGGATTTCGTTCGCATGTTTTACCACCCTTATCTCCTTGACACTTTCTTTGCTGCTAAATCTTTTCGTTTCTTTCTGCTATTAAAGGCTTGAAAATCATGGTTTGGACCCAAATGTGGAAATAGTTCCAAAGTAAGTATACATCTCTGGCACTGGGGTTTTTAATTTATGTGCGTCTGTGCTTTATCCTAGTACGTTCAGACAGCAGAGGGTTTTCAGCATTGGTTAAAGATATCTCTCTCTCTCTCTCTCTATTTTGCCACCATATATTTCAGGGGTACCCTTAGTTGGGGTAGCAGGTCCTCTGCCTCTACGCCCAATGCATGGGGTTCATCTTTGCTCTCCCCCAGTGCTGACGGTAGTATAAATTCACCGAGCCACCTCAGTGCTCGGCCTTCATCGGGTGAAAGTGGCACCCGACCATCTACTGCGGGAAGCGACCGGGCTCTTGATTCTATTAATGCATGGGGCTCAAATTCTCGGCCATCTTCGGCTTCTGGAGCATTGTCATCCAGTCAGACATCACTAGCATCATTACGTCCTCGCAGTGCAGAAACAAGGCCTGGTAGCTCACAGTTATCTCGTTTTGCAGACTCTGTGCTTGATAATTCAGTGGCTGGGGGTGTGGAAAGACTGGTAAGAGCCTGTTGCCATATTTTGTAATGGTGGAAGCTTTTATGCAAGGAGTTGAAATTATGTGGAGAGACGCTAAATCTTTTGCGCTAATCAAATATGCAAACAGAAAGATATAATTCCTTTTTGTCATGTGGAGAATTTGTACTTTGAGAGAAATCTATTGATAAATGAAAAGGAGGGCAATCTTATCTATGTAATGATTGTATTTTGTAAATGGGAAGTGATAATCTAAATTGAGAACTTCAGAAAAAGTATGTTTAGTTCCATCAAATATTCTGCCTTTCCCATGACACCTTGGTTCTTGTTCTCTTTCTCTCTCTCTCTTTTGTGGGGAGGGGAGGTTTAGAACCGGCAGTTCTCTTTGATTCAGTGACAGAAGTACTTCTAAGTTCTACTTAGTTATGACATGAATAGTTTATCTTTCCATGATAATGTTAAGTAAGACTATGGCTGTTTGTCGAAGTTACATTACCAATATTCGCCTCTCATTGTTTTCAGAGCAAGCTAATGTCTAAGAGAATGTGTAGATTGGTTTTCTGACAGATTCTGATGATATATGTAGTGATTGAGGCTTGTGCCACCTTTTCCAATTGTTGTAGTCTGACTTTTAAAGTTTGCTTTAGTGAGGTGATAGATAAATATCTAATCTTTTGCTTGTTCCAAACTTTTTCTTTTCCACGTGTGTGAAAAGGAAAAGGCTAATTCAGCTCATTTGCTGTGATATGTGTAGGGACCGACATGCTCTAAGAATGACAGGTTTTCTTTAAGTTCTGGGGACTTCCCAGTTCTTGGTTCGGAGAAAAATGGTTGTGGGAGAAGTGCAGGCTCACAAGGTGAAACGTCCTGATATTTTTTTACATTATTGAGTCCTAGATAGATGGGTAACATGTCTGCCATAATAGCGGTGTGGGGTGATTATGTGCTTAATTTGGTGGAATACATCAGTGTCTTTTTTTTTTTGTCCACTATTTGTTGCTATTCCTTGCATTCTTTTTTACTTTCTGAAGGGAATGAGTACCCATCAATTTTCTTGTAGACTTTCTAGTATGAAGAATGTATAGATGTTGTGTTTCATATCGACCCTGTTGTCAGCTTCTTCTAATGAATCACTTTAATTGAAAAATATAGGTTTTCTTGCTTGGTGAGTTTCTGATTATATTGAGGACCTGTGGATACTATGTGTCATGGATTATAGGCAATTCATTTGATTGATGACCTGACTACCTTTTTGCAGAGCATGCTCCTCAAGGTTCTGAGTTATCTTCTGATACAGTCGTATCGGTGAAAGAAGGTACCTTTTCTTCATGCAGTGGTTACTTGTGTTCTGAGATCTATTGCATCTTTGATGTTGTTCATAATTAGTTGAAGGACAAATCTGCCTATTTTTCTCGTGTTGCAGGTGACAGCTCTGTCAATGCTGATCCAAGGAATAGAGTCGAGAACTCATGGAGAAGAGACAATGCTCCCTGTGGTGAAGATGGTGGACCTGATGCGGACAAGTGGCGTGGGGATCATCCTCCTCACCAAAATGCCGGCATCCTCCCTCAGCAGTTTAATGCTTGGCATGGTCCTCTAGTTAACAATCCTTCAGGTGGTGTTTGGTTCAGAGGGCCTCCAGGGGGCCCCCCTTATGGAGCTCCTGTTGCACATGGTGGCTTTCCTGTGGAACCATTTCCTTATTACCGTCCTCAAATTCCACCTCCTGCTCTTCCCACCCTGCAGTCCATTCCTCCTCCAGGTGCTGGACCTAGGGGACACCACTCAACTAGTGGAGATATGTATAGACCTCAAATGCCCGATGGTTTTATTCGCCCAGGTATGCCTCTTAGGCCTGGGTATTACTCTGGTCCTATGACCTACGAGGGTTATTTTGGTCCTCCAATGAACTACCACAATGCAAATGAACGAGATATTGCATATGCCGGGATGGCAGCTGGCCCTCCTCGGTTTCCTGGCCAAAATGCTCCTGATATTCCACAAAGATCTGGTGGCTATGGTTCCACTAATAAAGCATCAGATGGTGAGGAAGTGGATTTGGGTCATCCTCATGGTACAAGGGGGCAGTACAAAGTCCTCTTGAAGCAACAAGAGAGTTGGGATGGAAAGGGTGAAGGACATAAACGGGAGGGAAGTGTTACAAAGGATGAGTCATCTCTAGACAAGGGAGAACCTGGCAACAAAGCATCGTGGAAGAACCATTGGAGAGTGGATCGCATCAATGAAGAGGAAGATCTAGAAAATGCAGAACCAGTTGAGGAGGCTTCTCAGAAGTTTGATTATAGAGGGGGTGGTCCTGGTCCAACCAGGGTAAAGGTACTTGAAAATGTGCAAAGGCCTCATGATGCTGATTCAGCGAGAGGACCGTATAAGAGCTCTGTCCCAGAAGCTCCAAAATCTTCTGTCGCTGCCCCAAAGGATTCAAGTTTACTCCGGAAAATTGAGGGATTAAATGCTAAAGCTCGGGTTTCTGATGATCGCCATGAGTATACATTTGTTCCCGATAGGTCAGAGGAAGATAATAACTTTCAAGGAACTGACACCATGTCTAGCCATTCTGCAAAAGAAATTGGCTCTGATGCTCTTCATGTTGAAAGGATTCATACTGGTAAGGTGACCAAACCTAGCCTATCTGAAATGGATTCTCCTAGTGGGGGTAAGAGCCTCGAGCAAGCTGATGTCAGTGAGGCAACCATTCCTAGGTTTGCTACTATTCTCCAGGACTTCAATTTATGCTAGTTAAGATTTTTCACCCCCTTGGCTGGGGATGTTAAGAAAGTTCATAAGCTATTTTGCAATTTTGCAGGCGGTATCCTCATGGAGTACAAGGAAAATCTTATCATCGTGGTAAAGGAAGATCAAGTACTCAAGATGTCGACGAGCGGTGGAAGAGATCTAAGGAGCCTGACCAGTTGGTTGTTGCACAAGATGCATCTCTAGAGATTTCTAACATTCATGTGCCCCAGCATATGTCTGGGAAAGCTAATGATATCTGCGCACCATTATCCCAGGGAAAGGACGATGGAGGAACTGTGTCCATTGCTTACGATCCCAATGAGAGTGAGGCAGAGGTAGCATATTTTCTTCTGAAAAGTTTGTTTTCTACTCCACCCAAATTTCTATGACTTACAATTTGGATGTTTTCTCAGCGAGCTAAGATGAGAGAGTTGGCAAAGCAACGGGTGAAACAGCGGCAGTTCGAGGAGGAAGAACGAGCTAGAGATCAGAAGGCAAAGGCACGCATGAAATTGGAAGAACTGAACAGACGTGCACAAGCTATTGATGGTTCAATTGGAAAAGGTGAAAATGTGTCAACCGGTGCTACTTTGAATAAGCAACATAACTTGCAGCCCATTGTTGAAATGACAAAATCTTCTACTGGGTCTGTAGTGCTAAGCTCTCAGTCTGTTTCTAGTACTATTACTGTTTCTCAAGTTAGTGATGGTATTGTAAGATCCATTGTTCCATCCAATCTTTCACAAGAACCACCTGATGGTGCTTGTGAGGAGCATGCATCGGTAGGCAATCAGTCTGGGCTTTTGAAGCAGGACACCAAAACTGGTGGTGCTTCTGACCCTATTGAAGAAGGTCGTACATTTAAGCAGAAGCGTATGGGATCCAAACATAAATCACACATTTCATCAGAAAAAAACTTCAATGAGAAGTGCACTCTTGAGCCGTCCAAAGTTGCTAATGGAGCAGATAGTGTCACAAAACCAGCTGGTGTTCCCTATGAGAGCACTCCAAGCTGTGAGGATAGGATTCCTGTCAATCCACATGGTATGGTTGAGTCTGTTCAGCAAAGAAGAAAAGGCAACAAGACTAGCAGGAACAAGCATAAGGTGGATGAGTCATCCGCTTTATCTGCTTTACCTGTACTTGCATCTAAAGAGATTACTGTACCGAACACCATAGAAGAAAGCATTCAGCTAAAGTCTCCCGAGTCCAATTTGGATTCTGCCCAGGTCGAGTCACCACCTGATTCTGGAGATGCCAAACAGCCTTCAGAGCGGCATTCAGCTGTCGCAGGTGAAGAAGTCCATACTAGAGTAAATTATCAGTGGAAGTCACAGCATTCTCGCAGGATACCAAGAAATCAACAAGCCAACCGGTTTGCAGATAAGCTCCACGGTAGTGAATCTGTTGTATGGGCCCCTGTTCGATCACAGAACAAAACTGAGGTTTCTGATGAAGCTAGTGACAGGGCACTAGTTGAGAGTGTTAATTCAACTGTCAAGATCGACAATCCCGTCCAGAACAATCCAAAAAATAAGAGGGCAGAGATCGAGAGGTATGTTCCAAAGCCTGCTGCCAAAGAAATGGCTCAGCAAGGAAGTATACATCAACATACGGTTGCTTCAAGTGGTATAAATTCTGGAGATGCTAGTGTTGAGGGAGGAGGAGGTTCAGGTTCGCAAAGCATTGAAAATGCTCAACCTGCCAAAGCATCATCTAGGAGTGGGGATGGTAGGTTAAATAAGCCAGGAAAAACCCATGGATCATGGCGCCAACGCGGGCCAAAGGAATCAACTTTGCATGATTTGGCGGATGGACAATCTTATACCTCAGACATAGGTAAAGATGTTCAAAAGTTGAGTGGGCATCACCAAGCTGAGGAACGTGAACTAAGATCAGTGGATGAGATGCCAAAATGTTTTGATGAGCTGGGTACTGGTGATGGTTCAAACCTTCCAAGTGATTCCAACTCTGCTGCAGAGGTTGCAATTCATCCTGCCAGAGATCATGGAGTTGCAGGAAGAGGAAAGCGTCATGATTTCCGGGCATATAAAGCCACAGGGGTTACTGTAGATCGTGATCAGAAGAAAAGCATTGAGGAAATGGATGAAAGTTGGAACCAATCTTTGGCTCCTGAGGCGATCCAAAGAAGTCCAGTTGTTCCAAAGGAAAGCCATGCTGTTTCTGAACGTTCAACTTCTCATTGGCAACCCAAATCCCATTCATCTTCTGCTCATATTTCTCGAGGAAGTAGGGTGACTGGAGGTCAAAATATTCAGGCTGACAGTGGTGGAATTGATGCAGAGCTCCCTCATGGTGGTCTACCCTCTTTAGCACAGCATGAAATGGAACATCGTGAAGCTTTGTCCACCAATGACAATCGAAAACATAATTCCCGAAAAGATTATTCGAATGAAGCAGGGCAGGTAGAGGGTAAGATGGAAACGAAGGCTATAGCAATCGGAGTCCATACCCATTCTTCGACACAGGGTCCAGTTAGGTCAACTGGTGATGTGCGTCACGAGTCCCAATTTCCTTCAGGGTTCCACAAGAACCAGGGTGGTCGAAATGCAAGAGGCAATGGATCTCATGGAGATTGGAACTCAAATGGACAGGAAAATAATCGGCATCGGGAAAGACAGCGGCCCAATTCACACTTCAGATATCAGCCTGTGGGGACATACAGCGATAACAGATCAAACCATGTCGAAGGATCCAAAGATGTTTCTCAAAGTACAGGCTTGAAGTTTAAGGAGAAGAGTGGTCTGGGCAGTTCCAGGCGTGGTGGAGGGAACTATACAGACCGGCAAGTTGGCACTGGTCGAGTTGATGCTGACTGTAATTAGAAGAGAGTAGAGTCCTAGATGTGTTCTGTTGTAGATGGCTCCTCTGGTCTTGATTGGTAATAACCCCGTGCCTTCAGGTATTGATATTTGCTGATTACTGCGGACGAGGTAGGCTGCTGTACCATCTCAAATGATGGTTTGTCATGTCAATGGTTGTCCAGGATGAGAGCATAGCAGATGCGTCTTGGAAATATTCAGTTGATATGGGTTGGTTTTGTCATGTGTGGTGGGCTTCTTACCTTACCTTACTTTTACAAATGTATTGTTCTGAACAATTTAATTTGGTCATGGGCTTCTCTTCAACGGATCTTTTCACATGTTTCCTTGATGTTTTTACTTGATTAGCCAATGGCTTCGCTGCTCTTTGACGATGAGGCATAGAGACTGCAGCCGATAACTTCGTCAGACTTCCTTTTTAGTGATAAGTGAGCTTATATGAAACCATCTGCCTCATCAATTATGTGGGATTTGTTGGTGGATTCTGGTCCATAGCTTGTTTGTTGATGTCTTGGAGCTGATAAACATTCCTTGTTGCAGGATGCTATTCATGCCAATTTTGGCTGGTGGCTAATGTGTTGTGCTCGATTATTTGCCTTGTCTGGGCATGTCTTATGAACTATGAGATATTATACATTTATCTTTTGTAATGTAGTTTTGGGGAGTCACTTCGATTTTCGAACCAGCACTAGTAAATTCCTAGAATCAAAAGGTCACCTGAGAACTGGAATCGCTGAAAGGTTGATAATGTTTGCATGGTCGTAGCGTCCTTCGATTTCTGAACATACTGAGTTGTCGTTCAGATCACTTTTGGATTACTGAAGCTGAAGGACTTTGGCCTCGCGCATGCAATGCAGCTGATATGATGTAGTGACATGGCAATTCTATGTTTCGTGTGTTATGCGTAAGATCTAGGAAGTACTAACGATGTCCGTGTTAGGAGTGGTAGGGTTGCTGGTTCGGCTAACGCTCGTGATCTTTAAAGCTTGCGATCTATACCGAACGTAACTTGAATAGAGAACGAAATTCGAAACAATGTTGGTAGAAAGGAAGCTAAAGAAATGTAAACGGACACAAACAAGAGGGCCCGACCTCGGACGTTATGTGACGGCGATCGTCACAAAAATCAAAACCACGATCCTGCAACCAACATAAAAAAGGAAAAAAGAGACATTGAGACTTTGTGTGCACTTGCATTGGGCTGAAATGAGACCATAAATACCCCAAACAGCCTCGTTTTACCAATGTGGTTCCTTAAGAGCCGCTCTTTTAATTTTCAACCGCCCATCTTTAACCTTACCTTCCAGTTTATTGCGCTATTGTATCCTTGTCCTCAAAATCCCCTCAGTGTTGAACGATCATAGAAAAGCAATCCGAAAGATTTCATCTTTGGAAGACCCTTCTCTTCGTTTCTACATTCATTGTGTACGGAGATGCCAGGAGATTAGAACTCTGTAGACCCGAAGCGAGAAGGGTTTTTCATGTTCTTATCCTCTTCAATTACCCCAATTCTTTAGCCGAGCTCGTGCGATAAGAGGAGGCCACGAAGTTCATCTCTTCAGGTAAGTGCTGAATCTACCCCATTCTCTCTGTTTGTCTCGTGGAATTCGTGGTTTTACGACGTTAATTTTCTGGGGCAATTGCTTTCTGGGGTGGATGTTCCTGGTTTTGCCTGTTTTACGGCCGTTTCTTGATGATAGATCTTCTGTTGTCGCTGGGATTGGGAAAATTCAGTCGGGGAAACTGTACATTTAGTCAAAGATAGCTCGGCCGTTTGCTTTATTTTGTTCGCTGAGCCACCACTTTCCCTCTCGCTCGGATAGTAACAGCCGAAAGCTATCTTTTTTAATCAATCTGCTGTAATAAAAGTGGGGCTTTGTGCTTTTGCTTTATTTTCCCTTGATTGTCACTTGAAGTTTTAGCTAGACTGTGTTTTATTTGGCTGTCTTCAGATAAGGCTTGCTTGCCGTAAATGGTTGGGCTCTTAAATTGGAGAAGATGGCATTGGCAACCCATCAATTTCAATTTCTGTCGAGAACTTGTCACTTGTTCACTTACTTCTGCTTTAGTTAATTTGTTCTAGAGAGATGATGCTCCTGGTTATTGGCATTTGTGTGGTCTTGGAATAAACTTTTTCTGTTATCTATTAGCTTTAGGATATTGCACGTCAAGCTACCAGTTTACCTCACAAGGGTGGTGCTGAGCCATTCATGAGGTGCATTCACTTCTGTTGTTTATCCTCTCATGGACGTGTTAGAAGTTGCGTAATTTGTCTAAACTGAACAGGACTTGTACTTCGTGCTATCTAATTTGTTTTCAGATGACATTTGAATGATAAAGGACTTCTCGGGCATATATTTCTGCCATAGGATCGTTTACGTAGGTGGTGTAAAAGATATATCTCGCACCAATATATTCTTATGGAGTTTCATAAATATAGCAAAATGTCTAAATAGGATTTTACAATTAAGTGTAACTGCATTTTGTGTTTGACTTTTCTGTATAGCAATGTTTAATTTTAAACAGATAAACTGAGGAAATGCTATAGCTGGTGATACATTAACTGAATCACATCACATCCTGTGCTTATGCTCCGATACTCTTCATTTACCATAAGAATATACTAGTGCAAGACATCAGACATGCCCTGTTTAGTCTTCAGCTCATGTGAGTCCTTATGCTGTTTGGTTCTGTTTGGTTCACATAATTTATGACAGCTCTTCTATGAGCTAAAATAGATCTGGAGCTGCACTTCCAAAAATTGTATTGATATTTCTTCTAGATTTGTGATGAATCAATGGTGTTGCTCTTGCTATTGAATGCAGGGTTCTTATGCGGCATTTCCCCGGAGACCTTTATCCTTGAGCAAAGTGCTGACACTAAAGTGGTGTTATGTGATTGGGAAAACAGATAAACCTTCAACCCTAAAGCATCAGATTCTTTTAAGGTGCGGATTCCACACAATTTATTGCCACCATACATGTTTGTTGTGTAGAGTATTTACTCTGTCATAGGGGAACTGATTTGAAATTATGTATCTCTGCCAGTGTGATTAGAAATCGTATGACTGACGAAGATCTGAAAGATCAGAGTTTTTATATTGTTAAGGTCTTTTTTTATTTTTTTTTGCTTTAAGTTTAAGTTTGTTAGTATAAATAGACATGTAGTGGATGATTATGTTGAACTTGAATTGTTAAGTTCGCAGGCACTAGGTAGCATAGGTTCTAGAGTTGGGCCTGTGCGTGTGCTTACACACGGGACATAGCTATTTGTCTCCCTTTTCAGAGAAAAAGGCATTGATAAAAAGTGCCATTGGGGCCAAAGTCACTTCTATATCTACGAAAATTCGGCAGTTAGTAAGATCTTTGAAGGGAAATTGGAAATTATATAAGTTTGACTCAAAGGGAAAAATAATGATCCATCTCGATGTCAATAATGCTGCAAAGAGTTCTGCTGGAGTGGAGATGCTGATTTCACAATGATACATGTGGAAAATGAGAGTTAAATGATAGGGAAAACTGAACTGGTCTGGAGCACTGGGGAAGATGGAGGATGAAGACGAAGCGAGTGCTAGGTTGGGCTTAGATACTCCCCATACAATGAATGCAGCTGTAAATATTTTGGGATCTTTAAAAGAGAGGGAGAGAGAACACTGAAAAGAAACATCTCCATGGAAAGAGCACGTAATATGGCTCCATTTAGAGAGCATGAGAGACTAACAAAATGCCAACTTCCTTATTTATGACCACCTACTAACTACTGACTAAAGGTCAAAACATTCTTTAGAATGCAGTTACTATTAATGGTGAAATTTATCATTTTCAACTTTGTTCCAAGAAAGTTTGAATTGGAACTTAGAATGCATTTAAAATTTGAATGTTGCAGTTCAAGTATTGATGAGTACATCTTATATTAAATTTAGAACTGCTTCTAATCTATCCGTGTGAGCATGGTGCTGGGGAACATTTACAATCTGAATGTGGGAAATAACAAATGGCAAGTTCACAAATAGAAGTCTTTTTGGTTGTGTAAAAATGGGAGAATCTTGATAATTCATATTGGTTATATAATTATCAGGAGTTATTTATGTCTGAGAAGAGACAGAGTGGATGATTAGATATCCTTTGGTGTGTAATAGTGTATGCATCTTGTCCATATGTTTGTACAAATTGATTGCCTGAAACCTAGATGCTATTTCTTATCATATTGTCGAACTTATTTCACTGTCGATAGGGGTATAAAATCACTTAATGTTCTGTTAGATTATGTCAACAAAGCATTGTCTTCTTTATTTGTTCATTGTGTTGGTCGGGAGAAGCTTGGAATATCACAAATCACTGAATATTATTACCAAGTTTTCTTCCTCCAAACTGAGAAAAGTGTACATGCTATGATATTTCAATAGATTGGGGAATTATAATTTGCTTGACTACTAAGTGTGGACGTCGTGTCCCTGCTGCTTGCTTAAAGTCCCTCTCTTTCTTCTTTGCTGGCTACTGACACTACATAATCTGGCCCTTTTTGTGGCAAAACAACTCAGAAATCAGTACCTTCAAACTTATGGACGAGCCTCACATACAGGGTTTCTTCTCTTCTGTTAGTTTAATTCGCTCTTTTCGCATTTACTTTGGTGACTTCTCTTTCAGTTCAGACAAGTTCCTCTGTAGAGTGCTTGTTCATCTTGGCTCTATTGTCTGGGATTGCTTTGGGATGCTCTCTCTTTTAGATCTGAAATTGCACTTTATTTTGCCAATTAATATTTTTTATTTCACTGGAATTGAGATCAGATAGCTTGTTTTGCAGTGTAGTGTCTCCTTGTTTTTCTGCACCTAGAGTCAAATGTCTGAGGATTTCATCCATTAAAGGCAGTGCCCAAAATGATGAAATTTCAGGAGAAGCCTTGCCTTCAAGGGGGTAAGTGAAACTGGGACTCCAGCAAAGGAAATGAGTCAGCCTATAAAAGCATTGTGGTGCCATTTTTGGGGTCTTGATGCGGCAGAAAAAGTTCCCTTCATGATATTGTAAGTAGCATGGTCCTTTCCTGGCATTTGTTCTCTGATCTGCCATCTGTGCCATCCTTCCCTGCTTATCGCATATCCTCTCAGGCTTTACTACAAATGCTGCAAAATATAATAAAACGTAGAGATAAAGAAGAAATTAAAAGGACGAGGGATGGGCACCTTTTTTCTCTCTGCTGAAGGTCAACAAACTGTTGATATCAGACATCTGTTTTTTTCTTTGATAGAACAAACTGTGAAACAGAGCAGTCACGGGTAACATTTCAACTAAAGTTATTCGATATATTGTAGATATAATAGAAAAATATGTTGTACTCAGCCAAGATTTGTCATAATTTGAGATGAATTTTGAAACAACCTCCAAGAAAAACATATATGGTTGGCAATAACACTGGTGGGACTCATGCTTGATTTTGGATTTGTTAGAACTAGAATTGTTCTTTCCCATGACTTTGTTTGTAAATCATATTAATTGTTTGACTTAAAAATTACTTATGGCAAATGGACTCTCCATATCAACTGTCTGATGAGCCATTACGAAAATTTATTCTCGTACTTTCAATTATGTTGTATTGGCAGCGCTCCTTTGTATCTGGCTATACATGTGGCCTATGGGAGTGACTTCTGGATCATGTGACCAGTCGTTGTCACCCTCTGTGTCAAGTTGTTACGAGGATTGTGGGCACTGGCCAAGTTGATGCTGACTGTAAGTAGTAGAGAGTAGAGTCCCGGCTCCTCTGGTCTTGATTGGTAAATACCCCTGTGCCTTCAGGTATTGATATTTGCTGATTACTGCGGACGAGGTAGGCTGCTGTACCATCTCAAGTGACGGTTTGTCATGTGAATGGTTGTCCAGGTTGAGAGCCTGGCAGATGCATCTCGGATATAGTCAGTTGATATGGGTTGGTTTTGACATATGTGGTGGGCTTCTTACCTTACCTTGTTTTTATAAATGCATTGTTCTGCACAATTTAATTTGGTCATGGTCTTTTCTTCAATGGATCTTTTCACATGTTCCCTTGACATTTGTACTTGATTAGCCAATAGCTTCGCTGCTCTTTAACGATGAGGCATAGAGACTGAAGCCGTCAACTTCGATCAGACTTCCTTTTTAGGTGACCAGTGAGCTTATAGGACACCATCTGCCCCAGCAGTTATGTGGGATTTGTGATGGGTTCTGGTTTATAGCTTGTTTGTTGATGACTTGTTGCTGATAGACATTCCTTGTTGCTGGATGCTAGTCATGCCAATTTCGGCTCATGGCTAATGTGTTGGGCTCGATTATTTGCAGTGTCTGAGCATGTCTATTAGCTATGAGATATTATACATTATCTTTTCTAATGTAGTTTTGGGGAGTCAGCTTCGATTTTCGTACGCGCTGTGGTAAATTCCTAGAATCAAAGGTCACCTAAAAACCGGAATCCTGAAAGCTTGATGATGTTTGCAGGGACACCGCTTCTTTCGATTTCTGAACGTACCGAGTTGTTTGTTCAGTTCACTTTTTGACAGCTTAGAGGTGTTAATATGGGTCTTTAACCCACTTTTTAACCCACTTTCATTCATTTGGGTC
The DNA here is from genome assembly GCA_021437795.1 of Rhodamnia rubescens. Taxonomy (NCBI): domain Eukaryota; kingdom Viridiplantae; phylum Streptophyta; class Magnoliopsida; order Myrtales; family Myrtaceae; genus Rhodamnia; species Rhodamnia rubescens. The sequence continues at coordinate 5,416,183 of JAILYA010000002.1, read as the reverse complement.
AAATATGGATTTAATAAATTTAAAATGTGGGTCAAATATGGGGCTTATAAAGCCTATTCAGATATTCAGATATGGATTTTAATTGAATCCATTTTTTACCCATTTTCGACTCGTGATCTATAGTTTCGCAAGACCACTTTTATTCAATTGTAAACCGTTGCCTGCCGCCAATGCTCGCCTGCCGTCATTGCCGCCGCTGCCGCCACCATTGCCACCATTGCCCGCTGCTCGCCCGTCTGCCACCCCTGCCCACCTGCTTGTCGTTGCCTGCCGACGGGAACTCGATCCTTTGCCAGAGACCCTGAGGAGGATGACGACTTGTAAGTCCTGGACTCAGTTCCCGTTGGAACTCAGTCATCGTCTTCGCAAAAGTGAAAGAAACCATATAGTGGCTCCTCGGTCACCGAACCGGGTAAGGCGTCGAATTCTAAGCCCGATCCTTCGTTTATCTGTGAAATTTGCATCGAGATGAGGACCCACAGCGACCTGTTTCGTATTAAGGGTTGTAGTCATGCGTATTGCAAGGATTATGTTACTAGATACGGAGCTTCCAAAACTTCACGACAAAGTGACGCGCATAGGCTACCCTGTCTCAGAGCTATGGGGACGTCTTGCAGCGGTGGGCGGCAGGCGAGCCATGGACGTCGCAGTCAGCGAAATAGTTTTTACATTTTTTTAATTTTATGAAACAAATATTTCATCATTTGGTCAAATATATAAGTATTTAAATAATACGAGTCAAGTCGGGTTATGGATCATAAAATTTGTACTTGTTTGAAAATGGGTTAAAACAGGTTAAATGGATCATAAAATTTGTATTGTATAAAAGTGGATGAAAATAGGTTAAATTTGCGGTGGCGGGCGCGTAGGCTAGCGATGGTGGCGGACGGCCGATTGAGGCAAACGGATGAGTAGCTATGGCGGGCGGGTGGCGGTGGGGGACAACGGTGTACAATTGAATAAAAGTGGTCCTACGAAACTATTGATCACGGGTCGAAAGCGATAAAAAATGGATTGAGTTAAAATCCATATTTGAATAGGCTTTATAAGATTAAATTCATATTTGACTAAATTATAAACCATATCAAATGAATGAAAGTGGATCAAAAAGTGGGTTAAAGACTCATATTGACAACTTTACCTATCACGACGCAATCTAAGCAAGACTGGTCTCATCGAATGTGACTTGAATAGAGAGAGAAATTCGAAACGAGGCTGTTAGGAAGGAAGCTAAAGAAAATGTTTACGGACACGGACGAGGTGACCTTGGATTTAGACGGCGATCGTCGACAAAAAAAGTTCCCTTCTTGGACGAAAAAAAAAAAATCATGATGTTGCAAACAACATGAACGAAAATCGAAATCGAAGAGAGGAATATCAAAATCAAAATCAAAATCAAAAAGAGACGAGAATGAGACTAAGGGTGAGCAGGACTACAGTACTATTTCTCCTTTTTTTTTTTTTTTTTTTTTTATTTACGGGAATAGTTTTGAAACAAAAATCCTTTTGATAATGCAATTTTATTTTCTTTTATTTTCGGGACAAATTTTTGGCCTAGAAGTAGATTTGAAATAGAAATAAGAAGTAAAAATTTTTCTACTTTTCTATTTCTATAATACAAATAGAAATAAGAATTTTTTTTATTACTCACTCTCTCTCTTTTTCGTGTCCCCATTTGTCGGTCGGGTCGTCGGTCCCTCTCTTGTGTCCTTGCTTGCCATTCGCCTATTGCCGTTCGCTCTACCCCTATGCTTGTTTGCCATGTGCCGTTTGGCTTGGTCTCCATCTGCTCGTTTGCCGTTTGCTAGTCTCTGTCCACCATCTGGCGGTGGCCTATCCAGCGTTCTGTTGTTGTTCACCGATCGGCAATTATAGAAATTTTATCTTTGTTATCAAACGAATTTTTATTTTGGGAATATAAATTTTATGTCGTTATTAAACGCGTGTCTCTATTAAAAACTCTGTACAGTGAATAAAAATAGAGAAATATATTTTTGGGCTGAAATGAGCCCATAAATACCCCAAATTGAAGGAATCTCAAACCTAGGCCCATGACAACCTATTTTCACCCCCCCCATGTGATTCCTTAAAAGCCGCTAATTTCAATTTCCTTTATATATAGAAACTCTCTACTGATATAATTTTAATTTTCCACCGCCTATCTTTAACCTTACCTTCCAGTTCATTGCGCTATTTGTATCGTTATCCTCAAAATCCCCTCAGCGTCGAAGAGAATCAATCGACGAGCGATCATATAAAAGCAATTCGAAAGATTTCATCTTTTGAAGACCCTTCTCTTTCGTTTCTACGTTCATTTTGTACGGAGATACCAGGAGATTGGAACTCTGTAGACCCGAAGCGAGAAGGGTTTTTCATGTCCTTATCCTCTTCAATTGCCCCCAATTATTTAGCCGAGCTCGTACGGTAAGAGGAGGCCACGAAGTTCATCTCTTCATGTAAGTGCTAAATCTACACTCATTCTCTCTGTTTGTCTTGTGGAATTCGTGGTTTTGAGACGTTAATTTTCGAGGGCAATTGCTTTCTGGGGTGGATGTTCCTGGTTTTGCCTGTTTTACGGCCGTTTTCTTGATGATAGATCTTCTGTTGTCGCTGGGATTGGGAAAATTCAGTCGGGGAAACTGTACATTTAATCAAAGATAGCTTGGGTTAGCTTAATTTTGTTCGCTGAGCCAACACTTTCCTATAGCTCAAACAGTAACAGCCGAAAGCTATCTTTTTAATTAATCTGCTGGAATAAAAGTGGGACCTTGTGCTTTTGCTTTAGTTTCTCTTGATTGTAACTTGAAGTTTTAGCTAAACTTTGTTCTTATTTGGCTGTGTCTTCAGATAAGGCTTGCTTGCGTAAATGGTTGGGCTCTTATATTGGAGAAGATGGCATTGGTAACCCATCAATTTCAGGTTCTGTCAGGAACTTGACAGTTTTTCACTTATTTGTGCTTTTATTAATTTGTTCTAGAGAGATGATGCTCCTAGTTATTGGCATTTGTGTGGTCTTGGAATGAACTTTTTCTGTTGTCTATTAGCTTTAGGATATTGTTGGGTCTGCGTACACGTCAAAGTACCAGTTTTCCTCACAGGATCGGTGATGAGCCATTCATGAGGTGCATTCACTTCTGTTGTTTATCCTCTTGTGGACGTGTTAGAACTTGCGTAGTTTGTCTATACTGAAATGGACTTGTACTTCGTGCTGTCTTAATTTGTTTTCAGATGACGTTTGAATGATAAAGGACTTCTGGTGCCTATATTTCTGCAGTAGGATGTGTTACATAGGTGGTGATAAAAGATATATCTTGCACCAATATACGTACAGAGTTTCATACATATAGCAAAATATCTGAATTGGATTTTACAATTTAGTGTAACTGCATTTTGTGTTTGACTTTTCTGTATAGCAATGTTTAATTTTAAACAGATAAATTGATGAAATGCTATAGCTGATGATACATGAACTGAATCACATCACATCCCGTGCCTTTGCTTCAATACTCTTTTCATTTACCATAAGAATATACTGGTGCAAGATATCAGACATGCCCTGTTTAGTCTTCAGGTCATGTGAGTCCTTATGCCATTAGGTTCACATGATTTTTGACAGCTCTTCTATGAGTTAAAATAGATCTGGAGCTGCACTTCCACTAAATCTATTGGTATTTCTCCTAGATTGTGCTGAATCAACAGTGTTGCTCTCGTTATGGAATGCAGGGTTCTTATGTGGCATTTCCCCCAAGACCTTTATCCTTGAGCAAAGTGCTGACCTTAAAGCGATGTTATGTGGTTGGGAAAACAGATAGACCTTTGTCCCTAAAGCATCATATTCTTTTAAGGTCAGGATTCTACTCAATTTGTTGCCACCATACATGTTTGTTGTATAGAGTATCTACTTTGTCGTAGGGGGCAGGTTTGAAATTATGTATCTCTGCCCGCGTGATTAGAAAATCATATGACTGATGAAAATCTGAAAGATCAGAGTTTCTATATTCGTAAGATTTTGTATTTTTGTGTTAAGTTTAGGTTTGTCAGTATGAACAGAAATGTAGTGGATGATTATGTTGAACTTAAATTGTTAAGTTTGCAGGCACTAGGCAGTAGGTACTAGAGTTGGGCTCTCTGCGCACATGTGCACACAGGCCATAGCTATTTGTATCCCTTTTCAGAGAAAAATCCCTTGATAAGAAGTGCCATTGGGGGCGAAGTCACTTTTATATGGACGAAAATTTTAGTTGGCCGTTAGTATGAACTATGAAGGGGAATCTGGAAGTTATATAAGTTTGACTCAAAGGGGAAAAAATGATCCATCTTGATTTGCTGGAGTGGATATACTGATTTCACAATGATACATGTGGAAAAATAGAATATCTACTAAATAATAGGGAAAACTTAACTTGTTTGGAGCACCAGGGAGGATGGAGGATGAAGACTAAGCTAGGGCTAGGGTTGAGCTTAGATACCTCTTTAATACAATGAATGTAGCTGTAATATTCTAGGATCTTTAAAAGAGGGAGAGATAATACTGAAAAGCAACATCTTCATTCAATGACTTAATGAAAGAGTACATAAGATGGCTCATAGAGCATCAGAGACACTAACAAAATCTAACTTCCTTATTTATGACCACCTACTAACTATTGACTACTATCCTGAAATATACTTCAACATTACCCCTCAAGCTGGAGTATCCAGCTTGCATTAGACAGGTGCAACTTTCTTTCAAAGCCTGCGACTAATGCACCAAAAGCCGGACCTTGTAAGAAATGTGGATACATGGAATCACATTTAAGATAATGACAACTGTGTAAGCTGGACCTTATACGAAAAATTGAATGTAATCTGCGCCATGACCGGACTTGACAAGCACTGAAGAAACACACAATCATAAAAGTTGATACTTCTTTCTAACTCAACCTTGATAAAACCTTGTGGAAACTCAACTTGAATTGTGGAAAACCAAAATGCATCGCCCCATGGCGCTCAACTTTGGCTGCTCGATGAAGGCATAATCAACCAGAAAAAGGGCTTAAGATGCATGGCAGAATGAAGGTAGAGAATAGAGAGGCTCGACTTGTGTAGACTTCATTAGCACAAGGATGCTGATGAAAAGACTAACGAGGCCGCAGCGAACAACAACTCCCCTGACGATGAAGGAAATGCCAGCACCTCATTGGAGTTGCTCTTAGGAAACCAGAGCAGATCTGAGACCACAATAAGCAGAGGACGATGATGCTGCTCTTGAAGATGATTGTTTGTGGCTGCTCTCAATGTTGAAGACTGGTGGACAAAAAAAAAGGATTTGAAACGACAAACGGTGGTGGGTGCAATATCAGAGTAGAAATGATGATGGCAGAAATGAGGATTCTTTTGATTTATAAGACTGATGGAAAAAAGAAAGATATGACTTAGGGTTTAATTTTGGTCCCTCTCTCTTAGTGTCTTGTCATACCATGTAAATACTGTAGGATCTTGAAGAGAGAGTGCAGAGAAAATACTTAAAAGCTTTATCTTTACTTAATGAAAAAGTATGTAGGATGGTTCTATATGTAGAGCATGACAGACATTAACAATGCCCTAGCCTCATTATATATGACCGCCTACTAGTTACTGACTACTATCCATAAATATACATGTAAATAAGCTAATGGAAGGAGATGATAATTACGAAGTTTAGGGCTTGAGAATAAGGAGATCGACTAGGTTAATTTCTATACTTGCCTACTTTACCTACGCAGCACAATCTAGATAAAGGAGCTGTGGAGGTGTATGAACACATTGATAAGAATGAAAACATTCTTTAGAATGCAATTACCTATATCGAGGTTGTTTTAATGATGAAATTTATCCTTCTCAACTTTGTTCCAAGCAAAAGTTGGAATTGGAACTTAGAATGCATGTAAAATTTGAATATTGCAGTTCAAGTTCTGGTGAGCACATCTTATATTAAATTCAGAACTGCTGCTAATCTATCCATATGAGCACAGTGCTGGGAACATTTGCAATCTGAATGTGGGAAATAGCTGTTGGTAAGTTCACAATTAGAAGTCTTTGGTTGTGTAATTATCAGGAATTCAAATAAGAGCACTGAAGTGCCATCGTTTTCTCAATTAAGGGTCTGAAATGGATCTTATTTCAAACAAGGGCCTAAAGTGTCCTTATTTTTTCAAATAGGGACCTGAAGTGGACATTGTTTCAAATAAGGGCTAAGGGCTTGACCTCACCTACTGGTCAAGGGCATTTTTGACATTTATATTATTTATTAGAAAAAAAAAAATACAGGCCAGAGATTAGCCTTCCCGCCTGTGACCGCCAGCACATCGGCGAGGGCCAGCAAGCCTGTAGACCAGAGGTGGCGTTTAATTTTTTTAAATTTAATTTAACTAAAGTTAAAATCGTCTTTAACGAAATATCCTTGATCAGCCGGAATATTTAGCCGGCTGGAGTGAGGCCCTCATTTGAAATAGCATGACTACTTGAGGCCCTTATTTGAAATAGCATGACTATTTCAGGTCCTTATTTGAAACAAAATCTACTTCAAGCCCTTTTTTAAGAAAATGAGGGCACTACTTTGGGCCCTTATTTAGAATTTTCCCTAATTATTAGGGGTCATTTATGTCTGAGGAGGCCTAGTGGACGATTAGCTATCCTTTGGTGTGTAGTAATGAATGCGTCTTGTCCATATGTTTGTGCTAATTGATTGCCTGAAACATAAAGGCTGTTTCTTATCATATTGTGGAACTTATTTCACTGTCGATATGTTTAAAATCTCTTAATGTTCTGCTAGATGATGCCAACAAAACATTGTCTTCTATATTTGTTCATTATGTTGGTCGGGAGAAGGTTGGAATATCAAAAACCATGGAATATTATTACCAAGTTTACTTCCTCCAAACTGAAAAAAGCGTACATGTTCCGATATTTCAATAGATTTTGGAATTGTAATTTGCTTGACTACAAAGTGTGGATGTCTTATGTCCCTGGTACTTCCCTAAAGTCTCTCTCGTACTTCTCTGCCGGCTGTTGTCACTACATGATCTGGCCATTTTTGTGGCAAAGCAGCTCAGTGAATTATTACCTTCAAACTTATGGACAAGCCTCACATAAGGGGTTTCTTCTCTGTGATTTCTGTTAGTTTAATTTGCTCTTTTCGCATTTACTTTGGTGCCTTCTCTTTCAGTTCAGACAAGTTCCTCTGGGTCATAGTGGAGTTCTTGTTCATCTTGGCTCTATTGTTTGAGATTGCTTTGGGGTGCTCTCTCTTTTAGATCTGAAATTGCTCTCTATTTTGTCAAGTAACTTGTTTCAGTTTACTGGAATTGAGATCAGATAGCTTGTTTTGCAGAGTAGTGTCTCCTCGTTTGTCTGCATCAAGAGTCAAATGTCTGAGGATTTCATCCTTTAAAGGCAGTGCTCGAAATGATGAATCATCAGGCGGAGCTAGTGGGACAACCTCCAAAAGTTCTGTTAAACTCTCTTACTTACCTAATGAGAGTGATGAGACCATAGTGGAATCACCAAAGGCACAGAATGTGCCAGTTTCTTATACATCTGAAGCAGATGAAAGTATTGGTGGCTCGCCTGCTATCCAAAGATTATTCAGGAAATGGCTGACGATATTGCGCACAAGATCACCTGGTCAGCTAGTTGATGAAATTTCTGGAGAAGCCTTGCCTCCAAGTGGGGTAAGTGAAACTGGGACGCCAGTAAACGAAAGGAGTAAGCTTATAAAAGCATTGTGGTGCCATTTTTGGGGTCTGGATGCGGCAATAAAAATTCCCTTCATGATATTGTAAGTAGCATGGTCCTTTCCTGGCATTTGTTCTCTGATCTGCCATCTGTGCCATCCTTCCCTGCTTATCCCATATGCTCTCAGGCTTTACTACAAATGCTGCAGTATATGATAATAGATGTGTAGTTCAGGTTAACATAGGGATAAAGGAGAAAGTAAAAAGACGAGGGGTGGGCACCTTTTTTTCGTTCTGCTGAAGGTCAACAGACTGTTGATATCAGAAATCTGTTTTTGATTTGATAGAACAAACTGTGAAACAGAGCAGTCATGGGTAACATTTCAACTAGAGTTATTCGATATATTGTATTTATAATAGAAAAATATGTCATACTAAGCCAAGATTTGTCATACTTTGAGATGAATTTGGAAACAACCTCCAAAAAAAACATAAATGGTAAGCAATAAGACAGGTGGGATTCATACTTGATTTTGGAATTATTAGAACTGGAACTGTTCTTTCCCATGACTTTGTTTTAAATCCTGTAAATCATATTAGTCCTTCGACTTAAAATTGCTTATGGCAAGTGGACTCTCCATATCAACTGTCTCATGAGCCATTTCAAAAATTTATTCTGATACTTTCAATCGTGTTGTATTGGCAGCGCTCCGTTGTACCTGGCTATTAATGTGGCGTATGGGAGTGAAGTCTCAAAGGAGTTGAACCCTTTGTGGATCCTGGGGCCAGTTGTTGTCGCCCTCTATGTCAAGTTGTTCCGAGGATTGTGGGCACTTTATTTGTTCACTTTCAAGCAGACAATTAAACTAGTTAAGAACTTGCCTGTGTACTACCTCACCGCCTATCAGTATATTGCAAGCGGCAAGCTAAAGGAAGACGTACGTTCTCGTGTCTGGCAACCTGTGGTGGATGTAAAGAACTTGGACTACAAGGAGCTTTCTAGAAAGAAACTGAAAGAACTGCAAGAGTGGTTGCTGGAGAGGTACTTGGATTTTGTTGAGTCGATATGGCCATATTACTGTAGAACAATTAGATTCTTGAAGAGGGCTAATCTCATTTAAGTTGCACGACTTGATTCGAGAAGGTGGGGCTAAGTATCAAGATTGTTTAGGCGGTTTTTTGACTTCATGATATGGTTTGAGAGCCCCCTTTTGGCCTGGGGCTCTCGGTTAGATCCTGATCAAGTCGAGTTGACAGCAAGCAGTCAGGGATATATTTAACTTTTTGCAGGCGATGTTCTAATTCATGTATAAGATCCTCATAAATTGTTTTGTCTGGTTGCATCTGTTATTTGATTGAGAGAAGCAGAAATGACTGTCTATTCTAAACCGCCAAGCGGAGCGTTTGGTTCTATTTCTGATCTATTCTTTAGTTGTTTCGTTGTTTACTTCATGCAACACGAAGATGTTGTGATGTTTGAATCTCTGAATGTATCCGCACTGTTGCACTAGATATTTTAGGTGTGTTGACCCTGCGCTAAGATATTTGAGAAGCTATATGCAGTGTGGAAATGGCTTTTGTGAGACCCTTTTGTCCTGAAAGTTTTCTGGTTATTTCATACTTGGTTCTGAGATTTTCTAAAAAACTTTCGAGTTACAAAGGCAGTACCCCTCAAAATTTTGCATGGATCATTCCCAGTAGTGAATCATTACGGAGTTGATCCTGCATTTGGTTAGATGTGACGCACGACTCACCTCCAAGAAAAGGCATGTTGGTTGTGCAGTTTCACTTTGAGGAGTAATTGGTAGTCTGATAACTGATTATGTGCATTTATTGGAGATTACTGGTGGTGATATGAGAAAGATCAGACCGGGAGTTGTTATGCTCACTTTGTTATGAAAGTTAAAATGAAAGGATTGCGGATATTATGCATGCGTTTGAACTCGGAAAAAGGTTTAGCTAGTAAATGATTGTGAATTTTTCTGCATGAAGATTCCATTTCTTATGTCGATCAGGACTAGCATTTGGTCCATTCATGCTGGAATTGAATTGAAGTCTATGTCAAAGTAATGTCCTTTAAAGGCCTCGCTTCTCTTGAATCTTTATTGGACATAAGTCGGATGATAAGAGTAGATATACGGCAATAAGAACGTTAGGTAAGCCAAGGAAAGCTTAATGTAGAAACTTGTTGCCTTCCATAAGCTTTACAGATTTTTTTTTTCACACATCTTATTTCAATCTTATTGTAGGAGTCCTTCATTCATCAAATGTCAGTTCCTTATCCCCAAAATAGGCATGCTCTCTTCTTGATTGTGTTGGGCCACCGCCCAATATTTATAGATCTGTTGCATGCACCAGACACATGTGAACCCTTAGATTAGGCGGATCTCAATCGTGAGATCCGCCTAATCTAAGGTTTTACATGTCACATATGCAGGTTATTTTCCCGATATTTAGACGATGACCGGCCTTGTTACTCTTTCAATAGCAACAAGGGGATAGCGGAAAAGTCCGAACTCGACCTTATCTTGGCTTTTCCGAAATGGAAACCATAGAAATCTAAACTTTTGAAGATGCATGCTCTTCGTCCTCTGGAGAAGAAATTGGATCTTGGTCAAAGGAAAGAACGTTTATTTCTGGGTGTACATCACGCATTTATAAGTATATTCCTAAAGAATCGTAGAATAAGAAAGAAATTCATTTTGTCAATTGTTCATTTTGCCAATTATTCAGATGTATTTCACATGTAAGCTGGAACAGACTTTAGAGCTTTATGTGTCAAACATAAATCTCTAAAAGAACATCAGCAACGAAAGCAAACAGATGGCTTTCCTTCTTTTAAAAGAGATTCATCTGTGCAAAGTATGGCCGCTCTGCCCACCAAAGCCTGTGGCATGCGGATGGAAGTTCTTTGCACGTGCAAGACTCGGTTCTTTGATTTCGACTCAGAAGACCAGAAGAAGAAGACGACCTCTTACATCATTCGAACTCTCAAAAGATGTTTGAACTCCTACTGCACTAGTTCTCAGCTCTCCTACAGAAACGAATGCGAGAACAACAACCGACAGATGGAATGCACGACGTGTTCCGATCTTTCTTGAGGTCGGAAAGGCTTTCGGACAAAAGCAGAGCAAATATGGAGAAAACCCTGCCAAGAACTTAGGCCTAGGAAGAAAGAACAGCAATGGAGGCTCACACCAGAAACGGTGGTGTTGCTTAAGGGTCATTTTATAGAGGTTTGGAGCAGCATGTTCTAGGGCAAGAGCGAGGTCGGTTGGAGAGTTTCGGGCACCGGGCAGAGAGGGTTGCATAAGAATCACTTCAAGAAGGATCGTCCTCGTGGGTGGGGCGGGCAGTTCTTGTCCTGCTGCCCGCTTCTATTGAATACTGCAAGTTGGCGACCGAGCTTATCTTCTTTTCTGGGATCCAAGCATATAAATATAATGCAAATGCATATTCCTCATCTATTCCTTATAATTCACCAATGCTTGGTTTTTTTCTTCCCCTTTCTACAACGCGTCTCGCCGTTGATCGCCTTCGGTTTATTTCATGAGGTGGATTCTATACCTACACAATAACGTTCTCATTGTCTATGCTTCGTCGTGTCCCGGGTCATTTCTTCTCGACTTGGACTTGCTTCCACATGTATCTCGTTTATGTCATCAGCCGTTCCGTCCAGTCAATGTTTCTGCATCGCGGGACCGGTCCCTATGTCGTCTTGATACCGGTCCCTACTGTACCTGCCTTGTGCAGCAGACGAATTTTGGTAGGTTAGGAAGCCTACCAGCCAAAAGATCGCTAGTATGGGATGCTCTTTTTGACGTTCGGGTGGCAGAAATTATTTCAATAGGTTCAAACAATTCTCCTCTTTTGTATTTACTGTTAAAGAACGTAAACTTATCTAAGTCTCTCATGTAAGTTCCAAGACTCCCCCTTTAAAAATATACTAGAATATCAACCCGCCCATTTTCAATCTTCTCGTTACACTAAAGATCTAATTAACATTGTTGCTTGTTGAATTTTTTTAAAAAAATTTTGCAATATTTGATAATGCTCTTTATAAATCTTAATTTATCTACATGCTGTTTCAAAGAAAGTTTAGACGATTTTATGTACATATGTTAAGATACTTGGGGATTTTTCCATCAGCTAAAGGAAAAATGACTTCAAAATCACCTTTAACATGTAGGAAGATGGGTCAAATTTAGGGTTGGAGACATAGGCACAATAAAACCAAAGTGACAAATTTTTGGATGGAGTCCCACATCAACTCTAATTGTTTTGATGACTTGATTAGTCACAAAATAGATAATTAATAAATTATTGTTAATATTTCAAAGTAGCTTAGGAACTCCAAAGAAAAATTCTGGCACTTATGGAAAAAAGTAAAAATAATCATGCAATTTATAAAGTAAAAAATATATAATACAGCTTGAAAAATTAAGTAAATCAAAATTTCATGGAAAAAAAGTGACAGAAAGGAGGAGAAACCAATGGTAACTGTGAAAGTCGATATAAATTCAGTGAAATGAAGGTTAAAAGGGAAAGATTAAAAAAAAAAAAAAAACGAGAGACGACGTGACATCCGTAATCTGTCATTTAAAAATCTCTTTCAATACATTGAATAGATAAATAGATCAACATCAACATCAACATCACCTTTATCCCAAATTAGTTGAGATCGGATTGAATAGATAAATAGATGTGTTTCCATTTTTCTTTTGTCACAAAAGATGCATTAGTGATTGGAAAATGGATAAACAAAATAGGAAAACGATGAAGAAAAGATTAAATTGAGCAAGAATTCATTCTTTCTAACTTTAACATGATCGGTTGGTCTTGTTCAACTCGCCATCGCAAAGCCCCTCATGGTGTTTATTTTACTTCCACATTCAAATTGATAATAAATTGCAGATATCACGTACAAAATAATTGAAAAGACAAAAGTGATTTACAATGAAAAAGGACTGAGCTAAATTTAGACGCATCATAACATACACCCTACAGTTACAGAAAGTACACATCTACTTCAGGTAAAGTACATTCCCTTTGACGAGAGGATAATCTTCTTGGTCGCATTTAGCCAATATGACAACTTTTCCAGATGAAAACCGCTGTTAGAAACTGATGAGGTACCCGAAAAGATCTGCGAGGGTGCTGAGGTTTCTCTCCCGGCAATCAGGCCCGTGGCACTAGAGAATTCTGGATAGCCGAAGAGCTTTTCACTGAGACGACATGCTTGCATCATTTTCTTTCTTGATTGAGCTGAGGGAGAGTACTTCGGCCAATTGTCGAGAATACTCGCGCTGAGCTTCTCCTAGTTCACTTCTGAGCCAAGCCAACTGCACCATTCGAAAACAGGGGAATCCTTTCAGAAGGGCATCATGTCATCAACCAAGATGACAAGAGATTAGCATCAAATAACGTTCCAAAACCTTGTCGTGTAGTTCCTTCTCGCTTTTCTCATACTCCGAACATCTGGAAGCAATCACAAGAAGCTTATAAATGTCTAGTGCATGGTCCACGTACAGAACAGAGCACATTGACCTAAAAGGATTAATTTACTAAGCCCTATTTCATGGGTAAATACTGTCTGAGAAGAAGCATCTTTATCATGTATGATCAAAGTAATGACAGATATAATGCCAATTTTAGCATTTCAGGAACATATCTTTTTGTGCAATAAAGCAAGGGTAACCATCACCCTCTCTCAGACGAAAAAGGAAGAGCAATCAGTGTATTGGTGCAGGGAAGTACTGTGGACAATGTTGAAACCTAGCAAGGAAACCATGGAACTCATGGACACTATAAACCAACTAACGAAGATTTGGCGTATCCAGATGTTCTTACAGCTACATCATTTCTTACACATGACAATCACTTGAAAATCAAAACCATAGGGCAGCCACTCACTTTGCAAGTAGCTTCTTGTGTTCTTGCACCATGTTTGCAGCCTCGTCGTCTTTTAACTGGTTTCCAGGGATATTGATAGGCTGTGACACATGCTTTAAATAAGTTAGTAACTGGTATCCAGGGATATTGATAGGCTGTGACACATGTTTTTAAATAAGTTAGTGCACAAAGCCAACCACTATTTGAAATACAAATTCTAGATAGACCTGTATCTCTTCAACCTCCCAATCAGCGTCAATGCCAGCCCCTCCCATTGTCTGCATATTTGCCCTTTCAGTTTCTGTTAGCTCGACAGCCTTGCGCTTCAAACCAGACCCTTTATTCATGGAGTCCTGTGCTTTAGAAAATTATGACTACAAGTTAGCTCATCTTCAAAAGTTTACCTTGCTTAGAGTTATCTCTGAGTACCTCACCAAGCGCTTCATATATGCTAGTCCTAGAAGGTAAATTTTGTCCCAATAGAACAGGCTTTTTGAGACCACCATGAGGAACAGAATGAGGTGAATTCTCTGCAAATACTGATGCTCGAACCTTCTTCTTAACCTGATACCCAATCAGTCCACAATGATAGTCCCTGAAGAAGTTAGATATGCACAAGAAGTTCAGATAAGTCCTAATCAGATCACACAACATCTCCGAGCCTTTACCTTTAAACGGTCAATTGGAGAAGGGATAGCAAAAAGATGACCCACACAAAATCTACCAGCCTTAAAGCATAACTGATTTGGCAGTTCCCTCCTAACTGAAGAAGGGATGACAAAAAGATGTCGTGGTGCAAGAGGATTGCTCAATACAGAGTCTGAGGAAGGTCATCAAATGTGACTGACAAAATCTCGAAAGAGTCAGGAATTCCCATGATGATAGGCATCGATAAGCTCATCTAAATAGGGTTAAGTGAAGAAGATCAAGCCAAATTTTCGTGAAAACATAAATGAGCACATGGGGAGACGAGGACTTAGTTAAGTGATAATTCCTATTAGCAGAACTTGTCATGGTTGAAACTTTGTTGAACTATGGCAACTGTAGTTTATGTGTAGGCGTGAAGCTCAGAAACATTCATTTAGGGATCGCTCAACTAAATAGAGGTAATAGATGCACATCATTTTCAAAGTATTGAAGAGCGCACGTAAAGCTACTTAGATGGACATAGATATAAAGGGTTAGGAAAGGGGGGCACCAAAACTGCTACAGCTGGCAGCTCAAGATGTATACAGAAAGAAAGACTGCTTGAGCCTATTTGGGAGGTAGGTTGTCAGGAAAGGCATTCGTTAAGCAATTCCCCAATTGTGGCATAAAGTAGCAAAGGGCCATATATCGCTCACAGGAACCAAAACACTGAATGTCAATCGAAGAAAGAAGAAAAAAAAAAGCAGAAATGACAACATTTGCATAAATAAAATGGAAAGTTCCAATTCTATAGCACAACTTCCATTAGAGTAAGTGACCAGGATAACAAGTAGCCTACCAGTATTCCCATGTCATTTCTTTCAACCGAACTTCCAGCTTCTGAAAAAGGGAAGTTCTCTCAAAGTCTTGCTTGTTATGCGTTGGTTCAATAAAATTTGCTTCCAGAACACCTTCAAAAACAATGTGGATTAGGATGAAGCAAGGGCACTTATCACAAAACACAAAGTGAAAAAGAGCGAAGGTGCTTCTCACCAACAACACCTCTACCCCTGCTATCTGAATAGGTCACAACCCTCCAAAATGGCTGAAAGGAGAATACAAGTTCACAAAGTCAGAAGAAAGAACGTTGATAGCATTCATTTTGCCAACAGTTAATAGTTTGTTTCAATTTCTATATTTTACTGTTTATAGTGGCTTCCCGCAGTTGCCGCCTCATTAAACAATTGACATTTCAATGACTACTTGAAACTAACGACATTTTCAACAACTGCTTGATACCCTAACGACAAATGGAACCATCTAGCCACTTATGACATCAAACTATAGATTACAGATATCCATATCTAGACAATAAAGCATTAAAAGATAATAATAGACTCCCAACGCTGAAAGTACCAGAGAAGATTTTGTTACCAGTATCAGTCGATTCTTGTAATACACATTGAACCCATGGACGTTCACCTGCGGAGCGTCTTTTAAAAACCCTATGGTAGTTACAACCTTACCCTGCATGAGTACCCCGTGAACAGCAATTAGGTACTCGTAGCACAATTTGAGGCAGCACATATAAAGAGACCAATCAGACAAGCATGCCTATATTTTCTAACAATCCACTTGTAAATACATGCTTCAACATTATTAGACGCAACTCATAGATTGTGTGGAGAGAGAGATTGAGAGATTCTCAATGCAAAAAAAAAGTTTCAACAGATAAATATTCCACCATGTCGTTTCACGCACATCACACGAAGCCCCCTGCAAAACAACACCCACCCACCCACATAAATTCTCAGTGCCAAATAAAAGTTTCGATTTATGATTATTCCATTATGTTGACGTACTCCCAATTACTGGTGTCGGTATTATAATCCCCTATACGGACGAGGAAAATCATACAGAGAACAACCATTTCTCTGAGTTAAGCTTATATCACGGGGGTAAAATCGTAGAACTCAGATGCACCTCCAGGGATTTATTGCATTTTATACAGGAGAAGTCAGCAATGAACGCCAACAAATATAAATTTAACATAATTCTATCACCATCACCACCAAGCCTGATTCGTCACTTTAGGCTCTCTGTTCGACTTGGTTGATATTACTTGATGAAGCCATTAGTTGTCATTGAAAAAATAAACACAACCTCAACAATAAAGATATGAAAAAATCCAAGTTGACAAGACAAAATCGAGTATATGATTGCGCTAGATCAAACTAAATAACCGTCACTAACAACTGGGACAGTACAATAAAAAAGAAATATCAATATTCGAACTAACCTCCACAGATCCAGCGGTTTGAGGTTTGTATAATATGTATTGGATATATTTGAGATCATCTGCAATATTATGGTGCTCCACATTCTGACCACGGAGCACTATTTTAAAACTTCCAGGTATTCGCAAGTACAAAATGGACAGGTATACCTGATGCACCACAAAGATAAGACTTTTCAAAACAGATGAATTGAAACTTATTTTATTTCTGCGATTATAATAATACAACTTACACGAAGAGAATAATGGAGTTGATGAGCGATGTGCTGCTCATTTACTGATTTCCAGGCAGGAAGTGTATCGACTTTCCTAATATCTCCACTAATACGGATGTCCTTCAATTAAAAGTTCAAAAGATGTCAATTTATGGAGAATAAGATGAAAATAAATAGCATGAGGAAGAACAACGGACAGGAAGCTTAAAACCTGGGGATCGGCTTCAAAGTCCAACTCCATTTTCCCATCGTCAGTGAACCACAAATTATAAATGATGATTTTGGTACCATGGGGTCCGATGTCATCAAACTGCCATTAAAAAGAACTGAATGAATTATTTTAGACTTGAACAAACTATGATTCCAGCAACTGTACAATGTTACTTAAGAGCTACATATGAATTATTAGGAAAACGAATGTCTCCAGCAACTTCTCTCTTAAATCCCAAGAGCCAGATCAACAGACTACTTGACAAGAAGCAGCTAACCTTTTCCAGAATTGCACTTGTCACAATAGCCATGATGAAGTGCTCAAATCAGAAAGCTAATGAACCAGACTAGAACTACTTAACCGTCAATATATCATATGAAAAAACAGCAGATGCTCATTAGTAAAATAATAAGGACTGCACTAAAAGAAGAAAATGAAAGTTACTAATCCATAAGCACAGCAAGTATAATCACGATCTTGATCTTCCACAAAGTCAACAGGATTCGTTGCTTTCACATTATGCACATGTATACCAGACCCCCAATACAATACTCACAGCATAGAATTATCGCAGGGAAAATGACAGTGGAAGTGCTATAACTTTCGTACGACACTCACTTAAGTGCCATAATTTTTTTTTTCCCGATCACTTAAGTGCCATATAAATTTTCAATCGATCACTTGTACTCACAACCGATGGATTAGAAAACATTCATTAGCCTTGCCACATCGGATTTCCAACACTTGGGCATACGTTTTTAAAAGTTATGGTATTCAAGTAAAAGATAAAGTTATTGCACTTAAGTGAAAGTAGTTTAGAAGCCATGGCACTCAAGTGATAAAAAAGGTTATGGCTACGAAAATTATGACACTAGTGATGTCTTTATCACTTTAACAGAATATTCAAGCCAACAAGTGTGACAATCAGGACTTTGATAAATCAAATCTGGGAAGATGACAAAGAAAATAATAAGAGAGAAAAAGTAAGAAAACAAACGCAAGACTTGTACTCACAACCGATGGATTAGAATTCATCAACAGAAAATAAATAACAATCAGAGATGGAGGGGGCGAATAATGAGAAGGAACTTGCTTGCTTGACAAGATCTGCTTCATTTGAGTATGGAGACCACCGCAACAACAAGGAAAGATTTGCCATGAAATGTTCTTTATCATAGCGACGAGACATCTCCAGAGTCTTGGAGCTTGCATTGAACTCATAGTCAACCTGAAAGCAATAGGATCCAGAAGTGAATGTGAAACAGAGATGTGCTAATCAAGCATTCAGGAGAGGGGCAGTCCAGCAGTGTCAAAATCAAAATCAAATAACGATGCTTGATTGGGACGTATGACATTATCCAACACCCCCTCCCCCCCATCACCCCCCCCAAAAAAAAAAAAAAACCAAAACCCCAAGAAATTAAAGTACCCCGAAAATGACTGAAACAGCTGAATGACAGAAGTTAGAAGGGAAAAAGAGCACCGAGAAGTAAGAGAAGCGCTATTATCCGCATTAAAACATACGGAAAGGAAAACTTTCACCAGATTAGGGAAGGCCAATAAGATGTGAATACGAAAGCTAGTATAAGAGGCTTTTAAAAGATAACATCCCAACTCAAAAACCTCAAAAGCAAAGGTTCTGATATCTCATTAAAGGATTAGCCAACCATAAAGTTGAGTTGTACGGAGGTGAGGTATAATCATGTCTCACTTCATTTAATAAAATTCCAAAAAGGGTCCCAAGTGCCTTCGTTTTCTCAAATAAGGGCTCGAAGTTGACATTGTTTCAAATAAGGGCCTGAAGTGCCCTCCTTGTCTCAAAAAGAGGCTTGGCCGAAGGGCATTTTCGTCATTTACTATTTTTTTTGCAATTTTTCCTTTTTCTTTTTTATTTCCCTTTTCTTTCTTTTTTTCCTTTTCTTTTTTCTTTTTCTTTTTCCTCTCCCCTCCCCTCCCCAGCCACAACCCTCGATTCAGTGCGAGCGTCGGCTAGCGACGATGACAACTATCGATCGTTCAAGGAAGCTGCCTTCTCTAGTCCCGGCAACCTGCTTGCTGCTCTGCTCGGTCTTGAGCCCTCCTCGACAATCGGTTGAGGTCTGTGAGTCCAAGCAAGCACTTTCACGACAACAGGTTGCTGTTCCAGGTTTTCCTTCATCGATTTCTGCACCGGCCACACCAGCTGCGACGATCACAGCAAACCCGTGACAAACCAGTCACCACTCTACGATCTGCCGGCCTTGTTCTCTGATCCAAGGCGTAGTTGCCCCTCCCCCGCTGTGGAGTCGCTGCTGACGACCAACGCTCCTACCTCATGTCTTGCTTCTAGCTCCATGATGACCAGACGAAGTAGCCAGCCAGGACAATACTGAGGCACCTCCCGAGACTAGCACTGTTGCTGCACCACTGTGACCGAGCTCCCTGTCCCGCTCAGTTTGCTATATTTTTGTAGGTTCCCTGGCCAAGTATCGTCGTTGGTTATTTGCACGGCTAACCGAACCAAACCAACCTCGCTAGTGCTGTCCTCACCCAAGACCCACGAGTCGAGCGCCACTGCCTCCATCCGAGAAGCCGAGCCCAGCACCATCGGTTGCTGCCACAACTTACCAAACAAAATGCAGTTCTAATAGTCCTGGTACACCGAGATCAGTTCGGTCACGGCCCATCCCATTACGTCTCTGGTTAAAAGGCAAGAGTTCAAGCAGTGGGGGATCATAATGGCTCGGTCAAACATGGAGATAAATCTGACCGAGAGTCCATAAAGCCTTGGATATTCTTTATTCATGGAGTATCCAACAGTGCATTGCTAGAGTTTTCACTAAGTGGTTCACCGCAAGCACAACCAACCCCGGCAGTGAAGTCCCGCAAGCACAGTTGAGAGATAGGCCTGCCGTGGGCATCCATGAGTCGTCACCGTGCTAGCCAACTACATGTCATCTTAAACTCGGGCGAGGGTCGCCCGCCAGATGCCGGCGAGGGCGGCCATCGCCAAAGGTGGGCGATGGCTAAGGGAGGGGAGGGGAGAGGGAAAAGAAAAAAAAGAAAGAAAAGGAAAACAAAAAAAGGAAAAAGGAAAAAATTGCAAAAAATAGTAAAGGATGAAAATGTCCTCCGGCTAGGCCCTTCTTTGAAACAGAGAGGGCATTTCAGGCCCTTATTTGAAACAATGTCCATTTCGGGCCCTTATTTGAGAAAATGAAGGCACTTTGGGCCCTTATTTGAAATTTTCCTTTAATCAAATACAGTGATACCTGCCCATGCCTATATATAGGCTTAGAAGATTGCTTTACCTAATGGCAAAAGTTAAATTATCAGACCACTGTCACCAGGGCAAAATCCTAGAACAACAAGTTTGCCGACAAATGCGCATGTTCACAGTAAAAACTACTCAAACAAAACCGACCATTGTGTACATCACATTTAACCAGTCAGAAAGCCTACGTGTCATAAGCATTAAATCCCAGAGATATCAACATTAAAAACACATTGCTTTCGCAACAGTTGTTTTTCATAAAAAGTGCATGTAAAGCAACAATGTAATGGTGACCCAAAAAAAAAAAAGCAACAATGGAATAGATTGAAGCATCCAAAATTACCATTGGAACCACAATCCTGTCGTGTCCTGTTTGCATAAGGAATGTATATGACAAAAGGCCGATGCTCCGAGTCAAAACCCTGGCAGTGAGACAAATTAGTTAGCGAATAGTTCAAAAGTGTAATAGCATCCTCTGAAATGATTATATACATTGCTGGTGATTGGACAGAATCTTTAGGAAGGCATCAACTTTTTAAGTGGAGCTTTATTCTTAGAAAACTTCCTGAACATGATCTAACTGAACTTCATAGGGAAGGAGGGATCTCTCTTTCGAACAATCACAAAATTCATCAAACATCTACTTGTACACATGCAATCATGACTAGCTTTTGGCATTAAAAATAAAACCAAGAGCGTAAACTGTAAAAGAGAAGATCCAATCGAATTATCTCATGATCTTTCTATTATTCTACACTTACTCCATCTCACATGAAGCCTAATTAAAGAAGTACAACTTTTACTGAAGGCACCAACATTTTACAATATCTGCTGAAATAAGAGATCAAGCCTAAATTTCCAAACAACAATTTTATGGAAGCCAACCTGTTTTCCATGTGGCTGCTGAAGACAATGACGTCTGCACCAAGTCTCATGGTGCTAGTTTTGAAGCCATTTCCATCTGAAAGATAAGAAGTGTTAAAAAGAGCGCCAAAATAAACTTGACAGTACTTCACAATGTGAGCACAGAAGGTGTACATTGTCCGATAGCTGATTTATCTTTTTTATCTGAAAATCCAAAACTCATACACCGCCTCAGTGCTTCAGGGTCCATTCCACCACCATCATCTAGTTGCAACGAGTCAGATTTAAGGAAGACATGAATCAGGTGCATTTACTTTTTAAACAATTTGATGAGAGAGATTCCAAAATAACATAAAAATTAGACTTCCACATAAAACAAGTTGAAGGTGGAAAAGACCTTGGATTAGCAATGCTGGGCTTCCATCCCTTGGATTTAAGGTTTTGTCTATGTTGACAAATGTGGCCCCATTTTGGATCTGTCCTTGTGGGCAAACAGCGTATGTGAAAAATAGATCACACAACTTTAAATGCAGATCGAGGAATAAATTTGGTATGAAATTTGGAACAAGTTTTCTACAGAGGGAAAGCCTAGTTGAATACAGCTACTAGACTACTAAATGTTAAAATACAAATCCAGAATCAGGAAATAAGAATTTGAGATAAAATTCACTGATTGCAAGTTACTCTTGCATCGATTTCTTCCATCATATTACAATCCAAGCAGGTCTAACTATTCAAGTCTTCTTGCTAGACATCATCCTCACCTTAAAAATTCTCTTAAAGTATTTCAGAGGAAGCCTACAACTATTATAGAATGGTCAACACTTGTGCAGGAATAGTACTAGTATATCTCAATTGGTAATACTAATGATATCTTCAAAATCAGCAATCACCATCAAAGGAGCACCTGAAACAAAATAGCAGAATACTTGAAAACTTTCAGTTAAAAGATCACCTCATCAACTGCATTGTCAAGCAACTCTGCTATGGCTGCCAAAAAAGAAGCTGGTAAATCCAAACTGGAACAGGACTTAAATGTGGTTTCTGTCAAGAAATATAATCCCTGCAATAAAAATTCACAACCATCCAGGTCAACCTACCACCAAAAGCCCACTTATGCGAAGTGGCATTTGAATGAAGGAACATAGGGTGGACATGGAGATAATTTCTTCCATCTGTTATGCGGAACAAGCAGCAAAAGAAAATGTCAGAAAGGCGGTTAATATACATAGCATCTACAGTTTACAGGGCACAGTTAACAGGAGGATCAGTCGATTGCACAATTGAGAAGGCCAATGTATATAAGTCCCGATAATCACTGGAACTCTTATGTCTAGCCACCAGCCAAGTCAATTTGAGATTGTAATGAGGAACTAAAATATACAAGTAGGACTTAGCAGTGTAATACTTTGAATTGAGATTTTGGTACTATCCCCATTGTCATAGCTCCCAGACTTCCAAAACTGCCGGCACAGTGGTGCTGGACAGATGGTGGACATTGAAGAAAAGCCTGTATCATCCAGAGTAGATTGCGCCTGATCCAATACGCTGGTTCCACTGTGAGCAGTACTTAACGCATTTGAGCTTCTCTCTCCTCCAGATTCCTGTCCTTCGAGAAGTGATTTGGGCTTCTGAAGCTGGACTTTTGAAACACTTCAGAAGGCATCATGCTCAAAGCCACCCCAATGTTAGTCTAAAGCTGTCATATCCACCTTCACCAGTTCAGCTTTCCGCAAGTCCAAGCAATCTACAATGCCCCGTATGTAGCACTGTCAAGAAGTTACAGAGAATTAACAAACAAATTGCTCAGAGAAGCAGGAAGACAGTACAAAGTACAAATTTAGTAAAGGTCACAAACCAGATACGACTGAGGTGATGAAGCAAGTGTTTCACAAAACAATATGCTGCTTGTCATACTAAGGACAACGTTTTCACTTGTACGGTTGCTACTCAAAATGTTCAAAAATTTGCGGATAGCGAAATTCATGTCCACGGAAACCGTGCCCATGATGTTTTTCTTCTTCTTTCACTAATCTTGTTCATTTAAGTGCTCTTGTGATTTTGCAATTTAATCTACTGCATCTGCTTGACATTTTGGTAACATGATCAATTAAAGGGATGCCTTCCAATTGATTCAGCAACCAGTAGAGACCAACTCTTGTTAGTTCCTAAACTAACCAGATATTGTCAATACAAATTGTTAGGACATTGGATATGATATGTTTCCTGTTAAATCGACTATCGGCTATCTGGATAATGTCCACATCTCTGGTTTGCAGGTAAGCTAAACTTGAAAATGTCGACCTCCACCCCCGTGAGTTCCTTCAGTCCTCACGTATCATAAACAGAACACAAACCAGCCATAGAGATTCGATAGTGCTCTCGGTATTTCTTCAATGCTAGAGCTTGGCTAACATAAGACGACTCGAGACTCAAACTATCGAACTCTTTCCTAACAACCCCCAAAAGAGAAAAAACAGCAAGAATTTGATGGAACCATCGAAGTACATTGGACACGCCACCTGCATGTGGCTGAAACCGCATACCCCTTCGAAGCAAAAACAAACAATAGCAGGACTAGGAACTCAAGAAAATTCAAACGACACAAGTAATCACGCGAAGCACATACTCGAAGCAAAAGCAAACAATGGCAGGACTGGGAGATCAAGTAACAGCACAAGTAATTACGCGAAGCACACGCTCTGAAGCGGCCAAAAACGAAGTTGTAGCGAGAGAAAAGCTCCAAAGACGACGAAGGGTCGTCAACTCCTCCGATGGAAAAGACCCCACGGGCTTGGTTCAGAGGCACGATGGTCTTAAAAGGAAAATGCAAGACCTACCCACGATTCAGCGAGCATTCAGAAGGCGCGAGTTTATGAAACCTCAACGAGTTTGGAACCTGGGACCCTTGTTGGCTGTCCGCACACTTTCTATTCTCTCCCTCGCCGGAACCCTAGCATTGGCCGGAGAAAATCCGGGAAGACTCCGCTTCAACGACAACCGGTGCGAAAATTCGTCAGGGAAATGACGGCTCGGTGACTGAGTTGAGGTTGATCGCCCCCGGTTCACCACCTGCGTGTTTACTTCGACTGTCGTCCTTCTTTGTATCGTACGGTTGTTAGTTTTCCCTGTTCTTTGTACATACATAAACTTCCTTTATATTTTCAACCAAAAATTTTCTTGTTAAATTTACAAAACAAAAAAATTATATGTGAATTTACATATCAATATTTTTTTTTTGGGTCAGAATTTACATATCAATATACATATTTGGAAATATTTCAAGTATTTTACATTACGAGAGAAAAATGTCCATATTATATACATATACTGTTATATTTGATCGTTTGGATAAAAGTTGAGATATGATATATGTTATCATATCCCGTGTTTGGTAATTGTTAAGAATAGGATAAAGTCGGATATGACGGATATAAACAAAATAAAAAAAATAAATCCTGACGGAGGGGGTGGGAGAAGACCCGAATTGATTTCTCGGTTGTTTCTCCGTGTACCCTTCGCTCTCCTTTTCCCTTTTCCTTATCATTCATTCACATGGCCTCCTCTCACATCAAAGCTATGAGACCCTTCTGCTCCCTTGGTCAACGATTGCCCTCAATATGTCGTGCGACTCCTCCGATTGCGGCAAGCTTGATGATCGAACGGTCTTTCCTCCGTAGCTGACTGGCTGCAATTCTGCCAACAAGGACAGGAACCATCTGTTTTTCTGCTCCGAGTACCATCGACTGTTTATGGCTTACTAGGAACTAATGTTTGTGTAGATCTTCTTTTGCTGTTGATGCTGATCCACTCTTGTACTGATGATTTAGAGGTCCCTTATAGAAAGATTAGCACATTGAGCTAGGAAGAAAATTTGTGGAGGAAGATCTGACAATCCTTTGTTCTAACCAAGACATTACAATGCTGTCGAGGTGCTTTCTTGTTCTTGAGGATTTGAGGTTATTGGGGTTTTGTATTGCTATTGGGGACAATGACTGAGTATGGTATAGACAGACACGTGAAAAAACAATATGGTATTACAACCGTCAAAAGATCGTCGCCGGTTCTTGTGATGATAAAGCATCTTCATGTCGTGGCTACACATATTATTCGCTCTGCATTGGTCTTGCATTAGGCTGGATACAGTAGAAAAGTTCTATTCATATCCGACACGCGAGCTTGTCCGCAATGAATCCAGGGAAAAAAACATAAAAAGAAAAGATTGTCCTTTGCAATAATCAACATAAATTACCTATGCTTGACAAAATATTGGGCATTAGCCTGGCCAATTCTGAGTCAGCTGATGCCCAATGGCAGAATGAATCCGAGAAAGAATGGTGCATAAAAAGGGTTGAACACTCGAGTTTTCTGATGCAACTTGGGCATATAAAAACATTGCTTCATTTGAGCCGCCTCTTGTTCGAGATATCCAACTTTAAATCATAGCTCAACGGACGACAGAAAAAGGATATGACAATATCCTGGGATTTGATATCCTATACTATCTAGTTCTACCCGACTAGAAATTCGAACGACCAAACGCAACCTTTTAAGTCCCGACAATGAAAAGTAAAATATATTCCAGACATACTTATTTATTGCATCCTCCACCTAACTACTGTTTGGATGGCACCAGCGATATCCAATCATGCTCTCTCCTTAAAGGGTTACCACTACTCATCATCTTTCTCTTGTAGTTCATCTCTTGTTTGTTTGTGTGTGTGTGTGTTTTTTTTGTCTACCAAAACTTGAGGCTTACCACTTAAACCTACTCCAAATCCCTTGAATTTTAGAAGGGTTAATATCATGAAAAACCCCCCAAACTGGTACACCCGTGATAAATTTACCTCAAATTATTCTTTTTTACCATAAAAAATCCTAAATCGGTACACTTGTGACAAATTTACTCCAAACCCGGTACAACCGTGATAAATTTATCCTCCATTAATTTTCATTTAATCTAACCGTCAAATTTCTAAGTTGAATGACACGAAACAGGTTGACGGGTGTACTAGTTTGGAATTTTTACCCTCTATTTGTCACAAGTGCATCAATTTAGGATTTTTGTGGCATTAACCCAAATTAACGAAGGATAAATTTGTTACAGGTATACCGGTTTATGGTTTTTTGTGATAAAAAATATTAGTTTAAGGAAAATTTGCCACATATGTATCGGTTTAAGGTTTTTAGTAGTCAAAAAAGAGTTTTGGGTAAATTTATCATATGTATACCAATTTGAAATTTTTCCCGGTATTTAACTCATTTTAGAAATATGAAAGTTAAGATCTAGATATTCAAGTTAGTGTGTTGTATTTAATCAAAAAAAGATTTTTCGAGGTAAGATTTTCTCGCTTGAAGTTTCGGTCACCTTAATATTGTTCAATTAAATGTTTGATTTGCCTAGTAAGTGTTAATTCAAAATCGTATAACTCGATTTTTAGGTAGATCAAGCTCCATGTTCACTAAAAGCTTTCTATCCAAGATAAGTGAATCTCTAAGGGTTAAATTGGTTGGTCCTTTTAGTACTCTCGATCCTTGTTTGATTTTAAGAAAAACCATGGCTGAATGATATCGAGAGGATTTTGAATGACATTGATGAGCAAAAGAGAAGAAACTATGCAAATAAATTAAAATGGTTATTAGTTAGTGATTAAGTTAGAATAATTCAAGAAGACGAAATTGGATCGAAAATCTAAATATATTAGAATGTGGGCTATTTTCTAATTTGAAAAAGTTAGACGTCTCATCTTTTACGAACGAAAATTTTGAGCGCTATTTACATGTTAAGGATTCTTATGATGGTAGGTTCTTAATTAATTATACAACTAAGTCTAACCTAGACAATTTATTTAAATAAGAAAAATTGAACTTAATTGCACAATTAATTTTAAAAAGATGAAAATGGAGCAAAACGGAGGTGTTTTGAAATTCCTCCCATTTAGGCAAATCTGCTAGTCTTTCTCTTCTCAGCCGTCGCCTCATTGTGCGAAGACCCCTTGCCGACAGTCATGTCAATCCCAAATCTGAGGTTGCCCAAGACCACAACACCATCTAAGGCCACGACAAGGCTGCAAGGGCCGCAGTTCCGAGAATCGGGACAGAGATGCCAGCTGATTGGGCGCCACAGGTCGGTGATTGGCGACGATAGGGGACACGACAATGACGGGCAATGGGGTAGGGAGGTGAGGCACGTAAGAGCAGCTTGACAGGCGGCGGCGGAAGGCAACAGTGATGTTGGGTTGAAGAAAATAGCGCAGAGGTTGTGGTAGAGAGAGAACAAGTTATGTTTAGGCAAAATGGAACCATGTCTATAACGATGTTATACCCAAACATGTGCCTAACACTGTATAAGATTAAGAAATAACGTATATAAGCCATCCGCCTTTATCTTATCCTATAAAAAAGTCAAGACAACCAAACGCAGTTACTAAAGTAACGAGTATCTAGCTATACACAATTTTTTCTTCTAGATTTTGAATCTACCTGCTACATCTCGTCACAGACGATTTTTCCTTCTAGATTTTGAATCTACCTGCCACATCTCGTCACGGTGTAGACTCGCAGAACGCTTTGGCAAATCCAGGGTAGTTGAAGCATGCTTTCCTCTTATCATTGAAGTGTTGGCTATTGCTATCTGCACTTCTTCACGAGTATGATGTGCCCCCTAAGAGATCTGCGATGGTGCTGAGGTTTCTCTCTCAGCAATCAGACCCGTGGCACTCGAGAATTCTGGACAGCTTGATTGACCTACAAATACAACCAAAAATTCAATCAAATATACCTAAGAGCTTTTAGCTGAGACAACATACTTACATTGCTTTCGTTCTTGATCGGAGGGCCCATAGATAGAGCTTCCGCCAAGAGTTGCGAATACTTGAGCTGAGCTTCTCCTAGTTCACTTGTGAGCCGAGCCAACTGCACCACCGAAAACAGGGAACCTTTTCAGAAGGGCATAATATCATCAACTACGATGAGAAGAGACTAGCATGAAGAAACGTTGAAAAACCTTGTCATTAAGCTCCTTCTCGCTCTTCTCATATTCCATGCATCTGAAAGCAATCACAAGAAGCTTAAGCGCATGGTACACGTACAGAACAGTGCATTGACATAGAAGGACTAACGTACCCGGCCCTACTTAGTGGGTCAATAGTGTCTGAGGTGAAGCTTATTAATCGGATATGATCCAAGTAAAGACAAACAAACTGTCAAGTTTAGCATTTCATGAAATCCTCTTGGGTAATAAGGCAAGGGTAAATCATCACCCTCTATCGGATGAAAAAGGAAGAGCAATCTGCATATCGGAGCAGGGGAATACGATGAACAGTGTCGAAATCTAGGAAGGAAATAAGGGAACTCATGGACACTACAAACCAACTCGCGATGCTTCAGTGTATCCAGGTGTTTTTACAGCTACTCTTACACAATGCAATCACTTGAAAATCAAAATGGTAAGCCAGCCACTCACTTTGCAAGTAGCTTCTTGTGTTCTTGTACCATCTTTGCAGCCTCCTCATCTTTTAACTGATCGTCAAGGATATTGATAGGCTGTTACACATGCATTAAAGAAGTCAGTGCACAAAGCCAACCACTATTCAAAATACAACTTGAAGATAGACCTGTACCTCTTCGATCTCCCAATTGTCGTCAATGCCACCCTCCCCTGTTGTCTGCATATTTGCCCTTTCAGTTTCTGTTAGCTTGACTGCCTTGCGCTTCATACCAGACCCTGTATTCATTGAACCGTGAGCTTAGAAAATTATTACTATGAGTTACCAGTAGCTCATGTTCAAAAGTTCACCTTGCTTAGACTTATTTCTGAATGCCTCACCAAATGCTTCAGATGTCGAAGAAGGTAAACTCTGTCCCAATAGAACGGGCTTTTCAAGACCAACATGAGGAACGAAATGAGATGAATTCTCTGTGCATACTGATGCTCGGACCTTCTTATTAGCCTGATACCCAATTAGTCCACAATGAGAGTCCCTGAAGAAAAGTTACATATGCACAAGAGGATCAGACAAGTCTGAATCAGACCCACACAACATCTACGAGCCTTTACCTTTAAATGTTAAATTCCAGAAGCCATGACAAAAGTAACCCACAAAACATCTAGGAGCCTTTAAACATATAACTCAATTGTTTTTGACATTCCCTCCTAACTGAAGAACGCACAAGAAGATTGCCTGAATCAGACCCACACAACATCTACAAGCCTTTACCTTTAAATGTGAAATTAGGCATGACAAAAGTGAGCCACACAACATCTATGAGCCTTTAAACATATAACTCGATTGATTTTGACGTTCCTTCCAAACTGAGGAAGGCATGATAAAAGTGACCCACACAACATCTACGAGCCTTTAAACATATAACTCAATTGATTTTGACGTTTCCTCCTAACTGAAGAAGGGATGACAAAAAGAGGTGCAAGAGGGTCACAACTGCAGGGTCTGAGGGAAGTCATCAACTGTGTGATAAACAAATTCTCTAAAGAGTTGGGAATGATGGTATAGCCATCAATAACTCATCTAAATATGGTTAAGTGAAGAAGATCAAGCCAATCTTTTGAGAAAACACGAATTTGGGGGGGGGGGGGGAGGCAAGGCTCTGTTAATTGAGAATTCCCATGTGGCAGAATCATCATGGTGTAAACATCGTTGAACTATGGCACCTTTTGTTTATGTTTAGGTGTGAAGCTCGGAAGCATTTATTTAGGGACAATTCAACTAAATAGAGGTAATAGGGACACATCGGAATCAAAGTATTGAAGAGCGCATGTCAAGCTATTTAGATGGACATAACAATAGAAGGTTAGGAAAGGGGGCACCAAAACTGCTACAGCTGGCAACTCAAGATGTAAAGAGTGAGCAAGACTACTTGACACTATTGCGGGCAGCTCGTCATGAAAGGCATACTAAAAGCGATTAACCCATTGCAGCATAAAGTATTAGAGGGCCATATACGGTTCACAGAAACCGCAAAACTGAATGTCAAATGGAGAAAGATAAGAAGAAACAAATCGGAACTGACAAAAATGTTGCATAAATAAACTTGAAAGTTCAAATTCTATAGCACAACAAATTCCACCATGATAACAAGTACTTACCACTTACCAATATTCCCATGTCATTTCTTTCAACCGAACTTCCAGCTTCTGAAAAAGGGAAGTCTTCTCAAAATCTTGCTTGTTATGAGTCGGTTCAATAAAATTTGCTTCCAGAACACCTTAAAAAACAATGTGGATTGGGATGAAGCAACAGCCCTTTATCATGAGACACAAGGTGAACAAAGATCAAAGATGGTTCTCACCAACAACACCTCTACCCCTGAGATTTGTTGTATAGTTCACGACCCTCCAAAATGGCTGAAAAGAAATTCATAAAGTCAGCAGAAAGAATATTGATATTTCTCATTTTGCCAATCTTTTTCGTTTGTTTCACCTTCTATTTTTTACCTTTTACAGTGGCTTTCCACAGTTGCCTCCCTATTAAACAAATAGCATGACATTTCAACATTCTTGAAGCTAATGACATTCAACAACTGCTTGATACCTAATCACAGATACACCTAGCCACTTGCGACACAAACTATAGAAACCTACAGAAATGCCTATCTAGACAATAAAGCATTAAAAGATAATAATACACCCAAAGCTGAAAGCACCGGAGAAGAATTGTTACCAGTATCAGTCGATTCTTGTAATACACATTAAACCCGTGGATGTTCAGATGTGGAGCTTCCTTTAAAAACCCTATGGTAGTTACAACCTCACCCTGCATGAGTACCCCATGAACAGGAGTTAAGTATTTGTTGCACACGTTTTCTTAAACAGAGGCGGCATATATATAGAGATGCCAATCAGGCAAGTGCGTCGGTTTTCTAACAACCCAACCATAAAAATGCATGCTTCAAAATTAGATGCACCTCGTAGATCACGCACGCCACAGAGAGAGAGAGAGAGAGAGAGAGAGAGAGAGAGAGAGAGAAGTAGCAATGTAAAATAAAAGTTCTGACTGACGAATATTCCGCAATGACCCCAACCCAACAAAAATCACCCACCCATTCACTCAAATTCTAAAATCATGGAACTCCAATACACCTTAACGATTTATTACATT
This sequence comes from Rhodamnia rubescens, assembly GCA_021437795.1. Classification (NCBI taxonomy): domain Eukaryota; kingdom Viridiplantae; phylum Streptophyta; class Magnoliopsida; order Myrtales; family Myrtaceae; genus Rhodamnia; species Rhodamnia rubescens. Next base: position 5,385,013 of record JAILYA010000002.1, on the reverse strand, counting down.
TTATCCAGAAGGAGACAACTATCAACATCCAGAAATACAAAGTTTACGTAATCCTAACACCGTCGCCATCAGGCCTGATTTGTCACTCTAGGGTCGATATTAGTAAATGAAGCTATTAGTTGTCCTAAGAAAAAAAAGTAAATAAACACCACCTCACCAATAAACTGTAAAAAAATTCAATTAGACAAAACAAGATCGAGCACATAATTGTCTCAGGTCAAACTAAATAATCGTCGCTAAAAAAGAGACAGTAGCTAAGAAAGAAATGCAATATTCAAAATAACCTCCACAAATCCAGCGGTTTGAGGTCTGTATAATATATATTCGATATACTTGAGATCATCTGCAATATTATGACGCTCCACATTCTGACCACGGAGCACTATTTTAAAACTTTCAGGTATTTGCAAGTACAAAATGGACAAGTATACCTGTTGCACCACAAAGATAAGATTGTCAAAACAGATAAATTTGAAATAACTTCTTTGACTATAATAATACAACTTACACGAAGAGAATAATGGAGTCGATTAGCAATATGCTGCTCGTTCACTGATTTCCAGGCGGGAAGTGTTTCGATTTTTCTAATATCTCCACTAATACGGATGTCCTTCAATTAGACATTCAAAAGAAGTCAATTTATGGAGAATAAGATGAGAACAAATAGCATGACAAATAACAACTCATAGGAAGCTTAAAACCTGTGGATCGGCATCAAAGTCTAACTCCATTTTCCCATCATCATCAAACCACAAATTATAAATGATAATTTTGGTACCATGGGATCCGATGTCATCAAACTGCCATAAGAAAGATGGAATCATTTAATTAAGACTTTGAGCACAATAAGATGCCAGCAACTGTACAATGTTACTTAAGAGCTACTTGACAAGTAGCAGGCAACCTTTTCCAGAATTGCACACATTGTCACATTGCCATGATGACGTGTTGAAATCAGAAAGCTAATGAACCAGACCAGAACTACTTAAACCTCAAAGTATCATATGAAAAAACTGCAGATGCTCAATAGTAAGATAATTAGGATTGCACTAGAAGAAAGGAAAAAAAAAGACTAATCCATAATAAGCACACCAAGAATAATCATACTCTTGATCTTCCACAAAAGCCAACAGAATTCGTCACTTTCACATTACGCCCATGTACACTAGGTCCCATCACAAAATTCACAGCATCGATTTTTGAGAATATTCAAGCCAACAAGCGTGACAATCAAGACTTGATAAATGAAATCTGTGAAGATGATAAAGCAATATAATCAGAAAGAGGAATTAAGATAAAAGATGCAAGACTTGTACTTGTGATAGATTTGCAGATAACAGATGGAGGACTTGTCAAGACAATTTAAATAACTACAAGAGATGGGGAGAAAAAAACGAGAAGGAACTTGCTTGCTGGACAAGATCTGCTTCATTTGAGTATGGAGACCACTGCAACAGCAAGGAGAGATTCGCCATGAAATGTTCTCTATCATAGCGACTAGACATCTCCAGAGTCCCAGTGCTTGCATTAAATTCATAGTCAACCTGAAAGCAACAGGATCTAGAAGTGAATGTTAAATAAAGATATGCTAATCAAGCATTCAGGAAAGGAGCAGTTCAGCAGTGTCAAAGTCAAGAACTTATAATGATGCTTGATTGGGACATATGACACCCCCTCCCCCCAAAACCCAAAACCCCAAAACAATAAAAATCTAAAAATATACCCCAAAAACAAGACAGATATAAGGGAAAAAGAGCACGCAAGAAATACGAAAGCAATATGATACGCGTTAAAACCTATGGAAAGAAAAACTTCCATCATATAAGAGAAGACCAATAAAATGTGAACACATGAAAGCCAGTATAAAAGGTTTTGAAAGATAACATGCCAAAACAAAAACCTGAAAAGCAAATGCTTTGATATCTCATTAAAGGATTATCCAACCATAAAGTTGAGTTGCAAGGAAGTGAGGTATCATCTGAATTCACTCCATTTACTCAAAGACCAGGGTACATGCCTGTGTCTTTATATAGACTTCGGTAGTTGCTTTACCTAATGCCAGTAGTTAAAAAATCAGACCACTTTCACCGGGGAAAAATCCTAAAACAACAACTTGGCCTGCAAATGGGCATGTTCGCAGTAAAAACTACTCAAAGGAAACCCATAACCGTGTTTGTCACATTTAACCAGTCAGACAGCCAACGTGTCATCAGCATTAAATCATAGAGATAACAACATAGAAGACATATTGCTTTCTCAACAGTATTTCTTCATAATAAGTGCATGTAAAGCAACAATAGAATAGATTGAAGCATTCAAAATTACCATTGGAACCACAATCCTGTCATGCCCTGTTTGCATCAAGAATGTGTATGACAAAAGGCCGATGCTCTGAGTCGAAACCCTAATGCTGAGACAAGTTAGTTACGTAATAGTCCAAAAGTGTAATAGCATACTCTGTAATGATTATATATGTTCCTGTGATTAGACAGAATCTTTAGGAAGACATCAATTTTTTAACTCAAAACTTTTTCTACAGAAACTTCCTGAACATGATCAAACTGAACTTGGAGGGCAGCAATATTTCAGATAAGCAAAAAAGTGATCAAAACATCTGCTCATACAAGGGCATCACTAGCTTTTGGCATTAAAGATGAAACCAGGAGAATAAAAGAGAACATCCAGTCAAATGAGCTCCCAATCTTCCCATTCTTCTAAACTTATTTCATCTCAGAAAAAACCTAATTAAAGAAGTACAATTTCACTGAAGCCACCAACATTTGATAACATCTGCTGAAACTAGAGATCAAGCCTAAATTTCCAAAGCATAATGTTAGGGAAGCCAACCCATCTTCCATGTGGCGGCTGAAGACAATGACGTCTGCACCAAGTCTCATGGTGCTGGTTTTGAAGCCATTTCCGTCTGCAAGATGAGTTTTGTATGTCAGCATGAGAAGAGCGCAAAAAGAAACTTGACAGTACTTCACAAAGTGAACAGAAAGGTGTACATTGTCCGATAGCTGATTTCTCTTTTTTATCTGAAAATCCAAAACTCATACACCGCCTCAGTGCTTCAGGGTCCATTCCACCACCATCATCTAGTTGCAAGGAGTCATTTTTTAGGAAGACATGAATCAGGTGTGTTTCCTATTTAAACAATATGATGACAGAAACTCAAAAATAACATCCACTTAAATTTGCATATTAAAGAAGTTGAAGGTGGCGAAGACCTTGTATTAGCAATGCTGGGCTTCCATCCCTTGGATTTGTGGTTTTGTCTACAACAACAAATGTGGCCCCATTTTGGATCTGTCCTTGCAGGCAAACAATGAATATGAAAATCAGATCACATAACTTTAAATATGTGGAACCCAACCAGTAGACTACTAATTGTTATCAATACATAAGAAAATAAGATGGAATTCACTGTTCAAGAGATACTCTTGCATCAACTTTTCGTTCATATTCCAATCCAAATAGGTCTAACTATTCAAGTCTTCTTGTGATAAATCACACTTGCCTTACAATTTTTCTTAAAAGTATTTCAGAACAAGCCTACAACTATTCTAGGGTAGTCAACACTTGCGGAGGAAAAGAAATATAATATTTTAGTTGGTAATAGTAATGATATTTTCATAATCAGCAATCACCATCAGAGGAGCGCCTGAATCAAAATAGTACAACACTTAAAAATTTTGGTCAAAAGATCACCTCATCAACTGCATTGTCAAGCAACTCGGCTACAGCTGCAAAAGAATAAGCTGGTAAATCCAAACTGGAGAAAAAAGGGACTTGAAGTGGTTTCTATTCAAGAAATAGAATCCCTGTAATAGAAAATTCCCAAACATCCAGATCAACCTACCACCAAAGGCCCACTTATGTGAAGTGGCATTTGAATGAAGGAACATAGGGTGGACATGGAGATAATTGGTTCCATCTGTTAAGCGAAACAAGCAGTAAAAGAAAAGGTAGAGATGCAGTTAATATTCATAGAATCTACAATTTACAGCGCACGTTGACAAGAGGATCAGCTAATTGCACAATTGACAAGGCCAATGCATTAAGTCCCAATAATCACTTGAACTCTCATGTCCGATCACCAGCGGTGTCCAATTGAGATTGTAATGAGGACTTCAAATATACAAGTAGGTCTTAGGAGCATAATACTTTGAACTGAGATTTTGGCACTATGCCCATTGTCGTAGCTCCCAGATTTCCAAAACTGCCGGCAGAGTGGCGCTGAACAGATGGTGGACATTTGAGGAAGACCTGTATCATCCAGAGTAGACTGCACCTGATCCAACAAGCTGGTTCCACTTTGACCAGCACTTAAAGCATTCTAGCTTCTCTCTTCTCCAGATTCTTGTCTTTCAAGAAGTGATTTGGGCTTCTGAAGCTGGACTTTCTGAAACATTCCAGGACACATCATGCTCGAAGCCACAGCAATGTCTAGTCTAAAGCTGTCATATCCACCTTCACAAGTTCGGCTTTATGCAAGTCCAAACAATCTGCAATGCCTGTAATTAGCACTGTAAAACAAGTTAAAGAGAGCCAACGAACAAATTGCTCAGAGAAACAGGGAGACAGTACGAAGTTCAAATTTAGTAAATGAACAAGGGTTCAAAGGAACGCCTCGCAAATCTTTAGATTCGGCAACCGGTAGAAACCAACAAGCAACTCTGTTGGTTACTAAATAAATAGGAATTCGTTCATACAAATTGTGAGTACATTGGTTATGACATGTTTCCAGTTAAACCAACCATCTATATAATGTTCACATCTCTGGTTTGCAGGTAAGCTGAATTTGAATGCCCCCCTAAGTTCCCATTTTGAATTTCCTGACGCATCATAAACAGAACACCAACCAGTCGCAGAGATTCAACGGTGGTTCGATATTTCCTGAACGCTAAAGCGCCGCTAACATAAGACTACTCGAATCTTAAACCACCGAACTCTTTCCAGACAACCCCCAACAACCCCCAAAAAGAAAAAGAAACAACAAGAATTTGACGGAACAACCCAAGTACATTGGACCCGACACCTGCATGTAGCCGAAACCGCCTATCCGAACGTTCAAACAGCACAATTAATTCCAGCGAAGCACATATCCGAAGCAAAAGCAAACAATGAGGCAAGAACAGACGGACGGCACGCGTAAACACGCGAGGCAGATGGTCTGAAGCGGCAAGAAAACGTAGTCGTAACGAGAGAAAAGGCACGAAAGACGGCGAAGGGTCGTCACCTCCTCCGATGGAAAGAAACCCACGAGCTTGGTCCAGACCCAGAGCCAGAGGCACGGTGCGCTTACAGAGAAGGCGCGAGTTCGAGATACCTCAAAGAGCTCGGAACCAGAATCCTTGCTGGTTGGGCCCGCAGACACTGTTCGAGCTCTCTTTCCTCGCCGAAACCCTCGCGCTATCCGGAGAGGAATCCCGGGAAAATCCGGGTTGTCAACAACCGGGAGAGCGAGAATTTGTCAGAGAAATGCGGCGAGGATCGAAGGAGCGAAAGCCGACTCGGCGACTGAGTTGAGAGCTATCGCTCTCGCTCCCCTTTGGCTCACCGCCTGCAACATGCAGGGTGGACACTGGACATTACGAATTATAACATGCGAGTCGTGCCCTGCTCTTGGTTTTCGCTATATTAAGATACAAGAACTTACTTGCCTGCTAAGCGAACTTCCACGAAAAATGAATATTCTAAAAAGTATATTACTATAAACAATCGCTTTTAAAAGCTATCTTCATCGTCCGTAAAAGTATTTAAATATAAAATGATGTCAATAATAAAATTATTTCTCGTTAAGTAACTATTTCAAACAATACATGCGATCTTTTTATGAACATATTTATTTAGGCAAAATAAAATGAAGTCTTTGTATAACATCTAAGTACTTAAGGTGTCGACATGATTTTAAGTGATGGTTGCACTCATTGCCCTTAATGCTTTGAAATTTGAGAAAAGTATACAAATGGCTAAGTAATTTTAGATCAATGTGCTATCCAAAGACTTTAGAGACCATACAAATAAATTGAAAGTTCAAGGCGGCATTTCACATTGAATTATAGTTCAACAACGATATCAAATAATTAAAAACTTAATAACGACATCGCATATTGGACCAAAGTTAAATTTATATTCCTTGAAAATTTTATCCACTGAACCCTGTAATTTTTAATTTGATGTAGTTAATCTTTGGTAGCTTGCATATTGGTGAAAAAGTCACTCCATCCAACGGCCGGTAGTATTTATAATGGAGATAGGTATCACGTATGGCAATTCCCAACATCGTCACATAAATTAAAAAAAACCCCCCACGAGGAAAATTGAACGAAGGGACTCTTGGCAACAAATTATTTAGTGTAAAAACTCAAGCATATATTTGCACTCTCGAGCCATCAAGGACACAACGGCGAGATATGACGGTGCGCAAAATGATTATGTGCGGTTGAGTTCGTTATTGTACGATAGGACACACCAATCAACGAGAGTCGGCAGCCACTGCTCGAGCTACAACTAATCCTTGCCCCAAAACACATATCGTGAAGACGATCCGATATTAGACAATTAATCGGGACACTTAGGACAATAATTAGCTAGTCTAAGTTCACAACTTCACATATTATTCAATGAGCATGTCTATTATCGTCAGCAAGGTGCCACTTTTATGGTTCCCTCGGTCAGTGAAGGGATTATACAATTGAGACTGCAAATTATGCAATCCCGCCGCTCATGCGCCGACCGAGAACGAGTTCCAGTTCTAGCTCTTCCTACACTTGCGTACCCGAACACCGACGCATGCAGCTAATTACAGCACACACACAAAACTCACGACCCCATGCAGGTCCTTGGGACCGGGGACGCTACCAAATATATAGCAAGTCGATATTGGACGTGGGACCAGAACGGAAGAATGAACCTCCTGAGGTATTGATGATACAAGATCTTCTCTTTCACTGCTTCCTGATGGTCAAAGGAGTTCATGCACAGTACATGAACAGGCTGCTGCCAGCAGCGCAAGCAATCACATTTTCAGTTGGATGCCATGCTAAATGCAGCAACTTCTGCTTCGGGTCACAAGGAGTATCAATGGCAAATGAGCTCGAATTTTCGTGCGCTACAAAAGGATGAAGAGAGATTGAGACAACAATGGGATGGAGAACCTAAAAGCTTTTAACATGTCTAAAAAGTAAGTACTTATTAAAGTCAGACCTTGCCGGTAAAACCCACGCGCTAAGTTGCTTATTGATGACCTCCTCGCCCTTGGAGCAGCAGGCAGAGACGACCTGTCGGTAAGATTGGAAATGTAGAATTAGCAGATGCTAGTTCAGAGATGTTAGCTCAGATGTGCACAAAATCAGTCTCAAGGTGACGCACTGGCATTTGCCAAGCTTCCAATCTGCTTTTTACCTAATTCGGCATCGTCTTCTGCTATTACTATCCTTAGCAGCTATTAGAGAGTACACCTCTTTTTTTTTTTTTTTGGTCGAAGAGTACACCTTGTTTAACTAGCTATGTTTGGGAAGATGTGGAATGTGAGATGGTAAGAAAAATGGCCAAATTTCAAATTTTCCCTCTCATTTCTCTCTCTCAAAAATTTCGAAACCCCCTTTTCCACACCCACCCCAAAATTTCACCTCCCAAACGTGAAGGCATATCTTATTCAGGCCATTATTGGAATGATAGCGCTAGCACATTGAGACAAGTGATGGCAAAGGACTGTCACTGTCAGCCAGTGCATGCGGAAATATTCAAGATCTCTTAGTTGGCCATCCATAAAGTCAACTGTTGCTAAGAACATTTGACAAATATCAACCAGAATAGTTAACCCCAGGATAAAGCCTCCTTTAGTGAAGAATAACTCTAGCAGGGTTCTAGAGTAGTAGGGGAGCAGATAATTTTCTAATTCCAGTAACTATGCACAGATGATATAGTAACGAGGGGAAACAACAAACCAACCAACCAACCTGCTCGGATTTTTACGAGAACCAACCGTGACCCCTTCTTCACTCCCAAAACCTTGAGAAAAAATGCGTAGAAGATAGCTGAAAATTTAAGATTATGTATTGTCAAATAAAAGTGGGAGGAAAAAAAAAAACTAAGCCTGCGAAATAGTATCTACAGGACTGCAAATGCAACTGCTTAGTGACAGGGCAAACCTATATGAACCAGTAGCAAAATGAAGTCCGTCTCCACTTAGGCAGCAGTCAAATTTATCGAATATGGAGTCATTGTCATACAAATCAGACAGCTGTTGAAAATATATTCAACGGTTAGCGACCTTAATGTAGAAATGACACAAAGAAGTTGAAAACAGACTTCTTATCCACGGTATCTACAAAGTGGTCTCCTCAAATATGTAGATAAGGAGATCAATCGTGTTGGAAATTTGAACCGTTGAAGTGGAAAGACAAGGAAAAGCAGCAATGATAGAAGATGCAATTGATACCAGAATGTCTGCTAACAACTTAATGCAAGAATTCTCAATCAACTTGATAGCCAGCCTGTACCTCCTGTTAAGATAAATAAGACCCTACTTCCAGGGACGACCTAATCAATGGTATTCATATCATGTATGATGTCTAATACCTTCTACATGGAAAAAATTGAGAATGTGGCTTTAAAACAGACAAGTACTGTTCAAATTTAGCAGTTCGAAAGATGAGAGGAAATACTCATGCTGTGCTAGAGTAGCTGCCAATAGAGACTATAGTCTTATAGAGAGAATTGAGCTGGACTGACAGGTTACTAAGAGAGCTTCAGCTTGCACATCAATTATATTAGGACTCTAGTACTGCACTGACCATGTGACTTGCCACCAATGGTCTATTCACTCCCACAAAACTTACTGTCCATAATATCAACAAGGCTGTAGTATCAGATTTGACCAGAGCATGATTTCTCGGAAATCCAAATATGTAAAAGTGCATATGGGTACAATTGAAGTTCTTTATGACTTTAAATAAGGAAGCTACAAATAAAAATAAAAAGGAAGAGTACGCTCCTTACTCTGTTACCGATAAGTGATAACAATAACTCTTTTTGTTGAAAATTACTTGCCATAAACTAAAGGGACAAAAACATAACAACTGCCACATGCAAAGATAGCGATCAAACATATCACGATGAACAGATATTACTAGATTGACCATCATGCGATATGTGCTTACCCTTGGGTAAAGATGCTCATGAACTTTGAATGTTGCAACTGGTTTAGAACCCATATGCAAATCCCAAAGCTATTTGAACATGTTCAGAAAGCAATAGAGAGAGAGAAACAATAGTCAAATCAATAGAATTTCACGGTTAAAATACCACAGAATAAAAGCAAGATAGTGAAGCACATAGAAAGTGGCCTTAGTCGTGAGGTTTCAGCAGTCAATGTTCTTAAATAGATTCGTCATTTCTTCAAATAAAGCATAAAGCATCAGTTAAATACTCCAGGAAATTTTTTGTTCACTGAATTTCAATAGACACATATGACCATGTCCACCACCATGTCAAGGAACTGGGGATTTATTTTCTAATGGTTTTCTGTAATAAGAGTCAATGGAGCTTGTTCGTACTGCAAGCCAAGAAAGTAAAATGTTCTTAACTCTAAGCCTACATTTTAGCATTCTCTTAATGGACATGTTGCTTCTCCAATGTACACAACTTGCAATAGTAAAGCAGGAGAACCAAATCAAAAGCACTTTCTTCTGCTTTAAAGAGATCAAATAACGATTATGGATCACATAGAATCCTTCAATAATCTATAGAGACCTTTTATTGTCAGCAATACTTCAACTAAGGTGAGAAAGATATTTTAGAGAAGTCCTATTAATTGAGACAATGATTTATTTAAATCCCAAAGGACAGAGATATAACTGACTAACAGACTTGATTATTTTATTTTTCTCTTATCATTGAATAGAGGAACAGAAACCAACCCTGCAACTTCCCATCTCCTTGTGCGTGTGTTTGCATTGATTCTTTTTTCTTATCTTATTTTTTGGCTGTTCAGGGATGTTACAATAGCTCAAGCAAAATAAATCCATAAAAATTAGCTTACCTTTAAGTTTAAGTAATCACGACTCATAAGGTACCGGCCATCAGCTGCAAATTTTATGTCTGAGATTGATGCAATGATCTCTGTGAAAAATGATTTAGAACCACGCTGTTCTCCATCCTGTAAGCTGTATATTTGAGCTTTTGATGCCAGGTATCGGAACAAGAACATGTGCAGATGACAAGAAAACTTACGATATAAATGCACAATGGACCTCAAAAATCAAACAACATAGTTGGCCGACACTCACATCCTTGCACTATGATCACATAAGGCTGATTGCCGCATATCAACTAAATGGATAAAACCTCTTGAACTGCTGTAAGCAAGCAGATTACAGTGAACCGGATGGAACTGAGCTGAAGTTATGACCTCTGCAGAAGAGATGCAAGTGCTTACAAAATGACAACAGGCAGAAGTAAAGAATATGTCGGCGAGCAAGGCACTGAAATTACCAGTCAAATCCTCCATATTCATTGGTTTTATGTCAACTATATTGAAACATTGACTACTGATTTCCATGTTCCACAAATTAATTCTAAGGTCATCAGCAGAAACAAAGGTCTCGCCATCACTGCAGAGAGATTATAAAACAAGAAATTGTTAAATGTCAGTTTGGTTGCTTGCCTTCCACAACTCTACCAAGAAAAGCAAGTTTTAAGGAAACTTTGAGCAGCCCGACCTTCACCTTCCCGTATAGAATGACCTAGTAATAAAATGGTGTAAATGACTAGAGATGCACGCCCTTAGGGCCTTGTCATGTGTTGAAGAAGGACTAGGCACAGAGGAGATCTCTTCATTGTTAAATCCTTTATGGAACAGCCAGTTGGAAAGCCATGCTCTACTGGTATTATGCAGCAAGTTCTAATGTGACCTAAAATAGTTATTCAACTGACAGAACAAAATAACCATCATTACCTGTTATTCGAAACTGAGTTTATGTTGAAATCATGAGCATGAGCGTAAATCTTTCGACATCGTGCAAGTGCATCATCGCTATTATCGGCAATCTAGTTTTGCATCAACACATGTCATTATCCCATCACTTGAAGAATAAGGTTGGGAAAAGCAGTAAATCTACACTAGTACATACCCCTGGAAGTTCGTGCGGAGGCAACTTTTGCAGTGCTATTTTCTCTGTCAATTCAGCATGATAGCCATTGTCAAAATTGATATTCTCTGGATCACTCAAGTAACTTCTTTCTGCCAATACTGCATTCTCTGGACAAATATATGAATTGAGATGCTTTTCTCTCACTTTCTTCATCTTACGTTCCTTTACCTGGCTTGAAAAATAACAAAAAGGTACAAATTGGACAGCTAAAAGCATGCATCTAAGCTCATGTATCTAAGCTCGAATAGGAGAACAATCAAATGAAACTGCAAAAAGGGTGTGAGAAAAGGTAGCCAAGAAGGCCTTAAAAAATTACAATTATCAACAATTATAGAAGCACATGCAGATACCCTCAAGCAACAAATATGCAATGTCTATCTAGCCACTGCCTATTTCCTCGCATCTTTCCTCATTGATATACTATAATCTGATGACCATGCTTATTGAGCTACAGTACATTTACCCTCAACAATCTCTTGAAACAGATAGAAGAACATAAGATGAAACATGTGTTTCATAATTTATAAGATGAACAGGGAATCATTCTTTCGGTTCTTTCTTACGAGTTGTTTGGAACTTGGCAGTCAATCTCAGATGCTTTTCTTTTCCTTATGTTCTTCTATCTGTTTCAATGATCAAGTGTTTCGTCTATCTATTTCAAGAGTTGTTGAGGGTGAATCTACTGTAACTCCATAAGCATGTTAATCAGAATAAAGTACATCGATCTAATCTTCTTTTTTTTTTCCTTTACTTTTCCCTAGCCATTAACTAAATCATTTCCCCTCTTTTGAATTCATCCCATCCAAACGTAGCAAATGAATGAGTACATACTTAAGAGTATCAGATTTAACTGTCATGTGAATTTCAAGATTTGAAGAACATATCTCGAGAATTTGAAGAATGGAACATGGAAGGCCTTGCTGACCAGATATAAACATACCTTCCAGAGTTTAATTGTCTTGTCATTGGTCGAAAGCATGAAAAGGGATCCATTGGGCATTGGACACCATTTAACTTTATTGATTTTCTCTTCAATTTCCAGGCTCTTCAAATAATCGAACTAAAGAGAGGAAAAAAAAAAAGACTTCAGAACTACAATAAATCTTCAAATAGTGCACAAATGAGAATTATCCAACCCTCGAGAACGAAGAGTCAGCCCCACCTCAGGCTCGTGACTCTGAAATTCAGTCATGTACTGATACTCGGGATGCCATGTGAAGCCAGAATCCAACCGCTCCAACTGACTCCGAAGATGGCGCTGATTCGAAGCATGAGCAATCTATTAACAAAGCAGTAAAAAGGTCAGGAAGATCGCGACAGTTCAAAGAGAGGACGCATCGCTCACATCTTTTCCGTCCTGTCTCTTGAATATGATGACACGGCCACCACGGTCGCCGACAGCAAGGTGATCCCCGGTCTTATCGAACTCGACCGAAGATATGACGTCATCTGAAAGAACGTCCAGAAACTGACAGCATAAAAAATCCTATTCCGTCGCAAGTGATATCAATTATCAAACGCACGAGTTACAGCCTTTTTGATTCCTCACGCGATAATCACAAGACGGAACGTCGTCGGACAACTCTCGCCTACTCAAAAAGACGAAACAACCTAAAGGAAGCGACTCACCGCCGGGAACTTCCTCTCCGGGAGATCGCTCGCCGAACACCTGGGAGAGGTTCCACTCCAGAGGAGGCGCGCCCGAGCCGACGGTACTCGAAGGAGTCATGATCGCTCGCCCCGTCCTGTACGTTGGAGTTCGGCTCGCCGCTTCAAGTGGAAGTCCAAGTCAACATTCTCTCGGCTCGCTCGCTCGCTCGCTCGCGCGCAGGGACGCAGATATAGAGACGATGACTCATCGCTCTTATCCACCCACTGTCTGGTAATATCAGGGAAGAGGGAGAGAAGTCCGCACCATAGTAGGCGCCCGCCGAAGGAGCTTCGGCATTCTGGGCTTGGGCTGATGCTATTCTTTTTCATTTTCTCTGGCTCTAAGCCCATTATTATTATTTTTTTCTCTCTCTCTTTTTTAATCTTTTTAATTTTGAGAGAACTGCAAAATAAGGGCATGTTTGGTAAAGTCCTTCTGTTTTTCTGGTTCCTCGGAAAAAGTGCAAAAATCTATTTGGTAACTTTGGTTGGTTTTTCTCTTCTCGAGAACAGATCCGTGGCCAGCGAATAAATTTGAAATAGAAATAAGAAGCAAAGAAAAAAATCTACTTTTCTGTTTTCGAGAACAGAATTGGAAAAAATCATTCCTGCTCTGGAATCATTTCGAGAACCGAAATGTTTCCACACAGGCCAAAAATCCACTTGTTAAGTGATCAAACTAATTCCAAGGGCCCGTTTGTTTCGTAGAAAAATCCATTTTTCACTAAAAATAATCGCTTATATCGCTCACAAAAATGACCTTTTATCATCCGCGAAAATGTTCGAAATAGATTGTTCTCAATAATGAAAATATTTTTTTATTGGCTAATTATTCCAAACGATATAACCAATTATCTCTAGAAAAAATGCTTTGTAAACCATTCATTTGTCTCGAAACAAGTAGATCCAAAGAGCTAAAGAACTTCATGCTTTTCGTCTTGTGACTAATCAGACTTATTCATTTACCTTTGATTAGATTTCTAGTACCCAAACGCACACATTGTTTTTCAATCCAATCATTGGACATTTAGGCTCCGTTTGTTTAGTGAAAAATAAATGATTCGGAAAATATTTTCTTAAAAATAATCGTGCGTACCTCTTGTAAAAATGAATAAACGAATAATATTTTTGTCTTTCAAGAAGATATTTAGACATGAATTGTTACAAGTATTGAAAACTTTTTTATTAACTAACTGTTGTAGCAATAGAAGCAAACATTTTTGAAAGAACACATTTTTTAAATTATTTTTTTTCGCGAAATAAACAGAGTTTTAGAGAACCCCTTTTGTTGCATGATTCATTGGCCAAGAAAATAAAGTCAGCAATCGATCCTTAATTAGTCGCGGACAGCATCCTTTTGGTCAATACATGTAACTGGAAAGCCAAGGGTGGCGAATTGTGGTGGGAGAGTAGCTCTAAGGTAAATTTTTTTTTTTCACAATGTTATGTCATGCTCGTTAAATCGGGAGAATTATCAAAAAAGCTTAAATATATTGTAATTGTACAAATTCAATTTTAAATCATTTTTTTTTCAATTGAGTCATAAACTTTTCACATTTATGCTAATTTAGCTCATCCCTCTAATTTTGGCCCGAAATGGGCGACATGGTGCGGCCAATGCTTAAAGTTGATAATTTTTAATTATATTTTGGCAAAAGTACACTTTTAAGACCAAAAATTGTGTATGGAAATCACTTTAGTGCTAAAAGTTTCAAACTGATTATTTTAGTGTCAAGTCGGAGAGAAAATGATCACTTTGATACCTCCGACCAAAAATTCCAACCAAAATTGCCGCGTGGCATTTTTATTTAATTTTTTAATTTTAATTGGCATTTTAAAAAAAATGAAGTTGACGTGGGTTCCACGTGGGCTTCAAAATTCATAAAAATAAAATAATAAATTAAGATTTTAAAAAAAGAAAAACTAACATAAATTTTTTAAAATAAAAATTTTATTCAAAACAAAATAAAATAAGCTAAACATTTTAAAAAACAAATTAAAAATTTTAAAAATGAAAGACCTGGACGTGAGAGGCTTCGATTGCGTTGAGGAACTGAGCGAGTGTCGGCGAGACGGGAGTCACCTTATGGATCCCCAATGGCCAACTCGTCGCCTTCGGCGAGGCCGAATCGCTCGCCTTCTTCAGCTTTGCTACGACCTTGGAAGCCTTGGCAGAAGCAAGAGCAGGAGAGCAGCCGCAGAGGAAGTGGACTTCGCGGGGCCAGCAGTGCCCTATAACCCCTGAAAACCCTAGAAGCAGTAAACGACATCGCTAGGTCTTAGGGGTTCTTTGCAGTTTCTTCGAATAAGAGGGAGGGGATGGCTACTTTAGTGGTTTAAATAAGAGGGAGATGGTCACCTTCGTAGCAGTAGTGATTCAGACTGCCGGGGGAGAGAGAGGAGTGACAGAGATGGAGGGCTTTTGGGTTTTTTGACAGGCAGAGAGGGAGGCGATTGCACAAGATTGGCGAGGCCCCGATCGGCCATGGTTCTCTTAATCTCTCCTTCACTGACTCTCTCTCTCTCTATTTTCTTTCTCTCTCGGTCTTCAACGCCAGAAATTCCTCTTCTTTTCCTCTCTTGGTCTGGTCTGGTTTTTAGCTCCCTTAAGAGATCTATTCCCCCCTTTTTTCTTGAATAAACCCCAATGAGCACTAGTGAACAAAGAGGGAGCACCAGTGGCCGACCACCACCGGTGGTGGTCCTTGACCAGACCTGGGTGAGGGTTTGTAGGCCCTCGCCTCATGCCAGCGAGGGTTGTGACCCTCGCCCAGATTTGGGCGAGGGTCTGCAAGCCCTTGCATGAGGCCGGCGGGGGTTGCCAACCCCTGGCCGGGGCTCGGCGACCCCCGCTGGCCATGCTCCACCCTTGTCGGCAATGGTGGGGCAATGGCGGCGAGGGTTACAGCAACCTTTGCCACCTACCTTCAAATTTTTTTTTTTTTTTTGAATTTTTAGTTTTTTTTTTTTGAATTTTCAGCTATTTCTCAAATTATTTTAAATAAAAAATTTAAATCTTAAAAAAATTGCCATGATGGATTGCCGACGAGCCACATCAGCTGAAAATATTAATAAAAAAGTGCCACGTCGAATTTCAATGGAGAAAATCGAACTTGGAAAATGATCGTTTTTCAAGAAAGTTGATCTTAAAATGATCCGATTGAAATTTTTGGTATTAAAGAATCTTTGTACAAAATTTTGACACTAAAAGTGTACTTTTCCCATTATATTTTTATTTTGTTGTAAACTTTTTTTTTATTTCTCTTTCTTTTTTCCCCCTTCCTTCCTCCTCTAGCCAGTGAGGGTTAGTCTTGCCTAGCCATGGGGAGGCCCTACCTTGCCAAGCGACGATGAGGCTCATTCTTGTTAGTGGCCAGCAAAGGCGAGCTTATCGACCCTCGCCTAGCAGGTCCCCTCCGAAGGAAGAAAGAATGGAAGAGAGAGAGAGAGAGAGAACAATTAAAAATATTATTAAAAAACTATCCACGTCAAGATTTGAATCGTGCCATATAGGATGGATGGCGATCGGGTTAGTGATTTCTCGCTAAAATAGGTCGAATGGATTGAATTTGTATAAATACAAAATATTTAAATCTCAATAAAAAAAAAATTAAGAATCAATTGGCACAATTATAATAGATTTAATATTTTTTTTTGTAATTTTCCCTAGTTAAATCTAACATATGGGGCCAATCAATTTCAATTACCGCTAGTTGCAAATTCTAACTAGACCAAGAGGAAACAATTTCTCGAGAATTTCCACTCTTTGTGAAAGAAAGAGATAAATTTGGAAAAATTACTCAATCATTCCTAAATCTATTTTAAAAATATCAATTCAACCTTAAATTTTTTTATTTTGCCATTTTAGTCATAAAACTTTCGCCAAAAATTTCAATGTGATCCTTCCGGTTAATTTTTGCTGAAAAAGCATCGACGCTTCAATCTAGTCATCGTTGGCGGTGAAGAGATGCATCTTTTTTTTCTATTTTTTTATGGGAGTTCCATTCTTGATTTTTTAGGCGTGTCAAGAATAAAGCTGAAACCATCTACTCGTTTCTCTCTTGATTTGGTATTGCATGTGATTCATGCCACATCGCACCTTCCTTAATCCGTCGCAAGTTGATTGGCGTATCTCGAATCTTAGTCCATTTATATTTGCATTTCTCCAAAACTCACCAAAAATTTAGTCAAACACCATTCGCATTTATATACAGGGCTTTCCCAAAAGCCGAACCAAACCCAGGAATGCCGGGCCCCACGTTAGACATTCTTGGAAAGAACCAGCTATCCGATCGCATCCACGCTGCGACAAGATGGCTGGTTTGAAACTTTTCCACGCGCCAATCGTTTGCAAGCCTTTGGATTTCACGGGGGAAGAAGAAGAAGAAGAAAAGGTCCCAATTCCAAAAGGTCAACGCAGCAAAGTTTGACCAAAGTTGGTCTTCATGTGAAAACAAAGAATCAATGGATTCCTCGATACGTTAAATAAACGTGCCCTTCGTGTGCAAAGGTCGTCTCCAACTACGACCGGAGAAAGCGGGAAGGCATTCTCGACAAAATCCGAGTGCGGATGCGACAACGTCGCCTGGTCGGAGAATGAAGAATCTGCATCATCCTAGTCCAAGAATGGATTTTCTGTCTTTGACTCATCTGTAAGATATGGTTTTCACCACCTGCCTGTACAAGGAGCAGGTGCCGGTTCTACCTCAGCTCGGATGCTTCGATCCCATCCCGGCTATTCATCCGCAGGCTTCCCGTCAAGCTGGAAGAGACCTCGGACGCGGTGAGCTGGTTCGACAGCCACGTCTGTGTGTACGAACTTCGGCTGCTGGATTCATCGGACAGCACGCTGGCATTGAGGAACGGGGGTTGCTTCGGTCGGGGACGACGTGGTCTCTGTCGTTGAGCATCTCGACGACTCCGGACATGGGCGGCCGCAATTCCATGGAGGCTTGCGTGCACAGAAGGCTGATTTGGAGCATGTTCGACGCCTCCAGGACGGGGAACTTGCCTCGTAAGGCTGGATCGACGCACGCTGCTAAATTATTCGACTTGTAATGCTTCCACACCTGAAAAGCAATCACGGAAGCTCCATGGCTCCATCACATCTGAACATTAATCTGCTAATGCTAAACACAGAAAGTAACGATTTATTGAAGGCTGTTGGCCAAATCAAGGGAAAAACTAGACTATCCTGGAGCCGCACGGCCAAAAAAAGTAAATGTCGGTCTAAGTTCTTCCCGATCATAAGGACAAGCAATCTTACTGACTGTAATACCGAGCCTGACCCCTGTGCGAATATGCTGTTCTTCCTACCGCTCAAGATTTCAAGAACCAGCACCCCGAAAGCATAAACATCGGCCTTCTCCGTTAGCTGTCCCTTCACGAGATATTCAGGCGCCATGTAACCGCTGCATCGTTTACCGTCTTAGCCCAGAGAAGATGTGAAGTGAAGACAAAATATGCAAAAGCACTTTGAACAGGCCAAAACTTGTCAGATTAAGGGGAAATAGAAAGTGCCAACTAGGGTTCCGAGCACGCTAGTGATTGAACAGGCGTTCTTACAGTGTGCCGGCAATTCCTGTGCTGAGATGAGACGCATCCGGAGCGATGCATCGGGCAAGCCCGAAATCCGCGATTTTCGCCGTGAGATTCTCGTCGAGGAGGATGTTGCTGGTTTTTATGTCCCGGTGGATGATTTTCACTTCACAGCCTCCATGAAGAAACGCGAGGCCCTCAGCCGTTCCTGTGATGATGTGCAGCCTCTCCTCCCAAGTTAGGATGTGCACTGCATTGTTGGCTGCAACAAAAGATTCGATTCGCTTATCAGGATCGCCTCATACTTCAGAAAGCCGAGCAGAACGGTGTGCGACAGACATAACAGAAGAAGTGGAATGGTTTTCGAAGCAGATGACCCGGAAATCATGAGATGGAAACATTGCTTGCCATACAAGAAACCAGTTTTTCTTGGCATTGAACGATGGCTGTGCAAGTGTTATGCAGTTGCGCAACAGCCAGCTACTTACCAAAAAGAACTTGATCAAGACTTCTGTTTGGAAGATATTCGTAGACGAGGAGGCTTTCCGGGCCTTCGATGCTGCATCCCAGAAGCCTGACAAGGTTCTCGTGTCGGATCCCGTTGATCAGGTTCACCTCGTTGAAGAAGTCGTCCACCCATTGGCGTGTGTTGAATACCAACCGCTTAACTGCGACGACCTTCCCGTCGGGTAGGATCCCCTTGTACACTGAGCCGGCACCTCCTTGCCCCAGCTTCCTCGAGTTGTCGAAGAAGTTGGTGGCCTTCTCCAGCGTCTCATACTTGAAATATAAACCAGACTTGCTCACACTCGCCGGTAATCGCATGAGGCTATCTTGCACTGAAAATTGGATGAATTTCAAATTCGCATCATCAAGCTTGCGTTCAAGAACTTTACGCATGCGATTCGAATTGCTTACCTTGTTTCTTCTTGGAATACTTTCTGTATCCAATGTATCCGCAGATGAGAACGAGCGAAATCGCTGCAGCAGCCGATGAGGCTATTGCTATTGTGATGCGGACCCGGGACGACCCTGCGAAATGATAGAGAACAACGTCACATCGTTCAACTGATTCTATAGCAACTGCAAGTCAAATGTCAGCCGCCTCACAAAAGTTCTCAGTCACCCAAAAATCAAGTTGAGATGAGCGAGTTCATTAGACATCCGGCGACATCGACTGCAGTCGGAAATTCCGAATATCCCACAGCAGACATAGAAGAGCCTCCTCAGTTTTTCTGTAATGGCGAGGAAGCCACCTTTAAGTCGGTGAACCGGAGATCAAGAGACTAGTTGTTACCTCCGGTGAAGGGGACGCTGTAGAACTTTGCTGTCGAGTAACGGAGGAAGCATCCCGCGTTCATGGCCCGAGCTTCTTCTCTGGGTGCGCAGCTTCTCGCCATCGAAGTTGCATTCTCCAAACAAGCTCTGCAGCCGCCAGCGTCGAGGGTGCTCCAGCACTGTGCCAAAGCGTATACACCAGCGGCTCCTCCGACTCCGTCCTCCCCAGCCACCGCGAAGCCCTTGTTCTGCACCGCACTCGCCGAGACATTCCTCAGCACCCGGTCCACCCTATCCGAGAACTCGGCGGCTCTATCCTTGTGGTCCGCCGGGACTGTGGAATTGGAGCTACACTTGAGCGTGTCGTAAGTTGGGTCGACGGTCTCGTTGTAGAAGTCGTAGCCGTCGTAACGGAGGAAGCAGCCGTCGAGGAAGAGGCGGCCGGAGTTTGGGAGGCAGCGGGGGATCCGGGTCCGGCTCTCGGCAAAGCAGAGGAGGCAGTCGGTCTCGATCAGGTCCCCATGACACTGGGCGAGGCCGTACACCGGCGGCGGCGGCGAGGTGAGGGAGTAGTTGCCCCAGCGCTGGTCGGTGACGCTCCCGTAGATCATCCTCATGACTGCGCCGAAGTTGGGGATGATGTTTCCGGTGAGGTTCCCAGTGGAGTTCCCGCAAAGGAGGGCTGCTTCGGCGATTCGAGGGTCGGAGAGGGCGAGAGGGAAGAAGGAGGAGGAGAGCGCGAGCAGAGGAAGAGCGACGTAAGCGGAAATGGGAATCGGAGGTGGCATTGACGGGCTCGCTCCGTTTGGTTTCATGGGCTCTCTGCTTGAGAAATGCTCGGTTATCAAAACTTTTCTTCTCAGTTTCTCTTCAAAGAGAGAAGAAGAAGAGTGAAAGATTGGGCAAAATCTGTGAGGGGAACTCCGATTCAACCTGATGATCTTATAAGCTTCCACCAGCTACACAACACAAATTCTTCTTCTTCTTCTTCTTCTTCTTCTTCTTTTGAGTGGAGCAACTATTTGCCTTGGTGGATTCTACTGTTTAGAGAGAAGGTGTTCTCCCGTCTGCGGCGCGGTTTTGAACGAGCTGTGCTGCGTGATGATGATGATTGACCCACCTGGGCAGAAACCTCCTTTAACACAGAGAATGATGGAGTTGGAAAGTTGAAATGGAAGCGAGTGACAGACTGATGCTTGACTTTTGGGTCTCAATTCTCACATCACCCTTGCCTTCTTTACGCTGGAGTAGAATTTGGGAAAGTGCCATGGCGATGCCAGGTCCCCTAAGCTGCCGCAGTGACACCTTTCTCTCTCCTCCCTCCCTCCCTCTCTACTGTACAGCACCGTGCAGGCCAAAGGAAGATGAAGAGGGGAGAGATAGAGAAAGTGGGTGGACATGGAATGAAGTGTTTGACACGGCGCGATTGATGGGGTTCGGAGACTCTCCGAGTCCGACAAGATAGTGAGTTGACGCTGGTTGAGATCAGACTCGATCCGGAGGTTGAAGAAGACGGACCGATGTTCTGAGATCCTCAATGGCTGACCGGACCAGAGCGATGGATGTGGATGTCGATGTCTTTTTTTCTTCTTTTTTTTTTCTTTTTTTTTGCGATTATTCTCTGGCATTAAATTCAGGGGGAGGTACGCATGAATCGCTATTGCACGGTCACGGTGGGTTTGGGGATAAAGGTCGGTCCATCCGAAGATTCTCCTTTTGTATCAACTCGGAGCCAAACATGGACGTTTCATTTGACTTCGGATGATGCATTTGGCCCTTCATTTCTCTTGCGTGCACAGTTTGACTTCTCCGGCTCCATCACCGTCGCGACGCCAAGGTTGAGCGATTCCATGTTTCTTTCGGATCTAGAACCCATCCAGTCAGAACCGGTTCCCCATTTTCTAAAATCCGAAACTCACTCTGCATATCCCGTATCCCGAAATCTATTATGATCGAGCATATGATTGAGCACCTTTTGTTTTCGGGCTCGAATCTAGAATTCAATATTACTTAATTGTGGATCGCGCTACATGGAATTTCGCGGATTCAAAACTTGTAGGAGCACGGGGAATTCGTACAAGAACGTCTCAATCCATAGCTAATGTAGGAGGTAATCTCGGGAAAATCGAGTAAATTCTCGGTGTAACGAAGTTACAAGCACGAAGAGATCGGGTAGCTCTTCCGTGTCTTTTTTGTAGCACCTGGAATAAGAAGAATCACAAGACAAACGATCCAAGATCGACTCAAGGTGCTTCCCAAATATGATAAGATGATTGAGCACCTTCTTGTTTTTGAGCCCGAAGTTAGAATTTGAGATGTCTACACGAGATACTGTCATCTTCGGATTTATTCATCTTTGTCTATCCTAATTGTGAATCGCGCTAGCATAGAATTTCGCAGTAGGAACACGGTAATTCGTACGAGACAGTCTCCATTCATAGTTAACGTCGGAGGCAATCCTAGGAAAATAGAGTAAATTCTCAACGCAACAAAGTTGCTAGCACGAATCGAACTAGTAACTCTTTCGTGCTTTTCATAGCACGTGGAGCATCAAATCATAGATGTGTCGCATGATTCCGCGGATCAAATGCACTGCGTTCCTGCGATCAGGAGGAAAATGCAAGCGTTTGATGGTGGGAAGACTTAATAAAGTCCTACGCTTTTCATATGGATATTAATTCGGTCATGAACCTCTTAATTTGGCTAATTTAGTTCTAAATCTTTTGATAATTTATCAATATAATCCTACCGTCCAACTTTGGCGGGAAATCGCCGATGTGGACACAAATCGTCCCACATGGACAACCGTCGCTAACAAATTTTGTAATTTTAAAACAAAAAAATATTTTCTTTTTCTTTTTTATTTTCCATTGTGGCCAGCTATGGTCGGACCCCTTGCTAGGGCCCTTGTTGGCCACGCGCGAGGGCTTGCAGGTCCTTGCCGGTGGCTGGCCACAAGAAAAAATAGAAAAGAAAAACGAAAAATATAGAATATAAACAATTCAAAAAAAATTACAAAAATTATCCAAGTCGGCGTTGGCTAAGCTTTGTCTTGCCATGCCGTGTAAGACAATCGACGTTTACGTCGGTGAAAAAAATTAGTCGGAAGTACGTCAATGGCAAATCGTCGGAAGGTTCGAGACTAATTAAGCCAAATCAAAAGTTGAAGGACCGAATTGACATTCGTAAATCTATGAATTTCTTAGTAATTATCTCGTTTGATTTGATGGTGGATATCTAAATCAAAAAGTGGTTTCAATAAAAAAATATCATTCGCACACGACCAAATTGGTCCATGTCGAAGATTCTAACCTCACACGCATACAGAGCACCAACTATGGAAAGCTGTAGATGCCCCAATTTTCAAAGCTTAAGCCCACATAAACAATAGTTTCAACAAAAATTTGTAAATAGATAAAGAAGGCCTAAAACTACATTTCAAGATTTACGATTTAAAAAAATTTAAGCATACTTTTCACGTATCTTTGTCATGTTTTTCCAATTCAAACCAATGGTAACATAAAAAACCAGAATTTATCACAAATTTACGGGGTAAGTACACTATAAGTATCATAACTTTTGTATGGTGATCACTTGAGTGTCATAACTTTTTTTTCACTCACTTAAGTGCCATAACTTTCAAAAATCGATCACTTAAGTGCCATCGCTTACGTGGGCGCCGAAAAAGCTGAGATGACAATCGGAAAATCCGACTCATTCGAGTGCCATAACTTTCAAAAATCGATCACTTAAGTGCCATCGCTTACGTGGGCGCCGAAAAAGCCGAGGTGGCGGTTGGAAAAGCCGATGTGGTATCGGCGAACCATTTTTTCGAATATGTTAATGTACATGTGTAATTTTTCATAATTTTTTATTTATTTTGAATTTTTTTTTTTTTGTTCTTTCATGGTTTTTGCCCTTTGCCCGGCGAGGGTCCTCGGCGACCCTCACCGGCCATCATCGGTAGGCCTTGAGGCAAGGACAAGCTCGCTCTGCCCCGGCGAGGCGGGACGGCCCCTAGGCGACGGTCATCGCGGTTTAGGGTGCTTCGCGCCGGGGCGCGAAGGCCCCCGCCGGATTTGGGTGAGGGCCCTCGCGGCCTCCCGGCCACCATCGGCCGGCCCTAGGGCAAGGGCCGGCTCGCCCTATCTCGGCAAAATCGTAACCCGATGATCGAACTTAAACCCACCTCCTCCTACAAATCTAAGGAGCAAAAACCAAATCCCAACAACCCTAAAAATCAAGACTTTGGTTCAAGCACCGGCGAAACCGAGTCGATTTCCGTTGCAACCAGCCATAAAGGAACCCTAATTTGCGGAATCGACACCAAAGAAGAGGATTGATTCCATGAACCGACACCTAATCCGCCGAGGGTGCGGTGGTTGCGCCAAGTCTAGGCCAAGGCCTCCTCGCCCGTGGCCGTGGGGCCGCGACGGCCGAGGCGCATAGGGCCTTCCTCGCGGCCTTGCCGGCCTAGGGCGAGCCCATCGATGCCCCCTGGGCTCGCCGATCATGGTCTTGCAAAAGGTCGGGTCACCGGGTCCCTCGCCGGCCAAGCCGACGAAAATGCCCCAAAAAATATCAAAGTAAAAAAATAAGAAAAAATCTAGAAAAAGAAAAATGTCAAAACAAATATAAAAAAAACAAATTCTAAAAAATATTAATTTTTTTAAAAGAATCCACGTGTCATTAAAAATAAATAAAATAATAATAATAAAGTCCACGTAGGATGATTTGTCGAAATTGGCACTCAAGTGATCGACTTTCGTAGGAAGTGGCACTCAAGTGATTGAATTTGTAAAAGTTCATGATCGAATTTTAAAAATTATGGTACTAAATGAGCACCGCACAAAATTTATGGCACTTGGGATGTACCTCTAAATTTACTTGATAGAGTCAAATGTACAAAACAAATGGCTAAAACGAAAAAATCGGAAAAATTAGGCGTCGAGATCACGTAATTATTTTTATCCATGCTTACGTTAAATTTCGCGGCGTTTGAATTTTTTGCCATAAGATGGTTAGGTAATGGAGGAAAAAGCGACCGCGAGGGAAACATTTTCCCCATAGAAAAAAAAATTCCTTGAATTTGAAATATGGATAGTGAAAATCTAGAACCTCAAAGACAGACAAATTCAAAGGGAAAATGACACAAAAATAAAATAAAATGAGGAAAAATTTTGTTGCGAAAGTCGTAAGTATATTATACGGGACCAATTTAGTCCTAAACTTTTTAATTGTGCCTATTTAGTCCTAAAATTCTTTGACGATTTGTCAATTTAGCCCCTAAACATTTTGATAATATGTCAATTTAGTCCTAAAAATTTTAATGATTTGCCAATTTAGTCCTAAAATTCTTTGACGATTCGTCGTTTCTCACTAGAATATTTTGACAATATGTCATTTTAGTCATATATATTTTGATGATTTGCGAAATTTTAGTATTTGCAAGCGATCAATTATCCAAATTGTAGGTTTATGACTAAATTGACATATTTATCTAAAAGTTCATGACTAAATTTGCATAATCAAAAAGTTTGAGATTAAATTAGCCGCCGTATGATAGGTTTCTAACTTTTTAGACGGTTATCCCTTAAACGAGACGTATGGAATTTGGGAGAGGGGACAAAGTTGTGCCTTATTACCGTCCAAAGGAAATTTCATTATCACCAACACCTTAAAAACTTTTGACTATTGCCAATATGCAATTACGGACAAACCAATATGACCTTCACCATGCGTGCCAATTTTGTTGGTGACATAGCCACATCAATCCACATCCATCTCCCTCTTGATAGCGATAATGGAGAATGTAAGTGTAGTGGAGCATGCATCCGTCGTTTTCATAGCGGTCGGATTCGACATCAGGTTGACTTGTCCGTAGTCGTCTTTACTTAGCCAAGCTACGGACGGCGGTCGCCTCGCCTTAACTTAACCCTTGGGACATAAACGAGCATAGACCCTTCGTCCTCGGAGTCGCCTTGCGAAATAATGCCTTAAATTTACCAACTCTTGAATGGAATCGATTCTGATTCCTGGAAAAGGAAAAGTAGAACCGTCCCAACATAAATTAGTTCCCTGGGTTGAAAAAGGAAAGTCGATATAGACATACAGCAACGTGGCATCGTTCTCGCATGTACGGCCATCCTACGTGGCATGCCTAAGCATTTATATTAGCGATTTCCGCCAAAATTGATTGGAAGAACTAAATTGACAATTGTCAAAAAGTTTAGATCCGAATTAGCACAATTGAAAAGTTTATGAATGAATTAACCGATGAACAATATGTTTAAGAACTTTTTTGTGAAAAAATTTCAAATAAGGATCTAAAGTGGACATTATTTCAATTAAAGGTCTAACTTGCCATCATTTTCTCAAATAAGGACTTGAAGTTGACCTTATTTCAAATAAAGTTCAGAAGTGGTCATATCAATCTCAAATAAGTGTTTGATCTCACCGACTATTTAATGGCATTTTCGTCCTTTTATTTTTTTGATTTGTTTTCTTTTTTCTTTTTTTCTTTGCTACTGCCGACGAGAGTCACGGCCTTCGTCCATGCTCATTAGCCCCCCGCGACCCTCCCCTATGGCCATCGCAGGTGGCTGGCCATTGCCTAAGACCGGCCATCGGTGAAGAGGGAGGAAAAGACAAAAGAGAAGTAGAAAGAATAAAAAAATCATAAAACGTAAAGGACGAAAATCCCTTGATCGGTCAGGGTGGTGGTCGACATTATTTTAAGAAAATAACAAGACTTCAGTCTTTATTTATTTATTTTTTATAAATAATCTTACACACACACAGTGTGTGTGTGACATCTTACTAGGGATGAGTGGCTCCTGGTTCGGTCCCATTCTCTTTAAGAACCGAGAATCGAACCGGTAGTGTCTTGGTTCCCAATTTTCGAAACTAGAGACTAGACCGCCGGTCCGGTCCGATTTTCGGACGGTCCAATGAAGTCAAACAAACATCATCAAGAACATTATTTTCAAAAAATGACTCCAAAAAGATATATTTTTTTCCAAAAAAAAAAGTGAGATAATAGAATTTTTTAGTACAATCTAATAACACGTAGCATTTGATATTGTTGGGTGGAGTCATGGCAATGGAAGCTGCAAAATAAATATGTGATCCAAGTCTCAACCGCATGAGACCCCGTAAATGCAAAGAAAAAAATAAATTAAAATCAATCGGTCCGATCCGGTCAATCCGACCACTTGCTCACCCCTACATCTTATTGGTATAACCCAATACCGGAAATAAAATAAATTTTGAAGGGAGAAACACCATATCATTTCTCAATGCGAAACCTCCGGTATGAATGCATTAATATCAATTTGCAGCACGGGAGCCATGCACCGCCCTAGGGCGGTTGAAGTAAACTTCTCTTCTCTCCGAACCAAAACCCAATGGCATTTCGAGACCTGTCTCGGGCTTGAACGGACGATTACGGCGAGATTCACTTTGTTTAAATTTGATTTGAGGTCGAGCTCGCTTTTAATTGAGCTTTTATTATTATATTTTTCAAAAAGCGCATGTTACTTTACCAGTAAGTTGATTAACAAGCACTATGCAAAGTACATGGCGATAACGTAAGAATCGATGCTGCGATGACTCACTTCGGGAGCGAGTCGCTACTATCGAAGCCTACCCAACAAGAGCCAACGTAATTTGACGTGGAATCCATCTTTCTCTACCGTCGCCTCTCCATTTTGAGAGAATTTTTTTTTCCCTTTCATCTCGTAAAATGCTTCCGAGTTTTATGTCTCGAGTTCAAACGAAATAGTTTTGGGACTTGCTTAGGTCCGAGCTTCTATTATTATATTTTTCAAAATGTGTTTGTTACTTAAAAACTTAAATTTTCAAGAGACCCCTAGATTATACGTATTTTCTCGAAAGTCCTACTCCGAGGGCCTTTTTTTTATTATTTATTTATAAAAAAGACTTCCAATCTCGGGAGTATTTTGAAATTTTCCGTGGAAGTTTAATTCAATATATTCTCTCTCCTCGATAGAGTTCAGAACCAGGTTGATCGAAGATCTTGGAAGAGAAATGGGGTCGATCCTCAGTTCCTTGAGCGGCGGCGGCGGCGGCGGCGGAGCGAGCAAGGAAGAGCTCGAGATCGCCATGGACAAGGCGAAGGAGATCGCTTCCTCAACTCCCGTCGTCGTGTTCAGGTCAATCCTTCCATCCTCTCTCTCTCTCTCCCCCTGTTCGCCTCCTCTCCGCACATTCGCAACTTCACGTGCTCTCGTCGATCGGTGATCTGCTTCTCTGGAACGGCCATGTTTTGATTGCCGAGTCTCGCTCAGTGTCCTTTGTGGTGATTCACTCCGAGTCCAATCGCGGACAAATTTGTGTTGGCCTATGAATGGGCACCATAGAATCGGGCTCCTTGGTTGAATCAGATAGCTCGGATGTGCAAATTGATGCACGGGCGGGTATTTGTTAACTGATCTGGGAAGAATGAATTGCGGGAAAAAGCTAGCGCTTTCGATGGGTTTAGAATCAGATGTTTGTGGCAGTGGATTTCTCCACGATCCATGTGCTAGTTACTGAATTGATAATGCAAGTCATTAACGCTAAGCTACCATGTGTAATGCGAAAATTGCTGGCGGATCGAAGAAATTACTGTCGCCGGATCCTAGTGCCGTGTCATGTTAGAACTTCAGTGTAGCAGAACCCAAAGTGACTGTTCAACATGAGAGTTTTGAGATTGCTTCTAGGGTCCACAAGCAGAGAGTGGTCTCAATCCTTTGACCTTGTGCTTCCTGTGCAGCAAAACTTATTGTGGCTACTGCAAGAGGGTCAAGCAGCTGTTGACGCAGCTCGGGGCAAGTTACAAAGTCATCGAGCTGGACAAGGAAAGTGAGTACCTCCGAGCCTCTTGAATCGCCTGTGCGTATAATCTTGAGCTGAGTACGAACCGGCCTGAATATAATCTTGAGCCTAGGAGAATTTTGGCTATTTGGAGGCAACTTTTGTCGACAATGATGCCATTTTGGTCGGAGTTGCTAGCTTGGTGTTCTATTCCTGCGTAAAAGCCTGTTAAGATTCTCCCGGTAGATGCTCAATTAGCCCCAAGGACCTGTATCTTTTAGTTCTTTCGACGAGGGGGGTCATGTGGGAATTTAGTTCCGGGTACCAACCAGCGAACTTTTAAAATTTTAAACTAGAATTAGTTGATATGTCCCTGGTTGTGCAAATTATCGCTTCATCCTTATCTACAGGTTGAGGAACTCAAGTGGAAAATGATTTCTTTGACATTACATTATTCAACCATCTGAATCTCCTTTTTGAAGGTGATGGAGCGGTCGTTCAATCGGCTTTGGCAAATTGGACAGGGCTGAGAACAGTACCAAACGTGTTCATTGGGGGAAATCATATCGGTGGTTGCGATTGTAAGTTCTTTATCGCGTGCCTAATCATCTGTTTCTCTCTTCTTTGTTTATTTCAAGAGAATCGCTGGTATAGGTTAGATGCAACACGGGTGTTGCTTGACTACTTATCTTTTGATGTCGGCTTTCCTTGCAATTCCAGCGGTCACGGAGAAACACCAGGCAGGTCAACTGATACCTCTTCTTACGGGCGCTGGCGCCGTCAACTTGGAATAAAACGTGGCGCTGGTAGTTCTTTTTCTTACCTTAGATCGAAAGAGAGAGAGAGAGACTTGTGTGATGGAAGTGCATAAACTGAGGTGTGATAACTCACGTGTAAATTTCTGACTGCTTGCACAAATTTGGAGTGTGTGCTATAAACTACATTGTTGGCAGACTTGCTTCCATATTAATTGGGACTCTCTTCTAACGAGAGGCCGTCGTCGACTGTCGGGACTGTCGGGTATGGCAGGCTGGTCGACACATTACGCAATACCGGTGGTGGCGGAAAATCCTTAATGCAGAAGTGGAACGGCTCTCCGAGACCCGGATAGTCCGTTTGCCGAAGAGACTAGGAAACGGTTTAAGCGGTGTCCAGTAATAAAGTTTCACAGGACCTTGAACTAGACCTCCTTGGAGATCTGCAGTTCTATAATAGGGGAAGAGGAGTTGTCGATATTTAAGATTATTGCTTTTTACTTGCGTTTCCGACAATTTCAAGTTCGAAAGCGGTGATCCAAAAGCAAGCAGGTTCTCCAAGAGAAGCAAAGAGTTTCCACACGGAAGTACAACGAGCTTCTCTCCCACTGTATATTGGAAAGCAACCTCGAGGGGACCGTGGAGGGTGCTGGAAAGGGAACCGTCGACGGTGCTGGAAAAGCTACATCGCACGTGTTCATGAAAAAGAACGAAAAGAGAAAAATGGACAAAGAAAAGAAAAAAAAAGAAAAATTCAAATAAATATTAAATATTAAAAATTATCCATATTAATATTGATTGAGTAATGTATGTCAGTGATTTTTTTTTTTTAAAATTGGCCAGATTGATTTAATTAATAGAACATGAAAATATTTAAAATTTAATTAACGCAATTCAAGTGCAAGAGATTTAAATATTTTATTTGGATAATTTTCTCAATTATCGGAGTAAGAGGTACGGTCTTATGATGTCTGCAAGTGTCAGTGCTGTAATAGCTAACTAGTGTCCACTTGATCTTATCCACAATGAACCAAGCATCCTCCACTTGAGGATTCATCCGAAGCAAAATGCAAGTAATAAATGACAAAGAATATCAACTAAAGAGTAACTTTTCATACTGTTTCTTCGGGCCTATTTAATTCAGCATATGGTCCAAAAACTTTAAAAAAATGTAAATACTTTTGGGTTAAAAACCTTTACGAAAATGTAAGTAGCATTTGATAAAATATATTTTAAAAACACAAAAAAAATAACTTTGGTGTAAATCTTTGTTAGTGAAAAATAAATTTTGTAAAGTATTTTTATTTTTGAAAAAGATAGCGGCGGTCGGCCATGGTGGCGCGGCGGCAATGGCGGTGGGTGATGGTCGGCGAGCGGCGGTGGCAAAGCAAGAACGGCGGCGGGCGGCGGTTGGCTTTGGTAGGCGGCGATGGACGGCGATCTAAGGCGATCGGCGATGATGGGCGGAGGCGGGCGGAGGCGGCAACGGGTGGCGACAAATTAAGATGACAAATTTAAAAGAAAAAAAATTATTTGGATTTCACAAAAATCTTTTGGCCCAAAGTACCTATAGAGGTAATTTTGATTAAAAGATTTTGGAAAGCATTTGAGATACAATTGTATCTCCCCAAGAAGCCAAAAAATGAATCAAACACCATTTACATTTTGCCAAGAGACTTTAAAGCGAATACTCATTTCTAATCTTTGAATCAAATAGGGCCTTCGACCCGCGATCATTGCTAGGCGTTAATAATTCCAAGTCAATTTCCCAGCGGATGCTAGCTCCAAACCAAGAAATAAAAAGGAAAAAAAGTTAGAGAAGTACATCAAGCTATCTAGATCATCATTTCAAGAAGGGATTTGAAAAGTTGATAGGGCGACGGTATAACGGTGTAATTTTAATCGTAAATATTATGAATAGCAAAAAATATATAGCAATCATGACAAAATTCATCTCTAATCTTATGCCTAACATTCCATCGTGACACTATCAGCCATGCTAACAGGATACTTTCAAGAATTATCTCCATCATGGCAAAAACACCGTCACTCTGAGAAAAAACTAAACCAAAAATGCTAATGATAATATTTACTACAAAAAGAGTCGGAATCTCGGGGCTTTGCTTTTCCTTTTCGAGATTCCAGGAACATGAAAAGAGGCTGTCATGAACTACTGCACAGTTGCTATTGTTTTTCATACGAGTCCCAGCTCCAGTAACCACGTGGAATTGGCAAAACTAACCGAAAATGGAGGACAAAGGAAATAAGTGAACGAGAGAATATGTACATGATTTCCTCCGACTCCACCAAGCAGGAAAAGGCTAGCATAAGACATGACCGACGCCCCACGGAGCTTCTCCAATCTCTTGCGCAGTAGCTGCATCTTTGCCCCGTCTCACTGCCCAAATATCCTCATCCCGATTTCCCGATCGGGGTTCGAGAAACCCTCGAGCATTCCTGGCCATTGGACTCCCCGTTATCCTTCTCACAGGACCATATGCCCGTCCATCACATGCAGTAGGGGTCCAAATACTGCTCCTGCTCACATGTCCGAAAATTCCATTGCCTCCCCTGGCTCAGGTGATTCCCACTGAAAATACTATTTCACCGGGGGCTTATGGTGGAGGCGGAGGAAATTTCAGAATTTGTCAGTTGGTTTGAGATGCCAGTGTTGGTATTCGAGCTTCTGCTGGAGTCGCCTGGAGTCAGATTGCTGTTGAGAAATGGGGGTTGCGTTGGCACAGGAACTATACGCTCCCTGTCGTTGAGCATCTCAACTACTTCAGACATGGATGGTCGTAAATCTGGGGAAGCTTGGGTGCAAAGAAGCGCAATTTGAAGCACATTCAATGCCTCTGAGACGGGAAACTTGTCTTTCAGCACAGGATCGATACATTCCGCAAGACTATTTGATTTATAATGCTTCCAAACCTGAAAAGCCGAAAATAAGCTGAAGGCACTTATAAGAAACTTTGATTGTGTTTAGCAGCAGGGATTCTTTCCAGATTGTCAAGGGAAGAATCAAATAATGCCCTTATAAAAATATGTAAGCCGCAGAGGGGCGGTGCAGGTTACAAGATTTCCAGTATAGAGACTAGAGCAATCGGAAAATGCTCAGTTTGAAGTTCAAGAAGATGGTAGGTTCTATGCTAACTGTATATCATAAGCAAGAGGAAATGTGCAAATGCCGCATGCATATTTTAGAAGTTGAAATCAGGAGGATAGGTATACTAATCTTACTGATTGCAGCACTGAACCTGAGACCTGCCCAAATACACTGTTCTTCCTACCACTTAAAATTTCTAAGACCAGGACGCCGAAAGAGTAAACATCTGCTTTCTCGGTTAGTTGCCCCTTAACAAGATACTCTGGAGCCATATAACCCCTGCAAAATGATTCTTTCAGAAGGAGAGAAATATGTCCTACAGAATCTGAAGTAGAAGATGAAATTGCCAAAGAGTGAAGAGCAGGGGTCATCCAAACAATAAATTTCCCAAAACAGGCCGCAGAAAGTTAGGGAGAAAGAGGACAATTCCAATTTGATACGACGCTACTCTCACACTAACCCTTATATCGCATGCTTATCTTCTGAACTCAGAATATGCGGCTGTGCAATGAGCCAATCCAGTCTTTTCGACATGAGGATGCTATCTAAGCTGGCTTAAATGAAATAAAAAGAGACAAATAATGAAAGACCAGAATCTTACAGTGTTCCTGCGATACCGGTGCTAAGATGAGATTTTTCTGGATCAAGACATCGAGCAAGTCCAAAGTCAGCAATCTTTGCTGTGAGATGCTCATCAAGAAGGACATTGCTGCTTTTTATGTCTCTGTGTATTATCTTCACTCCACAAGCATCATGAAGATATGTCAGGCCCTCAGCTGTTCCGGAGATGACATTAAGCCGCTCCTGCCAACTCAGGATACGGGTTGCATCCTTATCTGTGACAGCAACCAGGTCTTGTTATCAGTTACATTCTTGCAATCAAATACTTATCAGGAACGAGATTAAAAGAATCATCAGGAGAACATTTGGAAGAAGAAGTATTACTTCGAACAAGATGAGGCTAGCAACTAAATTAACACCATATAACAAATTACGAGAAGCTAAAAAATTAAAGGGTTTTTGTCTTCGAAGAGGCCCAATTTATGGAGCAAACTACACTAACCTCAGATGCAGAATGGAGCAATACGTGGGGAGAACTTACCAAAGAGGATTTGATCAAGGCTTCTGTTGGGGACATATTCATAAACTAAGAGACTTTCCGGGCCTTCAATGCTGCAACCCAGAAGCCCGACCAGGTTCTTGTGTTGGATTCCACTGATCAAATTTACCTCATTGAAGAAGTCATCCACCCACTGACGTGTGTTGAACACTAGTCTTTTTACTGCAACAACTCTTCCATCAGGGAGGATCCCCTTGAATACAGTACCAGCTCCTCCTTGGCCTAATTTCCTTGAGTCATCAAAGAATTTGGTAGCCTTCTCAAGCAATTCATAATTGAAATTCAGATTCGACTTCCTCACAATTGCTGGAACACCAAAGAGTTTCTTCTGGACTGAGAATAGGTAAAGAAGATGACATTAGAGAATGTTCTAAGGGAAGTTAAACAGAATAGTCTCCAACTTGCACATTTACCTTCTTTTTTCTTGGACACTTTTCTGTATCCAACATAAGCACCGATAAGAACAAGTGACGTTGCAGCAGCAGAGGAGAAAGCAATTGCAATGATGATCCCAAGCTTCAGCGAGTCTAGGTAAACAAAAAAAAGATCATCCTTTGTGGAGAAAAAACGAAGCTATTGCAACGAAGAGACAACAAACAAACTATTACAGCTATAACAATTCAGGAAAAAGCACAGGACTGAGGATCGCCTTCGCATAAAACAATGTGCAGCCCAACTTGAGAGAACATTCAATTCTTACCACCATCTGTATAGCTGTAAAACTTCTGAGTTGAATATCTCATGAAACAGCCGGCGTTCATCGCCCTCCCTTCATCCCCAGGAGTACAGTTCCTCGCCTTGATCATGGCGTTCTCCAGGCACTCTCTGCACCCATTCTCGTCGAGAGTGTTCCAACACTGCGCCAGTGCATAAACACCAGCAACTCCGCCTCGTCTCGCCTCTTCAAAAACGGCAAACCCCTTATTCTTCGGTGCAACCGCAGTCACATTCCCCAGCACCCGGTCAACCTTATCGGCAAACTGCAGCCTCGCCTGCTGATTGGCTGAAACACTAGATTGATTGGCGCACTTGACCATGTCATGCTGCGGATCGATGGTCTCATTAAAGAAGTTGTAGTAATCGGACCTTATGAAGCAACCGTCGAGATACAATCGCCCAGAGTTAGCAGCTAAGAAATTGCATCTAGGGAGTATAGTCCTGCTCTGCGCGAAACAGAGGAGGCAATCGTCTTGGCTCAGATCGCCGTGGCATTGAGCCAGGGCGTAGATTTCCGGCAACGGAGAGGTGACGGAAGCAGAAGCCCAGCGATCCTCGGTGACTTTGGTGGCTACCACTCGCATGACGTCGAGAAAGTTCGAGACGATATTTGCGGTAGACGTCACGTTGGATTTGAGACATAGAATGCCCGCCTCCGAGACTCGAGGATCGGCGACCGACGGCGAAAACAAGGAGCTGAAGACGACGAGGAAGACGCAAGCGAGGTTGGGAGGATTGAGGACCGAAGACCGCATTTCACAGCTTCAAACCTCGTTCCGAAGCAAATCCGCCGGAGAATGTTCCGGGAGCTGCGTTCCCTTCAACAAGTATCCAATCAAACTGATTCTCGAGAAAAATGCAGAGGAGTGAAAACCGATTATCGCATCGGTTCCTCTCGTATTCGAGCTCCGCAACTTTCAAAAAGCGTCAGCTACCAAAGTTTCCACCTCCGATCAAAGCGCGCCCGAGCTCGAGAAGCTACAACGGCCTCCGAGTCTTAATCTCCGCCGCCTTCCTCCGCAGATTCGAAGCTCGCGAGTCCGAAAAGCAACCGCGACCGAGAGGTGTTTGTCGGTTTGCGAGACGCTTCGCCGTTGAGCCCATAGGCTCGCTATCCACTACTCGTTATATGTGAACATGACGCGAGTGCTTACCCTGGAACGAGCTTCTAGAAGCGGAGGCCAGCCATCCAAGTGGAGCCGTCGAAGTGGAAGATCTGCGAATCGGTGACACGTACGGAGGAGGGATCGCTCGCCGCGAGCGCTTCGGCTCGGTCGTCGACGACTCGGATAGCGACGGCATAGCCGAAGGATTCCGCCGTTGAAGAAGGTCAAAGGAGCGGTTGGTTGCACCTCAAGGGGAGAGAGAGAGAGAGAGATTTGGTGGCGTGGACAATGACATCTTTCGTGCGCGAAAACGGTGCCAAGAATTTGTTGACTTTGATTTATTTTTTTTTACTCTTAAAATCAGCGAAAAAGAAGAGGAATGATTCGAGCAGCTTCCTGCTTTAAATATCTTATCCTGTTACGACAGAAGGAAAAATTCCAAACCATTTTCTCCAATAAATACATTAAGTTTTCGTTGTTTCAAATAAGAGCGGCCCTCTCACAGGCCTGGTTGAGGGCCGTGCCCCTCCGTATGTTGGACCTAGGCAACGGTAGCCGGACCTCTCCCTGATCTGGTAGAGGGTCGTCGGCCCTCTTTTAGTTCTGTGAGGGCCAAGCCGGCGCTCCACTAGTGGTGGGGCGACAGCCCTCCTGCCTGTTTGTTTATTTATTTATTTTATTGAACTTTTTTAATTAATAAAAAACAATAAAAAGCAAAAAAAAAAGAAGAATAAAGAAAAACAAATCAAAATATTAAATGACGAATATACCCTTGATGCGATGCCTTAGTGAGGCTCTTATTTGAAATTGCTATACTTAGTTTAGGTTTTTATTTGAAATAATGTTCATTTTAAGCCTTTATTTAAGAAAATGAAGGCATTTCAAATCTTTATTTAAAATTTTCCCTAAGATAAAGCCAAATATAATATTCTTAATTCTAACTATTTATTTCAATTTGAAGACTGATGATTCGGAATGACGAGGCCCGATAATGCACTGGAAATTAGGAAGTCTCTCCTCACGAGATATTAAATGTGGAGACACGACGTGCGGCCGGAAGTTTACTTGCCGCCGTATCTTGAATTCACGACCTTCCACAATATATAGTATGATAACAGATCAAACTTTAATTTGCATGCCTTGATTTCGTATTCGGATGATACAAGTTAAGGGTTATTTTTTATCGCCTCGGGTAAGAACTGCGGTCGACACTGAGAATGGACGAGATGATCTGCGTGCATCTATGGATCGGTCCGGGTTGGACATTGAAATGCTTCTTGACTGTGAGGGAAAAAAAGAAGCGAAGGCTAAGGAGGCGGAGTAACAAAACGTCGACGAGTTTGGTGTTCGAATTACGACATCTCCGACGGAGGGTAAAAGCCACGCCTCCAACCTCATTGGTGTTGTCGCGCCCTATGCATATGGATAGTGCGATTTGCATGCGTTCGTTGGGATCAATCGAATTGAGAGAATTGAAACATTTTTGTTGAGATACATGCGTGAGTTCGAGAATTGGTGTGATGCAAATTGGTTGATACATCTTAATTGTCATCTAACTCACCGGCTAGACTCGCTGAGTGAAGGTGGGTCCAATTGAATTTGTTGACAAGATCGACTTTGAAACTCCTTCTTGACGATCTCCCCAAGTGACAGGGTCGGTTTTTACCGTGCTCCTAACAAATGGCGTTGCAGTACTCTCAACACCCTTTTCGAGGGACAAAAAAAAAAAGGAGCAAGCTTTGTGGTGGAGCAACGCAATTTCGATGATGGGGATCAAACTTGAAGCTCCGTCTCGGGGATGTTCTCTTGTGAAGGTGTCGGCTTTTCGCCGCGCTCTCAACAAATGGCATTAGAGTACTCTTGATACGCTTTTCCGGAGGCAAAAAAAAGGTCGAGCCTTGTGGTGCAGCAACGCAAGTCCGATGGCGACTTTCACGGTTAGATTCGGAGGAATGGACACCGAATCTCTACGTTTATTCTACTTATTTCAAGGAATGGACTATTGACGCGGAGGACTGGGTGGGTTCCCCAGCCAAAAAAGAATAGGGGAACTGACCTTGACCCGTTGACCGGTTGAGTTCTCCAACTACTTTTTCATAAGATAATAACTATATCATTAAATGAATTAACAAAAAAGATGGGTTCCACTTCCAGGTATACAACGAGCCAGCTGGTTCAGTTAAACGCTGGGTCCAAAAATCGAGAATTGATGGGTAGGTTCTAGTAGATGTGGCCGGTTCCGGTTTCTCGAAAAAGCGAAATCGAAACCGACCCTTGAAAGGGCCGGTTCAGGTTTTTCGATTTTTAAATTTAATTTTTAAAATAATAAATAATAAAATAAACATAATAATTTATAAATTATAATCAAATCAGATACATTGTAATAAAATTTTAAAAAAAAAGAGAGATGAGAAATGGCTGCGAACTTAATCAATTATCATTAAATGCCTACATATTTTCTTGGAAGAATCAAAAGCTATGTAATTTTTTTACCTTTGATAACCTAAACTTACCTCATCATCAATCGTCGCTACCCGTTGTGAAGACCGTGATGACGGTGGTATCTTTACAATCCCCACTAAAGAATTCGTGTTCTCGATTCACTTCTTGGTGTCGAAATCTAGCCTTCGTCCAAATCGTCGACACAAGCTTGAGGTTCCACAGACTCCGGACTTAATCTTGAACAGCGAGAGTCCAAAACTAATCTTCCAAATAGCTAAATGCTTGTTTAACCGCAATCGTTGAAGAATGAGTTGCTAATATCCGGTGAGCGATGAGGGCGAAAACTAGGTAATCGATTGAGTGACTCTTCCACCATTCCAGGATTTAAAAATCAGACCTGTGTTCGGCATCACGAAACTCAAATTGAGTGGTTAAATATTTTTCTAATTCGGAAATACTACTTGTTGCCCCTTTTTATTTTTATTTTTGTCTACTCTTAAGTATATTGTACTATCTACTTAAGTGAACTACTAGTTTCGACCGTGAGAGACAAGATTATAAAGATCCACAATCACTTAAACCATATCTATTACAAAATTCTCCATACAATACTACTATAAATTCTTTAACCTTTCATTGTATATTTGAAATATCTATTGCATCTTCCAAATGTAAACAATCATAATAATATACATTCGGATAATCTAGTAAACCATCTAATTTAATACGTGGATAAAAAAAATACTAACTAAATAGACAAGAGAAATTTTGAAATAATAATGCAACCATTTTTCTCGTATTACTAAAATAATCCGAGCTAATTCAAGATCTTTTTCATTTTCACTAAAAACATTATCAATATTAACACACTCTATTAAAAATAAATGCGTAGTAGGATAATAAATACCATATAAAATATTAGTAGTATCATTAAAAATTTTCAAGAAATCTAAATTTTTTTTGCAAACGTCCCAATGTTGCGGAAGTAAAGTAATTTCGAAAATATTTTGTGAAATAAACATACATAATAAATCTTTGTAATCAAAAGTTTGACGAAACAACTCGTAGGTAGAATTTCAACGAATCGAAATATCTTTTGAAAACCTTTTGTCCTTCTCCCATATTGTTTACAAAATTTTTACTTTCATAAAATGGGCACGACTCCATAAAAATTTAATTGCACCATTTATTGGGGTGAGAAGTCTCAAGAGTTCGTAAATCATATTGTACACATAAATTTAAAACATTGCAAGCACATCTAATGTGAAAAAATTATCCGCCAAAAGAGGGTTTGCAAATATTTTCTAATTAGGGAATGGAAGCGGTATTTGGGGCGGTATTATCAAAACCAATTGAAAATACTTTATTTATCAAAGTATATTTTTCTAAAACTTGCCTAATTATTTTATAAATATTATGAGCCGAATGCTTTTCATCAAAAACTCGAAATGTAATAAGTCTTTTTTGAATGGTCCAGGTTGTCACCTATCCAATGATATGTAATACTCATATAAGAATGAATTTTTCAAGGATCACTCCAAATATCACTACCTAAATGCACACGTCCATTGAATTCCGCAAAAAAATTTGCTAAAATTTTTATTTTTATTTTTTTATAAAGATGCAAAAGTTCGTGTTTAAGAAAGTACTTTTCGAAATAATTGGTGCTTGCAAAACCAACACAATATTTATCAAATATTTCAAATTAAAATTTTCACTAGTAGTAAACGAAGCATGATCAAGGTTAACATATTCAACTAATGTTTGTTTATAAAGTGCATAAATGTAACGGAATAAAGGATGAGTATTAGGATTGACGTACCCAGAAATTTGTTGTTGCTTAGTGTCGATCCCCGCTTGTGTTGGATATTTTTTCGTCAAATGCCGACGAAATGTTCCGTAGCCGTCTCCTTTTGGTAAATTTGTATATTTACGAACAATATTTACAATTTATATTATACTTACTTTTATTTTCATCATATACCTTGTCGAAGTGTAGTGATAAATCGGATGTACTCTCTCTGCTCTTCCATTCCGGCTCATTTGCCGTTGACGTTTCTTCAATACTAGTAGGAGGATGAAGACTTTCTTGTGTTGGGACGTGCTCGACGTTCGGAATGGGAATAACGTTGATATTATCGTCAATCGTCTTTCCAATATGTATACTCACTAGGATCATATCCAGGAATAGGATATTCGGAATCTCCCATCGCCATCTTGGCCTTTCCAAGTATTTTTGTTTCCACTTGCCATTTTTAGAAAGAGAGAGAATTGAGCGGATTGAGAGAATTTGAGAGAATTGAGCGGATTTGAGAGAATTTAAAATTAAGAGAATTGTTAAGATGATTTGTGAGAAAAATAAAAGGGGATGATAGATATTTATACAGAAGGGGAGGATTATTTAACTTTAAAAAAATCTATTTTTTTTTGCAACCACTCTTTGAGGGGAAAGAACCCACTCAAACATCCTCCCCCTTTTTTTTTTTTTAATAAAAAAACGGATTGGAACAGGCCCGTTGACCGGGCCCACGGTTCCGACTCGGAATCGAAACCGGCCCTCAAGAGCCGGTTTCGGGTTGATTTCGGTCCCCTATGTTCCATTTGCCTACGTTTAGGTTCTAGGCCCGAGATAATTATTAAAAAATTTATAAATCTATTATACGACCTTCAATTCAGTTTTAAACTTTTTAATTTGACTAATTTCGTCCTAAACTTTGTAACAATTTACCATTATGATCATTCGGGCCAATTTTAACCAAAAAACGATGTGGACGCTCGTTTATTTTAATAAGATTGGTGCTAACTTGGGCAATTTTTATGTGTGCATTTATTATAACATATTTGAACTTTTTATAATTTCTTTTAATATGGAATCTATCCACCTCGGAACCGATCTCCTTTTTGACTTGGAGTGTTTATTACTTATTAGCAACAACTATAGTAATTACTTTTTAGATTTTTTTTTTGCATTGACTTAAGCACTTATAAACTCCGCCTGTCTATTTACATAGCTTGTCCCAAACCAAGGGTAAAGGAGGAGGGTTGCATCGGGCATGACGAGTGGCTGTAAAAAAAGAGTTATTTTTATGAGATGAACCCTTTTAATTTTCAGAGTAGGTTAGATGAAATGATACAATG
The DNA here is from genome assembly GCA_021437795.1 of Rhodamnia rubescens. NCBI lineage: Eukaryota > Viridiplantae > Streptophyta > Magnoliopsida > Myrtales > Myrtaceae > Rhodamnia > Rhodamnia rubescens. The sequence continues at coordinate 5,344,184 of JAILYA010000002.1, read as the reverse complement.
CTTTAGGGTTTTTGTGTAATCGCAAAAAAATTTTAAGTTAAAAGAAAAATTTTTATAGAGCAACAAAAGTAAGACTCGCGATGCTATATGGAGTTGAATGTTGGCTAGCACATAGGCAACACGAGCATAAAATAAGAGTAGCGAAAATAAGGATGTTAAGATGGATGTGTGGTCATATAATGATTGATAAGATAAGAAATGAAGATATTCGAAGAAAAGTTAAAGAATATCGGTGGCGGATAATATGAGAGAACATAGAGTGAGATTGTTTATGCATATTCTTCGAAGACCCCTATATGCTCATGTAAGAATAGAAACATGTTACCGAGAGCATGACATGAAGAGAAGAAGAGGTCGGCCGAAACTTATTTGGAAAAAAGTAGTAAAACAAGATTTAATAAAGTGGGAAATAAATTGGCGTACGGTTTGCCTTAGGACGAAGTGGAGGAAAGCAATTAGAATTGTGGAGCGGCGGATTTCCTATGTTCCAGATTGTCATTTCAAGTCTTTTTTCCCTATATATTTTTATTTTTATATATTTATTTTTTGATAATTATTTCTTTCCCTTAATGGATTTTGCTTTTATTTTATTTATTTTTAGGTTCATCGACCACCGACATCAACTAATTTGGGATAAATATGTTGTTGATGTTAATTGACTTAAGCACTTATACAGGGGTAAGCACTCAAATTCTAGTTGCCATAGAGTAGTCAATCTTGATCAACCAAGTCTTCCTGCTATAAGAAATTGTTCTCAACATCGTACCATCTTAATCATAGATCCAATAACATTTGTCTTTGACTAGCTTCCTCACTAATGTTCATGGCCCTATTTACATTATTCAATCAAACTCGAGACACCGTCTCAACCAAGACCAAATCCTAGTATCGCCACTTTTTGACTTAATTGGCCTGGGCCGCATTACTCCCAACCATGATTGTTTGATTCTCTCGACATAAATGATGGTTCATGCTCTGTACTCGTCACAAGCGTCTGCGATTTCCAAATGAGTAAGCTTCAAAAGATCGAATGATGTCGATGTGTTTGATACGCTTTGTAATGAGGGGTCCAAGAATCAACCAATCCAAATAACATATCTTTAGGTGAAAAAAGGGAGAATTACTAGAAAATTCCTAAATCTATTATAATTGTGTCAATCAGTGATAAAATTTTTATATTTGTGCCATATCAACCTATTTAATCAACTTTGCCTGGTTGGCGTTGACGTGAGCACCGTGTCGATGCTGATGTAAACTTTTTTTTAATAATATTTTTAATAATTTCTTATAATTCTTTTCTTTTCTCTTTCTCTTTTCTTTATTTTTTTTTTTTTGAGATTTAGGGCAAGGGCTGGTACACCCTCGCCTAGTGTCAGCGAGGGGCGTACGTGCCCTTGCCGACCCTAAATCCAAAAAAAAAAAAAAACTAAAGAAAAGAGAAAGAAAAAAGAAAGAATTATAAGAAATTATTAAAATATTATTAAGCTGATCAAAATTGGTTGAATAGAATGAATCGATCTAATTTCAAAAGATTTATGATAAATCGACAAAAAAATAGTAAAAGATAGAATTGACACAATTATAATAGATTTAGCATTTTTTTAATCATTTTTCCGGTGATAAACTCTGCTGTGTTTGATACTTTCCTGGCAAGTGCCCGGATATCGTGAGAACCCTTTAAACAACAAGTAAAGAAAATTTGCAAAACTAAGCCGGGCTCGACATAGTATCAATATTTTGACCGGATTCCCGGACAAATTTGATCGAATGATGTCCATGTCTTGACTCCTTGTGCCAAGAAAGAATCAAAAGGCGCCAACACATTGTCCATTCCGACGATGTCGCTGTCCGAGCCACCGGCAGTCGCCGCCGTCGCTCGTCCCCTTTCTTCAGAATTCTGCGATCCGTCATCGCTTATTGCTTCTCGAGCATGGCCATGGCGACAGAATTCGAAGTAGACGATGGCGTCATTGAGGAATCAAAAGGATTTTGCAGAGAAATTACAGGAAATGGCCGAGCGTCTTCAACATCCATGTAGAGAGAGAGAGAGAGAGAGAGAGAGTCAACAAGGGCTGGCCCCAGAAATTTGTGGGTCTCGTCCGTTTCCCTAGTCTGCCCTGAAGAGTAGATAAGAGTGAAAAGAATCGATTAGATTGGGACCGCTCACACCAGACCGAATTGGCTGATTTGGTCCTATTTTCGTGGGCAATGATTCGATTCCCGATTCCATAAAATTGAAACTAATAATTGTCAGTTTGGTTCCCGATTTCAGGGGATAAAATCACTGGACCGGTTCTGACTTTTTTTATTTTTAACTTTCAATTTTAATTTTTAAAAATCTTTAAAGCAACCATTTGAACTCTTAATCACTAGGCGTATTTCTATACATTTAAAATGTGATTCATTGGATGCCCAGGAACTGGTCCCGCCGGTCCAGTTTCCGGTTCCAAGGTGGGACGGGGAAACGATCAGCCCTACTGTAATAGAGTGGTCACCACCCGAGTCTTCATGCACTCAAAGCCACACATGCGTGTCGGCCAATGTGATTCTGTGGATGATGTTGAATCCGAACGAGTGCACATAATGGACATGAAGTTCCTCACCTAATTTTGAAGCGCATTGTTTTGTGTATTTGACCGCCGGTCCATCCTCCCCTATCGTCTTCTTTGGCAAGGTCCGTTTCGTGACGACCGATGTCGTCGTCGTGGTCCTTAGGCGTGTTCCTAGGGCGGGCCTACGTTGATTTCATTGAGCAAGAGTTCTATAGTGCCGACGACCGACTCTTTCTACCTGGAAAAAAAACACAGAATGGAGCAGACTTCGTTTCAGATTGTTGAGTTTCGCGAGCCATACTTACTCCATCAGCTAATGTACAGACTCGGCCCACGACGAAGAGAGCGGCTGCTGCATTTAGCATCTGCATATTGTTTTGCCAGACATGAGTTTCGAAGCAAAGAGAGGCCGACGACATACGTTTTTTAATCATTCAGGGAAGTATCACCTTAATTTCTGCAAGAAGTTGAACTGTAACTATCAGATTACATGCCAGAACGTTAAAGATTAACAGCCAAGGCATTTTTTTCCAATTGACTAGTTTGATCAACAAGTACAGCATGTGGGGCATACGGTTGAGCCGATCCAAATCAAAATGGCGAACCAACAGGGTCTAAAGTGATTAATCAAGACGCACTAGGCTAGCGACTAAGCCTCGAGATTTTAGTTACGCTCCCAAATGCATCTGCAATCTGTCCTTTTTCCCCTGATCATACGTGCCTCGAGACTTCCGTGTTATAGGACGGGCCTCCACCCCTCAAGTCATCTAAAGTACACTGAGGAACGCCAAAGTCCATTGCCCGCTGAGCGAAAATTCCTTATTCTTACATGGATCGAATGAGAATTTGTCAATTTTCTCCGGAGCGACGGCAAGAACTACCCCGGCCACTGATCATGATTGAGACCGCTGTGAGATAAAACTTGAAAGGGGCAGATCAAACATTCAAAGGAAAAGGCAAAGTGAGTGCAAATGATGCTTCTGTGTGGAAGGACAACGACCATGTGTAGGCTACAGAGAAGGTGCAGAAGAAAATCAAGGAGACATGCCGGGTAATTTGATCAAAAATTGAGGAGAACAGGTCAGATACACATAAGTCTTGATAACAAGCGCAATCTGCAAACTTTCCTACAGACACCTAATCCATGGGCACTTACTAGGTCATCTTTCTAGACACAAACCACAGCAAAAGGCGGCACCCGTGCTCGATTCAACATAGGTCCTAATACATTGAAGACGGTTTTCACTTTCAGCTTCTTCCACACAGGATTGACAATCTTCATGGCCAGATGACATTCTGGAGCCATCATAAAACCAATTCCCGCTTTTTCCACACATCTCTTGGTCCCCTCTAGCACAGCATAAGGAGTTGAGTAAGGATTACCATGCGCAGGGAGCCGGCAGGTTAGCGAGGCAATTCGTGCTATACTTTTGAAGTTATGGGACTCAAACGATTAAGGTACAACGCACTCCTTTCTCTCTACGATATAAATACCTCGAAGAACAGTTGAAGTGCGCAAACATGTTGAGTAAATTCTAGGAAAACCGTATTCCCACATGCCGAAGTGCACGAACGGTTCCCTTGCTACATTGCAGCAAATTGTCAATTACATCTTGCGGGTTTGCAATCAATGTCAGTCTCGGGACTCATGTGGAGATCAATGTCACCTTCCGCAACTTTGTTACACCGCAAGCTGCAGCAAGCATAGACGCACCGGTTGACAATGTTTGACAGTGCTGGCGCCATCACCGCCTGTTCCGACATTGTCTACCCCATCAACTAATCCTCTATGCTTGCTGCAGCTTGCGGTGTAACAAAGTTGCGGAAGGTGACATTGATCTCCACACGAGTCCCGAGACTAACATTGATTGCAAACCCGCAAGATATAATTGATAACGGATGCCTTTATGAAATTACCATATCTTTTAAATTAACCATTTTCGTGCCAACTTTATTTGCGTGACTTGCTTCAAATCCAACTCAAATTAGAAAATTTTCGATTAACTTCAATCAGATTGAATTATCATTGAATTTTGTATTATCAACTCTCATTTGAGTTATTTGAACTCTAGCATGAACTCCGATAGTGGGTAGAATCTTCCCATTTGTATCCTATTTGACATGAATCTTTCTCTTTTTTAAGAAAATAGAGGTAGAGTTCTTAATTCGTATTGCGTATCAATCTACAATACAGGGACTCGATTACGGTTAGAACATTCCTAATTGTCGTTACTACATGACATGGGAAAATCCTATGAACTAAATTCCGAGACTTAATTGGGTTTTGCCGAGATCATATTCAGACAAGGTCGGCTGTCTCAAGACTTAATATTGTTACTGTTCAAGAATTACAGCCAGGGTCTAAATGATATCAGAATTGATCCTCTAATTCAACATCAGTAAGAAAGCCAGAGGAGAATGATTAATTACAAGCGGCCTTCTCCAGAGGAATAGGACATACATATTCAAACAAACTGAGAAAATGACAAAGAAAAAGAAAAAGGAAAGGAAAATCAAATGATGGTAGTCAAGAAGCGCTGTTGAGGCAAGTTTCTACTTGAGAAGCCATCTGCTTGGGCCAAAATCTCATGCACATTGGCGCGGTTATCTTCTTCATATTGAGGACAGAGACGGGGAACAGCCACAGCCCATCTGCGAATATGAAAGCAGACCCGACAAGGGGCGCGAATGTCTCTGCTTGGACCTTGTTCTTCCCCCTCCAGATGTAGAAGATCAGGTACCCGACGCACATGTCGACGGTGATGTAAGCTCCGACGTAGAACGGCACCGCGAACGCCACGGGGATCGGTATCACGTTCCTCCACTTCTTCGGCGTCGAATCCCTGAGCAGGTCGACGAGAATGGCCGCGAGGAAGAAGGCCAGGGAGAGCTCGAGGCAGTGCTTCGGCAGCATCGAGAAGCCGCTCGTCGCGTGCTTGGCGGCTTCTCGGAAGCTGCCGGACCATGCAGCCGAGAACTGGGATTGCGGGGTCCCGAACCCGGGGTTGTGGCTCCTGAGGTACAGGAAGATGGACGGGGAGATCACACACCCCATCAAAGTCCCGATCAGTTTGCTCAGCAAGAGGGATTTGGGGGAAGAAAGTGTCATGTACCCAACTTTGAAGCCCTCCATCACGTCAGAAGCCCCATCCACCGAGTTCATGACGACCCCGCATGCCGCGAGCCCGACCAGGACGCTGCCCCGGGCCTTCCCGGCCCACGAGGCGAAGACGAAGATGGCCAGCTTCCCCAGGTTCGACGTTATGGACATGTCGGTTAAGCCGGTGGCGTATGCCTTGCAGAACCCCAGGATTGGGGCGATCAGGTATATGATCAAGATGTAGTACCATTTGAGAGGAGGGAAGATGAAAGGGAAGACCGCGGTGGATATGCCGGCGATGGCCACGTAGCCGCCGACCGCCACTCCGTTCGGGATTAGGTCCTCGAGGAAGGCCTTGGTTCTGACCTCTTCATCATAGGAGACAGGTGACTCCTCATGGAAGGGACCCTCGGCGAAAGGTGAACCGGCGGCATTGCTGATTTTCTTATTCTTGAACAACCTGATAACGATGAACTTTATCATGTTGTAGACTGCATCGCCAGTTATGATGGCAAGGCTAAGGTAGACCTGTGAGACACAATCAAGATCCAGACCATCAAATGAGGGGGGCAAAATCCGGACATGGCTGATTACTCAGGTTATCTATGCTTCTCGAGTAAACATGAATAAGCAAGTAAAGACGAATGAGCTATTGGTCAGAGACATCACCCGATAAGCTCGGGGGCCGCTGAGCCTTCTGGCAGTGGCATCCGCAGGATACCAGTCACCCTTCTTGGTGTCTATGTAAGGCCACAATATACCCGAGGCGAGAATTGCTCCAAGCAATTGGGAATAGGTTATCACGAAGGGGGACATCATTCCAACACCAAGATATGATGAATGGAAGGCGAAATTGAAGCTGTTTCAGTAGCAGGAAGTGAGAAAAAGAACTTCAGATGAGGAACTTGCTAGTACTGTAGGCAGTGAAAACAGTAATTCCAACCGAAATGTGTATCGTCCGGCCAATGCATTCATTTCTGTGAAGTAGCAGTAGTGTTGATATTGCCATCTTTTCTATCTTTACTTTGCAAGGACAGTACTTTTTCTAAGTTTCTTTTTTCCTAAAGATCGATCACTAGAATTCGAACATTTATAGCTTTTGTAGACGATACCTCCTCTGCAACGCTTTGAATCCAAAGGTGGGGAAGAAATGGAATCCACAAGAGCTACCTCCACTGAACAGCCATTGGTATATGCTCCAAAAGAAGGTGATTGCGAAGAATCTACTCAGAGTCGTCCCCTGTTTCCTGTTGGTAGATCGATGAAACATAGTGTTAATAATTGTTACTCGTGCAGTCATCCGGGACACCGACACCAGAAAGGTGTTTTCGAGAGCAAGAACGAAAATGAAAAGGAAGAGAGAAGATACCTGCCATTCAATTTGCCTATCTGAGGAGTGTGGAAGCTATTTATTACATTACCTGTTGCATATCCAGTTGGGTATGTCAACTTCTTGTCAATGAGCATGAACTGGGCAACAGAAGCTCAAGAAGTCACCAAATCATTCATGTCGACGATAAACTCGACGATGGATCATTCATAAGGAGAAGTAAAGAAGCAACAGACACTAATTTATTCCTACAACTAATCTCTGCATCATAGGATGCTGCTTGTGTACATCCTGAGCTAGAACTTTTGTAATCGATAAGAATGTTATGAGCATTTTAATCAGCGATTTGAGCACATAATGCTTACCCTTCGAAGAGGCAATATAGATAATAGACCGGCGGAACTAGTGAGAAAGAGAAACAGTATCATCCACCCCAAGCTGGGATTCTTGATATCATATGGATCGACCGGTCCTGGACTTTGCTTTGCGACAGTGTCGCTCATGGCGAAAAGATAGCTCGAAAAACCTCCTGTTTAGGAGAGTTAAATCCAGCGACTTAACACCGGCTAATTTCCAGATATCATTGAAAAAGCAAGCCAGGACATTTCATCAATAATAGGATTTATCTTGCTGCTAAGAAGACAACTCACCACTCAAAGCGATGCTGACAATGGAATCGACGCACGTTTGAATGACGGTATTCTCTTGTCTCGTGAACGGCTGACTCAACAAGCCGGTCGCATTTAGCAGCTTCGTCCACATTGATATGAAGACGAAACCGAAGGCTCCCCCAAAGAGATTCACGGGAGGGATGAAGTTTAATATCAGGTCCATCTTCAGAATATAAATGGTCCAGAAAGCTCCCATTGCACAGCTCACAACTAGAGCTCTCAATGTAAGCTGTCTCTGCCATGGAGGGACCTCCTTCCCTTTGAGAATGAACTCCACGGAATGCAATTCGCGCGGCTTCTCTTCATTGTTAGCCGACGTCTCTGGTGCCAACGTCTTGTAATCGCGAGGCCAATCCTGACGGTCCATCTGGATCTTTTCGCCATGCTCGCTGCTGCTCATCCCGTTCTAGTTCAAGGAGGGGAGGGTCGCGAAGGCCGTTTCGTGTTGAGGAACAAAAGAGGTCCTTTGAAGCGATCGAGAACAGGGTAAATTAAGCTTTGAGGTTGTCCTGAATAGTTAGGACATGTTGAATCTCTCATGTTCCTTAGAGATTGGAAAAGAAAAAAATTGTTAAGTCGTTTTTCTGTGGGCATCCGAGGACAGCCTGTGTTGAAACTGGGATGCATGTTCCTAACCTCCAAGCCTGTAAAAGAACCTTCGGCGTCCCAGAATCACAACGCAAGCAACGGTCTCATACTGACTTTTATTTCACGTGAAATACCTAAAACCTTCTAAATTATTAGAACATATGGAATTCGATATAATTTTTTTTTACCTAGTATCTCGTTAGCACCCGCCCTGGATAGACCATTTCTTGAGGGGTCCGGTCCGGTTCTCGGTTCCTGATTCCAAATTTTTGGAATCAGATATTTCAGGGTTTAGAAACGTCATAAACTTTGGTATCAGTTTGACCATTAACGAAATTAATTTATCACTAAAATATCTTTTTCTCTTTGAGAAGGCACAAAATTATTATATAAATGGTTTTTTTTTTTTTACAGAAACAACGCTTGTGAGAGCATACGAATTGTTTCTTGCTTTGTCATTTTGGGCTGTCGGATGTTTTCTCAGCGCTGGCTGTGTTTCATACATACCCCAAAGAAACAGTCTTGAACAAAATTGCAACAACTCCCTCTTCTCCGTACAAACAAAAGGCCTCTGTGATAATTCGCCTTGATCTGTACTTTCGACGATGAAGGTGACCGAGGATGGTGAAAAGATCGACCTCAGCCAAAACGATTGGCCTCTGAAGTATAATAAACTGGAGGAAGACATGGGGAATGAAGCGAAACCGCATGAATTGCATTGCATAGAGTTCTTATTCAAAGACGAGGAGATCCCGCCATGGCAAAGCCAACTCACATTGAGAGCTGTAGTTGCGAGTTGTGCAATGGGAGCTTTCTTGACCATTTTTGTCATCAAGATGGACCTGATGTTCGGGATGATCCCTCCGGTGAACCTCTTCGCCGGATTCTTCGGTTTCCTCTTCATCTCGACATGGACAAAGTTGTTGAGTGCAGCTGGCTTCCAGGGCCGGCCGTTGACGAGGCAAGAGAACGTCGTCATTCAAATATGCGTTAATGCCATCATCAGCATTGCTTATAGTGGTGAATTCTCTATTAGCAGCAAGAATCCTGTCTTTAGATATCTGTCTGGATTCTCTCTTTTTAATAGCCTTGAGAAATGAGAAGGTTGTGTAGTTACTCTAGTTTATTCCTATAAGCAGGAGGCTTTGCAAGCTATCTTTTCGCCATGAGTGGCATTGTGGCGAAGCAAATGCCCGGGCCGGTTGATCCTAGTGACATCAAGAATCCCAGCTTCGGGTGGATGACACTGCTGCTTTTGCTCTCTAGCTCTGCCGGCGTATTCACTGCATTGCCTCTTCGAAATGTAAGCATATATGCTCAAGTTGCTGATTAAAACGCTTCGAACGCGATCATAGAATACAATGTTCGAGCTCATACATACTACATTTTACAGTTTGAGACTACTCATTAAGAAAAAATTGGTGTGTGATGTTTCTCCGGTCTTCATTAAAACAACGCGAGAAGATATGCTTCCAAGTTCATGAAAGACCAGCCGTGTGTTTATTCAATGTCAGTCTACAAATCTGTTTTAATTTTTGAGTTTCCGGTGCCCAGTTCTTGCTTATTGACAAGAAGTTGACATTCCCAACTGCATCTGCATCAGCTAATTTTATAAATAGCTTCCACACTCCTCGGAGGGGCAAATTCAATGGCAGGTTCTTTCTCTCTTTCCTTTTCGTTCTTCCTTATCAGTAAAATCCTCTTTTTCTTGTGGTTTTCTGAAAGGGTGCTCGAGTAATACCTACTAACCTGATGTTTCTCAATCCGCCAACAGGAAGCAGACCAAAAAACTGAATAGATTCTTCACAATTAGCTTTCTTTGGAGCATATTCCAATGGTTATACAGTGGAGGCGACTCGTGCGGATTTAATCATTTCCCCACTTTCGGACGCAAAGCATTTCAAAGGAGGTATGGCTTCACAAGAATTCGTCATTCGAAATTCCAGCATTCACTCTGTACTGAAACCTAAAAGGAGCACTCTGTCTCTAAAGTAAAGGGGGACAGACAAACAGAGACATGGAAGAGTCTATACTATTGCTACTGAATGTAATTAAATACATTGGTTGAACCATACGTGCTCTGGTCGATATTGAACTATTTGTGGGTATGAAAGAGAAGATAACTGAGAGCTAATATACCCTTCAAGGCTAGCAAGTTCCTAAGTGTGACCTTTTCCTCGTTTCTGGTGACCAAAACAGCTTCTATTTCGACTTCCATTCAGCATATATTGGCATTGGAATGATGTGTCCGTTCATAATATCCTATTCACTTTTGCTCGGTGCGATCCTATCGTCGGGTATATTGTGGCCTTACATACAGACCAAGAGTGGTGACTGGTATCCCGCAAAAGTCGCTCCCAGAACTCTCGGCGGGCCCCAAGCTTATAAGGTGATGCCGTTGACCAATAGTTCAATTTCCAGTTGCTTGCTTGTTTGAGTTTAGGTGAAGAGCAAAAAAAGTTTGCATTTTGATTATGTCAAGCAGGTCTTCATTGGCCTCTCCATCATAATTGGTGATGGAGTCTTCAACCTGATAAAGATAATTGTTGTTGGGTTGCTCAAGCATAAAAACAATTCTGCCTTGCCTGTTGCTGCGAACTCCTTCACTGGAAAAACCCCTGCCTCCTATGATGAAGAGGTCAGAACCAAAACCTTCCTCAAGGACCAAATTCCGAAGAGAGTGGCAATTGGCGGCTATGTCGCGATAGCTACTATATCCGTAGCAGTATTCCCATTCATCTTCGCTAGTCTCAAATGGTACCATGTGTTGACCCTGTACCTGATATCCCCACTGTTAGGATGCTGCAGAGTCTACGTGACCGCTTTAACCGACATGTCGGTGTCGTCGGTTCTTGGGAGGATGGCCATCTTAATCTTTGGTTCATGGACTGGAATGTCCAGCGGCAGCGTCCTAGCTGGGCTCGCCGCTTGTGGGGCACTGATGCATCTCGTGGATGCAGCTTCCAATATGATGGAGACCTTCAAACTAGGGTACATGACACGTTCCTCCCCCAAATCTCTGTTCTTGAGCCAACTGATTGGGACTTTAGTAGGCTGCTTGGTCTCTCCTTACATCTTCTTGTACTTCAAGAACCACTACCCAAATGGATTTGGTACGCCTGATTCCATGTTCCCGGCTTCCTGGGCCAGCAGTCAGAGAGCCGCCGCCATGCGCTCCACAAATGGGTTCTCGACACTGCCAAAGCATTGCCTCAGTCTTTCTCTTGCATTCTTTTTGCGGCCATTCTCGTCAGCTTGCTCAGAGACTTGATGCTGAAGAAGTGGAAGGGTTTGATACCGATACCGATGGCTTTTGCCGTGCCGTTCAACGTTGGAGCTTATCTCAGCATTGACATGTGCGTTGGGTACTTGGTGTTCTACCTCTGGAGGAGGAAGAACAAGGCCCGAGCTGAGGCATTGGCTCCTTTTGTTGGGTCTGCACTGATGTTTGGTGATGGGTTGTGGTGGTTTCCTAGTACTATACTCAGGATGAGGAACATAATTGCACCAATGTGCATGAGGTTTCTGTCCAAGGAGATGAGTGCTCAAGTTGAAAATTGCCTCAACAGTGGTTCTTAATTTACTTCTTTTATATTTCTGTGACAACTTGCATCAGATGTATATATTGGGGAGTATGAACAACTCCCTATCGACAAAGGCATGGGGTCCCACTCCTGGTGATTGGGCGGGGGCCTAAGGGAGCCGCCCTGGCGGGGGTCGCAGGGGCAGTGCTCCTAAGCTGGTAGAGAGTTATTATAGTTTAAGCCTATATTTTTTTCATTGGTAGTCTAGACTTAAGCATATGAATATGTACTATTATATAATATTTCTTTCTCATGTAATTCGGGGAATGCAACAGCGAGATGCGGAGTGCTAATATAGTGAAATTCTTTCTTGGACGCAACTCTAATTTGAGGATGAATCATGATAAATCGTATGTCGATTTCTTTTTCTCATTTTTTCGCTTTACTTCCGTTTGTGGTTTGTGCGCGGAATCCTATCATTATAATCAAGAAGAGTAAGGATTTGGAAAGAACACTCCCTTTTGACACATCTGTTGTCCTTGCCTATTTACAAGAAGAGATGGATAGACATGTCAATGCCAAATACAGGAAATTGTGTAATATATTCAGAATACAAGTTTTCTCTATAATATTATGCAATTATGGTGTTTGTATTTGCTAATGTTAACTTTATTTTTAATGTTCATTTATTATCAAAGACGACATGCGATTTTTCTAATAATCGTCTAATCTAATTTATCCGTCCAATATGGAGTATCACGTTAAATATAGTTTATTTTACAGTAGTCTTTAACATCACTTGCTCTATGACATCAATTTGTAATTCAACTCTATCACAAATATCTAAATTGCAAAATCATAAGAGTTAACTAGAATAAATTCATTTATCAAAAGGGTTCCCACTAATTATGTTTCTAGTGATATTTATTCATGATGCACAATCACGAAATATAACTTGCATCGGTATTCTTATTTAGATCATTTTTGAGCAAAACTTATATAGAGAGTTTTTTTTGTTGTTGTAGTTATATATATATAGTTGAGAGTATGGAAAATTTCAAATAAAGGCTACGGAGTGCTCTCATTTTTTCAAATAAAGGTGCGAGTGGATATTATTTTAGCTAAGAGCTTGAAGGGCATAGCAGCTTCAACTTTCAAATAGGCCTTGAAGTGGTCATGTAGTCTCACAAAAGGGCCTCATCTCAATGGCATTTTGGTCATTTATTTGATTAATTTTTTTCTTTGTTGTTTCCTTTTTTCTCTTTTTTTTTTTTATATAAAAATTACAAAAGATAAAAGTAAAAAAAATTGCCCCTCGTGCCTGTATTTTTTTTTTCGTTGACTTTTTTAGTTTTTTGAGAAGCAACACAAGGAAAAAAGTAAAGAAAAAAAAAACAATTAAAATGTAAATGACGAAAATGCCCTTAAGGTCAAGCCCTTTTTTTAGACTACTACGTGGCCACTTCATATTCTTATTTGAGAAAAAGAGCGTCTTGAAGTCTTTATTTGAGAAAATGAGGGCACTTCGATGCTTATTTGGAACTTTTTCTTAAAAGTAGAATTCGTATATGCATGAGCGATTGTTTAAAACCTTTATAATCGAAGTATGTGCGACAAGGCAATATAAATCTTTTAAAATCTAATTATATACAGATGTTACAAAGCAAAGGGAATCTATACCTGCATAAACAGTATATGCATAAGAATCAAAGATGTGATGAAGTGACCATTAAAAGCAAGTAGAATGGTAAAGCTAGCGTGAACGTGTCGGTATAAATAGTATATGTGTGTGTATATATTTGAGAATTCATTTGTTAGGAACATATAATTCTGCACGTACAGCAGCAACGGATTGATGCAGGTTCAGGATTTCATGTCAATTTGAGACAAGCGATCCAGCTCCAGCTTAAATCAATTGCGGTATATTACCCGGCTCACTCGAACTTGGATTCCGATAATGTGAAGGGAACCATCACAAATCCATTCTTCGAAAGAGACGATCGGACAACATTTCGAGAACTATGGTCAAGAAAAACAAATTTCTTGATTTGAACCAAGAACATTTGGTGAATGTGTCTGAGTGCCTAGGCAATGCAGCAAAGGCGAAAACAGCTGTCAGAGTTCAACAGATTTCAAGTTCAGATCTTTCTATACCTTTGCACTTGCTCGAATTTTGCTATTTCTTGTGGAAATTTTTACTAGAAGCAATCCCAACAGGAAAACAATAAACGTATGAAAATGTAAGATTTTAGTTTCTTGCCTTGTAATTTTGGGCTGTCGGATGTTCTAACAAGCTTTGGAGCTATGCATCAATTTCCCAGCACAGGCTGTTTTCACATAACCAAAGAAACAGCCTTTAACAAATTCTAACAACATTCAGTTTTTCTTCTGTTTCCAATGTCCAAGGAACACGGGAGACTCAACATCGCCTAACCACAAGACCTCTTTGCTTAATTTCCTTGTTCTTGTCCTCTTCAGAAAACTCCCTCTTCCTCTGTACAACAAAAGGCCTCCGTGATTATTCGCCTTTATCTGTAATTTAGATGATGAAGGTGACCGAGGTTGGTGAAAAGATCGACCACAACCAAAAAGATTGGCCTCTGAATTATAATAAGCTGAAGGAAGAGAACGGGAATGAAGAGAAACCGCGCGAATTGCATTCTGTAGAGTTCTTGTTCAAAGACAGGGAGATCCCGCCATGGCAAAGCCAACTCACATTGAGAGCTGTAGTTGTGAGTTGCGCAATGGGAGCTTCCTTAACCATTTTCGTCGTCAAGATGGACTTGATGTTAGGGATCATCCCTCCAGTGAACCTCTTCGCCGGATTCTTCGGCTTCCTCCTCATAAAGACATGGACAAAGTTAGTGAGCGCAGCTGGCTTTGTGGGCCAGCAATTCACGAGGCAAGAGAACGCCGTCATTCAAATATGTGTTAACGCGGTCATCAGCACTGCTTATAATGGTGAGCTCTCTATTAGCAGCAAGAATCCTGTCATTAGAAATCTGTCTGGATGTTCTCTTTTAACAGCCTTGAGAAATCAAAAGGTCGTGTAGTTACACAGGTTTACTCCTGTGAACAGGAGGCTTTGCAAGCTATCTTATTGCCATGAGTGACATTGTCGCGAAGCAATCCCCCGAACCATTCAATGCTGATGACATCAAGAATCCCGGCTTCGGGTGGATGACAACGCTTCTTTTGCTCTCTAGTTCTGCCGGCCTACTCACTATATTGCCTTTTCGAAAGGTGAGCACATATGCTCGAATTGCTGATTAAAATGCCTCAGACATTTTCATCGAATACAAAGTTCGAGCTCATGCATACTGCATTTTAAGGGTTGTACTGGAATCAGGCGGATGCCCTGATTAAAATGGACATCCTTATTATCAAATAGGAACACTCAACACCACTTACACAATAAACAAAAATTCATATGGAGACTTCTAAGTATACACATCGTGGAGACCTTCTCTACTCAACAGGTGGAGACTGACTCTCTCACAATGTCACACAAGTTGGCAAGTTAGCTTGACAACTTGTTGGTTGATTTTTCTTGAGAAAAATTCTCAAGATGGCAACTACTGAAAGAGGAAAATCTGGGAATAGGAGAGAGAGAGCGGCGGTGCTTCTTAATTGAGTTTACTCATTGAAAATAAATTAGTGCTTGTGCGTGTGATGTCTCTCCGAATTTTCGTTTAAATAAGGCGATAAACTATTATCCCAATGTCGTAGTCACCGTGTGATGTCAGTATGAAAATTTGTTTACTTTTTGAGTTTTCGGTACCCAGTATATGATCGTTGACAAGAAGTTGACATTCCCAACCGGATCTGCATCAGCTAATTTCATAAACAGCTTCCACGCCCCTCGGAGTGGCAAATTGAATGGCAGGTTCTTTCTTTCTTCCCTTTCCTTCTTCCCCATTTTTTCTTGTGGTTTTCGGAAAGAGTGCGGGAGTATCAACTACTAACACGATGTTTCTCAATCCCCAAACAGGAGGCAGACCAAAAAACTGAATAGGTTCTTCACAATTAGCTTTCTTTGGAGCATATTTCAATGGCTATACAGTGGAGGTGACTCATGTGGATTCACATATTTCCCCACTTTTGGACTCAAAGCATTTGAAAGGAGGTATGGGTTCATAAGTATTTGTCGTTTGAGCAATCACTCTGTACTGAAACCTAAAAGGAGCACTCTCTTCCTAAAGGGATAGAAACAGAAACATCAAAGAGTCTAAACTATTGCTACTGACCAAAAATAGATACATTGGTCGAACCAGATGTGCTTTGGTCGACATGAAAGTTCTTGTGGAAATGAGAGAGGTGATAACCGAGGACTAATATAGGCCTGCAGCACCAACAAGTTCCTAACTGTGAGCTTTTCCTTGTTTCTGGTGATCAAAACAGCTTCTATTTCGACTTCTATTCAGCATATATCGGCATTGGAATGATATGCCCTTTCGTCATAACCTATTCGCAAATGCTCGGGGCAATCCTCTCGTCGGGTGTATTGTGGCCTTACATAGAGACCAAGAGTGGTGACTGGTACCCCACAGATGCTCCTACGGCTCTAAGTGGTACTCAAGCTTATAAAGTAATGTCCCTGACCGATAATTCAATTTCCAGTTGCTTGCTTGTTGGCATTTTGCACGAAAAGCACAATAACCAAGTAATCTGCGAAATCTTTGGTTTTGTCTCCCTCAATTTGACGGTTTAAATTTTGATTATGTCATGCAGCTCTTCATTGGCCTCTCCATCATAATCGGTGAAGGAGTTTATAACCTTGTAAAGATCATTGTTATTGGGTTGATCAAGCATGAGAACAATGAAAATTCTTCTGCTTTGCCTGTGGAGAACCCCTTCCATGGGAAAAACCCTGTCCCCTATGATGAAGAGGTTAGAACCAAATCCTTCCTCAAGGACCAAATTCCAAAGAAAGTGGGAATATACGGCTATGTCTGCTATGTCGCAATTACTATGATATCCGTAGCAGTATTCCCATTCATCTTCCCTAGTCTCAAATGGCACCACGTGTTGACCCTGTACCTGGTATCCCCCTTGTTAGGATTCTGCAGAGCCTACGTGACCGGTTTATCCGACATGTCGATATCAATGTTTTATAAGAAGCCGGTCATCTTATTCTTTGGTTTCTGGTCCAGAAAGTCCAGCGGCAGCGTCCTAGTTGCACTCGCCGCTTGTGGGATACTCCTACATTTCGTGGAGGCAGCTTCCAATATGATGGAGTCCTTCAAACTAGGGTACATGACACTTTCCTCCCCCAAATCCCTATTCTTGAGCCAACTGATTGGGACTTTAGTGGGCTGTTTTGTCTCTCCATACATCTTCTTGTCCTTCATGAACCACTACCCAGCTGGGTTTGGAACATCAGATTCCGTGTTTTCAGCTTCCTGGGCCACCAGCGATAGAGCTGACGCCATGGACGCAGCAAACGGGTTCTCGACACTGCCAAAGCATTGCCTCAGCCTTTCCCTGGCGTTCTTTGTCGCGGCCATTCTCATCAGCATACTCAGAGACTCGATGCCGAAGAAGTGGAAGAGCTTGATACCGATCCCCATGGTGTTCGCCGTGCCGTTCTACGTCGGAGCATATCTCAGCATCGACATGTCCGTCGGGTACTTGATTTTCTACCTCTGGAGGAGGAGGAACAAGGCCCAAGCTGAGGGGTTTGCTCCTTTCGTCGGGTCCGCACTGATGTTCGGGGACGGGCTGTGGTTGTTTCCTAGCACAGTACTCAGTATGAAGAACATAGTTGCACCAATGTGCATGAGATTCCTGTCCAAGGAGATGAGCGGTCAAGTTGAAACTTGCCTCAGCAGTGGTTCTTGATTTTCCTTCTTGTCTCTTCTTGCCACAATGTGCGAAACTACCGATTGTCTTCCACTTAATACTTGTGGAGAAGTCTGCACGTAGTTAATTTGCTTTGTACTCTCCCAGTGTCAATCAGAACAAGGGTACAGTTCCATTTTCTAGCAAGCCTCTTGTGTTCCCCGCCCTCTGCGCGGATTTATTTTCGGATTAATTTTCTGTGTTTTTCGATAAAAATGAAAAAGAATTTCAACCCATGAAACATTTCTATCCTAAGTACTTAAGACACTAAAAAGCATAAAAATGAGTTCCTTTGATGATGTAATAAAACATAACTCTATCCTGGTCGATGCTAAATTGTCAGCTTTGCCTCTTACGGAAATGGAGAGTCTGATTGGAAAAACACGGTTGCTGACTTCATAAGCGAGAGGGGCGGAGAGATAGTGATGTAGCGGTTGACCTGTAGCGAGTGTTTGAAATCTTAGAGCGATGTTGACTTGTTCTCTCGCTTGTGCGTGGTTGTGATTCTTACGGCTCTTATGAGCTTTTAAAGGATCACGAGATCCTACCCGTCTTCGTCCCTCGTTGACCACCCCTTGCGTTCATTCTTGATTAAACATAACCCCGCAAAATCGCAGCTTCTTGAAAGGAAAATCCCGACTTTACCCAAATCGCATTCCAAAAACCCTAATTGACGGGATTAACTCCTACCCAGTGGAGGCAGTGTCCATGGGATTGTTGTAGATCGCACGTCGGACGCAAGACGATCGGATTCGCGGGTTCGGGTCGATTCTTGTTTTGTTTCTTCCTGTCGCGGAGCGGAGGCACGTCCAAGATTTCATTTCTTGGATCTGTCAAATGATAAATGGGGAGGGGGGTGGCGAGGAGTCCTCCGGAGTCGCCTCTCCCGATCCGTTCGATGCTCGGAACTCGAAGGGGGATGGCGATCGTGACGGCGATGGCGCTTCGCCGCAGTCCCAGTACTCGTCCTGCGGGAATCTGAGTTCGAGCGGTATTGCAGCGCGAACTCGGTGATGGGGACGCCCAGCTTGTGCAGCTCGGTGAATTACACCGATTGTTGGGAGTCTGAGTTTGGGTCTTTCAGAAGCTTGGGGGTTGGGGATGATGGTGGTTTGGAGGGTTTTAGCTTGGGAGGGAGGCCTGACAGGAATTTTGGGGAGAAGAGACCTGAGTCTAGCGTTCTTGGGTTTTGTGAAGATGAAGTCTTTAAAAATGAGATGAAGTTAAGCGACAGCGCAATTGGGGTGGATTTACGCGATAGCGAGGTGTTTGAGAGTACTACACCTCATGGATTGAGGTCGACTACAGTTTCCGACGATTCAGGTGAAGGTGGTTCTGAGGGTGGTCGAGTTGGAAATGCTTCTGATCATGGTTTTACTAGTGGGTTGAGTTCTGGACGCAATTTGCGTATGGGTAGAGGAGAGTGGGGGAGGGAGGATGAAGAAGGATCAAGCATGTGTTGCCACTCAGAAGACGAGGATTCGATGTATGATGGCAGTTCAGATGATGAGCGAAGGAAGGATCTTTCTTATTTAAAGAATGCACGGCATATTCAGAATCGGGAAACAGGGGATGGGGATGTGAATCCACTGGTTATGAACTCCTCTGTTGCCTTTGGTTCAGATGACTGGGATGATTTTGTTGAAGAAGCAGGCGAACCTTCAGTTGGTTCATTGATGTTGGATATGGTGAATGGGCAGAGACAACTTAGTCACAAGAGTGGGTGCAACCTTTCGGATGTTGGGCAAATGGCACAAGAAGATGTGGCAGACTTGCCCACAGCCAGTGAAGAACTTCAAGGTGCTTCTCAGGATGTTAAAGGTACCCTTGACCAATCTTTGGCTCTGTTTTCCTCTGTGCAATCATGGGATTCGGAGCATGTCCAAATGAAGGATGGAGCGTTGCCCACTGATGGAGCGCTAGCCTTTAATAGGTCGATAGGAAACGTAGAAGGTTTTTCCACGGCCAAAATCGGTGCTCGTAGTGTCTGTGATTCATGTCAAAACTATGACAGGGACATTGATATCGCCAGCAATCAAGTCACTGTATTTGATGAATCAGAAGAGTATCTGAACGGTTGTTCCATCACCAATGTCTTTGAAGTGGATCCAGACCCAATAGTAGAGAGAATTCATTTAGAACTGGAAGGAGGTCTCGGCTCTATGGAGTTTAGCCAGGCGAAAGAGCGTAGTAGCACTGAGCTCATTAGCTATAGTGATGGTCAATATTTGGAGGTGAAAGAGCCTGAGCTTTTTGATGAGAAACTGGACCCACTTTCTGAACCAAAAGTGGATCAGTTTCATGAGAATCCATCCTCATTGACTTTGGAAACTGAAGATATCTTTGAATCAAAGGGTTTCATGAACTCAGAAGATCTCATGCAAGATCAAACTTCACAGGCTAAGGTCAGCTAAATTCTTTTGCTATGTGTGTCCAGCACTTGCAACTAATTTAGGTGATTTGTTCATGTATAATAGTTTTTGATAGGTTGGTTTTCTTTTGCTATGAATAGTTGCTAAGACGTGAAAGTTTTCTTTTTCTAAATAAATTGGCACTGCAGAAGACACAAGGTGCAGAGTCATATGAATTTTACTTTTTAAAATCCACGAGATTGACTGGAAGAGACTAATTTTAGCGAGGAAGAAATAGTATTGCAAGAGGTTGCAGAATGGTAGTGAAGCTTCTGCGTCCCCAAAGTTAGGGTGTTGTGCCGTCCTTTGATGTAGAAGCTTCTGTATCTTGAGAGCTCTTGTACAACTGTCCTTCCTAATTTAATGTGAAGTGAGCACGTGACATGATCTGTTTGTTTCTTTTTTTCTTTTTTTTATGACGTCAGAATATTGGTAGACCTCCCGCACTTGAAGTTCCAACATTTGCTCCCCGTTTGACCATGCATAATGAAAAGCTTTTCTTTGTATTTGAAGCTGTGGTTTCACTAGCTATTACATGCCCCTGAATTTGTTGATGCCTTGCATGTCTGTGGACTGCACTGCATGGTTTGATGCTAATCGAGCTACTTATTTTTTATTGTTTATTTATGCACCATGTTTATTGTAGTGTGACTCCTGTTGACTTTATGTCTTTGTTCTTCTATTGATGTCATTTTGCAATTTCAGACAGAGACAGTTGAACTGCATGAGTTCATTGATGATGTTATTCACGATATGGAAGAAATTCTACTTGATTCTGCCGAGTCTCCTGGATCCAAGTTTCCAGTTCTCACTCAAGATAAGAAGACTTCTCCACAGCAGTTGACTCTACCCTCAAGAGATGGTGGGTCGACTGCTTCCACCTCTGGCAATGATGATTTTGACACATTTAAGCACAAAGTGATGAGAATCGATGGGGCAGAAGTGATTGGGGCAAGGCAGAAGAAGGGGGATGTCTCAATCAGTGAAAGACTGGTTGGCGTGAAGGAATATACGGTGTACCGAATAAAGGTGTGGGGCGGCGAGGATTATTGGGAAGTTGAAAGGCGATACCGTGATTTTTTAACCCTCTACCGTCGGTTGAAAGACATATTTGCTGACCAAGGCTGGATTCTTCCTTCTTGCTGGTCCTCGATAGACAAAGAATCCAGCAATTTCTTTGGAAGTGCCTCTCCTGATGTTGTTGCAGAGAGAAGTGTTATAATTCAAGAGTGTCTACGCTCTATTCTCCACTCCAGATATTTCTTTGGCTGCCATAAGGCACTCACATGGTTTTTGTCTCCTTTAGATTCACATCCAGAATCTCCTGAATCAGATATACTGGTTCATCAGTCTTCATTTGATTCTAGAGGGACAAATGCAGAAATCGCATCTCCTTTAGGGAAGACAATTTCACTCATTCTTGAAATTCGTCCACACAAAACAACAAAACAGATGCTAGAAGCTCAGCATTATTATTGCGCTGGATGCCACAGACATTTTGATGACAGCAAGAATCTAATGACAGACTTTGTACAGTCATTGGGCTGGGGTAAGCCTAGACGATGTGAATACACGGGTCAGTTGTACTGTTCTTCCTGCCATACAAATGAGGCTGCGGTCTTACCTGCTAGAGTGTTGCACAATTGGGATTTTTCAGAGCATCCAGTTTGTCAATTGGCCAAGTCATATCTGGACTCCATTAATGACCAAGTAAGCAAAGTTGTTTTTTGAAACCTTCAGCATCTTATGCTGCATTGCACCAATATCTACCTCATTTCTGCGAACCAGATTCTTCTGTGTTAGGACAGAAATACATGCTGTGGGTCAATAGATACCATCCGTCTTTTGTAGAGGTGCGTGCATTTTTTCGCTAATGTCTTGTATTTTCTTTTCCAGCCCATGCTTTGTGTCAGTGCGGTAAATCCTTTTCTCTTCTCAAAGGTTCCAGCCCTTCTCCATGTCATGGGTCTTAGGAAAAAGATAGGATCTATGCTGCCTTGTGTTCGCTGCCCATTTCGGAGGTCCATCAATAGAGGACTTGGGTCACGCAGATATCTTCTTGAGAGCAACGATTTTTTTGCCCTAAGAGATCTGATCGATCTTTCTAAAGGGGCATTTGCAGGTTACCTTCTAATTAGTAACTTCTTTTGTTGCAGTTGGTTTAGTCTCATATGATTTGGGTTTCTCTCAAAGATTTATGCCTGAAGATGGCTGTCAATATACTTCTATATTCTAAGTGAAAGTTCATGCTCTTGGAGTAGTGTCTTGCGTGTTGGATCTGTTGCTGGGCATTGCATGCTTCACATTAGATTTTTCCTTTATGAAGCTATGGATATCTTGTAATCACAGTTCACATACAATTGATCATGTTAACAGTCGAATGGCTTTAATTTGTGTCTAGTCTGTTGCTGTTGAATGGTGTAAGCGTAACATATGTCTGGTGTCCAGTGAGTTATATCCACGTGGTTTTAACTACAAATAAGGTTAATCTGATGGATTGCAGCTCTCCCTGTGATGCTGGAAACTGTCTCAAGGAAGATTCTGGAGCATATTACAGAGCAGTGCCTCATATGTTGTGATGTGGGACTCCCCTGTGGCGCCAGACAAGCCTGCAACGACCCTTCCTCACTCATTTTTCCTTTCCAGGTAGGCACTGAGAAACTTTGGTTTCGCATTCACCTCGGAAGTCCAAAAATATGCATAGCTTCATGTCACTGTGTGGTCAATCAATAAGCAGACATCAATGGATCTTGATGAGGCGGATTGAAGTGCACATTGTACATGTAAAATACAAACACAGAAAAGACAGAATTGATTTTTTGAAAGTGAAATAGATATTCAATGTTCTACTAGGAATTTCCTGATATGTTGGTAAAAGCTGGCTAATCCTAGGTTTTGACAATTGACTGTTAATAGGATGCTGTGCGTTATCAGTGATGCCCTCATATAATGAGCAACGCATTGAGTGCTATGTTTTGCTGACTTCTCCATGACCTTAATTAATATGGAAGATTTTTTTCTCTTTCAAAACAGGAAGACGAGGTTGAAAAGTGTAAATCTTGTGAACAATTGTACCACAACCAATGCTTCAAAAAGCTTGGGACATGCCCATGTCGGTCACAACTGGAGGTGTACGAGTCTCTAGAATCCTTTAAGACGGGAAGTGACGATGCTAGTGATGAGATGAATGGAGCTCTAGTTTTGCCAAGAAGTAGATCAGGTTCTGTACATACTTCTGGTCTATTTTCTGGACTTTTATCTAAGGCCAAATCTGGTAAGTTGAAAGACCATAGAGGAGGAGGAGGAGGAGGAGGCAATGTTATTCTAATGGGTTCTCTACCGAGCACTTCTCTGTAATTCCTGTAGTTATGTTGCAACCTGACAGGATCTATTTTTTTGCCTTCTTTACCTGATGGACGTAAAAATCTTGTTTTGCTGCTCTTGGTATGAATTGAATAATTGGAGCAGGGGAAACGGTTATCCACATATTAGGTTGGGGAGTTCTAGATTTGATTTTTTTTTTCTTTTTGGGATTGTAGTTGTGACATAAACCGACAACCATCAGCTGTGTAATTGCCAATGTATCAATTGTATTGATAGATACATCCTTATTTTTGCAATCTTTCAAGTTATCCTTCTTGTTCTTTGCTGTTTATCCTGATCATTCATTTAAGGAGACCCTCAATTGGGGGAGTGCTTCTCTTTGGGAACTGCGTTGAAACATATTAAAGCTATAGTTGAAATCCAATAAGGAAAAACTGCAAACGCTCCAGTAGTGTTCAAGGATGACTCTGTGTTATCTTTTCCTTTTTAATGGCTAACCTCTTGAGACGGTTATTTCGCGATTCACTCTCATCCGGTCCAAATTGGGCATGAACTGTTGTGATCGCGGCATTGATCTGCTTGGCATGATATATGATGTGAAGGGAAAGCGCAAAATGAACAACTTTACTTTTTTGGGGTCCTGGCCGACCTTTGGAAAAGGATTGAAGTAGCTGATGTTGGTGAAAGCAATAGGGGTTGTCCTAAAGCAGGGGAGTGTTCTTATTTCTTTCTCTTGATGATTGATTATTCTTTGCCTCACCCCGAATCAGCCAGCAGTTGTAAAGTGAACATCTGTCCTCATTCTTTGCCAACTTTGACCGTTTCCTTTTATGACAAGTCGTGCCCCACCTGTTGCAGATTGTTTGAAAACGCAGCCCATGGTCTTGTTCTGCAGGTGTGGATTATGCCTTTCTAAGTACAATCACCATGTTCGACCCAAAAAAAAAAAAAAAGGTACAATCACCACGAACAAAGTTATGGTTGTCTAAGGTGAAATGGGATTATCAGATCATCACCTTCTAAAAGAGATTCATCATGGTAAAGGTGACAAAACAGAGCTCGTTATCTCAGGGAAGTTATGAAAGGATATGAACTAGAGCAGCCCAAGAAAAATCAACATTTCAGTAAAGAATTTTCTGTGAACATATATATACTTACAGGTATGCCACATATTAAGAACTGGCAGTATTGGATTTTCTGTGAACAAATACACCCAAAAATTGTATGTTGCATGGTATATATCCTGTGAAATTTTGTCAGGACCATGAACAATCTGCAAATCCTCTGGATGTCTTAAGTTCCCTTCTACAGTATAAACTTCAATGAAGAAAGTCTAGGACCTCGGACACGGCAGTCTTCGTGAGCATTTGCGCCTTCGTTTTGAAGATCACTTTGGACACTGATAGGACTGAGGGAACCATCTCGACAAGAGAGAGTGCTTTAACTTGATCACCAGGGCGAATATACCGTAGCATGGAAAGTGCATCAGTGCAACGGAAACATACCTTCAAGTTCCACATAAACCAGATAAAAGTCAGTTTGCTAGACATGATTAATGCAACCCTACAATCACTTCAGAGTTGAGATAGAACAATTTGTGCGATCGGTCGGATCCTCAACCAAGATCATGCTCATGACTTTTGAATCACTAGGGGCAAGAGGATGGGCAAGAGTACATACCATAGCGGGGCATATGAAGACGACAAGTCGAGAAATGGATATGGCCACCTGTTCATTGACCATGTGAGTTCGCGGTTAGGAAAACAAGATACCAAGAACATTTTTTCTTCTGATTTGTCAATGCGAAAGTATGAGAATGACTTACCAAATGTTGGTAAGGTCATGGAGAATCCACTGGAAAATTACATAAGTGATCGTCCACATGAAGAAATATCCAATACGAAACAATGGAAAACGCTGCAAGCAAAAGGCCAGAGTTAGAAGTTGGTTTATATTATGTTCGGAGGTGCTAGAAGCGGCTAGGATGTTAGGTCTTACCAAGCAGTTCAAAGCCGTGTCTCCGATTAGTAAAACGACATTAATTGTATGCATATTTATATCCAACTGCAAGCAGAAAAATCACTTTCAGTAAGAAGGAAGCTGATGATATGCAGAAGCGAATTCCGAAAAGAGAAAGAAGGCCCGTAAGGAAGTGTATCAACTTTTGGACTTGAGGGAGTATTTTATGCTCACAATGCTCAGACTATAATTGTTGAGTGCAAGAAATGGGACAATTATGAACCAGAAGACGCAATCTGTGAGCACAACGGCACCTGCATTCATCTGCGATGAGGAGCAAGGAGCAGTGTAAGTTTAACCAAGATTCAGTACACAAAATGGCCACATACATCATGCTTTGTGAACATCAACGATCTTTATGACTGATAAATTTGTGCCTGAAAGAGCTCTGTTACATTCTTTAGATTCCGTAGCATCATAAAAAGGCGAGGACTATGTCGTTGGCTGCAAAGACCATGTAGACTATTGTAAATGCTACTATTGAAATGAAACCATGAGGGATTCACCTGGAACATTATTTGAAATAGATAACCCCAAATGTTCGCTCTTTTACGGGCACTGTGCTGGAGTGAGTTCTTGGCCGTGCTTATGGCGTGAGAATTGTCCCTTGGTTCTGAAGCAGCATAGGTTCCTCGCTCTGAATCAACATCCACATTGTCGACCTTCTCGCCAGCAGCTCTATTGTGATACTCGTAGCATCCATAAAAGGACAGCAACGATCCAAGCTACATATCGTGGGTGAAAATCATGTCAGAGTCCTAACCAATATCGTATCGTCAGCCCAGACTCAATAAGAAACTTGTGCTAGAAAACAGTGATCTGAGAACGGCTATGCACAGAGAGTGACAACATACCCCGAAATAGATGGTGATCAGCGTAGAACTCCACCTGTTAAACATCGAAAACGGGTCCTCAGTCTCTGTAAATTGACCTCCAAAATACTTGCTCACGTAAAATTTCTTAGACACAAACAGAACTACGAAGAACTGATCCAAGAACCTATTCCAATATCAGGAAATAAACAGTGTTTGTGCAGATAGAGGGAATCTGCATAAAGTACTACTCTGGTCCATTTATTATATTCTTGCTGTTTCTAACCCTTCAATTAGCGGCAACTCATAAAAGTTTCATCTGATTTAAGCAATTTCTGTGGACATTTTGCCTATGAACAGGCCTCTTATTGTCGAGGAATGGCTTGAATTGTGCGGACTTGTGTTTCCATACAAGGAAATTTAGTATTGGCAAGGAAAACCAATGAACAACATTAAAAGAAAAAAAAAAAAAAAGAACACAGATGTTACTGCCCGCAGCTGAACATGGTTGATTGGCAAGAAGATGACTTACTGGGTATAGTAGTAAAATATGCTGCCTCCTCCATCGAGAAAAGACGTGACGATGAGCATTATCAGGAGCACGATGAAAGCCACCACTCGGAAAGCTAGTAACCAAGCAGGGTGGACTCCTTTAAGACATGGGCTCCAAGTTTCATCGTCATACAAAGTTCCCGCAGTTTCTCGTTCTGCATCTCTATCACGGTGATTTGCTCTGCCGAAATCTTCATGTCTCCATATAAGAACCAGGGCAAAGATCATAGAGATAGAGACCCAAAGAGCACAGAGCAAGACCCTCCAGTTCAGCCAGTAACTTGCAGAGGTTGTGTTGCCATTAACGTATGGCTTGTAAGAGTTATCGGTAGACGCTGTTAGAAAACTCATCTTCTCCAAACTGTTCACTTGCGGCAATAGTCGGTTTTCGTTCCTAGATTACAGGGAAAGCAAATATATAGCAACTTGGGATGACTGAGAGAGGATCCTCGAAAAGAAAAATGAAAGAATGATTTCTGGGTCTGAACAAATTGGTATGAAAGATCGAACAGGAAGGAATGAACAAATGAAACCCCCCTACAAAAAGCTTGGCGGGACGATAAGAACTCCACCTGAGTGAAAATCTTTTTCAAAGAAAAACCTGAAATTTAAACCAGAAAGCCAAATGATTCTCAGAAAATGGAGAATTTAGCAGCTGATGTCTAACACACTCATCAGTCACCACAACATAAGACTCTGGAATAAAGTTGTATAGGGATGTAGAGCTTCAAAGCCACAGCAATAACTCAAAGTTGCATCAAGACCCCAAAACTACGGGCTCAGAAGAGTTCAATGACTATATATGCTCTGGCCCCGGAGCAATGCAGTTAGACCGTGTGAAGGTACGGCGTGGTCGAAGGAGCCGAAGACAATAATGTCACCACCAATTCCGGTTCGCGTACACCGTCGCGATCAGACCTCGAGAAGATACAACAGTTCAGAGAGAACTTGAATTGCCATGACCTATTTGGCCTCATCGGTGCCCCCCCACGACTGGGATATATTCTTAACTTTAGGTGGGTTTTTTGCACAGATCTGAACCCCAAATGTGGTTGTGGTGTTCAAGCCACAGTTTTGAAAAAGCAGAAATGTATCCCAACTAAAAGGGAAAAAAAAAAAAAACAGGATCTTTCCAAGAGAAAGCAACGGCTTGTGGTGGCGTGTAAGAGGAGATGCTCTGTTTTTCCATAAAGGGACCCAAAAAAAAAAAAGACTTCGTGGGCTTTAAATGTTAAGCAGAGATGCTTTGCTTCTTTGTTCTGGAGGGAAACCCAGTAAAGCCAAGAGAGAGAGAGAGAGAGAGAGAGAAGGATAAAAGAAGGGTGTTTTGCTTTGAGAGCAAGCTTCTTCTTTTTCTGCTTGCTGATTTCAATGACATAACTCACAAGCAAACAGACCAGACAGGCTCCTCTGTAGTCACAACCTCACATGCCAATGGACATAAATCCAAATTCTTTTGAAGACATTCGTGCCTTGTCACCTTCTTCAGTGGGTTTTCCAGTCCTTTTCAAGCCTCTCAAGATCTTGATATGACCAAAAAAAAAAGATGTTGGTATTGCAAACTCTGACAGGGCAGGGAGGGACCAATCACTATTTTACGCAGACTTCGCGTCGGAATGCGTGCAGATTCTTGTCCGAACACAAATAGGAATGATTCTCGGGTGTCCTAAGCCATCCATGAAAGAATATATATACATATATACACACAAAAACATACAGGAATTAAACAATTAAAATGAAAAAAAGATCACAGAAAGCGGAAGGAGGCATGAAAAAGATTGGCTTGATGCTTTCATGATTGATCAATCAGGGGAAAAGCTCCGTGTTTTGGAGTCTTGCAGGCTTAAATGGAAGGTGTCATGGACGAGGTCCCTTAGAGTGCGCGTGATAATACTTTTGAAAGTAGATTTTCGCTTTAGAAGTGATTTTAGAGCAAAAATCCATTTGATAATGCAATTTCTAAAGCAAAAATCCATTTTGCTTAGTCCCCAAATGTTCGCTCTTTTACGACCACCGCCAATCGCTATCTTCGACTTTTGCCGGCCGCCGTTGACCGTCGCCAACCGCCGCCGCCGAGTCGCCATCTCTCGATTGCCGAGTAATTTTTTTTTATTTTTAAAAAAGTAAATAATAGTTTCAACAATAAAAATTATTTTTTAAAGGAATTTAAAAAATAAAAAATGAAATATAAATATTTCGGCCGCCGATAATAATTCTTCATAAAAGATTTTGTGTTGATAATATTTTAGAAGTAGAAATTTTCAACCGTTACCAAACGAATTTTTCCGATCGTAAATCAACTTATGGAGCAAAGGTAAAAAAATCAACTTCGCTTCCGAGTAGAAGCGAAAAAATTAACTTCGATCGGAAGTTAATTCTAAATCAGAAGTGTTGCCATGCGGCGTGCCCTTAGGGACAAAGTGTCGAACACATAGTCGTCGCGGTTGCTTTTAGTTGAAGCATTTGTCATGGTCGCTTGAGTACCCCTCACATCAGATAGGAACCTTCGCGGGGAGACCCTTCTGGGCCATCGCTCTTGTCACCTGGATTAGGTCGGTCACACAACCACAGCTCCTACATGCAGATTTTGCCTGCATCCATTCTTTTCTCAAAAAAAAAAAAAAAAAAGAAGAAGAAGAAAAAGGAGAGAAAGAGGCCAAAAGCTTCAAAAGTTGGGTATGGCGTTCACTTTAAGAACCAAAATTTCCCTAGCTCATTTAAGTGCCAAATTGAAATCAAAAGAAAAATGATCTCTTAAGTGCTTTCGACGGGAAATTCCAACAAAAAAAAGACGTGACATTTGTAATTAAATTTTTTATGTGACATGGTATTTTGATTTATTTTTATTTTTCAAGTGAGATGTCAATAAATACATGGCATTTGCCATTATCTTTTTTTTCTTCTTTTTTTCCTTACATTCTTCCTCTGGTCAATCCCTAGACCAGCCGCCAGCCCTCCCTCTGGCCGGTCGGTGGCTAGAGGAAGAAGGGAGAAAAAAAAATAAAAAATAAAAATAAAGGCTAGGGAAATGCATTAAACGGCATTGTTTTATGTCTTAGATGTTGACTGGGCCTCCGACGAGCCACGTCGGCTTCATATGTTAATAAAAAAGGTCAAGTTGGATTTTTGATCAAGTAGATTGAAGATGATACTTAAGTGATTGTTTTTTTTAAAAAAATTTTGACACGTAAGATGATATGCACAACTTCTAACATTTTTGATGTTTTTTTAACATTTTTGATGTTTTTCTCCAAAAAGAAAAAAAAAAAGTGCACGATCTGTAAAATCAGATGCGGTAGTGGTGATATAGTCCTAGAGGCTGCACCCCAAAGTGGGTTCTTGATATCTTGTCGGAAAGGATGCAAGAAGAAGCAGGAAAACAAGATTGTGCATCGATTTGTTCAAAATTTTGGAAAATTCTTCACCTTTTTTGGGCACCATCATCTGGTAAACAGTAAAATTTATGAATTTGTTCACTAAACAGAGTTCTTCTTGAGTTGATTAAGCTGGGCTGCTTCTAGGAACTAGCAGAGTAGGTCCTCTCCTCGCAACAGAGTGACAGAGCATGTTCCTCCCTGAACTCCACGACAGAATTCCACTGGCTCACTGTTGTGGCGACAGAAACGACACAGCAAAAGCTCGGAACTCTTTCTTCTTCCCTCCTTTTCCTTTTTGTTCTCTGTTTTTCTTTCTCTACTATAAATCCCGAACGTGACTTACAATAAAGGCCCCACTTAGGAATCTTGGCAAGTGACCAAAAAAAAGAAAAAGAAAAAGAAATCTTGTGGTCGTTAAATGGGGAGTTCTAGATCTTGTACGTGCTCTGTTTCTTGTGGGAGTTGCTCTGTATTATGGGACCTCTCGAGGGTTCTGTTTCTTGCGGGGGTTGGTCAGGAGTTTGAGATTTGACAGCAAGCGAGGGTGGTCATGAGGGAAAAGGCCATGGCTGTTTTCCCAAAGATTGTGACAAACGTGGGTACCAAGCGAAAGCCCAGCAATTATGCACAAGCTACGAAAATTGCTTGTAAACCCCTCCTGAAACCCTGGAAAAAGATTGATAGTCTCACTCATTTTCATTGGCATTTCCTAGATTTCGTAAGGTGAATGGAGTCCGATAAAGAACTGGCAATAGAGGGAAAAGAATTATTGATATGCAAGCCGCTACAAACCATATCGAAGCTTGAAGCTTTTATTTTTGGTCTTAGTTCTAACTGTTTAAAAAAAAAATTCAAAATTTGCATTTTATCTTCTGAATGAATTCTTCTTTTTTCGGTTTCTGGAAATGAAAATAAAGAATTTTTTTTTTCTGTTGATAATGAATTTTTGTCAAATGTATCTATTTGTCCTTTCAGTTTTCTTGATCAGCAGCAAAAAGTATACCATGAATCTTATTTATCCAACCTATCTCGATGTAATTTTTTATGGAATTTTTTTTTTAGGTTCAGGATTGGGGATGAAAAAAAACAATTGGCCCTTCCAGGACAGGGCCCATTCAAAAAAGGATCATATATTTTATACAAGCATTTTTTTTTCATCATTATACAATCTAGTTCTTTTTTCGAGTATATCTAGAGTAATGAGTCCTTTATTTAGAGTTTCCATTCAATTTCAAAATTCTTTGGTCAAGTTATTCTTTTTTTGTTCATTCGTATAAATCCAATGATCATGCAATTCATCATAAGGTAGTTTTTCTCTAGTCAGCAAAGAAGTTTTTTTTTTTTTTGTAGCTAGTAGGTAAAAGATATTCTTTCTTTTCACATGTATAAAAAAAAAATATTGTGACATTTCATTTCTTATGAAATTTTCAAATTGATTGTTTTTTATATATCGGAATGGACGATTCCATCGTTTATAGTAAAAAAGAAGAGTCACAACAAGTTTTTCAAACCATAATGAAAATGGTTCTTCTTTAAATATTTTGTAACTTCGAATTCTCTTTATTTTTATTCCTATCCATATAAGAAGTTTTATAAACTTGGCTATCTTTATAGAATGTCTCTTGAAAGTTGAATTCATCCCTCGTTTTTTCGTTTCCATTCACTCGGATCTCTTCCCTTTCATCGATTTTGTCTGGATACTCCTTTTCATCCAAAAAAATGGAAGGAGAAGATTTTTTTCGGTGGATCCCTCTTGTTCCTATTTCATCCCCTTTGTTTCGAAATTGTTTCTATTTCTACATATGTTTCTTCCTCGCTTTCCCCCTTTTCTTCCGTTTTCCGAGGTTTCTTCAAATTTTTAGTAACAATGGATGATGGTATTCTACCTAAATAGTAAACACATGTAATAAATAAGAGAATACTAAAGATCCAAGCCACATAATTTCTCAATTCCGAGGTACTTATTCAATCGAATAGAATTATTTTGCTGTATCCAAACTAATACCAATTCAATCCATTTCATGAAAAAAATGTGACCAATTAACCAACCAACAAAACTACTTGTTACAAATAACACTTCTTGTTGCATCGAAACATATAAATGTTGACTAATCGGCTAACATTGAACTTGGTAAAATGAAATGGTTGAATAATTGAAAAATGAGATTATTCAGGAATACACATCGAATGCTAAGATTACGCATTGAATTTCTAGTAGTAGATCCATGGTAAAAAATGTGTTTGTGATTGTTTCGAAGAAATGAAACAAAAGATACAAAGAGAGCTAGGACATTTATTGTATGAGATCTACCCGATGCTAGATGCAAATGCGCGTAATAGATCGATATGAATATCGTGAGCTATCCCGCAATAAAACCCGTTGTTGCTCATACCTTCTTTTCGATTGCTTCCTCTTCTTCTTCCATAACTCGAGCTCAAAGAAGGAAGAGATATGAGGGCCCTACGGAAAATGTGGCTAGAAATCCATAATAGAGTCCGACCATAACGACCAAATATTATCTTCATGCATAAGGATACTTGGATTACTTAGTAGAAAAGATTTCAAAATCATCACAAACCTTCCTTTTTTTTATATTTCAATTTCTTTTTTGGATTATTATATGATGATTTTTTAACTTTCCCTATATAGAAATAGAAAGATATAGATTAAAAACGACATCTCTTATGTCAACGACACCAAAGGTATATGAAATGAATGGAATATAATGAAATAGAGTCACTTTGAGGTTCCCCATGAAATGAGGCATGTAACGAAGCCATTACAAGAAGTTCCGAAAGTTACGAATGAAACTTCGAGCTTATATTGGTTATTACTTGAGAACGGGTCTATGAGATTGAATCTCCCGTTGTTCCTCGCAGCTCGATGGTAGAGCAACGACCGTTAACCGGCTGGTCGTAGGTTCAAATCCTACTTGGGAGATTTGATTCTTTTGGAATTGAAGAATTCAAAATGAAGGGGTTCGCTTTGATTGTTAAGAGTAGGTAACTTGTTCGTTTCCCGTGTCTTTGTTTCTATTGCATTCTATCTCATTGTATATCACATTCCATTCTTCAACATTTGAGAATCACCTTCTTTGTTTATATTGCGTTCTATCTCATCGTATCGATTCCGTTCTTCGATATTTGAGAACCACCATCAATATCTCGGTGTAGGTCCAGGATAACCTTTATTCCATAATCATGGGGTGTAGGTCCGGGATAACCTTTGTTCCATAATCTTGGGGTAGGGCTATTTACAACTACCCAATTCAGAATTCTCAGATGTACTAGTACTAGCAAGTGCATCAAAGATGTAGTTATCGATTTTCTCGAGTGGCCACAATTATCACGAGCAACCCTACTAATGACGATGATTGCATTTTTGCTATGCTACTCATATTTTGACTTGCTCTGCTCTTTTGATCAAGCATAGTTGAGGAAGAGTTACGGTGCGTAAAACAAAATAAAATAGGACGGGGCATACTATTTTTCATTTTTCAACCCTTAATGAGAAATAATAATTAGAAAGAAAAAAGGAAGGCCATTTAATTTCGATAAAAGACCCATACCCGTGTTCAATAGCTTTGGGTCCGCTATCCCGAACATGATTTTCCTACCCACATAGGGAAAGGTCCTCCCCCTTTTGGGCCGGTTGTGGGCAAGGAGAGATTCGAACCCCCGATACCGTGGTTTGTAACCACGTGCTCTAATCCTCCAAGCTACGGGCCTCGCCTCGTCTCTACTTGGATCCGTTTCCGAGAGTACACTATATATAAAAAAAGGAACCTTTCCTCTCCCCAGCCATTTCGGGCTAAGAAGATGTGAAAGCGCCTTTCTCTTTATAATAAAGGTGCGTTCCGAGGTGCAAAGTGGGAGAGAAGGGATTTGAATTGAGGGTTTTGAATAAAACGACCTTTTCCTTTTTTTTTCTTTTTTCTATTTCAATAGATATGAAAAAGTAGTAACGAATATGAGAGGCGTTACGCTAGGCTAAGAAAATAAGTAAAAGAGTTCCCCGATCGAATATTGAAAATTCGGCCCAGAATACTTATAATCCGGCATGGGCTATATGAGCCCCCAACAGTTTACCAAAGAAATTGATAAGTCGTGCATTCCCGGCCCACCAAACAAAACCGGTGGTTTCTTGGTCACAATTGGCCAAAGTTAAAGTTTCATTAAAGAGCGTTTTTACGAGGTAGAACCTCCGTAGGGAATATAAGATTTTCATAAGGCTGATCTTGAGCCGCCATCCAGGCATGACTACCTTTTGAAAAGGCCATGTCTATTTTCCCAAAGATTGTGACGAACGTGGGTACCAAGCAAAAGCCCAGCAATTATGCACAAGCTACGAAAATTGCTTGTAAACCCCTCCTGAAGCCCTGAAAAAGATTGACAGTCTCGCTCATTTTCATAGGCATTTTCTGAATTTCGTAAAGTGAATTAAGTCCGGCAAATCATTGGCAAAAAATGGGAAAAGAATTATTGATATGCAAGCGGCTGCAAACCGTGTCGAAGCTGTGAAACCGTTTGGGACGATGTGCTGCGATCCTGTTATGGCCCGACGAAACAAATTTGTGCTTAATACCGGCTCTTGTTGTACCTGCAAAGTGAACTTTTGCTGCATTGTCAGCCTATAGAAATCGGCCTCTTTTAAGGTGAATCCTGTTGAGTTTCTCAAAACTTAACATGACGAAGATCGATCGAACACAGAGAGTATGTATGTAACAGGAGAGGAAGGTGGAGAGATATACGCGCGGAGTGGCACACGTAGGGGCTAAATTTGTACGGAGAGACCAGTAGAGTTTGCGACTCGCATGCTTCCGAAGTGTCTGTCTCGCGTGTTTCTCCACCGCATCCAACAAGCAAGGGACATACACTGGTGCCGCTGCTTAGTCCATTTCGTTCTCAGTTCCGGCGATTCACTTCTCCATCATCCCTCAGCAGCACATTGGCCACTGATTTCTCACACATAGACATTAGACAGCATGTGCTGGGCGAACCGGGATCATGTTGCGATGCATCACACGTCACCGGACCGCTCATCGCGGTGTCTGAAGAAGCAGTGCAATTTCCAATGTGCATTCCGGAAGCAGATCCGGCATTAATCAGCAACACGAGGTTTGGCGTGCGAAGGTCGCGAATCTACTGATTCTGAGGATGGCAAAAGATGGCCGCGTGCATTCACATGGGCTCTGATCCATAAGCTTGGAGATCCATCGAGCTTCCCTGGGCTAATAAAACCCGAACCCCATTTTTTGCGAGCCCGGCGAGATGGGCCGGATATTTGGGCTGGGTCGAGTTGGCTCAAGCCCAATGACTATTCAAGAAAGATTTTGCATCCGACCCGGCCCGCTCAAACCCCAGTCACGTGCCCATGAGTGTGGGAAGGAATATAATATATATATATATATATATATATATATATATATATATATATATATGTGACTTTTAGTTTTTAAGTACGAAGTTCCCTCCATCTTCCTTCTCACCAAGAAGTCACATCCTCAACTGCTCTCTCCCCATCAACCCCCACAACAATAAATTAATATATATATATATATACATATATATATATATATATGTATGTATGAGTGTAAATGCAAAAATAGAAAAAAAAAAACCACCAACCTCCATCTATCAATTACCTGACTTTTGACCAAAAAAAAAAAAAATTTACCTGACCCCAAAAAATGGAAAAAGAAAATCTTGCAATTAATCAGCAACAGATAAATTACCACTCAACTATACAAAAATCAAGAAAATCAAAGATCATCTCGATATTTAGACACAAAAAAAAAAAAAGATTACCTCGATATAGCTATTAAAGAGAATCAATTAGCCACCATATCGATTGTGCATTCTGATTTTTTTTTTGGGTCAGATAGAACGGTGACCATTTTTTTTTTTTTTGGTCAATGAATGGTGACTTTAAATCACCCGGTTTTGACATACTGATCGGATCGTGTGAGTCTCATCTACTGCGAAGGAGGCCGCCGAATGAAAAGAATATTTCCACCCACCCGCCATGGAACGAGCACGAGACCTTCGCATTGTCCGATGAAAGAAAGAATTAGAAAGCAATTTCTGAAAAACCCCTTTTTATCTTCTTTTTGCCCCCCCTTTTTTTTTTTTTTTTTTTTGGATTCCCCAATGTCCGAATAAAAAAAAAACATTTGTTTTTTAAGGTAATTTTCTTTCTCCCGTTGTCTGTTTCCTTCTCGCCTTTCCGATCGGAAAAACAGAAAGCGGAAACCGAGCGCCCCGTGCGGTTACAGACACGCCAACCTCTCTCTCTCTCTCTCTCTCTCTCTTCATCGACGGAGTCGCCGAAGCTACCTCCTCCGCCTCCGCCTTCTTCTCTCTCCCTCGCTCTGCGATTCGCATCTTTAGATCTCCGCCGAAATGCAGAGCACGGCGTTCACTCTCTCTCCTCCGTCTCCCTCCCTCAGATCCCTGGCCTCCGGGCGACGCCCCTCCTTCGGCCTCCGATTCTATCCCACCCGCTTCTCCGCTTCTTCTTCTTCTTCTTCTTTCTCTTCTTCCCCCTCCTCCAGAGCCAGTGATGTGGCTCCTGCGACCGCCATTCCGAGCCTCTCCGCCTCCTCGCTCCCCCGCCGATCGTGGTGCCTCGGCTCGCCTCCCTCGAGGCCGTGGGGCGGAGTGCCGTTCCTCGGCTCCGATCCCGAGGCGAGGGGCCTTGAGACCAGGGCGACGTCGGTGCCCGAGACCGCCGATGATGGAGAGAAGTCGGGTGGGTTGGGGAAGACCTTGGAGCTCGGACTGTTGTTCGGCCTCTGGTACCTCTTCAATATTTACTTCAACATTTACAACAAGCAGGTGACCCTTCTTTCGAAGCCCTCGTGGGTTTTTCTTTTCCCCTCTTCTTTTGTTTCGGGGTGTGTGTGAAATGATTCATTCGTGGATGCGAAGTTTTTTGGATTCACGAGATTTGGTAGGTGTCTGGTGAGTGGCGAGATCAATGTAAATGCATTTGGCCTCGACAGCGTTTTGTTCGTGTTTTTTTTATTCCTCCCATTTGTTACTGATTGTCAATCCACGTATTTCAATTGTCGGAATCGGGAATTTTGAGACTTTGGTTTATTTCCTGAGCAATTTTTTATTGCTGTTTGTTTGTTAGACATGATGCTGTTCGGGAAATTTACAATCTGAAGATCATGTTTGCTTTTCAGAAGCAATGCCTCTAGTTTAGCTCTGTGTTTCTACTATCGGTGTTGCTTGAAAAGACATTCTTTCTGAGTACGCTATAGAAAATCTGAGTGGTTGTACGTTTGTCTCTGAGGATTCAACTTTGAATAGATGAAGTCACGGCGATTGCCATGCTGATCTGGTGTTTGCTTGAGCAATTGGAATCATGGTGGTCGGTAGGATTGATGTTAGACCCTACTTTCGCTTGCAGGTCTTGAAGGCGTTCCACTACCCTTCCAATGTCACTCTGGCTCAATTTGCTGTTGGGTCTGTGCTTGTTATTGTGATGTGGACTTTTAATCTCTATAAAAGGCCCAAACTCAGTCGCTCACAGGTAGTTATAATCACATTTTAGAGAACTTGTTTTTGTTCTACGTATGTATCTTACGGATTCTTACTTCTGTTTCATGATCCGTGACAGCTGTTGGCCATTTTGCCACTTGCAGTGGTGCACACAATGGGAAATCTGTTTACCAATATGAGTCTTGGAAAAGTGGCTGTTTCATTCACTCACACCATCAAAGCCATGGAGCCATTTTTCTCAGTTATTCTATCAGCTATGTTTCTTGGGGAGGTGCGAATACTTATGAATCTTCCCCTTTCTTTCCAAATTTACTTCTGATGTAGTTTTTTTGGTTACTGAATGATGCACCATATTATTGTGGGTTGTAAAGC
Organism: Rhodamnia rubescens; assembly: GCA_021437795.1. Taxonomy (NCBI): domain Eukaryota; kingdom Viridiplantae; phylum Streptophyta; class Magnoliopsida; order Myrtales; family Myrtaceae; genus Rhodamnia; species Rhodamnia rubescens. The sequence goes on along the minus strand of JAILYA010000002.1, from coordinate 5,306,202 downwards.
TCATCATCTTCTGCAACCATTTAGTTTGCTAAGGTGATATGGTTACTTGTTGAACTTGAGATGTAATGTTCATGTTTAATAATTTCTGTGATCTCGAAAGACTAATGATATTCATGGTGTAGGATTTAATATCTGTCTCTCATTTTGATTGTGTCGTTATTTGGTGGCTCCTGCAGATGCCTACCATCTGGGTTGTCTCTTCTCTTGTACCAATTGTTGGTGGAGTTGCACTTGCATCAATGACAGAGGCTTCCTTTAATTGGTGAGAAACTTCAGTAAAATGCTAAAGATTTGGGAGTAGGAGAATGGATATTGCCTAACTTTCCATGAGATCTTCATGTTTGATTTTGCATCTAGTTATCTCATCTGTTGGAGCGGCGTGGTTTAAGTCATTTATTTTTGTTCGATGTACATGACTTTGTCTTTATGGTTTCTAAGGGCTGGGTTTTGGAGCGCAATGGCCTCAAATCTGACTAATCAATCTCGCAATGTACTTAGCAAAAAAAGTCATGGTCAAGGAGGAGGTATTCTGAATCGGTTGTCTTTATTTTCAGGCTACTAAGTATTTGGAGCGATATTGTGCGACCATTCTCTTATTTTGGGAATTGAATTTGCTTATGTACAGGAATCCTTGGACAATATAACTCTCTTTTCGATTATCACCATGATGTCTCTTGTTTTATTATTCCCTGTGACTTATTTTACCGAAGGTCTCAAGTTTACTCCTGCATACCTACAATCTATGGTGAGTATCTTTTCGAACTTTAATAATTGCTCAAAAGGGTTCTGTACTTGGAAATTTTTCTGATATGCCCTTTTCTCGGCTTAACAACAGGCGCAACAGGGATTAAATGTTCAGCAGATGTTAACCAGATCTTTCCTTGCAGCGTTGTGCTTCCATGCCTATCAGCAGGTGAGGCTTCTTGCCCAATGCAATATTTTCATTATAGGCCACACATCTCTTTGACAATCTCAATTTTTAGCTAGGTTTTTTGCTTCATTTGTAATTGTTTTGTACTCTCATTTTTAAATGCATAGATGCGACCTATTTACTTTAAGCACTCAGAACCCCTTGAGTCTTCTATATAGTACATCAAGCTTAGATAAGCATATCTATGGGATGGCAGAAAATCGAAAGGATCAATTTGTGACATAACTGTTGAAAGTTGAAGATTTGGAACTTCCGGAAAACAAAACAAAGCCGCACTTAGACAGCCATGTCTCCATCATTGTGACATCAGATTCAAAGGTTAACATCATCGTGGGGCAATGATTTTTGTATGGAGAAGAACACCAGGAGTGCCAAAAACTGTGTACGGCACACACTTTAGTGTTAAAAGTTTCTTTTAGATCACTTAAGTGCCATATTTTTTATTTTTAAAAATGATCACTTAATCTGCTCAGCCGGAAATCCGACGTGGCCCTTTTTTTTTTGTTAATATCTGAAGCCGATGTGGGTCACTAGAGGTTCAGTCAGCATCTAAGGCATAAAAGGACGTCGTTTAATGCATTTCTCCAGCCTTTTATTTATTTTTTATTTTTCATTTTTTTATTTTTTTCTCCCTTCTTCCTCTGGCCTGACAAACGGAAGAAGGTAAGAAAAAAAAAAAAAAGAAGAAAAAAGATCAAAGGCCGCATATTTAATGACATATCACTTAAAAAGAGAAAAAAAAATTAAAATGCCGTGTCACTTTAATATTTCAATTGCAAGTGCCATGTATTTTTTGGTAGGAATTTCTAGTTAGAGGCATTTAAGTGATTGTTTTTTTTTCCAATTTGGCACTTTAAGTGATCCGGTGAAAAACGTTTGGTTTTAAAGTAAGTGCCGTATGCAACTTTTGGCACTTCTTGTGTCATTCTCTCGATTTTTATCTCATCTTGCATCGGATCAGTTATCCCTGAATGTCATTGATCCTTTTATATGATCTACCAACTTTGTAATGTTGTGTGTACATGAGTCTATAGAATGGGTAAGTGTCTACTTCTAGAACCGTCAAATGGGTGTGTCGGGTCGAAAATGATCCGACCCAAATAGATCCATTTAACCTGTTTTGACTCATTTACATGCAAAGAAAATTCAGTGACTCATATTTGATCCATTTTTTTAAACACATTCATAATTAACGGAAAATCTAAAAAAACCTATGCCCAAACCGATGTGAGAGTGTGGAGTGAACGACCGCGAGATCGATTGTAACGAAAGATAATGAATAGAGGGTCATAGAGATGGGTTGGGTCTAAGAAAGTTATAAATCCATTTACAACTCATTTACCACCCATATTACGGTTAAACCCATTTATGGCCCATTAGTTGAATACAACTTACCCATATAATAACTCACCCATCATATATGAGTTAAGAAATGGGTTATGACCCATTTTGATAGGTCTAATCATGATATACCACAATTTTTGCAGTTACGTGGATAGAAGTCATGCCTGCAGGAACGATAAAGTGCATGTATGAGAAGGAATTGAATGTATTTCGGCTGTGCAGGTCTTGATTAGCATTTTTTAATGAGGAAATAACAACTTTAATTGTTGATTTCGTGCAGGTCTCTTACATGATACTACAGAGGGTATCCCCAGTGACCCACTCTGTAGGAAACTGCGTGAAGCGGGTTGTGGTCATTGTCAGCTCAGTTCTGTTTTTCCGAACTCCAGTCTCACCCATAAATTCCCTAGGTGATTTATACTACCATCTGAGCAGCCTTTTCCCAAGTTTCTTATTTTCTTGGCTTTTGTTTCTTCTCCTTCCCTCCCTAAAACTAAGAGAGAAAGCACATAATGACATTTGTTTATAAGGAAAGTGAGATCTGGTATCTGGTTATTGGTGAATCAACTGGCCTAGCTTGGTTCCATAGAACTATTATTGTTGTTGCTAGTTAGATAATTCTGTTCTCATAGTAATGGTTTTGTTATCTTTCTTGTTGTGTTAATGTTATTAGGTACTGGAGTGGCCCTTGCTGGAGTCTTTCTATACTCGCGCGTGAAGCGCATTAAGCCAAAGCCAAAGACTGCTTGAAGGACCACCAATGCAAATTTTGTCGTTAGCTTGGATAGCAATCGATCCATTCAACCTCAGTGTAGTCGAGAATACCTTGCAGGTCAGGCAGGAACGTGATCTTCTGCTTGCCCTGTGCACTCTTTCTCTTCCTCTTTCCACTATTGTTCTCCCTCCCTGCATCTGATAGTATGATCAGGACAGATCCGGGAATTAGTTGCCCCTAAAAGTTATGTAGCTGTCCTCGACTTTTATTGATATTCATCAGCTGTTTTGATTCTGAACTTCGGAAACTAAATTGATCTGTATCGGGTGTGATTAAATGATTGGTTGTAGGAAATGGATTGGGTTTTCGGTATAAAGAGTCTCATTTGGCGCATGTTGTATTATATTCTGTAGTTCGGTAGTGTCATCCTCTGCATCTGTAGCTTCTGTGAATGAGGAACCATGGGTTTTCTGGTCGTCAGTTTGAACGTCTTTCATGGAGGATGGGAGTCCAAAACGTGCATGTTGAACAGGGTGGGGCTTATTTTGGATTTAACGTTGGAGAGGATTTTGGTTGCATATGGTTGACTTCAAGTTGATCTTGGACCCTACTTGACAAATCCAAATAGAATTCAAAAATTACAAGCGATGCTCACTTAAATAATGTCTACAGCATATTTTACGGCATGCTACATCGTCGCCAGTTCTCTTAAGCCTAACGCATGCAGCATTGAAAATCTTTCAAAATGCATTAACGGTTGAGGTTTCATTTTGAGTCAAAGCTTATCAATTGAAGATTAAAATGTGCAACTTTTGTTCTTATGAATTCTGCTAAACATTCCATACATGCACTATCGGTCTTGACCGATTCCAAACTAGTTCCACTCGAGAACAATCTGAAATCAATTCTACTCGAGAATCAGTTCGGTTAACGCCAATTCTCCAATTTTCACTGCGATCCTACAGGCAAAAGAAAAGGGCTAAAAAACCAGTTTTGAACCGTTCGATCAAGGCTCATTCCCTAATAACTCAAACCCATTTGGTTCCATGCGAATCAGCCTCGAATCGCTCGGATAAGGCTGTTTCGGTTCGATTCTTGATTTGAAATGGTCCGGTTTCTCTAGACCTGTCAAAATGGGTCCAAAATTCATTTATTAATTCAAGTATACTTGAAGGGATCATGAATGGATTACTTTATATTTCATGAGCATGCTATAATGGATTTAAAATGAGAAGACCAAAATAAATAGATCTTAAATGGGTATGTTTCTCAACCCATTTAAAACCCCTTCAACCTTTTAAACCAAAAGGAAAAGAACAACCCACTAAGCTCCTTGTCGTCTTCCTCCATGGACGACCTAGAAAACAGAGGGTCTCACTTTCAGACTCTCTTCTCTACTCATCAGATCCGATTTGCCGCCGCCCATCTCCAGTGGCCGAGATTGGGTGATCGTCAGCCCGGACAGGGTGAATGACTTTCTCCCCTTCGTGACTCACGGATCCAATTTGTCGTTGAGCTTCTGCTTGGCTTGGACATGTCGCCCTCGATCTTAGAGACGCGGGCGGCCATGGCCACAGAGATGATCCCACGAGCCAGATCGAGCTGGTTGTAAGGGTCCGTGGGCATTACGACGGGTATCTCCTCCGCGAGGTCAAACTCGGGACAACCATTGCCAACGCCCTCTGAGACAACACCCAATTCCAATTCCACACTGCTCTGAAATAACACACACCAAGAGCGAGCGAGGGTCGGCTGGCAAACAGGCGCTACCCCCTGTATGTGCGGGGTCTTAAAAGGAAAAAAATATATAAAAAAACATTTTTTTTAAGAAATAAAAATTAAAACAAAAAAAAATAAAACAGATTTTTTAAAAATTAAAAAAATATTAAGAAAATCAATTATAAAAATTACACATAATGATTTAGTAATATTATTTTTTCAAAAACTATAAAAAAAAATTAAGTTTTGTTAGATTAGATTAAATAGAAAAGTATTTTAATAAATGGATTTGGTCGGGATGGGGCAAGAATTTCGTAGTGCATATAAATGGGTCATAAACGGGTTGATGGATCACTTTAGGACAGACTATTTATGATCCGATTTACACTCGATCCGACTCGATTCATCCATTTGACGCGCCTAGATTTCTCTCCCTTTTGTGTAGGTTGTATAAAGAGGATAAGAAGAAAAAAACTCAACAAGTATAACACTTTCTTATTCTAGAGTCATGAACAAAAATTTGGGTAGCCATCTCCATCTCCTACACAAGGAGTTGAGCGAGAGCTGATGTTGATCCTTGTCTTATTCTTCTTCCTAGTACTTTTCCCTCCAAAACCAAACAAAAATTGCTGTTTCTTCCGAATATGTCTTTACTTCCTTCTTCAGCCTCCCAGAATTTCTGTTTTGATCAGTCTCTCATATTTTTGTGAATATATATAAAAAAAAAGTTGAATTAAGCATTAACTTGAGTGATTATCTTCATCCCCCACCAGGTCTAAATCCTTGTTTGGCTCTTCAGACGCCAGCAATGAATCCATATCTAGCATTTCCATCCCAAGCTCCTCGACACCACCCACCACCACCATCTTTAACACTAGCATCAGGCGGACAAGGGAGGTCCTGGAGAAGAGGATCAGTTGCGCATCCCTCTTGAAGCAGGTTCTCATCGAACAACAGTTCCATAACCTCACCGAACTCATCGCTCAAGCAGGATTCTGACTCCGGCCGTGGCTGGGCTGCTGATGCCAACTTGTTCGCGCTCACATTGTTGTTGACCCCCGTGGCGGGGAACCTCTCGGATGTGATTGAGTTCAAGCTCTGAATGTATTCTTGCAAGAGAGAGGCTCTCGGGTTCTTGGAACGCCTCTTTCTCTTGGTGTATTGCCTTCTTTTGGCGGCATTCCAGTGATTCTTGATCGAGTTCTGGGTCCTGCTGGGGAGTTTCTTCGCTATTTCGGACCATTTATTACCAATCTCCGCGTGTGCTTGAATCAGTATCTTATCCTCCTCCTCACTCCATGTATCTTTCTGCAAAATCACAGATCTTTTGGATATAATGGCACGAAAATAAGCCCTGCATTCTTCATTTTGCATGAACACAAACCCATTTCTGGATGCAAATAACGTTCAAGAGTCATCCTAAGTACAGAAAAATTCATCTCTTATGATCCTATCAAAGGGTAGAGGTTTGAGGAAAATCACAACCAACGGTCTTGCTTGTCATCCTGATCATTCTAGCATAATCCAGCAGGTGACTTTTGAACATTATACTCATGCAACTAGACCTAAAATCACACACAAGAGCACTAAGCTGTTATAAAATATAGAGCATGGCCTTCAGAGAAGTAGCTATTTTTCGCAAAGTTGATTGGATACCGAAAAATTCGAATTGCTATTAGCCTTGAAATTTCTTTTTGCAAATGAATTGGCATTTAATAGAGACCGGAAAAGGGACGTAAGAGAACCTTAATGTTAGGCCTCAGATGGTTGTGCCATCTCTCTCTGCACTGCTTCCCTAGCCGACCGGGCAACATTTGAGCAATGTAAGACCACCGTGTCAATCCAAATTGTTCCACCAGTTGGGTCAGAAGCCTACGACATGAGTAGTTTAACATAACTAATGACGGATTACACACGAAAACTAAATGCCGATTCCAAAAGCTAGAGATCAAGAAAACGAAACGGTTTGGCAAATGCATGGGATCGTGTATATTCTCTACCCGTCCTCTTCAGCTGTCCATTGTCCCTTAGAAAATAGGGATCTCTTGCAACCTTCACAAGTCCTTTGCACCGACGAAGACGCCGCCACCTTACTTATGTTCATGGAATCGTTCTGGTAACAACCAGATTCGTCGGTAGTGTGAGAGACTTCATCTGGAACAGCAAAATTTGTGAGACTAACATTTTGATGAGAGTTGAAGAACATGTGACTTCTATCGTGTCTGCTTATTGTGTTGATAGCCGGAATTGTCAGGTTCCCTCCAACTTGAAAATTGTCCATGACAACAGCATAACCATCTGCAACTTGTCTACACTGATGCAGGTCATCGAGATTCGCCGATATGCCGTATGGATAAACATGGAAAGGGTCAAGACATGCTGTTTGTTTGTCAAATGCGAGATTTGAGGAAGACCCACTGAAGAAAAATTGTTCCTCTTGGTGAAAATCTTGCAAGGAACTCCTGTTTAGTGAATCTGTCGTGGCAAAGGGGGTTTCATTATTTCCTATGTAGGGTTCCAAGCAGCTATCAGATAGGTACACTTGCTGGGAAGCAAGATCTTCACTGAACTCTGTCTGAAACTCCATGAGAGATGGAGATTGGAGAGAGAACACAAGAGGGCTAATCGACATAGTCCCTAAATTATGAAGCATGCTCCTCAGAACTGTCATAACGTTATCACCTCTTGTAAGTTATGAAAAATCTATATGGTTAATTGTTTCACCACCATTAACGTACGAGCACTAAAAGCTCACATTAACTATATTTAAGTGTTTAACTTGCGTTTACCATCCTCTTGGAGTCAAATAAATAAAAGGGAATGCTCTGCTGAGGGTGTGTTTGATTGAGGGAAACGAATTAGTTTTCCAAACTTTTATGCATGAAATGATTAGTCAATAGAAAAAATTTACAGTCGAAGAAAATATGCATGCTTAAAGCTAAAAAAAATAAACTTCTTAACCTAAAAAGGGACAAATATTTTCCAGAAAAAAAAAATTCTCAAAAAATATTTTTCTTTGTCATAAAATGTATCTTAAAGTCATGGCTTCGGCATTTGCTACCACCTCTGTGAGAGACTACTTCTGTCTATTCTAAAAGTTTAAGATACTAAGCAAATGTGTGATTTAGTAATTAATTATTCTAACATTTCCTCCCACGTATAAGCTGGATTTCCGGCCTAAAGCATGAAAATAATTGTGAAGGTAAATAGGGAAAGACTTGAATTCGGGACCATTTGCTCGATATCAACTCGGATTTTTTTACACAATTGCCAACTATTTTAAAAATTTAGGCTATTAGATAAATACATGATTTAATGTTTAAATTCTAACGACCTTTGCCCCGCATGGTCCAGATGACCTTGACCTCTCGGTTATGAGTGATTGGCATACCAAAGAGAAAGGAGAGAGGAATTTTAGAATTTTACGTTTTCACGCTTCGTGAGTAAATCACAAATGGTGGCGGGGTGCAAGCAATAAGTGGCGAGGAATGGAGTGAGGGACAATGGTGGCTGCGAGCAGCTCAGGATGACTATGGAGGTGGAGAGGGAAGAGTGATATTTAGGGTTTAGACTTTTATGTGATATCCACAATTTATTAGGAACATTTTAGCCATTGTTAGATATTTAGATATAGGCCGGTTACCATGTAAATTATGTAGGATTATTGCCAACTACCTTGAGAACTTAAAGTTATTAGATGAAAATTTTCCAACACTTCCTCTTACCGGTATTGATTCGATTTTGGTCTAAGATTCCAACGTGAAAATACCAATTGGCAAGAGGCCTAAAAAGCTTTAAAATCACGTTAAATTTCGTAGAACCACTAAAATCGACTATAATAACCTAAGTTGTTAGATACAGACGTGTGGTTTGATATTCAAATATTCTAACACAACATTTTTTTGAACGACTTCTAAGATCAAACGGTTCGGCATGTATCAATTACACATAATGCATGGTCTCTTTTCAGTGCTTGAAATCATGGCCACGAAATTGCATGTCTCATAAATAACTCAGCATTCACTAGTACCGTACAAGTAGGTAAGCCCCTGTTGACCTTCATTATTTTCTCATCAACATTTCCTCCCTCTGTAGTAAAGTTAAAGTAAATGAAAAAAAAAATGTATTTTCTTCCAAAATAATTCTTCACTTTTTCCTATTTCAACCACAATCTCTCTCTATTTGAAATGTTAACATCTCAAGCTCATTAGCTGGAAAGCTAGGTAAGGCCCTTTATCAACATTTTCTCATCATCTTCTCATGTGGGATTAATCTTTGAATAGAAGAAATTTTGCTTATTGTTTGTTAATTAGAAATTTAAAGACTATTGACTTGAGAGATCATTTCCACAAGGTCTAAGTCCTGCTTTGGCTCTTCATCAGGCTCCATCAATGAATCCACATCCAGCATTTCCATGTCATACCCTTCATCACTAACATGAGCAGCATCAGGTGGACAAGGCAAGTCCCCAAGGAGAGAATCAATGGTGCATCCCTCTTGAAACAACTTGTCGTCGAACGACAGCTCCGGGACCTCGCTGAACTCGAAGCTCGGCACCACACCGTCGCCTGAACTGAAGTCCATCAGCTCCTCCATCCTTGGGTTATCTGATGCTGGCTTGCTCGAGCACACATGGTCGTCGTTTGCCTCCACGGCATGGTCGCCGCCGCCGACAGAAGGCCTTCTAGGGTTTCTCGCAGATGCGCTCAAGTTCAAGCTCTTGATGTAGTCTTGCAAGAGGGAGGCTCTTGGGTACTTGGACCTGCACTTCCTCTTGGAGTATTGTCTCCTCTTCGTGGCATTCCAGTGGTTCTTGATGGAGTTTTCCGTCCGGCCGGGGAGTCTCTTTGCAATCTCAGCCCACTTGTTGCCGATTTCCGAGTGTGCTCTAATCAATATCTTGTCTTCTTCCTCACTCCATGTGTCCTTCTGTAGAATCATGAGTTTTTTGGGTGTGATGGAACACGATAACTCATGCATAGTTCAGGAGAGAAATAATAAGCACATGATAAAACTATGACAGTGAAAGAAAACCTTAATATCAGGTCTTAGATGGTTATGCCATCTCTCCCTGCACTGCTTCCCTATCCGACCAGGCAACATCTGAGCAATGTGAGACCATTTTCTCAATCCGAATTGTTCCACCAGTTGAATCAGAAGCCTGCACTTACATCGAACGACAAGATTTTAACAAAACTCGAGCATATTGGGTTTATGTTCGTAATCGTTACCATGTTGATTAAAAGCGCAGGGGAAACACCAGGTCTAGCACAACATCGTAGCATCAAACCAAACCCGAAACCTGAACTTTTGATAAGAAAATGGGGAGATGTGTGGGAGATCATGTTTCTCTAACCTGTCCTCTTCAGTTGTCCACTGTCCCTTGATCACATGGGGTCTTTTACGAGCTCTGTAAGTTCGTCGTGATGAGGACGACGAGGTGGCCTTGCTCTTATTCACGAGACTTTTCCTGTAATACTCGTTTCCAGCGCTAATGCAAGAGACCTCGTCTGGGACCATGAAACTGATATCTTGATGATAGTCTACCAACAAATGGTTTTGACCTGATTCATTCATCATATCGACCGTTGTCGCAGCAATCAAGCTCCCTCCAACTTGAAAATTGTCCATGACGAGGCCGTGCCCGCCGTTCTCGGGAAAGGGCTTGCTCTCGTACACATCGAGATCTGTAAAAACTTTGTACGGGTAAACATCGAAAGGGTCGAAAGATGCGGTTTGTCTATTGAGTGCATGATTCAAGGAAGAGCCGCCAACACAAAACTGATCGATGTGGTTAAAATCTTGCAGAAAATCACCCTTCGTCGATGAAACAGTGCCAAAGGCGGTTTCATTATTTCTCATGCAGGGTTTGATGCAATTATCAGACAGGTAGACTTGGTGGGAGGCAAGATCTTCATCAAGGTTTGTCTGAAGATCCATGAGATGTCCAAAATGGGATAAGACTGGTGATGTCCGTGGGTGATCAATCATGATTCATGACCAAAAACGGGCATGTTTGAATTCAAGCTGATCTTGGACCGTACTCGACAAAGCCTTATGCTCCCTCAAATAACGTCAAGAACATATATATGGCAAGCTAACCTAGTTCTTTTATGTCTCTTATTAAAGTCTGATACTTATTATGGGTAACGTATGCAGCATTAAAATCTCACATTACTAGCATTAAAAATCCTTCAGCATGCATCTATGGTTATCTACCTTGAGTCAAAGCTAATTAATTTTAAGATTAAACTTCTCTTAATGGTCATCTTCCGTGGCTTTGATGAAACAAGTTGTTTCAAAATATCGCAAGACTTCAGCGTGGTTTTTCTCTAGAAACTCATCAGGGTCCACGAGAAAGAGCTTGGGATTAAATTGCTTGGTCTTTGGAAGTTCCCTGATTAATTAGAGAGCATGATTAAAGAAGACTAGAACTTTGGAATACTTGTGGATCTGTGGCTTGTCTGACTCCAAGGTGACTCAAGTCTCGATTGAACAGTCATTTTCTACGGTCACCAACCCGACTTTAGCACCCTTCACATTTGCAATTGTAGAGGGCAATTTGTGACCTTCCAATTTGACAAGGAAATTGGGGACGAAAGATTGTGAGAGATAGCGAAGAGAAGGGTATATTTCTAGGTTAATCGAGAGCCCGTATGGTAACTATTATGATCCCAAAAAGCAGTTTTGATTAAAATAACTTTTTCCGATTCTATTATCTCGGATGAGTTCTAGAGAATTAGAACGCGTTTGGTAATTGCCCAAATTTTCTCGTTCTCGAAACAGAAACGCGTTTTGATAACTCGCACAAAATTTCTGTTTTCGTGAATAATTGTTCTTCCCAATTTTTGTCATTCAAGTCAAATAATTACGCAGTTACTTTGTAAAACTTCATCCTACATTTCAAAATTAATCGAAGATTAATTCATATTAATTATCTTATATAACATATTGCATATTGAAATATAAAAATAAATCTCAAGAATCATCATGAGTCATTTTTGCTATTTATTGTGGGGTTTCATCGAACTCTTTTGAGCAAGCGGACAACCGACATGAGCAACTCCCTCTTTTTTTGCACTGCTCTACATTGGTGTGCGTTTTTATTCTAGAAAATCAAATCTCGCCTTATTTCATCGAAAACTTAAGAATGAGAGCTTGCTAAGTATTCATGATGGTTATTTTTGTCTTTTTACAAAATTTTCTAAACTAGACTAAGTCTAAAGTACATAAGCCTAGGCAAATCACAATCAATGAAATCAAGTACGCAATTTCTAAATCACATCATAAAACCCTAATGAAGCCCCAAGGGCTTGGAGAAATGTGGTTCAAGTTTAATTGCAAAAGTGTTTATGATTTTTCTAAAAAAGAACAAAATCAGTGAAATCTAGGCAATCTAGGCCCAAATTTATGAAAATGAGATCAAACTAGCCTAATCTAAGCTTCTTCTATTTTTAGGATTTTCATAAATTTTTCTGATTTTTTAGAATTTTTCTAAATTTTTTCTTTTTTATATTTTATTATCTTACATATATATATTGAAAATGAGACCTCGTTTTATTTTAGGTCTACGGAAAATTAATGGGAGAACCGACAAGGAAAAGTGAGAGACGTGAGAATTCATTCTATTTTGTGATTCTCAAAAATGGTTTTTTTTTTTCGTAACCAACTTTTTTTTTTGTTCTTATTTTTGCTCCAAAACTGCTCCCGGGAACAGAATCGAATCGAATCGAATCATTTACGTTACCAAACATGATTCTCATCTTTTTTTATTCCAAGGAACAAAATCAGAGAACTAGAAATGGTTATCATACGTGCCCTAAGTGCCTTGTGGATGCTCTAAGTTAGACTTACTCTTTGGGCGTCTCTTGGGTCTTTTCAAATGACTCAATCAAAGGGCACAAACAAATGAAGGGCAAATCTACTGCTTTTTTTCTTTTTTGGGAGGTTGAGTCTTGAGATAATAGTAAGATACATACATTGATTCAATAATAAGGAGGGCCGATGACCTCATTGACCGAGACGATTGCCCGGATCCGGGAGAGGGTCACGGCCCTCTCTCGATTTTGGCGAGGGCTAGGTCCTCACCTTTGGTTGGCAAGGTTGTCGGCCCTTGCCGAGGCGCCGATGACCTCGCTGGCATTGCCGACACCTCATCGGCATTAGGGCATTAGTCCTAGGCGGAGGGCCCGCCTAGTTTTTTTTTTTTTCTCTCTCTCTCTTTTTTTAATTAAAGTTTTAGATTGTTTTTTTTTATTTTTTAGAAAGAAAAAAATCAAAAAAGAAAATGATGAAAATGTCCTTGACCAAACCGATGAGGTTATACCCTTTTCTATGACTGACATGATCACTTTAGGTCTTTGTTTGAAAAAAATTTACTTCAAGCTCTTGTTTGAGAGAAAGAAGGCATTTTAGGCCATTATTTGAAATAATATCCACTATAAGTCCTTATTTGAAAAAACGAGGGCATTTTAGTCTTTTATTTGAAACAACATCCACTTCGGGCATTTATTTGAAATTTTTCTTATTCTTAATTATGAAAAGTAGATCTTACATAGAAATAGCAATGATTGAAAAACAAAAAAAGAGAGATAAGTGATCAAGTTTACAGTTCATCCTTTAAACTTTAGTTGAATGATTGCGGGCAATTTTGTCTCAAGAGGGTGGATTTAACAGTATAATTGGGTTGAAATAGCCCCACCCAAAAGAAACTTACTTCAAACTCAAACGATGTGATATCCAAAAACAAAAATCAAAAGGAATCTAAAAATTGCTTACTGGGATTCGGCAAGTGAGGTTCTTCAAATTATGATACATGTTTGGATTTGATACTTGTACTTGAATGGAAAGGCTTGCCTTGTTTCACGCAAAGAGAATGAGCTTTCGGTGAGTGAACACAACGTTTCAGACAAGGGTATGAATCTTCGGCGGCTGCAAACTGCGTTTCAGACGAGGAGGTTCGGACAAGGACATAATAGAAAACATGAAATGTTCGAAAACGGGAGGAAGACCTGTAGTTTTTATGTAGTGTTTTAGATTATACTGGGAAAGGTGACACTAGACATGCATCACCTTCACAAGTTAGTGCCAGAACAGAAACTTGGAAATACATATGATCAGTCACAGAAACTTTTAGCACGCGACCACTGATTCCTCCAGAACCATTGATGGCTCAATGAGAACTGACATTATATATTTCTAATTCGAAGAAGAACCGGAAGTGATCTTTCCAAGAGTTGATGGTCCAGGACTGTGAGTTTGCTTTTCCACGACTCCCTTACCGGTAAATTTAGGGCTGAATGCCCTCTGTGACATCCGTGGGCTGAAAGCGGGTTTTATATCCTCGGTCGAGTTCGGGGTCGAACTAGTTATCTTTGGACTATGAGTGCGGCGGATCTCACCACGGCTTCTGGTGATCATTTCATCAAGAATTTCACCGCTATCAATGTCAGTACGTCTTGTAGGGATTTCTTGATCCTGTTTCATAAACCAAAAGCAAAGCATGAAGCATGACCATCTAAATCTTTTTAAAATTTCTATCATGCTGTTGGTTTATGCAGGATAATGCCAGACGTGCTAAGGCTGGTGTATTCAATTGCTATACTAGGGATACGGCGGATTTCTTTTTTAATTACTGAACCCACTTGTTCGAAGTCCATTTTAACCTGCAACATCACTTTGCATATCAATTAGCATATCGGTTTTAATGGACCAAGCAATACTCTAGTTAATATCATCAGAGAAACAAGAGGCTGATTTTAAAAGTGGTTTATCCTAAAGGGGGTGCATGTCCCATTTGACCAAATAGAGGCATGCCCATCAACAGCTATTATCACTTTATTTACTCAGAACAGATTCATACAGCCATAAAGCAAAAATGCAGTCAAGCTAATGCTTGGAGATAACCTAGATTAGCATAAGCCTCAACAAGCTATCAGGCTAAATTTCTACTGGAAAATACCCTGGTTTAAGGCATATGTTAATGCTATGTCCATGTTAGATCCACTAACAGAAAAGGCAAGAATGAGGTCCTCCCAACTTACTTCAAATGACATATTAAAGGGTATGGCAGGGGCTTCCTCATACTCTGCGGCATCCAGGTCTTGAAGATGAGCTCCTTTAAAAAACTTAGGCAGGAAATACTGTCTTACCGGAACGAGAAGCATAATTAAAAGTGGGAACAGGACTCCAGCTATTGGAATCCATGTAATTCCAAAGCACAGGAGCAAGTAAGCTGTCTGGAACAAAGTGAAAAGGGCAATTGTCTTGAAGGGCACAGTCTCGATAAATGTTGCATGGTACTTCTCCAGAACCCTGTCACATCAGAAGATAACCCACTGCTTCTTATTTTCATTCAAGACTAACAGTAATGATAATCATACTAATAACATTGAGAAGAAAGCCTAATGATGACAAAGCCACTCAACTAGACAATCAGTGAATAGATGGATGTTTTGTTCTTCCATGTTACCTAAAACAAAGCTAGATAACAAGTTCGTACAAGTTCTACATTTGGACTAGAGAGAGAGAGAGAGAGAGAGAGCACTTGAGACCTAGATGCCAATGCTGAAAGATTTATCGGGCAGAATCAGGAGCTTACTTGTATCTTCGACTTGGAGCTGTAAAGAGTAACAAGATCCTCTCCCAGAATTGATTCCCAGGCAAGCTTTCAATGGCCATGAAAGCAAAGTAGCCCCAAAGGACAGATGTCGGGATTTTCTTTAACAAAGGCATTGCAGCAACACAAAAACCGACCATCAGTGCCTGCAGCAGATTACTAAGGCGCTGTTCCTTGACTTCGACCGGTAAAAGATCGTCAATATCCTTATCCACATCAAAAATTGTCTCGTCAACGGGAGCATCGATGTAACCAGTACTTGAGGCCAGCTGGATTGTTGAGTCTTTCAGCTCTTTCAGCCCCTATAGCCATCACAAAGTGAGTCTTACCAAAAGCAGGGGAAATTATCATTCAGAAGATCAGGCAGATGAGTTCACCAGCATAGGAGGCATTTGATAGGCCAGGGGAGTCTGCATTTCATTGTAGGCTTCTTGCATATTTCTGTATAGCTGAACAAGATTTGAGTTTTTCCTGATACTTTTCCGGGCTGTTGATGTCAGCTTATTCCGCAGAAGCTGTTTTCAACAAGTGTTTAGTTGTAGCAAGATAGATCTTTAAGAAGACGGAATAACCAAATAGAAACAAAAACTTATCATGAATCGGACGTCTATGTTTGATCTCAAGCGATATATTCTGCAATTGAGTATGCAAAGGACAGAAAAGTAGAACATGCCCAACTCCTTATCAAGCTCTCTTAGGCACATTATAGCTGCAGGCCTACAATAATTGAGACAACATCCACAAGTTCGAGGAATGTTGCAGGTGATTCTAAGCAAGTATAAGTGAGTTTAGTGCCCGGAGAAAATGACTTCGCTTCAGCAGTAAGTTCGTTCTTTAACACTTTGCTATGCCATACATCTCTTATAGTTATGCCTGGCCTTGCTTGGCTTCCAAGTCGAAGGCCAATTTTTTTATATCCTCAAGTTCCATCCAAAAACTGGATGCAGGCCCCACTTTGAGCTTGATCAGCATCCTACTCGGTAAAACCAGAAACATGCCCAAGAAATCTTCCTTTTTCCAGTTATGAGAAGACAGAGAACCTTAATATCGATGACAAAATTCTTTTTTGAACTACTTAATCCCTTAACTGCCAAATATTTATCCATCTCATTAGCAAAGTTCCAAGAATTACCTGATGTTTCAGGGTAGCTAAACTTTTCGTATGCATTGGAGATTGTGGAATCACACCATTGGAAGGAGGAATGCCAATAAGACCGCAGAGAATAGTCTGGTGGGAACCCAACAGATTAAAAGGAGAAAAAGGAACTGTCACATAGCTGGAAAGGAGGTATCACTCACCAAGAAACCCAAAAGGAGGAGGTCATAATGATAAGAGGATGGTTTCTTGAGATTAAACTCCTTTTGTTGGGCAAGTTGAGATGCAACACTGTGATCAAAATAATAAAGCACAGCTATCATAGTTGCTGGGATAAATGCTCCAACTATATATAGAGGTGGCACATTCAGCATTTCCTGTATACAAGAAAGCATGATTTGTGGTCAATACAGAATTCAGTTCGTAAATCCTTCTTCCTGGACAATAGGCCGAAATGAAAAGTTAAAAACCACAATAGATGCATGCCGGAATACACCTTGACAACTGTCCAGTTTGAATATGCCCCAGGAGACCAGGGATTTGGACTGAAAAGTCGCCTAGGAATCCCCCTTGGGACATCTTTAACCGGAATATATGACACTGCTGTCCAGACAAGAACCATAAATGGGACACCATAGTCTGCAATGAATCCTCGTAACCACCCTAAAAAGATCATCACATATTGTTAGTAAAACTCATTAGATCTGAATTGTACTTGCTTCAGATAGAAGAGCGCCTGCTCCCATTGCAGCAACTTTTCATTATACAAATGTTTACAATAACCATGCATAGCATATTAGACAATCATATTTAGGAAGAATTTTAAACATTTCAATAATGGACTTCTTTCAGTGGATTCTTAAAGAATTTATGCAAGGATATATACCTGTTCCATAGCGCCAAGAACGAGCTTTGCGGCTCCTGAGTGCTGTCAGAAGGAGACCAAAGGACAGGACCAGAGCAAACATTCCATTGCCAAATCGCCAAGATGGTAATAGTGCAGCCTGATTGGGATTTTCTCTCTCAGGGATACCGAACTCCTCTATAACTCCCTACATCATTGTATTCATGAATTGAAGGCATTTCAGTCTGTCAAAGACATCTAGTGCTCATTAGCGTACCAGGAGACCCATATATAGATCCAAGTACAGAAGTACCATGAGTTCAATTGAAATGGTAACTTCATAGGGTTCTCCAAGGACATATTGGTAATCACAAATAATTAAGAATTTCTATATCTATTTTTCAATATTGAAAGATGATTAAGCATACTCACTCGTATAGCCTGCTGCATAAAGAGCATAGCAATTAGCAGACCAAATAGCTCTCCAGCAAGCCTTGTAAATCTATTGATTATAGAGCACGCACCCAGAACAGCCAGTAAAAAGAGCAAAAGAGCGGTCCATACACACACCCTATAGGAAAAACGCCATAACAGATATGGTTCAGTTTCTCACTGTGAGTGTTTCTTTTAAAAAAACTTTTGATTTCGGAGTTGGCAGAGGATATTACCATCCTGTCCAGGCAAGGAAGAGCTTCTGGCCCAAATCCTTTCGGTCTTTCACAAAGTCGAACATGAACGTATACATTAAGACAGTTGGTTCAGCAACCCCCAGGATGAGAAGTGGTTGTCCTCCCACAAGTGAGTGAATGACACCACAGAGTGCAGTAGATGAAAGAGTTTGAACTGCAGTAAGGGTTCCATCTGCAAGACACAATTCCATTTGCTGACTTAGGATAGTAATTCCAAGAAGCAAGAAAGGACATGGACAATTAAGAATAAGTTACTGTACCCGTGTTTCTTTCCAACTGCTCCCCAAATGATATGACTGGAATGGCAGAGGCGAAGAATATGTAAGTCGTTGGTGCCAAGATTCTAATGGGTAAAGAAAGGTCGATCAGGAAAGCTTCAATGAGCATCAAAGGATTTAACACGTACAAGTATCAATCATATCTTTGCACTTAGATCAGCCATATTTTATCAAGTACGCTGACCAAATTCCTCCATGTCCACAGTATGTACAGCCGTGAATTAAGATGCTATGTCTGTTCTGCCGTATAATTGAAAATAGATCACATACCTGATACCGGCTTTGATACCACCTGTCCAATCTTGCTTGTAGCACAGAAGTCTTGCTCTAAGGTCATTCTTGATCCCACGAAGGGGAACAAAAGTTTCTTCCATGGTTAATCGAGAGTGTGAAGAGTGTTACGGCCTACTTTTTATTGGGTTGAAAACAACAGCAGGTTAAGAATTATGCTAGAGGCTGCTATTACGGATTTCGCATGAGCAAAAGCAAAGAAACTACAGGAGAATAGACTAGGACATCATAGTCATAATTAAAGTGTGGGAAAGAGCTACAAAGAATATTTCCTGATCAGCTAAGTACCCAATAAAGGGTGTATGAATGAATCAATGAATACGGGAAGTCTTTACATGATTGAGGAATGGTAACCAAAATTTGCGATAAGATTTGCTAACTTCCAGTAGCAAAAGAACCGATTATAAGGGATGGACCTATTTCAGTTCCATTTCCTCCAGCTGTTGCGAAACTAACGAAGGGAATCCATGAAGGACAGGCTAAAAAGAGATCTAATTAGCAAAGAGACGAGGACATTCTCCAAATTAGATACATTTAGCGATTGACCTCGAAAAGCATCACATCTTTCGTCTCAAGAGAGCTTCAAGTCAATCATAGAGTCACCCAGGAAGTGAGCACAAGGATCATGAAATGCAGGATAAACGTCAGGGAACACGTTACATGGCGGCGAATCAAAATCCAGAGCTCGCAAAGACTGCGATGCCGGAGCCGATAACACAAAGTCCTAAGAGCGAAACACACTCGAACTATCGGAAAGCCATTACCAGAGCGAAATGACCGACGACCCGGGATAGATACCGAGCAAATGCTCGAAACCCAGAACGCAGCGGAGTTAACGAAAAGGCATGATCGAGAACACCGCAGCGACCGGTCAACAAGCTTCAGGGGAAATGGACATTTACAAATCCAGCACACAGACCGCACATCAACACTAGAACACGAGTTACATTACTCACAGAGAGGGAAAACGATGCAGAATAAGCGAAGAGTGACAACAAAAGAAGGCCAGAGAACCAGGGACCGAGTATCGGAGAGTAACCCACTAAAGGAAAAAGCGAGCAGAGAGAGATACTCAGGCGATACGAGAGGATTTCTGGCGCGAGCGTGAGATGGAGACAGTGTGCGATGACTGGACATTAAATAACATCTCGCCCACCTCCTCCAGTACTGCTACCAAATACCCAATAATACAAAGCAACTCTCTTTCTCTCTCTCTCTCTCTCTCTCTCTCTCTCTCTCTCTCTCACATCGGTCCCTGCGTGCGTGAGTACGACTGAAGAGAGAGAGAGAGAGAGAGAGAGAGAAGAACGAGGGAGACGACAATGGTAAACTAACGGCTGAAGCTGATCAGAGTTTGTTTCTTTCACGGAATTCATTTCCTTAAGGAGAGGAAAAATGCAAAATTAGTAAGGTTTTGCCTCGAACGTTGCTGAGATCCCCGTAATAATGCTGTGATTCCCGCTTAATTTAAAGGGACGGGGGAACTCCGGACGTGAAAATTTAAGATTTTTCCCGGGAGATACCACCAAGGCACGCCACGTAATACCGAATGCTCGGCGATCGGGCCAGCTCGATCCAGGGACCGGCTCGAACAGGCCTTGCTTGGCCGATTCGAGGCCAGCTTGCTTACGGGGGACTCGTCCGGTTTCCGATTTCAAGATTTAAAAATAGGCTTTGACATATTTTATTATTGTACTTGTATTTTGAATTGGACGATTTTGCCCTGGAACATGAAACCCAAACCCCTGGAACCTAACCGGTTTTGACCCAGTTTACTTCTATCCCCGAGTAAGTTCTTTTGATCTTTTTTTTTAGAAGTAGAAAATTTGTTAAAATTTAATATGTTCAACTTATTATTCTCAAAGCAGAAGAGAATTATATTCATATTTAACGTATGCATTGTGTGTACATATAATGACACAATAATAATAATAATAACAAAAGCCTTGCTGGTTCAACAAGGTCGATTCTTGATTTCAAAAACTGAAAACTAATGTCGGAGTTTTTCTTCTTTTAAAGGGCTCTGAAAGTTATGTATCTGAATCATTTGTTGTATGACTTTCGTGTTAGGTAGTCATGACATTGACATGTTCAAGTTACTCTTAAGTAAGGGGCCGCATTGTGCAAGTTGCGTGCTGAGTACCCAATTTCGTATTCGTCACGAGTGACATGCCTTCTGAAATTAAGGGGGTGAACATTTTAATAGGGATCACACTAGAATGATAATGTGATAAGATAACGGTAGAATGTTAAACATAAGATCGAGGTGAGTCCGCGCCATGATTGTTATATATATTTTGCCATTCATAACACCATCAGACCGTATACACTGTCGCGTTTCTCAAAACCCTTTTAATAAATATAATTGAACCAGCTTGTGCATGAGGAGACGCATTACATGTGTGTGATCTCAAAGGATGCAATTTTATTGAGCGGTCGGACAAGTTCGGGAAATTGGCTAGCTATATATCTATTGAAACTATGACGATTTTATTTTAAACTCTTTTCTAATTTTGTCAACATAGTTTTAAATCTTTGCGCAAAATTTTAGTGCAATCATTTCAACCATTGACCATCGAAAAATTGCTGACATGGCCAACTTGTATATCGCTATTTGCGCAAAGGTTTAGGATTATAGTGGCAAAATTGAAAGAAAAAATTTAAAATAAAATTGTCATTCGTGCCATAAATTTAGAATTGATTGGATAATTTTGTTGGTCAAACAAGATTTCCCTAGATCTTTTTAGGTTGGATCTTGATAAAGTGTACCCACGCACTCAATCCTGAAACGAAGTGGAACGTCCATGGTGCACGTGAACATCGAACGATTCATCCAATTTTTTCTAAATTGCACTTACCTTTTGCAATGACATTGTACATATCACTTACAATGTCCCCTGAAACCTGCCTACAGATCACGTATTGTCCTAACAAATTGTGTTTCTTTAATGGTATGTGATTGTGCTAATCCGACACTTGTCGTTTCGCAATTGGCCACCCAAAAACAAAAAGGAAAAACCGACCTCAATTAAAAAACCAGCATAACTGAGGTTCTTTTAAGATCAATTTTGACACAGTAAGCTGATGCAACATGATGTCATATACCTTATCAAATCTCATCAGTTAATTGTAGATTAACTTGTGTCTCGAAACATATTTAATTCCTAAATCGTTACTTGTGGAAACCTAGTAGGACACGCTTACGTAGCAGAGATCTCCAAAATATTTATAGATAAAATAAGGAAAAATCATCGGATCAATCCCAAACTTTTCGATCTTGTCAATTTTGTCCTAAATCTTTGCTCGAAATTTCAATGTACTTATTCCTGGCCAATTTTCGCCGAAAATGGCGGATGTGGCGATCTAGTGATCGCCGGCCATCCTACGTCGCACAATGTTATGACAAGTGGTTTATGGTGAAAATTTGTCGGAAGAACTACATTAGAACTTTGCGCAAAAGTGTAGGATTAAATTGAAAAACTTAGGACTGAATTAGCATCCGTACAATAAATTAAGTAGCCGATTAGATAATTTCCTCTAACTAGATGATAAGTAGAAATAATTAAAGTGTATGCAACTCCAAGTACAATCCCTTTAACTTTGTAATTAACTAATGACCCATTTAAGGGAAGGTTAATGAACAGGCACGATGATTTATGGAGGGAGAATGGTGCAAAATGTTCTAAACTTATTGTAATTTTACCAATGCAATTCTAAACCTTTTAATTTGCCATTTGAGTCCTAAATCTTTTTACGCTTTGCCAATTTTGAGCCGATCTAGCCAATTTTGATCGGAAATCGCTTACATGGATGTCGGGTACTGTCGTACGTGGCATAAACGATATTGAAATGAAAAAACTCTAATAATATCTTAATATATATGGAATCTTTATTAACTTTTTATTAATTCTTTATTATTTCATTTTATTTTTTTTTTTTTACATTTTGGGCCGGCGAGGTCGGCTAGAAATGTATAAGAAAATAGAGTATAAAAAATAAAAATAAAAAAATTAATAAAATATTAAAAATTATTTACGTCATTGCCGACCGTGCCATGTAGGATTGCCGGCGTCCATGTCACAATTTTCGGCCAAAATTAATCGGATGGACTCAATTGGCAAAACGAAAAAAAGTTTAGATTTGCCAAAAAAATTGGCAAAATTAAAAAATTTAAGAGTGAATTTGACGCAAGGGAAATGATAACAAGAGAAGCTTTCCAAAGAATATACTGAAATTAATAGAATAAGTTTTGTTTACATAGGGCGGACGTACTTTATATAGATAAGACTTTTTTAGGAATTAAGAATCCTTAAAGATAACATAAAAGAAAATATTGAAAATCAAACCTAATCAAATCCAAAAAAATTCAAATCAAGTATTGTGAGTATCTATATTGCAAAGTTTCCTAAAATCAAAAAATTGCCCGAAAACCTATCTAAATGACTTCGAAACGTGAAAATTCGACGTACATCATGGTAAAGGTCGTTTCACTTTAGCCGACCGAATTTGAATGCAATCTGAGCTCGCTATCCCCAATCGATGAATTAGCGGTGGAATCGCCCTAATTTCTATCAATCATGTTTTTTCAAGAAATCACACGCCGGTTATTCTACATCGAATTGGCAAAAATGCAATATGTTTAGAACATTTTGAAGAATTTTCCTGATTTTTAAGTCACTATCCCATGTTAGGTGAGATAATTAGAGATTTAATGTATGATTAAGTGTACCTTTTAGTTTTCCAAATGGTCCCCTTCCCTAGCAACCTGAACGTGTAATGAGCTGATTGAACCCCCAAAATTGCGTGCATTTTGAATACTCCCTTCCAACCACAACGAGCAAGGATCACGTACATTGTTTCATATACTCAACAATGTTGACAATGCGCTGTACCATAAAGGAATAGAAAAAAAGATACATGCTCGACAATCTGAGCTAAAAATCAATTAAACCCCACAAAGATACATGTTTAATCCACTATAATGGGAAGGAGTCAGGCACATTAATATTTCTTAGGCTCTGTTTGTTTCGCGAAGATGAATGATTTGAAAAATATTTTTCTAAAAATAATAATTTATATTGCTTAAAGTAATTAATCAATGAATAAAATTATTATTGATAATAATTTATGTCTAAACATTATTATAGACGATGAAAATGTTTTCATCCTGTGGACAATCCGTAGACACATGTGCCCGAAGCACGAGGGGAAAATTTAAAGCGGATCATCGGGACATGAGGAATTTATCAGGAAAAATGATGGAGAGGGATGTATAACCTAGGTGCAGGCCCCACTTTGAAGGAGGGGACCGCAGGATCGCCACACGCCGCGCCGCCGGGTGGGCGGCGTGTTCCATTTTATTTTCCCATCGTTATTTATTTTAAACGGTTGAAACAATTCTTAACAATGTGTTTGTTCAATAAGAATAAACGAGCGTTTGTCGAAAAAAAAAAAACGGAACCTCGTCCAAAGTCGCTTTTTCCAAGTCGTTTCAATAAAAGTCTTGAAAGAGTATCGATTTTGAAAATCTCTGACCTCCATTTCGAGAAAGGCGACGTTATATCGGGAGACAATTGTAACGCGAGCAAATGTCTAAGGACAAAAATACGTGACAACGCATACGTTTCCATTGGTTAAAGTTGCCAATCTTATTATAAAACAACGAAAATAATAACAATCTAAACAAATTATAGATCATCTAGTTGATAATATTTTATAAGTATATTTACATCTTGAGATACATCAAGTTCAACTTTGACGTATGCTCGATTAGATGATCTTCTACGATACTTAATATCATGAGATAAAAAGCACAACGAACCATTAATAAAAACAAAAGTAATGGATAGATTTCAAGAGAACAACAAAAGTTGTTTATCTACAAACGAAGTCAAAGATGAAGGAGAAGAGAAGAAAGGTTGGCAAAGCAATTCGGAATAGTCCAAGGGGAAATACAAAGCAATACAAAAGGAGGAGTATGGATACAAGAAATATAAAAGATGCGATGAAATCATGGTAATTACAAGAGTGATAAAACGCTAAGTGTAAGACTAGATAAGATATAGAACCCTCAAAAAAACCGCAGATTCAATTATTAAACAAAGAAGGGTACAAACTATTAGAAGAAAATAAAGATCTTGAAGAGTGGAAAAGAGTGTAAGAAAAGAAAAAAAAAAAACCACAAGAAGGTAAAGGTAAAGTTTGTAAACTAAACAGAGCAAAGAAAAAAAAACAAAGGGAAGAGATTTAAGGGCAATCAATAGCAATGAAAGGAAACAGAGCGGGATGAGAGCAACGATAGATGTGCCAAAAAAAACTCTATATGGAATTCATAACTCGAAGGCGAAAGATTGCTCAAGATACATAAAACGGACACTAAATAATGTCATGATGTTCGCAAGAATTTAGGGATTCTCCTTAGCAAGAATGGCTTCAAGTGTTGTATCCGATAAGTTGTACTCTCCAAAATGAGATGTATGAGGAAAGGGTTATGAGTGATGGTTGTCAAGTGAATGTAATTTAACCAAAGCGATATGAATAAAGCCGCTCTCTGTGCGAGTCTCCTAATATTGGCATGCTACAGGACACGTTAACTATAAATATAAAGAAATTAATTAGTATGGGACTAGCCAGTTGATTGTCCAAATGAAAAGCCAGTTGAATAAGTTTTAAGCCTTTCCATCAGATAATAGAGTTCGAACCTTAGATCTAATACAAGATATTGGATAAAGCATACCTCAGAGGTGTAAGAATACTTTATCACTATAGATGATGTTGAGATATTAGTATATTGCTGAGAAGCTTTAAACTTAAAGCGTAACAAAAAACAAAGTAAAGAAGAGGAGGTGAATATGAATTTCCTTTGAGGTTGTCATTGGTATTATTCACACACCGCTCTAACGCCAATAAGTAGCGGAAAAACCATCGTTAAAGGAACAAAATGCATGTTAAAACCACAGAGAATCTTATTTGAATAGAGTACCCACAAAAGTACAACAAGCCCCAGAGGAAAGCAACTATTGGGTGTGGCTAAGGTTGCGGTTAGCCTAAAAGGTTAAAATAGGACCGAAGACTATTATCTTTACGGAATGCATATCGTTTGTTCACAAATCGAGATCCGATATACATGTTATCGATCATTGAATCAAGGGACGCTCGTTTTTGAAAATATATTTCCACAGTATATGAGCCAATTGAAAATAATAAGAGGTCTCGAGATACTACATCTAGAAGTGATCCGATGGAGGATGAACCAGACGTAGTAAAAGGCAAAGGACTACGTCCTGGAAGTTCGACATATTTGTTAGAGAATGAACCTCGGACATATAAGAAGCGTGACATCTCCGAAGCATGCCGGAAAGAAGCTATCAATAGTAAGTTGAATCCATCTCAACCATACTTGTGACCTCTCAACAAGTAAGTGGATATTTAAGAGGAAAATGAAAGGATGGTACTATGATAAGTATAAGGCCAGGCTTGCGTAAAAATCGACAACGAAGGTATTTTGACACCTATTCACCACAAATTACATCTATACGGATTAATTCTATAAACATAACTGAAATTCATCAAATGGATGTCAAACACTTTCTAAAGGGGAGGAAGAAGAAATATATTACAGCAACCCAGACAAGAAATAATCAAGCACTATAGGCTAAGCAAGCAAAACAATGGCTTTTAAATTCGCAAGTTATGTTGTCAATGGTTCAAAATTAATGAGTGTGATAAATGTATACGTTAAGAACACTAATACTTCTCATAAGTAAATTATATGAAAATGGAATAGAGTCATTTTAGGAATTAAAATCCGTAAAATATCCGAAGGACTATCTCTATCTCAATCCCATTACATTGAGAAGATTCTGAAAAGGCAAGAATCAGGCATATCAGACCAAAGATGTTAATTTACATCTTTCAAAGAATAGGAAGTAAGGCAAATGAGTATGCTAGTATACTAAGCATAATGTATGTCATGAAGCACTAGAATAAACCATACAATTAGTCCAAATGAAAATCATTGAAAGCTTGAAGCGTATTGGGCTCTAAGCATACCAAGATTATCTTGCATTAAGAGACCAGGGATGAGCAAATGGATAAGCACTAAAGACACAAAATCAACAAGTGATATTATACACGCAGAAATCATCCAACAAACTTTTGCAGATCACAGGAATGAATTATAGCTGAAAAGCGGAAAAATTGAAGATATTCCTAATAAACCAGTATGCATACATTGGAAAGCCAAAGGAAGGGCAAGGAAGATGTATAAGTAAGTCTGACACATACGTAAACAACAACTTTCTAGTGGAATTATTACAATGACTATGAAGTCAAAAGATAATATACGGATCCACTAACAAAAGGCCTAATAGAATAGTTTAAACATGAAAGGAAGGGTTTAAGGCATAAATAAGCCACAACCTACCTTGTTCCAGATCTAGGTTCAAAGGACAAAAGTAAATATAATTTATTACTCATTCCTAGAGAAGAACTAATAGAAGGTTAAGAAAAGCTTAATGATTATGAATTGAGTATGGATATACTATATGTTGAAATCACCTATGTAGTGGAAGTAGGGCGAGAGAATTGAAAGGCCGATTAAAACATAGAGACGAGTGTTCATGGCCAAGAACAACAGAACAACTTTGTCGGAGAAAGTTATGTGATTTTTATTGTCAGGCTTATACCAAAGGTCACAAAGACATCAAGTCTTGACCGAGTAAGTCGATAGATTTCACTAGGGAAAGTTCAAAGTTTGACTACTTATCCCGATGTAACTATCTCTCAAGGAATAATCGCACATTACATTTCAGCATATACGAAGAGTCGTGATGTGAATATCTCATTCATGTGGGGATTGTTGGGAATTTATCCTAGAGTGAATAAGAAGGAAATGTGGGAGTCACAGGATGAGAGGTAGATGGGAGATGAGTTTATTAAGTGGAACCTTACAAATGGGTTTGGGCCAAGGGCACCCCACTTAAGGAGGAGGACAGCAAATGGATCCCAACGCCGCGGATATGCCGGGTTTGGGTCGGGTCGGGTCGGCTGGGCTTCTTGTGTTCCATTTTTATTTTTCCCATCGGTTATTTATTTTTGCCATGTGAAAATTCTTTGAACAATGTGTTTGTTCAATAAAGAATAAAACGGATGCGTTTTTGAAAGCAATCGAATAAATGCAACTTCAAAGAAATCGTGGTGATTGTGAACCTCGTCCAAAGTCAAGCTGACTCTCGTTTTTAAGTGTTTCAATATAAAAGTCTAAGAGTTATTTACGCGCGTTTTTGGAAAATTCTCTTGAACTGCATCCCTCATACATTTCTGCGATTATTCGCAATCGTTAGCCTTTGAGAAGTATCGCGAGGAACGCGATCCGTTCTATCCGGGAGACAATTGTCCAACGCCGGGTACGATGAGGGGCAAATTGTCTTAAGGACACAAGAAATACCGTTGGGCTCGGATCAATCTTCGCATACTCGTTTTCTCATTTGGTTAAAGGTTTCTTCCAATCTTATTTCCGTTCATACGAACTTACACGAACGAACAATTCCAATAACAATGAGAAGGTCATGCATATGGCATGTGAGGATTGCCGTGATTATCGATTTGTTGGAGAATGTTGGATTGCTTATCGATAATGATATAAACTAATGTCATGTGTCGTCCAACCAACAAAACACGATGAGAAAAGTGAAATAGTTGCGGATTCTTGCGCCAACAACAAGTGATACCACCAAGAATTTGAAGCATCTTTGGGTACACACGCTTGAATTAGTAGATGAACATTATTTGAACATTCGGCGGGAGAATGACCATGACGGTTACACAAGTCGTAATATGACCACATGAAGGCTCGGTCGTGAGATTCACGATGAGTAAAGAACGTGGGCACGATCGATAAGGGTGAAAAAGAGAAGGATCAAGTCACTACAAGTCATTGGAAAACTGTCGACGGTTACGTAGTTCATTGCATAGGCTAGAAATAACTGCTCAAGGACGTGGTCCAGCGGTTCATGGAGGATAGTAAACATGGAAGCAATTGATAAGCATGTTTGAAAGTTGCAACCGTCGAAGAGCAGTTATTCGTTCAACCACTATAAATATCACAAAGCATCCATCAGGAAAGCCCCAAAACAAATCAAAAAAATTTATCTTTATTTTTACTTTCTGCATCGCACTTTAAATTCCTTAGCCGAAGTTTTCGATTCTCGTCATCAAGTCAAAGTTAGGCATTTATGTTTATCCTAAACACTCGATGTTGAGTCAAACTCTAGTGTAGTGTTGAAGCGTGTTCAAGCTTTGTCGTCAAGTCAAACTACGGCGAAAGTTTATATGTGTTGGTTCATTTGTAAGAATTGTACTCTCTACACCTTTCTGTTGAGTCAAACTTTGGTTGGATTTACGTTTTTATAATTTATTGAAGTTTATGCCTATTGATTTTCCTAATTTTCTGAATCACGTTGTCCGGAATCGTTAAGGGACCCTTTTCCTACATTTAAAAGCCAAAGAACTAATTTAAGTGAAAGATATTTTGTCATGGTAGAAATTCTGTCGAAAAATGTCAATACATTTTTATAAGTGATACACACGACCATCTTTAGGAAAATGTTTTTTAAAATATTTATTTTTTGCGAAACAAAAGGAGCCTTAATGCTGCTTGACTTGATAAGAGAAATCAAACTCCAAAAATACCCATTTTTCTTGTTTATGCAATGTTTTTATGTGGAGATTTAAAGCATATATGAGGGATATTCCATGTTACGTTTTCAGATGCTTGGTACCATCGATTTCCTCAATGACTCGTCTCCATGTTATTCCAAAGAGGAAAAATAGATGACGATGGCATAAACCTAATCTTGTGAAGAACACAGCATGCATGTCCTCTCTCTGTTTTTTTTTTTTTTTGGGGTTAAATCCATGAAGATAATAAGAGGACTTAACACAAGTCAAAATCCACTTATGCAATCAGTGAAGAGGGAGTTTATTATTGTTAGGATTCGGCGCACAATCAAATCGAAGTAAAACGTAAAGCGAGAAAGAGAATCGAGACACGAGATTTTAACTTGGTTCACCCTCAAATTAGGCTGGATCCAAAGAAATGATTCTATTATAATTAGCACATCGCACTTCTCATTACATCACTCAATTACAAGCAAAAAGAGAATGTATATATATATATAATATAATATATATATATATAAAAAAAAAAAAAAAAAAAATATATAAGCAATAGTTATTTATGAGCTCGAGCTCAAACTTCCACTGAAAAATTATGAGCTTGAATCGTGAAAGCCCTATGGTGTCTAGCGAGACCCACGTACTTTCCTATCGCAAGGGAATATGAACCACACCCCAATAATTATGGCCTTTTAACTTAGCTTTATTGTTTGATATAGCTTTCGTAATGTGCCACGTGGTTTTTTGTGTCTAATAGATTTAATTTGGAAAAAACGACATTAAAAGTCTCATGACTTTTATACGGTGCTCATTTCAATGCCAAATTTTTTTGAGTGATCACTTGAATGTCACTTTGGTAAAAAAATAAACTAAAATTGATGCCATCAGCAGCTTGTGGCCGGGATATCCATGTGGCATAGATATATCACAAATTGGCCGACATGCTCGCCCAAACATCTAATTAACAAAAACTACAAGAATCGATGTTGTTTTGACCCTATGGATAAAAAAGAAATTAGGGCTAGAATATGAATAATACGCAGACTGAAGCTCCTCTTTGTGGCCAAATCGAAGAGCCGTGAAACCTTCTCCTTCTCCGCAAGGTATCATCAAGCCCATTTTAGGGAAAAGTATACTTTTATTGCCAAAGTTGTATTCGGAGATTACTTTGGTGTCGAAGTTTCAATCGGATCACTTTAGTGTCAAATTTTAAAAAAAACGATCATTTTAGTGCCAAGTCCTATTTGGCCCACCAAAATATAGCCACTTTATTAGAAGGAAGAGCAAAGAGTCAACGGCAAAGCCTCACGACATTGTTTGACATGGCCAAAAAGAACCCTAAATCAGCCAATTGAACAAAAAAATCCCCAATTTGAAACTTTAGCCCCAATTTTGGTTTGTCCCAAAAAAATCACCGGTCATAATTGCAAATGGAGGGCTTCACGAGCGGCTTTAGCAGCGCCTCAAACCCTAAATTAGCCAATTCAAGAAAATCCCCAATTTCAAAGCTGCCTAACCCCATTTTGATTTGCCAAAAAAAAAAAAATGACATCTCACACTTGGAAATGGGGGGCTTCATGAGCAGCGAGTGCGATGGCGAGCGACGGAGCAAGCAACGAAGAAGTGATGGGATTGTGAAGGGGAATGAGCAGGAGACAACATCGCGAACTTTGGATTTTGTTTCGCAAAGGAGACGACCGAGCTTTGGCTTCTATTTCGGGAAGGAGCAGACTACGTCGTGCAAGGGGATCTTTGAGCGAGATAACATCTTTATTCACGAAAACGACGCCGTTTTTAGATGTGGTGCCATGTCGGATGAAACGGCTTTGTTTTCTCAAGTCCACGTGGATGGATTTCTCAAAAAAATTCCAACTCATGAAAAAATTTTAATTCAAAAAGTCACGTATTATTTTTTGCCGGAAATTCTCGTCGAAGGCACCAAAGTGATCCTTTTGTTTTCGACTTGACACTAAAGTGATCCGATTGAAACTTTTGATTCCAAAATGATCTCCGTACATAGTTTTTGATACTAAAAGTGTACTTTCCCCCCGTTTCATGGTGGGATCCGAATTACTACTCAGCTTGCTGGAGCGAGCTTTGAAAGTTGAGTTAGATTAAGAATTTGATGGTGATGACATATCCGCTATTAAATCACGTTTTCATCCAATAGCTTAAGGTTACTCTTTTTGAACCCACTCACCGTGTCCCAACCTAACTCTTCTTTTGATCAAATTACTCCCACATCATATCCACAAATCCTCTCTACTTCTCTGCAGCTCCTCCACTTCCATTTCTTCTCTCAATCATCCTATGCGTACTTGTGCTAAATCTAAAATCTCTAAACCCATAATTTTTTTAATCTCTTTCGCTCTTTTCACAAAGAGAAAGTGACTAGCTATTCCAAGATCATTCTTGACCCATGTTCGAAATCGGCTATGGTAGATGAAATTAATGCCTTGGTCACTGAACACACATGGGATCTTGTACCACTTGATCCTTTTAAGAATTTATTCGGTTGTAAATGGATTTTTAAGGTTAAGCAATGGAACTATCAAATGCTTTGAAGCTCACTTCGTTGCACAAGGATTTAAGTAACAGGCGTGATTGGATTATGATGAGACTTTTAGCCTAATCGTTAAACTTGCTACAATTCAGGTTATTCTCTCTGTTTCTATTTCATCAGGATGGACCATCCACCAACGATGTTAGGTTGCCTTATTGCATGTCATCCTTTGTGAATAAGTTTACATGCACCAACTTCTCGATTTCTCTAATATTGAGTTTCCAAATCACGTGTGTCGTCTCCAAAAATCTATTTATGGTTTAAATCAAGCTCCACGTGCATGGTTTCTTCTCTTCAGCTATTTTTTGTAATCATTTCGTTTCATGGAGCGTAAGGCTGATCCGTCGTTATTTGTCTATGCTTCTTTTTGGGGTTGTCTATTATCTCCTTTTGTGTGTTGATGATATACTTGTGACCAGTGATACTTCTCATTTACTACGATCTTTGACCACTCGACTCTCATAATAATTTGCTATGAATGATCTTGGACCACTTTACTATTTCCTAGGCATTGAGGCTCATCACCACTCTAATAGTACACTTTTATTTAAAGCTAAGTATGTCGATAGACTTTTGTGCAAGTTTGATCTTGTTAAGTTATAGCCTGTAATCATTCTCTTGACCTCAAAAACTCTGTTGTCTACTAACAACGTTGAGCTTCTCACTTGTCCAACACCGTATCAACAAATGATTGATGGTCCATGAATAGATATGATATTAGTTTTGATGTGAACTTGTTTTGTCAATTCATGCATCAACCCAAATTACCTCATCTACAAGCCGTCGATGTATATATTGGTATTTAGTTGGCACACCCATAGGTTGCTCATTGAGCGGTGCTCTCCCACCTCATTGACTACTTATGTGGATGTAGACTGGGTGCGGTGCGTTGATACTCAACTTTCCACCTCAGGTTTTTGTGTATATTTAGGTGCACCAATCTTATTTCATGGAGTGCCAAGAAGCAACCCACTGTAGCCCATTCTAGTACAAAGGCTGAGTGTCGTGTTGTTACTCACCATGTTATTGAAATTATTTGGATTCATCATTTACTTTATAAGCTCGAAGTCCCACTTTTTAATCATCTCATTGTTTATTGTAATAATATCTTTGCCACATATCGTGGTCTTAATCCCGTATTTCATGCTCGCACCAAATACATTGAGTTGAATTTTCACTTTGTTCGAGAGCGGGTTGTTTCGGTGATCTACGTGTTCACTATGTACCCATCGTGGATCGGCTAGCAAGCATATTCACCAAGTGGCTACTTAGTCCGAATCATGCGCTATTAAGATCCAATCTCTCAATTGTTACACCTAGTTGGGATTGAGGTGAAGTATTAACATGTAATTTATATGTATAATGGGGTATTTCGTAATTATGTTTTTTAGGTACCTTTATTGTAATTAATCACTCCTTTAAATACATATCATAAGATCCTAATTTGGGGTGAGCCATCATAATCACTTTGTCGTTATTTTCTCTCTAACTTTAAACATCGATCCCTGCTTTTGTGCTAGCCGATGTACACGATGAAGTGGCTTTTGGGCATGCCCAAAGGAAGGCCTTCTTGATCGCATGTGCCCTTGTTATTGCCTGCCCACAATTTGCTTGGTCAATGTAGTTTGAGAATGCTTGCTTAATTCCCTGAGAACCCTCTTTTTTTTTTTTCTTGCTCTTTACTATATTCTGTTTTTCAAAATTAGAGTTAAGAAAGAAGAAAAGAATAGGGAAAGATAAGAAAAATTGACAAATTTGAAAGAATGTAAAACAAATCTTCCAGACATGTTGGTCGTCGGAACCTCCATTTCTCTCCCTCTTCTTCTTCGATGTTGAGGAGCCATGATTCCTCAATTTCTCTTCTTCTCCGGTCAAGCTAGAGAAGACTCAAAAGATTAGGGTTTCATTTTCAAATCGATTTGGGAGAACTTTTGGCTTTTTTTTTTGCCACAGTAGTCAAAGATTATCCACATTAGACTCGAGTTTCTTCTTAAAATAGTCGAGCCGGAGTCAAAATCTAAAAAGCCACGTAACGGCGAATCGCCCGATTAAGCGCTTAAGTGATTGATTCTCCACCGACGTGATACTCAAGTGGTCGTTGGGAATATTTTGGCACTGAAGTGCGTGCCATACCAAAGTTATAGTATTTATGGTGTCATTTTTCCGATGTAAATTACAATCACATACGATACACGAATCATACGCGTCAATTTTTTGCAAAATTCACATGTTTATATAAGATTATCTTGAAGAGGATAAGTCCATCATCAGCACCCTCTTTCGGCAAAGTTCTCTACGGCTCTGATACTTTCGATTTGACCCTTGCAATCGTAGTCCATCATCAACACCTAGGTTTCCAGTTGCAAGAACCCGACATTTCCTCAGTAGTGTATGTCCCCCGAAGATAAAGTGACGCAAAAAGTTTGACTAGGAGAGAGAAAGGTGTGTCAAAAGTGATCACATGGATAAATTAATAATGGAGCTATTAAAATTCATTTTTTTAAAAAATACGCGATGAACGTACGTTCGCGAATAAATTTATTATCTCTTGCAGATTGGGTGGAGGAGCCATGCATTAAGATTTATATTATCCTTGATGCAAATGTTTATATTATATAGTTTGATTTCCTGCATGAGGACAAAAATGCGACGATAAGCTAAGGTTGGTTTTTGACTAATACATTTGATACAAAATGTCGCTGCGGCTGAGTTTTGCTGAGAGGGATCCCTGACCTTCCTTGCCCAACTTGCTGGCCTTTGTTTATGTTACAAACATCATCATTTTACATCTTCAAAAGTGAGAAGAGGTTGGGCATTATGTAACTTGTCCATTAGTGACACCAGTGGCTGGCAGTCATTGCTCGTGACCAAACTTCTTTTTTCTGGAAAAAAAAAATTGTCAAAAAAGGTCATAAATCTAATGTACGGAGATCAATTCAGTGCTTAAGTCTTTTGACAATTTTGCCAATTCAGTCATAAACCTTTTACTTATGCCAATTTATTCCTAAACCGTTTGACGGTTTGCTGATATGATCCCGAATCTTGCTCTGCAGCTTTTTCACATGTAAATTGGCACAAGTGAAAGGCTTAGGATTAAATTGATGAATCATAAAATGGTTTAGGATTAAGTTGGCACAGCCGAAAGGTTTAGAATTGAATTAGCCGTCGTACGACTATGGTGTGTTTAGGATAATCATCCCCTAGTTTTTTTTTTGGGCTTGGCGAGAGAAAAGGTTCTCCAAGTTGGGTACATCAAGAGCCAGCTTTTTGGCATTTCTATTGTTGAACCAAGGTGCTTGCTCCATCACTTTTCTCAGTGTCTCCCCCGAAAAAACAAAGTTAGGGATGGCAACAACGATGTTTTCAGTGTGCCTAATTGAACTTTCGTCAACTGAGTGTTGTCACGATGTCAACCACTTCATTTAGGGTGTTAAAGATATTTTAACATACGCTAATAAGAATGTCTGAACAACAACAGAGACATAGAGACTTGAGAAAAGAAAATGTGTTTGTGTTTCTTTGTTGATTTTTTGGTGGGAAAATAAATGTGTTCTAATTAGTGGCAACGACGAATAGTCGATGTATGTCAGCGGGGAAAAATTGTTATTTAGTCAATTGTCATTGGAGAAAAAAAAATTCTTGTTAGTGGTACCAATATACAGTTTAGATCACAAATTAGCCGTGTATTTCTACCCCAAAAGAATAAATCATTGGTGGAGGGAAGCTATATGCATATGTTACATATTGTAATCACGTACGTAGGCGGCGTGAGATTTATGCTTAGCAATCTCCCTTGCGCATAAGCACATGAGTACCCGGCTCCTATTATACGAGCAACTTGTGATTCCACCACGGGCGAATGAGTTTGAAAGATGAGTGTCGTGAATTGAATTATTGACCTGTGCTATGACGATAATATGTTAGAAACTTCAGCCCAAAAAGTTAACCCGATAACTAGGTGGAGAGAGACTACACGAATTTGCTAAGCACATTTGACCCTCTAGACAAATGATGCGGGATTATGTTTAACAAAGTAGCTTTATATATTACTTCAAAAGGGGTTCTTCAAAACCTCGTAATATATCTGTTGACAAATATATCTCAGGGGATGTTGCCAAAATTTAGAGTTACCTCTGAGATCAGCTTGTGGGATGAGGGTCCTTCTCGACCACACACTTAAATTTTTTTAAAAAAAAATTAAGTTTAGGTATGGTCCTTAAACCAATCAAATTAAGCAAAGAAGAATAGTAAAAAGAGAAAAAAAATTGAGCAATGTAAATATTTTTACAAGTTGTGAATGGTGGGTGCATGATGATCTAGGGATGTTAGGTCAAGGATAAGGTTTTCACGGGCGACAATGGATCCCACATGTTCTGTTGGAAAGCAACATCGTCGTTTATCGTTAAACTATGTTATAATATTCTCTAATCGACACTAATGAAAGAAAAGTTGGGTTTTGATAATGATTTGTTTTGACATTTTTTATATTTGATTAGGTTGTCTTAAGTGCGTAACATACGACTGTTTCCTAATATCTTCCAAAAGGGTCAAGTCCTCAAGTAATTAAGAAGTTGCTGATTCCGTTAAGCTCCATCAAATCTCGACGTATGCGACTATCCTTTTCTTTCGTGTTTTATTTTACTTTATTATATATCATTTTAACTTTTTCGCTGATGTAAAATATATGATTATCATGGCGTTAATCATTAAAATCATACTAAGGAAGCATGGTGGCAAATCAAACTCAAGTAAGGTGCATGGCACAACATGAATCACAGTCCTAATTGTTAGTATTCGGCGTACAATTACAACGAAATAGACCGTAAAAGCGAGAAAGATAAATCGAAACACAAAATTTATCCCGATTCACCATTAAACTAGGGCTATATCCAATAGATGATTCAACTATAATTAATACGTCATACATCTATCTTACATCATTCAATTATAACCAAAAGATACTATGTGTAATGGGCCCAAACCCAAACTCCTAATAAATTACGGGTTTAAATTATAAAAGCACATTAACATCCAAGAGGTGCTCCCTCCTTGATACCCCCGTCCGGGAAGCTCCCCTGGACCCCTGCCAGCTCATCAACGAGCGAGAATCTCGTGCTTTCCTGTCGATAGGAAGTACTAATCACAAT
Source organism: Rhodamnia rubescens (assembly GCA_021437795.1). Taxonomy (NCBI): domain Eukaryota; kingdom Viridiplantae; phylum Streptophyta; class Magnoliopsida; order Myrtales; family Myrtaceae; genus Rhodamnia; species Rhodamnia rubescens. The sequence continues at coordinate 5,269,290 of JAILYA010000002.1, read as the reverse complement.
CAATACCAATATCAGATTATCCGCACACGGACTATCCTTCCTCAGTCACGAAATCAACTCCATTAGCTTATCCCAAAGCACTTTAATTTTGTGGAGAACCCATAAATATAAACAATGAAAATTCACAATCTCCAAATCAACGGTAGATGTTGGAATTTACTGTGCATCTCTTCGTGCAAAATCTTATTTACTTCCATGTATTGCGTAACACTCTTCTTTGGAGGAGCTGCAAACGACATGTAATTTGCTAAAAAGATTAGAAAGATTGGCTGAAATTGGAAACCGACAAAGTGAAAGAAATGATTGAAGTGAAAGGGCAGTAGACATTTGTGCTGAGTGAGTGTCATGCACCAATTCAAACCTCAACTGCATTTTTGTAAGCTCAATTCAATTCATGGCATGCTCAATTCCCACGTATATGTTATTCCATACGTGCGTGGGAGCTTTGGTTCTAATGCCATTTCAATTTGAAGGGGTGATTTTCATCCCAATTCATTCGAATCGGCTAGGTATCACTGAATATCTCGAGAGGAAATTACCAAAATAAAATTCTAAATTTATTGTGCTTATGTCAATTAAGTCATAAATATTTTAATTTAATTAATTTTTTTTTGGTAAAGTAAGAAAAGTATTAACTTAACCAAAATGCGGGTTACAAAACAACCCTCGACAACACAGAGGGGAGGCCTTGCACTTGTAATGACACCAGGGAATGTCATTATGAGTGCATGGGTGTCGTGGGAAAGAAGACAAAGGAAAAGAGGGAGGGGGAGGATCCCTAGGGGAATGTACACATGGTAAAATGGAGGCCAAACAGTCAGCCAAAAAGCAAAAACAGACTACTATGAACATCAACCGAAGCTCAATCAAAAACTGACGTAGAAATGCTCTAACTTCCTTGCATTCTTCGGTTTCTAGGGGTGTCACCGCATTTTTAACCGTCAAGGCCTTGTCTTTGACCACATTCTGAAGATACTTTTTAAGTGCCGGCATGGAGCGTGTTTAGTTACGGAAGGGGATGTTATTCCTTTCCGTCCGGATAATATGGCACAGTGCACTGAAGGAGAATCACGCAATAGTCTAATGAAAATGCTTACCTCCGATGTGTTGCATAGCCCAGTGGAGGTTGTCACTCCAACAGCGATTCCGCCAAGCCGGATTACACTTGGAAGCCCGAACGAGCAAGGTCACCAAGTGATGCAGCAACCAAAAAAGAGGTGCTCTACAAAGTTTGGACGGCTACCACAGAATGCACAAACACCATCTAGGATTCTATGGTAGTTGAGCAACAAAATTTGAGTCGGCAGCCTATTTAGTGTGATAACCCAAAGGAGAAAAGAGTGACGAGGAGCGATATCATGGTACCAAATAAATGAGTGCCAAGGCATAGTTTGCCCTCTACATTGAATGAGGTCCTATGTTGTGCCGATAGAGAAGACACTAGAGGATGACCAAGCCAAATAAAACGATCACTATTCTTGGCGGCAAGAGAAAGAAGGGGCTCAAGCCAAGAAACAATGGTTGCTATTGCACCGAGAGGGGTGAAAGGTTGTAGAGAGAAACTCAGCCACGGTAGCCTATTGAGAGATACCGGACCGAGTAGATACTCATATCGGAGAAAAGCTTGTAGAGGGGTCCCCTTTGATGCAAGGAGTTGAACCAAAAAAGACGGTACAACCATTGCCAACCCGCCAAATAAAACGATTATGAAAATTTGTTCGAAGGCCAAGAATTTTCTTCCACGCACAAGAACAAAAAGTCAGTTTAGTGGCGATCCAAAAATTCTTGTTCTTCGAAATGTTAAGTGAATCCATTTACACCATAAGGACTCCTTATTTGTAAAGAGGATCCAAATATGCTTGAGCATAGCCTCCCGATTGCAATCAATAAGTCTATGGATACCAAGATCCCCTTCCTCCTTAGGGAGGCAAACTTCATGCCAAGAAACTTTAGCACTACCTATTCCAAGCTCCGAACCTTTCCGGAGAAACCGCCTAAGGATCCGCTCAATGCGAGATATTACATATTTGGATAGGATAAACACACTTGCCCAATAAACATGTACAACACGAAGGACTAATTTGATGAGTTGCAAATGACTAGCAAAAGAGAGAAACTGCCGAGACGAAGATTGGGCTCTAGCGGTGATTGAATTCACCGAGGAATTACACTTCACCTTGCTAAGTCTAGAAGCTATAATGGGAACACCCAAATACCAGGTCGTAGCGTAACTTCTTGGAACCCGAGAGCATGGAGAATCCGGCCCGCAATTCGTCCGAGCCCCCGAAAAGAAGATCTCGCTTTTGGTCATATTAGGCGTCGAGCCGGACCAATTAGAGAATTTTAATTTGGTTAATTTAGCCCTAAACCTTTTGACAATTTGACAATTCAGTCCTAAATATTTCAAATGTGTCAATTTAGTCCTAAACATTTTGATGAATTACTGCAGGTAGTTCTTTCTACTAATTTTGATAGGAAATCAATGACTTATCATGGTTCAATCGGCGTTGGCCATCTCACGCAAAGATAGCCGGTGCTAATGAGGGTAAATTTTTTAATTTTTTTTCGAACATATTATTACTATTTTTGTTGATTTTTATTTTTTTATTTTATTTCATTCTTTATCCTTTTTTTATTTTTTTCTTCACAAGGCTAGCAAGGCCGCCGACCACCGGGGAGGGTTGTGATGCTCTCGTTGTCACCAAGAAGGGCCTAGTGATGGTATACAACTCCTCTCCGATCACAACTAGGGTTGTAACACTCACCCATGGTTGACGAGGGCTGTGTGGCCCTTGCGTAGGGGCGGCGGGGATCGCCGATCCTCACCTAGTGGCGAAAATTTCTATGAAGAAAAAAAAGAAGAAAACCATTAAAAAAATTAAAAAGTTATCCATGTTAGTGCTGCCCATGCCATGTAGGATGCACTAACCGGACCGATATGTTAACCATTTTCGGTCAAATTAGTCGACAGGACTACATTGGTAATTTATTAAAAGGTTTAGGCCTAAATTAGCAAATTTTCGAAAGGTTTAGGCCTCATTTGTTTCATGGAAAATAAATGATTTGAAGAATATTTTCCTAAAAATGGTTTCTTATATCTCTTACAAAATTAATGAACGAAAAATATTTTCATATTCCACGAAAATAATTGGACATAAATTAGTGGCAATAATGAAAATATTTCCTATTGATTAATTTTTTTTTAAGAAATATAAGCGATTTTTCCAGAAAAATATATTTCAAATCATTTATTTTCCATGAAAGAAATGGAGCCTTAGAACTAAATTGTGACAACCTAAACGTTTATAACTGAATTGGCAAATTACCGAAAGATTTAGAATTAAATTAATCAAATTAAAATATTTATGACTGAATTTGCATAGATTTATGACTTTTTTTTGTATTCTTCTCATTTTTCAAGTAACATGAGATGTAGTAGAATAAACAATTATGAAGTAAGTAAGGCGGATCATGTCCACCTAAATCAATCTTTGACTTATTCACCCCCTATTTTATTCTCTGTGATTCACTTGAGATTGACTTCCTCCAAAAGTGAAGTCTAATGGGATCGGAAGATCTACGAAAAGACGTAACTTGATCGACATCGACTCCCTAAATCATGAAACAATGGCATCCGCGACATCTCTCGTGAACACCGGGCGAATCATCCCGAAATAACAAAAGAACTTGTCACGTCCTACTTGAGGAGTCTCGTCAAATTCTATCGGGAATCCCTGAGCATCGCTCTCGACCGACCAGATGAAGAGAAGCACCGACGAGACAAGGGTACTTGGGAGGGTCAAATGTTTGTGTAATGGAGGGTGTGATGTAAAGAGCAAAAGGGTCAGTTGGTGCTGTTCAATAATGCAAAAGGTGTCTGTCCGATTTCAATCCATGCTTTGTAGGATGATATAAATGGCAGAGAAGGCCTTGTCAAATGTCACTTTGTGCCAAGAGGCCTAGCAAAAGTGGGGGAGGTGTAGATAGATACTCCTGTTTTTCCTCCAATGTTAATTGAAAAGGATGAAAGATTCTTGTTCCTGGCATGGGGTAGAAGAATTCAGATACGTAATGCCAACCCCTTTTTGGACGAGTCCTTCATGTTTCTAACGATTCTCTTCTCTCCATTAGCGAAACTCATCTCAACATCATCCGAGATAAGAAAAATAATGGGGAGGAGAGAGTTGTGTGATTTTCGCGTCTTTTGATGAAGAGGACACGAGTCTATTTATATAGGTTTCGAAAGATATTATTGCATCGAATACAATCAATCAGGATCGGCCAACTACATACACAATCAAGGGAGACAATGCATAATCCTGGGAGATTTCAAGAACAAGAAGGATATGGAAATCTCCTAATATTTTTCAATGATCTCTAACATCCCCTCAAACTTAAGGCAACTTAGAAGAAATCAATTGGATTTTGGATGAAAGATCAGAAAAATGCTTGGGTGGATGTGCCTTAGTGAAGATATTTGCGGTCTGATTAATTGATAAAGTAGAGATGAGGCAAACAGTGACACAAAGCGCATGATATCATATGAAATGACGGTATATTTTAATATGCATGGTGTGCTCATGAACAGCACTCCCGTTATCACAATAAATGATTGCCTCGCCATTATGATGGACTTAGTGACTTTTGTAGCCACAGTAGTTTCGATTTTGTATTAGCAAAAGTATGATATTCTGCTTACATACTAGAGTGAGCTAGGGCTGTCTATTTCTTGCTATGCTATCAAATAAGTGAGGTACCTAGAAAGAAACAACAGGCCAAAGTGAGAGACGATCTAAAGGGTCACTAGCCCTATCTGTTGAAGTTTCTTTACAAAACATACACAATGTGCCCTTTTCTAGTCTCACATAAGATGGATGGAAAAGTGTAAGCCTATTTATTAATCAAAATGATATTATGGTCTTTTAAAATAAAGAAATGGGCAAATGGGCTATACCCCACAATACTTGCGTATGAGTGCGCGATTCAATTATTAGGCGTGCTGTCCACGCTTGCACGATCGCGGATAATTATTGGCACTAATCAACAATTATTTTATTTTTTGAAATTATAATAAAAATAAACTATTGATTCCTAATGAAACGGTGCAACTGTTCACATAAGAGTTGCAACTATTTTTATTAAATTTATTTTCGATTTTTTAATTAATTATTCATGTCCAAGAGTTGCGGTTTTTCAAACAAGACGGTTTTTGGAAAATGAAGAGTTGTGTCGGAATAAATAATTTTTCGGATAACGAAAAGTTGTGTTCAAATTAAGTGTCCCTTAGACACAAAGAGGTGTGTTCGAAATTTAACTGTTCTTTGGACACAAATGGTTGTGTTTGAACTATAGTTTTTGAAACATGAAAAGTTGTTTCTTTCAACTATTATATATTGAGTGACTTTGTTTATTTTCAAAACTTAACTTCTATTTTCATTTTTTCAAAAAGATACACAGCCTTTGTTTTCAATTATTTCCTTTGAGAAATTTTGGAGAATTATCGAAATTGCTATTTGTTATTTTTATCGAGACTTTGTTGTGACCTAAATGATATTTGCCGAAAATCATTAGCAACGTTTTGGGGAAAGTAAATCCTTAAAGAGAGTGTTATCACGTCTCAAAGTCCGATTTTATTTCATTCGGTTCCGATTGATATTTTCCAACACTATCAGCACTAGAATAAGCACTCAACTTTAAGGTGGAGTTAGCGAAAAAGTGAAGGTCGTGGAAATAGGTGCCGTTGGTAACAACTGTAGTAAAGAGAGCCATACATAGAGCGGTCATGAACTGATTGATGATGTAAACAACATAGGTGATGTTAAGATGAGTGATGGTGAGAAACATAAGGCCACCAACTAGTGGTCGATCGAGTTTAGGATTAGGAAGAGGAGCCCATCTTTCTCGTTGAATTTGGCATTAGTCTCAACGGAAATTGTAACGATCTTGCTACGAGTGAGCCTCACTCAAGAAAGAAGACCGAAGGCATATTTGGCTTAAGAAAGATAATAGCCTAGAGAATCTGAAGTAACCTCCAGGCCTAGAATGTCGCTAGATTGCCCAATATTTTTCATTTCAAGCTATTGACTACGATACTGCTAGAGTTTACTACCAAGATGATCTTCGTCACTAATAACCAGGCAAAATGACACTTGAAGTGTTAATATTTGTGTACGGCGCTCACTTTGATGCCAATATTTTTTTCGATCACTTAAGTGCCAAATAAAAAAATATATATCACTTAAGTGCCAACGGCGAAAAATTTCGGCCTACTAATTATGTGTTATTTATTTTTAATTTTTTTATATTACGTGGCAATTTTTTAAAAAAATCAAGCCACATGGACTTTTAAACTTAAGATAGGTTAAAATTTCTTAAAAATTAAAAATAAACAGAAAAATAACCTTAAAAAAAAAAGAGAAGAAGTTGCAGAGATGATGGCTCATATTGCGTGGATTTATTTTTATTAATTTTTTAACTTCTTTTTTTTTTTTTCAACTAGGATTTTTGGTGAGCCAGTAGATGCCATGTATGATTTCCGGCAAAGCTCACCGGAGTTGACACTTGAAATAATCATTTAAAAAAAATTTGACACTTAAGTGATTAAAAAAATATATTAGTACCAAAGTAAGCGCCGTACATAAATATTGACACTCATGATGTCTTTTGCCCTAATGACCATATTGTCCACATATGAAACAACAGAATGTACCCATGAGGTGTTGGTTGAACGAAGAGAGCATGGTTACAGGATAGATGTAAAGCCAAGACATTTCATGGGGGAGGTAAAATTAGAATATCATGCACAAGGAGCATGTTTCAGTCCTTATAATGTTGGATGTAATCGACATACTTTGTTAGAAGGATGAGAAAATCTAGTAGGAGGACCCCTAAAGACTTTCGCACTAAGAGTAATTTATCTTGAACAGAGACCGTAGCTTAACTAAGATGACAACAAAAAGGCTTCCAATAGAAATAGGAGGTGCAACTAGATCAAAGGCCTCGTCACAATCTATGTCATCCTCCTGGGTAAAACCTTTTGCTTGTAGTCAAACTCGGTAGCATTTTATTGCACCACCTACCTTAGCTTTAATTTTATACCTTAATTTACAGCCTATGACCAACTTTTTAGGATGCAAATCAACCAAATCATTTGTCTAAAACCTGCAACTTATCCGCCATTGCTTGCTGCCAAAGAGGACTAATACTACCATTTTTACTTGTGCGAGGCTCACAAAAAGAAGCATTAGCAGAACAACAACAAGAATCACAAAGCAGAGTTAACTTACTCGGTGGAACGACAAACAGAAAAAAGGCGGAATGACCAAGGATGTGGAATCGCGACTTGCAACTTCCGAACAATTTGAACCTTGAAAAGAACAAATGATCTGTCTGGTCTGGTCTTTGAAGAGATCTTTAGAAACGCTAATCTAAATATCCTTCTAATCCGAACTTGATCAATCTGGAAAATATTATGGGATGAACCTAAGCTCACTAAATAAAAAATCTATAAGGGACAAGATCATATTACCACTTAACTAACTATCGACCAAAAAAACATGAATATGTTAAAGTAGGATTTAAAAAAAAAAAAAAAAGAAGAAAACCGAGCCGAGACAAGCGGATCGCAAGTGTACCTTGTCTTTGGTCTCTTTTTCCTTTTTCCCTCGGGCCAAAGGTTTTGGGCTTATTGGGCTCAAGTGTTTCATCTCAGCCCATTTATTACCTCATTTGGGCCGAGATTGTGCGTGGTCACTGGCCCATCATTGAAGTCCTAGCCCAACTATTTTCAACCCTGAGAGTTGACTTTAGGCTGATCGTGACCGTTGGATATGAATACCTCGGAAAGTTATGCCCTCATCCATCAACGCTGGAGATTGAAGATATTAAGTACACGTCGGTTCAGGCTCGCAAAACCCAACTAAAATGCCGCGAGATGCCTCTCCCTCATCTCTTCCCTCCACGTGTCCTCCTCCGAAGCCTCTCACCACCATTCAACTTTCCAAACCCTACAAATCGATCTTCTTCAACCTCTTGATCTCTCGCAATCTTCGTCAAAACTTGTAACCAGAATCCCGGTTCCGGAACTCCAAAATCAGCTGTTTCTCGAAGAATTTCCCCGCAACAATGCTGAGAGTCGGTGTGAAGAAGCTCGCGGGACTGGTTCCGCGAGACCCTTCATCGGGGCCGGTTCGGGTGTTACCGCGGTTGTACCACGAGAGGGTATTGGACCACTACAACAACCCCAGGAACGTCGGGTCGTTCGACAAGACCGACCCGACGGTCGGGACGGGGCTTGTTGGCGCGCCGGCTTGCGGCGACGTGATGAAGCTGCAGATCAAGGTCGATGAGGCCGGGAAGATCGTGGATGCTCGTTTCAAGACCTTCGGCTGTGGGTCCGCCATTGCGTCTTCCTCTGTTGGTACGTATCCTCAAAAACCTTAAAGCCTTTTAAGCGGTGAGGTCTGTTTTCTCTTTGTGTAGGGTGATGTGCATCGGTAGATTGGTTCTACTGACATTAGATTAATAAAGGTGAAATGGTAGGTTTTCTTGAATGTCTTTTAGTTACGATTCGAGCTGACCGAGGTAACTGGGACTAGGTAACGACGTGTGTGGTTTCCACGGAAGTTGGGGATCCTGAGTATGAGGTTTTCCGTTGGCGGACTGAAAGATGTATGAATTTATGTATTGTATCTTGTGTCCTGGTGAATAACTGACGAATTGCTTTTGTAGTTTTCATATGCGGTGATAATTGTTGTTTGCAGTCATCCTTTAGATTGCGACTGTTAGCATGTTAGGTAGGGAAATGGTATGTATTTCTTATACCGTTATCTCTTGCTGTGCGTTCTACTTTTACTCAATGATCACCTTTGAATCCGCCGGACGTGACGTTCTATTTGGGGATAAAAATTTGACTTACTGTTTATATTCGGTTGCCCCAGTGTAGTGTAGGCCGATGCCAAACTGTGTGCAGCGGTTATCATAATGCAACAAGTGCCAGCAATGTTGGTCTAAGTTGCTTGTTTCGTGATTTTCTCCCTTTCGTGGCAATTCTCGTGTAGTCTTGTTCTTTGGATGTTTGTATGAGATGTTTTCTTGAAGAGGGTCAGACACTACTTTGTTCTTTTCATCAGTCATCTTTCTTTTCTTGTTTTGAATCTTTGTCCTCTGCTAATGTAAGACCGGGATCTCTCTGAAATCTTTTGGATAGGACAGTTAAAGAAATAATACGAGTTGGGTTGTTCTCTTATGCAGAAGTTGTATTAAAACACTGCAAAAGTGTACTTTGATTGAGTTAGATCTTCACTTGGACCTGCTGGTGGTTGGGCAGAGACATGCCGTTCTTCTCTGCTTTGTGTTGTTCATTCAGTTTGAATCTATCTTTAGAAGATTTGAATCCAAATATAAGGTATACTGAAGATTTAAATATTGTTAATGGATTTATGAACTTGCCAGATGTGTCTGTAGACTGTAGGGTACCCTGTGGCTGATGTGGTGTGTCAGCAGGACCTCCTTTTGGTTTCCTCTGTTTTCTCAATCCATTCATGGGATGATGATGAGGTCACCCTGTCTAATGGCATTATGAATTTTTTCTTCATATGTTGTGGAAGGATGATTTCCGAAGTTGTTTAATGAAGGGGCTTCAGTGGGATCTCTATGTACGTTTCCTGTGAGACGTTTGGAGTGAAGCGGGGGCCATTTTCACTATAGTTCTTTATCAAATTGTAGATTCTGCTTATAGCTGCAAGATGATCCTTTACTTTTTCCTACTATGCTTTGATAATTGTAATTGTCCAATACACTCATAGATTGGACTTCCTCTGAGTTGGGATTGTGTTGTCAGTTTAGGAAATCACTCCTCTTTTTACTAATTTCGTACTCTAATTGCTTGTTCCAGCAACTGAATGGGTGAAAGGGAAGCAGATGGAGGAAGTCTTAACCATTAAAAACACGTAAGCTCTGTTGAATTGGTGAATACTTTCGTAATTTTTCTACCCATGATTTTGTAAGCCTGCTACTACTAGTGGTTTTATGTTATTTTATGAGGCATGGAATCAACTGACAGTTCTTGGACTTGAAGTCAGATTCATTAGTTATAATTCAGAAGTTCTTCTTATTCTTATTGTAGTGCAGAAAATAAAAGATGGGTGATAGTTTGATACTGCTGAGTGAGGCCCACATGTCCAGGATTGAGAATTCTGCATTTCTTGAATATTTGGGAAGACATGTAATCATGTTTGGCGTGGACATTTTTGGTTCTTGGCTTAAGTAGGAATTTTTTATTGGACTTACTAGGTTTTTTCACTGACATGCTTAACGGCCTTGATAAATTTGTGCCGACTTGTTCTAACATCATAAAGGAGTGAAATCGTAATTATTCTTATGTTGTGGTTCTTGATGTACTCCTTGTACCTTTTTCCTGAATGTGGTTCGTAATTGATGCCTCTTGCAGGGAAATTGCAAAGCACCTCTCTCTTCCACCTGTTAAGTTGCACTGCAGCATGCTTGCTGAGGACGCAATAAAGGCAGCCGTAAAAGATTATCAAGCTAAACATGCTAAGTTGAATGGAAGCAGCGATAGTGCTAAGGATGCACTTCTTGAGAAGGCGGCTGATGCCTGAAGCTGCCCGTGAAGTGATGATGATACCTCTGAGAAGGCGGCTGATGCCTGAAGCTGTCCATGTATGATGATAATAACGGTCTTTACAAAAATCGTATGTTGTGGCTTGAAGTTGTAATAATGGACTTGGAAAATGTAAAGAATACTTTTGCGTAGTACCTTCCAAGAACAGAAGCCTTCATTGTTCATATACATCAGGTATCACAAGTTCTTGGCTCCTTGGTTACGGATGTGGTTGTTTATAGTTTTTATCTTCTTGGCTGATTGTTCGTGGATCGGTTGATTGGGAGGCTAGGTTTCAAGGTGTTAGGTCTCTGATTAGTGATCTTCCATGTCATGTTCCTCATAATGCCGAGACAGCTCGAGGTTAAGCCACTGTTTGTTCCAGGGCTTGTATGGAATTCTAGGTTCTCAGTGAGGGAAAGATGCATGTTTGCTGAGAGTCATGTGGCATTCAGTGAGGTGTTTGAACGGGGAATTGTGTTCCTTCCTTTTATGGGGATGTTTGTGATTCTCTGGTGCTTCAGAACTCTCAGTTTTGTGTTTTATCTCAGACCTTACACTGGAGTTCCGAGTCATTTGCTATTACAACGTACAATGAAGCGTTCTTTTGCCCAAGATTAGGAATCGGCTCGGATGGCGGTAGTCGTTCATGAGCTAGTAACCTTCTCGACTTCGGCAGGATGCGCGGCCTTCATGGATCGGAGGAGCTCTTACTCGGGCCTGTCTATATATACTCGGTTTACTGCGAACAAGGTTCCGGACGAAGCTTGGCAATTTAGGATGAAACTCCACAACCTATTCAAACTCAAATACGGTCATTATATGCCTCCGCGTGGGGTTACAAGTATAATTCTTTCGGCGTGAGGACTCCGATTGTCCTGAATCAAGGAAAAGTTCACTCCGCCCACTTTCGAGAAACTTCCCCAATCAACAGGACGATCTGTTGTATGACGGTATTTTTTACTCCTAAAGTGGAAAATTGGTGAATGGGCAGAAGAAGCGTTGCATAAAAAACGTGCCTTGTCCTGCCATAATCTTTAGCTGTTACGTTATGAGCCCGGGGGAAAATTGTTAAAATTTTTTAAATTTATCGCACTTTTATCAATTCAGTTTGTTGATTCAGTTCTAAACTTTTAAAATTATATACCTTATTGTATTCAAAATTGCAAGTGAATAATTTTTAATAATTTTATAAAAAAATCAATTTTTTTCCCTTTTTTTAGGCTTCATAGGGCCGGCCACTAGGCAAGAACCAATAGGTCCCAGAGACCCCTGGCTCTCGCCCAACGGCGAGCGGCCTAGAAAGAAAAAAAAAAAAAAAAAAAAAAAAAGAAATCAATTTTTTTATTATAAATTACTAAAATATTATCAAAAATTATTTAGGGTAGTGCGGGGGGGGTGGGGTGAGGGTGGTTTTTTTTTTTTTTTTTTTTTTTTAATAAAGGGAAATTAAAAAAAAGTCGAAAAGATTTAGGACTAAATCGATAAACTTAAAAGGTTTTGGATTGAATAGATAAAAATGCGAAAGATTCGGGACTTTTCTGTAATTTTCCCGAACACAAGTGTAATTGTATAATTAATGGGAAAATCTTGATTTTTTAATTTATTTTTTTTCTAATTTAATTTTTTTATAATAATATATTATTAAAAAAAAATAATTTTTTTTTTTTAGGCTCAAGGGCGCGCCCTTTTTTTTTCAATTTTGTTTTTTAATTATTAGTACTTATAATATTTATTTTGTTTATAATTTTTTCTTGTGAAGCTTATCTTTATAATATAATTAGCAATAATTAATGTAAAAATTTATTAAGATATATAATTAATAAATAATGTTGTAATTATAAAATTAATTAAAAATATTCAAAAATAAAAAAGAGATTTTCACAATATATAATAATCGTCAACTTACCAATTATTAAAAAATATTTTCTTATTTTTTTTCTAGAAGTATTTTTTTTTTTTTTTTTTAAAATTTCATATTTTTTAATTATTTATACTTATAGTATTTATTTTATTTATTTATAATTGGTAAGTTGATTATCGTTATATATTATGAAAATTTTTTTTTTCATATATCTAACCAATTTTATTTTATGAATATTTTTAATTAATTACATAATTACAATTTATTTATTTATTATATATCTTAATAAATTTTTACATTAATTATTGCTAATTATGTTATAAAGATAAGCTCAAAAAAAAAATTATAAATAAAAGAAATATTATAAATACTAATAATTTAAAAAATGAAATTGAATTATTAGCGGCGGGTTGGCCTAATTGTTTTTTCAATTTCGTTTTTTTATTAATTAATACTTATAATATTTATTTTTGTTTATAATTTTTTCTTGTGAAGCTTATCTTTATAATATAATTAACAATAATTAATGTAAAAATTTATTAAGATATATAATTAATAAATAATGTTGTAATTATAAAATTAATTAAAAATATCCATAAAATAAAAAAGAGGTTTTCATAATATATAATAATCATCAACTTACCAATTATTAAAAATATTTTCGTATTTTTCCCACGGGCCATTTTTTTTGTATTTTTTTAAATTTCATTTTTTAATTATTCATACTTATAATATTTATTTTATTTATTTATAATTGGTAAGTTTGATGATTGTTATATATTATTAAAATCTCTTATTTTCATATATCTTATCGATTTTATTTTATGAATATTTTTAATTAATTACAATAATTTACAATATTAAAAAAAAAAAAAAAAAAAAAAAAAAAAAAAAACCCCCGAGAAGAGGGGCCCCCCCACTTTTCTCGGTAATTTTCCCGAACACAAGTCCGTAAATTTTTTTTTAATAATAATGGGAAAATCTTTTTTAAAAAATTAAATTGAAAAAACCAAATTTAACCGCTCTTCTCACTCAAGACAAGACTACATCAACTTTGAACTCATCCCAAAAAGAAAAGGAAGGAAGGAAAATGTCCAACGGCTCCAATTTTATATAAAGTGTGGTAATGTTACATGGCAGGAGCAGAAGCGACGCTGCTTTTCATACTTACGGACTGTTCCGTCATCTGGTCAGGCCTCACAGAAATCACATGCCTTGGCTTCGTCTGTGTCTTTTAACTCCCACTTAAATGCCCTTCCCACGCCCCGTATCCTTTGCCTCAATACTCTCTCTCTCTCTCTCTCGACCCTCTAGAGGGCTTGGGCAGCACCAACTTTCCCTTTCCTTCGAGCTCTTCTCTCGCGTTTCATCGATCGTGTACCCCCTTGTTTCGACGCTCTCTCTTGCCAAGATTCGACCTTTCTTCTGCACCGTAGCGAGTTTGGTCGTGGGAATTTGTGGAGGCTCCGACTCCGTCCGATGTCTGTGTCCCCCACGCTTCTGTTTTTCCAGGTTTTCTTTTCGTGTTCTTGTCCTCTTTCCCATTTCCTTTCCTTTTGCATTTTTTTTTCCATGTTCTTTTTAACTTTTGCGTTCTGGGGTTGTCTTGTTACCTCTCAAGGACTGGTTTTTTGTTTTCCTGTAATTTTGTGGGTTATCTTAGACTGCCTTTTTCTTTGATGGGTTTCGTTTTAATAGTGACTTTGTTCTTTTTTTCAGCTGTAGCAGTGTGTTTGGGAAGTTTTTCTTTTGATGGAAGACCTGAAATCATCTGGGGCTGAACGCGCTTGTGCCGAAACCCTAGGAGAATCTGCTGCAGAGCATCATCTTTTCATTTCCAGTGAAGATGGTGGTGGGTCTGGCTTGCATATTGATTCTCTGAAAGAAAATGGTAATGGTGCAGCTGTTGATGCTGTGGCAACAGATGCTGAAGTTGGGAATGCAAATGCAAGCTGCGGTGCTAAAGGAAGTGAGACTGTAGATGAAAAATGTGGTGACTTGGCATTTGATTCTGAGGTTCCTGTCGAAGGGGCTGGTGGAAATACTGATATTGTTGATGGCATTGATGCTGCGGTGAGCGTTTTCGGAGTGGCAGCTCAGGATGTTGAAAGAGAGAGCACTGTTACTGCTGGTGCAGGGGGGTAAGTTCGGGCATCGTTGAAGATGCGATAGCTGGCAGTCTGGAAAATTACAATGCTGGTGGCAACATGGAGAACATTTTGGAAAATGTTGAGGCCGGCACTAGAATTGTGAGCTCAACCGGTAATAGGGGTGAGGAGCTTGTTAATGATGCAGTAGTCCTAGACAGAGGAATGGAAGCTGAGGAAGCACCTGATTTGATTGGAGACGAATCATCTGAGAAGATGGAACTAACTGGCAATGGTATATCACTTTTTGTGGAATTTCCTGGACCGGCAAGTGAAGCAATTCAGGATCATGTTGTTGAAGGTGGCCATGAGTTGGGCATCAAAGAAGAGCAGGAAAAAACGCCGTGTCAGGTGATGGATAGGATGGAAGATAATCATGACAGCGTCAGTTTTGCTGTAGGAGATGTTGTATGGGTGAAAACCAAAAGTCAAACATGGTGGCCAGGAAAGATTCTAGATCCTTTAGATGCGCCAAAATATGGTATGGAAACATTGGGAGTTGACAAGAGGGAGTGTCTACTTGTTGGGTACTTGGGAAGTGCTCATGTTGCTTGGTGCCTCCTGTCTCACTTGAGGTCTTTTCATAGGAACTTTGAGCAGATGCTGAGACAAAAGAAGTCCAGAAGCTTCATCAGTGCTGTCGAAAAGGCCGTGGATGAATTTGGTACCCGTTTGAGGCTGAAGCTCTTGTGTGCATGCTTTTTACCAGAAGACGAAGATGGGGATGTAAAGCCTGAAAAAGGGACAAAGACCTCTGTTTTGGAGGAAATCAGTGAAGTTTCGAGCAGTTTATTTGAAGCTGGGAAGTTTCTCCATCATCTAAAATGCATTGCCCTTGCTACTTCTGTGCCTAGCATGCTTGAACTTACAGTCGTGATGAATTACTTATCTGCCTTCTACTGTTCAATTGGGCATCACCGTATGCCTATGCAACTTCTCTGTCCAACGACAGATGCCGAGGATGATGCTGAGGACTTAAAGGATAAATTTTTCACAGGTGAAGATGGATTAAAAACGAAAAAGAAGCGTAAGGCTTGGGGTTCTGCTCAGGAACTTGGAAGTGATGCAGTTGAAGATGTTAGTGCCGGTAAACTGGATCCTCTATCAGAAGAAGAGGCGGGAGGGAATAGCGACTACGGGTCCAAGGAAGATAATGAGAAGGGGCTTGAGTTGAGGGCACGAAAGAAGAGCAAGTACTTGTCGTATCCCTATGTAAACTGGGGAAACAAAGAAGGTTTTGCAGAAATAGGAGATCATGGCTCCTTGAATGGTTCTCATGAAATGGTCGGGATGGATGCATGTGGTATTGAGTTCGCTGGTTCTCCTTCATTTGTCAAGTCTACTGGTAAGATATTCCCAAGCAAATGGTTTAAAAAGTTCGCTTCTAATAGTCATGTCTCCACTCCAGAGTCATTAAGCATTTCATCAGCGGAGTTCTTGGCCGAGCTTTGTTCTGCGGCATTGGGATGTACACATCCTAATGAAAGAAATGACTTTGACTTGATTGGGTGGTTTGCCTATAGATTTAGAAGTTCAACTTATCATGATCAGGTCATATATGAAAAGTGTGTTAAAGACATTGCTGATCAGAAAGAGGGATTTGCTGCCAGCCCTTACTCCGCTGGTAACTCTGAGCTGAAGGGGAGAAGGAAGAGAGGAAAGGCTGGAAAAGGGAATTCAGACACTGGAGCTAGCCTCAAAAAGCAAACGGGTGGTAGAATTAAAACAAAGTCTCTCTCCGGCTTATCAGATGTGAGTATTACCTTTGCCACCACTAGCAGCTCACCCTTGAAGGATTCTCTGGAGATGACACCTCTCATGATGAATGGAAGTTTTAAAGGAGAAAAGAAAGGAAAGAAAAGAATGGCGGCTCCTTTGGATTTGGGGACCAAACAATTGCATAGCTTACTGGATTTGAATAATGACAGTACCATACCGAGACTTCGAGGTGAACACTCTCTGGTTATGGGCATTACTCCCGGAACTGAGCCAAAGAAGAAGAGGAGGAGGAGGAGGAACCAAGATGAAGTAGCTTCGACACAATCCGCGTCTCTCACTAAAACTACTTCAGGCTTGCTGATGGTCCCTGATGATATTGTAAACCAATCTGTGCCTGCTGCTGCTACAGATACTCACCTGGATATTGGATCTGCATCTGTGGATGGCAAGAATGCGCGAAAGAAGAGAAAGAGAAAGGAGAAAGACACGGAATTATATCCGAGTATACCTGATTTAAATGGAACTCAGGTTATTCCAGGCTCATCAGGAAAAGATTTTCAGAAAACAAGCTCACTATCGCCGGAAGTTAAAATGAAGCAGAGGAGGAGAAGAACAAAAGAAGGATCCGACAATCAGTGTCAGATTAACAGGCTGGCTACTGGAAGACTGCTAGATAGAATCAGCCCCGGGACAATTCAAGAAGCCCAAGGAACTGCTCTTATTTTGACGTTTGCTGCAGGAAGTCCTGTTCCTACGAGGGATATTTTAATCAACACATTCTCCCAGTTTGGGCCTCTGAAGGATTTTGAAACCCAGCTGTCGAAAGATTCTAATATAACTCAGGTGGTCTTCGCTAGGAGCACAGATGCCGACGACGCATGTAGGAGCTTGGAGAAGAGCAACCCGTTTGATTCAGTTCTTATGAAGTATCAAGTTCATCACTTTGACCCTCCAAACTTCCCCTCTGGATCGGGCACTCTACCCAGTGAGGCACCGCCTCTCGACTTCATAAAGCAGAATTTGGAGATGATGACGTCGACGCTGGAGAACTCGGGAGACAATCTCTCCCCAGAGACCAAAGCAAAGCTGGAGGTAGATATCAAAAGCCTTCTGAGCAAGGTCAGCAATATGGTCGGTTCGCCTTCTAAGTAGTAGTTGTAGGCATCAGAATGATCTTTGTCTAGCTTGTTTACGAATCGGTAGATGTTAAGGCCAATTTATTAGTCTCATAGTAGCTAGGCTCCTCGTTTTCTGAATCAACTGTGACATGGTAGTCTTATCGCAGGAATGAGAAACCTTCTGTAGTTTTATGGCTTCCAACGTCTGGCTATGCACGATTATCTTACCTAACTATTTCATTACAGTGGATTGTCCTTTGTTTCTGGATCTCAAGAAACCGAACCAAATAGCATGTGGTTCGCAAATCTTCGCCATGGCCAATACTTCATGCATAAGAAACCGCACCACACCGCGTGATTTGCTTACTTTGGTTTAGTTTTTCAATCATAACCAAGTAAAGACGAGCCCCGATAGCGGGGATTACAAGTTTTTCTCTTGGTCTAGTAAGGGCTAAGGATGAAAAGTTCATGGCTTTTGAGGTGAAAGTATCTGTATCTGTTTCTGGATGGGTCAGCAAATTCTCTGGTACTTGAACTTATTCCTTAAAAAAGACAGCATTTTGTTCATTAACCTTTTCATTCTTGCATTTTACGAGCATTCAGAAGAGTTGCTTAAATTGAGATCAGATTTCTCAGAATCTATTCTCATCTATCGCCCACACCGTCGCGAACCCAAACAAACATCGTTCCTTAAATTCGCGAAGCAGTATCACGAACCCAGACCGTGCTGGCCAAGTTCCTGTCGAGTCTCCCCGGCCGGCGGCAGTAACAACACTGGCTTTTTTTTGTCATTGCGGTGTCTCCGTGTTGCGTTGTCTTGTCGCTGTCACTCACGCTGCCCGACCCGCTGGTTTGACTGTGCTCTCGGGGAGTTGTGCCCATCAAAGCCGCTGTTGCCCTCACCTGCACCTTACTAGCCGCTGTCGTCTGATAATGAGCGGTCCCTGAGCTGCTGCTGTTCCAAACCCCTAGATCGTTGCTGCGTTTTGCTTTTGCTCTGCCGAGCCGCCATGTGACTGGGCTGCCGCGCGTCGCCCCAACCTTTGCCGAAGCTGTCGATTGCGGTATCTGAAGTCAGTACATCTCACTGCACTTTGGATTTGTGATCACTAGCCTGGCTCATCGCCGTCCCAATTCTACTTGCTGTCTTCGAAGTCGCCGATTGGAGGGTTGTCGTCGATGAAACCAGACCCGTGCCACAATGCCGATGCTCACCTTTCAGTACGCTGTTGTGCGACGCAGCTCACTATTCGGTCCGCTTCCGTGAACTAGGCTCGCGACCCTCGCTGCCTGCCGAATCAAACCGATCTGTCATCGGACTAGTTGCGCTGTGTATCTCATCGCTGCAGCATCGCCGGCCGTCGTTGCACAGCTACAGGATGGTTAAAGGTATCATTGGTTCCGACTTCCGAATACGGTAGCTTCAAGTAGACATGTATAATTGAACTTTGGCTTGGGATGTTCATTGTGACTAATTTTATGGTATGGTAATTAATTTTGTCATGCACTTTAAATCACGCTTAATTCTCGTGGAAAATTCATGTTATGTTATGGAAATTTATCATATTTTATGCTTCGTTTGTTTCGTAAAAAATGAATAACTTAAAAAACACTTTCCAAGCAATAGATCAACCGCATCGCTTGAAATAATTAGTCAATAAAAAAATAT
The DNA here is from genome assembly GCA_021437795.1 of Rhodamnia rubescens. NCBI lineage: Eukaryota > Viridiplantae > Streptophyta > Magnoliopsida > Myrtales > Myrtaceae > Rhodamnia > Rhodamnia rubescens. Next base: position 5,250,152 of record JAILYA010000002.1, on the reverse strand, counting down.
TTTTATTGACGATAATAATTTACGTTTAAATATTTTCATGGACGATAATTAGTATTTTAAATGGTGTTTGCATATTTCAAGAGGAACCATTTAGAATGAAAGCCGTATCGTTGATTTTTTGCGACACATTCGCATCCGGTAAACGTTATGTAAGAGAAATTAGAATTTCCCATGCACGAGTATTTTAGTGCAATTTAGGTCGTCTACGTCGCATATTAATTCGCATGCCTCGTTTGCATGTCAAGTAAGAGAAATCAAATCTTGTATATCAATAGCTTTATATTGCATCTTCTTGGACAATCACATGAAAATACATTTAAGATTGCATTTGCCACTAAGGTAAAATTGCATTTTTTGCATCATATTAGGGCAAATTTAATTTCTTTTACGAATTGATTGACTTTAGGAAACTTGCTCAAGTTTTTTTTTTTTTAATTGTTGCCCGAAATTATCATTTTAGAGTAAATTTGATTCCTTTCATGCAATAATTAAGAGTGAGGAAACTTGCAAGAGGGGCTGTGCAATCGGATCGGCTCTACTCGAGAACCGGACTAGACCACCGTGAAAATAAGTCCGGTTCTAGGTTCCCGATTTTGAGTGAAGAACCACCTGAAAGCGGACCGACTAGATCTAATTTGAAATATGTTTCAGACACATCACAACTTTCTTTCTCTCTTGTTCGCGACTCACCCTCCTCCTTTCTCGCACGCGGTGGCCCTCGCTCGTTCCTCGACTCACCTTTGCCTTTTGTCCTCGTTGATCTTGTACTTAAAATGTTTTGTTGCCATATTATTTTGCTGATAAAAATTAAACCATAAAAAGGAATGTAAGAAAAGCAGGTTTTTTATTAGAATTTGAAACCGGAGCAAAAAAATAGGGTAGGTTCCTTGGCAAACAAGGTAGGTAGGGTAGGTTCCTTGGCAAACAAGACAAGTTTCAAATTCCCAAAATTGGGAATGACTTTTAATACGATAGATTAAATAAGTTCAATTTGTTATAGAAAATAAAAATCAACCAAAAGTGCATGTTAAGGCTTTCCTTAAAAGAGAAGAAGTACCAAATCATGGTTGTTAATTCGACGTAGCATAATTAAATCCTCTCGAACCTAAAGTACGCGGACCGCATAGGTAAAGGGGATGACTCTAAGACAATAACGAGTTAACGAGATAAATGGTTGGGCTTGGGAGAGTCCAGGCGAAGCTTGACCCTCATCTTGTGAGAGGATTATTTGCGCCGCCCGACAATCTCTTGAGGTTCACTTCCCGGAGGTTCGTGGCATCTCTTAATCCGTGCCACACCTTACTTAGATTCCATTCGTTCCGCGGAAAATGAGTGATTTAAAAAAAATTTTCCCAAAAAGTTTTTTATGTTTCGCTTGAAATAATTAGTCAATGTAAAAATATATTCTTTACGTACAAAAATTCGTGTCTAGAGCATTTATGTAGACGATGAAAATATCTTTCGTCCATCTAGTTACGTAAGCGATGTAAGCGATCATATTTTCAAAAAGTATTTTCTAAATCGCTAAGTTTTCGCGAAACAAATAGAGTCTAAGCTATTCTGACTCGACCCGAGGTGTCCATGGCTTTTACTTGTGTAAAAAGGCTTTATCTTTCTTGGAGCCGAAGGGTTGAACGAGTAATTATTGTGCCTCCGTTTTAGGCAGTTTGATGATTTTTCTTGTTCTCTTCTCTTGGGGACAGAATTCTCAAAAGAGGGTGAAAAGAAAGATGCCCACAGATTTTATTGCTTTGCCTTTTGCCAAATCACAAGGACAAAGGTGTACACGCACACGATACGCGAGTCCAAAGCGTAACCGGGTATATTCACTCTTCTTATTATTGCGAATCGAAAGGGAATATTTGGCAAATCGAATATTATTATTGTGATTCCAAGAGCGCATCATATCCTCGGAGTCAATATCGAAAGGACAAAAGAAATAAATCATACGAGGATATTCCAAGAATTCATGCTTGCCCACTGTGCGTGTCGAATGCACACCGAAAAATATCGAAAGAATTGTCCAAAAAATCCTAAATTTATTATGCTTTCGTCAATTCAAGTTTTAAATCTTTTAATTGTGCTTAACCGAATCCTCAACTTTTTAACGTTATGCCAATTGGGTTTATCCAGCCGATTTTGATCGGAACTCGCCGACGTGGATGTATGCCGCTAAGTGGATCGGTTAATTACGGATATGGAAAAATCTTAATAGTATTTTAATGCTTTTTTGAATTTATTTTTCCTTCTTCCTCCCCCGATCACCGACTATGGACAAGGCTTCGTGATTGGCAAAGAAAGAAGGGAAAAAAAAGAAACAATGAAAAGAAAAAAAAATTAAAAAATTGGTCAAATTTAGAAAAATTATTATTAAAGCCAAGCCATGTAGGATGGCCAACGTTAATGGCAAAGCAATTTCCGACTAAAATTTGTTTGGAATCAATCGAAAAAAAGAAATATTTATGAATCAATTGGCATAATTAAATTTTTTTGACTGAATTGACAAAAGTATAATAGGTTTAGCATTTATTGAATAATTTTTCCTAGTCATGACTCATGAGAGCAAAAAAGATATTACAAAAATAAATGCATAACTAAATAAGTAAGTAAATAAAATGCAGTCCGATCTCGTCTCAATCTCGTCCGTCCAAATTTTCACCGACCATTGATCTGGGCCTCACAAATTTTTCTTTTGTGGCATTTTATTCTTGAAATATTTAATTTGTTTTAAAGTGTATTGAAATTTGGGCTCACGGTGAAAGACGGGCATGCACAGGTTCGAATCCCATTTGATTTTACCAAATTACAAGCAAAACAGTGGGTGATAGACAGGCGGTTGCCGGTTTTTTTTGACGTTATGGTCAAGGACAGCTCCAAGGGTAATCTCGTCTTTTCACATGAAACCATCACATCCCCGTGGCCCGGTACCGCCCCTGTGTTCGCTCTTTTTTTTTTTTTTTTTTTTTAATTATTCCTTTTTTTTTTTCGAAAGATAATCTTATTAAGGCGTGCTTAAGTTGTAGATTTTTTTTTTTTCAATTTTAGGGTAATAATTACCCATAACGCAAAGAAATATTTTCTCGTTTTGTTGCTCGCCATTGCTCCGGCACCCACCAAGGGAATCTCTACTTACGACGAACATCCGGACTGCCGGGAAGGTTCAATTTTCGCTCACGAGCTCAATTAATTCTTGAGAAAGGAGCGATCTTCGTGTTCTCATTTACTTAATATGTTGAATTTTAATGCACTGATTGTCCATAACACGAAATGAGATTTCATCACTTTGTTGCTTGTCATCACTCCGCACCCACCAACAGAATCTCGATTCATGAAGGAATATTCGGGCTCTAGGAGGCTCAATTAAATTCTACACGCGCTCTCGTGCATAATTATCTTAGCTTCCATGTTTCACCAATAAATTCTGCATTGGTTATTAAATGAATCTTTATTTGCTGATATTTTCAAGATATTTCCTTAATTACACTCGATAAAGATATATTTTATTCTAAATGTTCTGATTGTGCATAACCATAGAAGAAATAGTATCTCTAAAACGATATATTATTATTATTATTATTATTATTTTGATTTAAATGAAAAAAAAAAATTGATTATTTCTCTTATTATTTATTTATTTATTAATTTGTCCCTCCATGGATAAAACGACCGGCTGAATAAAAACCGCATGCGCTTGGCAACGGGACCGCCAAAGGGAAAGTTGAAGAGCGCTAACCGCGATTACGTGTGCGGGTGGGTGGGGAGAGCAGAGGCGGTTCCGTTGGTTTTCCTCTCTTTAAAATCCTCTCTCCTTTAGCAACTCAAATCCGCTCTTCTTCTTCTTCTTCTTCATCTTCTTCGAGCAAGAACCCTTTCTATTCTCTTCGTACGATCTCGCCATTGACGAATTCGCTCCATCGACGCAGACCCACCTCTGTTTTCTCTTGTTCCTTATCTGGGTCCTTCTCTGATTTCTGTATCCGGGTTTGTTTCCCGGAATCGAGTAAGATTCCTCCTCCTCCTTCTTCGTCTTCTTGGTTTGATCGGAGTCTTTCTTGGAGCATACGGAAATCCTCCTTCTCCTAAAAGGCCTCTCTAAGCTTTTAGAGACGCATGCTCTGTCTTGCTGAGAATTGGATTGTCTGACTTTCTCGTTTCGTGTCCGTCGCTCTCTTTGCCTTCCGTCTTGTTTGCTTCCTTCGACGACCGAACCTCAAGAATCTCTCGTTCGGCGCTTTGGGTCGGTGATGCGCGAGGCTCTGTTTTGCAATCTCCACTTCATGAACTAAAGAAGCTTTCGATCTTCGTTTGTTGTGCGATTCTTTCTTCAATCCGCACCGAGTTTGCGGTATTTCTTTTTTTTAGCAGTCGTAAATTTGTTGTGAATCGTTTCGTTATTAGTTTATTTTCTGTTGAGCACTTTCTTGGGACGTTCCGGCTTTGGTCAAAGATGGCGGATTGCGCGCATCAATGTCGGTCACCGACTTTACGCGCCGTCACTCCTGATGCAGTCGCACGAGAATTCAACCATCCGGCAGTCGACCTCGACCGTCCAGATCTGCAACGATCAGTACACGGATTCGTCCGTCTCCGATTGCGAGAGCAGTGTCTCCTCTGATCAATCCGGCGCTGCTCCATCGCCGTTCGTCGGGAGCGGGTTGATGGAACTCCAGGAGGGAGACAGGGTCCACCGCCTTATCAAGGAGAGATTCGTCTCGCGGCTAGGTGCCCTTGGGGCGCAAGTTACCGTGGCGGGAATCCACCAGAATTCCTGCACCAGCGTGGCGGCGAGAGCACGAGCCCAAGCTTTTCAAATTTACTCGGAGGCAGTGCAGAAGAAAGGAGGCAGCGACACCGCCAATGTGAGGTACGCATGGTATGCGACCTCGAAGGAAGAGGTCTTCAAGATCTTGTCCTACGGTTTCGGCTACAGTGGGAAGCCCGAGAACAATGGCTTGTATGGTTGTGGAATTTATTTTGCTCCTGATAATCATCCGCTCGAAAGGTACCGGAATTTCTTCCTTTTCCCTTTCAATTGAGTCAACAATCGACAGATTCTGTTCGGAAAGTAGTATGATCACGAAGATATGTTGATCTAGCACGTTATTGTATTTTCCTTTAAGCTATGATCAGTTTGTTCCGCAAGCATATTGTTTCTTGACTCTGTTACAATTTTGTGAGTATGATGATACTGGCCTTCAATAGTATTTTTTGTTTTTTGTAATGCTTTGGCAGCGTTAAGTCCGCCCCCATAGACGAAGATGGCTTAAGGCATCTGCTGCTTTGTCGGGTCATAATGGGGAAACCGGAGCTTGTCAGCCCTGGTTCTGAACAATCTCATCCGAGTTCGGAACAGTACGATTCGGGTATCGACGACTTATTATCTCCGAGGAGATATATTGTTTGGAGCACTCACATGAACACTCACGTGTTGCCGGAGTACGTCGTCAGTTTTAGAGCCCCTCGTTTCTTGAGAGGTAATCAAAATCTTTTCTTGTTCCTACTTTTCCATTGACCATATTTGTGTATTTGACTTTGTCTATTCTATCAACTGGTTTGATAATTTGTGAGAATCCATACATGCAATAGGATTGTTGAGAACCCCGGAAGAGTCACGCAAACCGACTTCCCCTTGGATGCCGTTTCCGATTTTGATCTCTGAACTCTCGAAAATCTTACGCCCATCTGACATGAGTTTGATCTCCAAGTACTATAAGGACCACAAAGTAAGGGCCCCGTCAAACGTCTGTGTCATCCCTTAGTTCTTGTCTTTCAAGCTCTGTTTTCTGCTTACCTTCTTTAACGTTGACATTTTCTTGACGCGTGATCATCATTTCCAGGGGGAAAGATTTCAAGGCATATGCTGGTACAGAAAGTCAGGCAAATAGCAGGGGGATGGGTTGCTGACCAGAGTCATCAAAAGCTTCAGAACAAAGGTGCGGATTATGATCCAACTTTGGACAACAATAATTCGAAATCACTATGTGCTATCGACCTTTGATGTCAAGTTTTGTTTCGATCAAGTAGATCTCCTGCAAGTTTCTTATTTTGATTTATTTACCGATTGAGTACATCGGTATAGCACAGAAGTGAATAATTTACTCCGTTCTACAGCAATTTGGTCGTGAAAGCGGCTGATTACTGGACCGTGCGTGGACTCGACCGGGGCGTGTAGATACGATCTGTTTTTTTTTTTGGCTTTGATGAGTTCACAGCACACAGCGGCACGAGCAAATGGTTTCACAAGATGTGCAGGAGGGGGGGAGGCCCATCGGGAAACAATGACATGGGCTACTAACAGTCGGATAGGAAGTAGACTTTTTTTTTTTTTGGAGTTTGTATGATCTGCTTGATCTTTTGGAAAGTTTGCACTTGGTTATGGTCATCGGATGTAGTTTTCTCTCTTGGTTCATGTATCGAATGACAGTTTGTATCCAATGGAGAAGTGAGAAATTTCTGGTGAAAGCAAAAACGTTTTCTTTGCTCGGCCATGAGATGGCCAACATTGCATGATCTGTTCAGTTCTGGAGGAGATAATTACGTTTTCCAATCGAATGACCCGTTCGCGACACACGATTAGATCCCGAAACTTTTGTGGCACGTCTTGATAAAAACTGCAAAATGATGCGCTAGCAAAATCTCTAGGCTCTAGCCACCTTTAGTTTCTTAAATTATGCAAACCTTTTGTTGGGTGTGGTCCATGCTTTGTCCATTCGAATTCCCTCTATGGGCAAGTAGCTTAGCTGTAGAGGAAGATGAATCATGTGGGTGCGTTCGTGATGGGCACCTGACCTTATCAAAGTAGTGGTTGGTTTATGGTAAAGATTGTCTTCTTGCCATATTTTTTTGGTAAAGCGTGGGGGGAAAGGAGCTGGCTTTGCCTTTTATAGATGCAAAACTGCAACGAGAAGTTTTCCTCCTTGGAAAGGAAGCTTATGCTGCTGCTGCTTCTTGGAGGTTCTTCGGATTCATGCCAAACGGTCTTTTGACTTCTAGGGTTTTATTCCTTTTTTTTTATATTATAAAAATAATCTTTTTCTTATCTTATTTTTGGTGGGCTTGGGTCGAATTTTAGCCTCAGGGCCAATCGGTTGAATTGACAAAGAGAAGGTCAGAGATAGTCGGAAAGGGTTTCTATTGGACTTGGACTTGGCTGCGTGCTCTTCGTCAATATTTGCGTCCATCAAACCTTGGGGTCCAAGAATTAATGCCGTAATTGACAGCCTTCTTATAGATGTCGTGGGTTGAAACTGAATGGTATCTTTCAGGGGAAGATTCACATGTGTCTGGTTCTTTTCTTGCCCACCAATTTGTTTCCTGGAAAGGGAACTCTGGCCTTCTCTTTTGATGGAAGACCTAAGAGCCATCGGTGAAGATGGTGGGTGCAGCTGTTGATGCTGTGGCAACTGATGATGAAGTTGGGAATGAGATTGTGACCTTGTAGTGTTGAAGGAAAGAACTCAAAGCGAAACCATAGATGAAATATGCAGCGACTTTGCATTTAGGCTCCTTTTGTTTTGCCCAAAAATGTGGCGTTTTTCAGGAAAATGTTTTGCGGAAAATTATTTTCTAGGAAAACGACAATATTTTTCGGTGTTTGACTGAAATATGAAAAAGACATAGAAAATGTTTTCTTTTGTTTGGTATAGAAAATCGGATTTTGATTTTCTTTCATGCAATCCTTTCAATAATTGTCATTTTTTTTAGTTATTTTTTTTCTCTCTTCTATTTTGACAGAGGTTATGCAGCTTATGCTAATCAATTCATCAAATAACTAAAATGCATTGGTGAATAAGTGCCCAAAAGCCCCTACTATTGGAATAATGTTACGATTCTTTTTTTTTCCCCCTTGTCCTTTTGGTTTTGGCCGAACGCCGACTACGATGACGGCCGGCACATGCAAGCTGAGGCTGGCCGGGATCTCGGGCACGCAAGGTCGAGGCCTCGCGGCCACGTTATCCCGGGGATCTCGGGCTCAGAAAAAAAATAAAATATAAAAAAAAAAAAAATAAAATAATTAGAAAATTAAAAATGAGGAATAAAGATGAGAAATCACTAGCCCAGTACAAGTATAAATACAAATATATCAAGCGTCTCATTGTTTTACGGAAAATGAACTCTGCCAGAAATTACCTTCAGATTTCTTGTCTTTGATTGCATTTTGCAGATTATGAGGGAGTCATTTCCTGACATTTGTTACGTGAAAATTATAAAACACATGTTTTGAAAAAGTCTATCATACAATCATAAATTTTTTTTTTTTTTTTTCCCCCCCAAATTCCGCCCCTCCCCAAAAAAACCAAGCCCAGCCATCGAGGACTTGAGCATGGGCTTTGGGGTCGGGGTTCAGGCATTGGGATCTCAAGCTGGCTTCGAGGGAAAACATTTTTCAACAATGAAAAAAATACCTTTAAAAGTACGAAAAATGATTTCCTCTCCTCTTTTTTTTTTTTCCTCACCCAAACCAAGAACAGTCTCCTCTATGCACTCCTTTTAATTAATTTTATATTTTCTTTTTTCCTTTGGTCGATCGCCAAAGGCGAGTGACGAGCGAGAGCCCCCTAGCCTTGGGCAAGCTTGTTGCTCACCTATGGCTGGTCGTAGGCCGTATACGTGGTTGACGACCGGCTGAAGAAGAAGGAAAAAGAAAAAAAGAAAAAAAAAATTAAAGAGCATTCAATTCTTTAAAAAGGAAAAAATAAAAAGAAAAATAATTAGATGGAGTGTATGGAGGATATTTTTCTTACCAAACGGTAGAAATATTTTCCACTTCATTTTCCTAGAAAATGAGGGTGCGCATAACAACATTTTTTGAGTAGAATTTTTTACTTGAAGCACTTATGGAGTAGAAATCTGTTTATTAACGCAACTTTTGGAGTAGAAATCCATTTGATTATATAAATTCATTTTCCTACTTCGAGCATTTTTTTTTGCTCTAGAAGTAATTTTGGAGCCACTTGAAGAGGTAAAAAAAAATTTACTTCTCTTTAGTAGTAGAAAAATCAACTTCTACTTAGAACGTAGTAGAAAAATAAACTTCTAATAAGAAGTTGATTTCTAGAGCGAAGTATTGTAATGCGCGACGTCCCGAAAAATATTTTCTAGAAACATCACATTTTTTGTGAAATGAATGGAGCCTTAAGACGCGCATAGTAACACTTCTATTTTAGAAATTAACTTCAGGCCATATGTTGATTTCTATTTCTACTATAGAAGTTGATTTCTAATCGTAGAAATGCGTTTGATAACGGGACAAAATTTCGCTTACGGAATATAAATTTATTTGGTAATAATTGAAATTTTTTACTTTTGAAACATTATTAACACAACGTTTTCTACGAAAAATTATCGATCATAATCTAAAATGCATGTTATTTGAGAAAAGTGAAATGCAAATACCGATGTGATTTACGTATAATTTGTCATTTTATTATTTATGAAAATGGGGACCAATTTTATGGGGAAATTTGATTCGATGAATACGATGGTTGAGCTCATACATCCACACTAAAAGCGCATGTAGTTTTGATGCTTCCTCGCTTGTGCCTAAAAGTGTCAAACGGGTGGGTCGAGTTGGGTTGAATGTGGTCCAACCCATATTAATCCATTTAATCTGTTTTGATCAATTTTTATGTAGTACAAATTTAACAACTCATACTCGATCCAATCCATACCCAACCCCCTATTACCTAAATACTTATATATTTAACTAAATCATAGAACATTTGCTCCTTATAAATTCATTTAGAAAAATGATAATGCTAAAATACTCCCATGCAATTGAAATTATTTTCATTTTTATAAAAATTATTTTTTATATTAAAAATATTACTTACTTTTTAAGAGTAAAAAATAATTATTTATTCTTTACTCCGGCAACTAGAGATCGTGACTGGCGGCGGCGGTGGTGGGCGGTGGTTAGAGGGCGGTGGTCTGGGTGACAATGGTCGATGGTGGCAGCGGAGGTACCGATGGTAGAGGCATGTGTTGGGAGTGAGAATGAAAAGAGACCGAAGTGAGAGATAGTTAGGGCGAAGAGAGAGATTTCTACTTCTGCGAAAACAACTTATGAAGCAAAAGATTACTTTAGAAGTAGAATAATGAAGTTACGTAACCAAGCGAATTTTCACTTTAAAAGTTGTGTTACCAAATGGATTTATGCTCCAGAATTTTTTTGAAATAAAAATTCTGCTCTAGAAGTATTTTAGAAATATTATCATGCGCGCCTTAGTTTATTGTCATAATCAAAGATGACAAAGCCATTCGGACTTAGCGCGAGCTGTCCAAGACTTACCTTATGCAATAAAGCTATCTTTGTTGGAGCCAAGGATTGAAGTAGTAATAATTGTCCTTCCTTTTCAAGTGATTTGACAGAGGAAGATATCTAGAGCTGTGGCTTAACTGTACTAAACCTTATCCCATGTTTTAATTCTATTCCTTCTAAAGCAACGAAACTTGTCCCATGTTTTAATTGTTTATTCCTCTTTTAAATAAAAGAGTAATTATTTTCCTTCGACTTTAAGTTGTTTGCTTTTCTTCATCGCCAAGAACTGAACAATTTTTTTCCTTTTACAAATAGAATTTTTTTTCCGCTTTTTGACATTTCCCGGATAAAAAGATGCCAAAAATGTTGCCTTCCTTTGCCAAGTCGAAAATGAAAGGTACTCATGGAATGTGTTATCAAATTTATTGACGAATATGACGAGTTCGAGGGAACCAGTATAATCGTTTTTCCCCACTATTGCATCGAAAAAGAACATCAAATATCATTGTAATTGCTAAAAGGACCACACTCGTTGTGGCGTCCCAAGCCCGCTACTTTCTTACTAGCGTGCTCTGCTTTAGTTTGTTATTGCATACATAGTACATGACGCATGCGGAAGCTCTAATAGAAAACAAGCGAGGCCAGCATATAAGTGCATTCAAATAGGGTAGGCACGACCTAAAGAGTATGGCCTCACATAGGGTTCACTACCTGCACTTTAACAGTAAGATCATTTAGCCAACCTACTAAAATACTTACTTATATATATAAATATAACTATATAATCAGTTCCTTACATTAATCATTTCAAAACAAAGAAGACACTGGGAGGATTCAAGAGGTTTCCACAACTCCCAACTAACGGGCACCATCGGCACACTCCAACACCACCACTAAAGCTTGTCCATCACTTCTCGCCACCACCTTCATTGGTTAGCTATTTGAAAGGAGGGCAACAACTAAAGAGTAAGCCAAAGCTCAGCAAATAGGTATGTCTAGCCAAACGACTAAATTATCCAATTCATCATTCATTAGGTAGAAACCAAGCAATAAGCAAATGTCAAGGTATACAATGACAACCACAACTAAGTACATGAATAAAGACTAGGGTTAGTCCGATTTCCATTGGAATCGACAATCAAACTATGAAACTCCACAAACAGCCCCTCTAAGCTCACAAACGAAACTTCCTTCTAAACTTGATCCGTTATTCATGTCCTATAAGCAACGTCTCAAATGGTTCGACTTGAAATTCAGGTTATCCAGAGTTATAGAAACATAGTCTTGCACACGGAATCAAATGGGTAAAATGGATTGGGCAATTAACCCCCATCTCAAGCTTACGGCCAAATACCCATCCATGGTTTCTAAGTTTAATTCACTTCGACTCGAAGACAAATAAGACAATCATCATCTCTTGTATCTATACTTCCCATGACCCAAAGGCGCTAACTTAAGCGACGGATCGTTCATACAAAGGCATTTTTCCTCTATGCACAAAAAATCCCTTGCGACATACCCATTTTCAAGACAACATGTATGGCTAAAATGAACAATCATCAGATAGGCTAGTAGTTAGGATAGAAGTACTACTGCCTTAGATCGAAGACAAAGAAAATGGAGCTCAAATCGCCATGAAACGGAGCTCGGGTCTCCTCCTTGCTCCTTGGCGAGTCATGCGGGTTGGGGAAGAGGAAGAGTGAGATTGACAATGAGATGGGGCTGAGCAAGGGTGAGGGATGCTCAAGGATCACCACCGTCGAGCTACAAGGTCGCCGGCGCAAACGAGAGGGAGAGCGAGCACCGAGAGAGAGAGAGAGGAGTTGGTTTGGGGGGGGGGGTAGTGTCCACCAAAGAAAAGAGAGAAAATGAGGGAGGAGAGAGAGGGAAAGGTTTATGTAGGGGATAGAGGCGGTGGGCAGGTCGGTGGTGGGGGTTTTGCGCTCAAATTGCGAACCGTTTTACTTAAACTAACACAATTAATCAATTACCAACGGTCCGTATAACATGTACTGCCTTCGACTATTGCATTCAACCAATCTAATCTACAGCACAAAATTATTAAACCTCAAATCACTATCTCTAATAATCCATGCCTGTCATTGACTATTTCGCTCCTTAAATTACTCCGGTGGAAATTTAGGTTGTCACGGTCATAGTATTTGAAAAAGGAGACATCCATGCAGAAAACCTCTTGCTAATCTAAAATTCGCAGAACTCAACTTTTTTTCTCATTAGTGTATTCGTTACACCTTGTTTTATAGTTAACATGAAATACGACAAAATAATAGGCTGGTTATTAATTGAGAAATTTGTTTATGGAATTAGTTTCGTTATTCTTATTTATCGAACAGCTCAATTTGTTCGTAACAAAATTCTTCATTAAAAGATTATTGTAATAGTTGAAGATACTCATCAATTTATGTACAAGTGTTTTAGTAATTTCTCGATTTCTCTTTCTTTCTCAACCACCCATTTCGCTTCTCCCTCTTTCAATTTTGTCACACAAGAAATGTACGTTCTCTCCTCATAGCCAACCAGTCATCAAGCGATTTAGCCGGAGGAAATTCAAAGAATTGTGATGCACCTATTGAAGTATTCATTAGGATTTTGACATGTGACTTTAGTTTACTTTAAGCTAAATGGCAATCTTGGCCTCTCTTTTAATTTGAACGTGCTATGAATGAGCACTAGCAACAATTCATGCCTGCCAATTGTACCTGTTCAATGCACATAAAAGATACTACAGAGAAAAAAAATGTACAAAGTGCATGAGAAACACTTTTGGAGCGGAAATCCATTTGGTTATGCAATTTGGGAGCAGAAATCCGTTTGATTATGTAGCATTATGTTTCTACTTCTATAGCATTTTTTTGCTTTATAAGTAGTTTTGGAGCCACTTGAAGAAATAAAAAAAATTATTTCTCTCGAGAAGTAGAAAAATCAACTTATGCTCGAAGCAAATGTCAAAAAAATTAACTTTTGGCTAGAATTTAATTTTTAAAGCGAAGTATTGCCATGTGCGCATGCTATTGATCTTGTCCGAATCTCGTCCTTCCAATTTTTGACCTACCAATTTTTGACCTACCAATTTAAGTTGTTGCGGTTAAAAAGCTCGTAGTTGGACCTTGGGCTGGGTCGACCGGTCCGCCTTGCGGTGTGCACCGATTGGCTCGTCCCTTCTACCGAAGCAATATGCTCCTAGCCTTAACTGGTAGGGTTGTCCTCCGGTCTTTGTTACTTTAAAGAAATTAGAGTGTTCAAAGCAATCTTACGCTCTAATACCATGAAAGATTTTATGGGATCACAACCAACCGCTCTCTAAAAGCTTAAGCTATTAGAAGAAGGCATGATTTAATGTTTATTTATTCCAACAAGCCCAAATTCCAATACCGCTTAAACAAATTAAGTAAGGAAATAGAGAAAATGCCAAAAAATTGTTATTGGGATTTGGGCTAATGATGAGTGGTCGGTGAAAAGTTGGATGGATGAGATTGAGACAAGATTGATAGTATTTTATTCATTGGGATAAGAGTATTGAAAATCCTAAACTTATCACGAAAATGCAATTTAGTCCTAAAACTTTCGAAAAATGCAATTAAGTCTTAAAATTTGTCATGAAAGTGCTATTGAGTCATAAAAATTTCAAAAAGTGGAATCAATGGAAAGACTTGATTGGACCAATTTAATAAGTTTTAGCACTTGACTGTATTTTCTGAAAATTTTATGAATCAATTGCATTTTCGTGATAAGTTTTAGGACTTAATTGCATTTTTCAAAAGTTTTAAGATTAAATTACACTTTCTCAATAAGTTTTAGAATTTTCAATGTACTTATCCCAATGAATAACATGCCATCGATCATGTCCGACTCCCATCCACCCAACTTTTCACCGACCACTCACCATTAGCCCAAATTCCAATGCCACTTAAACAAATTAAGTATGAATAAAGAAAATGAAAAAAACATAAATTGATATGAAGATCTTTATCCTATCCTCTCTGTTTGGTCTGTAATTAAAGATTTAACCAAATAAATAACAAAAGGGCCGAAAAAGGTATTATCAAATAAAGAAGAAAAATGCCAAAGAAGGTATTATGAAAGGGGCCTTGCTGGCTTGATCTGATTAAGACTTGTTAGTTATTTCCGATCATATAATCTCCCAATTAATGAGTACTTTATACAAAACATGCGATGATGGTGTGTGGATTTACGGTTGAGATTGTATCCCGACAAGATCTGTCGGCAAAGCATTTTCCATCCCGGAAAAATGAAAAAACGAAAAGGAATGGCTCAATAAGAAGTGCATGCACTTCATAATGACACGACCAAAGGAAGGTTTGAGAGCAACTCCGCTGGTTTTCGTCTATAAAATCCTTCTCTTCTAACTCAAATCCCCCTCTTCATCTTCTTCAAGTAGCAAACACCAACCTCTGTTTCTCTCTGCGCTCCCTGTTCGTGTCCTTCTCTACTCTGTGTCTTGGAGAAATAATCTAGTAAGGGTCTTGTCCCCAGAAGGGTCCTCCCGTTCGCTGGAAAAATCTGTGTCTCTGCTTTGAATTTGATCGCAGTGTTTCTTGAAGCCAACGTAATTCGATCTACTGAAACCTCTGCAAGCTTGCCAAGATGCATGCTTTTGTTGCTTAGAATTAGACCGTCAGCTTGCTCATTTTGTGTCCGTCGCTGTCTTTGTTTTTAAAATCTTGTTTGCTTCTTCTGACGACTAAACCTCTACAATCTCTCGTTCGTGTTTTGGGATGGCGATTCGAGAGACTCTGTTTTGCAACTGTCACATCATGAGTTAAAAGCTTTCGATCTTCCTTCGTTCTGCGATTTTCGATTTTATCTTTCTTCAATCGGTACCAATCTCCCGTTATTTTTTTAACGCACATTTTTGGGACTTTCCAGGTTCGGTCAGAAATGTCGGACTACATCCATCAATGTCCATCACCGAATGTCGACACCGGCACTCCTGATGCAGTCGCACACGAATTCAACCATTTGGCAATCGATGTCGACCGTCCAGATCTGAACGATCCGATGGACGATCAGGCTCTAGATTCGCCTGTCTCCAATTGCGAGACAGTTGTCTCCACTGATCATTCTGGCACTGCTCTGTTGCCGTTCGTTGGCAGCGGGTTGATGGAACTCGGCGAGGGAGACGAGGTCCACCGCTACATCAAGGAGCGATTTATCTCAGAGCTAGGTGCGCTTGGGGCGCAAGTTATGGTGGTGGCAATCCACCAGAATTGCCACTCCAGTTTCACGGCAAAAGCTCGGGCCCAAGCATTTCAAGCTTACTTGGAGGCAGTGCAGAAGAAAGGCGGTGGTGACACAGCCAACGTGAGGTACGCATGGTATCCGACCTCCAAGGAAGATGTGTCCAAGATCTTGTCCTATGGCTTCGGCCACAGTGGGAAGCCTGAGAACAATGGCTTGTACGGTTGTGGAGCTTATTTTGCTCCTGATAATCATCCGCTCGAAAGGTACCAGAATTCCTTCCGTTTGCCTTTTGATTGTGTAAATAATCAAAAGATACTGTTTGAAAAGTGGTATGATCACGAAGACATGTTGGTTTAACGAGTTAGTATACTTCTCCTTTAAGATATGATCTGTCAAATCTAACTGGAAGAGTGCATTTTGCGAGAATGGTGTTTCTGGAATTGTGTTAGAATGTTTTGAATGTGATGATATTGGCTTAGATGGTTTCTTGGTAATGCCTTGGCAGCATTAAATCTGCCAGCATTTGTCGCATAAACAATCCAGAGATTCTGTTTTGAAAAGTGGTATGATCACGATGATATGTTGATTTAGCGTGTTATGTTTCGTGAGGATGTTGTTTCTCGACTCAAGTTAATATGTTGTGTATGCAATGAGATTGGCCTTAGATGGTTTGTTTGTAATGCTTTGCAGCGTTATGTCCGCCCCTATAGATAAAGATGGCCTACAACATCTGTTGCTTTGCCGGGTCATACTAGGAAAATCAGAGCTTGTTACTCACGGCTCGGAACAGTCTCATCCTAGTTCGGAGCAATATGATTCGGGCGTTGATGACTTATCATCTCCAAGAAAGTACATTATTTGGAGCACCCACATGAACACTCACGTGTTGCCGGAGTACGTGGTCAGCTTTAGAGCCCCTTATTGCTTGAATGGTAATCAAGTTTTCTTTCCCTTTCCTGCTTTTGCATTGATATGTTTGCGCATTTGACTTCATCTGTTCTATCAACTGGTCCGATGCTTTGTGCAATCTATATGCAGTAGGGCTGGTGAGAACTCCGGAGAAGCCACAGAATCCGACTTCCCCTTGGATCCCGTTTCCAATTTTGATTTTGGAACTTTCGAAAATCTTCCATCCATCTGACGTAGGTTTGATCTCCAAGTACTATGAGGACCGCAAAGTAAGTGCCACATCACTATTGTCATCACTTAGTTCTTGTCTTTCAAATTTTGTGTCCTGCTTACCTTCAATGTTGAAATACTTTTTAAGACATGATCATCATTTTCCAGGGGGAAAAGATTTCGAGGCATGCGCTGGTGCAGAAAGTTAGGCAAATTGTAGGCGATAGGTTGCTGATTAAAATCATCAAAAGTTTCAGAACTAAGGTATGAATTATGATCCCTTTTGTAAACAGTAATTCGAAAGCCAGTCTATGCCTTGATGTCAAGTCAGGGATAGAGAGAGCATGGGTTGCGTCACAATATAACATTTATGATTGTTTCTATTGCGTGGAGTTGAGAGTGAATGATATTATTTTGTTCTACAGCAATTCGAGGGGTGAAGCGGTTGATTATGGGACCACGATGGACTTGAATAAGACTTGATGCGAGGCGTATGAACAAGACCTTGTTTTGATGAGTTCACAGCACACAACAGCGAGACCAAATGGTACACAAGAGGTGGAGCAGGAGGCCCATCTGAATCGGGCACTGGCATAACTGCTTTATCTTAGATAGGAAAAAGACTCTTTTGGAATTTGTATGATTTTGAAAGTTTGTGCTTGATTGTGGTCATAAACTGCAGTCTTCTCTTGGTCCCTATGTCACAGGACTATTTGTCTTCAATGGAGAATCAAAACTCTTCTTTGTTGTACATGTTGTGGGAATATATTTGATCTGTGCAAGTATGTAGGAAAAACTTACGCCTAATGACCCGTCACAGACACAACTAGATCCTGAAATTTTTGTGGCCGGCCTTGATAAAAATGGAGGAATAGTGCTTTTAGCTAGAAACTTTTGAGAAAACCATTATCTCTGGCCACCTTTCTTGTCCAAAATTATTCATCTTCATTAGGTGTGGTCCATGGTTTATCCATTCAAATTTCCTCTATGGGCGAGTAGCTTAGTTATAGAAGTAAACGAGTCATGTTAGTGTATTAAGGACACATGTTGCGCGTGACATCTTGGGGCAGATAGCCTGTTGGTGGAGACAAAGCCTCGTTAGTTGAGATGTCTCAAGAGTCGAGATGAAACCTGGCCAGTGACGAGTAAAAGTTTAAAACTCACCTGTGTTTATTGGTGAGCTACTATTTGATATCTACGCATTATAAAATAAAATGTCATCTGCTTGCATTTGAGTAAATAATCTTATTCAATGTTTGTTTGTGGTCTTCATCGGCATACTATGATAGGAAAAATAGTGCATTTACTCTATTTGTCATATATAATTATTTTTTACTGGTCTTGAGCTCAAGTTGCTGTGTTGATACTAGGTTGAGTGGTAAGATGATATGCTATCTAAGACTTAGAGATTTCATTTGTCGAGTTTTGGCTCACCCCTTAATTTCTTTTTGAGATTTGTAGGACGAATCCCCCACCACCAATGTTTTTTGGAGTTCGCATATACTTCGATTATGAATATCAATATGCGCTTGTACCTGAATCGATAGTAGTTTATACTAAGCATAGTTCTATCATAAGGATCGACATGGGAAATGGTGAGCTTCATTTGCAGGTTTTATCGAGCAATTTTTGAACCTAAAACCACCAAGGTTTGCTAGAATAAGAAATTCTGAAGAGACGAAATCGTGGATCGACGGGATGGAGAAATTATTCGCCTTACCATATTGCAATGAAGTCGACAAGATATCCTTAGATGAACACCAACTTCAAGTAAATGCCGAATACCGGTGGATGGCATTTAAAGTAGAAGTCTTCCTAGTTGTTACTACTGTGACTTGCGTGGCCTTGCTTAAGCATTTTTTGGGAAGTATTTCTTGGACTGTGCTCGAGATAAGAATGATGGAACTCATAGGACTGGCACAAAATGACCTTATAGTGGATCCGTGTGAGGCGAGTTTTGTAGAATTATCAAAGTTCGCCCCCAGGTTGGTTGAGGACGTGTAGGACGAATCTAAGAGATTTTGGGATGGTTCAAAGCCAGATATCAGGTGCAAACTAGTGCCCTTTGGATTAAGCCTTCGACCTACCTTTCACCATGACAAGAAGCCTATACAAGTTGGTACAACGCTAGGGGACAGATTGGGCTCTCCCAATATAATAAACTAGTGGCGCGGACATTGTATCAAAGTGATATCCGTCATACTTGTGGAAGCAACGTGGAAATGCGCCATGCAGGGTTTTAAGAGGATCTTGTTATGGATGTGGGCAACAAGGCCACATGATGATGGAGTATATTTGGTGTTGCAGCAGTAGCGTATGATGCCACCACAACCGCCACAGCAGCCGCAACACAACGGAGCCTCGTAGCAGGGAAATTTTCAGAGGCCACCAGCTCATGGCCGATTTTATTTAGTCATGCAGCAGGAAGATGAGGCTTCCAAGACTGTTATATCAGGTGTTATCTCTCTATTCGGCAATAGCGCTCATGCAATGTTTGATACGGGTGCCACACATTTATTTATATCTGCTCGATTCGCACAATCAAATGGAATAATATCCTAGGCCTCTTGAAGTATCCCTTATTGTCTCTACACCATTAGGAAGTCCAAGTTTGTCTATTGTGCTGTGTAAGGGTTGTATGGTCACAATGGTTGGACAACATCAAAGGGAATATTTGTTCGTACTGATTATGTATGATTTTGATGTTATTTGTAAACAACAAGTCAATGTGGACTATTATCGAAAAATAGTTTAGTTTAATCCATATGATTGTCCTGGTTCTTAATTCTTTGAAAATGGGACAAATTCTTTAAGTTTGCTCTCTCTGTATTTGGTGTTTGTAATGGATCAGTCGAATGAAGAAGCAAAACTTGAGGAAATTCTTGTAGTTCAAAAATTTCCTGATATATTCTAGAGGAATTACTAGGGGTATTGCCAGAGCGTGAAGTTGATTTTATTATTGCACTAGCTCCTGAAACGGAACCTATTACCAAAGCTCCCTATCGAATGGCTTTAACGGAGTTGAAGGAGTTAAAAGTGCAACTATAGGAATTACTTGACAAAGGTTTTGTTCGACCTAATGCATCACCTTGGGCTGCACCAGTGTCGTTTATCAAGAAAAAGGATCGATCAACACAGCTTTGCATTGATTACAGGCAATTGATTCAAATTACAAAAATAACCAAGTATCCATTTCCTAGGATTGAAAGTTTATTTAATCAGTTTCATGGGGCATCGGTATCCTCCAGGATTGATTTAAGATTGCGGAATCATCAGCCACACATAAAAAAGACAGGACACCCATAAGACGACATTTTGCACTCAATACAGTCACTCTGAACACTTAGTCATGCCTTTTGGATTGACTAATACACTAGCAGCCCTCATCGATAAAATGAATAGGGTGCTTAGTTCACTTTTAGATCAATTTGTGATAATGTCCATTGACTGGTATACTAAAAAAGTTGGGATGAACATGAGCATCATTTAAAGCTCGTACTCCCAATGCCTCCTGAGCACAAGTTTCATGCCAAGTTTGGCAAGTGCCAATTTTGGTTAGATCATGTGAAATTTTTACATCATGTGGTAACCGGTGAAGCGATAGCTGTTGGCCAAGCAAAAGTCGAGTCAGTGATAAATTGGAATTCAGAGTTTCATAGGTCTAGCTAGATATTATCAATGGTTTGTAGAAGGATTTTCGAGGATTTTCGATCGCCCTGCCCCGTTAACACAATCGATGAGGAAGGACATGGAGTTTGAGTGGCCTGACAGATGTGAGCAACGTTTTCAAGAACAAAGAATATTGATTGCTGTTCCATTCTTGAAAATCCTACCAGGATCTGGAGGTTTTGGTAATTTTTATGGTGATGCATCTCTTAAATGACCGAGTTGTATTTTAATGCAGCATGGTAGGGTTTCTAACTTATGCATCGAGACAGCTGAAGACATATGAATTGAACAATCCGACTCAGGATATAGAGTTTACCGCAATCGTGATTGCGTTGAAAATATGAAGGCACTATTTGTATGGAAAAAAGTTTGAACTATGTATAGAACATAATAGTTTGAAGTACTTGTTCTCTTAAAAATAATTGAACATGAGGCAAAGACGTTGAATGGAGTTATTGAAAGATTCGACTACGTGATTTTATATTATCCTGAAAGGCGAACCTAGTTGCAGATGCTCTTAGCCAAAAGTTGACACAAATAATTGCGCGAATGATGGTTAATGGATAGACCTTACTTGAAAAAGGTTCGAGATTTCAATTTCAGATTTGATATGAGTAAGTCTTTAAAGTATGATAGCTACTTTTAAAATTGAACCAGAGATTGTGGGAAGAATGAAGACTCTGCAACAAACAAATCTTGAAATTTCAAAAATTCAAGCAGAAGCCTTACAAGGCAAAAGGCCAGATTTTTAAGTGTTGGAGGAAAGAGTTTTAAGATGTCATGGATGTATTTGTGTATCTAGTGATGTCAATTTGAAGAAATAAAATTTTGTCAAAAGGTCATTGTAGAAAGTGTTCATCCAGGAAGTACGAAAATGTATCAGAATTTTCGCGAACATTATTGATGAAATGGTATGAAGGTTGATGTTGTCAAACATGTCTATAAGTGAAAACAGAATGTTGTAAATCTGGTGAAATGTTGAAATCGTCGAAAACATCTTACTAGGAAATGGGAGCACATAACAATGAATTTTGTGCAAGTGTTACCAAGGACACTGAATTTTGGGTAACTAAACCAGCTCACTTTCTGGCGGTGGCGAGTAGACTATACATTCAAAAAAAATATGCAGAGCAATATATTCAACATATAGTTCGACTGCATAGAGTGCATTTAACTATAAAAAATGATCGAGACTCAATATTCACTGCAATTTTTTGGCGGAGTCTCCAAAAAACATTAGGGACTAAACTCCAAAATAGTATCGCTTTCCATCCCCGAACCGATGGCCAATTAGAAAGAACCATACAAACAGTGGAGAACGTATTACAATCATGTATAATTGACTTTAAAAGCAGTTGGAAGGAGCCCCTCCATCTAGTGGACTTCACTTATAACAACAGTTTTCAACAGAGTATTGGCAGAACTCCCTTTAAAGCATTGTATGGTAGACCACGTAGAACTCGTGTTTGCTGGGATGAGGTGAAAGAAGAAAGACTTACAGGGCTAGAGTTAGCGCGAATCATTTCAGATGCAATAACAGTGTTTGACTTACAATTACACAAAGTCGATAGAAGAGTCATGCAGAGAAGCACCGAAGTCCATTAGAGTTTACGATTGGTGCTCATGTGCTCATTAAAGTGTCACTAATGAAGGATGTATCACAATTTGGAAGGAAATGCAAGTTGAGTCCAAAATTTATTTCACCTTTTGAAATTCTTGAGAAAATTGTGCACTTGGCCTATCGATTGGCATTACCGGTGAAGGGATATCTGTTCACTGACAACTATGTTCCCGGCGAGGACCACTAGAGCTTATGTTAGAATCTTTCGACAGCTGGGTTTCAAATTCCTTCAGAGGCCCAAACGAGAGAATGCCTCGATTAAAATATCCTTCCGAAGGAACTGTTCCTGCTGCAATGTCAAGCCCTTCCTGGTTATTTTCCTTGGAACAGTTGTCGCTGTTTCCCGGCACTAAGATCTTCAACTGTATCACTGCCGTGTTCCAAGCAGGACCCCTGGCCTTATGCTTCGGTTTCATTTTTAACCCATCTTCCACCTAAGAAAAATTTACCCCTTTGAGTCCTCAGAATCGTCCTCAGTGTCTGTCGTTTGACGGAGAAGTTGCACAGGCATATGGTGTTGCCCAGCCGAACAGTAGAAGGCAGATAAGTAATTCACCATGGCTGTAAGTTCAAGCATGCTAGGCACAGAAGTGGTAAGGGCCAGGAATTTTACATGATGGAGAAATTTCTCAGTATCAAATAAAGTGCACGGAACGACTTCCTCAAATATAGAGGCCCTTGCCCCTTTTTCAGGCTTTCCACCCACATGTTTATTTCCAGGTAGAAGGCATGTGCGCAAGAGCCTCATCCTCACAAGGGTGCCGAATTCATCCGCAACCTTTTTGACAGCAGTGGTGAATCTTCTGGACTTATTTTGTAGCAGCATCTACTCAAAGTTCTGGTGAGAAAACTTATTTTCGAGAGTTCCGTAATCAAAAACCGAAAATAGGATCCAAGGGGAATTCGGTTTCCATGACTTCTCCGGAGTTTTCAACGGCCCTATTGCATATAAGTTTCACAAATCATCACACAAGTTGATAGAACTGACAAAAGTAAAAAAAACACAAACATGGTCAACGCAAAAATAGGAAAGAGAGAGAAAATTTGGTTACCTCTTAAGCAACAAGTGGCTCTAAAGCTAACAACGTACCCCCGGCAGAACATGAGTGTTTATGAAAGTGCTCCAAACAATGAATATCCTTGGAGATGGTAAGTCGTTGATACCCAAATCGTATTGTTCTAAACTTGGATGAGATTGCTTCGAGCCATGAGTGACAAGCTCTGATTCCCCAGTATGACACGGCCAAGCAACGGATGCCGTAGACCATCTTTATCTATAGGAGCGGCCTTAATGCTGTCAAAGCAATACTAAAGAAACTAAGGCCAATATCATCACATGCACAAATGTTAACGGAAGTCAAGAAACAACATGCTTATGCTCGGGAAACATACTCGTACTACTAGATTTAATCGATCATAGCTTAAAAGAAAAACACAATAACTCGCTAAATCAACATTTCATCATGATAGTACAACTTTCCAGAAAGTATCTCTCTATTATTTATGCAATTGATAGCATCGGATATGAAAAAGCGGAGACAAGGCCCTCGCAATATAAGAAAAAGCCAAAAAAATTATTGTGGAGAAATCTCAAACTGGTATTTGATCTCGGTCGATGGAGATTTTTTCCTTTATGTGTTTATCCTTTGTTAATACATATCTAAATACAAATATGTTTGACATTTTATCATGCTTTTAACAAGCTAATCTTTTCCATTTTGTGATCAATTTTACTTTTCCGTTTTTATCAAGATCGACTAAAAATAAATGTAGAATTGTGGATTAGCATGATAAAAAAAAAAAGAAACATTTAATTTAATAAAACGGAGGGTGCAAAAAGGAGTGTTTTAGCCAAAATGGGAGTGGAAATAGCGCCATCTCTTTTTTATTATCAGTTTGGTAAAATCATTAATTGGCGGCCAAATGGAGAGGAGTGGACGGAGATTTTCATAACACCTTTTTTGGCATTTTTATTATTTATTTGGTAAAATGATCAATTACCGACAAATTGAGAGGATAGGGTAGATAATACCTCTTTTGGCCGTTTAAGTTATTTGGTAAAATTGTTACGGACCAAGTCGAGAGGTTATGACAGATATCTTCATAACATACTCTTTTTGGCATTTTCTTTGTTTTCATATTTAATTTGTTTAAGGGGTATTGACATTTGGGGTAGTGGTGAGTGGTCGATGAAAAGTTGGATGAAAGAGATTGAGATGAGATATACAACATTTAAGGGAATAGTACAAAAAATTCTGAACATATTGCATTGGTACTAATTCACTCCTAAACTATTCAATTGGGCCAATTTAGTCCTAAACCTTTTCATATTTGTACCAATTAGTCCAATTGGCCAATTTTGAACAAAAATGACCGACGTGGGCGCTGGTTGTCCTATATAAGACAATCGACACTAACGTTGGCATTTTTGAATTTTTTTCCTTTTGTGCTTTTTTCTTTCCTTTTATGTCTGCTATCTTCTTTTTTTTACCTTTAGTTTTCTATTTGCCGGTGGCTAGCGAGGGTTAGCCTAGCCAGCCGGGGCCTAGGCAAGGGCGAGCACTGGTGAAGCCACCCTTGCCCGGCCAAGGCCGGCCTCGTCGAGCCTCCCCTAGGGGAGAGCGAGGCCTAGCAAGCCTCACCGAGGTGAGGGCAAGGCTCACCGAGACCTCGCCCTCCCCCTCTCCCAAGTGCGGCCGTATGAGGCCGACCCTTGCCTTTGGTCGATGAGACGATCCTCGAGGCCCATGGCCTTACCACCCACCGGCAAATAGAAAAGTTGAAGAAAAATTAAATTTAAAAATTAAAAATATATTAACAATATTTGAAAATTATCCACGTCGTCGTCGGCCATGTCATGTAGGCCCATGGCCTTACCATATACCGCAAATAGAAAAGTTGAAGAAAAATTAAATTTAAAAATTAAAAATATATTAACAATATTTGAAAAATTATCCACGTCGGCGTCGGTCATGTCATGTAGGATGGGTTTGGCGTGCACGTCAAGAATTTTCGATCAAAATTGGTCGAATGGATTGAATCGGTAACAATATAAAAGGGTTTAGACTAAATTAGAAGTGCCATGAATGAGCATATGCAAGAATTCAAGCTTGCCAATTCCACATGTTCAATGCACACAAAAGATATCACAGAAGGAAAAACAAACAAATAACTAAATAAAATGGTTAATACCACAGAAAAAACTCGAGCTCGTAGACCCATGCCACATTCGCCTCCAACTAGTGCACTCATGCCACGTTCACCCCAAACTGAAGCACCCATGCATATTACACCAAAGAAATTCCAAATTAGGGTAAATTTACTAATGCAAGAGTGCACAAAAAATAGTTTGAGGTTAAATGTGACATTGGTGCACTGTTCAGGACTTTTGGTGGTATTAGCCCCAAATAAAATGGTGTATATCTTGGCTCAATCTCATCCATCCAAATTTTCACCAATCACTCACCATTACCCCAAATATCAATACGCCTTAAACAATTTGAGTATTCCGACAAAAAAAAAAAAAATTGAGTATCAACATAAAGAAAATGTCACAAAAGATATTTTTAAAATCTTTGTACTATCCTCTCCATTTGGTCTGTAATTAACAATTTTACAAAATAAATAAAAAGGTCAAAAAAGGTGTTTTCTATCATTCCTCTCCATTTGGTCTCTTTACCAAATAAATAAAAAAATACCCAAAAAGGTATTACCGGAATGTCCTCCCTATCCTCTCCATTTGATTTGTAATTGACAATTTTACCAAATTATAAAAAGGCCAAAAAGGTATTATCTGCCATATCCTCTCCATTTGGTCTATAATTAATCATTTTCCCAAATAAATAAGAAAAATGCCAAAAAAAAGGTATTACAAAAATATCCGCCCTATCATCTCCATTTGACCTGTAATTAATGATTTTACCAAATTAATGAGAAAAAAGCCAAAAAAAAAGGTAATATGAAAATCTGGATCTTATCCTCTCCATTTTTGGTGTTTAATTTATGATTTTACCAAATAAATAAGAGAAAAGCCAAAAAAAGTTATTATGAAAATCTCGCCGTATCATCTCACTTGGCATGTAATTAATGTTTTACCAAATTAATAAGAAAATTTCCAAAAAAAAAAAGTGTTGTGAATATTTGGCTCCTATCCTTTTGGCCTGTAATTAATTATTTGACCAAATAAATAAGAAGAAAAAAAAAGGCAAAACAAGGTATTATGAAAATCTTGGTCATATCTTCTCTTTTTGGCCTGTAATTAATGATTTTACCAACTTAATAAGAAAAATCCAAAAAAGATATTGTGAAAATCTTTATCTTATCCTCTCCATCTGGTATTAATTAATGATTTTACCAATTTACAAGCAAAATAATGGATGAGAGACAGCTAGGCTTGTCTTCTCACACAGTTCAAAACTTCTCATTTGGTGGGTACCACCTCTATGGATCTCTCAACTTTTAATTTGTTTAATATGGTATCTAAACTTTTGATAAATGTTTAATTCACTTCCTGGACTACATGAAAATATCCAATATTGTCCTTCAATTGATTTAAGTCGGGACAATATTGAATATTTTTATATACAACAAGGGCTAAATTGAACATATATTAAAAGTTCGAGGACCACATTCTACAAATTAAAAATTGAGGGAATGACATTGCATCTTGAGCTAAAGTTTAGGGATTACATTGAACAATTTAAAAATTGAGAAACAACATTGAACATTGGCCAAAGTTCGGGGACCATTTGCATCATTTTTCCTGTTCTTTTAGATAATCTTATCAAAGCATACTTAGTCTCTGAATTAATTCCACTAACGAGCGAGAATCGTCGCAGTTTTGTGCATAAATATTATACCTTTCACATTCCAACGGTAGATTCCATAATGATTGTCAACTGACGCATCCTGGGTGTTTCGTTAAGCATACCTAACAAAGAATTATTTGAGCACGGAATTCCTCGCACTTACAAACCCAGCGCAGCTGACCTACCTCTGTTTCTCTGCTTTCCTTGTTCGTGTCCTTCTCTGTTCTTTATCTTGGAGAAATAATCTAGTAAGACTCCTTCGTCTTTGCTTTGAATTTGACCGCAGTATTTCTTGAAGCCAACGATATTCACTTTCTTGATTGTGAGCTTTCTCATTTCGCGTCTGTCGCTGACTATGTTTTAAAAATCTCGTTTTCTTCTTCGGACGACTAAACCTTAAGAATCTCTCATCAGTGTTTTGGGTTTGTGATTCGCGAGGCTTTGTTTTGTGATTGTCACGTCATTAGTGGAAAGCTTTTGATCTTCATTCGTTCTGCTATTCGATTTTTCTTTCTTCATTCCATACCAATCTCTCGTTATTTTGTTTTTAGAGCACATTTTTGGGACGTTCCGGGTTCGGTCAGAAATGTCGGACTACATCCATCTATGTCCATTGCCGATTGTCAACACTGTCACTCCTGATGCAGTCGCACAGGAATTCAACCGTCCAACAATCGACGTCAATGTTATGGCAGTGTTATGACCAGTCCTCTCGATATTTGTAATATATGGCCTTATTTTGACTAGGTCAACAAGGGGTGGGACCCACCTTTAAGATAAAAAAAAAAAAAAGGCTTTCTTGAGTCTTTTTACTCCAAGCTCACGCACAGAAAGGAGAGAAGAAGAAGAAGAAGGAAAAGAAAAAGGAAGGAGAAGGGAGAGAGAGGAAAAAAATAAAAGAAAGGAGCGCGTGTGCGCCACCCGCCACGGAAGCCACGTCAAGCTCGTTTTACTACGTGCCGCAACATTAGGTAAGGGCTCGCACCTCTCGTTCCTCCTTTTGAAGTGATTTTTCGGATTTAGGGCAAAATTCGAATTTTTGCGAAAACTGAGCTGCTGTGTCTGTTTTCATGGGGGATTAGCTGCGTTTTTGCTTGAAAAAGAAACTTTAGGATGTTATGGACCCGTAGGATTCGACGGATCTTAATTTGACACTACGGTTTGCCCGGAACAAGATTTTCAATTCTGGCGCGCTACAGTACAGCGCGAACAGTGAACTTCGAGGCCTGATTTCGTTAGTTTCCAGTTATCGGCTGAGGTTGGCTATGTTGAGACTTTTGTAGTACGTCGAATAAGCTTCGCGTGGACAGTAAGATGGCTTGAAACGGAGTTCGGTGGAGGAAGATATGGCCCGAGAGATTTCGACGCGCGCAGTGAACAGTACACGACCAGAACTTGTTGCGCCTGTTCTTGCCAATTTTCGAATAGATTCTAGTCAAGCCATGTTGGGGGTTTTCTAGTACACTAAAAGATCTTTCTTTAGACTACAAGTTTGTTTAAATCGGAACTCGAGTGAGGGAGTTACAGTCCGTTTAAATTTGTCGCGCAAGTTGCGCGTAGCGGACAACATGCGTGTCCGCTATAGGCGATCGTTTGTTGATGCGTGGGTGTCGCCTTAGCAACACATAGGCCTTTTTCATTCGAGTTATGTTGTAGGGTAGCATAGTACTCAGTTTTTGATATCATTTTTCATATATTTGATAGGGTTTCGAACGTGTCGATCCGAGTAGGCTTTAGGGTTTGCTTCGGCGTTGTCGGTGAGTGATACTATTTCTTCTTTTGTGTTTTCAAAATGCATATTGGAAAGAGATAGTACTATATGCGTTATGAATTGAGAAAATGGCATTTTGTTGCATAAAAATAGGATCGAACATTTACCGCTTTTTTTTATCCGTTTGATATGATTCGTTATCAATATGCGCTGTTGGTTTTGAGTTGATTCTGCTACATTTTAGTTATAAGGAGGATGTTGTTTTTTGCTTTTGTAATGCTCAAGCTAGCTGTGAACCCGGTTGAGGGGTTTGTGAATATGTGCATATTACTTAGGATATCCTTGTGGGCCGAGCCACCGGCATAGTAGGTGGAGACCTTGCCAAGAGAGGAATCTTGGTCGCCTTTTTGTCACGAGCGTTATACGTGACCATGGTTAGAATCTTGAGCATGAGATTAGCTAATGGATAGACCATTGGCATATGATTTGATGAGATTAGTCAATGGATAGACCATTGATGTATGTTTTGATGTTATCATCCGATATTGATACTTTTGCTATAAATATATTATGTTAAGATAATATATAACTTGTTTTCATCATAAATGTTTGATATGTTTCGATCTTAATGTAAATATCTTATATCTTGAATATCAAATGTGCATAGTGGTTGTTCGATCCACTTAGAAGAAATGTATTACTCACTTTGAGCCGTGTTAGCTCATTCCTTTCATCTTCTTTGTCTTTCGGGTTCGGCCGAGTTGCCAATAGGACGTGAGAATATCGTTAGTGAAGGATTTTTGGGTAGGAGAATTTTTGCTACAAAGTATACGTAGGTGTGTTGAGCTTTGGAGATAGTTCCTTTTGATGGATGTATATATGTATATGTCCGAAGGTTATAAAAAGCTCATTCAGAAATCAATGGGGACCTTTTTATCGTATATATGTGAATATATATATATATATATATATATATATATATATATATATATATATATATATATATATATATATATATATATATAATGATATCGAGTTAAGCAGTGTTACATTTTGTGGCTGCATCCTTTGAGTGAAAGGATGGCCGTGTCATTGCCCTATTCTTGCAGGAACTGGGGTGTGACAATATTGGCCTTAGATTAGTCTGTCTTGTTTCGGCAGTGTTATGACCAGTCCTCTCGATATAGATGGCCTACAACATCTGTTGCTTTGCCATGTCATAGTGGGGAAATCGGAACTTGTCAGTTGTGGCTTGAAACAGTCTCATCCTAGTTCTGAATAGTATGATTTTGGAGTTGATGACTTTTCATCTCCAAGGAGATACATTGTTTGGAGAACCCACATAAATATTCACGTGTTATCGGAGCGCCTTGTCAGCTTTAGAGCCATTTATATTTATCGCGTAAGAGGTAATCAATTTGTTCTTTCTCTTTCTTGCTTTTGCATTGACCATGTTTGTGTGTTTGACTTTGTCTGGTCTATCAACTGATTAGTTGATTGAGAGTTTCATATGTAATACGGTCGATGAGAACTTCGGAGAAGTCTCGAAAACCAAATTCTCCTTGGATCCCATTTACATTTTTTATTACAAAACTCTCGAAATCTTCCCTTAATCTGATATCAGTTTGATATCCAAGAATTATATGGCCCACAAAGTAAGGGCCACATTAATATTGTCATCACTTAGTTCTAGTCTTTCAAGCATTTTTTTTTCAGCTCACCTTCAGTGTTGAATTATTTTAAAACATGATCATCATCTTCCAGGGAGGAAAGATTTCGAGGTATATGTTGGTTCAACAAGTCAGGCCAATTGTAGGCTAAAGGTTACTGATTCGAATCATCAAAAGTTTCCGAGCTAAAGGGTGTATTATGATCCCTTTGACATACAGTACTCGGAAAGTACTTCCATGCCTTCATGTCAAGCCATTGATAGAGAGGGCTTGGGTCCATCGGAATATAATATTGATAGTGAATAATTTAGTTTGTTCTATAGCAATTTGGGGCATGAAGCGGCTGATTATGGGACCATGATGGACTTGAATAAGACCGGGAGGCGAGGCGTATGAATAAGACCTGCTTTCTTTTTTATGGGTTCACAGAACACAGCGGCGTGGGCAAATGTTGCATAAGATGTGAAGGTGGAGGAGGCCCATCCGAGTCGGACACTAACATAGCTGCTGGCTTTCAGATAGGAAAAAGACTCTTTTTACGATTTGAATGTTTGTGCTTCTTTATAGTCATAAACAACGGTCTTCTCTTGGTCCCCGAGTAATCGAAGGTTAGGACCGAGACGCTAGCATCTATGCTCAAGTCCTAGCGACTGGGCGCAAGACTCTACCTCCTGAATTCGGGACCTCGTCAGCCTGGCTCAAGCTCCTTGAGAACAAGCTCGAGTCCTTTGAGGCCGAGCTCAAGACCCCCACTCTCACGCTTGGGACCCCGATGCTCGGCCTGATTCCCTAGCTCTCGTGCCTGAGGCCTCGGCGGTTGGGTCTAGTTCTCATTGAGGATAGGCTTGGGATCTCAACGCTTGAGCCATGTTCCTTGAGGCCACGCCTGACACCCCAATACCCGTGATTGAATTGTTGAAATCTTCGCGCCACGGCGCCTCACCCGGGTTCCTGAAATTTAGGGTTGTATGCAAGACTTTTTTGTCAAATCACAATTTTCCTATAAGAAATATCGAGGAACGACTTCCATACTTTTTGCAAAATACAGTAAAAAAATAACAGATTGAAATTATATTCTAACAAAGTTTATTTTTCATGAAACAATTAGAGGCTTATTTTTATTCTTATTTGGACGGTGTGTAACAATGTTACGTTCCTGTTTTTAGGAGTAGAGCTACTGCTTGGGGGCACTAAAACTCTCCCATGTTTTAGTTCTATCTCATTGGTTAATATCTATAATATTTATCCAATAATCAATCTCATGTATACAACGAAAATATTGGAACTTGTTTATTAACATAACTAGTATTTTATAAACTAAAATTATACTTCTCGCGTCCTATAATCTTTTAGTAGAGTTCTTAAAATTAAGATTAGATTTCTTAGAATTTATTATTAACCAAAAAAGAGAGGGAAACAAAAAGAAAATGTAGATATTATCTTTGATATAGCAAGTCATTTATGCATTTAGATATCCTTAGGTGTTTTACATAGGGGCATTGACTATATATGTAAGATTAACATTAAAAGTATCATAACTTTCGTACGACGTTCACTTTTTTATCAAAACTTTCATCGAGATCACTAAAGTGCTACTTATTTAAAAAAATTCACTTAAGTGTCGGCTCCAACTTAGGATGAAATCCAACATGGCAATTAAAAAAAAATTCTTGCCGAAGTGTTGCCGGATATCCGATGTGAAACCCTATCATATATGATCAAGACACAATGTTCACTGCAATTTTTTGGTGGAGTCTCCAAAAGACATTGGGGACTAAACTTACAAAAGTATTGCTTTCCATCCCCAAAGCTGAAGGCCAATTAGGAAAAACCGTAGAGGCGCTAGTGGACATATTACGGGCATGTACAATTGACTTTAAAAACAGTTGGGAGGAGCCCCTCCATTTAGTGGAGTTTGCTTATAACAATAGTACTCAATAGTGTACTGGCATAACTCCCTTTAAAGTTTTATGGTAGACCATGTAGAACTCCTATTTGCTGGAATGAGGTATGAGAAAAAAGACCTATAGGGCTAGAGTTAGCGCGAATCACTTCGGATGCAGTAAAAGTGATTGATTTAAAAGTTCACAAAGTCGGCAGAAGAGTTATGCAGATAAGCACTGAAGTCCTCCATTGGAGTTTAACTTTGGTGATCATGTGTTCCTTAAAGTGTCACTAGTGGAGGAAGCATCACAATTTGGAAGGAAATGCAAGTTGAGTCCAAAATTTATTTGACCTCGTGAAATTCTTGAGAAAATTGTGCACTTGGCCTATCGATTAGCATTACTAATGAAGGGATATCTGTTCACTGGCATTCTATATTTCAGCCCTCAGGACTACCAAATATAAACACGATCCCGGGACTCATCTACGTCTATAACTAAGCTACTTGCCCATAGAGGAAATTTGAAAGGACAAGCCAAGGACCACACCTAATGAAGATGCAAATTTCAAGAAAAGAAAGGTGGCATGGAGATAAGAGGCTTTCCCAAAATTTTCTAGCTGAAACACTATTCCTCCATTTTTGTCAAAGCCTGCCACAAAAGTTTCAGGATCGCGTTGTGTTGTGACCGGTCATTAAGTGGAAATGTAATTATCTCCTACACAATTGCACAGATCGATAAAGATTCACAAAACATGTCAACTAAAGAAGAGTTCTGATACTCCTCTGAAAAACAAACAGTCATGTGACATAGGGACCAAAAGAAACCAGGTCTTATTCATACGCCTCGCATCCAAGTCTTATTCGAATCCATCCATGGTCCCATAGTCAGCCATTTCACGCCCTCAATCGCTGTAGAACAGAATAAATTATACACTATCAACTCAACGTTACAGAAACAATCATCCATGTTATATTCTGACGCAACCCAAATTTCATCTATCCATGACTTAACATCAAGGCATAGAAGTGCTTTCGCATTACTGTCTTTCAAGGGGATCGTAATCCACACCTTAACTTGAAAACTTTCGATGATTCGAATCAGCAACCTATCGCCTGCAAGTTGCTTGACTTTTTGCATCAGCACATGCCTCGAAATCTTTCCTCCCTGGAAAGTTATGACATGTTTTAAAAATAATTGAACATTGAAGGTAAGCAGGAAAAAAAAAAAAAGCTTGAAAGACAAGAATTAAGTGATGACAATATTGATGTGGCACTTACTTTGCGAGCCGTATAATAATTGGAGATCAAACTGATGTCAGATTGAGGAAAGATTTAGAGCTCCATAATCAAGATCTGAAATGGGATCCAAGGGGAATTAGGTTTCCGTGACTTCTCCAAAGTTTTCAACGGCCCTATTGCATATAAATTTCACAAATCATCACACCAGAAGATAAAACTGACAAAGTCAAACACAGGAACATGGTCAATGCAAAAGTAGAAAAGAGAAAGAAAATTTGATTACCTCTTAAGCAACTAGGGACTCTACTAGGAAAAAAAAAAACTAGTGGCTCTAAAGCTAACAATGTACTCCGGCAGCACAT
Source organism: Rhodamnia rubescens (assembly GCA_021437795.1). Lineage (NCBI taxonomy): Eukaryota > Viridiplantae > Streptophyta > Magnoliopsida > Myrtales > Myrtaceae > Rhodamnia > Rhodamnia rubescens. The sequence continues at coordinate 5,216,584 of JAILYA010000002.1, read as the reverse complement.
GAACGTTCATGTAGGTACTCCAAACAACGAATATCCTTGGAGATGATAAGATTTTGGTGCCCGAATCGTACTGTTCCGAACATGGATGAGATTACTTCGAGCCATGAGTGACAAGCTCTGGTTTCTCCGGTACGACACGGTACAGCAATAGATGCTGTAGGCCATCTTTACCTATAGGAGCGGCCTTAACGCTGCCACAGCGATACCAAAGAAACTATCTAATGCCAATATCATCACATGCACAAATGTTAACAGAAGTCAAGAAACAACATGCTCATGCTCGGGAAACATACTTGTTCTACTAGATTTAATCGATTATAGCTTAAAAGGAGAATACAATAACGCGCTAAACCAACATTTCATCGTGATAGTGCAACTTTCCAGAATGTGTCTCTCTATTATGTATGCAATTGATAGCGGCCGACTTAAAGCTGCCAAGGCATTACCAAGAAACCATCTAAGAACCAATATCATCATATGCGCAACATTCTAACATGAGTCCAGAAACAATATGATCGCAAAGTATACTCTTTTTATTAGATATAGCTGATCATATCTTGCAAGGGAAATATACTAATGTGCTAAATTAACATATCTTCGTTGTAGTACCACTTTCCAAATGGTATCTTAAAACGGAATTCTAGTACCTCTCTAGGATGTTTGCCAGTAACATATCTTACGAGCCATTGTTTTCAGGCTTCCCACTGTAGCCAAAGCCATAGGAATTGAAAAGCTTGGGCTGTATTGTCGCCGCCTTTCTTCTGCTCTGCCTGTGAGTAGACTTGAAAAGCTTGGGCTCGTGCTGTCACCGAGACACTGGAGTGGCAATTCTGGTGGATTGCCACCATAGTGACTTGCGCCCCAAGCACAGCTAGCTGCGAGACAAATCTCTCCTTGATGTAGCGGTGGGCCTTGTCTCCCTCACTGAGTTCCATGAACCCGCTGCCGATGAATGGCAACAGAACAGTGCCGGATTGATTAGTGGAGACATGGCTCTGGCAATTGGAGACAGATGAATCAAGAACCTGATCATCCATTGAATCATTCAGATCTGGTCGGTTGGCATCGATTGGCAGATGGTTGAATTCGTGTACGATTGCATCAGGAGTGACGGCGTGGACAGTCGGTGACGGACAGTGATGGATATAGCCAGACATTTTTTACCGAGCATGGAACGTCCTAAAAATGCGTGTTAAAAAAATAGCTACAGATATGGTCCGGATTGAACAAAGAAAAATCAAATCGTAGAACAAATGAAGATCAAAAGCTTCACCTGGAACCTTCCAGGTTCAGTCAGAAATGTCGAACTACATCCATCAATGTCCGTCACCGACTGTCAACGCTGTCACTCCTTATGCAGTCGCACATGAATTCAACCATCTGTCAATTGATGTCAACTGTCCAGATCTCAATGATTCGATGGTCGATTAGGTTCCGGACTCTTCCATCTCCGATTGTGAGACCATTGTCTTCGCTGACCAATTTGCCACTCCTCCGTCGCCCTTCATCGGTAGCGGGTTGATGGAAATCGGAGAGGGAGACGAGGTCTACCACTACATCAAGGTCATATTTGTTTCGCAGCTAGCTTAGCTTGGGGCACACTTACCGTGACGGCAATCCACAAGAATAGGCACTCCAATTTCTCAGCGAAATCACGGACCCAAGCGTCTCAAGCTTACTCACAGGCAGTGTAGAAGAAAGGAGGCGGCAACACAGCCAACATGAGGTACGCATGGCATTCGACCTCAGAAGAAAGAGGTGCCCAAGATCTTGTGCTGTGGCTTCGGCTACAGTGGGAAGCCTGAGAAAAATGATTTGTACGGTTGTGGAATTATTTTGCTCCTGTTAATCATCCTCTCGAAAGGTACTAGAATTCCCTTTTATAATGCCATTTGGAAAGTGGTACAATAAGAAAGAAATATTAAATGTAGCATGTTATTAACTTTCCCTCATAAGATATGATCGGTTATATCTAATAGAATGAGTATATTATGGCATCATGTTGTTTCCGTACTTGCGTTAGAATGTTGTGCATATGATAATGTTGGCCTTAGATGGTTTCTTGGCAATGCCTTGGAATCTCTAATCCGCCACAATGAATTATATAAATTATCCAGAGTTACCATTTGAAAAGTGGTAACTATGTCAATCTGCATTCGGATGGGCCGCCTCTTCCACATCTTGTGCACCATTTGCTCGCGCAATTGTGTGTTGCGAACTCACCAAAATGAAAAAAGGTCTTATTCATACCCCTTGCATCCATTCTTATTCAAGTCCTTTGATGGTCCCATGATCAGCCACTTCACGCCCCAATTGCTGTAGAACAGAATAAATTACTCACTATAAATTCAACGTAACGAAACAATCATCGATGTTATATTCCGATGGAACCCAAACTCGATCTATCCATGACTAAACATCAAGGCATAGAAGTGCATTCGGGTTACTGTCTTTCAAAGGCATCCTAATCCACACCTTAGTTCGAAAGTTTTTGATGATTCGATTCAGCAACCTATTGCCTGCAATTTGCATGACTTTTTGCACCAGCACATGCCTTGAAATTAAGTTATGATATGTTTTAAAAATAATTTAACATTGAAGGTAAGCAAGGAAAAAAAAAAAGCTTGAACGACAAGAACTAAGTGATGGCAATGTTGATGGGGCACTTACTTTGCGGGCCTTATAATAATTGGAGGTCAAACGGATGTCGGATGGTGGAAAGATTTTCGAAAGTTCCGTAATAAAAAACTGAAACGGGATCCAAGGGAAACTCGATTTCGTGACTTATCCAAAGTTTTCAACGACCCTATTGCATTTAATTGTTGGAAATATCACCAATGTGGTGGTTATTGGAAAAACCTCAATCTTGTTTTGATGATAACAAAGACGATCAAAGGCTACTAGTGTGTGCATTGATTGAGTTATACCAGGTTATATATGCACAAGCCAAAATGCGAGATGATGTTATAAAGTGCAACAGATATTTCGAGACAAAGATCTACTCGCCAATGTTTAGAGTGCTCGCCAATCCTTTGGGCTGGTAGCCGATCTCCGGGGTGAACAAGATATTGGGCGGTAAAGAAGTCCACAAGCTGGAAGGATTTTCAGACAAGGTAAACATTTGGAAGGACCTTGATCAAGTGAACAAGTCGAGAAGAACGAAAATGTTCGTGATGGCTTTGAGGTACAAAGATCGGTGAATAGTGCATGGACCCTGGTGATGGTGTACAAGCCTACATTTGTGATGTTCATTAAAGCTTGGAATGACCACATTTGGGAAGGTGAACAAATTGGATGAGTCAAAATTGCCAATATGCTTGGAAGGACCGGAAGAAAAATCGGATCATCGGATTGTTATTGAAGCAAGAGATCTTTGGCAAAGAGGAGCTGCCTCATAAAGATCGAGTGGAAGATCGGGTGAACATCATCAACCTACCAGTAAAGATCTAGACGTTCGATTATGGGTAATGGATCATGTAGATGTTTACTCCCGAAAGGTGACGGTCACTTGATCTACCGACCGGATCTTTGATCAAGACGGATATATTCTCTACAAAGACTATGATTATAGCAATGATCCTTAGGAGCTTAATGAAGATGAGGAATTAGCGGGGATGCTGATGTCCTTGGAAGTCTTTGTATGCTAAAGAAGGCAAAAGGATCATTAGATAATTGATCACAAGTCGTTCCCAAAGTTTTTCTATAAACAAGACCAATGGGCCAAAAGATCGGAGTGTGACAATGTTTATGTCGATATCGAGTTTGGTGATGTTTGAACAACGGATATGTGCGGATGTTTCTTCAAAAGAAAATATAGCCATTGGCGGGTGAAAGATCCGTATAGAAAGATCGAAAAGTCTATCGAGTAGATTATAGCTATTGGCATCCGTCAGCTTTTTTCAAAATAGGGTTATAAAAGCGGATGTTTAAGAATAGTGTCCGAAACACTAGCTACAACAGTTCTAATAGATCTCTAATGGCTAGTTGGACTTTTCAAGCCCCTCCAATGGGAAGAATGGAGTTGTCCATATAATGGAAGACCAACAAGGCCAAAATGTTAAAGAGATAGCACAAGTGTAAAATGCATCATTGCTTGTGAGCTAGGTTTCTCTCGTTGTTTCTTAATTTTCTCGAAAGACCCTCTCTAGTAATCTTTCTATACTATAATCGTGTAAGAGATCAAGTGTACAATAGTTAGAGTAGTACGTGAATCCCGATAGTGTGATCTATTGGAAAGGCGATATTTGTTGTTTGTAATTTGTCTTGAAGATTTTTAGTGAATTTCAGCCTGAGTTGTGGTTGTTAGTCTTGAGAATGGACGTAAGCTATAAAGCCAAACTACTACATATCTTGTGTGCTTGCATTTTACTTGATCTTTTACTCGGTCTTGCATACGTTCAAATATTGTTTTGTAAAACATTTACTTGACGACATCTTTGTATATCATCTACTGTTTTGCATGATCTTATTCTTCATGATCTTCATACACTTTAGCACACAATCTTCTTACGATATTTCAAACATCTACTAACCTGATCTCTATAATATCTCTGTCAATGTTTGACCCGATGTTTGAAACTATACTTGTTTTATTTGCAAATATTTTTCAAAGTTGTCAAACAACATATTCATCGCCCTCGAGGTTGTGTTGTTCGCTCCAACATAAATTTCGCAAATCATACACCAGTTGATAGAACTGACAAAGTCAAGCACACGAATCAATGCAAGAGTAGGAAAGAGAAAGAAAAATTTGATTACCTCTTAAGCAACTAGTGGCTTTAAAGCTAACAACGTACTACGGCAGCACGTGAGTGTTCATATAAGTGCTCCAAACAATGACTGTCCTTGGAGATGATAAGTCGTCGACGCCCGAATCGTACTATTCAAAACTTGGATGAGATTGCTTCGAGCCATGAGTGACAAGCTCTGATTTCCCCAATACGACACGACAAAAAAAAAAAAAGATGATGTAGGCCATCTTTATCTATAGGAGAGGCCTAAGCGCTGCCAAAGCAATACCAGAGAAACCATCTAAGGCCAATATCATTACATCCACAAATGTTAACGGAAATCAAGAAACAGCATGCTCATGCTCAGAAAACATACGCATTCTACTAGATTTAACGGATTATAGCTCAAAAGGAAAATACAATAACATGCTAAGTCAACATTTCATGGCGATAGTAAAACTTTCCAGAAAGTAATCTCTCTGTTATTTACGCAATTGATAGCGGCGGAATTAAAGCTGCCGAGGCATTTCCAAGAAACCATCTAAGAACCAATGTCATCATGTGCACAACATTCTAACAATAGTCCAGAAACAATATGATCGCGAAGTATACTCGTTTTATTAGATATAACCAATCATCGTTATCATATATAAATTAACTATCTTTGTTATCATATCACGTTCCAAATGATATCTTAAAAGGGAATTCCAGCACCTTCCGAGAGGATGATTAACAGGAGCAAAATAACCTCCACAACTATACAAGCCATTCTTTTCAGGCTTCCCACTGTAGCTGAAGCCATAGGACAAGATTTTGGACACCTCTTCCTAAGAGGTCACATACCATGCGTACCTAACATTGGCTGTATTGCTGCCGCCTTTCTTCTGCAATGCCTGTGAGTAGGCATGAAAAGCTTGGGCCCGTGCTTTTGCCGAGACACTGGATTAGCAATTCTGGTGGATTGCCACCACAGTAACTTGTGCCCTAAGCACAGCTAGCTGCGAGAAATCTCTCATTGATAGAGCGGTGGACCTTGTCTTCCTGGCTGAGTTCCATGAACCCTCTGCAGATGAACGGCAACAGAATAGAGCCAGATTGATCAGCAAAAACAAGGCTTTCGCAATTGGAGACGGATGAATTGGGAACCTGATCATCCGTCGAATCGTTCGGATCTGGACAGTTGACATCGATTGATAGATGGTTGAATTCGTGTGCGACTGCATCAGGAGTGATGGTGTGGACAGTTGGAGATGGACATTGATGGACGTAATCCGACATTTTTTACCGAACCTGGAACGTCCCAAAAAAGCTAGTTGAAACAATGAGAGATTGGTACGGATCGAAGAAAGAAAAATTGAATCGTAGAAAGAATGAAGATCAAAAGCTTTTAGTACATGAAGTGACAACTGCGAAATAGTGCCTCACGAATCACCAACCAAAAACACTAACGAGAGATTCTCCAGGTATTTTAAAAACAAAGACCGCAACGGACATGAAATGAGAAACCTGCCAATTTATTTCTCAGCAACAAAAGCATGCATCTTGGAAGCTTACAGAGGCTTTCACGAAGCTGAATTTCACTGGCTTCAAGAAACACCGCGATCAGACCAAAGAAGAAGGACACAAACAAGGAACGCAGAGAAACAGAGGTTGGTCAGCTGCGTAGGGTGGTTTGAAGTTGAAGAAGAAGAAGATGAATAGGGAGATTTTATAGAAGGAAACCAGCAGCGTCTTTGTGAAGCGCATGCACATCTTATTTTGCTGTTCGTTTTCGCTCTGCATTTTCCGTGGAAAAAAAAAATAAAAAGAAAAAAATCACTAAAAACAATTCTTTATGAGGTAGCGTTGACGAAACACCCAAGAACCGTCAATTGACAAGATTGTTGAATTGGAATAGAATCTGTCGATGAAACGTGAACGGTAAAATATTTATGCACTAAAGCAAGGATTCTCGCTCGTTCGCGAAATTAATTGTGACTATATGCGAGAATTAATTAAAGCTCCTGAAGTCCCGATATTTCGTCATAGATAGAAATTTCATTGTTAGGTGTTGCAATGGTTGCAAGCAACAACATGAGGAAAAATCGTTTTGTGTGAGAGATACTAAAATTGAAGAATCTACATATTTAGTATGCCTTAAGCACGAGGATGCAATGATCACTCGTTTCTGGAATTAAATAAACGAGTTCGTGCATGGAATTAATTGAACCTCCCGAAATCCGAATATTCTACCATGAATGGAGATTCTATTGGTGGGAGCCAGAGTAATGACGACCAACAAAATGGGAACATATTGATCGCGTTATGGATAATTAGCACAGAAACTAAGTACGCTTTAATAAGATTATCCAAAAAATAGGGAAAATGACTCAAATGATTGCTAAATTTTGGCCCAATATGCAATTTCGTCCCTAAACTTTTAATTTGTTTCTTGTGGTCTCTAAACTTTTGGTATATGTTTAACTTAGTCATTAGAATATATGAAATTATTCATTGTTATCTCTCAACTTGAATCAATTTAAGGATAACATTGAATATTTTCATATAGTCTAGGAACCAAAATGAACATTTACGAAAAGTTCAAGCGCCACATCAAATGCATTGAATTACAAATTTAGAGATCATATTGTACATTAGCCTAAAGTTCAAGACTACATGTAACAAAAAAAAAAGTTCGGGGATGATATTGCATATTAAACTAAACTTCAAGGTCATTTTTGTAATTATTCCAAAAAAATAAAATGAAAAATCGCAAACATAGAGTGGGTACCCACCACAGGAATTAGATATTTTGAAATGTATGAGAAGACAAGAGTGCCCTTGAAATTGTCCTTGACCATATTGGCCAAAACGAGCAACCTCCGTACCTCTCACCCATTGTTTTTCTTGTAAGGTGGTAAAATCATTAATTACAGACCAAATGGAGTGGACAAGAGAAAGATTTCCACAATACCTTTTTAGGCTTTTCCTTATAAGTTAAAGCCATGAAAAACTCCAAATTGATATACATGTGACAATTTTAACCTAAATTAATTTTTTGACCACCGAAAACTTCAAACCGATATACTTGTATAAATTTATCTATGTTAGTTTTTGTTAAATTTTACCATCAAATTGCTGATTTGGATGACACGTGACGATTGACGGATGTACCAATTTGGGGTTTTTACTCTCCATTTGTCACAATTGTATCAATTTAGAGTTTTTCATAGTATTAACCCAATTAAAAGAAAACTAACGAAGGATAAATTTGTCAAAAGTATCGGTTTGGAATTTTTGGTGGTCAAAAACTTTATGTTGGGATAAATTTATCACAAGTGTACAAGTTTGGAACTTTTGGTGGTCAAAAAATTAGTTTGAGATAATTTTTTCATAGGTGTATCGGTTCAAAAACCTAGTTTTGTATAAATTTATCATAGATATACCAATTTGGGATTCTTCGTAATATTAATCATTTTATTTTTAATTTGGTAAAATCATTAATTACAGGCCAAACGGAGAGGATAAGAGAGAGATTTTCACAGTACTTTTTTTTTGCTCTTTTTAATTTTTTTGGGTAAAATCATTAATTAAAGGCCAAATGGAGAGGATAAGAGAGAGATTTTCACAATACTTTTTTTTTCTTTTTCTTATTTATTTGGTAAAATCATTAATTACAGGCCAAACAGAGAGTTTAAGAGAGAGATTTTCGCAATACCTTTTATGGCTCTTTTCTTATTTATTTGGTCTAATCATTAATTATAGGCTAAATGGAGAGGATATGACCCATATCTTCATAAAACCTTTTTTGTGGCATTTTTATTATTAGTTTGGTAAAATCATTAATAATGGGCCAAATGAAGAGGATAGGACGGAGATTTTCTTACCACATGATTTTGGCATTTTTCTTATTTATTTGGTATAATGATTAATTACAGACCAAATGGAGATGATATGACAGTGATCTTCACAACATATTTTTTCGGCTTTTTCTTTATTATCACACTTAATTTGTTTAAGGGGTATTGATATTTGGGGTAATGGTGAGTGGAGGCTGAAAAGCTGGATGAAAGAGATGGAGATGAGATATACTACATTTTAGGGAAAAGTACCCAAAAAAAATTCTGAACATATTGCATTAGTACCAACATAGTCCTAATCTTTCAATTGGACTAATTTAGTCTAAAGCTTTTAAAATTGATACCGATTCAGTCCAACCGGCCAATTTTGACCGGAAATCGCTAACGTGGATGCTTGCCGTCCTATGTAGTAGGTTCGGCATTGACAAATATTTTTGTTCTTTTATTTGCTTTCTTTTTTATTCTTCCCTTTTCCGTTTGCCTTTTTTTTTTCTCTTCAGTTTATTTTGTTCTACAACAATTTGGGGCGTAAAGCGGCTGATTACGTGACCACGATGGACTTGAATAAGAATGGGAAGCAATGCACATGAATAAGACCTGGTTTCTTTTTTATGGGTTCACAGAACACAAAGAGCGCAAACAAATGGTACAAGATGTGAAGGAGGAGGAGGCCCATCCGAATCAGATCCTAACATAGCTGCTGACTTTTGGATAGGAAAAAGACTCTCGTTATGATTTGAACGCTTATGCTTCATTATAGTCATAAACTGCAGTCTTCTCTTAGTCCCCATGTCGATGACTGTTCGTTTTTCAATGGAGTATCACAACTCTTCTTCAGTTGACTTGTCATGGGAAATATATTAGATATAGTCGATTATATCTTACGAGGGAAATATATTAATGCGCTAAATTAACATATCTTCGTTGTTGTACCACTTTTCAAATGGTATTTTAAAACGGAATTCTAGTACCTTTTGAGTGGATGATTAACAAGAGCAAAATAACTTGCACAACCATACAAGCCATTGTTTTCGGGCTTCCCACGGTAGCCGAAGCCATAGGACGAGATCTGGGACACTTCTTCCTTCGAGGTCACATACCATGCGGACCAGACATTCGCTGTGTTATTGCCGCCTTTCTTCTGCACTACCTGTGAGTAGACTTGAATAGCTTGGGCCCGTGCTTTCGCCAAGACATTGGAATGGCAATTCTAGTGGATTGCCACCACATTAACTTGCACCCCAAGCACAGCTAGCCGCGAGACAAATCTCTCCTTGATATAGCGGCCAGCCTTGTCTCCCTTGCTGAGTTCCATAAACCCGTTGCCGATGAACAGCAACAGAACAGTGCCAAATTGATCAGCAAAGACCAGGCTCTCACAATTGGAGACGGATGAATTGGGAACCTGATCATCCATCGAATCGTTCAGATCTGTTGTTTGGCATCAATGATAGATGGTTCAATTTGTATGCGACTGCATCAAGAGTGATGAGAGATATAGTACGGATTGAAGAAAGGAAAATCGAATCGCAGAACGAATGAAGATCAAAAGCTTTACCTGGACCTTCCAGGTTCAGCCAGAAATGTGGGCTACATCTATCAATGTCCGTCACCGACTGTCAACGCCATCACTCCTGACGCAGTCGCACAGGAATTCAACCATATGTCAATTGATGTCGACCGTCCATATCTGAATGATCCGATGGACGATCAGGTTCCAGATTCATCCATCTCCGATTGTGAGACCGTCGTCTCCATTGATCAATATGCCACTCCTTCGTCGCTGTTCCTCAGCAGCGGGTTGATAGAACTCAAAGAGGGAGACAAGGTCTACCTCCATATCAAGGAGAGATTCGTCTCACCGTAAGCAGCGCTTGGGGTGCATGTTACTGTGGTGGCAATCCATCAGAATAGCCACGCCAGTTTCTTAGCGAAAGCACAGGCCCAAGCTTTTCAAGCTTACTCACAGGCAGTGCAGAAGAAAGGTGGCAGTGACACAGCCAACGTGAGGTACGCATGGTATGCGACCTCGAAGGAAGAGGTGTCCAAGATCTTGTGCTAGGGCTTCGGTTACAGCGGGAAGCCTGAGAAAAATGACTTGTTTGGTTGTGGAATTTATTGTGCTCTTGTTAATCATTCTCTCGAAAGGTACTGGAATTTCCTTTTATGATACCATTTGGAAAGTGGTATGATAATGAAGATACTTTAAATTTAGCGCGTTAGTACGTTACACGATCATGTTATTACCGGAGTTGCATTAGAATGTTGTGTATATGATGATATTGGCCTTAGATTGTTTCTTGGCAATGCCTGGGCAGCTCTAAATCCACCACTATGAATTGGATAAATAATCAAGAGTTACCATTTGGAAAGTGGTACTATGTTACTATTTGGAAAGTGGTACTATCACGAAGAAATGTTGATTTAGCGCGTTATTGTATTTCCCTTTTCAACTATGCTTAGTTAAATCTAGTCATGTGATTATGTTTCGCAAGCATGTTGTTACTTGGCTTTCGTTGACATTTGTGCATGTGATGATATTGGCCATAGATCAATTTCTTTGTATTGCTTTGGCAGCACTATAACAACACCTTTAGATATACATGGCTTGGAACAATCTCACCCCACTTCGAACAGTACGGTTTTTGCATTGACGGCGGGAAAAGTGTCAAAAAGTCATAAACCTATTGCATTAGTGCCAATTCAGTCCTAAACCTTTTTTGGTGCCAATTCGATCCTCAACCCTTTGCATTGATGCCAATTCAGTCATAAACCTTTTATTGGTGCCAATTCAGTCCTAAATATTTTGCATTGGTGCCAATTCGGTCCTAAATTATTTGTGTTTATGCAAATTGAGTCAATTCGGCCGATTTTGGCCTTGGAATTGCTGATGTGGACGTCGATTGTCCTACATGGCACGGTTGGCGCCGACATTAATATTTTTTAAATATTTTTTATATATTTTAAATAATTTTTAATTTTTTTAAAAAACTATAATAAAATTAAAAAGTATTCAAGTCGGTGCTTACCGTGCCATATAGGACAATCGACGACCACGTCAACAATTCTCACCCAACAAAAGTCGGCTGGATTGAATCAATTTGCATAAATACAAATAATTTAGGACACCGAATTGGCACCAATGCAAAATGCAATGAACCGAATTGGCATAATACAAAAAAAAGGTTTAGGATTAATATGACATGGTTTCTTTTTCATGAGTTCACGAACACAGCGGCCCGAGCAAATGGTACACAAGATGTGAAGGAGGAGGAGGCCCATCCGAATCGAACACTAATATAGCTGCGACTTTCAGATAGGAAAAAGACTCTTTTTATGATTTGAATATTTGTGCTTCCTTATACTCATAAACAGCGGTCTTCTCTTGGTCCCTATGTCAGATGACTGTTTGTTTTTCAATGGAGCATCACAACTCTTCTTTAGTTGACTTGTTATGGGAATATTTTATGATTCGTGCAATTATGAAGGAGATAATTACATTTCCACCTACTTGACCAGTCACAACACAACCAGGTCCTGAAACGTTTTTGGCAAGCTTTGATAAAAATGAAGTAATAGTTTTAGCTAGAAATCTTTGGGAAACCCTTTTATCTCTGGCCACCTTTCATTTCTTGAATTAGGCATCTTCATTAGGTGTGGTACATGTTTCAAGAGTAAAATAATGCTTTGGATAGATTACATGAATAGTTTTCATGAAAGAAAAAAAAGTTGGGCATTTGATATATCTCGCGCCTTACCCGGCCCCTAATTGATTCATAATAGATTAGTGGCAACTCTTAAAGTAAAACGTAAGTTAGATAATTAACCGAAAAACCTAGTCGCCTTGTTAGGACATGAAAGAGCCGGTGCAAAGTGCAAGCATCACCTCACAAGATTGATCCTTCAAGCCCGCTTCACAATTTGCCAAATTTTTTGGGAATTCAAACTCTCTCGAGAGAATAACTAGTGAGGGTCGCGACAAAATCAAACCACTTAATTTGCTTAATTTGGTTTAATTTTTCAATCAGGACCAGCTAAGACGATTAGTTAAGCAAGAATTACAAATTTTTCTCTTGCTCTGGCAAGGCTGAGTACGAAAAGTTCATGGCTTATAAGGTAAAAGAATCTACATCCGTTTCGAGATGGGGAATTTATAGTTGAATATTCGAAAATTCCCTGGAATAGGGTCCTCGTAAATGGTGCTTGGGACCCGGTACCCGCACTGAGTACTTGGCACTTGTCCTAGAGTAATCGAAGGCCAGGACCAAGACCCCACCTCCCGCCCGGGTGCAAGACCCCACCTCCTGCGTTTGTGTCCCAAGCAACCGGGCTTAAGCCCCTCGAGGACAGGCTGGAGTCCTTTGAGGCCGAACTCAAGACCCCAACTCTCCCCGTTAGGATCCCAATGCTCGACCTAATCTCTCACTCTTGTGCCCGGGGCCCTGGCGGTTGGGCCTAGTTCTCATTGGGGATGGGCTTGGGCCTAGTTCTCATTGGAGATGGGCTTGGGATCTCAACGCTTGGGCCTTGTTCCTTGAGGCCATGCCTGAGACCCTGGTACCAGTGATTGAATTGTTGAAAACTTCGAACCCTGTTACCTAACCCTGGGACCCCGAAATCTAGGGTTGTAGGCAAGACTTTTTTGTCAAATCACAAGTTTCCTATAACAAATATCGAGGAACGACTTCCATACTTTTTGCAAAATACAGTAAAAACTAGCACATTGAAATTATTTTTGAACAAAGTTTATTTTTCATGAAAGATTAGAGGCTGATTTTATCCGTATGTGGACAATGTGTAACAATGTTACCTTCTTGTTTATGGAGTAGAGCTACCGCTTGGAGTCACTAAGGTGCGTATGGTAACGTTTCCGTTTCCTAACAACTTTTAGAACAGAAACACTTTTCTTTTTTCTGTTCCCGACAATGATTTTTGAGAATAAAAACGCGTTTGGTAATCGCAAAAAAATTCTATTCTTGAAATGAATAAATAAAAACAGAAACGCATTTGGTAACTACATAAAGTTTCGTTCCGGAAACAAAAAAACAAAAGAAAAGAAACGTGTTTGATAACTGGAAAAAAATTGTTCTTAATTTTTTCATTTAATTAAGGGGACTATATATATTAAAATTAAGATGTCTTTATCTCTGTTTAACTTACTAAATCGAATTAAATCTCATTTGTTCAATTTACTAAATCAAATTAGACTAATATATGTATAATTAATTTATGCACGATTTATCAAATTACAATATAGACCAGATCGGCCATAAAAAAAAAACTGAAAGAGAAGACGAATTGGAATTGGACAATGAGAACATCAAATATGTTTTCTATAGATAGGAAAAATTACAATTATGAGTCATACGTAAATATTCCCAAGTAGTTAAAAATATGCTTACCTATAAACGGGGACCCCTAGAAAAATATTAATTGCACTTTGAGTGGAATCAAGGACTAAAATGAAAAATATTTGCACATTTAGGTCCTTTTAGTCCAATTGTGCAATTTTTGCAAACATGAGGACTGAAATGAGATGTAGGGTATCAAAATTTCATGTCATGACTCTAAAAGTAAAATTTGTTGGCTAAAATGATTTAAAATGAAATTTTTTAGTCAATTTAGGATTATGTTCAATGAAGAGGCATGTGGTCCCAATTGAATTTTTAAAAATTTAAGAGGGAAAAATGAAAAGGGAATTAAAATAAAAATATGAACTACTTTTGCGCATTTTTCTGACCACGAATGCTATTTTTCCTGATTTTTGGCTATTTTTATAATTAAAATAAATCAGAAAAATGTCAAAATTATGAAAAATATTTTTTGTTCAAAATTGGTTCCTAAGGCTAGGCCAAGGCTTCCAAGGTTGATTTTTTTAATTTTATGAATTTTTTTGGTATTTTTAATTAATTTTTAAAATAAAATGATTAATAATCGTGTGTCAACATCACGCAAGAACAAAAAAGACGAGAGTGTGTTAAAAAATAAAATTATTGCCAATTATTTCTAAAAAATGTTTCAAATGTGTTTCTAAAAAGTGTTTCCAGAACACGAAACAAGTTTTTTTTATTTCTCGTCGAAAAGTGTTTTTGTTTCTCAAAAGTGTTCTCAACACTTTGGAAACGCTCTTTTACCATATGTGTTCCTGTTTGGGAACATAAACACTTTTTCTAAAGCGTTATCATACGCAACCTAAACCTCTCCCATGTTTTAATTCTATCTCGTTGGTTAATATCTATAGTATTTATTCAATAATCAATCTCATGTATACAACGGAAATATTGGCACATATTTCTTAAAATAAATAGTATTTTATAAACTAAACTTATACTTCTTGCGTCTTATAATCTTTTTGTATAGTTGTTAAAATTAAGATTAGATTTCTTAGAATTTATTCTCAACCAATAAAGAGAGGGAAACAAAAAAGGAAATGTAGATATTATCCAGTGAAGGGACATCTGTTCACTGACATATTCTATATTTCAGCTCACAGGATTACCGAATATAAACATGCTCACAGGACTCATCTACCTCCATAACCAAGGACCACACCTAATGAAGATGCAAAATTCGAGGATAGATAGGTGGCCAGAGATAAAAGGTTTTCCCAAAGATTTCTAGCTAAAAGTTTCAGGTTCTCGATGTGTTGGGACCGGTCATTAGGTGGAAATGTAATTATCTCCTACACAATTGCACAGATCGATAAAAATTCCCATAACATATCAACTAAAGAAGAGTTGTGATAATTCATCGAAAAACAGTCATGTGACATAGGGAACAATAGAAACCGGCAAGTCTATGACTATATTGAAGCGCACACGTTCATATCATACAAATTCCGAAAGAGCCTTTTTCCTATCTAATACTCAACAGCTATGTCGATGTCCGATTCGGATGGGCGTCCTCTTCCACATCTTGTGCACCATTCGCTCGCGCCATTGTGTGCTGTAACTCTTATTCATACGCCTCGCATCCAAGTCTTATTCAAGTCCATCCATGGTCCCATAATCAGCCGCTTCACGCCCCCAATCGCTGTGGAGCAGAATGAATTAGTCACTGGCAACTCAACATAGCAGAAACAATCATCAATGTATATAGCGATGCAAACCAAACTCGATCTATCCTTGACTTGACATCAAGGCATAGAAGTGCTTTCGCAGTACCGTCTTTCAAAGGGATCCTAATCCATACCTTAGCTCAAAAACTTTTGATGATTCGAATCAGCAACATATCGCCTGCAATTTGCCTGACTTTTTGCACCAGCACATGCCTCAAAGTCTTTCCTCCCTAGAAAGTTATGAAGTGTTTAAAAAATAATTGAACATTGAAGGTAAGCAGGAAAAAAAAGAGCTTGAAAGACAAGAACTAAGAGATGACAATGTTGATGGGGGCACTTACTTTGCGGGCCTTATAATAATTGGATATCTAACTGATGGCAGATGGAGGAAAGATTTTCGAGAGTTCCATAATCAAAAACCGAAAACGGGACCCATGGGGAATTTGGTTTCCATGACTTCTCCTGAGTTTTCAACGGCCCTATTGCATATAAATTTCACAAATCATCACACAAGTTGATAGAATTGACAAAGTCATGCAAAAGTAAGAAAGAGAAACAAAATATCATTACCTTTTAAGCAACAAGTTGCTCTAAAGCTAACAACGTACTCCGGCAGCATGTAAGCGTTCATGTAGGTGCTCTAGACAATGAATATCCTTGGAGATGATAAGTCGTCGACGCCCAAATCGTACTGTTCCGAACTTGAATGAGATTGCTTCGAGCCATGAGTGACAAGCTTTGATTTCCCCAAGTATGACACAGCACAGCAACAGAATGCTGCTGGCCATCTTTATCTATAGGAGTGGCCTTAACGCTGCCAAAGCAATACCAAATAAACCACGTAAGGCCAATATCATCACATGCACAAATGTTAACAGAAGCCAAGAAACAACATGCTCATGCTCGGGAAACATACTCATTCTACTAGATTTAACCGACTATAGCTGAAAAGGAAAATACAATAACGCGCTAAGTCAACATTTCATCGCGAGACTGCAACTATCCAGAATGTATCTCTCTATTATTTATGCAATTGATAGCGGCGGACATAAAGCTGCCGATGCATTACCAAGAAATCATCTAAGAACCAACATCAACATTTGCACAACATTCTAACACGAGTCCAGAAATAATATGACCGCGAAGTATACTTGGTTTATTAGATATAACCGATCATATCTTACAAGGGAAATATATTAGTGCGCTAAATTAACATATCTTCATTATCTTGCCACTTTCCAAATGGTACTTAAAAGGGAATTCTAGAACCTTTCAAGATGATGATTAAGAGGAGCAAAATAACCTCCACAACCATACAAGCCATTGTTTTCAGGCTTCCCATTATAGCCGAAGCCATAGGACAAGATCTTGGACACCTCTTCCTTCGAGGTCACATACCATGTGTACCAAACACTGGCTGTGTTACCGCTGCCTTTCTTCTGCACTGCCTGTGAGTAGACTTGAAAAGCTTGGGCCCGTGCTTTTGCCAAGATACTGGAATGACAATTCTGGTGCATTGCCACCACACTAACTTGTGCCCCAAGCACAGCTAGCCGCAAGACAAGTCTCTCCTTGATACAGCGGTTGGCCTTGTCTCCATCGCTGAGTTCCATGAACCCGCCGCCAATGAATAGCAACAGAACAGTGCCAGATTGATCAGCGGAGACAATGCTTTCATAATTGGAGATGGATGAATCGGGAACCTGATCGTCCATCGAATCGTTCAGATCTAGATGTTTGGCATCGATGACAGATAGTTGAATTCGTGCGCGACTGCATCAAGAGTGACGAGAGATATAGTACATATTGAAGAAAGGAAAATCAAATCACAGAACGAATGAAGATCAAAAGCTTCACCTGGAACCCTTCAGGTTTGGTCAGGACCTGGTTTCCTTTTGATGAGTTCACAGAACACAGCGGCCCGAGCAAATGGTACACAAGATGTGAAGGAGGATGAGGCCCATCCGAATCAGACACTATTGTAGCCGCTGACTTTTAGATAGGAAAAAGTCTCTTTTAATGATTTGAATGTTTGCGCTTCCTTATACTCATAAACTGCGGTCTTCTCTTGGTCCCTATGTCAGATGACTGTTTGTTTTTCAATGGAGTATCACAACTCTTCTTTAGTTGACTTGTTATGGGAATTAGATTTATCTGTCTACCATCATTGCAACTTCCCTGCCTGTCTCACAGGGCTCCATGATCGGTCGAGGCGTTGTTGAATTTTGTGATGGAGCACCTCCGGTGAGATAAAGTTCTACACATAGTGAATTAAACAGTTCCATGTCATACATTCTTTCTTTCTATAGTGAGTTGAAAGCATGTGAATCATTTTACTGCCCAACTTTTGAGATAATGCACAGAAGCGCTCTCTTTCTTGTCTAATGTCTTATTCTGTGCAATTATGTAGGAGATAATTACATTTCCACCTCCTGACCAGTCACAGCTCAATCAGATCCTGAAACTTTATTGGCAAGCTTTGATAAAAAAGAAGTAATAGTGTTTTGGCTAGAAGTCTTTGGGAAAACCTTTTATCTCTTGCGACCTTTCATTTCTTGAATTAGGCATCTTCATTAGGTGTGGGACCTGGGTTTGTCCATTGACATATCCTAAAGGTAAGTAGCTTAGATATAGAGGTAGATGAGTCCTGTGAGCGTGTTTGTGTTTGGTCGTCGACCTTATCAATATGGTGGAGGGTGGAATGATGCTCTGAATTACATTTTAGTAGAGATTGCATTATAAGAATTGTCATCCAAAAAAATTAGTCTTCTTTCATTTTGTTTAGTACTTCAGCGTATCATTCGGACCAAGAACTTCCATTCACAGTCTCATTTTGCGTGCATTTCACAAGAGTTATGTCTTGTTAGCAAAACCCTGTCTAATTTTGCCCGATATGGCTCGGGATGTTTTTTTCCCCTGCACTATACTTGCTTTACTGTTGTTTAATTTGATCTCTTACCCAAGTGAGTATCCAATGCATGTTTTAAGAATAAAATGTTGTTTTGGATAGATTGCATGAATAGTTTTCGTGAAAGACAAAAGTAGGCGTTTGATATATCTCGCGTCTTACCTAGCCCTCAATTGATTCATAATAGATTAGTCGCAACTCTTAAAGTAAAACGTAAGTTAGATTATTCACTGAAAAATCAAGTCACCTCGTTAGGACTTCAAAGAGCCCGTGCGAAATGTAAGCATCACCTCACAAGATTGATCATTCAAGCCCACTTCATAATTTGCCAAATTTTTTGAGAATTCAAACTCTCTCGGAGATTAACTAGTGACGGTCGCGACAAACCGAACTGCATAATTTGCTTAATTTGGTTTAATTTTTCAATTAGGACTGTTAGAATGCATGTGTGAGTTGTGTTAGAGAAGTCCAACATCGGATAATTAGTGTGGTGTTAAGCGGTTAACATATTCTAGTTGGTACATAACTCTTGGACTTAAGCCTTTGAGTGACGATGAATCCAACTGGATATGTTGACGGGTTTAGACTTAGGATCCTTCTTGGTGATCTTCACAAGCGAAGGTATCAGACCTCTACTGTGCGCTCCCAACAAATGGTGTCGAAGCCAATGGTTGGTTGATGGGCCTCCAATCTATTCCGGCATTTGCTGCATATCTCAAGGAATAAATTTCATGATCAACCCTTGTTTATGGTGAAAATTGCCATCACGGTTGGTCTAGCGAGAAAAGACCATGGACAGTTGGTCCGGGAGACGAAAGATAGAAACCATAGGTGATGCAATCCCAAGTTAGTAGTTATGTTTGTTGATTACAGCGCATAGTTGCGGGTGCATTGCAATGACTTCGAGATTCAACTTGAAATAAGTTGATGCGGAAGGACATTTAGATTAAGAGGGAGCAAACCTAATATTGGAACTTACACATGAGGGGGAGATTATTAAATTACACGTGTGAGTTGTGTTAGAGAAATCCTACATCGGATAATTGATGTGGTGCTGAACAGGTTAACAGATCCTAATTGGTTCATAACTCATCGGTTTAAGCTTTTGAGTCAAGGTGAACCCAACTAGATATGTTGATGGGCTCAAACTTGAGTTCCTCCTTGGCGATTTCCTAGGGCAAAGGTATCATACTTGTACTACGTGCTCCCAACAAGGACCAACTAGGATGATCAATTAAACAAGAACTACAATTTTTTCTCTTGCTCTAGCAAGGCTAAGGATGAAAAGTTCATGACTTATAAAGTAAAAGGAACTGCATCCATCTAAGGGTGGGGAATTTATATTTGACTATCAGAAAATTCCCTGGTATAGGGGCCTTGGCATGGCACTAAGTACCTAGCACCCGTCCCCGAGTAATCGAAGGCAAGGACCGAGACGGAAGCATCTATGCCCAAGACCCTAGCTCCCGTGCCTAGGACCCAAGCAGCCTCGCTCAAGCCATTCGAATATAGGCTCGAGTCCTTTGAGGATGAGCCCAGGACCCCAACTCTTGCGCTTGGACCCCTATGCTCGACTTGATTCCCTCACTTTTGTGCCCGAGGCCCGGAGATTGGGCCTAGTTCTCATTGAGGATGGGCTTGGGATCTCAACGCTTGGGCCTTCTTCCTTAAGGTCATGCCTGAGACCCTGCCCTTGACTGAATTGTTGAAAACTTTGTGTCCCGGCGACTGACCCAGATCCCCAAAATCTAGGGTTGTATGCAAGACTTTTTTTTTTTTTTTATCAAATCACAATTTTCCTATAACAAATATCGAGGAACAACTTCCACACTTTTTGCAAAATACAGTAAAAAAATAACACATCGAAATTATTTTCTAACAAAGTCTATTTTTCACGAAACAATTACAGGCTTATTTTTATCCTTATTTGGACAGTGTGTAACAATGTTACGTTCTTGTTTTATGGAGTATTGCTATTGCTTGGCGGCACTAAACCTCTCCCATGTTTTAGTTCTATCGCGTTGGTTAATATCTATAGTATGTATCGAATAATCAATCTCATGTATACAACGAACATATTGGAACTTGTTTCTTAAAATAAATAGTATTTCATAAACTAAACTTATACTTCTTGAGCCTTATAATCTTTTAGAAGAGTTGTTAAAATTAAGCTTAGATTTCTTAGAATTTATTCTCAACCTAAAAAGAGAATGTAACAAAAAAGGAAATGTACATATTATCTTTAATATAGCACATCATTTATGCATTTAGATGTCCTTAGGAACTTTATATAAGGGTCGTGACTATTTATGTAGGATTAACATTAAAAGTGTCATAACTTTCGTACAACACTCACTTTACTTGTCAAAAGTTTTGCCAGAGCACTAAAGTGCTACTTATTTATAAATTAAAAAAAATCACTTAAGTGTAAACTCCGATTTGGGATGCGAAAAATCTGACATGGCGATATTTAAAAAAAAAATCTTGCCAAAGTGGCTCACTGGAAATCCAATGTGGCAAATTTCAATGAAAATCCCTTAAGCGCCAAATTTCCCCTCTTTGCTGATTTGTCCCAAATATTCACTGCAATTTTTTGGCGGAGTCTCCAAAAAACATTGAGGACTAAGCTTAAAAAGGTATCTCTTTCCATCCCCCAGGCTGATGGCCAATTAGGAAAAAAACCGTACAAACACTGGTGGACATAGCACATATCACTGATGGCCAATTATAATTGACTTTAAAAGTAGTTGGGAGGAGTTGGGAGGAGCCCTTGCATTTTGTAGAGTTCGCTTATAACAATAATACTCAAGTATTGCCAATGGGGCATTGGTCGAGTGGCAACGAACCTAGACAAATAAACGAGCCCAAGACTCCCACCGACCACATCTTGAGGGCTTACCTAGTGGCATTGGCCTTATACTCTACCACCCCGAGAATTAGTCCATTAGTAGAAACCTTTGTTATAAAAAATAATAATAATACTCAAGTATTGGCATAACTCCCTTTAAAGCATTGTATAGTAGACCATGTAGAAATCCTATTTGTTAGAATGAGGTGGAAGGAAAAAGACCTTTAAAGCATTGTATAGTAGACCATGTAGAAATCCTAGTTGTTAGAATGAGGTGGAAAAAAAAATACTTATAGGGCTAGAGTTAGCGCGAATCACTTCGGATGCAGTAATTATCTCCTACACAATTGCACAAATCGATAAATATTCCCATAACATATCAACTGATGAAGAGTGGTGATAATCCATCGAAAAACAAACGGTCATGTGACATAGGAACCAATAGAAGACTGCATGTTTATGACTATAATGAAGCGCACCCGTTCATATCATACATATTCGTAAAGAGTCGTTTTCCTATCTAAGTGTCAACAGCTTGTCAATGTCCTATTCGGATGGGCTTCCTCTTCCACGTCTTGGGCACCATTTGCTTGTGTTGTTGTGTGTTGTGAACTCACCAAAATGAAAAATGTCTTATTCAGACCCCTCGCATCTAGTCTTATACATGTCCATCCATGGTCCCATAATCAGCCGCTTCATGCCCCCCAATCGCTGTAGAACAGAATAAATTATCAACTATAAACTCCAACGTAACAAAAACAATCATCAATGTTATATACCTGTTACAAAAATAAAAAAGAGCAACAATACCGATACAACCCAAACTCAATATATCCATGATTTGACATCAAGGCATAGAAGTGCTTTCGCATTATTGTCTTTCAAAGAGATCCTAATCCTCAGCTTAGCTCAAAAACTATTGATGATTCGAATTAGCAACCTATCACCTGCAATTTGCCTGACTTTTTGCACCAGCACATGCCTCGAAATCTTTCCTCCCTGGAAAGTTATGACATGTCAACATTGAAGGTAACCGGGGAAACAAAAAACACTTGAAAGACAAGTACTAAGTGATGACAATGTTGATGGGGCACTTAACTTTGAGCCGTCTGTTTTCGCTTTGCATTTTCCGTGGTAAAAATAAAATCACTAAAAACAATCTATTTGCTGAAATAACTGCGTCTCTCGTCTAAAGTAAATCAATTGGGATTTTGTCCACGAATGCTCCAGAACACTTGCTGAACATCAAGATACAGAAATGTATTGTTTTCAAAATATCGTCTTCCCTGCGTTTTGCATAATCCGGACTTTGAAAATGAAATAATTCTTTATGAGGCAGCATTAACGAAACATCTGGAAAGCGTCGGTTGACGAGATTGTTTAATTGGAATAGAATATATCGGTGAAACGTGAAAGGTAAAATATTTATGCACTAAACCTAGGATTCTTGCTCGTTTGCGAAATTAGTTGAGACTATATACGAGAATTATTTAAAGCTCCTGAAGTCCCAATATTCCTATCATAAATAGAAATTCTATTGTTAGGTGTCGCAACGATAGCGAGCAACCACATGAGGAAATATCGTTTGGAGTTAGAGATACTAAAATTGAAGAATCTCCATATTAAGTATGCATTAAGCTCGACGCAATGATCTCTCGCTTGTGGAATTAAATTAGCTCGTGAGCGGAATTAATTGAACCTCCCGAAATCCAAATATTCTATCATGAATGGAGTTTCTATTGGTGGGAGCAGGAGTGATTACGACCAACAAAATGGGAATATATTCGTGTTATGGATAATTAGCATAGAAACAAAGTACGCTTTTAATAAGATTATTGAAAAAAGAGTTAATACCACCAAAAATCCCAAACCGATACATATGTGATAAATTTACTTCAAATTATTTTTTTACCACCAAAAACTCCAAACTAGTATATCCGTGACAAATTTACGCCAAACTAGTACAATTATGATAAATTTACCCTCCATTAATTTTCGTTAAATTTTATCGTCAAATTGCTAATTGGATGACACGTGGCAATTGTCGGGTGTATAAGTTACCCTCTGTTTGTTACATGTGTATCAATTTGGGATTCTTCGGCATATTAAATAAATTTAACGAAAACTAAAAGAATGTAAATTTGTCACATGTGTACCAGTTTGGAGATTTTTTGTAGTAAAAAAATTAATTTGGGATAAATTTTTTATAACTGTACTAGTTTAGGATTTTTGATGATTAAAAAAATAATTTGAGGTAAATTTGTCATAAGTGTACTAGTTTTGAGTTTTTGATGGTAAAAAAAAAATAATTTGGGGTAAATTTGTCCCAAATATACCAATTTG
Source organism: Rhodamnia rubescens (assembly GCA_021437795.1). NCBI lineage: Eukaryota > Viridiplantae > Streptophyta > Magnoliopsida > Myrtales > Myrtaceae > Rhodamnia > Rhodamnia rubescens. The sequence goes on along the minus strand of JAILYA010000002.1, from coordinate 5,192,859 downwards.
ACGTTTTTGGTGATATCAACCCTTAAAAAATTGACAAAAATGACACAAATGGTCACTAAACTTTAGTTGGCAATTTCGTCTTTCAACTTTTAATTTGTTTAATGTGATCCCTAAACTTTTGGTATATGTTTCACTTAGTCAATACAATATATGAAATTATTCAATGTTATCTCTTAATTTGAATCAATTTATGAATAATATTGGATATTTTCATATAGTCTAGGGACTTAAAATGAATATCTACCAAAAGTTCGAGATCACATTGAACGAAACGAATTACAAATTTAGATACCATATTATACATTAGGCTAAAGTTCAAGGATCACATACAACAAAGTAAAAATTCGGGGATGACATTGCACATCACGACTAAGTTTCGAGATCATTTTTGTAATTATTCCAAAAAAAAAAAAAAATGGAAAAGCGCAAACATAGAGGGGGTACCCACCACAAGAATTAGATATTTTGAAACGTGTGAGAAGACAAGAGTGCCCTTGGAACTGTCCCTGACCATATTGGCCAAAACGAGCAACCTCCCTACGTCTCACCCATTGTTTCTTGTAAGGTGGTAAAATCATTAATTACAGACCAAATGGAGTGGATAAGTGGGAGATTTCCACAATACCTTTTTAGGCTTTTTTTCTTATAAGTTAATATCACGAAGAACTCCAAATTAATACATATGTGACAATTTTACCTCAAATTGATTTTTTGACTACCAAAAACTTACAAACCGGTACACATGTGATAAATTACCCTCCATTAATTGTCATTAAATTTTACCATTACATTGCTAAGTTAGATAACACGAGACAATTGACGGATTACCAATTTGGGATTTTTTAACTCCATTTGTCACATGTGTATTAATTTAGAATTTTTCATGGTATTACCCAATTAAAAGATAACTAACGAAGGATAAATTTGTCACAGGCACCAGTTTTATGGCTCTTTTCTTATTTATTTGGTAAAATCATTAATTACAGGCCAAACAGAGAGGATAAGAGAGAGATTTTTACAGTACCTTTTATGGCTCTTTTGTTATTTATTTGGATAATCTTTAATTATAGGCTAAATGGAGAGGATATGACCCATATTTTCATAGGACCTTTTTGTAGCATTTTTATTATTAGTTGGTAAATCATTAATAACGGGCCACATGGAGAGGTTAGGATGGAGATTTTCTTAACACCGTTTTTGGCATTTTCTTATTTATTTGGTAAAATGATTAGTTACAGACCAAATGGAGAGGATATGACAGAGATCTTCACAACATATTTGGCGTAGGGCTGCGTGGTCGGTGAAAAGTTGGATGAAAGAGATTGAGATGAGATATACAAAATTTCAGGAAAAAGTACAAAAAAAATCCTAAACCTATTGCATTAGTACCAACTCAGTCCAAACCTTTTGAGGTAGAGAATATGACAGAGATCTTCACAACATATTTGGGGTAGTGCTTTGAGTGGTCGGTGAAAAGTTGGATGAAAGAGATTTAGATGAGACATACAAAATTTTAGGAAAAAGTACGAAAAAAATCCTCGAACCTATTGTATTAAAAGAACCAACTTAGTCCTAAGGCTTTTTATATTGATACCAATTCAGTCCAACAGGCCAATTTTTGCTAGAAATCGCTAACGGGATATTGGGTGACCTATGTAGCATGATCGGTGCTAGCATTTACTCTTTTACATATTTTTTTTCTTTTATTTTCTTTCTTTGTTTCTTCCCCTTTTCTGTTTGCCTTGTTTTTTTTTTTCTTTAGTTTTCTATTTGCCAATGGCCGACAAGGGTCGGCCTCGCCAGGTTGCCTAGGAAAGGGTGAGTGCCGGCAAGGCCACCCTCGCTAAGGCCGACCCTAGCATTTTGGCTGGTGAGGCAATCCTCACTGGCCATGGCCTTGCTCGCCACGACAAACAAAATAGTCGAAGAAAAATAAAGAAAGAAAAAAAGGAAAAAAATTGAATCAAAAAATTAAAAATATATTAACAATATTTAAAAAATATCCACGTTAGTCATGCCATGTAGGACGATCGGCATCCACGTCGGTAATTTTCGATCAAAATTGGCTGGATGGATTAAATTGGTACTAGTATTAAAAGGTTTATGACTAAATTAGACGTGCCATGAATGAGCATACGCAAGAATTCAAGCCTGCCAATTGCACATGCTCAATCCACACAAATGATATCATAAATGGAAAAACAAACAAATAACTAAATAAAATGGTTAATACTACTAGGAATCTCAAACTTGTAGATCCATGCCACATTTACTCCAGACGGAGCACCCAAGCCATATTACCCCCAAAAAAATCCTACATTTATCACAACATGGGGTAAATGTGACATGTGTATATCGGTTTGGATTATAATGTGGCACGAGATATATTAGTTTGGAGCATTTTGTGACCCAAAAAATAGTTTGAGATAAATGTGACATTGGTGTACTTGTTTAGGGTTTTCGGCGGTGTTAGACCTAAATAAAATGTTGCATATCTTGTGTCAATCTTATCCATCCAAATTTTCACCGACCACTCACCATTACCCCAAATGTCGATACCCCTTAAACAATTTAAGTACGAAAAGAGCAAAAATGCCACAAAAGAAGTTATGAGTATCTTTGTCCTATCCTCTTCGTTTGGTCTGTAATTAACAATTTTACCAAATCAATGTAAAGGCCAAAAAGGTGTTTTCTACCCTCTCCTCCCCATTTGGCTTGTAATTAATCATTTTACCAAATAAATAGGAAAAATGCCCAAAAAGATATAATCGGAATCTCCTCCTTATCCTCTCCATTTGGTAACAATTTTACCAAATAATTAAAAGGCCAGAAAAGGTATCATCTGCCATATCCTCTCCATTTGGTTTGTAATTAATGATTTTACCAAATTAATAAGAAAATTGATTAAAAAAACTGTATTAGGAATATTTGGATCCTATCCTCTCCATTTGGACTGTAATTAATGATTTTACCAAATAAATAAGAAAAAATCCAGAGAAAGTAATTATGAAAATCTCGATCATATCCTCTCCATTTGGCTCATAATTAATGTTTTTACCAAAGTAATAAGAAAATTGCCAAAAAGAAAAAAGGTGGTATGAATATTTGGATCCTATCCTCGCCTATCATTAATAATTTGACCAAAAATAAGAAAAAAGCCAAAAAAAAAAAAAAAGAAGTTATTATGAAAATCTCTATCATATCCTCTTCATTTGGCCTGTAATTAATGATTTTACCAGATTAATAAAAAAAAAAAAAAAATACATTGTGAAAATCTCTATCTTATCCTCTTCATTTGGTATATAATTAATGATTTTACCAATTTACGGGCAAAACGATGGGCAAGAGACAGGGAGGTTGCCCATTTTGGATGTTATGGTCAAAGACAGTCCCAAGGGCGCTCTTGTCTTCTCACACATTTCAAAACATCTCATTCCTGTGGTGGGTACCGCCTCTATGGTTGCACCTTTTCATTTTATCCTTTTTGAGGTAATTCTAACCTAAACTTTTAATTTATTCAAGGTGATCTTTAAACGTTTAGTGAATGTTCAATTCACTTCCTATACTATATGAAAATATCCAATATTATCCCTCAATTGCTTCAAGATAGGGACATCATTGAATATTTTCATACATATCGAGACTAAGTTAAACATATACCAAAAGTTCGAAGATCACATTGAACAAATTAAAAGTTTAGTGACGTTACATTACACATTGGACTAAAGTTTAGGAACTATATTGAACAAAGTAAAAATTGAAGGACAACATTGCACATTAGGCCAAAGTTGATGGACCATTTATGTCATTTTTTATATTCTTTTCCATAATCTTATTAAAGCATACTTAGTTTCTGAATTTTTCAATTTTTGTGCACTAATTATCCATAACACGTAGCAATATGTTCTCGTTTTGTTGCTCGTCATCACTTAGAATCTCTATTTAAGATAGAATATTCGGACTTTGGGAGGTTCAATTAATTCCGCATATAAGCTCATTTAATTCCGCGTATAAGCTCATTTAATTCCGCGAACGAGCAATCATTGCATTCTCAGCTTAAGGCATACTTACTATTTAGATTTGCCAATTTTAGTATCTATAACGGAAGACGCTATTTCCTCACGTTGTTGCTCGTTATAGCTCCGGCGCCTAACTATATAATTTCTATTTATGATCTATTATCGGGACTTCGGAGAGGTTCGGTTAGTACCTCTATACAGTCTCCATCAATTCCGTGAACGAGCCGGAATCGTAGTGGTTTCGTGCATGAATATTGTACCTTTCACGTTCCACTGATAGATTCTATAATGATTATCAATCGACGCTTTCAAGGTGTTTCGTTAAGCATACCTAACAAAGAATTGTTTCATTTTCAATGTCCTGACTTTGCAAAATGTAGAGAAGACGACACTTCGAAAATGATAAATTACTGTATTATGATGTACAACGAGTGTTCCCGAGCATTCGTCGACAAAATCCCAAGTCACTTACTTTAGACGAGAGACATTGTTATTTGAGCACGGAATTCCGCGCACTCCAATGGATTGTTTTTAGTGATGTTTTATCTTCGTTATCATTTTTATTTTTATTTTTATTATTTTTTATTTTATTTTTTACTTATTGTCTCCAGGGAACAGGCAAAGCGGAAATGTACGGCTCAATAAGAAGTGCATGCGCTTCCTCTGTAAAAGCCTTCTCTTGTAACTCAAATCCCCCTCTTCTTCTTCATCTTCTTCAACTTACAAACCCTGCGCAGCTGACCTGCCTCTGTTTCTCTGCCTTCCTTGTCCGAGTCCTTCTCTATTCTGTATCTTGGAGAAATAATCTTGTAAGACTCCTTCGTCTTTGCTTTGAATTTGAACTTACTGTTTCTTGAAGCCAACGATTTTCACTTTCCTGATGGTCAGCTTTCTCATTTCATGTCCGTCGATGTCTATGTTTTTAAAATCTTGTTTTCTTCTCCCGACGACTAAACCTCGAGAATCTCTCGTTAGTGTTTTTGGTTGGTGATTCGAGAGGCTTTGTTTTGCAATTGTCACGTCATGAGTTAAAAAGCTTTTGATCTTCATTCGTTCTGTGATTCGATTTCCTTTCTTCAATCTGATAGGAATCTCTCGTTATCTTTTTTCAAAGCACGTTTTTGGGACATTCCAGGTTCGGTCAAAAATGTCAGACTATATCCATCAATGTCCATCATCGAATGTCAATACCGTCACTCCTGATGCAGTCGCACAAGAATTCATACACATGTCAATCAATGTCGACCATCTAGATCATTCAGATCTGGGTGATCAGGTTCCAGATTCGTCCGTCTCCGATTGTGAGACCGTCGTCTCCATTGATCGATATGCCACTCCTCCATCGCCGTTCCTCAGCATCGGGTTGATAGAACTCGAAGAGGGAGATAAGGTCTACCTCCATATCAAGGAGAGATTTGTCTCCCGGCTTGCTGCACTTGGGGCGCATGTTACCGTGGCGGCAATCCATCGGAATAGCCACGCCAGTTTCATGGCAAAAGCACGGGCCCAAGCTTTTCAAGCTTACTCGCTAGCAGTGCAGAAGAAAGGCGGTTGCGACACAGCCAATGTGAGGTACGCATGGCATGCGGCCTCGAAGGAAGAGGTGTCCAAGATCTTGTGCTATGGCTTCGGCCACAGTGGGAAGCCTGAGAAAAATGGCCTGTATGGTTGCGGAGTTTATTTTGCTCCGGGTAATCATCCTCTCGAAAGGTACCGGAATTCCCTTTTACGACATTTTCTGAAAAGTGGTACGGTGATAAAGATATGTTAAATTTAGGGCGTTAGGATATTTCCCTGGTAAAATATGATCGGTTATATCTAATAGAACGAGCATATTACGCGACCATGTTGTTTCCGGACTCGTATTAGAATGTTGTGCATACGATCATATTGGCCTTAGATGTTTTCTTAGAAATGGCTTGGCAGATTTAAATCCACCACTATGAATTGCATAAATAATAGAGAGTTGCCATTTGGAAAGTGGTATTATCACGAAGAAATGTTGATTTAGCGGGTTATTGTATTTTCCTTTTCAATTATGCTCGGTTAAATCTAGTAGAATGAGTACGTTTCACAAGCATGTTATTTCTTGACTTCCGTTGATATTTGTGCATGTGATGATGTTGGCCTTAGATTAGTCTCTTTGTGTTGCTTTGGCAGCGTTATGACCAGTCCTCTAGATATAGATGGCCTACAGCATCTGTTGCTTTGCCGTGTTATACTGGGGAAATCGGAACTTGTCAGTCGTGGCTCGAAACAATCTCATCCCAGCTCGGAGCAATACGATTCTGGCGTTGACGACTTATCATCTCCGAGGAGATACATTGTTTGGAGTACCCACGTGAACACTCACGTGTTACCAGAGTACCTTATCAGCTATAGAGCCGTTTATGTTTACCGCGTAAGAGGTATTCAGATTCCTTCTTTCTCTTTCCTGCTTTTGCATTGACCATGTTTGTGTGTTTGACTTTGTCTATTCTATCAACTAATCTGTTGATTGTGAGGTTCATATGCAATAGGGTCGATGAAAATTCCGAAGAAGTCTCGGAAACCAAATTCCCCTTGGATCCTATTTAGATTTTTTATGATAGAACTCTCAAAAATCATCCCTCAATCTGATATCAGTTTGACATCCATGTATTATAAGGCCCACAAAGTAAGGCCGCATCAACATTGTCATCACTTAGTTCTAGTTTTTCAAGCTTTTTTTTTTTTTTTTTTGCTCACCTTCAATGTTGAATTATTTTAGAACTCGATCATCATTTTCCAGGGAGGAAAGATTTCGAAGCATGTGCTGGTTCAACAAGTCAGGCAAATTGCAAGCGAAAGGTTGTTGATTCGAACCATCAAAAGTTTCCGAGCTAAGGTGTGGTTTATGATCCCTTTGATAGACTGTAATTGGAAAGTACTTCCATACCTCGATGTCAAATCATGGATAGAGAGGGCTTGGGTTGCATCGGAATATAGCATTCATTGTGAATAATTTATTTTTTTTTACAGTAATTTGGGACGTGAAGCGGTTGATTACGGGACCATGAAGGACTTGAATAAGACTAGGAGGCGAAGCGTATGAATAAGACCTGCTTTCTTTTTTGAGAGTTCACATAGCACAGCGGCACCAGCAAATGGTACACAAGATGTGAAGGCGGAGGACGCCCATTCCGATCGGACATTAACATGCTGCTGACTTTTAGATAGGAAGAAGACTCTTTTGGAATTTGTGTGATTTGAAGGTTTGCGCTTCATTATAATCATAAACTGCGGTCTTTTCTTGGTCCCTATGTCACATGACTGTTTCAGTTTATTTCCCAATGGAGTATCACAACTCTTCTTTAGTTGACTTGTTATGGGAATATTTTATGATTCTGTGCAATTATGAAGGAGATGATTACATTTCCACCTACTGACCAGTCACAACACAACCAGATCCTGAAACTTTTTTGGCAAGCTTTGATGAAAATGGAGGAATAGTGTTTTAGCTAGAACTCACTGGGAAAAACCTTTTATCTCCGGCCACCTTTCTTTTCTTGAATTAGGCATCTTCATTGGCCAACTTTATAGAGGTAGATGAGTCCCGTGAGCGTGTTTATATTTGGTGGTCGACCCTATCAATATGATGGAGGGTGGAATGACGCTCTGAATTGCATTTTAAGTAGAGATTGCATCATCATAAGAATAGTCATTGGAAAACATTAGGCTTGTTTGATTTTGTTTCGTACTTCAGTGTATCATTCGGACTGGGGACTTATTCACGTTTCATTTTGTGTATAGTTCACAAGAGAGTATATGTCTTGCCAACAAAGCCCTGTTTAATTTTGCCCCGGGATGTTCAGTTTCCCTGCACTATACTTGCTTTATTGTTGTTTAAGTTGATCTCTTACCTTAGTGAGTGTCTATGCATGGATATATTTAGACGCATGTTTTAAGAATAGAATAGATTTTAGATGGATTGCATGAATAGTTTTCATGAAAGAGAAAAAATGTTGGGCATTCAATATATCTCGTGTCTTACTTGGCCCCTAATTGACTTGTAACATATTAGTGGCAACTCTTAAAGCAAAATGTAAGTTAAATAATTAACTGAAAAACCAAGTTGCCTCAGTAGCTAGGACTTGAATGAGCCAGTACATAGTGCAGGCATCACCTCACAAGATTGATCATCAGAGCCCGCTTCACAATTTGCCAAAAGTTTTTGGAATTCAAACTCTCTCGGAGATTAAATAATGAGGGTCGCGACAAAATCGAACAGCGTGATTTGCTTAATTTGGTTTAATTTTTCAATCAGGACCAACTAAGATAATCGGTTACGTCAAGATTTGCAAAATTTTATCTTGCTCTAGCAAGGCTAAGGATGAAAAGTGCATGGCTTATAAGGAAATAGGTAAAAGAATCTGCATCCGTTTCGGGATGGGGAATTTATAGTTGAATATCAGAAAATTCTCTAGTATAGGGGCCTTGGTAGCAATGCTCGGGACCCGGCACCCGCACTAAGTACCTGGCACTCATCCTTGAGTAATCGAATGACAGGATTGAGATGCTAGCATCTATGGCCAAGTCCCTAGTGACCGGGCACAGGACCATACCTCTTGCATTTGGGATCCAGGCAGCCTGGCTGAAGCCCCTCACGGACAGGCTCGAGCCCTTTGAGGCCGAGCTCAAGACCCCAACTCTCGCGCTTGGGACCCCGATGCTCGGCCCGATTCCCTTGCTCTCATGCCCTATGGGCTTGAGATCACGATGCTCGGGCCTTGCCCACCCAAGCGAGGGCGAGGGCTACCCTCTCGAGCTGAGGGTAAGAAACGACGAGGGAAGCGAAACGAACACAACAAACCAGTCCTTTAACAACGTGAATGAACTATAACATCACACAAGTTGCCTTCCGTTCAACGACTCCAAACAGGTTTATCCTCATTCAATTAATGGAAAGTGATGAAAAGGGGGTGTGTTTTTCAGAGACGAGTGAATTCCTTATCGCACGCTTTGGTCCTATATAAATTAATACGCTAAAGTACACTATAATTGCCAAAACTTATGTACGGCGCTTACTTTAGTGCTAAAACTTTCAAAACGATCACTTAACTACTAAATTTTTTAAAAAACGCTCACTTCAATGCTAACTCCGATTTGAGCAAACGTGGCTCGCCCGAAATCTAACATGGTCTATTTTTTTATTAATATTTGAGCTGATGTGGCTCGTCGAAATTGCCACCGAAATGAGTGTTTTTCAAAAAATTGACACTTAAGTGATCGTTTTAAAAGTTTTGGTCTTGAAGTGAACATTTTTCAAAAAATTTGACACTTAATAATCGTTTTGAATGTTTTGACACTAAACTGAACGTTGTACATAAATTTTGGTACTTGTAATGTACTTAAGCCTAAACTAACATTATTGCGTGATGCGCATTCTTCCTTTCTCACTACATTTCCCGCTTCTAAGCATGGCCTCCTTTCAGTTCTGGTTTATCAAACTCAGCTCAGTGACGTCGAAAGTTTGAGAACTTTCGGATGTTTCGGTGAGAAATTTTGATGGTCTTCTTCTTTCAATCTTTCGAGGACGTGCAAAGTTTGAAGCTTTGAAGTGGAGGAGTGCTGGTACATCTTCATCTTTGTCAAATCTTGCTCTTGCGATTTCTCTACAACTAATGTGTGCTTTAAAGTATTCGATTTCTCCAGCATCGGCTATTCAGACGTCATACATGTTCCATGAGTTGGTTTTGCTTGAGAAGCTACTTGACATGAGGTACTAAAAACATGATGAGAATCAATCAAATTTCCATAGTCTACAAAACTCACCTGATTAAGAGTTGAACCTAAAAGAGGATCTCCAGCAACAACAGCTTCAACTATGATGCACCAAAGAGATGCACCAAAGAGAGGAAAACAATTAGCAGCAGTCATTATCTGCTTGACAGACCAAGCAAGCTAAGTATCAGCCATGGACTTCTTCTTCTCTTCCTCAAGTTGCTGCAGCTCAGCTAACCTCTGTGCCCATGCTCTGTCTCTTGCCACTGCGGCCATCTTTCTCTCTACCCTTGCATTGACTTTCTTTCTATTAGCCTCTTGCATTTGAGCTTTTCTTTTCTTCCGTTCGGCCTGTTCAGGACTCCAGATAGGTCATTTAGAAAACATCAAGCAAGTGGAGAAAATGCACATTCAGAATAGCAAAGTGACAAGTGAAAAGTATCCCAAGAGAAATATCAATTTTCTGGGGATTTTACCCTAGCCGATGCAAACGGTGCTAAATCCATCTTTCTGTTAGGCAATGGACAAGGGGGCAGGTGGGCTTGATGTCCAGATCTATTAGTATTGGTAGAAAGGAAGAAAATCCCAACTCGAGTTGCTTCAAATTTTTCCAGTCAATTGAATTTTTTGCTCTAGCTTAGACCTTGAGGGAACAAAGTTTGATTATTTGACAATGCAATGATCCACACTACTCGATATAACTGTTTCCTAGAAATCAAGGTTGATTGGATTAGATAAACCTCTTTCAATCCTGTCTGTACAGATTGAACAAATAGCAAATTTCATGGGTAATCAAACCAAAAACTCAACATCCAACCAGAACTCAAAACCAATAAAAATTAGTAAAGGATAATACCATCCAGCAAAATTATATGGGCAGGATTTGACTTTCCAAAACATGGAAATGTTAGAGCATGGTCTTCAATGTCATTTAGTTTCAACAGTCATCTATGAAGCCATCTAAGGATTTAGATTCAAATAGATATGATGTTTTACAAGGAATGAGGGATCATCAACAGAACCATAAAATCCCAAACAAGTAAAACGTCCTAACCTTCTAGAGAAGCGTATAAGTATCAGCCATTAGCAAACACATAAGAGAAAAGCAGAATCTCAGAGATATCAGAAACACAACTGAAGGCATCTCAGATGGACAGTGTTGGATCATCAATCATACAACAAGAAAGTTAAATACCCAGGGAAGTTCAAGCAGCAGTAATAAAATTTGAACGAGCACGCACCACTATAAAAGCATGGCGCTGCTTGATGCGCTTTTTTTCATTCCTCCTCTTGATACTTCCTTCGTTGGGCCTATTTGGAAGTATGGGTTCACCAGGAACATACTGGACCCATGCATACGGACCTACAATACCGGAAACATCAAATGCATGTTTCTAACTCCACCTTGAAACTATAAGGCACACTGACTAGTGGCTCCTAACTTCACTTCAACTCCACCCAATGCAATCACACACATTTTAATGAAAATTACAGGCAAACCACATTTTCAATTCGACATAATCGCAACCGCGTTAGCTTCAAATGTAACAGAAGCAGAACCGGTCTTCTTCAACCAATTGCAGAACATAAAAACAAACACCATTGAATAGGGGAGAGAGAAAGAGAGTATACAAACCCGGGGGTCTCAAGCTGGCCCTTTTGCGATGGGGCTTGTCGACAGGCCTTCTCTTGGGATATCGCGTGTCGGTCAAGCTGTGTAAGTGAGAAAACGCTTGATTCCATGGAGTTATTAGCTTCGATAGCGAGCTACCACCATAGAGGAGCTGGGGAATAGGCTCCAGAGGTGCAATTCGCAACGGGTTCGTTGCAGAAGAGACGAATGTGCGGGATTCTAGGGTTCTGGAGAGTGGTTGAATGATGTTTCTTAGGATGCCAAACCTCATTTTGCTCACTAAGCAGAGGACTTAGGTTTCTTCTTTACCTGTGGCTCGACACTCAAAAAGGATAAAAAAAAAAAGAAACGCAACTTACGATCATCAATAGGAAAAAGAAAACACCATTACAAATCCAATCCCATCCGGACACAATTAGATAACAAAAAGGAAAATCCTGTTGCAACCCTCCCGAAAAGGCGCAGGGCCGGGTTCATTCAAATTGTAAGGTATTTTCCCAAGAACATGAGCGTCAATCGGTTCATTGGGGCGACCTGAAAGACCTATCGCTTCGAGGGCGGGGCTCTCCCAAGCCGGGCGACCTGAAAGACTTATCGCTTCAAGGGCGGGGCTCTCCCAAGGCCCTTACCTTATATGCAACGGTTTGGGACATTTCGTTTTAATCCCTTCAGATCTAATTAGCTCTAGGAGTTGACACTAGCCATTTTTGGAGGTCAGCTAGAAATCTAACCAAAGCGAGGGAGAATCACATTCATTCCTGCACAAGCAGAGTTCTAGAATCGGTGACTTGTTTACGCTAATCATCTAATTAGCGCCCTTTCGTAACCTCAAACTAGTTTATTGTTTTCCTAAGGTGGCCATGCAATGATGATTTATCATTTAAAGCCTAAAGGTATTAAAACCATTCCTAAGTTGACACGCAGATGTTTTTGTGAATTCATTTTCATTCAAGATCTAACTAATCATAACTTAAACTAGAAAATAAAATAACATACAATTTATTTAAAAGTGATACGATAGGTAAACTATTGAAAGCATTAAAGTAAACATTCAAGAAAATACGTAAGAAATTAAAAACCCGAAGCAAGACAGTCAAATAAAATATATGGCCATGTTATAAGCCCGGGATACAACCCCCTGAGCTAAAATCAAGTCATGCTCAATTGCACTTAAGAATCTAATTTTCCTAAATTACACTAGAGCAAAACCGTGGAATTCCCTAGCTATTTAAGTGGATTTAAACCAAGAACGGACCATGACACCGTCGCCGTAGTCACTCGGCTTCCGCACCACCGACCACGGGGCTGCCAAGAACAGCTCCCGACTATTTCTCAGACCAGCCCAACTTCGGCTCCTCAGTCCACCACCGTGGAAAACTCACAATTGCTTCCTTGGACCGGACCTCGCTCGGCCGCCACGCCCGCCGGCCACCAACATCACAGCCACCGTCCACCGACGTCGATGCGCCACCACCGACCGCCAATCGACTCGCATTCACGGGCAGGACGCGTACAGGGATAGTCGAAGCAGAAGAGGCGAGCGCAAGTTCGCTCAAGCATTTTATCGAACATAATATGTGCACAGATTATACAGATAGCGTCGAACGACTCATGACTCTAACTCGAACTGGAACTCGAGACCAGCCAAGGAGCAGGAAGAACAGACTCACCGGAGAGGTCGACGTTGGGGAAGCGAGAGGAGTATTGCCGTCGGGAGGCGGCCAACGGATGGCGATGACAAGCCGAGGGTCGCCGTTCGGACGGGAGCGCGAGCGAGAACCGGGACTCTCTCCTTTGTGCGTCTGCGTCGTTCCTCCCTCTCCCTTCTCGTCTGTTTTTTTCTGTAATTTTTTTTCTTTTTCCCTAAGTTTTCTGTCCTCCGCCTGCGCCTGTGAAAGAAGAAGCCAAGGAAGAAGAAGGAGCAGCAGCCAAGCCGGGCCGGGCCGAATGGCCGAAGAAGAGAGAGGAAAATGGGCAGCGGGAAAGGAAGAGGAGTAACCCCCCCCCTAAAAAAACGATTGGGAGGACCTGACTTGGAAGGCCGGCCCCTCCAATGACTACGGGGCAGACAATTGCCTTTTCAAGTATTTTTGTCTACGTTTCGAGTTTCTATACTATTTGAAGGGAAATTCCAAATAAGGATCGAAGTGATCCTTATTTCACATAAGGCTACTAAAGTGTTCTTATTATTTTAAAAAAAGCCAAGCCAAATGGCATTTTCGTCGTTTACTTTTTTTAAATTTTCATTATTTTTTTCTTTTTCCCTCTCTCCTCCCGTGGGCATCGCTAGGCCATCGACGGAGGTCTCTCACTTCGAGGCGTGGCCTGGGCCAAGGTTGGGCGAGGGCGACCCTCGTCAGATCTAGCGAGGGCAACCCTCGGCCTCGCCCGGGCATGGATTGGTTCCCGGGATTTGGAGAGCGTGGCGGAGGGAGTGAGGGACATGAAGAAAGGAGACCACGTGATACCCATCTTCAATGGGGAGGGTGGCAAGTGCGAGTACTGTCAGTGCAAGAAGACCAACACGTACGGAGACTCGGGGGGGTGAACCCAATGAAGAAGGTGATGATCGACAACAAGCAAGTCCAAGCGAGGGCGGCCCCAAGCAAGGCTAGACAAGGTCTGCCCAAGCAAGGGCTACCCTCGCCTTACGCCGACATGAGCAAGTGGGCGAGGGTTGCCCTTCTTTGGGATAACTTCCGATGGTTCATTACTCCCTAGTATCTGCTCACTAATGATGAAAGATTTCGATGTAAACTTATAGCAAACTATTGCTATGCGATATGCCCACACTCTCCAGAGACAAATATGCATGTATTCAGACACTATAAGCATACAAAGGCAGTTTGGCAAAAGTTTCTGCATGCAAGTTTTTAGGGCAATCTCTTACTCAAGATATGCACCCATGGTTGATGCCAAACCTATCTAGTTCTTCAACTAGGGTTCAAGAAGATCTACGCCCTGCTTCGGTAAATGGGCTTTTGTGGAACGAATCAAGCAACCAGCTCACTGGATTTGCTCGAACTATAGGAGTATGCTCTTTACTCAAAACAGAACTATGGGGTATCCTCTCGGGTATTAAAATGGCAATTTCTTTGGGCATTCCTAAACTTATTGTGGGGTGAATTAACCGCTATTTTACTACTCCGTAAATCAACACTCTCTCTCAACTTTGGTGACATGCTCATTTTTCATATTCAAAAACTTCTAATGTATTTCCAGCATGTTAAAATTCTACATAATTTTATTGAAGGAAAATCATATGCTGGCTAGTTAGCAAATTGAGTCATTCACTCATGTGATACAAATGATACCTAGTTTCAAATAGGCCACCAAGAGTTCTGATTCCTTTCTTGATAGGAGATAAAGTTGAATCAAGTTTCGTTAAGCGAGTTCTAATACAAGAGTGCTTCGAGTAACCAAGGGAGGTCTACGGTGTGACCGGATCGTGAACACTCACGTGTCGCCGAAGTACATTGTCGGTTTTAGAGTAGTTTATTGTACAAGAGGTAATCAAATTGCTTTTTCTCGTTCCTTCTTTTGCATTAACCATGTTTGTTTGTTTGACTTTGTCTGTTCTATCAACTAATCTAATGATTTGCAAGACTCATATGCAATAGCGTCGTTAAGAACTCCGGAGAAGTCTCGAAAACCAAATTGCCTTGGGATCCCGTTTAGGTTTTTGATTATAGAATTCTCGAAAATATTCCCTCAATCTTACGTAAGTTTGATATCCAAGTATTATAAGGCCCACAAAGTAAGGACCGTATCAACATTGTCATCACTTAGTTCTAGTCTTTCAAGCCTTTTTTTTTTGGCTCTAACCTTCAATGTTGAATTATTTTGAAACAGGATCATCATTTTCTGGGGGAAAAGATTTAGGCATGTGTTGGTATTGAAAGTCAGGGAAATTGCAAACAATAGATTGCTGATTCGAATCATCAAAAGTTTCAAGCTTAGGTGTGGATTATGATCCCTTTGATAGACAGTAATACAAAAGCACTTCCATGCCTTTGATGTCAAGTTATAGATGGAGAGAGCTTGGGTTCCATCGAAATATAACATTGATAGTGAATAATTTATTTCTATAGCAATTTGGGGCGTGAAGTAGTGATTATGGGACCATGGATGGACTTGAATAAGACTGGAATGCAAGGCGTATGAATTAGACCTTTTTCATTTTGGTGAGTTCACAGCACACGAGCACGAGCAAACGGTACACAAGATGTGCGGGATGAGGAGGCACCTTCGAATCGGGCCCGAGCATAGCTGCTGACTTTTAGATAGGAAAAAGACTATCGTGGAATTTGTATGATTTGAACGTTTGCGTTCCATTATAGTCATAACCTGCGGCTTTCTCTTGGTCCCTATGTCACATCTGACAATATTGCTTGATATACAGTGTTTTGGTTTCTCATTTTGAGTTCTCAATTTGTAACACACACACACCCGGTTCTTACGTTTCACTATTTGCATATGATGTTTTGTCAACCCGTTAAGTGAAATCATTTTTTCCTTACAAATGCAATATAGTTGCCACAACCTATATCTAATTAATATGTGGTTCAGAATTCACTATACCTTGGATTTCACCATATCTCCGAACTACTTCCTCTCTCCGTTAGTTAGGGATATCAATGGTTCTGTTCAGTTCAATTTTTCAAGAAAACTTAACCGAACCGAACCATTAGGGTGTAAGCCTAAACCGTATCAAATCTTGCTTTAAACTAAATATGAACATAACCAAATATCCGGTTTGGTTTGGTTCATTTCGGTTCAGATTCGATTTTCGATTTTTTCCTTTTTGATTTTTATTTATATTTGTATTTTTCCTTTTTCTTTCTTTTTTTTTCCTTTTTTTGGTCCAAAGCCAACGAGTCGCCGGCCACTAGTTAATGGCGAGGCAACCCTCGAGCAAGGGATGGCAAAGGTCGTTAACCCCCGGGCGAGGGCCGCGAAGCCCTTGCCGATCCTAGGTGAGAGGTCACGGCCCTCACCATGCCCTCGCTCAATGTCACATTCCGATTTTCGGGCCCGCAACAACCCTACCAAATCACCTCAAGTCATAAAAGGATGACGTCACGGGCATGTCATCGACCCATTATTTTTATCTTTTAATAAAACGCATGCGGAACGTACTACTCCCAAACAATTATAAAATCTACAAGGACAGAATAGTAGACTATCACATCGAAAACAACAGAAAATTACTTTTATTTAATTATCTCGTTAACCTTGTAAAATACGTTTATACACAAGCCCTATCTCGGGGCCGCTATCGACACCCAACAAAAGTATTCAGTCGGGATTAGGGATAACACTACTTCAAACTACTCAAAAGGGAGGTCAACGTCCACATCCTCCACAGAGCCAGCTCTTCATAGCTAAGGGCCTAAAAAATGGTTAACAACAACGGGTGAAATATAAAATCTCCATGAGTCAACGCCTAAGTCCGAGTAGGACATTGAATTTCTCAAGGCAACATAAACAAGCAGGATAATATCGATGGCGGATCAATAGCGTGCAACTCACGCCACACTATAATTACCACATGATTATGCACAATATCACGGTGAATCATCAATAACATGCAAACTTAGCCCGCCTTGATCCACTCGACAAACAATTCATATTATAACAATCAACAACATATAAATCAAGGCACTTAACCAGAACATTCATCACGCTCTCATGCACAATGTATCACACGTATTTCGGTTATTATAGGCCATTAGGCCCAACGCACACGACGGCGGTGTGGCTTAACACTATGATTGGCGGTGTTTACTTGGCATAACCAAACTTCATCCCTTACTTTCAGCGACGGCGTCCGATAGTACCAGTAAGATTCATACGACGGCACGACACGAAACTACCGTAAATCCCCGTAGGGGTTTCGGTCCTTCACAAGCTACGACCGGCGTCTAATAAGTCATGTTATTCCGTACGACTAGTACGACACGAACTTACTAGGAAACCGTACTACTAGCATGGTATAATCCCATCATATGACCATACAACCACACCAAACAATCAAGCCAATTCTTATCTTTGCATTTAGTCCGATGCATCCATAAATAGTCGTGCTTAAAACTTGGCTCCATGCTATTTTCATGCTCAAATTTCAGTTCACACACGGTCACATATACACAGTTTATCCACCGGACTTTGCATCTATATATAGGATGATCAATCACATTAATCCGACAAGCAAAGCGGTCATTATACAATCACCCAACAATAACGTAGTAATTACCCAATAATAATAATAATCTAATAATTAATTAACAATTAATTATTTGATCAAGTCATATTTGACTAATCGACTTGATTAATTAATCCAAATCCCAATTAATATTACCAAAATATTTAGCGAGCTCGGTTTCAAATAATTAATTCGATCACGGGATAATTAAATTATCCGGTCCAACTAACTAATCTAATAAGCAGTTTATAATATTAAAACTATCCTTAAACGCAATTAATTCCCCATTCGTAGTTTAGGGGTTAACTCACAACTCCCCTGTGGTCGATGTTGGATCAAATAACGGCGTGGGCCCTTGGTCCAATTGCCGAGCTCGATTCAAGTCCGCGGTGACCGACGACAATCTCAAAAGTTACGAATGTCGTGTTTGAGTTGAACTTGGCGTCGGGTCGGTTATTCTATAGCCGAACAAGTGGCTAAAGGCTCGGGTCGGTTCAGGTCGAGGCTCACCATTGGCGGCTCGGACTCGGGTCTTGAGGGTCCTCGATTCACCGAGGGCAACGGCCGGTGGAGGGAAGCTCGGATCGGCTCGGGTTCCGCGGAACGATGGACTCACGGCAGCCGAAGGGTAAGCGGCTACGGCTTGCAGGTCAAGGGCGTCGACTACATCCGACAATATTGCTTGATATACAGTGTTTTGGTTTCTCATTTTGAGTTCTCAATTTGTATAACACACACACACATCGTTATTACGTTTCACTATTTGCATATGATGTTTTGTCAACCCGTTAAAGTGAAGTCAATTTTTACTTATAAATGCAATATAGTTGCCACAACATATATCTAATTAATATGTGGTTCAGAATTCACTATACCTTGGATTTCACCGTATCTCCGAACTACTTCCTCTCTCGGTAGTTAGGAGTATCAATGGTTCGGTTCGCTTCAATTTTTCAAAAAAACTTAACCGAACCGAACCATCAAGGGGTAAGCTCCGAACCATACCAAATCTCTCTCTAAATTGAATATGAGCTGCACCAAATATCCGGTTTGGTTTGGTTTGGTTCGGTTCGATTCGATTTTCGATTTTTTTCTTTTTTGATTTTTAATTATATTTGTAATTTTCCTTTTTCTTTCTTTTTTTTTTTTCTTTTTTTGGTCCAAAGCCGACAGAGTCGCCGGCCACTAGTTAATGGCGAGGCAACCCTCGGGCGAGGGATAGCAAAGGTCATTAACCCCTGGGCGAGGGCCGCGAAGCCCTTGCCGACCCTAGGCGAGAGGTCAAGGCCCTCACCATGCCCTCGCTCAAGACCTTGCCGGCCACAACGAGGGCTTCGTGGCCCTCACCTAGGGGCCGACAGGGGTCGCTAGACCTCAGCCCCAAAAAAGAAAAATAAATAAAAGTAAAGAAGTAAAAATAAAAATAAAAAAGAACTGTCATTTTGGAGATTTTCGGTGCGATTTGGTTAACTAGACCGAATCTAACCGAAAACTTGAATTAAAAAAATGGTCATTTTGCAATTACCTAAACCAAAAATCGAACATACACGTCCATAGGTCAAATCGGATATGTAATTATTGGAATAATTGTCGGAGACTCAAATAGTGGATATGCGAGCATGATAACTTATATGTTGCTATATATCTCCATGAATCTAGAAACTTTTGCTTGCATTGTATTATTTGGTCTACGTATCGGAACCGATAACATTTGAGATTATACAAGATTACACACGAAATATCCTTCTTTAACCCTATGTCTCTCATCCCCGGGTGGTCTTCCTCCACTAGCATTTTTTTATTTTTGGAAAACTCCATTTATTCTGGTGTGAATGGAAGGTAGGCCTTTACTATGCATGAAACTTTTAGTTTTGTTCGGTTCGGTTAACGGTTCGGTTCGATTTTCCAATTCGGTGTATTAATGCAGCTAAAAGAATTGTCATCTATGTTCCCAAGGATATTAATGTAACTTCATTTTGGACTACATTATGCACCACATTAAGGCCCGGCATGAAATATCGTTGAATAGTAGTGTTTTCTCTTCTTGAGTTTGGCAGGCTTGACTTGGGTGTGTTACTATATAAAGGATGTATCTAGGGTTGAGCATGAGCCGGGTGGGTAGGTTCTAGACCTAGACCCCGAAACCGATCCTATTATAACCGGTTTCAAATTTTTGGAACCCGGAACCTACCCTATTTATCCCGAAATCTGTTTGAACCTATCCTGTTTTTTTCGGTCCGGTTCCGAATCTACCCGAGAACCTATTTTTTTATTTTATTTTTATCAGCAAAATAATATTAGTCACAATGAAATGATTTAAAGTAAAAGATAAATAACAAAACCCACTATCCAACAAAAGTAACAATCCCTAATATAAGCAATAGAAATTACAATCCACCAAAAATAGAGAATGTGAGGCAAGCGAGACTAGGGTTTTTTTTTAACAAGCTAAAAATCGGTTCCAAAATCGGTCCAACTCCTATGTACTTTGAATCAAGAACTGGCCCGTTCCAACCGGTTCCTAAAATTTAGAACCGGTTCTCGGACAGGTTTGAATGGGCACCAATTCCCTGGACTCGTTTTTTGGGTGGTCCGATCCGAGTTTCGGGTAAACTTCGGTCCGGTTGCACACCCCTAGTTGTGATTGAGAGAGAATGCGTTCTTGTGCAAAATTCTCCGATTCAAAGAGAGACAGAAAAGAAGCAATTAAGCCAAGCAAAATGAATGCTCTTTTTCACATCTCCCAAAAAAAGAGATGCTATAAATATTGTTTTGCTTTGCCAAATTGAAAATCAAAGGTATATATAATCAATATATTTGTCAAATTATTGATGAATAAAGTGAGTTCAAGAGAACTTTGAAAAAATGTTCATCTGGGTGTTATAAATGCCACAGAAGATGTTCTAAAAATCTCTATCCTATCCTCTCCGTTTGGACTGTAATTAACAATTTTACCAAATATATATAAAAAACAAAAAAAAAAAAAGGTGCGTTCTGCTATGTACTCTCCATTTGATCTATAATTAATCATTTTACCTAATAAATAAATGAATTACCAAAAAAGGTATTATGAAAATCTAGGTCCTACCATCTCCATTTGGCCTATAATTAATGATTTTACCAAATAAATAAGATAAAAGCCAAAAAAAGGTATTATGAAAATCTCCACTCTATCATCTCCATTTGGCCTGTAATTAATGATTTTACCAAATTAATAAGAAAAATTCCCAAAAAGGTGTTATGAAAATCTGGGTCCCATCCTCTCTGTTTGGAATGTAATTAATGATTTCACCAAATAAATAAATAAATAAATAAGCCAAAAAAAAAGGTATTATGGGTCATATCCTCTCCATTTGTACTGTAATTAATGATTTTACCCAATTCATAAGAAAAAAACCTAAAAACATGTTGTGAAAATCTCTGTCTTATCCTCCCCATTTGGTATGTAATTAATGATTTTACCAATTTACAAGGGTGAGAGACAGGGAGGTTGCCCGTTTTGGACTTTATGGACAAGGACAGTTCCAAGGGCACCCTTGTCTTCTCACGTGGTTCCATGGGCACCGCCTCTATGTTTGCCCTTTATCATTTTATTCTTTTAGGATAATTACACAAATTGTCCTAAACGTAATTTCAATGCGCAATATGGTCTCTAAATTTTCAATTTGTTTAATGTGGTCCCTGAATTTTTTTTATAAATGTTCAATTTAATCCGTAGACTATATCGAAATATCTGATGTTATTCTTCAATTGATTCGATTCAAGGACAGCATTCAATATTTTCATATATACCGGGGACAAAATTCAATATATATATATATACTAAAAGTTCATGGGCCATATTTGAACAAATAAAAAATTAAAAGAGGACATTGCATATTGGGCTAAAATTTATAGACTATATTGAACAAATTAAAAGTTGAGGGACGCTATTTGAACATTGAGCCAAAAGTTCATGGACCACTTATGTCATTTCACCCGTTATTTTTTCATAGTCTCATTAAGGCGTACTTAGTTTCTAGAATTTTCAATTTTAGTGAGCTAATTATCCATAACATGAAGCAATATGTTCTCATTTTGTTGCTCGTCCTCACTCCGGCACCGACCAATAGAATCTCCATTTATCATAGAACATTCAGACTTTGGGAGGTTCAATTAATTTCGCATAGAGCTCATTTAATTCCACGATAAACAATTCTCGACCTTAGGGCGTACTTAATATATAAATTTTTCAATTAAAGTATCTATAACATAAAGCGATATTTCCTCATGCTGTTGCTCGTAATAGCTCCGGCACCTAACTATATAATTTCTATTCATGACGTATTATCAGGACTTCGGGGAGATTCAGCTGATATCTGCGTACAATCTCAATTAATTTCGAGAACAAGCGAGAATTATAGCAATTTCGCGCATAGATATTATACCTTTCACTTTTCACTGATAGATTTTGTAACGACGATCAAACGATCTTGTCAACTGATGATTTTAAGGTGTTTCGTTAAGCATACCTAACAAAGAATTTTTTTAATTTTCAAAGTCCTGATTATGCAAAACGTAGGGAAGACGTTTGAAAATGATAATTGTCTATGTTTTGATGTAAAACAAGTGTTCCTGGGCATTGGTCGACAAAATCCCAATTCATGTAATTTTCAGCAAATAGATTGTTTTTATTGTTTTTTCTTTTTATTTTTTTTCAGGGAAAATGCAAAGCGAAAACGAACGGCTCAATAAGAAGTGCATGCGCTTCACAACGACACCGCCAGACGAACTGCGAGCAACTCCGCTGGTTTTCCTCTATAAAAGCCTTCTCTTGTAACTCAAATCCCCCTCTTCATCTTCAGCTTCTTCAACTTACAAACCCTACACAGCTGACCAACCTCTGTTTCTCTGCGCTCCTTGTTCTTGTCCTTTCTCAATTCTGTATCTTGGAGAAATCTTGTAAGACTGCTTCCTCTTTCCTTTGAATTTGATCTTTGTCTTTCTTGAAGCCAACGTAATGAGATCTACGGAAACCTCTGTAAGCTTCCCAAGATGCATGCTTTTGTTGCTGAGAATTAGATCGCCAGCTTTCTCATTTCGTTTCTGTCGCTGTCTTCATTTTTCTTCTACTGACGACTAAACCTCGACAATCTCTCAGTTATTGTTTTGGGTTTGGTCACAAGTTAAAAAGAGTTTGATCTTCATTTGTTCTGCAATTCGATCTTTCTTTCGTCGATCCGTACCAATCTCTGATTTTTTTTTTTTAAAGCTCATTTTGGGACGTTCCAGGTTCGGTCAGAAATGTCGGACTACATCCATCAATGTCTGTCACCGACTATCAACACCGTCACTCCCGATGCAGTCGCACAGGAATTCAACCATCTGTCAATCAATGTCAATCGTCCAGATCTGAATGGTCCGATGGAAGATCAGGTTCCAGATTCATCCATGTCCAATTGTGAGACCGTTGTCTCCACTGATCATTCGGCCACTCCTCTGTCGCCATTCATCGGCAGCGGGTTGATGGAGCTCGAAGAGGGAGACAAGGTCCACCGCCATATCAAGGAGAGATTTGTCTCGCGCCTATCTGCGCTTGGGGTTTACGTTACCGTGGCGGCAATCCACCAGAACAGCCACTCCAGTTTCTCAGCAAAAGCACGGGTCCATGCTTTTCAAGCTTACTCATGGGCGATGCAGAAGAAAGGTGGCAGTGACACAGCCAACGTGCAGTATGCATGGTGTGCGACCTCGAAGGAAGAGGTGTCCAAGATCTTGTGCTATGGCTTCAACTACAGTGGGAAGCCTGAGAATAACGGCTTGTATGGATGTGGAGTTTATTTTGCTCCTGTTAATCATCCTCAAGAAAGGTACCGAAATTTCCTTTTATGAAACCGTTTGGAAAGCGGTACGATAACTTAGATATGTTAAATTTAGCACGATAGTATAATTCCCTCCTAAGATATGGTCGGTTATATCTAATAGAACGAGTATATTAGGCGATCATGTTGTTTCTGGACTCGTATTGGAATGTTGTGCATATGATCATATTGGCCTTAGATGGTTTCTTGGCAATGCCTTGGCAGCTCTAATCTGCCACTACAGATTGCATAAACAATCGAGAGTTACCATTTGTAAAGTGGTACTATCACGAAGAAATGTTGATTTAGCGCGTTATTGTATTTCCCTTTTCAACTATGCTCGGCTAAATATGGTAGAACGAGTATGTTTCGCGAGCATGTTGTTTCTTGACTTTCGTTGATATTTGTGCATGTGGTGATACTGGCCTTAGATTAGTCTCTTTGTGTTGCTTTGGCAGCATTATGACTAGTCCTCTAGATATAGATGGCCTACAGCATATGTTGCTTTGCCGTGTCATCATGGGAAAATCGGAACTTGTCAGTCGTGGCTCGGAACAATCTCAACCCAGTTCGGAACAGTACGATTCTGGCGTTGACGACTTATCCTTTCCTAGGAGATACATTATTTGGAGCACCCACGTGAACACTCACGTGTTGCCGGAATACCTTGTCAGCTTTAGAGCCGTTTACTATGCAAGAGGTAATCAAATTGTTTTTATCTCTTTCCTGCTTTTGCATTGACCATGTTTGTGTGTTTGATTTTGTCTGTTTTATCAACTGATCTGTTGATTTGAGACATTCATATGCAACAGAGTCGATGACAACTCCGAAGAAGTCTCGGAAACCAGATTCCCCTTGGATCCCATTTAGGTTTTTGATTACGAACTCTCGAAAATCTTCCCTCAATCGATATCGACTCGATATGCAAGGATTATAAGGCCCACAAAGTAAGAGCCGCATCAACATTGTCGTCACTTGATTCTAGTCTTTCAAGCTTTTTTTTTTTCTCACCTTCAATGTTGAATTATTTCAAAATATGAGCATCATTTGCCAGGAAGGAAAGATTTCGAGGCATGTACTTGGTACAAATAGTCGGCGAATTGCAGGCGATAGGTTGCTGACTCGAATCATCAAAAGTTTCCGAGCTAAGGTGTGGATTGTGATCCCTTTGATAGATAGTTTTTTTTTGGTCGAATTTGATAGACAGTAGTTCAAAAGCACTTCTCTGCCTTGATGTCAAGTCATGGATAAAGAGGGATATGTCGCATGGAAATATAAGATTGATAGTGGATAATTTATTTTCTTCTACAGCAATTTGGGGCGTGAAGCGGCTGATTATGGGACCGTGATGGACTTGAATAAGACCGGGATGCAAGGCGTATAAATAAGACCTGCTCATACAAGACATGGAGGAGGAAGAGGCCCATCCGAATCGAACACTAACATTGCTGCAGACTTTTAGATTAGGAAAAAGACTCTTTTTGGAATTTGTACGATTTGAACATCATAGTCATAAACTGCGGTCTTCTCTTAGTCCCTATGTCACATGACTGTTTGTTTTTCAATAGAGTATCACAACTCTTCTCTAGTTGACATGTCTTCGGGAATATCTTATGATCTGTGCAATTATGTAGGCGATAATTACATTCCCAACTAGTGTCCAGTCACAACACACTGAGATCTTGAAACTTTTTTGGCCCCCCAACTTGCCTCGTTTTTTCCGGTCAAACCCTTGAACTCTTTATATTTTTACTTTCTGCTCTTTCTAGAGGAGTTTGATGACCCGGCAAGAGGTCGCTCCAAGGGTACGACACACTCAACAGTTGCAGTGCATGTTGTCGCGACCTAAAAATCGAGAATTCCCGGGGCTAATGGATTATTAGATTAATTGAACGAATTAACTAACCTAACTCGAACTCTCCCAAGTCCATACAAAATTGCAACTTAACATGCAAAGAGTTTTGAATTGGAGTCACCACTAATCATTTTTGGTAGGTCGATTAGAAACCTAAGTAAATTAGCGGGAGAACTAAATTACTTCTACGAACCGAGATTCTAAATCCGAGGACTTGATTACGCTAGATTGCTCTAACGCCATTTCGGTACCATTTCATTTAATGAAAAAGGTTTTTGTCGAGCAATATTAATTGATTTTAACCTAAGCCACAACAAAGGTTATCATGTGGTTGCACAATCAATTAATGAACATCTAGAAATCAAAAGTAATTGCGGGAAGCATGCGCCAAGACAAATTGTTCTCGCTTTTGGATTTTCGCTTTTTAATGAACTAAATGCAATGCATGAAATCATTCTAAATGCAATGACATAAGTAAATGCAAACTATCCTAAGAATGCATGTGAGTTTAATTAAACTACATGACTAATTCAGAGCACATGCGATTATAATCTAATTAAATTAGCTACATGATGTATGAATTAAAGACCTAAACATGCAGATTCTATATGATCTAAACCTATCATGCAAATGACATGACAAGATTGTTTTTGATTTTTTTTTGTATTTTCGGATTAATAAATGATCCTAAATAAAACTATGCCTAAAGATAATTATCTTATATATTTTAAGGTTTAAATTAGCCTAAACCCTAACATATTAAGGATGAATTATTTTAGACATGAAAATCAACTCAAATATGCAGATTCTATCCTAGAATGCAAATCTAAATTAAATTATTCTAAAATTAAATTGAACGTGCAAATATCTACATGATTCTAATTCTAAAATGCAACTTTTATCCAAAATGCAATGTAATATTTTTTAGAATTTTAAATATCACTCAAGAGAATGTTCATTCTAAAGATATTATGCCAATCAAATCAATCGAGAAAATAGATATCTCAACAGATTTTTGAAAATATTTCGCGGATATTTGAGTCAATCTTTAATTCGTAATCCTACGATTAACGATTGAACTCAAATCTTTGATCGTGCGGCAAGTTGCGGATTAGGAGATTTTCCTAATCGATCACATTTTTGAAAGATTTTGATATCTCAAGAGTTTTTTTTTTTTTGAATGTTTGCAAAATCACACAAAAAAATCCACAATGAATCACAACTTATCCAGATTAAGCAAGTAATATGCTGCGAAATATATTCAAAAACACTCAAATCGATTCAAATTTTCCCAACAAATTAGCAAGCATTCAAAATTCGATTTTAACATGCAATATCAAAAATCGAATAGTGCATTATCTTAAACCAACCGACTAAATACCCGAGATATGCAACATGTTTTGAAATCGACAAGCCGATAAACCAGCCTTTAGAGATGCGGGATACTTCCAAACTTGATAATTCGATGAGTATTGTGTGATATGCAAAATATGGTAAGATAAGCAAAGTTCACAAAATAAACAA
Organism: Rhodamnia rubescens; assembly: GCA_021437795.1. NCBI lineage: Eukaryota > Viridiplantae > Streptophyta > Magnoliopsida > Myrtales > Myrtaceae > Rhodamnia > Rhodamnia rubescens. The sequence continues at coordinate 5,166,041 of JAILYA010000002.1, read as the reverse complement.
TCGAACATTCAAGTTAGAGAATAGGAAATATACCTCAAATTCCTCAAGCTAAGTTTTCCTTTTCGAATCTTGTTCCAACCGGCCAATCAAGCTTGGAAGTCACGGACTGGTTTGTGGGGGATTTTTACGTATAGAGAGCTTCGGACGATGTAGTCAAGCTCTAGACCTTCGGACGGTGTGGTTTTGGGAGTTTCACGTTAATGGCTTTCCAATTAGTCCTCTTGGTGCAGGCTAGCATGAAACGTGGGCTACATGGCTGAGACAACAAAGATTTTTTTGGGTTTTCTAGCACAATCTGGGGCTTTTAAATCACCATAACAATAGAGGACCAAAAAACAAGTTTGTCTGTTGTCCCTTTTTATGCAATAGCCGCAAAAGGTAGCAATTAAAGCATGGGAGTTGGTGATGCGGTAGTGGAGGAGGAAAGACAAAAAGAAAAACTCCGGGAAAGCGCCCGATCAAACTTCATCAAAGTAGTCTTCCTTTGTTTGCCGAAAACTCTCTCTTCCGTGGCTCTCGGAACTCACGTGTATTTCTCTATTTTTTTTTGAAATAGTGCCGAGATACCACCCAAACTTCTTTCTATCTCTCACGGTTTCCCTTCATATGGCGAAGCACTCGTAACCCTCCTTTTCTCTCTCTCGAGTTTCTCACCTTTTTCTGTTTGTGCCGTGTATCAACGAATGGCCTCCTCGGACGAAGAAAAAACCCCTCCTTTATAGGCTTGAGCTAATCCGTTGAACCCAAAAAAAAAAAAAATCCTCGCATAATATCTTGCCTAATAATCCTCAACCTCCATGATTCCGCTAAACTGATATTTCTTTTCACTTGGCATTTGAACAACTGATATTTCTTTTCCGTTTGGCATTTGAACGTGTGAAAACCACCTCTCCCAGTTCGTTAGTGGAGAGAGAAATATCAAAAAATTTCTCCTCATCTTTTCTATCCGATGCCCACTATTTTTATAATAACCAAATTATTAAGCAGAATATGAATCACATGGTAGTTTCGGTCATTATGAGCTTCTTCGAATTTTACGCCTTCGCAGGTTTCGTCGAGAAAACTTAAGTCCAGATCATCCACCATCGGTCCAATAAAAAACGTAAATTTATGCATGCTAAAAAAATAAAATGAGTGCAAACTATATGCAAGACGATTTAATTATTTTTGTAGGAACTAAAGTTAGCCCCCTAATTTTTATGTAATAAGAAATCGAAATTTAGGTGTCAACAATTGCCCCTCTTTGAGTGGAAGCTCGTAGAGGTTTCGCTCAAAGACAAAATTGAGCGTAAATTTTGACAATGCAAATGATGGATGAAATTTTTTTATGGGGTTTTAATTCCAATTTTCAAATGCAATGATGCATGATATGCAAAATGCTAACAATAAGGAACACATTCTAAGGCTTCTTACTTCACGTGGAGTGGTAAAAGAGCCCTACATACGGATCGCATTAAAAAGCGCCTAAGTGAGGGAAAGCTTTATAATGCTTGTCAACTCCCTTGATCCCCTAACTTCTATTCCACTGGAAGTAAGGTTCGCAATGTACGTGATTGGCTGTTTGTTACCCGCAGTTCCTCGATGCGAAACAACGCATGATATGATTTAAGAAACGTGTTGCCTATACCACCGGGCAATCACGAAAAGGGCCATGCCACCTATTCCATTAGGTGAACATGAGATTGGTAGTGTTGCCTATTCCATCAGGCGGACACAAAGAGATATGTCACCTATTCCACTGGGTGAACATACAAGAGGGATCATGTCGCCTATTCCACCGGGACGAACACGAAATGAATTGTGCTACCTGCTCCATTGAGCGGACACAAAAAATATGTCACATATTCCACTGGGTGAACATACAAGAGGAATCGAGTCACCTATTCCACTTTGGCGAGCACGAAATGAATTGTGCTATCCGTTCCATCAAGGCGGACACAAAAAATATGTCCCCTATTCCATTGGGATGAACATATGAGAGGGATCATGTCGCCTATTCCACTTGGCGAACACGAAATGAATTGTGCTACTATTCCATTAGGTAGACACAAAAATAATTAGGACACGTATCTCGAATTCTTCTTACTTTATAAAAAAAAATGACAGAGCTAATTGCCTTGCACTGTTTTTACCGAGACAGGGTTAAAACAACACAAGCGCACGTGCAAAGAAAATAGAATTCGTGAATCCGCTGCATTATCAAGCTTCACTAGGGAATTTATCAATAAGAAAATCAATTTCGTCCTTTTGATAATGTGATCACATTAAATGAGGAACCTTTAATCGAAAGGACTTTCCACTCACTCTCAATGAAAAGCTTTTGACCCGACCTTTGATGCGGGTATAAAAATCACTCAGACTCTCTTCATCGTACATGACGAGGGTCTGGATATTCTCAAAATTAGTATGACCTAACCAATCCGAGAGGTCTTTTGAAGGATTGAAATGTAAGTTTGGTCAAGGGTTTAACAATGGGGACTCATGAGAGTCATGGTTTTGAAATAATTGATATCATCCATTGCTCTCGAGTTTACAAGTCGGAAACCTGCAAAAATGAGATAGAAAAATCTTGCTCGCACTTCTTCGAGCAACATTTATAAGCATATGAAATTCTACGTTAACGAAGTGCCCTAATCCGAAGAGGCTTTGACAAGGGTTGTAACGTAGGTTTGGGCATGCTAGAAATGAATGGCCTATTTTTATCAAGAGGGGTATCATTCGAGGAAACCGGGAGAATTTGGCGATCATTTATTAAGCCTCCATTGCAGATTTTTGCTCGACAATTTGCGAACTCCTTTTGGGATAATTTCAAGTGATTTCCTTTTGAGAAGCAATCTTGCACATCGAATTTTTCCGAGGTCTCTTCCCTTAATTTTCTTTCCGAGAGAGATTTTTTCTCTCTTCTTTCTTTCTTTTTTTTTTTTTTTTGGACACTTTTTTGGACACTTTCTCTCTTTTCTTTCTTTCGGAAGAATTCGATTTCTCTTCTCTCTTCCTTCTGAAGAATTCGATTTCTCTTCTCTCTTTTTTCCTTTTTTTTTTTAGAGAGAGAGATCCTCTTTGAGAGAGATCTTTCCTTGATGGAGTCCTTTTGCAACCTTGCTTTGATTTCTTCGGAGCTTCCACTTGCCCCAAATCATTTTGAACTTGCTTTGAGTTAATTTTATTTGTTCACCATGGGAATGATCACCAATTCGGTTGAAATGAATCCACCGCTCAAATTGGATATGCAAAAGGGTATAGTGTGTAGGGATATAGAAAGAAATGCTCTTCGTCATATCTAAGGCACTCAAGCTAACTTAGAATTTGCATGCAATAAATATGCTCGAAGATTGATGCTAGTGAAAGCAAGAAAAATTCTAACCATTTCTAGATTTCGAGTTACGCCCTAATGTGAGGTTGTTCCTGACAGGGGATAAGAAGTGAATCTCCGCTCAAATGGTTAAGCAAAGGATAACCTGTAGTGTTTAGATAGAAGAAGTGAATGCCTCTCATCACTTTGGTCGTCATACTTTTCTCGAGATAACCCTTTACCTTGCCGGCACGGAAACTTTCACTCAACTCGACTGGGATTAATATTCGGGACGTGTATGGAAATGGCTTGCCTTTCATCATTCTCGACGTCTCTCATTTAATATAATCATTTCACAAGAACGAAACAGATCGACCCTGATCGACCTTTTATCTCAATAAACCATGCATGGAATTTTGCAATATATGAGCATCTTTTAAGTATGCAAAATGTAGCAATGGCTTTGTCATGTTTCATGAAAAACTTGTGCATTTTCTTAATTTGAACAAATTATGCAAGCATATTCAAATTTGTAAGAAAATCCTCTTGGATTGGGAGAACATGTGTTACCCCTGAACTTCTAAACAAATCAAACAAGTCAGTGGGCCTGTTCTTTGAGTCGAGAAATGGTTTGTTCTTGAATCGCCCCAAGATAAAGAGAAACATGCACGAAACAAGTCAAGTGAAGACTTCGAGATGCCCGGCTTATTTATCAGCGACGACCGTCATGGTCGGTCATATGCCCCTGTAAGGAAAAAGTGAAGTGTCACCTTCGAGCCAAGTAGGTTAAAGAGAAATATACTCCCTTTTTAAGGCCGGGGTTCACTGTCGATTTGCCCCATTTTCTATTGGGACAGCTCAGTCGGTACCCATAATTTGAAATTGCCCCCTAGTTATGCCCCACGTTGAAAGTTTGACTTCGGCCTTTAGTGGAGGCTTCACTTCTATTCCTAATCTTGCGGGAAGAAAACAAAATGTCATCTTCGGAATTTGTCGAACTCTATAGAGATACTCCCTTTGAGGTCGGGGTGGCCTTGGTTTTGCCACTGCCTTCGTCACCTAATACAAACATGATTGAAAGATCGGTTGAGGACAAAGCATGGAGTGCCACAACTAGCCAATGGACTCGGACTAGCCCGGGATTTCTAGCTTGCTTTAATGCTTGACATTCATGTGTAGGGCTGTCCCGGGATGATCGGGCTGGTGCATAGTTGGAGTTTATAATCTGCCCATTTTCCCCGAATTAGTTCGAAATATACGGTAGATGAATGAGTAAAACAAACAAGGTTAAACCGCATGCCAGGAAATTTTATTTTTCAAAAAACATTTTTTTAACATCTGGGGACAAAAAATTTTTAGAAGCCCAACCCTCATTGCTTACCATAGATGACAAATTTTTCAATCGTTCGTTATCGTCATTGGGTTGGTTTGAGATACTTCGTCAAGATTCCAAAATTTAATGAAAAACTTCGTAATTTTATTGATATCAAATCAATGAATTACATTTTATTGAAATGAAAATCCTAAAGTGTAACATGAAATAGAAAGAGAAATCCTAGAAAACAGTAAATGTTCCCACGTAGGAGAAATGAAAAGACTAAAAATGATTACTATCGAGGGCCGGGCGCCAACGCCATCTCCATCCTTGACTTTTCAAATATCGCTCGAATGATCCGGTAGCGGGTTGCTCGTACATTGGGTTTACCAGCAGGTTGAAATGCAAATGCCCCAATTTCAAGTAGATCCTGGATGCGATGCTTGAGTACAAGACAATCATCAACCGAATGGCCCATTTCGCCGGAATGATAGTCACACTTTTTTGTGGGATCGTACCTAGGATACTTCGGAGGATTGGGACGTTGCGGCTCGAACTCATCAAATTCTTCTTCCTCATCACACTTGATACCCGAGATAATGTCCTAGGAAGTGGAGTAAATCGGCGAGGTTTACGCCGTTGGCATGGGTTCTCGCTGATTTTGCTCCCCATAAGAGGTTGGGCTGCTGGGTGGTGAATTGCAACTTTGAGGCTCGAACTGGTGCCTTACGCACATAAGTCATGTTGACTTCCGGAGATGGACTCCTTCTCCTTCTTACCAAAAAACCTCTTGCTAGATGAGCCCGACTCACCGTACCACCCCTTCTTGAGCCCGGACTCAATTTCCTCTCCCATGGAAATGAGCTTACTAAACGTCCGGACCACCGTAATCGGCATGCGTGAACGGATCTGCGTGCGGCAAAGTTGATACAAACAACTTCATCAAATCTTGTTCGATGGTTCGGGCATAATCTGTCTCGCCATATTCCTCCGGCGAGTAGCATACTCCTTTAGAGTTTCGCCTTTCTTCTGCTCGGCTCTCTCCGGATCTTCTCGTGTAATGGTGACATCAAGATTAAACTTAAAATGTTTGACGAAAAGGTTCGCCACTTCTTACCACGAGTCCTTCCGATTAATTTGGTGGTTAGTGTACCACCTCATCGGGGGCATCCTTCAAGCTTGCTTGGAAGGTTTGGATCATTAGAGGTCCATTAGACACATATATGCTCATGTGCCCCTGGTACATCTCGATGTGCTGAATTGGGTTTGAGGTGCCATCATATTTCTCAAAAGTTGGCATCTTGAATTTTTCGGGCACTTGGACCCGGAAAAGATAGATAGATCAACAGGCGGAGCACTTTGAATTCCCTCCACTTCTCGCAACCTCTAGTCGAGCTTTGCCAGGAATTTGGCATTTTCATCATTTAAGGGTGGATGATGAACATGGGTTGCCGGAGATATACTAGTGTTAGTCAAAATGACATCATCCAAGTGAAAAGTTGGGTCGGTATCCATTGCATGAGCCTTGTCGGGGCGAAGGCCTTGACGGGTCGGAGGTGGAATCTCGATTGAGAGCCAACATTGACTTGCTCTTTGTTTGGCCATGAAATCGTTCATCATCTTGGACATGGTAGATGCAACATGTTCATTCATTGCGTTCATGTGTTCTTTTAGCTTTCATCAATCATGGCCGCAATCTCACTTGATTGGCCATCCTTCTTTTCGTCACCGATCGAGTATTATAAGGGTGTAGAAAATCCGTAGTAAATTACCCGAAAAAAAATGATCGAAATGAATATAACAAACAATAATAGAGAGTCGGTCCATGACATTTTCTAGACCCCAAAACAAAATAAAGCACATCTAATGGATCAATCAAGAAATTTTCAATTTCGTCGATTCTCACAAGAAAATTTATATCAATTCAAAAGTGATTGAAAAAAAAATTAAAATTTACAAAATTAAAGTCGAATTGAGGATGAAATAGGTCAATAAAATTTACGGAAGACCGGAAGGTCATTACGAACGGTAACATTTATTACAAGAAAAACCCACAAAATCATTACAACTAAAACGAAACTAAATAAACACGAAATAATGACTCGTAAACACGACAATCAAGTCATTTTTCTCTTTTTTGTGGGGACACGATCTATAGACGAACGGGCTTCCAATTCTTTACGAATTCGTGCATTCTCCTTAGCTAAGGTCTCCATCTCGCTTCTTAGCCTTCTGCGCGTTCTTCTCATAAGCTTCAATCTCGGCTTGACGAGTGGACTTCCACGAGCATCAATGGAAACTCGGGAGCATATGGGCTGGTATGAAATGGCGTGGATATACCAGGCTTTAGCATGATAAAGCATTTCCTTTCCTTCGAGTTCCACTTCGGGTAACAATAGTTGGCGAGTTTCGGACTCGAGCCAAACTTGATCGATATGTCCGAGCTCGGTTGCATATTTTTCGGCTGCAACGAATTGAACTTGAAAAGCATCAGGCCCAAGTGGTGGTGGAAGGTCCCGCAAAACTCCATATTATCGTACCACGCGAAGAGGATGATATCTCGTCACACTTGTAATACCCAACAAGGGTATGGGCTCCCGCTCACCGTGATACAAACGGGCCTCGTAGACTCGGAACTATATAGCTTGCCACAAAAAAATCTTAGGACCCGGACTTTAAATAAATCAATCCATTGAGAATGAGATAATCCTTTAAAGTCTTTTTGTAGCTCTTGAAATTTTACAATTGAGTTTTCATCTTCACTTATCCCGAGATATAATCATCTTAGAACCAAACTTAGCATAATGAGAGAAAAATCACATTTGCAAAAGTTCGGGGAAGCATGGAATGTCTTATCCTTCTTTTTACGAAACGGGTCAAGGATATGAAAGTTTCGGCAAGGATAGCATTAATGAAATTCCTTCTCTTTGCAAATTTGACTAGCTATCCAAGCCATAGATGGACTGATAAAATTCTTTTGGAGTGGAAAAATCACAAGTCAAAGAAAGCTAAGATGAAAATCCTACTTCGCAAGTATGAATTGCTTTCATAAAAACGCTCGATGAGAAATGAGAAAGGACACATTTGACATTTTTCTTTCAAAAGTTTCCTCATTTCATTCTTGCTAACTTTCAAAATTCAGCAAAAAGAAAACCGGATCAATTCCCACACAAGGATGAATTAAATCACTGTCTAAAGGTTTTCCAATGGCAATGCTATATTCTTCCAAAGTCGAGTGAGCTCGTGCTTACCTAGAATAAAGGTAGCGGTATCGGGGCACCAAAAATGTGCAAGTGCTTACATAACCCCAGTCGTAATCCGATGTCCAAAAGTGGCAAGTATATTACCTATACGGCTAAGGACATAATTTCGTGCATCAATGTTCAAATTATCCCACATCCGCTTCAACTCGGCCTTTGGAATGTACACGAAACGGAGATCTGAATGCCCCATTGTCTATAAATCACGTGCCACAAACCTAAACATCATGGACCGACCCAAAAAAATAATATAAGACAAGATAAAGTTCAGGAGCATACTTTACCGTAGGATAGGAACATAAACAATCACATGCACATGCACATGATTTGTGAGTTAGCCTTATTCTATCTATCCTAGAGGCTGACAAATTGAAGCGAAAGACTTACAGCAAGGCGACAATCTCACGCACATAATCAAGATTAATCGTAATCCTACGATGTAATCGGGATTAGCCGGGTCATTTCACTTCGGCTTCTCGAAGTTAAAAATTATAACTCATGCTTCGGTAATCGTACCAAGCATGAGTTCCAATTTTTTAAACTCATTTTTAGAAAAGATTCGGGATTGAATTTGGACTAACTTTCAACCATGATCCCACGGTGAACGCTAGAACCAATCTCAATACCATCCTAAAAACTAGTGGCCCAGGTCCGGCCACGGGACGGGTGTGGTGTAGTGCTAAAACAATAAATCATGCACAACAAATAATATGCAAACACCACTTCAAAAATTGCAGGAAATAAATCATAGAGATTCCAAACTCCAATTCGCAAAACAAGGGTTAGCCACACACTCCACCCCTTATATCTCCCATCTCGCAAAACCATCTAACACAAGGTTAAGGACTTACCTGGAGTCCAATTGCCAAACAAAATGCGATTTTTCATGAAATTATCGGCCTAAGTCCACTAAGGTTCCTTTTAATTCTTTCGAAAATTAAAGTGATTAATTAATTAAAAACAATTCAAGAAAAAAAAAATTATTCCCCAGCCGAGTCGCCAAGTCGTCGCGACCTAAAAATCGAGAATTCCCGGGCTAATGGATTATTAGATTAATTAAACGAATTTGGATAGAATTGTTGGCTTTCTCAATCGCTTAACCTAACTCGAACTCTCCCAAGTCCATACCAAATCGCAACTTAACATGCAAAGAGTTTTGAATTGGAGTCGCCACTAATCATTTTTGGTAGGTCGATTAGAAACCTAAGTAAATTAGCGGGAGAACTAAATTACTTCTACGAACCGAGATTCTAAATCCGAGGACTTGATTACGCTAGATTGTTCTAACGCCCTTTCGGTACCATTTCATTTAATGAAAAAGGATTTTGTCGGCAATATTAATTGATTTTAACCTAAGCTACAACAAAGGTTATCATGCGGTTGCACAATCAATTAATGAACATCTAGAAATCAAAAGTAATTGCGGGAAGCATGCGCCAAGACATATTGTTCTCGCTTTTGGATTTTCTCTTTTTAATGAACTAAATGCAATGCATGAAATCATTCTAAATGCAATGACATAAGTAAATGCAAACTATCCTAAGAATGCATGTGAGTTTAATTAAACTACATGACTAATTCAGAGCACATGCGATTATAATCTAATTAAATTAGCTACATGATGTATGAATTAAAGACCTAAACATGCAGATTCTATATGATCTAAACCTATCATGCAAATGACATGACAAGATTGTTTTTGATTTTTTTTGTATTTTCGGATTAATAAATGATCCTAAATAAAACTATGCCTAAAGATAATTATCTTATATATTTTAAGGTTTAAATTAGCCTAAACCCTAACATATTAAGGATGAATTATTTTAGACATGAAAATCAACTCAAATATGCAGATTCTATCCTAGAATGCAAATCTAAATTAAATTATTCTAAAACTAAATTGAACGTGCAAATATCTACATGATTCTAATTCTAAAATGCAACTTTTATCCAAAATGCAATGTAATATTTTTTAGAATTTTAAATATCACTCAAGAGAATGTTCATTCTAAAGATATTATGCCAATCAAATCAATCGAGAAAATAGATATCTCAACAGATTTTTGAAAATATTTCGCGGATATTTGAGTCAATCTTTAATTCGTAATCCTACGATTAACGATTGAACTCAAATCTTTGATCGTGCGGCAAGTTGCGGATTAGGAGATTTTCCTAATCGATCACATTTTTGAAAGATTTTGATATCTCAAGAGTTTTTTTTTTTTTTTGAATGTTTGCAAAATCACACAAAAAAAATCCACAATGAATCACAACTTATCCAAATTAAGCAAGTAATATGCTGCAGAATATATTCAAAAACACTCAAATCGATTCAAATTTTCCCAACAAATTAGCAAGCATTCAAAATTCGATTTTAACATGCAATATCAAAAATCGAATAGTGCATTATCTTAAACCAACCGACTAAATACCCGAGATATGCAACATGTTTTGAAATCGACAAGGCGATAAACCAGCCTTTAGAGATGCGGGATACTTCCAAACTTGATAATTCGACGGAGTATTGTGTGATATGCAAAATATGGTAAGATAAGCAAAGTTCACAAAATAAACAATCGAACATTCAAGTTAGAGAATAAGAAATATACCTCAAATTCCTCAAGCTAAGTTTTCCTTTTCGAATCTTGTTCCAACCGGCCAATCAAGCTTGGAAATCACGGACTGGTTTGTGGGGGAGTTTTACGTATAGAGAGCTTCGGACGATGTAGTCAAGCTCTAGACCTTCGGACGGTGTGGTCTTGGGAGTTTCACGTTAATGGCTTTCCAATTAGTCCTCTTGGTGCAGGCTAGCATGAAACGTGGGCTACATGGCTGAGACAACAAAGATTTTTTTTGGGGTTTTCTAGCACAACTGGGCTTTTAAATCACCATAACAATAGAGGACCAAAAAACAAGTTTGTCTATTGTCCCTTTTTATGCAATAACCGCAAAAGGTAGCAATTAAAGCATGGGAGTTGGTGATGCAAGAGTGGAGGAGGAAAGACAAAAAGAAAAACTCCAGGGAAAGCGCCCGATCAAACTTCGATCAAAGTAGTCTTCCTTTGTTTGCCGAAAACTCTCTCTTCCGTGGCTCTCGAACTCACGTGTATTTCTCTATTTTTTTTTTGAAATAGTGCCGAGATACCACCCAAACTTCTTTCTATCTCTCACGGTTTCCCCTTCATATGGCGAAGCACTCGAACCCCTCCTTTTCTCTCTCTCTCAGTTTCTCACCTTTTTCTGTTTGTGCCGTGTATCAACGAATGGCCTCCTCGGACGAAGAAAAAACCCCCTCCTTTATAGGCTTGAGCTGATCCGTTGAACCCAAAAAAAAAAAAAAAAAAATCCTCGCATAATATCTTGCCTAATAATCCTCAACCTCCATGATTCCGCCAAACCGATATTTCTTTTCGTTGGCATTTGAACAACCGATATTTCTTTTCCGTTGGCATTTGAACGTGTGAAAACCACCTCTCCCGAGTTCGTTAGTGGAGAGAGAAATATCAAAAAATTTCTCCTCATCTTTTCTATCCGATGCCCACTATTTTTATAATAACCAAATTATTAAGCAGAATATAAATCACATGGTAGTTTCGGTCATTATGAGCTTCTTCGAATTTTACGCCTTCGCGGGTTTCGTCGAGAGAACTTAAGTCCGGATCATCCACCATCGGTCCAATAAAAAACGTAAATTTATGCGTGCTAAAAAAATAAAATGAGTGCAAACTATATGCAAGACGATTTAATTATTTTTGTAGGAACTAAAGTTAGCCCCCTAATTTTTATGTAATAAGAAATCGAAATTTAGGTGTCAACACATGTCCTGTCGATATTCTATTTAAATCTCTTTTAAAAAAATTTCATCCCCATTTTTCCTTTTGTTTTGAAGCTTCATGGGGACAAATTTGAGGGCCTGCAATTTTTGGGTGCTACTTCTTGATTGTGAGCCTTTTGTTGGAATAATAGAATTGATTTTAGTGGATATTCTGTTCGATACAAGTTTGTAGAACATGCAAATTGCTTTCATATTGAAGTCGTTTAGTAGAGGCGGTAGAATTTTACCAGGAAAAGTAAATTTAGAAAGGGAAAGTCAATGGTGAGCTTGTTGCTGATGGGAGGAAAATTGTCAAAAATGTCCTAAATCTATTGCATTTTTGCTAATTCAGTCCTAAACATTTTGCATTTGTGCCAACTCGGTCCCGAACCATTTTTTAGCCGATTCGGTCCCGATACTTGTGTCAATTCGATCCTATCCGACTAACTTTGACCGCTGGCACTAACATGGACAACGATGTTGACTTGGACAATTTTTAATAATATTTTATCACTTTCTCAATTTATTTTTTTATTTTTCTCTTTTTTTTTTTTTTTCCTTTATCTTTCCTTTTTTTCCATTTTCTCTCTCGTGGTTTCTCTCTCCTCCTCCTCCTCCAAGCAAATCCCTCGACTAAAGAAGAACAGGAAGAAAGTAGGGGGAATTGATGGCACCCACCGTGTCACCCGGAGGGTAGGACCAGCAAGTTAGACTTGCTGGCCTCGAGCGAGTTCGCCCCCATCGGTGCTTAGCGAGGTCGGCCTCGCCTAGCCATGGCGAGGCCCGACTTTGCTAGGCCAAATCTGACATGACACGGCGCCGCAATTGATTCCCCTTCATTTATTGTTGTTCTTCTTTAGGCGAGGGCTCAAGGCGGAGGAGGAGGAGAGAAACCTCAACCCGCCGTCATCGGCCTCACCCCGGCCATGGCGAGTCGCAAAGGCCAAATCTAGGCAACACGGCAGGGGCCGTTGATTCCCCCTTGCTTTCTTCCCTGTTCTTCTTCAGGCAAGAATGTTGAGAATATAACCCCTAGTACCACGTCTTCAACCAAGGAGCGAGAAAAACCTGCAACTGCAGCCTCAATACGTGTCAATTCTTGAGTGGAGATCTGCATAACGGCCTTCATTATGAGCGACGAAAACCGAGACGCCAAGATTCCTTTTGTTCTGTTTGTTCTGTTCCCTTTCGGTTATTTTTCATTTTTCCTCCCCTCCTCCTTGTACGTGAGCTGTCGTTCTATGATTGGATCATTGAGATCTAGACATGTAATATAAAGTGTAAAAGCTCAAGCAAGAAGACGAGCTCTCGAGATGAAGAAATACAAGGAGGGTGTTCTGTGAAGATGAGGAATGGAAATACTAGTTCATTCCCTGCAGGTTTACATCCTTCCGTGTTCTTTTATATTTCAAATCTTCTCATGGTATCGAGCCCTTCTCTCCGGGAGCTAAGCTGTGATTTCTAGTCTCATTCTCTCGAGAACACAAGAATGGCAGCACGCACACCAAGATATCCTTTTCCTATTCACGTCAACATTGCTAACTTTGTTACCATCAAACTTACCGAAGACAACTTTCTTCTCTCGGCAAGCTCGGTTTTATAGATTCCTTCGCGAGTCAAGAGCTATTTGGTTTCATCAATGGAGAAATGCCACCACCCTCTCGGACGTTGCAAGTTGAAATCGACGGGAATGAAACCGAAGTAGTCAATCTGGATTACACCGATTGGGTGAAAACCGACCAACTAGTGTCTTCATGGATCGGTGGTGCCGTTTCTAAGAATATCCTGGGACTAATCATCAGCCTGGAAACATCCTATGAGGTATGGCGGAGACTTTCTTGAATCGATTCACACGGAAATCGTAGCTAGGGAGTTTGAGTTGAGAGGAAAACTTCAGGCATGTCGAAAAGAAATCGACAACCTGTCTCGATTATCTTAGGGAGTACAAACTGATTTGCGATCGAGTTAAATGCAATAGGGAAACCTGTGGATGACATAACTAAAGTTTTTGGGGTCTTGGAAGGACTAGGATCGTAGTATGAAAACTTCAAAACAACCATGTATTGTTTAAAACCCCAACCTGATTATGATGAGGTGATATCACAACTTAGAGAGATTTGAATCAAGGCTGCAAAACTACTCTTCGAGCCGCTTTAATCCCAACTTGGCATATTACGGAGAAAGAAATGTAGAGATGGAACCGAAGATAGTAATTAGCAGAGAATTTAATCAGCCTAATCTCGGCTTTCATGGGACAGAGAGCGATCGGGAGGAGGCCGTAACTATGGCGAGAGGTCGTTCCTTCGACAATCGAGGTCGTGGTAATCGTTATCAAGGAAGAAGTCGAATTTTAGACCACTTAGTCCGAACCAAAATCGGGAGAGTCCGGGTTTTAAACCACGGACTAACACCTATAGTGCGGGCCTTGGTTTTCAACCTCATGCTTTGGTTCATCACAGAGGTATCAAGTGACCACGTCTTATCCCTCTCAAAACTCAGCAACTTATAAGAACTTGCGAGGTTGAGAAAGCGACGGATGGAGTTCGCGTAGCTTGTCAAATCTGCAAACGACCAGGGCATGATGCACTTCGATGCTGGTATCGTTTCGACAACTCCTATCAAGACGAAGCTATTCCTCGGGCTCTAGCAAGAATGCATCTTGAGGATCCTATAGGCAGATGAATGGTATCCTCGACACAGAGCCACACACATCACTCGCCAATCCTGGTATAATTCATAACCTCTCAAAGTATACTGGAAATGATACTGTCATGATAGGAAATGGCTCATGCATTCCTATTACTTACAATGGAAATGCGTTCTTACACTCTGAGCTCGATATGTTACCTTTAAATGATGTACTTGGTGGTTCCCGCAATCAAGAAGAATCTTCTTTCGGTTTCGAAACCGATTGATGATTTTCCCCGCTCCTTTGTGTTTGACAAAAATGGTGTCTACGTAAAGGACAATCGCACCAACACCACAATGGATGCTCGGGAGGAAAGTTGGGGGCTCTACCGGGTGGATCAACAGGAAACTAAGGCCCTGTTTACACGAGGCATAAGGCGATCGAAGAAGAAATATGGCATCAACGCCTTGCCCATAGCAACTCCCGGATCTTGAAGCATCTTCAACAACAACAGAGGATCTACTGCAAGAAGAAAGCTCCACCTGTGTGTGGTAGTTGTCAACTTGTCAAAAGTACTGCACTACCTTTTCCTCTCTCGGATTCTCGCAACTACATTCCCTCTAGAAAGGATACATTGTGACGTTTGGGGTCCATCACCAAGAACTTCACTTTAGGGATTCAGATTTTATGTTGTCTTTGTGGACAATTTTTCTCGCTACGATTGGCTTTATCCAATGAAGTTGAAGTCGACTTCTATGATGTTTTTCTTATGTTTCGGAAGTACGTGGAAAACCAACTTGATCATAAAATCAAAGTTTTTCAATGTGATGGGGGAGGTGAATTCACTAGCACAAAATTTCAGAATCACTTAGCAACCTGTGGTATTAAACAAGTATCTATCTTGCCCCTACACCCCCGAACGTAATGGGATTTCCGAGAGGAAACACCGACATGTGGTAGAATTGGGCCTGACTATGTCAGTATCATGCTCGAACTCCACTGCAATATTGGGTTGATTCCTTTTTGACTGCCAATTACATCATTAACTTACTTCCAACTCCAAAGTTGCGGATGGACTCACCTCACAATGATCGTTTAAACAAGCACCAAGCTATGATCATCTCAGGGGTCTTTGGGCGTGCTTGTTATCCCCGCCTCGCACCCTATGCACAACACAAGTTTGATCCTCGATCACTTACATGCGTATTCCCGGGATATAGTGAGCGTCATAAAGGTTATCGATGTCCGGTCCCTACTGATGGTAGAGTGTATATTAGTCGAAATGTGAAGTTTGATGAATGTTTCTTTCCTTTTACCAAGAAACTAAATAGCAACTACCCTCACTACACTTCTCTATATCGAAAATGGGTTGATGAGATAGACTTTCCTGGATCCTCCCAAGCTGCGTCAAATACGACATCCTCCTCTTTGTACCACCGGTCATTTACGGACAATGGATTTCCGGAAGTTGGCCAAATTCGTGTCCCATACATCGGTGAAGAGGTGCACACATATGCCATTGTCACCATCACAACTCTACTAACCCCCGAGGCATCGTGGAGTTCTCCTCCAGACAATGCAGCACCAAGCCTTCCCGACCATCCCAGTTCCTCTTCTCAACATCCATGTACTACCTCTGTTCATCCTATGCAAACTCGACTCGGTCCGGCATAGTTAAACCAAATCCCAGGTATGCTTGCTTAGGCGAATACAATGTTCCAATGAGCCAAAATCACTTAAAAACAGCCCTAGCACATGAAGGCTGGACTCACGCCATGCATGAGGAAATGGATGCCCCGCATATGAATCAAACTTGGATTTTGGTTCCCGAACAACTAAGATGAATGTCATAGGTGTAAGTGGGTGTTTAAGACGAGTTAGCATCGGATGGGAGCCTTGACGGGTTGAAGGCTCGTCCCGGTTGCTAAAGGGTTTCTTCAAGAAGAAGGAGTAGACTTTCTTGAAACCTTCACCCTGTCGTGAAACAAGCAACACTCCGTATCGTCTTATCGGTGGCTATGGTAAAGCACGGCCTATTCATCAACTAGATGTCAAAAATGCCTTTTTACATGGCACACTCCATCGAAACCGTCTATATGGAGCAACCCCCTGGTTTCGTCCATCCTACTTTATCTCATCATGTATGTCTACTCAAGAAGTCTTTGTATGGTCTTGACGGGCTCCACGTGCATGGTTTGAGAAGTTCAGCCACTTTCTTCTTGAATCAGGTTTTTTCAGCAGCACCTCCGACCCTTCTCTCTTTGTGTTAAACCAAGGCGCAGACACAATCTTGTTGCTCTCGTATGTTGATGATATTGTGCTTGATCGGTAGCTCACATCGTGTGCTTATCCGACTTCATCAAATCCTTGAGTGTTCCTTTTCACATGAAAGATCCGGGCTCACTTCATTATTTTACCGGGGATAGAAGCCAAACGCACTTCACCGACCTTTTCCTCTCGCCAAACCAAGTATGCTATTGATCTTCTTACACGAGCACACATGCAAGATTGCAAACCAATAGCCACTCCCCTCTATGTAAAGCCCCTTCGCACATCGGAAGATGACATCTATCTTGCCAATCCCCTTGAATACGAAGTTTAGTTGGCGGGCTTCAGTATCTCACCATCACTCGCCTGCACCTTGCCTATGCCACTAATCTATTATGTCGAAAAATGCAGCGACCAACCATTACTGATTTTCATAAAGCAAGCGAGTCCTTCGGTATGTTAAGGGAACCGTAAATCCGGGAATCTTTCTACACTCCCAAAGTTCTATGAACTTATACGGCTTCTCCGATGCTTGATTGGGCTGGCTGTCTTGATACCAGGCGTTCCACCACCGGTTTTTGCACATATCTTGGTTCAAATCTTCTCTCTGGTCCGCCAAGAAACAACCGATCGTCTCTCGTTCTTCCACCTAAGCGGAGTATCGAGCCCTTGCATCTCGCATCTGCGATCTTACATGGATTAGCTTTGTCCTACATGATATTGGCATCTCCCTTCACTCTCCTACAACTCGTTTTGTGATAACCAATCTGCCATCTCCCTTACGCCAATCCTTTCTTACATGCTCGAACGAAACATATTGAAATTGACTTTCACTTCGTCGGGGAAAAAGTCTCTTTGGGATCCTTACGAGTCCAAAGATGTTCCTAGTCATCGGCAGATTGCTGACATTTTTACCAAGGCTCTGTCCCGACTCGACCATTCTACTCTCGAACCAAACTGGGGTTGGGGTTCCAACCCCCACCCGGTTTGGGGGGCTGTTGAGAATATAACCCCTAGTACCACGTCTTCAACCAAGGAGCGAGAAAAACCTGCAGCTGCAGCCTCAATACGTGTCAATTGCTGAGTGGAGATCTCGCACAACGGCCTTCTCATTATGAGCGACGAAAACCGGAGACGCCAAGATTCCTTTTGTTCTGTTTGTTCTGTTCCCTTTCTGTTATTTTTCATTTTTCCTCCCCTCCTCCTTGTACGTGAGCTGTCGTTCTATGATTGGATCATTGAGATCTAGACATGTAATATAAAGTGTAAAAGCTCAAGCAAGAAGACGAGCTCTCGACGAAGAAATACAAGGAGGGTGTTCTCGTGAAGATGAGGAATGGAAATACTAGTTCATTCCTACTGCAGTTTACATCCTTCCGTGTTCTTTTATATTTCAAATCTTCTCAAAGAAATCTGCGTGGAGAAGGAGGAAGAGGAGAGAGAAACCATGAGAGAGAAAATGAAAAAAAAAAAGAAATAGAAAAATAGAAGTAATTTTGAAAAATAGTCCACGTTGACGTCGGTGTCCACCCCAACGCCGACTAGCATCCACATCAATACGGGCATGTCAAAGTTGGTCGAATGGACTAAATTGGCAAAAAAAAAAGGTTTTGACTAAATTGACACAAATGCAAAAGGTTTAGAACTGAAATTAAAAAAATAAAAAAGGTTTAGAACTAAATTGGCAAAAGTACAATAAGTTTAGGACTTTTCGACAATTTTTCCTGATGGCTTAGAGAAAGAAGAGTAAAATTCTATTTTTTGCTGGATGAGTTTGCGCAGCACTTTCCTTTTACTAGCTGGACGTCTTTGGCGGCTTCTACAGTCAATGGTGGCTATTTTATATGTAATAGCCCTATTAATATATTCCCCACTACTTTCCCGAACTTGAAGATTTGAATGTTCTTATGTGAATATGAACATATGAGTCTATTTTTCCTTGTCAAGCTGCATTGTATACACTCTCCCGAGGGTTCTCTTTGTCTCGGAGATTCTCGAAGTTTTTGCTAGGGGTTTTGCCTGTCTGAGGAGCAGAGCGAGATAATGAGGATGATGAAGATATCTAGAAAAAAATTAGGGTAATGAGTTTCTATACTAGTTGTTCAATTCTTGAGTTCATATTGTATTTTTCAATAAAAAGGTCGAACTTTTGTACCCTGGTGGATTGGGCAAAGGGATCTTCTGCTACATCTTCTTCTTGCTTGTGATATCTCTCTGTTACTGTTTTTCACTTGTTACGATCTAAAGCAACATGGAGATCCCAACGACTTTCTCGAACTTGAAGATTTGGATGTCCTTCCCTGAATATGAACACGAGTCTTTTTCCTTGCCAAATTGCATTGTACAACAGTGTCCCAAGGGTTCTCTCTATCTCGAAGATTCTCGGTGTTTATGCTAAGGGTTTTGTATGTCTGAGGAACAGAGCGAGATAATGATGATGGTGAAGATAATTAGAAAAATTAGGGTAATGGATTTCTATAGTAATGTTCAACTGATTTCTATACTAATGTTCAATTCTTGAGTTGAGATAGTATTATTCAATAAAGCTCGATTTTTTGTATGATTATGAATTGGGTAAGGATATCTTCTTCTACACCTTTTTCTTCTTGCTTGTGATGTCTCTCTATGACTACTTTTAGCATGTTACGACCCAGAGCCCTATGGATATAATCCCAATGACTTTCTCAAACTTGAAGATTTGGATGTCCTTCCATGAATATGAGCATCTGAGCCTTTTTTCCTTGACAAACTGCATTGTACAGCAGTGTCCCCAGGGTCCTCTCTATCTCAGAGATTCTCAATATTTTTGTTAGGGGTTTTGTACGTCTGAGGAACAGAGCGAGATAATCATGAAGAAAATTAGAAGAAATTAGTGTAATGGGTTTCGATACTCGTTGTTCAATTCTTGAGTTGAGATCGTATTATTCAATAAAAAGTTCGATTTTTGTATGATGGTGAATTGGGTAAAGGGATCTTCTTCAACATTTTCTTCTTGGTTGTGATGTCTCTGTGTTACTACTTTTTGTTGGGATTTTGTTGCAAAACTCCCATAGGAAGTGAATGTAAAATGAATGAATGAAGAGTCCCACGTAGGAAAAAGAGTAGATGGAAGATGTGTTTAAATATTGGAAACTCTTGAATGGGTTTAGGCCCCAAGGGACACCCCACTTTTGTGGAAGGGAGAAGACCTATGCAAAGCTAGGTCGATCGCGCGCCGCCGCCCCGCTTGCTCGGTTCGGGCCCGGGCCCATGCGTTCCTATTATTATTATTTTTTATTTAGTTCTATTCTTTTTAAACCGAACGGACACAATTCGAACAGACGCTATTGAAATTTCTGAACACTTCCTTCGTCCGAACAGATGTGTGTGTTTGTTCGAGAATTCTTTCTTTGAACGAACATGTTTGTTCGTAATCCTTCGTAGACGAAACCATACAATTTCGTATCTCTTTGTTCATTTGAAAGAGAACTGTTCGGATTAGTGACTCTTCATTCTTAACTTCCTCTTTCGTGACTCTTTGCATTATTGTCTATAAAATAAAGCTTTGACCATCGCATTAGAGACTACTGCCATTTTCATCATTCATACTTCATCATTCGTGCGATTATTTTCTGCAAAATTGCTTTCGGTGGAATCCTCCGAACGCGTACCACTTCAGAGAAACGAGATCCATTCTATCTTGGGAGACGATCGTCCAATATCCTCGGGTACTGATTGAGGGGACGAGTTTTGTCTTAAGAACACAACGACAATACGTTGGGCTCGGATCAACTTTCTGCATACTAGTTTGCATTGGCTTCAGGTTAGTTATTCGTCGTTCGATTGCAATTTCTTATATACGAACTTAGCCGATAACACTTCTTACCTGTTACGATCTAGAGCCCTATGGATAAAATCCCAACGACTGTCTCGAACTTGAAGATTTGGATGTTCTTCTGCAATTATGAACATATGAGTCTTTTTTTCCTTGACAAACTGCATTGTACAGCAATGTCCCAACGGTTCTCTCTGTCTCGGAGGGTTTTGTATGTCTGAGGAACAGAGCGAGCTAATGATGATGATGAAGAAACTTACAAGAAATTAGCGTAATGGGTTTCTATACTGGTTGTTTAATTCTTGAGTTCAGATCATATTATTCAATGAAAAGCTCAATTTTTCGTACGATGAGGAATTCGGTAAAGGGATCTTCTTCTGCATCTTCTTCTTCTTGCTTGCGATGTCTCTCTGTCACTGTTTTTTACCTATTACGGTCTAGCGCACCATGGATATGATCCTAACGACTTTCTTGAACTTGAAGATTCGGACGTCCTTTTGTGACAATGAACATATGAGTCATTTTTCCTTGTCAAATTGCATTGCACGGCAATGTCCTAGGGTTCTCTCTGTCTCGGAGATTCTCGATATTTTTTGTTAGGGTCTTTGTATGTCCGAGTAACAGAGCGAGATAATGATGATGATGATGATGAAGAAAATTAAAAGGAATTAGGGTAATGGATTTTTATACAGGTCGTTCAATTCTTGAGTTCATATCAAATTATTAAATAGAAAGTTTGATTTTTTGTACGATGGTGAATTGGGTGAAGGGATCTTCTTCTGCATCTTCTTCTTCTTGCTTGCGATGTCTCTCTGTTACTGTTTTTTACCTGTTACGATCTAGAGCACTATGGGTATAATCCCAACGACTTTCTCGAAATTGAAGATTTGGATGTCCTTACGTGAATATGAACGTGAGTCTTTTTTCCTTGTTAAACTGCATGGTACACTAGTGTCCCAAGGGTTCTCTTTGTCTCGCAGATTCTCATTGTTTTGTTAGGAGTTTTGTATGTCTGAGGAACAGAGCAAGAAGATAATGATGATGATGAAGATAATTAGAAAAACTTAAGGAAACAGTTTTCCATATTGGTTGTTCAATTCTTATGTCCAAATCGTATTATTTTATAAAATGTTCGATTTTTTGTATGATGGTGAATTGGATAAATGGATCTTCTTCTGCATCTTCTTTTTCTTGCTTGTGATGTCTCTCCATTGCTGCTTTTTTTTACCTGTTATGATCTAGAGCCCTAAGGATATATTCCCAACGACTTTCTTGAACCTGAAAGTTTGGATGTCTTTCTGTGAAAATGAAAATATAAGTCTTCTTTCTGTGAATACTATTACTAACAGACCATTGTTGGAGTTAAAAAAACAAAAACAGAACAAATTTACCCGAGCTATTTGAAATAAAGGCGACATCCATGTAAAAAATCCTCTTGTAGTATAAAATGCACAACTCAATTTTCAGATTAGTTTACACCTTCATAGTTAATACATAGTTTGCAAAAATTGCAAAGAAATGATAGACTGCTTATTATCATAACATCAGAAAATCTTATTACCTCACTTTTCTATGCACCAACTTTGTGGTAATTCATCGACTTCTCTTTCTCTATCTCAACCAACCAGAGAAAATTACAAAAATGCCATAAACCTATAGTACATCGGCAAATTCAGTCCTCATTGGATTTTCGACCAGCAAGGGTCCATCTGTCATCCCGACAACCCCATCAGCCACAACCCTAGCTAGATCCGACGAGATCCCCGTCCGAGTGACCACAGGGCTGGCAAGGGCTACCCTCGCTAGTGGCTAGAGACCTCGGCTGGGCATCGACAAGTCCCGCGACTGGCGGATGGAAATAAAGAAAAGGAGACAATGGAAAAGAAAGAAAAGATTCAAAAATTGTATAAAAAAATTATAGATATCATCCATATCGGTATTGATTGTGCCATATAGTACTACGGAGGACAGACAATGCTAACTAGACTACCACATTTGGATTTTTGGCTAAAATTGATCGGAATGACTATATTGTCAAATTGTTAAAATGTTTAGAACTAAATTGACAAATTTGAATAATTTAAGATTAAATTTGCAACCACATAATAGGTTCAAGACGCTTTTTGGTCAATTGTTTACATGAGTGATGTTGTTCCCTCCTCATAGCTAACTAGTTAGATGCCATGCACGTCGAAAGAGGCTAATAATACTAAAGATTTTGACACCTAATTAGCAAATAACTAGTTATAAAATGATTTGGCCGGAGAAATTTAAATCTTTTGATGCTCATATTAAATTATTCATTAGAATTTGAATTGTAACTTTTGTTTGCTTTATAAGCTAAGTGGCAATCTTGGCCTCTCTCTAATTTGGACGTGCTGTGAACGAGTGTCGCGACCTAAAAAAAAAATAAACAAAGTCATCTTTTTCGGGCTAATGGATTATCAGGTTAATTAATTAACTAACCTAACTCGGACTCTCCCAAGTCCATACCAAATCGCAACTTAAGGTTCGAATGATTAACATGCAATGTGATTTGAATTTGGAGTCGCCACTAATCATTTTCGGTAGGTCGATTAGAAACCTAAATAAAATAGCGGGAGAAAACTATCTTATTTCTCACGAACCAGAGATTAAAAGTCCGGGGACTTGGTTACATTAATTACAACTAATGCCCTTTCGGTACCTTAAAATTCATGAAACAAATAATGGATTTGACAAATTTGATGAATTCTACTTGAAGATCAAAGAATCAATTTTTTTGGATTTTTCTTCCCATGACATTTTTTGAAATAAAAAAATTACATGAAATTAGGATGAAATAGGTTCAAGGTTACTCCCCAATTTGAACTCGTGCACCAAACTTGTGCTTCGGGCTTGTCTTAACCATTGGACCGATTTGGTGACTCGTTAGACCGAGAAATCTCTTGGTCCTATCTCTCCTTCACGCTTCTTTCTCAACTCGCTAGAATTTCATGAGACCGCAATCCGGGCGTTGATATTTTTCCCTTTTACTCTCCTTCTATTCTTGTACAATTGATGTCTCATCGTTGATATGCAAATGTTATTTAACATAAAAACGTAGAGAGAAAAATCAGTGTAGAAAATCCGAGCTAATTTGTATTCGAAATTAAAGAAAGTCAAGGAATCACTTAACTTTTTTTGCTGCGGCGAGCTTGAACGATGGTGATGAACTTGTGGCTTGTGTTGATGGGTGCGAAATTGGCAATGGTAGCACCGAGCTTCAAAACTCTCATACCCTCTCAAAACTCTTTTCAAATTTTTTCTCAAGAGTTTTCTCTATTCTCCTCCTCCAAAAACTCTTTCAATTCTCTTTCACCCCAAAAATTCTCTCAATTCTCTTTCACTCCAAAAACTAGTCCAGGCGCCCGTTGAATTAAGTTTGAATTATATGCCAATGCTATGTGGGATGATTTTTGTTTAGAACTAAAATTAGTTCTAATTTTTATGCAAGAAATAGATTAGTCAAAATTTTAGGTGTCAACAATTGCCCCTCTTTGAGTGGAGGCTCGTAGAGGTTCCGCTCAAAGATAAAATTGAACCCTAAATTTTGATAGTGCAAATGATGGATGAAATTTTTTTTTTTTTTTTTTTGCGGGAGTTTTAATCCCATTTTTTGTAATGAAGTGATGCATGATATGCGAGATCAGAAATAACATGTGTCATAATTTCTCTTTTCCATGTTAGAGAAACTCGCATATGGATCGCATACGAGAATACTGTTTTACCAAATACCTCATAAGCTAGTGATTCCCTTAATTTCCAAGTTTCTTGCAAACACGAGGACCTTAAGGTATTCGGCCTATCTGTTATCGAGACTTCTCCCTAATGCGAGACAACGCAAGATATGTGTATCCTTCCGGATCACAAGAGCTACGTCGTTATGAGTCGAAAGAAGTAGAATCAAGTTCACAAGAGCTACGTCGTTGTGAGTCAAAAGAAGTAGAATCAAGTTCACAAGAGCTACGTCGTTGTGGTTGATTAAATGTCGAAATCGCCAGTGCATATGTCTTCACGATTCGACAAAGGGGAACCAAAATCTTAAGAGCTACGTCGTTATGATTTGGTTTGGATCAAAATCACGGGTGCTTATGTCTTCGTGATTTGATAAAGGAGCCGAGAATCATAAGAGCTATGTCATTATGAGCCGACTAAAGGTCAAGATCACCAAAGTGCATATGTCTTCGTGATCTCGAGACCGAAATCATAAGAGCTACGTCGTCATGATAAGATGTCAAGATCGCCGGTGCATATGTCTACACGACCTGACGGGAGAGAGGCATATTGCACGAATTGAATCGTAACAACTATCATCGGAGGAGTTGTTGATTTGAAAATGGGTTGAGAAAACTTACCCGGGTTCTCCGAACGATTAATCAAAGAACGAAACAGATCGCTCGTATCATACATGGTAGGCATTTGCCAGGAGAACTTGCTCATTCAATAATCCTTGGATGAATTTCGAGACCTTGGGAGGGACATCGAACATTGGGAATGTATTACCCATCATAGAATGTCCGAGGTAACATGCGCAAACATATTCAACAATGAGTTCATGCAAAACTTTCCTACCGAGCTTGCAATGATTAGAAATAACATGTGTATAATGCAATCACTCATACTATGGTTTATGCATAACCATTCTATCAAGTTTGCATTACCAATCCTGTCCAGGGATATTCTCACATTATGAATACCTCGAATGTGAGCTGAATGGGGGACTTCATCCAGAAAGGATTTTCTCTCACTCTCAAGAAAAGTTATTTATCCCGTCTGCAAGGATTCAAAAGAAATCACTCAATCTTTCCATCATCGCATTCGATAAGGATCCGAGTAATCTCGCAATTGATACGACCAGAGCCGATCCGGAGGTCTTGATTAGGACCGTAATGAGGGCTAGGTCAAAGGTTTACAAAGGGGACTCTAGTTGAGTCAAGGCTGCTGAAATGAATTTCTTCGTCATCTCTCCGGGTTTACAAGTCAAGAACTCTGCAAAAATGAGAGAGAAGTAATCTTGCTCGAACTTCTTCGAGTGATGCTTAAAATCATGGAACTCCACATTAATTCAAGTGCCCTAGTCGAAAAAGGCTTTTAAAGGGTTGTAATGGAGGTAATGATTTGGGGAGTGAGAAACGAAAGGGTTCGTTTTGGCTCGAAGATATTTGAGAAGGGGCTTGATGTTGGTGATCATTACAATCTTGTCACCGATCGTGGCCTTCTATGATACCATCATTGCTCGAGGATGGTATGAACTCAAGATTGCATTTGCGGTTTGACACTTCATGGAGATTTTTCTCTCAACCCTTTTAGGATATACGGGAAAATTGTGCATTCAAGTTCGAAATATTCTACAAATGAACAATGAATTGAAAGGGCATTAGCCCTGCTTTTGGTAGGCACTTTGCTTTTTAAATGCCCGGGAGTTTTTTTTGGAATCGCCTTTTCCTCTTTCTTCTCCTTTTTTTTTACTCCCAACTCTTTTTTACGATTGTATCTTGATGAGTTCATTGAGAGATTTTCTATGGATCCAGCTTTTCGTGTCTTTCTACTCAAAGATGGGCCATATTTGTTTTGGGACAACAATGATCACCAATAAGGGCTTTTAGAAACGAATTTGCAGGCTCAAATGGATTGTGCAAATGGATATAGATGTGTGGGATAGAAAAAGAAATGCTCTTCGTCACCCTAAGGCACTTGAATTAAAGCGCAAGTACAATGCAAAGAACCACCCGAAGATTGATGTTAGTCCAAGCAAGAAGATTTCTAACCATTTGTCTCGTGATGCTTGATGGAATTACCTCTTTTTGCCCCAATGTGGGGTGGTTCTTGACAGGGGTTATGGAAGTGAAATCTCCGCTCAAATGGGTTGATCAACGGATAACTTGCAGTGTTTAGGGTAGAGAAATGAATGCCTCCATCACTTTGGTTATCGTACCTTTCGCGAGAAAACTTTTTACCTCGGGGAATGCGGAATTTGCCACCGTTCATCTCGCCTGAAAAAATTGGACGTGTTTGGGAAAGGATTGCCTTTCATCATCCCGTCATGCCCCCTTCTATACATTCGATGTATCTTATGTAGTTCATGTTCCTTATACAAAGTTGGTAAATTAAACATGAGGAACAATCATGCGCAAACTATGCAGCAACTTTTCATTATGGCGGACAAAATTCGCAAGTACATAAAAAATTTCTTAGAAGCGTGGATCGTGAGTTGCCCCTGTTCATGCAAATGCGTTGCAAAACTTCATTGTCTCGCTTCGAGACATGAGATTGTCAAAGGCTCCAAGAATTTCTCATTTCATTAATTTTTCGGGGAGAAGGGATACTTCTCTGTTTGGACGAGTAGTGACCCCTGTAAAAATCAACAGGAAAGCATCAATGTATGTCCTCATGTTCTAAAAAGAATTGAAACGATACCACTTTACCCATGTACGTATTCCTCGCGAACTTTGAATTGAAAAGATCGATTCATCTGGATCGGATTGTATGTCCGGAATGTCATCTCTCTAGGTTCTATAACCGTCATGGCTGAGCTTCGATCTGCGAAGCAAAAAGTTTTTATTAATCTTTGTACATTGATGCCAAATCCCGGGATCGACCCGGGACGCCTCGGACCACCTGTCATTCCCCCAACCACTATCTTGCGGTGTTGTTGGCGTCCACGGGTGGTTCGCTTTTGTTATATTGTTCTCAAAGCAGTTGGCAATCCCCGTCGAGAATAAAATAAGCTTAACTTAGAGTTTGAAACGGTGAGAATCAATTGGAACGATACGGAGTTACCCATCTTTGAGCCTGCTTGGTCTTTTCCTTGCATTCTCCCAAGTAAGGCTATTCGAATCTCTCTTTATGGGCGTTCGGGGCGTCGTCCACAAATTGATTTGCTACAAGCCTAGCTTAATAAGGAACTTACGCATTTGATAAGAGAGGAGAGAAAATTCGCCCTTTAATTCTAGACAACTAGAAAGTAAAAGTATCCCACGCAGGGGGAACTATACATGGAATTAAAGGAGTATTCATGTGAGATTGGTTCCACCTCTTTTCTTGGCCATTCTAATGATCGGCTGATTTTGTCTTGGATCATACACCAACGATCGTTGTTTGAGGATCCATAGTCACTTGCTTCGGATCACAACTCTGGAGGTCCTTTAGCTCCGAACCGGGCGACCAAGGCGGTGAGCTCATCATCAAAGTAACCTTTTGATTTTTCGGGCAATTGATACTCGAATTGGGCATTGCTACTTGCTAACACCGGCGACGATTTTCCACTTTGTTTTTGCCGTGAGCGGTCGACTCCTTGAGCTTGAGCCTCCGCCGTCGTCGCTCGGGAACTCGTAGGGATGATCAACTGGTCCGCCGCTAGAACCACCAACGGAAGGTCGGTATGGCCGAGTATTCTTGATTGGGAAGTGGTCGGGTACTTTTTTGCTCCGTAGGTTTTCCCGGGGATTAATCTTCCAAGTCAACTTTGCTCCGGTCGCCTTGGTTCCAAGCTACATCGTGCTTCTTCACTTATCTCTAAATCTGTGAAGGTGATTTGTGACACTTCATAGGGTGAGTCCGTCTATATTCATCATTTTGAGTACAGCCATTGGTCGTCTTTGAATTAATTCCTAGTCATCGAACCGCCTCGATGAATATAGAATGAAGCTCGGCGGACCAAAGGGCCTTTTCTTTCCGACAAAATCGTCGTAGTAAGTTTGGCCATAGTTCTTTTGTTCGAGTAATTGCTTCCTTACAGCATGCTGCCAAATATTTTGGAGCACTCGAACGCATGACCGGGCTTCTTTAGGATGTCCCGAGCACCATGCAATATGGCCCTCGTTATGAATCGCCGATCATCACTTGCTGATGTTATGATCACCGGTATATCCAACTCCGAATCGATGATCTTTAAGAGACCGAGACCATCCATATCGATCCCTACCATGGCTGTGACGACGATGTCGAAATCATATTTGTACCGCCTCGGCTCCTCTAAGGCTTCCGTTGCTTTCACATAAGTGAAATCTTGTACATGCACTTTCTCGGCATGGCAACGAGGATAGAGAGGAAACGGGGTTGCCATCAATGGCCATGACTCGTAGATCCTCGGGATAGGAAGCTTCCCATACTTCCGCCTGGAATGGACGCATACTTATTTTCCTTTCAAAACCTTCCATATGTAGACCGAAAAATGGGTGTTTCGACTAAAGACGCGGGCTTTAGATGTTCTTTGGACTTGCAAAGATATATTGCCGGAAAAATCACAAAAGCGATGATGGCCTTTCGTGACGAGTTACGGGAGGTGCATGGAGACTTCAAGTTCTTTATAAACTTTTTCCGATCTGTTAGTTTCGCAGACAGCTTTTCTCTCCTTTTCGGTCTTAGTGCCTTGAATCCATTTCGTAATAACTCTTACCTCCCGCTCAATCCGTCGTTCTTTTTTACTTTTCGATATGGAGGAGCCCTCAAATCTTTTCACTTTCTCTACGAACGAGGCGATTATTTCCCTCTTCAAATCTTTTCGCTTCCTCCTACGAACGAGGCGTTATTTCCTTCCTCAAATCTTTTCGCTTTCTCCACTAACGAGGCGATTATTTCCCTCCTCAAATCTTTTCGCATTTACTTACGTGAAGGTTTTCAATGCTTAGTCAAATGGCGAGGAATTCACGCATTTAAACATGATGATGTTCGTGGATAGTACTTGTTCTTTGCCCCTGGATTAAAAGAAGAATGTCTCACATGGGGATTTTGTAACAAACGATACATTCATTCGTACATGTCACTACTTCTCTTGAGGATTCGTAAGAGTTGGCTAGTAATGCTCAAAAAAGAGATATTTTGAGAGCCCATAATAAAAAACTAAAGCTTCATGTAGGCTACACATTCGGAGTTCCATCGGCGTTGAATTGGCTGGTGTGACATCAAGGAAACTCCAATTGTAGTGATGCATGTCTCTTCCCTCGAAGGGTATCGGTTACCGCTTTCTGCATGACCGATTTTCTAGGATATATCTCCAACGAAATCGGATTGTACGAGAACTTGCTCTGGGGATGAATGGTGAATGAGCATTTTCAATGCTCGGATGTGGCTCATCGAGGGACATGTCACCAAAGGAGATGGGGCCGCTACGATACATGGCAAACAGCGGTGTTAATAGCATCCCTATACCTCTTGTTCTCTCGCTCGAAGCTTTTCACTTTCTTCCCTCGAAACGTAAGTTCATGACTTTCATTTTTAACCTTCAATCGGGTCCGCTTGTTTTGAAACCAAAACTTGACTTTCAAGGGCTCCATTCCTATCATCCGGCTCAATTCATTTTTGCGTCTCTTATTCACGTAAGAGCACTCCTTGAAAGCAGCTTCAAGCACTTTGATTTGATATTTTCTTTTAAAGGTATTGCGGCCGCCGCTACCATTGTTGTTCTTTGTCGAGATTTTGAATTTCACCGCCAAGAGAGTTGGGTTTTACGGGCTCCGGCGTTGGATCCCGGTCTCGAAATCCAGCGGTTCGCTTTCGGGGATGTCTCAGGTTGGTTGCCTCCCAAGTAAGTGCTTGATGGCCTCTAAACATGTTGGATTGAAATACCTCTTACCGCCTTTTGTTCACTCTATTCTCCGCTGTATGCTTACTCTCTCCAAATTCTTTCGAGTAATCGGGTATGTTCCAAAGCTTCCCTTTAAACGCGGATGAAAATCACTAAGCCGACGTTTTTCCCAAGATTTCGTGTTTCCCGCCTTGTCTTATTTTTTCAACGTGATGGGACCCCGAATCCATTCGCACCGATCTTCTTTTCTTGATAACCATGCTTGTCTCCCACTCGGTTTTCAACATGGTGGGACTCCAACTCCTTTCGTAACTTTTCGAATTTGTGAGGCTCGAGATCACGGATTGACGAACAGATCCAGGATCCAACGAACGAAACGCTCGTAGTTTCACCCGAGTAACTAACGTGGCTCTGTGAGAATTGCTGTTTTTTCTCTCGAAAAGTACTGCTTGTCTCCCACTCGGTTTTCAACATGGTGGGGTCCTCAAATCTTTTTGTAACTTTTTCGGATTTGTGAGATTTGAGATGGTAGATCCGTGATTCACGGATGAAACGTCTATGATTTACCCGAGATAATTAACTCGGCATCCACAATAATTATTGCTATAGCTTTTCCTGCCTTTAAATTAGGATTTAACGCCGAGGCAATTATCGCTTTCATATCTTCATCTCCAACCTTCTAAGCACTCTTTTGCATCCACTCTTTTTTAGCCGCTTCAACAACAATGGCTTCCCCTTACACGCCTTCTTCTCGGAAGTTTTGGCCAAATGGGAGAAACTTTATAATCTCTAGGCCGGGGCTACTCTTATATAGCCAACCATCCGGAGCCGAAACGAAATTCGTCTTATGTTTAGGGATATGGACACCGCTTCTATTGAAGGTACCAAGTTAGAAGAGGAATACGGGATCTTCCCCACCCTCTTCACTAACTTCCCTGGAGGCTTACCATGATGCTCATCAAGATGTTACTTTGGCCCACCTTGTGAAGGCACGCTATCGGGATCGGTCGGACAGCTTGGTGTTGGCGATCTTAGGGCCGACAATTATAAGAAGGCCCTCGACTATGGTAATGAACAAGTCTCCCTGTCGATTCGTGAGAGGAGAAACTTGGTAGAACGTTTGGCCACGTCCCAAATCATCTTCGAGCACGATCCGCTCAACATTGTTTTAAAGTTCCAATGCACATAGGCCGGAGGAAAGGTTGGACGATCGACCCTGGATATAGCCGTGGGAGAATGCTGATCCATGACCTGAAATTTGCTCTTTGAGCATCACGAGGACAAGGTAGCCAACCTCAAAGAGAAATGTGAGCTCCTCCTCTTTAAGTTGGCGGATCTCGATTCTCGGAGCGATCGGTGTAGGCGGAGCATCAACCGTATGGAGAGTCGGTTAAACTCCTTTGTGATGCTCATTAGGGCTCGGTTTGGCTTTACATTCCCACCCCGTTGATCTATTTGTAAGGCTTTCGATGAATGAAATGAATGCAAGTTTTACTCATTTCATCTTGGTCGTCATATTTGTTTCGCAAGATAACCCCTTTTACTCTCTGCGAATATGTAAATCTCACGCTCCGATGGTCAATTTAATTGGGCAGAGAGAGCCCCATTCGAAACAATCTCTCAACAAAGATTAGTAGCGAGGAAACAAACGAATGCTCAAGGAATTTCCACTTCATTTGAAAATATCGAGGCCGAACTTTTTTGTTGAATGATTTAGCAACTCTCTGCTTGATAACACCGGCCATGACATACGGCCTTAAGTCTTTTTTCGTCGATCGATTCAATTGGCTTGCTCTCTTCTGGATCCATTCAGCTTCCGTCAGCTTAGCTTGAGACGGTATACGTAAGGAAGGAATTTCCACTTCAACTGGTAGAACAGCCTCCATTCCATATACAAGAGAATACGGGGTTGCCCCGGTAGATGTCCGGATTGAGGTCGATATGCCATAAGTGCAAATGGCAACCTCTCATGCCAATCGCGATAATTTTCAGCCGTCTTCGCTAAAATTTTCTTAATGTTCTTATTGGCGGCTTCTCTTTGCTCCATTCAATCCGAGGACGATATGGGGAAGAGTTTAGATGCTTGATCTTGAATTCCTTGAACAATTCGTCCATTAGTTTGTTGTTTAAGTTCGAGCCATTGTCGGTGATTATGGCTTCGGGTGAACCGTATCGAGCAATGATATCCGGCGGATAAATTTCGCGATATTTCGTGCCGTAATCGCTAAATAGGATGCGGCCTCGATCCATTTGGAGAAATAGTCAATCGCCACCAAGATGAATCGATGCCCATTGGATGCTTTAGGGTTGATCGGACCAATCACATCAATGCCCCACATAGAAAATGGCCATTGTTCCGACAGTGATGCAATTCATTTGGAGGAACATCGATCTTGTCTCCATGAATCGGCATTTGTGACGAGTTTCGAACATGCTTGAATACAATCGCTTTCCAACGAGAGCCGGTAATAACCTAACCTCGTGATTTTCTTAGCTAACATGTGACCGTTCATGTGTGGACCACGGATCCCTTCATGTACTTCCATCATTAGACAACTGCTTGCTCGGTTGAGTCAACGCACCTTAGTAAGAATCGAATGACCGCTTGTACAAATTCTCTCCATTCAAGAAGAACTTCGAGGCCATCTTCCTTATGTACTTTTGGTCGGATACGGTACTTTTTCAGGGAACTCCTACTTCGAATATAAGTCTTGATGTCATGATACCATGGCTTACCATCGGGTTCATTGATCACGGTCATACAATATGCCGGCTTTTTTAGTACCTCGATGTTCGGTGGGTCAACCTCAAGTTTATTGGCGACTTGTAACATTGAGGACAAGGTAGCCAATGCATCGGCGAATCGATTATGAGTCCCGGACGATACTACTCAAATGAGATATCTTCAAATTCCTCCACCAATTCATCTAGATACTCATGGTAGGGTAGCAATTTAGCATCTCTCGTCTTCCACTTTCCAACGATCCGAAGGATAATCAAAGCGGAATCTCCGAACACCTTGAGTCGGGCTATCCTCATTTCAATCGCAGCACACTGCAGGCCGAGGATGCATGCCTCATATTCTACTACGTTATTTATGCCGGGAATACCAATTTTGCTGCCACAGGATAATGCTGACCACCTGGAGATATCGAGAATCGCGCCCGTGCCGACCCCGATAAATTGACAGCTCCGTCAAAATACATAGTCCGATGTAATCCTCCACCGACATGATTCGATTTTTAGAATGGTAGGCATCATCATCTCGCCCGAATTTTCAGCTAGGACATACGCTATAGTTCGTCCCTTGATTGACCTTTGGGACAAATATTGAACATCAAACTCGGAGATGAGGATTTGTCATTTGGCAAGTTTACCAATCAAGGCGGGTTGATTAAGCAAGTATTTGACAGGATCGCACTCTGTCACTAGAAGCACCCTAGTAATGCAAGGTATATTGCGAAGCTTGTGCGTACCCGGATAACGCCGCACATGTTTTCTCTACTTGGAGTACTTCATTTCCGGGTTGTGAATTTCTTGCTCGAGATAATAAATAGCTTGTTCTTTTCCATCCTCCTGCTTCTCTTGGGCTAACATAGCACCCAATGATTCACTAAGGATTGTGAGGTAGAGGATTAAAGGTCGCCGGCGTTGGAGGAACAAGCACGGGTGGATTCATGAGATCTTTGCTTCGGTTTCCCAAAAGCTTCTTCACATTCGCTATCCCATTGGACTAGCGCATTCTTCTTTAATAGCTTGAGGAATGGCTTAGCGGTTTCGATAACCGGGAGATGAATCGAGCAATATAGTTTAGCCTACCCATCAAACTTGAACTTCTTTAACCGTCGTCGGCGGCTTAAGCTCACGAATAGCCTTGACTTTCGAAGGGTTGACTTCAATGCCCTTACTACTTATCACGAATCCGAGTAGCTTGCCCGAGCTGGTCCCAAAGACACACTTGGCGGGGTTAAGGCGTAACTTGTACTTTCGGAGTCCGTCGAACAATTTCTTCAGCGTTTCGACGTGATCTTCTCCATGCCTTGTTTTTGCTATCATGTCATCGACGTAAACCTCATCATGTCGTGGAAAAGGGCAACCATGGCTCGTTGGTAAGTGGCTTCAGCTTTTACGAGACCGAACGGCATTACCCGGTAATGGAACATTCCCCATGGTGTGGTGAAAGTGGTTTTCAACTTGTCATTGACATTCATCGGGATCCGATTGTACCTGAGAAATCATCCATGAATGAAAACAAATCAAACCCCAGCGATCTGTCACAACAAGTACGTCGATATGCGGGAGGGGAAAATCATCTTTAGGATGGCCTTGTTCAAGTCTCGATAATCGACACAAACCCGAATGTGGCCGTCTTTCTTCATGACAGGGACTATGTTAGCGACCCAATCGGAATATTCTACGTAGTCTCAATGAATCCTACATCGAGAAGCTTCATGACCTCCTCTTTGATCTTACGCACTAATTCCGATCTAGCCCTCCTTAACTTTTGCACCACCGGCTTAGCCGAAGGATCGATCGGCAAACAATGCTCGACAATGGAACGGTCAAGACCGGGCATATCTGCGTAGGACCGGGCGAAACGTCCCGGTAATCTTTCAAGAGTCGATCAAGCGCTCGGACATTTCGAGGAAAGGTTTTCCCCGATCTTAACTTCTTTAGGGTTTTCCGCATCGCCTAGGGCCGACCGAGATAATTTGTTCACCGGTCAAGGGCTTGATCTCTTCATGTCGTTCGAAATCTTGACGAACTTCCTCATAATCTGGTGAACTCATCTTGGTCGTATACTTCAGATCCACTAGGTTTCCCTCCTCATGTATCCCCCATGATGACAAATTTGTTGGTCGTTGGTTATCGTCATCGGGTTGATTTGGGGAGCTGGAATCGAGGGTGGTATGCTCGAACCCGGCCTGTTATAATAATATCTTCCAGCGGTGTAGCACGATAGGGAACACCTTCCGGGCTTTCTTTGGAATTGCTGCCGAGGAAATTAGAGTGGCGGCGGCGGAGGGCTTGAGCTGGACCAGTGAAGCTTGGTTATGAAGTTATCCATCATCTTGTGAGACATCCCTTCAAATCGCTCGGTTAGAGCACCGAGCTGTTCATTCAAAATCTCATGGACAACGGCGTTAATGTCGGCCATTGTCTTCACCACCAATCGAGTAATATGCGGAGGATCCGAGATAAATTTCTGAAAAGCGACAAGTCAAGAGTAAGTACAACGAGCGAGGATAGAGAGCCAGTCCATGACTTCCTTCTAGACTCAATGAGCGAGACTAGACATGACCAAAAGATCGCATCGGGCAATTTTCAGTTTCGTCGATTTTTACGAAAAAATACGTATTAATTCGCACGTTGGTCAAAATACGTCCAAATTTTACGAGCTTATAGTTGAGAAGATGATGAACAACTTTTAAGTTGGCCAATCGGACTAGAAATGAGCGGATCAAATCAGTTTAATGTGTCTTTTCGAAAAATCGCATTCAAAAAACTGTTATAACCGCAAGTAGTTGAAAAAACGAAAAGCCATCTTAAACTATGAATTTAATTCTGAAATTTTGTAGGATATTAGTTGAAACATAGATCTACAACTTTCATGTTTGGCACTTACTCAAAACTCGATCATAGAATTTAGTAAAAATCGTACAATAGGAACAAGCCAAATCGGAATTGAGGACAACGATGAAATTGTAAAAACTACGGAAGCAAAGTGTGAAATTGGAAACAAGACAATAAGATTCATAAACAATCAACCTAAACCATGGACCAGCCCAAAATAAAAATGAGATAACATGGCGTGAGAGACAGGAAATTACCGCTCATAGGAAGAAAATGTCAATCACAAAGACATGCGCATGAATCGTGGATTCAAATTTTAGTTCTTTTAGCAAAATGAAATGAAGGACGAACGACATGTCGCGGCCTCGCGCACGTTCATCATGACTAGTTGCCGCCTCGCATACATAGTCATGACTAGTCGGGTCCAATCATCTCGGCTTGGTTCGGTCGACAAGGGCAACTCTCATGCATCATAGCCTCACGCGCATGAGAACAACCCTTGAGCCATTTTTTGAAGAACTCGGGATCCAAGTGGGATAACCTTTAGCGAAGCCTTACCGCCAAGGTTAAAGAACCACATAAATACCATCCTGAAACTATCGGGTGACCCGGGTTCGGTCACAAGTCAAGGTGGTGTAGTGCAATTATATTAGCGGCATACCACGACATTTTAAAGGCAATCGGCACTCCGATAGTTCAAAATTAAAACTCTCATCACCAAGCTTCAAAAACGAGAGGTTAGCCACGAGACTCCTCCCCTTATAACTCCCTTTCTGCAAAACCATTTAACACCTAGGGATTAAAATTCAACAAAATTGCCAAACCAAGTGATTTTCTTTTTCATGAAATTATCGGCTTAAGTCCTCTTTACCGGTCCCAGTGAGTCGCTAAGCTTCGCGACCTAAAAAAAAAAATAAACAAAGTCATCTTTTTTGGGCTAATGGATTATCGGGTTAATTAATTAACTAACCTAACTCGGACTCTCCCAAGTCCATACCAAATCGCAACTTAAGGTTCGAATGATTAACATGCAATGTGATTTGAATTTGGAGTCGCCACTAATCATTTTCGGTAGGTCGATTAGAAACCTAAATAAAATAGCGGGAGAAAACTATCTTATTTACAGAACCGGAGATTAAAAGTCCGGGGACTTGGTTACATTAATTACAACTAATGCCCTTTCGGTACCTTAAAATTCATGAAACAAATAATGGATTTGACAAATTTGATGAATTCTACTTGAAGATCAAAGAATCAATTTTTTTTGGATTTTTCTTCCCATGACATTTTTTGAAATAAAAAAATTACATGAAATTAGGATGAAATAGGTTCAAGGTTACTCCCCAATTTGAACTCGTGCACCAAACTTGTGCTTCGGGCTTGTCTTAACCATTGGACCGATTTGGTGACTCGTTAGACCGAGAAATCTCTTGGTCCTATCTCTCCTTCACGCTTCTTTCTCAACTCGCTAGAATTTCATGAGGCGCAATCCGGGCGTTGATATTTTTCCCTTTTACTCTCCTTCTATTCTTGTACAATTGATGTCTCATCGTTGATATCATGTGTTATTTAACATAAAAACGTAGAGAGAAAAATCGGTGTAGAAAATCCGAGCTAATTTGTATTCGAAATTAAAGAAAGTCAAGGAATCACTTAACTTTTTCTTCGGCGAGCTTGAACGATGGTGATGAACTTGTGGCTTGTGTTGATGGGTGCGAGAAATTGGCAATGGTAGCACCGAGCTTCAAAACTCTCATACCCTCTCAAAACTCTTTTCAAATTTTTTCTCAAGAGTTTTCTCTATTCTCCTCCTCCAAAAACTCTTTCAATTCTCTTTCACCCCAAAAATTCTCTCAATTCTCTTTCACTCCAAAAACTAGTCCAGGCCTTTGTTGAATTAAGTTTGAATTATATGCCAATGCTATGTGGGATGATTTTTGTTTAGAACTAAAATTAGTTCTAATTTTTATGCAAGAAATAGATTAGTCAAAATTTTAGGTGTCAACAATTGCCCTCTTTGAGTGGAGGCTCGTAGAGGTTCCGCTCAAAGATAAAATTGAACCCTAAATTTTGATAGTGCAAATGATGGATGAAATTTTTTTTTTTTTTTTTTGGGGGGAGTTTTAATCCCATTTTTTGTAATGAAGTGATGCATGATATGCGAGATCAGAAATAACATGTGTCATAATTTCTCTTTTCCATGTTAGAGAAACTGCGTATATGGATCGCATACGAGAATACCTGTTTTACCAAATACCTCATAAGCTAGTGATTCCCTTAATTTCCAAGTTTCTTGCAAACACGAGGACCTTAAGGTATTCGGCCTATCTCGTTATCGAGACTTCTCCCTAATGCGAGGCAACGCAAGATATGTGTATCCTTCCGGATCACAAGAGCTACGTCGTTATGAGTCGAAAGAAGTAGAATCAAGTTCACAAGAGCTACGTCGTTGTGAGTCAAAAGAAGTAGAATCAAGTTCACAAGAGCTACGTCGTTGTGGTTGATTAAATGTCGAAATCGCCGGTGCATATGTCTTCACGATTCGACAAAGGGGAACCAAAATCTTAAGAGCTACGTCGTTATGATTTGGTTTGGATCAAAATCACGGGTGCTTATGTCTTCGTGATTTGATAAAGGAGCCGAGAATCATAAGAGCTATGTCATTATGAGCCGACTAAAGGTCAAGATCACCAGTGCATATGTCTTCGTGATTCGAGACCGAAATCATAAGAGCTACGTCGTCATGATAAGATGTCAAGATCGCCGGTGCATATGTCTACACGACTGACAGGAGAGG
Organism: Rhodamnia rubescens; assembly: GCA_021437795.1. Classification (NCBI taxonomy): domain Eukaryota; kingdom Viridiplantae; phylum Streptophyta; class Magnoliopsida; order Myrtales; family Myrtaceae; genus Rhodamnia; species Rhodamnia rubescens. The sequence goes on along the minus strand of JAILYA010000002.1, from coordinate 5,127,731 downwards.
CATATTGCTGAATTGAATCGTAACAACTATCATCGGAGGAGTTGTTGATTTGAAAATGGGTTCGAAAAACTTACACGGGTTCTCCGAACGATTAATCAAAGAACGAAACAGATCGCTCGTATCATACATGGTAGGCATTTGCCAGGAGAACTTGCTCATTCAATAATCCTTGGATGAATTTCGAGACCTTGGGAGGGACATCGAACATTGGGAATGTATTACCCATCATAGAATGTCCGAGGTAACATGCGCAAACATATTCAACAATGAGTTCATGCAAAACTTTCCTACCGAGCTTGCAATGATTAGAAATAACATGTGTATAATGCAATCACTCATACTATGGTTTATGCATAACCATTCTATCAAGTTTGCATTACCAATCCCGTCCAGGATATTCTCACATTATGAATACCTCGAATGTGAGCTGAATGGGGGACTTCAGTCCGAAAGGATTTTCTCTCACTCTCAAGAAAAGTTATTTATCCTGTCTGCAGGATTCAAAAGAAATCACTCAATCTTTCCATCATCGCATTCGATAAGGATCCGAGTAATCTCGCAATTGATACGACCGAGCCGATCTCGGAGGTCTTGATTAGGACCGTAATGAGGGCTAGGTCAAAGGTTTACAAAGGGGACTCTAGTTGAGTCAAGGCTGCTCGAAATGAATTTCTTCGTCATCTCTCTGGGGTTTACAAGTCAAGAACTCTGCAAAATGAGAGAGAAGTAATCTTGCTCGAACTTCTTCGAGTGATGCTTAAAATCATGGAACTCCACATTAATTCAAGTGCCCTAGTCGGAAAAGGCTTTTAAAGGGTTGTAATGGAGGTAATGATTTGGGGAGTGAGAAACGAAAGGGTTCGTTTTGGCTCGAAGATATTTGAGAAGGGGCTTGATGTTGGTGATCATTACAATCTTGTCACCGATCGTGGCCTTCTATGATACCATCATTGCTCGAGGATGGTATGAATCGAAGATTGCATTTGCAGTTTGACACTTCATGGAGATTTTTCTCTCAACCCTTTTAGGATATACGGGAAAATTGTGCATTCAAGTTCGGAAATATTCTACAAATGAACAATGAATTGAAAGGGCATTAGCCACTGCTTTTGGTAGGCACTTTGCTTTTTAAATGCCCAGGAGTTTTTTTGTGGAATCGACTTTTCCTCTTTCTTCTCCTTTTTTTTTACTCCCAACTCTTTTTTACGATTGTATCTTGATGAGTTCATTGAGAGATTTTCTATGGATCCAGCTTTTCGGGTCTTTCTACTCAAAGATGGGCCATATTTGTTTTGGGACAACAATGATCACCAATAAGGGCTTTTAGAAACGAATTTGCAGGCTCAAATGGATTGTGCAAATGGATATAGATGTGTGGGATAGAAAAAGAAATGCTCTTCGTCACCCTAAGGCACTTGAATTAAAGCGCAAGTACAATGCAAAGAACCACCCGAAGATTGATGTTAGTCCAAGCAAGAAGATTTCTAACCATTTGTCTCGTGATGCTGATGGAATTACCTCTGTTTTGCCCCAATGTGGGGTGGTTCTTGACGAGGTTGTGGAAGTGAAATCTCCGCTCAAATGGGTTGATCAACGGATAACTTGCAGTGTTTAGGGTAGAGAAATGAATGCCTCCATCACTTTGGTTATCGTACCTTTCGCGAGAAAACTTTTTTACCTCGGGAATGCGGAATTTGCCACCGTTCATCTCGCCTTGAAAAAATTGGACGTGTTTGGGAAAGGATTGCCTTTCATCATCCCGTCATGCCCCCTTCTATACATTCGATGTATCTTATGTAGTTCATGTTCCTTATACAAAGTTGGTAAATTAAACATGAGGAACAATCATGCGCAAACTATGCAGCAACTTTTCATTATGGCGGACAAAATTCGCAAGTACATAAAAAATTTCTTAGAAGCGTGGATCGTGAGTTGCCCCCTGTTCATGCAAATGCGTTGCAAAACTTCATTGTCTCGCTTCGAGACATGAGATTGTCAAAGGCTCCAAGAATTTCTCATTTCATTAATTTTTCAGGGAGAAGGGATACTTCTCTGTTTGGACGAGGTAGTGACCCCCGTAAAAATCAACAGGGAAAGCATCAATGTATGTCCTCATGTTCTAAAAGAATTGAAACGATACCACTTTACCCATGTACGTATTCCTCGCGAACTTTGAATTGAAAAGATCGATTCATCTGGATCGGATTGTATGTCCGGAATGTCATCTCTCTAGGTTCTATAACCGTTCTGGCGAGCTTCGATCTGCGAAGCAAAAGTTTTTATTAATCTTTGTACATTGATGCCAAATCCCGGGATCGACCCCGGGACGCCTCGGACCACTTGTCATTCCCCCAACCACTATGTTTGCGGTGTTGTTGGCGTCCACGGGTGGTTCGCTTTTGTTATATTGTTCTCAAAGCAGTTGGCAATCCCTGTCGAGAATAAAATAAGCTTAACTTAGAGTTTGAAACGGCTGAGAATCAATTGGAACGATACGGAGTTACCCATCTTTGAGCCTCGCTTGGTCTTTTCCTTGCATTCTCCCAAGTAAAGGCTATTCGAATCTCTCTTTATGGGCGTTCGGGGCGTCGTCCACAAATTGATTTGCTACAAGCCTAGCTTAATAAGGAACTTACGCATTTGATAAGAGAGGAGAAAATTCGCCCTTTAATTCTAGACAACTAGAAAGTAAAAGTATCCCACGCAGGGGAACTATACATGGAATTAAAGGAGTATTCATGTGAGATTGGTTCCACCTCTTTTCTGGCCATTCTAATGATCGGCTGATTTTGTCTTGGATCATACACCAACGATCGTTGTTTGAGGATCCATAGTCACTTGCTTCGGATCACAACTCTGGAGGTCCTTTAGCTCCGAACCGGGCGACCAAGGCGGTGAGCTCATCATCAAAGTAACCTTTTGATTTTTCGGGCAATTGATACTCGAATTGGGCATTGCTACTTGCTAACACGCGGCGTGATTTTCCACTTTGTTTTTGCCGTGAGCGGTCGACTCCTTGAGCTTGAGCCTCCGCCGTCGCTCGGGAACTCGTAGGGATGATCAACCGGTCCGCTGCTAGAACCACCAGCGGAAGGTCGGTATGGCCGTATTCTTGATTGGGAAGTGGTCGGGTACTTTTTGCTCCGTAGGTTTTCCCTGGGATTAATCTTCCGAGTCAACTTTGCTCCGGTCGCCTTGGTTCCAAGCTACATCGTGCTTCTTCAGCTTATCTCTAAATCTGTGAAGGTGATTTGTGACACTTCATAGGGTGAGTCCGTCTATATTCATCATTTTGAGTACGGCCATTGGTCGTCTTGAATTAATTCCTAGGTGTCGAATCGCCTCGATGAATATAGAATGAAGCTCGGCGGACCAAAGGGGCCTTTTCTTTCCGACAAAATCGTCGTAGTAAGTTTGGCCATAGTTCTTTTGTTCGAGTAATTGCTTCCTTACAAGCATGCTGCCAAATATTTTGGAGCACTCGAACGGCAGAACCGGCTTCTTTAGGATGTCCCGAGCACCATGCAATATGGCCCTCGTTATGAATCAACGATCATCACTTGCTGATGTTATGATCACCGGTATATCCAACTCCGAATCGATGATCTTTAAGAGACGAGACCATCCATATCGATCCCTACCATGGGCCGTGACGACGATGTCGAAATCATATTTGTACCGCCTCGGCTCCTCTAAGGCTTCCGTTGCTTTCACATAAGTTGAAATCTTGTACATGCACTTTCTCGGCATGGCAACGAGGATAGAGAGGAAACGGGGTTGCCATCAATGGCCATGACTCGTAGATCCTCGGGATAGGAAGCTTCCCATACTTCCGCCCGGAATGGACGCATACTTATTTTCCTTTCAAAACCTTCCATATGTAGACCGAAAAATGGGTGTTTCGACTAAAGACTGGGCTTTAGATGTTCTTTGGACTTGCAAAGATATATTGCCGAAAAATCACAAAAGCGATGATGGCCTTTCGTGACGAGTTCCGGAGGTGCATGGAGACTTCAAGTTCTTTATAAACTTTTTTCCGATCTCGTTAGTTTCAGCATGCCTTTTCTCTCCTTTTCGCTCTTAGTGCCTTGAATCCATTTCGTAATAACTCTTACCTCCCGCTCAATCCGTCGTTCTTTTTTATACTTTTCTCGATATGGAGGAGCCCTCAAATCTTTTCACTTTCTCTACGAACGAGGCGCTTATTTCCCTCTTCAAATCTTTTCGCTTCCTCCTACGAACGAGGCGCTTATTTCCTTCCTCAAATCTTTTCGCTTTCTCCACTAACGAGGCGCTTATTTCCCTCCTCAAATCTTTTCGCATTTACTTACGTGAAGGTTTTCAATGCTTAGTCAAATCGGCGAGGAATTCACGCATTTAAACATGATGATGTTCGTGGATAGTATCGTTCTTTGCCCCTGGATTAAAAGAAGAATGTCTCACATGGGGATTTTGTAACAAACAGTACATTCATTCGTACATGTCACTACTTCTCTTGAGGATTCGTAAGAGTTGGCTAGTAATGCTCAAAAAAGAGATATTTTGAGAGCCCATAATAAAAAACTAAAGCTTCATGTAGGCTACACATTCGGAGTTCCATCGGCGTTGAATTGGCTTGGTTGTGACATCAAGGAAACTCCAATTGTAGTGATGCATGTCTCTTCCCTCGAAGGGTATCGGTTCTGCTTCTTCCGCATGACCGATTTTCTAGGATATATCTCCAACGAAATCGGATTGTACGAGAACTTGCTCGGGGGATGAACCGGTGAATGAGCATTTTCAATGCTCGAGATGTGGCTCATCGAGGGACATGTCACCAAAGGAGATGGGGCCGCTACGGACATGGCAAACAACAAGTGTTAATAGCATCCCTATACCTCTTGTTCTCTGCTCGAAGCTTTTCACTTTCTTCCCTCGAAACGTAAGTTCATGACTTTCATTTTTAACCTTCAATCGGGTCCGCTTGTTTTGAAACCAAAACTTGACTTTCAAGGGCTCCATTCCTATCATCCGGCTCAATTCATTTTTGCGTCTCTTATTCACGTAAGAGCACTCCTTGAAAGCAAGCTCAAGCACTTTGATTTGATATTTTCTTTTAAGGGTTATTGCATTTGCCGTTACCATTGTTGTTCTTGTCGAGATTTTGAATTTCACCGCCAAGAGAGTTGGGTTTTACGGCTCCAGCGTTGGATCCGGTCTCGAAATCCAGCGATTCGCTTTCGGGGATGTCTAGGTTGGTTGCCTCCAGGTAAGTGCCGATGGCCTCTAAACATGTTGGATTGAAATACCTCTTACCGCCTTTTGTTCACTCTATTCTCCGATGTATGCTTACTCTCTCCAAATTCTTTCGAGTAATCGGGTATGTTCCAAAGCTTCCCTTTAAACGCGGATGAAAATCACTAAGCCGACGTTTTCCCAAGATTTCGTGTTTCCCGCCTTGTCTTATTTTTTTCAACGTGATGGGACCCCGAATCCATTCGCACCGATCTTCTTTTCTTGATAACCATGCTTGTCTCCCACTCGGTTTTCAACATGGTGGGACTCCAACTCCTTTCGTAACTTTTCGAATTTGTGAGGCTCGAGATCACGGATTGACGACCAGATCCAGGATCCAACGAACGAAACGCCCGTGTAGTTTCACCCGAGTAACTAACGTGGCTCCCGTGAGAATTGCTGTTTTTTTCTCGAAAAGTCTGCTTGTCTCCCACTCGATTTTCAACATGGTGGGGTCCTCAAATCTTTTTGTAACTTTTTCGGATTTGTGAGATTTGAGATGGTAGATCCGTGATTCACGGATGAAACGTCTGCAGATTTTACCCAGATAATTAACTCGGCATCCACAATAATTATTGCTATAGCTTTTCCTGCCCTTTAAATTAGGATTTAACGCCGAGGCAATTATCGCTTTCATATCTTCATCTCCAACCTTCTAAGCACTCTTTTGCATCCACTCTTTTTTAGCCGCTTCAACAACAATGGCTTCCCCTTCGCATACGCCTTCTCGGCTGAAGTTTTGGCCAAATGGGAGAAACTTTATAATCTCCTGGGCCAGGGCTACTTCTTATATAGCCAAACCATCCGGAGGCCGAAACCGAAATTCGTCTTATGTTTAGGGATATGGACACCGCTTCTATTGAAGGTACCAAGTTAGAAGAGGAATACGGGATCTTCCCCACCCTCTTCACTAACTTCCTGGAGGCTTACCATGATGCTCATCAAGATGTTACTTTGGCCCACCTTGTGAAGGCACGCTATCGGGATCGGTCGGACAAACTTGGTGTTGGCCGATCTTGTAGGCCGACAATTATAAGAAGGCCCTCGACTATGGTAATGAACAAGTCTCCTCGCTGATTCGTGAGAGGAGAAACTTGGTAGAACGTTTGGCCACGTCCCAAATCATCTTCGAGCACGATCCGCTCAACATTGTTTTAAAGTTCCAATGCACATGGCCGGAGGAAAGGCTGGACGATCCGACCCCTGGATATAGCCCGTGGGAGAATGTCGATCCATGACCTGAAATTTGCTTCTTTGAGCATCACGAGGACAAGGTAGCCAACCTCAAAGAGAAATGTGAGCTCCTCCTCTTTAAGTTGGCGGATCTCGATTCTCGGAGCGATCGGTGTAGGCGGAGCATCAACTGTATGGAGAGTCGGTTAAACTCCTTTGTGATGCTCATTAGGGCTCGGTTTGGCTTTACATTCCCACCCCGTTGATCTATTTGTAAGGCTTTCGATGAATGAAATGAATGCAAGTTTTTACTCATTTCATCTTGGTCGTCATATTTGTTTCGCAAGATAACCCCTTTTACTCTGCGAATATGTAAATCTCACGCTCCCGATGGTCAATTTAATTGGGCCGCAGAGGCTCCCCCATTCGAAACAATCTCTCAACAAAGATTAGTAGCGAGGAAACAAACGAATGCTCAAGGAATTTCCACTTCATTTGAAAATATCGAGGCCGAACTTTTTTGTTGAATGATTTAGCAACTCTCTGCTTGATAACACCGGCCATGACATACACCTTAAGTCTTTTTTCGTCGATCGATTCAATTGGCTTGCTCTCTGCTTGGATCCATTCAGCTTCCGTCGCCTTAGCTTGAGACGATATACGTAAGGAAGGAATTTCCACTTCAACCGGTAGAACGACCTCCATTCCATATACAAGAGAATACGGGGTTGCCCCAAGTAGATGTCCGGATTGAGGTCCGATATGCCATAAGTGCAAATGGCAACCTCTCATGCCAATCGCGATAATTTTCAGCCGTCTTCGCTAAAATTTTCTTAATGTTCTTATTGGCGGCTTCTCTCTTGCTCCATTCATCCGAGGACGATATGGGGAAGAGTTTAGATGCTTGATCTTGAATTCCTTGAACAATTCGTCCATTAGTTTGTTGTTTAAGTTCGAGCCATTGTCGCTGATTATGGCTTCAGTGGAACCGTATCGAGCAATGATATCCCGGCGGATAAATTTCGCGATATTTCGTGCCGTAACCGCTAAATAGGATGCGGCCTCGATCCATTTGGAGAAATAGTCAATCGCCACCAAGATGAATCGATGCCCATTGGATGCTTTAGGGTTGATCGGACCAATCACATCAATGCCCCACATAGAAAATGGCCATTGTTCCGATAAATGATGCAATTCATTTGGAGGAACATCGATCTTGTCTCCATGAATCTGGCATTTGTGATTTCGAACATGCTGAATACAATCGCTTTCCAACGAGAGCGGTAATAACCTAACCTCGTGATTTTCTTAGCTAACATGTGACCGTTCATGTGTGGACCACGAATCCCTTCATGTACTTCCATCATTAGACGAACCGCGCTTGGTTGGAGTCAACGCACCTTAGTAAGAATCGAATGACCGCTTGTACAAATTCTCTCCATTCAAGAAGAACTTGAGGCCATCTTCCTTATGTACTTTTGGTCGATACGGTACTTTTTTCAGGAACTCCTACTTCGAATATAAGTCTTGATGTCATGATACCATGGCTTACCATCGGGTTCATTGATCACGGTCATACAATATGCCGGCTTTTTTTAGTACCTCGATGTTCATGGGTCAATTCCTCAAGTTTATTGGCGACTTGTAACATTGAGGACAAGGTAGCCAATGCATCGGCGAATCGATTATGAGTCCTGGACGAGATACTCAAATGAGATATCTTCAAATTCCTCCACCAATTCATCTAGATACTCATGGTAGGGTAGCAATTTAGCATCTCTCGTCTTCCACTTTCCAACGATCGAAAGGATAATCAAAGCGGAATCTCCGAACACCTTGAGTCGGGCTATCCTCATTTCAATCGCAGCCTGCGGACCGAGGATGCATGCCTCATATTCTACTACGTTATTTATGCCAGGGAATACCAATTTTGCTGCCACAGATAATGTCGACCACCTGGAGATATCGAAATCGCGCCCGTGCTCCGACCCCGATAAATTGACAGCTCCACAAAATACATAGTCCCGATGTAATCCTCCACCGACATGATTCGATTTTTAGAATGGTAGGCATCATCATCTCGCCCGAATTTTCAGCTAGGACATCTCGCTATAGTTCGTCCCTTGATTGACCTTTAGGGACAAATATTGAACATCAAACTCGGAGATGAGGATTTGTCATTTGGCAAGTTTACCAATCAAGGCGGGTTGATTAAGCAAGTATTTGACGGATCGCACTCTGTCACTAGAAGCACCTAGTAATGCAAGGTATATTGCCGAAGCTTGTGCAAGTGCCCACTAACGCCGCACATGTTTTCTCTACTTGGAAGTACTTCATTTCCGAAGTTGTGAATTTCTTGCTCGATAATAAATAGCTTGTTCTTTTCCATCCTCCTGCTTCTCTTGGGCTAACATAAAGCACCCAATGATTCACTAAGGATTGTGAGGTAGAGGATTAAAGGTCGCCCCGGCGTTGGAGGAACAAGCACGGGTGGATTCATGAGATCTTTGCTTGTTCCCAAAAGCTTCTTCACATTCGCTATCCCATTGGACTAGCGCATTCTTCTTTAATAGCTTGAGGAATGGCTTAGCGGTTTCGATAAGCTGGGAGATGAATCGAGCAATATAGTTTAGCCTACCCATCAAACTTCGAACTTCTTTAACCGTCGTCGGCGGCTTAAGCTCACGAATAGCCTTGACTTTCGAAGGGTTGACTTCAATGCCCTTACTACTTATCACGAATCGAGTAGCTTGCCCGAGCTGGTCCCAAAGACACACTTGGCGGGGTTAAGGCGTAACTTGTACTTTCGGAGTCTGTCGAACAATTTCTTCAGCGTTTCGACGTGATCTTCTCCATGCCTTGTTTTTGCTATCATGTCATCGACGTAAACCTCATCATGTCGTGGAAAAGGGCAACCATGGCTCGTTGGTAAGTGGCTTCAGCTTTTCGAGACCGAACGGCATTACCCGGTAATGGAACATTCCCCATGGTGTGGTGAAAGTGGTTTTCAACTTGTCATTGACATTCATCGGATCTGATTGTACCCGGAGAAATCATCCATGAATGAAAACAAATCAAACCTCATGATCTGTCAACAAGTACGTCGATATGCGGGAGGGGAAAATCATCTTTAGGATCGGCCTTGTTCAAGTCTCGATAATCGACACAAACCCGAATGTGGCCGTCTTTCTTCATGACAGGGGACTATGTTAGCGACCCAATCGGAATATTCTCGTAGTCTCAATGAATCCTACATCGAGAAGCTTCATGACCTCCTCTTTGATCTTCTCGCACTAATTCCGATCTAGCCCTCCTTAACTTTTGCACCACTGGCTTAGCCGAAGGATCGATCGGCAAACAATGCTCGACAATGGAACGGTCGAGACCGGGCATATCTGCATAGGACCAGGGCGAAAACGCCCCGGTAATCTTTCAAGAGTCCGATCAAGCGCTCGGACATTTCGAGGAAAGGTTTTCCCCGATCTTAACTTCTTTAGGGTTTTCCGCATCGCCTAGGCTGACCGAGATAATTTGTTCACCGGTCAAGGGCTTGATCTCTTCATGTCGTTCGAAATCTTGACGAACTTCCTCATAATCTGGATCGAACTCATCTTGGTCGTATACTTACGAATCCACTAGGTTTCCCTCCTCATGTATCCCCCATGATGACAAATTTGTTGGTCGTTGGTTATCGTCATCGGGTTGATTTGGGGAGCTGGAATCGAGGGTGGTATGCTCGAACCCGGGCTCGTTATAATAATATCTTCCAGCGGTGTAGCCGATAGGGAACACCTTCCGGGCTTTTCTGGAATTGCCCGCCGAGGAAATTAGAGCTGGCACAACCGGCGGAGGGCTTGAGCTGGACGGCTGAAGCTTGGTTATGAAGTTATCCATCATCTTGTGAGACATCCCTTCAAATCGCTCGGTTAGAGCACCGAGCTGTTCATTCAAAATCTCATGGACAACGGCGTTAATGTCGGCCATTGTCTTCACCACCAATCGAGTAATATGCGGAGGATCCGAGATAAATTTCCTGAAAAGCGACAAGTCAAGAGTAAGTACAACGAGCGAGGATAGAGAGCCGATCCATGACTTCCTTCTAGACTCAATGAACGAACTAGACATGACCAAAAGATCGCATCAGGCAATTTTCAGTTTCGTCGATTTTTACGAAAAAATACGTATTAATTCGCACGTTGGTCAAAATACGTCCAAATTTTACGAGCTTATAGTTGAGAAGATGATGAACAACTTTTAAGTTGGCCAATCGGACTAGAAATGAGCGGATCAAATCAGTTTAATGTGTCTTTTCGAAAAATCGCATTCAAAAAACTGTTATAACCGCAAGTAGTTGAAAAAACGAAAAGCCATCTTAAACTATGAATTTAATTCTGAAATTTTGTAGGATATTAGTTGAAACATAGATCTACAACTTTCATGTTTGGCACTTACTCAAAACTCGATCATAGAATTTAGTAAAAATCGTACAATAGGAACAAGCCAAATCAGAATTGAGGACAATCGATGAAATTGTAAAAACTACGGAAGCAAAGTGTGAAATTGGAAACAAGACAATAAGATTCATAAACAATCAACCTAAACCATGGACCAGCCCAAAATAAAAATGAGATAACATGGCGTGAGAGACAGGAAATTACCGCTCATAGGAAGAAAATGTCAATCACAAAGACATGCGCATGAATCGTGGATTCAAATTTTAGTTCTTTTAGCAAAATGAAATGAAGGACGAACGACATGTCGCAGCCTCGCGCACGTTCATCATGACTAGTTGCCGCCGCATACATAGTCATGACTAGTCGGGTCCAATCATCTCGGCTTGGTTCGGTCGACAAGGGCAACTCTCATGCATCATAGCCTCACGCGCATGAGAACAACCCTTGAGCCATTTTTTGAAGAACTCGGGATCCAAGTGGGATAACCTTTAGCGAAGCCTTACCGCCAAGGTTAAAGAACCACATAAATACCATCCTGAAACTATCGGGTGACCCGGTTCGGTCACAAGTCAAGGTGGTGTAGTGCAATTATATTAGCGGCATGCACGACATTTTAAAGGCAATCAGCACTCCGATAGTTCAAAATTAAAACTCTCATCACCAAGCCCGCAAAAACAGAGGTTAGCCACGAGACTCCTCCCCTTATAACTCCCTTTCCCGCAAAACCATTTAACACCTAGGGATTAAAATTCAACAAAAATTGCCAAACCAAGTGATTTTCTTTTTCATGAAATTATCTGGCCTAAGTCCTCTTTACCGGTCCCCAGTGAGTCGCTAAGTCAGTCGCGACCTAAAAAAAAATAAACAAAGTCATCTTTTTTCGGGCTAATGGATTATCAAAGTTAATTAATTAACTAACCTAACTCGGACTCTCCCAAGTCCATACCAAATCGCAACTTAAGGTTCGAATGATTAACATGCAATGTGATTTGAATTTGGAGTCGCCACTAATCATTTTCGGTAGGTCGATTAGAAACCTAAATAAAATAACGGGAGAAAACTATCTTATTTCGCGAACCGGAGATTAAAAGTCCGGGGACTTGGTTACATTAATTACAACTAATGCCCTTTCGGTACCTTAAAATTCATGAAACAAATAATGGATTTGACAAATTTGATGAATTCTACTTGAAGATCAAAGAATCAATTTTTTTGGATTTTTCTTCCCATGACATTTTTGAAATAAAAAAATTACATGAAATTAGGATGAAATAGGTTCAAGGTTACTCCCCAATTTGAACTCGTGCACCAAACTTGTGCTTCGGGCTTGTCTTAACCATTGGACCGATTTGGTGACTCGTTAGACCGAGAAATCTCTTGGTCCTATCTCTCCTTCACGCTTCTTTCTCAACTCGCTAGAATTTCATGAGACCGCAATCCGGGCGTTGATATTTTTCCCTTTTACTCTCCTTCTATTCTTGTACAATTGATGTCTCATCGTTGATATGCAATGTTATTTAACATAAAAACGTAGAGAGAAAAATCAGTGTAGAAAATCTGAGCTAATTTGTATTCGAAATTAAAGAAAGTCAAGGAATCACTTAACTTTTTTTTCATGGCGAGCTTGAACGATGGTGATGAACTTGTGGCTTGTGTTGATGGGTGCGAGAAATTGGCAATGGTAGCACCGAGCTTCAAAACTCTCATACCCTCTCAAAACTCTTTTCAAATTTTTTCTCAAGAGTTTTCTCTATTCTCCTCCTCCAAAAACTCTTTCAATTCTCTTTCACCCCAAAAATTCTCTCAATTCTCTTTCACTCCAAAAACTAGTCCGGCCTTTGTTGAATTAAGTTTGAATTATATGCCAATGCTATGTGGGATGATTTTTGTTTAGAACTAAAATTAGTTCTAATTTTTATGCAAGAAATAGATTAGTCAAAATTTTAGGTGTCAACAACGAGCACATGCAAGAATTCATGCCTGCCAATTGCACATGTTCAATGCACACCAAAACTATCACATGAGCAAAAATAGATAACCTAATTAATAAAATGCCGTTGATCCAATTTTTCACCGACCACCGAACAAATTAATTATGAAGATTAATTAAAAGGATTGCCAAAAGAGGAATTACGAAAATCTCTGCCCACTCCTCTTCATTTGGTCTGTAATTATAATTTAGTAATAAATAAATAAAATGCCAAAAAAAGGTATTACGAAAATCTCTTCCTTATCATCTCATTTTGTTCTCTAATTAATAATTTTACCAAAGCAGTAGAAACATACCAAAACACATAGTCACTATCCGTATCCTCTCTATCTGTAGTCTGTAATTAATAATTTTTCCAATAAATAACACAATTCCGAAAAAGTATTACGAAAATCTCCGTCTTTATCCTGTCCATTTGGCTTGTAATTAAAAATTTTACCAAATAAATAAAAACAATGCCAAAAAATTTATTACGAAAATCTCTTCCCCATCCCCTTCAAAAACACATTCGAACTTTGAGAGAGGTCAAATTAATTCCTCGTAGGAGTTCAATTAAATCCCGGAACAAGCAATCATCACATTGTCACTTTGTTGCTCGTCGTCACTCTTTCTCTACCTATATTATCTCTATTTATGATTGGGTATTCGAACTTCGAGATGTCCAAATAATTCCGTGCACAAGTCAAATCATTTTCGCGTGAGCGAGCGAGCGCGCTACGTTTCCAGGCATAAATATTTTACCCTTCACGCTTCATCGATAGATTCTACACCGATCATTACATTACATCCTGTTAACTAACGGTTAATTGACGGTTTTAGGATGTTTCATTAACCATACCTGACTAAGAAATATTCATATTTTTAAGGTCTCGCTGTGCATCCCACAAAGAAGACGATATTTTGAAAACGATGAATTTCTATATTTTGATGTTTTTCTTTTTGGTCAGATATATTTGGAATTTTTTTTTTTTTTTGTCGGAGATAAATTTTATATTTTGATGTTTAACAGGAACATTTATCGACCAGATCCCAATATTTAAGCACGGAATTCATCCCATTCAAATTGAATTTTTATAGGGACTTTTTTATATAATTATTTACAGGGTAAATGGAAAGCGAAAACGACGCCGCCAAAACCAAATTAAAAGGATAAGAGCGCGTTGTTCCGTTGGCTTTCTTCTATAAAATCCTTCTCTTGAAACTCAAATCCCGTACGCAAGCAAGAACCCTACTCTCCTTCAACTCTCTGCACTTCACTCACACACTCACCTCCGGCGACAGCTCTGTAAGCTTCCCAAGATACATGCTTTTGTTCCGTCGCTCTCGTTGTTTTCAAAACCATTTTTTTTTTTTTTGTTTCGTTCAATGACCAAACCTCGACGATCTCTCGATAGTGTTCCGGGTTGGTGATCCTGTTTTGAAATCGTCACTTCATTGACTAAACGATTTGGATCTTCATTCGTTCTGCAATTCCATGTTTCTTACTTCGATCCGTACCATTCGATAGTTTTTCATTTTAGCAGTTGTAAAAACAGTTTGTGAATTGATTCGTTATTTGTTTAAAATCACTTTTTTGGGACGTTCCAGCTTCGGTCGGAAATGTCGGACTACATCCATCAATGTCGGTCACCGACTGTACACAGCGATGCAGCCACACGCGAATTCAACCATCCGACAATAGACCCTAACCGTCCAGATCTGAACGATCCGATGGAAGATCAGGATCCGGATTCATCCGTCTCCAATTGCGTGAGCGTCCTCTCCGCCGATCAATCTGTCACTGCTCTGCTGCCACTCATCAGCAGTGGGTTGATGGAACTTGGTGAGGGAGACATGCTCCACCGCTACATCAAGGAGAGACTCCTCTCGCGGCTAGGTGCGCTTGAGGACCAAGTTACCGTGGCGGCAATCCACCGGAATGACTTCTCCAGTGTCTCAGCAAGAGCACGGGCCCGAACGTTTCAAGTTCACTCGCAGGCAGTGAAAAAGAAAGGCGGCAGCGGCACCGCCAACCTGAGGTACGCGTGGTACGCGACCTCAAGGGACGACGTCTCCAAGATCTTCTCATATGGCTTTGGCTACAGTGGGAAGCCTGAGAACAGTGGCCTGTATGGTTCTGGACTTTATTTTGCTCCTGAAATTCATCTTCTCGAGAGGTACAGAATTCCTTTTTTTTTTTTTTTTGGTGCATGTGATAATATTGCACAGGCCAAATGGACAATCAAGAGATTAAACAAAAGATGTTGATTTAGCATGTAATTTCCCTTTAAATCCATGATCTGTTAAATCAAGTAGAACCATGTATATTTAATCTATGATTGGCTGTGTTAGATCGGACCCTTCATATTGAATAAAAAATTGAGAGGTACAATTCGGAAAGTGGTACGATCACGAAGATATGTTGATTTAGACCGTTATTATGTTTCCCTTTTAATCTTCTGGTCGGGAATATGTTTCGCGAATTTTTTGTCTCTTGACTCATGATAATATGTTGTGCATGTGATCATAATGGCCTTAGATAGTCTCTTTGTGATGCTTTGGCAGCCTTAAGATCGCCCCTGTAGATAACGATGGCCTGAGGCATATACTGCTTTGTCGGATCATACTGGGGAAATCAGAGTTTGTCAATTTTGGCTCGGAACAGTCTCATCCTAGTTCTGAAAAGTATGATTCGGGCGTGGACGACTTATCAGCTCCAACGAGATACATCATTTGGAGCACTCACATGAACACTCATGTGTTACCAGAGTACGTTGTCAGCTTTAGAGCCCCTGGTTACTGCTTACGAGGTAATCAAATTGCTCTTTCTCATTTTTGCTTTTGCATTGACCATGTTTGTGGGTCTGACTTTGTCTGCATGAAAATCTAAATGCACTAGGGTTGTTGAGAACTCCAGAGAAGTCACAGAAACAGACTTTCCCTCGGATGCCATCTTGTATTTCGAGTTCGGAACTCTCGAAGATCTTACTTCCATCTGACGTCAATTGGATCTCTAAGTATTATAAGGATCAAAAAGTAAGTGCCACATTAACATTGTCATCACTTAGTTCTAATTTTTCAAAGCTTTGTTTTCTGCTTTCCTTTAGGTTCCGCTTTGTTTCGCAAAAAAAAGTGGTTTGAAAGACATTTTCCTAAAATTGAAGACAAAAATGAATGGACAAAAAATTTCTTCATCATTCACGCAAATATTTAGACGCAAATTGTTATCATTGTGACAACATTTTTCACTGATTAACTATTTCAAGCGATATATACGATTATTTTAAGGAAAGTATTTTTCAATTCACTTATTTTTCGTGAACTAGAGGAAGCCTAATGTTGGGATTTATCTCAAAACATGATCATCATTTTTCCAGAGAGGAAAGATTTCGAGGCATGTGCTTGCGCAAAAAGTCAAGCAAATTATAAGGAGGAGGATGCTGATTGGATTTATTAAAAGGGTCGGAGTTAAGGTGTGGATCATGAACCCTTTCGATAAACAGTTATTCGAAAGCACTTCTATGCCTATGATGTCAAGTCATGTATACAGGGACCTTGTTCCTGTTTTCATTGAGTTGACAGTGAATAGTTTATTTCATTGTACAGCAATTCGGGGCGTGAAGCGGCTGGTTATGGGACCATGGATGGACTTGAATAAGACTGGAGTGCAAGGCGTACAAATAAGACTGGTTTTTATTTTGATAAGTTCACAGCACACAGCGACGCGAGCAAATGATACACAAGATGTGGAGGAGGAGGAGGAAAACTTTTTTGGAATTTGTATGAGTTGAACGTGCGGGCTTCATTATAGTCTTAAACTTGGCATTCCCTATCTCACATGACTGTTTATTTTTCAATGGAGTATCAAATCTCTTCTTCAGTTGACATTCTATGGGAATATTTCATGATCTGTGCAATTATGCAGGAGATAATTACATTTTCATCGATTGACCGGTCACTACATAACCAAATCCTGAAACTTTTGTGGCAAGCCTTGATAAAATGCATAATTTAAAAAATAAAAAGAAAGGTGACTTAGGCTCCATTTGTTTCTTGGAAAATGAGTTATTTATTTTCCAATAAGTTATTTTTCAAGAAATGACAATCTTTTTCGATGTTCGACTTGAAACCTAAAAATAAATTGAAAAATATTTTTTGCCGTTCGGTATGAAAAATTGAATTTGATTTTCCAACGTGCACTCCTTTTAACAATTTTTTATTTATTAATTCATTTATTTTTTATTTCTTTTCTTTTAAAAAAATCTGTATTTCTATTTTTTAAAATTTTTTATCTGCTCTTTTTATTTTCTTTTTTCTTTTTCCTTTTTTATTTATTTTATTTTATTTTATTTCTTTTTCCTTCTTCTTCTACCGCTTGCCAACCACCGCGACAGCCGGGTTTGCCGGCCATAGCTAGATCTAGCGAGGTGAACTCGCCATAGGTTAGACCTCGCCGACTTGGGTGAGCAATCATGGCCGATCGCCGGCGGCCAGCAAAGAAATAAAAGTAGAAAACAAAAACATTATCTCAAAATAGTAAAATATTATAAAAAAAAAATCGAGAAGCAAGAACCTAGATTTTATGCCTGCCAATTTGCACATGTTCAATGCACCCGAAAACTTTGCGCAAAAAAAAATGCACCGCAAAAATATCACATGAGCATAGATAGATAAATAAATAAAATTACTCTAAAACAAATTAAGTGTGAAAATAAAATAAAATAAGGCAATAAAAAATATGTTAATAAATCTCTGCCCTATTCTCTCCATTTGATCTGTAATTAATAATATTTAACCAATTAAAAAAATGCCAAAGAAAGTATTTCCAAAATCACCGTCCATATCCTCTCCATTTGGTCCGTAATTAATAATTTTACCAATTGAACATATGCCAAAGAAGGTATTATGAAAATCTCTATCGCATCCTCTCCATTTGGTCCGTAATTAATAAACTTACCAACAAAAAAAAGTACCAAAGATGGTGTTACCAAAATCTCTGCTCTATCCACTACATTTGGTTCTTTATTAATAATTTTACCATAAAAAATCCAAAAATGGTATTACGAAAATCTCCATCCTTATCCTCTTTATTTCGTTTGTAATTAATTATTTTACCAAAGAATTTAAAATACCCATTTAAAATACCCAAGAGATATTATGTACATTTCTGCCACATTCTTTCCAATTGGTCTGTCATTAATGGTTTTACCAATTTACAAACAAAAGGGTGAAATGACAAAGAGTGGTAAAGGACAGGTCCAAGGGCACTTTTGATGTCAAAGGTTTGAAACTGAAATGGTTTCATTCTAAGGGAAGATTCACCTGCATCAGGTTCTTTTCTTGCTCGCCAATTTATTTCTTGGAATAGGAAGTCTGGCCTTTTCTTTGATGGGTATTATTCTCTTGGGAGTCTAGTTCTTTCCTTTCAGCTGTGGGAGTGCGTAAATCCCTGGGGAAAAAAAGAAGAAACATAAAGAAGATTGGAAAGTTTTTCTTTCGTTGAAAGACCTAAAAGCTCATGAACCCTCGAGCCGAAACCCTTGGAGAATCTACTGCAGAGAATCAAGTGTTTAGTTCCAGTGAAGATCGGGGTGGGTCAGGCACAAATATTTGTACTTCGTTTATTTTGCGAAAAAAATGAATTATTTGAAAAACATTTTTTGAAAAATGATTCTTTGTATCGCTTCAAGTAATCCGTCAATAAGAAATGTTTTTATTCTCGACAAAATTTTATATCTATACTTGAGTGAAACCGTAGATGGAAAATGGAGGGACTTGGCATTTAATTGCAACGTTGGTGGCAACACGGAGGACATTTTGACTAATGTTGAGGTCGGTTATAGAAAAGGCGAGCTCACGCAGTGACAGGGGCGAGAAGCTTTGGTAATGATCCGATGGTCTAAGATGGAGGAATGGAAGTTGATGAAGCACCTAATTTGATTGGAGACCATTCATCTAAGAAGATGGATGGCACAAAGGGCGTGTGCACGGGGAACTCCAGTTACTTGCTAGGCTCGACATGAACAGTTTCTCTCCTCCACGTGAACAACAACATACTTATGACATTGCTCGTGATCTCATATCCATCATCCACATTCCAAATTGGAAGACGGAACCTACTATGAGCCATGTTGTCATCCAATCTCTTGGCAATCCAAGGACCACACTGTCGTTGCAGCCTCATCTCTTTGTCTTTGCAGCTTAGTGATGACTCTCACTCATATATCTTCAAGCATGCTTAGGTGATTTGCACCTGATCCTCTATGATTTTGCCATTGAATGCTTCACGGAGGTTGTTGTCAATGATATAACTCTTGAATTCGTCCCTGAAAAAGGCTCTACATCAAATGTTTAGGTTCAGCATGGAATGGTATTTCAAAACCTTCCCTTACCAACTCAAACAACCCCTGTGCGTGAGTTCTGAAATCTACCATGTTGGTGCTCCTTGAGATGAGCCAAAATTGCTTCTGCAAATAACTAGTTATAAAGCAATTTAGCTGGAGAAATTTACGAAATGTGAAGCACCGATCAAACTGTTCATTAGGACTTGACATGTAACTTTTGTTTAATTTAGCTAAATGGCAATCTTGGCCTTTCTTAATTTAGATCTGTTATCAATGAGCAAGTGCGAGTGTTCCCTTGCTCATCTCAGAAGCAAGAACCTAGATTTTATGCCTGCCAATTGCACATGTTCTATGCACCCCAAAAAATATCACATGAGCATAGACAAATAAATTACTCTAAAATAAATTAAGTATGAAGATAAAATAAAATAAAATAAGACCAAAAAAAAAGATGTTAAGAAATCTGTGCCCTAATCTCTCCATTTTGTCTGTAATTAGTAATATTGCCGATTATTTAATTATGGAAAAAATTGTTGTTATGAAAATCACTGCCATGTCCTCCCCTTTTGGTTAGTGTTAATAAATATTTAACCAATTAAGAAAATGCCCAATAAGGTATTACGAAAATCACCGTCCATATCCTCTTTATTTGGTCCGTAATTAATAATTTTACCAATTAAGCATATGCCAAAGAAGGTGTTACGGAAATCTCTATCGTATCCTCTCCATTTGGTCCGTAATTAATAAACTTACCAATATAAAAAAAAGTGCCAAAGAAGGTATTACAAAAATCTCTGCTCTATCGTCTTCATCTGGTCCGTAATTAATAATTTTTACCATAAAGAAAGAACCAAAAAATGGTATTCCAAAAATCTCCGTCCTTATCCTCTCTATTTGGTTTGTAATTAATTTATTTTACCAAAGAATTTAAAATACCCAATGAGATATTTATGTACATTTCTGCCACATCCTTTCCAGCTGGTCTATCATTAATGGTTTTACCTATTTACAAACAAAAGGGTGAATAACAAAGAGTGATCAAGGACAGGTCCAAGGGCACTCTTGTCTGTTCGTACGGTTCAAAAACAACTCATCCCCGTGGTCGGCACCGCCTCCCATGTTTCTGCTTTTCTTATTCGATTCATTTTCGATCGTCTTATCAAGGCCCGTGAATTTTTAATTTTAGTGCGCTGATTATCCACAAATAGTAAACGAGTGATCTTTGCGTTCTCATTCTTTTTTATAGCGGGATTTACATGCTTCACGAGGTTCAATTAATACCGCATAATGGCTCAATTAATTCCGAGCGCGAGCGAGAGCCATCATGCATTGTGCATAAATAATTTTCCTTTCACGTTTCACCATAGATACTGTACCGGTCGCTAAACGAACCTCGCGAACTAGCGCTTTCAGAGTGCTTCGTAAGCAATACCTAATGAAGAAATATTCGTGTCTCTAATTTTCAGATCGTGCGTAACTTAATAAAGACTGTATTTTGCATGCCATGAATTTCTATATCTTGATGCTTAACAAGTGCTGATGAATACTCGGTTAACAAAAATCCCAATTGATTTACTGAACAAGAGAGACACTTCTACTTGAGCACGGAATTCCTCGCATTCAAAAATAAATTATTTTAAGTGATTTTTTGGATATTTTATTTCCAGGGAAAATGCAAAGCGAAAACGACGCCGTTGTGATGAAAGCTGACGCTTCACCACGGCACCGCCAAAGGAAAGTCAAAAACGAACAAGATCGTTATGCAATACGTGGGCGAGTGGCCTGACGGCGAGAGCGGTTCCTTTGGTTTTTCTTCTACAAAATCCTTCTCCTGCAACTCAAATCCCCTCTTCGTCTTCTTCAAGCAAGAACCCTCCTCTCGCTTCAACCCTCCGCCATTGAAGCACAAGGTTGCCGCAACGGACGCAGACCCACCTCTGTTTCTCTGCGTTCCTTGTTCGCTGTCCTTCTCTGATTTCTGTATCTGGAGAAATCGTGCGCGAGTCCTTCTGTCTTCGCTCCGGTCAGAGTGTTTCTTGAAGCCAAGGTAATTCAGTTCCCTGAACACCTCTGTAAGCTTTCCGATGATGCGTGCTTTTGCTGCATTTCGTCGCTCTCTCTGTTTTCGTAATCTTGTTTGCTTCGTTTCCACGACCAGGCCTCGAGGATCCCGCCCGAGTGTTTGTGATTCGCGAGGCTCTGTTTTGCCGATTGTCGTTTCATGAACCGAAAGTCCTTTTTTTTTTTATCTCCGTTCGTTCTGCGATTCCATTTCTTCTTTCTTCAATCCGCGCCAACTTTGCGTCTGTTGTTTTTGTGCTTTAGAAGTTGGGGATCGGTTTGTTGTTCGAAAATGGCGGACTACACACATCAACCACCGACTGTACACACCGCCACTCCTGAAGCAGTCGCTGCCGAATTCAACCATCCGGCAATCACTCCCAACCTTCCAGATCTCCACAGCCCGATGGACGATATCTCCGATTGCGAGAGCGTCACCTCTGCCGATCATTCTGGCACTGCTCTATCGCCGCTCATCGGCGCCGGGTTCATGAAACTCGAGGAGGGAGACGAGGCCCACCGCTTTATCAACGAGAGACTCGTCTCCCGGCTGAGTGCGCTTGGGGCGCAAGCTACCGTGGCGGCAATCCACCGGAATTGCTCCTCCAGTGCCTGGGCGAGAGCACGGGCCCAAGCGTTTCAAGTTTACTTACGGGCAGTGCAGAAAAAAGGCGGCAGCGACACCGCCAATGTGAGGTACGCATGGTACGCGGCCTCGAAGGAAGAGGTGTGCAAGATCATCTCCTATGGCTTTGTCTACAACGGGAAGCCCAAGAACAGTGGCTTGTATGGCTGTGGAGTTTATTTTGCTCCCGATGGTCATCCTCTCGAATGGTACCGGAACTCCTTTCTCTCTCCTTTTAATTGCGTAAATCTTTTGAGAGATACTATTTAGATTGTGGTTGGATCACGAAAATAAGTTAATATAGCACGTCGTTACATTTCTCGTATTAAGTTATGATAGGCTATGAATAATCGACAGATACTATTTGGAAAGCAGAACGATCGCAAAGACATGTTAATTTGACGCATTATTGTATTTCCTTTTAAGTTACGATCAGTTTAAATGAAGTAGAATGAGTATGTTCCGCGAGCATGTTGTTTCCGGACTCGTGTTATTATATTGTTGGTGTGATGACATTGGCCTTACATAGTTTTCCCGGAATGCTTTGGCAGCCTTAAGTCCGCCCCTGCAGATGAAGATGGCCTGAGGCATCTCTTGCTTTGCCGAGTCATACTGGGGAAATCGGAGCTCATCAGTTTTGGTTCGGAACAGTCTCATCCTAGTTCGGAACAGTACGATTCGGGCATGGATGACTTATCGTCTCCGAAGAGATACATCATTTGGAGCACCCACGTGAACACCCACGTGTTGCCCGAGTACGTTGTCAGCTTTGGAGCCCCTTGTTGCTCGAGAGGTAATCGAGTTTTCTTTTCTCGTTCCAGCTCTTGCGTTGACCCGCGCTTGTGTGTTCAGCTTTGTCTGTTCCGTCAACTGGTCTGATGATCTGTGAAAATCTATATGCACCAGGGCTGTTGACAACTTTGGAGGAGCCGCGGCGACCGACTTCCCTTGGATGCCGGTTCGGGTTTTGATTTTTCAACTCTCGAAGATCTTACGTCCATCCGACGTCGATTTGATCTCCAAGTATTTTAAGGAGCACAGCGTAAGGGCCGCATCAACATTGTCATCACTTGGTTCTTGTCTGTCAAGCATTGTTTTCTGCTTCCCTTTAATGTTGGAGTTTATCTCAGCGCATGATCATCATTTTCCAGGACGGCAAGATTTCTAGGCATCTGCTGGTGCAAAGAGTCAGGCAAATTGCAGGGGATGGGTTGCTGACCAGAATCATCAAAAGTTTCGCAACTAAGGTGTGGATCATCATCCCTTCGAAAATAACAGTAATTCGAAATCACGTTGACGCCTTTTGATAATTGTTTCTTTCTTGATCAAGTACATCTGTTTAGTATGGCATACATACAACATAGAAGTCACAACAGTAGTGAGAATAATTTGTTCTGATCTGCAGCAATCTGGCGCGCGAAGCAACCCGATTACCAGACCAGGGATGGACTCGAATGAGACTGGGATGCGAGGTGCGTAAAGAAGATCAGGTTTCATTTTGGTGAGTTCACAGTGTACGAGCAAATGGTAGACAAGATGTGGAGGAGGAGGAGGAGGAGGCCCATCCGAATCGGAGGACATAGCCGCCGATACTTAGATAGGAAAAAGACTTTCGGAATTTTTATGATGCGCCGTTGATTTTTTGGGTTGTATCTTTTTGCGCCGGATCGTAGAGTCATAAACCGTGGTCTTTCTTAGTCCCTATCTCACATGACCGTTTGCTTTCAATGGAGAATCGAAACTTTTCGAAAGTTAGACATGTTATGGGTATAAAATATCGTGTGATCTACGCGATTATCATGATAATTGTATTTTTCATTCTAACTTGTGTGGCAAGGCTCTCGACGGAAAGGAAGGAATCGTGTGCTTCAGCTTTGATCCCTAAGCCAGCCTTTCTGTAATTAAATGATGCATCTTTATGCAGGCGTGGTCCATGATTTTTCCCCATTTCCTTTATGGGCAAGTAAGCTTAGTTTAGTAATAGAGGGTAGATTAGTCACGTGAGTGTTTTCAATTGGTCGTTGACTTTTCATCGAAATGGCGGCCGGCTTTGGTTTAAAGATAAGACTCGGTTTTGGGTGTGTTGGAAAGGTGCTGGCTTTTGCCTTTTCAGATGGAGAACTGCAGCTAGAAGTTTTCCTCCCTTGGAAAAGAAGCACATATTCCTGCTCCTTGGAGGTCAGATTCGGCCAAAAGGGTCTCTTTTTTTTTTTTTCTTGCAAAATTCTTTCTTTTGTCGGAGCTGACGAATACTTCGAGAAAACTTATTTTTGACATCGAAAACGCCCATGTGAGCTTAGAAAAAATTGAAGTATGATCCGACGACTTATGCAATGTCTATTTCTCCGATTTCATTGTGATCGTTCGATTCAGGTGCGATACAATCCTTCACCTTTGAATTGATTAAAGGATTAACGTCATGAAAATCCTAAATTAATACATTTATGTCGATTTATCGTAAATTATTTTTTTGACCACCAAAGACACTAAATCGATACACTTATGACAAATTTATCTTCCTTTAGTACAAAAAAAAAATCAAATTGATATACCCGTGATAAAAAGAGGATAAAAATTCTAAACTAGTATACTTGTTCACCGCCATATGTTATCTAAGTCAGTAATTTGACAATAAAAGAAAACCAACTTAGGGTAAATTTGACGGGTATATCAATTTGAAGTTTTTGATGGTCAAAAAAATAATTTACAGTAAATTTATCATAAATTTATCCGTTTGGAGTTTTCCATAATAGGAAGTTAACAATCCTCGATTGAATTGAAAAGGAGAAGGAGAAAGATAAGAGTATGGAGGAAGCCCAAGCCCAGTCGCCGTTTTTTTCAGGATAAGGTGGAAACAGTTTGTATTTGGACTTGGACTTGGCTGCGTTGTTTGTGATTATATCTATTCCCAGCCTTGGGGCTCAAGCAAAAATGATGTAATGGAGCAGCAGCAGCAGCCAAAGGTCAAAGGTTTGAAACTGGAACAGTTTTCAATTCAGGGGAAGGATTCAAATGTCTCTGGTTCTTTCTTGCTCGCCGATTTATTTCCCGGAATAGGAAATCCGGACAGCGCAAGGCGATTGTACGCGACACCATCGTCGTGTTCGGTTTGGACAGTTCTTCTCGCGTGCGGGGGCCCGCTTTTTATCGACCTGGCTGCTTGCTTTCTTACGGTTAAGGCTAGAGTCTCTTTTTTCCTCTCTTCTGAGGAGGAATGGCAATATTGCTAGGGGCAATTTGCAGACGATTTTAGTTGTGTGAACTAGATTAGTGTCATAGCTTGGCTTTCGGTTTGGATGGTCCAGGGGGAACCAGTAAATTTGTTGTTGGAGGCTCTAGGAGAGTTTCCGAGGTTTCAAATGCAATATTTAGCGGCAACGGTCCTCGATGCGGCGACGACCGACCCGCAAAGCCTAGGTGAGGTCTCGGGGTTGCCGGGCAATGATTCTCGGGACGCCTTTTAAGCTCCCGAGTAATCGGGCAATCAGGAAACGGGCGGGAAGTGCCCCGCGCCGGCCGATGATGCGTGGATGGATCTCAGCACATTGGGCTGGGATTGCTTTCGAAATCACAGCTCTCATGGGCTTTTCATTGAAGCTAAACAATGAACTCTTGAGGCAAATTTTTAGAGAGAGAGAGAGACTCAGAACTCTGCTATGATTCAACCATTAAACAATGCAATCTGCCCGCAGAGCAACAAACTGCTCTCCCTCTCTTTATTGACCTTTCGCCCCCCTCAAATTGTGATTTCGGTTGGTTTGCTGACCTTTGCTTTGTTTCATTTCTGGAACAAACAAAGACTCCAATCCAATCCACCTCCTCCTTCTTCTTCGTTTTCGCCTCTCGGGGTTTTCGAGAACTACGCGATAACAGCAAGAAACCCCCAAAAAAAATAAAAAAACGAAGGCGTTCTCGCGGAATTTGAACGAATGAAGAACAAATCGAAAATTTCATAGTCCTATGTTTGTTTAAATTACGAGGATAAGGAGGACAGGCTGTCTCTTACATGACCCTTACATTCTTGCCATATGCTAAACAAAAGATGGCTGCTGGGACTCGATTGCAATATCTCTTTACCTGCCCAGAAAAGTCTAATCCCACTCCGCTCTTGCTGTATCGGAGAACGAGGGCAAAGCTGAAGCCGGCCGTGGCGTTTTCCTTTTCTTTTTTTTAATTAATATCACGAAAAAACTCTAAATTAATACACTTAGAATAATTTTTTCCTAAATTATTTTCTTGACTACCAAAAATCCTAAACTGGTATAGCTTTAACAAATTTACCCTAAACTGGTATACTAGTGACAAATTTACCCTCCGTTAATTTTCGTTAAATTTTATCTTCAAATTGTTAAGTTGAATGAGACGTGGCAATTGTAAAATATGCACGTTTTGGGTTTTTACCCCTTTGTATCAATTTAGGTTTTTCGTAGAAATAATCTACTTTAACGAAAATCAAGAAGGGTAAATTTGTCACATGTGTACTAGTGTGGGGTTTTTAATGGTTAAAATAATTAATTTGAGGTAAATTTATCTTAGATATATCGATTTGAGATTTTTAGCTATCAAAAAAATAATTTTGGCTAAATTTGTCAAGAATGCCTAGTTTAAGATTTTTTGTGATCAAAAAATTAGCTTAAGATAAATTTATCATAGGTATTAGAATTTTGTGATATTAATTTTGTTTTAAAAATTAAATAATGATTTGAAAAAACAAATTAGGTGGGGAAAAAAAAGAAAAATAGTTTGGTAATGTCAATTAATTTTTATTGTCCAAAAAATGTCAGTTAATTTTTCTGTTCTCGGGAACAAATCGGTGGCCATGAAACAAAAAACATTTAAATTATTTAAAAAAAATTATTACAAACAGGCCATATTTTTTTCAAATATCGCAAAAAATAGCAATTTTCAGCCGAAAAAGGAAAGGAAAATGCTAGAAAGAATCTGGCAATGACTGATTAGAAAGCACCATTCATGGCACAAGTCGTGAGGATTCAAATGGCTGCTGTTTTATTTATTGACCAAACCTAACTCATGAGACCGCCAATCCCATGGTTTTCTTCTAACGTAACCTTCCCTTGACTAATTCAATCAAATTAGTTAATCAATCCCAAAATACCAAAATCTTTAATATAATATATATAACGAATCTTGAGCTCACCCTCTAACATTGACTTAGAACCCTAGATTAATATATGGCGTTTTTCAATTTTGGGGCTTCAATTGCTTAAAATTCGAGCACCGCTACTCGGGCATACGATTCGAAATATGTGAAATATCGCGACATTATCCAATAAACATACTTTTCAATCCATAGTCTTGTGCACACATTTGTATTTCCTTCTAAAGGTCTAAGCTTTTTCAGCCGAATTATTTCGTTGCTATGGAGCGAGCCATCTCACCCTTTTATTGGGGACGCTAGTATTATAAATGCGGGGGTAATCTAGGGTGAGCATGGTTCCGGTGAAAGAGAACGAAGCAAAAAAATCCGAGTAAAGAGAGTTGGTTATGTTGCCGGTTCAAAATGCTTTTAAGATTCCAACGGTTTAGTTCCATTACCTAAAACCGGAACTGAACCTGGTTCTGAAAAAATTTTTATATTTTCCTTATAGATGTTTGTTTGCACGTAACCGTTGAAACTATTGATTAATGCTAAGTGTATAATTTGGAGCCAAACAAATATTTAGGTTTATGATTGATAAACTTTTCCAATGGATTGAAGAAATTTCGTTTGACTAAAATTATTCACCTCTATTTCTCTTAGATGTTGTAGCGTTCACTTTTATTTTGCTTAACTAAAAACGAAAAAATAAAATAAAATAAAAAGAAATTGATAGGTTCTCGAATACTCGAAACTTTTTTCCAAACAAATCATTTTTTTGTCCACCAAAATTAATTTGTGAGGAAGCATGCCCCTAGTGAGAATTGGGCTCAAGTAGACATGTCCAACTTGGGTCTCACCCCTAGGGTAATCGACTCGCGCCCGTTGACGCGAGCAAAAAATCCGAGTAAAGAGAGTTGGTTATGTCGCCGTTCAAAATGCTTTTAAGATTCCGCTTGTTTCGTAGGGAATGAATTGTTTGAAAAATATTTTCCTAAAGATGTTTGTTTGTAACCATTGAAACTATTGATTAATGCTAAGTGTTTTCAATCCGGCAATCACTTATAAGTAATTTGTTGTGGATGAAGAAATTTCGTTTGTTTATTCAAGCGATGCACGTAATCATTTTTAGTTAGATTTTTCAAATCATTCATTTTGACCCAACGGAAGCTTTTTTCCAAACATGTCATTTTTTTTCCACCAAGATTAATTTGTGAGGAAGCATGCCCCTAGTGAGAATTGAGCTCAAGTGTAGACCTACTACAAAGTTGTGAAGAGAATTCCAAGCACTTTTGCAGTCGTGTGATTCAGACGTCTTTCAATATCAGTGGTCGGTGGCTATTAATAATATTGGTGTGAATGGATGATGACAATGATAATAATAACTAGTAATAATAATAATAATAATAATATTAATTATTATTATTATTATTATTATTATTATTATTATTATTTTGGCTCGAGCATTCTTTTTTAATTCATTATAAAAGGGAGTCCCAGTCATCTACTTTATGGGCCAAGAGACGTCCCACGCGGCACAGCCTCGCCTTCTTCCTGGCCCAACTCCTTTTCACGCTTCTCTTGCGCCTTGTCGTGAAATGATGAGATGGGGGATGGAAATAATAAATGTAAACTCTAATAAACAAATATATATAAATGTGTAAATATTTTTTTTTATATATTTTTTTTCTTTTTCTTTGTTCGATATTTGAAAAGTGTTGATGCCTACTTTACGTGTTATATAAAAGGGTTAATACCACGAAAAAAAATGTCATATTAATATATTTATTACCTCAAGTTATTTTTTTATCACAAAAATTTTAAATTGGTACACTTATAACAAATTTATCTCAAACGAATTTTTTTGACCACCAAAGACCATAAATTGATATACTGATAAATTTATCTCAAACTAATTTTTTTTATCAAAAATCCCAAATTGGTACACCTATGACAAACTTACACTCTTTTAGTTTCCGTTAAATTTTACCATCAAATTTTAATTGGATGACACGTGACAATTGATGGGCGCACCAGTTTTGGATTTTTACCATTTGTTTGTCGCAGATGTATCGGTTTGAGATTTTTCGTAACATTAACCTAATTTAACATAAACTAATGGAGGGTAAATTTGTCGTGTTCGGATTTAGGGTTTTTGGAGTAAATTTGTCAAATGTATACTATTTTTAGATTTTTTGTGGTCAAAAAAATAATTTGATGTAAATTCATCATAAGTGTACAAGTTTAGGATTTTTCGTGGTATTAACCATGTATAAAATTGACTTTTTGAACTCATAAAAATTCAGTGTGAGTACACTAATTGCTGAACTTCTTCTTTTTAGGTTGATTATCATCGACAATGAAGATAAATTTATCCTATTTTGCTCGTTTTGGTTCATTTTCTCTCTTTCTGCACGGCACTTCATTCCAATCCAAAACATGGAGGTGTATTGACTTGTAAGATCAAATTAATCGGGATCACATTTACCAAAAAGCAATCGAATTAACTATTAATAAAGAAATCAGTCATTTGGGGCCGTTGAAAAGGCAGTGGGAACATAGTTTTCCTTAATTTTTCTCATGGATGTAACCCCGTTCCCATTTAATTAATTTGATTTGAATTCGATTTTCTCAATCAGTATTGTTAGAATATCATCTTTCCCTCTCAATAAACTGAAAATTCCTAGAATTGAACAAGTCCTTCGCGCTTTGATTGGTACCTTCAATGACAAATCTTGAATTAAGTACTTCAAGGGCGAGTTCGATATGAATAATAACGTTCTCATTGTTAGCTTAAAACTAAGTATTATGATGAACGGACTTACCTTCATTCAAAACTTTAAGCCAACGAGTTATGAGGTCAATCAAAATAATGTTAATTAATTGTTCGCAATTCTTCCCGATACAAGATTTCTCTAGCGAACTCACTCACGCATGCATCTTAATATTAACTTTGACATTCAAGTACCAGTCATTTAGTACACAATGTACAGCAAAACCGTTGGGTGAAAGCAAATTTTTTTCTTTGCATAGGTTGTGATAGGAGAGACTTAAAAAGTCGATAGATCCCTTATGAAAAAGCACAAATTCAAGGCGACCAATCCAACCACAAAAAATTTGACCAAAAAACAAAGAAATAGCCACCAAATGAAAATTTCCAAAGGCATCCTCGAAAATGCTGTATTTTTCACGAGAAAAATGAGATATTTGAAAAATATTTTTTCTAAAACTAATCGCTTGTATTGTTTGCAATAATTAGTGAATGAAAAATATTTTCATTATGGGCAATACTTTATGTCTAAATATTTCCATGAGCAATATAAAAAAAAAACTTCGGTCATTTATTTTTATAAGCGGTCATTTTTATAGAAAAATAATAATTTTCAAACTATTCACTTTCGAGAAATAAACGGAATTAATTTAAATTTTTTCCTTTTTTTTAACCTAATCGAGGATAAGATTTTTTTTTTTTTTCCTGTTCTATTCTATTCTATTCTATTCTACTATAAAAGCCATACTATGCGCGCTATATGCCGTGTCGCAAGTTGCGAAACCATACTCCCTCATCACGCGTCCTCACTTACACTCCCTCGAAAGTGAGGATTCGAACCCCTCACCGCCCTCTTCCCAAATGGGATTGACATACAAGCGAAGCGACCTCTTCTCCTTTACGCGTGCCGTGTTTGTTTATTCGATATCGTGTGTCATGCAGGTCACGTGTTGACTACAAAACAAAAAAAGGGGCGGGCCTTTCTTGTGCTCGATTAAGCATTAAATTA
Source organism: Rhodamnia rubescens (assembly GCA_021437795.1). Classification (NCBI taxonomy): domain Eukaryota; kingdom Viridiplantae; phylum Streptophyta; class Magnoliopsida; order Myrtales; family Myrtaceae; genus Rhodamnia; species Rhodamnia rubescens. The sequence continues at coordinate 5,096,954 of JAILYA010000002.1, read as the reverse complement.
ACAAAAAAGAGAGAAGGTTAGCAATTCAAATGATAATTAAATCATGTAATGCGGAATACAACTACTGCTGTCTAGCTCGTATAAAAGAAGTGTAGCGACTCGCAAGTACCAGAAGCAATCCCAGTCTCATCCCTCGCCATCCTATCCAAAGCCAATGGCTTTCCTGCTTTTTCTTCTTCTTCTTCTTCTTCTTCTCCTCTTTTGATTTTGATTTTTTTTTCAATGAGGACAAGGTTAAGAAAAAAAATCAGACACGTGTGAACACGGTACCCGTCCATTTGGGATGATATGAACACACACACAAAAAAAAGGTTGATCCGTCTGGAATGGGACGTTGCGTGCGATCAAAGCAAAGCAAAAACTCACGGCTTACCAGGGAGCCTCTGGAGGACATGCCACTATTTGCGAAAGCAAAACGCGGCAATCAATTCTTTAAAACAAGTTTAACTCTTACGACCCAAAAAAGGGTCTAAAGAAGTAAATTATGGCGAGGAAAATTTTTAAATAAGGTTTTGAAATATTTTTATTTTTTTTAATAAGGACCTAAAGAATTTTCTTTATTTCAAAAAAAGCATGATCAAAGATTTTTTCGTCATTTACACACTCTCGAATTTTTTCATTTCCCTCGTTTCTTTTCTTTTGTTCTTTCCTCTCTTTTTTTCCTTTTTTTCCCTTATAGGGCTCCAGCCCTCGCCAGCCACAAGCGAGGTGGTCGTTGAGGGCGGCCTCACCTAGGCAAGGCCTTGTCCGCAACCCGCGAGCCCCCGCTTGATGCCAAAAAAAAAAAAAACTAAAAAGATAAAAATAAAATAATATTAAAAAAATAATACGATGAAAATATCATTGGTGATATTCTTATTTAAAAAAAATCATGTGCCTTGGTATTTTTATTTGGAATTTATCCTTGCAGCAATTGCCCCCCATTGTTGTTTTTCCTGAAATTCACATTTTGCTTGCGTTAACGGCAATTAATTAAAAAAGATGTAATGAGAAAATCAAATTTCCACAACCACTTGACAGCTATATATATCTCCCCCGAACCAACCCCACGCTGTCTCCATTTCCTCTCTCCTGTCTCTCTCTCTCTCTCTCTAAAAGCAACAGAGAAACAGAGTACATGCAAAGATGCAGGCATCAGCGGTACTCTCCCCATCCCCAAGCCTCAGCAGCTACTCCACAGGCAAGCTCGCCGAGATCGCCGCTCGGGTCGTCGACGAGCTCGGGCTCGATTCCGACCCGTTCTGTTTTGACGACATGAATTTCGGTGGAGCCAGCACCGCACAGTCGCAGCCGCCTGGCGAAGAAGCAGGGGGCGAGGAGAGCGATGGCACCCAGTTCGATAACGAGGACGTTGAGGAAGAAGAAGAAGAAGAAAAAAAAAAAGTTCGCTTTCGTGTGCGGTGGGCCAGGCTCGTCTCCGATTTCCGCCGATGAGATCTTCTACAACGGCCAAATTCGGCCTGTGTACCCGGTCTTCAACAGAGATTTGCTTCTGAACGGAGTCTCGTGGAGAGAGAAGGACGAAGACGACTCGAAGAAGACGACGAAGCTCCGGCTGCCGCTGAAGAAGCTCCTGAGCGAGGACAGGGAGTGGACGTCGTCCTCCTCCTCCTCCTCCTCTTCCTCGGAATCGGACGAGCTGGACGGCCTAGCTCCAGGATCCTACTGCGTGTGGAGGCCGAAACCGTCGCGCGACCAACCCTCGGCTGCGGCGGCGGCGGCAGCCGCCGCGACCAAGCGCTGCGGGAAGAGCAGCTCGACGGGATCCTCGAAGCGGTGGAGGTTCAAGGACCTGCTGCTGAACCGGAGCAACAGCCGCGGCAAGGACACGTTCCTGCTCTTGGCGCCGAGCAAGAAGAGGGACAACAAGATCGGCGAATCGAACCGGGTCGTGGCTGTGGCGGAGGACGACGACGGCGGCGGCGGCGTCAGCGCCAGACCTCCCGACGGGGAAAAACGGCGGGCAAGGACGAAGACAAGAGGAAGCCGCTCCCGCCTCAAAGAGCGGGCCTCGTCGGCTTCCTCGCCACCGCGAACGGGCTGAGCAGGAACTTGAATCTGCACCCATTTTGAAGATCGCTTCATCTCGGACTCTGGTGAGCGAAGATTTTTGGCGCTGCATCTTCTTCTGGGTAGGTTTCGTAGGTCGATCTCTGGGATTTAAAGTTTGGATTTTTGGCTTTGGCTTTGGATTTGGTTTTGGTTTTGGGGTGGGGGGGGGGGGGTGTTTATATGTGTAAATTACGATTAAACCAGAGTGATTAACTGCAATGGAAAGGCATAATCCCAATGCGGTGCTTGTTCAATGTTCTCTTCTCTTTATTAAAGCTGCAAAAGCAGTTGCGATCATGTGCAGAAGATAACCTTCCTTTCCCTTTTCCTCTCTGGAGAGAAGATCCTCCTCCTCCTCCGTCCACGTTTTCTCGCGAGCAGAAGAAAAATTAAGTATTTCGAAGCCTACTAAATAGAGAACAATAATTAATTTTTATTAAGATTAATATCGTTAAAAAAATTTCAAACTGATGTGATAAATTCATTTCGAATTGATTTTTTTTACCACAAAAAATCTCTATTGTAGTACACTTGCGACAAGTTTGTCATTCGCTAATCGTTGTTAAATTTTACAGTCAAATTACAAAATTGAATGACATGTGACAATTTTTTTTGTGTGAAAGACATGTGATGACAGTTGACGGGTATGCCCATTTAGGATTTTATCTCTGGTTGCCATAGTCTGTATTAATTTTGATGCTTTTCGTGAAATTAATCAAATTTAACGAAAATTAACGAAAGGTAAATATTTCACAAGTGTATCAATTTGGAGTTTTGGTAGTCAAAAAATTATTTCGGGATAAATTCATCACAGGTATACCAATTTTGGATTTTCGACGGTAAACAGATTAGTTCGAAATAAATTTATTACAATTATATTAATTTAAAATTTTTCCATAATATTAATTCTTTTTAATAATGTCCGATGACTAATTAATAATTAATTCATCAAGTTTATGAGGGGATGCCTTGCAAGCAAGCGGGAAACTAGAAGTTTGACGTGACGGAAGTGCGATTAAGACAAATTACAATCAAAATATATATAAATAAAGTCACCATCCACATCAAAGTACTTTCATAAAATAAAAATAAATGGGGTTTTAAAAAAAAAAAAAAAAGAAGCGGAAGGAAATCGTCAATCAAGCTCACCGAAGAATGAAGCCCAACAGCGACGGCACAATTGCACAATCATATGAGTTGACGTTCTTGGGGCTCCCTTGATTTCTGTCGGTTGCCGTGAGAATTTCGGGGTTCGTACCTAAAACACGACGCGTAGGATTAGCGACGGCGAAGCGGGCGGAAAGGCATCGGAGAAAACGTCGCCGCCGCCGTCGGCATTATGTTCGTCGGAATAAACAAACCTACGGCCAGCTGTTTCGGATCCGACCAGCTCCAGGATTAGCCGACAGGAGAGACCGGCGACAGAAGACAAAGAAGGAAAGAGGCGCTCCCTTACCACACAAGTCTAAAATAAGATTGAAAATTTTTCGAAAGGAACCTCTTTTTTTTTTTTTTTTTGGTCGGACAAATGGAAGCTCTTGAAGCACTATTTATTTGGCAAAAAAATAATAATTCAAAAAATATTTTCATAAAAAATGCTAATTTGTATCGGCTTAAAAAAATTAGTAGATGAAAAGTGTTTGCGTTGTCGATGATAATCCATGTCTGAATGGTGGACGACGAAGATATTTTTAGTTCATTCATATTTTTACGCAATATAAGTTAACGATTATTTTTCAAAAATAATTTTTAAAATTTTTCATTTTTCGCGAAATAAATGCATCTCAATGTCGACAAGGTAAGGGAGCGATGTGACTATCAAAATTGCATTTTGTGTAACCAATGCACCAGGTTATTCTCGATAACACTACTCGCCATGGCGATAACATTCTCTTGAGCTAGCCAGCTTGTTTTTCTCATTATGCGGTTCGTCACGAAATCAATGACAATTTAGACACTTTAATCGGGGTTTCCCGAGTTCTTGAAGTGACTTTGGCCTACCGCGAAATATGGGGCTCTCCAGGATGATCGAACGCGGAAAATTTTCGAGAAGAAGAGAGAGATTCATAAGAAACTACTTATTGTGATTTCATGGGATAACAACATAAATGATCATTCAACTTTAGTTCAACATGCAATATCGTCTCGCAATGTCGTTTCCGAACTTTGACCCAATATGCAAAACCGTCGGTAAATTTTTAATTTGTTTAATGAGGTCCCCGAACTTTCGGTAACTATTCAATGTAGCCTATATGCAATATGAAAATGTTTAAGAGCTCAAGGACCACATTGAACATTGCATCAAAGCTCACAAGGCACGTTCAAGGACGACATTGCGCATTTGATCAAAACTCATTGATTGCGTTGAAAAAAATTAAAAATTCGAGGACCAAGTGTGTCATTTGCGCTTCCCCCTCTAGCTTATGCAATACGTCGGATGCTAAAAAGATAAGGAGGAAGAAGAAGAAGGAGGAGGACGAGAGGGGCCATAAAAAAAAGGCGTGTCGATCAAGTTCACGGCATTCCAATCCCATCGATCCCATTCTAAGGCGAGAACCCGACCCGCCATCGGAATCAAACGCAGCTTCCGCCTTCCCGGGCCACACATTCCTCACGAAAAAGGAGGGAAAGAGACTCTTCCCAAGTTTCACGTTCACCGTGAAAGCAGAAATTAACAGGATTTATGAACAAAGCTGGAACGCTGCAACGGTCTTGGTCTCTTTTCTTGTCTCTCTTTCTTCTTTTTTTTTTTTGTTCATGCCAATCCCGTCCCGATCACACGGCCTTGACCTCGGAACTTGCGCCAATCTCTCTCTGTGCTGTGAGAAAAGTGAGAGAGAGGTGATGGAAAATTGAAATTGAAGGTGAAGTATCCTGGCAAGTGGGGCTTGAAAGGAAAATTGAAGTGAAATGACTGGGTAACGACGAAGAACGTTCCCACAAACAAAAACAAAAGACCAAAAAAAAAAAAAAAAAAAACACCAAAAGATTCTTAAATCCATTGCATTTTTAGATCTTTCAATTTGGTCGATCTACTCCTAAACCTTTGACAAGTTCATTGTGCTGACGTGGACTTCGATCGTCTTACGTAGTATAGATGACGTTGACGTGGTATAATTTTTTTGGCTTTTCTTTCTATAGAAATCGGATTTTTTTAAAAAAATTTTCTTAACATATTTGTTTTCCTTTCATTGTGTCGGAAAAGGGTACCGGCGAGGGCCGCCTTGCCAAGGGCTATGGCAAGGGCATCCGCGCCCGCACCCTCGGCTAGCAAGGCCGCCTTGTGGTCGCTAGCACAATGGAAAAAAAAAGAGACTAAAGTGAGAAGAGAAAAAAATAAATAATAATGAAAAATTTTAAATAAAAAAATCAAAATATTATCCACGTCAAAGTTAGTCGTGCCACTTAGGATGTCCGGCGTGCACTTTAGCCTAAGAGATTTCCGGGTAAAAGGATTGAATTGGCACATTGTCAAAATATTTAGGACTAAATTAGCCAAATTGAAAAGTTTAAAATTGAATTGGCATATTATCAAAATGTTTAAAACTAAATTGGCCAAATTGAAAATTTTAGGACTAGATAGGCATATTGTCAAAATGTTTAGGATTAAATTAGCAAATTGAAAAGTTTAGGAGAATTGGCACAAATACAGTAGATTTAATTTTTTTTTATTATAATTTTCCCCACAGTATAGTATTCTTATACAATTGATAGGCTTCTGCTATCCAATGCTCATTACGTGATCATCATAAATGCAAATTTTTGTAACAAGAAGACATTATAAGGATTATTTGTTGGTGTGGAAACTGTTTACGAGAAATTATTTTTCAACTTTCCAGCATTTGGAAGACGAAGAAGTAATCGGTCCACGGAAGATGTTTTCCATGGATTGAAAACAACAAACTTAGATTGGGAAAAAAATAGCTTCCCCTCCTAGAAAAACGAAAATCATTTCCCTTAAACTGCCAAATAAATGATTTCCGTAGACAACATTTTTATTTGTCATGAAATCTTCGGTGAAACAAACGTGCCCCTAAATAAATAATGAGAGAGGCGCATAACATTGCACCTTCTAGAAAACTAAAATCGAACGATTGAACATAAGTAGGAAGAAAACATAAAGATAGCGCATAGAAGGCTTTCCCGTTTTCTCTATGGCACGTCATAATGTTCGTCACGTCGTAATTTCAATTCAAAAGTACGCAACGTGTACACACCGGTCGAACGATTTGTGTTTACTTCTCGCGACAGGACGAATACCAACTTTCAAGAAATGGTTCGATCGCAAAAGTACCCGGCTTGACTTACTCTATTTATTCCCAAGAGTTAGGTTGGGAATTCATTATCGACATGCTGTGAGGTAGTAGACAGATTGCTATAACTTTATGCGTTTTGCCGAATTAGGCATGTAGAATTTGCTGTGCAGTCTTGTTCCAAATCCTTTTCATTATGTGCGCTTGTAGTTAAGGATTGCTTGTGGAATTTAGCTGGCCATGTGCACAAGAGCCCCACCTCAAAAGAAAAGTGTCAATTCTCTGTCGAAAGGGATGATCTTACTGAATTCTCTTCAATCCCCAAATTCTCTCTCGCGGATGAAAAAATTATCCAAAAAATCTTATGCCTATTTACACTTTTGTCAATTCAATTCGATCACAAATCTTTTAATTTTGCCAATTGAGTCATCAACTTTTTTCACATTTCACCAATTGAGTCCCTCCGACAAACTTTTTGGCGGAAATCGGCGACGTGAACGTTACGCGGCGATTGAACCAGACCGACATGGATAATTTTTAAATAATGACTCAATTCAACGTTATAAACGTTCCCAAGAGAGAGAGAGAGAGAGAGAGAGAGAGAGAGAGAAGAATGCTATGGATAGGGTAGAAAAGGAACTCATTCCTTCTCTTTAAGCAGAATTGAGCTTTCATGGAAAAAGAAGATAGGATAAGATGCTTTAACAAAGAGCTAGCCCCATAGAGTTGCAAACGCATCTGTCTCTGTCTATGCATTTGAGCCTTTTTCCCTTTCTGGGTCAGCAAAAATGAAGTCCATGATCTGGATTACAGGTAGCTCATCATTTCATATATCATATAGACTGTTAGGCTATTCATTTGAAAGGAAACCTTGTGCAAGCTTTATTTTTAAAACTTTTCATCCCTCCTTTTTCATCTGCATTGGACATTTCAAAAAACAAACACACACAAATGAAGATTGCATATATGTACAGAGCAACCCAGATTCATGTCCTGGTGCTCCTACATGCATGGTGTCAGCTAGTTCCATGGCTAAACGAGGCAACTGGGTCTGATGGGTTTTGACGTTAAGACGAAAAGATCCGAGAAAACAACAGGCGAAATGAAAAATCCAACTTGCAGATATCAGGTGCCTCCAACTTGTAGCTGAACTTCTAACATATGCCGACGTGGGAGCGAGGTTTGATCATGCAGCGAGATGTGCACATTTAGAAGCTGCTCACCGTGTGAACGATATCGATGTTTTACCACCTTGTAGCCCAAAAATGCTATAACAAGTTGCTCAAAGATTAGATCAAAGCGTGAAGAAAATGCAGACAAGGGGAAAGGTGAACTTGGACCTTCATTCAGAATTGTGAAACTAGTGAAAGATGTTCTTGGAATTGGTCATTAAATCACGTTTTCCTCTTCTGCCGACTGAACCACATGTGTTGACCCATTTGAAAACCTTCCCCGAGGTTGTTTCATTCTATACACCATTCCAAGAGGATTTTTGCCGGCCGAGCTCTCACTCATGTGAGAACAGGAGTCCTCCTGGCGGATAGCTGCAAATTTGCTGCATAATCCCGAGCCCACAAGTCGTAATGTATGATCTCCTCAAGGGAAGGTGTCTCGACCAGTTCTTCCCTATGTTTATTGCAAGTAAGCTCTACGACCTTGAAGATGTCCAGGTAGCTTATCCTGACAAAAGGAAAATCATTCATTCAAAAAAGACCTACAACACATTAAAACTGACTTGAGCAGGGATTATGGGAGTCATGTCTATATGAAGAGAGAGATCAAACATGCAAGTTATAATACACATTAGAATGCAACCAGCACCGGCTTTTTCCAGATCGGTAGGTACCATAGAAAGCAAATAAGAAGGTTTATGCCCTTTTCACTAGGAAATTTAAGAACTTTGCTCCTAATTCCCATCAGTAACAAAATGGATTTAGGAAAATCTTTTACTGTTGACATAAATTATTAAGTTTTGCTTCTAATCCCCATCAGTAACAAAATGGATTTAGGAAAATCTTTTACTGTTGACATAAATTATTAAGTTTTTGTTAGACCCGGCCTGACTTCAAATGCTAAGAACTGGGTTTCTGCAGTTGTTAATAACTCCCCAGGGGAAGTACAGTCAATTACACAGAAAAACTAAATAAAGAAACGGAATGCATACTTTTCATTGATGAACATTTCAACTGCTTTCTCATTGGCTGCGCTAAGAACTCCCGTCATTGTGCCTCCAGCCCGTCCAGCAGAATAGGCAAGATCCATGGATGGATATTTTACATTGTCAGGAGCTTTGAATGTTAGTGAACCGAGCCTGTGTCGTGAAGAAAATGCATCTTATCAAACCAAAAAAAGAGATACTAAGAAGATTTCAGCATATTACCCTTTGCAGCCAAAATACATAGAATAAGTTCAGCCATGTCACTTGTCACCGATATGGTTACCCTCACGATGTTCAAAGAAATATTGTTCATGTTATCCATATAACAAGTACCAAAACGACATAAGCACCCAACATCCCAAGGTTGGAACCAAGATCTCCAACTGATATTCTATCTATATGCATTTTCTTTTTCTGAGTAACATGAAATCATCCGAACATTGTAGATTGTTTAACGAGAAAAGGTCAGTGGCAGTACGCCCTTTGTACCAAAAGCAATCAAGTGCTTACCCTTTCAGTTGGTGCAATCTAGTTCTAAACCTATTAAAAAAGAGAATCAAGTCCATCCCTCGAAATTGCTCAGGCGGCAGCCAAAAGTCACCTATCGGGCAGCCTTAAGGATGCCAGATAGGAGAAATCGGAGAGTATGATGACATGAAGGACTTGATTGCCCTTTCTTAAAAGGTTCGGAATTTAACTGCATCAGCTAAACTTTTAAGAACATGACTGCATTCAAGACGTAAAGTTTAGGACCTTCGGTGTACTTTTCCCGGTGTTTGACTTTCATGCCCATGAGCAGGGAAGGACCTGAGGGGGTTGCCGAGGGCAGTCACCCACCCTAGCCACTAGGTGCTCAATTAATTATGTACCATATTCTATGAAACTTCTTTATGTCAACCCCTCCCCCAGTTGTGTGCGCACAAAAGATGGGGGAAAAGTTCATATGCAACCATTACACATGCAAAAATGCACAGCCAGTCCAATGCCTTTTTTCAGGCCACCAGTCCGGTGCTTTAAGGTAACAGTGTTTCCCTTCAAACGAATACTTATCTTGAGAAGTAGAGCAACTATTTTACGTTAACTCACATGTCTGAAAAAGATTTGAAAATAATTTCGTAATCCTACTCTGGCAAGAAAAGGATAATTACTTGCATAGGTCGAGGCGAGGCCATGTTATTTCAGAGCAGTAAATCCTCTCTGGCCATGACATTGTGTAGAGGATTGGCAATCGCATATCAGGCCACCCCAATTGTGCGAGAACGGATGAATCCTGGAGAGGAGCAAATATGGAAGATGATAGATGATAAGCAACACTCGTACCCAGTTGTCCTACTGAGTAAATTCCTAAGATGACTTAAGATACAAACTCGGAAACTGTCGCCGTCATCAGCAGTTGGACAGTTACACCACCATTAATAGCTACATGGTTCAGTGAATAAGAACTGAACCTGTGTCTCTATCATCGAGTGAATGATAGATTGGGGATGAATCACAATCTCAATATTGTCATACTCAGCTCCATAGAGATAATGTGCTTCAATGACTTCAAGACCCTGGTCAAGAAGGTAAAAGTTAAATGGTGCACAATGCAAAAGCACAGGCAGAAGCTTGCCCTGTTCATGGTGTACTGCTTGAGGTAAGTTTGAACACAGAATACGACAAACCTTATTGAAAAGGGTAGCAGAGTCAACGGTAATCTTTTTCCCCATATTCCAGTTAGGATGCTTCAAAGCATCGGCCACTTTGACATCTTTTAATTTATCTACTGGCCAATCCCTGTCATGACAAAGCCGACACATATTAATTCCTCAGTCCTGGAAACTGCACATCCATGAAGATAAAGGCTATGACCAGATACCTTTTACCTAACCTCCGGAAATTCCAAGCACCCAAACAGTACGATAAATAAAAAGATAGAGACACTACACATTATGAAACAATGCACAAACTTCTTCACATGCTAAGAAATCTACTCTAACTGCCTTTGCATGTACTAACCAAAGGGAAAATGTTTAGGAGGAATCAAATTGTAGATTTTACCTAAACAAAAATGCTCTGCCACTCAAAACAAGAGAAATTCACCCCAGATTCATACCCTAGTCACAGACTTGACATCTATATCTGATTAACCCAAGTTATTAGTCCTAAAGCAAACATACTATGCTTGAAACAAATTTTACTTATGAGCTTCACATTCTAAACAACGAATTCACACCTGAAAGCCCCACCCGATGCAGTCAAAATAATTCGCCGAAGTGCACCTTCTGGTAAACCCTGGATACACTGAAGAAAAATAGACACTTTTAAGCTTCTGAAGCAAACTAATTGAGCATGACAGAAGTGAGCGATGATAAAGGAGCATATGAGTTCCAAACATTAATGTGGAAGTTCTCACACCTGAAATATGGCAGAATGTTCAGAATCAGCCGGAAGAATCTTCACTTTATGCTTGTGTGCAAGAGGGAGCACAAAAGGACCTCCTGCAATGAGGGTCTCCTTATTGGCCAAAGCTATGTCCTTGCCTGCTTCAATGGCAGCTACTGTAGGCTAAGAATTTTAACCAATAAAAGTATGTCAATTAGAGATATTCACAATGGCTACTGTTCTAGGGAAATATATAAATGAAAAGGGAGATGAAAACACAGCACACTGGCATATTGTGCACTCAAATCTCCAAAAGATAGGTAAAAGAATTCAATAATAGCTTTCCTAAATAATTGTCAGCAGTAAATGTAACACTTTACCTTTAGTCCTGCACAACCAACTATACCTGTAACAACAGTTACAGCATCTGGATGGCGAGCTACCTGAAAAAATCCATTATCAGCAATTGTTTGCATAAAAAAACCTTTGAAGAGTAATGTAGGTAAACCGAGGCTGGTCAATAAAGTACGTATACTTGAGGGTGTGAAAGACTGCACTACACGTAGGCCTTTGAATAAGTGATTTATACTCAACAACCAGTGCGAGTCTGCCACATCACAAGTATTCAAGTTCTGTAAGCCAGTCTAACTATGCCTAGCATTATTCAACTTTAAATTCCATGCAATAGCACAAAGATGAGACACCTCAATAACTCCTCGTTCCCCTGGAATGATCTCAGGCTTCTCTTCAACATCAGATAGAGCCTCTTTGAGTTCATCAACCAGTGACTCGTTTCTAACTGCGACCAATTGAGGCTTGAATGTCTTAATCTGTAAAATGCAGAAAAGAAAGTCACTGAATCCGAAGCTTCAATCTGAATCAGATTACAAATATCGAATCCATGATATTTTTCAGTTTGTTTCTATCCACTTACTCACAGAAGTGATGTTTAATTCACCAAGAAAATCGAGGGAGTCCAGATTAGTAGGTGAAGAACAGATCGTGTCATATTCTGTAGAACTTCAATAGCTTAAAAGTTTCAAATATTGGCCGAGTGTCTAATGTCACTAAATCTAGTAGATTTTACGGTCAAACAGTGTCACATTGAGCATGACATGGCAACAGATTGTTTACCTGATCAGATAGAAGTGTAACATTTGATCCAGCCGCGAGAGCCACAATTCTGAATTTATCAGGGTTCTCTGCCACTATGTCCAAAGTCTGTAAAACACCGGATCCAGACTACAACAAATGACAATGCAATCTGACTAAAGAAGCTGACATCAATTCAGAAAACATATCCATTTCATTGCAGTTCCTCAAGAACTTTGACTTAGTATCAAATAAGGGTATCAACAAGGATCTTCATACAAATACTCGAAAAGAAAAAGAAAAACAGAAAAGAAATCATGATACTCAAACCTGCGTTCCAATGGAACCAGTAGATCCAACAATAGAAATTGGCTTCGGGCCATCCCACGATTTATGATTTGTCTCGGGAACAGCTCGTCCGGGCCAGGCTGGGGGAGGTGGCTGTGCTGAACAATGAATTCTTCTCGTTCCACAATCCTTCCTCTTCAACGTAAATGCACCTGAACATCGGACAGCAGATAATTAGAATGTTTGTCCATTGCATAAGCTCAGATTAAACCGGTCCATGAAGTTACTAATCTGTGAGTCATAGTAACCGATTGCTTTCACTTGCACAAATTCCAAATGAACCATGATCATATAATGCATCTGCTTTCTACATCAAGCCGAATGCCTATACATGAAAGACAGCTTCCGCAAAACGGAAAAGGATAAAAATCTGAGAACATGGAAGTGAAAAATTGCATTAACAACCAAAACTACCACGACTTTTCAGAGAAAAGTGAACCTTTTTATACCTTGGACAGGGTAAAAAGACAACAGACACACAAAAGAATGACTCTCGACAATTCTACACACTCTTTTCCAGCTCGACGACCAGGAACAGCGCCGTTTCCCTGGCTCAGGCTCGTCGAGATTCCTGAACGATCAAAAGCAAACACTTCCGCAACTCCAATTACCAGAACAAAGACGAAAGAGAACGCCTTTGAATCAAATTTCATCGCAGCTCAAGCAGAAAGAACCTCTCTACCTGGCAACTTATTGAGTTGGTGGTGGTGATTGGACTTTGCAGAATCCAAGAAAGAAACGGCCTTGATTTCAGCAGGAGACAGCAAATTAAGAGCCATCGAAAACCAAAAATTTGCCAAAACCGAAGAAAAGGAGGGAACTTCAGAGGAAACGAGAAGTGAAAAGAGTGATCTAACGAAACGGGTGGTCTAGAAATCGCAAGTGGGCATGTTTATAGGCCGAAAAAACAACGAACATGTGGGTGTGGCCACGAAACCAGAAGGTGGGTCGTGTTCTTTGGTGGTAGGGGTTTCCTCTTTCGACTGTGCTGTTCTTTTAATGGCAAACGGTAAGTGGGGAGGGCATAACGACAGGAGAAGGACAGGACGCCAGGGGAATCAAACTTATACGACGAATCCTCGAGAGCCTTGCGTAACTTCAGATACTCTCTGGTTGGGTCCTTTAACCTTAACTAATGGATGCTTATGAGCAACAATCTTTTGGGTTCTCGTCGGGATCCAACCAGAGATTGTTGGCGAGATTATACATCTTGGTCCATGCTCACCCCAAAATTAGATTCCTCTACTTAAGGGTGTCCAAACTCTTCCCTTTTGTGGTTTAATATGTTCGGTGATGGAGAAAGTCTCTGTCTTTCCTCCTGGGAAATCTTTTTAACCCTGTTCCCCCTTCTCTCTCTCTCTCTCTCTCTCTCTCTCTCTCTCTAGGAGTAAGCCATTTAGTTCACCGTGACTTGAAAATGACGGCCTAACACTTGAAAGAACCCTAAACTTTAGATTTGATCTCAATTTTATTTCGAATTTATTTTTCCGTCTCGAAAAAAACTCAAACTTTAGATCCAGTTCTAAATTTGTCCCGAATTTTATACTAACTTCCAATCCATTTCCAAATTTACTCCTAAGGTCCAGTCCCAATTTTAACATAATATTTTCACATCAATAACAAATCCACATAAAAAAAAAAGGTGACATAAAAAATTATCTTCAAAATGAAACCATTCTAGAATACGAGATGGCTAACGGTAATTTTTGGACAGGAGGCTCATGAAGGCACATTTAGGATTAGATTAAAAATTGATGTTTTTTCTCTCTTAGACGAAAAGAAAAAATTTCGAACAGATTTGCGCTGAACCTAAAGTTTGAGTTTTTTTTTAGATAAAAGAGTTGGGAGCAAAATTGAGATTAGACCCGAATACTTGATGTTCTTTAGGGAATTAGGCTCGGAAACAAAGGAATGTTTTCAATTTCGCGAGCGTCTCTATGCACGCTTCGCACGAGCAAAACAAAAGAGGGGGTCCTTTTCCCAAGCGGTTCGTGTTTTCAGCATCTTAAAAAAATCGAAACTTCCTTCATTACACCTACTTCAAAAGTTCGTCAGCATGACCCCCGTTAAAACGGGGTCCATCTACTCACGTCTTAAATGCTCGCGACATGAGAATGCGCAAATCGCTACTTGAAGGGGCGAGAAAGCTGCACGAATCTTGCCCTCAATCGTCGAATGTATGTCCATCGATATGGTTGGTGCAGCTCCTCCGGCCGATTCAGATTGGAATGCGTAGGCCCTATGGTAAACTTGAGGCAGAGGCTATTACAAGTATGGTTGAAACGATCTCTTAGTCCTACAAAAGCGCCGCCGGTAGCGCCGGGAGCCGGCTACGGAGCTTTGATTCGGAAGATTTTAGACTAAGCGGGATTGTGATCGAGAATCCGAATTACGATGACAAGGGGTACTTACCACGAACAAGTCATTAGAGTGTAATGATCCCATCTACATAGGCACATTATTAAATAAAACATTGGCACATGATATCAGGTGATATGAAAGTTAAAGGCGCAACAATATATGCACATCGCAATCTATTGTCTTGAGGAAATTTCAAATAATGGCTTGAAATGCGCTTTATTTTCTCAAATAAGTGTCAAAAGTGGATCTTATTTCAAATAAAAGCCTAAAAAATGCCATATCAATCTCAACAAGGGCATGAAGTCGCATGTTAGTTTCAAATAAAGGCTTGATCTTATTGGCCGGTTAATTATTCCAACCGATCAAGTGCATTTTTGTCCAAAGATATTTTTAATATTAAATTATGTTTTTACTTTTTTATATTATTTTTCCCATTTATTTTTTCTTTTCTTTTTTGTTGTAGTCGGGGAGGGCCCAGCGACCCTCTCTTGCCATTGAGCGAAAACCCACAAGCCCTCGCATGTTGCAACCCTTTTTTTGCGACTGACATCGTTACGTCATGCCCTTATTCGAAATTCACCTAATTCAAGGGGCAACCAACCCAAAGGACCAAGATTAGATGTTCGAGTTAGATCTATTAATGTCACACGTCATAATTCAACCAAGGTTTGGCATCAAAATCAACACCTTTGCTAAAAAAATCCTACAGATTCCCTCATAATGTGTCCAAACCCTGCCGTGTATGGGTTGGTAATTCAGTGATAGAGAAAGGTGTTTGGTTTTTTTCCCCTCTCTCGTGAAATCCGCAATCCCTTTTCTCCTCTTCTATCTTGTAATTGGATCTGGGCTGATCAATCCGGACGACTATGACTTGATGTGCGATGTGGGATTTGTTTTCATTTGATCACGCAACCGTAGGGAGCTGAATGCACAAACAAAAATAAAACGTGCTTCACGCCTAATCTTTTTGTCTGATCGGCCGACCTCTTTGCCCTGTGGTTGGCAAAACGCATGCGTCGCCCCCGGATAGAAAAGTGTGATTTTGAATTATAGTGTGTTCCCACGTTGCACGAGCTTCTCAGTCATTCGTTCCTGTCTTCTTCGGGTCGGGGGCGAGCAATTCATGATTGGAGAGTCGTAGTTAGGAACGCCAGAAGTAGTAGAACTTGTAACGAAAGTCCAATCAAATCTTAAAACTTGTCGAGTCGATTTGATCAAATATTAAAACTTGTCAAGTTTGTGTAGTCAAGTCCTGCAACTTGTCCACATTTTTTGTTTATCAAGTTTGGATGGAGTTAATAGAATCACTTAATTACACTAACTTGACTGCACTCTTTAAATGTTCTAAGACTCGACTGCACTTTCGTAACAAATTTTAGGATTTGATTACACTTTCTAAAAATTTTAGGACTCGATCACACTTCCGTAATGAATGTTAATACTTTATATGCACTCTCATCTCTCTTTCGCCTCTTGCTTGTGTATCCACGAGAAACACGTCAGCATGTACCGTGCCGAATGAGAATAAGACTAGATCCACTAGAAAAGATAGCATAATGTCAACGTTACGAAAGTGTTTATAGAAACATTAAGTGGGGTTAGATTCGTGGAGGTTGCTAATTGGGAAGTGTAAAGTTGGCCGGTGAATATTTGCCTATATCCACTGAGGCACTACAAGAAATAGAAGCCAAACTTCCAACACGCATCTCTTTGGGATCATCGTGCTCTACATCTTAAAATATAAAGCAACCCTAATGCGAAGTCCACTAAAACAACACAGGATTCAAGGACCAAAACGAAAAATACACATCAGAAGAACAATTGCAAAAAACTCAGCAGCTTCAGGCAAACCCCATCACTCACCCCAGCAGGCAAGTCAAAAGAAATACCATGACAACAGTAACTGCAAAAGTTGCATCAATCACAGCTATATCTTGATGCACAACAATGCAACCGAATCAAATAAAGATGGCCATGTCCCGGTGAGGGTGATCTCATTGGTCGGTCGTGAAGATCATCCTAGTTATCTCGCGTTTTAGGGACACGGGGTTAAGATAACCAAGAACTATGCCAAAATAACATTTCTCTGTACAAGAATCTCATTGTTGCTGAGCCCAGCAGCTAGATTATTTATTTCAGTTCCCTGTCCAAAAGACTTAACAGTATGATAAACCTTTGAGCATTCTGCTGAGATAGTGATATGAGGTGAATACACTATACTGATGCCACAACCACCTCAGCAGTGGCTCATGCATACTTCGACTTGGGAAAAACAAACATGAGTAGCATTGACTTCAGTTCCCTTAGTAACTCTATTCCTGTTCCACCTGTATCTCATTCGAGTTCATTCCTGAGCTCATCTCACTGATGTTCTCTGTTCCTCCAGACTCGGAAAATTTTGTGACCTTCTGCAGTTCATCAGTTACATCAGAAGAGCGAGACGCTGTTTCATCAGGGGACAGTTCTTTAGGAGCAGCTGACTTTGGGCGCCGAATGGCTTCTGCTGCTTCGGGCATGGCAATAGGTGGTGCCTGAGGGGGCACCCATGCACGCTGAACTGGTTGGTCACTGGTTCGGGAACCATAAGTACCGGTTTTCAAGTCCTCGTCACGGTCAATTTCAGTAATTCTAACATTCTTCCTCTGCCACCAGGGCGCAGAAGCATCACCATTTGAATGGTCAGTGATTCCATTGTCTTGAGCATTGTAATTCCAAGCTTCAGCGCTCGATTGGTACTGATACACATTGCTTGAGTTGTTTTGAGTCTGACCCGCCTCCCAAGGCTACTCAAGCAATTAGAAAGAAAGTGATCAATAACTGAAGGTATCAATCAAAACCCAAGAGTGTAAAAATGCACACGGTATAAACACATTGAGTATATGGGCAAAATTCCACCCAAATGTATATTGATCCATACATTCTCCATTAATACTGGATTATGAACACAGTGGAAAATAACAGTCTGAAATTCTTATATGTGTTCATGAGAAAACAAACCTTAGCTCTTGGTGCTAACCGAGGATTGGTTATCTGCTGATGAGGATTGGGGGGTGAATCATTGATGTCCTGTAAAATTAGGTTGGCAGGAAAATGAGCCTGAGGTTGCCTGGCAAAGTAAAATCACGACAGGTACTCAATTTACCTTTACATTAGGAGGTCGTTCCCCTCTTTGGACCATGGCCATAATCTGTCATGCAATACAAGATCTCAGAAGATGTCTATCTAAAACTTAGCCACATGATGGTTTACACAGGATAAAACTACTTAAACTACTTAGACATGGGAGTTGCATTAATAAGCTTTAGGATTATCACGAGTTGAGCAAAGTTGCCAATGTAATAATTGCATCTTAAGAAATCTATCTTCATTAACTGTGCATCCTTCCTCGCATTTTCTATTTGCTTATGTAGCCAGCAAAACTACTAATAACTTATCTAATAAAGCTGACGGCTTCAAAAGGGTATTGGAAAGGCAAGAATGCCCATTAAGATTGAGAGATAGAGGCCCCCAAAAAAAGAATGACTTGAAAAAAGAAGATGATGATTTTACCTCCATATACGACTTTGGGTGAGGTGCCATAGAGGGTTCTGACGATGCTGGAGGTGAAGACGACCTTGCTGAAAAAGAACAGTGGTCAACATGTGGAAAATAGAATACGCATAACATTGAAGGTACTCATTCAAGAAATAAAAAAATAAAGGCAATCCCACTCTTTTTCATAACCACCTGAATGCGAATCAACTTCTGCCCTCCCGTTAGCATATGGCTGCTGCAAAATATAGTAGCTGTCAGCTAACAGCTCAAGTATGATAGCTCTAACACTAAAATAGGCAGCTAGTTTAGAGTTCCTCGATATGATAAAACATTTCCAGTTTACGCTTTACGTCGACACACCTTTGAACTAGTGAGTGATCCTCTATGATCTTCATGATTTAACTGAGAAAGAGCACCCGAAGTGTTTGCATGTCCTAAAAACCACAAATAAAATGAAAACGACAGTTAAGAATTTTACCGTGTAACAGAGAGGCCCTATCTCCATTACGAAATACAAAACCTTGTAATTATTGTTTGATCAAGTCTGACATGAGAGAGAAACTTAGGAACATACAGGGACAAGAATGATATTAGAAGGTGATCACTTCCCA
Source organism: Rhodamnia rubescens (assembly GCA_021437795.1). NCBI lineage: Eukaryota > Viridiplantae > Streptophyta > Magnoliopsida > Myrtales > Myrtaceae > Rhodamnia > Rhodamnia rubescens. The sequence continues at coordinate 5,078,181 of JAILYA010000002.1, read as the reverse complement.
ACTAGTGTGAAAAATTCTGAGTCTCCTAAATGATGAAATACAAATGGCACAGAGAAAAAACTTGCTTTTGCACTACCTATCTAAAAATAGAAAGTCACATGTTAAAAGGCAAAGCAAATTGCACAAGGAAAACTTGCTTTTCCTTCATCTCAAACCTAAAAAGGACTGACAATGTAATTGGAGCAGAGAGGAAAGCATCTAGTTCCAGCATGAGGCTTTAGGAAAGAAAAAAGTTTCAAGCAACAAAAAGGGGTCCAAGCCAAACCCAAACAAACAGTATGTCCAAAAAATCGGAAAAGGAAGCTCCAACAGAAAATAGTTGCAGTTACTGCAACTTATCCTATTCTTTTATCATGTATGGACATCCCCAACCACCAGTTTCTCCAATTTCTGTTAGGCATTTTAAACAGTGATATGCCAAGTAGAGAAACGACATGGTTAGTCAGAAAGTACATCTAATCTGGTTGATAATCAAGCTCACTTCAACCTGGTGGAAATTACTGCTCAAGTACTTTGATCACAAACTGGCCAAGAAAAAATACTTTGATCACATAACAAGTGGACATCACCTTTTAATTTTCGGATAGCAGTACTCATTGACTTCATCTCCTGTAGTTGGATGTCCAGCAGATTCACCAATTCCCCAAAGTACCTCCTCTCTACAAGTTCAAAAGTAAAGAAAAATCTAGTATGTCAGTGTTGAAGAATCAGAAGACAGTCTATTACCAAGCATTGAGGCAGATGCTTGTTGTAAAATAAAACTATTACATCAAGTACCACCTTCAATTTTGGAATTCAACATCTCCTGGCTGGCTTTTGCCACGTCAGCAGCTGCAGCTGCAGCTGATTTTGCTGCAGCAGCAGTTTCTTCTGCCAAACTAGGTCCAGCGTTGGCTTTTGTGAGAACATCATTCTCTTCATCCGAGCTAACCTTGCGTATCCAAGACTTGAACCTAGGAATTATAGCATTCTAAAACATGGAAAAGTGTCACCGATACTGAATGGAAACTATTTATGGAGAATGTTGCGGGACCACAATAAACAAATCTAAATGATTAAACTGATAGATGAAGTTATGATTTAACATCTAAAGACTCTTAACTCCTCATCAAGCATAGACTAGATTTTGACCTAGGACTGAAGTGTAGAAAGAATAATTAAGGAGATTGGTATGACCGCCGTCAACTATTCCAAAACTTTAAACTGTTAGATGAAGGTGTGATTTAGTATATAAATAAGTTTTATAAACTTGGCTATCTTTATAGAATGTCTCCCTCTGAATCAAAATTTTTCCTTGCCATAATGGTTCAATTCTTGATCTTGATCCCCCTCCCCAGATTTCAAAATGGGTTGTTTGAAGAAACTTGGAGGAAAAGAGAAGTAAATTGGACAAAACAAACCCGACCCTCTATTCATTATTATCTTTGTTATTGCTTCGACTCATATTCCCCAAAAAGTGGAGAAAAGTTATCCTTATAAGAGATCCAAGCAATCCTTTACGTGCTTTTCCTTGTGTGGATCCTATTTCAATGGGTGGCCTCTTGGGACAATCGATAACTGCATCTTATTGCGTTTAAAAAAGAAACATATATTCTAGGGACCTCCCCTGAAAAGAAATAATACTATACACGGTTTTAAATGCACATTATACCCTGAAATGCTAACATGAAGCTTGGGCACTAATGTATCAATTTTAAAAGGTGCGACAAAGATCAGATTATCCCTTATTACCTTCAACAGGACAGCCGTTCCAGCACCAGACACTGCTAGAAAACCTACAGCATAAGCAGCATGGATCCAGCGAAATCTTGGTCGAGCCGTGGTAACCATTGAGGATACAACACCAGTAGGAACAGTAGCAGCGGGCTGCAGAGCCTGTGCTGAGGATTGGGGCTGATTGTTTGCTGAAGTTTTCAACTGTGGATCTGTGATTACCATGGCACAGCATGACAAACCACCACTAATGCAAGTCCTTCCTAATTAAAAGAGGCTAACGACTTCAGAAACCAATTGGGATCAGATTTCTAACCCGGACTAACATTTGAAGGCTGTACACTTGGAGCTGGGTCCTGCAAGGTGCCAGTAAAACAAATCAGGTTCTTTTCTTTTCTTCTTTTGAATTGTTTTCCTGTTTCTCTCACCAGACGGGTTTGAGAATGTGAGACCTGCTTTTTGTCTAATAAGTAGTGCCAAGTTACTGAAATTGTGAATGTCCAGCAGGTTTATGAGTGTAGCCCACTTACTCACCCTCAATGCCAGGATACTTCACTGTTCAATAACAAAGCAACTTCTAGAAATCATGAGAAATAGGACATGAGATTGGCTTACTGGAACCCGCCGAAATGCTTCATCTATTTCCTCCTTGGTGAGGCCTTTCCTCTCAAGGAAAGATCGTCGATAGATGACTGGAGAACCTTGAACTTTTGGGTGTGAGAGAAATTTGACAGCATTTTGCACCTGTTCCTCTCGTATCGGTTCTGAATTCACGAACACAGAAGGTGTAGAACTTGATTTAACATCATCAGCTGCTGCATTTTGTGGAGCCTCATTTGTTGGTTGAGCCAATTCCGTACCTAAAATACAAAATTGCCATGAGGACAATGCATGAATTCTCTAAGCATCAACATGCATAACTTCTAGACATAATAAACTTCAGGTTTATCAAACATATAAGACTTTTACAGGCTTTCATTATCTCCACACTACTATAACAACAAAAACAACAGGTAATTCTAACCCCACTAATTGAGGTTAGCTATGTGAATTCTTTCATAGCATATGCTAAACAACAAAATTCAGCCCACAATCCATTCGATGCTATATATCATTCTCAATCACGCTCCAGGACAACACAAATGACCATCCTGGTTAGAAGGCATTCATGATAAAGATGCACCGCCTCTCCAGTGCAGCCAAATTTGAGAAACTCAGATAGATTTGCATAGCTGCAACTAAATTTATCCTTTTGATCCTAAATAAAAATTCTCTTATCACGAGGCTCTGTTACATATTTAATCGAGAAAGGTCACATTTCTGACATTACTCACCCAATTATACATCCCCCTCTAATTGCTAAACCAGGTGTAGCTAGTCTACTCTAATTGCTAACGATGTTCGTCTTTTGACTGAGCTATAGACTAAATTAAGCTCTAGAGACGACAACAACTCTAGAACCCATACGCCACTACCAAGAATCGATTCAATCCACCTCGAGATGGATCCGAATCTCCAAACTGAAACCAGCCAGGACCAATTTGCACAAGGAACAATCAATTTTCAGACGAATCCATTAAACTGACGCAATCGGGTCACTTCGAGATCTTTTCAAGCTCGGCGAAAGCATGTTGCGAGGCACCCATCATGAAGAAACTGTGGCACTCAGCTCGAAAAGCGTACAATCGACTCCCCGCATCGAAAAGCCGCGAGAGGAACAACTGGGTCGTAACAAAAAAAGACACCCAGTTGACCAAAAGAAAGGACCGCGTTGGAAGTAAAAGAGAGAGAGAGAGAGAGAGCGAGAACCTGATTTTTGAGGCTTATTATCCGCGCCAGTCGCCATGTCCACCTCCTCCGACTAAAACCCAGGATCAAGAAAGAGAGACCCGGCAAAGAAAATCAAACAGAGTAGACGAGCGGCGATGAATCTAAGAAGCGAAATTCTCGCGAACCCAGAAGCATAATTTGTACGAACGAACGCGAAATCTGCAGATGAATGGGGTGTGGGGGATGGCAGGATGGGCTTCACTTACAGAGAAGACGAAGGTGGTGAGCCTGATGAGAGGTGGATTTGCTGCTCGTCTCGAAGCGCGTGCTCTTTTGGCTCTGGGTCAGTGGCGGTACATGCCAAAACGACGCAGATAATGCGCGATTCTCTCCTCTGTCCTCCTCGTTTTCTTCCTCTTCCTCTAGAAAGTTTTGTGAGTGTTGGGCATATATGTATATCTCATCAGACTCATCCTATATGTTCATGCTAAATTGAACTTTTGGGAAAGGCCTTACTTTCTCCAAAAGAAAAACAAAAAATAGTTCAAAAGCTTTATTAATCTAATACATTTCATACATGTGGATGTGGTAGTCAAAAGATGAATTCAAAATATATGTAAATATGTCACGATTCGCGTGATGTGTGGTATATAATACATGTAGAGCAAATTTTATTTCGCGAAAAAGTATCTGTGACCTCTTTTTTATTTGACATTGTTTCGACTATTTTCCAGCAAAAGTGAGTGCGCTGGAGAACTCTTCCAATTGAAGTCGCAAAATGAAAGAAGAAAAAAAAAAAAAAGTGTAAAATCGAGTAATTCCAAAGATTCCACGGCACGTTCATCGCGAGATAATGGCAAGACCCGGCCAGTCGTCTCATATTTATGCAAAAACATGAGAGATTGACCAACGTGATGATAATATTGCACAAATTGACGGCTTCGAGTGAACTAATTTTGGGCTCTTTTTATTTTGTAGAAATTAAATGATTTGAAAAAATATATATTCTCGTGAAATGATTAATCGATGAAAGAAGGTTTTTCATTGTCGATAACGATTTATGCTCAAAAATTTTCTTGGATAATGGAAATAATTTTTGCTCTTGAATCTTTAAAAATGATACACAGGATTTTTATTATAGAGATATATTTCAAATTATTTATTTATCTTTGCAAAATAATTTTATACTTAATTAGGATATTAGCATACCAACCTTGCGAAAGTTCAATGGCACTCTAAGTAGCACGACACGACACACAACATGTAAAACAACACGATACGACACGCCAACACGTCATTCTAAAAAAGTAAAAAATTCCGACACTTTAGGACACATTGTGTAGTCCCGCCCAAAATGAAAATGGGTTATAGTTATGAACTTATAATCATAAATGTATATTTTTATAAGTAGATGATAATATATATGTGTTATAAGCGATTAGTTTCTTTTTTACTGTTAAAACTCATGATTAGTTTTTTTTCGATTAGCTAGATATATTAATTTTGAAGTAGCTAAATATATGGCTTAAGTATATAATTTTTTATTAAATATATATATAGTTCTCTAATTTATTGAAAATGCTTAAAATTAACCATATGCGTATCGAACCGGCGTGTCAAGATCTTTGGACTCGCGTGTTCTTTGGCATATCTATGGCACTAAATACGTGCCGATCGCATGTCGAAGAAGTGTCGAACAAGACACGACACGACGATACGAAAGTGTTCGAAGAATGTGAGTGCTTCCTAGATGGCACTTATAATTTCGCATCAATCAATTCTTTCGAGGCTAGTTATAAGAATCAAAGACTAGATGGATGAACGAGACTTTGTCGCCCATTACGTGAACCATGTTTTCTGTTCATACCTTTGGGAAAGTCATTATCTCGTGAAACTCGCATGAAACAAAAGATATTCACAAAAAAATTTTATCGAATCTCAATCATTTTTGGGAGTGATTCGCGAAGGGCTTTAAACCATTCGAAACATTAATTTTTTAGTACATCGTGCGATTAGTCAATTGACGAAGATGAACATATTGCGATTTAAATTAAAACTTGAGAAAGTTTCATATAAAGGCCTATTATTATTTTTTTAAAATAAAAATATGAAATAAACCTTATTTCAAAAAAGGCTTTCAGTGTCCTCATTATTTCAAAAAGGGGTCTAACCAAGGATATTTTTGTTATTTTACTTTTCGCTAGTCGCGAGTGAGGACGGTCTCATCCGGATCCGGCAAGGGTCGCGACAGCCTCGGGTGGCCTTGCCTAGCCCTCACCAATGAAAAGTAAGGGGAGGGAAAAATAAAAAAAATTAGAAAATGTAAAATTGTGAAAATATACTTGGTCATGCCTTTTTTTTTTTTAAAACGAAGAGTATTTCAAGCTCTTTATTGAAATAAAACCAACTTCATATCCTTATTTGAAAAAATGAGGGCATTTGAGATCCTTATTTAGAATTCTTTCTTAAAATTTAATGATTTACGTCATTTTTAAACTTTTGGGCTTTTTTGTTTCCTAAAAAAATAATGATTTGAAAAATATTTTCTTAAAAATGATCGCTTATAAAAAAAACAAGATTTACATTGTCCACGTAAATATATAGATATAAATTCCCATCAATAATGAGAACATTTTTTAACCGTTAATTATTTTAAGTAATACAAATGATCATTTTAAGGAAAATATTTTCAAATCATTCATTTTCGCGAAATAAATGGAGCCTTATAGTCAAAAAGTGAAGTTATATTATTTTTAAGAAGAATCTACGTCAATAATTGTCAACGTGAGCACCACACACAAAAGTACGCCGCTGAAGCTAACCCAGGATCTGACGGCGTGGAAGAGCTAGAACAAATGATCAGCAAGACACACTCCGACGTACATAAATTATACAATTGACATTAGAACAACCAATACAAACATACTTATATTACAATTTATAAGTTGAATACAAAATACGTACTAATACAAAACAACGAAACGTAGTTCAAAAGAAAAAGACGACAGACAGACGGACATCACGGCCTGACTCATACATCAAAAGTGGACCCAACACGCATACTAATACATATAAATGGGACAACATACCAAAGGGTAGGACAATCAGAGTCGACGACTCCTCCGCATCCCCTCCGGTAGATCTCTATGTTAGAAAGGACGTCGGCACCCCACCGGTTGTCCTCATCCACTATAATAATAACCTCCTTCTCTAGCTCGGCCCGGGATCGGGAAGTGGGGCGATGATCGTATAGGACGACCATTAGGATCTCCTCTAATAGCCAGCAAAGCCCAATGGGGTAACTCACCCGGATTCCAAGGGTTTAAATGACCAAAACGCCTACCGTTTTCCTCAACATACCAGTCTAGAACTAATGGGACCCTATGACCCCCCTCGCAACCCAACACTACCCACCACCATATCTTAATGGCCTAAGGAGTTAACCACAGGGTATCTAGCCTGGTAGTCCAAAACGTCCGGCACTTGGGGGGACAAGTTACCCCACGGCGGAAAATAGTTCAAGAAGTCAACTACCCCAGTCGTTTATAGGTACCACAAAAAATGGCAATAAACAAACATGAAAAGAATTTGAGCGATAAATCCAATGAACCAAAATAAGAATCGATCAAATTCACAAACCCCACAACAAAAATCCACACGGAGGTAAATTGCGTGGAATACCGAGAGCATGGTAGTAATCAAACACCAAACAAACCACAAACTCACCTAGTCGTCTTTGGAATTTTCCATTTATTAGACTCGGGATCCCAACAAGCTACCTTGCGGTCCGTGACGTCGTCTACGCATGATATCCTTATCTACGCGAACGGTCAAGAGGCTCCAAACCTTCTCCGACCCAACACCACCTCGAGCCCCACTAGCATTAACAAAATTTCACTTGATTAAAAGGGACAACCCGCCGACACGTACTTTCTGATCGATCACGACTATAAACACCAATTCACCCACGACACGATTTCACTCAAACAACATTTGGTAACCAAGACCATTGGTATGTCATTATTCAAGTCTCAACCGTTTAACCACATTTCGAGCATTCCGGCTCGACACCCAACATATCAGCACAAATAATGTCATAAAACATGTATAAACTCATTTTCTGCAAAATCGAGCACAAGCAAACCAAGTATGTGTTATCCAGCAATGACCGAACCCACAAGCCACGCAACAATTTCATGCTCGTTTAAGACGAAACCCACGCCACCAGCAAGCAATAGAACACAACTCAAGAAAAACACATCTACCACTTTACACTATGAGATCACTCAACTCATGCACTTTAGCTTCCCGACAAACTAGTCGAGGTTAGAACGACTTACTTAAGCCTTAAGCACCAAAAACACCACCAAGGTCAGCAAATTTCACCGCACGGCCACGAACCCAACCCGAACGCGCCCGCACCCACGATCTCGACGTCTTTAGGGGCACAGATCACAGCACACAAGGTCGGCTCGACTGAAAGAGGACCACAAAGAAGAAAAGGCGATGTTTGAGGCACAATAACATTGGACGAGGGAGTTATGCCCATTCAAAGACGGCACAACGGGGGCGTGAGGACCCACCTTTATCGGCTTCTACGAACCCGTCCGGTTGAGTTAGGAGGTAACCATATAGCACGAAAAGAGGAGAGAATACAAAAAATGGTTATGGTTTAAGGTCAAACCGACGTCGGATGATGGAGTTATGCCCGCTCAAAGATGGCGGTACCACCAAAGTGGTAGCGCTAAGCTGAGGAGGGAGAGAGAGAGAGAGAGATGAAGAGAGTGAGTGAATGAGAGAGTGGAGAGTTCAAATGAAGAGGAAAAGAGGGGTTGGAGTGTTTGGCTAGTAGAGATAATGGATATGATGGGAGTAGGTGGCCCACTTTGTACTTGTGAAGGATAGTTGACAAGAGATGGTGATGGTTGTCAATCAAGCCTATCAATGTCTTGTCTTCTTTCTCTTCAATTTGGGCTGACCAAGGGGAGTTAAATGTCCATCTCGCCCTTCCCAAGTCCAAATGGGTGTAAGAAACTCAAAAGAAACTCAAGGGCAAAAGGTCATTTTCCCGCGCAATCCAATTTCCACTTTCTAATTCTTATGGAGCGCTATCCAATCTTTCTCGTCTTCGATGAGACGTCATCCAATTTATTAGTATTGAAATTCTCAAATGTCCGGTCTTTAGTTTCAAGTCTACTTTGCACTCAAAATCGACCGATTGGAAATTCGAACATCTTGGGTGACGGGTGACTCTTAGGAGTTACGCGTATCAACCCGTGATTTATATCACGTTTAAGAATTAGCCCCTTCCCCGTTGTCATGTAATTGTGAGGGTAATTGTCAATCCTAGATGGACGCATCGTCGAAATCGATTGCATTTGCAAATCGCGCTATGGTCCAGCGATATCACCCGCGATCCAATTGCATGACACTAGCAAATTGCTTAGATCAGTGATAGTTCAAAATATACCCTGACAATGCTTATGGTCATGGTCTAGTCCACGTCGAGTTCTTTAGTCATGTACTTAAATCCCATCGTCATTCCCCTTTGGTCGATCGATTCTAGAGAGATCAATTCTAAACGAGATTCTAAATACATTGGTACTCATTTTATTCATTCATAAACTTAAATGGGTCAAATTCGAATGTCATAATAATAATAAGGAAAGTATTGTTCTCGCTCTTCCTAGTCAAACATGGGTCCATAATGTAAAATTTGAGGTTTTTCTTATTAGAATTTGCTTCTCGATAGTTAATGTATATCTAGAAACCTATCGTAGTATATTTCTATCACCATTTGATGGAAGTGATCGGGGTTTTGCGACGAAGACGAATAGGAATGATGTCGTTTGCCTTTAAAGACTTAAAAAGAGAGAACGAAAGAAAATTCCAAATAAAGATATGAAATGACATCGTTTTATCAAAAAGCGGCACTATTTCCACTCTCATTTTGGCTAAAACACCCATTTCATCTAGTTAACTTACCAAAATATCCTCTATATTTTTGTTTAATTCATTGTTTCTTTTTATCACGGTAATCCACAAAACTACCATTATTTCTATCATCTCTTATTAATTTCACAATTTAAATGCTCCATTACGCCTACGAAGATATCAATTAACCAAATCTTATTATTTTTCCTAGAGAATGTTGTCAATTTTAATTTGCGATCTCATATTTTCATTCACAAAAAATTTGTATTTTGTGGAAGCTTATGAACACACGATTAAATGCTTTTTGTCTAAATAGTATGAGTAAAGCTATACTTCAAAGTCAAAAATCAAAATTCAATTTAATTACTTAGCCGATGTTGATAAAAAAAATGAAAAATAAAAAGTGATCAAAATATCGAAAAGGTTAATTTTTTAAAGCATGATCAAATGTCAATTATATTTATATTTTGACCACATATAAATATTAACAAATGATAAATGTATAAATGAAAAAAAAAGGAAAAAAGGTGAAACTTCTTGCACTATAACTCCTACTATGGAGAAAGTAATAAATATCAATTGTAAATTCAATCTCGTAATAAATGGATCGAAACTTTAAAATATGATTAAAACTTTCCCCTAAACAAACTTAAGCTAAACCCCCCAAAAAAAAAGAAAAAACATAATTCAGCAATGTTTAACATTATAAACCTACAAATTTATTACAAAAAATCACTCAAAATGTCTAAATCTACTTGATAATCAGATTAAGTTATAATTTTTAACTTTGAAACAAAGTTTCCCTCATGCTATTTCATAAAAAAATAGACAATTGATTGTGTGTTCATAATTTGTTATAACTAAAAATTTCTAAGCTATTATATAACTTTTGTAATTGAAAAAAATGAGACCATAAATTAAAACTAACAACCTTTTTCTTCGCAAAGTGATAAAATAATGCATCATAAGATGACATTTTTTTTGGGTGTAATTTATTGTCAAATTGATAATTTAAGAGAAAATAGAAATTAAGGCATTTATGTTGGTTAGCATGATAAAAAAAAAAAAAACAAGTAAATGGAATAAAGAGAAGGGTGTTTCAATATATTAATTGAAAAAATAAGTGATTTAACCAAAATGGGAGTAAAAATAGTGTTGCTATTCTCTTCAAATAAGAATATAAAGTGGATCTTATTTTAAATAAGGACCTCAAAGTTTTTTTTTTTTTAATAAGGACTTGAAATGGACATTATTTCAAATAAAAGCGTGAAGTTGACATATCGCTCCTCAAAGAAGGGTTTCTCACCATCAGCCCTCTGCCATGTGTTTCTTTTTTTTTATAAATTTTTATAAATTATTTCACTTAATTTAACTAAAAGTTAGATTGAAATGGAGTTTTGATAAGATTTCCCTTTATCGGTCGGAATATTCAGCAAGCCGACAGAAGCTCCTTACTTGAGATGATTTTGCCAGCAAGCCTTATTTAAAATGATAATCTTATTTTAATTCTCATCGAAAAATTGAAATTTTACCTCAATCTTTTTATTTTTTGGAAAAATGGAAATGAATTAACTTACACAATGGGTGAACCTTCTCTCGCAAAGCGATGTTCGAATCCAAGGCGTTGCGTAGTATCGATCGATGCGATATTTAGCCGGCCGTACCAAAACCAAAAAAAAAAAAATTGTCAATCGGACTTTGTCTGCTTAGTTAATCAAGTATTTAAGAAAATGAAAATAAGTAAAACGTCCAAGTTGCGCCTGCTTGTCGGAAAACAAAATCAACCAATCAGCTTCGTTCAGCAAGAAAACCCATCGACGTCGGCCAATCAGCTTCGACTCGATGTTTTCTTTTCTTTTTCTTTTTTTAATATCCAGTAATAAATACGGCATATACCCAACCAGGCGAGCTCCTCCCTCCCTCTCGTCTCTCCGAAGAAGGTTCTTCAATCCCGTGCGATTCGCGATCTCCTGCTCCTCCTCCTCCTCCTCCAATGGCTACGAACCGATGGATAAGGCCCGAGGTAAATCCCTGTTCCGCATCTTCTTGAATCGTTCTTCCGATATGTGCGGCTGGCGGGGATTCTTCGGGAGTTTTGCGGATCGCGTCGACTTGTTTTTCGGGGGTGTCTCCTTCAAAATCGGTGATACTTCGATTGTTTTTGAAGATCTAATGGCGGATTTGGTGTGTTGGGGGTGTACGTGCAGGTGTACCCGCTCTTTGCGGCTGTTGGCGTCGCCATTGGGATCTGCGGGTTCCAGTTGGTTCGCAATATCTGCATCAATCCTGAAGTCAGGTCGGTCTCTCCTCTCTCTCTCGCTCTCTCGCTCTGTGGAGTTCGTGTGGTGATTTTAGTCCAGTCAATATTTTGGAAAATAGCCCGATTGAAGTTGACTTCCTGTTGACTATTGGGGTCGGGTAGGGTCTGGGCTTGATTAAGACCATTGGTGGACTAATCTACTCGAGCAAAGCGCCGATTTTGTCGGGAATGAGTCAAATGATTCGGATTGTTTGGACGGTGGGGTTTCATGGGCGAGCATCTCGGCGTTTTTACCAAAGTTGAGGCTTGAGGGAGAGAGTTCCTCGATTTAAGCTCTCAAATGTGAAATCCAATCCATGAAATCGAACTTTGTGCCAAATTCTGGGTCTTCTTTTCGCCGCTTAAAGTTCTGGCAGATCCGACGGACTATAATTCCTGTAGTAGTATTAGTAGTGGGTCGAGCATCTGGCACCAACTACTCGAAGACCCAATTTTACTTGATGTAGCAAACAAATTGTAATCTGATGATCCATGATTTGGGTCTTTTTCACTACTAGTTCATTACATTACCTCTGTTTTTTATTTTCTGTGCATCACCCAATGACTCACTGGTTGCATTGGACGAGGAAGAGGTTAGGATAGATTTAGATGGAACCAGTAAAAGTTCATTCTTGTTCCTGAATAGAGCATAGAAGGGATATTCTGATCAGCTCTCTTTCAGAAGAATAATTTTTGTAAGTTTTTGTGATGTCTACATCATTTTAAGTTCGAATTCCGCAGTCTGCACTAAGCACAATTAACTCCCTCAATCCATTTTGTCCGACAAGAAGCTCACTTACCTAGATTAGAGGTGTATTTCCTCCTCAGGACATGCTCGACTCTTATTCTCCCTCTCTGCGTATGTAGGAAATTTCCCGAGTTTTAGCAGTTTAATGAATATTATAGTATCTATAGCTATTATTTTCTCTATCAAGTTTGAAATAGTTCACATGCTTGTGTAACTTGACAAGAAAAAGGACGATTGTGGTCGCAGAAGATTTTGTTCCATCTTCGGTTTCTAACCATTTAAAATTCTTTATGGTGGCTGACTCAGGGTGAGCAAGGAGAAGAGGGCTGCAGGAGTTCTGGATAACTATTCTGAAGGTAGAATGTATTCTGAGCATGCTTTAAGGAAGTTCGTTGAAAAAAGGTCTCCAGAAATCATGCCTAATCTCAACAGCTTCTTCACAAGCCCCGAACGAAATTAAATTCACATAAAGAAACCCGAATTCTTCTATTCGATGGGGTAAAGCTCAACCGTCTTCATCGGGACTGAGGTGATGAGATTGTTAACTTCTCACACAATGGATATGGCTGCTGGAAAAAATAAACTCAGTGGACTTTGTGTTTGCTTTTATGTGATATCATCTAGGGGTGAACTATTGTTATGGAACCTGGCTTTTATATTCTTGTCGACATGGATTGGTCCATACTTGTGGCTCTTTTGCTTCTGCGTGTCCGCGGCCCTATGGTATATGCGTTACTCTGTTGCTTTTGGTTTTGACTTGAGTTTGGCTCATTAACCAGTAAGGCCATTGTTTTGCTATCCATATTCCTAATCTTTTTCTTGATTAATTTTATCAGCCTGCAATCTTAGTTTTTACGTGGATTTGCCACTGATTATTCTCCGAGAAATTTGAGAATGCTCGTTGTAATAATTTAGTTTGTGGTTTAAACGTTATGGAACTTCCATGTGGATGTAACTCAGCAGCAGGCAGAGCCTCCAAAGTGTTCTTGCAAAACCGGGGCATTCTCCTTTTTCCCCCATTTCCACTTGCTTAGCGGTAAACGCAAAAGAAACCAAGCAAAGAGAGCTTGGGGAAATCAGTATCTTTCTTAGCAGCTGCTTAGTCTAATTCACATCATCAGATAAGCACTCTATCCCAATTTCACTTGTCAGGTGGCTGGAAACAACTGAGCCGATCCGATTTGGTTATTTCCGTCATGATGAGCCACGGTGAGCAGTCGAAGTAGGCCAATATTTTCCCTTGCTCTCTAAGCTGCGTTCTGTCATGAGCATGTCATGAGCAGGACGGCCTTCTCACATGTACCATACGAGTTACCAGAAGAAACCTTGAATGATTTTTAGGCTGTGCATGGTAATCGTTTTGTTTCAAAAAATTGATTTTGATTAAAATAACTTTTTTTTATTATGTTTTTGGAGAAGTTTTAGAGAATTAGAACGCGTTTGATAACTACCAAAATTTTTATTTTTGGAATAGACTTGCGTTTGATAAATGCACAAAATTTTTGTTTTGAAAAACTAGTTCTCTTCCTAATTTTTTTCATTTAAGTCAAAATAACTATGTAATAACTTTGTAAAATTTCATCTTAAATTGAAGATTAATTTCCAATGCATACTAAAATAATTTAAAATATATTTTTTTTAGCATGTCATAAATAAAACATAAATTTTAATACATGACGTTTGAAGTTCGATTGAAACATGGGACAATTTTCATATTAAGAACTCATTTTTTTCTTTAAATGTTGTGTTATCCAAAATACATACAAACATAGCAAGTTAAATAGCCAAATTATCCACCGACAAAAAAAAAAAAATCAAATTATCCTCCTTAATACGAAGTACAAGTCCTTTACTATTATTTTGTAGCTTCTATCCTAAATTCAAGTGGGTGTTTGGCTCTAGCTCCACATGAATATGGTCACATTTTTGTGATGCACCGATTCTGAGTATATATGTTATAATCCGCATATTGAATACCCTTATCTTTTGCGATATTTTTTGCGGAAGAGTAAAATATATGAAATCTAAGAAATTTAGGCCCATATTTATGAAAATAAGGTCAAGCTAGCTGATCTAAGCTTCTTCTATTTTTAAGGATTTTCTAAATTTTTATTTTATTTTATTTTTATTAGGTTGAGTAAAAAGTGACGGGAAAAATGAAAAAAAAAAAGAGATATGAGGCTTCATTTTATTTTGTAATTCTCAAAAGTAATTCTTCTTTTTCACGATCAATTTTTTTTTTTTTTTCTGGATTTTGCTTCTAAAACTGATTCTAAAAACAGAATTAGAATCAAAATAATTAACGTTACCGAATAAGTTCTCATCTTTTTTTGTTTTGAAAAACAGAATCGAGAGAATTAGAATGATTTTCATGTAGACCCTTAGTCCCAAATTTAAGCTCTGAATATAGCTACTTGGATCTAGAGTGACCTTCCAAACAACATTCAGATAATTTTAATGAGCAAAATGTTCCAACTGAATGTTATCTACGTAGACTACCAAGCAAACAACACGCTCCCCAAGAAACCCTTTTGCTGTTTCTAAGAATACAACAATCCTGTAACAAACAATATTAAGGAAACTGAGCGGCATAAGATTACAAAGCCGCTGTGCGCAGTTTAGTGGCCGATGGAACATCATCTTTTGAGTTCAGATGCTGAGAGAATTCCCCCTAGAATCCAAACTGAGAGGGATCCTACTCCACTTGAAGCCTCCTTCGCAGCGAAAACGACTTCCCAGTTCTCATACTTTAACTTACAGGAACTTAAGGAGAAAAGAGACGCAAAAAGGTAAAAGTAGGGACAAGCCGGCCAGAGAGTTGCAACAAGGAGCTTCTTATGGGATTGACATGCATTAAAGTCGAATGGTCAACTAATCTCCTATTTTCTAGATGGCCTCTCATGCATGAAACATCATGACACAAACTGTCAAAAATGGACCAATCTTCCACACACTTTGAGAAACCAAAGGCCACCTTCTCTATTCCAACGATATGCAGTCAATTGGCATGAAAAGTTACAGCAAGCAGCTCGTGCAGCATTAAGGATTTGTCACTTTTTCTGATGAGATCCTGTATTTCTTGGATATCGGCAACCCCATGCCACACCTGCTTCAAAGATTTCACAACTACATCTTTTTATCGGTAACTTTATGGAGGAAAAGGCTCAGCATTCATTGAAGGAAAACCAGATTGTGCCATTCTCATTCCTCGTAGTAGACTCTTTGCAGCCTCTTTCTCCTGTATTCATAAAAACGAAATAAATGGACAAGATCAATCAATAATGCTAGCAAGCAATATGGTCTTCCAAATATACAGCCTGACCAAAGTAAATAACTTACTGGGCCAGTGTAATCAAGAAGACGGGTGCAATACACCTCTGCTTCCTCAAATCTCTTCTGGTCTTTGCAGTGTGTGGCAAGGAAAAGCAAAGCTTCAACCATATTAGGTCCGTCCCTCTCTTCAGCTTCCATCCGCTCCAGATCCTTTTTGTAATAAAAAGCAGCTTCTTCAGGACGGCCAAGATCACAATGCAACTTTGCTAGCTGGTGAAGAGCAATTGCTTCCCTGTCATTACAATTCGCTGCCCTCCTGTAACACTTGATTGCCTCTTCTAGCATGTGAAGCTGCTCATTTTCATAACAATGAGCCATAGCGATCCATAAGCGAGAATCACTTGGCTGCAAGAATACAGATTTTCTAAAATAATGGAGAGCGTAGAAAGGCATGCACATCATCTCATAGGCCTGTCCTAAACCATACCAGGCTCGGTAATCACACGGATTTATATCTACAGCCCGCCTATAGGCATCAACAGCCGCTGGAGTGTTTTTCATCTCAACGTATTCATGACCCATTAGAGTCCAAGCAGACAAACAATTCTTATTCAATGTAAGGGCCCTCCTAAAATATATAACTGACTTCTCATGTTGGCCTTTCAAGCTATAATAATTTCCAATTATACAACAAGATTCTGGTCTGTACTTATCAGTCAAAAATACCCTGTGGGCGAGATAACTCAAGGCAGACAAGCATTCCTTAGCATAGAGCACATTGGAATACATATCCATGTCCTCCACTCGGTAAGGATCATTTCTCAGGAGTTCTTCAAATATCACTTCTACTTGTTCAAATCCTCTTAGACTGTACTGCGCTTTTGCAATTTGTGCCTGTATGTAATTACTGAAACTGAAGGTGCCTTGCAGATACTCATATTTTGCTAAGGACTCGTTGTGCATTCTGAGTTCTTGATATGCACAAGCAAGAAAGAAATCCTTCATCCAATGGTTATTGAGAGGTAGACAGTCTAATATGTCGATTGTAGTGCACAAGGACTGCAACTCTGACCATGCACTCCAGTTCCAAGGATAGCTATTCACAGATTCCACAAGAACGCTACGTGCAAGTTGTTGACTGCCTTTCTCTTTAAGAACAAGACCATATAAGTACAACCCAAAGGGATCAATGGACCCATTCTTACGTAGCATTGACAAGTCCCTCTCTAGAGAAACCAATTCCTTGTTAACAGCATCACTCTTACCTAAGGGTCCTTCAAGTTCTATATTCTCTTCATCTTTCCGCTTTTCTCCAGCCTACAAAAAGCAAATGATAGGTACAACTTATAAGAATGTTAAGTGGGACTGGACAGTCAGGAGTTTCATCGAATTATGCAGCCTCCAATGTGATGTTGTTTGCACAAGATCAAAACGGCTAATAAAAGTTGTGCAGAAACTTGGAGAGGCAGCTCCAAAGAGCAGGCAGGTAATCGCGTCATTCTCTAGGTACCAAAGTATAGACAAAAAAAACAAGCAAGTCATCCAGAGAAAGGTGAAAGTCCTCCAGTGATTGCTTCCTCCGGTGATTTGTCTAACTCAGTGATAAATTCGTACCATATCAACCTTAAGCTACATATGTAGCAAATTGTTTTATCACAGGAAACTTTACAATCTCCATCATATCAATCTTCACCTGTCTACTTCAGCATCCAATCACGTCTTAGGCAATGATGATTGTAACGACATGTGGAACTCCTCATTGTCACATAGCCACAGTGAACTTGCTTATCATAAGTGCATAAGTCTAAACTAATCAACTCTTTTGTTGTGTGTATAAGTTGATTCTTGCTTTGACAAACATACTCGACCCAAGAATACTCAGACCTAGTACATATCTATCAGGTTGTCATGGTTGATAGTCTGTAAAAGGAAAAGAGAAATGAAAGGATTAACATGTTGTGAGATAGCTCTACATAGAAGCCTCGAGTGACAAACCAGATAAAGAGCATAACATCGTAGGAAGACAGCTTTCTTCCCAGACTGATCCCGAAGCACATGAGCAGCCCTCCTATACTCGCGACAGTCAAAGTAAGACTTGGCCAGAAGGTAAAAGTCACCATCAACAGCGTCATCTTCCTCCATGACCGGAGTACTCACATATGACACCCCAGCAATTGGGGTCGATGTGATCTCGTTTGTGCGGAATCTCCTGCGGATGCTGGAGCTCCCACGCTGGAATCTGGTGTTTGAAGGCGTGAACTTTACCGGGTCTAGCTCGATTCCCACTAATTGCTCTGCTGCCCTGCACATAATTATGGTCTTCATGAATTCCTGTGAGCTGGAACTAAGGCAAAACATTTTGAGCAGAGAACGAATCCCATTTCTCCTCCATGAGATCAACTAACTAGAAGCAGATCCTAGTAGAGAACATTAATGCTGTGCCTCCTTGATCATTTCTTAGGGCAGCAACAGGCACGGGGTTTTGCCCACCCCAAGCTACTAACTCTAGAAATTGCAGTGTGAAGCTCGGATTTTCGCAATTGGAGTGCAAAGCTCACACTTTGTGCAATTGAATCGATTAATTCAGAAACCCCGTGATTGCTCAAAACAAATTAAAAAGAAAAACAAAATCGAAGACTTAAGAATCAAGAAAATGGACAGCACCCACCAATGTCGGAAGTAAAGGCAGCTACGTTCAACCCATAAAGCAGCTGTTTTTCTCAACATTACCGTCTTCACTACGTACCCAACACGGAAGTATTTGAAATCGGGGCTAGGGTTTTGGAATGCAATACCATTTGGACGCAGAGTAGAGGCAGCGATCGCTGAGCTGGCGTACTGCAATTCGGAGCTCGTTCCGGCAGATCTCCTTCGAACTCATTGCAACTCTCCCGAATCGCGGAATCGACGCATTCAGTGGGAAAGCGGTTGAAGTTCTGGTTCTTTCAGTGTCGAAGCTTCTATGGATTCCTAGAGTGGCAGCAAAATAGGACCAGCGACGGCAACGGCGACGGCGAGGCGGGGAAAGTGGGCGTCTTTCTTCGCCGCGTCTGCCTCCTCTTCCTGTTCCCCTTCCCAAAACGTTTTCGCGAAGAAGACTAGAGAGAGAAACTGTAGTGAAGTTCGCATACTCGGAGAATGCGTAGCTTCCCGGTCCCAGCACTTAATTTGAATGTATTTGATATGTTCTTTTTTAATTTTTAAGGAAAATGTAATACTAAAAGCCAATTTAAAAACATTTAAGCTCCGTTTATTGCATGAAAAAATAAAAAATTTTAAAAATCAGAAAAATCATTTTCTTAAAAAATATCGATTAGATTGTTTGAAATAATTAGTTAATTAAAAATATTTTTTATTATTTACGGTAATTTATGTGTAAATATTTTTTACAATAATGAAAATATTTTTCATTTATTCATTTTTTAAGCGATATAAGTGATCATTTTTTTTAACATATTTTCTAAATTATTTATTTCTCTCGAAACAAATGCAACCTTAAATTTATTTACATCTTACTAATGTCGAGCATGTCCATTGATCTGTAAACAACTTATAAATTATTAGTCAATATATAAAAAAGAAACTTAATTGATCGATGACGAGAGTCGGGCGGCCAGTGGGAGTCGAGCCCATTGCCAGGTCGCGAGGGTGGCCAGCCCATGGCCGGGGTCCGCCGACGCCCGCAACCCTTTCCCCCACCATTGCCAGCCCTTCCGGCGACGGTGGGGTGGCGACGACAAGGGATGCAAAGCTTATCGTTCTTGTTTTTGATTTGATTTTATATTATTTTTAAATTGATTTTAAATAAAAATTATATTAAAATTTAAATTTGGACTAAAACAACGTCGTTTTAACAACGTCATTATAACATAAAAAAAAAAAATTTTAAAAAGTCATGTCGGTGTTTTTCGTTAGTCAAATTACGTAGTTAACGAAATGACTCGATTACATCAATTCGATGAGTTTTAGAAAATTTTAAAACTCAATTGTATTTTGTGATAAATTTGAGGACTTTTAGTGAACATACTCCTTTTTTGTTTTATGTCTTTGAGTGATTATATGGTATTGCATTTTGTTTGATAATGAGTCAGTAATATAAAATCACTAATCTGCGCTTTCATTTTTAACGATATCCATAATTGAGATTTTTTATTTTGTTAATATTTCATATTCTTCGTCTCGTCCAAATACGAGTTGTGGTCGATAGATTGTAACAACAATAATGATCGTTAGAAATGATGATTTAGTCTGATCGCTCAAATAAGAATCCAGGTTGAAACTTGGGTCGACCTTGAAATCAATGAAAGGGTAAATTTTAGGTTCCAAAAAATTAAAGAATCGATTCCAACAGATAAGTTCCAGGTGAAACCCCGACCGCTCCTAAAATGTTCGTATTGGTTTGTAAGATTATACTATATTTGCTACGTGTCAATTCGTAAATAAATCTGATTACAGAAATGCAATTGACGTGGCGCTTTCGTATCACTAAATATTTCCTCCGGCCAAAGGTCTCGGATCGAAGCCCCATTCAACGCCGGGAGATGCTCACTCTTCTGCACAGAGGTCCTGTTCAGACCATCACCATCTCCAACTTCTTCTTCTTCTTCACCTCCTCTTCCCTCCCCCACCAACTCCTAACAACCACCGCATCACCCCCCACCACCACCTCCTCCTCCACTCGACGCCTCCATCGCCGCCTCAATCCTCGCCTCAACCCCTCAAACCCTGCCCGGCATCCTCCAAAATCCTAGCATCCAATGGACGCCGGACCTTGTCGACAAGACCCTGAAGCGCCTCTGGAACCACGCCCCAAAGGCCCTGGCTTTCTTCGCCCAGCTCACCCACCATCCCAGTTACGCCCACTCCGCCTCCTCCTTCGACCACGCCGTCGACCTCGCCGCGCGTGTCCGCGACTACAGGGCCGTGTGGGCCTTCGTGGCCCGGATGCGGTCACTCCGCCTCGGCCCCTCCCCGAAGACATTTGCGATTATCGCCGAGAGGTATGTGGCCGCTGGGAAACCGGATAGAGCGGTCAAGGTGTTCTTGTCGATGCACGAGCACGGCTGTCGTCAGGATTTGAGTTCCTTTAACACCGTTCTTGATATACTGTGCAAGTCTAGACATGTAGAGATGGCTACCAACAAGTTGTTTAAGGTTTTCCGGGGCAGGTTTAAGGCTGACTGTGTTAGTTACAATATAATTGCGAATGGGTGGTGTTTGATCAAACGGACGCCGATGGCTTTGGAGGTGTTGAAGGAGATGGTGGATAGGGGATTGAACCCGAGTTCGACAACTTATAATATAATGCTTAAAGGGTTCTTTAGAGCTGGCCAAGTTGATGAAGCTTGGCGATTCTTTCTGCAGATGAAGAAGAGGAAGTGTGATATTGATGTTGTCACATATACCACGGTGATCCACGGTTTCGGCATTGTTGGTGAGATTAAGAAAGCTAAAAGGGTGTTTGATGAGATGGCTAGAGAGGGGATTCTTCCTTCTGTTGCTACTTATAATGCCATGATTCAGGTTCTCTGCAAGAAAGATAATGTGGAAAATGCAATTTTGGTTTTCGAGGAAATGTTGAGGAAGGGTTACGTGCCAAACTCGATTACTTACAATTTGGTGATTAGGGGATTGTGTCATGCAGGGCGTATGGACAGGGCTGTGGAATTTATGTCAAGAATGGAGGACGATGATTGTGAACCTAATGTACAGACATACAATATCACAATTCGTTACTTTTGTGATGCTGGAGAAATAGAGAATGGCATGCACCTGTTTGAGAAAATGGGAAGCGGGGTTTGCTTGCCAAATTTGGACACATACAACATACTTATCAGTTCCATGTTTGTCAGGAAGAAATCGGATGATTTGGTGCTGGCAGGGAAATTGTTGATTGAGATGGTTGATAGAGGATTTGTGCCAAGAAAATTTACTTTCAACAGGGTCTTGGATGGGCTTTTACTTACTGGAAACCAAGGTTTTGCAAAGGAGATCCTTAGAGTGCAAAGCAAATCTGGTCGTCTTCCTCGTCGTTTTAAGTTATAGTTTGAGCTGTTGATCTACCCTGAACCTGCCGACAAAATTCATCCCCTTTTCTCAGCTTGAGTTTCAGCTTTTCAGATCTTACACAATATATAACGAGCAACAAACTTCCAGGGGACAGGTTTTGCCATTGTAAGTACCTACAGATGTAACAGACACTCTTTCAGCTTTTATTTATTTATTTTGAGGTTGTCCTTGTGACCCGGTGGTCAGAATGAAATAGTTAATAGATGCTGTCTTGATTATACTTGTCTGATTGGAATTTGGATGATTTTTGTGAAAATATCGATTAGGACCTTGGCAGAAAGAAATATTGGCACTAGAGTTGCAGGCTTATCTCTCGAAGGACGAAATCTTTGATCCTGTCTAGTTGTTGCTTGATATTGTGCAGTCGGCAAGGAAGAGAGGCTGCTGGAATTTGTGGCACTTCTCACGTCTTCAGAGCCTTTTTATTTGCAGTAATTCAGTAAGTTAGGCACACTCTTTTCATTCTTGCAGAGACTCTCCGGAGATGGAACTGCTTGTTCTTTAGGTGCTTTATGTCTTTTCTTTTGTTGTATTTTCAGGTGACGTTGTCATTCATTCATGTGGAGGTCGGTTTGGTATCCCTTGATGAAGCTGCAAGTTTTCAAGGTGATTGACCGCTCGAATTGTTTATCTGGGAGAACCCAGAAATCCCTATTTTAAGTTCTCTTTGAATGAATCTGCTGCAGCTTTAAATGGTTTACGTTCCCCTTCTCCATGAATGTCATTGTGAAGCTGTTGCTTTCATCAGCAGAGGTGACGTTCAGTTAGTTTTACGTCGTGGTTGTTCTTAAGCCAGTTTATCTTGTTTATTAGGGTTCACCATGCTACGGAACTCCAGCTTCAGGTGTTTGCTGACGTGTGGTAAATTTAGGAGCAAATCTTAAACTGCTGCTTCAAGTTTAACAGGCTGATACTTGGGAAGCAAGTGATTGGCTCAAGAGGTATTCTCCCGACGAGATCCTGGACTAGGAAAAAGGACTGAAAGCAATTGAAGCTGGAATGAGAAGGATGACATTCGGAGATGCACTTGGATGATGCAAATAGAAAAGGCAAAAACACAAGTGAAGTACTGGGATCATTTTCTTTAAAAAATGCATTCAGAATCTAAGTTCTAATAAAGTTTGCCAATTCTCGGTACTTTGATGCAGATATTCTTAGACGACAAATAATTCCTGGGCGGATGCATCATTACGAAGATGGCTTACAGTGTCTATTTGGTAAATTATACAGGAAATCCCTGTATCGAAAACATTGCCCATTGAATAGGCAGCATTGTTGTAACTCACTGAAACGATCGACTCGCTCATTAACTTTTTTCACGTACTGCAGCGCTAAAACCACATACGTTAGCGAGATAGGCCTCGGATATGTGCATGAAGAAAATATGAGGACGCAGCGGATGGGCATCGAACCCAGTCCATAAAGCAACAGCACATATTGAATTCTAAAGAGTCGGCCAGCAGAGCTCTGGCTTAACAACAATGGCAATGTTAGGAAGTAGCACTGACTACGCATCAATATGGTCTTCATATGAACGCACTCATGAGCATTTTGCACGAGCCTTTTGTAAATGAAGTGCAATACTGAAACGTCAAATGCTAATGAGTATACATAAAGTGTTAAACAAGATCCGCAAACTTGTTCGATTTTTTTTCCTTTATCCATTCTAAAGTTTCTATACAATGTCCTTCATTCCTTATTTTTAGTAGTTGGTACAAGGAAAACATCCTGAGCTACCTCAGTAGAGTTCACAGCCTTGAGGGAGCTTTATACCATCCCCAGGGTTCACTGGATATGTACTGTGTAACCTGCTTCACGCTCAAATAATTATCCAGTCCCCTGCGAAAAATGGCACCATTATCTTGTCAGTAGGAAGTTATGATTGACGAATTTTATCTCGGTGCAATGCAAGCCTACTGAAATAATGCGGCAAGCAGTTGCGAATTTGCACAGATTCGCAAGTCATAACTACCATTCAAGATAAAAATCACTTGGAGATCAGACCCCTTTTTTCTACTAGATCATTTTTCTATTTTCCTTCGAGTTCTGTCATTCATTTAGTCGTAGAGAAGCAGACAATACCATTCTCCTAACTCCCGACCAAAACCACTCCGTTTGTTTCCTCCCCAAGGGGCCTGACAGAAGCACGGCTGTGAACAGTTGACCCACACAACGCCTGCCTGGAAAGCCTGCGATTCACCACCAAGAGACAACAACAATCAGGGCATCCACCAGAGTAAATAGTTTCCATGGACATCTTTTGGTCAGCCGAGGGCTACATGTTCACATAAATGTACATTGAACCTCACCTTGGTCAGGCGCTCACACCTTTCCAAGTCATTTGACAACACAGCAGCACCTAGTCCATAACTGTGAAGCATCTATTAATAGTGAGATTCTGATAATCTCCCAATTTAAAGAAGTCTACTCAGGCAAGACATACTCAACGGATATAGATTACAATAAATGAGCAGATTCTCCACTGTGTTCTGAACTCTATAGAAAGAATGAATCAACTCACGGGGTGTCATTTGCTAGTTCAATAGCTTCATCCTCTGTGCCAAATGTTTTAACGCAGAGAACAGGTCCAAAGATTTCCTCTCTCCAAATTTGCATTGATGTAGTGACATCAGTTATGATGGTTGGCTCAAGGAAGAATCCCTTCTTCAAATGCTATCAATTATTTGAGATTGATATACAGAAGTCAGTAAAAACATTTCCAAAAGCAGAAGGGTTCTTCGCGAGCGTACTAAAAGTGACAATCTAGAGCACTGTACCTCAGGACGATCTCCACCACACAAAATAGTAGCCCCCTCACTCTTAGCCGTGGAGATGAACTTCAGTATTTTCTCATACTGATGCAAAGAAAAAGAAATTATCATTTTGACAAATCCAGCTGGCAGATTCGATACTAAACATTTGAAAAGCGAAAGAACCAATGGTCATTAAAAATCCCAGACTAAAGCGAATTCCCATGATTTCTTCCGAACAAATGGCGGTTATGGGAGAAATCATTGTCTTCATTCCATGAGTTACCTCAAAAATGATCATTTGCTCCTCAGTATAGTGAATGGACGGGGTAGACCATGTCCAAAATACAACTGCTGCAACGGCTATGGGAAAGGCTATACTACTCCCAAAAGTGAAAATAATTATGGAAGTTGTGTATTCTCGTCTAAATCTTCACTACTGTTTACAATGGTTGGTAAGCTGATCCAGGGATTTGTTATGACCAAAAACCGTAAAGAACGCATCTTCACAAATGAGTAACAGTCTGTAAGATAATCATGTACTCACATACATGCACCAACTAGTAGACTTCAGAACTACACAGTACCGAACCTGCAAGTAATAAAAAATATACCTGCCCCCCACTCACAACTGGGCCAAGCCTGCAACCCTCTTCTAAGGGATCGGATATTTTTATATTTCTGCTCCACTGAACAAGCTTCTCAAAGAATTGAGCAGCGATGCTTTCCTGAAATGATTGTGATATACCCATTAAATATAATGCAAAACATGTAATATAATGGTTTGAAAGAAAGCAATCACTTCATAAGATATTAAGCGCGCCTAGCAGACAATTATAATCTTTCGACATCTGACATTTTATTTCATTTAATGATGACTTTTGTGGGCCTAAAGTTTTCATTTACTTATTCGCAAATTATAAGCACAGTTTTCTCAATTAAGAGCTTTTCTTGACTCCTTTTATAAGGCTGGTACAGACAGTTGATTCAACATTAGTTCCACCTCCATGTTCTTATGAATGAATCCAATTCCCAACTTCTCCCAATAAATGCATAAAAAGCATCTGAATCTTCAAATAACATCATCAACATCAACATCAACATCACCTTTAACCCAAACTAGTTGGGGTCAACTGATATCGTTAACCCAAAAAAGCAAGACCGAAAGAGCTATAAAATAAAACAAAATACAATAACATAGCTATAGCAATATAAAAAAAACAAAGGGCTAGACTGCAAAGCTGAGGTAAAACATAGGAATTTTTGCCCCTCCACAATGTTAATCGCTTTTCCTTCTGTCCTAAGACAAATAGTCCAACCGTCTGTCACACTCCAACAAATCTTGTCTTACTACTTTTCCCCAAGTAAGTTTAGCGACCGACCTCTCCCTTCTCATGTCATGCTCCCTATAACACACTTGTCTTACGGAGCATTTAGGGGTCTTCGAAGAATATGTCCAAACCATCTCAAACGATGTTCTCTCATCTTTTCGACACCGATACTACTCCAACTTTTCGTCGAATATCCTCATTTCTTATTTTATCCATTCTTGTATGGCGGCACATCCACCTTAGCATTCTCATTTCCGCTACTTCCATCTTATGCTCATGTTGCTTCCTGTCTTGGCAACACTCCCCAGTAGATCATTGCAGGTTTACATGGTCTTCTATAGAATTTTCCTTTTAGCCTAAGAGGGATTTTGCGATCACACAAAAATTCGATGCACCGCGCCATTTCATCCAACCTCTCCGATTCTATGGCTTACATCCTCATCAATCTCTCCCCCTTTGCAATATTGATCCTAAATATCCGAAAGTATCTTTCTTGGGTACCTCCTGTCCGAGCAAATTGACGGGTTCATCTCCCCCTCTTGCCTTGTCGAACTCACACTTCATGTATTCGGTCTTATTTCGACTTAACGTAAACCCTTTGGACTCCAACTTACTTCTCCATAATTCTAATTTAGCGTTAACCCCCGCCCTTGTCTCATCGATGAGCACAATATCATCTGCAAATAGCATACACCACGGCACCTCATCTTGGATATCTCTTGTTAGCTCGTCCATAACCATGGCAACAAAAAAAAATCCCACTGTATTTCCCTATTCTTTTTCACATTACATATGTATCTCTAAGTCAACACATGATATCTTTCATGCTAATTCAGGAATGCAACCATATGCATGATAAGGCAGAAAGAAGTAAAATCAATCCAGAAGTTTTACCAACTGACGGTGCCAGAGGTAGGAAATAAAAGAAACACATACAAAATGACCTTGCAAATGCTGAGGTAAAGATAACATACAATTATAACTTACATGCACAATAAGTCTGGATGTAGCACTACAAATTTGACCATTCGTTCAAAAGCATCCAAAAAGTGTCCATTCAGCAGCTGTTGGAATCACAAGTAGTAAGTCCTATTGTCAGCAACATTGCATACATAATCAAGCTTATTCACATAGAAATCACCCAAGAATGAATGTACCATCGCAACTAATTTCTGAAGGAAAATAGCAATTACATCAGTCTTATTGAGGGATATATGCTTCATAATGTACCAACCTTTATCAAGATCAACATCCTCAAACACGACAATGGGGCTTTTTCCACCAAGTTCCAGTGAAACAGGCTGTGAGATCATAATACACACATGCCAAAAAGGTTATTCTCACATGAAGACTTTGCTTTGTTGAATTCAACAAAGACCACAAAAAAAAAAAAAAAAGCTGCACCTTGATATGTTGAGCAGCAGCAGTCATAACCTTGCTCCCTGTAGCTGAGCTTCCTGTAAATGCAATCTGTTGACAAGGCCCAAGAGAATTAGCAGCTGAGGTGGGGAATCTACAAATGGTCATATATGTAAAAACAAAAACAAACCACTGCAGAACGTGTTAGAGGAAACTTCACAAAAATGTCTAAAGAAGAAACAATGGGAGAATACAGACCTTGTCAACTTGGGGATGTGATGCCAAAGGAGCTCCAGCTTCAGGGCCAAGTCCAGTCAGAATATTGAGGACACCAGGAGGAAGACCCACCTCCCTACAAACTTCAGCGAGCTCCAAGCATGTCCTGTAGTTTCAAGAACACACTCAGGTGCATTAAAGAATCAATAAGGAAAATGCGTTAATTGAGTTAATGATGCAATTGAAAATTAACACATACACAGATGCCAACTCAGACGGCTTCAGTATTGCGGTACAACCAGCAGCTAGAGCAGGAGCTACTTTCCAAGTAGCCATCAAAAGAGGGTAGTTCCTTCATTGCACGAGATTCATCAAGTCACAAAACAAGAACACTATCATTCTTACTCCATCAAGGAAGGCCGTTGAATGATAAGAGCAAAGTAATCATCTCCCAAACAACACAAAAACTAATGTTGCTAACGAAACGGTGAAGTATAACATTAGCAGATGAGAGTCTCACAAAGACCACACGCCATCGTTTAGTTGCTACAGGATGTTAATAAAGTGTTGATCCAATCCATCATATCTAATGGTTAGAAAGTAAAGTCATGATATATCTAGGTGCCACATCTGGTCAGCAAAGTAAATCACCATTACCATGGAGTAATTAATGCAACGACTCCAATTGGCTCCTTGAGAACGTAACTCTTAAATGACTCCATAGGAAGAGAGACAGGAGCCTTTTGCTTAGCATCCAAACCTTCAGCAAGATCTGCATAGTACTCAAAACAACCAGCTACATCGTCCTGGATGGAATGAATAACCATATTAGTGAATTACATGGCAGCAAAGTAAAATGTTGCACAACCCTATAAGTTACAAACGTGACCATGTCCCATGCTG
Source organism: Rhodamnia rubescens (assembly GCA_021437795.1). Taxonomy (NCBI): domain Eukaryota; kingdom Viridiplantae; phylum Streptophyta; class Magnoliopsida; order Myrtales; family Myrtaceae; genus Rhodamnia; species Rhodamnia rubescens. The sequence continues at coordinate 5,049,816 of JAILYA010000002.1, read as the reverse complement.
CTTCTTCCAGAGGTTTTCCACAGTCAATTGCCTCGAGTTTTGCCAGTTCGGACTTTCTCTCTGTGATCTGCATGGCAAAGACAAAAGAAGTTTCCATGGAAAATGTGTGAGAAGCCAAAGGACTTCACAAGATCACCCGTGACATACCAAAGCACTTAGAAGAATATAAAAGCTGAATGATAAAACAAATCGACGTGCAAGAACTCAGATGTTTCCTTAAGTTATAGGACAGAAATTCGATGGAAATGAGTAGACAATGAGGGGCCTGGATAGATTGGCGTACATAAGCTCCTACCTTTTTTTCATTAGTAATAATTTCCCACTTCGATAGCATAAAGAAATGCAAGGGGACTTAAGTAGTCTGCTGAGTATGTAGCTTCAAATTTAAAATGTTTCAACAATGGCTTGAGCATCGTTCACGGCCCGCACCTTAGCAGCAATAGCATGCAAGTACTTGGCACGTACAGCCCCCGATGCCGATGCCCAGTCATGCCCTTTGTTCCTAGTAAGGGCTCTCCTAGCAGCACCCACAGCGATCTCCACATCTTCAGCAGTGGCAGCCGGTATATCCCCTACTTACAATAAATAAGTTCCAGATCTAAGATTCTAACAAAGAAGCACCGTCCGACAAAATATCTACTCAACATTCAAGTTCACTGGTCGAATTATGTAGACCATCATCAAACCACATAAAAGGTTAAAGCTCAAAGCCTTCACAGTGATCGGCGTGCACTAAACCCAATCATTCGGTTCGATGACCGAAACACCACGTTCACAAACTACCCAGTTGCTTTCTCAGCACATTTTACAGAACCGATGCATGCTCCAGCACAGCAGCACAAACGGGGTCAAATCAGGAAACGGGATACGACGAGCGAGATTCAAGTCGGCGGATGCCAACTTCAAAGCAAATCGCTTTAGCAAGAAGCGGAGAGGGAAAGAAAGAGACCGATGGTTTCCCCGGACGAAGGGTTGACGATGGGGATGCGCTTCTTGAGGACGGGTTCCCTCCACTCGCCATCGATGAACAGCAGACGATGCGGGGCGCGGGTCGCCATTTCTTCGCCTCTTCCTTGCTTGCTTGCTTCACACTCCCCTCAGTCGATCTCACTCTCTTGTAAAGTCTGCTCCTTTTTCGCTGGGCTTCTGCACGGAGCGATGATATTGCGATCTCGATCTTGGAAGCGTCTGCTGTCCCAGGGAATTTCAAACTATCTCTTATCTCCGAAACGAAGGATGAAATTATGAGAAAATTATGTTTTTGTTACGCGTTAAAAAAGATATTACCTCACTATGCATTAACTATACTAAAAGTAGATATTTCTGTGAAGAAATCTTTAGTTTGGTAAACATGCTCGACACGAATTATGGCAAATTCCTCATGCGAATAGTCTAAATTCACAATTAATTTATATATGAAGTGTATTGAATAATTTCTCCAAAATTCATGATTGTTAGTCACTAGTCGATGTTGAAGAGGATTTTTTCCTCCTTTTTTTAAATAAATTTATCATAAATTTATTAGTTATAATAAATTTCTTCTAAGTATATCGAGTTTGGAGTTTTTTTGTAGTAAAAAAAAGTTAGATGCAAATTTATTATAAATATACCAATTTATTAATCTTAATTTTTCTGCTTCAATTTTTTAAAATTTTGGAGTGCTTATATTTGACTATTATTTAGCATGGATCACCTCAAACTTTCTTAAATGTCTCAATGTGGACATATAAAATAGCGTACCACTTTTCAAAACCTACATAATTTTCCACTTAGACACTTTGGAGAAATTTTATAAAACAAAAGCAAGAAGTAGAAAAATTCTAAAAGAAAATACCTGGCTAGGTAATTGCACGTGCACATGGGTAAGGAAAACACCCACTGTCAAACTTTTTGGTTAATACATTATTTGCAAAAAAATAAAACAATAATAAAGATATATCTATTCATATTTTTTTCCCATCAAGCACGTTTTATAAAACTCTTGAATCCCCGAATTTGGAGTATCCTAATTTACGAGGCTCAACAAGCAATAATTATTTTCACTATGAAAAGTGTAGTGCTATTTGTAGTAGAGAATATACATTAAAAAACGTATTCTCTTACGAATTCCAACATGAATAACGGTCACTCCATTGATCATATCATAGTATTCGAAATCGAAACAAATTAATAAAAATAAAACAAATTACATGATTTTTTTTTCAAAAAGAAATGACATTAATATTTGCTAAGCTTTGATATAATAAATAATATCATATCCGAATTTTTAATCTTTTTTAATGTGATCTTTAAACTTTTACCCAACGTGCAATGTCATCGCTTGAATTTTTAATTTGTTCAATATGATCATTAAACTATTGATGAATATTCTATTTGGCCCCTCAATTATACAAGAATGACACAAACGAAAAGATTAGATGTAACATTTGCCAATAATTTAGGGGTTCACATCGAACAAATTGAAAGTCGAAAAGACAATATTGCATGATGGATCAAATTTTAGCGACCACATTGTACAAAGTCAAAGTCGGAGAACAACATTGCAAGTGAGACCAAAGTTTCGGAGCTTATGTGTTATTATGCCTTTGATTTTTTGGTAATACGTTTTTAATGGGTATTGATTTAAAGAGATGGGCACTTGTTTTGCTCACAAAGTAAATATATGCCTTTTATAGCTAAATGAAAGTAAAATGTGAATGTTGGGATGTAAAGCGAACCCGTCATCTGACATTGCTCCAGCTAAAATTGACATCCTCCTCATCTTCAATACTTAGCTAAATTCCCAGAGTCAGGTTGTCGATAACCTCCATCGCTTAATGAAACTCGGTCATCCGACGGCTCTCGTTATGCCCTTTACCGGTCAATGGGTGGCGAACTAGCTCCGGTTGATCGTTGTTATCGCGGATCGAAGGAGCGAGGTATTGCAACATAATTGGAGAATCCACCGTTTCGGCTACCACAATAGTGGACCTTCGTTCGTCCACAATAAAAGTCGGTCATTTTCTGGTGCAAGTAGTGCTTCAAATCCCTCGACGCAATGAATGATTAGGCTTAAGCCCAACCAATACCAATAAACAAGCATCCGTGTATTAACGTGGCAAGTGGAATAGTAATTCCTTCTCTCAGCCAAATTTCACGGCCCTATCAAAATTAAGAATCGAGATTTTACTAGCACAATGGTTTTTGAATGACCGTGAGTATAAAAATAAGTTATGAACTATAAATTCTTAAAAAATTGAATTCCATAATAATTTTTAATTAATTCTTTTTTTGTCTAAAATAAACTGTTAATTTTACGTTAAAAAATAAAAACCTGCGATCCATGCCTTCTGTGCCCGCCTCATTTGACCAAGACGAAGATTGTGATCATTTCAAGCATCTGACCTCAGCAGACTTTGTTATTTTTTTTTTTTTTTCTTGGGCAGTTGAAGACTCTCTCATCTCTGCCGAAACTCGAATTCCAAAGCATGCGAGCAAATCCATCTTTGAACATGGATTATCTTGATCGATGGAGGAGATCGCCGAGAAATAGTTTAAGTCCGAACCCTTCAAGCATATTCAATCGAACACACCATCACTCTATACAATATATTAGCCACTACGCTACACACCGCACCATTCTCCGACACATACATCTCAACAGATTACGCATTCTTTGCCGAAGAATATAGAGACATGCCATGCACATCGTCTGACGATTCGAACTGATTCTATTGGCATGGGAACTCGTGATATGATTCGAAAGAAAGGGAACTATAATCCACTAGAAATCCGAAGAGGGGAACGATCGTGGAGTCCATATCATACAAAAGTCACATGCAAGCGCGCATATGTCCCTATCTTTTATACAGATGAAGGAAAGAATCGAAAAGAACCGAAAAGAGGTGAAGCCGAGTTAGTTCTTGTGGGCGGTCTTGTGGTACTTGTCCTTGATCCACTGGATGCCGACGGTGGTTCCTTCCTTGACCTTCTTGGCGCCGTGCGACGCGGCGGTCTTGGTCTTGACGAGCCCTACCCCCATCTTCTCCTTGTACTTGGCCGTCGCGATGCCGCTCGTGAGGCTCTTCTTCTTGTTGCTCTCCGCCAGAGGAGCCGGGTCCGGGTTGTAGTCCCACTGGTCCGCCCACGACGTGCCGTACGATTCGCGCCCGTCCATGCTCGGCAAAAAACCCCTTCCCGGAGAAGATCTCAAGACCTGTAACTCTTCAGAGAGAGAGAGAAAGAAGCTCGGACTCGACGAACGTTTTTTTTTTTGGGGTTAGAACGAGATAGGTGGGGCTTGGTTAAAGCTAACGCTGCATTATATAAGAGAGTCCTACGAAGCTACACCTTCAAGAGACGAATGAGAAGTCGTAGAGGGTTGGCGTCAAAGTGGAGAGCTAAACTCCAGGCGCGTGGCGAGAAGGAAGAAGTCAACATACGCATGCGCCCGCTCCACCTTCCATCCAACACCACAAGGACCACGCAGATGCTTTCCAAAAGAGAAAAATGACACCACCACGAGAGAAAAATATGCCCGATGAGTCGATTCGATTTCTTTTCTTTTCTTTTTTCATTACTGAAGTGTTATAGTTAACGTGTGATGCTCCATTGAGGATCATAATTTTTCTCTCGATCGCATGAGTACCACATGACTTTTCGATCGATCACTTTTAAATATCAATTGAAAAAGGCATATGACGTCCCGAAAGAGCAAATTTCTTCATTGGAAAAGTCAAATTATTCCTCCTTACGACGCTAGTGGGCTGTTCCGTCTTTCTGAATTGGAAGCTGCTTCTTGTCCGCAGCTTCCCCTGGATCTGAACCGAGGCCTCCGGAAACATTTTCAATGGAAGAAATGGAGCATGAACCGTGTGCTGTGGCATCAGCATATCTGGAACCATCCAGAGACATTTGACCAAAGACCCCACAAATGCTCAGAAAAGAACTTCAGCTGTAGGGTTGGCGCCAGGCGGCTGCTGGACAGAATACCTAATGCAAGGATAATGACAAGTCTTAGGACTTTAATAAAGAGCCTTGGTGTTCAACAATTTGTCGGTAACCACACCCACAATACTAAAGATTATGTCTTGAGGGCCTTTTGCAGGTACCTTTGAGACGGCTGTTGTGCTGAAAAGAGACCCAGATTCCACAGGTTACAAAACTGGAATTTTCCATAGTCGTTCACCTGAAATTTTCAAAGTTTGTTCTGGAAACCCTAATCGAAAGGTATGCATGACTGATTTTTTTTTTTTTGGGGGGTCGGAATACGTGATTGATTATGTCGGAGTCATTTGTATTAGAAACGCAAACCTTTGAAGAGAAAAAAAAAATAGAGAAGAACACAAGCGAATGCATATTCGAAGTTGAAATCGCCAATACAAACCAAAAAGGAAATGTTCGATTTATTTCAAAGTTCGTTTCGGAAATCCTTGTCTAAAGTTACGTGGTTGGTTATGTTGGAGTCATTTGTGTTAGGAATGCGAATCTTTAAAGAGAAAAAGAAAAAGAAAATGAGACATGCAAAAGATATTACTTCACTATCAGCAGTAATATCACCAAAGTTACAAACTTCATGGTTACATGCAAAAGGTGTTACACCAATATATAGTAGGAATCTAGGGCATACTATACTTATGATGAAAATTATATGTATGCCATTAGCAGCGGTAGAAAAGCTGCATTCTTGACTTTAACATAGAAACTACATGTATGCCATTAGGAGTAAACGCTCAGAGCTTTAATAGTACTTTCCTCTATCAAACTCCACAACTCCATCATTTGCCAAGGCTTATCTTCAAAACAACGATAGTTTTTCGTAGTCTTCACTCGTTTTTGCATCCCAAATTGTCTTAGTGCTGCGGCCCCCTCATCACTAACCATGGAGTCCAAATGAGGCAATGTACAAACTCAATTTCTCAGTGGTAACAACCTTTTGTGGACGTATATGCTAGATTTTCTACACCAAGAATCTTCTTCGATGACAATGTTCCATGATCTATCAACTAACGAATATGATGCTACTTCAATTCAATGTGATTTGTCCTTGAGCGAAATACTGAATTCTTTGCAAGACAAAGAACACTCTTAACTAATACTTAAAAAAAACGATGATGTCCTACTTCTTGCCTACCTCATTTAGAAAAATTTTCAACCAAATCATCTCATTGCCAGCTTTAGATATAGCAACATACTCTACTTCAGTGGTTGCAAAAGACACACTTCTAAAGTTTACACATCCAATTGATTGCAGTACCACTCAAGGTAAAAACATAATCCGAGGTGCTCTTCTTATTATCCAAGTTACCACCAAGATATGGGGAAAATTATAAAAAAAAATCCTAAACTTATTATAATTATGCAATCCAGTCCTAATTTTTTTTGGCCAATTTAGTATTAAAACGATCTCCGATCCGGTGACTAGCCATAGGAAGGGCTAGTGAGGCCAAGCCTACCTCGCCCGATGATGGCGAGGTCTCGGTCCTCGCCATCCCTCTCTTCTTCTTCTTCCTCGATTGGAGGAAGAAGTAGAAAAAAAAAATAAAAATAGTTCCAAAAAATATTAAATAATATTAAAGTATTATTAAAATTTGCCACGTCGGCACCGACCGACTTCCACATCAACATCAGCCGGCTTGGATGAACTAAAACAAAAAAAAAGATTTATACTAAGGCTGGCAAAATTGGCTTTAAAGTCACTATCAAATCATTCGGCCAAAGCTCTAGAGTACTTTGGGTTAAAGAAAATTGCTCGGATGAACTTTAAAACTTGACAAATATTTTTCACCAAAAAAATTTACGAAAATTATTTTCAAATGTCTTTTAAAACACTTTTTTTTTTTTTTATAATTTTTTTTTTTTTTTTTTTTTTTTTTTTTTCAAATTTCTTTCCAAATTTTTAAATAACGGGGACTAAATTGGCACAATTGCAATTGTTTTAGAACTTTTTTGTAATTTTTTCCCAAGATTTACATTCATGAAGCCTTGCAAAGCTACATCGATTTTAATAGAACATAGTGACATACATGAAGTGTCTCTCATGTATCTTAATAGTCACTTTACGGTTTCACAATGCTTTATTTGTAAAATAGCCATGTATATACTCACAACTCCCACTACCGAGTTATGTCTAGTCTAGTACACAACATATCATACATCATATTGCCAATAAGGCACTTAAGCCATATACTCCCGCTCTTAGTCCGTCTTTGGTTTCTTTGAGAACTTGAAGTGGCATCCTAAAGGATTTATTCTGAACTTCGAATTTGTCCAACACCTACTCAATATACTTTTTTTTAAGATTACTTTAGAATTCATTTGAATCAATCTCGCATGATCCTCATCTCAAGAATTTGATTCGGTGCTCCCAAGTCCTTCATCTCAAACTCTTTTGACAATTGTTGCTTCAAGTATGTTGATCTTCTTCATGCTAGATCATGCAATGAGCATATCATCCACATACAACAGCAAAATAACATAGCAATCATCCAATTTCTTGAAGTAACAATACTAATTCAATTTCCTTCCAGTGGACCTGTTATCGCACAAAAATGTTTCAAATTTATCATACCACTATTTAAGATCCTATTTCAAGTGCAATAGACTAATCTTCAGCTTGCAGGCATAATTTTCTTTTGGAGGAACCTAAAAACCTTATGGTTGTACTATGTAGATACCCCATTTTGCATTATAGAAATGCAGTCTTTACATCCAATTGCTCTAGATGTAAATTCTTGGTAGCAACAATAGTCAAGATAGAAGTCAAATTCACAACTGGAGAGAAAATCTCCGTAAAATCAATTCCTTTCTATTTCTGAAAACTTTTATTATTAATCTTGCTTTGCACCTTTTTTTGCCATCAGGTTCTTCTTTGACACGATATACTCACTTATTCCGCAATGCCTTCTTTCCATCCGGTAATCAAGTTAACACTCAAGATTTGATCTTCTCAAGTGAATTCAACTCGTCTTACAATGCTAACTCTCACTTAACAAAATCTTTAACCTGCACTGCTTCTAAAGAATAAAAAAATTTCTGATTCGCCAACCTCAATTAAGAGCGAATAATGCAATGACGGAGAATACCTCTATACATATTTAGATTTTCTACTAGATCTTCTCAAAACGGGCTCAGATGCATGTGATTCTTGTTCTGATTTTTTGTCAAGAGTCTACATCAACAATTTCTAGATTTCTAGGCAAAACACTCTTAAAACCCCCTCCAATTCAATCTCTCTAATCTCCACCATTTGTTTCTTCACACCAGTTTCTACACAAATCTGTCCTTGTATCACATGTTTTCATTGAATGTAACATCGACGGTTCTTATTATTTTTCTATTTTGTTCATCCCATAACCGATAGCCAAAATAATCATAACCATACCCAATGAATTTTTTTTTGGCTCTTGCAGCAAGCTTATCTTTATTTCCAAAACCTACATGGACATTCGAAAAAACTTTCATATGCGAAAGATTCACCTTCATTCCACTCCATCCTTCGTCTAGTAGCTTGAAATCAAGTGGGCCTGAAAAGAAGACATCGCATGCGATACTTTCACTTCATCTAACGAGCATATCTTCTCTTCTGTCAAGAGAAAAAGAAGGACTCGCTGTAACAGTTCGCTAGTATGGTCGTGCTTGCATAGGAAAAACAAGATTGTCGTATAAGGCCCGACCAGGCAAGAATTTCGCTATGGTTTTTGTTCCCAAGAAACATAGCTGGAAGAGCTCCATTACACCTTATCATTCGCGACAAAAAAGAAGAAAGGCACGAGATGAACTTTGCATTCAGTTAACAAAGAGACTGCTGCAGAGAAGTAGAGCCTGATTGCAAGCTACATAACACGAAGCCTATGAATGATATTGTAGTGAGCAACTCGCGGTTGATCCCCCAAGGCCTTATTTAGCATTCTGCTTTGCAGTCTCTGCTACTGATAGTAAGTGTTTGGATCTCTCAAGTATTTGTCATATAGCCATTGCGATATGTGAAAAGCGTGACCCACGCTCTCCGTTGGGTACAGGTTTCTGCTGTTTTGCCAATCATTTGTAAGCTTTACCCACTCCCTCCTCCATTCTTTCAACCGGAAATCGTGGCCCTCCTCCAAACTCTCTTTTAGAAATTTGAAATAGAGAGCTGCTCGTGAACCATAGTAATCTCTTAGAAGTCCGCTCCAATATTTGTTTCCTGAACAAAAGGAAAGGAAGATCAGTCAGCCCGAAAATTATGCTCTCGCTTTCTCTCTCTGCAGATGAATTTCATAGCAATCCAGGATAAAAGTACGACATGTGGTAAGAAAATAATGGAGATCAAAAGCATTAAGTTCTTAAAAGCATGTAATAGATGTGATGCAGCGACGTCTGCTCTAGTGCGAATATAATAACTTTCAATGAAAACCAGCTACTTCCGAGGATTGTATATCCCACGAGAGCTTTAGAAGATACATGTGCAAAAGGTGCAATTTCCTCACCATAATCACGCAGTAGACTTGCTTCCTCCGCTGAGTTATCAAACCACATTGTTATCTGTGTCCTCGCATTCCATTCAAACTGTCGAAGTATCACCTTGCAGCCGTTAAGTTTCCAAAAAATTCTAAAATTGATTGATCAGTGACTGAAAGCCTCCATACCTGTCTTTGCTGTTCTTCACCTTGGGCAAGTTGCTTGGCACTTTCTAACCAAGGTCCCAGAAGAAATCCTTCATGACAAGCCAAGAGCGTGTCCATGTCCTCAACAAGATTCAGGAATTTCTGGCTATGTAAAGCAACTCCATATGCATCTTGTTGCTGGTAATCTTCTATGACTTTCAAAAATAGTTCGTTTGCGTTCTTTGCCAGAGCTTGTCTTGTTAGATCGACGAGATCATACCTATGATGAAATTGGAAGCAAAAAATTTGAAGAGTATCAAGACAAAAAAAAATTGATGAGAGAGAAGATGCATGAACAAAACTGAAGACTTTTGACTGTCCATCAACATAGTTAGCAGAAAAAACTTCAAAAAATAATTGATTTGACATAAATTGAAGCATGGAACCTGTAAGTATCACTAGATTGCAGTTGATCGCCACCTGCAAGGAAAAGTTCTAGCGCGCGTACCACTTCAGATGTCGAGTACCACAAATGAGGCTGATCAGTCAAACCAGTTTTTTCATTCAGCACTGCTCTTCTCAATAGTGGCTTTCCATAGCGATGATACCTCAGTTGTGAGAATGAAATTGAAGAAGGATCAGCATCAGGGAAAGCCACAATGACATCCCTGTTCTTGTCCTGCATCAATGAAACAAAAAAGCCCGCGTTTTGGATAATGCAGAAATACGTCAGCATAGATATTTTTGTACAGTCATTTATGCGTCGGACAGGTAAAACTACAACATGCATCAGAGCAACCTAAACGCATACAATAAATGTGAACACAGAAGAGACTTACATATAATCCATCAGTGCAGTTATAGATCGTGTGATAAAGGATGTTCCATGCTTCTTTTATTGAAGAAACTGATTTCCCATAACGCCTAGCTGAATATAGATCGATCCATGTCTGAGATAGAGAGGAAACACAATTTTAAACCAACACAAAAAGTTCATATTTATTCAAGTTGTGCCCACACAATCAAATAACGCAGACAGGGAAAGGAAAGGTTTAAACAAATAGAATATTAAGTCAATCAAATTAGGCAACTTGTCCAATTCAAAATGCTCCACATCCAGCTAATTCTGCAGGTAGCCGTTTTGGAAGAAGGATAGACTATGTCCTAACAATTTGTTCTGCTTTACAATGTAAGTCAGTGACAGGAAACATGTAGAATTTCACTAAAACTCTGATCTAACAAGTAAGAGATTGAGCAGTACAAAACCCATGCGAATACCGGATACTGCAAAGTCGCATCCCGCAGAGAACTACTGGGATGAGCATGGGCGATAAGACGAAGCTTGTGGGTACTAGCTATTCTTACGTGTTTGCATTTCACATCGAAGTCAGGCAGATATAGTTTCAATTACCTTAACATCGACTTTCCTTTGCTGAAATGCCATCTCAGACATGAGATCATAAACAACAGGATTTTGCTCTATGCCCTCCATAGACATTCCAACACCAACCTTCAGCAATCAACAATAAAAATAGCAGTAAATTCTTCACATTGCTTTTAAGATTAAAAAAGACAAAAAAAAGATAATTCAGAGCAAAACAAAGAGTGGAGATTAATCCTAACAAAGCATCATTTCCACGTGAAGCTCCAATAAATCTGGTCACAACCTTTTCAATGGGCAATTTTAAGCACCGATTTCAGCCACAGATCAACTATCGACAAAGCAATCAGAAGGTTGATGATTTCTCAAAAAAAATTCTCACTCCAATTGATGATAATCACTTGTCAATTAGTTCAGATTACATTCATAATCTCGGACTCAGTGTGATCTTCCTATGAAAATGAAAAGGACAAAAATGTTGGAAACTAGAGATTTCAGTTGGTCAGCCAACAAGTCAACACCGAAAAACAGTGCAAAAACCTATTGTACAAAAGATAACCTGAGCCCTCTCCATACACATTACATATTGAAAATGTGTGATCATCCTCAACATTATTCTTTCTCCAAACATCTTGTATGTTTTGGAAACAAGAGATTACAGTTGGTCAGCCAACAAGTGAACACCATAAAACTGTGCAAAAACCCATTGTACAAAAGATAGCCTGAGCATTTTCCCTACACAACAACATATCCAAAATGTGTGATCTTCCTCAATGTTATTCATTCTTCATATATCTTGTTTGTCTGTGATGAAGATGAGCAGCCGAATGGAACAAAAATACTGATAGTTTCCCTTTATTGCCCAACATTGACATCCAGATAAGTGGCCACCACCAACGATGTGAAAGTGACTAGAACTCCATATTTTACTCAAACAAGCAACTAACAACTAATGCCATCCACATCAAGAAAATGAATCTACCATTGTTGAGTTTTCACTCATACGAGCTTCAATTGGTCCAGATGCAACAGCATCTAGTACCCCGTACATCTCAATATTTCCAGCAAAGTTGTGAAGCATGCACCTGAAATACACAAAAGCAAAAAACAGAATAAGATATTAACCCAAATGAACATAGAAAGCCCAATCTGGTCCGTAAGAACACAATGACAAAACCAAGCTACTGTTTGTTGCTTCCCATTCCAGACATAACTCTTTTGGATGAAACTGAGTTAGATTTTCAGTCACATGGAAATATTCTAGGTATCATTACAAACAAAAGGAACAAGGAGGCAACTTTCCAGATGTAAGGCACCCCATAAAACTGCTCGAAGTAATCCATATGGGTTTCACTTCAGCGAAGAGATCAAGGACTACCAGCTTCCCCAGTGGCACAGAGTGTAGAAGTGCCTGAAGCAACCACATACTGCAGAATTATCTAACAGCAAATATAAGCTTAAACACAATAAGTAGCGCAAATTGATAGAAATCTGGCACATCCACCAATATCTCTGCCATCTGTGTGCGAAGAGCAGCACCACAAAATATGCAGAAGTTATAAAATATTCAAAAAGAAGAAAGCAACATAGTGGCTATTCAATATGGCCGCACAAGTTTTGATGTTTACTTGGAGAGAGCACTGCAGGCAATTTCACAGCAATGTGATGGGGCATACTCACTTTCATTTGGGGAGGTCTCCAGAATGGATCATAGGAAAACAGCCATCCCTGAATAAAAGACAAAGAAGAGTACCTTAGATTGGAGTAATGTGAAAAACCACCATAAAGACATTCAAACCATATATTTGGCACATAGAAATCTCGTAGTTGCCGAAGAAAGTTTGTTAGCGGACGCTATTTCACACCTGCATCAGCCAGACTGCATCACCATCACCACTCTGCATTCCTTCAAAGATTGCAGCACCTAAGGAAGATATATATGCTGGTTCATCTACAGGTGGAGTGTTCTCATCAAAGGTGTCACTGCAATAACCCCAAAAATTCATCATGTAATGCCCTACATGGAAGAGGCCTATACATAACAGAAGGTAGACAGAAAAAGGCACAAGCAGTCGATGTATTTTAGATCACCAATTACAGATATACTTCGACTGGGTCAATCTATTGTTCCAAAATAACTAATGTCATAAACTGTAGGTTCCAACATGTTCTGGCAGCTGTTATGTTCCGTTTCACCACAAAGCTGGACATTCAGGGTGTACTTTGACTTGCAGATTCCACAGATTACTCTTTTATTTGCAGCACTGTAAATGAAGAATATGACGACACAGCCAAAAATTGGGGCAAGGCCAGAGAAAAGGAAATTTTAGTATTCAGTGGAAGTTAAAACTACTTGAACATATTTGTAGAAGAACTCTGTACAAATACATTCAACTTCAGAGGCCCAGATTGATGCCCCTGGGCCCATTCATACAATCTACCTGCAACTCCCTTCAGGGGAAGGTTTCCTTATATGACATTTGTTTGTATATGTGATCCTAATTGGTCAAAGCAAACATCCAAATATGTGGACCCACATCGAAGATCTCCAAGGCAGCAGTTTCACAAAATAAACCCCAACCAAGTCTTTTTTTCAGCCAGACCCCCTCAAGACTTAATTAAAAAGAGAGTTTTGTAGAAAAGGCCATTATGGTTTTTCTACAGCAGCCGATACTGCTATTTGCCAAAAAAAACCCCAACCAAGTTTTTTTCTTTTCAGCCAGACTCAAGACTTAATTAAAAAGAGAGAATTGAGGAAAAGGCCATTATGGTTTTTCTACAGCAACCGATAATGCTATTAGCCAAATAAAAATCCCAACCAGAAAGTCCAAGCATAGACTGCTTATTTAGGCTAGAACCAGATCCAAACCTAAAAGAACAGCAGTTGTTACGGGCATGTAAATCGCCATTTTGCACATGGATCATGAATGCCAAGGAGTGCAGCAACTCCATTAGCAGCTTCACAACTTTAAGTATGAGGAACAATGCCACAAGTAACATCAGCATTATATGTTCATCCACAATAACTTCGATTGGGCAGAGTAATCATCAGTGAAATGATGAGAGTTCTTACCAGTTGTAAATGTGACCAGTTCTTCCATATTCTGAGAATGAAGCAGAATAAAAAAGATGACTACGGAGAAAGAAGACACCTTTCATATACAACAAGCAAAGAAAATTAAAGTATTGCGGAGGATATAATGGATTGTGCAAACCTCTCAGTTGTTGTTCAATGAATGCCCGTCCAATTTCAACGAAGAGGGGGTCAGTTGCGTCAAGAAGATAAGTGCAGCACCATCTTGGATTGCTCTCAACGGAAAACCTAAAATATGTTGGACAGATGCAGTAAGAAAACTAAAATGAGATTCTAATGCCCATGATAAAACCATGCGCAATTCAAATAAACAAGATGATAGATGCTTAGCATGTGCTATTTTGATTATGGGATCATGGTCATGATTTCAAGGACACTGGATAACCACACACATTCCTCTCGAGACAGTCATAGGAAATTAATCAACATACATGCTGCACATGTTATTACATCTTTTACAGACAAGAAATTAACAGGGACATCAGGAGAAAGTTATGAATCAGGTTGCCAAGGGAGGTGCTCACCAATTCCCTAGGCGAGTGATCTTTGCCGAAGGGAATATATCTTTTAGTGCTGCTGGAACATTCCCAGAAAAGGCTGGAAGGACTGCAAGAGAGATAAAGAGTTGAATTATTATTTACCTAGGCCAAGTGGGATGTTTCTAATGACTCCAAACTATGTTATACTTGTGTGTTCGTAGGAGCAACTTTCTTAATAAAGCTGGTCCTGCATGATTCCCCCTTTATCTTACGATTTCTCAGCAGTGAAGTCGAGGACATCAAATGTTATGTTCAGACATCCCAAGTACTTAAGCGCCTACATAATACTAGACGAGTTCAATCTAATTGTGAGATTGTGACCAATAACAATAAACTGACATCACAAGAGTCGGATTTTTTATTTTTCATTCTTGCAGGTCAAATGAGAGGAAATAGAGTCTAAAATAACATCTATTGATGAGAAGAAGCTTCCAAGTGATAGAAGAAGTCGACCTGGTACCTGGTGTCATCCCAAGTTCATACATTCTTCTCAGAATTTTTTTCTGCATATGTAATTGTTGGTCCAACCAACTCTGCGGTAGTGGTCCACCCCATCTGCGCTAAGATAAGCTCATTAATTATGACAGGTACTACGGAAATCAATGACAACAAAGTGAGGAAGAGAGTACTGTGGTAGCTAGATACTATAGGACACACACATTCTGGATGGTACATTTGACAAAACCTTTTTACCATTTCAACTATCTCAACCTGATTATTTTGAGTAGCAAAGGACTACGTAAAAAGAAGACACACAAGAACAAACTGCAAACTCAAGAGCAAAACCTGTCATGAAGAGCATCTTGACATTCACGAAATCAGAAATAGTCTAAAAAAAGGCCAAAACATAGACAACTCGCCTATTAACCTTAAAAAGTTTGGATGAGAGAGCCAGCAGTGAGATCAACAAATGAGGAAATGTAGCTCACCCATGCAAATTTCCCATGCGAGACCAGGCGAGAAATGCAGGACCTCCAAAGAAATCATCCAAATCCGACGTGCTTATGTTAAAAAACTGCTGAAGAAATGTGGAGGATAATACCAAATCAGACATG
Organism: Rhodamnia rubescens; assembly: GCA_021437795.1. Taxonomy (NCBI): domain Eukaryota; kingdom Viridiplantae; phylum Streptophyta; class Magnoliopsida; order Myrtales; family Myrtaceae; genus Rhodamnia; species Rhodamnia rubescens. Next base: position 5,034,184 of record JAILYA010000002.1, on the reverse strand, counting down.
ACGAAGCATGTTAAAATGCAATTATCAGAGAAACATTATGCAATACCATATTCATTGTATGAATTAATCAACAGCAGATGCCTCAACAAATTAAGCAACAAGATCCATGATCAAAGTAATAAATCTTAGTAAAAGTTGTCGTGACTTAAAAATGTCAAATATTCTTAGACAGGGTGGAAAATGGCTTTTGAATAATTCCTTCTCAAAGCATTAGTGAGGGGAATCACAGATATGAACAGGGGCAACGACAGAATGTATCCTATATCCCCTTCCCTCTATGACTCTATGCTAACATAACTCTCTGGGGAGAAGAAAGATACAACTGAGAGCCAGAGCTTCATGCTGACTTGCCAAGCAGCCAACTGCATCTTCATCCATCAGAAATAAATAAAAAGCCGACACAAGAAAATTCTTTTCAAGGGTGAATAAACCACAAATTTGCCCAGAACAAATGTCAGCTTGTTCATATAATTTTATCTTGAGTACAAAAAGTATACCTGAAAAACTTTTTGCCAAATAGCCTCTTGCCCAGTGAACGCTAGCGGTAAGTTGATACCTTGAAGAGCCATCCAATCAATTTCTTTCTCCCATCTTCTCCAATCCCACCAAGCAAAAGAATCTTCCCAAATCACATTGGATGTAGTTAGGTGAGTACCAAATCCAAAAATACAACTTTATCATCCTATTGATAATGCATCAGTAGCTCATAAAATGCCATAGGATGACCGCCTAAAAAGTATAGGTCAATATTCAGTAAAATCTTACAGCTTGATGTAACAGCATTTTGATAGTAACTCCAAGGACTGGGTCTCTGAACAACAATGCCAGCATCCTGAACACGGGGAAGAGAACCAAATTTTGGTATTGAATGCAATTGCAGACCACCAGTTTTATCCCAAGAAATGTGTGAACCACACCAGTACTTCAAGTACCAGTGTAAACCAGCCAAGACCTCCACCCCAGTTACTCCAGAAATCCTATTTAAAAATTAAAACCATGGTCAACAACGGAGAGAGAAAGAAGAGGCCGAAAAAAGAGAATAAGCAACATTTGAAGTAACAGAGGAACTATTTGTCCTTTCAGAGCTTTGCTCAAAAAAGTTCTCACTCGTGATCCTCCATGGGGAGGTCCTGCGTATTAATAATAACCCCAAAAGCTGATGTGTGCTAAACTGCCAAAACAATATGAAGATTCGGAATGGATGGACATCCATGAAGCATTGACTTTCATGGGGAAAAGATGAGGGCTTTGATAATTTACTGAGCAAAACACTTTGGTTATGAAGTAAAGTTTTCAAGCTGTACCTACTCCTTCGAGTGCCAGCAAAGTGTTAATGACATTCACCAAGATGACACAAAAGAAACTACCAATGAGCTGACTAACATGTTAAATGCTTTAACAGCAAAAACATTATTTGAGTAAGGGATGTTGGCGTACGCTATTTCAGGAGTGCCACGTCTGCTGAATGAAGGATGATTTGTTATCATAAAGCAAATCTCACCGCCGCACTCATCCTGAAAGAACCAAATATCAGCGAATGATCTGACCTTCCAGAGAAAATCTTCCTCCATTGCAATCAATTAAAAGTCAAGCAGTAAACGTCTATAAGCTTTGATCAAATAACATATAGCGATTCTGATCACAGTACTATCACTCAAATTTCTAATGGCAAGTTCATGAAAGACATGCCCCCGATTGCCTGACGCAGGATTTTACTCTCATAACGAGAGTGATCGCGCGCTCATACACCGAGTCAGTCTGATCATCTAATGTCGCGCAAAATAGTTTCCTCCAAAACTGCCGTAAGGCTTGCAATCCCGAGCAACAACGCTAATCCTCGTGAATTGAGTACCTTAGAAATGATCCGGAACTCGAAGCTCGAGTCATGCGAAGGCAGCAACCGCCGGAGCACGCCGCGGGCTGCGGCCAGCTGGACCGCAGCCGGAGCTCGCTCGCGGTCCTGAATCTCGAGGAGCCGCGACATGTAGCGGACTCCGGCGGTGGAGGACCGAGCGGAGGCGACAATGCCGAGGACGAGGAGGAGGGCGAGGGGAATGGCGGGAAAAGGAGGCCGAGCCGGAGCCCGACCCATGGCGGTGGCGGCGGCGGCGGCGGCGGGGGGGAACGGACAGAAGGCGAGGGACGGGGAGTGCGGGAGTGGGAGAGGTGCCGCGGGGGTTATATGGAGCTTAGGCATTGTCTGGACGGAGGAGTATAGATTCGCCGATCAACAACGAGACAAAACTTCGCGGCCGGCCAGAGTAGTGCAGACTAACACTTTGCGCCAGCAGAGAGATGAGTCAACGAGTGACGTTGCGGGTTCTTTTGGATTTTTCAGGTCTTTTTGTTGTTATTATAGTTGTTAAAATGTTTTTTTATTTGTTTTTTTTTTTTTCCCTGCATTATTATGATTTTTTTTTTTTTGTGAAGTGTCGTGTAGTGAACATACTATATATATTTGAGCAAAATAAAAAAAAATACTATATATATTCGACCAAAAAAAAGAACATTTTATAAATATTTGACAAAAAAAGTACTATATATTAAAAAAAAAGCATAAAGCTAGGGAAAAATTACAAATAAGGAATTGAAGTCACCCTTATTTTCCCGAAATAAAGACTTGAAGAAATATTGTTTCAAATAAAAGACCTAAAACGCCTCATTATTCAAAAAATAATCGACCAAGGACATTTTCGTCATTTATTATTTTTATTCTTTTACCCCTCCTTCTCGCCAATGGCCAATCTCGGGCGATGACCAGCCACCCGTGAGGGTTGGACGAGGCAACACTCATCGGGTGAAAAGGGTAAAAAAAAAAAAAAAAAAAAAAAAGCCAAGTGACGAAAATGCCTTTGATCGGTCCTTGTTTAAGAAAATAAGGATACTTCGGGTTCTTATTTGGAATTTTCCATAAATCAAGGATAGCCAAACCTAGCAACTCAATCAATCACTAAACACAAACGGCTTGCACATAGACTTGTCAAAATAGATCATAAATCTATTTCTTAATTCATCTATGAGCGATGATTGGTTATGAGTTATTTATATATCATAAATTGATTTAAACATAACTCAATGAATTATAATGTGTTTATAATCTACTTAGACGTCACCCACCTTATAACTCTTTAGCCCGCACCCGATTTCACGCTCAATCACTCATTCACTCCGTGATCTTGCCTCAATTTGTATACGAATTTTCTTAAATTGGATTTAAATATAAAAATGTTTTAGGAATATGTGATAGTTGGGTATGGGCGGAAATGGGTTCCTAGATTTGCACGGTAGTAAATGAGTATCGAACGGGCTAAACGAATTTATTTGGGTCGACTATTTATGACGTAACTCGATTCACCCATTTGATAAGTCTACCCACACGTGCGTCGGGTAGGACTCTCCTCACAAAGTGGCGGGCGTGGGCGTAGCCCCAAGGTTAATATAACTGAGTGACATCACGATTTGGACACATAAATCCGCTAGATCAATCACTCAGCCACTGAGTCGACTTATTCGCATTAATTCAGCGTCCAAAGATAACCGCACCAAGAGCACCATAACAACATTCAGCATGGAACCGAAACGCTCATCCTAGCAAATGGAAGCATTTCGTGTAGCATGAATTGCTCATATTTACCGGCGACAGGACATTGTAGCCGGCCGAATGTCCCCGGCTTGGGTATATTTGCCAATCTGCAGATTCAAGTCTGAGTCACACTTATGGATGCCCAAAGAACAAGGCCAGAAAGCTCATCTATGTAGATAATAGATATGCACGACAAGTATCGGATACACTGGAAATCGTACACCAGATGTTGCATGTGGCAGGTATGAACGCTCTCCATGCTAAGTAAGGCCTAAAATTACAATAATCAGTTCATTGATAAGCTACTGGTGACAGCGAATGATTTCATCAAAGAATTATACCTACAAATATGAGTTGTTTTACAAACATTTCACAGAGAATTGCATTAATTAACTTGCGATGATCGGCAGATGGCCACCTGGATATTTACAGTGGTTCTTTCGCTGGTGTGCCTGCATGGCGGGGATACTTTCTGGGGGTCCGGTGATCCTTCAAACAGGTGATGGCAGTTCGCTGCCCATATGGACCATGGGATTCAACTGGAAACAGCCGAAACAAATACATAAATTCAACTCGTGAAACTAGCATGATTAACTCGTATATTGGGTATAAAGTGGAACGGATCCTCCAAACTTCGATCTCAATCAGCATAAGAATAATGGCACAACAATCATCCTATCATAGCCTGCTTTGCATTGAGAGGAGAATGCTGACAACAGGGAGACAACTAATTCAGTTTGTCTGATGCAGTGAATTTGGCTTCGAATCTCACACGAGTATTCACACGCTGTGCCAGCTTAATTAGTCCTGGGCACGAGACTAGTGGACCTAATAATGTTATTTCCTACTATCAGTCAGTCTATCACAGCATAGCACTGTCCATAAATCTCCCTTTCCTTCTAAATTCTTGACGCTCCATGTTTTCCACAGGAGGTTGTATTACTCCTAAATCTATCAGATAAAACAGGCCTGCCTGCTCGATTAACAACCACTGCAGGAACTAGCAAACAACTCTTATGCGTAGATACAAACTCCAGGAATATTTCCATCGGCTAGAGATACAGAATATTTACCAGGACAGACTTGTAAAAGGGAAGCGCCCATTGACCGGATAGCTGTTTCAGCGCTTTTAACTTCATCCTGCTCAAATTCCGAATGAAAAGTTAATGCAACCCTCTCCGCATACCTAAGAAAAGAGGTAATTTTACAGGGAATGGAAAATCTCGCACTAGCTGGAGTTACTATTGTGCATCATTCCAGAACTTAGGTGCCACAAGACACAGTAATAGACCAAGTTAAAGAATTCGGCTGATTGAAGCACCAAAAGTATCGATGAAAGGAGGAAATAAATACACACCTCCGGATTGTGACCCTTCGCAGCCACAAACAAGCCACCGACGCGAACAAGTGGAAGACAATATTCAGCTGGAAATGCAACACGTATAAGCACTGGCACAAACCAAGAGTACGCAATTTGATTCTAATGAACATCCAATCATCACCTAAGACTCTCATCTCGGCGACAGCTCTGGCAACAGCAACGTCAAAATGTTCTCTGAAGCACGAATCATTACCAATATCCTGCCCAAGAACAGATTTTCAGAAGATGCACCCCAGCCCTGATATGTACAGTGTCACCAGAATGCTCCAAACTTTCCACACTCAATACTGGACCGGTCTTAGTTCTTATGGATAAACCCTTAGTCGTAGAAACACAACAGAACTTGTACCTCGGCTCTTCCATTCACGACCTCGACATTGGACACCCCGGCTAGATTGACCGCATGCTCCAAGAAAACACAACGTTTTCTCATAGACTCAACAAGAGTCACCTGCCAATCTTCAGTGCATTGATAACAAGAATCAAAAAGTCCCACCAACCCCACATTTCAAAAAGTGAACAAAAACAGCATCAAATATGAAGACCATCTCTCAAATCCAACAGACCGTGCGGCTATGACTTCCACAAAAGCCAGCCATAATGATACAACTGATGAACTGACATGCTTACCGGGCTGTGCAATTGCTAAGACCAGTCCAGGAAGCCCAGCGCCGCTCCCAACATCGACAACTCTAATGTTACCGCAAGAAGCATCGCAATGCGATAGATAAGAGTCCCGTATTGGAGGGATAATCGATAGAGAGTCCTCGATGTGCCTGTCCATCACCTCATCCGCCTCTCTGATAGCCGTCAGATTCATTCTCTGCTCAATAATTTCCTCTTCCCTCAATCTCTACGCTTCAAATCTACAAAGCTTCAACAAAAAAACCCGCCTTTTCTTGTTTCGTCGGCGCGTGTTCACACGGAAGAGGCAAAGAAGAGACGCCTAACCTGGTTCCACTCAAGGAGAGCGTCGACGTAAAGGCGTATCTGCTCCTTCTGACGATTCTTCAGGGCCTGGAACTTCGGACAACGAACAGACCTGCTCTTGGCCCCGCCTCCTGCACTGGCTAGAGCGCAGTGTAGCCTCTTCGATATGGGGACCGCCAGGTGCTTGACGAAAGTCCCGACGGATAACGGTGTGGGAACGCCGGGAAATTTGCACCGCCAAACTAACATGGCGATGCCAAGATTGCCGAGTCAGCTTCGCTGCGACTGTTGACCTTCTTTGCCGAAGAAGAAGAAGAAGAAGGGAGGCTCCACTGCCGGAACGAGACTGACGCTGGATGTCACTTGCCTATAATTAGTTTTGTGATTCTTGTACTAGAATCCGATTTTATTGCATTTGGTCTCGTGTACCTTTCATCGATTTTCAAATCAATTTTGATACAAAATTCTCATAATTAGTATTTTCTTCCTTTAAAGCTTTTTCCCAAACCCGACATTGCCAAGATATATAGATAAATATATATATATACACATAAATACGCATTTAAGGGATTGTGATTTTTTTATGTATTTTCTCGACATATTTAATGGATTATGACTTTTTTTTTTGCTAGAAGGGATTGTGACTTTAATCAACAGTAATTTGAGATGATTTTTAACGACCACATCAATAAGTAAAGAAAATTCGTAAAAATATTTTAAATTTTTTAATGAAAAGAGAAGGGCTATTGTGAAGCTTTCAAATAGGAAGAAGGCTAAGTAAAGACCGGTCAAGAAAAAAAAAGGAAATTGCTACTTGTCAATTTTAAAATTTTATATGCTTTTCGAATTTTTCGGCTTTTGATTCACAAAAAATAAGCTATTCTAGAAAAATATTCTCTACTCATGAAAAAAAAACCTTCATTTGTAGCCTGCAATCGACAGAAACAAGAAGAAAAAAGATAAATAATTAGAAATTAAATCTTTTTAAAATGAAAATAAAAATAGAAAAATACAAAAAAATTATTAAAAGGAGTCCATGCAGGAAAATCAAATCCGATTTTCCATACCAAATGAATTTTTTGGATCTTTTTCATATTTTAGCCAAATACCGAAAAAACATTGTCATTTTCCCGAAAAAATAACTTTGTGAAAAATATTTTTTGAAAATATCATATTTTTCAAGAAATAAACAGAGCCTAAATATGAATCTACTATACGTCGTAAATACTTCCATATGAAGTGACTATATTAGAGATAATTAGCTAAATTTTAATTATGCGAGGGCGGGGAAAACTTTTCTTTTTTGGTTTCACAAACACTTAAATGATTTTGTAGAGATAAAAAGAAAACTCGTGGAAGGCAGGGTGCTAGGCACGAGTCCTGGTCAACAATCAAAGGTATCATTGCAAAAATCACGTAAGCCAAAGAATCCAACTTTCGATTCAAAAAAAAAAAATTCTAACTTGTATAAATTAAAAAGCAGAAGGACCCAATTGCAGAAAAATATAAATTGGAGGACGATATATGGTATTATAACAAGAAATTAGGAGACGACAAGGCAGTCTTAACGGGCAATCACGGTCGGCCTCCTTCTGTCAGACCAGTCAAAGTCAACTCCTGCGCAGTCATCCTCCCCACTTCTCTCTCTTTAACCAGTCACCGCCACCGCGGAGAGAGAGACACACACGGAAAAGCACCGCGGACGGACAGAATCTCCGAACTTCACCACCACCAACCATGTCCCATCTTCCCAAACCCTCAGCTCTGACCTCCTTTCGCCCTTGAGCTCCCTCATCCTGCACCATCGCCTCTCTCTCTCTCTCCCAAGCAATGGGCGGCGGCAGTGGAAGAAAGCACCGGTGGATTATCTCCTTCGGCCGCTCCTCCTCCGCCGTCTCGAAGGACCTGCCTCGAGAGTTCCTGTGCCCGGTCACCGGGTCTCTCTTGGCGGAGCCCGTCGTCGTTTCGTCGGGCCAGACCTTCGAGCGGGTCTCCGCCCAAGTGTGCAAGGACCTGGGCTTCTCGCCTACGCTGGACGACGGTTCCAGGCCCGATTTCGCCACTCTCATCCCAAATCTAGCCCTCAAAAGGACGATCCTTAGTTGGTGTGACAAATCGGGGTCCCAGCCCCCGCAGGCGCCTGATTATTTCTCCGTCGAGAGGGTCGTGCGGTCCAAGATCGCCGCCGAGGATGGGAAGGAGGAGGAGGAGCCGAGGGGCGAGATTAGGGATTCGGAGAGAGAGCTGCTGAAGGGAGTTGCGGAGAATCCGCCGGTGATATTCTCCCACGCGGCGAGTGCGGTTGGTCCCCGGGTGAACCACTTCTACTCGAGCTCTTCGGAGGAATCCGTGGTGGTCACGGCGAGCCCGGAGACTCCATTGCCGCTGACCACGAGGCCTTCCTGTTTCTCGCCGTGGAGCTCGTCCGAGATCGCAGAGAGCGAGACCTCGGGCTTGGCTCCTAATCCGGAAGAGGAGAACTTGTTGACGAAGCTGGAGAGCTCCGAACTTTCCGAACAAGAGCAGGGCGCCCTCTTGCTGAGGAAGATCACGAGGACGAAAGAGGAGAGCAGGGATTCTCTGTGCACGCCGAGGATAATCGCGGCGCTCAAGCCGCTTCTCGCTGCGAGGCACGACACGGTGCAGGTAAATGCCGTCGCTTCGCTGGTCAACTTGTCCCTGGAGAATGGGAACAAGGTAAAAATAGTGAGGTCAGGGGTTGTGCCCCTGTTGATCGATGTGTTGAAGGGAGGCTGCAGTGAAGCGCAAGGGCATGCTGCTGGCGCATTGTTTAGTTTAGCTTTGGAGGATGATAATAAGATGGCAATCGGAGTCTTAGGTGCTTTGCCGCCTCTTCTACATGCGCTTAGATCGGAGAGCGAACGCACGAGGCATGACTCGGCACTTGCTCTGTATAATTTGACTCTGGTGCAGAGCAATAGGATCAAATTGGTGACGCTCAATGCGGTGCCGGCTCTATTGGCGATGGTGAAAGCTCGGAACTTGGCCAACCGGGTATTACTCACTCTGTGCAATCTGGCTGCTTGCGTGGAGGGAAGGTCGGCCATGCTTGATGCCAATGCGGTGGCGATTCTAGTCGAGCTTTTGAAAGGGAAGGAGGCAGAGTCTGAGGCGACCAGAGAGAATTGCGTCGCAGCACTCTACGCGATGAGTCATGGGAGCTTGAGGTTTAAAGTGTTGGCAAGGGATGCAAAGGCAGTGGAGGTCCTGAGGGAGGTCGAGGAGAAGGGGACTGATCGAGCAAGGGAGAAGGCTAGGAGGTTGATGGAAATGATGAGAGGAAGAGAGCAAGGCGAGGAAGACGATCCCGACCAGTTGGTGCCCTTGGAATCAGGCGGATTCAACAGGACTCCATACCGATTCAGCGGTTTCGGGTCTGATGGGAGGAATTTGTACGGCGCAAACTCTACTGAGTTCTGACTGTTCATGATGTCGGTTTCCTTTCCCAATTCAGGCTTTGAGTATCAGGCAAAATTAAGTGGCGGTGGACGGATTCAGTCATGAACTGCTGGTGGAAGGAAGGGAAACCCGTGCTTTCGTTTAGTGAAGCTAAGTTACCATTTTGTGGCGGATGCCGGACATTGCGCCAGAGAAACCTCGAGGAAGGGAATTTCAGTCCATTGCTGGAATTTTCGGCTGCTCCGGCTAGGCGAGTCTGTGCATATGTAGGTGTGCATATTACTTTACTCAGCGCGAGAGTGAGTGATTAACTGTTGCTGTTGTTGTGTTTCTGCTTCTCTGTTTTGCCACTTCTTTTGAATCATTTGTTCCCAGTTCTCTATTCTGGATGTGTACATACCTGATTTTGGAAAGGACCATCTGCAATAAATCGGATAGGTTTGTTCTTGCTCTTCTTCCTCATCAGCTTCGGTTCTTTTTACAAGCGTCGGCTTCTCGTCGCTGACGTGCATTTGATGATGGTCGTGGTGGGACATGACGGTTCCAGTAAGAAATTTGCCCGGGGGAAGCAGACATGCGCCAAGTCAACGGCGGATGTCGTTGGAGATCTAGAAGTCAACGAGCATTTGTCGTTGCTAAAGGAATGACGATGACATTTGCAAGAGTGAGGCTGAGACCGAGGCTTACGTTAGGGAAATGATGATGTCTGAAAATTACGTTGTTTTGCATGAAGAAATTACGGTAGGTCAACTTTTTTTAGCCCATTAATCGAGGCGAGTACCGTAGGTCGAAATGTTATAATTTTTTTTATTAATAATCACTTAAATACCAACTCCAATTCAAAAAGTCAAAAATTTATCGGGGCAATATTTTAATTTTTTTTTTTTTTGGATCAACATGACTCGCCGACGTTCCGAATCAGCAGAATTTTCCTAATCAATGCGGCTGAACATGTTTATCCCAAAATACTTCACCACTCCAAATACCGGATTCACTTCACAGAAAAAAAAAAAAAAGAAACGGATGAGTGGCTCGATGAGTAGTAAGAAGAAGATGATGAAGACCAAAGAAGAAGTTGATTATGGTAATCGAAGTTTAGATTATCGGATTTCTATTTAGAAGAAGTTCAATTTGGGGGTTTTCAGAGTCGGGACAATGGTCCAAGCATTTCAAGAAGAAGAAGGAGATCCCACAATCCACGTGATTAAATGCGAAGAGTCAAGATTATTTCATTTATCATATACAAAAAGCCTCCTAGGCATTAACATTTTATTAAATTATATAGGTTTCGTTGGAATTTGTCGTCGGAGGCACTAAATTGCTCGTTTTTCCTTCGGTGTAAGCACTTGAGCAGTTTTGATTTTGACACTGAAGCGAGTATTGTATGAATTTTATGATGTTTCTAATATTCTTTTACCCTTGCATGTGATTGGGTGGTGACGAGATATGAGAGAGGCAGAGAGACCCCTTCCGTTTGACCCCCCTTGGAAGGAAGAATGATTGCTTATTTTATGGAAAAATTACCAAACAAAATTCTAAACCTATTGTAGTTATGTTAATTTAGTTATAAATCTTTTTCTTGGCCAATTCAATCGTAAATCTTTTGCTTCTTGTGCCTATTCAGAAAATATGAAAGGAAAAAAAAATAATAAATAAATAAATTATTTTTAAAAAAACCTAGAATGTAATTATTGTCACGCTATCACCATATCGATAATTGATCGGATGGACTTAATTGACACAGGTAAAAGGTTTGGGATTGAATTGAAAAAAATTATTTTAAAATGAATTGGCATACTTGCAATAGATTTAGAATTTTTTTGGTAATTCTTTTCTTATTTTAACAAAAGGATAACAGAGTTTTCAAGCATTGGGATCAAAGTAAAACATAGGTTGATAAAACCATTCTTATTGTAATTTCAAATATAAAAAATACTTACATTTTAAGTAGCCTAATTAATTCATCAAATGCAATTAAATATCAGCAATTGTTGTGGCTAAATCACTGAAAATTTTATTTTTTACTTTGTGAAAAACGTGCGTCAATTTTTGGAATCTACAATTTACGTGGTAATTTTTCACACGAATAGTGAGTTTAAAGTAATTAGTTTCATCATTACCTCTTATCAAAGAAAGTAACTAAGTTCCGTTCGTTTCGAGAAAAATTATTGATTTAGAAAATATTTTTGTAAGTATAATCGCTTGTATCATTTGAAATAATCGATCTATAAAAATATTTTAATTATCGAGGATAATTTATGTCTAAAGAATTTCATGGACAATAAAATTATATCCCGTTACTTATTTTTAGGAAAATATCTTTTAGATCGTTCATTTATCCGTGAAACAAATTGAGGTTTAATGTAATTAGTAACATATTCAAGTTACCCAATGTTTTTAACCGCTTATGGTATTTTGTATAGGTGCAATTAACTTTTAGTATCTAAAAAAAAATAACTTTTACTATTTCCACAGTGAGCAAGTTCTATATAAATATACTCACTTGTATATAGTCATCTAATAAAAATCTACTGTACCTAGTAATTTTGATTCACGGATTTCATTAATTTTTTTAACCTCAAAAAAGGTTTGTCCCCTCGAACCAATCGTCTTCAAATTCGCACGAAGATGATGAACTCGTGATTCCAGTATTAGGACAAAGATCTGTGCGGTGTGCGCCCTTCGCAGCTTACACCGCCTCGTTGTCCTAAGCAATCATCCCGGGGCTTTCTTCCCTCGTCGCAGGCCACGCGCTCCTGTCCGAACCCCACGTGCCCGAGGAGAACATGTTTCCTCACAAGTTCAGGACTTTGCTGACGATTTTCCTCGCGATCTCGCCGGCTCTCCTCGATCAGTCTGTTTCCGAGCCGGATTCACGCTGGGAAGCTAAGAGGAGGCTCCTGAGGGAAAAAGTTCGTCGGATGTATGTTGAAAATTTCATTCCCTCTTCGACCCACTTGATTCTTGTTTCTTTAACCACGATACTCTGCGCGAATTCTTGAATGTCTTGTTGGGTATGTCCTGTTCCTGCCAATGGGCTATTGTATAGCTTGTTTTTTTTTTTTCCTTTTTCGGCATGTGCTGTCGTTCGCGAGGATGTGATTGAACTGAACCAGCAATCTTGCATTGTCCTTCTTTCTCAAGATTTGATTTTTACTGCCGCCTTGCCGCTTCAGATGATATTGCCGGGATGGGTTGCTTGCTTTTGAGTTGCTTTGATGAAGTTTTAATAGATCGAGAGCTGTATACGAAGTGAACTTGATGGGGATGTTTCTTTCGCAATTAAGGACTTGAATGCGCCTAGGATTTGATTGTTATTGAATCTTCATTCGTACCGTCGATAATTAGTCTGACGAGAATCGTGTTTCACACGGCGATCTCTAATTAAGAATGACGGGTGATACAAATTTATCTGATCTTCAAGTGTCAAGTCCAGTCTTCCAGGCATGAATTACATCTTGATTGACTAGGGACTGTAGGATATCTTTTGACCCAATTCATCATTTGTCTTCTTTCAGGTTTTACCATGCATATGACAACTACATGACCCATGCTTTTCCAGTCAGTTGCTGTTCCTTCCTTATTTCTTGGAGATCAAGGGACCGCAAATTGAGTGTTCTGCTGAATGATGCTTCTTTTTTCTCACAGCATGATGAGTTAAAGCCTCTAACGAAAACTTACACAGACTCTCTTAGTGAGCTTGGCAATCTTAAGGTGATAACGGATTGGCTCAGAAATTGAGAAATAAATCGGTTTTAGATGCTTGATGACAACTCACCTCTCGGTGTGTTCTTTTCAGCTTGAGCACCTACCACAGGACTACAATGGATCCGCCCTTACACTAATAGAGTCATTATCTAGGTATGTTGCGGATCTTTTTGTCAGCTGTTGATGTCATTATTCATGTGTACCGTATACTCTTGTATTTTCACAAAGCGAGTCAGCTGTTGATGTCATTATTCATGTGTACCGTACACTCTTGTATTTTCACAAAGCGACAGCATTCATTGTTTTATGCGTTGTTAGCTCCAGTTTTTGGTCCATCTCGCTAACATTCTTTCTCTCTCTCTCTCTCTCGCAGCCTCGTTATATTGGGAAATAACACCGAGTTTGAGAAGGCAGTTCTTTGGCTTTCTGAAAATCTGAAATTTGATGTTGATGCACGAATAAATCTTTTTGAGGTATTCGGTCCTCAATGTTAAGCATCGATAGATAATCTGAAACTACACTTCAAAAAATTTATATATGTGTTTGTGCTCAACGAGAAAAAATTGGTCTAGGGACGTTGCTTTAATGAATATTGTGAGATTTTCTGTTGAGATCTTTAATAATCTTTCTTTACCTGACCGCTACTGTGCAGTGCAACATAAGAGTTCTTGGAGGACTTGTTTCTGCTCATATTCTTGCCACTGAATCTACAAACAGGTTGGTTCAAGGATCTTACAAGAACCAGCTGCTTTTCCTAGCAAAAGATCTAGGCGAACGCTTTCTACCTGCATTTGATACACCGACTGGATTGCCATATGCTTGGATTAATTTGAAGGTACATATAGGGATGTTTCAAGGCAAAGATGTAGTGACCAAGAAAGACAAAGATTTAGCATATGCGCCTGGTGTTATAAATGATTGTCAATTTCTCATTCCAAGTATTAAATGCATGGCAGTTTAACCTTCCTACAGGTTCATTGAGTAAAATATCATGGTCTATGTGAAAGGTGACCTTTGACAATGTTATTGTGAACTAATGATGCATTATATCTGTTTGTAACATCATTTTAAGGTAAGTCTTGTCTTCCATGGATAGAATGAGTTAAACTAAGCAAGTGGTTATATTGGATAGGTACAAAAGCTGTTCTGACAGGTAATATTACGGGAAAAAAAATCCTTATGGGTTGGGCGATGCTGTTTTGTTTTCTTCGTGCATGTATACCTTGCTTTTCTATGCCTTTCTTTGTTGTCGGCATTATCATATATCAACTAGAGAAGCTGATGGACTGTTTACTACATTGGACTAAGTGGTAGAGATCCTCATTTCCTTTAGCTAATTGAATGCCTTCTAAAGTGCTGCTGCAATAGAATATGTTATATCTTTTTCATGTGCCTGTCTTTTCTCTAAAAAGATTCTCACTTTATTTTGGATCACTACAAAATTGTGTTAACAGTATGGAGTAACGGCTGATGAGACCACTGAAACAAGCACCTCTGGGTGTGGTGAGGACCTCACTATTTGCAGATATTTATGATGTATTGTCCTGTGTTGCTGCTGAGATTTGTTGGCTTTTGTGGCCGGTTCAGGTTCTTTAATTCTCGAAATGGGCACATTATCACGTCTGACTGGAGACCCCAGGTTTGAGTCTGCTGCTTTACGTGCACTTCGCAAATTATGGAGCATGAGGAGTTCCTTAAATTTACTGGGAACGACTCTAGATGTGGAAACAGGAGGATGGATCGAGTATTCCTCTGGTATTGGGGCTGGTATTGGTCTCTCTGTACTTGTGTAATTTAAGGTGCTGTGTCTATTTGTTAATTAGATTTGTTGAAGAAGCACCTTTATTACCTCGTTGTTTATGTAGTTTGAAGTATCTAGTTGCTTGCACAATGTTGTGCTTCTTTTGATTGACCCTAATGCTTCTGATCTTGGCTTCTGTATAATCTCGCAGGAGTTGATTCCTTCTATGAGTATTTGTTCAAAGCTTATATTTTATTTGGGAAGGAGGACTACTGGAGAATGTTTCACTCTGCTTATCTTGCTGTGCAGAAATACTTCAGACATGGTCCTTGGTACGATGGACACTTTTATTTTGCAGTTGATGTTCTAGTCATATTTCCACCTGTCATATATTCGTGTATACTAGCTTTGCTTTGGTGGAAACTTGTTAACAGGGAATTCTCATGTAGAGTCCATAGGTCCTTCATCATTAAAGAATATATAAGTTGCATGTCAGCTTTTTGGCTGGCGCTTTCTTGATTTTTCTTACTACACTTCACAAAACTGCTCTAAAGGATTTAGTAAATTTAGTCAGTAAACCGATCCTTGTTTCCTCTTCTGTTGGCATTTTTTTCAGATGACATCATGCAAGAAATAGTTGGCTAATGACATCATGCACATATGTGGACTGGATTTTGTCTGACTACTAAAGGAGGGGTTAGAAGGGGCGGAATTTAGTATGGATATGCTTGCATTTAACTGTCGAAAACAAAACGGGCTAGCTTATTTTTGCCAGCTTTAGAAGTTGACTTATGGTGATGAAAATGGAATGATCTGTTCTTTCTCTAATATAGGTATCATGAAGCTGATATGAGAACAGGAAAAGCAACTTACTGGCAGCTGACAAGTCTTCAAGCATTTTGGCCTGGGTTACAGGCAAATAATCTATGTCCTATATTGAATTATTATTTCAAGCTTCAGGAACTTTCATAATCCCAAACGAAACTTTAACATGATTAGGTTCTTGTTGGGGATATTGCTGCTGCAAATTCCACACACCGTGAATTTGTTCATGTGTGGAAGAAGTTTGGGGTATTACCAGAAAGGTACTTGCTTGATCATCAAATGGTTCACCCAACAGAGAAGTACTATCCTCTTCGCCCTGAATTGGCCGAGTCCACATTTTACTTATATCAGGCAACCAAAGGTCAGTAATTTTGGTGCCCTTTTATCTCACTTTGATGTCATGAAGGGATGTGTGTGTGTGTGTGTGTGAGAGAGAGAGAGAGAGAGAGAGAGAGAGAGAGAGGTGCTTAAGTATATTCTTGCATGTCATGGCAGCGAATTACTCTGCCCATCTCCGTGGTCATTGATGGTGTGTTGCCTTGTTGTACTTTCTACATCTTTCTCCTCATCATCTAATTATTTGGCATGTTATTAGATCCATGGTACATCGAAGTGGGTGAGTCAATGGTTAATTCCCTTAATCTATATGCCAAAGTGGAAGGGGGATTTGCGAGCGTCAGGGACGTAACAACCATGCAACTGGAAGACCATCAGCACAGTTTCTTTCTCGCTGAAACGTAAGATAGCTTTTTTATTGCATATGCTCCCATGAGACTAGCATATGCTGAAGTTCCACTTGAATTTTCTGCAGGTGCAAGTATTTGTATCTTCTCTTTGATGATCAGTTTTTGGTCAACCAGAACTATGTATTCACGACGGAGGGTCACCCTCTTCCTGTAATGAGAGATTGGCAAGAGAGGCTTCCCGAGACCTTCATTCCCACCAACTGGACCTTTGTCAAGGTGCTTATCTCTCCCTATAGCCAAAAACAAAGCTGACCCTTTGTAGCTCATGTTTTGTTCAATTCGTAAGTTGCTGTTGCTTACTTCCTCTAGCTTTTTGGTACTTGTCGGCTGATAAAACCTCATGGTCCGTGCCCCTTGGTGTTCCCTGTTCTGAGTCTTAGGAAGCGTCAAATCAATATAATCTTGTGCATTTTTGGCTTGAGCAGACAGACGAGCTACCAAGACGAGGAAGTGCTATGTCTTTGCAACTCTGTCCTGCATTGAGCACCCCTTTGCACGGACAGAGAATGGAGAGCGCTTGTCATGTCCCCGATGCTCGTGGCAACCACAGGTGCTTGACTGATGAAGACTGTGGCATCGACTCCGCCTCTTGTAGACGGAGATCATGCAGCATGGCAGGCTACTGTGGGCTATGGTTGTTCTTATGACACCGTGCACATTGTGTACATTGTGGAATTATTTTTTGCCCCCCAGGGAGCAATCAATAATCAGAGGTTGGCGCCACACAGACGGTTCTGACTTACTGACACACATGATTCTTTCAGTGTTAGAAAGTTAGCCCTCGACTAGATCAGGAGTTAAAGCAGAAGTAGGATTAGCAGGATACTCTGTGTATCTCCCTCTCATCCTTGTACTATAACGAGCGGAACCCCCCACCGCATCGGGCCGTTGAGTCGAAGAAAAAATTAAAATTTTAAAGATGATTGCCATTGGTAGTGACACTTTCTACAAGTTGAAGCTGAAGGGCATTCAGTTCAGTGTACTTTTCAGTTCATGGATGCTCCTTGTGTGGACGTGGTACAATTAGAGTCTGTACGAGAACCATTTTGATTTTTTGATTTTGTTCCTTGAAATAAAAAAAAGATGAGAATCTTGTTTGGTAACATAAATAATTTTGATTCTGATTTTATTCTCATAATCAGTTTTAGAGCAAAATTCATAATTAAAAAAAGTTGGTTTTGAAAAAAAAAATCAATTTTGAGAATCACAAAAGAGAATGAAGTCTTACATCTCTTATTTTTCCCTTTTTGTTCTCTTGTCATTTTTTTCTCAATCTAATAAAAATAAAATAAAATAAAAATAAAAATTAAAAAAATTGGAATTTTTTTAAAAAATAACAAAATAATAAAATAAAAATCTAAAAATAGAAGAAGCTTATATTAGTCTAGTTTGACATCATTTTCATAAATTTGGGCCTCACTTTTCTAGGTTTCATAAATTTCACTTTTCTTTAAAAAATGTTGCAAAAGATGAGGACATCCAACGTGCGAATGATAACATATATACTCGTAATCGTGCGTTACAAAAATGTGATCATCCGTACGTGGAATGAAGCCAAACACCCACTTGGATTAAGGACGAAGCTACGAAATGATAGTGAAGGGCTTGTACTTTGTGTCAATGAGGATAATTTGATTTTTTTTTTTGTCAGTGGATAATTTGGTTATTCAAATTTCTATGTTTGTATATATTTTACACAACACAATATTTAAAGGAAAAAATGAGTTCTTAATATGGAACTATCCTATATTTCAATCGAACTTCAAACGTCATGTATTAAAATTTATGTTTCATTTATGACATGCTAAAAGATATAATGTATTTTAAATTATTTTAGTATGCATTAAAAATTAGTCTTCAATTTAAGATGAAATTTTATAAAGTAACTACATAGTTATTTGACTTAAATAAAAAAAATTAGGAAGAGAAATAATTTTTCGAAATATAAATTTTATACAGTTATCGAACGTATTACTATTTTAGGGATAGAAATTTTGGATAGTTATCAAACGTGTTTTAAATTTTTAAATCTCATATAGAAATAAAATTTTAAAAAAATTACTATCGAAATTAATTTTTTTGAAATAAAATAGTTATTACGTGCAACTTTAGTTGGATGGGAATGTGCTTTGAGTTGACGAAAAACTAGTGCTCCGCTTGAATGGAATTCTGTGGACTGGAAGGCAAAAAGTGATTACCGTGTTCTTGCCCGGAATCCATCATCAATTGGGTCCCGCTACTTTCCCCCACATTGTTGATCCAACGGCCGTCCTTGCTCCCCCAGAAACGCAACGGTCTTGATGGCCCCACCGATGAGATTTGTTCAAAGCTGTCTCCTTTCTTCTTTGTCTGCTTTGTCCGTAACGCGCTTTCTCCGGACCCAACTCTGTGTCTCTTTCTGCTCGCGGCGCTCACAGCCAGAGCTCCATCGACGCTCCGCACGGGGACTCGGACCACGAAACTCGCGCTCTCCTCCCATTTGCTGTCGATCGAGGATAGTTTCTTCACTTCACGGGATGATTGCACTGTCTCGCCGGAGCGGAGCGTCGCAGTTGCGGCGGCGATTGAACGCTGACAACGGCTAGCTGCGATTGATCCCGATCGTCGACCGCTTCGTCGCACACGCTTGCCGGTACTTCACTTCCGTTCCCCCGTCGCGCGCGCCGCGTTTGTCCGTCGTTCTCTGTTAAATTGATGTCGCAGAAGCGGCAAAAGGAGGATAGCGCTCATAGCCCCCGAGATAAGCGTCGTCGGCTTCCTACTTTAAAGCAGTGAGTGGAATCTTCCCCTTCTTCTTACTTTTAGCTTCGTCTTGGGAACCTGTCTCTGTTTGGATAGCCTCAACTGGTGGCGTGAAACCTTTGTCTGTCGACAGTGGATTGTCGGATTGCTCCAGTCTTTGCTTAATCAGTAGAAGCTGCACATGCTCTTCTTTTTAGCTTTGACGACAAAGCGTGATGGTCAACTAGCTGATTCCTTTTTGGAAATGATCGCTGTTGAACTCGGTGCATAGTTGCTTAACGATGGTTCGTGACATTCGAAGAATTTTTGGGCTTCTAGTGCTAGAATTAGGAAGTGAGAAATGATTCCGACTTGCTTCTTGGCGAATCCTGCAATTGGAGGAACACCCTACTCTAAGCATTCTGGTTCATTCGATTCTGTCCTAATTGATTTGCTTGGCTTAGATACTGATTTGTAAACTTGATTGTGTGTAGTGTTATTTCGGAAGTAATGAGGAAGAAGCGTGTCCAAAATTTCTTGGAGCAAATTCTGGAGCCTTTGGTTCGTAGAGTGGTGAGTATCTTCTTAGATTGGGCTAAATATGTGAGCTGCAGTTGCAAGTTGTCCTGTGAATAAAGCACGGGGTTGTTTTTGTTCTGCCTTCAGATTAGTCTGTTCTGACCTTGTTTATTCAGCCCTTTTGTCTTTCCAACTAGTTTGCTTCTCGAATGAATTGACTTTGGATATATGATGGCTGCTGTCATTTTGTGCAATCTGCCAAGCCTAATAAGAATAACACTACACATTAGATTCTTAGGACAGTCTTATCGTCAAATTACTAATCTCTCTCACTGACTGGACACGCGAGAGGAGGTGTTTTTCATATCGTCTTACATAATCTTAGCAGAATTGAAAAATTTTGTTTTCCAAAAAATTTAGGCTACATATGTCAGCAAAACCCTGGAAAGACAGAAATCAAAAGTTGGAAGTACTGGCTATGAAGATGAGAAACTTCTATTATACAAATACTTGTTATGATCTGGTTGATATTGTTTGCTATGTATGGAGCTGGTTCTTGCAAGTTCTTTGTATTTGTGCTCAGTGCCCTCATAAATTAGCCTCTGAAGTTTTAGGTGGATCTGAGTTGGTTGGATCTTTTATGTAGGTGGCCTCAATATAACTGTTGTTTAGGGAACTTGAAAAATATATCTTGCATGCAAGGACTTGTTGTGAGATGGTGTTGATGCTTAAAGTGCTGCCTAAAGGTCCGTTGCTAATGCTTTGACGTAGGCAGTAGCGTATGTTCTTTATTATTTGTCAGATTCCATATTTGCCAGTTTCTATTATGTACGTTTGCATGCGATCACTGCCTGCTTATGAGAAGTATAAGTTGTTGACATCAAGTCATTACAGGTTAAGGAGGAAATCGAGGTTGCTCTGGGAAATCATTTTGCTGCAATGAGAAGGTAAGTGTTTCTTACCATTTCACCAGAATAGATATCTATTGATTCAAATAAAATGGAAAAGGAATGAGAAAATACTTGGGCTCAAAGCTTGTAAAGTCTTAATACAGTCATCTACTTTTTACAGGAGTTGCGGGAAAGAGTTGCATCCTTCCGAATCAAGAAGCTTACAGTTACAATTTTTAAATGGTCTCTCTCTTCCAATATTTACTGGTGCTCGACTTGAGGGTGATGACAGTTCTAAGATGAAGGTAGCTCTGGTGGATGGTTTTACTGGGCAAATTGTTGATGCTGGCCCTGAATCATCTGCCAATGTAGAAATTGTAGTTCTTGAGGGAGATTTTGATGGAGATGAAGGTGGCAAGTGGACAGTTGAAGAATTTGCGGATAATATTGTTAGAGAGAGGGAAGGAAAGAGACCCCTTCTTACAGGGGATGGAGTTGTGAAACTCAAAAATGGAGTCGGCTTAGTTGGTGACATTGCCTTTTCAGATAACTCAAGCTGGACAAGGAGCCGCAGGTTCAGACTTGGGGCAAGAGTTATGGATAAATTTGAAGAGACTAGGATAAGGGAAGCAAAAACAGAGTCTTTTGTAGTCAAGGATCACCGGGGAGAATGTGAGTTCCTATTATGTCAGGTCGTCTGGCTGTCATTTATCAAGGTGTTTGACATCATCATTCAGTGCTATCTATTTCAATTTTTTTCTTTTTCATTTTGTTAATTTTCATTCCAATTCCTCTAGAGTCTATTCCATGTCATTGTGCGGGAATGATCATACTTTTAGGAGCATAAATGAGCTTACCCTTGCCATACTTCTTTTCATTCATGGTCCTGTTTTCATGTTATTTATCCCAAAAAGGTTTGATATTCCTCTTGTTTGACTTGAATTTTCTGCATTTCTCGTCTGATATCAGCTTCTGCCTTTTCATCCAAATTGGAATGTTGTTATCAGCAAGGGCATAGCATTCTAAACTGGTTTCGTAATGTCTTTAATGTCATGAGTTGGGAATTTGATACTACTCGACTGGTCAAGTCAATGATGAAAGCATCCACCAATTCTACACCCAGATTATTCTGCGCTATAGAGGCAAGACATAAATTTAACACTTCCTCCTGAGCTTCTGTTTTCTATTTGCAGTGTATAAGAAGCATCACCCTCCTGCTCTGGTTGACTATGTGTGGAGATTAGAGAAGATTGGCAAAGGTGGAGCTTTTCATAAGCGTCTCAATGAGGCTAATGTCAACACTGTGAAAGATTTCTTGATCCTACTCTATGTTGATCCTTCAAGGCTCCGAAGTGTAATTGATCTCTTTTACCTCGATTAACATTTTGAAAGGTTGTTTACTTTTCGCATGGAGCATCTGCCTCAAGGGTGCAATATCAGTGTACGAGACGTGTTCAACAGTGTGAACTTATGGTCTCCTCCTAAGAAATGTCTGTGTGGAGGCAATAGTGTCTTGTAGCTCAGGCATACTTCTTATTTCAGACACCCTCCCTGCCTCTCTGTTTGACAGAAATTCGGTATCACCTTGCTTCAAAATAACTTTACTTGCTGTTTACTTAGTCGTCCTAACAACCCCTTGGGTTATAACAATACCAGTTTAGATGGTTTCAACTCTGGACTGATTTGCAATGAGTCATTCAAAGAGGATTCATTTCCGCTCTTGAAAACTACAATTGTTTAAGCAGAGGATTTCCTGACGTCTGCAGATTCTTGGTGCTGGTATGTCTCGAAAAATGTGGGAAGTTACTGTTGAGCATGCCCGAACTTGTTCTCTGGACCAGCCAATTTACTTTTACCGCCCTCCTTCCTCAGAGCCAAAGGCTGGTGTTCTCTTCAACATCGGAGGGCAAGCGATGGGATTGCTTTCTGATGATGAATACATTCCTTCGGAGAAGCTATCCGAAGCTGAAAAGGTGCACTTTTCTTGGTATTCTGTCACTTCTAATAGTTGTCATCAATCCTTTATGACATATTTATCTTCAATCAGGCTGATGAAAACAACATGGTAATATCTGCAAGGCAACACTGGGAGGACGTGGTTTCTTTTGGTGATGAAGCTTGTCCTACTGGGCTTTTGAACACAAACAGCGCTCTTTGCAGCCCGAGCTCACCTGGGACCTCCAGTTCTGGTAGTTTACGGCTGCTGATGAGGAATCAGTTTGGTGGATCTGATTATGCACAGCGGCACACGTCTTCACCAAATACCGTTTCATCCATCTTTACCATGGATGATTATTCCTTTGATTCTTTTGATAATGTGGATCTTAGATTCAACCAGTCTCCGACTATCTCTGGTCTAGTTGTCGACCCGTCGATTCATGATCCTGGATCGTTGAGCCAAAGTTTTCTCGAGGAGGAACATCTTCAGTTTTTTGACACACAATGTCTTCCTCGTTCACAGCGTCCAGCTCAGAGGAGATGGAGAAAGCTTTTCAGTGTTTTCAAGTGGTTCTCTATAAGAAAACTTGTGATCAAGAGAAAATCATGCGCTGCATCCGGAATTCAAGAGAAATTATGAGGACTCAGGAAGTTTTCCTTAGATATAGTCATATACCTTGTGATAGAAGCTTTTTTTTTTATAATAAAAGCTTATTAGATGCTGCTGTTTTAAAGTGCAATGGTGCGTTAGCAGATGTACAGCGGGTGCTTACGAACATATAGCCGTGTTTTTGGTTTTCCGGAATCAAGCTCATAATTTTCCTTCCGAATGCAAATCCGACACGGTCGTCGTTGGCAATGGCTAGCTTAGCTTGGAGCCGCTTTCATTTGTGTACAAGCTGCTACTGATATTTGCAAGTTCTCAAAAATTCAAATGGGAAGAAGATCAATGCGTGATTTGTGTCCAGAATCTTATGGTGTTTCTTTCAGCTTTTCTTGTAAATCTGGTATTTCGCTTGATTCTACAATAATCGTTGATGCAGGGATAACTAGGCAAGTTTCTTGCAAAAAGAAGAATTGAAGAAGAAGAAGGAGAAGAAAACGGGCAAGCTAGGCAGGGCTAAATTTCACCGGCAGCCGATTATGTACCTGCATGCACAAACTATTTGAGAAGGGTTGATCAATCAACTTAGCATGAGTTACTTCTTTGCTCATGTGCGAGGCAAGTTCACGTCTGTGTGCAAACACCTGAATGGTAAGTATCAAAGACAAATAATCTAGACAAACTATGATGTGCACCAGATTGGATATGCATTTTGTGTGGAGCGATTTATTCATGGTCAGTTATCACTTCCACGGACCCGATATTTTCGTGTTACAAAAGGGGAAAAATGTGATCTTCCTATAGAATCGGCTATTCAATGCACCGAAATATACAAAGGAGATTTCTGAAACAGATTTTCGTTACGAAAGCAACAAATGCAGCTCCTCTTCCCCCGTGTGAAAAAATTTAACCTTCGCCGAAAGGTTCACATCTTACATTTGTCGCCGTCATTACACATTTCACCCTGCAAAGGTATCAAACAACCAAGCATACAAATCAGGATCCAGTTCCTTCAGAGAGCAACACTAGAATCGCTTGATTACAATCCCACGATTTCTTTTTTGACGCCTACAGAGTGACTACATGTCGCTAACATACCTAGAAGTTCAGTTTCAATTGGCAATCTTTAGTACAACGAACCATTGCTCATTGGCTAGGGGCAATATAGCATATTGTCCAGTTAGGTTCAGCAGAAAACAAGTTCAAAGAACTGAGAACTTTTCTATCAATGGACATAAATGCCAGGTACCCCCAAACAATGTCCAATCATTTTAGGCTCTCAGTGATACCTATATGTCAAAGAGATTGGTGATGCTCCCCAGAGAGATAACGAAATTAAGCAAATGGTGAACATGTTCATGACGAAGAGGTAATCAAGAGTCAAAAGTCCAATTTCAAGAAATGAAATGATTAGAATTTTAACCATGATAACTGAAAAGGTGATTTAACCAGTATAGCCCGGAGTGGTTTCCAGAGTTCAAGAGGCGTGGGTCAAAAAATGACCAAAAAGGATGTCTTTGCATCCAAATTTCACAAGCACTCAAACAAAACACAGAGAGAGAGAGAGAGAGAGAGAGAGAGAGAGAGAGAGAGAGAGGTCCACATCACTATAGGGGTCCTACCTTACTCTTTCGTGCTTCCAGTATCTCTTCTAGCGGGGGACGCCCTGACAAAAACACAGTCCATGAATCGCTAAACCGAAGCATTATCTTATTTACTGCTGAATTGACTATACCAATCTGAAGCAAAGTGCAGATGGCAAAGGCAGAAGCTTTGTAGGCAACATGCTAGCAGCGGCCGAAACCAGAACAGATTAAGGAATGCATAGTTCTTGCCGCTAATGTAATCTTATGTTACAGAAAATTACAAGAAAGCATGATTGCATGTTCAATCCAAACAGGAAACTTTCCGTAGATCGAATAGCATTCAAAATGGGATGATCACACAGTAGATATATGCTGTTGGACTGCAGAAAAATTTTACTGCTCAGGCATGTTACTTTTGGCCACAGCAAATCAGTTAACATCAAAGACAGTCCCCGGCAATGAGGTTGACCATACACGAATGACCAAGTTCCTGACTATTTTGATACGAGACAAGAAGACATTTGAAAGTCCAATTTGTTCTTTGGATCATAAAAGATGAATAAGAAACTACAAACACCATGTGGACTTTTGACGATTTACTTAAAAGAGAACTTACCAGTAATTTGCAGACGATATTTAGCCCAAACTCCATAAACCGCATCAGCCATCGTTGCAATCTAAGGAAAGAAAGCACGTAAATTAAGCTTGGAAATGCAGAGTTTGGGAGCATATAGATTTAGTACAACTGTTAGAAATGCATGATGAACAAACTGAAGAGAACCTACCGGTTCATACTTGGTAATGGCATAAACCCATCCAAGACCCACTTGTTCATAAAGTCTTCTAAACGCCTGCAAAGAGCGGCAGAAAACACTGAAAAAGGCATATATATCTCTGCTGAAAGACTGATTGTATACCTATAAGAAGAGGTCCAACAACATGGAGAACATCACTAAACATTGGCTTGTTATTGCAGTCTTTTCCTTCTTTTACTTTTGCAATGAAATTATGAGTAGCTGCAGTTTTTCAGTAATACAGGCCAAAACAATTTAAACCAACAAATGCATGGCAACTGCGAATTAGTATGAAGATTCTGAGAGTATCATACTTCCACATCAGTCACAATGGTACCATCCGAAAGAATTGCATGGATCCTCCCCATAACCTGAACCAAAGAAGAAGCAAATCTTGATAATCCAGTGCCGAAAGTTGAAGAACAAGTCTATTTTCACATTACATTATCTCTTTTCTCCTTCAAAAGCCATGATAGCATCAAAAGGAATGACTTTATGAAATTAGGTTCTTTCAGGTTACAAGCACGTCAGTGGCATAGGCAGAGAATGCAAAGTGTTGGTTGCTAGAATCTCAATCTTTCATGCTATCAAACGGCTGGGAAATGGCAGAAGCAGGAAATTACAGGTCGGCCAATTTCTGCGCATTATTGATTAGCTACTCAATCCGGGCATCTAAATAACAATGTAGAAGTTTCTTTTTCCCTTTTTTCCTTGATGATGCAGGAAGATATAAGAGCGAAGGCCCTAACAGCATAGCTCAGACCGATACCGTTTTGTAATCAAGGCCCTGATTTTCCTCAGGCGAATAGCCGGCGGAGCTGATGTCAATAAACTTTATCGTACCATACTGCTTATTCCTCTCTCTCAGCATATCAACCTAAAGTAACACACCGAGAACAACCACCGAACATTAGAACAACAACTCAACCTCTACTCCCCTGTCATAAACAAAACATCCCTAATGATATCATCCCACAAAGACCTCGCGCATGCAAAGCGGGCAATCACCATCGTAGAGCATTTTAATCTTCCAATCCTGGAGTGACTGCCGTTCATCTTCTTTCTTGGGAGCCACAGGCTCCGCGGTAGCTCCTTGAATTGCCCGGACAGATCTTCCTAGAGACAGCGAAACAGGATTAGAACTCAAAACTTATCCTCTTCAGTCTTCATCTCTACCCTGATATTGTCCAGCCAAGCAGCATGTACACACAAAACATGACAAATTGCAAATCAAGAACCAACCCAGAACTCGCAGACATAAACTAACACAAAACACAGGCATAAGATAGAGCTGCCTGTTACAGGCTGATGATACAATGGAGATGGAGAGAGAGAGAGAGAGAGAGAGACCAGAACTCACCAGCTTGGTGTTGAAGAGACGGACTGAATCCTTGTGGGGGTTTCCGGAGCAGTCGATTGGGTATCGAAATCAAGCTCAAAGAAGCGTTCTTGTGCCTCCCAATGCATGCAGTTGCCGCTCCTCTCAAAGCCATTCTTGCTTCTTCTCGACGGCGAGAGACTGTCGGATCGACAACGTCCAGTCGAGAACCGAGATTGTGGCACAAAGAAGGCCAAGATGTTGTGCTGACCAAGAGACGGTTTCCTCGTATAACTGCCCCAGCAACGTGGCAATCCCTGCTTCACCCATGTTTTGTAGCCACGTTCTGTAGCCACGTTCTTGCCCTGGTTCGCCAGAGACAACGGCGCCGTACAGGTAAAGCGTAGGTCTGGTGCGATGCAAATGGAAGCGAATATGGCAGCAATGGTCTTGAATTTTCGCCAAAATACGACGTGGTTCTTAAATTTTTAGTTCTTATTTTTAAACTTTAACCCAATTTATAATATTTTCTTTAAACTCCATTTCTGAACTTTAAATACATATTAAATTTATTTTATAGCCCACAAAAATTATTTAAGATAGAACTGAACTTAAATTAATAAAAAGATATCATTCAATATTTTCATATTATTTAAAAAAAATTTATAAGATATTATTTAAAAATTAAGTTGAACATCTACTTAAAATTTAGGGGCTATATTAAAATAAATTAAAATTTCAAAGATAATATTATATATTAAGCATGAGCTAAAGTTTACAGATAAGATTAAAGATCATATTACACTTTGGATCAAGCTGTAGAGATCATTTGTGTAAGGATCCATCCCTAAACGAAAAATAAAAAAAATGATGACGAAATTGGTAATAGAGCAGAAGTACGAGGGCACTATTGGAAAAGCAATGCTTTCCCTCAGATAGCAGTCACAGCACGACTCCCTCTCTCCGTCTCTCTCGTCTTAGCTCGCAGGGTTGAGTTTCTGCATTTCGGTGTGGATCTTCAATGGCTTTCTTGCTCAACAAAGCCAACACCGTTCTCCCTCATCTCCGATCTCGTCCTCAGGTACTTCGATCGAGCTTCTTCATTTTGATTCTGTCCTCCTTTGCCGTTCGATCGGTGCTCGATTCTCTCGTGAATCGTGATGTGTTGCTTGATTCCCTGCTCTCTTTTTGTTTCCTCTGCTGTCGAACATGTTGCTGACGATTTAGCGGACGGAGGATGCCCTCGCGCTGTCGCGTCGTGGATTACACGTCGAACCGGGGCCTCGCGAGAAAGCTGTGAGATTTCTCTCTTCCCCGTTGTTTTTGGCTTCCTGAGAGTGCGTTTCGGTTTGATTTCTCGAGTTATCCGTGTTCAGATATCGTTGTTGAGCTTGAGTTGAGGGCGAGATCCGTGAAAAGCGGACGTATGATGAATGCCTCGAGATTAGATGATTGCTGACATTTTTTTGGTAGCTCAGATTGGTTGATTAGTCTTCCGGAGGTTGGTGGAAGGCTTTGGTTAGCTTTACTCGGTCTGATGGATAAACGGACTGCTGAGAACTATTCACAGTCATGCTTGCCATGGTCCTGTTCTCAGCTTTCATGGTGTACTTTTTGCACATTCTCCTTTGTAGGATGCGAGTAGCTTTGAGATTTTCTTTATCTTTGCATCCTGTCTCAAGAATGTCGCCATATTCTTGGCGTTGGTTTAAGGGTAAATTCATTTACATCTTGCATCGTAAACCAGAAATGCAACAAGTATGATTCAGATTTGAAAATCTAATTATGCTTTCCAACGGATTAGTTGGTTCTATGATACATACATACCCTTTTCCAGTCAACCTGCTAGAGCATGTGCTTGATTGCTCTTCTTTTTCGCTTTTGATTATGGACTTATGTAATTTGTAATACTCCAAATCTCAGCTTCTAGCACCAGATCCAGTCCTAGGCCGTTTCAAGTCACATAAGAAGGGTGTAAAGCGGTTGAAAAGAATCGGAGATGTCCTCACAATTGTTGTCGTCGCTGGTATGCTTTTAGCTACTATGATGTGGATTGAACAGTCTTCTTGATATTGTCATCTATGCTTGATCCTAGCATTTTATACTAGTACCTTCGACAAATGGGGATAGTTTGAACTTTTCTAACTGATTCCTAAGTTTTCTTTGCTTTTCGAAGTGGGACCTTTACTGTAACCTTATTTTGTTAGAAAATGCGTCTTTACCACAATCATCTCAAATTGGAAGTAGTATTTTCTGTTGTAGTTCTTTTCTGAGCAAACTTGATCTTTCCACTACAATAATGTCCTTGAAAAACTGCTGACATTGCTGTTGTCGTATGTTGACTATGTTGTACTTGGATGGTCTTCTATGAGTTCCAACTTACGGGCTAATAGTTTGCAACTTCACCAATATTAAAGCGTGTTAATGCAAATTTGTCCTAGTGCTTTTTGAAGCATCACCGCTGATTGGCACCAGCACCTGCTACTTCTCAATGGTTATAGCAATTTTTTTAGGGCAATTATGTCGTCCCAGTGCTTAGTTGAAGCTTATAATTATCGTGTTTTGATTGTCTTCAAAGAGGCTGAATACCATGTTGGGACAAGCATGGTTCTACTTATGGTACTTATGCTATCTTGAGTAGTTTGACCGAAAGTCCCTAGAATCCGAACAATGCCTCTGAGACTGGGCAACCGGCTTAGGTATTGGGGGTATAGGATGTGGTCAATTGATCACGGATTCAAAGCCCCTTCCTTTCGAAAGCTTTGTGTACCCCAAATCTGGGTCTCTGATTAAAACTCTCTCGAATCGTTCTTTTTTCTTGAAACGTGCTGCAATTGATAAATTCGGTGTGTGAGCTATTACTGTAAGTTCATTTCCTTGCTCAGTGCTACGTTTCATCTCTTTTTGTTCCGTTGTAAATGATAAAGTTGCTTGTTTTGCAGTTTAGTTTTACTTAAGATATCATGATGCATTTTATAGTGTTAAAATGTTAGATTGTCAATTTTGGCGTTATTTTAGATTTAAAATAAAGTTCATGTACGCAGAGTACCAGTCATTGGACAACGCGTCATGATGTGTGGAAATAGAGTCCTATTTTCCTCATGTAATGGTACAGCTCCAATGCTTTTCATGCTGCATAATGTTTCAGGATGCTGCTATGAGATCTATGTGAAAGCTGTGATGCGAGAAGAAGCTCGACAAGAAGCTCGAAAACAGGGAAGTACCGCTGGTGAAAGTGCTTAGTCAAGTGTTCATTTCCTAAACTTTTGTATGTTTGTTCAGCCTTAGTTTGGGAGAACAGTGGCCAATGAGCAGGACACTACTACATGAAATGCTTCTCTGTTTGACGTTTTGCATCTCCATTTCCATTTCTCATTTAATGGGATGGAATACATTCATCCGTCGGACCATGAAGAGTCAAATTGCCTAACTTAGATTGGTGTGCAAGGCTCTTTGGACGGCAAATGGAGAGAGCGCAATTGGTGTATGACCGTGTTTCCTTTGTTTCTCTTTGGAGTAAGGTGATTTCTGTGAGGGTTGCGTAGTGAGAGAAGCAAGAGGATATTCATCTACCGCACTCGCCTTCTTTCTCGAGTTGGTGGACTCCTATGCGTGACTTTCCTCTTGTTTTTGACCCTCTATCTAACGTGGAAACTTTTGTCTTCTAATAAAGAAGTGTTGTTGCGTTGCTTGAGCAGGCTCACGCAAGCATTAACATATTCGGATCTTTGGTTGAAGCTGGACCAACGAGCGTGGTTCATGAGAGCCGAAAACACGTAGCTTCTTTGATTATGTGGGGATCTGTCGAACAGGTTGGTTTTATGTGAATCGGTTTTGCAGAACAACTCTTTAGGGTGGTTCAACCCGGTCTCGCTTTTGGGCCCAATCTTTTTTCCGGAAGAAGTTAAGAAACATCCAACGCATTGCGCATCTGTGGCGGCCCAGTCCGTCACCTGATTATTAACTTCGCGCTTTGCTTTAATCTTTTCTTAGATAGATATAATGGCCCATGCGGAAGACTCATTAAAAACGAATAAGTGGCCATACTAGCACAAGGGCGGTACCAAGCCCTACTTCAACTGACAAAACACTAGCTTCTTAAATTTAACCTTCGGAATGTTAGGCTTAACATGATCTTCCCACAAACTGATGCACTCCCTAGGAACGCCGTAGCAAGCTGTATGGGCTGCGGAGTTTACAAGCGGCATTTTTATTTTTTGTCTAAAATCCACAATCCATCATCATTGAGCCAAAGCCCCGCGAATGAAAGTCTTAACACAATGGCCAGTAAACATTGAATTCAGAACATAACATCAAAATCTAACGAGTCGATACAAATATTACCATGAGATAAACATGCTATTTCATAGCCTTGATGCATATGTGAGATGTATGCATGGGATTTCTCTTGATCTCACCATCTCACGAGTTCATAATCATTTCCAGCTTACATAGGCCGATTTTCACGTAACACTCACGCGGTACCTCACTCTAGAGGCATCTCATATCACATAGTAGGGACATCTCCACTCATTGAAGGCATCCCGATCTCCGTATTAGCTCCCATCGTCGGAGAAATTCCGGCATCATCCTCTCGTCTCATAATGAAATGCTATGACGTACATACGCAATACATTAAAAAATTCAATGATATGCAGATGATTGACTTATATATTTATCTTAATCGTACATACCATATATGATTTCATGGATTCAAACATACTTTTCAAACCGTTCATTGACATATGATTCTAAAGTCAAGCTCTACGGGTTATATGGGTTAGAAATTCACTCGCCTTGATTTCGATAAAATCCTTGCTAACCACTTGAGTTACCACCATGAGCGGCAACGATAGAAGCACGGCGATGACAATGGACGAGCTTGGGAGTTTGGCGTCGGCGAAGGCGTACAGCAACAGAGCAAGGGCATGGGCGGTCGGAGGTAAGGGTCGTAACGAGAGGTGGTTCGATCTTATGATCAAATGACCAAATGAACAGACGTCGGGGGTATTTATAGGGGAATCAAGGAGGGTCATTTGGCGTGGCGGTGACACGTGGCACTATCGCTTGCCACACGCCATCACGTGGCTTGCCTCGTGTCACCTCCGTGGCGGTAGTCTGCCACATGTTCGTTGTCGTCTTCATCTTCGTCTGGTCCCAATTTCTTATGTATTCGGTTCAACGGGAATGAGTTCAAGTACAATGCGTCCCCCCGTCGTCGACCTCTAATGCCATTAACCAATACTCGTATATTTATTGTGACGGTCCTTAGAAATAAGCTGACTTGAAATTTGGGGTCATTACAACATCAGCTCACGCTTTGTGGTTCCTTATCACTGACTTATGAAACAGGGGAAGAGAATACCATGCCGGATTTTCACCTCGTTGCCTTAAGCAGGAAAGTGACGAGGCTATGTCGCGGGTTGATTGTCCATCTTTCTTCCTATTGAGGTAAGGTGAGAAAGAAAAGGCAAAAGGGGGCAATGACAGAGAAAAGGTATGGAGTCGGATTCCATTCGATGAGGGCCCTCTCCACATAGAGAGAAAACGATGGGCGACGGGGCGCTTTCTAACTCGAAGTATGATTCATTTGTCTTGCAGAGTGCAACCCATTTCACCAATCGGGTCTCTTTCCTAAAAAGAATCTCTTCCCTTTCGATTTGGGTACACGAGGAAACACGACATGGATAGTCCGTAAACTTTGGCACGATATGTAGTGTCGTCTTCGGCCTTTTAATTCTTCTAATGCTGTCCTTGAACTATTCCTAGATGTTCACTTTATTCGACCTAATTCCTCGACTGTTCATGAATAAGTCAAAAAATTTCATAATACCACTACCGTTGGAATCTTAGAATATTCTTTCACATTCAATCCATTTCCTAAATCAGCAAATGCAGCTATCTTTTTGTATTACCTTTTTGTGTTTTTGGTCTTGATAAACATTAGGGTATTTTCTTTTAAGTATAATTTTAGCTTATGATGTCTGCAATAATCAAAATTAGATACACATTTGTACCCAATTGATGTTCTTGCTATTTTAATTTCCTAATATACAAATTCTACTGAAATTTGATTAAAAATATACGAAGCACAAAAAACTTCAAAATCATATTTATATACAAAACTACGAGAAATCCATAGACAAATTAGCATTGTTATTAAATGAAAACACTTATTTTCTAAATTAAAAGAATACAAAATTGTATAACTCTAAACGAGGTCATACTTTTACTATTATAGAGACTACAAGTCAAAAATGCACTTAAATGGGACTATAGTATTATTTATAAAGATCAATCAGGTGAATAGTTAATAAAATCATAGAATTTTTTGTTTTGTCTTTGTTCATTTAGAAGATCGATTGAAAAGAAAAATACATTCTAAAGCTTAAACAATAGTGTAATTATAAAAACTTATGAATAGCATTGAAAGGCTGATTTGACTTTGTTATAAAAAGTCGAGAGACTAGATTGGACAAATCGAAAGTTTAGAGACTAGATTGAATATTCATTGGGCTCAAAGTTCAGGGATAGACCGTGTCATTTCAACGAGAGGTGCTACCGAGTTTTCACGAACTTGTTCTTCCTTTTCAATGTTTGAAATGGCCGCGAGCTGCGCATCGTGCATGCCCTCCAAGTATGAGCTGTCCAGAGAAGAGAATAACAACACAGCCAAGGGATGCATGAGAACAAAGACCCAAGACAAGGCAGAATCACTTACAGACAGAACAACATAATCTACTCCGAATCACACGCCTTCCCCTCTCCACTTTCCATTTCTGTTGTCTAGTGTCGTGTGCCATCATCCAGCCTATATCCATTGATTTCTAACGTGACTTTGCTGACGAATTCCCCTAAGACCACTATAAGAAAAATATCCCAACGTTCGAAATATCAATTTTGCGTATCAGGGGAATGACGACGCATTGAAAATCCAGCAAATTCAAATGTTGTTGGGCATGTAGATGAGACAAAGATCGGCCTGATGGCATTGGCACTTCGATTTTCTCGGAATTTAGGCCTTTGAAGATATTCTGACTGTTGAATGAAAACGTTAATAGGATTTACCTGCTGATGATAAATTTTCCTTAAATTGCTCCGGGTTGTCAATTTATGTTGGAATCATAGTAAGATACATGGGATTGCAACGGGATTATAGAAGTTTCTTCTCGGTGCAAGCCACGGGAGGAGTAGGCCAAACGAAGGCATCACTGTGCGTTTCAGTGCACTGATCATCATTTGCATTTCCCCACTGAGATTTACTTTAATGACCACTAGCACTAGACAATCGACATACATATTAGAAAAAGATGTCATTTTTATCTTTTCTTTCTGCTTTTGTTTTGTCCGGAAGTCTGAAAAAACATTGAGCCGTGGCTCGTTTGTCGCTGCCACCGGTGTTTCTTGGAGTCTAGATAGATGAGAGAGGGGGGACTGAAAGTCCAGTCACCAAGAAGAGGGTCTTATCCGGTTTCTTGATTGTCTTTCTTTGGGTTTTGTTTTTGAGAATTCGCTTCGTTCAGAGGAGGGCCTGCGAGGGTGGCGGTGATCGGAGATGGCAACGGTATTTGCAGGGACGACCCAGAAGTGCAAGGCCTGTGACAAGACCGTGTATCTGGTTGATCAGCTCACTGCTGACAACAAGGTCTTCCATAAGGCCTGCTTCAGATGCCACCATTGCAAGGGCACTCTCAAGGTCGCTCTCTCTCTCTCTCTCTATCGCTTTTGTAGTGTTATGCTGTTCATGAATGTTTTCGTCTGTGAATATGAAGTTCTTTCCAAGCTTGCCTTTTTACGTTGATGGTTATTCTGATCTGTTCTTCTTCTCCCTTGCTCCTCATCTCCCTTCTTCACTCTATTCTGTCAGTATGGTTGAGTGGATCTGCTTAATGTAATCTTTGGCGTTGTTAATGCTCGTTTTTTCACGGTTATTTAATACCATGGAAGTTATGTTGAACATCATCCATGGCTATTTCCTTAGCGGCATTTATTGGTTCCCTAGAAGTCTTGCTTGTCCATATGTATGAGTACCTTGTTCTTCATCTCCAACACCTTGAAAAAAGAAAAATTGAAAGTACTGTAGTCTGCTGTCGGAAAGTTATTGATTGGATAGAAGGTCGAAGGTATCTTTTTTCGGGGGGTAGTCCAAACCGGGTAGATTCTTTTCATTGAATCTGGATACATTATGTGGGTAGTGTTCAAAATTGGGATAGCATGTTAGACGAGAAGGCATTATTAAGGGCCGATTTGCATCATCCGTTACTACGAATGACGCTGTCACTCTGAAGCTAAATCGATTCACCAAAAACAACTTAATGATGAAAAGTGGAATCAATCAGCTATAGCTTATGATATTTGATATTAAGATTGCAGATTTAAGAGAGAAAGGTTTTAGTCTGGTGTAGCCTGGTCAAGGACACATTGGGAGGGAGAGTGAGAGGGAGACGAACTCAATGTTGTTCCCTTTCTTCTGTTGTTGTTGGCAATGAGGTCTCAATGCTCTTCGAGCACCTACTTAATCCAAATTGAGTGGGGCAGTGCCTCCATCCTGACACATGCTAGGTAATCAGTGGAGTACTCTAGCAACCCCTTTGAGTTACAGTTTTCACGCCTGTTGATTATGATGAAAATGACAGTCTTGCTTCTTCACCTTTCAGGTTTTCACATGCTAATGAAACTCTTTCATGTGATTTGTTCTATCATATGGGTTTGACATGTTGGTCTTAGCTAGTGCATACTTGGTACTGAAAGGCGATCCTTTGCCTAGTTATATTATTTAGGGTCTTCATATAGTTTCAGTATGAGAACTACCACCCTGTTTGTAAGACATTATGTGCGTTTCATGTCCCATGAAGGCATTTTGTTGCTGGCGAGACATCTCTGTAACTCTCTTATTCTTCTGCATTCTGCAGTTGAGTAACTATTGCTCTTTCGAGGGTGTATTATATTGCAAGCCGCATTTCAATCAGCTCTTTAAGATGACTGGGAGCTTGGATAAAAGTTTTGAAGGTAATCCGCGAAGACGCCTTCTATTCCCATTTATTCATGTATCTCTGCTGCTCTAGCCCCGTTTATGCTTATACATAAATTCTTCTTCCGTAGGCACTCCAAAAACTGTCAATAGATCTGCTGATCAGGTACCCCTCAAGCTTCAATCTTTCGCTCACTTTCTTTGTTCATGATATTTCTGAAATGTTAGTCCCAGTTAGATATCTGTAGTATCACTATAAGTTGCTTCCAATAACCTCCATACTTGTTTAGGGCCATAGTAATGCCAAAGTCTCGAGTATGTTTGCTGGAACTCAAGACAAGTGTGTTGCTTGCAAGAAGACTGCTTATCCTATTGAAAAGGTAAATCTAGGAGAAGTCTATGGTGAGCTCTTCCTGCCAATATTAACCTTTCTTGTTGTAATTCCAATCCATGCCTTGCCAAGTGTTTGAGCCTTGTAATTTCACTATTGCTCTTGTTATTGAAAAGATCAGCAAGGCCTACTCATCGATATTCCTTTATGGAACTTTAAAAGAAATTACTAAACGATATACTGTACTAATCTGATACTGTTTCAGATGTAGCCCTTGTGTGTGGGCGCATGCATATATTTTGTCCTATCTTGTGTAAATCTAATTTGGAATCGGAGTCAAGTTCATCATTTATGAGATTACCTTTTCTAAATGTTACTAATAAGTAGTTATATCTCTCTTCGTGTGTCCACAAACACTGAATTTAACCTAACAGTTTATCAACCTTAGCAGTGTTCATGAACTGACTGCTTCTTCGCCAGGTGGTTGTTGATGGCACATCGTATCACAAAGCATGCTTCAGGTGTACTCACGGCGGTTGCGTAATCAGTCCATCAAACTATGTAGCCCACGAGCACCGTCTCTACTGCAGGCACCACCACAATCAGCTATTCAAGGAGAAAGGAAACTTCAGTCAGCTTGACAGCCATGAAGAAACAACAGCCTAAAGAGTGTTTAGGGGCAGAATAGTCATACTTTGATAGTCAAGTCAATGCAGTATTCGGTCTCCTTTGGCAAAAGTCATGGACCATCGGCAAGATGCAGATTTGGTTCTAACGTATACAAAAACGTTAGAGTGTTGATTTTCCATTTTATGGAGATAACTAAGTTTGTTGTAGTTTTCAAGTGTGCGATCTGAATGGATAAATACTGGAGACTGGCTGCTCAGTTTGTCGAGTGAAAACAGTAAAACAAAGTTTTGAATGGTTTTGTTTTTATGGGTTTTACGTGGAAATTCGAATCCGTTTCTTGTTTTTTGTCCCTCCTATAAATCTGATGGCAACTTATTCCTTTGTTTCATTGGTATGTTAGGCATGCAATTATGCATGCCATTACATGTGTTCAACCATGTGTCAGCTTGCAAAATTTGTATTCCTAATGCAGCCGTACGTTGACTTGGATTGCTATTCTCTGGCGACTGTGCATAAAACAGATGTCTTTGAGGATGAACTGAATTGTTTAGGAAGGTCGACAATACCCTGGCAGGATTAAGCAACAAATTCAGTTGCCGTACTGTGATTGTCTGATGAAAAAAAAAAAAATTTTTTTTTTTTTTTTTCCTTTTCCTTAAGAAGAAAGGTAGATGACACATAGTTTATTTGTGATGAATCCATTCCACACATTTCAGCACTCTGCAACATATTCAATAGCCTCCAGTCAAATACAGAGTAAATCCAGCTCCCATTAAGCAGGCCAGGTCACGTCAATAGCGAACTGTGGGTACTGTGCCGCCCCACAAGCTCGACTGGTCAGCATAGATCACTCCCATCCTTCCACTACCACCTTTCACAATCACCTTCCTGTATTCTAAGCAAAGAGAATTTGCTCCTCCTCGTTAGATTCCGTCTTTCAAATTGAGAGTATGTTGAATTACATAGGGAAGACGAATGTTGAATTATGCATAGAGGAATGACTGATTCTTCCCTGTTTACGAAATGAGACTTAGAGAGAGCTGGAGTGAGTCATCTCCAGATTAGTTCGACCACCAAATGAGAGGACAATAGGTGAGCCATCGCTGGGAAGATATAATAACATCATCCCAGTTTATACATATCACTCGCCACCCTCGCTCACACGGCTTCTATTGCACTCCAAGATCTTTTGATTTCATCTCGGCACCATTTCTGGCTGTTCCGTCGCTGTCAGCTCCCCACCTCCGAGGGCACCGTGTCAACTTTAACCACTAATTCGGCAGCGACTCTTCTTTGGCTCGAATAAATCTATCAACCTCCTCATGAGACATATCTCATGTAGATACTCCCTCCTATATCAGAGCTTGCAATTTTCATCAGTTTCTAATTGCTGAGCGATGGGAAAGGAGTATATTTGTGTTTCTACTTATACATAACAATGGAGAAAGAGGAAAATTGGTGACCTTGAAAGTGGAATTTGGGGTTTACATCTTTGATAATGCTATACAACTCAAAGCCAAATACTTTTAATAGGAAAGCTGGTGTCTTCAGAGACTATTGGTCATTGGGTATCTGAAAATACATTTGCTGGGCTGCAATAAGTGTAGGCAGTTGCTTATTCTTTCATAACTTTAATGCAAGGATGGCAAGTTGGTTGCGGTGCAGTTACGTTCAATCAAATTGATGATCTCTGAAGCTAAGTTTTTGAAGGAGGTCAGCTCAACCCAAATTTGTTTTCATACTCCAAGCTGACAAGAATCATAAGTCATTGAAATGCTTCGTGGGAAGAGTTGGGAATTATCTCCATAATAATTTGAGAGAGAGAGAGAGAGATCCTGACAAGTGGGAACATGTACACCACATCCAGCTCCATCAAAGTACAGCAAAGTATATATGATCCTTTCCCAACTTATCAGCCCCGGTTTGTGTTTCTTCAATGATTGATTAGAGTGCAGACAAAGTTTTACAGGATATATGACACAAAAGTTGGTGCAAAACGCCAGCGGTTAAAGGCCCACTTGGAAAGATTTCTGAATCTGCAACTCTTTTTATGATCCATTTTGTGATACTCTTAATTCCCGTTTCTCTTTTTTTTGCCCAAATGTTTTGGTAAGGTGAGTTGGCTGTGGTTGGCCTATTCAGGAGCTTCCATTAATAAACTTCATAGTTCTTTCTGGTTCACTGAAAAGGCACTGAAGTGAAGGGATTCTTCTTCTTCTTTTTCCTCCTTAAAAAAATTGTCTTTATTTGGTGAAAAAGCAAGAAACTGAGTAACCCATGTTCTTTCTTAAAAAGGGGGAAAAAGGATTTCTTTTTTCCAATCTTCAGTAAAATTAGTCTGCCTTCCATGAGAGAACTATAAAGAAAGATGAGGCGTTATGGGTCTCACAATTGGTGGGAAGCAATGTATTCTGCCACCACAGGCATGCCAAATATAATTAGCAGCCATCTGATGGCTGTCCTGAAGTCAAAAAAGGGGCTTGAACCATGATTAAAAGAAACTATATTTTAAGGTAGCCGCTCTCTTTTTCATGCCCACAAAGAGCATGGAGTGGTCAAATGATTTCTTCCTCCTTATGTTGGCCCTGGAACATTTGACCCTAATCATGTTGTTGGGAGAGTGTCATATTTCATGTAACAAATGCACTTTGTTCCTCGCATATAACCTTGATTCTGCCTTCCAACTTTTACCTTTTCTTTAAAGTCTTGTGGGTTATGAAGGAGAAAGAAGGATACAAAGGGACAACTAGCCAGTAACCCCTTTTTTCTCGACACTGTCACCCAAGCCATGCTTGCAAGTTGCGAGCAATGCATGAATTGATTCAAGTGCAGAAAAGCATGACCCATCATCCCTTTTGAGCCTGCAAAGAGTTCTAAAACATGGTTTTGTTTTGTTTTGTTCAAGAGACTTGTTTGGATGCTTCGGATTACAATGCTCACCTAATTCCTTGTAGAGAGAATAAAATTCCTGCTACATTTGGTGATTTAGAAGCATGGAGTTGGGGAACTGTGGTCCCAGATAGGATTAGGCAAAGGTAATATTCAATTCAAATATGAAGCTCTGAAAGAAGGGGCAGCAAATAATCACTATTATTCTCTCTCCCTAGGGTTAAGGTATAGGGGGTCAATCTGATTTGGTCAGGTTGGCTTTTTTAAAGAAGCTTTGGATGCCCATTGGTCCCAAACTCCATCTGGAAATGGAAATTATAAATGAAACCGACAGAAACACTTCCCCTGTTTTCATCATTTCGCCGAAAATTATGTTAAAAACAGGGCATAGACCTCTCTATACACATGATGCATCAGTGTAGGTGGTCTTTCAAACTCGAGTTCTGTTCAAATGAAGGCGTCAGAGAGGACTGTTGGCTATGCTCTTTTGATGGAAGAATAGACCTCTCTATCACTCTGCTTCTTGCATTTTTACTGGCTTTGGTTTTTGTGTAGTATTGCATAATCAGCCAAACTCGAAGTCGGGTTAGATTTGTATTCTTTTTCACAAACTTTTTCCTGGCCGGAGTGTTGAATAATTTTCATCCATCAAAGAGGTGGTGGTAGCTGATGGTAGAATGATGTATTTATTTCTTGCATTAAGGCCAAAACAGAACATCTCGTTCTGACATGAATCAGAAAATTTAAATCAACGGGCTCCTGAGGAGGAGTAATGAACAAGTACAGAACAGCAGAAGATTATGTCATCCAGGCTCTCATTCAATCTTGGTTCAATTGTAATCCTGCCCAAATTTCATTAATAAGAGCAGCAAATTGATTACATGGGATTGCTTCATCTTTTTCCCCTCTATACAAGCAAAAGACTTGGCCAATATCAACACTTTCACTCTCTCTCTTCTCTCTCTCTGGGGAACATTTGAACTTCCACTATACGAAGAAAGACTCATCGAGTCCATATAACAGAGTTATCAGAACCCACAAGACTCATCAATCATATCTGTCAAACATCCAGAAGAAAACTTCAGCTTGCTGCCTCAGAGATGCTCTGTAACTTGGGTTGCCACGTTCTTGGCCTGTTAATAGCTGAATTACTTGAGGCCGTACTTGTCTTCTGCCTGTGTCTTTCATGTCTCGCCACCTAAATTCCATCAACAGATGATCATTGACAAGAGAAAGAGACTGAAAGGACGAATACAACTCTTTCTTCAGTTGTGGTACTTCACTCAAAGCTTTCTTCAAGAAGAATTTTGCAGGCTCATACAAGTTACTACCCAGAAGTTATCAGCCAGACAAAAAAAAAAAAATAAAAATAAAAAAACACAAAAACAAAACTTTGAAGTGGAATCACAAAAAGTTTCTTCTTTTCTTTCGTTGGAGATTTTCTTTGTACATACTGAAGAGTGGGATGACATTGTTTCTTTCAATTCCTACCTGGGTTTCTTTCCTTGTGTCAGATGAATCAGATCTCCTCGGTGCTATTATCTCCAACCCAGATGAAGACAGCTTCTCTTCATGCTCCACCTTGATCTCATGCTGGCCCTTCCTCATCTTTGCATGCTTCTTAGCCGATAAAACCTTCATAACCTCTACAGAATAGGAAATCCAAAAACATAGAAACACTCAGCATCAGTTCAGCTATAGCCACAAAGAGGGAAAAAGAAAATCAACGAGGCGCACTCAATTTCAGAAACCAAAACAAGACTGGCACCAGAACTGGTGTACGAGTAGGTAGTGACTTGAACCTTTGGCAGTGATGAGCCTATAAACTTGGCCAAGAGCAAGAGTATCCGTTGGCCGGAGAAGCTTAATGCGGGTCACGCGGACAGAATTGTTATCGGCCGCAGCGGCGGGGACGGCAGCGGCGGAGCATTTCTCTTTGGCAAGAGCAGCGTTCTTATGAGGTGGTTCCGGCGGTGGACACACGGCGGTGGAGATAAGGAGAGCCACGTAGTGGCCGGGGTTCATCTTCATGATCTCG
The DNA here is from genome assembly GCA_021437795.1 of Rhodamnia rubescens. Lineage (NCBI taxonomy): Eukaryota > Viridiplantae > Streptophyta > Magnoliopsida > Myrtales > Myrtaceae > Rhodamnia > Rhodamnia rubescens. The sequence continues at coordinate 4,992,621 of JAILYA010000002.1, read as the reverse complement.
CCGGCGCAAACGGGCCAGTACAACTTGTCTACCTTCCCACATGGGTGCTGGATCACCAGCGTCGCCGCATCAATGGCCTGGCAATTCCCCATCTCTCTCTCTCTCTCTCTCTCTCTCTCTCTCTGCTTCTTCCTTCTCTTTGCCAAGCGAGACGAGAACCAGCCTCAAAAGCTTGGAAGCAGAGGAGGGTTACGGGAGCGTGGATATGCTAAGACAGGAAGAGAATGGACGGAGGCGACAAGAGAGAAGAAGGAGAAGGCGGAGGTGGTCAGAGTAATATGAAGGCTCTTTATATCCACCACCCACCACCCAATTTTTCAAATGGCTAGCAATAGTAAATGGCCTGATTTATTCTTTGGAAACATGCCAGATTTATGAAAAATTTGACTTAATTTGCCTACCTTAATTTAGAATGTAATTCGACACCCTTAGTTTAGATTCTAATTTTTAGTCGGATACATCGTTTAACAAATCAATTTAGCGGATCGATTTTGATAAACTTAACGGCATGGCCTTCTCTTGGTCTACTCATCGTCACTCGACACGTGTCTTGAATAATTGCATGCCCCGATCACCAAAAATCACATGCTTCTCGGAATGCATCCGGAAAAAAAGGTCTAGTGTCATGACCCGGACCTAGATACTGAACCAGGAAACGAGCGCGCTCATGAACCGAGTAGCCCGCCAGCGCCAGGGTGGAGTAATTTCGAGAGTTAAGCTACTCGGGTCGCTTATTAAGCAGCGAAATAGAGATTACATTGTTCTCCAAAGTGTTGAAATTTGATATGGGTCCGGACATAAAAAACCTAATTTGCCATTGCAGATAAGTTTACACCATCAAGTCACTTTCGCCATGGAAGAGTCAAAGAGTATAAATGCAGAAAGATAGTACACAAAGTGACGCGCCCCTCGTGGCTCCTTTGCGTGGAGACTTGGGTTGAAGTTATTGCCCCAACTAATAAATGGAAAAAATGTTCACAACTTGATTAACATGTGAAAAGATGGTGTCTCCAAAAAAAGAAAAAAAAAAACTTTAGATCCTAATTTCCAAAGAAAAAATAAAAATATTCGACTTCATGTTCGTTATCAATTTTATCCCAAACATTTATTTTGGATTTTTTTTTTTGCTTGAAAGATAGCCATCAACTTTCACTCTAATATCTCAAATCTATTCTGCGTCCGAAAACCGACTCGATTTATTCGAAATTATCAAAGCCTGGAGACTACTGTTACTCCATACGAAGGCGAAGGGTGCTGGGGAAGACGTGAATTCGGACGTTGATAATTTTGAAAGAATTAGTTGTGATTTTAGGATTATAATGAAAATTTGTGATTTTTTTAAAAATAACATAAGAGAGTTCGGAGCAAAATTGGGATTGAATCTAAATTGAGTGGTGTTTTGGGGAATTCAGACCAACTTTAATTTATGTATTTGAATGGAAAAAAAATTAGTATCTATAGAAACTTAATTTCTTGTTGAACATTCTTGATAAATACTTAAAAGAGTTAATATCACGAAAAACCTTAAACTAATATATTTGTGACAAAATTATTTTTTTAATAATAAAAAATTTCAAACCGGTACACTTGTGACGATTTTACCCCAAACTAGTACATTTATGATAATTTCACCCTCTGTTAATTTTCGTTAAATTTAACCATTAAAGTGTTAAGTTGTATGATAGGTGGCAATTGATGGGTGTACTAACTTGAGATTTTTACCCCATGTTGGTCACATGGGTAACGGTTTGAAAAATCAACTTAATTTAACGGAAGGTAAATTTATCATAGGTATATAAATTTGAAAAATTTTCTCGGTAAAAAAAATTAATTTATGGTAAATCACTACGGATGTACGAGTTTAGAGTTTTTGACTTTCAAAAAATAATTTGTGATAAATTTTTAAAAACTGTACCAATTTGAGATTTTTCATAGTCAAAAAAATAATTTGAGGTAAATTTATAATAAGTATATTAATTTGATATTTTTTATGGTATTAACCCTACTTAAAATCCGATTTATTTGTACTGATTGGGCATGGAGTAGGTCTGATAGGTCGGTCACCGGTCACCACCGTCGCATAGAAGACTGCGGGGACTGCCACGTGGAACAGGAGTTACTCAAACACTCGACAGCTGTTAAATCATTAACAAATTAATTTTTTTTAAAAAAGCTGTAAACGTAAGATACGTTACTGTTGCTAGTACAAGGATTCTAGTTTTACATGGGAAACGTTGCACTGTGCAGACTGTAACGCGTACGTCGATTTTGCTTTTTCTGTTTTTTATTTCTTTTTAGCTGCCTTTTTTATTTTTATTTTTGGCTTTTCGCAATTATGTCTCCCGCGGATCACATGACGTCATTTGATCATGACAAATGATCTTCGGATAATTTCAGTACAATAAATTTTCAATTAACTTTTCCTTATATAATTTTTAAAGGCGCTCAAAATTCAGATATGATGTGTAAAACAACTTAAGAAGCACGGATACGACTCGTGTCCGATACGCGATCGATACGTGGTCAATATTTGTCGGACATCCAACACGTGATCGCTGGCTGACACGCCTGCACGAGAATCCAAAGATCTCGAAATGCACTATTGACATGTACGGGATCAATTTTTAAATATTTCCATTAAATTAGTGATCAAATTATAAATAATCAAGTATGTATGTATATAAATCATGTACCCAACCAAACCAAAATTAGTATACCCAATCGGTCCCAAAAATATCTAATCGTAAATTCCTAACATAAGAAAAAAACTCACCGTTAATATTTTTATGCATACATAATAATTTATAGTAATATATAAAAATATACATTTGATATGCAACGTCGCACCTTTATCGAAATTCTCTATTTTTTGAGAAATAACTTGCACGATGTGTCATGTTGTGTCGCATATCAATATTGGTTCTACTTAAAAAAAAAACAAGACCCGGAGGTAAAGATGCGTTATTTTTGTTATTTACCACAATATATTTCAAAGATTTAATCAATTTGGAAAAAAAATGTGGGGGCGCAATATCCACCCTGTCATTAGACTTGATCAAGGGCCCGGGCGGCTTGCGAGCCAAGAGGTATACGTGAGACAATTCTGTATCATATCACCTCGATCTATCATTGAAATTTGATTCAAATCGTCAGAAACATCAAAACTTCATTCCTCCAAGATTAATGCGCTTTGACCGGAGATCAACATATCTTTAGACAAGAGAATTGCAACTTGCATCCTTTCATTCCTATTTTTTTTCAAGAATTTGCAATTTTTCTTCCCAAACTGCCGTTCATCAAACAAAAACCTACAACTGCTAGCATGGGTTCCTCTCTCCTACGCGTGACCGGTCAAATGCCGCCTCCTTCGCCTAGCCCGCTATCATCTCGGACCATCGCCGGCCTCGAGCTTATGTAAGCTTGACTACTCATGGTTGCAAGCCGAGGGGTTGTGTGTGTGTGTGTGTGAGAGAGAGAGAGAGAGAGAGACCGTGGCGTGATCGAGCGCAGAGGAGGGTGGAGGAAGAAGGAGGATAAAATGGCCGGTATAGGATTAGAGAGTAAATATATCATTTCAATTTGAAAGAGTGGCCACCCTTCTCACTTAGAAAGAGGGGGTAGGGGGTTTAATTCCCCATCTTCTCGAAGGATGGAGATAGGGATGGATGAGCGAGAGAGTAAAATTTCGAAATATGCCCAGCTTATAAGATAGAATCGAACAAAAAAAAATCGAAGGAGACACAAATCGAAGACTTTTTTTGAAAGCGAGAGAATGAATTTTGACATGTTAGTATAAACTTCAATATGTTTTGTTTTTTCAATTTCAAGCAAAGGTGGAATTTAATTTTCACTTGATTGCGAAATAAATTAAATCGAGAAAATAGAGGGGGATCGTGTTAATGCGACATAGGACCATGCGTGGCGCGTGGTGGGATCGTGGGCCCACTTATTACATCACAACCAAAGCCCCGAGTCCAACAACATAAGTGGGTGTCGGCGTGTCGCGCGTGGTGGCTTCACTTCTCTCATTCCCATAAAATAAAACAAAACAAAATAAAAAAGACAAGACTAAAAAGTTTTTAAATTGCTTCGTATGAACTATATGACGTTAAATTTTAAAGTATTTTCTAAAATAAAATAAAAAAACATATTTTCTCTCAACTTAATAAATAATAGTAAAAAAGGTAGATTTCACGTTATCTTAGAATAATTACCGCCAAATAAGGTTATATAATAAGCATCCCGCGCCGAGATAAATTATTGAAGGCTTTGATTCCCGTGTCGTCAATCCGAATTTCGCGTAGTATCTTTGAATCGATTTGTCGATAAACCTATCCCTAATTGAAAAACACTGTACGAAGCCATTTTCTTTTTCTTTTTCACATAGAGTTCTTAATTTCCTCCGACATTCCAAAAGGCTTTTTGAGAAAGCAATAATAAAATATAAAAAGAATTTATGAAGTGGGAAAGGTTTTTAACACGCACCCAGTTTTCTGCGAAGGCCCACGATTATTATTAATATATATATTTTTTGTTTTTTTGTTGTTTCTTGAAATTGAAATATATTCTCTCTATCTTTTCACTGGCACGCTGCAAAAAGTCACAAAAGTAATTTCCTTTCCCCTGCCTTTTTCTTGGATTTTGGGAATTCAGTGCAATTGAAGTCTGCCCAAAAATAGAAAGAAAAAAAAAAAAAGCAATCTTTTCCCCTCTTCTTTCCTTCTTTCTTTTCTTCTTGAAACCTGTAATATAAAAGAGGGAAGCGGTGGATTCCAAGGGGTGAGCATGATTCTAAACGCCAATTCCAAAACATTAAATCCAAAAATCACCCATCGGTTTCATAAATTTACAAGTGAACATAGTTTTAAGGTAAAATCTGAAATCAAACCTATGGGAAACCCGTCCGATTTCAAATTCTAAGGTATGCATGATAGGTTAAGACCAAAAAATTAAAGAACGTGTTTAAATGGGTAGGTTCCATGCTATAGGTATAATCGAACTTGAAACTTATGATGAGTTTTTGCGTTTTTCTTAGATGTAATGCTCAATAGAAAATAGGATCTTTGGTTTCCCTAATTTGTAGGGTCATAATTATTTTTTTAATTCTTTAATAATATTTAAAATACTATCAAAAAATTAAAAAAATTTACGAAAAGTCGTACATGAATATTCACTTTTTTATTCATTGAATTTGCAAAAAATGCCCTCGTGGCGAGTTTTTCGAAAAATTAAAATAGCTATTTTTTTTCTTCTTCTTTATGACTTATTGTCTTAGTGATATTGGGATCGGATTTAATTTGATGCGAGAAGACCTTCAACGTCAAGTTTCACCTTAAAAGACGCACGCACCCACAAATGAATGGAACGACCCTCCTCTTGTCCTTCACTACTTTATGTTATCTCTGTCTGACCATTTCGACGACTATACGAATTTATATATGCGAGGCTGACATGTAACTCATGTTTTCCCTATTACAATTATTTTAATATTTATGGCGATTCGTTTCGATTCCAGAATCCCTGTCACGAAACTCATAAAATATCCCGACAAGTCTCGCCCTTTTTTTTTTCTTTCTCAATTAGTGATGTTAGTTGTGGACCCCACGTCGGCATTTTCCTCTTACTCCAAAAAAAAAAGGATAATAACTCAAATGATCCTTGATCTTTGATCTATAATATATAACATTATTTCTGAATTTTTAATTCGAAAAATATGATTTCTAAACTTTTGAAACATGTTCAACTTAATCTCACGAATTATAGGAAGATATTCAACTTAATCTCTCTATTAATTCAAGTCCATCGGACGACTTTGAATATTTTCTTATAATTTAAGGATTAAGTTGAATATATTTCAAAATTTTACGGATCATATTACACATCGCTAAAATTTAGGGATCATATTAATTGAATTAAAAGTCCAGAGATCACATTACATATTGAATCAAAGCCAAGATATCATTCGTGCAATTTTTATTTTCGCTATTTCTGCTATTTTTTACCTTCATGTTTTATTTTTTTTTTTCTTTTTGATCAATGCAAGTTTTGATTTTTAGAAATGAAGGGAAAATGCGGGTGGGGAAAGTGAAGGCGACAGGATTTATGGAGACATCGATTGGCGAATTGTACAATAAATGAGACCAAAGGGGCGAACCATATGATTCTTTTTTGTTTTTCTGGTGTGTGGAGGACCATGATAGGGTCCCATGCTGGGTCGTTCGATCTAGGGACAGAACATACAGATCATCGATCTCTGGTGTGGTGGGCCCCTCCCCTCTTGGTCTGTCAGAAATTTCGTCCTTTGAAGAGATCTCGCCACTTTTTTTATTTTTTTTGGCTGGTAAAGAAGTTGCTGCCTCCTCCCGTAAGTTCCTCAAAATCCTTACCCCCACGGTCTTGTTCTATGATCATGGTGTGGTCATCATAGTTGTAATGTCGATATCGACGCCGATGACTTCATATAACTGATATTTCGCGATACTTGACCCAAAAAATATTTCCACTCATCAATTACACGTCGATAGTGATGTACAAAACTTTGATTTTTCATCAAACTTCGCTATTATCGGCTAAGTTTATAAATTATCGATTATAACAAAAAAATCGATCAATTTTGGGTATCAACAAATGCCTCGTTTAAAAGAAGTGAATAATTCATTGATTATTCGTTTCTTTAAATAGATGATCAAGAGTCATTGTTCCCCTTTGTCATTGGCAAAATTTGTTTTTCCTTGTCGAATCTTGTCTTGGTCAAATTCATTGTCCAACACATTTTCCACGAGAGTCACGTCTTGTGTAAAGTCTTCATGTGGCCCTCTATTTCTATCCTCAAATAGTTGATCATACTTATATGCCCTCGTTACCAATTGAAATAAATTGGCGGAACTTTGACCTTCGATTAAAAATAAAAAAAGATTTCAATCTATTGAAAGTCAAATTTGTGAATTCTTTCTCTAAAAGTGAAGTTAGCCTTTTCGAATCAAGTAACAAACCGATCAACCGACTCGTTATTGTATTAATAAAGTGTGGCCAAATCAACAACCAATACCTCAAGTATGATTATGTAAAATTCATAATGAAACAATCTCCCTATCTATACCTAATTACATACCGAATTAGGTGGTAAATCAATATATAAGGTAAAAGCAAGTAATCAATAAAGACAGGGGAAATAACTTAGCTCTTAGAAAATCATATGTCCTAACTTCTTTGCACTAGGTTATAATCGACAAACATGTTCAATGAGTGACTATTCATCTTTGCCCGTAAAAATGACAAATTCAGGAATTTCAAAACCGTTTGGAAAAAGCTGTTTGTCGACCCATCTAGGATATGGTTTCCTCTAAACATATATGATAACACCCATGTCTAACTCCATTCATTATCGAACTTCTTCAACAAACCTAGTTTCAATTGTGGATTTGATTGATCATTTTGCCCACTAGACGGTAACGCCGATCTTGCCGGATTATTAAAATTAATTGACATCTTAGGTCTAATAGGAATATGCACATTAGGTGGAACTTGCCTTACATTTTCAACATTTGGCAATTGACTAGACTATTGACCGGTTTGTTTTGCCAAATTATTATCGACAATTTACTTATTTGGACAAACATTAGCCCGATTATTCTCATCATAACATTAATTGGAAGATTTAGACCTTTTGCATAATTCTTACGGGGGGTTGACTACTCGATCAACATTATTGCCATCAATAAATGAATATGGACTAAGAAGGTACTCTATTACCTTAGGAATAGATAGTGATAGTTGATCGGATGATTTGGCCGCGATAAAACATCATATATAGCATCAATGATGATCGGCTGATCATGTCGGACACGTGATTTACAATGTAATAGGATATGTCGTTTTGCTACTCTTCAAACAACTTTTTTATGGTTGCCAACATATGAGGATTTGGTGCAACTTCTCTCGATCATTCTTTAGTGAGAGGTCGAGGAAGGTCTGCCCCCTCACGTTGGCACTCCATTGCTATTCAATGAACGGCTGAAGATTTGGATTGCATAGCCCCGTTATTACCATTGAGATTTTTACCCCTAGCATTATTAGGCTCTGGATGATTCCTTGGTATTGAATTTCCTCAAATCGAACCACAAGTTATCCCACCGAGCATACCAAAAAGATGTCCCGCCAAAATTTTTATTGTCGAAGAAATTCCTTTATTGAAATTCATTCCTGGATTTTTATTGAGAAAAGGTGGGATTTGTGGTGATTTTGGACAAGAGTTTCAATAAATCACAAGAAGCAAATATGCCGCGTCGAAATTTAGCAGACGACAAAATACAAAACACTTTGTTCAGAATTTAATCGATGCCAAAGTGAGATGAAAAAGATACAACATTGGAATTTAATCGACGTACGAAGATTCGAAACAATGATTAGTACGAGAATTGAAAGATATAAATTGTGGGAAAGTAAAGGTAATCATAAATTTGCGAGAACGTTGAGTTCTTTGATTGATTGGAGAGCGTTTACAAAGAAAACGATATGGCTATTTACAGACCTACAACCGACAAACACAAATCGATGTTACACAGTTTAAATAAATAAATAACTTTCTAATCTCCTATTATTTAGTAACACTCGAGCCTCAAAATATCGCTATTCATTAGTTACTTGTTGATGTCAATGACTTCATCCCCAAATAAATGATATTTGCTCTCATTAGTCGTGATATCGATGTCTAGTAATGCTTAACCCGAAAAATATTTCTATTCACAAGTTACACACGTCAATATCGATGCCGATGACTTCATCCCTGATAAGTGATACCTAGCAACACTTAGCCTGAAAATTTTCTACTCATCAATTATATAATGATATTGATGTCCATGACTTTTGTTGTCCATCAAAATATGCTGTTATCAACCAAGTCTATCACTTGTCTATTATGATCCGAATTGAAACTTGACCCGTATAAAATCATAGTGACAACAAAAAATGATCGGGGATCATGGCGGCCCGACCCAAACCGATCCGTTGACATCCTTGTAATTTGATAAGTACGAAATTAAAATCATTAAGTACGTTCAATGACTTTTAGCCGCTTGCTATTTAATCAGTTACTTTTAATAGAAAATTTGTTATTTGTAACTTAAGTATATGAGGACGAGCTTAATACATTTGGTGCGTGGTTGAAATAGAAACGGGGGCTAGCAGTTGGTGGTTGAGTGAAACTAGTGGTGGCGCGATGGTGACGGCGGCCGCAAAAACTGTGGCGGTGCTGGCAAGCATCCACGAGTCAACAATACAGATGTATGTCAAATAAAGAGAAAAACAACTTATATCTCAAATACAATTTTTTTAAAACAATTAGATTCAATTTCAAACCCAACTTTTATGTTTAAAAAAACTTAAACTTTAGGCCAAAAAATCACAACTTTTTTGTCAAAAAACACTAATTTACCGATTCAAACACCCCATTAACCCCCGCAAAAAACCGTAGACCCTAATTTTCATATTCTAGAGTGATTTCATTTTGGTCCTTATTAGGGTCAATCTATTATCCATGTAAAACCACGCGACCACCATGCCCTATCACTTCAATAGGGCATTGACAAAAACCACGTCAAATGGACTAACCAAATGATTGAAATACATTAAAATTTGTAATTTTTTTAAATAAAAAAATCCCCGACAAGTTTGGGTCTATCCCTAAAGTTTGGATTTTTTTAGATAAAAAGTTCGAAAAATTAGGCTAAACCTAAAATTTGGTTTTTTTTAGACAAAAAGTTCACATAGATTTGAAATTGAAAGAACACCAAACAAAAAACCTAAAAGTTTTTCTTAACTACACTTAAATGCCAACTCCGATTGCTTAAAACTATCAGGCATTTTTATGAATATTTAAGCTCATCAAGACAAAAAAAAAGAAAAATTTAAAAAATAATAGAAATACAAAAATACAAGCTATTTAGGTTAAAAAATTAAAACTAAAAATTCCTAAAAATACAAATTTATCAATTTTTATTTTTAAAAACTAAAAAATTAAAATTACTTTATAAATTCAAAAATAAAATTTTAAATCCAAATTTAAATAGACTAAATATTTAACATAAAAGGCTAAAATTTTTAAAAAGAGGTGGAAATCAAAGGTGAAATTTTTTTAAAAATGTTTATTTTAATTTTTAATTCTTTAAATTTCCCCTTTAAATTTTAATTTTTATTTCCCCCAAATTTTAAAATATTAAACCTTTTTGTTAAATTTTAAGCTTATTTTAGATTTAATTGAGAGTCCACGGGGCTTAACATTTTTAAAATAATGCCATGTAATAATTTTGGCCAAAATATCTCATGAAGACTTAAGTGATCGTCTTTTTTTCGATTTGGCGTTTAAGCGATCTTGCAAAAAATATTTGGTACTAATATGAGTGCCGTATATAACTTTTGGCACTTCATGTGTTATTATGCCATTTGAAATTGGATCCAAAGTTGAGGTTTTTTTAAGAGAATTCGATCGATAGAGATGTTGCCACGAGGGAAATTGCTAAAATGATCATTGGGGAAGGAGTGGTCCCGATGGACGACACCTGTCACGATACATGATGGTCGAATTCATTATGATATTGACTTTGAAGATATGAAGGCATTAAATTTCAGCCCCTCATTCCGTTCAACACACGTCAAGTCTATCATATTAAGCCAATTCCTAGGCTTGTCAATATCAATTTGAAATCTCCACTTGCACAGAAGACTTCCAAAAATCATAAATTCTTTTTCCCATGAAGTGATTAAAATACTCTATATTAATATGGTATAACGATTAGATCCGGTTCACGCAAGCGATCTCTTGCTTATGCTAAACCACATGAACCGACGACTATTTGCACGCCCGGTTATAATTTACAATGCCTCGTACATGGTCGGCCGGCTTGAATGATGACGTGACAAATTCGAGGAAACGCAGAGATGGTACAATCAAAAGATAAAATTTACTGATTTGATTGCTGAAAAAGTTCATCGCAATGTGCCAAGCTTGCTGCTTCTGCTTCTAGGGTTTCTCCAATCCTTCGAATTCCACAGTCCGAAGAATCGTCACGTTCAAACCCGCACGTGAAGCTGGTCTCTTTCGCTCCTCTCGAAAAGCCGTACGCTCTTGCTCTGTTTCTCCTTTTTTTAAGGAGTCGCCAGCTAACGTAATCAGTGTAATTATTTCATTTTCCGTTTATCCTATAGTTTCGAACCTCGAAGAGAACAACAGCGACCCATGAAATGATGCAGCTTTGACTCTTGCAGGTCCTAAATAATTCACCTGGCACATTCCCACGCACTCTCCAATGTTGGGTGAGAGAAAAAAAAAAAGCTGCCCTGGCTAGCTAGGATCCTCTCCCTCCCCTGTTTTCCCCTGTCTCTCATGCTCTTCCCTCCTATGCTTCTTGTCATGCAGTTTCTTTTTCCTGAATTTTCTTCTTGAGACTCTGTGCGTGCAACGGTAAGACTGTCTTCTTGATTTGAACGCTAGGCAAAACCTTAAATTGACCCAGGACCTGAAAATCGCAAACAGGGCTTGACGTCAAAGCAAATTGCGGCTACATGAAGTGCTTGTTTGGTATTGTTCGAATAGGTTTACAGAAGAAAGAAGATGTTGCAACTTGGTGGGGGGACTACTGATGTTAAAATATTATAGGGCAAGATCTATGCTTTCTTTGGTGGATTATCAGGACAGCCACAAAAATATACATTGAGTGGTCCAACTTTTTGGTTGTTTATGTGTCCCTAGATTTTTGAGGCAGCGTCCAACTTCTTCTCTTTTTCATTGGAATTAAATGGTTTGACAGCAACATTTCTTGGTCCCATTACTCTCTCTCTCTCCAATAACTGCAAGTAGAATGATTCAGAGGGGGACCTTGCATTCATCTTCCATTGATCACCATGTTTCATTGAGAATATGTGTTGATTTTGTTAGCTTGGGAGTCCTGCACTTTTACAATTTCCCTCATGGATTTTGTCTAAATTTTGGAGAACAGTATGCAGGGCACTAGAAGGTTTTGCTCATTCAAATATGAATCCATATTTAGTGAGTTTAACACTGCAGCAGTACAATAGAAAAGCAAGGAGACTTGCAACACCAAATCAATTCATTGCAGCTTCAAAACCATTTCTCCCACTTGATTTACAAGTTACTACCAAAAAAAGAAAGCAATGAAAAAAATGTTTTGCATTTCATATAGAGCAATAAGGACTACTTATATCATAACCTTGCCGCGAGATCCTGAGGCAACAAACTATGGCGTGATTACACACTGATCGACTAGCTTCCGGCAACGTTTCTGGCAACATTTCTGACGGGATAGGGGAGATACTTGGCACCGTGGCATGACAGACTCACACCGATGGGAAGTATTTGTTCAGATTGAAAGGCAAGGAGTAGAACTCTTCACTTCTCGTATCGCCCTTGAAGGACCGGAACTTGTCCCACCAGTGCTTGCCCCTGTCTTTCCTCACACTGCTATCCTTCCGGTGCAACGTGTTATCGAGGAAATATGCTATGATTCCAGCAACAAACGGCTCCGAAGATAAGGGAACGTTGATTATATCGTTGAACTGTCAAAAAGAGACCGGGCATAAAGTATTCATCAATGGAGGGACCGAACTATTTACTTATCGAGCATGGAGGGAGGGAAGATGAATAAGTCATTAAAGTCTGTGCATATACCCATCTGCCTCCAGTGTGAACTGGACCATATCCATTGATTGCTGTATACTCATTGAAGTATTGTGGTATGGACAAGCCCATGAAGATCGAGAACCCTAATATGAACTTTGTTCTAAAGCTGTTGAGGTTGCAGAACTGAAGAAAGCTTAGTCCCACAGAACCTGAACATGCATGCAAGGCAAGTTAAAAATCAAGATCGTCTGTTATATCGAGCAGCATCAACCGGGAGCTGCAAGCTGCTCATTGAAGTGCTACGTATGGACCTTACCCACATATGCGAAGAACACACAGTATAAGGCAGCAATGATGGGCGCAGGAATTGAAGCAAAGACGGCTCCAAATTTCCCTGCACAGTCGAACAAACCGGCAATAAGAACAAAATCCAACTGAAGATTTTAAGTAAATTTTTTTGGGGGGGTTTGCCGACACACCTAAAATGGAGAAGAATATCATGAACCCAGCTGATATTTGCACGACCCTTCTGCTACCGACGCGTCAAGGCCAAAAGCCCAGCGTTTTCTCTGCAGGGAAGCGAGAAGAGAATTGTTCAGCTGATGGGCCAATTCAATTCTTTATCATGTTCGTACAATATTTTCTTCCTGATTGAAGACTTACACTGATACAGAGGAGCCATTGACAGTTCCAAAGAGGGCAGAGATCAGAATGCCGACTCCCTGAAGAAAGATTTAGACATTAGGCGACTGAGACAATAACTTGAAAACCTCTAAAAGCTGCTCTTCTGTAAGCAAGCTATCAGTAGTGGGAGCTAGGGCATTCCTAAGAAATGTCAGACCCGAAATAACAAACGTAATCTCTCTCTCCTGAACCAGTTCAATGACAGCTGAAGTGAAACCAGTGAAAACCATGCACTACTTGGGTATTCTCAGGTAATCGTGAAAGATAACCACCCACTTAACCTCTCTTTCCCACCTATCAGCACATGGATTTATAAGAATGGTTTGGACAGTTAATCCAAAAACCCCAACAATGGACATTCAAAAGAAAGCTCATATGTTAGTATCTATGAGAATTAGACTTGCCAAGTGCCACAACTCACATTGTTTAGCAACAGCTATAGAAGAGAAAAAGACAAGCCTTCCAATTACCTGCCAACCAACACCACGGCTGAGAACAGATGCAGGCATATGGGTTGCGCTCGCATATCTTGCCACCGCCATGAAAGCACCAGTCGACTGCTTGTCAATAAGACATCCCACTAACCCATGGATCAGTTTGATAAGTAAAATAACACCATGGATCAGGCAGTATGCAACTCAAAGCTTGGAGGATGACCACACAGATTTAAATAGTCTTGTTACATTTCTAAGTCGAAGTTCAGAAACATAAAAAATAGGAAAAGAATAGGAATGACAACGAACCTCCACAAGAGCGACAAAAGAAGCCATCATCATTGCAAAGGCTTCACCTGCATCAAATGAAGGCGCGCCCCATTGAAACGGATATGGAAGTCTTATCCTGCAAACTCACCCAGTCAATATAACTACAATCCTAGTCTTGAGCAATAATATCATACTACAGCAGAGAGAATTCCACCTTCTGAATAAGCAACACAGATCTTCGCTATATCAGTAACTATGGACGTGTCTGGACAAACTTCTACTTTTTGCTATTTGTTTAATCTAAATATTGCGACGCATGCACTTTGATTTTTTCCATCCTAACCATTTGAAACTTTCATACTGTACAATTGAAAATATCTTAAATTTTGGCGAGGAAGGAAAAAGTATTGTTTGCTTAAACTTAATTCTAAACAAACAAGCCCATATCAAATGCGACAGCTCTTGCACAATGAGAATGATGTCGAAGAGGAAGTTCATCCAAGAGAACTCCTCCCTTACAAGTCCTAAGAGTAAGTGTGGGATCCGCTTAGTCAATTACAATTACAAGTTCTGCCCCCATACATAAGGTTCCATCAATAAGAAATTGTCACAACTGACACCTAGAAGGTCAGCATGAAAGTACTTCTATTTTAAGGTCAATCTCAATTGGATAATGACAAAAGTGTAACAGATGGATCCTTGTAAGTAGATAAGCTGAAACTATCATCAGCCCTGCTTTATACTTCAACCATTCATCAAGGAATATCAACATATCCATCATCATTGGAAGGCAAAAGTAGCTATCAAATGAGAGATAATGCAGACAGAAAAGGGTAAAATCTGTACTTTGCCAGTTATGGAAGCTGCAGACACGGGTCATCAATCATAACGGTGCCTAGAAGGCTATATGTAATAGTAATCAATGCATGCGAAGGTATCAAGCAAGGCTTCAAAGTATACTAGAGCGGAGTGGTGCTTAATGCATGAGAAATTACTCTGTTCTTTATCTTTTCCTTTTCTCTTTTTTATCATTTTTCTATTTTGATACGTATGGGAAACTGAATTGGTACCAAGGGATTGCCAATCCATATATGAGAAGAGCTCATTTAGTAGACAAGTATCCCAAATCAATCAAAGCATTTACATCCGGGGAAGATCTCTTCCATTCAAAAAAGGGCAAAACTTTTCCAACCAATTTTCAGGAAGTGCCAGAAAAACATTTTTTCTTGCCGTTCTTTCCTGACAAACCAAAAAACAGAAAGGGGAACAGCAGAAATCAATTTCAACCTTGTACTTCAAGAGCTACCCACGGGTAGCAGGAGGAACACTTGTGGTATTCCCCCCGTCTTTTAGTGAACTTTGTGCACACATTTCCCCTTGATCCGAAGTAATGTTATCAACAACAACATGAAAAAGGTCAAAAATGTCTTTTCAACATAAAGTTCTCCTTGAAAGCAAGTGAGCCTAAAAGTTGTATCAAAGAAATATGAGGATACTTCAGGAACTGATAAAACCAGAGCAGAAATATCAAAATAAGCAAATTTACCATGGAGCAGCATCTATAAGCCCAGAACGATCAGTTCGGCAGCTTGTTTGCGTCTTTGGTGCTGCGTCATTGTAAGCCCCTCCAACAGTAAGCAGGTGAGCATAGATCCAGACAATCACAACTGAGAATATGACCGCAAATTTGTCGAATAAATGTTTTCCCGCGTGAATCAGATGAGGCAGATACTGCAAAACAATCATTCACAAAACCACTTCAGCTAGAGTGTAACGATCCATGGTAAAAAATCACAGCAACCATAACAATAATGAGATCACTGTGCACATCATGCCTGTGAAACAAACACCAAGATGACAAGCTCTGGAAGTCCAATCTCCACACACTTGGCGACCTGACATTCAAAGGAAGAATTCACAATAGTTAACAAGTCAGTGCTTTCGGCACATGAATATGTCACAAATTTGTAGCAAAGATTACTTACACCAGGAAAACCTAGCTCGTAGAGACCAAAGCCTACTAGTGCTACCAATGGGACAGCCGATAATGGGCTTAAGAACCTGAAGGTGGGACAGAACAAAAGGAATCGTTACAAGTTATCATGACTGTGAATGCAGAAAACTTATCCAATCTTCAAGCATGAGTTACCAGCATAGCCAGTGCCACAAGACTTATTTTATCTCAGTCAGCTCAAGTATAGCTTAGACTGAAGCAAAAGAAAGTGGTTCATGATAGCCACATCTATTGCGTTAATTGAGTTAGCACTATCCCTCACCCCAACATGTTCAGAAGAGGGAATACTATTGTGGTTGAAGAAGAGTTATATTGAAGTTTTACAGAATGATACGCTTATAAACAAAAATGCAATCCCAAGTCAAAGTAGGACATCCACCAAATCGAAATTTTTTTCTTCATTTAGTCAAACCGACCTTGCAACATTCCGCCAAAGGCCACTGAAGCCAAGCACGATCTGAAGAGTAGAAGCGACAAGAAGGGAACCCTGTATTGCTCGCATAATCTTCTTGAATCTCTGGCAAAAAAGGAAAATAAGTTTTTGAACTTGAAATTAGAACCATATATAGCATTGATCACATTATGACCAATAACAATCCAAATATTTCTAGTAAAAGCTGTTCAACCCCTTAATATCATAATTCATACTCTAGAGCTGATGACAGATTGTATATCTTGCAACATATAAGTTCTTTGGTAACTTTAAACATGTGATATCAGGTTACAGTATGGATATAGATTATACAGCAATGCAAAAATCAAAAGGAGAATCGAGGTAGTTCACAATCGGTTCAGAAATCACATGATGTCAAATAGAAGTAAATAAGGTTCAGTGACAGTACATCAACAGGGTCGGTAGTATCACTGAACCGACCAGAGAGGATGATGGATATCGTGGTTGGGACAAAGGTATAAGACCCTCCTATTACAGCAGGTAATAGGGTCCCAAAGCACGTTTGCAGGAATGTGTTGATGCCAGCAACAAAAAGTAAAGTCTGGATGACTTTCGCCTTCTCTTCCTGTATCAGAGGCAGTTGGTGAGTCACGAAGCCAATAGTTTAAACTTGAGTTGGTGCAGCATCAAGTTACCACATTTGCCTTTTACAGCCATAATATCATCTTACATTTCTACCTCCCATCTGAGGGACAAGGGCAGTGGGAATGATGACCGTTGTGCCGAGCATCACCAGAAAGTGTTGAAAGCCGAGGAGAATTGCTTCCGCTGTATTAGGCACACAAGACATGTCCAGTATATAGATTTCACATATATTATTAATCTCGATCACAAAGAAAGAAATGGGACAAATAAAGGCTCCGTTTGTTTCACGAAAAATGAATTGACTTGATCTGCGAAAATGTTTAGATAAAAATTGATGTTGATAATAAAAACATTTCTCATTGACTAATTATTTTAAGTATTACAAGCGATCATTTTTTGAAAGATTTTTTTCCAAATCATTTATTTTCCGCGAAACAATCGGAGCCTGAAGAGAGAATGCATTGACTGGCACCCACGGAGAATCGCAGCATCGTGGAAGAATATCGGTTGAAGCAGAACTTTACGAAACAAAAATTCAAGGAAAAAGAAGCAAAAAGGGGCAAAGTTAAGGACCCAAATCACCATCAAGCAGCTCTTAAAAACAATAGCAATTACATAAATTTATTGCTCGTTAAAACTAAAGGAGAAAGTTTGCGTTCCTGTAAGTCTTAGAACTTTCGATGAGCCCAATTTTCTTTCGCTAAAAGCATATCCCAACTCTAAAGTAGGTATCCCGCACATGAAAGCGAATTTTTCAGAAAAAGCTACTTTCAACAATTGAAAGCAGGTAAAGAATATTCACAGCACCAAACAAAAGAACACAAGAAAGCCTCCTTCAGATATACCACATCAGATCAGCAGAATCATCCCCTAAAGCACAAGATAGTTTTATGAACATATACATAAATTGAAGAAAAAATAAATCCAAGGGGCCAAAAAAAAAAAAAAGCTCAAACATTTCACTGTAAAGAGAAGACACTCACGCCATGGAGGAGGACTAGTAATGCAGTATGAAATGTTGGGCAGCTGATCTTTTGGTGGGTGCGGCGCTGGCTCAGCTGATTTGGCTGCTCCTCCACCTGCAGCCATTTTCTCTTCTCGCTACTCACTACTTCTGGGAAAAGCCCTGTCCTTCTTGCTCAATACAAAGAAAGAACCCCACTCAATCAAAGAGAAAAAGCAACCAGCCCAGCACAAATCTAAGCCAAAGCTATCTCAGAGCATACCCAAGCAGCCCCCCAAAACCAGGGAAAGCAGAGGAGACACTGGGAAATGACAGTACCCCCAAAAGATAGTAACAGGAAGATATGCAATATAAGGATAAGGCACTGTCCAAGAATTTAAAGTGGGAAATGGAGGTGGGATTGCAAGTTCTCAAAGCAGTGAGATGGAGAAAGGAAGAAAAAGAGAGCAGGGAGCAAAGAAAGGCACCTTTTTAATCAATCTCCGGGAGCAGAATCAAGTGGAGATCAATAAAGTCAAGAACTTTATTAGATGTTGCCCCCACACAGCTGAAAGATTGCTCCGCCTCAAAAAAGTGCAAAGGCAAAATGAAAACCCCAGATGGGGAAGCTATAGTGGGAGGGGAAGACAGTGCGGAAGAAACAGGGATGTGTCAACAGAGCGAAGGTGATGGCATGCTACCAGGTAAAATAGCTACTGCTACCTACAAAAAGCAGCAAAACCCTCCAGCTTTACCCTCCTCACTCTCTATCTCTCTCTCTCTCTCTCTCTCTCTCTGTGAAAAAAGAAAGTATTTTTCTTTTGTTAATGCCCCTCTCTCTAGAAGCTCCAGTTTCTCTATATAACATGAGACCAGACCACCTCAAAAAAAAAAAAATAAAACCTTTTTAATGTTTTGATAATCTTTATGTTTAGCCAGTGCAGTTAGAGGGTTCATTGTCCATGAAGCCTCACATGCGAGGAAAGGATGGGGAGGAAGAGGGAAGCTTTGAACTGGGGGAAATGGGGACAGGGCAACAACGGTACTCCCCATCTCATCTGTGTCCCTTAAACGTCGCCGTCTGCCATCCTCTCCTCTTTCCCGTTTCAAAACGAAAGAAGAAAACCCATCAAAATCCCAAAGATTAACAACAAAAAACAGTGCCCGGTAATCCCCACGAAGCCGGGTTAAAGCACGTTCCAGCAGGTGAAAGGACGAAATGGGGCGCCCACCGAAATCAATCATTGAGGGCGACGGCACAATGGTCATTTTATCGGGCCCGATCACGTGCGGGCGGGGTGCTCGAAACCCGAGAGAGGTGGCGGGGGTCGCCCTCCGCTGCGCCGGTGCGCACGGGGTTACCGGTGCGGGCGAGGGAGGCTCGCGACCGGCGTATGGCCTGGCCCCCCGTCCCAATCCCTGATCCGCCAGTAGATGCTCGACGCGTGTCGGGCCAGCTTGACTGCACCTCCGCGGTCACAGCTGGCGAAGTCGGCAACTTTTGTGGCGCTTTATTGGACATTGGGACTAGGGTCGGTGCCCGAAGAAGAACTTGCCGCTTAGCCGGATTTGGTAATAAACAGAACTACTTCTTGGACCTACGTGTCGCCATCTGATTGGCCGTAATTGGCCTCGCATTTCTAATCCTAGATAGTAATAATCGGCCTTTCTACCCTCTTTTACCAGAAAGATACACCACTAGTCCGTAGTGGGCTTCTCGAAATTTTCAGGATTCGCTCCCGATCTTTGATTAACTACTCTTTTTTTTCCAATCTGCGTCAGTGTTTTCTGCAGGGAAGGTGAAATCTTCGATAGAAGGTTACGGGTGCAATTCCAATCGAATTTGCGTGCGCGCGCGGCGAGATAACTTCTCTAGCGAAGAACTCGCAAACACAATTGCACGCGAAAAATCGCTCAAAGAGAGCACACCGTAATAGAGAAGGTGAAACTCTCTTTTAATTATAAAAGATCGATTTAATCTGATATGCATTCACATCGACAAGATTAGTAAAAGGGTCCCTTTTGTTTTTTCTTGCAGTGAAAGGCAATTGACTTTGTGCAAGCTAAAAGAAGAACAGCAGTTGAATTGACTGGTTGTTGGATCCGAGGATATATTTTTTTTTTTTTATTTTATGGGTGGGAAGGGATAAAGTTTGAGGAATGCAACATGATAAAGATGGGCGAAAACCCAATGGATGGGGAAAATCTTTGACCGGGTTTTTGCCTGATTTCCAGGGCGTGATTAAGGGGCCTTGGCAAAGATGACAAGCGAAGTGAAGACCTTTCGTGGGAAAATGGCCATTGAACCGGACACGTACACGTACACGTACCCGTGTCCGCATCTGCATCCAATGACTTCATTACGGTTGTGTTTTTCTGTCGTCATCGGTTGGACGAGGTCACTTTCCGGCGAAGGGGCCAAAACATCAACCATCCACGGAAAAGCACGGGGATTGATACTGTTGGCTGCGCTCCCGAGCGGTCAAATCGCTTTCAGAATTCGAGCCAACTTTTTTTTCTTCAAATAATTTAAATTTGAACTCACGAATGAACACCGTTTATGCATGATTTCTTTTTCTTGTAATTGCTAGAGCGTAACAAAAAAATACGGTATGTTAATTGTGATTTAATCATCTAATGGATGTAAAGGGTGAATCAAAATAAACTTTTGTGATTCGATTTCTTGTTTCTTTGCTTTTACTTTTATTATGATTGTGTAATGAATCTTAACATATGCAAAATAGAGACTTTTTTGAAACTTGTGGTTTCTCATTTGAGGGTTAAAACTAGAAGAACGTGAACGACTGTTTCACAGCATGTAGAATCGGATATTGTATTGCCTAATCGAATAGTTTTGTCAGCAAATTAGACGAGATGCTTGTCGGCCAAAAGATTGTGATTAAAGAAAGACTAATGTACCCGGGTACTGACAAATGCAACATCAATCTCGTATTTTACATAGAACATGCCCACATACTTCCTGCACCGGCATGATTGTCTCGCTCTTGCTTTCTGAAGGTAATCATGCCCTCTTTTGATATGGGGTTGCTCACTTGATTGTTCTTTTGACAGGATTTTGTCAAGCCCATTTCATGGAAACCGGCAGAAAAAAAAAGAAGAAGAAAACGGGAAACAAAAGCAAAAAAATTGAGAGAGAAAGAGAGAGAATTGAGATCTGGCTGGTGATATTTGAATTGGAGGGGAGAGGAGCTGCATGGTCTTTGTCATCTTCTTGGATGACCCTGTGAAAGATATTCCCTACCTGGTTTTCTGAGAGGGCATCACCACATGTCAAGATCAGATTGGTTGAGGGGCTTTAAAGAGATATCCCAAGAACAATTAAACAAACTCCTGATCTGGTAGATGATGATTTTGAAAAAGGTAAAAAAAAAAAAAGGGCTTAATACCAAAAAAAAAATCTTTAATTTTAGCATTTATGATAATTATATAATAAAAAAAAGTTTATCTCATAAAAAACATCCATTTTTTACTTTTGCCCCAATTCTCCCTAGGTTTGATATCTAAAAAAATCATCAATTTTAACATCTATCCCGATTATATCTAAAAAAATGTTGTCTCATAAAGAACTCTTAACTTTTACTTTTATCTCGATTCTATCACCGTCAATCTTCCGTCCATAATCACCATTAATTAATCATACGTGACTCGAATTTTCTCGCCGAACTTACCAATGAATCTTCGAAATTTAGAAACAAGAGGTTTCGAGGACGACGAGATTTTAGATCGTTAGTCCAAATATCTTCATGTCTAGCCATTTTTTGAGTGCGATTGTTGAAAATAATACAAAAAGTGCCGTCTTGAGTGACTCAATATCTCCCGGAATATGTAGGGAAGAAACTACGGAAGAGAAGTTCGTAAATTTTTTCATGTTTTTTTTATTGAAGTGTAATTCATTAACAACGTGAAAATGCCATATAGGATGAAGTAATAATGATTATGAACGGAAGGCTAACGATGGTAGAATTAGAACAAAAATAGTATTTGGAGGTTTTTTATGAGACAAAAAAAAAGTTTTGGATATAATTGGGACATATGTTAAAGTCGAGGATTTTTTTGTCGAGCCGATACAATTGGGATAGAGGCAAAAGTTTGGGATAAAATTGAGATAAATATAAAAGTTAAAGGTTTTTTATGAGACAAATTTTTTTTTAGATAGAATTATCATAATTACTAAAGTTTGATGGTTTTTTGGATAATAATAATAAAAAAAAAAGATACGGTGATGGAGGCAAAACTACAGAACAGAGACAAACAGAGTGATGTATGCAAGAGGGGGAAACTGTACACATCCCAACAGGGGAAGGAACACGGGAGTTGCTTTCACTTGTTTTGCAAGATGATCCAAAATAATAGCACACCCTTGTTTGCGGTCTTCCCAATGCAAAAGGGACCACACGTCGAATTGGCAAAATTCTCTGCCCTGTTCTGCAACTCTTTTGGCGTCCTGAGGAAGGGAGACATGGTGGGCATTTCTGCTTTTTTATCACTCTGTTCTTCTGCAAAGTCTTTTCGTTTTCTTCTCGGCCCTGGTTTTGATGGTGTTCCATTCAGTCTCTCAAACGACGGCAGAGGAGGCTTCTTCGCTTCTTGCAGATGTCGATGTGATCAAAGTTTCCTTCTTTTGCACTCTTTCTTCCCCCCATTGGGACAACTCAGGTTCTTGGGGGCGTTCGAGGACTTTGATGTGGTCCATCCGTATGATTTCCTAGGCCAGGAGGGGTTTCTTGCCAACAAGGTGGGGACAAATGGTGGAAAACCGCCTTTGGTTCTCGCCAAAAGACGCAATGAAGTGAGTTAGTTTCCATCTATGCAAGAAGTTTCTGTCCCAAAAGACGATCCAAACTTTACTTTCGGTATTCTACTCCGAACAATTTCTTTTCGTCAAAAGGAAAAAATCAATCTTTAAACTCAGATTCAAATCTGCCTTGAATTTTTGTATCTTGAAAAACGCAAAATCTAATATCAAATCTATTCCCATTTACCTCCATCCAAAAACCGCTGTTAATTGTTTGACATGGCATTTCCACGTCGGTAATAAATTCACATTAGCAATGCGAATGGAAAATTATCTCAAGAATGACACCATTTTTTTATACGAAAATTAGGGAAACCATGGATGACTGATAGCAATTTTTGGACAGAAGGCTGATAGGAACATATTTGGGACTATAGTAAAGTTGATGATTTTTTTAGACAAAAAAAAGGTCCAAGATAAAATTGGGATTGGTCCTCAATTGCTCGGAGTACTGTATTGCTTTCTAGGTCTAAATGATTATTTCTGGGTTTTTTCCCGCTCTGCTCTTCAAGTATCTAAAACTGGTCCGAAATAAAAATGTCGGACTAATTTTCGAAAGCAAAAAAATTAAAACAAAATGGGTCAAAAAAAAAAAATCTATTTAAATTTTCACGAGAAAGTAAAAAAAATAGCTAAATTTTTAATCTTTTTAATTTTGGTCGAAAACTAGAGTTCAAATCTTATGGGACCCAAAGAAAAAAACAATCTTATGCATCTAACAACGATTCTTTCCAATTGCCCTCTGAGATGGGCTCAAATAAGGCCCAGTGTTTTGGGCCCGTTGGGCCTGTGTCTGCAACCATCTTCTTCCTCCTCCGCCCCTCGTTCAAGCACCCGCCCGCTCAAACAGAGTCTTGAAGGACTCCACAGCTTCGGGCTTCAGCTCTCTCTGTCTCGCCGAGAGTTCTGCTTCGCAGAGGTCAAGAAACCCTCCGACGGTATCGTACCAGACATTCTCTCTCTTTCTCTTATTTTGCGTGACTTCACTACTTCAGCACTCTCGGTTCTTCCTCTATTTCTTCTTCTTCTTCTCCTTTTTCTTGCTCCTTCCCTCGATCGGATTTCGACTGCAATAGGCGCTTTAGAAGTGAATTTTGGCTATTGTTTTGTTGTACGCCTCGCCATTCTTGCCTCCTCCATGGAATGGGATGGGAAACTCCTCGTGGGCGGGTCTTTTTGTGTGGGCGCTCACTTTTAATGCGCCAACTGTTCGGCGAAATGTCTCAATCAAAATGATGGGAACTACTAATCCATCTCTTGGGCAATTTCTTTCCCCTCTCTTCGTTCCTTGTAGTTGTGCATTCGGCATGGCTGGAGAAGGCGCATTATTTCCGTCAACCATTTCCTTGAATTCGGTCGAGTAAGTTTACCAGCGAAGTAAAACACGCTTCGCATTCTGGTGGAAGCTTTTGAAATTCCATTGATCTTGACCAGGTTGTGCTTCGGAATTGATTTTCAACATGGAAAATTAGGCACAATGTCACAATTGTTTAACTTGGTTTCTCTGGGTGGTTAGACGAGTTGAGGAGATATTATTGTATAACGGAGCGCAGCGATAACAGTGTTTGATGGATCAGGGCACGATCTTGCAATGTTGCTGTCGAGTACCTTCCTTCAAAAGTTGAAGTAAAAACGGGGAAAAAAAACACTTTGATCAATCCCATCAGATTTTACTCGTGTAGTTGTCTTTTTCGAGTTCTTGAATGAACTAGTTATGGAATTATTTGAACACTGTTATGCTTTGTTTCTCTTTTTCAAATTGCTGTGAGTTCCTTCGTTTGTAGCCAATTAGTTCATTTTGATCTCACAACTTCTTTTTTCATGTGTGCTCTTATGCAGCCATCTGTCAAGAATCAATGTTCATGTCAAGATTTTTTGGCAGAGCACTTTTTGCTGCTGCTAGAACAGAATCTTCTGCTGGGAGTGCTGCTGCGTATTCTGCTGCTACATCTGGGACAGGACACAACCCTCTCGAGGCATTCTTCGAGGCTGATAGAAACCCAGAGAATGATACACCTGTTATCTATGGTATAAGCTTCTCTTTTTTGTTAAGAGTACGCTTATTTCACATGCATGTTTGGTAAAGAAGGAAAAACCATATGATGCTCGATAAGATCTGAGTGGGAATGTGTTAAATTTGTAGGAGACCAAATATGCATGCAATTTGCGTAAGATGATATAAGTGCTTATCTTCTGTACTGAACAGCTCTTAGCTACAGCTGACCATCACATGGCCTATTCAGCCAGAAAGTACAAGGACCTGCATGTGCCGTATAGTTACATAAGGACAGAAACTGGCATTTTGAAAGGGGAGCCTATGTGGTAGAATATAGAGTAGACCGTCCGTTCAGGTTGTTAATGCGATTGAATTCGTCCAGGCCATGAATATAGTTTCTTTCATCATCTTGCAAATTGGCAGTGCCACCACTAGAAAGGGATTCAACTTTTGATGTAAATACCATCTTGAATCAAGTAATAAACGAGGATTTCAAAAGCGTCATATTACAAGGCTAGTGGCTTTATGTGTGCCCGTCAAAATGATTGAAATGTGCAACAGTGCAAGACGGGATAATGGAAGTGGTTTGTCTGTGTTGGGGAGACAGGGTATATTCAGGGTGTATTAGACTATGCATTGTGTAAATACTTGCTGAACTTCAGTAAATGAGCATGTATTACTGGCCTAGAATTATACTTGAAAAGGCATAGTACGGATTGTCTAGTTCACTAATAAAAGTCATAATTTGGAGTTGTGAGGTTCACTCATAAAAGGCGTAACATGGGATTTTCTGGTTCAGTCCCACGGTACAGACACAACTCCATGAATTGAGTTTATTCAAGTTACTAAATTCAGTGTCAGCTGGGGAACTTTTTAAGGATATTTATCTGGTCAAGAATTGAGGAATCTAAGAGATGTTGGGATTGAGCAGGCAGCTCGAATATGGAGATTCAGTTTAGTTATTGGTGTAAGCTAACAGGACTCAAGCACAGTAAATTGCACATCTTCATGTTAGTATTTGATTAATCTGCTCATGAGTAACCTAGTGATTGCCTGAAGTTATAATGAAGATGTGGGTGATTAACATTCATTAGGGTCTTTGGTACTCTACCCTCCCGGAAAGTATGATGGTCCTAATGATGATCCTGCACATTTCTTCTTTTTTCAGCCTATCCATTCATTAGATTGATGAGATCGCCAAGGACTTGATTTGTTCTGTGGGCCAACAACACCATTTAAAGCTTTATCTCTTAGAGGGTCTGATATGAAGTCATTGAGCCGTCATTCCTTAATCCTCATTCTCTCTAATACTCGAAATCCACTCATCAATATATAAATCTTCTGGTCTTTCATCATCTGTCGGCGGCTAATAAGACGTTAATGAATTACGGTCGGCAATTCCTCTTCCTCTGCGTACTTGCAATTTAATGTGCATACCCCCTCGGTGGTTTATAATTTTCAGGTCGAAGTTGGAAGGCCTCTGAACTGCGCTTAAAGTCGTGGGTGGATCTTCACAAGCTTTGGTATGTTTTGCTCAAGGAAAAAAACATGCTGATGACTCAACGGCAGATGCTTCATGCACAAAATCTGAGGTTTCCCAATCCAGAACGCCTCCCCAAGGTGGATGTTGGTTTTGCTCATTTCTTTTTCTTTTTCTGTATGTGCACATCACTCCTCAAAAGTGTTCTTTCATGCCATGACTGGCATCAGGATGCTCTGAACCAAATAAAAGCTGCGAATTAGTTTTCTGGGCTTCTTCATCCAAGTTGATAAAATAACATTGTTGCTAATAGCGTTTCTTTGTTGTCAATGGATTCAGGTGAGGAAATCAATGTGCCGTATCAAGCACGTGCTCACCGAGAGAGCAATTGAAGAACCAGATCCCAGGAGGTCTTCTGAGATGAAGAGAATGATAAATGCTTTGTGAGCACCAGACGAGTTCTTCCCTTGTCTTGCAATGTGATGGAGACTAATATCGTACTAAGCCCGCAAGCCTAACTTTTGTCAAGTGACCTCTCTGCTTATTTTGCATTTCAGAAGCAAGAAACAGATTATTGTCCTGCTGATGATCTTCTGAATGTTCTTTCTTTTCGATCATGTCGATCTGGTGAAACACTTTCTTGTTGTTTGTGACTCATGATAATATTGTGTAGATGCCCGCTTTGTGAAAAAGCACACGCTATATCACATAATGATATGAGCAAACGGCCGAGTAGACCCTTCTCCCAGGTGCCTACCGTTCGCCTGCTTTGATTTGTGAGAATCACGTTATATGGACATGCGGTTTTCATTCATCTCAAATATTGTTATCATCATCAATTTCCCTCAAAGAATTTTGTTACGTATATAGTTAATGAGAAATATGTTGATTCCCAAATTATTGATCACATCCCGGAGAAAAGTGATGCGTTAGGAACCGTGGACTTTTTCTTGTTTAGTTTTGATTAACTAATAATTCAGTAGCATTCGGCACCAAATCTTCTGCTAATAGTCATAGGCTCAGAGAGCAATTTGTTCATTTTTGCGAACAACGAATGGTTTGAAATTTTCTATCATCAATAAGAATATTCGGGCATAAATTGTTACTAATGATAAAGATATAGTTAGTTTTCTTAAGCGATGTAAACAGCTATTTTTGGGATAGTATTTTCTGCGAGTGGATTCAGCAGTTCCTGTGGCAGTTTCTGCTTGATTCCAGAAAGGCAAAGAGTCCTACGCTTGAGTCAGAATGAGCAATTAGCACCCCGTGAAGCTTTGAACTACCGTTTCTTATCAGGACTCAACTCGACAAAGTTGAAACCCCACCGGCGAGAACAGGATATAATTAAAAGCAGATATGATGCACCCAAAACTAGCGTTAAGAAATCAGATTTCTCTTCTTCTTTTTATCTGTAGAATAGTCAATGCTTTACACAACCAAGAGAGGGAAATCAGTGGAAAGATGCAACTTCATTAGTTATCGCTCACAAATTGGTAAAAGGAATGCTAAGGGAATAAAACTGAAAACAGGCCATGCAAGTAGAAAACTTATCTCTACGAAGTACACACATTAACAGCTAACTAGCCGTCTGATGATGAACCCAATCCTTGTCGGCGTTCACACGGAGCCGTTACCAGAAGTGACAGCAGACATATACATACTAGCAGATTAGGCGCAATTCACTGCAGACATGGGAAGCTCCTACCGCAAAGGATGTTCCTGCAATCCGCACAAGCACCGGCATATGTTACTAGAGTTTGACAGAAAAGAACAGGCAGTGAAGATTTTTGCCCCTTTAACTCATAAAATAAAGCGTCAGACAGAAATTGAATGGAGAGGCAAAGGAGGAGATAATGATCATTGCCCCTCCATCTGAAAAGTACCATAAAGATTTTTTTTCTTTTTCATTTTTCTTCTAGTTAGGGTCAAGAAGGTGAAACATAATATATGGGATGCACCCGACGGAGGGTTGTCCTTTCCTCTCACAACTTTGGTCACCAACAAAATTGATGTAGCATTCCATCTATTGGATGCATCTGATGCAATGTTATTGTTTCTTCTCATAATTTTCATCACCAAACACTATTTATTGCCATTTCCATCTCCATTCACGAGCATGTGTGGTTCTTGCAGCATTGCCACCTCCCTAGCTTCACTCCACTCAAAATCAAATCCACCTCTTTCGAGGTAGATACATTGTCATGGCTACGCTCTTTCGCACCAGATTATTGTGCTATATCCATTGCTGTGGTCACAGAACATTCATCCACAAATTGATAGTCGTGAAACTTCACAGGCCTTTGACAGAATCAATGGAGGCATTAACAACAAATGGAAAAGGGTCTAGACACAACAAGTATGTATGGAGTTAAGGAAGTTTGAAATCTGAGATCATAGAGAGGAATGTAACCCAAATCCTAAAGTGGCTTTGGGATAACATGATAATGGACAGGTAAGCATGCACAGCGAGGCTTAAAAATTACTATGAGGATGAAGGTCATATAAAGAGCAGTTGTTCGTTTGGTTTCTCAAATGTTTCGGTTAGAAATGTCTCAAGCATATTTTAAATTAAAATTTGAGAGTATATACACCAGAGAGTAGCAAAAAAAAATTGGACCATGGGACAAGCCCCATAAAACTGGCAATCCCATTAGGGTGATTTGAGGTGGCTTATACTTTATACTTTTAAATTTTTACTTCTACTTCTAAAATATTAGAAATAACTTGTACAACAAATATCTCAAGTACTTATGTTCAGTAAAAACGAATATTTCCCGTCATATTCTAATAGCTGTGTTTGGAGTAAACATTTGTGCACTCAAT
This sequence comes from Rhodamnia rubescens, assembly GCA_021437795.1. Lineage (NCBI taxonomy): Eukaryota > Viridiplantae > Streptophyta > Magnoliopsida > Myrtales > Myrtaceae > Rhodamnia > Rhodamnia rubescens. The sequence continues at coordinate 4,963,488 of JAILYA010000002.1, read as the reverse complement.
TTCAAGTTGATATCAGAGTCAGAAATCTCGAGTTTAATTCCTCACACTCTCCACTCATTTATGAGTTTCCATTTCATTATGGGTAGCAGGGTCAAGCAATTCTTTCACTCGCCTGCATCAGGTTCGCACTTATCGCCTTTCATCATCAAACTGACCTTCATGCAAGGGGGAGTGTTAAGCTGTAACATATATTTCGTGTTGTATTTTAATAACTTAAACTTTTGGAGTAAATGGTTATGCACTAAATTTCAAGTGCTTAGAAACATAAAGATCAAAATCAAATTCATTTAAAATCATGTGAAATTCACATGTTTTTTAATGACAACGAAACCCACTTGAGGTAAGTAAACGTCATACCCCACTCTAATTTCATGGGCCAGGCAGAATGTAACCCAGATCCTAAAGTGGCTCAAACATGTAATCATTTACACTTGCAGGTGTGAGAAATTAAAATTGTGCCATGCGCCTAATCCACACACACTAGTCTGAACTGCTAGGAAAGAGAGACATAACTACCTTTTGACCTATGAGATGTCAACCCAAAATATATCCTTAGTTTCTACGACCGACAGAAAGCTTTTCGGAGTCAATAGGAGCAAGCTGAACCACCAAAAGGTTACATGCATTATAAGGGTAACCAGGATCTAGGAATAAATTAAAATGTTTAATAGTTACTAGTAGCTGTAGATCACAAGTCAAACCTAGGTTGGCCTGATGATGATAAGCAAGCTGAGTGGATGAGGAGGACAAAAGTTGAAGCAATTAAGTTTGACCACAAACGAGGGCATAATTTATACAAAGTACTAAGTAATTGTTAGAGGTAAAGTACCAGAAGAAAGTTTCAAACAGAAGGCAATGGCCAAATGTGAGAGGACTATATTTAATATCCTACCACCTCTAAACAGAAAGTACATTCTAAGCAGTGCTTTCGGAACCAGCGACATGAAAAACAGAAGAGGCAGGTAACTGTTCAACTGGTTCACTTGTCAATTCTATACTTGCGGATGTCATCAATGAAGTAACTCTGTAACTAATGCTAGACAAAACCACCCTCTGACAGAAAGGGCAGATGTGTGAGCCCTTTCAAATTAAGGCTGCGGTGGTTCAACTGCAAGCCGTTGTGATTTTTGTGAAATTAAGTCTCTCAATCTGGCTAAGAGATAAATATATATAACCACGATTATTTGGCTCCCACAAACTCAGACTTCACCTAAAACACCCCAACTATACATGCTGCAGAGTAAACGGCACTAGATATTAACTTCATGCAATCTGCATATTCTTCGCAGTTAAGTTAATAAGCCTCAGAGGTAAAAAAAAATTACGGCACTCACACAAAACATCCTCGGCGTGGTTTTTTCTTCTTCCTCTCCTTTTGCTTCTGCGGTGGTTTAATCACTACCCTGATTGCAGCATCAAAGACTGCCTTAACATTCTGCATATGCATCAGAGAGCAAGCATCAATATGCTAATGTATCTATGCATCAGATCAGTAGCATAGTGATATCACTCAAAGTTACAAGTCTGAGCAACAACAAGGATAAGCACCCACAATCTCAAGAATCAAGATATCAGGTGATGACACAGTCAGCTATTAAAAGTAATTAAAGGTCAAGTAGCTAGCAAAGCAAATTTACCTACAGGATCTAATATCAGAATCCACTGAATGCTATGGTATGGAGTTCATCAGATGACACCCTAAGGGCAGGTAAAGTAACTGTTCTTCAACTTCAGGAAACCCTCATTGATGTTCACTTGAAATCACAATTAAGTTCATGCCCTACAACAAGCCAAGCTCCGGGAGCTAGATTCTTAGGAGGCAGTAAAAATTTCTCCGCTTTTTTTGTTTGTTGCAGACAGGTTATGGGTCAGTCATTAATGTTTGATGATTTCCCGTTATCTTTTCTTTAATAAAAGTCAATAATCTCCCCCACTCCCTACATTTCTAACAGTCATAAAGCTAGACCAACTGAATGATGCAATGAAAAAAAATCACGTATGGCAATACAGGCTAGTCTGTACTTTACCTGCTGAGTTTTTGAGCTGCATTCTATGTAATAGTTGGCACCAATCTGTTTGCGCAGTTCCTCACCCTGAGTATAAAAAATGGCAATCAACAACAGGGAAGGGTGAACACCATAGGAAAGATATTGCTGACTGACAACAGAAACCTAACTTGAGAAGTGGTCACAGGAACCAGTCCAGGATGATCAGACAAATAGTGTTTATCATCACGAAGATCTGCAGGTCAATGGAAAAGCCAGAACCCAGTGAGAGGCATTAGAGGCATTAGCAAGTGCATGAATTTGTGATATCTCTAGTTGTGCATTGTACACCACCCACATTCAGAGATGACAAGAAGCAACAGAAACCAAACAAATACTTATTTGAAATCAGTCCGCTACTGTGAAGACAAATTCTTTCTACTCACCCATTTTGGTTCCCACGAGGACAATAGGAATGCCTGGAGCATGATGCTGGAGTTCTGGGATCCACTGGCCAAGACAGGATTGGAAAGTTGGGATACACGCACAACAAAAAAAAGGGAAACTAAATGCGCAAATTCCCAGCTTACCTTTTTCAGGACATTCTCATAACTAGCACGGCTAACTAAAGAAAAGGCCAAGACAAAGACATCAGCTCCTCTATAGCTCAAGGGCCTTAATCTATTGTAATCCTCCTGCCCTACACAATGGTAAAAGTACGTCAGGGGACACAATGCCATGATTCACAAGGCAAATTAGTTGCTGTAAAACCCAAGTTCCCTCGTAAGTTCTGACTCAGAGATATGCGTTAAGTAACATATATGTTAAAAACTGGAAATGATCTGGAAGTCCAAAAACCTCACCAGCTGTGTCCCAAAGACCCAAGTTTACAGTGATGCCTTCAACCACTACATTAGCGCTGAAATTATCAAACACTGTAGGTATGTAGTCCTGACAAATTTACAAATGGTTAGATTGGAAAAACAAGAAAGGCCACAAAGTGGTAAAGGCACTGCTTGACACAATAAAGAAGAAAAAGGAGGAGACCTCTACCCAAACACGTAATTTTCAGTGAAATCTGACAACAATACTGAACAGTGAACAGCACTCCAGTGATGATAATTCATCGACGGCAATGATGTGATGCGTGAAAAAGCAACCCCCAGAAAGAGAAGATGCCCAGTGAAGATAGAAGTAAGGAGAAAGCAATCGGTGCTATGAGGGAAAGGGAAAAAGCTAAAAACCCAGAAACAGGGACCCATGAAGTCAAACGAAAGACCAAAACTTGAAGCTTTCGGAGAGATCTTTCCAGGGAAAACGAAGCACATACAGTTGGGAACTTGTTGCTGGTGTAGCAGATAAGCATGCAAGTCTTGCCCACAGCCCCATCGCCCACAGTGACGCACTTGATGAATCTTGATGCGTTCGCAGCCATATCGAAGAGCGTCGAGCGAGCGAGAGAGAGAGAGAGCGAGAGAGAGAGAGGAGGAATGGGAGGAAGCTAAATTAGGGAGGATCAAAACCCAAATTGCCGGTGGGTTAGGTGGGAAGGATTTAATGAAGGGGTTTCTTGAATTCAAAGGGACAGTGAGTCGGTGAGCTGGGGGCGGATCACATGATTCCCACTCGCTCACTGTCTCCGCAGCAGAGCAGATCGTCCCTCGCAGTCCTTCGTTCTTGAGATTTCCTCTTGGCGAACTGGCACTGGGACCAGAACTCTCTGGCCATGCGAGCGACTCCCTTTGATTCCGATCTTCCTCAATACCACATTCCCTTCTTCCGAAGAGACAACTTGCCCATTCGTTAATCGGACGTCCAGAGAGATAGAGAGAGGAGGGACGCGCAGTGTTGACCGGGAGTAGAGATAGATAGAGAGAGAGACTGTGGAACTTGGGATCTTCCAAGGCGTCCAATCAACTTGCAAATGCAAACGAAGAAATAATATTTTAACATACACTGTTCGGGCTAGTGTTCGGCCGTTAGTAAACTTACAAATGAAGAATCAGGTATGAGCAAGTCAGCACCTAAACATTCACGCGCGAGCAATATCTAATTAAAATTGATTGAAAATATCAAATTTATATAAATACAAACGATTTAAGACTCGAATTGATAAAAAAAAAAATATTTTGATTGAAATGACACAATTTTAACGGGTTAAGAATCTATTTTGATAATTTTCCTTACATGAGTATGATTCAAGCAAGCGATCACGCTTCTTTCGCAATCTTAGACGAGTATAGAAACATGTGTAAAGACCATCCATAGGATTCCTCAAGGTTCGTCACATTTAATAATCCGAAGTAAAGAACATTTCAAACATATGCCGTTCACATGATGACCTGACGTTGACCAAACCCATGCCCGTGAGTTGACGACTCGTGGGGTCAAGAGGAGGAGGGGAGTCGACGGCACGAGCAACCCATCCACAAAACGGAGGAAAAGTGTTAAAAAAATTCTTTTTTGTATTAATGCTCAGTCTTAATTTCTGTTAATTGAGTCAATTTGACCTTTAGCTAAAAATTTTCTAACGTGGACGTCGATTGTCATATTTAAGATTGCAAATAACGTGAATATTTTTTTCATATTTTAAACAAAATTTTAATAAATATTTTGATTTTTTATTCTTTTTCTTTTCTCAATCATTAAAAAATTATTAAAATAATATTAAAAAATATCCACGTCAAGCTAACTCGCTGCGTGGAGACAATCAAGTCCAAGTCAATGAATTTTTGGCCAAAATTAATCGAATTGACTCAATTAACATAAATACAAAATGTTTAAAATTGAATTAGCACCACCGCAAAATATTTAGGACTAAGTTAATACTAATAAAAATTTTAAAACTAAATTGACATCAATATAATAGTTTTAAGACTTTTTTGACACTTTTCCTCATATAAAAGTCAAGAACCAACGTATGATCAGTCAACCCATCAACGATTAACATTGACAAGATACAACTAGATATCTACTTAAGTTGATACATCAATGACTACATAAGACGAACCGGTGGAGAACTTAGGAGGCGCATGACAATATTTTTGGAGTGAATTTGTATGTTAAAAGTGTTTATGGAGCAAAAATCCATTCGGTTACACAACTTCATTTTTTCTACTTTTGGAGCATTTTTTACTCCGAAGTAGTTTTGGAGTCATTTGAAAAAGTAAAAAAAATTTACATCTCTTCAAAAATAGAAAAATTAACTTTTAATTAGAAATTAATTTTTAGAGCAGAAATATTATCCTGCGTGACCTTACGGACCGTGAGCAACTCTTCACTGGCATACCACTCAAAACATACCTTTTGAGACAACAATAATTAGCGAAAAGAGAGGGAACAAAAGAGAGATTCTCGTTTGTTCTTTTTCTTATACAAAGCGCGATTTGATGATTCTTTCTGCTAACAAATATCCCACAAATGCAACTCTACTATAAAGATTTATCAAAAGAAAAGGAAGCTTCATGTGCAAAAAGTGGAGGGGGGAGAGAGAGAGAGAGATTCTAGTTAGTTCAAGACCAACCGGTCAAAAGATAAACTCTAAAGGTTGAAAAAGTGAACAACTAGAATAATTACAGGGCTTTAAGAGGGGTTGGTGGAAGGCATAAGTATGGTTTAAGCAATGATGCCAAGCCACACATCCATGCGATGGGGGGGTCACGTCCTGGGATCAAATCCACGAGGAAGCAATGGGATCCGCAGGATTCTAACAGCCGGGAGAAAAATGTAAGCAATGATAGCAAGCAAAAAGATTCGCCTTTTACCATCACTGACAGATAAATTCATCTTCCTGCCCTGGCAATATAAATGTTGGTCCTGGAATTAACCTCTGTGGAGATGAAGAGAATGAGATGGAGAATAGGGAGACATTCACATAATAATCCTGTCCCAGGAGCTTGCCGAGCCATCTGAAATTATGCTCATCGTCACGTGCCATTAGCAATCTAGCATTCATGTCGATTGCCTAACTTCAGCAGGTAGTAGGCTGCAACCCGACACAACCGCAAGCTGCGAGTATCTAGTACAGAGGGAGAGGCACAGGCCACATGATTGCCTGGTCATATAGTGCAAGAAGGTGCTTCATCTTTAGTTAGCCCCGGGAAGGAGCTTGATACCACCCCCTCAAGAATCGAACAACATGTACAGAAAAGCGCCCTGGAGCGCCCGAATGAATATTGAAACTACTTTTCACTCTATGCTCGTGAATAACTCATATTAGATGAATATGCAGATCAAGGACGAGTCCACCTTTCTTATACAAAGCATTACAATCATCAGGAAAAACAAAAGAAACATCGCAACGCAAAGTACAAACTTCACTATGCACTTACCAGTTCTATGTGGACCAACAAAGGGACACGGTCATTCCTGTACTAGATTGAGGTAAATGCTTTTATGAATAGCTGACCGCTTGTCAATACTCGTACTGAGGATAGCCCCATTGCATGTGCACACCTTATAGATAGTAGAACTAATGCTCCATCTAAGATAACTATTGCACCAGGATCCGCATACATGAGGGGAAAAATCTTAAAGAATAGAAACTAACCAGCTTAATTTATATAAACGTGGCTCTCGAGTAACGGGGTTTTCTGGGAAGGTGATTGCAGCTCACCACTTGCGCAATTTCTACCATCCTCTTCTTCTTGAGACATCGCCCATATAACCCCATAAAAGCCAGCCACAATTACAATAGCTCCTACGATACTGCACATAAAAGCATAAAAAACTATGAGTACTTCAAATATTCTAAGCAGTGTGGAAATTTTGATGAGCAGGGATTATGTCATTGAGAATTTCGAGGAAGCTCATTGTCCGGGGAAAATGGATCTTCTATCATCACAAACAGCATATCAGAAAAATAAATAGTGAAATAACGGATTTTTTCCCTTAGTTGTCCACAGCCAATCTCCATGAGGCCTCATTTGAGCTCCTCAGCATGTGAATGGTGTTTGAATAAGAGTTGAAGTACTTCCTGCATCTTGATGACGTCTATTTAACCAGGTGCTCATCGATGCCATATATTTCTACCATATTCTTTCTCAGAAACTGGGTTGATGGCTTAACAATGTACTTGAACAGACGGAAATGCTTACTAATAAATCTCAACAAGCCAATCACTTACCCAATCTAATCGATAGAGGATATTGAAACTGACCGTCACTTAAGTTTGGTGACTGTCTTCTGATGCTACAGGATGTAAACTATCAGCAATTGCAGAAAATAATAGAGGAAAGCACATGAGATTCAAGACGTGCTACTTCCTTTCCAAATATAGCCTTTGTGTAACAGCCAAACATGTTCCTTGCCTCAAAAATATTAATTGATCTCATATTCACTTCATCTATTGAAATGCTGACCAACTACATGACATCTATGATGCTAAATGAACCATAGCAAGCTGGGGTGGGTGGCAGTGGAGAAGGAAGTAGGGGGTAGTGAAGGAGGTTCCTACCTGCCGACATGGAGGGTATCACCAAGGAAGATGGCACCCATAATGGCAGCTATACCAATGCTTAGGGGTTTAAACATTGCCACAAAAATAGGACCTTTGTTGTGTATGCACCAGGAACAAACGCAAAAGGTCACCACATTCCCAACTATAGCCTTCGAAGAAAGGGCAAAAACGAAAACATGTAAGTTTCTTCTGCAAGCTGGTAAACAAGATTTGTCAAACCTGAAAGTTATATTAATGCTCACTGCGTAGATGACTGCAATGAGCTCAATACTGGGCCTTAGAATCCAAGCTTTTGTATCTCTTTCTGCAATTAGAGCAACTACTGCACATTGAAGAGCCCCAAAGAAGCAACAGAAGGTGACCAAGGTCACCTCCGATGGATACGATTTCAGAACGGCTGCCTTTAAATGAACAGCAAAAAAGTCAGTCAGCCCCATTTCCCTGAGAAATAGCAAAGAAAGTTCGCACACTACCTGAGCCGTATTCCATGTTGCCAAAGACAAACTAGCGGCTGCCAGGAACATGCCACCAATAACCCAATTAGTGACGTCGGCCGACAAAGCTTTGCTGGGTTGTGATGGAGGTAAGCTCTCATCAGGGTAAGGAATAGCAGATCTGCTGCCAATTACAGGACCTTTATACAGTGTCACGATTAATGCTCCAGAAATGGATACCATGGTGCCAAGAATCTTAATTTGGCTTCTTGAGCTCCTGAAGTTCAATATTTCAATCCTACAAGAAGGACAAAAGAAGATTTCACCTATTTGACTCGCAAAGATCGCTACTTTATACTGAGTTCCAACTCAGAATCATTGATTTTCTAACTGAGCCAGAGTTCCTATCGAATTGCTAAGGCACTCTCAGGCCTATTGGATCACTTGTGCATGATAATGATTTAATGATGCTAAATGCAGGAAAATGAAGGCGAACCTGAAGCTAACCGCTAGCAAAAAGGTGAAAGCAGGTACTAAATTTCCCATAGCGGAAGCAAGCGTGGGCGAACTGTAGCTAACTCCAGCGAACACACAGTTCTGCATCGCAGTTATCCTGCAAAACGGAAAGAGGCAGAGAGAATCAGAGATAGAGCAACCCTAACACTTGACTCACTCGATCAAAGGTCTCAAGTCTCATTACTTACCCAACGAGAGCAAGGAAGAAGAACTTGCAGATCACCGAGAAGGTAAGGGGAGGTCTCTTCTCCCTGCACAAGCTCGCACAGAACAAGTACCGCCGATCACTGCACTGGCGGACTCCCGTGGCCCGCACGCGAATGGAATGAGCAACAAACTGCGACGGAATGGAGCAGAAGGAGGTACCTGCGGAGGAAGGAGAGAGGGAAGAGGAGGAGAGAGGCGAGGGCGTTGGAGTAGACGAGGAAGACGAAGCGGCTCATCCCTCTGGACATGGCGGCTTTGCTCAGCGTCGTCAGGCCCACGTCGAGGCACTCGATCGCCACCATCGCCGCCAACGGAAGCCATCGCAGCAGCCACGGCTTCGCTTCCATCTCTGGCTCTCCGAGTGTTACCGTCAGTGCTGGGAGCTGACTAAGCTAGTACAAGGATTGGTCTTCTTGAGCTCCCATTGGTCGGCAAAGTGAAGAGAGAGATGACAAGAACACTAAGTTCTTCAAATAGAAAAATATCTGAGATAAATGCGAATCATAGTCCAAAAGATTAAAATTTTAGGACTTAAATACACTCCAACTCTAATAGAGCTTATCCTCTTTCATCGACCGCACAAACTCGGTGAAGAACTTGTTAAGAGTTGAGCAACCCTAGCTGATTTCGGTGGCTTGCTTGTTGGTCAAGACTCGAAAAAGCGGCATCGGATTGGGAGAGGCCCATTTTTTGCAGTGGGACGGCATAGAAGCCGGCTTTGAAGCTCCGGCAGCCAATGGGTCCACATCCACGGCCACGGTCACGGGGGTGATCGGGCTCTCTTCATCTCTCTCTACATACACATCCACATCTGGTGAGAGCAACTCAAAAGGGTACCCTCTTTATTATTGGGTCAGCAAAAGGTCAACCATTCAGTAATCATGGATTGAGATACGCACACACTGTTTCCATACATATACTAAGAAGGCAGAGGTGATTAACAAAGATTGAAATCACCTTATGATTCAAAAACTGTTCCTTTTACCCCGAAAACGGCTAATTTTGGGAAGAAAGTAACTGGAATACACACGATGAATATTCATTCACTTTGAATGTCGCGAATTTTTAATTCAGTTGGAGTGATATTGATCTGCTTAACCGATTTTATAGGATATTCGCTCACATGCTCCTTTGAAAATGCAAAATGCGCATGGAAATCTGAACAAGGGTTCACATTACAGAAAGGAGACGATGACGGCGCGAAAGTATGCTTGCTTTGAGCAATCTTTCGCCTTTAATCAGTTTACTGCACTTTATAGTAAGCAGTGCTAATCTTTCTGTGTTTCTGTAGATGCTTGGACCGGTTGGAACTTGTGCCTTTCTAAGGATTTGATTAGATTCCGATCAAGCTCTGTGCATAGGACACAGGCCTAGTTCAAGTAGAGTCCTGTGACGATGTTAGAACGAGGACGTGATTGAAGATGATTGCGAGGTCGATATTGTTGGGTTGCACTTAGTTTAAGATGAAAGGGAAATTCTTTGTTCTGATATCCAGTAGATCACATTGAGGAAGGAGAACTTTTCATTCCAGGAGATGCAGGTTGCCCTTCTTTCTCGATACCGGCTGGGCAAAACCAGCCAGCAAACTAACGCCGAGTTTGGGAAAGCAGAACGGGCTTGATCTAATATGAAAATGCATCGATCTATTGATGGTATCCCTAGGATCAACATGACACCGGACTGTCAGATGCATTCTTACTTTAGCAGAAAGACTGATGTTCGGGTTTTGTGGAGGCTGTGACCAGAAGCCCACAATTGCTTCCTTCAATTAATCGACCGATGCGGAAGCATTACCTCCTAAGGCCGGCTGATAGTACGTTATCCCGCCTGGATTTGATGTCTTAATATCCGGATGTACTCTGCTTGTACCTGTCCGGTGTGTATGATTTTTGTGTTAACCAGTGTAAAAATGGACATCGCCACTTTGTCTCCTTCCCCGTGTTTTGAGTGTGCTGTGTCTCGCACTATGACACGGTCAAGACTAAGGACGATCGAGGGCAAGTGTGCGGACCACAGCCGTGATCGTTTGTAGCCCGCTGAAGTACGATCAGGCAGTTGGAATTGGTCAGGATGTTGGTATGACCAGAAGAATCACAAACTGGAATGATTCTTGTCACTTAGATATTGTCACTTAGTTCTTGTTTCCTCTGACAACATTACTTTAACATTACTGCTTCTAACTGAATCGGTACGTCTCGCTCTGCGACTTCAAGCTTTCGTCCTAAGAAATCCACTTCCGTTATTTGATTTGCTTATGGAAAATGCAGGTGCTCTTTAATCGTTCCGGCTTGTCGTATTCTGTTACCCCATCGACGGAACGAATGCATTAGCATTGCCATGCAGAAAAATCCGAGAACTCCACATAATCCCGGAATCTCCTTAAAATATAAACATGAAGCTCTTGATCAGCTAATACTGTGATAAAATGATGCTTGCTCATGCCATCAATCAGCTGTGTGTGTGCCTGTTCAGGACATCTGAGTAGGATAGAATAGACCATTTCAGGCGCCGGCTCTCCGTTAAAAAATTACCTCTGATTTTTAGAATCTGTCTGCGTATGCTCCGCCAAATTTCAAGCGTCATCAACCTCGTCACATCCTCCTAGTTCCACAATGCCTAAAAGCTGAACCCGCTTGAGTATAAAGATTAGCCAACTGCAGTTATCAAATTCCGAGCCAATTCCGCTAGCTTCAGTTCTTTACCGAAAATGGAGCGAGCGCCCATCTGGGTACTCCTCATTCCAATCTCTCTTCTGTTTGCATCAGCAGCTTCAGAAGCAGATGACACCAGGCGATCATTAGTTCGATTCATGGAACAGCTCTCACCCACAGATAACGCAAACAGAAACAAGAGCTGGGGCTGGAACATGAATTCAGACCCCTGCGCTGACGGATGGATGGGCGTTACTTGCGATTTGCAAACACAAACTGTAGTAAAAGTCATCCTCGACAAGCTCAATCTCATCGGGACATTCGATGCTGGTTCTCTCTGCGGTGCAAGATCCCTTCAAGTCCTAAGCCTGAGCAACAACATCATAAGTGGCGAAATATCTGAAGAGATTGCCAACTGCAAGCATCTGACACACTTGTACGTAAGCGGAAATCAGTTCGCTGGACAACTCCCTATAAGCATTCCTCGCTTGAGTAGCTTGAAGAGGGTCGACATATCGAACAATAACTTCACTGGAGAACTGCCAAGTCTGCAAAAAATTCCCGGCTTGCTGTCGTTCCTAGCTCAAAACAACCATCTCCGGGGAAACTTCCAGAGTTCGAGTTCGCCAAGTTGGAGGTATTTAATGTCTCTAACAACAAATTCAGCGGCCAAATTCCCGACGTTAGGGGCCATTTTAGTGCAGACAGCTTTTCGGGGAATCCCAGTTTATGTGGGCAACCGTTACTGAATCTGTGTCCCCCACCCTTGAGATCGAAGGCCACATCGAAGAAGTGGTCAACAGATCGCTACCTCATATATACTGGCTATGCGTGCCTCAGCTCGGTGGTAGGACTCTTCATCCTTTACAAAATAGTAAGTAAATGCAAGTCAAAAGATGAGAAGGCTAATGATGCAGAGAAGGCAGAATCAGACATGGACTATAGTAGCATCAGGATGAATACCATTTCCGGCGATGAATATAAAACCGGTGAATATAGGTCAGAGTACTCGATGACATCTATGGATAGTGGAGTAGATCCTGCGGCTCTCGTGATTCTCAATGGTTCCTTGGCGAAGTATTTGAAGTTTGAGGACTTGCTCCAAGCTCCAGCCGAGCTGCTCGGGAGGGGAAGGCACGGGACGCTCTACAAGGTCATGACTGACAATGGCGCCACATTAGCTGTGAAGAGGATCAAAGAGAGGGCGATCTCGAGCGCAGAGTTCAAGAGGAGGATGCTGAAGATAGACCAGGCGAAGCATCCGAATGTACTGCCGGCAGTGGCATTTTATTGCTCAAAGCAAGAGAAGCTCTTGGTATATGAGCATCAATCCAATGGCAGCCTCTTCAAACTCCTCCATGGTAAGTCAAATCGCTTCGTTCTCGAGCGTTAACTCCTGCTAATAGGATCTAGAAGTAGAAGATCAATTACTTGATCATCTATGTTCGTCAGATTTTTACAGAGGTACTGTTGATTTCAGGGTCTAAAGATGATGATAACTTCGATTGGGGAAGCAGACTGAACATAGCATCCAGAATAGCCGAGGCCTTGGCATTCATGCACAAGGAACTTCATAAAGATGGGATTGCTCACGGCAACCTCAAATCCACAGACATTTTGTTCAACAAGAACATGGATCCGTGCATCAGCGAGTACGGAATAATGGCCGCTGAGAACGACAAACAGCTGGAACTTTCCCGCAGCGTAGGTTTTACAAAGATCGCACCTGCCCAGGATGGTGAAAGTGATCATGTGCTCTTCGAGGGTGACATATACAGCCTCGGTGTGATTCTTCTGGAGCTACTGACAAGAAAAATGGTCCAGGATGGCGGGTTCGACTTGGCAACATGGGTGCACTCGGTGGTTCGGGAGGAATGGACCGCGGAGGTGTTTGACCGCACCCTGATTGCGGAAGGCGTCAATGAGGAAAGGATGGTGAACTTGTTGCAAGTAGCGCTAAAGTGCGCCGCGTCCTCTCCAACCGAAAGGCCGAGCGCAAAGGAGGTTCTAGCTATGATAAATGCGATCAAGGAGGAGGACGAGAGATCGATCGCCTCGGAGTCGAGATCATTTAAGTTGTGAGCACGCCATGACTGATGTGGAAAAAGCATTTGCTAGAGAAAACTGATTGTAAATTCTCAGGTCCTTATCTGCTTCTGTCACTGGTTGTTCCTCAACCATAGGAAAAATTTAATTTGGTATTGTGGAGTATTCACTATTTGAGTTTAAAGTCATGGTTGGGATGATTGCAATGTTATTTGAGCTACATTCTTCTTGGAATCCTAGAGGGATAATCAGCATTATGCATGACATTTTCACTGCATTCTGCACAGTTTTATTGCTACTTGGCTCCCATGGTAAGTAGTAACAAAATGCAAGCCCGCCCACATTCGACTCACTGAATCTGCCCATGAATCAGGCCCATCCCTGATCCATTGATCTGCCTTAATCCTTAGTTTCATTATGTCTTTATGGGGGAAAGAAAGAGTGAACTTGAATTTCCTAGTGAGAAGAGGGGCCGCCGAAGAACCCGGGGCATCGAACTGGACCCGTCACCCGAGCTAGATCCCTAGTCATATTCGACTGTGTAAGAGAGGAACTAGGCAAGGGCTCCTTTTACGGGTCCATCCATAACAATCTTCTTCGGCTTCCACGATGCGCTTCACCTAGTTGAGCACCAGAATTTAGGCTCCGGATTGAGCCTAAGCCCTACTAGTCCTAACCCGACCCCAGCCCAGCCTATCCATTTGATCACCTGTTGCCCAACAAAACTTGACCAAACTTGACTTAGTTAAAGCATGTTCATCCCGTGCTGTCATGATTGATGGAGCGTGTTGGGGTGATTAATTTGTCCAAGACAAAAGTCTTCACATCAAACGGTAGTGGTTGATCTGCGAGTTGAGATGTCAATAGCTCAGTGGACAGCCCCATTTGGTCACCCCCCAACCTCATCCGGGCACGTTTGTCAAAGTCAAAGATTCAAGCAGCCAGGCAAAAAAATGTCATCTTGGGGGTGACTTCTTGTCTGGGGCATCATCAACTAACCCCCCAGAGTTGTCAAGAACAGAAAGCGTGGAGGGTTTTAGCCATGATCACCTGCTCGCGTTAGGACAATCATCATCAATCAGATCAGATACCATTCCATGCCTGATGGAGGGAAAAAGGCTCATTTGGTCCCACCGTCGTTTATAATACTTAAAAAGAAAAATTTTTGATCTGGGTCCATGAAATGTTGATTTTCTCCATCTGTCATCATTTCCATCTGCCATGCTTTTGGATTCCCGATTCAAGAAAGGGACTTCACCTGATCTTTCTCAGACCCCCGAGCTTTCTCAATCGAAATTGGATGGATGCCAGTGCCATGGCCATGTTAGGAAGTAATCTTGCCTGCACTCGGACTCACATGAATCGGATGCAGGGCAATGCTTGTTCCCCTGTTAGACCCGTGATCCAGGCGGTCAAAATGTGCCTTTCAGCGAGTGATGTTTTGGCCCTTTCCAAATATTTGTCTTTGCCTCACAGATCTTGCACTGCCCGAAGAAGGGTGGGGAAATTTGATGCTTAATATGTTTGGTTGCATTGATGGGTCGTAGGAAGCTACAGGCCAAGGTTGATACAGCCCTTGCCGTGAAGATTAGGCAAAAATGCAATGACACAGCAGAAATCCATCATTTGGTGTTGCTTTTGATAGATTCTTGATGAATAAAGAAAGTCACGAACGCAACTGTAGACAATCAAGTTGTAGCGTCATGGTGGACCTTTAATCATGGTTCAAATCCTCCCTTGGTCTGCCTCATCCTCCAACTTTTTGATAAAATGTCTGTGAGCCCAATGATATAGGGGAGACAGGGAATGAGGTTGAAAGCATCCTCTTTGACCCTGTTCTAGTGTCAGCACGACCTTTCCAATGTGATAGTTTTCGTGTAGACTGGGCGTAATTCGGCGTGTCGCATGAGTAAATCCGTCAAATGTTAGGCCATTGTTCGTCGAATATAGCCGGTGTTAGAAGCGCAAATTCGAAAAGTGTTGGACTATCTAAGGGCGACCCAGAAGAGCAGTTGCTCAAGACTGTTGAACCTGATGAAAAGAAAAAAGTGCTCATGCCTTTGCCTATGATTGGGAATCTGGGATTTGGGGCTGTTTCTGCATAACTGCTGAGTCTTTTTATAAAGTTTTCTTCTTCAAGCCATCACACCATTCACTGCCCTTTTCTAGCTTTTCAATTTTTTTTTTTTTTTGTGTTGTGATGAACTTTTCATTTCTAATTTGTATCTGAGGAACAAACAAAGAAAAAAAAATCCCCTGTTTCAGGGACTCCTGTGGCGCAAAGGAAATTCAAAGCAGGACCCACAGCCATCAACTAACCAAAGACCATGGACCTCTCTTGAGGCCTTGAGAGCGGCATAATAAAATCCATGCCATTCAGGCTTCTTTCTCCTGGGAAGAAAGGCAGGTACTCTTCAACTCTGTCTTCTTATTTTTTTAGTTTTTGAGCTCTCTTGCTCTTCCCATGCCCATCTTTCTTGTCCAAACAACGAAATGAATTCGCCGAAGTTAGTCGCTTTTTTGCCACAAGGTCTCCATATCGAGACCATTTAGCTTTAACAAGTTGAGGTTTGATATGATGCCGCGTTATGTACCATGCACTGCAGATGTTGCGATTGGTAGATATGTCCAGAGAGAGCTTTTTCGCTTCTGTGCTGAATAGAGTGGTCAGTCTTCCAAGTTTGAGAGCTAAAAGATGTCTAGGATTGTGTATGAGAGGACGCAACAAGATGGAAGCTTGACATATGCTCCTCCTCAGTCGCCTCTCACTTCATCGTCAAGTCCTTACGTCATGAACTATGGCACAGAATCTACTCCGGGAGCATCTTCCTCTCGAATTAGCCCCGCACTACTCCTGTTCATAGTAATTCTAGCTGCTGTCGTCTTCATTTCCGGTCTGCTTCATCTGCTCATCAGATTCCTCATGAGGAGGCCATCTACATCCATCTATGACTCCAATAGGTACACTGAGAGCTCGGACTCTCAGGCCCTTCAGAGGCAGCTTCAGCAGCTCTTCCGTTTGCATGATTCCGGCCTTGAACAAGCTCTGGTAGATGCTTTGCCCGTTTTCTACTACAAAGAGATCATCGGGCTGAAGGAACCATTTGATTGTGCTGTTTGTTTATGCGAATTCTCCCACAATGACAAGCTCAGGTTGCTTCCCACGTGTAGCCATGCTTTTCATATAAGTTGCATCGACACATGGCTTCTTTCCAATTCAACATGCCCGCTTTGTCGAGGGTCTCTGGTGAACACAGATCTCTTGGCTGGCCGGCGAGCACTCAACGTAGATGATTCTTGGAGATTGCCTAGTGCATTTCCCATTGATGTGGAGAATTCAGTTCATTGTGGTCCAAAACTAGCTATAGATGGAGAAATGGGAAGCCAAAAGAGGGTTTTTTCTGTGAGGCTTGGTAAGTTTAGAAGCTTAAACGAGGACGAAGAGAGCGGAGAGATAAAAGAAGAGACTAGTAGTTGCTGTCTGGACTCGAGAAGATGCTATTCAATGGGTTCATATCAGTATGTGGAGGGCGATATGGAACTGCAAGTTGCTTTATCCACTCCTTGCACGCACAAAACGAGGGTTGTTTTGAAGAATGGAAATGTGAGAGGGCGGCAATATCGGATCTCTCCCGGGGATGAGGAGGGGAAGAAGATTAGCGGGAGGTCAAGAGGAGAAAGCCTCTCTGTTTCCAAAATCTGGCTTTGGTCTAAGAACGGGACAGGCCCGAGTTTTCCGAATGCTCATGTTGTTGTCACCCGTCAACCGGCGGGAGCACCGAAGGATGGTACAATCCAGGAAGTCTGAGATTCTTGTTTCCAGATCTAATTTACATAGATTACTGCAGACCCCAACAGTTTCATGTTTCTTCCTAGCTATCTCGAAATTGATCCGAAATGTCCTTTCTAGGAACCATTAGCCTAGGTGCTGGAATGAGAGATTTTTCGGTGACTTCTTTAGTTCACATAGTAGCAATCAGGTAGTTTTACAGTATCTCTCTTCTTGTTATCTGTAATTCCCGCAAATTTCGCGACAAATTCAAGAATCCATGAAGATGCTTGAGCTTCTCTTTTGTCTGATTTTCTGTGGCATTTTGGAGGTAAGGGCTAAGCATAAGTATGGCCGAGGCATTATATGATGCATCGCGCAACGCAACGCTACGAAAGCAGTTCTAATAACCGGAACCAGTTTTAACTCTGTTTATCTAGCTCTATTCTTTTCAGGCATGTCCTGCATCTTGAGCTGGAACCTTCCCAGCTCCTTTGTTACAGTGTTTCGATCACGCTAGTCTGGTCATCAGGCTCGCTCTTTACTCGGGAAAAAAACTTTGTAAACCTCGCACATTGCTGGATCGTGACTTAGATCGCCGCTTACACCGCTCGAAACGTTCACAACTCCGGTCACACATTCACTGATAAACCGGCTCAGCGAAACACTGCACCAATGCATCCGAAGCATGCTTGAGAAAGGGACTGAACTTGACATTTTAGGATTGTCTGCAGATGTTTGCTCAAGTTCAACCCGATCCACGGCCCACGAGCTCGGCCCATTCTCGACGTACGCCGCGCTCATCGGGTCCTCGGAACCGGCCCATCTAGCGGAGGAGTCATCAACCCACTGCCCCCACAGTAACAAAAGTAAAACCATTTTTCTCATTGTGGGCAAGTCATTAGTGAGGGATTATATATTTAATTAGGAGATAAGGATTGAGGATGTTGCTTTTCAATGGTTGGAGTCACCATCAAAGCCAGGCGTGGGATCATTTCTTGTGGGAAAGTGCAATTGCTTAATCACAGATTAAATTAATCACAGACGAGTGCTTGATGTGTGCATTTGCCTGCCGTGCCTGTGATGTCAAGACATGTGTAAGTGCAGCTTGAAAACTGCATCTTTCTTCCCTCTCCCCGTCATCTTTACTTCAGACGGCCATTCATTTATGTCAAAGGGCAATTTCCAATTCATAGCCCAGTTTTGCAACTCTCTTTCCTTTTTTTTTTCTTTTTCCTTCTTTAACAAGTGCATGGAAAGTCTTAAAATTTATCACGAAAGTACAATTGAGTGTTAAAACTTTCAAAAAAATGCAATTAAGTCCTAAAACTTGTTGAAAAGTTCAATCGAGTTCTAAAATTTTCAAAAGTGCAATCAAATTCAAAAGCTTATCAAATTTGTGAAATCAAATTCTTTCGTTAATTACACTTTGTAAAAATTTTTAAGACTCAATTGTTCCTTTTAAAAGTTTTAGAACTCGATTGCACTTTTTTCGATAAGTTTTAAAACTTGATTGCGATTTCTAAAAATTTTATGATTCAATAAATTTTAGGACTTTCAATGCACCTACACATTTTTTTTTTCATAGCTTGTATTTGTACAACAACCAAACAATGGTCATCTCATCGCTATGACATGCACCATGAAAATTTTAGTGCCCAAAAGTTACTTCATACTTGTTAGGAAAATTTTCAAATAGGACATTAAATTTTTATTTTTATTTTTTGGTTGAAAAATAGGACCCCGAGATTGAAGGGAGGCCATTTTTCTCAAAAGAATCTCTAGATTGAAACTTATCTCAAATAAGGACAATCGAGTCTCGAAACACACACCCAGCTCACTGGCCGGCCAAATCTTCGCCAACGGCAAGTGAGTTTTCCGTCACTCTTCAAGCCATAGCCAAAGATGAGATGAATTCCGTCTCACCCAAATTTTGCTAGTCGTGAAAAAAAGGAAAAAGATAAAAGGGACTTTAGTTTTGCCTTCATTATTCAAACGAACTTCGATCAATCTTTGAAATGAATTCGACAACCTTTGCATCATCACAAACAAGAAACAAATGTAATTCCCCGACAAACACCGATGATTCCAACCCAACTCTATACACATTCACGCGATCTAAATCTAATCTATGGGCGCGCTAAACCGGCAATTATCTCTTAATAAAATAAAAAATCTATCTTTCTAAAGCAAAATGACGTGGCACCGCCGACAAGGTCAACACTCCAGCTAATTTCCCTCGTGGTTCGCCTAAATTAGCGCGCGTGCGCTCCCCGACGCCGCCGGCGCCGCCTACGCGAAAACCGGCACCTCCGGGGCGCTCCGTAAATCCACCGCCGGGGCCGTCGCCTTCGCCTTCGCCTTCGCCGGGTCCGACTTGATCGAGCCAGGCAAGGAAGCGAACCGGGCTGAGAAGTTCCGGAACCCGGCGCCCTTCTCGCCCTCCTCGTCGACATCCCCGTCTTGCCCCTCGTCGAAGTTGAGGGCGTAATCCAGCGCGTCGTAGTTGAACCGCCCGTGCCGTTGCGCCCTCCGGTTGAACCGCCGGATGAAGGTCTTCCACTTGGGGCCGGCGGCGATCTCGGACCACTCGCGGAGCTTCTTCAGGGACCTGAGCCCGCAGGCCCACCAGCCCTCGCCGTCGTCGTGGCGGCGGTGGACGCCCGATCCCACCCGCTCCCAGAAGGATAATCCGGAGGCCGGAGGCGATGCGCGGATGCGGAAGCGGGGGAAGCAGAAGCAGCAGGTGGAGGCGGACGACGGATGATCGGAGATCGGGTCGGGCGACGCCGCCATTGCTGATCGTTCTGTGCTCATCTCAGGACCTCGAAACGACGTCCTCTCTCTCTCTCTCTCTACGACGGGGGAGAGAATATCAGAAACTTGTTTATAACCAGAAGAGATAAGATGACCGGGAAATTCCGGGTTAGTAAGATTTTCTGGAGTCTCTCTTTTGCCGTCGAAGGGCCGAGAGAATTACTTGTTCTCCCGGTAAAAGGTTGACTCCTCCTTTTAACATGACGTTAGCTATTATTATACCTACTTCAAAACGGATTTTGTAGTTTCTCAATCCTCATCCTATCTTCCACCCAAAAACATTTTGGCTGCACTACTCTCCTATTTTTTTTAAATAAAAAATTCAACACCATAGGAAAATAAGTGAAAACAAAAAGCAGTGTTAAAAAAAAAAAAGATCAAAATTTTCCGTCGGATCATTTTTGTGCACTTATTAAAAACGAACTATATTCCATTTTGCCAATAATTAAAAAAATTCTCGCCCCCTATATGGCTCTAGTGGTAATCTAAATCGTGCTATTATAATCAAACATTTCACTCATCCGACAAAATTAAAAAGCATCATTTACTCGTATCATGCTCTTAAATCGAGTAATCGATATTTTCCCGATACGTGCAGCATTGCATTAATCATACAAGATACCTAACTTTTGTATATTCCGAAATTATTAAGCCGATTTTTTTCATTAAAATTGCCAATATAGTCTATCCATGATTAGATTGTTAAGATACCCTAATTCAAGACCTATTCTCGCTTTACCTTTCTTTTCTTTTTTTGGGGTCAGATCGCTTTAGCTTTGGGTGGGGGGTGTTTTGGTAACTTCGCCGTATCGGAGGTAGTCGTTATATGCCCGTTGAGTTGGATGGAGGTGGTGGCGGCGGCGGTAGCTGGCGATGATCTGGTGCTTCGCGGGAGAGCATGATTTCGGTGGGGCCGGGACCGGGAGGTGGGTGATTGACGGAATCACGAGCTTTTTAGGCTTGCAAAAGGGACAAATTTCCCGTCGCCGGGACCCACACCGTACGATTTTGCCAGCTGCGAAGAGATTATGGATTTGTTTGATGACGTGGGATCGCCCCCAATGATCAGCACGCAACTGTGTCAATCAATGGCGAAGTGAAAGAAATCTCTGTCTGCCTTCCTTTATGTAAATGGATAATTGCTAATTTCAACATATTCAATCGAATCTATTCATTAAAAAAAAATCGATTTCTATTCATTAAAAAAAAATCGATTTCATACATATATTTATGTATCTTTTAAATCAGATTTCGAATCCATCTGTATTGATTGACTTTGTTCATTATGTTGTTGCTAGCAAATACCACTATTTTTTAAAAAAATTTGGATCTTCCAAATCATTTCCCATTGATTTTGAATCATCCAAATCATTCCAACAAGAGATCCAACCCATTCATTTTTTTTTTTATCCTTCAATATTGTGTAATCTTTGATCGAATTAAAAAGGGTGTTAATTTGAAAAAAAACAGACACAAATGATCTATGAATCGTTACTTGATTTGCAATGTAATCCCCGAATTTTTGATTTATTCAATGCGATCTCTAAACTTTTCGTGCATGTTCAATTTAATCCGTAAACTATATGAAAATATTTAATATTATCCATGATCTACGGTTCACGGACTACATTGAACATCTAACAAAAATCAATAGATTATATTGAACAAATTAAAAGTTCAAAAATCACATGGCCAAAATGGTAATTCAACGACTGCAGTCTCTCAAGCTCTCACCCGTTTGGAAAGCTTAATGTTGCATTTTACTTCTCTCTGCTATGGCATTTGCAAATTAGAGCATTGTCATTAGGAAAAGGCATTCCATGATTCATACCAAGCTTGAAATCTGCAATGAAAGACAGTCGTCTTCGCATTGCAAATCATACAGCAGACAGAAAACAGTAAAGACAGTTGCCTTCGTATGGCAAAATAAAATCATACAGCAAGAGAACGGCAGTTCTCTGCAACTTCGAACATACGATGAATGGTGATAGGATGTAATTAGTCCGCTATTCGCGATTTGGCAGAGCAAAGCAAGTAGACTATCGATGTCATTTTCGCTACAGGCTATAGCTGTGTTGAACGTTTGGCCTTAAGTATACAACCAGCATTCCCCCACCAAGAGAATATGTACACCATGCGTACCACCCCGACCCGGTGAAATGAGGAAGAGAAAAACGGGGAACGGTATTCAAAAAAGAATTCGACCCCCGAGACGCAAGTGACAAGAGGGTCTCAAGCCGTTTCACTTTGCAGCATAAAAGTGCAGAGCGAATGCTGCGGCCCCAACAACATGCTTGCACCTCAACCGACCAACAATAAGACTCGTCCAGCCGGAGGAAAAAGAGCAAGCCTACCTGAGCATATGGCTGCCTCGCATCCCACTATCCGATTCAGTATGGTTGTGTTGAGAAAAATCTTGTCATCGCGTTTCGAGTGAAGCTTTATTGATGCAGCTAGATCTCTCTTCGGCATGAGGACTTTGTATTTGAGGCAGCAGCCATGCCTTGAAGCAATGTCAGAACATCTATTGTGTCATCTAGGTAGTACCGAGCTTTACTTGGCTTCTGGCCTACGGTGCATGCGAAAACCTCTGGCGCCGAAGAACTGCAGACCACGCTTGTGATGCTCTCGAACATGTCCTCGTCAGATCTATCATCCCCAATGCACAAAATGAAATCTGGCGATTTCCCGCCTTTGTTCAGAGTGGAAAGAACTTTCTCCGCCACTAAGCCCTTGGTCACTCCCTGCAGATTTGCCAGGAACAAAGGAAATAAGAATGAAGACTGAAAACATAGGAGAAGGAGAGAGAACCACGAATTCGCACCTGTGGCTTCACTTCAACAATATGCTGACCCTTCTTCACGACTACAGGCTCGTTCGTGAGAACGTTCTCAAGATGGTCTAGTAATTCCATGGCCTGGAAGGATCCGAAATCAGGGTCAGCGTCCTGATAGTGCCAAACCAAAGCGCTCTCCTTAGTCTCCACATAGGAGCCATCAGTAGTCTCAGTATAAAGCCTCATTACGGGTTCAGCAATCCTTTTCCAATCGAAATCCACCTCCAACCGATCAGTTTCCCAAGTTGCTTCCCTGCTCCACCTGCAAGAGGAGGACCCGGATTCCCAAATTTAAACCTCCAGTGACGGTTGAAATAAATAAAAGTTCATAGCCAGTTTCCTATAAATTTGGCCACTGCCAATTACATATAGAGTGGGGAAAAACATCTGACTTGTGTACATAATATACCTCATGAAATACCCGTGTTCAGCTGCTATACCCAAATTCTCGCATGGTGAAAACCAGCCACCCAAAGAATTCCGCCCCGGCCACTAACTAAGAACACGGTGTTGCTTGAATCGTCGCAGAGATTGTTCAGAATCGAGATGACGTTAGGGCTTGGGGTCTTGGTGATGGAAGCTTGAGGGACCAAAGTTCCATCATAATCCAGAAATATAGCTCTGCTATTCGTTCTCTTATAAGAAGAGGCTAAAGTTTCGACAGATAGTTTCCGAAAGCTTGGAGACAGAGACAAGATCCTGAAGTTCAGGCCAAAACCGATGCCCCAGCAACGCTTTCTATGGTGATCCTTGCATGATCTCTCCAAATCATGCAAGAAGCTGTGGGCCCAATATGCTACATCGTGGGAGCTGACGTAACGATAATGCTTCTCATGCCTAAGCTGCTTCTCAATTGCAGGCATTGTGATGGCTAAGTTGAGTGCATCAGCGACCGAATCAACGTCCCATGGATTAACCCTGATGGCCCCACTTAACGAGGGTGAGCAGCCAATGAACTCCGAGACAACAAGCATGCTAGTCCGAGGGGTCTCAGCGGCTACCCCCAAAGCATCGTCCATTATTTGAGACCCTTGCCTACAGACTATGTACTTGTAAGGGATCAGATTCATCCCATCTCTTACGGCATTAACAATGCAACATTCTGCCGAAGCATAATAGGCGCTCTTCTCGTAAAAGGAAATGGGACGGTCAATCAAAATTACCGGCTTGTAGCCTGGGAAACCAAGCGTTTTGTTTATCCTGTCGGTAGTCGAATAGACCTCTTTCTTCACTTCTTGAACATCCTTCCCAGTACTCCTGGCAGGGTTCATAATCTGAACCATCACCACTTGTCCTTGCAAATCTGAGCGCTGCCTCAGGAGTTGCTCGAGGGCAAGTAACTTTAGGCTAATGCCTTTAAATATGTCCATGTCATCAACCCCTAGTATAATCCTTTTCCCCTGGAACTGTTTCTGAATTTCCATGGCTGTGGCGGCGGAAGAGCAGTGGCTCAACGCGGATTTTAGCCTTCCCATGTGGATCCCAATGGGCAAAATCTTAATGTAGATCGTCCGGCCCAGATATTCAAGTCCGATGTAACCTCGCTTCGACTCATACTTTAACCCCAACATTCTACTGCAGCAAGAAAGAAAATGACGCGCATAATCAAATGTATGGAATCCGATCAGATCTGCATTTAGGAGTGCTTTCAGTATTTCTTCTCTCACGGGCAGAGTACGGTAGATTTCCGATGAAGGGAATGGGCTGTGGAGAAAGAACCCGAGCTTAACCCGATTGAACCGTCTCCTCAGAAAAGTAGGCAAAACCATGAGGTGATAGTCTTGAACCCACACATAGTCCTCTTCTGGATTTATCACCTCCATGACCTTATCAGCAAATACTTTATTAGCGGAAACATAGGCCTGCCAAAGCAATCTGTCGAAACGATTGCCAATCTCTGGGCACATGGGAAGCATGTAATGGAAAAGAGGCCACAAGTGCTGCTTGCAGAATCCGTGATAATATCTCTTCTGAATCTCCGGAGGCAGAAATGTGGGAACACAATTGAACTTCTCCAACAACTCCTGCGCAACTTCATCTTGCTTGCTCGAATCTACATCTATCTTCAAGGACCCAACATAAATCACATTAGCCTTGGCGGAGAATCCATCCTTCATTTGCAAAAAAAGCGAGTCTTCGTCCAAACTAAAACGCAATTTGCCAGATTCTGAGTCCTTCTGACATTTCAGGGGCAGAAAGTTTGCAACTATTATTATCTTTTCCTGAGGCTTGGACAAAGATAAATTTAACTCGCTGCTAGTGCTTTCCTCTTGAATGTCGGAAATAATTCCTGGTACTGTTATCACTCTCGGAAGGTTCCTTGGAGTATGAGGGAAATTCATCATGTCCCCAGATGCCAAGTCCAATAAACTTATGCAAGATCTTGACAGCATCATAGCGAATATATTTACGTTATTACCTCCTCCTCAAGAAGTTGAATTGGTGCAGAACTCAAACCCTTCGTGAAGAAGCCTCTGAAAATATCTGCAGGGAATGATGCACATCATGACTCCTGTAATCACGGTCATTTCTAGATCTGAAAATTACTTATTGCAAACTATTCATGGGAATGCAGTATTTCTATATATGCAGAAATGCCATGTCTACTTTCACATTCTTCATTAGGTACTTTTACTTCAGGCACCAAAAGGATATTCAGTTCTATGCAACTTATTATTACACATGGATTAGAGTCAATTTTCATTCCTGTGGATAGAGTATTGCCCTCTAATCTTGCAATCCATAACCGTGTAAAACTGTAAACACAGCTAAGCTTGGTATTCAATTGTAACATGTTTGAAGATATACAGCTTTATCTGATAATTCTCAAGGTGCTTCTAGTTGGCTTGAGGTGAAGACATGTTCAGGACAGACTTTAAGAACATTCTGAGCATATAAATGAAGGAACAACAGTAAACTACGGTGAGTACTACAAAAATAATCAGAATTTTGTCCAAATTCACCATAAGACTTCTCCTGCTATAAAATTTCCAATACCAAAGATCGCTGACCTGTGTAATGGTTCCCATATCCAAATTTGTCATGATCATACAAAAATCAAGATTAAGTCAATATCGCCCTTTAGAAAGAATATGCAAAACATAATGTTTACACACATTCAGCAAAAGTAAAACAAGCCCTTCCCAGAACAATCATTTCAATTACTCATTAATTAACTTATCCTTCCGGTAGACGTGCTCCAACAATACATTTAGTTAATGCAAAAAATGGGGGACCACAAGCCTACTCAGCTACCAATTTTCAATATTAGAATGAGATCTTCACTTAAAAATTTGCAAAAATCAAATCAGGATTGTTATGTTAAAAAGAAGACATGATTTTTTTCATGGAAGCTCAACCAGCATTATGGAAGTCCTCAAGGTGGCTTGCTTTTAAATGGGGTAACTGATATAGCATCAACAAACAAGATGCAACAACTGTTGGCAGAAATCATGAGTTTTGCATCTTGATCGATTCACATGTATTACAGATAATAAGGAATTGATCGATTCAGAACAGAAACTATTCCTCCTTGTCAAGGAACTTAAAATGTGGGGACATTTCCGGCATTATAATATACCCAGAGGTCTCTCATGGACTTTGCACTCAAACAGACACTGAAATGCACTCCTTAAGGCTTAATCTCAAATGATGACTCGTTTGAGATGACCCAAATTTAGTGAGAGAATGAGAGTGTCAGATCATCCGCCTGAAGAAGAAGAAGATTCAAACTTTTCTACAGCACTTGCTGGGCAAGAGGTTTTGCTGCATAAATTTGCACTCTTCCTTGCAAAACACCATATCATCAGGCCAGATCATCAAAAAGAAAAGGCAAAACCCTGGGCTGGGAAGAAACACACGGACTGTTCACAGAATCACAGTTCTGCATAAACTGCAAGACAAGCAAGCAAAAAAACCATTTTTTTTCTCTCACAACACAACACAGCACACGTCGTATCGAACAGACCCATGTCTTCCATTCCGTTCTTGATGACAAACACGGCAAGAAAAGAGAGAGCAAATGCGAAAGAAGGAAGGGACTTACCAGGAGATGAAGCACGAGAGAAACTTTCAAGCAAAGAACGCTCCTTTACACAGCCCAAGATTTCAGAGAGAGAGAGAGAGAGAGAGAGGGTGAGTTAGGTTCAAAACTGGTGAGGTAAAATGGTTGGATTTGGATTCAGAGCAAGATGGAAGGAACCAAGAAAAGCGAACAACTGGAAAGTCTGCATCTTTTTCATTTTTCTCTTCGGGCAAGAGAGGGGGTCACAGTTTCGTGTGGGCTGGTGTCTGGTGCTTGTGCGTTTTTGTTCATTCAAGAAGGAAGCTCTCCGTGGATTAAACGTGGAATCCGAAAAGTCAAAAAAGAATGAAGATCATCATCCTGCACAAGGCAGAGAAAGAGAGAGGAAGAGGAGAGAGATTATTATTATACAGTTGGATTCTGACTGTGGTTGGTCTTACGTTATTATCCGGTAGATTTCTCTTTCCATCCTTTTCTTCTTCGATCGTCTTCCTTCCCTCGATGGCCCCTCTCTTCAATGCTTTATTTCTTGATTGCCCCTCTGCAGATGCGATACCCTTTGTTCTATCCCGGAATAATTACATAAATAACTCCTAAATTTTGATTTAACGTATAATGTGATCCATAAACTATTAATTTACACAAAGCGATCACTAAATTTTAACTCAATATATAATATCATCTCCGAAATTTTAATTTATTTAATGTGTCCTAAAAAACTTTATAATCCCCGACTATATGAAAATATTTGATGTTATCCTCGAATTTGAATTACTTAGAAGGATGGCAAGAAATATTTTTATGTAGTTTCGGAGACTAAATTGAACATTTATTAAAAATTTCAGAGCTATATTGAATAAATTAAAAATCTATTGACGAAATTGCATAACGAGCTAGAATTCAGGGACTACATCGTATATTGAATCAAAGTTCAATCTCGTTTATATCAT
Source organism: Rhodamnia rubescens (assembly GCA_021437795.1). NCBI lineage: Eukaryota > Viridiplantae > Streptophyta > Magnoliopsida > Myrtales > Myrtaceae > Rhodamnia > Rhodamnia rubescens. The sequence continues at coordinate 4,935,795 of JAILYA010000002.1, read as the reverse complement.
TTTCCCTTCGATCTTTTGAATTAGCAGTTACTTTTCCTCCCTTAAATGGGTGATGAAAAAGGCCGGATCTTTACAGATCTCTGGCCGTTGTGCTAATCCATCCATAATAACTGCACTCATCCCGTTCAGATCCTGCGTTGGTTGACAAAAAAGGATCTCATCTTGAAAGATCAAGAATTGCAGCTGCACATGGAGAATCTAGCGGTTGAGATGCAATCGCCATATCATCCTAACTAGTTGGTCCTCGATTTCTTTTTTTCGTTCCCAATCCCGAATCCCTCACACAATCTAGTGTTTTGGCTCCTGCAGACAACCTCCGTCTCGAGCCGGATTAGGAATTTGACAAGCGGGGATCACAGGCACGAAATAAATTGGTATCGAATTCGATTATGATATCGTTTCGTAATATCCAATCCAAAAACGATCCGTAAACGCGAGGCGTGAGATATTTTTAGCAAGCGCATTGAAAACGAAAAGCAAAATCTTCTATTGGGCGATTCATGTGTCGTGACCTAACAACTAATTCATTAGGCATGACCAAAGGGAGGTCCAACCCTAAACAATAAAGAAGATTATCCTCCCATAGGGTCGGGTACACCCACATCCGTCTTCTCCACTTTTACTTAATCATTATAATATGACCAATCTGCATGGATAACCACGGCATTAGCGTTCCTTAATATACTTTCTTGAGAGGAAGCCTTTCGATTTTCGGCTTGACCACTACTGATTTAATTCTCATGTGGGTAGTTCGAAAAAAAAGAAAGCAAAATAACATGTTATTTTTAAGAGATAAGTATATTAGAAATCCTTAAAACTTGTCACGAAAATATAATTTAATCCTAAATTTTTTAAAAAATACAATTAAATCATAAAACTTGTCACGTAAGTATAATTGAGTGCTAAATCTTTTAAAAAGTGAAACCAAGTCATATAATTTGTCGATTGAATCAATCAAGTCTTTTTATTGATTGATACTTTTTGAAAGTTTTAGGATTGATTTTCTTCATGATAAGTTTTAAGACTTAATTATATTTTTAAAAAATTTTAAGAATCGATTGTATTTTCATAGTTTTGGAGCACACTTCTTTTTTTTTTTTTCAAACTATAATGACCAATGAGCATGCATGTCGTGAATACTTTCGCTCCAATTGTGCCCCCCACAAGGGGATTTTCCCCCCGCAACAAATGTGTGTGAAAGAGACCGCCCGACACGACAACTTTGTACATAGGATAAGTATCAAAATCGAAGGATGCTTCTTTTTCAAAGATAAGTCTCCCTTCTTTTCATGAAAAATAAATTTTCATTTTTTTAAATTTTATTTTCATCCTTAATTGCAGCCGGAAAAGAAAACCCAAAAAAAAAAAAAAAAAAGAAAAAGACTAATTGAGTAATTGAAACGAATGCCTTGTTGGAATTAAAGAAACGAAGAGTTGTTGCCTACCACCTAATCGATGGACTTTCGTGTTACTAGACTTGGAGATGCGGCATGTATGTTTTGTCTACCTTAGTTTCCTAGTCACGTAACATGTCACTTCGGGTCATAGTTTAAACGTGCTCGTCGTGCTAAAGAAACTTAAAAGGGCCGTGAAAGATGCCTAGCGATCGATTATACAATTCGTCGAAATCTTGCATCGACTCTTCGAGAATCGTGACCAAAAAACAGTCACGGGTATTACAATTAGGTCGAGGAGGATCGATATTTGCTGAAGTAAGTCATGTCGACGAGTTCTCCTCGCCCCCGTTAAGCATGCTTAATTCGGCACAAGACAAGAATAGTGGATGCATTGAAAACTGCAAAAATTATCTTGATTTGTTAGTTAACAAACGCTTCTAAGACGAATTAATAAAAGTCTTGCTAAAAATCTCTCTGCCCACCAAGCGGTTAGAGAAGACGATGACACTTACCATATTAGTTCACTATTGTCACGAGACACGTTACACATCACATGTGATTATTTATCTCAATGTGGATAATAAATCGACTCGATTTATGATTGTAAAGACGCAAGACATAACGAAAGTACAAACGAGTTGTCGTTGAAGAAGGATTGAGATCCTCTCGATAATGTCGATGTTTACATGTTTTTGGAAGGTCGGGGAAGCAGATTTTGACTCAAACAAAATATTCAATATTTAGAAAAAAAAATCGCGAGGAACAAGAACCCTAAATGTCAAATCACCCTCGTTTTATCGTATCGATTACGATATTATTTTCTAAAGCGACACGCGACGTAACACGACAACACGACCGATTCGAAACCAATAAAAAGTGCTACGGTTCTCCTATTTCTTTATTACTAAAAACATCGCGTAATCACTTTTCCTTTATCAGTGTGGGCGGTGCTACAACAACGACGAGTCTCAACTCGTCACATTTTACGCAAACCGAGTAAATCTCAATTATGACGTAACAAATGACGCGCGAGTGAGCTGTAAGCCAGTAATTTTAACAGCCGGGGGCCGTGTGAAAAAATTAAATTTAATTATTCGGAATTTTTAAAGGAATTAGTTGGGCTGCGGAAAATGACCGACAAGGCGCACGCGGCTGCTCGACCACGCCGTCCCGTTTCGACGGGACAGCGCATTCATTGCCCGCGTGCTCCCATTTACCAAACTGCCCCCCGTCGATCCGCGACATCGACGGGCTGTTACCACGGTGGCAGGCCCGTAAATAGGACCCGACCCGAGGGGGCCCTTTCGGGAAACCGGGGGTCGGTTCGGTTGCGGATAAAATCGGGTAGGCGTGGGGACGGAAGGATCCTCCCGAGATTTTTCAATTGCGAATTTCCACTTTTACCCCCGCCGCGGCCCACAGTCTCGCGCGGGGCTTTTTTTAGGGCACTGTTGCGGTCTACGAAAGCGGCCCGCGTTGGGCCCCACGCCCACTTCGTGAATCGCGAGCGTCCACGTCATCCGCGCAGCTGCGCTCTGGTTGGTATGTCGGAATTGCACCCGGAGGCGTCAACGCGAGTTTTGAATTCGCGTTGTCATCGCATTTATGATCGGATTGCCAGATTAAAAAAAATAATTTATTATTATTTTTTTTAAATGGTTATTATCCGCAGGGTTAGGTGCGGTTTTAATACTCGGTTCTCTGACTTTAATTTTATTCAAATTGTTTTTTAGGTCGAACTTTTTGTTTTAAATTCAGAATGAAGGCCCCTGGTTTTTTGGATCTATGCCTTTCGATCATGTACATGTTATCTTGTCCAATCCAATCACCTACCTTTTTTTATATTTGTGCAATCAAATCTTTTCGACCTCATCTCGACATTCGAAATTACTCGCGACGTACGACTGAATTGCTCTCGTGAAATCCCAAGAGACATGACAAGCGCACCTAAACGGATGAATAGCTCAACGATCAAAGTTTTTGATAGCGATGAGATCCAATTGGTCGCCAATATACTCGAAAACTTTTTAAAGGGGAAATGCTTTAGATGATACAAGCTGTCACTGCAAGGATAAATTATATCCTAAACATCCCGAGTTAAAAATTACGGTCGATGAGTTTGTAAGTCAACAATTTAAAACCCGAGAATGAAATTCGGTCTAAAGTTGATCAGATCTGTGCTCCCTTACGCAAGCGATTTTTTTATGCCGAGGTATTGGGCTTCTACCGACGTTATTATTCTTTCTTATCGTGTACTACCAACAATATTTTAATAGACTCTAAGGCCGTTGTCTTGAAGGCAGGGTATTACTAAAAAAACACGGTGTTCAATAGTTTGATTTATGTCACTAAATTCATTTCACATTTGCAAGCTCCGCACGACATTTTCAAGCTTTCTCTCTCTTTAATAGACCAAATTTTTAGCGGACATGCTTTGGTTTTTCCGGCCAATACATGTCGAAACAACACTTGTGGGCAAAGTTTCCGGTCAAGTGCCATTTTCGATACGATTCGCGTCAACGTTATTTATTCATACTTATAAACCTCGTATCTTATGCACAATACGTGACATGCGACGACATCATAAAATTTAAAATGCAATCTTTTTATATATCACGACATACATATAACAACTTGATCAAAATGGAAAAAAAACTTACCCCTTCAAATCGGCAATCACACATATAATAATATCTCAACATGCAGAGGCTTTGAATAAATCATGAGCTCACAAAATCATCACATCAAATTCGCACAACAAATCTTGTCATTAGCGCATCGGGATCGAAATAAGCCTCCCAACGTTCATCTTTCTAATCGATAAGTGTCGCCTCTCTACTTATCGACTATTTTTCACGCATGGCTTTATCCTTTCGCCTGACGCCGTATTGATTAAATATCTCACGAGAAATGAAATTTAATCACTCGAAGTTGCTTGTTAAAAAAAAAAAAAACACACACACGAAAACGAGCCAACTGGTTGCGCATTTCTTAAGCAATGAAATTTTAATCACTGGAAGGCATGTAATCCATGCCAATGCCATTTTCCGGGGAACGAGCCAGGGAGGGGGAAGTCCTGCCACGTCAGCAGAGGCGTGTACGAGGAAGGGAGGGATATTTTATTCTTCTTCTTCTTCTTCTTCTTTTTCCCCTCTCCTCTCCCTTCTCCCCACCAGCTAGTGCCATGCAGGAAAGGCAAGCGGGACCCACCTTATCCTCAAGCGGGTTTCGTGGGTGGGGCTGTCGGGGTCGGGCGAGATCCAGAGAGAGAGAGAGAGAGAGAGAGAGAGAGGTGTAATTGCGTGTGTTGAAATGGTGCGTGGGGCCCGCCCCCGTCCTTATCCACTTCAAAGACCGGGCCGAATTTCATTATAAATAATTTTTTAAAAAATTTTCATTATAAATAAAACACAAATTCGAAAATTCGACAAAAAAGAAAAAGAAAAAGAAAAAGAGAGAGGTCGTACCGTCGTAGCAAAATTAGGTGGGACCCCCTCGCCTTCCCCCGCCCCTGTTTGTCTGAATTGACTTTGCGGTCGCTTTGATGGAATGTTCTTCACGCTCTTTTGTACCCCATCCACCTCCGCCACCTTATCCGTTCCCCGATGACGTAAAAGCAGGTGACGTTTCCTTGCGATCATCAATAGCTTTTGCGATTTTTTTTTAGCCAAAAAAAAAAAAAAAAGAGAGAGTTCCGTGTTCGAATGAGAATAATTATTTCAAGTAATTTCGAGGGTTGCCTCTTGTTATCTTGATTTAACCCAATGCAAAAGGACAATAATATTCGAATTAGCGGTGTACAGAAAAAAATTGAAAAATGCTCAAATCGAAGCGAACCGATCGATTTTACTTGATTTTCATGAAAATCAGTTTGATTTTCGATCTCAATTTATTGAGACTAGTTAGTATCGGTCCAATATATGATTTCAAGGAGGGAACCGTCCACCTGAACTGGATAATTAATATGAGCGGCAGACTCACTCTTGCTTGTGAGTCTTTTTTTTCCCAATTGATGCAAGGGCACGAGGCTCACACTATGAGCCACTGATGCTAGGGAGTCCACAAACTACGAGCGTGAGCCATTGAAGTAAGATTGTGAGCATCAAGCGCTAGTGCTTGGTATGATCGGTTCCATAGAACCATCGGACAATTCTCGATTCTAAATTTATGGAACCATTCTCTAGCTAACGCTTCTCGGTTTTAGGGTGAGAACCGCCTATTTTAAAACCAATCACCCTTAATTCGAGCCGTGAAATAAATTGATTAAATCTAAAGTACAAAATATGTCCCGATATACAAAAGGGATTCTTGATTTTTCCTTTGTCGAAAGATATGTTTCCTATGCCCAGGATATTCGATTTTGGCAGTACTAGATTAGAAATTCGAAAAATGCCGATCTATATATATATATATTGGAAAGCGCGAAGCGTTGGAACATTTTGGCTCACGAACGTAAATCGATTCGTCCAAATGCATTGGGTAAGACATCGACCAAAGACTTGTCCGGTTGATTAGTCCACCACGTGCTTGGTAGGAGGAATCGAGAAGGATTTTGTACTGATAAGCCAACTTTCTCTTCCATCTTATTCACAACCTTATCTTACATCCATTCCTAACCGGATATGCATGCCGTTAATGAATTGTTTTCCTTTTTGATTCCATCGCTAGCATCCAAACAATTTTATAACTCAGACCCTTCAAAATTCTCCCTCTTATCTGCTCTCGTGTTTATCTAAATCCCCATGGACAATTCAACGTCCTCATCGGCATTTGAACCTGAGACATGGATCATCTCATTATTTCCCTTTCTAATCACCCGCCGCAGACGTTCCGCAAGTAGGAGACCCCGTAATCCGGCAACAAAATCCGCCGCATTAAAACTCGACCATCAAATGCCGACTCCGATCCCTTTCGAATCAAGCCTTTGAATCTTCAAAGGGCATAATCGATTGGGGCCTATTTGGTAACAGTCATGTTAACGTAAATTCTATTTGGTAACGCCCGTTAATTTTTCCGATCTTGAGAACGGATCGGTGATAGGGGAACAGAAATAAGAATAAAAAAATTTACTTCTTTGTTTTGAGAAACAGAATTGAAAAAAAATGATTTCTGCTCAGAAATTACTTTTGGGGATAAAATTGTTACCAAGCACGCTTTAATGAACTTGAAGATGTCCATTTGTTTGGAACTCGACTTGGAAATTGGATTGGTTCGACCATCGAGAGCAGTCTTGTGTCCATGTATGAAATCTTGGGCCTGAAATTGATATGGGCTTATGGCCCATAAACCAGCCCAGTTGGTTCTCTTTTTACCAATCAAAGAGAGAATAAATGGTGATCCTACTGTCCGACGACATCTGATATGCTACTGTCCAGCATGTCTCGTGTGTTATATCGTCGCCAGGATAAATAAAATGATAAAACAATTTATGGCGACATCTTTCGTTAGTCAAATTGGACGGAGCTGACGAAATGATTCGATTGTATCAATTGGACAAATTTCAAGATTTGATTACACTTTTTGCAAGTTTTATAACTCAATCAGAATTTTGTAACTAGCTTTTTTAGGACTTTCAATATACATATTTCTTGTAAAAAGCGCGATTGCTTTTCTTGACTTGCTAAGCGCATGCATATGGTAATCCTCGTAGAACTCTTATTGTTGTGGTTTTATAAGTCGAGGGCTGCCCTCGCCACGCCCAGGCGACGCCCGACGAGAAGGGAGAAGAAAAAAAAATAAAGAAAAAATAAAATAAAAAAGTAAAAAAACCAAAATATTTTTGGTCAGATATATTTTTTAAAATAATTAGGATACTTGAGATTTTAATTAGGGCATTCGAGATTTTTATTTGAAATAAACTTTACTTTATGTCATTATTTAAAATGCGGATATTTTATACCTTATTTGGAATTTTACCTTCACGAAATAAGCCAATAGTCAATACATAGAGAGGGAAAAAAAAAAAAACAACAAGCTGTCCTTCCCCGACGGTCCAGCGGTCGCCCAGCAGGTCCTCCGGATCTGACGTCGAGCTATCAACGGCGATTCGCGACACCGGTGGTCTTCCCGTCTTGAGCAGAACCGCAATTCCCCGAGGACGAAGCTGTTCTCTGCACCGAGAGCTTCGCCGCGAGCCTGCCCGCGATCGCCCGCCAACGACGAACGCCGCTGCCTACTTTACCCCCAAAATCTTGGAGCGTCAGCCATGGGAGAGAGTCTCGTTCTCCTACAACCTACCGTCTTGCTCTCCGCATTTTCCGTTCGGAGCCTGTCGCAGGTCAACGGTTTTCGACCTGCAATGTCAGCCAGACGCAGTTACACCAGTGCTGCTCGCGCGAGTGGGAGTAGTGTAGGGGCTAATGCTCTGCATAGTGATTTCGCCACAAATTCTTCTTCGAAAGCTGGATCTTTTAGCGAGGTAATTAAAAAACAATCGCCAGGTTCTGTTTTCGATCGCTTGATTTATTTCCTGAGGTTGGGGTTGAGGGATTGGTGGTTTGTTACTTTCTTGATTCTGCAGTTGATTGAGTCTTTGATCCGTCGTGAGGATTTATCTGAGGCCGATGCGGAGGCGTCCCTGGACTTTCTTTTGAACGAAGCTAATGAGGCGCTGATCAGTGCTTTTCTTGTGCTGTTGAGAGCCAAAGGAGAAACCTTTGAAGAGGTAAGAGTTTCTAGACCATGCTTTCGGGGAGTGCTGCGTTGTTGCTTGTGGTGATCTCGAATGCAAACGCATAGATGCTGTAACATGCATAGACAGGTTGTAGGCTTGGCAAGGGCAATGATCAAGTACGCTAAGAAAGTGGAGGGATTAATTGATGTGGTGGATATTGTCGGAACAGGCGGTGATGGTGCCAACACGGTCAACATATCAACCGGTGCTTCTATACTTGCTGCGGCTTGTGGGGCCAAAGTTGCGAAGGTGACATTGATCTCCACATAAATTCTATGGGTGGCATTGATTGCAAACTAGCTAGTTATTGTCGACAAATTAGTTGCAATGCAGCAAGGGAACCGTTCAAGCTCTTCAGCATGCGGGAGTGCTGACGTATTGGAAGCTTTGGGAGTTGCTATCGACTTAGAGCCTGAGGTTAGTGCATTGTCGTCAAGATTTTAATGGCTAGATTTGTTACCCAAGGAGTACGGTTCTCCTAGAATTTGTTTGATGTTCTTTGTGTTCTTGAACTGTTCTTTGAGGTGTGTATGGCAGATAGGGAATGACATCTGTTGTATCTAGTGGTTTGAGTTCCACAACTTTAGCACAAGTTGCCTCTCTAACCCCTGCTAGCTCCATGCTGATGGTAATCCTTGTTCAACTCTTTTTGTTGTACTAGGGTATCAAGAGATGTGTGGAGGAAGCGGGAATTGGTTTTATGATGGCTCCAAAGTATCATCCGGCCATGAAGATTGTTAGTCCTGTGAGGAAGAACCTGAAAGTGAAAACGGTGTTCAATGTACTAGGACCTATGTTGAATCCAGCACGGGTACCTTTTGCTGTTGTTGGTGTCTACAAAGATGACCTAGTAAGTGCCCATGCATTAGGTTTCTATAGGAAAGTTCGCAGATTGTGCTTGTAATCATGATTATCTGTGTTTGACTTGTTACCTTTCTGCACAGAAATGTCATTTGCTTAGTTTTAGCTCTGGTGCTGTAAGCAGCTATTATATATATGCTTATCATTTCATAATGTTTTGATTGATTATAAGCTGGGGCATTGAAATGCGGGAAGTATCTTGGTGAAATTTAATCACTCTCTTATGTTTCTAAGGTGCTAACATTTTCTCAATACTCATTTGACGATCTGATGTGTGAGATTATTTTATGTTGGATTAAGGAAAAAAATTCTTAGTTTTTTGCTCATGCATATTTTTAGGTTCTTAAAATGGCACAAGCACTGCAACGATTTGGCATGAAGAGAGCGCTTGTTGTTCATTCAGAGGGTCTAGATGAAATCAGTCCTCTTGGTAATATGATCCTCACTTTTCTTGTTCAGTAGTATAGGCCTATCTACTAGGTACCTAAAGCTCCGGCAACAAGACCCGCACTCCTTTGCCTTTTTTACTGAATGTTTGATATGGCCCTTTTAAGTTCTATCTCACGGCAGTCTTACTCATGATCAGGGGCTGGGGTAGTACTTGATGTCACTCTGGAGAAGATTGACAAATTCTCCTTTGATCCATGTAAGAATCTTCTCATTATCTTCTCTCAAACTGTTGACGAGAGAAAATATGAAATTATAGCTTAGCGAATGTTGATGGTGAAAATTACCATTAGGTAGCACTATCAAGAATGATGCTTTTCCCGTTTATCAATGCTTATCAATATGTGCATGATCTTGAGAGTCGGTTTCTTTGGATGGAGTTTCTGTTGGCCAGTGGACTTTGGTGTTCCTCGGTGTACTTTAGGTGACTTGAGGGGTGGAGGCCCTGCTTATAATGCAGAAGTCTTGAAGCGCGTGTTATCAGGGGAAAAAGGACCTATCGCAGATGCATTTGTGAGTATACCTAAAATCTCAAGGCTTAGTCGCTAGCTTAGTGTGTCTTAATTAAATCAATTTAGCCCCTGTTGGCTCATCATTTTGATTTGGATTGGCTCAAATGCCCCCACACTTGATGATCAGGCTAGTTACATTTAAAGAAATTTTTTTGTTGTTGTTGTTAGAAGCTGTTAATCTTTAAAATTCAAGCACGCAATTTAATAGTGTAGTTCAATTTCTTGCAGAAATTAAGGTGGTACTTCATGAATAATAAAATACCTATGCTGTTGGCCACTCTTTGCTTAGAAACTTATGGCTGGCAAAACAATATGCAGATACTAAATGCAGCAGCCGCTCTCTTAGTTGTGGGCCAAGTACGTACATTAGCCGATGGAGTAAGTTTGGCTCGTGAAACTCAACAATCTGGGAGAGCTTTGCAGACGCTGAACAATTGGATAAACATCTCCAACGTGAGTTGCATCTAGTATCGTACTTGCCTTGTGTTCGATCGAAACTTGTGTGAGCCTTATTCTCCTATGACTGGTTGCAGAAGGCAAAGGAAGAGCTTTAGAGACCCTGAACAAAACGAACAGCCATCTCCATTTGCATATGAGACTCGAGTCTTGTGGATGCTAATAATGTTGAGTGGTCGAAATGTGAGAATATAAGCACAGCTAGGCAAGCGCAGGGATTCGACCTTCATTTTGGCATGCAAAGAACATAGTAAGGATAGCTCCCTTTCTTCGACAATAATATTACAGGTAAGACGATGTTTAAGGAAGAAGACATCGATTTCTTCTCTCTATAATAAAAACTTGGCCTGAGTTATGAGGGGTGGTGTACCATGCACTCGCTTCTGTCATTTCTATTCTTTAAGGATGCGATTTGCAGAACCGCTGCATCGGATTGCTAGAAATTCAAGGAAACAAAGACTGCCCCATTCGTGTTTTTTTTGTCCTTGGGTAGAAAGAGTTGGTTGTCGATACTACAGATCTCTTGCTCGTACTATATCAAGGTACGCCCAGCCTAGAACATGCGTAACGGCCACGCCTCTGCCATCGATACGAAACAAACATCGCCGAAGGAGACGATGAGCAAGGATCCTTGAACTCTAGATGTCGAGTGAGTACAGTGAGACATATATATGTAGTTGGAGTTTTTCAGAAGATTAGTATCATAAATGTCATACATTACCTTATTGCTAAATCGTTCATTTTGTTCTTTTAATATGATGCAATGCCGAATTGTTCGTGGCTATGTGAAAACATGAAGGGGATATAACACGACTAAGGATTTTTTAATCTCGTGGCAAGTAAAAAAGAAAGCAGAAGCAGCTTCTTTTTGTCCTTTTGAACTCTAGACCTCCAATATGCCATTGAGAGAGCTGGGAAACTTCTTGTGATTCGGCGCACAACCACAATGAACTGGAATGTAAAAATAAGAAAGAGAAATCGCGATACAAGGTTTATCTTATTCACCTTTAAACTAGAGTTATATTTAGTAAAAATTCCGCTATAATTAACAAAAAATTATCAAAAATGTCATAGACTCTTTTGTACTTTTGCCAATTCAATTTTATTGGCCGAAAATCATCGATGTGGACGTCACTGTCTTACATAAGATTGCGGCGCCGACGTGCTTTATACTTTTCTTTCCTTTTTGGGTCAAGGGGGGCCGGTCCCATCGGGCCCAAGGCGAGGGCCGTTATGCCCTTGCCTAGCTAGATTTGGCGTGTTTGCCCTTGCCGGCCACATTGTGGGCAAGTGAGGGCCGCGACGTCCTCGTCGTGGCCTGCAGCCAATGAGGGTTTTGTCGCCCTCGCCCAAGATCCGAAGGGGGTCGCCAGGGTTGCTGGCCCCTTAACCTAGAAAGTAAAAAGAAAAAAAAAGAGAAAAAGGAAATTAAATAATAATTTTTTTAAAAAATTAAAATATTATTACAAAATATCCACGTCGGGCGGGTGGTAACATGTAGGACGGCTTGCATCCATGTTAGCGATTTCCGACCAATACGATCGCATTAGCAAAAGGTGAAAATGTTTAGAACTAAAATCAACAAACTTAAAAGGTTTAAAATTGAATTGACAAAAATGCGAAAGACCTATGACTTTTTTTGACAAATTTTCCGTAATTAGCACATCGAAACTCTATTTTACATCACTTAATTATAAATAAAAAGCGATAATATATAATAATAACTATTCATAGATTCAAGCCTAAATTATTAGTGAAATATGAGCTTAAATTATAAACATCATATGACGCAGGACACTCTCTCCCCTTGAGATTACCGCGGATTCTCCGGACTCCCGCACCTTGCTGTCGACGTGAGCTAACAACCACACCCCAACAAAAATTGTCATTGGTCCAAGTAGAGGTGGCCGGTTCCTAGGAACCGCCGGTTCCCGGAAAAAGGTGGAACCGCGGTTCCCTATGCGCCTTTTCCTTCCTCTTATCTTATCTTTTTTTTTTTTAAAAAAAACGGGTTGGAACCGGAACCGGCCCGCGAGGGCCGGTTCCGGTTCCGGCACCGGTTTGGAACCGTGGGCCCGGTCAACGGGCCGGTTCCGGACCCACGGGCCCAAATGGCCATATCTAGGTCCAAGCCCTTTTTGAGGTTTCACACTGGAACCTGGGTTTGCATTGGAAGAAGTGAAGTACAGAGTGTGTTGACCCAAGAAAAAAAAAAAGCAAAAGTACAATGTGTGAAATAGATTTTCTTTCCTTTCCCACTTTCTTTGACTTCTCCTTTCCTCAAAGTGGCGCGATGGAGCAAACGATCCCATCAAATCTTCTCTGGGTTCATGCAAAAGGGAGCGGACGTGAAGTCTTTGGGGGCCATAGGATTATAGAAAATGTTTCTTTTGGTTAAAGGTGGCAACTTCGTAATATGAATCCAAGAAAAATGCTCAAACTTTCTTCAAAGTCGGCAGGCGACTCGCTTTAGTCCGACCTCGATGGACCCCGATAGAATTTATATCAGGATTACATTATAGATTTTATGCACATTTGCGTCTTCTAATGTAAAAAGGATCGAGCCCTCCATTGCTTACGAACGAAAAGGCTTGATCCACAAATGGGGTCCATTCATGCATCTTTTTCGTATAGTCTTGCATTGATTTCGTGAGTAGAATTGATCAGAGAATTCATAAATCAGATAGTTCGGATGATTTCGAAAAACATCGCTTTGTGCGCGCGTGCGTTAACTCCTCACTTGGAACTCATCTACTCGTGCCCGTAACGTAGCCTTGTAACTTCTCACATAAAATAAGCGAACACAAGAGGAATGAACGTATGATTATGTCTTCTTGTGGAAGATATCCAATGACAATAGCTCCTTTAACAAACCCCACACTCAAAAACGCATTCTAGTGTCGGCTTTCCCAACAGCATGATCGTGTCTGAGAAGATAAAGGACATCGTTGTCGGACTGATGCACGGACTGTGGCGAACAATCGTATCCTGGTTCATGTCTTGTGTGATCAGAGGCTTCCGCTGTTCCATTCTCTCGATTTGGAGTCACGGACAATCCCTTGCGAATGACGGCAAGCAGAACGAAGCCGAGTGTATCTGACAATGAATTATCGGAGAAGAAGATGCATAATTGTCAGCAAGTGTCGGTTCGGTCGATCGATTGTATCGATTGTCCGGGTGTGGAGCAGGAGAATTAGATTGAAAGCGGCATAATACCTCGGCGTTGTAAAACTTGGGCGGCTCTTTAGCTACACCAAAGGAGTTTGCGGCGTTCTGATGGTCTAATGGATTCGCCGGTCGTATGAAGTCCACATCCGGTCCCTCCGTCGAGCACAGCAAGAAACCAATCACCCCACTGAGCACAGGGAGATTTTGATTCAGTCGAATCACGTTACGACGTAAAACCACATACATTTGCCTTTGTTTCCATTAAGCTGATCCTAACACACATTTTGCAGTCGAAAACATTTGAAAAAACGAAGGAAAGACGGTGCTAATCGAATCCAATCACCCGTCTAATGATCAACATTCTTTCGTTTATGTGGACAGGGCCGGATACGAGCCGAAGACATGTGTTAGCAGCGCATATAATTTGGCAAATTTGACTAAGCGAAACTCAAGCACAGTACAAAAGTATACCTAGGAAATGCAGGAACCGGTGTCCAGGCATAGTTGACGGATCCTTTGAATATATTCCGGAAAGTGTGGATGAGTTGTGGGAGGTTGAGAGAGGGAAACCACAGGCTTTCTGCTTGCATGCACATCACTCCTCCTTCCTTCAATGCTTTGGCCACCATTTCGAAGAACGGACTCCCGAAAATCTCGTGATCCAGCCCTACACAGCGCGCATTTTTGTCTAGAAAGATGTCAAGTACCTTGATTTTTTATCGGTTTCGTCTATCTTGTCTGGAGTAGAAAGAATCTAACATTTCTTCGAATATATGAGAGGGAGAGAGACAGACTTATTGGGTCGAATGCGTCTACTATGATAGCATCGTATGCACCTCCTCGTGCGGACCTCAAGAATTCACCTCCTGCAACATTTAGGATGTACAATCGAGAGCAAAAATTTACATGACAGCTATGACTCATGGAAGCAAACAGTTCACAGATTCGTCATACCATCCATTAAGTGAAGCCTTACTCGGGGGTCGTCATATCCGACCGCGACCTCCGGGAAGAATTCTCGATATACCTATAGACAACGATACACGGTTTCACCGTGCATAAAAATCACAAGTGTGAATTTTCATTCGAAATACTATGCTCAGGCCATGTCAACAACGTGTATGATCCGTATGTCGTTGGAGACGCGACCGCCTTGTGAAAACCGAGCACGAAAGAGAAGGGGCTACTTATCAAGTTGTCGCCACTCACATCGATAAGCATCATGTCCATTTCACATATATCTATTTGTGTTACTGAGGAGTGACGGGAGATCTCCCTGAGAATACCTCCATCTCCTCCACCGATCAGCAATACCTGAATGAACAGAGATGGTAAGCTATGTCGATCGAGCGTTCGATCAAAGGGTCACACAAGTCCTGCACAAATATTAACACACATATATGGATCATGTCGTCCTCTCTGATGCTGTCGGCTTCCGGAGCGATGAACTTATGGGCAGTGAATGACCACCGAGCCAGGCTTTCGTGTGTCATTACTACGAATATTTGTGACATCCTTGGATTATCCTACTCAACATATTATCTGCTTTGGCTAGTTACATATCGAGCCTCACGATTTTGTCCTTTGGCGTATAGGTGGACACTTTCCTAGGAAATCACACATCTTGGTAGTGCTCCCATCTGATCACGCTTAACTTTAAAGTTTCAAAGCTAATTATCGCCGTTACGTCAAAACGTGCCTCCGTGAGTTTGTTTTAGTTTTTATATATATATTTTAGTATCGTTTTTTCTCTGTTCAGTGTACAGTTCGGTTTATTCCTGCCCTCTTCACCATTCTATAAGTTTGCCAAGAGTCGCTCCCTTGCTGAGGCTCTCTAGCCCTGGTGATCACTCCCCGCTCTCGTCGGACCGGGTCCTTACAATGATAAAAGTCGATGATGGACGTGTCAGGAAGAGATAAATGACAGGAAGAGGGAAGAGACCTTTTGTGGGCTAGGGATGGAGCAGAGAGGGAGGTGAGTAATCATTTCCTGGTAGGCACACTCATCCTTCTCGGTTAGCTGAAGTGCACCATCAAGGACAAAAACCTTCCCATATGCTGTTGACTGCGCATTCGGAGACAGGCATCATCATCATCATCATCATCATCATCATCATCAGTTCAGATTAGTAAAAACGAGTCTCCGAGCTAGGGTTTTGCACTCTTACGTACCTCAAGAACCATCATGTGTTGGTACTCAGACTTCCCTTCAAACAACACCTTCTCTATCTTTAGAAAGTGTGCTTGTCCTGCACTACATGCAGACATATGTTGTTAAACTATCCCTTGTGTAATCATTAAAACGAAAGTTACTGTTTGGTTCGGCCCCGGTACTACCTAAGCAACTAAATTATGAACTTTGATCGAATAGCAAGATCGCGTCGGTAACACTTGAACGCCCCGTGAGTGGAGCCTTACTCGATGCACGTGACCGGGACGTGGCTTGCATGTATTTGAAATAAAAGGAAATAAAAAGAAAGATCGTGTTGGCACGCAGCAGTGCGGCGACGTGTTTGATGGCGATTAAGAGCGACTGATTACCGTGCCGAAAGCACACGGACATGAAGATCAAGGCTGAAAAAAAAAAGAGAGTTGCAGACAGCAATCAGCAAGTACGATTCTGCGGGCTAAAAAGGATTGTGAACATAAGTGGAAAAAACTTTGAAAAAATATTCCCGGTCTCCTCGACTGTTGAATGTTAATCACAGTAAAAAAAGAAAACAAATCCAATGGCATTGGAGAACTAGGAGCTTTTGAATGACAATCTCACAGCGTAAAAGCACAACGTGAACCACGCACGCCCACTCTAATAGGCCTCAATGATCGAGAACAGTCTGGAGTCTTCTTGGTTTGGGCGTCGGAATCGAATCGAAAATTGAACCGAACTATTGACACTCCAAATTTTGATTAATATCTATATTAATAGTGAACAGGAGCAAACTGCGAATTTTTTTTTAAATACTGTATGTTTAGTTAGCCTTTTACTTCTCGTTGCACACGGATTTTCCAATGCAAAAATCGAAAACGGCGGATCACTAAGCCCGACTTTTGTCCTTGCTCCACGGATGGTTAGCGTACGATTAATGATATCGGCCTAGGTTGGCGGCGACACGTGAGCGAAAATGTTTTTCTTAGTGACAAATAATGTATGTGTTCCGACGAAAAGAAGAGGAACAGACCACGCATTTTGTAATCCAAATAGCTGATCGAGATTACCCCTAACAATGTGTTTCCCCTGAGCGGAATGTCGTTCACAAGAAAAGGAGGAGCTCGCGCTGGAGGGAACAAACAATACCTGGCCACAAGGGACTGTCCTCGGCAAACCATCCCGGAAACAGGGGGTTTCTCAGATCGTTGCCGTCGTCGTCGTGTTCTACGTCGTCTTCCACGATGGGGTTTGCAGTTGCATCGGCAAGAACCCCGTTCTCGCGATCCCTTTCTTCGCCACTGCGCTTGCCCTTCTCTCCTTTGGCCATGATGCTGAAAGATCACGAGACTCCCTCGATCATAGCTCCGGCGGACGATGCTACTTCCTTCTTTCCACGAGGCTGTGGCTTCTCTGTCGGCCTGCTCGGCATCTATCGGCGCATCCTTGGACAACACGTTCGTCCCTGCCGATGGACGCGACCACGGGACCTTACCGGGGAAACTCTCTCAGGCGCTCTGCGAAGAACCGACACGCGATACTGAAAGACGGAGAGTGTGGCCGCCTCGCCATCACCGAAACTAGAGGAGAGGAGGGGATGAGCGAGAGAGCCTTGCGAAGATTTCTTTATATAGCGGGGGTTGTTTTTTTTTTTTTTTTGGGTTCCGCAGGAAGCTGCTTTTCCCATCATTGTGTATTAGCGAGTACGTTACCAAATGAAGCAATGGCGATCGGGGTACACGTGGGGTCTACGCTCTAATCAAAGCGATCTTATTCTTCTTAGAACAAACTAGATGAAGACCGACAACTACCGTAGGAGGTAAAGGGTACACCAAAGTTAGGAGATACACATGATTTCATCCTTGAATCCCAAGGCATTCTTGAGAGAGAGAGAGACTGTGTTTTTGTGAATCAAGCAAAAATTGGAATTTCTTTTGTGTGTGCTTGGTTTACATGCGCATCAAAGGCCAATTGATCATCATTGTCAAATACACGTGTGACGCCTTAGAACGTCACGTCCAATACGCATCCCTTCCGATTATTACTCATCGTGTTTATTAAGCATGTGGAAGCACAGTCAAACATTAAAAATATCCCTTATAAGAAAACCGCACGCGTCTAATTAATGTATATATGCCTCTTTGTTTATGTTTCAGTTTTACAACTTTACTACACCGTCCAGGTAAAATACAGGATACAAAAGTTCTAGGAAAGGCCAGGGTCATCTCATCTCCAGCACTGCTACTAAGCCCAAAAAAACCGTTTGTGCAAAAGTCAAGCTCGACACTATGGGTCGACAACCTCACCCATCGATGTGTCATCGTCACCGTCAAAGTCCCTTAATGGACCAACCAACTTACCATCGATGTTCAAGTGCCAAGCGACAAAATGATAGGGAGTCCACTCCATAAAACTCAGGTCGGCCTGTGAGATAGAACTACACTTAGTCTGTGCTATGTCTCATTTGGGTATAAGCACACTTTCATAGACACACGAGTAGTACATGGGAGCTCCATAAAGCATTGGGAGTGGATGATACATTCTACGTGTCTAAAAAAAAATGAAGTGAGTTGAAGCCCAGTAAATGAAATCCTTTAGTCTAGGCTAAGAAACCGCCTTATGATAAACGAGCATGCATGACGAGCACATGAGTAATTGTTTTACCTTTCCCAATATGTCATGCAAAAGCGATCTAATAACAACATGCACAACATTATTTCATTCATGTACATACGGAAGGCATAATCTATTTTGAGGCAACGTGATCCCTAATTAATTCTGTCATTGACATGAGTGCATATATGCATTTATATATCCGCATAAACATGCATTGAGTATTTTACTTCCCCTCTCGAACACGCCCGAAACATCTCGACACACGGGGCATCCCGACTCCCGAGGCATCCCCGAACACTTCCCTGAGTATCCCGACACGCGAGACATCGTTATTAATTTATGGGTGATGCGAACATATTATTCTCACGAAATCTACGATGAAAATTAATTACATGCATATCAACGCATATACCTTCCTTCTTCCTTATTATCTAAACAACAATACAATAAATGCTTTAGTCAAGTAACCGAGTGATAACCAACACGTATTCTCAGTAAGCATGTGGATATAAGCAGAAAGTGGCAATATTCACGTGGTAATATGTGAATATGATCTGTAAATGGTAACAAGTGAATACCATCAGTACATGATATAAGTGACAACAAGTGAATATCATCAGTAACGTGATAACAAGTGAATATCGTCAGTTCGTGATAATAAATGTATATCTTCAATACATGATAACAAGTGAATATCATCAATACGTAATAACAAATGAATATCATCAGTACGCGAGTATTCCTTACAAGTGTCAAGATTATGAAAATAATATTTTCAAGACCAATTTCGTCATTTTCACATACAACATGCTACCACACCTCGAGGAAATCAACCAAAAACAACTTAACACATACGAACTCATAAACACTAGTTGGATTATCACAACTTTTCAACATACCACTAGCGCAACTTGCTCACATTTACCTTCAAACTTAACTAAATCTAAAATTAACAAACACCAACCTACCAATTCAAGAGTACTAATTAGATTTACCTAAACAGCCCTCGGAGCTTTCACTTACCTCGAACAAAATTTGAATAACCAAAACCTTTAACCACCTTGTAACCCTCGAAAGATGGAACTTTGGTTTTTCAATCCAAGGATTGGAAATTGGGAATGGGAGATGAAAGATTCCTTTGAAGTTTGAAGATGTGAAAAGGTTTGTACGGCTAAGGTAAAAGGAGCTTAAAAAGAAAATAATTAACCAACATAAAAGTGATGACTTGGATGTTAACATGCTAGGTGTAAAGTTAGGGGGTTATATGTGGCACGTTTACAAAGTTCCATCTATGATGTAAGAGGGGATGACTCATATTAGCAGTAATCATGGCTTAGTCTTTAGATGTCAAAAGTAACATAAGTGTCTCAATTTAAAAGAGGCAAATTGCCTAACATGCAACTCTTAAAAGGACAAGTGGTTAATAGGTGGCTTAATGTGGATGGTAAGAAAGTGATCATGGTAAGAAAAAGTCCTTCACGTGAGTGGTTTCTAATAATATAAACGAATCACTATTTATATTACTTAAGGCTTAAAATAAATAATGTAACTCATGGCACCTTGAATCTGCTAAAATTATGGGTAAATTATTTCCGATGCTAGGAAAATCTCGATTTAGTAAATTTAAAATTCTATAATCATAAGAAAAAAACATCATAAGTGTTAAAATTTATGTACGGTACTCACTTTAATTTAGACAACATATAATTCTTGGAAAGCTTTCGGTATCATTAAAGGGATGTAAAACGACTGAATCACAAACCGAAAAAAAACATCACAAAATTACACATGTGAAACCGAAATATGTACATACCTGTGGGTGACGATTTAGTTCAACATTAGAACAATTCGATATGCGAAGGGTCAAAAGTGAATGATACCTCTGGTGAATTAGGTTAAGATGTCACAAAAATCATTGAAATGAAATTAAAAAATAAAAAAATCTAGGATTGGTCCATGAAAATAGAAAATAGATAGGAAAAATTTTAATAAAAGGCATGGAGTTGATCTTATTTAAAAAAAAGGCATGGAATGCCTTTATTGTATCAAATAAGGGCATGAAATGGATATTATTTTAAATAAGGGCCAAGTATCTTATAAATCTAAAAAAAAAAAGCCGACTCACGGGTTAGTAGGGGCATTTTGATCATTTAGTACTTTATTATTTCATTATTTGTTTTTTTATTTTTTTATTTTTTTTTCAAAAATTAAAAAGAAAGTAAAAGTGAAAAAAAATAAGAAACATAGGCGGGAGGCTCCAGTAACCCTCCCACATGTATTTTTCCTTTTTTAAATTTTTATTTTAATTTAACTAAAAATTATTTAAAATTTTAGTTTGACGAAAATACCCTCGATCGGACGGTATATTTAGTCGGTAGGCGAAGTGAGGTTCTTATTTGAAACAGATCATGGCCATTTTAGGCCTTATTTGAGATAATGAGATCATTTCGGGCTTTTATTTGAAATAAAGTTTATTTTGAATCTTTATTTGATAAAATAAGATCACTTGGGCTTTTTGAAAATTTCCCGAATATATAAGATGAGTGGGCTCAGGGTTCGGTATGAGGCCCGAAAAAGGCCCAAAAGAGGCCTCGTGGGCCCAAATTAATCAGTGCGACTTCCATTCAATCTTCTCTCTTCTTCCTCATCCATTTTCGCGCGCTCCTGCAACACCTCCGGCTCTGCGCAAATTTCTCTCTCTCTCTCTCTCTCTCTCTCTCTCTCGACACCGCCTTCTTCTCCAACCGATATGCCAACACTCTCCCTCATCGCCATGGGAGAAGACCATGCATCGCCGCCACGTTCACTTCTCGGCCGCCTCGTCCCGGTTCCCTCGCCAATTCCCCAAGTCCTTCTCGCTCCGCCGCAAGATCCCCTGGTGGTACCAGACCCTAGACCCCGGGAGCGAGTTCATCGCGCGATGGAACCACGTCTTCCTCGTCTCCTGCCTCATCGCCCTCTTCATCGACCCGCTCTACTTCTTCGTCCCCCTCGTCGGCGGCCCCGCCTGCGTCAAGATCGACTTCGGCTTCGGGGCGATCATCACCTTCCTCCGCACCATCGCTGACTTGTTCTACCTGATGCACATGGTTCTGAAGTTCAGGACCGCGTTCATCGCTCCGAACTCCCGGGTCTTCGGGAGGGGCGAGCTGGTCATGGACGCCAGGGAGATCGCGATTCGGTACTTGAGGACGGATTTCGTCATCGATCTCGCCGCGACGCTTCCTCTTCCCCAGGTCAGCGCGATTTTAAACGGAATTTTCGGTTTGAATCGTTTGCGTTGAGAAGAGTGCTTACCTAGGGGGTGATATGTTCGACAGAAATTCATTAGTTCATCGATGGAGTTGTTTTTTCAAGTTCTATTTCAGTAGTTCATGTCTGAAGTTTTCGCAAATGAGGAATGGTTGAAATGTAATGTTGCAATTCAGATGAAGCTCATGAGCAAATGAGGTAACAGGTCGCGGGAGTATGGCTATAAAATACGGATTGAGGTGGGAGCTTGAAAGAATTACGAATGAAGTTCTCTTCAGCAGAGTTTTTTCGCTTGGCTCAATGAGAAGGAAGAGGTGTTGTAACTAGGGCTTTACATAGCATGAAGATGAACATACACCTGTGTCAATGTCAATAAGTATGCAACTAAATATTCACAAAGTTTGTGCTATTACTTGGAGACGGAAGTTGTGTTTTGATAGCGCATGACTTAATCCTACTTTGAACTTGATTATTTCAAAAGCTTAAGGAATGTTAGCCAGTAGTTTGAAGTGTGTCTTCGTATCTAGACTGTTCATTCAGATGTTCTTGTCGCACCTCTGACTTGCCATACACCTGACTCTTTGTAGATTGGATGGTTATATCGCTTTCGCTCAATGACATGTCTTTCTACTTCTATAGACTTGGATCTTCCTTTGTAATTTCAAATTAACATGTTTGTCTGCTGAAATGCTGCTTAACTGCCACCTTACACAATTCTCAAGACAGGCAAAAGATGTGTTTTCTGTAATATTTCTATGTACGGCCATTGATGTTTTCCCCTTTGGCAGATATTTATTTGGTTCATTATCCCAGCAATACAAAATCCTACATCTGTTCGTGCCAACCACACGATCTCTCTTATTGTTCTCGTTCAATATTTTCCTCGATTTTTCCTCATTTTCCCGCTGCATAGACGGATTGTGAAAACAACTGGGGTGATAGCCAAGACTGCCTGGGCAGGAGCAGCATACAATCTCGTTCTCTGCACACTAGCTAGTCATGTAAGTATCTTTTTACTACTTTGTGTTATATCACTGCAGAAGTGGATGCGTGCATATTTTTATTGCTTTTAAATTTTGTCATGTAAGCGCACTTATGGTCATAGTTGTCCCACTCTCTGGTGCAGGTTATAGGATCAGTATGGTATTTATGGTCCATTCAGAGGCTGAATTCATGCTGGAGGATAGAATGTGAGAAGGAAATGAACAACACCCATTCTCCACCTTGTAAACAGCGGTTTTTTGATTGTACCACCTTAGATGACCCTCAACGCAAGTTGTGGTTGAATTCCAGTCGGGTGTTGGCCAATTGTGATGCTTTGAAAGATGATTTCCATCTTCAGTTTGGAATATTTGCTAGTGCTTTCACAAATGAAGTAGCTTCGGCAGATTTTATCGAGAAATACTTCTACTGTCTCTGGTGGGGCTTACGGAACTTGAGGTATGCAGTCGCCAATTTCGCTTTCAAAGTTCATGTAAATGGGTGGCTAGATGTGGCTTATGAGTCGACCATCCATAAACAGATTATTGCTGTGCTGCTGAGCTCACGGGATGATTTAGTTTTAGCTTTTGAGGTGCAATGTGCTGGGTTATGTCAATGCAGTTTGAGTATGCTCATCAGCTCAGTGAATGTTATATAGGTTTTGTTGGCCAACGATACAATACAGGTTCAAATGACATGGATGCAATTTACTTTTACAGTGCATTTCAGAAGAAAGTTTTCTTGACTCAAAATCACTGAATCTTGCAAATTAAAGTTCTCTCTTTCTCTGTGTGTGTGTGTGTGTGTGTGAACACACACGTATCTAGGATATGGGGGAATGTCTATTTGCTGGAGATTCTATTGCAGTCTTACTTGTTAATTTTTGGCCTATGAAGTTTGGTAGTCCCAGTCTTTACAAATGCAAAATAGGTGATGTGCCAGGTCCTTTCTTGTACTCATAGTGTTTTTCTCACTGGCAGTTCATATGGGCAGAGTTTGATGACTACCACTCTTAGTGGTGAAAATTTGTTCTCCATATTTATCTGCATTGCGGGTTTGATTTTCTTCTCGCATTTCATCGGAAACATGCAGGTTTGTGCCTTTGTTGTATTTGTTATGTATTTCGTTTGTAATGTGATGGTCAAAGCTGCTTAACCTGTACTGTGCCACGGACTGAGCGCCAGTGCATCAGTTTTTAGTTTTTAAATCAGTTGGGCCACTTTCGTTGTGGTGCCAACATTAGTCATGGCCACGGGCTGGGGACCGCCGATTCCGGTTTATGAACCGGCGGTTGCGGTTCCAATTTAGGGGGAACCGAAACCGAGCCCTTTGAGTGGCGGTTTCGGTTCCGGTTTTGAACCGACGGTTATGGGCCGGTTTTGGGCCCTGTTCCTATTCAAAACCGAAAATGGAACCTCCGGTTTCAGTTCCGATTTTTGAGTTTAAAAATTAAATTGTAATGAATTTGTAATAAAATTGTAATCAAATTATCAAATAATGAATTATGAAATAAAAGAAAATAATGAATTATCACTTGCACTTGCCATTTTTTTTTTTGATATAGAAAAAATACATGGTATAACGCAAAAAATATAGGGTATGAAAAATGAATTTGAAATAGGGAATTATTAAAGGAGATAATAAATAAAGAAAATAAGGAATTAGAGAATAAGAAAAATTGGATGAGATGGTGTGAAAATAATGGATTAAGAAAAATTGAAAAAAAAAAATATTGAATAAGAAATGAAAAAAATGGTGTGATTGAATAATTGAAGAAAAGAAAATAATAAATTGGATGTTGTGAATAATTGAGAGTTAGAGAGAATTTGAGAGGATTGAGATGAAGAGAGAATTTGTGTGAAAAAAGAGAGATGGGAAGGGGTAAAAAAGAAGAAAATTAGGTGGGGAGTGGTGACCAACGGTCACCAAAAAGAAAGAGCCATTGGCAATGGCTCTTTCTTTTTTTTTATTTTTATTTTTAATATTTTTTTTATCCCCATTTTTTCACGGTTTGGAACCGGCACGGAACCGCCGGCTCCGGGCTTGGTTCAAGGTTTGAAGAAACCTTAACCGGGCCCTTATGTCACGGGCCGGTTCCGGGTTGGAACCGTGGGCCCGATCAATGGGCTGGTTCCGGGTTTGACCCGGGTCGGTTCCGGTCTCAACCCGGCCCGTGGCCATGACTAGCCAACATAGCAGAAGCACTGATTTATTGATCTTTTCTGCCTTTCAAGTCTCTTGCTTCTTTCGACCAATAAAAAAAAAAAGGTCTCTTGCTTCTTGTGTTTGGCATTTCTGGAGTCATAGACTTAGCAATCAGTAAATGGTGACATATCCTTAAGCAGATGAGCTGTCATGCAGGTGCATACTATAGATTATAGCCTTTTTCATTGGCTTTCCTTTCTAATGAAAATAACAATGGTTAAGCATATTCGTCTTTGGTACTTCTAGAGCTGAGAAGTCCCAGAAATAAATATAGATACTAATTGAAAGGAGGGAGTATTTATGGGAGTGTTTGCCCAGTTCATTGTCTTGCTTATTAATCACGAATGTTGAATCAGGTTTTCCAATATCATATGATAGAATATCTTGTATGTAAAGATATGTTATCATTTTTCTTGCTGCAGTGCTGTGCTCTTGTGGAGTTTTATCTTTAGCTGTTTAAAACTTGTGACACCAATTATTTATAAAAGCTCCAGAGTTGTGGAAGCTTTGTAGCCCAGTGAGGGAAGCATGTTGTTTAACCAGTAACTTAACGGCCGCTGTCATTTTTCCAACAGTCTCATTGACATGTATGAATTAGTGTTTAAGATTTGCCCGCTGCTTACAGTACTCTCTTGAAAAATTTTTGTTTTCTAAAGACATATTTGCAATCTTCAACGGTAAGACTTGAAGAATGGAGAATTAAACGGAGAGATACAGAGGAGTGGATGCGGCATCGTCAACTACCTCCAGAATTGCAAGAACGTGTCCGCCGGTTTGTTCAATACAAATGGCTTGCCACAAGAGGTGTCAACGAGGAAACCATTTTACAATCCTTACCTCTTGATCTTCGACGCCAAATTCAAAGGCATCTTTGTCTTGCCCTTGTTCGCCGGGTAAGATTTCTCAGTCATTGCATCTAACATTTGAAAGCATAAGTTATTTGAGGAAAAATATTTTGAGAGTCAGTGTTTTATCATGGCTTGCCAGAACTTTTATCATAGTGCTGGAATGTTTTGGATTTTACCACCAAGTCCAGTTCATTGACTTTATGCAAATGATATCTAGAATAGCATCTGATAGGTTACGGATATAGATGTCAAGTTATTTCTGTTTTTCCTTTCCGTTCATGTACATACCAAGGTTTAATTGCAGTTTAGTTAAAGCATACAGCTATTTGAAAATTGAAACACAGTAAGACCAAGGGCTGCCGTCTTCTTGGTGATGAGGCAGTACCTGAAGTCACTGTTCTCAAAAAGAAAAGTATAGCTTTCTGCTTTCTGAATTCTGATTTGGATGTGCTACGGGAAAATTGACTGTTGAGAATTGCATCCTCGTCTGCTTCAGGAGGACCTTCATGATGGGATCAGCTACCTTTAGTGAATTTAAGACGGTTGCCTGTTCATAATACTGTTCGACATAGTTTAACATATATGTTGGAGAATAAGTGATCTGGTTCTCTACTTCCAACAAAAGAGGGAGCATTAGGATCTAGATTTTATTTAACGGAAACAATTAGGTGCTTGGAGTTATTTATCCAGTCTCATCCTTCTGAAGACATAAACCAACTTGAGCAAATCTGAATTGTTTTCTTTTCTATCTAGGTCCCTTTCTTTGCACAAATGGATCATCAGCTCTTAGATGCTATATGTGAACGCCTAGTCTCATCCTTGCATACTAAAGACACATTCATCGTCCGAGAGGGCGATCCGGTGAATGAGATGCTTTTCATCGTAAGGGGCGAAGTAGAGAGCAGCACCACAGACGGTGGGAGAGTAGGATTCTTCAACTCCATCACCCTTGGAGCCGGGGACTTTTGTGGTGAGGAACTGCTCACTTGGGCGTTGGTGCCTACTTCGAACCTCAACCTACCATCCTCAACTCGAACAGTTAAAACCCTCACTGAAGTGGAGGCATTTGCGCTGAGAGCCGAGGACCTGAAGTTTGTCTCTACCCAATTTAAGCGCCTCCACAGCAAGAAACTCCAACATGCTTTCAGGTATCCATACTTATTCTGTGAGATATTCGACTGGAGAAATGATTCACTTGCTTCGAAGATGTACAAACTTTTCCACGTTCTTGCGTGTTCCAAAAAATTTAAACTGAGATTGATTGTGATGTAAAAACGCTTTCAGGTATTACTCCCACCAGTGGAGGACCTGGGGGGCGTGCTATATGCAAGTCGCTTGGAGAAGATTCAAGAAGAGAAAGCTAGCGATGGAGTTGGCCAGACATGAGGACGCCTATTACATGAACAGAGCGGACAATGAGAGTGAGTATGGACACGAGAGCTCTGATGGCGACGAGGAGTTGAGTCAGTTGACTGACAATGTGGCCGGCACTCAACATTTTGGTGCTACAATACTGGCTTCCAAATTCGCTGCCAACACGAAAAGAGGGGCCAACCAGAAGGTCACCATGCTGGATCCTCAAGAACTGAAGATGCCCAAACTGTTTAAACCTGACGAGCCTGATTTTTCCAGAGACCTCGGAGGGAGTTAACTTTGTATTGCCTACTATCATCACACGACAGCCGTAATTGCACCACCTCGCCTTGTCCTCGCCCTCCACAAGCGGCCAATCCGTGGTACTATAGATCAGGCAAAACCAGTCCGCTCAAGTTACCGATTTCAGCTTGTCCTTACTTGATCCTTGAAAGAGTTGACTCAAAACGTGTATGTGTTATCTTAACCACTGGCGTTGAAAGTTCTTCAGATTTTGAAAAGGATCACTAAACATGCTTGATATCGCTAACTATGAATATTTCTATGGCTACATTACCGTTGCTAGATGCATTGGACGCTCTCCTAAAGTCACCGGAATTGGCTTTCGATAAGGACGTACGATCCAATTCCTCTATTTCCACCGTTCAAATCGGTTATTATATGCTATTTATGACGGGGTAATTTGACCCCGTTCGCTTAAATTAATCCCTACGATGCATGCAAACCGTCGCATCTCTGTGCCCCGATTAAACTCCGCTCGTGGGGTGGTGGCGGGCACGCCAAGGTGAGACGTTGTAACAGAAAATGCGTCGCATCCAAAGGAAACACTCAATTACTCAACTAAAAGAGTCGACAATCATATGCCTCATTTGTTGTCCAAATCAGATAGTTTTCTCACGATTTCCACGAGGTTATATTAGATCGAGATGGGCGAGCATTTAGTCACACGATTAACTTCTGCAGACGTGTTCCCCGTTAAAACAGTATTGTGCTGATGTACACTTTTGTCCGAAATGCAATGCCTCCCGCTTAATGAGCAAATTATACAATCTAAACAACGATTAAAACAATCGAGAAGGTCTCGTTCCCAACTTCGGCATCTCAAATGGACTCTCCATCCCGTTTCATTTCCCCAAAAGACGGGGATTGCTGGGTGCTTGTGCTTGTGCTTCTCCTCGAAAGGGGCTCATCACGATTTCTGACCCCGAAAAACTCCAAAGCAAAAGGTGGTGTAATGCTCAGTTCGAGCAAGATTCCATGCTCTTTAAGTCTACCGTCTTCCTCCTGCTCTTCTACTTCATTGCCTTTCCCTTTTATAGGACAAACAAGATTTTAGTTTCTCAACATTTTGACTTTTGCCTCCACAGACCCGGCTCGTTCTGTGCGCGGGGTCGGCGTCTCTGAACTACACCCATCGTGCCGTCCGAATTCATCTCCTCGATCCGATCAAATAAATGGCTATTCCCTCCGTCTTTACGGAGGAACATAAAAAGTGGAAGAAAGGGGGTAAATCGAGATTCTTACGTGGATCGACATGGCGGTATGAACTAGGTGCCAGCTTTTTGTAGGTGGTGACCGTGCCATGACAAGTTATGAATGGGATTCGCTCGTGTTATAGACCTTCACAAGTTATTTTTTACTTGTATAGGAAAGAGACCAGACCACTCGTCGCAAGAGCAGCCATTTTGCTAATTACTACCGTACGTCCGTGCCCCTCCCCGATCTTCACTTGTCGTTTTGTCCCCGTCCGTGCCTGGATTTTCACAGAAATGTGGTTTTAGGTAGGTTTGAATTGTGGATGACGTCGCTCGACATTCTTGTTATTCCATTGGAAAACGTAATTTAGTGTGCTTTCTTGCGAGGAAGCGATAATCTCAGTCTCTCTCGCTCGCCACCTTTCGAAGCCACGATCCACTAAACGCCATGTGGAGAGAGAGAGAGAGAGAGAGAGAGAGAGAGAGCGCTCGTCAAATCTATTCGTTGTCCAAGTTTCTTGTCTCTGACCCGTTTCTTCTTTTTGGGTTTTGGACTTTCATGCAGAGAGTCCTGATGACGAAGGCAATCCCAGTCTCCGGGCGAAAAGGTCGTCTCGAGACGTGATAAGAACGTGTGTGGTAGATGCTCCTGCTCCCTGTTAATAAGGAAAAAGCTCTCCTTTTTCCCTTCTGCATCCGAAAAGGGAAACCTATACACTTTACTCTGTTTTGCAGAGTGAGCCATGGCTGCTCGCAGATTGTCGTCGTTGCTTACTCGTTCACTCTCTGCTTCGCGGCTTCTCTCTTTCAGGTGACCACCTTCTCATTACTGAGTTTTAGGCAAGACCCTTCAAAGAAAGGGTTCAGTAGGAATTAGTTTCTGAAACCTATGACTGTCTGGTCCTTTCCTTTCTCACCCTGCATGGCGCACAAGGTAGATGACGAACGTCTAGTCTGATTCCACTCTTGGCTTCGTAGATTCTGATGTTGTTTCTTGATTGGGGACTGCATAAATTGGAAGAAAGGCCTGTAATAGGTGGTCCCACGGACTCAAATTGGCCTGGAGATTTGTGAGATTTCGGTTCCAAGAGATGGGTTCTTGATAAGGATTTGATGTTAACTGAGACTTGTGTTGTTCTCTAAAGACTTTAGCTTTTGGAGCAATTTTAACATGGTTTTAGCAGTAATCGTCTTTTATCTGCTCTTGATCAAATTGTTATGTAAATGCCATTAGCTTCAATTCTCTCTCCTTCTTATTTCCACCATATTCAGTTTTTCCTTTGAATTCATTTCTCATGTGATGAGTTCTGCTCGCTTGTTGGTTCTTTTGTATGATTAGGGAGAAACCATTGTCTGGGAAGTAGCACCAGCAACTACAGCACTGCAGCTGCAGTCGAAGAGCTGATTGCTCCACCCATCCAAGTAAGTTACACGCAGCATCTGATTAATGGGCGCTTCCTGGATGCGGCGTCAGGTAAGTAACACTAATTGGAAAGTAATGGGCGTTAGCTTCAATTGCTTGGTTTGTTGTTTGCAGATAGGATTCCTGCATGTAGTTGTTTCAACATAGATCTGAAAGTTGATTCTATCTCAGGAAGAACTTTCCCGACGTATGATCCTCGTACTGGGGATGTCCTTGCTCATGTTGCCGAGGGCGATGCTGAAGATATTGACCGTGCTGTGGCGGCCGCTCGCAAGGCTTTCGATGAAGGACCGTGGCCAAAGATGACTCCTTACGTGAGAATGAAAAATTTACAGCCATGATTTTTCCATCTATTGCATCCATCAGTTGTTACATATTGAGTTGATACATGTTTTGATGGTGTACCTGTGCTTGCCTCCAGGAACGATCAAAAATACTGCTGCGCTTCGCCGATTTGGTTGAAAAGCATAACGACGAGCTTGCAGCTCTGGAGACCTGGAATTGTGGAAAGCCTTATGAGCAGTCTGCCAGATCTGAATTGCCGATGCTGGCGCGTCTCTTTCGGTATTATGCTGGTAAGGAATGATGCGTTCTTTCTACGTCATTACCATTTGACTAGCCTGTCTTGTCAATGTTTCTGATTCTTCTTCTCCTATTGTAGGTTGGGCCGATAAAATCCATGGGCTGACAGCCCCGGCCGATGGAAATCACCATGTGCAAACATTGCATGAACCAATTGGTGTTGCTGGGCAGATCATTCCATGGAACTTTCCTCTTATCATGTTCGCTTGGAAAGTTGGACCGGCATTGGCATGTGGTAACACAATTGTCCTAAAGACTGCAGAACAAACACCTTTGACGGCACTGTATGCTGCAAAACTCTTCCATGAGGTCTCTCTCTCTCTCTCTCTCTAAGACACTGAGGCATAATTTGTCCAGACTCGGGCTGAGCCTATTTCGATATTAATATACATTTTGATTGGAACTTTTTCTGTTTACAACTCATAAGTCTCTGAGGTCTGCATGGCCATTGCCACTCTTTATCAGACTACACAGAAAATTTAGTTGAGAGCTGGTATCTTGAGACACTTTATTTATTAGTCCAGACTCAGTCTGAGTTTAGCTGCTAGATGAGCCCTCCGCAAATGAGTATGTCACAGCCGATTTGGTTTATTGGTGCATTATGTCTTTGTAGTCCAAATTTTTAAAGCAGTGAGCGTGGATTCAGGTCAAGTCTTGGTCCTATTGGCAAAAGAAAATGCCTTGCACTTACAGTATAGGTGGAAAGATAATTGGCATATCTTAACTTTGAAAAACGAGGATGTAACTCTTGCAGAAAGCCAAACAAACAGACTGTTCTAATTACCTTTCAAATTATACAAGGAGCTCTTACTTGTGCAAGAGAGCTCTGATTTGCCAAGGTTCATTCTTACTTTACTGAAGTGATTGTGTTTGTGATAGGCTGGACTTCCTCCTGGTGTTCTAAATGTTGTTTCTGGCTATGGTCCTACAGCTGGTGCAGCTCTTGCAAGCCATATGGATGTGGACAAGGTATATTAAACCAATCCACTGAAATTACTAGCTGGGATTGCTTGGTAATCTGAAAAAGATAATTCAACTAATATAGGCCAATTTTACGAGTACTTGGTATAGGGAGTTAAGGTGTTATAATTTGAAGAAATATGAGGAATGGATATGCCGCAGTGTGGATGTAATGCTGGTGCTCTCAATGATCTTTAACATGCAAGTCCTTCTTTTCTACTATGTGTTTCAGGATTCTTGTGCAACACAGTGAAAGAAAGAAAAAAAAAAAAAAAACCTCTTTCGAATGATGGCATAAAAATAATCCTTTTTGTGGTATTCTGATTTAAGGCAAAGCATCCTACTTTTTATTGGATATCATGGGCATCCAAACCTTCTTTTCTACTAATCCCTATGAATATTCACCAACTGCCCGTTCCATGAATGTAAGCATTGTACTCTAGAAGGAAGTGATCAAAGGATTCTAGATGAGAAAGACAGCCTATTCTTTCACGATGGCTTTTAGCAAAGCGCCTCTTTCTCCTAATGGATATACAAATATCGTGAGTTCTTTCTGAGATCTTATGTCTACTTGCTTCAAAAAGCTGAAACATTTAACTTTAATCCATAGTGGATTGGCATTTTTTGATGGACTAGTATGAATTTATAGCAGCTACGTAGCTTGAAAAGATTCTCATCCAAGAATGTCAGCTCATCTAGGCTCCATGATAGCACATCATCTAGCTTCATTTCATAATTTTGAGAAATTAAAATGAATACTCCGAGCTTGGGCATATGCACCTTTTAAGGCAAAAAAACTTGTGTTCTGCCGTGCAGCTCGCCTTCACTGGATCGACTGAAACTGGCAAGATTGTTCTGGAATTGGCTGCAAGGAGCAATCTGAAGCCTGTGACATTGGAACTAGGGGGCAAGTCGCCTTTCATAGTCTGTGAAGATGCTGATGTTGATAAAGCCGTGGAGCTTGCACACTTTGCTCTTTTCTTTAATCAGGTCCGTCCGTCTGATCTTAGTAGTGTGACAGTTAGATGGGATGAAAAAGAAGTTGCCATAGATGAATGAATGAAGGGATATATAAACAGGGGCAATGCTGCTGTGCTGGGTCTCGTACATATGTACATGAACGAGTGTATGACGAGTTCGTAGAGAAGGCAAAAGCTCGGGCACTGAAACGTAGTGTCGGTGATCCTTTCAAGAAGGGTATCGAACAAGGTCCTCAGGTACGAACCTTTTCAAACCTCTCAATTAGTATATGACCTGAAAGCTTGCTGCAGCTTTGCTGTTTCGATACAATCTGTCATAATTACATCAGAGTTTGCACTTAGAGCTTTCGATTGAAGCTGTTATGACCTTGTGATGTCATATCTCCTAGATTGATGTGGAGCAATTCGAGAAGGTGCTTAGGTACATAAGAGCTGGCATAGATGGCAATGCGACTCTTGAATGTGGAGGCGAGAGATTGGGCTCCAAAGGTTTCTTTGTTAAGCCAACAGTTTTCTCGAATGTCCAGGTATTGCTCGGTCATTGTGTTGCTGGTTCCCTTGTGCATCGATAAAGTGTTACCTAATTGGTAACCCTGTGCGAGACTTTTGTCATTCAGGATGATATGCTGATAGCAAATGATGAGATCTTCGGCCCTGTGCAGTCGATATTGAAATTCAAGTGAGTGAAGAGCTTTCTATCTACGTATTGCGGGGCTTGCTCCTTTATGTTGGATGAATAATACTCAAATATCACTATAGGCTTCAATGAGTTATTATTTTTTTTTCTAAATCTGTGAAATGACAATTACTGAACACCTTCCCTGTATTTGTCCATCTTGTTCTCAGTTCAATTTCCGTTTAGCACTGTGTAACTAGTTATATTCCCTTGAGCAGGGACCTCGACGAAGTCGTCCGAAGGGCCAACACTACGCGTTATGGTCTAGCTGCGGGTGTCTTCACTAAGAACATAGACGTAGCCAACGCTCTATCACGGGCTTTGAGGGTCGGGACTGTATGGATCAATTGCTTCGACGTCTTCGACGCGGCGATCCCATTCGGCGGTTACAAGATGAGTGGGATAGGAAGGGAGAAGGGGATCTACAGCCTCAATAACTATCTGCAAGTCAAAGCCGTCGTCATGCCTTTGAAGAATCCGGCTTGGCTGTAAAAGCTCAGCAAAATGAACTGTTGCAACCAAACACGGCAGACAGCAAGTGAGACTGTACATTGTGCGTGCATTGTTAGTAACTGTCTGAGTTAATAATGCTCTCTCTCTCTTTCCCTCTGTGATGAAATTATATCCTAAAAGACCTTTTGAGCCCATATGTAGTCTAGCTACTTATACGTGTTGCGCGGAACCAAGCGATCGAACAATAAATAAACGAACAAGAAAATAAATCGGACACTGGATGTATGTGGTTCGGTCGTAGAGACCTACGTTCACGGAAAGAAGAAAGAACGAATTTCACTATGAATCAAGCGATATACAGAAATTTCATAACCACATTCGAGTCACTCAAATACTTTCAATGTTTTTAAAACCCCAATTACATCCAAGAATGCATGTAGTTTTTAGCCCTTAATTCCTAACGAAATAATTTCTCAATGTGACAAGGAAATTACACAAATCTAACCTCAAGATTTAATCGGCTTCAACACTTGAATTCTTGATGTAATTCCACGAACAAAACGAAGTCCCAATGTCAAGCACTCGCTTAGAAACCGGCGCTTCAAGAACTTCTTCTTGGACAAAATATCACGAAGACTCGCTACGCCCCCTCGTCTAACGAAAACAGAATAGATATATACGAAAAGTGGGTCCGAAGAGCAAAACCAATCAAGAGAAATCCTTCGTGGAGTGAGTCCAGCGTGGCGAAGGTAATCTATGATTTCCTTTTCTTCTTTCTGATCAAAAAAGTCAAACTGAACTATCCAAGTCCAAACTCTTTTATATTTTTCTTAGCAATAACTTCAAACAGTGAAGTATATCCCGTATTTGTATATTCCAATGGATATCCAGCAGGCCTTCAATCCTTATCTTGATACCAACACGGAGACAACTTCCTTCTGTGACTTGGATTAATACCGAACATGAATTGTACTTTCCACGGTAAACATCCACATATATAAGAAAATTTCACATGTTTCGCTCACGGAGCTTAAACAAACTCGGGACATATTTGAACATCCTATCCAATCTGGTCATCTTTTTCCATCATGTCCTGACATTGAATTGCTCGGGCATTGACCTTCCTTCGGACCGAGACGGTGCTGTGGTTCGATCAGGTTGAACCCGCGGGCCCAGTCCGGTCCGGTCTTGCTGCAAAAGCATCGGCATGATGCTTGCTTCAACACAATCTCAGGCCCCCTTCAATGGCCAAAACAGATGCAGTGAAAAAGGCTCAGCCCAAGCCGTGTCCCGCCATTAATTTGCCAACAAAATCAGATTGCCAAGCCTGCTTGAATCGACCAGCAATGAGATTCATCAGGGGTGTCGATGTCAGAACCTGTCCTCGTCACAATTCATTAGCACCCAAAGATTGACCAAGTATAAGAATCCTTTGCTTTGAGCTTTAGCTGAGCCGTGAACTGCCGTTTCATTAGCGATGTGAAAGGAACATACCGCGTGAGACACTGATCAGTCCGTGATTGGCCCACGTCGAAGAGCCGTCCTTTTACATCGGTCACTGTCCGAGATAGGAAATCTGCAGCTGTTCTTGAATCAGTCGATTAGATTCCTGCCTTCTTTTTGTTTTTATGTGGTAATCAAGATTTGCCCTGTGGGATTAGGACATAACGCAGATGACGTGTCTCTCCTAATGACCACATCCTTGAAACCCTTCTCCATTTGTTGAAGTTAGCCCCTTCTGCTGTCTCTCAATCCATGACAATTTGGAAGCGACAAATTAGGATTTTTTAAAATTTTTCTTTCACTTTTCAATAGGCATGCAACTTTACTGATAAAAAAATTAAAAACGAGGACGTTAATATCTAGGTATAGGGTTCGATTCCCACTTTTTGTAATGGTATAGTAAAAGTCAGAGAGAGCCGAGATAAAGATAGGACGAGATAAAAAAAAAATTTCAATATTTGCATTGATACCCTGCAATCGAAAAAGTTCACATCTTAATTAGAATATCGAGTAATTTCGTTTGTGCCCGTGGATCGCATCGATGGGATGGGTGCGATTCCGAGCAACGAGGCGAGATGCGATGACATTGAAGTTGCTAAAACTTAACCATCTCCGACGTCGAACTCATTTGTTCTTGCTACAGTATCAAACGGACAATACATCGTTTGCGGGAATTCGTTGCAATTACGTCCATAATTCACATCTAATGACATAGTTGCTTTCTTGTCGGTTTAGTGCTTTTTCAATATCGATTGATGTGTATACTAAACTTGTTGGAAGATTCTAACAAAAAATGATAAGTGGAAGATGAATGTTGGTTTCCAACTTTTCAACGAAAGGCGACAAATTGTCCTAATGTTTTATTTATTGATTTAATTCATGTCGGCCAAACCTGATGGGAAAAAGATAATGTTGATACACCATTTTGCTTCTCCATTTCGATTTAGCCAGCTTGTTCGAGAAAAACGGGAAACCAAATTACTTACGGAGAATTATTATTATTGAGGACATTCATAACCATACTTTTGCTTTATAAATTAGTTTTTGATCAAAAATTAATTTTTTCATTTTTAATTTCCAGAAGAAATTGATTTTTATATATTTTTTTTAAGTGGCTCTTAAATTACTTTCAAAAATAAAAAAATGAAGTTTCGTAATCAAACGAATTTCTTATTTTAAAAGTTAAATTTAATAATAAATTTTTTCTTCAAAAATATTTTATTTCAAAAGTGTTGTCATGCGTGTCCTAAATTATTTGTAACCACGCGTATTATGTTCCTTAATCATCCCGAAAAATTCACCTAATTTCCGTAGAAAAAAGAGAGAAAAAAACTGGCAGCTGCATTTTACTTCGCCTTCAATGCACTGACGTCCCCCTTGACTTCGGGAACATGTCACCGCCCCATTCATCCACGTGTCGAGGTCGGCCTGGCGGGGCCCGCACACCCACACAGAAATTTAAAAAATAAAAAACAAATCTACTTCATACTCATCTCCCAAAAAGAAAATAATTTACCAGGATCCAAGAAGCAGCACCTGCCCAACTCCGCACCTCCACGTGCTCACTGGCACACGTGTCGTAGGATATTTCGCACCAAATCCCATTAGGAGTTTCCACCTCGGACACGCCAGATCCGCATCTTCGCGCCACGTGTCCACCAAGATCCGACACCCAACTTCCCCCTCCCGCTGTTTTCTTCTCTCTCTCTTTCCCTTCCCAGTTCTTCTTATAGCCGGAAGAAACACTCTGTCATCTTTCAAGTTCAGAACTTGAGCTTCCCCCGGAAAGGAAAATCTAACAAGAGTTCATAATTTTGTTTGTTCTAATGATTCAAAAGTTCGACCGCGCCGACCGCCGGATCCTGTCGTTCCCGGCAGTTCGTCCCTGCGAGAGCGTCGACCCGGCCATCCTGATCGACTCTCTGATCGCGCACTCCCGCGCAATCTGCGGTTTCCAATCGGAACTCTTCGTCACACAGCGGCGGAACGCGAGGGAGACCGTCCGGCAGACCCAGATACTGCTCGAGTTCTTCGAGGACGTCCGCGAACGTGGGCCGGTCCTCCCCGCTCTGCGGTCCTCTGCTTCTCCGAGCTCCACACCGCGTTCCAGAAGATCAGGTTCTTGCTCGAGGACTGCTCGTGCGAGGGCGCCCGGGTCTGGATCTTGATGAGGTCGCAGTTTGTCGCCGCGCAGTTCCGGGCGCTCGTCCGGGCGATCGGCACAGCGCTCGACGTCTTGCCCCTGGACTCCATCGACGCCGGCGGCGAGGTGAAGGAATTGGTCGAGTTGGTGGCCAAGCAGGCGAGGCGGGCAAACTTTGAGCTCGATAGCCGGGACGAGTACACAATGAGGCAATTCCAGTCGATGCTTCTTTACTTCGAGAAAGGGATTGAGCCGGACAGAGGCGTGATCGAGCGGGTTCTCGATTATCTTGAGATTAGGAGCTGGAGCGACTGCAACAAGGAAATCAAGTTCCTGGAGGGCGAGATCAATTTCGAGTGCTCGGAGGGTAAGGAGAGAGAAGCTCCATTGCTGAGCAGTTTGATGGCATTCATGAGCTATTGCAGAGTGGTTCTGTTTGAAGTTCTGGATCACAGGAGCACCCAGCAATCAGATGTCACACAAAACTTGGAGACTCTCAGTTGCCTGAACCCGGAGGACTTTCGATGCCCGATCTCGCTCGAGCTGATGACCGACCCCGTGACCGTCTCCACGGGACAAACCTACGACCGGTCGTCAATCCAAAGATGGCTCAAGGCTGGGAACATTACCTGCCCGAAAACGGGAGAGAGGCTCACGAGCACCGAGTTGGTGCCGAATTCGGCTCTGAGGAAGCTTATCAAACATTTTTGCGCTGATAATGGGATCTCGCTCGCCAATTCTGGAAGGAGAAGTAGTGACATCACGAGGACTATTGTTCCGGGAAGCACGGTGGCTGCGGAGGCGATGAAAAAACTCTCGAGGTTTCTTGCGAGAAGGCTGGTTTTTGGGACGACTGAGCAGAAGCACAAGGCTGCTTACGAAATCCGGCTGCTTGCAAAGTCGAACATCTTCAATAGGACATGCCTGATCGAAGCCGGCACGGTGTTGCCACTGTTGAACCTCTTGTCTTCGCCTGATGCAGCTACTCAGGAGAATGCGATCGCGGCTCTATTGAAGCTCTCAAAGCATACTAGCGGCAAAAGGGTAATTGTCGATTGCGGCGGACTGAGCCCCATCCTGTCCATTCTAAGGAAAGGGTCGAGCCTCGAAGCTAGGCAAATTGCTGCTGCGACAATTTTTTATCTATCTTCTGTGAAGGGTTACCGGAAATTGATCGGGGAAACGCCGGACGCGATCCCAGCTCTCGTGGACCTCATTAGAAACGGAAAGCCTTGCGGGAAACAGAATGCGGTGGTCTCGATTTTCGGGCTGCTTCTCTATCCTGGGAACCAGTGTAGAGTCATAGCAGCGGGAGCTGTTCTATTGCTGGTGAACATCCTTGCTTCCTCGGAAAAAGATGATCTTATAGTCGATTCATTGGCAGTTCTCGCTTCTCTAGCCGAGAATGCCGATGGGACCGTGGCGATACTGCAGACTCCGGTTTTGCCTCTGATCATTGGTTTCTTGCAGTCCTCCGCTTCTAAACCCGGGAAGGAATACAGCGTCTCGATCTTGCTGTCCTTGTGCAGCAACGGAGGGAGCGACACAATCGAAGTGCTGGCCAGGGACTCCTCGCTCACTGCATCCCTCTATTCGCTCCTCACCGACGGGACTTCGCACGCAAGCAAGAAGGCCCGGTCGCTCCTCAAGATCTTGCTCAACTTCAACGAGAGGAACAGATGTCGGTTCTCGTGATTTGGTCGGAGCCGCCGCCTTCCCCGGACCACAATCTAGAGAAACCCCATGTAAATAGATATGATGGTAAAGGACACTGGCTCAGTTTTTGCAGGAGCTAGCCTTCATTTTTGCTTGCAGAATAAGGCAGAAACGCCCAATTTGTTATAAAGTCTGATTGTATTTGGAGATGCTGTTGAATAAAGTCAAGACATCTTTTTTAATAGCTTGGAGATTGCATTCTTGGCACGAATTGTTTCAAGTAACGGAACACGAGTCTGCATAATCTCTGCAAGATTCGTGGGACATTGAATGCATATAAAGCAAATGGGGTTCGCGGTAACAGTGTAAATTGGAAAATTAAAATAAATGATTTTTTTAATTTTATAGTGCATGAATTTTTGATTTGTTCAGTGTGATTTATGAATTGTAGCCCAATATATAATGTGATCTTTGAATTTTTTTATTTGCTCGGTATGATAGATAAACTTTTTGATACGTGTTCAATTTAATCTTTGAATTATATGAGAATATTCAATGTTGTTCACAAAATTCAATCAATGAAAGGACAATAATGAATATTTTCATATAGTTTAAGATCGAGTTAAACATATACTAAAAATTTAAGGATCACATTAAATAAATTAAAAATCCATGGATCATATTGAACAAATTAGAAGCTTCATGGATCGCATCGCATATCAACGAAGATTAAAAAAATTATTTATGTCATTATCTCATGAAAATACGATCCAATCTCGTCGATTGACCATCTTCTATTTCTTATAACTGTCTTAATGGAGGCTTAAATATGTCTATTATTATTTACTTATAAGAAGAAAATAGTTCTATTCAGTTTTTTTTTACCTTTTTATCCAAAGTTTTAGTCTCTGCAAAATTTATATTTTTGATTTGCTTGGGGGCCAAGCCTCATCTCTCTTCTTGGGCCAAGCCACCACCAGCCCATTCATGGTAAAGTCTAACGGGCCTTGAAGAGAGGACTTCCTACGATCTAGAAAAATCTCTCTCTCAGGACTTCCGCTCCGTGATCCAGTGAGTTTGGCAGTTTGCTTCAGCGTTAGCATTAGGGATACGATTCAAAGAGGTAGCTTGGCGATTGTTTCGATCGATTGTTGTTTCAGTCCGATTCCTTTTGGTTTCCGCTCTGAATCTGGGTCTTCTTCTCGACGATTTCGCTCGTCAGTCTTTGACCTGATTTTGCCTGCTCGAGTTGCAATTGTTTCCCGCCGATTGCAATCGCGACCCGGAGCTTGAGACTGTTTCTTGCCTTTTGCAGGTTCTGATCTTGAGCTGAAATGGCGACCGAGACGAAAGCCGCGACGGAAGAGGCGAAGATGGATCTGTTCGAAGACGACGATGAGTTCGAGGAGTTCGAAATCAACGAAGGTACTTTCTTGGCGGACCTCTTGCGTTTGTTGAGAACCTAGGCACTGCCCATGGTTCGAGCACTTGCGAGCTTGTTCATGCGCGAGAAATGGAATGTTAAATGTGATAGCGCTGTTTGTCCGAAGTCGGTTTGAGGGGGGTAACTTCTTTCGCAATTCAGCTATAAAGAATCGCCACAAAGGAGATAAATTTATAGCTTTAGCGCAGATGATGAGATTCTGAAGGATGAGGGATGAGAATTTCATTGTTGAAATAATACCTAGCTCTTATTGCAGCATGTTGAAATAACTTTGACGTACTCCTTTTGATTGTCTGGTCATATTGGTTTGTGTGTCAGTCAGTGAGGAGTGTCGCGTTTCTATCTCAGGAGATTACCTATGTCTTGTATGCTCGATCAATCATTTGAATTATAGAACAGTTCGTCGGAAAATC
The DNA here is from genome assembly GCA_021437795.1 of Rhodamnia rubescens. Classification (NCBI taxonomy): domain Eukaryota; kingdom Viridiplantae; phylum Streptophyta; class Magnoliopsida; order Myrtales; family Myrtaceae; genus Rhodamnia; species Rhodamnia rubescens. The sequence goes on along the minus strand of JAILYA010000002.1, from coordinate 4,895,151 downwards.
GGTATTCTATTTGCATGCTGTTGCTGAAAGTTGTAGGCCGCGGAGACATTTCAGACGTTCTGCTGGAGCGGTACAGAAAATTGCCAGCTTCGAGAATCTCATTTTGTCTCTATTAGGACAGGACAGGCGATTATAGTATTGGGATTTAAGAATATTTCGGTTACTAAACTTATGAGGGCAATCCTCTCATACCGGTCTTTCTATCCAGATACAAATGCTTAATAGGCATCACTGGCAATTGCTCATGCCAGGATGCAGGCAAAGGTGTCATTTATTTGATGTCCTAGGGCCAGACCAGATTGATTTGTGCTTGTTTGGAGGGAAGGTCCTAGAATATTTTAGGATCTTTACTTACTCCGAGTGTTCATGGCTTGCTTCTGCCTCTTTCTAACTCTAGATTCTTGCTGTAGTTTTTGCTCAATCATTCAACTGCTATTAAATATCTCATCATCTTTCTGTTTTTTGTTTTAATCACTACCATCTTCCCCTCGATTTGTTTAATTTAATATTCTCCTTGTCGTCCTCTTTGCTGATCTCGACTGCCGTTCAATTCTTAAATTGGCTTTTGTTCCCAAATATTTGACAGAATGGGAGGATAAGGAAGAAGGGAAAGAAGTGACTCAGCAGTGGGAAGATGACTGGGATGATGATGATGTTAATGATGATTTTTCGCTGCAGCTGAGGAGGGAGCTTGAAAGCAATGCTGAGAAGAACTGAGACAGATTTGGAGAAATATGCTTGCTTCATTATGTTTCTCGTTCTAAACTTGATAGAGATTCTGCCTTCTTTGTTTCCTTTTAAAAACAAACTTGAGTCTAAGAAATGGAATTCGAACTTGCCTTCACTCACTTTATTTCTCCTTCCTTTGATTCTTTTAAATATTAGCAAACTTCTGAGTCTGAAGAAATGGAATTTGTGAACAGGATTTGCCTTTGAGCAGTGCTTCACTCGAACGCACAATTGTACTGATGGAGAACTCAATTCTCTGTCTTCTGATGAGGGTTTGAGAAGCAATCAAAAGCGCACGAGTTTTGATCCTATTCAGTGGGTCTATAGCAATATAATTTTTAGTGGTGTCTGTCTGTCTACGACTTTCCAGGCTTCTAAATCGGCGTGGAATCACAAAGCTGTGATGAGCTAGTATGTGGGAATACTATATAGTGATGTTTTGCTTAAATCTGCTGCTGCTGATGACTCCTCTTAATCTGTCACGGACAGAGTGCTTGTCCTGCAATGTAGTGACTAATAACTAAATTTGGAAAAACCTCTGTCCGTGACTAACAATTAGGGGTCATAGATTTTGACCATCTGTTTGTCTGTATTTGTGCATGTGCGCAATCCGGTGATGATTGATATGAACTGCCCGCATAAAGAAAATGGTAGTCATTGAGGAGATCTACACGGAGTTGCATGTTGTCATTGGTGCAGAGGTCTGCCGTCCTCTGAAGATTCCATTCGTTTCATATTTTTGAATACGCCGGATTGGGAGAAACGTCATGTGCATCATGAGGGTCGCTTGATTGGTTGTCTGGTGACACTTTGGGATGTGACATGAAACTGTGCCTGGGGATATGCTAATCGTCCTTGTCCTCTGCAATCTGTTGGGGTACTTTGTTTGCACAGCGTTTGTTTTTTAACCGTACTTTTGCCGCCTTGCAAGAGTAACTTATGGTGCAACTACAAACGAGGAAGGATTAGGTGTCTTGGGCAACCTTCCTAACATCTCGCCCGATAGATCAAGCGGCTTGTCGATGTATGGTTCGGGGTTGTACAGTCAGTTTGTCATTCTCTTTGGTGGGTTGTGCGCAGGAGGTTCCGGGAGGGGCAGGCGAAGAGCATCGCCCTCAATCTCTGTTGGGAATAGAGATGCTGGTTCCGATGGTTTTGAAACTTTGTTATGTCGTCTCGTTAAAATCTGTTCTTGCTTATTTTCTTTAAGTTTGGACTTTGGGTCTGCCATTTGTCTGTCTTCATGGATCATTTCGAAATTGCTTTCTTAAAAGACTTGAGTTAGTTTTTGTCCAGGCCATCTTCATATTGGTTCTGGATCAAGTTTCCTGAGCCTGTTCAAAACCCTTGTCCTGTCTTTTCTGTTGAGGAAAAACAAAAAACAGTACCCAAAGCTAAAGAACAGGGGAATGGAACAGTGCAATGTCTCCCAAGAAAGTGCAAGAACAGGGGACAACTCGCATGTATCTATAAGAAGAAAGAGGAGAAGACATAAGAAGGCCTAGATGACAAAATGCACTAGATGACAAAAACAGCTGAAAACAACCTCTGTTTTCTATCTCGTACAATGGCCAGGCTGGTTTACATGTTTCGACGGGCATTGCCGACGATGCTGTATTACCAAAAACAGGCTCATTTCAGCATCCCCGATATGAAATTTTTGGAATCCAAACGACTTCAACACGACCCCATCGCCTTCCTCTCATAGCCCTCACACTCAGAAGAAGAAGAATAACTGTGTAACCTTTTCTCTTTTTTTTTTACAGACAACGACCGACAAAATTTCGCGCTTGCTTGCCAAAAATTTCTTCAAACTAAAACGAACTTGGCCTTCGAAAGAAACCATCTGGCCTAAAGGCAAAACATTCAATGACAACAGCAAATGAGCAAGCCAGCAGAGCTCAATCACCTGGCCACCCAGGAAACTTCTGAGGACCCCACAATTAGCAGTAACAATACGGTGATGCTCTCTTGCTTTCTATGTCAATTCAAGCGTGACATCGCCGGGCGCGCCGGTCTCCTCGACCAAGTCTTTGAAACTCCTCGAAGGAATGACGACCGGAGTTCGACAGATTGGGCAGATGGGTGTCTTCAAGAGCCAAGAGTCAATGCACTGGGCATGGAAGCCGTGGTTGCAATTGGGCAGTGACCTGCACTTGTCACCCACCTTGAAGCTCTCCAAGCAAACCGGACAGTCCACAGGGCCATTGTTGGTCCCTCTGTCTCCTGTCCCTCCGGCGTAGTCAAAGCAAGGCAGGTTGTCCAGATCGTCGCTCGAGATGGTCACGGTCGGTGCGCCGACCCTTTGGACCGGGACCCCATTTCGATACCCTTCTCTGAACAGCCTCCCAACTATGCACAAATGGATCACCACCAACACGGCAATCCCCACCAGCAGCAGCACCACCGAGATCACTATGTCCATCACCATATTGACCTTCTGCATATGGAGAGAAATCAAGAAACGAGGAAGAGAAAAGTATGTCCCAGTAAAGGTCAAATCTTTCGGCTCTCATCCCCGAGAGAGAGAGAATACACCAGCCAAGAAGGACATAAAAGTGATAGAACCTCTCCTCCTCCTCCTCCACAACAGCAACAAGCGAGCTTCAACTTCAAGATCATGTCCATTTGACCTCTTTCATGTTGCGGTTCTCGTTGCTGTTCTTGGTCTTGTCCCCACCCCCCCAATCGAGGAATCAACAATACCCAGTAAGCCAAAAAGCCCTTCGGTGGTTGCATTCATGCGTTGGAGATCATTGATCTCATCGAAACCCAATCAAATTTCGAAGTGGCAGGACAGAAACAGAGGGGGAAAGAGGGAGCTGGAGCTTAACGGGTGTTGTGTGTGACAGAGCCCGAGAGGAAGTTTGGTGGGCTAATAGAGGAAAAACTGCAAGGGTGGCATTTTCTCACAAAGCGGGCAGTTTTCTTTAGTCTCCGTCAACTCTTGATTAAGAGAAAAAAAAAATATAATTTTCTCCGAAGGAGCATCTATGGCTGACCAGTAATCCTGATTTTCTCGAGGAGAAAGAGAGAAGAAAAAAAATGATTGTTAATCATCCTTCCTTGTCAGTCACACGTTTCTTAGACCTTTTGGCCCCCTCAAGACTTTGAAGAACTTTCTAACCGTTAGCAGGCTATTAAAATTTTCCCGAGAAAATGATCTGCTTCTATTAAAATTTTCTAGAGAAATCAAGGTCTCCAATGATTAGCTAGCCTGAGAAAAAGGTGGTTGGAACAGCACAGCATCATACACAAACTTGAACCTGAAGAACAGAATTAAGCACATAAATTTTCTTGCCAAGATAAAAAATTTGCCAAACACAGAAATTAGGCTGACAAAATTTGAGGATTGGATTTAACACTAAGTTAAACTCAGGCCGTCGCTATCTGATGCGCCGCGATGTCCACAACGAAGATGTCATCGAAGGTCCCTGTATAGGAAAATCGCATGATAAACGACCAATCCGACGACAACGTTGGAGATGCCCTTGTTCCTTGTCCGAAACAAAGGTTCAATTACATGTTCACCAAGGTGTTTATATCTTTTTTTCTAATTTTTATTATAGATCAACCGCGTCTCCTTAGGCGATGAATTCATAGTGCAAAAATGTATAATGTTTAGATCGGAGTACATGTATCTTTCTTCCTATTCAAGTTGCTCCAAGATTCAAGGAATCATTTATCCGACCGTCCGAGTCACGAACTTGTGAGCACCACGATTTCCATGTCGGTCCTAAGAGAATTAAGAACAAATTCAAGAAACAAGGTTGGAGTTTTTCAAAGGTTTGCGTACGTAGTGTTGTGACCAAAGATATAAGCAAAGGGAGACGTGGTGCTAATTAGGTTTAAACATGAATCTGAATCGCGCTAAATTCTCGGCCACGCGTAACGTGCAAGAATGCATAAATATCGAGCCATCTTCAAGGCTTGACCGGCGTATTAGCAATCTGTAATCTCTGAATGAGGCAGCAACACTTAATCATGACCCTCTCAACTAGTGAGATTGTGAAAGATGGAGGAAATCATTCAATCGATTCTAAACCTATTGTACGGATACCAACTAATCTAAACTCAAATTTCAATGAAATTCTTCAGCTCAATTTCGATTATTGGCGTGGCGGTGTAAAGTAAGACGGTCGGCAATGACCGGATCGCCACTTCAACAATTTCTGGCGAAACCGATTGGAAGGACTCTATTGGTATTGCGTGCAAAGGCTCATGAACAAATTTGACAGAATCAAAAAGTTTATGATCAAATTGGCATTCAGGTAATGGATTGAAGGGGTAATTTTCTCCAAAGACAAAATGGATCACGAGATCACCGGACCAACTCTGTGCCGGCGGCATAGAGAGATTGAAACTTAGAAAACGAGAAGTTTCCATAAAAGTACCAAAGAAAGCATTGAAGCATAAGAGGCATGGCAAAATCAAAAGATCAAATCGATGACGCCAGAAAGATCTCTTGGTTATGTTTTCCAAAATCAGCCGCCGCGGTTGTCTTGGGGGCAAGAAATGCATCAAACGTCTCTGTCTTTGAGCACCACACAAGCAGCACCCACAGAAAATTTGGGGATGAAAGACAACTCTGCAAACAAAAAGCCTTTGCCCGATCAATTCACGTAAAGTCAATTTGCATATTGTTCATATGCAAAATCTTGTCTACCCCTCTTTGGTCGCCTAATCTTATGTTGTAATTTAAATTTTGGACCCCATTTAATTAGTTGGAAATGGGTATTGTGCACAAAAATTGGGGAACATTTTTTCCATGTCGGTAACTTTCAACAAGTGTTGATAATTTACTAATTTAATCGTGGACAAGGGGTTGATAAGCAAAACAAATAAAAGTGGTATCCGAATAGAAATTAGTGATAAATTAGAAAAAAAAGCGATTAAACATTGGTAAACAACTAAAAAAAAAGTTGGTTGTTGAAGTGTGGTTCATATATTCCATCCACAAGAAAGGACGGGGTCCCACTCATATATTTTCACCGGTAATTTGGGCTTGGGCCCTTAAATAGCTATTGTTATATAATATCTCTTTCTCTTGTCATTGAGGAATTTAACGAGGGATGCGAGGTGCTAATTATAGTAAGGAAAAATTTAAAGTTGATTATGATTAGAAGAGTTAATAAATTAAAAAAGAACCAAATAAACATTTGTAAGTAACTCAAATGACTATTGGTAACCCAGAATTATTGGGTAAATTAGTTGGACAAAGGGTTGGTGCGTCCTTAAAAAAAAACTGTCAAACTCATGTAAGAGTTGGTAAATTTAAGGTATTGGTACAAAAGAGAGAGAGAGTTAAAAGTGGGTACAAGATAAAAAAAAAAAATTAGTAATTTGCAAAACTGTTAAAAAGAGTAGATGATTTCCAAAACTCGTTGCTAAGTTACCAACAAGTTGATGGAATATCAGGTAACTGGTTACTTTTGTTGCTAATCGTTTTTTTTTCTTTTACACTTTACAAATTTTTTCCAAGTATTACCACTCCGGAATATAAAAATCCATTTGCGACACTGAACTATAGAATCGTGCACATATGACATCGACCTCTAGGTCATCTATGGAAAAGACTCGTTTTTTTTTTTTTCTGTTTGGATCGAATGGAAAAGATCAGTTGGATTCGGTATAAATTGACCATCATAGATATCATCTATAAGATAGTTGAAAGCAACCTAAGTAGGAGGTTTTAAAGATGAACCCACCCTAGATTTTGATCAGTGGTCATGAATTTACTTAGGAAATCAAATTGCTAGGGTAGAAGACATTACCTGATTCCTACATCAACCTCAATCGATTATAAAGGATCTCATTGCTTTCTTTCCATTTGAAATATTATATCTCTTTAATCCACTTGTGGGTCCCAGAGTGGTTGGAGATAATTAGTTCTTTTTTAATTAGATCGTGTTGAAGCCTCCCCGCATGAAATTAAAGCTGATTCGAAACCTGAATCCCCAGACAGACCGTAAAGAGGAAAGGTCATCTGAAAGAAGATGCTGACAACAAGCTCAAGGTGCCATCTGTAACGAACCTGGGAGAAAGAGAAATTGAAGGATCTCATGTTCATTCCCCCAGAAGATGGCTAAACAAAATCGTACTCAAACATTGACCCACACCGACAGCGACTTCACATTCTCAAAGTCCTGAGTTAAGGATTCTCAAACCCTAACTCAGGGTTAGCGTGATGCGAAGATCACTTCTGTCATCGGGCCTTCATCTTCAAGATTCATGATACACCCGAGCGGTCCCCATCAACCGCCGAATTCAATCGTCGGACGGAGTAGGATGCTTCATGAGTGTTTATTACCAAAGACTCGGACCCAAAAAGGTCTAGTACTAGCTACGATTGCCTACAAATCAATTCAATGTAATTACAATGCTATTCAAATGATAATCGGATTCCTCGGGTGGGATAATTGTCTAAAAAGTTTTAAACCAAATTGTACATCGGCCAGTTCAGCTGTAAACTTTTCGATTTGACTAATTTTGTCTTAAACTTTTCGACGATCTTCCGATATAGTCCTCCACGCCGGCTCTGGTCGGCAATCGCCAACGTGGTAATCTGCGAAGGCGAAACCGGAATAGGGTTTGGACATGGAGAATAAGGCAGCAGCACATAGTGTGTGTTCCATGGTTTTTCAGTTGGCTATGCTTGAAAAGCATACGAACTTGCGCGACCTCTTAAGTTAACTTGTAGCATTTGAAAAATGAGAGTTGATAAGATTACAATAATTGCTGTTCCCATTTTCGATAACTTGATCTGGAGGAGTCATTTCCCACCGCCTTTTTTGTTTGTTTGTTTGTTGAATAGCATAGTCAAGGCTTCAACGCACGTGAAAAGAAGAAAATTAAATAAATGCAAGCTGAACATATGTGTTAAAAATTGCTGATTGATTACAAATTTAAAGAGCAATTTTGTTGGTGAGCGTCTAGCCAGAACTCTACCGAGGGCCCGCAGGATTAGCATCCATTTGCAGTTTAGGCCATTTTCACTTGCTATTTTCAATTTTTTTTTTTTTTGGGTTTAGAGTATGAATCTGCTAAAAAAAATTATTTCACGTAGTATCACCTGATCGAATGTGTGTGTATATATATATATATATATAAAAAGAATAGTAATATGCCAGCTGGCCATTAGATCATATTTAAACGAGACAATAGTTTGAGAACCGGATCGAAACCTACTCCTTTTAAGGATGTGAGTAGGAATACTTGACCGATTATCTCGTCCCAAACAAACCCTAGAATCTTTATCTCCTTTTTGTTGAACAATCTCCTATTAACACATCTCTGTTTTTTTTTTTTTTTCGCGCTAAAATATTTTCTAATTATTTGCCCCTGAACAATGACCCATTTTTTGTTATTATCGACATGTGATAAACGTAGTCGATGAGGGCAGAATTTGGTCATTAATGAATGAATTTGTGGACAGCTTGAAGGAATCGACGGAAAATGCATTTATTGTTACCATGACCAGCCTTGACTTAACTGGTGGGGGAGAAAATTGTTGAAAAAGTCCTAAATCTATTGCACTTTTACCAATTTAGTTTTAAATCTTTTAATTTTGTCAATTCAATCCTAAATCCTTTCGTATTTGTGGCAATTCAGTCCAAAAGTTCTTTTATTTTTGCCGATTCAGTCCGTCCGATCGACTTTGATCGGTCGGTCTTGATGTGGACGCCATAGCCGGTGAAGGGCAATTTTTAATTATATTTTAATATTTTTTAAATTATTTATTTTTTTTTTTCTTTTTGGCTTTTCTTGCTTTTTCTTTCTTGTTTTTTCAACCTTCAGATCTTCCTCCTCTAGATATTCTTCCTCCACCAAGGGCCGGGGAGGCTCGACCTTGCTGGTCAATGTTGCTGCCGCCATTGATGGGCGAGGCCGAGCCACCCCATGGCTAGGCAAGGCTCGGCCCCGCCGGATCTATGCGAGGCCGAATCACCTAGCCATGGCGTCGTGTGACCATCGCTGAGAGCCATGGCTAAAAGATGGCAAGGCCGAGCAATCAGAATACAGGATCTGACTTCATGCAATTAGTTGTTCATCCATGATTAGATTCAACATAGGCCAACATTTACTTCATTGTTGGTCCAAATCGAGCCTGAATCCAATGTTGAGTGATTTGGCTGAGGTTTAAGTTTTGGGTAATCAGAATATGGGATCTGGTTTTGGCTAAGGTTTAGGTGTTGTTGGTCACTGGTGTTGAGTGATTCCGCCACCAGTGAAAGTGGTGACGGCCGTAATTGGCCGATGGTGAGATTGGTGATTGTTGTCGGTGGCAGCAGTGGCAGACAATAGCCAAGGATGGAGGCTGGCAGTGATGCAAGAAGGCGTAGGTGAAGGATCGAGAAGACGCTTTGCAAGGAAGATGAAGAACAGTAAAAAATAATAACAAAATAACTCAAAATAAAAAATATATATAAATTATTAAAATATTATTAAAAATTGCTCCTCAAGCACTAATCGGGTCCACATCAGAGCATGGCACAAAGTTAGCTGGATAAATTGAATCGGTATACATGCAAGAGGTTTAGGATTGAAATGGCACAAAAAAAGTTTAGGACTTGGTACAAATGCCAAAAAGTTTATGAATGAATTGACAAAACTAAAAGATATAAGACTGAATTGGCAAAAATGTAATAAGTTTAGCATTTTTTGACAATTTTCCCAACTGATTGGTGTAGGAGAGAAAGTCTCAATGCTAACTCACTAGATAGACAATCGACCCTAGGGAGAGAAGCTACCTCGATTCACTAGCCTAGCCTGGGAACATCACTTCTTGTAGTGGTAGGTAGTTGAATTGAAAAAAGCGGCAGCGTGATGTCGAACAATGCAACTTCCGTTTCTGGAGGTACCCCTCTGTAGGGTAGGGCTCGGCTTGCTTCTCGCCCGAAAGAACCACTTACTAGCTAGCCAAATGAGTGGGGGCGTCATCTAGAGACATACCAAAACCCATGCCTTTCTAACTGAAGTCAACGGCCATGATAATCTGGATGCAACTGCTAGTGAAGTATCCGTCAACATAGTGGAATAAAGCAACCATTTAGATAGTGGAATCGAAAAATGGTCAAGGTAGTAGAATTGATGTAACCATTCAATAATTGTTTGTAATGTTTGCTTGTAACCTCTATTGATAACCATCGATTGTCAACTTTAAAAAGCCACATCGTACTTTTTGGAGGCCCCCCTTGTATAAATAAAATAGATTTTACCTTCCAATATCTTTACGTTCATGCATTATATGTTTAACCTTTCGAAGCTCATGCTGCCAATTAAATTCTAGCGTGTTACTTAGCTGTAGTTTTCAAATTCATATCGTTGATTAAATTTGCATATTTATCTTGGGTGTTGCGTCGTCGATTAAATTTCAGCATGAAATCTAAGTGTTTGCAAGCTTTGTCGTTGATTAAATTCCGGCATAGTTTGCTTGCACACGATCCTGTGAAAGTCTATATTTTTCAAGCCTTGTTGTCGATTAAACTCTAGCTTGGTTTGTGTTTTGTGCAGCTCTGTTGAAATTCAAGTTGTTGATTTCCTTGTTCCCTACGATATTTCATGTCCGGAATCGCCACAGAACTTATTTCCCTTTAATCAAAAGACGAAGAACAACTTTCGATGAAAGATGTTTCGTCATGGGAGAAATTCAAATGAAACTCTAATATGTTTTTTTGAGAAAACTATGAACTTTGAAGGTTCAACTCAATCTTGGAATTTCCTAAGTTAGAGACGAGCATAAAGACTTGCACCACAGAAAAAAAAAAAACATGGTAACATAGTTTCACAAAGCAAGTGGGATTCAACTCTAGCTTCAGTCGCTAGATAGCGTGTGCATGGCTGCAAATGTTTAAATCGCTCGACTAAAAGAGAAAAAAGGAAGATAAGATAACTTACACTTGCAGTTTTGGCCATCTTTCAAATCGATGGATTGGATTCTTTTAGGTACTCAAATCTTACAAATCGTTTTTATTAATTGGAAACAACTTCAACTGAACTCTCAGATTATCCTTCTGTATTTTGTTGACTTTATTAATCATGTAGTCATTAGCCATTATCATGCAACACCTAGCGTTCGACCTATTAACTAGTTGAAAATCCATGCATTGCGCCAATACTAAATTTCGATTGCTAATATACGATCGAATATGATCATGTTTTTATTTGTTCGTGTGGCAGTATTACAAAACATGAAATATATAACAGTTCTGCAATACATATAATTTATACTTATCAAGCAACCAACAAAAATGTGGTAAGACAAATAATTTTTAATTTTCGAAGGAATGAGCGCGAACTGTGAGCAATAGTTGAATCAACGAGAACATTTTCATCTACAAACGCTGAGGATGTGATTGTTTAAGGTTTCGTAACACATGAATTCTAAAATGAAAATTACATGATTATTTTTTTTATTTTTAGGTTAAAAACAGAACTAAGCTTCATTCAAATACAATTTTGTGTTACTTTGTGACTCTTATCCAATCTTAAATGATAATCGTATATAAGAAAATATCTCAATGGTGGTTGACCGTTATATTATTTTTTTTCAAGCTCATACAAATTAATAATCTTTTCAAGCTCATTTTAAATTGCTTTTTAGGAACATTGTCGTTAAATATTAAGGGTGTGTTTGTTTCGCGGGAAACAAATGATTTGGATAACATTTTCCTCAGAATGATCACTTGTATCGCTTACATAATTCGGTAAATGAAAAGTATTTTTATCGTCTACAAAAATATTTAGATCTCGATTCTTTGTCGATGATGAAAGTATTTTTTGTTGGTGATTACTTTAAACGATACAAGTGAACCTTTTTAAGAAATTATTTTGCTTAATTCCTTGCTTAGGCTCCATTTGCTTTGCCGGAAACGTTTGTTTTGCCTGAGTGATTCACATTAATGTAGAGGAAAGTGAAAAGGGATGGAGTTTTCAGATGATGCGGCCCAACCACAAATTGCCATTTCATGCAATGTTTTTTTCAAGGGAAATGTTTTTCGGATGGCCTGACAAGATCATCAATTATTTCGATCGTAGATCCACATACCATCACCGCGTATTTTGCATAAAGCACTCATTGATTGAAAAATCGTGAGGTCGGAAATAATGACAAGATCGTTAGAAGTAATGTACTCCCTTTTATCAAAAGTCCGGATCTTTCAGGCAATTTGCACGAGACACAACTCACGCAGGATGAACTGCAATTCCATCCTATTTTTATGGATAGTTTTTGACACAAAGCTGGCATTTTGCATGCACTGCATGCGGAGAGAAAGCGAAAACGTCGCCGATCCTCCCAAGCCAAAACTCTCTATCCATTTCGAAGAATTCGCGGGAAAGCTTGTCGGTTTTCATTTTTTCCCCCATGTCATGATCCCAATCCTTTCGACAACGTTGTCCAAATTTAGAAATGTTGGCGGCTTTCTTGGAAACCCAATGTGTACATATACATCATTCGACGTGCATCCACCAGCGCAAATGTGAGATCGATCATTTATTCTGCTCGAGAACAGGGATTGGGAAGACGGAGTTCTTAGTCATCCAGAGAAGACCCCGAATCGTCGGATTCGAAACCGCAGCAACGACGAAGATTTAGCAACACCCTCCGCTCTCTCTTCCTCCTCTGGATCTCTTTGTTCTTCGTCCTTGAGAACCCGCGAAAATGGTGGACAGTGAGACGGCCAGGACGATCGTTGGCATTATCGGTGAGTTCTTGAAGACCCACGACAATGCATGACACCTCTCTCTTTTCCTAGCACAATTCGTGAAAGATCTTATTGCCGACTCGCATCGGTTCGCGAGAATTCGTGGCGATACGAATGAACTTGACCATGTGAATTGAGAACCGCTCTTCTAACAATGCATGGGAACAATTTTTCGATGCCCCTCCTCGTTTTACCTTCTTGTGCACTATTTAATATCAATACTCAATATTATGACCTCGTGGACCGATCTCAATATTTTGATTCAACCATGTTGTAGGAAATGTCATCTCCTTCGGTTTGTTCCTGTCTCCCATGTAAGCTAGCTCACCAACTTCTGCTCCTGTCTTGTCGTTTTTGCTTATTTTGATCAAAGGGTTAACATTTGAATTTCAATTTTGCTTTGCATCATGGACGATCTCATCAGCCCGACATTCATCACCATATTCAAGAAAAAATCGGCGGCGGGATTCAAGCCGGATCCGTACATAGCGACGGTACTCAACTGCGCGATGTGGGTGCTCTATGGCATGCCCTTTGTCCATCCGGACAGCCTTCTTGTCATTACGATCAATGGCTTCGGTCTTGGTCTCGAGCTCTTCTACGTTGGGATCTTTTTCATTTACTCTCCGTGGAACAAACGTGTAAGTTGAAAATAAGAATGCTTGTCCTATATTCATTTCGCAGCTTCGGCATTCTGATGTGTTTTCTGTGCTTTTGGCTGCCCTTCCGCAGCGGAACATCTTACTTGCGCTACTTGTGGAACTGATCTTCATGGTTGTAGTAGTTATGATCACCCTGTTGACTCTCCATACAACAGGCACGAGGTCTGCACTTGTGGGAATACTGTGTATCGTCTTCAACATAGCGATGTACACTTCACCATTGACAATCATGGTATGTCGCCTGTTCGGCTTTTTTTCCCGAAACTAGTAAGTCGTTGATCGACAACCGAGAAAATGGCAATCAATTCCCTTCTTTTTTGGTATTGGCAGAAAAAAGTCATCCAGACGAAGAGCGTCAAGTACATGCCCTTCTATCTGTCACTCGCCAACTTCTTGAACGGCATCATCTGGGCCATCTATGCACTCCTCAAGTTCGACCCCTACATCCTGGTAAAATCTCGAAACTTCTTTTTCGGTCACATATGCTTCGTCCAATTCTTTCGAGTATAATCATGTTCTGCTGTACTAGTTGACAGTTTAGAGGAAATAGGGTGAGTGAAAGCATGCTATTCTTCAGTTCAATAACTGAAATTTCCAGGAGGATGAAGGTTTCTTTTTTAAGACATCCTTTGGGCATTTGGTTTTGTAACTGTGCCCATGCACTTTTGCAGATACCGAATGGTTTGGGATCCTTGTCTGGTCTGGTGCAGCTGATTCTCTATGCAACATACTACAAAACCACCAAGTGGGACGAGGAGGACGACAAACCGGCTGAAGTCGAACTATCCGATACACGTGCCTAAGGCGGAGACACTCGATGGAAGCGGTGGCCTCCTCTGCATTTCAAGATTCAACTCTTTCACTGTACCCGAGTCCTTCATTTCCACGAGAACATTGTTTGACCTTAATTATTGTTGTAAAACACCTGCTGAATGTATTTCCAACCAAACGGAAAAGAGCATAATGAAAACAGAGGAATTCCGCATACGTTGGCAAATTTGTCTAGAACATATGCAGCACTCCCATCAGCTAGATGCTTACACACCAAATGACAGGACACGAACATCTACGTCTCCTCTATATTCTGCTGAGCATGTTGATACAGATGCTATTGGGAACCAAAAACAGAATGGAAGGGTTAAAAATTGGTTCTTTATTAACAGAGAGTGAAGTGTAGTCATACAGTACGGGTCGCCGACCCAGTCTTTCCGAGCTGCATATGTCAAAAATAGTACACAGTTTTCATGAAATCCCTGAAAGCTTCTAAAAACTAACATACGAAAGAGGAATAGAAGAACGATAATTAGAAAATGAAGCTTTACACCATTCAAGAAGGAAAGATGTAGCAGCACGCACTCTCTCCTTGATATATATTGACGGACCGCCATCCCTTTTCTTCTGATGAATCCCCCGCCCTAATTCTTAACTGTAGATACAATAAGCAAACACCTTTCCCCTAGACGTTGATAGCGCTATAGTCATTGAAAATCAAAGTAATAAAGATACCAACTAATTCCTCAAGGTCCACGATGCCTACGGAAGCAAAGACAACCCTGTGACTGATCGCCAGGAATCATACCACCCCCTTTGACGTGTCGATAGCCTCAAGCGAAGAGACGACCTCATCCATCTCTGGACGTTTGTCTAGATTAGCATCCCAGCATCGTTTCATCACATTTGCGAGAGAACTCGGGCAGCATCTCGGAATATCAGGTCTCAGGTTCTGTTGCACATATAATTACCAAAGGGTATTAGAAATCAGAGACAACTTCTCAGTAGCAGCTGAATTACTGCTCGCTAGCTGCCTCTCATAATGCAAGAGATAGAACCGAACAATACCTGGCGCACCACGGCCAAGTCATTTCTGAGAAACTAAGGTCAGGGTACGGCATGTCGCAGCAATATATTTCCCATAGGCAGATGCCGAAACTGTAGACATCGCATTTTCTATTATATGGGTTTCCATTTAGTACCTGCACCCAGTTTTGTTCAGTCGCCTGTTATTTATTCTGTAGCAAAATCTGCCTTTTACTTTTGGTCCTTCAGTTCATGCTTTTGGTTGCTTAAAACGATGAAACACCAATTCATCACTGCAATTTAGCTACATATGCTGCCAGCTGAAAAGAAGAAACGATAGAAACAGGAACAGGGAGAAGGGGAAAAAAGGACTCCCATGGCCTTTCTGGACGGTACTGTGGAATTTTCAAACTCCAAAGTGTGAACGGATCAAAATTTGCTACAACTTATCAGGAAGTAAAAAACCAGAAATTGCTATAGTACCTCAGGAGCCATATAACCCAATGTCCCAGTCTCTCCAGTCATGTCATTGGGATTTGAAGCTTCAACACGAGCCACCCCGAAGTCTGCAATCTTTAAAGTACGGGATTTGTCCAATAGCATGTTCTCTGTCTTCACATCTCTATGGACAATCTTCTGCGAGTGGAGGTAACTCAATCTGCAATAGTTAAAATGACTATTAACTTAAGCACTTAGGGATGTAAAAATCTACGGTGAGCCCAATTAAAAGCACGTAGCATTTTATTATATACCCTCTGGCGAGATCAAGTGCAAGCTGGACAACCACCTTGAATGCTAGTTTCCTTCTCCTGTTCTTGATGAGGTAAGACTTGAGAGCTCCCCCAGGAAGATACTCTACAACAACACAGCATATGTTCCTGGGCATACTGATTGGACCATTGTCGGTTTGTATTTGTAGATCTGATGAACCCATTGTTGCCCCAATGAACTGAAAAGGAGAGACGAGACTGAAATTTAGAACTTGTAGAAATAACTTCGTGTACAAGCAAAGAAGGACAATGCTAAAGTTCTCGCAAATCCTATTTTGTCATTTGACAGAATGCCTCCCGATAAATACTTCCAAAAGCATTCGAGTTAATTAGGAAGAGAAATATAGATATAATACCATAAACCACACCGCAGCTTCGAAGAATGCTGAGAAGATGGATATACGTAGGAAGTGAACATTACCGAAGAACATGGAGAGTATTAGTTCCAGAGAACTCTATTAAGTAAGAAACAAAATTATACGATGATAAAACAAAATGGTAGGTCAAAGTTCAAAAGATCTATAGAACACGTTAATTTTCGTCCATCTCAGCCACCTTTTCAGTAGACATTAAGTCATAACCGTTTTACTATTCCCTCTTCTCCCTCTATTGATCTGTTTTCATGGTGCTTGACAATTAGGCTCCCATAGTCAAGATTCTCCCATGACACATAAGAATGGTTATTTTGTCAACCAAGGATAGTTTTACAATAGAGTATGTGCTTATGATGCTTAAGGTCTAAATGAAACTCGTTAATGTAATCAGCCTTTAGAGAATGCAGTGACCGACACCAGGGGAAGTTTGAGGTTCTCCTACTGTAACACTCACAGCCGGCAGATAGTACGCACCAAAGCTGGCTATGTATTCTTCATTATCAATTCTTCCACAAAGCACATTGATGGAAGTCATACAGCGTATGACAGTCCCTAGGCAAGTTAATACTGCAGCACTGAAATGCATACCGAGACTCTGCATACCTTGACGGTCAAGGAAAAAGCATAATGAGAGAAAACAATAGGGTGATGCATAAACCTTGGTAACGTTAGGATGGTCGAGCTTGTGCCACACCGCAACTTCTTGGGTAAAAGCAGCCCTCAGTGAAGAGATTTCAGCTTCGGTCCTCTGTCCCTCTTCACCCCAGTCAAGAAGTTTAACTAGCAAAAGACACACAGGGACAGTGAGGCAAAGCAAACAAAATTTACTGAGCTAGGCAGAGGCAAATCACTGCTAGAAATGACGCCAATGACATGGTCTCAGGTGAGTTAGCTAGATTCAAGGGACAGGGGCGAATAATTTACTAAAAGGTGTTCCATGTACTGATGTTACTTTTCCAGTAAGGCGAACAAACCATTCCCTAAACAATCGGCATGACCACTGGATCAACACGAATAACAGTGCAAACATCACAGCCATTTTATCATCCAAATCACTGCTTATGTCGACATATCTATATACACATATATCTCTATGGACATTGAACCCAATTCCTTTCTTCAACTCACGGTTTTACTAAGAGCCACGAAAGGTCAGATTTCAGTATGTCAAGAACATTGCATATCCTCTTGCT
The DNA here is from genome assembly GCA_021437795.1 of Rhodamnia rubescens. Lineage (NCBI taxonomy): Eukaryota > Viridiplantae > Streptophyta > Magnoliopsida > Myrtales > Myrtaceae > Rhodamnia > Rhodamnia rubescens. The sequence goes on along the minus strand of JAILYA010000002.1, from coordinate 4,877,921 downwards.
GCTGAGACATAAAAGCTAGTATCCTAAAGAATTAAACACGCGTGACAGGGAGGACTAGGTAGTCCATTCATTCCTAGACCCACAAGTTATTCAAGAAGGGAAAAATAAAAAAGAAGATCTCGTCTAAAAACGACCATCGAGAGAACCAACATTTTTACATGCCAAACGTTTATCACCATCGTAACTCCCCACAGAAACTGCTATTATTAAACCACATGAGACATTGAGAAACGATTCTGGGGTACCAGGACAGCAGATTGAAGAGCATTCCGAGATCAAGAATCAGGCGGGGAGGAAATCGAATGGACTGGCCGTTGACTCACCGGCGACATCCTGGCCGTCGTAGACGCCGCGGTGGACGGTGCCGAAGGTGCCGCGCGCAATGACGGACTTGATGAGCAGCTTGGCCGGGTCAATCTCCCACTCCTGCCTCTCCTTCTTCCTCGTCTGCTTCGGCAAAGACAAGCTGGCGACCAAGGACGCGCCATTGCCGCTCGCCGCCTCCTCGGCTTCTTTCCCTTCAGCCCTCCTGCTCTTGTCCATGGTCACGGCCCTGGTGAACCTCTCGAGCTGCTCGTCGATGCTCTTCAGATCAATCTGATCCGCCCTCACATACCCTTCGCCGCTCTCCTTCATATCTTCTCCCTCCAACCCCGCGGCCCTGCTCCCCGCAGCAACTCGATCAAAGATGGGTTCTTTTCCACTTTCCTGGATGTGGGTGATGGCCGATCTTGATCAAAATCTTGGATTGCTTCGAGGAGGAGTGTGTCCAGTCCAATCATTCAATAGGGGCACATGGAGTTGTTGCCTGTGGACGAAGAAGGGGTGCTTGCTTTCTTGGAAATCTTGATCCTCTCTTCTTTTTCTCTCCATCGTCTTTCTTGGGGGTTGTATTTATATGCTTTGACTTTATGGTGGCAGTGCTCTTCTCCCTAAGCGGGCGTATTATTTAATAGATTTACTCAATGCCTCGAACATTATTTTATAAATATAAATAAAAAAAATGATTTCATACGCTTTAAAAAACTCCTTTTTCATAATCTTTTAACAACATGAATAATATCATATTGTACGGTAGCCAATTCGATTCTAAACTATCGTAATTTATCTAATCTAGTCATAAACCTTTTGTCGAATTTTTTTAACTTCTATGAAATTATTACACGAGATTCATCGTGGGATATCACCGAGAAATAAGAATCCGTGTTATCGGAAGATTTCCTGCGATTATTTCCAAGATGAAACGAGTCAATCATCCGCTATGGTATCTTATAAAAAAAAATATGGTGATACTGTTCCTCCATTGATCAATAATTTCGATGTAGTTGTTTCACCAATTTGGACTACCGTTCATGTCTAATTTTAGCCAGAAGGACTTCATTGAAAATAATTTCGATGTAGTTGTTTCACCAATTTGGACTATCACGTCGGCGTCCATGTCTAATTTTAGCCGAAAGGACTTCATTGAAAATTTGTTGAAAGGTTTAGGAGTAAAATGGCCAAATTGAAAAGTTTAAGACTCAATTGGCCGCCATACGATAATTTTATGGCTTTTTGAACAAATTTTCTTTTAAAAACACAGTAAAGTCTCAAGTCAACTCGCGGTCAAATAGTCACTCAAGTATCCAAAGAAAATATGTTGTTGTTTGTTCGTAAAACAAACAAAGCGGTGCCCTTTTTTTTATCCCACATGGGAAAGATGGAAGGATGCGAGACACTTAATAATCGAAAAAGATATTGTAGCCTTTCAAATGAAGAAATAGGTCGAGCGGGCCATACCCAACTATGCCTGTGTGTGGTTGCGCAAATAATCGCGCCAGAAGATATACATTATTAAAAATTTTGCAAAGTGGATAAATGGTACATATATTTAGCATAGTAAATTACTTAAATTGGTAAAAAAAAACATTCACACCAATTTCAAAAATAGACTTTCCCGAAAACTTAATTGCAGCAAAGATGTCCCTAAATAATTCCAAATATTTAAAATGGGGAAGGTAAGGATTTACAACATTTTGAGAGAATATTTCTGATAAAAGAAAACATCATATGCGGATAGAATGCTGTTTTTGTTTCACAAGCAAAGCTAACATAGAATAAGGCTAAGTGCAAAAAAATTGTTCCGTATGGTTGTTCACTATTTCTTGCGTAAGCTTGTAGTACACTCGTGTCGTGTGGTCCAATTCAAGAATATATGCAGAGACATATAACATTATTTTCATCTCGAATATTAACTTGTTGTTTCTATCTACGTATCCCATATTGCTCGGCAAAACATTTTTCCGAAAAAAAAGAAGAAAAAAACTCGAGCTACCAAAAGCACGTCGACAATGTATTCATAGCAGATTCTACGGAAAAGTACCAAAAAATTTTAAGCTTGTTGCTTCTATGCTAATTCGGTCTCAAACGTTTCAACCGTTACAATTTAGCCCTAAACGTTTAGACATTTTGTTTATTGAACCTATCCGGCCAATTTAGGCTCGATATAGCTTACGTGCATGCCGGCGTCCTACGTTATTTCTCAACGGAGAAAAATTCACATCGTTAATATGTCATGTTCTCTAGTGGTACATGAACTACAAGCGAATTGCATGGGTATCAAAGGCAAAAGGATGATCGGCGGAGAGAGAAGGGAAAAAAAAAGAATAAAAAATATTAAAGAAATTTATAAAATAAATTTCACGTAATTAACAGCCGTGCCACGTAGGAGAACGTGCATCCACGTTAACAATTTCAAGCCTAAACCGATCGGATAGACTCGGTTAGCAAAACGTGAAGATATTTAGAACTAGATTAGCACAAAGGAAGGTTTAAGACTAAATCGATACAAACAAACACAATAGATTTAAAACTTTTTCGATACTTTCTTCCGGTGGATTACTCTACGCTTCCCGCTTCCCTCGCTCACAAGCCGGTTCTCACACGCGTGAGTCATGCTGTAGCCGGAACGGCATTAAACGAAATTACCGGTCAAATAGGAAGACAAGAGGACCGTAATCGACACGACATAGTACCAAAGAAAGGGGCCAAAGCTCGAGTGTTTTGGCTGCTTAATTGTCAAGCAAATCTTAATGCATGACTATTGTCTCCTAATCTTCATCAAGTTTTCCCTTCTAACCACGGCAATTGTTGCGGTGCTGATCATTTCGGCGTGCGCTTTGCGACGCAGTAAAGAGAAGCCACGAATAAAAAACAAAAAATTTCATTTTGAGACTCGACGAATGATCTATTTCGGCTTGACAATCCTGATTTGTAGTGTGACAAAATGCGGTGCACCGTCAAATTGTCTTCTTGGACGATCGAGCAAATAGTTCTAACTTGGAGATTTACTCATGTCATAAAAGCGTGCTCGTTGTCTCCGCTCGGGTTCCCGATTCGAGAGTGGGGATCGCACGCTCTTAAATCGATCACCCCTACTGATTTATGTGTTCCGATAGTTATCCGCCACTACATATCGCGAACTATGGGTCTTTCAATCTCGGTAAAAGATTTGTTGGGAAAATTGTTAAAAAGCCTTTTACACTTTTTGTCGGGTTCGATCCCGAACGTTTTAAGTTTCTTGATTCAATCCTAAACATTTTCATCTTTTGCCGATTCAATCATGTTGATCGAAAATTGCTAACTTGGGCTCCGATTGTCCTACGTAGTACCACCTTGGATCGACGTGAACAATTATTAATGATTTTTTGAAATTTTTTACCTTTTTTTTTCTTTTTTTCCTTTTTTTTTTCCCTCCGATGTTCCATGTTCGACTAGGCCCCCTCACCCGATGCATGAGAAAAAGAAAGGAGAAAAGAAAAAAAAAAATAATAAAAATTCAAAAAATATTAAAATTATCTACGTTAGAACCAGGTGATGCCACGTATGATGATCGACATCCGCGTCGCGATTTTCGATTAATAGAACCGAATCAACAAAAGGCAAAAAGGTTAAGGATTGAATCAGTAAAAGTTTAGGACTTTTTTCATAGTTTTTTCAAAGATTTGTTTTTTTTTTTTTTCATTTTTTTCAAAGATTCGTTAGATGGACGGAGAGTTGGCGAAAGAAGAGATTGAAAACCATGACCAAATTTTCTAATCGTGGCCGTTTTGACCATGAAGCGATACAAGTGGCAAAACGTCATTTTCTCCAAAGGTAAAGTCAAAGTAGAAGTCCTTGGGTTTTGCCCAATTAGCCTCTCTTCCTCCACCGTCTCCATCTCCATCAACATCGAACGAGCGAGAGAAGTGAGTCGTCTTTTCCGTGACGGAGACATCCTAATCCTTTTCGCTTTACGGAAAATTTTTAAAATAACTCCAAATAATACTTGGTAATTCAGTAGAGACATATCCCCCCAATAGATCTCAATGTTTTAAGTTGTCGTGTAAAATCGAACCAAAGGAGAAACGCCCGTCCCCGGCAGAACTTATCGATGAACCTTGCACTGTTCGATGCGCCGCACGCGTGCATGCGGCGTTTAATCCGTGCTCACCGACCGACTCGTTCGTTCATTCGTTCACATTGCCAAAAGTCTTTCCCTCGTGAAACGGACTCAACGGCGTGCAAGAGATAAAGCTCGATCCAATGTGGTACATGGGGCAGGTGACTATTGAGGTGGGTATAGCAATTGGATTCGAGGGAGGCAATGTCGTAATTTGGTTAAAAGACCCCGTGAAACCAACAAAAAAAAAAGAAAGGGTCTGTTCGCGAACGTGCAAAAGGGATAAACGTCGACCCACTAGGGCATTACGACATGCTAGGGGGCCTAGTTTCAACTTCTCTTTGTCAATTACTACCACCGCCACTCATTTAGGGCAAGGATATCCCTCCAATCCCACCAAAATTCCCCATAGATTCGGCTCCATTTGTTTCGCCGCGTTTGAATTTGCTTATGAAAATTAGTCAATAAATACCAAAGCTTAAATTCAGGAAATGACATCCTCTTTAAATAATCAAAAATTATTTCACAAAAATACTATTAGGTACGGGCGCTTGGACCGAAAAACTCTATGCTTGGGCACGGGAACCCAACGCTCGTCCCGAGCCTCGGCAACGAGGCCGGGTCCCTTGTGCGCCCCAGCCCGGAGCAGGGATTTGGCGCTCCGGCCCGAGTCCATCTAGGCAGCATTCGAGACCCCAGGACGCTATGCTTAGGTCCATTGAGGCGGGGTTCGGAACATCGGTGCTCGTGCCCGGGACGCCATGCTCGATAATATCGAGCTAGGGTCCTCGGAGCTTGTGCCCGGGACTATCGAGGCCGGGCATGGGACCCCCCATTCCATGAATGTCAGGTTTTGTACATGAATTAGAGATCGGGGTAGAGTAAATTGTAACATAGAATATGTATGAAAAGCTTGTTCTTTGTTTATGGACTCCTTCCGATACGTGGCTTCAGCTACTTTCGCAACGTGAAATTGACTCGGCCACATATAATCAAGAATGACTAAACGAGTTGACTACTATACGCGAGAGCCGTGTTGCCATTATTATCCTAAGCACCGCCAACACGAACAATAAATTTAGGACGTTTTGAATAATTGACATAATTAAAAATTTATAACTGAACTTAAAAAAAAATACGTTACGTTTAAAACTTTCTGGACAATTTTCTCGTTTTCGCAAACTGGGTCGTTGAGTTTGACTAGCTAGATGAGCTAACATGCTGGGCACGAACTACGAAACTTCGAAGTACATCTGGGCCTGATTTTCAGATATTATGAAGTGTAAACATGGCGGGCGGGGCTTCAGTTCCAACTTTGCTTTGTGTCCCGTACGTTGTCCATGTCCAGCCCATCATCGTAGTCAGTTCTATCTTTTGTCTAGTCAATGGACGGTTAGCCTTCCGACCCATCATCGTAGTCAGCTCTATATTTTGTCCAGTCAGTTGGACGGTTAGCCATATCATCGGGAGTCTCGGGTTTACACTGAAGAATGTACGGTCGATTCGACCATGATCTCAGGAGTTTTTATCAGTCGATGAAGACCCCGTGCTTTGTATCTTGGAAAGGAGTCAAGGGTTCCCATTTTCAGATTCCTTAGAACGACCCTGTCGCGATGTTTCTCGAGGTAAAGTACTAATAAGAAAGAAAGCAATGGAGACTTAGCACGAACACTTTCAAGCTCATGCCAATCGTAACTTTGGGATTTTAAATTAAGAGTCGCCTCTAATCTATTATGGATCGATTAGAAATCCAAATAAAATGTGGGAGTGTAAGAGACGACTTTACATGTAGAAACCAGAGATATCATTGGATATGGGGACTTAATTACGCTAGATATATCTAACGACTTCTTGGTATCTTTTCTCTTTGTTTCAAAATTACCGTGTAAGCTTCCCCGGGCACATTTTCATCCTGAGATACTAACATACAATGGGTGCTCATGCGGGTGCGTAATTATGAGCACGTGCGTAATCAACAATGTAACACTAAATAAACCAAATCAATAAATAAATTGTTAGAAATAGGGCAAGCCTCAATGCAAAGCCAAGCATGACTTTACCATGGTTCATTTTTCGAACATCTGCAAAGTTGTAATTAATAATGCATGCCATCTCTAAATGCTTATACAATTATAAATAATTCTTTTTCGGATTTTCTTATTATCCAAACTAAACTATATGTAATTTTAACCTAAGTTTAACACGCATGAATTACTAAACTTGAAATGTAACATAGCCTAATTCTAATGACGAGCAAAATTATAAACTGTCTAGCAAGATATGCAATCTAATTTATATGATCCTAACCATGCAATCACTAAATGACATTGATATGATGATATGAAAATAATGATGGCGTTGCAAACAATGACATTGACGAGGATGCCCTGGCAAGCGATGACATGGAATTGATGTACGGTATTCTTTTACAGACAAAATAGGAAGCCATCTAGACATATAATTACCTAATTTACAATTAAGGAATAATTTAGATTAAATCCTATCCTAAATTAAGAAATTTCCTAAATTGCTACATTGCTCCTAGATATCCAATTCTAAACTAGAAAAGATAGCCACCCTATCCTTTTGTTTGTTTCGCGAAAAAATAAAGAAAATATTTTCCGACTCATTCATTTTCCACGAAACAAATGGAGCCTATATGCAATGCAATTTTATTTTATTTTATTTTTGTATTTTCTCAAAGTAGGAAAATTTTCTTAGAATAAACTCATGCAATGTAATAAACCCATATAATATAGGAAATGTAACAATACTTCATTATTGAGATTTTCAATACGGGAATTCTCCTAATATTTTTTTTTTGGTCGATAATTCTCCTAATTAGAGTATGCCTAAAAATCTCACCAAATTGAAGTTAGAATCAAATAATTCGAACTAAGAAAATACAATCGTTAGGTTTAGTTCGGTGATGAGGAAATTGCGAATGTTAGGTTTAGTTCTGATGAGGAAATTGCGTAGTTCGGTGATGAGGAAATTGGCAGTAATGCGGTCCTGAAGTAATTGATATGTAATTATGATTCTCATTCCAAAAAGAGCTCTTGTGAGATGAGGGCAATCTCGAAAATTATATGCAGCGCAGGTTGGCTTTTCTTAAGCTATGTGGGACTCCCTTCAACATGAGTTTACCATGTAATCCACGATAAACGTGTCACAATAAATATAATTTAGAGTTTTTTTTTTAAAACTTCTTTTCAAAACAATTTGCAAGATTTCGACAAGCTTTCGCCTTACGATGGAAGAGGAAGGGGGCCCCATCCCGACGTCACCACGTACTTTGTTTTCTCTTGTCAGCAACAACGTTTGACCTTCTGAGCGCATTTTTGACGCGCGAAGCTGCCAGGTCAGCTTCCCCACTGCAACAATAAATCGCGCACGTGTTCACATGTACGTTTCATGCCCTAACGCCACGATCCCGGTCCATCGACAACGACCAGAGCTGACGTGCATGGTCAATTCGGGACGTTGAGGAGGTGACGTCATCACGTGGATAAGCGAAGCGGGTCTTCACGCGCAGTACCGATCGGGGAAGTTGAGAAAAGAAAGAACGGAATTAAAACGTGTTCCCATCTTAGGGGCTGACTTTTCGAACCCTCGGTCATTTGATCACGTGCTGCTCTTGGTCACTTCATCGAACCCCAACAAGCGGGGAGCGGACAAAACCGTGGCAGTTAAACCCATTTTAGGATCATTCTCAATCTTTGGGGCGATAGACAGGAGGATGTCGAAATCGGAATTATGAAAGATCGGATGAGTTTTACGCATTCGAATCGAAGTGATCCGATCTCGAAAAGGATTCGTTCCAGCTTGAACAATTTTGCGTTTTTAAAAAAATAGATGCCGGCTATTTCGGTAGCCTTCTTACTCGTATTGGAATGACTATATATCAAATTCGTAATTACTCAATTTCTTGTTATCTGACGAGCCTGTAGCCCCTCATGGGCGTCAAGACCACGAACTCAAGGACCAAAGAGAGAGATATTACTTGACCCTGGACCTTTTCCAACACGACATTCTTTGGACAATTGGAATAAATGATCAAATAATCGGTCAATTCTACATGGCAAAAAAGCAAATGAAATCTTCAATGATTAAGTAAATATCATTGTCAAAATGTTCAACTCAAAAGTCTAAACTGTTAGTTATGAGGATACCACATAAATATAAAGTGCATATCAATATTCTCTCACACAAGCAAGCCGGATTAAGAGAGTCACGTGAAGTTTGACCACATCACATGTACTTTGATTGATGGAGGGTGGATGCATATATGCGAGGGATAGCTCTCACTCTGATATGTAGAATCTCCAACCAAAAAAGTTTGAATTGTTAAGTAGAAGGATATTATATGAATATAAAGATCATATCAACAAAACCTCACAAAGTATCAAAACAAGTGGTCCTAATTTAAGTTTTTGGAATAGTTAGTGGTTTCACAAAATCTTACATGTGTTTAGAGTATGAGATACCGAATTCAAATCTTTCTAGGCCTCTAATTGCCTTCATAATTACATACTACCATGTTTTAGGCTTAATCCATAGTTTGGTGCATGTGCGTGAGGGGATATTAGAATATTTAAATATTAAATCACGCATTCACTTAATAACTTAAGTTTCTAGAAAAGTTAATAGTGATTCCACATAATCATTCAAACTTAAGATCTACCATATGTGGGGGGCAAGAAGTTGGTCTCATTTGTGTGGCTTATATACTTCGTGGGACATGGGAAAAAATAAGCTATTTATCATTTTTAATTCTTATTTTATTTTCAAATTTTGAAATAAATTCATTATAATTCCGAAAACACACACACACAATATATATATATATATATATATATATATATGGAAATTTTACTTCTCATTAGATGTATAGCTTCAAAAGTCAGATGTTCCACAAAGTAGTAATTACCTCAAATAGGGATTGGCTCTCTATAGTTTTACTTATTTATTTCCCAATTATAAAAATACTCTCATTTTGGAAAACTTGTCCAAAATATCGTAAATCTATTACACTTATGAAAATTTAGTCCTAAACTTTTGAAATTTGCAAATTGTGTCCGAAATCTTTTCAAGTTTTGTCAATTGAGTCAATCCGGCCAATTTCGACCGAATTGCTCACGTGGACCGACCGTTCTATGCGACAACATTGGCGCTAACATTGACATTTTTTTAATAAAATTTTAATAATTTATGAATAATTTATGAATTTTTTTTCTCTTCTTCTCTGTTTTTCCTTACTTTTTCTGTACTAGTCGGCTAGTAAAGAAAAAGTAAGGAAAAAAAGGTAAAAGGAAATTAACCTCCTCTCCCCGTTCTTCCACTCAAATCGGGCCGGGTGCTCCCATGGAGTGTACAATTTTCTGTAGGTTGTAGCTGTGGGTAGGGCTTTCGTTCTTATCGAGTAATGATGATAAAAATTCTAAATAATAAAAAAATTTCACATAAGCATCGGGCGTAGCCATATAGAGACGACCCGGTGTTTGCGTCAACGATTTCCAAATAAAATTGATCGATAGACTCAATTACTAATACTTGAAAAGATGTATGACTCAATTGATAAAATTAAAATGTGCGGGATTAAATTAACAAAAGTGCAATAGATTTAAGACTATATGGATAATTTTCCCTTCTTTTTTCCTTGCCAAAAAGGTTTCGACCTGATTGGGACATATCATATTCACCGTTCGAATATTCGATTTAAGGGGCCAACATCGAACCGCACAAGAAAATCAACAGATACCTTTCTTGGCCTTTTGGGTGAGATCGAGCATAAGAACGTAAATTGCTGATAGTCAACATCTCATACGAATTACACATCCCATATTGTGGAACAAGAAATTACTGTAAGTGGAAAAGATGGACAGGCTGCTGGAAATCTTTGGAAGGTTGAATTGCAAAAGATTACTCTTCATTCCGAACAAGGGTCCCTTCCAATTTTGAATCACTCCTCACTTACAATTTTCACACGTGGTCCTCTAATCTCATGCACTAATCAAGAAGCTAATAATACAATATTCTTTATTAGATTCTTGGTCAAAACAATTCGTTCGTGTTCGAGCCGCAGCTAAAACGAGTACACCAGCTCGTGTAGTCTCTGGCTAACCCTTGAAGTCTCCACACCTACTCGCGACAGTCTCACCTGGAGAAAACGTTGCCAGAAGGAAGTCAAAACACGTTCCATGGTCAACCCTAATCACTAAGAATGAATTTCCGAACTTTAAAATTCTTGAAGCTCACCTGAGCATGGAGGGTGTGGAAGACCTTGTCGCCGATGTGGGAAATGCTGGCGCTTACGACTTCGGCCCCTTCTTCCTCGAGAATGCTGATGACCTCGTACAGCATGAAGCCCCGGCTCGTTCCGCACCTGCTGATCAGGGTCACCTCGAGGCCGGAGTCCCAGTCTCTGATGTTGACGATCGGCAAGGTCGAGACCGGCCAGGCCGCGCCTCCGTCCAATGGCAGCCCGCCCCGCCCTGCCGCGAGCTCCTTCTTCATCTTCAGCCTCTCGATCCTCTCTTTCAGCTGCGCTATGTACGCCGCGGCCTGTTCGATTTGGTCCTGCTGCGACGGCATGTCCTGCAAAACGGGGAGGCGCCCCGATAAAAACTTTCCGGACAAGACAAATCGGAGGCGGAAAACCCATGAGCCAAAACCAGCCCGTGGCGTACCTTGGAGGCGGGTCTGCGATGGTGGTGGGGAGGGACGAGGGAGGCGAGCTTGAAGCAGAGGCCCTTCATGTGGATCCTCCGGTTCCGCTCCACCGTCTTCCGGTCGAGCTTGACCGACTCGCTGCTGCTGCTACTCTTCTTCATCTCTCTTCTTCTCACCTTGGACGAGCTGAATCGATTCGAGTTTGGGAGGAAGGACGAAGAGAAGGATGGAGCAAAGTGTTAACGTACAGGCCTGCCGTGGCCGCTTTATATAAATAGAGTGAGTGGGGTTGCAAAACGCAACGGCCAACATAAACTATTCTGACACACACATGGCGAAGGAACGGACTGGGAAACCTCCCCTTTGTCAACAACATTGGGCTTAACGAAAAGCTAGACACAAGAGGGATTATTGGGGGTCCCACTTTTGGAGGATGTTCTACCCACACGTGTCCGTCCCAATCCTCGATCACATTTTCTATGTTTCCAAAATTATGTTCTCGCTGCGCCGAGGATGCCCGCGCTAGGCGACCCCAAGATGATGTCCGTAAAGTGCCACCGTTCGATTAATGAATCAAGAAAAGACGCGAGTCTAAGACCGATTTGAGATGACCCACACATCGATTTTTTTTTTGCCTGATCCATGTGGGCATTAAGCCGTCACCGGAAGCTTAATGAAAACATCAATCGAGGATTAAATTTAGAGAAAATTTCAAATAAAATCATAAAGTATCATTAGTTTTTTAAATATAGGCATGAGGGGAGTTTTACTTTAAATAAGGGCCTAACATGCCTTAATTGTTTTAAAGAAATGCCTTTTTTTTTTTTTTCATTTTTTGATTTTTTTTTTTTTTTTGAGGCCGGTGAGGACCGACCTTGCTCGTAGGCTGGCCCTCAATAGCTAGGGGCAGCCTTGCCTAGCCCTTGCTCGTAGGCCAATGAGAATTGCAGATTTCATGGATTAGATTGATCGTAACTGATAGAAGAATGCTATGTTTATCGAGTCCGCCATGAATTTCGTGGACCCGCCTTAATATATCTAGCATTGGTCAATTGTAACAGTCTCACATGAAAAAGCATACTAGTCGATATATGTCATATCGGTTGTCGAGTCGTGCATGCGATTATTTTTCTTTCTTAGCAGCCGTGTTTCTGCTCAAGAAGTGAGTTACGAGTATCTACATCACCCACGTTTATATTTAATTAACCTTCGTTTAAATCATGGTTATAAGTTGTACCTAAACGATTGAAAGGCCCGGTGTGGACGAACGACAACGGAGTCCTTTTCTTGAAATTATTGATTGAGGGACAGCTCGGGGCCCAGATCTTTTAGTGAGTGAGCCACGTCCAACGTTGTGGTACTACCTTGTCGTGTCCCCTCGTGATGTCCTAGGCGGCGCGGCCCTTCCGGTTTGAATCTTGACCCGTTGACTTTTACACCCTCTTTCTAGTCATGCGGTAGTATCCGCGGTTCCACCGGCCAACTTATCACGAATTTGCCACCACACCACCTCGTTCATATTAATTTGATCTAGTGTATTTTCTACTTGTGGCCACAAGGAAAAGTGGGATAAGAAGTCTTAAAAACTTATAAAAAAAAACAAATACAATTGAGTCCTATATCTATCGAAAAGTGTAATTAAGTCATAAAACTTACCGGAAAGTGCGATTGAGTCCAAAGTTTTCAAAAATGCAATCAGTCCCAAAACATTCATATTGATGAAATCAAGTCTTTTCATTGATTGTATTTTTTAAAAAATTTGAGAACTCGATCACTTTCGTGATAAGTTTTAAGATTTGATTGTACCTTTTAAAAGTTTTAAGACTCAATTTTTCTTTCTTGACAAATTTCATGACTTGATTGCACTTTTTGAAAGTTTTTGTGACTCAAATGCACTTTCGTGATAAGTTCTAGGACTTTCGGTGCACTTATCCCGAAAAATAATAGTAACGCTTTCTCCCACTTAGAATAACCTTAATTAAGATCTAAAAAGCATGCTCGCTACCGATTTGCGCGTAAACGTAGGGATTAATCTAGCCAAAACTCGGCTAATTTACTATATAAGGAATTCGGAGATTGAGAACTTCATGTTGCTTTTGGCCGTCGGCTAGCTTAGTGAAAGCCCGACGGGCGATGCCGATAATTTTGTCTTTATGTAGGTGTTCAGCGATTTTGATTGAATTGATATTCGAGGGACGACTTATGGTGAAACGTCTCATTCGAGACGTACGAATCCCGAATTAATAGGATCACCTTCTGAATGAATCTCGTCCAGTCGCCAATCGAATAGAACAGCCACAAATCTAGCAAAGAGACAGAGCATCATTCATTTTGTACTCGTAGTGCCTCCCAAAAGATGGAGAGCTAATCCATTGATTCTTTTGGTTAAAGTTTATATGTATGTGATGTCCATATTTATAATACACCGACTCAAGACTTATATAAAGGAAAACACGAGGCCCGTTTGCGATCGTGAACTTGGCTCCTTTTATTTCGCAAAAAATATCTTGTTATAGATGATCGCTTGTATCACTTATGAAAATGAAAGAATAAAAAAAAATCTTAAATTGTACACAGTAATGTTTAGACATAAATCGGAAGCGTTTTTCATTGAGTTATTATTTCAAGAATACAAGTGATCGTTTCATAAACATATTTTTTAAATCGGTTATTTTTCGCCAGAGAAACTAAGCCAAGGGTCCAAGTAATGCAAGGTCGAGTTTTCATGTACCATGATGGAGGAAGGCATGTCCACAAGGAAATATATCTGTCTCTTTTAAGACATGAAAACGAAGAAAGACTTAATTTCCAAAGTATTGGCTATCCACTCGTCGCTTCCTCTCCTCATCTCCATCCTCGCTCGGCCATTTCTATCTCAGGTAAAAACCCCCGATGGTCATGTGTATGTTTTATTAGGTTGCATGATTGAAGTTGTAAGTTGTTAGTTTAGATTCAATGGTTAGATTTCTATAAGCGGCCGATGTTAGCGGTCCCACTCCGAAAATTTGGGAGGCCGGAACTGGACCGGCCTAGACCATGCACACCCCTAGTTTTGGCGTGGTCTGGACCATGCACACCCCTAGCTTCGACGACACTTGTCAACCATAGTTTAGTTAAAGAATGTTCAAATGTTCAAATACACTGGTTACACGTCACACGAGGAAAACGACACATTGGAAACGACAAAGCCTACTCTGTTCGAGTGCAAACGAAACGCTTTCGGGGTCTTTGTAAATATCCTTTCCGGACGGTCGGAAATGGTGGCTTCGGATTCCGGTGTTCCTCTATTTACCGGCAACGCCACGAAAATTAAGGGACTCCACACATCTTCGGCAAATGCGCGTGAAGATCCCAACTCGACCCATCTCTGTTGGTTCGTAACTTTGGTAGTGAAATTAGGGACCGTCTGTTTCTATTTTTGGCCATATTTGGAAGTACAAGGATATGAAAACACATTTACAATCCTCGGTATTTTGATTGAGGCCAGCGAAATTCCACGTGAATTACACAATAATGGAGTCCAAATTTTTTTTATTTAAAAAATGATTAAAGTCATTGATCCTCTAAGTTTGATGGGTAAACTTAAGCCCTCTAATTGGTCGACACATCGAGCTTAGTGATTTTAAAGAGCCGATTTGATTTGCGTGTATGTTCCATTTTTCCCTTCTCGACTTGTCCATTGGGACTCCGCTCAACAACGAAATGTACCATGGCACCGCCACCTCTAGTCACCACTAGCGTGGCCACCTCCAGCCCCTATTGGAGTAATTAAATATTAAACCACATATTCATCTAATAGCTTACGCTTTTAGAATAGTGGACGATAGTCTCACAAAATTTCACATGATATCGTAGTAGGAGGTCCCGAATTCAAATCTTTTCGGAGGCTTTTCAAGCTACTATTTGCCTCCGCAATGTATGCACGTTAGTGGCGTGAAACAATGAAATCTTACATTGGATTTATAGAGTTAAAAGAAGCACCTTTTTTCTTTTAAAAAAGAAGAAATACTTCCTAGTGGCCACTCTTTTCATTTGAGAAAGAGCGGGTGGGGTGTTCGAATCCCCACCTTTGGGGAGAGTTGGGCTGGGGATGTGTGTAGAAGGAAAATCCCCACCTTTGGGGAGAGTTGGGCTGAGATGTGTGTAGAAGGAATAGGGTTTTGCAAACATGCTTTGGGAAGAGTTGGGCTAGGGACGTGTGAGAAAAGAGCGGGGGTTTCACAAACTGCGCATACACATAACACACACGGTGACTTGTAAAATATAATAGAGTAGGACCAGACCAAAAAAAAAAAGTACTTGATAATACCTAGTCGACTTATAATTAGGGAAAATTACAAAAAAAAATCCTAAACATATTGCAATTGTGTCATTCGGTCATTATTTTTTTTTTTGCCGATTTAGTCCTAAAATTTTTTACAATTGTGCCAATTTAGTCTAGCCGACCAAAATTGGCCAGCCGTTCGATGATATAATATTTTAATATTTTTTTTCAATTTTGTGATTTTTTTTTTCATTTTTCCATTCTTTTTTTTCTTCCCTCTTCTCTCTCAGGCCAGTTACCGGTCCTCAAGTTTTTTTATTTTGTTTTAAAGAGTCCAGTTAAGCTGTCAATGGGCTCACGCGATAAACTTCCTTTTGGATCTTAATTTGGTTACTAAAGTATTAGGCTTTTGCGGTGTTTTCTCAACATAAGTAATGTACAAACATATTGATGGAAGTCACAACACCAATTTTTTAGGTTAATTACATCCGGTTTGCTTTATGACACGAGACAAAAAAAAAGAGCCACCACAATCATATATGAAAAATCGCACCTTATTAATCACTAAATGATCACTTTGATACCTCTATTTTTTAAAATACTAAATACATATTTAAGTTTGAGCGCTTTGTACATTCACATAAATTATTTAGAGAAATGTCAATCTCCAAATTATAAATTTTGACACCCTACTCAAAACCCCAAGCAAGATGCTAAAACGAGTTTGCAAGAAATGGATATTTGCTTTTTACAATGCGGAATTCCGCTTAGAGGCATGTAAATGACATTTGCGAAAATAGAGATATTAAGTACGGTCGAAAAGATGTGCCGAAGCTAACTACACTATAAGTGTCAAAACTTGTGTACGGTGCTCACTTTAGTGCCAAAACTTTCAAAATGATCACTTGAGTGTCAACTTCGATTTGAGCTGACGTGGCTCACTGGAAATTCGACATGGCCTATTTTTTTATTATTAATAATTGAGTTGACGTGGTTTGTCAAAGTTGAAACCGATGTGAGCGGTTTTCAAAAAATTTAGCACTTAAGTGATAGATTTGAAAGTTTTGATACTAAAGTGATCGTTTTTCAAAACATTTGGCACTTATGTGATCGTTTTGAAAGTTTTGGCACTAAAGTGAGTGCCGTACACAAGTTTTGACACTTGTAATGTATTTAAGCCGATGTGCCTATGTTTATGCTTTGCTTATGTCAAAGTAACCCCAATTTGCCAAGGTCAATGAGCAAAAGATGCTTTAAATTTTTTTAGGTACTTTTCCGTGACACTTCCACTTACTAATTACCACAGTGGCAGACCCACTACATCAATTGATCATCAACTCATCACTTTTTATAAGGAAAAATGTCCAAAAAGTCTTAAACATTTTGTATAAGTGCTAATTCAGTCCCAACCCTTCTAATTACGCCACAAGCAAAGTCCAAGTTTGCTTTGGAACGAAACGTTTGGCTTGTTGCCTATCCAAGCCTCTTTTGGAGTTATTCCAAAAACACTTATTGTTGGACATCTATTTAGGACAAATACAAGACAAGTAATGACATCCGCCCAAAACTTTTTGGTAAACATTTAGACTTGAGCATGCTTTTTGCCATTTAAAAAATCGTTCTATTCTTTCTTTCGCTATACTATTTTCTTTGAGGCATATAGCTAGCAATCAATTGACGATTTATTTCATGAATTTTACAATATTTGTCAAATTCATTGGAAGTAAATTCTCCACCTCTATCCGATCTCAAAGTCTTTAGGCTATATCCACATCGTTTCTCAAAGCATAGACTTTAAATTCCTTGAATTTTCAAAAAGCTTAGACTTTTTCTCTCAAGAAGTATACCCATGTTTTTCCTGGTAAAATCATCGACAAAAATTAATGCGTACCTTTTTGTCCGACTAATTCTACCTCAACTAGGCCACAAATATACGTATGTACCAGCTCCAGAGGTCGCTTGGCTCTTCTAGCTTTTCCAACTAGAAAGGATTCTCGATGTTGTTTTTTGATGAGACATCCTTCACATGAGTTATCCGGACTATCGATCAAAGGCATCCCAATCACCATCTTTTTCGGACCAATAGTTTTAGTCCATGAAAATTTAGATGGTCAAGCGAAGATGTCACAACCACTTGCTATCTTTAGCCATGGCTTGAAAACCCGAACAAAGAATTCATTTGGAGAGATAGAGGGAACATCCGGTTCTTTGCATATACACCACCGTGATCAACTTATTGTTTACACCTCTAATAGTGCAAACTCCATTTTCAATGTTAACTTTGTAGCCTTTTCCGAAAGTTGCCCAATACTTAGCAAATTTTAGAAAAGTCCTGGCACAAAGAAAACGTCTGCAATAGTAACATTAGTATCATCTTTTGATTTGATATCAATGTTATCTTTGCCTAGAAATGGCCGGTTCACCGGAACCGCCGGTTCCGGGCGGTTCCGGGCCGGTTTCGGTTCCGTTTTTTAAATTAAATTTTTAAACTAATAAATAATAAAATAAACATAATAAATTATAAATTATAATCAAATTGTACATTGTAATAAAATTTGGGGAAAAAAAGAGAAAAGAGGAATGGGCTTGAATTTAATGAATTATCATTAAGCGCCTACATATCTTCTTGGGGATAGAAGAATCAAAGCCTATGTAGTTCTTTTACCTTTGATAACCCAACTTACCTCATCGTCAATCGTCGCTACCCGTTGTGGTACCGTCTTTGGTGGTATCTCCACAATCCTCGCTAAAGAATTCGTGTTCTCGATCCAATTCTTGGTGTCGAAATCGGCTTTCGTCCAATCGTCGACACAAGCTTGAGCTTCCATAGACTCGGATTTAATCTTGAACGGCGAGAGTCTAAAACTAATCCTCCAAATAGCTAAATGCTTGTTCAACCGCAATTGTTGAAGATGGGGTTGCTAATATCCGGCGAGCGATGAGGGCGAAGCACTGGGTAGTCGATTGAGTGACTCTGCCACCACTCCAGGGATTTGAAAATCATACTATGTTCTATATCATGAAACTCAAATTGAGTGGTTAAATATTTTTCTATTTCGAAATACTACCGTTGCCCCCTTTTTGTTTTTTTTTGTCTACTCTTGAGCATATTATAACCTCTACCAAGTGAACTACCGGTTTCGTTTCCGAGGCAGTAGATGGTAAAGATCCACCAACATTTAAACCATATCTATTACAAAATTCTCCATGTAATGCTACTATAGATTCTCTAACCTCTCTTTGTACAATTTGAAATATCTATTATATCTTCCAAATGTAAACAATCATAATAATACACATTCAAATAATCTAGTAAACCATCTAATTTAATACGTGGATAAAAAAAATACCAACTAAATAGACAAGAGGAATTTTTAAATAATAATGCAACCATTTTTCTCGCATTACTAAAATAGTTTGAGCTAATTCATTATCTTTTTCATATTCATTAAAAACACTACCAATATTAACACATTCTATTAAAAATAAATGCGTAGTAGGATAATAAATACCGGATAAAGTATTAGTAGCATCATTAAAAACTTTCAAAAAATCTAAAATTTTTTTGCAAACGTCCCAATGTTGCGGAAGTAAAGTAATTTCAGGAATATTTTGCAACATAAACGTACATAATAAATCTTTGTAATTAAAAGTTTGAAGAAGCAACTCATACGTAGAATTCCAACGAGTCGGAATATCTTTTGGAAACCTTTTTGCCCTTCTCTCATGTTGTTTACAAAATTTTCCCCATGCTTTCATAAAATGGGCATGACTCCATAAATATTTAATTGCGCCCTTTATTGGGGCGAGAGAAGACTCGAGAGTTCGTAAACCATCTTGTACACATAAATTTAAAACATGGCAAGCACATCTAATGTGAAAAAATTGTCCCCCAAAAGAGGGTTTGCAAATATTTTCTAATTCGGGAATGGAAGCGGTATTTGCGGTTGCATTATCAAAACCAATTGAAAAAAAATTATTTATCAAATAATATTCTTCTAAAACTTGTTTAATTATTCTATAAATATTATAAGCCGAATGCTTTTCATCAAAAACTCGAAATGTAAGAAGTCTTTTTTGAATGGTCCAGTCATCACCTATCCAATGACACGTAACACCCATATAAGAATGAATTTGCCAAGGATCACTCCAAATATCACTACCTAAATGCACACGTCCATTGAATTCCGCAAAAAATTTTGCTAAAGTTTTTTTTTTTTTTTATAAAGATGCAAAAGTTCGCATTTAAGAGTACTTACGGGAATAGTTGGTGCTTGCGAAACCAACGCAGTATTTATCAAATATTTCATATTAAAATTTTCACCAATAGTAAATGGAGCATGATCAAAGGCAACATATTCAGCTAATGTTTGTTTATAAAGTGCATCGAGTGTAACGGAATAAAGGATGAGTATTAGGATTGGTGTACCCGGAAATTTGTTGTTGCCTAGTGTCGATCCCGCTTGCGTTGGATGTTTTTTTATGTCGGATGTCGACGGAATGTTCCATAGCCGTCTCCTTTGCTAAATTTATATGTTTGGGAACAATATTTACAATTTACATTATACTTACCTTCGCTTTCATCATATACCTTATCGAAGTCTTGCCACAAGTCGAATGTACTCTCTCGGCCTTTCCGTTCCGGCTCATTTGCCGTCGACATTTCTTCGGCACCGAGTGGCGGATGAAGACTTTCTTGTGTTGGGACGAACTCGACGTTCGAAATGGGAACAACATTGATATTGTCGTCATTGTCTTCCCAACATGCATACTCACGAGGATCATATCCGGGAATAGGATATTCGGAATCTCCCATCATCATCTTACCCTTTTCGGTATTTCGCTTCCACTTGCCATTTTTGAGAAAATTGAGGCGGGATTCGGAGAATTGAGAATTTGAGAGAATTGTTGAGAGGATTTGTGAGAAAAATGAAAGGGGAAGGATATGTATTTATAGAAAAAAAAATTATTGAATTTTTTTTTAAAATTAAAGCAACGGCCATTTTGGCCGTTGCATTCTTCTGAGGCGACCACAGGCCGGCCAAAATGGCCGTTGCATTTTGGCTAAAGAGCCAACGGCTCTTTCGGGCCACTGGGGGCCGGGGGCCCTCCCAAGGCCCCCCCTTATTTTTTTTTAGGGCCGGGTTGGAACCGGCCCGCGAGGCCGGTTCCGGTTCGGTTTGAGCCCGTGGGTCCGGTCAACGGGCCGGTCAAAGGGTCGGTTCCGGGCCCACGGGCCCAAATGGCCATATCTACCTTTGCCCATTACGAGAATCTTTGATTTATTTTTGAAATTGACTTCACCACGAACGGTTTCGTCTAGGTGTGAGAATAGCTCATTTCAACCGCACATGTGATTGTTGCATCCGGTGTCGAGGTACCATAAATTGGCGTCACCGGGTACTCGAGTCATTCATTTTGCATGCTAACACGATGCTTTCATCGAGATCGGTTCTAATTTTGCATGCTAACACAATACTAACAGACTGTTATGTTAGTAGAACCCTAATTGAAATATCACTAAGACTCCAATGATTACATAAACCCAGGAGTTAAAAGCGAATTTAAAACATTGTACTTCTCCGAAGTCATCGCGACTTGTCGGTTCTAATTAAATATAATGGAAAGAAAAGGAACTTTTTGCCTTTTTAAGAGGAGGACAACTTAAATTGGTGAATTCTCTGATTAAATTGGAAGATTTCAATCATTCTTGAGATATAATTCGCTTGGTTGAGCTAGAGAACGTCAACCTGAAATTACAAGTGAAGTGAATGATGGACTTTTCGATAATGCTTCCTTATTTCGTCGACAGTATGATGTGCCGATCGTGTTTAGTGACGCGACGATGAAGACTTCGCGGAATAAGGTTTTCTCCTTGCCGATCCTACTTACACTAGAAATGATTATCTGTTATTGTCAACGAGGGATAAGCTTGGTGGCGTACTCAAGAGAGTTGATTTAATTTGGAACCAAAACAATAACGATGATTTTAGGAAATTTAGAACAACAACACAAAATAAAGATAAGGAGAAAATCTCATATTGAAACGCTTTTTGACGGATAGATATTATAATACTCACCCTCTAGTCTTTATATAAAAGCCGAACATTTGAAATACATTTGATGAGGACACATTTGTCAAAGACTACACTTAATGAGGACATGCGTGAAATGTTCTCAGCACTAAAGTCCAGAAAAAGAACACAAAAGTCCACACAGTTGAAACATGAGTAGAAATCTTCTGACACAAAACTAAAGGCACGCATAGCAATCAGGAGGCTTGTGGTTCCCTTTTGGTCTTTAATTTTCTTCAGATGCCTCCCATGAGTCGCGCTCAGCCGATTTGCTTTTTTTCTTCTTCTGACACCCATCATAAATCGAGCCATGAGGTCTTAACCAACGTGCCTAATTATTCAACAATCTATTTTATATTTTTCAAAAAGTTTCCCTTAAAATTGATTTTTGAATATAACAACACCGAGTATCATCTTTAATTTTTCAAAAGAATCTGTCTTCAATAGTTTTGTCAAAATATCTATAATTTGATCTTCTAATCTGCATAGCTCAATTTCACAATCCTTGACTAGCTCACGAACGTAGTGATACTTGATGTTGATGTGTTTGCTCATGCTATGAAAAATTGGATTCTTGACTGATGCAATGGCCAACTTATTGTCACAAATCATTTTAGTAGGACCTATTTGTTCATGCATTAGTTCATGTATCATCATACGAAGCCATATCGCTTGACAAGACGCTGTGCTTTAGCTGTCCAGTGGCAACAACTTGCTGCTTTTTTGGAGACCAAGAAATTACTTATGATCCAAGAAAGAAAGCATATCCTAAAGTACTTTTGCGAGTCTCGGTGTCACCTGTCCAATCACCGTCTGTGTACCCTCACTAGACTAAAACTGTCGGTACAAGAATAGAGAATTGATGTATGTCGTAAAATATGTATAACTCTCGATTGATCTCTCGATCTCGAAAGTATTCAGTGGTCACATAGTACCACGTCATAGACTAACTTGGCATGCATATTTTACTGAAGATCAATCCCGAAATTACACGTGATGACGTGGACAAATATAAAAAAGTAAAAATTCAGCTGGGATTTTCTCTCTCTTCCTCCATCTCCTCCATTCACAGCTACCGACCACCGCTGGCGAGTCCTCCTCCATCCAAAGCCTTCCTCCCTCTCCTCCATTCCCAGCCTCCAACGACCCCCCGGCGAGTTCCCCTCCATCCACAACCACGCGTTCAGTCCCCGTCGTCTCGTTGTCCTCTTCAAATTAGTCTAGATTTTCAAGAGTAAAGCAACCTCTTCATGTAAGTCGCTTGCGGTCTGGGACATCGACCGAACGAAATCTCTCGAAAGGCTCGAACGCAACCAACATGATCAATAACTGCGACGAGCTGGTTCATGTGTATACTCGAGTCCCGACGAGTCTTGACCGGGACGAGCAGGCCTTATGTCAGCCTCAAGATCAGCAGGAGAGAAGTGGAAAGAGATTGACAAGGTAGGCGTATAATGAATTCCAAGTACGATAAAACTCTGCATGAGACAATGTTGGAGGGTCATGTCATCGGGTCATCTCACGCCATGTGAAGTTGACGGAGATTGTCCCTCCAATATTGGAGGGCCGTCCGGGTACATCGGATGATGTTTGGCTGTGCTGGTTCGACCCACGTTCCCGTTTACGTGATAGGTTTGAACCAGCTTTCGATGAATTATTGGTGTTCTTGGGTTCGGCCAGGGAAAGGAAGAAAACGTGCCTGATTCGATTAAAAAAACATCTGATTCATGCGCAAAATACGTCTGTTGATGCGATTCTCGATCGACGGTGTATGATTATGAGAAACAAAACGTGTAGTCATCATCAGCATTGACAGTGCTGTAGTGTGTTTTTTTTTTTTTTTTTGGGGGTGTGGTTTTGATGAGCGACAAATGGAAAATGGACTCTAAAGAATCGACGGGACTTAGCTCGCGAGTTCAAGAGACGGAACTAAAGTGTTGCTGATTCGGCCTAATTTCCTAACGGACCTTCAACTTTAGATTCAGTCCTAAATCTATCTTAATTTTTTTTTATCTCAGAAAAAAGCTTCAACTTTAGGTTAAGTCCCAAATTTACCTCAAACTTTTTTCTTGCCTTAGAAAAAAACCCCATATTTAAATCCACTCTCAAATCAACCCTGAAATTGTTTTTGTCTAGGAAAAAACCTTCAACTTTAGATCTAATCTCAAATCTGCTGTGAATTTTATTCTATTTAAAAAATCAAAAAATTTCAATGTATCCTCAAATCGACTTGTGGTCCACTCTCAACTCGATGTGAGATTTCCAAATCAATAAAAAAATACATATCATCAAAGTAATGGGGCGATAAATACCGAGTGACATGGCATTTTCATGTGGATAACAAGTATGCCCATTAAAAATTATTGAAATTTTCCAAAATGACACCATTATAGGATATGAAAAGTGGAAGGAATAATAGCAATTTTTGGACAGATATTTCATTGGGGCAGACTTGATATTAGAGTAAAAATTGATGTTTTTTTCTTAGAAAAAAAATGTCCAGAGTTAATTTGGGATTGGACTTAAAGTTTGGAATTTTTTCGGAGACAAAAAATGTATGGGGTTAATTTGGGACTGGACCTAAAGTTTGGGATTTTTTCGGCTACAAAAAATGTTCGGGGCATATTGGGAACTAGACTTAAAATTTTGGAGTTTTTTTATTGCAAAAAAAAGTTCGGGGTAGATTTGGGATTGAGCTTAAAGTTTTCAATCTTTTCTAAGACAAAAAAAAGTTGTTGGTAGATTTGGGAGTAAACATAAATCTTGGGATTTTTTAGGGAATTAGGCCTTGCTGATTCGTCCAACTTAGCGAACCGCGAAATGCAAAAACTAAAAAGCTATTTTTCCTTACATCTTCTTCAATAAAAACCCAACATAAGTGAGCGGAATTATAGGGTTGGTCGTACCATATTGTGCTACTAACCCCACACACACACAAAAAAAAAAACAGTCTAATAATGCCTTTGTAGTACATGAAGCCAAATCCCTAACACCTAATATCTCTCTCTATCTCATCTAAATGAAAATGCACTCGGCCTTACTAAAACCGACTCGATACTCGAATCGCATATGTCCCAAGTCTTCGGGCCGGATCGAGTTCCATTTTTTTTTTTTTAGGGCGAAGGAGTCCGACTTGACCTAGTTAAAAAAGGAGGGCTTGGGGCACTGATCAAGGAGGACGAAGAGAGAGTCCTCATGTTGGTCTTGGTGGCGGTCAACTGAGGTGAACTTTCCATTAAAAGTTGGTGAATTGGAGAGAGAGGTTCGCGCGGCCCGCGGGGGGGGGGCGGTTTAGGGTTAGGGCTCGCACTTTTCAAATTGGGAGATTAAAAAAAAAAAAAAGCCAACGGAAACAAGACCTGACCGAATTGTTAGAATACCCGAATCCATGTACTTATTACCCAAATCGGATGAGACTCGATCCGAAAGATCCTAAATTTTCGGGTCGGGATTGGTTGGGTCGGGCTTTTTTGACCGCCCTACCCACCACGTGTTGCGTCCATCGCCCTTTCAGCCGTTGCACCGTTGCCGTCGTCCTCCTTGCTCGTCGACCCTTCCCCCTCCCTCTCTCCCCATTATCGGGCGGGCATGACCACCACAAAAAAACTAAGGGGACAAAACATCTTAGGTCCCAATTTTGTCGCGAACTTACATTTCTTTCTTGTCGCCTTTTGTGTATAAAGGTAAGAAAATGGTTTTCAAATGGCAAAAATAGATTTGTCGCTTTAGACATCATTCATTCATTTTTAATGAGCGTTTGTTTTTGTCGAATTTTTAATTAGTGTTCGATTGTAGTTATTTGTTACTGTTTTTATATTGGAAGATGAGATTATGAACTGTAGTTTTACTGTATCAAATATGAATAAAGTCGATTTTTTTTTCACTATATCAAATAAAATAATATATCCAATGAGACGATAACAAAGAAATAGAAAATTAATCTAACTAAATCCTGCAAAAGTCCTTTCGCCAAAGCCCGCAAGGGCGGACTCGCCCAAGCCGTGAGGGTCTAACCCTTGCCGAGGCCGCAATGTCGAAGGCCACGAGGTTCTATCTCGCCAATGGCTGGGCGAGGCACGAACTTGCCCATGTCCGGCAAGGGCAAGACTCGCCCGCTACACTAAAAAATCAGATAATACAAAGGAAAGGGGTATCAATGCAAAAATGAAAAAAAAAAAAAATTTTATAAAAAAAATTCGAATAATTAGTAAAATATTATTAAAAAATATTAATGTCGGTGATTTCTTACCAAAGTATCAATGCAAAAATATATATGACTAAATTGATCCAATAAAAAGATTTATGACTGAATTTCTACAAAGGCAATAGGTTTAATGACTGTTATATAAATATTTTTTTCGTAGTAGGCGCCGTACAATAAGTTTATAACTCTTGTGGACAATTTTCCCGAAGCCATTGCCAATTTAAATTGGCCCACGACGCTTGGACGTGAGTATTTCTTAGAGAAAGATTAAGATAAGACGATATGTAGTCTTTCCGAACCAATTTGTTTTAAGAGAAGCCAACATAGAACAATCAAGAATCGCCTTCAGGATATTCATTTGTGGGGAAACAAGAACCCACATTAGAATAGGATAATACATATATATATATATATATATAAACACACACTCCTTGCACAAGCCATGGTTTTCGGATAAACATGCCTTACCGAGCAGTCGAAAAGCCAAGAGGAAGGAACCCCAATATGGTGGAGGGACATCCAAACCCCGATTCCACCTCAGGGAAAAAAATATTTGTAGGGAATTACTTGCTCGCAACCCAGTTTTATCAGCATCCGAGACCGCGAACATGGGCACTTATTTTCTTTACATTACATACAAATGGAGTCCCTTAGCTTTCCCAGCATTTCACCTCAACCTGGAAAATTACAAAAAACCCCCACCAAACATTTCAATCACGCCAATATAGTCATAAATCTTTCACATTTACCAGTACTTCCAATTTAAATTAACATTACACTAAAGTCATACGGCATGGTCAATCCTGACACGCCTCTACTAAACTAAACAAACAAAAACAAAAAATACCAACACCAAAAAACCAAGCACTTATGATAAATTTATCATAAGCCAATTTTTTACCAAACCAAAATTTTTGACAAATTTACTCTTCCTTTAGTTTCCTTTATATTTTTCCATCACATTTAGTTATTATATGTGATAGTTGTCGATGTACCAATTTTGGATTTCGATTTAGATTTTTCATAGTATTAAACTAATTTTAATGGAAACTCATGGAGGGTAAATTTGTCACGGATGTACCATTTTGAATTTTTGGTGGTCAAAATATTAGTTTAGGGTAAATTTATTACCAATGTACCGGTTTACATTTTTGTGGTAGAAAAATTAGTTTTAGGTAAATTTGTCACAAGTGTCCAGTTTAAGATTTTTTAGGTATTAACCCTAAAGATTAATAAAGAAATTCAAAAAATTATAATAAAATTATCCAAACCAAGCATCGACCGCGCCACGTAGGACGATCGATGCTTGACTGGACCGCCACGTTAGCTATTTTTGCTAAAATTAGCCGGAAGAACTAAATGAGTAATTCATTAAAAAGTTTATAACTAAATTGGCAAATCAAAACCTGTAGGACTAAATAGGTACTATTAAAATATTTAGGATCGAATTGACAAATTATTAAAAGGTTTATGACTAAATTTATCGAAAGATTTAGGACTAATTGATCACCGTACAAAAGTTTTATGACTTTTTAGATAATTTTTCCAATATTTAGATCAAGGATTCAAGATGACCTAACATTGCTCATTGTTTATTGCCAAGTTGCTAATGTCACCAACGATGCATACATTGAAGACGATCATGAGTCAACTTCTGTCTTTTTATATCTTGGCCAAATAGATCTTGGTTTTTCATTTAAATCTTCTTTTTTGCCTGCTCCATTATCTTCCTTTCAAAGCAATGCGAAACCACAACCAATAGTTTAAATAGCTTTTACTTTCCCAAAATCGACGTATGTAACTCTTTGAGAAAATTATTCAAAAAGTCATAAATTTATTACATTTTACCAATTCAGTCTTAAACCTTTTAATATTGCCAATTGAATCATAAACATTTTCATATTTTGCTAATCGGTCTATCCGGCCAATTTTAACTTAAAATCGCTAACGTAAATGCCAACCTCCGGTGATGTAGACAATTTTTAATAATATATTAGTAATTTTACAAATATTTTTTTGTTTTTTAAATTTTTTTTCTCTTTTCTTCTTTACATTTGTTTTTCTGTTTCCCTCTACAGGGCCTTGTCGATGGCCGATGGAGGTCGCCACCCTCGCCGGCCTCGAGCAAGGGACGCCCTAGCAAGATTAGGCGGGGGCATCCCTTAGCTTAGGCAAGAAAAATGAAGACTCGGTTCTTATGTCATCTCGAAGATCGGCACGATATAAAGGGAAAAAGAGAATGACAGGTACGTAAGGTGAATCCAAGTGTGAAACGTCTTTGACCAAATCAAATGTGCACGAGTCAACGTTCAAATTCCCCATCTCTCGCCATCTGAAGTACGATAAAAAGAAGTTTGGTCGGATTTATCATGAATGAGATTTCTCATGCATGGTCCATTCGGAACGATTATGGTGGACAAAAACAAATGTGCAAAGAGGTTGTTCGGGTAAAATGAGTACATGAATTCATGTACTTATTACCCGACAGGAATGAGACCCGACCCGAAAGAACCTAAATTTTCGGGTCGAGACAGGTTGAGTCGGGTTTTTTTACAGCTCTACCCACCGCGTGTTGCATCCGTCGCCCTTTCCACCGTTGCACCGTTGCCGTCGTCCTCCTTGCTCATCGACCCTTCCCCCTCCCTCTCTCCCCATTATCGGGCGGGCATGACCACTGCAAAAAAAAACTAAGTGGACAAAACACCTTAGGTCCCAATTTTATCGCGAACTTACATTTCTTTCTTGTCGCCTTTTGTGTATAAAGGTTAGAATATGGTTTTCAAAGGGCAAAAATAGATTTGTCGCTTTAGACATCATTGATTCATTTTTAATTGGTGTTTTTTTGGTCGAATTTTTATTTAGTGTTCGATTGTAGTTATTTGTTATTGTTTTAATATTGGAAGATGAGATTATGAACTGTAGTTTTACTGTATCAAATATGAATAAAGTCGACAAAAAATTTCACTATATCAAATCAAATAATATATCTGATGAGATGATTACAGAGAAATAGAAAATTAATCTAACTAAATCCAGCAAAAGTCCTTTTGCCAAAGCCTGCAAGGGTGGCCTCGCCCAAGCCATGAGGGTCTAACCCTTGCCGAGGCCGCAATATCGAAGGCCACAAGGTTCAATCCCGCCAGTGGCTGGGCAAGGCACGAACTTGCCCATATTTGGCAAGGGCAAGCCTCTCCAGCCTAGCCCAAGCGAGGCAGACCTCGCCGGCCATACTGAAAAATCAGAAAATATAAAGGAAAGGGGTACAAATGCAAAAATGAAAAAAAAAAACAAAAATTTTATAAAAATTTGGAATAATCAAAATACTATTGTAAAATATTAATGTCAATGATTTCTTACCAAAGTATCAATGCAAAAATATTTTGGGCTAAATTGATTCAATTAAAAGGTTTATTACTCAATTTCTACAAATGCAAGAGATTTAATGACTGTTATATATATTTCCGAATTAGCTGTCGTACAATAGGTTTATAACTCTTATGGACAATTTTCCCCAAGCCATTGCCAGGTCAAATTGGCCCACAACGCTTGGACGCGAGTATTTCTTAGAGAAAGATTAAGATAAGACGATATGTAGTCTTTCCGAACCAATTTGTTTTAAGAGAAGCCAACATAGAACAATCAAGAATCGCCTCCAGGATATTCATCTGTGGGGAAAAAGGAACCCACATTAGAATAGGATAATATATATATATATATATATATGAAGAGAAGCTTTCCTTTGGTTGCACTTAAAGCTGCATGGTTTTTTTGGATATATAGCATGCTCGCTTTTGGACCTGAGCATGTCTTTAAAAGGCCCAAGGTGAGGGAAGGGACTACCCGATATGATGGAGGGATCTATCCTTAAGTTCTCTCCATATTTCGTCTCTCTAGGAAAGAAAAAATATTTGGAGGGAATTTACTTGCTCTCTCTGCCCTCAGTTTTTTTCAGCATCTGAGACCCGCAGAACATGGGCACTTATTTTCTTTTGCATTACTTACAAATGGAGTCCCTTTAGCTTTCCCAGCATTTCTGCCTCAACTCTTAGGAAAATTATCAAAAAAGTTTTAAATTTATGGCACTTATGCCCATTCAGTCCTAAACATTTTAATCGCGCCAATTTAGTCATAAATCTTTTCATATTTTGCCAATTAAGTCCCTTACGCCAATTTTGAGAGGAAATTGATGACATTAACACCGAATGTCATACATGGCATGGTCGATCCTCGCATAGAGGTCGGACAGGGTCGTCGACCCTTCGAACCAAAACTTAAAAAAAAATCAATAAAAATTATTTTTTTGACTTAAAATTGCTTGACGTAAATGCCGACCTCCGATGATGTAGGCAATTTTTAACAATATATTAGTAATTTTACAAATTTTGTTTGTTTTTTTTTTAAAATTTTTCCGCTTTTCTTCTTTACATTTGCTTTTCTGTTTCCCTCTATCGGGCCTCGTCGATGGCCGGCGAAGGTCGCCGCCCTCGCCGGCCTCGAGCGAGGGACGCCCTAGCCGGATTAGGCGGGGGCATCCTTTAGCTTAGGTGAGAATCATGAAGACTCAGATCTTATGTGATCTCGAAGATTGGCGGGATATAAAGGGAAAAAAAGAATGACAGGTACATAAGGTAAATCCAAGTATGAAACGTCTTTGACCAAACCAAACGTGCCCGAGTCAACGTTCAAATTCCCCATCTCTCACCATCTGAAGTTTAGTTGGGTTTGTCTCTTCGAAGACATACAATAAAAAAGAACTTTGGTTGGATTTATCATGAATGAGATTTGTCATGAATGGTCCCCTCCGAACGATTATGGAGGACAAAAAAATGTGCAAAGAGGTTGTTTAGAACTAGTTTTTTGCCTTCTTCGGAGTCCAGGGAAGGAAAGGAAACGTGCTGCTTTCTTTTGGACGATGCATGAACGTGGGAAACAAAGAATCCATTTCCCTTCCATGTTCTTCAATGGAAATCCGAGCTAAAGCGCTTTCATTTATTTCTCGAAAAATGAATAATTTGGTGAATACTTTTTCCTAAAAATGTCCGCTGGAAATAATTTGTTGATAAAAGATACTTTCATCATCAACAACAATCTATATCTAAATATTTCTGTGGGGTATGAAAATATTTGTCATTTACTCATATTTATAAGCGATACAAGCGACAATTTTGTTGCCATGAGCAAACGCAGCCTTAACCCCCCGGTCCTCTCATCTCTCTCTACCCCCAATGCCATGCCAACCACTCCTTGCCTTCGCCGTCGCCGCCGCCAATTCATCCGTGTCCCAATAAAAGCGGGCTAAGGCGACGAAACATCTTAGGGACATTTTCTTCGTTGTAGGAAAAGGCATCGGACCTTTTTTTTTTCCTCTTGCGCATCATTTATTGTGTTTGCTCCAACGCCTTTAATGAACTCTTTGTTAGGTTAGGTTTATTTTTGGGACTAGGCATGGGGACTTCATTTTCTTCGCTCTACGCCTTTAAAAAACACTGCAGGATTTATATTAACTGTAAACTAGAGAAAAAAAAGAAAATAGAAGATAAAAAAAATGGATTAATATCACAAAAAACCTCAAACCGGTACACATATTATAAATTGATCCCAAAACTATTTTTGTGTGATGAATTTACCCAAAAAAGTACACGTGTGATAAATTTACTCTATGTTAATTTTTGTTAAATTTTACAGTGAAATTGCTAAATTGGATAACACGTTTCGGTTGATAGATGTATCGGTTTGGATTTTCACCATCCGTTTGTTACAAGTGTACCAATTTAAAGTTTTTTGTAGTAAATTTGTAAAAGAGGAGAAAAATGTACGGAGTGGAAAATGAAAATGTAAGTGAAAATTGGTGAAGTAAGAAGCTGGAAAAAAAGGAAAAGACAAAAAAAATGAGTTAAGAAAAATAAATCCTCTTGTATGTAAAATTATATAGATATAGGCTGATCTAACACCAATTTGTACTCCAAATAGGCCCACGAGGCTTGTTCTCCAGCCCTTAAAGACTCTTTGATGCGTTAAGAAAGCAAACTTCATCATAAAAATGGACTCTCGACTCCTATCAACTCAGTACCACCCATTTGCCGCCTCTTTCGTAATTTGATGATGAGCTAAAATAGACGATGATTCGATGCTAATGCCTTCATTGGTTTTTACAAAAAAATGAACATTTTGAAAAACATCTTACCAAATTTGACAGCTTATATATGGGGGGAAAGTAAAAAAAAAAAGTCATAAACTTATTGCACCTTGGTATCAACTCTTAAAATTTTCAATTGGACCAATTTAATCCGAACCTTTTCACATTGATACCGATTCTCGCTAACATGGACATTAGGAAATATTAGGTTTTATTTTTTTTATATCTTTTCCCTTTTCTTTTCGATTGTTATCGGCCACCCGCCACAGGCGAGGGTCGGTCGAACCCGGGCGAGGGCAAGAACTAGCTAGGCTGACCCTCGCCCAGGCTTGGTTGGCCTCCCGAGCATCACTTGGGAGAGGGCAAGTTCTGGCGAGCCTCGCCTTAGCTTGGGCGAGGGTCGGCATCACGTCGCCGAACCTTGCCCTCTCTCCCAGTGTGATGATCGGCGAGGCCACTTTGGCCTAGGCTCACCCTCACCCAAGCGACGCTCTCCAAGGCCACCTTAGCCTTGTCGGCGCTCGCCCTCGGCCTAGGCATGGCCCCGTGAGGCCAATCCATGTCCGGTGGCTAGCAATGAACCAACGGTAAAAAGAAAAGGGGAAGAAAAGAATAAAAAAATAGTTTAAAATGTCCATGTCAAGATCGGCCATGTTGCGTTCTAATCTTTCTCAAATGCTAATAGCTTCTAAATGGACACAATGATAAGTAAAGCCTCTAAATGGACACAATTATAAGTAAATTAGATGGTTGGGAACCTCCCAAGACCAAAAGGCCAAGCATTTGACCCAAAAGGGGCCAACCTTTCTTAGAATTGAAAGTTCTGCCATTAGAATGGACTTATGGCCCTTATCTTGCGTTCTAATCTTTCCCAAGTGCTAATAGCTTCTAAAATTATAAATAAATTAGATTGTTGGAAACCTCCCAAGACCAGAAGGCCAAGCATTTGACCCAAAACGAGCCAAACTTTCTTAGAATTGGAAGGTCTTCTATTAGAATTCCATGCTAGCGATTTTTGGCCTAAATTGGCCAACTAGGCTGAATTGATACTAAAGCAAAATAGGTTTAGAACTAAATTGATCCAATTGAAAGGTTTATGGCTGAATTAATACTAATGCAATAAATTTAAGACTTTTTTATGCTTTTCTCCTCATGTGTGACACACTTTCGAGCCACAGGTACACTCGTAACACGAGAGCGAACCGCGTGTTAATCTCAAAGGAGTCTTTCCGGTCGTGCATCTTAAAGAAACCCCAATAGGCGACGTTAGTTCAGACAAATATCGAGATAGGTAACAAAGACCTAGCTCAAGAAAGTAATGTCTGAACCGATTTCTTTCAAGAGAAGCCAACAACAGAACAATCAAGATTCGTCTGCTTTCCTTTGGTTGCACCTCAAGCTGCATGGATCTAGGGAAGACAATGCTTTTGCTTTTTAGCCAGCATCCGAGACTCGCAGACCACGCGCACTTTTTTGTCAATTCTTCTTCGTGTTCTTCTTTTACCTTTATCCGCCGTGGATTTAACCACAGTACTTCAAGTAGTTCTGTAGAGGGCAAGTTTTTCTTCCTTTGAAGTTGATATTGTAAGTTTCAATGGAGGCGTTACGTACTTGTTTGTATGCGAAATTCGGATTACTGAGTTAAATTTTCATTGCGACAATTGTTAATATTGTTTAACACCGGAAAAATTATCAAAAAAATCCTAAACTTATTGTACGGCAACCAATTTTGTCCTAAACCTTTTGACGATTTGTCAATTTTGCCCTAAGTCTTTCAATTGTGTCAATTTAGTCTCTTTTTTTTTTTTTTTTGTTAGTCAATTTAGTCTTAAAACTTCGAAGTTTTGCCAATTTAGTCCTAAAACTTTTGAAACATTTTGCCAATTGAGTCATAAACATATGTTGGCAAGAAGGACTACATTGACAAATTATCAAATGGTTTAGACTAAATCGGCAAATCGTCAAAATTTTTATGACAAAATTGGCACAATTAAAAGTTTTAGGACTGAATTGGCTATCGTAAAATAGATTTATGATGTTTTGGATAATTATCCCATTTAACATGATAAAAACATGGGTATATTCAAAATTTCATGAGGGTTGGCGTCATTTTGAAGCTCGGTAACAGTAACAAAAAACAAAAGGGAAAATTCACCAGCAGTTTCATTTCAATGAAACTTTGACTGAATAAGTTATGGACCGTGTAGTGTATTAAACGAAATTTACGAACCATATGGTACAAATTTAAAACACATCTCATATTTCTAAGCTCAAGAAAGTATCGCAGGAGCGTCGGACTAAATTGAATCCACATCATTTATTGATGTTTAGAGTCGAGAGAAATAACGACGGAGTGTTTATGGTGGCTCAACCCAAACTAGGGTTGTATAATGTGTATTTATATGAGTAACTAATTACAATAAGGGTATAAATAAACACAATTACATAAATACCTCAATATACATATAATTACACGCTAATACTCCCCATCAATCCGAAGTAGATGTAACAACCGAGAGATTGGATCTCAATAGCACATGACGCAGACTAGGCAACCCCTTTGTAAATATGTGTCGCCAACCGATCCGCAAGATGGCACGTAGCAAACACGTAGATCACCGAAAGCAACCTATTCTCGAACAAAATGAAAATGCAACTCAATGTGTTTGGTACAAGCGTGAAATATGGGATTGAGTGCAAGATACGTGGCGAGATGTTGTCACAATAGACAGTGAGAGGAGTAGAAAGTGGTACTTCAAGCTCACGAAGTAAATGCCAAATCCAAATGGTCTCTACAACACAATGAGCGATAGCACGATACTCAGCCTCTATGCTAGAACGAACCATAGTGGGTTGCTTCTTGGTACTCCATGAAACAAGATTAGTGCCTAGAAATGCACAAAAACTTGATGTGGAATGTCGAGTATCGGAACACCTAGCCCATCTGCATCCGCATAAATTGTTAATGAAGTGGGAGAACACCACTCAATGAGTAATCCATGGGTGGATGTACCAGCTAAATACCGGCATATAAGCTTGATAGCTTGCGGATGAGGTAATCTGGGTTGATGCATGAATTGGCTAACCAAGTTCACAAAGAAAACTAATATCAAGTCTAGTCATGGACACATACTTGTAAAGCACCAAGCATCCGTCGATATGGCGTTGGAGAAGCGAGAAGCTCACCATCATCAATAGATAACAGAGTCTTCAATGCCAAAGGAGTAGATATAGGCTTTATTTTAACAAGGTCAAACTTGCTCAAAAGGCTATCAACATACTTAGCTTGAGATAAAAGTGTACCGTTAGATCAATGATGAGCCTCAATGCCAAGAAAATAGTGAAGTGGTCTAAGATCCTTCATAGCAAATTCTTGTGAGAGTCGAGTAATCAAAAACTATAATAAATGAGGAGTATCACCAAGAACAAGGATATCATCAACATATAGAAGAAGATATAGACGACCCCGAGAAGAAGTATAGACAAATAACGAGGAATCGGCCTTAATCGCCATGAAACCCAATGATAATAAAAAAAACTGCTAAAGCGAAGAAACCATGCACGTAGAGCTTGCTTTAAACCATAAATGGATTTTTGGAGATGGCACACATGATTCAAATATTCAGTATTAGAGAAATCGGGAGGTTGGCGCATGTAAACTTCCTCACAAAGAATGCCGTGCAAGAAGGCATTCTTGACATCAAGTTGACGTATGGCCCATCCCGATGCAATAGCAATAGAGAGAACAACTCGAATTGTAGCTGGTTTAATGACAGGGCTAAAAGTCTAGTCATAATCCAATCCTGCATGTTGCTTAAATCCTTGTGCAACTAGACGAGCTTTGAAGCGTTCGATAGTTCCATCGATATTTCCTTAATCTTAAAAACCCATTTACAACCGACTAAGTTCTTAGAAGGGTCGGGTGGTACAAGATCCCACGTGTGATTATTGACCAAGGCATTAAATTCATTTGCCATGGCCGCTTTCCAACGTGAGTCAAGAATGACCTTAGAATAGCAAGTAGGTGTCTCTTCATGAAAAGAATTAGAGAGATTAAAAAAAAATGGGTTTAGATATTCCAGTTTTAGGACAAGTTTGCATAGGATGAGTGGGAAGAGAAGATACAAAAATGGAGGAGCTAGATAGAGATATAGAGAGGATTTGTGAATTTGATGTAAAAGGAATATAGTTAGAAGCAAAGTTAGGTTGGGACACAAGTGAGTGGGTTAGAAAGGAGGGTTGGTGGAGGTGAAAAACAATTGGAACCATATTGGGTAGGTCGAGAAGAAGAGAGAGGTATATTAAGAGGTTAGTCTAGAGAATTTGAGAGTGTCGAAGGAGGAACTTGATGCTCAAAGGAGGTAGAAGGAAAAATAGATTGATTGGAGGAAACAATAAGAAAAGGAATTGAATTGGAAGAATTATTTACGGAACTAAGAGTTGAAGAACTTTGTGAAAAAGGGAAAATTCTCCTCATCAAACCGAACATGACGACCGATTAAAAACACGACCACTTGACCTATCAAGGCAACGATAGCCTTTGTGATTCAACGCATATCTAAGAAATACACATGGCATAGAATGAGGTGCAAGTTTATGGGAGACACGGGACGGAATAAAAGGATAACAAGCACAACCAAAAATTCAAAAGAATGAATAATCAAACTGGAATACAAATAAACAATGAAAAGGGGAAATATCATATAAGATAGGAGTGGGAAGCCTATTAATAGTGTAAACTGCAAAGTGAGAAGAGCATCGACCCAATATGAAGGAGACATATGAGCATGGATTAATAAGGTTTGAGACATTTCGACTAAATGTCCGATTTTGCGTTTTGACAAACCATTTTGAGATGGAGTGTCCGGACAAGAAAAGCATTGAATAATACCATTTTCACGTAAATATGTTTGGAATGAATTATTGGTATATTCATCTCTCCCCATCATTTTGTAGGAATTTAATCTTGCCATTGCACAGATTTTTCGATAAAACAACGGAAGTCGATGAAAGTGAGTAGGTACTTCAGATTTATTTTTCATTGAAAAAATCCAAGTGAACCGAGAGTAATCATCAACGAATAACACAAAATATTTAAAACTAGAATTGGATAAAATGGGACTCATCCATACATCGAATGAATTTCAACTAAAGGAAAAGAAGCATGATGACTAACACACTCAAAAGCAATCGATGAGATTTGCCCACAAGACAGGACTCATATGATACCAACCTAGAACTAGAATTGCAAATATGACTCAAAACTTGTTTATTTGGATGACCAAGATGAGCATGCCAACGAGTGAGTGAAGCGAGAAGAAGCCACTATAGGATGCAAGTGAGACGACGCCAAGGAATCGGAAATC
This sequence comes from Rhodamnia rubescens, assembly GCA_021437795.1. Taxonomy (NCBI): domain Eukaryota; kingdom Viridiplantae; phylum Streptophyta; class Magnoliopsida; order Myrtales; family Myrtaceae; genus Rhodamnia; species Rhodamnia rubescens. The sequence continues at coordinate 4,840,785 of JAILYA010000002.1, read as the reverse complement.
GGATGAAGATTATGAGAAGAATCAGCTTGGAGGAGACCTTTCCCGATTCGATGGTCCTTCAAAGAAAAGGATGAACCATTAAAATCAATAGTACAAGAATTTTTATGGCAAAGTTGCGTGAGCGAGATAAGATCACGAGCAAGATTAGGGACATGATAGACATGCGATAACAACAAAGATCAAGAATCGGTATGTATAAAGGCTTTACCGACTTGCGTAATAGGCAATAAATGGCCATCATCAACTAAAACTTTTGTCGAATCATAAAAGGGTCTAGGATTTAGAATTTTACCAATGTTAATAGTCATGTGTGCCAACGCTCCACTTGTCAAGATATCACATTGGATAAGAAGTCTCACCAACCAAAAGAGCTGAGAAAAGTCCGATAGATCAATTGTAATGAAGGCATAGTTAAATCTTTGCCGACATTGTAGTGCAGCGTGCCTCGGCTCCATTACGAGATCCGATAAGAAAAATTAGGCCTAGATCCAAGAATACCTCCTTGGGTGAATGGGGGAACATAGGGCTTCGAACCGCCACGAGGCCGACTAGTGGAAGAGGATGACCGATCGGTATAAGGGATAGAGAATAATCGTAGAATCAAAACGATCATTGGAGGGCTTTCCAAACCGGTTGATCATGCAAGAAAGCAACCGTGCTCTCTCCAGATAAAGCAACCCGTGCTTTGTCCATTGCTCATCCAACTCGCAATTCCGCCGAATAAGGAAATAACATAACCACTAGTCGACCTCCCACTATCAATATCACCTCCTCAATCAGCATTAACAAAACACTTTAGTTCTAACACATGTTGTCCCTTTAACTTTTCATGCCTTCATAACATAACTCAAAATCATACGCACCGCAAAGATAACAAAGTATCCTCTTTGCAGCTATCAAATGCTCTTTCCCTGGATTAGACATATATTGTTAAGACATATATCTACTCAATACTCCTATTGCTTGAGCAATATCTAGATGAGTACACACCATAACATGAATTAAGCTCCCAAGTGCACTTGTATATGGAAATGTTGCCATTTCTTTAGCTTCCTCTTCGATCTTGGGACGCCGAAGTGCTAATAACTTGGAACTTGTGGACATAGGGGTCTTCACGGGTTTATAGTCGATTACATTTAATTTTTCAACACACTTTCAACAAATTTCTTCTAACTTAGCCACAACTTTCCATTCTCATGCTCACTTTTTATCTGCATGCCCAAGATGAAGTTTGATGGGCCTAAATCTTTCATCTCAAACTATTTTGCCAACAGATCCTTTCATAGTGCTAATCATTCTCATACTATTCTCAACTAGCATACAAAATATAAGGCCAAGATAACAAAATTATCATCTAACCTCTTTACATAGACACAATGATCATTATCACAGGGAACAAAACCAAACTTCAAGGCATATAAGTCGAACTTTTGGCACCACTTTCTTGGAGATTACTTCAGGCCATACAAAGACTTGTTCAATTTGCAAACAAAATCTTCTTTTCCTCCGACCACAAACCCATCTAGTTGCTTCATGTAAATATCCTCCTTCAAGTCATCATGGAGGAATACCGTTTTTACATCAAGTGCTCTACCTCCGTGTTGTATACAATCACTACAAATAAGACAAGTCTTATGGAATTTAATTTAGTAACATGAGAAAAAATCTCACCAAAATCGACTCCCTTTATCTCGCGAATATCCCTTCGCAAACAAACGACCTTTGTATCATTTTATATCTCCATCTACGAATATCTTCTTCTTGAATACCCATTCGCAACCATTTGCCTTCCGATATGCATGTAGTTTTACCAAACTCTATGTTCTATTTTTACCTAATGAGTCCATCTCATCTTTCATGGTTTTCTCCCACCGCATTGCATCTTTTGCGCTTCTTATTTCCTTAACAGTATTTGGATCATAACCTATAATAGTCATAGCACAATTTTCATTACTTGAAAAATAAGGTAGACCTCTCAAGTAGTCTTCTCGCCATGTAAACTTTCTTAAGACCGATTCAAGTGATGCTTCAACTTCAAACTTAGTATCATAATCTACAATGTCATCCTCTACATCAAGCTCTTCATCTTCAAAATCTGAATTTTCTATTTCGACTTGTGTAATCTCTATCTCTCCATGCAAACCAACATCTAACTCAACCGTCTATGGTTCTTCGGAGACTATGAAACAATATGATTATCGTAGATTCTCTCGAACACCACATCCATGCTATAGATAATACATTTAATATCAAGATTCCACAGCTTATTCCTTTTAATACCATTCTTGTACCCAATGAAGATGCACTTCTCTTTCTTGGTCTCGAGCTTATTCCTCTTTCCCTTTGGCACATGCACAAACGTTTCGCAGCCAAACACTCTAACACGGGATATATCTAACTTCTTCCCGAATAGTGCCTCAAACGGTGTATGATCCCTCAAAGCTAATGCGAGAGACCCGTTCTTCGGATAACACGCAGTATCTACCGCTTTCACCCAAAATCTAGTCGTTAAGCCTACACCACTCAACATACTACTCACCTTCTCCATGAGAGACCAATTAAGCCTCTCTGCTACCCATTTCCTGAGGTGAAAAGGGATTTTTTCTACCTTGCAATATCATTGGTCTCACAAAATTGATCAAATTTCACTAAACAGAATTCTCATCCGTTGTCGATCCGCAAAACTTTAATCTTTCTATCAAACTGATTTTCCACCAAAGCTTTGAACTCAAGAAATTTTTCAAACGCGTTAGTTTTTCTCTACAAGAAATATATCCACACATCTCCGAAAAAGTCATCAACAAAAGAAACATAATATGTTGATTTTCCAAATGATGCTACGGGATATAGGACCAAAGACTTTACTTGTGGATTAAATCCAAAAGTCTTTTTGCTCTCCCTCCTACATATTCAAAAAATATTTGATTCTATTTCCCATGTAAACAATGTTCACAAAATTTGAAACCCATGGAAAGGCTTGGGATTCCATCCACCATCTTCTTGGAAGTAAGGGTTACCAGCCCTTTCTCACCGATATGACCCAATATTGGATGCCACAACATCGCGGGATCTTCTTCCACCGGCTTTGTGATATAGCTCTTACCACCGATCATCGTGCTTTCTAGTAATTTTCACGGTTTTCCTTCCCGTTCACCTCTAGCGATCACCATAGATCAATGGGTTAACTTGATTGAGTACTTATCTCTAGTGAAAGTAATACCAGAATTTGTCATAGTTCCCACAAAAATAAGATTCCTAGTAAGACAAGAGATATGCGTCACATCCAAAAGATTTTTGAATGTCTCATCTTTCATCTTCAGCTTCACTTTTCCGCAACCAACAATATCAAGTGTTGTGTCATCTCCTATCTGCACCTTGTATCTCCCAAATGTGGCTCATAACAACAAAACCAATTTCTATGAAGGTGTCATGTGAAAAGATGCTCTAGTATTAATTATCCATGCATTGTAGTCAACCGAGATGAGTTGCGGACAAGATACACGTCTCCCACATTGCTTTCATCATCCTTCTTTGTGCTAGATGATAGTGCATCATCTCACTTCGTGGGCCTACACTTTTGCTTCTGCAATCTTTCTTTAAGTGTCCAACTTTTCTTTACTTCCAACACTTAATTTCTAATCGATATTGGCTTTTAGATCTTCCTTTAGACTTATTCATAACACCAAATCTAGATTTGGATCGTTCACTGCTTCCTTCCTCTTACAACTCATTCGTTGCATTATTAGAACTTGCTCTCCTCATCTCCTCGGACAATAACATAGATACAACGTTCTCAAAGGATAATGCACATACACCAGTGCCAATCGAAATAATTATATGTTCCCATAAATTCGGCGGGAACACGATAAACTACATGTTTTATCTTCCTCATCTAGGTTAACATAAATATATATAAGCTGCCTACAAATAGTGTTAAACTCTTTTAAGTGTGCGAAGAGGAATCACCTTCACTCATTCAAAGGTTCCATAGAAATAACCTTGTTCACGAGCCACTTGCTCGATAAAAGCTTCCTAGCTTCGTCCGCAGATCCTTCGCCGTCTTCTCGGAGGTCATAATCACTAGGATGTTATTAGCAAGAAAGAGCCGGATTAGGCTTCACGCTTTACAATCGCTATTGATCCACGCCTTCAATTGATTAAATGTAAACGTAATCTCCTCCTTCTTTGCCTCTCCTTGATATTCACCTCGGGTTTATCTTCTTCGATCACATACCACAGATCTCAATCCATGAGCCAAAGCCTCCATCTTCAACTTCCATAACTCGAAACCCTTTTCCCCGAGCTTCTCTATTTCAATCCGTGATTGACCGGCCAACATCTTCCAAGATTCAATTTTTTGGATCTCTCTTCCCTAAGAAAATCCTAACCTCAAATCTCGCTCTAATACCGGATGTTAGGATCGGCGCACAATAACACAATTTAAAGAGTAAAAGCAAAGAAAGAGAAATCAAGATACAAAATTTTGTACTAGTTCACCCTTAAACTAATGCTACGTCCAAGTGAGGATTTCACCATAATTAGCACTTCGCACCTCTCGTTACATCCCTCAATTACAAGAGAATATATATATATATATATGTTCAGATGAACCCGAACCCAACCCCAACCTACTAATAAAAATTATGGGCTTAAATCGTAAAAAGCCCTATGAGCGGGACCAACGTACTTTTCTATCATTGGGCAAGTATGAACCATACCCCAACAAGGCGATGGACAAAAATCAAGATGTAGCGATACGTAGTTTTCTCTTTAGGGTTACAAAGGCCTAGCTCAAGAAAGCAATGTCTGAACCAATTTCTTTCTAGAGAATCCAACACGTAATAATCAAGAATTGTCTCCGGGATAATCATCTTGTTGGTGGGGGTTAAAAGAACCCAACTTAGAATACAACAAAGATTTCAAGGATACGTTCACTCGAAAATCCAAAAACTTGCCACGAATATGCAATTAAGTCCCAAAACTTACAAAAAGTGCAATCAAATCTTGAAACTTGTCAAATTGATTCAATCGAGTCATTCCGTATCCAGCTTGGCTAACGGAGAATGCTAACGTGACTAAATTAGGAAATATAAGGTTAAAACGATATCGTTTTGATCCAAATCAGTTATTCAATGTAAATTTTGATTAAATTAAATTTAAAAATAAGCAAAACTTTAATAAAATAAAAGGAAACGATGGGGAAAGATGCAGCCTTCTCCGCAGTTTCTCCTTTTTTCTCTATTTTTTTAAATTGTCTTATTTTTAATTTTTAATTCAAATAAAATTATATTAACAACTCATATTTGGACCAAAACGATATCGTTTTAGCCACGCTGCTCCACGTAGGATAAAGTAAATAATAAAAAAATCACGTCAATATTTTTCGTTAGCCAAATTGGACGAAGGCAATAGAAGGACTCGATTGAACAATTTTGATAAGTTTTAAGACTTGATTGCACTTTTTTGTAAATTTTAGAGCTCAATTATACTTTTGTGACGAGTTTTAGGACTTTCATTCAACATATCTCAAGATTTTAATAATACACAGAAATATGAATATATATGCTTTCCTTTGGTTGCACTTAAAGCTGCATGGATCTGTGAAGATATGGCATGCTTTACTTTTGCCAGCGCCCAAGACTCGCAGAACACGCGCACTTTCTGTCGATTCCATGGTCTCCTCTTACCCGGTCAAAATTTCCAGTTTTCTTCTTCGTTTTTAAAGGTTTGTAGTGCCGGGGGATGATTGGGACAAGAGACATAACTTTTGTCCCTTTGAAAATAAAAATAAAAATCAACAAAAACATTTTTTTTTTGTTCCTTTGAAGTTGATATTGTAAGCTTCAATGGGGTGTTAAGTCCTTTTGTGTGTGTGAAATTCGGATCACAAGTTAAATTTCATTGCTACGATTGTTACTATTGCTTAACATTCTAAAAACATGGGTCTATTCCAAATTTTATGTGGGTGCGCGTCATTTTTTAAGTTTGGTAACAATAACAAAAAGGAAAATTCACTAGCAGTTTCGTTTTTCACAGAAATTGAAGAATAGGGAGAATTTGAGAGATTAATGTATATTTGCATACTCCTTACTTGTGTTCTTTATATTGTACAAGCTCCTATTTACGATATAATGAAATGTTAACTAAGGAAGCAATAAATGAAGACACGTGGAATCAACTCCAATCGTGGATTGATTTGATTGATCTAATTTGATCAATTCTAATCCTAGGAAATCTTGGGTTGATCAAACATGATACGTAATTGATCCTCGCATATCTCCAACACTCCCCCTCAAGCTAATGTATTTCCGAAAGTTGCTTAGTAGATATGCATGTTGCCTTTGACATAATGGTTTGGTAAAGATATCATAAGGTTTTTATGTGGTTCCAATTCCATTTGTCTTGATTATCCTTCTTGGATCTTCTCTTGAGTGTAGTGGCAATCCGCTGCGAGTTTGAGAGCCGCATCATTGTCGCAAAATAAATCTGTCGGTCCTTTAATCCATACCTCGAGATCTAAAAGCAAAGCTCGTATCCAAAGTATTTCATAGACGGTTTTGGCCATGGCGTGATATTCAACTTTAGCTCACGACAACATTACGTCGATTGCTTTTTCGTTTTCCACAAAAGTCGGGATTTTCCTAGCTTAATACAAAAGCCGGTTATAGATCTTCGACTCGTGGGACATGTGGCATAGTTTGTGTCACGATAAACCGTTATTTCCAAATTGCAATCTCGAGAGAGAAGTATTCCAAGCCCTTGACAGTTTTTCAAGTATATTATGATCTTCAAGGCCGCATTCATGTGAGACACCTCGAGTTGTGCATGAATTGACTGAGTGTCCATCTTGCATAGCATATATCCGATCTAGTCATGGTGAGATATATAAGTTTTAGTACGAGCCTTTGATTGCGGGATGGATCTTCGAGTTGTGGGTCATCAACTTCGAAAGAAGATTCAGCGTCATAATCGACCGAAGTGAACTTGACATTTTGTTCGATGTAGACGACCGTCGGTTTACATCCCGATAAGCTTGTATCCGATATAATTTCTAAAACAAAATTCCGCTAGTCGAGAGAAATCCCTAAGTCTAAGCATGCAATCTCAAATTAAAGAAAATGTTAGGGAGATCCCAAGTCTTCAATGCAAAAAGTAGAATGCATGTACTCTTCAAGAATCTTGATGCTCAATTCATTATTTTCCATAACGAGTACGTCATCAATATATACGATTAAGTAAATTGACGATGTACCTCTTGTCAATGTGAAATCTAGGCAGTAATGGCTGTAGTGAACTTTGCATTTCATTGTCGAGAAACCCGTTTGAGACCATAAAGAGATTTACGGATACGACATACTCCGAACTCTCCCTGTTGTCGTAATCCGGGTGGAACTATATCGCCTAGGAGTTCGGTTTGCCTCGACAACGATTGGAGGGCTCTCCCTGGGCTAGGTATTTTCGTCATTGGCTTGATTTGTTGGCCTTTGAGGAATGAACCATGGGTTGACTTAGGTCGGTCCATATGTCCATGAGTTAGGTCCCGCTTGGATAGGCAGCCATTGGATAGAGTAGCCGGGGAATGAGCTACCCCGATTTGGTTGGGTTTGAAAGGGAATCTACGAAATGGGCTGTGTCTCGAGCCCCGAGCTCGGTTCAATATACCAATAGGTGGTGTTTGGGTTCCACAATTCTAGTTCATCGTGCTTCAATAGAATGCAACAAAGGTGAATGCTCTTCCGGGGCGAGAGATTTCTAGAGTCTGCTTATCTTCGGAAGATAAGGTATTCTTCAAGCACGCTATTGGTAAGAAAGTGAATTGGTTTGTGTTGAGTGGTTCAAATACCGATTCCTACACCCGAGTGCTAATCTTGTTTTGCAAGTCGGTATTTCCCGGCAACAATGAAGACGCAAAATAGCGGAGGGCAATCGAAGAATACGGAAACAAGATCGGGATCGAGAGACTCGATACCATGACAGAAATTGAAAAATAGGGACAATTTGAGAGAATAATGTATATTTGTGTTCTCCTTAATTGTATTCTTTACTTTCTACAAGCTTTTATTTGTAATACAATAAAATGTTAACTAAGGAAACGACAAAGGAAGGTACATGAAATTAGCTCGAATCTTGGATTGATTAGATTGATATAATTTGATCAATTATAATACTAGGAAATCTCGGGTTGATCAAACATGATCCGTAATTGATTTTCGCACATCTTCAACAGTTTCACCTCACTTCGATTGAATAAGTTGCGAACCAAATGTAAAACCCAAAACAAAAGATAAAGCAACTAAATGTGAAAACGCTTTCGGTTTCAAGGAATCTGCTTCCTTGCTTTCCATTTAAAGAAACTACTAATCAGAAAAGGCCGCATCAAACAAAGCTCGAGAAATTATCGGGGAGATCCCGCGGTCCATGTTCATTTGATCACGTATACCCAGTTTTACCGGACGATTTCTCGCTCAATCTGCAACCGTCCAGGTCACGTCGTTCTCAAAGATCCAATGGCACACCTCTATTTGGCCGGGTCCGGACCCAAGCGCCACAAATGCACCGTGGTCCGGACTCCATGATGACGTGTCCAGATGACATATGGCGACCCCACGGTTAATCCTGCTCCTCCCCACAAACTCCAAAATCTTGGCCTCGTACACTCTCACTTTGGGCACGGAGTGACAGTAGTACAACAAGTACGGGTACAAACTCTGGTGGCACGACACCGACTCCGTCGCCTCTCCGCCGTTGATCCCGCCGACCGTCCCTATCACAACCCTCAGCTTCGACCCGTTGACGCTTTCCGTCGTCCGGGCCGTTATGCCGCGGCCGAGGACCGACGCCGCGAAGTCGACCATGTCCTCAGCAGACCCGACGCACCGCTTCGTCTCGCCCCGGCTCGGCGGCCGCTCGCACTCGCGCAGCGCGGCGAGGATCACGCGCTCTGTGGCCGAGGCCTCCCGCGCCCCGAAAACCTCCTTCACGTCCCGCAGCCGCTGGGTCGAGAACGGTAATTTCGACGCGACGGCCCGGGGCAAAAACGACCTTCTGGGCATCTTATCGACGATGTCGGGCATTTGCATGACATTCCCAGGCCTCAACGCGGACTCCCTGAAGAATCTGCCCGGCTCGACCCACCTATTTACGGAACTGCCACTGGTGGCTCGTGAGGAAGGTGATGATAGTTCTGCCTCGCTTGAAACGTTGCTGTATCCAGCAAACCTGACGCCCTTTTGGGCGTAATCTTTGAACTGTCGATCGACGCTGTATGACTTGAATTCGATCGCGGTCTGGCCTTTCGATCCTTTGCCGTACTCTTTGAACGTGTCGTTGCCCGGGTTGAACGACTTCCCGTAGCTCGCGAACGTCGTCTTCGCGGAGTTTGCGTTCCGGGCATAGGACTGGAACGAGTCGTCGCCGACGTTGGCCCCGTTCCGGTAGCTCGTGAAGCTCTGCGTCCCGGAGTTCCCACCAGCGGCGTAGCTCTTGAAAGTGCTGTGCGGGTCGTTCCCGGTCCCGCCGTAGCTCGTGAACGTGTCATTTCCGGCGTTGCCCAGTAGCCCGTAGCCCGTGAAGGCCGACGCGATCGTGTTTGAGTCGTCACCGTAGGTGACGAACTGCGTCGGGGCGCTGTTCCCGTGCTTGGCGTAGCTCGTGAAGGACTGGCTTCCGCTGTTGGTGTCGTCGCTGTAGCTCGCAAAAGCCAGCTTGTGATTGTTGGCTGGACGTAAGGTTGTGTCATCAAATCAGATCTGATCATATTTCAAGTTCAAATATGAATTTCATAGGAGAAGATAATGATATAATTAAAGAGTTACCGTCGGAGTCGTAGGTGGTGAAGAGCAGGTTCGGCACGTTGACTCTGCGGTGGTAGTCCTTGAACTCGCCCGACCCGCCGTTGGCTCCGAACCCGTAGCTGGCGAAGCTGCCGTTGGCGACATTGCCATCCGATGCGTAGTTGGCGAAGCCCTCGCTGTGGCCCGAGCCGTCCTTGGTGTACTTCTTGAAGAAGAAGTTGGGCGTGTTGAGCCCCTCGGAGTAGTTCTTGAACGAGTCGGCCCCACCGAGCCGGCCCGTGCCGTAGCCAGTGAAGCGCTTGTTGGAGTAGACCGCGAAGTTCGCGTCCTCATCCAGATCCTTCCGGTCACTGCTCAAGTCGTCGTCGAAGGAGCAGAAGAGGTTGGCCAAGGAACAGAAGAGGCGGAGGTGCGACGATAGCGAGTTCCCGGCGGCCAACTTCGCGAGGAGGGCAGAGGCGGCGGCGGACAACGGAGAGGCCTTCGAGAGGAGGAAAGGCGGCGGCGGGCGGTCGGCGGAGACGCGCGTCCTCCAGTAGCGAATGAGGGCGGCTTCAGGCGTGAAAGGGTTCGGTCCGGCAGTGGTGTTTGAGCGTCTGCGACAGTAGTTCTCGCCGTCGCGGCATCTGAAGTTGCCTGCAGAAACAAAAAGCTCGCGTCAAACGCGCCGTCGAGACGAAGACGAGATCGGTGAAACCAGTGAAGAGGGAGAGCGAAGTTCATACGTTCCAAGCGAAAAGGGATGAGAACAAGAAGATCAGAAGACGGATCCGACGGCGTTGGCCCGCCATTGGAGGGAGTAAGAGAGAGCTTCTTCGGCTGCCCATTGGGCCATATCAAGAAGAATAAATAAGAGTAAAAGAAGCAACTGTTGCTGTTCTTTTTCTTTTCTGCTGGTGTAGTGATGGAAGCTGCTTAGGTTTCTGTCGTGCGAAGTTATATTTTCAACGACTTTGGTGCTGCTGTCATTTTTTTTTTTTGTGACCACGGTGCTAAGAACACCGAATCTAGATGGGCGTCTTCTTTTGGCAAAATCGTAAGTTAATAAAAAAATATCGGCGTGTGCTCATCTTCGATAATATTACAGATTTATTTTGTGGTTATATCGAGTTGATTTATCTTTCAGATTTACTTATTTGGTTTGATTTTTATTTTTATTTTGAATCAATATTCCTTTCTTTAAAAGTGAAATGAAAATATTATTTTCTGAAAAAAAAAAGTGGGGGTATATTTTCAATCATTTTTGTTTTTTTTTTTCCGAATCATTTTTGTTGTTTATTTTCATAAGTTACTAGCCTTTGCGTAGGTTGACGGACACGGACATCCATGATAAATGGGAATCATGAGTCTTCATGCACGCTCCTCATGATTTTGCTGTCTTCTTTTTTGCGGAAGACGTGGCTGTGAACACCCACGAAGCCATGAATAAATGTCCTGTAAGCTTTTTCTTTTTTCCCCTTCTCTTCAATCGGCATGAATGGATCGTGGTGCACAACAGCGATGGCATGTCGGCTATGTCCTGAATTTATTGAAGATTGATCAATTCAGTTTTAAATATTTTTTATTTTTGTCAATTCAATTCTAGACTCCTTTGACGATTTTGTCGATATAATCGTTTCAGCTTTATATTTATTTATTTATTTTTTGGTCAAAGTTCCGGCCAATTTGACTGGCAATTGCTGATGAGGATGATGGCCATCCTATCCGGCATGACTAGCCGGGCATTGACGTAGACCTCCACGTCGGGGTTCCCGACCAAATTTGATCGCCACGCCACCATTTTTAGTCAAATTTGATCGACATGATTGTTTATAATTGAATTGTCAAAAATCAAAAAGTTTATAGTTGAATTGAGCATCGTATAATAAATTTAGAACTTTTTGAATAATTATCCCTCGGTGGGCTGATCTCATGACCAATGTCCATTCCTTGTTGTGTGGCATGTGTTGTGTTGGGAAGAAACTTGTCTTAGAAAACATTATTTAAATGATGGTTTCAGAGCATGAAGCACGAAGTGATGGGGCTGATAGTCAAGTTTGATTCGACATGGCAGGGAATATACATAGGAAAACAAGGACTAGCTCGGAGCCCGAGCAATGGATTCACGAAGACCACAAAGATTAACCCCCATTATTTGCAAATTAGATAGCAAAATATGGAATGAAAAGAATTAAAATAACTAATGGGTAGTGGGAATATTATAAATTTTTCAAAATTACCATCCCTCGAAAAAAATCGAATGCATTTTCCACCGCGTCATTTGGTATTTCAATTTTATAAATGATCTTAGTGTACCCGATCGCATTACTTATTGTCATTTCAATTTTACAAATTAATCCCAGGGTCCGTTTGTATGGAAGAAAATCGTTTCTACAAAGTTATTTTTTGATTTTTCGATGTTTGGATGACAAAAAACTAATCGATTTAGAGAAAATATTTTCCATGAATTGAAAACAACAAGCTTATATTAGGGGAAAAAAATTTCCCTTATGACAATAAGGAAATCACATTCTCTACACCACCATGTTGAGAAATTCTATTAGATTTGAAGTTGATAAAATTGCTATATTATTTTGAAAAGATTTTGTGAAACACTTTGAGGACACTTTATGAATATGTCTTTACATCTTATATATTCAATCTTCTAAATGCTCATATACTGATAGAAGCAGGTTACGTGAGTACTTGTGTAATCCTCAAAGATTTTATAAACTCATTTTTAGTTGTTTGTTCGGTGCAATATGTCTCACTAACGGCAAATAATCTAGTTGGTATTTCTTTCCTAAATTATATTGATTGACTAGTAATCTAAATTATATTTTCGTGACTTTCAATACGATGAATCTCGATAATTTTCTTTCTTAGAAAATTGATTTGTGGATTTAAGGATTTGATTTTATGGGTGAGCAAATCCTCTCAAATCTCTAAAATCTCAACCTCAACAATCGAGATGATCTTCGTTCATCGATCTATCAATGGCTAGTTTGAAGTTCGAGCGTCGAGGTGATTTTATCAAGTGGGAAGCTTGGATGTAGAGGAGTTTATAAGGAGCATAAGGCATTATTGAGCGTGAGAGATCAAGAGTTCATTATCCGTATTTCGCATGGGCTACACATATTCTAAATTATCTTCTTCGAGCTTATTATTGAGATCTTTTGAGAGGTGTTGTACGGAATTCAAACATATATAGAGTGGGATGGCTTTGAGTAAAAGCAACACTCACTTCGTTGAAGTGCTTATGTTCAAGTCAGCACATTTTGATGTACATAGTGGAATTCGGACAACAACGGATTATTAGTGTAGGAGAGTGGACGTAGGCTTTAGTAAAGGTCGAACTAGTATAAATTGTTACGCATTGCATTCTATTCTCTTACTCGCATCTATTTACAATCGATACAAGCGTTGCACAATTATGTTCTCTATATCCGCTTCTATCAAACTTGGAGTTTTTATTTCCGCATTATTTTAGCAAGTTTGATTATAATCACTTATTCACTCCCTCTAAATGATAGTGTTAGCAAGCATCACACCGGACAAATGAAACTAGGGTGTGTTGTTTTCACTTAAAATTTCATGATAAACGAAAATATTTTTCATGAAAATCATTTCTCAAAGAAAACGATTAGTTTTAATTAATTTGATGATTTCGGGAAAGTGAATTCGTTCTTACTAGAATGAGGAAAGTTGTTTTTTTTTTTCATCTAAGATTGTCATTTTTAGTTCATGAAAAATGTCCATTGTTTAAACACCGAAAAGCAAGAAAATAATTTCTCGAAAACGGTTTTCCTTCAAACAAACCAACCCTTAGTAAATACTTATAAAAAATTACAAACTCGCAACTCTCTATGCGAGAAGGCGACATCTTTTGCTCACCGATCACTATGTCGGGGCATTACTTTGGGAAAAGTATATTAGAAGTGCCATAACTTTTGTGCGGTGTTTACTTGAATGCTATAATTTTCAAAATGTTCACTTAAGTGTCATAACTTTCAAAAATCGTTCACTTGAGTGCTATGTTGACGTGGACGCCGGAAAAGACGCGCCATGTGGCCAAAAAAGAAAATTATGGCACTTACCAAAAAGTTAATTAAAAGTAAACGCTTGCTTCATGACATCAAGTGAACGATTTTTGAAAGTTATGGCACTTAAGTGAACGCTTTGCAAAGTATGGCACTTGACACTTATGGCACTCACGGTGTACTTATCCCCGTTACTTTCTAGACTAATTTTTCGAAGGGAAAACACATATGGCTCTTAGCAATTCTCCATTTGGGATTAGCATAATGAGTGGGCTGTCAGAAAATTTAATTTCCCAAAAACAGTGATGAAAGTACAATAATCGGGTATGTATAAACTAATAATTTTTGGGATATAACATGTCAATTTACAGAGTGTGAATCTATTTTTCACGTATTAATTGGGACAAAGCAGTATGGCAGAAAGTGTACGAAACTATCTTTATTTGGTGCTTTGATTCCCCTGCAATATCTTAATGTCACCATGTCATGCGTGGTACAATGTACCATCAGTTCGAGCATGGGCTTTGGCATTAACTCTTGCACAATTTATCCTATGATTAATTTAATTAGTTCATGATCCGAGGCACCGTTTTTTTTTTTTTTTTTTTGGGTCGACAAAAAAAAAGAGCAAGCTCTTCTTAATTTGGTTATTCAACCATTGCCATTTGGAACACTTGTTAATGAAATTCTTTACTCAACGGGGCAACAAAAGCTACCAAACACCCCCTCCCCCAATCTATATCCAGTGTAAGATAGTTACCCCAAGCTTATTTTTGTGATGCCGAAAGATCTCAAACGTGTACTTGTCTAACAAATTTACCCATCCCTCAATATTCCGTCAATGAGCATTGTTAAAAATCTACATACATGGACGCCGGAAAGCAAACGTCATCGGCATAGCGCTCACGTGGCTTGAGTGTGAAAAAAAAATGATGTTTTAGCTGAACAATCAACCGACGATCCTTAATGGAGGGTTAGTGGGTCATATAGGTAAAAGCTTGGAGCTTTTATATCGCAAAATTTAGGATAAATGTGCCATGGTGATATAGTTTTCGTATGTCACAAAAAAAATCCACACTAACTATGTCACAATAAGCATAATTTACGGTTTTTGACGGCTTTTTCCCGTTCAATAACTTCGTTGCTTTGAATAATGTCAGATGCTTTTATTTTCTTTCTTTTTTGTTTCATTTCATTATACCTACAAACGCTAATACAGTTCTTTCTACTTGAAGATAACATGTCAAGCATATCCAATTTCATCAAATATGTTTCATTTTTTTTTAAGTAAAAGAACAAGTTCAAAACTAAGTTGGTCCCAGATTCCAGATTCCCAATAGAATCGAGAACCACAATGGCCAAGACTTGCTCAACTTTTCAAATCAGAAATGGGACCGGTCCCCTTGTGAATCGATCTACTGGCCGGGTGAGGCCGGTTCTGGTCAATTCTCGAGTTGAGTTGCCTGTTTATTCGGTCCTAAGTGATCCTAATACTACTTGTTTGCTTCTTCCTCTTCTTAACCTTAGATTGGAGGATGCAGAAAATGTTTTACTTTGGGATAGGCCGGTTACTCATCCCTGAGGATACCTAGCTCTAACGGCATAAATGACAATCATTCTCTCCTGGGCTCTATTTCTATTCCTTGGAGACGAGTTTGTGAGCGAGAGACGCGTTTGAAGAATGGCACAAAATTGTTGTTCTCGAAACAGAAATGTATTTGATAACAACATAAAATGTATATGGTTGGGCAACCGGCAGAGGGCGACCAACGAACGGCGGCGACGAGCCGATCGTGGATCGGCGACCGACGAACGACGGAGGCCGAACAAAGAACCGAGGATCGGTGAACGACGAACGACGAATGTTGACCGGCGACCAACGGCCAACAATGAGCAATAGGGACGCAAGAAAGGTAACCGGTGATGGGCGATCGACGACCGGAAAACGGTGGACGGCGGCGAGGGACGGGAGAGAGTGAAAGACCGTACGCAAGAGAGAGGGATTAAGTAATGAGAAAAATATTCTGTTTCAAAAATAGAAAAGTAGAAAATTTATACTCCTCATTTCCGTTTAAAATCTATTTCCGGGTAGTCTTTACATTTTCTCTTTCACTAGTAATGGATTTCTATTCTAAATATATTCCTCAAAACAGAAATAAGAGAAAAATGGGGAAATAGAACTATTATCATACGGGCCCTACCACTAGTCAATTCCCAATCCCTCTTCTTATCCTTATCTCGGACTCGGAGGATGGAGAAAATGTTTTATCCCATTGTTCATATCTTTCCTGAATTTTTAATTGAGAGCATTCCATTTGTTAAACTTGGAAAATTTACTGACTAAAAAGTAAAAATATTTCAAATGTCTCCACGTTACGACATAGTTTCGAAATATTTCAGGTATTGAATGTTGTTGTTTTTTTTTTTTCTGGTCAAGAAAGATATTGAATATTAAATAAATGTAAATGTGACGAGGGAACAAAACATCGAAGATAAATAAAAAAAAATGACAAAAGAAAAAGTATATTTAGCGCAAAATGGAATCTCCTCAGTCCTCACAAAGTTCTAGGAACTATCGGCAAACTTCTTACCGGCGAGTTCACAAAGGATTTGCAAAATATCCATTCGAATTTTACTTGACAACGAAGACGAAGATGCTTGCCGCTTCCACCTGCACCGCTTCCCCATGTCGTCCATCGCTGTTCCATCCCCAAAAAGATCAAAGCTTTCACTTCGGACCCGCTTCTCGGCGACAACTCCTCACTGCCCTCGTCTTGCCCGTCGCTCCTCTCTTCGTTTCCAGCGAGCCCACGTCTCCATTCTCGCCCGTCGCCAATGCCCGCGGCCTCTTCCAGATGCCCCCTCCTCGGCTCACCAATAGGTGAGAGTGGCCCTTATCTGTGATTTTGCTTATTGACGTGTATTCTTCTCGCCGTGTTGGATTTGCTACGGATTGCTGATGTTAGTGTTGCTTGAGGCAGCTTTGGTTCTTGAAGTGAGCTGTACCTTTTAGTTAACTACGATAGAATTCTACTTGCATTTTGAGTAGGGATTGAGTTTCCGATTGTATGCATTCCCCGTGCGTGATGGTAATTGTTTTAGAGTGATTGCAGTTACTTTGGAACTGTTATTTCAACGGTCAAACCCCTCTTAAGTCGCTCTATTCTTTTGTTTTGTTCAAAATGCAAAGTTTAGAGGGACTAACTGTATATTTATTGGTGGGTTTGCTGTGGGAAGGTATTTCTTGGTGAGGGCAGGGGAATCCGAGTATGAAAGCTTGGGGATAATCAACACTAATCCCGTTGCAAAGACGTCGGTCGATAGCGGATTGTCTGAGAAAGGGAAGAAGCAGATGGTTCGGGCAGCTTTCGATTTGAAGGAGATGGGGGTGTGCGAAAGGAATTGTTGGATTTGGCCTTCAATCACTCAGAGAGCTTACCAAGCTGCTGAAATCATTGCTTCGGTTAATGGGGTCAGTCGGAGGTGAGTCATTAAACTCTCAGGAACCAGTGTTTAAAGAGGCTTTAGAAGATTATGTCCACTTGGCTTAAATGAAATTGCATAGTGTTTTAGTCATAAACCTCTGTTTTGGTTACAGAAGTGTAGGAACTTTGTATTGTAATTTTGTACTAAATAATTCCTGAGTTTCAACCTAGCTAACTCAAATTAATTGGTTCAATTTGTTTTTCTAAACTGTGGCGAACTTAGAAGTCAATCACCAGAAGCATAAGCTATGGTCTCTTAGCCTTCTTGCTTATCAGATTTGAGTGGAATGTACACTTCAGTAATTAGAATTCTGAAGTTTGACGTCATAATGATGTTGCAATCACTTCCGGCAAAAAAAAAAAAAAAATTCGTGCTGTTATGTTTACTTATCACTCCAATCGTTTCATTCTCCAATTGCAGCTACATAGTCCCAGAGTATAGCTTTCTAGATGCCAGGGGATTGGGAGCCTATGAAGGGAAGAACCTTGACTCTGTTTCAGAGGTAAGAGGAGAACAAAGCTGTGTCCTCCTGGTATGATGAATGTTGTTATTTCCACGTTATCTCATACCTGACAGCATCTTTCATACCTTACCAAGCGGAATATTTAGGGGTGGGTTTCCTATGTTAATGTAGACCTGGAAAGGATTAACCATCTCTTCTAGTGGATACTTTATGTTTCTGAGTTCACACGCCCGTTTGAGTGTGTGTGTGTGTGTGTGTGTTTCCTTCTCCTTGCAACTGGACAAACTCTCATCCATGAGAGCGTTAGGTATATGCATCTGACAGCATCTCTCCGAGGATCAAGCCTCCTCCCATAGATGATGGGACTCCAAATGAGAGTGTGGCAGACGTATTCGTTCGCATAACGCAACTTATGTCAATTCTTGAGACCCAGTACTCAGAAGACACCGTGATCATTGTCTCGCCTGATTCTGACAATTTGTCAGTTTTACAAGCTGGCATAGTTGGCCTTGACCTTCGGAGGTAGATGTTATTGAAGTTATATAACGCATATATCTTGTAAATGTGGTCTTTGTTGCTTCATTTTGTCTAGCTTTTCAGGCACAGAGAGCTTTCTTTTGCTCCTGGAGAGGTCAGATTTGTCGATACCAGCAGCGTACCAACTTATAAGCAGCCTGCATCTGCTGTTTATAAATGCTTAAATCCACCGAGTTGTACCTGAAGTGTATACTCTATATCTGTATCTCTCTCCTTTCTCTCGCACGCGCATCCATACTTGAAATCTGTAGTTAGTATGTTCTCTTATTTAAAAAAGTAAGGTTTCTGCCATGTAAGAGGGAAAACTCCTAACTAAATGTTGTATTTCTTGTTGTGTTGTCCCTGTCATCTTAAGGATAATGTTGACTTCACCAATCATGTGACCCTATATTGTACCTTAAAGACTTAGTCTTGATAATTATGGGCCTCATCAATTAGCTGCCGTTGATGAACTTACGAGGTTCGGCTGTATCTGCTAAGGCAGTAAGTTGTTTTATACTTCCATTTTGAAGGCTTTAAAGCTCTTGCATCCGGAACTTGGGAGGAAAATCTCGGTTCATGTTGGAGTTCATGTTCACTTATTCAGAAACTAGCAAGTCTGTTTTGGTGAGCCTGTTGGAGTTCATCTTCACTTGTTCGTATAATCATCTTCCACTTCACTTTTCCAAAATCTCGTATTGCAGTCACAATTGCCACTTCGGTTCTAAGGAAATAATATCCATCTCTATGTGTTTCTTTGGCAGCTAAACATTTTTCCTTTCCATTGCAAAGCAATATGTGGATCCCATTTTCAGTCAATTATGAACAATGCATCTGTTATCAGCTTGTCCAGGTGTATGTGACTTTTGTTTTGCTTTGGACTTAAATGTTTTGGGCCAGCTTCTCCATCTTCATGGAATTTGCTCTCTTCCTTTCGAGGCATCAGATGACTGATTTTCCACGAGGACTAATGTTGATATTTCCTTACTTCTTCGCCTCTGGAAATGCTTGGTTCTCTAGTTACCTTTTTGTGGCCTCCTGGTGAGAATGGGACTGCTTTCGATATTTCAGTTCAGCGTATCGTAACGAATCGCACGTGAGGATTTGGTTACAAAAACTCATGAAAAGGGTAAAGAATCACAGCCTTTTTGCATCGTGATTGACCTCATATGCCCAGTCTGTGTTATCTGCTGAGATTATGATACAGTCCCGAAACTACTAGGTCGTATTGCTTTTAAACCGCTTCTTGTAAAATTTATCCGTTTCGAGTGGTAAGCAATATCTTGACTGAGATTTTCTGGTTACACTTAAACCCACCTAATTCTTGTGCTCATTGTCAATGCCTTCTCCGGAGTGTCCTCAAATCAACAGTCGAAACAGTTTTTGCAGGTACAAACTATCCTTTCCTTTTGGACGGCATCGCTGCTGATGCACGGAGATCAGCGAGGAGGGCATCTGTTCTGATCACAGGCAATGTGATCCATTCGACAAGATGCCGAGCAAAACCGGGGAGCTTGGCTTATGTGGTTTTAGCTTGTGTGAGTCGAGGTGGGAAGGGAAAAATTGAAAATTTTGAGGGCTCTTGTGATGCCAAATCAATGAAAAACTTTGGTAGCTGCAGCTAAGTGTGTACGTTTGGTCAAGCGGTTCAACCCCCATCATCAACCACGGGCATTTGTGATCTTTATCGCATTCAGGGATTGTTCTTGTCTTTCAACCGTACACATCCAGATATACTAAAGTTCGATTTTTGCAATACTTCCTGTATCAAGTGAAGTCCTACTCGATAAGCGAATGTTCATCGGGCATTTGTGAAGTGCGCACTAGGAAGATGAGGTTCAGCTTTGGGAAGGCTTCTCCAATGTCCTTTGGAAAAATACGAGGTGTTTGGCGAATTTTTGTGAAATCCGTTGGGTCGAATGTTGGTCTTTGATAAAGCTGAAATCCTAAGGCAGGCCCGCGACGAGCCTTCGGCATTTGCGAAAGGTTATTTCGAGAGTAAAAAATATTATTTTTATTCAAAACTATGTCATTATTTTATTTTATTTTCCGTTTTCAGATTTTGCTCTCGTTGTTACTGTTCATTGTCACGGCGTCAATAAGGGGCCGACGAGGCCAGATATGGTTGTGATGGGTTGATGAGGTCGGGCGACTCAACAATTGTCGCATAGGGTTGCGGGGCCCCAAGCAGCCCTGGCTAGGGTTGCTCAACCCTTGTGACCTCGAGGGTCGGGGGGAGGAGGGAGGGCGAGTGAGCGACCTTGACGAGGGCAATCCGGGTCACGCGACCTCAAGTGGCTCTCACTTGCAATGTCCGACCCTCGCTGGCGCCTAAGGGCCACCCGAGGTCATGCAACCTTAGACAGTAGCCGCCGACGTCGGATTTGTCTTGCCGGTGGCCTAAGAGCCCTTCGTCAAAGTCAGTGAAGGGTTTGAGTTTTTTTTTTTTTTTTGAAAAAAAAGGAGTCAAAGTTTGAAAAAATTTGTCAAACGCTATTGAATCCAAACTTACTTGTTTTTTTTTTTTTTTATAAACCAAACGTAATTGCATTTCAGAGAATACATTTAGCCCAAAGGTATTATTTCCCAAAACTGAATCAAGCACATATCAAAGGCACAAATGAATAGCCTCAAAAAGCGCTCAGAGGAAAAGATAAGGTGCTCCAGCCAACCAACAAATCCAAACTCGACACGTCAGCGCTTTAAATATGACGTGTCCCACTATGCAATATGCAAACGGGTATAAAAGGGTTGGGAAAACTAGTCGAAATACGCGACACGTACGATGAAACATACGACCAAATCCTCTTCTCTTTCGTTCATTTCATCGGTCGGTTTGATTTTTGATTTGATATGATTATCAAGACTCCGAACGCCGTCGTATCGTAACGTCCCGCTAACTAATTGCCGTCAAGAATCGTCTCTTATAGACGTCGTCGTCTCCATCGTCCCACTCTGCTTCAGCTTCAGTTTCACATCACTGCTCTACTGATCCTGCGTTTCCCCTCTCTCTCTCCCCCTCTTTGAAACTGGTCTTGTTGGGTCTTCGATTGAAGGCGTTGGCCCAGTGTAGCGAGAAGGGTTTTGGATTCTTGATGCGACCCTAGGGTTCCTCAGCCGGTCATTCCTTGCGATGGCTATCCGGGGCGTCGATTTCAAGTGGTTAGTTCCTGATCTCTCTCCTCGGACCCCCGAGTTTTGGGGAGCGTTCTTTGCCTTGGGATGGTCTTTCTTGATTCTGGAACTGAAAAAAAATGGGTTCTTGCAGGTATGACGGCTTCTTCTTGTCCATGCTCGCGACCAGTGTGTATCCTTGGGTATCTTCCTAGTCATTCTGCTCTTTTAATGGGGGTTTCGTCCGGATGATGTGTCATCTCGTGGGTGCAAGTGGGTATTACATTGGCAAAATTTCAAGAATCGGTCTAGTAATTCTGCACATTGGATGTGATTACCCTGCTTTTTATAGCCGTGCTTGATTGCACGGATATGATTGGGAAAGAGTTCAAGGAATTTGATTGAATCTTTGATCTTCCGGGATGCTGTGCAACCTTGGATGCGTCGATCATGGGCTAATCTTTTATTATATTTTACCTGTTGGTAACGACGTGTTATTCTTAACAATGTGTGTTTCAGTATCATTGTTGCGATCAACTGGAAGCGGTATCATCTTTGTACATACCCGTTGCACATATGGATAGTGGTGGGTTTCACATCTTGAGTTGATTATATTGTGCGTCTGAGGATCTTTTGTTCTTCTCACAAGGAAGAAATTCTTTAGTAACTTATGGATACTCTTTGGTGCAGGTTGATTACACGACTGTATTCGTTTTTCGCTTGTTGATGTTTGTAGATAATGGACTCGCTGCTGGAATGGGATTGTATGTCCTTCTACCATTTCATATTGAAATTTTGAAGATCTCATGGGGTTGTTATGGTTGTGAAGTGATTGTGCATATGTGAATGCTTGAATATTTTTTCATTCTAGAGCTCGTGTTTTACTTATTCAGATTCAATCTTTTCAACACATCAGGGACTATATAAATAGTGCCTTTTTAAGTCCTTGCAACAAATTGTGCCTTGTCTGTGCATGTTTTGACACCACTTCATCTATCTATCAATTAGTACAGATGCTATGGTCTATGTTGTTGCTCATCATATACTGGCTTTATCTGTGATTGATAAACTTGAGAATTAGTGGACGCTTGGCGTAACTATAGATAATTGTGCAATCCATGTAGTTCAAATAGAATCCTCTTTTCTCAAACATCTAGAATTCTAATCACATGCGATGATGTGAAGTTGCTGGACTGTCGGTTAGTGACTGCTCGTGTAAGTAGCAAGTATCCTTTTGGTATTTATATTAAATATTTGTGGGTTCTTAGGGACTTTGGATGGCAGCAGAGATATGCTCGATTTTGTGGGAGGATAGTCGTACTATCTGTCCTCTCACTGATATTATACCCGTTTCTTTGGGCTTGGACTATAATTGGCACCCTATGGTTCACAAGTGCAAGAAATTGTGTAAGTCTTTTCTTGTATCAGATTCGCGTCAGCATTTGCATCTTCAGTGAACATAAATTGAAGACTTTACATTTCGGTTCTCTCAGTTACCAGAAGAGGGTCAGAAATGGGGTTTCCTTATTTGGTTGCTCTTTAGCTATTGTGGCCTCCTTTGCATAGCTTGCATGTCTGTGGGAAAGGTTTGTGGCTTCCTTCATTTACCCATTGTCCATATTTGCAGTGCCCCTTCCCACTGCTCCTGAAACTTTATAAACCTTTTCCCTGTACTCATATGTAGTCTTGCCATGACCTACATAATTATTTATTCATAGAGTTTGCTTTTTCTTTTACCTGTCATATATTGGAAAATCACAGTGGTTGACACGAAGACAAGCACACCTTGTACGAGCTCAACAAGGCATACCCGTGTCAGAGTATGGGGTAAGTACCATAAAGTGATGCAGAGATATGGACATATGTCCGAAAAGTTGTACTTAAGTTCTTTGAGAACATTATGTTTGTACATGACGTTCTTTTAAGAGTTTATTGTGCTATATGTTTACCTGTAGGTTGTTTATCTTGCTGTTACTTTGGATAAACTATTCCTTCCTACTCCACAGAGAATGACAAATAATAGCACCCTTTCGCCAAAGAATAGACTTGTGCTTGTTTGTCCTTGTCTTTCGAAGCTATTGTGTCATTGGTTGGAATTGGTTTGTAACACGACACAAACTTGGGCTAAGGATTAAGGATAGATCCTTATTTCTGCCAGAATATCTAGTTCAATTTTGTATTACGGCTTCCTGGCATCTAGTGACAATAACCATGAGCAAATAAGTTTTTACGAAGTAACTTCATTGGATATAGTGGGGTCAAGGTTCCAATCCTTCAATTTCAGTTATGATGATTCCTTTGTCTTGAGCTACATCTTGTAGTGATTAGGGAACTCTAGAAGCACCTTTTCCCCTTCTTGGCATCCAGAATGATGTGGACCTATTCTGTGTATTTTTGGAAGTGATTTCTAAAAGATTTGGCTACTTTCCCCAGTGTATTTATATTTTTTACCAGTGCAAATGTTTTTCCGTCGCATCATGTGTTTGCTCATTCCTATATTGTTCCCTGGAGTTTTTCTACAGGTTCTAGTTGATATGATACGGGTGCCAGACTGGGCATTTGAAGCAGCCGGTCAAGAGATGAGGGGTATGGGACCAGATGCTGCTACTTACCACCCTGGTCTTTACTTAACTCCTACACAGGCAAGTGGCGGTTTTGATTTTGGTTTGTAGATAAAGGATTTAGATTCCTTAAGCAATGGGTTACTCTGTTTGCAGATGGGAATTTGAGCCCCTAGGATCTTAGATTGTTAACATTGATACAGTCATACTCATAGGAGAGTTATCGCTAAATTCATTTGTTGAAAAAGATTTGTTAGCAGCGCTAATGCTTTTCATAAAGTCATTGATGGCAAGTTTAAACTTTGAGGTGAGCTTTCCTCTTATGTTGTGTGCAGAGGGAAGCAGTTGAAGCACTCATCCAGGAACTCCCGAAGTTCAGGCTTAAAGCTGTTCCAACTGACTGCAGTGAATGCCCCATCTGCTTAGAAGAGTTCCATGTGGGGAATGAGGTAATACTGCTCTTTAGAGATTTTTGTAGCTTATGAGTGGAATAGTGGTTGAGCCTCCTCTAGTTTCGGCAACTCCACGTAACTTTAAAAAGTTTATATTGGACAGAGGTGGAGACACTATGATCATAACAAGTTTCTTGTTAGTGCTGTGTCGTTCTGTTGTTAACTTTGAGGGTTTGGGACGAAGTACCTTACCCTAAAAAAATTTTCAGGTTCGTGGCCTTCCTTGTGCTCACAATTTTCACGTGGAGTGCATCGATGAGTGGCTACGTCTTAACGTGAAATGTCCTCGGTGCCGCTGCTCTGTGTTCCCGAACCTGGACCTCAGTGCTTTGTCTAACCTTCGCCCGGAATCGGAACGATCACCGGCCTCTATTGTCACAACAAACCGTTACGTGCGGACCCAACAACCTCCTAGCCAAAGCTATCTGTTGAGATTGCATGGCTTTCTTTGTCCGGTTCGGTCTGAGAATGCAGGGCTGCCCAACAGCAATGATGTTTTTTTGCAGATCAGTGAGAATGGACACGTTGCTGTGGCTACTCATGAGCGAGCGAATGCCATGGGACCGCTACCTCCTGATAGGTCTGGGCTCAATGGACAGTCTATATGAGGTGAAGAAGGGTATGTTGATCATTGTTTCTTGTCTCATATTAGTTTTACCTTTAATTTACGCTAACCCTCTCCCGAGTAAAGACAGGAGACGTTCATCCATGTGATGGTTGTTTGGCCATCGCGGATTGCCCATCTTATGTGATAAGTTTACTGATGATGTAGGGTATGGATTTTGTAACGACATTGGTTGCAACTCATTTTCAGATCAATGATATGCAAGCATATGCCTTTACCAAACTGAATTATTTGCCTAGTCTGTTGGCCTAATTCAAAATTCGAAAAATTTGAAACTTGTGAACATGTGCCATGCATCGATATCATTGTGTGACAGAACTCGCATGTTATCGAGGGGGCTAATTTAGATATCGTGGGAAGAAGAGAAGCAGCAGTCGATACCGGGACAGACTTGCATCTCAATTCTTGGTTGCTCTTATAGTTCGTCGTCTGTTGACGAGCCGTGATTTTACGACATGAATCAAATCTCATCTGTAAATGAAGAGGCATCATAGGTCCCCAGCCTGTGCTGTATGCGTCATGAGTATGTCTTGGCGGAGAAGCATGTTGCATCTCGCTTGAGGGGGGAAAAAGGAGGGAGATGGTGCTTTGATGCTTTTCTTGTTTCTCTAAGGTTTGATTTGTGTCGGACGAGGATGTCCAAATGCTTGGGACGTTATTCGCAAACATCTCTTTTGTCGGGCTCACGTGGATTTTGTCTGTGTGTTCGGAAGTCCATAAGAGAAAAAAAAAAATGAGGAGGATCTGTGCGCTTCAAGATCCATGCAGAATAGCCCCCCTGCTAAAGTAAGCCCTCTTCGACTCCTCCTCGTACCAGCTCTTCACTTCCAAGCCTTTACAAATGGCACACGTATCTCCGTTTCAAGCGAGCCTTTTCATGGCATTGATCATGGCAAATTTTGCTAATCCCAGGATGAAACTCCCCCCATGCGAGCAGCAGTAGACTTGCCAAATGGATGAGTCGGGTTAGATTTGGATCGGATAAAAAATGATCCGATCTAAATTGACTTATTTAACCCGTTTCCCAACACGATCTGTATTGTCAAGTCACTTTTATATTTAACCTAAGCAAGTGAGAGAGAGAGAGAGAGAGAGAGAGAGAGAGTGGTTTAAGAAATGGGTTTGAGACCTATTTTGACGGTTACACGTTGCAGCAACCTTGCTCTAGCTCTCTCGATTTAATTTCACTGGTCAGGTCGACGATCCTCGAACCGAAAACGGACTTTCGCCGGTCATTGGGCACGAAACGATATTCCAAAAATTCACTATGGAAGTATAATGTACACCTCCTTTTGCGAGTAAGATTCTCACGTCTTTATTGATTTGTGAACTTATTCTGTTCATCCATGCGAAAAGCAATTAGATTCTATTTTTAAACTTCTTCTACAAGAGGAAGGAACAAAAAATGTCGTCTTTAAATCTTTTTAAGCAATCAATGTAAATTCATTAAAATACTTTTCAAGTTTTATATATTACTTACTATTTCCATGCTAAAAAAAAAGGAGTAGAAATTCCAAACAAAACAAAATAGGAGAGAGCAGCAAAAGCTTAACCCCTAAGTTCGGTGACACGTCATCCGGGCCCACCGGAGCCCACACAAGTGACCTGTGTCTGCAAGCTGTCGGTAGGCCTCACTCTAACAATTTACCATAGGCTTCAACCTCACGAGTTCCACGTGGCACTGGACCCCACCCAAAACTATCCCCTCTCTCGTTGAACCTTTTCACTTTCTTTCGTTTTCTCCTTCCACAAGCTCTCTTTCTGCTGTCTCATATAATTCCCTCCGAAAGATATCGCCATGAAAGCCAAAGCCAAACCCCTCGGCGATGAAGAAGAAACCTTCCCTTTCCTCCTCCCGGGACTCGGACTCGCCGACTCACCCTCCCGAGTCGCCCCACTCCCCACTCCGCTTCCACTCCCCTCTCCGCTCCGACCTCGGCGACCCCGCCGACACCCCTCCCTTCGGCTCTCCCGCCGCCTCCCCCCACAATCCCCCGCCGCCGAAACCCGCCTCCCCGGACGCCGACGAGACCGCGCAGCTGTCTCCCCTCCCCACCCCTTCGCCGGATGCCCGGAAGGCCCCGCCTTCGCCGCCGGACAAGGGATCCGCCGGGGACGCGGAGGGATCCGATGATTCGCCGGCGGCGGCGGTGGTGCTCAGCAGGGCGATGCGGGACGAGAGGGGGCTCTGGCGACGAGGTTGGGGGGAGGAGGAGCGAGGGCGGCGCCGGTGACGAGGCTGAGGAGGTCGAGGACCTGGGAGAGGTTGAAGCGAGTAGCCCTGTGCTTTAGGGTTTCGGAGGTGGTCCTTTGCATGATCTCGTTCTCGGTCATGGCTGCTGATAAGACTAAGGGGTGGAGCGGCGATTCTTACGATCGCTACAAGGAGTACAGGTGAAGTGGGCATTTCAATTTCGCTCTTGGAGATTGCTCTCTGCTTTCCATTTGTTATATACTCACGAGCAGGTCTGACGGAGGGCTATGGAGCTAAAGCTGTGTGAGCTGATTCGATGGCAGGTATTGCTTGTCGGTGAATGTTATCGCTTTTGTCTATGCTGGCTTTCAAGCTTATGATCTGGGCTTCCACTTGAGCACGGTGGGCAAGCACGTCATCCGCGACCAATTCCGTTATTACTTCGATTTCTTCATGGATCAGGCAAGTGTTTCCATGCAAAGTGTCATTTCATTACTGCTGAATTATGATTTTCGATTGATTGCGCCGCCAATTGTGAGGGGAAATGGATGAATTATGAGTGTTCATGCTGAGAGCCCTGGTCACATTCTATACGAATCATAACCATTGTCTCTGTTTTGTTTTCCCTGTTATCTTTGCCACTGGTATATGACTTGAGCATGAGATTCGAGTGCCACTTTGCAGAGTTTCTTGTTATCCTGTAGTCTTTGCTCTCTCCAGATTAAGGCAGACGGGTATTACTCTTCCTTCTAAATAACGTTTTAGAGATGGCTTCAGGACTGCTCAGCAGTATCAATTAGTAAAGAATCTGGTGAAAATTGGAACTTGGAAGGGATGCCATCGACTTATGCTTTTGTCCTTCCATGGCTAAGCCAATACCATTAAAAAAGGAATAGGTGCATTAGGACACATTGGGAATGAAACTATTCATGGGATGGAATGAGAATTAATAAAAGAGAGTTAAGAGCCCCTCAGTTCCTTCTAAGATCTCGAGTAATAATGGTAGGCATACTTGGAACTGTCGATAAATTGATATGCTAAAGACTATATGGTAGACTATTAGTGGTCATTTGAACAAGTGAGCTATATGGAACACTTTGCTAAGAGACAGCCAGCCACTTCACATGATATACTAAATTTGTTAACCTATCTTACAATGTGCCTTGCACTGTTCCAAAGATCTCATCGCCTCGCTCACCAGTCTCCCTCCCTGAACTACTTGTCCAAGCAATATCATATTGTTGTTGGCTGTAAGCTTGTGACAGCCTTAATGACAAGGGTTTAAAGCTTCAAAATCCCAAGGCTATGGCTTCTTTGATTGCTTTTGTCCAATCAATCTTTGGAAGATGAAACTACTAAGGGAGATATCCGTGTTCCCAAAAGAAATAAAAGAGAAAGAAGAGGGATATTCTATTCGAGAACAGCATTGCCTTATCCTTGAATCCACATGTCATCTTCTAGCTAGGCTATTCAAGGCCTTTCACTTGACTGTGAAATTTTTTTTTAACCTGTAGACGGCATGTTTCTTTTTCCCAATTAGTCGAGAGTATTTTTGCTTCAACTACACGGCAGAGGAGCAAATATTGCCTCATGCTCAAGAATCTGTACGCCAATCAGCTAAACCCTAGTTAGCACTAACTGTTCTATGTTCTATGTCTAACCCTAAACATGATGTGAATAAAAATCGAATGTTCCTATGAGGAGATTGATGGAGACTGACTGAAAATTTCACTGCAGATTCTGGCATATCTTCTAATATCGGCATCGTCTTCAGCGGCAACGCGTCGACGACTGGAAAGCAAATTGGGGGCGGGATAAGTTCACGGACATGGCCGGGGCTTCCATCGCCATGTCCTTCTTGGCCTTTATGGCTTTTGCCATCAGTTCCCTCATTTCCGGCTACAACCTGTTCACCCATTATCTCTGATCCGGGGAAGCTTGATTCATACCACTGGTTCTCCATGTTATGGGGGGCAATTGGTTATATAGGAAATTCTTTTTCCCGACATTTTGAAATTAAACCTTATTATTTGATTTTTGTACAGGGGGAAATAATTGGTAGCAAGTCCATGCTTCTGCACTGGTGAATAGAAGCATGTATATGTAAAGTGGACTGTAAAAGCACCCTGATATGGCTGGGCATGTTTACTGTTCTGTATACCGAATCAATAACGAGCCAGTCAGTCCATTTTCTTCCTGCGAAAACAAGAATCTTTGCCTGGGTATCTAACTTCAAACCTGTTTGTGCATAATCCAATGTCGAAGCCAATAAGCGTGACGGCTTAGGCTTGGCCAATGAACCGATTGGCTCCGCATCTCCGTAAGTGTCGAACTAATGTGATAAGATTCTACTTGTCGGGAGTACTAATCACGTGTCGGTCGCATGTTAAAAAGTGTTGAAGTGCTGGATATGATACGAAGACACGAAGGCCTCTAGAAAGTATCGGTGCTTCCTAGGTCATAAATAGTCCGATCTAAATAGATATATTTAATCCGTTTATGACTCATTTGTTCTCGATTCATACTCGACACATAAGATGCATATCATTAAAACGCTTCCATATTCGATCCAATTTAAGAAAACTGATGCCTAAACTGAGTATGTGGAGCCAAATCAAAGATAGCCTATTCTTCTTCCCCCTTCCAATATGAAAGTTTCAAGTTGTAAATTCAGCTATGACTCATTTAAAATTTTTATTATTTTTAAATACATTAATGATCCATTTATTGAATATAGCTAGCCTATATATGGATTAAGAAATGAATTTATGATCTATTTTAAATAAATTTATAATCTATCTTGACAGGTCAGCGTATAGTACGAGATAATTCATTACCCTCTGGTATATTGACTGCCTATCTTATCTGCGTCTATGAATCTGCTGTCGCTCTCCGGACAAACGACCGATCACTGAAGTTAGGTCCGATGCCGGCGCTCTCGTCTGTTTCACATCTTAGTAAATAGAGAATATTAATAAAATAGGTCGGCCGGTATAGCAACAAGGGACAGTTTGGCCGAGTGGTCTAAGGCGCCAGATTTAGGCTCTGGTCCGAAAGGGCGTGGGTTCAAATCCCACAGCTGTCAACTTTTTTTTCCCTTTAATTACTTCGTTCTGTATCTTCGACTTTGTTCATAAGGGTCCTTGGGGCCCTAAACCCAAAAACATCAAACATTGATGGGCGCTTCTTTTGACTTTTGAAACATCCGAGGACACAAGCTTCATTCAAACTCTCCTAGGTTTGGGTTCTCTTGCAGGGCTTTTCTACTTACCTTTTAGCCTTACCAATTTCATGATCACATCAACCTACCAGCTGACCAACCTTTCTGTTCCCTCAAATGGGGTTTCTCCACAAAGTGCTAAAAGCTGGATTAGCAGCAGAAATTATTGAGGCATGTTTTAGAGAGAGAGAGAGAGAGAGAGAGGGATGAAGGGACTAAAGTTCCTCATCATTAGTCTCACCGATGCTCATGTTCTCGCGTCCCGCGACCGACTCGTCGACAGATCATCTCGCAAGAGTCCCACATCGACTTGCGGTACCTGATGCCCTTAGGAATACCACCTTCCGATACGTATTTGATAGTATGATCCAACGTGAAGGGTGTCGCTTGTTTCGAGTAAAAAACTCCACGACGAAGGAAAAAGCTTTCCGGGTAATCGTTTTTTTCAGGAAAATGCTTTCCTCTTTTCGGGTTAGGAAATTCATTTTCCTGATTTTGAGCGTGCATATCTTCTCCGATCGTAAGTGATCAAACGCGTGAAAGTCCGGAAAATAAATTCGCGGAAATTTCTTTCACTCAAAGAGGCATGTTCGTAGTTTGTAACGATTTGAATTTAACACTCTTTCTGTATTGTTGCCCGTGGACGACGCTGTCCGTTTTTCTCTGCTGATGAATATACACGACTTGATGAATCGGGACCATTCCTAAGGACATGTAAGATAAATGATAATGTTGAGGCGAGATCAATCAATAATCTTCAAAAATGGTCCCAATTCATCAATTGGGTCTTGCCCACGATCAGTTTATAAAGCTTACAATATATTCCACAAGTACAAAAAATCATTGGGTACCAGATTAAACCAGCCGCAGAAAACTATCTAAAAAATTCTAAACTTAAAGTGTCACCTGCAATTCAGCTCTAAATGTTCTAAATTTGATCAATATAGTCTATCTTTTGATGATTTTTTAATGGATTGATACCACGAAAAAACTCCAAATTAGTATATCTATACTATTTTTTTTACCACGAAAAACCCCATATATACTTCGTGACAAATTTATCCCAAACTATTTTGTTGAACGCCAAAAACTCTAAAATTATACACCTATGACAAATTTGCCTCAAATTGATACATTTGTGACAAATTTAACATCCGTTAGTTTTCGTTAAATTTTACTATCAAATTGCTAAGTTAGATTACACATGGCAATTACCCATTTGAGATTTTTACCCTTTGTTTGTCACGGGTGTAAGGTATCAATTTGAGATTTTTCGTGGTATTAACGCAACTTAACGGAAATTAACGGGAGTAAATTTATCACAAATGTACCAAATTTGTCACAAGTGTACTAGTTTGGAATATTTTGTAGTAAAAAAAATAATTTGAGATAAATTTGTCATATATGTATCACTTTGTAATTTTTCGTGGTATTAACCCTTTTTTTTAATGTAGTCTATCCGATCAATTTAGGCGTAAACGAGTAATTGTCCACCATCCTAAATAACACGGTTGGCATTGATGCGGGCTATCTTTTGTAGTCCAAACAAAAAATCTGAATTTTTCTTCTTGTTTTTTCCATTTTACTGTTTTTTTTTCTCGGCCAGTGGCCGAGGCCTCAGTGAGTACGGAAAATTTAGTAATGATTTTGTATTTACATGTACGCAAAAGCTCAAGATTCAAACCAACAAATGACGAGCTTAGAGACTAAGTTTAAGAGAGTGCGAAAATAAGGTTCGTGACCCCGACCCTCCGTCTAGATTAAATCCAACATTCCACCTACAACACAATCATTTTGACAGCAAGACCCCCATCGTGTACCTTAACTTAGCAGGAGACAAATCCCGTTACATTGCGAAAAATAAATAATTTAAAAAATAATTCCTTAAAAATGATTACTTAGCCCTTGAAATGATTATTCGGTGAAAAATATTTGTATTATCGATAATAATTTATGTCTAAACACTCTTACGGATGATGAAGTTAATTGTACTTTTCTTCATTTTTCGTAGGCAACCCATGCGACCAGCGTTTAAGAAAATATTTTTTGAACTATTTGTTTTTCACGAAACGAACGGATCATTGCATTTGATTCTCTTTGAAATACGCAACTTAGTTTTTTATGCACCCACATCGTCGATTCAACTAGGTTTTTTTTGCGCAAGTGAACGGGTTATGGATGTTGCCGTTAGGTGTCACGCGTGACGTGCATCGATAAGATTATAGGAAATTTAAAGATCGTTGTCCACCATTTTCCCCTAGATTATGCTTCGTATCGATAAATTCGGGCGATTTGAATCGTGGACTTTTTATTCGGTGTCTTTAAATTAGGACCGGCCGGAGTACTGATTTTTGGCTCCGCATTCGCGGGTTAATTGATTGAACCGCCAAGTCGATGATTTGGACAATGTGCAACTGAATTATATGATAGCTATTGAGCACATACAAGCTGTAGACTAAATTTAGTTAGAGTTGATTATTGAATATTTTTTTACTTTTATAGAAAAATATTCAATAATATGGATTAACTGCACTTTTGGCTAATGAAATATTTTCATGCATATGAAAAGTTGAACTGAAATATTCATCGATACATTAGCACATTGCATTCATCGATTGTAAAAATGGCTTCGCATATGAGTTATAATAATTAGCTTGAGTTTACATTTAAATTTCAATAGAAAACAACATAATCGGTACGTGAACTTTGATCCACCGTGCAATGTAATATCCGAACTTTATATTTATTCAATATGGTCCCTGAACTTTTGACGCAATGCGCAATGTAATCTCTAAACTTTATATTTATGCAATGAGATCCCCGAACGTTAGCCAATGTGTAGGGTCGTTCTTGAACTTTTAATTTATTCAATATAGTTCCCGAATTTTTTGTACATGTCTAGTTTCGTCCGTAAACCGTATGAAAATGTTCAATGTTGTTACTCTAATAAATCAAGTCCAGGAATAAATATTGAACGTTTTCATATAGTATAGGGATTAAATTGAACATGTATCAAAATTCTAGAGACTACATCAAACAAATTGAAAATTCGGAGACAACATTGTATATTGGGCTAAAATTCATAAACCACATTAAATAACTTTAAAATTTAGAGACCATATTGCATATTGAACCAATAGTTCATTGATCATTTGTGTTAGTTATCTTGGATTTTAGCATAAATGGTGAAGTACTAAGCAAATGAAATGGAATATGCAGAACTTTGACCATGGACACGGTCCTCAATGAGAAAGCAAATACTTTTAATTTGATGGTGATATAGGTTTTTGTTCTTCTAGGTTGTTGGACAGTCAATTAGTGTTTTTAGATAGTAAATTATCTTTTAATCTCTATTAACGTTAATTTTTATCAAATATATGGTGAAAAATTACTATGTTAGAGGTGAATATGCCAAGAAAAGCAGGGATTCACCCTTTGCCCGTCTCTTGGAGGGCCGTGCCGCCGATTGTTATGACAATTTTGGGTCACTGGATCCTTAGCTAAGGCGAGAGGAGATTATCAATTGCCGCTAATGGACATAGATGCCTTAACTGATACAAAGCATGACAAAGCATAAATTGCCGGTTCTAATTGAGACGTGGAACGAGAAATGCAAACATAATCTTAACTATACTTTTTTACAATTGAAGTGAATTCAAGTCACGTTGACAAGCCTAAAATATACTGAGAATTCATAAACATATTCAACATTAACACATCACAAATGAAATTCTATTCCTGAACTTATCCTTCATATGAATTACTCTACAGTCATTCCTCAATGAAACGCATTTAATTCATTCATGTAGCGGCATAACCGTCCTCCAAGATTAGTTACCGTCCTCCAAGATTAGCAGCGAATAAGGTGCCACGTGGTTTGCCACCATGATCAAGAACAAGAAAAAAACAGAAAGCAGATCGGCAGGTGCAGGCCTTTTCCGCTCTGGTTGGGATTGGATAGGGAGGGAAGCAAGGGGAGAGAGAGGTGGGGGGGCGAGAAGTCGCCGTCTTCTTTCCTCTGACATTCCACCTCTGTCAAAATTTTCATTAAAATAAATCATAAAACACCCTTTGTTGTTGTTCTTCCCATTGTCTCAGATTTCCCAAACTGCCCCTGCCCTTTGTCTTCGCCAATTTGCCATTCCAATCCCCTGTCTGTCTGTCTGTGTCTCGCTCTCGCTCTGTCTTCTTCCATTAGCTTTTTCATTTATTTTATATGCACAGTTGAAACACAGACAGCCCACCCAGAAAAAAGAAAAGGAACAAATTTCGTTTCTTTGGGTTTTTGTGTTTATTTTATCTCTGCAGAGGAGATAGTTTTTCTGGGTTCCCGCGATTCATTTGCCCGGGTATATAATCCCTTTGTCGGATTGGATGTGTCCCTAGAAAAGACCCAGAGAAACACCATCGTTTAGGTCTGGTCATTCAAAGGTATGTGATGTCTTCTGAAGTTTTTGTGGTTTTTCGAAGTTGTTCCAGATGGGACCTTGTGTTCTTTATCTGTGGTGGGATCATATTCAGAGAGCCAATTGCTTGATTTGTTCTTCTCTGTTGGATTCTGGGTATTGCTCATTATGCGTTTGCCTCGTTTCTGGGCATGTTTTATTGGGAGTATGACACGCTTCTTGATGTCGGTGAGATTCGATGCGGTTGATTTGCAAAGATCTAGTGTGCCATGGATTACTGCCTTTTGAGTTTTGCGTTTACTTGTTTAATGTTCAGAGGGGAAAGAAACTTGGGAAAGCTCTTGAGTGATTGTGAGATTGTGAAGATCGAAGCTGTTTTTTTTTTTTTTAACTGATGCGACGTTCTCGTTACCGTTAGACTGGGCAACTGTTTGAGTTAATTCCTGTGTTCTTGATCTTGGTAGTTTGGACCACGAATCACTGTTTCATTGTGAAATGACTGTATGCAGATAAATTATTTAGTCTAAATTCGGAGTCCGAGGATGCCTGGAATGGTAATTGATGGAACCAATGGAGAAGAAATAGTGAGCGAACTTGAAAACGGAAACTCCACACCATATAAGGAAAGTCCAGTCGCTAATGAATCACCTAAGAGCACCGCCAGTCAGCAAAGCCGTCAAATTGCTCATCCTGAGAACGTCCCTGTTGATGGAGTGGTGGACACCTCCATTGAGAAGCTTTATGCAAACGTGTACGAAATGCAGAGTTCTGATCAGTCCCCTTCTAGACAAAGCTTTGAGTCTGAGGGGGATGAGTCTAGGATCGATTCTGAGTTGCACCATCTTGTTGGTGGTGAAATGAGGGAGGTGGAGATAATGGAAGAGGATGAGGTCGAGAAACCGGAGGCTGATGGCCACAGTGATGCCACTTCCAAGAAGGATAGTCCATCTTCTAGTAAGAAGTCAGGGAAGCTCGAGAAGGCCCGATCCGCTAGTACGAAATCCGTTTCTTCTGGACAATCAAAGAAAGCTTCTCGAACTCAGATGGAATCTGAAGCGACATCGAGACCGCCTCCTAAGACCAAGAGTCCTTCTGAGAAACCTCCTATCGATAGAAAGAATGACAAGAATGCAAAAAAACCAAATGCAAATGTCCCCTCTATGAAGAAACAAAAAAATCTATCTCCAGTGGCGCCAAAGGTGCAGAATGAAGCTTCAAATTCATCTGAATCTGGATTGGCTAATCCTGATTTAGGGCCATTTTTGCTGAAGCAAGCGAGGGATTTGGTATCTTCTGGGGAGAATCCCCAGAAAGCTCTCGAGTTGGCACTCCGGGCAGCAAAGTCATTTGAATTATGTGCAAATGGCAAACCCAGCTTAGAGCTGGTTATGTGTTTACATGTTACTGCCGCAATATACTGCAGCTTAGGTCAGTACATTGAGGCGATTCCTGTTCTTGAGCAGGCAATTGAGATACCTGTTGCTGAGGAAGGTCAAGATCATGCTCTTGCGAAATTCGCAGGTCACATGCAGTTGGGTGATACCTATGCAATGTTGGGCCAGCTTGAGAATTCAATAAGGTGCTATACAACAGGGTTGGAGGTTCAGAAACAGGTACTGGGTGAAAGGGATCCTAGAGTTGGTGAGACTTGTCGGTATCTTGCCGAAGCTCATGTTCAAGCTTTGCAGTTTGATGAGGCTCAGCAGTTCTGTCAGATGGCCCTTGACTTTCATCGTGAGAATGGTTCACCTGCTTCCCTTGAGGAAGCGGCAGATCGGAGGCTTATGGGCCTTATATGTGAAACCAAGGGGGACCATGAAGCTGCTCTTGAACATCTGGTGTTAGCTAGCATGGCCATGGTCGCAAATGGCCAGGAAGTGGAGGTGGCTTCTGTTGATGTCAGTATTGGTGACACGTACTTGTCTCTGTCTAGATATGATGAGGCTGTGTTTGCTTATCAGAAAGCTCTGACAGTTTTCAAGACCGCCAATGGAGAGAACCATCCTTCTGTAGCTTCGGTGTTTGTTCGTCTGGCTGAATTATATAACAAGACGGGGAAGTTCAGAGAAGCAAAGTCATACTGTGAAAATGCTCTAAGAATTTACGAGAAGCCTGTGCCCGGGATACCTCCTGAGGAATTTGCTACCGGTCTGACTGATGTATCTGCCATATATGAGTCGATGAATGAATTGGAGGAAGCAATTAGGTTGCTTGAGAAGGCACTTAAGCTATATAATGACGCCCGGGTCAGCAAAGCACAGTAGCTGGGATTGAAGCCCAGATGGGGGTCATGCATTACATGCTGGGGAACTATTCTGATTCATACGCATCATTTAACAGCGCCATAACGAAACTTCGTGCAAGCGGGGAAAGGAAGTCCGCCTTTTTGGTATTGCTCTTAATCAAATGGGGCTAGCTTGTGTGCAGCGTTATGCAATAAATGAGGCTACTGAATTGTTCGAAGAAGCCAAGATCATTTTAGAAGAAGAATACGGGCCTTATCATCCTGATACCCTTGGTGTGTATAGCAATCTTGCGGGCACTTATGATGCTATCGGCAGGTCCCCACTCTTTACCTTTTTCTTTTTCTTTCTTCTCTTTGCCTTCCTCTTTTATAAGATAAAATCTGATGTGGTTCTACATTTAAGCGTATCAAAAGATTTGCCATCTTCTGATAGGCAGTGATAGATTTGTTGCTACAGTATGACATTGAGTATCCCATCGGAGCAACATCGATGACATAGAATATCTTTTATGTGTACGCTTGTCGCTAGGAAGTTTTGTTTGTAGAATCTGTGACTTTGCATGTGAAACGAAGTGTATCAGTTATTCATGGTTTATGTTTTCTCATTGACGACATTAGGTTGGATGACGCAATAAAGATTCTGGAGTATGTTGTTGAGATGAGAGAAGAAAAGCTTGGGACAGCAAACCCTGACGTCGATGATGAGAAGAGGAGGTTGGCCGAGTTACTGAAAGAAGCGGGCAGGGTTCGGAGCAGAAAAGGCAGATCCTTGGAGAACCTCCTTGATGCTACCGCCCAGAATGTAAATAGCAATGGCATTAAGGTATGACAGTGATGTTTACCGATGCAGAATGAACATATGTATCGTAGGTCTTACTTAAAGAAACAAAGAAAGAAGGTGAACAAAAAGAGATAAACAGGAGGCCATTGGTGTTGGTGCAATCATCTTGTTCTGGCACATGCAATACAGGGCGGAAGTTCCTTTCCATTGTTTGTTTATATGTTTATGATGATGGTATTACCTTCTGGAAGAAGTCGGTTACTTTTTCGTTATTTATTCAACAGATTTGAGGATATTTATTCATAGTTTTCCTCACATTGTTGTACTGGTCTAAGTTTTATCCCAGAAGTATATGATACATCAATAGCTGCGTCATATGGATGTCGGCGGTTTGTGCATTCTTTTTTCTTCTCTTGTGCTTTCAAATCTGTGTCCCAATCTGTATCGTTGGTCCCTTCTCTGGACTTCTGTAAATGATGTTCGGATATACTTTGATCGTTTGCTGAAATGATGAAGGGTTGCTTGGTCAAGATAGCGGTACTGTTATTTATTGATGCAGTTGGATGGTCAATTATAAGGTCCGAACAGATGTCGATAAGTCCTATTCATGCTGGGGTTATGTACATAACAATCAGCTAATACATGATTTCAATAATGATTCTGCATTCATCCCATCAAGTTGCTTGGGCCTCCCATTTGAATGCTTTATATGGAATCATGGACGAGTGGGTGCTGGTGGACGGTCAATCTCAAATCCTGCTACCCTTTTTTCAATGTTGAAGATATTTTTCGAAGTTGAACATCAAGTTCCCTCTTATTTCCACAGTGCTCACAATCTTTCTGTACCACCATTTTGATTTTTTTTTTTCAATCAAATTTTCTGAAGTCTTTCACAGCAAGTACTGCTCTCTTTTGAGGTTGAATTACTTGATTAAAAGAATGTGGGATGGAGAGCTGTTCACTTCTCTGATGAGTTGCTGCTGTGTGATGGGAATAACCCAAAAGCATTGCAGGCGAGTAATCTGTTACATTCAGCATGTGAACTCTCTAATATCAAATCTCAAAATCCGCCTTCTTCTTCATCTTCTTCTTTTGGTCTGGAGATGGGCAAGTTGTGTCAAAGCAGGTAATATGGGGTGTTTGCATGGGGAAGCCAATGAATCTGCTGTCTCACTAGAAGGACAGCGCTTACACGGGACAGACATTCAGTAAAGCATTATGATTAATTGTGGTTAAACTTTCTATATCGACGAACGATTATTTTTTTACGCCGAGAGATCCCGAATCTCTGTAATATAAGAACATGTATTTTTGTTCTTCTTCACAAAAATATCAATTGGGACTCCTTAAAATTTATCTTCAAAATCACTCAAAAGAAAATGTTGCGTTAAAGTTCCGTTTTTTTTTTAATTTAAACCTCGTATTGTAGGTAGAACTGTCAAACCGATCCGATTCTACCAGGAACTGGACCGGGAGGGAACTAGACCGACTGCCTATTGAAACACGTCCGGTTCTGGGTTCCAAAATTTTAGAATTGGTACTGTATGGGTAGATTCTTGGTTTTGGGTGCTGAGCCCATCCACCCATCCATCGGAGAACCAGTTGGAATATGTTTTATGAAGTTAAAAGAAAATTAATTATCTTTTTCAAATGACTTCTCTATTGCTTTATTTTCTGTTTTGTTTTGTATCATGGTTCGCTTTGAGCCAATTTGTTATTCATATTATTTTAGGCCCAATATCCAAAAAAATCTCTAACTTTAGCATTCATAACAATTCTACTCAAAACTTTTTTGTCTTATAAAAAACTTTTAATTTTTACATTTGTCCCAATTCTACCCCAAATTTTTACTTGTATCCCAATTCTATCGGCCTAATACTAAAAAAACCGTCATCTTTAACATATGTCCCAATTATATCCAAAACTCTTTTTTTTCTCATAAAAAACCTTCTAACTGTTACTTTTGCCTCAATTCTATCATCGTTAGTCCTCTTCGTCCATAATCACCATTAATTAATTTTATGTGACATTTTCACGTTATTAATAAATTACACCTCAATAAAATCGACATTAAAAAACTCATGAACTTCTCCTTTTATAGTTTGCTACTCCTACATATTGCCGAGAGATATATAATTACTTAAGATGGCATGTTTCGCATTCTCTTCGGCACTCAATATCCCAAAAATCGGCTAGACATAGAGATATTTGGCTTAATGACCAAAAATCTCGTCGTCTCGAAACCTATTATTTCTAAATTTTGAAAATTCATTGATAAGTTTAGCGAGAAAACTCGAGTCATGTAGGGTTAATTAACAATAATTATGGACAAAAGACCGATAGATAGAATTGAGATAAAATTAAAAGTTGATGATTTTTTATGAGACAAAATTTTTTTGGATATAATTGGGAAAAATAAAGTTGAGATTTTTTTATATTAAACCACTAGAATGGAAAAAAAAAGTTGAGGGTTTTAAAAAAATATCTTGGATATAATTGTCACAAATACTAAAGTTTGAGATTTTTTTGGGTATTAGGCCTATTATTTTACCATGACTACTATTTGCCTTGATTTTTTTTTAAATAAAGCAAAAAAGAAAAAGGAAATCGGTTCCCAAGTAGGTTTTGAAGT
The DNA here is from genome assembly GCA_021437795.1 of Rhodamnia rubescens. NCBI lineage: Eukaryota > Viridiplantae > Streptophyta > Magnoliopsida > Myrtales > Myrtaceae > Rhodamnia > Rhodamnia rubescens. The sequence continues at coordinate 4,800,277 of JAILYA010000002.1, read as the reverse complement.
TTCAAAAAGTGAGAACGATTTTAATAGGATATGTTCCTTGTTCTAGATTTAGAATCCTACCCACCAAATAATTTGATCACTCATAATTGTAACCGACAAGTTTAGTCACAAACTATATGAATTTCTTTAAGTTTTGATACACGTTACATTGAAACTCCCAACATTTGCAATATGTTCATTTTACCTTAACATTTAAATTTATACCGGATGAATTAGATATTATATATACATCACACTTAGACATGATAAATATTTTTTGGAAATCCCAAATAAAGGTCTAGAGTGGTTATATTAGTCTCAAAGAAGGGCTTGACCTTCAAACCAGTCAATAACATTTTCGCTTTTGCTTTCTTGAATTTTTCTCCTTTTTTATTTCTTTTTCCTTTTTTCTATTTGTGTTTTTTTTTTTTTTTTACAAGAGCAAGCCACCGAGGATACTCGAAGAGAGCTGAACAAGGTTTGCCTTGCTAGCCGTTGACAAGGGCCTAGGCGAGACGACCCTCACCTTGGTCCGGCAAAGGCTCGCTGGATAGTGTTGCCCTTGCTCTATATGGCGGGATCACCTTGCTCGTGCCGACGAGGACCTAGGTAAGGCGACCGTTGCATAAATCTAGTAAATGCTTGCAGGCACTTGCCTAGTCGTCGACGAGGGTTGTAGGGCTCTAGCAATACATATCCAAGGAAAAAAAAAGAAATGATAAAAATAAAAATAAAAAAATTATAATTAAACTTATCTTTGGATGAAAATGCTTTGCACCAATTGGAATATTTAGCCAACCGACTTTGGATCCTTATTTGAAACTATCATGACCGCTTCATGCGCTTTATTTTAGACTAATATGACCACTTCAAGCTCATATTTAAAATAAAGTCCACTTTATATACTTATTTGAAAATTTTTCATTATTTTTCTAATAGATATAGTATTACATAAAATTCTAAAAGCAAGCGTTTACGTTTCTTTTAATCAATAATAAATAAATAAATAATTGAATTACTTATAAGATGAAAACAAAAATAACTGTGTCCAAATTGAGAACTTGGTTTTTCGAAGTAATTTGTTTTTCCTTTTGTAGGAAATTTAATTTTTCAATCATCGCGAGGAGATTATGGGGAAAAGGAGGACTATCTATCGTTGTTCATCTTAAACCCTCGTCGGTCGGGACGACATGAATAAAAGAGCAGAGCACAAACCTGGCGCTTTGAAAGGATCTCTTCTCCGACCAAAACCCCGCAAAAAGTCCATCCTTTCCTGCTGATTCTCGCTTCTGAGTCCGATTTCTTGTTTAAAGGTTGGAACTTTCAAATCCTCGGAACCAGACCAAGGATTCTGCCCCTCTGCGGTTCCGGAAAACCGAAGTGAAAGAGCACCCACCAAAGAATCGAAGCCCCTGAATTCGAAAGACATCGACTTGTGAGTTCTTCTTCTCAGACCCTTTTCTTGAATCCTCCCCTCCCGGACCATTAGCTTCTCTTTTCATGTCGAGTTAGGCAAATGTTTGGAGAGGTCGCGTCTTGGATAGGCGAACTTGACCAGCTGAGCGCTTTGTTATTTCGTTGCTGTGCAGTGAAACCCACTATGGAAAATAAGCCATCAAGTTTTGTTGATCGCCAAGTTGTGAGTGCTTTCTCTCTGATTTGTTCCTCCCCGTTTGATTGCATTTCTCGCTCTTAATGTCTTTACTGCTTGATGACTTATGGCATGTGCATTGATGCATTCGGCTTAGGTACCGGGAGATGTGGTTCTTGATCTGTCGAAAATGTCTAATCAGACTATTAAGATTGGTGGCGGCCTCCGTCAGGTTTTCCCTTTCTTTTCTGTTATGATGCCAAATTTAGGTCCCTTTTTGTATGTGAGTTCTGCGAAACTATTGTGATAAAAATCGTCAAGACAAGACGATGAAATGATATTGATTTGGCCACTGAAATTGATTGGTATACTGTACTCCATCGGAAAACGGGGAATGCCATTGCATTGTTCTTGTTAACATGTTTTCTCCTCACTCTTTAATTTTCTCTATTGCAGTTTTCTCAACTCGGTTTACCTTGTTTTAGATTACAAACGGATTTTTGTAAGAATAAAATGATTTTTGAATCATTTGCATTGTCTTATGTTTGGCTTATACATACAATTTTGCTATCAATGAGCACTGTCCAAGTTAGAGATTGATGGACATGAGGTTTCTACCTCTGAGGTGTTTATTTTCCTGAAGGCATTGTCTCATGGTTTTGAGGGACATGATTGTGGTTTGCATAGCCTTTATATCTAGGGTGAGGGAATTTGCGATACATATTTCTTGTGAAAATTCCACAAGCATAACACTGAGACATGATGATTTTATGAATTTCGGGTCTTTATAGCTGTGAGTACTTTATTCCAGAAATTGAAATTTCTTATGCCTTATTTTTCCAGTGATGGTCAAAATAGTTTGCCCTATGGAGGATCGGCTCTTTCAAGTCCAGCTTCCATTATGATATTGTAGAAAAGAAACATCTTCTTAGCGTCTTATTTCCTCAAGTGGAAAATTGAAGATGGTTGGTTGTTGTTTTTCTTATTGAAGAAGAAGACTAGCATTCGTTCTTATTTTGGCACTCCCTTGTTTTTATAGGAATCTGATTTTATTACAGTCATGAAGGCCGGGAAACTAAGATTCTTGAAACAAAATAAATACTGGGTCGAAAGCTCTCAGAAGAGGGTGAGTATTTTATCTAGTTTGCACTTGACAAGATTTTTCAGGGATAAAGAGAAACTGTAGCATTCTGCTCTAGTACACAGGAGGTATCCTGTCTGGTTTCACTGAGCAACAGTTCAGCAGCCACCCCAGGAAAACATGACTGACTTTTTTTTGTTGACCGGCCTTTGTTACGTCTTTTGGTTTATCTTCATTAGCATAGGAAGGTTTTTTTTTAATGTGTCTTAAAGGTACTCCAGGACAACTAGTGGCTACCTACCCAACTGATCACACAGCACCAGGTGTTATGTACTTTCTTAGAAAAATAATTTGAAAACTCTTGTTGCTCCATGATTGGTTGGGTGGACAGTCACGTGTGCTCCTAGAGCACTTGAAAGTTCCCCTCACGAGGACCTATGTCGATGTTAACACCAGGATAGAGATTCTAACATGACTTTGCTTGAATTTAGTATTTAGACTGGAGCTCATTTAGAAAGGACCCAAATATGGTTTCTGGACTGAAATATGGACAGTTTGTTTGATATTTGAAAAGTGAAGCATATTTGGAGAACAATATAAAAGGGACTAGCTTATTGTGTTGATGGATTTCCTTTATATTCTTCCAAACTAATCGGGTCTGCGGTTATCTATATATTGGAATCGGGCTGCCACTGGCTATTGATCTGTCTCTTCCAATGGATCTTAAGTTCTTCACGTACTTTTCATTCCATTTGAAATACTTAGGTGTCGAACTTGGGATATATATGGATCGGAAACCTGACTATTTAGGAGCAATGCTGTTTAGATGCGGCTAAACTGAATTAGGGCCTAAACCTTCTCAGAATGTTGCAGTGTTTAGGTATTTGACCTTTACAGTCTGAGTGGTCTAACTTGTACCCTCCAGACGGAAATTGGCATAAATAAATGCAAGGTAGTTTAAATCTCAGCATGAAGTGCTTGAGTAATTTTAATTGTTGAGCAAGGAAACCCAAATTCCAGGCAGTCTTCATCATAAAGGTTTAAATGCTTTAGGTTTTTTGCAAATTGAGGAGTTGTACATGGTTATGTAGGATTATGAAAAAAATTAATTGTTCTCTGCAGTATGTGCCTTGTGTGGACGACACTGTCCTTGGAATCGTGGTCGACACTAGAGCAGATGTAAGTTGCCTCTGAATTTGTCATGACTTGAATTCTTCTACTAGAGATGTTATAACTGCCATACCCTGTTGATAACATGTCTTATTTGAAGCGAAAAATCTTCCTCGGTCATTTATTAGAGAAAGTAGCGATCTATGGTGAGGAAATGTATGGGTGAGGCACATGTTCATGTGCTTTCTCTTTTCTTCTTCTTTTTTCCCTTTGAAATGAAGTCATGTAACCTAGAGTAATGCGGTGGGAAGCAAGGTATGTTGGAATGAGAAGCTATGTGAGATGATACAGAAATTTCTTATCAGGTGGCCAGATTCATGGATTTCTTCTTGCATTTCTGAAACTGTATGACCTCATTCAGTGTGTATTGCATGGTTCGTAGGAATGTACATGTTGTTGATGGAATTCTATGGATAATGAGGTGTCCCAATTAAATGTTTTGGAGATTTTTAGTTAGTCATAATGCCTCTGTTCATGCTTTGCTTTCTAAACTGCTTGTTCAGGTGTTGACGTCTCTCCTGCTTATTATTTGTTCAATATGGAATGATGTCAAATTGACTTGTCATGGATTGCTGATATTTATTGTTGCTATCATATTATCTCTAACCTTCTTGTGCTAATGTTCATTTAATTACAGAACTTCCTTGTTGACATCAAAGGACCAGCATTGGCCTTTTTGCCTGTACTTGCCTTTGAAGGAGGAACTAGAAGAAACATACCGAAGTTTGAGGTGCATGGTGTTCCTTTTGATTTTTGTGGATGCGTTAAGTACTGTAATAATTCCTTAACGGAGAAATTTTAATATTAATGGGCTCTCTCTAAATGTGCTGCTCTGTATCATGGAGATTCAGCTGCATTATTTGCTGAATTGTTTCACTGGTTGAGCTGCATTCGAATCTTCTGACAAAGATAAGAATCATAACATGATCATGGAATCTGGCTTATCAAGTACATGATTAATTCCAGGTTCTTGATTAAGAAATTTATGGGTATAGCAGATTCCCTTTTTCTTGTCCAGATAAAGGGTTCGAGCTGTATTATGAGAAGTAACAATAGTAGCCTTGTAGGTGCTGGTTCATCAAATTTCTTGTTGATCAATGTTATTTTGTCTGTTACTATGCTCATATTGATGGATGAAACATTTTTCCTGGAAGTAAAATTGCTTATAAATCTATGGAAGTGAATACTTTGTCAATAAATGATGTATACGAAGGATATGGTGGTTGTATGATGAAGCATGACTATGCTTGAATTGTTTGCAGTTATGAGACTTTTATATTCATGATAGCATTCCCATGCCTAACCTAGTTTTGTATGCTGTAGCAAGGGACTTTGCTCTATGGTCGGGTTGCTAAAGCAAATCCCGGTACTAATCCGGAGCTGTCATGTACTGATGGTGAGTTTGCTTGAATTTGCAGTGCATTCATGTCATCTGTGCGATTTCACTCATCTCTAATTAGTATTTCAGATTTATGCACACGCTCACTGAGTCATGATTTTGTTTTATCGATTAGCAAGCGGGAAAGCAGCAGAATTTGGACCCCTGAAAGATGGTTACTCATTCGAGTGTGCAACTGGTCTATCAAGGATGTAATTTGTTCTTCCATCCTACTTGTTGGGCACTCATGCAAGTTTAAGACGTCAACATTATCTCTCTATTCCAGGGATCATTTACCTCTATTTCTGTCCTCCTTTTCTAGGCTGCTCAGTTCCCCAACCTGTCCAGTACTCGAGGAATTCGGCAAGAAGTTATCTTTCGAGATAGCAGTTGGCTTGAATGGCCGCGTTTGGGTATGTTGCTCTATGCATGATTAGGTCATTGTTGCCATCTCTGTGAATCATAATGCCGCCACTCTTTTCTGGGTATAATTTATTGTCGCATGCTGAACGGCTTTTAAACCTTTTCCTCTCTATAGTCGGTCTGGCTGACAAATTGCATTCGGCTAATCATTAAATTTCAGGTGAATGCGGCATCTCCATCTACCATAATTGTCGTTTCGAATGCGATCATGAAGTCAGAGTCCTTGAGTGGCGTACAGCAGAGAATTATGGTCCAGAAGCTGCTGGATAGAATTCAGTGATCTGTTCTTTATTCATGTAATTCGTTTTATCCCTCCTTTGTAAACGTAACATTATCTCTCGGTCACCAGATGCATCGTTTTCACAGATCGAATTTCATGATAAATATTCTTTTTCTGGCTCAAGGATCCACAGTTTTGAGAGCTTTAATCTTCCTGGTTTGGCAGCTTTTGCTTGTCCTCGCATTACCTACAAGTGAGACGAAGTGCAAATGAGGGGACAAGATTGGCCATAATTCACAAGAACATTCCGTCGTTTTAAGAGGGAAAGGTGATGGATTTCACACCGGTGTAAGATATCACTTTAGACCCTTATCCTCTCTTAGTAAAGACTTAACAAGAATGTTCTTGTGAATTTTTTTTTTTCTCGAAACGGAGAAAGAATTACAATCCTCATCCCGCCTAAAATTCTAGGAATTTGTTGATAGTTCGAATAGATTTGTAGGCCAAGCCTATTGACACGTTTTAAATTTAAAGTAGTTCGATAGGATACTTTGCTATTCCTTCAAGGGGCTAAGCGGGAAGAGGATTGTATTACGAGAGAAGTAAGAAGATCAACCTCTTTCTTTCAAATATACAACATGGATTTTGGCAATGAGTTGGGACTCTTTTGTTGATACGAACGAATCATCCTTTTCCGCGAAGGTAAATCTTTGCCTGTTAGGCAAAAGGATAGCAAGTAGATCCTAGCTTTTGTGCTTTGGTGGGTCTCCGAGATCCTTTCGATGACTTATGTTGTGTTGAAGGGATATCTATATGATCCGATCGATTACGTAAAACCCGCGGTAGCAAAGGAATCGGGGAAAGGGTCTTTTATCGAAATTAAATGGCCTTCCTTTGAAGATTGCCATTGAAGTCCAGCTATTTACACCATGCAGGAACTTGTGGTGAAATTCATCAACCCTGAGTTACGGATATATTTTGCAAAACGCTTTTCGTTTTCTTTTAGGAAAAGTGGTTGCAAGTGACATACTCAGAGCAGATGAGAGAAAAAAACACAGGAGTTGAGCTAAAATCTATTGAAGATGTTGCTTGCTGTTCGTCACCACGACTATCAATGGCGACGAGTCGCCGTCGTCGCTATTGATAACCTCGTATCCAACCACTTTAGCTGCTCTCCGAGGTGGTTGCTCGGTCTTGTATGCCACTTTGATCTCATGGGGTTTTACAGACCAAAGATGGGTGCTTCCGTTGCTACCATATCTACGAACCTTTGAGAAAACAGACATGGACGGTTTGTATTGAGCAAAGGTATCCAAAGGAAATTTAGATAAGACCGTAGGAAAGATAATCTTTCAAATACCGAGGACAAGGGGAGATTATTGAATGAAGTCGAGCTCAAGTCCGCGTTTTTCAGGGCCACCTCTAAGCGCACGATCCGCGTACTTTGATAATGACTCGATCGACATCGAGATCGAGGATTGTCAAAACCGATGAGACGGGAACGAGTTGCGCGCTCATGGAAGAAAGAGATGCGCACTTAAAGTCTTAAATTTTGTCACGAAAATGCAATTGAGTTTTAGAACTTGCGAAAAGTGCAATTAAGTTTACAAACTTGTCAAATTAGTGCAATGTAGTTCCGTTAACTTCGTCCAACTTGGCTAGCGGATAATGTTGGTGTGGCTTTTTATAAATATATTTTTTCTTATTTACGAGGTTAAAATGACATCGTTTTAGTTCAAATTTAATTTTTAATATAACTTTTATCTAAATTAAATTAAAAAATTAGTTTTTTTTTTAATTTTTAAGAAAGGTTATAACCAAGGGCAAGGAGCCCTTGCCACCGCCACCTCCGCCATCTTCGAGAAGGGTCGACGATGGTGGGGGAATGCTTAGCAGCCGTCGCCGACCATAAGGGAGCGCCTGCTGGCCCTCAATAAGATTGGGTGAGGGTTGCCGGTCGTCATCCAGTTTTGGCCGAGGACCGCCATTAATGGGGGTCGGCTGCCACTTGGCTTTGTAGACCTCACCACCTCGTTCTAATTTTTTTTAGCATATCTTTTTATTTGATTTAAGTGAAAATCGTATTATAAATCATGTTTGGATCAAAACGGTGTCGTTTTAGCCTTAAATTTCATGTTTTAACCGCATCATCGTCCCGTAGGAGAGAGAAAATATTTTAAAAAAGTCACGTTGGCAATATCAATTAGCTTAAAGGAAAGACTTGATTGTATCAATTTGATAAATTTTATGACTCAATTGCACTTTTTATAAGTTTTTTGACTCAACTATATTTTCGTAATAAGTTTTAGGGACTTTCGACAAACATATACGCGAGAGATACATATATCCTCCTCCTCCAAACGCAGGACAATATCGAGCCGGGCGCTCTTAATGTCCTCCACAAACAGACACACACAATCACGGTCCCATGACAGGTTGGGAGAGGGACGAGTCCATGGTCCCTAGCGCTGATCGAGGTTCAGTCGCATTGAATGCTCTTCGCCTGCAACCGAGCCGATTTGTCTCACGTCTGCATGGAGTACGATGCAGTTGCCCACACCCGCCTGCTGTTCCAGGCTCTGCTCACTCCCTCAAATCGCTCCGCTTCCCAAAAAACCACAACATAAAATGGAAATCGAGTGGGATACCGACGTGAATAGCCCCTTAATTTTGGTCCAACGTGTAACATGATTGCTGAACTTTTAGTATAGTCAATATAATCCCCGAATTTTATTTCAATGCGTGCGATATCGTCCATGAACGTTAAACTTATTCAATGTAGACCCTAAATTTTTTATTCAAGTTCAATCTAATCTATGGACTATACGAAAATATTCAATATTGTCTCGGAATCTGAATTAATGGAAGGACAAAGGACAATAGCGAATATTTTCACATACTTTGGAGACTAACTTGAATATATATCAAAAGTTCGGAGATTATATTGAATAAATTTACGGTTTGAAAATTATATCGATCAAATTAAAAGTTCGGAATTGTGTTACATGTCAAATCAAAGAGAGTATTTGTATTATTTTCCCAAATGAAATTAAAGGGAATCCAACACAAGCAAGTCCTGTCGCCTTCTGGTGCCGCTGAAATCGCATTAAACTTAGTGTCCTGGCCTCTCGCACCCCCCCACAAATAATGTAGGTGTCCTTCCGGATTGTTGGACAAACTGCAGCCACGGTATCCGTCGTTCCCACTAGGTCTAGTGTCTACCATTTGGGACTCATCAAAGTCGTGATAGTATTGGATTGGTTCCTTAGCGTGAGGGACTTTGATTTGCATGTGAAATGATTTTGGCTAGTGGTGGGGATTAGGTAGCACTCTGTCATTGAGTTTCATTTTTTTTTCTTCCCGTTTATCGTGTTGAGATGCACGCATAAATTGTTAGAAACAAAAAAATCCATTTTGAAAAATGGGTATGGAGTAATTAATCTACTTTAATCTACTCCAGACAGATCAAGATCCTCTTTCACCATTAGCTTAGCTAAAGTAAAATAGTATGGCTTTACGGAAAATGAGACAAACCCTCTCGCCAAGTAATCAGGTTTAGTCAACATTTGCTATAGAAGTTACTCCCGCTCCGAACTTACTTCAAGGCAAGATAGGATTGTGGAGTAATTAAACTACTTTAATTGACTCATAATGGGGAAAGTGCTAAAAAAAAATCTTAAACTTATTGCATTGGTGCCAATTCGGTCATAAACCATTTCATTGGACCAACTTAGTCGTAAACATTTTGTATTTATGCCAACCGAGTAAATCCGATCAATTTTAGAAGGAAAATCGCTGATGTAGACAACGTCTTAAGTAGCGCGGTCGATGTTGACATAGATAACTTTTTTTTTAACAAAATTGAATTTTAATAATTTTTGTTCTTTTTTTTATATTTATTTTCCTTTCGCTAGGGCCTTCGTAGGCTCACTCGCCGGCCAAAATAAAAGGAAAAAATATAATAAAACAAAACAAAACATCAATTTTTCATTAATTATTAAATGGTCATTCATTCCAAATCGGTTGTGCCACATAGGATAGGTGGCGCCCACATCAACGATTTCCTACTAAAATTGGTCGAATGGGACTCAATTAGCACAAATGCAAAATGTTTATGACTAAATTGATCCATAAAAAGTTTAGAACTGAATTAGCATAAATGCAACAAAATTAAGACTTTTTTGGGTACTTTTTTCGATCCATAACTCAACTGCTTGAAATTTTGTGTAAAAATTAATCCAACCGAATATATTAACCGGTTTAGATTTGAATTCTCTCTTGGTGATATCCCTTTGAACATAGATGCTATTTCTATGATTCTTTCCCTGCTTCTCTAGGCTCAACGGCCGATCCCTACAGTATTTAGGAGTATGGTGGAAAAAGGGCAATAATTCATGCCCGTGGAATCTACCTCTAGCCCTATGAATTTCTGCCTGCTCTTTCCATTTTAACGTTTTTCGCAGATTAGATGTCGTAAATTATTTATTGCTTGTCATTGACTAATGATGTTGTTTCCGCGCCTAGGGATATGTAGGCAGGTGGTGTTATTTGGACGTTTGCTCATTTGGGTTCTTAAATTTGTTAGCCATTGATCGATTTCAATCACATTGGCACGAAATGTACCTCAGAGTTTAGGTCATTGAATACTAAGTCTAATGTACAACAAACGCGTAGGAAGTAATTGGAGAGGAGAGAATCCATCTCCTAATAAAATACCGCAGTTTGTTTTAATCCGGGTGATATGTATATAAGAATCTCCACAAATATCGTAACGGCATTTGATTTTCGAAATATCGGTGACAAGTGTGTGTCGTAATTCTGTGAGCAAGACGTGTAATTGAGACATGATGCGGAGCAAAGAATCCTCTAACTCTTTATTGAGTTTTGAGCATTGGCTATATGCGTAGGATCTCGATTTATCTAGTTTAGTTTCGATTTTAAGCGATACGTGTCATAATCCCATGTGAAATAAATGATAGAAAAGGAGAGATAACAAAGGCGCATGTAAACTCTATCTTGAGGAGGTTTGTCCACATAAGGTTAAGGCTAAACATTTTGGATCTTTGGCATATTTCAATTTTTGTTTAATGTAAACAAACCCTTCATTGTACTCATCTAAATGTGTTATTTAGTCGCACAATGTCTTTGAACCAGGCGCACGTTGCCGATAAGTCGATTCAAAGACACTGTGCAAAGCAAAGGTCGAAGACACAGGAGCCGAAACTTCGATGATTCATTCAAGGCGCGAAACTCTACCATACGACCCTACGTGACAAGAACCATATGAAGATGACATGGAATCCACCTTCCCCACCATCACCCTCTAAGTCAGAAAAAAATATTTTTCTTCCGCTCAAAGAAACAAATTTTAAGTTAGTGAAATTTAAAGAAAGCTTATCTAGGGTACTTATACCTCACAAATTTTAAGTATCCGGAGATGAAGTCTCCTCTAGTTCCGATGAAAATAATTTTAAAGAGTTTAACTTTACTCGAGTCCGAATGTCCACCGCTCTTATCTAGGGTACTTTGATAGAAGGACTTTCTATTTTTTTAGGGATATTTCTCCTCTTTGACTTTCCTAAAATCGATATTAACACTTCTTAAATGATATATAGCGAGATAAATATGCAATTTCAGAATTCTTCCAAATGAATCATGCATGGTTTTATTCCTAATACTAAGGAGATTTTTCATCTTCCTTTCCTAAAAAACTTCTTGAAAGATACATGAATCCAACGAAAATAGATGTGTGATCAGTTAAAGTTTTCACTTTCCTTTTCCTTTTTTAAAGGACATCATTTGAGTTGGTGCTATCCGGTATTCTGATTCCAGACCTTATTATATCATCGAGGATTCATCAATAACCTTATGGGGCCAACAACTACTTATAAGACAGTTTATTCACGCCTCATAAGTCCGATACCATTCTTCCCGATCATTTCGCTAACAAAACCGCGTCCCTAGAAACGTCGGCTATTGCTCCTTAGAGCTTTTAGGGACGGTGCATCGGGCAGTCCTTGGAGGTGTTCTGAGGGACGGCTACAATCGTCGTTCATAAAAGACGACCGCAGGGACGGCCCTCGCGTCTCCTGGTTCCCCCCTACAAAGTGCGGCGTGAGAGCATTCTCGGGACGGAACGAAACCGTCCCTAGAAAGTTGGAGCTTGTCATTATTGAATTAGCTACCATGGCATCTTCTTTTTCGAAAACGAAACGGTGGTGCAATAATAGCAAGAAAACTTGTACCTGCCTTGCAATCGAATAGGTGATAGGCTTCGCGAAAAATTGTCCAAAAAGTCTTATATCTACTACACTTTTGACGATTCGGCTCTTAACATTTTAATGTTGTCAATCGAGTCCCAGATTTTTTCACGTTTTGTCAATTAAGTTCGCCCGGTCAATTTTGGCTAAGAATCGCGGACATGGATGTCGGGCGTCCTACGTGATACGATCGGCGCCGAAGTAGATAATTTTTAGCAACATTTTAATATTTTTTAAATTTTTAAATTTTCCTTTTCTTCTATTTTCCTTCTTCTTTTTCCCTCCCCCGGCCATCGTTGAGCCTCGTTGATGGTCGACGAAGGTCGCCGGCATCAGGCGAGGGCAGCCCTTTGCCGGATTGGGCTAGGGTGAGGGCAGCCCTCACCCGAGATAGGCGGAGGGAAAAAGAAAAGGATAAAAAATAAACAATGAAAACAAAAGAAAAGGAAAAAAGAATAACTAGAAAATTTGAAAAATATGTCTACTATTAGTGAAAAATACTCACGTCGGTGTCGGCCGTGTCACGTCAGCAATTTCCAGCAAAATTGGCCGATCGACTCAAGAGGCGAAACGTGAAATGATTTTGAGATTTAATTGACAAAATAAAATGGTTCGGGACCGAATTGGCAAAAATTGATCATTTTCCGCCGAAACAAACGCACAAGACGATTGTAGCTGAGCAGTATACTGTCGAGATACAAACCGTATCACGAATCGCTCTTGCCAACTTTCGGGTACAAAACTTGCTATGCAGCAGTGATTTTCATGAGCCCCTTTGAAGCAAACGGAATGTCGGCGAATTTCGGAGGCTTGCCATAGAGAGATCACTTTCAAGAAAGCTACGACTCGGCCGTATGACTCGTCATGTGAATATTCTTCAAGAGAGACGAGATCGAATCAACGAAAGGCCACATCTTTACTCATTCGGCTTCACATTACATTTTATTGGAGAAGGGTATTTATACCCGAACAATATGCACAGAAAAGGCAGATTGAATGTAATCCAGATTGTCACCGGATTTGACAAGCACAAAAGAATCATATGATCAGAAAGTTTATGTATCTTTCTCATGCAACTTTATTGAACCATGTGGAAACCCAACTTGAACTGCGAAAAACTAAACTGCATCAGCCCACGGCGCCCAACTTTGGCTGCTCGATGAAGGTGTGCTCGATTTCAACGCTCATGGCTGCCTAGATACTTGACGCCCCACGACGCTCGACTTTTGCTACTCGATAGTGATATGCTCAACTCCACTGCTCAGAGCTGCCGGGATACTTGGCCCCGACTTCATTTGTTGATGATGCTCGCAATCGAAAGAGAGTTCCACAATGAATAACGTCCATGATAGGCGTTATTCAGTGTTGACAAAATTGGGGAGTTGAATGAAGATGAGGTGACCGATGACAGTGTGGCGCAACTCCCTAACGATGAAGAGAGATCGGAATGAAGTTCGACGCCTGGACAGAGATGAATATGTGACACAGGGTAGCGATAAACAGGAAACAATTCCGCAAAATACTCTGATTTCAATTGATAATAATCTCCTTATTACAGAGAGAGGACGTCTATATATATATATAGATAGGACTCCTAAAATATCCAAATTAATAAAGATAATCATCAAAACAAATCTAATCTAATCTTATCTAATAAAAGTCAAATCAAATAACTCGAATTAGGATAATGGAACGAAATCGGAAAAACGCCGAAATTTCCGAATCTTCGGCGATCACGTTTGTCAAGATAATCGCATGCCAACTGTTCTACATCATTTTTCTCTCCCACTTCGAAAAACTCGCCATCGAGTTATCATCAAGATAAAGCGGAACGTCGGGCGAATGATACTCGAACGGATCCGCCACATTGAAAGTTGGAGAGATATTCAAATCACTAGGAAGGTCAACGACATAGGCATTATCGTTGATCTTCGTGACGATTCGGCATGGGCCTATCTTCTTATTCTTCAGCTTGTTATACGTACCGACAGGAAAGCGCTCTTTACGTAAGAAGACCATGACTTCATCGCCTATTTCAAAAGTCTTGAAACGACGTCGCTTGTCGACATCGGACTTGTATTTCGCATTGGACTCGGCTAGTTGGCGTGCTACGTGAGCTTGAACCTCCATAATTTTCGTTGCCAAATTTTCTGCCGCCACGCTATAACCAGGAATCTTAGGCGAGAGGGACGAGATCAAGTGTATGTTGAGGTACACAACCATAAACGACTTCGAACGGAGACTTGCCAATAGAACGATTAACCGTGTTGTTGAAAGCAAACTCCGCCGGAGCAAGATATCGATCCCACTTGTTTGGGAGTATCACTGCAAAGGCAACGGATAATGTCCGCCATAGTTTGATTAACGACCTCGGTCCGTCCGTCTGTTTGAGGATGGAAAGAGCTGCTGTATTGCAATCCAAGGCCGAACAATTTCCACAGAGTCCTCCAAAAATGGCTAAGGAACTTCGTATCCCGATCGATGTAATGGTCTTGGGTACTCCATGCGGACGAACCACTTCGCGAAAGAAAAGGCCGACGACATGAGAGGCATCGGACGTCTTCTTGCATGGGATAAAGTGGGGCATTTTAGTAAATCGATCCACCACCACAAAGACAGAGTCCATACCTCGTTGAGTTCGCGGCAGCCCCAAAACGAAATCCATAGATATGTCCACCCAAGGTCCGATTGGAATGGGCAGCGGTGTATACATCCCCGTATTTTGTGAATGCCCTTTTGCAACTTGACAAACAGGACACTTTTGTACAAAACGATCGACATCACGCTTCAATTGTGGCCAATAATAATGCTCCTCCACCAAAGCAATGGATTTATCACGCCCTAGATGTCCGCCCAAGCTTCCACCATGCAATTCCCGAATCAATTTCTCACGAAGGGAACTACGCGGAATGCATAGTCCATTGCCATAAAACAAATAATTGTCACATATAATCATATTACCATTAGAGCCAGCGGTTTGACACTTTGCCCAAGTGTCTCGAAAATCCTCATCATCAAGATATAGTTCACATAAAGATTCGAAACCCACAACTTCGTTCTTCATGGTGACGAGTAATGCAGCTCGGCGGCTCAAAGCATCGGCTACTTTGTTCGAGATGACCTGCTTTATGTCGGAGCACAAAATTAAATTGCTCCAAGAAAGAAATCTAGCGTTCGTGCATTCTATTCAAGTGCTTTTGACCCTTGATGTACTTGAGGGCTTGATGATCGGATTGAGTATAAACTCACGCCGATAAAGATAAGGCCGCCGAGGCTTAATAGCGCGAACTACCGCATAAAATTCCTGCTCATAAGTAGACCATCGACGTCGAACTTCATTCAATTTCTCACTAAAATAAGCAACCGGCTTACCTTCTTGTGAAAGCACCGCGCTAATCCCTATGCCGGAAGCATCACAATCCAATTCGAACACCTTATCAAAATTGGGCGAACAAGAACAGGGCGGTAGCTAACTTTTCCTTTATCAAGGCGAAACTTGCCTCGCCGCTCACTCCAGTAAATTGTCCCTTCTTTAAACATTCCGTAATTGATGCCGAATTGTACTAAAGTGACGAATGAACCTTCGGTAGAATGTTGCCGAGGCCATGGAAACTCCGCACCTCCCCCACAATTTTGGGTGTAGGCCATTCACGGATCGCAGCAACTTTCGCCTCATCAACTCGAAGGTCATCCGCACTAACAATATATCCCAAGAACAGCAGTTGACTCGTCATGAAACTACATTTAGGCGATTAATATAAAGTTGATTTTCCTCCAAAACCTGCAAGACATCTCGAAGATGGTCCACGTGTTCTTTGTTCGTCGGGACTATAAATAAGTATGTCATCGAAATAAACCACCACAAACTTGCCCAAGAAAGGTTTAAGGACTTGCGTCATTAGGGCGCATAAAAGTGCTAGGAGCATTGATAAGTCCAAATGGCATAACTAACCATTCATAAAGCCCTTCACTAGTCTTGAATGCGGTCTTCCATTCATCCCCGAGCCTCATGCGAATTTGATGGTAACCACTCCGCAAGTCTCGGATAACCTGTCAAGCATATCATCCAAACGAGGGATTGGGAAGTGATACCTCACGGTAATTTTATTTATTGCTCGACTATCCACGCACATCCGCATGATGCCATCTTTATTCGGTGTAAGCAAAGCGGGAACAAAGACAAGGGCTCATGCACTCTCGTATAAATCCCTTCCGCAAAAGTTTTTCCACCTTCTCTTGTAATATCAAATTCTCCTTCGGGGTTATGCGATAGTGCGGCGAGATTTGGAAGACTAGCACCGGGTAGAAAATCAACTTGATGCTTTGAATGTCTCGCAATGGCGGTAATCCATCGGGTTGATCTTCCGTAGTGATACCTGAGAAAGCCTTTAACAAGGGCTGCAAGGCTTTTGGAATCACAATGGTCTCTTGCTTAGACCCATGATCTACAACCAAATACATGCCATTCCGCTTACGAACGTTGAGTAGGACGCCCGCCTTATCCTCCCTTCGAATAGGGCGCCGATTGTGAACAGCTTCATCTAAGGGACGAAGGATAATTTTCGTCCTTCCCCACATAAAAGAATAAACATTCTCACGCGCTCGGTGTGTAACATTCACATCATACTTGCCATGGTCGTCCCAATAAGACGTGGCATGCATCCATCTCTACGACATCACATATTATCGTATCCTTGTACGTTTTCCAATAGAAAGCCGTAGATGACAAATCCGTGTTACCTTTAGTTCCGGTCCCTTACGAATCCAGCCAATCGTATAGGGCGACGGGTGAGCTTCGGTCTTCAATTGGAGATGATCGACAAGTGCTTGCGATACAATGTTCTCGCAACTCCCGCTATCAATAATGACGTTGCGGACCTTCCCGCTTATAATGCAACAGGTGTGGAAAAGGTTATTCCATCGCGAGTCATCCTTTCGCGGGGCTAATAACAATCGTCTAACCACGCAATTAATCTGTTCGCCTTCTTCTTCCATCACCTCTTCCTCGTCCGGCCAATTTTCCTCGTAAAGTTCATCTTCCGGTTCAACCGGACTCACCATCCTCCGCCGTGGGTAGTCGCTCGAACGATGTCCAAGTTCGTTACACTTAAAACACTTTCCCGGGTAGGGTTTCACATACGGATTCGGATTAACATCGCGAGCCTTTGATGTAGGGGACTCGGAGGGTCTAGGCACCTCAACGTTACTTCCCGAATTACGGTTCGTATTGTTGAATTGCCGATTAGAAGATTCAGCACCATCCTGCGATTTTCCTCGCCCGAATTGTCCCCAAGGCATATAATTTCCCGCTCTGCTAGAGTAGTTGTTCCGCTCTAACTGCAATTCCACCTTTCTAGCCATCTCTTGCGCATCCTCGACAAGTGTACAATCCGTGCAACGAAACTCGATCTTGAATATTTAAACGAAGTCCGTTAATATACCTGGCGGTTTGTTGCGCGTTAGATTCGGCAAGATTGTTGCGGGCCGAGAGCCAAAGGAACTCCTCCGTATAGGCTTGTCTTGTGCGACTTCCCCGTTTGCCGGCTGAAACCGTTGAAACAGAACTTGCTCGAAATCGGGAGGTAGAAACCGATCCATCAGCAACTCTTTCATGCGACTCCAAGTTCGAATTGGGGCTTGTCTTTGTCGGCGCCGGGAGAGCTGCGTTTGTTCCCACCAGGCGAGGCACCGCCCTTCAACTTATACGCTACTAACTTCACTTGACAATCTTCGTCGATGTCCATGGCATCGAAAAATTTCTCGACCTCCCAAATCCAATCCAAAAAATCTTCAATATTTAAATTGCCATTGAAGGTAGGAAGTTCGACCTTTAATTGATACAGCTCGGACTCCCGTCGATATCCTCCTTGTCGTTGACCCCCCACGGACGGGTTCGTCCCGGGACGTTTCGTTGGCGCCGGTTTCCGGGAACAGGAGCATCCCGGAATTCATCTTCGTACTCTTCTTCATAATCCACAACATAGGCTTGTCATCTTTGTCGTGGATTTGCCCCTCGCTCCAAGGCTACTTCGGGATCACGAGTGACAGGATTTCGCTCGGCTGGAAGGTCGCCAAGATTAGGGTTAGGGTTTGCGGACAACCGTTGGATGGCGGCAAGCTATTCTTGCATCGTCCGTTGGTGGTCTTGCCGAGTTTCCTCAACGATCCGCCGATTCTCCTCAACGAACCGACTAAATTCCTCACGCGTAATAGGCTCATCGCCCTCGCCTACGGAGGTTTGTCGATTCACGTTTTTAGTCATCGTTGCGAGGAGAAACCTCGCTCCGATACCAAATGATGCGGGGTAGCGATAAACAGGAAACAATTCCGCGAGAATACTACGATTTCAATTGATAATAATCTCCTTATTACAGAGAGAGGGCGTCCATATATATATATATATATATATAGGACTCCTAAAATATCCAAATTAATAAAGATAATCATCAAAACAAATCTAATCTAATCTTATCTAATAAAAGTCAAATCAAATAACTCGAATTAGGGATAATGGAACGAAATCGGAAAAACCGCCGAAATTTCCGAATCTTACGCGATCACGTTTGTCAAGATAATCGCATGCCAACCTGTTCTACATCAATATCTTTGAGGTCGCCACCACAAGAAGGGAACAAAGCTAGGGTTTTGATTTAGGTCTTTCTCTTTTGGTGGCTCTAATACCATCTAAATATTCAAGGATGAGAGAAGATAGAGAATCAATCAAAACTACAATTTTTTTTTTACCTAATTGGTTTCACATGACAATTTATTAGAGAAGCGTATTTATACCAAAACAATATGCATAAGAAATGAGACAATCTAAACTAAGTGGGAAATTAGCTATCTTAGAAAACAACGAGACAATATCAAATAATAGCCCTAAAGTACACTATTATCTCGAAGAATACTCTCTATTAGATATGTCATGCCCCGTTCTCGGGCCCGCAATAACCTTACCAAAACACCTCGGATAAAAAAGGACGACGTTCCGGCACGTTATCGACCCATTATTTTTATCTTATTATTAAGCACATGCGGAATGTACTACTCCCATACGGTTATAAAATCTACATGGACAGAATAGTAGGTTACCACATTAGACAACGAGAAAATTACTTTTATTTAGTTATCTCGTTAACCCCGAAAAAAAAAATATGTATACAAGCCCCGCTTCCGGGCCACTTTCTACAATCCTCAAAAAAATATCGGAGCGAGGTTTAGGGGTTAACACTACTCCGTACAATTTAATAATGATCCATGCCCACTTCGAGCTCTCCACGGCTAATGGCCTAAAAAATGGTTAATAACAACGGGGTGAGATATAAAATCTCCGTGAGTCAACGCCTAAGTTCGAATAGGACATTGACTCGCTTAAGGCATCCTAAACATGTAAGACAATGTCGATAACAAATCAATAACTTGCGACTCATGCCACGCTCTAACTACCACAAGATCAAGTACAATATCATAGTGAATCATCAATCACATGCAAACTTACCCGGTCTTGGCCCATACATGAATAGTTTATAAATGCATGCAATCAATTGCATACAGCCAAGGCAAATAACTAGAACACTCATCACAATTCGCATACGCAATAGACCACATGTGTTCTAGTTATTAGAGGTCATTAAGCCTGGCACACTAGTTAGTTGGTGCTCTACCTGGCATGATCAAGCATCGTCCCATTCTTTCGGTGACGGCGGCCCGTTAAGCCCTGTGATTCCGGTCGTCACGGCACGGCTAACGAGCATTCCTGTAAGGAGCGTCGGTCCGCCACAAGCCGCCACCAAGATCGAGATTAGTTCGGCGTCATGAACTATCGTACATCTAATAAGTCGTGTGATTTCGATCATCCCTAAGACGAACTTATCGAGTTAACCCTCATGTCACACAAGCATGCCAAACAATCAATCCAATTTATATCTTCGCATTTAATTCAATGCACATACACAAACAATCGTGCTCAAAACTTGGCTTAAGGCCATTTCAATGCTCAAAATTTAGTCACACGCAAATCACATATACACAGTTTATCCATCAAACTCTGCATCTATATATATGATGATAAATCACATTAATCCGATCAAGCGGAAATCATTATAAAATAATAATAATCTAATAATTAATTAACAATCAATTATTTAACCAAGTCATATTTAATAAATCCGACTCGCTTAATTAATCCGATTTCAACTAATAAAGCCAAAATATTTAGCGAGCTCGATTTTAGATAAATAATTCATTCGAAGATAATTAAATTTATCCGGCCTAGCTACGTATTCCAATTTAACAATTAACAATTAAATAATTAATAAATATGACTCGGAGTTAATTAAAATAAGCGTAACTAATTAACTTTATTACAACTAATCAAGTCCGCCTTAATTAATTAACCGGACCTTGACCGGTCAACTCGTCTCAATTTGCTTATGCAATCACGGACATTTGGCACCATAGTAATAAGTCTACTTAGCTTCAGTCACTTAACCCGGCTAGGATTATTGTCTCGATTAATTAACCCATGCTCCAATTAATTGCCACCACAATAATTAATTGACTTGACTTCAGCAAATAATTCAATTATAATTTAAGTAAATATATCCGGCCCTTGTCAATTATTCTAATTGACAATTAACAATAATTAATCTAATCCTTAAACGCAGTTAACATCATATTCGAGTTTAGGGGTTAACTCACAACTATTCGACGTTCGAATATGACTCGGGCACGTCGGAAACGACCACAATTACGCACGGGCGCGGGCGGCTCTCGGTGGTTATGCGGGTTGATTTGATTTAGGTCGGGCTCAACAAGTTCGGTTCGGGTCGGGTCAGTCACTGTTCGGGTCTGGTCAGTTCAGTGTTCGGATCGGGTCGGTTCGGTTACGGGTCGGGCCAGTGTTTAAAGTGTTTCGGGCAGGTTGGGGGGCTTCGGGTCGGGTCGGATCTTCGAGTCACATCAGGGCATGGGTCGGGTTTTTGGCCCACAGAACCAGAGAGCTTCGGGCAACACAGATTCGGGTCGGGTCTGTCCAGCGGGTTTGGGTCATCCGGAGGCTCACGGTAGCGGCTCGACTGTGGGTGCGTGACTGGAGCTCGGATCTAGATCGGTCCGGACTTGGCTGGCGTCGAGCAGAGGAGGTGGGGGCTGTCCAACAGAAGACCCACGAAGAAGACGAAATAAAAGTCAAGAAGAGGAGGAGCACGGTAGCAGATTGGGGCGGGGGGGGGCGTCCAAGTCAGAGAGAGAGAGAGAGGGAGAGTAGAAAAAGAAAAAGAAAGGGAAGAGAGAGAGAACGTGGGGAGCATAGGAGGGACAACTTGGGAGGGAAAGTTGATGAGGTGAGGGTGATGTCAGCCTTGCTGACATGGTGCGGCTGCAACTTGGGGAGGGGCCGAATAAAAAGAAAATGAGGCTCATAAAAATTCAAACTCACTTAAATATTTATCTTATGCAAATAAAATCTAGGGCAAAAATGGTATTTTGACATTTAGGGTTCGGACAAGGCTGAATTTACTCGCGACGAGTCTCGGTACTATGAGTCAAAGTTTGACGATTCAAACTCGACTTTTCCCCGACAAACGTATCGAAATAGCCAATTATCGATTACTAAATTCTTAATATCAAATTTCACTATCCATCCTTCAATTTATATTTTTCCTACGAACGTCAAAATTTTAGGATGTCACAAAATAATTCTTAAATATCCATAATTATACTTCAACACTATACTCTTTTTCCACATCATCACGGTGTGTGAAGAACATTCTTTATGTTTAATACTCTTATCAACATCAACCCATAACTCCCAAAATAATTCACCATTTTTCAAATTTTATGGTGCATAGCCCTAGTAACTCCTTTGTTACCCAAACCACCATCTTCATCATCATCATCATCATCGTGGACAAGTTCGAGCATTTTGACCAGCCTTCCAAATCAATGGCGAAGGACTTTAGATTGCGTAAGAAAAGTACACTCGGATAATTGAGATTTTGGCAAATGAGAACAACCGCCCAACGCCCCCGAACAAGGAAAACGGTGAACTCATCGTCATCGTCATCGGAGGAGGAGGAGGAGACGTCTTCTTTTATCAGATTTGAATCTCCTTACTTTACTCTTTCTTTTCTTTTCTTTCTCAAGGAAACCAAGACGAGGAGCAGCAGCAGCTTTAGACACATGCCTCGGACGAAGTGGGGTTCGGCTCATGTGTGTCGCTGTGCGTGGAAGATGAATAATACTGTGGGAAAGAGGAAACTAAAAAGAGAGAGCGGTGTAGCGTTTGTGTGGACACTGAACCGCAGCGGTCCCATGGCTTTTAATGATAGGTAAGCGTTATGGTATCAAACAAAATTCTGCTGTACCAGACCAGACAGCTCTTGCCATTCACAGTACCGGATACATACATTTGACAAGACGACCTCCTCGTCTTCCGTTTTACGATGCAGGAGATTAACTCAGGATTACACAAGGAAAAGTACCGAAAAAGTCTGTTTAACCTGGAGTAGTGATACCGATTCAGTATTGGATCGTTTAATTGGATCAATTCAGCTCATTCGATTGATTTTGATCAAAATTTATCGATATGGATGCCTGGTTGTTCTACGTGATATGATCGTAGCTAACGTGGAGAAATGTTACAACTTTTTTTTTGTAATTTTTTTCGAATTTAAAAAATTATCAACACCAGTCACGACTATGTCACGTAAGACGACCGGCGTCCATGCGATAGTTTTCTGTAGGATTGATTGAATGGATTAAATTGACACAAATACAAAATATTTAAGATTCAACTGGTTCAATTAGAATGTTCATGACTGAATTTGTACCGATGCAATAGGTTGAAGACTTTTTTTGGGTACTTTTCCCTTTCTTCTATGTATGAGATTTCCCGAAGTTAGCTAATTTTCTCACCCGATTATTCTTTTAGTTATACGTGCCCCTCTTCAACATAATCCATTCTTCGATCGAGCAATACATGATTCGGTATTTTCCCATATCGTAACTAGTCCGACGTGCTAATCACATCGATTTCGCGCATCATTTGGAGCGTTGATCCTACAAAAGGAGTGCATAAGAATAACAACTGGCTTTTCACCTACAATGACTTCATTTCGTGGGAAGCTCGTGTGACGTGTATTCACCCAAAATGAACCCCAAAAAAATGTGACAAATATGGATGGGTCCATTCATTTAGGATAAGAGTGGACAAGACGAAGTTCCGGAGCTTGAACAGTATGAAACGAGTGCCTTTCTCGTGGGTCTACTGTGTAGGTTCACTATTTTTTCCAAAATTCGAATGTCTTGACCGACCTATCAACGAATGACTAATCGAAAGGTGTCCTAGGATGTCCCACCTCGCTCGGTAAAAAAAAGTCAATCTTTAGTGAAAAAACAGACTACCTCCATATTTCGATTAGAATTTTTGAGAAGTGATATAACCAAGTTATTATTAAGTGTTTGAACAGGAAGAGTTTATGTAAATGCCTGAATTATTTAATTATTTAGAGATCGTTATTAATATTTCCGACAATCTTGTTAGGAGCGGATAACCTCAATCATATATTTATATATTATCATCGTGTATTTTATATAAATCAATCATTGATTGAAATATCATGTGATCCGACGGTACCGTCGAGCTAACAGATTTTTTTTTTTTTAACTCACGTGACATTTAGCCCCTCAATCTCGTCCTTCCACGACAAGTATATATGTACACGCTTGGAGAAAAGGCACTGCTTCTACACTTCCCAACGACAGACCTTCACACTCATCAGGAAAGGAGCAGACTTTCTTCGGGCTTTTCTTCCTCTCTCTCTCTCTCTCTCTCTCTGCAGCACAGAAGCACTGAAATTTTTAGGCTTGGCAGAAAAATGAAGGGAGAGAAGAAGGAATACAAACGAGGGTTGTGGACAGCAGAGGAGGACAGACTTCTGGTGGACTACGTAAGGGTGCATGGCAAGGGGAAGTGGAATCGCATTCCCCAGATGACAGGTTCGATTCTTCGTTTCTGGGTTGAATCTTCGGGAGTTTTTATGGATATATGGTTGGAGAAGTTAGAGAACAACATGTGTTGGGTGTCTCTGGCTTATGATGTTTTGTTTTTTTGTTTTTTATTTCGTTTCTGTGTAGGCCTGAAGAGATGTGGCAAGAGTTGCAGGCTGAGGTGGATGAATTATCTGAGCCCGAGCGTGAAGCGAGGTGATTTCTCAGAGGAAGAAGACGACCTCATCATCAGACTCCACAATCTTCTTGGAAACAGGTCTCTCTCTCTCTCTCTCTCTCTCTCTCTCTCCTCCTCCTCCTCCTCCTCTTCCTTCTTCTTCCTCTTTTCGGTCTCATCTGATATGAAATGTATCTGCAAATGAATCGACAATCATATCTGGGTCTGCAGTTCTTCTCTCCTCTTGTGCTTTTCTTCACATGAGAATCAAAATTGTCTTGATTATTCCCATTTTTTGAGTTTTTGAGTGGTAATTAAGTTAACTTATGGCAAGACCTTTTTTCAAGGATTATTTCTAGTTTAATTGTAGTTCCTCACAACATTTACTTTCGTTTTTCAATGTTCTGAACAAAGTTTCTGATGTACATTACTGACTCATGACCCAAGAACAACAAGAACGCACAGCTTTTTGCATTAGTCCTTGTGGAAATGATTTTGCCCTATCTTTTCGCCCTTGATTATGATTAAAGCCGGCAAACTTTCTAGACATAAAGATGCACATATGTAGCTGTCAATAATGCCACAGTAATTGAGCTGTTGCTAGTGGGTACATCTTACTTGTGCAAGTGGACTTGCAAATCATTTGTCTTTTGGATGTACTTAGCTCAACTTTTTATTCACCAATCTCCTTGTTGATGATAATTTCGCTTGATCAAGAACAGTATACCATGGTGTTGAATGATGATATAGCAACAACTTTAGAACTTTTCTGCATGCGGCTTTTGATTGCCACTCATGGCCAAAAAGAAAACGAACACAAGAACGTGACGGTGCAACTCTAAAACATGCGATTCGATGTCTTTCGTCTTGTTTTCTAGATGGTCGCTTATTGCGGGGCGAGTTCCTGGGAGAACTGATAATCAAGTGAAGAACCACTGGAACACTCATTTGAGCAAGAGGCTCGGATTCAAGAAAGGCAAGAGCAGAGCTGACGGTCGTCAGAGAACCCGCCTCACAAAGGAGAACCAGAATCACGCTGAAGCGGTGGGCTTGATCCCGAAGCAGCCCTTCGGCGACGAAAGCGCTCGGAAAATCAATGGAGATGACGAGTCGTCCTGGAGGGTGCTAGGATGCAATTCATTGCAGCAATTGGTTACTCCGGACAATGAGTTCCACAATCCCTCTTGGTTCTTTAACAATGATATGAGTCTTTTTAGTCCCGATGTCATGGAAAGTTTCGATCAGTATGCTCTAGATCTTGTATTGGATGGCCTGTAAACGTATTTCCTTTTCTCGACCTCAACCCGAAGTAATATTTTATGAGTAATTAATCTCCCAGTTCCCTAATGTGGACATGCAAAAGCTAGTTCTTGTTTTTCTGGAGGAGGGTCTGGCGACCACAAACGCATACATTAACTTAGAAAACATCAAGTGTGGTAAATGCAATAAACTAAGGGATCCCGATGTTCCTCCGACACATGGTATCATCCGGAATGCTTGGCCATATACAGTACATCAAATCAAAGATGGATACTGATAGAGATCGTTTGGCTTTTTTAGTACAGTACACAATATGTTTTTACTAGATCACGATGAGGGTGTTTGATAGCACCAAGATAAAGCGGAGACCACGGGGGGCAAGTGAGATAAAAGTTCAGAACAAAATGCCAAGCATGCGCCAACTGTTCTTGATTTAGGTGGGTCTCACCCTTGTCTGGTATGTTGTTCTGATGAAGAAGTAGGGTTTTGATTCATACGGGGACCCTTTTAAATTGTCCTGACGATGGAACGACACAAAAAAGTTCTCAAGAGCAAAGATTCTCGATCTAGGGGTCCATACATAGCCTACGTATACAGAGGTATAGGACAACAACGGCAGATGGTCCACGTAACATCCAACAATCTCCCTCTCATACATCGAGCCCTAAGTCGAAGCAATTATTATATTATGTGATATTAGGCCTCTCTCATCTCAAAATCTAGCTCAAAAGACGAGCCTTTTTTTCTCACACTTATAAAGTGATCACCTGTTCTTTCCATGACCTGACCGACGTGGGATAACTCTAACACTAGCTTGATGATCATTCAACCAACTCGAGGCACGTCCATGAAGCTTTTCGATTGCTAACAAAATGGAGTGATAGTAAGCGTCATCTTGTAGTCGCCTTCTCGTTCGTTACCGGGTCGTCCGTATCGGAAAATAGTTGCCAATGTGACATGATAAAGACACAACTTACGGAAATTGCCGAATCGTGCAAGAAAAGGAGACCACATTTGAATCCCGAATCCAAGTTATGTACCCGACTATTCACGTGTTGCTAGGCCGCGCATGATCCAAGGGAATTTATGTGGTGCAGATAAAGAGTGGGACAGGAAACGATGCAATGATTAACTCAACACCACCAATCGCGCCACCTTTGCCACCAATTCCTTCCGAGGTTTTTCCAGACATATCGGGCTGGCGTCAACTAATCATTTTGACATGACCAGAAGCTTTTTTTCCAATCGCCATAGTCAATCCAAAACACCCACACATCAGTCCCCACGAAAAAGGCCGAGAGATGTGTCTGAAATGATGACCAATCATCATCATCATCATCATCATCATCCCTCCCATCCCATTCGAGAGATGGGAATCCAATCCCAACGTTGTTGCCTTTGGCAGCTTGAGGACAAAGGACGACCCAACTCGGCTCGAGGGGGGATGGGCTTCTCGACCTTGTCGTGTGTTTCAAACAAGTTTCCCAAAGATGACGAGGCACTTCTGCTGTCATTTTTGCGTTACTCTGTTCTGGATACGATGGAGCTCGAGAGGAGGGGTGCGAGAAGAAGACGATGATTGCCGAGTTTGAAAGGTGGAGACCACCCCCACTCGGGCTCTGCGCTTGGCTGTTTTCAACGACGGAGTTATTGGCGTCTAGAAAAGGCGTTGCGCAGCGAGCGAAAAGGTCTGCTTTCTGCGCGAAAAATAGAAAGTTGGGACAGCAGACGGGGACCCCTTTGAGGGCTATGATCACAAATGGAATGATTTCGGCCATGATATGAGATGGATTGCATCCTATGCAATCAGTTTTCCTAGTGGTCGGCACGCAGTGAAAGTGGGGAGGGGTGATTATGAGTCACGGGTAGAACCGGGAATACCCTAAAAGTGGGTCCGGCTCTCGGTTTGGGACTCCTCGGTCCGGTTTCCGTAGGAACGGTGATCATGGATCTCGGGTAGAATCGGGACTCTTCCGGGACTGACCCTAAAAGTTGGTCTAGTTCTCAGTTTGGGACTCCTCGGTCCGGTTTCCGCAGGAACAGGGGTCTCGGGTAGAACCGAAAATCTTCCAGGACCAACCCTAAAAGTTGGTTTGGTTCTCGACTTGGGACTCCTTGGTATGGTTTCCGTAGGAATGGCGTCAAAGTAGGTCCGGTTCTCGGTTTGGGACTCCTCGATCCAATTTCCGTAGGAATGGTGAGCATGAGTCTCGGGTAGAACCGAGAATCATCCACCATCAACCCTCAAAGTTATTTCAGTACATGGTTTTGGGACTCCTCGGTCCGATTTCTGGTTCCAAAAATTTGACACCGATACTATGCTATCCAATCCCAAGTAGGAATCGAATTAACACAGATTGGGAACCAAAAAATCGGATCAAGAACTGAAGAACCGAACCGAAACGACCTAAAACTAGTAGTATCTATGGATCTTTTCATCAATTTTTATACTAATATTGTTCTATTTGTTTTTCCATTACTATAGCTAGTTTTAAACATGCTCCGGTGCAGGCGGAAGAGATGTACCTACTGGAATCCATTGCAAGAGTTATGTACATTCATTGAAGGAAAAACCCCCTATACTATGCACTTTGGAAACCTCAAATTGACTACTCGCTACTTTTTTACAAGTGTTTCCAGTTTACTCTCGAATCAATCCCTTTCGTTTACTCTACATGACAACAAAACATGACTTCTCTTATTAGGTTCGACAGATTACTTGTAACAAAACATTACTTCTATTTGAAGAGGAAATTTTATTGTTATTGGACTTAAAATGAAACAAAAAAAAAAAGAAAAAGTGCGATGAAAGTCCCAAAACTTGTCACAAAAGTGCGATTGAGCTTAAAACTTGCAAAAAGTGCAATCAAGTCCTCCAACTTGTCAAATTGGTGCAATGTAATCCTTGCGTTAATTCCTTCCAACTTGACTAACAAAAAACGTTGACGTGGCTCATTTTAGAGCATTTTACTCCATCCAACTTGTCCACGTCTGCAGAACGATGCCATGTTGGATAATTTGCTTATCCAAAACGACATATCTCTTCTTGTCTCCTCCCTTGTTGTGTCTCTTCACATCTCCTTCTCATCTGAACGAGTCTCCATCTGAACCCCAAAGCCCCAAATCAAGATCGAAGATTTAAAGTTCCCTTGCGATTTGGGTCCCGTCGAGAGTTGGAGTTCGATGCCCATCGCAAGTTGGAGCTCTCGTGCGAAGATGGCATTTTGAGTGGCATCGACGACGGCGACTATCTCTAAGCCTCTTCTCTCTCTCTCTCTCTCTCTCTCTCTCTCTCTCTCTCTCTCCGTTTGATTCTAGTTTCTTGAACTCTTCAATGCGATCAGAATGCGTGGCTTTAAATGTCTGCTTTATATAATAAAATGCCATTGGTGAAGTCAAGAGAACATTTATTTCTTGGTTTATGATCGTTTTCATGATCTACATCCAACTAAGTACTTAAGGTGTTTACGTTTCCTCCTGTTTTTTTGGTAGAGAATAGACATGGACATTTTGTATATTTTACTGGGAGTGACTTCTGTTTGTTTGTTCATCCAATGCATATGGGTTGGATCTAGGCCAATGTACAACTTTCGATCGAGTAGCTTGTCTCTATTATTCTGTTCTGTAGGTTCTGCTTGCTTGATAATATGACGACCAAAAGAACGAGGGTGCTAACATCTGAATCAAGTGGCCTAACTCCCAATGAAGTGGAGTCGAAGCTAACCTGCTATTGCGATCTTCAATCACCAATTCTTACAGCAAAGACAAGGAAAAACGCGGAAAGAATGTTCCACGAATGTGCTCAGTTCGATGGTCCAAGTTACCGCAATTTCTTCGTACGGGTTGACCCAAAGTTACCAAAACGAGCAACAAACATGATAGTTGACCTCCTTGAAAGAAATCAAGCAATGTGCGAATCCAGTCGATCGAGGTACGACGAGATTGATATGAGCTCATTGCCAATTGAAATAATGATTCGAGCGGCAAAACATAGACATCTAAAGTAGGAGCTCGCACAAGTGAAGAAAAAAAAGATTCTATATCAATTGGCATTCGTTACTGTGCATGTGTTGTATCACTGTATTGGTTGTGTGTAATTTGAAAGTTGGTGGGAAGTTTCTAAGTATTCCATAGTACCTTGTTTCTAAGTTTGCAAGTTTGTAAGACTGTTTGTGGGTAATTGAGATGAATTTGTACATTTGTGCATGTTGTCAAATTCTACAACCATGCTCTACAAATGTTGAGCAAATAATGTCAATAGAGACCATGTTCATGTCGCCTGCAATGTCTAGACGTAAAATCATCAACATTCTTATCTAGGGAATCGCTAGCGCGAGAGAGTCTTGAATAATGGTATCTGGTGCATCTCTCAAAGCCCTAGCCAGGTACTTGTGGATCAATCCAACAATAAGATCATCATCGGAGTACTCAATTTTAGCATCCGGATACGTTTGAGAGCTTGTTTGTGTAGTAAAAGATCCTACCGAATAGAGTAATTTTCTATAAGTACTATTAAGAAGGCTAACAAAGTGATTTTTCAAAAAGTGGGGAAAATCTTCACATTCAAAAAGATTAAACATAAGTGAAGATTACTTCACCATCGAATATACATCATAAAGGGCACACAAGTCTCAACATTAAAAGAAACTCCAAATCTCGGTTAACTTTAGCCACTAAACTAACAAATCTATTTGTCTCATATAAAGTAATCGCTTTCAGCAAATACATCAATCCAAGTCTATGGTCTCTAGTGGTTCAAGAAGTTGTGATGGCGGCTTTGGCTTTAAAACAAAATACTTTCAAGGAGCCGCCGTAGCATGAGACGATCGGGGTTGTGAACTCAGCAAGGGTTGTGATGGTACATTTGGCTTTACAACAACATGCTTTCCAAGAGCTAGTTTAGGATGAGATGATTGAGGCTGCAAACTCGCTAGGGGTTGCGATGGTGGCTTTAGCTTCACAACTACATACTTTTCGAAGAGCTATTATAGTATGAGATGATCGAGGCCGTGAACTCGCTTGAGATTGTGATGATGAATTTCGCTTCATAGCAACATGCTTTTGAGGAGCTGTTATGGTATTGAAGCTCCTCTAGGGATGTGTTTTTATCTTGAAACTCCCGAAACTATTCCTTGGTCTAGTACATTCAATAATCATGCACTACTTGTGCCGGACTACATAAGAATGGGCATGTTTTTAGCTCAAGGAGACAGTTCATTGCTATTATATAATGTTAAGATGTCACTCACATTGAGAATTTAAAAGTTTGTCCTAGGATTTGTGTAAAAACCCAACCTTGCCATTTTCTTCTTTTTCAATTGTGATTTTCATTGCACCATACCATTTTTATTTGCAAGTCTTTTAAAGTGAAAAAAATGCACATGAAAATATAGTCACAATACATGTTTGCATGGAAATTGAGGTATTACTGAATGGGATTTTTTTAGGTCTATCCTATGCTATTATATTGACTTGAACACAATAAATTCCTTGACATTGATTGACACCGGCTTAGCAAAAGTATTGGCCTAGCTACTACATCCTCTCACATCGGCAGTAGCCTTCATCCGATTACATCGTAGTGGCACTACATCCTCTTATATCTACACTAACACTGCATTCTTCCGCACTCACCTCGAGCAAAAGCATTAGCGTCCACTAATGTCTTATCCGGGTGCACTATCCTCCACGAAGCATTGGCTCGACCTTTCGATCCTCCTTCAATTGCACTTGTCGTTGCTTGGCTTTAGCCTAAATATATACTCATTATCATTAAATTGGAACATTGTCATTAAATAGTTATATCATAACCTATTTGTCTTTTTCAAAGGACATAGCAAACATTAATTGACAACATATTAAGACAACAAGCTCAATATCACCATCATCAATTAGTTGAGGAAATACATTTTTCAAAGCATATCCTTGCATTGCAAGTAGAACAAATTTACTTTCTTTAGTCATTTTATTACCTCTTATAAGTTTAATTGATTGCATTCTTCTATTCCTTTTTTGGCTTACCAGGCATCTTCTTGATCGATGGGGGTTTAGAAGCTTCTTTGTTGGTTTCCTTCCAAAACTTGTGTCCTCCTACAATATACATCATAAATTGGTAGGCACTTAAATAGGATAATGACACCACAAGTGCTATAACTTATGCACGGTGCTCACTTGGGTGATATAACTTTTTTTCGACCACTTAAATGTAATAATTTTAAAAAAAATCAGCTTGAGTGCTATAACTTTCAATACATTACTTAAGTGCCAAAACTTTTTACAACGCTCACCCAAGTGCTAGGAATCCGACATGGCATAACACTTATGGTGAACGCTTTTAACAAGTTATGGCACTTAAATGATCAATTAAAAAGTTATAAGTCACTCAATTGATTGCAAAAAAATTATGGAACTCAAGTAAGAGCCGTACTTGAGTTATGACACTCAAATGATCAAGAAAAAAGTTATGGCACTCAAGTGAGCATTGTATGAAGGTTATGACACTTATAGTGTCCTTGTTCCATATTTAGATGCTTTGTCTTGTTGAAGCACTCATTTAGGTAGTAACTTGGATCATCTTTCTTGTGGTGTATTGCATAGATAGCATGACAATATGAAATTTCACTAAGTTCCCAAGCTCTACAAGAACAATTCTTCAAATTCAAGTCAACAACATATTTGTTACCACTTTTCATAATCCAATATCATTGATCTCCATTCCTATCAAATAGTAATACCTACTAGACTTGTATTCTAATGTAACTAATACGCAATCCTTAGACCATAATTTGTAGCCGACTTAGTATGTGTATCTCTTTGATGGTGCATTCTATTCATAATCATGATTTTAATATCCTCTAGCATACTCACAATGGTCTTGTACCTAACTTCCACGCACCTCCCCTCGAAACCTTATATTTTTGTGTTAAAGAAGGCTTAATACGGAATATAGCGTCATAACCTTGGTCAGCCATTTCCTTCAACTTCTATCTATGCACCTCAAAATCTATCATATTAGTACTCTTAGCACATTTTCAAAATTGCCTCATCAATTATTTTTCTTTGTATTGATGATCCCAATTGGAATATATGCGTCTTGCACACATCCTATGTTCCGTATTTGGCAAAAGTTCAGCTTATTGAAGGGACAACGACAAATACCAAAGAAAAAACAAAAGTAAAACATCAAAATTGACAAACACCGCACAATGTGGCAATTATTTTCCCGATGAGTCATAATTAAGTATTGCATTCCTTTTAATGGTCATTTATCAAAGCCCAACCATTGTCATAACATATATCAAGGTTTGACTACAACAATTGAATAAACCAGGTCATGTGTCCTTATTCGGATTCTTACCACGTCCATGCCACGGAGATCCATTTGGTTGTTGGCATCCCTTCTTATAGCATACAACAACTCACCCTTGATCAAACCCCCAGAAACATCTATATAATCCAATGATCTTCCCAACATCCTATCGAAAAACCTTTCTGCGCAAGAATCAAAACAAAAGTAAGCCCTATCAAATAGTGGTACGGAATATGGCAATGGCCTTTCAACTTTCATTTTAAAATTACTTATGGGGCTTGCAATCGAGCACTGCTAAGTTGTCATATGTATGTCCATACTCCTCCTTATAATTGTTTTGACGTTCCTTCAATATTTTTAACTTTGTTCTCATGCACTTACTCAAAGTGACATTCACTCACTGACTTTTCTAACTAGTTTTTTCAACTCGGGTGCATTGATTTTAGACATTGCAAAAATGAGAATCATGAGGTGATTAGCTAAGTAAATACCGCACACTCTTCTATTTTCAAAATTTATACTGCATATATGCTCATTTATGCACTTCACAAATGAAATGACCAAATTTTGCCATCAATAATATTATAAATCATCCAAGTACAATTTGTTTGGTCATACCTGGCTCTTACAAATCTTGTTGTGTTCTTGATAAATATGATTGCTTTTACTTAGCCACGAAGTATCTCAAAATTGCATCTTTGAACTCAATTACATCCTCGAATGTCATGCCAATAATAAATGCTAGATTTTTACCATTTCAATAATATGATGAGAACCTACTTCTCCTCGTTGAAATAACATCAACCTCTTCATCACCCTTATCATCTAAACTCGAATGATAACTTTCTTCTTCATATGAATAATGGTACTTTATTTTATACCCAGTATCTACCAACTAACCAACTTTCTCAACCTCTAATGAGAAAGTACTAGTCATCTCAAGGATAACACCAATGTGGAGCCTATGTCCCAATGAGAGTTCCTACAATTTTCTCCATGAACTAGCCAATTCAAAATCATCAATGTCACTGGACTATTCCGCATCCAACAAATCATATGCATCATCATCCCTACCCCCATCCAAGATCTCTATTAGCAATCGCAACCCGATTTCCCTATCATCGGTATTCCCAATCACATTATCAACCACATCATCAACTCTTTCTTTTTTCACATTATACATATCTACAAGTTCCATCTCAACGCCCCACATATTAATATCTAGGAAGTACCGACACCCTTCGGTGTGCGTGTCTATATCGGACACCAATACACGTCCGATACGTGGTCAACACAGATGACACGCGTGTCAAACACGTAGGGTTTATTTTTTGAAACAAGAAAACGAATTTGCATTTGTAACCCTAAAAACATCACAATCACATCGCTCATGATATATCACCAACTCTCTCTTCATCTCCCTCCTCGCTCAAAAATCACCTCGCTTGCTTGCTCAAACTCAATTACTTACGCGGAGCTTAATCGTCGATGATTGACTCTCGCCCGAGGTCGAGCGCTATTGAGGCTTCGGAAGCATTATTGGTTCTCCATCTAGATTTCTCGGTCCAATCGCTCCCCGAATAGGTCCACATCTTTTCTCTCTCATTGGTTTCCATCTTCAATCATGGATAGATTTCTCCCCAATCATTTTCTATTGATGTTTACTTTTTTCATTTTGTTTTGAAGCCACTTGATTCTTATTGTGTAAACAATGTAAAGGAAGAGATTTCTTGCATAAGATTCATGTTTTTACTAGAGGTGAGCAAATCGGACCACTCGGACCAGTGGTCCGATTCCCAATCTAGACGGAGCGGTCCGGTTCTCTAGGGTTCTAGGACCGAACCGATCGAATTTTTTTAAAAAAAGTTACCCCTCTTTACTTATCAAGGATGTCTAAGAAATTTTATCAAATTGAGAAGCTATTGACACTCTCTATTTTTATTCTCCTATATATAAGTTTTTTAGTTACACTCACTTTATTTTTGAAAGTAACCAAGTTTATGGCT
The DNA here is from genome assembly GCA_021437795.1 of Rhodamnia rubescens. NCBI lineage: Eukaryota > Viridiplantae > Streptophyta > Magnoliopsida > Myrtales > Myrtaceae > Rhodamnia > Rhodamnia rubescens. The sequence goes on along the minus strand of JAILYA010000002.1, from coordinate 4,765,431 downwards.
CATGTTAAGGAATGGCATATATATATATTTTTTTTGCATGTATCGGTCCAATGGAACCACCGAACAGGACCGGACCCATGTCCGTTTCTCGATTCCAAAATCGAGAACCGCGACCACACCGTTTCCGGTTCTTGAGGAGAACAGGACGGAACCGATTCTCATGATTCCTATTTTTGACAATGTTGCCCCACTTATTTTTTTTGTAGGTTGTATATGATTTTAGTACATATCTTGTTTTGTTGAATATGCAGCAACAACACATTGGAGTAATTATGCCCTTTAAAGAAAAGAGATAAGGTTTTTTTATTCATATTGAGCCAAAGATTAGTAAATGGTCAACAAATTTTTGGGATCCAAAACATCAACATTTACCTTGTCGTATAAATTACACTCCGCTTGCCATTGAACTTTTTACTTACTAGGATTAGCTCTTTTTCCTACTCATGGTTGTCAACTGAAGTTAAAATTTTAAAAATAGTCAATAACATTTTGCAAAGAAAAATAAACTGCAATAAATCACAAGAAATAAATTTTTCACATGAATTCATAATTTGCTCCACGTGATTGATAACTTTTCAATACGAATACTTACTTTTAAATTGTGGTCGATAATTTATCTAGAGTAAATGTGAGTTTTATTACAAATGACAGCTTTTCATATTACTTAGTTTGTCTATTCCGGAACATCATGAATAATGCACCTTGCTTTTGCCCTTTTCAAATTATAGATGATTTAGGGAACTCAATGCATGTCCTTGTAATGGCCAATGGGTCTAATATCCTCGAACGATTCCCCCATTGTTATTGAGCTTGCATATTTGTATTGATATTGTATGCCCAAGAAAGATAAGAGGAACTTTATAATAACTCTAAGGATTCATCTTGAATTATTTTCACTAAAAAGGAGATAGATGGTTTTATATATTTACATGGATGAAGTAGCATTCTACAAAAAACTATATATATAAAAATATATATAAATTTTTAGAATGACTCAAGCTGGTACACCTACATCTATCGATGAAGATTTGAATAAACCACTATAGAGGTATGCTACTAAGTTACCTAATCCTAGCGATGCAGGGAAATTTGTCTTGAAAATGCAATTTTTATGAAAAAGACTTTAAAAGTTCATGCATGAGAGTTAGAGCTCATTTGTTGATGATAAGTGGAAAAGAAATTAAAAATGTGGAAAAGTAAAAGAGAAAAAAGATCATTTGGAGATGGAAAGATTAGAGGAAGAGGTCAAATCTAGATCAAAGAATAATGCGCCCAAAAATGTACCCTTTGCCCCCTTCTTGTTTTTCATTTAGTGTTGGTGGTGGGATGGATTCATCATTTGACTCCAAAAAAGGGAAGATTGAAAGTAAGAGTGAAGGATCAATTGAGAAGGCATTCAATATAACTCAACGGGAACCTTTAGATCATGAGATTGCTAGGATATTCTATTCAGCTAGTTTGCCATTTAACCTAACAAGGAACCCTTACTTTCAATTCACTTTCAAATATACAGACTAATCATAGTAGTGCGGGGTATGTACCACCGAAATATAATTTGTTGAGAATCACTTTTGTTGAAAAAAAAAAAAGGCAAATATTCATAAATGGTGTGCACCTTTCTTCATTAAGAGGTTTAAGTTAATTAAAGTGGCCTTCAAAGTATGGTTATTTTTTACAAATGAAATATCTATCGAGATAATAATCAAAGGAGGGCTAAATATGTCCAAGAGAAGGAAGATATTGGATGATTTTTTATGATATTCAATTGATTATATACTCCTATTTATGACATGCTTAGAATTTGTGACACCGACAAGCCTTTTCTTCGCTTAGTTTATGAAATGTAGGTCGATGGTTGCTAAAGTGAAAAGAGCTATATATGCTCAAGAAGTGAAAAGACTAGATGAGTTATGATATCCTAACTTTTGTCTGTTTGTTTAACAAGTAGACCGTTTTATTTTGAGAATTTCATTGAGAAATGTGGAAATTTATTTGAGCCATGTGAAGTACGGTTATGATATTTATTAAAATGTTTGTGGTAGCGACGATCGGTATGAATTTTGATCTTGTTAAGTCGGGTTCGAAATTTTAAACACGAATGGAGTACCCACCACTCTTTAAGCCAACCCACTCACCCCCTCACTTATATAAGACCTCTCTCTCTCTCTCTCTCCCTCTCTCTCATTTTTCCCTCTCTCTTTGTGTGGACACCCCCTCCCTCGACACTCCCTTGTTTACTTCGCTGCGATGCCCTTGACCCCGCCCGCCTCGTGGAGCCCACAATGGCGACGGTGGCAACCCCTGGCTTGTGGGTTTCGGCCGTGTAACTTGAGTTGTGCGTGAGTTGTGTCATGGTTTATGGATTGTTACCGACGGTATTGTAATGTTTTGTGGCTCTAGATGGTTGAGTTAACGTTTCAATTTGCATTGCATCTAAGTATCAAAGCACGAATAGTGTTTTTGGCTCGAGAAAGTGTGTGATCGAGCATGTATGGTTGATTGTCTTGCCCGACAAACCCTAAGTCGGTTGTGCGTGTGCAAGATTATATGGTTAGTGGTTGGTCCGTATATGAATCGAGTAAATGAGCTGAATATCTCATCGGCTTGTGTCCCAACGAGGACAATTGATATCCGCCTATATCCAGATAATACCCCGTGGGAGCCCGGAGGGAAATCAAGAAGTCCTCGGCCCGTATCCGAAGTGGAAGCATGAAGCCTGTGTCCCTCGAAAGCCCTATGATAAGGCAAAACCATGGATGATGTCCCACGGATGAAAATCTAAGATGTTTATCCCTCGGAATCGATGCTTGTGTCCCTCGGAGATTGAGGCATGTGTCCCTTAAGTAACCATGGCTTGTGTCCCATGGAAGAATGACTATGAAAGGGAAGCTAAAAAGCTAAACATTGACTTAGATGCATGTCCATGTACATGTGGTTTATGGTACAAATAAAGGTCATATTGTTTGAGATGGGGAGTCCTTATTGGGTCTCATATCTACATATCTTTGATGTCGTGTCCTACTTGATTAAGTGATGGATTGATAGTTAGCTATTGAGTTAGTTGTTTCATTACTTGAGCTATTAGCTCACCGCTGTTGTTGTTGTTGTACTGTTTTTAAAATTAGCTAGGTATGTCAATTCCTCCCGCCATTTCCACCCTTCGCTATAATGCTCCATTTGACTTTGTTCACTCATGGGAGGACTATCATGATCCCGAGTTTCCCTCGAGCAGTTTTGGTTGTTGGTTTCAGTTCTTTGGATAGATGTAAGATTGCCGGATTTGAGGATTCCACTATGTTTGTAACACTATTTGTGAGGGACTCATCCGGCCACCTAAAGGTCTATTGCCTTATATAAATCCCGATGACGACAACGACGATGATATCGGTGGGGAGTAGTAGTGGTGCTCGTAGATGGTAGACGATGCGGGTGTACAAGCGGGCCTTTGCGGAGGGAGTTACGGCAAACACTTTTTGGATAGCACCGTAGAGTAGATATGACTTGGATGGGGGTGGCGACAAAGGAGGATAACGCGATCGTAATAGGGAGGAAGTGGTTACCCTTTTGTCAACGTCCCAGTTATTTTTCTTATGACCTCAATGCATATATAATGGATTATAAATATATGAGTAAGTGAATCAAGTGACTACGATATGTGTGGATGTTGTTTCTGCATGACAAGCATATGTACCGTAAACCTATAAAGGCCGTACCCATGTAACGCACGTGTTGGTTCTCGAGTGGTTCTTGTTATGGTATTGTAAATAATTTTTTATGGCGTCTTCCGCATGCGCCATATTATACGTATATATTAAGGGATTAAATCATAACGTACTTAGCGGTGACGTGCCTAGGACGTCACATGAGTCTACATTTTATGAGGTGGTTCGTACAATTCCTATGGATCGTTGGACTAGGAACAACACTCCACTTCATTGCTTGGCACATGCCTTAAATCTTAGGTAAGTTCTAAAATTGTATGAGATTATTGCTTTATTAGTTGCCATCTTTTCTTTGATATGACAATATAATACTCCTCTTACTTACTTATTATGATTTTCTACTTTTATTTTATAGGTATTATAGTGATCAATGGCTCAATGAAGATCCTACTCGAGTTTCTTCTTACAAGGATAAGGAGATCAACCAAGAAAGACTAAATTGCCTTAGAAAATACTTTCCTAACTTGGATGAGCGCAACAAGGCGAATTTGGAGTATGTAGATTTTGCGTGCACATTCAAAATTGGTATTCCATGGATCCTAAGGCTTAGTGGGTTATTCATTGTGCATGTATACTTCAAAGCATAGCCTTAAAGCTCCTTGCACAACCATCTTCTTCATCATATGCCGAGAGGAATTGAAGAACTTACTCCTTTGTGCACTCGATGAGAAGAAACAAGATCCTAAAACGTGCAGAAGATTTGACTTTCATTCACAACAACCTTGGTATTTTATCAAGAAAAAGCCCATAATATACAAAAGAATAGACCAAGATATGGGATATTAGCGGAAATGTATTTGACACACTTGAAAATGTTAGGGTGCTTGAAGTTGCGAGTCCTTCACTTAATGAGCCGGAAATAGAGTATGTTGTTTTTTCAAAAGAATTGGATAATGTAGATATAGATGAATGAGTTCTTGTTATATTTGAGAGTGAAATGTGAATTGTTCCTTTTTGTTGGACTTATTGTTTAATGTTAACTTTAATGGTGGAATGTGGATTGATTGTTTTCCTTCTCTCCAGTTTTATGGATTATTAAAAAGAGAGAAACCTAAAAAGTGCAGCGAAATGCCTCTCAAAAGAACTGGTGAGTCTCCCGTTGGCCCCTTGATTTTCATCTTGTTCTTGTGGAAGCTAACCATGTCAATTAGAAGAGGTGTCATTAGGATTCTTGGGAGGATTTCTTGTCGTGTCCTTTCTATAGTGCTTTACGTTTCCATGTTTTTAGTGATCGTGTTGATCAAAGAACATAATGAATGAAATGTATGTGCAAGATGCATTTTGTAATCTCGATCCGTGGTTGAGAAAAGGGAACTATTAAGAACTTGAAATTTGAAGTTGCAATTGAAATTTGGAATCCCGAGAAGTTGTGATTTTTGCCAACTTTGGATTTTGCAAAATATGAGCTTCAATGCTTATTGCTCCAACGCCCCAAACCCAACTTAGTTGAGGATATTACTGAATTTGTCAATTCGAAACACTCAATGATACTAACAAATGGTAGATTAATTATAAAAATGATAATTTATCATATATGTATAAAAATATACAACATATCGAAATTCTCTATTTTTTGAGGAAATGACGTGTCGGCATGTCGTGTCTTGTCGCGTGTCGATGTCGGAGCTACTTAGCTTAGTACTCGTCTCTTCATCATCAATATACTCAACATCCATGTCAATATTTTCATAATGCAATTGATGTTATAATAGATTTATCACACTAAAGTTATCCCATAAATACCTAAGAGTTAGCCCGTCTTCAAGAGTACTACTTCCACGAATTCCGTAAAATGGTTTCTCTATTTCATGAGCACACAAAGCTTCAATAGTTTCAATTGCATTAGGTAGTGAACCTTTACTTAAGTTTATTTCAACAATATCAACCATTCCGCCTACGTATTCCAAGCACTGTCCTAACTTGAAATTTACCCAAAAAAAAAAAAAACAGTGTCATAGATTTTGTTGTCGGCCATTGGACCTACAAGGAACAAAAACGCGGCACTTCCAATCGTCAAATTTTGTAAGCTTGTTCAAGTTCTAAATTGACGATATTGCAAAATCCTTTCAATCGTCCACTTATATACTACTTGATCAAACAAAACGCATCCATAATGGGCCTACATGCCCTCATTTAAGCCCAGTTCGAGGCCCATTTTGGCCCATTGCTTGATTTGTTTCTGAATTGGGCCCATTTTAAGCCCAAACAGAACCCATCCGTAACGGGGGTACAGGCCTACTTTTTAAGCCCAATTCAAGGCCCATTTGGCCCATTGGCCTAATCCATCTTTAATGGGTCGCAAGGGCACATATTTAAGCCCCTATTTTAGGGCAATTGGCCAATTATTTTGGGCGTTTGAATCCCAAACCAGGGCCATCTTTATCGGACGAAAAGTAACATTTTATGCCCAAAACAAGACCTACCTTTAATGGGGCTAAAATGCACATCAGCTAAGCCCAGTTCAAGGCCTATTTTAAGCCAACCGGTTTTGGGCCTTCTTAACCCAAAGAGGGGCTCATCTTCAATTAGGCCAAATGAAGGGCCCATGGGCCTATTAAATTGTACCTGAATTTACCCGCGAAGCCCAAAACATGGCCCATCCCCAATGTGCATAGAGCACACGAGGCCGAAAATATGACCTATCTCGCTGTGGCCCTTATTGGGCAAGCAAGATCTAGATCGAGGCCGGTTCGACACCCACAGGCCAGTTATTTAGGAGTCATTTGTTCCGCGAAGTGCAAAAGAGGGTCCACTGGGCCGATTTTAGCCTTAACCTGAGTCCACGACGCCCAATTGTGGGTCCATCTGCAGTCGAAAGAGGGCTTGTTCACCATTGGGCCCAATAGGCCTTAGATATAGTAGCTGGGCCTAATAGATCACTTCCCTTGCTAGTAAAGCCTACCAATTCCCATCGCCTTCCCTCACCAGTCTCAGAATTCCTTTTTCGACGTGAAGCCAGGTGTCATTCCAACCCCGAAAGTGAAGGCGCTCAAATCCTTAACCTCTCCAATTCCCTCTGCTGTTGATGCTACTTAGGCCATGGATAAACCACCAGCAGCAAGGCGCCGCTCTTTCCTAGAAGCGAAGGAGCGAGAGCCAGTCAACTATAATTGGGAAAATTGATGGAAGATCTAGGCAAACAAGGTGGTGACCCAATAGATTCCTTCCCATGGTTCGATCCTTCCCGATCGGGAAGCGAAATTAAATAGTAAAATTCGGCAAAGCATCTATAATTAGTATTTTGTGTCGCTGACATTTTATAAATTACGCGAAAGGTGTTACAAAGATTGGGATTTTGAGCAATGATTTACCATATGTCAAAAGGAGATCTTAATTTCAAATGCATTCGACCGATTCCCGCGAATCGGAAGATACAATTTCATATCGTTTTTTCAACACTAAGATTGCACGCAAAATTCGAGGGACGAATCTTTCATACATAATTTCTTTTCTTATAGCGTTTCGGAGTGCAGAAATTTGATTTCGATTGTACCGCGACAATCTAAATATCTCGTGCATCATCAAATACTACGAATATTACAATACCAAACACAAAATGGGATTTAGACAAATTAACAGTCGAGGGATTTTGACTGGAAAAAGATCAGCAAATTGAAGAACTAAAAAGGTCGGGACTTGTCGCGTACTCCAAATCCGCGAAACTCCTAAAACTGTTGCTCCCGATCGCATGAACAAGGAGGAGCACGCGAGACGCGAAGGAGATCGTACCTGACGCGAAGTCGCTTCGAACGGACGCCGCCGAAGAGCGGCATTTGTCAATTCCACCGGTCCGGAATCGGAGCTCCGTCAAATCAGTCTTCGCATTTCCCCAGACGAGATCCGATCCGATCCGATCCGATCTCGCACCACGCCGAGGGTGGGGTGAAAAATGCCCGATCAATCGCGCAGACACCGACTCATATCGTCATCGTATTCGCCAACCGATCGTCAGAGATTGCTTCGGTTTTTCTTCCTGTTTTAGACACCAGCGAAGGAAGGCGAAGCCGGAAGCTGAAGGTTTTCCTAAATGATCGAGAGATCTGAGCGATGGATCCCCACAGACGACGGTCAAGACGACGACGTCTCGACTTGACTCGTGAGAATTCCATTTCCCGAGCCAAATCTCTTTTCTCTCTCTCTCGTTCTCCTTCTCATCACAGGAAAATGGAGAACTTAAAACAGTGTCAATTTTAACTTTTGAGAATTATTCCCACTTTAAGCTCCCGTCTTTTTTTTTTTTTTTTTTTATGAGCAGTTGCGAAAATAATTATTAGTATTGTCTGAAATAATTAGTCCATAGAAAATATTTCCATCGTCGAAAACAATTCATTTCTAAATATTTTCATGAATGATGTAATGTTTCTTTTCATTCTTTTTTTGTTTTTTTGAAGCCGATACTGACGATCATTTTCAATTCATTTTTTTCGAAATTTTTATTGGCTTCTTTCTTCTCACGAAGGTCACTTTGAGTTGATAAAGCATGAGCATGGATAGAAGCAAACCCTTACTAGCTACTTTTGGGATGCCTCCCGAGCACAGGAATGGGTGTCTTGGAGGGGCTTCCATCAAGCCTCCGCCCTTGCCCTACACAGTGCACATGTTTCACAAAAAATAAATGACTCGAAGAACATTTCACTAAAAATGACCGCTTTATCATTGTCAATGACAGTGTGTAGGCATAAACTATTGCCGATAATGAAAGTACTTTTCATTGATTAATTATTTCAATTGATACAAGCAATTATTTTAGAGAAATATTTTTCAAATTATTCATTTTTTTCACGAAATAAATAGAGCGTAAGTAGGTGGCTTCTTCATACGTTTCATAACTCTATTTTCTAGAATACATCGTTATACTTACAAGTGCCCATAACTCTATTGATATAAACCTAACTTGTGACTCGAGAGGTTTGTTCGAGTAATCTTGACTTTTAACTTAATTAGGAGCATACTCGCGCTTCATAGAGGAAGGCATTTCCTATTACTAAATTTTATGGATATATTAGATTATAATTCGATCTAATATCCTAAAATAACCTTAATTTTAAATTCAATCCCAAATCTACTTTGAATTAAAAAAGAAATCACAAATTTTCACTCTAATCCCAAATATGCCCTCCGTCGAAAAATCACTGTTGGTTTCCTTAAAACCATCAACATTAGGAGATTGTTGTTGTTCTATAAGAAGTTGATGGTTTTGGAGACGACGGGGGTTTTGATTATGAACATTTAAATGGCCTGGTGTTGATAATTTGGAATAAACTAATGGTGGTTTTTGGAGGCATAGGCAAATTTGAGACTATCGTGAAAGTTGGTGATTTTTTTAGAGGAATTGTTAATGGATCTAAAGTTTGGAGTTCTTTTAGAGGAGTCAAGCCGTCATCTAAAGATAACGATATAAGTGGCACAAGTCATATTATCGAGCTATCCGATTAGGAATTATGTATTATAGAAATGAGAGGACAACACACGCTAATGTATCCTCTTTTTCTTTTTCTTTTCTTTTTTTTTTTTTTTGTCGGAAATAATATTTCTTTTCATTCAATTCATCGGGATACAAGGGATAAATATCGCAGTTCAACCGCAATCAAACTACATCACGAGACAACTTCAAAACAAAACAAGCTCCATGCTACAAGAGAAATCACCAGAATAAAGTTATGGATTATACGTTCAAAGAGCACACTCTATGACTTCTTCGCACCATAATCGGCGGCCGATCACAAAATTCGTCTTTAGTAATGAGTATACACCGAGAACTCCATTTGCGATATGACTTTGCCTTTCGTCGGGCGTGCTTAGGTTTGGCGTCCTTGACACAAATATCGAGCAGAGTAAAAAAAAATTAAATGACCATAGATTTAACACTTGTGAAAGCGAAACATTCACGAAACTCCTCTAATCTCTTTCGAAACCGAACTTGTTCACCAATGAAACTCGAGGAGTGAGTAGTCCCGAAAACATACACACGGGAATCCCCAAATCTAAACTAGATTGGGATAAAAATCTCTAAAAAACGAGAGAGAAAAACTTCCGGATCTAGATTAAAGTGGAAAGGAAAAGCTCTCAAACCGGAGAAAAGCAAGAAAAAATAGAAAATCAAAACAAGTTAAGAAAAGGGAGAAGGGGTCTCCTATATATATATATATATGTATGTGTGTGTGTTTTACTGGCAGCTAGGGTTTTGAGAAGGGTGGAAAGAGAGAGAAAGGGGGAAAGGAAGGGGCGTCGAAAAATATGTATCCTCTTTTTCATTCATGACCTTTCTCATGTCCTTATATTGTACTGATCATGCTTCTACAGCATGACGGCAATAGCACATCAAAAGTAACAAAGAAAAAGAGAGAAAACATTATGCGAAGGCGAAGGGGGCTCACTTATGTATTCTTTGATTAACGAAATCGTATTCTAATAAAGATTTAAACTTCTAATTAGTTTTGAATAATTGAATATATATACATATAGGCTGGATTCGTGGTCATGTATATATTTATCAATGGACTGAAAAGAAAAAAATCAACGTAGAAAAGGAAAATTAAAATAAAGTGATGGGAAAATGGAAAACAATGATTGTAAAATATAATCATATTGTATTATAAGAACTCGCATCAAAGAGAAATGAAAAACAAAAGTAGAAATGGACAGTAGGCAAGAGAAAGTCAAAGTCAAAGCCCACTTGCACTGTTACCATATTCTCACCAAGCCCTTGGTTTTTCTTATGGATCGTCTATTTTACCAAATACAAATAATTTAGATAACATTTTTTACGATCTCTTACAAATGAATAAAAAAAGTCTTTGTTGTCAGCGAAGATATCGAGACATAAATCATTATTGGTAATGAATATATTTTTTATTGACTAATTATTTCAAGTGATTATTTTTTAAAAATATATATATATTTAATTTATTCATTTTTTACGAAATAAAAATAGAATAAATTTGGACATATATGATTGATTTTGTTTTAGCCTTGATGCCAGGGGGAACAACTTCCGGGAAGGTGCTGTGACGTGAAGTGCTACTGTTTATCTATGTGATAACACATGCCGGGAAGCTGCATCAACTTTAGCCAAGCAAAACTTCCTAAAAGGAGTTACAAGATATCATTGCCATGGGGTGGTATTTGCAAAACGTTTTGTAGAATTGTGATACCTCTTTTCACGATTGAAATCGTGGTGAGCAGGTTCTTAAATCCATTTCGTATTAATTTATTTGTTTGGATTAATGTCATAAAAAATCCTAAATTGGTATACTCTCGCAATAAATTTATCTCAAATTATTTTTTTACCATTAAAAATCTCAAACTAGTATATATGTGATAAATTTACCCCAAATCGATGCACTTATGATAAATTTACCTTCCTTTATTTTTCATTAAATTTTACCATTAAATTGTCGAGTTGGATAACACGTATCGTTGAGGGGTGTACCAATTTTAGGTTTTTATCCTCTGTTTGTCATCGATATATCGGTTTGGATTTTTTTTGTGGTATTAACTAGATTTAATGGAAACAAACGAAAGGAAAATTTATCACATATATACCAATTTAGGGTTTTAGCGGTAAAAAAAAAGTAATTTGAGGTAAATTTATCATAGGTGTACTAATTTGAGATTTTTTATGATCGAAAAAAATTTTAAATAAAATTATCACAATGATGCAATTTTAGAAATTTTGTGGTTAAAAAATTAATTTTTGCTAAATTTGTGACAAATGTAATTTAAAATTGTTTGTGGTATCAATCCTTAAAAGAAAGGAGGTCAATATCATGAAAAACTCCAACCTGTGCACCTAAAATAAATTTACTCAAAAAAAATAAATTTAACAACGAAAAACTTTAAATTGATATATCCTATGAACAAATCTATCCCAAACTATTTTTTTATCACAAAAATTCTAAACGGGTACATCTATAATAAATTTAGCACAAACTAACTTTTTTTACCATTATAAACCCCAAACCTGGTATAATCGTGATAAATTTACCATCCGTTAAATTGGGTTAATACCTCGAAAATTTTTAAATTGATACATTTGTGATAAACATAGGTAAAAACCCTAAATTAGATACTTTCTTGGCTATCGCGTGTCATCCAACTCGTTATTTGACCGTTAAATTTAATGAAAATTAACGAAGAGTAAATTTATCATATATGTATCAATTTTGGATAAATGTATCGTTAGTGTATTAGTTTAGGGATTTTTATGATGTAAAAAAATAATTTATGATAAATTTATTGTAAGTGTATTAGTTTGAATTTTTCGTGATATGAATTAAAAAAAAAAAAGGTGCTTGCTGAATATTCAAAATGGGTGAAGATTCATGGGACCTACCGACCCGATAAACACAAAATCGAACGATACGGTCCGTGCAAGAGCATATCTTCATTGATAGCGACCCATCCCACATCGGACCTTGTCACTTCCCTTTGTCCGATTTTCACCTTCACTTATTTGAGAGCCCGCCACGTGGGACTCGATCAAACCCCACACGCTCGCCCAAGTCATTGTCTTGAGCTACCTTGACCTTTCTCTCCCCAGCGGAACCCGTGGTCAAACCTCAGCCATCCCTTTCAACTTCTTTTTATTTTCATTTTTCTAATACATTATATTTATTTTATTTTATTTTATTTTCCTAAGAAGGATTTGATTTTTTTTTTTTTTTTATGATTATTGCCTATTAAAGCAAGGACCCTCCGTCTTTCTTCACTTTATTCACTGGCTCTTGCTCTTTATCCGGGCATCTATAAATCTCTGGTGAAGGATCCAATGATTGGATTTGGGGTTTAGATTTGGCTTTCTGGGATTTCTTTCGGCAGACAAATTGAGTTTCGGTCATTGGGTGCTTAAAACAAAGAGCCAGGCGGAGTCATGTTCTTCTTCGCCGCCCGAGGCTAGCAAGGGTCGCTCGCCTCGAGGCCGACTACGACGAACGGCCACCCTCGATTAGGCCAAGCAACCTCCGTTGGCCCTCCCGAAAATGGGCGGCGGCGGTGGCGGCCGAGCCTCTATAGCGAGGCCTTGCCTTGCGGCTCTTCTCTCTCTCTTTTCTTTTGCTTTTTAAGTTTAGCTTTTTAAAACTAAATATCAGCCTTGGTTTTTGAATTAATTTGAAAAAATTTGGAAAAAAAATCATAAAAAAATGCTATGTATGAGAGAGAAATTAATTTAAAAATATCAAGTTTGCATTTTTCATTAGATAAATAAATGGTATTAAAGATAACTAACTTGATAAAGTTTAGGACTCGATTGCTCTTCTTGATAGTTTTTATGATCCAATTGCATTTTCGTGTCAAATTTCAGGATTCTCGTCGAATTCATCCCGTAATTTTATTAATAGTGCAAAGGCTTAAGAGTTGGCAAACGACTCGAAAGAATTTATTAGTCAATTGATTCATTGAAATAAGATTGCCCAGCTAGAGTAACTTTTTCGAGGTTACCCGTCATCATGTAGGTGGATCCTTACACGATGCGCGTGAACAACGTTAATTTGCATGCATTCTTGGAGATTAATCTTAATCAAAACATTCTTAACCACATGTTTATCGCAATAAGAGACGTCATATTGTATTTTTATTTTTAATTTGGCAGGATTACCGTTGTGCGGGTCCCATATTTTACACCCTTCTTGCCGGAGCCAGCCCTCAGGTTTGAACGCACCTGGTTGTCGAAAACCACCCTGTTCCTGTTCGAGAACCATGACAGGATCCGAGCAAAATCTTTTCGGTGGGACCCTTTCTTTGTCACCTCGTTTTTCGTCGGATCCGGAGGCTTCTCCGCAAATTGCAACAGGAAGTCAAATCCAATTCATCTTTCCTGCGTTAAAGTTTGATCCTTTTCTAGAGCCGGAAAGCAAGAAGTCAAGAGTCATTTCTTTTGCCAATACCGTCTGTTTTCCCCTGTTTTTCTCCTCTTTCTCCTACGATCCTCGATAATCCAATACCGTGCGTTTCAAAGACAAACACAATCGTGGCTCAAAAATCCATGCAAAGAGAGAGCCAGACCAAACCCAATTGACAAGCGCAGAAACAGAGGGCAGGGAGGTTACATGAGCGCGTTCTGTCCATCAAAATATTAACAGAGGAGAGAATAGACAAAAGAACGGTAGAATGAGGTTTGTGTCTGACAGGACAAGGGACAAGTGGGACAATGCCGGTGGATTTCGCAAAGATATCACGAAGAAATAAGGATCTTTCTGAGAATCTCGCCTTTATCTGCTTCCTTCCATCCAATTGAAAAGGCAAAATCACCAAGATCTTCTCTTTTTCTCTTTCTCTCTTTTCTTGTTTTTTTCTTTTCTCCCTTTTCCCACTTCCTCTGCTTTAAAGACCCGCCACTGCAACATCCCTCTTTCTTCCACTGCAACAACACCCCTTCTTCCTCATTCAGTCATTGAGACCCTCCACAAGAAATCGGGCCCTAGTACAGTTTCATCAACATCAAGAAGAGGGGAAAAGCAGGTTCTTTGCTCAATCTTTCCTTGCAAGTTGTCATGACGATGGCCGGCGAGATTCTCCGGCGGCAATCGCCGGCAGAGGTCGATGTGTGTGGTGGGTCAGCTCAGGAGCTGCATGTTCTCGCGGTGGATGATAGTCTTGTGGACAGGAAGGTCATTGAGAAGCTGCTCAAGAGATTGTCTTGTAAAGGTGGGTGTTTATGTTTCTTCGTTCAAATTTTATTGATTTATTTGGTCATTGGGTTATGATTTGATTCAATTAAATTGGATGCTATCTGTGATTTGAATCTGCAGTTACCGCTGTGGACAGTGGATTAAGAGCTTTGCAGTTTCTGGGATTGGATGGAGAGAAGAGTTCTGTCGGATTTGATGTAAGAACAAAGCTTAGCTCATCCTGTATGAGCTTTTGCCATTTGTGCTGTCCCTGCTTTGTTTTGTTGGTGGATTGAACAATGACAGGAAATCAAAAATGAAATTAGCCTAAGCGAGAAGAAATTGTGTTCTATGTAGCAATGCTTATGATGCTTCTGGAGGGTAGTTTTGCTTGTCTGGAAATTTGTTTTGTTGACTTTGAACTGAGAAAGATTTTGAAAAATTGCTGATTGTTCATTCTTGAACATTAGGATCTGAAGGTTAATCTGATAATGACTGATTACTCCATGCCGGGGATGACTGGATATGAGCTTCTCAAGAAGATCAAGGTCAGTGATTTTCCGCTTTCTCGAAAAAATCCTTCCGTCGAATCTGCGAGTTTCATTGTGGAAAAAGGGTGGAAGTGTTACGGATCTCATTAATCATTCCCCACATGTTCTGCTTCAAAGGCATCGTTTCGGAACAGGGTCTGAGACTTCTTTGTAAATTTGAACAGGAATCATCAGCTTTCAGAGAAACACCAGTGGTTGTCATGTCCTCCGAAAGAATCCTCGCCCGCATTAACCGGTATCGTTTCGCTCTAATGCTTCTTGAAGTGTAGAACAATTGACTCTTCACCATATGAAGATTGTGGTTTATAGACCAAACATCAGAATTGACTCAGTTGAGGGAGCTTTCCACAGCAGTCATAACAAGAAGTTTTGTATCCGTGAAATTGAAATGAAAAAGATTGTCACTTGCATTAGAAATCAAAAGGATGATCTGTGCCCAAAAACAAATAGGGAGAGGATAATTTGGCAGATAGATGGCTATTCCATGTTTGAATTGATACTGGTCTGAAATCGTCGACTGAAGTTGCAGATTTGTCTGAATTGCGACTTGAAAGTGAATATATGAATTTGGGAGGCAGCACGAGACTTTGAGCGGCTACTAGTCTTATTTGAACTTAGCCTCTCAATCGCCTCATGAATGCTTCATCTGCGGTTTCTAGTCGAAGTTTCTCAAATTGTGGGGATCTTTTTTTCTTGATGGATAGATGTCTAGAGGAAGGAGCAGAGGAATTTCTTGCAAAGCCGGTGAAACTGTCCGATGTTCAGCGCCTGAAGAATTTCGTGATGGGAGGGGGAGAAGTTTGCTCGGACAGAAGAATCAAGAAGAGAAGACTCAAAGAAAACAATGAAGGCCACAGCAGTGACGGAGATCATGCCCCATCACAACTGCACAGTGGCGACGGTGATCAGGCCCCATCACCAGTGTCGCCACTGTGCAGTTGTGACCGGGCAGTATGCTCATCTTCATCATCCGATTCTTCGTCACCATCTATAGCTGTGCCTTCATCGAAGAGGCTTAAAATACGTTGTCGAGATTGAACAGATATTCATATAACAGAATTCGATTCATTGTTGTTTCTTTGGTCCATGATTGGCACATTCATGGTTAGGATGAAGATCTCGAGCCTTTCAAAACCAGCAAAATCAACTCTCACAAGATTAAAGATTGCTTCCCTTTCGAAACCGGCAAAATCAACCCTCACAAGATTGAAGATTGCTTCCCAATCTTCTTCTATATGCGCGAATCTTATCTCGAATTAATTCTCGGTCTTAGCAGTAGTTGTAGGACCATCTACCAAAGCCTGAATTGTCATCACAGAATTCATGCATGCTTGCCAATTTCAGGCCGTCATTAGATGCTGAGCAGGTTCATCTGTTTGTCAACCACCACAAGCAAGATCAAGTTCTCAATCCATAACCTCAAACCTACCCTCCATGGCCCATATGAGTGCCAATGAATGCAAATCTAGCTGTTGGAGTAAATTGATCTTGACCCAACAATGGCGTTACCATCAAATACAGAGATTCGATTCGATATTCGAATGAAGCCAAGAACTAAAACGGGACCGTTTTTGAGATGTCAAAAGCATAAGTAGGTATACGTTCTAACCAGCGTTAAACGTCAAAGGCAGATTACCACAAATTACCGATATATCTACAGTGAATTGGCAAATCAGCAGCACGATGGAAGCAAAGCCACTCGTGCCATGTGGAACATTGTCGTATAGCCGCCACCACATAAATTCGAATGCATGCCTGCAATAATCGAAAGACGAATGGAAACCGAGTATGAAGAAACTCCAGCTCAAGAGTAGCTGGAACTGATGGAAACAACTGAGGAGTAATTGGCCACCATGAACAAGAGGAAGAGAACAAAAAACACAATGACACGAGGCATTTCAGACACACTTGCCCTCTCACCTCAAGCTTAATGCATTGCTCGTTAACTACAATAGGAGGCAGGACGGCCTTTTAGATGACAAGTCTAACCTCAATACTCGCACTCATTGTTAGCTCCAGAACAAGGATATTGCAGTCATTTCACACGAACAGAGGACAGAACCAACCAACTGCAAAGAACTACCTTCATCAAAACTGTCAGCAGCCAACAACCAAGCTTTTGAAAAATCAGCAATTCTCTGATGTTTTACACTTAAAGCCTATAGAACCAAGACAACAAGAACCCTCTCACCGTAAATCTGCAGTCATTGTTCGGACCAATGGTGTTTTCCATCTGAAATTCCATATCACTCTGTACACTTTGTAGCAAGCAAAAAGAATTTTTTCATAAGATGTTGTCTCCTCCATCGTCGCCATCAGCAGACCATTCTATCATCAAGGCTGTTATCGGTACAGCGGTTGGAGCTCTAGTCATAGCTGCTATCTTCTTCTGGGTGTTCTGGAAATTCATCGCTGCTCGACGTGTCAAGAGAAGCACGACTAACACAAGCTTCCGGCATGAAGATGTGGAGACCGACAAAATGTTTGGGAAGCTAGGGAAGAATGTGAAAGGATTGATTGTCGATGAGGGTGGTGTGGATGTACTTTACCTGAGGAAACTCGAAGAAGGCCGACATATGAGCTGCTTCTCGAAGACGGTCGTTAATCCTAGTTATGAAGACCAGGAAGACGAGAAAAGAGTGTGTTGTCGGACGGAGAGTTTAGAACAGTCTGCATCAAAATGGAAGAATGTGCATCCAATCTACGAAAACTGTGAATCATCGTATGAAAGTACTTTCAAGAAACCAAGGAAACTGACTCTAAAAGATCCAGCTCCAAAGCCGCATGTTTTGTCCCCTCAGCCTGCTATTCCAACTCCAGGACCATCTCTGGCCTCAGTCCCCTGTATGCCGATGCAGCAAATGACAGCATCACCTCCTCCATCCCTATCCCTTCTCCCTCCACCATCACCGCCGCCGCCTCCACCTCCGATATCACAGCCACTGAAACCCCTAGTCTCACCGAAAAGAAAAGGTCCTTCAATGCCGGCGCCGCCACCGCCTCCCCAGAAAGCAGCACCAGGCGTTGTGTTCTCATCAACAAAACCTCCAAGAGGGAAAGGAGCAGATGAAAGCAAGACATGTGATCCAAGAGAAGAAAGCTCAAGAGGGGCAGATCATGGCCCGACGAAGCTCAAGCCATTGCATTGGGACAAAGTCATCTCCAATGCCGATCACTCAGTGGTGTGGGATCAGATTAATGATGGATCATTGCAGTAAGATGTCCTCATAATATTTCGATATGATATTTGATCCATTTCATTTTCCTGAAGCTCATGTTTCAACCTGCTTATTACTTCTGCTAATTGGCAGTCTTCTCTGAAATCCAGATTCGATGATGAGCTGATCGAAACACTATTTCGATACACTGCAATGAATCCCAGTTCCGCCGAAAAAGAGAACGAATAACATCCAATCATCTTCAGTCAGGCCCAACTCTGCTTCATCATCCCGAGTTTTCATTTTTGAACCCCGGAAGTCTCAAAACAATGCGATTGTACTGAAATCACTTGCAGTATCCCGTCAAGAAATTGTCTATGCCCTCCTTGAGGGCCATGGACTCAACAGGGACGTGCTTGAGAAAGTCACCAAAATAACTCCCACCAAAGAAGAAGAATCTAAGATCCTCCAATTCAGTGGTGACCCAACCAAACTTGCAGATGCAGAATGCTTTCTCTACCACATCCTGAGAGCCGTTCCTTCGGCCTTCACCCGATTTAATGCGATGCTTTTTCGGGCGAACTACGATTCAGACGTCCTTTACCTGAAGGAATCCTTGCAAGTGCTTGAACTGGGGTGCAAGGAGCTGAGAAGTCGGGGCCTCTTGCTCAAACTTCTCGAAGCTGTTCTCAAGGCAGGAAACCGCATGAATGCTGGAACTGCCAGAGGCAATGCACAAGGTTTCAACCTAAATGCCCTTGGAAAGCTTTCCGACATCAAAAGCACTGATGGAAAGACAACTCTACTGCACTTCGTAGTCGAACAGGTTGCCTGTTCTGAGGGAAAACGTTGCTTGATCAACAAGAACCATAACATCTGCAAAACTAGCAGTCAAGGAAGCAGACAATTTGGTGCGGGCTCAGACGACAATATGGCCGATCAGAAAGAGTGTTTAATGCTAGGATTGGGAGAGCTAGGAAATCTAAATGCAGAACTTTCCAACGTCAAAAGAGCAGCTACCATTGAATACGAAAGTTTGTTCAATATGTGTTCCTCTCTCTCATGCCGCGTTGCCGAAATCAGGAATCTTGTGGCAACATCTGATAATGGTGAACGAGGAGGCTACCTAAAGGAAATGAAAGAATTTTTAGAAGAGTGTGATCAGGAGCTCAAGGTGGTCAGTGAGGAGCAAGCAAGGGTCCTGGAGCTTCTGCAGCGAACCATGGATTATTATCAAGTGGAAGCTTATAAAGACAAGGCGACACAACCGCTTCAATTGTTTCTTCTAGTGAAAGATTTCCTTGAGATGGTCGATCGAGTTAAAATGGACATCACTCAGAAAATACAGAAGAAGAACGTGGCCAGAAATGAAGGACTATCCCCACCACCATCTCCGCCTCTGAGAAGTCCATTGAAGTTCCGGAACTTATCCTTCCACTTCGCGACATTCAACCCAATGCAAACATCCTCAAGTGAATCAGACGATGACTTTTGATCCTGCTACAGCTTCAGGTAATAAATATGGGACATAAGAAAGTTGTAGAGAACAGTTGGAAATGCTAGACCCTATTGGGAAGAAATGAGATTAAAACTTCTATTCCGCAGTAGTAAGTTAGCTCTCTCCTCAGAATGACCTTGCTGACTTGCGGAAATAAAACTGAACAGTCACAATGATTTCAAGAAATGACACCTACCATAATGCAAAGGCTTCCTTCGTGCTTGGATGGCAGCTCAAGATCAGCCTCAACAGACTGCCGGTGATAAGCCGGAGGAAGGTAAGGATACTATCGGAAATAAGATTGAATGACTCAATGCGTGCTTAGGTTGATATTGTTTGGCATGTCGAACCACCGTCTACCCCTGGTAACATCTCTCAAGATCAAACTTGGGTTTACCAACTGTTCTGTACTTGGAGCTAAGCAGGAAAATCCAGTACCGTTTGAGACCACCCAGCCAGAAAAGTATGGGTGATATGACTATGGTTGCATTTTGTTCGGCTTTGGAAAAGTATATGAAAATTTAAGTGTCTGTTTGAGAAGTTTCAGAAACATTCTATGCTCAACAAAAGAGAGAAACATGACAATCATCCTGCCACGTTTTCTTCTCGAGAAGACATCTTCAGTTGTTTTTGACTCTTAAGTAGCACATCAATAGCTGAGCTTCTGAATAACATTTCTTCGTTCAATCTCATGGAGTCTCTTTTTTTTTTTTGTCCCCCTCCTCTCAATCAGATCCCGGACCTGATACTCTCCGGCCTCACTTTACCAGCAGAGCCGCATGCCTACTGGCAATTTTATGTCATTTAACACAAGCCCTTTTTGTTCATTGCATTACATCCATGGGCCCCAAACATAATCCAGTATATCCAGCATGGTGCTTCATTCAGAAGTAGAGTTTTCTCTATGCATCCAGAGCAAGATGGGCAATATTCAAATTTGTGCCCTCAGAGAATCAGATCTATTGATAAGAAAAATGTCGCAAAGCATCTCAAATTCGTTTTCTGTCGGACCCGATTAAGACTTGGTATAGAATTAGAAGGGAAAAGGATCTACTTGATGAAAAGAAAGAACCCCATTGATGCTTCTTGAAAATTTCTGTATCACCTCGCGTATTCACATAGCAAAACGAGTTCTCTGCAACAGGACATGCTTCTTACAGGTAAGGATAACCTTAAACTCACTCTCGAGAGAAGCAACTCAACTCAGACGCTCGAAAACCACATGTGTGTCCATGGAAAATCAGACCTCAAACCTAGTTAAAGGCTGAACAGACATCAGAGAAGGACGGACCAAATTCGTCGTGTAAGCTTTGCGGCGTTGTAAAAATGAGTCAACCGGTAGTTCGGAGGCCAGAATCCTGCGTGTAGGGCCTTCTGCAACCCGGGCAGCGGCAGTCCGCCTCGAGAATCCTCTTATGGCAGAAAAGGCATAGACGGAACCCGCAAAAACAAGGCAAGAAGCTAGAGTCTGTTAAGTCCAAATCTTCACAGCAAATGGGACAAGAAGTGGGCACCGTCAAGACAGCCGAACAAAACCAGGGGACTCCTCCATCGCCATGACGCCACTTTGGATTGGAACAACAGTGTTGCTTCGACAAATTAGGCAGACTCTGCGGCCGGAAAGCATCGTCAGGTCTCCATGCTCGGGAATTCGCCGGAGCAAACTTTGAACCCGTTGTCAAACCCTCGAATGTTGATCTTTCAGACTCATTTGCGATCACACCACAAGACTGTGATCTGCATATAAGTTCCTCTTCCGCAGACAGGTCAAAGGGCGGAGTCTTGCAGTTTTCATTGGCAGCCAAGGCATCAGCCACTGCTTCCCAATCATCCAAGCACTCATCATCCCCATCCTCCTCCTCTGTAATACTCCCTGAACAGCAACCGGCGCTGCTGCTGCAGCTGGTGCTGCTTCCGCCATAGTTGGACCGGGATTCATGTTTGCCCAGCGCACCGTTGAAACCGACAGGGCTGTTTGCCTGAAACTCCGAATCTCTCTCTCGGTTGAATGGTCTGCAATGCTCCTCATCTGCCATCCTCGTCATGTCCGCATTCCCCATCGAGCAATCACTCTCATTTCGCTGCCCATGACAGCCGTCCCAAGCCTCCTTTCCTTCTTTCTTCTTCACTACACAGACAAAGCATTTTCCCAAATAAACAACCAAAACAGAGCAAGCAAAGGATCCAGAAATTAGCGAATGCCGATGTCAGTAGCCCCCAGAATGAAAATTTCTGAAATACCCGATTGATTGCACCATCAACAATCCAGCAACCCAGACAAAAAACAAAGAAGTAAACCAAGAAAAGGACCGGATCAATTAAATGCGTACCCTGAGAAAGCCACTGCTCCCGCCGGGCATCGAGCTTGCATTGCCTCAACTTAGCCGACCTGTTGGCCTGCGAAACCCGAAACAATCACCACAGCACCACACGAGAACGCGAATCGCATAAAACCCATTTGACAGGTAAGCGAGCACACGGAGAGAGAGAGAGAGAGTTGGAGAGAGAAAGAGAGAGAGAGAACGCACCCTCTTCTTCTTGGCGAAATCCTTGGAAATGGGGACCGAAGGAAGGGACGAAGCGTTTGCGACTGAATCAGAAACCATCCCCGCCGATTCCCCGAGCAATTGCATTCAATCCTTTCTATCTTCCCTTCTTGGCTTCGTCTCGAAAACCCTAAGAAACGAGGAGGCAACAGAGACAGAACGCGAAAGGGAGAGACTTTGAATAAACCAGCCAAAACCGAAACCTCTCTCTCTCTCTCTCTCTCTCTCTCTCTCTCTCAGCTTCGCTCTCTTTGCACGCTCTTCTCGCTCTGACTCTGGAGGCCAGACAAAACCAAACGAGCGACACCAAACATGTGCCGGCGCAGAATTACAAGTATGACCTCGGACTTCCGCGCAATAAACGAGCCAAGCCATCGGGTTAGCTGCTAAATACGCAAGATCTCTGATTCTACGGCGTCGTCTAGTCGACGCCAGATTGACGCTTTGACTCGGTTTTCACGTCCAAACCAGAGACAGCCCATATCATTTGCGATCGCTGGATTGCACGGTAATCAATTGCACCATCCAATTCCATTAATTGGCTATCATAGGCAAAATGTTTTTTTCCAGCAAAATTGAATAGTTTAAAAAATATTTATTTAAGTACGATCATTAATATCATTTATAAATATTAATATGCAAAAAAAAAATTATCATTAACAAAATATATTATTATTGATAATAAAAATATTTTTTATTAATTAATTATTTCGAGTAACACAATTCATCGTGTTTAAAAAATATTTTCCGTATTATTTATTTTTGGCGTTACAAATGTTTCGTTGAATTCCACCACTACATGTTCTCTTTGTCCAATTTCAGCTAAAGAAATAGTTAGAAAGGGAACGGAGGGGAAAACAACAGCCAATTAACACAGGCCCCGAAGGCCCTGCTCAACAAGAATTGGGCCATAACATTATTAGTTAGTAACACGACAATTCAATCTTTTTCTATTACCATTCTCAATGAATAGCTTCAACGCGTTCATCAACAATATCGACTCATCTAGTACGCAAAACCCCAAAACCCACTTGTCATTCACCGGTTTGGAAATGGGTCGGGGCCAGGAGCTAAAACAAGAAACCTGAGCGTCAGCATCTAGTTACTTTTATGGACGATGACAGGTAAGAGAGAGTTCATTTTCGAAGCTATTCGGCTGCGAAAAGCTAT
This sequence comes from Rhodamnia rubescens, assembly GCA_021437795.1. Classification (NCBI taxonomy): domain Eukaryota; kingdom Viridiplantae; phylum Streptophyta; class Magnoliopsida; order Myrtales; family Myrtaceae; genus Rhodamnia; species Rhodamnia rubescens. The sequence continues at coordinate 4,742,176 of JAILYA010000002.1, read as the reverse complement.
GTATGATCGACCCCAATACAAAACATACTCCAACTGATTGAAAGGTAACTGGTTAGAGATTGATAGTTTTCCAAATGGTGGTGGGAGATCAATGTCCTTCTCTTGGCTGGACTGATAAGATGCTAGGAATAATCCAATGATTCAAGTTCTAAGACACTATCAATAAAAGTCTAGTGGTAGAAGCAACATATTGCAAATGGAATCACAGTATTAATGCCCTCATTTCACCCTTCCATTGTCATGGATTGTCTGTTATTTTATGATGTTCTGAATGACTATCTTGTCATTAGAAAAGCCTGAGTTTTGGTGTGGCTACCATCAAAATGGGCATCAATGGAAGAAAGAGTTGCCATTCCATGACAGCCTTAATATTCCACGTATAACAATATCACAAGCAGATCAACATCCCTAGCAACAGAAACGACCAGCTGCATATAGCCAATGAGTCCTCACCGAGCGGCGGGATTCATCCTCCAACTGGACGGTATCACATTGCAGGTGCAAACATCGTATGGCAATTGAAGCTGCTCGATACGCATGTAAATTGGCAGCACTGGAACGAGTTAAAAGTCAAGTAGATTCCTCATTAGAGCCTTGCTCATCAATTTTCTGCAGTGGCCAAAATTGAAGAAGAATGTAAGAACAGAGCTCCTTTCCAAATATTGCAAGTCTTATAAAAAAATTCACCAGAATGTTCAAATCTGCACACGTTTACAAAGGAACACATCCACATCAACCTCAAACAAAATTCTAAGGAGACTTCAGGTCCACCCTCAACTACACCAAAAGGAGACATGGTGAAATAGTTAAAAGCCATAAGCATATAGGCATGATGGAAAATACCCATGGGACATATCAAGAAGCAATTTACTGAGACTGACTGACACTAGAACGTATTTAGAAACAGCGAATCCTCAGCGTGACTACACTGACCGAGTGCTTGCTGATGCATGGCAACCTTATTTACCTACTTGTCTGCTCTTCAATTTCTCTTCTCTTGCCTCTCTAATGAAGAGATTTCCATTACAGCACGGTGCAAATAATGATGAGCATTCAGAGCCAAGTAACAAAAAACGCAATTATGCGATCGCTAGATTTTGACAACTCATCCAGCAAAACAGTGCTAATAAAACATAAGCACTCATTCTTTTTCCCAATGTATATGAGCCATCTCATCATGCCCAAACCTTATCTCTAGACTTTCAATGCTAGCAAACATTTCAACATTTCAACAAAATACTACATTAATCACTCTGGAAACAGCAGAGAGAGAGAAGTAGCGTAAAGGCATATCTCAATTGGAAAAAGAATAGCTACACATCCTCTACATAACCAACATCCACGCTTTGTTTCCATATGACACATGTTTTGCAGGACCTCTCTTTCCTGCACCAACCAATCAGGGTACATATGGCCTACACATATGAGCTATAAGCCTATAACTTGCATTAGACAACTTGCTTCGCCCTCTTTAGAAGAATCAATTGGATACGAAGGTACCACAAAATAGAAACTTGCTGATGCAACAACAGGCAAGCATTAATCTCAGGATCATGCAAGAGTAAAGACTAGCTCAGAGATATGTGTGTAATAGATATGTATGCGTGTGAACGAAATATCATCTCCGGCGATCTTAATACAATAGTTCCCATACACTTCTCTGCTTTTCCAGTCAGTTGAATTCGAATTCGACAGAGAGCATGAATGAGTTTGTGAAATCCATTTAAAGTGACGAACTTGCAACGTAAGAGAGCGGAAAAATTCGACAGATCAAATTAAGGACCAAATTATTAGTGCAGAAGTAGACTTATCTGCACCAATACCAGCTCTTACTCCTGATGAACAAGAAGACAACATTTTCTGCTCTTTTTTATATTTTGGTCGGTAACGTGACAAGATACTCAATATAGCTCTTTTGGTAGAAATCCAAATTACAGACAATGACATGCTCAAAAACGAGCTGAGAAACCAACGTGAATCTCCTCGACCCTGCGGCTGCGCAGCAGTTTTATTATCATTGGGTTCTAAGCTAACCATCAAATGGTTCAATTCCATTCCCCGTTATCGGAGGAAACTACTAGAGCAAATCAACACAATTATCGGAAAAACACAATTAACAAACGCGGGTAGAAATCACAAAGTTTATGCAGACAACTGACAGTACTGGCTTACGAAAAGAGCGAGCTGAAACCGAACGCAACTTCGCTCGTGAATCTCTTCCTCGCTTACCCTGCGGCTTGACGCAGCAGTCTTATTATCATTGGGTTCTAAGCTAACCATCAAATGGTTCAATTCCATTCCCCCGTTATCGGAGGAAACTACTCTCAGAACAAATCAAGTAGGATATACAATTTATTCGGGAAAAATAAAATAGCACGGATTTAACAAAATCGCGTAGAATCACAAGTAGTTTATGCAAACAACAGTTCAAACGGACAGTCCTCCGCTAATCGGGCAGACACGATCGAGGGAACTGAGATAAACCCTAGCCAGGGCTTAGGCTTAGGCTAGCGACAGATTCGCAGTTAGGCAGAAATGAAACAGAGTACGAGAGAGGGAGGGAAGAAGGGAGAGGTAACCGATTGAGCATTGTGCCAGGCGAGACCTCGGTAGACGTTGATGGAGAATGTGGCGGTCAGATACACGGTGGCGACGCCGAGCGCCGCCGTGAAAGCCTTGAACGCAAGATCCCCTGCTTTACTCGCTACTCCCATCTCTCTCTCGCTCGCTCTCAATTTTCTCTCTCGCGAGAATTAAGAAAACAGATGGAGGAAATCAATGGGCGGGCTTGGCCCGGATCTTCGCACCAATTTTTCGGGCCGGGCCTAAGTAAGTATGCTGAGCTCCTCTACAACCATTTAGGGCTTATTTAATACAGCATTTGAATAGGGCTTTAGGCATTTCCAAAGGCCTTTTAGCCCAGATTAGGCCTAGTGGTACTTTGAAAAGCTGCATTTTCGAAATGCAACTATAATTTTTTTCTTTCAATTTTGTCGTCGATCAACTTTCATAATTCTGAAAATATCTTCGAAAAATATTTTCGCAGACAATGAAATCTTTTTTAATGTTTTGTTCATTTTTTGCAAGGGATACAACCGATCATTTTCATGCTTTTTTTTTTTAAATTGCTTGGTTTTCGCTAAGCAAATGGAGCCTCCAACTATCAAAATTGATAATAAATTAGTATAATGAAAGAAGTTAAGATGCGAACGTGGGCATATCCTTAAAAAGCTTAATGGAAAGCAGGAAGCTAGACTTTAGTGAGACTTTCTAGTATTTTCCTCCGACCTGGAGAAAAAAATAATTTGGTAAGAATTAGGGGACTTGAAGATCCGCCTCGGACCGAGATAAAATAATTATCAAGGTTTGCAGCCTGCTCCCTCGAGAGACGTGCGAAATTAGCCTCAAGTTGCAATGATTTTTGGATACTTTGTAACGCACTGATCCCATAAAAAGTTAGGGAAATTTTCAATTAAGGACTCGAAGTCCTTTCGTTTGTGTATGTTGACTTTTTTTCTTTTTTAAAAAAATCTTTGTTTTGTTAATTTTTGAGAAAACATATAAAAGAAAAGTATAATAAAAAAAAAAAAAATCAAATAAGTAAAAAGACGAAAATACCCATGAAATTAGGCAATTATTTTTGAGATTTTATGACTACTTCATGCCTTTATTTAAAATAATATTCACTTTAAATTATTGAGAAAATAAGAACACTTCGGTCTTATTTAAAATATGATTTACTTAGAGCTCTTTTTCGAGAAAATGAAAAAACTTCGGCCTTTTTTTTAGAATTTTTCCAAAAAGTGACTAAGTTTTGATTTTTGCCAAACAAGCATACCCTTCAATTATAGAATTGGAGAATCAATTGGCACAAAGAAAGAAGTCAATGTGGCTTGGGGAATGGTGAAGGCGAAGTTGATTGCTGGAGCCCCCGACAAATACCTTATCTTGGCTTATCCTATGCACAGCCCCACCATTAATGAATTGATTAATACATTATCGTCTTCCCAATTGTACGGTTGCTTTCGAGATAACATAAAATAAGAAAGATCCTCGCCCCTCGTGGCGAATATCCTATTCATTTTCAACGGCTCAGATGCCATCTCCCTTTCCACAATGTCAGGACATTGTTAAATTAGAAAAAAAAAAAAAAAAAGAAGAAGAAGAAGATGAGCAAGCAAAGCACGCCTTTAGAAAAATAGTTACCACAAAAACGGAATCGACCTAGCGAGGCCCACCTCGATCATCTTGACTTTCAGAGCGTCGATAATACGATACGAAGGATAAATTATTATCGTCCCTGAAATAACTCCAACTCATGCTCGGTGTAATTTCTCGAGACTCGTTTCGAGAAAGTGTTTTTCTTACGAATGATTTGGAAAAAAATATTTTTCTAATAATTAGTCATTCGAAAATATTTTTTATTATCGGCAACGGTTTATATAAAAACAACAGGGAAAAAAACCCTAAAAACCTATATTGCCAATATGATTTTTTTTTTTAAAAAAATACCCATTTATCAATGATGTAAAAAAGTTTAGGAAAAGATATAAATAGGGTTTGTGGGTTTATCCCAAAAACAAATACCTTTTGCAATATGATTTTAAAAAAAATTATCCATTATCTAATGGATGTAAAAAGAGGACGAAAAAGATGATAAATGATTGGTGGGTCACAACAATGAAAAAATCAAATCGTCATATTTTTCGAATTATTCATTATTCGCAAGCAAAAAGAATCTTAAATTATGTAATCTATCTCGACAATTACGACCCGTCTTTTTTTTTTTTTTCAATCGGGATTAATACAACGTGTCTTTTCAATATGATTTTTTAAAAATTTATCGATTATCTACTGAATGTGAAAAGAGGATGAGAAAGATGAGAAATAACTTAATTGGCAGGTCAAACAATGGAAGCTTAAAATCGGTTTTTGGGGATTGCGTTCTTACTTGGGGGTTGCAATCAACTTCCACTGGTCATTGACACGTGTCCCTATGGAACCTTAGCTTTTCAAATTCACACGTTGGAAGTTGTCCTTAAAAGTCAAATCGACACGCTGAGTGTCGGCTTTTGACAGGATTGATCTCCCCTCGATAATCGCTCCACTCGCAACAATAAGATAATATTCTCCTTTTTTTTAAATATCCAATTTTTATATAAAAAAAAAAAATAAAATTGTAAATTCACTTTAGTGGTAGATGGGTATCCTTTGATTTTATTTTTTGTACTTAACCTGAAAAAAAAAAAAAACGTTCTTAAACTTAACTTATTAGCCTCGGGATGTCGTATGATGTGCATGACACTATGGGGATCTCTATTTCTCTCGATGCAACTGCAGTCGTGTTCGAGTTGAAGATAAGTCGCGCATCTTCTGTCCAACTTGCGATATAGCACCGAGCTTGTGGTGTTGGGTCTTAGTTATAAGAAAGAAGAAGGAAAAACGATATTAGAGTCTCTATATTCTTTCTTGAGATTCAAAAGGGCGACACACAAATTGATTTTGTTCAAAACAATTCCTTCGCTTTTGGCATATGGATTTTACTAACACGAAGATGACCGGTGATTTTTTTTCTTCGATTAATCAGTCTTTTTAATTTAAAAAAAAAGATAAAAATATCCTTGTACTTTCTTGTTAATGTGGCTCTTGGAGTGAGATATGTTTTGCACATGCTGTTGAGCAAATTAAAATAGACGTACGCTATTTGTACTTTGACATAGTAATTTAACCGCAAGAAAACGATTAATGGAGAATGTATGATTTAAGCATATAATAACGTAATATAATGTGTAATTTAGAGGGAGAGTAGTAGTGAGAAGGAAAAAAAAAAAAAACATCAACCCCTTTGTCCGTCTCTCTTTTCTTAATTTCTAGCATCATCAATTGTCATTGTTCATTTTCTTCCCCGTTGGATATGATAGGGACACAGGGCAACAAACCCGAGGGAGCAGACGGACCGTCAGACGAGCGCCACGTGGCGCCTCTCCTTGCCAACCGCGGCTTTCCACGCGGTCCACGTGGCTCCACCTCACCTCCTTATAAATATGAACCCAGCCCCGTCGGGCACGCGACCCGCGGCACCAATCCCTTGGTCTCTCGCTCGACAACTGTACGGCCAATCCAGATTCCTCACCACACACACACCCCCGCGCCCCACACCGAGAAACGCCAGCCCGCAAGGCGCACAAAACCCAAACGCTTCTTCGTCGTCGCCGCTCATCAGTTCTCGATCGCTGAGAGTGGAGAGCTGCTTCTTCGCGGGCTCTTGCGTGTGGCGGAGATGTCGAGCGACGCGTGCGCCACCTCCGGCGATGGTTCCTCCGCCGCGGGCGGCTTCTCCGGCGGGGCGGGGGAGTTCATGCTCTTCGGGGTCAGGGTGGTGGTGGATTCAATGAGAAAGAGCGTGAGCCTGAACAACCTGTCGCAGTACGAGCAGCCTCAGGACGCGATCCCCGGCGGCGAAGGCAAGGGAAGTGGCGGCAAGGACGACGCGGCCGCCTCTGGCTACGTGTCCGCCGACGACGCCGTCGCCGTGCACGGCTCGAAGGGCGGAGCGGGCCGGGAGCGCAAGCGAGGTAACGATCCGTTTCGGAGCTGAGTCGTCGCTGATGATGATCTCGTGTTCGAGCGTCGTGCTCTTTTGTTGTTTTCGAGATGCTCTGTTTACCGATTAGATCATCGATCGACGCTGTTCCTGTGATTTTCACTTGGCCATGATTTCGATTGGGACTTTAGATCATGCCAAACGGTCCACCTCCTGTTCCATCGTCAATCCGCTTAATCATATCTTGAGATTGAGACGTTCCCACTTTTGCTACTGGATATCTGTAATCGCTTCCGATCGGACCTATGATTTCTCTCTCTGGCTTCGGACTTCTAGATAAATTCCGCCGTAGGAATTTGATTTTTTTCCCCCCTTTCTACGGATTGACTCAAATCAGAGATATATCGGCCAATTCTCGCCTGAAGAGGTTCTCTGTTCAAAGTGTAATCTTTTTCTTATTTCGATTAAGTTTCAAATCGGAAGTATGTTTGACACTTGTGCGGATTAATCCAGATATGTTGTATTGATGATTTCTCTGGTCGAAATGACGTATCATCTTAATGTTAGTTCTTTGAACCTCTTACCATGAACTGTAAATTAATGATGTTCTGCTGACCGTGTCTCATTCTTATCTTTGCGATTCCTTTGTTGTGATCAGGAGTTCCATGGACAGAGGATGAACATAGGCTGTTCCTGCTCGGATTGCAGAAAGTAGGGAAGGGTGATTGGAGAGGCATCTCGAAGAACTTTGTGAAAACACGAACACCGACGCAGGTTGCAAGTCATGCCCAGAAGTACTTTCTTCGTCGGAGCAACCTCAATCGCCGTCGCCGTCGGACTAGCCTGTTTGATATCACCACTGATACAGTAATCTATTTCCGCTGATTACCTGATCTTTTTCATTCGTAATTGCTGTGAATCGTTATCTTATGAATGGGAAATTGTTTGGTTTGGGTTAGTTTTGTGTGGGGCTTATACAGAGAGGTTGCTTCCCAGTTTGGGTTCCATGAGTTAATTGTTCCTCTTTTCTGTGGAAAATTACTGCATTGTCTATATTTCTTTGGCTGCTTCGTACTGCATTCTTTATATTGTTACGCCTTCGTTTCATTGGTGTTAACTTCTCTTAGGTGAGCAGTCCTTTTAGGATTAGTTGGAGGAGGTATATAGTCTTCACATGGCGTGCACGTTTTAAAGTTTGGAACTTGGACTTTGTTATTTCCCTTGCCTCTTCTTTCTCTGCTACTGGACTCCACTCAAAAGAATTGCCGACTAGACATTGCTTTTGTTTTAAGTAATATAGGGTGCAAATGCAAACCATCATTTAAGCCTATTTATGTGGGCGACTGGCCTCTTAATTGGGAAGCTGACCTTAACAAATGAAATGCTTGGGTGAGCGGAGATTACTTGATTTCTTGAGTACTGGGCTACTGAAAATCAAAACCCACTCTCATTTCTTTGTAAAAATGATATAATAAACCTTTTTTTTAGAGTAAAAAAGATTTTAACTAATGACTGGTCGTGTTATCTTGTTTAAGGTCACTGCTGGTACACTGATGGAAGAGCAGGCTCCTCCAGTAGATGTTGCGTCTGAGTCGTATCCTCCTCCACCAACACCGGCAGCGCCACTAGAAACCGGTAACATCTCGGGTTTCTCGATGATGCCGGCGCCCGTGGCATTTACTCCTATTGTATTGCCAGTGTCAGTGGGGAATCCGGTTGAAAATCTGAGCCTTGGAAGGGGTGAACAATTCGAAAACTCTCCAGCGAAGCTAGTACGCCCAGTTCCTGTTCTTCCAGCACCTCATGCTCCAGTTATCCATGATCTCAACTTATCTCTGATGCCTCCAAAGGACCATTCGCACCTGTCACTGAATCTGGCGTCGCCTTCGGACCAAAGCGAGTCGTCGAGGAGACATTCGGCTTTCCAGATGACCCAGAGCTTCAGCAAGGGGGACAACATGATTAGCGTCGCATGAGAGCTTCTGAGCTTCTGCGGTGCGTCATGAACGGTGTTATCTATAAAGCCTTGGGAAAACCTAGGTTAGATAAGCTAGGGTCGTCATTGATATTGTACAGACGATGGGGAAGATGATCGTGTCTTTTTTGTGTTGTTGACGTTGTTCTGATTCCCAATGGATGTTCTTGGTCATTTTGTCTTGTCTGTCCGTCTGTAATCTGGAGAGCTCAAACTGAACTAACGAAACTTCTCCGTTCATTGCCCGTTCTATTCATTGGTGGGGTCTGATTTCCACGTCTAGCAAAAGAGAATCAAACTGAGTCCACCAGCGGTTGGTGGGTGTGTGGGCAATATCTTTATTTTGCTTGGATCCGGGGACACGATGGAGATTGTGATCTTGTATAAGATGAGCTCAATAATTGTGTCGTGCTTCGTTTCTCTTACGTACTTGTATGCACACAAGTGGGTCGAGGATCGTCTAGGTGGTGCTGACCTTGATTTGGTTCAATCTGTTCATGGATGTTCTGCGACTTGGCTGGCTCAAAAACAGACGGAACCGCCGTGTCCGGAGCTGGATAGCAAAATGCCGAAGTTACAAGGGCTCGTCTGTCTTTCACGTTTATGTAAGATATTGCCAGGGCTTGGTGGCCCTCGTAAGGGAGAGAAATGCGAAAGAAAATAAAAATAAAAATTAAAAATTAAAAATACTTAGAAAAATTTTGTCACGTCAGTATTTTGGCTTAAATTGACACAAAAAAAATATTTTGAACTTAATTGACTAATTGACACAATTATAATAAATTTAAGACTTTCGTGGTAATTTTTCCCATGATAAACTAGTTTTTACTCTTTTGAAACCCACCTCCCCCCACCCCCCCTCCCCCAAAAAAATAAAAATAAATAAAAACTAGTATTTACTCTTGTGCTTGATAGTTTTACCAATTCAAATGGGCAAGTTGTTTTGACAACATAAGATTTTATTGTGTGAAAAGTTAGAAATCATATGAAAGGGATATAGTTTACACTTAATTCATTATTATGTGAAAAAAATAATTCAAAAAGACATTTTCCTGCCAATTATTATTGGAAGTTACTGCTAAATAGAATGTTGAATCTTCATTAACCATAGTTTAGCTCGTGAAAAATTGGTTCATGACCAAGAACTGCCGTGAATACGACATGCCGTTCGCGTAGCTTCATCAGTCTACTTCGTGAAACAGCAACGTGGTTTAGCTCATTGGATAACTCTGATGAAATAGGCGCGACGTCATCTTCATCGACGTCATCCAACATAACACCGAGAGAGCGGAAGTCAAAAGAGGAAGTTAGGAACAAATGCTCTGGCCAAAAAGTAAAAAAAAAAAAAAAAGGAACAAATGTGTTTGCATACAACTGAACACAAAATCAAGAGACATAAATGTTCAAATGCCAACACAGCCAGCCACCACACTATGCAATCTTCGATCTCGATCTCTGCCTCAGGGACCCGATCAAGAGAGAGAGAGAGAGAAGAGAGCTGCGCTGCCTATGAACTTCCCATAAACCTTACTTCACTGGTAAAAGCAGGCAATGCAAAACAAGAGTAACATTCTTCCGAACAATAGGAAGGCTAGATTCCCATGGACAGGCAGAGAAAGATAGCTACTTGAACTTCAACACATGAGGTGGAGGAGGCAAGATGATAGGAGAATTTTTAGATTCTTTGCGGAAATAACTTTGATTCTTCTTGTGGACCCGCTCGATATAGTCAGAAGCCATACCGTCAACGTTCTTGTCATCGCGAAGCACGTTTGCAGACTCGATCCCATCTTCCGGCTCCACCAGGTACGAAACGGGCTTCAACCGGCTCTGTGGCTCTTGTGATCGGCGGTTACTAGGGAATTGCGGAACAACTGGTTCCTTGGCCATCATGGAAGAATCCTTACCAGAGCTACGACTTCTAACAGAAGATGGATGACCAGCCGTCCCTAAGGAGATGCTGGCTATTGAAAGAGATGATAACCTAAGGATGTTTGTTACCATCTTCATAGACCTCTCACAAAGGGAGTTGGTGCTTCTTTTCTTACAACTCATGGTTATTTACTCTTGACTAGCTCCAGTAGACAGCTCTCAGATAATAATATGCAGGAGAATTGGGTAATACAGAACAAGAAGGATGGAACTCTTATAAAGCATCAAAGGGACAGAAATGAAAGACAGCTACTTAATTTTTCTTCCGGTCTCTCTCGAGGCCCCTCTACACTTGGAGAGACCTGCTTTTGCTGTGGATTCTCTCTTATTCCACGAAACAAGAAAAAAGAGTAGTTGGAGGTTCATAATCTATTTCTGTGACGCAACAAAAAGCAGGGTTCTATTTTCAAATATGCAATTGGGTTTTTCTAGAACAAAAGAAATAATTTTTGCTTCTGTAAGTACACCACACCTTCTCATTACTCTCTAAAACTGATCATAATATCTCCAATAGTGGGAATTGGAGGCTACTTCTATTTTCTTTCATCTAGATTCCAGCAAGAATTTTTGTATTTATACTAATATAACCTTGGCAGAAGATAAAAGCACTTGCTCGGGTCCTTCCACGAAGAGGGGTTCATGCATGGAGATCCCACACAAAAAAGGAATTTCAAACTAAGCAGAGCATAAGAGTTTTTGTGTGATCGCAAAATCTCTCTTAGACTAAAATGAAAATTTTATAGAACAACAATAAAGGCTTGCAATGCTATACGAAGCTGAATGTTGGCGGCAGACATAGGCAACATGAGCATATGATGGGAGTAGTGGAAATGAGGATGTTAAGGTGGATGTGTAGTCGTACAAAGATGGATAAAATAAGAAATGAAGATATTCGATAAAAAGTTGGAGTAGATCTACGGTGGCGAGAAAAGATGAGAGAACATAGATTGAGATGATTTTGGCATATTCTTCGAAGATCCCTAGATGCTCCGATAAGAACAAAAGTTTATTACCGAGAGCATGACATGAAGAAAGATGTCAACCGAAACTTACTAGGAGGAAGATAGTAAAATAAGATTTAATAAAGTGGGAAATAGATTGGTGTACGGCGTGTTTTAGAGGGAAGTAGAGAAAAATTATTAGCATTGTGGAGGGACGAATTCCAATATTCTAAATTATCCATTTTAGTCTTTTTTTTTCCCTATATATATTTTTATTTTATATTTTTTTATTTTTATATATTTATTTTTTTATATAATTATTTCTTTTTTCTCAATCGATCTTGATTTTATTTTATTTATTTTTTTATTTATCGACCGCCGGCCCAATTAGTTTGGGATAAAGGTGATGTTGATATTGACGTTGATGCATGTGCTAATGACACTTCTAGACCCTAAAGCTGCATCCATAACTAGGCTTCACATTGGATAGAAGCTAGATTCCACTCTTACCATCCTTTTCACTATGCACTTCTGAAAGCTTCCAACTAATTCGGCATTTCCTTCGACAACCTTCAGGAAGAAGTTTCGCTCTCTAGACAACAATGTTTCTCCCCACCATACACCTTCAACGGTCACATCGGATCGTTTATTTTGTCAAAAGAGGTATTCTAGGTGTCTATACTACTGTAAGCCAGTCATAATACATTTGCTTGTTGTTTAAGTAAAGAGCAGTAGAATTAGATTCCTCCATCTGCTTTTCTAATTATAGTTCTGAATGCTTGTCTCTGCCACTCGTTTCTACTTTGTGTCACCTTCACGATGAAGCCCCCTCATCCTTTTTCTCTCAATTGGAATGAGATAATAAGACCCCAAAATAAAGAAAGGCCTCTCACATTGCCAAACTATTGACCCAAGCTAGAGCAGCCCCAGGGAAAGCTCAAAATCAACTGCTCTTTTCGTTTGAATTACTTTAAAAAGAAAAAAACGACAGGAAACTATTGGGTGAACTTCAACAGTGGGCTTAAATATGAATCTGACAATGGGTTACTTTGAATTACGGGAACAAGCTTTTAGCATTGGCAGTCAACAATAATTTGGGTCTTAAATAAGTAAATAACAATGCAATACAATGGTGCAGCCGGCAGGTTCTTGATTAGTAACGGAATGATGGAGAGTACAGGAAGCAACATCTCATGTACGAAATAAGCCTTACTTTATACAGGCAACACCAACAAATGAAGAAGCACTAATAAAAAAAGATAGAATTGAAGAAGCAGATTCAATTACTAAAGGGATGTCCCCAAACTACTAAAAATATAAAGAAATACAGCAGGGTACAAGTAGCTACAGTTCAAAAACATCAAACAGAGCAACTCGGTGAGAATATAGTTAAATCAAGCAATGGTAAGTTGTGGTTATCTCTAATTCCCTCAATTAATGCAAACTTACAGTAGCTTATTTCCCACTTCCAGTACTGCTACGGTGGGTGTTTCCCTTCCATAGAACTGGATGAAAGCCAAGGATTAGGGGGAATGTAGGTATAACCCTGAAAATGTTCACCTGCGGTAGGTGTTGGAGCTGGCGAGTCATCTGGAGGCATTGCAGTCCAGCATCTATCAAAATTGGCTATACAATCTTTTCCAGAAACATCCGGCTTGAAATTTGGTTGCACCTCTCGAGTCTCCAATTTTTTCCAGTTGATTGACCGGAACCATTTGTGACCTTTAATCTCTTCTCCACCTTTTGGTCCACTTCCGAATCTTTTAGATGGTTCCTTCTGTAGCAGCTGCAAAGAAGAGGAAACAACCAATTATAATTATCAGTTAGTTTGCACAATAAAAAACATAAAGGTCGCATTGAACAAATGCTTACTCCTTTGAGCAAAGAATGAGCTTCGCTAGTCAAGCGTGGTGGCAGTTTAATCTTCTCATTGATAATTCTCTGCTGAAGCTTCTGCCTATTTGCGTGCGTAAATGGTGGCTGCAAAAATTATATGAACAACATAATTCCAGAAACAAGCGGGATCATAGGCAGTAGACTCGTTTACTGAATGTCTTAAGTCATTACCAACCCAGTGCAATGCAGAAAGTGGGATACCTACACTATGCCCAAATCAACGCTTATCATGCTAGCCAATGCATTAAAATGACCAGTTTCATCCGAGATTCCAGGCATCCCAGCTGAAAAAGGCGTACTGATCTCCCTAGATATGAGAATAACTGAAAGCAAGATATGCCTGGGATATGATAGGGTAGACTGAATAAGGTCACCGGTAGAATGAACCATCCAATACGCACAGAGCATTACCTGTCCATTTAACATTTCATATAGGAGTATCCCAACGCTCCACCAATCTGCATCTTTATTGTGGCCTTTAGAAAGCAGAATTTCAGGAGCCATGTATTCAGTGGTTCCGCACATTGAATTTGATCTGCTTGACTCATCGATTTCCTTTGCTAGACCGAAGTCAGTAAGCATTACCTGTTTGACGAACAGATATTGAATGCCGATTTGAACAATGTACAAAACCAGAATCATGTGCAGAATGCATATTTCCGTCGAACAACATAGCTTTGTGGCATTACATGTCCATCGGCATCCATGAGAATATTTTCAGGTTTAAGATCCCGGTGAACAATTCCGCATTTGTGAAGATGTGAAACAGCAGATACTATCTCAGCAGTATAAAACCTTGCCTGATCCTCACTGGCAGTCACACAAGACTAATTAGTTAGAGCAACTGGAAACTAACCACATTAGAAAGTGACTCCAGAGTTCAAGTCACGAGATACCTAAATATCCCTTGTCGGTAAAGATGAAAGAAGAGATGCCCTCCGTTTATGAAGTCCAGGATCAAATAAAGCTTTGACTTGGTCTGTCAAGTGGACAAAGGAAGAGATGAGAAAATGTGTCACAATCTAAAAGGGGTTTCCCCCCCCCCCCTTGGGGGGGGGCCCCCCCCCCCCCCCCCCCCGACCCCGCCCCCTTCACAAAAAAAGAGATAACGATGAATAAATTGATCAAAGCCTAAAATAGAGATGCTAAGGCTAACAATTCTCCAAAGCAAATTCATGTTTCAAAGTTGAAAACCGAGCTTCAAAAGCAAATTATACTCTAAGCACTGACTCAACGAAAGGATTGTCCTCATGTCATCGTGCTTTTCTACAACCGGCAGGTACTTATGTAATAATTTTTGGTCCAACTAAGCCCAAGCAAACTCAATGGGAAGAACGCTGATTGCCATAATTGTGTCATGGTCCAACATTTCCCTATTCCATGAAGTCACAGAAGTCAACTTCATAATACTAGGAGAAGCATTAGGAATATCGTGTGGAATATCATATTCCATTGCCATAACGTGCGATGGGAGATACAACTGGGTTGTGTGACTGGTGTTAGAGAGTTTGTGCTCTAATCAATTGACGAAAGGAATACCATGTGGAAGATGTCCGGACGTGGGATTGGCCATCCATGCAATAATTGGTCAGGCGTTAATGCTGCTCTCGGTAAGCCGACACTAGTTGTTGTGTCGAATTGAGACACATCACTTGCTCGGGATACGAGATGCCCGAGTTTAAGGGATACGCGATACGATTGATCACGGTCTCATGACTGAGGCCAATCGGCTCCAACCATGGAAAAAATGGGCAAATTCATGGTCACCAAAAGCATCAATTTTTTACAGTTGCAGCCTGCTAAAAATGAAACGCCTGTATCTACTTTTAAGTATTCATAAGCATTTCGAGTATTGCATGGCAAAGGAAAATTATGCTGCTCTATTTATTGGTCTAATAGTTTCATACTTGTTTTGACAACGCCACAAAATGCACTTACCTTGAACCGTTAATGAGAGGCAGTAAAGCTAAAAAGTTAACTACTCTTAAGCGGAGGGAATTTCGCTTTGCATCCAAGAAAAACTAAAGAAGTCTTCATAATCCAATTAGCAAAATAGTTAACTATCCTTGAACAGCTAAATAACCCTCTACAACGCACAATCTATCCACAACTGAAGTCCAAGGAAAGAGCTCTACATCTGGAAACAAAGTACAGCACCTGGAAAGAATATCGGAGCGGAACAACAAAGGGGTGCACAACTTTAGCGAGAATGTCCCTCTCGGCCTTCATATAATCCACGTGATTCTTCTTTATGATCGTCTCTTTCCTCATGACTTTCATCGCGTATAACCCATCGCCCTTACTGTCCTCGCCGTGCCCACCCTTCTTCCTCACCTGAAACACCTTCCCGAAAGCACCCTTCCCCACCACTCGCAGTATCTCGAAATCCCCCGGCCCGATCTTAGTACTACTCTTCACGATTTCTTTTCCATTAACGGCACCAACATCCGAGCTTTCTCGTTCATTCCCAATCAAAATCCCTCCCTTTTCATCATCATCATCACCATCATCATCATCATCTTCATCTCCTTCATCTTCAGAAGAGTCTATGAAAGGGAGAGACTTGGAGTGGGCATATCGAGGGGATGGGCCGACGAAGGAGTGGGACCGGTTCTGAATAACAGGCGGGTGCAAATTGGAAGAAGTGGAGGAAGAAGGATTAGGGTTAGGGTGGAGAGGGTGGGGAGTGATAGGACCGAAGACCTCGGAGAAATCAAAGTCTTGAGAGGGGGAAGAGGAGAGAGGAGCGGAGGACGGGATGGTGAGATTGGTGAGGTTGTGCGTCAGGAGGGAGTAGAGGGGCTTCTTCGGGGAGGCGGTGGGCACCATCTTCGAGCCGCCGGCCACCGCCGGAGCTGCGTCCAGTTGACTCGGCTGAGCGGTCGAGATCGACAGCCAGCCAAGAAGTTGCTTCGAGGCAGGCTGAGAGAAGTCCGATTACATTGTTAGAGAGAGAGAGGTCTCGCAACGATGGCGACTGTCGATTGAGAGAGAGAGAGTCGAAATTCGGGGGAAAGTTGGGAGTGGGGGGCTGTTATAGCGCGCCTTTTCACAGCGAGCGTGGATCAAACCCGCCAGTGAAATACGCAGGAGGAGGAAGAAGAAGGAAGAGGAGAAGTCAATAAAAAAATAAAAAAAGAAGCTATTTACCTTTTAGGGACGTCGACATGGCCTACATTTTTTGACAAAAAAAAAAACATGGCTTATATTTCTCTAACAAAAAAAAATTAATATTACGAAAAACTCTAAATTAGTATACTCGTAATAAATTTACTATAAATTATTTTTCTACCATAAAAAATCCCGAACCGAAACACTTATGACAAATTTACCATAAACTAAGTATATACGTGACAAATTTATCATCCGTTAATTTTCATTAAATTTAACTGTCAAATTACTGAGTTAAATGATATGTAGTAGTTCACGGGAATATCGGTTTAGGATTTTTACCCACTGTTTGTCATAGGTGATATCAATTTGAGATTTTTTGTAATATTAACCCAATTTAATAGAGGGTAAATTTGTCATAAATGTACTAACTTGAAATTTTTCTTGGTCAAAAAAATTAGTTTAGAATAAATTTATCACAAAAGATACCAGTTTAGGATTTTTTATGGTCAAAAAAATAATTTTTTTGTAAATTTGTCAATAGGTGTCTGGGTTTGAAATTTTTCGTAGTAAAAAAAATAATTTAGGATAAATTTATCATTGCTATACAAATTTGGGATTTTCTATGGTATTAACAAAAAAAAAATGGCTTACAAATTGTAAAAAAAAATCACAAATTAATTGAGTTTTCTCGTGATGCGTTTGTTTCGCGAAAAACTCTTAATTCAAAAAATATTTTAAAAAATAATCATAAAAATAAACGGATAAAAAAAATTATTATCCATGAAACGGTATTCACAAGTTAAAAAACACTCACACATTAATTAAGTTGCATCATGGCGTGTTTGTTTTTTGTTTCGAAAAATTCATAAATTCAAAAAAATATTTTTTAAAAAATAATTATTTGTATTGCTTATAAAAATAAACTGGTAAAAAAAATTATTATTGTCCATGAAACAGTTTAGACATAAATTATTGTGAACAATGAGAATATCTTTTATTAACTAAATTTTTAAATGGATATAACTATTTATTTTTAAGAAAATATTTTCGAAATCATACTTTTTCGCAAAAAAACAGATTAAACTCCATTTATTTAGCGAATAAAGAAATGATTTGAAAAATATTTTTTCGATAACTCATATTGCATGACATCATTAAAAGTATTTTCATTTTGTCTCAATATTTTTATGAATAATATAAGTAATCATTTAAAAAAATATATCAATTTTTTACGATACAAATGGAGTGTCGCAGAAAAGAAAATTTTTGCGAGCATCTTTTCCTTCTTCTACATCAAGGCATCCGCTTCCTCTGATTTCATGTTCTCGAAAGTTCAAAAGTCAACGCAATGCATACTCCCATAAAAGCCAACGCTTCCTCCAGCAGAATTCCCAGAGCACATGTTAAGATTAGAGAAAAAAGGGTACCTGATCTTTCAACTTCTAATTTTCTTTTCATTGTAAAATGTCGCACAGAAAGGAATTACAATCCTCTATACAAACAATTATACCCCAAAAATGGACAAATCAAAGAACCGAAAACCACTCAACCATCCTCACTAGAAATACAACAGATCGCGCGGTCTATCCCATCCGACAAACATTCTGAAGGGGGGCGACAATCTCCTAAAAAATCGGAGAATGGGAACTCAAAAGCACCAAGCGAAAAAAAAAAAATTATAACACCTTATACACATACCGACTGTTACGACATGAGAGGCCTAATCAAAATGGCCACAACGTGTCGATCAGCCTTACCGTGATACAGGCACCAGGTTCAACTCGAGCGGTCTCAGGGCTCCTTGAACGATCTCTTGAACCGTCCTGTTTCTTCGGCAGACGTCGGATAGCTCCTCGATGGGAACCATCAGGGCGTTGATGTCGGTCCCCAATGCTGCGTCGGATAATGATTGTAGGAACTGTGCGTGCTCCAACTCTGTTACGGCTGTTGATGGAATTAACGAAATGCTGTTCTTGGCCCACTCCAATGCTTGAACTCCGTATGCTCGTGTTAATGATAATAGTGCATATGCTACCTGGAAAAAGCAGGATCAGAGGAAATGCACAATCTCGGTTCTCAATTTCAAGGTATAACTTGATGCGCTAAAACTTGGAAGTGATTCAGAGAACTAGTTCTTACCGTTTCTAATCTAGAGCTCGGAAGAGCTCCGGTCAATGAGGCCACCAAAATTCTTGTAATGCATGCTCCTCGTGGAATGATCACACTATCCCTGATGGATACGTATTGCTTATCCATGGGAGATTGAGCTAAATCAAATATATCGGTTAAGAAGCCCAATATGGATTTTGAGGCCTCCCTACAAGGAAACAAAATTGACAAATAATCATAGTTCAGGAGCAGCTTACCTACTGAATAGACACTAAAAAAGAATTTCACAACAAAAATGCACAATCGTGGATGATCAGCAACAAACATTGTGTTCAAAATGCACACGATGAGAAAATGATTACATCCTCTTTCCAAACTTATATGGAGCATAAGATGTTCGAGAGGCTCCCCTTATAAGGGAGTTTCTTAAATCAATCTTATGTTTCATCCCTTTCATTTTCACATGATTTCAGTAATTTGGTATTTACCGTCTTTGAGTCAAGTCAACATGGTCCAACCACATTCAACTGGTATTGAACTCATAAAACCTAAACGCCGCATACACCTTGTGAATTTACAGGGTGATCAAATGTTTCGTGTGTGTGTGTGTGTGTGTGAGAGAGAGAGAGAGAGAGAGAGTTTTCACGCTCTCAAGTGGTATAATAAAGTGGAAGAAGCAGTTTTACAGATTTATCCCCAGCGAGACTAGCATTTTTGGCTTCAATTGAAAATGATGACATCACTCACATGATTGAAACCAGAAAACGGCCACAGCAATTAAAGTGCCAAATATGATATTGCATGCTTTCAGAAGCCGTGGGGAGATTAAGAAGTTCCCCAGGAAATTATGAGAGGTGAAGACAGAGTTTCCTAGACTATGAGGACAACCGAAAAAGGAAGCCTAGGGCGCAAAGCTCCCGCTATGCGCAGGAACCAGGAAAGGGTCGGACCACTTTAGGTCCAACGTACGGAGGCTTACATTACAAGAAACTTTTTCAAAATGGATATTAGAGTGATAGAGAAAAGGAGTAGCGTACTGAGCCCAAAGGCAGAATTTGCTCTTCTCCTCCTCCCTGGAAGTTTGCACTTGTGCTAAACATTGCTCATTACAAGGCACATAGCGCTTCCATAATTAGAGAGAAAAGGAGAAGCGTACTGAGCCCAAAGGCAGAATTTGCTCTTCTCCTCCCCCTTGGAAGTTTGCACTTGTGCTAAATATTGCTCATTACAAGGCACATACTGCTTCCATAATTATAGAGAGAGACAGAGAGAGAGAGAGAGAGAAGCCAAACCTGTGTTGAACAGTAATCCCTATCAATGAACAATCAACCAAGGAAGGAAATATATCTGATGGTATGAATAACTGCGGACAATAGCGAATGCATCTTGATGCTAATAAAAAGCAATCATCTGCTATATCTGGTCTAGCAGTGAACTCCTGAAAAATGAAGGATTTAAATGTGTCAGCAAGTTTATCTGCAGAAAGAAACATAGTTTATTGCTCATTCGGCCCACACCTTGATGTTGGGGAGAAGGCATGTCGTCTGCTTAAAAAGCACTTCAATCAAATTTTTTAAATAGGTTGAACATGAAGGATCGGAACCAAATATCTGCATCCAAATGATTATTGCGTACGTAAGCATATATGCACATATAAATATGATGCAAATCACAGCTTAGAGTGTAAGTGTACCTTAATAACTTCACTAGAGAGATAGAGAAAACAAGGCTGATGATGTTGTTTATATAGGCCTTGTATTTCTTCCAGCATCACACCTATTGTGATCCCCATGAACCTCTTAGAAGTTCTAACCTGAGAAAGACAATTGATGGTGAAAAATAATTTTGCATCCAGCATTTACAGGAACTCTTATCTACCACATAAAAGTGGAACATTTTATCTAGTGCACACACATGCAATGACCACATGATTATTAACACGAATATGGCAATTTAAGCAAGCGAACTCAAGGCACTGCAAAGTCATATCCTCTAATCCTTCCGGTCTGTTGCAGTGATCCACTTATAGTTTTAGATGAGCAAAAGGCAAAGCTAAGGACGGTGGACCAAATGTGTATTCATAATTTGTTTACCAGAATTTTAATAAGGGATGGACAGAAACAATAAACACCCACAAGTCCAGTGCGGAAGAGTTTAGCACACTCACAGCGTATTTACAAGCACGGCAAAGAGATTCCATCGTTCGCATGTCCCAAGCACGACTGCAGCAAATCATCAAAAGCGCTTGAAAACATACGAGGGTGGTGAACCAATAACTATCCACAGATGAATCTATTCAAAATAGAGATTTATGCATACTGACAGATCAAAGATTGCTTTGAGAATTGGCCAGAGCCTCTGAATAGCATCTGCCACAGCTTCAGGATGATTCACATATCTGGTTTTCATCAAGTTATAAGGGACGAGAAAGAAACATGAGCAGAAATAACAGGGAAGAAAATTATTTATTCCATAATTGATGACCGACCTAAAAATGTAGGCAATCCGATCAATATGGACAGTTAAATCACGAGCATGTTTCTTCTCGACTACTTCTGGACCCTGGTTTATGATCTCCTGGAGTTCAAAATTTATGAAGCTGAGAATAATCTTGATGGCCAACTGAACAAATAGACCAGAAAGGAACCAACCTGTAAATGTGTAACAACAGGCAGGCATAATGCTTCTAAAGCTTTCTTTGCATGATCAGGAGGAAGCTCTGTTATGACAACACTGAAGGACAGGATATTAATGAACAGACATCATTATGAGGAATCCAAACAAAAGTTTACACCACAAAACAAAATTAACAACTAAATGTTCTCAATCAACCAGCGTACCTTAACGCCTCAACTAAATGCAACGAGTCATCAGCAGAGACTTTGAATTCACCACTAACTGCTCTCTGATATACATGAAAAAGGCCATCCAAACATCCACAGAGCTTTCTTCGACAATCTATAACCAGTACAGATATCCTTAATTAATCATGTAATATCTAGGCAAAAGGCGGTGTAGAATACAATCCAGAGACAGGGGGAAGAGAGAGAGAGAGAGCATGGTATACAACTGAGACATAAAACCCAACATTAAAGAGCCTGACAGTGTAAGAAGCACCATACCATCACAGAGATGCCTGAATGCAAGAGCTGCAGCAGCGGCAGAATCTTCAGATGTGCCCATTCCACTCAGGAGAATATCTATGACCAGAGGCAATATAGAGAGTCCATTTGACGCAGTATCAAGCCATTTTGAATAAGCTCCAATTGTCAAGCACACTGAAACATTTGAGCGATACATGACACAACTCAGCCAAAAAAAAAAAAACTCTATTATTAGATCCAGGGCGAGTATAGTCCAAATCCACCCTTCAACAGCTATGTAAGACCCTCAACTACCATTTATAGCCCAAAGTAATTTATTTATGCCCATACTCCAATTTCCACATCACAGACAAAAGAGGAAATTGTCGAACTCTTAACAATAAATTACCAGTTTGAAGGAGTTCTGGCTGCTGAGGAAGCTTTGGAAGCAAAGCCATAATCTGGGTATAGCAAACAAAGGCACATATTAAGAGCAGTCATATAGAAAAGCCAAACAAAATTTGAGCCAAGATAAAAAAGATGGAAAGGCTCATAGACAAATAGTATATAAATGTTGTCATCCCATTTAAGGGAAACAGGCTATATCTCAAAGTTCCAGATATGCATCTACCAAGCCACAAACCCCTCCTCATTGTCACCAGTACAGATATCCTCATTGATGACTGATGACAACGAGAAGAATCGGATCTGTGAAGTCCACTGATATCTTGTTCCAGCCATTAAGATCACTGTCCTTTCCTTCTTCCCGAATTTGCTTTCAAAGTACCAAAATATCAGCCTTTTCCATTTTCACTCCTCGGCTTTTCAGGTGAATTATGGTATGCCAGAAACCTAGGATACCATTAGTAGAGACAGCAAATAAACAAGCATAATATTTACGAGATAACGTCAGTCAAGCTCTATGGAAGGAGCTTGCTGAACAGAAGTCTGTATATTATTAGGAAAGATTACAAATCTTCAGATGATAGGCTCGCTCGATGCCAAATAACTCATGAAGCAGAGAACCAGCTCTGCTTTTATTTATACTAACCAAAAGAGAGTGTGCAATCTTTCAGCTTAACCATGAAAGCAAGAATAACAACTTGAGCTCAGTCAAGATATAAGGACTGCATTTTTTTATTGGAGCTTTTTTTAGGGGAGAGAAGAAAAATCAGAAAGCATTCATACCGAGGGCATAACTTCTGCTTCATCAACTGAAACATAATTCGATATCGCATGGATGCAGAATAAAGCAGCCTCTGCTGGACGCCATTGGCTCTGCTCACCATTTGGACAGCATGCTACAGCCTTCAACAACGAAAGAGTAATCGTGAAGTCCACCAAGTATTCTCAAAGACCCATTTCACGCATGCTATTAAACTGTTGATTACAGGTTTTCTCAGTGGAAAAATTAGTTACCAGACTGAACAACTAAAAACACCACACCAACAAAAGCACATCATCACAACTAAAGAAACTACTGAGAGTTCATTTCTTGAGCATATAAAAAGAAACCAGCAACTCAAAAGTCGGTACAAATTAAGACCTTGCTGGAATAAGAAAAAGTAATATAAGGTAACTTGCTAGAAAATCAAAACATAGGGACCTATGACCTATACAAGTTACAACTATATAGGCCAACCAAATACAAGGTAGAGAGTAATCCTAGTGCCAAAAATCATGTGATGCTTGCATAAAAAACGGATCAAAATTCTTGTTGAGTCTAGTCCCATAATGTGTCAAGGTTTTGTGTCTGTGGCAAAAATCAGCTTAACAAATATCTAATGATTGAGAAATTCCAGACACTCCAATAGCAAAAGTAACATAGCCAATTTGCTAATTATGGAAGTAGAGTGGGTTGAGGAATGCCAATGGCATCATTTGAAGCATATAGCATTTCTAATAAATGCCTGCAACTTTTAGTAGCTTAGGGACATTTCCACAATTAATTCTCCAGCAAATAGTCTTACACTTCTGATGTGAGCAAGGAAAAATATTTAACACATCATTGAGATTTAAGCAGATATGACTGATCAAGGGCTGAATAAGTTCAAGGAAATTCGAATGTAAGGCCAGCATCTCCAGATAAAGGACAGTACTTGTTTTAGCCCCCCGAAAGACAAAATTCAATTTGACACAATTAAGTACATATCATAAACTGACAGTATGGAAGCGAACAGATAGGTATTATATTATGTACACACCTCCATGAGCTTCACATAGAGAATCTTCAGAGTAGTGTCACCACCCAAAACTGATGCTGCATCGATCAATACATCCGCAACAGCTAATAAAAACCAGAATTTCATTAGGAACAGTGGGTGCAAGGCCCTGGGTTATGATGCAAATTTACAGGAAACGGTATTCATTTCAAGGAAGAACGTAAGTTTGCAGCCATTTTTCATCTCACTTACTGCAGAGTCTCTTTCCGCATGTTATACTTACAGCAACTAAAGTTACATCAAAGGAAGATGTTCTTACAGACACATAGTTTATAGACTTGAGCAGTAGATAGTTAAAAGCAAATGGCCAAAGGCAACGTGAGGAAAGAAACTGAAAAAAGATGTCAAGAGATAAAGAACAGGCTTTGAAATGATGAGTAGACATGATTGTAGTGAAAACACTGGTATAAAGAGACACATAGAGAGAATAAGCCCACAAAATCATCGAATGCAGCAAATGCAATTAACAGTAATGACTATTCTTGAATTAAAACCAATCTAAGTTGAGACCAAGGTAGTCAAATCTCGCTTGTTTAACTAGGATCAGTGAGGGCCCTTTATAATGGGATTGTCGATTTTACAAATTTTATAAGTAGTGATTGGATATGTTATATGTCACCATACATATTGATCACAAAGCTCCAAACAAAGTTTGATCAATAGAAACAAAATAAATGAGCTCCACTAACCATGCCAAGGTACACGAAAAAAGAAACCATGACATCATACATCACTTTATTCTTCAAGTTCAAATCAGAAAAATACCACTAAAGAGCTAAAATATTTAAAACCATTTGACAAATACTTGTAAGTTAATGTCAAGCATAAACAAACTCAGCAGTAAATTAAGATGTAAACAGAGTTAGCAGAAAGAGAAAAGAAGTTTGAATAGAATCTGAAGGTAAAAAAGAAGAAGATATGATTATGTCAGAAATGAAAAGGAAAGATATATATTTTCTCTGACTTCAGCAAACTCTCCTGACAAATCCAACCTCTTCATTTCCTCATAACATAACTTTAACAAATTCGGGAGATAAATAAAACAAACTTCATACACCACGCTCCTTTGTACTTGAGCAAGTATAATTTTGTAAGCTTCTGCTTTGCACAAGTTCTTGAAACGTTGAACAACGGATAGAGAGACACAAAGAAGAGAGCTCTTTCTTCTGCTAAAAAGAACCTAAAATGTAACCATAAGAGAACCTTCTGTTTTATCGATTTTATTGTTTTAAAGTCAAGGCATTAGTGAAAGGGTGAAACTCGCCGTTTAACTTAAATGACTAATTTTTGACCAAAAAAATTTAATGACTAATTGTCTGGCTTTACTTTAATTTGCTTATGGGCTTAAAGAGGCCCAACACCCCAATTTGAGACCACCTGGGCAGCGAGAAAAGGGGTCCACCATGTCCAACCGAGTTTACTCGTGATCGTACTTGATATCAGTCTGCTGCACGATTTTTATGGATTTTTCCAAAGAAGGATTCTCCTATCGTACATAATACAAAACCTATTTGAAAGCGGTAGATTTGACACGATTCCCATGAGTTGGCTCATAAAATCATATTTTCGAGAGTCAAAGCACGATTCTCACTATACCGGTCAAGACATAAGGTTTACTTCCTTATGACTTCTGATTCAATATGGAGACAATCTTTACTGCTGCTTGCAAGCTTCGAACATGCGTCTATAGGAAGAAGTAGAATAGTTCCATTCTCAACCATGCAAGAGTGTTTTAGGCTTACCAAATCTAGTATGCTTAAATTCCTTGAGGTCCTCGTGTGAGAGGTCTTGATAGTCATGTGGATACTGAACCCGAAAGCTAACCTGCAAAAGAATAATTGAAGATATCTCGACTTGCTCAGACAATGCATCATATGGCAGAAAAGTCAATGTCTCCAACTACCCATCTCTTCTGCTCAGGCCAGTTGTCAGTCATGAACACTTTAAACCAAATAATATTTCTTCAGATGCCTTATATGATTTGTTAACATCTAGTGATAATTAAGTACAATGATGACAGACATCTCCAATTACAACAATTGGGACATGTGTGAGCAGGTGGCAACAGTCTTCAGTGTCACAAATCTTATCCGACACCCATGGAGGTTGAACGTACTCGACAGGCATCATGAAGGCTGGTTTATAAAATGATAAGCCAAAAAGTACCAGAAGATGCATGAAGTGTCAGTAAATTATCTCTGTTAAACCTCTCAAGAACAGGAGAAAATAGATTATTTCCTGCTGCAAAATTTACCGAAAGAACAAATTGTATATTTAACTCAGTCAAGAAATTATCTTTCTTGCATGTAATACTATGTGATTCACAGAACGTGAAAACTATTCTTGACATTTATAGATCTCATGATAGTAGAAGTATGACAAAAGCAAAAATAGATCTTTCGGAAAAAGAAGTGAACAACCATGAATATCACTTCATGTTGTCCCGGTTCCAATGGCTTACACCCAGTGCACATAGATACAACATCGTTACAAAAGCGGAATGCATGCACCCCATACCCACCTTAATACCCATACCCCTCAAACAAAGACCAGTAGAATAACAAAATAGCCTTAATGTGAAAGTCTGATACATGCCAACGAAAGAGTTGTTGATGCCCTTCATGTATATAGAGAGGATACAGATGATGGATGAGTTAAGACTACGAGGAATAAAACTTGAGAAGCCTCGCTTTACACCATATTGAACTTGAGTGCGCAATGCAATGCATTTATAATATCAGTGCTATAATTTCTTGCAATGCATATGAGGACTTTGGATAAAACATCCCTAATATGGAGAACCATGACTAAAGCACACTTCTAAAGTTGATGACGAAGATTGGCACATCCAACCATCCTAAACAGAAGACTCACCAGAGAAACAAGTGATTCATAGGCTGACCGAAAAATATGTAGCCTGCGGTTTCTTTCAGCTTCAATTGTTGCTTCGTTTGGTAATGAAGCATAAGAGTCCCTATTAAAGTAAAATGTAACTTGAAAATAAATCTTCAGACTTTGCATAAACAAAAAAAGATTTAAGAGATCTCCAAAAACATTCACCTTCTGGTCAAGTTAACCTGAAGATTGTGCCAAAAGTTGAATGTCATTGACGCAATATCGAATTCAGGGTGAGAAGCGACTTCCAGCAAAGCATGCACTATTAACATCGATTCTTCAGAACCTGAATATGCGAGATGTATCAAATAAATAGTACAGATTTACCCAAGAATATGTACTTTGTAATAAAACTATTCAAGCTAAACATAAAAAAGTACGCAATTCCCAAAGGTCCTGCAGAAAGCAAAAGCAATGCACTTAAGCAATGGCATGGAGGTATAAATGTGGTACAAATACGGACCAGTTGCAATCAGTTCAACATAGGAATCGCCCATATCAGCGAAGAGACGAGCGATGGCTTTTACATCTTCCTCATCCTGATAGCAGAAACACATGCAAAAGTAACACCAGTCAGGAAGCAGCAAACTGGGACTAAATATCAAGAGAAAATTAACCATATTTAGCATTTGAATGTTATGGAGGTAACTTATACAACAGATTGTATTAAAACAATCAGAACCAACTAAAAGAGCCAAAATGGATCAGACAAGTAAATATATCGTTTCCTGTTTTCTTTTGTTTAACTCATTGCTTCTAGTTTTCTTCATTTAGTTCAACCAGTAAAAGAGGCCCTTATAATATATCGACACAATCTCCAAATCACAAAGTTTTCATTAGTTAATCACCCCAAAATGAGGCCAACATCCCCCCACAAATTTCATGTAAGTTCAGCATTAAGCAAATTAATGAAGAACATACACTTTCAACAAATCGACAACAAAATGAGTGATGTAAAAACTATGTCAACATCGAAGGATGGTCAATTAATGAGCCATAAAGTTCTATGGAATAATTCACAGATTGAGAGAAGAAACTAATGTTCCTCTGAATCGACTTGGTTTTAGCCAAGAAGAGTGATAATGGAGACAATACCTTGTTACAGATATCGGGTGGAAAGACATGATGATAAACAAAATTATTCGGAGTTTTTTTAAACTATAGAAAGCATATGACATGAACTCTAAAAAGGTCCTTTGACAGTCTCAAAAAATTGGGGTACGTGCACAAAAGATTCAAGCTATAAAAGATATATGGTGCAGTTGTCATTACAGTATGAGCACGTCTAATGGTTCTACGCATTCCCTATTATGTCAGCTGATTCCGTGACTACTCACAACAAGAAGTCAGCCCCCATCCAAAAATCAACTGAATTGATGATGGTAGGTGTCGCGACCCACCCAATTAGGTGTCAACAGTAGGCACATCACATCGGATCTCTCCGAAGGAACACTAGATACTCTAAATCAGCATAAAACATAAGGGGATATATAGAGACAAAATATGCTCTGTAAAAAGTGACAGTCCACAACTAACATAGTAACAATGACCCTCTGAAGAACTGTTTCGACATGGTCATAAGCACCATTTTTCCCCTTATGACAAGAAAAATTTGTTAATGCATGCGAAAGGGTGCATACCGATGCACCAAGTCAATCAGTTAAAACAC
Organism: Rhodamnia rubescens; assembly: GCA_021437795.1. Lineage (NCBI taxonomy): Eukaryota > Viridiplantae > Streptophyta > Magnoliopsida > Myrtales > Myrtaceae > Rhodamnia > Rhodamnia rubescens. Next base: position 4,713,796 of record JAILYA010000002.1, on the reverse strand, counting down.
ATCAATAAGTTCTGTGATTTGTTAGCCATCTATAAGACTTCTACCACTATTGAAGAAATATGCCCATTTTTCTTTTCCTGAGAACCCATGGTCAACAAGGCTACTCAACCTGCGGCTGAGGGTAACAGTTTGGAAGCACAATGATTTATTACCTTTGAAGGATCTCTGAGCTGTGATTTTAGACTCATAACTTGAGGCACAATAACTTGAATCAGAGGCATCTGTACACCGACCCCACCAGAACTCGCTGCTGCCGTAAAGTGAATCAATTCTGACACAACTGCATGCATGACAAAATGTATAAGAAGCATAACCTAAAATCAAAAACCTAACAAACTAAGAGTAATATCCACAGAACACCAAATTTCAGCAGTAAATTTCAATCTCCAGAAGTCAAAGCTCTTTTAAACATGTACTCCAGAAACGGGATTGCAAGTACAAGAACACGATAGAGAAGCCTCGACATCTGAAATAGTTATGCTTATGAGAAGAAACTCCGCATACAATTTAAAATATTTATATTGGTTTTCCACATTGTATAGCATAAAAAGTGGAAAGAAAGCAAAAAACCCTAGCTATTTGGTCTCAGGTTGCTTATCTCTCATCAGTATACAGCAGTCTACAATCAAGGATGACATGTATATTTAAAGCAAACCAAAAACGGATGACCTGGCCATTTCAAATTTCCTGTTTTATGCAATTCAACTGTTCCAAGATTCTTGTGACCTGAACCCGATTGAGTTGTCACATTCACGATCAGACAATTAGGAGGTTCACTCCAGTGTGCTAGCAAATCCAATCACCAGTCACTAACATTATCACAAGATCTCAGGGTCCCCTCTCCCCCAACCGAAAACACAAAAACAGAGGAAAGGAAAAAGGAAGAAAACACAGTCATGCGCGTAGACCCACACTAAATGGTAGCAATAGAAAACCGCAAGAAGGTAAAGAAGGTTGAATAACTAGAAAGTGAATCACACAATAGCAAAATCTCAAACTTCCTACTTTTCCTTATCAAAATACCATTCACAGATGCCTCTGAAAGTAGTTCTGAAGTCAAGCCTGAGAGGGCAGTAAGTACTAAAGGGTGAGACGCAAGCATCAACCCTGGTAGCCTGAAACAAAGAGTACTCAATAAGTACCGGTAAAGACATACATTTTCCTACTCAGAGACCTAACAAAAGTCATACATTGGCTCAAGAGCCAACCGAGGAAATTTCGTGAAATTGTCATTAATTGAAAAGAGAATTATTTAGCACAATAGAAGGAAATATAATAACAAACAAGAACAGAACAGAATGCTTTCATATGACGCCATGGTTCTGTAGACACGTAGAAGAAGTCTACTTTAGGCGTTGCAGAAAGCATCATGGCTGCTTTAAGACCCATGACCTGGCTCAAGGAGGACTCATATCTTCCGAGTATCGGATATAGGATAAATTTATTCATGTGTGCGCTTCAATAGATTAATGTTTTAATTGCACTATTGTAGTTAGTGGGGCAGGTATAAATGTGTCCGTGCAACCATCAAAGTAGATATGCATACCCGTTCCTTAGTCGAAGCCAAGACGCAAATGCCTCAAGAACCTGAACAACAGTGAAATAAAATTCATGGAGAACGACTAGATACATAAAAACAAGGACAAAGAAGGTAAGTGCAAGGACTCCAGAATCCGAGAGATTTGTGAATTGCCATGAAGTATTCTGCTCTCGAGATTAAAAGTGCATGCAGTGTGATTTAGGAGGAGTTACAAAGAAAAAATATCCGCATACTAAGATCATTTTCCCAGGCACCAAGTTTCATTCATTTGAACATTATAACCATCTAAAAACTGCTTTTGGCGATTCACATATTGCACTTCAGAAAGAATAACATCTAGAAAACATGATTTGCTATAGTAAAAAATAAAACCTCACAAAATTAACCACACTATCACTACTCAGAAGCATGCTACAATGCCTTGATGAGGGGACATGCGAACCTAGCTGATATAACATAATTTATAGCACCCTTAGTAATTGCATATTCAAACGTGTAGCATACACCCAACAAGGACATTGCGGCAAGGGAAATTATGTTGAAAGTACCTTACCTGCTCTCTAACTTCGTTAACATTCAAACAAGCTGTCAAGATACTTAGAGCGACTTCCATTTGAGATGAGAGCTCCTTCTCAAATTGTCGGCGCCTTTCCGGACGAGCGGCTATCTTGTAGTTTGTAACCTCCTGAGCAGAATTAAACACGCCATATAAATGACATAAAAGTGACAGATCCCGAAGAGTAGTCATGTCAAAGGAGAAATTTCCTCTGCCCTTCTTTCCATTCAAAAAAGCAAATTTCTGGACTTGATACTAATCAGATCCTCACCTACACCAAAGCAGTGAGATTATAGCTAGGATGTTCAGTGGGATGTGCTTGATTATAGCTAAAAGACGAAATAAATTATATATAAACACTTTCGATTAGTCCTAATCTGACGGGATACATCATATTTAGCTCATTCCTATATCTTCACAGAAGTCTTTGGTCCTCAAGTAATTATTCCACTTCAAACAAACAAAATTTTGCTGTCCAAGTCTTGCAAAGCCCATTTGTTTTGCCAAATCTTTCACGTTGGTGTTATCTAAATATTATGATTCATCCGACTTGGTGCATCAACATGAGATCCAAGCACTTTGATTCACCACTTCAATTAACTCAAATCATTTGACTAAAGGACATGCATCACAAAGAAAAAAGAGCACAATCTACTCCTGATCTTTCCAACAAGAGTTGTAAGGGAGTAATAATCAAACGTTACTCCTGGTAAAGATAAAAATCTTCAGGTTTAGGTCGAATAATTAAAATCTGTCTCCTTCATCTGATAAAGGTCCCACGTTCCCTTCTACTGACCAAATGTTAAAAAGGATTCCTCAAAAGTTTTTGTACAAGGCATATGACCTGGATATGTTGCACTATCCTAGACAGTATGCCATAAGGACAGATAACAGAAGAAAGTTTGCGAAAAGGAAGCTTTAGGGGATTCCATGACTAAAGAGGAGCTAGAAGAGTATGGCAGCAATTACAAATGTAAAGAATGGGAAAAGAAAGTCCATCTCTATCAATTTACGTAATGCCTTCTACAGTATAAACTCCAAGTGTGAACACACAAAAGCCCTCTAAACCGGACAAGACAAGACACCTCAATCAAGTTACATGCAAACATTTCTATATCTTTAGAAAGCTTAAACTACCCCAATATCCTATTCACATGGCCAATGATTTCATAATTCTAGCAGAGAAACCATCAAGGTAAATAACTTTTACAACAAGGCAAAAGAATAATAAGGCTTAGCTGAACTAGAAAAGTATCCAAACAGTAATATATATACCTCTGGAAGTACTGTGAGTAGCTCCAAAAATCCCGGCACACATTCAGGACGTGAATTCATCTCATCCCTCAGCCAATTCACGATGCCACCATCCCCCCAGTCTTCAGCAGGGACATGCACAGCCAATGCAGCAACCGCAATACTAATCTAGAAGGCCAGGAGTATTAAGCACAAAATGCCAAACCAACTGTTAATGGAAAACAAGTGAGAATGACTTGTAATCAATACCTGAGTTCTAACTTTGGGAGGGCCCTTGTGAAACCTTTTTAGTAAGTTCTGTGTAGCAGGGGGAAAGAGAATAGCCATATCCATTAGAAAAAGTTCTAAGTGGTCGATACTTGAACATGTTCTTGTTTGATTTAGGCATCTTATGTACCTAATGATACCCCGAAGAATTCTCCAGATAGCACAAGATATCTCATTAATTGATCTAGCATAATATTCTCCAACTTCCAGATTAAAATTCCATAGCATTTTCTCCAGTTTTTAGACTACTTTCACTTACTCCAATGTCTAATTTTAGATCAGTATTTGTATTCAATCTTATTATACAATATCCACTTACATTTAACGAATCCCTCAGCGGACGAAATGCTTCAGAAGGAAGTTCCTCAAAATCTCGTTGTACCTATTGAGAACCACAAAGTTCATTAGAAGTCCTTGCTTGTCACAACCCAGAATTTGAAGCCTGGCCTTCTTAACATTATTGCTCATGAAATTAAAATTTCATGACCCATGACTTGTCTGAAGTGTGGTAAATTACCTTGCTCCGAAGGGTCTGAGAACAAAATATCAAGGTTTCTAGATTACTCGTTGGATCATGCAGCAAATTGTCAGCCACCTGTGCAGACAGAAGAAATGAACAAGACTCAAAGTTCCACAATTATAAACTAGCTGCATACTGTGGTTTTCCTTTATAAAAGAATAACAAGTCCTCTTTCATGTGAAGCAGATCAAGCTCTAGTGTATGCATGCAGATTTATTCAGTTCATGCGTTTTTCAGATGATTAGTTGTCCCAATTTTAGTTCATAGTCATTTTATTGAAGTCCGTCAGAATCTTAGCTACATTTGTCAGATTTGGCTGTATGACAATGGTACATTGACCATCAAGTTCTCAATTCCAAGAAGAGGTCAGCAACTTGATGAGTCTGCTGACTTGGACTTTTTACGAGCTGAACTGAAGGATTCTGTTTTGCTCCCTGTCGCAAATGAAAGAAAAAACTGAATTGCCATGTCACAAGAAGCCCCATCATTGGTACAAAGTCCTGAGGAGGGACTAGATGAGCTGACGGTTGGGGGAAAATTAGTGAAATGCCTGATAATGAAGTTGAAAAAGTCAATTATATGCCTTCATCTGATTTGTAAAATTGAAATTTGGACGCACAAATATCCAAGTGGTGAATGACTATCTTTCTGACAAAGTCAGTGGATGGAGGTCTAAGAATGCCATTTTCCTCCCAAACCTAGAGTACAAAATCAAGCTGAAAATAGAATATTTTTGGTTCCACCAGTTAGTTTTGTCAATGCATTATACTGGGGTCCTTGTATTTTCTCAACGGCAGCACACACCCTCTTGGAGAAAGGTTTCGGAGGGGAAGGGACTTGGTGTATGGCAAATCATGAAGCGGGATCAGGCAACTTTTGTGTGTGTCTCACGCGTGGCGACATCCCGAAGATAGTAGTCAGCTTGTCTAAGCCAGTGAGAGTCTTCGCAGTATTTCATTAAAGTTGGTTGCATGACAGTTGAAAATAGCTGCTAGTTGAAGATAAATACTTGCACTCCTTGTAATACTCAGTAAAGTCCCAAGACTTCAAAATTGCATCTACTGACAATTGAAGGTTCCACAGAAGAATTAAAACTTTTGCACAATCATAAGTTTTTCAAAAAATGGAAGTCCCAAACGTGAGGTTGCCCCTACTTCATCACTCTTTCGTTGTTTCTCAAAGCCGATCATTCCTAGTACAGCACAATTATCTGGGTAGCTACAAGGACTGATTATTAACAAACCATACCACGAATCACAATGCTGAAATTCAGAAACTAGAATTGAGTTCTCTTTCCAAAACCTTACGTGGAGCAGGCATCCGAGCATTTGTACTTGTATAGCAGGAGTTGATATAGCCAGATACAATGAACAGACTTCAAAGCACTACTTAGACATTATGTGATTCTCCCATAGACCGCAGAACAATCCGAGAGAGCGATATGCGAGCTCGAGCATCTGACCACAACCCATTGATCTAATCCCACCGAGAAACCAGCGAATGACGAAAGACTAAAAAGAAAAGGAAAACCGCACTGAATCTCGAACTTCTCCCGAAGCTCGATTTCCCCAGTCAACTAAGCAAACTACCCCCGCGATTCAATACCTGCCAGGCGTCGATGGTGTGCTGGAAATCCTGGAGCCACCGGTCGGCTTGCATACGCACGCCATCGTCGGGATGATGGTACAGTGCATTTAGGGCTTCTTTCACTGTGTTCTGGAGCTCCATCAGCTTCGAAGGCTCTCTTCCCCACTCACTCCAATTCGTATTTGCAAACGGCCCCGCGGCGGGACGGGGGATTGATATCTCCTGCTCTTCGAATTGCGATTAGGGTTTATGGGCTTTACACTTATCTACGAATCGATGAATTTCTAATGATCGAGAGAGAGATTCAAGATCAAAAGGGTTTTTGGCGCCTCTCTTTTAGAGAGAGAGAGAGAGAGAGACGAAGCTTTTGGGCGTTTTCTAGAGCGTTTGATTGGCAGGGACGGTGAGGAGACGAGAGAGAGAGAGAGAGAGAGCGAGGGTTTTACACTCAATCGTTGATCTTGATCAAAATTTGATTTTTGAGCCTTGAAACTCAGTATTTTTTGGATTTGGTTTTATTCGGGTGCCAACGACACTACATAAGACCGTCTCGCGATTGGGTGGATACACCCGTGGCTGGGTCCCACCATTTTCTGTACATTCAAAGTCAGCCGGGAGATCGTGGTAACGGAAGGATCGGAGTCGCTCCATTTCAGACAAAAATCTTTGGTCGAACTTTTAAGAAGGAAAAAAAAACAATTTCTCTTTGATTTGATCTTTTCTAGCTGGACTAGGTTGTCTTGATTCGTCGCATTGTTTTTTCAAAAATAAGACACGAATTGAATCCCTTGTCATCTCTTGCTTTCTTGCGCCTTCCATTTTTTTTTTTTTGGCCACTTTTCAGCAAAGAAAACAGTTCAATCCATAATACACTAATTTAATTCCGGTTCAATACAGATGGCAATTCCATTTCAAACTTTTCAATTTTACTGATGTAATCCGAAATTTTTTCACGAAATTCAATTGTAATCATTTACTAGCGGAATCACTCGTGTGGACTTCGTGTAACGATTCACTCCTTTTTGAGTAACGCCGCCCACGTTAAGCATACCTCACAAAACATCCAAAGAAAGTCACCTTAGTAATTTTCCATCGGCAATTGACCAAAAGGGTTATATTGAAATTTGTGCAATTGTTAGAATTGCAATCATTAAATTGAAAAGTTCCGGATTAAATCAACATTCTTACAATAAACTTGTGACTCGGTTTGGTAATCATCTTCTAAAATAAAGATTGGAAATGCCTATGGTTTTCTTTATTTTTGCTCATTTTCTAAAAGGATTGATCTTCGCATTAGTGAGATTAAAGTATATATAATTTTCTTCGGATATACTTATATTTGCGAAGTCTCTCCTCATAGGATACATAAAGGATGAAAAATCGGTTTTGCTCCGCCTCCTTGCGAGCGCGGGAATCGAATCCCGCACCTGCGATTCTAACATCGCAATCCCACAATCTCTTTATCAGCAGGGCCGCATTGCCTATTGGCAACATAATTATGATATTAATTGCCTTAAAATCTTGTGATTCACAAATATATCTTCTCATCAATCATCTGATGACTAGGGCTGACGCAACCGAGCCCAACGGGCCGGACATCTCGTGCAGGCCCGCCCAGACAAGCCCGTCGGGTACGAACGCTGATCAATCAACGTGACTCTCTCGCGCCGATCACGCGAGCGAGCAAGGGAAGAGAGAGAGAGAGAGAGAGAGAGAGAGCAGCGAGCTCTCAGCTATGGCGGAAACAGAAGCCCCCTCGCCGGCCATATTCATACCCGACGAGTGGTCCGAAGCCGCCGACACCATCGCCTACTGCTCGGTCGCTTCGCCGCCTCCGGTCGCTCTAATTTGCGGCGCCAAAAACTGCGGCAAGACCACCTTCTCCCGCCACCTCCTCAACGTCCTCCTTCAGAGGTCCATCAACATCTTCTACCTGTCCTTTTCGTTCTTCCCGATACACGCGCTGCCAGTGTTCGTTGCATTGTCGGCGGTTTTTCCGAGTGCTTCTTCTCGCTTTTTAGAGTAGAATGGTTTTGGGAGACGTGGCCACTTGATGAATGTGTTTCGCCTCCTGTCGTGCTGGGCTGATTGTATGTTCTTTGATACGTTAATTAGTGCTAGTGGATTGCAGTTTGACGATTTTGTCGGCGAATGTTTGATTTAGCTCAGCAGTTTTAGCAGCTGCAGTTCGATGAGATGGTCGCACTGTTCGGTTTCGGCTTTTGATATATACAGTTCTCTGTACATCTAGAGGAACCATGATCTTCGTGCCGCTTTCCTTTCTGGATTTCCATCAGGACATACTCACGTTTGATCACCAAGGCATTAAGCTGAACATGTATGGGCTGATGGTTCATAAGCTAGAAAAGGAGCGGAAAAGATGTTGATTAATTTGACAATCTAATCTCTGTAGTTTACGAAGTTTCGTGCTTAAGTCTTACTCGTAATTACGATGTGCCCGGTTTTCAGTTAAATAGCTCGGCTGTGTATTGCGTTGGTTAGTATATTTGACAAGTTGAATTCAATGTGTTTGTTGTCTTCCACTGTGTCGTGCTGAGAGCATTCTGGAGATTTGGATGCTTAACGTATGGAAGCAACATGTTTATCTGTTCATTTTTCTTGTTCTTCTGAGCTGCTCTTCCTCTATGCAGATATAAAAGAGTAGCTTATTTGGATACAGACGTTGGGCAGCCAGAATTCACTCCCCCTGGTTTTCTCTCTCTTACCATAGTTGACAAATTGACACCGGGTATTGTTCTTGTAATTATCACTTCCTTTTGTTTCCAATCAATGAATTTTATCTCCGTTTTCAAGGTGTTCTTTTAATCCTTGTCTTCTCCTTGGCTAATTTTTTTCCCCCTTAATCATCATTTCTCTTGCAAAACAGATCTGACGATTCCCTGCTTGAAGACACCTGAGAGGTACTCATCATGTATTCCCAATTGTATAAGTTCATTCTGCTACTAACTAGTTGGCTGGATGTTCTCCACCCTAAAGGGAAAAGGCTCTATGGCATGGCTTACCAGTTTCCCTGTAGCAGATGCTTTTTCTTTGGAGATATTTCTGCCAAAAGGGATCCTGCAGCATACTTGAAGTGTATATTTGCTCTATCTGATTACTTACGGGAGGAGCGCCAGGGTTTGAACCGCGGAGAAGACCCTGCCGTAGTTGGATTGCCTCTAGTTGTCAATACACCTGGCTGGGTCAAAGGCATAGTATTTACCGTATCTTAGTTGCTATCGTCATTTTTGCTCTTCCCTGAAGGCCCTTTAGGGTTCTCCTTTTCTTTTTACTATGCAGCTGTTTATGTCCTTACCGATTGTGTCTCCAGGTGTTGGTTATGATGTTTTGGTCAAGACATTGAAATATATTGCCCCTACACATGTAGTTAAAATAAACATCTCGGCGGAGAGCAAGAATCTACCACCTGGGCATTTCTGGTTAGATGAGGATTGTGACGAAACTGTTCATTTAGTAGAGATCAAGTCGGCTCGGCAGGATTCTTTCAATAGATCGTAAGCATCTAACTCATTCAATGGTTACTGATGAACTAAAAATGTCCAAAATTTTCAATGTCAGATGTGATTTTGTATGGCTAAAACTCTCTGTCTCTATTCTTAACATTATACCAAATTTTCCAATATATTAATGAGACGTGACAGATGGGTCTTGATCCCCAAGTATTCTCTCATGTTGAAAGCATAATAACCAATCTTCTTTCCTAATGGAGTATTTGTTTATTGTGTCATTTAGGAGCTCTTTTCATCTATATGAGCATTGGTGGTCTAAATGTTTTTTATAGTGCTTTCCTTGTCTAGGATTTCGGAATACCTCGTCACGCATCTCTTTGCATTGCCCTTTTAGGAGATTTTGTAACTCCTATGGCACAATGTGTTCCCAGGGTTCTCACACGAAAAGATGCACGACTTTTGCGAGATATGAGGATAACGGCTTATTTCAGGCAGTGCTTCCCCAGTAGCTCAAATATTACCAAAATAAAGGAACTCGCACATGCATTGGCCTCTCATCCCCCTTATGAAGTTCCAGTGTCCGCTATCAAGATAAAGCATCTACATTGCCAGGTTAGTTCCTAGTCATGAATAAATGTCGAAATAGAAAGTTTCTCGCTGGAGATTTTCGATGCTGATTACTTTCTTAAATTCTTGTTTGAAGTAAAGGAAATAAGTGAACAAGGAACTACAGGAACTTATCTAGAAGATGGTTCGACTACTATATTATGGCTTTCTGTGTTACCTAAAGGAAATAACGCCTTTTATTTTTCTTGTCCTTGTGGTCTGTGGTAGGTCCCAAGTACTGAAGTATTTTATAGCTTGAACGCATCCATCGTCGGCTTGGCAATTAGCTCTAACGAACCTGATGATTTGCCTTCTTGTGTAGGTCTTGGTAGGTTACTTTCTTCTGCATCTGTTTACAATTAGTTGCTGATGAGCTTATGGTTTGCGTATGCTTTCAATAACGTCTCTGCATAAGACAGTATACTTATCTCGCTCATTTTTTTTTATACTAATGGACCAGGGATTGTAAGAGGCATTGACTTGTTGAAAGGATCTATTTATGTGATCACCCCTGTTCCTTTGAAGATGCTGGTGAAGGTTGATCTTTTTTTGCAGGGCTTCATTCAAATCCCCATGAGTCTATTGCAGGTCTTGGATCTTGATTTCATCCTGCATCAGATCTTTGTCATCTAGATTTGCATCTTCGTGGATATCCATGTCTTTTTGTTTTACAGTTCTTTTATGGGCAGGACACAAAAGACCTTTTTGTTTTTATTTGTGCTGTTTTTATACATTGTGCATTAACTGCGCCAGCAATGGATTTTTGGTCTGCCTTTGTTTTTACTGTCACTATCTTGACTAACTTCTTCATGACATTTTCGGCGGGCATTGTTAAGTTCTCCACCGGTAGTTCCATTAAATCTCAATATTTCAGTTGTACTTTGCAGGTGCAAGGATGCGTGTCCCCATACATGTCTACAGATGTTCTGCCCACAAGTTAGCCGAGGTTGATCATTGTATGCGATATGGCTTCTTCTGCAGTTATTTAGATCAGTCATTGTACATCCAAGACAAAGTACGATATAGTAATTACAGGACAGCAATTTGCAAGCAGAGTGACATCGTTATAGGAGTAAATTTCTTAGTCTGAGTATGTGTACTGGGGAGCGAAGCGAACAGGCAGTCTGCATCACAGAGAACAAGTATTTTCCTATGCAGGCAAGCGAAATTGTTGCATAATTTGACTCTAATTTGATTCAAGCACTTGATGTTCAGGGAATGATTTACTCGTCCGGCTTGGTACATTGCGTGAGAAAGAAGTATGGCAGCTTGAGCGGTTATTATACCATGTCCGGTGCTGAAAGATTGATGTAATTTGTACATCATAAAGTACAAAAAAGTGTTAATCAAACAAGCGCATCCGCCAATAGGCATGTGGCTTGTTGGTAAAGGGGTTGGGGGTGGGGATGTTAGTACCAAATGTGCAGGTGTGGGATTCGACTTTCGTGCTTTGCAAATAAAGCAAAAGTCAGAGATGAAAGTAAGAGATAGGATAGAAAAATAAAAATAAAAACAAGTGGCATTCGAGTTCTTTTGAAAACTGGATACTATTTGGAATTAGAAAGTGGTTAGCCAGTTGAAATTTTCAACATGTCGACCATCTAAAGGTGGTTGCGTAAATAAAATACACTCTCATGAGTGTCACTTGACTTTTGAGGGGAACTAATGTTTGTTAGAAATATTACCAAAAAAAAAAAATCCTAAATTTATTGTATCTCTATTCAATTATAAACTTTGCAGCTGACAAATTAGTCTCACACCTTTTGAAGATATGTCAACTTAGTCATTCCGATCAATTTTGATCGAGAAATTAATGAGGCGATGACGGACGCTCACTTGGACAATTTTTGCAGCTTTTAAAATTCTTACGAATTTTTCTCTATCATTATTTTCTTTAATTTTTCTTTTCTTCTTTTTCCCAACCACGAACTAGGGCAAGTGACCATCATCGGCCACAGGCAAGGGCCTCCGCAGCCGGCACCCTCGCCTAGATCCAAGCGAGGGTCGCCGGCTCTCGCTTGTGGCTAGTGAGGATTGGTCGACGACCTCGAAGCAACCTAGAGCTTAAAAAAAAGATAAAAGATTTAGGACTAAATTAGCGCAATTGAAGAGTTTTATGGCTGAATTGACGGTCATATAATAAGTTTATGATTTTTCATAATTTTTCCAAAGTTTGTTATCTTTACTTTCTAAAAGGAGTTGGAAAATAGAGTGGATAGCATGTCAATATTAATATTATTGGAAATCCAATTCATTCTAATAATTCAAAAACTTTTTAAACCACATTTATTATTTAAATCGATGAATATGGATATTCCACGCATTTGGTTGAGGATTGATTTAAATGCAAGGGTAAAAAAAAAAACAAACTGGTTTAAGACAAAGATGGTGTCTTTGGCTTGCATGTTTGGTGGAGAACCGTTATTTCAGGTAAGTTCTTGACCGTTTCTATTTATAGTTGAAGCAAAGCTCACCACCAATACTTTATAGAATCCTAAGTTCGAAACAAAAACTCTATCAACCCAAGCTGTCTCTGTCGGTCTGTCCTTCCCCTGAGGAAAACGAAAGAGACGAGAAGAAGAGGTCATGATCTGGGTCTGCTCTGACTCACCAAGGTCATGATCTTCTGCCTCTCCATTGTTCAATCACTCCATCCTCCCTTAAAATTTTTAATCTGGATAAGCTACTTCACTTTCCTAGTTGATTTCATCGCCGAGAAAGGCTCATGGCAGGGCGATCGTTCAAGTGTTTTGTGGAGCAGGAGCTGGGAAAGTTCCCGCTCTTGGCGATCTATGCCGTGCTCGAGTGGCTGCTCATCGTCATTCTGTTCGTAGATGGGCTTCTGGCGTTCGTGGCCAACGAATTCGCCAAGTTCTTCGAGATGAGGATCCCCTGCCTCCTCTGCACGAGGATCGACCATGTGATGGTCCGGAGGAGTCCCGATTTCTACTACAACGATTCCGTGTGTGAGGCGCACAAGAAGGAAGTGTCGTCCCTTGCTTACTGCCACGTCCACAAGAAATTGTCCGACATTAGGAAGATGTGCGAGGGGTGTCTTCTTTCTTTCGCGACTGAGAAGGAGTCCGATTGCAATACCTACAAGTCCCTTGTGGGGATATTGCATAAGGATCTCGAATGCTTCGTTCAGGACGATTCCGGGGTTCATATGGCATTGTCTGCGGGAAAGAAGGATGAGAGGGTTGAGGCCACAAAGAGCAGCGATCAACGGTGCACATGTTGTGGAGAGCCATGTAAAATGAAGCCGTCTTTGCATTCGAAGAATAGCCAGAAATCTGGAAAGAGCACTAGTCCAATTTCACAAGCTCCCGCTCCGTCTCCAAGAGGACCCTTTGTGACATTGAGGAACGAGGAGGCGCCTGATTTGACGTTGCCTCATATCCGTTACACAGAACTAAAATTCAACCCCGACACCGGATCTGACATTCCTGGCCACGAGGCGAGCTCGAATGCTCTACTTCCTGACAACCACGGTAATTTCTGTGCCGGTGAAATTCATCCCTTGCCCTTCAATGATCTCTTCGAGGGGATTTCAGAATTGTTGTCTTCAGGTAGTAGCTAGGGCAGTCGTATTCATTTCCTAGTTTGAGTTCTTTTCCTGTTTCTTATCTGGGACAGGTACATATGAGATGAAAATCGCTTCAGTGCCATTGCTCACTGAGAGTGATGACATTGGCGAAGCAATCAGAACCCCTCCCTTTGCGAGGGGAAACAAGTTCTTTGGCATCCCACTTACCGATTCAGCTAACTCGAGCCCAAGGTGGGGTTCGAGGCTGTTAAGGAAATCGATCCTCGACAAGGGGGATTTTGCTTCTGAGCCCATTGATAGCAGCGCAGTAAGTGAAGACTCTATCTTGACCCATTTGAAGAGGCAGGTTCGCTTGGATCGCAAGTCGCTGATGGCCATGTACATGGAGCTAGATGAGGAAAGAAGCGCCTCAGCTGTCGCAGCCAACAATGCGATGGCCATGATCACGCGGTTACAAGCGGAGAAGGCTGCCGTCCAAATGGAGGCCTTGCAGTACCAGAGAATGATGGAGGAGCAGGCAGAATACGACCAAGAAGCCCTTCAAGAAATCAGTAACTTGCTTGCCAAGAGAGAGGAAGACATCAAATTGTTGGAGGCCGAACTCGAAGCCTACAGAGAGAAGCATGGATACTTGGAGGGTTTCGAAGTTCGTAGGAACGAAACAGTAGACAAGGATTCCCAGGAGTTGAAGCCTCACACATATTCGTTCTCCGATGGGGGTTCCGAATGTGGAAGCCACTCTCCTAGCGTCACCGAAGGAGAAACCGTTAGGCACATTGCACAGGATCAGGGCATCCTCGATACGTTGCAGGATGAAATAGGTACCAGTGAATCTCCAGAAGAAAATATTTGATCCCGGTAGGAGTACTACACTTAAGAACGCAGCGCATTTCTTTGGTGGTCGTTATCAGAGGAGGCAGGAACCGGAGATGGGAATGTTATGACAATAGAAGCATCTCATCACACGGAGTGAAAGGACAATCTTAAGGATGTGAAGGGACGGCACTTCCGGAAGAAGATATCTCGGCTTTTAATAAATTCATTCTTGATGGTAAATTGTTTCCCATACTTGGGTCCTTTGAAGTCTGGAGAACTGACAAGACACAGAAAGTTTTGCCTGTATATAGGAGCCATTTTAAACATTTGGACAGTTGCAGGTTGCTTATCCTAAATTCAACTTTTTTCCCCGAGCGTTTGCGCCAGAAGTTTCTCGCTACATCACAACGTGCTAGAGTGTCCTTCATACATTTGGCATGATCATTCAGATGCCAAAAAGCATCTTGCACACTGATATGTGATGCACCATCTGAGCAGCATCGAATCATGTCCTGTCCTACGTTTCAAACAATTTCCAGTCGACAGAAACTCAAATCTGAGTCAGGTCAAAAGGACCAATGGAACGAGTAGGAAAGTAAATGTGTTATCTGGCATGCCATTTATCACGCAAACCGTCGATAAACACAACGTTGCGCATGGTTCTTTCCTTACAAGATCAATTGAACTGTTCCATGTATGGCCAATTTCATCATGATTTTCCATATCTTCAATGGAAAGACTCCCATGTCCCATTTCCACTCTTTCTTTTCACCTTCATCTTTCATAGGATGTAGAGATTATCTTTCTCATCCTGGGAAGATTCCTGGAGTTCAGGAGTTTGAGGCCTAGTGGAGCCGAATACCTCTCTCGACCCTTTCCAGTGCTTCGAAAGTCATCATTGATAATTCGCAGTATTGGAAGTGGTCAAAAGAAATGTTATTTCACGAGAGACTCCACGTAACACGAATCGGGAATTTGAATGATCTCAACATTTTTCCTGTCTATTTATTTGCAGAAACAGATATGGAGTAGCAATACTTTCTACTTTAGTAGCTTGAGCATGCAGTTAAGGGAAAAAGTGAAGTTGCAGCTTTGCAGGAAAACTGATCTTGCACTTGAAAACTGGATGTCATACTTTGATCACATCCTTCCTTTGTTGTCTCTTGTCTACTGAAGATTGAGAAACTCTAAGTACCCTTTGAATGCAGAGCTGCATGTATTCCCTTCCTTTTCAGAACAAGGAAGATGTTGAAAAGGATCAAAGTTCAAGGAGGGTTTGTTTCATCCCATTCGGCTCCTGAACTTCCATTGCTGTTTCGATGTAGGCCTTCAAACTTATATTTGTTACAATCGAATCCCTAAAATTGTATTATTTTGCTCAATCCAGTCCATCCATATTCAATTTCGACAATTTGAAGCTCACCCGTGGTTGGAGTCCACCAACATGTTGGAAAAAAACTAGCCACCATGGACAATTAGCTTGTGTCGACCAAGCTATAAGAACAGAAGTTCAAATTAAATTTTGCACAACTACGTAAATTTTGCAATCAAATCCATGTCATTGCGTTATTTTGTTCAATCAAGTCCATCCATATTAAATTTCGACAATTTGAAGTTCACCCAGGATAAGAGTCTGCCAATATGGTGGGGAAAAACTAGCCACCTTGGACAATTAGCATAAATTTGGTTAACTTGTTTAATCGAGGCAGTCAATATCTCAACATCAACCTTACGGATCGGCAGTATCGACGCGGCCTCAGCTTCGATTTGCTGGAATTGGCGATTGAGTGACTTGATCGGGAAATTTCTATATTGCAAATGCGAGGACCATATTGAAAAAACAACTCCAGTTCACGGACTGAATGCGTAAACATTCCGTCTTCTCTTCGTTTTATAGTCAGGTGACCCCACCTAACGCAGAATAAATAATATGCTCGCTTGTGATAAACTGACCACTCGGAGTCGGGTGGCGCCGATGACACATCCGCACACATTAGCATCGTCCGTCGCTTCAAGATCACTCTCCTCCTTGGCTCGCTTGCTCATCCTGCGCCCATCCACCGGCGCTCTGCTCGCCACCGCACGGACCAAGATGAGCGAGCCCAGCAGCGAAAACCAAGAAAGGGACCAGCTTGAGTCCATATTCAAGCAAAAAAGATCCTCCGAACCAAAGTCCGCAGGGCCCTCAAATCCATGGACCCGCTTCAGAAATCTCAAGAGGGTACTCGATTTCGCACGTATTTGCAGATTTTGCTCTGTTATTAGTCGGAATATCTTGTTCTTAATGATGGGTTTTGCATATGAAGCGTCTCTGTTTGTGTAACGTATGAAATGGTATCTGTGCAGTGATCGGTTTTTTGTTGTCTCTTTTGGTTTTGGACCATTTTTGTTTGATTAAGTAACGGGGAAACTTTTTGTGGGATATGAAGTTTCTTCATAAAGGTAACTAAAGTGGAAAGGGGGGAAAAAGCAGTGACATAGATTTCTTTGATTGTAGGTTGTAAATTGTCGTCTGGCGACTAAAGTTCTCTGATTTGTTCCACATTGAGATTTTCATCCTTTGTTTCAGCATTTTCAAAGGAAGGCATACCGAGAATACAGGACAAAATGTCTTTGTCTGTGTGTGTTTTCTCTGGCTGATATGTGCAGACGGCAGAAGTGGCGTTATTACTTATGTAAAATTGATGGACTTGATTGAGCTGAAAAAAAGACGCTGCAAAAGAAATAGGGCTTAAAGTATTCGAGCTTTGATTTGTATGTCTTGGTGTGGCTTTGTAGTTAAAATCATGGAGAGGTTGGCTTGAAAATATGGATGACTTACAACTGCTTATACCATTTTCCATGGACAAGAGTTACTAATCACAGATAAACAAACCATGGCATTGACTTATTGGGTGTGACGCGTCATTTTCTTCATCGAAAGAAATTTCCTGCGCTATACAATGTGATTGACATAGCTTTATCAGACGAGACAATTCAGAGTCTTGTACTAGATGCTCCATGGTTCAAATCTAGTCAGAGACTATGCGCATATATCAGCTGCAGTGCCTTACGGGAAGTAGATACCTCGAAAATTCTCTCGCGAATTTTGCAAAATTCATCCAAAGGTGTGCTTCCCTGCTTTCCACCTTTACAGTCACATTTAGCTGCCCAACTCAATACACCAAATTTCCCATCTCTGCTGTGGGCATACTGATTGTTAAGGTTGTTCCTCATGTACCTGAAAACTGATATTTCCCGATCTATCTCTAGATGGCCACATACAGATGAAGAAGAAGCTTTATGTTCCACGTGTGGAAGACAAAAACAGCCACATGAGAATGCTCAACATCTCAAGTGTCAAAGATATGATTGCAAACTCAATGGACATATTAGAACCTGCTGCGCTAGATGCTGATGGAAATGAACGTGAAGATGGTAATTGTCTTCTTATCAAAACCATGTCTCTTCTTACTGCCATTCTTCCTCCTTGCTTTCTTCTTTTCATCATGCAACAAATAACATTTGAAATTCCTGGGCTGATTTTTTCATGTGGAATATGTTTTGACTTTATGCATCATTCCTTATGGTTTATAAAATGGTGGTCTCTTAGAGGCCGGGATTTAAACTTGCAAAAGCTTTTGCCAGTTAAGTCCACTTTTATAAAAGCTGATCAGATAGAATAATTACTTACTCAATAAAATTGTTTCTCCTAGTTTGACTAATTCCTTACTGTTGTAGTAGAATTTGGCAGATCGTCCATACTTTGTAGGGTGTCGGTTTATGGTTTTTTATTAAACGTCCCACTATTGTTAAACTCCTATCTATTGCTTTGATCGAGCTGGATCAATAGCATTTTTGGATCTGTTGTCTGGTTTCTGCTTCTTTTCCATGAAAAGGTGTTAGAACCTTCTGAGCGCATTACACTGTAAGTTGAATGGACTGTAAGGGTCTATGAGGATTATATGATTTCATGTAAAGTGGCTGGAGAGGCATACTATTCTATGTATAATTGCTTTTGGCAGTTGGATTATCACTATTCCATTCTACTGATCGTGAGATACAATTTGATAAAGGATGAGATACTGCATTTGTGGCTTCCAATTTAGTGCGAGAGACATTGTTGTTAATCATTTTGTAATAGGAGGTTGTAACGTGACCAATGAGGAGAGCTACATTTGCTTCTTCATCTGTTAATAAATCTTTATGTATGTTAGTCTTTGTGATCCTCGAGGTCATGTTAACACGTTAGATCTCAAATAACGAGTTCCTTGATATGCGTACAAACATGTACACCACATATTGTCCCATTTGGTTGCATATTTATGCTGCATTTTTTTAACCTATGGTTACCTGAGGCCTGAAGGAACTTCTCTTATCTCAGTCATGCAGGCAGATGATCCTGTTGACTTGTTCCTTTTACCTGGTAAGTGTTGTCGTTCTGTTATATGGCATGCTTCAAGGTTGGAGAAATTAGAACATCAGTTGCCTTGCTTGTCCTTGTTGCTAGGACTTGCATTTGACGAATCTGGAAGACGCTTGGGCCGAGGTGGAGGGTATGTTTATGATCACTAGCTTTTGTTTTATGTTCGAGATCTAAGCTTTGTCAGATATATAGACTTTCTATGATAGGGGATCCTGACCCATTAATTTTTCTCCATTATGGTGACAATTAACCTGACATAGTGATTTCTGTCTTGGTAATGTACTTTTAATTTAGAAAACTTTTGTTCCACATCCTCCAGAGAGCAGAATCAAAATATTTCCGTATTAGGATTTTTGCTTGCTTTTGCCTTTTTGTACTAACTGTATTGTATATGCCAAAGGTATTATGACACTTTCCTGAGAAACTACCAGGAGCTTGCACATGCTCGGAGCTGGAAGCAACCCCTCCTTGGTATGTTGGTGAATAGTTTCTTTTCCTTTCTCAAATTTATAGGACGGTATAGCTTAGGAGTTTCAGCCTGTTCATTTTCGATGCTTGCAGTTGCCTTGTCATACTCCCCACAGATTGTGGATGAAGGAGTCATACCAGTCACTCCAGATGACATTCCGGTAGATGCTCTCGTCTCCCCCTCTGGTGTAATTCCCATAAGCCCTGCAGCTTTGGACAGGTTGGCCTTAGATTCTGTGGTCTTATTTTCCCAATATTAATTTATTTCTCAATAATGGTCCAATTGGTTGCAGAATGAAGATTTGACATGGGCTTTGATACCCCATCTGGGTTCTCTGCCGATCTGGTGTGGGACGTGCAAAGGGTGATGTCCATTGCTTGGCTGGCTTTATCAAAGTCGTGATGGCAAGTCTTAATGCCAATTATGGTTTTGTATTGATCTCTAATACCTTCGATACATAGAAAAGCCAGTAGGTGAGAAGATCCTCCTGATTAATCTTCTGTTTCAGGGATCAAACATTAGAACTCTTTGTAGCCCAGGTGAATTTGTGCTCCCTGGGGGAGCTTAGCTAGGTTATGTCATTCCGGGTCTTCTCTCTGATCACTGATGTGTAGGAACCACATTGTAATTGCTCCTTAAGCAGCAATTCTTTAGTGAAAAATGAATTGGTTTGATCCAACAACCAGAAGACGAAGAAGAAGAAAAAGAATGCTAGTCATTTTTTTTGGGGTCAGAAAATGCTAGTCATTTGGGCGGACACAATTTGGAACATTTACCAGGTGAATTCGGTGTATTACCAGGTCAATTCCGTGTAAATCAGGTAGTTGATCCCTCCAGTCCGGTTTCTCCTTTCTGGTAGGAGGCAGGATAAGCTGTTACCATCTTCTCGTTCTCGTCACATGTTATTTTTATCTGCTCGATTATGTGTGGATAAAACACGGGCATGACGAGAATGTTTGAGGAACAGCTTTATGAGAGCTAATTGTATCATTCCCATGTTGAAGACAACTCAATGCCTTCCCTGTCTCACTGTCATGAAAAAATAGTGATATTTTTTGTGCAGTATCTATTCTGTTGCAATTTTCAGTCACTTTCTTCAGCAAACCTGCTACAAGCTGTCAAGGATCAACGTTACGGCTCCAAGGCATTGTTCTGGTGGCTGACCATTCTGCTTGATTTTCTCTTTTGTTCTCCTCATACCAAGTTTGATTTTGTAGGCCATTTGGAAGTAGGAGATCGACAAAACTTTTGAAGGACTAGAGATTCTTACCGCTGTTTTAAAAACATCATGTCCCAACTCTCTTTCGTCATGGGAGGAGAGTTTTCCATTGAAGGAACATGGTCTATTCACAACAATTTGCTCAGCTAGGTATTTTATTTGTCACACGCTCTTTTCTTTCCTCATAAAATAGTAAAGGGTTAATAACACGAAAAATTTCAAATTGATATATTTATGACAAATTTATTCTAAATTGATATATGTGTAATAAATTTATCTCAAACTAGTTTTTTGATCACCAAAAATCTTAAATCGATATGTATGATAAATTTACTATCCATTAGTTTTCGTTAAATTAGGTTATTATATGAAAAGTTTTAAATTGGTACAC
Organism: Rhodamnia rubescens; assembly: GCA_021437795.1. Classification (NCBI taxonomy): domain Eukaryota; kingdom Viridiplantae; phylum Streptophyta; class Magnoliopsida; order Myrtales; family Myrtaceae; genus Rhodamnia; species Rhodamnia rubescens. Next base: position 4,693,149 of record JAILYA010000002.1, on the reverse strand, counting down.
TTATGACAAAACACTAAATTGGTGCACTCGTTAATTGCAACGTGTCAACTCAACAATTTGACGGTAAAATTTAACGAAAACTCATAGAGGGTAAATTTGTCATATGAGTATTCGTTTGGAGTTTTTAGTGGTAAAAAAACTAGTTTGGAATAAATTTGTCGTGGGTGTATCAATTTAGAATTTTTCGTAGTATTAACTCAATATTAAAATTTAAAACTACATCTAAGACCTGCTTATTTTTGGAATTCTTTTTTCACTGGGATTAGGTGGAGCCTATGCTAGACAAATTATTCAAAGTGTTCTTGTCTCCATCTCTTAACTACATCTTAGACCTGCTTATTTTTGGAATTCTTTTTCACTGGGATTAGGTGGGGACTATGCTAGGCAAATTATTCAAAGTCTTCTTGTCTCCATCGCTGATGCTGCTATCAAAGACCTTGCAATCTTTATTGCTGATTTCGCCGCTCATTTTCCTTAGTGCTTGGACTTTTGTTTCAAGCCTCATTCACACGCCACTGCAGCTCAACTTGATCTGAAGGGCCAATTAGTCTTCTGCAACTTGCATCCAACTAATACCAGTGAACAAACTTGTATATAACAGCAGAGAGATGCTTTTAACCCACTGAAGCCTCATACTTTCTTCTACTGCCAAATAGATTCCCCAGCTCTTCCATGGAGATCTCGCCGGCTTCGGGATCTCACTGCTCTTTTGCCTAACAATAGGACTCGTCCTAGTTTTTCCTATTCCTTCCTCCTTGGCCGACCCGGATTTGTTACAGGACTTCTGCGTCGGAGACCTGAAGGCCCCCATAACTATTAATGGCTTCCCCTGCAAACCTGCCTCGGAAGTAACCCCAGATGACTTCTTCTTTGATGGCCTGAGCAAAGAAGGCAATGCGAGCAATCAATTCGGTATAAGCTTGACCCCTGGAAACGTCCTTAGCTTTCCCGGGTTGAACACGCTGGGGATTTCAATGAACCGCGTTGATTTCGCTCCCGGTGGGCTTAATCCGCCCCACTCGCACCCTCGTGCAACCGAGTCTGGGATCATCATCGAGGGAAGGCTCCTCGTTGGGTTCGTGACTACTGGTAACGTGTTCTACTCCAAGGTCCTCACTGCGGGACAGATGTTTGTGGTTCCAAAAGGGTTAGTGCACTTCCAGAAAAATGTTGGGGAAGGGAAGGCCCTTATCTTCACAGCCTTCAACAGTCACTTGCCCGGGGCAGCGATTCTTCCTACGACACTATTTGGCGCGACACCCGCGATTCCGAATGATGTCTTGACAAAGGCTTTCCAAGTTGAAGAAGATGTGATCAACGAGATGAAAGCCAAGTTCGGCTCTTGAAAGCAAAACTCAATACGAGGAGAGAAGCCGGCCACTTGATCTCAAAATTGTGGATTGTGCAGATGAATAGGAGCTCCAGCAAACACCCACAGATCAATCCGTCTGTCTCACTTGGCCGTTCATGTCGTCATTTTGTTTATCAATAGCATGTGGAAGCTGTATAGATTTGGATGAAAGGAAGCAAGTCCAGCGAAATGTTTAAGACAAATAAGTCGTAGAATTTTGCTTCCTCGTATTATGTTCGAGAAGCCGCAAATAAATAGCGTACAAGGTATCTGATCTGGTTAGATAGTACAGATGGAAATCAGATGCATTTCCTGCTAAGATTAGGTATTACATAATTGAGAATGGGCAGACAGTTCTTCGCTTTGTGGATTCAGCACTAACAATAAGATAATCAGTACCAAAGTTCATGTTACGTATCGACGCAGACCTGAATAGCTATAATCTGGTTCTTCGATCCTAAGCTAACCCGAGCAAGTCCGTTGTCATCAAGTCTCTCTCTTGAAACCGCCACCGGTCTGCATATGAACCCAATCCTGCTGTGCTTGTGATCCTTGCATGTAATCCCTCGCAGCTTGTGAGGCAAACATCATCCCAGTACCGTCAAAAGGCTGTGACATGAGCTAAAAACCCAGATTGGGTTAGTCAATAATTGCAGCTGCCAATTGCTACAGTTCACAAGCTAAAGTGAATATTGCCAGTGGAAGTTAATTCGAATTAAATAGGACATAAGTAAGCCAGCAATAAAAGTGACATCCATCAGAACTAGCATTCTCACGTAGTTGATGGTCTTATGGAGAGCAAAAACTTGCTCTTCTACTAAGTCACCGCACAAGAGGACCGGTGCCGATGAGGAATGCATTTACTAGAAGCTCAAAGAGCCAAAGAGGAGAACATCACTATCGTAATAGAAAAATCAAATGCATTTACTAGAAGCTCAAAGAGGAGAACATCACTATCCTCATAGAAAAATCAAAAGCGGGGTCTTAATTGGGCCTGATGCCATGCCGCAAACCCGCTATGGTCGAGGACTAAATTAACAGAGCTATCTTCTGTACATGAAACATCTTGTTCTTACATCTTTGGCGACGAAGCCTTCCACTGCTGGGCTCATGTCCATCCTTGAATTGACTGCTTCGAGCTTCATCGACAAGAACTAGAATATCCATCGTATGGATTTAGAACGCTAAGACGAGCATAACAAGTCATCCAGCATTAACTGGAATAGGGACCAAAAAGCCTCACCTCAACCTGGTTCTGCAATGACTCGATATAATTGATAATCTCATCAAGAACCAGTGCCTTTCCAATGATCTGATCAGAAGGACAACATCAGGAATTTAACCACGTAACCAAGAACTCGTGTTTTCTAGATGATATATGTTAGCTTTGGAATGGTTTTAAAAGGTTGAAACCGTTCACCAGGAAGGTGAGCAGCGACATGGGACAATGAAAATGTTTGATGGCCTACATATGGTTAACAATGGCACTCATTCAGCCAAGACAAATAGCATACCTTATTGCAACCGGGGACCAAATCTTGAAGAGTTTTCATCCTCTCACTAATCTTCTCTCTCCTAGCCTGCCAAAGAGATGTGAAACATGGGAATAGATTTAACAGCAATTGATTCCATCCCTACGTGTTTTCCAGTCATGCATGTTGCCAAACACAAGTTGAAAACTAAAAGCTTTATCTACTCTTTCTGCTAAGCTGTGACTGTCCGTCGCTTGGCCCCTCCTCGCCCTCACATGTATGTAGTCTTGCTTTGGTGGCTCGGACGGTTTAGCAACAGAATTTGCCTCTACTTCGACTTTAGAATCACCATTTTCATCGCGGGATCCGGCTATTTTCGTGCGCTTGGCACCATTTGAATTGTTCTGTTCCACAAAAGGAACGATAATCAACACAGCAATCCCATAAAGGAGCATAGATCTTTGCATAACAAGATTACCAACGTAATTTGGTACTCCTATCTATTGCTTCTAAAGATTATCAACATGATTCGCTTCAGATTTGAATTTAATGCATTGCAGACTTCTACACCATTAATTTGTTCCTTCACATCTAGCAAAACTAAAGAAAACTCAAACCCATAAACTGTCTACCAGTCCGGATCAAATTGCCAGAAACAATACCAAATCAAGCCAAGATTCATAAAAGTCAATCCTTGAGTGATTACAGCAAATCTACTCAAATCCAAAGACCCAAAATCATAGCCCAAGAGCAGAACATTAAAAATTGAAACTTCAAACATAATAAGACAAGCCCAATCCAGAACGGAGCAAGAAGAGGAAATTGCACTGGACTGACCAAATCACTGCCCAGGACACAACTTGAAGACACCCTCTTCGACGATTCGTCCTCGGAGCTCGCATCCTTCCTCTTCCTCTTCCCCCACTACCGCTCTGCTCCGTCACCGTCGATTCCTCCGCCGACCCGTCCAGGTTCCCAGCTCGAGGCCCCCCAACCCGACAATGCCGGGGTCTCCGCTCAAAGGCCAAATCTCGGCTAAGCTGTAGGCGGATGGGTTGGCAGCAGAGAAGGAGGACTCGTTGACCAGCGGCACGTCCATCGAAATGGGGGTCCGTGTTCATGCGAGTGGGGCAGGACCCGAACAGGGGGTGGATCCGGGTCAGCAAAGGAGGTGATAAAGTTGGGTTCTTGGGATTGGAGAGCAATGACAGTGTCTCAGTGGCAGTAAGTGAATCCCAGCAGTGTGGGGAAGATCAATGAGCTGACGATTTGTTTAAACAGGAAGAGACAGAGGGAGAGAGATGAGCGGTCTCTTTGCCTGGAGGTGGGAGGAAGAAGCTGAAGTTAGAGCTTGGTACACTGCCCGTGAGCTGTTTTTTCCTTTTCTCTTCCCGGAAGAACCGCTGTAGCTTTCTTTTTATCAGTAGATTTAAGATTTTTTTTTAAATAATTATGTAATTGTTCTTGATCCATCGCTTGATCTTATAAATAAGTTAATGTGAAAATATCAAATAAATAAATAATAAATAATAAGGACAATAGAGATTTCTGATTCGGTGAAACATGAATATTTTTGTTTACGAGAAAAGAGCCAATAATAAATAATTTATTATAATTAAAGAATCGAAATTACAATCACTTTCATCATGCTCGAGTGTTTTTCACACCTTGATTACACCCGTTCCCAAAGTATTTCCAAATAAAACAACTCAAGTGAATATAAAACTCGCACAAATGACTGGATGTGTTCAAGACAAAAAGCAAAGCTCTTCTCATGCCAGAGGCAAGAATGTCTTGTGCGATTCCTTCTTCTTTTTTTTCCTTCTTCATGCGACGATTTGCGCTTCACAATGCGGCTTCTACTGAACGAAACCTAATTGCAACTTCTCATCGGGAAGTCGTTGTTGAGGTTAATCGTCTATTCCGCGTCATAAAAACTTTACACATACAAGTAAGCTATAGAATTTTAAGTGATTAATATATTCACGTTGGCCTATAGCTTTAGGCTTAAACTTTGAGTGAAGTGAGTTAAACTCGATATATTAATTGGTTCGGACTTAGGCTCTTTCTTGGCGATCTTTCCTACAAATGTTTTCGAGTTCTGCTAGAATAAATTTGGAGCATAAATACAATTATTTTCCCTTATTATTTTCTTCATTATGATTAAGCATATTCATAGTCATGGGAACTTTGATGAATTCAAATGGTCACCTCTTATTTTTTTTATTTTTCATACAGAAATTTATCGCCATTCCCCCGGATTCCATTGCTTATCTATTTTAAGCAAATTAAAGGCAAAAGAAGAGGAGGCCTTCACAACTTCTATTGATATTCCAAAAGAAACCACGCATTCTCGATTTCAAGTCGTTTATTAATAATCGCCAATTTTATGAAAATCGTTTCGTCACGATATAACCATAGAAAATGTAAATACCCTTAATTACCTATGTAGGATGATGGCATGATTTTCATTAGCGAGACATATCTTGACTCTAAATAGTTTAAACTCGAATAAAAGTATACTCGATACTATATATTAGTTTTTGCCATCAACTCAATCTTACACAAACTCGATCCAACCCAAGAGATTGATCTTGATGTTTGTTACATATACATTATATTTTATTTATGTAATATATATATATATATTTGTATGTAGAGAGAGAAGAGAGAGAGCGCATTATAAAATTGTTTCTTTATTTTTTTTAAGGTTCAAATCATAGTGTTGTAGTCAAGAGAAGCTTTCATGTATCATATGGACCTAACTTTGCACTTTAGTCCTTTGCTTTTTCTCATTTACAAAAAAACATGAACAAAACTAGACCCAAACAATGTTCCGTGCCACGCGGTGCGCCTAACTTGTCTATAAAAAAATAAAAAAATAAATAAACAATGCAGCTAAAGCAACCCTAATTAATTTTCTTTAAAGCCCTTCTTGCATTTTCCCTAATTTAGCTCCCGGTCCTTTTCATGTGCCCCTTATGTTTGTCAAATTGCCATCCCATTTTCGACTGCACTGAAAGCGACTCGCTTAGCAATCACTCGTCTCGATTGCCATATCAATCGTCAATGTTCTCAAAATGACTTCTTTTATACCTATAAGCATTCACCATGTTTTCCTATCAGTTTCATCGTAATCGATCATAATTTGATCTCGGATCTTGTGACAAGATGACTTCGATGGGATAATTTGTAAGAAAGAACCATTTGATAGATAAGTTTAAACAGATTTTTCGGAAAAATCTTTATGAGAGCAAAATATAGTCAATTTCGAAAGAACTTATCCCAACCTGTAAAACGTATGAACCTACTGCTTTAGAGGCTTTTCACTGGACTCTGAAATTTAAGCCAACATATTAAGTGGAAGGCAGTGTTTTAATAATGACAAAATTTATTTAATTGAGTTGTCTAACAAGTGTCTCGGAAAGTACTTATTGGCAAGATTCTGTCCTTTCCTCAACAGACACGTGTCCACGAAATGTGATTTTGATTTTGCCGAGCCGAGCAGCGGAGTTTGGAAGGGTTTTTACAGATGGGAAGACACAGCTAAGGTTGCTGTAGATGTGGTTGCCATATACAGAAACAGTATTGTTCCAAGTAAGGTTCCCTTTATAGTTCATACAAGTCAAATCACTACCTGCGCGTTTTCTTTCCTCCGCAGTAGTTTCCAATTTGGTCACCAAGAGAGTTCAACACAAGTTGACAAAAAGCAAAAGATTAGTCAAGATATTCTAGTTTCAAACAATTTGGCTCACCAAATTCAAAATTAATGTAGATTCTTCTGCTACAAATGTTGGAAAATTTTCCCTTTGAGAGCCCCCTTAAAGTTGAGGCCCATGGTCAATCCAGCTTGGAAAAGAAAAGCAAAAAGAGAGCAGATAACCAGAGCCCACATGAGGGAAGCTAGGCCCATTCTTGCTGCTTGAGACAAGAACATTGATTTTGTCTGGAACTGAATATGTACAGAGCTTGCCTTTGTTTAATCATTGGTGAGGGAGACTAAAAACTTGGAAGCACAGTGATTTCTTGGCCCCAGGCCCTAGAGAACCCTGACCCACATCTTGATGAACTGAAGCACCAGGACCCATCTTTCCCCTAGCAAAATCAATAATCTTGAGGGGCCCCTGGATCTGCAAAAAGGGTCATAAAACATTTTCAGAGTACCTTGACCAAACCCCCAATTATGTTGATGTGATGTGCAGAATTACACTCGATCATCCATGCCAGTTTCGTTAAATTTGAATTCTAGAGGCAGCCTAGTGTAACTTCGAGCTTGCCAGCTAGTGATTGTTATGTGGACCATGGGAAGGAATTTTGGTGCAATTAAAGGTGAGTCACATTATGGGCCAGCTGACTCCATGTATGTTGAGACCTCGGTTTTGAAATTTGAATTTGCTCATAAAGATTAAAGGGTGTTTAACGCCGAAGTTAGATTATATAAATCATCAGTGTTAGCGCATAGCATGGAGTTAATGGAAAGTCGACTCGATATCCCTTTTGTGGCTTACCTCGACCCGATGACACGCTTTGGATTTGCAGCCATCGACACAAAGGTCCGAGGTCGAGTGCAGTGCCGCTAGGCCACTTGGTCTTGGACCATTGAAATGCCATGTCTAGAAGTACTGATCTATGAACCAAAGCTATATGAGCGAACTCAGTGCTGATGTGCATAACCCATTTCAGCTTCATGAATCAAAATGAGGAGCCCAACTGAGCGACTAAAGAACAGGAAGTAGGCAAGAAGCTATACTGCCAAGTAAGAATTCCAAATGAAAATTGGAGACTTAAGAGCTTCCAATTCCATGTGGCTTGTCCTTCAGTAAATCCCAAGACAAACTAGCAAAAGCAATGTCTTCAAGATTCAGCTTCAGCCTTCCATTATGTGAGCCCACTCTAGAAAAAGCTACTTCTAACATAAGGAAAGTGATGAAAGCTGAAGGGCAATGCAATTTCCCCAACTCTAGTAAATCAGAACCAATGTACAATTTACAAAGAGGATACAACATTGCGGTGTAGCTTTTATAGCCTTATACAGGACTTTCCCTACCAAAGAAAAGCTCTCCATTCTTTTCTCCTCTTCGTCCCTAGCCAAGCCACCTCAATCTGCTCTTTGTACTGTAGTTTTAAACAAGAGGACATACATCTTTTGATCCATTGAGAAGTACATGAACCCCCCAACCGAGTGTGTCACAAAAGACCCAAAGCTTGTCCCTACGATGCAGTGCCAAGCAGGTCCATAAACCCTATCAAACTCCTGCAACACCCACACATGTTCATCAATCAAAAAACTGCAAGCAGACCCATTAAACTTACTAGAATCCTATGCAGAAATCTGCAAATTTTTTCATGAATTTGGTCGTTTCTGGTTACCTTCTTGAGTGTGAAAGCAAGTGCCTTGCAGCTGAACTTCTCAAGGCTATCCGAGGCCTTCCTCGCACAGTCCACAGCATGAATCTGCATAAAGGGTGGCATGTCCACTGCAACAACTCTCACTCCGCTGCTCGCGAAAACATCACCCAGCTCAACCTGTGCGTCACCGAAGGACCTCCTCCTCCTACCGCTCACCACCATTGAAGACGTCGAATTCCTCCTCGCACCATCAACAGCCTCTTCGTGGCACTTCCTCAGCTCCTCCTCCTCCTCCACCGACAGAGACGAGAACTTGACCATGTCAATCCCATCTCGAGACACCTTAATCTTACTCCTCTCCTTCTCAACCGCCCTAGCTCCACCGTCCCCATCCTCCCATTCCCTGGCCACCAATTTCTTCACCTTCACCGCACAGTCGCCCTTCGTCTTCTTGCCCCGCTTCCCCACTTCTTGACTTCCCTTGCCTTGCTTGGCCGTGGCCGAGCAAGAAGAGAACTTGGAAGACTCAAAGTCTGCAGATTTATTCAAGGCCTTGGCTTGCAAGAGGATGTCTTTTGTAGGCGTAGAGCTGAAATTGGTGGGCTGCTGGGAAATTGCCATCCTAGGCATGTCGAAAGGCTTAGAAGGAATGGCGGGATCTGGGTCTTTGACTATGGCTATGGCGGTGGTGATAAGGGCTTGCTTTGGGTGCTTCTTGAGGGTGGGTTGAGTCCGGGCTTGGAGCTCTGCGGCTGCTAAATCGCGCCTGTGCTTGGTGCGGTGTGCCATGGAGGTCTTGGTGGTTAGAGAGAGAGAGAGAGGATGAGAGAGAGATCTGTTGGGATGTTGGGGGCTGGTGTTGGTGTTGGTGTTGGTGTTGGAAGGAAAATGTGTGGGCAGTGACGGGGGGGGAGAGAGAGGGCGGGGTTCACTGGATTGGGACATGTCTGGTCTGGCTTGGATCTGTCGCTGCCTTGTTCTAACATGCGCCGGAGGAGGAGGAGGAGGCGGTTGAGGGACGGTGATTTGTTTGACCGTTGACTTGATCTGTTCCAAGGGCAGGCATCGGATGCGCCCGGACGCACGATAAGCTCGATGAGCCTGTCTTCCTCAGCTCGTGGGGAACCTGCCGTTGTTGCTGGTCAAAATCAATTCAATGAGCTCTGAACGCAGAAGTTATGGAAACAAATACGACTCGACTCTGACCATATTATGGCATTAGGGACGTTAAGGCCTATAGGAACACTACAACATGACATGAATACTTAGTTATATGAATAATCCAAAATCCTATTTCCAACGTGTATCAGCACGATTTGTGGTGACAAATTTTTCCAATTCACCGGAACATATTTTGCTTATAATCCACGGTTCCTATTGACGACGGCGGCGATCCGATTTGATCAAACAGAAAAGGAGACCCTTACGGAACTTTGATGGACAAAAATAATGCCTTCCAAGGACAACGAATCGGTGCTGCAAAATTCGTTGGCCTCTTTTTGTTCAGATTCTCTTGATCCCACGAGTCTGCCATCTCACGTGAAAGAGATTTAAAGAAGTTGGTGGAAGACGACCCCATTGCAAAGTTTCCCAAAGTAATATCATCATATCTTCTGCCAGAATTACCAAAAAAGTCATAATCTTAATATAATTATGTCAATTGACTTAACGACCAGCTAAAAAAAATAAAAAAATGTAAAAAAATTTTAAAAAATATTAAACATCAATAATTTCTGACCCAAATTGGCTAGGTAGATTGAATTGACAAAAATGTAAACTATTTATAACTCAGTTGGCAAAAAAAATAATAATAATACCGAATTAACATAATTACAATAAATTTAAAACTTTTTTTGGTAATTTTTCCTGGACCTTCCAATAATCGGATTTTATAAGAAAGAGACTGAAACTAAATGCATGTACACGACATCAGATAAGTAAATGAGGATGGCTTACGTGACTAATGAGATGAGAGTGAGAAAGACATCAATATCAGAGAGCAAAGAGCTTTGGGTGGTTAAGATGCATACTTATAACTCACAATCATACCCCCTACGCTAATTTAGAAGAAAAATGTCAAAGTTTTGCCACAATAGAAGAACAATACCCGCCGTCCAAAATCAATGCGGCGTTAGGATATCCAGTCGAATTTATCCGGCCTTATGCTTATAGAACCAATAAACAACAGAATGCTGGCAAGCCAAGGGAAAGCCAAGCAGTCTCATTTGCAGAGAAAATGCGGTTCAGTAGAGAGGGAGAGAACAAATCCGGCTTAACTCACCACATCTCAATAAGCAGTTGCGCCGCAGCCAGTGATCAAGTCACTCGAGCTGCTCGGAAAATTATCAGTTCATGCAGAAGGGCACAGGTTTTTAACTCTCTGAACTCATCTGCAAGCAAAATCACGAGCATATAATCTGGAAGCATGGAATTAAAACCCTTCACCCAGAAGGCTTTCTCGAATTCCCGACCGAAAGTGTTTACAAAAGAACGTGATTCAACACTCATGATAAACAAGAAATCTATGAATCTTCAGCTACCCTGATAAGCAAGAAATGTTTCCCTACCCAAGGCTGAAGAAATATACAGATTTGACAAACTGGAAGCCCTCGGGAACAGCCAAACACAGCAGTCACCTCTCGATGTGCCAAAGCGAGTTACCTGACAACCAAGCAACTAGTGTCAGTTGACAAATACAATCATAAACACGGGTTCCACGCCGCCGATATAGATGTTAAAGCTCTTTAACATTTCACCAGATCTGATCATCTTTCAACACTTGCTCATTCAGGTCAGCAACAAGTTAATAAGGGTCCAATCGAGTAAGCAAATCAAGAAGACTACAGACTATCATTCCCCCACTAATTTGGAGGAATCCCCTAAACTACACTACGAAATTGGCTCCAGGTCCTTGGTGGATATAGCCAATTACCAATATACACAATGAATGGAAAGAACAATAAATCGAGCCCAATGCATCTAGCAAAGCTCGTGATTTCTAATTCCACGGACTAGGTAGTCGAGCATCCTTGAAAACCGAAGTGCCACCAGATGCTACTGGCGATGGTGAGGAGGCAACGTAATTTGTTCCCGAGACAGAAACTGCAGGATGATTTGCTAGATGAGCTTGGTGAGCTGGAGGAGCAAAGCGGGATGGACTACCACCGACGGCTAAGCTTGATCGTGAGGGATGTGGAACCTGCACACAAAAGTATGCACCAGATATTAGGGTTCTCTCAGGAATAATATGTACTTCGAATTCTAACGTCTGGATTTGTGCTTGAGACAACTTTAAATTCACTCGATATGGGAGCTCCAGGTAAAGTTATAGAATTGTAGTTATCAAGATGATATAAGTCCATCATCATGTCTTTCTCTTGTAAGAGCAAACACACCACAACACAAGGAAAGCAACTAATTTCTCCCTCTTGCTAAGGAGGATAATATGTACGCCAATCTGTTTCCCTTTTATTTTATTTTTCTGTTTTGGGGGGGTGGGGTGTTGGGAAGGGGGAGAAGCTGGGAGGCTGAGAATTTAAAATGTCTTCGAGTGCCATTGCCTTTCAAAACTGGCAGAGGCTTATCATAATAATTCACCATATAAGTTTACATCTCACATCTTCAATATCTCCCCATTATGAGCACTCATCATTAATTACCACGTGGCTTTGACAACATCGAGTACTATTTAGCATATAATCACCACCAGGCACTAATGTGCTTCTGTGTTTACCGACACATTGAATAGCTGCTATACAAGGGACCAAAACTCTCAAAGAGAAACCCAACATTTTCTTCCATAACAAAACTGAAACTAAAAAGGTGAATGTTGTAATTTCTACACACAGATCGCCTAAGAGTCATACTTCTGATTCTTCTTTTCTAATCATTCAAAATTTTCGTTTTCCATTTTCTGTAATGTAATTGTAGAGACACATCCAATAAGAAAAAGCTGCCATAAGACAATCAAAAGAAAGTGGTGAACAGAGAGAACCATTCTGGAAATATAGAGTTACTAATGGCTTTTCCTCACTCAGTTACTTTTGGTCTTCCGATACCACGTCAAAGTTCAATCTTAAAATGTTTAGTGATCATCAACGATGGTATTAACGGATCTGTACTAAGCCATCCTGTTGCACAACTTGTTTCTCATCTATAGGGATACCAACCTTAGCTATTAGACACGTGCTTGCAACTGCCTCCCCTAATACAAATTACAATTCCCCTGGGAAACCATTCGAAGTATTTGGTCGATCAAAATTTAACAAAATGTGATTAAGAATAGATGTATTTAACTAAAGGTATATCCAGTCAGTACATTTTCAGAACTGCCTAGGTCTTAAATTTGCAGTCCAAATATTCAGCTTTCCCTTGGTAATAAAACCCAATCAGACATACAGTCTTGTAGGTGAAGCTCTAATTAAAGAGATAACTTTGTCGTTCCCTGGTCTCAAGCAAACTGGTATAATGCAAAAGACTAGTAATTGACAGAAACATGGCTGTTCATACCGTATTGTGCTGCGACAAGGCAGGCCTTCTAAGAGGGGACTCCGAAGATGGTGACACACTGCTCATGCGATGCATAGGCCGAGAAGGCATGATATGGTTTGAGGCATCGTCTGCTTCTCCCCCTTCACCATCACCGCCAAGATGGGCCTCGGAGCCCATTCTAGGAGTATTAAGTCTGGTCATTGAGCCAGAGTCATTCATAACATCCACATGAAGTGGAACTGATGGCCGAACAGCCATTCCTTGCATGCTGCTCCTCCTCTTCAATTCTTCTTCTGCATTCAAGATCTACAGGCAACATATATTAGTTCTCTATTGGCAAATCATGCATTCGTCTAGTTTGGCTTTGAGAAGAAGAAGTCCACTTACCTGCTTCAGAACTTGCACTAAACTATGTTTCTTGGCATTCAAAAGTTGCAACTTCTCCTCAACATCCTTCTTCCTTTTCTCTCTGTCGGTTGACGCATCGACTTTATCCGCAGCCTAGCAAGTAAAAGTACATCAAATTCTATCCGTCACTTTGAATAGGTAGATAGAAAGTACACAGCCTATCAATTGGTGATTCTCCCAAGGTTCCGATGGATAAGAATTTGCATATTGCAACTAATCAACGCCAAAATTCACCGAAAGCAACATCCTTTTCATTTCCAGCTTACATTCTTTCAGACAACAATCGATTGACCTATGCCTCTCTCTTCGAATAATGCGAGAAGGATGAAAATTTAATAGCCAAATTTAAACTCCGTACCTGCATCGCATTCTTTACCGGCTCCTCCTCCTTCTCGGCAGGCAAGACTTGAACACCTCCACCGCCATCGACGGACTTGCCCACCCAACCAGGTTTCGCTTCCGGCGAACGATTCGTACCTTCGATGCCTTCTCTATGATCAATAACCTCTTCCTTCACCTCCAAGGCGACTGCACCCTTCGAAGTCCCTTCGCCGCAAACCTCGACCCTTCCTTTCTCTACTTCAGGCTCGGGAGGAGGCCCGCCGCCGTTGAGGATGTCGGGACCGGAACCAACGTCAGGAGCCGGAGGGATTGACGCGGAGGGGACGCGACAGAGGGCTCGAGAGCGGCGGTGGAGGAGGGCCTTGAAGTCCCTGGGGGAGAGGTTGCGATTGGGCATGAGCCATCGGCGAGGGACGTCGGGCACCCGGTGGAGGTTCCCTCTGTACAGAGAAATCGCCACCATTTTCGCTAGGGTTCTCCAAGCTGGTCGAATCCGCTCTCTTCTCCTCCGATGAGGTCGTCGCGGCCGCGAATTGAGAATCGAGAACCGGTAACGGGTTCGCCTGCGAGTTCTTGAATCTCGAAATCCATGGCGTTAATGGTTTGTCCCGGGCCATCTTGGCGATTCGACCGCGCACCCAGAACTGGACCGGTCCAGACCGACCCGGCCCAATTACAAATGCTCTTTAGAGGGTGGTAAAAGCCCGGAAAGATCCCGGATGAAGCTCCAATTGAATATCTAACATCCCACTAAAGTCGACTTTCGTCCCTACTCAGTAAATGTATCTTATAAGCTCCCTTCTGCCTTTGCGCTCGATGGCCAATCTCAATTTGGCTCGAGAAAACCTTTTTTCAGATTCTAAGGCCAATAGAAACTGTCTACCATATACTATCTTTTGACTCTTGAATGAGTGGCGGGGTCCTTGCCTAAGCTATTAACATCGGCTGATTGATTGTTGTCGATCTCATGTGACCACTTTTGTGACGGCCATCGAAATCAGATCCCACCGTCACGGCACGGTGTTGGGTGATTGCGGCAACAAAGATGACCATTTCGAATGTGACTGTCGGGAAATTAGTATTGAGGTGGTCATCTCGGTCAACACCCTAGAATTTTCATGTCTCACTCTGAGCTATTTGCTTAATTTTATCGTCTTATCCTATGATAAGCAACAACACATAGCACGTCACATTCGATGGTTTCACAACAAACGGCAAATTGCACTGCAAGTCATAAATCTTGCGTGCGAAGATCTGTCACCTTCTAAACCATTAGTTGGTTTAATCAAGTCTTAACACTTTACCACAAAATGCAGTCGAGTTGTGAATTTTCGATTGTTCACTTCACATATCTTTCAGTGACGCAAACAATTATTGGCGTTGTTCATTGAAAGGACACAATTGCATCATTCAAGAAAGATTTATAACTTAATTGAATCAATTGAAAGATTTAGCTCTTTAGTTACATTTCATACAAAAGGTTTAGGATTTTTAATAACACTTATTTTCAAAATAAACGATAGGCTATAGAGATTCAGTATAATCCAATCTTACATTATTTGCTGACAACCAAACATGAGTTTTGTATTAGAAAATAAAAGGTTTGCTATGATAATATAACTTGGGGTATTCTATGAAGCCATAAGCCCTTTAATATACTCATATTCATATTGACCGGATAATTTTGGATTGTAGAACTATTAGTGACCAACGGTCGACGGACTAGCCGCCTAGCCCGTTGGCCTGCGAGAGGCAAATGGGTGATTTTGGGTAACAGTTTACGTGAGAAAAGGCTTGGCCTACCAATTTGGGCCTAACTTTGGCCTGTCTAGCTAGAAAATTCCTTTGTTGATATTAGGGAAAACTTCAAACGAAGACTCAAAATATCCTTATTTTTCTCAAATAAAAGCATGAAAAGTGGACATTATTCCAAATAAGGGCATCAAGTGCTTTATTGCCTAAAAAAGGCCTAAATTGGACATTATTTTAAATAAGAATATAAAGTGGTCATATTAGTGTTAAATAAAAGCTTGGTCTAAGGGCATTTTAGTCTTTTAGTTTTGATTTATTTTTTTCTTTACTTTCGCCTGTGGTTGGCGACTGGCGTTGCCCAGATAGGGCTAGACGAGGGCCACCCTCACCTCACCTAGCAAGGGCAGGCTTAGGTGAGGCCACCCTCACCTGCAACAAGCCCTTGCTAGGTGAGAAGACTTTTGCCTACGGTTGACCCTCGTTGGGCGAGGTGAGGTGAGGCAGTTTCTGGCAAGGGCCAGTAGGCCTTCGTTGAGGCTCCAACAGTGGGGGGACGATCAGCCTCCCGCATGTGTATATATATATATTTTTACTTTTAGTTTTTAAAATTATTAATTTAATTTAATTAAAAATCAAGTTGAAAGTGTATTTTAACAAAGATGCCCTTGGTCGACCGTGAGGTCAAGCCCTTATTCAAACAATTATGGCTACTTCAAGTCGTTATTTGAAATTGTCATGCCACTTCGGGCCCTTCTTTGAAATGAGATCCACTTTGGTTCCTTATTTGGAATTTCCTCTCGATCTTATGTAATGAGCAAATTATATAGTAATTTGTGCTCGACATTAAGGGTTCATTTGTTTCTTGTAAAATGAGTAATTTAGAAAATATTTTTTCTAAAAACGATCAATTGTATCACTTAAAATAATTAGTCAATAAAAAATACATTTATCATAGACAACCAATTGTGTCTAAAAATTTTTCATGAATGATGGAATTCTTTTTCTTTCATTCATTATTATGAGCGATTAAAGTAAGCATTTTTAGAAAAATATTTTTTATATGACTTGATCTTCGAGAAACAAACGGAGACCATACTTGATGAAAGCCTCCCAATACTCACTAAATGCCATGTAAGATTCTCTCGTGCCATGAGAAAAATCAAAATTGTGGAGGGTTTAATTATCGAGACGATGTTTTGGCAACTCCTCCATCGACCTGATGTTTGTGTTTAACGTATCGAATTATTAACTAAGCGGTAGTTGTCTCTGTTTTACAAGAAATGAATGTAATCGTTGTCTTCCTTCATCGCTGCCCGTAACCTATTTGAATGAGGGTGGGGAATAATCGCCGAGGACGGACGGACCCGAATGACGGGTGGCTCCTAACAAGTATTCAAATGGCAAATGAGGTAGAAGTAGCTAGATTGCACACCAAATAGAAAAACTGTGTTTCTGACTTATATAGGTGAAACTAAAATTAACTCATCAAAAAAACGTCTTTTAACGCAATGACGTCATTCAACGTTGCAATTCGAGTATCAAGTGTGAGAAAGCACTACCGTAATGAGTGACCTTCTAAGAAAATGCTTATTCGTATGCCAAATAACAAAATCATAAAGCTTGTTATGAGAAAGGTCAAAGCGGATAATACTTCAGACGGGTTAATCCAAGAGTATACAAATATAGTATCGAAGCAAGACCACCTCATGTAAGTGTGTCATTCGAGAACAAACACAGAGAAGTTTGGGGTTGTCTTGGACACCATTCAACAAGAATGGGGAGTAATCGCCAGAGGAGAGGGGTATCATAAAAAGCGACCCCCGGTAGGCTTCTAAGTTGGTGAATGATGGCTAAACTTGCAAACCGAATAGATGTAGAGCATTTTTTAATTGCATGCATGAAAATGAAATAACTCACAAAATACGCCTTTTGATGTCCAACTTCGTTTAGCATTCAAGTTGCAATGCCAAATGTGCTTAGACGAGGACACTATCAAGTCCACTTAAAAAAATGCTTACATGTAAACCAAAAAATAAAGCCACAAGTCTCGATATAGAAGGATTAATACCACCAAAATTCCCAAACTCGTATATCCGTATCAAATTTATTTCAAATTATTTCTTTGAACATAAAAAACCCCCCACACTCGTATACCTATGGCAAATATACCCCAAACTAATATCTTGAACACCAAAAATCCTAAACTGGTATAACGCAAATTTATCCTTCGTTAAATTGATTAATACCACGAAAAATCTCAAATTGATACACTCGTGACAAATAAAGGGCAAAAACCACAAAGTAATACACCCGTCAACTGCCACGTGTCATTGAACTCAAGAATTTGATAATAAAATTTAATGGAAAACTAGTAGAAGGTAAATTTATCATAGGTGTATCGGTTTGAGATTTTTTGAGGTTCAAAAATTAGCTTTCGGTAAATTTCTCACAAGTGTAGCAATTTGAAATTTTTTTATGGTCCAAAAAATAATTTTGGATAAATTTATCATAGGTGTACCGGTTTAGAATTTTTTGTGGTAATAAAACGGTTTGGGATAAATTTGTTATTTATTCCGGTTTGAGATTTTTCATAATATTAATCCGATATAGAATGGGCCAAAGTGGATGGCGTTTCGAGTGAGTTAATATATATTGCATTGCATATATCTCGAACCAAAACTTTTTGTCATAAAATTGTTTATGAAGTCTATTGCCATAATTCATCTTTTAAATGCACCTGTCCAATACTAACCACTTCTCGCATTTAAAAATATCATAGTAATCTCCAGCCCAAAACAATCATCATCTTCAGAATTTTGAAAATACCTTCCTATAATATGTACAAGTGTTTGGGCACGTGTTAGCCCGTGCACGAGTGGATTATTGTGTAAAGAGAGAAGTAAATATATATGCGCATGACAATAGTTTTATTTACCTATTTTTCTCTTATGGGAAAGGAATAGAAATCCATTCGAGCAAGTAATTTTTTTTTTTTTTTTATTTTCGAGATAAATTGTTTATCAAAAATAGGTTTGGAATAGAAATGAGAAGTATAATTTTTCTACTTTTTTTTTATTTCCACAACATGAAACATAAATAAAAATTCTTTTTATTGCTCACTTCATCTCTTTTGCATGCGGTTTCTCTCTATCTCGAGTCCCTTCCGCTGGTCCCCATTTGGCCGTTGCCGTTCATTGGCCGCCAATCCATGGCCACCATTTGTCATCCACTGATCGCCTTCCGTCGGCCCCATTCGCTATCGACCACCTCTCTCGTATCCTTGCCTTAGTTCGCTAGTTGCCTCTCTCTTGTTCCCTGTGTGTCGCTTGCCGCCAACCGCCATTTGTTGGTAGCCGGGCTCCTGGCCCCCGACCGCCATTTACCTATCGCCAATCACCCTATTTTGCTTCCGCGGTTGGGCTTGGGTTGCTATGCCGTCGTCGGTTACCATTCGCCGCCCGCAAGTCTCCTTTCGCGGATTTCCGATCCCTATCTTCCCGTCGCCGGCCGCCAATCTCCATTTCGCCTTTTGCCGGTGACCCAACTATAAGAATTTTGTGTCGTTATCAAACGAATTTCTATTTCGAAAATAGAAATTTTGCGATGTTATCAAACGTATATCTGCTCGTAAACTCATGCATGGAATATAAATAGAAAAAATCTATTTCTAGTAAAAATATAGCCCGAAAAGAGAATAGTTATTGGTGGCACCCTTAATTAAACATATAAGGGAGATGTCCCTTTTAGTCTTTTCATTATTTATTGCGTGCGTAATCGTAAAAAGTAAAAAAAAAAAAGTGATAAATTGACACTTTCAACTTAAATAAATACTTCGACTAAAAAAAAAACCTTAAATACAAACCTTAAATAGTTGTCGGTGCCACTTCAGCTAAAATAAATAAAAAAAATTGTTCTTTATCCGTCGCGGAAGGAGGAATATTCCTTGGAACTCGAATTTAGAGCCGTTTTTCTTTTTCTCTTTTGCGTGGTTAAAAAAAAAGGGGGAAAAACCCAAATTGACGTCATTATTTTCAAAACTTTAGGAGAAACGACCCCGTTCGTTGACTGTCGGATCGTTTCGCCTCTCTCTTTCTTTATGTCTTAATAATAATGTCTTCTACGCTCACCTTTTACCTAATCCGTCTTTTACTGAACAGAAAAACGCCACCCCGTTTTTAAGACATCTGCCTTCATGAAAAAACGCTCTTTAAATTCCCATCCTTTAATCAAATCACACTACCCTAACCAAAGTAACTGACGGGCTCGATGTCGGGTTATCGATATGCAGGAGAACTAACTCATATCGCAAAGCTCACTAGAGACACGTATGTCCGACTGATGAATGTATCCCGTGTTTGTCTCGACCGTAGATGCTAACAAGAGCCTCGTAATTTGCCGGAGCTTTAAGGTACACGATTCTCGCGCTTTTCCTTTTTTTGGGAAGTTCTGGAAACTGTTGTATCCCTATTGAATTTTATTGTTACTGTCACTCTTTCGGGAAGTGCCTTTTAATTTGTGAACGACACTTGTGTTATCTTGACGGTGGATGTAACAAGAGTTTCATATTTACGAAAGCCTACGGTACAATTCTCCACGTTTTGTATAGGCACTCTTTTGCATAGGCACTCTTTTTAATTTGTGAACAATAATTATTATCCCGACGATGGATGTAACAATAGTCTCATAATTTATAGGGAATTCTTGATATTTTTCCTTTTTGGGAAATTAGGAAAAATCCTTAATTATTTTTTTTCGGTTGCTTTATCGGGAAAGACCTTCTAATTTGTCAACTTTATTTCCTTTTTCCAAAGAGAAGAAGGAAAAAATAAAATAAAATAAAACTTTCCAGAAAAAGGAAAAAATGTAGAATTTATGCAAAATTCAGAATTTTGCCAAATTTTCTTCAACCTATGGATCGACGGTCTATATAAACCCCAAAAACCCAAACAAGAAAGCAACGACAATAGTCAGCGACGTTTCACAGAGAGAGAGAGAGCCCTTTCTCTCTCTAAAGGCGATTGAAGCAGGGGGGAATCTCGGGAGGGAATCCGTTCATGGCGGACACGTTCTGCAGGGACTGCAACAAGCAGACGGAGGTGGTGTTCGACCACGCGGCGGGGGACACCATCTGCTCCGAGTGCGGCCTCGTCCTCGAGGCCCACTCCATCGACGAGACCTCCGAGTGGCGGACCTTCGCCAACGAGTCCAACGACAACGACCCCGTCCGCGTCGGCGGTCCCTACAACCCGCTCCTCACCGACGGCGGCCTCTCCACCGTCATCTCCAAGCCCAACGGCTCCTCCGGCGAGTTCCTCAACTCCTCGCTCGGCAAGTGGCAGGGCCGCAGCGCCAACCCCGACCGCAACCTGATACAGGCGTTCAAGTCCATCGCGATCATGTCCGACAGGTGAGTGCCTCGCTTCGATTCTCGCGTTGCATTAGTGGTTTCGTTGTGGGTACGGGCAACTGGCTCCTATAGCAGTTAGTTGTTGGGGTATCTTCCAATTTATCGTATGAATTGTGAGAAATTTTGGAATAGTAATGGCTCTGGGTAACAATGATGTTAATTGTTTAAGCTCGTATAAGCTGGAGCTTCTGTTACTAAGGGCAGATGAGGTACATTGGACGCCTCTCATGTTAGGGCGTGAAACTATAGATCTGCTTGGTATGGTATGGTCAGTGTCAATTTAATCTCCCCGACTTGGGCTCAACGTTTGTTTGAATTGATTTGTGCAAGATATGGGACATATGCCCTCCTCTTCCTTGTATAATTACTGTCTTTGTCTCGAGGTAACCGATGTAATTTGTTGTTTCAGGTTGGGACTTGTTACGACAATAAAGGTATGCCGGTTCTATTTCCTTGCTTCCCCAAGGTTATATTTTGTAAATCGCTGAGAATGCTGGTAACTCTTCTAAGCAGTGCCGGGTTTGGTATTCTTGTCCTTCTGTTTTAGCCCATTTCCTTGGTTATTTTCTGTTAACAGGCTTGTGAATTTGGTTGACAGGACCGAGCGAATGAGATATACAAGAAGGTAGAAGATCAGAAACCTTTGAAAGGACGAAATCTAGATGCGATATTGGCTGCTTGCCTCTATATTGCTTGTAGGCAAGAGAACAAACCTCGTACGGTGAAAGGTAATTTTCGCGTTGCATTTGCTTCAAAATAGACTCCTTGGACTTAACCTATCTGAACGTGTCAATCACGTCTAGAAATATGCTCTGTTGCCAATGGAGCTACGAAAAAGGAAATTGGCCGAGCAAAAGAGTTCATAGTAAAGCTGTTGGAGGGCGAGATGGGTCAATCTGTGGAAATGGGAGCCATACATGCTGCAGATTACATGGTATGCTCCTTGGTGGAAATTTTGGGTCTTTTCGCTGCTCCCACTCACCTCTACTCTTTTCTTTCAATTTCTCGAGTGAGAGAGTCAAGCCATTGACTTTCTCTGTGAACCTTTAGAGACGTTTTTGCTCTAATCTTGGAATGACGAATCAAGAAGTTAAGGCTGCCCAGGAAGTTGTCCTGAAGTCTGAAGAGCTCGACATAAGGTCAGATTTTCTTGTATTCATGTTTATACCACGTGTTTGGCAATTGGCAAGTTTTTGCTCTCTATCCAGAAAAAGGGAAAACTTGAAAGAAAGTTCTGGGTTGCTAAATTGCAGAAAATTTAGGAGGCCCAAATTCATTTTGTTTTTCAATGATTTCTCTACGCATCTAGCTAATGCCTGATTAATTAAGGTTGCTTTTTCTCTGGTAGGGTCATGCATAAAATAGACAAACAGCTGTTGTTTACGAGATTTAGGTGCGAGGTACCCTTGGGCACTGTAGTTGGTCTTGCGCCTAGTGACATTATGGTGCATTTTTATGAAATTTTGAGCCACAATTCTTTCTGAGGAAATGCATGCTCCAAAGTTTGTGCTATGGCTTGCTAGAATATTCTAGGCACAAGTATGCATTAACTTTTTTGCAAAAGAGTTGGGACTATCTTACTAGAGTTCTCACATAATTGTTCTCATCTGTATATCTACTTCCTCAATCTATGCAGAAGAAGCCCTATATCCATTGCAGCAGCCGTTATCTACATCATAACTCAGCTGTCTAGTGACAAGAAGCCTCTTAAAGGTTGGAAAGCTCAGACTTCTGGGTTATGATTTATGCACTTGCTAACACTGCCTCAATGACTGAACATAAGATAATTGCTATTATTTGCAGATATATCAGTGGCTACTAGAGTAGCAGAAGGGACTATTAAGAATTCTTACAAGGATCTTTATCCTCATCTGTCGAAGATAATTCCCAGCTGGTTTGCCAAGGAGGAGGATCTTAAAAACCTTTGCAATCCTTGAAATGTGTCAAACGTGATGATTATGCTTAACTGCAGATTCTTTGAAATTTGATGCTGCGTTACTTATTGGGGCATTGGAATTCGATTTCTTAGCGAATGCAGGCTGTATTGCAATAGGTGTCCTCACCAGATGCCGTAGCAATGTTCCAGAAGGAGGTGAAATGAGAGCTTAAGTGCAGAAATTCGTTTCGAGTAACCGAGACATGAGGAATGGCTAGACGAAGAAGGGGCTTCAGGCAGCCAAATTTTGTACATGACTAGGATTTTCTGTATGACCGGGGTTCTTGGTTTACCGCAGATCTCGTAAATCGCTAGGGAAGATAATCTCAAATGCTGTGAGTGTTAGGTCCTCTAGGCAAATAATTTTTCAACAGTAGTCTCGATTGTACTGCTCTATCTATTGAAGCAATTCAGTGTCAGTGCCTTGTCACCTCTTATCTATGGACTGAAATATCTAAACCTGTACACAAGCGGCGCAAGTTTCCGGTCCCAACTGTCTCCCTCTCTGAAATGAGTAATCAGTAACCAAGTTTGACGATAGTTTCAAAGATCCACTCACCCCGAACAGCACGATAAAGGGGACAATCAATTGGATGGGCACAGTGAATTCCCTGATGTATGATTTTGTTGAAAATCTGTGTTCTCCAAACTTCAGACGTCGCTGCCATGTCAATTAGTATTTTGTCACTCCATCCCCGTCTATTCATGTGGGAATTTGTGCCTCTGAATTCATTCTTGGGTCGCTCGACTTCTGGAGATGGGAGATAGAGGGCTGGTTTGTACTGGCTGTAGACTCCAAATTTAATGCCGGGTTGAAAAGAGAATTAAGACCAAAGTCCACGGGACTTCATTTTTGTCTTGTCTACTTAATCCACTCGTGAAGATGGATCAAAATGAGGCCTATGCATGTGGTGTGAATGGACGTCAAATGCTCAAACAAGAGTCAGAGATGGAAAAGAGAAATGTCCTAGTCAAACAGCAAGCGTTTTCAAGCCTTCTGAATAAGAAAGACCGTGTCCAAACACCAAGAGGGGAACTTCTTTCATTTTATCATAACCACGTTTTCAACAGATACTGCTGCTTCTTCTGCATACCATCGAAACCCTATTCGCAATTGACGCACAACCCCCTGTTTCCTTTGTAAAGACGGAATGGGCCGAGCAGTTTTGGAAAGCATTTTGAGCTGGAGTCTCAAACATCAAGCACATATCTATCAGCTTCAAAGTGTGAGAATCAAAATGCTAAAAGGATACACAGAGAAATGATGCCTTCAAAGAATAGTTAGTTGCTTAATCAGGGAGGTTGGTGCTATTACACTGACGAAAACTTCCTGAGCTGGTAATATGATTTTATGGATCCGAACAACCCTAATGCTAACACGCAGATCATTGTAATGATCACCAAAAATTAAAGAACTACAAGGGCATTAAGCCTAAACATCAAAGCGACACCTTTCACATATAAGTTAGATGTTATTGTACATCGATTGGGCCGAGTCAACATCCCCCAACAAATCCCAATCCATCCTATGGATTTTTTAGAGAGTGGCCATACTAAAAAATGACTATCTAATCTACATAGCTCCCTACACTGCGATCCCAGTGCCTGTCAAAGCAAGTGCCCACTGTGGCAGTTGCTTCGGCTACGCCATAAGAGAAAATCCGATCATAACTTCCTCTGCAGGCTCGTTACAAAATTTATAGCACCTCGGATGGTACAATGAGCTTCCATCAGAAAGTATTACTAACCTTGCGGGAGCTTTAAATATCATCTTCATCATCATCCTTTGTTTCAGGGTTAGGACCATCATCAAAGCCTGAACCAGGAGCAAGCTCATTGAGGTCAAGAAAACGTCTTTTTGGTTGATCAGCAACTTCCTCTTGGCTTGGGCTCTCAATTCTCTCAGCAGGCTGAATATCTTCTTTTCCTGCTGTATCGGGGTGATTTGCAACAGGACGATTGACTTTGAGTTCCTGCTCATTGCCATTCATTTCTGAATCTTGACTTTCCATTGAATACCCCTCACTCTCAGTTGCTTCTGATTGCTCATTGGATGCATGCCACTTGTCAGGTCTTGCAGTCTCCGTTTCAGATTCTGAAAGCTCATACTGTCGATAGTTTATACGATTCCTCGTCGCCCTTTTACTACGTCTCAGACCTGACTGGAGTTCAACCACTGATCTTAATTTGGTTTCCCTTCGCGTACGCCCAGGCAATTTCTTAGTCTTTCGAGGCTCATCGCTTTCCTCATCACTCATACCCAAGGAATGTTCCTCTTCCTCTTCCTCTTCCTCTTCTTCTTCTGGATTTTCTTCATCCCAACGATACTCCTCATCTCCCTCGGAGCTACTGGATACCCTTCTCTGTTTGCGTTTCCTCAGATACTCCTCGTCATAAACAGCTTCTCCAACTATATCATCATCACTGTCAAAGTCAGCCTCATTATCTGATAGTGCTTCAACAAAGTCTTTCTCCGAATATCTCTGAGGCCTCCGTCTTTGTCTGTAGCGTAATTTTTTAATGATGAATAATTTGATCAGTCAAAAGATATGATGTAAAACCAGATTTTGACCTACCTTCGGTCCAAGTTTTCGGGTTTTTGATCGTCGTCAATGTCATCAAAATCAGGTGACTCAGGAGATACGGCGCTAAAACCAGTGTACGGAGAGGCATGCAAGAGTTCGCTCCATTTACCATTTGTAGAAGCTTCAGGTTTAATGAAAGCACCTTCTCTTCTGTTGATAGGTTCCGGTGAAGGCTGCTTACGCCTGAAAAGCACATGAGAATTGCCATTCATAGTCAGGTTATGGTTATGTATGAAGGTGATATCATAACTAAGGAATATAGCGATGCATAAAATTCAAATTCCATACTTGGTTATCTTGATAGCCTCGTTGATCGATCGGTCATAATCATCTGCAAAATAAATTTAAATGCCCATCAATATGCATGATGGCTTTATCATCATTATGTAAAAAAATTGCATGTCAAATCCATAGTGGAAAAAAAAGAAGAAGAGAAAACACAGCAATTTGCAATTGCAGATAAACCAAATCAATCAGCTTACATAGATGAAAATTCATCTTATGAAATACAAGAGGATTTCAACCACTCAACTAAACTGTTTTAAGTTGAAGTTGACAGTGTCACCAAACATCAAAAAGAAAACACGAGAAACACAGCTCAAAGAAAATATTCCACATACTCAGACAGCACACCATCTGCTACTTATGAGGCAATACAAGTACATTTGAGTAACGAGAAAAGCTGCTTTGGAATACAAAAAGGCATACTCGCCCATTGTGTGGAAGAGTGAAGAGGGTTTGGAAAGTTGAGAACAATAAACCCTTGAATTGCTTAGAGAATGATCCAACATATTTCAGCGATCAAAGTTACATTCATCAGGGCAGTCAGCCGCTTATAGAAGAATCATATCAGCAAAGAGAATTTTCAAGATGGAACTTTGGTGAAAATATGCAAGAATTGCAGGAATGAGACATTGACTCCTTTCAAAAGGAAATATAGCGCACAAACAGGGAGTGAATTGCATCCTACATTAAACTTTGATTTCCAAAAGTTGACAATGCTGTAGAAACAGGACATAGAGAACGAGTGATTTTTATGTTCTTTACCGAAAGTATAGGTGACAGGTTTCCTATCACGAAGGGAGCGTCCAGGAGCAAGCCCATCCATGTTCAAGAAATTATCAAGCAGAAGAGCTTCTCTGTGTTGCTTTTTAAGCAGCCTCTCTTTCCTCTGTAAATCAAGCAGTTACATTCAAAAAATTACCAACAGATAAGAGGATGACACAGCAACATCCTGGGATGAACAAGTACTGGAAACACAGGTAATTTGGAACTGTCCAGACATTGAAGAGGCAATATTGCCTTGACCAGGAAAAGAGTTGCAGTACCTTGTGAACTCTTTCAATCTCGGGAAGCATGTCTATCTTCAACTTTTTCCCCAACGACACCTCTGTCCTGTTTTTACTGGAGAAAAGCTTCTCCTGGAACATATTGCTTATGATAAGACAGTGCAGCAGAAACTGACGAAGGTGGGAAAACATAAATTTCACATGCATAGCATTTGCAACAGATGAAGCAAATCTAACTTTTGACTTAAAAGAACATAGGAGTTCCCATTTCTTTTCACATGCATAGCATTTGCAACAGATGAAGCAAATATACTTTTGACTTAAAAGAACATAGGAGTTCCCATTTCTTTTCCACCATCATTGCTCCGCCTAATTGGCTGAGGGTCCACTACATAGTCAGATAAAAGAACCATCTACAATTGGTTAACTATTCTAACCCAGGAATATAACCATAGATGCCTTTTGTAACTCACGGATACATCTTGAAATTCATCCAAATTGGTTGCAACTGTTTCCCACTGGTATGATGCAATGGGGATGACCTGGGAACCCCTAGCCTTTGCTCGTTTAACCTCAACTTTCCTTATCTCCCTGTAGAGTCGATGACCAATTATTGGATCATCTTCATACCTACACCAATGTCAAATAATTCTTACAAAATTTGAAGTATAGAAGTTAAAATATAACACTTCACTACTTATGCATGAGAACAAACTATGACGGATCTTGGCGGTGCAAGCATGTATTGAGAAAATTTCCCACACAGCACAGAAAATAAACCAGGCGCAAAAAAATAAACCACGTGCAAAGACAAATCAGTAACATGGGGAACTGGATGGATGATAAGTTCAACCACTCACCAATAATGGACTCCATTTGAATCTCCTCCAATTCGCTCCTTACGGAAAGCTGAAAGGTGAATGCCATGCTTCATTGAATTTTCAATGAAGCTCCGGATATCTTCTTGCTGCAAATAACATAAGAAGTTTACTTCACTAGTCCTGTCTACACTGAAAAGACAAAATATATAAACAAAAGAACATATCAACTAGATGAATGGAAAATACAGAGTCCAAAACGTACTCAGGTCTGACCCATCATTACCCTAGGGCCTATCTCTAGAAAGGATGGAGACACTCAAGTAACATCTGAACATTTGACAGCCAGACCAATATCGCATACATTACCTTGCTTCACCCCAACCCCCCCTCAAAAAAAAAAAAAGACGACCCTTTTAAACAGAACAACTATTTACAGAACCGGGGGAAAAAAAGAAGCTAGATGAAGGGTTCCTTTATACAAACATCATAAGTGCCAAAATTAAATATACGTAAATTCACTATGGAGTTATGACATATCTAGGCATTTCACAATGTAATCTGACAATATCCGACAATATCCTTATTCTATTTGAATGAACTGCATCAGACATAAATGAAAGACCCAGCGACTTTCAGCCCGTCCTCAACCATACCCACTAGCATTAGTTTCATCGAATCAAATTCAGAAATTCTGCATGGTGAACTCAAAGAATTCAAGGTAAAATCTTGAAAGTAATAAGAAGAGAGAACAACTAAGTGATGATACAACTTTGTCTCAGTGCAACACATAGAAAAGTCAATTAGCTGTGCAAGTCTCACTTAACAACTTTCTAGATCTTTTGGTGAGAATAAAAGTGGCTGTAAAAGAAGCTGCATCCCATCTTATCAATGGGATCAAAGGCTCGTGTGTAATACATCCAGGAGGGAAACCACCTTTGTATTTGATATGGTCAAGCTACTTGTAACAAGAAACATCAACAGCAAGAGAGTAATCATAACCAACAAACCTGAATAAGAAAAACTGCGCCTTTCTTAGGTACATCCCAGATATTCCAAGACGGAAGCGACTCGAGAATGATCATATATAATGATTGAAAGGAATAAAACAAATAATATATTTGATATTCTCGCTTCAAAAAACAGAATTCACAGACCACAACCAAAGAGACAACTACAAAGGACTGAGCAGGTATGGTCTCCTATGCTAAAAGTAAGGTAATTCACCACCCACAATACTTTCACACCCAATGGTAACATTATCTTCTAAAGCCTATTTACCAATGAGATGCCATTGGCCATGCATGTATTTGATATATCATTTCTCTAGAAGTACTTCAGAGAGATGAATAAATATTAGCAAGCAGAAGAGTATGCAGCAGGATGACATTATTCATTATCATGACTAAATGGATACCTCTACACGAATGTCACATAATGCTTTAAGGATCACCACACGGACTCCGGGGTCAAGAGATTTATAAATTTCAACCTCAGTCCTGAAAAATCAACTCAACGTAATAAGATAGAATCAGAATATACTCCCTAACTAAGTGCAGAAAAATTTAATGCATAAACACTCACCCATGTGCCGCAACAATGGGTAACTCCCCTTCTGCAACCTGTAAAAGCTCAAATTAACTTCAGAGGCTAAAAGACAATACTACATGTGAACTGTTGGTTAAAAGTAATAGTAGGTTCGAATTACCCAATGCCACCAGTCTCTCAACTTTCTGCACAAGACAGTAACCCAGGTATCACGTGTAAGTGCCATCCTTGTAATTGGAGGGATTGCCTACAAACGGGTTAAGATTTAAGCACAACTAGACACGGTTCAGTACCATGAAAAAGTTACCAAAAATAGCAGAAGGCACAAAAGGAAAAAACAGCCTCCAAAATGTAACTGCAGATTAATTTCTATCAAGCAAAACATCTAGCAATTAACTAAAGTCACTTGCACTCAGCTTCACCCCTCAGCGCCGCCACTCCTTAATCATAATGTTTCATCCATCGCCCTGCTCACTCTACAAAAAAAACTTAATCCCTGGACAAGAAATCTTGCCTACTTCTCTCAACCCTCACAATTAAAATGATATTAGACTAAAAACTGTATAAGGCTGATAAAACCAGAGTTCCTACATTCCCAAATTATGGCAGATTTTTAAGGAACAAATAACACACTTGATGGATTTCTGGCTAACAATACATTTCTGGGCAATTGCACCAAGAAGATAGTGTAATACTTCAATGGCCAGTCAGATTCCATGTGACTAACCAACTAAGATTCAGGCAACTTGACTTGGAAAGCGCATTACAAGTTCGAGCACCTCAATGATCTCCCCTAATGTAAAAAACTGCGACCTTGACAAGAAAGCACCAACCTTCAACAGAGGCATGTGTATATCCCCCAATGTGTCATTGGGTGTGAGCAAAGCCGTTTCAAACTCTTCCGCAGAAAACTCCACCGAGATATTCAACAAAGGTCTAAAAACCTGCGCAAACCAAAGCCAGAATAATCAAAACCTCCCCACAAGAAGAACAATAAAAACAAAAACTTTGTGAATGAGCTCACACACATGCAAAAAATTAAGTATCGAAGCCAATTCCCACATGGACCGGAGGCTCCACCGAGGCAGCTGGGCCGCCTCCGGAGCAGCCACAAGCGGTGTGACGATTCTGCTGCTGGCACATTGCGTTGGCGACTCATCCTCGCACCGCTCGCGCTCCTCCTTCTTCGCAGCCTTAGGCCTCCTCTCCGCCGGGCCCTGCTGCTGCAGCTGCTGCGCAGCCTGGAGCCTGGAGGCAGCCCTAATCGCGCACGCCCGCGCCGGCCTCCCGCTCCTGGTGGGGACCACGACCGTGCCGTTCTTCGCCTCGTCCCCCTGCCCCTTGCTCCCGCCGTCGCCCCTGGCGTTCGGGGCCGCGTCCGCGCCGGAGCCCAGGTTCTCGCCCCGCGAAGGAGGGCGGTCGGGGGAGGATCGGTCGGAGGGGATCGGAGGGGGCGGTTCCGAGGACATGGTTGGGGGAGATCGGCGGAGGGTTTAGGGAAGTTAGGGCCGGGATTAGGCGGAGAAGATCATGGCGAGGTCGAGCTCCGTCGAGGGGTTAGGGAGGGAGAGATTGAGGAGAGAAGGTGAAGACCACCACGCGCGCGGGACAGGAGAGTGGGGAACGAGGAGCGACTTTTTGCTGCTTCTGTAAGTGAAATTTGAAGAGGGAGAAAGAAGAGAGAGGGACGGAGGGTTGAGCCGAAAGAGACGAAGGGGCGAACAGGAGGAGGACGAGAGTACCTGAAATTCGTATTTGCCATTTCTTTTTCCTTTTCTTTTTGTTCTTGCTGATATATCGATTTTAAGGAGAAAAATTTGAAGTAAATCTTATTTAAAAAAAGGTATGAAGTGACATAATTATCTTTAAAAATAATTTGATTAAGGACATTTTCTGAATTTTGTATTTTCTGAAGTTTTTCCTTTTTTTTTTTTTTTTCTTTCTTTTTCCCCTTTCTTTATCACCGATGGTTGATCTTAGGTGATGATCATGAGTGTCATCTACCGTGAGGGCTTAATGAGGCCACCCTTAGCTGTCGAGGGTTGGTGTCGCAACTCTTGCCCAAGCGAGCCGTTGCAAGCCTTGCCCAAGCAAGGGCCAACCACCCTTGGGCAAGGTGGCTCATGAGGATCGACGGCTCTTGCCAACAAAGCAATAACGAAAAAAAAGGAAAAATTAAAAGAAAGATAACTAAATAGTGAAAATGCCCTCATGCTTTGAAATAAAAAAGATAGTTCAAACACTTATTTGAAACGAAATCCATTTTAGACTTTTATTTTAGAAAATAAGGACACTTCAAGTTATTATTTAGAAATTCCCCTTGATTTTTTAAATATGATGCCCCATATTTTGTTGCTCGCCTATTTAAATAGGGTTTTATTAACGGGTATCTTGATATACTAATTAAATTTACTAAATATAAAAAATATATAATTCTGAAAACATTGATTATTCGTATCTCGAAAGCAATTGGTACATTAAATAGTTATTCCTTTTTGTTTATTTAATTATTTATCGAGCGCTATTGAACGCTTTTAACAAAAATTCAAAATTAGATATGTATTTTCTTTTCTAAACTTCCTCCATAAAGAAGTAATTTCCCTTTGTGAGGGCAGTTAGGTAAGACTATTTGAAAAAAAGACAATAATTTATTTTGCAGATTTAATAGAAAGAAATTGATAATTTTTTTTATTCATCCTATTTTTAATTATTTTCTCTATCTTTTGCTTTGCCTTTTTGTAGAGCGCATGTTGAACTCATTGCCTTTGTGCATTTTTCTTTGGGTTATTGAAGTATCGGGGGGATATGGGTAGATCGTAGATCGGGTCACGACATGGAGATGCACATGAAGGAGAAAAAGAGAGACAAAAATTTCACAACATTTTTGAATGCATGATCGGGGGACAAACCCATCGGTGGCTTGATTCATCTCTTGGAGTGTGGTTTACACAATTCACATCGCGTCCTTCTTGATGAATGAAGTTTATGTTTTTGTCCCTTTTATTTCGAAACCCCATCATCTGTAACTGAATTTCTCGTATCATTATTGATTGACCTTCTTCGACTTGAGGTCTAATTAGTTGGAAAATTATCCAAAAAATCATAAACCTTTTGATGTGTTGCCATTTAAGTTCATTCGATCAATTTTAGTTAGAAAATCACTAATGTGGATACTTTTAATATTATTTCAATATTTTTGAATTTTTTTAGCCACAAAATTGCCCGAGACCTCGTGATGGTTTGTAGAGAGAAAAAGAAAAAAAATTAAAAAGTAAAATAGAAAAAAGAAAAAAGGGAAAAGTATAAACAAATTTTTTTAAAATATTAACAATTGTCAACGTCGGCGTCGATCGTGCCACTTAGGACGGCCAACATTCACGTCGGTGATTTTCGATCAAAAATTTTTGGATGGACTAAATTGACAAAATGTGAAAAGGTCTAGGATTAAATTGACAAAATTAAAAAATTTATAACTAAATTAGCTAAAATGAATTTAAGATTTTTTAAACAATTTTTCCATAATTACTCGTCTTGGTTAGGTAGATAATTTGACCTGGCTTAAGTATGTTTTGCAATCCATCCTCTCTCTTTGGCCTTGTCGGTAAATATGTTTCTTGAGGCGCAATCTTCTTAGGTAATAATAAACGTTTTCCTTTTCCTTCTGGTCGGATCTCTTCCGACCCGGCCCGGTCCCTTTGTTTGGGCCAACATGTCAATGTTTGCATGCAAAAGGCCCAGTTAACCCCACTGCCCAACTGACTTTAGCAGTCCATATTCTTCTGTGAAAACATGTCATATGCGCTTTTTTTTAAACATAGTTCAAAGAAATTTTCACGATCTTGAAGCAACTCCCGGCAACATCGCCTCGAAGAACACTGATATGCAAGCAAAATTGGAACTCACACTCGGTCGGAATCGCCGGAGAGCGTGCATTTGCGTGAAATTACAACGTTATTCGGGCCACAGGAAAAGGCTATACGTTGCCCCAGAGGAATAAACACAGAGAGGCAACTAGGCACACCAAACTGCTGTATCTGTGGACCAACAGGTTTGCACCCGAAGGCTGTGTGCTCGGACCTGGGGTCGATACGTCGGTAACATTTTCTTTCGGGCAAGTGTAGCTGCAGCGACTTGGGCGGACGACCCTATATACCCCATTGTAAGCCAGAACGTAAATGTCCTTGCGATTGTCTTCCCCGAAAGAGTAGACGTAGTCCAGAGACGGAAGAGAGCTTCCTTGCACGGAGTCGCACTTTATAGGCGAGTCTTTTGCGCAGCTGAAAGGTATCTGACTCGAAGTAAAGTTGCCGCTATTCTCCGGAGTCTCCACGGCCGCCCAGAGCGCTCCAGCGTATAAGTCCGCGTACAAGTACCTAAAAAACGCGCGACATTTTAGTTAAGTGGTCCTTTCTGCAATAGCTTGTAGACCAAGACATGCTATACAGGACATCCCCAATGAGTACGAAATAAAGACATCCACAATGAGAACCAGATACAGAACATCAAATGCAATTCGACGGGCATCTCTACTAACCTTCCATACATGCACGGATCGGTGGTTGACCGATAAAAGTAGCCGCCGGTAATGGACGCGGACCCTAGCTTGTTATTAACCTGAGAATGATTATACCCCAGCACAGGAAATATAGTGTTTATCGCCTTTACCGAAGTATTTCCTTCAGAGGCGTAATGATAGAGACCCTCGTAAACATGCCAGCCATAGTTTCCGCCCTTGGTGATTAGATCGACCTCTTCATATGTATCCTGTAGATTACGATGATCGATTTCAAGATTGGTTCCAGAGACAGTCTTGAAGTGCCTATCGGTCAATTAGCACCCTAACCATATACCAGACAGTTTCTGAAAGAACCCCAGCAAAGAAAAACTTAGTTCAGTTAAGAGGAAGTGTTTAGCACGAAGCCGGAGGCAGAGATGTGTTACATTGGTTTTGCAAGTGGCCTTTAGCAAGTAACTATGGCATACACCCAGAAGCAACACTTTCCCGTCGAGACGGTTCTTTTTGGACAAAAATACGAGTGCTAGTTAAAGATGATGAATGTGAAAACATCTCTAACCTGCCCAACATCTCCACACATAAAATAGGAAGGCCTCGCCGCGTCAAAGCTGCAACGCCATGGATTTCTCATCCCCAGAGTCCAGATCTCAGGCTGCAACTCGTTATCTTCGGTGAAGGGATTGTCACGGGGTATAGAGTAGTTTCCCCACAGACCAAGTTTGCTTATTTCATCAACACCTAAAGCATATTACAAGTAGCAA
The DNA here is from genome assembly GCA_021437795.1 of Rhodamnia rubescens. NCBI lineage: Eukaryota > Viridiplantae > Streptophyta > Magnoliopsida > Myrtales > Myrtaceae > Rhodamnia > Rhodamnia rubescens. The sequence continues at coordinate 4,659,124 of JAILYA010000002.1, read as the reverse complement.
CTCAGACAATAAGCCTGAAACCTACAATCCACAGCTTGGCGTGGTGAAATGATGATGGCATCAAGGTGGGTTTGGAAAAAAGCTAGGTTGATTTAGCAACGTATTCAAAAGAAGGTGATACTGCAGATGTTGTCACTCACTGGGGAAGTTATCAACATCAAGCCTCATGATCTTCCCGAGCAACGACTTTTTGTTCTGGGAAAAGTTGTAGGGGTCGCCCGAGTTATTAGGCGAGCCACCATCTCCCATCATGAAGTATAAGTACCCATCGGCGGGTCCAAAGAGGATCTGTCCTCCGTGATGAGCGGTGAATGGAAGGCCCATAGTAAAGATCCTTCTCACTTCGATCGGTTTGGCACTCTTTGCCTGGAAAAAATGACAGGAGATTGATCACGTAACTGTCCCTTAAAAAGCAACAACGTAAAAGAAGTCAAGGTTGATGTATGTACCATAGAAGGCTGAGATGCAGAACCATTAGCAGAATATTCCGCGATGACAGTTTGGTATTGGCACGGTTGAGCGCCACTATCGGACGGTAGCTTCGAAGGGTCACAATTCACATCTGAATTACATGAACATCTTCCTGTACAACCGGCCCACTTTGACTTATCGCAATTGAACGAAGCAAACAGCCGGCCATTCGCTGCAAAGTATGGATGGAATGCAATACCCATCATCCCAAACTGTGTGTCGAAATGAACTTCATCAGTCAGGTCTAAAAAGGGGCTTGACTCATCGATCTCCAAAGATCCTCCTGATCCCTGCTCGGGAATTGTAGCGAGCCAAATATATCCCTTCTGGTCAGAGAAGAAAGCGCGGTTCGACCCGTCAGGATGGGCGACCATGTCAAGATATGACCCATTCCCTATCTTCTCAAGGCACAACCCCTTTGGAGGGCTAGGTGCTTCTGTGCTATTCAGCTTAACAGCCTCACCATCGAAACATACGGATTCATTAAGTGATGCTCCACCAAACGCCCTGCAGAAATCTCCTTTGGACTGCCAAAGTGAAGTCAGTTTAGTGAAGTTGGCATTGACTGGTAGTCCGGCTTGTCCTTGTAAGGAAGGCACAAAGGGTGAGTTGAATATCGATATGTCTCGACATGTATCCCATACTCTGGAGCAGAAGTCAGTCGCTGCTTGGTCGGACTGTGATGAATTAGCTGAAACAGTCGAATTGCACAGGATTGGAACTGGCCTAGGCACGATATCTACTGTAAATAACTCGGCTGAGAAAGGATCACATTTCTGTGAGCCGCAATAGAGGGTAAATGAATGAGTCTAAAATTTTATGGAAGATTCACTGACAGCAATAAAAAGCAAATCGAGTAAATTTCAGAGAGTGACGTTAGATGAAATTTTCTCATCATGGACTAAGTGAGTATCATGATACATGAGAGGAAATCACGCGTACTTTCTATATGCGAAACTTTGACTAGGTTATGACCAATGGCTCAGTGAGCATCATGAGAGCTACTGCATTTTCAATCCACTATTCGACCACGAAAACAATCATGTTGCCCGAAAGTCACTATTCAAAATGCCTCATTAGAACTTCTCTTGGAAATCAACGTCCTTATAGAGATGTGCAAAAATTTCTCAATCGCAGTATGTGTGCAAAATCTCAGCTTCCATTCAACAGCCAACTGGCAATTTTAGCAGGGCAGGGGTTGCATAGGGCGTACCGCGCAGAGGATCGATTTCAAAATCGAAGCACAAGCAGAGCCGGACACGTTCATAGCTTGAAACTGCTTCTGCAGTTGCGTATCTTCAGTGGAGTTGCAGCATGTGCTTCCATTGTAAGGGCAGAATGTCAACGGGGTGGTCGGGGTACTTGGCGATCCTATTAGCATCACAGGAAGATATCAACAGGATTCAGACAACTAAGCATCTCTTGCACAAAAGTTCATGGTAAAAGCAAATCACGAACTTTGAAAATGCAAAGAGTAAAAGAAAGCAAGGAGAGAGAATCTGAACTCACTTGAATCAGTGCATAGAGGAAGAGAAGCTGTGGGACTCGGAAACATCAGCAGGGAGCTAGAAACCAGAATGACAAGAGCAAGAAGACCACCCATCATATACCAGAATCTCCAGAAACCAAAACAAAGTTGGTTTTTTTCACATCACCCTCTGCACTTTATAGACACCCAGTGGAAGATATGGAAGGAACACAGCTCCGAATTGATAATTGGAAACATTTTTTTTTTTTTTTTGGTTAAGTAAGTATGTAACAATTGGAAACATTTATCTACAGAAATACCAAAACTTTGGGAGGTTTGAACATTCTGAGCACTGCCCAACTACTCTTATCTTCCTTTATTTCACTCCATCATTGACCGAATCTCTCTCTCTCTCTCTCTCTCTCTCTCTCTCTTCTACATACTCTCTTGAGAACAGCATCCAGAAGGGGCAGATATAAACTATTCTTGCTGTCTCTTTAGCCAGAGCTGCTTCTTTCTCTCTCTCTCTCTCTGAGTCACGACTCACAAGCCCTTTAAGATTTTTTCTTCTGTCCAAATCACTGGGCGAAAACAGATCACCATAAAGACTTTAAAATTAGAGACAGAGCTGGTGCCGGGGAGACTCCACAGTTGACTTTTTACATGATTAAATCTCCTTTTTGCCCTTTTCAATCCAAGAATTCAATTGGGGGTGGTTGAGAAGGAACCCTCCCCAGCCGGATACTCAGCGCCAAGTGGGCATGATAAATCTTCGTTGGCTTCTTGTGTCCTGTGTTGTGACCACAATTCATCGCCTCTGTTCTGTGAGCTCAAACGGTAATTCACTTTCACAAGCCCAAAAAGACATAAACGCACTTCAAGAAAATTTCCAAATGTGTACAGAAACACAATACACAAACCCCACTCGCACTTTGCGTCAAACAGTGGGCAAAAACCAAGACTTTCGCATGTCATGATGATGACATAATCTCCTTTTCTTGCTAAATATGCACAAATACAAAAAGAAGAAGAAGAGGAGACATGCCCGTGCGTGGAAACAAAAGATTGTTCTTGCATATGATTTGATTCTGTTCACAGCGACAGATACGATTGTAAAAAGGATCTCTCCTTTTGTTTATGTTTTTGCCTGTTTTTCACGGCCTCACAGGACCAAATGGGAGGACAGAGAGATAGGGCAAAGAAAGTGAAAACGAGAGCCGTGCCTGTCCGGGAAGCTCTTCTAGATAGAACTTAAAAATGGTCGTCACATGCACATCATCACTGCCAGACAACACTTCTGCACGTCTGCAATAAATGGTTAATTAACCTAAGAGTCAAGCTTTGATGTCTCCTATCAACTTAAGCGAGGAAGCACAGAACAGAAGAGAAGGTGGCGTTTTGTAATGACCCAGATGACCATTTCTTCCATTTTCGCTCTTCGGCTCACAAGAGAACGAAGAAGAGGAACAGCTGTTCTTCTTGGCCTGTCCTCATGCGAGGATTATTAGTGAAGGAAGAATTTTGTTCAGATTGGCAAACTATAAAAGAAAAAGATGGAAAAAACGGTTTTTGAAGCTTTGGCTTTTGAGACGGAGACGCTTTCTTCATTGCACTCTTCACATTGTCTCGAGAAGTTAGAAAGTCACCATTATGTCGTTGTTCTGTTGAGGTCGTGTTTGGTAACGTGTGTAGCTTTCAAGACCGGGACTAAATTAGAGCAACATTCTTTCTTCCGACTCTTGTCAGATAAGTAGTGATTTGCAAATTACAAGGTAGGGGCGAGCAGGGTCGAGGGTAGAACCATGAACGAGGCGGAATTCGCCATAGGAATCGGTTTGACTCTAGGTTCCCATGATTATAGGTCCAGTTCTTGGTTAAAAAAAAAAAAATGAAACCAATACTGTGAGGTTCGATTCTCAATTCCTAGGTAAGAACCGAACCGAACCGGAAATGGAGAACCTTTTTTATGTTACGTGTTTTGAACTTTTTATTATTTATTTTAATTTACAAATTTATTTTTTAGGAATTGTTACTATTGACATATGGGGGTTTTTATTGTCGCATTCACCTTCATTTTACTTAACTAAAATTGAAACAAAAAAGGAAGGAAAAAAGCTGGCCTGTTCCAGGGTTTTGGCCGGTTTTCGAGTAAGCCCCGAAACCAACCATGGAGTCGATTAACGGGATAGATTTTAGATTCTAAAAAATCGGGGAACCCAATCGCTACTTGGTAGATTTCAAATCTCAAGTGCAATCTTGATTGGCCCTAAAACCGCTTACCTCTGTTACAAGGTAATAAGAGGCTGCTTTTCCAAGTTACAAACAACAAACCGAACTCTCATCTTTCCCCTTCGTTTGACTTTCGGGTAGCTCTTTATACTCAAGTTCAAGTCACCGAATATGTTTATCTCGCAAGATACTAAGTAAGAAAGATCATGTGAGAACATAACTAACTTAGGCTAATATGTCTACGTTCAAGGACAACAAAGTCCACATTAACCCCACCAATGGAAAGACGGCCATGTTGTTTTTCACAAGAAGGTTCTAAATTCTGATGCTTTTGTCTCTATGAGAGTCAACCGGACAGATGGGGCCATTTGGAAAAACACGAGTCCAATGTAATTGCCGTGGCAACTTGCATTGAATTGAATCGAGCTCTCTTCCTGGTCAGCCCTTTTTCGTAGTTAATGCGACACCGACGCCCTCCTTGGACTTTCCGTTTCGCCCCGGCTTAATCGCAAAGCGTCGTCCACCGCAAACCACCTTTTTTTTTTTTCCACTTTAATCAATGATGTTTGGATTTTGAGTTTGACCTATCAAGTTCTGTGTTTCTTCTCGTTTCGAGAATGCAAAATTCATTGAAAACTTCATAATAAAGAAAAATATTTTCCATAAATATCATTCATTTCACATCGAGAACGCATCAAATCCTTGTAACATTGCCAATATATAGGCTTGTGTATAAGTCTTTATGGCGAATTCCAAATGAAATAAATGAACTACTTCGTCTTTTTCCTGTTTCTTTTTTTCGCTAGAAAATAGATAAATGAGAATGGAAACCATAAAACTTTACACCGTCTCTCAAATTACCTCAGCAATTTAATTAGTAGCTGATCAATACTGAACAGATAATGGAAAGATCAATTGCCTTCAGTTCGAATGAGCAAAATGAGTAGATAATTCTAATGGGAACAGAATCTGAACTGCATGTCTCCACTTCTCCCTACCACAAAGCGAGCGCGATCATCTGGCGACCCAAAATAAGTTTGGCAGTAAAGAAGGACCCACCGATGCAAGTAGCGCTACTTCGATAGCATTCAAGACTGCTGTACAGAAGTTAACAAGTACTTGCGCGAAGCCACATACCCCATAAATTGCCAGTTTTAAAAGTTCTCCCCGTGCCTTGGATCTTGGAAAACAAAAGCTGCTACCGCCTTTTTTAACTGTCTAGTGCACCAAGTGCTTTCATGTCCTCCAAGAAAGCCGTGTACGAGTCATCGATGCTCTTGGGAGCAGAAGAAGATGAACTAACAACCTCTGGCTTCACAACTGTAGGAGTCGCGGGTCGCGGGGCCACTACTGTCGTTGGGATTGCTGGCTTTGGTTTTGACTTTGGAACCACAGACTGTCGCCTCACCCGAACAGATGCAGGAACCTGTTGCCACATGAATATGCTCAGCTAAACTACCAAGTAATGAATATGACACAGAAGGCCAGAAAGGAAGATGCAACGATAGCAGTGAGCAGAGGAGAATGGACTAACCATGGCCGTAAGTTCTGGCGTGTGCTGAGCAAGTGGCCTTTTAACAACAGTTGGGGCTGCTGACTTCACGTATGATGGCTTCGGGGGTACAGGTGGCCTAACAGCAGCGAGATCATCTTCTAGCAGAGTGGGTGGTGGACCGGGTGGAAGCGGGGGCCTCAACATCAGAGGGGCTCCAGGTGGAGGGCCATATGGTGGCCTTGGAAGCAAGGGAACCATCATTCCTGGTGGGACCCCCTGGTTGGGAAGCCCAGCAGCAGATAATGGTGGCCGCATATCTGGTGGAGGTGGCGGCGGTCGGAAACGTGACATGCCAGGTGGTAACACATCAGGCTGCATGGTTGGCATCATACCAGGTCTAGGCACTGGCTGTTGTTGCCTTGGAGGAGGTGGTGGTGGTGGGACCAAGTTAGTGACATCCTTGTTGTCGGAAGGAATACTGACTTCATTTTCAGTTGAGCCCTCAGATGGATTACCTGCAGACTTCGGCGGCAATCCTGGAGGAGGTGGTGGTAATGGAAGCATGGCAGATACCTTCAGTTGAAAGAAAGGAGGACAGGTAAACATTAAATTCCATTCATGTTTGTCACTAAAGCACGAGAAATAGCAAGAATATCCAAGTTAGAGTAAAGACTGGTGCATGCTAGTATCCACATATTGCTTCTAAGCTTTAGATTTCGATCTCCATCAATTTCAGATTAATGGCTTAAGCATACTAGTCAATCTCACTACTCGTACACATTTATAGGAAGAGTTTACCTGAGTATCCTGCATGAGAAATAGCAAGAATATCCAAGTTAGAGTAAAGACTGGTGCATGCTAGTATCCACATATTGCTTCTAAGCTTTAGATTTCGATCTCCATCAATTTCAGATTAATGGCTTAAGCATACTAGTCAATCTCACTACTCGTACACATTTATAGGAAGAGTTTACCTGAGTATCCTCAGGTCCCTGGTGATCTGCTGACAATGTAGATAAAATTCTATCATTTACCCCAGGAGGAGGTGGCTGAGCAGATTGTTGCGGAGGTGGAGGCGGCGGAGGTAAAGGGCCAGGTGCAACTGGTTCTTTAGGTGGTGGACCAGGAGGAGGAGGGGGACCTGGGGGTGGTGGAGGCAAAGGAGCACCGCCATTGGTGGCAGCAGGCCTTGGTGGCAGTGGAGGAGGAGGGGGTAGAGGCAGAGATGTGTCTAAGGCAGGGGCATCACCAGAGGCTAATGGCAGAGGAGGAGGTGGTGGAGGAGGAGGGGGAGGAACTGCAGAAGGATCATCCTCTGCGCCTGAATTAGATGACGATGCACCCGCAGAAGTGCTTGCAGAAGCAGTAGATAATGGAATTCTCGGTCCTGCAGCACAAAGTTGCTAACTCAGAAAAATGACAAGGGAGCATGTAAAAGCAAGGAACGAGAACAAAACCAATACCTATTGATGATTTAAACATTGGGGGCTTCCCAGGTGGCGGGGCTCCTGTAGGATTGAGAGTAGGATGATAGTATACAGAATCCTGCACCAAAAATGAAGATCATGTCAGGGGTGTAAATAGAAAAGGGTCTAAAGTTTCAAATTACTTATAAATTACCTCAGGCTTGGGGTGCTTGACTCTCTCTTCATCTGCACTTGCCCTCCTTCGAGGGGGTCCCAGATGGCTGCAAAGCCAAAAAACTCGCTATTTCTAGAGAAGGCATTTCTCAATACACAAAAATAAAGACTATATATATATATGAGAATGTGCAAATTAAACAAACAAACACAGCCTACCTAAACATGACAGGGGTTTCACCCTTTTCACGCATCTTCTCTTCATATTCCTGCACAATAACACAAAAGAGCCCACTCATTACTGGTGGCCAGATTTTTAGGTTACTTGACACTATATTCCATTTTAAAGATGGTACAGTAAAAGAATATTGCGAAAAGAGAAGATAATCTGATGGAGAGAACATCTGAAAAGAAAAGAAATGCTCAACCATCTGATTACATTTCAAAGAACTTCCACGCATCAATAATGAAAAGGGTGAAGAATGCTCCAATTAGATTGTCCCATTTCTCCATCAACTTTAAAATTCACCCAATAAGTCCGTGAACAATTCTTAAGCAGCATCTCACCCAAACATCAACATCGTCAAATTAGTATCTTCATCCTCTCTCATGTATTCGACAGCAAAAAGGTACTGCCAAGTACTAATTTAATTGAAAAGGAAAGAATTACTCAAAATACCACCCGTTAAAGGCATCATCATCTTTTCAAATAGGTATTAATAGCGAGATTTTCATGTTACCGCTTGTGACAGCTAAATCACCTCTCCGAACAACAATCGTCTAGCCAATCATCCAATTAGCTTGGAGATATGCAAAAAATAGGAATCCCTTCCTCAGAGCTGATTAAATTAATAGTTAAAAAGGGATTACCCAGAGACTCAGTAGCCAGATTCATACCAAGGACCACAAGAACTATATCACAAGCTGTCCATCAGTCTTGTCTATTATCCTGTAAATAACACGACGCTCTCAAGTTCTAATGTTTACAAAGCCGAATATAACAAAACTGAAATATAAAATTGACTTTTATAGAATAAGGCCACACCTGCTTTTCCTTCTGCCAGAATGTCTCAATTATATCATATTTTTTATCAAGCATATGCTGTTTTAGTTGGAGATTTATACAGTTATAATTTGCATCAAAACTTAGTCCATCAAATCGTGATGTTAACTAAGAACATGAGCAAAAAAATTTAGCATTTGCCAATGGACATAGAGAAAAGTAAAAACAAACAAAAAGGGAGGTAAGGGAAGCATAACATCATCAGCAACACCTGTCCTGAGAAATTTTCCTCTACCTCATGTCTCTGCTATCCTCTACCAAAACAAACCAATTGTCAATTCATCCAGCAGAGACACAAAGGGCAGGAAGAAAACATAGGTTCATCCCTACAGATCATGTCCTAGGATTTTGTATCACAGATGGAAGTAGGAAGCTACATACAATTGACAGCAACAACCCCCCATTATATGGAATGCAAGCATGCTTAGCACAAACTTTAGTAAAAAAAAGCCATGGTTTGGAGGAAGGAAAATCATTCCACATTCTTGAGCATAAATTTTAAAATAAATTATCTAATTATTAAAAAAGTGATTGGCTACCAAGACGTCCACTCAATCACAAGGCAAAGCATCTATATGTCAATCAACGCACTAGCTTCGCTTGGATTTTTTTTATGAGATAAAAATGCATTGATAGGGAAACTGTTCAAGTATATCACTAACAATACAACAACAGGAAATAGAGATTGAAAAGATAAACCTTCTTAAAAAAAAAAAACAATTGCAGGAGGAATCTTGAGTTATTTCTTTGCCACGATGAAAGATATAACTACAGAAGCATAACATCATCCAGGAGAATATTTAATCAAGTCCTGGAATTCCCTGCAATTCCTATGAACTTGATTGTTTACTTGAAAACATTGGACTTCACAATTTTACAATTTTAAAGAAACATGAAAGAACATGAATATACATACCTTTCTCTTCTTTAGAACAAGATTAAGTGTGTCTTCCAGTTGTCTCTTCCTGTGCTTTCTAGCTTTATCCAGAGCACCATCAGCTTCTGCAACAATAACAAAAAATGTGAACTTGACCTATCAGGAGAGGCTATGAAAACAAGCTGCAGCCACAAATCAGAAAGAAAAAAGAATTTACATTGAGAGACAAGACAAGCACAAGGATGAAAGTCTACAAAGACTAACAGAAATGTGCCAAATGCCAAACTCTCTTCCCTCGTCAATAAGATGTACAAAACCCAAGCAAAGATTTAAGACAGGCGAAAAAACAAAAATCGAAACAGAAAGAGAGGGTAATAAAATATTTGTTGGGACACCAAGCCTATCTAGTAGGGGTGATCGGTTCCCGGTCCGGTCCGTTTCCCGGGCGGTCCAATGGAACCGGTAAACTATTCAATGTCTCATGATATCCCAAAACAACACAACAAAGAATCCAAACGCCCACTGTCCAAGCTCTAAAGTACAACAACTGAGAAGCAAAATGACGAGGCATCAAAAATTTATGAAGCAGCCTATGTTTTGCTGTCCAACATAGGCTGCTTCATTTTTTTCCTCACAGCAGCGACATTCTCCCACTCCTATCATTTGCATAAATGTTGGACAAGGTCTGAGAGAGACTAGGGGAAGAAGAGGGCAGGGAAAGAAAGAATACATTTTGGTTACGTTTAAGAAATTAAAAAAATAATAAAATAAAATCTTTCGGTCCGGTCCTGTCTGATACCGCTGGAACCGGAAGCGGACCGCCCGGACACCGGTTACAATTTTGAGGACCAAAGAACCAAACCGCCTTCCTCTAGAACCAAGAACCAGACCATCGGTCTAGTCTGTGTGGTTCCCGGTTCGGTCGGTCCGACTTGCTCACCCAAACTATCTTTGCTCAAAAGAGTAGTAGTTTGTCACTATAGTAATCACATCACACCTAATGGGCCAGCCCATCAATCCGATTTAGGATTGGGCAATCAGGCACAGCAAATACATACAATTGAAGACCCTTGAAAGCAAAGGCGTGTAATATTGTATCGAAATTCCCCAATTTTAAGCAAGTTAAAAAATGCGATAGTTTTCAAAATCCAAAAGAAAAAAAAGGAAACAAGATACAAGCAATTTGCTAAACATGAATGAAATTCTTGCCATTTCTACACGCTGATAACCTACATTCAAGATACCCCTCAACCAATCAAAGCACAATCGACATATTCAAAGCACACGATCTATGTTCAATACATAATCACAAACTTTTCCTTAAGGATTGCTCCTTAAGAGCGACAAATAAAAGTCCAAATTGCATGTGATTGATCATCTCCGTGCAAGGAGTACTTTTCTTGCACTCTCCTCATTTTGTTTCCAACAAGAATTTGTGCTTGCCTCATTCAATACCACGTGTTTTGTTCAACAAAAAAGAACATTCAGTCAAATGAGCTTTGACGTTATAAATTAGTAAACATTGAGTCTTCCACCATTTTTTTTGTGACTCTTTCTAATGAGTATTTCCTTGGAAGTTTTCTATTATTAACCAGAATGTAGTTGATAACATCAAAAGATCCCTATGCAATATAAAAACGAAAATCGGGAATTTTCGAAGTGTCGATCCAGTTCCTATTTCCACACTTATTTTGTTCAGAAGAGGAAGATTCAAATTAAATAGGATATAATTTTAATAATATCCAAAATACATATTTCAATTTTACAAAGATGAAAAAAGTTTACACCCGTGCAACACACGGAATGCTACTAGTATTGCCTATTACAATGCATAACTTGGTCATTAAAACTGCACAAAAAACAAAAATTGGAGCACGCTCAGCTGGTGACACGGTATCTTTTGCAAAGTCACCACTGTATTAATTGTTACATATACGAAGAAGACTTCTCCACTGAAACCCCAGCTCACTATCTGTATCTCGACGCCATCGATATCACTATGTTCCATTTGTGATAATGTCCTTCTCTAACAGATAGGATAAGTACTTTTCTCCTTGTGGAAATTGTCCTTCTCTAGTAGTGTAATCGGTCCTTATAGAACGAAAAGAATAATTACTTTTGAAGTGCTTATGTTGTAAACTCCCAAGTGTGATAGGTCCTCTCGACTTACAAACTTCATCCAACACAATGTGTCAATTTACAAGCACACTTAGATGCCACTGGACAGACACTCATATATACTTAAACATAATGTAGGATTACATTATTCAGAATGGTTTTGTGCCCTATAGACCCAATACTGAACTAAGTTAGGACTAAATCTACGCCCAACCACTCCGACAAGAACAGGAAGTCTCTGCGCGCACGCATGAGAGAAAAGAGAGAGAGAGAGAGAGAGAGAGAGAGAGAGAGTCAAACTAAAGTGGTCTATGAAAACTCTTAGATTGGAAGAAGTTCATATAAGCATCTCTTCGAGAAAAATAAGTAAGAGAACGGTGAAGCAAGCCAATCAAGCAAACTTGAAAGTTCTGACTACCATCTACATTATTAAGGGAGAAGTCGCACAATTCTAATGCATGATATTTCTTTCAACAAGTAATGAGAAAGAACAAAATGACAATCTTGATAAACCATCACATCTCTGCATCTCTAAAAGTTCAATCCACCTTAACGGAAGGAAAATAACAAGCCGCGATTGAATGAGGGGAATCAACAATTTCAACACTTACTCATCATCTCCAGCTTCTCAATCTGCTCCTTCAAGGTATCAGGGTCCTTCTTCAGAATCCCCACCTCCCTCACCTTCTTCCTCTCCTTCTTGTTCTGGAACAAAAATTACGGACAGAGACAAGCTAAGAAATCAGGCAGAGCAATCACCAATTGCTGATTCAACGCCGAGAATGTCCAATGATGAGAAGAAAAATTTACGTGACCGGGGGAAAATCAGCTAAACCCAACAACATGCCATGTCGATCACTCCAAGGCAGTGAGGAATCGAGTCCAAAAGCTAGGGCAAGCAAACTCGACGGACCCCGTAACCAAATAAACGATTCAAGGAAACAGAAAAAGAGAAGGTCGCCGGCCAACAGAAATCACTCACCCGTTTCAATTCCTTCTTGCGAAGCTCCTTCCGGTACGCGTCCGTAGGGTTCATCACCTTCCCTCCCTTCGTCGTCTTCATCTCTCTCTCTCTCTCTCTCTCTCTCTCTCTCTCTCTTACTGTGCGGTTAGTGAGGACGACGATTGAGCGTGCGAGATCAAATCGATGAGGGTTTGGCTATCGGAAGAACGAACGACCCCCTGGCGCAGCCAAAAACCAAACCAGAATGTGCAGAGCCAGAGCTCATCGGCGGAGGGGCAAAAAGAAGCACGAACACACGCTCTATAAACCGCGAATCACCGCGTTCCACGTGTCCGAAATGGCGAAATTGCCCCCTGATGTCCGGCCCTCTGTTTTCACCTCTGTAGGGCCTCGTGCTGGTGAAGATGGGCCCAATTAAAATCAAGGCCCGTTTTGGTGATACGGGTCGGGCCTAAGTCTGTGGAATCTGACTCAGCGAGAGACGAGCCCACCAAGACCACGCGACCCTCGTTTGTGGGCCTAAAACACAAAAAAAACTTCAACTTTATCATCTCATGACAAATATATCCAAAACTCTTTTTGTGCTCATAAAAATTCTAAAAACTTTTATTTTTGTCCCAATTCTACCAGACTAGTACAAAAAAAAACCATCAACTTTAGCATATGTCCCAATTATATCCAAAAAAATTATCTCTTAAAAAATCCTCAACTTTGACTTTTATCTTAATTCTACCACCTACAATCTTCCGTCCATAATCACCGTTAATTAATTCTAGGTGACTGGAGTTTTTTCATCAAACTTACTAATGAATATTCGAAATTTAGAAACAGTATACTTTAAGGACGACGAGGTTTTAGATCGTTAGTCCAAATATCTTCATGTATAGCCATTTTTAGGTCATGTTGAGTCTTAGAAGAGGATACGAAATGTGTCGTATTGAGTGACTTTATATCTCCCGGCAATATGTAGGGGAAGCAAATTATAGAAGATAAATTCACAAATTTTTTTCATGTTAGCTTTAATGAGTGTAATTCATTAACAACGTAAAAATGCCATATAAGATTAACTAATGGTGATTATGGACGGAAGGTTAACGATGGTAAAATTGGGACAAAAGTAACAGTTTGAGGTTTTTTATGAGACAAAATTTTTTTTTTGATATAATTGGGACATATGCTAAAGTTGAGGGTTTTTTTTATACTAGACTGGTAGAATTGAGACAAAAGCAAAAGTTTGGGGTAGAATTCGAACAAATGTAAAAATTGAAAGTTTTTTATGAGACAAAAAAATATTTTGGGTAGAATTGTCACAAATGCTAAAATTGGAGGTTTTTTTGGGTATTGGACCCTTGTTTGTGGCCCGAACGTAGAACTTTTGGATAATAATTCGAACCGTATCGATTTTAAGGGTGATCGCCTGATCGGTTTTAAGGTGGGTAGGTTCTATATCTAGAAGCCATGAAACCGAACCCCTAACCTATCCCGTTTGTCCGGTCCGATTCCATGGTCGACGCAGGAACCTTTTTTTATTTAAATCAAGACAATAACAGTTACCACAAAATAATATGAGTGACAAACCGGCTCAAAGTAAAATATCGCTATAAAACATAGATAAATATAATTCATTACGAAAGTTAAGCTCATGTAAGAAACATAATTCATCTTCTTCTAATTTCATAAAAAAAAAATGTTCTAATCGGTTTTCGGGTGGCTAGGTGGGTTCAACACCCACATACTGGAACTTATCCACGTAGCACCAAAATTGGGAATCGAGAACCGGACCGAGGAGTTGAACTTGTTTTCATGACCGGTTCAATCGATTTACGAGTAGAGCCGAACTAATCACACATCCCTAATCGATTTAACCGTATTCGAAAGCAGTCATCATCGTTCCTCCATTGCCCCCAAATCAGCATTGCAAAATTCATGCATTTTTCAGCACAATCCAAAGAAATCTTCAAGCTAGATGGAGTAAGGATTTTTAAGCAAACATAGTCGACTGCCATCCTCGAACAAGAGCTTGCATAGAAATCAAAATTAGGAGTTGGCAACTTATTAGTTAGTTGTGACCTAGTTTCGAGAATTCTTCGGGATTCAAGAGAACTAACCTATTCTTTCCAGGGCCAGATGTGTTAAGGGTTTCATTCATTTGATTGTCCCCTCGTGTTTTGCCAAAAACGAGCCTTTGATTAGTTGAACGACGTAATGTGAAGGTACAATATTGTATTTTCGTTGCATTGAGTCATGATATATGAAGTCCGACGTTCACTTCAACATTCGATTCTTGCAAATTGCCCGGCAATCGGGTCGGTGTAAGATTTTGAGCCGAAATTTCCAAATCGAAATGGATCGATTTTTTTTCCATTGGCAACGAAACGGGTATAATCTCGTCGCGATCCTCCGTGTTATAGATAGAATTAGACTCCATCCTACGTATTGCCATCCAATTTTGTGCAAGATAGGTGGGTTAGATCTAATGCAATTCGTTGACCGATGCTCTCGTTGATACATTGTTCATTTGTTTATCGACTAGACCACGTCCCGGGTGGGAAGGAGGCCAATTGCCACATCTACAAGTGCCACGTCACCAGCTCCACGGGAAGAAGGCGTGGACGGCCCCAGGCGGCACGTGCCTTCGCCGAGCTGCGCACTTGCGCGCGTGGCCCGAACCTGGCGAAATCAAAAGCAAAACATAACATAAGAAAAAAAAAACCACTACCTACTGATGATGTCATATATTGACCGGGACACATTGAATGCAACTATAATATGTGCATGAATATTTGTACATCCAATGGCAATGGTATGAACCCTTCCGTGGGGACGACCAACTGCCTCGGCATGATTCGCCCCGGATTGAATATGTTAATCCAATTATTCGGCCCAATTTTTTTTTTTGTCTCATAAAAAAACATCAACTTTGTCTGCGAGTCCCGATCCCGACCGAATTTTTTCTTGTCTTATAAAAAGACTTCAACTTTTAGTAAGTATCCGAATCCGATCCCCGTAAGATATTCGTGGATTACAATGATGTCCTTATAGATTCAACAAGTTATTCCACGTGTGCTCGGCTCAAACGTGTTGAGGGCCAAATATTAATGTTCACTGAAAAATGTTAAATTCGGGGTACAATTGGGACACAAGCGAAAGTTGGCTTTTTCATGAATTTTTGTTTGACAAGAATTGGTACTCAACTAAAAGCTGATGCTTTTTCATGAGGTTTAAAAAAAAAAAATCAGGCCATAATAAGGGCTTGAACTAAAGTTAGTGTAAAGTTCTTGCCAGAATTGAGATTCAAATGTCTGATTTTTAAGGAAATAGGGTCGTAATTCTTCTCATTTTTAAAGAGGAACAAGTTTGGATTAGAATTGGGACACAAACTAAAGTTTTATAAAAAAATTTGAACCATAATTGAGATTTAACTGAAAGTCTATTTTTTTTTTTTATGAGACAAGAAAAGGTTCAGGCTGTAATAGGAACTCGACCTAAAGGTACTATTTCAAAAGACAAACAAATAACAGTTCGAGCCAGTGTCTTATTATAAGTGGCGCTCGAGCTGTTAATCGCTCGTGTTTGATTTGATTGTTTCGTTTCGTTTTGGATTTTCAATGGGCCGACCCAATGGCACAATGCATGCGGTCACGTGAATAAAGTGTACAAAATTCGTTTGATGGCGATCGTTCCCCCTAAAGAGCAAACTAACGATGCGATTAATGTCGGAATGAGAAAAGAACAGCATAGAAAGAAACAAGAGAATACGTCGATCCTAAGGCCGTTAGGTACGCCGTTGCTGTCGCCCCTCCGTGTCAACCGATTTTTAAAAACGTAACCGAAATTTAAAAGTATTCCCCCAAAACCTTTCAGGAACGACGAAGAGCTACGGAACAGAGTACTCCTCGAAACCCCGTCGATAAATTCCACGCCATATCTTCTTGCTCTTCCTCTTCTTCTTCTACTCTCTCTCTGGATCTCTTCAAACCCCACATGTTTGCTCTCACGGCACATGGGGGCGGGCGAATCTCCCGAATGCCAGCCCAGCACCGAGGAGGAGGAGGAAGAGGAGGAGGTGGCGCCACGTCTCCTGTGGGCGGCCGAGGAATCTCTCTCCGGGATCCGGCTCACGGAGGCCCCGATCCTCCTGCTGGTCTACTTCCACAAGGCGTTCCGCGCTGAGCTTGCTGAGCTCCACCGTGGTGCGGCTGCCCTCGCCGAGATGGGGCCCCAAGGTCGCCGGGAATGCCTGCGGGGGCTCCGCGGGAGGTTCGAGTTCTTGATGCTGGCACATGAATACCCCAGCGCCGCGGAAGATGAGGTTAGGATCAGGATCAGGCACTGTGTTATTTGGGTGTGGATTTCTGTCATACAAAAAGTTTGCTTCTTTTCTTTTTAGCTTGGATGCTGAGAGAGGCAGAAGACAACAGAGCCTTTTTCAATCCTCTCCTTTTGGGCAATCTTTAGTTAATTTAGAATCCTCAGTTAATTTAGAATCCTCTCCTTTTGGGCAATCTTTAGTTAATTTAGAGTTTGAGAGAAATCACCACCTGACTCATTTTGCTATTGGGTTAAAGAAATCGAAACTAGTACCAAAAGCGATCATGGCGATTAGCTTAAACTCAGTTTTTTAGTCGAAGATCGAGGAGAACAAGATGGGAATCTTTGTAAGGTCAAAAGGTTGTGCCTTCCTGAGACTCCATAGTTGGATCTCTATGCAACTTTAGCAAGGCATGATTGACTTTCCAAGAGCAATGGGCTTTATCAGCTAGTGCTTGTTCACAAGGAATATACAGCTTTATCCATGGTGGGGTCTGGAAGATAGTGGGAAGTGATTCAGAACATTAGTTCAGACAAAAGAACATCATGTCTTGAGGATAGATAGCTCTGGAAAGGAGGAACAAATTGATTGCTCTTATGCAGAGTGCTTTATGCTTTTCTTCTCTCCTTTCAATCACAGTTCAGGATCATAATCTGTAGTTGCTTTTCTAATTCACTCCGAAGGTGGAATGGACATTATCGTTTTGCTGTCCAATGCTAACATGCACATCAACACAGCCTTTAACGGAGTTCTTGCAGAAACTTCTGTACTCTTGGACCATTCAAGATAAGAAAGCCAATTGACTGCCGGACCACCGAAAACGGTGCAAATTGACAGGTCACTTCGAAAAGGCTGAAAAGGAAAAAATTCACATGCCTCGGTTCCGTGTTAATCGATGCTTAAGTTATACTCGTATCTGAGGTTAAGTCATAATTGGCATACTCATCAACCTTTAGAGATGAAACTCCTGAAAACTGGGCCAGGCATTATCTTAATCTTTGCAACATGTCTTGAGCATAGGTATCTTAAATTATAGGTACCATATTAGGTGATACATCGCAGTGATTCTATTAAATAAAGTTGGTTCTTTGCTTTTTCCCCGGCAGGTTATATTTCCGGCATTAGATTCACATGTAAAAAATGTAGTGTGTACATATTCACTCGAGCATAGGAGCATAGGCGAGCTATTCAACTCGACCATTCATTTCTTTGATTTATTGATGGAGGATGACGACAATGAGCCCGAGCCATATCGGGAGCTCGTGTTTTCCCTCAGCACCGTCCAGTCATCCGTTTGCAAGCATATGTGTAAGGAAGAAAAGCAGGTAGCGCTAACGATCCATCCATTTCTATATTTTGCGCAGTTTAAGAGTATAGTGATGGCATGTGACTTGCAGATGAGTATATACACAGCTCGTTTGTACTGTTTATCACGTGTAAGGATCAGATGATCTTAAAGCTGTTTCATTTGCGCATTTTATGCGCAAGGAAGCTCGCTTGTTAGTTGCTAGATAGTCTCAATATTTCTCTGAAGTAATTACTCATTGATTAACTTAGCTCAGTTGTGTTTCTTCTGACTTCAGTTTACATGACTATAGGTGTTTTGGCTGCTGATGCAACGGTTTTCCCGGAAAGAACAGGCTTCACTTGTTTGGCAATTCCTATGTGGTGTCCCGGTCATGCTTTTAGAGAATTTACTTCCATGGATGATCTCCTTCGTTTCCCCTGATGAACAGGACCAAATCATCGATTTTGTTAAGGACACAGTCCCTGAAGAAAGCCTGCTGCAGGAGGTAGGCCAATCCCGAATCTTTTCTAAGGCACCGTATTCTACTTCCCGCGTTTAATAAGTTCAAACGTCTTGTGCAAAAGGTAATGATAGGCTGGCTTAGGAAGAAAGATTGGTCATACTTGACGGGAAATGTCGAGATTAGATCGATGCGTGAATTATACGGCAGATCTGCAAGTGGGGAAAGCACTCTCGAGCAGCAGCAGCCGCGAGCTAGAAGTGCCGGAAAAATTCCAAAATTCTCTCTGACCGATGGTTTCAAAATTTGGCACGGTGCCATTAGGAGAGATTTCGAAACAGCACTAGAGTCTCTCCATCTACTCAAAAGCTCAGGGACGTTTTCCAATTTGCCGGCACTGCTTTTGCAGCTGAAGTTCCTTTTAGATGTGCTAGTCTTGTATAGGTACTCATAGTTTTCGTTATTACTTCACATGTTCCCCTATCAAGGGCTACCTCGTTTCTCCTGATGATTTATGTTCTTATGCTTCTTTCCAACTCGCAGCAATGCATTGCGTCAAATTTACTATCCTGAACTAAATGAACTAGCCGATGGCCGTGAATTTTCCTCATTTGATTGGTTTGCGTACGAGAGCCAAATTGGACATCTTCAACAGTTGCTTCGCATTGATACGCAAGATGAGATGCTCCGATGCGATCTTATAGAGCAGCTTTCCCGCGAACTGAAGTCATTTCAAATAGAAATGAACAGATTCTTTTCTTACCAAGAGACAGAGGTACACTTTTTCCAGTACACAATGGCCCTTACAGAGTTAAGTTGGGCCGACATTTTAATGCCGAATTCTGTCGGATTAAGACATTTGAGGGTTGATAATATCTTTCTAGATTAGCACATTCAAATATTTCTTTGTTAAACCAGGAAGTTATTTATGTTTCCGAACCATTTTCGACTATGATATAGTCATGCACATTATTTCAGCTTTTGTCAGGTACTTAACGTGATTAGCATGAACCGCAGTCATGAAATGCAAATGCAGCTTCTGTACGCGAGCATATGCACATTGCCTCTCGGATGGATCGAATGCGTGATCACTTGGTTTTCGGCTCGTTTATCAGCGGAGGAATCGAGGTCCATTCTTGTTAACATAAACCGAGGAGACAACAAGGTTGGCAGTTCTTTTACCTTACTACTGCATGAATGGTTCCGCGTTGCTTGTTCAGGCAAGAAATCCGTCGACGAATCCAGGACGGACGCACGATATTTGTTCAAGACAACATTGTTTACACTACCCGAACATTTCAAGGGAGAAGCCGAGCTTTCTACTTCAACCTCACAAGCGAATAATAAATCTTGCAGAGGATCTTATCCCAGGTTATTGGGAACTGATTCGGCCGCTGTTATTAAGTTGAATACATCTCACTCTGGTAGAATTGCTTTGAGCTCGTTCTTTTCTTTGAGGCCGAAGGCATCGAATAACTCAAAGTTTTCCGCAGTGAAGAATGATATCATTTCAAATATGGATCGGTGGGAGCCAGTCGATATTATCTTATTCTTCCATAAGGTTATGGAGAAAGATCTTACAAATCTTGTCCAAATATCACTTAAACTAATGGAAGATGCCGGTTTCCTAGAAGATTTCCGGAAACGATTTGTTCTAATATGTAGTTTGTATCAAATCCACAGTGATACAGAGGATGAGGTAGCTTTTCCAGCTTTTGAAGAAAAGGGCAAAGTTCAGAACATAAGCTTCTCCTACACCATTGACCACAGACTCGAAGCTCAACACATTAGCGATATATCATCCGTTCTGGATAAGATCTCTAAATTGCACGTCTCTTCAAATGATTCTGATTTAAGTGCGAGGCAAAGGCATCATCATCTGTGTTTAAAGCTTCAGGATATGTGCAGGTCCATGCATAGGATAGTCTCTGATCACATCCGAAATGAGGAAATTGAAATTTGGGCGTCGGTTAGAGCATCCTTATCTGTTGCAGAACAGGAAAAGATCATAGGCTGCATGCTTGGTAGAATAAGAGCTGAGGTACTACAAGATATGATACCGTGGCTTATGGAGTCTTTGACACCCGAAGAACGGCAGACGTTGATGTCCACATGGAGACATGTGACGAGAAACACAATGTTCGACGAGTGGATGCGCGAATGGTGGGAGGGGGATAGTGTGGAGAAGGAGGAGGAGTTGAATGTCTCACCCTCGAATGCAGCAGATCCTTTAGAGATAATCTCGACGTATCCGTCCAAAGACATCCTCGAGGAACATGGGGAAAAAATTCGGAAACCAAGTAGTTGACTTACCGCAAGGGCGTGCTACCATTTCCAAATCCAAGCAACTGAAAATGAGCTCAGCTGATAAAGGAAAATTGTACAGTCATAAGTCTGATGCGGAGTATTCCAAGTGCACAGAACTTTCTAATGGTGCTGCAGAACATCTGCAAGTTAGCCATAAGTCCGAGGACCAAGAGAATGTTTCTGCGATGAGTCAAGAAGAACTGGAAGCTGCAATTAGGAGAGTGTCCCGTGATTCTTCCTTGGATCTGCATAAGAAATCATCCATCATACAGAGTCTGTTAATGAGGTTGCACTTCTGAATCATCATTTAGTTTTTTACTCCCACTTTTAAGCAGTGACTAGACTACCCAATTCACAGTGTTCTCTATCTTGCATGAATATCCAGTCGTTGGATTACCGCACACCAGAAATCGAACTCGGCTGTCACTGTCTCGAGCGATGGAGAAGAAATACCTGGTCGTTCTCCATCTTATCGTGATCAGTTCAAGATGACCTACGGATGCAAGCACTACAAGAGGAACTGCAAGCTTCTCGCCACATGTTGCGACCAGCTCTACTCGTGCAGGCGTTGCCACGATGAGGAAAACGATCATTCAGTTGACAGGTGCGTGCAATATGACACGACTCTTGAGCATCTTCTTCTTCCCTCATAGCTTTAGGTTCTGACTTTAGTCCTCAGCACTTTCACCGATCTTTCGATGTGATGCAGGAAATCCATTACCAAAATGATGTGCATGAAATGTTTGACGATTCAGCCAATTGGAACCACATGCTCAACACCTTCGTGCGACAATTTGGTGATGGCCAAATACTATTGCAGAATCTGCAACATATACGACGATGAAAGGTGAGAGAACATCTTTTAGCAACCATAGTTGTTGGAGCTAACGGTCTTCAATGCCAAAACATGCTGTATGTCCTGCTCTTTCCTTCAACGGCAAAACAAGTCACATTAATTATTTCACAGGGAAATCTATCACTGCCCTTACTGTAACTTGTGTCGCGTGGGAAAGGGATTGGGCATCGACTACTTCCATTGCATGAACTGCAATGCCTGCATGTCTCGCTCCCTTTCAGTTCACAAATGCAGACAGAAATGCTTAGAAGAAAACTGCCCGATTTGCCATGAGTACATTTTCACATCGAACTCTCCGGTAAAGGCCCTCCCCTGTGGCCACTTGATGCACTCGGCATGTTTCCGGGTATGCATTTCTTTGCCGTCTTTAGTCTTCATGCCTCTCCGTACAAATATTGGACCTTTAGATTGACGATCCTCATTCTGTTTCCAGGAGTATACCTGTACTCACTATACATGTCCGATTTGTAGCAAGTCTCTAGGAGACATGCAGGTTAGTCTCCCATTAGCAGGAATGAGCCTTATATTGTCCTCTTAAGATCCTTTGACATCTTTATTATACTTCCTTTCTTAGTGTACAAGGTGGTTGTTATTCTTGATTGGCATGACGCCAACATTGTTGGTCGACTGAACGAAATGCGAAAAGGAGTTTACAAGAACCTAGCGTACAAAAAGATTTATTTGACAGATACTAGATTTCAACATCGTGCAGGGTTATTTTCAAATGCTGGATACACTTTTGGCTGAAGAGCAAATGCCAGATGAGTATTCTGGCAAGACCCAGGTTGATGTAGCTTAATGCTTTAGTTTGCTTTTAATCAGCGCATATTCTTCTCTCGCAAGTCCTTACTTACATCGAAAAATGACGGACAGAACATATTAACAGGTTATTCTCTGCAACGACTGCGAGAAGAGAGGAAGCGCATCTTTTCATTGGTTTTATCACAAGTGCGCTCATTGCGGTTCATATAACACAAGGCTGCTTTGACTCCAACCTGAGACGTCTATCAGACAACTCTCCCCAGCATTCACATAGCGCAAAGAACAATGTCGATTGTTTTTCTTCTTTAAGCGGGTTCAGGCTCGCATGAGTTGCTCTATGTATCTGCTTCACATGATGCAAATTCCAGTGATCGAGGAAATACAAAGATGACATTTTCATAGTGGGAGAATATCAAGTGAGTAGGAAGAGCTTCTGGTGTGCCAAAACTGCAAAAAGTTAAGTCACAAATGTCTGTGCCATGTAATGTTATACAGCGCAGCGGCGGCGCCCGTAGAAGCTCCCGGCCTCATATTTCTCTGAAATGATCGCTAGGATTTTCATCTGATAACTGATCCTGCTTGAGTTTTTGAAAAAGTAGTTAAAGGGACTCGATGGAACAACAACAATCAATGAGCTGAACGACTCGATTTGTGCTGTACGAGTTCCATCGATGCTTCTGCAGTCGTTTGCCGACGAATAGTTATATGTATGGTTTATTGTATCTTGATATATACTGATCTAGAGTCAGGACAAATGAAACTTCGGTCGCAGAGATTATCTGATCTCGTCATGCGTAAGACATTGTGCATAAGACATTGTGCATAACAATTGACCACGGTACGATGATCGAGGCACCAAGTAGCAAAGTATGTTGTGTCGTGTCATATGCATGCGGAGCAACTATCCGATGTTCGGAATTTCTTGATAGGAAAAAGGAGAGAAGTCAGAAAAGTCGGAAACTGCGGTAACAAAACTAATGATCTGAAAAAGAAAAGGGTAGACCCTTCGAGTGTTGTTGATCAGTTGACACTGGTGAGGCTGAAGCACGCGGCGGCGCTCTTCAATTCGTTCTTGCCAGCATGCTCGATGGATTGCCTTGGGTCCTTCAATGATGATTCCGAGCTGCACAGGCAGTTAAACTCTTTACTTCTTCAATGAAGAGAAACGAGGAAAGGTAAACAGCATTGAAAGTATGATGTAGGCGTCCTAGAATTTTGCTGTTATTGTATTAGATTAAAACTCATAGCTGTTACGTCAAAGAATTGTACCTCGAGTCGCATGCCTCTTTCGAATCCATATAAGACTGCGCATCATCGATGGTGTCGAAGAAAGGTTGGAGTTCATCGTAGTCTTGGACTATTTCTTGCTGCACGTCCAACGGCTGCGGTGCCGCGATCTGAATTGTACTGCCGCTGCTGTAATTCGGGTACTGGTTTTGCATCCACAAGGCATTCTCGACGTTATCCTTGGGAACCACATCGCCGGAGTTGTCATAACCGGCGACGCCGTTATTGCCGCAGTGATTCGGCGGGACGGGCAAGGCGGCTGCAGTGCTGTACTGCTGCAGCGTGTGGTGGAACAAGGGAAGCGCGCCGTCCGGCGGGGCCATGCCGAGTTCCAACTGAGAAGGTACATCTTCCGGGACAGGAGAGATCTGGTTCCGCTGCCTGTACATCTCCAGCTGCGCGTAGATGGCATGGAGCTCTTCCTTGGCCTGCTGTATTTGGTAGTGCAGGTTCTGGATGAGGCCGTAGCAACCGTGCACGGGGTACCAGTCGCGCATGTTCGCCTGATCGATGATGGATCTCATGGCGATAGGCTTCTGATTAGGATGCAGGCCTTTCAGTATCTTCAGGATGTTGCTGACGCCGAACAATTTGTGCACGTTCCGGAAGATCTCCGGTTGGTCGGCTGGGAAGAAAGGAGCTAGAGGGCAGTCCGGTTTGCACTTCCTCCTCTGGTACTTGCACGCCGCACATGCCTGGCTTGCGCCACCCTTCAGGGTCATTTCCTTTCTTTTTAACCTCTTCGACACAAACGAAGGGAACTCTCCGGGCAAACTTTTCGGGAAGCAATGTGGCGGAGCGGGGGATCGACAGGAGGTGCTAGGATTATCGGTAGGGGACTAGTAGAGAAGAAGGGAAGGTGTGGGAGGAAGTTGAAAACTGATATATCAAAAGAAGCATGGGGTGAAAGAGTGAAGAGAGACTGAGTAAAAAGACGAGGCCGATTTCGATGGACGGGTTTCTCTGAAAGCTTTTTAGTCGGTTTTCTTGTTGGAGAGTTTCAGAAGAGAGTCCTATTCTCTAGGGAAGACTACTACACATGTCAGCCCAAGTTCGCACGAACGCATGGCGTCGTGTGTGGTCGAGAATGACTTGCCCTAGGATTGCACAAAACACATTCGTTACATCGATTCACAAAACATATGAAGAAAAGTCGACGGCTGCCAATGAAGCAAAAGAACAATCTCGAATCTTAAACCGGGCATAGGCGACATATGAAACCCGACGTCCGGTTCAATTTACAGATGGCAATTGGACAGCATCCCTCCGAGATCGCCATCCATGTAACCGAACCAAGTATACATTAATCTGTGGGGATCGTGAGGGCAAGGTGTATGGAATTCTGACGAAACAGAAAAAGCTACTTTTATTTTCCCCGTCAAAAAAATTTCACGACATACAAGAAGTACCTTTTTCGCAATCATCAACGTCGAAGGACACGGGCCATGCCATGCCTTATACACTATTTTAACTTGGGGAAAATACTCATATAAGCATTATGTAGAGAGCTTTTGCACCTAGAATAATTTATCACCCATTACAACTGGTGTATGCACCTGCCAACGCCTGGATGTACCACTTCCCGAGATGTCATCATGATAGGCTCCCAAATTTACATGGGCAGACAAACTTGTACCTACCGTCTTTGTCCTCGGCAAACCCACCTTATTGCATCGTCAGGAGGCACGCCTTAGAATCAGACCCTACCTCTCAATAAACCTTGTGGAAGAACACAGCTTCCTCCAACCTCTAATGTCCTTGAAGACCAAAATTTCAACACATTGTTCCCCCTCTAGGGATTACCCAGTGCTCCAAAGCAAAATCCGATGTTATCGCCAAAACTTCTCATTTTACACCAAGCTTCACTTCGTCTGGAATCTTCTCTCAACTTCTTTCTAAAATGCAGGCGACGCGTATCGTTATCTGAACAGCAAGAGCTTCCATATACCCCGGTATGAATAGTTTCTCACAATTCGAAACCAGCGAAGGTCACGTAACCTAGATTTTGAGTTGACCAGCGACCGCAAAAGTATGGAGAGGAAAAATAATCTGTCTATTTCTCAGCTTCAAAAAACAAAACCTGAGGTTGCAAATGCCCTCTCTCACACATTGCGAGAACATCTGCCCAGCTACCAATTACCTATGCAATCAAATGCAGATATCAACATCTTTCTTCGAAAAGAAAAAAAAACGCCCAAGCTGTAAATTTAGAAGGTATAATAGCTTGCCAATTGCGCAAAAAGAATCTCATAATTGAGATGAAATGTTAGACTTACTTTGACAGTTTTATCATCGTACATGATCCACTTTTCATGTTCATAACTATAGGCAAAGCAATGGTAATGCTGCCCGTAGTAGCAAACCTACGTACAAAATGAGAAGAAAAAACCACCGGTTACAAAGAGAAAGAAAATGATTAAATATGTGTAAATTAACATAACACCAGAAAAATATACAAGGAAAAATTAATGCTCCCATTAAGCAGCGACGATACAACAAAAACTGCTACAATGGCATGGAGATTGTCCAAGGACGCAAGACTATCTCATCAGGTAATGACCTCAATCTTCTCCGCCAATAACTACTAATTAACAAGTCACCTGCCAGTATTGGCCTCAAAGTTTCAAGCATGTAGATTCGGACACTCTTATCACATGAAGTGGTAAGTATGTGGGAAGGAGAAAGTGTGATGCAAAAGTATTTCCATAGGTAAAGGCGTTTACCACTCTACAAAACCTCACTCGCTTTACGTTCACAGCACTTTCTACTTACAAGGAAAGGAAAACATCATCAGTGGGCAGCCCATACTAAGAAGAGGATTACTACTATGTTCTTTTTTTCTTTTTTTTTTATTGTTGGATTACTCTAAGCTTATGTGTAGGGTCTCGAGGCAAAAAACCTTACTGCATACCAATGGAACAAAGTTAACGCAATCGCACAAGCAAGGTCTTAGGGGAAAAACATATTGAGGATAACAAATATACGTACCACTGAAACCAAGTTATGCATATGCTTAGGATCAAGACCACGATAGAGGACACTGATATCTATCTCAGTACTGAGGGCTGACAATGTTGCTGCTATGTCATCAGCACTCTCGCAAGTGTTCTGCCAACCTACAACTGCAATACAAAATCAAATACATATATATGTAAGCATAATCAATTCTGATGAGAAAGGATGCTTTGACCTCAGCTGCCAAAAATCACCTGTAGTGAAAACATGGGGAGCAGTGGAGAGGAAATGATGTATGTGATTGAGCTTCCCACACCCATCAGACTCCGGATCACAAGCTAACTGATGGTTCATCTCCACAAGATTTAAAAGCTCATCGAATGAGCTCTCTGCACACATGACCTGATAGATATGGGGAATGATTAACAAAGAAAATATTATTTTACAAAAATGATTGAATCTTATCATTAACCTTAGAAAGTGGCCAGTGAAGAAAGTCACTAATTCCAACAAGACATACCTTCATTGTTCTGAGGGCATTGGCATTAATATTGTGAAAGAACGAAGTATATTTCAGATGTCTGGATTCCAACCCGCAATTGTAGCAATTCATTCGCTCAAAGATATCCATTCCAAAGAGAGTGTGTACAAGACAAGATTTACAATCCCAGGATCCTCTAGAATTACTCTCGTCCGATTCATCATCAGAAACACTTGAACAATATGTAAATGACCGGTGAAGGCAGTCAAAAATTACTGCCAAGACTTCAGAAGCATCATTCATCTGAGCCTGTTCATTGCTTTAAGATGTCAGAGTTCCTCCAATCTCCCAGTTAAAAACAACCATAAAGAGAAGGAAAGAATAAGTCTACCTCCTGGAAAAAATTACTATCTGGGTACAAGTTACTTAAAGCTATTCTCAGAGGAGTAGGAGCAATGGCTTCTTTCCGCGCATCTGCAGTCGCTGTGCTCAGAGCAGTGAAGATATCATGAAGGGCACATACAACACAAGGATCTCCCACATGTGCATGGTCTAGCGGGGGTCTTTTCAAGAACTCATTGCGGAACTGCCTTAAATGCCACAGTGACTGAATAAATGCACAAAATAGAAAATAAAAGAAAAAAAAGAGTCAGTTTAGTGTAACCTTTACAATCATGCGAAAACAGACGCATTCCATAGAAGGAAATGACGGGGTAATAAATTGCTTGCATAAAACCTACCTGTATGATTACATTCAGAAAGCAATTATATTCACCAATTTCGTTCTGCAATCCTGTACCGAACATATCTGCTCCAGGTTTGGCGTCCATTACTGCCTCACCACATGTGGCACTGATATCATCTGCAGTTCTGGATGGCTCATGAGACCTCAGTAAAGTAGAAGCTAAAGGGGACTTCTGACGTGCTTGAAATGTGTCTGAAACAGAAAGCAAAGTCAGTATTTTGCTTATTCAAATGCAGAAGTGTGCCTTCGTGCCCATGCGCTCGAGAGAGAGAGAGAGAGAGAGATGCCGCTAATCAACAGCAACCGCCAAAGTGTAATGTTCTGAGAGTGATAACCATTACACACACCTAAGAAGAAATTCTATTGCCAAAAGGAAGTTGCATCGACAGTTGCAGTGCTGATCTATCTAGCATTTCACCTATAGGGCATCAAAGCCCTGTCTACACTGTCTACACAGACTAATGAGTGACATCTTCCATGCACTCTCTGTCTCGTGAAGTTTGTACTTTTTGGGTTATTCCATCTCATCGAACTTGCTTCACTTTTCTCCCAATCAGGGCCAATTTCTCATGCAAAAATGCAAGAATTTATAATAAAGTCATGCTTGGATACTAGTCATCCTTTTTATTGTTAGTCATGAAAATACAGGTCATATATATCTGGTCTTGTGTTTTAAGTTTAGGGGTTCAGGAGAAAATTGTACTATAACTCCTTGCTCTTATTGTTTACATTATAAGTAGCCACAAAAATTGTTATCTATCATAATCAGATTATCAGTAAATCAGATGGCAGCAATGCAACCGAGGAAAGCATGAGACATCATTTTCAAAGTTAAAACCGATCACCGAATGACCAATAGCACAGAATCTGAGCACCCTTAAGAATAGTCGCACTTGCAAGCTTTACAAATTGCCTATGTACTGTACAATTTTTGGTAATAATGTAATCACCATTAAGAAAATGTCAATGCAATGGCAGCTGATAGGAAACATGCAACGTTATCGTAGTCAATCAGATTCATTGATCTCCTTACATTCAAGAAAATCTGCTAATAAGCATAGTCATCAACAGACACAGACAAAAAAAAAGAGAGGTCTTACAAATAAAATTTGAAGAAATTTACCAAGACTCTGGCTGACAGCTTTTTTAAGGTCAGCCTGAAATCTTTCTTCATCATCCTCCTCTGCTTGTAATTGTCTCAATGTCTTTGTCTGATGTCCTCCTAAAGTTGATTTTCACCACTACAATCAGATTTAAAATCCAAAACATGAAAGAGATGCACTTTTCCTAATATCTCTAACAAGAAATTTAAAAAAGCTACTAAAATGGCTCTAAAGAACTAAGTTTTTACCTAAACTTCAACAATCATATGTTCTTCCTCTCTCGTGCATTTATGATGTGCCAATATTCAATTGGAGAATACTTATAGGCTATTAAGCTTTAGTGAAACGTGAGCTTAATGCGAACAACAAACAGGTGATTAAAAGAGTATTCAGAAGAAGGTAACTACAAAGACTTCTAGCATACTCAATCCCCACTTCTGCAGATGCTAAACTTTTTTAGGCCAAACATTAAAAGCTAAACTTAAGTACTTGCTCTTGATCGATATGAGTAATGAAAGTAATTCAACCAATTGATGAGTTGCCTCTTGTTTCCCCTCCTATTCTCTTCGTTTTGAATAAGCAGGGTGGTTGTTGAAGGAAGAGATGGAAAGGACTCCTAGTTCTCAAGAGCCATGCCTGATGTGAAACAAGCTCTCTTAATCTTTTTGCAATTTTTAGATTTGGATCATTTTCTTAAAACATTGCTGCCAATGATTTGGACATCAACCAATTCCTTCTAAAAGGTTTTTTTTAAGGAGCACTTCCTTGAGTTATGACTTATGTCCTCTCAAAATATAAAATGATAACAAAAGCTATCATTTCCTTATGATATGGTAGCTTACTGCAATCACTCATTTTCATGTCTTCCATGAAAATCTATACTTATTATATTGCTAGCTTAACAAGTGCTCTTAGAACTCTCTTTAACAAGAACCGAGTAAAAAATCAATAACAAAACTAGCCATGACGAAGAAGAAAAAGGTAACACTCAATCGGACATTCACTGACAAAGAAATATACCGCCATCTGTATGTCGGTCATTTTGGAATGGGCCCTCAACATGTGCAGTCCCAGCTTCAACATTTTCTTTTCTGGAAGAAGAACTTCCATAGCTTCCCTCCAATGGTTTGGTGGAACTCTTATGGCGCCTGCCTCTCCTTCCTGTTCGTCTATCAGAGACCAAAACACCATCCTCAGAAAGTCTTCCATTGGGGAGGCCTGCAAAATGGAGAAAAGAATTGATTGATCTGCATCAAAACGCAAGCCTCGACCTGCATAATTCTTGTTAAATTGCAACCTCCTTGAACTTTTGTCTCATCTGTACTTCTGTTCTTCAAATTATCAGGATACACTGAAGTGGTCTCATGATTATTTGGCAGGTCATTCTTCAGTCCCAACTGTCGTGAAAATAGCAAACTCGTAAAGATCCCGCCGGAAATTCTAGGTCAAACTAACCATTAAAGAAAGCATGTGATTCCACTGTGATTAAGCAGAAAGTGTTCAAGTAAACAGTGCAACATCCATACTGAAAAGTATCTCCAAAATGACAAGCAACAAAGAGCAGATGTCATATTTACCAGAAAAGGAGATTTGAACTGTTCATGTCCATTTTGATCGTCAGCTTGACTCTCCAAAGCAACATCAGGATATCCATGACCCAGCTTCAAAGTTGTGCTGGTGAATTTTTTTGTTGCTCAGCAAGTTGCCTCTGTTTGGCTTCATTCTCAATTTGTCTCTGGTACTCCAAAGTTTCTTCAAGCTTTCTTTCCTCAGCTTCAAGCTCAAATTTCCTTCTCATTTCCTCTTCCAGTTCTTTCAAGTCATCATCATTCATATAAGCTACGATATCAGAATCCGGCTGGTCACCGTCAGAAGCCACCGATGGAGAACTGCATCAAGGTTCAAGAGCAGTTATAGTCATATTGCATTTTGTTTTCCTTACAAAGTGTACATCAGGAAGCGCGTGTAGTGACATCAAATCAGCAAACTTACTCTGGTTCATCGATCTCTTGGTAAAAGATTTGTTGCTCATCAATTCCACTAGCCTGTAAGAAACAAAAGATCAGAGAGAGACTAAATTTGCATTAACTACCCTCAAAGAAGAAAATGTCGTGGTGCTGAAACCTTGGTGGCCTTGGTTTTTCTATACTCTTTGTGCCTTTTCCTATCCTTTGTCCTCTCTTGTGCATGCCTCGAAGTGTCACTTCCTCCTTTAGAGACTTTTTTTGAATCAAGGGCAAGTTCCGCCAAAAATGCCTCCCTCGCTGCATCAGACTTCTTGGTCGCATCTTTCTCTGCTAGATCCTCCAAGTGTGTCTAGCAAAGAGAACGAGAGGAGCAAAAGTAAGCCCCGACAAATGAAGCACCTAAGCAGATCAATAGGCTAGAAACCAACCTTCATGTATGACTTGACTAATGGCAGCACTATCCACCGATAATCGTATGCAGAAAGAGCCTCCAGATTAAGCTCCAATTGCTGCATCCCAGCGACATTTCGCATTATTCGAGCATCGATTTTGCTAATCTGCATCACCAAACAACTGAAAGCTCAATACAAGGGTAAAAGGTTCTAACATTCACTTATCCAATTAATCTAACCTCAGTAGAAAATTCTTCTTTCTGTTTCTGAATTGTAACTTCTATGCAAGTATCGACTTGATGCAGATAGTCTTTAGTTCTCCAATCCTCATCTTCCCCAGATTCCAGGTCACATAAATGAGAAGCTGCTCCACTATACGCATCATCATATCCAAATTGATTAGCATTCAAAGCTTCTGCTTCTCTTAGGACACTTCCTATCACCTCTGACTCAATTCTATTGCCAACAAAAGTAAGGTCATTTTCATCGCCCTTAAGTTCCTCTCTTCTCTTCCTCAGAACAGACTCAAAGCTTCGGTATGCAAACTCATCAGCGTTCTCCCTTTTCTTAGCCTCCTCAATACAAAGGTCCTCCAGTGCTTGCAGAGCTTCTTCAAAGCCAATAAGCTCACATTTTCTCTCACAGAGGTTCTGAAGTAGATAAAATTCCTTCTCAAGCATTTGGAGGATTTCCATTCCTTGATGCGTTTTCTCTTCTTTTCTGCGGACCCAAGATGCCGATGGCTCCCCACTCGAGGGACCTGCATACATCCAGGACAACAGAGTATCAGCATCGGCGCCTACCTTACAAGAAGTCAGCCCAGCAGCATCATATGCACCAGAGTCATGACTACTATCCATTGTGCACTCTGTAGGAAGTAAACTTTCATCTAGGATTAAGCACGACGCATCCCCACTAAGGACGATTTTCTCCTTAATCTCCACTTCTTGTGATACAAAATTAGTATCATCTATGGGGCTAGTAGTCTTCTCAGAGTATCTGCTCAAACCAGCAGAATGACAAAGCTCCTGCAAGAATTTAACGATCTTCTTCAGTTGAGCTGCTCCTAAGAAGCATACGCGAGTCAGCCCATGATCCACCCCCTGGTGCAGGAGCTGAGAACCTGAAGTGATACCCTGAAGTTCATCCGCTGTAAACTGGAGGATCTTACTGAGATGGCTAGCGGCAAGGCATTTGCTTCTGATTAGAACCTTAAACAGAGAACGGATTCTTTCCAAGAGCTTCGCACACTCGGGATCATCCGACATTGGCCAGCTATCAATGAAAACCTGATTCGCATCTGACCCAGCATGATCAACGTCTTTATGAATGTTATAACTGTCTTTATCAGTAGAACCATTGCAATTATAACCAAAATCACTTTTAGCAGGGGAGGAATCCCAAGCATCTTTAAAGCAGTCATCACAGTCATCTGCATTGTTCTCTGAGCAAAATTCCTCATTGGGATCCATGCCCCGACATTTCTGCCGATCTCCTAGCATCTTCAGTGCAGCAGAAAGATCAAGTGGTTTCCAAGAGCAATTAAGGATCATATCAGCCCACTCGCTGTCGACATTTTGTGGCAAAACTGACTGCATTTTCGGTAGAAGGTTACCCATGTGATCCTGAACGACGTGCTGCATATGGGATTCCGAGTCAGGAAACTTTTCACTGCATCTACAACAGACCCAAAGCTTCCATATCTTATTAGTCTCAGCATACTCCAAAGCCTCTTCCAAAACCTCATTAGATCCAAAATATGCCTTGATGTCACAAATCCTAATCCTAAGCATCTCTTTCTTCATGGGAACACTCAGCGTATTCCAATAAGACCGAACCCAATCTTTCCTCTCCGCAGAAGACCCATTTTTCTTCCCATGCTTTCGTCTCTCAACCCCTCTCTGCCCACTCCCACCAGAAGAATCCAATCCTCTGTCACCCTCATTTTGCACAGCGGGAGTCTCAGATTTCTGCTGCAAAAGCCTTGCAGCAGCAACTCTAACTTCAATCTCCTTCCTCCGCTCCTCTGGAGTCTTAGTCGCCTTTTTTATCTCATTGGGCCTCCTAGGTTGAACTAACCGGACCTCCATGGGGTCCTCGGCGACCCTCCTAATGGGAATCAACCTAAACTTCTCTTCACCGCCGATATTTTTCATCCAAGTTGAGAGAGAGCCAATGTTTGACTTCTGAATCAGGTTCCTTAGCTCACCTTGTACATGCTCTATCCGCGCCTTGGCACTCGTAATCTTCTGCTGGCTCTCCTCCTGTAAACTCTCTTTAGCAGGATCAACGGGATTCTCAATAGCCAATGCTCTAGTACACTCCGCGACCACTTCGTCATAGTCCTTCCCATCGTTTGCCGCATCAAAAAGCAAATTCGCATAAAAATGCGCAAACTCAATGGAACTCTGGGACAACTCGACAGCTGTACGGGCAGATTCAATGGCATTCCTCATGTGACGCTGCTTCGCGTTAGGATCATCGATAATAGCCGCCACTTTGACACACACAGTGCCCTGGAATCTATGAATAAAAGCCGAGTGCGGGGAGTTCTCGTGTTGAGCACACGACTCCTTCATCAGCCTTAGGGCTTTGGTGTGGTTCCCGCGCCGAAGCGCGTTTAGGGCTCGCTCACACTCGAGCTTGATTGCGGAGTAATCCGAACCCTCCGATTCATTCGCCACCCCGGTTTTCGCCCTATCTAAGATAGGGCCCGACTCACCTTCGCCTTGGCCGCGGCCATCGGCGGCCGCGGCGGGAGACGCCGGAGACTGCTTGGACCTCGGAGCAGAGTTTCGCTTCTTAGGCCCCATTGGTTGACTCTTCCGCGTCCGGATTCATGGACTCAGTGTGCTACCATCGATGCACGCGCATCAGTACCCCCGGAACGTGCTTGGGCGGCGAGACTGCGAGGCAATGCGATTCGAGCGAAGAGTTCAGGCGATTGAGCGAGAGGGAGGCCGCGATTCGATCGGCGATGCAATCGAAGTTCGAATGCGCCGGAGTCAGTGAAGAAGAAGAAGAAGAAGAGCGAGAGAGTATCGTCAGAGTCCGTGCGAGAGAAGACAAAGAAACTCGCTCGACACCTACTCACGCCATGGAAGGGAGGGTGAGGTTTGGAGAATAAGAGAACTGTAGGAATTAAGGAAGAGAGTGTTGTGTTTGTGTTGATGTTGGTGTATCATTGTCTAGTAATTTAATATCAATAATAATAACAATTATTATTATTATTATTATTAGTATAAATCATTAGATTCAGATTTATAGATGTAGATCTTAACCTTAATTTATGGTTTGTAGTTTATATAGTAAAGTAATAATGGATTTGGACGAGTACGATACCTTATTATTCTTTGAAAACACGTGCGAACGGGAAGTTTGGAAAATGATATCTGAGACGTGATTCGAAAATCGTTTCGATTTTAGTTTATATCGAGAGAATTGCTATCGCACTTAATTAAGGACAAATGTGTAGACTGAAAATTCTACCTTATCTCTCGTTTACTTCAATTTCAATATTTGAATCTTATGAAAAAAATATATTGAACTTTTTCGATATATTTGCACAATTCTTTCGTCTGCCGTGTCAATAATTCTTTTTAATTATTAATAATTAACTCAAATGTTTCACAATAAACTTTTCTACAAGATTTAACGTTTATTTTTAAAATAAACACGCGAGTGTACATTTTTTTCTAGAACAATAAAAGAAATCCAAAATGTGCATTTAGCTGTAGACTTTTTTACAATAAATTTCCATATAAAACCCATATAAACGGATGACACTAAGCAAGGACAAAATCGTCATTTGATAATGGATCTATCCTCCCCTTAAATATCGAAAACCTTAACTTAAGTTTAAATAATTCTATCTTTGGTAACTCAAATCAATTTTATCAAGTCACATAGCACATCTATCTATCTAATGAGACTAAATCTTATATTTTCTTAGTATTTTTATCTTCTTTTTATCGCATGTACTAGCAAATGAGCATGCGGAGAAGAAAAAAAGGAAAAATATGTCGAAAGTGTGCAAAGCAAAATAAGTGTTTCAAAATACAAACCTTTTCAGAATAGAAATTCAAATTAAAAAAAAATTAAAAACAAGAGAGCTTTACGTTCAACTTGGGTAAGTAAAACATTTACGATTAGTCGATAGTTATCTTTTGTTATCTTTATTTGCCAACTGTGTTATATCATACAACTGCAATAGATCTCACAAAAGGACATGGGCATTATTACATGGGAATTGTAACCTTCTTCAGGAAGGTTATCGAAAGAATTAGAATTTCAAAATTGAACTCGGCAAGAAATTAAAATTACATATAAATCGTATAATAATCGGTCGATCATATTTAGGAAAGTAAAATTATTAGAAAAATAAATGATATTGATTAAAATGAAAAAAAGGAACTAATTATTTTCAATCTTTGTCTCGGCTAATCGCTCTATCTCGGTCCTATAATCACTCGAATGGAGGACTTTTGATTTTCCAGAAGTGGCAAATTCGTAATTACGAGTAAAAGTTAGTAGCACGTGATGAGCGCGTGCGTACCCGAATCTAAGTTCTCATTGGCTTTTTGGTCTGAACGCAACTTTGCGATTTTATGGCAAAAGGCACTTTAGCATGGCCTAAAATTGATAAGGATCCATGCTAAATTTAGAGAGACAAAAGCAAACTTAATTAGTTATTTATTTTAACCTTAACTTCTTACCTGCGAATTTCTTTAAAATCAATGCTCGCATTAAAACTTACTATTTTTTTATTGGACGCCGCATTAATTATGACCAATAATATTTTGGTGGCAACATAAATGTCTTTCTCATCTTATAAAGTTTGAACCGCTTTCTTAAAATGTTTCGAACTCATATATAATAAATAAAGTCTCTTTTATCTAGGAAGCATGGACACTCTTATGGAGCTTTTGTATCGTGTTGAATGTCGACACGCGTTTGACACTCTCTCGATACTATTCGACACGCGACCGACACATGATTAATAGGTGATGACACAAGCACGCGTAATGAACGTGCTTATCAACATGTTCAAATTATCTCCTTTTTTTAAATGACACATCGAGTATCGTGTCGCAGCGATATTACCTAATTTTTTTATCATATATTTATTTTATTTTTTCTTGGATGTGCACTTTTTTTTTCTTTCATCTATTGACATTTTTTTCTTACGAAAAGTGCTCTGAAAAATAAATCAGTATGCAATACATAACGACGTAGGTTTATCGACAATTGTCTAGCGTACAATATGCATCATTAATTTAAGAAAATTAAGATTCTTTGCAAATCGACCAATTAAATGTTAAAAATAGGAAAACTCATTGCATAAAACACAAAGTGATTTCCACGTCCTTCCACTAGCAGCACGTTTGATAAGGAGTCATTAAGGATATTTTTCGCCCGGAGAGGAAAAAAGGAAATTTCTTATTTTTTCTTCCTTTCATCTCAAATCAATTTTTTGTGACCCAAAAAATCTCAAAATGTATGTGACACATTTATCCCAAATTTTGAGATAAATATATCACACATGTTTTGGCTAAATATGTCACAAGTTTGGGGTAAAATCTATCTTATCGGCACAAATTTAGGAATTTTTTTGTGTCACAAAAATAAAGTTTGAGATAAATGTATAGCCGTGAGCATAGTTCAGGTTTTTTGTGGTATTTTCCCGATTTATCTAATCAAATCGATCTACTCTATCAAACTTCTTGATGAAGCCTCTAGACTCTAAACTAGACCAAACTTGGATAATGTGACTGGACGAAACTCGGCTAACGTGACCATCGACAAGGATGTCGCGTGGATGAAACATGTGAATGCTCACGTTGACGTGTTTGTAAAAATTTAGCCAATGTAAACAATGCCCAAAGATGATATGTGATGCCCCCAAACGTCATGCGACACGTGTCCTTTAATTTCTTTTTTTTTATTAGCATACGAAAGCTTAAACAAACATACAAAACGCCTCATGCCCGAAAATCACACAAGTTAATTAACATACTGTCGACACCTAAATTTTGATTAAATTTTTCCATCATTAATTTGCATAAAAAAATCAAGAATTACTTTTAGTTCCTACACAAAAAAAAAATAATTAAGTCATTATTCACATTTAATTTTATCATTCGGGCATTGAATTTTGCATTTAATTGAACGGAAAATAGAAACGGACTTGAGCTAGTCATGCGGACATGGCCTCATACATTTCGCATATTCATCGGGTCGACAATTGATGGGCTTAATCGAATGGTTTAGAATTTGATTAATTGGAATAAGCCCATAATTCATCTACGTAGCCTAAATCAAACGTGGAAGTTGAATTTTTGAAATCTTGAGCCTGTTGACCAAGATTTGAGGGAATCAGCATAGGCCTCATGATCTTCGTGCATGACCGTTTACTTGGGAAAGCAAAGGCGGGAAAATCAACAATGGTCCCTCCCTTACTTTCACCATTGTTGCTTATCGCGTGGCTTCCTCTCGTGGAGTCTCCTTCTACCTCTGCGGGCAAGCTGTCACAGTGATAACTCGTTGCTCTATTGGCCAGCATCACGGGTCCACCGTCGCTGACCCGGAAATTCTCTTTCGGAGCTAGGCCTTCTCGCTGCAAGTACATCATCAAAAGACCAGCATGCCGAAGGAGAGAGGGGAAAGCTTGAACCGTTGACTATTTTTCCCAAGACTTTGTCCAGATCTGTCAAAGGAAATTAGCAAGATTTTGGCAGCAGTCGAGACGTGGCCATCTTGATCCGTGAATTCCTCCTGGAGCAGCACCCTGCAAGCATTGTTGCCTCTTTGGTTCCTCGAAAGGTTTCGTCTTCTTTGGTGGTCACACGATCTTGGAGTCAAAACACATTCAGTTTCAACCAGCAAAAGATTGAGAAAACCCACCGCGGTTGCATCGTCTCATCACGAGCATTTACGTCAATCCTTGGCAAGCCGTACGAATCCTCACGAAACCCAGTTCCATCCGCAAGGTATCGGGTTCAAGCGGGAGGCCACGAATCTAAAATTGTTTCAGATCAAGTAAAATTCAATTTTCTTGCACTTCGCTTCTTTTTTTTTTTTTGTTGGTTTTTTTTAATATTATGTGAATATCGGATGAATTTCATATAGGCAAATTTTATTTACTGATATTACAACATGTGATATTGCCTATTCTGATTTTATTGATATCTTGAGCATATATTTTAGATTAGAAAAACCGTTTCGAATTAAGGGGGTGATTCTCTACCGACAGCGTGCAAATTCGGATTAATCTCGACTCTAAGATTTGTCTCGATGGCATGGGGATTGAGATATCTAATCTTAACCACCAGATTTGATTCCTCAACCTAATCCATTATTCAATTCGAATTGGAAAATATTTTTGTAAAAGATTATGCACGAATTGATTTGTTATGTAAAAAATAAAAATAAAAAACACCAAAAATATGCCATACATATAAATTGCATATAGCTTAGAACATTCTATTCATGTAGATTGAATATGTTATTTTACATATGCACGTCATATAAGTCTAGTTGCATAACCGTTAAGTTTTTTTCATGCCTTATTGATTAGCCATGTCATATAGTTCGGCATGTCATTTTGTCATATTATTTATTACATGTCATATTTTTTCGTCATATCATAAACTTGTTAAGTCATTGATGTCATGTCGCATTCATACATCATTTAGAATAAGGCTCATTCATTTTAAATTAGTAGATGTATATGTATGTGTCGCGACCTAAAAATTAGCCACCTCCGACACTACATGTATATCCCAAAAGTCAACCTGTACAATGGACAAAATCGGTGCTATAGACCGACAACTCCATCTTCTGTGGTCTCACCAATATCACTAGTCGAAACCTCATAATGGGCCAACCAGCTTGCCATCAAAATCCATGTTCCAGGCTATGAATCGGTGAAGAATCCACTCCCCAAACTTCACATCAACTCACATAATAGAACTATACTTAACATATATTACTTCGATATGAATACATCCTCATAAACAGCCTCATAATAAGTAGGGACTCTAAAGCGCACTGGTGGTGGATTGGTCATCCTATTGTGACATCCCGATTTTATCGCCTAATTAATTAAAAATGATAACAAAATTATGATTAAATTACTTGACTTAGAATTGATATTGTGAAAGGGACACCCTAAAAAAGCTTACGTAGCCAATCACGTACGGTTATGGTATAAATTAGATGTTGGATTTTTTTTCTTTTACTAAGTGAATTATATGAAGAAGTCATTTAAAAGGATTATAGTATACGTTAACTTATAAGAAAAATTATCAAGAGCATAATATATGCTATTATAATCAATTGAGTGTTCTAATAATTACAGTATGTCTTGTGATTAATTATTTGAAGATAAAGTTAATAATATTATGCTAATTGAAATGCTAATTAATTATAGAGAGAACTATAGTCTAAATTAATGTTTAATGTATATAATTAAGATTATGGGGGCAAAATGGACGTTTCACCCCACTTATGATCGAAATTTTCGTGGGATTTGTGTCCAAAAATCCACTGAAATAGCTTCTTGAAATTTACCTAGTTCATTATTCATGCCACCCATTTAGGGCAATGGGATTTTATGATAAAATAATAACTTGCATTCAACCATGATTTGGGATTTTATGATAAAATAATAACTTGCATTCAACCATGATTCTTTCTTTTTCTCTCATTTACTCCCTTTTGCCGAAAATCCACTCTCTCTCTCTCTCTCTAGAACTCAAATTTTCATTTCATTCAAACACTCTCAAGAAGTTGCAAGAATAAAGGATTGTTCTTGAGGTGTTCTTGAAGATCAAAGCAAGTATAACATATTCTTATAATAATTTTATGATTCAATGTTCCTAAGCATGATTTATGTGTAGTATGTTGTGCCAATGGATATGTGTATGGTAGATTTCATGCCAAAGTGGAAGAAAAATGACTATATGAGTAAATTTTGAAAGCTGCCCTAGATTGAGACTATTTTGACCCATTATGTTTACTATTTTTATACTCCTTTTTGTGAACCCCATATATCTGATATCAAAACATAAAAGATGAAATCAACATCCTAAACTATAACATATATTATTTTGGAAATTTTTAGAGTTCGGATGGTCGGTTAAAAGCCTTTGCATGTTCATGGTTCAAATCACGTGGCTTGAGCTAAGTCTATTCCGACCTTCTATTTTTACTATTTTTATACTACCTTTTGTGAACGCCAAACGACTTAAGTTAAAGCATAAAACTCACTCCTAACATCCTAAACTATGACATATATTAAATGAAGAATTTTGAAGTACTTGAGGTCTGGCTTTTTATTTTACATTCTCACGGGCTTGCATGCGGTATTCCGAGTCTGATTTAACCCTTGAAACTATCTTCGATACAATAATAATGGAAAGGGCATCACGTAGAGAATATATATTCAGATGTAAAACATCTTTTATACTCTGAATTGAACATAAAAAAAATGAAATATAGCTCGTGTTCTAAAACAATCATCATGTACGTCATTGAACAGATATCAAGAAGTGCATATGACTTTTTGCTTCCTTTTTGTCATAACAAAATGATAATATAGGGTAGAGATTTGTAATGACAAAAAAATAAGGGACATGGAAGATGTACTAACCGAATTGCGTAGAACTTAGCAAGTTTTAACATACATTTACCTGTTCTTCCATTGTTTGAATAGTAATCGGGATTGGGATTGAAATTAGCACAAGTTCAATAAGATTTTCCCAAGCTTGATCAATATTTCCTCTCAATTTGTTGCTTCTTTGAGATGATTCTCTCCCTCAATTTAAAGCTCCTCCTAAGTGTGAGAAATGGGTTCATGAATTTTAGGAACATTAATAATCACATGTTGAATAGTGACATTAATTTCTATTTCAATTGCGTCTTCAAGGAATATCATCCTTCCGAGCAGTTTCGAATATCTCCCCTTGAATTTGATCAATGATCTCCTCCTAAATTTGATCAAGAGGCTCTCTCTGAATCCGATCATTTCTTTCCTTTCTCTTCCTGTCATCGAGACAGCTTTTGCAAGTAGCTTTTATTATCGGGTTGCACCAGTTGAATATGATGTTTTTCTTTATAGCAAGCATTATATTCTTTGAGCAACTTTAAAATGGTGGAGATGCTTGGATCAATAAATGTGCCATAGTATTGTTGATTTTCACTTCGATTGCAACTTTAAGGATGCAATGACTAATCTAAGTATCCTCAATAATATTATCCTTGTGCACCTTTTCTAACTTCCCCTACGTTTGAGAAAGGAAATTTGGTCTTTCTTCCGAAACTCTCCTTGAGCTTGAATAATTTATGGAATGATGTTCAAATGCTGATTTCCCGGGATTCTAGTCATCCTCAACATTCATTTGCTCATGAATTAGAAGATTTTCTTCAATCAAGCTCATCTCGAATTAAATCTGCATAAACTTAACAAACTTCTTGCACAGATTTGCATTAAAGATATGATGGTCGCGCATAAATATATCATCCCGCTTTCGAATAAATAAAGTAATAATTGTAAGCATTTCAAGCATTTTAATGAAAAAATTACTTAACCTTTCACATGATACTCTAAGGGCTTTCTCAATATATTTTGATATGCCTCAATGATTTGCGAAAGTTTTAAGCGAAAAGGAGAAGTTCGATCCTTCCCAAATATTGCGAAATCTTCCTCCAATGGTTGGATCAAACTTTACAAACATCTTTCTTCAGATTCCGAACAAACTTTTCAACTTCACATGAAAAGATTCTTTTACAACCTGAGTTTCTTGTAGAAGAGATAATAATCTTTGCAAATAAAATATGAAAAAAAATCACGTACATACCTTCTTTTGATTCACGGATTAAACTTGCCAATTCTAAAACATACTTTTAAGATAATAGCAAGAATATCCATATATATATATATATATATAGTTGGAAAGATATCTTCTAAATCAAAGAATATTTTTTTTAAGCATGAATCTCATATGCATTTCGCGAATATGTTGATAATGATGTTCGCAAATGAAACATAAATGTTTGAAACGAGAGAATAAACTTTTCTTCTTAGAAAATATTCCTCATTAAGATCCTTCTTCGATTGCATCATGATCTGCGTTGATTTGCGATCAATCTTTCCTTGTAGAAAATCTTGCAATAAACTCGTTTTCTTTTTGGTATCCAAAGATACGGATCCTTTCCTTTACGTTAGCATAAAATAAGGGAACTTCTTCAAAGTCCACGGATTCTTTTCACAATCGTATAGCATAACAATAAATGATATAATTAAATAACATTCCTTAAGCATCTCACTTTGCAGCACAACCAATGATATATAACATGCCATATAAAGATAACATCTAATTCAAATAATATCTCATTCAAAAAGATTTTATCTATGCAAAATGTGACAAGATCAAAGAGGATAAAATGAGTCTAAAAATCCAAACTCTTTCTTCCCCAAATAAAATATCCATCATTCTCTTTTCAACTCAAGATCTATAAAAAATTATATTTTTATTCCAACAAGATATTTCTAGCTTATCCAACGATGTAAAACAATTCAAAATACCATTCTAAGATAAAGTTGAAATCAAATTAAGATAGCATAAGATTCTTGCTCAACATAATATCACGCAAAAAGATATCTCTTAAAAAAAAAATCTTTTCTAATCATGATAAAATCAGAGAGCATCAATAAAATAAATCGCATTACCTCTAAGCAAGATATCAACCAAATACTTAATCTCATCTCACGAACCACTAAAGATGCACCACACGATTTTCAAAAAAAATTATTTCCAGCACAACTAATTATTGAACACGTCATATAAAAAAATGAATCAACCAAAGCACAATATATAGTACAATGAGAATTTAGATAAATGAAGTACGTTCGCAAAATAAATTGAAAAAAATGACAACATACCGATTTCTCTTTCTCTTCTCTTTTATTCTCTCGCAAGAAAAATAACTCATCTTTTCTTTGGTACCCAAATGAATTTGGGTCCATTCATGTTAGAAAATTTATCGAAATTCGAAAAGACCTTTTTGATTGTCTCCAACCTTTTTGACATTCTTGCTTGTGATGAATTGAATTTCGAAAGTTTGAATATTTAGAGAAGTGTCGGCAAATAGGTTTTGAAAAATATTTTCGCAAATAATTTTCGGAAACAATAGTCTTTCCATGACATTTGAAAAATCATTTTGGATTAAACTCTTTTCTTCCAAAACAAGTCCTGATTTATTAAACATGAAATTGGCATAGAAAGAGCGGTTTCGAAGATTTTGGATCGAGAGAAAACTTTTTGCAAATCTCGATTTTCTTTCATTTGTGAAAATTCCTTTTGTAAAAACTCAATCTTTTCATTATTTGAAATTTCGTGTTGCCTCAACTTTGAGTTTTCCTTTTTCAATTTGAAGATCTTCTTAATAGCAACCTTGTAATCCAGGCACAAATCGTCAAAATAATCACAAACTTCTTCTAAAATTTTAGAATGATATACCTCAATTTTTTTCGTCGAATCGAATTTGCCAAGAGACAAATATTTGCATAGTCTTCATCACTATCTTCACACTCAGTGTCACTCTTGGACTTCTCATACTTGATTTTCTTTTTCTTTAGCAAAGGACAATTTTGTTTGAGATGTCCCTTTTTTCTGCATTCAAAACAAATCACATCTGTTTCAGCTTGTTTGAATGGCTTTTTTCCTTT
Source organism: Rhodamnia rubescens (assembly GCA_021437795.1). Lineage (NCBI taxonomy): Eukaryota > Viridiplantae > Streptophyta > Magnoliopsida > Myrtales > Myrtaceae > Rhodamnia > Rhodamnia rubescens. Next base: position 4,615,214 of record JAILYA010000002.1, on the reverse strand, counting down.
GAATTTTCTTCCCTTCTTGGCTATTTTTCTAAATTTCTTTACCATGCGAGCAATCTCTTCATCGTTCTCTTCGTCATCTTCAAAATCTAAATCATGAGAACCATTGTTAGATTTTAAAGCAATCGACTTTTTACCTTTTGAGTCCCTTTCTTTGTTGACTCGTTATGTCTCATATGACTATAGAGTCCCAACAAATTCGTCAATGGATAATGGTCTCGATTGTTTGACATTCTTGAATGGAATGTTTGATGTAGTTCCAATCTTCCCGTAAGTCCTTGAAGAATCCTGCGAACTCCGTATAGGTTCAAAGGCGAGGAGCACCTTGCCTTGTAAGACCACTTGCCGAATTTGAAATCACAATAATATCGACAATTGACTCATCGGGCTCATTTTGAAGGCTTCATAGTCACTTAGTAGAATGCTAAGATTTGTTTCTTTCGCTCTGTCGGCTACTTGAAATGTGTCATGAAGTTTATCCCATATAGCTTTTGCCGATTCTTATTCTCGCAACACGATTATATAAAGGAGTGGATAGCGGGCAAAAGAGTGCGTAAATAGCTTTGAAATTGAGTCCGTGTCTTTTAGCTCTTTCGGTATTCGATAGGGTAGGAGTATGAGTATTGTTCCTATTTCCAAAAGTTTCAACAATGGTAGGATTTACTCATTTAATCACAACATCCCTCATAAGATTGTCTAATACCTTGAAGAACCACTTTATCTTATTGCACCAAATGTTGTAATTCTTTCCATCGAAATAATAAGGATTGTAGTTGAACTGTGCATCACACCGATCCCCGAAGAAATATTGCTAAACATGATAGATCGTTAACTCGGAAGTAAAAAAACTTCAAAATATTGAGCAATCCGCTATGATACTAATTGTTGTATCTAGCAATATCACATAGAGGGGGTGAATATGTGATTTTAAATAATTTTGACTAGAAAATGCGGAATTAAAAGAATCAAGTCGAAATATACATAAAATCTGAATATGTACAATTTTGATTCGAACAAGAATATGCAATATCCGGATATGCGGATTCGAATATAAACACCAGTATACAAAATTCTATCAAACACAATGATAAGAGTTTAGAGATAGAGAATATTGCACATGACGATTATAGTGGTTCGGCTTAAATCAAGCATACGTCCACTCTCCCACTCTGACGGTGATTGGTGGATTCCACTAAATAAATCAATGGAGATTTACAATAAGTGATGATACTCTCTTTGATATATCACACTATCCTTTCTCAATCACTCTTATAAAGCCTTTTAATGATTGTCATATAAAGCTCACGAGGACAAGTATGGAACCGAATAACTCTAGCACTTTGGAATTTTTTGATTCTAACCCTATATCGTAGAAGCACCATGGGTTTCTTTATATACTCATTCACCCCCAAACTAGTCGTTGGATAGGTCTTCAAAGGATTGCTCTTCAATCGCTAATTGGACGTTATCAATCTTGATTGAACGAGACCAGTATCGAGGGAGATTTGGTTACCGTTCCCCTCGGATTCGGTTGCCCATACAACTCAATCTTAGATTTCCATAAGTGGAGTTCTTCAAATATGAAAATTTTCTTGTCCCATGGAAGGTAATTTCCAATCAATGATATTCTATCAATCATGTTATAGAATAATCATATCAATCAAAGATTACAAACTTCCATAAATACCTTAGTAGCAACGGACATATGTCAGTCGTGGGTCTTCGAATTTGAAATCAATATATCTTGCAACTTTTGAACAATCTTCAAAACAAACTTCCAAAGTAGAACAGTTTTTTGTATCCGAATACTTCATTGTGTCCGAACAATCCTCATAAACGAAATCGGTCTTCAAAATGCATAATTTAGATGCGGTATCTTGAGCTCCATCTTTTGGTCTCTCCAAGCATATTGGCAATTGCGGCTCTACCTCATTGTTCACCTATCTAAGATTCTTCTAAGCTTTAAAGAACTTCCCGTTCTAGGCTTGTTCACCTTCTACTTAGGTACTTCAAACTTGTAGACACCTCTATGCCCAATGCTTTGTTCACCATTGATAGATAACTTATAACCTGCGGACGTTTTATTAATACACCATTTGCATAACGGTTTGTGCTTCTTTTACCCGATTCTACTCAATCAATAAATACATTATTAGCCTTTGATTATTTTGTCATCTTCAAAACATCACAAGGGATTTTCTCTAACACCAATCTTGTTATGTTGATTATGATGTGTAAGCTAGTATATAGAGAGTTGATACGTTTGATGGGGTCATCCCATTTTTCAATTACATTGCCAAGTGTTATGGTAATAACAAGCAAGAGTGGATTACCTAGGCTCATATTAATCATGCCTAACCCATGAGTGTATGTGTCTTCGTGTGAAGGAGGTAAGGGTCTACTCATGCAAAATAGAAGAAGACATGTGTCCCCTCTTGCAATGCATGTAAGACACCAAAGCTTAAGTAAAACAACAATTTGAGAGTAAGCAAGTTCTTATATGGCCATGAAAATTACTGAATCTATGCTATACGACTATTATTAAAATAAAAATTAGTGTATGGTAATCAATTTCATATTCTAGTAGGGAATATTAATATGAATAGTTGGAAAATATAGAGGGAATTGTAAGACATGGACAAGAAATGTAGTGTCTATTCCGGGTAAGTCCGAAAATATTTGAAATCCCCTAGAATTATTTGCAATAAAATCGAATGTCAAGAAAAACCTCAATTCGGTAACTTAAAATTTGAAAATTATTAAATGAAAAAATTCAGAGGATATCCGCCACCATCACTTGTTCGAATGACGGTAGTTAATTATCAGCACGCTAACTATCAATGTATAGTTAACGTTCATCCATATCACTATAACACATCGGACTCGAACGATTACAATCGCGGAAAATCATCATCCGCATTTTTTGTACTTCACAAGATTTACGGCTCACTCAGATTTCTATGTGTCAACATATATATAAACTAAATAATATTTAGTTTTATAACCTGAAAATTATCATCGATTATAGAAATTTGCGGATGTCACATGATATCCGCATTGAAAAAGTTTTTTTCACATCTCGCTATAATGTAGTCCAAAGGCTACATCAATATGATTTTGGCTAGATTTAGCGGCACAGGGACTTACTTAGACAAATTAGAAATACGGAAACTTGATTTGAAAAGGTGTGAAAATATAGGGACCAATAGATTTTTACAAAATAAAAATCGAGACTATCCTGATTTTCCATTTTATCAAGCTCTTGCTTGATAGCGAATATGATCCGCTTGTTTAAAAGTTCATTTGCTTCCGTCGTATAACTCTACACACCTATTGTCTAGTGTCACACCACAAAAATAATTGAATTGGGCCTATTGAGAGGGCTAATTCAGTAGGGGTGATCGATTTAAAGATAAAAAATTTCAAGATGGGCTGGTTCCCACCTTAAAATCGAGAACTAAACCGAAGGGTTGGTTCCCGTTTGTGGAACAAGAAACCGCCGTGATAACGTAGTTTTCCAACCCCCACCTAAATGCTGGATTTGAAGTCGAGGCCATGGATCCTACGGCCATCTCCAGCTATCTTACCATTCTCAATTAGTTCTATATCACATGCTAAAGATGAAGACACATTCATGACATGAAAATGAGATTTTTCAAGAGAAATGATTCAACAATGCGCGCTATGAATATTTTTGTGCATCCCCTCTATAGATAATTCCCAATTTTTGCTAATTGTGCAATGTCATATTTGAACTTTTAATTTTATACAATGTGGTTCATCAATTTTGGCTCAATGTGCAATATTGTTCCATGGATTTGTAAGTTATTCAACGCGGTCTCCCGAACTATTGATAAATCAACGCGATCCCCGAATTATTGATAAATGTTAAACTAGTCCTTTCATTGGCATCATTTTTACACAATCTAGGGATTAAGTTGAGCACTTACTAAAAATTTAGGAACCGTATTGAATAAATCAAAAATTTATGGGTGATATTGTACATTGAGCCAAGTTTAAAAATTAGATTGAATAAATTAAAAATTCGAGGGCATAATAAATATTGACCTAAAATTCACGTATCATTGATGTCATTTTCTATAATTGGAATAATCTTTTTGCATAGGTCGCTTCTATCATCGGGTGACACGAAAGGGGTGTGGATTGTATGCTTACAAGAGGCAGGTTACGCTCGTAGCTCCGCATGGCTAAATCTAAATCAAAAATTGAAAAATTCGGAAGGATTCTCCGCCCGTAACCCGGTTCCGGGGAAAAACGGTTCGAATCCGGTTCTTACAGATCGGACCGGTCCTGGTCTAGCTTGCTTGCCTCCACGTTCGTTCTACCAATCCACGTCATGCAGTCAGGTTTCCTTTCTTGGGACCCACTCGACATTTCGCCCTTCTCTCTCCAAACTCTCTCCATAACCGTCGGATCCTCTCCACCCCGAATTTCCGTTACTCATCCAACGGCCGCCGGCCCTTCTTCTTCCTCTCCTCCGGCAGCAGCACACAGATTCCCATTAAATCAAACCCTAGAACATCCGCCATCTCCGATCTTCTATCTCTTCGATCATTCTGCTCTTCCACGATCACAAGGCAACGATCTCGACCTGTGTAAGTCACGTGTTCGTACATATTCCGCGCGAAGGAACCTGAAGACAAGGTACCACTGGAAACAGACATTTAGTTAGAGAGAGAGAGGGGAGGGAGGGAAGAAGTGTGAGAATGGGGGTGGATTACTACAACATACTGAAGGTGAACAGGAACGCGAGCGACGATGATCTGAAGAAAGCCTACAAGAGGCTGGCGATGATATGGCACCCGGACAAGAACCCCACGAGCAAGCGGAGCGAGGCCGAGGCCAAGTTCAAGCAAATCTCCGAAGCCTACGACGTCCTCAGCGACTCTCAGAAGCGTCAGATCTACGATCTCTACGGCGAAGAAGCCCTGAAGTCCGGTCAATTCCCGCCCCGGGGCGGCCCGCATTATGCCCACCGGCAAAACCAAAGCAACCACCATCAGTTCAATGGCAGTGGAGCTTCGTTTAGGTTCAATCCGCGGGATGCGGAGGATATATATGCGGAGTTCTTTGGATCGGAGAGCAACGGAGGGGGTGGGAGAGGTAGGAGGGGGTATGGTGGAGATGGGTTCTTCAGGACTTCAAATGGCGGGGCGAGCGCGAGTAACGGTGGCGGTGGGGAGTTGAGGAAGGAAGCGCCGGTGGAGAACGTGTTGCCGTGTAGCCTGGAGGATCTCTATAGAGGAGCCAAAAAGAAGATGAAGATTTCAAGGACGATTTCTGATGGGTTCGGGTATGTTATCCGATGTTCTGATTTGTATTTCGTATTGGGGCTGTTGGTGTTGCAGTCTGTTTCTGTGATGGCATTCTCACCTGGCACTCGGGACTTCGTTCAATTACATTCAATTCATGAGTCCAAATTGTGGAGATGCTGAAATTTCTAAATGAAGTGTAAGAAGTTTTTCTTTGATATATGTTCCTGAAAACTTCATGCGTCAATTAGCACAGGGTGAATAAATTTGGGCTTGTTTTTCAGATTCCTATAGGTGGAGGGATAATTTTTACATAGAAGTTCGTTTGTTAGCAAATGCATTATTAATTTGGTGCTAGTTTTACTTGGGATCTGTTTGATGGTCGAAGGATTGTGAAGCTTGGTCCTTGAAAATTAGTGTGGTTAAATGGATTTAGATTGACAAATACTCAATATTGGCCTGTTAAGTGTTAACTTCAGATGCATGAGTGAGAGTTTGATTGTAATTGGAGGAAGTGAAATCAGATATAATTGAAGTGAAGTCCTTTTGGAGTGCACAGATTGTAGAATATCTGTGCTTTTGCATTGATGATGAAGTGGAAGACCGAACCTTATGCTGGTTATCGAATAGGCTATTCATTCAATGTGCGTAGAGGCTATGATTTGAGGCTTGTTTACCATGCCAGAAGGCTGTCATGGAAGGTGTCCGAATGGTTTGATATTACATGCAATACCTCCTAGGGAGATGTTTTATGTTTTTGCAGGCAACAATCATATGATTGGGAGGAAAATTGGGTTTAATGGGGATGCTGGCAGTTGAATAACTGTCATCAACAATTGTCTAGATTCCTTGATACCATAGCAATGATGTGCTGTGATTGCTTCACTGAGAAGTTAAGACCCGGAAGTGCACGTTTAACTCCTTGTTTTGTAAACGATAATGGGGAGGCTTCTTAGCTTTACTGTCTACACCATACAGTATTCTTGGATGGTGAAGGTTTATTGAGTAAATGAAGAAGCAAATTGGTTAGCAGTTTTCTGGCCATTATTTTGCTTTCCGATCAGTGGCTGTATTTCGTGCAGTGGCCTCTTTGGCTATGACTGAATGATTTGAGAGTTTCCTTTTGCTTCTAAGAACAACATCTGGAGATAAAATAAAATTCGTTGTCAAGTAGCTTTTGGATTTGCGCCAGGTTCCCCTTCTTTCTTTTCAGCATTTCCTGTACAAAGCACAGTGAAGAACCTCTGAATTTTTCTTAGCATCGCTTTGCACTGTGTTGTAAAGGCCCTGGAATGAGGTTGTCACTCGGCATGTGTTTCAAGTTGGTCGGCTTTCAATCTTTGTTTTCTCAAGTTAGCCTTGCCCCTCTTCCCTGTTGATAATTGACACTCCCATTAGCAGTCATTTTGGAACTGCGAGATTCATTATGGGGAAAGATCGTTCATGGAGTATAGGTGAATTATTTTTCACTTGACTTTGTTTTTCAGAGTGGAAAAGTCAGATAGGTTTAGATGACACACAATAGGTAGCTTAGTCATGAGTCCCTTCTCTATTTGTTACCCATTGTCCTTTCGCAAAGTTGGAACTGAACAACAGATTTGAGACCGTTTCATTTTCTTTTGACATGCTTTTTTGTCTATTCACTGTTTTGTCTCCTGGCTGTTAAGATGATAAAATTCTTTTATACAAATTTGTTGAGAACGTCTCCTTTCTTGAGCTGGAGTACACTATGGATGTGAAAATGGGTTTCTCGACTCTGCTAAATTGAGAGAGCAAGCGAATACCCAACCCCCCTGCCTGGCCCGGTGCCCCATTTTTCCATTCTTGTCCGGTTCTCTGTTTTGTCTGAAATGATCACTTTTCTTTCGTCTTGCCTTCCTTTCAGTAAATCTCGCACTGTGGAGGAGATATTAACCATTGAGATTAGACCTGGTTGGAAGAAAGGCACAAAGATCACTTTCCCTGAGAAGGGCAATCAGGAGCCCAGCGTGATCCCTGCTGATCTTATTTTTGTGGTGGATGAGAAGCCGCATGCAGTTTACAAGAGAGATGGTAATGACCTGGTGGTCAATCAGGAAATAACGTTACTGGAGGCGCTTGCTGGTAAGAACCTTGAATTGACGACCCTGGATGGGAGAAATCTTGTGATCCCGCTAACCGAAATCATCAAACCCGGTTTCGAGATGGTCGTTCACGGTGAAGGGATGCCTATCTCTAGAGAACATGGGAGAAAAGGAGATTTGAGAATTAAATTTGATGTCAAATATCCTTCAAGACTAACTGCAGAACAGAAATCTGATTTGAGAAGGGTTTTGGGTGGTATTTTGTGATAAATTGTCTTAATTGACCATATTAAGACAAGTCATCACAGATTATTATCACCAGAGAGCATTCTACAATTATTATGGTATGTACAGATATATCTCCAGAAGATTGGAAAAATGTGAATAGTAGGTAGTCTTAAGGGGTTCGGGACGTGGACCGAGTATGGTTCACTGTTTTTCCTTTTTTGCAGTTTAGTATCTGGATTGGACATGTAGTCAGGGACAGAAAATGGCTATGTGGTGCGATGAAACGTTTTAACGAAAAGGATTTTAGCTGAAGTTTAGTCGAACCTTTCACGATTGTCATGTAATATTGGTCTTTGCTCTTAAAATGTCCATTTGTGACTTCTCATCGTTTGCAGTTTGGAAAAGAACGATGAGTTGGTTTTGATCATTGTGCAGCATCATTCCAGTACATTGACCTGATTATTTCAGCAGCACGTATATCCAGCGGTTTGTCCTCCTTCCTGATTCTGCTTGTTTGTTTCAATTGTATCAACCTGTTGTATCGCGTGAAGTCTGAATCGTCAAAGAGTGGAAATCTAGACACAAATAGCTCCTCCAGTGCTCAATGGGTCTTGGATCTTGAGCCTTGGGGTAAAACCAGACCCGATCATTTCGGTCGAGCTTAGTACGTGCGAGATAATTTAGAATCATCGATAGACCCTTGCCCTTGCCCAACTCTTTTCATTCAGTCGGATCTTTCGTGTTTGTTTCAAACAGCAAGCCGAGCTGGGAATAGGGTGATGTTGATCCAATTAGCAAGCCCTTTACTTATTATCGACCTCGTTCCTCCGGTAAGACCAGGGGTGTGCCACAAATAGCTCACATTCCTATCCTTGAGAAAGAGCGGATGAAAACTAGGGCGGTGCGACTCTCCATTGAGGTTGAGGTTGAGGTTGAGATTGAGATATAATGGAAATTGTGCCTTTTGCTTTTGGACGGCCTTACATGGATCGCTGCACCTTACTCGATTCCCATTGGAGAAGAAGCCAAGAGGTCGGTTCCTTTACGGAAAAAGCAAAAGGCAAAAAGCAGGATGATTGTTGGGTCCATGAAATCAAGATTGCATCTTTTGGATTGGAGATCACCAGCAAAAACGATTAGACTCCACTTGAATTGTCATGGATGTGGAGAGCCAAAGAGATTAATGAAGCCCAATGACCGATCAATCGCCCACTACCTCCAATAATTCCGGCCTTTTTCGCTTCTTTTTGCACGGTGGAGTCCCGATCACGGTCTCCATTCCTTTCAACTTTTGATCCATCGTTTGTACACTGCGATGCTAAAGATGACCAAGTAAACGGGCCGTCGTGGGAGCTTGGCGTGCATGATCATCCATGCCGTGTTCGTGTTTTCGTGTTTGTGTCGGTTCACGCTTTTGTTGTGGTCCTATCGTAAAGTTTGAAGCGTCGGTACGGAAAACTTCGTTAAGAGAAGAATGACTAATGATACGTTGGTGTCGATTCATGCTGGCTATTTTTATTTTATTTTAATATGGGTAGTTTGGTATTGGCTAGGTCAATTGTTTACTTGAGTAGCATAGATTCAGTGTGACGATTTTTTACTAACAAATACCGACCCCTAAATATATAATTCAAACACCATTTTTTAGGGTTTCGTGTAGGGCGACTTGTTTTTCGGACAATAAGTGAAGTTGTTCGATCTCACTCGAGTTTGCCCCAGTGGCCACTTTTCTCATTTGAGAAGGGAGAGGTGAGGAGATTCGAATCTCCACCTTTGGGAGGAGTTACGGTGGGGACGCGTGAGGAGAAAACAGGTTTCGCAATCTACGCAAATATATAGTACATAAGTGACTTTTAAAATAAAATAGAATAGGATCATACCAAAAAAAAAAAAAAGTTGTTGGATCACACGTTACTAGTTCCTTGAAGGCTTCATGTCGCTAATCAAAGCCAAAAATTCAACCCAAAAAAAAAAAAATGTGAAGTGACTACTCACCTTTGTTCGGTCTATTCTTGGTTGGATTTCTAAAGTTTAATTTATGCTTGATCCTACCTAGGTGGACCGTCGTGGTCCGACACCCTGGCATTAATAAAGACAATTTATGTGAGAACTTATACACGGATGTACAATCTTAACCATTTCGATAAAAAAATTGGGTGATTTATTAAAAATTTGGGACAAAGGGAAAAAATGGTCAAGTCCTGAAAAAGTTCGTCATTTTAAAATTTAAGATTGTCTGGATTTTCTTGTGTTCCCGTTTTCTCCTGAATTTTGTGATGTCTACGCCTTTATACAATGTGGACATGTCTTTTGTTCGATGAACTAGAGTGTCGCCCGCATGTTCACCGCGATTATTGAAAATATATATTGATCCCTAATAACATTATCATATTCATTTTCGAAAAAGAGGTATACACGAAATCCAAGTATTTGAATTAACGCAACAAAGTTACTTATGTTGTGATTAGTCGTCCGGACTCAGATTATGATAGAATAGGACAAACAGAGATTTGAAATCCTGAATATCCCTGAATTGTAAAATGTTTGATGCAATTTAAAAAGGATTTGAAATCTTTAAAAACAAAAATAAAAATAAACTTTGAAAATCTTTTAAAATTTGCTCCCTCGGTCGAATTTACAATATCTTCAAACGAACCAAACAACTAAGTCTAGTTAGTCATTCCTTATACAAAGTATACGTCGAATTTTAAAGAAAATGTCACGTATTTAACTCTAGCTATTTTGATGAACTTATAAGCACAAGATAAACATCGAACAATTTATGCCACCCTAAAATCTAAATAGGGAGTTCATGTGGGCACATAGTCGTTGCCAAAATTTTTAGAATTATACAACAATCTAATTAAGTTTAGATTAAAATTTCGTCGCTCGAATACGATCATCTAATTTTGAATGTGATTCATGAACTTTTCATTTGACCAATATTATCTCTAAATTCTAAATCAATGCACAATGTGATCCTTAAACTTTCAATTTTTTCAATGTGACTTCCGATCTTTTGGGACATGTTCAACTTAATCCTTCAACTATAAAAAAATAGTTAAAGTTGCCATTGAATTTGAATTAATGGAAAGATTGTATTGAATATCTTCCTATAATTTATGAACTAAGTTGAACATATTTCATAAATTTACGGATCATATTTGGTCAAATTAAAAGTTTGGGACCACATTAAAAATTAGATCAAAATTGAAGGATCATTTATGTCACTATCTCTAAATTATATAGCTTACAAATATATAAATATTCCATCGATGTTTGGATCAAGTATTTTTTCAGAGGAAGAAAAAAAGGGAAAAAGAAACAATGTCGTGAAGGAGAGAAAAGCATAACAAAAAAAAAAAATAAAAAACCTCATCGAGGGGCGTGATTGACGGTCATGAATGTTCTGGGACCCACCGAAGGTTCACCGTATCGGGTGCCCCCCGCCGCATCCTATCCTTTTACCCCACCCTTCCCCTCCCCCTTTTTTGGTTAAAAAAAAAAACCATTAAATTTGGACAAAAGAACGGAGGTGCTACGGACGAGTACGGACAAGTACGTTTTGTCCGGAGAATGAGACAAGGCGCATGCGGAAAGTTCCACTCATTCATGTGCGATTCTGCCGGACACGCCGGTCATGGGCCCCACATGGTTTCGCCAATAAAATTGATAACCTTATTTAATATGGGGGTCTAAAAAAAAATAGGTACGTCTTTTTTTATTGTATTTATTGTTTTTCATTTTGGAAATGATCCATGAAATTGGATTCGATATGCAATATAGTCCCGAAATTTTTAAGTTGTATAATGTTATTCCTGAATTTTGGTGATAATGCGCAATATAATCTCTTGACAATTGGTAAATATTCAATATAATCCCTAAGTTGTATGAAAATATTTAAAAATTCGGAAAATCAAATTTTCATGGACGATACTGCGCATGAAGCCAAATTTCAAGAATCACATTTATCAAATTAAAAGTTTATGAACAACATTACATGTTAGATCCAAATTCGAGACCAACATCATTTTTCCCTTTCTATTTTGAATGGACGGATTGCTATTATTCGTGGTAATTTGGCCTTTGGGATTTTAAAGATTTCTCGATTTTCATGTGTTTGATTCTTTGAATGTCACCGACGTGCTACTTAAAAATTAATATGTTCATCATAAATTTTAAATAAAATTTTCAAACAATCTCATTTGTGGTCGAGGAACTATTGCATATGACTCGCCTATGCGGGGACTGCTAAACTTAACGGGTCTTCTATTTGAAATACCATAGGACTCGTCGAATCCGATAAGTTGAAATTTTCGATTTGGTACTCCATAATCGGCTCCGTCGGGGAAAGAGGGACAGCAAAAGTACGCCCATCGAACACTGGTGCCTCGTATAAAGAAACGGTTACATTTGATTGAATGTAATCATCCGCGAATTCATGTCGCAATTTGAATTTCTTTACTTGTGTTAACAAAGCAATTATTTTACATGTCACTCCAAATGATAATTAAATGCAGCAGGTGTGGAAATCTTTGGTGGAAGGAGAGAGAGAGAGAGAGAGAATGAGAAGAGTAAAAGCCAATGGAAACTTCTCTATTACTCAAATTTTCCACACGGTTGAAACCTTAAAATTGCTTTAGTCAAGCAGGCCCTTATCTTGGCCCTTAGCCGTCGGATCGATTCGGACGGTGGTTTGTCCTTCCGAATACGAGTCAACAGCTGATCAACCCTTTGACTTTTTCCTTTTGGACTCCATAGCGAGGTCGGATCGGTCCGGGTCGATTGCCCGTCCTTTGGAAGTTTCTAGAAGATGGCACGAATCGGCCGATGAATTTCATGGCCTGTTTCGGTCCGATCGGACAAAGGGAATCGTTGCATGAATCAAACAACAGAGTTCTCCATAACGTATCTCGAGGTAAAAATGGCCTCGTGATTTGCGGAGGATTGGATCCATCGCGAAGCTCGCGAAACACTTGTTCTCTCTTGAACATACAAGGAAATGTATAACGATTGTATGGATGTTTTAATCGAGTTTACGTGGTATTAGCTTATCTTATAATTTCAGAGAAAGTTGCTCTTCTTTTCTCTTGGTGCGCAAGTCAAGCGTGCTTTGTTTAATCCGACTCGATAATTTTTTTTTATACAGAAAAAGCTCCTGATAAAGTAAGTTGCATGCGATTGCCCGTGAAGGGAATTGGAGAAAAAAAAAAAAAAATTATAAAATCTAAAAAAATTCTAAAAATTATTTACATATGTGCCGATCATGTTATATCAATGGATTTTGCTAACTCGAATTAATAGAGAGACGTCATCGAATGTTTGTATATAGTTTAGGTATTAGATTGAACGGTTATGAATATTACTCCAGAATGGTGTTGTACGTTGAAACAAAGTTCGGAGGGTCATTTGCGTCATTTTCCTTAAAATTATATGTCGTGCGGTGTACCTGGTCTTAGTCTTGGAGATGTCGGCGTCAAGACGAAATTGACTGAGCAGTTGTTGACTTTGACATCTTGAGACTGCCATTTTCAAGCAGACCTCCTACCCAAATCAGTTTTGGGGTCATTGTGAAGTGAGAAAAAAAAAACTAAGGAAAATAAAATCCCAGTAAAAAGTAATGAAAATTTTCAATTTTTTTTGTCTGAGAATAAGAGGGAGGAGAATTGAAAATTGTAGGTAACTTCGAAAAAGCGATGTTCGCCGGGACTTTTATGCATCTATTGTAGGCAAGTCTATTTAATTGATGATTTTAGATTGTTTTCCCTAAAAAAAAAGAGTCGCTTATGCAAAAATTTATTCTTTGAATCATTCTTAAATAGGGCAAATGACATAGATGGCCTCGAACTTTTTGTCTAATGTGTAATGAGGTCCATAAACTATAAATTTATTTAATGTGGTTCTTAAAATTTTAACGTGTTTAATGTGGTCCAAGAAATTTTCTTTACAAGTTCAATATAGTCCTTAAACCGTATGAAAAAGCTCAATGATGTCCTTATATTAATTCAAGTCTATGAATAATATTGAACATGTATAAAAAATCCATGAACCTTATTAAATAAATTAATAGTGCATGGACGACGTTGCACGTTGGGCTAAAATTAAGGTACAACATAAAACAAAACCAAAGTTCAGCTTCATGGATCATAATTCATATTGAGCCAAAGTTCATGGATAATTTGTGTCATTATCCCTCTCAAATATTACCAATATATTATCCATTTTTTTTCATTTTACTAGCAAACCACAAATAATGTACTAATTGAAAATACAAAAGAAAGACTTTTTTGGCCGAAAATGAAAATTTTAAAATGAAACAAAGAAAAAAACAGTTTAAATTCGTCATCACATTTATCATTCACATACCGAAATACCCTCTATTGTGTAAATAAAAAACTAGATGAGTTTAGAAAAACAATATGAGTAATTAGAAAGAAAAGTGACTAATTAGGCCTTTAATCAAACTTAAAAGTGCACCGGATATCAATGATGACATCACCGGTTTATCTCTAATTGTGAATCTTTTCTGTTGCATAGAATCTGCAACGGCAAACAAAAATATCACGAGTCTTAAATCTTTTTGGATATGCTTATACAAATCAATTTTTTTTATTTTTCAATATTTGAAAATTAGGAAAACATCCTAGCTTTTGAAAGCTATAAAAAGTAGGATGAAAACCCAAAAATTTATGTACTTTGCAAGATTAAAGGTGCCCCAATTCGAAAAAAAATCTAATTATGCGAGCTTTAAAGATTAAAAAAATAAATCAAACTTAATTTTTTGTTTTGTGGTCGAAATCAAACTTAATTAAAAGCATACCAAATGTGCAAGAATGAGTCATTACTAGGATTACCAGTAGGTTAATAATTGCAATTGACATAATATAATCAGAGGTTACCTTTTTTCACTTCGGTTTTTTTACCTCATAAAGCAGTACAAGGTACCGACCACCATCACGGCCCGTACAAGCCCGCACGGAAGCAATTTGCGGAGAATCTCTTCTTCTTTTTTGACGTGAAAAGGTTTCTGCTTTTCTTGAATCTCTGGACTTGTCGTTGAAAGCGTTAGAAAACGACATAAAAGAAAAAGACATTTCAGAGAAAAAGCTCTCTCCTTTTCGTCCTTCGTACTCTATTTTAGCACTCCCATTGCTTTCTCTGTTCTTCATCTTCTTCTGTACGTAATATTCCCTGGAAGAATTTCCCGGGGATTGTTCTGGGTCGAGACAGGTGGAGGGGGAAGAGAGAGAGGAAGAGATGGAAGAGAAGGGTCAAGGTTTGGAGGCTGTGCTGAAGGAGGCCGTCGATTTGGTAACAGATCTTAGCCAAAAGAAGCGAGCCTTTTGCGTTGCGAGTGTAAAGTTTGAAACTTTATGTGAATTTCTGGGTTGGTGAGTGCAGGACAACATACCCATCGAGGAGGTTTTTCAGTCCCTGAGGTGCACCAGAGAAGGCCTCACCTCAGCGGCTGCTGAGCAGAGGCTGGACCTTTTTGGCCACAACAAGCTTGAAGAGAAAAAGGCACTAAGATCACTGTCTTTTGATTTGCTCAATGTGTATGTGTGTGTGGGTCTTTGTGGGTGATAAAGATTTGCACTTGTTGATTTGTTTCAGGAGAGCAAGTTCTTGAAGTTTTTGGGGTTCATGTGGAATCCCCTGTCCTGGGTCATGGAGGTTGCTGCTATCATGGCCATTGCACTTACAAATGGAGGGGTTGGTGATTCTTCCTCAAATGTTCTTTCTCCCTATGATTTTAGCGTTAAATTGAAGTTTTTTGTTTCTGATTCTTCCTTTGCAGGGCAAGCCTCCAGATTGGCAAGATTTCATAGGCATCATCACTCTTCTGTTTATAAACTCCACGATTAGCTTCATTGAGGAGAACAATGCCGGTAACGCGGCGGCTGCGCTTATGGCTCGTCTGGCTCCCAAAGCTAAGGTGTGGGACTGCGGCAACGTGTTTTATTAGTTGCGATCAAGTGATATTTTGATGTTTTTTGAAATTTGGATGTTGTGATAAAATGGTTGCTTTGATTCGGATGTACGATGCAGGTACTTAGAGATGGAAGTTGGGGTGAGCAGGATGCTTCAATCCTGGTTCCTGGTGATATTATCAGTATCAAACTTGGAGACATAATTCCTGCTGATGCTCGCCTTCTCGAAGGAGATCCTCTGAAGATTGACCAGGTGACCTTTTTTGTTGCCATTGGGTTTCAAACGAAGAGGTAACCCGTTACCGAGACTTACTACCCTGCAGTCTGCTTTGACGGGCGAGTCTCTTCCTGTGACGAAAGGCCCTGGGGATGGTGTTTATTCGGGATCCACTTGCAAACAAGGTGAAATTGAAGCCGTGGTTGTTGCAACTGGTGTCCACTCCTTCTTCGGGAAGGCTGCCCACCTAGTTGATACGACTAACCAAGTGGGACACTTCCAGAAGGCAAGGCGATAATTCTGAACATACTTCAGGCTTTGCTTGCTATTTGACGTGTTTAGGTTGTCAACTATTTGTATTATCAATGCGTTTCAGGTTTTGACCGCGATTGGGAACTTTTGTATATGCTCAATTGCATTGGGGATGATAGTTGAGATAATTGTCATGTACCCAATTCAACACCGGGAGTACCGTTCTGGAATTGACAATCTCCTCGTGCTACTCATAGGAGGAATTCCAATTGCTATGCCTACTGTGTTGTCTGTGACAATGGCTATTGGTTCCCATAGATTATCTCAACAGGTGAGTTATTTTTATTCACAGTGTTGGAGGGAGTGTGATTGCTGATCTGCTAAAGTTGATTCTAGGGAGCCATCACCAAGAGGATGACCGCCATTGAAGAGATGGCTGGGATGGATGTGCTTTGCAGTGACAAGACCGGGACGCTCACACTGAACAAACTTACTGTCGATCAGAATCTTATTGAGGTTGGTCATATATATGCACGTGGAGTATGTATTTTTCGCTTTTGTCTTTGTTTTTTTGCATGTTCTTTCGTCTCTGGTTTTAGGAGCGTCTTTTCGTTGGTATTCTTCCATGAACTCCTTTTTTGGAATCTTTGTACATGACGTGCAGGTGTTTGCAAAAGGAGTGGACGAACAAACTGTCGTTTTGATGGCAGCACGAGCTTCTAGATTGGAGAACCAAGACGCAATAGATGCTGCAATAGTGGGGATGCTTGCAGATCCCAAGGAGGTGACTATTTAGTCTGTAGTTAGATTCAGATTTTTTTGGTAACCAGTCTAATTTTTTAATCCTTGATTTTCAATGCTCTTTCCATCTTTCTTGGCAATGCAAAGGCTCGGGCTGGCATTCGAGAAGTACATTTTCTTCCTTTCAATCCTACTGACAAGCGAACTGCTTTGACTTACATTGATTGTGAAGGTAAAATGCACAGAGTGAGCAAAGGTGCCCCGGAGCAGGTAAATTGAAATTTTATCCCTCTTTAACAATGCTTCAATTTTCTCATGTTTGGATTAATTTGACAGTGCTTCCTCCTTTCATATGGTTCTCAGATCCTAAACCTTGCACACAATAAGTCAGAAATTGAGCGCAAAGTTCATGGTGTGATTGATAAGTTTGCAGAGCATGGTTTACGTTCTCTTGCTGTGGCATATCAGGTGATTAAACACGTTCTTTAAATTCTGTTTACCTAGATCTCGCATTAGTTTTTTTGGCCTTTCCGTTCGGAATTAACTTCATGCTACGGTTTGTACATCCAGGAGGTTCCTGAAGGACAGAAGGAGAGTGCTGGAGGGCCATGGCAGTTCATTGGTGTCATGCCTCTTTTTGACCCACCCAGGCATGACAGTGCAGAGACCATAAGAAGGGCTCTGAATCTTGGAGTGAATGTTAAGATGATCACTGGTTGGTCTCTATTTATCCTCATATCCAAATATGATTGGCCTGAGAAAGAATGGGTCTAGTTTTGGTGATCCAGAAGTAAACATATATTTGCTCGGTTGTATTGCCTGTCTTCATGCATAAATCAGCATAGTAGTCGTCATTAATTGGACTTTTTACATTTGTATTCATCATTTATCTTTTCCTTTTGCTTCATGAATGGTAAGTCTGAAGCACTGAGTGCTCACTATATGTGAAGCTATGGTTCGGCTCTTTTCTGGTGATGTGCGCTTGAAAACAATTCCTTTGGTGCTCCATTGGATCTTGTTAAGTATGAATAGGTACCTTTGCAGTGTGGCAAACATTTTGGGAGTTTTTTTCATACTGCAGCATTTGCATGTAATGTTTACGTCCTCAAATTCAAAGTCCTAATATGCAATATTGATTACGTCCTTTTTCTTGTTATTTAGTTAAGTCAGCATTAATGTTCAAAAGCTTTCATTGGTTATTTTCCTATTTTTATGTCTGTTATAGAGGGCAGTGAGGGGAACTTTTCTGACAAATACTTTGGAGAATAAAATAGACATAATAAGATGCTTAACATTTTATCATCCCATTTGGACACAATTCTGTTTGCATTTCTTGACATGGTTAGTCTTGGGATGACATAAAATCATGCTTCATTTCTCGTGCAAAGTTGTGAGTAGAATGATATACTATCTCTTCTGTAAAGATCTCATTATGATGAAAAAATTAGATACTGCTCTTCAGTTTTTTGATTGTGTTGAG
This sequence comes from Rhodamnia rubescens, assembly GCA_021437795.1. Classification (NCBI taxonomy): domain Eukaryota; kingdom Viridiplantae; phylum Streptophyta; class Magnoliopsida; order Myrtales; family Myrtaceae; genus Rhodamnia; species Rhodamnia rubescens. Next base: position 4,597,032 of record JAILYA010000002.1, on the reverse strand, counting down.
CACTGACTGAGCACTGTGACCTTTATTAGGTGATCAACTGGCCATTGGAAAAGAAACCGGTCGTCGCTTGGGAATGGGGACTAACATGTATCCTTCATCTACTTTACTGGGGCAAAACAAGGATGTGTCCAGTATGGCATTAGAAATTGATGAGCTGATAGAAAAGGCTGATGGCTTTGCTGGTGTTTTCCCTGGTATGGCACTCATCTGATTATGGATACAAAAACCTACCCACAAGCGAGCGCCTTTTCTGTATTCTTCATGTTTCTTCAACCCTTTCTGTGTTCTTGATTCATGTCCATACTGTCTCTGATCGGGATGACAAGGCTGCTAGTCTTTGGTAACTAATACTTGATCATTGTTGTTAATTTCATTGCAATGTTTTGGGTATAGAGCACAAATTTGAAATTGTGAAACGACTGCAAGCGAGGAAGCACATCTGTGGAATGACTGGAGATGGAGTGAATGATGCTCCTGCTCTCAAGAAAGCTGACATTGGGATAGCTGTTGCTGATGCAACTGATGCAGCTCGTAGCGCTTCTGACATTGTCCTCACAGAACCTGGCCTTAGCGTGATTATTAGCGCTGTTCTGACCAGCCGTGCAATATTCCAGAGGATGAAAAACTACACTGTATGTATTGGGCCTCATTTTAGTCCTCTATCAATTTCTTACACAAAGCTTAATGAGATAATTTGCCATATTATCTTGATTGGAGTATGTTCATTATGTCTTCCCTAATGGATTTCCAATTTAACCCATTTTCCTATGTATTTGTCTCCTTTGGCAGATCTACGCTGTTTCCATTACAATCCGTATTGTGGTGAGTTGGTGACCTTTTTCTTTTACATATCATACTGTCAGCATTTTCCCGATCTCTATCCGAAAAATCTGTTTTATCTGCACCCAAAATCACGTGACTCAGAATCATGACCTCATGTTTTTTCCAACATAATATATTTTCCCTTCTCAATGATGGCAGCTTGGTTTCATGCTGCTGGTCCTCATATGGAAGTTTGACTTTCCACCTTTTATGGTCCTGATCATAGCAATCCTCAATGATGGTTAGTCGCTCCTCCCATTTGATCCCCAACAGCAGCTAATTGCCTACGTAATTCTGACTGGGGTCACAGTTTCGATAGGTCTGTCTTTCTACTAACTACTGGCTGAAATTCAGGGACTATCATGACAATATCAAAGGATAGAGTTAAACCGTCTCCTCTTCCAGATAGTTGGAAACTGGCAGAGATTTTTACTACTGGCATTGTCCTCGGCAGTTACTTGGCAATGATGACAGTCATATTCTTTTGGGCAGCATACAAAACGAACTTCTTCCCGGTTAGTGAATTGTTGCACAGTTCAGATTATTGGTGTTGCTCTAGGTTTTACTGTCATGTCCTCGATTATGTATGGTCATCTGGTTCTCACTAGAGCATGAATGAAACATGGTATGTTCGTGTTTCATTCATGTTGCATGTGTTGTTAGTAGCATCTGAAAGTGATGGATCCACTAAATCCACGCCACTGTTTTCATCTTCTCTGGATGGCCTTAAGTGAATACTTTGCTTAATCTGTTTTCTGGTGTGAGAATGCAAATTGTCATGTTCATTGTACTTCACTTTAATTTATTTCTGCGAACTTCGAATGAGTTCCACTCATGGAGATACTGTCACCTGGAATTTTCCAGCGGGTATTTGCAGTGCCCACTCTGGAGAAAAACAGCTCATCATGACCTTCGGAAGCTCGCCTCAGCAATATATCTGCAAGTCAGCACTATAAGTCAGGCTCTAATATTTGTGACACGGTCCCGGAGTTGGTCTTACGTTGAGCGTCCTGGATTACTGCTAGTAGTGGCCTTTGTGATTGCTCAGCTGGTAATTTGTTAACCACCTGCTTCCTCGTTCTTTGATTTTGTTAAGATTTGTGTAAGAGTGATTAATCCTTTGTACATTCTGAACAGATTGCCACTCTAATTGCTGTCTATGCAAACTGGGGGTTTGCTGCCATAGAAGGAATTGGTTGGGGCTGGGCTGGTGTGATCTGGCTTTACAATATCATCTGCTATATCCCGCTCGATTTTATCAAGTTCCTCATTCGCTATGCACTGAGCGGGAGGGCTTGGTACCACATCCTTGAGAAAAAGGTATGGATGCAACTCTTGTTTACTGCTTATAGTTCACCAGGGAGTGTGTTCTGATGCATTTGCTTTTAATGCAGACTGCCTTTACGAGGCAGAAAGATTTCGGTAAGGAGCATCAAAAACTTCAGTGGGCACATGCGCAAAGAACGCTACATGGCTTGCAAGCACCTGACGCAAAGTTCAGTCAGTGGACTCATGTTACGGAGTTGAATCAAATGGCTGACGAAGCTAAGAGAAGGGCTGAAATTGCTAGGTGGGTGGTAATGTTAGGATTACAGTATTTTGCTTTGGGATAGTAAACCAGTACATCATCCATGCACTATCTTCCATGTGAAACACGAAGAATTTATGATGAGGATGTTGAACATAGGAAGTCGAATTTAGTGAAATACGTTATCATATGATTATGGCTAAAATGATTATAGCTTATCAATAGATGGAGATCAGAAGTTCAGTTCATTCCATATTTTATAAAGTATAGACAGTACTTTGAACAAGATAAATCATCAATGGGATTGAAGTGATAATCCACCTTTTAGCTTTCAGAGTAAGTTGATCATAAAAAACTTATCTCCTTCTTTTGACTTTCAAATAGCGTACTGTACCAAAGTATCTGAAACGTACAAGCATGTCTGGTCAGCTTTGCTTGCTGATATCTGGATTTACCAAATTGCGTTGTCTTTTGTCTATCGAACTCCTCTGCTCTTTTTTCCCTTCTTGATGGTTGATTTCTTTTTCATTTGTTCTTTTAGATTGAGAGAACTTCGCACATTCAAAGGTCATGTTGAATCAGTTTTCCGACAGAAGGGGCTTGACATAGACGGAATACAGCAAGGCTACACTGTTTGAGGAAGATTCCCGTGCTGTCATAGCTTTACACATTCTGTGCAGCTCAGAGTGATGATGTAATTAGAATATCATGAGGCTTAGACCGTACTTATAGCATTTCCTATTTTCCGTCCTCAAGGCACTGACGAGCTGTTGTTAATGGTCTAGTATTTATCACTTTACTTAGCTCAAATACTGGGCTAAAAAGCACCTTTACAATGTTGGTTTAGTTGATATATGATGCCGGCAAGTTCTATAGCTTTCAACTTTGTCCCATTATTTATCTATTAACTTATGGCTACAAAAACATGATGCTCTTGCATCTTTTCTGAATCTTCGGCGAATACACCACTGTCTGGATCACAAAAACATGGTTGCGATCAAATGATGTGGTCGCAAGGTTGGGACCTCTGTGGTAGAACAAGTGAATTTTCGTCGCTTTTCCTTGATTAGGTAATCTGACCATGCAAGACTAATTCTGCTCACATTTTATGCAGTTTACAACAAATTCATGACATTGGAGATACTATGTCTCAGCGCTTTCACTCACTATGGGTCTGCAATAGTTATTTGCTGCATACTGCTACAGTCATCTACAAGAGGCAGATATCTGGTACGTGTTCTACACGAATACATCATATGATAGGCTTTTTGGTTTTCTTCTCTGATTCTGAGTCGAGGATCTCGTTGGGGGTTCCTTTATACTTGTACCACCGAGCACATAGTAAGAAGTAACCCAAGTTTAGAATACCCAAGACAGCAATGAGGTAGTAGACGTAGTCTAACCTCCCTTTGTTTAGATCTTCTGGAAGCCAATTTCCGCCTTCTGCTCCGGCAGTCGCTCTGTGGACAATTGATATCAGGAGGCTACTCAAGTAGTTTGCACCTGCAATGCTGCAATAGAATAGAGACCCAGCGACACTTCTCATGTTTTCGGGGAATTGCTTGTAATAAAACTCGACTTGTCCAATGGAAGCAAAGGCTTCGGCTAGTCCAGCCAGCGCGAACTGAGGAACCAGCCATAAAGCCGACATAGACGAAATGGCTCCTCTTCTTGGTTCAATACCCAAAGTTGGCCTAGTTAAAGCTATGGTCCTCCGTCGTTCTTCGACTAGGGCTGATACCAGCATGGAGATAATGGAGATGAAGATGCCGATGCCAATTCTTTGAAGAACAGTCACACCGCCTTCTTTTCCCGTGAGCCTCCTCAAAACAGGGACAATGATCCGATCATAGATAGGTATAAAGATGGTGAGGCTCAGCATCAAGAACACGGCGAAGGAAGCTGCCGGGATATTGAAGTTGCTGTTTCCAAGGCGTCGATCGGCTTGAGTGGCCTGAAAAATTGCGTAAGTATGTTGCTGGACTATTGCAACAAAGTATATTGCCGCGGCAGCCCATATAGGAATGACCCTCGTCAAGCACTTCCACGTCTTCCACTTGCTGCATACTACAGAGTCTCCATGGATTGGCTGGCGACCCATCTGGATTTAATTGGTCTTGGGATGTATTGATTGCTGCTTTATCTAGGAACCTGTCAAGAAAACAGAGGATTCAACAGAGAGTTGTTGGTTTGTTGAAGTTGCCGATTGGAGCTTCTGTTCATTTGCTAGAATTCTATATTGGAATGTCGGTGTAGGCTGGATACCTGAATTGATCTGTATATGGAAGCTTAGAGTTAATAGACTTCACTGGTGTATATGAGTAAAGAGAAAGCCATGGCTGCTCTGGTTGCTTCAGCCTGCTCTTTTTAATGGCAGCTACTAGGACCTGTACCACGCTAGGGATTGGACTTCCCGTGGCTTTCACTTTCACATATATCTTAGAACCCGTGAAGAATATTGCGCAAGATATGAGCATCAAGACAGCGGGAATCGCTAAACCAATAGCCCAGCTCACGTTCGATTGCACGTAAACTATGAGCGTCAAGGAAACCATCTGGGCGAAAGTGAAGGTGAAGAAATACCAGTTAAAGAAGCTGTTTATCCCTCTCTTTCCAGATTCGGTTTTCGGATCGAATTGGTCAGCTCCGAAAGCTAAGTTGCACGGCCTGATACCTGCGGCTCCTGTGATTAGCAGCGTGAACCCCAATATGAGAAACGCCATTTGCCCTCCAGTGGGTCCGGTGCAGAACTTCCGGCTGCCGCAGTGCGGAGGGTGCAGGTTCTTGATGGCCGCCGTTAGTTGTATAGCTTGAAGCCCCTTCACAGAGAAATGGTAACGATATTAGGCAGACAATAAGCTTCAAATTCATCCCCGAGTCACCTAATTTAAGTAAAATGCATTTTGGAAATCGTATTTCATCTATTTTTATCTGTTAGTCATTTCATGGCCGGATTTGAGTGGCATATCAGTTATTCATCCACTAGATTGAAAATCTACACACTGAAGTCAACAGACAATGCAGAAAGTATTAGGCAGTAGGCACCATGTAAGAGGCAAGAGTGCAGAATGCCAGGGTCTTGTAGCGACCGAAGTAGGTATCGGAGCAGAAGGCTCCCAGCAAGGTAGAGAAATTCGCGGTGCCGTTGAAGATGTTGATGATATTCACGGCCGTGATGGTCTTCATGTTGAATACCTTGGTCAGATAGATCAACAGGTTGGCCAAGGTTCCAATGGCTCCAAGCTTCTCAAAAGTCTCATTCCCTGGAAGAATTTCATCCCAAATGGGAAGTTCAGGAAATGGTTCCTAGACAAAAAGAGCAGCACAAGAACACCCAAAGAGCTCTCAGCCTCACCTATAATGAAGGGCATGGCTTTCCATCCTCTGTAGTTGATCTTCAGCTCACCGGTCACGGCAGCTCTCTCGTCCTTGTCCATCATTTCTTCCTCATTTTTCTCCATTCTTTCTCCGTCGTTCTTGTCGATCAGCTTCTCTTTTGCCTACAGTCTTATCTGCCTGTTTGTCTGGGCTTTATAGTGGCCTATAGTGGCAACAGGTCAGTACAGAATTGAGTCATAACCAGAAACGGAATTTCCATGCCCTTCCTAAACCCCACCTGCCAATTTCTCTCTCCCTCCTGTATATTTTCGTCTCAGATGTAACCCTCCACTCCCAGGCTCCGTGTATGACACTTCTTGTACAGTCAATGCTACACCAGCACCATGCAACCCGGATCGAATGTGGCCCAGGAATCTGTTACACCGTGACTGTCGAGGGACGGGGCAGCTAAAATAAGCACAACATGGACAATAGGAGTTTTTCTTTTTGAGGGTACTTAGTCATATGTCAATCTCTATTATCAGATAGGTTAATCGTTGCTAGAGTGTGAAGCTGTCTGAGGGCATGCGAGTCAATGGTGGACAGCGCCTGTCATAACTGATGAATTAAGTCCACTAAAGTGCAAGTTGGCCTGCTGTCTCTGTAGTCTATTATCTATTGTGGCACGAAACGTCTTAACGAGGTTAACCGAGTACGGACATTAATGCTAAATGGAAGCGCGAAAACGGGATCTTATGATAGAAAGGATTCCTGGTTGTTTCTGGATTGTTGAGACATGGCCAAAATCAGACAAAGTAGCTCAGGGAGCACTGCATTGTCATTGTCTAAAAAGCCACAAGTTGGTAGTGTTTTATGCATGAAATTTGAACATCTCAAGATGTGATGCAACTTGCAGCAGCTGGTCAAACCAAAGCCTCAAATGAACTATAGAAAACTGCAGCAGTCCTGATAACTCTTCTCTCTCTCTCTCTCCCCCTCTCTCCCCCCCCCCCCACCCTAAGTAGTGGCCATTTCAGTAAAAATCATAACTTGCAGGTAATGACAGAGACGACTACTTTCCCACCACCAAAATTCAGGCCAACTCATAATGTGGGCAAAGGGGATGTGAAGCAACTCGCACTCACTTCTATCAGGATAAGAGAGACCCAATTTTTTTCCCATTCCCCTTTTGGTTAATAAGATTGCCATCTAGAGACAATTTAGGAACACAGTTTACTTAAACCTGGGGGCTGATTCCCATAAAAATCTCAAACTTAAGGGGTTTTTCTAATTTATTTTTTTTAAAAATATTTACAAAATTATTTTAAAAAAAAATATTTTTTACCATTAAACCCGGCAGCCCAACTGCCGAGCAAGAAGTGGGCCCGGCAGCCCAACTGCCGGCACCCACTACCGAGCTGGGCAGCTGAGCCCAAGGCCCAGCCCGCTAGGCAGCCCAGCTGCCGAGCGGGCTCCCATTTTTTTTTTTTTCAATTTTATTTTTTTAAATTATTAGTACTTATAATACTTATTTTGTTTATAATTTTTTCTTGTGAAACTTATCTTTATAATATAATTAGCAATAATTAATGTAAAAATTTATTAAGATATATAATTAATAAATAATGTTGTAATTATAAAATTAATTAAAAATACTCATAAAATAAAAAATTATTTTCATAATATATAATCATCGTCAACTTAGCAATTATTAAAAAAATATTTTTCATATTTGTTTCGAGAGGGTGGGCCTTTTTTCGTATTTTTTTTAAATTTCATATTTTTTAATTATTTATACTCATAATATTTATTTTATTTATTTATAATTCGTAAGTTGATGATTGTTATATATTATGAAAATCTCTTTTTTTCATATATCTTACCAATTTTATTTTATGAATATTTTTAATTAATTACATAATTATAATATTATTTATTAATTATAAATATTTTTTATAAAGATAAGCTTCACAAGAAAAAAATTATAAATAAAAGAAATAATCATAAGTACTAATAATTTTAAAAAATGAAATAAAAAAAATAAAAAAAAGAGCCAATTTAAACATAAATAATTCTAATTTCATTTTTTAATTTCATTTTTTAAAATTATTAGTACTTATAATATTTCTTTTATTTATAATTTTTTCTAGTGCCGAAGACCCAAATTGGTAAATATTTTTTTAAAAAAATAATTTTGTAAATATTTTTTTTAAAAATTAAATTAGAAAAAACCCAACTTAAGGTTCAGTCTCAATCTATCTCGAATTATTATTATTTATTTGTGGAAAAAACCTTTTAACTTTAGGTCACAGTCCCAAATTTGTTCCAAACTTTTTTTGTATAAAATAAAATCACCGAATTTTAATCTTTTCTCAAATCTACCCATGTGATCAAGTCCTAGCTTGACGGCTAAGTTCCATGTCGATAATAAATCCACTTTCGGCAAAGTAATTGGGTGATAGGTATGGATCGACATGGATATTTTCACATCAATGACAAATACACCCCTAAGATAATTGTTGAAATTCTCCAAAATGAACTTGCTCTAGGATATCAAAATTAGGGACAAAGAAATTTTTTTTACAGAAGGCTAATAGGGATAGGTTTGAAATTAGAGTGAAAACTGGTAATTTTTCTTTAAGGAAAAAGAAGTTAGAGGTAGATTTGGGATCCGACCTAAATGCAGAGAATTTCAACAATTTTTTAGTATCGATATCTACATTTTTCTTTTTGGGCTCTATAGGGGTACGAGGGAAATGAAAAATATTGAATCAGCCCAGAAATGCTAGCCACGTTTGTGTGGTCCAAGCAAAGAAGTTGATTAATCATTTGAATAAGAAAGAGAAAAAAAAAAAAAAGAACTGCATAGATTCGTGTGATCCTTGTGGTCCAAGCAAAAGAGGTTGACACATCTCATGGCCTTTGTAAAAAGAATCAAGACCTATTGTAAGCCTTTCCGTTGTGTGTAATAACGTTCTATATAGAAGTTAATAGGGGTGAGCATCGTTCCAAGATAGAATTTGAAACTTGAAATCGAGGCCGGTTCTAGAATTCAGGAATAGGTAGGGTAGGTTTTAGGTTGTAAAAATTGCGAAATTGGTTCCAATGAGTAGGTTCTAGACAGGTGGAATATAACCTGAATCGAAATAAGTTCTTTTGTGTTTTTTTTTTTTGTGTATATATATATATTGGTTTGCATATGCGTTTGCATGATTCCGTGGTATTCCATCGCGTCCAATAATGAGTTTGTAATCTGAAAATACTAGTCCGAGCTTGTATTTCCAACGATATTTATGACTAAGATTTTTACTTTGTTAACGTTTCATATTTATTCATATTTCTAAATATGAGTTGTTGTCGATGGATTGTAGCACCCAAGTGATGGTCATTAAAGGTTATGATTCACTACAATCGTTCAATTAAGAATACGGTTAAGAACTAGATAGACCTTGAACCGACCTCGAAACTTGTGACAAGGTAGCTTCTTGAATATGTTTAGTAGGTTTTATGTTCCAAAAATGAGAAACCCTTTCCGACGGGTAAATTTCAGATGGAACCTGTATGAAATTTGAAACCGTTATCGTGTTTCTAGTAAGGAGTTATGATCAACTATGGCCCATGAACTGCCCTCATAGGTTGAAAAATAGCAATCAGGCTTGGTGAAAGAATGTAATTCCCAGTCTGTGAACTTTGCCCACTGTTCATTCAAGGAAAAGGCATGTACTTATTCACCGTTAATTGCGGTAGACTGAGTAATTCATACTAATATTGTCCGCGGACATCTTTCGCAGTTAGGTAATTATACTTCTATTGATCTTGTGTGCCCAGATCAAGTAGAACTTCGGATCAGATCTTTGAAAATGCGCGAATAGTGTGGTTTTAGATACATTTCTATGCTGTATTTCGCTGGTATGTTCAATATCTGTCGTCACACTTTACATTCGGATAGATCTCCTCAATGGCGAGAAGCGGAAATCTCCAACTGGATCTCTCTCCCGTCTCCACAAAGTTCGACGTTTTTAACATGACGACAGGCAAAGAAATAGAAGTATACAAAGTTTGCCGCGCTGACAGCGGCGATGATGTAGTAGTAGTTCTCAAGCCTGTTCTTGTTAAGATCATGACCTCCCAACCATGGCGATTTCCCGTTCTTGCGAGTGATCAGATGGATCATATTGACAAGGAAGGAGCCTATGTAGCTAGCTATAGACAGGCTGAGGAAGAAGATTGCGCCGGCGACCGTTCTCATGCTCTCTGGCATTTGCGTGGTGAGGAACTCCAAAATCGCCACCGCTGCAAATGCTTCGACCAGTCCCGATAGGACGAATTGCGGCAGGAGTAATGCGACGGTAACAGGAGATTCATACGAACCTCGGCTTAAGGCCGACTCTCGACGCTTCCTCTCGACAATTCCGGCGACCAACATGCACAGAATCGACATGATTATCCCTGTGCTGATCCTCTGCTGCATTGTCAACCTTTTGTCCTTCTTAGTGGTTTTCCGCACCTGGGGAATGTAAACACGCTCATAGATGAAGATCCATGTCGAGAGCGCGATCATGGAGAAAAGGGTCATCCAACCTGGCGGGATCTCGAAGTGGTGTCCGATCGATTTGCTCATCTGAATAGCCTGAAGCATCCCGAACGTGGTCTGCTGGTCCATGGCTATGAAACAGGCGATTCCTGTTATCCAAACTGGCAAGATTCCTAACAAGCATTTGAATTGCTCCACCTGCTGAACACTGCACAGCCTCCAGCCGTTCTTCGACATTCCTCCCCCGTCCAATTCGTTCGGATCGACGATAAGAGCTGCCTTATCCAGAAACCGGAATCTATGCGTACGAATTAGCTTGACCACCCCCGGGTCTGATTCCTCTGGCAAAGGATCATAGGACGGTTGCTCCTGATCGGGTCCAAGAGTTTGGCGATGCTTCCGACATGCAGCCGCGAGCACCTTAGCCATATCCACGAAAATGCTTCCTTGAGGCTTCTTGCAGATATAAGTCTTACGACCGAGCAAGAAAATGGATACGGACAGTCCAAGGCAAGCGGTTGGAATGGCGAAGCCGAGAACCCAACTAACATCGGTCTGAACATAGACTACAGCGGTGAGAGCTACGAGGAGTGCAACGGTGAAGGAGAAGTACCACCAGTTGAAGAAGCTCTCCAATTGCGCTCTTCCCTTTTCTGTCCTAGTATCGAACTGATCGGCCCCGAACGCGATATTGCAAGGCCTAATGCCGCTCGCTCCGATGACCAAGAGAGCAAGCCCAGCAAAGAGAAAACCAAGCTGCCCACTCCTAGGCTGGGGGCAATTCGATTCACCGGTGCACTTGGACGGGTGCAATTGCGGTATACCTGCGGTTAGAGTCATGGTCCCCATGCCCTATAAACGAAAACTTCTGCTGATTATCAAAATCGAGACCGACACCTGGAAAATTTATTGATGACGACGATGAATAGGGAGGTTACCAAGAGAGATGCCAACGAACCAAAAAGGAGAGTTCGGAACTTGCCCAGGTACGTATCAGAAACGAAAGCGCCAGCGAGGGATGCGACGTTTGAGGAACCGGACCAGATGTTCACCACATTAACCAAAAGGATACCGCCCATGTTGTACTCGGTACGCAGATACACCGATATGTTGGACACTAAGCTCATCGAAGCTAGTTTCTCAAACGATTCATTCGCTTTCAAAATCCAAACAAGAAAATCTGACATTCAGCATCAAATGAAAGATCCCTAGACAAGCTGAAAACTGAAGTGAGGTGTTTAAGTTGAATATCACATTACCTAGAATGTACTTAATGGCTCTCCATCCTCCTGCTTTCTTACCATCTGCAGCAGAGTGTGAAGGGGTCTCCTCATTTACCGAGTTGGCCGAGCCAATTGCATCCTCTGTGCTGTTCATATCACCGTGCGCCGAGGTGGGTTTTCTTCCTTTCTCGACGCGATCCAGGTCTAAAAGTTTTCAAGAGTCCCGAGAGAAAACTCTCCCAATCGGCGACCCACCGAGCGATTACCAGCTGATTGATTAAACTACAGAAACATGTTGGTAAAGAAGCTCCGACGGGGAAACGAAAGGCGTTCCTCGATACATTCCGGGCGACATAAGAAATCTGGTCCTGAGTTTCTTAGTCCCACGTTTTCTAGGATTGTTAGGATTTCAGCTGGTTTCTTGCGGGTTTTTGTTAGGGACTCACTTGTGATCCTAAACTTGCGTTGCGTGTGCATTTGTCTTAGCCTTAACATGTTGCCTGCGCCTCCACTTTCTTCGCACCAGGCATTGTGGAAACGATTCTCTGGCCATAGCATCGCCGTGCAAATGTGATGCTGCGACTGTAGCGGGTGGTACAGTGCAATGTCGGGCCTTAACTTTTTATATATATGTATATACAAAGAGTATACGAATCTTCGTAAATAAGCGAAGTGCGATAGTTTAACGCTCGTCTCACGTGCCAATTGGGTTAGGAATGACGTGTGAAATTTGACGAACCGCACATTTGAAAATTTTGGGCAGAAGACGGCTCCTATACCAAGATGTAAGAATATGGGGAGGAGCACTGCATAATGTCCGTGTACATTTCATACCGAAAAGTATTAGACTTGTACTAAATGACCTAAGATAACAACATGTTAACATGTTACAGTATCTATTACAACCGATTATGCAGGAAAATCTCCGGCATATAAATCATAGTCAAGCGGCGAGAAATATTTTAACAAGGGAAAATCATTGAAAAAGTCCGAAATCTATTGTAGGGCCGGCGGCCAATAGAAGGTCACATTGGAAGATTACCAATCTAAGCAAAGCCGATTTAAAAGCGTGCAAAATAAACCAGAGGCTGACTGCATTCTGCTGAGGACAATCTTCATTCCGTCCGAGCGCTTTGTATGTGGTAGATAAGTAACTTTCACTTCTGGATTTTTCAGCTCCCACCTACAAAATTTTCGGACAACCATAAGAACACATGAGATCAAATTCGAACGAAAAGCAAGAAATCTCATTTCAATTAACAAAGGATCCAAAGCATATATATATAAACTAAAGGATTAGAGAATTACTTATATCCTATGCACAAATGATGCAGAAAAATTGCAATTTGCATCCTGGCGAGCATGTCCGCGGTGCATATCCTCAATACCCCGCCGAAAACTTGGAAGGATCCCCGTTTTGCCGGTTTCTATAGTTGTAAGCGGCAAGTAAATAACATGAACGATGCAATGAAAGATTCAGAAATACAGTAGATGGGTGGGTTGATATTGACATACATTCCATCTATCCGGATCAAAGCATGCTGGATCTTCGAAATTCCTCAGATCGGTAGTAGTGTATCGGAGCCACAACATAACTTTCCATCCTTTAGGGATGACATAACCTAGAAGTCCTTTTTATCATTAGAACATGACTATTAGGAACGAACTTATGACATATACGAATCTCGCCGTGAAATTTGCTTTTCATGTACCTTGGTATCCAACGTCTTGATCGCCAGATCGAAACATGAAAGCTGCTACTTTGGCTGTTCTGAGTATCTCTTCGACCACCTTAAGAAAAAAAAAAAGACAGGGATGATGAGAAGGGAATCTTGAGGTGATCATGCAGGATATAACAGAGGGGGCAAAAATTTGAATCTTGCTGGTGTACTTCATCTTTGTAATGAGCTCACCACTCTTGTTCTTGCCAATAGCCATGTTTTCCTCCTGCAAAAGTTCACATGACATATGAAATGGCCATGTTATGCATGCATGGTAAACTTTTCAGATTTTTTAAGTGTAACCACCCGGTCTGAAGAGAGCGGGGAGTGATCGCCCAGTTAGAGGGCTTGGACAAGAAGCGGCTCTTATCACGCTTCTAGGATGGTGAAGGGCCGAATTGTACACCGAACGGAGGGAAAGCATGCTCGGGGTATATATACGTGATAGCCGAAATTAACTCATAGAGATGCTTTTTGATGTAATAGCAAGTTTTTCTTTGGAACTGTAAAATTATGCATGCTCGAGGCTAGAGCACTACCGGGGTGAGTGACCTCATGGGAAAGTGCCTGCCTGTACGTCAAAGGATAACACCGTAAGGCCCGATACGGGAAGTCCAAAACAGGCAATACCTCGAGTGAGTTAATTTAGGGAAGTTGCATTAAGCACCGAAAACAATAATAAAAGAACCCTAATTAGTTAATGGATTTATTACCCTGAGTTCAATAAGAACATGTGGGTGCAAGGCAAGATGGTAAAAGGCCCAAGTGCATGCAGTTGGGATGGGTTCAAAGCCTCCACTAATGAGGCTTACAAATGTTGTCCACCACCTCATCATCGCTCAACTTTTTCCCATCCTCATCTTCCATTTGCATGACTTCCTCCATCAGATCACTCCACTCATTCTGTATGCTCTTCCTCCACTCCAGCTCTGTCCTAAATATCTCCACCAGCTTCTTCCTACACTGTGCATCCATCACATACACAACATCAAATGTTTGCCATTTTAAACTCAGAAAAATTTGATTAAAAAACCCTAGAAAAGCATGTAAAATGGGAACAAAAGAGAATATTGTCGCGGTCAGCAAAGTCAATACTTGTAAATATGAGCAATTAAAGTGAGAAATGAACTCTTTATAAATTTGTGATAATTGTATACCTGAAGGGCACGGTGGTATGCAGTCCCAGCAATGTTAATGGGTTGGGCTGTAAAACCAAGCATGAGACCATTGAATGGGGAGGAGGAACCGGATCCCCTACCATAAAGGTAGGGGTGACATTGAGGATCCGAGCCGTCCATTTCAAAATGGATGGTCGGGATTCATCCACATCACCTTTTAAAAGGTGGAAAAATGTTTTAGCGGGTATTTTCAAAATTTTAAAAAAGTGATATGGATGAATTCGGGCCGTCCATTTTTTATTTGGACGGCCCGGGATCGATCAGTGTCACCCCCTAACATTGCCGAGCAATGTTAGGGGAGACCTAATACAAAAGTGGCCCTGGCTCAATGCTGGCAGACAGCTTCCCAATGTATTGAAAGTCAGCGCAACACCACAAGAGTTTTCCAATACAAACCAGTACATCTCGTTTGGCCTGGAAGAATGGGGTACTTGCTGGTTCGTTTTACCTGCTTGACTTCATCGACTGCCGTTATGTCCTTGCGATTGGCCCATGAGCGGAGAGCGCGACAATGCAAGGCTGGATGAGAAGAGCGATCTTGTGGAGAGCTCTCGGGTGATTGATGGCGGTGGTGAGGAATTTCTTGAGCTTGGCGTGTTCGTGGGGTGGGGATGATATGATGGATTTCGGTCCTACGAGGACGTAAGGCCATCTATACGGAAAGCATCGTCAGATTGGAAAATGAACTTACAAGCAGCCAGAGTGCACATAACTATTGATGGAATCCCGAACAAATGCGTCCTGTACATCCCCACTCCGTCGCCGTACCTGAAAACAACATCTCGCAAATTCAAATTTTCGTCGCTCCTGAGTCGACTTCCCGTCTAATAAGAAGAGCAAAAGCTAGGTGGGCATATATTTGAAGGCGAACAAAAAATTAAAGAATGTAATATAAAGTTAAAGGACATGAAATCGAGAACTCAGCATTACCTTGGGCGCTTTGAATTGATGAAATCATTGAGTCGACGGAGGACCTTGAAGTATCAAAGGAAGGTCAACAGCTGTCCCAGAAAGGGCAGTCCCATATTCCCCGGAGGAAGCTTCTTGCCGCTCTTCCTAATCCGAGCTTCGACGGGCCTGATGTATCGCAGCTCGTTCCACTGCCAAATCATGCTGCCGCTGGTAGAACCACCGCCGACCACACCGCCACCACACAAACTCCATTTCCTTCACGGTCTAAGTGTGGATATGCTTAATATATGGAAGCATGAGCTCTATCATTAGGAGAGGACAAAGGAAATCATTAGAGATACCGTTTGTCTTTCATCTCTCATTTGGCGATGCCTGTCCCGAATGGGGACATTCCCCAACCACATTCAGATTGCGTCCCACAAAAACTTCGTTGTCACATCGAAAGAAGCCAGGGAGCACTTTATCGTCTCTCCATCTGCTGATATTTGATTAGAGTTAAGAGAAGCTGTCGCCACTTACAGAAGATGCCTAGTTTGTTATGTACCATCTTGGGGAAGGACAAATTGGTTTGCAAACTCTCTATTATTTCAAGGAATATTATGATACCTCTTTCCATAAGGGAAAAGTGTCGCAAAAGTCATAAATATATTGCATTGATACCAATTTAGTTCTAAATATTTTATTTGTGTCAATTTAGTCCTAAATCTTTTAACCTAGAACCAATTCAGTTCTTTCGACTAATTTTGACCATATATTACTGATGTCAATGCTTGGATGTCTCCGTTCGCCCTTACCGGCCATAGTTGGCCACCAGAGGAAACTGGAAAAAGAGGTAGAAAAAAACAAAGAAAGAAAAAAAATGAAAAATCAAAGATGATTAAAATATTATTAACCATGTCAATGTTGATCGTGCCATGTAGGCCGTCCGGCATCTACGTCGGCAATATCCTACCAAAATGAGCCTCAAGGACCGAATTGGCTCTAGGTAAAAAGGTTTAGGCCTAAATTGGCACAAATGCAATAGATTTAGGACTTTTCCGACACTTCTATATCTAATAAATGTTTTGACACTTTGCCAAGTATATTAGATTTAAGACCTAAATAGCATCGATACCGATACAAGGCACGCGATACAACACAACACGTCGACACGTCATTTCTAAAAAAAAAATATAGAATTTTGACACATTAGGACACATTGCGTATTAATTGTATATCGCCTTTGAGTTTCTTTTTCTTCTTATGTTAGGGATTCACGATTAGGTGTTTTTGGAGCTTGTAGGGTATATGAATTTTTCTTTTGGTCAAGCTGGGTATATGACTTAAATAAATAAATAAATATATATATATATAGATATTATAGATTTACATTTTAACCCCTAATTTATTGAAAATGTTTAAAATTAACCCGTGCATGCCGAGATGCTTTGGACTTGCGTGTCGCTATTGTGTTCGAAGTGCTAACCACGTGCCGGATCCCGACATTTGTTGACCACGTGTTGGTCGCGTGTCCGTATCCGTCACATGTCCGACGTGATACGGAGGGATATGAAAAGTGTCCGTGCTTTGTAGTTTATGACTAAATTAATACCTAATAAATGTGATTAGGTAACTCAAACGATTGTTACTAATCAAAATCTAGTGGGGATGTTAATTGATAAGACACTCGTTGACACCTAAATTTTGACTAATCTATTTCTTGCATAAAAATTAGAACTAATTTTAGTTCTAAACAAAAATCATCTCACATAGCATTGGCATATAATTCAAACTTAATTCAACAAGCGTCTGGACTAGGCATGGGGTGAAAACGTACCAAGAATATTTGGGCTTGAAAGAAATATTTTTTTTTCTTCGGGACTGTATTGCAAATACTAGAACTTCAAGGACTCAGATTGCAAATACTAGAACCTCGGGGATCGCATTGCGAGATACCAAGAGAAGAGGATGAAGAGAAGATGGAGAAAGGAAGATGATGAAGAGAAGATAATGAAGAGAAGGTGAAGAAAAGAAGATGAAAATGGAAGATGGAGAAATGAAGGTGAAGAAGAGAAGATGAAGATGAAGAAGAGAAGATAAAAATGGAAGATGGAGAAATGAAGGTGAAGAAGAGAAGATGAAGATGAAGAAGGGAAGATGAAGATGAAGAAGAGAAGATGAAGATGGAAGATGGAGAAATGAAGGTAAAGAAGAGAAGATGAAGATGAAGAATGAAGGATGAAGAACTTTGTCTATAAAAGAAGAAGAGTTCTTGAAGAATGGAGAAAGTTTTTGGAGTGAAAGAGAATGGAGAAAGTTTTTGGAGAGTGGAAGAGAGAATTGAGAGAGGAGAATTTTTGGGGTGAAAGAGAATTGAAAGAGTTTTTGGAGGAGGAGAATAGAGAGAGCTCTTGAGAAAAAATTTGAAAAGAGTTTTGAGAGGGTATGAGAGTTTTGAAGCCCGATACTACTATTGCCAATTTTTGCACCGATCAACACAAGCTATTGGTCCATCCCCATCGTTCAAGCTCGCAGCAAAGAAAAGAAAGTTAAGTGATTCCCTAACTTTCTTTAATTTCGAATACAAATTAGCTCGAGATTTTCTACACCGATTTTTCTCTCTACGTTTTTATGTTAAATAACAGTTGCATATCAACGATGAAACATCAATTGTACAAGAATAGAAGGAGAGCAAAAGGGAAAAAATATCAATGCCCGTATTGCGAGCTAATGGAATTCTAGCGAGATGAGAAAGAAGCGTCAAGGAGAGATAGGACCAAGAGATTTCTCGGTCTAACGAGTCACCAAATCGGTCCAATGATCAAGACAAGCCCGGAGCATAAGTTTGGTGCACGAGTTCAAATTGGGGAGTAATCTTGAACTTATTTCATCATAATTCCATGTAATTTCTTTATTTCAAACAAATGTCAAGAGAAGAAAAACCCAAAAAAATTGATTCTTTGATCTTCAAGTAGAATTCATCAAATTTGTCAAATCCATTATTTTTCTCATGAATTTTAAGGTACCGAAAGGGCATTAGTTGTAATTAATGTAACCAAGTCCCCGGACTCTTAATCTCCGGTTCGCAAATAAGATAGTTTTCTCCCGCTATTTTATTTAGGTTTCTAATCGACCTACCGAAAATGATTAGTGGCGACTCCAAATTCAAATCACATTGCATGTTAATCATTCGAACCTTAAGTTGCGATTTGGTATGGACTTGGGAGAGTCCGAGTTAGGTTAGTTAATTAATTAACTCCGATAATCCATTAGCCCGAAAAAGATGACTTGTTTATTATTATTTTTTTTTAGGTCGCGACGACATTGGTGACTCCATGGGGACCCAAAGAGGACTTAAGCCGGATAAGTTCATGAAAAGGAAAATTACTTGATTTGGCAATCTTGGTTGAATTTTAATCCCTAGGTGTTAAATGGTTTTGGCAGGAAATGGAGTTATAAGGGGAGGAGTCCGTGGCTAACCTCTCTGTTTTGCGGGCTTGGTGATGAGAATTTTATTTTTTGAACTATCGGAGTGCTGATTGCCTTTAAAATGTCATGCATGCCGCTAATATAATTGCACTACACCACCTTGACTTGTGACCGAACCCGGGTCACCCGATAGTTTCAGGATGGTATTTATGTGGTTCTTTAACCTTGGCGGTAAGGCTTCGCTAAAGGTTATCCCATTTGGATCCCGAATTTTTCAAAAAATGGCTCAAGGGTTGTTCTCATGCACGTGAGGCTATGATGCATGAGAGTTGCCCTTGTCGACCGAACCAAGCCGAGATGATTGGACCCGACTAGTCATGACTATGTATGCGAGGCGGCAACTAGTCATGATGAACGTGCGCGAGGCTGCAACATGTCGTTCGTCCTTCATTTCATTTTGCTAAAAGAACTAAAATTTGAATCCACGATTCATGCGCATGTCTTTGTGATTGACATTTTCTTCCTATGAGCGATAATTTCCTGTCTCTTACGCCCTGTTATCTCATTTTTATTTTGGGCTGGTCCATGGTTTAGGTTGATTGTTTATGAATCTCATTGTCTTGTTTCCAATTTCACACTTTGCTTCCGTAGTTTTTACAATTTCATCAATTGTCCTCAATTTGGATTTGGCTCGTTCCTGTTGTATGATTTTTACTAAATTCTACGATCGCGTTTAGAGTAAGTGTCAAACATGAAAGTTGTAGACCTATGTTTCAACTAATATCCTACAAAATTTCAGAATTAAATTCATAATTTAAGATGGCCTTTCGTTTTTTCAACTACCTGCGGTTATAACAGTTTTCTGAATGCGAATTTTCGGAAAGATACATTAAACTGATTTGATCCGCTCATTTCTAGTCCGATTGGCCAACATAAAAGTTGTTCATCATCTTCTCAACTATAAGCTCGTAAAATTTGGACGTATTTTGACCAACGTGCGAATTAATACGGATTTTTTCGTAAAAATCGACGTAAACTGAAAATTGCCCGATGCGATCTTTTGGTCATGTCTAGTTCGTTCATTGAGTCTAGAAGGAAGTCATGGACCGGCTCTCTATCCTCGCTCATTGTACTTACTCTTGACTTGTCGCTTTTCAGGAAATTTATCACGGATCCTCCGCATATTACTCGATTGGTGGCGAAGAGAATGGCCGACATTAACGCCGCTGTCCATGAGACTTTGAATGAACAGCTCGGTGCTCTAACCGAGCGATTTGAAGGGATGATGTCTCACAAGATGATGGATAACTTCATAGCCAAGTTTCAGCCGTCCGGCTCAAGGCCTCCGCTAGTTGTGCCAGCTCTAATTCCCTCGACAGGCAATTCCAAGAAGGTCCCGGAAGGTGTTCCCTATCGGCTACACCGCTGGAAGATATTATTATAATAGGCACGGGTTCGAGCATACCACCCTCGATTCCAGCTCCCCAAACCAACCCGATGACGATAACCAACGACCAACGAGTTTGTCATCATGGGGGATATACGAGGAGGGAAACCTAGTGGATTCAAAGTATACTACCTAGATGAGTTCAATCCAGATTATGAGGAAGTTCATCAAGATTTCGAACGACATGAGGAGGTCAAGCCCTTGACCGGTGAATAAATTATCTCGGTCGGCCCTAGGCGATGCGAAAAACCCTAAAGAAGTTAAGATCGGGCAAGCCTTTCCTCGGAATTGTCGAGCGCCCGATCGGACTCTTGAAGGATTACCAAGATGTTTTCGCCCGGTCCTATGCGAGATATGCCCGGTCTTGACCGTTCCATTGTCGAGCATTGTTTGCCGATCGATCCTTCGGCTAAGCCGGTCATGTAAAAGTCAAGGAGGGCCGGACGAATTAGTGCGAAGATCAAAGAGGAGGTCATGAAGCTTCTCGATGTAGGATTCATTGAGACTACGGAATATTCCGATTGGGTCGCTAACATAGTCCACGTCATGAAGAAAGACGGCCGCATTCGGGTTTGTGTCGATTATCGAGACTTGAACAAGGCCAGTCCTAAAGATGATTTCCCCCTCCCGCATATCGACGTACTTGTTGACAAGATCATGCAGGGGTTTGAATTGTTTTCATTCATGGATGGTTTCTCCGGGTACAATCGATCCCGATGAATGTCAATGACAAGTTGAAAACCACTTTCACTACACCATGGGGAATGTTCCATTATCGGGTAATGCCATTCGGTCTTAGAAACGCTGGAGCCACTTACCAACGAGCCATGGTTGCCCTTTTTCCATGACATGATGCATAATGAGATTGAGGTTTACGTCGATGACATGATAGCAAAAACAAGGCATGGAGAAGATCACGTCGAAACGCCGAAGAAATTGTTCGACGGACTCGAAAAGTATAAGTTACGCCTCAACCCCGCCAAGCGTGTCTTTGGGACCAGCTCGGGCAAGCTACTCGGATTCGTGGTAGCGGTAAGGGCATTGAAGTCGACCCTTCGAAAGTTAAGGCTATTCGTGAGCTTAAGCCACCGACGACGTTAAAGAAGTTCGAAGTTTGATGGGTAGGCTAAACTATATTGCTCGATTCATCTCTCGGTTATCGAAACCGCTAAGCCATTCCTCAAGCTATTAAAGAAGAATGCGCTAGTCCAATGGGATAGCGAATGTGAAGAAGCTTTTGGAAGACCAAGCAAAGATCTCATGAATCCACCCGTGCTTGTTCCTCCAACACCGGAGCAACCTTTAATCCTCTACCTCACAATCCTTAGTGAATCCTTGGGTGCTATGCTAGCCCAAGAGAAGCAGGAGGACGGAAGAGAACGAGCCATTTATTATCCGAGCAAGAAATTCACAACTCGGAAATGAAGTACTCCAAGTAGAGAAAACATGTGCGGCGTTAGTGCTGGTACGCACAAGCTTCGGCAATATACCTTGCATTACCAAGTGCTTCCGGTGACGAATGCAATCCCATCAAATATTTGCTTAATCAACCCGCCTTGATTGGTAGACTTGCTAAATGGCAAATCCTCATCTCCGAGTTTGACGTTCAATATTTGTCCCAAAAGTCAATCAAGGGACGAGCTATAGCGGATGTCCTAGCTGAAAATCCGGGGCAAGATGATGATGCCTATCATTCCGAGGATCGAATCATGTCGGTAGAGGATTACATCCGGACTATGTATTTTGACGGAGCTGTCAATTTATCGGGATCGAGCAAGGGCGCGGTTCTTATATCTCCAGGTGGTCGGCATTATCCTATAGCAAAGAAATTGGTATTCCCTTGCACAAATAACATAGCGAGAATATGAGGCATGCATCCTCGGTCCGGCTGCAATTGAAATGGGGATAGCCCGACTCAAGGTGTTCGGAGATTCCGCTTTGATTATCCTTCGATCGTTGGAAAGTGGAAGACGAGAGATGCCAAATTGCTACCCTACCATGAGTATCTGGATGAATTGGTAGAAGAATTTGAGGATATCTCATTTGAGTATCTCGCCCAGGACTCATAATCTATTCGCCGATGCATTGGCTACATTGTCTTCAATGTTACAAGTCGCCAATGGACTTGAGGTTAACCCACCGAAGATCGAGGTATTAAAAAACCCGGCATATTGTATGGCCGTGATCAATGAACCCGATGGTAAGCCATGGTACCATGACATCAAGACTTATATTCGAAGCGGGAGTTCCCCGAAAAAAGTATCGTATCCGACCAAAAGTACATAAGGAAGATGGCCTCGAAGTTCTTCTTGAATGGAGAGAATTTGTACAAGCGGTCATTCGATTCTCGTCCTACTAAGATGCATTGACTCAACCAGAGCGGTTCGTCGATTATGGAAGTACATGAAGAGATCCGTGGTCCACACATGAACGGTCACATGTTAGCTAAGAAGATCATGAGGTTAGGTTATTACCGGCTCTCGTTGGAAAGCGATTGTATTCGAGATGTTCGAAGTCGTCACAAATGCCGATTCATGGGGACAAGATCAATGTTCCTCCAAATGAATTGCATCACCGTCGGAACCATGGCCATTTTCTATGTGGGGGCATTGATGTGATTGGTCCGATCAACCCAAAAGCTTCTAATGGACATCGATTTATTCTGGTGGCCATTGATTATTTTTCTAAGTGGATTGAAGCTGCATCATACCTAGCGATCCACCGCACGAATGTTGTGAAGTTCATCCGTCGAGATATCATTGCTCGATACGGTTCACCTGAAGCCATAATCACCGACAATGGCTCGAACTTAAACAACAAACTAATGGGCGAATTGTTTAAGGAATTCAAGATCAAGCATCCGAACTCTTCCCCATATCGCCCTCGAGATGAATGGAGCAAGAGAAGCCGCCAATAAGAATATTAAGAAAATTTTAGCGAAGACGGCTGAAAATTATCGCGATTGGCATGAGAGGTTGCCATTCGCACTTATGGCATATCGGACCTCAATCCGGGACATCTACTTGGGGCAACCCCGTATTCTCTTGTATATGGAATGGAGGCTGTTCTACCAGTTGAAGTGGAAATTCCTTCCTTACGTATACTTGTCTCAAGCTAAGGCGACGGAAGCCGAATGGATCCAAGAGAGAGCAAGCCAATTGAATCGATCGACGAAAAAAAGACTTAAGGCTGTATGTCATGGCCGGTGTTATCAGCAGAGAGTTGCTAAATCATTCAACAAAAAAGTTCGGCCTCGATATTTTCAGATCAATGACCTGGTCTTGAGAAAATTATTGCCAATAGTCCCACTCCCGAAAGGGAAATTCGCTCCAAACTATGGTGGTCCATATATAGTAAAGAAGGTGCTCCCTGGTGGTGCTTTGATTCTCGCCGAGATGGATGGTCGTGTCTTTACCAATCCAGTCAATTCGACTCTGTAAAGAAATATTATGCTTGATTCACTCGATTTTTCATAATCGAGTTATAATATTAATACTGATTCACGAGTTGTTCACATTTGAGCATTCGTTTGTTTTCTCGCTACTAATCTTTCTTTGAGAGAGATTGTTTCGAATGGGGGAGCCTCTCCGGCCCAATTGGATTGACCATCGGGAGCGTGAGATTTACTTATTCGCGAGTAAAAGGGGTTATCTTGCGAAAAAATATGACGACCAAGATGAAATGAGTAAAAACTTGCATTCATTTCATTCATCGGAAAGCTTTACAAATAGATCAACGGGGTGGGAACGTAAAGCCAAACCGAGCCCTAATGAGCATCACAAAGGAGTTTAACCGACTCTCCATACGGTTGATGCTCCGCCTACACTGATCGCTCCGAGAATCGAGATCCGCCAACTTAAAGAGGAGGAGCTCACATTTCTCTTTGAGCTTGGCTACCTTGTCCTCGTGATGCTCGGCGAAGAAATTCCAGGTCATGGATCGGCATTCTCCCGCTGGCTATATCCAGGGTCGAGTCGTCCAACCTTTCTTCCAGGCCATGTGCATTGAAATTTTAAAACAATATTGAGCGGATCGCGCTCGAAGATGGTCTCAGGACATGGCCAAACACCCCACCAAGTTTCCCCTCTCACGAATCGAATAGGGGAGACTTGTTCATTACCGTAGTCGAGGGCCTTCTTATAATTGTCGGCTACAAGAGCGCCAACACCAAGCTGTCCGACCGATCCCGATAGCGTGCCTTCACAAGGTGGGCCAAAGTAACATCTTGATAAGCAATATGGTAAGCCTCCGGGAAGTTAGTAAAGAGGGTGGGGAAGATCCCGTATTCCTCCTCTAACTTGGTACCTTCAATGGAAGCGGTGCCCATATCCCTAAACATAAGACGAATCTCGGTTTCGGCCTCCCGGATGGTTGGCTATATAAGAGTAGCCCTGGCCTAGGAGATTATAAAGTTTCTCCCATTTGGCCAAAACTTCAGCCGAGAAGGCGTGCGCGGAGAGGGAAGCCATTGTTGTTGAAGCGGCTAAAAAAGAGAGTGGATGCAAAAGAGTGCTTAGAAGGTTGGAGATGAAGATATGAAAGCGATAATTGTCTCGGCGTTAAATCCTAATTTAAAGGGCAAGAAAAGCTATAGCAATAATTATTGTGGATGTCGAGTCAATTATCCGGGTAAAACTACGGACGTTTCATCCGTGAATCACGGATCTACCATCTCGAGCCTCATAAATCCGAAAAAGTTACGAAAAGATTTGAGGACGCCACCATGTTGAAAACCGAGTGGGAGACAAGCATACTTTTCGGGAAAAGAAACAACAATTCTTGCGGAGCCACGTTAGTTACTCGGGTAAAACTACGGGCGTTTCGTTCATTGGATCCTCGGATCTATCGTCAATCCGTGATCTCGAGCCTCACAAATTCGAAAAGTTACAAAAAGAGTTGAGGACCCCACCATGTTGAAAACGGAGTGGGAGACAAGCATACTTTTCGGGAAAAGAAACAGCAATTCTTGCGGAGCCACGTTAGTTACTCGGGTAAAACTACAAGCGTTTCGTTCATTGGATCCTGGATCTATCGTCAATCCGTGATCTCGAGCCTCACAAATCCGAAAAGTTACAAAAAGAGTTGAAGTCCCACCATGATTGAAAACCGAGTGGGGAGACAAGCATACTTTCCGAGAGAAGAAACAAGCAATTCTTGCGGAGCCACGTTAGTTACTCGGGTAAAACTACGGGCGTTTCGTTCATTGGATCCTGGATCTATCGTCAATCCGTGATCTCGAGCCTCACAAATCCGAAAAGTTACAAAAAGAGTTGAAGTCCCACCATGATTGAAAACCGAGTGGGAGACAAGCATGGTTATCAAGAAAAGAAAATCGGTGCGAGTGGATTCGGGGTCCCATCACGTTGAAAAAATAAGGCAAAGCGGAAACACGAAATCTTGGGAAAAACGTTGGCTTAGTGATTTTCATCCGCGTTTAAAGGGAAGCTTTGGAACATACCCGATTACTCGAAAGAATTTGGAGAGAGTAAGCATACAATGGAGAATAGAGTGAACAAAAGGCGGTAAGAGGTATTTCAATCCAACATGTTTAGAGGCCATCAAGCACTTACCGGAGGCAACCAACCTAGACATCCCCGAAAGGGAATCGCTGGATTTCGAGACCGGATCCAACGCCGGAGCCGTAAAACCCAACTCTCTTGGCGGTGAAATTCAAAATCTCGACAAAGCAACAACAATGGTAGCGGCAGCCGCAGTCAGCCCCAGAAAAGAAAATATCAAATCAAAGTGCTTGAAGTTGCCTTCAAGGAGTGCTCTTACGTGAATAAGAGACGCAAAAATGAATTGAGCCGGATGATAGGAATGGAGCCCTTGAAGGTCAAGTTTTGGTTTCAAAACAAGCGGACCCGATTGAAGGTTAAAAATGAAAGTCACGAACTTACGTTTCGAGGGAAGAAAGTGAAAAGCTTCGAGCAGAGAACAAGAGGTATAGGGATGCTATCAACACCGCTGTTTGCCATGTCCGTAGCGGCCCCATCTCCTTTGGTGACATGTCCCTCGATGAGCCACATCCCGAGCATTGAAAATGCTCATTCACCATTCATCCCCGCAGCAAGTTCTCGTACAATCCGATTTCGTTGGAGATACATCCCGGAAAGTCGGTCTTGCAGAGGCGAGAACCGATACCCTTCGAGGGAAGAGACATGCATCACTACAATTGGAGTTTCCTTGATGTCACAACCAGCCAATTCAACGCTGATGGAACTCCGAATGTGTAGCCTACATGAAGCTTTAGTTTTTTATTATGGGCTCTCAAAATATCTCTTTTTGAGCATTACTAGCCAACTCTTACGAATCCTCAAGAGAAGTAGTGACATGTATGAATGAATGTACTTGAAATCCCCATGTGAGACATTCTTCTTTTAATGCCTAGAGTTAATCCAGGGCAAAAGAACAATACTATCCACGAACATCATCATGCTTAAATGCGTGAATTCCTCGCATTTGACTAAGCATTGAAAGCCTTCACGTAAGTAAATGCGAAAAGATTTGAGGAAGGAAATAACCGCCTCGTTCGTAGGAGGAACCGAAAAGATTTGAGGAGGGAAATAACTGTCTCGTTCGTAGAGAAAGTGAAAAGATTTGAGGGCTCCTCCATGTCAAAAAAGTAAAAAAGAACGGCGGATTGAGCGAGAGGTAAGAGTTATTACGAAATGGATCCAAGGCACTAAGACCGAAAAGGAGAAAAAAGCGTCTGCGAGACCAACAGATCGAAAAAAGTTTATAAAGGACTTGAAGTCTTCATGCACCTCCAGAACTCGTCACGAAAGGCCATCGTCGCTTTTGTGATTTTACTGGCAATTTATCTTTGCAAGTCCAAAGAACATCTAAAGCCCGTCTCTAGTCCAAACACCCATTTTTCGGTCTACATATGGAAGGTTTTGAAAGGAAAATAAGTCTCGTACATTCCAAAGGCGGAAGTATGGGAAGCCTCCTATCCCGAGGATCTGCGAGTCATGGCCATTGATGGCAATCCCATTTCCCTCTCGATCCTCGTTGCCATGCTGAGAAAGTGCATGTATAGGATTTCAGCTTATATGAAAGCAACGGAAGCCTTAGAGGAGCCGAGAAAGATAAATATGATTTTGACATCGTCGTCACAGCCATGGTAGGGATCGATATGGACGGTCTTAGTCTCTTAAAGATCATTGATTCCGAGTTGAATATACCGGTCATCGTCACATCGCGCAAGTGATGATCGGCAGATTCATAACGAGGGCCACATTGCATGGTGCTCGGGGCATCCTAAAGAAGCCGGTCAACGTTCGAGTGCTCCAAAACATTTGGCAGCATGTTGTAAGGAAGCAATTACTCGAACAAAAGAACTATGGCCAAGCTGCCTACGACGATTTTGTCGGAAAGAAAAGGCCCCTTTGGTCCGCCGAGCTTCATTCTATATTCATCAATGCAGTTCGACAGCTAGGAATCAATTCAAAGACGACCAATGGTTGTACTCAAAATAATGAATGTAGACGGACTCACCCTACGAAGTGTCACAAATCACCTTCACGATTTAGAGAAAAGTCAAGAAGCACGATGTAGCTTGGAACCTAGGCGACCGGAGCAAAGTTGATCGGAAGATCAATCCCGGGGAAAACCTACGGAGCAAAAAAGTACCCGACCACTTCCCAATCAAGAATACCGGCCATACCAACCTTCCGCTGGTGGTTCTAGCAACGAACCGGTTGATCATTCCTACGAGTTCCCAAGCGATGGCG
The DNA here is from genome assembly GCA_021437795.1 of Rhodamnia rubescens. Taxonomy (NCBI): domain Eukaryota; kingdom Viridiplantae; phylum Streptophyta; class Magnoliopsida; order Myrtales; family Myrtaceae; genus Rhodamnia; species Rhodamnia rubescens. Next base: position 4,569,205 of record JAILYA010000002.1, on the reverse strand, counting down.
GAGGCTCAAGCTCAAGGAGTCGGACCGCTCACGGCAAAAATAAAGTGGAAAATCCGTCGCCGGTGTTAGCAAGTAACAATGCCCAATTCGGGTATCAATTGCCCAAAAAATCAAAAGGTTACTTTGATGATGAGCTCACCGCCTTGGTCGGCCGGTTCGGAGTCGAAAGACCTCCCGAGTTGTGATCCGAAGCAAGTGATCATGGATCCTCAAACAACGATCGTTGGTGTATGATCCAAGACAAAATCAGCCAATCATTGGAATAGCCAAAAAAAGAGGTGGAACCAATCTCGCATGAATACTCCTTTAATTCCATGTATAGTTCCCTGCGTGGGATACTTTTACTTTCTAGTTGTCTAGAATTTGCCTAGAGTTAAAGGGCGAATTTCCTCCTCTCTTATCAAATGCGTGAGTTCCTTATTAAGCTAGGCCTGTAGCAATGTCGCATGACGCCCGAACGCCCATAAAGAGAGATTCCGAATAGCCTTACTTGGGAGAATGCAAGGAAAAGACCAAGCGAGGCTCAAAGATGGGTAACTCCGTATCGTTCCAATTGACTCTCGCCTTTTCAAACTCTAAGTTAAGCTTTTTTATTCTCGACGGGGATTGCTAACCGCTTTGAGAACAATATAACAAAAGCGAACCACCCGTGGACGCCAACAACACCGCAAAGATAGTGGTTGGGGAATGACAATGGTCCGAGGCATCCCGGGGTCGATCTTGGGATTTGGCATCAATGTACAAAGATTAATAAAAACATTTTTTGCTTCGCAGATCGAAGCTCAAATTTGCACGGTTATAGAACCGGGAGAGATAACGTTCCGGACATACAATCCGATCCGAGATGAATCGATCTTTTCAATTCAAAGTTCGCGAGGAATACGTACATGGGTAAAGTGGTATCGTTCCAATTCTTTTAGAACATGAGGACGTACATTGATGCTTTCCCTTTTGATTTTTACAGGGGTCACTACTTGTCCAAACAGAGAAGTATCCCTTCTCCCCGAAAAATTAATGAAATGAGAAATTCTTGGAGCCTTTGACAATCTCATGTCTCGAAGCGAGACAATGAAGTTTTGCAACGCATTTGCATGAGTAGGGGCAACTCATGATCCACGCCCCTAAGAAATTTTTTATGTACTTGCGAACTTTGTCCGCCAAGATAAAAAGTCGCTACATTTTATATGCTCGAAAACACTCATACACTCGCATAGTTTGCACATGATTGTTTCTCATGCTTAATTTACCAACTCGAATAAGGAACATGAACTACATAAGATACATCGAATGTACGGAAGGGGGCATGACAGGATGATGAAAGGCAATCCTTTCCCAAACACGTCCAATTTTTTCAGGCGAGATGAACGGTGGCAAATTCCGCATTCCCCGAGGTAAAAAGTTTTCTCGCGAAAGGTACGATAACCGAAGTGATGGAGGCATTCATTTCTCTACCCTAAACACTGCAAGTTATCCGTTGATCAACCCATTTGAGCGGAGATTTCACTTCCACAACCCTGTCAAGAACCACCCCACATTGGGGCAAAACAGAGGTAATTCCATCAGCATCACGAGACAAATGGTTAGAAATCTTCTTGCTTGGACTAACATCAATCTTCGGGTGGTTCTTTGCATTGTACTTGCGCTTTAATTCAAGTGCCTTAGGGTGACGAAGAGCATTTCTTTTTCTATCCCACACATCTATATCCATTTGCACAATCCATTTGAGCCTCGCAAATTCGTTTCTAAAAGCCCTTATTGGTGATCATTGTTGTCCCAAAGCAAATATGGCCCATCTTTGAGTAGAAGGACCGAAAAGCTGGATCCATAGAAAATCTCCCAATGAACTCATCAAGATACAATCGTAAAAGAGAGTTGGGAGTAAAAAAAAAGAGAAGAAAGAGGAAAAGCTGATTCCACAAAAAAAACTCCCGGGCATTTAAAAAGCAAAGTGCCTACCAAAAGCAAGGCCAATGCCCTTTCAATTCATTGTTCATTTGTAGAATATTTCGAACTTGAATGCACAATTTTCCCGTATATCCTAAAAGGGTTGAGAGAAACATCTCCATGAAGTGTCAAATTGCAAATGCAATCTTGAGTTCATACCATCCTCGAGCAATGATGGTATCCTAGAAGGCCACGATCGGTGACAAGATTGTAATGATCACCAACATCAAACCCCTTCTCAAACATCTTCCGAGCCAAAACGAACCCTTTCGTTTCTCGGTCCCCAAATCATTACCTCCATTACAACCCTTTAAAAGCCTTTTTTGACTAGGGCACTTGAATTAACGTGGAGTTCAATGATTTTAAGCATCACTCGAAGAAGTTCGAGCAAGACTACTTCTCTCTCATTTTTGCGGGGTTCTTGACTTGTAAACCCGGAGAGATGACGAAGAAATTCATTTCGAAGACATTTTGACTCAATTAGAGTCCCCTTTGTAAACCTTTGACCTAGCCCTCATTACGGTCCTAATCAAGACCTCCGGGATCGGCTCCGGTCGTATCAATTGCGAGATTACTCGGATCCTTATCGAATGCGATGATGGAAAGATTGAGTGATTTCTTTTGAATCCTGCAGACAGGGATAAATAACTTTTCTTGAGAGTGAGAGAAAACCCTTTCGGATCGAAGTCCCCCATTCAGCTCACATTCGAGGTATTCATAATGTGAGAACATCCCCGGACAGGGGTTGGTAATGCAAACTTGATAGAATGGTTATGCATAAACCATGGTATGAGTGATTGCATTATATACATCATTGCAAGCTCGGTAGGATAGTTTTGCATGAACTCATTGTTGGATATGTTTGCGCATGTTACCTCCGACATTATATGATGGGTAATACATTCCCGATGTTCGATGTCCCTCCCAAGGTCTCGAAATTCATCCAAGGATTATTGAATGAGCAAGTTCTCCGGGCAAATGCCTACCATGTATGATACGACGATCTGTTTCGTTCTTTGATTAATCGTTCGGAGAACCCGGGTAAGTTTTCCGAACCCATTTTCAAATTAACAACTCCTCCGATGATAGTTGTTACGATTCAATTCAGGCAATATTCCTCTCCCGTCGGGTCGTGTAGACATATGCACCGACGATCTTGACATCTTATCAAATCATGACGACGCAGCTCTTATGATTTCGGTCCCGAATCATGAAGACATATGCACCTGGTGATCTTGACCTTTAGTCGGCTCATAATGACATAGCTCTTATGATTCTCGGCTCCTTTATCAAATCACGAAGACATAAGCACCCGTGATTTTGATCCAAACCAAATCATAACGACGTAGCTCTTAAGATTTTGGTTCCCCTTTGTCAGATCACGAAGACATATGCACTGGTGATCTTGACCTTTAGTCGGCTCATAATGACATAGCTCTTATGATTCTCGGCTCCATTATCAAATCACGAAGACATAAGCACCCGTGATTTTGATCCAAGCCAAATCATAACGACGTAGCTCTTAAGATTTTGGTTCCCCTTTGTCGAATCGTGAAGACATATGCACCTGGCGATTTCGACATTTAATCAACTCACAACGACGTAGCTCTTGTGAACTTGATTCTACTTCTTTCGACTCACAACGACGTAGCTCTTGTGATCCGGAAGGATACACATATCTTGCTTGCTGTCTCGCATTAGGGAAAAGTCTCGATAACAGATAGGCCAAATACCTTAAGGTCCTCGTGTTTGCAAGAAACTTGGAAATTAAGGGAATCACCAACTTATGAGGTATTTGGTAAAACAGGTATTCTCGTATGCGATCCATGTGCAGTCTCTCTAACATGAAAAAGAGAAATTATGACACATGTTATTTACAGGTCTTGCATACCATGCGTCACTTCATTACATAAAAAATGGGACTAAAACTCCCGCCAAAAAGTTCATCCATCATTTGCACTATCAAAATTTAGGGTTCAATTTTGTCTTTGAGCGGAACCTCTACGAGCCTCCACTCAAAGAGGGGCAGATTGACACCTAAATTTTGACTAATCTATTTCTTGCATAAAAATTAGAACTAATTTTAGTTCTAAACAAAAATCATCTCACATAGCATTGGCATATAATTCAAACTTAATTCAACAAGCGTCTGGACTAGGCATGGGGTGAAAACGTACCAAGAATATTTGGGCTTGAAAGAAATATTTTTTTTTTCTTCTGGGACCGTATGTGCAAATACTAGAACTTCAAGGACTGTATTGCAAATACTAGAACCTCGGGGGCTGCATTGCGAGATACCAAGAGAAGAGGATGAAGAGAAGATGGAGAAAGGAAGATGATGAAGAGAAGATAATGAAGAGAAGGTGAAGAAAAGAAGATGAAAATGGAAGATGGAGAAATGAAGGTGAAGAAGAGAAGATGAAGATGAAGAAGAGAAGATAAAAATGGAAGATGGAGAAATGAAGGTGAAGAAGAGAAGATGAAGATGAAGAAGGGAAGATGAAGATGAAGAAGAGAAGATGAAGATGGAAGATGGAGAAATGAAGGTAAAGAAGAGAAGATGAAGATGAAGAATGAAGGATGAAGAACTTTGTCTATAAAAGAAGAAGAGTTCTTGAAGAATGGAGAAAGTTTTTGGAGTGAAAGAGAATGGAGAAAGTTTTTGGAGAGTGGAAGAGAGAATTGAGAGAGGAGAATTTTTGGGGTGAAAGAGAATTGAAAGAGTTTTTGGAGGAGGAGAATAGAGAGAGCTCTTGAGAAAAAATTTGAAAAGAGTTTTGAGAGGGTATGAGAGTTTTGAAGCCCGATACTACTATTGCCAATTTTTGCACCGATCAACACAAGCTATTGGTCCATCCCCATCGTTCAAGCTCGCCGACAAAAGAAAGTTAAGTGATTCCCTAACTTTCTTTAATTTCGAATACAAATTAGCTCGATTTTCTACACTGATTTTTCTCTCTACGTTTTTATGTTAAATAACAATGCATATCAACGATGAAACATCAATTGTACAAGAATAGAAGGAGAGCAAAAGGGAAAAAATATCAATGCCCGGATTGCGGTCTAATGGAATTCTAGCGAGATGAGAAAGAAGCGTCAAGGAGAGATAGGACCAAGAGATTTCTCGGTCTAACGAGTCACCAAATCGGTCCAATGATCAAGACAAGCCCGGAGCATAAGTTTGGTGCACGAGTTCAAATTGGGGAGTAATCTTGAACTTATTTCATCATAATTCCATGTAATTTCTTTATTTCAAACAAATGTCAAGAGAAGAAAAACCCAAAAAAATTGATTCTTTGATCTTCAAGTAGAATTCATCAAATTTGTCAAATCCATTATTTTTCTCATGAATTTTAAGGTACCGAAAGGGCATTAGTTGTAATTAATGTAACCAAGTCCCCGGACTCTTAATCTCCGGTTCGCAGAAATAAGATAGTTTTCTCCCGCTATTTTATTTAGGTTTCTAATCGACCTACCGAAAATGATTAGTGGCGACTCCAAATTCAAATCACATTGCATGTTAATCATTCGAACCTTAAGTTGCGATTTGGTATGGACTTGGGAGAGTCCGAGTTAGGTTAGTTAATTAATTAACCCGATAATCCATTAGCCCGAAAAAGATGACTTGTTTATTATTATTTTTTTTAGGTCGCGACGGACACTCAAATAAAGATCAGTATATTCATATGAATTTGATAAATTTTAGTTGATGACAGGAAAGACAAAACAAAATAGGCAAAAGGTAAGAAAAGTTTTCGTGATCCCATTGTTGTCGAACCCGATAGTAGTAATGTGGTTGCTGCTCTTCGACATCTCCAACGATCCCCTTCCTCCATCGACGACGCCCTCTCTTCAGGCCTCATGTACGTCGTCTCCTCCTCTGAAGGAATGCATTCTTCTGTTGAACCAGGTTATGGCCTCAGTGTCCTTTTGCCACTGCCCATGTATTGCAAACCAAGTAGCACATTGGTTGGGCCAGGCCTAGCTAAGCCCAGCGGCGCGGCGTCCTATCTTGCAACCGGCTCTTGAACCCACCCCCGTACTTAAGGTCCTCCTCTGCTCGGAGGCTCACTTCTCTTGTAACTTGACTTAACGTTTTGTTTCTAATAAAACATGCCTTTGATTAAAAAAAAAATTACACAATGCCAAAAAGAAACCAATACTTTTGGAAAGAAACAGTAGAATCATCGTAAAAGCTAAAGTTTCCAAGAAACCCTTTCCGCATGGTACTATAATTTGCCCCTTTTTACATTCCAACATAAAGTGAGGTGTGGTCTTCAGTCGGAAAAATTATTAAAAAATTCTAAACATATTATAATTGTGACAATTCAGTCCTAAGCTCATTTTTTCTCTGACAATTCAATTCTAAACATTTTGTATTTGTGTCAATTCAATCTTTCCGACGAATTTTGGTAAAAAATCACCGATATGGCGCAACATATTTTAATAATTTTTATTTTTTGTATTTTATTTTGATTTTAATTTTTTCTTTTTCTTTATTTTTTTCTTCTTCCTCCGATGATCGTCGAGTACGGCAACCAGCTAGAGGTGAGGTCGCGTCTCGCCCAGATCCGGGCAAGGCTCGACCTTGCTAGTGGCGGGTGAGCTTCATCGACCCTCACCTTTGGCCCATCGCCGGCTCGATGGCTAGCCGGAGGAAGAAGAAAAAAAAAAAGAGAAAGAAACGAAAAAGGAAAAAGAAAACAAAATATTAATAAAAATAAAATAATTCAAAAAATATTAAAATATTATTTAAGATGGTCACGTTTGCGCCAATCGTGCCACATCAACGATTTTCGGCTAAAATTGACAGGGAAGGAATGAATCAAGCACGGATGCAAAATATTTAGGATTGAATTGGAAAAAAAATATTTAGAACCGAATTGTCTCAATCGCAATACTTTTAGTACTTTGTGGTATTTTCCCTCTTCAGTCATGTCATATTACACTCCGTCATAACAACACCTCCGGAAATACGTTGACAACTTCTCGAGAGAAATAACAAAAAAAATCGACCATCCTCGCGACCGTCGAAGTATTGTGTTTCGAGAGCAACTAAAAATTTTCCATCACACTCGTGAATACAAGAAAAGATTGAATATTAGGAACAGTATCACAAAATACCTTAAATTAATAGGGAAATGCAGCCCTTAACCCAATCTCCGATGAGACATGAATTGTCCACAAGCGGGGAAGGCTGAACCAAGTTAAGACATCTTCTGTTCTGAAGCAGCAACAGCTTCTCTTTGTTTTAATCGAGTTCAGCACATAGAGAGACGACAATGTGCTCAGTTAGCTTCTTTCTGCGTGACAATGGAGTTTTTGTCTGACGCAATGTGTAAATCGGGGAAAAATTATCACAAAAGTATTAAATTTATTGTAACTATATCAATTCAGTTCTAATTTTTTTTTAGCCGATTGACTCCTAAACCTTTTTTATTTGTGTATATTGAAAGTGAAATTATCTAAAGTTCTTTAATTTTTTAAACTTTCTTTTTCTTTTGTTTTTCTTCCTTCTTCCCACTGGCCAATGAGCTGTGGCCGAGTGAGAGTCCCGAGCGCTCACCCGCGACCGGGTGAGGCCATGCCCGCCTCGCTCAGCCCGGCGAGGTTGACCTTGCCCGGATCTGGATTGGGCGACCTCGCCCATGGCTGTGGTTTGCAATGGTATGGGTTTGCAAAAAGTGGTCTCGAGCAAGGCGGTCTCATCGGCTGCTAGTGAAGGCGGCTATGGCCTTGCCTAGATTTGGGAAAGGTCACCTCACCCGTGGTCGTTAGGGGCAAGCATGGGCAGGGTGGGTAGGGTCCAAACCTAGACCTCGAAACCGACCCCGTTATAATCAGTTCCTATTTTTTGGAATTGAGAACCTATCTTGTTTGTCCTGGAACCTGTTTTGGATTCTACCCCGTTTTTCCGTCCGATTCCGGGTCTATTCGAAAATCTATTTTTCTTTTGTTTCTTTTTTTATTTCATTTTTTCCATCGAAATAATATGAGTATTGACGAGAGAGAGAGAGAGAGAAGAGAGAGAGAGAGAGAGAGAGAGAGAGAGAGAGAGAGAGAGATAGAGAGAGAGAGAGAGAGAGAGAGAGAGAGAGAGAGAGAGAGAGAGAGACGTGATGGCCTTGGGAAACATGAAACAGGGGAGGTGAGGTAAGGTAGGCAAGCGAGATATATATATATTTTTCAAAAACAGAAGCTACAAACCGGTTCCAAAACCGATCCGGGTGGGTCTTCACCTAAAATTGAAAACCGGACTATTTTCAATCGGTTCTCAAAAATTAAAATCGGTTCCCGGACCGGTTTAACATGGAACCGATTCCCGACCCTATTTTTCGGTTGGGCCGATCCGAGAACCGGGTAAACCAAATCCGGTTGCACAACCCTAGCAATCGCGATGGCCTAGCCTTGCCTGGGAGAAGGTCGAGTGAGGGCTACAAAGCCCTTGTCCAAGTGGATGGCGAGCTCCGCGGCCCTCACTACCCATAGCTCACCCGCCAAGTAGGAAGGAAAAACATAAAAAAGAAAAAGGAAATAAATAAAAAATGAAAAGTATTAAAATACTATTAAAATTATTTACGTCAACGTTGACCAGCCAAATCGATTGAATTGATACAAATGTAAAATGTGTAAAATTTAATTGGCAAAATAAAATATTTAAGACCGAATCGACACAATTATAATAGGTGAATAAACATTTTTGGTAATTTTCCCCGTATATCTCTATTCATACAAACACACACACCCACGTTATATCTTTCTCAAAGATAAACTTTCATTATCAAATATCATTATCGTAATGAAATTATGACTATTTTATTAAAGGCTTCGCTAGCATGACAAGTATGACAATACCGTCATTATTTTTTATCCAACGATTTTTCAATTAATGAGTGCTTTATGTAAACATGTGGTGATAGTGGGTGGATCTACGGTCGAAATAACTCCGACAATCAGAGAAGCATTTTCGTGTATTAAACTACCTAGCCTATAAAATAAAATCTAAATTTGAGATTGAGGGTGGTTAGGGGACAATCGCCATTCGGGAAAGGCATCGCCAAATGTGACCTGAAAGCCAAATGGCGTCCCTCCCCATCAGTCCCTCCCTCCCTCCTTATGTTAAGCAAATCCAATGGACGGTAGCCCCCCACACACATACACATGAACGCGCATGAAGGAAATGGAGTTTGTGTGATGGTTGACATGGTCGACGGAGGTTCTCCCGGCAGCGGCGTGGCTGATTTGGTGGTGGAATGAGCTGCAATACGTCGTGCCCGTCGAAGCTCGGATTAGCAAGAGCAGTAAGAAGCTTCCTCCGGGGAATATGGGACTGCCCATTTTGGGAGAGCTGTTGACCTTCCTTTGGTACTTCAAGGCCCTTCGTCGACCTGATGATTTCATCAATTCAAAGCGCCGAAGGTGACATCGAGATCTCTATTAGATTCATGCCCTTTAACATTGTCTTTCGTTGTTTAATTTTCTGTTCGCCTGCAAATACATGTCCAGCTAGCTTTTGTTGTCGCTTTCAGGTATGGCGACGGAGTGGGAATGTACAGGACGTATTTGTTCGGGATTCCGTCGATAATTACGCGCACTCTGGCCACTAATAAGTTCATTTTCCAATCCGACGATGCTTTCCTGTATAGATGGCCTCCATACGACCCCGTAGGACCGAAATCCGTCATATCAGCCCCGCCCCATGAACACACCAAGCTCAAGAAATTCATCACCGCCGCCATCACACGAGAGCTCTACACAAAATTGCTCTCCTCATTCAGCCCCGCGTCATCACCGCCCTCCTCTCATGGGTCGATCGCAAGGACATAACAGCAGTCGATGAAGTCAAGCTGGTAAAACGAACTAAACTAGTACCCTGATTCTTCTTGGCCGCAGTGAGATGTACTGGTTTTTGTATTGGAAAACTCATGTGAAGCGCTCCACAGATGACATTCCAATACATTGGGAAGCCGTTTGCCAGCGTTGAGCCAGGGCCCCTTTTGGATGAGGTCTCTTCCCTGTTCGATGGTCTCATGCTTGGTTTCAGAGCCCAACCCTTTAACATTCCTGGGACTGCATACCACCATGCCCTTCAGGTATATAATTATCGCAAACGTGTAAAGAGTTTATGGAAAATTCCAAACAAGGGCTTGGAGTACCCTCAATTTCTCAAATAAGAGCATGAAGTGCCGTAGTTTTAAATTCTTTTCTTGGTTCAAATGGCAAACATTTGATGACACAATGTAGGAAGAAGCTGGTGGAGATTTTCAGGGTGGAGCTTGAGAGGAGAAAGCAAAACCGGAACGAGCGGAGAGATCTGATGGACGAACTCATGCAGATCGAAGATGAGGATGGGGACAAGTTGAGCGATGGTGAGGTGGTGGATAACATTGTGAGCCTCGTCATTGGAGGCTATGAATCCATCTCAAGCGCCTTCGCTTGGGCCTTTTACTATCTTGCCTCGTACCCAGATGATGTTCTTCATAAGCTCAGGGTAAAAAATTTTCATTTTGGGGCTTGAAAGATCTGAAATTGAACATGCATAACATGGCCATACGAGGAATTCTTGCAGGAGGAAAACGAGGCTTGTAGCAAGAACAAGGTTGGAGATCTGATTACAAGTGCAGATGTTACGAAGATGAAGTACACGAGCAAGATCCCTTCATTGCCCCTTTTTTTAATCCTACATGATCACCTCAAGTCCGGAAACTATTGCAATTGTGTTAATTCAGTCTTAAACTTTTTGCATTTATACCAAGTCAGTTCTAAACTTTTTACATTTATATCAATTCGATCTATCCGACCAATTTTGGCCGAGATGGCACTCGTCGTAGACTTTTTTTAAATAGTAAGATCATAATTTTAATTTTTTTAATCTTTTTCTTTTCTTTCCTTTAGTTTTTTTCCCCTACTTAGGGCCGGGACGCCCTCACCAAATCTGACTAGGCGAGGAAGCCGTGACCCTCTCCTAGTCAAGGTGAGGGCAACAATGGCCTCGACTGATCTGGACCAGCGCAACAAGGGCATCTCAACCCTCGGTGGCCCTAACTCCAAGAAAACAAGAAAAAAGTTACTAAAAATTTGAATATTATTTAAAAAGTCTATGTCAACGTTCACCAAGCAAAAATTGATTGGACGGACTGAATTGGTACAAATACAAAAGGTTTAAGACCGACTTGACACAAATGAAAAAGATTTATGACTAAATTGACACAATTACAATAGGTTTAAGACTTTTTTGGTAATTCTCCCCAAAAATGTTGAACTTGAATTAATTCGTCTGTTTCCTTAAGGTGGCGGAAGAAATACTTAGGATGGCGAATGAGTCGGGTTTCGTGTTTCAATCTGGCGATCGAGACATCGAATATCAAGGTACGTAAAAGAAGCTCGACGGGTGAGTTTTGTAGATGCCGGAAGTTCGTTCTTTTGTAATCATGTTCTGATGATAACAAAGACTTCTGATTCCTAAAGGATGGAAAGTTATCGTGTGGCTTCGATTCGGTCCTACAGATTCAAGAAATTTGGAAGATCCGTTATTCTTCAACCTGGATCAATGTAATGTACGTCGAAATTGTCTCACCCATCTGCTGAATTTTCTGAATAATTCATCGCATTGTTTGTCTTAACAGCTTACCGTTTATGTCTACAGAAGCTGGCAAAACCAGGATCCTTCCAAGTTTTCAGCGGGGGATCAAGAATGTGCGCCGCGAACATGCTCGCCAGGATGCAAATCGCTCTTTTTCTGCATCATTTATGCGTAGGATACAAGTAAATTACCTCATGCTTTCGCTTCATCCGGGCAAGAAGAAGTTTGGATACTTTGTTAACTTGATGAATTTTCTAGCTTGCTGCTGCATCTAATCGAATGTGTTCTTATGGTTATCTGGGAATTTTGTAGGTGGGAACTGAAAAATCCAGATGTAAAAACTACTTTATCTACCACATCCAAGGGCCTCGGATGGACTGAAGATTGTACTCAGCAGAATGTAGTCAGACTCTTGCTTATTTTGCACGCTTTTCAATTGGCTTGCTTATGTCGCAAGTCTTCGAATGTAACCTTATCTTAAGAGAAAATTTCAAATAAGGGCTTAAAATACTTTTGTTTTCTCAAATAAGAATTAAATGAACCTCATCTCAAATAAGTATCTAAAGTGTCGCCATTTTTCTCAAAAAGGCCCGAAGTCGAACCTTATGTCAAATAAAAGCTTCAAAAGTGGCATAGAGTCTAAAAAAAAGGCCCATGCTCAAGGGCATTTTCGTCATTTCCCTTTATTTGATTTTCTTCTTTGTTTTTTTTTTCCTTTTTCTAATTTTTTTTAAAATTTAAAAATTGAGAAAAACACAAATAGGGGCTGTCGCCCCACCACCAACGGGGGTCGCCGGCGCCTCCGTGAGGGCCAGCGGTCCCTGCCTGAGTCCAAATCGGACTTTACGTCAAACAACTAGCGGGCTTCCACCATTTCTCGCTTGGACAACCGGAAGTCCCCGTAGGGGTTGGGAGAGTAGGTGGGGATGGCTACACTATTGTCGACGAGCAGCGTCGAGGGGGGCAGCGATGGTGACGAAAGGCATGGAGTCAATGATGGAGTTGGAGTGGCCCGAGGAGGAAAAGAAGAACCGCGAGGCGAAGGTGGCAGCGAGGTTGAGGTCCGCGGCGACGGAGGTTGAGGAGGGGAGGAGGAGAATGAGGTGTGGAGGATGGAGTCGTAGAGGCCGTTGAAGCTCCTGATGAGGGCGGAGGTGGGGGTGGTGGAGAACCGTTGGGACGGGGATTGGTGTGAGAGCGGAGGCTTCCACCTCGTGAAGCAGAGGTCTGAGGTTCTTACGCAGTGTGGGGCAAAGAGAGAGAGGAGAGAGGACACAGAAGATAGAGAGTAGTAGCTCCGTAGGTGACTTTGCACAAAAAAAGGAAAAAAAAGGAAATGACGAAAATGCACTTTAGGCCAAGCTCTTTTTGAGACTGCATATACTACTTCAGCTATATTTAAAATAATATTCACTACAGGCCTTATTTAAGAAAATGAAAGACTTCGAGTTCTTATTTGAAATTTTCCCATATCTTTACATGTGTTTTATTAAAAGGTTGCGGTACCAAAGTAAACTGAACCATTTAAACAAGTGTCCATAAGTAAGACATGTTTTAGAGTACATATAAAAAAGAGAAACACTTAAGTGCCTGTCTTTAAATAAATCTACTTTAAAAATAACAACTTATTTTGGATCATAAAAAATAAATAACAAATAATTAAAAATTATTATGGGGTCCACTCTCTAGAGTATTTGTGACTTATAATATAATGTTATTCTCACAAGTAGTTAAAAGATCGTTATGCTAACAAAGTCCGTTAGTTTATTGAAGGTAATAGTGATAATTTTAGGTGAGTGTATGAGATTTTTTTTTTTAGGCAAGGGCTAAGTAACACCGACACCGACACGCGACACGATATTACCCGACATAACATACCAACACGTCATTTTTTAAAAATAGAGAATTTCGACATATTGTATTATCATGTACTTATAAAAATATCAATGGTGAGTTTCTTCTCATTAGATTCACGATTAGGTCTTTTTGGGCTAGCTGGGTATATTAATGGTGGAAGTGGCTAGGTATATGACTTAAATAAATTTATACTTTGTCCTCTAATTTAATGAAAATGCTTAAAATTAACCAATGCGTGTCGAAATAGCGTGTCGAAATACTAAACTCGCGTGTTGCTGATATGTCCCGGAGTATCTCGATCACATGTCAAAGAGTGTCGGGAGAGTGTCGGGAGATTATCGGACACGACACGAAGACCTGGAGAGAGTGTTAGTGCTTCCTAGGGCAAGGGAACAAGAAGGATATGTATATGAAAGTGAACTTTAATGGCAAGGGAACACAAGGAAACAAAGAATAAAGAAGCTTTCGTAAAAATGTCTGCAGTTTGATATTTTCTGGTGCTTTGCACTCCTTGTGGGAAGTGATAATTGATAAATATATGTTTTGGCTCTTTCCATAGCGATTGCGGACTTGTTATCGCGAAATATTGGAGTCGGTTTCCTCTGTGCTTCTCCAATTTCTTCTAGTATTCTTCGAGCCATAGTGCTTAATTAGTGGTCATACTGACAAGACATATTCAACTTCGACGGTAGATTATTCCTCTGAGTGTTTTTTTTTATGCCTAAGAGACTATTCTAGAACTCATAGTGAATGCATGGCCGATAGTATTCTTCCTGTCGTTGACTGGACCTACGCAATCATTATTGGTATAGCCAAAGAGCCTAGTCGTTGCATTTGGGCGATGTCAAATTCCATTATATGAAGTTTCTCGTAAGTATCTTAGAATTTTCTTGACAACTCCAAAGTAAGTTTGACTTGAACTCTGCATGAACGATGATAGTAGAATTGTCGTATACATGATGCCTCATCGTTTAGTAGTGAGATATAGGGGATTGCCAATCGGTTTTTTGTAGAGAGAAGCGTAAAGTTTTTCTACTTCATCTTCCTTCAGCAATTTTTCATTTGTCACGAGCAGTGTAGCGACAATTTTGCAATCGTCAATCTTGAAAATCTTCGGGAGGTTCTAGACGTATTTCTTCCGTGAGATGAAAATCCTTCAATTTGGACGAGTTTGATGCCGAGGAAGCAGTGCATCGAGCCCAAGCCTGTCATCTCGAATGTCTTCCTCATTTCTTCTTTGAATTCATGAATCATCTTCTCATTGTTTCCTATACATATGGGATCTTGTACATACAGAGAGACAATAAGAATGTTAGAAGTACCTTGGTCTTTATATAGAGCATCTGCTCGCTCGTAAAATGTCGTATGCTCTTTAGTCATGCTAAAAGCTAGAGTTTTTTTTTTTCCGATAAAACTCTTCGGAACAGTACTTTACCTCTTTTTTACATTCCGACATAAAATGTGTATGCTCTTTGGGCATGCTACTTATATTACGTTTGAGCTAATAAATCGTATCAATTCCTTAAAAGGTTAGATAACACTTCGAGTGAAATAAGACGACTCGTCACAACCGAAATATCGTGTTTTGAGAGCACCTAAAAATTTCCAAAAGACTCGTGGATATGATTAATGACTATTTGAAAACCTAGCTTTTCCTCTTTCTATTGAGCGTGGTGTGGGCAACGGTATACGGTTGAGTTATTTGCAATATTTAATAGAGGATAGATTATGCAATAGTCTTTGGGCGACTTAAGATTAACAGTCTATTTTAGGCCACAAAAAAATAAATTATGATTAATCAAGAAATTATTATGAGATTCAATTTTTTAAAAAATTTGTAATTCATAACGTATCTGTTATTTTCATCACCAAAAATGATTTTGCCAGTAAAGCCCTATTTAATAATGGTCTCTCTCCGTTGCTCCACGAAGAAACAAGACCACCAGTGAGAAGCCAAGCATTTCCCCGGGTCCGAAATTAGCTGGTTCTAGAACACTCAGTGATCCCTGAAAAGTAAAATGGACTATTTTTTTTTAAAATCCAAAATTGTTCATGTACTCTTTAAAATGGTTCGTCATTCGTCCCTCAAAACATTCGGGCGACAAAATTTGGAAATGCGGGCCGGTCTAGAGACCCAAGAAGTGGCAACCACCGTGCCGTGGGCCGCCCTCGCTCGTGATCTCGCACTCGTGCTCTCACGCAGGCCTCCCAGTCGTGACTCTCGGATTTGGATCCGAGACGCCGCGAGACTCCCGCTCGTGCCTGTCGGCCTCCTCGATCAAACATCGGAAGCCGCGAGACTCTCACTGCATCTTAGGTTTTTGAATCGTAAATTCGTTTGATTACGCAACTTTATCAAGTTGCTTGCTTGAGACACGAGCCCACTATTTGTTCCACTGCTGGTCAACTGAAACGAGGCTTTGGCAGAGAGGGCCAGATGGAGAAGGCCATCATCTATAAGCAAAAGAACAACAGAACAAAAGGCAAATGAAAAAAAATTAAGATTTGAAGCAACTTAAATCCAAGTTGTGGCTCATATCGTCTTGCAGACAACAAAATATCTGAGTGTCTTCTTGCAGCTGAGAAGAGGAGGGACACATGCAGGAGATAAAAATCAATGCAAACTACGAAAAATTGGGTCCATGAGGCACCGCGATCACCATGCCTTGCGCAAACTCTCTCTATATTTATTTCCTTTGTTTTTAATTTTGCGGCGTGGTTCCTACTTGACATCACGGAAGCGAGATCTACATTGTACACGCAATTCAAAACGTGACATGTGTTTTCACATGAGCCAATTCAGTGCTCTTCTCCAAAAAAAAAGAAAAAAAAGAAAAGAACTCAGTGCTCAGACAGTCAAATTTAATTGAAGGGCTTACGTCAGGCCTTTATAAAGATGTACAATAATAGAGGGATGCTTTTTCGGGCTTTTCTTCAAAATAGGTTAAATTTTTTTTTACCATTTTAGGTTCCACTTGACTGTGTAATTGCCAAGCGGGCATGCTCAACCAAGCCTGCGCCCTTTTTTTTATATTTTAATTTCATATTTTTTTATAACATTTATTTTATTTATAATTTTTTTATTTTAAAGCTTATTTTTATAACATAATTATCAATAATTAATTAATTAATATATATAATTAATAAATAATTCTGTATTTGTGTAATTAATTAAAAATATTCATAAAATAAAAGTGGCAAGATATATGAAAAACATGGGATTTTCATAATATATAACAATCGTTAACCGCAATTACATCTACTAATGATGTTGTCTTCCTACACTACCTCCTGTTTTGCAATCGGGTTGTCTCCATCGTTCGGCATGTTTAATATTGTACCGACGAGGATGAGAATTCGGATGAGTAGGATGCGTAGATAACGAAGGCATATCTTGTGATGTAAATGCATCATCAAAGTGAGAAAATATGCCACGCTCGGAAGGTACATATCCTACTATAGGAGGGCAAGGGAAAGGAGGAGGAAAATCGGATCCGTATGAAGCCGAAAAGTAGCCGGAGTTTGCGGCTGTTGATTGTCATGAAATTGAACAGCAGATTCCCCGTGAAATGGGCCGACAAACTGGGTGAACCCTTGAGTGAAATCTGTTTTGCCGAATCCTGGAGTGAACTCCTACGTGAAATTTGGAGTGAACTCCTGCGTGAAATTTGTCGTATGATGTTCTAAGGGGTAGGAGACGACATCACCAACTAGATGAGCTCGGTGGTCCTCCGGAGTAGCTGAACAATCTCATGTGGATCATTCTCGTGAGGTCCAACAGGTTCTGCTATAATTGGTGGTTGGAGTGGCGGCGTCGGTGTTAGCCCCCTCTCCTCATTACGGACGTATAGTATTGTCGTAGCCATCCTCCACATAGCTGCTCAAGAATGAGAAGATAGAGCGGCGAAATTTATCATATGTAAGATTTGTTTGATACCATCACCCTGGTAATGATATCAAAATTAACAAAACCGATTAAATGACAATAACTTTTGTTACTAAAAAATAATTAATGAATGAAATTGAAAGTGTTTGCATGAACGTTGCACCCATTGTGGCTCTCGTAATGGAAATTCACTTCCGTGTATGTTAACGGTATCACTCTATATATCTTGAATGATAGTGAAGTTGCTCTGTTGCGGGATCATCATGGACAATATAATCGACATGACCGTCCCACATATCGATCCACCGTCGGTGCTTATCTACCCAATTCCTCGTAATTGACCTTAAGTCAATATCATGCAATGCTCTATGATCGATCCGGAGGAGTAGGTATTGGGCTGCTGCATACCAAATTGCTAAAGCACTCGGTCTAGATAATGTCACTCAACTATCCAATAACAGATGGGTGGGATATGAGCCCTCTAAATGTCTCGTCCCTACAGGTAGTAATATGGTAGAGTCTCCAGAATGTCTTCGTTATTGAGCTCCCAAGTAATCTATTATCGTAATAAAACATATCAAATTAAACGAAGAATTAATTTAAAAGCTAATATTATATTAAACTCGTTAGTTGCTATTATTACTTACATGTACGGATGTCATTCTATCAAGTTGGTAGCGCAAATATGGCAAAGCATGAGTGTGGACCTCCTTGTGCTGTTGGCATCGACTCAGTGCATAAACAAAAATCGGGGGATTTTTATATATTATACGCACTTTGGAAAGAAATAAATGATGCACAAACTAAAAAGACAATAGATCACATACCGACTACTAAGAGGTACATCTAGTAAAGGATCACGGTTAAATCGGCGATGGACAGACACATCTAAAGAGCTCCTACTTTCAAATCTGCAATACATGTAGGGCACCGCCGATTTGCTTTGCGCTTCGGATTGGTTGCATTGCATAACTCCCGATAAAACCACGCAAGCTCTACTGAACTCCAACTATACTATAGAGCCATTGAGGTTCGCCAAGAGTGGAAAAAATAGCAAACTAACCCTAACCCCGATTTATTTGCAAAAATAGATCATCCAAGCAATCGGAGAATGAATGCCCTAGCATGTTGTACTATGGTGACCTCATCGGTATCCTCCGAAAGATCATCAAAGAATTGTCTCAATCATCTTAACTTTATCTGCGTACCACGCAAATAGGATGGACGATCACCAAGTAGATCATCACGAGAGAATACCCTAATTCATATTAGTAGGCCAAGAATCGCATGTTCATGATGGAAAGTCTTGTGAGCACCATTCCGTAGTGCGATCGTGCATTCACCTTCCGATATATGGAAGGCATTGGTCTCGGGCCTCTCTTGCTCGACCAATGCAAAGCAATCAAATGTCAATTAAACTGGACAAATCTTATCATATAAACTCCGTAAAATCTCGAAATTTAAAAATACAGGATTATACGCTGATCAAGTTTACCTATGTGTTGCGTCGCTCGCCGACATCTAAGGACTTCATTATGATCTATCCGTGAAATATGACATGAACTGTTAGTGACAATTTTGATACTGCTTTGTTATAAATGACAGATCAACTGCTAAATTCCTCGGTTACCCGACCATCCCATGTGACCTGTGATCTATGTCGGGCTTGTCATATAAGTAATGAACCATCCTCGGGCCCGGCTGAATGTAAGTACTCCGTGCCATATCTACACACTTGTGATATTATAACATTACAATAAATTTAAATATTTAATGTAGACATGGAATAGATGAACCGAATAAATATCACGCAATTGTGATATTATAACATTATAAAAAATTCACATATCTAATGTAAAAATCAGAAAAAAAAAATGAACTTAATAAATATCGATCCAATAATGATATTATAACATTACAAAATATTCATCAAAATAATTTAAATAATTAATACAACCGTGATCTACTCTCTGCAGCGGATCCGTGTGCACAAGTTTGCCTATTGTACCATGATTTTCCACAGGTGGTGCAATGATTACGCGAAGTACTATTGTTTGGTGTTCTCCAGTCCATCTCATTTCGTATCCGTGATGCACGGAATCTTCATTTCTTTCTAAACGGCTCGAGAATGGAAGCTCATTAGGTTCATGCCGTAATCAAGATGTCCCAATGGATAAAACATATACCGATAGCATCAAGGGTTTTATCCAACGTATACCATTTATCTACGTACGTATGTTAATCAATTGCATGTGCTTGACATGCTGCAATTACGTAGGAACATGGGATTTTCAGCTCTTCAAATTTTTCATATGTGCACGTTCGCACGTCTAGGCACACTATGTGTTTGTGGCCCCTTGATCTTCTAGGTCTGTTATGTTCGGTTTTCACTTCGAAAATCCCGCTATCGTAGTCGAAACATGTCACTTCATGCCTATTTGTTCTTCAACCTGTTTTGCTCGAACGTCGCACTTGCAAATTTCGTATATACCCACTCGTGGTCTTTTTACATCTTGTATATCGTTCTTCTCGTGTCAAAATAGTGGAACAACCGGTAGAATATCTTCTTCACCATGGTGTTTCTTGGCGGACTACGAAAACCCTTCAAAGATCTCGTTGACCGATTTAACTGAATTTATCGTTATCGACCTATATCTCCTCCCTTCATCATATGCTTTTGTCAATTTCTCTCTCGAAATTTGATTACACTATGCAGTTGTGGGTGGATCGAATTTCTAATTCGGCTCATAATTTGATCGAACTTTCGCTGTTGATTCGCGTAAGTTGTACATTACAACAATAATTAGCACTTCGCACTCAAATTTATAAACAAGTATTTTTCTCAAATTTACAAATTTCAAAATTTATCTGCCATCTCAACAAATCTTTTGCCTTTGACATTTTTGAAGTGTTTATTGTAGTTGCTTGACAACGTGCCGAATGCACAATCTATAGTGGCCATGTGGAAGACGCCACTCTGCTTGTCTCCAATGCTCGTTGAATCCCGATATATCTATTTGATATTACACAAAATCATCCCCGCTAGTGACATATCTCCGCAACAAATTCATAAATTAGGTCAAATTCTCAACATTTTTTTGATTGACCACAACAAATGCTAATGGAAAAATACGATTGTTGCCATCAAGTGAGGCCGCACAAAGGAGCGTTCCTTGGTATTTTCCGTACAAAAAGTACCATCAACAAATATCGAGCAACTTGCGAAGCCTTCAATCGTCTGCTTAAAAGTCTAAAACATCCGGTTGAAAATCGAGTAACTCGATCTAAGTTCATGCGATCATCGATCACGAAAAGCAAACCTGGATTCCGCTTCACCATTACATTTATGTACTTCCTCAACCTACCTGTATGACTCATCACATCCTCCAAATTGTCCGGCAATTGCTATTTGTTTGGCTTTTCAAATTTTACGGTAAGTAGGTTCGAAATATAGATTGTCTTAAATTTCTGCCATTAGTGGCTTGATTTTGATATATGGTTGGGCGGCGACCATTACTTCTATATGGCTGCAGAGGTACTTTTGATCATGGTGCCAATGATCTCGTGACATTTGCGGATTACTTGCATGTATGTGGCCCATTGTACTTACTTATTTTTCAAAATATGATACCCGCTTTAGTAGTCACACGGAGCCTCCAACCACACGATCCATTCGGATTACCACACTTTATCATATATTCTATCTTCTTTGTCACATCATTGCAAAACTTATAATTTGTTCTCAAAGAGTACTCGCTCGCAGGCAACCGCACCGCGTTAGTGATAGAAATAACATGACAACATCAAATTCTTTTGATGGATCAAATAACATATGGCTTGGCTTGGTTCCCGTATCGTCTTGCATTATATCAAAGCCGATCTCCGAATATGGCGGTGGATGTACCAACGGCAAAATGAGATTACTGCAATGGGTATTGTAGTAAGCCTCCATATTGTCACATCCGACATCTTCTTTATTATTGTCATCGGTGTCCATCCGAGGATCATCTTCTTGATCACCATCATCATCATTATTATCGTCATTATCATCGGACTCCACGTCGATTATGCAGACCATCGTCATCTTCACTAACATTGGAACCTTCCTTAGCTGAATTATTTATCACTTGGTGTTCGATTCTGATTGCATAAAACTGTAAAAATCCCGTAACACCAGCCTGAAATGTAAACTATTGGATCATCCTAATCGCACCATCATCATGCATCTCCATAATGTCATATATAACACAACTGCGTATTACAACCGAGTATCTATACATTAGGCTATGAATATACCGACAATCGTAGTACGTAACTCATCAAATGTCTATATATTTGCAAACTCGAACATGGTAGATTGTCCACCTTCGTAATTATGTCTATATTCATTTCGTACTATTCTACCTCCTCGGTTGCACAATCGCAAAAGATGTGTACGACATTCCGCTAAATAAAGAAATTATAAATTATTTCGTACCTACAATTTAGTAAATATTGTCACGTACACATTAACAAATTAATATTATAACTATCAATATATCAAATGAAATAAATGTCCTAGTATATCCTTAAGGGCTTAGAAAATGTATGATCAAGATCGAGGGGCAAATTTAGAAAATTTGGAAGACAATTCGCGGAAGGACAAAATCATCATTTTCGAAGGCAAGAGGAGTCAAATTACCCAAATTAAGATGTGGCCAGTTGATTGTGGCTATTTCCTACTTTTTCAAATTTTTTTGGGAGACAATTTGCCGGAAGGGCAAAATCGTCATTTTTTTAAAGTCGTGGCCAAAATACCCAACATAGTCCATGGGTAGTTGATTGTGGCCATTTCCTATTTTTTAAAATTTTTAAAGATTTTTTCAGAATTTTTTCAATTTTTTTGGGAGGCAATTTGCCAAAAGGAAAAAATTATCATTTTTTGTCGGGGCGAAAATACCTAAATTAGGATTTGGCTAGCTTGGGAATTTTTTTGGGAATTTCTCAAAAATTTTATATTTTTTTGGGAGATAATTTGCCAAAAGGGCAAAATCATCATTTTCGTAGTAATGGGAAGTCAAATTACCCAAATTAGGATTTGGCCAGGTTAGCCATGACCATTTCTTTTTTTTTTTTTTGGGATTTTTTACTCTTTCTTAGAATTTTTTCAATTTTTTTTTTTGTAGACAATTTGCCGGAAGGGAAAAATCATCATTTTTTTGAAATATCAGGAGCCAAATAGTCCATGGTCAGTTGATTGTAGCCATTTCCTATTTTTTTCAGATTTTTAAAGAAAATTTTTTGAATTTTTTTGAAATTTTCTATGAATTTTCTACATTTTTTAATCAATTTTCTATTTTTAATTTTTTTATTATTCGTATTTTGAAATTATTAAAAAAATATTTTTCAGACTGGTCAATCCCCGCCCATGCTTCTTGGGCCATCTGATCACCTTTTTTTTATTTTCCCAAAAATTTATTTTAAACTCCTAAAATTATTTTTAATATTTTGAAAATCATTGGATCGCGACACATAAACATAAATATTATTAAAGAATACCTACATTCGTAATTATTTTAAAGAATTCGTAAATATTATAACTATTATCAAAACTTTGACAAATAATTAAAACATATTATTAACAACCTATATGTAACATAGATGATTCAAGTATAAATAACAACCAAATAAATAAATCTTCACTTATGAAACTGCAAAAAATAACTACAATGAAATTTATCTCAAACTACCGAGAGAGAGCATGCACCGAATGAGGAGCTCAAACTGCCAAGAGAGCACCGAGTAAGGAGGTCGGCTTTGCTTTTATCTCAAATTCAGTAAAATAAAAAATTTACAAATTAATTTAAACATTACGAAAAATATTAATAATAAAATAAAAACATAGTACCAACAACCTATAATAACATCAATTTACATAAAAATGTAATACTTAATTGAAAAATTATTTAATACCCATAAAGGTGCTTGAGGTGAGGGGGATCTCCTTCAATGAGTAAATGAGGACGACGAACAGAAAGTATCGAGCGAGAAAAAAATGAACGACAGTAATGAAAGGGCTCTATTTTTTACGCGAGAGAGAGTGCGAGGAGAGGGAGAGGGTTTCGAGTGAGGGTTTCTAAGAGCCTGCGGTGAAGAGCTTCTGAGGCGAGGAAGAATGCGAGGCGAGAGAGAGAATTTCTGAGTGAGGGAGGGAGAGCTTTCGGCTCTGCTTAAAAGCAGAGCCCAAGGCGCTGCAATGCTAGTGCCTGATTAAAAGCAGTATAGAGCCCGTGAAGGGGGGGGGGCCCCTGCCCCGCAGCAATCTGATTGCCAAGCGAAGCCCGCTCGGCAATTACACTGAGAACCTAAAATGTAAAAAAATAAATCTATTTTGAAAAAAAAAAAGCCCTGCTTTTCCATCTTCGGCAAGTTTACATGGATCGTCCTTGTCAACTTGTCATTGTACCAAAATATTCCATAAGATGAAAGGTGAGCATATCCATCTCTGACAGTCAATTTCATCTTTATAATGCACGCAGAAACGTGGGGGCATATGAAACAGACTCTCTGCAATTTTCTCCCCGTGCAGAGGGCATATCCGTAATTTCCTGCTATGGCGATGACCCTAATGATATGGAGTTATATCCTTCATCCTACATGCCAGTCAGCTACCACCATAAGTACGCGAGAGCAAACTTCTCTTCGACCAGAATCCGGTTGACATGGAATCGGAACCGACCTCGGTCTGCCACATGGTGGCCTTGCCTTACCCCGGCCGAGGCCACATCAACCCCATGATGAACCTCTGCAAGCTCCTCGTCTCCAAGAAGCCCGACATCCTCGTCACCTTCGTCGTCACGGAGGAGTGGCTCGGCTTCCTCGGCGCTGAGCCGAAGCCGGCCAACGTCCGCTTCGCCGCCGTCCCCAATGTCATACCGTCGGAGCTCCACCGAGCTGAGAACGTCTTCGGCTTCTTCGAAGCCGTCCTCACGAAGCTGGAGGCTCCGGTGGAGCAGCTGCTGGAAAGGCTGGAGCTGCCGGTGGCGGCCATCGTAGCGGACACGTACATGGCGTGGGCGGTTGGGGCCGGCAAGCGGAGGAACATCCCGGTGGCCACGCTGTGGACGATGTCGGCGTCGGTGTTTGCGGTGTTCCATCATTTCGAGATGCTTCAAAAGAAGGGCCATTTTCCCGTGGACTTGTCAGGTGCGCTTAAATATTCATCATTAAAGTTGAAAGCAATACACTGTTTCACATGTTCTTGATCTCCGAGGCGAGGCCATCGTAATTCGAGAAGGACCGCCTTTCAATGCGGTGGCGAGTGGCTTGATCGTACCGAGATCGGATCTGTGCACGTGGGTCATCTTCTAAATTTGACGTTGGGCTGGAATCATGCAACTGGTCATGTTTTCTTGATTCTTGAATGGGAAACCGGTGATCGGATTCACCTGTTTTTCTATCTTTTTCTTTGTTTGTGTGTTGGCAGAGAGGGGAGACGAGGAAGTTGACTACATTCCAGGAGTCGCCAAGACCCGCCTCGCAGATCTTCCTACGATCTTGAACGGAAATGGGCGCCGGGCGTTGGGCGGAGCCCTGGAGTCCGTCGCCTGGGCCTCCAAGGCCGACTACTTCCTCTCCACCTCCTTCTACGAGCTCGAATCCCCTGTAATGGACGCCCTCCGATCTCGACTCCCCGCGTCCGCCTATTGCGTCGGCCCCACCATCCCCTTCTTCGACGACGAGGGAGCCGGCGACGTGGCTTATCTCCGGTGGCTCGACTCTCAGCCTGGAGGATCGGTGCTGTACGTCTCTCTCGGGAGCTTCCTCTCGGTGTCCAAGGCCCAGATGGAGGAGATGGTGGCCGGGGTGCGGGACAGCGGGGTGCGGTTCTTGTGGGTGGCGCGTGCGGAGACGTCGCTGATCGGTAGCACATGCGCGGAGGACATGGGCCTGGTGGTGCCCTGGTGCGAGCAGCTGAAGGTCTTGTGCCATCCTTCAGTGGGCGGGTTCTGGACGCACTGCGGGTGGAATTCCACGCTGGAAGCCATCTACGCTGGGGTCCCCATGCTGACGTGTCCTATATTGATGGACCAAGTTCCCAACAGTAACCAGATCGTGGAGGACTGGAAGATCGGGTTGAGGTTCAAGAAGGAAGGCGCGGCGGCGGCCTCGACGGTGGTGGTGAGAATTTGGTCACGCGGCAAGAAATTGCACGGCTGGTGAGAAAGCTCATGGATGTGGAGAGCGGCGAGGGGCGAGAAATGAGGAAGAGAGCAAGAGAGTTGAGAGAGGCATGCAGACGGGCCACGGCGAGAGGCGGGTCGTCGGATCGGAATTTGGATGCCTTCATCAGTGATGTTGCAAAGGCCAAATGAATCCAATTGAGTGACGATGTGTTATTAAGTTTGCTTTGTATTTCCAAACAATCATTTTCATTTTGTTCGATCACACGCCAGGTTTGATTGAACATAAATAAAAAGTATCGTGATTTTCCTTTGAATTTATAGGGAAAAGGCCCAAACCAATCCACGATGAGACATGAAATAAGTATCAAGAATTATGCTAATTATCAAAAGAGAAAATGATTACGTAACAATATTTGAGTGAATAAGAATAATAGTCTGATTTACACCATAAAAAAATAATTAATTAATGATTATTGTATTCTACTTTAAGAATTTGTGCTCATATTATATTGATATTCTCATAGCCACCTAAAAAACTATTATGCTTACAATGCATTTATCAAAATATGAATATTAAGATTTATTCTTAAGACAAGGACGCAAATACTTTTTTCTGTGTGGTATCTCTCACACTAACTTATGCTTCCCCACCATTGAGAATCAAATCTTCAAATCTTAAAAGTTAAGAGACAACGTCTCATGATTTCCTTTGTCCTGATTATATAGCACCACATGCCTCTCTATAGCAAGCCAATCCAATGGACATCACTCCAAGGACACTTCGACCGTGAAGGAAATAGAGTTTGTGCGGTGGTCGACCGAGGGTTGGTGGCGATTCTCCTGGCGGCGGCGTGGCCGATTTGGTGGTGGAATGAGCTGCGATATGTCGGGCCCGTCGAAGCTCGGATTAGGAAGAGCGGTAAGAAGCTTCCTCCGGCTAATATGGGACTGCCACTTTTCTCCTTTGGTATTTCAAGATCCTCGGTCGTCCCGATGATATAATCAATTCAAGGCACAAAAAGTGACACTGAGATCTCAATTAAATTCACATCTCTGAACTTTCTCTTTTGCCCTTTGGTATAATCAATTCAAGGCACAAGCTTAGAAAAAGTTTGTGCTTTCGAAGATTTTATTATTTATTGATGGAGTAATATTATGTCAACCAATACTATGGATAAAGATCAAATTTACTTAAGATAAAATGTTTAATTTTGCCAAATATTGATTAAGTATAGCGTGAGGAAGAGTTAATGTGTTAAAAATGGTATAGTTATCTTAGTTATTTATTTGGTAATTTTCTAAGCACTCTTGTCAATAAATTTTTTTTTGTTAATACTTTTGTTTTTGGTCGGATTTTGTCAGTACTTAATAGCATGAAAGAAAAGCGTTAAAAAACTAATTTTATTTTTTTAAAATTGTGAGAAAATTCCAAATAAAAGTATAAGGTGTTCTCATTTTCTCAAATAATGACTTAGAGTGGACCTTGTTTCAAATAATGACCTAAAATGTTCTCTTTTTTTTCAAAAAAAAAGTCCAATTAATGGTGTTTTCGTCATTTTTATTTTCTTTGAAATTCTTCTCATTTTTTATTTTTTCCTTCCTTTTCGCCGATTATCGGTCTTCGGCGATGGCCGAGCATTGGCGTGGGTTGGGCGAGGCAATCCCTCACCCGACTTGGTGAGGGCCGACCTCGCCGCCATGGCCCATGGGTGAGGGTCGCTTGGCCGAGGCGAACCTTGTCGGTAGAAACAAAGAAAAAAAAAAAATGGGAGGAAAAATAAAAAAGGAAAAAAAATTTAATGACTAACGTGTTTGATTAGGCTATTTTTAAAATAATAGAGGCATTTCAAGCTTATTGAAACAAGATCTATCTCGTGCCTATATCTGAAAAATATGACATTTCAAGCCTTATTAGGGTGAGCAAAGATTTTTTTTTTTTTTGGAATTTTCTCTTAATTTGTCGCGGGGCAACGGCTACTCGCGTCTGCGCGACTATCGATGCTCACTTTCAAATATTTTCAGTGCCTCTCGCTGTGCGTGGCCAGTGCTCACAAAAAGAGGAGGGAAAGAGAAAAGCAGACTCTCTCTCTCTCTCGTGCTTCAGATTTCAATTATTAAAGTTTTTACATTGTAATCCTCTATCATCATCGCAACTCCCACCCACCTCCTCCTTCTATCATAGCAGTTTGAAATCTCCCTCTTTCTCTCTCTAGAAAGAAAAGGAAAGGGAAAAAAGAGGACCCTTTTCCAACACTCTGCTACGGGGCCGAGGCTTCTCGGATAAGAGGAACCCTTCGCATTTTCGATCAAGAAACGCAGATGGGGTTTCTTATTTGGCTTTTCTCTGCGACATTTGTAGGAGCTCTCGTTAGCGACGGCTCTCTTGCTTTGACTCAGGATGGTATGGCACCCATTTGCTTTCTGGGCTTCTGCTGGTTTTCTTGTTTGTTTCCATTGGTTTCCTTTGAGCTGAGTAAAAGGGGAAGAAAAAGAAGAGAAGCTTGAGGTTTCGGGTTCCTTTTGGGGGTCTGTTTGAAGTGGAATATTCAAGATTCTATCTTTTTGCATTTTCACCTTCCATTTTGCGGCATTCTTTGTTGGGGGTGTTTCGGGTCGACTTTCGCCGTGAATCTTGAGCCGCCGAGACATTGACTTGTGGGTGCTTTTGGCACTTTTATGCAACGAATTAGGTGCGGGAACACGTTTAAGATCTTTTCGATTTCCAGGTGTTACGTTGTTGGAATTGAAGGCCACTCTGAATGACACCAAGAACTTGCTCAGCAACTGGCAAGCTACCGACCAATCTCCCTGTAAATGGACCGGCATATCTTGTCATCCGGATGAGAGAGTCCGCACCATGTACTTGCATCAGTTTGTCTTATTTACTGTGTGGTTGAATCCAAGTTCTTGAATTCTCTCTTTCTAAGTCTAATGTGTGTTTCCGAATCTGGGCATTTCAGAAATCTTCCTTACCAGCAATTAGGAGGGATTATATCTCCCAGCATTGGCAAGCTCAGCAGATTGCAAAGACTGTGAGTTAAATAAAGCCCATTGTCTCTAGAGAAGTGTAGAAACAGTAGTAATTCAAACAACTGAAAGATGTTATTTTGTGATAGAGCACTTCACTCGAATAGCCTGCATGGTACCATTCCAAGTGAGATTGCCAACTGTGCAGAACTTAGAGCATTGTAAGCGCGAAATGTCTTTTTCTGAGTTGTGAAGTTTCACGGTTTCTTGCATTCTTCATCTGCTATGATTAATGCTTCTAAGCTCTGTCATTTTTTTATTTAGGTACCTGCGAGCTAATTATCTTCAAGGAGGCATTCCGTCGGCCATTGGGAACCTCTCGTCTCTCAACATCCTGTAAACTTACTGTCTATTGTCGGTTATCTCTATTTTGCTCTTATTCTGCCTTTCTTGTGGAGGCATCACATGTTTGATTCTCTCCTCAACCACGTACATGCTAAATACATTAATGTCCAAATATCCTTCTGAGCATAAGAATTGGATGTAGGGATTTATCAAGCAATTCCCTTAAGGGAGCCATACCTGCATCTCTTGGCCGTCTTACACGACTTCATGGCTTGTACGTTCATTCATAATGACTGTAGAACTTCCTAGAGTTTCATATTGCAACTCTCTCACTGGTAATTCTAACTGGTGCTCTTAATACCAATCGATTTTCAGGAACTTGTCAACCAACTTCTTCTCAGGTGAAATCCCTGATGTTGGAGTTCTCAGCACTTTTGGACGCAGTTCGTAAGTAACTAGACTAAAGTCTCTGACATGCTAATAGTTCATTTAAGAAGTATTGTGTTTGATATGCAAGCACATGCAGTTACCAATTTAAATGATCTCGTCTCCTGCAACAATGAGTCAAGTGTCTCTCACTGTATGCAATAAAAGAAATGAATGAGGGGGCAAAAATGTACTTGAAATTAGCAGCAAATGAGCATTGTGTGAATTAGATAATTCAGGGGAATTTCTATGAAGTGGAGGAATGTTCTGCCGCTCAACGAGGTTGGAAGATTTCTATTCTGCATGGTAATGGAGATGCTTTTCTATACTATCCAAGCAATAGAAAATGTGTTAGCTGCGGATTTTCAATGTGGTTTCACCTCACATAGTTACCATCACTAAATATGGTGGACTTGAAAATTATACATACAAATGCAGATATATGCCATGATACTCAGTCCTCTGCCCGGGTTGACCTTGGTTGGCCATTTATATACTTTAGACTCTGTCCATTGAAACACGGTTCTCAAACTGCAGATTTACCGGAAATTTAGATCTTTGTGGCCAACAAGTGCAGAAGCCATGTCGAACCTCAATGGGATTTCCCGCAGTGCTGCCACATGCTGAGAGTGACGAAGCATCTGGTAACACTCATAGTGCGATTAATAGCTCTTTAGGAGGAAGAGAGATGTTATTTCCATAAGAATATGTTAATGCTGCAAGGAATTCATGAATAACGCACTTGGTTTAATTGCAGTCCCTGCCAAGCGATCTTCACATTACATGAAAGGAGTTTTGATTGGTGCCATGTCCATGATGGGTCTTGCACTTGTCATGCTCTTGGCTTTCCTATGGGTCTGTTTGCTAACAAAGAAGGAAAGGGCGGCAAAGAGATATAAAGAAGTAAAAAAACAAGTCGAACCAGAAGCAAGTAAAATTCGATCTCTTGAAATTCAATGTATGCCATTTCTATGTAACTTCTTGTTGTACTGAAAACTCATTCTTATACAGGCACGAAGCTTATTACTTTCCATGGAGATCTTCCTTATCCCTCGTGTGAAATAATAGAGAAGCTCGAGTCTCTTGATGAAGAGGATGTGGTGGGATCTGGTGGATTTGGCACTGTATACAGAATGGTAATGAATGATTGTGGGACATTTGCTGTTAAAAGGATTGACAGAAGTCGTGAAGGATCCGATCAAGTATTTGAAAGGGAGTTAGAGATACTGGGCAGCATCAAGCACATAAATTTGGTGAACCTGCGTGGATACTGCAGGCTCCCTGCAACAAAGCTTCTTATCTATGATTACTTAGCCATGGGAAGCTTAGATGATCTCTTGCATGGTATGTGACATTTGCTAGACCTCAAAACTCAATCATCTCTTCTTCCAGCCATATTCAGAACCGATTAGGCTGCAAGGGGTGCATTTTTGGCTATTCTTCAGGATTTATGTTGGTCATCTCTTTTGTCATTTCGTTTGTCCCATCTCCATCCCTCTAATTTTTTCTGTCCCAGTACACGGGGAAGCACGACCCTTGGACTGGACTTCTCGACTGAAAATTTCTTTAGGTTCAGCTCGAGGGCTTGCATATCTGCACCATGACTGCTGTCCTAAGATCGTGCATCGTGATATAAAGTCCAGCAACATTCTTTTAGATGAAAACTTGGAGCCCCATGTCTCTGATTTTGGACTTGCCAAGCTTCTGGTAGATGAAGAAGCACACGTTACAACTGTAGTTGCTGGCACTTTTGGTTATCTTGCACCTGGTTAGTATCTCTCCTTCTTTTTGCTCCATTCAAATAGCTAAAGAACTTATTAGTCCGGCCTTTTATCTATAGCGCGGATGATAGGTGCTTTAGTACGTATTTTATCATGTGTGTTTTTGCACGTACTCTGGAAATTTGCATCATCTAAACAGCATTATTTTTATGGTTATATCCTGGAATGTATATGTCTTCTGGATATTTGTTGTATGCTTCACTGGTTTTCTGCCAAGATAACAAATGATGGTGCACCTAATTATTCTGGTAGTTCGATGATTGCTGTTAGTTGTCAACTAATTCTCCTTAAATATTTTAATTGGAATGCTTACAACATCTTCTGAGCACACCATGCTGAGTTAGTTCTCATACTACGGACATGGGATGAGCAAGTATCTGAATCTTCTCGTAATTGATGCTCACGTTGGGATAGCATGGGATGAACTGATGCCCAATGAAAATGCATCGTGGCCAAGTTCCCGCTTATTTAGTCCCGTGACTTTTGTTTCCTAATTAGCAGCAGAATCCTGCATATTGTCATGTCTTGTTTGCTCTATTGCTTGCTTAGCTTCATTTTGCTTTCTGAAATTAGGCTCTGTAACTATCAGTTGGAAATCAGAATCTTATAGTACATATAAAAGTACAAGTTATGTGATAATTCTGCGATCAAGGCTTTCTAGTTAGTGCAACATACATATATATATGTATGTATGTATGTATATATATGTTTGTATGTATGTATTTGCGTACAATACTCTCACCGGTTAGGTTGTGACCATTTGGCAAGCAGAGTATCTTCAAAGTGGAATAGCTACTGAGAAGTCAGACGTGTACAGCTTTGGAGTTCTGTTGTTGGAGATTGTAACTGGAAAGAGACCAACTGATCCATGTTTTGTGAAGAAAGGCTTGAATGTTGTTGGATGGGTGAGCTTTCTTGATACCTTCTTTGTCCAAAGACTCAAGAAAAGATTACTACTTACAACTGTGTTCTTAATTGCATTTCATGCGTATAGATAAGTAATGTGTTTCATTTGCAGATGAACACCCTATTGAGAGAAAACAGGCTGGAAGACGTCTTGGATAAGAGATGCCCCGGTGCCGATGCTGAAACTGTAGAAGCAATTCTTGATATAGCTACCAGGTGCACCGGTGCAGTCCCAGATGAACGGCCATCAATGAACCAGGTGTTGCAGTTGCTCGAGCAAGAGGTTATGTCACCTTGCCCCAGCGACTTCTACGAGTCACATTCTGATTACTGCTGAATGGCAAGTTAGATGATTGTCACTTCCGGCAACTTGCTTGGAATGCTTTGTTGTGTTGTCAATTTTCCCCTCTCTTTGGGGCCTGTAAATTATGTTCTTGAATGCAGTCTAGTGTATGATTCCTTGCGACGGTTGGCTTGGATGTTCAATTTCTCTTTGTTTCGTAAGGATATGGGAACAATATGGAAAGCCTGTCAAGCAGAAGGATTGCTACCTTTCTGAAGGTAGCATGATTCCTCCATCAATTTGTGAAGGTTGACTTGCAGAGTTGGATTTTAGAGATATTTGAAGCAGTGGAAAAGATATGAACGTTAATATGCTCGATATTCTACAACCTCTGACCCAAGATTTTGCTATTATATCATTTTTTTTTGGGTGGGGGTTTGTAGTATTTTTTTTTTTAAAAAAATAAAAGAAGGTAGAGTTTATTTTTTTTTTCCATAAATTAAATTTTTTTTTTATATTTTATTTGATTTTTTTTTTTTTTTTTTTTTCTTGAGTAGCACCAAACAAAAGCAATGTTTCTTTCTCTATGCCATTGCTGAGGGAGAGTGACAGTTGCAGCCTATCCAGTTTCTCAGAGGCAGCAGCATGATGTATTATACTCCGGTGTACGGTATCCGAACGAGGCACAACAAAGACTAACATGCAAAGCTTCCTCCGAAAATGAGAAACATAAGATGGCTGGTGACCTCTCACTAATAAGGTGATGAAAGATGGTTTGTAAAAATCTCATCTGCAGAAGATCGGTTCCAGTGAAAGTCAACTGAGATACATCCGGGGTTTGAAAAACTTTCTAATTGAGCTGGCATTGCAAATCCAACACTAGAAACTCATTTTGTTTTTGTCCAAACATGTCAATCCATGAAAAAACCGAACCAGCCTCCATCCGAATCTTCTCTAGTTTCTTGTATGAAGGGAATCTTCATCTCCCTGATATAACTCAAAAAACCATTTCTGGTTCCATCCTTTATCTCAACCTGAGGGAGAGGATGACAGACCATACATTGAAAAAGCGCAGTGGCAAAGTAACCACAAATGGAAAGCAGCGGGGGCGGGGGGAACATAAAAAAAAAAAAAAAAAA
The DNA here is from genome assembly GCA_021437795.1 of Rhodamnia rubescens. Lineage (NCBI taxonomy): Eukaryota > Viridiplantae > Streptophyta > Magnoliopsida > Myrtales > Myrtaceae > Rhodamnia > Rhodamnia rubescens. The sequence continues at coordinate 4,535,923 of JAILYA010000002.1, read as the reverse complement.
AGTAGCCACAAATGTGCCGGATTGCTGACATCAGAGGCGAGAGGAGGTCCCCATTTGCACTAACATTCGTTGCGATGTCTCAGGATGAAGAACAGGTGAAGCCCTTGGAGCAGTCGTGCCTCCAATCGCACGATGGCCTGGAATTCATGTCCAGCAACGCAGGAGTCTGCAAACTCCATCAAGCAGGACATTTTCAAATTCGATATACTGACTTTCAAGCAACTTTCCCCCCTAATGTCCGAGGATTGGCCACTTGCGTCAGGCATGGTGCCCGTGCCACGGTTGATGGGGGCTTAAGGGAAGCTTAATTTGCGCAGCCAGCGTCTCGCGGCCACCATTGGATGTGACAAGGACATCGCTTCACGTCATGTCTAAGCATTGCGGCACACGCATGAACTGCGAAAGGCTCATGACTCTGCAAAAAATTGGACATAAATTGCTCTTCATTGATCGCGAAACCAAAGCAAGAAAGTTCAATGTCAGCCATCTCCTGCACCACTTCTGTGCACAAAAGAGCAACGTCAGGTAGATCGACACAAGCCCAAATCGCTCCAGATATGAACATTAACACGTCTCGAGACGACTCAAATTTTACATGTTTGAATACAAAGTCAAAGTCTTGGCGGTCCAAGGAATCTTTCGTCGATGACAGACTCAAAAAACAGAAAGCCCCGATTTCAGCAGACGGCGAAGGAGGGGAGGGCTATTGGGTCGATCCGACTTCATTTTCGAGTCCAATGGTCCATTGGATTTCTGGACATGTGTATACATCCTCCGCCCACAAAAAAATTACCAAAAAACTCATAAATATTTTAATTATGTCAATTTAGTTTTGAATCTTTCTGTCAATTTAATCCTAAACATTTTGAGAATTTACCAATTTAGTCCTTCCGAAATATTTTGACCGGAAATTAATAACGTGACGATTTTGCCAAATCTTGCCGTTCTACATGACTTGGTTGGTGTTGACATTGATAATTTTTTTTTCAATTCTTTCTGAATTTTTAATTGCTTATGATGCCCTCGCTTGGATCCAACGAGGGCGTCGTGGCCCATACGCCAATGGGCGGGCGCTCTTGGACCTAAGCAAGGGTCAACACCCTCACCTGTGATGGACGAGGGACACAACGCCCTTACCTAGACCAAGCAAGGGTCGGTCAGCAACCTCGCCAACCTAGGGCTAGGCAAAAAAGGAAATAAAAAGACAACAATAAATAATAACAAACATTTTAGAAAAAAATTAAAAAAATTAAAAAATTTGTCAATGTTAATGATTTTCAGTCAAATTGATCGGAATGACTAAATTGACATATCATCGAAAGGTTTAAGACTAAATTGATAAATCATCAAGGATTTAGGTCAAAATTGACACAATTAAAAGATTTACGATTTAATTGGCAAAATTGCTGTGACTTTTGGACGTGATTCGAGGCTAACACAAATGCATGTGCATGTGCATGTGCATGTGGGGTTACATGGCTGAGTTCCCTACTAAAAGTTAGTACATAATCTTCTAGGCACGACTACCGTAAAAAGAAACCAATTTACACGGATCTGATGGTCTTTCATCAAAATGTGTAGGTACTAATGAACAAGACTGAAATTTGCACACCTACAGAAAGGTCCCCGTGGCCTTGAACTAACACTTTACCCAATCTGTCATCTGAAGATCTAAGGTGCGAACATAGTTACACATGTTAGGATGAACATGTGAGTGAGTTGTGTTAGAAAAATCTTACGCCAAAGAATCGGTATAGTGTAGAAGCGGTTAATATATTATAGTTGGTCCATGACTCCCTACTTTAAGTCTTTGCGTGAAGGTGGCTCCAATTGGATATATTGACGGGTTCGGACTTAAGCTCCTTCTTGACGATCTCTCCGGTGAAGTTATCAAGCTTCCACGCGGTGTGGTTTAACCTTTTAAGTAAATGTGTAGTCCAAATCCTAGTTCGTGTTTGAATTTATCAGCCTCACTCGCAAGAAAAAGAACTAAAAATGTTCATGATTAATATATGAGAGAAAGAAGAAATAAAGATTCATTTCAAATAGGGAAAAGTTTTCCGACCAAAAAAAAAGGAAATGTTTTCTTAAGAGTACCATCTGAAATTGGTCCAATCTCAACCGTATATCTACATATCATCATCACGTGTTTTGTATAAGACTCATCGATTAAGAGATCGTGCGGTTGAAAATAACTGATAGTATATGTTAGCAGTTTCCTTCCAAATATTGTTATCTACGGACAAAATTAAAAAAAAAAAAAACTTTATAACAAGCCATAATCCAAAAACGAGCCCAAATTTGTTTCAACAGAAAGTCAACACCTAAATTTCAATGTCACTTGGTTGGTTACGCGACAAACTTGTCCTTTCTCAAGTTCTATTTGTGAAGTGGCTCTGCATCCTCCTCAGCAGAGCTTCACAGGACATTTCATGTGTTCAGCTTTCCATCGTCTGCCGACAGAAATGACGAGCCACGCCTCAAACAGACTCGACGGCAAAGTAGCCATCGTCACTGGTGGCGCGAGCGGCATCGGCGAGGAGACGGTGTGTCGGTTGGTGAGCCACGGTGCGTTCGTTGTGGTCGCCGACGTTCAAGACGAAAAGGGCCGAGACCTCACGGCATCCATCGGATCCCACCGGTGCACCTACGTCCATTGCGACGTCACGGATGAGCGTCGGGTGAAGTCCTTGGTGGAATCGACTCTCCGGTCAAGTGGTCGCCTGGACATCTTGTTCAGCAATGCGGGCGTAATGAACAACATCGAGCAAGACATTCTCGAGTTCGACATACCTGCTTTCGAAAGCCTGTTCGCTGTCAATGTTCGGGGAATGGCCACCTGCGTCAAGCACGGGGCGCGGGCCATGGTGGCGGGGGCCGTGAAGGGAAGCATAATTTGCATGGCGAGCATCTTAGCGAGCAGCGGAAACGAGAAGCGCGTGGACTACGTGATGTCTAATCACGCCGTTTTGGGTCTGGTGAGGTCAGCGAGCAAGCAACTCGGAGCGTACGGTATACGGGTGAACTGCGTCTCCCCTGGAGCGATCGCCACGCCATTGGTCCGTGGAGCGCTCTGCGTGAGCGAGGAGGAAGGCAAAAGGATGTTCGAGTCCAGCTCCTGCTTGAAAGGAGTGCTGAAAGCGAAGCATGTGGCGGATGCCGTGGTGTTTCTCGCTTCCGAAGAGGCGGAATTCATCAACGGCCACAATCTGGTGGTGGACGGAGGATGGAATGATGGTCTATCCCATGGAAACCAGAAATAAAAAAGTTGCAGAGTCTTTAACTTGCTCGTGCTTTGTTTGCTGCTGGAGAAGAAGTCTAGCTGATGCTATCTTTGTTTGGGAAAGTATCATTTTGCTTTGATCTTTAAATTCGCTATGACAAGTATGCGTTGGTGCTGTTGAATTGCACCGATGGAACAGTCGAAGACCTACTATGCCATGAGGCAATAATTCCTAATATTTTGACTCTATATGTTTCGTTGGACTCTGTGATTCTCGTTCGGACATTTTCAAATGTGCTTCCACCAAGCGGCATATTTGTCAAAGTTGCTTCTCAATGCACTTTTCAATTATTATTTATGAGATAGTGTTTGCTTTTGATGAGAACCCTTTAGGCTAAAATCCTTTGCATTTTTCGAGTCTTCTCTCAAAAGTGAACTAAACGCAACCTAGGTTTTTTTGCGCAGCAAATCTCCCATTCATAAGAGCCCAACCTGGCCCAATTAGGCTTGCCAAACCTAATTTTCAATGTAGGCTTGAGCTGAATATAACAGCGTAGTCTGGATAACCGATTCTCTCGTCCTAAAATTTCCATACATCCCGGGCCATGCCCGTCAAAACCTGTCCATCGATCATTGGTACCTGTGATCATTGGTACCTGTCATCGTTGACCGCCAGGCTCGTTGATGTGGCCATACTTGATACTGAAACTGAGATTGCTTTATGAGTCCACCTGCTTGTTGGTGAGTCAATCTTTAGTTTCTTCATGAGTCCCCCAAATGACTAGTAATTGGTGGGACACTGATTCATTTGTAGCGCAGGCGATCTTAGGCATCTTTGAAAAGACAAATAAATATCATCCTTGGGTTCAATCATACAACAAAACTCCGGGAATATTTCATTAGTTAAGAGAGGGCTTGATGCTACTAGTATGATCAGAAACACTGCCTCGAATGATGCTTTCCGAATCTATCGAGGACAAGAGTGGGACGCAGCTTGGACGTTGGAGGAGCTGTGGTGATTGCGATTTCGGCCGAACGGCACCATGACACGAAGGGAGAGGTAACGGCGAGTGCGACTCGCCAAACACCAAGAGGGAACCGGTCGAACAATGTCATGTTAAGCAATTACCGTGTGATTTTGCCCGAGTCATTGAGCACCAGGCTCCTCGCCCACGCCTTAGTTATTGGCATTGGAGCCCGGGTCGACAAGATCGGGCCCAAGTACTCGATGCCCGTGCTCAAGCTTGGCCCGAAGAAAGCCCACCCCAGTAACCTGGAGCTTGGGCTTGGGAATCACGGTGGCCAAGCCCAAGTCCTCTGAAGTCCAGGCCCAAGCCGGAGGTCCTCGGCACTTGGAATATGATATGTTATGGCATCTGTATACATTACATCACACAATTGATGCATCTCCATTTTGGAAAATGAAAGCAAGTTTTTCTTACTAAATGACGGAAAATAGTTTCCAGTTCATCTATAAGGTTCACCCAACCGTCGAAAAATGCTGTTCTTTTCCTAAAAAAGGCAGAAGGACTTCAGAAGTGATAAAGTTTGTAAGTAACTAGACTAAAGTCTCTGACATGCTAATAGTTCATTTAAGAAGTATCGAGTTTATTATGCAAGCACATGCAGTTACCAAGTTAAATGATCTCGTCTCCTGCAACAATGAGTCAAGTGTCCCTCACTGTATGCATTACAAGAAATGAACGAGGGGGCAAAAATGTAATTGAAATTTGCAGCAAATGAGCATTGTGCGAATTAGCTAATTCAGGGTAATTTCTATGAAGTGGAGGAGTGTTCTGCCGCTCAACGAGGTTGGAAGATTTCTATTATGCATGGTAATGGAGATGCTTTTCTGTTCTATCCAAGCAATAGAAAATGTGTTAGCTGCGGATTTTCAATGTGGTTTCACCTCACATAATCACCATCACTAAATATGGTGGACTTGAAAATTAGACATACAAATGCAGGTATATGCCATGATACTCAGTCCTCTGCCCGGGTTGACCTTGGTCGGCCATTTATATGCTTTAGACTCTGTCCATTGAAACACGGTTCTCAAACTGTGTGTTATCTGTTGCAGATTTACTGGAAATTTAGATCTTTGTGGCCAACAAGTGCAGAAGCCATGTCGAACCTCGATGGGATTTCCCGCAGTGCTGCCACATGCTGAGAGTGACGGAGCATCTGGTAACACTCATAGTGCGATTAATAGCTCTTTAGGAGGAAGAGAGATGTTATTTCCATAAGAATATGTTAATGCTGCAAGGTATTCATGGATAACGTACTTGGTTTAATTGCAGTCGCTGCCAAGCGATCTTCACATTACATGAAAGGAGTTTTGATTGGTGCCATGTCCATGATGGGTCTTGCACTTGTCATGCTCTTGGCTTTCCAATGGGTCTGTTTGCTATAAAAAAAGAAGGAAAGGGCGGCAAAGAGATATAAAGAAGTAAAAAAACAAGTCGAACCAGAAGCAAGTAAAATTCGATCTCTTGAAATTCAATGTATGCCATTTCTATGTAACTTCTTGCTGTACTGAAACCTCATTCTTCTACAGGCACGAAGCTTATTACTTTCCATGGAGATCTTCCTTATCCCTCGTGCGAAATAATAGAGAAGCTCGAGTCTCTTGATGAAGAGGATGTGGTGGGATCTGGAGGATTTGGCACTGTATACAGAATGGTAATGAATGATTGTGGGACATTTGCTGTTAAAAGGATTGACAGAAGTCGTGAAGGATCCGATCAAGTATTTGAAAGGGAGTTAGAGATACTGGGCAGCATCAAGCACATAAATTTGGTGAACCTGCGTGGATACTGCAGGCTCCCTGCAACAAAGCTTCTTATCTATGATTACTTAGCCATGGGAAGCTTAGATGATCTCTTGCATGGTATGTGACATTTGCTAGACCTCAAAACTCAATCATCTCTTCTTCCAGCCATATTCAGAACCGATTAGGCTGCAAGGGGTGCATTTTTGGCTATTCTTCAGGATTTATGTTGGTCATCTCTTTTGTCATTTCGTTTGTCCCATCTCCATCCCTCTAATTTTTTCTGTCCCAGTACACGGGGAAGCACGACCCTTGGACTGGACTTCTCGACTGAAAATTGCTTTAGGTTCAGCTCGAGGGCTTGCATATCTGCACCATGACTGCTGACCTAAGATCATGCATCGTGATATAAAGTCCAGCAACATTCTTTTAGATGAAAACTTGGAGCCCCATGTCTCTGATTTTGGACTTGCCAAGCTTCTGGTAGATGAAGAAGCACACGTTACAACTGTAGTTGCTGGCACTTTTGGTTATCTTGCACCTGGTTAGTATCTCTCCTTCTTTTTACTCCATTCATATAGCTAAAGAACTTATTAGTCCAACCCTTTTATCTATAACGCGGATGATAGGCGCTTTAGTACGTATTTTATCGTGCGTGTTTTTGCACGTAGACATCAGGCATGAAACTCATAACTCTGGAAATTTGCATCATCTAAACAGCATTATTTTTATGGTTATATCATGAAATGTATGTCTTCTGGATGTTTTGTTGTATGCTTCACTGGTTTTCTGCCAAGTTAGCCTAAACTGTAGTTTGTCCAGTAATACCTTTTAGATAACAAATGGTGGTGCACCTAATTATTCTGGTAGTTCGATGATTGCCTTTAGTTGTCAACTAATTCTCCTTAAAAATGTTAATTGGAATGCTCACAACATTTTCTGAGCACACCATGCTGAGTTAGTTCTCATACTACGGACATGGGATGAGCAAGTATCTGAATCTTCTCGTTATTATTGCTCACGTTGGGATAGCATGGGATGAACTGATGCCCAATGAAAATGCATCGTGGCCAAGTTCCTGCATATTTAGTCCCGTGACTTTTGTTTCCTAATTAGCAGCAGAATCCTCCATATTGTCATGTCTTGTTTGCTCAATTGCTTGCTTAGCTTCATTTTGCTTTCTCAAATTAGACTGTGTAACTATCAGTCGGAAATCAGAATCTTATAGTACAGAAAAAGTACAAGTTGTGTGATAATTCTGCGATCAAGGCTTTCCAGTTAGTGCAATATATATATATATATATATATATATATATATAAGCGTAGCACTTCTTTTGACAAACTCTCACCGGTTAGGTTGTGAGTCTTGTGACCATTTGGCAAGCAGAGTATCTTCAAAGTGGAATAGCTACTGAGAAGTCAGATGTGTACAGCTTTGGAGTTCTGTTGTTGGAGATTGTAACTGGAAAGAGACCAACTGATCCATGTTTTGTGAAGGAAGGCTTGAATGTTGTTGGATGGGTGAGCTTTCTTGATACCTTCTTTGTCCAAAGACTCGAGAAAAGTTTACTACTTACTACTGTGTTCTTAATTGCATTTCATGCGTGTAGATAAGTAATGTGTTTCATTTGCAGATGAACACCCTATTGAGAGAGAACAGGCTGGAAGACGTCTTGGATAAGAGATGCCCCGGTGCCGATGCTGAAACTGTAGAAGCAATTCTTGATACAGCTACCAGGTGCACCGATGCAATCCCAGATGAACGGCCATCAATGAACCAGGTGTTGCAGTTACTCGAGCAAGAGGTTATGTCACCTTGCCCCAGCGACTTCTACGAGTCACATTCTGATTACTGCTGAATGGGAAGTTAGATGATCGTCACTTCCGGCAACTTGCTTGGAATGCTTTATTGTGTTGTCAATTTTCCCCTCTCTATGGGGCCTGTAAATTATGTTCTTGAATGCAGTCTAGTGTATGATTCCTTGCAACGGTTGGCTTGGATGTTCAATTTCTCTTTGTTTCCTCACGGATATGGAAACAACATTGAAAGTCTGTCTAGCAGAAGGATTGCTGCCTTTCTGAAGGTAGCATGATTCCTTCATCAATTTGTGAAGGTTGACTTGCAGAGTTGGATTTTGGAGTTATTGACAATCTCTGACCCAAGATTTTGCTATTATATCACTTGAGCAGCACCTAACAAAAGCAATGTTTCTTTCCCTGTGCCATTGCTGAGAGGGAGTGACATTTCCAGCCTATCCAGTTTCTCAGTGGCAGCAGCAGCATCAAGTTTTATACTCCGGTGTACAGTGTCTGAACGGCGTACAACAGAGAATTGTTGTCGTAATTGTTCGTTCGTGTAAGTTCGTATAAACAGAAAATAAGATTGGAAGACGAACCTTTAGCCAAATGGAAAAACAAGTATGCAGAAGATTGATCCGAGCCCAACGTTATTTCGTTGTGTCCTTAAGACAAATTTGCCCCTTCGATTAGTACCCAAGGACATTGGACAATTGTCTCCCAGGATAGAACGGATCGCGTTCCTCCGAAGCGGTACTTCTCCAAAAGACTCCGGCGAACGCAACTTTGCAGAAATAATCGCAGAGAAAAGTATGAGGGGATGCAAGTTCGAAGAGAATTTTCAATGGAAAAAAAACGCGCGTTAGAAATAACTCTTTCAAGACTTTTATATTGAAAACAACTTGAAAGAAACGAAGAGTCACGAAGCTTGACTTTGGACGAAGGTTCACGAATCACCGAACGACTTCCCCGTGAACAATTGCATTTATTCGTTAATTGCTTTTACGAACAAACGCATCTGTTCGTTATTCTTTATTGAACAAACATAATTGTTCAAAGAATTGTTTCGAACCAATGCGTCTGTTCGTTCGGCAAAAAATAAACAACCGATGGGAAAAAATAAAAAAAATGGAACACAAGAAGCCCAAGCCCGACCCGAATCGAACGGACGGCGGCGGTGGCGCGCGCGTGGGCCGAAATCCATTTGCGGAGGTCCTCCCTCCTTCACAAAGTGGGGTGCCCCTTGGGGCCCAAACCCATTTGTGAGGTTCCACTTAATAAACCCATCTCCCATCTATCTCTCATCCTATGTGAGACTCCCACATTTCCTTCTCATTCACTCTAGAGGGATAAATTCCCCAACAATCCCCCACATGAATGAAATATTCGGACATCACGACTCTTCGTATATGCATGAAATGCAATGTGCGATTATTCCTTGAGAGATAGTTACATCAGGATAAGTAGTCGAAACTTTGAACTTTCCATAGTGAAATCTATCGGACTTACTCGGTCAATCAAGAGACTTGATGTCTTTGAACCGTCAACCTTTGGTGTAAGCCTAGACAATAAAAATCACATAACTTTCTCTCGAACAAAGTTAGTTCTCACTGTTGTGTTCGTTTTGGCCATGAACACCGCCCGGGTCTCATCGGTGTTTTAGAGAATTCGGCCTTTTCAATTCTCACGAAGCGGCCCTCACTTCACACTCACATAGGTGATTTCGAACATATAGTATATCACATACTCAATTCATAATCATTAAAAGCTTCTTCGCTTAACCTTCACATATTAGTACTATCTTTCATCTAGGAATGAGTAATAAATTACAAGATTCTCTACGCTTCATAACTTGGTTGTCCCTTTGAACCTAGATCTTGGGATCTCCAATCAACAAGGTAGGGTATCCGCTCTGTGGACTTATTTATAGGCTTTAAACCCATTCCTTTCGATGTTTTCACAACTATCTCTCTAGTTAGGCCTTTTGTTAGTGGATCCGCAAATATTATCTTTTGACTTCACATAGTCAATTGTGATAATTCTACTAGAAAGAAGTTGTCTTACGATTGTCATGTCTTCGACGTATGTGTCGAGACTTACCGTTATACATGACATTCCTTGCCCTTCCTATTGCCGCTGATTTGTCACAATGTATGCATACAAAGCCTAATTTTTAGGCCAATTAGGAATATCTTCCAAGAAGTTTCGAAGCCACTCTTGCTTCTTCACCGGCTTTATCCAAAGCTATAAATTCCGATTCCATAGTGGATCTAGCAATACAAGTTTGTTTGGATGATTTCCATGACACTGCTTTGCCCCACCAAGTGTGAATACATATCCATTTGTCGATTTTGTGTCTTTAGTGCCGCTTATCCAATTTGCATCACAAGATCCCTCCAAGATCACTGGATACTCATATAATGCAAAGCATAATCTTGAGTATGCTTCAAGTAGCACAATACACGCTTCATAGCTTTCCAATGATTTTCATTTGGACTAATTGTAAATCGGCTTAGCTTGCTTACCGCACAAGCGATATCTAGTCTAGTGCGTTCATGACATACATTAAACCGCCTAGTATACTAGCATACTCATTTTGAGCCTTACTTACACCGTATTCTTTGAAAGATGTAAATTAACATCTATTGGTGTACTTACTGTTGATATGCCTAGATTCTTGCCTTTTTCAAGAATCTTCTCAATATAATGGGATTGAGATAGAGATAGTCCTTCGGATGTTTTACGGATTTTAATTCCTAAAATGACATCTCGCGATCCTCATATCTTTCATGTCAAATTTACTTGCGAGCAAGCATTTGATCTTCTTGACAATCTCACTATCACTGCCCATTATAAGCGGTCGTCTACATATAAACATAAGATGGCAAAGCTATTATGAGTGTTCTTAACGTATACACATTTATCACACTCATTAATTTTGAAACCATTCGACAACATAACTTGGTCGAATTTAGCATGCCATTGTTTTGGTGCTTGCTTCAAGCCATATAGTGACTTGACAAGCCGACATACTTTATTCTCTTGTCCCGAAACAGTGAACCCTTCAAGTTGCTGTAAATATATTTCTTCTTCCAGATCCCCATTTAGAAAAGCTGTTTTGACATCCATTTGATGAATTTCAAGTCTATACAAGGCTCGCTATAGCAATTAACATCCATATAGATGTAATTCTCGTGACATGTGAATAAGTGTCAAAATAATCCGGACCTTCACGTTGTCTGTAACCTTTTACGACAAGCCTATCCTTATACTTATCAATAGTACCATCTGCTTTCATTTTCCTCTTAAATATCCACTTACATTGTAATGGCTTATTGCCAAGAGGAAGGTTAACCAATTCCCAAGTATGGTTTGACAAGATGGATTCAACTTCACTATTGATAGCTTCTTTCCGCAGCGAGGCTTCGGAGATGTCACACTTCCTTATATGTCCGAGGTTCATTCTCTAACAAATATGTCGAAACTCAGGTCCAAAAGACGTAGAAGTCCTTTGCCTTTTACTACGTCTAGGTTCATCCTCCATTGGATCACTTCTAGATATAGTATCTCGAGACCTCTTATTATTTTCAATTGGCTCATATACTATGTTATACGGAAATATATTTTCAAAGAACGAAGCGTCCCTTGATTCAATGATCGTATTAACATGTATATCCCGGGATCTCCGATTTGTGAACAAGAAACCGATATGCATTGCTATTCCGAGCATATCCGATAAAGATACAATCAACGCCTTCGGTCCTATTTTAACCTTTTTAGGCTTAGGAACCGCAACCTTAGCCAAACACCCCCACACTTTGAGATAATTTAAGTTAGGCATTCTACCTTTCAACTTCTCATAGGGAGTTTGTTGTATCCTTTTGTGGGGTACTCTATTTAAAATAAAATTTGCTGTCAAAACGACTTCCCCCCACAAATTCCGCGGTAAACTGAACTATTCAACAATGCATTCATTGTTTCTTTTAAAGATCGATTTTTTTCTTTCCGCCACACCATTCGATTGCGGTGTATAAGGAGCGGTAGTTTGGTGAACGATACCGAACTCGGTACAAATTTCCTCAAAAGGAAATTCATATTCACCTCCTCTATCACTTCTTAATACTTTTATTTTCTTATTCAACTGATTTTCAACTTCATATTTATAAATTCTAAAAGCATTCACGGCTTCATCCTTACTACTAAGTAGATAGATATAACAATATCTCGAACAATCATCTATGAACGTGATAAAGTATTTTTTACCACCTCTAGAAGGTATTGCTTTCATATCACAAATATCCGTGTGTATTAGATCTAAAGGTTCCGTAACTCTATTATCTGCGGGAATGGAAAGGAGGCTTAGAAAACTTAGATTCAACACACACTTGGCACTTTTCACTTGGACAATCAAACTTCGGCAATAGTCCCATACTAATTAATTTCTTTATCGACTTATAGTTAACGTGTCCTAGTCTAGCATGCCAAATATTAGGAGACTCAAGCACATAAGTAGAAGCATCTTTATTCATATCATCTTTGGTTACAACAATCATTACATTCAACTTGAACAAACCATCACTCGATAACCCTTTCCTACATACATCTCATTTTTTGGAGAGTACAAACTTATCGGATACAAAAACCAACTTGAAGCCATTTTTGCTAAGGAGAGATCCAGACACTAAATTCTTGCGAACATCCGGCACATGCAGAACATTATTTAGTGTCACAATCTTTCCAGATGTCATCTTCGAGCAATCTTTCCGACACCTTCAACCTTAGAGGTTGATGAATTACCCATATAGAGTTTTTCATCACCCCCTCACAGCTTGTGTAGGACGAGAACATCGATCTGTTCGCACGGATTTGACGAGTTGCTCCGTAAAGATCAATCCACCACTCCTTGGGATTTCCCACCATATTACACTCGGATATCATAGCAATCAGATTGATATCGTCAACACCATTGGAAATCTCTTCCACTACATTTGCCTCGAGTTTTCCGTCTTTTCTTGGCTCTGCAATCTTTGGCTCGATGTCCAGATTTTCCACAGTTAAAGCATTTGCCAACAAACTTTTTCGACCTTGGGTGAATCCCTCTCCCGGACTTGCTAGGCATTTTCTTTTTCTTGTTGGGATTCGATCTTTCTTCAATAACATTGGCCCTTGAGACCTCCAGATTTTTTACAACTTTCTTCTCGGAAGATCTATTATCTTCCTCTATCCTCAACCGAACAATCAAGTCTTCAAGTGACAACTCCTTTCTCTTATGTTTGAGATAATTTTTGAATTCTCTCCAGGATGGTGGCAGTTTTTCAATGAAGGCAGCCACTTGAAATGATTCACTTAGAGTCATTCCTTCAAAGATGAATATCATGCATAATCACTTGAAGCTCTTGAACTGACTTAAGACGGTCTTTGAATCAACCGTCTTGAAGTCCGAAATTTACCGACAATGAATTTCTTCATCCGGCATCTTCAATTTTATATTTCTTGTCCGGACTATCCCATAACTCCTTAGCCGTTTTTAGTGGACTATAGACGTTATAGAGAGTATTATCCAGGACCGTTGAGGACATAATTGCGACACCGGAAATCAGAATGCTTCCATGCGTCTACCGCAGCAAACCTTTCCTTATCTACCTCTCCTTCATCCAACTTAGGAGCATCCTCATTGAGGAACCTTGCCAAGTTCAATGTCGTAAGATAAAACAACATTTTTTGTTGTCATCTCTTGAAATCTATACCATTGAACTTTTCTCGGCTTTTCTCCGTGATTCGGAATAGGGTTGACCGGAGTCGAAGTCGAAGCCATTTCTATTATACAAAAATAGATTGATATTGAATCTAATTAGGAAGTATACGTCGAAGACAGAATGAAAAGCAAATAGAAAATATTTTTTCAACAGAAAATATCATACAACACGCATGTACACGATACATTAACAGGTTGAACAGAATACTTTCAATAAAAAATTATACGAACTAAGCAAAATGATCATGAAAGAACGAACACAAAAATTTGTCTTAAGATTGTTGTCGTAATTGTTCGTTCGTGTAAGTTCGTATAAACAGAAAATAAGATTGGAAGACGAACCTTTAGCCAAATGGAAAAACGAGTATGCGAGAAGATTGATCCGAGCCCAACGTTATTTCGTTGTGTCCTTAAGACAAATTTGCCCCCTCGATCGCACCCAAGGACGTTGGACAATTGTCTCCCAGGATAGAACGGATCGCGTTCCTCCGAAAGATGGTTAAAGTTTTCATCTGCGAAGATTTGGTCAAGTGAAAGTCAACTCGAGATTCATCCGGGGTTTGAGAAACTTTCTAATTGAGCTGGCATTGCTAATCTAACACTAGAAAATCATTTTGTTTTTGTCCAAACATCTTAATCAATGAAAAAACCAAACCATCCTCCATCTGAATCTTCTCAAGTTTCTTGTATGAAGGGTATCTTCGTCTCCCGATATAACTCAAAAAACCATTTCCGGTTCCATCCTTTACCCCTAATTTCTTTTATGAAGGGTATCTTCATTGCCAATCACGGTAAATGTGTCGGGATAGCTGACCTTCGAGTCGAGATCAACGATTTCTTGTGAAAATTGATCGGAATTACCAAATTGACATATCGTCAAGATGTTTAAAACTAAATTGGTAAATCGTAAAAAGGTTTAGAACTAAATTGATAAATCATTAAGAGATTTAGGGTAAAATCGACACAATTAAAAATTTTACGATTAAATTGGTAAAATTACGATAACTTTTGGACTCCTCATAAGTAATTTTCTCGACGAACCCACCTAGAAAGTAGTGAAAGTACGTGATTCGTGGCCAACAAATGCATGTGCACGTGCATGTGCATGGGCATGGGGTTACATGGCTGAGTCCCCACTAAAAGTTAGTATTTTTAATCTTCCAAGCACGACTACCGCGAAAAGAAACTAATTACAAAGATCCGAACATCATTCATCAAAATGTGCAGGTGATAATGAACAAGACTAAAAATAATAAACAATACCAAAAATTTCAAAAAGAAATTAAAAAATTGTCTAGATCAATGATTTCCGGTGAAAATTGATCGGAATGACCAAATTGACATATCGTCAAGATGTTTAAAACTAAATTGGTAAATCGTAAAAAGGTTTAGAACTAAATTGATAAATCATTAAGAGATTTAGGGTAAAATCGACACAATTAAAAATTTTACGATTAAATTGATAAAATTACGATAACTTTTGGACTCCACATAAGTAATTTTCTCGACGAACCCACCTAGAAAGTTGTGAAAGTACGTGATTCGAGGCCAACAAATGCATGTGCACGTGCATGTGGTTACATGGCTGGGTCCCCACTAAAAGTTAGTATTTTTAAAGCACGACTACCGCGAAAAAAAACTAATTACAAAGATCCGAACATCTTTCATCAAAATGTGCGAGTGATAATGAACAAGACTGAAAATAATAAACAATAACAAAAATTTCAAAAAGAAATTAAAAAATTGTCTAGATCAACGATTTCTTGTGAAAATTGATCGGAATGACCAAATTGACATATCGTCAAGATGTTTAAAACTAAATTGGTAAATCGTAAAAAGGTTTAGAACTAAATTGATAAATCATTAAGAGATTTAGGGTAAAATCGACACAATTAAAAATTTTACGATTAAATTGGTAAAATTACGATAACTTTTGGACTCCTCATAAGTAATTTTCTGACGAATCCACCTAGAAAGTTATGAAAGTACGTGATTCGAGGCCAACAAATGCATGTGCACGTGCATGTGCATGGGCATGTGGTTACATGGCTGGGTCCCCACTAAAAGTTAGTATTTTTAAAGCACGACTACCGCGAAAAGAAACTAATTACAAAGATCCGAACATCATTCATCAAAATGTGCAGGTGATAATGAACAAGACTGAAAATAATAAACAATACCAAAAATTTCAAAAAGAATTTAAAAAATTGTCTAGATCAATGATTTCTTGTGAAAATTGATCGGAATGACCAAATTGACATATTGTCAAGATGTTTAAAACTAAATTGGTAAATCGTAAAAAGGTTTAGAACTAAATTGATAAATCATTAAGAGATTTAGGGTAAAATCGACACAATTAAAAATTTTACGATTAAATTGGTAAAATTACGATAACTTTTGGACTCCTCATAAGTAATTTTCTGACGAACCCACCTAGAAAGTTGTGAAAGTACGTGATTCGAGGCCAACAAATGCATGTGCACGTGCATGTGCATGGGCATGTGGTTACATGGCTGGGTCCCCACTAAAAGTTAGTATTTTTAAAGCACGACTACCGCGAAAAGAAACTAATTACAAAGATCTGAACATCTTTCATCAAAATGTGCAGGTGATAATGAACAAGACTGAAAATAATAAACAATAACAAAAATTTCAAAAAGAAATTAAAAAATTGTCTAGATCAACGATTTCTTGTGAAAATTGATCGGAATGACCAAATTGACATATCGTCAAGATGTTTAAAACTAAATTGGTAAATCGTAAAAAGGTTTAGAACTAAATTGATAAATCATTAAGAGATTTAGAGGGTAAAATCGGCACAATTAAAAATTTTACGATTAAATTGGTAAAATTACGATAACTTTTGGACTCCTCATAAGTAATTTTCTGACGAATCCACCTAGAAAGTTATGAAAGTACGTGATTCGAGGCCAACAAATGCATGTGCACGTGCATGTGCATGGGCATGTGGTTACATGGCTGGGTCCCCACTAAAAGTTAGTATTTTTAAAGCACGACTACCGCGAAAAGAAACTAATTACAAAGATCTGAATATCATTCATCAAAATGTGCAGGTGATAATGAACAAGACTGAAAATAATAAACAATACCAAAAATTTCAAAAAGAAATTAAAAAATTGTCTAGATCAATGATTTCTTGTGAAAATTGATCGGAATGACCAAATTGACATATTGTCAAGATGTTTAAAACTAAATTGGTAAATCATAAAAAGGTTTAGAACTAAATTGATAAATCATTAAGAGATTTAGGGTAAAATCGACACAATTAAAAATTTTACGATTAAATTGGTAAAATTACGATAACTTTTGGACTCCTCATAAGTAATTTTCTGACGAACCCACCTAGAAAGTTGTGAAAGTACGTGATTCGAGGCCAACAAATGCATGTGCACGTGCATGTGCATGGGCATGTGGTTACATGGCTGGGTCCCCACTAAAAGTTAGTATTTTTAAAGCACGACTACCGCGAAAAGAAACTAATTACAAAGATCCGAACATCTTTCATCAAAATGTGCAGGTGATAATGAACAAGACTGAAAATAATAAACAATAACAAAAATTTCAAAAAGAAATTAAAAAATTGTCTAGATCAACGATTTCTTGTGAAAATTGATCGGAATGACCAAATTGACATATCGTCAAGATGTTTAAAACTAAATTGGTAAATCGTAAAAAGGTTTAGAACTAAATTGATAAATCATTAAGAGATTTAGGGTAAAATCGGCACAATTAAAAATTTTACGATTAAATTGGTAAAATTACGATAACTTTTGGACTCCTCATAAGTAATTTTCTGACGAATCCACCTAGAAAGTTATGAAAGTACGTGATTCGAGGCCAACAAATGCATGTGCACGTGCATGTGCATGGGCATGTGGTTACATGGCTGGGTCCCCACTAAAAGTTAGTATTTTTAAAGCACGACTACCGCGAAAAGAAACTAATTACAAAGATCCGAACATCATTCATCAAAATGTGCAGGTGATAATGAACAAGACTGAAAATAATAAACAATACCAAAAATTTCAAAAAGAAATTAAAAAATTGTCTAGATCAAAGATTTCTTGTGAAAATTGAACGGAATGACCAAATTGACATATTGTCAAGATGTTTAAAACTAAATTGGTAAATCGTAAAAGGTTTAGAACTAAATTGATAAATCATTAAGAGATTTAGGGTAAAATCGACACAATTAAAAATTTTACGATTAAATTGGTAAAATTACGATAACTTTTGGACTCCTCATAAGTAATTTTCTGACGAACCGACCTAGAAAGTTGTGAAAGTACGTGATTCGAGGCCAACAAATGCATGTGCACGTGCATGTGCATGGGCATGTGGTTACATGGCTGGGTCCCCACTAAAAGTTAGTATTTTTAAAGCACGACTACCGCGAAAAGAAACTAATTACAAAGATCTGAACATCATTCATCAAAATGTGCAGGTGATAATGAACAAGACCGAAAATAATAAACAATACCAAAAATTTCAAAAAGAATTTAAAAAATTGTCTAGATCAATGATTTCTTGTGAAAATTGATCGGAATGACCAAATTGACATATTGTCAAGATGTTTAAAACTAAATTGGTAAATCGTAAAAAGGTTTAGAACTAAATTGATAAATCATTAAGAGATTTAGGGTAAAATCGACACAATTAAAAATTTTACGATTAAATTGGTAAAATTACGATAACTTTTGGACTCCTCATAAGTAATTTTCTGACGAACCCACCTAGAAAGTTGTGAAAGTACGTGATTCGAGGCCAACAAATGCATGTGCACGTGCATGTGCATGGGCATGTGGTTACATGGCTGGGTCCCCACTAAAAGTTAGTATTTTTAAAGCACGACTACCGCGAAAAGAAACTAATTACAAAGATCCGAACATCTTTCATCAAAATGTGCAGGTGATAATGAACAAGACTGAAAATAATAAACAATAACAAAAATTTCAAAAAGAAATTAAAAAATTGTCTAGATCAACGATTTCTTGTGAAAATTGATCGGAATGACCAAATTGACATATCGTCAAGATGTTTAAAACTAAATTGGTAAATCGTAAAAAGGTTTAGAACTAAATTGATAAATCATTAAGAGATTTAGGGTAAAATCGGCACAATTAAAAATTTTACGATTAAATTGGTAAAATTACGATAACTTTTGGACTCCTCATAAGTAATTTTCTGACGAATCCACCTAGAAAGTTATGAAAGTACGTGATTCGAGGCCAACAAATGCATGTGCACGTGCATGTGCATGGGCATGTGGTTACATGGCTGGGTCCCCACTAAAAGTTAGTATTTTTAAAGCACGACTACCGCGAAAAGAAACTAATTACAAAGATCTGAACATCTTTCATCAAAATGTGCAGGTGATAATGAACAAGACTGAAAATAATAAACAATAACAAAAATTTCAAAAAGAAATTAAAAAATTGTCTAGATCAACGATTTCTTGTGAAAATTGATCGGAATGACCAAATTGACATATCGTCAAGATGTTTAAAACTAAATTGGTAAATCGTAAAAAGGTTTAGAACTAAATTGATAAATCATTAAGAGATTTAGGGTAAAATCGACACAATTAAAAATTTTAAGATTAAATTGGTAAAATTACGATAACTATTGGACTCCTCATAAGTAATTTTCTGACGAACCCACCTAGAAAGTTGTGAAAGTACGTGATTCGAGGCCAACAAATGCATGTGCACGTGCATGTGCATGGGCATGTGGTTACATGGCTGGGTCCCCACTAAAAGTTAGTATTTTTAAAGCACGACTACCGCGAAAAGAAACTAATTACAAAGATCCGAACATCTTTCATCAAAATGTGCAGGTGATAATGAACAAGACTGAAATTTGCCCACCTACCGAAAGATCCCCGTGGCTCTGAACTAATACTTTACCCAGTTTGTCATCCGAAGATCTAAGATGCGAACATTGTTATAAATGGTAGGATGAACATGCGAGCGAGTTGTATTAGAAAAATCTCATGTCGAAAAACCGATGTAGTGTAGATCATTTAATATGTCATAGTTGATTCATGACTCACTAATTTAAGCATTTGTATGAATATGGGTTAATTGGATATGTTGACGGACTCGAACTTGAGCTCTCTCTCTCGCCGATCTCTCTAGTGAAGTTATCAACCTTCTATTGCGGTGTGGTTTAACCTTTTGAGTAAATGTGTAGTCCAAACCCTAGTCCGTATTTGAATTTATCAGCCTCACTTCCAAGAAAAAGAATTGAAAATGTTCATGATTAATATATGAGAGAAAGAAGGAATAAAGATCCATTTCAAATAGAAAAATGTTTTCCCGAGAAGACTATCGAAAACGATGCAATCTCAACGGTATTTCCACACATCATCATCACGTGTTTTGTATAAAGACTCGTCGATTGAGAGATCGTGCGGTTGGAAATAACCGATAGTATAGGTTCGCAGTTTCCTTCTTAATATTGGTATCTACCGAGAAAATAAAAAATAAACTTTATAACAAGCTATAATCCAAAAACGAGTCCAAATTTGTTACAACAGAAGGTCAACACCTAAATTTCAATGTCACTTGGTTGGTTATGACGTATGACAAACTCGTCCTTTCTCAAGTTCTATTTATGAAGTGGCTCTGCATCCTCCTCAGCAGAGCTTCCCAGGACAATCTCGTGTTCAGCTTTCCATCCTCTGCCTACCGAAATGACAAGCCACGCCTCAAACAGACTCGACGGCAAAGTAGCCATCGTCACTGGTGGCGCGAGCGGCATCGGCGAGGAGACGGCGCGTCTGTTGACGAGCCATGGTGCGTTCGTTGTGGTCGCCGACGTTCAAGACGAAAAGGGCCGAGACCTTGTGGCATCCATCGGATCCCACCGGTGCACCTACGTCCATTGCGACGTCACGGATGAGCGTCAGGTGAAGTCCTTGGTGGAATCGACTCTCCGGTCAAGCGGTCGCCTGGACATCTTGTTCAGCAATGCGGGCGTAGCGAACAACATCGAGCAAGACATTCTCGAGTTCGACATACCTGCTTTCGATAGCCTGTTCGCCGTCAATGTTCGGGGAATGGCCGCCTGCGTCAAGCACGGGGCGCGGGCCATGGTGGCTGGGGGCGTGAAGGGAAGCATAATTTGCACGGCGAGCATCGTAGCTAGCATCGGAAACGAGAAGCACATGGACTACGTGATGTCTAAGCACGCCGTGCTAGGTCTGGTGAGGTCGGCGAGCAAGCAACTCGGAGCATATGGTATACGGGTGAACTGCGTCTCCCCTGGAGCAGTCGCCACACCATTGCTCCATGGAGTGCTCGGCGTGAGCGAGGAGGAAGGCGAGAGGATGCTCGAGTCCAGCTCGTGCTTAAAAGGAGTGCTGAAAGCGAAGCATGTGGCCGAGGCCGTGGTTTTCCTCGCTTCCGAAGAGGCAGAATTCATCAACGGCCACAATCTGGCGGTGGACGGAGGATGGAATGATGGTCTATCCCATGGAAACTAGAAATAAAAACTTGCAGAGCCTTTAACTTGCCTGTGCTTTGTTTGCTGCTGGAGAAAAAGAAGTCTAGCTGATGCTATCTTTGTTTGTGAAACGATCACTTGCTTTGATCTTTAAATTCAGCCAAAGACCTACTATGCCATGAGGCAATAATTTCTTATCTTTGAACTCTATATGTTCCATTGAACTCCGTGATTCTCGTCCAAGCATTTTCAAATGTGTTTCCACCAAGCGGCATTTCTCTCAAAGTTGCTTCTTGATGCACTTTTTAATTACAGTTTACGAGATAGTGTTTGCTTTTGATGAGAACCCTTTAGTAGTGGTGGCCACGATTCGGAACCGGAACCTTAAGGGGTGGTTCCGATTCCGATTTTGAATAGGCGGTTCCGAGCCTGTTTAAGGGCGATTCCGATTCAAAACCGGAAATGGAACCGCCGATTCCGATTTCAATTTTTAAATAATGAATTATGAAATAAAAAATAATTAATTATGAAATTATGAAATACTAAATTATCAAATATAAATTATCATCAAATTGTACATTGTAATCAAATTTGAGGAGAAAAAAAAAGGGAGGGGCAAAAGGGCTTGAACTTAATGAATTATTATTAAGTGCCTATATATCTTCTTGTGATAGAAGGATCAAAATTCATGTAGTTCTTTTACGTTTGATAACCCCAACTTATCTCATCATGAATCGTCGCTATCCGTTTCGATACCCGTGGTCGTGGTATCTCCATCATCATCGAAGAAATCATTGTTTATTGTTGCGATCCATATCTTGTTGTCGATGTTTAGTTTTTATTCAATCATCGACACAAGCTTGAGCCTCCACCGAATTCGAATGTAATTTTGAACATCGGTTGTCCAATATGTTGCCTCCACCGCCGAATGCTTGTTCAATCGCAACCGTTGAACAAGATGTTGCTAAAACCTGTCTTGCGATGAGAGCAATAATTGGGGATTTGGTTGAATGTCTTTTCCATCACTCTAGAATTTTGAAATCAATGCGCCTTCGGAATCACCAAAATCAAAAGAAATGGTTAAATATATCTCTATTTTAGAAATATTACATGTTGCTCCATTTTGTCTTTTTTGCCTACTCATCAGCATTTTGTACCCTCTACTAATTCTACCTAGGTCCCCGCTTTATACTTTACTATGTTGGGAAGATCCACTATCACCTACTAGATTATATTTACTACAAAATTCATTATACAATTCTACTTCAACGTCTTTAACCGTTGCTTGTATAGCTCTAACATTTACAGTTGCATTCAAATGTAAACATTCATAATACATATTCAGATAATTACATAAACCATCTAATTTGGTACGTGGATCGAAAATAAAAGCAACCAAATAAATAAGAGGAATGTCGATATAATAATGCATTCATTGTGTTCTCATTTTCATAATAGTCGGAGCTAATCGATCATCTTTTTCATATTCTTCAAAAACACTAGCAATATTAACACACTCTATTAAAAATAAATGCGTAGTAGGATAATAAATATAGGATAAAGCATAAGTTATATCATTAAAAACTTTTAAAAAATCTAATTTTTTTTTCGGATATCCCACCCTTGTGGGAATAAATTAATTTCAGAAACATTATTCGAAATAAACGTACATAATAAATCTTTATATGCAAAAGATTGATTAAGCAACTCGTACATAGAATTCCAACGAGTCGAACATCTTTTGGAAATTATTTTGATTTTCTTTTATTTGCTTTACAAAATCTGCCCCATTCTCTTATAATTTTGGGATGTTTTCATAAAAATTAAATTGCTCTCTTTATTGGTTGAAAAAAGCATCAAGAGTTCATAAACCATATTGTGCACATAAATTTAAAACATGACAAGCACATCTAATGTGAACAAATTGTCCGCGAGAAGAGGATTTACAAATCTTTTCTAAAACGGGAATGGAATCGACATTTGCCATGGCATTATTAGAACCAATTGAAAAAAATTATTAATCAAATCATATTCTTCTAAAACTTGCCTAATTACTCTATAAATATTATTGGTCGTATGCCTATCATAAAAAACTCCAAATGTAATAACTCTTTTTTAATGTTTTAATTGTCACATATCCAATGATATGTGATACCCATATAAGAATGAGTTTGCCAAGGATCACCGCAAGTGTCGCTACCTATATGCACATGTCCATCAAAATTCATAAAAAAAAATTTCAAATCTTTTTTTCCTTTTTTATAAAGCCCAATAAGTTGGCTTTTAAGCGCATTTCTTAGAACATGTTGTGCTTTGCGGAGTACATGCAGTGTTTATAAAATAATTAAAATCAAAATTTTCACCAAAATTAAATGGTAAACATTCAATGGCTGCAAATCTAGCTAATTCTTCTTTATAAACTTTTTCATTATAACGAAATAAAGGAGAAGTGTTAGGATTGACGTACCCAAAAATTTGTTGTTGGTGGTGTCAATCCCCACTTGCGTTGCATGTTTCGATCTTAGATGTCGTTTAAATGTTCCATAGCCGCCTCCACCTGTAAATTTGTATGTTGCTCCACAATATTTACATTTTACCCGATAATTGTTTTTGCCTAAATGTTCCTTTATGAAGTGTTCTCATAGTTGGATGTACCCTCCCATTCCGGCTCTTTTGTTATTGACATTTCTTCGACATCGATAGAGGATGAAGACTTTCGTTCATTTGGACGTGCTTGACGTTGGGAATAACGTTGATATTATCATCATCGTCTACCCAATATGTAAAATTACGAGGATCATATTCATGAGGATAATTGGATTCCCCCATTTGAATCGAGCTCTTTCTCTTGTCACCAGCTCGATTCCATTTGCCATTTTTTGAGAGAATTGAATGGAAAACGGATTTAGAAAATTGAGAGAATTGAATGGAAAACGGATTTAGAAAATTGAGAGAATTGAGAGATTTGAGCGGATTGAGAGAATTTGAGAGAAATTGTGAGAAAAAATGAAAGATGAAAATGGGTATTTATAAAGATTTAGGATAGTTTTAATAAATTAAGGAAAAAAGAAAAAAAAATAAAAGGGGGAGAGCCGTTGCTTGCCACAGTTGGGAAAGAGCCGAATGGCTCTTTCCCGAATTTCATTTATTATTTTTCTTAGTCGTTGGGCAGCCCAATGGCTATGAGCGGTTCTAGGTCTCGTTCTAGATTTTTAGGAACCGTAACCGGTGGGCCCAGTCAAGGGGTCGGTTACGGTTGGTCAACGGGTCGGTTCCGGGGTCCAAACCGGCCCTTGGCCACCACTACCCTTTAGGCCAAAATCCTTTGCTTTTTTCGGGTCTTCTCCCAAAAGTGAACTAAACGCAGCTTAAGTTTTTTGTGTAGGGGATCTCCCATTCATAAGAGCCTAGCTTGACCCAATTAGGCTTGCCAAACTCGATTTTCAACTTGGGCTTGAGCTGAATATAACAGCGTAGTTTGGACAACCGATTCTCTCATCCTAAAATTCTAGTAAATCCCGGGCCAAGCCCATCGAAACCCGCCCATCAATCATTAGTACCTATCGTCACCGACCGTCGGGCTCTTTGTTGTGGCTATACTTGATACTTGAAATTGAGATTACTTCATGAGTCCACCGCTTGTTAGGGAGTCGGTCTTTAGTTTTTTCTTTGCACGATTTGTAAATGACCGGTAATGTCGAACCAGTGACGTCCCAGGCTCGCCACGTACACTATCAAATAATAATAATTAACTCAAACAATAACATAGTCGAAATACCAAAACACGGCATTTATTTATTATGAGCGGACCAAGGTCGAGTTAGCTTTACGTACAACCCGTGAGACACATCGGGAGGCATAAAAAAGTAGCTTGTCTCCTTGCCCGATACAAAACAAACAACAGCTAGAACAACCGTTCCCAACAAAAACTCCCACAAACAACCCAACCTCCCGTCCATCTCACAAGTTGGCCTATGCCATACAAACATCATCTCACTACACTATTGTAGTTACTAGGGCCTACTAGGGTGAGCCGCCTTCAGCCGCATAGTCAAATGGTAAGGGGCCCACGAACCCCAGGCCATCCTCCGGGCGGCCGTATGTAGCGACAAAACGGTGGGGAACTTCCCCATGGTAAGGGGCCCACAAACCCCGGCCGTCCTCGGGCAGCCGTATGTGGCGACAAAACGGTGGGGAACTTCCCCCACATCCAGGCCTCCATTGACCAATAGCATGACCGTCACCCTCACGAAATCCAGCCTAGGCGGCCTCGAACGGTGTTCGGGATTAAGCTCCAGTGCATCCAAAGCGGTACCACATACGAAATGGATGGTAAACTAGCCATTGTTACCTAAAAATAGTCAACAACAAAGAAGGGAGAAACTCAACAAGTAATTTCCCTAGACCACCGACCGAGCAATCTAATGAGAAATCAAGCCACAACAATCGAGCAAATAACAATAGTTAACCGATAATGTGTAAATGGGGTATGCATTGACATATGACAACGTTTTATGCATATGGTTTCATTATTTTCTTCACATCGGCCCCACCAAAGCATCATTGCGATTCTTATCGTTCGTCTCGTTCCGCCTTCGAGATCGGTTCGATTACATGCGAGACCACCCGGATCACACAGCGGGGTCTTTCCATACACTCCGTGGGGTATAGGAATCATTCGGTTATAAAGTTCATAATCACGAACAACCATTGGTTCTTTATCAAGTACGCAAGGTCATGACAATGCTCGTGCATGATGCATGTTTATGCTTTAATGTATTAGTCATATCAACAGCGATTTTTGAAACACTCTACTCGCAAGATATCATATCAAAAGTTGTACCAACATTCATGCATAAAAAACTAACAAGCAGTTGACCAAACCCAAAACATACACAGCTCACAACATCGTGGTCTCCCGGGCCACCACTACTTTACACAAATTACTCAAGGTCAATAGTCATTGGCGTAGTAGGCTAGCTAGTTCTTTCATTCCAATTCACAACCGAACACCTAACAAGTTAGCAATGCGACACTGCTTCTAACATTTCCTAACCCAACTTGGTCTCCTCACGCACCTACGCGACTCCCCGATCGTCAAAGTTGAAATCGAAAACTCGGTTCCCTCGCTCCTCATAGCCCTTTCAACTCTCAATTGTCAATGCCCGACACCCCGAAACTCGGACAAACTCAATTAACAGCAAACCTCAAAGATGTCATTCTCCGAAAATCCATAACGGGCATCCATAAATCGACTAACTACAACTTTAGAATTTATTCTAGCTCCTACCGAACCCAAGCCGACCACGCCTCCCTAACCCGACCTCACTTCTCACACCCGACCCGGCCCGGATATAAGCAAGCATCAAATACCGCGTCGCCAACTCGCACGCCCTCCCCTTCACCTCGATCTTAAGCCACCAAGCACCTCAAAACATCACCCATTGCGACGATGCAACTTCCCACCGGATTCCTTCAAACCGGAAGAGTACCATTCTCCCAAAATCCAAAACATGCCACCGAAACTACCCACAACCTACGCCGATTCTAAACTTGCTCTTGCCTAACCTAGACCCCGCGCAAGAACTCTCGGTCTTGGCCCCCCTGTTTGTTTGACCTACATTCACTCCGCGATACCCACCACCTCTCGGTCACATGCACAACCATGCTATTGGAGAGCCTCAACTCGTACTCGGAAACTCACACCGTGCTGCCGCCGACACCCCTCGGCCTATTGCGCTCGACCCGCATTGGTATCGACTAGGAAATGCATTAGGAAAAGCACTTGCCTTAGTCCCTGCGGCTTTTGCTCTTGGTTCGTTGGTCACCATGGAAAAACACCGAGCTCTCGGCCAACGGAGGTCTTTGGACCGAAGAGGATGCGCGCGGTGAAATGACCGAAGCTTCGTTCTGTTCCTATTTGTGAAGGCCATAAACCAAGGCAAAATGGGCCGTTTTTTCCTGTTCAGTGGATGGGGGAGCACCGGACCTCGCCTTCGTTGCGGCCCACATTGAGCAGCCACGTAAAAAGCCCACGAACAACCAAGAGGGGCCGGCCGAACCAAATGGGTTCTATGAGTTGGTTGGAAAAAAAAGGGTGGACTGCTTAGTGGGCTAAGAAAAATAATTCGAGTGGGTTGAGGATTAAGACGATCTGTTGGGCCGGATTCCAAATTTTATCTCTCGGCCTCCGCCCACTTCTCGGGCTCGTTAATGCCTTTGGCGATTAACCCAAAATCATCCGCCACTTCCATTAGCATGAATAAGATTTCCAATCTGTTCGTCCAATTTCTGTTTATTTAGAACTATTTATGGGGGCGTTACAAGTAATTGGGGGGACGCTGATTCATTTATAGCATAGGTGATCTTAGGCATATTTGAAAAGACAAATAAACATCATCCTTGGCTTTAATCATACAACAAAACTCCAGGGAATATTTCATTAGTTAAGAGAGGGCTTGATGCTACTCGGTGGGATCGAAACACTATCTCAAATGATACTTCCAAATCTATCAAGGACTAGAATGGGACGCGGCTCGGACGTCGGAGGAGCTGTGGTGATTGCGGTTTCGGCCGAACGGCGCCATGACACCAAGGAAGAGGTAACGGCCGGTGCAACTCGCCAAACACCAAGAGGGAACCGGTGGAACAATGTCTCGTCAAGCAATTACCGTGTGATTTTGCCCGAGTCATTAAACACTAAGCTCCCCGCCCGCGCCTTAGTTATTGGCATTGGAGCCCGGGTCGACAAGATCGGTCCCAAGTACTCGATGCTTGGTGCTTAAGCTTGGTCCGAAGAAACCCCACCCAAATAACCTAGACCCTAGGTGCTTGGGCTTGGGAATCATGGTGGTCGAGCTTAAGTCCTCCGAGGTCGAGGCCCAAGCCGGAGGTCCTCGGCACTTGGAATATAATATGTTGTACCATCCGTATGTTAGCGGTCCGCCCTAGGAACTAATCAAGGTTGATACTGTAACATTAGTTGTGCACTAAGTTGTGATGAAAAACGACATTCATTATACTTAGGTAGTCATAATGTGTTGCTAGAGACCGCTTATGACTTGTGGGCCAAAAAGGGTTTTGAGCACACTGCTAATGTTTAGTGAATCTACGGGATCGCCCACAATAGAGAACGGAGTTCATATTTTATGTGCGCCTTAATTTACTTAAGAAGTAGATTTTAATTTATTCTCATATTCTAAATATCTATGCGATCGTGCATGTTATGAGATAACGATTAAACGCACGATTAGAGATAGAGGTTTGGCGGGCCAGAATCGCCCGGCCCCGCTTTTTGTTATGCATAACTATTGAGGCTACATATAGCCAACTATTAAGTTAAAGGGAAAGAGGGTGAAAAACCCTTTTAGACAGTGAAAACCCTAGAGACGCCTCATAGAATTGAAAATGTCTTATTCCAAAGGAGAAAAATACAGAAGAATCGTTCTCAGTTCTTAGATCTTTGAAAAAGTCTCAAAGATCAAAGGCAATCAAGCAAGAGGAGCTCCAAGATCCGTAAGCTAGCACTTGGATCGTTGGAGATTTCGGGTCGTGTGTGTGGAAACCGATAGAGGTGCAACACTTGGGGCGCTAATCCGAGACACAACCGATTGTCAATTTATTTTCGATCCGTAAAAGGTACGTCTTGAACACCTATTGATTTGAATATACGCATGGATCCTGTCTAGGGTTTTGGTTTATAAATATATTCCACTACGTTTTAACAATCCCGAAACCCCTTCAATGTATACATTACATCACACAATTAGTGCATGTCCATTTTGGAAAATGAAAGCAAGTTTTTCTTACCAAACGACGAAAAATAGTTTCAGTTCATCTATGAGGTTCACCCAACCGCCGAAAAATGATGTTATTTTCCTAAAAAAGACATAAGGACATTAGAAGTGCCAAAGTTTGTGTACAACGCTTACTTTTGTGCCAAAAATTTTTGCCACTCACTTAAGTGCCAAATCGGAGAAAAAATGATTAAGTGCCAATGGTGAGAGATTCTGGCCAACCGATTATGTAGCATTTATTACTAATTTTTTAATATGATGTGGTAATTATTATTGAGCTGCAAGGACCACGACGGCTGCATGAGCCTCTACTACAAAGCTCGGAGCTAACGCAATTCTAAAGCACATCCCAACCACATAGCTGCCATGGTCGACAAATCGAGGTCATCCGACGTTGATCTAGCTTTGAACCGACCTGGCAGCTATATTTAATCTCGAATTTAAGATTGGTCAATGTTGCGACTACCTCCGAAGGAGGACAATGGAGCACGCAATGCGAGAGGGAGATCGACGGTAGGTTTATCCTTAAGTAAGAAAGGGGGTAGGGAGGGTAAGGTTTTTCTTGAAAAGGGTAATTAAAGAGAAAGAAGACTACAATTTGATAAATTTTGTATGGGTGAGATATACAATTAGTGCATGTCCATTTTGGAAAGTTTGTTGTAACAAATTGCGAAAAGCAAACACAGAACACAAGAATTTACGTGGTTCGATCAAGGTGATCTACGTCCACGGGCGAGGCAAAAAGGATTCCACTATAATCAAAGAGAGTACAGATACGGAAGGTCGGTCTTGTTGACTAAACAAAAGCACACGGCTCAAAGTCTTTCATATCACGAAAAAATCCTAGCCACAAGTATAAAATAAAGCCTCATAACTCTTCTCGTCATGAACTAAATCTCAATTTTTCCTTCACTTTTGGGCCGCATAAAAATATGTTGGGTCGGGTGATGAACCGGACCAAGTACATAAAATTCAAGACATATTTAACAAAATGAAAGTAAGTTTTTCTTATCAAATGACGGAAAATAGTTTCCAGTTGATCTATGAGATATACATTAATGGGTCTATGTACTTTTGTGAGTGGCATTGGCATTGCAAAACATAAAATATTAACAGAGAAAAAAATAAGACATTCACAAGTAAACAAAATGGAGTCAACCTTTGGCACATCACACAGCTCCACTTAGGTAAGAAACAAACGGCATTTTTTTTTTCCAGTCGAGCACTCGATTTTCCATGGTCTGTTTGGTCAGTTGAAATTTTGATGACGAAACCAAATTGAAATCAGGTATAAAAAAAAAAGCCAAAAATCTAATCATGATAATCACGCCGTAGGAAAAGGCGTTTTTCTATGTTAACCCCAACTCCGACGTCGTTTCAGGAAGTGGGTCATGCACAAATTTAACTTTTCCCTTTCGCAAATCCGAGATGGATCCAAGACCGTTTTTCGTTCGTGTGTGAACGGAGCATCTATGTGAATTATTTACGAAGGTCAAACTTCGGTAATAATGATTCCAAATCTTTGGTACCCACGAAGTGCTACGTGACGTGGGGACGTGCTCAAAAGGTCTAAATTGTCTAAGGTGAAGAAAATGAAAAACATAAACCAGGAAGCCCATTTTTTTGTTCATTTTTTGTTCACCCCTTTTCTGAATATTTTGTTGTATGCTTCACTGGTTTTCTGCCAAGCTAGCCTAAACTGTAGTTTGTCCAGTAATAACTTTTAGATAAGAAATGATGATCGATGATTGCCTTTAGTTGTCAGCTAAAACTCCTCAAATATTTTAATTGGAATGCTTACAACATCTTCTGAGCACACCATGCTGAGTTAGTTCTCATACTACGGACATGGAATGAGCAAGTATCTGAATCTTCTCGTAATTAGAGCTCACGTTGGGATAGCATGGGATGAACTGATGCCCAATGAAAATGCATCGTGGCCAAGTTCCTGCTTATTTAGTCCCGTGACTTTTGTTTCCTAATTAGCAGCAGAATCCTGCATATTGTCATGTCTTGTTTGCTCAATTGCTTGCTTAGCTTCATTTTGCTTTCTCAAATTAGGCTGTGTAACTATCAGTCGGAAATCAGAATCTTATAGTACAGAAAAAAGTACAAGTTGTGTGATAATTCTGCGATCAAGGCTTTCTAGTTAGTGCAATATATATATGCGTAGCACTTCTTTTGACAAACTCTCACCGGTTAGGTTGTGAGTCTTGTGACCATTTGGCAAGCAGAGTATCTTCAAAGTGGAATAGCTACTGAGAAGTCAGATGTGTACAGCTTTGGAGTTCTGTTGTTGGAGATTGTAACTGGAAAGAGACCAACTGATCCATGTTTTGTGAAGGAAGGCTTGAATGTTGTTGGATGGGTGAGCTTTCTTGATACCTTCTTTGTCCAAAGACTCGAGAAAAGTTTACTACTTACTACTGTGTTCTTAATTGCATTTCATGCGTGTAGATAAGTAATGTGTTTCATTTGCAGATGAACACCCTATTGAGAGAGAACAGGCTGGAAGACGTCTTGGATAAGAGATGCCCGGTGCCGATGCTGAAACTGTAGAAGCAATTCTTGATACAGCTACCAGGTGCACCGATGCAATCCCAGATGAACGGCCATCAATGAACCAGGTGTTGCAGTTACTCGAGCAAGAGGTTATGTCACCTTGCCCCAGCGACTTCTACGAGTCACATTCTGATTACTGCTGAATGGGAAGTTAGATGATTGTCACTTCCGGCAACTTGCTTGGAATGCTTTATTGTGTTGTCAATTTTCCCCTCTCTATGGGGCCTGTAAATTATGTTCTTGAATGCAGTCTAGTGTATGATTCCTTGCAACGGTTGGCTTGGATGTTCAATTTCTCTTTGTTTCCTCAAGGATATGGAAACAACATTGAAAGTCTGTCTAGCAGAAGGATTGCTGCCTTTCTGAAGGTAGCATGATTCCTTCATCAATTTGTGAAGGTTGACCTGCAGAGTTGGATTTTAGAGTTATTGACAATCTCTGACCCAAGATTTTGCTATTATATCACTTGAGCAGCACCTAATAAAAGCTATGTTTCTTTCCCTGTGCCATTGCTGAGAGGGAGTGACATTTCCAGCCTATCCAGTTTCTCAGTGGCAGCAGCAGCATCCAGTTTTATACTCCGGTGTACACTGTCCGAACGGCGTACAGCAGAGAATAACGTGCAAAGCTTCTTCTGAAAAGAAGAAACAGACGATGGCTGGTGACCACTCACAAATGAGGTGATGAAAGATGGTTAAAATTTTCATCTGCAGAAGATTTGGTCAAGTGAAAGTCAACTGAGATTCATCCGGGGTTTGGGAAACTTTCTAATTGAGCTGGCATTGTTAATCTAACACTAGAAAATCATTTTGTTTTTGTCCAAACATCTTAATCAATGAAAAAACCAAACCATCCTCCATCTGAATCTTCTCAAGTTTCTTGTATGAAGGGTATCTTAGTCTCCCTGATATAACTCAAAAAACCATTTCTGGTTCCATCCTTTATCCCTAGTTTCTTTTATGAAGGGTATCTTCATTGCCAATCACGGTAAATGTGTCGGGATAGCTGACCTTCGAGTCGAGAAGACACCCCATTTGCATCAGCATTCGTTGCGATGTCTCAGGATGAAGTAACAGGTGAAGCCCTTAGAACAGTCATCCCTTCAATCGCACGGTCTGGTCGCCTAGAACACATGTTCGGCAAAGCAGGAGTCTGTGACTCCATCAAGCAAAGACATTTTCGAATTCGACATACCAACTTTCAAGCAACTTTTCACCGCCAATGTCCGAGGATTAGCCTTTGCGTCAGGCATGGGGCCCGTGCCAAGGCTGATGGGGGCTCAAGGGAAGCATAATTTGCGCAGACAGCATCTCGCGGCCACCATTGGAGGTGACAAGGACATCGCTTCATGTCATGTCTAAGCATTGCGGCATACACATGAACAGCAAAAGGGTCATGACTCTGCAAAAAATTGGACATAAATTGCTCTTCATTGATCGCAAAACCAAAGCAAGAAAGTTCAATGTCAGCCATCTCCTGCACCATTTCTGGGCAGTGCACAAGAGAGCAACGTCAGGTAGATCGACACAAGCCAAAATCTGCTCCAGATATGACCATTAAGTCATTAACACGTCTCGAGACGACTCGAATTTTACATGTTTGATTACAAAGTGATAGTCTTGGCGGTGGCAGGGATCCTTCGTCGATGACAGACCCAAAGAAAACAAGGCCCCCGCTTCAGCGGACGGAGAAGGAGGGGAGGGCTATTGGGTCCATCCGATTTCATTTTCCGGGTCCGACGGTCCATTTGATTTCTAGGAATGTGTATGCTTCTTCGACCAGCCCACAGAAAATTTATCAAAATAGTCATAAACCTTTCAATTATTTCAATTTAATTTTGAATTTTTAATTCTGTCAATTTAATCCTAAATATTTTGAGGGTTTATCAATTTATTCCTTCCAAAATATTTTAATCGGAAATTAATGACGTGATGATTTAATCGAGATCTTGCCGCTCTATGTGACTTGGCTGGTGACATTGACAATTTTTTTTTTCAATTCTTTATGAATTTTTAATTGCTTTTGATGCCCTCGCTTGGATCCGACAAGGGCATCGTGGCCCTAGTAGGCCGATGGGCGAGGGCGTCCCGGACGTAGGCAAGTGTCAACGTCCTCACCCGTGGTCGACGAGGGCCGCGACGCCCATGCCCGGACTAAACGAGGGTCGGTCGGTGACCTCGGCCCGACCTAGGGCTAGGAAAACAAGGAAATAAAAAGAAAACAATAAACAATAACAAAAATTTCAAAAAGAAATTAAAAATTATCTAGATCAACGATTTCTAGTCAAAATTAATCGGAATGACCAAATTGACATATCGTCAAGATGTTTAAAACTAAATTGGTAAATCGTAAAAAGGTTTAGAACTAAATTGACAAATCATTAAGAGATTTAGGGTAAAATCGACATAATTAAAAAGTTTAAGATTAAATTGGTAAAATTACGATAACTTTTGGACTCCTCATAAGTAATTTTCTGACGAACCCACCTAGAAAGTTGTGAAAGTACGTGATTCGAGGCCAACAAATGCATGTGCACGTGCATGTGCATGGGCATGGGGTTACATGGCTGAGTCCCCACTAAAAGTTAGTATTTTTAATCTTCCAAGCACGACTACCGCGAAAAGAAACTAATTACAAAGATCCGAACATCTTTCATCAAAATGTGCAGGTGATAATGAACAAGACTGAAATTTGCCCACCTACCGAAAGATCCCCGTGGCTTTGAACTAATACTTTACCCAGTTTGTCATTTGAAGATCTAAGATGCGAACATTGTTATAAATGGTAGGATGAACATGCGAGCGAGTTGTACTTAGAAAAATCTCATGTCGAAGAACCGATGTAGTGTAGATCATTTAATATGTCATAGTTGATTCATGACTCACTAATTTAAGCCTTCGCGTGAAGGTGGCTCCAACCTGGATATATTAACGGACTCGGACTTGGGCTCTCTCTTAGCGATCTCTCCTGGTGAAGTTATCGAAGCTTCTAATGCGATGTGGTTTAACCTTTTGAGTAAAGGTGTAGTCCAAATCCTAGTCCGTATTTGAATTTATCAGCCTCACTCTCAAGAAAAAGAACTGAAACTGTTCATGATTAATATATGAGAGAAAGAAGGAATAAAGATCCATTTCAAATAGAAAAATATTTTCCTGACAATATTATCGGAAACGATAATCTCAACCAGTTATTTCACATATCATCACCACATGTTTACTATAAGCACTCGTCGATTGAGAGATCGTGCGGTTGGAAATAACTAATAGTATAGGTTAGCGGTTTCCTTCAAAATATTGGTATCTACCGAGAAAATAAAAAATTACAAATAAACTTTATAACAAGCGATAATCCAAAAACGAGCCCAAATTTGTTTCAACAGAAAGTCAACACCTAAATTTCGTTGTCACTTGCTTGGTTATGACGTACGACAATCTCGTCCTTTCTCAAGTTCTATTTTATGAAGTGGTCCTGCATCCTCCTCAGCACAGCTTCAAAGGACAATCTCGTGTTCAGCTTTCCATCCTCTGCCTACAGAAATGACGAGCCCCGCCTCAAACAAACTCGACGACAAAGTAGCCATCGTCACTGGTGGTGCGAGCGGCATCGGCGAGGAGACGGCACGTCGGTTGGCGAGCCATGGTGCATACGTCGTGATCGCCGACATACAAGACGAAAAGGGCCGAGACCTTGCAGTGTCCATCAGATCCCACCGATGCACCTACGTCCATTGTGACGTCACGGATGAGCATCAGGTGAAGTCCTTGGTGGAATCGACTCTCCGGTCAAGCGGTCGCCTGGACATCTTGTTCAGCAATGCGGGCATAGCGAACAACATCGAGCAAGACATTCTCGAGTTCGACATACCTGCTTTCGAAAGCTTGTTCACCATCAATGTTCGGAGAATGGCCAGCTGCGTCAAGCACGGGGCGCGGGCCATGGTGGCGGGGGCGTGAAGGGAAGCATAATTTGCACGGCGAGCCTCGCAGCCAGCATCGGAAACGAGAAGAGCGTGGACTACGTGATGTCTAAGCACGCCGTGCTGGGTCTGGTGAGGTCTGCGAGCAAGCAACTCGGAGCCTATGGTATACGGGTGAACTGCGTCTCCCCTGGAGCGATCGCCACGCCATTGCTCCGTGGAGCGCTCGGCGTGAGCGAGGAGGAAGGCGAGAGGATGTTCGAGTCCAGATCGTGCTTGAAAGGAGTGCTGAAAGCGAAGCATGTAGCAGACGCAGTGGTTTTCCTCGCGTCCAAAGAGGCGGAATTCATCAACGGCCACAATCTGGCGGTGGACGGAGGATGGAATGATGGTCTATCCCAGTTGCAGAGTCTTTAACTTGCCTGTGCTTTGTTTGCAGCTGGAGAAAAAGAAGTCTAGCTGATGCTATCTCTGTTCAGGAAAGTATCATTTTGCTTTGATCTTTAAATTCGCTATGACAAGTATGCGTTGGTGCTGTTGAATTGCACCGATGGAACAGTCGAAGACCTACTATGCCAGGAGGCAATAATTCCTAATATTTTGACTCTATATGTTTCGTCGGACTCCGTGATTCTCGTTCGGGCATTTTCAAATGTTCTTACACCAAGCGGCATTTTTGTCAAAGTTGTTTCTTAATGCACTTTTCAATTATAATTTACGAGATAGTATTTGTTTTTTATGAGAACCCTTTAGGCTAAAATTCTTCGCATTTTTTCGAGTCTTCTCCCAAAAGTGAACTAAACGCAACCTAGGTTTTTTGTGCAGCGAATCTTCCATTCATAAGAGCCCAGTCTGGCCCAATTAGGCGTGCCAAACCCAATTTTCAACGTGGGCTTGAGCTGAATATAACAACGTTGTCCGGATAACCGATTCTCTCGTCCTTAAATTTTCATAAATCCCGGGCCATGCCCGTCAAAACCCGTCCATCGATCATCGGTACCTATCATTGTTGACCGCCAGGCTCGTTCTTTGTGGCCATACTTGATACTTGGAACCGAGATTGCTTCATGAGTCCACCTACTTGTTGGTGAGTCAATCTTTAGTTTCTTCCTTGCACGATCTGTAAATGACCAGTAATTAGGGGGACACTGATTCATTTGTAGCGCAGGCGATCTTAGGCATCTTTGAAAAGACAAATAAACATCATCCTTGGGTTCAATCTGTTGGAGTTGGCGAATACTTCGAGGGCTTTTGTTTCTCACACCGGGCACGACCACTTGAGCTTAGGGAAACTAGAGTATGATCCGACGACATGTGATCCCTACGCATGGAATATGAGGGTTCGGGCGGCGCCCCCCACATAGGTGTCCCGCTACCCGGTCGGCGGGCGGCGGTTCCGCTCGTTTTGTTTAGGTTGGCCTATTTATTGAGGAATTAAATGGATTTCGGATAGGCTTAGGTATTGGGCCCGTTTAGGGCATATATATTTGCTCATTTTTTGGCTGATCATTGTAACGTGTTGTGCGGCTATAAACCTAAATTATAGTGAAATCTCTTTGCAGGATGTAGCCCTATTCTAAGGTGAACCCGGGTAAACTTGTGCGTTGTCTATTTTTCCGATTTCTTTGTGATCGTTTTGATTACGGTGTGCGATACAATCCTTCACAATCATACAACAAAACTCCAGGAATATTTCATTAGTTAGGAGAGTGCTTGATGCTACTAGTAGGATTAGAAACACTCCCTCGAATGATACTTCGAATCTATCGAGGACAAGAGTGGGATGCAGCTCGAACGTCGGAGGAGCTGTGGCAATTGCGGTTTCGGCCGAATGGCACCATGACACCAAGGGAGATGTAAAGGCGAGTGCGGCTCGCCAAACACCAAGAGGGAACCCAGTCGAACATTGTCTCATTAAACAATTACCGTGTGATTTTGCCCAAGTCATTGAGCACTAGGCTCCCCGCCCGCACCTCGGTTATGGGCATTGAAGCCCGGGTTGACAAGATCGGACCCAAGTACTCGATGCCCGTGCTCAAGCTTGGTCCAAAGAAAGCCCACCCCAAGTAACCTAGGCCCCGGTGCTTGGGCTTGGGAATCATGGTGGCGGAGCCCAAGTCCTCCCGAAGTTGAGGCCCAAGCCGGAGGTCCTCGGCACTTGGAATATGATATGTTATAGCATATGTATACATTACATCACACATTTGATGCATGTCCCTTTTGGAAAATGAAAGGAAGTTTTTCTTACTAAACGACGGAAAATAGTTTCTAGTTCATCTATAAGGTTCACCCAATCGCCGAAAAATGATGTTCTTTTCCTAAAAAAGGCGGAAGGACATCAAAAGTGATAAAGTTTGTGTATGAGGCTCACTTTGATGCCAAAATTTTTCGCGAGGCTCACTTGATTGCCAAATTGGAGAAAAAAATGATCAAGTGACAATGGTGAGAGATTCTAGCCAACTAATTATGTGGCATTTGTTACTAATTTTTTATTATTAAGTGGTAATTTAAAAAAAAATCAGTCCACTTGGATTTTTAAATTTAAAAATAACCTAATTTGTTAAAAAATAAATTACACAAAAAAAAAGCTAAAAATGTAATAAAAAAAGTAGCTTCATTTTGGTTTGCAACCTTGTTTTTTTTTTAATAGTTTTTCAGCTTATTTTTAATTTTTTTAACTTTTAGCTTTTTTATTGTTAACTGGGATCCTCCGGTGAGTCGATTAGCTTATTTATATTTAAAAAATGCCACGTAAGATTTCGACAAAGTTCATCCGGATTGACTCAAATAATCATTTTAAAAAAACATTGGCACTTAAATGAGGAAAAATTCCATTTAAGGGCCCCAAGTCTCCTCATTTTCCCAAGTAAGGGTTTGAAGTGGACCTTATTTTAAATGAGGCATAAAGTGCCCTGTTTATTTCAAAGAAGGGTCCGGCTCATGGGTTTTTTTTCTTTCTCATTTGCTCTTTTTTGCAATTTTTCCTTTTCTTTTCCTTTTTCCTTTTCTTCTTTCTTTTTCTCACCCCTCCCCCCCCCAATCATCACCGGCCTCAAGCGATGGCCACCCTCGCCGGAGCCGGCTTGGGATCAGATGATGGTCTGCGCATGATAGGACGACAGCGGCGATCGACGAAGACTTGTCTGTGCTCAGTGGACTCAAACAACGCAGTGGTCTAATCGATGCACAATGTGGGACTCTGCTATTGGACCAACGTGACTATCTTTTGGGGCTTATTGGGATGGTAATGGTTGATATTCTCAAGAAACAAGACCAGTTCCTCTCATGCATGTGTCTTGGTAGTGCTTGGCTCAGCGATTGGATTGGTGTCCAGTAGGGGGAGCAAATCGGACCGACCAAACCGATGGTACAGGTTCTCGATTCTAGAGGGAGGCAATCCGATTTTCGGTCCTTAAAATTACAATCGGTGGTCGGGCGGTCCGGTTCCCGATTCCAAGGGGTTTAGGACCGGACCGCACAAGTTGATTTTAAATTTTTTTATTTTTAAAATTTAACCTACATTTAAGTTGTTGAGTTTTAAAGCTTGGATTTAGCAATTTCATATCATTTGATTCAAAATCTTCCCCACAAAAAACTTTGATCATCATGTCATGTTGCAAGATGTTTTGAAAAACCTCATACACCATTAGCATACTAAATGAATTTTTTTGTCTAAATTCAAGGATAATATCAAAACAAGATTTTCATTAAACTTTGAAGTCTTTTTTAGAAACCAAACCCCTGCTAACTTCGGGAAAAAGTTGTCATGGGTCTCTTTTGAAAAATATAACACATAGGTGTCTAGGTGCACAGCTCAAGTTCGGAGCTGAACAGCTCGCGACTTGCTCGCTTTCAAAGTGCGATGACTTTGATAAATCTTTCTATCCGTGTTCACAAAGTTAGTAGCCGCGGAGTTGTCATCCTTCGGACTGGATTGCTGACCTTTAGCTTCAGAAGATTTCTTTCCCCCAATAACTCCTCAAAGTTGTCTCAAAATACGGTTCAAGTTCGGAGCCCAAAACACTCGCAACTTGCCGCCTAAAGATATGGTGACCACCTCTTTCGTGAGTGTACATCGGTTAACCAGGCCTCGAAGCTTCATCCATCGGAACGCATTGCAGCCGGTAGCCTCAAAAGAGATTTCTTTTCTTAAACAAGTCCTTCTACAAGTGTGCATAGGTTAGCGTGCCTCGGATCTTCTATATCCACAAGCGACATTATTCCTTAGGTGAGTCCATCATAGAGATGATCCTTATTTGAAATCTTATCTCTTTTGTTGACCTTAAAAAGCGACATTAAGATATTCCTGAGTAATTCCTCAATAAAGGATGATCCAATTCATAGGCTAGGCTCCGTCCTTACGAGTCAATCACAAGCTAGACTTGTCCTTACGAGTCAATCATAGGTTGTCTCTATCCTTAAAAGTCAATCTCTAGACTATCTCTGTCCTTAAGAGTCAATATCAATCTCGGGGTCCACTTATACCCTTGAGAGTCACCCTCATAGTCTTAACTTCCCTAGGGCATTCTCGTAATGAGTCCTTAGGTCATCCTATCAAAGCTACTCACGTCGAGCATTATCCACACAGCCGACGGGTAAGCTTCGGGTAAATCTCTCTCTGGCTCACCCCCACACCATCAAAGCAAATTGAAAATCTGCTTGTCAAAGAGAACTTCTCACAATTTCTCGAAAAGGTTTCTTTTTCCATTTAGAAGCACTCTAGTTTCCTCCCAAACCTATGCCTAGGATTTCGGAACTATTTGCGGTGCATACAATTTGATTGATATGAAAGGTCCTTGAAGGAACCATAAAGTCTGGTTTGGTCGAGGTTTCCAAAGGGGCTCACAATCGAGTCAAGGCCGATGAACGAAAAATCTTTATCATATACTCTAGGTTTACAAGTCAAGAAATCTGCAAAATGAGAGAAAAATAATCTTGCTTGTACTTCTTTGAGCGATGATTAAAATCATTCAACTCTATGTTAACTTAAGTGGCATAATCTAAAAAGTCTTTCAAGGGTTGAGGACTGAGGAAGAAAAAGGCTGCTTTGGCCCAAAAAATATATGAGGATGGTTTGACGTTGGTGATTACTTATTCGTCTATTGTTGATTGATATGTGTGCTTAATATTCGCTTTTAGAGACTATCTGCACTAAAGAAAAAGCATGGTAAACTTCTCAACTCTACTTCTAAAGTTGCCGTGGGAATTTGCTACTACATTAGACTAAGAGCGTCCGTGCTTGTGAATTGTAAAAGACAAATAAATTTGTTTGAAATGCAAACGAGTATTGTGGTTCTCTCTATGTTGGATTTGACCGATTTTTCTTACAAAGAGGTTTACATAGTCTCAGTAGTAGGGCCTTTTCCAACAGTTGTTACCACTTTTCTGGATCTAAGAAGACTGTGAGTCTCTCGTTGTCGTTAGTGCTTCTTTCTATCACGAGTCCGGCTCACTAATTGTGTAACATGTGAATTTGATTCAAGATACTGTTTAGATGTGTATTGGTGTATTAGAGAGTGATTAGCCGAACCCGTGTTTTTAATTTGGGTCTTTATAGTTCTGAATTTGAGTTCGGTGTATGTATCCACATATGATATCGGAGTATCACGATCCGACATTTAACCAGCGGAATTTAGCCCGCAAGGCGCCCGGCTAGCTATGCCAGGCTAACCTTTCTTTTCTTTTGTCGTCCTATAGAATGCTTAGACGAATGTCTTTCCCATATCCGGTCATACCACATTCAGCTTAGTTCGCGCTTTTGATACATCGAGCGAGACGAGCATGCTACTTCAAGGAGTACAATAGATTTTGGCTTGCCATGGTCTCATTAGGAGAGCGGTATTTGCTCCCAACTAGTTTGTACATGGATGCCAACCCCACCTCCAGAATCCCTAAGGGATGTATTCTACCTAATCCGAAAACTCCTAGCACAAACCGTCATTACATCACTCCCACGGATCCAGTTTGCTTTTTCCTCTCTGCATTGCATACTCACTAGGTTGACACCAACAAGTGCCACTTTAATGTTATACGAATGTGGGAAGACACGGGGACACAAATCATTCGGTCCCCCGCATCATACGAGCAACACAAACCAGTCTGTGTCATTCTCCCCCACTTAATTTGGCAACGCGCTCGTTGCGGGTTTGTTCTATCGCTTCCTTGTGCCTTTTCCTATCGTTAACGCCACATATCTAGGTCTTACATGGATGGAGGCGCTCGCTCACCCAACATAACTGTTTTTTTCTCAACATCGATAGCTTCTTTTTTGGTTTTAAAGGCCATTTGGGTTTTCTTTGGTCACCCATGCGTTTCGATGTCGCACTTTGGCAAACCGCCTTTACCTAGCATCACCGTTTTGTTGGTCACCATCGCTTTCAAAGTGTGGCACTTTTGGCCAACCGCACTATCTTGGTGGCACCTTTCTTTTTCCCCGATGAGCACTTCTTTGTATTAGCTAACCAATAGAGGTTTTTCCTTATTTAAACATGGTAGTAGACCTATCTTGAGATTCGCTAACCTATAGTGGGAACATTATCCCATTTCAAGTGAGGAATTGATTTATTTGTCTCAGTGCCCCCATTGGCATCCCGAAGCATATGGAGAGCCGCACTTTGTTCGAGCCACTTTTGCTCCGGTGATTCACTCTTCGGACTCCACACTCGTAGGACCGGGAAGATCACATTTTTCTCCGACTCACCCACCTACCGAAGGGTTTCCTTCTCTAATACCACTTGTCACAGGCCAACAGTTCCGGAGCGGAATTTAACCCGTGAGGCGCCTAGCTAGCCAAGCCAAGCCACCCTTTCTTTTCTTTTATTGTCCCCTAGAACAGTTAGGCGAATATCTTTCCCATATCTGGTTATACCATGCCTAACTTAGATCGGGCTTCCGATACATTGAGCCGGATGAGCGAGACTACTTTAGATACTATAATTGGTTTCACCTGCCATGGCCTCATCGGGAGAGTGGTATCGGCTCCCGATCGGTTTGTACACGGAAGGCCAACCTCATCTTCGAGCTCATAAGGGATATATTTTATCTAGTCCTAGAACTCCTAGCGCAAACCGTCCTAACACCACTCCCACGGACCGAGTTGCTTTTTCCTATCTACATTGCTCACTCTCTAAGTTGACACCAATAAGTGCCGCTTTAAGGTTATACGAGTGTGGGAGGACACGAGGCCACAAGTTGTTCGGTCCCCCGCATCATACGAGGGACACGGAACAACCGGTCCATGTCAATACCATGCTGGAAATGTTGGCATAGGCATTATTACACCAAGACTATCTGCATTTTCAAGGCTATTAAAATGCTAAAGCTAAATAAAGTATTATTATTTGACCAAAAAAATAATTACAGAATATTATTGAACCAAGTTCATAACCCTTAGTCGCCAAAATAGGGAAATGTTGATAGATTTGTTAAAGATGAGTTTAGGCAATACTTAGATTTCTAAATTGTAAATTAGTATCATGAGATGTTGCTTCAAGTTTCAATTCATCTTCACAAGGAAGTGACTCATTGGAGCTTTCAAGAACATCAAGCCCGTGGTGGCTAGCCGCTCACAATAAGAGATAGAGTTCATCAAACCTCTCAAGAGCCACTAAGGGTACCTTTGATTGGGAAGTTTTCCTTTTTTTGGGAAATCATTTTTCAAAAAAATGGTTAGTTCTCTTATGTTTGGTGATATGTGATCGAAAACATTTTTTACGTTTGGATCTCATTTAAAAAATGATTTCAATCTCATGAATTTATGTCATGTCACAAAAATTTTTCAAAATCTTAAATTATTTTCATTCTTAATTTTTCATTCTTTTTCTTTTTCTTTTCCACTATGATCGGCCACGGGCAAGCTCAAGCTCGTCGGCCCGATGTCGTGTGGTCGGTCGTTGGCCGTTGTAGGCCCAAGCAACCGATGTCCAGCGAGGAACAAAAAAATAAAAAAATTAAACTATAAAAAAATATAATATAAAACACAAAATGTAATATTAGGAAATTGAAAATTTAAGATGAGCAATTGCGAAAAGTTTTTTCATCTCTTTAGATTTAAGAATTCACTTTTTCAATTTTATGTATGGATTTCCCATTGATTGAAAAGTGTTTTCGATTTACTAAGTCATTTTTGGCAAACCAAACAAGTGAAAGCCCAAAAAACAAATTCCCAAATAACACTTTCACTTAAACAAAGGCACTCTAACTTGTTGTGCGAATGGGCCTAGACGAAAGAGGGAAAGCAATTGCATAAGCCATGATTCATGTTTGAAGAACTATTGTCTTATTAGTCTTTTGTCTTTCTCAATTTAACCTAAGGCTGTGTTTGTTTGAGTGAAAGGGTTTTTTAGAAATCAATTTTTTGGACTTTCACCCGTTTGGTTCGCCGAAAATGACTTAGTCAACGTAAAATACTTTCCGATCAACATCAAATTGATGCATAAAATTAGAAAATCCAATTCACAAATCTAAAGAGGTAAAAAAAAATTTCAAAATTGCTCCTCTCAAATTTTTTAATATTTTATATGTAAAATTTATTTTTTTCTTCCTCTATCCTCCACTGCAATTGATCGCCGGTGGCCACGGGGAGCTTGGGCTCATCGGGATCTAGTGAGCCTCGAACTTGTCTGCCTGATGAGATCGAGTTCGCCCACTTGACGAGTGAGCTCGCCCGTGATTGCCACCGGCCCGTCGCAGATGGTAGAAGAAGGAGAAAAGAAGAAAGAAAATCAAATCAAATAAAAATAGAAACAGAAAAAAATTTAAAAATTCAATTTTTTTTTGTGTCAAATAAAATCATGAAAATTATTTTCCTTTAACACAATTTTTTCCGAGAAACAAGCGCGCTCTAAGGTAAAGACTTTGTTTGAGAATAGGGAGTATTCCCTGGGCACATGTACAGATGTTGGAACTTACAATCCCAAACCTGGAATTTTTCGAAGTTTGTAATATTGAGTTTATTTGTCCTAAGTAGACTCGTCAAATTGGTGGATCGGGTCAATGTGGGTCGGATTAAAAATGGTCCATACTAAATTGACCCATAAAACCATACTGACCCTTTTTTCATATAATGCAATTTTAGCAATCCACACCCAATCCAATCAAGATTGACTCAGCCCATATTACTAAAGCACATTCATATGTGACTTAACTTGTGAAAATTCATACCACCTATTTAATCAACTTTAATATGTTCACTTGAATGTGTTATTTCGATAAGGTTTTATGTCAAATTGAAAGAGTAAATCAATAAATAAAAAATATGCTAGTAAATTGCATAAAGCA
Organism: Rhodamnia rubescens; assembly: GCA_021437795.1. Taxonomy (NCBI): domain Eukaryota; kingdom Viridiplantae; phylum Streptophyta; class Magnoliopsida; order Myrtales; family Myrtaceae; genus Rhodamnia; species Rhodamnia rubescens. The sequence goes on along the minus strand of JAILYA010000002.1, from coordinate 4,491,358 downwards.
TGTAAAAAAAATGTTCTAGTAAATAACGAAAGAAAAGTTCCCTCTCTCTCTCTCTCTCTCTCTCTCTCTCATGCGCTTGGAATGGGTATCTTCCCAATCAATTAAGACTCATATGTGGCCATTAAATATGAGTTAAAATATGAATTTTTGATCATTTTGTCGCCTCTAACAATTACTTTGCCAACCGCATTCCCTATTTCATAAATTTTCATGTCAAAAAGTCATAAACATATTGTATTGGTATCAATTCGGTCCCAAACTTTTCAATTTGACCAATTTAGTGCTAAACCTTTTTTGTAATGGTATCAATTTATTTCATCAGGCCAATTTAAGTGAAAAATCATTGACGTGGACTTTGGCCATCATGCGTGGTGCACTGACGCGGATATTTTTTTATAATTTTTTAAATTAAAAAATCTCCGAAGTTATTTTTTTGGGTGTCTGGATATGTTGTGCGCGAGGTTGTAAAACCCTGCTCTCTCACTCACGTGACCTCACTCCCAACTCCCCGAGAAGGTGGGGAATCGAGCCACCCACCTCCCCCTTCCCAAGTGGTTAATTTAAATTTGATTTGTCATCTCTAAACCTCTTATTATGTCTAAAATTGAAAAAACACATAAAAACACAATGGCCCATCAATCAGCAACTCGTCAAATAGGGTCATTAATTGTCTACTTTTTTTTTTCTCATTTTTCAATTGAATGAACTCTACATATTAATCAATCATTACAGATTTTTACAAGAAACTCAAAAATTCTCCATGGGTGATCTTATCTCCATTAGTGTTGATGACTCATTTTAACTAATCATGTTACCCTACATTCATGAATGTGAATTGAGTCTATCGATATTCACTTAAACATAATTTGAGTTGTAAGTAGTTTTCTTACTCGTCGAGTAATCAAGTTAATATTACAGCGCCAAAACATAATTTGGAAATTCTTGCAGACTGATGCGTTTGTTTGGTGGAAAATCAAAATATGTTTGCTTGCCCCCTTTACTATAGTAAATTGATGCAAGATGTTCTTATTATCGGCTAATATATTTAGGCACCCATTGTTGTTGGTGATAATTTTATTCTATGCGATGCAAATCTTTGATTCTTCCCGAAACAAATATTCATCAGTTTCGTCAAATAAAGTACAGAGTTTTTTCAGTTATCCATGCATTACATCTACGCAAACCAAAAGTATAGTAATAACATAAAGAGAGGAGCGATGTTTCACTAAAATAGCTGTCATATGACAATGCTTTATTTCATGAATCAAAGTACGCAAATATTATCGTACGGCTTCATCAAGGAGTGTTTATTTTTCGAAGGTGGTAACGGCTAACGCAAGCTGGCGGCATCGCCGAGAAACAATTGCACCCGGTTCCGATGCAAAGTCCACAGCCTTCAGCGCAAATGGTGGCACAATCCGGGTCCGTCTTGCATTCACCAATCACGGCCATTGAAGATGGAAGACTTGCGCACAAAGAAACGAAGACGAGCATGAGCAAGAGAGCCATCTTGGATGAACTCCTCTCAATCTGGTTCGATCGGCTCTATTGCAAATGTAGTATTCATTCCGAATGAATCTTGTATGTAGGATGGTGCATTTTTATAGGCATCATTGAGGGAGAAAGTAATTAAGTCTTATCTTGTTTTAGTCATTTATGGAAATCGAATTTGAGCTAGAACTTTTTGTCCTTTAGTTTTTTTTTTTTTAAATGAGGAAACGGATGTGAATTTTGCGGATTCCTATAAAATGTATTAGTGGTATTGGCAAATAAGGTGCCCGCATGTTTGGCAAAAAAATTATCGTAATTCACTTGCCGCATTTTTACTAATCAATTCTTGATTTGCCGATTTTTTTAATTTCAATTCACAATTCGGTATTGTCGCGACCCTCTCAAAGTGCCCTTGACGGTGAATGGGTCGTCATCGTCCAACCGTCTGTGGATGTCGACGCGGGCCCCTCCCAAGGCCCATTACCCAAATCGCAACGGAGGAGTAAATAAATCGAAGTCGACCTTTTGGTGTGGTCTTGTGACATGTGCGTACATGTGCATGCCTCGAAGTCTCCACCAATCATTTCTTGGAGGGTATGATTGGAAAACCCTATCAAATAGTTAGAAATTTCTATTCAATTTTGCGAGAATCAAAGAAGTGGGATTGGGGACTTAGTTACGCCAATTATCTTAATTGACGCCCTTTCGTTACCTAAGTTGAAAGAATTTTCTAACATCGAAATTTCATGTAGATGATTTGAGGCACGAATCCTAAATATAGGAGTTCATGCGGATAGAAGTGACTACCCTAGCAATCACAATAAATAAATAAAAAAGTGCGCAAGTTAAGGAATCAATAATGTGCGGATAAATCGCATCAAATCAATACATGGCATTCCTAGTATAGTAATATCGGCTCGGACAAAGGACATTCAAAGCATAGTAAAAGGTCATGAATGATTTGGAAGCGATTCGCCCATGAGGGGGCAAAATCGTAAATTTGAGAAAAACGAAAGACAATTTGATAAAAAGGAAAAAATTATGATTTTGAAAGAATCGGGAGCCCAAAGTGTTGAAAATCGATGGCCGGATGATTGTGGCCATTTCCTATTTTTTGACTTTTTTTTTAATTTTTCAAAATTTTTTGAAGCAATTTACCCTAAAAAGGTAAAATCGTCATTTTCGAAAGAGTCGCTGAAGCGAAAACCCAAAAATTGGATTGACCAGTTAAATGTGTCTCAATATTAATTTTTGGGAATTTCCAGAAATTTTTTTTGGAATTTTTCTCAGTTTTTTTATTTTTTTTTAATTTTCCATGATTTTTCCATTTTTTACTATTTAATTATTCAATTTTTTTAAAAAAAGGTTTAAAACAGCTCCTGATGATGTGGCCGCCATGTGGCGCCACGTCAACACCACGTTCATATTTGACTGGTCAACGGGAGTTGACTAGTTAGACTTTTTAAGGTTGAAGAAAACTGAGGGACAACTGAGGGCTTTCCGGCGATGATCAACGGTGAGATCTTGTCCGATTTGGGCGATCTAGGCATTGTAGGAATCATCTCGATGTCAGCTATCACATATAAAAAAAATGAGCATGATCCAATAGTGAAAACTATATGCAAACAGCAACAACAAGTTCGGTCGCGGTGCCAATCGGGTGCACATTTTTCACGATATCGACCCGAACGAAAGCTACGATTAGCATCCATGAGGTCCTGGGGTACTTACCTCGTGGTTTGATGAGGTCATTTTTGCTCAGGGTGAGCACATGAACTCGTGACATGTTTGGGGTGGACTCGGTGAATTATATGCAGCCTTTTTGGGTGTCGAAACTACGAACCGATGAGGTCCGGATGTTCATTGGGACCTCACTATACTTTGAAGATCTATATGAGAGTTGAGCTTTGCACTGGAGATAATGATGAAAGCTCTGAAGATTTCTCATTTTTCTCCCCTCTAGAGCAATGGACATCGAACCAGACCTTTCTCTCTTCTTTTCCGCCTTGATGTTGGATATGGTGAAGAAAGATGTGGGCACTTCTCTCTTTCTTTTTCTGGCATGAATCTTCTGCCAATGGCCTTAAGAATTGTCTTTCTCTTTTAGTCTCTCCAAGTGAAGTTCATGAGCAAAAAGCTTGGAAAAGGAGCAATAGAGATGCAAATAAGTCATCCTCCTGGAAGATTAGCCTCCTTTTATCTCTAACCATTGCCCTCCCTCTATTTGTTCTCCAGTGCAATCGAGTGCAGTTGCACTCAAAATTCCCTCTTTCTTTTCTTTTCACCAAAAGGAGTCAAATGGCTCCCTCGGATGCTTCCCCTTTTGACCCATCATAATCACTCTCAATCCACTTGTCAATTTAAGCTTATTCTCGCACTACCAATCGAATTAAATGTAAATACAATGCATGCTAAAATAAATATGTGATATGATTTTTGTTTAGAACTGATTGGTTCTAATTTTTATGCAAAAATGACTGATAAAGATTAGTAAAATTTTATGTGTTAACAAGTATCTCGATTCCCGAAAGATTTATGAAACCACGACCAACTGCTCCAAAAGCTTAAGTCGTTAGAAGAAGGTGTGGTTTAATATTTATATATTCCAACACTCCCCCTCACGCTTAGTCCGGTCTTTCGGCCTAGAACTAAACGTGGAAATATTAAATGGGGAGGCAAATAGGGGCCTGGAAAGATTTGAACTCGGGACCTCCTTCTCCGATACCATGTTAGAAAGTCCAACCCAAAAGCCTAAGCTTTTGGAGCAGGTTGGTCGTGGTTTCATAAATCTTTCATGGTATCGGAGCAAGGTTTATCCCTTTCGCGAATGTGCGTGTGTCCATCCCCTATTTTAGTCAAATTTCACGTGCCCCGCTCGTAATCCGGCTTGCACGTGAGAGGGGGTGTTGAAGTTGTTGTCCCACATCGCTTAAGAACGGGTCTTATATGCTCTTTATATTCATGTGGTCTCCTCCACCTAATAGCTTAAGCTTTTGGGTTGGACTTTCTAACATGGTATCGGAGCAAGGTTTATCCCTTTCGCGAATGTGCGTGTTTCCATCCCCTATTTTAGTCAAATTCCACGTGCCCCGCTCGTAATCCGGCTTGCGGCTTGCACGTGAGAGGGGTGTTGAAGTTGTTGTCCACATCGCTTAAGAACGGGTCTTATATGCTCTTTATATTCATGTGGTCTCCCTCCACCTAATAGCTTAAGCTTACCATGTTAGAAAGTCCAACCCAAAAGCTTAAGCTATTAGGTGGAGGGAGACCACATGAATATAAAGAGCATATAAGACCCGTTCTTAAGCGATGTGGGACAACAACTTCAACACCCCCTCTCACGTGTAAGCCGGATTACGAGCGGGGCACGTGGAATTTGACTAAAATAGGGGATGGACACACGTACATTCGCGAAAGGGATAAACCTTGCTCGATACCATGTTAGAAAGTCCAACCCAAAAGCTTAAGCTATTAGGTGGAGGGAGACCACATGAATATAAAGAGCATATAAGACCCGTTCTTAAGCGATGTGGGACAATAACTTCAACGTATTCAACGATTACAATTATAGTTAGAGTTAGAGAGGTAAGTTTCAGGGATATAATCCACTTCGCTCATGAAATAAAACGGTGTATGATACCCCCGAAGATGGTACTTATAGCCCTTTTGTTTTAGTATAAGATTATGAACTTTAATTGTTAGAAATATAGTTATTCCAAAAAAATTGTCTATGATACTGAAAATATATTGAACGATTTTGCACTTAATCCACCATTTGGATGTTTCATTCTCTGATAAGTTCACAAATCCCACCATTAATGGGTATGATCATATGTAGTTAGGGAAATCCGAAATTTGATTCCGTATTGTATATCGTTGTCATGCCAATTGGCAAGTGATTTGGATGTTTCAATCTCTAATAAGTTGACAAATCCCACCATCAACGGGTAAGATCATATGTAGTTAGGGAAATCAGAGATTTGAGGCCATCAATTGATTCCGTATTATATATAGCAAGTGATTATTTGTTAGCTCTTCCTCTTCTGAAAATTATGGCGATATCTGCCGCAGCTTTGAAATATCTAATTAAAATTCTTCACATTCTTTTGATAACTTAAAATCTTGATTTTCTTTTACCTAAAAGAAAATATTGAAACTGAGTTGCCACAGGGAAATCTTGATTTTCTTTTACCCAAAACGAAGATTTTCCTCATAATTCTTTACAGATATTTGATTTGTGCTCTTTCAATATGCAGATGTTAGTGGTTATCAATCGAATATTACACTATCAGTTGGGGAAAATTCGGAATCGCATCTTTGTATATCAATCAAAAATAGAAAACTTTCCTACTTCCAAAGATACGATTCCAAATCAATCAAAATTGATAGCACAATCTTTGATTGATATCCAAAGATATGATTCCGAATCTTCCAAAACCGATAGCGTAATATTCGATTAATAATGTTGCTGCTCAGCGTTGGTGATGGGAACGTCGAACCTAGATACGCATCACAAGCGGTTGCAATTGGTGTGGGAGTTCTCGGCTTGTCACCGAATCCGGTGATCGGCTGCCGAAATTTTGTGGTAGCGAGATATATTCTTGGAGGATTATTTGTACGATTAGATAACTAACTATGCCGGAACTTAGCTTGATCATGATGAATTTTTATGTAATGTAGTCAACACAAATGAAGACTTTGGACACAGTTTTTCTATGTCCCAAAATTTAAAATACCCATGTTGAAAATGTTTTAGATGTCTAGACATCATATAATCATGCATATATTCTCTTATTTCAAAAGTAATTTAGTATTTTATTTTATATGATGATATAAGTATGATTTGAAGTAGGTAGATATCCTCATTTGGCTACATCGAGGAGCATTTTACGCTTCGAAGGCGATAACGGCTAATGCAACCCGGCAGCTTTTACCGAGACACAATTGCAATAGTGCATAATGCAAAGTCCAATGCCTTCGGCGAACATGGTGGTACAATTCTTGTCCGTGTCGCAGTCATGAAATCGGGCCATTGAAGATGGTAGATTTGCCACAAAGAAACGAAGATGAGCATGAGCATGAGCGCTAGCTTGAATGAACTCCTCTCCGTTCGATCGGCTCTATTGCAGATGTAATATTATACCCGAATGCACCTTGTGTGTATGATGGTGCATTTTATAGGCATCATTGGGGGGGGGAGTAATACATTTTAGTATTTTATATTTAGTCATTGAGGAAATCAAATCCGAGTTAGAACTTGAGAGAAAATGGATGTAAATTTTTGGATTTTATATAATGTGTTAGGGATCCTAGCAAAAAGTACATACATATGGATTTTCGCTTGACTAAAAAAAAATTGAAGCAACCGCAAAGCGTGTGTCACACCACGAATCCTACATGAAGTGACTTCAATGCATGTGTCACACCCCAAATCCTACGAAACACGCATAATGACACAGCCATCTTTTTTTCCATCTCGAAGGATGGAGCCTTAGAGTCAAAATAACGGGACTAGATCTTCTATAATCCAACAAAACATAAGAATACATCTAAAACGCATATCCAAAATTCCACTATCAAAAGTTTCCCGCTATCAGCACTTTCATCCTACTAAGGGACCCGAAAATGATTTGGAGAGACTGGTATGAGCAAAACCAAGTGAGTAGTACATCGCTTCTAAGTAAATTGAACATCCACTATGCACATTGTAAAACAATATCAAAACTCACTTATTTCAATCCAGTCATCATATACAATATCAAATGAGTTATATCAATTTAACATAATCATCCACGTATAATAAATATTCCTTCAATCAACAAATATCATAACAAAAATCAATCTCAATCAAACTAAACGATAATGGTTGATTTCATCGGCAAATCTAATTCTCAACATCCGACTATGGTCATATTTAATGCCCGTGACAAAGGAGACCAAGTTTTACATTATGCATACTTACACCCTTGATGGGTTCTAATTATAACGACATGAGCATGATTCTTCAACCTCAATCTCCAATAACTCACAACCAAAAATAAAAAGCCATCTCGATAAGCCGGTTGCACAATCGGAATCATATAATCTTGCTCGATTTCATCTATCAAACAGGATGCATTTTATAAATCATTTCACAAATCAATACATATAGCTTTGGGCAATCCCTTCAACAAAGCACTTAATCAAGTCATTCACAAACGATCATTTCAAATAATGCCTTCCAATGCCTTGTCAACCAATTAAAAAGGCAGTAAAAGATCAATCCAATTTATGCAAGAAATATGTACTTTCATAACTCATGTCAAATCAAATCTCTACCACTTTCAAGATACGAGTTTATAAATTTGTAAAAGAGATAGTATCACTCACTCGAAAAAACTGAAAACCAACCTAGGAGAGTTACTCAAGTCGAAGCACTCATATTCCTATCAATCAATCAAAAACATATCGAAATCCGCGCAATACACTACTCTAAAAAACTAGTCGACTAATTACTCTTAATCGTCGATAAAATGACTCCAACGCACTAACAAAAAAACCCGCTTACAACAATGTTCATCTCTCATGCGCTTCACGTAATTCGAATGTGGATCTTCAGCATTTCGATCGAACCTTACTTTGGAATCAATTTTCGTCAAACCCTATGACTTCACAATGCTCTACACTCTCATTCCCATATATATACAAATAAGTTCTCGGTGTTCGTTCCCGGTGTTTTAGGCTGAATCAATGCAAAAAAAAGAGTATAATCGAGCTTAAGGACAACTCTAGACAAGATTCGACTATTTAAGTTGAAGAAATGTGGCCGGACGAGCGAAGCACCATTAAAGCCGAGATCAAGTTCCGTTTTACGGAGTTTACCTTTTTCGGTAGCAAAAATGAATGTAGTTATGTTTGGGATGATCCTTCGACACCGGGAAGGTTGCTTTTTCGGACTTTCTCATCACGACCAACCTCTAAAAGCAAGGTTGCTTTTTCGACTTTCTGTCACGACCAACCTCTAAAAGCTTAAGTCATTAGAAGAAGGCGTGGTTTAATATTTATTTATTCCAACACTGTTAATGGCTGAACCCGAGCAGTCACTTTTTTTTTCTCCTCTCTCCCAATCTGCTCGATCTAGAGTTTGTTTTCGTCTCCTGTAACCGAAAAAATGGTATCCTCCTGGATAACAGAATCAGCCCCCAAGAAGTTGTAGGATCCTCCAAAAAAAAAAAAAAAAAATCGCGCACGGGCCAGTTATTCCTCCCCCTACTACACATGTCTTGAGCATGCTAAAATGGTTCATTGGCGCCGGAAGGCGATGAGCAAATCCGGCACGTCCCTTTGATAGCCTGGCGTGTACTAAAGGCGCTTGATTTGGTCTCTTCTCTATTGGGAAGCTTCCTGCGCGCAAAGGAAGAAAGAGAACCAGACTTGGTTCTGTTCATAATCTGTTCACCCGGGTCAACACGTTGACTGGGTCGGATTTTTTCCAACACGGTTGACCCGTTTTGCCTAAAATCGTCCAGTCAAGCCATTTCTTGTCCAAATTCCGCAAAATTAATGCTAAAATCGAATTTGACTAATCAGGACCCTAATGACCAATTCTAGTTAATTCGGCCCCACCAATGTGTTTCGAATGCTGAAAAACCTATGGATGAAGGTTCATATGTGCTTGGGTTTGTCTTTAAAATGATCAATTTAACCTTAATCGAAAATCGGGGACTAAATTGAAAATGCAAATAGGTCCATTTTTCAATATGCTCAAAAATCAAAATTGATTGGACCAAATGCAATTAAAGGTGTAAGAATCTAATGTCAAAACTTGGAACAAGTGAGAAAAATACTAGAAGGGCCTCAAATGAATTTTTTTGGCTCAATTCAAGGTTATGTTAATCAAGACTTTTGTGGCCTCGAATTGAATCTTCAAAATTTTAAATGGCCAAAATGAAAAGGGAATTAAAAAAAATTATTGGATATTTTTTCATATTTTTATGGCCACAAATGCTCCTTTTTTTTTTGTAATTTTCGGGTATTTTTCTAATATACGAAAAAAAAATGCGAGAAATACCAAAACATATATTTTTTTTCCCTTCAAAATTGGTTCCTTAGGCCTAGCCAAGGCTTCCAAAGTTGATTTTCAAATTTTATGAATTTTTATGGATTTTCCATGATTTTTTTAAGTAAAACCGATTAAAAAATCAGGTGTTAACAGTGGAGAGATGCATTTGAAGATCCGATTCACCCTTAGCGAGGAAGAGCAGAATTGAATATGAATGATGGTAATCTTCACTTCATCTCTCTAGGCTTGCAACGTTTGAAATTCAGGAATAAACCCTTTTCTTTTCTCCCCTCATTTGTAGGTTTTGAAATTATCTAATTCTTTGAGGCATTATTTAACTTCAAGAAATTACCAACTTGAAACCCTAGGAGCATTTTATTTGTATTTTTCATTTCCTATGCTGCAGTAACCCATTGTTCACCATACTATATTCAAATCTTTACTAACTTTGAGATCTTCTTGACAAGCACTAGAGTTTAATAGCACATGAAAGCTAGACATAATGGTGATCAAGGGGGACCTTACTTGTTTAGACTTCTTGATTGTGCCTTGTACTCCTCCTCTACAGTCTCCTTCTACGTGTTTTTTTATGTACCATGATGATTTCGAACCGGTGTCCGGGACCGTCGGTCTGGTCTCCGGTCCCGAAAATTGGGAATCGGGACCACCTGGTCCAATTCCTAGTTCTTGAGGGAACCAGATCGGACCGGACCGGTAACCACTCACCTCTAAATTGTCCAACAAGGTCTTGCAAGAAACTAGTCGCAGACTTTCAGGGATCACTAGCAATTGACTGAGGAGAGCTTGACCTGCAAATGCAAACAAAAATTCTTGGGATATTCTATGGAGCGTGAAGAGGAAGGAGATATTCGAAGAGGCTGAGAGGTCGAGCCCTCGTGCTCGCGTTTAGGACGTCGGGATTTGATCTGGATAGCTCGCCTCATTGACGTCACAGAAGGCGGGGACTGCTGCTGGTTCGTCAGAGGACTTGTGATGCTGGGAAGTGACTTGTCGGGGATTGAGCTCGCGCCCTTTTGTGGACGCTCGTCTTCGGAGGCAGCGGCCAGGGAAAACAATGGAGCGACGATTGGGCTGTTTGATCGATATGGAGCAACAAGGGCCAAGGCCAGCTTGAGTCCAACGATGGCCAGGGAAGAAAGTGGGAAAAATGAAAAAAAATGAAAATGTCAAAAGAACATGAAAAGTAAAGGAAAACAGAAATAGAAAAAAAAACTTGCAAAATAATAAAATACGAAAATGTCCTTCGGTCGAGCCTTTTTTGAAATAAAGAGGGCATTTCGGTAAGGGTGACGGTTAGGTTCGCTACAGGTTCCATGGAACCTAACCCCGTCGAAAAGGTTCTCATTTTTGGAACGAACACCCGTCATATCTTGGAACCAAACCTACCGTCACAGGTTAGGGTCGGTTCCAGGGTACCCCTATCAATTTCTTTTATTTTATTTTATTTTTTCATTTTTAGTTAAGCAAAATAAAAGTGAACGCTACAACATCTAAGAGAAAGTAGAGGTGAATGGTTTTAGGTTCCGATGCTGATTATATTTAGAACGAAACCAATCCATTGGAACAAGTTTATCATTTTTGGAACACAAACCTAAATATTTGTTTGGCTCCATATTATACACTCATCATCGAGCCATGTATTTTAAAAATGGTGAAAAAACATATAACAAAAAAAATATAAAAATTTATTTCGATCAGGGTCCAAGTTCGGGTTTTAGGTAGTGGAACCTGGAACCTACCGTTGAACAGTTCCTAAATTTTTGAACCTAGACCCTATCCTACATACCTTGGAACCTGGAACCAAACGGATCCTACAGGTTCCGGTTCAGGTTCTCGATTCTACCCCGGAACCATGCTCACCCCTACATTTCACCTTATTTGAGAAAATGAAGGCACTTGAGACCCTTAGCCGATCAAAAAGTATTTGGTACTAAAGTGAATACAAATTTTGACATTTCTAATATTCTTTTGCCCCTAAAAAAGGGCTTTTTAAAAAATATTATTTAAAAATGTGGCAATTCCCCGTAAAACAAACGAAGCCCAAAAGTTTGTGCAAATCTTCTCGGCATGATAGACTAAAGAAGCCAATACGAAGAAGAAAAACTAGGAGCCCTTTTTTCTTTTTTTTTGGAAAAGGCTATGATGACCGTCCCACCAATTCTAACGGTGACTCGGTCCAATATTGACCACAATTCTTTTTTGGTGAAATAGGATCACTTGCTGATCCCATTTCATTATTTTGATTGCCCAATTTTTTTTTAATTATAAGCTAAAATTAGAAGACAAAATTATAAGAAGGCCCGCACAATCAAAGACAAAAGTGACGGAAGCACGCACATCATATATCCGTGTGATATGCTTATCGCCCAAAAGTTCGGATCTAATACGTACGCACCACATATCTACGTGATATACTTGTCGACCAAAATTCACGTCTCGATATGTATGCACCATATATCCGCACGATATGAAATCTACGTTTGACATATACGCACTACATATCCGCATGATAAGCTTGTTAGTCAAAAGTCTACGTCCGACATATACGCACTACATATCCGCATCATATGAAATCCACGTCCGATACGCACACGTATCCGCATAATATGCTTGTTAGCTAAAATTTCACATCTAATATGTGCGCACCACATATCCGCGTGATATCTTTGTCGATCAAAAGTCAACTACTTATAATTTTATCTTACGACTAAAAAAATATATATGTAGGCAGCCAAAATGATGAAACTAGATTAACAAGTGATCCGATTTCACCAGAAGAGAATTGTGATAAGTATTTGACCGTCCCACCGTCAGAATTGGTGAGCTGATCAGCATAGCCTAATCCTTCTTTTATTATTATCTTCTGAGAAGTCATTGACTGAAGCTGATAGAAGGAGGCTCAAGATAAAACCTCAAGTTTCGTCAGGTGTACAGTCAACATCGATGCTTCATAAAAGGTAGCAGCCAGTAAAAATTCATAATTCTTACGTTTGAACTTGGGGTAATTATTCAAACGTAAGAATTTACCAAGTTTGACAAAGCACAAAAAACCTTGTTGGACAAGCATTGCTAGCCTATTATATAGCTAGAGTTCTGTTTTCCCTCGGGCATCATATCTGAAAGTGATCATTAATAATTTCATCTGAATAAGAGCGGCATTCGGCAAGCGATCGTTTCCGGCTTTGCATACGGCAAGGGATGATGAGCTCTGCCTCGAAAAAGCTCGAGGGCAAAGTAGCCATCGTAACCGGCGGCGCGAGTGGCATCGGCGAGGAAACCGCCCGCTGTTTCTCCAGTCATGGTGCGAAAGTCGTGATTGCTGACGTCCAGGATGAGAAGGGCCGAGACCTCGTGGAATCGATCGGCTCCTGCTGCTGCACCTACGTTCGCTGTGATGTCGCGGACGAGCAACAGGTGATGTCCTTAGTACAGTCGACCCTTCAATTGTATGGTAAGCTGGACATCATGTTCAGCAATGCGGGAGTGTTCAGTTCTGTCAAACAAGACATTCTCGATTTCGACGTGTCGGCCTTCCAGCACCTTTTTGCCGTTAACGTCAAAGGCATGGCGTTGTGCGTGAAGCACGGGGCCCGTGCGATGGTCAATAAGGACACAAGGGGAAGCATAATTTGCACGGCGAGCATCGCGGCGACCACCGGAAGCGACGAGTACATGGACTACACCATGTCTAAGCACGCGGTGCTGGGCTTGGTGAGGTCGGCGAGCAAGCAACTCGGAGCGCACGGCATACGCGTGAACTGCGTGTCGCCGGGAGGGGTCGCGACGCCAATGGTATCCAAGTACCTCGGCCAGAGCAAAGAGGAAGTCGAGAGGCTGTTCGAGCCAACCTCGAGCTTGAAAGGGGTTTTGAAGGCGAAGCACGTGGCCGATGCCGTGGTGTTTCTTGCTTCTGAGGATTCCGAATTCGTGAACGGCCACAACCTCGTCATCGACGGAGGGCTTAACAAGCAGTAGCCGGCTCCTGCAGCGAAACGGATTTCGAGTTTCTATGGATGCTATATTTTCTGCTTTGGCACAGAGAAATATTACTGTAACGTGGACAATGTTCTCGTGATCGAAACAGACAGAAACTAAAGCAATAAGTTCATGTTAACCAACTACTGCACCATTTCTATGCAATTGGAGATTTTCCATATGATGTTTCTTAAAACATCAGGTAGAAATCTGCTTCAGGTACGTCGATAACATGTCTCGAGACGATTCGAATTCTACAAGTATGAACACAGACCCGATGCACGCACTCATTACCCGTACCATATCATCGATATGATTTAGGTAAGGTGCAGATCTCGTGTGTTTTATATCCGGTTCGATCGGTAGATGAACAAGTAATTTACTTTCTGCAATATAGTCTTGCTAGAAAAACGTAGAACGAGAGACCGTAATCTCGAGACAAGAGAATCCGTGCCAGCATTGGAAATGAGAATTACTTAGATTAGACAATGTCTAAGCATGCCGTGCCGGGTTTTGGTGAGGTCGGCAAGCAAGCAACTTGACCTTAAAAGTTCATTAAAGTTCGCAGCTATATTAATAACTATTGAGCTAAGTTCAAGGAACATGTGTGTCATTATCTCATTTTGTAAGGCCAGTCTCAAAGTGAAAAATTATTATATGTGTGTTTAGTTTATCATTCCCAAGGGGTTTTGAGGTATAAAGTCACCCTTGAACAAATGCATATGTTGTTTAGTTCGTTTTTTTTTTTTTTTAGAGAACTTTGTGGAAATGTAATTGCTTTTTGAAAGGCCTTTGGTCCAAAAGAAGCCCGAAAGGTTTTGGAACGTTGCATTTCCGAGATGTAAATGCATTTTTTTTCTTTCGACCTTGCCCTAATTCAATTTTCATAATTCTGAAAATATTGTCGAAAATCTTAACTTTGCCGTCAAAGGCAAAGTTAAATCCCTTAGATTAGCTGTGAATGACTGAGTAATCATTAGCTTATGTTGAATCATCCGTAGCGCCGGTGATCTTACGCATCTTTGAAATGACAAATGAATATCATATGACTTTTGATGCCATAGGCTTGCTCTGTCCCTCCTCGCAATAATCAAAAGTCCAATCTTGCCCACACGAGTTGGGTAAAGCTAAATCTCTTGGATGAGCTGTGAATGGCTGAGTAATCATTAGGTTACGCTGAATCATTCGTGGCGCCGATGAACATACACATTTTTTAAATGACAAATGAACGGCGTATGACTTTTGATGCTACTGATTTGCTCTGTCCCTCCAAGTCCAATCTTGTCCATACGACCTCTCGACCCCTCCAAAAGCCCGCCTTTTCGTGGCCAACAGAGCAGAGTCTCTCTCTCTATCCGATTCACACCATATGGTCCATATGTTTGAGCTTCAGCGACTGGGTTGAAGCAGGAGAGAGAGAGAGAGAGAGAGAGAGAGAGAGAGAGAGAGAGAGAATGGGCATGCAATCGAATCTTGCGGGTCGCCCTTTCTCGACACGTTTGGGTCCGACGCCATTTTCGCCGCCGTCGCGGTGCTCTCCGCAGCTCGATGCTGGTCATTGGGTGGAGAAAACTCTCGGTCTTGGTCTGAATAGACCGGTCGTCGTCGGCGGAGCGGGAGGTAGGAAGCGGAGAAAGAGGAGCGGAAGGTCTGAGATTGTGGTGGCGGCGTCCGGCAATGTGGCGGCGCCGTCCTGGGATAGCTGGATGCCCGACAAGGCTCCGCCGGCGCCGTCTCTCAGCGACATCGCTTGGCCTGCCGCTGGTTAGCATCATCACCTGCCTCGGTCGCCAATTGATAATGTGCTATGAAATGTCCTTGAACGTTGTTTGCACAGGCCTAGTTTGGCTACTACCCTTACTGTTCATTGATGTGGGATTGTTTGATTTAGCGCAAGTGTAAACAGTAATGTCTTGGATAGAAGGAATCGGCATTCTGCATCATCGCTGAGCTTGCACGTAATTTAGGGAATTTCTGCTCTCGATTGAAGGATCACATTATCGTTTGTTAATGCTGTCTTCAACGGATGCAGTAGAAAAGTTCCTTCCTTTTAGTTTCATTCTTCGTTGAGATTTCGAGATTGTACGAAATTGAAATCTGTTGTTGATGCCTGTGAGAAGACAGGAGATGTTTGTTGCTCATACTGCAATGAGGTTAGGAATTTCACTTGGTCCCTTCAAATTGTTAC
The DNA here is from genome assembly GCA_021437795.1 of Rhodamnia rubescens. NCBI lineage: Eukaryota > Viridiplantae > Streptophyta > Magnoliopsida > Myrtales > Myrtaceae > Rhodamnia > Rhodamnia rubescens. The sequence continues at coordinate 4,475,642 of JAILYA010000002.1, read as the reverse complement.
TGAGATGGAAATTAGTCTCATGAACCTCTCCAAAGTCGAAATTACTGGATGTGCTCCGAGTTCTTGTCCATGGCCCTTTTTCTTCATTCTTTCTTGGTTGTTTTTTTTCCATGAGAAATCTCCCTTGTGGACTGTCATATAGGTCCGTTCCATTTGGTCATGCTTGCCATTGTGCAAACAGATGGACGATCTCTCAAATTTGGCGTCTTGTGAAGTAGATTAGATGGAAAGCAAGATTACAAATTGACTTTATAATTTCTTGAGGATTTGTGTCTTTGATTGCTCATTCATTGTTGTTCATTTACATTGCTGAGTCACCTTAACAGTTTGCGACATTTCAGTCATTAAATAATGTTATGCACCAACTCAAATTTGTCTGTGTCTTTTCTGTTGGAGCACGCTATTACAATGACTATATGTGCAGTAATCTGTTATGCGACCTCGAACAAGGTAAGTTTTAATTTTGAACTATCTTGGCGTAATAGGGGCATTTGCTGCAATGGCGATATTTGGAAAGATGGATCAAATTTTAGCACCAAAAGGGATTTCAATGACAATTGCTCCTCTAGGTTCTGTTTGTGCAGTCCTCTTCGCTGCTCCCTCTTCCCCTGCTGCTCGGGTACTCCCTAATCCTCCGTTCCTTTCTTTTAGTCTGTTTGCAAGTGTTTTGTTCTCGAAAAACTAGCGGCATGTGATGAAAAAAGAGACTGATTCTTAGTATCTAATTAACAAAATCTATATTGTAAAGATTGGATTGACAGTTTGTCCACCTTAGTTGAACCTAGAAGAATTACTTTGACACATTCCGGAGATATTATCATTGTCCTGCGGGAATTAGCTACCAACTTTATGGCATAATCCCAAGACAACTCGTGTTCACAATTTCTCAATTTTGAGGACAAATTTGCATTTTCCCTAACAAAGAGAAAGAAAGGTGGCATTCATAGTTTACAAAATTCCAAGTCTGCATTGCGAGGTTTTTTGCTTTTTTGGTCAGACTGCATTGCAAAGTTTGAAAGGTACTTTTATCTTCTTCTATTTGGATTTATCCAATATGAGGAAAATTGCATCGTCAATACTACCCACGAAATCTCTCGATACCCAGCAAAAAGAAAAAAAAAAAACGTGATATCACTCAGGACTATGGTGTCAACTTCGGGAGTGGACCCCTCTCCATATTAATATGCACATTGTTTTCCAGATTAATACCCAATGTGGCACGCTGTCATCTCTCTCTTGATCATCTACTGTGCCAGAGAGAGGCTTCAAGCTGAAAATACATATTGAGCATAGCAAAGTTCTCATGGTGGTGGAATACAATTTAATCACAAAAGATGACTTTGTTTGGTCCTCTCTTCTTCGGTTTGGTATCTTCAGATTTCATTTGAGAATTGCCTAAATTACACCATTTATTTGTTGATTCCCATTATGTATTGGATGATACGTCCCCTGGGTTCTTCCTGCCGGGTCAGAAAACAATCGAGCCTCGAGGAGCCAAAAGATCTCCACGTTACTTTAGACATGTCAAGAAGAACCTGCATTTGGCGATGCATTTTTGTTTCTTGGAAAGATTGGTGTGGTTACAGTTGCCGCATGGCGTGAATTTCTTTCATTTGGACAAGGACTCAATTCTGTTTACCTTCAATGCAGAAATATAACTTGTTCATGGCTCAGATAGGATGTGCGGCCATTGGTGTGCTTGCATTTTCCATGTTTGGGCCAGGTTGGCTTGCTCGGAGCATGGGTCTAGCTGCATCTATTGCTTTCATGATCTATACACGTTCAACACATCCACCGGGTAACCACCTATTTGTGCCCCCATGAGTTCTCATCTCGAGGTACCTCGCATTACATGTGTATTACGTGGATAAATGATAAACCATTTGTATGAACTGAATGCAGCTGCGAGCTTGCCAATACTGTTCATTGATGCTGCCAAGTTGCACCACTTGAACTTTTGGTATGCCGTGTTCCCGGGTGCTACCGGTTGCATTGTGCTCTGTCTAATTGTAAGTCCCTTTCCTCCTTAATCGCTAGTGTCTTCTGAAAATTCGAGGTACTTGGTTGGAAAGCACCCCTTCTAATTTCTTTTGTTCAGGTTGTGTTTTCAAACTTCAGAGGAGCTTTAGATTGCATATTGCCTGCTATAATAGATGATCTTTCACTAAGCGTCCAAGTATATGATATGCATGAGTGATGGAGTATCTGCTTGACTAGAACAGACGGATTTTAAATGGATATGTTGAACACCGTACCTCGGAATTTGGCTAGGCGCACCATGCATCTTTAGATTATCTGTATGTGACCATTACGGACTAGCGATCAACCTCTCTTTTCTTCCCCCTTGATTATTAATTTGCTGCAGCAAGAGATGGTTTGTCTCTTAAAGGAGAAGGTGCAATTCTGACTTGTACATGGAAGACGTATTCTTAACTTCGCGAAGCTAGACCTGCATGGAAAGGAAGACTGGGAAATCTGTACAGAAGCTTTTATACCTAAATCGACTCGATTCCAGCCCAGAGAAAAGCCCCCGCCGAGGCTCGTTCAGTCAGCAACAGAAGGCAAGTTGGTGTTTTGCATTGTCTGTGCAGATTATAGATGATGGGGCAGACGATGTTGTAAGTGAGGCGAATGACCTCCTCTGGCTCAATTCATGAGTTTCTCTGATGAATGCAAATTGGTGTAGTGAGTGTGAACTTTGAACTCGTAACTAGTTTGTCCTCATTCCACGGGGGCCCCCTCGCCGTCGATCTCTACATGTGGGATGCGAACAATGCCGAGCCGGTTGTACACTAAGAATGTGCATTGTGCCGTTGCCAGTTTCATGTCCGGTTATACTTTGAATTTGTTATAAATTTAGAATTTTCGGTACTTATAGCTAATTTCAATCTGAACAAATTTCATTAGTTAAAGGGAAAATTTCAAAAAAGAGCTCAAAATGCCTTTATTTTCTATAATGAGGACTTTGAAATTGATCTTATTTTAAATAATGGAAAAATTTCACATTATTTAACAAACAAAGAGTTTGAAAAGTAATCTTTATCAATCTCAAAAAAAAGCTGAGTCACCAATTAATAGAGGTATTTTAATCATTTAATAACTTTTTGTTATTTGTTTTTTCCTTTTTTCAGTTTAAAAAAAAACTAAAACTGAAAAAAAAAAAAAAAAGGGTGAAAACACAGGCCTCCTGCCTGTGGCCGCCGCTCCCAACGCCCACCGCCGCGGGCGGAAGGGGGGAGGGGCCGCGGGGTTGGTGGGGTGGTTGTTTGGGGTCACCGGCGCCTCCCTGTGATAGCGAGATTGGCTCGAAGTTGCTTGTGGTTGGAAAACCCTGGCGGGCCTGTGTTAAAGACGATCTCAACCGTCGATTGAGTGGCGGATTAGCCGACGTGTCGAAACGATTTAGCCGTCCGTAGGCCGAGTTTTAGATCAGATTTTCAGCTTAGGAAAACACGTGCTCCGCCGATCCCGACCGTACGCGTGTCTCTTTGCTGACATCCTCGAAAAAAGGCGACTTTGAGATGGTCGGTAGGTAATTCATGGAAAAAGGACCCGACACTTGGCGTCGCGCAAATGGGCGGTGGCGGTATGCCGTTTGGGTAAAGTCACATAAGCCTCTAGCGTATAATCTTTCATTTCCAATCTTTTGACTTTTTTTTTTTCGGCCTTTATGATACGTTGACTCCAAGTTAAATCAGCATGAGGAATATTTATGCAATTTCGGATACATTTATTTCGCGAAAACGAATAATTTTAAAAATATTTTTAAAAAAATAGCAAGAATATTATTTTCGTTATAGTATTTTTAATTAATTAATTATTTCAAGAAATTTTTATTGAGAAATTTTTTTAAATAATTCGAAACAAATACGAATCTTGGTCTCGATTACAAAGGAGTACAAGTTCAGCCTCTAATGGTGCATGATGTGCAGAATCAATGACATTGTTGACCAACCGAACATTGGCAGCCTCTTTGCCAATCCCCAATTCTCCAATGTCTTCATGACAAGACTTGCTTCTTCCTCTTATATTCATCAGAAAATTGGTCGACAATCAATAATGATCATCAAAGTCAACTCTTGTTCCGTAGAAAAGTTTCCTCGACAGTGCTTGCCACTAGGAAAGGATCAAAATCTCCGAGGATGGGTCGGATCGGGAGAACTTGAGAACATATCTGCATATTTTGCTTATCGAAAGAGACGTTCACTGAGATTGAGAGCTTCATCACATCTTGCTGATCAAGCTGATGAAAGAGAAACTCTTCCTCCTTCTAAGGCTAATTACGGATGTGGGTCGCCCCGTATTCGTCTCTAGGTTGTCGGGTTCAGCCCGTCGCACCGTCGATCTCTGGTTTTCGAGCTATTTTCCGGGGCATGAAGGTCTCGCTGTGTTGACGGTCCGGTCCATTGCCGGAGCTCCGAGATGAATTTGCAGATCACAGTAAAAACACCATTGGTCTAGCAAAAGCGGGAACGCGCTCGAGATTATATTGACCAACAAGGTTTTCATTATTTAGATTTACACAGAGAACAGGAGATCCCATTGAAGGAATCTCCAAGAAAAGGCAAACAACTTAAGAAAAGGAAATCACCACAGGTTTGAATTCCTGAGGAAATTCAGCTACAGCAGTTGGACAGATGCTAGCCTATTGGTGAGGCTTATTGCATGCTACAAGAAACAGGGGAGTGACGGGAGAGACGTCTGAGACGCCCTCAGTATGGCCAAGACCAGAAGGCGGGATCTTCAGCATGAAATCCAAAGTTGCACGAATTCGCAGGGGGGACAGCGTAATCGCTGCCTTCGAGCTTCGGGTAGATGCCCGCGGGCAAAAGTGTCTTGCTCAAGTTATCTTCTTCGTCTTGAGATAGGTCCGACTGGTCGGGTTCGAAAGCATAGGAAGAATCGCCGGGCTCCAAGAGCGAAGAGTGGCCGGCGTCGGTGTAATGCGGGCTTTCGGAATCGAACATGTCGCTCTTCACCGAGCAAATATCTTCCGGCCGGCATGTGGGAAAAGGAACTCTAGACACTTCGTCCTCGGAGACAGAATCAGCAATGGGGTTCTGGGAAGGCCCTTGAGATGATTTGCTGAACGACTCGGAGCTCTCCTTCTCCTTTCCCTTGTGGAGCAGCTTGTCCGTGAGGTTAAGAACCTGGTGAAAGCATTCATCAGTTCATCGAAATTTTCGCCAGAACCAGAGTTTTTAGAGGGTTTGAATGCAGAAAGTAGTTTTGTAACTTATCAAGATCCCGACCTCCGCTTTCAGATCATTCCTCTCCTGGACGAGAGCGTCGTAGTCCGACTTCAGGGAGTTATAAGAAGCTTGCAAAGCTTCATAATCCTTCTCTAGCTGCTTTGTCTTCCACCGTGCACGGCGGTTCTGAAACCATATCGCCACCTGTCGTGGCTGCAACCCAAGGTCTTTCGCCAACTGGGTTTTGCGATCCGGCTCGAGCTTGTTCTCCGCTTCAAAACTCTTTTCGAGAAACTGCACCTGCTCAACGGTTAGGCGCCTCTTCTTTTCAGGCTGATGGAAGTAGTCCTCCAGGTCGTCTTCACCGTTTTCATCGTGATCCATCGACCGGAAAAACGGTCTGCTCAATCTGTTTCCCCTGTGAGCATCTTCGAAGCTGAGCATGGCTCTTGGACCTATTACCACAATACCATGTCAGTGAGGTAGTGTCCTGTAACGATCATTGACCCACTAGAAACTACATGGTCCTAATCACAACTCATTCCGGAAAATAAATAGACCATTCTCCACAAGAAGCCGTACATGCCGAAGAACAATTCTTGAATCTATACTGGTGGATCAGTTGCATCTGCACAGTCTTACACTAGTCTATGTGTTCTATTTCACCAAATGATTGTCCACCATATGAACTCACAGGAGAGAGAGAGAGAGAGAGAGAGTACCCAGAAAAGGAGAAGACCCAGAAAGGAAAAAGGCATCAGAAGGAGGAGGGGAGGGGCCCTTTGGTGCTGAAGCAGAGTCGTCATAGCTGAAGCCGAAGCACCGCCCGCCATCAGCAAAGGTTGCAAAAAAGAAGAAAAAAGGGGGTTCTTGGTCAAAGTCTCACTCAAGCTGCGTCCATGACAGCGGCTTCTTCAGACGATCAGCTCTTTCTTGTTTCCCTCCGCGTCTCTGTTGAAGGTGGAGAATCTAAGGCTTGTGGCGAAAGAAGCTGGTGATGATGATCTCTGTGATGTGAGAAGTGTGCGAACACCGGCTGCTCACACCCATCACTCAGGAGGACAGAGAAACAAGAATTGAATTATCTCAGGTTGGACACAGAGAGAGAGAGAGTTTTGGTTCTGAAACGGCGATGAATCTTAGTGCAGAGTTGGAAAAGAGGAGAGGAGCTCCTTCTTCTTTCTCTCTCTGTTTACAGGAGGAAGAAGAAGAAGAACAAGAAGAAGACTCTCTTGATTCTTGATGGTGGGGGTTAATATAGTTTCTCTCTTTTTCTTATTCTCCTCATAGTGGAGAGTGAGGTCGTGTTTACCATGATGCCCTTGTTTAATCTTTGTGCAAGCTACAAACACATGAACTTACGAGCATAAACCTTCTTAATATGTATTTCTTTTATTCTTGAAGGGTAATTGCAAAATACCAAAAATATTATATCGAAAAATCAAATTTTTCTGTTCAGATATTACAGTAATTAAGGTTGATAAACTGCGCTAGAATGTAATTTATTCTATTACCCGATCAATCATTGCGTTACAACTTTTTCGATAGCTCGAGGAGGTCCATTAGATAAGAATTTCTAATTCGATCCCTGAGAATCAAGAATCGTGTGTCCATTGCAGTTCATTAAATTACCAATGAGTCGTTGATACGATAATTCATGGCTGTCGGTACTTTTTCATGATTCGCCGCACTGCAGATAATTTGGTTTTAAAAAAAACTCATTATTAATATGATATCAGACAAATGAGAATCATGATAAGAAGTTTTCTTGAATCTGGAAGAGAAGACTAGAAAAAAATTGACTCCCCGTCTTTGTCCTTGCGAAATAAAGGACCATATGTCTAGAGAAAAAGGACAACATTGAGTTGCGAAAATCAATATCTCCTTAAGACTGGGAAAAAAAAACCAATTTCCTCATATGGTGATGCAAAATCAAATCTACTCTCATATTATGTAGGGGGTAAATTCATCAAAGTGTGGGGACACGAGGGGTCTCTTTGCAAGCACTCAAACACAACAGGGGCAAATGGGCAAATTCGATAAATTGACAGAGAGGCAGATGGAGATGACAACGAGGCTAAGGAAGAAAACAAAACCCCCAAAAATATAATAAAATTAAAAGAGAAAAAAACTGAGAATCCTGTCCAATCAGTCACTATTCAAGAAGGAACAGGTGGCAAGGCTCCCCATAATATAAAAACCCAATTTCAACTTTTTTAAAATTAATGAGAAATACAGGAAAATATTTTTTTTTTGGTATTTAGTGCTCGGTATGTAAAGTGGTAGACGGGGGGCGGGAAGGCCAGTCAGGAGCCGACAGGTGACTCGCCGCCGTTTGACCCGGCGATTCCCATCCCCAACTCAGTGGGGCCTCGGCTCGGCTCGGCTCGGCTCGAGGGGCATAGAAGGGCCCCACCGCTGGGCCACGTCAACGTGCTCCGGGGCCCACCGCCTCTCTCTCTCTCGCTCTGACTTGGCTCGTCGCAGGAGGAAAGCGACGCGAGAGACGACGCCCACCCAAATTGATATGCGGAGTTGGCCTTCGATAGAGGCCATCAGTGGACCCCACCCTTTTGGCCTCGGCCTCAAGTTTAACTTCGTCTCGCCTCTGCTTATCGCCGTCTCTCCACTCCCCACCATTCGATTGCTTCCACGATACCGATTCCTAATTTCATGGATCGAGATAAGACGCGATGTGAAATTCGGATGAACGGATCGTATCCTGGCATTATTCATGTTCGAAGATATCGCCCGAAGAAAGTATATCTGTGCCAATTCAATTTTAAATCTCCCAATTTAATTAATTTCATATCTCGAAAGAGGAATATACAAATACGTCAATTCAAATTTCAAGCTTTCGATTTGGCCAATTTAATCATGAACTTCGATCGAGAAGGGGGCATACCTTTGCCAATTTAATTATAGACCTTTTGATTTGGCCATGTTAATCCTAACGTTCTTGGTAATTTGTTAATCTAATCAATCCGGCCAACCTCGATCGGAATTTAAAGACGTGGATGTCAGCCGTCCGACGTAACCTGACACGTAGATAATTTTTCATTTAGGAACACGGTTGGCGATGCGAAACCCAAACAGATCGGTCACGTGAACTTTCGGGAGTGGCGTGAATGAATGGTCGATTGTGGAAGTGCGACGGTCCCGGTCACTTTCGTGCATAACCTATGAACGGCGAATACTCTTGTCTCTGACGTGTCCTACCAACGATGATCTTGAAAAGCCCAGTGAGATTAAAGTAGTCTATGTATTGGGCTTGATGTGATCCACAGAAGGCCCAAAATCTTGTCCACGAGGCCCAACAGGAGAAATTTGCAGGGAAGGATTTTGAGGCAACCGCAAAAAATGCACTATAGCCTAATCAAGATGCTTTGGACGGACACGAATTACCAACACGGTTATGACATGCTAAACTGAATTGCCAGTGACACTGAAGACCAAACCAAGCTTGGCTCACTTGATGATTTTCCTTTTGTCGCCGTTTCTCTAATGTGCCGATGAGATTCTCTAAGTGCTCCCTCAATGTTACATCGATTGATTCTAAGGGCTTGTTTGGCAACGATTCTCGACTATGTTCTCCCCGGAATAGAAAACGGTGAGAAATCTATTTGGTAACGTAAATGAGAGCCTTCTCGCTTTACTCGGTCTTATTTCTCAAAAGTGATTATGAAATAAAAAATCGAGAGAGAAGAGGAGAAGAGAGTCATCTTTCGTAACGGAGAGGGGATGTAAAAACTAACGGGGAGAGAGAGATGGGAAGTTTAAAAAATTTTGATAGGTGGGACCCTACAGGGCGGCTAGAACTGAATGGAGTAACTTATTACTGATTTGACAAGATTGGCCTCCCTAATAACAAATTTAAAGTTTCCATTTTTAAAGAGGTAATTCTAGTGATTACCATTGAGGCAATTAAGCAAAGCAAAGATAGAAGCATGCCAACGTCACTCACTAAAAAAGAAGAGAGGCTGTACAATTTTTTTTTTTTTTTCAAAAGAGAGATGTTGTACATTAATCGACACTTTTTACCATACAAAATTAAACTACAGTTACTAATAATGATAGAAGAGTTAAAAAAGACTTGCTATTATAGCTCGTTTCAACGGATAATTTGTGTTGCAAGTTTCAATTGCGAATCAAAGAGACCTCCGTGTATTATCGTCGGTTTCTACGAACATTCGATCCACATTTTATCACATCATTTTCAACTATGCTCGATGAAAATGGGGAGCGAGTGCTAAGCCGGGTCGCTTTCGGGAAGGAGTCTACTCTCTCCGACTATATTGTTTAAAGAATCATGAATAATTAAGATAGGTCGTAAATTACCCTTTGAATTCGTAAACATTTCCACTTTGTGGGTTCTAATTCATCAATAGCCATCACTCGTTTTTTCTTACAATTAGTAATTAGCCATCAAGAAAGGTAATGAACCAACCAGCACAGTAAAATGCCATGAATTGTTGTAACTAGTACATGTATCAAACGTAGTAAACTAAGGTCTAAAACCTAGAATTATTTCCCACCATTGATGACCACCAAACGCCACCGGAACCGACACCTTCTAACATAAGGCCCGGTGACCCCCGTTAGGGGTCGCCCGAAGTCGCTCAAGCCCGACGACCCCGTGCTCGACATCGCCGGGCTCGCGCGACTCTGTTGCGGGCATCGCCCGAAGTCGTCCCAGGCCCGACGACCCATTTTCGGTGTCTCCGATGTCGGTGGTCGAGGCTCGACCTCTTCTTGTGGTCGCTGGTTGAGGTGCGACTCTCCCTTGGTGGTTGCACAACCATGTGGTCGCCTGACGTTGCTAGTTGAGGCGTGATGTCCCTGATGGTCGCTGTTTGAAGGTTCTGTGAAGTGTGTAGTTGCTTGATAGGCGGTGGCAGCGCTGTGCTACATCTTTGAGTCTATTTTGAATCTTTCTTTGACTTGTTTTGTGTCATTTGGGGACAAACATATGTGTTTTTGAGTCAGCTTTGCTTTCTAGTTAATGGCTATCAACAATCTGAGGTCTCAATTCTCTGGGAATTTTGGCGTGGCTGCTGCTGTACTTGAGGACAGCAGAGGAATATTGCGGTGATGTTGCACGTGTTGGTGCTGATTTGTGGGTGAGAATGTGGTGAGTCATGGCTGTTGGTTGTGAATTGGATTGTGGGGTCTCGGCTGTTGATTCTGGAGTCCGGGCTATTGGCTGTTGATGTTGGATTTTTTTTTCCTCATTTATGTGAGGTTGAAGGTACTGATTTAGGATGCACATAATAATCATTCTATTTCTCTGTTTTTGTTCCAAACTTATTTTTGAAATAGGTTTTGAATAGAAGTTTGTTTGGCTATGTAATTTTATTTTTATGTTTCTAGAACAAATTTTTGTTCCAAAAATATATTTGAAAGAGAAATGAGAAGCTAAAAATTGTAGATTTTATGTTCCAAAAATAGAAATGAGATATAACCTACTGTAGCGCTTCATTTTTTTCTCAAGTCCTTGTCGCATTTTGTCTATTGCCCTTCCTTTGTCTGTTACTACCCACCATTGCCAATACATGCCCATCGCCGACCCCCGCTATCGGCCGCCGACCATCGCCGCCTAATATTGCGACCCCCCCGCCAATCGCAAAACTCCGCCGGCCACCTTTGCCCACCGTGGCCCACCGGCCGCATGGTCGGTCGTTGACCTCTGTCGGTCGCCGTAGACCTCCGTCGCCTATCTCGCCATTTTCCACCGCCACCCTATTCGTTGTTGCCACCACTGCCATGCGACCACGCGCCCGCCACTGCGACCACCACCCTCCACCTTTGGAGTAAAAAATAAATAATAATTTTTATTTTTAAAAAGTACATAATATTTTTAAAAATAAAAATTATTTTTCAAAGAATTTAAAAATTTTAAAAATGAAGTAGAAATTTTTTGTAGAAGATTTTGTGTTAATAATGTTCCAGTAAGAAATTTTCAACCGTTATCAAATGAATTTCTATTCTAGTAATATAAATTTTATGTCGTTATGAAACGTGTTTTTTTGCCCAAAAACTCATACGAAACTAGAAATAGAAGCATCTATTTCTAGCCGTAAAATGATTTCCGAAAATAGAATGGTTATCATAAGCGCCATTAGTTGGTAATTAGAGGTGTTGTGATAGTTTGTGGAGTTTTGTTCTTAATTTGGTGGGAGTATTTGATATCTAATTTACTAGTCCTAAGATTGTTGTGAAGCTTGGGCTATGGCGGAGGGCAAAGGAGTAGTGACTAAGATCATGTTTGCATCCTCTTGTCATTTGACAAAGGAAAATTTAGTTAGTGCTACCAATTTCCAGCAATGGAGGAGAATTGTGGCGGTGGTATTGACCGGAAGAGAGCAACATCATCATCTAATAGGTGAAAGATCTAATGGTGATACAAAATGGGATACCATAGATGCTTAGAATTCTTGGGCAAATGTGAAATTCTATGGAATCTCATGTTGCTTGCCTTGGTTACACATGTTACTACGAGTTAAGGATTTGTGGGATTATTTGAATGCTCTTTACTCTAGACAAAATAATTTTTCAAGGATCTATGAAGTTTTTCGGGATTTCTTTAGAGCTAATAGAAAGTGCTAGCCTCTTGCTCAAATTTTTGCTGATTTTAAAAGAATGCATGAGGAGCTTAATTATCTTTTGCCTATTATCTCTAGGTTAAGAAGATGCAAGAGCAAAGGAAAACAATTGGCTGATATGAGATTTTTGGGAGCATTAGGACCAGAGTTTGATGCAAGTCGTTCACAAATTCTTGAAGGAAACATTGTGGCTTTACTAACGGAGACTTTTTCTCGTGTCTTAAGAGTTTCATGTGAATTATCTAAGGATAGATTCTCCACAAGTGATAGTTCATCCTTGACAACCCAAGGGAACCGTCCTCCTTGACAACCCAAGGGAACCGTGCCGGTAGTCGAGGTCGTAGTGGTGGTTGTACTGGTGGTAGTAGACGTGGTTTCAGTAGTGGTGCAGTGGCCGTGGGTTTGGTAGAGGCTAACCACAGTCTTCTTTGAGGACTCTCTTGGTTAAGCATGATCTTTTCTTTTGGGCGCTTTTTTCTTGAGCGGTAGATGGCCATAATTTTGTGGTTGAGATTTGCTAATCCCCATGACACGGCCTATTCCTAGACCCACTCAAGAACCGGGATCAGATCGGTTCTCGGATGGGTCCAGGACTAGGTGGGTGGTTCCGATTCCACAAACCGGGAACCGGCCCATTGAAAATCGATCACCTTTAATTGGCATAAGATATTCAACTCAAATTAAAATATAATAGTCTATTTAATTTGTTCGACTTGAAAGAAGACTATCCGTGTTATTTGATGACGTGAGTAATTATATTTTAATTTGAGTTGAATTTCTTACATGGATAATTCATGTGTAACTCTTTTTTGGTCCACTATTCAAACATACAGGATTAAAAGCCAAATCAACAAATTTCATTAAATTGAATTAATGAAAAGACACCACTAAACATTTTCTTATAATTCAAGAATTGAATAGAAGATGTACCAAAAATTCAGTGATCGCATAGAACAAATTAAAAATTCGATGACGACACTGCACATAGAACTAAAGTTTAAAGACTAATACGTTTTTTTTTTTGTCAAAACTTATTAAACCGACGTTTTACATAGGGGCAAAGCTCTAGGACCATTCATGCCATTTTCTCTACAAATTCCACGTCTTTCGGCGTTTAGCACATTTTCATAATGTTATGGAGCAAGGCGTCCGCGTCCACCCGTGCAATCGCCACAACCATATGTCAAGATTCAAAACAATTTCTTCATTTCCATCCCAAAATGGCTACTCTTTTGCCCACGTGGATCAAGCAATCTCCCAAAAGACAGCTCTGGTGGTGGCGGCGGCGGCAGCTAATCTCTGTCAATCAAAAGCCGAGATCCATCTTCCATCCCTATCTCGAACTATGTAGAACCGACACGATACAGACACGGAACACAACACGACACGATACGTCGATACGGGATTTTTCAAAACTAGAAAATCTCGACATACTAGGACATGTTTATTATATGTACATGAAAAATTACACAAAAAAAGGAGTTCTAAAATGAATTTACACAAAAATAATGATTCACCGTTTGTTAATATCGATATTTTGAATTGAAAAATTCAATTACATTTCACCATCAAATATAGCGAGAAGTCATTGACGCAAACACCTTTGGATAAACGACACTGAAAATATAGGGGCTGGTGTTCTACAAGCTCACATCATTCTCATGGAAGACAAAAATGCAACCAAAGTGGGAAGTGGCAGCACAAATAACTGTGTGCGACTGTCTTGAGGGGGGGGCAGGGTAAAAGGAAATCAAAAGGAGGAGAGAGAGAGAAAAGAGTGGATGTGACACATCACTAACACTAATATTTTTTCCTGTTTGGGAGCAGTGGTTGCAGAAATGGCAGAGGCGAAGGTGAAGTCGCCCTCACCCTCGTCTCTTTGCTCTTTCCCTCTCCCTCTCTCCTTCACTAGCCACTGCTTTTTCCCTCTCTTTCTTCATTTCATCATATCCCTAAACCAAACAGACCCTCCACATTCTCTCTCCGTCTTTTCTCTCTGCCTACCCTCCATCGAGCCCACTTTCGTTCACATTCTTTCTTCATTTCTGACTTCGCATCGATCTCTTCCTCGCTATCTTCCTCGGCGGTATGCTGGACATGGGCATTTCTGTTAGATCCTGTTATTTGCAATCTTGCTTTCACCACCATCATCTTCGCTGCGAGGCCTTGAGGGGAGCGATAGAGTCGAGAGCAGTGCGAGACGACGGGATAGAGACATAGAGGAGGGGTCGCGAGAGCAAAGTAAGAGAGAAGATGTCGTGTTTCTTATTTTGACTTCAGTTTTTACCCTTAAAAGGTTAAAACTTTCTTACCATATCCTCCAACACGCGAGTCCTTCGCGTGTCCGAGGCCTATCGGACACCGACACGTGTTCGACACGCAAAAATTGCGCCGAAAGGCGTGTCCGTGCTACATAGATCTCTAATGAAGACTGATTGAGGCCGACTAACCTCTTCGAGAAGGGAAAGAGCACGTGAGATTGATCCTTTTGGTCACGAAAATTGGCAAGTCAGCGAGTTTGTCATTGCGAAAATGAAAGAAAACTGTAAAAAAAAATCTTAACCATTTCAATCGTGTCAATATAGTTCTTAACCCTTTTTTTTAAAAAGATCTTATTCATTGATTATGATAATATTTGAGATGTACATAGAATGCTTTCAAGCTCCCTAATAACTACAGAAAAAAAAAAAGCAGATAATGGAAAACAAATAACAAAATAAATTTTGCAACTAGAAGCACACTATAATCCTTCAAGAATAGATCTATCATCATAAAATTTCGACGGTCGATTACAGGATTCGGTGATGAACACACATCGAGACTCCTACACTAATTGCGACGGTATGCGGTGCGAGTCTAAATTCGACGTCCCAATCACCATCGCCAAGCAATAATACCAACGTCGGTATGTTGAAAGAGAACGGATCAAATACTTATAAAGAACTTCTAGATCTATATCTAAATATAGTTCAAGAGGAAAAATTTCTAGATCTAGACCTAAATCTAAATCGAGAGAGGAGAGCGGTATAATGTGGAGGAGTATATTGACCGACGTCACGAGCATCCTCATCAATGGTTGTCGACTAAACAAATGGTTGAACTATTCTCCACATTTCACCCAAGATTAGTTACAGAAAATTATTCACACTTACAAATTCCCAAAACATAATGGGAGAGAAAAGAAAAGACAAACCAAGTAAGATCAACCATAGAAAGATAGAAATGGTTTTTTTTTTGGAGAGATGGGGGCGGGGGCGGGGGAAAGGGGAAGAGGGGGGAGGACTCTCTCCTTGGAATTTGAACGGTGGCTAGGGTTAGGGGTGGGGGTGGAAGGGAGAGAGGGAGGGAGAGAAATGCGGAAAGCAATTAGTTCTTAATTTTTTGACGATTTGTTAATTTAATTTTTAATCTTTTGATAATTTATCAATGTAGTCATTCTGTCCAAATATCCAAATAGTATGTGTGAGACTAAATTAGCAAATTTTCAAAAGATTTAGGATTAAAGTGATGTAATTGAAAGATCTATAATCAAATTGATAAATCGTCAAAATGTTCAAAATTAAATTGGTTCGATTGAAAAATTTATAGCTGAATTGGTCTTATGATAGATTTAGGGCTTTTTGGGCAAGTTATCTTGAGCCCACACCCGTCTCGAGTATTTGAGTGCAATTCCAAAAGAAGGAAAGCCCACCACAACACACTGAGACTCCATACGGGATCATTGAAGCAGGCGGTGCGTTTCTACCCCACGGCACTACTACGCTGACCCATGTTGCTGTACCGACACGGGAAAAAAAAAAAAAAAAGGAGAGACAGTGGGTACCGCTCTTTTTAACTGTCCTCAAAGGGAGTTTCTGTCTTGAGACTTTGATCCAACTTCTGGTCTGGTTCTTGCTTGGTGAGCTAAATTCCTGAAATTTGGACTCAAAGAAACTTAGAAAGCTTCTGAATTTTGTAGAAGTATCTCGCGGTTTAATTTTGATCGCACACCGAATTTCACGGAAGCTAATGTAGACTCATGCGGCTGAGGATTACCATGTGAGAACAATGGGTTCTTACGCAGCGAATCAAATCGGATTCATCCAAATAGAATCATTGGTAACCCCTAGCCACCCAAGACTTAACCCCACCATTTTGGTTGGGAAGGTTCTAGTTCCATCCTCAGCAAAACATTGACAGAGACAAGACAAAGCAGCCTGAGTCCCCTGACCCTTCTTGCAACATCACTAACAAAACAAGACAATAACTAAGTTGCCTTATGGAACTGTTTACCGTTTTGTGTTCTTTTGTTTCTGGTTGTAGTTTTTTACTGCTTCAGATAAAGCACAAGAGAGAAGAACTAACCGGTTTTTCGATACTCATGTGTTTAGATGGGCGGCGGGATAGGCACTGATCCGTCTCTTTCAGCTCGCAGCCAACCAATGGGGGAGCGCAATTAGATGGATCCAGCACCACCATGTTGCTTCCAATCGAATTGCATCCACATGTTTCAAGCATCAGGGGAAGGAGGGAACTGCAGATAACCTGAAAGGGAAATTAAAGTACCAGTCAGGAATCCACCATAAAGAGAAGAGGCCACTAAATAGATGAGTCTAGTAGCAAGAAGAAGCATCTCCATGGAAAGCTCAGCAAGTGTACCTGAACAGACAAACAAAGTGAGCTCCGACAGACAACATCGTGGATCTGGGAACCTAGAAATTTTGTGAGGAAATGGTACCAATGGACACTAAAGAAGGAAGCCTAATATTTAGAGCAAATCCTTATGGCCTTCACATATTGAATCTGAGGAATGAGGACTCTGCCATGTCGTGTAAGGCACGAGAATAGTGCAGATGATACTCGGTCGATATCTGATGATACTTGGTTCACAAGCTTTGGGGTCTTCTGGAGCAGTTACTAGCGCCGTGGCTCGAGCACAACCGGAGAGGCGGTGCATGTGCATGTGAACGTGATGTGGGTGTGGGACACACTGGAAAAAGCCATAAATTAGCACTATCATCAGCAAAGCACCATGATCTGCACCAATCATCAAGCAACTTGCTCATGTAAGGTTCTTATCAACCTTAAAAATCCATTTCGTTTTGATGCCTGCACAAATCGTTAACGCATCATCAACCACCAATCGAAACTTATGAATAGAACCTAAACATCAACACCTCTTTGACTTTGAACCTGAGCTATCGCGCAGACAATTTGATAGCATAACTGGTATGCACCACCAAATAGGCAATGCCTTTAAAACTTCAGCAACGCATGTGCATGCGGGCATGAAGTGCAGGTACAATCCTTCAGTCAAGAAGGGAGCACAAAGAATGTGCTTGTGGGAGCATTTGTTCCTAAAGATGCCGCCTTTTTCTCTCTTTATCTTAAAAGCAAAACAAATCAGAATCAGCAAGAAGAATAAGGTGTCGTCTTCTCAAGAGTCTAGATCTTTCATCTCAGGTTTCACCACCATTTTCTTAGTCTATAAATATGAGCCGAACTGTCAATGCTTGAATTATAAAAAGCACTACTCAAGAAAATTCAAATGAAAGGGAGAGAAATGGTGTGTCTCCTTTTGTTTTCCTGTTCCCTCCCTCCATCCATAGTCCTCAAGTTCCCAGCATACTTGATTCATATTCTTGGCTACTTCTTTTACACAATATCATAATATATATATGTAATAAACAGTTTCATTGACTATCAGGGCAATATGCACCAGAGTGAATTGGAAGGATATGTAGATTGGACTATTGGAGGAACAGACCTGCACTTGTAGATCGTCATGGAGGCATGGTGGCTGCCTTCTTTGTCTTGGGTAAGCGGTCAAATAACTACGGAGAGATAATTTTTTATCTCATCCTGTATATCAAGAGTATAACAGGAGTTAGTGTTGTTCATTTGAGGAACTTAGTTGTGGAGGTGCTGGAGAATTTAGCATACCTGGCCAATGCAAGCAACCTTGTGGTCTACCTGACAAAATTCATGCATTATTCGCCATCCAGTTCCGCCAATATTGTCACCAATTTCATGGGGACAACTTTTCTCCTCGCTCTCCTTGGTGGCTTTCTAGCAGATGCTTACATTACAACCTACAAAATATACCTGATGAGCGTTGCAATAGAATTCTCAGTAAGCATCTTTCAAATCTTCTCATGCTTCCCTTTTTCTACCAATGGAATTCACCAGTTTATTCAGATTTTCTCTTGTAGCACTCTTTTGTGGTTGATGAGCCATGACAAGGTGTTAGATCATAATCAATCCCCATCAACTATCTTCACGCAGAAACCATCTATTAGAACTCATCAGAAGGTGAATAATCCTCAAATTCCTGTCGAGATGCACCAGATGAATACTAACATCATCTGATGCGAAGAACATGCAGAAACTCAATGCTGGTCCTAAGCCAAAGGAATTGGTTAAGTTTTCGAAACCCAATGGTGTTAGAAATGTAGAACCGCTTAACTATATTCCTGCTAATATCAACTGGACGTCTCATGTCTCTATGGACATGAGATTCAACTAGAAAAAGAAAAGAGAGAAGCTCAACTGTGATATGGAACCACATGAAGATGAAGAAGGTCACAAACTCCATCATGATGTCCTGAATGATGTTTCTTAGCATCTTTTAGAGGCTCTTCTCTTTCATCAAGGCAAAAACCCGAAGGGATTGGGAAATGGTAATAATGACAATCTCCAGAGGCCATAGCGCATAGAGTACGACAAAACGACAAAAATGAAGAATCTGCTTTCATCTCTATGCTTGAGGCACAGGAAAGTGACTCCCTCTGATTCTTAGACTCCGGCTGCTAAATGGTTTCTATGGAAATTCCGGAATCCTAAGTTGCTATGTACTTATGGTGACCAAAAGAAAGAATCTACATTCAGCTTTGTGCTCTGTACCCTTACTTTGAAACTCTACTCCTGCAGGACTTCTGACTAGTTCAATGTTATCTAGCGTTTTATCGGTAATTGACAGCCAAAGGAAATTTTGATGTTATCACCATCAAAATCTTACTAGTGTTGAATAGCACAGGGGTTGCTAGTCCTCACAATTCAGGCTCCCATACCTTCATTAAAAACACCAAGTTGTGTTTCAGCCGGCGTCCATTCTTCGTGTCAAGAGCTTGTTGGTGCAAAAGCAGTGATATTGTTTGCAGGCCTCTATCTGGTGGCTTTAGGAGTTGGTGGGATAAAAGGCTCACTACCTCCACATGGAGCTGAGCAATTTGACGAGACTACCCCAGAAGGCAGGAAGCAGAGATCAGCCTTTTTCAACTATTACATTTTCAGCCTCTCTTTTGGGGCCCTGATGGCTGTCACCTGTGTGGTTTGGATTGAAGACAACATAGGCTGGCAGTGGGGCTTCGGGATATCGGCTGCAACAATTCTGATCTCCATCCCAGTTTTCCTCCTCGGTTCTTCTACCTATCGGGTCAAACACCCACAGGAAGCCCCATCACAACCTTGTTCAAGGTAATTTACACGTCTTTATAACACAGTACAAACCATACGGACTACAAGCCACACATAAGGAATGACAAACCAAATTTTTCCTGGTGTCCAATAGGTGCTGGCAGCATCGATCTTTAACTCTTGCAAATCTAGGAAACCAACAGGTGCTGTTGTAGTGAGCATGGCAACAAGCCCATCTCACAGTGAGCCAGAGGATGCAGAAGCCGAAGGAAAGGAGCCAAGTCAGACCCTGACAGTACATCTTGGATTCCTGAACAGAGCAGCAATGAAAAATCCGAGCTACCCGATGCTCCAATGCACCGTAAGTCAAGTGGAAAGCGTCAAGACGGTGATAAAGATTCTCCCGATCTTCATGTCGACCATAATTCTGAACTGCTGCCTCGCCCAACTCTCGACCTTTTCAGTCCAACAAGCAGCCACCATGAACACCAAGCTAGGCTCCCTGAGAGTCCCACCGGCTTCCCTCCCCATCTTCCCAGTCCTCTTCATGATGATACTAGCACCAGTCTACAACCACCTAGTCATACCATTTGCAAGGAGAATCAACAAAACCGAAATGGGCATCACTCATCTTCAGCGCATTGGGACAGGGTTAGTTCTGTCCATCGTGGCAATGGTGGTGGCAGCTTTGGTCGAAGTCAAGAGAAAGAAAGTCGCCGCGGAATCCGGGAAAATAGATTTTGCGGGACCACTGCTGATCACATTCTTGTGGATAGCACTGCAATTCCTGTTCCTGGGATCAGCCGACCTATTCACACTGGCGGGCATGATGGAGTTCTTCTTTACAGAAACACCGCGAAGCATGCGGTCCTTGGCCACAGCTCTCTCCTGGGCATCATTGGCCATGGGCTTCTACCTGAGC
Source organism: Rhodamnia rubescens (assembly GCA_021437795.1). Taxonomy (NCBI): domain Eukaryota; kingdom Viridiplantae; phylum Streptophyta; class Magnoliopsida; order Myrtales; family Myrtaceae; genus Rhodamnia; species Rhodamnia rubescens. The sequence goes on along the minus strand of JAILYA010000002.1, from coordinate 4,455,531 downwards.
TCAGCACTCGTCTCCATAGTCAACAACATCACCGGCACATTTTCTCCGACGCCTTGGATGTCCGGCAGCAACTTGAATCGCTACTGCCTGGAGGGGTTTTACTGGCTGCTCTGCGTGCTGAGCGGAATCAACTTCTTGCGTTACCTCTTCTGGGCTACACGCTACAGCTACAGATCAACATAAGATACTTATTGGGATAAAATGCCAAAACATTAAACTAGTACCAATAGAGATCTACGTGCCAGGCAATTTTTTCCTTCCTCGAAGCGTCGGGTCCAGCTTTCCTGGAGAGAAAAGTCTCAGGCTCTCCTTGCAGAGTCGACTAAATCTATGTAGCTCAGTACTAGGAATCATTGGTCGTCCACCATTATCGTCACTCGGGGATGTTCTACCTCCGCGTTCCTTATGTATATTCGCCTAGACAGATTAAATGCAGTTGCATGAGATCTCCCTGTTGTCTCTTCACCTATTCCCCGACTTCATCACCGGAGGAAATCCAAAACCGGTCGCTCAATGCGGTTCTATTGTTAACTGACATAATCGCAACCGCGGTAACTTGCTAAAAGAGGAAAAGTTACGCGTCCTCACCAATCCAAACGCTTGATACTGGTAAGAAAATTCTCCATTAGTCCGACCAATAAGCTCGAACACGTTGTTTAGGTCGGGAAGATGGACAATTGTATTATCTAATCATAAATTTTCCATATACGAAGCATATGCCAGGGGATGTAGCTCAGATGGTAGAGCGCTCGCTTAGCATGCGAGAGGTACGGGGATCGATACCCCGCATCTCCAATTAGGTGACTCTAATTTTTGCTCTTTTCCTCTTCTGTTTTGGTTTCCTCGACCTTCACTGCGCCTTCCTCGTACTAGCTCGCTGCAACTTCGATCTTTTCCATGCGATGCTTCTCAGCTTCACTGACATCTCAGTGATTATTCTCTCTTTTTCGCTGTAGTTCTGGTCATGCAATGATCAAGATCGAGAGAGAGAGAGAAAGGGGAAAACGTTTTGGATTCATCATTTTTACAACACTAACGCTAAGGAATGAATTCAATCGGCCTCTTGCAACCCGCCGATCACGACGGACCCCACGAGCAGCCCCGCCGCCCCCACCACTAGCCCCCCGGCGACCACCGCCTGCACCGCGACGAGCCCCGCCGAGTCGTCCGGGATCAGCACCACCGCTGCGAGGGCCGCCACCAGGATGGGCAGCGAGGCGGAGGCCAGCGCCGAGGGCGAGACCGCCGCGGCCCTCTCGAGCAGGCTGAGCAGACCCAGCTCCTCCGCCTTGGAGAAGACCCCCAGCTTCTCGATGGAGGAGAGGGTGAGCCCCAGCTCCTCCAACTTGGAGAGCAGGCCCGCTTTCTCGACGTTGCTGAGGACCTTGCGCTTCTCGAGCTTCTTGAACACGTCCACCTCCACCTCCTCGCTCCCTTCGAAGAAGATCCCCGGCCCGTACCACTCCTTCTTCCAGTTCTCGTCCAACTTGTTCACCTGCGCACAGAGACATCAATGGCGCCGATTCGTTCTCCCTCAATCCTCATCCACGCAAAATCCCAAGCCTCTTACCAGTACCGACCACGAACAGAGCAACGAGGGCAAGAGAAGTACCTTCTTCTTCGGAGCCATGGCTACGATGGTCAGGGCTTTTCTGGCGGGGAAGGAAGCGGCGGCGGCGGAGCGGGAGGAGGACAGGGAGTTCCGGCGCCCGAGCCCGGAGAGGTAAGCAGCCGGCGATGGAGCAGAGACCGCCATTGGTGGTGGTTCAGCGATCGATACCAGAGAGAGCGAGATTGTGGTCGGCGGCGATGGGGGAGGGAGAGCGGGCGAGTGAATCGGATGGCGGTGCGGTGCGCCACGTAGGATCGTAGTTAGAGGCAGCGCAGCCAGAAAATCTCATTCGGCGCGCCTTGCGTGACTCCCATTGGTCGCTCATTTATCCTCCCTGCCTCCTTAAAGAAGATAATAATAAAAATTGAAAAAAGAAAAAAAAATATCATTTATATTTCTTTAGCTGAAAATTCGAGGAAAATGGTCGGCTTTCTTTTATTCAGCGGTGCGCTGAAAAAAATGTGACTGAAAACATAAAATTCAAGAAAAATGGTTAGTTTTATGCTTGAAAAAAATGATTTCCTCTATTTCAAAATTGAAATTTCGTCATCCCGTTAATAAAAGACGCATCATGAACAATCTATACATGTGCATATAAATATAAACAAAATGAAATGTCAACCTCTGAACTTCTCTCGAGATAATAAGTTTTTTTGAAAGCGCTGCATAAATACCTTTGCTGGTTGTTTGGTTGTAAACGAATAACGTGGTGCCTTTTCTGTCCAACATAGAACATACGGGAGAATATGGGCCAATATGTGTGGTCGTCTTCTATCATGACAAATGAAGGCAATGGGCTAAGTGAGCTAGATCCTACTATATTCGCGTGCGGGAGCGCAATTATGAGGCACACTTAGCACTTGGTATGTTTGTGCTCACGTGATCAAATTTGGTACTAGTAAACTATTATTTTCTATTATTACGTCGCGCCTTTTTGGAAAGTTGCACGATAGGCGTTACCGTATGATCCAAATGCACTACCATCGCGAGAGGCCTCGTTGCTCATGAGATCTTTCTATTCAAGTGCAGGTAGTTCGCATCTTCACATGAGGGATCTTCGAATTTATAGTTTTTCGGACATAAAGAGTTGTGCTCTTTTTAGGCATGAAAAGTTGTGTTCTTTTCGAAATAGCATAAAAAAGTTGTGTTCTTTTCGAATAGCATAACAAAGTTGTGTTATTTTCGCTTATATATTTAATGATTTTGTTCAATATTCACTACTCAACTTTCATTTTCATTTCTTTCAAAAAAAAAACTATATGGCATTGTTTATAACTGTTTCCCTTTGAGAGTTCTTAAAGAAATAGTGAAATTGTTATATGATATTCTCACTATGAGACTTTGTTGTATCATGGGGAATTTTTGAAAGTAACCATTAACAATGTTGTAGGGCAAACAATTTCTTAAAAAAAGTGAATTCATACCTCAAAGTCTAATTTCATTGATTTCCATTTCCTTTACTAAATTTACCAACATAACATAGAATTTTGCTTTGCCACGTCGACCTTTTGTGCAAGTCTTATTGTATCTAGCAATATTACATAAAGGAGGTAAATATACGATTTTAAATGAATTTAACTTGATATAGCGGAATTAAAAAGATCAAGTCAAATATCGAGTGAAATCGGATTATCAATCTATGTAATTTATGGACACGATCATCAATATGCAAAATTCTATTGAACACGATGAGAAGAGTTTATGGATAAAGAATATTGCACACGAAGATTATAGAGGTTCGGCTTAGATCAAGCCTACGTTCACTCTCTCACGTCGACAACCGATATGATGGATTCTACTAGATGAATCAATGAGAGTTTACAACAAGTGATGACACTCTCTTTGATATATCACACTATCTTCTCTTAATTACATTTATAAAGCCCCTCGATGCTTATAGTACAATGCTCATGAGGACAAGTATGTAGAGCCCGAAGCTCTCTTGCACATTCCGAACTCCCTCACTCGTAATACAGTACCAATGATTTCCTTTTAGACTCCTCTACCTCCAAACTAGCCGTTGGATATGTCTTCATAGGATCACTCTTCCATCTTTAATTGGACGTCTCCAATCCTTAACCGAACGAGATTGTATCCTAAAATTTAGTTGTCGTTGAGTGATTTTTTTCTAAACCCTATTGATTCGGTCGCCCATACAACCAAAAATTTGGTTTCCATAAGTAGAGTTCTTCATTTATGAAAGTTAGCTTGTCTCTAAAGGTAATTTCCAATTTGAGATGTTACAATCCGTTTTAGAACTATCTTCCAAATCGAAGATCACAACTTCCTTAAAAGGGATTTCTCAGCCATATATAGCATATGTCAAGCATTGGTCTTCAAATAAGAACAATTTTGGATTCGAATATGTCACAGTTCCCGAATTCGATATTCTAACTAGTGGGTTGTTTACTTAAGTGATCGGGCAATCATGATTTGTCATTTGATCCTAAATGTATCAAAGCCACTTATAAGTTGTCATGCAAATATTTTTGACAAATTTATTACAATTCTCAACTAATCCTAATCATTCTAGAAAGAGAAATTGCAAACAATTTAGTCAAGTGCGATGCGGTGAAGAAATACGCAAGCTATTGAAAGGAACCTGTCTAAATATAAAAATGAAAAGCCCACAACTTGTCGAGGCACAAAAAGTAGACACGGACTCTTTATAAGCCTCGGGACATGATCCACTAAGCTTGACATTAGAGACTAAACTTATATAATGTTGACCAAATCGACAGGAACCTCCTATTTTGATAGTAGAAGATTATAGGATATTCTCCGATTTGGTGTTCTTTCCTTGTTCAATTGTTACTTTGTATATTGTCCGTATTTGAGGAAACAATTATGAACCTCTATCAATAAAAAGGCAATCCCTCTTTCAAAGAAAACACAACTTTGAGAGAGGATACCCGAGGACGTAGGCTTACTTAGCCGAAAGTCGTTAAAATTGTGTTTGAGTTTTTCGCCTCTAAATTTATCATGATATCACAGTAGGTTCAATCCTAACCTACTATTGTTTGTTTTGACTATTTTTCTAGTTACCTTCTTTGCGGTGTTGTCACCATGGATGGACAGGATGACGGCAAGAAATTGTCGATCGCAACTCTTTCAACTTCTTCTACCAAAGGTCTTCGCAAGAATCTCATAGCCAACGTCTCACCAACATGCTTCTAAATGAAGAGAATTTTCTTCCTTGGTCACAAAACGTAGCTCTCGGAGGCTGTTCAAAACTCGACCACATCAACGGTAAAATCAAAGCTCCTTCAAAAGATGATTCCGAATATGAAGAGTAGCTAGCCAATGACAACTCCGTCATGTCCTGGATCTTCAACTCCATGTAGCCCCAAATCTACGAGATTTTTGCATACTCCAATTCAGCTCAAGCATTATGGGATGCGTTGGTTGGAATGTATGGGCAACTTAGAAATGCCTCTCGGATTTTTGAAATCCGTCAAGAATTGGAAAATTCAAGGCAAGAAGAGAATCAATCGTTTACCTCACGTCTTTGAAATTTCAAGACGAGGTGGGACGAGCTCCGATAATACCACCACGTCACCCAATCCGTTGTTGATTATGTTCGCAGAGAGGAGAAAGATCGAATCTTTCAACTTCGGCTAGCCTTCGGCTAGAATATGATGATTTCGGGCATTTACGATCCTCATGATCCATGTCTTGCCATCTCTCAACGAAGTCCGTACCACGATTCGGGGAGAGGACACCAAGGCGTCAAGTCATGAATCCAACGTCGGCAAACATAAAAAGAACTACCGAGATCTCAACCCACGATATCATGACCAACAAACCAACGGAAGCCGTCGCTAGATTTGCTAAGGGAAAGACGAATAAAATCGATCGTTTCCATTGTGAACATTGCGATCATGACGATCACACCAAGGATCGGTGATGGGTTCTTCATCCTCATTTGCGGGTAGGTAGAGAGAAGGGGCCAAAGCAAAATTTATTGCCCAAGATGATCCCATTAACCCGATCGAATTCAAGGCCAAACTTGAGAGCCTGGCGAATCAATTTCAACAACTTTTGCAGAGCCAATGATCCAACATTGAGACAACTAGATCAATCGGCCCATCTGTTGAATCAAGCTACATGGTACAAACTTCGATAAGGTGTTCCTGAGTCAATTCAAAAATTAGTTTGTTATAGACTCCGGTGCCTCCGACCATATGTGTAATTCAAATCAAATGATGGTTAAAATTATCTCCAATGATTTTCCTTCTATTATCGTTGCTAATGGAGCACAGGTTCCGACACAAGGAGCGAGGAAAATTCAAAATGTTGTCTAAGAGTTCAAATGCTTTGATCGTACCTGATTTGTCTTCAAATCTATTGTTTGTTAGTAAGTGTACGAAAGAATGAAACCGCAATGTCATTTTTTCCGCTTCGAAGGTGGTATTTCAGGATTGTATCACCAAGAGGACGATTGGTGAAGGGAGGCTGCAGAATGGACTCTATGTCATAGATCAATACCTTCAGGCGTTGAATGCAACCCGAATGCTAAGAAGACATCGGAACTATGGCATAGATGCATGGGTCATCCATTTGATCGATTTCACACATTCTTGATAACTTTTTATCTCACGATTCTAGTTCATGTGATTGTTGTCATTTCGCTAAACAACATAGGCTTCCTTTTCCTAAGAGTACACATTTCTCTTCAAAATTATTTGATTTAATTCATTCTAATGTCTGGAGTGCTCCTATTGAGTCTTGGGATGGCTATAGATATTTTATCTCATTTATTGATGATAAGTCTCGCGCTACATGACAGTATCTGCTCAAAACCAAAAGTGAGGTTCTTATTATTTTTCAAGAATTTTGTGCTATGATACAAAATCAATTTAAGACAAACATGAAAGTGTTGTGCATGGATAATGGGACAGAATACACCAATCAAGCATTTCAAGCATATTTGTGCAACTTGGATATTATTCATCAAACTTCTTGTGTTGGGATGCCCCAACAGAATGGTATAGCGAGAGAGGAAAAATCGTCATCTTCTAGAAGTTACTCGGGCCTTACTTTTTTTGGGGAATATGCCCAAAACATATTGGAGTGACGTTGTTCTCACCGATTGCTATATTATTAATCGGATCCCTAGCCGAGTACTTGATTACAAGATTCCGATATAAATTTTATATAGGAAGAAGTTCAATGTCTCACATTTGAGGGTTTTTGGCGAGTACATGCTACGTTCACTCGAACAACGGTAAACTCGATCCACGTGCTCGGAAGTGTGTATTCGTGGGCTATTCTTTAGCTAAAAAGGGATACAAGTGTTACGAGCCCACCAAAAAAGTGCCTCTATATATCCCGTGATGTTCACTCCGATGAGACTAATATGTATTATTCGACAGGAACCAACTTCGGGGGAGTACACCGAACTCTCAACAGATTATTTAGAAGTTGCTCCTATCCCTATTGCTTGCTTCACCCGTGGGACCCACGAATGTACCCAATTTTGAAACAACTTATGGAGGACGATTAGAACATGACACCGAGCTACAAAGAAAATTCAAAGTCGATAGATGAAACTCACTCGGGAGGAAATCATGATAGAAGAATTTGCATCTTCACCACCAGTTCGCCAATCTATGAGTATTTCTAGGCCCTCTACTAGACTCAAAGATTTTACCACATATCACACGCGTACAAGATCCCATCTAAGACTATGTCAATTATGACAAAATTTCTCATCATTTTTGGAGTTTCTTATTTGCTCTTAAAAGTTCAAAAGAATCCAACGATTATGAAGAAGCCAAACATCAATCGGTTTGGATTACGGCTACGAAGGAGGAACTTCGGGCGCTTGATAAAAATCACACTTGGGATGTGGTGCGTTACCTAATGGAAAGCATTCTGTTGGTTGTCATTGGATTTACAAGATTAAATACAATAGTGATGGCTCGGTCAAAAGGTATAAAACCCACATTGTAGCTAACGGCTATACCTAGACCTACGGAATTGACTACAAGGAGACATTTGCTCTAGTTGTGAAGATGAATACGGTTCATGTTCTCATGTCCGTAGTAGTCAATATTGGGTGGTCGCTTTGTCAAATGGACGTGAAAAATGCATTTCTTCATGGAGACCTTGAAGAAGAAGTGTATATGGATCTTCCTCCTGGTCATGCCTTGCAAAATGAAGAAATGATAGTTTGCAAATTAAGGAAGTCCATCTACGGACTCAAGTAGTCTCCTCGAGCATGGAACGGCAAGCTCGGTGGTGCACTTATAAAGTTTAGGTTTATACGAAGTATGGCTGACTCATCAACGTTTTCCAAATCTTATGAGGGTGGTATTGTAATAGTACTCATCTACGTTGATGATATTGTTATCACTGGAAGCAATAAATGGGATTGAGGCTCTCAAATAGTATCTTTGTTGAGAATTTGATATCAAAGATTTTGAAAAACCGAGGTATTTCTTAGGAATTGAAGTTGCCAGCTCTCACAAAGATTTGTTTACGTCATAGAGAAAGTACATTCGGACTTATTAAAAGAAACAGGGAAAATAGGGGCCAAACCGGCAAATGTTCCAATGAATTACAATAGTAAGTTCACCGCTGATAATACTCTCATGCAAGACATTGGAACGTTACTTGACTATTACTTGACCGGATATTACTTATGCGATCGACTACATAAGTTAATTCATGCAAAATCGACTCAAGGGCACTCGGATTTGGTTAATCGATTGCTAAGGTACTTGAAAATTATACCGAAAAGAGGTATTTAATGAAGAACAACGGTCATACGGATCTTGTTGGGTATGCAGACGCAGATTGGGCGAGGAAGCCCCAATGACAGGAAGTCTACTACGGGCTTCGCATCTTCATAGGAGGTAATGTTGTTACTTGAAAAAGTAAGAAGCCAAATGTTGTTGCCCGTTCAAGTGTTGAAGCGGAATATCGAGCAATGGCTACTACGACTAGTGAGATAGTTTGGTCAGCAGCTTTCTCCTCCAGGAATTAGGATGCAAACCAAGAACGTCACCTATGAAGCTGTTTTGTGATAATCAAGCTATTGTTCATATCACCTCAAATCCCGTGTTCCATGAAAGAACAAAACACATTGAGGTGGACTGCCATTTTATACGGGAAAAGGTTCAGGGACAACACCATTGAAACTCCCTATATTCGAAGCGAAGATCGGTTGGCCGATATTTTCAAAGCAAAGCACTTGCTAAAGGATCATTTCAAGACATGGTGAACAAGTTGACCTCGATGATATCTTCGGTCCAACTTGAGGAGGAGTGCTGGCCAAATCAACAGGATCCTCCTATTTTGGTAGTAGAAGATTATAAGATATTCTTCTAATTTGGTGTTCTTTCCTTGTTCAATTGTTACTTTGTATATCCTATGTATTTGAGGAAAGAATTATGAATCTCTATTAATAAAAGGGCAGTCCCTCTCTCAAAGAAAACACAACTTCGAGAGAGGATTCCTAAGAACGTAGGCTTATTTAGCTGAATTTCGTTAAAATTGCATTTGAGTTTTTTGCCTCTAAATTTATCATATAAGATTATTCTAAATCTACCAATTATGATAGCAAAGTTAACCTAATCTATTCTAACCATTTATTAGAAGGTGTTCTTTCCTTGTTCAATTCTTACTTTGTATATTCTCTCGTATTTGAGGAAAAAATTATGAATCTCTATTGATAAAAGGGCGTCCTTCTCTAAAAGAAAACACAACTTTGAGAGAAGATTCCCGAGAACGTAGGCTTACTTAGCCGAACCTTGTTAAAATTACGTTTGAGTTTTTTGCCTCTAAATTTATCATATAAGATTATTCTAAATCTACCAATTATGATAGCAAAGTTAACCTAATCTATTCTAACTATTTATTAGAAGGTGATTTTTAATCTACTTGATTATTTGGAACCCAAACTAGTTAAGACCTAAATTTACTACAAACTAGTTCAACTAAACTAAAGCAAACTAAGCAAAGGACCGCCATGGACGTTAGGATCTCCGGCCATCGGTTATGGACATTCTCTGCCGCCTTGTCCTTGGGCTTTGTCTTAGGCCAACACTCACTGTATACGTTTTCATTTATTCAACCATTAAATGAACCATGGCATGCATTCAAACAAATCAATGATTAACAAGGTTTACCAAGCATTCAAACGCCTCAAGAGGACTTTTGATTATTCATGCATTTCGATTATCTCAAGCCACCTCCTAATCAAACTAGGAGTTTATCGATCAAGCCAATAATAACTAACCCCCATTTGCACTCATAAAGTAGTATGCCAATATCAACCATTAAATCAACCCCGACATGCATTCAAACAAATCAAGGATTAATAAGGTTCACCAAAGATTCAAACGCCTCGAGAGGGCTTTTGATTATTCATGCATTTTTATTACAATCAAGCTTACCTCCTAATCAAACTAGGAGTTTATCGATTAAGCCAATAATAACTAACCCACATTTGTGCTCATAAAATAGTATGCCAATATCAATCATTAAATCAACCATGACATGCATTCAAACAAATCAAGGATTAACAAGGTTCACCAAAGATTCAAACGCCTCGAGAGGGCTTTTGATTATTCATGCATTTTTATTACAATCAAGCTTACCTCCTAATCAAACTAGGAGTTTATCGATTAAGCCAATAATAACTAACCCACATTTGTGCTCATAAAATAGTATGCCAATATCAATCATTAAATCAACCATGACATGCATTCAAACAAATCAAGGATTAACAAGGTTCACCAAAGATTCAAACGCCTCGAGAGGACTTTTGATTATTCATGCATTTTGATTATCCCAAGCCACCTCCTAATCAAACTAGGAGTTTATCGATTAAGCCAATAATAACTAACCCCCATTTGCGCTCATACAAGTAGTATGCCAATATCAACCATTTATATAACCCTTAAATCAACCCCGACATGCATTCAAACAAATCAAGGATTAACAAAGTTTACCAACATTCAAACGCCTCGAGAGGGCTTTTGATTATTCATGCATTTCGATTACAACCAAGCTTACCTCCTAATCAAACTAGGAGTTTATCGATTAAGCCAATAATAACTAACCCCCATTTGCGCTCATAAAGTAGTATGCCAATATCAACCATTAAATCAACCATGACATGCATTCAAACAAATCAAGGATTAACAAGGTTCACCGGCATTCAAATGCCTCGAGAGGGCTTTTGATTATTTATGCATTTCGATTATAGCCAAGCCACCTCCTAATCAAACTAGGAGTTTATCGATTAAGCCAATAATAACGAACCCTCATTTGCGCTCATAAAGTAGTATGCCAATATCAACCATGACATGCATTCAAACAAATCCAGAATTAACAAGGTTCACCAGTATTCAAACGCCTCGAGAGGGCTTTTGATTATTGATGCATTTCGATTATAGCCACGCCACCTCCTAATCAAACTAGGAGTTTATCAATTAAGCCAATAATAACTAGCCCCCATTTACGTTCATAAAGTAGTATGCCAATATCATTAACTCCTTAATTAAATTATGATCCCCCACCTAATCTATCCGCCAAAGGGCACGCCTCGAAAACCCAACATACATCTAGTCATGCACATGCAAAGCCAAGTAATACATGTGACTAGAAACAATATTTAATCATCATTCAATCAAGTGAGAATCACATAAATATCACAGAAAAATACACGAGATATTGAACAAAAAAAATTATTCAGATTCGTCTCGGTAACATGAGAATAGGAAGAAGAATCATTTTTACAAATTAATGACGATTATTATCATGTAACATCTATGGAAACGCAAGCCAAAATAAGAGGAAAATGCGGATGAAATTGGTACATAAATATTGTCGAATAGGTGGTTTTTTTTTTTTTTTTGGTAAAGATTGTCGAATAGGTGGTTAGCGCCTCGATTAATGAATTTTTCCTCACATAGGAGAAAACGAATCATTGGACCATCACTACGACACCTATATGCATTCAAAGCATATATGGTCTCAAACAGAGACTTAACTTCACGAAACCTCGATCATGTTTGTAGACTTGACCGGCTAGGACAAACTAAGGATACTCGTACCTGGTAGATGTTGTATTTGGTTACACGAAAAAGTTCCCGTGAGGGTCGCGGATAATAATGAGGGCTAGTAATGGGTACTTTTAGCAAGAATGGATCACTTGACTCTTCATGGCAAAAAAAAAGGATGAATAGGGGAGGAAAAACACTTTTCCAAGATGGTGAGAGATGATGGCAACAATGGCTAGCCACGTGGAAACGGCAATGAGCATAGACAAACGGTGGAGTTAAGAGCAAGTCGGATGAGAGTGTTTCAGTGGAAAGAAGATGGTCGTTTGCGGGGAGAGGGACTATAATGCACATTAGGTCAAAGTTCGGGGACTATTTATGCTATTATCCCTTGTTTTAACTCATCCTTGTAGGCTAGAACCCATAGGGAAATTCGACTAGCAATGAATGGGGGTTAGTAAAAATTCGTAAGGGCCTTAGGCCTATCCGAACCCTTTAACGTTAATTAATCAAATGGGCTTTTAGTTAAAGCATTATTAAATAGAAAAAGGCCCCGAGTTAAGCCTAGGAAGAACAAATAAGCCCACAAATGATTCCATAGGCAGGCCAAGCCCACTCAATGGGCTGGCCGACCAATTGAGGATTAGATTGAAAAGAAATCTTTCTCGAGAGACCAAATTGCGAATCCCAAGAACCTATAGAAGAAGCTCCCCACTTTCGTTTTCACTCGAGAGGTCGTCTCTTTCAGGTATTCGGGAGAAGTTGAAGATTTGCATTCATATTTATGCGTATTCCTCTCCACAAAGCAAAACCCCATTAAAGCACAAACAAGACAAGAACAAAAAAGGAGAATGCGCATCATAGGTTATCTCGCAACTTGATTAATCGTGACGAATCATAAACAAAGAACTCATTTGGGTGCGTATATAGATACAAAGAAACGCCTTCGCCCGCTGCCGACGAGGCCCGGCCACGGCCATGACTAAAATATTCCTTCTCCAATGGTGGAAATAATCGCATGGTCGGCGGCCGGCCAAAATACCTTATTTGAGACGATTTGGCCACTTCATGCCCTTATTTGGGATAATTTGGCTACTTCATGCTCTCATTTGAGAAATTCAAGGCACTTGATTCTTATTTAGATTTTTTCCAAAGCTTTGAGTTCAACTCAAATTATACAACATTAAAGGAATTTTCGCTAATCATTTCCGCGGATTTTCCGGAGCGCAATGCATCATCGTGCGGCCTCGGATTTTTTCTTTATTTATCTTTGCACTTTCCTTTTTCCTATAATAATATGTATTGAGTCTTAAAACTTACCAAAATTGCAATCAAATATTAAAATTTGTCAAGTTGGTACAATCAAGTCATCACGTTAACTCTTTCCAACTTGATTAATGGAAAATACCGACATGACTTTTGTTTAGTGTTTTCCCTCTCCTATGTAGACGTGATACATATCTAAAACATTGAACATAAGGCTTAGACGACGTCGTTTTGGTTCAAATATAATTATTAATACGAAAAAAAAAATCAAAGGAAGGAAACATGAGAAACCAAGCGACGAGGGCTACAAATTTTAATATGATTTTTATACGGCCCTTGCCACCACTATCACACCATCTCTAGGAAAGGTTGACAAGGGTTGGGGATGGGCGAGGGTCGCCACCGGCCACTACTAGTAGCAGCCCTCTACTTGCACGATCCGGGCGAGGGGCGCCGGTCATCCCCCACCCTCATCGGCCCTTCCTCGGCAATAATGGGCCGAAGGCGGCAAGGGCTGGTTTTTTTACGTCTCCTTCTTTTCTTTTTGTAATCTAGCTTATTTTTAATGTTTAAAACAAATGAATTTATAACAAAAATTACATATGAACCAAAACGTTATTGTTTTAGCCACGTAAGAAAGATAAAGCATTTCAAAAATCCATGTCAGCATTTTCTATAAGCCAAGTTTGATGGAGTTAGCGAAAGATTTGACGGCACCAATTTGACAAGTTTTCACGATAAATTTTGAAACTTCCAATACACTTGTTAAAAAATTAACATGCACTTATATCCTCCATGAATTTTCCTACCTCTCTCTCACTTTAGTGGGCTTCGAGATGTGAACTCGTTTGGTTAAGTCAAACCCATCAGCCCAATTTCGAAAAGTTTCGCCAAAAGAAAAAAAAAAGCATTTTCTTTTGAAACCAAGTTGAGGGTTTTTCTTATTCTAATGATAGGGAGAAAGTACATCTTTGGTCACTAATTTTGCATTAGTTTCTTATTGTGTCCTCAATTTTGTAAGTCGTGTAATTTAATCCCTTGAAGCAATAGAGTTTTTGCAAACAGAGTCCTCACAGGTCACAAATTTTGGTAAATTGATGTCTGCCAATGCCAACGTTAACGGAGATTTGCTACACTAAGGACAATCGATTTTCATTGGACCTATACAAGAACAAGAATTCAATATACAGCTATGCAATTTTTAAATGTTCTTTCCATATAGAATGGATTATTTTAAGGTAGGACTCTTAGCTAGCACCCATCAACCCATTAGTTTCACTTTGCCGATATTGGTGACAGAGAGACTTGCTTGAAAATATTTGACGAGTTCAAGGACTTCAATTGTACAATATTACAAGATCAAAGAGCATATTGAAAAGAATAACACAAGATCAAGGACTAAAATGCAGACATTTTTCCTTATGAGCGACAGAACATGAAAGTGCACAAAATTTTATCTTCGGAGTTGATTATGTAATGAGATCCATGAACTTTTAATTTATTTAATGTGATCATGTACTTTTAATAAATATTCGAAATAGTCATTATACGATATCGAAATATCTATTATTCTTTTATTAATTTAGTCCAAAAGATAACATTGAATATTTTTATACAAGTAATGGATAAATTTGAGCACGTGTCAAAATTTTATGGATGCATTCAGCAAATTAAAAATTTAGGGATAATGTTATAAATTGAGTTAAATTAATAAATCATATTAGAAAAATTAAAAATTTCGAGGACGACCGGGCATAATGGATCAAACTTCCTGTTACTGTACCACTTGGCTTATTTTCCTTGTAAAAAACAAAAGACAGCTCGCAGGAAACGTTGGTTTGGTCCCCGATCGCGATCGACCAAGTCGTCCGTTCTTGTCTTCCTTCTGCTGTGTCATTTGCGGGTCAATTTCTGGTGAACATCAAGATGGAACCGTGAAAGCCACGCTGTCCACAGGAATAGAAAACAGGTTATTCTTCTTATCCTCAAGCGCACGAATTTACTGGTCATTTCTGGTTGATTAGTCTGTTTCTTGGCTGAGAACGAAGACAAACACAAACAAACGAGGTTCAGAAGAAAAACCCGGTGGGTACCTTGCGATAGAAACCCGACCTTGTTACTCTGGTTTGTTTCTTGCTTCTTGTTGCGCTCAGAAAACTGTATTGGGTCAATTTGCTTTGTGGGTTCTTGTTTCTTGATGTGATTTTCGATGTTTGAAAGGTGTTAAGGAGAAAGAAAGTCGTGATCCAAATCGAGACGCAACGTTGCGAATTTGTTCTCCTCTGTAAATTCAATTCGTCGTTTTTTAAGCGTGTGAAGGTTCGTGAGCTTGTCCCTTAATCTTATCCTGGTGCAGGTGGTATTTGGGTATTCTTGTTCATTCCAGGTTAAGAAATGAGAGTTTGACCGGCCAACGCTAGTTTACTGTCCATATATTTATTATCTCTATAGGGAATGAATCATTTTTTGCCAAAATTATAATTAGTCAACTCGTGGGTTGCGTATAAAAAGCTCTTCTTGTATTGAGTTGCGATTCTTATCTTACTATCAACATTCTTTGGTGTTTGCTCCAGTACCTATTGCAACGGTAGTCTCTCCCCTCTCTCTCTCTCTCTCTCTCTCGGTTTCATAAATAGTCATACGTTATATACCATCCTATAGTTGTTCTTTGAGGAACAGAAAGATTTGAGGGTAGGTTGGTCGTTCTCTTAAGTCCTTTCCATTGTTGTTTGTGTTCTTTACAATTCGCTGAGATACCATTGATTCTTAGTTTCAAGTTTCAGTCCTGTTTGAGTATCTTGCTGTAGAATTTGAATACAATTTATGCTTGCTCTAGTGTAGATCGACATAGGCAAGGTTGGTACAAGTACTCATAAGAAGTCACAGAAATTTGTTGTGGAAGTTGATGAGTAGATAAGAGCAAACTTCTCAGTCAAATTCACGATTGCCCGAGTTTATGCTGTAGAAGATACTGTTACTTTTGATAGAATTCGCTGCTTTTAAGGTTCTTGCGTCCCGTATTGAGTTCCGAGAAGCATTATTTGTTTTCATTTTCTATCTGCCAACAACTTGATGATCTGAATTCTCCTGTTTTTGATGCGTAGTGTGGAGATAAAATGGGCAATCTGTGTTGCTGTGTCCAAGTTGATCAAGCCACAGTAGCTATCAGGGAGACATTTGGCAAGTTTGATGACGTACTTCAACCGGGATGCCATTGCCTTCCTTGGTTTCTTGGAAAACAGCTAGCGGGGCATCTCTCACTTCGAGTGCAGCAGTTGGATGTGCGATGTGAAACCAAGACAAAAGTACGTGTCTCTGTTCACTCTGTGTGAGAATTTCACAAACTTCACTTGTCTAGAAGTTATGATTTGCACATTAAATTGAATCACTGTCTAGCTGAAAAGTGAAATCATCTTTTTCTGCATGTGATATTTGCAAGTCGATAAGTACTGCTGCTAATTTATTACTCATTGAAGCCCCGCGTAAGGCTGAGTCTGTGACCACGATTATGAAAATAGCTAAGTTTTAGTAGTTCTTATGAGATTGCTATCAGCCTAATAGACTCCACTAGATCGCGTTATCATGGTTTAGCGCCTCTCCTTTTGGAGCTAAAAGCCCCAGGTCAGTTTCATCTTCACAGAATAGCCTAATAAGTTTGTATGGCTTCATGGACATTTCCACTGCAGGACAATGTCTTTGTCAATGTTGTTGCATCCATACAATATCGTGCTCTTGCAAATCAAGCGAGCGACGCCTTTTACAAACTTAGCAATACAAAGGGTCAAATTCAAGCCTATGTGTTTGATGGTATGTTCCGAACGTGACATTATTGTTGCATGTATAATCACTGTGATTTGTAATATCCCTTACTTTTCCTTTGATTGATTTAGTGATAAGAGCAACTGTTCCAAGACTCGATTTGGATGATGTTTTTGAGCAGAAAAATGACATAGCCAAAGCAGTTGAAGATGAACTTGAGAAGGTAATGTACAGAATACGGAAGTATGTTTGTTTGTGATTTTGTGAAAATGAACCATGGACTTCACTTGGTTTAACTTCTGATCATTGACTTTTATAGGCTATGTCCACATATGGGTATGAGATTGTGCAAACACTGATTGTTGATATTGAACCAGATGAGCATGTAAAGCGAGCTATGAATGAGATTAACGCTGGTAAGAATCACAAACATTAGGAGATCTCGTACTCCATTTTCTGCACATTTTGTAGTCCTTGTAAAAAATTGATGATGGAACCTTTGTTCTTGTCTTCAAGAAGGGTGCTTTCTGCTTTTGCATCTCTTTCTTCAAGCATTTGGATCAACATCTACTAGATTTTAGAAATGCACTAAATTGTTTTAAGAGGCCAAGATTCAGAAGATTTTATTAGTCATTGATAATTGATCTCATTCTTCTATACAGCACCAAGTACTTGTCTTACCAGTAATGAAGCATATTTAAAGCACATAAGACAGCTCTTCCAGTTAACATAGAATGAAACTTTGTAGAATGTTTACTGAATTTGTATCCCAGCTTAACCATATGCAATGTCTTGGTCAAACTTCTGATATTCTTATGTATCTAAATGTCATCATATGATATTGCGCTTCTCAGCTGCAAGACTAAGGCTAGCAGCTACTGAGAAGGCTGAAGCAGAGAAGATTCTGCAAATCAAGAGAGCTGAAGGTGAGGCTGAGTCGAAGTATCTTGCGGGGCTTGGTATTGCCCGCCAGCGTCAGGCGATTGTGGATGGTTTGAGAGATAGCGTACTGGGCTTCTCGGAAAACGTGCCCGGGACCACTGCCAAGGATGTCATGGACATGGTTCTCGTCACCCAGTACTTCGACACCATGAGGGAAATCGGTGCTGCATCTAAAGCCTCTACTGTGTTCATTCCTCATGGTCCTGGTGCCGTTCGCGATGTTGCCTCTCAGATTCGTGAGGGACTTCTTCAAGGTTCCGCCGTCAGCTAGATGCACATCGGAGTCTACTCGAAATGAGGATGAAGCCCGAAAAAGGAAGGGGAGAAGCTTTCTTCGGCTTTCTATGTAAACGTTTTCCGTGTGCATTTGCTGGTGATGTCTTTTGAATGTCCGTTTTGTTTGACCTTTTGGAGTGATGGTTTAAGCACTGTGTATATGAATCTTGAAGGTGTTCCTAAAACAGTCTTCATGCTTCTGCATGGAGATACTGTTGTAAGTTGCTTGTTTGAATATTGTCTTGGATTTGCTATAATCAAGGATAGTGTTAGTGTGTCTAAAGTGGTTACAGTTTTGCAGCTGTTATTTCCTGATTTGACTGGAGTTCTGGTGCATAAAACATGGTTGAAAACTATCATTCAATTAATCCAGCACACTACCATCATCTCTAGGATGCATGCGGTGCCATCCAAACAACTCATCATCCGCACATAAAAGGGAAAGGAAGAAAAGGGAAAGAAACATTTTTCTCTAGAGCGGAAGCATCTTAGGAACCCAGTTAACAAATTGGCAAAAATAAATTCTCGCAATTTGGTCTTTTGTCAGGTGTGTTCATGCTTATCGGATCTGAAAAATTCTGATTGCACTCGGCTATGGTATTGATAGAATCTCATTTCCCAGTATATAACTTGTCAATATGATACAAGCTCATAAAGATCTCTGGGGATTGCATGATTTGCCTCACCATAGGTAGCACTAACAGGGAAGCAAGTAGATGAAGTATTTGACTGTAGCCAGTTCTGAGATAGAGGCAAGCGGGTGCTATTCTCTTTCATTTCCCCATTCTATGGCCTCAGTGAGATAGTCATTCCTATCTTCGGTATCCAGTCTAAGGAATTTCGGGAATTTCGGCGAAATTCCACCTCTCCGGCAATGCTCAAATTGAGCTTTTGCAAGCACTGTTGCTGAATAAGAGCACCCACTTTACCTTTCGTGTCTACTCGAGCCTTCACTAATGTAGAAGTGGATATTGCCTGCTGTGTTCCCATGGTGATGCTCGTGTAACTGGTCGAAAAGCCGTGTTTCAGTTCGGCTGCTACTGCAGTGTGGGTCAGGGGATTCACTGTGTGGTAACATGAAGCTCTCAGAGTGTCTAGCTTGTCATTTCTGCATTTTTGGCAACTTCGCCATTTAGATAACTGAGTCTTATTTTAGCTAATAGAAATTGTCTAGTAAAGTTGAAGTGAGAATTAAAATTTGTTTTGAATCATCATGACTATTTTCTCTTTCCAGAAAATTTCAATTGGGATTGCTCACAGGGTCAAGGAAGCTTCAAGGGAAGGGAATCTGAGGCTTAGACCGGCATCAATTCTGTTAAATGCTCTTGCTGATATGTTGAACACAATATCGGTGCCAAGAAAAACTTGAGTGCTTCCTACCACCCCGGAAAAGCTTATCATCGGGTCATATCCTCTGAAAGCATTCGCTATTACTCCGGTGCCTGCTGTAATCGCAGCATAGTCATGTAAATACTGCAGTTCCACCTGTCACCGCACATACATCGCAAGTGTGAACCAATCGTGCTGAGATGTAGGTGGAAACATAATGGGATACTTCTATTCTCGCCAATGATAGGCCTTGATGCTGAAAGTAGTGAGAATGGAAAAGATCAAACTTGGTGAGAAACTAACTGAAAGCTCTTACTTTGCCGGTGTAAGGAGCAACGAGTCTGAAAGCCGTTCCTAAACCAGGTATGATTTCTTCAACTGTTACAATCAGGATGGAGATAGTTGCTGTTATAAGTTGGTAGACAATTTAGATCTGGACTAGGTTCGTAAAAAGATGTAATATATTTGTTAATTGACATTCCTGAGGGAAGAATGAAGATGTTCGCAACTCTAAGATGAACTATGTCGAGGAAATGTCGAGAGATGAGCGAAGATACACAAGCTTCAAGAACTTTACGACATGTTGAAGTTTTTGTTGTTTCGACACTCGTGTAAAGTTTCACTGAACTTCCATCAATTTGATCACCTAGATGACATGGCAGTAGCATTTAACTGAGTCATATAAATTGGTTTACCATATCATTCTCGTTGTTTTTTGAAAAAAGAGCTGCTCCCTTTCTGAGAATGCAACATGCCTAGTTACAGAACATCTCACTCCGCGAAAACATCAGTGAAAATTAGATTTGTAGAAGGAGGGAATTACTTCGGCATGTGACATCACAACTCAAGTCACAGTTGATGTCGATAAATTGTTGGTGAAAATGAACTGGAGGTTGTTGGCCATAACCCTTGTAAAGAAGATCTGACAACATTACCAAAAAAAAAAATGGGAATATGTAATGAAATGTTCTGATAATTAGAATAACACTACAAAATTTAGCAGAAGGGGAGATGATAGCACATGAACCTCTGGCCTCTTTGCCGATATTGATGTATGAACCCGGGCACTTGCTCATTGTAATGGAGTGGGATATATGGAGCTACAGGCGATGTAAGTTGCTTGTTGGCATGAATACTTGGCCAGATATATGTATTGGCCCCAAGAGAGAAGGAGCCAACAAGGAAGTTTCCTTCTGTATTTAATGATCTGCTCTGGATTATAGTGAAGCTTCCAAGAACTCTTTTTCACTTTAGTTTGCTTGAACTTCTTGTGGAAATTTGGCTAGACTGTGGTACGTGTGCGATGTTGGAATTCGCAACTTCTTCAATTAAAAACCGGGACATGGAGATGTTGAGTAAATCGGCTGATTAGCGGCGGAGATTTCGGCAGCACTGAAAAGCGGTACGTCACAGCGCGTTGTTTCTTTACCCTGCCTCTGTCGATGCAATACTGATAAACTTGTGCCATTCTCGATTATTTTATGAAGTGTGATTACACGATAAACAGTTACATCTTAGGTGTTAAATTCAACTTCGTGACTATTATTATGTTGTGGCAATGCTACTGTTCGAGACATGTATGCTGCACATTTGACATTAGTATTCATAGGTACAGCATCTAAGTTCTTACACTCCAAAATCTCTACCCCTAATTATGCCGGTGTTTTGTCCTTCCTCTCAATCAAGTTCTGTACATCTCATGCATCGGCGTCTCCGTCTGGCCTTGAGATGCACCTTAAGAGACGGCGGCCTGCACGGCTTCCCCGCCGGCAGCCTTGGCCTTCTGCTCGGCTTCCTGAATCGACTTAAGAATCTCTTCTCGCTTCGCTGCCAGAGCCTGCATCTTGGCGTCGACCTTCTCGAGCTTCTGCCTCAGCTTTTGCGGGTCAGTCTTGTCTTCAGGGTTCTTTTCCTTCTTGCACTCCTTGTCCTTCTTTTTCTCCATTTTCTCCTCTTTTCCATGTTCACCATCCTTGTGCTTGTCCTCCTTCGGGCGCTTGTCCTTCTTCTCGCTCTTGCCTTCTTCTGTTCCACCCATGTCGCTCTCCGAAAAATATAAGTTATGGCAATGCAGGGGATCGTTGCTAACCTAGTAGAAGGACAAAACCATGAAAATCAATGAGAGTGAAATGGCCAGCAAAACAGAGACATGCATCAGAAGAAGGTTCAGTCAGGCTTTTCCTAGTTTAGTTGAATTTTGTTGCAGGTCCCCTTCTCTTTCACTATTCCCACCTAGGTCCCCCGGCTTCGGTTGCTTCGGCCAAGTTTAAGCATCAAATGCTCAAAGATTTAAACAAAGAAAAGCAAGATTTTTTTACCCAGGGAGAGGAGAAGAAAAATTAACAGACCTCAAAGTTTGGATGGCTTTGGATCTTCTTTGGGGATGTGAAATATTCAAAGTTCTCTTCAAGCTCTGAATCATTTATAGACATCACCAAGGAGATAACTTCTGTAGTTCCAAGCCCAAGATGCGACCTGAAACGTTGGAGCAAAAGGAGGAGGGCATGAATTAGAGGCCAGGGATGAAGCTGCCTTCTCGAGAAACATGATACTCCACTAGTAGTACACAGGGACAAAAACAAGGACTAGCTCTAAATTTAGACATGCGTATTTGTTTCTTTGGCTCAGGACATCAAAAACCTCATGGGATGGCCGCAAATCCTGTTGCTTGTCAAGGCCGGGAAAGGTGCTATGAATCCCCCATGAACAACGGCAAGGTGACGCGCACCACGGCACGGCCACAGACACAAAAACTCACGGTACATAAATCAGAAGGCGAGTATAAAATATTGCATTCTCAAGAATATGTAATAATAAGAGTTAATATCACAAAAAACTTCAAATCGGTACACATGCGATAAATTTTCTATAAACTAATTTTTTTTTTATCACCAAAAATCACGGATATTTACTATTGACTTGTTAAGTTAGATGATACATGCCAATAAACGGGTATATCGGTTTGGAGCTTTTACCCTCCGTTTACCACAACCGTATCCGTTTGGAATTTTTCATGGTATTAATCTAATTTAACAAAAATTAATCTGAGAAAAGAGATAAATTTGTCACAAGTATATTAATTTTGAATTTTTGATGATCATAAAATTAATTTTGAGTAAACTTATCACAAACGTATAAGTATGAGATTTTTCATGTTATCCAACTCTAGAATTAGGCCAAGAATCAAATAGCTGGGAAGAAGGGGATGGAGGCGGCCATCGATCCGGGGATCGGCGAGGGGAAAGGAGATAAAAGCTGCATGTACAGGGCTCAAGAACCTCAAATGAACAAAAGTGAAATGGGAATTGGAATTGGAGAAGGCGATCTCTCTCTTTTCCATTTCACAATGTCAGAAACCACATCGATGGTTTTACACCTTTTCATAGACAGCAAAACCGCACTTGCCTATTTTTCAAATTGTCTGTACCTTCATTCTGCCAAAAACAATTATAATTAAAAAATTTAAAAAAAAAAAGCACCCAATTCAATTTTTTTTTCCCCAATTACACCCCTATTTTCTCACTCTGTCATCCCCACTCCTTTCTCTTATTTCAAAGCTTTGAATAGGGTTAGTCAATCAATTGGTACACGACCCACGAAAAAGAACATCATTCAACTCTCCCCCGCCCCCTTACAACGTTATTCTAGGACAACTTTTTCCAACACGAAAACCGGGTCCCTTCCCCCTTTCCAAAAAAAAAAAAAAAAAAAGAATTTATCATAAAGCTAACTTCTAACCAAGTGTTTTCAATTTTTTGGGTTTCCAAGACTCTAATCTACATTAGCCGATCTGAGAGACTCGGAAGTCTCCGGAAAAAGTTGAGGCTCGCCGGCGGCATCGGGTCCCTGAACATCGGGTGGCGGAGGTAGTAGAAACCTAGAGCCACCGCCACCATCTTCGGCGGCACCGCGTACAATGTCAGCGTGATGGCCAGGCACACTCCTATGAACAGCTTCGTCGCTCTCGGGTCCCTCCAGCTCACCAAGGCTTGTACCCTCTCCCCCTGGGTCGCAAAATCCCCGAGAACCGTCTGCACCCGGGCTGCCAGCAGCCGTAACCGGTCGTACCTGGCCCGGACGATGTCCAGCGGTTTCGAGCTCGGTATCGTGTCGAACTCCTCGTCCAGTTCGTCCGGGTCTACCGACTCGGCCTGCGAGAGCCTAGTGTCCATCCCGGCCGGTATCCTCGGCCTGAATCTGTAGTACCACACCCCGATCAAGAACACGTATAAGAACCCTGTGGGCACGATCAAATCCGGGTACCACACGAGCACTAGGTACAAGACGTGGACTAGGACGGTCGTGACCGGGTTCCGCCACCTCCTTATGTCGTCCAACCATTTCGCCAACCCGACCGCCCATGCTAGCACGGCCACGATCCTGAACCAGTTCGCCTTGCTCTTTCTCATGCTCCATGTATGCGAATCAGCATCCAACATGTACCGGACCACTTCCTGCCCAAGTGGTGGCTCCGACCTCGCGAGCCATGCAGCTACCATCTTGGTGGCGGCCCCTCGCAGCGCCTCCTGTTGGGCCACCCCGAGCGGGCGGAGATAGTGCATCCGCGGCAACAAGGGCTGACCATATACCGTGCAAGTATCCGGCAGCAAAGACGGGCATGCGAACCGGATCGCCAATTCAATCTCGCCCATTTTCTTCAACCCGGTCCTCGTCAACACCAACAGCGGATACGAATTGGTGTACACCTTGTTACTCTCCAATGTGGATACCCGAATACGGATCTTCCCAATGCGGCAATCGGGCTTGTCCTCAGACGGGTCGGCAAACATCCGCCAGTTGTCGAAGACCCCCGCGGTGAGCACGGTACACGGGTCATAGACCTGCCACGTGTACTGCTCGTTCCACCGCGGATCGAAGCTGTCCGTGATGGTCCGGGTCCGAACCCACTTCTTGCCGTACTTGGCCATGCAGTACGCGTCTGTGGACCCTTTGCCGGGGCCTTTCGACTTCATAGGCAAAAGTCCGCGCGCTCCGAGGATCCCCAGCTCCAGAATTCCAACCGCCGGCTTCCACAGCTGCTTTGCCGTGGGCCGGAAGTCGCTGCACACGTGCGCGGCCTCATCAAGCACGTGATAACCGCCTTCCAAGCACAGCCTCAGATACAATCTGCCGCAGTAAGGCCCGCCGGCGCCGCCCTCAAGCGCAAACCACTTGGCAGCCACGTGCCTCTCGTCTATTCGCTGCTCGATCGAGCTCACCGGAATCATCATGTGCCCGAGGAGCTGAGTCTCCTTGTTCGAACGGTCCTCCACCAGCAAAATGAGCGAGTCCTCCAGTGGCTCGCCGGCGACGAGTATGAGGTCCTCGTTCCAGTGGAATGACGACGCGTGGTTGCTCATGGACCCTCGCCGAGTCCGCACGGACTGGAAACCCAGCTGCGCCTTGACCCTGACCTCCGGCGCCGTCAGCGGCGGCAGATTTGGAGCGATGTGGAGGTCCTGAGCTTCGATCACCGTCACCCGCAGGTACCACAGCTTCGGAGACTGGTAGACCTTAGAGCGCGTGTGAGCCACATAAGGCGCGTCCGAGCTCCACGCCTCGGGGAAAGCATCGTCAGCCTGGGTGCCAATCCAGACGGACAGCTGGATGTCGCCGGAGACGCGGCTCTTCTCCGCCGCGTCGCTGCCCTCGAGGCGGTACCATAGGGAGCCAGCGGGCTGTCGGGCGGATCCCGGACGGGCACGTCGGAGAGGTCGAAGCAGACGCCGCCGAGGAAGGCCTCCGACGGCGAGTCCCAGACGGAGATCTCCAGCGTGGAGCTCGCCGACTCAGGCTTGTTGTGGCCGAGCGCGAAGACCTGGTGCCACTCCGGCGAGTCGGTCGGCTCGCCGGCACGGTGAATCGCCGGCTTCGAACGGACGTAGTGAGTGGACGTGCGGACCTTCACGTATGGGCTCTCGCTGTGAGCGAGACCTCGGGCCTTGACGATCCTGATGAACAGGTACTGCATTGGCTCCACCAGATCGTACGGATGGATCCTCTCTGTCTCGGACGTGAACCTCTGGTGCGACGATATCACCCTCGGCGCGAAATCGCCGCTCGGAGGCCGTCTCAGAACCCTGACTCTCTCTCCGACTCTCGCGCCCTGCATCTTCCTCACCTCCGGCGGAGGATGCTGCATCGCCGCCTCCCCCGTCGGGGAGCGGCCGCCGCATGCGGCGCCGGCATAGCCTCGGGCTGGGGCTCGTGGCGAAAGTGCTCCACCTGGGCCGGCGGCCGCGGGGACTCCTCGATGACGACCAGGGGAGGGGAGGGCGATCTGTCTCGGCGCCGGAGCGGAGGCGGCGGACAGCACTCCATCGCGACGGCCCCTGGCGGCATTTCAAAGACCCTGCCCTCCTCCACCACCATCACCGGCGGAGGCTTCATCCCCCGCCGCCGCCACGTCGGCGGTCTCCGGATGAGGAGGCGGCTCCTTGTCCTGCGGCGGCGCGGGGGCTGCTCCTCCACCAGCTCGTCGTAGTAACAGATCCTGAGCCCAATCTCGCCTCGTATCCAGCTGAACACGCTCTTCTTCTCCAGCTGGTAGTACACCAGGCCCTCCTCGCCCCTCCTCATGAACTGCGTCCCGTAGAGCTTGACCCTCCCGAGGAAGTGGTTCTTCCGGGCCCCGGCGCCGGCGGCGAACTTCCTGTCGTTGAAGACCTCGACGTTGAGCTCCTCGTACTCCATGTTCTCCGGGTCGGAGACGAGGAACTCGAGGGTCTCGTTCCATGCGGGGTTGAGGTCGCGGCACTTGGTGGCTGTGCGCCTCTTCTGGTTGTCGAACTCGACGATGACGTAAGGGCTGGAGCTGCCCTGGCCGTCCTTGGGGAGGAGGTCCCGCGCGTCGACGACCTCGACGAGGAGCTTGCGCACGGGCGGCGGCGGCGTCGTCGTCGTCATGGCGTCATCCTCGTGCGGCGCTTAAACGGGGTCGGGTTTTGGTGGGTCCTCTTCAGGGTCTCTCCGCCCGCAGAGAGGAAGGAAGGAAGGAAGGAAGAAGAAGAAGAAGAAGAGAGCGTTGATGGCGGAGGAGAAGGTGGGGGTGTTACTTTATGAGGTAAAAGCTTTCTGCAAATCTTTCTCCTTATCACCAATTTTGCTTTATTTTCATTCCTGAATTTACATTTATTTTTATTTAATAATTTATTTATTTTATTTTTTGGCGAGGAATGTTGTTTTGCTGGATGGGGAGTGGAGGGAGGTCGAGAGATTCCAAACTGAACGGAGAAGTTTTGTTTGTTTGGGCCGTCACCTTTTCGGCTCCTCTCCTTTTATTTATTCTCCTCATTATTTATTTATTTTTATAAAGTATTTTATTAATCGTGTTTATTATATATAATAATTAAATGAGGGATTAATTGTAAATCCTAGGGTTTAATATATTCCACGCCTTTCCCCCTCTTTCGGATTAGTGTGTCAGGTGCCTACGATCCCGGGCTCCAGGATCCGTCTTTGAGCTGCCCCCCACCCGTGACTTAGATTTTGCTAATCCGTTTTGTCAAATTCGGAGGATCCTTGTCCTGTCTTCGGAAGAGGAAATGTGGGGACGTTCGATCCAAAAAACTCGGCCGAGAAAATAAAATCGGGGCGGAATTTCGGCTCGGTGGCGCCTGGCCCTCAAAAGCTTTAAGCCAATCGGTGGAGAGGGGGCGCGTGCTTGCAAAGTGCAGATAAATCCCGTGGATAGGCGACGGCGTGGGATGCTTTGACTCGAGACGACGGTTAGCGCTCGTTGATTCTCGTGAATAGTGCACCGCGAGATTGAAGGCCGTGCAAACGCGAGCGAGGCGAGGGGGCGAAAATTCAGGTCCAACACACAAACACAAGAGATGTCTTGCAAATTTTGAAAAAGACGTGCGAATATTATTAAAAATTGTTAACGACGAATGGTGTGCATATCAGCGATTTCAGTCGAAATTGATTGAGTGAACTCGACTTGATAAAATTAAAAAGTTTAGAATTGTACCGATAAAAATGCAAATATTTCCAAATAGCATGGGAATACGTGTCTGTGGGATAGGCGACATCACCTAGTCGTACCGCAAAATAGAACAGAACGAGATGCTGAGGAGTCCTGGCGTGGGCAGGGCACATGATTCCACAGCGCAACCGCAACCAACCAAGGTACTCGAACTCCTTTTCGTCAAAAGCTCCAACATCCTTTCGAATTAAAGCTCTCTCTCTCTCTCTCTACCACTTCAAAAGCATCCTCCACCTTTCATTTCTTTGGGGGCCCCCTCTCATTTTTGCCACGCACGCACCTTATGCTCGACGAGAGTTCCCACGATTCCGCGGCTTGCCCATTCGGTGGCTCATACTAACCATCGGACCATCCCGCCGTACATCTTCACCTGACCTCCGGTCCAAATGGTAAGAGCGGCGGCGACGACCTCGATGATATACCAATGCGGGGCGCCGTAGGAATCTCCCGCCCCGAGCCGGCTTCGGGTGATCCTCTCGAAATCCTAAAAGGGTCCCGTCACTTTTTGCTGGCACAATACACGGCATTTTCACCATGACATTAGCACCGTTTAACTAGGACTAGATCTTTTTTTGTGGGTCCACTTGCTCGACATTTGGAATATTCGGATGAAAGGATTGGCATCCCAAGAGAATTCGAAGCAGGAGGGGAGGGATTTGAAAAAATTATGCTCTTCATTTCTGGAGGAGCTTATTGGGGGAAGCCTCGCTCTTGCCTGTACATACTAGCCTCTCGGAATTACAAGCTTTATTGTTCCTTTCTTGCTCATCGCTTGTCAATGGATCGAGTACATCTCTCTCTCTCGCTCACTCGCTCGCATCGCGAATGGGACAGTATTGATCTCGAAATTGAAGCTTTTGGGCACAGATCCCTCAGAAGCTTCTCCTTCCAGCTTCGGAGACGTCTCGGGGTTGGACAAGTCTCTTTCCTTCGGTGGCCTTTATGGAATCAGATCCCTTTTAGATCAAAGTGGATTTTAGAACATATGCCGCCCACCCTTCTCGCTTCTTCGGCCCTTTTTCCCCGTCCTTTTCTCACCTTATGCTTAGCCACCCGCGGATGAGAGCTGTTGCAGAAGACCCCGGTTTTAGAATATTGGCCACCCATGGTGTGGTTTTTTTGGAAGGTCTAGAAATGGATAGCGTTCTTGCACTTGCACTCATTGAACACTTCAGTTACAGTCCACCTATTCTAGATGCAAAAGAGCATTGTTTCGGGAAAATCTATCGCATCAAGCTGATTGGGTTGCGCGCTCGCTCAACCATCTTTAACCCATATGCTCGACTTCAGTCATTTCAGGCTGTCATGATGACGAAAACCAGCATCTTCAAGTCCAATGCAGCTGAATGACAATGTAAACTAGGAAGGAAATCGAGACAGAATAGTCTTTCGACTAAAACAGAGCACGGATCTATTCAGGTACGACAGGGTATGAGGATGCTGGATTCACAAGCCCGGTCCATGCTAGACATGACAATATTCACACTTGACAGTGAAAAAATGCCTAGGAACAAAAGGGGGCGATGGACTCGCGGAAATCGGATTCAAATTGTTTTCTCAGATCCATATTGAACTGACAAATGGAGTACACCGCAGGTCATCTGATTTTGGAGGTAGCAATAGCTACTCCACGATGCAACCTAAGAACCAAATGAAGCTTCCAAACAAGTCGCCCAGGGACTGGTCCGGACAATGCCAAGTTGTTGAGGGGTTCTATTCTTCTATTCTTGTGGTCAATGATTGACTAACCTCATTGCCTCCTGCACTCCATAGTTAGAATAGAAGCTGACCTTCTATTTTACCAGGGTAACAGATCATTGCCCTCCAAATCCAGATTGCAAGGCTGTAATGCTATTTCTTCAATCATCTCCTAGAAATCAACTAAGAATGAAAAAAATGAATTCGCATACATAAAGACGATGTCAGACACTGCATGCATGTACATTTTATGTGATTCCGGTTTTCCACACAAAAGAAATGCTCAATACTAAATGAATAAATATGGAATGCCGACTATGTCTCTTATTTGGGTGCCCAAGAGGGACTCCGCACCAGAAATTGTGTGGTCGTATGGAGATCCGAGGAAGACCTAACGTCAAATGGAGCCTTCTTTGCTGAATCTGGAAGTCCGACTAGAAATGTGAATGAGAAGGATGCAATTTGAGCAGAGCCAGTGACATTAGTAACCAGACTCATGCACTTCTCACTTCACAGCTCTCATCTTCACAAAGACTGAAACATGTAAAGCAATATACTTACAATTGCCCATAAACAACGTCGACAAAGAAAGCAAGAGCCTCTCTGTAAATAGAGGTTGGAGGTAAAGGTTCAGGAGCACAATAGATTGGTGTCACTACTTCTGCTCTATGATTGGAAGACAATGTTGGACGAATGCAGATGCCATGGTCAGTCATCTTCTGGTGATATTGATAAAGTTATTCCAGAAGGTATATGTTGCCTGACATTGCCTCTGGAGAAATATCCTTTAACAAAGGCTGAAGATTATACTGGCGGTGCTGCCGAGAGTAGACAGTAAGTGGCAACAGTATGTCATACTGTGGGGAGTAAAAGATACCCAAAAAAGACCCAAGCCAGGAGGATTGTTTTGTGAAAAAGCTAGGAACAGATTTATCACTTGAAGAGGCAACAAGATGGGCAGAAGTGGCAGAACAAAAACTAAAGAACATGGACAACTTAGTAACGATAACCTCCATCAGGAACCTAGTGGTCTTCAGTACATTAGTTGTCACAGAGAGCATGAAAAAAACCCTACTCAGAATTCCCCTAAAAAAATGTTTAGGAAACTGAAATACATGTGATAAAGTCATTAACATAGCAAGAACATCTATCCCATAATATTCAAACAGACACGTGGATGATTCACAAGAGAAGGTACTTCTGCCCATTTAAACTCACTTTTTGAGCCAATGACAGTCATTGCCCCATCTCAGCTCACTCTCAAAACAACTAGTGGAGGTTCAATGTGTTCTCAAAACACATCGGACTATGATATACTCTTATTATGAATCATGAACACTGCCAACTTGATTGCAATTTTGTACTTATAGTTGCAAAACATGATTCACAAAGAAAATGGAAGAAATGGAGAGCTTACAGTCGCTCACCTTTAGTATCCTCATCCCTAAGTCATCAACTCTTGTCGTGAAGGCACCTCAAGTTTGAGCAATTTTTTAAACTGCATAAATAAATATGAAAATCCTGATATTCTTGAAACATTACTTTAGTGACGCTAGGAAATCACCTTTCGGAAAGTTCTTTTTCGTCTACAATGTCAAGCTTTAAAAGTTGTCAACGAAGTCAAATAGACCGGAGAGCATATGCATCACATACCTGAGATATCTTGATTTCCAGTTCATCCCATTCGGAAGATGGATTGCTTCCTTCCACTATCCCGGTCCCAGCATAAATTAAAGCACCAAGACCCTAAAACCCAGCATAGCATTCAAAATTTTAGGTTATTTCCACTCATTTTCACTAGATAAACCAAAGCAAAGAAGCATTTGGATCCAGGGCACCAGAAGAATAGTTTTACTCAAAGGATATGCATCTAGTTAAAAAAGGGAAAAAATTGGGGGAATCACCTTTCCAACCAAAGCTGACCTAATACCAACAGCAAACTCACTCTCTCCTCCTCCAAACCAGCCCACAGGTCCAGCGTACATTCCTCGGTCAAATACCTCTGCGAAAAAAGCATCAGTGGAGAATAAAACCTAGTAGTTCGGAAAGCAAACAAGCGGGGAGGTTCTCCTAAAGTGGTTTAGAGACAGAAGTTAGCCAGGCAATATTCTCATTCAGGCTGCCAGACACCAGACCACTAGAGCGTTCTCTTAGTCAATAGTGATAAAGAATGAGCAAACATTCTGAGAGAAGTATCAGATAGTAGTGCAGTGTGTGCTTTAAATTTGTGAAACCAATCAACTTTCTATGGAAAATTCCCTGCTTCAATTTACTAAGTCAAGACTTCCAACAATTTCAGCAAAACACTGATTTTACATCATATTCACACCTTTGAATATTCAAAGCTGCCTCACAAATTAGAGGAATGAAATCAAATGGATATGCAACGCTTGGGTTTCAAATGAAGTTACCAGTTTCAGCAATTAAAAGCCTTGCTTCTTCTGTTGGAAATCCACAAACTGCTGGACTTGGGTGGAGAGAAGACAGAATGTCAAACTGGCAAAGCAATAGTCAGCTAAATTTGTGTAGAAGTCACCCCAAAAAATGAAAAAAAAAAAAAGGGTAAATTAAACTCCATCGGAACACTCATCACCATAAGATGATAACAAACATCTAAAGATCAATCAGGGAAGTTTGATTATGTAAGGCGGCCAGACTCTTACCTCATCACCTTCACTTCTCAATTTACCAGCCAGTACAGCATGCAGATGCTGAACTCTAGAAAGTTTTCGAATTGCTTTTCTTGGTTCTACGACCACTCCCCTACATACAGCCTAAAAAATAGCAATAGAAGTGAATATACTGTTTCAGATCACGGACGGATATATTATAAATATGTCCTCAGAGAGAGTTCATCACTGCAGTAGAAAAATCACAGTACAGACTACTTCCTCTGAGATCATAATCACGAAGACAAGTAGAAAAACTAGCTTGAGCACTCTCCAGACAAGGACCCTTTTATCAGTGTGTAAATCGTCAAAGCTCTGTTTTACCGGTTACATGGTCATGCTAGTATGGAGTGAGGATATGAGGAAACTGAGCTCCCTTCCTGGCTCAATGAAGGAAAACTTATAGATAGTGAGCAAGAAAGAAACATGAGTGTCCTTTTGCTCCTCTCTCCATAAACAGCATGCACATATCCTGCATGAGCCCTCAGCAAATGTGAGGATCTTTTAAATTATCTCCTCTCTCCATAAACAGCATGTCAACTTCATGCATCCACCCTCATTAGCGTTGGCAATGATGGCTTCAGGTCATCCACGCAAGACACTTTAAAAGGCCCATTGGCGTGTAAAGCTACTTTCTAATTTTGAGTACAGGTGACTAGTTATTGGAAAAACTCACATCATAAACAAGGAACAGCTCAAAAGGAGAATACAAAAGACTTGCCTCTAATTTTCTTCTTATGCTCTCCCTCACTATAGTAAACTCAAGATGGTCCTTTGGACTGAAAATTACGAATAAGAGGAAAATGAGAGAGAAATTAAACAGAATGCACATCTAAAAAGTAGCATGTCAGTGCCAAAAGGTCTATTCATGTAGCGAAAATAGACCTTGAAAGCAAGTCAAGTTCTATTTGGAGATCCGAAGCCACTGATTCACCTCTAGCACGTGTTCCAGCCAGAGCCTCACTGCTGATACTAAGCCTGGTTCTGTGAAATAGTTGCTCTGGCTATTCACAAAGTTTATCCAAGTCAAAAATAGAACGCCCATAAATCACAAAGGTAGAAATTAAGATTGAAGGTAACCGTAACTACCGTGTTTCCAATGAATGCTGGAGCACTAGGTGGCTGAAGACAAAACTGATAAGCATTTTCCCCTTCAACCTAAAAAATTGGTTTTGACATAAGCATCCTGACTGATGAATAAGCCATGATCTAAGGCCAATATGCAAAATAGTACCTGTAAACAAGCGAGCCATGTAATAGGATCTATGTCTGTAGCAGTAAGGAATCTGCTGCTTCGCGCTAGCACAACCTATATTCAGAGAGATACATTGAAAAACCAACAAGATTCCAGTGAAAGGAGAATAAGATGCGTTTCTAGGGAGAAAAGACAGTAAATCAGAACAAAGATGATGGTTGACAAGGAACAAGAGGTATGGTAGAACCTGAAGGTGACGAGTAGAAGAAGGTCTCTCGATAACCACTGACCACAGCAATGTTGTGTATCATTCTTTACCTTAATGAGGGCAGATTCATCACCATTAATCATCTGCAAAGCTCTCTTCACTGCAAAATCCCAGTAGTTCTTGCTGGGAACGTGATTATTACTTAAGATGAATGCTTTAGGCACTTGCTTTCTTAACTTCATTACAAGTGACGACACCTACAAAATTCAAAACCAATGCAGTCATCAGATGCACTGTCCTTGCATCCATACAGTGCGACTTAATGAGACATGTAGAGAGAACAAGTAATCAGTCGTCCTGGAAGTATTATTTGTTATATCACTAAGATGAAGATAGACCTGATTTATTGTAGTTTCCAGCGAATTTATGGCCTTTTCCCAAGTCCAAGAAAGAGCATTGTCCCATGCAATAGTAGCCGCAAGCATAGAGCTCTCTTCGAGCTCATTCAACTCAACCTGCCATTGACTAGAAGAGTCTACACTTAGAACTCAGGAGAAGGCGAATTGACTCCATTATCTGAAATCGATGGCTCCTAATGTTGGCACTAGTTTACCTGAGGAACAATAAAGTAGAATGAACCAAAAGCCTCCCACTCTGGTGACACATTCGATCTCGCATCAAACCGAATCGCTCCATAAGCACGGATTAAAGGGCAGCTTGTGCAGAGAAACCTATTAATTTTACGGAAAGGAACTCTCAATTAAGGTCAGACGAGAATAGCTTCCACAAACCCTAGGAAAACAATTTTACTATCAATTT
Source organism: Rhodamnia rubescens (assembly GCA_021437795.1). NCBI lineage: Eukaryota > Viridiplantae > Streptophyta > Magnoliopsida > Myrtales > Myrtaceae > Rhodamnia > Rhodamnia rubescens. Next base: position 4,421,758 of record JAILYA010000002.1, on the reverse strand, counting down.
GACTCATTTACCAATTCCCCAATCACTCTTTTCCTGAAGCTTCCCCTAGCTGAACTTAGTTCATGGAAAAGAGGAAAAATCGAACCATCCAGACTAGTTTCCCATTGGAGTACATTAGAATTGCGATATATAGAGCACAGATTGACTTTGTTCTTGCACTCTAGACTGCATCGAAGCATGCGTAAGACGAACAACAAGGAGACGAAACACGAGCCGCAAACCGGTGTCACCTTTTGATGGACAACCAATCTTCGTAGGAGAAGGGGCGAACGTGGCGAAAGAACACCGCGGATCCAACGCCGGCGACGCTGACCAGCTTGTTTTCCGTCCGGCGACGAAGATGCCCGTTGCCGTTGGCGGCCGAGGACTGCTCGAGAAAGTAATCGGAGTTGCCGCTGGGGTTCCGGCCGGAGAAGAAGCAGCGAGGGAGGAGCTGGTGCTGAGAGTGAAGCCAGTCGATCGCTTCGATCTTTTCGTGAATTGGCACCTTCAGCAGAGAGAGAATCGCAGCGTGAGAGGACGATGAAAATTGCGCGGGAAGAAGTGGGACATCGTATATAATCCCCAGGAACCAATCCCAGTCGAACACGTGGCCAAGGCCCATTTGCCAGGATTTTATCAAGAATGTTATCCATTGTCAACTGTGACAATGTCGCTTGCCAGTTACAGCGGAAGAGGCAACAACGCAAGGAAAAAAGCCTTTGACTTGCCTGAAGGCGGATAATGCCGGAGCCGAAACCCGGCGGGCTAGCCTTGAGGCTGGCGACGGCGGAGCTGAGGCGGTCCACGGCGAGGCCCGGCGTCGCCACCGCCGGGAAGCTGCGGGTCTCGGCAGTGCCGATGGGGGACGTGGGGTCCCCTCCTTCGCAACCGTTCATGGACAATGAGCATGAACTCTGGTAATTCTGCAATCGAAAGAAACGCTAAACTTCAACTAAAGTCGCAGAGTTAGAACTGGAGAACGAAAAAACAAAAGCGGAAAGCGGACGAGCATTATGAAATTCATACGTGAGCGTGGAAGTGGAAACAGAGTCGGGAGGCCATGGATGGACCAGAAGCAGAGGACTTTGTGGATGAGGATGACGACCCTGATGAGTCGACGAGACGTGCAAGGAAGCGCCCTCCTCCTCCTCCTCCTCCTCCTCCAGCAGCAACCGCCATGGGAGAAGAAAGGGAGAGAGAGAGAGAGAGAGAGAGAGAGAAAGAGCGTCTTCTTGTTTGTGCTCTGCTATTGGCTTGTGGTGATGTTATAATCTAGTGCCACAAAGAGGAAATGCCCCTCCCCCTCTCTCTCTCTCTCTGGGTTACATGTGAATATGGTTTTTGCTTCTTTTCACTGCTGTTTTTTCCATTGATGTAGGAAAGGGCCTTGTCTGATTATCCGACATGTGATGTGCGCCGCCAATAATTCCACCCCATTGCTACATCTTATGCGTGGCTCGTCGGCACCTTCACCGACGGCCATGGACAAGCGTGAGGAAGCCAGGCATTTTTTTGTGCTTTAATATCATCCTCGTTGTTCAGCCATGCTCGGGACTCGATCCCAACGACAAAGGACTGAAAGGAGCTGTCGCCTGGCGGGGATATTGACCCATGCTCTGTAAGACGAAAGCACAAATTTTCCATCAAATACACGGCACGAGCAATAGAACTTCGTGTGAAATTTTCGACCTTTCTTAAAGTTAGGAATCGTAAAATTTCAGATGGGTCGCGTTCGCTAATCAAATGATGGTTACAACGATGAAGTTGTTCAATCATAGTCGTCAAGAAACCCACCTCACAGCTCACCGGCTATAGGGACAATGTCATCTGTAGCACATGACAGTTTGCGGCCCCTGAACCATATATAGGGCAAACTTTGGGCTCCTTCGAGCCGTAAAGATTGGCCCCCGAGCCTCGCCATTCCTGTGAAAGGTGTGGCATCGCCTTATTTGGATTTATGGCAAAATTGAACAAATTAGTGGCTGACAATCGCCAAAGGCGATTTCTCATTCACACAAGATGCCATGGTTCATGGGCAAGTGCCTGCCAGAGATGATACGGTTCCGACGCAGAGAAAAAATGAACAATAGGAGCCAACTTAGGAAGGCGAAAACATTTACTTCATCGATTTTGAGCGAGGACTTCCCCTGCTACAGCGGAAAAATTCAGGGCAAGCCAAGTTACAGTGTTACTAATCTACAACAAATGCCACTAAGTTACTGCCTAGCCTACAAAGAGGCAACATAAGAATTCAGGGGCTTAAGTAGTTCCATTGTTCTCTATTCCTCCTCCAAATCAAGCCCACCGATCCGGTGACGTCTCCTGTCAAATACTACTTTGAATGACTCACGTTCCGCCCTAATTCGCTCCTGGAATGTGCTCCTTTGTCTCTTCAGTTCACCTCTATGGCTTGCCATATTATCGTCTTCAGGCAACGGGTTCGACTTCTGCAGTTGCAGGACCCATACACAAGAAGATTCAAGACTCAGCTAATGAAAGTAAATGAAAGGATGACAAGTACATACGACATTATTCGGGATGCACCAAGGGGAAAAAATAGCATTTAATGGACCTCAAGAAAACAAGTTGAACCAATCATTAAGCAGCACACGTGCAACCCTATGGCTATTTACTTGCATCTGAAGGAACTAAAAGGGAAGTGATAGGCAAAACAAAATAATTTGTTTCCCTCTACTACATTTCAAACTGTTCGATATCCGAAAGGTGATCGAGGCCAATGTACCCACCAAGTTGTATCCAGCACCTGATCCAATCACCAAAGACAATACATTTGCCCTCTTTGCAGCACCGATCAAGAACCCAGTATTGCCAGCCTGGAGTTCATAACGTCCATGTAGCAAAAAGTGAGATGTAGAAGAGAGAAGAAAATGCAGAAAAAGCAGAAGGAAATCTAAATTCGCATTTTCAGTAATCCTAAAAAACGTAAATATCTGAAATATAGCGGTATTTCAGGAAAGACATACTAAGAGACTACCACATTTAGGGACAAAAATAGAGATGCAGTTCCCCTGTGCATTGAGAATTATTGACTACGAGATTGCAACTAACTATATGGCTTGGCCAGCTAAAAATAACCTCTTCCAACTGTACTTATTCAGGAAACAATCATATGAAAAATTGAAAGACACCTGATCTCCCCAGCGTACAGATTTTCCTCCCTTGCCATATGTTTGAACCAAGCCAGAAAGAGCAGATACGCTGGTTTGCCTTTCGACCTTTTCTTCATTTTCATGTTCTTCTAGGTTCTCTGACCACTTACTCCTACCCAATTCTCTAACTCCTGTTATATGGTCTCCTCCTCCATCCCCTATCTCCCCAACTCTGGAGAAATCTTCTGAAAATATTGGGGAAACGAGGGAAGCAATAAAACCATCAAAACTGGGAACTCACAAAAAGAAAGGCATGGTACATTAGCAGCAAAATGCAAGCACAATAATAGCTTCTGAAATAGTAAAATCAACCAAGCTCCCCGCAGATCTGGAAACAATGACGCATCATTTCAGAAAAGGCTGCTATAAGAAATTTCTTTAAGTGCATAATGGGCGCATCATTTCTAATTTTACTGATAAATCTTACCCCCTTTGGTACAGACCAGGTCAATGACATGAGATCAGAACATTTGAAAACAGTTTCTACTCCAGTAGTAGTATCATCAACACAATAAGGAGTTATGACTTCCGAATTACATTAGATTGCCACAACCAAAAAACTACTTTTAGACATGATAAATCAAACAACTCCAGATAGAATCCCGAAAGAAAACAATCAGCTTCACATTGGAAACCAATTTTCATGAAAAGGACTCACGTTCATACTCCTAAAAAAATCAAAAACTCTTAACACGATATTTAGATGAACAGTTGACCTTCACATTGAAAACCACTTTTCATCACAACAAGGACTTAGGAGTATGCTCCCAGGAGATAGAATGAATAGATGCATGCATATAAAATGTTTGCCGGGTGAAACAGATCAAATTAAGAAGGGCTTCTAAATCCAAAGCTCATAATTTTAGACTAATCTTTTCCTGAATCAATAAATTAGAAGAACCATAAGAGTGAACTGGAAGCATACCATTTGTTGCATCACCATCAGGAGGAGGTCCCTTGGGATTCTCTAATTTTTTTCCTTCTACTGCGGATAGACTCTCATCATGGTCATCCCCCATATCCATGTCCACCTGGAACACGGGAAACTATATGAGATTCCCAGTACTATCCCAATCTCCCAATGACGTAGAATTCATAATATTCTCCAGAAAGTCATCATCAAACATATACAACATGATTGGTCTTCCAGAAGAGTGGTGTTCTAAACTAAATTCCACTAATGGAAGATCATTTACGTCTATAAATCGAGGGAGCACACTGAAGACAAATACTACCCAACCAAACATTTAGCAGTATTTCAGAATGGTCTGAGCCTATGCAGATTAAGTATATTAAGAAAGTATCAATTCACAGCTGAAAGACGTGTAATCAGCAAAAGTATTGATTCACAACAACTGAAAGACTCGTGATTGGCAAACTTGCATGAAAGACGGCTTCACATACTATGTGAAATACATATATCTTTTCCATTCACATAGCATAGATTGCTATTTGGTGGATCGAGCATGTCAACGCGCATTAGGTCGATCCCACTAGAGTGCAATCAAACACAACTGCATGTTATATTACCTCTTGAATCCCACTTTCCTTGAGATCATCTCCACGGAATAATGACTGCCATGCAATAGAATGACACAAGTTAATTGTATTTCATGATCACAAATATGTGATAAATAATCTATTGTATTTCATGAACACAAACATGTTAGAAATAACCTTAATTCGCACAGCTCAAAAATCGTATGCATACTCTACAAAAATTAGGATCAAGGGAAATTAAAGGCTCTCAAACCTTAACATCCAGTTGCCAATATAAGGCTGGAGCTTCTTCCCACTGTCCCCTCATCTTTCGTATGTCATCAAGGGTAAAACCATGGACATTCCTAGCAGCGCAGCCCTAAATTCAAGACAAGGCAAGTATATTATGCAAGAAGCCAGGCAGGAATAACCAGATCTATGTAAGCCATACGCTCGACACAAAGGGCCCCGACCGCCCGGCCTCAATAAAAGCTAGTATATTTGGGATTTCTCTAGGAATTATAAGCATGATATTCTGAATGGAACAAAGCCAATGCAGAAATTCACCTCTGGGTCCTTGTATCCTGCTTCTAAAATGTAAACTTCATAGCCTGATGTCTGAAAAGGAAAAGGAAAATATATTAGAAAAACCACAAGAGAACATGAACATCACATTGTGATGGAGCTACCATCACTACATATAATAATTAGAGAAAACAAAGAGGGCTCAGTTTTAACATAAGCATTTCCCACTTCTCCAAAACCATGCTCTCTTCCACATTCTCCTCTCCCAGTCTATCAACTCATGCCTCTAAGATCGTAAATTAAGAGCCTTGCTAGAGATGCTGATCGAGAATGAAGATTTAGACAAGAAAAAGTGGCAAAGAGTTGCAAAACCTCACGAATTGCACAAAATGTTGGCCATCACCTTTTCCTTAGGCAGGACTTGAGATTTTTCTGGATTGACTTTTACTTTTTGCTTAACTAAAACCCGGAAACTCACACACTTTCACTTTAATTGAATCTGAAACTCCTGACACTTCCTTCAAATATTTTTTTTTTTTACCCTATAATCTTTTCATAATTTTTTTGCCATTTGAATCATAATTTTGGTGAAAAAGTAAAAAGGTATTTTTTTGCTTTTTTTAAAGTGTAAACAAACAGGCCCTTAAGATCTCCATAAGAAGAGAATTAGCCAACCAAAGGACAAGTCGGGAAAGATAGCGTACTTTGCTTGACTGCATATCTAGATTCATTGACAAAGAAAGACCAAAAGTATTGAGAGTCCCCAACAAGTAAATATTCTCGACATCATTGTCCCACACGTACTTCTCGTATTACTTTCAGAGATTTCATTTGAAATTTATGGGATGCTGCTCCAAAAAGTATGTTGCCTAACCTTTGCAAGACCCAGTGGCCCAGAGTTAAGGCCTTAAACCTCCCACCCAACCCCTCTTCTCTTTCTTTACCCCACAATTGCTTATGAAAAAGTGAAGGTGAAACTTTACATTCCGCACCCACTATATTTGCCAACCCCAAAAGCAAATCTAAATGCTGCTGTGAGAGAGGAGAGGGAGCAAGGAACAGCTGATGATTCAGTAAAAGTAGCAGTAGTTGGTCAGGGAAAATAATGTTTTCAGCCTCCAGCTTTCACACTCAATCTTCGTACATTGGAAAACTAGAATTGTTTGAGCAGGCCTTGTGAGGCTGGAATATAGGCGATTAAAATCATTCTTTTCAGAATCTCTTATCTTAGAAGACCCAGTCTGGTCTCTATAGTTTATTTTTTAAGATCAGGACGGGGAAATTATGAAGCTTTTGTGTTTTTACTCAGTACTTCATGCACTTCAAAAGTCCAGCAGGAAAAGGAGGACAAGATTATCTGGCAAACTATCAGTACAGCTCCCTCAAGCTATCCCACCAAATATTTTTCCTTTTTCCGACCTCAAAATGGTCCTATTAGGAATAGAGCTGCATTAGGACACCCAGCTCCAAGATGTAAGACGTAGACAACTGTAGCACTCGTGACACTAGACTGAATCCTAAGAGAAAAATTGTGATTTAAGTGAACACGGCAACGAAAACACAGAAACATAATCCAGGCAAATCACAAGAAATGTCACATACACAAGGACCAGGAGCCCTAGAATACCCCAAGGAAACACGACATGTGAATGCAAATACTCGCAGGGGTGGTGAGATAAGAGATTGAAGGTATACCTTCCCAATTGCCCAAAATTGAGCAAAATCAGCAACCCGCAGATTGCGGTCATCCACTAAGACCAGGCACACATACCAGCAAGAAAAGGGTCAATTGCCGAACCATAAACTGCATTGGTGGTTAGTTAAAATGAAGGCAGTGCATCGACACTGCATCCACTTAATGTACAATCAAACTGTCAATTATTGGTCGCATGATGGTGAAACTAGCAACTCTTTTTGAGATGTATGAAACTAGAGCAACTTAAAAGGTCTTCAATTATTAACTGATCCTTAAGGTGCAACATCCTTACGTGTAAAAGTATAATTCAGTTTTCTGCCAGCAACATCACAGACATAGCAGAATACACTAGCATTTCTCCATTGCTACTTCAGGCATCAAACAATCTAATCAAAGAATAGGGCAAAGCCCCCATCATCTTTAGCTTTCATCTTAATAGAACTTGAGATAAAGACAAAATGGAAGTAGATACGTAAAATGAAACAACTCCAAATTTCTATGGCTGCACAAACCAGAATAGAATATTCATACCAATTACAAAGTTGAAATTTCCCTCCTCAACGGTCTTTTTGTATGCTTTCAGCATGCTTGACCGGTAAGCCTAAAATTAAAACAAATAGAGATCAACTACCTTCCAAATGACTTGAGATAGAATAATATAAAGCAAAACAGGAATATCCTAGAAAAAGTTCATGATTGCAGATATATAATTTACAGGAGAAATTCAAGCCAAATCCAATTGAACTGGCATTCCTCCATTCAATTACATCTCCTACATCCACAATTCAAAGCATTATCAAGAGGTCAGGAACAGGCCTGACAGAGATGCTAGAACAGCTTCAGATTGATCTATTTCTAAAAGCTTTTTGTCTCCATTCTCACTTTTCTACACTCTCGGTTGCATACAACAAATTCTAAGACCGTCTTGTCTTCTTCCTATAAAATTTCTTCGTGACCAGACATAATAAGCTCTTCATCATACAGACTAGTGCTTTACCTCCTCCATTTCAGGTTCATAACAATACTCCATCACTTTTTTCACAGCTGTCTTCTTGCCTTTGATTGCAGCTGAAGACTTTGAAGCTCCATTCTCATCAATCTGGAAAGCAGATGAAGATTATGAAGTTCTTCACAAAAAGAAAACCATGCAATGTCATAAATAAAAGGCCAAAACATAAAAGTCGGGACAAATATAGCATCCGAAAACTATAGAAATTCCAAACCTTTTCGACTTCAGTCATGAAATAATCATCCATAGAATAAATTCGTGGAGCACTACCACCATTTTCAACCTCAAGGTCCCGTAGCATCTTGGCTAAGTAACTCTTTCCACTTCCTGGCATGAATAAACACATCAACCATAAATATGTTTTCCAATTGACTGTAGGCGTGTGACCAATCGCATCCTTCTGCTCAAATTTTCATGTTGACAGCATACAATAACGTACATGACACATTGCAATAATTTTTTTCCCTTTTTCGGCCAAAACACATAGCAATGGTTAATATCTACATGTGCTGGATGAAAGTCATCAAGGCTGACAGATTTCTCAACCCAGCCTCTGCAGCATCTACCTCAACACTTTACTAAATTTCACAAATCTTTCTCGACCCCCACTATTGAGAACGTAAATGACCACACAACCAACGATCTGACAAACATCAGTTAACACATTTCCGTTGAATTTGACATATGTGAGATATAAATAAGTATGACAACATGGAAAATCAAATGGCTGGTCTGTATCAGAAAAGTATCACATTGTTGGCCCTTACTGAATTCGCCAATTGGATGTTTTCACAAATTTCACTACGTATGTGAAACTCAAAACCGTGCAGTGACCTGTTTATTCCAATCTAGCATAAAAGCTCATAGAATATCACTAGCCACAACACATACGACAACAACATGGTTTCAATTTCAACAAATCAGAAACAGGCATTCATGACTGAATTTTAGTACAATTACACCAAAAAAGCGAACAACTTAATATAAAGGTAAAAAGAGCAGAATTAAGATTGTCTATTTTACCTGGAAGCCCTCTAAGAATTATGACAAAATGACCAGGTCGACCAATTCTATGGGGTGGCTTAAAAATATGGGAAGCATCAACAATTTTTGGCTTCTGCAAAGGCAATTGCTGTGATGGAAGCTGTGGACCCTGCCCAGCATACTGCCTCAATGAGTTCCCTCGCATGGCCCTATATTCCTTCAAAAGTACCAAAGAATAGATAACACCACATGATCAGCATTAGACAGACTAACATGATCGAAAAACATGTAAAGAAAGGACAAAAAAAAACCATACCTCTGGGACAAAGCCAGCTGGAGTTTGTCCACCACGGTAATAGTTTTGCCGAAGGTGATGATTTCCAGGTGCTGGAGGATACGGAGGAGACACTCCAGAAGAGCTCGAAGGCAAGGGAAACAGAGAACTAGGCGGTGCCGATGGCAATGGTGAATGTGCCTTCTGTTCTAATGAAGTGTAACCCAGTGGATCAAGCGGCAGGGGTGGCGGAGGAGATGGAGGGAGAGGAGGGCGAGCAACGTTCATGCCGAGCCCAGCAGGATGCAGTGAGTAACCTCCTCCTGCACCTAAACTCGGAGCACCATATGGGACCATCCCAGGGAAACTCGGATACCCAACTGGACCATGATTGGCATGATATGGCTGGTGAGCGTCTCTTATATCAGCATGTGTCAAGTTATTTTGCACCTGCCCTGATTGAATTGCATGAGGTTGATGTGGGGGCTGATAGTTACGACCATAATCGTCCCTTGAAACACCACCACTCTGGCCACTATGCATTCTCTTCATGCCTGGAACTTCGGCCTGATACTCATTTGCACTTTTCTGCAGATAGTATTGCTGTTCACTGTCGGCTTCTCCAAAAACAAACGGGACATTCCCATTGCCATAGATCTTCTGCATTTTTTTCACGGCCAATTCGCCTGTCCCATCCCTGCTATTATCAAAACCATACGCTCCGTTCACTCCAGAAGGCGACCCACCCACCACAGCCCCGTGATCCCGAATCAGCTTCAATCGGCGCTCGTCATCAAACGAAGCCCTAGAAAAAACATCCTGATTCCCATTGCCATAACCACTTAAACTTGGATCACTCGACTCCGCCACTCTCATCTTCTTATAGCTCCTTTCACCCTCGCCAACAAACCCATTGGCACCGCCATAACCATTAGGCCTCGGCCCGAAACCATCTTGGCGAAACTCATTCGGGTGCTGTCCGAGATCATCTCTACCGTAATTCGGGTATCCGTGCCACTGGTTTCTCGGATCACCGAACCCCTGAGCGTAATGTGGAGCAACGGGTCGGTACCCGTTGAGGTGATGGTCGAGGTGGGCGGAGGGAAACCTGGGGCTTGGATTGAAAGAGGGAGGCGGAGGGCAGTATGGGAAATGTGGGACGGAGCAAACTGGGCAGATGTTACCTTGACCTGGTACGGGACGCCATCCATGGTGATTCTGATCCATCCTCGGGGTAGAGTGAGGGTATTTGCCTAGATGACTTCTTCTTCTTCTTCTTGAGAGAGAGAGAGAGAGAGAGAGAGAGCGAGCGAGCGAGCTTAGGGTTCCTGACGGAAGCCGAAGCCGAAGCGCTAAAGAAGACCGGGGTTTCTGGTCTGGCGACGACGAAGAAGAAAGACTCCAGCGTCCTTGTCCGGATGCAACCAGAAGCCGACAGATCTTGACCGTCGGATCACATTATTTTCTCTTTACATTTTTTTTTATGAAAAATGTCACAAAAAATCACGACATATGACCAATTCTTTTTTTTTTTTTATTTTTTTTTTTTGCGACCAATTCTTTTCAATTCTTTATCGCCAAAAGCTCCAAAATTTATACTAATTATACTAATGTCACGTACATACTCCCCGTCGTAGTTCGGTCCGGAGTTGCATCTCATAAAGATTGGAAAATGTTAAACCTAGAAAGGCCCCAGTAGAAAGGAAATCAAATGAGAAGAGAGAGAAATTGCCGACGGCCGGAGAGCCACCACGAGGGGCGGCCACCACGGGCCATGAACACCCCATGGGCAAGCTTGAGCTGCGCGCGGCTGAGCTTATAGAGATCTGATCCACGTAGCAAGTATCAGCAACACCCGAAACGTTTCTCTTGAGCAATAATAATTCAAGTATGGGCTGAGCATAGAGATTGTCTTGTCCCGATATTTTCAACCCCACCACCTACACTCGCTCAAGACTCTCGTCAACTCTCAAAGCCTCATTTCATGTTGCACGCCCCTCCATGCCAAGCTTCGAGCTCGAGCGGCCATAGAGACGCGAGCTTTGACCCCAGATTGGATGTCAAAGCTCACGGGTGTTATGGCCATCGAGGCTGTTAAGGGCTTATTTAGCAACGATTTCGATTCTTTAATTACGTTTTTCGAAACAAAAACAAAAAAACTTATTGAGTAAGGTAAATGATTCGATCCTAAAATTTTATGATTCTATGCCCGATAACACGTTTGGAGCGAGAAATAAAAATAACAAAACTTAATTTTTTATTCTAGTCACTTTTGAGAAACAATACGCTTTGTTCTGCGCACCGCTATTCATCATCGACCACCGCCACCGATCGCTAGAGAAAAAGGAAAAATAAAAATAAAAATTATATTTTAGCAAGTAAAAAAAATAATTTTCAAATACAAATAAAATAATTTAATTTAAAATTTATTTTTAAAAATATATTTTTTAGAAAAAGACAACAAATAATTTAAAAAAATAAAATTTTTGAATAAAAATAAAAAAAATCTATAGATTTCTATTGCATTCTTAGCAAATTATAAGAAACAAATATGTCATGATTTGGTTAAATATAAAAGTATTTAAGTAGTAGAGGTCGGGTCGAGTATGTGTTTTGGTTAAATATAGAAGTGTTTAAGTGCAAATTCGTGGCAAAAATTCAAGTGCGAATTGCCTATTAAGTTTATATTCTTTTTAAGGAACTTGCATATGTCTTTATACTCCACGAAATAAATAGACTAATAATGAATTTTGCATAATATATATTTATTTTATTAGTGATACTATATAGGTTGATTTTGTAGCGACAATACATAATTATTTGATTTAAATGAAAAAAAGTTGAAAGAGAAATTGTTTATGAGAACAAAAATTTTGTGCGATTACTAAACGCATTTCTATTCTAGAAATAAAAATTTTGTATAGTTATCAAATACGTTATAATTATCTAAAATTTATCTAGAAAACAGAATCGAAAAAATTAATTATGAGCGGAATTGATATTTTGAATGAAAATTGTTACCAAACATATCCTAAATCACACTACCTTCAAGAAACTCACCCCTCCTAATACACTTGCACAATCTAAAATCCCATATCTAAAAGCAAATCCCATATCTAAAAGCATGGGCTGACGAATGCTGCCAGAAGTCTAGATGGCAATGGATTACGACAAACGATAGTCCGAGGATAAACAGCAAATTGCCTCGTTAAATAGTCAAGACACGTAGGATAGTCGGCGATAACCAAATTATTAAATAGGCAAGCTGAGACACATAAGATAACCGGCGATAACCAACCGTTGCATTCGATTCTTAACGGTGACTTTAGATGAAATCATGATGGAAGACTTATATGTCATGTCACACGACTATAAATTTAGAGTTCTTACATAGTTACAAATTTCATGTCATACTAGGCATAACTTGTTCCCCAATTTTTTAAAGGTCCTAGCGATGGCGGGTATGGACTCGGGTAGTACATTCGAGGAATGGGCCAATGAAATATTTCAGAAAACGGGCCGGGCCAGAAACTGAGTATTAATCTGATTGAACAAACGATTGATCTCTATCAAAAGGCCAGCTCAATTCTTCCTAATTTTTTTTTTTTTGGTCGGAAAATTCTTCCTAGTTGATCCAGCTCTCTTTATCCTTCTAACTTGAGAACTGTCCTCGGTTGAGAGATGGTTAATCATAAGACATACCACGATGACTGCTGAGTGGATTGTGGTATTACCGAACCTTAAGCCTTAGCAGAAGAACACAAATTGGATTTCTTTCCAATGATTCAGTTCTCAATCATCAAAGAGAAGCCACAACAACCACCCCATAGGGCGGATGTTCAACCTGTGCGCTATCGCACACTCCCAATATGGCAGAAGGCTTCCCATTTCGCGGGACGTCATCTCCAAATTTTTACAGTTATCAGCAGATATTATCAAATGTTACCTGGGCCGCCGACCCAAAACTACTTCCTATCCTGAACAAGAGAGAAAACTGCAGGGTCTCTGGAGGACATTCCTCGGCCATACCAAGTGTTCGCGGCGATGTTCTCGGCGCACGGTTCATCGTGCACTTTATGTCTTCCTTCTTGAAGCGAAAATCAGGTAGGTGGTGGGAGTTCCCAGTGTTTTGGCAGCGGGCCAAAGTCATATATGATCTCCCTGTGGCAAGACCACACAAGCTTTATAGCTTCGGGTGTACCAATTCCCGCACCCCTCGGGTCTCCGGCAGGCCCAAACCTGAAGCCAAACTTATGATGAGTTATCTGTATTGGCAAGCACGAGTTCTTAAGATGTTGATTAAAACGCAAAAAAAATGTTCTGTGGCTTCAATTTTCTATCTACCAGTGATTTTGAGGAGCTCCAGTCGTTCTTGCCCTCAGCCCCGCATACGTAGTCCCGTTTACTGTTTTTGCAATGACCTCCTGCAAAACGGCTTTCGAAAATCAAAACTAGATAAAGGAGAGCATTCATGAGCAGGGACTCAAGGGGAAAGAAAAGGAGGGTTTTCAAGCGTTATCCAAATATTTGTACTGAACAATAAGAAGAGAACCAAAAGTTTGTGAAGTCAAGGAGTATAAGATTAGGGGCAGATACTTGCCTGAAGAAAGAGGGGATCGTTTGAAACCACAGCCGCCGTCAAATGTGCATGCATCTGCTCAAGAGCATCGAGAATCTTCGGCAGTTGATCATCCTTGTACTCGGTGACAATCTTCAACAATTGATGAGCGTTAGAAGCATTAGAAATTGGACAACCAGTAGCACTGGCAAAGACGCCTTTCTCATTCCAACTTAAGCATTGCTCCATTCAGACGACAGGAATGGCCATGTATAACCTAGAGTTAAACTATGTATATTCTGTGCCGCTTGACGAAGATAAGTGGTGAACAATTATACCCCTACGCATCCCAATAGAACGACTAGGATCTCCATTTTTCGATGAATAAGTTACCTACCAAAGCATCGACCCTTTTCCCAAGATTTCTCCAAATAAATCCAACTAGAAATGTTGAACAATTTTAGACAAAGTGAACCAGACACTATTACTGGCCCCAAAAATAAAGTGGACTATTTCAGTCAAATTAATTCATACGTAAACGCTGAATACCTGGAACGGTCCAAATATTTCTCTTGTGACAAGCTCAAAATTTTCTTCCTTCAACATTTCATCAATCGGAATATAAACTGCTGTTGGCTTTAGGGCACCATACACCTGTGGTATAGAATGATTCACCAAAGGTTCGCCACCAAACAGCAGCTTTGAACCCGGTATGCAAAGCAACTTACTCATATGATCTAACATTTCTCCGGTCGTAAACTGCAACAAACATAAGGAATTTACTCAACCAATGATTTATTGATGAACATGAAGAGAGGTTGTATGGAGAAACATCAGAATAGCTGACATGTCAAATACCTAGATCCAAACATCACAATCTAATTTGAGTGAATTCATCCATCCAATTTTGCTAAAAAAATCAGCATGCCAAGTTTCTAATTAAAAAAATGAAGTCATATTTTATCAATCGCCTCAAACAAAGGCCAGTCAGCTGATCAATTAATTCAGTGTGGTTCCATAAAGAGACACAGATAAATACAATCTACCAAGAAAAGATTATTCTCCATAAAGCACGCCTATCATACTTACAGTGAGGACAGGGCCAATAGTTAAATCCTCTAACTTCCGTCTTTGGGCAAGAACTTTCATTTTCGATATAAGTGGAGATTTGGACCAGTTCTGCAGAAAAGCCAAATGAAGCAAGAGTAATATGACAGCCTGGCCAAACACCAAAATTCAATACCGCTTTATCCACACACAATAAATTTCTCAACAAGATGCACAATTGGGTCAAAAGCATGTCTGAATCCATTCGGTGTGCTTGAGTATGCGTGCGCCTCCAAGTGTATAACTGCCACATCATATGAGAATAATTATCTGAAAAACTAACCTCATGCATAAAAAGTATTGACTGAGCAGAGCATTTCTGACCGCTACATGCATATGCATCCTGATCACAAACCCATGCTACATAGTCCACCTTCCAAAAAGCAACAAAACAAAGTAAGCAGACTCTTTGAATAACAGAAGTTCCATTACTGAATATTTCAACAGCTCGCTCAAACCTCTTGAACATCAGGCCCCAGAACTTTCCAGTCAAACCCTGCATCTTCCAACTTTATGCGACCCTTCAGATCAGTTGCCAACTTTTCAGCTACCCTCGAGCTACCAGTGAAAAGAGTCATGCGGGGATTTGCCTATAGAATCAATTCAAAGGAAAAAAGTCGTTTCCAAGAGCATGAAATTAAAACAAGTTAAAAACACTAATTCCGTCATCAGCCATTTAAGGATTTTGTATTCATGATAAGCCGATCAGAATAACCAATCCTTTTTGTCAGAATTCTATTAGCATTGTCGGCTTTTTCCTTCTCATTAGACCAAGAAATGAAGAGCACGGACAGAAGTATCCATTTCCGGATTTGCTTACTGATTAAGTCCATTTTTGGTGCATGCATCTCCATCATTACATTCGACCCAAAAAAAAAAAAATATATATCCCCCTCATTACATCATGACTGAGAACAATGGAAAACATTCCCTCACACAACGAGATACAACCAAGAGAAAGCATCAGCATATTTTCCATCTGCATGCCGCAAAAGGTCATCTCTGCTCTCACGCTACTTATATGGATTTAGACATAAAAAGCACTCTGAATCTGAGGGATGAAAAACTTTTCTGAGAGCTAACCTCTAATAAGAGCCTGTTCATCGTCTTTCCATCAGAATTGATAAAGTCAACATCTTCAACTGGTAGCCCACAGTGATGAAGCAATCGCATCATTTGCTCCATAACAATACTCACCTAACAAAATAAATCCCGATGAACAAATTTTAACAAAGCATCACATCAAAGAAGCAGCAAAAGCAAAAACAGATGTGGACAGGCAGGGTTCATAAACAGGCTAGTCCCCCAATGCTCCCGCTAATTCCCTATCCCCTTGGCCCCACTCCTCCTACGTAGAAAGACACAGTTCGCTGGAACTTGTGGAGATCGTAACTCCAATATTATGTGAATTCCCCCAATTAGTATTTTCAAATAGATGAATTCATCTCTTGGATTGTTTGACCTTGTTACAGCAATATCCATTAGCATGATATCAACTTACCTTGCTGTCAACTTTAAGAACAGGTTTGTTGCCCATATAGAGCGCACCCATCAACTGCAGAACAGGGATCTCTAGCGGGAAGTTGAAGGGAGTGACAATGGCAACCTACAGGCACATTAAGAATTTGCTCATAACGACTAGTCTCATTGTCAAAGTGAAGATACTACAATATTCTCGACCAATGAACAAATGTTTCATGTGCTGGAATCAACATTTTAACGTCACCAACCAGACACCTCATAAGAACCCTTTTCCTTCTTAAGAGTCACTGGAGCTCAGAAATCAATTTAGCACTCTGAGAAGGAAAAGGACCATGCAAATGTCCATGATCTGTGTATGTGCACGTGTATACACGTTTGCCTCTCGGATCTTGACTGTGCTAGCGGCTTCTAATTGGGAAAATGAGCTCAGGAATTTTATCTATGCTGAATGTATCACTCAAGTACTTGTGGCTCAATAATCATTTCCAGATAACCATTCTTGATGATGCAACACCTACTGCTTACACCAAAAATTATCTCCGCAGTCCGTTGTAAAGCTAACTCAAACCACACAATCCACCAGACGATAATATTTTATTGAGGAAGATGAAATCATATAACAGAAGAAAATTCCTTACAGGGCCATATGGCCAGCGGAAACCATGACTTTGCTGTCCAAGGTGATTTCCCGGTACCCCAAAGGACCTTGCTAGGAAACGAACCTGCCAGGAGGAGGAAAAAAAAGAAAGGACAAACATAGATATAACTAGAAGAGAGTGTTTTTGTATTCCAAAATGACTTCAGTGACATATACTACATGTCTTCAGCCAGTAACTTCTGTATGAGAAATCTAATATGACCTTTCATCTACTGTTCAACATTCAAAAAAATAAAAATAACTAAAAAAATTAGATACTTCAGCAAAATAAGGCATTGTAATTTTGTTATGCATTTAAAATTATGCTCTTCCTGCTATGTTAATGAGCAGAATATTTGGTCAAATCCTACCTGATCCCCAGAAAAATTCTCCAGAAACTTCTGTGTAACGTGAACTTCACCAAAAGCCTGCTGGTAGCTCTTTGGCACGACTCTTTGTATTAAACGGGTAAAGAAATCAGAGACCTGAAGTCATAAGTACAACTCTCACATTAAGATCAATCTACAGCAATTGATATCTCAAAAACTTGTTTTCATTATATAAACAAAATGGAACCTTTGGCTGCGCAAGCATGTGAGCTGCTTTAGCTGATATATCTCCATACAAAAGGTACCTATGCGAAACAAAGCAGATACCAACCTTTTTAACATTCTACTCTCAGTTCCCAAATAAACAGTGAAAAGGGGACAGAACTTCAACAACATTTTCTGTTGATATTCAGTGAAATACCTTTCCAAAACCATCTGTTTTCATATGGCAAACCAGAAATTAGAAGTGAGGACGAGCGAGCGTACCTCTCCGGTGCTTTAAACGGATTGTGTAAACCATGTTTTGGGCACTTGGATAAGCTCTCCACAAATGGCTGCACAAGCAGCTCAGTAGGTTAAGAGAAATGCCATATGTATGGTACAAAAGCAACTTATTTAGGTCTCCGTGGTTGGACTCGTATTGACGAGAGAGTGTGGGGACTGCAGATAATACAAAACTGGCAAACTCGTGTTTGAAAGTAAACAACAAGGATATGTGAAAGTCTGGTTCTAGTCAGTGTTTACACCAGATCAAACAACAAGTGACACACTTTCACCTGATTTGCTTTGTCAAGATAGTTGATTTTCAGCAGGAGAAGAAATTAATACAAGATCAGAACAATAAGATAAAAGTGTGGACCTGTATTCCTTTTTCATCCACCTCAGCAACTTTAATGAAAGGTTCTCCATTTAGAGGATCCAAAATCTCATTCCAATTTTTTGATTTGGTCCAGTTACCCTGCACTAAAGGCAAAAAAATTCTACATTAGACAGCAAGTGGTAAACAATCAGCCAAACATTCAAAGAAAGGTCTGCTGAAAAAGATCCATATCCCTGATCCCACTGATAACGAGTGGGACCAAATAAGATTGAATTAGGTCTCAAGAAGAAAATCGGTGTAGTCAAGGTTAAAGGAAGATGTATAAGTTCATTGCTAAAGCATGGCCACAAAAATCCAGAAAAAGTCCCATGTGACTAAAGACAAACGGCAACTGCCTTATTTCATTGAGGCTGAATTTGCTTCATGCTTCATTCCTGAATGAAAAGGCAAAACTCTTTTGATGGAATATGTTAGTGACAATGATACGAAGTCCAAGTATTACTACCTACCAAAATTTTCAACTTCAGCAGGTCGCGAACCCGATATTTCCTCCGCATTTACTGTTGCGAAAGGTATAGAATGGAGAGATCTGCTGTGGAAAAGCAATAACATCCACACATGAGAAACTCAGGAAATCAGCTTTCATCTGAAATCAAAAGCAATTTTGTGGAATTTCTAGGGGATGTGACGTTGCAGGACTTATAACACGTGGATCCGATATAACATTGAAGACCACATGGCCTTTTTGAAATCTTGGTTCATAATACAGGACTACATGCATTTAGGAACCAACATCCTCCACGCAATGGAACAGGACAATTTACTCACACAGACACCAGAACAGAAATAGCATTGGAGTATCTCAATGTAGAAAAGAAACCCATACTAGATCATGAATAAAATGCTGTTGTAGAACAATGTTAATCCCAGTTGTCACTATGGCAAGCAACAAAACAAGCAAACTTGAGGATGTGATGACTGATGATGGTCATGGAGACAAAATCTCAAGAAACAGAGAATACTACTAAAGCGATACAGACCCACTCTCAATTATTGCAAGAAATCTTCAAAGAAAGTCAAGAAACTGTCGACGAATCCAACCCCACAAAGGGAATCAACCGATAGTCAGACATATGACCAACCCAGGAACTGAAACCCAATATAAAAAAGAAAGAACAGAACTTTCTTGCGTGGAAACAAGGGGAGTCAAGGAAAAGATTTGCCTCGAGAGATGGAAGGAACCGAGCCAACTCAGAGCGCTCTTCGGACCTCTGGTTCCCACTTCCCTGAAGAGTACGCGCGAATTCATGGCTGATGCTGCCAAAGAAAGGGAGAAATCGAACTGGGCGGGCGCGACAGGAAGGATTCTCTCCGATCAGGAGCTTCGCCTAAATCCCAAGTACCACCTTCGCAAAAACCGATGGCACGCACATAAAAGACGGTCACTCACTCTCGTTCTTGGGGTTACGCCAAGCATTCTACTGCGGATTTATACGGGAGCAGCTACATCTCTTGACTCCTTCGTGCATATTCCACCTGGTTCGGCCACAAAGTGGTAAGAGCGCCACTTCATTTCCCAATAATGACGTTGCAGTCATCATTCATCCAATCCTCGAAAGCAGCTTTCCTTTTCTGAGATTCTACAGTTTCTTCGTCATGCGGCGGGCTCCACCGTTCTTTGATCAGTCTCTCGGGCCTGCGGATGATGTTTTGTGGGCCTGGAGCAAGGACCATGTTTTTCGGTTCCCGTGCGTCGGATGAAATAGCTTGATCTAGGTCTTGGGCAAATACTCCGCTGGATCGGAGTCCACGTGGACTGAGTCTATCGTGGCTGTTGATCCTGTAGACATCGCATGTGGACCTCACGTGATCAACGGCAGTGATCGTTTTGGATCCATGGACCCTAGTTAGGCAAGGCATTCTTTCTTTTCTGGGCTGTAGAGTCTACGTATCTCGATGAATCACTATTTGCTAGAAAACAAAAATACGATCTTTTCTTCTTTCTCCTTCTAAGGTAATGCTGCTGATGGTCCCTTCCTAATTAATGGCATAATTCCCTAAAAAATCCTTAACTTTAGGTCTAGTTCTAAATTTGCTTTGAATTTTTTTTGTCTTATAAAAAAAAAGGAACTTTATGTCCAACCCCAAATCTGTCATGAATTTTGTTTTGTCTAAAAAAATACCAACTTTTGTTTTATTTTCGAGATCTACCCTCGTGATTAGGTCCCAACTTGACGTGGCATTTCTACGTCGGTAATAGATCCACATCAGCAAAGTAATGGAGCTATAGATATGAATCAACGTGGCATTTCCGTGTCGATGCAAATCCACCCCAACAAAAAGCTTTGAAATTCTCCAAAATGAAATCGTTTTAGGATATGAAAAATGCTCGATGTGATGTTTACTAGTCATATGTTGTATTTCTCGAAATTTTATGCAAAACTTTTAATCAATCCCATCCTTAAGTTTGGATTCTTCTTAACTTCTTAACCCTCGCCACCTTAACTAAATAGGTAAGAGACTCGAATTATAGAAGTTAGCCACTTAAAACTAGTTGGTAACTAAATCGAATAAAAGTTGGTGGTCACTCGTATTAAGGTCGGTAAGTTATATAAGAGTTGGTAAATTTAGGGCGCGCGTGGCAACACTCCTATTCTAAAAATCAACTTCTAAGCGGAAGTTGATTTTTTCTAATTCGAAAAGAAGTAATCTTTTTTTTTAGTTTCAAATGATTCCAAAACTACCCGTGGAGTAAAAAAATGCTCTAGAAGTAGAAAAATAAAGCTACATAACCAAGCAAATTTTTGCTCCAAAAGTACTTCTAGAGCGGAAATTCTATTCCAAAAGTATTGTCATGCATACTTAGCATGTTGGCAAGCTTGTCATAAGCAAAAATTAGCAAGTTATTAGAGAGAGTGGTAGTTTCCAAACAACCAACTACACGTTGTTGGTGAGTATCGGACAAGTTCTTGTCGAGAACCCAAAGTAAAGTTGGTAAACCTTGAATCATGGTTAATAAACTTAAAACAAATTATAAAGTTTTTATAAATATTGGCAACTTACGAACAAACAAATAGATGTTGATAAGTATTTCAAATAAGAGCTGGTAACTTGAATGGCTTAATCGAAAAGAATAGGTAGGTCACTCAAATTTATGTTAGTAATTTATGCAAGAGGTTGGTAAAGTTAAAATGTTGGCAAGTCACGCCAATAAAAGGTTAGTAAGTTACAAAAGAAAGTTAGTAATAGTTAAAAATCACCAATAAAATGTTGATAAGTATCTTAAATAAGAATTAGTATGCCGGGATAATATAATTTACTGGTCACACTTATTTGAAATTTATAGACCTTAACAAAAATTTGCCAATCACGCACAATTTTGCGTACGACAAATTCAATATGTTCAGATCATGAACTTCATCTATCGCAACATTATGAGTCGAACCGTACATATTTGGGCATTTTCATAAATAAAACAAAACATTATTATTGTACTTCGAGTTTTAGTTGACCTTTGACCTATTTTTGTTTTGTACTTTTTTGCTACTATTATATTTGTTGACTTGGGGCCAGGAGCGAAGCGTGGGGTGTCATTCTAATGGTAGACCAAGCTCATATGAAAGATCTTGTTGATTAACAAGTGTTTCGAATTGATGATTAAGTAGGGGAAAACTCCCCGTTTGTATATTATATATGCACATACACGGATTATGTTCAACACCTCAAAGATGCTCGCTAATTAAATCATTTGTACTTTGAATAGAATAATTTTATCAACGTGTGTGTGGGAGGAAGAGTGGTAACTTCCAATACGACATAATAACACGACTCAAACGCGATACGAAATTAGTGGGTTCGGGTTCACTATGATAATGTTTGGGTCAATTTCACGTCGATCCTTGAGACATGATTAACAATCGTGTCGTGTTAGTGTCCAATCCAATGGACGCAAACCCATGGAGCCAATTTAATTAGTGGGTCATGACTTGTTTAGACACGACGACGGGAAAATTACCAACAAAGCCATAAATCCATTGCATTTGTACCAATTCAATCATAAACATTTTAATTTGGTAATTTAGTCATAAACCTTTTGATAGTTTGTCAATATAGTTCATCCGGCCAATTTTGGCGAAAAAATCACTAACAAGGACCCCAGTGCCCACATGGCACTCTTGCTGACCGACATGAACATTTCGAAATTTGTTAATTTTCCTTGAATTAATTTATTTATTCTTTTATTTTATCTATACTTTTTTTCTCTTTTCTTGTTTTTACTTTATTGCTCTTGGCAAGAGCCTAGGCGAGGGTCGCGACCCTCGTCCGGGTCTAGGAGGGCTGCCTCGTCCGGGCCGTCGCTACATAGGGCGAGGGCTACCCTTGCCCAACCCTCACCGTCAATCGCCCGAGACCGATTGTTGACACTTGATTTTCAATCGATCTTTTCCTTAGAAAAATCTTTAAAAATATAATAAAAATTTGGGAGAGTCCAAACCGACCTAAGGATCGCCACGGATCCTTAGACACGGTAATCACCCCTAAAATCCTCCCGAGGGCCGTGAGACCTACCATAGATGAAAGAAGAAGAAAAGAGAAGAGAAAAGAATAAAAGAAAAATTTATCCATGTAAATACCGGTCATGATGCCAACTACACCACATAACACGCCTAGCGTTGATCGAATCGACACCTCAGCGTTTTTCGATCAAAATTGGCTAAAATGACTATTGACAATCGCCAAGAGGTTAGGATTAAATTGGCATAAGTGCAATTGATTTAAAACTTTTTTGGTAATTTTCCCACAATTGACTAAAACTTTATTCTTCCAATGCTATTCACTATTATAATCTTGAATTGATCATAATCCATTGACTACTAGCCTGCTTTTGATTTTGTGACTAATTGAGTTGATTTCGTGTATGTGGGTTGATTGCGTAACCGGTCAAGCAAATGTGTTAGCATGTTGTTTGATCGTGTTACACGGATCGTAACACGTCCCGCCAACTAGTTAATTTGCGGATCATGTTCATCAAGAAAGTCAACGCGATCAATTAATTGTGTCGTGTTTGAGTTAATCTGTTTTACAGATATACCCCTGTCTCGTTAGACACGACGCGAACACAATTTGTGAACGCGAATTATCATGCCCCGGGAGGGAGGCGGATGACATGGATCGTGGGAATTATTTGACTAATCATACTTCAAGCACGTTATTGTGTTGGTAGAATCAACATTTTGCGGAGAGGAAGCTAATTCGAAACTCTCATTTCCAATCTCAAATCTCTTAAATTAGACATTAAACAAAGGTGGACGTTCTTAGCAAACTGCATCACAGATCATTGTCTCGTAATTTTGACATTCCAATAGAATCTAAACAGCATATCTTGTGGCACATTTTTTGAGAAAGTTGACTTCCACGAGAATAATATGGTGCGACCAAGGGCACGTTTTATTATTTGACAATAGACATTGTCAATTTTATTTGAATTGGTATTATTAGCAAATATCGAACTTGTGGAGTCGTTGTTTCAAGTAAATAGATGGACCAGTTCGTAGGATTTGGTTGACCTTGCAAACTCCATTTTATTTTCTATTATAATAATTCCACTTGTAATATCTATTTCCGTTGACCATATAACTGAGGATGATGCCTCATGCATGCTTGCGTGCAAACCCTCCAATAAGATAAATATATCATATTACAAAAATGTATGTATGTAGTAGTAGAGAGTATGTATGTATGTATGTATGTACATACATACGTACGTACGTGTATGGAAAATGTTTCCATGATCGTTCGACTCTATTGTCGGGTTATTTATGACTATAGATCCACACATTATCATCGCGTGTTTTGGATAAAACACTCATTAGTTGGAAAATCGTAATATCGGATATAATGATAAATCTGTATTGTCAGGATAGCAGCTCCTTATATGTATATATAATATGTTGTATTCTTTAATTAGAATAGGATAGAATTAATTTCTGCATAAATGGGGTCAACCCATTTTGGCATGCATGTGCTATTTAATTCGGTTGACCTCCTTTTGTGATGTGCCAAATTGGAACAATTAGTGGAAGCAATAACCCAAAGTCTACTGATGTCGCGCTCATCAAAATTGTTAGTCATATCATGCGATGCCGACCCTATTGGCGTAACAATTACTTAGTCACGGACTATCCCCTTTTAGCGGACCATCAACTTATATATGCCAGACCGTGATCGTTTATATTTAAATTTTCTAATGTTGAACTGCGCCTTTGTTTTTTAGAACGGTTGATAATGGGTCCGCAAAATTTTATGTGATATCGAAGGATGAGGTACCAAATTCATATCTTCTCTTTGATCTTATGCCGAAAAGCCCAGTCTATGCGGTGACAAGAAGTCTTAGAACATCTAAATGTTAAAAGACAACTTAAGTTTTATGAACAGTTGACTATGGGCGCACCGAATTTTACGGTCTATGATAGAATCAATATTTTGCGTGTAGTTGAACTATAGAAAGTTATATGTTGGCGATTCATGCTATGATAAAAAGAGATTATATGGACATTAGGGTTTAGAGAAGGGACTTGAGCTCTATTTATAGAGAATGAAACCTATCCCCTCATTAAAGATAATGTTTATCTTGACCCGCACTATCCAAAGACCATATCGACTAAATAAGAAACGTATATATCTTTCTTTATTAGACCAATTAATATTTATAATAAAAATTAATAAAGCCCACATTGAATATATAAAATATATTCTAACATACACAAGAAAGAAAAATCCATCGGCTCTCCTTTTGTTAAGACACGAAGCTCCAATGTCGCTTAGCTAAGAAAATGAACGTTACGAGTACCATAACTTTCGTACGACTTTCGTTTCGGTGCAATAACTTTTCAATGATTACTTGAAAATCACAACTTTTAAAAAACGTTTAGACTTCTCTTGTTGGAAAATCTAAAGTGACATTAGGATTTGTGTTGGGAACGTTTTTTTTATTTTTATTTTTAAGTTGTGGCACTTAAAGAGTTGATTAGAATTTTATGGCACTCAAATGACGATTGAAAAGTCATGGCATCAAAGTGAGCGTCGGATGAGTGTTATGACATTTGTAATTTCCTTATCTCTCTAGATTGACAATTCCGTGCTCTTTATGCATATCCCATATATCATCGGTCAAACAAAAATGCACAAGTTCTCATTTTTTTTCCCTTTTTCCGGCAAAAAAATGGACAAGTATGTTCTTCGCCCTTCAAGAAATGTCGCACGAAGATTGCGGGGTCAATTCTATTCTTTGCGTCTATATTCTTATCTTCAACCTGAGAAGTAACTTTCATTCAACTTTTGGCAAATCCCTTTTCAATGCACGACTAGTTCCTCCTAAAAAAACACATAACAACAACAACAACAATAATGATAATCATGTCTAAAATTTCTCTTTACTATGATTTTTCACGCCACTCGAGAAATATATCTTGATCAGCCATCGGCCAAAATATTATCTATGACAAGATAACATAGTGTGACTTCCTATTATTCGGTCAGCAACTTAAATATTTACGAAAGTTGACATAGAATTAGATTAGATTGATGTGAATCCTTCAATTGAAAATGTGACAAGTTATAAAGTCTGTCAGACGCCAACGGTCCCAATCCCAACATTAGTCGGCTTACATGAAGTCTTGCCGCTATTCTTGCATCTCTTAATAATTTATTAGCACATCTAAATTATGATTTAAAGCTACGTGGTCCTCTAGATTCAACTTAGGATTACAATCTATAGACCTTAGGAAAATTATCCAAATTTTTTTAAATTTATAGTAGTTTTGCCAATCAATATTTTAATTCAATGAGTTCATCCATATTTCGACCGTAAAATGATGATATGGATGCCGTCCGTCCTACGTATTACGACCAATGCCGATGCGAACAAATTCTAATAATATTTTAATATTTTTTTGAACTACTTATTTTATATTTCTTTTCTCTTCTTTTATTTGTTTTGCTGGCCGGGTCGTAACGCCCTCGCCAGCCACCGTAAGAAAGAAAAAAACAAAGAAAAGAAGAGAATATTAGTAAAATATTATCAAATTTTGTCCACGTCATCACCGGCCATCGTCACATTGGACAATCGGCATTCACGTCAACTGTTTTTAGCTCCAATTAACTAGATAAACTCAATTAACAAAGTATGAAAATATTTATGACTCAATTGGCAAAATTAAAATGTTTAGGATTGAATTGACAAAAGTGCAATATGTTTAGTAGTTTTTGAACATTTTTCTCCATAGACCTTAGGTTCGATATTCACAAATTCAAGGAGACTCGTATTCATCGCGATCAAGTAATAGGAAAGTTTATCGAACCACTCTAAAAAAATATTGAATGAGCACTGTACATTATGTTACGAGACAACTTTGAAATCGAAACGCATATAAGAGAATACACCCTTAGCTACTAAAGAAAGAACTCTATACCAAAATCTAGAATAAGATTAATAATGTCGTCTCGTGATGCACGTCTCACGCTAGATATGAACTCAAGATTTGAAATAAAAATGAAACTTAAATTTAGATAGATAGGTCAACACCATGGAAAAGTGCTTGAAAATTTCATGTGCGGCATAATTAAAGCCCAGGCTTTGACCTAACTAAAGGTTGCATCAAGTTTCAGCTTCACACCCCTTTAAATTAATCAAAGGGGACAACCAATCCAAGACAAAAAGCCAAAGCTCCGGTCACCGGCGGCCATGAGGCGGTGGAGAAAAAACATTGACCGTGGACCAATGGCCGTTTGACTTTTTTATTCCCCTCCTTGTTTTCGAGTTTCTACAAATGGCGGAATACGAAGTTTCCACGAAGTTTAGTAGCTAGGGTTTGGTGGGGGTCCGACCATTGCGGCTTATACTTCTCTTTGGCTGATGAACTTATATTCTTACCTGTTTATTTTCAAAGAACAAAATATTTTTGCATCTGGTCTGACATCAAGTTCTCAAGCGTTGAAGTTGAATTCTTCAACTGGTTCTATAAAAAATCAAATCTGAGTTGCAATTTGGGTTGAGCTGGGTTGACTTGTATTTTTTATGGGGATGGACAGAAAAAAAAAAACACAAGCTAAGGATGGTCAAATACTTCAGGCTTGAGGCCTATAAAAAGGAATAGAGAGCCCTGTTCATGAGAGGATAGAAAAAGAAGAGCTACAGAAAGAATAAGCAAGGATAAGTAGAGAGAGAGAGAGAGAGAGAGAGAGAGAGAGCGAGAGAGAGAGAGAAGAAAGAGAAGAGAAGAACGAGCCATGAAGGCTGAAGTGATGATGGTCGTGGAAGAGCAAAGAGCAGCCGACGGCACGGCAGCGGGCGTATTGCGGACGAGCGGTGTGTAAGGTAAGAAAATGGTCCCTTCGGTACTTCATTTCGTTTTGTCCGCCAGAAAATGGAAGCGATTTCGCGAACCGGATTTCCTTAGCGTGTCGTCAGTTGAACAACACGAAAGAAGAAATGAGCTGAATCAAGACATATACGTAGGGTGTTGCCGTTTCGTAGTCTAGGTTATACGATTCTGTATTTACACTTCAAATTAAGGTATGCAGTACTTAGGCACTTCTTTGGTTCTCCCCTTTTCAGGTACAAAATGGTGAAAATCGACAGCAGACGAATGAATATACGGAGCCATCTTCTCCCGAGCAGAGAAATAAAAGCACCAGTGAGCAGGTAAAATGATTTAAGACATATTTTAGCTTGGTATGTTCGACATGTTACCATCATCTTCAGTTCTAGGTTATTCAAACAGATTCACAGATCTTGGTTATGTTTCAATTTTACAAGGCCGGAATATGTACGTCGTAATGTTTCTCCTTGTTAGGAAAACTTTGGCGAATATTCATTCTAGCGACCTATACGTAGTTGTCGCAACCCGACCCTTCCTACCGGTTTTCAGGCCACAAGTTGTGTGTGGGCAGCTGTAGTACTAAAGCGAACGAACAAAGGCACGCATAATAATTTGTAAAACGAGTTGTACTAGGCCTAAGTCTTCTTCAATCTTCAGTAAGTCGTCGAACTATTTCCCACAAATATTATCCAGAATAAACCATCGGAAAAACGTTTTTTCGCTTTCCTTTCCCAGCTAGCAATTAGCAGTTTAAACGCGTAAATATATGCTGATGATGAGGAGGAAATTTGCGGCGGAAAATTCGAAGAAAAAGAGGACATCTTACTTCAAAAGAAACGGTGCTGAGATCCGATAGTTAAAATGTTTTTGAGTTGACTCTTCTGTCTAAACATTAAACCTTGTCAAGGATCCTGAGTTCTGTACATTATTGACCTCTTTGTCCAGATGTGAAAGAACGTGGACAAAGACTTGTATGAGATCCAATTTATTCCTGATTTGACTATAGTAATCTCACAATTAATACGCCTATCTAAAAAACTACAAATTCAGAGCTTTGTTGAACCACCTGTTTCATTTTATTTTTTTTTTGCGTATTTTTAGGATCAAGGTCTGCTTAAATCCGCCCGAGCCGAAATGGGTGAGGTGAGGGAAGAAAATCAGAGGCTTAAGACATACTTGGACCGCATAATGAAAGAGTACAAGACCCTCCAGATGCAGTTCTTCGACATCGTCAAGCCCGATCAGGAGCAGAAGAAACCTTCAGATGATGCAGCAGTCGCTAACGGTAACGACGACAGGCAACAAAGTGAAGAGTCTGAAGAGCTTGTCTCTCTCAGCCTGGGAAGAGCCACCTCAAGCCAGCACTCAGAGAAAGATTATGAGGGGAAGTTGTCATTCTTAGAGAATATCAGCAAGGATCAGGACTTGGGTCTTTCATTGAACTGCAAATTGTCCGATGCGTCGAGAATAAGTCTTCTCGAGTCCTTGCCGAGGAACAATAATAACAGAAAGAGCAGTCCTGCGACTAGCTTTGAAGATCATCTAAAGGGAGAAGCTGGAGAGACTTGGGCACCCAGTAGAGTCCTCAAAACGATGAGATCAAGTGGGGATGATGAGGTTTCCCAGCAAAACCCGGTCAAGAAAGCTAGGGTTTCGGTGCGGGCTCGATGCGACACGGCAACGGTTAGTCATCTGGAGCTAAATTATGTAGTTATATATTGGTCGACATACCTAGTCTCGTCGGTTGTTCTGAGCTAGAACAGTTGCATGATGATTCTTCAACAGATGAACGACGGATGCCAATGGCGAAAGTATGGCCAAAAGATAGCGAAAGGAAACCCATGCCCTCGAGCTTACTATCGTTGCACGGTCGCACCGTCATGTCCCGTGAGAAAACAGGTAGATTAACTTGTGTATAATTTGTAAAGACTTCAGGATATGTGGATAAAGCTAAGTCATCTATTCATCATGTTTAAGAAATTAGAGGATGAACTTATCTATATCTTGCCCTTCTTATTGGAGATCTTTCTTTCTGGACAATCAGGTGCAAAGGTGTGCTGAGGACATGTCCATTTTGATAACCACCTATGAAGGCACGCATAACCACCCGCTTCCGATGTCGGCCACTGCTATGGCTTCCACCACCTCGGCGGCTGCTGCCATGCTGCTGTCCGGCTCCTCGAGCTCACAGCCTGGACAGAGTCATGGCACATCTGCCACTACTGGGGCCGGCCTTCCCGGGGTTAACTTTTATCTGTCCGATGCTTCGAAATCGAAGCAATTTTACCTGCCCAGCTCGGCCATGTCATCTGCTCCTACCTACCCAACAATCACTCTTGACCTCACTTCCTCGAACCTATTATCGGGATCGTCGACTTCATCGCATTTCAGTCGATTCTCCTCCCAATCTTACCCTTCGACCACGTCAAGATATTCTTCCACAGGCTTAAGCTTTAGTTCGCCTGATCAATCTGATAATAATCTTCCCATGTCGTGGGCCCATAATGGGCTTCTTAACTACGCCACTCAACTCCAAAACACGAACCACACAGCTCATAAACCCTACTTTCAGATCAAGGACAACCCTAGCCCTCCTCAACAATCTCTACCAGACACCATCGCTGCCGCAACCAAGGCGATCACGGCGGACCCCAACTTCCAATCCGCTCTGGCGGTCGCTCTCAAGTCGATAATCGGCAACAGTAGCAGCGGAGCTGCTGCGGTGACTATAGGGGATCATCATCAGGGGGTCAGAGACAGCAACAGCTTCGGCCAAAAGTTGAGGTGGAGCCCCGAAGTGGCCTCTTCTCTCCTCCCCCAGGCGCTACAAGCGAATGGGTGTGCGTCGAGTTTCTTGAACAAATCGAGCTCGACAAGCGCTTCTCAACCCGGAAGTTTTGTGATTGCGCCACCTTCCCTGTCGTTCTCTTTGTCGAAAAGCGCATCCGCATCCCTGAAGGATAACAGGGATCGTGCAAATTTGTAAGTTACATGATGGCATTTCATTAGCCCTGCAAATTCTGGAGACTTTAGTTGTATCATGAGGGAGGGAGTTGTGCAGCATGAAAAAATATGTAGCTGTTCAGAGTAAACAACGTTTGTTCACAAGACGGGTCGGGACAGCAATTTGTTTCTTTACTTCGCTGGCTTAGATTCGTGACTTGTTCTTGTTTTGAGATTGAAAATTGTTGGCCTATTGATCCAGCAAATTACGTTGCAGTGTTCTGTCGCTAATTGGTGAAAGACGGGCAATTTGTATACTAGGGAAAAAACTAAACTGACCGTCCCACCAAGTCAGACGGTGGGACGGTCAACAACTAACCATAAATTTCGTTTCTTGACATTGGATCAGCCGGTTTCAAGATTTTGACTATTCTTTTTCTTTTTTTATTTTATTTTTATGTACTTTCATCGTAATCTAAAATTAGAAGACAAAATTATAAGAGGGCCCGGCCCATACAAATATGTACCACATATCCGTGTGATATGTTTGTCGGCTAAAAGTTCACATCCGACATATATGCATCACATTTTCGCGTAATATGCTTATCATCCAAAAGTCCACGTCCGATATATGTACGCACCACATTTTCATGTGATATCTTTGTCATTAAAAGTCCACATCCGACATGTACGCATCATATTTCCACTTGATATACTTATCCGCCAAAAGTCTACGTCCGACATGTAAGGTTCAAGTTGCACCATTGAGTAACGGTAGATCACACCCAAGCAAAGTCCTTAAGAATATTTTCGTAATTATGGGAACAATATCTATCGTAATCCTTTTATTTGGCCGGAGAATAATATCTACTATTTTACAAGTTGCAATTTATTATTTGAATATTATCAATTGGATATGTTTAATTAGAACCTTGATTGTATTGGATCTCTTATAATTTTATCTTTTAATTTTAGGTTACAATGAAAGTACATAAAAGTGTAAAGAAAAAAAAAAAGAATTGGGCAATTAAAGTCCCGAAACCAGATCAACAAGTGATTTGGTTTCAAAAAACGAAATATGTGGTAAGTTGTTGATTGTCTCACCGTCGACTTGGTGGGACGAGACGGTCAGCTTAGCTTCATTCTATATACTACTTGTGGTAATTGTTTGGATTCCACGGAAGCGAACAAGTCTCAAGTGTGTGTAGGATTTATGACCAAAAAATAGCAAGGGAATAACCAAATCACAAAGGACATTTTAAAAATTTAACTTGTGTGATACAAACGATAAAGTGAAGGAGTTATTTCTCTTAGTTGGTCTAGTTCATAAGATTACTGGTCGTGCATCCAAACCATATATAGGTTTGTTTACCGACTTTGATAAGGGAACCGCCTGATTTTCTTGTATATTATACTACTTAACAATCAAGTTCCTCATGTTCATAATTTCCAGCATTTTCTTTGACTTTGGTTTGTGAAGCATGATCTAAAGAAGAATGGAGGAATATAATAAAAGAAGAAATTGAGGCGCTATAAAAAAAAAAAAAAAGACTTGGGAGATTGTCCAATAGTCAAAGGGAAAAAATCTTGTAAGTTGCAAATAGGTTTTTACCTTGAAATATAAAGAAGATGGTTCTCTTGAGAGATATAAAGCAAGAATGGTGGCAAATGGTTATACTCGGACTTATGGAGTAGATTATCAAGAGACATTCACTCCGGTGGCAAAAATGAACACTTGAAAATTTTACTTTCCCTAGTGACCCTCTTTAATTGGCAACTTCAATAGTATGATGTGAAAAATGCATTATTACATAGAAACTTAGAAGATGAGATCTACATGAGTATTCCATAGGGCTTTGTAGGAGAAAGGGCAATGAACAAAGCATGTAGGTTATGAAAATCATTATACGGGCTCAAGCAATCGCCTAGAGTCTAGTTTGAAAGATTTTCCGAGTTATGAAAGCTTTGGGCTACAAACAAAGCGAAGGCGATCATACCCTGTTCATTAAGCATTCGACAATAGGAAGAGTAATGGCACTTCTAGCATATGTTGATGATGTTATTGTCACGGGGGACCATGATAAAGGAGAAACATGAGCTAAAAAGGTGTTTAATTAAAGAGCTTAAAATAAAGGAGCTGAGAAGACTCAAATACTTCCTTGGTGTTGAAGTTTCTTACTCAAGACAAAGAATTTTTGTCTCACAACATAAGTAAGGACCGATCTTTTAAAGGTAGCCCCAAAAACTTGGTTGTAAACTAATAGCTACACCTATTGAGCCTAATAAAAAACTTGGGGAGGCAAAGGAAGAACCTATTTTAGATTAAAAAATGCATCAAAGATTGATTGGGAAACCCATCTACCTAGCTCATATGAAGCTCAATATTGCCAATTTATTGAGTGTGATTAGTTAGTTTATGCATGATCCAAGAGAATAGCACTTATAAACCATCAATCAAGTGCTACATTACTTGAAAAAAAGTCCCAAAAAAAGAGTTCTATTTATAAGAAATCAAAAATTGGTGCCACAAACTTATACATATGTTGACTATGCCGGATCCACGGTGGACGGAAGGTCATCATTTGGTTATTGCACATTTCTTGATGGAAATTTAGTGATTTGGAGGAGAAAAAAAAGTAATAAAGTTGCAAGATCAAGTGTTGAATCAAAATTTTGAGCAATGGCCCAAGGAATATGTGAGCTATTATGACTCAAAACCATCCTAGAAGATTTGAAAATCGAGTGGGTGGATCCTATGAAGTTGTATTGTGACAATAAATTAGCAATTAACATTGCCCATAACCTCATACATCATGATAGGACGAAGCATATTGAAATTAGTAAACACTTCATCAAAGAAAAGCTAGAAGAGGGGTTGATATGCATATCCTACATACCTATGGAAATTGATTTGTAGATGTAATGACCAAAGGACTTAATGGTGGGATCTTTCACGAAATAATTTCCAAGCTAGGAATGGAAGACATCTATTCCTCGGCTCTAGGGGGAGTGTTGAATTATCCTAATTTTTAGGTCATGATTATTAGGAAATAGTTGTAAATAATTAGAATGGAAATGATTTCTTAGTATCCCTTAATTTGTAAGCTTATAGCTATATTTTTTTCAGATTTGTTTTGTCCTATGGGTTAATATTACAAAAAATCCCAAACTAGTGCACTTGTAACAAATTTAGTCCAAACTATTTTTTTGACCACGTAAAATCCAAACCGGTACATTTATGACAAATTTACTCGAAACAATTTTTCTAACCACAAAAACCCTAAACTAGTACTCATATGATAAATTTACTCCAAATTGATACACTTGTGATAAATTTTCCTTTGGTTAGTTTCAGTTAAATTTTGTCTTCAAATTCACCGAGTTAGATAACCCATGATAGTTGACAAGTGTAGCCATTTGAGATTTTTACCCTTTGTTTGTCAAAGATGTATCAATTTGAGGTTTTTTTAACTGTATTAAATTGATTTAACGAAAACTAACGGATAGTAAATTTATCACAAGTGTAATAGTTTGAGGTAGATTTCTCATAAATGCACCGGTTTAGGATTTTTGGTGGTAAAAAAAATAATGGGGTAAATTTATCATAAATGCACCATATTGGGATTTTATGTGGTCAAAAAAATAATTTGAGGTAAATTTATCACAAGTGCACTAGTTTGAAATTTTTCGTGGTACTAACCCTTTTTCCTATTTTGACGTTTTGGGGCGCCACATTGTGAACACTGGATTACAATTTGCTCCATCACAGCATGTACACTTGCAACTTGCGTCACATATTTTTGAAGTTCCGAACCCAACAATGAAATAGTTGACGCTATTCAACCCTAATAGTTCGCGATCCATTTCAATTTTTCATTGATTAAGCTTGATAGAAACAAAATAAAACCCATCAAATCGTGGAAAATCAATGGGAATGTGAGGTTTGGGATTGAGTCGTGAGTGTGAAAGTCCTGGACTTCATCCAATTCACATTCATTTCCGATCACTAACACTTTAGATTTGCTAATTCTTATATAAAATCATCAACCTAAAATACGTGGCGATCAAATCTTTATAAAATGGGCAAGTATTTGTGCGATTGGCATTTCCAAGTCCTATCCATGGTTGTTATAAGGCATCGTGAACCTAAGTTGGCTAGCGCAAATGATAACACGATCGGTACATTTTCCTCGAGAATGAAGAGGTCCTCGAGTTCGAGTCCCTTTCCGGGCCACTCTAAAGAGTCATGGCCTTATGTGACTTTCTAATTATAGATATAGTTCGGGTGGGATCCGTTGGAGATTAGTGGAATGTCTACTAGTACTGAGTACCCCGATTACAATCATAAGGCAAAAAAGGAAAGTGTAGCCCAATTTTTCGATAGAACCTAGAATGGGGCGGTACGGTTCCTGGAACGGAGCTGATAGGAACAGGGTGAGTTTCGGGCTCTTTGGCTTTAAACCGATCATCATTATCGATAGTTGCAATTGACTTGATCCATCGTAAACAGACGCGTGAAAGGATTCGGCCCACAATGAGATATGGGCCTATCTTGCAAAGGCCCAAATGAATGGGTGGCCCAGCCGATTGGATGCACTAGACGAGGGAGAAAGATAGAGTGCGTCGCCCGCAGACAGCAACGTAAGCCTGTCAAATCATTCTCTATCACTGTCTCTCTCTCTCTGGCGCCCCGCATAAACCCGAAGCGAGGCTTCGTTCGATCCTTCTCTCTGGACCGAGCGTTTGTAGAATCTCTCTCGCTCGTGGGACCGATTCGCCTCGCTCGGCAGCTTCCAATCGCCAGGCAGTAGAGAAACCCTAGCTCTTTCTCTGCTCTGCTCCGGGTTGGGACCGCTTCGAGGTTCTTCATTGGCTCTCCTTCAGCAGGTTTGACGCATCCCATGGCTTCAATTTCTCTTGTGTGGTGAAATTGGTGAATGATTTGCCATTTGTGGCTTGTCCTTGTGTATCCGGTTCGTTTCCGTGTAACCTTGAGGATTAGATTTGATGGATCGAGGATTCTTGGGCTTGTACAGGCCGAAACCCTAGCTTAAGTCTCCTTTTGTGCTGTCTGGTGTTGGTTTGTGTGTGTGTCCGTGAGAATTCCTTTTCTTTGAAGTTTAAAATTTGCAATTTGCCTGGAGGATCTTGCTACTTCCTTTTAGAAGGTTTCAAATTCCGTGAAAATTTAGGTGAGTTAAGCGTATCTACTCGATCATTTTCCCTTTCAGACTTTTGAGGTTGAAATTTTGCTTTTCCGAGCTGGTATGTGCGGTTGAGTGGAACCTGTTAGGTTGGATTCGTTGTTTCGCATTGGAAACGTTGTCATCTCCCAATGCCCTAGGAGTGGAGTTGATGATGTCCCTTTCAGTCATCCAACCCACCAGCCACCCCAACCTAATCCATGATGAACCCACCAAAAAATTATGGAGTTCAGGGTTCCACCCGACATGTACTTGTATAGGGATAGGGATGAATTGAATAGGGACACTAGCTCCACTCAATGGTACCTTTCTCTGTGAATCGGTAGCTGTTAGAATAGTATTAGCGGCGTGATTGACGGAATGAAAACGGAACT
This sequence comes from Rhodamnia rubescens, assembly GCA_021437795.1. Taxonomy (NCBI): domain Eukaryota; kingdom Viridiplantae; phylum Streptophyta; class Magnoliopsida; order Myrtales; family Myrtaceae; genus Rhodamnia; species Rhodamnia rubescens. The sequence goes on along the minus strand of JAILYA010000002.1, from coordinate 4,385,805 downwards.
TTTTATCTCCTTTGGAGCGCATTTTGGGCATTTTATACATTATAGCCTGCAACTGCTTCTTTCTTTCTTTTGTATTTCGTCTCATTTGAGTGCTGTTTGGAATTCGGGGCCAGTGACCGCCATGTCAACTCCTGCGAGGAAGAGGCTGATGAGGGATTTTAAGAGGTTGCAACAGGACCCACCGGCAGGCATCAGTGGTGCACCCCAAGATAACAATATTATGCTTTGGAATGCGGTGATATTCGGGTATGTTGAAGAGAGCTCTCAGATTCTTCTATTATCTTTGCTTCCTTTCTTTTGGTTTCCGTATCATCAGCATGGTTGGTAAGCTGTTTGTTGTTTCTTCTGTGGTTTGGATTGCAGTCCTGATGATACTCCATGGGATGGAGGTAAGTCTTCCACTGATTGTCCTTGGCTTATCTAGACCTCCATTCATGTTGCGAATGTGGTGCTTTCGCTTTGATTGTGAGATTATGTATTTGTAGAGATTGTGGCAATGATCTCTTGTGCTAGCAATAAATTATCACTGTTATTATGGTTATCGAGGGCTTTATATTCATGGGCATGTTGTGTTTACTCAGTTAGGACCATATCAAGAACTGTCTTTCAATTAAATGGAGATGATTAACTGTCTTATTCTCTTTTGTCTTTTCGACGTGGTTGCTACCGTTGGTTTCATTCGATGTCTGCGTGAGAATCTCGCTATCTAGTCGCTTTTACATGAAAAAAATCTGCTCGAGTTTTTCAGGTACGTTCAAGTTGACTCTTCAGTTCACAGAGGATTATCCAAATAAACCTCCGACAGTGCGTTTTGTTTCTCGAATGTTTCATCCAAATAGTAAGTTGCTACAGGATCAAGTTACAAGCTGATTTCAGTTCACATTTACTCTCGTCATGTATAATGATTCTCATCGACTACTTTTATTTTAAAAATAAATGTATAGTTTATGCCGATGGAAGCATCTGTTTGGATATATTGCAAAACCAATGGAGTCCAATATATGATGTTGCAGCAATACTCACATCTATTCAGGTATTTTTTGTTATTTCCTGTCTATACTAGAAAGATAGTCTGAACATGGTGGATGGATCAGTTGTTTTTGAATTTGAACTCTGCATCTTGTGTTTCTATGTACGTTGAAGTACACTATTATTTTGAAATGGCTTCTTTCTTTAGGGTTTGTTTGTTTCACTGAAAATTTCTTGCCATCGAAAAATGTTTTTAGTAATTTCAGAGAAAGTAAATTATTTTCTAGCTTTTTTTTGTGCTGAAAACAAGTTTTAAAAGTTGGTTTTTATGGAATTTGATAATAAGTGAATCCATTAAAGGCAGCTTGTATTTTGACCAAAAAAAAGGCAGCTTGTATAGTTAAAAATGACATGTACTGACCAACAAAAGGAAATCAACATCTTCTCTATTTGTTCTGTATTGCATCAAAATAACATAATTACAAAGATATTAGGAAAGACATTGTGAATTCATATTTGTACACTATTATATGTGATCGTGTAGTTTGGGAATGTAGAAGAACATGAGCATTAATTATATTCAGGAGATAGTGGAAAATATTTATAAAAAAAAAAAAAGATGAGAATTATCAGAAAAAAAATTGATGAAAGAAGGAAATAGACATAGAGAGACTATTCGAACCAAGAAACTAGGGAAAAGGAAAATGATTTCCTTCTTGCTAGAAGGGGTCATTTTCCGCAATCTAAGCTTTTATTTCTCAGTCCAGGGAAATCTATTTTCCAGCAATCGAGTAGTTTTTCGTCATCCAAACACTAGAACGTCCATAGTTTTCATCGAACAAAATTACCCTTATTGTCCTTATTTTGTTCGCCGTGCAATGTGTGTGTGCTCATTGAGTTGTTTGTGGCTATTGTATGTGCCTTTCTTTCATTCAACATTCATTGTTGACCATATACCTGGGTCTTGTAACCGGCGAACATCTTTTGTTTTGAGCCTTTATACTCCCGTGAAAAATTGAATGCCAATAAAGCTCAAGCACGAAACCAATCTGAAAGTTATGGAATTAGAGAAACATTTCTGGGTGATCATGTGTGATTATATTAAATTAAATTGATCTAAGCAACCAGTTCTTATATTTTTCTGTTAGACACTGTCAGGCCATTAAAGTAATCGTGGATTTGATAGTGCTGAATAGGTCATGAATTTGGCAATGTTCTTGTTTCTTGCATAATTGAAGCAAGATTAACTTTTACTGATCAAACAGGATAATCAAGATAAAATCATTAAGTTTGTGCTGCTGGCTCCTTTTTAACTAGTAAAAGTTTCTGCTAACCCTTTGTATCTCTTAATATAGTCTCTTCTTGACTGGAAGCTTTGTGGCTTGGTAATTCTTTTTTCTTTAAAAAAAAATTGAGCCCCTTGTCTTTGAGCTGTGTTGGATGCCGACATGTGGTGGGTACATGAATTCTTGCCTGAAGCTTTGCAATTTGACCATTTTTTTTCTCTTCAATTAATATTTGGGTTTGCTATTTGCTTGATACTTTTGAAGTCCTTTTACACATCGGGATCACATACTAGTAGGTGGACTGGCAGAGGGTGCTCTCTATCATGATGTTACTTTCTTTTAGAGACTCAATTGGTTTTTACATCAGGAAGGATAATTTCTTTTTGTTGATTGCTGTGGTGAATGATGGAATTTACATCTGTATCTTTGCACTAGTAGCCAACAGTAGGTCTAAAATGAACATGTGGAATATTTTGTTGAAGGGTCACCACTGTCAAGTCTATGCTTATTGCTTTGGCTCGCAGTTGGCTAATTCTACTGCTTCATCTGTATTCACTCAGTCATGCTCGAGCAATCTGTCTTTTTGGTAATCTCATTGTCTTTGTCGCAGTCTTTGCTGTGTGATCCCAATCCAAACTCTCCTGCAAACTCAGAAGCTGCTCGAATGTTCAGTGAGAACAAGCGTGAATACAACCGGAGAGTAAGGGAGATTGTGGAGCAGAGCTGGACTGCTGATTAATTCCCATCTGCGGGACCAGTAGAGTAGGTCAAGTTTGGGGTTTCATTTGCCGATTGTAATCCACAATCCAAACAAGGGCTGTGTAATTTGTGTCCTGTAGTAAAACGCCATGCTTGAATGTTTGTTATGTCATTGCTGGAAAATCATTTATGTTGTCGTCATCTTCCCAAGCAGGGGCGTACTTTTAACGTTGTAAAAGGTAGAGTTGAACTGTCAACAAACAATTGGTGTAAAAGTCAATGTATTATCGGCTTGTTTGGTCGCTGATGTAGTTCAAAGCTACATTTAGCGAAAGGCTTGAGTTCAAAGTAGTATTTGGTGATTCTGCTTAGTTTAAGTAAAGGAAAGCATCAGTAAGCCACCTTCTCGGGCTTGGAGATTCAAACTTCCAGGCAGTAGCCAATTTATTGGCCTGAGTTCAGTGTTCACTTTATGTGAGTGAGCTTGTACCCTGAAAGTCTGCTTTTAGCTATGTTTGGATCAGTTTACATCTGAACTGACCTTTTACTATTTTCCGGTCGAAAATCGGAACTGGCCTTTACATATCACGAATATGGCCTTGTTTTGTTCAAGATTGGAAATGAGCGTTGGGACTCTAAAGTTCCTATGGCCAAATATAAATAGTATTTGGCTATTTTTTAAACTTATTTTGAGGAGATGCAATTGCATTTTAAATACTTTTTTAAAGTCATTTAACTCAAAGTATCTCCGGCTAAAAGATTTTTGTGAAATGCAATTAATTTTTTTATTTTATTTGAATTTTATCACCTTCGTTTGCCGCCATCCGTCTGCCATTGTCGCCCACCGTCACCCGCCATTGCCCATCGGCTATAGCCGATCATTTCTTTTTTTTTTTTGAAGTAAAAACACTTTACAAAGTTTATTTTTCACCAAATAACATTTACGTTAGAGTTATTTTCTAAATGTGTTTTTAAAATATTCTTTATCAAACATTACTTGCATTTTGAAAAATGCCTTTCGTCCAAAGGTATTTGCATTTTTTCAAAATCCTTTGACCAAATCTTTGAATCAAACAAGGCCTATGTATTCACCTAATATGAGCTTTCCTTGCTGGACGAAAAGAAACAAATTTGAAAGACATTTTTATGATCCTATTCTCGGAATAAGGTTCAAAAACCATGTGACCGACGGTGGTTACAGTATGGTGTAGGAGGGTGGGGAGAGTTCTCACTTAAGAAATTAGCAATAGTAGCGCAATTGAAGATTAATCGACTTCCGTAAACTCTAAACGTCTTGATATGACATCTTTGAATTAATTTACTCGAAATATTACTTGTTTTGGCCCGTTCCATATCGAGTTTCACGGTTTGTCATTTCGCATATAAGTAGGCATTTTCTTAATAGGTCATCCATTCCGATTGTGCTTTAACCCGAGGACGCTTAATTTTAGAGTTCCAAAGCAAAATTTGTCATCACATCAAAAGGCATCTCGAGTGAGTTAATCCATGGCCTCTGGAGTTAGCAGAATTAATAGTCTTCAGTTTTGCAACAACGCGATCTTTATCTAGAAAGTTTGCCTGAATATGTTTCATAATGATATATGTCCAAGCGGAGGCTGCCCTTTGGTCCGTGGTGGTTGCCCATGTTCGACATGTATTTCTCGTGCATGGGCGTGACCTTCATGGCTCCGACCAACATCGACGGTCACGGCAGTTGGATGATCCTCAGAGGCACCCTAAGCTGCACACCCGACGTCTTCACCCTACTCCGGGGAGAAAATTTTCAAGTTCCTGCTTAGTTTTGCATTACTATCATCGCCGCAGTTGTTTGTTTGCCAATGGAGTTGATGAACAAAATGAAACAAAAGAGAAGCCGTCAATGCTTAACATCACCACCTTCTTGGAGCCGTCACCACCTGGTTGCGCAGGTGATGACCGGTTGAGATGGTGGTGCTTCCTTTCGTACTGGCCAAGAATGAAAGCTGCCTGGCATGGCTGGAGGAACAAATAATAATTTGATGTCTCCCTCTGCCAAATACATGTCTTATGAACTAATTAGACATTTTCCTTCTACGTTGCGGAGGATCGAAGGTGTCGTGTGGGAGCCCGACACGTAGATGCGATTCTTTTGCTTGGGAAACAAGTAGACAAGCAGATGCAGTATGGTGTGCCTTAGTGATGTATCTTTTTGTATCTTCTTTCCCTTTTAGTTTATGACTCTTCTGCACCCTTCCGCTGGCGGATTGTTTGACGAGACGAGACTAAGACTCCGTTAATCTTGGCGAGCTTAGAGCTTGTTGCTCCGCGGTGATCTTGTGATATAAATTTCGACTTTCGGCCGAGATCAGTGGCTCTGTCGTGTCGCTATGCGTCAATGAACACATAGTTTGGAGGTGATCTTGTGGTGGGGTGGGAGCTGGGGCAGAGAACCTACCTCCTATGCATAGCAAATCTTGTTTCTGGTTTTCTAAGAAAATATAATAATAATAATAATAATAACGACAACGACGATGACGATAATAATAATAATAATAATAATAATAATAATAATAATAAAAGAAGACCCCAACGGAACGGAAGGGTTACATGTGGGTCCGGTACCGAGGGAGACCCGAGCGGAACCGGCCCGTTGGCACGAGTAATCCAATCCGTAAGAAAGCTATTACGCTGCGTTTGGTCGTCTGGATTTCTAACCAAGATAGGATTGAATAGAATATGATATGAAATCCAGGGATTTTGTCATATTCAATTCATTATTTGGTGAATGACAAGTAATAAAGTCGGATATGTTCATATCACGTCATGTTTATTATTTGGTATTTATACACATCAATGTAAATGAACACAAAAAATGCAAAAATGGAGACTATAAGAATCTCTTTATAATTCATTCCCAACTCTGGTAAAAGAGAGAAAATATGATCATTTACATTTACAACTAGAAAAAGTTTAGCCTCTCTCACTACTTTTGTTAAATCTCAACATGAACTACAAAGCTTAGAAGGAAAATGAGTTTTGACTATCTTTTTTTGTTCATAGACTTTTGAGGTGAATCATAAACCTATGAAGGAGAAGAAGTTTTTACTCTCTCGCCGTTTTTCTAGAGTTTTGACATGAACTAAAAGACTACAAAGAAGTGATGAAACTTTAACATAAAACAGAGATGCATAGGAGAATGAGATGGAGTTTTCTAGATTTATTTTTTTTAGAAATTTCATTGGCCCACATCCTTCGAGAATGAGAAAGATCATTTTCAAGTTCGAATTTGTTCACTTAAAATCTGGGCTCTTCTACTTCATTTTTTTTTTACTTATTTTATTTATTTTTATATGTCTTTTTCAGTATTTTTATTTTGTTACATCATTTCTTAATAAAAATTTTATTAAATAATAAACTATACTACCATAGCTAAAATATTTAATGATATAAATATGAAGTGTGTGTGTGTGTGTATATATATATATATATATATATATATATGCACAAAATATATATTATAACCTAGAAAGAAATTAATTTTTATAAAAATATGTAGGAATAAATAAAAAATTTATTTTTCATGCTTCATTTTTTTTAACATTGGAATTCAAATATGATTCATATTTAATTATTATTTTGGTTTATCACATGAGAAGTTTATTATTTGAGAAAAAATAGCTTTTATAACATAAACATAAGAAATCATATCTATCTTTATCCCATATCCCTCCGAGATAATTTTATCCAAACTATATCTCTCTTATATCTCGCTTTATCATGTCCCGAGTGGGAGCCAAACATGGAATATGATATAATTGATCATATCTCGATTTTTATCTTGACTACCAAACACCGGTTTAGTTTCACCCGAATCATGGGCCTCTCAATCAGATATGGGTCGATTCTATGGAGCCCCGAATGAATGGGCGGCCCAGATTTAGGCACAGGACGAGAGAAAGCTTGACTGCGGCGCCGCCGGCACACAGCAAGCCAATAACATCACCCCATCTCTCCCTATGCTTTTACGCATAAACCAAGCGAAGCTGAGCTAATCCCTCTCTCTCTCTCTCTCTCTCTCTGTACAGATACTCTTCACTCAGCGGCTTCCGAACGCCCGGCCATGAAGTGGCCCTATCTCTTTCTTTGTTTTGTTGCTGTGTTTGGACTGGTTTCGAGGTTTATCGTTCGTGCTCCTTCAAGCAGGTTTGACGCAGTTCCACAGCTTCAATTTCGGCTTTTCACGTGAAATTTTGCTAATCGATTGCCATCTCCAGCTTTTCCTTGTGCATCCGGTTCGTTTCCGCGTGACATTGAGGATTTGAATTTTTGTGGATCGAGGATTTTTTGGGTTCGGTCAGGCCGAAACCCTCGCTTAAATTTCCCATATGATTGGTGCGCGCGATTGTTCTTTCTTGTTGGTCGCAGCACTTCGCTGTGCGATCCCCAACAAACTCTGGAAAGCTCAGGAGCCGCTCGAATGTTCAGTGAGAGAACAATGCGCAAATACAACCGGAGAGCGAGGGAGATTGTGGAGCAGAGCTGGACTGTTGACCACGAGCTTGGCTTTCCAGACGTAAATAAGAGATTTTGGAAGACGGTTCTAATGCTCCCAGAAACCATGTGACCGGCAGTGGAATCTGGATAAGGCCTTGCCGCCGCTCACTCTAATAGTCCAAGGGCATGGTATGGAGATCCGGCTATCTAGGCCCGTATGAGAACGATTTTGATTCGAAAAACTAATTCCGAATAGAATTATTATTTTTTTAATTCCGTTCCCTATATGAGTTTTAGAGAGTCGAACGTGTTTGGTAACTACACAAAAATTTCAGTTCTTGGAATATAAACGCGTTTGCTAGCCTGCACAAAATTTTTATTCTTGAAAATAATTTCTCTTTTCAATTTTTGTCATTTAATTCAAAAATTACATAGTTACTTTATAAAATTCCATCATATATTTTCAATTAATTGAAAAAATTAATTCATATTGATTCTCTTATATAACATATTCCATATTGCATATAATGTATTTTTTTTGTGCTATTCCTTCTAATTGTCGTGTCATAACGAGTCATTTTTAGATTAAAAAATAATATACCATATTGGATTAGTGTGTGATTTCGAATAGCTCGGGTCTTCGTAGGTCTATACCAAATCGCAACGAAGGGATATCAAATTCAATTTTAGTATGATAGATGGCATGTGTATGTGTACATGTAAATGGAGTTGTCACCGGTCTTTGAAGAAGGTAGATCGAGAACCTTATTGAACGATCTCGAGAAACCATTCAATTTTACACAACCAGAGAAATATATGGTCCAAAGATTTGGTTACGTCGGTGTTTCCACCGAGATCTTTTCGAAGCATCGAAGTTGAGTGTTTTCTAAACATGTTTCATGCAAATTTTTAATTCATTTTTAAACCTATAAGGTAAGTCAATGTTAAGTGTTCAAACATGTTGTTTTTGTCTTTTTCCAAATTTTCTAAAACTAGACTAAGTCTAAAGTACTTAAACCTAGTCAAATCACAATCAATGAAATCAAGTACATAATCAAGGAATCATGACATTGATAAATTGCATCATCAAACCCTAATGAAGCCTTAAGGGCTTAGAAAAATGTAGTTTGGGTTTAATTTCTAATATATTTATGATTTTTCTAAAAAAGAATAAAATCTATAAAATCTAGAGAAAGGCCCAAGTTTATGAAAATGAGGTCAAACTAGCCTAATCTAAACTTCTTCCATTTTTAGGGATTTTCTGAAATTTTTCTGATTTTTTAGAATTTTCTAGAATTTTTTTTTTATTTTATTTTATTTATTTTTATTATCATATATATTTTTGTTTGAAAATGGGACCTCATTATGTTTTAGGTTGAGTGAAAAGTGATGAGAAAATGAAAGATAAAAGTAAGAGATGTGAGGACTTCATTCTGTTTTGTGATTTTCAAAAGCTATTCTTTTTCTAGAATCAACCTTTTTTTTTTGTTCTTGTTTTTGCTTCAAAACTGTTCCCAAAAAAGAATCAAAATCAAAATCATTTACGTTATCAAACATGATTCTCATTTTTTTTTTATTCTATGAAACAGAATTAGAGAACTAGAATCGTTGCCATGCGATCTCCCGAAACTTTTGGACATCGTACAAATCCTATGAACAAGTTAAGTCGAGAACACTTGGTCAACATTTTCTTTTTTGGTCGAGCACTTGGTCTACATAAGTTGTCCTACTTGAGAATAATTTGCTTATAGTTGGTGAAATTTGAATAGGCGACCTCTATTTCCAAAGCAAGAGATTCACTTATGCACTAATCAACTGCGCTAATATTGAGGGTATCATGAGCTTATTTTCGAACGTTTTGGAGCTTATTTTCTAGTAACTTATATTGCGCTAATCTTTCATGAAGCTAGACCCCATATTTTAGCCTAACACCATATGCATTTGTTCTCGAGTGGAGATGTACTTAGTAGTATAACCAAAATGATTCTTTCGAACAGCCTATTTGTTCTCCAAGTTGTTATGTAAAATTTCATATAATCATAGTTGAAAGATATACTAGACGATGGAATAACAGTCTACCGATTTTCGTTTTTGGGTTATCGACAAGTAACAGCCATCTTCTGAGTCAAACACATATGCGTGCGTACATAGCTAGTGACGCGGATACCAATTCTGGCTTAATTTTTTTTCTCATATAATACCACCAAATTTAATTTGAGTATCAATTCAATTGGTAATCAAATTTTGGCTCTCATAAATATTTCGTCTATTGATACCATTAAAGATTTGACGTGTCATTCCACTTGTACTCAACGACTCACTGAGGTCATGGTCGGAGCCACCATTGGAATTTGGATGGTTTCGAATCAAGCAAGGGGTGGAGCGTGAGCATTCGAGTTTGTATTTTGGGGACAAAAATTGAAATGGACCAAAGAAATGACTTACCTAAGGGGAAAATAGTACAAATAAGCAATTCGTTGGATGTGAGCGTGTCCGAAACTTTGAGAAAAATGATAACTTGAACTCGCGACAGGCTTTGTCCAAAAACAGGGGAGGCTCTTGGAGCATGTGCGATCCTTCCACGTCAACACAACCGCGAACAACCTAGTACATGTGGAATGACGCGTCACATCTTTAACGGCATCATTGGATGAAAATTTGATAGGCACAAATTTGGGTACCAATTGAAAGTTTGTGTCCGAAATGACACGGGGCTAGTGTTTTTACAAGAAATCCCCAGCCAACCTTCCTACAAAAGATCTTTTTTAACATCAAATGGGTATTTTTATTTTTTATTTCTTTTTCTTATTTACTGTTCTTCTTCTTCGTTGCACGCCTCTTCTCGAGCTTTCGCCGGTGCCTAGATCGCCGCCGACCTCCATCCTTGGCCATCATCAACCTTAGCCGACGCCGACGCCGACGCTCACCAATTTATCCATTGGCCAATTACAGCCATCACCACACTCCCGCTGGTGGCCAAATCCCTCAACATCGGCGACCAAAAGTTATTCTCCAACACTTAAACCTCGGTCAAAACCAGAACTAGATCATTAGCATCGGGCGATGGTCGAAAATAGGCAAACACCGGCGCCCAACCGGGCGATGGCAAGGGTGGGCCGTCGCTAGGCGAGGTCGGCCTCGCAGCCATGGGGCGGCTCGGCTTCGCCTAGCGACGGTGGCATTGGCCTCGCCTAAAGGCAAGTGACGCTAGTGGCCGGTGAGACCTCAATGGAGCAAGAAGATCCGAAGGAAGAAGATGAACCAGAAAAAGAAAAAAAATTAAGATTAAAATTAAAAATATTAAAAATTTATTAAAAATTATCCCGTCAACGCCCGTCGGTCATAGTTGGCTAGATGAACTAAATTGGCACAAATATAATAGGTTTAGGATTGAATTGGCATAAAAAAAAAAAAGGTTGTTGACACCTAAATTTTGATTTCCCATTTAATCATTTATTGCATAAAAATTAGGAACTAACATTAGTCCATAGCAAAAATATCAAAATCATTTTTTCATATAATTGTTATTTAGATTAGTTTAATTTAGCATTAATTACTTTGCCTTTTTTTAGTGTGCCTTTTTTTTTATCTGGACCGGCGGCGGATGGTAAGTGATCGCAGATACGTTTGCGGCATATGGTAAAGGAATGGAAAGATAAAAACAGAAGATTCTCGATTCCACCAACCGCGGTGCATATTTTAAAGATCTTTGGTTTTCTCTCTGAAGTCGTTCTGCATATATAGAGAAGTCAAAAGATTAAAAGCGCACCAGAGGAGACAAAGATCTAGCACATGGAGAGATCCACGCAGAAAAAATCATCATTAAGTCGGGGTTGACTTCCTCTGTTAGCAGATTTTTATGCTTGTTGACTCCCACCAACAGCTACTGTTTGTCTTCTCTTTTGCTCACCATAGACGGCAATTTTGGTTCAGAAGATACGTGAGAAAGGAGAGAGTCTCGCCCAGCGATGGTGGCACCGGCCTTGCCCGGAGGCGGTGACGCTAGTGGTCGGTGAGACCTCGATGGAGGAAGAAGATCCGAAGGGAGAAGATGAACCAGAAAAAGAAAAAAAATTAAGATTACAATTAAAAATTATCCCGTCGGCGCCGGCCGGTCATAGTTGGCTTGGATGAACTAAATTGGCACAAATACAAGAGGTTTAGGACTGAATTGACATAAAAAAAAAGTTTAGAACTGAATTGAAAAATTAAAAGATTTAAGATTAAATTGACAAAAGTGCAATAGATTTAGGATTTTATCGATAATTTTTCCCTCTTTGGAGTGATCTAAATTCACTTTTTCCAAGTACTTGCACATTTGCGAAAGAAGAAGAAAAAAAAAAAAAAAAGAAAGAAAGTCATCAATGTAATGGAAAAATGAAAATCCGAGTTTACTTCTTTTCTTTGGGAAAGGAAAAATCAGAGATATGTTCTTTAACTTTCTCAATGTCCCTCAATTTTTTCTTCGGAAAAGAATGGTTTTTGAACCGCAACTCAATATACGGTATGGTTTTGGAATTCTTAATTTGTGTCATTTTCCTCTTGGAAAAACAAGAATACTTAGTTGAGAAAGATAGTATTGCACGACTATCGAGGAGTGCCTCGTCCCATTGGACTCCAATCGAAGTTTCCTCGGAGCTCCGCCACGCGGCGCGGTTTGCAGTACCCGACACGCCCAAAAACGCCAATTACACCCATGCACAGGCCCCGGGAAAGATTACCTTCCTTTCCCGTTCCCTTCCCTCCTCCTTTACATGTTCTTTCAATTCTTTAGTGAATTCTTTTCCCTTCATCCCTTTTGTGTTTGGTAAATGAAATAACACGTCATCCCACAACACAAATCAGGCACCATACAAACACCCGTTTCTTGAAAAAAAGCGATTGTGGGGAAAGGCCAAAGAAGGTTGTCACAAGAACGATGGAAAAATTGTCTAAAAAATTCTAAATATATTGTGCGACGGTCAATTCGGTATTAAACCTTTCAATTGCGCCGGTTTGATCCTAAATCTTTCTAAGTTTTGCCAATTTACTCCTAAACCTTTTGGCAATTTATCAATGTAGTCATTTCGCCCGGTTTACTCCTAAACCTTTTGCATGTAGATAATTTAATGATCGATTGGCCTTCCGTAACCGATCGCGCCCGGGTTAATCGGATGTATGAGAAAGATTTGGGTGGAATCAACTCTAGGAGCACATTATCACCAAATTCACATTGTTAGGAAGTGAAACATCAAGGTGTAACTTGCTATTGGCCCAAGATTTTTGGGGCTAACATGTAATAGTCGGCAAAATTACCAACAAAGTCTTAAACCTATTTGAAATTGTGCTAATTCAATTCATAAATATTTTTTTTTGTCAATTCAATCCTAAACCTTCTTTCATTTATGCCAATTCATCCATTCCAGCCAATTTTGGAAGGAAACCGCTACGTGTGACGCAAGCGGCGTTGACATGGCGAATTCTTAATAATGCTATAATATTATTTCGATTTTTTTATTTTTATTTCCTTTTTTTCTTTTTTCTTCTTCTTCTTCCTCCTCCAATTAGCCATCGAGCCCCCCGATCGGCCGAGGCAAGAGCGAGGTCACGCTTCACCATATCTAGGCAAGGCTTGCCCATGCCATTGGCGGTCGAGGCAATCTTCGCCCGCCCACACCACTCGGAAAAGAAGAATAAAAGAAAAAGAGAGAAAAAAAGAAAAAAAAATCGAAAAGGATTATTAAAATTTGATCACGTTGGCGATTTCCATCCAAATTGGCAGTAAGGATTGAATTGACACGAATATAAAATGTTTCGGACTGAATTAATACAAAAAAAAAAAAATTGAATTAGCATAATTACAATAGATTTAAAACTTCTTTGATAATTTTTCTTGTAATTCTTCGAATGTTGTTGTCACCGTCGCTAGGCCCACTACAATGCCGGTCGAAGACTAAAACGCATTAAGAAGCCAAGATATATATTTTTTTAATGAGAAACCGAGAGATTCCCCGCCCGGTTTCCGTTCCGCCAAAGCAACTTCTCAGAAGAAATCATACAGCGAAACGCCGGGTAGGGGAGTTCTTGGTGAATGGGAGGGGGTGGGACCCAACCGGGTCCTATAAATTGAGATGTCTACTCTCACAAGAACTGAGCAAGAGATCCCCCCGCTCCAAAACCAAGTCGAGAAAAGCACTCACGACGCCAAAGTCCCAAATGGCCCGACCTCCCCGCTACTCCACCCGCTGCGATAAACAATCCAGCACCACTGTCGCCGGCGCTGCAGCCGCCGCGGCCCGACCGATCCAAGCTAATCATCGGCCACTGTATTGTATTCACCATACTCACTGCTCTAGGCTTCCCGATGGTCATCTTTTTCCGTAATCAATTTTTTTTTGTTCTTATTTTTGTTTCAAAACTATTCCAAAAAAAGAATCGAATCATTTACGTTATCAAACATAATTCTCATCTTTTTTTTTTATTCTATAAAACGAGAATCGAGAGAATCGAAATCGTTGTCATGCAGTCTCCCAAAAACTTATGAGACACCGTACAAATCCTATGAACTAGTTAAATCGAGAGCACTTGGTCTACATAAGTTGTCCAACTCTAGAATAATTTGCTTATAATTGGTAAAATTTGAACAGGCGACCTCTATTTCCAAAGCAAGAGATTCACTTATGCACTAATCAACTGCGCTAATATTGAGGGTATCATGAGCTTATTTTCGAACGTTTTGGAGACGAGTACCATCCATCTTTTGAATCAAACACATATGCGTGCGTACATAGCTAGTGACGCGGATACCAATTCAATTGGTAATCAAATTTTTTTTCTCATAAAATACCACCAAATTTAATTTGAGTATCAATTCAATTGGTAACCAACGACCCTCACCAATTTATCCATTGGCCAATTACAGCCATCACCACACTCCCGCTAGTGGCCAAATCACTCGGCATCGGCGACCAAAAGTTATTCTCCAACACTTAAACCTCGGTCAAAACCAGAAATAGATCGTTAGCATCGGGCGATGGTCGAAAACATGCAAACAATGGCGTCCAACCGGGGGATGGCGAGGCTTGGCCGTTGCTAGGCGAGGTCGGCCTCGCGGCCATGGGGTGGCTCCGCTCGCCTAGCGACGGTGGCGCCCGCCTCGCCTAGAGACGGTGACGCTAGCGGGCCGGTGAGACCTCGATGGAGGAAGAAGATCCGAAGGAAGAAGATGAACTAGAAAAAGAACAAAAAATTAAGATTACAATTAAAAATATTACATTTCCATTAAAAATTATCCCTATCAACGCCAATGGTCATAGTTAATTTGACGAACTAAATTGGCACAAATATAAGAAGTTTATGACTGAATTAGCACAAAAAAAAAAAGATTTAGAGCTGAATTGAAAAATTAAAAGGTTTATGATTAAATTGGAAAAAGTGTAATAGATCTAGAATTTTATCGACAATTTTTCCCTCTTTGGAGTGATCTAAATTTACTAAATTCTGGGGAAATTATTTTTTTAAAAATTTCCTGATCTATAAATACGTGTTATGTTCGTATATCTACGTACGGACATGTATGACGGAGATGTTAGTCGTTTCTCCGTAGATGATTGTGGGATTACCTTGCGAGTTGCGTCGGCAGCAAAATAATTTGGACAAAGTTCCTCCTTTGTCGTTTACGCAGGCTTTGATTTTTCTCTTTGATCTTCGTTTGAATCCTTGCAAGCGAAAAGTACACGGCTTTGCGATGATCAGAAATTGACACGATTCAAATTGCAAACCTCGGGTAGTCGAAAATTATCCCGTCGCCCCTTGCCTCACCTCCGGCCTCCGCCACCCATCGCTTGCCGCCGTCGACCTTGCTTGCCAACCACCGACCATCGCCAACCTCTGCCGTCAACCGTCACTCTCCGCCGGTCGCCGCAACCATTGCCGGCCACCGCCGATCACCGCCAACTTCATTGGTTGCCGCCGCTCACCATGGCTGGCCACGATAACCATCGTCGCTCGCTGGAGTAAAAATAAATAATAATTTTTTATTTTTAAATAGTAAATAATATTTTCTAGAAATAAAAATTTTCAATTATTGTTAAACGAACTTCTGTTTCATTAGAAATTTTATGTCCTTATTAAATGCATTTTTTTGCTAAAAAACTCGTCCAGAAACGAGAAGAAAAATCTATTTCTAGAAACGAATGGTTGTCATGCACCCCAAGATGAATTAAGATATTGTGAAATTGGATCGATTTTTTGAAAAATTCAATCGAAATGAACTGATGACACCATTTTGCAGATGCCAAATTCGTCATACAAGTACATACTCACAAAGAAGTAGAAGAATAATTCGGAAGCAAATCCTAAAACTTATCGCAAAAGTACAGTTGAGTCCTAAAAATTTCAAAAAGCGCAATTATGTCCTAAAACTTTTCATGAATGTGCATTTGAGTCTTAAAACTTTCATAAGGTGCAATCAAATATTAAAAACTTATCATATTGGTCCTATCAAGTCATTCCATTGGTTACATTTTTTGAAATTTTTATAACTCGATTGCACTTTCATGATAAATTTTAGGATTTCATTGCACTTTTTAATACTTTTAAGTCTCGAATGCACTTTTTTATGACAAGTTGCACTCGAATGCGTTTCGTAAGGAATTGCTAGCGCTTTATTGGATTTCACGAGATGGGACGGGAGGTAATTCTGCAGGAAGAAGTTGATTTTTTCCCTTAGTTATTCACTTTTTCCAAGTACTTGTACATTTGCGAAAGCAGAAGTAAAAAAAAAAAAAAAAGAAAGGAAAGAAAGTTATCAATGTAACGGAAAAATGAAAATTTGAGTTTACCTCTCCTTCTTTTCTTTGGGAAAGGAAAATGAGAGATATGTTCCTTGACTTTCTCAATGTCCCTCAATTTTTTCTTTGGAGAAGAATAGTTTCTAAACCGTGACTCAATACACAATATGATTTTGGAACTTTTAGTTTGTATCATTTTCTTCTTGGAAAAACGAGAATGCTTTAAGATAGCACTGCACGACTATGCAGGACTGTCTCGTCCCATTGACTCCAAACGAATTTTCCTCGGAGCTCCGCCTGGGGGCGTCACGTTTACACGCCGTTCACACGACCCCGTGGGTAAGACCTTTGACCTTTCCTCTTCCCGTTTCCCCACCGTTATCACAATAGGAATCCTTCCCTCCTCCTTCACATGCTCTCTCGTATTCTTTTGTGGATTCTTTTTCCCGTCATCCCTTTTCGTGTTTTGGTAAATTGAAGTAATGCGTCATCATCCCACTACAGCAAATTAGACACCATACAAACACCCTTTTCTTGAAGAAAAAGGCCGATTGTGGGGGAAAGCCCAGAGGAAGGTTGTCACAAGAACGATGGAAAAATTGTCTAAAAAAATTCTAAACATATTGTGCGGCGGTCAATTCGGTCTTAAACCTTTCAATTGCGCCGGTTTGATCTTAAATCTTTCGAAGTTTTGCCAATTTATTCCTAAACCTTTTGACAATTTATTAATGTAGTCATTTCGCTCAATTTAGTCCTAAACTTTCTTTCATTTGTGCCAATTCATCAATTCCAACCAATTTTGGAAGGAAACCGCTACGTGTGATGTAAGCAACGCCGACATGACGAATTCTTAATAATGCTATAATATTCTTTCGATTTTTTATTTTTATTTTTTTCCCCTTTTTTTTCTTTCTCTTTTCTTCTTCTTCTTCTTCCCTCCTCCTCCAGTCGGCCACCGAGCCCCGCGACCGGGCAGAGGCAAGAGTGAGGTCGTGCCTCGGCATATCTAGGAAAGGCCATAGGAGTGGGCAATCGTCGCCCATCCACACCACTGTAAAAGAAGAATATATAAAAAAAAAAAAAAAGAAAAATCGAAAAATAGTATTAAAAATTGATCACGTAGGCGATTTTCGTCCAAATTGGCTATAAAGATTGAATTGGCACGAATGTAAAAGGTTTGATCGAATTGATAAAAGAAAAAATCAATGATTAAATTAACATAATTACAATAGATTTAAAACTTGTTTGGTAATTTTTCCCGTAATTCTTCTGATATTGTCGTCACCATCGCTAGGCCCACTAACATGGCGGTCGAAGACTAAAACGCATTAAGAAGCCAAGATATATATTTTTTTAATGAGAAACCGAGAGGCTGGCCAAGCCAGTTTCAGTTCCGCTGTGCGCAACTTCTCAGAAGAACCAATGCAAGACCGGGAGGGGCAAAATGGACTTTTATATGTGTCGGGGAGATCGCAGGGTTTGGTGGTTGACTGGTTGGACCGGGGGAGGGTGGTGGGACCCAACCGGCTCCTTTAAATTGAGATGCCTCCTCTCACAAGCACAAGAGCCAAGCCGAGCAGGAGATCCTCCTCTTGTGAAAGCACAGAGCCGAGCAGGAGATCCCTCAAAACCAAGTCAATAAAAGGACTCCGACGCCAAAGTCCCAAATGGCCGACCTCCCCGCGACTCCACCCGCTGCAAAAAACAATCCAGCACCACCATCGCCGGTGCTGCAGCCGCCGCGGCCCGACCGATTCAAGTCAATCATTGGCCACTGTATTGTATTCACAATACCCACGGCTCTCGGCTTCATGATGGTCATCTTTCTGGCGATACCAGCTCTAATGCCGCCGGTGTTCGGGCTCGACCCTGGCTCTTCGCTTTCCTCCCACAATATCTCCACCTCCCACATCACCGCCCGATGGAACATCGCTCTCTCCATCAAGAACCCCAGTAAGCTCATCCCCGTCGAGTACGCCGACATGAAGATCCACCTCAGCTTCGGAGGCGAACTCAAGCTCTCTCGAGCCTCCCGCATTCCGGCCTTCGCTCAGGGCTCGCGCAGCTCGACAATAGTCCGAGCCAAGGCCTTGTCAACGCTGCCGATCGTCAATGACTTGGGCGTGAAGGGCCTGGTGAGCTCGTTGAAGGGCGGGGAGGTGGCCATCGACGTGGTGGTGAAAGCCAAGCGGAGGCTGCACTTGGGGCCGTGCTGGGTGCCCGTGTTCGGCGTCTACTTCTCGTGCATGGACGTCACCTTTACGGCTCCGAATAGCAGGGAGGGTGGCGGTGATTGGATGATCCTCGGTGGGACCCTCCACTGCGAGCCCGACATCTTCACTCTACTCTGGTAAGAGAAACTATTGCAAAATTACATATCAAGACCCAGTACTCATATGAGGAATCCAGTTAAGTCCCAAACTTTTCATTTGATTCAGTTAAGTTGCAAATTTTTATCGAGAGATGAAATCAAATCCTTAACTATCTACTTTATGAATTGCAAATTTTCTTTCTATAAAAAGTTGAGGACTTGATTAAAATAACCGAAAGATCTAGAACTCATTTCGCTCTCTTGGTAAATATTTAAGACTCGATTGAATAATCAAAAAGTTTAGGACTAGGTCATATTATTTAGGCCCTTTGATGCAATTTTCCTGGAAAATTACGAGATACCGCTTCGATGAAGAATGACATGGATTTGGTTCATTCTTTGGGAACATGTTACGCTTTCACGAAATTGAAATAATCTAAGATATGACCTTGAGATAATATGTAGTATGTATCATGTTATTGTCTCATGAAGTAGTACATATTTTTCTTCTGAATTTGCAGAGTATCAACGGCTGGATTTGAGTGACTTTGCGTTGAGGAATCAGTGGGGGTTCTGATATTATCGGATTTTCTTGGGCATGATGATTTATCTGGCAAGCAAGAAGTTAGATATGTTTTATGTATGTAGCTTTAGTATTTGTCAATCCGATCTGTACCAGCACGGCTAGTGAAATTGATATCTTGGGTTGTTGATTACTCTTATTATACGGGGATATAAAAGCTTTTCGGAGTAATCAGCTTAAATTTCAATATAAATATTCAGTTTTCATAAAATCGTAAGTGAATAGGATCTCCCCGTGCAGCTCTCCTGCTTATTTGCCTCGTGCCCTAATCGAAAATTATCGGGCTGTTTCTATCATTATCAAGGGGTTGCGCAGAACAAATGCGGACAAAATGTGCTATTAGAATCGGAGTTTAAGGAATGGTCAATAACACGATGTCTTCGAGCTTTTCCAAGAATGTTCTTCCCTGACGTCGCTTGGGTCCCACGCGACAGGATCTACTAGTGCGCATTGGGCTTGCCAATGAGATATGGGCCGGTTCTGTGGAAGCCCATATCAGTGGGTCGCCCAGATTTGAAGTACAGGACGAGAGAAAGATTGCCTGCGACGCCGGCACACGTATCTCTCTCTCGCCCCGGCATAAAACCAAGCGAAGCTGATCCCCGTCTCTCTCTCTCTCTCTTGCGCGCCTCGCCGAGCGTGTAGAATCTCTGTGCCGCTTGTACGGATTCTCTTCACTCGGCAGCTTCCAATCGCCAGGCCATAGAGACAAGAGACCCTTGCTCTTTCTTTGGTTCTGCTGCTGTGTTTGGACCGGCTTCGAGGTTCATCTTTCGCTCTCCTTCAGCAGGTTCGTCGGGGTTCCACAGCTTCAATTTCGTCTGTTGGTGTATAATTCGTGAGTTGATTGCCATGTCCAGCTTTTCCCTGTGCATCCGCTTCGTTTCCGTGTGACCTTGAGGATTCGGTTTTTGTGGATCGAGGATATTTGGGCTCGTTCGGGCCGAAACCCTAGCTTAAATTTCCCTTTTGCTGTCTGGGTTTTGATTTGCGCGCGTGACTGTTAGGATTTTGCTTTCGAATTTTGGACTTTCATTTAGGTTGGAGGATATTGCGACTTGCTTTTATGAGGTTTAAGAGGAGAATTGAAGTGAATTTTTTCATTCTCGACTTTCGAAGATGAAATTTAGCTTTTGCCAGCTGACCAGTGGAGCCTATTAGGTTGTATTCGTTGTTTCACTTTGGGAATGTTGTGAATTTTTGCTTCTGTTCAATTGAATTGCTGTTTGGAATATGTGGACAGTGACCGCCATGTCAACTCCTGCGAGGAAGAGGCTGATGAGGGATTTTAAGAGGTTGCAACAGGACCCACCGGCGGGCATTAGTGGTGCACCCCAAGATAATAACATTATGCTTTGGAATGCTGTGATATTCGGGTATGTTGATTGGTGCTCTTGGATTCTTCTAGTATCTTTGCTTCCTTCCCTTATCATCAGTATGGTTGGATAAGCTGTTTGTTGTTTCTTCTGTGGTTGGATTGCAGTCCTGATGATACCCCATGGGATGGAGGTAAGCCTTCCATTGATTGTTCATCCCTTATGTGGACCTTCGTTCATGTTCGGAATGTGGCGCTGTTAATTTTTGTTGTCAACATCAACATCAACAACACCTTTATCCCAAACTAGTTGTTAATTTTTGTGGTATGTTTATATATTTGTAGATTTTGTGGCAGCGGTTTACTTCCTCTATTGCTGTATGTTTATAGATTTGTAGATATTGTGGTAGTGGTTTACTTCTTCTAGTGATACATCTTACTATATATAAAGGAGAGCTTTAAAGACATGGCATGTTGACAGTTGTCAATCTACGAGGTGCTTTGTCGAAATAGTGTTCTCTTATTTTCTTTCCTCTTCTCATTCTTCGGATAAGAGTTATCATTCTTTTACATGAGAAAGCTATAAAAATTATCTTTATTTTGTGGGATAAGCTTTGTGTAGGTTGTACACTTCTCGAAATTATAGGGGCATTTATTTACTCTTCAGCTAAAGGAAAAAATAACTGTATTTGTTTTTGTGAAAGCTTAAAAGATTATGTAAGTTTAAAAAATTATGAAAAACTATAGGCAAATGTACATGATGTGGTGAAAATTTCCAGTGTTCGGGTTAAAGAAAGTGAAAGTCGTTTGCCTGGAACAGCAAATTAATCTTCATAAATTACCTAAAAAACTCCCATCCGACTATATCGAAGCAGATTCCAAGATATTGCACGCAACATAAGCGTTGTGTTTTCTTTATAGACCTCCACAGCCCGGCGAAATAAGGTTTTACCTAAGGACGGTTGCTACTTGAATGCCTAACCTACTCGCTAACTCGAGTCCCAAAACAAAGGCAATAATCATTGTTCAAGGGATGTATGGATTCTCGAGAAGAAGAGCTGTGGACCTCGTATGGCTCCTCGTTCAATTCTTTCAAGAAAATGGATTATGGGCGTGTGTGAACAGATACCAAGGCAAACCCATGTAAATACCCCTTTATCAACAAAAAATAGACAAGGCATAATGTTGAGAATACTCATTGAATTGGAAACCGATCGGAAGGTCCTGAATTAGACCATTAGCCTTATGTCTCTTATCCCTAGGAGGTCTCCCTTCATTTTTATTTACTTATTTTTGATTTTTTCCTATTAATAAAGAAGTAAAAAGTAATTTTGCAGGATTTTCGTTTATTTGCTTAACCATTTCCGGATTATTAGCATTCATGTCCTTTTCATCCTTTAAGTATAGAGCCAATTGTTTCATGATGTTTTATTAACCTTGATTGAGAGCTTCTCAATAAAAAAGACATAAAATGTTGGTATACATGAAATCATTAAAAGAGTACTTCAAAGTCATATGCCGAAGGAGATATTACATTTGAATTTAATGTGAAAGATAGTAAGGGATTGCCTAAGAATTTATGATTCATTTAAGGAAAAACATTTTTGCACAGTATTTTGGCTTTTCTTAGGGCTATTGTATGAGTACAAACTATGAAAACCGTTAGGATGAGATAATCATAATAATGTTTTTACCATAAATTTAGTACAAAAAATTGTGGAAAAAGGTATACCACAGCAAAGTTTGGGTCTTCAATTAGTTACTTCCCTATTATGGGCTTTGGGTGCATTATAACTGTGGATGTGTTGCATTTATTCATGTGAGATCACATGATGAACCCTCTTTGAACTAAAAAGAAGATGATCCACTGTCTCATTCTCTTTATGTTTTCTTTCTGTTTGCTGCTGTTTGTTTTATTCCCTACATTCTTGGTAATAATCTGCGCCTGTTGATTCTACATGTAAAAATTTGCTAGAGTTTTTCAGGTACGTTCAAGTTGACTCTTCAGTTTACAGAGGATTATCCAAATAAACCTCCGACAGTGCGCTTTGTTTCTCGAATGTTTCACCCAAATAGTAAGTTGCAGGAAAATGAAGTTACAAGCTGCCTTGAGTGAGCATCTATGATACTGATGGGCTTGTTTTATTGTTGAAATATTCATAGTCTATGCCGATGGAAGTATCTGTTTGGATATATTACAAAACCAGTGGAGTCCTATATATGATGTTGCAGCAATACTTACATCTATCCAGGTACTATAAATCTTCCTGTTTTTACTAACATGCTCTCTATAGGAAAGCAACTGGAACATGCACTGGATGGATATCTTGGTTTTGAATTTGAACATGGCATCATGTGTTTTTTTATATGCGTGGACTCTGCTATTACTCTATGGTTGACATGGCTTTGTTTAGTGGCTTCATTCATTTTCTTTGTCTCATTTGCCATAAAAGGCGTAGATATTCAACAAAGTTGTTCTTGGCTTTGATATGCGCCTCTTTGTTCTTGCTCACCTTCCATTGTCGACTGTAGACATGTTTCAGTGAGACCCTTGCATAGTTCATACTAAGCCTTTGTATCATTGCAATTAATTAAATTCTAAAAGGTTCCACATCAAATATTTGTGTGCCTGGCCATAAATATTATGTGATATTGACATTGCTTGATAGGTCATGATTTTTGGCCATTAAAGTTTAGAGCTAGATTGGTTTCTGCTAATCAATCAGGATAATCATGTTAAAAATCATAGTTTGTGCAATCCAGTAAACAGTTATGGTATTTTGTTTTCGACCTGTTTACGTCGTCTATCAGCTCTGTCATTAGAAAAACTGGAAATACACTTTCCTAAAATGCTATGTGGTCTTGCATCTTTAGATTGTGTATGGATATGATTGAGATGGTAAAGGGGATAAGGCCATTCTGTATCTAGTCCTGCAACTACACAAGCTCTGCCTGTGCTTCCATTACCAGAGAGTGGTATTTCGGGATGACTAAATATTTCCCTAGAGATATTGTCTGCTACCTCTCTTCATCTTCTAATATGGACTCTTCTTGACCGCGACCTGAAGCTTTGTGGCTTGGTAATTATTTTTCCTGGCAATTAGGTCTTTTTGCTCTGAGATGTGTTGTATGCCGACATGGGGTGGGCGCACGAATTCTTGCCTTGGCTTTGCAATTTGACCATTTTTTAAGACTAAACTTGATTTGGCTCTGCTATTTGGCTTACATTTTGCAAGTCCTAGAAGATTTTGGGACAAAGCACTAGTGGGTGGAGTGAGCAGCGGGCTCGCTCCATCAGATGTTATCTACTTTTAGAGATAATGGGAGGATAATTTATTTCCTTAAGTTGGTTTTTCTGGTGAATGATGAAACTTACATCTGTTTCTTGGCATTATTGCCAAAGGTAGGTCTAAGCTGGACACATCTTTTGTTAAGTACTCTGCTAAAGGGTAACCGCTGTCAAGTTTCCTTTTCAGATTCTGGCTCATGGGTGGCTTAGTAAGCACCAATATTTTCCTGCTTTGACCTCCTACTAATGCTACAGCTTCATCTGTGTATGAGTCAGTTATTCTCAAGCAATTTCGCTTTTGGTAATATCATTCTACTTTGTTTGCAGTCTTTACTGTGTGATCCCAATCCAAACTCTCCTGCAAACTCGGAAGCCGCTCGGATGTTCAG
This sequence comes from Rhodamnia rubescens, assembly GCA_021437795.1. Classification (NCBI taxonomy): domain Eukaryota; kingdom Viridiplantae; phylum Streptophyta; class Magnoliopsida; order Myrtales; family Myrtaceae; genus Rhodamnia; species Rhodamnia rubescens. The sequence continues at coordinate 4,361,720 of JAILYA010000002.1, read as the reverse complement.
TGAGAACAAGCGTGAATACAACCGAAGAGTGAGGGAGATAGTGGAGCAGAGCTGGACTGCCGATTAAATTCGATCCCGAGGCATTGGTGGAGTAGGTCAAGTTTGGGGGTTGTTATTCGCCGATTGTAATCCACAATCGAAACAAGGGGTCTGTAACTTGCATCCTGTAGTATAATGCCACACCTTTTTTTTTTTTGGTCAAAATGCCACACTTCAATGCTTTGTTATGTCATTGTTTGAAAAATCATTTATTGTGGTGTCATTGTCTTTCCAAGCTTGGCCGTATATTTAACTTTGTAAAAGGTAGAGCTGAACTATCAGCAGTGGATTGGTGTAAAAGGTAATGTAATATGGGTTTATTTGATCGCGGAAGTAGTTCAAAGTAACATTTAGCAAAACAGAAGGCTCTGTTCAAAGTAATACGTGGCAATATTTACTTAGGTCAAGGACCCTTCTTTTCTGGCAAGGAACTTCCAAGTTCCAAGTATTAGCCATTGTGGCTTGCAAAAGCTACAGGTTTTGGGACTTAGTGCAGTAGGCCAGTGAAGAAAATCTGCTTAGTTAATGGTTGGTTTATTTGATTGAAAGAATTTTTCTCGAATCAATTTTTTGGATTTACATGAGTATGGTTTGTTGAAAATAATCAGTGAGCTTAATCATTTGCAGTGAATGAATTCCCTAATCATTTTCTTAACAAATAATTTCTCAGAAGACATTTTTTTTCATAAAAAAATGTCTCTTGAAACAAACACATCGTAAGTTTAGATTGGCTTGCATCTAAACTAATCGTCAGACATCGTGCATATATCAGTAACTTAATACGCCGTACAATAACGAAAAAATGATGTTGGAAAAATCCATGCCCTAATACTTGGAACGAGTTTCAGAAGCCACTAAACCGCTTCAGGAACAAATTGTTATGGCATGGTTTAGGTTCCTTACTTGACTTGTCTAGAGGGCAGTGGGAGTTCTCCAACTAAGAAACGCGCAATTCCAGAGTACTTGAAGACTGCAAACAACGTTATATTTTTTTATTACATTGACAATAGAAAAATGAAAAAATTCCAAGATGTTCCTCTCATCTTGCCATTTCACTGAATCTAAAACCACATCTCAAACAAGGCCTCAGCCAGTAATCGTTAACCACACTGCAACAAGAGCTGTCCGAATGTTTGGATACATTTAGATATCACCTGTAGTAATTGCATAAAATATAAGCAAAAAGAAAAGAAGATTTCAGCTTTCACACCACACTGACACACTCGTTGTAGAAACTTCTATCTATACAAACAAAGAGTTCCGCGTTGAGGGATGCTGGACATGAAGCAAAGCATCTTCTGTGTGATGTATTGCTCAAACGATGGCGGACAGACCCTCTTTCACCGGACCTGCATCCTAAAACAGAAGAATGGTTCTTAAACAGAGAAACAAAGAGCACCTTGAATCCCAGGGATTCAACATAGATATACAGAGTATTTCACAAAATGAAAAGGGGGAAGCGAATTATACAGAAGCCTAGTCTGTCATCAGACCAAAACGGTACTATGATATTTTTTGGACCAATTAGCAATATATCAATACCTATCAAATACTCAAGAAAGATCATTATGCATAAGACCAGATGGAGCCAGGCTGATGAAAAACATTAAAACAGAAGTTTACCATGTTTTCTTTGTTCTCGACATTGTCCTCTGCAGGTAAACCCTTATTTTGACCTGTAAAGGAAGCAAGCTAACTTAAGTTTTCTTCCTATATGCAATGACTTTGAAGCAATAGCAAGTCCAAAGATTTCTCACCTTCTTCAGCAGCCGGTTTTCCTACTTGCTTCTTCGCCTTTTCTTTGTTGACTTCTTGTTTAACCAACTTCTGGGGCTTCTTCTGCAGGTTTCGAGCTTCTCTGTCCCTGAAGGTCTTGGAGCTAGCAGAATTCTTGCTGACAGGTTCTCTAATCTTAGTGGCAGCTTTGGTCTTAGACTCCTTGGCTGATTCTGCTACTGGGGAAGTTTGAGCAGATTGATCATTCATAGACTTAGGTTTAAGCTTCCTAGCTCCCGTCACTGAAACAGAGCTATGGACATCATCATCAGATGTTCTAGCTTCCTGTTCTGGCTCCTGAGAACAGGTTTCAGACACCTGCATCTGCTCCATACTCTCCACAATATTGTAAGTTTCAAATAACTCCTTCAGAGATTCTCCATATTCAGCAAGATTGTGACGTTGTGCATAAGATTTGAGCTCTTCCCGCATTTTCTGGACGGGCTACAAATTTGTGAATCAACAAACAAGGTCAAATTTGTCAAAAAAGAAAAATTTGATCAGTGCAAACTACTGTCAGAAGATCCAGTGGTTTCCTCTACAGTAGTGTGTGTTTCTTCTAGCAGGATGCAATGGTCCCAAACGGATAAAACGATAGATATAACCAATAAGAATAGACAGGCAAAATTATGTTTGCCTAGGAAAAGCCTGTGACTGAAATGTGCAGCATTATCATAAGAACCGGGTGGCCGCATGTCAAATTGTTGAAGGAATCACTAGCTTATATTGCTGTCCATCGTGCAAATTATCTAGTCCCAGATTATGAGATTGGAATAGAGGCACATCATTTGTGACAGCCTCATCACAACAGTTGCATTCATATATCAATAAAGCATCAAGAGCAGTGCAAGGGTCAAACGGGGCATGAAATGAACCACAGTTACAGGATTCATTGGAGACACCTCGGGAGAAATATCAGTACTAATCAAAAGATTTATCTGAAAGTCCTTACATGACCAAATGAAACAAAATGGCATACCTCACATCCAGCCTCAGAAGCGAGTTTGAAAAAGCCAAGAGAAATAGAGTGCTTGTTATCAGATTCCGAGAGATTAATCTGTGACAACCAGTACGATGTTGAACTGAGGAGATTGTACTTCTTCCGCACGGATGATCGAGAGACAGTAGAGAGCGGCGTTTCGTTCTTTGCTTGACTATTCGCAGGTCTCCTCACTCTTGCCTCGGAGATCGGAGTCACGTTGCCACCCGATTTAGGAGCTGGATTCACACTGGACTTGGTAGGAATGGAGAGCCTTCTGGGTGGTTTCGCAGATTTCTCCTCCCCAGAGAGATCAAGAACGCCCATGCTTTTGCTCACCGAGGGTGAGGGTCTCGTCCTAAACACAGTGCAATTGCAGCGACAGCACTAAGCAGTTTACATAGATGGAGTGCACTTTTAATTCAGCTAGTAGAAAGCATATTATATGGTTTTGTTTTGCTAGAACGGGAGAAGAGAAGAGGGCAACCACTATTTATACTCTTCAGGGTTGTCCCCCATTAAAATGTCTCAATCAGCGTTACATGAACCAGTCACGTTTCCTATCGAACACAAGAGAGTTGAAAGGCAAGCCCTCAGACACCATGGATGTAACATGTAACTCAAAATCCACTACAAGCACGAGCATTCCAGAACACACCACAGCATACAGGCCCACACGGCATACATATCCAGCACTCCATTCGCGAACGAGGTAACTCAAAGATCAAATGACCCCGCTAGAAACCCGGAAAGTCTCTGTACCCTTGCACAAAGTGGCGCAAATCGCACATCCTACAGAAAACCTAACCGAAACAAGCAAAAAGCAAATGATAGCTCGATCTCCACATGTGATGAGCGCACTCGACTCTGTACGATTCTGGAAAATCAATCCCGCACACACGCACAGACACACCCAAACTACCGCCTGAAGAATAGAAACCCGTCGAAGCCCCAAACAGGAAAGGGAGAGGAGATCCAGGAAACTAACCTCCGAGACGAAGAAGAACTCGCCGCCTCATGCTTCTCCTCCTTCGGCTTCGCGGCCGATCGCAGCCCGTAGCGAAGCAGCTTCGGCTTCCCTGAAGAAGAAGGAACTCACCGCCATCACCAAACCACACAGGGAAAACAGCAAAAGGACCGCCGCGAAACGTCGCGATTCAACTTCACCGCCATCGCAGAAACACGCGAGAGAGAGAGAGAGAGAGAGAGAGAGAGAGAGAGAAAAAAGAGAGAGATCACTAGAACCAGTGGACTGTTCCTTGGCAGCCTCTTCCATGACTGGATTCTCTCTTCGCTCCGGCGAGTCTCCGGTCTTCTCTTTCACTCCGACGAGACTGAGAAAATGATCGCGTTTCTCTGCTTGAGGGCTTCGGACGAGTGGTTTCTTATACAACTCGCTCCAAAAACTACCCCCACCAAATAAAATAAAATAAAAAGTCAATTAAAATTAATTTTTTCAAAATTTAATAAAAATGGAGAGAGAAAACGTTTTTTCTTTTTTAGGCGGGAAAGTTTTCGACCTCCTGTCAAAACCGCTCCGGATGCCGGTGATGCGAACCTCGCCTGCTTTTGGCCCTCCTGCGGCCAATCCGGTGCGGACACGTGTGGGTTGGGACGACGGGTGGGTTCCCTCGACGGCAGTGATAGGACGGCTTAAGCCTCAACGGACGATCTTTGGACTGCGGCTGGAGCTTGGTGGGGCCCCGAGTGCCGTTTGATCGAGTGGGCCCCGGGAGAGGAAAAAGCTCGCGGAAATTCGAAATTCGAATTTCGAAATGCACGGCCGTTAGATCCTGACCTCTCTAACCGTCGGTGAGACGGCCGTTGGATTGGGACTTGGGCTTGGACTTTTTAGTCAGCTTGCGGTTTTCCGGCCCGTTTGAGGGTCGTTGGTGGTTCTAGGCCCATTTCGGCCCGTGATGTCTCCTCGTGTCGGCGAACGGATTAACTATTTTGTGTTACTTGGAGCTTGTTGATAAAAAAACAACCTTTTTTTTTTAGATATATATATATATATATCTCCAAAAAAAAAATTGTAAAATAAAAATTACCCCGACACCCACCTCATTTCTGTTGGGCGAGGGGATTTTTCGCCCCACGATGTCACGTTCAAGGAATTACACGATTCGAAAGTATCATCGTAATACATTTATTTTTTTTAATAATACATTTTAGTTTAAAAAACCACCAACAACCCGACACATTTATCATTTTTGTTTATCCCAAATTTTTCTCATGACGAGGTGGGAAATTTTTTTGTTGTGGCATAAAAATGTTTTCTGCCCCACCGATGTCACGTTCAAAATTAGGAAAATTACACATAAATTAGAGTTTTAATGTAATAAATGTGCACAAAAATTAAATGTATCATCGTAATACTTTTTCTTTTTAAAAATTTGTGGTAAACGTAATACATTTTAGTCTTTATCTTTTGTATTTTTCAAATCTCGTCGTGTGTATACAACAGCTTTTTGTTAATAAAAAAAATTAAGCATTTAAAATTTTAATGGTTATATTATGCTTCTTTTTGTAACTTTTTTGTAGTTTTGAATAATGCTTTAAATGTTAGTGAGAGGGGCAAAAAAAAAAAACGACTCTCTACCTCATTTGTGGAATTCAATTACGGAGGTCAAACATATATTCGACGCCCACATTCATTCAACGCGATAATAATGACAAAGTTTCTGTTTGCATAGTTTCAAAGATCTCGTTGTAATGATTACTAATTAGGAAGAGTACATTGAATGAGCGTACCAAATTGCATTTTCAACGGCACTAACATGCACCGACATTTTCCATCTCGCAAATCTGAATCTTCAAAAGCAAATCGCATCATACCCTAATCATAATCCACGTGGATATAATAAGCAAAGAATAATCATATTATTAAAAAGTGTTGAAATGAAAAAAAAAGAAGAAAAATAAAAAAAAGAATAATGGAGAGAAGACCAGAGAACGACAGATGACCATAATGACCCGACTCGACCTCCGACTGGGGCAGTTGACACCGGTCATCATCGCCCGCGCTCCTCGTCGCTGCGAATCTCTGTCCCCATGTAACTTCTCGGCCCACTCTCAGCAACCATCGCGTCCGAGACACGCTCTCCCACGGGCCTCCTCTGGCAGAGCCATCCTAGCCGTCAGTGCCCGCCACGCACTCCAAGCGCGAGTGTTGCTGGAATCCCCCAGCGAGGGTAGACATGTAAATTCGTACGATGCGTCGGCCCGAAGGAGCCGGACACTTTGCACCGAAGTAACTGCGCTTAGGTGCCCCAACAATAGCACACACTTTAAAGCAACGGTTATTGTTTCCTGCGCTCGTGCCTAGATTGTATCCGTTGCAATCGCCACGCGTCGAGCCACCGTTGGGTGGTCCCTGCAGGAGAGTCCGCGCCTGGAGCCATCTCGCGGAGAGCTCGCGGGACTTACCGTGAGCGCGAGACTATCTTAGGACTGCTCCTTTATTTATGATATTTTTTCAAAAATTCCAGTAGCTTTTTTGCTCCACCAGCTTCACTGAGAGAGAGAGAAGCCGAAGGCGGATTGAAGCGGCAGCTACATCGCAGCTACCTTGATCTGCAAGCTCAGTAATGGTACATTCTCTCTCTCTCTCTGTTCCTGTGATGGTATAAAACATTCTCGCATGGGGATGCTTTTGTCGTGTCTTTTTGATTTTGGTCGTGGCTTGCATCAGGAACGCTAGGCGGCGCGTCCGGGAGTAGCGCATTGGGCAGGTAATTGCAGATCTGGGTCTGTTTCGACCTACATTGGCGAGCTTTCGTTTCCCGATTGCGTGCTGGAACTGTGGCTTCTGGGTTTGTGTTCGACATCTGAGTTAGATTTGCAGTTTCATTCGACGAATTCGGTCGTGGTGCGTGGTTGACTTGGATTTGCTGGGTTGTGCTCTGGTGAGCTCCGTTTGGTGTGTCCTTGCCTTATTTAGTGGTCACTTGTGTACTTCTCGTTGTCTGGATCACTTCTAATTTTAGCTGAGAGATCACGAGACAGAGTACATCTGTTGATTCATCTGGGTGTCAAATTTGAAATGAGAGACTGTGCTTGTGAGAGGTGGACCTATTTTGGGTTCAGTTGATATAGACCGATTGATGGCATGGGGGTTAAAAAAAAACTGGTCTTCCTGCAAAAGAATTGATGATCCTTGAAGGACACCACGAAGACATTAGGTTGCCATTATTGGGATCCATTTTACAAGTGGGTGAGAAAGACCAGAAGGAATTAGTATTGGTCATAGTGATGGGTGAAGATCTAGTGGGTTCCCACTTTTTACTGCTGTTTTGTTGAGTGTCTTACAATATGTGGCCGCTCGGAGAAATCGACAAAGCGTAATGAGGAAAGCTTCTGGTCAAGGATTTGGGATTTTTTTGGTCAAGCAGGAGTCGGGTTCGTAGTGCTGACAGTCCTAGTAGGTCCCCGTTTCGCGCGCTTGTTTAAATTTTTCCACCATTATGCCGCAAGATGAGTAAGTTGGTTTGTTTTGGTCACCTTGTTGAGTAATGAGCAAAAACTTCAACTTTTCCGGCTGGGACTTTTCTCTTTATGAAAACCGGCATCACAAATATTTCTACACGCCTGAGCTGTTTTACTTTGGACCGTGCAGGAGCTGAGGTTCAGGTTATTGCTGCATAGGTTCCCCCCTTCCTGCCATGGGTAAAGCTAAATCACCTGGAAGATGGATTAAGACATTGTTATTTGGGAAAAAAACATCAAAACTCAATGTTAAAGGAAGAGAGGTATTTTTTTTTTCTACAAGAAACCCTATAACTTCTTAGTTAAACCGTCGGAAATCCTATTTCCTCATGTCCCAACTTTCTTGGATGTTTCAATAAGAGAATGATAGTTATATGTCAGTTCCTGTCACAGGCTTGTGTTCTTTCATCTGACTAAAGTAACTTGGTAATTTCTTCTCTTTTGAACTTACGTGCCACTATGCAGAAAATTACAAATGACGCAGAGGTCCTGGTTAGTGCTAGGGCACCTGAAGCTGATTATCATGTGGCTTCTCAGCCTAATACCGGAAGTAATGATTGGAATAGCAGAAAGAATGAGGAAATTCTACTCCAAGATCGAGGGATTGAGACCGACGAGGATCTGGACATGGCTCAGAGAAGTATGGCTCTGGATGCACCTCAAAATCCAGAAATAATCAGGCAAGAGAAAGCAGCAACAAAGACTCAAGCTGCTTTCAGGGGTTATTTGGTATTTATTCTGAGATTTGTTTTCTCTACTCATCCCTACTGTCTTTAGAATTTCGTTGCATTTGAAGAATCTAGGACTATCTGAATACGAAACGTAGCCTGGAGAATATTCCATATAGTTTATTTCTTCAGTAAAACTTCCTTTGTTTTTAGTAGTCACTGTTTATTTAGATCAGGCTTGTTTATGGATTTTGCTTTGCTGTCATGATGAAGGCTCGCCGTGCATTTCGAGCTCTCAAGGGCATCATTCGGTTGCAAGCTCTTATCCGCGGGCATTTGGTTCGGAGACAGGCAGTTGCTACTTTGTGCTGCATGCTGGGAATAGTTAAATTGCAGGCACTTGTTCGAGGGAGAAATGTCAGGCAATCAAGCATGGGGCTTGATGTACATAAATTATTGATATCTCAGGTACTTCAGGTTGAAGCAATGCTCATTTCGGATGATAGGATAGCTCCTTTTCTTACATTTGTTTGTCTTTTACTCATGACAAAAATGGCATCCTATCGGACTATACTGTTTCTGGGGCTTTGTGCCTCACGTGCCTTGGAGTGGTGGGCTTTTGATAACCGATATAGACAAAAGAGGAGTTAACATATGCCTTGGAGTGTTTACCAGTAAAATTGACTTGATTAAAAATTGTTTTATTCTGTCAACTGCTTGAGTCACTCACTCTAAGATATATCTGCTTATTTCTGACATTGCATTGCTGAATGATAATATATGCCAACGGTCTTGTAGAGCTATACATACTTATCCGAAATGAACAAACAGTGACCTCTGCGAGGAAGGGTGGGAGGAGTGTTTTTTTTTTTTTTGGGTGGGGGGGGAGATTATTTGTACATTATTTTTGAATCCTTTGTTCCTCTGCTGCCTTTTCATTTTTCTCCTGTGTTCATGATGATAGATGACAGAGTAACATCTTCTCATAAATTATCTGACAGGGCATGTCTGGGGATTCTGCCAAAGTTGATTTAAGTACTCAGCTTGCTAATGTTTCAGCAAATGCTTTCGTTAGAAAGGTAATACAGCACTGAATTGCTAGTTTGCTACTTTCAAGTACTCTTGTGATTTCATTCCCATATGCCATCCATTTGAGCAACCACTGCATGATGTTGTAGCTTCTTGCTTCATCACCAACTGTCAAGCCTCTGCACCTCAATTATGAATCCATGGAACCAAATTCAGTTCCAAGTTGGTTAGCATGCTGGTCAGCATCTGTTTTCTGGAAACCAGTTCCCCAACCGAGAAGAATCTCCAAATCTCAGAGAAAGCAGGGTTACTCTCAAATTTCAGAAACTGAAACTCGTAGGACGAAGCGTGGTGTCCAGAAAACTTCTGCTTCCAATGTTGACATTATTTCTGCACACGCAACCACAGAGATGCCCAAACGCAATGTGCGGAAGGTGTCTGGCCATTCTATGGATCCTTCGCAGGATAGTCCACAAAATGAGATCCAAAAGGTCAAACGGAGTTTGAGAAAGGTCCACAGTCCTGTCGTAGAGAATGCTGTAATCCAGTGTGAAATTGAAACTGTAAAGCCCAAGGACAGTTTGGAAAGGCCATCCATCAATAGGGGAGATGATGTTTTGGAGCAGAACAACAAAGCTTCTGATGACAAAATGGAGAGTGAGACAATATTGACCTCATCAAATTTGCCTGATGCCGAAAAAATTCAGGAACCATTGGAAATAGATGACAGAGCTGATATTCCTTTTGATGGTCAAGGGACATTTGACTCAAATGCTTCGGTGGAGAACTTTGTAGAAGATGATGGCGTTCCTTTAACAAATGGGCATCAGGAACCCAAAAACCAAGAAGTTGCGATCCAGAGGGACGATTCAGTGAGCAATGAGAAACGTAGGTCAGGCCGTAAATCTTCCACACCCTCAAAACAAGAATATGAGGAGAATGGCTCGCGGACCAGTCCAGTGCTTCCAAGTTATATGGCAGCAACTAAATCTGCCAAGGCCAAACTGAGAGTGCAAGATTCTCAGAGTTTTGGGCAGGACGAGGCAGAAAAGAGTAGTCTGTTGAGACGTCACTCTCTACCTTCCCCAGCTAACAGCAAAATCAACTCTCAGTCACCAAGAACCCAGAAACCTACTCAGGGAAGTGGCAAAGGTGGAAATAAAAGCGACAGATCATCAAGAGATGCAAATGGTACGAAACTACGAATTACTATTTATTTCTTTGACAACTCGAGTAGTTTTTTTGTCCTTCTATTGTGTTGGAATACTGGATTTGATTGAAGGATAGATGAAGTTTTTTAGAGAATTCTTGCTCTCAACTCTCTTTTGGACTGGAGAAACTAATCTGGCAATCTTCTCTCATTGTCCTTTACGGGAAATCAGTCTGTGGAAAGCCTGGTGAATAGTAAAGATCCTAGGGAACTTCCCCCCCACCCACAACAATCATCTGAATGCATGGATCATTCAATTCCGAAACGAAAAATCTCTTCTTTTTGGCTCCTTACCTACTTATCTGGGATGGTGTCTATTGTCTAATTTCACAGGAAAGGCTGAGTGGAGAAGGTGACTGAAAAACCGCGGTTCACATCTAATTCGAGGAGCAACATTGCGAGCAGATTTCTGTTTCCGAAGCTTGATTCACGGCGTCTGGTTTACTGGTTCTCTAGAATTTGAGTTGGATGGATTTGTTAGAGCAGGTAACATCATGGTTTTTGGAGTCTCACCATGTTATTGTCTCTAAGTTAGTGTTGAACTCATTATTGGCCAGTACTATGGTGCTATGCATGCATATTTGTATAGTTGGGCATCTGTTTAGCTACCTCTGTTGGTTGGTTCCGCCGATGTTAGGCATCGCGAACATTTTCTGTCTGTAACGTGTGGCATCGCTTGGGGATTAATTCTGCTGATCTTTCTAGTGTGCTTGGTTTATTCAACATTAGATTTTCTTTTCGCCTGTTGAACATTCTTTGCTTGCAAATTCTCGCGAGAAGTCCGGACTCAGATCCTTGTAAACGGCGATGTCGTATCGACATCGCTGATGGCATGTGGCTCGAGTGGGGCATTAAGTTGGGTTGGGAGGCTCTTGGAGCGGGGCATATAAATTATATATGGGTAAGTACACACACACATGAAATTTAGGACAATCCTTGAAAAGTATATTCTTCAGCTGAAAAAGTAGAGAAAAAACACGAATCGTCAATCTACTCGAGGAGACAGTTGTCTAAAACCGTATCTTCTAGAATATCTGTGTTTTTTTCTCTTCAGCAAATCCGGTCAAACAATTGAAAGTTGTACTAAGATCAAACCCTATCTTCTTGAGATTTCCAAGTTTCTTCTCCAGTCATGCCAGCAGGAGATCCTCAAATTTTCCAAATTGGCATGCTTCTGGCTTTGAATTTTCAGTAAGCATGGGAGAAAATTAAAATGGTTTGGTGCTAAGTATTCGTGGATTATTGGCTAATTAAGGTCATTATTGAATACGGTTTATCCTCTGATTCATGATCTTATCCCAAAAACATATTTAATGTCGTCCCGCATTTTTTTCTTTAAGGTAAGAAAAAAGCGATAGCATTGAGGATGTAAAATGAAATGTAATCAAATCATTAAATAAGTAATCACTGCCCTCGAGCCATCTATGTCTCTGAACAATGAACATGCAATTTCCAATTCCTCGATAAATCAATCATGACCCATTCAAGGATTGCAAGCCAATCTTTGCATATCGAATTTTGTTCCGCTTCCCTAATCTTGACCCGAGCCAAGACATCGTGCCGAGCGGGAATCGAACTCGAGGCCGCTTTCTCGACATAGCCGAACCTCCCCTGTATGCTCGTCTCGCTCTATTATTCATTCCAAAAACAATTTCATCATACGCTTTGATAAGTCGTTGCTTTCGAGATCTTAGGAATCACTGTCTTGTCGGGAATCGCATCACGGAACGTGCCTTTGCCACACATCAAAATCACGATTTCAATGCCCATCGCTCTGGCCTTTTGCCAAAAGTAAAAACACGTGACTGGCCAGCAGCTTTCGCAAGAATCCTGCCCCGCATTTCTTCATCATCATCATATCATCATCACAAACATAATCTTTATTATGATTATCATCATCATTGTAATTATTATTCTTTGATGAATATCTCGATCAGGTGATATCTTGGATTAACTTTCGAATCGAGCGCGCTTGATTCGATTACCATACGAAAACAACCTGCGACCCGGGAGTCATTAACTTGTCGGCGTCTCCAAATAAGTTACTCATTCATCCTTATCCATAACCCGAATCCTACATCGAGTGAATCCCATCTCGTTCTCTTCACTCACCCCCTATATATTCAGTCTCACCTCCTCCTCATCATCAGCATCTTTCAAATGAATTTTCTCTGTTCTCTCTGATTTTGTTTTCCTTGTTTGGTGTTTAAAAAATGGGCAACGTTGGCTTTCTTTCTGCTCTACTTCTGGTGGCATTCCTCGTTGCTGACGGTGTACGTGCACATGACCATCAAGGCATTGGTGTTTATGAGCTCAGAAGCAGGGATTTCACCGTGCGGTTCACAAACTTTGGTGCAACTATGCTCTCTCTTGTTCTTCCTGATAAAAATGGTACCTTTCCCACACCCTGTTCCTCTTTCTAGTTTGATTATATCCGGATCAATCGTTCTTGTTTCAATAGTGTCGTGTGTTTAATGGGGATTGAATCGTTATAGCCATTGTCTGACGGTTCCGGGTCCGGGCCATATGCCTTGTTTTGAATGTTGCCGGTTGTTTTCGCGTATTGCGGACGGTTTTTTCACACCTTGTATTTCTCAGGTAAATTGGATGATGTCGTGCTCGGATTCGATTCGCTCGAGAGCTACAAGGTATGGCCTTGTCCACCTTCGTTTGCATCACTGACTTCTCTGGGTTAAACATCAGTGAGTTTATAAGATCAGTAGGAAAGCTAGCGGATCGAGATAGAATTATATTTTAATGGGTTCAATGAGAACGCTGGGGATGTCTCTTTGATATGCTCATATTGGTTTTGCATTCCGTGAAAATCTTGTGCTTATTTGTTGAATCTGCTGCAGAATGATACTACCTACTTTGGAGCTGTAGTTGGACGTGTTGCCAACAGAATTGGAGGGGCTCAGTTCACTCTGAATGGGATTCTGTACAAATTGGTAGCCAATGATGGCAATAACACTCTTCATGGTATCTCATTATCTTTCCCTTACCTGCTGTACTCTCCTGTGTCTGTGATTCGTATTTTTTAATTTAGTTTCACCTAAACCGTCATCCGGGCTTGAAACTTTTTCGCAATTGAATGTCAGGTGGCAGCAAAGGGTTCTCCGATGTTATCTGGAGTGTGCATAGTTTTGACACTGAGAGTCATGTTACGTTTACTTATGACAGCTTTAATGGAGAAGAAGGTAAAATCTTAGTCTCGATTTTTTCGATGATGTTGTAGTTGTTTTGTAAGTTGTCCGACGACTAAACTTGAATCCTAGTCTGCCGTTCAAAAAACCTTTACTTTGTTTTGCGTTCATCCTATAGGAAGTGCTGGTATACATATTGTTTATGCCACCAGTGATGAGTGATCTGAACTCCAATCCATGATTGCTGCTAAGTTTTGTTCTTAGTACAATATCCTCGAAAAGACTATGCCTAAAGACATCAAATGAGATGTGGTCGGGTTTCTTTTGTGCCGCAGGCTTTCCTGGTGATCTGTCTGTGTACGTCACCTATATGCTCATTGGGACCAACAAGTTAGGAGTCAAACTGGAGGCCAAGGCACTCGACAAGTCGACTCCAGTGAATCTCGCCCTTCACACCTACTGGAACCTTGCAGGCCAAAACAGTGGCAACATCCTCTCTCACGAGATCCAGCTTTTCGGGTCTAAAGTCACTCCGGTCAACAATGCTCTTATTCCCACTGGTGAAATCCGCGACATCCGAGGATCGCCATACGACTTCCTAGAACCTCGCACAATCGGGAGCCGGATCAACGAGCTTCCCTATGGATATGACATTAACTACGTCCTAGATGGCACCGGAACCAAGCACTTGAAGAAGGTTGCTGTGGTGCAAGAAAACCGCTCAGGAAGGAAGATGGAGCTGTGGAGCAATCAGCCTGGAGTGCAGTTTTACACAAGCAATATGCTTGATCATGTGGTAGGGAAAGGTGGATTTGTTTACATGAAATACGCCGGTCTTTGCTTGGAGACTCAGGGGTTCCCAGATGCGGTGAATCACCCGAATTTCCCCTCGCAGATAGTGAACCCCGGACAGCATTACGAGAATGTCATGGTCTTTAGGTTCACAGCTGATTAAAATCTGACTGCTTGGTTAGAAGTTTTCTGAGGCATTGTACTCACTTCAAGACCAGTAAATTTTTTCACCATTTCCCTTGTTGATGTTGCCAACCTCTCGCAAACCGTATATTTACATGCTCATTGTTGGCTGAGAGCGATCATTATATGCACATTCAGGAAGAACATTTGCTATGCACTGATCTGGTCCAGTCCTATTTAATTCCAGAAAACGGGTATTGGATAGCTTATCAATCTTTTGACTTCAGCATGGAAGCTTCTGTTGAATTAGACCCACCTGTCTATATGAGATAGCCGATCCAATTGCCAATCTGAATGTGGAAGTGATGAAAATATTTGCATTTTTCAGATGCTAAAGATGATAGCAAACTCTCGAAATTCTGACCTGACCAGGCCATGATGGAACTGGCCAACAAATTTCTTGGTCTGATGATAGTAGAAAGAGTCTAGACAGATTGGTGGATAACTACCAAAATGATTGAGAAGAGAACTAGGTCACTAGATCTCACATCACATAGCCGAACCGACTTCATAACAAGAGACTTAGCAGAAGCATGGATGTGCAAAGTCTTTCCTTTTCATATGAAGAAACGGGAACGTTTCAAGGTTTCTCTGTTGTCAAGATGTCAGGACATCGAAAATCTCCTTATTAGATTCATTGGAGGGAACTACTGTTCTAGCAAGAAGAACGAGTACCGCAATACAGACCAGAATACAATGAAAAAATTGTATGTCGGAGTACATTAGCCAATGTAGAAAGATATCATGCTGAACTTTCATTATCTGTTGAACAACTACCAAAGATAAAGGCCAACAACCTCATAATTGCATTGACCTTAGACATTACTCCAAGAAAAGAAACCTCACAGGAACTTGAAAAGGACTTACAACCTGATATTGCTTGCGAATTCAAATCAAACTCGAACTCCTGGTTAGAGCCACTATTCATGTCAAGAAAGGCTGAGAATCACATAGGCATTGGAAACCGGCACAATGGACAGAGATTACTCCACTGCAGCCAATTCACAATGCATTCTTCATGATAGTTGTGCAAACAAGGCATCTGAACGGCTTCTGACCCGACCATAACACGGTCCAAACAGATCACGCATTTTTCCTCTGACCCTCTGACTTTGACTTTCTCTAAAGCCTGGATCGATGACCAGCTCGCGGCCCTCAATCCGCTCGCGCGAGTGCTCATCCATTCGGCCTGCTCCTCGGGAACAGGCAATGTCTCTCCAGTGACTTCTTGAACCACCCTTATGGACACAACCATTGGTAGAGTCCTCAAACCCTTGTTTACTGAGGCATTGGCGATCGACAGAGCTGCTTCGTGGATTTTCGTGATCATGAGCGGCTGAACATGGTATGGCACATCGACCTGGGAGAGCATGCAGGAGATGGTCGACCAGGATGTTGCATCTCGTACCAGATGGTCGCGGCTGTGCCTGAAGGGCTTGTAAGTTGTGGGGCTTATGTGTGGATTATTGCTTCTGCCAGCTTCATCACTCCCCATCCTTACATACACGAAACTTGCATAGATTTCGATCAAGAACTCATCGTGTTGCGGAAGGGTCTCTTCGGGCACAGAATCTTGAGGCTGCCATGCCTCGCACAGATGTGGAAACATTGTTGTGCTTGCCATCTTTTCTGTGTGTGTGTGTGGGGAGAGAGAGAGAGAGAGAGAGAGTTTTGCGTTTCAGGCACTTGTGGACAGTGAATGGAATTTACAGGATCTTGGAAGCATTACTTTGTTCGGAATTAATTAATCAACCAAATAGGTAAGAAGTGACTTTGAAGTGAAGCAGGAGATAGTAATAGCAGTTAGGGATGGTGGTGTTGGAGTTGGATTCGGAAAGACCGTCAGCTTTCAGACCGAGTTTAATCTGTTTTTTTTTCCCTGCCAACTTTTTAGAAGTGGGGTATAACATGGAACAGAATCACATAATTTGATACGGTCGACTGTAATACGCCGTTAAATACAAGAATTTTGCTTTAATCTGGTAGGCGTTGACTTCCACTTGCCTGATCATAATTGAGTTAGTTGACTGATATTTCACCAATTGTAATGGGAATTTAAAAAGGAAAGGTTTCTCTTTGCCTTTCAAAGTTCTTGAATGGGCATGGTGGTGTTGGATTCAAGTAAATTCATTTTCCAATTGCATTTGTAAGCACAAAAAGAGAAGAACTAATTCTACTGTAACTACAAAACAACCTCCATAGTACAAATTGCAATGCCGAAACCGATGTTCTTTACACAGCTACTTTTCAGGCCTTTCCTTCTCTTCTTTGAAGTGATTATCAAGCTTTTGATCTTGTTAGGTATCAGGATCTATGCACATTTTCAAGTACTTCGAGAAAACTGCTACCGGGAACCTCCTTACTAGCTCCTCTTTGCTTCATCTCGTCTCTTACTGTCTTCACAACATCCCACTCAGCCACCGAAGCACACAGATTCGACATTAGCACGTAGTCCTCGCTACTTTGAGGCCCCAGTTCATGTCTATGATGCCTAACTTGACTCACCAGCTCCGGGCGTCCTTGGTTTTGACAAGCCACTTGGAGCATACGCCACAGAATCATATCCGGTTCAACTGGCATCTTCGCCACGAAGTCGAACGCCTCGTCAACTAGCCCAGCTCTACACAATAGATCCACCATGCATCCGCAGTGCTCCATCCATGGCCTGATATCATATTCCTTTATCATTAGATCGAAACATTTTCTTCCATGTTCTATCAAACCAGCATGGCTACAAGCGAATAGCACGCAGAGGAAGACGACCCCATCTGGTTTTAAGCCTTGCCTCTGCATTTGGAAGAACCTCGTTAAAGCAGCCACGCCGTGCCCGTGCATTGCTAGACCCTGTATCATAGTGGTCCAAGTTATTAGTGTTCTCTCCTTCATCCCATCGAAAATTTGACAAGCCTTCAAGATGTTACCGCATTTTGTATGCATTCTCATAAGGGCATTAGCCAAAGCAATCCTCTCTATTTTAGGTCCACTTTTCTCAACTATTAGAGTAATCCATTCACCGAGTTCGGAGCTTCCCAACTCCGAGCACACCGAAATTATACTCAACAGAGTAACCTCGTCCGGCCTTACATTTGCAGAATCCATTTGTCTATAAATGGAAAATGCTTCATCAAAGTGACCGCTGCATGCATAGCCATTGATCATTGTAGTCCAGGAAACCACGTTCCTTATAGCCATCGAATGGAAAATCCTGCAAGCATATGATAAGGAACCGGATTTCGAGTACATCCCCATCAAGGCATTCTGAACAAAGACATCCAGATCGACATCAGTTTTTAGTAAATAACTGTGAACAGATTTCCCTTCTCTCAAGGCCTTTAATGACGAACAAGCAGAGAGAATGCTCACTGCAGTCACTTCATTCACGGTTACATTGTCACAGACCATAGCACGAACAACTTCAAGAGCTTCCTTAGAGTAGTTCCGTCCAGAATATGCAGCAATAAGAGAGTTCCAAGCAACTAAGTCTCTAAGAGGCATTTCGTCGAACACTTTTCGCATGCTCTGAATTTCATAGAACACCAAATACATATTGAAGAGGGCAGTCTGCACGATGATCTCCAACACAAAACCCAACTTAAAAATCTGGGCATGCATCAGTTTCCCTTGATCAATTGCGGGAACCAACCCACAAGCCTTGATCACAAACAAAACAGTGTAACTGTCCCCCGTCATATTCAGTCCCCTCAAATGGGAGTACACCAAGATGGCATTTTGAGGATCGTTCCTCTCCAAGTAACCCCTAATGACAGTGTTCCACGTGAAAGAGTCGAGGCCATCGATCCTGCGAGCGAGGGAATGAGCCGCGGATATCGCGGAGGAAGATGAACTTGCTGATAGAGACGCGATAAGCTTGCCTGCCATGATGGGTTTGCGAATGAACCCCGTGGTGACCAGGTGTGCATGGATTTGGTTGAGGTGGGTCGTGTGCTTGCATGATGGCAGACGTGAGGCGATTTCTTGAAACGGGTCGAGGTGCTTGATGATGTTCGAATTCAACAATCTGGAGAAGCGAGGGCATGACAGCTTCGGCGGCATCAGGATTCAGGTGACCTGCTATGTCGGCCCATCATTTCTAGCTCCAACCTCATTCTTGGGTCGTTCTACTTTGACTTCTGGAAGACGGCAAGGTAGACCAAGTTCAGATTGAGCCATGCGCTCGGCCGGTCAGGTCCAAAGAGCAAATGAACGGAAAGATACGATCAGAATCTCTCTCTGCCTCTAATCTGAAAACCTGTTTGTTTTTCCCACAGGAAATTCAAAATATCAATTGAATTCCAGAAAATCATCAAATAAGGAAATGTGAATCTGCGTCTCAATATCGAGTTATGTGAAAGTTTCAGAGTTTCGAAATTTATATATATAGGCACGGCACCGTTGGTAAAAGGATTGGGGGGTGGGGACGCTCATATCACATTATTGAATTCAATTTTTACTTCGCCTTATTGCAGAGTGCAAGAGTTAAAAGAGAAAAATAAAAAAAAAAAAAGAAATTAAAACAAAATCAAAACATATGAGTTGCAAAATTTATAATAAAGTAATATTTATATGGATTTGCATTGGTACCATGTTTATGCCGTCATATTAAATGATCAATCTCGACATAAATTCATTTTGCATTGGCTATTTTAGGAAGAGGTTAATTTTTTTTTTTTGTCCGGTGATATATTATCCTATATTATTATACAAGCCACAATGTGTGCGCTGTGCTATGTGGCTCCCTCCTCACGAGTCCTCACCCCACTCCCCGAAGGTGGGGATTCGAACCCTTCATCTCCCTCTTCTCAAATGATATTGTGCTTACTATTGTTGAAGATATTATCACATCCGATTGATGGCTCATGTTGGAAAATATAATGGAATGGAGTAACAATGTAATCGGACTTTTGAGGCGTGTAATCACTCTCTTCTAGGATCATTTGCCCCGCCAAGTTGCTATAAGTTTACGGTAAATTCCATTTATGATACAACAAAATCACGGTGAGAATATTAAATAGCAATTTCGGTAAATCTCCTAAAACTCTCTCGCAAAATAATGAAAATTGAATGTCTCTCTTTTGAAGGAAAATAAAAAATTAAGAGTCAACTTCGAAATTGAACAGAATTGTCCTTTATATAATACCAATAGAACACACCTCTTGGTGTCCAAACCGCTCATGTACTGAATGCACCTATTTATATCCGAAACATCGCACTTATCCATGTCCGAAACATCATACTAATTCATGTCCGAAACATTGCAATTCGGATATAACCGTTTGTGTGTGATAACGATCACTTCGGACACAACCATTCGTAAGTGACAAATGAATTCAGACACAACTGCTTCATGTTCGAACAGTCACAATTAAAAATATAGAGTATAATTATAAAAGAATTGATTTAGAAATAAAAAAAATTAATTAAGGTTTATCTCCCTCCGCGGCGTGCAAAGTACTAAGTGCATCTAATAATCGCATCAAAATCACGCACCCTCATGCAAGTATAATGGGATCTAACCTACTTGCCCATTTTTTTATTCCGAAAGAGTATAGTTGCCTTCTAACTAATAAATAAATTTGCACTCTTCTTTCTATCTTATGTGAGATTGAAAAAACAGCTTTTTTTTTGTTTATTTTACAAACAAACTTCAACAACTCATTGATGGATAATCAAAATATTGTGTATTAGGAAACCTTTATTTCCTTTATTTTGTATATTTCTTCTCTTATTTAGTTAAACCTCGTGTATTATAAATAGGGCTATAATCGGACAATTCATGCAGAGAAAAGCAATAGACAATTTTCCAATTCTCGGCTACTTCTTTCTTCTAGAAAAATAAGGATATTTTTCAGTATTTAATAACAATTTGAAAATGAATTGAAAAATATTTTCAACGTATGGTAAGAAAATCAATTTGCATCAAACACGCTTTTTAATACATTTTACTTTTTTAGAAGAAAATTTTTCATTGATAAAAAAAAATTCTTTGGCCAAATATTTCTCCCCCCCCCTTCAAACACTAGAAATTGGAGAAAATATTTTCTATGAAACAAACGGAATCTTAGTTTTCTCATATAATATCGAGAGGAGAATGTCCCGAGTTCAAATATATTTAAGCTCTTATTTGCTTCCTCAATTAAATATGTCAACGCTTAGTACTTGACAAAAAAACCAAACTAAGCACGCATGAGTGGGGAATGTTGTTTTAACTAAATATTAAATCACGTTTTCATTTAATAGCTTAAACTTTTAGAGCAATTACAAGTGGTCCTAAGAAATCTCACACTTAAATACCCACTTAACATTCTTGGAAAATAATCCAATCCAAGATAGAGGAAGCGAATTTCGCCATTCAATCTTGTGAACCAAATGTGACTCGAGTTCGGAAGGAAAGCGAGTTGGTCCCGAGCTCAAAACTAAGTGAATTTTTTTCAAGCACATAAATTCTTGCCTCGAGCAAAAGAATTGTGTGTGGGCTGGGCTGAGCAAAAAGAAGAAGGAAAAGCGAGAAAAAAAGAGAAAAAAAAATTCAAAATTTGTTTATGTTATACTTGATCACACCACATCGGACAGTCATCGCAGACCGGACCGTCACGTTATTATTTTTCGGTCAAAATTAGTCGGAATGATTGAATTAACAAATCGTCAAAATATTTAGGATTGAATTGGCACAATTAAACCGAATAAATACAAATATAACATGTTTAGAACTTTCGATGATTCTCCCTACCATTTTTATTCTGAGGCCACTTATATGCCTGCCCAATTAATCGGACCCTCATATTGAATATCTGCCTATTCGACTCCCATTTTTTCAATAGATTGGAACTTTTGCTTAGTGAGGAAGATTCCCTCGCTTTTTATCTGCCAACAAGTGAAAACACTAAATACACCAAATTTGTTTTTTTTCTTTCTTTCTTTTCTTTTTTGAGAAAACGAAAACAAAAAGAAACTGCCCTTCCTAAAAAACATGAAAATCGTGAACCCACGTTCGAACAAATTTTCACCGCTTTATGATTTTCCGGTTCTCTTGCCTTTTTTTATTAAAGAAAATGCTTTCCTCCGACAATAAAACAAGATAATCTTTACCGTAGATCCACATACTATCATCGCATATTTTGCATGAATCACTCAATAATTGGAGGGTCGTGTGGTCGAAATAATTGATCGTATGGTCGGACCGTCGGGATAAAGAACTCTTTTTTTTAAACGACATACGGATTTTACTCATCCAAAAATTGAAAATGAGAGGAAAATGCCAAAAAAAGAAACCGAAAATTTCACCAAAAAGCAAGAGCCATGCGGCCATGCACGCTGCGCGTGGGGGGTGCATGGCGCAACGCGTGCCCCAACGGCCGTTAACGGTTTCGTTTCCCGTCTTCCCGCGCCCCGGTCCCTGGGGTCTCTTGTCCCCTTGTCCCGCCACGGTCTCATCAATTTTGTTAAAATATTTAAATATTAATCCCATATTTTTATCGACCATTTTAAACTTACTACACAATCGGCAACGGCCCACGAAATACCACGTCATTCACGTAACGAACTCTTGTACTTATGTTTTGAATTCTAATCACGTGTGCTCTTGCGTCGCTAAAGAAAAAAATAAGTATCCATACCGAATGAACTGTGTATTATAAATTTGGGTCGATTTTGCGAATCTTTTCGATATCCATTTTCAAAGTATTCCAACGGAGATACGAATTTATAGTCGTTATGGTGGTTTAACGGATCTCGATGGTTAATTTGTAAATAAAGTTTTACAGCTTCGATAGATTCTAATGGAATAGGCCCTTGACATATTTGCCCCTAGCTATTTTGGCACCACATAAAAAAAAAATCCCAAACTTATACATCCATGATAAATTTATCATAATCTTAAAGTGAAGTTGTGGCGCAATTGGGGATTTTAGCGGATCTTCGAAACATGATGGAGCTATTAGAGCAAAAGTCATAGATATTTCAATCTATAGTCATTTTTTTTGAGATCCGGCTTCTCCAAAACGACGTCGTTCAGGAGACTCATTGATGTCGAATTTCGATGTCGATTCACAATCACACGCCGATTATACAAGTTGTTTGACACGAATGATTTTACGTCAGCACTTTAACATGGGTATTGCATATAAGCTAGCCGATGTGGATTTATCAAGAGTGTATTTAATTCGAAACCTACAATTGGTTATCGATCGGTCAACATGGAAAAAATTACTAAAAAAATCCTAAACCTATTATAATTGTGTCAATTTAGTCATAAATCTTTATTTTGCTAATTCAATTCTAAACTTTTTGCAGTTATGCCAATTCAATTTATTTGACGAATTTTGGCTAGCAAGCTAATGTGGAAGCTAGCCACAGACAATCTAAAATTTTAATTATTTTTTATTTTTTATTTGATTTTATTTTTTTCTTCCATTTCCCTTTCCCCTTTCCCCTTCCCCTTCCCCTTCCTGTTCTACCTCCACCCGATTGCCGGCCTCACTATGGTAGGGCGAGATGGTGATCGGGCAAGGTTTGACCTCACCAAAGACAGATCCGGCGAGGACGATAAGAGCCTAGCGGTCGTCCTTTGGCTGGTTGCCGAGGTCTAGCGACCGACTAGAGGTAGAATTGGGAAAGGGATGGAAAAAAAAAAGATAATTAAAAAAATTAAATATTAAGTCGTCGGCTAGCTAAAATTTACCGGATTGATTGAATTAGCATAATTATAAAAGATTTAGTGCTGAATCAGCAAAAAAATTAAGATTGAATTGAAATAATGATAATAGATTTAGCATTCTTTTGATAATTCTCCTGGGAAACGTGATCCGGTGAGTTTACGAGTAAGCACGAGGTTTGAATATGTTTTCTTGTCATATTCGCACCGGAGGAAAATTTACCAGCTGTGCCCCCGGCGAGCTCGGCGGGGAAAAGAGGGCGACGTGGCGTGGGCCCCCCACGTCGCGCCATTTTCTGTTCAGGAAATTCATGCATGGGGAGAAAGGGAGCGGTCGAACCCAGTCGAGGCTGGCGCACGCGAGTCCACGCGCGGGCCGCGACTATAAAAACGGAAGTGCCTGGGGAGGGGGACCCCCCACAAGAAGATATACATTAAGCGACAGGGACAGGAATCTACAGAGAGATAGAGAGAGAAAGTGCGCTTAGAGAGAGAAGCCACGGTGGCGCTGTGATGTATTTGCACACGAAGTTAGAAAAAGGCAGGAGACTTTTGATAGCACCCTCTCGCCGGGACGACGACAACAACAAACGACCCAGGACCCAAAAGAAATAGAAAAATTAAGAAAACTAAACAGGAAGAAAAAAAATCGAAATTCCCGCTTATCCAACGTGTAAGAGCTCTCTCTCTCTCTCTCTCTTCCTCCCTCTGCCTCTGTATCTGTCTCTGTTTCTCTCTCCACGTGCATTACACGCGCACGCAATCTTTTTCGCGCCCCCGATCGCTTGCGTTTGGCCGCGGAGAAATTTCCTCTGCCGCCGCCACGTTTTTCTGGGGATTTCTCGATGGTTTCGGGAATGCCCACCGTTCCTTCTGTTCTCGTTGGCTCAGGTGAAGGAGGAGGAATCTTGGGTCTGTGCTTGGTTTCCGTCACGACGTCGACACTGGATTGGTTTGTGTCTAGTTTTAATGGCGTGATTGCGTTTCGGTCGGATTTTTGTTTGTTTGCTCGTTGGGCACTCGAGGTTCCTGCATGTTCTTCTCGTTTCAGTGCTTTTTATACGACTTCCTCCTCTTTCTGCAGCTAAAGATCCGATTTTTTTCCCCCGCGTAATTGTGATCCATTCCCAGTGTGAAGTGAGTGTGGAAGGCTTCGTCTTCGTTTAGACGTTAATTTGTTCTTGGGTGTGTTTATGGCTTGTTCCTGCCTGTGATATCAATCATCATTGCTTCTGGAAAAATGAGTGAAGTGGGGTTTGCTCGATTCCCACCGGAGATCCCGTGTTAGGCCGAGTAGAGTTTTCTGTGCTTGGTTTCATTATGAATGCGGACTAGCTTTTGGGGACCAATTCGAAATTCCTTGTGTTTTATAATGAGCAAGAAGAAAGCTCGTTGGACTTGGAAAGTAGCAAAATTCTGGCGACATGTTGGAAGAGAATTTCCTAGCTCGTGCCAGGAAGATAGCGCATGGGTTTATAATACTTTTCGTGTGTTTGACCTTTCGAAACAATTGGATGATGCAGATGAATTCTCACTGACATAAGTTTTTCAGGCCATTGGACACACATAACTGGTGGGATACAATGCAGGGTGCTCACGGTCTCTCTCTTTCTAAACCTGTTAGAGTCGGTGACAAGCATCAAGCCAGCGAGAAAGAGGACTCGAGTTCCCTCATCCATCAGATTGGCCGCGATAACTCCATCAGTTGCCTCCTCCGCTGCTCGAGGTCTGATTATGGCTCCCTTGCATCTGTGAACCGGAGCTTTCGTTCTCTGATCAAGAGTGGCGAGCTCTACCGGCTGAGAAGGCAAATTGGGATTGTCGAACACTGGGTGTACTTCTCCTGTAATCTCCTACAGTGGGAGGCGTTTGATCCCATTTGTAGCCGTTGGTTGCACTTACCCAGGATGAGTGCAAACGAGTGTTTCCGTTTCTCCGATAAGGAGTCGCTGGCTGTCGGTACTGAACTCCTTGTCTTCGGAAAGGATATAATGTCCTATATCATATACAAGTACAGCATCCTGACGAATACATGGACATTGGGCATGGAGATGAACGTGCCTAGGTGCTTGTTCGCGTCGGCTAGTCTAGGAGAAATCGCAATCCTAGCTGGTGGTTGTGATCCACGAGGCAACGTCCTGAGCTCCGCCGAGCTATATAACTCGGACACTGGAAGATGGGAGATGCTGCCAGACATGAATACAGCCAGAAAGATGTGCTCTGGAGCATTCATGGATGGGAAGTTTTACGTGATTGGCGGGATTGGAACAGGGAACATAAGGTCTCTCAGCTGCGGAGAAGTGTACGATATGGAGACTAGGACTTGGAGGGAGATACCTAATATGTTCCCAGCCCGGAATGACGAGACTGGGGCGACAGAGGCTCCTTCTGTGGTTGAGGCTCCTCCCCTGCTTGCGGTGGTGAACAACGAGCTCTATGTGGCTGATCATGCTGCTAAGGAGGTCTGGAAATATGACAAGGTGAGGAACACATGGTCTACGTTGGGGAGCTTGCCAGAGCATGCCATGTCAATGAACGGTTGGGGTATCGCTTTTCAGGGATGCGGTGAGAGGATAGTTGTTATCGGCGGACCCAGGAGTTTAGGGGGTGGAACTGTTGAACTCAACTTCTGGGTTCCCAATGAAGGGCCACCACAGTGGAAGCTGCTAGCCAGAAAACCATCAAATACTTTTGTGTACAGCTGTGCTGTGATGGGATGCTGACTTGCTGAGGCTCTGGTGCAGCTTCTTGTGGCGCCGCTTGAGCTTAAAGGAAGGGACGGCTTTTGTAGAGAAGGGTGTCAGCTGGATGGTAATCTCTGCTCTTAAGTAATTTAGATTTGCAAAAAATTAATAGGAGGGTCTGGAGTCATCCGTTATATATTTAGTTTTGTCGCATTGCGTCCTTCTTGTCGTATTTACCTTCTAAAGTTTTCCAATGGGGGTGTCATGTAGAGAGGTACAGGTGAATAACCGAAGCACCAAATCATGTAAAAATGTGTGCTCTTCACAGAAAATTAAGGCACCACCGCAAACTGTACAAATCTTTGCCGTTCTCATGTCTTGAATGTTCTTGACTTTACAACCAGATGAATTGATTGAACGAATTCGTAATCAACATATCCCAAACGATTTTATGAACCAAATGGAAAGCACAAGATGCAAGATGTTAAGCGAATGAATGAACCAAAAGGAAGTTGTATATGCACTAAAAGATGGATCTGGGAAAGAAGCAGTCCAACATGAAATGATGAACTGATCTTTGTCAATATAAAGAAGTATCTTCTCTGAGCTGCATGATGAGTAGAAAGGTGTGGCATGTCAAGTGTTTGTATGAGTTAGAAGGCAAACATTCAATCCCTTGTACATTATTTCATGTTCTGCACAAAAGGAAATTGAAATGCTCGTGTTCTTGTTATTCATGACCTTGAAGTGCTAGCCATGAAATTGTAGATCCTGGATGGACCAATGGAGGCAGCACTATATGCATCTAAATGTTGAAACACGGAGGCAACACATTATCTGTGGCAAGTCACCACGAAAGTTTTTGACAAAGCAAAACAATGTGCTGTAGAAGTTGAGTTCTGGACTAGCATAAGATCGTGTTTGAGAGACTGGCTGATAGACATTATCGTTCTCAGGGTAAGAATCAAAGAGCCTAGGATTTGATTAGTTAATGCAGAAAATTTTCAAGAAACGCCTGTGTAAGCAGCTTTTGCATATAAATGGCATTCTGGAATCCTAATACCTAGCAAATTTATTTGATTACCTATGGCAGGTTGCCACTGTGGATCTGTATTTTCAATTTTGATACCAGCATCCCCTTCCAAGGTTCTGACATACTATCATTAGCTGACACAATTGCATCATGGCGAAAGCTAAATTAATATTACATGTTTGTCGAGACTTTTCGATCTATGAGATTCGTCGGAGAATATCAATCAGGATGGTTGTTTGAGAAAACAATTAGCTTTCTTTCATTTCTTTGTTTTAGTACATCAATGAGCATGGCCTGTTCTCAGATCATTGTTATTGTACCACTCTTCTTTCGTGATTCGATTTCGGGAAACTCTGTTATGATTTATGATAATTCATTTAAAGTGATCAGAGTAATTTCAATCATAATATTAGGAAAAATAGGATACTGCACCTTTCTTCTAAGTACTTGTGCAAATTTTTTTCTATGACAGGAAAGCTGAGACATTGATGAGGACAGCAAAGTGACAGCAGGATCACTTGGATGCAATGGCGAGTGAGCCTGTTTTCGAAGAGTTCTTAACTGCAAGACACATCTGTGCCTAATATTTGGGTAAGGGATTGAGAAGGAACTATGTTTAAGCTGCCTTTTTGTAATGTAAAATACATGAGATGATTCAATTCATTCTTTCAGGGAATGATTTTTCACGTGCTGATAATCAGCCATACCTCGCAATGTAATTTTTCGTGCACTCTGCACTATGGCTGTAATGCTGGATGCACCCAAGAACATTATAGGCCAATTGTAAATTCTCATCTAGTGTTCTAAAGCATTGTTTAACAGAAAACCAAGGTGCAATCAGTCTTGTTTTCTCAATAATGATTAAGGTTGTAAGTTAGCCTTGTCGAACGATTTCTAGTCAACGATGTCTTATTTCCACGCATGGAAGACACCAGGAAGACATTCAGGCTCATTGGTATAGGTGTACTTGGCTCTCTCTGTGTACAATCGGATCTCATTCAAAGCAGATGCTGAAAATGGGCAACCCCGCTTAAACGCGGGGGAAGTTGGGCGAGAAACATGGGAAAAGGCGTATTGCTAGCTATTAGCTATCTGTTGGATAAGTTTGTTTGCTTCTTAACTATGCTTCCTTGACCATAATGGTTGCAGATTAGTCTTTGTTCGGAGGCTTCTTTGTGGAATCGAAACGGTCATATGGTGACTAATGTCTCTTTCCGTGCATGAATTGACACCAGTGGATCGATCATTCACTCACATAACTGTGCTTTGGCTCGCTTTCTGCTTCCCACTTGGTGCCTCTTTTTCATGCAAAGGCATACAAATTGGTAACAACCCCTAAAATGCGAGGGGAGTTACATTTTCAGAGCAGGGCAAACTGGGCTATTGTAGCTGATCTTGTTACAATATTGAAGGATACTAACAATATACAATGAAGTACCTTTATTCCTTACAACTTAAAAAAGGCTTACAACGAATGCTCCTTTTAAAGAGCTAATACCCAACAGTATAGCATGAAACAAAAAAAGTGCATCCACTAACTCCTAAAAAACAGCAACGTGCAGAAACCTCCTATTGACTTGGTAAAACACAAAGCCATGTTCATCACCACTAAAACAAACTCCTAATAACTAGGACACTAAACAACTGACCATTTTACTAAAATAAAATAATATGATAAATAAACATGGTCCACGTGACTCAACATTCCCTCCCTTAAACTGAAAGTTTGCCAACGTTCGATTTAATACCACTTGTCAACACCAAGCGGGTTTCTCGGCTTTTGAAATGCAGCCAACTTGAGGGATTTAGTAAAGATATCAGCAACTTGATCTTCACTTCTACAATAGATGAGATCAATGACTTCCTCCTTCGTGAGATCCCTTAAGAAGTGAAACTTCACATCTATATGCTTGCTTCTTCCATGTAAAACAGGATTTTTGGAGAGCTTTATTGCTGAACTATTGTCACAATAAATTGCAGTAGGTCCTTGACTCTTGAAATGAAGTTCTTCAAGAATTTTTCTCAACCAAATAGCTTGACAAGCACATGAGGTTGCAGCAACAAATTCAGCTTTAGTGGTAGATAAAGTGACAATCGGCTGCTTCTTTGATGACCACGAAATAGCTCCCGAACCCAACATAAATACATATCCGGAAGTGCTCCTTCTATCATCTTGATCTCCAAAGCATAATCACTGTCGGTGAAGCCCATCAAGCTTGAGTTTTCTCCCTTCTTATAGAGCAGTCCAAAGCCAATCGTACCTTGCAAGTATCGAAAAATTCTCTTGGCAAGAAAGAGATGCATCTCAAGAGGATTCTCCATGTACCGCTTATAAGACTCACGAGTACATTATATCCGGCCTTGTTGCGATTAAATACATCAAGCTTCCCACAATTTGCTTGTACATAGTGCTATCAACTTTCTTTCCTTCAGAATCTTTCACTAACTTCAAACCCGCCTCGGTTGGTGTGCTAGAAGGATTACAATTCTTCATTTGGAACCTGTCTAAAATGTCTTGCACATATTTTCTTTGTGAAATAAAAAATTCCACCATCAAATTGAACAACTTCTATCCCAAGAAAATAGTGCATCTTTCCAAGATCGAGACATATCAAATTCAAGCATCATAGATCGCTTAAATTCTTCAAACATGGCACTATCATTTCCAAGATAAATCAAATCATCCACATATAAGCAAACAATAAGCATCTTCCCTCCATCTCCAGCTTTGACAAAAAGTGTATGCTCATATGGACACTTTTGAAGACCTTCCTTCAGTAAAATAGGTCTCTATACGACTATACCAAGCCCTTGGAGCTTGTTTTAGTCCATATAAAGCCTTGTTTAGCTTATACACCTTGTGCTCACTTCCAAACTTTACATAACCAGGAGGTTGATCAATAAATACCTGTTCTTCCAAGTCGCCGTGTAAAAATGCCGATTTCACGTCCAACTGGAAGATAGGCCATGAGTTTTGCGCCGCTAGTGCGATTACCAATCTGATTGTGTCATGTCGAGCAACCGGAGCAAAGACTTCTTTGTAGTCAATGCCGAACTCTTGCTTGTAGCCTTTTGCGACTAAGCGAGCTTTGTACTTATCAACTTCACCATTCTCCTTTAGCTTCGTCTTATACACCCACTTCACGCCAATAGTCTTTTGCCCTTTTGGAAGCTCTGTCAACTCCCAAGTATTATTTCTTTCAATGGCTGCAATTTCAGCATCCATTGCCTTCTGCCATTTTATTTCTTTAACAAGCATCTTTGAAAGCTATTGGATCGCAATCCGAAAATAAAGCAAAATGAGTAAGGGGGTCTTCGGTCTGGTCAATCCCGGTTACCTCATAATCAGCCATCCATGCGAGCCTTTTTCTAACTCGTCGAAGTCGTTGTTCATCTTCCGTTTCGAGAGGCTGAAATACATTCATTGATTGCTGGTTGTTGCTCATTTTCTACAGGTTGTGCATTCTCCAAGGGCTGCTGCATTTTTTCTCCATTTTCTCCATCAAAATCAGCTTGTATTTGTTGTTCAACATTATTTTCATCCCAAAGCCAGAACTCGCTCTTCATCAAAAATCACGTCACGTCCGATGAGAATTTTCTTGGTGATAGGATTGTACAATTTGTATGCTTTTGACTGCTCACTAACACCAAGAAAAATACATTTTTCACCTTTGTCATCAAGCTTGCTCCTCCTCGATCTGGAATGTGAGCAAATGCTATGCAACCGAAGATTCTCGAAATGCTCGACGCTTGGTCTACGTCCACTCCAAGCTTCTTCGGGCGTCATGTTTTGAACAGCAAGTGTGGGGCTTCTGTTCAATACATGAATGCTCCAATTGACAGCTTTAGGCCAAAAACTTCTCGGGACACCACTTCTTGCCAAAATGGTTCGTACCATGTTCATGATCGTGCGATTCTTCCTCTCCGCAACGCCATTCTGCTTGCGGCGTATAAGCTCTTGTGAGCTGTCTTTGAATTCCATGAGTCTCACAAAAATTTATGAATTCTTGTGAGTTATATTCTCCGCCACGATCGCTGCGAAGAGTCTTTATGAGTATGCCGGCTTCTTTTTCGACTAATACCTTGAAGTTTTTGAAAGCTAAAAAAGCTTCAGACTTCTCCCCGCAAAAAATAAACCCAAGTTTTCCGACTATAATCATCAATGAACGTTATAAAATAACGTTTACCACCGTTTGATGTCGGATTAATGGGTCCGCATAAGTCCGAATGAATCGGTTCCAACACCTTCTTCGCTCTACATGCTTTTCCTTTCGGAAACGGGTCTCGATGTTGTTTGCCAACAACACACTCTTCACAAACTTGAGAAGGACTCTGAATTTGCGGAAGACCCATCACCATATTCTTCTCACTGCAGGCGTTTTTAGACCACCAAAATTCAGATGTCCATAGCGAAAATGCCACAACCAGGCTTCTTCCTTTAATCTCGCAAAGAAACACCATTGCGTGGTGTTATCGAGATATAGTGGAAACATCCGGTTTGTTGTCATGTTGACTTGAGCAATTAAGCCCAACTTTTCATCTTGAATGCGACAAACTCCATCTTTGATAGAGATCTCATATCCCTTCTCTTGTAATTGACCAATGCTAAGCAAGTTGGTTTTCAAATCTGGAACAAAGTAAACGTTAGAAATAATCCGAGTAGAGTTCTCCTTGGTGTGGATCTCAACGTTGCCTTTGCCCATGACAAAACTACGGATTTGTCGCCAAATGTCACGGTGTTACGAAACGATTCATCCAAATCTGAAAATACAGACTTATCTCCACACATATGATTGCTGCAAATGGTATCTAAATACCACAAATTGTGATGAACTTTTTCTTTTGCATGACAGGCCATCAAAAGCGAAACTTCTTCTACTTTCTCTGCAAAATTTGATTTTGCACCACGATTTTTGTTGAGATTGGTTCTACATTCAAACTTGTAATGGCCATACCCGTGACATCTATAACATTCAACATTTGACTTGTCTACGGACTTCGATTTGTTACCATTTGAATAGTTGTTGTCACGGCCTTTCACTTTCCATTTGGAATTAGTAGCATGATCCTCATTTGATTTCGGTGTAAATCTTTGTCCTTCCATCTCCCTTTCCCACGATCAGGACCTTTTGGATTGGCTACTGACCTTTAATGCTTGCTCCTCTTTATCTTGCTTGGACAATTTTTTGCTCATGAACCAAGCAAAGAACTCGCAACTCATCAATTGAAAGTTCATCAATATCTTTAGATTCTTCTATAGAACAAACAACGAAATTAAATTTCGGTGTCATTGATCGAAGAATCTTCTCGATGATGGTGACGTCCTCCATCTTGTCGCCATGGATCCGCATCTTGTTAGCGATCATCATTGTTCTTGATAAGTAATCGTGTGACGGATTCGCCGGTCTTCATCCGTAAATTCTCAAATTCCGTCCGAAGACCTTGAAGTTGCACGCGCTTTGCCCTCGCGTTCCCTTGATACTTTTTCTTCATTGCATCCCAAATATGCTTGGAGGTGTCCTTGCAAAGAATTGTCTCCAAGGTTGATCGATCGATAGCTTGAAAAAGGTAGTTCTTGGCTTTGAGATCCTTTAGCTTCAATGCATCTAAGTCGCCTCTTTGTGTATCCGTCAACACTACTCCAGCCGCCGGTTCCGCTTACTCCGAATCAACGACATGCCAGCACTCTTTGGACCGCAGGAAATTCTCCATCAGCATGCTCCAATGATCATAGTGACCATCGAAGCGAGGGATAGCTGGCTGAACGAAATTATCGGTTGCCATTGAAAAACTGCTGCTGCAATTATCTCACGAAGGTATCTCACGTCTCAACCTCTCCCCTTTTTTTTTTTTTTAAACTCACTTTTCACACAACCTGGCTACCATACAATATTGAATACTAACAATATACAATGAAGTACCTTTATTCCTTACAACTTAAAAAAGGCTTACAACGAATGCTCCTTTTAAAGAGCTAATACCCAACAAGATAGCATGAAACAAAGAAAGTGCATCCACTAACTCCTAAAAAACAGCAACGTGCAGAAACCTCCTATTGACTTGGTAAAACACAAAGCCATGTTCATCACCACTAAAACAAACTCCTAATAACTAGGACACTAAACAACTAACCATTTTACTAAAATAAAATAATATGATAAATAAACATGGTCCACGTGACTCAACAGATCTGTTAAAGAAAGCTTTGTTCTTTACTGAGTTACTGCTTTCTTGCTGGGGATGCTCTCGAGCGAGTTTTACGCAAAGTTTGTTTTCGAAAACCCCTCGGAATGGGACGGTTCGACCGAGTGTGTTGTCGTTTTGCTTTGCATGAATTGACGCGAGTGGTTAAGTTAGTTCGAAATCAAAGCTTAAATCCAAGTCACGCCATAGTAACTAGTTCGATTTTGGTCTCTCCATGGTTACATTCGGGTCGAGCTCGCTCGTGTTCGTGTCTTGTGATTGGGTCTTGTCCAAGGTTACCGTCCCCGTGACAATGTTTGCTTCAACATCAACATGTGTTGTGACTCCATCATTTCAGAATTCATTTATTTTACCAACTAGGAATCTTGTTCTCTCTGCACAACATAATCCGATAGCGGTCTTCGTCTACTCTTTGTTACCGAGGGCATCATGTCAATCAGAGCTCTTCCTAGTGACTTTTCACGGGAAAAATCTGAAAAAAGGCTCAAAGTCCTCGTGTTTTCTCAAATAAGAAGCCCTAAATAAACTTTGTTTCAAATAAGAGCTTGAAATGTCCTCATTTTTTCAAACAAGGGCTTTAAGTGAATATTGTTTCAAGTAAGGATCCGAAGTGGCCATAAAATCTCAAAAAAGGGCTTGAATTCAAGGGCATTTTCGTCTTTTTACTTATTTGATTTTTTTTTTACCTTTTTTTTCACTTTTTTTTTTATCCTGCGTTTTACACTTTTTTCCCTTCACTCACTCTCTCTCTTTCCCGATGCAACTAGGGATTTGGATCGCCTAACATTGGGATTTACGTTAGGGGTGTCAAAATCGAACCGAAATACCGAACCGAACCGCTAACCGAACCATAAATTTTGCACATTTCGGTTCGGTTCGATTTTTGTTCGTATAATGAAAAATAACCATTTTTTATTTTTCAGTTCGAGTTATTTCGATTTGGTTCGATTAATCGAATCGTGAACCGAAATATCTTTTTTCCACTTAATATTAACCATTTGGGAAAAAAAAATAATTTTTTTCCATTTTTTTTTGCCCTCTTTTGGTGCAAAGGGCCAAGGGCCGTTGATCACACCGGCTAAGGTTCGACGGCCAAGAACCCTCACCGATCGTGTGCAATGGGTCGCAGCCCCTTCATCGAAGCCGAGATGGTTGGAGATAAGACTAAAAGGAATCTACTGAGGCGGGGGAAAAGGACAAGGTTGGCTGGCAAAAGTTCAAGAAATCAAAAAGAGGGAGGTCAAAAAAGCTTGGGGAAAGAAACAAAAAAGACAAAAAAAAAAAAACAGAAACATGGAGAGCTTGTGAGAGACAGAGAGTGAAGCAGTGGCCTTCTTCTTCTTCTCGAGCAATGAGAGAGCTCCAGAGGCCTTCTTTCACGGAGAACAAAGAGCCCACAAAAGGAGGGGGCTCATTCGTCCGTTCATCCTTTGTCCAATCTAGAGAGAGCAAAAATAGTGGAGGGAAAAGAGGGTGCAACGTGAGCAGGGGAGGTGGTTATGGGATATGCTTCTTCTGGAAAGAACGTGGACTTAAAAAGAAAAAAAAAAAGGGAAAAGGAGTTGAGAAGAGAGAACCAAAAGAAGAAAAACCAATGAGAATTAGAACTGAGATTTCATTTCACAAGGGAAGAGCTCAAGAGGGAATAAAAAAGGATGTCAAAATATAACTGCAATTCGGTCTAAGTAGAGATGGTTTTGGTTTATGGATGATTGATCAATCGGTGGGAGATTGAAGAAATCATGATCTTGCTTTGGGATGTGTGAAGATGAATTGGAATTGGGGGCGACAAATGGCTTTTGAAAGTGCATTTAGCATTTGCAACGATGAAAATGCCAAATTTGAAACAAAAAAGAAAAAATGCAAGAACAAATAGAAAGGAAAAACCAAAAAACCGAACCCAAACCGAACTAGATTTTTGGTTCGATTTGTATTCGGTTTGGTTTGCAATTCTGTCCGGCTTAGCTACTTATCCTAACAATTCGGTTCAATTCGATTTTTCAGAAAAATCGAACCGAATCGAACCGTTGACACCCCCGGTTTTACGTGACATGTTTACCATTACTCAAATCAGGCTATCCAAATGAAAATGGATCGCTTGATTTGAGAAAAGATTGAAATTCAAAATTTTTCAAACTCCAAAAAAATCCCCACCTAATTTTTTTCCCACCCCTCAACAAATGACATGGCCCATTTTTAGTCGTCCATTTTCATTTGGACGGCCTAATTTGAATAATAGTAAACATGTCACGAAATCCCAATTTCAAGTGATCCAAATCTTGCGACCGGACCCCTCCCCACTCTCTCTTTTCTTTCTTCTCCTTTGTCTTCGTCTTCGTCTTCTCCTTCTTTTTCCTTCTGTTGCTCAGGACCACCCCCTCCATCTTCGGACGCCAGCCAACCGTCCACCTCGGCCCACCTGCAGTTGCGCCGCTTGACCATCGGTTCGAGCCTCTCGCCATTACTGCCACCGTTCAAGCCCCGCACTCAACGTCGAGAGACCCACGAACCCACGAGCTCGGTGAGGTCCGACCCCTATCTCCTTCTCTACTCACCGCCACCAACCACCCACTCAACCATCGCCACCTGTGCCACCAGCCACTCGATCGTCGGCCCGCTCTCCCATCGCCACCAAATCGAGCTCAAGAAACTCGGATCTATACTGGCCTGAGCCGCGGCCAGGACCCCGTGGCTGCCCTCATGAGACTGACACCACCCCACCCCTTAGTCGCGACCCACACCCCGAGGCCGTGCCGCTGCTCAAGCGACCCCCGCCCGCCCGAGAGACGACCCGCGACCCGAATGGGCGGGCGCCCGATCCCGCAGTCTAGGAGAGGGCGACCCTCTCTCGGGACCCGCCGCCAGGGCGACCCCGCCGCCCCACTCTCGCCGAACCCCCACCAACGGTGGGCAAGGGAGCCACTCACCGACTCTTTTTGAAATACTATGGCCTATGTCACTTTGGATCCTTATTGAAATAGAATTCATTTGGGGCCTTATTTGAATAAATAAGAGGACTTCAATCCTTTTGGATTTTCCCGAGTTTTCACCTACCGGAATTTTTCAAGGTGCAATAGGCTGAGGAAATGGCCAAGATGCCCAAGCAAGCCTCGAAACTTCTAAAGGTCTAGAGTTTTCATGAGCATTCTAGAATACTTTTAGGTATGATATTGTAATTGTATGCTTGTATTCTAGAGAATTTTTGTATTTAATGAAGGTAAATGGTAGAGATGTAAATTGGATCTTCACCGTCAGATCAAGGGTATTACAATTGTAATTAGAAGGGTCAAGTATATATAGGGGTCTGATCACGTATGCAGGAAAGCACTATAGCATTTTCTTCCAAAACCTTTCTCTCTCTCTCAAAGTTTCTCTCTTAGATCAAGGTGGGCTAATTGAGTGGGTGATCGTCTTGGCATTGTATATAACTGACTAAGTATAACATAAACTTTAATTTGGTGTCCACACCCACTTTACTAAAATACTCTGATATTCTGGTACTTTAGGTTTATTGATCTATATTATTTAATCAAACTCTTACCACCACCGTCATTTATCTACTAATTACTTCCAACCACGCTGCCTCCGCCTTTGCCGTCACCCGCCGAAGCCTCATTGGCGGCTTCGATTTGGCATCCATGTCCGCCAAGCTCAGGTTACCGTTTTACCCTCTTTCGCGATTATATCGGAACTAGCTTGAAATAGTTCCTAGTTGTCTGGTCCTCGAATCAGGGAAGCATTTCACTCGACCAAGTCGCTCGCAAAAATGGTGGCTCCTACGTTTGATTTTCATGAACAATGCGCTGCATCTGCTAGATAAAATCGCGAGTCTTCAAAATGGTGGTGTACCTTACATTCAAGATGGTAGTGTACTCACATGTTGGATATGGGTACCCTTTGCTGTTTTGTTTGGCTGTCTGGCTTGATCTTTTACAACTTTAGACTTATCCAAGAGACTCATTCTGGCTGATTAGTTTCATCATGAGTCACATAACTAACCTACTCCAGTTGCTTGCCCATGAAAAAAGGAACTATACTTTATAGAAACAAAGTAATTCCCCGATTTCTGATCCATTCATTTTTTGCAAAAGGTTTCATATTATCATTTCTTCTGCGGCCTTTCCTTGGAACAAGCATATTGTCTTTCATGAGTTTCTCTGCTCCAGCATCAAACTTCTTAGTAGCATTTATCAAGGTTGTATTTTCGAGTTTTGCCTAAAACAAATGCACTAAATTTAGTATAAACAAGTTATCCAACCGACTGAAAAGCGTGACACACTTGAACAATTGAGATGATTATGAAGGGGTTTCGGGATTGTTTAAAACACAGCGGAATATATTTATAAACCAAAACCCTAGACATGATTCATGCGTATATTGAAATCAATAGGTGTTCAAGATGTACCTTTTGCGGATCGAAGATAAATTAACAATCGATTGTGTCTGGATTAGCACCTCAAGTGTTGCGCTTCTACCGGTATCCACACACATGAACTGAAATCTCCAACGATCTAAGTGCTAGCTTATAGATCTTGGAGCTCCCCTTGCTTGATTTCCTTTGATCTTTGAGACTCTCTCAAAGATCTAAGAACAAAGAGCGATTCTCTGCATTTTTCTCAATTCTATGAAGCTTCTCTAGGGCTTTCACAGTCTAAAGGGGTTTTCCTTGTCTAGAGGGGTTTTTTCACACCAATCCCCTTTTCTTAATAGTTGGCTATATATAGCCTCAATATTTACGAGTAACAAAAGAAGTCGGGCCGAGCGATTCGGATTCGCCAAACCGTCTATCTCCAATCGTGCATTTAATCATTATGTCATAACATGCATGATCGCGTAGATATTTAGAATAGGAGAATAAATTAAAATCTACTTCTTAAGTAGATCAAGGGGTAGAGAAAAAATGAACTCGGTTCGCCATCTTATGCAACCTTATAGGTTCACTAATTATTAGCAAGTATGCTCAAAACCCTTTTTGGCCCACAAGTCATAAGCGATCTCTAGCAACACATTATGACAGCCTTTAGTGAAAGTCGTTTTTCGACACAACCTACTAATCCACAACTCATGTTAGAGTATCAACCTTGATTAGTTCCTAGGGAAGACCGCTAACAGATTAGAGGTACCAACAACACATGATAATCAATTGCTTTAACAACTCTAAAGTCCTATGGCAGTTCTCTATTCTAGCCACTTTTTTCAATAGTTGTGCATCAATGGTAATAATCTGTTAGGCCATTACCAAAAATGGTGTAGTGACTTTCCATTTTCTATGGGAGCATGAGTATAATACCGACCCC
The DNA here is from genome assembly GCA_021437795.1 of Rhodamnia rubescens. Lineage (NCBI taxonomy): Eukaryota > Viridiplantae > Streptophyta > Magnoliopsida > Myrtales > Myrtaceae > Rhodamnia > Rhodamnia rubescens. The sequence continues at coordinate 4,323,545 of JAILYA010000002.1, read as the reverse complement.
AGAGATTAACCTGAAAAAAGATTTAAAAAAAAAAAACTCACCTCCCGAATTGTCTACATTAGTGATGTTTTTTTTGGTTCAATAGCTCATTTCTCCTGCCACGAAGGAGTTGCAAAGTTGAACATTCCTTTCGAAACATCTCCATAATTTCAGCTTCTCGCCATTTCTGTCTCACTCTCAACATACAATCGTCCAGACCTTCCGACAGGATAACATAAGATGCCTCATTGTTGAAAATGATTTGATTCTCCATGTTCATTATTTTTAGCATGTCTTTTGTATTGTCCATAAACCTGTCAATGTTCTCAACACTGCTATCCTTGCTTCAAGAATCGAAGGATTTTAGAAACCTGGGTGGCTCCTAAAACCAGACACGCAAGGGGAATTATTTCAGCTGGCAATCCGCAAGAATATTATTTGGCTAAGCAAATGTTGAAACCATATCAGTATCACTCGGTGGCAATACAATTACATCTTATGCATTGTGTACATTCTTGTTGCGAGCGATGTTTAATTGGAACAGATCTATTCCTTGTTTTCAGAATTTGTATTGCCACGAGTCATATTGACATTGTTTCAGTATTTATGATGTTAAAATTTCTGAATCTACTTCCAAGAGGATGGACAGGCAGCTATCAGCTTTTGGGGCTGGAACCCAGCTTGGCAATTGAGCGAGCCCGCAGTAGATCGCTCTTGAGAAGGGGTCGGAAGAGGGAGAGGTCACCCGAGAGGGATGATAATAGTGGTGGTGATGCTATGGATGCATGTGATGTGGATCAGTCCGATAAGAAGTTGCGAACAAGGTCTAGATCCCGGGTCTTGGTCAGTTGTCCGGACCGCCTGCTGAATTTGTTCCTTGAGAGGAGGGTTTCAAGGACTCCGATCAAAAGGTCAAATCCATAGAACTCGCAAAGAAATCTCCCAAAAAGAGAAACAAGAATGCTCGCTGAGGGAAGGCAGGCAGGGTTATTCCTACCCTCAAGCCAAAGCACTAATTCTCCGGCAGCCGCTCAAATGGTAAAAACCCAAAGGCGATAAATCACGAGCAGATTATGTGAAGTACGCATGTTTTTAGCATTTAGTCTCAGTTGGAATCAACCTGTCGGAATTTTCCGAGGATTATTGTTCTATTTCTAGATGTCAGTATCGCTGTCTTCATCAGATAGTTGATTTTTTTCAGAGATGCTAAATGCACCCAAGTCTTGTTTACTAAGTGATACTGCCATGTTGGTTCAGATGATTAAATAAGCCGAAATGGCGGCCGCTTGTTTAAGCATTCAATTTAATTTTGCAAAGTCGTTTAGCAACCAACATAGTACGAAGACTCTGTATCTCTGGCTTTCCCTCTTTGTAGGTTGGTGGCTGGCTTTCATTGAAATCAACCCATCTCTTGGGCCTCATCCCAGATCGTTGTGTGCAATAGCAATGAAAGAAAGGCCAAGGACACGGACTGTGCTATTTGCCAAGGGATTTCAAGGACGGCAAAGTGGGTCTGCTGCGCGCACGCGTAACCACAAAGCTTGTGTTGGCCCGTGCTTTATGGAGAAATGACGATGCCCGATATGTAGCGCAAAGTCCAGGTGGACGAACCAGGCCGACGAAACAGAGCAGTGGGTCAATGAACCAGTGCCACAGGTTCTTCTCACAGTTTCGCCGAGGGTTGGGGCCAAATGTGGATGAATTTCATGAACAAAAATAGCCAGGAGTTCCAGTCACCGTCTAGTGTTGGTTTAGGTGGAATCAGGACATATCATCTTGGAGATAATTCAATGTGCTCTGTTGGTTTGGCCTTAAAACCAACTTCATGTGACACCAATAGAAGTCTAATCCAGAGAGACAGAGAGACAATCATGCCTGGCCAAAGATCTAGTTCATAAAAAAGGTATGTTTAAGATGCAATCACTTTTCAAGGCAGAGAATGAGTAATAACAGAGAGCAAACCACAACCTCGGTGCCTTAGCCAGGCCTCATCCGGTTACTTGAACAAGGCACAAACAATAAAGGACACCGCCGTGGGAGCTGCAACAAAAGGAAAGAAACCGACCTGCGCCACCGTAGTCCATCTGGTCGGACAGCCGAGGGGCAGCATTAAGAAAGTATGCTTTGCGTTTTCGGGCACTCCAATGTTATCCTCCGTCTTCGTTTTTCAACCAAAAATTCCTGCTCTTGCCCATGCCTTATGGAGTTTATTCTGTACCTTCTACAGAGCATCTAGCAGAGTCTTTTGTAAATCCAATCAAGTTTTGCATCATACTCTAAGAAATAAGCACCATCACGCATCAACTTCACAGATGCAAACTCACCAATAAATGAATCATTGTCAAGAACATTTGCAAACAAAATCAGCACACGCTAAGTTCTATACAGGCACCAACGCAACACACCAGTCCACAAAGTCAAATCTGTAAATTCTGTGTCAATGCATATCCTCGGACACTCGATTCTGTGTCCAAGACAAGACTAATGCATACCCATCTCGAACTTCTCGAGAATGGCGCTCATCTGGGCACAAATCGCCAAGCTGTTGCTCATGAACTCCCTCGACCTGCTCAACCGATCTCTGACCATCTCAAGAACCGTTGACCCCATCTCCTCCAGCCCGTCCAAGCACGTCTCCTGATCCGTCATGGCCGCGCTCACCCACGTCTGTATTTTGCTGATCTTCAGCTCCGTCAACGCCTTCTCCCCCGGCCCCGCCGCCTCCGTGGCCGCCACCGAGTCGCCGAGCCGGCCCGCCGCGTCCTTCAGTATGCCCGCGCAGTCCCCTAGAGCGCCCTTCGAGCGCGCGTCGTTCGAGCTCTTGACCAGGTCCCTCACGAACAGGGAAACGTTGGACACCTCGTTGACGCACACCCGCAGGGAGAGCTCGAAGATGGTTTCTGGGTCGGGCTGAACGGAGCTGTTGAGGGAGGATATGCTGGTGAAGCACGAGTCTTGATGCTGGGTCACGCTGCAGACGGCTCGGATCGACTGGGCCGAGCTGGATCTGAGCGACTGCGCCTCCGATCCCTCGGTGGTCGACTCGCGGACGAGAGCTCCGATGAGGAGGCCTAGGATTATGGTCAGCAGAACGATCGAGGAGACGGTGACGGCGAGGATTAGAGGTCTCTTGGCGGCTCTCTGAAGGTGTGGGGATTGAGCTTCGGGGCTGCTCAGTTTGCCGTAGCCCTTCAGGACGTTGATGGATTCCATGCTTGTGCTGCTCGTTTCTTTTCTTGGCGCTTGTGCAGAAGGCGAAGGAGACGACGGAAATGGATGTTGAATAAGGCTTTTGAACAAGCGTTTCGACATCTTTCGAACTCCGAATTGTCCAAACGACCGAGTCAATGGCCTACCTACGACCCAACACAAATCAACGGCAAGAGCTTGTCCATCCAACGCCCTAAATTAATATAGAATTCCAAATTCTTTCTGTGATTTCACATCTAGACCGACCCGGCATTCAGAATGTCCAAATCCATTCAATGTCATTCGTTCAAGGTCATTGGTATTTTCAGAAATTCCAATCCTATCTTACGTTACAATCAAGATCGTATCTTCAGCCGCATTTAGGGACTTTAACGAACACCCGAATTCTCAATTCAACTATGGCAATTGGGAGAACTTGAAGTTGTGACCAGTGGCTGAGAAAAGTAACCTTGAAACCAAATTATACAAAATAAACTGACCATGTTCAAAAGGGTGAAATGCGTCATTATGCAAGCGTGTCCCTACCCAAGTAGAACTGCAAAAAGTTCCGAGTTTTTAAAATTATACTGCAACATCAACGCTGGAAAAGAATAAAAATTGGCCCATGGAATGGCAGCTAGCATTGGATACAAGAACCGGTCCGACCATCTAATCCTCGTCCTCTTCATCTCCATCGCCACCAGAAGCCTTCTTAGCAGCAGCTCTCATGTTCTTTCGCTTCACCCTTCCTGGTCGCCCACCTCCAAATGGACTCGTAAGTGAGAAGTCGATGTGCTTTTGTGAATCGACCCTCACCAAGAAAGAGGGAATGTTCACGACTTGCCTCCCAACCCTGAGCCAAGTTAGAAGCAAGATCATATCAGTGAATCAACCATGATGACAAAAGTAAGACAGCAAATTAGTCTGTAGCATGAGGGGCACATGCAAGCAGCTAGCTTTTGATTCAGATTTTAGCAGGAGTCCGAGACATGCAAGGAAACTGTACCCTGATTAATCATGGCACAATGTTCAAACTGCTACTCTCTAGTCTTACTATCGTCCTGACTATAGAAATATTGAATTTCCACGCCTGATGTTGCACGGTTAGTCGAAATATTAGCACAGTTAATCGACCTAAGCTAAGCACTGTTCAATTTCCCCTCATTTTGAACAGTGCTTAGCTTAGGTCGACTAACCGGATCCCGGTGAGATAGCTTTCTTAAGATTGGCTGTCCTACTTACCATGCTTTCCATGCCATGTGCTTCCTCCAATACAATACTGAAACTGGGGCTGCCCTATATTATATAGTCAAACCCATTCCTCAACAAGCTAAATAAGGAAAGTGGAGGCAGTCACTGTCTGTTAAGAATTCGAGATCTTGAATGACAAATGAATGAAACAGGAGCATCATAACCCAGACTCATAGGTATTAAACCACTGAAAACACTGAAACACTCCCAAATATCCATTAAAGAAAATTCTCAACTGCCTATTACCTAATCTAATCTCCCGAGGAGATATTTATGTGGCTCATCCAAAAGTGAAATAAGATCAACGAGATGCCCCGACTGTTACGTACAAAACTACCAGCAGGTGAAAATTACCATATCATATATGAACTCCAAAAAACAAACACCCTAAGAAGCTATTCCATACTATACATAACATCAACATGCAAACAGGCCCTGCACATGCATCTACATCTGTGATATAAAGGGTCTACTCTAATGTTTAATATCTAACCTGATATGTCTCTGCCTGATGAGCACTCTGGCATGGTGGATTGATTTGGCCATTCCAGACTTGAAGACAAGTGTCTGCAGGCGACGCTCCAGGAAGTTTTCCACAGTCAAGGCCAAGACATAATCAAGCTTATTCTGACTTTCATCCAGCAAACCATAGCGATTCATCCTCCGGAGAAGAGCCTCACCCTCAAAGATTCGACGAGGGGTTCTTCTCATCAAGGGTCAAAAGCATCCTTGCATTGTTGCGGATACGGCTCAGAACATACTGAACTCTCCAGAGTTCTCTCTTGCATCTAAGGCCATATTCTCCCACCAGCTTCAGCTCAGCATCCAATCGCTCCTTCTCATAAGGGCGACGAGGCTTCTTAAATGTCTTCCCATCTGAAGTTAGAACAAATGAAGATGTAAAGAGTTTCCTAGAAATCACTCACTCATTCTCAATTGCAGAGATGCTGCATATCTAGAAGACTGATGACGTATCCATGAGTCTACTGCAGCTGGAACAAAATGGAGATATGCAAAAGTACAAGTTCCCATCATTTCCATCCTAGTTTATGGATATAAAGTTCTTCACAATGGACTAGAAACGATTTGCTCCTTCAGCTAGGTAGTATTGTAAGCACATGCTTGATCCAACCCATCATCTGAAGTTACTAATACTGAACTTGGGACCCAATTTAGTGTTGCAAATGTCAGCTAATTCAAGTATCTTCCTTCTCAACAGAATCTTGCGGTTGCTCTAATGGGCAGATATCGCTGAACGTAAAAGACTAAACTGGATCCAACTGTTAAAAGATCGGAGACCCAGAAAACAGAGCATCTACAATGGTCTTCAATTCAATCTCATGTACACAACACTTGGGTCACCAGACACGCCTTCTTCGCCTGCTACAATTTTCATCTAAAAGGGTGAATGAAAATGTGAAATGAAGACACTTTAAACCAGCCCCCACCCCCAAAAGAAATATAAACAAAACAAGAGATCTCCTTGTTGATCTATCCAAAACCAAGCAGAGGTACACAACCCATCATAGACCTGAAACACCAACACCTTCGGAATTACACCAGATCTCATCTCCAACATCCCAAGAACAAAGAGGTATGTATTTACGAACATACGGACACTAATCAGAGGGACACAAGCTTAAGACCAAACACAGAGAGAAAGAGAGAGAAGAAAAAGACGTTACAATTGCGATAGAAGGAGACGTGCACCATGGCTCTTCACCAGCGAAGCTAGGCTCTGCGGCTGCCTACCGGATGGTGGCGGAAAATCAAGTCTTCGCCCCGAGAAAGATGCGATTTTTCTGCTGTTGGGGAGTTCTTAAGTACGCCTTATAAGGGTCAGGAAAACCCTCAAAAACCCTAGCGCTGGATCCTGATGAAGAACAACAGTGGGGTTGGTCCGAGGTTCATCAATGGCTGCTCCGATGGGCCCAATCAATAGGCCCATATGCAACCCTCTCCTTAACGTCAACGAATTCGTCGGCTGGACTGTCGTCTGACGCCCTTTGCTTGATTTTGGGTCTCAGGCCCATGTTTAACTCATTCGTTCTCCGAATCAAAGGCCCGCTTTTATCGGCACTAACATGAGAGATAATCAAATTTCGGCAAAACGAAAATGACACAAACGGCCCATGAATTTTGATATTAGTCTTTAAATTTTTAGCTAGATGTATAATATAGTTCGTGAACTTTTGATACATGTTCAATTTAGCCCATGAAATATATGAAAATGTTTAATATAGCACTTTCATTAATTCAAGAACAGGGGCAATGTTGAACATTTTTAGATATAAATTTTTAATTTATTTAATGTGATTCTTGAACTTTAGCCAGAGCCAGGATGTGCAATGCGAGTCCGTGAACTTTTGGCACATGTTCAATTCGGTCCCTTAAAATATACGAAAATGTTTAATATAGCGCTTAGTTAATTTAAGACCAGGAGACAATAGCGAATATTTTCAAATAGTTTTAGGGACTTCATTGTGCTAGTATCAAAAGTTCACATTGAGCCAAAATTCATGATGATTTATGTCATTATCCTTGGAGAACTAATGAATTAATTTCATCCTTAAAGTACACGAGAATTGCAAATTATACAAAGTCGTAACCCTGACCCAGTCATCTTACCAAATTCGTCGATCTGATTTGTGATTTGATGTGATGTGATTTGTTGCCATCGCGTGGGGGCTTAAGAAGTTACGATCGCACGTATAATCATTTTGGAAGTTAGGCAAAGCGCGAAATCGCGAGCGTCCAATCAAAAGCAGCAAACAAACACTGATGCTCTCCTGGAAAATGACAAGGGCAAATTGCTCTTGTTGCTATTAATTTCTTAAATCTCAATTCCCTATATCAGGCCTAAACAAATAATCCCCAATTTGGAATCAAGAACCCAAGATTAATTACACCCATATTTTATTCATAAATGGTATATGAGCTTTGATTTAACATATAATGTGATCTTTAAATTTCTAATTTGACCAATATAGTCTCGAACTTTAACCTAATATGCAGTGTGATCCCTAAACTTAATCCCCGAACTTGAATCAAAATTAGGATCGCATTCTAGTGGTCTCTAAAGTCAAATGTGATACTTGAATTTTTTTTTTGACTAATATAGTTCCCGAACTTTAATTCAATGTATAATATGATCTATGAATTTTTGAAATATTTTCAACTTAATTCCTCAATGTGAATCAATATTTGGATTGCATCCAACATTTTTCTATAATTTAGAGATGATATTAGTCAAATTAAAATTTCGGGGACTACATTACATATTAAGTTAAAGTTCAAATATCATATTAGTTAAATTAAAAATTTTGAGTTTAAATTACACATTAAATAAAATTATTTATGCCATTATCCTTTTTTTTTTTCAAACGAGAAACTTCCCACGCTCCTTTTGCATTAAATTTTCTTCGTCTCCGTTTCCAATTCCAAGCCAATTTCAGGATTTCTGTACGTTAGAGGGCAAACCAAAGAATCCCTTTTTCTCAGGAACGGTGTCTTGTTCCCTCCCTCCCTCTCTCTCTCTCTCCTTTTCAGTTTCGCATCTCTTCATCTCGCCCGTTCATCCCTCTCTTCATTTTCTTCTTTTTCGTCGTTGTTAGTGACACCCATAATCAAGAACTCAAGACCCATCATTGCGTTTTCGTCCGTTACGTTCTCTGGGAGTTTATAAGGGTCTCTGAGATCGTCGTGGGTCGAAAAATCTTTGAAATCTTGTCGTAGCAGCCGGTTCAGGAATAGGCAGACGAGGAATCTTCTTCTGGGTTGCTCCTGAGAAGATCGAATAGGATGGCGAGTACTATTGGGATGATGGACAGTGCCTACTTTGTGGGAAGGAACGAGATTCTGACTTGGATAAACAGTAGGCTTCAGCTCAATCTTTCTCGCATTGAAGAGGTATAATTTTGTATCTCTTTCCATCTAGGATGTTGATACAGCATGTGGGTTGTTTGAATTTGAGTCATTCTGGTTCCGGTAGATTATGGTTTTTCCGCCCATTTTTCACGAATTGATGATGAGATTTTATCCTTCTATAAACTATGGATACGTGTGCGCGTCAGTATCGAAACCCTCCTTTTTGTAGCTGAAAAGAATGAAGTACATCTCGAACATGTCGCTGGAATTTTAAATGAGGCTTCTGTTGAAGTGTTAGATCAAGCCCTTTTTTTTTTTAAAAGATGTCCTCTCTGTTAGCAAGGTGTAAGAGGAAACAAAGTCAATAGTTCAAAAGTTTCAGTTTTCAACCGGGTTATTTTTTGTCTAGGTTCAGAAAAATTTCAAGTAAGCTACCAGCACGAGTCTGTATTTATGCACTGTATGCATTAAATTATGGCTACAGCCATCTAAGCAGAGCCATCGAGAACAATATCGGAAATGGTTCGAAGAAAATTCTAGACAATTCAGCAATTGCAAGCTGAGATCACCATACGTCTGTATGACAAGTTTACATAATTGTGGTGTCGCTGCTAAATTCGAAGGTTTTCTGTAGTGATGTTTTTTTGTTTTTTTTTTCCACTGAAAGTGGATACTGCAACGGTTCATTGATAATGAGATATAGGAATGTTTAGAACTACAAATCAGGTAGAGATTTTTATTGAGAAAGTGTCAATGTTGGTCGAGGTAGGAATGAGGTTACGATGACAGCATCTAATTATTCTGTCGTCTATCGATTTCTATGGGCAAGTCCTAGAGTCTTAGGCATAGCCTAAGTAAAAATGATGCTACTTAAATGCTTACTTGTGACTGCAATTTCAGGGAAGTCATGTCAATCCAATCTGATGCAGCAAAGTGCCTTAATAATTATCTCGAATGCATCAAACTATAAAACATTGCACTTTCTGTGGCGACTTTTCGAATAAAACCGAAACAATTCATTCTATCGATGACACGCTTAAGAATTTACTTCGGTTATATATTTTGTAAGTAATTCCATTTACTAGTTTGAATTTCCTCTACAACAGAACATCAGTCCTTGTTTCTTCGTCGGAAGAATATCAGCGATTGTTCTCATTAATGAATTGGTGCATCCTATTATTTCCTTTCAAGCTGGTTGAAATGCTTTTGATGCAACCTATCTTGACAGGCTGCATCTGGCGCGGTCCAATGCCAATTGATGGACATGACCTATCCAGGAGTAGTTCCCATGCACAAGGTAACAGCACAATGCAACCAAATATAAATTCCGTTTCCTCTTTAGGTTATATTCTGTTTCGTAGAATAGCTCTCCCCATCCTGACTTGATTATACTGTTTCGCAGGTGAATTTTGATGCAAAGACAGAGTATGATATGATTCAAAATTACAAGGTTCTGCAGGACTCATTTAACAAGTTGAAGATTGACAAGGTAATATGTGATATTCTCATTGGATTGCGGATTCTTTTAATGTTAAAGCTTTGGTACGCTTTTACAATGCATCGAGAACATAATTCTGATAAATTTGGGAAAGGTAACTCAGATGTTAGTTCATTTGTGTGCTTCTGATCCGTGACCACCTCTTGACCTGCTGTGTAAATGGTTGCATCGAACACTTAGCTCTAAAGAATTTTTTGTAGTGCAGTTGAGTGATTTTGGCTCATTTCCTGTCAGATAACTTCAAAGCTAGAAGACCAGCTAAATGGTTTTTCCCTGCCAGGGTTAGCAAAAACTCTGTTAAGAACCTAAGGTTCATAGACAACTGTCTCAATTTGAAGTTCATTCTGTATAAGTCAGTTGCATTTCAATACGTGTAAATGGTGAACTAACTAGTCTTCCAATTGTGTGGCATTGTTACGGTTTGAGTACTTTGTTTGAAGCCTGAACTGGATTAATGTCTGTTTTGGTATGTGAAATAAGTGCATTCAACTTGCAGCCACATATTTGCGGAAATTGAGAGGAGGCAACATCTGTAATATAGCTAGCTCACTGTGCTTGACCATCATACGTTAAACAGGGACCACCAATTCAGATCTGTTATTCTAATCTGTGGCGTTCTTAGCAGCATATTGAAGTCAACAGGCTTGTCAAAGGCCGACCCCTGGACAATTTGGAGTTTCTACAATGGTTGAAGCGCTACTGTGATGCTGTCAATGGTGGCATTATGAATGAGTATGCAACTCCCTGTTTAACTATGGCTGCATGCATGCTTCCTTCCAGACAACGTTTTTCTTTGTTTAAATTTTTGGATGGTATTTCTTGATAAGAATCCCTTTTTGTCTCACCTCGGCAGAAACTACAATCCTGTGGAAAGACGCACTAAGGGTGGCAGGGAAAGAGTTCCTAAGACTTTGCAGAAGAATTCAAAATCACTGCAAGCAAACAATACTTGCAACATAAGCTCTACGGATACAGGTGGCGTCACTAAAGCTTCTGGTGAGCTTTACAGAATTTCCATAGCTGTCATAACTCTCTCTCTCTACACCCTACTTGACAATCATATAGTGATGAGTTAATTATAAATTTGTAGGGCCTCATCAAGGAAGGATGAATGAAACAGTAGGTGCAGCTGATTCTTTTGGGGAAATTCAGGCTCTGTTGAAGGAGGTAACCGAATTAGGATTGAGGAAGTCTATCATATTAGATGTAGTCTGATCATGCCTATACATGCTATTACATAGTGTACAACCTCTCTCTCTCTCTCTCTCTCTCTCTCTCTCTCTCTCTCACAAGATGCACACGCACTTGTATACATGCATGCTTCACATGGAGTCTGTTCAGGGTTTTTTTATTGATGATTGATTTACATTCCATATTCTTCTTATGTTTCAAAGGATTTCCGGGGATACATCTTTGTTTTTGTCTGCTTATCTGGGTAGATCGTCATTTTTAGATTCATTCTTCGTATATTCATCTTTAGTATGTACATTTCACAGGTTACAGATCTCAAGCTATCTGTGAATTTTTTGGAAAAAGAACGGGACTTTTACTTTGCAAAATTGCGAGATATAGAGATACTTTGTCAGGCTCCCGAATTCGAGGATATCCCTGTAAGAGATCCAAGAACCCGTTCATTTATACTGATGCAATGTTCACATCCGTTTCATACTCTGTCATTGTACTTTGATGGTTGATGGCGCATCTCACCATTCTTTTCTCTAATGGAGGTCGTTGTGTGTGAATTCCGATACAGATGTCAATAGCTGTGAAGAAGATACTCTACGCTGCCGATGCAAAGGAATCGGCTCTCGAAGAAGCTCAGGAATACATGCGCAGATCCAGTCAAGACGGAACTGAGTGATGTCTTAATAGTTACAGGACTAGGATACCTTTCACCATGTTGGAACATGCAGTTTAATCTGGACATTGTACTTCTTCAGACATTGCATGTGCTATGAGAATAAACTGCAAGTGGATAATGAACATCCCTTTTAAGAGCCTAACCCCATAACAAGTGTTGCAGTGATTCACGGCGAAGTAAAACAATGACTTGAAGTTTCGAAATCACGAGTTTGGGCAAAACTTTCTGACTACATTTTCTGCAAACAACTCCCCCTGGTTTGGTTTAAAGGCATTACAAAGTATAGCTTGTTCAATGATGTCAATAATATTCTGGAGTTGAATGGATTATAGATAAAGCCACAATGATAACAGCAGAAAGAAGCTGGATTGCAAATTGTCAGAAAGTGTAGCTAGTAAATTAGGAATATGAAGATTGTCTTTAAAGAGGAAAGGTTTCCAAAGAAACATTACATTCAATTTAAGTCCCAAATCACATTCAACAATCCTATGATGCCTATCACAGCTTCAGCTTCCAAGAAAAGCTTACAAGAAGATGAGATCATGTATTGCATGCTCAAAAGTATCAGCCTGATCCTATCCATATTCATTTGATAAAGTGAAATGCCGGGTCACATAAGGTGAGAGGAATTGGTTGACATGGACAAGAGGTGAAAATAAAGCAACACAACTTTCGAACCTCGAGTACATCATATTTTATCTGAAGGATTTACACTATTACATGCCCTAAATACAAGGAAGCACAAGAACCGTAGCAACAACTGCAATGGTAGAACTACTGCGAATAACACAAGGGTGCATCTACATTCTCATCGGAAAGCAGAAAGCCAGTGAAATCCAGTACTGCAACACAACAGCTCGTGACATTGTACATCTCTGTTAGTAGGCATCACCAACTGTAGAACTTGAAGTATAACATTATGAATAACGATAGTCCTCATCAAATACTGTGCTAGTCCCAGACTTATGAGCCTGCATGGACAGAGAGAAGAAATTAAGCAGCTTCATAGCTATCCCGAGATTTTCTTTTTCCAAAATCAGATTATGAAACACAAATCCTCAACTAATTTGGTGCTCCGGTGGCAGTCAACCAGAGAGACAGGAGAGATCGCATCAAGAACTCTGTTTACTCCTCAGAATCTAGCTAGGGTCTTACCCTGTGGATCAGATTTTCAAACTGCCCAGTTCCATGCTCTTCGATATACTTCTCCGCAGCGGTCAAAATGTCATCTGGCTCCTTAAAGAGATCCTTCTTCCTTGGGACATACCAGATGTTAATAGTCTGAGGGTTGACAAGGACGGGCCGCACAAGATGTTCATATACATATGCAGCACCGCTGAAGTATGGTATGACCAACCAGCACATCAAAATCAACCTCGCATAATGCCATATGGGGATCCTGCAAAAGACTCGAGAATCTGTAAAGAAGTAAAGGCCATAATAGCTATGCAAAAATATGTCCTAGACATGTAGCACGTGTCTTCTGTCCACTACGAAATTCTCCATGGAACTGCAAGTCCGTAATACAATCAGGAAAGGCTGAGGGAACAATATAGATCATATCCTAATATTTAACAGGACATTAATAAACACAGCCTTGATTTGGAGAGTAACGGGCCCTGACAACATAAGGAGAATAATGCTTGCTGTTGGTGATCACTGTTTTATTCTACAACCTTCACAGAGATTTTAATTCGAGTAACACTAACCACACCATCATTCTCAATCTTCATCTGTTTTTACAAATGTCACTATGCTAATGAAGTAAGAGGCTGATGATACCCATCTCAAGACTGAAGCAACCAACCGAGCACATCCAAAGGTAGAATAGTCCTATATCTAAAGCATTTTACGACAGTATGACCTAGAAGACTCTGACAAAAGCTTCTAATACCAGGGGATTGCTATGAACCATGTCACATCCATTTAGCTGCTGGTATTTACGACATCCCATTCTCAGCTGTTTGTGCTTCCAACTCAATCAAGAAAGCTAAATGGCCAACAGGCCTTGGAAGTATATTGCAGGCTATAAGAGAAGGTCAACCTACCCTGATCATGAGGGTCTAAGATGATGTGCACTGAATACAGCACTTGCCACATGATACTCAAAAACCATCTTGACATTTTTTTTAAACAGCGATTTATGTGACTGCCGTGCAATAGCAACACATTGCAAACTGCAATGACAACTTCATGGATAGCAAAAGGCATCCACAGCGAAATGCAGTTTACCATTCGAGCAGTTTGTTAAAGGTGAGCTCAAAGAGAGTAATAAGGGAATACAGAACCCAATAGGTAAGCCACTGCTGATCATCTATAGGAGATTTAGTCTCAATTGCCCTGATGGAGGCATACCTGTAAGCAAAAATGATTTTAATGAGCTACAAAATTAACTAGGAACTGAACCAGAATATCAAAGTAAATACGAAAGGACAAGCTAAAATTTCAGTTGATATGACCAGAAATAGACTTACAGAGGATACACAAGACTGATAAACGGCCTGAAACAAACAAAATGGATCCCGAATTAGTTCACCCCATTAACTATAAAACGCATAAAAAACTTCAACTTCAACAGATTCTAAGATGCCCTTTTAGCTCTATACACCAATTATCAACTTCAAGAGATTCCAAGTAAAGCCCTCTAGCTCTGCACACCAAATTACCATATCTAGCTCATGTAACAACACGAAACCTAATCGCTTTTTTTCCAAGAATTTTGGTTTCTCCAGGAGAAGATCGGAGAAGAATTAGTGGGCAAAGCGAACAAAGGGAAAAGAAGGCGTACCCAGCAAGAACATCAAAGTTTTTCAGCACCACCTTGAGAAAGCTTCCAACTCCCGATCCCATTACTCTCTTTCAAATGCGCGTCTTCCCCAGTCTTCTTCTTCTAATTATAGCCCTTGCGTGTTGCAGAAGAGAGAGAGAGAGTGTGTAGAATTATAGGGTTTCAGGTAGAAATTAGTTCCAGAGAGAGAGGGAGAGAGAGAGGGAGGGGAGAATAAGAGCTTTAAGAAAAGCAAGGAACAAAAGCAGAAGAAAACAAACACATGGAAGTTTGCCAAAGGCGGATCGCACGAATTCATTCGCTACAATGCCACGGGGTTCAGTTGAGCTCATTCATTCCACCAATTGCGACGCGCCACGCAGGAAAATCACATTGACTTCGACTTTGGTGGCTTCGGACAGTGGGTTTGGTTGCCGGGCCACGGTGCATCCTAAACCATCGGATCTTGTGAGGCGGTGGGTTGGGTTGGGTGCAACTAGAGATGTCCATTTGGGCCCGTGGGCCCGGAACCGGCCCGTTGACCGGGCCCACGGGCCCAAACCGGAACCGGCGGTTCCGGGCCGGTTCCAACCCGGCCCTTAAAAAAAAGGCCCCCTTGGGATGGGCCCCCCGCCTGGCCCGAAAGAGCCGTTGGCTCTTACGCCTACAGGCCGTTGATTATTTTTTTTTAAAAAAAAAATTCAGAATTTTTTTTTTATAAATACATATCCTTCCTCTTTCATTTTTCTCACAAATCCTCCCAACAATTCTATCAAATTCTCTCACATTCTCTCAAATTCTCAATTCTCCGAATCCCGCCTCAATTTTCTCAAAAATGACAAAGTGGAGCAGAAATCTTGAAAGGGTAAGATGACGATGGGAGATTCCGAATATCCTATTCCCGGATGTGATCCCCGTGAGTATGCATGTTGGGAAGACGATGACGACAATATCAACGTTGTTCCCATTTCGAACGTCGAGCACGTCCCAACACAAGAAAGTCTTCATCCGCCTACTCGTGCCGAAGAAACGTCGACGGCAAATGAGCCGGAACGGAAAGGCCGAGAGAGTACATCCGACTTGTGGCGACACTTGACAAGGTATATGACGAAAGTGAAGGTAAGTATAATGTAAATTGTAAATATTGTCCCCAAACATATAAATTTAGCAAAGGAGATGGCTATGGAACATTCCGTCGGATCGACGAAAAAACATCCAACGCAAGCGGGGATCGACACTAGACAACAACAAATTTCCGGTACGCCAATCCTAATACTCATCCTTTATTCCGTTACACCGATGCACTTTATAAACAAACATTAGCCGAATATGTTGCCCTTGATCATGCTCCATTTACTACTTGGTGAAAATTTTAATATGAAATATTTGATAAATACTTGCGTTGGTTCCGCAAGCACTAACTATTCCCGTAAGTACTCTTAAACGCGAACTTTTGCATCTTTATAAAAAACAAAAAAAAGTTTAGCAAAATTTTTTAGAATTCAATGGACGTGTGCATTTAGGTAGTGATATTTGGAGTGATCCTTGGCAAATTCATTCTTATATGGGTATTACGTGTCATTGGATAGGTGATGATTGGACTATTCAAAAAAGACTTCTTGCATTTCGAGTTTTTGATGAAAAACATTCGGCTCATAATATTTATAGAATAATTAAACAAGTTTTAGAAGAATATTATTTGATAAATAAAGTTTTTTCAATTGGTTTTGATAATGCGGCCGCAAAATACCGCTTCCATTCCCGAATTAGAAAATATTTGCAAACCTTCTTTTGGGGGACAATTTTTTCACATTAGATGTGCTTGCCATGTTTTTAAATTTATGTGTACAAGATGGTTTACGAACTCTCGAGTTTTCTCTCGCCCCAATAAAGGGCGCAATTAAATATTTATGGAGTCGTGCCCATTTTATGAAAGCATGGGGAAAATTTTGTAAACAACATGGGAGAAGGGCAAAAAGGTTTCCAAAAGATATTCCGACTCGTTGGAATTCTACGTATGAGTTGCTTCGTCAAACTTTTTGATTACAAAGATTTATTATGTACGTTTATGTCGCAAAATATTCCCGAAATTACTTTACTTCCGCAACATTGGGACGTTTGCAAAAAAAATTTAGATTTTTTGAAAATTTTTAATGATGCTACTAATGCTTTATCTGGTATTTATTATCCTACTACGCATTTATTTTTAATAGAATGTGTTAATATTGGTAGTGTTTTTAATGTATATGAAAAAGATAATGAATTAGCTCAAACTATTTCAAGAATGCGAGAAAAATGGTTGCATTATTATTTCAAAATTCCTCTTGTCTATTTAGTTGGTATTGTTTTTGATCCACGTATTAAATTAGATGGTTTACTAGATTATTTGAATGTGTATTATTATGATTGTTTACATTTGGAAGATATGATAGATGTTTCAATTGTACAAAGAGATGTTAGAGAATCTATAGTAGCATTACATGGAGAATTTTGTAATAGATATGGTTTAAATGATGGTGGATCTTTACCATCTACTGCCTCGAAAAAACGAAACCGTAGTTCACTTGGTAGAGGTTATGATATGCTCAAGAGTAGACAAAAAAAAAACATAAAGGGGCAACGGGTAGTATTTATGAAATAGAAAAATATTTCACCACTCAATTTGAGTTTCGTAATACGTAAAATATTACGATTTTCAAATCCCGGAGTTGTGGCGAGTCACTCAACCGACTACCCAGTGCTCGCGCTCATCGCTCGCCGGATATTAGCAACCTCATCTTCAACGGTTGCGGTTGAACAAGCATTTAGTCTTGGAGGATTAGTTTTGGACTCTCGCGTTCAAGATTAAGTCCGAGTCTGTGGAAGCTCAAGCTTGTGTCGACGATTAGACGAAAGCCAGATTTTGACACCAAGAATTGGATCGAGAACACGAATTCTTTAGCGAGGATTGTGGAGATACCACCGGCACGGGTACCACAACAGGTAGCGACGATTGACGATGAGGTAAGTTGGGGTTATCAAAGGTAAAAGAACTACATGGGCTTTGATTCTTCTATCCCCAAAAAGATATGTAGGCGTTTAATGATAATTCATTAAGTTCAAGCCCATTCCTCCTTTCTCTTTTTTTTTCCCAAATTTTATTACAATATACAATTTGATTATAATTTATAATTTATTATATTTATTTTATTATTTATTAGTTTAAAAATTAAATTTAAAAAACGGAACCGGAATCGGCCTGAACCGCCGGAACCGGCGGTTCGAAACCGGACCCGCCGGAACCGGAACTGGCCCCTAAAAGGGCCGGTTCCTGAACCGAAACCGGCGGTTCCGGGGAACCGCCCTTCTCTAGGTGCAACCGTGCAACCAATGTGGAGGAAGATTCTAGGAAAACGACCCTGGTCCCTGTCAAAACCACGAAAGTGCCACTTCTCGTGCCTTCTATTATGTACGGACTCTGTCTGGTGTCGTCTTCCTCCGAGCGAGCGCGTACGTGGTTTCCGTCCCCAGGCCCACACCAGAGGTACGGACGCAATAATAATTTATTTGTGATTACTGAATTTTCTTCGATAATTTACATTTTCTACTCTTTTGCTTTGATTTGCTCAGCTTTGCTCGACTGAGCTATCGTTATTGACTTGCCTACGTGAACTGAATTGAGTTGAAACTTGAAACCAACTGTTTTGCGGAGCTTTTAAGTCTAAGTGAGGTGGAACAGAGTACGCCATGAATCCAGAAAACTAATCGAGTTATCAAAATCTAAGTAACACCGATATCGACACGACATATCGACACGTCATTTCTTGAGAAATAGAGAATGTCGACATATTGAGATGCGTTTTATAGTCACGATTGATTTTTCTTGCTTAGTGGGCGTATTAATTTCGGGGTAATTGGATATATGACTTAAACATATATATATTTTAATCTCTCTTTTTTTTAAATACTTAAAAATTGACTTCGTGCGAATCGAAACGGTGCTTGTTTCAATTCTACATATTGATTATTTTGAACCCAAAGAAAACTTTTTAGTGGCATAGTCACGTTATGTAGAATATCTTCACTCTCATATTTATATACAAATCTATAAAGTATAACAAGGTAAGATGCCCGTGAGGTGTCATTATAGGATGAACCAAATCCTCATTGATTTGGATTTTTCCATTAGAGGAGACTTGTACTTGTTCTGCCGTGCCACCTGTAAATACTCCGTCAATATGAAAAGTTCTTAATGTTAGTTAAGTCCCCGATTCGTATCGCTAGCATGTCTAAAGCGCCGATCACGTGTTGGTCGCTACAAAAGCGGAGAGAAAACATTTCAAAGTTTGAAATTTTTACCCTTATCCATCATCATCCATGTACAAACTGCCGATCCAAGACGCTAAGGGGGAGAAAGCTAAAGGAGCAAATTCAAGAATACAATGGTACAGATTCTCAAAAGTCTAAAACCGAGTTTTACATGCCATCATCAGGGCCATTTTCCCTATTGCTGCAAACATTATTGCCACCACTAATTGGGAGTCCATTCCTCCTGGCGGTTTGGTCGCCGAGGAGCTGCGATGGCCATGAATCTGCAGGCGTGGGGTATCTTGGGTGCGGTTTACTCACATGTGGAGGGGCATGCACGGGATATGACGAGAGATCGGGTTGAAGGGGGACGATGATCACAGCATGTGTTTGCTGCAACGGAGGTTCTGCAGCAGTCAACCCTGTAGTCTCTCCAGGATAACTTGCCATCGCTGCAGGCTGGGCACATTCAGGAGGAGGTGCATTCAGATCAGGCTTAGACTTGGCTACCCGGGCTGTTAGCTCACTCTGCAATTTCTCTATTTGGGCTTCTAAGGCAGAATTCTCCTCTTTCAGCTCATTCTTCTCGACAGTCACCTGAACCCAGCATTTCACAAGAGTTATCGCCCCTAGAAATTTAAAACAAACTGATGCCAAATGAAACATCAAGAAACTTTCAGTTTGATTATCACATAGAAGAGTGAAATGGTCAAGTGACAGGAACTCCAAAGCAAAGTCCTAAACTCATATTGGGTGTCTTAAAAGAAAAAATTGACATACAGAAACTAACAGGTACAAATTTTTTTCCTTCTTTAGAGGAAATAAGTATCAAAATGATGGGCAAAGGACATGAGACTGAGAGTGGTTGACACCAAACTTTACAAGCCTACATTTCGGGAACAGCAGACATGCCCAAACATCAGCATCAAAAGACATACGATATGAGTTAGTACTTACATAGCGAGACTCAGATAAGAGAGCAACGTTCTCCTTTTTAAGACCCTCAATTTGGCCAAATATTTCTTTCAACAGGCGAGCAGCTTCGCACAGTATAGAGGCCTTGCCACTGTTCTGCTGGTTCAATTCTGGGCAAGAAATTTACCACAATGATGTCAAATCCAAATGGAGCGATTTGATGTACTCATCAGACCAATAGTGTCTGAGCAGATAAACTGGACAGGAGAGAGCATCTAGCTATAATGTGAAGCAGATGATTTCATCCACTAAACAAGATGATAATTACCGAGTGCACTTGCCAAATCTTGGAAAAGCTCATTCAAATGCTCACGCTTTTGTTTCTCCCGCTCGGCTTTGTGAACTCTTTTTGGTACTTTACCTTGATTCTTTTTGCAAGGAGATGACCTGCAAAAGCAAAATAAAAATTTGTGAGACCACAAAGCATAGAATCGAAATGATTTGAAACAGGGCATGTCCATGCCATGCCAAGAAAATGAATAGCATGAGAATTTGAAACAGAGCATACGATCGAAATGATTTGAAACATTGTCTGAAGCAATAAGGACCAATCAGTAAAACAAGCACTTATCTTTTTGGCTCCCCGGCCCTGTTCCCCAAGTCCTAACCCCACCTCCCTATTCCTAAATGGAAATGTGGCACGTAAAACATGCACTAGACAGAGCAGAAAGTTGACCCTGCGGGTACCATGCTAGAGTTGAAGAAAACAAAATGAACGGTCCTTACAGGACAATCAGGTTGATCTTCCATCAAGGATTACCAATTTCTAGTAAAAATGTGTGAGCCAGTTAGACTTATCGTCTACAAAGAAAACATTAATATGACAAGCAGCTTTTTAAGCTATACCCAGCCTCGGAGTTAAGCTAAGATAGAATCGACACGCCAACACTGAAGGGAATATAGAAAACCAAGACATGTACCACTTCTGCACTTCACCATAAAAAATCCAAAATCAAGAGATAATTGTCAATTACTGGTTTAGATTCAGGTATTCCCAAACTTCTCAAAGACCAATTCCCATGTAAAGCAGCATATCTGTAATAAAACAAGCAACTAATAAATTAAGCCTATACGCAGCATATCTCAACTGACACTAACTTGACCATATGATTATACTGGTGAATCAATTCAGCTAACAGAAGCCTACGGCTCCATTAAGCTTATTCACTATGCGGATCGAATGATATTTTGAACCATTCAGCTTATGTTCCTTATGTCTGACACAAGCAAAAAAACCTTGTCAATCTCATCAACTACGACTCACAGGCTCCCATTCTTATTTGAAGTTAATAAGCCAAAGTACAGAAACCATCATGCATATCGACACTTGTTCTCGGTCAAATCACTTCTTTCTCGATATGGTCATGATGTTGAGCGAAACTGCATGGCACTATCAAAAGAAGGATTTTTCAAGGCGAGGTAACAAATTAGTACACTGTGATAAGTGGAGTGATCATGTCAAGATAAACTAAAAACAACATTCCAAAGATGGACAAAAGAAACTGAAATATCTAAGTTTCCATGAGCCACATTCTTCAAATGATCATCCCCAAAAGTGCTACTTTCAGTCAATTTCTAGTGACAAACGACAGCAGGCTCATAAATACATCCTCATCTGCACAACTCACGGTTCATATGCGTGATTACGTGCATTACGAATAGCGATTACACATGGCATGGACTACAAGAACTCAGAGGTACACAGCAGTCACTCCAACTGCGATCAACTAAAACAGCCAAACGGAAACTAACCTTCCTGCTGATAGTGATGCCTCCACCACCACGTTGGTATTGTCGCCGGACGAAGTGCTCGCCTCCGAAACCATGGTTGTTGCTATGCAAACGCAAATCACTGAAGAAACTAAACGAGGCCGATCAAACTTCTTCTCCATATGGAAAACAGTACGCGACCAATCGCCAATTTCAAAACTAATCTACAAAATTTGACCTCCTCCTGCTACCAAACACAAACTATCCAGGTCCTATAGTACAGAACTCAATCATTCATTCACAAACCAGGGAAAAAAAGAAGTGATCTTTCGACCAGAACCGAATCAGGAAACTATCAAATTAAATCCCCAGATAAACAAGGTACCACAAAGTAACAAAATCAAGCCTGGCAAGACACGAAAATCAAGAATAACAGCAACCAGAGCAAGAAAAAAGAGCTCAACAAGCAAACCAGAGATTGAAATCAAACCAAACTAAAACTGCTGATGGAGAGAAACAGCGTGATTGATCTACCTGGAGAAAAGGGGCAGATTGCCAGGCGACAATCAATCGACGAATTGGGACAAGTGGGCACAAAATAAAAATAAAAAATTTCTAGGATTCTAGGGTTAGAGAGGGAGAGGGCATATGATTGAAGGAGCACGTATGAGAGAGAGAGAGAGAGAGAAAGAGACACGGACACAGGAAGGAGCGTGGCGACCACCTGCTGATACTAAGCATAGAATCATGTCCTCTCCTCTCTCCACGTGCCCACCTCTTCCCTTTTGTCTCTCCCTCCTCCCCCCCTCGTTGCATTCAACCCCCAAATCAGTAAATCAAATTCTTGAAATTACAGTTTCTTGGAAAATGGGTAACAGGGGAAATCCACGGAATTGACCAAATTAGCGCTAAAGTCAGTCCAAAATGTTAGCTTTGGCTGCGGATTTTGGCAAAAATTCCGAGAATTAAAGGAGGAGGAGAAGAGTCAAAGCGGGGAGGGGAGGGGAGGGGGCAGAGGAGGCGTGTGGCGTTCACGAGCAGGAGGGATGGAGTGACCGAGGAACGAGGATGATGTCGAGCTCTCACCGTTGTCTGGCCCACTCGAAGCGTGTGCCCTCCACGCTCCCAAGCCTCGTAACCGTCCCATCCTTTGCATCTCCCACGCAAAGAGGAGGTTGTAAGAAACTCTCTGACCTTCAAATCTTCTCCCTCCTTGCTTTTTAGATCTTGAACGAGGAAAAATCACCTTTGAATCATTGAACCTTACTTCGATTGGGACATACTTTTTTTATCGCTAAAAATTCGATAAATCGTTTTAAAAATAAGCACAAATCAAGATTAGAGTTATTATCCGTCAATAATTTCGGTGATTATTTCTTCCGGCAATAAGAGCGTATACATATTTAACGAGCCCAAGGGAACGAAAAATTCCAATCTTCAAGATATATATAATGAGTTCATGACATAACATGTGACGCTTAAATTATTGGATCGTCGAATTGGATAGATGTTACATCGCCTATTTCCTTGTGCGAAAGCGGTGTCGCATTAGGGCAAGACATTTCGCCGATTCTTGTGAAACTTCTTGGTTTTCCTCTGACGACGCCACCGTTTACATCGGGAAAAGTCAAGAGATTAGTGTGTTATCACTTTGCAACCGTGGTTATCGAAATATTAGTCGTGTAGTAATATTTTGCCGAGTGAATAATGATATGTATTGAACATTTATGCTACGGCCTTTTTGCTAGAGACAAGCTACCTATATGAATATGCATTTAAGATTCCGAGAAAAGACAAAGGTTTTACTGTCTCGGACTAAGCCCTCCTAACGATGATCCATTCCAAAGTGGATCAAAACCTTGAATTTTTTGGAATCGTAAACCAAACAAGCAATGTTTGGAACCGGCCAATTCCAAGCCGATTTTTGGTTTCACCTGATGTTAGAGTATGGTTCATTCTCTCTATTGACATAAAGGCACATGAGATCTCATTCCTCGGTGAGAGGATGAGGGTCATAGGAGGCTTTTAGGCGCTAGAGGGTTTTTTATAGTTTAGATCCGCACTTTATTGGTTGTTTGGACTTAAGTCCATGAATAACTATTGAGACTTAGGCCATGAATAGCTGAGTAATCTATATATAATCTTCAATTGTAATTGAGAGTTATAACAACAATGTAGAAAAAATTACCAAAAAATTATAAACCTATTGCAATTAAATCAATTCACTACAAACTTTTTTGGGTCAATTGATCTTAAGCCTTTTATAATTGTGCCAATTTTTTTTTTTTTGCCAATTTGATCTTAAACCTTTTGCAATTATCGCAAAAAAATAATATTTAATACTTTTTTTGAATTTTGAATATTTTTATTTTTTTCCTTTTTCCTTTTTCCCTTTTTTTTTCCTTCTCCTTCTCTCTCTTTCCTCTAGCCAACTGACGCCACACAAAAGAATGGACAAGTCAAAATATTTTAAGACAAACAAAAAAATAAGTTTAGCATTAAATTGGAACAATTACAATAAATTTATGACTTTCTGATAATTTTTTCGAGATTTGAGGTATTAATTACATTGAAATTCTCCCGATGTAGCTTAGTTTAAGGTGTATCGTGATAAACTTGTTTCTTGATTTATCTTTCTTGCATTTAGTCTCAATTTTCTTGTGTTTGTGCACCTAATTCTAACACCTGAGAATTTGGTGAGAGAAAAAAAAACAGTGAAAGCAAATAAAAGGCTAATGCATCGTAGTGCCCATCACGGATAATCAGCACAAAGTATTTAAAAAGAGGGAGAGACTGAGTCGGAGAAAAGATGAAAAATAGAGTGAGGGAGACGGATTGCCAAGCCTTGAGCAACGGAGACAGAGATAAGGCTTTTGCATTGTGACTTTGGTTTTTAACTGCAACCATCTTTTTATACTTAATCTGTATGTGAGAGAGAGTTTTGACACGAAAGAGATGATAGCCGGCTAAGTTTAAGTTTGAAGTAGGAGGTGATTGGTTCTTAGGTTAGGTCGGTTTCACCCTAAAACAGGGAACCATCCCGGTTTTAGGGTTGGACCGATTTGGCAAATTTTCTCTTCTTTGCTCGTTAAAAAAAAAGAAAAGATATGAGAAAAACATATCGATCCCGTCTAAACAATTTGGTTTTGCGCCTGAAATAGGAAACCTCACCGTTTATTTTCGCTTCAAAAAATTTAGAATCAGGAACCGATCAAAACAGGCTAGTCCTATTCGATTCTCGTGCGTACCCCTGCTTTGTGGGGTTTCAACTTTTTCGAAATTTGTGACATTTTCCATTGTACAAAATCTTTAGGTACATACAAACATAAGTAAACTTGTTGGTGAAGTGGTGCAGCGCATGCGCTTAGTTTCATGAGATTATGGGTTTAATTATTCAAGCGTGCGCTGGACTAATTTTTTAGGTAAACTGACCTCTCGCATTTTTAGGTTTTAGGTTCTATCCTAAACAGGTTCGGTTTTCGAATAAAACCGCTCGATTCAGGGTATAAAGACGGGACGCTAACCGATCAAAACCGGTTCCCCATTCCTAGAATAGGGAACCGGCTTTGAACCAGTCGTGCAAGGCCGGTTCGGGTGGAGAGCCTAGCTCTGCAGGCTTGAGAGGACACGAGGTCGAATGATTCTTACATATGATGGACTGTGATCCGCATTCACAACATGCGATATGGCTTGACTAACCGGTTACGAGACTCGCAAGGACAAGAGGTCCAAGTTTGAATAAGGTAAATATAAAGGAAAATGAGCATGAGATAACCATTATCATGAGTTTCTATAGTGGCTGCATTTATTCTTGTTGATGTAGAAGACACCCTTGATAATTATGCTGTGGTGTGTTTAGATCCAAAGCCCGAAGTGCTATTATTTTCTAAAAAAGGATCTAAAAGGGATATTATCTTAAATAAGGACCTGAAGTAATTATGATAGTCTCAAATAAGGGCTCGACTTTCAGGTTGGTCCAAGGCATTTTCGACCTTTTCTTTTTTGAATTTTTGTTCCTTTTCGTTTATTTTTTTTTCAATTTTCATTTTCTCTATTTTTTTCTTTCTTTTTTGTCGATGGCCATTGATGATGCCCAAAGAGGGCTAGGTGAGGGCCACCCTCATCGGCCTCGCCTCGCCTAGGCGCGCCCTCACTTGGGCAAGGCCGATTGCGGGCAAGGGTCCCCTTGCCCAGGCCCTCGCTAGCCACAACCAAGGTTGACCCTTGCCCGCCACTAATTGTTAGGATTCGGCGCATAATCAAGTAGAAATAAAAAGTAAAGCGAGAAAGAGAAATCGAGACACGAGATTTTATTTTGGTTCACCCTTAAATTAGGATTACGTCCAGGAGAGGATGTCACTATAATTTGCACCTCGCACCTCTCGTTACATCACTCAATTATAAACGAAAAAAAGTATACATAGTAGTAGCTATTCATGAGTCCAAACCCAAACTATTAATGAAAAATTATGGGTTTAAATTGTAAAAGCTCTCAAGTGTTCGGGAAGCACTTGCCCCCTTGAGATCCCCATAGGAGCGAATCTTCCGGACTCCCGCCAACTCAGATAGAGCGAAACCCACGTGCTTTCTTGTCGCGGGGAAGTATGAATCACACCCCAACACCCGTCCCTCGCCCGGCCCTTTCCGAGCTCGTCGGCTTATTTGAGACAATAAAGGTTATGTATTTATTTGAGATCGTCATGATCACTTCTTCAAGCCCTTATTCGAAACATTATCCAGTTTAGGTCTTTATTTAAAACAACGACTACTTTATATTCTTATTTGAGAAAGCGATGGCACTTCCAACCTTTATTTGGAATTTTTCCATGAACTTATATTCTATCTCCCATGAGATGATGGGATGATGCCTCGTCAGTTGAGATAGTCCTAACTACATATGAGTAGGCAGTTACTATTATTCACATATGATGGTAGAAGGCTTATGCATTTACTCATATTCGTTTAGTAGGTGCAAATATTCCATACTCTATCTTGAATTCATGTTATTGTATTTGATACCTATCATCTCCTAGAGACCTCATTTGCTAAGTATGACTGTCAACGTCGCCGTCATGAGAAGCAATTAGCCAATAGCAAGTAGTCGTGCAAGAGAGAGGACAGCTAGTGAACATTGAGACATAAAAGTCACTAGCGAAAATTCAAAGGGCATACAATATCTGCAGCAGCCATCACAGCAGTAGCTTCAGCTTCGATCCGCACAAGCGATTGAACGATAAAATAAATTGAACAAAAATAACACCGGATGTAAGTGGCTCGATCGTAGAGACTTACGTTCACGGGAAGAAGCGATAGCGAATTTCACTATAGAATGAGCGATACATAAAGATTACAGCCAAACTCGAGTAATTCAAACACTCTCAATATTTCCCAACCCCAATTACATTCAAAAATACATACGGTGTTTATTCCCTAATTCCTCGCGAAATAGTATCTTGACCTCACAAAAGAATTACATAAATTTAACCTCAAGATTTAATCCGCTTCGACACTTGAATTTTTGATGTAATTCAAGCACTCATATAAGAGCGCTTCAAGACCTCTTCTTCGAAACCCAACTCGCAATAAGCATATATATCAGTCGGCCATGGTCTTCAAGTGCATATTGGATTTCCTATTTTGAGCGTGATACCTACTGGAAATAGGAAAGAATATTTTATTCTTTCTTGGCCCGACTTTCCTTTTCTTGCACGGAACTTCAAGGGCATCAGGAAATCCATATCTCATGCATAGCCAATCTACGGTGAATCCAAGTCTAGATTTGGACTTTCTTCTTTTTGAAACTTGTTGACCGACTTCTGCTCCAACTCAAAGTCCACATAATGTAACTTTTCGACTCTGACACCGAACAAAGAATATGAATATCGATCACATATATTTCCACGTGGACAATTTATAATTCATCTCGGATCGGAGCTTGACTCCTGAATTCAAACTCGAGGTATATTCTAACACGATGTGATGGTGTTTATGCCGAAATTAGTACCGGATCGCAAGCAGAATCGATGTCCAGAACGAAATCTCGTGAACCGTGTAAATTACCCGCGTCTTCAGAGGCTGGAACATATGCTAAAATGATAACAAACCGGAGTTCCGAAGCCAGATTGCTGACAAAGATTCCCTGTTAGCTTGCCAATGGAAACGATAGGCTTCTGCTAAAACGAAGGAGAAACTCAAGCAACGCCCAGTTTCCGAACGGCAACTGCTAGGAACGACCGGAAGACGAATTCAGGGCGGGAGACTGCGAAGAATTGTGCCAGGGGCACGCGGAAAGGAAAGCGAAACGGGGCAAAGCAAGACAACCACAGATGAGGGCAGCTTTCACTCTTGAATGGTTCCAGCAGCACCAGTCCTAGGCATTGCCATTTTCTTCCACGACGGCAGCCGCGGAGATGATTCTGATGCCCTCGGACTTCGTCCTGTTTTCGAGAAGTAAAAAAAAAAATGCTCTCGCGGGTCGCAACAATTACTAACAATTATCAGTTCTATCTAATTATCGACATTTAAAGCAATGACGGTCACTGGAAATTGCAATACTACCCTAAAGGCAAAATACATAAATTCATCTCCCCTTTGTTGCACGTGTCAACACGAGGTCGAGTCCAAACCAGCGTTAGCCTCCTTAATCGTGCCCAATCTAGGACAAAGATCTCCCAAAGTTGATGAACAATCTTACACCATCATGACAATTAAAAGAGAGAGCCAAAAAGGATTTGATGGGGGCCTAAGATATCTACATCAATGATTGGGATTAGTTAGAAAATTTCTAGTCCCGATTGAAGGGGTCCAACATGAAAAAAAATTCCAACTTTAATATTTGAAATAATTATATTCAAAACTTTTTTTATCTCATAAAAAACCTCCGACATTTGTTTTTATTTCAATTCTACCATAAATTTTTATTTTTGTCCCAATTCTACCGATCTAATATTAAAGAAAACCCTCAACTTTAGCATATGTCCCATATTATACCTAAAAAAAAATTTGTCTCATAAAAAATATCAAACTTTTACATTTGTTCCAACTTTATCACCGTTAAACTTCCATCTATAATCACTATTAGTTAATCTTACGTTGTATTTTCACGTCATTAATGAATTACACCTCAACAAAGTTGACATGAAAAAACACGAACTTCTCTTCCGTTTTTTGTTTCCTCTACATATTGTCGGGAGATATATAATCATTCAAGACGGCGCGTTTCATACTATTTTTTTGTACTAGACAAGAATAGCATAGAGATATTCGGATGAACTATCTAAAATGCCGTTATCCCTAAAACCTATTGTTTCTAAATTTCAAAAATTCATTGGTAAGTTCGGCAAGAAAATTCGAGCCACATAGGATTAACTAACGATGATTATGAACAGAAAGTTGACGAAGGTAGAATTTGGATAAAAATAAAAATTAGTGATTTTTTATAAGATAAAAAAAATTTGGATATAATTGAGACAGATGCTTAAAGTTGAAAGATTTTTTTTAGTATTAGGCCAATAGAATTGAGATAAAAGTAAAAGTTCAGGTTTTTATGAGATAAAAAAAGTTTTGGATACAATTGACACAAATGCTAAAATTTTAGATTTGTTTGGGTATTAGGCCTGATTGAAGGCCATCTGAAATAATTCTTATTGATTCCAATTTTTTATTTTTATTTTTTTGGAAATTTTTAATTTGATTTAGACCCTCATGAGAACAAAGGACAAAAATGCTGTCTTGGGTCTTGGCAAAAGGGCCATCTTTAGGGGAGGTGGGGAACCCATTGGGCCCATGGGGTGGGTCTGGGTCGGACCCTGTTGGGATTCACCGTCCAGTCCACCACGTGATGCTCGTGCGCGACTCCATCCATCGCTTCATTCCGGTATTACGACGTCGCACGAAACGCGGCGGAAAAAGCATTTTGCGCATCTATTAGAGTCCACCGAACCACCACTCCGTCAATTTAAACCGGAACGACCCCGCCAATTCTCATAGACTTCCATCAAAAAAAAAAAAAAAATTTCCATGTTTCAAAAAGTCTTTCAAAATCTATTCCTTCAAAAAAAAAGGAAAGAACAAGGAGAAGATCGAAGGGGATTTTGTTTGGGACTAAACAAGATCGAAAAACTCCAGCGCATGGAGTTTTCTTGATCAAAATATAAAAAAAAAAATCGGTGTTAACTCCCTCTAGAACAAAACGGCCCAGGCCCGGCCGGCGGCCGGTCGGGCGGTCCGATTTGCTCACCCCTATCTATTACACGGGGTTATTCCGTCGTTACCGACCCGTCCAATTGCTCACGTGATACACGTCCCGACCGAATTTTATGTTTCGAGTTTTCAAACTATCTATTCCTTTATCGATCGGCTTCGTCAGGTTCCATTAACGTGCGTTTTACAAAAAATAAATCTCAATGTGCACAAACATGGATCGGATTCTTAAACTCATAGGGATTGCTAGCCGCAGGATGTGTTCCGATAGTCATTAACGCCGAGTATGAAATTCTATGCAATTGATTTTTAGATGTGTTCCAATTTCAAAAGCATGATTTAGATTGATTAGCACCGACGATTAGATCGTCATGTGCAGTTCATCGATCGATAAATGGATCTCAAACCCTCACACACTGCGAACTTAACTTTTAATAATCGCATGAAACACGAGCTCTCGGGTTCAACTTTTACTTTGATGCAACCAATTGGCAAACTCTTTCCGAATTCCTCAGCACGGGCGAGGTACATATCTCTCATGTCACTGAATGAACTGGCAGATGGAGTTCGTCTGATGCGCAAAAATTGCACAAAGCACCGTCCGACAGCTATATCGAAAATTAAAATCGTGAAGTCGGGCCACGCGCGTCCGGATTGATCTCGATATTCATGTTTGCCAGTAGTACGACCGAACCGTTCGTTTCAAACGGTCCTTGGCATCACCTCAACTGCGACTTCCTAGTGATGAAAAGAACCAATCGGCTGAGAATCGTGACTTCCGTCGTGTCGTCCGTGTCACATGCGATGGCTATGTGCGCAGAAATCCACATTAAAGTCTCCCTGGCAAAGCCAAGGAAGAAAGAAAAAACTCTGGTCGCAACTTCACCATGCATTCGTGGGAGATTCTGCAGCACATGACACAGAGAGAGACGCAGTCTCGAGAACGGTCATGTCATAATTGAAAGATCATCACCAAGGATCGAGGAATGCTGTGCACCTGCAATTTGATTTCGTCGTAGCTCCTCGCGAGCAAAAGCGGGCATTAAAGAGGGAAAACACGACCCGTTTTGCATTGTTGTTTCGTCCCAAGTTGATTTGAGTTCACGGTTTTTCCTCTGCACACTTTCAGCTAGCGCTCCAAACATTGCGAATCCATTGCTCGATTAGAAAAAAAATATCGCGCATCGCGCCGATAACTCGCCCGTTCTTCCATTGCAAATAGAGAACTTTCATTGAGCAGAACATAACTTATGTATAGATGCGTTCATAAGATTTTATGAAATTGCTATCAACTGTTCTAGAATACGAGGTCTCGAATTTATGCCTTTCCATGTTCCTACTTTGTGTCCATTATCATATTACTTCTACGCTTAAGTCTTGGTCAAAGTCTAGCCTATGGAGAAATGACGGTGCTAGAATATTTAAATATCATTGCTAGCTATTTAAATAGCTTAAGTAACCAAAGTAATGCTTGTTTTGATATTTAAATATTCCGACAGCGATGTAGGGCGATCCAATAAGTGGACAATGTTGACATTATGAGAATTCAGGAGCGAAATCCACTCGAGAGACATTTAGGTCATGCTCCTCCAAATCATTCTGCATTTGGGAACGGCTCGGGATAAGATCAGTTGTAAGAACGATGACTTTCATGGATCATAAATGTTTGTGATTGCGACTCGTGTGGAATCTACGGTCTGTCTAAGTGTAACAAGAACAAGAAATGATTACTCTAAATTTGCAAGCGTTGCAGAGTCACAAGCCTTTCATTCATTTTCTCTACAGGTTGTATCAACAAGTGTTCTCCAAGCACTTGTCAAATCATATGTAATTTGAAGTAATCAAATTTGCAAAAATTGATTTCACAAAACTCAATTACTTATGTTAAACGGATAGATCGAATTAGGTTGAATATGGTTCGACCCATATTGACTTATTTAACCCATTTCGATTCATTTTTATGCAATACAAATCTAACTAATCATACCCGACTTGACCATATTACTAAAAAAATTTTATATTTAATCCAAATATAGCAAAACTTATGAATTATTAAAAAAATATATATATCACTAAAGCATTGCGGACAATTTTTACAAGTATTTTTATTATTTTATTTTATTTTTTCCTTCACCTTTTCATTATTTATTCATTTTTCTTTTTCTTTTTCTTTTTCGCTTTTCCTCAAAGTCTGGCTAAGGTTGCCAGCGGACCCTCGCCCAGATCTGGCAAGGGTTTTGCAGCCGTCGGACTAGTCAAGAAAAAAGAGTAAAAGAAATAAAGAAAAAAGGAAAAGAAAAAGAAAATAAAAAATTAGAAAATAAAAGATCAAAAAATATTTTTATGACTCACTTAAGATATTTTTTTTGTCGAGGACTCACTTAAGAAAGTCATTTATAACCCATTTAAAATTCATTTAAGATCCAGCAAGTTATTTTTTTGGTCGGAAGACCTATTAAGTTGTTAAGTGACTTATTTATGACCTACTTAAATTTATTTACTTTTGTTGTAACTTAAATTTGTTAAGCAGCCTATTTATGACCCGCACTTTCAAATGTGGGTTAAAATATGGATCATTGATCTATTTTGCCATCTCTAAACTTGATGACAATCGGTGCGATGCCAATCGAAAAATTCCCCTCGAAAGGGTTTCGATGACGTGTAATTTTCTCATTGGCTTGCTCCACGCACGCCAAAACAATCATTCCCCTCCCCAAGAACAATTGTGATCGTAAGTAATTAAAGAAAAAAACACCTGACGCCTTTTAATTAATTAAATCCACTAAACGGTTCTCCTTGGGATCTGCCAAATCAGCCTTTTTGCCTTTTCCCACATTTCATTTAGAACTACTAAAAAAAAAAAAAAAAAATTCCGAGCCTTCACACTGAAACGAGAAATGATTCCACCAATTGCCACTTGCCACCTGGCACTGGCAGTTTAAAATTTATTCTCTTTATTAATTAATTAAAGAAAAAAGGTGTAAAAAAGACTCGGGTACATTCAACTCCAGATTCCGCACTCTCTCTCTTTCCTCAGACCCAATCATTCATTGAGCCCATCAAGACCCTGGCCCGCCAAACGAACGGTCCAGATTTAATGACCTGGTAGGCCCTACAACTCCAGCGTAGGGTTCACTGAAACCCACCACTGATCTCCCAAATGGTTACTAGGCAAAAGAAAAATTATTACATAGACTCGTTTTATGGTCTCGATAAAACCGACACGGTCGGTCCAGAAGCGAGACCTCGCGTTCTTTAGTGACCCGGTTCGATTACCGTATAATCAATTCGGTAGCCATAAAACGAGTTTTGTAATTTTTCTGCACAGTCACTTATAATTTCTATCAAGATTGATCAATCAAAGACTAAATTGAGGGGAAAAAAAAAGAGGAGGGATGAGGGAGGAATGATTCACCTGTTTGTCAGTGGCAAATTTGTACATTGGTTAGGGCAATGACCAGCAGCTGGGCCTTCACTACCTGACCAACACCTGGAACTGCTCTCTGTGGGCCCCCTCCCCTTTTCCCGCTCCCTCCGCTCTCCTCAGCCGTCTGATCCTCCTCCTCCTCCTCATCATCGTCATCTTACATCCATCATCCCATTGGGTCATGCTAGGAATCATCAAATCACATTGATCCACAGGACTTATCACAACAACAGTCACATTGATTCACAAGACTCTCTCTCTCTCTCTCTCTCTCCATCCCCTGCATTGAAGTGACACTGTTCCATCTCTTCCCCCTAAGTACTCAAAAGGCCTTGTGGTCCTTCCTCTCCCCAGCAAAAAACACACAGAAGAGAGAGAGAGAGAGAGAAAGAGAGAGAGTTTTTTTCGGTCAGGTAGAGGGGTCTTGCCAAGCAAATTCATACATTTGTACATAGGTGATTTTGACTCATTCGATCCGAAAAACAGAGCATATGTAGATTACAAGCATGATTTGGCGGGGGGCAATTTGCACAAAAAATTAGAATGGGTGCTCAAAAATGGGAAAAAGAAAGAAGACCCAGATCAGAATTTAGCCATAATCCAAAAAGGGAATCCTCCATAATCCACCCTGTTAAAGTGTCTTCTTGCAAGCCCTTGGTAAATCAATCCATATTTAATCCACACAGGGAAAAAATTTGGGATTATGATAATGATGATGATGATGATGATATCAGTGATTTTTTTTTTTTAAAAGAAAAAGTGGGGTGAAAAAAAAGAGAGAGAAGCTCATCCAATTAACGACAACCCAAAAAAACCTCACGTGTGTACAACACATCAATCACACTAGCCCCCCACCAAACTAATCGCCTCCGGGATCTGGGAATGGTGGCTGCCGGTCGTCGTTGCCGCCGCCTCCTCCTCCTCCGCCGACGCCGCCGTGGTGCGAATGAGAACCGCTCGCCGGGGATTCCGACACACCGGCGCTCGATACGGGCCGGTATGGGCTTAGCCCGCCGAGCATGTTGAATTGCCCCTCGGCGGCGGTGGCCCCACCGTGGGCGGCCGAGCCCAAATGCTGACCTGGCAACAGGGCCATGGGCGCGGGGAAGTTCATGAAATGCAGGCCGCTGGACATGGTGCCTCGGTACAAGGCGGCGCTATTGCTGACCGGGGCCGGGAACGTCCACACCGGATCGCCGCTCATGACCTGGTTGTTCGGGTTCGTCACCATCCAGAAGTTCGCCGGGAGATTCCCGTGGCTCGCCGGTAGGACTCCGGAGCTAGACTGCAACAGGTAGCTCCCGACGTGCGACTGAGGATGAGTCTGAGGCTGAGAATTGGACGACAGATCAAGCTCATCGGGCCTTCGCTTCTTGCTCATGCCCTCGTGATCGGCGCTCTCTGATAGCTCCAAATTCGAAGCTTCTCGAAGCTCCTGCTTGGCCTGAAACAGCATCGAGCTCAAATTGCTCGAGGAGCCCTGGAAATTGAGCAGCGTCGGCGTCGATTCATGCGACAGCCCGATCCCGGGGAACAAGGCGGTGTTGCCCCGGCGCTGCGGCGGGAGCGAGAAGTTGGGGCTGAAGTAAGTCGATCGGAGCTGTGACGGAACCGACATGCTTGACCCGGAGCTGCGGAGCGAGATGTTAAGGGAAGTGAAGTTGGCCGGGATGGTGCCCGTACCGGTGGCGGCGATCACGGCGGGCTCCGCCTGCTGGAGGAGCCACTCGATGGTCTCCCCGTCGGACTTGTGGCCGAGCTCCCGGGTGAGCTGGAAGACCCTGGCGGCGCAGAGGGCCGGCATGCGGATGCGCCTCCCCCGGCCGTCGACCTTCGTGTGTCGGTCCTTGGTCGAGGTCCGCTTCGGCGGGGGCTTCTTGGCCGCCGACGCCGCCAGCGGCTGCTGCTGCTGCTGCTGATCCTCGGCGGAGACGATCTGGAGGCTGTTCGAGGTGGAGGACGATCGGTTAGGGTTTGGGGGGCGTCGTCCGAGGACATGGCGAGGGAGGGATAGTTGGAGGTGGAGCAGGGTTGTTCGTCTTCCTTCTTCTCGAGCAATTGGAAGGGGAAGTTGTGTCGCCGGTGGTGGTGGTGGTGGTGGTGGGGGTAGTGGTCGTGATGTTGGTCGTGATCACCTCCTTCCATTATCACATGTAAACCAAGCTCTCTCCGCCCTTCTCTCTCTAACTAACCCTAGTATCTTCTCTCTTCA
Organism: Rhodamnia rubescens; assembly: GCA_021437795.1. Taxonomy (NCBI): domain Eukaryota; kingdom Viridiplantae; phylum Streptophyta; class Magnoliopsida; order Myrtales; family Myrtaceae; genus Rhodamnia; species Rhodamnia rubescens. Next base: position 4,288,320 of record JAILYA010000002.1, on the reverse strand, counting down.
GCAGCCCCTCCTCCTCCACCTTCTTCTTCTTCTTCTTCTTCCCGGAGAGCGACTGAGTCGCAGTGAGCTGTATGAGAGAGAGAGAGAGTGTGTGGAATTGCTTTGCTTTCACAGGCGACTGCGTTAGAGAGAGAGAGATAGAGAGAGAGAGAGAGAGAAGATAAGGAAGAAGAGAGGGGCAAAGCTAAAAAGGGCTTTGAGGGAACAAAAAGATAATGAGTGGGAATTATATGGGTGAGCTTTAAAAAGCTCTTTTGTTTTATTTTTTTCCAATTCCTCCCACCATTGAAAAGATTAATTTTTTTTTCTTGCTTTCTTGCTGTACATTGTTGAGCTTTTATTTCTTCTTCTTCTCTCTCTCTCTCTCTCTCTCTCTAACAAAAATAAAATCCAGTTCACAACTTTTGTCACAACTGCCACCTAGTTCAGTTTTAGGCTTTTGAAGTATAGTCTAGAGTTTTTGACCAAAAAGAAAAAAAAGAAGTATGGCCTAGATACTGACCAGAAAAAAAAGAAAAGTATAGTCTTACATTGTGCGAAATTAGGCTAATCGAATTAGATTGGATCCAATTCGCAAAATTTGAATGTCCAATTGTCGCGTTATCCTCGAATTTTGTGGGATAAAAGCGGACGTCCGATGTATTTTCGATGTTTAAGTTGTGATTAAAGTTATGCGTGCTGATGTAGCGAGTTTTGTTCATTATGATGATGTTGATTTTGTGAGATTTTTTAAATTGATTAAGTGTCATGTTTTTCACTTGATTGTGCCATATCAAGTAAAAAGGGTCTCAACATGTGATTATTCTGTAGCTTACAAGGGTATTATCCGTAAAACATATCTCGTCATTTTTTCGAGTCAACTGCTTAGACTTATCAAGATCCGTTGATTTCACTATCGTCGCTTTGGTAAGATATGCACTAATCAAGATATATAAGCACACATGTTCGGGTGCGTATGTGATGGTCTTAGGCAATAGTTTCGCTTGAAGAATTTTTGTCTTAACTATATATTCTAGTTGACTTATAACTTATCAATTTACGTTTGTAAGTGAATATACCCCCAATTTGGTATATTAATGGACTAGATCTTGGGCTCCCTTTTATAGTCTCATTTGAAAAATTAAAGGGAAATTGTCTAAAAAGTCACGAACTTATTGCACTTTCGCTAATTCAATTCTAAATCTTTTAATTTTAACAATTGAGTCATAAAATTTTTCACATTTTGCTAATGGAGTCCATGCGATCAATTTTGATCGGCAACCGTTGATATGGATGTCGATCGTCATATGTGGAATAATAAGACTGGCATGGATAATTTTAAGTAATATTTTAATTTTTTTAATTTTTTCTTGTTTTATTCTTTTTCCCTTCTTTTCTATTTTCCATTTTCTTTTTTCTCTCCCGGCCATCACCAGGCCTCGTCGACGGCCGCCCTTAGCTACCCTTCCCTAATGAAGGGCTTCCCTCACTCGAGGCCGATGACATTTGACGACCATTAACAAGGCCCGACGATGGTCGGCGCGGGAAAAAAGGGAAAAGAAAAAAGAAAAGGAAAATAAGAAAAATAAAATAATAATAAATAATAATACAAATCTTGAAAAAATATTAGAATATTATGAAAACTTATCTTGACCGCATTGGGTGAGCCACATGGGATGGTCGACATTTACGTCGCCGATTTTCGGCCAAAATTCACTGGATGAACTCAATTGGCAAAATTAAAATGTTTATGATTGAATTAATAAGCGAAATATGTTTAGAACTTTTTGGACAATACTTGTGTAGAGCAATTTATACTCATTAGATTAATTTTTTGAGTGGATATATGTCCAAATAGATTTGTTAATCGACTTGCTCTTTGGTTTTTGCTAGTGATTTCGTTATATGAAGCTATCGAATATATATAGCGCATCTCAATACAAGTGTATCGGATATCTGCTTATCCTTTCCAACTGAGTATCATGCTATTACAATACATTCCTAACACGAGTAGAGGGTGTTTGGTATTGATTGTCATTGTTCAAATGTTGTTGCAATCTTCTTCTTTTTAGGCCACGTTTTGTTCCTTTGGGTATGTTTTTTTTTTTTTTTAGATCGAAAATTTCTTTGGGTATGTGAAGAGGAGGGAAGTGAGAGGTTGCTGGGTTTTACAATTTTTTTTTTTTTTTTTTTTTTTTTTTGTGGTTGGACAGGGCCATTGTGTTCAGACTCCACGTGAGGTGCTCTCTTTTTTTCTATCATTCAATCCATAAAGACAATGGGCATTGGCATTGGGGTGGGGCCCAGTCCCAAGTCAAAAAGATTAAATTTTGAGAGAGAGAGAGAGAGAGGAGGGGCTTGTAAAGGAAAGATTATGAGGTGGGTCCCCTTCCCCATTCAAGTAATCATTCCCTGGTGCCTTTGGCCCTTTGCCTTTTGCTCTGCGTCAAGCTTTGTTGTGGGGATCAGAAAACAGAACAAAAGAAACTAAAGACAGAGAGAAAAGAAAGAGAGAGCCCGCACAAACACAACATCCTTGGGATACCCTAAGCATAGTAGCCATCTCTCAACATTCATGTTGCCCTTTTTCTTTCCTTGGGAATCCTTTGGCTAGATATGGTTGTTGGCTCCCTATTTTTTCCACAGTACGTTCAGGTGTGGGATGGTGTTGTGACTACTGTGTAGAGCATTTTACACGGGGGCACAGATTCTTCGCATCCCGAGCTCGTCGATTTTGACGTGGCGGGTTTGGCCTCCGGCGTGATGTATATGAGACGGCTTGCAGGACGATGGGATGACAGAACGGGGGAATTGGTATCAATGTTGCCTAGCCCAACTAGTATGTTTTTCGAAACATATATCGATTACAAGTATTTGACAACCACCTGTTTATTTGACCATCTTCTTTTTGGAGACATAGACTGTACCATTCATCATACTTCGTATAAAAATTTAATTAAGAAGGAATATATGTCTTGCATGTGGATGATATACATAGCATTAGAGTACCTAGACATTTGTTAGACATAAAAGAGATAAAATCCAAAAACTCGCCAGAAAGTTTGCAAAGGTGTATTTGGAGCCTATTGGGGGTGGTTCCCTTGAGGAATTGTGATGCGGGAGTATCAGGCTTCTATCGATCCTCAAGGTCAACTCTGAACTTGTCGATTTTCCCTTATTCCAACGGTTAAGATCAATTTCGGCTACACTTTAACTCTATGGGTCCAAGTTGAAGACATAAAGTTGTTGATTCAAAGGTCAAGTTGCCGATTTTATGATTGTCAGTCGGTTATCTAGATATCGATTTGCAAGTTCATTGTCGATTCCTCGACTACTAATCCACTACCATGTAACCAAAAACTACTGGATGATTATCTTTGTTGTTTGTTGATATTTCAAGGTATCTATTGAGCTGCCCAGGTTGGTGAACTAATTTAGAGTCTAAGTATAATTACTTGCATTCAGTCAAATGTCGTTAATCCTAATTTTATGAGTTTAAGTATGTTGTAGCCTGTAGGTTTCAAGATAATTCAAGTTTCTAGGCGTTTTTAACGCATATTTTAGTTCATAGGACTTTATTTTGTTTTTTAGTTACCATGTCTTTATTATTTATACAATCCTCATGTCTTTAATGCTTAGTCTATCCGTAGTTTTCCTTTCCCTAGAAAATGAATTCTTCCTTGGTGGTGAGCCAAGAAGAACTATATACTTGGCTGGTGATTTTCTTGTAGGCCCTAGTGTTGTGCTTCTCCTATCCCGAAGTCATATATCATTGGCAGATGGTTCATCTTGTAAGCCTTGATGGTGAACCTCATCAATTTCGATCTTGATCCTTGGCTGTTGGCATGTCCTGTAGGCCTTCATGGTCATCGTATTCTATCCTGCATTTGTATTCATCCTTCGACATCCATCCCACACAATTTGACTTATCTATACTTCCTTCACTCAAAACAACACTTGCCTTGCCTGCACAAGCATTACATTGTCGCTCGATGGGAACATGAGATCGGGGCAAATTGTCTTGCCCCACATGAGGCACGGGGCAAGGACCGGGCAGAGCTTTGCCTGAATGGGTAATGCTTTCGCATAGTTTCAATAGTTCTTCTGTTTCGAGGATAAATTCTCCCTTTTGCGCCTCATAAAAAGAACTCGCAGGTTGATGTATCATTACCCTGATAATATAATAAATGATTCCTCTATCTTGCATGATGAGGTGAGGAGAAGAGATAAAGACGGGGAGCACAATCCCCAACCTCGTCTAGTGCCATTTCTAATTATATACACATCTTGAATAGTCTTTAAATAAAGTTAAGAGGCGGATAATTTACACTTAAACACAGGAACACTCAAAGGATGCTAGCATTACTAACTATCAAAAAGAAAAAGAGAAGATCATAAGCGAATATACTATGTTAATGACCATGAATTGGGGAAAAGAATTCTGTAAAGTTTAAGAACTTAATCATACCAAAGGATGCCTTTTTGCTATTATTCTTGACGCATTCTCAGGATGGTCCTTCAAAGGGGCCATGTTTGAGGCAAGATGCTTATCTGGGTCCTGTCGAAATCAAACATATAGGAGTCTATAAATGACAACCTTTGCAATTTCAAGCATTCTTTTCGATTGATGCTTTGTAGGAGGGAATATGCACTTATGATGTCACACTAACAAGGCGACAGATTACGTGGGAGGCCAAGTTAAATAACCTTTGATCAGTGAGTACTTCGGTGGATTAGTGTCCCCTTTTCGTGTGCTGCGATTTTCATGAGTATGCATGGGGCCCTCATTGTGCTTCTTCTTCTCTGCAAAAGATTCATATCGATCATGGTTTGGCCGGGTTAATACAATTACATCCAAGTCGAGAACCATCTAACTTCGATGTTTAACCTCATGTTCGAGCATATCTGGCTTGGCTTTTGACGAATCGTTATGCCCCCGTTTTGAAATTTCTGCCGAAATTTAAATACGATGGGAAATAATCGAGATGGGTTTCGAGATAGAAAAATTTGAATGGTATTATTTATGTTTAAATTTTGCAATTATTAGAGGAAACATGTAACTAAATATTGATGGAACATATCCATGGGGACACTCTCCTTTCATTTACATGAATTCTACCTTAAGCTATAAAACAGTATGGGGCATGATGGTGGCCAAGGTAATTCTCACTTGAGGCATTGAAAACGACAGTCAAATTGGGGAGTCAATAACTTCGTGCTAATCACTTTCACTCCTACCTTTTCCAATCTTTGGCGCCATCGATAAGTAAAAAACGATCTGCCGTTTTCAACATAATGAAAAAGCAAGTTCATCCGATAGGTAACTTTTCCTGTAAAGGGTATAATTTTTCCCCCCGCCTTTTTTTTTTTTTTTTGCTTCTCCTCCATTATTTTTGGGCTGTCACGTTAGGGTTTGCACATGCACATTGTTTCTCGATGTCGTTGTCAGTGTCGCACGATTGTGGAGGAGAGAGGCTCTGTCCTTGCTCCCCACTTTTGGCCCTAACTGAGCACGAAGAGAACGTCACATTGCATGGTTAAAATAACTGCACGGTCCAATTTAGCTGCTCCATTTACTGCCCGAATAGTTTGAACCTCCACTTTTACCCTCTCCGGACGAAAAATTACCGCCGGAGAATAGGTTTTTAGTTTGAAGCACCTCGGATCCGAGCTCTCGAGACGACCGTGCGAAATACTAGAAAGAGGAATTAGCGGCAAGACGTTGACGGATCTTGAATTACCGCTGTTTCGATAATTCTTACTGATTGAGAGTGTATTGCAATTGGAGAAAATTGTCCAGAAATTTGTAAATCCATTATACCTTGACTAATTTAGTCCTGAATTTTTCGATTTTGCCAATTTGGCCATAAACCTTTTAAGACATTGCCAATTGAGTCCATTTGTCTTGGATCTTTGGTGGTGCCATCTAGGTGGCCGAATACCGACGCAGTATACATGGATAATTTTTTTATAATCTTTTTAAAAATTTGATTTTTTGTTATTTATTTATTTGTCGTTTCTTTTCCTTCCTTTCCTTATTTTTATCAAGTTCGATGAGAGGTGGTGACCCTCGTTGGCCACCTGGACGAGGGTCGCGAAGCCCTTGCCGGTTGAGGGAGGGGGCTGTAGTCCTCCTCCAGTGGCTATTTGAGCAAGGGTCAACCGGTTAGATAAGAAGAAGGAAAGAAAAAAAAAAAGAAAAAAAATGAATTTTAAAAAAAAACCCATGACTTTTTTTACGTCAATACCAGTCGTGTCATATAAAAAGTCCATCATTCAAGTTAGAGATTTTCGGTTAAAATCGATTGGATGGACTCAATTGATAAAGTCTCAAAAGTTTTAAGATTCAATTAAGAAAATCGAAAGGTTGATGGCTGCGTTGATAGAAACAATTTTTCCTTACACTTGCGGGATATTATGCCTTTTCTCATAAATAGATTTTCGAACACGTGGCAAGACCTAATGGGGGAAGTGTGTGTGGATGCTATGTAACAAGTGACAACTTAGAGAGAGAGAGAGAGAGAGAGAGAGAGAGAGAGAGAGAGAGAGAGAGAGAGAGAGAGAGAGAGAGAGGAGCATTTGGTCTGCGGAAAACTACCCCCAATTCATGAGGCGAATGTGGACCATCTTGGCCGAGGCTTGTGGACCAGAAGTTAGTCAATGCCTGCCTTTTCTGAGACCACAAGCTTCAGCTCCCGTATGCCCATTCTGACATCGACATCTTACCTTCCCTCCTTTCTCTTGTACACTCCCTCGTTTTCCCACTTACATATATTCGGACATGAAGCCCAACTAAGTCTTAGGGCATAAGTTGACTCTTGCTCTTGAAGTTTATAATGCACTTAAAAGGGTTCTTGAAACCCTAAACGGGTGAGTTCTTTATAATTGACTCAATTAGATGACAAATGGAGGTTGCTGAAGCATAGAAGTTTATAGCGCTAGGGTTCCTGTCAATTCCTATGTTGACCTCGGACTTCAGGTCTTCTCTTTCGTCAGCCTGTTTCTTGATTTTCTTGGTTCATTTTGGGGGAAGAGAGCGTACTATAAGCTCCATTAATGGCAGGATTGCCGGGAAGAGCTGTCTGTTGGGTGAGTGTATTCCAGATGAGAGAGAGAGAGAGATGGATAGACTGGTACCAACATGCAAGCAAAGATTTCATAAATTGATGACTTTTTGCATTATTGAATCGTCTGAGAGAGCATAGTGAATTGCCCATGAGAAAATAAAGGAAAAGGGAAAATGAAAGAAGGAGTTTGTGGTTCAGCTTGGGTTGCCAGCGAGATAGACCAAGTCCTCCCCTTGTTTCCCCCAGCAATCTGAGTTGTGAACTCTTCATCATGTTTTCTCGTGTCAATCTCTCACTTTAATTTTGATTCAACCGTCTTCGTCTTTTGTCCCTATTTTTGTCTCTGACTCGTAAGTTTGACAGCAATATGATTGATTGTACATTATTGGCTTTGCTTAAAGATGACATATGCTGACATGTATTAACGTTTCGGGTTAATACTACGAGAAATCTCAAATTGATACACTTATGACGAATTTACCCAAAATTAATTTCTTGACCACTAAAAATCATAAACTAAATACATCCGTGACAAATTTACTATCTGTTAGTTTCCGTTCCGTTGGGTTAATAGCACAAAAAATCACAAATCGGTACATCCGAGACAATCGGAGGGTAAAAACCGCAAGTTGATACACCGTCAATTCTTTACGTGTCATCTAACTCAATAATTTGATTGTAAATAACGAAGCTAACGGATGGTGAATTTATCATAAGCATACCGATTTGGGATTTTCGATGGTAAAAAAATTGATTTGGGATATATTTGTCACTTATGTATTAGTTTCGGATTTTTTGTAGTGTTAACCCTCTATTTTCATTACGAAAATGTATCACGTTAGGATCTCTTGCTCAAACCGAATCATGCCATCGTTGTGGAAGATCCTGGATCGTGTGAAATAAGAATAGTACCAAAGGCATCCTCGGTTGGCAGAGAGGGTGGGACCAAGTATTATTGGTTAGTGGCTAGAACAAGATACTGGCCAAACTTAGAGGCTTGAACAAACTTCTTAATGTTCGAAGATCTTTGGGGACTAACCAATTGCTTTACTTTTCGAGAGAAGGTATATATAAGAGGTTATAGATATATAGGGATATCAGTAATTGGGCCCTTTTGCTTTTCATGCAAATATTTGATTTCATAGAGATAATCCACTTTTGAAAATCCTTTTCTTTCACCGCTCCCCTCTCCAACCAGTCGAGTTACTTATATACCTTTCAGTCTTCGTTTGGGCAAGAACATGTAATTAGTTTCATGAGATCAACTCCAAAAACCCAATTAAATGAGATTTTTATTGGGACCCAACTCATGTCGTAGATTAATTAGAGTAGACTTTGTGAGCCTTACATATGGGCCAAAGCTTGACCTTAACCCCATATTCACTACTCGCTAATGCCGAAATGGCACTTTGGAGCTGAAAAAATGGTTTACTTGTCCTTGATTGAAAGAGGAATATCTCCATCATAATTAGGTAGTTCCAATACGACGAAATCTATTTTTGTAACGATTGATGGGTGTCTTTGATTGATCTCGTGTCAATTGCAAAAGATCAAGTGGCCCGACCCGAAAAGCTCAATATCATTAATATATGTAGACTTAGGTGTCGTCCCTTTAATAATTGTTATACGTACTAGATACTTCTTATTGAGGCGGGCTATTTGAGAAAAGTGAAAAACTGAAAACGAAAATATTTTCTTGGAAGTTTCTTAAGAAGTTAAATGTACAAAATTCGCAAAACCAAATGAACCAAAAGAGAAATTACAATGTGCTGGAATTGGCCTTGGTTGGTGCGCACTATAAATACTCGAAACAATATTTAGGCCTCTACTTTACCAACATGGTCAGCTTCAAGAGAAACTGTTGCTGATTGGATCAAACGTCACGTTGAGGGAAATATTTAGGCAGTCGGAATCTTTGATGCCTCCAAATGGAGCTAGGGCTGACGTGACAAAGAACAGAAAACAGCCACAAGAATGGATATTAGCTAGAATAGCCAGCCTCTTGCGTCACATCAACTTCGTTTTTAACTCGGTTTTTTTGCATGGCCCTATGGGGAAATATCCCTTTCATGTAACTCTCATGGCTGTTTAGATATCCTCATTAGGATTATGCTTCTATTTCAAGTGCTCTGAACATGATTTTGGGCTTCTCTTGCTCGATTGGTCTCTATCTCCTATGGATATTTGGTTCCTTTCCAAAGGACGTGTAGGCCCAATAGCTTTATGAGAGAGAGAGAGAGAGAGTTTTAAGTGTAACACGATGTTTTCCATCCATCAAGACCCATTAGCAGGTTGAAAGTATTATCGTGTTCTCTGATAGATGAATTCATGTTACTCGACACATGATAATAATTGCCTTTTGGGTATGAAAAAGTCGGGTTTCGAGAACATCCGAAAGTTTCGCATGTGATAAGATGTTTTCCATTCACCAAAACCCTAAAGTATTACCGTATTCTGAGAGATGAATTCATGCTACTTGACACACGATAAGAATTACCTCCACACATGAAAAAGCCAGGTTTTGAGTACTTAAGGAAGTTTTCGCAAGTACAACCATGTGCTAATTTTCCCCCTCAAAGGAACACTATTCAATGTTTGCGACTTGTGAGATGTTTCTCTCCATACATACATACATACATACATACAAAAAATATTATTTTTAAAATAAAACAATCATGGATACTGTTATGGCCATTTGTCATACCATGTTTGACACCTGGATAACGTTGGTGATATCTTTTTCACCATTGCTATGACATGCTAGAGATCCAAGTCATGTTCATGGCATTGACTTGTTTTGAATCACATCACGAATTTGCGCATGAGACTAAGCTCGTTTAAATTCGCAACATATGTTACACAAATATTTATAAGAAAAAAAATATACCATGCATTTCCTATGTTAACCTATGCAACTTTAGTTTTGTAATTATCTTCATATTAATCGATTAGAATTATAATGTTCTCACACCGAGAAAGAGGTGCGAAAACATAGGCATCGGACATCCACGTAGGAGAACAGGGTCGGTCATCTTCAATGATCCTTGGTTTGACGTTTATTTTCTGGGGTCCACTTCTGCAAGTTGCAAACTCCCGCATAGAATATCAATATCTTATCCAAACAAAGTTAGGGACAGCCAATGAGAACACGCCACGTAATCATGGTCCTGGAACCCCAAGAGACTTGGGGATGACTTCAAGGGCGATCGGTTCCGGGACCGATTCACAGAAGTGCCTAGAGCCGAGGAGTTTAGCGAAACCGATGGCATGTGCATGAAACATATATGAACACCTTTTTCATATCCTGCTGCAATTAAAGTGGATGTACTCTTTTGCATCACAACCACAACATCAAAGCAAGGTTGGATGACACTTCTTGCCCGCAAAAGAGTCAACCTGCTTTAAAAGATGCTTCTAAAATTATGTGAGCATGACTGCGCTTACTTAGTCCACCATCTTTGCATGATTTCACACTTGATAAAAGCCTTAAACCGAGTCACTTTCATTCCATGACCATCCATAGAAGTACCCATTATAATTATGAATATAAATGGTTTCTTTAAAGTTTTTAAGAAATAAAACCAAAATTTAAAAAAAAAAATAGCCGGTCCGATCCGGATGGATGGTTCAACCTCTAGAACTAAGAGCTGGACCGGCGCCCCCAGGAGTCCGGCTTCCAAGCCGATCGGATCTTTTTGCATGTTTGCTTGAGCAGAGTTATGCGGGCGAAACAACTTCCTTTATATTTGTTTACCAAGAAAAATTAAAAATCAAGTACTTATTTTAAAATCCTTTTATTGCTCCAAATTCAATGTCAAATGTGAGAAAAGTGGAAGTGTTGATCGCTCCTCTTCCTTTTCGGAATGGATTCATATGAACCCTTCGTCCTCATCATCTCCATCTTCTTGGCCATCAAGCTTTGCCAATGGAGGAAGCCCAGGAGGCACCCAACCGGGTCCTTACCCTTTCCCACTCCTAGGCAATTTACACCAAATCAAAACCAACGCGGCCGCAGATAGCTGCTTCGCTGAGTGGTCGTGGCTTTATGGCCCTATCATGTCGGTTTGGCTCGGTTTCAAGCTGAGCATTGTCCTGTCTAGTCCTGATTTGGCCAAGGAAGTCCTCAAAGATCATGACCAAGTATTGGCCAAAAGGCACAGGATGGAGTCTACAGTCAAGATTACTAAAGATGGCAAGGGGCTTATATGGGCCGAGCTCAGAAAAATCTGTGTCCTCGAGCTGTTCTCTGCAACGAGAATTGAAGCTCTAAGGCCCATTAGAGAAGATGAAGTCAGGAACATGGTGGAATCCATTTTCCAAGATTGCACCTGTAATGCAGATCAGGGGAGCAGCTTGGTCGTTACTTGGGCTCGGTCAAGGTTAATTGCATCTCGCTGCTCGTGTTTGGGAAGAGGCTCGTGACGGCCGGGGGGTTGAGACGACTGAGCAAGGTTGGAGTTCAAGGATATGGTTGCCGAAGTGAACCGGCGAGGCGCGTCGCTTTCCTTGTTTGTCTCGGAGCATGTCCGGTGGCTCGGTCCTGTTTTTCGGCTGAACTAAGAGGAGTTGCAGAGACATGTTGCTCGGAGGGATCCGTGCAAGCTAATCATCAGAGAGCACAAGCTAAAAAACGAACACTGCGGTGCGGTGCTGCCGTGCAACACTTTGTGGATGCCTTGCTTGGTATGCAAGAAAAAGGCTCTGAATGTTTTCTTTCACATCAGAGCAGAAAAAATTGCATATTCACCGAACTCGGCGGGCAATATTTTACCCTGATGCGGGTCGAAATAGGAGAAAATTCATTGCAGAAATGTAATTAGAAGGTCATAATTACACCATATAAGGTTATACTCTATAGTGCCGCCTAGTATCCATCCGCATGGGACATGTTTTCGGCAATCCCGGAGCGCTCTTATGGGGCAGGGATTGCATAGTGCTCTATGCCGATCACGTCCTCTGGCCTAGAAGGAGGGATGGTCTGGCTTCTTACCCTGAACTGCATATACTCCTTGTACATGAACCCTTTGTACTTTGGTGCCTCTTTGATTTCCTTAGTGTAACTGTGGCTATGGCTCGACCCACGTGTCTGCGCCTACGTTGAAGAAGAACGCAAAAGATTGCCGATCTCTTGCTGCCTGACCAACCTATGACTCGGACTCTTGAACCTGTCATTACTCAATACCTACACGAAAATTTTCAGAAATTTCTCTACTCATTGCCTATAAATGTGCCAGGAACAGCCATCAATACTTGCCATATGGTTCATTAGGTATTACTTGGGCTACATCTCCTACGTTGACGACGAGCGTGCCTTCTATCGGACTTACTGATATCCAGTTCCCGTCCTTCTGGACCTCTAGTCCTCCAACTTCATCCTGGAACACGAATGTGATGATGCTCACGTCTTTGTGTACGGCGGTCTTGGTGTTTTCTGTGCGTCGCGGGGAAGTAGCGGAGCGCTGTGATGAGGCCCCACTTGCTGTCATTATTGTACTCCGACAGCAAATTCGACGGGAGTCCTAAGCAGTCATTGATTATGTTTTCAATGATCCTCTGTGTTCACAAACTGTGAGAACATCTCCTCCAGGACATCTCTGCAAGACTTCGTCCGGAAAAATTCAATCTTTAAAGCTCACAGCTTACATTACCCAAATTTGTGTGTTTGCTTAGAATACGATTCATGCCGTATCAACTGATCTGAAACTAAAAGGTTCAGAAGCAATGAGAACATGAAAATCTTTGCCCTTCGAGGGACACCATGGTATAATGGAGTATGAAGCTATTCCTTTGCGGTACCTGAAACTGGTTGGATTGACAGGACATACATTGAAGCTAGACCCAGGAGGAAACATCATGAAGGACTTGTTCTTGTTGGGCAACCATTCTGGTCACCGGACGTGGCCAGAGGCGATCGGATTGCCCGGCACTGGAAGGGTCTTCAATTTCTCTTCAGTCGGGTAATTGAAAAATGTCTTGGAAAGATCGAGGGCTCTCTTCATCAGCTCAACAGGAACACCATGGTTCACCACTTGGAAGAAGCGGAGCAGGCGTGGCCTATTAATTTGATGGCCTTCCTTCTGCCTTCTTCATCTCTCCACCGTTGGAATTCCTGGATTCATAGTTAAGGAAATATGCTTTTTGTGCCACTCCCTGAACTCTTCTGAGTTCTGACTATATAAATTGTCAACTGAAGCATATTTACTCATGCTCCATAGGGCTGCATGAAAGATGCTCAACTGGCTTCGTCTATCCTTTTCCTCTGTCGGGTTTGAATTTCACGACGAAGACACCCGTGACCTTTCTTTCGCAATTGTTTACGAAGTAAAGAAATGCTGTGGGGTGAAGACGCCAGAGTACCCATCAGATGATCAAGGGCTTGACTAGTATTGCTGCTGATCAAACTGAAATGATTATATCTGCCTTCGTGACATTTTCCAATTCCAAAAGTACTTTTAAAGTAGAAATTCGTTTGGTTAGGTAAAATTACATCTCTACTTCTGAAGCAAATTTCTATTTATGAAGTTGTTTTTGGGCCAATTTTAAAAGTTAAAAAAAGTTACTTTTTTCTCGGAAATCAATATCTCTTTCGCTTCACCTCTTTCATTTTTAATGGTTCTCACTCCCAACCATGCCCGCCGTCATTGCCCCACGCCGCCACCCGCCTTCGCCCGCCCCGCAACCATCGCTGGCTGTCGACCATCACCGCAACTACCGCTAGCTGCCGCTGTCCACAGCCCATCGTTGTCCATTGCCGCCAATTGCCGCCCCCCCTCTTGCCCAACCTCGACCGCCACCGCTCACTGCCGCCGACCTCCGCCGACCCCCGCTGTCGCCGCCGATCATCGCACCGCTGCCTTGACTGCCTGGTCACCATCTTCGGCCACTTGGAATAAGAAATAAAAAATATTTTTTTATAATAAAATTTTTTTAAAAAAATTTAAAAAATTACGAATGAGACAGAAATTTTCAACCATTACCAAATGAATTTCCATTCCGGAAGCAGAAATTTTGTCATATTATCAAACACTTTTCTCCGATGAGAAATCAACTCTGGAGCGAAATAGCAAAATCAACTTTTGGCAAGAAGTTGATTTCGAAACAAAGTGTTGTCATGCGCGCCCTTAATCGATCGTCTCCTACGGTTCTACTAACCGTTAGTTTGCCTGAGTCCTCACCAGATCAATGGTGTGAATTTAGTCTGCTCTCAGTTCACATCCCTACTTTTGAATATACTGAAACAAATATTATAGTGCGAAAATGATCAGATGGCCACTGAATAAAAAAATTGACTAGCAAATCAACCAGCATAGTTTAACATGGGGTGGTTTGGCATCACGTGGTCAAGTCTGGAAGAATTTTGGACCTTTGTTCATGATTATACATTAACATTTGTCTAGTGCAAGGAGTCTAATAAAGAATAGAAACAACTAATATATCTACAATTTTGTCTATTGGAAGATAGTATGGTGGAATCTTCATCCATTTTATTCCTTCTAATATGTCTGAATGTAATTACTTTAAGTTCTTCTGGCGAAGTACATATCTTTTTAGGTAGAAGGACACCAATGGCCAAAGTTATGTATAGTGCTCATTTTGATTTCAATTTTTTTTTTTTTGGATAACTTAAGTTGCCAATTTTTTGAAAAATGATTATTTGAGTGCCGACTTTGGTGAGTTTTGCCGAAAATCTTACGTGGTAATTTTTTATTAATAACCTAATCTGCATGGCTCACGGGAGGATCCCAATTAGCTTCCAAAGTACAAACAATGTTGTTTACCATATTTCCCCAAAATAAGAACCCTAAATCGTTGGATTGGTAGAGAACCCCAATTTGAAACCCTACCCGGCTATTAAAGCAAAATTCAAACCTTATTTTGCTTGTCCCCAAAATTAAAAGGTCAAACCTTCTATGGAGGGTAGGAGCTTCAGCAATAAAAATAATGATTTTTCCCCTTATGGGTAAATCGTTCCAAAATTCAGAAAACCTTGAAAAATCTCAAAATTAGGAAATGGGTACATTCAACTGGCTAATCCTATTTCGATGATTTTAATTCCAAATCTTTTTTGGAATGACCACTTTTGCCCATTTGGGCAAATTGTCTCCAAATCTACTTAAATTCTTTTCAAACTCCTAAATAGCCGTTCTCTAAGCCATTAGGGTTTGTTTTATCCGCATGTCTTGGATCCTTAGTTGCGCTCTACTTTTATTGATTGTGATTGATAGGCAGAACTCCAATCTACATGAAATTTTAGATTTTTGGACTTTCCTCACCCCAAATTATCTACATGAAATCAAGTTAGGAAAATTAGTCGACTTAGGTACTAAAAGAGCGTCAATGGCAACTTTGGCGTAACTAAGTCTTCGTTTCCAAATCTCCGGTTCCATTTGAGTCATACGGCTTCTCCCATCGCTTTGACGATGTTTTCGATCTCCCTTCCCCAAAAATCGGTGGCAAATCCAAAGCACATGCACTTATGCACATGTCACTTGATCACGATAAGATTGAAACCCTCTTTAAATCCCGTCATCACACGAGGTGAGGACTTGGGAGAGTCCAAGTCTACCTATGGATCTCCAGAGATCCTTATACACGGTAATCACCCCTAAACTAGTCCGCGTTCGCTCCCGGATCGAGAGGGTCATAACAAAGGTTCTTCAATATCAAGCTCTTCAAGAATCGTAATAGCATATGCTACCAAAAAAGTGAAACCATACCTTTGGGGGGACCTAATTTGCTTTTTAGCTCTCCCCTGAGCCAAAGTCCGATATTGTTCAACTTCATCTACCTCATTTTTAATCGAATCTGAGTCTTGTTGCTCACTGTCACTTTTTGACCGAATAAGAGCATCTTCAGGAGGTTCTTTATGGATGCTCTACACTAAACTCCACCTCTTTCGCTACGTTCTCTTCTTGAATATCTGTTGACTCGATAATTTTTCTACGATCAAGCATAAAATTTTCATTAAGATTAACATCAGATGCGATTATAAACTTTGGTGACTGAGGGTCAAAACATCACAATTTAAATCCCTTAACACCATCTGCAGAACCAACGAAAATGTCTTTCTTGATTCTAAGTTCAAGCTTACCATCTTTGACATGATAATAAGTGGGACATCTAAATACTTTCATAATAGAATAATTAGAAGGTTTACCATACCATACCTTATTTAGAGTCTTACATTCAATTGTGATAGAAGGAGAGCTATTTACCAAATAACCTACCGTGTTCACAGCTTCAGCCCAGAAATCTTTTTCAAGTTCAGCATTAAAAAGCATACATCTAGCTCTCTCTAAAAGTGTTCGGTTCATGCGCTCCGTTACCCCATTCTATTGAGGTATATACTGATTGTTCAATGTCGAACAATCCCCGAATCTTCACAAGTACTTGTTAAAATCATCTCCGCAAAACTTAAGACCATTGTTTGTTGTGAAACGCTTTATCTTCTTGCCAGTTTGATTTTCAATCAACATCTTTCACTTTTTGAACGTATAAAAAACGTTACTTTTACGCTTCAAAAAATAAATCTAGACTTTTCTAGGAAAGTCATCAAAAAATGTCGAAGATAAATTGCACCATCTTTAGATGTAACTTGTGTAGGTCCTCACAAATCGAAGTGAGTGTAGTTAATCGTGCCATTTGTCGAGTGTACCCCGATCAGAAACTAACTATGTGATGTTTCCATAAGCACAATGCTCGCAAAAATCAAGTGAATCAATATGCTCCCCACAGAGTAAACCACTTTTACTCAAGATAATCATTCTTCTTTCTCTCATGTGGCCCAACCGCATATGCCACAACCTTGATTTATCGAATCGAAAGAGGATGCTATATTTAGAAAATCCATAATGGTACTTCTCTGCGAACGTAAAGCCCATTCTTCTTATTACCTCTCATCATAATCAAGGAGCCCTTTGAAAATTTCAAAACTCCATCTCCATCGATGTACATATATCCACCGGAATCCAAACCGCTCAACGAAATAAGGTTCTTCTTTAAATATGGGATGTTCATAACATATATTAAAGTTCTTACTATCTTGTCATAACATTTGATTTGCACCCTACCAATACCCACAATCCCGCAAACTACATTGTTGCCCATCAAAATTGAATTACCATCGACTTTCTCATATGTGTGGAACTAATCTCTAATTGAGCACATATGGTATGAACATGTCGAATCCAAAATTCATTCATCATTTACAAGACAATCCAAAGACAAATGTGACGCCCTGAAAATTTGGCCCTCGGGGTTGGGACCAAATTCAATAAAATATATTTTTATTGAATTTCTAATGGTATGAAATTTCGGATCGCAAGGACGAAAGTGACGAATTTTGGATTATTCCCGAAAATGTCGTTCGATTTCGATTGGGTCTCGAAATCGTGGTCACCGCGACTTAGGATTTTTAATCCTCGCGCCTAGTCATTTTCCGGACCGAACCTAGCCCGTAAAAATCCAATTTCGGTCCCGATCAGTTGAGCCAAAAATCCGTTCATCCCGATTTGTGAAATTACCGTTTTGCCCTTGGATATTATAGGCAAAATGACAAGAAAATTTATGGGATGAGATTTGTGGGCCCCACCTTCAGTCAAATCTTCAGACCACCAATCAAACCGGGTCAAAGTTTCGCTCTCTCTCTCTCTCTCTCTCTCTCTCTCTCTCTCCCACGTCCGCCCCCTTTTCACCGATTGCTTGAGCCTCTTTTCTTCCTCTTCTTTCTTCATTGTGAGTGGAAACCTTGACCATTTCAAGCTACCTAGACAAACTACAACACCCACTCGACGCCACCGGACCACCGCCGCACCGCCGGAGTCGCCGGAAAGCCGACCGCAAGAAGCCTTCCCGACTTGCCCTGTTTCCGGCGGTTTACGATTGCGGAGCCGGGTGCAGCTGTTTCCGAGTTGCCGTCGCCCCCACGACCATCACCTCAACCTCCAGCCACCTCTTCGACCTCCTCCGACGTTGTTCCGCTGTTTGCAGCAATGGGAACGGCCGGAGAAGCCAAAACAGCCGCCGACCCGACCTACTATGTTTTTGGCTTCTAAGGAGCTAGTTCTCGTGCCCAACTGCTACTCGCCGTTCCACCACCTTCCTCCGCCCAACTCCGACCACTACAGACTCCCCAACACCCCCTCAAACCATCCCCAACAGCCCCTCGAAGCCCCGACGCCGCCGGAGCTCGAAACAAGCCCCCGACTACCCGCCATGTTTCGGGTGTCTCTGCCTGTTTCGCGTGCTGCTGTGGATTGTTGCCGACGTCTCGCTCCGACCACCATAAGCCACCGCCCACCACCCCAGGCCGTCGCCCTCGACCTCTAGTTATCCCATGCGGCCACCGGAAGCCGGCCGCCACCCGTGGAGCCGCGAATCACCCCGACTAGCCTCCCCGTTTTTGAACCGCCGCCCTGTTTCGGGCGCCGGTTCTGTGCAGCCCGGATTCGTCGCCTCCGGCTGCCCTCCGCCACCCCCTGACTAGTCTCGAAGGTCGTCCTCGACACTGGGAGGTGAGCCCCTTAGCTTTGCCCCGGCCTCGCTCGGCTCGTGAGGTCGAGTTTTCCCTCAACTCAACCCCGGCCCCTCTTGTTTTTACACCGTGGGTTACGTTTTTTCAGCCTTTGCCGCTCACCTAGGAGCTCCGGGCGCTAAGCCTAGCTTGCTGTCGCCACGAGCTCATCACTATTTTCGGCCGTGAACAGTGTCGCCGGTGAACAGTATTTTTCGACGTGAATAGTGATTTCAGCCCGAGCCTCGAAAAACGTGCCCGACACGACCTCGACCGCCGTTATTGGTGAGTTGACCCTAATTCTTGGTTAGGGCGCTAATTGCGCCTAGGATTAGTTAGCTAGTCGGTAGGATGTTTAGGTAGATTTGATTATGGTCGGATTAGTTAGCAACCCGGTTTATGGTAAATGGCCATAATCGATTAAATTAGAATTGTGCGTGGCTAATTGGTTGCTAGACTTTATTGATTGCTGTAATTTGATCGCGAGCGAGCGATAAGTTAAGGACGAGCGATCGATTGGCGATTTATAAATCAAACTGGCTAATTCATAACTCGGTACGAAATTGAGCCTTTATGTGGCCTAAGCAAATTGGTTTATTCGTGTTAAATTGATGATTGGCTTGGGCGGTTCGCCTCATTGGAAGTGCTCATCGAGTGCAGTGGTTTGATTGATTCGTAATGTGATTGAAGTTTTGACATGTTCCATTGCTCGTGCCGGATGCGAGACGGCCATGTGAATTGTGCATTCATATGACCGTGTGCAAGATCAAAGATATGTTTTAGCATGAAAATGGCCTTGGGCCGAGTCGTTGAGCACGTTTGTGTGAGCATTCGGCCTAAATCAAAGAGAGTAAATTGATTGATGTGTCGGATGTCTTTGTATGGTCATATAAAGGAATGATGATGGGTTTTTCCTGGCAAGTTCGTGCTTGTATACATTGTACACACCGTGCCATTTTATGGGACCGCACGGCTTGTCGAAGCACGATAATCCATGCCACGTATGGTACGTACGGTTTTAAGGGATTATCGGATGCCGGTCGCAGCTTCGTGATGGACCGACGCCCGTATAGGGATGCCTACTTGCCGTGCCGTGCGAGGTTGCACCTGGATACACTACTTGTAGTAGCCGTTGCCGAGAGGAAAAAGGAACGTAGCCCGGTCCCTGCCGGAAGAATGCGGGATCGCATTAATTGTGAGAGTCGATCACGCCGGTAGCGTGGATCCTCATCCTTTGTGGCGCCGAGAGCGCGATCATTGTTAATAAAATGGACTTATGTGATGTCCGGTGCATATTTGTGAGTGTGATGTTCTGTTTAATTGGTCGTCGATGTGACGGTTAAGTTAAGTCAAACATTGCATTATGCGTGGTTGAAAGGCCGGGTAAGTATGCATGTGGTTGATTATTGTCGTGTGATATGACTTCGGATATATGTTTATATTGTGGTTTGATAATCCTTGTGTTTAGGATGTTCTAGGCGAATCGGTGTCCTAACCGAGCTTAGGCTTGATTCACTGAGATTTATATCTCACCCTATCGTGGGTTAATATTTTCGGACCACAAGTCTTAAGCAAGCCTCTAGTACGTCACGGCGTCCCAATGGACATGGATACATCCATTGAGGAGTTCCCGGTAGGTCCGGACAGAGTGTATATTAGGAAAGGGACCACTGTATGCAGGTAGATGAAGGGGGACCATACCTTGGAAGCCTCACGGATACGAGGCTTAGTATTATCGTTACGGGGATATGACCACAGGACCATTGAAGCCCTCCGAGGTACCGAGGGACGAAATTCCTGCTTTGGTGTCACCCCGCTCCAGTGGCGGATGACCTAGAGCACTCAGTAGCGAGAATCTAGGAACATTCCGGAGAAGTCCCCGATGATCGAAGAAGAGATAGAAGTTATTGAGATATCTACTTGAGAGGAAGAAGATGTGGAAGACTTGTTGGAGACAAACCCCTGTTAGCCCGTCCGAGTACGACCCGATGAAGATGAGGAGAGGTCCGATGGTAGCGACCGACTAGTAGTTGTAGAATAGGTGGGGCTCAATTTTGGAGGTTCTCTTAGAATAGAGGCGTAGGGGAAGAACTTGGAGGGTTATCTTTTTGTTTAGTCCATCGGTCCCCTTTGACCCTTGCTTCGGGTTGATTGTAAATAACCGTTGGTGTTTTTGTATTATAAGGTTGTCTTTTGTCCTAGGTCATCTTTGTTAATTGAATGGAGTTGCTTTCGCTTCCGCTTGTACTTTTCATTTGCTTTAAATTTTGAATCCTTCTAGTAAGGCCGTTGGATCCTGGGAATCTTTTATGAGAACGGTTATGGTGGGATGTTATCGAGCCCGAAGGGTTCGGGCGTGACAACAAAACAGTAAAGAACATTGTCCGCATTAACGGACTCATTATCCTTCACTAGACTAGCCGAATCAGAATTCTCCATCGACTCTTTCCCCTTAACCTTGAGCACATGACACTCGTTTTTATAGTGTCCGAACTTGTGACAATAGTAACACTCAACTTTTTCTCTTGTCTTGGCCCGACCTAGTCTTCCAACGCACTTTAGTATTACTTCATCTATCCCAATGATTCAACTTTCCCCTAACAACTAAGCCATTGGCTTTATCTATACTATTACTTGCATTCAACTTTATATGCATCTCGGGAAACTTAGCAAGGCCTTCACATCCTAAAAAATTATGGATTCTCTTCCATACAACATAGAATTTACAAAATTCTCATATGAGCTCGGTGAGCGAGCATAACGTAATGAGAGCTTGATCTCCATCATCTAACTTCAAATCTAGATTTTTCATATCGATTATGATCTTATTAAATTCATCTAGATGTTCTTGGATATGAGTATCTTCTTGCATCTTTAGCGTGTAAAGACATTGCTTCAAGAATAATCTCGTCGTAAAAAATTTCGTCATATGGGGACTCTCTAGCTTTTGCCACAATTCCGAAGCCGTTTCTTCATCGGTAACTTCACGAAACACCTTGTCGGACAACGACGATTGGATGGTGTTATGTTCCCTCTCATCTATCTCTTCGGTCTCGGTAGTAATCGTGTCGTCGAGGTAATTCTCGTCCAATGCTCTAACTAAACCTTCCCGACACTACAATGCGTTTATCTTGATCCTCCATAGCTCGAAATTATTTTGGCCATCAAAGGGTGTTTCTTCAAACTTGATAGATGCTAGCTCGAACAAAATACCAAAATTCCTTCTCTCTAATACCAATTTGTTGCTAAACACCAAGAGATGCATGAATTCAAACACGAAATAGCGAAGGATGAAAGTAAAATAAAAAATGCATGGGACACAATATATGTTGAAAACCCAAAATGGGAAAAACCACAGGGAGTAAGAGAGGTTTCGCTATCTTCAAAAATCAAGTACCAAAATATAATTCACAAATCTAAAGATTTCACAAGAGGAAGTGAAAAACAAAGCAAAAGGGGCGAAGCGAAAACAAGCGTTGCAATGGAACATGCAACATATCATTTTTATAGGCCCTTCTAAAAAATCATAATATAAAGTGCGTGGTCCAAAATAACAATTTATCTCTAATTTGATAGTCAAAACTCAACAGATCTTCACATTGACTTCAAATCTTCATAAGAGCCTTTTAATCCTATTAAAAACAACCAACGGAGGTTATTCGAACCATGAACTTCAAATCCTATTAAACAAGCGAGAAACAACGTCAAAATCGAGTAAAACGCCACCTCAACTACAAATCGGCTAAACCAAGCTTATTCGCTAACAAAACAACTTCTACGCGCTAACAAAACTCTCTTTTGAAGCAAATATTCAAAGCTATTCACAACGTGGAGCTTGAGCATAAAACTTTAAAATTTCACTCCCGCTAAACCGTTAAACGAACAATGGGCTTAAATACTTATCAGATGTTGTACTTCGTGTCGGGACGTCCAAAATGGCTATGCGGGAAACTTTCTCAGTCTCCTCTCTTTTGCCCTTTTTCCTTCTTTCACGGAGGAGCTTTCTTCTTCTTCCTGTTTTTTTTTTTTCTCTCGCTGGCTTGTGCTCCTTCTTTTCCTTTTACGCACGCTTGCACCTTCTTTAGAGAGCAATGAAAAATGGATTGGGCTTTTCAACGAGTTCGGTTGGGTTTATGAGCCCATTTATTACATGTTCGTGAGACCGGCCAACATAATTTCGGACCCACTCGGGAACCGGGTCGGAGCCGAGAGCCGTCGTATCAAGACTCACAAAATAATTTTTTAACAAAAAGAAACAGATCCACTCAAGACCTCTCTCAGTTCCCTCCACCGCCAGCAAGCACAATCCAAGAATGCTCTTACATAGGCTTACCTTGCGCTCTTCTCTCATTATGTGATCTTCATTGACGGAAATGATCAGGAATAATTCATTGTTCCATGCGGTGGTAATTTTCTCTAAGAAAGTGTCCAAGTTCAAGCCCGTCAACTCAACAGATCTAGTTAGACTCACCTTCATTAAAAAGTTAAGTCAATGAGTTATGAGTCAATTAAGATACATTAAATACTCAGTACGATACCAATTCTCCAATGTGGTACTTCTCTAACACAACTCGTACGTGTGTCTTAATAATTTTAATGCGGCCGGTCTAAATGGCCAAAGATGTCTTCTTCAATATCTTTGGGACCAGTACATCAGGAATTGTGCACTGAAACCCACCGGCAATGGAAATGATACAGTGCAGAACTGACGAGGGGGAAAGTAGACGGAAACATAGAATTACATAGGTGGTCATTATCTCTAACTCATATGCAAGAGACACCATCTTCAGCAAACCCTCAAAAGAAGAAATTTCTAGCAGGTATGAACTGATCCATATTAAGAAACGTTTTAATCATGTTCCGCCATCTCTTCTCGTTGCTTCTTTTTTCTGTAAGAAAAAGGTTTAGAAGCTAGGAGAACAAGTCATACAGCCAAGAAAGAGAGATTTTTGTAATCCCCCCTGGTGAAACAGTTAGTTCTCCATATAGGTGGGACATTACTGATATAAAGAGTCCAGTCCGGGTGGGTGGGTCCACCCATGGAATGGAGGATCGGACCGATATCCAGGAACCGCCTAGAACTACCGGTACGGTATGGTCCGGTTCCCGTCCGCAGTGCTCACCCCCAATGAAGGCTGACTCAGGCCTAAGTTCGTCTTTCCATTTTGTGTTGCTGTGTCACACGCTTTGGAGGACTGTAAGTTCATAAAATTTCACAGCACTGGATAATTGCAATTACATCGGTAGAAGCTTTTCTGAGTCTTTATACTACAAGGAACAGATGAGCAAAAGGGATGAGCAGATACATGGAAAATGAAGTGCCAAACCGCTAACTCGTTTTTAAATTCTTAAAGAAATCATACCTCTAATGCTTAAAATAAGGTCGGCACATCAATTTTTTTTTTTTTGGGGGTTGAAGAGCTAAATTTAGTTGCATTATCCTCACAATCTTTATGTGGGCATGAACATTTCTTCATATTTCCTTATCTTGTTACTCAAAGTGAGAAGATAGAATACTAAAACATATCCCAACTTCTAACGATACATTCACTTGGCACAATGGACGAGCGGTGTATTCACAAGGTGAAGAGAAAATCGTTTCTCTAATGGAGGATTTCTGAGGTAAACTTGACAAAGGGAACTGTAATATTAGGAGCTGACAGTGGAGGAGGACTAACAAAGGGAAGCATCATGAGCATCTCGATCACAACCCTTAATTACTTCACACTTTTTACATATTTGGAACCATTCAGACAGTGAAAAGTTCTTATTCTTGACTTCAGGGAACGCAAGTGCTAGTTGCTTAAGACATTACGTTAGCACATGTTCTTGATAGGGATATTTCCATCCTTGCTAAGTATCGATGGCATAATAAGTGATGCCGATCTCATCTTCCGGCCTAGCAGGCGGATGTTGCTTGTTCTTCATCCTCATCATCTGGTACTCCTTGACTTGGAATCTCTTGTACTTAGGTGGCTCTCCGATCTCCGTAGTGAACTGTGGCAGCGGCTCCACCCATTTGTCCCAGTTCAAGTTATAAAAGAAGCCGTACGAGTATCGGCTTTTTCCTTCCGATCTCACCACCCTGTGAGTGGCGCTCTTGAATTTTTTGTTGCTCATCACCTTTTCCCCACGGGCCAGCACCGCCATGCAGCACAAGGAATTAGCATTTGTTGTGTGACGTGATGAAAAGATGGAAAGAAGAACAGAAGATGCACGGCAAGAGTCAGCAATGGACGATCCCTCTGTCGATCGCTCGCTGGATAGGGGAAAAAAGTCGAATGTTTTCACTTACCTGAATGAAATCAGCCACGTTAACCACAATACTGCCTTCCTCCGGAACAACGGGAATCCACTCCCCATCCTTGCGAACTTCGAGGCCTCCAACTTCATCCTGGAACACGAAGGTGATGCAGTTCCCATCTTCATGCTCTGCGATTCCATTGTTCTCGCTCTCTGTCGCAGGGAAATAGTGGAATGCTGCCATGAAGTCCCAGCTCCGTTCATCATTATACTCTTTCAGGAAATTCGGAGGCAGCCCCAAGCAGTCATTTATGATGCTTTCCATAAGAGAACCAATTCCGACGAAGCGTGGATAGAGATCTTCCATCACACTCCTGTCAAAGAGTAAAAGGGCATGTTTTTTAAGGAATCAGCAGCATTTCACTTAAAATTAGACCAAATAAAAGGGAAAAGAACAAGGGCAGGCCAACAGTGATCTGAAAATTACCTGAGTTCAGGCAGATTTTCAGGGTATACATTATAGCTTGATCCCGGTTGGAACACCAGGAAGTACTCATTCTTGTCCACCGAGTGATCGGGCTGGATGTTGTAGCCGATAGGAAGCTGACAAGCGCCTTTGCCTGGCCGGGGACTCGACTTGAGCTTCTCTTCAGGTGGGTATTGAAAGAATGTCTTGGAGTGTCGGAGGGCGTTATTCATAAGATCGGTGGGTATGCCATGGTTCACTATTTGGAAGAAGCCATACTCAAGACAAGCCTTGGTTATGGTCTCTATTGCCTCCTTTCTTCCATGCTCATCACCTCCCTCGTTGAAGAAAGGAGAGAGATCTACTGTTGGGATGCTTGAGGACACCATTTCAAGTTCTTGTGGCTAAAGTTTCTGCTTTTTGTGGTTGCTTGAGTTCTTATCCCAAACCACCATTGCGTTATCTAGAAGTTCACATACTTTGCATTTCGACCCGCTATTGGTTGTCCTCAAGTTTAAAATGTCATACTTCATTTTAATTAACCTATGATTATCGCGGGACATAAAATATGTAAGTTTGATCAAGTGGCAAGGATAACTTTGGCAACATGAATGAGTAGGGGAAGCAAATCCGGGTTTGTCTGTGCGGATCTTTATTTTAAAGGGTGGTGTACTCTGGTGCAAAACCATCACTGTCATGAATACAAAATGTCTTTCAGCAGGTTTCTCCTTAGGTAACTTCTTGGGTGTTTCGGTTCGACCAAAAAAAATCTTGGGTGTTTCGGACAAGTAGCAGCCAAGAGATCAAAGTATTGCATCAGTCCAAACCGTGTTGTATATTGAACTCATTAAAGATCAGGAAGGACTCCGGCCCAAAAAAAACAAAAGGAACAGGAAGGACTAATACATTTGCAGGTTTTGTCTTTGGAAGATAGTATGGCAGAATCTTCATCCGTTTATTCCTTCTACTAATATTTTTGAATGTAATGAAATTAGATTCTTGTTGTGAAGTGTATATTTGTTTTATGGTTATGAGATTTTGTGGAACCATTTGGGAAGCAAATGAGTCCTGAAAAATATTCGAATTCAGGATTTATATCATATGAGATTTTATGGGATTACTGCTAATTAATCTGAAAACTTAAGCTGTTAGATGAATGCGTGATTTAATATTTAATTATTTTGTTAATGGTTCCATTCGACTTGGAGTCAATAACAATATAAACTTCCAGTAATATTCAATGAAGTTAAGGCTTTCAAGGCATGTCTGGGATGAGGTAAAGTTTGGCCTAAGTCCAAAATTTCTTTTCTGTTGAAGTATTGATCAATTTTATAGATCAGCTTAGACTCCTCTTGGATTATTGTTCACAGGCCACTTAATTTGAACTTGACAGAGAAAGAGTTCGTGAACTTCGCCGATCTTCATAGCCCACGTTGATCTGTTAAGCTTTAAGGTGTATGTTAGAAACTCTCTTGAGTCCTCCAGGTTGCTGGATGCGGATTCCAGCGTTTTACGACAGCTGCGAGACTCTAATTTGAGTCCGATTCAACTTGATAAAGATTTGGATCTTCCCACCAGGATGTAGAGGCTCGTACGTCCGCTAGCTATATCATCTCTAGCATGAGCTGCTTCTGCAACGCGATTCTTCCAGGCTTCTCAGGAGTTGCTGCTAAATGGTCTGTTCACCTTCTACAAATAAGTCCTTCCAAGCAAATTGACGTCTCATGTGCCTTAGATTGTTTACCTTCTATTGGTCCATCCAAGTTTGAACAAACCCTCCCTTCGTCACTTGTTTATCTCCTACAAAAATTCTTCCAAACTCAATATACGTTTCTGATCCAATAGCTTGTTCTCCTTCTAATGAACAAAAAGCCGTTCCATTCGTCGGACGTCATGTTGTCGACACCACCGGCATATAGCCCGTGTAAACAGAAGTTGTTCTGCACACATTCAAATACACACATTAGTAGCCTGTGATTATTTTGTCATCTTCAAAACATAAACAGAAATTTTCTTGACAAAAGCAAGGTAAAATTATAAATTTGGCTTGACTAGATGTTAATGCACATAAAATTGTTGAGATATGGTTTATACTTCCCATCATCATGATATAACGAGAGGTGTGAGATATTAATTATAGTGAAATCCTCTACTTGGACGTTACCCTAGTTTAAGGGTGAATCATGATAAAACTTGTATCGATTTCTCTTTCTCGCTTTATGATTTACTTCGTTGTGGTTGTGCACTAAATCCTAACAAAAATATGAACGTCACCTCTATGATTTAGATCATGCCATGGTATCCGCATGGCCAGAAATAACTTGGAAAATCATCTGCAAGCATGTCCTCTTCTTAAAGATTTCAAACATATCTGACATAATGTTTTGGCTGAAGCATATTTGCTCATGCTCCATAGGGCTACATCAAAGATACCCATTTGGCTTCTTCTATCCTTTTCCGTAGTTTGGTTAGAATTTCATGAAGAAGATAAGACTTCTACTTGGTAATTATGCCTGAAATGATAATCCTATATGGTTAGACGACAAAGTACCCACTAGATGTGTTAAAATATATAAATATTAAATTGCACTTTCATCTAATAGCTTAAGCTTTTAGAACAGTTAGCAGCGGTCCCACCTCACATGATATCAAGCAGAAAATTTTGAGTTCAAATCTACTTTTATCTAATAGCTTAAGCTTTTAGAACAGTTGACACTAATCTCACAAATTCTTGCAAGATGAGGCTAGAAATGCGTTTAACCAATACGAAATGATCATATCCGCCTTCACGACAATTTCTTAAGTATTGCATTTGCATATGGAATCTGGAGTCATTTCCTAATTTCACCCGGTTCAACAGCATTTAGTTTGCCCAACTCTTCACCAGATCAACAATATGAACTTGATCTGGTTTTATTCACATCTTACTGCTGAATAGACAGAAACAAATACAGAGGTGCAAAAAGTTTAAATAGATTCTGAAGTGTGAAAAAAAAAAAATCGAGGAGCAAATCATTGTATGTAGTTTTACGTAGGATTTCTTTTTTGGTCTAAAAGTTTTACGTAGGATGAGTTGGCATCTTTTGGTCAATTATTTATCGAAATTTTTAACATGGTCCATCGTCCATAGGAGGATCATGCAGCCATTTTCCAGTATGACAAAAGTTTTCCATCATCCAAGCTTTGGAAGAATTTTGCACTGCCATTCATGATTATAATTTAAATTTTTTCAAGTGCAAGGAGTCTAATAAACAACAGGAAGGACTAATTCATCTGCAGTTTTATCTTTTGGAAGATAGTATGGTGGAATCTTCATCCGTTTATTCCTCGTGCTTATCTTTCCGAACGTAGATTAGGTTTTTTTGGAAGATAGTATGATGGAATCTTCATAAGTAGTATATTTCTGACTGTAGATTAGACATCATCATCTAGACTGCAAAGAGCACTCCACAAGTCTGTCAATGGTTGCTATCATCTTTTCCTTGCTGTTTCTCAGATACGTACATCCACACCACGGGTAGATATCAGAAGGCAAATGTCGAAACGTCTAAATACTAGTTGACAGTACATGAATCTTGTACCCTCCAAAAGAAAACACTAGGCTTGTGCCCAACAACAAATCATCCATGCATCAGAATTTTTTCAGTGTGAGATATTGGACCAAATATTCTGCACATATCATGTTTGGCTGTCAGAACATCTTTACATCAATCTCAGAATTTCTCGTCCCTCACTAGTATCGTAAAATATGGTTTGCTGACATAACATCATCACCTCTGCGATGATAGTTCAGGGACTTAAATAGTGCTAGCCTATCAAACAAGAAAAGGTCGGGAAAACCAAAGAGTAGAAAGAGAACCACAAAGTCTCAACTAACAATACCAGCAAACTCTTGTGCATAACAGATATTGGGGCACGATAGAGTACCCTAGCATTAAAGTGAATGCATGTATCGTGCTTCTTCCCTGTCAAATTCAGCATAATCTTAAGATCCCTCTATACATATCTGGACACTAGTAATCAAGAAGTACAAGCCCTGAGAAGAGTTCACTGGCCATCTTCCTCATCGCTGTCTTCTTCTTCGTCATTGTCGTCATCATCTTCCTCATCATCTTCTGAGCCATCATCATCTTTTCCCTGTTAGCAACAAGAAGTCAGGATGTACAAGGAACTGTATGACAAAGTCCAAAATTCACCAGACTAGTTGCACTGTTTGGATAATTCTAAACTCCAAAAATCAACTTTGTTTGAAGGGCACGACTGAAGAGAACAAAATGATAGGAACCACACTATTTGTTACCATATAATATCACTCATCATTAAAAAGAAAAGAATAAGGAACAAACATAATGCGCTTATCCTGTAAAATAACCTGTATGCTCCTAAAAAAGATTGACAGGAGCAAGCCAGCAAGGAGCAATTTTTCATTTGCACAGACAGATGAAATAAGAAACTTAACAAGTCTACTACATTAATAAGCTTAAAGTGAATTCTGCAGCAGCAGATCTTAATAATATCAGCAGTCACAAATGATCGCCCTAGAAGGTATGTCCTGATTTTCTGGGCAGGTTTCTTTTTCTCTCCAGGAAATGTTTCCGCAAATGTTCTGGTGGAGATCACCATTGTAAGTATAAAGCAAGAAAAAGCTTCATTATAACTTCTTAAACACAGTCAACATGAGGAAAATTCCGAATTATAGAACTCTCTGCATTGACAGTTTAGTAGAGTTTTCTTTTTAATAAATGCTTTTGTATGTATTTTTCGAGTTACAGAGAGCAATCAGGTGAAAGTACGCATGCATGCAGGCACCAATTCTAAGATCATAAAAATTAGGTCCAATACCCTATGACAGGCTCTTCCGGCTCTAGTCCCATGAGCCTTGACATTTCATAATTGACACCCAATTTGACAATAACAAAAACAGCCATAGATTGGGTACAAAATAACAACAGGAAATAGCCACAGAGCTCTAAAAACAAGATGGAGTAAAACTAATCCAACAACTTGATGCTATTAAGATGCAATAAGAGCCCAAACCATCAAGGGTCAGTATTAACTATCCAACCGATCCTAAAGATCAATTATTTGCTTGTGAAGGTAATGCACAAGAGAGTTATGGACAGGCCAATGCAGCAATTCCAACATTCAAGAAGCAGTGAAGGACAAAGAAGAGCAGACTATGATAAGATTGAAGGATGAGTCAATCAACACCCAACGATTTCTGATCCATCTGATTGCAGACATTGGAAATCACAATGGCAAAGCATGAACTGCCATAAAAAGCAATTTGAGGCTTAAAAACAAAGTAAAAACTAAGGAAGCAAGGAAATTTGCTTTGAGTCCTGAAAAGTAGCGCTTGTGTACATGTCTAGCTCTCCTAGCAGAGACCCACTGTATAAGTCACACATTTGATGGTAGAGGAAAAACCATTTACCTCCTCATCATCTTCATCAGCATCCTGAGCCAAGATGATCATAAACACATTAGTATAATTATAAAACCTTCACAGGATAACTAATAAGAGGGAGCAAAAAGGTAAAGGGGTTACATTGTTAAAATAAGTAAGAGGATTTGCCCACAAATCCTCCTTAATAATGTCCGCAATCTGCAATTTTGGAGAATATATTATTTTCAGCAAAATCAACTCTCATCAGCTCCGACCCAAAAAAAAAAAAAAAAAAAAAAAACCAACCTCATCATGAATTTCATCGATAACATCTTCTTTATGCTGAGCATCACTGAACCAATGGAAGAAGCTGCTCTCATAATAAAGAAGTGGATGGTGAGTCACAATCATGAATAGAAAGTCCAACGAATATAAAGACAGCCTACACAGATGCTGAGAAAATTAGTCAATTTGGATGAGCCTTCTTTAGATATATGATATTGAAAAAAGAAGATAAGACAGTGATAAACACTTTTAAGTGTCACATCAGAACAGCACAAGAAATCCCACATTCTCAGCCTGTTTGAAGCAAAAGAGCTATTACAAGAAAATGCACTGGAATATGATTTGAACTTCGTCCTGCTTGATATCAATTCAGAACAGTGCATTTTGGTAAAGGTTCTTGGATCTCACAATTTCAAAATGCAAACTGCTGAAGGACACGGGCTAGAATAAAACCAAAGATGGGAGCAAAAAACACTAAGGCGCTGTTGTGATGGATTAATCTACAGTTTTTTTTTCTTTTGGTCAGAAAGATTAACTTATATTTTGAATGATGGTATTCGATAAGAACTGAAAAATAGATCCCTGAAAAAAAAACCCACAGAAAGTAAAGAAAGACTGAGGTTCCATAAATGCATGATACTGTCTTCACAAAAAAAACAGCCATAATCTTGTAGGAAAATATTTCTTACCATTAAAATCTGATCCAAACGCAGATCATTTTTACTGTGTTATGGAGCCACTGGGTTCAGAAATATACTGACCTTTCATCTGACAAAGGTCTTTTGTTCCCTTTCTTCTCACGGGCGACTCCATTTGGCAACCCCTTCACATCACAAAGAGGTGGCCACATACCATTAAGATAGTAAGCTCGGCAATAAACCTAGACCTACAAGAGTGTATAACCTTACCATGCCTTCTTTCCACTTAATTGACGTGGCAGTTATTTTAGTTCCTTCATCGAGGAAAGTGTAAGTCTTTGTAAGCTTTGAATCATCAAAGAAAGGATTTGGCCGGAAGTTCTAAATAAAAATGAAGCAATAAGTACAGAATCTGCAAATTCATTATCTAAACAAAAAAGATAAACTGCATTACTTCCATATAAATTAATGTATCTGCATGGAAAAAAGGGTAACAAAGTTTAAAAATCATTTAGAAGCCAAGAATCGTGAAGAAAAGAAACAAACTCACGAAGGTGATGGAATATCCCGATTTAACATCCTTCGAATCCTCCACGTCCAGGGAGTCGAGGTACTTAAATATCTACGAGAGGATAAAAAACATCACTCAAACTATGCAAAACAGAGTAATTTCGTTTTTGACTGGGAGGTCAACTTCGCTAGAACTTAAAGGAGGTCAACTTCGCTAGAACTTAAAAGAGTCGGTGAGGTCGACTATGAAAACAGAAATGAGCTCACTGATAGTTTTTCCTGGCTGATGTAAGAATAGAAGACAAACCTTTTGATCCTCATCCGTCAAAAGTTCACCAAGCATTGGATGACTAAGGAACTACACAAATGATAACAGCTCGATTAGAAAAATTTGTTGAATTGTAGCAGCCAAAGCCAGTCCAATCAAAAACTAAAGAGGAGAGTCAAATTACTGACAGCAGTTAACCAGAAATCAGGGATCGCCTGTATGATCTCATTGCGCTTATCATACACTGGCTTGCGGATTTCGTTATACTTCTGGTCTATCTCCAAAACTTTGTCACTGGCCTCCTCATTGATCTATCAATACACAACCCAAAACCAGACAGATCAATTAGCATGACAATAAGCGATACACCATCACAGTATACCAAACAAACTCCAGCGCTCCAATGACAATGTAGATGCACAGAAGGGTCACTCGATGTTCTTCATTACAATTGACTGCAAGACTGCATTAGGCAATTAAACTCTGCCGTCAAAGTTTCCAAAGGCTGGATTTTTCTTCATTACCATTGCCACGAGTTTCCATCAAGAGGCCAGCAAAAATGATAAATTGATTCCATTATTCTCAAGAAACCTAAAGAGCCAGTCATTCGCGACCCCAATCATGGGTACAAAATTAAACCAAAATAGGGCAGCCAAAAAGAACCCTTTCCACCGAGACATCATCCCAAACGAAAAAAGAAGGAATTCAAGAACTCAAACCAACCAACCGGGCCAAAAGAACTGAAACTTCACGTTGACCGTCAACAATCGACACGCAATTTAAAACGGGAAGAAACAAAAGAGGAAGAAGTGAAATGGGTACCCAACAGAAAGCATGATTACGTACCTTTTCAAGCTCATCCTGGATTTCTTGGAGCTTCTCAATGGACAGAACGAGCTCCCCATCGATTTGCTCCGAGTTCTCGTCGTCCCCTTTCACCTTCTTTCCCTTGTCCCCGACCATCGCTCACGGCTCACCTCTCTCTTCTCTGGCGTGCCTCTCTGCCTGTGAGGGAAGTCCAACTAAAACCCTACACCCGAGAGGGGAAGAGAACAAAACACGGACTAGGGTTTTGGGGGGTTTATTACGGTGCCCCCAGTTGCCGAGTTAACTCAGTCAAAAAGCCACAAAAAATAGAATCTTGAAAGTCGAACCAGCGACCCAGAATCCGAATGTCTACCGAAGTCGCGAGTTCACGAAACCTCGTACAGTACAGATCTCTAAGCTTTAACCCGACGGCTCGGTCGTGCCCATGCGGTAAACCAATTGCTGGGATTTTTTTTTTTTTTTTTTTTTTCACACACACACAAAAGTTCAAGATTTTCAGTTGTATGAAGCAAAATTTAGTTATTGTCAAAAGTAGTGTCCTTGAAAAATTTCGACCACAAAAAATTAAAAAAAAAACCTCGAAAAGAAACCCTTCAAATATAACGATCCAATAACATTCCTGATTTAAATATGAATGTGTCCGTCTATTGGAACGCATCGACTTCATTTTTTAACGTGGCATCAATATTCAACTTAAGACTCTAATAATAATCATTTTGTTCATCTATTTCTATTCAAAATCTGTTGAACAAAAATTTATTTGGTAATGCAATTTCATGTTTCGATTTCTTAAATAAAAATTTGTTCAAGAAATAGGTTTAGAACAAAAAAAGAGAAGCTAAAATTGGAATAAAAATGAGAAATAAGAATACTTCTTATCGCTCACTTCCCTCTCTCGCATCCCGGTTGTTGGTCCGTCGATCATGGGTCAATGGTTACCGGGTCCGCCCATTCGCCCGATCTGCCGTCCGCGAGTTCACCAGTTGCCAATCCACCAAAGAACTCTAGAAATTTAATGCCGTTATCAAACGAACTTCTAAACGTAAATTTTGTATCGCTATTAAACGCGTTTATTTGTTCGAAAACTCATTTAGAAACTAGTATTTCTAGCTAGAAATTGATTACGAAACAAAATAGTTATCATTAACGCTCTTAAAAATACCTACGCAACAAAGCATAGCCTCTACGGACTAAATTTGAAATTTGTTGATACGTTGTGTCCTCGGAGGTGAGCTTAACAAATTGATTAACGACCCACTTGTTTCGTAGTAAAATTACAAAGAATCAAAGGATGCATGAGAAGGTAATCTTCGTAATTCGCATTTACGAGTTCGTTTTTCCACCCTTTTTCTTTCTGAACATAGATCGTTTGTTCTTTTAGGACATATTTCGGAGCAACCCAGGTGAAGAAAATGTAAGAAGAAGACCCGAAAAATTTAAATTTTCTCTCATATTTCATTTTACGAAAAATTTATGTTTTTCGTAATTTTTTGGGAATATTCCAAATAAGGGTCTTAAGTACCATCATTTCCTCAAATAAGAGCTGAAGTGAATTTTATTTTAATTAAATAACTCGACCAAAGGCATTTTTCGTCATTTATAAGTTTTCTTCCTTTTTTCAATTTCTTTTTATTTTCCTTTGCCAAGCTTGGCAAGGGCCTAGCGACCCTTATTGGTCGCTAGCGAGTCGCATATGCCCTTGCTAGCCGCAGGCGAGGTAACCCTCACCCAGCCCTCGTTTGTTGCCCGTCATCACTTAAGATTGGCCATCGGCTAAAAAAGGAAAAAGAAAAAAATGAAAAAATTGAAAAAATATAAATAACGAAAACATCCTTGGTCAGGCCTTTCTTTAAAATAATAAAGGCACTTTAGGTTCTCATTTGACATAAGTTCCGCTTTTCAAATGAGGACATGATCATGAATTCACTCGAATGTTCATCACCCTTCCGTTTTCATAACACTGGTGCTGATGAGAGCGGACTGGGCCAGGGACTTGGACCTGGCTCAAATCAAAGTAACATGTGTAAGCACTTGGATCATATTGTATTATCTTGACAGATGGGCCTACATGTTTTGTTTCGCTTTTGCTGGACAATTGGGCTCTTGCTGTTATTATCCTTAAAATCATTGATGATCAAGAAGAACAACTCACAGGCTCCTCGTTTGGATTTGCAGAATAAGAGACCATTCAAGTAGTGTTGTATATGACCCAAAAAAAAAAAAAAAAAGTTGTGTTGTAGATCCATAATTGGACTCTATTTTTTATTTTACTAAAGATGCTAATTTTATGATGTTAATCGAGATCGCATATCGATTTACGGTAAACTTAAAAAGTTTGATGGGGGTGAATATCTCATTCGAAAGGCCAGACAGGATTGCTAATTCCCCGAAGTTCTTTTTAAAGTTACTATTTTGAAACATGAAAGTATATGTCCAAATATTGTATGCAGTAGAGAGAGACAAGACATACTGACCCTGTTTTCATTAGACATATGTTGTTGCATCTTTTGCCTTCATTATTAAAGGCCACTATTGCAACTACAGACCAGAAAGTGGCTTTGTAGGAGGTCAGAAAAAAATACAAAAATTTTACTCACCTTTGAGATCGACTCCGTTCTTGTCTCGTGGTACTATTTCATTACGAATCGTCTAGACTCTCTAGATCAGGCTTGCCAAGTATGTGGTCAAACCGAATGCGAGATATTCAAATTGGCCATAGCAAAACTGTGGGGATCTTCCATTTCAATCTGTGTCTCTTTCTCTGGTGATCGTCTGCTGTGTATCACACAGCCTTCAATCCTCCAATAGCCCTAGCAACCATGTGTGTTTCTGAGTGGTCCATGAGAACCATTACTGCTCACCTATATCTATATTATGAAGGTCCCCTTCAAGACATTCGACTGGGCAAAAGCCAATATGTGGCCTGATTTCTCAAGAAAATACCTAGAGAATTTCTGTCAGAAATTTAAGTTCTTTAATAAATGTCCATCCCTCTCTAGACAACACGATTTTCATGTAGGGACAGTAGCTTGGTCTGTTCAATATTGCAGTCCCAGGGATAGATACATCACGTTTGGTTCTCTCTTTCTTTGGCATTAATGGTATTATTGGTTCACCCTTTTTACGATAATAAAAGTGACAGCCAACTCCTCCATCTTTTCTGCATTTAAGTTCCTTTGCTTGTCTCTGTGGTTCACTATTGTTTGTTGGTCACATCATGCCCATGATGCATAAGATCTCACATTAATTGGGTTTCTTTTCAAGGTCGAAAGATTTGTGAAAAGGAGTTTTTGCTGAGCAAGCATGCTTTCAACTTGAACAGCTATTACATTTTGTGGTTCAAAACGACAGATCCTAATGTGAACGTACTTGATCTTTGCTGCTATCGATGGAATGCTGACGGAGTTCAATCTAGCCAATTTTTTAAGATCTACAGATCTTCTCATTTGTACAAGTTGCAATTTTGCCTGGTTTTGCTGTATTAAAACTGAACAGAAGAGAAGGATATTTGTTGTTTTAAGTTCTAAGGCAAATTAGGCCAATGTGAGATTGAGAATGTGTGCAAGATTCCAAACCTTAGTTACTGAGTGAGGAAAAACGAATATTAAAAGGATCATGAATGGGTTCCACATTTAGCTGTTGGCTTGGCTTAGGCCACTAGAACGCACAAGCAAAACAACTTGCGTTCATTGACATAACAGCATTCGCTTTTATTATGAGTTGGGTTTGAAACTGTCATTGCAGACGACATTCCTTAACAGATCATATCTCTCTGTAAGTAGTATCCTCCACTAAAGGCATCTTACCTACCCTTCCTGAAATCCCCATCGAAGAAAAAAGAAAAAGAACCGAGAAAAGAAACTCCCCTCATCCTGTACCGCAGAGGAAGTGACGCCTTTTCTTGCATTTTTAGGAGAAACAAGGAGATTACCCCGAAGACAGAGTACTACAGAACACGAGCAGTCTCACTAGTTGAACCTTATACAATTTTCTATTGCGCTTTGCATACCGTCTTTATAACAGTGCAAACACTGAATCATCTATAAGATCAAGAAGAAACCAGACACATTGGTGTGGCCCCAAAATAGTACTGGTCTCTGTTGGATTATTATGACAGGCAAATTACCATCAACTTTTGGAATTTGAACTCGCGCTGCAAAGTTCAAGAACTTGATCTGTTGTGTGTCCATGATGGGAACAATCCCCCAAAGATCAGGATTATGGTTCTGTTCCTATGCCAAATCTTCATGTAGTGAACTCAGGGCTGTTTTGTCACATCCAAGCTTGGTATCTGAACTCAACAGTCACATGCTACTTAAGGAAAAGGCGAAAAGAGTGCCAATAACGGGAGGAAAGCATCATCATCATCATCTTTTCATCCTACACTGTTAGACATTTCTTGTCAAAAGCTGAAGTGTATCAGGGAACCATTGACAGGCTTTGCATGGAGATCGGGTTTTCTCGGGTTGTACATTCTCGAAGCATCGAGTTCATGAATTGTTCAGCTTTAGTTGCAGACAGAAAGTGACAACCCATTCGCATTCTCGTGAGAAGGACGAGTCTGGTCTATCAAACTGAGAAGTGGCTTTTAGTTTAAAGTAGAGAAGAAGGCCCCATCATAGGAAACACCTCCATTTCTAAAGCAGGACAAGAATGAACACAACTTACAAATGTAACAGACAAGGGTGGTCAAGCAATCCAGGTCCTCTAGAAACACTCTCAGACAATTGCCTAGAAAGCTCCAACAAAATGAAAATCCTGATTCTTACAGGCTAATTCGGCTGCTTTGTTCTGAAATGACATAAAGACACCAGACATAGACCCTGTTTTTTCAAGGGAGTAGTAAACACAATCTTATACTCTGCATAATCACTCCCAAGTATTATTGACATCAAATGCCAGGAAAAGTTTACAAGGAAAAAGAAAGAGCAACGAAAACAAAAGCTCGTGCTTCTCAGTTCTCTCCTCTCCTCTCTTATGAGAAATCAATATCTTTCACCTTCGCCTCAGCTTGCAATTTTCCTTACTGGCATGGAGGTATGCAACCTCGGGTGGGGCTGCGGGATCTTCGGCTTGTCGTTAGTCTTGTGGGCTGTCTCAGCAACTTTCACTGCTTTGTGACTCTTGCACCCCAATAATCCACCTCCACTTAATTGGGGTTTTGGACCCTGGTTTTCTGTTGATGATTTTTCTTGGCTTAGTTTAGCATTAGAAATTTTGACTAGACTAGCATCCTGGAAACCAGATGAAAGCGAAACTTCCTTCTCATCATAATCGGAGAACACTGAAAAATCCGCTGCACTGGCCGTGACAACGCTCCACTCGATGCTGGCTTCGCTTGGCTCGTACAAAGTGGTGGGAGTCATGAACCCAGAGAATAATGGAGGCACGCTACTAGTGCCAGATAGGTTTTCTATCTCAAACAGATCAGAACTTGCCTCGCTTTCCATGTCGTCGTTTGCTTCGCTGCGTTGGGATGAAGTCGGAAAGCTTTGGGCTTTCGGAATGGCATCCCAAGTTAGAATTGACAGTTTCCTCTCCAGGTTCATCGCCACCGCATCGCCTTTCTTCTTTGCGCGGGAGCCGAATACCTCGAGAGAGATCCGGGGCTCTTCTTCTACTTTGGTTCTGATCTCTCCCATTTGTCTTTTGACAGCCAGTTTCTGCAACCCATCGTGAAGCACCGGGAAAGCAAAGTGCTCCTCTCTTTTTGGCCCCGTTCTGGCCTTTTCGAAACTTGAGCAGCTCAAACCATCTTTATCCTGACATGTAGGTTGAGATTGAGACTGCTTATCTCTGATGGCTAAGTTCTCATTTTCCGTACTCTCTCTTCTGATATCCTCTCGTCGGTTTCCTCTGCCCTGAGTGTTTCTACTGACATATATGGACTTCCTGTCCGAGCAAGACTTGTTGCAGCTAAGTCCTGCGAAGAAGCTTCTTCCGCTGGAGCTGTTCTGCTTCCCCTGAGATTGAATCCTCTGAAGGCTTTTCAAGAGAGAAGTTTGGCTGTTCCAACTCATCTCGGAGCTCAAACTCTGCGTTCCGGACATGGTCTTCAAGCTACTAGAATAATGATCGAGATGACACTCTTTCTTGTACCCAGATTTCCTCGTGTCATCACCCACAAGTGTCGGAGCAGAGCCCTCCTCCATGTCCATGTTGAAGTACTTTTCGGCACCAAAGACGCCGATTTCGCCCTCTCTAGCCATGACCTTCCCTAAGCCTTTCGGAACATGAGTCTCCTCACTCAAAGGGATGGGAGGAGATGAGCACCGAGCCGACTCACCAAGCTTCGTGCTGGGAGGAGATGAGCACCGAGCCGACTCACCAAGCTTCGGGCTGGGGGAGATGAGCACCGAGCCGACTCACCAAGCTTCTGCACGAAGCTCTCTTGTGCCGAATTCAGGTAAACTGAAAAGGAAGCGCTTCGAAGATCAGTGTAGCTATTTTCACCCTCCATGGATCTATCTGGGAACGCAAGAAGGAGCAACAGAAGGTATTTGGGTTTGCTGCTTCA
Organism: Rhodamnia rubescens; assembly: GCA_021437795.1. NCBI lineage: Eukaryota > Viridiplantae > Streptophyta > Magnoliopsida > Myrtales > Myrtaceae > Rhodamnia > Rhodamnia rubescens. Next base: position 4,248,621 of record JAILYA010000002.1, on the reverse strand, counting down.
ACTAACTTTGAGAGAGCAAGATCAATAGCTAGAGAGAGAGAGGGGGAGAGAGAGAGAGAGAGAGAGAATTTTAGGAGGAAGATGGTATTGGGAGGTTTTTCTGTGCATGAAAATGTGCCTTAGGTAATGGGGAACTGATACAACAGAAGGTTGATATGCTTGGCATTTCATGGTTCTTTATTGGACACAACCAGTCTCAATGCCTAGATTTTTGGTGGGGTCACATTGACATTGGTTCATGGCCCAGTTTGCTTGGAGAGTGGCAAGCGTCCTTTTTATCCTTTTTCATCTGAATCTCACCGTGCTCGAAGGCCAAAACCATGTTTTGTTTAAAGGGGGCTTCATGGGTCATCTTGATCCCATCAAAGTATCATCTTCTTCTCCACAGTGGCATCTGTTCTATCAAGTAAAACTTAGTTGCAAACCTGGCCACAGTTCAATCTTAAGCTCAAATTAATTAGTTCAAATCAAATTATTCTGCCTTTAGTGTGGAGAAAAACAGGTGCAAAGAATGTACTTTCCAATACATTTTTTTAGCACAGTGACTTGAAAACTACGTAACTTAAAAATGAATGTGAAATGGAGACATTTAGATATATATATCTCCATCGCCAGTAATCAGTTGTCAAATTGAAAGTGATCTTGGGCAAAATAACAAAAAAAAAAAAAAAAAAGTCATAGAACTACTGTAGTTGTGTCAATTCCTTTCAAACTTTTTGACAATGTGCCACTGTAATCTCTGTTGTGGTCGCCGACCTTCCTATTTAGCATGATTGATGCTGTCGGGAATAATTTTTACAATTTTTTTATAAAGAAATTCTGAACTTTTTGGAATTTTCTCCTTTTTTTCCTTTTTATCTTTTCTTTCTATTGTTTCCTTACTTTTCTTTTACCATGTGGTCGGCAAGGGTCACGCTCACCTACCACAGGCGACTATTGCCCCTGCCAGATTTGGCATGGGCAACGATCCCCTTGGCAAGGGCGGCCCTTGCTTGTGGCTGGCCGAAAAAGGCAAAGAAAGGACATAAAATAAAAGGAAAAAACAATAAAAAAATTCTAAAAAAAAAAAAAAAAATTTGCAAAATTATCCACATTAACATAGATCATGCCACAAAGGACATCTGGTCCATGTCAACAATTTTTTTAATCAAAATTGGCCGAAATGACAACATTGACAAATTATCAAAAATTTATGACCCCATTGATCAAATTAAAAGATTTAAGACTGAATTGGCACAAAAGCACTAGATTTATGACTTTTTGGATAATTATCTCACTAATTGAGTAGCTGCAGTAGTCGGATTGTTCATATGGTGTCCAAAAAGGCGCCTCCATCTGCTTGTTATTGAGTATTGATGCAACTAAAGTACAACCTCGACAAGGCCCGAGGATACTTCCGGTAGCCGCTTACGAATGCAATATCTTCAAAGAAGGGTAAAAATCAGAACAATGAGACAGCCAAAATCAAATGTAATAACTTCAGTGTGTTCACAATGGACGTCCTTTGCTTGCTAATTAGCTAAGTTACTTCGGTTTAGTATTCAAAATGATGCCATGTATGATCATTTGGGAGGGAAAAAGCAGACTTGGGTTCCCCAGCAGTGAACGCTAAAGCCTTTTTGTGAATTGCAGTAAGAAGCAAACGGATAACAAATGATGGTACCGGAAATCTCAAAGTGGAATTACAAAGGAGAGGCCGGTAGCTTCTCTCAAACAGAATATGCTAACAAGTTGTGTTCGAGGGAGACGCATACAGGCCTAAGTTAGCATTAACAGTACTGCAAAATTCATCAGGAAGAAAAAGAATTTAAAGAAGCCGAAAAGGAACGAAGGAAAAAGCTAAAGGACTTCAGCCTGTTTGAAGAATTAGGGTCACCTTTACATAAAACTAGAAGGGTGCGCCTTATCTCACCTCTCTCTGTGGACGTGCAAGTGAGTCTGAATGAGTTCCTTTGTCGCTGAACAGCTAAAGCAGCAGTGTTCATGCAAGAACGGCACTCTAGTCATCCTTTCTTTTTAACCCATCTGCGGAGCGGACATAGAGCTGCTTTCGCCGGCAACCCAGTATCGTTTAACGGCAAAGAGAACTTTCTCGGTGATCAGAGGACCATCCTCATGATCCACCAACTTTGTGTTCCACCTCATTCCTGCCACAATCCTCTTCACCTTCAGTAGCACATCCACTTTGTCCCGGAATATGACTGCTCCTTCAGGTCGGAGGATACGATCCATCTCAAGGAGAATGTCTTCCATGTCACACCTGCAGGTCATTAATTACAATCGAGAAATTTAAGTTAATGGCGTTAATCATGATCTCTATGTTAAACCACCTCTCATCACCATCTACTCCCATCATAAGGTGGCTTCCAGTACTTCCTGCAAATCTGCCATCTAATGATGCTATTTATGTATAAACTTGGGACTTTAATTAATAACCTACAGCCGAATAGTGAATCATATGAAAAGGTTTAAGAGATCACTTACTTATCCTTGTACAAGCTGAAAACTCCATGCGCGTGAACGAGATCATATGTCCTCGGATATGTGGAGAAGGCTTCGCACCTGATTACAGAAACCATAGGTTAGAGGAATTTTAAGCCATGATAGCAGTTTATTAGTAAAACTAAGCAACAGAAGAACGTGAGCAGATGCCATAAGGAAATCACCATAAATGGGATGGATGGTTCCTTAAAGGAGCATGCACAGCAAATTGCACATTAAGGTTGCACGCAGCAAAATTTCTGTTGTTTATATACAATGACTTGCTTCTACAGCAAATGGCAAGTACTAGCAGCTGATAGGCACCTGTTATATCGCTAGTAAATGATTCAAAAGTCTACATCCCTTTGATTTACATGCTTCAGGAGTATAATGACTCCTCTTACATAAACATAGGCCCATCTGAGTGGGGTCCACAGTGCATGCGAGAGGGAAGGAGTATACACTGCGAGTATCTAATAATTAGCCCCGTTGGTGCTTGTCAATGGGTACTTACCAAATAATTTGCTAACAGGTAACTGAACATACACCTGTGCAGAAGTCATCAGACTCTAGGTTCGGCTAAGAGGGCTGTGCAAATCAGTTGCTTAAGGTTTTCAGTGATTGCTATTTTTTAATCCACCCCAGACTGCTGTAATCTCAATATAAAGTGACATTTGACCAAGTGACAAACATAATGTGTCACAAATCGAAAGTTGGTGCTCTCACAAATAGCCGACACCGAAAACAATGTTATAATTTCCTAAGTTCTACAACCTATAAAGAACCAAAAGTAATGGATGCGATATCTTACATCTCAGCACAAACTGATTTTTGAAACAAGAGACAAGCAATATGAACACATGGTCCCTGTGTAGCAATTTCTGAGTTATAACTGAACGAATAGGATTCATGTTTGAAAACTTACCAATCATGATATATGCCTATCAGCCCACGCTCATATATAACACCAAGAGTGTCTCTCTTAGCTATTGTGGGCATGACATTCATGACCCATAGCTTCGAAGATTCCAGAGCTGCAGCAAAACTCCCCAGACCAGCATTCATGTCCATGATGTTCCGATACCTCCCTGAACCAATAATCTTGTTCTCTGTCTTGTAAAAGTTTACATGTTTCCTCCATGTCTTGCTGTCATCCTGGAATGAATCAGCTGACACTCCAGGTACTGAACCACTGGAAACTCTGTATGGGACGGCATTTAATCTTTCTGGAAATGGCTTCCATGCCCCACCCACAACTTCTTCTGGGTCAGTACTTTCAGGGTAAGGAGTAACACATACCTCCATTTTCTTGTACCTGCAGATGAGCAACTCTAAGAACATGAGCACTTATAGAGCTTCCAGATTAATACGGCAGACCCTAGCATAAGTTCCAATGGTATCCAGTCAACACATGCTCCCATAGAACCTTACTCGTTCTCATGACAAGCATAGAGAATACATGCAGCATGCACCATACCTATACTCCAGTCCAGGTTACAGTATGACATAATTTGAGGCGCTATAAAGACCAAACAAGGGTGTTGGCCGCCCATTGAGGATTTTGTTGCCTCTAGCAAGTGCTATTACAATCAATTACCCCCTCAGTCAAATTCAAAGTAAGATAAGCATTGAACAGTTACTCAAGGCCAAGATAATAAGAAGCTGACAGATACAGTTGAAGGTCAAAGATGTACCAGACATCATCAGGATTTGTGGATTTGCATACTGTGGACTCCAGATCTTTGCCATGGCAAGAATCATAGCTGGTTCTTTTTTGCCATATTGCAATTTCTCCCTTCTCATGCTTCTTCTCCCAGCAAAGACGTTTGGCAGTCTCTTCAATTTTCCTCTGTTCCTCCTCAAGTTCCTCTTTTGGACGCTGCCAAGCCTGGTAATTGTTGATCCAGTTAATGGGAGGACCAGAAAGCACCCAATAACCACCGGGTCTAAGAACTCGATCAACTTCCATCATGTACATTCCATCTGCAAAGGAAGATTACAAAATAAACATAGAGTAAAATAAGGGAATATCACACTGCATGTGTTCTTTGGCAACAATTCCAAGGAAAGTTCCTAAGTTATGTGAGACTGGTCAAAATCCAATGCCAAATTTCTTCCTGCATAATATTAGCATAAAACTGAACCTTCCTCAACCAGCCTCAAAAAGACCTTTGATGTAAAGAAAAAGGAGAAACAAAGATGTGGGGAAATGTGAACACTTCGTGATGGATACACGAAACAGAACTTTACATTCGCAGGACGGTAAAATTTTGAGAACCAATTGATGTGAGCAACTTCTAAACTAGACTCACCATTGGAAGCCCATGGTATCAAGCAGCGAGAGCAGTGAGCCATGTCAAAAGCTCTAGATGGATATGGCAGTTTTATGGTCCCAAGAACTCCAATAACAGCAGGGACACCTCTTTCCAGGGCAAACTGGACTTGAGCTTCATGAGAGTCTCTTGGTGCAAATGACATGGCTACAACATTTTTCTTAAACAGGTATGCACCCCAACTTGCAACCTATGGACATACATGAGGAAATATGAACAGCAAACCCAACGGTATTGAACATCAGCATTAAACACGCACATATGCAACAATGAGAGAGCTTTCACCACAGTAGGAACAAGATCTGAATAAATCTAACTTCCAAGCAACATTGGATCCACCAAATGCAGAAATCTAGCACAAGAACAATTGATCTGAAAAAAATCTTGTAATTTGCACTAGTGCACTTACCCCGCATCCAGTGTCAAGTGCAGTCCTAACCACCCCATTATCCAACGGAATGATAGAAGCAAGCTCTTCAATATAAGCATCAGCCCCATTTGGAAACTGCGTTCCGCCTCCTGGAAATCTGAACACATTGCCCTCATACTGGATCCAGTTCTGGACAGCCTTTTCAACAGTCAAGCTCTTGTACGGTGCATTGGCAAAAGGAACATAGTCTCGGCTCTTGGGCCATGGGAATGGGGTCATATATCCTTTGGGCGCTGGGACAAGGCAACGCAACTTCCCTTCTTCAGTGGGACAGTGCCTCTCTCTGTAATTCATATTTTCACGAGGGAAAGTCATAGCCCGCATTTGGTCCTGACATGGCGTGTAATCAATATATTGATCATCACATGGCTTGCATTCCTTGATGTCCGTGTCGGAATCTTCTGCTATCCTGGCATCGCCTTGATGTGTTTCATAGTGCAGATTGGACAGGATACTGCAATCGGCCTGCTTGGTGATCTCAACTGCAATGCTGTCTCCTTTTCCAAAACCACTTCGCTGCCATGCACCCAAAATATAGAAGACACAGCACAAGCCAACTACGACAAATATAGGCATCGAACTCCTACTTCTTCTCTCATTTGGGAAGCCCTTATATGCCATGAGGCACCTGGAAAACTAAAGACTCCAATTAGAATTCTTTAGAAGAGGACTAAATCGATATAGACTCAAACTCTATATTACAAACAACAGCAGCAACTGTTCAATCGATGGCTTAATATGAACCATGCATGCTAATGTGTGAATGCACGGTTATACAAAGTTCTTAGTACAGATGCGAGATAGTACCACTATATGCAGACAAAGACAGCCAAGATCATTACTTTATGGGGAAAGCGTACTATATCGGATTTATAAAGCAGGTTAGCCATCACGAGAGATAGAAAACACTTCCAATTATGTCAACGGAGTGAATATGCAGACAATGCCTTAGACCCAGCCATTCACCGGCAATGCGGCAGAGGCCTCAGTGAGCCCACACCATCAACAGCTGGGATTAGGCATCATGTCACTGTCTAATTGCAGCATCGACAACAAAACGCATACGTTCAGTATTATCATAGGCAAATGACCGGGGATCATGATAAATTCTAGTGAAACCTTCCTCTCACTCATGATGATTTAAGTAACCGACAAAATGCATTGGTTCTGAGAAGCACTAGCCCAGAATCGCAGTCATTCATGTTCAAAATACCAGAATAGAAAATCAAACGACAAGCACATTCTCGTAACCAAGAATTCAACTTACAGTTGCGCAGTTGATTCAGCGGTCGCAACAAATAAAAATTGATCCGAGAATCGAACACCCGTCAATCCGGAACCCGAAATACCGGAGTCTCTGGCCCCGATCAAATCAAAGAGGCGTCATAGAACCGATCGGGCGTAGAACTGCGAGAGAAAAAAACATGAGGAATTCCAAGATTGCGGAGCCCCTGGCACTCGCTCGTCCCCAAGAACGCGTGTAGATGCAGAAAGGCGACGATCCCGAGAGTCCCTCAAACGGAGACGAAACAGATTTGTATCCGGGTGTTCGAAAATTTGGTGGGTCGTGGAGATAGATACGATGTTCACGGTCCAAAGCGACCACGGCGATCAACAGTTGGATTCCTGGGGAATCATCAGACAATAAAAAGATGACGAATTTAGGTAATTAACGCTCAAAATTCATTGTCGAATCTAAAAAATAGAAGAAGAGAGAGAAGGGAAAGAGAAAGGTCTAGTCTTCAGAGATGTTGCAAATAGAAAATCAAAAGGAGAGAGAAAACACGCACGTGTGGAGAGTGGGATTTGAACCCACGCCCTTTCGGACCAGAACCTTAATCTGGCGCCTTAGACCAACTCGGCCATCTCCACTTTGTGGCCTGATGATTTCCTGAGTATTTAATTCTCTCAAAATTAAAACTAATTCGAATTACGAAGGAAATATCAAAACTTGGCTTGGTTAAAATTCAATTGCGATGAAAGCAACCGACGTAACATGTGTGAAGATCAGGAGCATGACACGATTTTAGTAACCATACACCATAAAATGGGATCAATTTGCTATTTTTGCCGCTCATTCCTCGTTCGACTCGCATCTCTACACGATCAATGAGATTATTGAAGAACTTCATAAAATTTGTTGTTAGGGTCGTGCACACTCTGATGCATGAACACAAGAATGAGATCGTGTGATATCAACAGTAAATAAATGTGGGATGGTAGGTGACTTCTTTTAGTCACATAATTAGCGGAGCACGTGATTAATTACTTATAATGAAGTTAACATGCACATGGTGTAAGGATAACATGTAGATGGTGTAATGTGTTTATGACATCAAGTCACTTTATTGAGTCATATTTAATTTACTAGTGTTTGTCCAAGTAGTACTAATGTCGACACGCAACACTCGACACGACACGCCGACATGTCATTTATGAAAAAATAGAGAATTTCTACATGTTGTACATTAAATATATATTCCCGTATATAATATATATACACACATGACAGTTTATCATATATATATATATATATAAATATTAGCGAGTGAGATTCTCTTTCTTCTTTTTCTATTAGAGATTCACAATTAGAATTTTTTGGGGCCGATTGGATATATTAATCTTGGGGCGGTTGAGTATATGACTTAAATATATATTTTTGATGAATTGATTGAAAATGCTTAAAATTGAGTTTGTCCGTGTCGAAATGGCATGTAGGGATGCAAGACTCATGTGTCGTTGGGGTATCTCGAAGCGCCGACCAAGTGTCGGTTGCATGTCGGAGAATATCAAACACATCCGACACAACGCGGAGGCCCTTGAATAGTGTCGATGCTTCACAGGTGTTTGTTTGCCCGCACATGTGAAGCTTGGTAGTTGTGATAAATTAAGAAAGTGGCTATACAAGGAAGTGCCTGAAAGTGGGAAGTGATATTTTCTAAACTTTTTACATTCATTTTGGTTCATATTTAATAAAATGGAAAATCTAAGCTCATAGGACAAGCATAAATTGGTCAGAAAAGCATTGAATTGGGATTTCATAGAGAAATAACTTGAAAAAAAAGAGTGAGAAGGGGAAAATAAGAGAATCAATCAAATGGACGACAAACGAAATAAGAGAGAGAAAGAAACTTAGAAAAACAAAGTCTCGATAATAATCTCATTTTTTGTTGTTTAAGGACGCTTATAATCATCAATTGATCCTTCAAACCCGAGTTAAAAACAATTCCCGAAAACTTAATTAGGGGCAAAATATTTATTGAAAACTAATCAGAGTGCAAATGCTATACAAACTAAAGTAAATAATTTTGAACTTATCCACTAAATATATATTTCTACTATACAAACTAGTTTGGAACCCTCTGCCGCTGGTCTACATAACACTAAGGGCGCATATGGCAACACTTTTGCTTTATAAATTAGCTTCTAGCTCATAAGCGAAGTTAATTTTTCTACTTCTGCTTCAAAAGTTTATTTCGATCGAGAGAAAAACATTTGATAACATAAGAAAATTTCTGTTTCTATAATACAAATTCGTTTGGTAACATTTGAAAATTTCTACTTCATTTTTAATTTTTTTTAAATTTTTGTAAAAAATTGTTTTGATTAAAAAATATTATTTACTTTTTTAAAATAAAAAATTCTTATTTATTTTTTACTAGTGGTCGGAGATGGCGACTCAGCGAAGGTGGACGGTGGTTTGTAGCGGGCGGGGGGTTGCGGCGATCGGTGGTCGGCGATGGGGGGTGGTGGTAGCACGGAGGTGGGAGGCGGCAATGGAGGCGCGGTTAGGAGAGAGAGGTACTAAAATATGAAAAAAAGTCGAAGTGAGAGAGACATTGATATTGAGAAATTTGTACTTGTTATAGAGAAGTAATCTTTTTAACTTCCGCAATTGACTCAAAAATAATTTCGAAGTAGAAATGTAATGTTACGTAACTAAACGGATTTTTGCTTGAAAGTTGCATTACTCAAACGAATTTCCATTCCGTAAGACTTCTAGAGCAGAAATTCATTTCCAAAAGTGTTATCATACGTGCTCTAAGGGTTCATTTCATGGATAACAATTTTCGGGAAAATAATTTTTTTTGGTGTTCGGTTCATGAAAAATAAATAAGTCAAGGAAAACATTTTCCGCCCATTAAAAAAAAAACACTTTCAAAATGGGGACAATGAATTTCTCTTTTCGGGAAGAGGAAAATATTTTTCCTCATCTTTCCTCCCTTCACTCCTTCACATTCCTTTTCTTTTTAATTATTTTTTATTTTCCTTTCCTTTCCTTTCATTTTCGAATTTTTTTATAATTTTTTTATTTTTCTTTTCTTTTCTTTCTTTCTTTCTCTCGCGATCACGGGCCACGAGTGTAGGCCAACCATTGGCCACAAGCGAGGCACGAGCTTGCCTATAGCCGGTCCCCGTGGCCGGCGACCACCGAATAAGAAGGGAAAAAGAAAACAAAAACAAAACAAAAAGAGAAAAAGAAAAATATAAATTCAAATTTTAAAATAGTTAAAATAGTTGAAAAAAAATTATTAAAAGGAGTGCATGGAGGAAAATTCAATTGTCCATTTCGAACGGCAGAAAAAAATTTCAGTTCATTTTCGGTTTCAAATTGAACACCGGAAAGTATTGCCATTTTAATGGAAAATAACTTCTTGGAAAATATTTTTCAAAAACATCTCATTTTCCACGAAACGGTCGAAGCCTAAGTTTTGTGATCTTCGAGCTGGTTTAGGTATTAACATAACTCTCTAGTATCTCCATGGCAATGAAATGATCCACCAAAAAAGTATCGGCACTCAGGTAATCGTCTCACGAAAATTATATCACTTTTAATGTCATTTTCCTGACCCGAAACTATAAATCTCCGCAACAAGCTGGTACCGTTCAAGGGTGGTGCGCGAGTCCCACGGGCAACCACTTCTTGTACAACCAATATGTGAATTAAAATCAAATATATCAGCTCCTTCTTCCATCTTCTCTTGCGTCGAAGAACGCAATCGACTGCACCATAGAAGGTATATCCTTTACGGTGGAAGCGCATGATCAGACACCGTAAACTCTCATTTAAGATAATGGCTTTTCAGGAGAAAAAGGAGAATTGATTAAGATGATGTCGTCTGCTTAGATACCAAGAATTACGGATTTTGTAGCCAAATCATGGGCACTATAACACATATAATACGACTGATGTTGGGCATATTAAGATTAGTTTATAGGATTAGTATATCGAATGATTTGATAAAATGCAAGCGAACATTTATATGAGTGAGCCAATAAGGAGTTGGTTGAGTTGGTGAGATCCCTACGCCTTATACAGTTAAACCGATGATGTCGCAGGTTCGAATTTCCTCGGCGCTTTTGAGAGACTTAACCGGTGGCATTGATGCTCATACTATCACCATCTCGAGAAATAATCCATTGCACATGTGAAATCTCGATTACAAAAAAGAAAAACATTTATATAAGTGAAGCACGTTTGAAACTCATAATTCCATCGGGTGTGCCGCATCACTTAACATATTAAATTATTAAATTCGGTTTCAATATTATTCCAAGCAATTAAAGCGTAGGAAATCGATCGATAAAGTGGAAACATGATCCTTAAGACCAATGGCCCACGCAAGCATCTTAGCATGCGTTCAACATCTTATTTTCCAAACTTCAGGACCTCGTAAGCGGGTGACGTGCAACGAAATGATCATCATATGCCCTTCTTTTACTTTTTGGCCAAATAGTTTGTTCCCTCTTGAGAAAGTGAGTTCATTGCTAGAATGAATTCAATCCTTTGGCATGACACTAGGTCATAGTTTTTAAATGGGAAATGTTTCCATGATACCGACAAGATCAGCGGTTATTTCGACCGTAGATCCATACATCATCACCGCGTATTTTGCATAAAGCATTCATTAATTAAAAATCGTAACTAAAAAGAGATATAAAAATAGTTGGGATGATTCAATACAATTATTCCATACCATCACCGTGTATTTTGCATAAAATACTCATTAATTGAAAAATCATGGGGTCGAAATAATTTGCAGTGTTTGTCGACCAGGCTAGCGACTTCCTTTTTAAATCTCATCATCCCATCTCTAACCACATACAAGTTTGCATCGCATTTTTATTACCAATTGCAAAATGGATTTGACTTCTCGCGACTTGTAAAGAACAAATATAAGAATTCATAGCTGGGAGAATTACAAAGGAAAAAAAAAAAAGCTTTAAATTTATTCTGCGGATGTCAATTTAGCCATCTAGATCGGCTGTGCAAGGCACTGGTGATCGGTTTATCGATGTGAAGGAAAGCTTCAACCTTTGAGCTAGTTTTTGAGATGAGAAAGGCTCGAGACCATCCAACACCGGTACTAGAGCCCGGGTTGTTGTTGTTGCTCGACCCAGGACCCGATATACGAGAAAGAGATTGAAGGGGCTGGTGGTCGGTTTAAAAATGTAAGGGAAAGCCTTAACCTTTGAGTTAGCTTTTGGGATGAGAAAAGCCTAATACCATCCAACAAGCCATAACCATTTCAATTTTGCCAACTTAATCATAAACATTTTGATCATTTGCCAATGTAGTTATTTCAACCAATTTCGACCGGAAATGGGTATGGATACTGTGTGGACTAGTTTTTGCAGTTTTTTTTAAATTTTCCTATAGCGTTTATGTATATATTTTTATTTTTTTTCTTTTCTACTTTCTTGTCTTTTTCGTTCTTTCTTGTCTTTTTCGTTCTTTGCTTTTTTTTTTTCTCTTCACTATAGCGTGCGTGTTTTGCCGAGGCATCAATGACCCTCTCGGCCCTTGGGCTAGGCGAGCCTTATCCAAAAAAAGGTAAAAAATATATAAACAATTCAAAAAATTTCTAACAAAGTTGCAAAAACCATTTGAGTTAGCGCCGGGATGTACCACATATAGCGGTTGGTGTCCACGTTGGCATTCTCTCTCTCTCTTTCTTTTTCGATCCCTATCACCAAATTTAAAATTGAAAAAAAAAGACAAAAGGAAAATAAGAGGAAAAGGACGGAACAATCCTCGTCAGCTCAATGTGAATGTGCATTTTGGATGATTAAGGTGAGACACATAGAGCTTGTGTTGTGTGGACATCTATACATCTGGAGAGTTTTTAGGAGTTTGTCTTCTCCGAAAAAAGAAAGAGAAAGTAAGGAGATGACCAATTTTGGAGCTTAACAGGAGCTCTTTGTCGCAGGAAAGATGGCACTCAGAGCTATTTGCCTGTGCGAGCATTGTGACATTACATGTGCCTTTAGATATGTTGGTGTATAATGCCCGCTAGTGCCATCTCTTCTCGACAAGAGTCCCTTTAACCTCCAAAAATTATTGCATGGTCTCTCTCTCTCTCTCCATGCACACCCGGGCATGTCTATGTTTGCACGACATGAGATGTTTTCTCTTGTGGCCCGACCTAAGTTTCTTTCTCTTTCTATGTATGCGAGAAACGCTTGTTCATCATATATATTGCTGACGGTTTTACTTGCTCTACTATGACCATGCATGGTTCTGCTATGATACATAGAAGCCGCGTTCCCTAAATATGACATCTATGCAGCGTGATCATAAGTGTGGATTGCTCGAGCAATGTAATTGACGTATAGTTGGGAGTTTCTTCTTGCATCATTTCGTCTCAGGTTTTTAAATAGGCATCTCAATTTTGAGGGTCATAATTTATGATGATTATTATACGCAGGACAGTCACGTGGCATCTCTACTAGGTTACCTTTATTTTCAACCTAGATAGGCCAATTCATACGTGATGTGAGAACAACATTATGTAGTGACTTGGCACAAGGTCATATGCCACTTTCCATTTTTGTCTCTCATTTCTCTTATTTCGAACGGGACTTCATATCCTTTTTGCTTTGGTTTGTGAAAATTTGGGGTGACCGGTTGCATGCAATTTGGGTTCCCACCCGAAACGGGGAACCAGACAAGAAGGATCGGTTGCCAGTTTCTGAAACTGGAAAAGAGAACTGGACCATTTAGTCCTATAAAAGGTTCCCAATTTCTGGAATCAGGAACAGAGAACCGAACCATCTGGTTCCCAATATCCACTGAAAACTCATCTTTTTTACTCAGAACTCACAAATTCCTCCATAAGAGAAGAGCATGCAAATGGTGCTTTGCTTCTACTACAAGAAAAATGCATAGATTCTTGCTGAGCAGAGGAAAAGGAAACAAAAAGGAAAGAAACCGAGGGAAAGTCAAAAAAGGGAACCATAGACCTGTTTTTGTTCATTAGGCGCTATGATCCCAGCCAATGTTGGCAAGTTACTCGTTCACAAAATTGTACTGTGTATTCGTCTTTCTTGTTTAACGTCTGAATTCGAACCGCCAAACATGCATACCGGCAATGTTATTGAAGTTGAATTTTGCATTTTGATTGACATTCGCATGAACATCTCCACGCACACAGCCGTATTAGACATGAAAAAACGGCCTCGTGAATCAATGGCGTGGTCAATAAGTGCTTTCGCAACATTTCCAGATTTGGAAACGAATAATACCACGCATGCTTAGAAAGCCAGTTGATGAATTTTCATAACTTAGCCAAAAATAGAGAGGTGGTATCTGTTGGATCTAAATTTCGGCTATTCCATATAATCATTAATTGCACACAAAAAAAGTTAGGGATCGACCCCCTAAACAAAAGTATCAGTTACATTGTTTGCATTTGCATTTCATTTGGGGCACGCATTGCACATGCCTATCACGTGACCTCTATGCAGTTATCACGGACAAACGCACGCAACATCAGAGCTCCTAGGTTTTTTTTGGGTCGGACAGAGCTCCAAGGTTGAATAGACGAAAAATGGATCGTGAAATTCAAAATAGAAGAGCGAGAGCATACCCCAAGGATTTTGTTGTTGTTGTTGTTGCAAAAGTAACATTTCATTTCATTCACTTTCTCGATATACAAGGGAGAAATGTCGTACTTTAAATGCAAATTAAAATACATCACAAATAACTTCAGAACAAAACAAGTTCAATATAACAAGAACAATCATTAGAACAAGGTTTTGGGTTACACGCTCAAAGAGAAGATCTATGATTTCTTCACACCACAATTAGCGACCGATCACCGAATCCGTCTTCGATAATGAGCACATACCGAGAACTCCATCTATTGCTGCAGCTTTGTCTTTCGGCGGTGTGCGCTTAGGTTTGGCGTCTCAAATACCATCACCGAAGCAGAGTAAAAAGGTTGAGCGAACATAAATTTGACACAAATGGAACATTTACGAACCTCTTCCGATCTCCTTGAAACCTGGACGTAACCCAAGGAGAGCGAAACCCCGAAAACATACACATAGAAAACAAGTTTTTTATTGTCAAAAGTAACATGTCATTTCATTTATTTTCTCGAGATACAAGAGGGAAATATCGTAGTTCAACCGCAAACCAAAATACATCACAGACAACCTTGGAACAAAACAAGTTTCATATAACAAGAAAAATCGTTAGAACAAGGTTTTGGGTTACACGCTTAAAGAAAAGATCTATGACTTCTTCACACCACAATTGGTGACCAATCATCGAATCCGTCTTCAATAATGAGCACATATCGAGAATTTCATGTATTGTTGTGGTTTTGCCTTTAGACGGTGTGTGCTTAGGTTTGGCGTCTCCAACACCATCACCGAGCAAAGTAAAAAGGTTGAGCGAGCATAAATTTGACATGAACGGAACCTTTACGAACCTCTTCGATCTCCTTTGGAACCTGGACTTACCCCGAAAACATACACATAAAAAACCCCAAATCTAAATTAGATCGGGGTATAAATCTCGTAAAAATGAGAGAGAAAAGCTTCCAGATCTAAGCTAAATTAGAAGAGATGTTGTTCTACTCCTACCATGAAGAAAGTAATAATCGATTATAGATTCAACCCCATAGCAATTGGATCAGAAATTTAAAATATGTTTAAAAATTTCATCTGAAATGATTTGATATTACCTTGAAAGTGAATAATGTGTAACAAGGTTTTCAACCCCCATCTTGCAATTCGGATGAAAATGTGAAAAACTCAAAGCAAGTATAAAATAAACGATGTTTAACTTTGGAAATTTACAAATTTATTGGTAAAAACACCTCAAGGTCTAGATTGGCTAGATAAATAGATCCGATCTGAATTTTTAACTCTGAATAAAGTTTCAATCAACTTATAAAATAAAGAATAGGCAATTAATTGTATGTCGATAAGCCTTATTGCCATAACAAATAAAGATTTATAATAATCTATGTAGCTTTTCTGATTGAAAACTTGAGATTATATATTAAATTAACAACCTCCTCTAGATAAAATGATAATAGAATGCAAGATAAGGTGATAAATTGTTGAGTGTAATGGAGTACTTATATTGTGAAACTGACAAGAAAAATGATAGAAATAAATGCAGTTTTGTTTTTTAGTCCAATAGAAAAAGAAACATCAATTGAAGAGAAAGAGGATGGCATTTTGGTCGTTTAAATTAAAAAATGAGTGTCTTAGTCAAAATGGAGGTGGAAATAGCGCCGTCCATTTAAAAATGGAAAACTGTCACCTTAATCAAACTTGATTTAATTAATCCCCAAGTTTACATTTAATCAATTTTCCAACTTGGCACCACATCTTATTATGAATTTCGGCCATGATGGCGATTTAATTGGTTCAATTTGATTTCTCTACCTTGTGGGCTTAGTTCAATTAAGCTCAGAATCTCCCTGGCTCTAGTCCATTGCGATCATATAGGTTTAATGAAAATGCTCCTAATAACTATATGCAATGTTGTAGGAGTTGTAATCGATTCCTAATTTTCTATGCAATAAATGTCTAAATAGGTCATCAAAATTTAGATGTCAACAACATGTGACACTTAGTTGATAATCAATCAAGTAAAAAGTACCGAAAGTGCATTAATTAGATAAACTGGTGTAATCAAGTCCTTAGATTTAAATTTTTAGCTCCTAGGAATCGAGATATCCTCTCATGTCTCAAATGGTACCTAGTGGGGCCTGTAGACTAGTGGTGACTCTCAATTAGGATAGAATTCTCATGGATAGATCAATCAACTGAACTTCCCAACGTTGCGCGAGGTGAGGGTTTGAGAGAACCTCGCCAAATGAGGACTATTGGCCCATGCTCGACATTACCTCTTAATCCACTCTTCGACACAAGAAGGACCACTTCGGGAGGGCCACGACCGAATAATATTGCATTCGCACTCTATATCGTTATCGAGCATTCAAGTAGTCGGACATTATGAACATTTCAATCAAATTGGCTCAACATGCGGTTTGATCTTAAACTTGAGCATTAAATTCATATGAGGATCCAGGTCTGGTTTCGTTTTCAATCCGACTTGCAAATAAGAGTGGTATCAAAGTATCCCACATCTCTTGATTAAGACAATTATATACTCTTTATATACATGTGATCTCTTTCTATTTATTAATTGAAATTTTTTGGACTAGACTTTCTAATGATGGATAACCCAAAGTTGTCATTTGCGGATGTTTCCCTCATGTCTCCATCGCTACGCCGGCCAAGAGCTTTGACGTCCGGTTAGTTTCATGAATTCCCGATGAGGCAAAAAGAAAAAAGGGCAGATCTCACCCCACAAGCGAGTTTGCTTAACAACCACGAAGAGAAGATGATTTGATGAGGAAAGGTTTTAACACCAACGCTGCAATTCTCCTGCGCCCACAAACCAACCCCCCCCCCTTTTCTCCCCTTTCCTTATATTGCTTTATGGACACTTCAACTCAAAAATTCCAAGCCGGTGCCTTGCCAAAATACAGAAAAAAAGACACTTAACACACAACAATCACCAAAATGCGTACTCTCCACACCTTCCCACCCCTTGCAGATGATAATCCGGTATCACCACCACGAGGTCCCCGTGCTCCGACTGGTGCGAGTTGATCATCGGCCGCTGTATCGCATTTTCAGTACCTACTATTCTCGGCCTCCTCATGGTCATCTTGCTAGTAACACTTGCTCTAATGCCGCCAGAGTCCGGGCTCGACCCGAGCTCTTCCCTTTCGTCCCTTACCATCTCCACTTCCCGCGTCGACACCCGATGGAACATTGCTCCTCCATCAAGAACCCCAGTAAGCTCGTCTTAGTCAAGTACACTCACATGAAGCTCCTCTTGAGTTTCGGCCAACTCACTCTTTCTCGTCTCTCCTTCATTGCTACCTTCACTCAGGCCCCATCCACGTGACCACAGTCCAAGCCGAGGCCCTGTCAAAGCTGCCGATTGTCAATGACTTGGGCGTGAAGGCCCTGGTGAGCACGTTGAAGAGTGGGCAGGTGACCATCGACGTGGTGGCGAAAGCCAAGCGGAGGCTGCACTTGGGTCCGTGGTTGGTGGCTGTGTTCGACGTGTACTTCTCTTGCATGGGTGCGACCTTCACGGCTCCCACCGACAGCAAGGGTGGCGGGGATTGGATGATTGTCGGAGGCACCCTAAGCTGCACGCCGGACACCATTACTGTACTCTGGTAAGAAAAATTACAAGCTCCCATACAAATATTTTCTCGTTGCCACGAGGGTGGCATGCTTTCCCCAGATGGGGATGGAATTTGAGTTGATGGCCTGTCATATGTTTTGGTCTTTTCAGATTCTAAGGACCATGGCTTCTAGAAATTGGAGCATCAGTTCGAGGTTTCTTTCCTAACCTATTACTTTGGCAAATACCTCAAAAGGAAGCCCGATAGCTTGACAATACTTGTAATTATTTCGACCCCACGAACGATGTTTCAATTAATGAGTGTTTTATACAAAACATGCGGTGACGGTGTATGGATCTATGATAAAAAAATAACCGATAGTACTATCATAATGTTAGGAAAGCATTCTTCATACCTTAAATATTCCAAGTGGACCCGAGTAAAGTCTTTAAACTGTTTAGTCAAAACTCCAAGACGTAAAATTTGGGGGTATTTCTTGGGATGAAGGGAAGAAAAATATTTTCTTTCAACTTAAGAGGTGACGATGGGGAAAGTAGACTCTACGTTATCTTCGGATGGCTATTGTTTGGGTAGGATTATATAGAGAGCGTCCCGCATCTAGGGTGAATCATTAGAGCTTCGGCTCTCGCATCGTCGACTTGTGCTTCGCATAATGTCTTTGAATCGACTTATAGACGACGTAACCCTGGTTCAAAGACATTGTGCTCTCAATTAAAATTTGTATTATCTGAATATTTGAATCTTCGAGTTACTTCCCAAAACATAGTTTGCACTTTACATATCTTTAGTATTGGAGGTTTAGTAAGTTTTTCACTAAACTTGGTTCCAATCATGGATTGACATGCAGTCCCCGGGTTCGAATGCAAAGGAGGCAAAATGTCTAAAAAAAGTTTTAAACATAATGTACTTTTGTCAATTTAGTCATAAACTTTTTAATCATGTCAATTGAGTCATAAACATTTTAATGAATTGCCAGTTGAATGGATTTGCTGATATGGACGCCTGGACGTTCTACGTGACATCGTAAACCCTAATGTGGACAATTTTTAAAAATATATTAATACTTATTCGATTTTTTTCATTTCTAATTTTACTCTCTTTTATTTACTATGGTTGACGAGGGTCGCCGGGTCTCGCCGGCACTAACGCGAACAATATTTAATAACATTTTAATATCATGGCGCTCGTTGGCCATGCCACATAGGACGGACAACATCCACAACAGCAATTTCTAGCCAATTTTGGCTGGATGAACCCAATTGACAAAACATGAAAAGATTTGGGATTCATTTGACACAATTAAAAGCAAAAGTGCAACAAATTTAGGGGTTTTTAGGGAATATTCCGCGCAAATTATAGTGTGTTCCATTCAAAGTAATCTCAGGATTCATACACGCCACCTTCTGATAAAATCTTGCCCGATATAAATGACCTTTTATGCGCATTCATGGAGATTAATCGAGTAAAGAAAAATTTAATTAAGCGATGATGCTTAATTAAGAAGACTGTCTGTTCTTCCAAGCACGGAGGACGGTGACATCGTTAAAAGAGGCCGATGGCTGACTCAATTGGTCGGAGACTCTTCTCGTCCCGGGGGAGGCAGCCTCAACATCCCCTCTCCAATCTCCATCTTTATGCAAAATGTAACCAAAAGGACCAAGCCCGGACTGTAATATTTCCCATATTTGGCAATAACAAGCATAAGATTACTGATGACAAACAGCGGACTTTGAAACATAATTCGTGTTCGAAGGAGTGGCTATTCCAGACTTAAGGCCTGTTTGGAATAGCATTTGGCCAAGGAACTTTGAGAAAATGCAAATACCTTTGGGCTAAAGGCCTTTTTCAAAATATAAGTAGTGTTTGGTAAAGTGTATTTTAAAAACATATTGAAAATCAATTTTGACGTAAATACTGTTTGGTGAAAAATGAACTTAGTAAAATATTTTTACTTTTTGAAAAAAGGGGACAATCGACGGCGGCGGCGGCGGCGGCACGGTCGGCGGCGATCGGTGGAGGGCGGCGGTGGTGGTCGACGGGCGACGGTCGGCGAACGGTGGTGGGTGGCGGTGGTCGGCGGGAATGGACGGCGATCTGCGGTGGGCGGTGGCGAATGACGGGCGGTGGGCGGCGGCGGGAGGTGGCGGCAAGCTAGAGGTATTTTGGGTTAAAGAACTTTGGAGAGCATTTGAGATGAAATTGCATCTCCCCAAAGTGAGCCAAAAAATAAACCAAACACCATTTGCATTTGGTCAAGGGACTTTAGAGCTCATTCCCAATGATGAACCAAACAGGGCCTTACACTTATCCACATAAACAAAAGAACACTCATTTTGCCATTCCAGCCTCACATAGGTGGCGAAAAAACGTAGCCCGGATAAGAAAAGGCCCAGCGAACAATCTGCAGTATCTGCTAATACCGGTAGGGGTTGTAGCATAAGAATGATGAGTTTTAAGGTTTACTTACTAACGATACAAGTACTAGCAGACCCCCGTTACCTTGATGCTACGTGCTAGTTACATTCCAGAGAGCGTTTGGCTCCATCGACATGAAGTGCTTCAACTCGTTTCTCTCTGTGTTGCACCCTCCCGGTGATTTCCGAGCATGACCCGCTCTTGACACTCTTGTTTGGCACTTTAGCCTTATCCAGCTTCTTCGTCGGGCCTGGATCTATAAAGATTGGTTGAATCCGAAGGGTTGGGTTTGGTTTTATTCTGTTCACTTCCCTTTCCGGAGGCTTCAATATGCTGCTCCTTGATTCCATTTCTGAAACTTCATCTTCATTGAAGAGGACCTGCCCCCAATCCACATCAAGCTAGCTTAATTAGAAAATCTGGAACTACTAATTAGAAAAAAACACATCGAACATCCACGCATGATACTATCAGCAGTTTAAAGAACATGTAGGAAGCTTTCACTCTGATCATTGCCAAGTAAAGATAATTGGTTTCGCTTTCAGTAAGAACAGCTAATTTTCAGTTGACTTGAGATACATTGCCAACCTTGCGATCATAACTCATCATTCACTAATTCCAGGTGTTAACCATCGATATGAAAAGCCACAACAATGTGACAGTGTCGTTCTAAATCATAAAAAACAAAGTATGATAATCTGAAAGTCTCTTACAATATGTTTGTGCTGCTATGGAACTGGAACAGTATAGCGTATGCACAAGAAAGTCGGACATTTTCACTACTTTTGTTTTGGGAAGGTCGGTGAGATTAAAGTCGCGTGGAATTAGACAAATTCATCAAAATTCCTACAGAGAATGTACTCACCTTGCGACCAAGCAAGTCAAAGGTCATGACCACTTTGCTTCGTTTGGCCCGCTCAGCTTCCTCGATCTCCTCTTTTCTTCTTTAGCAAGAGCTCCTTCTCCTGTAACGATGTGAAAATTTCAAAAACGGCCTCAAGTAGAGAACTAAATCTCTTAGCCAATCAAGGCTCCTAAAGATGAAAATACCTCCTTTGATAACCAGCTTTTGCCCTCAATTTCGTAGTAGTCTCTTTGGTTATCGATAACGCGCGGCAGAGTTCCGATCGTAATCCACAAGTCTCTTGGCATAAGCTTCTGCGGCAGCTTCAGCCTCTGTGAGGATTGGCACAGTTTGGTTGTGTCGCGACCTAAAAGAAATTTTTAGGCTAATGGATTATTAGGTTAATTATTTAACTAACCTAACTCGGACTTTCCCAAGTCCATACCAAATCGCAACTTAAGGTTC
Source organism: Rhodamnia rubescens (assembly GCA_021437795.1). Classification (NCBI taxonomy): domain Eukaryota; kingdom Viridiplantae; phylum Streptophyta; class Magnoliopsida; order Myrtales; family Myrtaceae; genus Rhodamnia; species Rhodamnia rubescens. Next base: position 4,227,180 of record JAILYA010000002.1, on the reverse strand, counting down.
AAATAATTAACATGCAATGTATTTTAAATTTGGAGCCGCCACTAATCATTTTTGGTAGGTCGATTAGAAACCTTATTAAATTAGTGGGAGAACTAAATTACTTCTACGAACCAAAGATTAAGAGTTTGAGGACTTGATTACGCTAGATTACTCTAACGCCCTTTCGGTACCATTTTATTTCATGAAAAAATTATTTAAGAAGGCAACATTAATTGATTTTAACCCAAGTCACTAACAAAGGTTATCATGCGGGTGCACAATCAATTAATGAACATCCATAAGTCAGCATGCGCCACGCAAGATAGTTCTTTTTTTTTTTTTTTTTTTTTTGATTTTTTATATGAATGCATATGACGCATGAAATCTATCCTAAATGATGCAATGTCATGGTTTAAATGCAAAGCTAGGCTAGATGATATGCAAATATACAAAAGACTAAGGTATAATTAACTAAGTTACGTGCAAATTAATTAAAACCTAAATATGCAATTCTATATGAAGTCTAAGCTAAAATGCAAACTAATATGACATGGCAAGAATGATGACACGGCAAGGATGACGTAACAAGGATGAATGATTTTTTTATTTTATTTTCAGATCAATTTATTCCCTAAAATAGAACTATACCAAAATAATATTTATCTTGCATATTTTAGAGTTTAAATTGACCTAAGCCCCATATATTAAGATAGGTTATTTTAGACATAAAATTCTATTTGAAAATGAAATTTCTATCCTAAAATGCAATCTAACCTAATTATTTACAAAAAGGATTAGATGTGCAATTATCTACATGATGTTATTTTTTAAAAAGATATGTAATTTTCAACTATGGAGAGCGAATGAATGCCAATCTTTTAGAATTTTCAAGATTACATCATACGACGGATATATTCTAAAAGATATGACAATCAAACAATTCAAATCAAATGAGGAAAGTGAATATGCCAATCAATGTCAATCAAGAAAGTGTATATATCAATGAAGTTTTGAAATATTTCGCGAATATTTGAGTCAATCTTTAATTCGTAATCCCACGATTAACGATTGAATCCAAATCCTTGCCTAGTCGAGTATTTCATCAATAATCCTAAAGATGGACTTTCTCAATTGTATGGCAAGTTGCGGATTAGGAAAGAAAATTTTTCTAATCAACATGTATTTTGAAAAAAACTATCCATTTTGATGCAAATATGCAAGACATGCAAAATATGACAACATAGGCAAGTGAATATTCAAAATTCGAGATAGGCAAGTAAATATTCCAATTAATAAAAATCAAAATTTTTACCTTTTCCAGAGAGAATCTATCCAAATTTGAGCTGATATCAACTATCAAGTCGATTCAATCCTGGACCGAGGACCAACCGATACTAGGACTCGCACACGTGAACGTCAACGCTCGGTGGTCAACTAGTGGTGGCTGATTGGAACAGGACTGAGCGAAAGAAACGTCCACACAGGCTGGACTATCACTAGAAATGCTGATCACGTCGATATGGGCTGATGAAATTGACCCGGTCTGGAAAACTTGTGGAAGAACAGTAAGTACAGTAAATAGAATAGCAAATAATGACTTGGGTTCGTTAGATCAACAATAACAACCCCTTCGCGGATGATGCAGAGGCGATCACCGAGCGTCTTCAAGGACTTCTCAACCGCTTCACTGTTGACAGGTAGCATGCACGTCGTCGGGATTGTGGCTGACTTTATCACAGACCGATAAGAAGTGACGAGGCTACACGGCTTGGACAGTGAACAAACCGCTTCATCGGATCAAGAATTGAGGCTCCTCGAGCAAGTGCTAGCCTGCAATGGTGGTGCCTCACTTTTGTTGATCTGCAGAGGAGAGGAAAAAAAAGATTAAAATAATAGCTCCTCTTTTGTGGCTGACCTCCCTTGCACATGTCCCTGAACAGCTTGCAAGGACTTCTTTTCCATCGCTAGGACATCTTCTTTGAATTTGGTGTGTCCAGGTTGAGGAGTGATCAGTGATGTAATGCTCGAGCAAGCCTTTTTACTCTCAATTCTGCCAAAGAAATTTTTGTGGCCGTGTATTATGATGAATCCCCCCTTTTTTATGTGCAATGACCCCCTTCTTTTATAGGCGAGGATGGTTAGAAAGGAACAAAATTCTCCTTCCTCTTTGGTCAAAGTACCCACGTGAGAATGAAATCTTCCAAGATATCAATTCTTTTCTTTCCTATTCACTTCTTATTTTTTTCCTATTTTTGCTACCTCCCATCCCAGAACCATGCGGTGTACAAGATATTTGCTAAATATGCCGAATATATATGTGCCCAAACCATCAATCTCTTTCTTGCCAAAGAACATGGTCTCAAATTTTTAGAACATCCACGAGCTTGGCGTAAATGATCTTTGGCCACGTTAGTTTAGTCCAATTAAGCTCACAATCCCCTTTTGAACCCGTCCACCGTTGGTCCGATAATATGCAAAACATGCATGAATGCTACAATTAAACTATCTCATGTGAAGGTGATTTAATTAATTTTTTTAGGGACTAAGGTTAGCCCCTAAATTTTATGCAAAATTAAAATCAAAATTTAGGTATCAACAGGTTGAGACCGGCATGCTGGCTTCCTTCCTTCAAAACAAGGGCACCACAAAATTGACACGGCCCCTCTCCCTCCTGCTCGCAAACAATCTTGCCACAGGATAAGCAATTGCTGACCAACCTGTGCAAGCGGGCTTGGTATGAACAGGGCTTACCCTGCTGGAACAAAATGGAACCTTTGGCTGCCTCGGCCAGCGAACGACCTTCCCAGATTTCTTTTTCCGAGAATTGCTTTGATTCACAGGTTTTGACTCATCGGTTCTAGTCACTGCCGGCTTTTCTTGACTACTTGAGCCAGCTGCCTCTTCAGAGCTCTAGGAGGTTTCTTCGTACCGGGGATGGAAACTTCAGCTGAGGGCGGCAGTTTGACATAGGCATGTAATTTCGAGGACGAAACATCAGAAACGCTGCTGAGATCTGAATGGCCTCTCCGCCTCAGATATTCATCAATCACGCCTTTCCCCACTTCTTGCCCGATAATGTTATGAGCGAAAATTTCAGAACACAGAGGGGAAACCAACTTTCAGCCTATTAAGTTGTCTGCTCACAAGAGATTTATTCTATTTGCTTGAAGAACAGATCCTTCATCAACTAATCGTCAATCCACCGTAACATACCGAATCTCTTCCCACAAATAATTAAAAAAGGCCAAGATTTCTGAAGAGATTTTCAGATGAAATGTGAGATTTTTTAGGACGATGCTTCATCTTCCACCCGTATAAATTTCGATCAAGAAACCAAAACGCGAGAATCCCAATTGGCAACAACATCGTACCATCGCGAGTAACCCGAAAAAGACGCAGAAAGCACAAGAAAGACGAGAGATTTACGTCGAGGTACTCCTTGGCGTCGGAGGGTTGAGCGAGGTCGCAATAGGAGACGAGACCCCGAGATCACGTCCATGTCCAAGTCCAGACCCGACTCCGCTCGCTTGCAGAGATCCAACAGCGCCTTCTCCAACCATTGCCCGGGCGACTCCATTGCTCTGCAATCTCAAAGATGATCACAGTGGGCTTTGCAAAAAGTGGAGTCGCTTCATTTTTCACTTGGTTCTCGGAAGTTGGAAGGGCGAGCGAAGGACCACTCCGCATTCGTTGGATGACGTTTTATCATGCCTCTCGAAGGATATGAAAACTTGTTACGGAATTACAATTCAATCTTAAAATTTGTAAAAAATATAACCAAATCTTAAAGTTTGATAAATCAATAAAATCAAATTATTTTCTTAATTTCGTAAAATTTATTAATAAAAAATGCTGACGGAGCAATTATAAATTAACTTTTTTATCCTATGTGGCACTTTTGTTATGTTTTATTTAGATTTCATTTCTAGCAGCCCGTGATTGCTAATGGCGATTGGACAAGGAAGAAAAGGAAGAAAACGAGACTCGATTGCAGATGGAGGGGTAAAAAGAAAAGGGATTAATATCATGAAAAATCATAAATTGGTATATGTGTGATAAATTTACCTTAAACTATTATTTTAATCATAAAAACTCCAAACTTGTACTTATATGATAATTTTACTTCAAACTATTTTTCCGACCACCAAAAATCTTAAATTGATACACATATGACATATCTACCCCAAATTGGTACACTTGTGACAAATTTATCCTCCGTTAGTTTCCCTCAAATTTTACCTTCAACTTGCAAAATTAAATTACACATGACAGGTTGACGGGTGTATTAATTTGGGATTTTTTTCCCCTTTGTTTGTCACGGACGTATCAATTTGGGGTTTTTTTCGTGAAATTAACTCAATTTAATGAAAATTAACGGAGATTAAATTAGTCACAAATGTACTAGTTTGGGTAAATTTATTACAAGTGTACCGGTTTAGGATTTTTGATGGTTAAAAAAATATTACGGGGTTAAATTTGTCACAAATATATGAGTTTAGGGTTTTTCGTGGTAAAAAAAAATAGTTTGGGGTAAATTTATCATAAATGTACAAGTTTGATATTTTTCGCGGTCAAAAAAATATTTTGTGATAAATGTGTCATTTGTATATCGGTTTGAGGTTTTTCGTGGTATTAACCCAAAGAAAAAACAAAAATCCTCGCCCCAAGCTCTGCCATTGTTTTATTTTTCTTTTTTCAGTTTTGTTTTTGAAAATAAAATGTTAACTTTTCTTTTTTAGTTTTTTAATATGTATTTTATAATTAATGCCACATAAGAGAGAGAAAATAATTTAGGGATCCCACGTCAGCATTTTCCGTTAGTAAACTTGACGGTATTAACGGAAAGATTTGATTTTACCAATTTGACAAGTTTTAGGACTCGATTGCATTTTTTGCAAGTTCTAGGACTTAATTGCGCTTTCGTGATCGAGTTGTAGGACTTTTTAGTGAACATACTTGTCGCGACCTAGAAAAAAAAATAAACAAGTCATCTTTTTCGGGCTAATGGATTATCGGGTTAATTAATTAACTAACCTAACTCGGACTCTCCCAAGTCCATACCAAATCGCAACTTAAGGTTCGAATGATTAACATGCAATGTGATTTGAATTTGGAGTCGCCACTAATCATTTTCGGTAGGTCGATTAGAAACCTAAATAAAATAGCGGGAGAAAACTATCTTATTTCTGCGAACCAGGAGATTAAGAGTCCGGGACTTGGTTACATTAATTACAACTAATGCCCTTTCGGTACCTTAAAATTCATGAAACAAATAATGGATTTGACAAATTTGATGAATTCTACTTGAAGATCAAAGAATCAATTTTTTTGGATTTTTCTTCCCATAACATTTTTTGAAATAAAGAAATTACATGAAATTAGGATGAAATAGGTTCAAGGTTACTCCCCAATTTGAACTCGTGCACCAAACTCGTGCTTCGGGCTTGTCTTGACCATTGGACCGATTTGGTGACTCGTTAGACCGAGAAATCTCTTGGTCCTATCTCTCATTCACGCTTCTTTCTCATATCGCTAGAATTTCATAAGACCGCAATACGGGCGTTGATATTTTTTCCCTTTTGCTCTCCTTCTATTCTTGTACCATTGATGTCTCATCGTTGATATGCAAATGTTATTTAACATAAGAACGTAGAGAGAAAAAAATCAGTGTAGAAAATCCGAGCTAATTTGTATTCGAAATTAAAAAAAGTTAGGGAATCACTTAACTTTCTTTTTTTTGCGGCGAGCTTGAACGATGGTGATGAACATGTGGCTTGTGTTGATGGGTGCGAGAAATTGGCAATGGTAGCACCGAGCTTCAAAACACTCAAGCCCTCTCAAAACTCTCTCCAAATTTTTTCTCAAGAATTCTCTTTTTCCTCTCTAAAGAATTCCTCTCAAAAACTCTCTCAATTCTCTTTCACCCCCAAAACTCTCTCAATTCTCTTCCACTCCTCCCAAAAAAACTCATTTTAATTCTTCAAGAACTCTTCTTCTTTTATAGGCAAAGTTCTTCATCCTACATTCTTCATCTTCATTTCCTCACCTTCCATTTTCATCTTCTTTTCTTCATCTTTATCTTCTCTTCTTCATCTTCATTTTCCCACCTTCCATTTTCATCTTCTCTTCATCTCATCTTCATCTTCTTTTCTTCATCTTCATCTTCCTTCTTCATCTTCATCTTCTTCATCTTCCATTTTCATTTCTTCATCTTCTCATTTTCATCTTCTCTTCTTCACATTCATTTCTCCATCTTCCATTTTTATCTTCTTTTCTTCACCTTCTCTTCATTATCTTCTCTTCATCATCTTCCTTTTTCCATCTTCTCTTCATCCTCTTCTCTTGGTATCTGCAATACAGATCCTTGAAGTTTTAAGTATTTGCAATACAGATCCACGAAATTCGAGTATTTGCAATATAGTCCCCGAGAAAATATTTCTTTCAAGCCCAAATCTTCTTGGTGCATTTTTCCACCCCATGCCTAGTCCAGGACCCTGTTAAATTAAGCTCAAATTATATGCCAATGCTAAATGAATATGTGAGATGATTTTTGTTTAGAACTAAAATTAGTTCTAATTTTTATGCAAGAAATAGATTAGTCAAAATTTAGGCGTAAACAGCTGCCCCTCTTTGAGTGGAGGCTCGTAGAGGTTCCGCTCAAAGATAAAATTGAACCCTAAATTTTGATAGTGCAAATGATGGATGAACTTTTTTTTTTTTTTGCGGAGTTTTAATCCCATTTTTTGTAATGAAGTGATGCATGATATGCAAGGTGTAAATAACATGTGTCATAATTTCTCTTTTCCATGTTAGAGAAACCCGCACATGGATCGCATACGAGAATACTGTTTTACCAAATACCTCATAAGCTGGTGATTCCCTTAATTTCCAAGTTTCTTGCAAACACGAGGACCTTAAGGTATTCGGCCTATCTCGTTATCGGAGACTTCTCCCTAATGCGAGACAAAGCAAGATATGTATATCCTTCCGGATCACAAGAGCTACGTCGTTGTGAGTCGAAAGAAGTAGAATCAAGTTCACAAGAGCTACGTCGTTGTGAGTTGATTAAATGTCGAAATCGCCGGTGCATATGTCTTCACGATTCGACAAAGGGGAACCAAAATCTTAAGAGCTACGTCGTTATGATTTGGTTTGGATCAAAATCACGGGTGCTTATGTCTTCGTGATTTGATAAAGGAGCCGAGAATCATAAGAGCTATGTCATTATGAGTTGATTAAATGTCAAAATCGCCGAGTGCATATGTCTTCACGATTCGACAAAGGGGAACCAAAATCTTAAGAGCTACGTCGTTATGATTTGGTTTGGATCAAAATCACGGGTGCTTATGTCTTCGTGATTTGATAAAGGAGCCGAGAATCATAAGAGCTATGTCATTATGAGCGGACTAAAGGTCAAGATCACCGGTGCATATGTCTTCGTGATCGAGACGGAAATCATAAGAGGCTGCGTCGTCATGATTTGATAAGATGTCAAGATCGCCGGTGCATATGTCTATACGACTCGACAGGAGAGGCATATTGCACGAATTGAATCGTAACAACTATCATCGGAGGAGTTGTTAATTTGAAAATGGGTTCGGAAAACTTACTTGGGTTCTCCGAACGATTAATCAAAGAACGAAACAGATCGCTCGTATCGTACATGGCGGGCATTTGCCAGGGAGAACTTGCTCATTCAATAATCCTTGGATGAATTTCGAGACCTTGGGAGGAACATCGAACATCGAGAATGTATTACCCATCATAGAATGTCGGAGGTAACATGCGCAAACATATTCAACAATGAGTTCATGCAAAACTTTCCTACCGAGCTTGCAATGATTAGAAATAACATGTGTATAATGCAATCACTCGTACCATGGTTTATGCATAACCATTCTATCAAGTTTGCATTATCAATCCTGTCCGGGGATGTTCTCACATTATGAATACCTCGAATGTGAGCTGAATGGAGGGACTTCAGTCAGAAAGGGTTTTCTCTCACTCTCAAGAAAAGTTATTTATCCTGTCTGCAGGATTCAAAAGAAATCACTCAATCTTTCCATCATCGCATTCGATAAGGATCCGAGTAACCTCGCAATTGATACGACCGAGCCGATCCGGAGGTCTTGATTAGGACCGTAATAAGGGCTAGGTCAAAGGTTTACAAAGGGGACTCTAGGCGAGTCAAGGCTTCTTTGAAATGAATTTCTTCGTCATCTCTCCGGGTTTACAAGTCAAGAACCCCGCAAAAATGAGAGAGAAGTAATCTTGCTCGAACTTCTTCGAGTGATGCTTAAAATCATTGAACTCCACATTAATTCAAGTGCCTTAGTCGGAAAAGGCTTTTAAAGGGTTGTAATGGAGGTAATGATTTGGGGACCGAGAAACGAAAGGGTTCGTTTTGGCTTAGAAGATATTTGAGAAGGGGCTTGATGTTGGTGATCATTACAATCTTGTCACCGATCGTGGCCTTCTATGATACCATCATTGCTCGAGGATGGTATGAACCGAAGATTGCATTTGCAATTTGACACTTCATGGAGATTTTTCTCTCAACCCTTTTAGGATATACAGGAAAATTGTGCATTCAAGTTCGAAATATTCTACAAATGAACAATGAATTGAAAGGGCATTGGCCTTGCTTTTGGTAGGCACTTTGCTTTTTAAATGCCCATGAGTTTTTTTGTGGAATCAGCTTTTCCTCTTTCTTCTCCTTTTTTTTTACTCCCAACTCTCTTTTACTATTGCATCTTGATGAGTTCATTGGGAGATTTCCTATTGATCCAGCTTTTCGGTCCTTCTACTCAAAGATAGGCCATATTTGCTTTGGGACAACAATGATCACTAATGAGGGCTTTTAGAAATGAATTTGCGAGGCTCAAATGGATTGTGCAAATGGATGTAGATGTATGAGATAGAAAAAGAAATGCTCTTTGTCACCATAGGGCACTTGAATTAAAGCGCAAGTACAATGCAAAGAACCACCCGAAGATTGATGATAGTCCAAGTAAGAAGATTTCTAACCATTTGTCTCGTGATGCTTGATGGAATTATCTCTGTTTTGCCCCAATGTGGGGTGGTTCTTGACAGGGTTGTGGAAATGAAATCTCCGCTCAAATGGGTTGATCAACGGATAACTTGCGGTGTTTAGGGTAGAGAAATGAATGCCTCCATCACTTCGGTTATCGTACCTTTCGCGAGAAAACTCTTTACCTCGGGGAATGCGGAATTTTGCCACCGTTCATCTCGCCTTGAAAAAATTGGACGTGTTTGGGAAAGGAGTGCCTTTCATCATCCTGTCATGCCCCCTTCCTGTACATTCGATGTATCTTATGTAGTTCATGTTCCTTATTCGAGTTGGTAAATTAAACATGAGGAACAATCATGCGCAAACTATGCGAGTGTATGAGTGTTTTCGAGCATATAAAATGCAGCAACTTTTTATCTTGGCGGATAAAGTTCGCAAGTACATAAAAAATTTCTTAGGGGCATGGATCGTGAGTTGCCCTGTTCATGCAAATGCGTTGCAAAACTTCATTGTCCGCTTCGAGACATGAGGTTGTCAAAGGCTCTAGGAATTTCTCATTTCATTAATTTTTCGGGGAGATGGGATACTTCTCTATTTGGACATGAAGGACCCCTGTAAAAATCAAAAGAGAAAGCATCAATGTACGTCCTCATGTTCTAAAAGAATTGAAACGATACCACTTTACTCATGCACGTATTCCTTGCGAACTTTGAATTGAAAAGATCGATTCATCCGGATCGGATTGTATGTCCGGGACGTTATCTCTCCTGGTTCTATAACCGTATGGGCTGAGCTTCGATCTGCGAAGCAAAAAATGTTTTTATTAATCTTTGTACATTGATGCCAAATCCCAAGATCGACCCCGGGATGCCTCGGACCACTGTCATTCCCCAACCACTATCTTTGCGGTGTTGTTGGCGTCCACGGGTGGTTCGCTTTTGTTATATTGTTCTCAAAGCGATTGGCAATCCCCGGTCGAGAATAAAATAAGCTTAACTTAGAGTTTGAAACGGCTGAGAATCAATTGGGACGATACGGAGTTACCCATCTTTGAGCCTGTTTGGTCTTTTACTTGCATTCTCCCAAGTAAGGCTATTCGGAATCTCTCTTTACGGGCGTTCGGGAGCGTCGTCCACAAATTGATTTGCTACGAGGCCTAGCTTAATAAGGAACTTACGCATTTGATAAGAGAGGAGAAAATTCGCCCTTTAACTCTAGGCAAATTCTAGACAACTAGAAAGTAAAAGTATCCCACGCATGGGAACTATACATGGAATTAAAGGAGTATTCATGCGAGATTGGTTCCACCTCTTTTCTTGGCTATTCCAATGATTGACTGATTTTGTCTTGGATCATACACCAACGATCGTTGTTTGAGGATCCATGATCACTTGCTTCGGATCACAACTACGGAGGTCTTTCGGCTCCGAACCGGGCGACCAAAGCGGTGAGCTCATCATCAAAGTAACCTTTTGATTTTTCGGGCAATTGATACTCGAATTGGGCATTGCTACTTGCTAACACCGGCGACGATTTTCCACTTTGTTTTGATAAAAGCGAGTCCGACTCCTTGAGCTTGAGCCTCCGCCGTCGCTCGGGAACCCGTATGGATGATCAACCGGTCCGCTGCTAGAACCACCAGCGGAAGGACGGTATGGCCAGGTATTCTTGATTGGGAAATGGCCGGGTACTTTTTACTCCGTAGGTTTTCCTGGGATTAATCTTCCAGTCAACTTTGCTCCGGTCGCCTTGGTTCCAAGCTACATCGTGCTTCTTCAACTTATCTCTAAATCTGTGAAGGTGATTTGTGACACTTCGTAGAGTGAGCCCGTCTATATTCATCATTTTGAGTACATCCATTGGTCGTCTTTGAATTGATTCCTAGTTTGTCGAACCGCCTCGATGAATATAGAATGAAGCTCGGCGGACCAAAGGGGCCTTTTCTTTCCGACAAAATCGTCGTAGGCGGTTTGGCCATAGTTCTTTTGTTCGAGTAATTGCTTCCTTACAAGCATGCTGCCAAATGTTTTGGAGCACTCGAACGCAGAGCGGCTTCTTTAGGATGCCTTGAGCACCATGTAATATGGCCCTCGTTATGAACTGGCGATCATCACTTGCTGATGTGACGATGACCGGTATATTCAACTCGGAATCAATGATCTTTAAGAGACCGAGACCGTCCATATCGATTCCTACCATGGCTGTGACGACGATGTCAAAATCATATTTGTCTTGTCTCGGCTCCTCTAAGGTTTCCGTTGCTTTCACATAAGCTGAAATCCCATACATGCACTTTCTCAACATGGCAACGAGGATCGAGAGGGAAACGGGGTTACCATCAATGGCCATGACTCGCGATCCTCGGGATATGAAACTTCCCATACTTCCGCCCGAGAGTGAACGCATACTTATTTTCCTTTCAAAACCTTCCATATGTAGATCGAAAAATGGGTGTTTCGACTAGAGACCGAGCTTTAGATGTTCTTTGGACTTGCAAAGACAAAAGCGACGATGGCCTTTCGTGACGAGTTACGGAGGTGCATGGAGACTTCAAGTTCTTTATAAACTTTTTCGATCATTAGTCTCGCAGACAGCTTTTCTCTCCTTTTCGATCCTAGTGCATTGAATCCATTTCGTAATAACTCTTACCTCCCGCTCAATCCGTCATTCTTTTTTTACTTTTCTGATATGGAGGAGCCCTCAAATCTTTTCACTTTCTCTACGAACGAGGCGATTATTTCCCTCTTTAAATCTTTTCGCTTCCTCCTACGAACGAGGCGATTATTTCCTTCCTCAAATCTTTTCGCTTCCTCCTACGAACGAGGCATTATTTGCCCTCCTCAAATCTTTTCGCTTTCTCCTACGAACGAGGCGATTATTTGCCCTCCTCAAATCTTTTCGCTTTCTCCTACGAACGAGGCGATTATTTGCCCTCCTCAAATCTTTTCACTTTCTCCACTAACGAGGCGATTATTTCCCTCCTCAAATCTTTTCGCATTTACTTACGTGAAGGTTTTCAATGCTTAGTCAAATCCGGTGAGGAATTCACGCATTTAAACATGATGATGTTCGTGGATAGTCTTGTCTTTTGCCCCTGGATTAAAAGAAGAATGTCTCACATGGGGATTTTGTAACAAACAAGTACATTCATTCATACATGTCACTACTTCTCTTGAGGATTCGTAAGGGCTGGCTAGTAATGCTCAAAGAAGAGATATTTTGAGAGCCCATAATAAAAAAAACTAAAGCTTCATGTAGGCTACACATTCGGAGTTCCATCGGCGTTGAATTGGCTGGCGTGACATCAAGGAAACTCCAATTGTAGTGATGCATGTCTCTTCCCTCGAAGGGCATCGGTTACTGCCTCTGCAAGACCGACTTTCTGGGGATGTATCTCCAACGAAATCGGATTGTACGAGAGCTTGCTCGGGTGATGAATCGGTGAATGAGCATTTTCAATGCTCGAGATGTGGCTCATCGAGGAACACGTCACCAAAGGAGATGGGGCCGCTACGGACATGGCAAACAAGTGTTAATAGCATCCCTATACCTCTTGTTCTCTGCTCGAAGCTTTTCATTTTCTTCCCTCGAAACGCAAGTTCGTGACTTTCATTTTTAACCTTCAATCGGGTCCGCTTGTTTTGAAACCAAAACTTGACCTTCAAGGGCTCCATTCCTATCATCCGGCTCAATTCATGTTTGCGTTTCTTATTCACGTAAGAGCACTCCTTGAAGGCAGCTTCGAGCACTTTGATTTGATATTTTCTTTTAAGGGGTTGATTGCGGCTGCCGCTGCCATTGTTGTTCTTTGTCGAGATCTTGAATTTCACCGCCAAAAGAGTTGGGTTTTACGGCTTCAGCGTTGGATCCGGTCTCGAAATCCAGCGGTTCGCTTTCGGGGATGTCTAGGTTGGTTGCCTCCGGTAAGTGCTGATGGCCTCTAAACATGTTGGATTGAAATACCTCTTACCACTTTTTGTTCACTCTATTCTCCGTTGTATGCTTACTCTCTCAAAATTCTTTCGAGTAATCGGGTATGTTCCAAAGCCTCCCTTTAAACGCCGATGAAAATCACTAAGCCGACGTTTTTCCCAAGATTTCGTGTTTCCCGCTTTGTCTTATTTTTTCAACGTGATGGGACCCCGAATCCACTCCCACCGATTTTCTTTTCTTAATAACCATGCTTGTCTCCCATTCGGTTTTCAATCATGGTGGGACTTCAACTCTTTTCGTAACTTTTCGGATTTGTGAGGCTCGAGATCACGGATTGACGATAGATCCAGGATCCAACGAACGAAACGCCCGTAGTTTTACCCGAGTAACTAACGTGGCTCCGCAAGAATTGCTGTTTCTTCTCTCGGAAAGTATGCTTGTCTCCCACTCGGTTTTCAACATGGTGGAGCCCTCAAATCTTTTCGTAACTTTTTCGGATTTGTGAGGCTTGAGATGATAGATCCGTGATTCACGGACGAAACGCCCGTAGTTTCACCCGAGTAACTAACGTGGCTCTGCAAGAATTGCTGTTTTTTCTTTCGGGAAGTATGCTTGTCTCCCACTCGTTTTCAACATGGTAGAGTTCTCAAATCTTTTCATAACTTTTTCGGATTTGTGAGGCTTGAGATGGTAGATCCGTGATTACAAAGCGTCACCAGTAAAATGGGCCCAAGAATTCTTTCCCGAAAAGATTTTCGAGCTTTTCGGATTGTGAGGCTTGAGATGGTAGATCCGTGATTCACGGACGAAACGTCTGTAGTTTTACCTAGATAATTAACTCGGCCTCCACAATAATTATTGCTATAGCTTTTCCTGCCCTTTAAATTAGGATATAACGCCGAGACAATTATCGCTTTCATATCTTCATCTCCAACCTTCTAAGCACTCTTTTGCATCCACTCTTTTTTAGCTCCTTCAACAACAATGGCTTCCCTTCCCGCACACGCCTTCTCGGCTGAAGTTTTGGCCAAATGGGAGAAACTTTATAATCTCCTAGGCCGGGGCTACTCTTATATAGCCAACCATCCGGAGGCCGAAACTGAAATTCGTCTTATGTTTAGGGATATGGACACCGCTTCTATTGAAGGTACCAAGTTAGAAGAGGAATACGGGATCTTCCCCACCCTCTTTACTAACTTCCTAGAGGCTTACCATGTTGCTCATTAAGATGTTACTTTGGCCCACCTTGTGAAGGCACGCTATCGGGATCGGTTGGACAGCTTGGTGTTGGCCGATCTTGTAGGCGACAATTATAAGAAGGCCCTCGACTATGGTAATGAACAAGTCTCCCGCCGATTCGTGAGAGGAGAAACTTGGTGGAACGTTTGGCCACGTCCCGGATCATCTTCGAGCGCGATCCGCTCAACATTGTTTTAAAGTTCCAATGCACATGGCCGGAGGAAAGGCTGAACGATCCGACCCTGGATATAGCCCGCGGGAGAATGCTGATCCATGACCTGGAATCTGCTGCTTGAGCATCACGAGGACAAGGTAGCCAGCCTCAAAGAGAAATGTGAGCTCTTCCTCTTTAAGTTGGCGGATCTCGATCCTCGGAGCGATCGGTGTAGAGCGGAGCATCAACCGTATGGAAAGTCGGTTAAACTCCTTTGTGATGCTCATTAGAGCTCGGTTTGGCTTTACGTTCCCACCCCGTTGATCTATTTGTAAAGCTTTCCGATGAATGAAATGAATGCAAGTTTTTACTCATTTCATCTTGGTCGTCATATTTTTTTCGCAAGATAACCCATTTTACTCTGCGAATATGTAAATCTCACGCTCCCGATGGTCAATCCAATTGGGCCGAGAGGCTCCCCATTCGAAACAATCTCTCAACAAAGATTAGTAGCGAGGAAACAAACGAATGCACAAATGTGAACAACTCGTGAACCTGTATTAATATTATAACTCGATTATGAAAACATCGAGTGAATCGAGCATAATATTTCTTTACAGCGTCATAATTGACTGGATTGATAAAGACACGACCATCCATCTCAGCTTAATCAAAGCACCACTAGGGAGCACCTTCTTTACTATATATGGACCACCATAGTTTGGAGCGAATTTCCCTTCCGGGAGTGGGACTATTGGCAATAATTTTCTCAAGACCAGGTCATTGATCCGAAAATATCGAGGCCAAACTTTTTTGTTGAATGATTTAGCAACTCTCTGCTGATAACACCGGCCATGATATACAGACTTTTAAGTCTTTTTTTCGTCGATAAGATTCAATTGGGCGGCTCTCTCTTTGGATCCATTCTGCTTCCATCAGCTTAGCTTGAGACAAGATACGTAAGGAAGGAATTTCCACTTCAACCGGTAGAACAGCCTCCATTCCATATACAAGAGAATACGGGGTTGCCCCAAGTAGATGTCCGGATTGAGGTCCGATACGCCATAAGTGCAAATGGCAACCTCTCATGCCAATCGCGATAATTTTCAGCCGTCTTCGCTAAAATTTTCTTAATGTTCTTATTGGCGGCTTCTCTTGCTCCATTCATCCGAGGATGATATGGGGAAGAGTTCGAGATGCTTGATCTTGAATTCCTTAAACAATTCGTCCATTAGTTTGTTGTTTAAGTTCGAGCCATTGTCGGTGATTATGGCTTCAGGTGAACCGTATCGAGCAATGATATCCCGGCGGATAAATTTCGCGATATTTCGTGCCATGACCGCTAAATAGGATGCGGCTTCGATCCATTTAGAGAAATAGTCAATCGCCACCAAGATGAATCGATACCCATTTGATGCTTTAGGGTTGATAGGACCGATAACATCAATGCCCCACATAGAAAACGGCCATGGTTCGGATAATCGATGCAACTCATTTGGAGGGACATTATCTTGTCACCATGAATTTGACATTTGTGACAACTCCGGACATGTTGAATACAATCTCTTTCGAGTGTGAGCCAATAATAACCCAACCTCATAATCTTCTTAGCTAACAAGTGGCCGTTCATGTGTGGACCACGAATCCCTTCATATACTTCCATCATCGACGAACCGCCTCGGTTGAGTCAATGCATCTTAGTAGGACGAGAATCGAATGACCGCTTGTACAAATTCTCTCCATTCAAGAAGAACTTCGAGGCCATCTTCCTTATGTACTTTTGGTCGATACGGTACTTTTTTCAGGGAACTCCCGCTTCGAATATAAGTCTTGATGTCATGGTACCATGGCTTACCATCGGGTTCATTGATCACGGTCATACAATATGCCGGCTTTTTTAGTACCTCGATCTTCAGTGGGTCAACCTCAAGTCCATTGGCGACTCGTAACATTGAAGACAAGGTAGCCAATGCATCAGCGAATCGATTATGAGTCCCGGACGAGATACTCAAATGAGATATCCTCAAATTCCTCTACCAATTCATCCAGATACTCATGGTAGGGTAGCAATTTGGCATCTCTCGTCTTCCATTTTCCAACGATCGAAGGATAATCAAAGCGGAATCTCCGAACACCTTGAGTCGAGCTATCCCCATTTCAATCGCAGCCTGCAGACCGAGGATGCATGCTTCATATTCTGCTATGTTATTTGTACAAGGGAATACCAATTTTGCCGCCACAGGATAATGCTTGACCACCTGGAGATATCGAACCGCGCCCGTGCACGATCCCGATAAATTGACAGCTCCGTCAAAATACATAGTCCAGATGTAATCCTCAACCGACATGATTCGATCCTCGGAATGATAGGCATCATCGTCTTGCCCCGGATTTTTAGCTAGGACATCTGCTATAGCTCGTCCCTTGATTGACTTTTGGACAAATATTGAACGTCAAACTCGGAGATGAGGATTTGCCATTTAGCAAGTTTACCAATCAAGGCGGGTTGATTAAGCAAGTATTTGATGAGATTGCATTCTGTCACCGAAGCACTTGGTAATGCAAGGTATATTGCCGAAGCCTTGCGCATGCCCAGGACTAACGCCGCACATGTTTTCTCTACTTGAGTACTTCATTTCCGAAGTTGTGAATTTCTTGCTCAAATAATAAATGGCTTGTTCTCTTCCATCCTTCTTCTCTTGGGCTAGCATAGCACCCAAGGATTCACTAAGGATTGTGAGGTAGAGGATTAAAGGTTGCTCCGGTGTTGGAGGAACAAGCACGGGTGGATTCATGAGATCTTTGCTTCGAGTTTTCCAAAAGCTTCTCCACATTCGCTATCCCATTGGATTAGCGCATTCTTCTTTAATAGCTTGAGGAATGGCTTAGCGGTTTTTGATAACGAGAGATGAATCGAGAATATAGTTTAGCCTACCCATTAAACTTCGAACTTCTTTAACCGTCGTCGGCGGCTTAAGCTCACGAATAGCCTTAACTTTTGAAGGGTCGACTTCAATGCCCTTCTTACCGCTACCACGAATCCGAGTAGCTTGCCCGAGCTGGTCCCAAAGACACACTTGGCGGGGTTGAGGCGTAACTTGTACTTTCGGAGTCTCGTCGAACAATTTTTTCAGCGTTTCGACGTGATCTTCTCCATGCCTTGTTTTTGCTATCATGTCATCGACGTAAACCTCAATCTCATTATGCATCATGTCGTGGAAAAGGGCAACCATGGCTCGTTGGTAAGTGGCTCCAGGCGTTTCGAGACCGAACGGCATTACCCGGTAATGGAACATTCCCCATGGTGTGGTGAAAGTGGTTTTCAACTTGTCATTGACATTCATCGGGATCTGATTGTATCCGGAGAAACCATCCATGAACGAAAACAATTCAAACCTCGAATGCGGCCGTCTTTCTTCATGACGGTGACTATGTTAGCGACCCAATCGGAATATTCTCAGAGTCTCAATGAATCCTACATCGAGAAGCTTCATGACCTCCTCTTTGATCTTCCGCACTAATTCTGGTGCGGCCCTCCTTGACTTTTGCACGATCGGCTTAGCCGAAGGATCGATCGACAAACAATGCTCGACAATGGAACGGTCAAGATCGGGCATATCTGCATAGGACTAGGCGAAAACGTCCCGGTAATCCTTTAGGAGCTTAATCAAGCGCTCGAGACATCTCTTTGGAAAGGTTTGCCCCGATCTTAACTTTTTTAGAGTTTTCCGCATCGCCTAGGTTGATCGAGATAGCTTGTTCACCGGTCAAGGGCTTGATCTCTTCATGTCGTTCGAAATCTTGACGAACTTCCTCATAATCTGGATCGAACTCATCTGGGTCGTATACTTCGAATCCACTAGATTTCCCTCCTCATGTATCCCCCATGATGACAAACTTGTTGGTTGTTGGTTATCGTCATCGGGTTGGTTTGGGGAACTGGAATCGAGGGTGGTATGCTCGAGCCCGTGCCTGTTATAATAGTATCTTCCAGTGGTATAGTCGATAGGGAACACCTTCCGGGCCTTGGCTGGAATTGCTGCGCGAGGGAATTAGAGCTGGCACAACCGGGCGGAGGGCTTGAGCCGGACGGCCGAAGCTTGGCTATGAGGTTATCCATCATCTTGTGAGACATCATCCCTTCAAATCGCTCGGTTAGAGCACCGAGCTGTTCATTCAAAGTCTCATGGACAGCGGCGTTAATGTCGGCCATTCTCTTCGCCATCAATCGAGTAATATGCGGAGGATCCGTGATAAATTTCCTGAAAAGCGACAAGTCAAGAGTAAGTACAACGAGCGAGAATAGAGAGCCGGTCCATGACTTCCTTCTAGACTCAATGAACGAACTAGACATGACCAAAAGATCGCATCAGGCAATTTTCAGTTTCGTCGATTTTTACGAAAAAATCCGTATTAATTCGCACGTTGGTCAAAATACGTCCAAATTTTACGAGCTTATAATTGAGAAGATGATGAACAACTTTTATATTGACTAATCGGACTAGAAATGAGCGGATCAAATCAGTTTAATGTGTCTTTCCGAAAAATCGCATTCAGAAAACTGTTATAACCACAGGTAGTTAAAAAAACGAAAGGCCATCTTAAATTATGAATTTAATTCTGAAATTTTGTAGGATATTATTTGAAACATAGGTCTACAAATTTCATGTTTGGCACTTACTCAAAGCTCGATCGTAGAATTTAGTAAAAATCGTACAACAGGAAACAAGCCAAATCGAATTGAGGACAACCGATGAAATTGTAAAAACTACGGAAGCAAAGTGTGAAATTGGAAACAAGACAATGAGATTCATAAACAATCAACCTAAACCATGGACCAGCCCAAAATAAAAATGAGATAACATGGCGTAAGATACAAGAAATTACCGCTCATATGAAGAAAATGTCAATCACAAAGACATGCGCATGAGTCGTGGATTCGGATTTTAGTTCTTTTAGCAAAAATGAAATGAAAGACGAACGACATGTCGCAGCCTCGCGCACGTTCATCATGACTAGTTGCCGCCTCGCATACATAGTCATGACTAGTCGGGTCCAATCATCTCGGCTTGGTTCGGTCGACAAGGGCAACTCTCATGCATCATAGCCTCACGCGCATGAGAATGACCCTTGAGCCATTTTTGAAGAACTCGGGATTCAAGTGGGATAACCTTTAGCGAAGCCTTACCGCCAAGGTTAAAGAACCACATAAATACCATCCTGAAACTATCGGGTGACCCGGATTCGGTCACAAGTCAAGGTGGTGTAGTGCAATTATATTAGGGGCATGCACGACATTTTAAAGGCAATCGGCACTCCGATAATTCAAAAATTAAAATTCTCATCACCAAGCCTCGCAAAATAGAGGTTAGCCACGAGACTCCTCCCCTTATAACTCCCTTTCCTACAAAACCATTTAACATATAGGGATTAAAATTCAACCAAGATTGCCAAATCAAATAATTTTCCTTTTCATGAACTTATCGGCTTAAGTCCTCTTTGGGTCCCCAGTGGAGTCGCCAAGTCATCGCGACCTAGAAAAAAAAATAAACAAGTCATCTTTTTCGGGCTAATGGATTATCGGGTTAATTAATTAACTAACCTAACTCGGACTCTCCCAAGTCCATATCAAATCGCAACTTAAGGTTCGAATGATTAACATGCAATGTGATTTGAATTTGGAGTCGCCACTAATCATTTTCGGTAGGTCGATTAGAAACCTAAATAAAATAGCGGGAGAAAACTATCTTATTTCTCGCGAACCGAGATTAAGAGTCCGGGACTTGGTTACATTAATTACAACTAATGTCCTTTCGGTACCTTAAAATTCATGAAACAAATAATGGATTTGACAAATTTGATGAATTCTACTTGAAGATCAAAGAATCAATTTTTTTGGATTTTTCTTCCCATAACATTTTTTGAAATAAAGAAATTACATGAAATTAGGATGAAATAGGTTCAAGGTTACTCCCCAATTTGAACTCGTGCACCAAACTCTGTGCTTCGGGCTTGTCTTGACCATTGGACCGATTTGGTGACTCGTTAGACCGAGAAATCTCTTGGTCCTATCTCTCATTCACGCTTCTTTCTCATATCGCTAGAATTTCATAAGACTGCAATCCGGGCGTTGATATTTTTTCCCTTTTGCTCTCCTTCTATTCTTGTACCATTGATGTCTCATCGTTGATATCAGATATGCATTATTTAACATAAGAACGTAGAGAAAAAAAATCAGTGTAGAAAATCCGAGCTAATTTGTATTCGAAATTAAAGAAAGTTAGGGAATCACTTAACTTTCTTTTCTTTGCGGCGAGCTTGAACGATGGTGATGAACTTGTGGCTTGTGTTGATGGGTGCGAAATTGGCAATGGTATCACACCGAGCTTCAAAACACTCAAACCCTCTCAAAACTCTCTCCAAATTTTTTCTCAAGAATTCTCTTTTTCCTCTCTAAAGAATTCCTCTCAAAAACTCTCTCAATTCTCTTTCACCCCAAAAACTCTCTCAATTCTCTTCCACTCCTCCCAAAAAAACTCCTTTTAATTCTTCAAGAACTCTTCTTCTTTTATAGGCAAAGTTCTTCATCCTACATTCTTCATCTTCATTTCCTCACCTTCCATTTTCATCTTCTTTTCTTCATCTTTATCTTCTCTTCTTCATCTTCATTTTCCCACCTTCCATTTTCATCTTCTCTTCTCCATCTTCATCTTCATCTTCATCTTCACTTCTTCTTCATCTTCATCTTCTCTTCACCTTCATTTCTTCATCTTCCATTTTCATCTTCTATTCTTCATCTTCATCTTCTCTTCTTCACATTCATTTCTCCATCTTCCATTTTCATCTTCTTTTCTTCACCTTCTCTTCATTATCTTCTCTTCATCATCTTCCTTTCTCCATCTTCTCTTCATCCTCTTCTCTTGGTATCTGCAATACAGATCCTTGAAGTTTTAAGTATTTGCAATACGATCCCGAAATTCGAGTATTTGCAATATAGTCCCTGAGAAAATATTTCTTTCAAGCCCAAATCTTCTTGGTGCATTTTTCCACCCCATGCCTAGTCCGGACCCTTGTTAACTTAAGCTCAAATTATATGCCAATGCTAAATGAATATGTGAGATGATTTTTGTTTAGAACTAAAATTAGTTCTAATTTTTATGCAAGAAATAGATTAGTCAAAATTTAGGCGTGAACACATACTCCTTACTTTCAATTTAGTTAAAGTTGAATGAGGTTGATGTCTATAAAAATAAAATAGGATATGTACACCAAAAAGTCGTAAAACTTGTCACGAAAATATAATTGAATCCTTAAACTTACAAAAATACAATTGAGTCTTAAAACTTATCAATTTGATAAAATCAAGTGCTTCGTTAACTCCCGTCCAACTTGGCCAACGAAAATGATGACGTGACATTTTTAAATATTTTTTTCTCCTACATGGCAACGACGTCTCTAAAATGTCTTTGTTTTGGTCCAAGTCTAATTGTTACTATAATTTTATGTAAATTAAATTAAAAAAATAAGCAACTTTTTTAAAAAGAAAACGAAAAAGAAAAAGAAGCAAAACGAAACCAGCAACGAGGGCTACATCGATGCCCCACCACCGCTAGGAAGGGCCGGTGATGGTGGGGAAGGGGCAGCCACGTCATCTTCATTAAAAATTATATTAAAAATCAGGTTCGGACCAAAACGATGTCGTTTTGGTCACGTCATCGCTACATAGGAGAGAGAAAATATTTAAAAATGCCACATCAATATTTTCCGTTAACAAAGATGGACGGAGTTAACGTAAGGACTCGATTTCACCAATTTAATATGTTTTAGGATTCGATTGCATTTTTTACAAGTTTTAGGAATTTCAATGAACATATCCAATGAAATATTACTCTTTCTAAAAGTTTGATTATAAATAGTACGAGATTAATGCATTTGAAAAAATATTAAATTTTATCTAGTTGCTTAATAAGATGTGTTAGTAAGACAAGATGAAAATAACATGGTATCAGATGAAATATGATATTATGATCATTTTTCTTAACCGTGTGAAAAAAATTGACATTATTGCTGTAGGATCTAAAAATAGTTTATCAAATTTTCATCTTAATTGTATTGAAAATGAGAAAAATATGCATACAATCAATATAACTACTTTTTTTTTTTCGAGTACGATGGTATCACTAATTAGTTATAATACTGTACAAAAATATTTCATTTTATAACTGTTCCATCCCATCTAACTTATAAATCAAAATACTATGATATTTTATTCATGTAAATGTGATATGATATGATCCTGGTTTTGGTATCTAAATAAAAATGAGAAAATATCAAATAAGGGTTCGAAATGCTTCATTTTCTCTAATAAGGGCTCAAAGTGAACCTTATTTCAAATATGAGCCCGAAGTGGCCATAAAATTTCAAAAAACGGTCCGACCTAAATGGCATTTTCATCATTTCTCAATTTTGATTTTTTGATTTTTGATTTTTCTATCTTTTTAAAAATAAAATAAATTAAAAAATAACCACACAAAGAGAGCTCCTATGGCCACCAGCCCATTCTTTGGTGGGGGGTTGGTCAGCGAGGACCAGTGACACCACCGACCCGAGGTGAGGGCCAAGCACGTCATCACCAAAAATCGAGAGAGGGTCGGGTGCCTCGGCACGGGCCTTCTTCTTCCTCTAGGGCGTGTATCCTCGGCTGCGATCGGTGTGGCTGCCAAATCCTCTCCACGATTGTTGTGATTTTACCACAGGCTAGCTACCCACCGCCCGATCCAGCTTCTCGGTAGTTTTCCGGTGTACTTACAGAATTTCCGGTGATTCTCTTGTCACGCTTAGTCAGCCACTTTCGCTGGATAGCATCTTGGCGTTTCTAGGAGTTTCCCTTGTTGTCACGCTTAGTCAGCCACTTTCGCCGGATAGCATCTTGGCATTTCTAGGAGTTTCCCAGCGAAGTCCACTTGCTCGGCGAGATCTTGCACTCACACTGCGCTCAATTGCAACCGTCAAACCCGAAACTCCAGAAACCACATCAAGAAAATAAAATCATGGACAAACGAGCATACCTAGTAAAACTATCCACCGAAAGAGAGACAAAATCCTAAACCAAATCAAATCAAGGTAATCCACCTCCAAACGTATAAAACAACGCATGTCTATGCACTTATCAACGGACGTATAACCCTCTCACCCAATCCGGGTGACCGCGACCCTTGCCGGCCGCTTCCCCACCATCGTTGGACCTTTCCGACGGTGGTGGGGCGATGTCGGCGAGGGCTTTGAAGCCTTGGCCGTCACTAGTTCCGGTGGTGTCTTCTTCTTCTTCTTTTTAATATTAACTTATTTTTTAGTTTAATTTAAATAAAAATTATATTAAAAATTAGATATGGACCAAAACGATATCATTTTAGCCACATCATCAGCACATAGGAGATATAAGACATTTAAAAGAAGCAACGTCAGCATTTTTCGTTAACCAACTTAGATGAAGTTAATGGAAGGATTCGATTATATTTTTTGCAAGTTTTAAGACTCGGTTGCACTTTCATGATAAATTTTAGGACTTCTAGTGAATATATCCCTTAATAAATTATCTTAGGATGTTCATTCCATGCGTAACTTCCTAAAACTAAAGGTTAGGCAGACACTTTCTTTTAAAAGGTTGGGTTTATGCAGGGGTTGCTTTTCTCGTTGTTGATTTCATTTAGTTTTCTTTTCTGGGTCTTGGGAGTTTCAACTGGCTAAGCTAGGGTTTCGGTTTGGGGGAATCTAGTCAACGACTCTTGGAAATGTTTGCAATTTCATGCGGGCAATTTGAGATCACATGCTGTCCCACTATTCAAAATAATGACCAGCTCAGCTCATTCGATCTCCTCTTTTTGTCTTTTGAAGAGCTTTTATCACTTTTCTTGTTTACCAAGTCAAGGGTTCTAGAAATTGTTTATTAAGGCTTTACCAATATTTTGGGGGCAAATTGAAAAGAAAAGTGTTGAATATTCCCTTAGATATACAGCTTTTGGAAAACTTGATGGGGGCCACAATGATTTTTCTATTTTGCTTAGAATAATGGAGCATTAAAGAAACCTTCAACCATTTCAGAGTACTACAAAGGTGAATGATGGCAAGAAGAGCTCACATTATTTAATATCTAAGTCTATCCTGGTTAGTATAAAATCTTATTCCAAAATACGAGATGACGCAGAATCTAATGACAATACATCACATGAACAAATTCATGTCATATTAAATGGCTGCTTTTATTATTTGCAGAAGCGGTCCTAATTTTTCTCTCTCCCCTTCGTTCTCTCCTCTTTCTTTTCTTCACATACTTTCTTCTTCAACTTCCATGGAGAGGAGGGTCCAAGCTAGATCTCTCCCTCCCCTCCTCCTTTACTTCTTTTGGAAAAAAAAGACATGTTTTGATTGTTCTATACTTAAAATCAGAATTGAATGTAGGCGATGTCACCTTACTCAGGAAACATATTTTGAGTCCCGAGCTTGCAATTTCAAGCTAAGCTAGCACGCGTACTCCCTTGACTGTATCAACCCTTAACTTTTGGAGACTCTCTCATAGAATTTGAGATTTTGTGTGCGAATATACAATAAATGCAGTCATCATCCCATGAAGACTTTGAAACGGAATAAGACAATACAGAAAAGGGAGAGACATCCCTGCGCCCACCTCCAAGTCAAAAAGTCTTGCTTCTATCTGTCCACAGAAAGAGAGATGTTATATTGAGTGGGGTCAGGGGTTGAATAGACCCATCAACGCCAAGTTATTCACTCCTTGCTTTCCTTTATTTGCCAAATTCTGTTGATCCCTAGCTATCGAAACCCTTGTATTGTTTTGCTTTGACAACGTTATTCATCTCAGCTCGAAGCTTGAGATGAAGCAAAATTGTCAAAATACGACAGATCAGATCATAAGTATTGATTGGGAGTCTAAAATAACCCTCAAAAGGGGAAAGGTATAAAAAAAATCCCAAATTGAGGCGGGAAGTAATAACAAGAAAAACTTTCCAAAGAATATACTGAAATTGATAAAATAAGTTATGTTTACATAAGGCGGACGTCCTTTATATAGATAGGAACTTCTTTAGGAATTAAAAATATTTAAAAATCTTTAAAAATAATGTAAAACGAAATATTGAAAATCAAACCCAATCAAATCCAAAAAGAATTCAAATCGAATATTGCGATTATCTATATTGCAAAGTTTCCTAAAATCGAAAAACTGTTCGAAAACCTATCTAAACGACTTCAAAAGTGAAATGTTTAGGACTGAATAAAATTTGTCATGTAATAGTCATGCTTGATACAAACTAAGTCTAACTAACGTAAGTTCTCATCAAAATCTTAAGAAAACTTAATATAATTGCATTATATTGATGCTAACTACGTGTGCAAGCCATTAAATTGGCCAGAGTCATCGCTCGCCGAGGAAAGTCAAAAGATGGACGAAAAGAATTGCAACATTAATGACGGGCATCCTTACAAAGATCAACACCTCTCCTCTTCTTATCATCAAGAGATGCCCCAAACGAAATTCGACGCTTGCTGTATTTCCTCAACTTGTCGGAGTTGGATCATTTCTCTGCTTATGATATTAAGCGACGGTTTCGTCTCCATCTCATGACATTTGTCACCATCAATGATGGGGTTCTTCGGTCGAATGTCCCCCCTGTGAGGCTATGATGCCCCTCCTAGAGAAGTTAATCGATTGTCTACATTTTTGCGCTCCCACACAATCCCATCCACCTATCCCCCACCTCCCTTCCATTTCCTATAGGTGCTTGTCTCTTTCCCAACTTTTTCCTGAAACAACTAATGACGACTCTTTTAACTGTGAGAAGAAACCAATTCTGCCTTTCAAGAGTGCCTAGATGAGGATTGATCTTTTTACCATCTTTTGAAAGTGTTCATTTTTGTTGTTACTGTATTTTACCTTGAGCAAACACGAGAAATAAATCTCACATGAATTGGCAATACATTTCTCACAAATCTTCGTAATTTTTTTTTATCTAGATAGCTTTCATGATAGCTATAGTCTACGTAATAATTTAATTAATGAAAATTTGGATGAAGATGAACCTCTTTGAAAAAGTCAAAAAACATCCTTCTTTTATTCTCTCGTGTGTGTGTGTGTGTGTATTTTTTTTTTTTTTTTGCTCCTTTCATATGAAGGTAAACCTCTTTGATAAAACTTTAGACGCCATGGATCTAAATGTGCCACCATCCCATGTCTCCATTTCTTGTCCCGCGAAAACTTTGAGATTCAAAAAAGAAAAAAAGGGCCTTCCGAACGGTGTACTTCGGGGAAATTGAGAATTTCACTGTACGAGAAGAAAGAGAAGAACCCTCATTTAATGAGATGCTGAAGGAGTGCCAACACATCAGCTGAGATGATCTTATATTAGCAGCATTCCCTTCTTCTTCCCCTGTAAAATAAAATCCTGTGCCCTCACAAAAACTTCACAGAAAGAAACCGTCCGCTCCCCATATGACGGACCCCCACGCCAACCCACCCCATGCCGGTAATAATCCAGCATCGCCGCCGCCGTCCAACCGGTGCAAGCTGAGCCTCCTCAGCTGTGTCCCGTACGCCATACCCGCCATTCTCGGCCTCCTCATGGTCATCTTCCTGGCCATACCCGCCCTGATGCCGCCAGAGTTCCAGATCGACCCGACCTCTTCCCTTTCGTCCCTCAACATCTCCACCTCCCATGTCTCCGCCCGATGGAACATCGCTCTCTCCATCAAGAACCCCAGTCAGCTCATCCCCGTCGAGTACACTCACATGAAGCTCCACTTGAGATTCGACGGCCGACTCACTCTCTCTCATTCCCTCTCTCTCATTCCCACCTTCACTCAGGGCCCCGGCAACGTGACCACAGTCCGAGCCGAGGCCCTGTCAATGCTGGCGATCGTCAATGACTTGGACGTGAGGGGCCTGGTGAGCGCCTTGCAGGGCAGGGTGGTGGCCATTGACGTGGTGGCGCGAGCCAAGCGGAGGCTGCATTTGGGTCCGTGGTGGGTGCCCGTGCTCGACGCGTACACCTCGTGTATGGACGTGACCTTCACGGCTCCGACCAATGGCGAGGGAGGCGAGGGCGGCGGAAATTGGACGATCCTCGGAGGCACCCCGAGCTGCACGCTCGACATCTTCACCCAACTCTGGTAAGAATGAATACAAGTTCCTGCTTACTTTTGTTTTACTATCATCGAATCGCGAAAGCTGTTCGTCCACGCTCTTCTTGAACTGCTCCTCCGCTCACGGTGGCGCGAAAGGTCGATGATCACCGCCCCCATCTCTCGTTTCTCAGTCTCCAGGTAAAGCGAATATGCACTATTCATAGAACATAAAGGCCAACGCATGTCACATCATCAAATTTTAAATGAAAATTTTAATGAAGTAAAACGTCTCTGTCAAGTCATATTTTCCTCTCACGGCTTTTTATCAGCATTTATCACCATCCAACGCAACAAATAAATAAAAGGAAAATGACACAAATAATTTTTTAACTTTAAATCAATATATATGGTGGTTCATGAATTTTTAATTTGTTTAATATAGTTCTTGAACTTTAACCTAATATATAATTTGATCCCTAAACTTTTGACTTGTTCAATGTAATCCTTGAATTTTTAGTATATTTTCAATTTAGTCCTTGGACTATATGAAAATATTCATTATTGTTCCCGATCTTAAATTAATGGAAGGATTATATTGAATATTTTCATATAGTTCATGGACTATGATGAACAAGTAGCAAAAGTCTAAAGATCACATTGAACAAACTAAAAGTTCGGGGATCATATTGAATATTAGACTAAAGTTTAAGAATCATATTGAACAAATTTAAAGTTCATGGACTATAATGCACATTAGATCAAAGTTCGGGAATTATTTATGTCATTATCCCATAAATAAATAAATAACTAGATATTGGTAATATCTTATTTGATACTATTTAAAATTGGATTTGGCAAGTGGGCCTATCACCTCATCAATTTATATTTTCCTCTCATGTCAATTTTAGGAAAGTCGTTAAAAAAAGCCACTGTCGGGTACTTGAAACCTCGTTGTGGAGTCCAAGCATCGGGGACACTCTTATTTGATTCTCATCACGTGTTTTGATGTTCTTTTTTCAGATCTTAGAGACTCTGGCTTCTACAAATTGGAGCATCGGTTGGAGTTGCCCTTCCTAGCCTATTACTTTGGCAAGTGCTTGAAATCTTGAGGCCTCTCAGTCGCAAATGCTCTTACTAGTTAATGCTGTACTTATTTCGAACATATATGTATTCTGTGGATATTGAGAATCTTCTATTTGCTGTCGAAGGAATATTTTGCATTTTCCATGTTGATATACAAGGTCCTGCAAGTTTTGTCCCTTTAACTCAATTTCAGATCATGCATTCACATATAATCTTGAAGCTTGTATACCTTTTGTAATCACTGAAATGTTCAGGCTTCTACTCTTATTTTACCCGGTCCACGAGGTTATTAGTGGATTTTTCATCGGTGCCACTAGTTTCTTCCTAAGATGGGCTTCCTCGTGTTTGAAAAGAACAATTTTGAATTGCGAATATTAATTTTTTGCATGTTACCTAAAAGTACAAAGCCTAAGCCTTTTATACTTAGACTATTTTAAGAAGTTCATTTATTCATAGAGTAGAGTTGCTTTTTCTTTTTCCTTTTTCTTATTTTCCTTTTTGGAATTCTATGTATTAATAGATCATCGGAATGCCTAAATGTATATATCTATGATTATTACCTCCAAGAAGATCTTCTCCGCTTCTTCTCGAGTGTGGGTATTGATCACTTCAAGTGCTCCCTTCTGCTAAAATGCAAATGTACTGTTCACCCATGTATTTGCGTTGCTTTGACAAAGTCATTCTTCACGGCTCGAAACTTGATCATATAAACTAAAATCACCAAAAGAATATCGAGGCAAATCAAATTATTTAAATCGATTGAGTGTCTAAGATAACCCCTAAAAAATAGGGGTAAAATGTACTAATTCGTCTCGAAAAAATGATCTTTTTTTTTTCCAAGGACGGTGTATTTGGGGGTCAAAAATCCTCTTTGCACTCTTTTAGCATCATGCAATTACATGATTTGGTTACGAGGAGGACCTTATCTTGAAGTCATGTATTCATAGAAAATAATATTACATGAAAATGATAAATAGTGGAATTGAATAAGAAACGACACTTCATATTCTGCAGAAGAAAATTTGTACGAAGGAAAATTCAAGACTATGACTTAGTATATTCCATGGAAAAAAAAAAAAGTTCCCCACACTTTGTCAGTGTGGTTTTAATTCTAGGTTTTCATGTGTTCAATGTCTAAGCATAGTTGCAATGAACATACTACATTGCCTAATTAGGGACAAGAATTCAAGATACTAAAGCTTCTTTTATCACTGTAATATCGCAAAATATAAGACCATATGAGACCTAGACGACTTACATAATTGGATCTCAAAGTTCCTGTACAAGAAAATTGGCAGAATTCCGTGAAATTCAAGTTTCTAACTCATGCGCTTAGTGCGGTCTCACCCAAAAATAAGGTATCGCCTTATACCATTCTAGCGTATAAAATTTTCGAAATTAGGTTCATCGTAAGCGTGAGTTTTCCAAAAACCACGGGCCAGTACAAGCCGTCTTTGTTATTACGCAACTCATGATGATTAAAGAGAATAGTGTGCGAAAGCAAAAATTTTCAATAATGATAAACTTTCGTATAGCTTTTATAACATCAGAACCATTACTACAAAAAAAAAAAAAACAAGGTTTTAGCCACAGAAAATTAGAGATGAAAGTGAATTCATTGCTAATTTGCGACAAAAATAGCGATGAAAACAATTAGTCACTAATTTACGACGAAAATAGCGATGAAACAGAATTCGTCGCTAATTTGCGACAAAAACAAGCAACGAAAATAACTTTCGTGGCACATTTGTCACAAAGTACGTAGGGCACATTTGCGATGACAAATTTTGTCACAAAAGTCGCCGCTAATATTGGCACGACATGGCGCCAAATTTTGTTACAACGTGTTCGTGGCAAACTTTGTCGCAAAAATTTCGACAAAGTGATTTCGTCGCTAAATTTCGTGGCAAATCTTAGAGCGTAGTGGGGCCACAAAAATTCATCACAAATGGTCGTTGCTAATTGTTAACACCTAAATTTTGATTTTTAGAAAATCATCTATTTTTACATAAAATGAGAACTAATCTTAGTTCTCACCAAAAATTAAAATGACTATTGGTCTTAGTTCTCACCAAAAATTATTTATCATGCATTGCATATTTATTTTATGATAGTCATGCATTTAGGCCAGGAAAAGCATTTGATCTTAATTTAACGAGCGACTGGACCGAGACTGCTCTTAAATTTTTGACAATGGGAGATGAGGCACTGCCGAATTTGTATAAGCCAATTGAACCCATTCTCGAGCTCAAATTAGCTCATTCAAGCTTATTTAATTAGAAAGGCTTTTAAGTTAATGTTCATTATTTAGAAAAGCTTTAATTTGAGCCCAAGGATGCAAAAGAGAGCCCATAAGAGCACGAGATTCGGCCAAAGTTCATGATCATCATTTAGGGCTGAAAATTGTAATTGAAATGTCAAGAGTAAAATTAGTTTATTAATTAGAAACTTGCAGAACAATTAAGCCTTTTATTCTAGGGTTTCTCGCCAAGCTATATATAAAGACTTGTTCTCACATGTTGAAGGAGAGGCCACACGATTGTCATCACACGGCACAAGAGAGTACACGACCAGAGAGAAGAATGGAGCCGCAAAGAGAGAAGAGGAAAAAAGGGTTGACACTGAAGGAAGCCATCCACGTTCTTGGTGGAGGAAAAGACAAAAAGGAGGAATTCAAGTTATGCAATTGAGGTCGATCAAAGCCATACACGAAGACTCTTCCTGCTAATTTCGATCTTTCACCCGAGTCTCCTGGTCGAGTGTTCTCACCACTGTTCTTCGGTCCCTGCTACTTCCCTAACGAGCCCTTGCCGATCTTTTTCCCTTCTTGTTGATCCCATTCCCCATCGACGTGAGGAGGCATGGTGCAGTCTCACAACATCATCACCAAGGCCATCCATCGTTACTGTTTTTTCTGACACGAGACGACAACGTAGCTGATGCATCTCTCTCAACTGAGCTATGAATCAACCTTGCTAGGATTTCCTTACGACGAAGTTTTGGCTATGTTTGTGGCCAGACCCGTTAGTTCAATCGTTACGGAGCATTCCTTCTAGCGGCGATCAGTCCCTGTGGAGTCTCGCCTCGCTAACGTCCAGAGAGTTTTGCGTCTCTTTTTGGAAACGCAAAGAAGTCAACAATTGGAACATCACATGTGAGTTCGTCCGGAGGTAAAAGAAAGGTGGTGAGTTTGTTTGCTTTTGATTTTGTCCAGCTTCAAGTCTCGTCCAGATGCAACGAAGGCAAGATGGATCGTGGGTGTCATGGTTTTTCTTGAGTAAATACAAAGGAAATTGCGAGGTGATACCCAGAAAGTTTTAGGTGTTCGGTCCAGTTGATTTTGCAGGTTTCCAAGTGCTCTCACCTTGAGTTCCAATTGAGATTTAACTTTCTGCTGTTCAATATCTGTTCCTTCACTGTTCCAAGCCATAAATAGTTGCTGTTTGGTCTAAAAAACAGCAGCTATTTAGCCCCGTTTCACTAACCGTTTACTGCAGATTTTTGTCCAGGTTTTAGGTTGGTTTGCCGCTGTTCTAGGCGCACTTTCTTAGCTGTTTGGGTCTAAAATAAGGCTTTTTTTTTAGCGTTTCTCATCGACAAATTTGGCACAAAATTTGGTCGGCCTTCATAGGTATTTTTCTCATCTTTTGGTTGCAAATATGTAATCGATTTGATTGGAATTTACACATGCTATCTATATTTCCCAAATCGACATGTCCTTGGGATTCAAGTTCAAAATCGTAAATTTTAGATGAACAAACCTTGATTCTCGAATTTTCTTTAAAAAGGACGATTTTGATTGGAAAAATTCAGATTTTTATCCGAAAGGGGCTACTTTGAACTGAATTGATTGTCATCTTGGGTATAATCTTTTGAATAAAAATTCTAAATCTAAATTAGGAAATTTCTATTTCCTAATAAGCAATATCTATTTTAAGTTGGATAAACTCACCCGTCGCCGTTCGGGTACGACTCTCCAACTTAGTAAAGATGGGAAGTTAACAAATTTGATCTATTACCGTTTAGATCCGATTCACTATCTTCACAAATCGATTTTGGATTTAGGGATATCTATTTTTCCAAAAATTTGAAGAAGCAATATTCATGTCTTGCTCTTGTTTGCTCTTGATTGTCGATTGAAATGGTGATTATTTTGACTGATATCTTATCTTGATTCCATGTTAAGATTTCCTAAAAAATTTAGTAAATATGGTTTTCTAGAGGCCGTGTTTTAATTAAAAATTTTAGGAAGATAGAGTTTCTTAGAAACCGTATCTCATTGAAGAATTTGGAATAAAAGTCGAGATAATGAAATCTTTCATGATTGTGCTTAAGTTTCCAAAAATCTAAAAAAAAATGCAAAAAGATCATGTTTTCATATGTTGCATTGCCTCATGCATATCTAACATGTCATATTTTGCATACCCATGTTTGCTTATCTTTGCATTACATCATATCCCACGTGTATCATATCTTTTGCATCATCATATTTTCTCGAAAAATATCATCCGAACATCTTCACACATGATTTCCGAGAATCCACATCATACATATTATTCATGTATGCATGATCATATTTTTGCTTATCATGTTTTCAAATATCATGCATCTTGTACACCATATTTTTTTAAAAAAATTACATATTCATGCATCGTTAATTTTAGAAAAATCACATGTTGTATATAACATTATCCGTCGTGTCATATATGCTTGTCTCTATGCCATGTCATGCTATGTTATGCGATGTTTAAAACAAAATCATGTTTAGCTTCTTTGCATTTTAGTCTAATCGGGCCGATTAGCATGTTTAGTTCATTTGCTATTTCGATTGCTTGCATGTTAGAATAAATTATCATCCATGATTTTTTCTTGGATAAATCGTCATTGCATATAGGAGGTCATACGTAACATTAAATGTTGTATGTTGGTTACATTGCATCCTTGCATATAGGTTAAGTCACCTTCAATTTGCATGTCTTGATTGCATCCTTGTTTTTAGTCACCTATTCATGCTATTGCATTTGTTTTTGTTCATTCATGCATTGCATCTAAGAAAGTGAAAACACAAAAACATCTCGTTCAAGCTTAAAGTGAATTCAATCCATCTTGAGTTGCCAAATCTAAGATATATCATGGAATTTAAGGTACCGAAAGGGCATTAGTTTAAATTAAATAGTGTAATCAAGTTCCCGAACACTTAATTTTTGGTTCATAGGAATAAAAATAGTCCTCCCGCTATTTTTTTTTAGGTTTCTAATTAACCTACCCAAAATGGTTAGTGGCTACCCTAAAGTTAAAATCATTTGAATTAACCAAGGTTGTGAGTTAGTAGGGCTAGGGAGAGTCCGTATTAGGTTAGTCTTTAAAATTAACTTGATAATCCATTAGCCTAAAAAATTTCTTTTAGGTCGCAACAACTTGGCAACTCATTGGGGGAATAACTTTAATTTTTGAAAGAATTTAAGACTTAACTGGTTCAATTGAATCTTTTGGAAAATTAATAGTTTTAGTGGATTTAGGCCTAAAGAAAATTTCATGGATGTTTCGCTTTTGGAAATCCTGATTGAAACTTACATTTGAAGGTGTTAAATGTTGTTGCGAGACTTGGAGTGATAAGGGGATGGGTGTTTGCTAAAATTTTTGTGCGAAGGTTGAGAGAGATTGTGTATGGTTTATATTTGAAATGTTGGATGCTATGAACTGCCGTGCATGTCTTTACCGTTTTTACATTTACACTTAGCACACACAACCCACCATTGAACCCGAATGGTTAGGTTTAGGATGGTACTTGATTAGGGATACTTCGACCATCGCCGTCTGGCCCGAGTCACCATTCTCGAGCCTCGAACTATTTCAAATCGGTGCCAAGAGTTAACACCTCCATCATTCGCCATGTGATGTGGGTCGTTACTTGGCCGAGCCGGATGTCTACGGGGGATCTTGGTTCAATCGTAAGCCGAGGTGGTTTAGTCTCGGATATCCTTAGGGTTCCATCTTTGTCAAGCCATGCTAGATAGAAATCGAACCTCACGAGCATTTTCATGCGCATGTCTATGTGTTTGTTTATTTTGGACATTCAAAAGGCGGTATTTCCTAATCACTTTCTCTCTTTCGTTTACTTATTTTTGAGTCTATCCATGACAACTTAGGTGAGTCAAGTGTCTCGAGCTAGTTAGAGCCATTGTCTTACAAGTTTTAGTCATTATTTTTATTAGCATGGTATTCTGGATATTACTGTTTCTAAGTAACCTCTCTGCATATTCTTATTTTTTTGAGCTTCTTCTAGTCATTTTTGAATTATAACATTGCAATGGAAAGTGTTCAGCACATCTTGAGCTATCATTTGTAAAATTTTGAGAATGATCCAAGGCGTTTTCCATTTATTAGTGATTTTCCATTGAGAACAATGTCAGCAGGAATTTTGGCAGTTTTCTGGCATCAATCTCATTTTGCTAATTTCCACTACTAAATGAGCTCCTTTGCTAAATCACTAAAAATGAAAGTTGTAGCATGATCTTTGAACTAGTATCCTGAAAAATTTCAGAACTTTACTCACGTTTTTAAGGGCTCTTTCGTTCTCTTAACAAGAACCGGACAATCCAGTTTTCTATAAAGTTTTCCAAATATGCATTAAACTAGATTGATCCGTCAACATCCAGCTTTATATTAAAACACGAAAAGTGTTCGTCGTAAAATTATTTGTCGCTAATTAGCGACAAAAATATATTCGTCGCTAAATTTCGTCGCTAAAGCCCTCAAACAGTTTGTCGCTGATGTCAAACATTGCAATTCTTAAGTAATTTTTCTTTTTTTTAGGTACGTGTCCATGTGAAGGTTTCGCAATCCAAGTGAACGTTGCAATTCTCATCAAATTGACCACTTTCTACTACAAAGATTTCAATCAAATACTTGGGTAAGTCTTCTTGATGTGGTAATTTTTTCATTTTTTTTCATTTTCAAAGTAATTGTTTCTTCACAAACAGAATTTTAATTTTTAGAATTTTATGATTTTAATTAAGAAAATGAAACAATAGATATGAGATTTTTTAATTTCTATATAGACACAATGCAAAGAGACAGAGCTTGGATATATAACAAGAACTTACCCGGACGTCAAGGATTAACCGATGAGTTTCAGATCTTGGGTTGGAACAATTTTTGGACTTTGTTAGTAGTAAATTTGAGTTCATGGATGGAAATAAGTTAAGGTGTCCATGTAAAAAGTGCATTAATGGTAAATTTTATGTGTGATAAAGTTAGAGAACATCTTTGTATATTTGGGTTTATTCCGAACTACTATAATTGGACTTACCATGGTGAACCATTTATATCCGATGAAGAATATCAAAGAAGTGACCAATTTTCAGTTAGAGAAGAATGTAGCTATTATAACCAATTGAACCTATACCAGAGGATGGTGTTTGATGCAATTGGTCAGAATTTTGTTTCAGAATCGAACCATGCAAGTACTAGTTTTGCTCCTACACTTGAATAAGTGGGTACTAGCTATGCATCACAATTGGAAGATGAAAAAATAACAGGTTTTGATGAGAATGTATATAGTGAAACTTTTCCATCTAATTAGTTCTACAAAGTGTTGAAAACAGCAAATGAACCTTTGTGGATAGGTTGTGACAACTATACTAAGTTATCAATGACAACAAGACAGTTAAATATCAAGGCAGAGCATAATGTGTTTGAGAATTGCTTCAACTCTTTTGTTGAAGTAATGCAGAAAAACAATGCCTCGTGATAACATCATGCCAAGTGATTTTTACGATATGAAGAAGCTAGTGGATAACTTAGGTCTTCTAGTTGTAAAGATTGATATATGTAGTAGGGGTTGTATATTATATTGGGGGATGGTGAAAATGCAGAATTTTGCAAATTCAGCAACCAACCTAGGTACAAGATTAGTAGGAGGCGTGGTCGTAATCAAAAGCATACACTATGCAAGCAAATGTTTTATCCGCCCTCAATTCCCAAATTGCAAAGGCTTTATGCATCTCAAGCCATTGCTGAACACATGACTTGGCATGCAAATAATGAAACAGAAGAGGGTCCGATGTGTCATCCTTCAAATGCGGAGGCATGGAAACATTTTGATAGAACATATCCCGAGTTTGCGATGGAGCCTCGAAACACCACGTTAGGTCTCTCGTGCTGAAAAATTTGCCTCATTTGGGAAATCAGAAAAAGGTATTCATGTTGGGCGCTTATTTTAACTCCAAACAATCTTCCACCTAGTATGTGCATGAAGACACCTTATATATTTTTGACATTAATTGTGCCTGGCTCGTAAAATCGAAAAAGTTGATAGATGTTTATATGCAACCATTGATTGCAAAGTTACGTCGCTTATGGGATGAAGGTGTTCTTACGTATAATGTTTCTATTGATCAAACATTTGTAATGAAGGCTGCTCTTTTTTGGACGATGAATGACTTTCTAGCTTATGGAATGTTATCTCGGATGGAGTACAGTTGGGATCTTAGGATGTCCAATATGTCTTGAGAGATCAAAATTATTCAAATTAAAACATGGTAAGAAGGCCACGTATTTTGACCGTCAAAAACAATTTTTGCCGATAAATCATATATTTAGAAGGAATAAAAATAGTTCATCAAGAATAGGATTGAAAGAACACATCCACCATTGAGGTTGACCAATGATCAAATTTGGGATCGAGTGCATGACTTTTCGACTATTGTTGAAAAGCCTCATGGCACAACTATTGCGTACGGAAGCACATATAAGTGGACTAAACGCAGTATATTTTGGGATCTACCATATTGTAAGACCCATCTTATTCATCATAATCTTGATGTCATGCACATAGAAAAAAATATTTTCAACAATGTTATAAATACTGTAATGGATGTCACTAGAAAAACAAAAGACAACTTGAATGCAAGAAAAGATATGAGAGATATTTGTGATCGGCCAACACTAGATGTGAATGCAAGCGGCGAGGGACCAAAACCAAGGACAAGGAGCGAGAGACGGGTTGTTTATCAATGGTTGAAATTTGTGCGGTTTCCCGATGGATATGCTTCGAACCTCGGGAGATGTGTTGATTTGAATGAATGTAAGTTGATAGGTTTGAAGAGCCATGATTGTCACATATTTATGAAAAGACTAATTTCAATAGTTTTCAAGAAACTTCTACCAAACTTTGTATGGGGTGCCATTATAGAGTTAAGTAATTTCCTTCATCATATTTGCTCAAATAGTGTTAAAAGGATTACACATGGAGAAACTAGATATAGATATTCCAGTCATTCTTTGTAACTTAGAAATCATATTTCCTTAGTCACTTTTTGGTTCAATGGAGTATCTCTTAGTTCACTTGCTTTATGAGGCCAAAGTTGCGGGTCCCATCGAATTTCGATGGATGTATTCATTTCGTAGTTAAAATATTTTTTAATAAATTTCAAATTACTTTATTACATATTATGTTCTAATAAACTTCTTTCTATTGCAAGTAGATTCTTATATCATGTGAAGAAAAAAGTGAAGAACAAGGCATGTGTTGAAACTTCAATTTGTAATGCATATATTGTGAAAAAAGTGACAACATTTGCATCATAATATTTTGAGTAGCACGTGCGGTGCAAGTGGCGGAGAGCATGAAGAAATGATGAGGGCCCCATTGATTCTAATTGCAAATCATTCTCTATTTTCAATTATCTTGGTTGACCAAGTGGCGCATGTAAGTTTTGTTACTTAATAGGCGAAGAATGGCGGGCAACCCATGTATATATTTTCTTGAACTATCCAGTGGAGCCATACTTCGAAGTAAGTGTACATTTGCAAATATATGTATTGTGTGTCAAAACATTTGTTAATATATAAATGATATTTGTTAATAGAATTTTTCAAATTTCAATGTATGGACTACCATCAAATGAGTTTGACCGTGCTGTGCGATGAAGAATTTGCAGTATGGTTCAAAATATATGTAAGTTACCTATGGACCAAAACCAAGTTATTAATATTTTATACATTATTTATTAAAATATTATTGACTTTGGGTGTATGACTTTAGGTTTGCAATAATCACGATCAAGTTGAAGAGCAAGGATTGCTATATCATTTGTCATGGGGTTCAAAGTCAAGAGTACGAACTTGGCCAAAGCATATTTCATAAACGGGTATAATTTTCACACTCGAGAATATGGAATGAAAAAAGCCACAATGAATAGTGGTGTATGCATTCGGTCATCCAATGGTGAAAGTACAAAAGATGATTTTTATGGCTTGTTGGATGAAATCATAGAGATAGAATACCCTAAATCATTAATGCGGATTGTATTATTTAAGTGCATGTGGTTCGACCCCGTCAAAAGAATGATGGTGCATACGAAGTTTAATTTGGTTAAAATAAATCACAAGAAAATGTATATGAAATATGAACCATTTGTCTTGGCACAACAAGCAATTTAAGTGTATTATGCATCATATCCTAGTTTGAAACGTGACAAACCGATTGGTGGGCTGTATGTAAAACTAAAGCACTAAGAAAAATCGAGGAACACTTGAAGGATACAATATATCAACAAGAGGAAGTTTGTAACACGGTTGAAACTAAAGAATATAACATTTCAACTTTACGAGATCCATGTGGAGCAGGTTATAGATGTGGATCCAACTAAAATTCGAGAATCAAATTTAGAAGGTGTTGAAGAATCGATTTTAAGACGAGAGGATGAAGATGATGCTCATAAAAAAGATGAGTATAAAGATTAAGATCAAGATGAAGATAGATGAAGATGAAGGTGAAGATGAAGATTATGATTTTTGAGACTTTTTACTAATTATGTGTAATTATTATTATTACTATTGCAACATATGTTATTGTTGTTGGCATTATTGTTATTATTGTTATTGTTGTTGTTATTGTTGTTGTTGTTGTTATTATTATTATTATTATTGTTGTTGTTGTTGTTGTTGTTATTATTATTATTATTATTATTATTATTATTATTATTATTATTATTATTAATGCAATAGGTCGTCGTAAATTTCGTCGATAAATGGCGACAAGTCAAATACTATTCATGCGACGACATTTGCGATATTTTATTTTTCACTGGATTTGAATTTGTGACATTTGAGACATTTTTTCCCCTAGGCCGTCACTAATTTCGTCAATAATTAGCGACAAACAATATTCGTCGCAAAAGTCGCTAATTTTGTCATAAATTTAGAGATGAAATAAATAGTCGTAGCTAATTTCGTGCGCAAATTGCCGACAAAACACTATTCGTCGCAAACAAGTCGTCACTAATTTTGTGACGAAAATATATTCGTGGCTAATTAGCGATAAATATTGTTCATCGCAAAATTAGCGACGATATGTGTGATATTTTTTATTTGCCGAATTGTCAATATAATATGTCATCGCTAATTTGCGACAAACATAATTCGTCGTAAAATTAGCGACGATATTTACGATATTTTTTATTTGCCGAATTGTTAATATAATGGGTCGTTACTAATTTCATCACTAATTGACGACAAACATAATTCGTCATAAAATTAGCGATGATATTTGCGACATTTTTTATTTATCGAATTGTTAATATAATGGGTCGTCGTTAATTGACGAGAAACATAATTTCTCACAAAATTAGCGATGATATTTGTGATATTTTTTATTTATCAAATTATTAATATAATGGGTCGCTGCTAATTTTGTTGCTAATTGGCGATAAATATAATTCGTCGCAAAAGAATGGGCTCCATTTGCACCTCTTTTTGGCTGAAGCCCTAGGTATCTCTTCAGGCGTGAATAGTAGAGTGAAACTTGCAAAGAGTGGGCCCCGCTTAGTTGTAATTTAACCGAATTTCCCTTTTCCCCATCAGCCGAATATCTCGGGTTTTTTTCAATTTAATTTTTTAAAAAAGAAAATATTTACAAAATTATTTTAAAATAATAATTTTACTGATTTGGGCCTTGCTCTCAAGGCAGACTTGAGCTAACAGGCTACCGAGCGGGGGGGCCTTTTTTATTTTTAATTTCATTTTTTTAATTATTGGTACCT
The DNA here is from genome assembly GCA_021437795.1 of Rhodamnia rubescens. NCBI lineage: Eukaryota > Viridiplantae > Streptophyta > Magnoliopsida > Myrtales > Myrtaceae > Rhodamnia > Rhodamnia rubescens. The sequence continues at coordinate 4,186,580 of JAILYA010000002.1, read as the reverse complement.
ATAATATTTATTTTATTTATAATTTTTTTCTTGTGAAGCTTATCTTTATAACATAATTAGCAATAATTAATGTAAAAATTTATTAAGATCTATAATTAATAAATAATGTTGTAATTATGTAATTAATTAAAAACATTCATAAAATAAAATTGGTAAGATATATGAAAAAAAATAGATTTTCATAATATATAACAATCGTCAACTTACCAATTATAAATAAAAAAATAAATATTATAAGTATAAATAATTTAAAAAATATGAAATTTTAAAAAAATAAGAAATAAAAAAAGGCGTGCCCGCTCGAATAAATATTATAAGTACCAATAATTTAAAAAAATGAAATTAAAAAAAAGGCCTTGCCCACTTCAAATGCCGAGCGAGGCCCAACTCGATAAATATTATTATTTTTACATAATTTTGTAAATATATTTTTAAAAAAAATTAAATTGAAAAAAACCCACCGCGCGACCCGTGTACGACGTCTTCATCTTTTTCTTCGCCTCGCTGCTGCTTCTTCATTTCCTCCTTCCTTCTTGTTCTTGCTTGTTCTTTCCGGGTTCAACCGAGCGACCCACCTCCACCCGACCACTACAGCTGCACCACCATCCTCCGTCCACTCCCGTTGCCGACCACGCCTCACCGCTAGCGGTCCTCTCGCGAGTCGCGACCCGGTTGAGTTGCTTGCAAAGCAACCACCCGCTAGCCTCGTCGCCGTAAACCCGGGACCTTCGCCCCACGATCCTCCTCCACCTAAGCTCGCCGCCACCGAGCACCACTACCCGGCCACCTTCGGCCACCGGAGCTGGCCGAGACCCACGAATCCGACACCGAGCCCACCGCAACGACGATCTAAACTCCTTACCCGTGAACCCGATGCCCACCCAAACCACCCTAGCCATTGCTCGGCTTGGCGCCGCCTAAATCGGCAACCCGAGATCCATCGCCTCGAGGCCCAGCCTCACCTCTCCAGCCCCCATCACCACGACGCCACAAGCTCGAGCCGTCGCTCGCCGGATCCCGCTTGAGCTCGGGAGCTCGAGATCCTTGAGGCCCAAGTATCGACCCGCGAGCGAGCCAGCCCGCCATGCTGCGCCATCGTCCCCAAAGAGCCCGGCGTCGCTTTCCAGCCACTACCCAAGCCCTAGCCGTCCGTGGCGCCGTCGACCAGCCGCTGCCGATCGTGGAACCGTGAGTTTCGCAACTCGAACCCGTTAAGTTGATCCAAACCGAGGAACCGGCCGACTCCTACGGACCCACCCAAATCCGAAACCCCGACCCGTGGACTCACCCCGAACCGGTGACAGAACCGACATCGACCGTCTCTAATCAACGCTACATCACCTCTAGCTCGAGTGCCATGGGCCTGTGAACCGCCAGCTCTCTCTCTCAATTCACTCTCCCGTCCGCGGCTCTTGTGACTCGCCAGCTCCACCTCCGCCGTTCACTATCCGCCGTCCTCGCCTAGGTGAGTCTCATCCTATTTTGTCCCTCATCTCCTCGCCCGAGCCCGAGGAACTAACTGATTAGTTTTACATCTCGCATGTGCAATGGGATGATGGATGCAGATATCAGCACACAAAGTATCACAAGCGTAAGTCCTCACATTTGCAAGTTTCCATCCACTTGTTTTTCAGTAATTTCAGTTTCAATCTAGCTAATTCAGTCTCTGTGCTCCTTAAATGTATATGCTCTCCTTAAATGTATATGCTTTATGTTTATACTTTGATCAGGAAACTTTGTCACAATTACCTCCTACGTTTAGCATTATGTCTAGTCTGACTTAAATTTCCAATTTAGAATCTAGAGCTGTTGAGTATGTTATGGGCAGAGATTGTGCTGTAAATGAGATGATTTCCAGGTTGTTGTATCTTCCCCTTGTTTTTCTTCCCTCTTGTTTGGCTTTTTGTCCCAGGCATTTGGGGATTGACTTTGTTGTCAGGTATACTGTGAAAGTTGTTACCCATTGTTTTATGTGGTTATGAGGTCATTTTGTTTTACCTTTCCTTGTCTCAGAAATTAAGAACCAGTCGGCACGTGATGATCCAGCAACTGTGGTGATCAGCAGCCTTCTTTTGGTAGTCACAGTATCAGCTTATTGCACTGCGTAAGCTGCATATCTGTTTTTGTTAGCTTCTTTTTGTGAATTGGGTAGAAATGATTTAATTGGTTTATGATACACATAACTCATGGTGTAGCATGCAAGAATGGGAAGAACAAAAGTAAAACTTTCAGAAAGTTTTGGCTCCTAGTCAATGGGTAGTTTTACAGGAGTTGCCTTAATAACTTAGCTGCAAATTGTAATCATTAAGTTTCTTTGGGCTTTCCACCCTTAAGGAGAGTTATAGGTCTTTATAGAGATTCAGAAACTGCAATTGACCAGCAGTGTAATAAAACTGCAATTGAATTCTTCTGGGGTCTCTGATTCTTCTCTGCTTTCTCAATTGGTCCTTCGGGGTTGTGTGCTCTCCCCTGAATTGTTTACTTTTGTTTGCAACAGGTGGTCTTCCCTGGTTCTTGTTTGGGTCAATCGATTCGTTTTCTTACTTTAATTGATCAAAGATTGGCAAAATGTCTTCTGGGTCTTCGATTCTTCAACTTTCTTTTGAATTGGGTCCCTCCATATATGTTTGACGAGTTCTTTTGGTGGGACGAATCTGAACTTGCAATCGCGCTAATTGCTCCGACCCTGCTCTGTTTCTATGTATGTAGGTGAGGACTTGCATCAAGCTTTCATTGTTGTGTTCGCAGGGACAATCTTGTGCAGATTATAGTCTGAGGGATGGGATGACAGTGAAAACGAACGGATTCTTGGAAGGTTGTTTGCCGGAGGAATTGAAGACGGTGCTTCGGTCAGTGGCGTCCGAATTGGAGGATGTGATGGATGACATGGGCTCGATTCAGGTGATCCCTCTGAAGGGGGCCATGACTAATGAGGTGTACCAGATAAATTGGCCGTTGAACGATAAGCCGGATCTCGTCAGAACGGTTTTGGTTAGGATTTAGAGCGAAGGAGTCGAGCTCTTCTTCATCCGGGACGATGAAGTGCAGACGTTTGAGTGCATATCGAAACATGGGCAAGGGCCTCGTTTGCTCGACCGGTTCGCGGAAGGAGGGTGGAGGAGTCCATCCATGCGAGGGGTATGCGATTTTCTCTGATGTTAAGAGATCTTTGAAAGCACCTTTCTCTGGTTTAATTCCTGGTTGTCGACTTGTTATTAGAGAAATTTTTTAATAAGTACTGTAATTGCATGACAGGCGCATAATAAGAAAGTTATGGTTTTTCATTGTTTCTAGAGTACCACGAGACTTCTCCTGCTCTTTGAATTTAGGGGATGTAGTTCTGTCTCGAATGAGTAAAGAGAACTGAAATCTCTTCTTTATTTTCTCTCAGTTCATTAGAACAGTTTCTCGACAATAATTCTCTGATCTTTCTGATCGTTTACTAAATCTGTGGGGAAAAAAAGAGACAATGGTAGATGAATGTATTTCATTTTCATATTATTATAATATATAGATCTTCTTACTTGCTTAATCAATGTTAAATATAAATTCTGGAAATTAATTTTTCTTTTAATTAGATTTAAAACAGAAAAATAAAAGAAATTATTTTATCATACGATCACAAATTATAAAAGTTCGTTGCAAAATTCGGTCCCGTGCCCGGTCGTCGCAAAATCCATCGCTAGAGAAGATTAACAATTTTGTCGCTAAATTCGCCTCTGGACTATTTGTCGCAAAATTCATCACTAAAGAATAAATAAAAATTCGTCGCCAAAAAAAATTATTCCAAAATTCATCATTGCTGTCATCGCTAAACAGCAACAACTTTTTGCGACCAAAAAATTCGTCTCTAATTGGCAACGATTTTTTCCATGAATAGTTTCATGGCAAATTAGCGATGAATTTCGTGAAATTTTCGTTGCTAAATCGTTGGAGACGAAACACTTTTCGTTGCAAATGCCATTGCTAAAATTCGTCACCATTTAGCGGTGAAAAATTATTTGTTGCTAATCGGCGACGACTTTTTCCATGACATGGTTCATGGCAAATTAGCGACGAATCTCTATTTTTGTCGCAATTTAGCGACGGAAGCAACATTTTTCGTTTCCAAATTTTGTCACGCGCATTTGACAATGAAACCACTTTCGTTGCTATTTTTGTCGCGAATTGCTTTAGTGCTAAATCCTTATTTTTTTGTAGTGCATGGAAAATTTCTTCATTTTTCTCATTGCTTCTAGAAGAGGGAAACCTAATTTTGGCCATGTCATTCAGGTTTCTCTTTAAGGATATGTCGACATTCATCATTATTCAGAGTCTTGATGAACTACGAAAGAAGGAACTTCACGAAGTTTCGGTAGGTGTATATTTCAAAAGTTTTGATATATATAGAAAATTGGAGGGTGAATTTTTTTCGCAGTAATTCTTTCCCACGATTGGAAAGTAGTCGCAATCAACTCACTTCTCCAAAGTCTTCATTCAACATCGGAGGTCGGTCTGAGGACACGCAACCTCATAATAAAGCTATGTATGGTAACCCTTCAAAAAAAATATTTTTGTTCCCAAAGTGTTTCGGAAACACTTTGAAAACAAAATGCGTATGACAAAAAAGTGTTTCCAAAGTGTTCGGGAATACTTTTGAGAAACAAAAATACTTTTGGAGCGAAAACAAGAAATAAAAAAATTTGCATGTGTTCCTGAAACTTTTTAGAAACACATTTGGATTTTGGGAATAATTTTGTTTTTGAACACACTCTTTTCTCTTTTATTCTTGCACGATGTTGATACCTACTTTTTTTATCATTTTATTTTAAAAAATTAATTAAAAATACCAAAATAATTCATAAAATTACAAAATTAACCTTGGAAGCTTTGGCCTAGTTTTAGGAACCAATTTTGAATAAAAAATATTTTTTTGTAATTTTTGACATTTTTCGGATTTATTTTAATTATAAAAATATCCAAAAATCAAGAAAAATAGTATTTGTGGTCAGAAAAATGAGCAAAAATAGTCCATATTTTTATTTTAATTCCCTTTTCATTTTTATCTCTTAAATTTTTAAAAATTCAGTTTGGGACCACATGTCTCTTCATTGAACATGATCCTAAATTGACTAAACAATTTTATTTTAAATCATTTTAGCCATTTTTTTTAAAATTTTAGAGTCATAACATGAGACTTTGATATTCTACATCTCATTTTAGTTCTCATGTTTGGAAAAATTGCACAATTGGACTAAAAGAACCTAAATGCACAAATATTTTTCATTCTAGTCCCCGGTTTCACTCAAAGTACAATTAATATTTTTCTAGGAGTCCCCGTTTAAAGGTAATCAAAATTTTAACTACTTGAGAACATTTACGTGTGACTCATAATTGTAATTTTTCTTATCTATAGAAAACATATTTGATGTTCTCGTTGTCCAATTCCAATTCGTATTCTCTTTCATTTTTTTTTTATAGTTGATCTCATCCATATTGTAATTTGATAAATCATGCATAAATTACTTATACATATACTGGTCTAATTTGATTTAGTAAATTAAACAAATGAGATTTAATTTGATTTGGTAAGTTAAAAAGATAAAGGCATCTTAATTTTAATATATATATATATAAGTCCCCTTAATCAAATGAAAAAATTAGGAACAATTTTTTGCAATTACCAAACGCGTTTCCTTTCTTTTCTTTTTTTTTTGGAACAGAAACTTTGTGTAGTTACCAAACACGTTTTTATTCTTTTTTTTTTATTTTAAGAAATTTTTTTTTGCGAGTTACCAAACTCTTTTCTGTTCTCAAAAATCGTTGCCCGAACATAAATAAATAAAAGTGTTTTTGTTCCAAAAATTGTTCAAAAAGCAAAACGCTACCAAACGCAACCTAGATAACTTATATATTGAATCTCAAAGTTTCTCCACAAGAAAATCAGTAGAATTCTTCGAAACTCGAGTTTCTGACTCATGCATTTTAGCACGGTCTTACCCAAAAAGAAGGTCATGCCCCATACCGTACTAGTATATAGAAATTTCGAAATCGGGTTTGTCGTAAGCCGGAATTTTCCAAAAATCATGGACAAGTATGAGCCGTCTTTGTTATTACACAACTCGTGATGGTTAAAGAGAAGTGTGTGCGAACGCAGAAATTTGCAATATTGATAAACGTTCACATAACTTTTATAACATCATAACCATGGAAAATATCTTCATTTTTCTCGTTGCTTCTACAAGAAAGAAACCTAATTTTGGCCATGTCATATTCGGGTTTCTCTTGAAGGATATGTCGACATTCATCATTATTTCAGAGTCTTGGAAAACTACGAAAGATGGAACTGTACAAAGTTTCGGTACATGTATATTATGAAAGTGACTAAGGAAAAAAACACCGGGGTCCTCAACATTCCAAGTATTTGTACAAGACTGCATCTTGTATAATCTTTCAACGGGGTCCTCTGTAGGATGTATGGACTTGATTTATCTTTCGGATTTATTTACTTTGGCAGATGTGCATTTTCATCTTGAAGTTATGTACAAGAGAGTCTCCAAAATCTGAAAAAAAAAAAAAGAAAAGAAGGGAACAGGTCAAAATGATTGTCGTTAATGCGAAAGCCACAGAAATTTCACTTGAATTGAATTTCTAATACTACAGAAGCGCTGGCTATATATCACAATCCTAAATTTGTTCGGACCCCGTTGATGATAATCGTAAATTACGTGCTCCCTTAGCTGAAATCAACCCAAAATAGCTCGGAAATGGAGAGGGAGTAAAACAAAACTGAACACGAACTTTGTAATTTCTCTTACCAGAGTTGAGTGATGATGTCGGGCATGCAGTCGAGAGTGCCTCCGAGGATCGACCAATCGCCGTCACCATCGGTCGGAGCTGTGAAGGTCACACCCATGCAGGAGAAGTACACGTCGAACACTGGCACCCACCATGGACCCAGATGCAGCCTCCGCTTGGCTTTCGCCACCACGTCGATGGTCACTGCCCCCACGCACTTCAACGATCTCACCGGGCACTTCACGCCTGAATCACTGACGATTCCCAGCATCGACAGGACCTCAGCTCGGACTGTGGTCACGTTTCCCGGGGGCTGAGTGAAGGCCGGGACGAGAGAGGGGCGAGAGAGAGGGAGGGGGCCGAAATTCAACAAGAGCTTCATGTGTTTGTACTGGACGGGGATGACCTGGCTGGGGTTCTTGACGGAGAGTGCGATGTTCCATCGGGCGGTGAGGTGGGAGGCGGAGATGTTGAGGAACGAAACGGAAGAGTCCGAGTTGAGCCGGAACTCCGGTGAAACTAGGGCGGGTATCCCCAGGAAGATGATCATCAGGATGGGGAGGATCAGGGGGAGGATCGCAGGCATGGCAAAGGCGATACAGCGGGCGATGATCAGGCTGTACCTGTTGGACCGCAGCGGCCCCACTGGCGATTGCGATTCAGGATCATCGTTGGAACGGGGTGGGGCTGCGGGGGGCTTGTCATTTGGAATTTCTGGCAAGTAGCTCCGGGAGGAACGAACGCGTTTTATGACTCGGGTTTGTCTTGTGGGAGTGGGTTCGAAGGAAGGTTGGGGCATTTTATAGACCGAACGGGAACGGGAACGGTAGTTCGGAAGCTTTCCCGATTTTTGATTAGGTAATTCGGAAGCTTCCTCCTTTTTCCCCTTGACTAATCGGAATTGAGTTTCACAGTAAAACGATGACGTCCCCGGTGGCACGCCCAGATTATGACGGCAAACAATGCAGCTGTAGTTGAGGCGGTCGTAGTCGGGCCCCACCACCTCGGTTGCGATTCAGATGAGGGTTGACGAGAGAAGAGGCGGACCAACTGCATCAAAATCGCAACCGAGGGGACAGAGCTGTAGGAAATTTCGTGGTTTGAGTTAAACTTGGATAGGACTGAAATGGTAGAAGTGCAAAAAGTTTAACTTTTTTTTTTTTTTTTTACAATTCTCCCACAAATGTCAACATCTCTGGACACACCCAGGATGTTTCAAAGTCAAATAATTAAACGGTAGACGGTTTGTTCTTCCCGTTAGGGTCAAAGTTAGAATACTACGAGAAATCTGAAGGCACTATATAAAGAAAAATTAAGGAAAGCGAAAGCAACACAAGAACACATTTGACTTATTTGATTCTTGTCCCACGTGGACACATCTCCTTTCTTCCCCTTGACTAGTCAGAACGCGGAATTTCAAGGAAAACGACGCCGCATGATCCACTTGCGATGAAATTAAATTCACAACGATATTAATTAGTTTCTATGAAATTGAATTTGCCTTGATATTAACTACTTTCTTTATGCCAGAAGTAGAACAGCGGCAAGAAACTTTTTTTCCCACCGTTTTGTGCTTGTCTTTTGTTCTGACATGATCTAGGTATAAACATGTTTAACGTATGATTATACTTCTAACAAATTAGCCTTTTTCCATTCTTCTTATAAATTTAAGAGAGAGGGGGGTATTTCAGTCAAACGACTGGAAATTATGGGTGTCTCGGGCAAAACGAGGGTGAAAATAGGTTCACCTTTTTATTGACTCCTTAACTTATGTTGTAGGAAGAAAAAAAAATCAATTTATTATATAATGATAATTATTCCCCACGACATTCTTTTTTTTTTTCCTGTCGAATGAATTGACTCGTGGTTTGGCGACAACAAGATTGAAATGTACAATTCTTGAAGATAAATAAAGCAACGCGAGAGAATTAATTGCCTATTCTCGGATCATCTCGATTCACTTATCATATTCGTTTATTCTAATCAATAATATAGATTTTTTAGGTTCGGTGGAAAGGTGTGTCGCCACACAAAATTTCGTTTTTTTCCTCTTTTTTTCCGAGGTAGCTTTCTTCGCAATTTTTTTTTTTTTTTTTTTGGTTGAAGAATCATGTTCATACGTAGTTTTCTAAAGGAAAATGATATGTTTTTATTATTATTATTGTGGTTTGCTTCTGGAGGGGTAGGAAATGGAAAAGAATTGTCAGGCAACAGCGTTTTTTTTAAAGGATAGATTTCGGAACGGCAGCTTTTCTCTTTATGGATTTATTTATTGGTTAGACAATAGCCTGATTTCTTGGCAAAGCAGTCACCGGACGAATGACGTCACTTCCCGATGACGTCATGGAGTGGTCCACTCGAAATCGCCCAAACACGAATTGACTACGTCGTCCCGTCACCGGTCCCGCCAAAATTATGACCTTTTATAATAATAAAAATTCAAGAGCCCCTCTCGTTAAAAAAGTCGTGAGGAAAATCATCGATTTAATTCAATTAGAAGGCGTTTAGGGAAGAAAGAGGGTTCGTTCTTTGTTATTACGCAACTCGTGCTAAGCTCAATGGTCAAAACGGCGCCTCAATCAGGCTCTTCGGCGTGCGCCATGTGTGAACACTACCGTGCAAATACAGAACCAAATTCGATCCAAGTTCAGATCACAACTTTTAGGATTGATGTTTCCATCCCTCGGTTTACAAGACAATCTCTAGATGCGCCGTTTCCAATTGAAGTCATGCACGCCGTCACCATGTAGCATGACACAACCGCGTTGGAATCACGACCAGGGCGAAGGAGCTCGGGCCACGATGACGGCAAGTGGTCCAGGATTGGACTTTCAAGTCCCACCGTCCTTGAAGACACAGCCGCCCCTCCCCCCATCTCAACACCACATCCTCTCTAAATTCTGCCATCATCGTGTCTCCAAAACCGCGTTGATTTCGATTCCGTCGTTTGGATCTCTCAACTAGTTAAGAGACCTATCTGATTGATTTATCTTATCCCATCATCTTACGAAATTCAACTTCCATGTTCTTGTATTGGTACCATGTTGATTCAAAAAGACATAAAGGAATATCGGTAGAGACAAGACATGGGTTGGTCCTTGAGCCTAATACCAAAAAAAAAAAAAAAGCCTCAAATGTTAACATCTGTCCTGGTCATATCCAGAACTTTTTATTTTTTTGTCTCATAAACAATTCATAACTTTTATTTTTGTTCCAATTCTACCAACCGTCATTTTTTCGTCCATAATCACTGATAGTTACGAGGAGGACCTTATCTTGAAGCCATGTGTTCATAGAAAGGCTTGAACAATCTCCCTTATTCGCTGGACATGCCTATGAATTGGGGCAGGTCTTTGGGAAGAACGTGTGTAATCCATACCAATTGTCAATAGTCAAAGCCAGAAGGAAAAGGATAACTTAAGAATTAATATTCCACAACTGAAATGAATCAATCAAATGATACAGTTGGAATAATCACACAGAATTATTTTATAAATTAAGAAAACTTCAAGCTTCAGATAATAAGATTACTAGAAATGATAAATAATGAAATTTAATTATAAAAAAAAACTGACACTTGATATTCTGCAGAAGAAAATTTGTGTAAAGGACAATTCAGGACTAAAAAAAAACAATTCCCCTTTACGAGTAATTGTTGATCTGTCAGTGTGGTTTTAATTCTAGGTTTTCATGTGATCAATGTCTGAGCATGGTTGCAATGAAAATACTACATTGCCTAATCAGGGACAAGATTCGAGATACTAAAGCTTCTTTTATCGCTGTAATATCACAAAATATAAGACTATATGAGACCTAGATGACTTACATATTGGATCTCAAAGTTCCTCAACAAGAAAATCGGCAGAATTCCTCGGAACTCGAGTTTCTAACTCATGCGTTTAGCGCACCTCACCCAAAAATAAAGTCTCGCCTTATACTGTTCTAGCATGTAGAAATTTCGAAATCGGGTTCGTGGTAAGTGTGAAATTTCCAAAAACCACGGGCCAGTACAAGCTGTCTTTGTTATTACGCAACTTGTGATGGTTAAAGAGAGGTGTGTGCAAAAGCAAAAATTTTCAATAATGATAACCATTCATATAACTTTTATAACATCGGAACCATGGAAAATATCTTCATTTTTCTCGTTGCTTCTACAAGAGGGAAACCTAATTTTGGCCATGTCATTCAGGTTTCTCTTGAAGGATATGTCGACATTCATCATTATCCAGAGTCTTGGAAAACTACGAAAGATGGAACTTCACGAAGATTCGGTACATGCATATTTCAAAAGTTTCGATGGAGAGATAGAGAGAGAGAGAATTGGAGGGTGAATTGTTTCGTAGTCAATGTTTTTCCCCAATTGGAAAATAATCGCAATCAACTCACTTCTCCAAAGGCCCTCACTCAACATCGGAGGTTGGTCCGAGGACACGTAACCTCATAATTGTTCCGATGCGATCATCGTTCTTACGAGAATGAATTCCAAAATTACACCGATCGAAAAATTCGATGATCTCATAATAGTATTGGCGAGCTTTCGAATCAAAGCCAGTTAACTCTTCGAGGCCGAATCGGCTTCCGCCTTTACAACAGAAAAAGCAATACAAACTTCGGGATTACATTCGAATACATGATCTAAAACCCGGGTTAAGGGAAAAAAACTCAGCCATAGCTCGAAGAATCACATCCATTGGAATAAACACATCTCAAAAAGAAGTATAAGTGTCACCAAACGACAGCGTATGGGGCTAAGAAAACAAAAAAAACAACAACGGGGTTTGTTGACACCAAAAATAATAAATACCGATATCAAACGGATAATAGCATTGCTACATCCCGAAGTTCGGTAAGTCAAGAGTAATATACCAAACAGGTAAAAGTGTTGCTATGTCCTGGAATTTGATAAGTTGAAAGCGATATACCGAAGAACTGTAGGGTCGATAGATCCCAAAATTCGGCAAGTGGAAGACAAGGTAGATTCGGCAGGTCGACAAGAACTTGGAGGCTTACCCAAAGAGCTACAAAAGGTTAGCCGTGTCAATAAGGGAGTTACAAATCAAAAGCGAAAGTAGAGGGCACGACCGGATCATGGGAAGTTATTTAAGAAGATTCAAATTTGAATCATTGTGGATGTTATGAATAAAGAAGGATCACCTTAATTTTGGCGGACAAGCAACGAAGAACATGGGCAAAGGAGAAGTTGCAAAACGCCAAAATTTGAGATTTGAAAATAAAGACATGAGAATAACTGACGAGCAGTTACAAAGCATAAGGTTTTGGTGGACAAGCAATGAAGAAAGTGAACAAAAAGAAGTAATCAAGGCGCCAAGATTCAAGATTTGAAAAAAATGATAGTAATCGACTCGAGCGGTTACCAAGTGCAAGGATACAAGTATGCAATGAAAAAGAAGAAGAAGAAGGCAGATCAATAGAACATCCAAAAGTACTTATCCTCTATTGCAATCTAACTTTCGTTGCCCTTTACACTTTTTGTACTTTCAGTTCAAGTAGACAAGTTTATTTCCCATTCATCTGCTACTTTTTAAGAGTATTGTAACGTAACTTGTAAAAGTTTAATCTTTTGTTGATCTCAAATCCATATCCAATCTATTTACTTTAAGTCTATTTCCATACAATTCTGTTGCTAAGTGTTCTTCGTCAGAATCCCATGCGCAGGAGCTAATTCGTCGGGTGAGAATCCACGGCTAATTCATCAGATAAGCCCATGCTCAGGAGCTGTTGCATCTCCATCTTCCTTTATGGGTTTGTCTCAATTTGAGCTACTTAAGAGGAGATGACGAAGAAGACGAAGTGTAGAAGTTGCGACGATGGCGATCTGCGACGCCATTGGAGACATCAAATTGGTGTCGTATTAAGCGAGAAAGCAGAAGCCAAAAAGCACCAATGATAAGGGGAAGCAGTAACGGAGCGCAACTGGAGTAACGGAGACGGAGAGAAGGGTGGGTTTCCAAATTTTCTGAGCGTGGGGCCCCCTCCTTGCCACGTGTCGAATTTTGGATGGTCTTCTTCAGAGAAGTGTTGGCACTCAGCACCTAATATTTTCTCCTTTTCACACCCCTCCCTCGCCTCGTCTTACGCGGCAGCTGAGATGATCTTATATTAGCAGCATCCCCTTCTTCTTCCCCTGTAAAATAAAATCCTGTGCCCTCACAAAAAGTTCACAGAAAGAAACCTTCCGCTCCCCAAATGACGGACCTCCACCCCAACCCACCCCGTGCCGGTAATAATCCGGCATCGCCACCGCCGTCCAACGGGAGCAAGCTGATCCTCCTCCGCTGTATCCCGTACGCCATACCCGCCATTCTCGGCCTCCTCATGGTCATCTTCCTGGCCATACCCGCCCTGATGCCGCCGGAGTTCCAGATCGACCCGACCTCTTCCCTTTCGTCCCTCAGCATCGACGTGGTGGCGAGAGCCAAGCGGAGGCTGCATCTGGGTCCGTGGTGGGTGCCCGTGCTCGACGCGTACGCCTCGTGCATGGACGTGACCTTCACGGCTCCGACCAACGGCCAGGGCGGCGGGAATTGGACGATCCTCGGAGGCACCCCGAGCTGCACGCTCGACATCTTCACCCAACTCTAGCAAGAATGAAGACAAGTTCCTGCTTACTTTTGTTTTACTATCATCGATCGCGAAAGCTGTTCGTCCACGCTCTTCTTGAACTGCTCCTCCGCTTACGGTGGCGCGAGTCGTCAGTTATCACCGCCCCCGTCTCTTGTTTCTCAGTCTCCAGGTAAAGTGAATATGCACTATTCATAGAACTTGAAGGCTTGTCACATCATCAAATTTTAAATAAAAATTTTAAGGAAGTAAAACGTCTCTGTCAAGTTATATTTTCCTCTCACGACTTTTTATATGCATTTATCGCCATCCAATGCAACAAACAAATAAATAAGTAGACAGTGGTAATATCTTATTTGATACTATTTATGTTGAAATAAATGCGGAAAACAAACACGTAACACAAAGATTTACGTGATTCGATCAAGATGATCTACGTCCACAGACGAGGCTAAATCTCCGCGTCACGAACTAAATCTCAATTTTTCTCCATTTTTGGGCCGCACAAAAAAATATGTCGGATCAAGTGATGAACCTGGATCGAATACATAAAATTTAAGACATATTTAACAATTTAAAAATGGAATTGGCAAGTGGGACTATCACCTCAACAATCTGTATTTTCCTCTCATGTCAATTTTAGGAAAGTCGTTAAAAAAAAGTCAATGTCGGGTTCTTGAAACCTCGTTATGGAGTCCAAGCACCGGGGACACTCTTATTTGATTCTCATCACGTGTTTTGATGTTCTTTTTTCAGATCCTAGAGACTCTGGCTTCTGCAAATTGGAGTCAAAACCAATTTGGCAAGTACTTGAAATCTCGAGGCCTCTCAGTCGCAAATGCTCTTATTAGTTAATGCTGTACTTATTTCGAACATATATGTATTATGTGGATATTTAGAATCTTCTATTTGATGTCGAAGGAATATTTTGCATTTTACGTGTTGATATACGAGGTTTTGCGTGTTTTGTCCCTTTAACTCAATTTCAGATCATGCATTCGCTCATAATCTCGAAGCTCATATACATTTTGTAATCACTTAGGCTGTCAGGCTTCGGCTCTTATTTTACCCGGTCCACGAGGTTATTAGTGGATTTTTCATCGCTGCCACTAGTTTCTTCCTAAGATGGGTTTTCTCGTGTTTGAAAAGAACAATTTTGAATCGCGAATATTAATTTTTTGCATGTTACGCGAAAGTACAAAGCCTAAGCCTTTTATACTCAAGCTATTTTAAGAAGTTAATTTATTCATAGAGTAGAGTTGCTTTTTCTTTTTCCTTTTCGGAATTCTATGTATTAATAGATCATCGGAATACATGAATGTATATATCTATGATTATTACCTCCAAGAAGATCTTCTCCGCTTCTTCTGAAGTGTGGGTATTGATCACTTCAAGTGCTCCCTTCTGCCAAAATGCAATGTTTCTAATTATCAAAGAAAATGTGCCATGTAGAAACTAGCAAGCTAGAAAAACAAGTGAAGTTTTTCATAAAGATATAATTAAAAAAAAAAAAAGAGGTGTCGAACCAGGGCTTTCTCAAATTCTTCATGAGTCAAAGTCTTGGGCTCATTGTCGACGGATGAGCTCCTCTGATGCTTAGGAGAAGATGGCGATGGTGGCTTCTCCATTCTTTTAAATAAGTGTTACCAAATGTGACTTCTTGTAATCGCAAATAAGATTAGGAAGTTATTTGTTCTGAAAATAGGATGAGGAAGTTATTTTTTTCAAATTCAATAACCGTTTGTAAATGTCGATTATGGGCGATACTATTTGCAAAAATTTACCAACAATCATAAAACTCAGCATTCTTTGCAAAGTTATCCTAATCTTTACTTTTTTACAATTTAAACGACCGGTGGGGATTGCCCCCTTCTTCGTACTTTTAAATTTCTTATCATTTACTTTCTTTGGAAAATTATCGCTATGAATGTTTTTATATTGCGCTGTTTTGATTATACAAGCCATTCTTAACATTTATTCCTAAAACTATTATTGTTTATGGGGCAAGCGTTATTGCAAATATTAGTGCATGCATTCCATCGGACAGATAAAATGAGTAATTGAACAAATTTGTGTAGATAAAAGAAGGGATAATGACACATGGTCCTTAAATTTTGGTCAACAATATAATGTCTCAACTTTAAATTTGTTCAATGTGGTTCATAAATTTTAATACAATATGCAATATTATCTCTGAAATTTTTAATTTGTTTGAAGTGGTCCCCGACTTTTGGTATTTTCCATCAATTCAAATTTAAGGACAACATTAAATATTTTCACATGTCTAGAGACTAAATCGAACATAGTACCAAAAGTCCCAGGGATTACATTGAACAGCTTTAAATATTTAGGGACGACATTACACATTGGACAAAAGTTCATGGATACATTGAACAATTTAAAGTTCCGGAATTACTTTTCATATTGAACCAAAATTTAGGGACCATTTATGTAATTTACGAATAAAAGAGTTACACAACTAGTCATACCCGGCAGAATTGTCCAATCTTCACGTGGTCCCAGATAATATATGTCGTTGCCGTGCAATATGAATTGCACGAGATTCACGATTCTCACCAATTTGCCTCCCATCAAGTGAGAGATAAATGCTCCTCTTTGTTCTCAAAACAATGTTTTAGTTTGATTTCCCGCATCCTAGCGGGCGAGACACCAACAAATAAAGCGAGAATCAAGAGAAAATTCCCGTGAGGGCACAATACTTAGTGTTGATTCATGGTCATCGTTCAATAATTTGATATTGGGAAAATTATCCGAAAAGTACGAAACCTATTGCACTTTCGTTAATTCAGTCCTAAATTTTTTAATTTTGTTAATTGAGTCATAAATATTTTTATTTTTCGCCAATTAAGTCATCCGATCAATTTTGGCCACGAATCTTTGACATGGACACTTGGCATGGTCGACGACACGACGTAGATAATTTTTAATAGTATTTTAATATTTTTCAATTTTAGCTAATTTCATTTGTACTTTTTTTTTTTTTGGGATAATGTCTCAAATGCTCCATAAACTTTGGCTCAATGTGCAATGTAGTCCACGAACTTCTAATCTGCTCAATGTAGTCTTTGAACTTTAATACACTATACAATGTGATCTTTGGACTTTTCGTACATGTTCAATATAGTTTCCAACTTTTGCGGTGAGATGCTTCTGCGATGATCGGAAAATCATCGCGATCAACTCACTTTTCCAAAAGCCCACATTCAACATTGGAGATGAGATTTCATCGTAGGGTTTGACAATTTCAGTCTCATAATTCTCGTTCATACTACGTAATATTTTCAAATAGCTTCACCTGAAATGATTCAAAAAAAAAAATTCATTTCCTTAAGATAGGCTAGAACGTGTCAACTCCCGTCGGTCTTGAAATCGCCAATCAAATTAGTATCCTTTGGTATTTTTGCCACGTATGAATTATCAAAAGATAAAAAAGTTCGGACCGCAACCTTGTTAGACCAAAAGCAGTCCACCAGTGGGGTTCGGGCTAGGTGGTGGAGCAAAAGGCACGGCTCCGAAAGAATTGACGTCATTGCGGGGACCACATTGAAGTCATGTGACGTCGCCGACCACGTGTTTCAAAACCCGACATCGAGCTCGGAGAGATGCCGACGACGAACGTGATGACCAACCGTTTATGGATTTCTTATGGTAATCTTTTGTCGCCGCGTGCTTCTTTTTGAAACTAAAAATCTCTGACTCGAGGACGTTGAATGTCAGGCGGGAGGTTCGATTCCAACGCTCTAGAAAGTCCGAGAAAAGAGAGATGGGAGTTCAGCTACACAAGTTATGTTTAGGAACCAAACGAAATCCACGATTAACTTTGCAGTGCCTTTGGTGGAAATTCGAAATAAGTTGACTTTCACGTTTAAGTTTAATTATTTTTTTACGGCTTCATCCGTTATTTATTAAAGGACGGCCATGTCATTACCTTAAATTTTAACGTAGGTCAAGGTATAATAGTTGTGGAGTTTCGTTCTAACGTACGACACCGTTAACATATTATTTAATGAAATGAACGTGCTTGAGGAGGTGAAAAGTGACAGAAAAAATAGAAACTTTAAGGCTCTGCTTGTTTAAAAAATATTTTTTCGAAAAATATTTTTTTATCAATTTTCGGTGTTTGGGGGGTGGAAAATGAGCGGTCAACGGAAAATATTTTCCGATCAACAAAAAAATTATAAAATTAAGGAAAATGATTTCCTCATTTTGATAAGAGGAAAACATTTTTCACACTTTTCATTCCTCCTCTCTTTCGACTATTTTTTATTTTTAATTATTTTTTTTCTTTTTTTCATTTTTTATTTGTTTTTTCAAAATTCAAAAATTATATTTTTTATTTTTTTGGATAAAATTAATTTTTTAATTACTTTCTCTATTTTTTTTGTCTTTTTTCTTTATTTGTTTTTAGTATTCCTTCTTCTCTCTCTTGGTCGCCGGCCACTGTCGTAGGCCGGTGGCTCCCGCCTCGAGCAAGGAAAGCTATAGCGAGGAACAGAGCCGTGACATCCGTCCCGAACTCTTCGTGCTTCACGCGGAGCTTGGCGACGGACTCGCCGTGCGGGGACGATGTCGGCTTTTATGGTCTTGAGGCTCACCGCCCCAACGTTTATGCATGCATCGTCGTCTCACACTTCCTCTGCAAAGCATCGGTGGCGTGTTCTACGTGCGCTCCGAAATTAAAATCCCTATCGCTCAATGCGGGGATTATATTATGCATAGTGCCTTTCTCCTTCGGATTTCTCTATCTATCTCTAGAAATGCGAGTGAGAGAGAGAGACTTCAAAAGAAGTGAGTGCCAAAATCTATTTTGTAGGAAAAATAAGACTAATTTTCCTTACTAAACGGCGGAAAATATTTTCTAGAACTTTTTCAAGTTTTTGTCAAATATCGAAAAACGAAGTCATTTTCCTGAAAAACGACTTCCTGAAAAATATTTTTCGAAAATGTCATATTTTTCACGAAACAAACGGAACATAAAGGAATGAAGATTGTGTATTGCTTTTCTTCAATTCTCACATGTACACGAGGACATATAAATATAAGAAAGTAGAAATAGGAAATAACATACAAGATGATAATTTCCTACTCTATAGACTAAGTATCCCATCTCAGTGATTTACAGAATCAACCAATCTAAGATTTGCGCAATCGTTCTAAGGAAGCAAATCCTATCTTGAACAGAGAGTCACAACACCAATGAAAAGCGGCCACGTTCTCGTGTCGCTAAGAGACCAACCCTATTGGTTTATCCCATGATTAACGTGGTCCAATGACAAGATATGGTTGAAGAAACGTGGGTGCAAACGCAGAAATTTCCAATAATCATAAAAGTCGCGATCAAAACGCAGCGCATTAGGCATGTGAATTGGCCACACGGTTCTACGTAGATGTTCATAAAACTTTTATAAACATTAGAGCCACGAAAATATCTTCATTTTTCTCATTGTTTCTACATGAAGGAAACCTAATTCGGGCCATGTCATTCCCGGTTTCTTTTGAAGGATAATGTCGACACTCATCATTATTCGAGTCTTGGAAAACTATGAAAGGAAGAACTATATGAAGTTTCAATACATGTATATTTCAAAAGTTTTATGTGGCTTGGAATGATTTAGAATATATGGGGAAACAATTATCAAAAATGTTTTAAACATATTCCAATTGTGTCAATTCAATCATAAACTTTTTTTTTTTCAATTCAATCCTAAACATTTTGCATTTGTGCTAATTCGAAGACATCCTGTCAATTTTGACCTGTCGGACCGATGGGACATTATCGACAACGACGTGACGCTTTTTATTAATAATGTTATTAATATTTTTTCAAATTTTTAATTTAGTCTTTTTTTCCTTTTCTTTCTTCTTCTTCTTCTTCCTCCTCTAGCCGGAATGGCAGCAAGAAGAAGAAGAAGGGGGAAAAAATGAAAAAAATATTAAAATATAATGAAAATTTGTTCACGTCAACTCCTGCGAGGGACTCGGACTCGGAGTGGATCGGAGAGGTGGGGAGGGAGGAGAGCAAGGCGGGTGAGGGTCTTGTGGTCGCCCGGGCGACGGCGTAGTGGAAAGGGCTGTGGACGTAGTCCCGGGGCTTCACGAAAGGGGACGACGGCTACTTCAACATTGCGCGAAAAGTTTTGGGTTTTTTTCCAAAATAGGTCAAATTTTTTTTATCAAATTAGGTTAAACTTTTTTTATTTATTGAAAAAGAAGTAAAAAAAAAAAAGTTTGTCTTGTGCGGCACTCAAACTGCCGCACAATGCTCACGTGGCACTTTGACTGCCGTGTGAGACCTAAATCAGTCAATAATTTTTTTTAATATAATTTGATAAAAAATTTGACCTATTTTGGAAAAAAATCCGATGGGGGCTGTCCCACTATTGAACGTGACGCAACCAAGCCGAGGTCATGATGCCGGGATCAATGATCACATGCTTTTACCACGATTGGAAAATCATGTGATCAACTGACTTTTCCAGGAGTCCACATTATGCGTCCGACAGCGACACGGAAATTATGACTTAATTGTTTGGGTGCGATCATCGTTCGTACGCGAATATTCCAACACGCATACTTTCACACGGCACTTTCAAGAGGTTAGGCAACGGACGTGTTTTTTAAGCACCAAAGATAATGAAATATCTAGGGGCCAGACTTCATCATGAACCTAAATGGATAGAAGAGATTTAAAAAAAAAATTTCAAAAACGACTCATTTTTTTCGAAACAAACAGAACTCAAGTGTACTTTTTCTCCTCTCCTATTGTTTGTTCCATATGAATTATAGAGCCGCAATTTATGCCAAACGAAATTCATTATTGCATATGGGGGAGTCAATCAAACGAAATTCGACGGTTACTTTATTTCCTCAACTTATTGGGTTGGATCTCGTTAGATCATTACGATCTCCGCAAAACCAGATGTCGAACATGTGATAGATAAGATGACATTACTATTAAGCAAACTCCAAGACAATTTGAAAATTAGGGACCATAGTGGTCTGAGAGACGTGATTATGACCTCCATATTCTTAAAAGGGAAACAAACAAATAAGACAAGGCCAAAGAGTATAAAAAAAAAAGTAAGAGTTGCGTGATCGGAGGAAGGCCATTGTCCGCTGTTTCAAATGCTACAAGAGTCGGTTAGTCAAAATCCCCTTTCTCCATCATGTGCTTGAATGGATAGAAGAGATCAAGTTCGTTTGCTTTGACCCCGTCCGACTTGATTAGGCGTTTCGGAAGCTTCTTCATTTTCCCCATTGTCTAGTCACAACAAAAGCGACCATGCCTGTTGCACACCCAGATTATGATGGCGAACTCACACGTCCGTGGACGAAGCGGTCGTACCTGAGCTCCATTGCCTCGGCTGCGATTCTGATGTGGTTTGGTGCGAGAAGGGGCGGACCAGCTGCATCAGAATCGCAACTGAGGCAATGGAGATGAAGGAAATTTCGTGGTTTGAATCGACCCGGGTAAGGTGAATGTGTATAAATTGGAATAACTAGGAATCGGCGAGCGCTAGAACCGATCAGCCTTTGTCCTAGGCGACCCGAAACAATCTTTTGGCTGGGAAAGATGTACCATAGGAATTTTGACGGCCAAACGAAATCTTTGCGAAAAGGAAAAAAAATGGAAAAAAGACAAATTCTTGTACATCCATGATGATGTCATGATGAGAATTTTTCTTTTCCCTTTTTTATCGAAAATTGTCATGATGACATTTTGAAGGTTATTCAATGTGGTTAACAAATACTGTGCGAAGTACCAATGTGAAATGGTGTATGACTAATTTAGTCCAATTGAAATGTTTATGATCGATTAAAATTTGTCATGTAATAGTCATGCTCGGTACAAACTAACTAACATAAGTTCTCATCAAAATCCTAAGAAAACTTAATATAATTGCATTATATCGATGCTAACTACGTGCGCAAGCCAAAATCGGCCGAGTCATCGCTCGCCTAGGAAAGTCGAAAGATAGATGAAAAGAATTGCAACATTAATGACTGGCATCCTTATAAAGTTCAACACCTCTCATATTTTTATCATCAAAAGGGATCTCAAGTCCGAATCCGTCAACATATCCAAATAACCCACCTTTGTTCAAAAGCTTAGCCAATGAGTTATAAATCAATTAGGATATACTAACCGTTTAAAACTACACTAATTCTTCGACGTGAGACTTTTTTAACACAACTTACACGAGATTCCCGACAAACGAAATTCGACACTTGCTGTATTTCCTCAACTTGTTGGAGTTGGATCATTTCTCTGCTTATGATATTAAGTAACGCTTTCGTCTATGTCTCATGACATTTCTCACCACCAACAATGGGGTTCTTCGGCCCGAATGTCCCCTATGAGACTATTCAAAGGGGGAAAAAAGGAAAGAATTTTCCAATCGATTGTCTATATTTGTACGTTCCCACACAATCCCACCCACATGTCCCCCCACCTCCTTCTATTTCAATAGATGCTTGTCTTTTTCACAGCTTTCCTAAAACGACTAAAGACGACTCTAACGATAAGAAGAATCCAAATCTGCCTTTCAATTACTTAAGTGTCTAGATCAGGATTGATCTTTACCATCTTTTGAAAGTGTTCATTTTTGTTGTTAGTGTACATGAATTGGCAATACATTTCTCACAAATCTTCGTAATTTTTTGTCTAGAAAGTTTTCATGATAGCTATAGTCTACGTAATAATTTAATTAATGAAAATTTGGATAAAGACAAACCTCTTTGAAAAAACTTGTCAACAGACCACATCCTTCTTTTATCTTTAGGTTTGGCAAATAAGAGGCGTGCATGACAATAATTCTATAGCAAAAATCCATTTTGTTACCCAACTTTATTTTTTTTTTCCATAAGTAGTTTTGGAGCTACTTGAAAAAGTAAAAAAAAAATTACTTTTTTTCAGAAGTAGAAAAATCAATTTCTATCTAAAAACAGAAGTAGAAAAATCAAAATTTAGTAAGAAGTTGATTTCTAGAGCGGAAGTTTTGTCATGCGCGCCCCAATAGGATGAGGGTGTGTGGGTTCTAAAAGTAAATTAATAATCGTGTGAAAACTCTCCAGAGAGCACATCGCTTTATTACCAATTTATGGACATCTCTTTACTATGCAAATTTATTTTATCTTTTGGGATAATATTGTACTAGTTTTAGGTAGCCTCGAAGTACGCCTGCAGGGACCGTGGCCTTCCCCCTCCCCCGCAGGCGGATTTCGAGGAAATTGAGAATTTTACTTAATGGGAACATGTTGCCATCCGTAATTGACATGACCCCACGAATCGACTGGAAGCAACATGTTACCATGTTTTTCTTTTTTTTCTTTTGACGGAGCTTTAGGTGAGGGAGACCGCGGGTGGGTGGTTTCCACGTATCAGAAGAAAGGGCAGAACCTTTTAATATTCCTGTCTTGTGTGTCAGTTGGGATCCTAGACTAGCAGCAACTACTTAACTAGCCCCCCTTTGGCATAAATTCTGTGCCCTAAAAAAACTTCACGCAAGAAACCCTCCCAAATGACAGACCTCACCGCCATCCCACCCCGTGCGGGTAATAATCCGGCGTCGCCGCCAGTGCCGGCTCCACCGCCGTCCCACTGGTGCAAGCTGATCCTCCTCTGCTGTATCCCATACACCATACCCGCCATTCTCGGCCTCCTCATGGTCATCTTCCTGGCCATACCCGCCCTGATGCCGCCGGAGTTCCAGATCGACCCAACCTCTTCCCTTTCGTCCCTCAACATCTCCACCTCCCGTGTCTCCGCCCGATGGAACATCGCTCTCTCTTTCAAGAACCCCAGTAAGCTCATCCCCGTCGAGTACTCTCACATGAAGGTCCGGTTGCATTTCGATGGCCGACTTGCTCTCTCTCGTTCCTCCCTCATTCCCACCTTCACTCAGGGCCCCGGCAACGTGACCACGGTCCGAGCCGAGGCCCTGTCAATGACGGCGATCGTCAATGACTTGGACGTGAAGGGCCTGGTGAGCTCCTTGAAGAGCGGGATGGTGGCCATCGACGTGGTGGCGAGAGCCAAGCGGAGGCTGCACTTGGGTCCGTGGTGGGTGCCTGTGCTCGACGCGTACACCTCGTGTATGGACGTGACCTTCACGGCTCCGACCAACAGCGAGGGCGGCGGGAATTGGACGATCCTCGGAGGCACCCCGAGCTGCACGCTCGACATCTTCACTCAACTCTGGTAAGAATGATTACAAGTTCCTGCTTACTTTTGTTTTACTATCATCGGATCGTGGAAGTTGTTCGTCCACGCTCTTCTTGAAATGCTCCTCGTCGCTCACGGTGGCGCGAGCCGTCATCTCTCGCTTCTCACTCTCCAGTTACAGTGACTTTTGTCCAAGCTCGAAACTGGTCGGCGTCTAAAGTGAGGAATAATATAAATGACAAATACTTGGGTTTTGTTTCCGTCTGTGTTTCGGGTTGTCCGTGATTAACGTATTAAAATCCGATTTGAAAAGATACAATTTTTTCTGTCCAGATCGATTCGACTCGATTTCTTGTTTTATTTTTTTACATTCCTAGTGTGATTATATGATATATTGTCATGAATAACTCGTCAAAATAAGATGCGACGAGAAACTTTTGCTTCAGAGTTATTATTATTATTATTAATAAGTTGTCATGAAGTGTTTCTATAGGATTTATTATTACACACTTCTGTGATTAATTCCCTTTGATTTGCGACGAATTTGGTATATTTTGAAAATGATATTCAAAAAGACATTTCTAAAAAAAAAATTATAATATTTTTCGATGTTCTATCGAAATTTAAAAATAAATTGATAATTATTGCTCGTTGCTTAGAAAGAAAAGATGGTTTGTATTTCTTAACTAAATGTGCACTATTCGTATGATATAAGGCCAACACATGTGTGTATATATATATATATATAGACAGTTGTCAATTTATATTTTCCTCTCATGACTTTTTATCAGCATTTATCGCCATCCAATGGAACAAAAAAATAAATAAATAGATAATGTTGGGTTCTTAAAACCTCAATGTGGAGACCAAGCAGCTCCCCCACATTTATCGGGGACACCCTTGTATTTCACGGAGAGTTGGAGAATGGCAAATGTGTCATTTTAGCCTTTCGCTTCTTCCATATTTCCCTCCCTCTCGTCTCTTTCCTCCTCCTCCCCTCAGCCGCCTCCATGCCCAGCCGCTGCACCTCGGCTCGCCATCGCCACTGTCGAAACCACCGACGCCACGCTCAGGAACAGCCAGTGCTGCATCTTAGGACGTGCAGCCTCCAATCGCTGTTGTCTTTCCATGGCTCGGCATCAGCTCGACGTCGCGTCAAGCTCCACCATTGGAAACGATCTCTATCGAGGAGGCTGAGCCTCAGCAGCAAAATGCCCATTTCCGACGAGGACGAGGAGGAGATGTCGAGATCGGCTCTGTCCGCCTTTGGGGCCAAGTGACTCGCCGTCGCCACGATTCGGGAGGTGGTGAAACGGAGAAGATAGTCGGTGGTGAACGACTGGGTGCTGATTTCCATTTTCCAAAAGATTGGACGTTCGTTTTTCTTATTTTGGATTTTTCTGTTCGTAGAAGATATTTTCCATGATCAACTAATAATCATCTTGTCTTCTTTATTCTTGTTTATTATATAAAAATTAAGGTTTGATTCTCATCACGTGTTGTGATGTTCTTTTTCAGATCCTAGAGACTCTGGCTTCTACAAATTATTGGAGCATCGGTTGGAGTTGTCTTTCCTAGCCTATTACTTTGGCAAGTACTTGAAATCTTGAGGCCTCTCAGTCGCGAATGCTGTTACTAGTTAATGCTGTACTTCTTTCGAACATATATGTATTCTCTGGATATTTAGAAACTTCTATTTGCTGTCGAAGGAATAGTTTGCATTTTACATGTTGATATACGAGATCTTGCAAGTTTTGTCCCTTTAACTCCATTTCAGATCATGCATTCACATATAATCTCGAAGCTTGTATACCTTTTGTAACCACTTAATTGTCCAGGCTTCGACTCTTGTTTTACCTGCTATTAGCGGATGTTTCATCACTGCCACTGGTTTCTTTCTAAGTTGGACTTCCTTGTGTTTAAAAAGAACAATTTTGAATCGCGAATATTAATTTTTTGCATGTTACCCGGAAGTACAAAGCCTGAGCCTTTTATACTTTGACTATTTTTAGAAGTTAATTTATTCATAGAGTAGAGTTGCTTTTTCCTTTTTTCGTTTTTCCTTTTGGGAATTCTGGGTGGGGACAATGTCGAAATGTAGTCACAGAGTACAATTTTTCTTACCGACGATACAAGTACTAGTAGACCCCTATTACCTTGGTGCTACATGCTAGTTACATTCTAAAGAACATTCCGCTCCATCTTCTATATGCAATAACACTAAGCACCGATGGCCCGTGCCAAGACTTTCCATTTGAGGCCGTTTCCTCAACAATGAAGTGTTTCAACTCGTTTCTCTCGTGTTGCACCCTCCCGGTGATTTCCAAGGATAACCCACTCTCGACACTCTTGTTCGGCACTTTAGCCTTATCCGGCTTCTTCATCAGGCCTGGATCTATGGAAATTGGTTGAATCCTAAGGGTTGGGTTTGGTTTTATTCGGTTCACTTCCCTTTCGTTCGGAGGCTTTAATATGCAGCTCCTTGATTCCATTTCTGAAACTTCATCCGCATTAAAGAGGACCTGCACCCATTCCACATCATGCTAGCATAATTAAAACATCTGAAACTATTAATTAGAAAACAGAACATTGAACACTTGTGAATGATACTATTAGCAGTTTAAAGTACGTGTAGGAAGCTTTCGCTCTGATCATTGCAAGGAAAAGATCATTTGAAGCTTTCATTTCCATCCTATGTGGGATTAGAAAAGGACATATTTTATTTGTTTTGCAAACAAACTTCTCCACCTGAATCGAGTGTTTGACGGTTCCATGACGCCATTGTGATGATACGAACAAAACTGCACGGTCAAGATGAGCATGGCGCCGAAGAGGGCTAAGCTATCAAGTATTGAAGGAACTATCCCTTTAGTTTTGCCAGAAAAGAGAGATGACAGCTCATATAAAGAAGCTGCGCGTCGCCTCCAAGTGCTAATTCCTTCTTTAAGAAGTCAATATCAGAGAGTATTTTGGTTAGATACAAGAGCGCAATCGAGGAACATGGCAGCAAGCAGTGTCTCCCAAATCAAAGCATATGTCACGCCTCGCTTAGCAACCGAGAAGATCGACCTTACGGGCATGGTCGCAGCAGTTAGGCTCGATGCCATAATCCTCAACCTCATCCTCGAGTTATTTGGAGGATGCGGGTATAATGGCTGAACATCAGAACCGTACTGATAAACATTAGCAACATTAAAAGTGAGAGATATGCTAAACGAACCGACAACATGGTTGTTGTGTTATTTGCTATGGCCCGTCTTCTTTGGTTGCAGCTTGCCATACCGACCCACCGGAAACCACTCTTTCCGCAAGAAAGCCATCACCTCATCACCTTCAAAGCGATGCACAAGCTGACTCTGTTCTTACGCAGTTGAATGATATTCAGCAGCAACCACCCTCAGGAGGAAAGTTCGGTGAAGACAGGTTGGTTGGATTTCCTCGTATGTTTTAGGTGATAACTAGACCTGTCAAGATGGGTCCAAAATCCACTTAAAAACCATACTAAATTTTGCAGGCCATTATAATGGGTTTACAAAATAAAGAGGTCAAATGGACCCGTTTACAACCTTCTTAACCCCTATGCTGCCTCACCCGGCCTCACTCCTCATGCTGGCCATCTTCTTCTTCTTCTTCAGTTCTTCGCCTCACACTTCCTGTCTCAATACTCTCCATTCCCCGCGGCCATCTTCGCCGGCGATGATTGCTTCCGATCAGTCATCAAGGGAGTCGCGAAACTCGTCAAGGAAGGGTCTGTTAGGGCTCGGAACTACGCGGCTAATTTCATACCTCAGTCTCTCTCTCTCTCTCTCGCACACCCCCCCCCCCCCCGGAACATCTCTTGCAACAGAGCATTCGCTTCTCCGAATCTCTTTCTCTCTTTCTTGTATCCGACCCAGAGATCTCCCCTCCATAGCTTCCGGACTTCTCATTACTTTCCACTGTCACTCGCCAGAAGATGGACGTGCCCTGCCCAGAAAAAATTAGCTGATCTCGCCTACCGTAGTGAAAAATTGTGGGGTTTTGTCTCTTTTTGCTTCAGAAATTAGCTCGTGTCCCCTTGTTGTTCTTGGCACGATTTGCTTGGGGACGGATATTTCATTGCTTCCTTTTGAGCTCCTTGTCATTTTGGAAAAAAATATTCAGTAAAATATGCGTGGAGCAGTGTCCGAATATATATGGCGCTCCAGCCTCCAGGAGTTCGTCGTTAAAGGAGATTTCCTTCCTTTATTAACGAGGATATCTTTGCTGTGTTGGGTGAAAATAATCCACATTTTTTTATTTAAAAGAGCAACATATAATTAGGAAAATTAGAGAATGTTAATTATAGAATAGTACGTCAAAACAAGCGATTAAGATTTATCTATCGGGTTTTTAACACGAGTCTTGTTTACCTATGGGTGATTTAGGTTTTTTTTTTTTTTTTTTTTTGGGTCTTATGGGTGATTTAGTTAAAAAATGAGAATGTATTTAGTGGGACAGCATGTCGAAGGTACATGTTAGTGACAATCCAGAGAACAGTTTACTAGCTCAGCTCATTCGATCTCCTCTTTCTTCTTTTTGAAGAGCTTTTATCACTTTTCTTCTTTACCAAGTCTAGGGTTCTAGAAATCGTTTACTAAGGCTTTACCAATCTGTTGGGGGCAAATTGAAAAGAAAAGTGTCGAATATTCCCTTAGATATGCAGCTTTTGGGAAACCTGGTTGGGGGCCGCAATGATTTTTCTATTTTGCTTAGAATAATGGAGCAATAAAGATACTTTCAATAATTTCGGAGTATTACAAAGGCGAATGATGGCAAGAAAAGTTCACATTATTCAATATGTAAGTCTATCGTGGCTCGTATAAAATCTTATTGCAAAATACGAGATGACGCAGAATCTAATGACAAGAATTCATGTCGTACTTAATGGCTACTTTTATTATTTGCAAAGGCGGTCCTAACTTTTCTCTCTCCCCTTCCTTTCTCTTCTCTTTCTTTTCTTTGCGCACTTTCTTCTTCAACTTCCATGGAGGGGAGGGTTCGAGCTAGATCTCTCCCTCCCCTTCCCCTATACTTTTTATTGGAAAAAAGACACGTTTTGGTTGTTTTATACTTAAAAACAGAATTGAATGTGGGCAGTGTCGCCCAACTCAAGATTAGTTTGAGTCACGAGCTTGAAGTTTCGAGCTAAGCTAGCACGTGCATTCCCTCGACTGTATTAACCCTTAATTTGTGGAGATTCTCTCTCATAGAATTTGAGATCTAATGTGCCACCATCCCATGTCTCCATTTCTTGTCCTCCAAAAACTTTGAGATTTTTTTTTAAAAAAAAGGCCTTCCCACCGGTGTTCTTTGAGGAAATTGAGAATTTTACTTCACGAGAACATACTTTCCACACCTATCGTTCTAATTGTGACCATTTAGTCCTAAAATATTTGCTGATTTGCCACTTTAGTCCTAAACCTTTTAACAATTTGTCAATTTAGTTATTCTAGACAATTTTGACTAAAAATTGCTGATGTGACAATCCGGTCAACGTCGGCCATCCCGCGTGATACGATCGACGCTACATGAGCCATTTTTGCAATTCTATTATTTTTTTTTTTTTTCCTTTTCTTTTTCCCTCTGTCGGCCATCGCTAGGCCTCGTCGATGGCCGACCTCCACTAGCCAAAAAGCGTTTCGTTGGGTGCGTCAAAAAGATGTTTCAGTGAAAAGTATTGATGAGATATCTTTGCAAGTATTAAATATTGATTGATCAATGAGTGAATCGACAAAGGATATGAAGGAATTTAATGATTATTGATTTTGGACGAGAAATTTAATGACAAGCAATTTAAAAGTATGAAGACAAGGGACAATCCTTACCAGTCATTTAAATTGTGAAAAGTAAAGATTAGAATAAAATTGCAAAGAACGCTAAGTTCTGTGATTGATGGTAGATTTTTGCAAATACTACGACGTGGCTATCATTGCCTATAATCAATAGTTACAAATGGTTATTGAATTTGAAATAATAATTTCCTAACCCTATTTTAAGAACAAATAACTTCCTCATCTTATCTGCAATTACAAGAAGTCATATTATCTACAATTTCCTATTAACTAGTAACACTTATTTAAAAGAATGGAGAAGCCAACGTCGCCATCTTCTCCTATCAAAGGAGCACATCCGTCGACAATGAGCCCAAGACTTTGACTCATGAAGAATTTGAGAAAGCCCTGGTTTTGACACCTCTTTTTTTTAAAATATTAAATCTTTATGAGAAACTTCATTTTTTTTTCTAGCTTGCTAGTTCCTACATGGTACATTTTCTTTGATAATTAGAAACATTGCATTTTAGCAGAAGGGAGCACTTGAAGTGATCAATGTTGGAACCAAAATAATAATGGTGACTTTCGAAAAAACTTAGGACAATGGCACAAAATAAAGCTCGGAGGAAGAATTTCTTCTATTGGAACGTAAGATACTCGTGCTACAAACCGAAGCTCACTTAGAGTTACGTGGCTTGATTACAATGCTTCGCTTGTCTTCTATTTATTGCTAAAGTTGCACTATTCAAAAAACTATTCACCTATGACTTTCTCCTCCAAGACTAAAGTAACATTCAATGTAGAAAAAGAAAGTGCCAAGATGTCTATGCAAGCCATAGCAAACATCTTCCGACAAACATAAAGCAATAAAAAAGTCAAAAAGTTACCAATAAGAAAACAAACTCAATAGTTGGACACAAATTATAGCTTCACGTGGAAAAAGCTCTTCAAAGACTTCAATATCATCTGCCTTGCCTCATGTAGCATTTAATGGAGGAGAAGACTTCTTCAAGTATACCTCTCGACAATGTTGAAACTTCACGACAAAGGATTTCTCTTTTCTTCGAAGAAGTATTTACTCCTTGTGAGCTATCCAAGAATAGCTCACCATAAATTATGTGGATTTCCTTTTGTCTTCGGTCTTTATTCTCCTTTCTCGGCGCCCACCATGAATCGCGTAATCAACAACCAAATCCAGAAACCATGACAAAAGTGCTCAAAATCAATTTTATCTTTTTCAAACAATCAATACCCGCACTCGAGAAGAAGCGGAGAAGATCTTCTTGGAGGCAATAATCATAGATATATACATTTATCCATTCCGATGATCTATTAATACCCATAATTCCAAGAAGGAAAAAAGAAAAAGAAAAAGCAACTCTGCTCTATGAACAAATTAGCTTCTTAACATAGTCTAAGTATAAAACGCTTAGGCTTTGTACTTTCGGGTAACATGCAACGAAATTAATATCCGCGATTCAAAATTGTTCCTTTCAAACACGAGGAAATCCATCTCGGGAAGAAACCAAGGCCCGATGACAAATCTACTAATAGCCTCGTGGACCAGGTAAAATAATAGGCGAAGCCCGAACAGTTAAGTGGTTACAAAGGGTATATGAGCTTCGAGATTATGTCTGAATGCATGATCTGAAAGGGACAAAACTTGCAACCTCGCATATCAACATGTAAAATGCAAACTATTGTTGTAAATATCCAGAGAATACATACATGTTCGAAAGAAGTATAGCATTAACTAATAAGAAGATTTGCGACTGAGAGGCCTCGGGATTTCAAGTGCTTGCCAAATTGGTTTTGACTGCAATTTGTGGAAGCCAGAGTCTCTAGGATCTGAAAAAAGAACATCAAAACACGTGATGAGAATCAAACCTTAATTTTTATGTAATAAACAAGAATAAAGAAGACAAGATGATTATTAGTTGATCATGGAAAATATCTTCTACGAACCGAAAAATCCACAATAAGAAAAACGAACGTCCAATCTTTTGGGAAAATGGAAATCAACACCCAGTCGTTCACCACCGACTATCTTCTCCGTTTCACCACCTCCCAAATCGCGGCGACAGCTAGTCTCTTGGCCCTGAAGGCGGACAGAGCCGATCTCGACATCTCCTCCTCGTCCTCGTCGGAAATGGGCATTTTGCTGCTGAGGCTCAGCCTCCTCGATAGAGATCGTTTCCAATGGTGGAGCTTGACGCGTCGTCGAGCTGATGCCGAGCCATGGATGCTGACCCCGGCGTTGACCTACGCCACCTATGTTTTTCTTTTTCCAGTTTAATCTCGGCGTCGAGCTACGTCTCGGTCATAGACGTCGAGCATCACCCCCAGATCTGGCGGCGGCGACTCGACCGTGGCTGTTGATTCAACAGTGAGGCCGGAGGCCGTCTCTGAGCGCAAAAATCGAGAACGAAAAATAGAGGAGGGCGAAAACAGAGGAGAGCGCGACATGGGGAAGAAGGCGGAGCAGTGACAGCGATTGGCCGCTGGCCGTTTCCTGAGCGTGGCGTCGGCGGCTTCGACAGTGGCGATGGCGAGCCGAGGTGCAGCGGCTGAGGGGAGGAGGAGGAAAGAGACGAGAGCGAGGGAAATATGGAAAAAGCGATAGGCTAAAATGACACATTTGCCATTGTCTGTCGTGCCAGCTGCTTTAAGAGGGTTTGGATCCCCAAAGATTGCGATCCGCTTTAAGAACCCAACATTGACTTTTTTTTTTCAATGACTTTCCAAATATTTGGGAGTTTATCTATTTATTTATTTGTTTGTTCCATTGGACGGCAATAAATGCTGATAAAAAGTGATGAGAGGAAAATATAAATTGACAACTGTCTTTGTATGTGTGTATATATATATATATATATGCGGCGTGCCGTGAGCATGAGAGAGATATTTTAATTTTCTTAAATGTTTATTTAAAATTTGATGAGGTGACATGTGTTGGCCTTATATCATATGAATAGTGCATATTTAGTTAAGAAATACAAAACACGTTTTCTTTCTAAGTGACGAACAATAATTATCAGTTTATTTTTAAATTTCGATAGAACATCAAAAAATATTATCATTTCTTTCAGAAATGTCTTTTCGAATATCATTTTCGAAATATACCAAATTAAATCGCAAATCAAAGGGAATTAATCGCGAAGCATGTGATAATTAAAATCCTATAGAAGTATTAGAATATGTTTCGAATTTAAGGCTGAAGCGAAAATCTAAATTTCGAAAATAGATATATCTTGATCTTGAAATTAAAGATAAGATTTGTCTTGAATATCACGAAAATCTATCTTGATGAAAATGGTGAAAATTGTATTTCCTTTTCGGTAAGAACAGATTTGCTCCGGGTTTCTCAGGCGATTATATATAATTCAAGGGTTTGTGAGACTACTTTCTTATATAAAAAGGAAGTAACGTTGTCGCTGTTTTTGAGTCTTGAAGAGCCAATTATCTAAGTGCTTGACCGTAGGCTTCTCAATTATATCCTGGCGTCCAACTTCGTGTTTGGCCGATTAAATCTTGTTGTTAGATTTGTGTGAATTCTTTTTGAGATTGAGAGATTGTTTCGCGAGAAATTGGGTTAAACACTTGTGTGCGTTATTGAATGTAATTAAGGTTAGAAAACACCGAGAGTGTTTGAGTGACTCGAGCGTGGTTTGTAATCTTCAAATTATATCGCTTGTTTTATAGTGAAATTCGTTATTATTCTTCCCGTTGACGTCTACAACCGAACCACGTACATCCGATATCGATTTATTTTTTTGTTATGTCTTTTATTATTCGATCGCTTGATTCCGCGCAACAAAAAATACTTCCGGACAACTTAAGAATAATAATAATAATCATCATCATCATCACGTGCTCGATTTAAGGATAAGAACTCCTAAGCAAAAGTTTCTCATCGCATCTTATTTTGACGAGTTCTTCAGGACAACATATCATATAATCACACTAGGAATGTAAAAAAAAAAAAAAACTCGAGTCGAATGGATCCGAACAGAAAATATTGTATCTTTTCAAATCGGGTTTTTATAAGTTAATTACGGACAACCCGAAACACAGATCGAAACAACCAAAGCATTGTCATTTTATATTATTCCTCGATTTAGACGCCGACCAGTTTCGAGCTTGGACAAGTCACTTTAACTGGAGAGTGAGAAGCGAGAGATTTGGGCGGTGATAATCGACGGCTCGCGCCACTGTGAGCGACGAGGAACAGTTCAAGAAGAGCGTGGACGAACAACTTCCACTATACGATGATAGTAAAACAAAAGTAAGCAGGAACTTGTAATCATTCTTACCAGAGTTGAGTGAAGATGTCGAGCGTGCAGCTCGGGGTGCCTCCGAGGATCATCCAATCGCCGCTGCCCTTGCCGTTGGTCGGAGCCGTGAAGGTCACGTCCATGCACGAGGCGTACGCGTCGAACACGGGCACCCACCACTGACCCAAGAGCAGCCTCCGCTTGGCTCTCGCCACCACGTCGATGGCCACCACCCCGCCCTTCAAGGCGCTCACCAGGCCCTTCAC
This sequence comes from Rhodamnia rubescens, assembly GCA_021437795.1. NCBI lineage: Eukaryota > Viridiplantae > Streptophyta > Magnoliopsida > Myrtales > Myrtaceae > Rhodamnia > Rhodamnia rubescens. The sequence goes on along the minus strand of JAILYA010000002.1, from coordinate 4,152,703 downwards.
GTCCAAGTCATCGACTATCGCCAGCATGGACAGGTCCTCGGCTCGGACTGTGGTCACGTTGCCGGGGCCCTGAGTGAAGGTGGGAATGAGGGTGGGACGAGAGAGAGCGAGTCGGCCGTCGAAACTCAACCGGAGCTTCATGTGAGCGTACTCGACGGGGATGAGCTTACTGGGGTTCTTGACGGAGAGAGCGATGTTCCATCGGGCGGTGACGAGGGAGGTGGAGATGTTGAGGGAGGAAAGGGAAGAGGTCGGGTTGATCTGGAACTCCGGCGGCATCAGGGCGGGTATGGCCAGGAAGATGACCATGAGGAGGCCGAGAATGGCGGGTATGGCGTACGGGACACAGCGGAGGAGGATCAGCTTGCACCAGTCGGAAGGCGGTGGGGCCGCTGGAGGCGATGCCGGATTATTATCCGCACGGGGTGGGGTGGCGTGGTGGTCTGTCATTTGGGAGGTTTTTTTCGTGTGAAGTTTTTCTAGGGCACAGCATTTATGTTATAGGGGAAGAAGTAGTCGCTGCCAGTCTAGTGAAGTAAAATTCTCAATTTCCTCGAAGCAACATGTGCTTCCTCATTATTACTTTCTTTGGTCAGAAAAAAATAAAAAGAACTTTAAGGTGTGGAAAGTATGTTCCCGTCAAGTGAAATTCTTAATTTCCTCGAAGTACACCGGTTGCCAAACAAGAAACCATATCTATGATCTCTTTCGTATCCGCGACGGTCCAGCTTCCTATTGGTCATCATACGTGGTAATATCAAAGATGCAAATGCTTCCCTTTTAGTTAAAACAGCCTATGACCCAAAATTCAAAGATTAAAGGGAAAAAATAATAACGTAAAAAAACTCACAATTTCCGTTACGTGTCTTCAACATTCAGATCATGCATCGGCATGCAATCCCCCCAAAGCTCGTACGGCATTTTCGGTTGCAAAGGAAGCAACGGAGTCGGGCCTAAAAGGATTTGACTGAGTAGTTAAGCGCCTTGATTCGAATGCTTGCGGATTCCGTGTTTAGATTACAACGTTTGCTGCTCATAAACGTGAGCTTAACGGTGAAGCCTTGCCCGGTTTACATAGACATTACTTTTCTTATGGGCGCTTGTGGAGATTACTCGAGTGGAATTTGTTTTTTTAAGTGTGATGCTTTAGATTAAGAACAGTGTCTGGTCCTTTGAAGCTAGACCCAGACCGAGCATGGAGCTTCGCGACTTTGTCAAAGAGAGGCCGAGGATGGAGGCCGATGGCTAACCCGATTGGTCGGAGCGACTCTTCTCCGAGCACTACCACTCGTCTCGAGTCTCACTTTCCCCTCTCCAACTTTACGTAAAATCTAACCAACAAAGACCAAGCCCGTAACATTTCTCATAATTGGGAAGCAGAAGTGCTGCTTAATGGTAGAAACTCAGAGAGATAAGCAGAGAGGGTTGCTCTGCTCTAAGCCTATACTACCTGCTCACTGCTTGGATGAAGAATAGCCAACTTTTAAACATACTTCGCTTCCAAAGGAGCGGCTATTCCAGAGTTACACCCATCCGCTTAAAACAGAATACACTCATTTCGCCACTCCGGCCTCACATGGGTGGCGAAAAAATGTGGGCTCGAAAGGCAGCGAACGAACTGCAGTATCTACGAATACCGGTAGATGTCGTCGTACAAGAATGATGAGTTTTAAAGGTTTTCTTACCGACGATACAAGTACTAGCAGACCCCTATTACCTTGATGCTACATGCTGGTTACATTCTAAAGAACATTCCGCTCCATCTTCTATATGCTATACCCTACGCACTGATGGCCGCGTGCCAAGACTTTCCATTTGAGGTCGTTTCCTCAACAATGAAGTGTTTCAACTCGTTTCTCTCCTGTTGCACCCTCCCGGTGATTTCCAAGCATAACCCGCTCTCGACACTCTTGTTCGGCACTTTAGCCTTATGCAGCTTCTTCATCGGGCCTGGATCTATGAAAATTGATTGAATCCTAAGGGTTGGGTTTGGTTTGGTTTTATTCAGTTCACTTCCCTTTCGTCCGGAGGCTTTAATATGCTGCTCCTTGTTTCCATTTCTGAAACTTCATCTGCATTAAAGAGGACCTGCACCCATTCCACAGCATGCTAGCTTAATTAAAACATCTGAAGATACTAATTAGAAAACAAAACATTGAACACTTGTGAATGATACTATTAGCAGTTTAAAGTACGTGTAGGAAGCTTTCGCTCTGATCACTGCAAAGAAACGATCATCGGAAGCTTTCACTTCCATCCTATGTGGGATTAGAAAAGTATATATTTTGTTTGTTTTGCAAACAAACTTCTACATCTGCATCGAGCATTTGACGGTTCCATCACGCCATCGTGATGATACGAACAAAACTGCACAGTCAAGATGAGCATGGCGCCGGAGAGGGCTAAGCTATCAAGTATTGAAGGAGCTATCCCTTTAGTTTTGCCAGCAAAGAGAGATGACAGCTCGTATAAAGAAGCTGCGTACCGACTCCAAGCGCTAATTCCTTCTTTAAGAAGTCAATATCAGAGACTATTTTGGTTAGATACAAGAGCGCAATCGAGGAACATGGCAGCAAGCAGTGTCTCCCAAATCAAAGCATATGTCACGCCTCGCTTAGCAACTGAGAAGATCGACCTTATGGGCATGGTCGCAGCAGTTAGGCTCGATGCCATAATCCTCAACCTCATCCTCGAGTTATTTGGAGGATGCGGGTATAATGGCTCAACATCGGAACCGTACTGATAAACATTAGCAACATTAAAAGTGAGAGAAATGCTAAACGAACCGACAACATGGTTGTTGTGTTAATTGGCTGCTTAATCTGCTATGGCCCGTCTTCTTTGGTTGCAGCTTGCCATACCAACCCACCGGAAACCACTCTTTCCGCAAGAAAGCCATCACCTCATCACCTTCAAAGCGATGCACAAAGCTGACTCTGTTCTTAGGCAGTTGAATGATATTCAGCAGCAACCACCCTCAGGAGGAAAGTTTGGTGAAGACAAGGTGGTTGGATTTCCTCGTATGTTGTTGTTAGGTGATAACTAGACCTGTCAAGATGGGTCCAAAATCCAATTAATAACCATACTAAATTTCGCAGGTCAGAATAATGGGTTTACAAAATAAAGAGATCAAATGGACCCGTTTACAACCTTATTAACCCATTTGCTGCCTCACTCGGCCTCACTCCTCATGCATGGCCATCTTCTTCTCTTCTTCAGTTCTTCGCCTCACACTTCCTGTCTCAATACTCTCCATTCCCCGCGGCCACCTCCACCGGCGATGATTGCTTCCGATCAGTCTTCAACGGAGTCACGAAACTCATCAAGGAAGGGTCTGTTAGGGCTCGGAACTACGCGGCTAATTTCATACCTCAGTCTCTCTCTCTCTCCCCCCTCAAACATCTCTTGCAACAGAGCATTCGCTTCTCCGACTCTCTTCTCTCTCTTTCTTGTGTCCGACCCAGAGATCTCCCTTCCGTATCTTCCCGACTTCTCATTACTTTCCACTCTCACTCCCCAGAAGATGAACGTGCCCTGCCCAGAAAAAATTAGCTGATCTCGCCCACCGTAGTGAAAACTTGTGGGGGTTTTGCCTCTTTTTGCTTCAGAAATTAGCTGGTGTCCCCTTGTTATTCTTGGCACGATTTGCTTGGGGACGGATATTTCACTGCTTCCTTTTGAGCTCCTTGTTATTTTGGAAAAAATATTCAGTAGTCTGCAACTACCACGCCACAAAAAACTTGAGAGTGCAAGAACAGCAAACTAACGTGGAATAAAAATTAAAAAAATTTTATTTCTCTCTTCCTCCTTCGTCCGCAACCAGCCGACCACCGCTCCCCTCGCCGTCACCCGCATTGGTCCAGGCTGCGTCCAGTCACCACATCCTCTGTCGTCTTTGCCGCGAGCGACTCAACCATGGAGAAAAGGAGCAATTTTTAGGTCGATCTTCTGGGCTTTCTTTCTTTTGGTCGCTGCCTCCTTCGTTGTCTTCCAGTTCTCTTTTAGAGTTTTTTTTTTTTTTCTGGCAATCTTTTGGGGTTTCTTTTATTCTGAAAGAGATTGACCAAAGAAGCAATTTTTTTTAACGATTTTTTCTGGGTTGATACTTGGGCTTGGAGGAAAAGTGAAAGGGGGAGACTTGGTGCGTTCGATGGAAGGTGAAAGGGAGGCGCGGCGTCTGGGGTGTAGTTCATACTCTCCTGCAACACGAAAGCACTAAGGTACAAGGGGCTAATTTATTTGAAAAAGATAAAATTGATTTTGAGCACGTTTGTTATGATTTCTGGATTTGGTTGTTGATTACGAGATTCATGGTGGGCAGCGGGAAAGGAGAATAAAGACTAAAGACAAAAGGAAATTAGCATGATATATGGTAAGCTATGATTGGATAGCTCACAAAGAGTAAATATTTGCTTCGAAGAAAAGAGAAATCCTTTGTCGTGAAGTTTCAACATTGTCATAGAGGTGTACTTGAAAAAGTCTTCTCCTCCATTAAATGCTATATGAGGCAAGGTAGATGATGTTGAAGTCTTTGAAGAACTTTTTCCACGTGAAGCTATAGTTTGTGTCCAACTATTGAGTTTATCTTCTTATTGGTAACTTTTTGACTTTTTTGTCGCTTAATGTTTGTCAGGAGATGTTTGTTATGGCCTGCGTAGATATCTTGGCACTTTCTTTTTCTGCATTGAATGTTACTTTAGTCTTGAAGGAGAAAGTCAAAAGTGAATAGTTTTCTGAATAATGCAACTTTAGCAATAAACAGAAGACAAACGAAGAATTGTAATCAAGCCACGTAACTTTAAGTGAGCTTCGATTTGTAGTACGAGTATCTTACGTTCCAATAAAAGAAATTCTTCCTCCGATCTTTATTTTGTGCCATTGTCTTAAGTTTTTTCCAAAGTCACCATTATTGTTTTGGTTCCAACATAATTATAGTGAAATTCTCTTACGGACGTAACTCTAATTTTAGGGTGAATCATGATAAAACCTCGTATCTCAATTTTTTCTTTCTCGCCTTGCATTTTGCTTCGACTCGATTATGGCCGAATCCTAACACGGAGGAAGAAGGTGGGTCTGTAATGAACCACCACAAAGAAGAAGACTACCCAGTGAAATTTTATGATTTTTCCTATGATATTCTTCTTCTTCTTCTTCTTCTTCATCGGGTTGATTTCGGAAGACTACCCTCAAAGAGGGAGATGGGTCGCTGAATCTGTCGCTCTTGGCAATCAAGGAGCAACGACGGAGGCACAACCCCAAATCCAGAACTGGACGAGTGATGGTAGAGGAGTGGCTCGGGCCGACGACGAGCGATGTAGTAAGGGATGGCTCAGCTTTGACACGAAGGATGTAGTGCCGGCGCCACCGGTGGCGACGGCAAGGGCGAGTCCAGTGAAGCCAAGAAACTTCCAGTATTCCTTTGCTGAACTTATTAATTTTTGTTTTTTTTATTTAACTCCATATCAGTAAACACTTGTCAAGTTCACAGTGGTTAAAAGAAAAAATGTGTGCCACGTCAGCTAATGATGTGGTAGTTGCAAACCACCGAATATTTTCCCGTTATTCCGCGTCCTTCGTCGATTCAGTAATCATCTTTTTCATTGTTGATTTATGCTTTCCTTTTTCTTTTTGCGTCTAATTAAGTATCTGTTTAGTGTTTACTTTTTGTGAATTTATTATTATAATTACTGGCTTCTTTACTTTATATTTTTGCATTTCTTAATCCATAGTCAAATCCGAAAAGTAGCACATTAAATATTGTGTTATTAAACGGGGTTAACCAAAACCAAAGCTCGAACCAGTTTCATGATTTGTGGATGGCCCGAGTCGGACTTTCGCCACCACCTTGATCTTCCCGTCCATAACCCAACCCCTAAATTCCCTCACTAACGACGAACCAGTCCATGGAGCCACTCATTATTCAAAGGCAAGAATATAAGCAGAAAAAATGCTAAAAATGAATCCCGTGACAGGTCGAGTGTGAATGGATAAATTTGCATGCAATAAATAGGTTATAAACATTTTAAATGAGGCACTTGGGGTCGGATTATTTAAATCGACCCAACTCACCCATTTGACGGGCATGTGTCAAACGAGAGCCCTCGCTAGACTTAGAAGTAGAAAAAAGGAAAATAAAAGACAAAAAAAAAGGATCAGATATTTTTTATTTTTTCTAAAATTATAAAAATCGTCGTTGGTGCTTTAGCAATATAATTGTTTTTTTATAATTTTATGAAAAATAAGTTTTCCTGAATTAGATTAAATATGACAATGTTTTAGTAATATGGATAGGATAAGCTATGAGTTGGGACGATACGGGTCGAAAAATTTGCATTACAATAAATATATTATAAACGGGCTATATGAGTCAATTTGGGTCGGATCATTTATGACCCGACCCAAATCTGAGTCAATCCACTGGTTTGACAGTTTTAGTGACAACCAATCCCGTGTCATTAGTATTCTCTCTTCTTGTGCATGCGCGTGCCTGTTTATTTGGACAGATTCATCACATGGAGGTGGTAAAACCAAAAATCCAACAACTGATTACGACGGAGTATTTAATCTTATCTCATGCGGTGATAGAAAAGACGCTTCCCTTTGGAGCATATAAACGAGGAAACTCCTGTACAGACTTTGACGAGGACTTCAGGTCAAGAACGAAACCTTTGTTGGATTAGCGGATGTTGTTGGGCAAATTCCAGCGTGAAATGTTGACTTTGAACGAGCAATTATCGGGTCCATTCGGTGGAATCTTTGTTGGATTAGTGGATGTTGCTGGGGGAAAACAAAGTATGTTTTCTATTACCATATCCGTATAGTAAGCTAAAAAGACAGTGTCTTTGAAATTTAGGGTATGTCGCCGACAAGTCGGTTCAAAGATATTATGCGAAGTACTGATCGATGACGCAAGAGCCGAAGCTCACGATGATTCATCACAGCGCGGAATTCTATTATACGATCCTATCCGGTGATAGCAATCCGAAGATGACGTAAAGTCTCCCTTTCTTACCATCACCTTTCTAAATTGAGAGAAAATACTTTTCTTTCCATTATCCAGCAAATACCCCTGAATTTTACGTCCTAGAATTCAAACGAAGCGGTTTAAGGACTTTACTCGGGTCCAAAAGAGGCTTCTTCTTCATCATCGACTGATATCATCTTCTTAGGAATGGGTCTAAATGGTACAACAATTGAGATTTCAAATGGAAACAGTTTTGCCTTCCTCGATTTTATTTTCTATCATATTGGGTCTTACCTAACAAAAAGTGACGCACAAGTAGACATGGTCTAGATTAAACTTTTAAAACATATAGATATTGACACCTAATGCAATTTTTTCATGGTTTTTTTTGCAAAAAATGAGTTATCAATGCAGGAAAATCCAATGATGATGAATAAAGAATGGGTTTTCTTCACTGTTCCAAATGCCAATGCTTTGTTAAGAGAAAATTAACAATTTAATACATGATGAAAATTTTGGTAAAAGTAAACATAGGTAAACTTTTGTCAAGAGACGGCATCATACCTCTATTGTATAGAGTATTCTTTTTTTTTTTCCATTTTTATGAAGTAACTTTAGGTTTGACAATGAATAAGATTAAAATGTATGAGTTCTAAAAATATATTAAGGATCGTGAGAAAATTCCTAAGTGGGCACATTACTTTGTTGCCAATTCATATCCATCTAGATTTCAATGATAAAACCAAGTGAAAACTAAGACAGTTAATGAAAATCTCGATATTTCCGGGAGGCGAATGCTAGGTCGCACGACCGCCGGCAAAGGTTTGCCGAGGGTAGCACATCAAATCCCATGATTTGATGATGCCTAACGAGAGTCGTGCCTGGGAGATATGGTTAGGGTTCTAGATTGGTCTCTATTCTTAACTGGTTAAGGAATGTAGTTAATACTTGTAATAGACTCATTAATGTAGTTATCTCATGTAGTTAATATCAGTAACAAGCTATTCCAAAATTCAAGATATTTTGAATTAGTCCATTCTAGACAAACTCTAGAAATACAAATGCTATCCTAGAGGTAAAGGATAAGCGAAACTCATATTGAAACTTAGAGTCTAATTCTTACATGATATTAGACAACCAAGAGGATCCTTAAAAACACATGCACTATTCCTTCTTTCTCTTTCATTTTTCGACCTCTCCTATTTCCAATGTCATCTCTCACCTCGACTCCGACCGTGCAACGCCACCTTAGCCTCAAACTTTTCGGTGATAACTTTGTACTGTGGAAAACCCAATTGTTTCCATTGCTTCATAGCTAGTCATTAATGAGATACCTTGATGGCACCATTATCCGTCCTAAACCTTGCATATGATGAATGGATTCGAAAAGACCAAATTGTTCTTAGGCTGGATGATATCTTCTCTTTTAGTTAATGTCCTACCCTATGTGGTTGGATTAGATATTGCTTTGTCGATGTCCTGGAAAGCTCTACAAATTGCCTTTGGATCTCTATTGCATACAAGCATTGCAACTCCGAATACATCTAAAGGTGACAAGTCTATCTCAACTTATCTCCACGAGGTAAAGTACATTTCAGATCAATTAGTCTGCTGCCAATTGCCCTATAGGGAATTAAGAATTAAATGCCATTATCTTCCATAATATTGGTTCTGATTTTTCCGACATTATGGCTGTCTTGGCTCCAAAACCTGATCTAATAGCATTTCCTAAACTCCATCAATTACTCCTCAAATATTAGCTTCGAATGAAGTCTACCATGGTGCCCATAGAGGCAAATGTTACCATTATACCCCTCCATCATCCACCCCTATTAGTCAACCATAATTGATTTTCAATTTTCAACTATCTATCACCTAAAACCCTTATATCATGGGCAAGGCAACCGACGCAATTATGGAAACCCGGCAATCGATCTAAAAATAGAAAAGGTCGACGGCAAATTATTTCAAAGCATAATCATACGGCAACAAGATGTTATTTCGGGTATTCGCGGTCTAACAACAAGTCAGCTCGGCCCTACGCTAATGGTTGGGATTCTTCCTACCCCATCGCAGAAGAAGACTAGTTTTCAAATACTATAGCTACTCACCGTGTGATGATTGCCAATCTGCAGATCTATGCACCATATAATGGTAACAAATCTCTTCGTGTAGGTAATGGAACAAGTTTAGACATTTGTTAATGTCGGTTCTTCCACTCTTAAAACCCTTATCAACAAATATTTTAATTTCTCAAATATCCTTCATGTCCCTACCATTACATGCAATTTGCTTTACGTACACAATTTTACACGTGATAATATTGACGTCTAAATTTTGACTAATATATATATATATATATTGCATAAAAATTAGAACTAATTTTAGTTCTAAACAAAAATCATCTCACATATTCATTTAGCATTGGCATACAATTTGAGCTTAATTTAACAGGGTCCGGACTAGGCATGCGGTGGAAAAATGCGCCAAGAAGATTTGGGCTTGAAAGAAATATTTTCTCGGGGACTATATTGCAAATACTCGGAACTTCAGGGGTGTATTGCAAATACTCAAAACTTCAGGGGCGTATTGCAAATACTTGAAACTTCGGGGACTGCATTGCAAATACCAAAAGAAGATGGGGAAAGGAAGATGGTGAAAGGAAGATGAAGAAGAGAAGATGAAAATGGAAGATGAAGAAAGGAAGATGAAGATGAAGAAGAGAAGATGAAAATGGAAGATGGGGAAATGAAGATGAAGAAAAGAAGATGAAGATGAAGAAAGGAAGATGAAGATGAAGAAGAGAAGATGAAAATGGAAGATGGAGAAATGAAGGTGAAGAAGAGAAGATGAAGATGAAGAAGAGAAGATGAAGATGGAAGGTGGGAAAATGAAAATGAAGAAAAGAAGATGAAGATGAAAATGGAAGGTGAGGAAATGAAGTTGAAGAATGAAGGATGAAGAACTTTGCCTATAAAAGAAGAAGAGTTCTTGAAGAATGGGGGAGTTTTTTTTTTGGGGTGAAAGAGAATTGAGAGAGTTTTTGAGAGGAATTCTTTAGAGAGGAAAAAGAGAATTCTTGAGAAAAAATTTGCGAGAGAGTTTTGAGAGGGCTTGAGTGTTTTGAAGCTCGGTGCTACCATTGCCAATTTTTTGCACCGATCAACACAAGCTACTTGATCCATCCCCATCGTTCAAGCTCGCCGCAAGAAAAAGAAAGCTAAGTGATTCCCTAATTTCCTTTAATTTCGAATACAAATTAGCTCGATTTTCTACACTGATTTTCTCTACGTTTTTATGTTAAATAACAGCTGCATATCAACGATGAGACATCAATGATACAAGAATAGAAGGAGAGCAAAAGGGAAAAATATCAACGCCCGGATTGCGGTCTCATGAAATTCTAGCGAGATGAGAAAGAAGCGTGAAGGAAAGATAGGACCAAAACATTTCTCGATCTAACAAGTCATTAAATCGGTCCAATGGTCAAGACAAGCCCGGAGCACAAGTTCGGTGCACGAGTTCAAATTGGGGAGTAATCTTGAACCTATTTCATTCTAATTCCATGTAATTTCTTTATTTCAAACAAATGTCAAGGGAAGAAAAACCCAAAAAAATTGATTCTTTGATCTTCAAGTAGAATTCATCAAATTTGTCAAATCCATTATTTTTTTCATGAATTTTAAGGTACCGAAAGGGCATTAGTTGTAATTAATGTAACCAAGTCCCCGGACTCTTAATCTACAGGTTCGCGAAAAATAAGATAGTTTTCTCCCGCTATTTTATTTAGGTTTCTAATCGACCTACCGAAAATGATTAGTGGCGACTCCAAATTCAAATCACATTGCATGTTGATCATTCGAACCTTAAGTTGCGATTTGGTATGGACTTGGGAGAGTCCGAGTTAGGTTAGTTAATTAATTAACCCGATAATCCATTAGCCCGAAAAAGATGACTTGTTTATTTATTTTTTTAGGTCGCGACAGCTTAGCGACTCATTGGGGACCCAAAGAGGACTTAAGCCGGATAAGTTCATGAAAAGGAAAATTACTTGATTTGGCAATCTTGGTTGAATTTTAATCCCTATGTGTTAAATGATTTTGCGGGAAAGGGAGTTATAAGGGGAGGAGTCCCGTGGCTAACCTCTATTTTGCGAGCTTGGTGATGAGAATTTTATTTTTTGAACTATCGGAGTGCCGATTGCCTTTAAAATGTCGTGCATGCCCCTAATATAATTGCACTACACCACCTTGACTTGTGACCGAACCCGGGTCACCCGATAGTTTCAGGATGGTATTTATGTGGTTCTTTAACCTTGGCGGTAAGGCTTCGCTAAAGGTTATCCCACTTGGATCCCGAGTTCTTCAAAAAATGGCTCAAGGGTTGTTCTCATGCACGTGAGACTATGATGCATGAGAGTTGCCCTTGTCGACCGAACCAAGCCGAGATGATTGGACCCGACTAGTCATGACTATGTATGCGAGGCGGCAACTAGTCATGATGAACGTGCGCGAGGCTGCGACATGTCGTTACGTCCTTCATTTCATTTTGCTAAAAGAACTAAAATCCGAATCCACGATTCATGCGCATGTCTTTGTGATTGACATTTTCTTCCTATGAGCGGTAATTTCCTGTCTCTTACGCCATGTTATCTCATTTTTATTTTGGGCTGGTCCATGGTTTAGGTTGATTGTTTATGAATCTCATTGTCTTGTTTCCAATTTCACACTTTGCTTCCATAGTTTTTACAATTTCATCGGTTGTCCTCAATTCCGATTTGGCTTGTTCCTGTTGTACGATTTTTACTAAATTCTATGATCGAGCTTTGAGTAAGTGTCAAACATGAAAGTTGTAGACCTATGTTTCAACTAATATCCTACAAAATTTCAGAATTAAATTCATAATTTAAGATGGCCTTTCATTTTTTCAACTACCAGCGGTTATAACAGTTTTTTGAATGCGAATTTTCGGAAAGACACATTAAACTGATTTGATCCGCTCATTTCTAGTCCGATTGGCCAACATAAAAGTTGTTCATCATCTTCTCAACTATAAGTTCGTAAAATTTGGACGTATTTTGACCAACGTGCGAATTAATACGGATTTGTTCGTAAAAATCGACGAAACTGAAAATTGCCCGATGCGATCTTTTGGTCATGTCTAGTTCGTTCATTGAGTCTAGAAGGAAGTCATGGACCGGCTCTCTATCCTCGCTCATTGTATTTACTCTTGACTTGTCGTTTTTCAGGAAATTTATCACGGATCCTCCGCATATTACTCGATTGGTGGTGAAGAGAATGACCGACATTAACGCCGCCGGTCCATGAGACTTTGAATGAACGACTCCGTGCTCTAACCGAGCGATTTGAAGAGATGATGTCCCGAAAGATGGAGGAAATGATGGCCGCCTTCTCCGCCAAACTTCAATCATCCGCCAAACTTCGCCGCTAACCATTCTCGCTCTAATTCCTCCTACGGACAACTCCGGGGATACATGAGGAGGGAAATCTAGTGGATTCGAAGTATACGACCTAGATGAGTTCAGTCCAGTTATGAGGAAATTCGTCAAGATTTCGAACGACATGAGGAGATCAAGCCCTTGACCGGTGAACAAATTATCTCGGTCGGCCTAAAGGCGATGCGGAAAACCCTAAAGAAGTTAAGATCGGGGCAAGCCTTTCCTTAGAAATGTCCGAGCGCCGGTCGACTCTTGAAGGATTACCAGGGACGTTTTCGCCTTGGTCCTATGCAGATATGCCCGGTCTTGACCGCTCCATTGTCGAGCATTGTTTGCCGATTGATCCTTCGGCTAAACTAGTGGTGCAAAAGTTAAGGAGGGCCGGACCGGAACTAGTGCGAGAAGATTAAAGAGGAGGTCATGAAGCTTCTTGATGTAGGATTCATCGAGACTACGAAATACTCCGATTGGGTCGCTAACATAGTCCCCTGTCATGAAGAAAGACGGCGCATTCGATGCTGCGGGGTTTGAATTATTTTCATTCATGGATGGTTTCTCCGGGTATAATCGAATCCCGATGAATGTCAATGACAAGTTGAAAACCACTTTCACCACACCATGGGGAATGTTCCATTACCGGGTAATGCCGTTCGGTCTCGAAACGCTGGAGCCACTTACCAACGAGCCATGGTTGCCCTTTTCCACGACATGATGCATAATGAGATTGAAGTTTACGTCGATGACATGATAGCAAAAACAAGGCATGGAGAAGATCACGTCGAAACGCTGAAGAAATTGTTCGACGGACTCCGAAAGTACAAGTTACGCCTCAACCCCGCCAAGTGTGTCTTTGGGACCAGCTCGGGCAAGCTATTCGGATTCGTGGTAGCGGTAAGGGCATTGAAGTCGACCCTTCGAAAGTTAAGGCTATTCGTGAGCTTAAGCCGCCGACGACGGTTAAAAAAGTTCGAAGTTTGATGGGTAGGCTAAACTATATTGCTCGATTCATCTCTCGGTTGTCGAAACCGCTAAGCCATTTCTCAAGCTATTAAAGAAGAATGCGCTAGTCCAATGGGATAGCGAATGCGAAGAAGCTTTTGGAAAACTCAAGCAAGATCTCATGAATCCACCCGTGCTTGTTCCTCCAACGCCGGAGCAACCTCTAATCCTCTACCTCACGATCCTTAGTGAATCCTTGGGTGCTATGTTAGCCCAAGAGAAGCAAGAGGATGGGAAAGAACGAGCTATTTATTATCCGAGCAAGAAATTCACAATTTCGGAAATGAAGTACTCAAGTAGAGAAAACATATGCGGCGTTAGTCCGGTACGCACGGGTTTCGGCAATATACCTTGCATCACCAAGTGCTTCGGTGACGGAATGCGATCCTATCAAATACTTGCTTAATCAACCCGCCTTGATTGGTAGACTTGCCAAATGGCAAATCCTCATATCCGAGTTCGACGTTCAATATTTGTCCCAAAAGTCAATCAAGGGACGAGCTATAGCGGATGTCCTAGCTGAAAATCCGGGGCAAGATGATGATGCCTATCATTCCGAGGATCGAATCATGTCGGTGGACGATTACATCCGGACTATGTACTTTGACGGAGCTGTCAATTTATCGGGGTCGAGCACGGGTGCGGTTACGATATCTCCAGGTGGTCGGCATTATCCCGTGGCGGCAAAAATTGGTATTCCCTTGCACAAATAACATAGCGAGAATATGAGGCATGCATCCTCGGTGCCGGCTGCGATTGTAATGGGGATAGCCCGACTTAAGGTGTTCGGAGATTCCGCTTGATTATCCTTCGATTGTTGGAAAGTGAAAGACGAGAGATGCTAAATTGCTACCCTACCATGAGTATCCGGATGAATTGGTGGAGGAATTTGAGGATATCTCATTTGAGTATCCGCCCAGGACTCATAATCGATTCGGCGATGCATTGCCTACCTTGTCTTCAATGTTACAAGTCGCCAATGGACTTGAGCTTGACCCACTGAAGATCGAGGTATTAAAAAAACCCGGCATATTGTATGGCCGTGATCAATGAACCCGATGGTAAGCCATGATACCATGACATCAAAACTTATATTCGAAGCGGGAGTTTCCTAAAAAAAGTACCGTATCCGACCAAAAGTACATAAGGAAGATGGCCTCGAAGTTCTTCTTGAATGGAGAGAATTTGTACAAGCGGTCATTCGATTCTGTCCTACTAAGATGCATTGACTCGATCGAAGCAGTTCGTCTAATAATGGAAGTACATTAAGGAATATGTGGTCCACACTTGAACGGCCACTTGTCGGCTAAGAAGATTATGAGGTTGGGTTATTATTGGCTCACGCTCGAAAGAGATTGTATTCAGCATGTCCGGAACCGTCACAAATGTCAAATTCATGGTGACAAGATTAATGTCCCTCCAAATGAGTTGCATCAATTATCCGAACCATGGCCGTTTTCTATGTGGGGCATTGATGTTATCGGTCCTATCAACCCTAAAGCATCCAATGGGCATCGATTCATCTTGGTGGCGATTGACTATTTCTCCAAATGGATCGAGGCCGCATCCTATTTAGCGGTTACGGCACGAAATATCGCGAAGTTTATCCGCCGGGGATATCATTGCTCGATACGGTTCACCTGAAGCCATAATCACCGACAATGGCTCGGACTTAAACAACAAACTAATGGACGAATTGTTCAAGGAATTCAAGATCAAGCATCCGAACTCTTCCCCATATCGTCCTCAAATGAATGTAGCGAGAGAAGCCGCCAATAAGAACATTAAAAATTTTTTAGCGAAGACGGCTGAAAATTAATCCAATTGGCATGAGAGATTGCCATTTGCACTTATGGCCTATCGGACCTCGATCCGGACATCTACCGGGGCAACCCCGTATTCTCTTGTATATGGAATGGAGGCGTTTCTACCGGTTGAAGTGGAAATTCCTTCCTTACGTATACTTGTCTCAAGCTAAGCTAACGGAAGCTGAATGGATCCAAAGAGAACAAGCCAATTGAATCGATCGACGAAAAAAGCTTAAGGCTGTATGTCATGGCCATGTTATCGACAGAGAGAGTTGCTAAATCATTCAACAAAAAAGTTCGGTCTCGATATTTTCAAATCAATGACCTGGTCTTGAGAAAATTATTGCCAATAGTCCCACTCCCGGAAGGAAAATTCGCTCCAAACTATGGTGGTCCATATATAGTAAAGAAGGTGCTCACTAGTGGTGCTTTGATTCCGCCGAGATGGATGGTCGTGTCTTTACCAATCCAATCAATTCGACGCCGTAAAGAAATATTATGCTTGATTCACTCCGATGTTTTCATAATCGAGTTATAATATTAATACGGATTCACGAGTTGTTCACATTTGAGCATTCGTTTGTTTCCTCGCTACTAATCTTTCTTTGAGAGATTGTTTCGAATGGGGGAGCCTCTCTGCCCAATTGAATTGACCATCGGGAGCGTGAGATTTACATATTCGCAGAGTAAAAGGGGTTATCTTGCGAAAAGATATGACGACCAAGATGAAATGAGTAAAAACTTGCATTCATTTCATTCATCGGAAAGCCTTACAAATAGATCAACGGGGTGGGAATGTAAAGCCAAACCGAGCCCTAATGAGCATCACAAAGGAGTTTAACCGACTCTCCATACAGTTGATGCTCCGCCTACACCGATCGCTCCGAGAATCGAGATCCGCCAGCTTAAAGAGGAAGAGCTCACATTTCTCTTTGAGCTTGGCTACCTTGTCCTCGTGTTGCTCGGCAAGAAATTCCAGGTCATGGATCGGCATTCTCCCGCGGGCTATATCCAGGGTCGAGATCGTCCAGCCTTTCTTCCAGCCATGTGCATTGAAATTTTAAAACAATATTGAGCGGATCGCGCTCGAAGATGGTCCGGGGACATGGCCAAACACCCCACCAAGTTTCCCCTCTCACGAATCGGCAGGGAGACTTGTTCATTACCGTAGTCGAGGGCCTTCTTATAATTGTCGGCTACAAGACTAGCCAACACCAAGTGTCCGACCGATCCCGATAGCGTGCCTTCACAAGGTGGGCCAAAGTAACATCTTGATAAGCAACATGGTAAGCCTCCCGGAAGTTAGTGAAGAGGGTGGGGAAGATCCTCGTATTCCTCTTCTAACTTGGTACCTTCAATAGAAGCGGTGTCCATATCCCTAAACATAAGACGAATTTCGGTTTCGGCCTCCGGATGGTTGGCTATATAAGAGTAGCCCTGGCCTAGGAGATTATAAAGTTTCTCCCATTTGGCCAAAACTTCAGCCGAGAAGGCGTGCGCGGAGGGGGAAGCCATTGTTGTTGAAGCGGTTAAAAAAGAGAGTGGATGCAAAAGAGTGCTTAGAAGGTTGGAGATGAAGATATGAAAGCGATAATTGTCTCGGCGTTAAATCCTAATTTAAAGGGCAAGAAAAGCTATAGCAATAATTATTGTGGATGTCGAGTCAATTATCCGGGTAAAACTACGGACGTTTCATCCGTGAATCACGGATCTACCATCTCGAGCCTCATAAATCCGAAAAAGTTACGAAAAGATTTGAGGACCCCACCATGTTGAAAACCCGAGTGGGAGACAAGCATACTTTTCGGGAAAAGAAACAGACAATTCTTGCGGAGCCACGTTAGTTACTCGGGTAAAACTACGGGCGTTTCGTTCATTGGATCCTGGATCTATCGTCAATCCGTGATCTCGAGCCTCACAAATCCGAAAGGTTACAAAAAGAGTTGAAGTCCCACCATGATTGAAAACGGAGTGGGAGACAAGCATACTTTCCGAGAGAAGAAACAGCAATTCTTGCGGAGCCACGTTAGTTACTCGGGTAAAACTACGGGCGTTTCGTTCATTGGATCCTCGGATCTATCGTCAATCCGTGATCTCGAGCCTCATAAATCCGAAAAGTTACGAAAAGAGTTGAAGTCCCACCATGATTGAAAACGAGTGGGAAACAAGCATGGTTATCAAGAAAAGAAAATCGGTGCGAGTGGATTCGGGGTCCCATCACGTTGAAAAAATAAGGCAAAGCGAAACACGAAATCTTGAGAAAAACGTCGGCTTAGTGATTTTCATCCGCATTTAAAGGGAGGCTTTGGAACATACCCGATTACTCGAAAGAATTTGGAGAGAGTAAGCATACATCGGAGAATAGAGTGAACAAAAGCGGTAAGAGGTATTTCAATCCAACATGTTTAGAGGCCATCGACTTACCGGGAGGCAACCAACCTAGACATCCCCGAAAGCTAACCGCTGGATTTCGAGACCGATCCAACGCCGAAGCCGTAAAACCCAACTCTCTTGGCGGTGAAATTCAAGATTTCGACAAGAACAACAATGGCGGCGGCAGCACCTTGATCAACCCCGAAAAAGAAAATATCAAATCAAAGTGCTCAAGCTGCCTTCAAGGAGTGCTCTTACGTGAATAGGAGACGCAAAAATGAATTGAGCCGGATGATAGGAATGGAGCCCTTGAAGGTCAAGTTTTGGTTTCAAAACAAGCGGACCCGATTGAAGGTTAAAAATGAAAGTCATGAACTTACGTTTCGAGGGAAGAAAGTGAAAAGCTTGAGCGAGAGAACAAGAGGTATAGGGATGCTATCAACACCGCTGTTTGCCATGTCCGTAGCGGCCCCATCTCCTTTGGTGACATGTCCCTCGATGAGCCACATCCGAGCATTGAAAATGCTTATTCACCAGTTCATCCCCCGAGCAAGTTCTCGTACAATCCGATTTCGTTGGAGATACATCCCGGAAAGTCCGTCTTGCGCAGGTAGAACCGATGCCCTTCGAGGGAAGAGACATGCATCACTACAATTGGAGTTTCCTTGATGTCACACCAGCCAATTCAACGCTGATGGAACTCCGAATGTGTAGCCTACATGAAGCTTTAGTTTTTTTATTATGGGCTCTCAACATATCTCTTTTTTGAGCATTGCTAACCAGCCCTTACGAATCATCAAGAGAAGTAGTGACATGTATGAATGAATGTACTTGTTTGTTACAAGATCCCCATGTGAGACATTCTTCTTTTAATCCAGGGGCAAAGAAAACGATCTTATCCACGAACATCATCATGCTTAAATGCATGAATTCCTCGCCGATTTGACTAAGCATTGAAAACCTTCACGTAAGTAAATACGAAAAGATTTGAGGAGGGAAATAACTCCTCGTTAGTGGAGAAAGCGAAAAGATTTGAGGAGGGCAAATAATCGCCTCGTTCGTAGGAGAAAGCGAAAAGATTTGAGGAGGGCAAATAACTGCCTCGTTCGTAGGAGGAAGCGAAAAGATTTGAGGAAGGAAATAACTGCCTCATTCGTAGGAGGAAGCGAAAAGATTTGAAGAGGGAAATAACTGCCTCGTTCGTAGAGAAAGTGAAAAGATTTGAGGGCTCCTCCATATCGAAAAGTAAAAAAAAGAACGACGGATTGAGCGGGAGGTAAGAGTTATTACGAAATGGATTCAATGCACTAGGACCGAAAAGGAGAGAAAAGGCATCTGCGAGACTAACAGATCGAAAAAGTTTATAAAGAACTTGAAGTCTCCATGCACCTCCGTAACTCGTCACGAAAGGCCATCGTCGCTTTTGTCTTTGCAAGTCCAAAGAACATCTAAAGCTCGGTCTCTAGTCGAAACACCCATTTTTCGGTCTACATATGGAAGGTTTTGAAAGGAAAATAAGTATGCGTTCATTTCGGGCGGAAGTATGGGAAGCTTCCTATCCCGAGGATCTGCGAGTCATAGCCATTGATAGCAACCCCGTTTCCCTCTCGATCCTCGTTGCCATGCTGAGAAAGTGCATGTACAAGGTTTCAGCTATGTGAAAGCAACGGAAGCCTTAGAGAACGAGGCAATACAAATATGATTTCGACATCGTCGTCACGGCCATGGTAGGGATCGATATGGACGGTCTCGGTCTCTTAAAGATCATGATTCCGAGTTGGATATACCGGTCATCATAACATCGGCAAGTGATGATCGGCGATTCATAACGAGGGCCATATTGCATGGTGCTCGGGGCATCCTCAAGAAGCCGGTGCTGCGTTCGAGTGCTCCAAAACATTTGGCGAGATCTTTGTAAGGAAGCAATTGCTCGAACAAAAGAACTATGGCCAAACTTACTACGACGATTTTGTTGGAAAGAAAAGGCCCCTTTGGTCCGCCGAGCTTCATTCTATATTCATCGAGGCGTTCGACAACTAGGAATCAATTCAGCCACGACCAATGGCCGTACTCAAAATGATGAATATAGATGGACTCACCCTACGAAGTGTCACAAATCACCTTCACGATTTAGAGATAAGTTGAAGAAGCACGATGTAGCTTGGAACCAAGGCGACCGGAGCAAAGTTGATTTGGAAGATTAATCCCAGGAAAACCTACGGAGCAAAAAGTACCCGGCCATTTCCCAATCAAGAATACGGCCATACCGACCTTCCGTGGTGGTTCTAGCGGCGGACCGATTGATCATCCCTACGGGTTCCCGAGCGACGGCGGAGGCTCAAGCTCAATGAGTCGAGCGCTCACGGCAAAAACAAAGTGGAAAATCTGTCGCCAGTGTTAGCAAGTAGCAATGCCCAATTCGAGTATCAATTGCCCGAAAAATCAAAAGGTTACTTTGATGATGAGCTCACCGCTTTGGTCGGCCCGGTTCGGAGCTGAAAGACCTCCGAGTTGTGATCCGAAGCAAGTGATTATGGATCTTCAAACAGCGATCGTTGGTGTATGATCCAAGACAAAATCAGCCAATCATTGGAATGGCCAGCAAAAGAGGTGGAACCAATCTCGCATGAATACTCTTTTAATTCCATGTATAGTTCCCCTGCGTGGGATACTTTTTACTTTTTTAGCTGTCTAGAATTTGCCTAGAGTTAAAGGGCGAATTTTTCTCCTCTCTTATCAAATGCGTAAGTTCCTTATTAAGCTAGGCACGTAGCAAATCAATTTGTGGACGACGCTCCCGAACGCCCGTAAAGAGAGATTCCGAATAGCCTTACTTGGGAGAATGCAAGTAAAAGACCAAACAGGCTCAAAGATGGGTAACTCAGTATCGTCCCAATTGATTCTCACCCGTTTCAAACTCTAAGTCAAGCTTATTTTATTCTCGACAGGGGATTGCCAACTGTTTTGAGAACAATATAACAAAAGCTAACCACCCGTGGACGCCAACAACACCGCAAGCATAGTGGTTGGGGGAATGACAGTGGTCCGAGGCATCCCGAGGTCGATCCCGGGATTTGGCATCAATGTACAAAGATTAATAAAAACTTTTTTGTTTCGCAGACCAAGCTCGGCCCAGGCGGTTATAGAACCTGGAGAGATAACATCCTGGACATACAATCCGATCCGAGATGAATCGATCTTTTCAATTCAAAGTTCGCGAGGAATACGTACATGGGTAAAGTGGTATCGTTTCAACTCTTTTAGAATATGAGGACATGCATTGATGCTTTCCCTTTTGATTTTTACGGGGGTCACTACCATCCAAATAGAGAAGTATCCCTTCTCCCCGAAAAAATTAATGAAATGAAAAATTCCTGGAGCCTTTGACAATCTCATGTCTCGAAGCGGACAATGAAGTTTTGCAACGCATTTGCATGAACAGGGGGCAACTCACGATCCACGCCCCTAAGAAATTGTTTATGTACTTGCGAACTTTGTCCGCCAAGCTAAAAAGTTCCTGCATTTTATATGCTCGAAAACACTCATACACTTTGCATGGTTTGCATATGATTGTTCCTCATGTTTAATTTACCAACTCGAATAAGGAACATGAACTACATAAGATACATCGAATGTACGAAGGGGGCATGACAGGATGATGAAAGGCAATCCTTTCCCAAACACGTCCAATTTTTTCAGGCGAGATGAACGATGGCAAGATTCCGCATTCCCCGAGGTAAAAAGTTTTCTCGCGAAAGGTACGATAACCGAAGTGATGGAGGCATTCATTTCTCTACCCTAAACACTGCAAGTTATCCGTTGATCAACCCATTTGAGCGGAGATTTCACTTCCACAACCCGTCAAGAACCACCCCACATTGGGGCAAAATAGAGGTAATTCCATCAAGATCGGGAGACAAATGGTTAGAAATCTTCTTGCTTGGACTAACATCAATCTTCGGGTGGTTCTTTGCATTGTACTTGCGCTTTAATTCAAGTGCCTTAGGGTGACGAAGAGCATTTCTTTTTCTATCCCACACATCTATATCCATTTGCACAATCCATTTGAGCCTGCAAATTCGTTTCTAAAAGCCCTTATTGGTGATCATTGTTGTCCCAAAACAAATATGGCCCATCTTTGAGTAGAAGGACACGAAAAGCTGGATCCATAGAAAATCTCCCAATGAACTCATCAAGATACAATCGTAAAAGAGAGTTGGGAGTAAAAAAAAAAAGGAGAAGAAAGAGGAAAAGCTGATTCCACAAAAAAAACTCCCCGGGCATTTAAAAAGCAAAGTGCCTACCAAAAGCAAGGCCAATGCCCTTTCAATTCATTGTTCATTTGTAGAATATTTCTGAACTTGAATGCACAATTTTCCTGTATATCCTAAAAGGGTTGAGAGAAAAATCTCCATGAAGTGTCAAATTGCAAATGCAATCTTCGGTTCATACCATCCTCGAGCAATGATGGTATCATAGAAGGCCACGACCGGTGACAAGATTGTAATGATCACCAACATCAAGCCCCTTCTCAAACATCTTCCGAGTCAAAACGAACCCTTTCGTTTCTCGGTCCCCAAATCATTACCTCCATTACAACCCTTTGAAAGCCTTTTCGACTAGGGCACTTGAATTAATGTAGAGTTCCATGATTTTAAGCACCACTCGAAGAAGTTCGAGCAAGATTACTTCTCTCTCATTTTGCGGGGTTCTTGACTTGTAAACCCGGAGAGATGACGAAGGAATTCATTTTAGCAGCCTTGACTCAACTAGAGTCCCCTTTGTAAACCTTTGACCTAGCCCTCATTACGGTCCTAATCAAGGCCTCCCGGATCGGCTCGGTCGTATCAATTGCGAGATTACTCGGATCCTTATCGAATGCGATGATGGAAAGATTGAGTGATTTCTTTTGACTCCCGGAGACGGGATAAATAACTTTTCTTGAGAGTGAGAGAAAACCCTTTCGGACTGAAGTCCTCCATTCAGCTCACATTCGAGGTATTCATAATGTGAGAACATCTCCGGGACGAGGCTTGGTAATGCAAACTTGATAGAATGGTTATGCATAAACCATAGTATGAATGATTGCATTATGTACATGTTGAATATGTTTGCGCATGTTACCTCGGACATTCTATGATGGGTAATACATTCCCGATGTTCGATGTCCCTCCCAAGGTCTCGAAATTCATCCAAGGATTATTGAATGAGCAAGTTCTCCTGGCAAATGCCTACCATGTATGATACGAGCGATCCGTTTCGTTCTTTGATTAATCGTTCGGAGAACCCGGGTAAGTTTTCCGAACCCATTTTCAAATCAACAACTCCTCCGATGATAGTTGTTACGATTCAATTCGGGCAATATGCCTCTCCCGTCAGGTCGTGTAGACATATGCACTGGCGATCTTGACATCTTATCATGACGACGTAGCTCTTATGATTTCGGTCTCGCGATCACGAAGACATATGCACTTGGTGATCTTGACCTTTAGTCGGCTCATAATGACATAGCTCTTATGATTCTCGGCTCCTTTATCAAATCACGAAGACATAGGCACCCGTGATTTTGATCCAAACCAAATCATAACGATGTAGCTCTTAAGATTTTGGTTCCCCTTTGTCGAATCGTGAAGACATATGCACCTTGGCGATTTCGACATTTAATCAACCACAACGACGTAGCTCTTGTGAACTTGATTCTACTTCTTTTGACTCACAACGACGTAGCTCTTGTGAACTTGATTCTACTTCTTTCGACTCACAACGACGTAGCTCTTGTGATCCGGAAGGATACACATATCTTGCGCCTGTCTCGCATTAGGGAGAAGTCTCCGATAACGAGATAGGCCGAATACCTTAAGGTCCTCGTGTTTGCAAGAAACTTGGAAATTAAGGGAATCACCAACTTATGAGGTATTTGGTAAAACAGGTATTCTCGTATGCGATCCATGTGCAGGTTTCTCTAACATGGAAAAGAGAAATTATGACACATGTTATTTACTGATCTCGCATATCATGCATCACTTTATTACATAAAAAATGGGACTAAAACTCCCGCCAAAAAGTTCATCCATCATTTGCACTATCAAAATTTAGGATTCAATTTTGTCTTTGAGCGGAACCTCTACGAGCCTCCACTCAAAGAGGGGCAGCTATTGACGTCTAAATTTTGACTAATATATATATATATTGCATAAAAATTAGAACTAATTTTAGTTCTAAACAAAAATCATCTCACATATTCATTTAGCATTGGCATACAATTTGAGCTTAATTTAACGAGGTCCGGACTAGGCATGCGGTGGAAAAATGCGCCAAGAAGATTTGGGCTTGAAAGAAATATTTTCTCGGGGACTATATTGCAAATACTCGGAACTTGAGGGATCAGATTGCAAATACTCAAAACTTCGGGGACTGTATTGCAAATACTTGAAACTTCAGGGACTGCATTGCAAATACCAAAAGAAGATGGGGAAAGGAAGATGGTGAAAGGAAGATGAAGAAGAGAAGATGAAAATGGAAGATGAAGAAAGGAAGATGAAGATGAAGAAGAGAAGATGAAAATGGAAGATGGGGAAATGAAGATGAAGAAAAGAAGATGAAGATGAAGAAAGGAAGATGAAGATGAAGAAGAGAAGATGAAAATGGAAGATGGAGAAATGAAGGTGAAGAAGAGAAGATGAAGATGAAGAAGAGAAGATGAAGATGGAAGGTGGGAAAATGAAAATGAAGAAAAGAAGATGAAGATGAAAATGGAAGGTGAGGAAATGAAGTTGAAGAATGAAGGATGAAGAACTTTGCCTATAAAAGAAGAAGAGTTCTTGAAGAATGGGGGAGTTTTTTTTTGGGGTGAAAGAGAATTGAGAGAGTTTTTGAGAGGAATTCTTTAGAGAGGAAAAAGAGAATTCTTGAGAAAAAATTTGCAGAGAGTTTTGAGAGGGCTTGAGTGTTTTGAAGCTCGGTGCTACCATTGCCAATTTTTTGCACCGATCAACACAAGCTACTGATCCATCCCCATCGTTCAAGCTCGCCGCGAAAAAGAAAGCTAAGTGATTCCCTAATTTCCTTTAATTTCGAATACAAATTAGCTCAGATTTTCTACACTGATTTTCTCTACGTTTTTATGTTAAATAACATTGCATATCAACGATGAGACATCAATGATACAAGAATAGAAGGAGAGCAAAAGGGAAAAATATCAACGCCCGGATTGCGATCTCATGAAATTCTAGCGAGATGAGAAAGAAGCGTGAAGGAAAGATAGGACCAAAACATTTCTCGGTCAAACAAGTCATCAAATCGGTCCAATGGTCAAGACAAGCCCGGAGCACAAGTTCGGTGCACGAGTTCAAATTGGGGAGTAATCTTGAACCTATTTCATTCTAATTCCATGTAATTTCTTTATTTCAAACAAATGTCAAGGGAAGAAAAACCCAAAAAAATTGATTCTTTGATCTTCAAGTAGAATTCATCAAATTTGTCAAATCCATTATTTTTTTCATGAATTTTAAGGTACCGAAAGGGCATTAGTTGTAATTAATGTAACCAAGTCCCCGGACTCTTAATCTCCCGGTTCGCGAAAATAAGATAGTTTTCTCCCGCTATTTTATTTAGGTTTCTAATCGACCTACCGAAAATGATTAGTGGCGACTCCAAATTCAAATCACATTGCATGTTGATCATTCGAACCTTAAGTTGCGATTTGGTATGGACTTGGGAGAGTCCGAGTTAGGTTAGTTAATTAATTAACCCGATAATCCATTAGCCCGAAAAAGATGACTTGTTTATTTATTTTTTTAGGTCGCGACAGATAATAACTGCTTCTTTGAATTTCATCAATTTCATTTTGTTGTGAAGGATTTGCAAACTAGAACACAATCTGCTCCAATGTTCGCTTAGGGATGGATGTGCTGTGCGGCCGTTGAGTCTTTATACCTCATCTCTATCCGCCAACACCATCTCACTTGATTTTTCTGCCATTGCCACTACTTAGCACGCCCGAATGGGTCATACCAACAAAGCAAAGTTCGCTCGTTGATTCATTCAAACAAATTTTCATGTTCTACATTTGATTTCAATAAATGTGCTTTCTACTTAGGCAAATTCCATAAAACGCCCCTACCCTCACTCATAGCATTAGTAAAACACCTCTCAATTTTGTTTTTAGTGATGTATGGGGACCTGCTCCAATTAATTATGTTTCCGGTAATAAGTATTTTTTTCCTATTTATTGATGATTTTTTTCAAATATATTCGTACTATCCTATATAAATCGGTCTATTGTCCCTTCCATTTTTGAAAAATTCAAGACCATGGCTGAGCAACAATTTTAAAAATACCTCAAAGCTGTACAGTCGATTGGGGGTGGGGAATACGGAACCCTAAATAAAACATTTTCAAACAAGAATTCTCCGTTGTGTGGCATGTCCACACACTCACGAGCGAAACGAACAATTGAGTGAAAAATTCGTTATATCATTGATACTAGCCTTACATTATTGGCCCATGCATCTCTTACCCTAAAGTATTAGCCTTATGGTTTCGAAACCACCATTCACTTTATTAACAGATTAGCCACACCATTCTTAAACAATATCTTACCTTTTCAAACATTTTTCCATGAACAACATGATTACAAGTTACTGACAATATTTGGTTGTGTTGTTTCCCTTTACTAAGGACATACAATTTGGATAAGTTTTCACTTGTTCTACTCAATGTGTGTTCCTGGTATATAGTTCATTGTATGTTGGTTACTTCTTGTTTAGATTACAAAACTATATTCATGTATATTGCAACACATTGCTCATTTTGTTGATTTTTTTTTTTCATTCGCTACTCTTGGTTTACATCCTTCCGAATACTCTCACCATCACATCCTTGGATGATGATTTCCATGGTTGGTATGTCCCGCCACGCGAATTGTGGTGTTAATGATAATATCCCGCCTTCTACCCTACCTCTAACACCTCCCACCCACCTTTGAATAACCATCATCGATATTATTAATTAATAATAGTGCTTCAATGTATAACACGTTCATTTCTAGTCCGCCTATTGCTTGGTGCGGTTTCTAATGAGACTCTTTCGGATGCCTCGCTACAAGAGCTATTGTGTACCTCTAGAACTGTTTTATCAAGCACCAAGGACCCTCGATAAATATCCATTATCAAACCCAACGCCCATCAGTAAATATCCATTATCGATGCGAACTTGCCTAAAATGAGCTCTAAAGAAGAGCCACGTTGCTTCACCGAAGCTAATATACATGGAAAATGGAGGGAGGCAATACTCTAAGAATTTAATGCTTTGTTGCATAATGGAACATGGGTTTTGGTTCCACCGAATTCCAAAGCCAATGTCATGGGATCTAAATTGGTTTATCAAGTGAAGACACGTCGGATGGTACAATAGATCGATGCAGAGCCCGCCTAGTGGTCATGGGCTACAATCGGCAGGAGGGTATCGACTATACGAAAATGTTTTATACCGTTTGTTAATACCTAAATTTTGACTAACTTTTTCAATCGTTTTTGCTTAAAAAATTAGAACTAATTTTTGTTCTAAAAAATAATAATTAAATCATGTTTTATGTTTATTTTTAGCATCCATTGCATTACACTTGCAATGTTGTCGGATCAATGGCGAATGAATTTAAAGTGATGGTTCTAAGCTCAATTTAGTCAATTGGACTAAGCCTGCGATGAATGGAAATTCGGCCAAAACTCATGAATATTAATAGGGTAAAAAATTGTATGCCAAGGTGGAATATTGATTTATCTTGAAACTTTGTGAGAAATTAAGCTAGATATTATCACAGAATATAAGATATATCAAAAGATTTTATATTGATAATAAAAAATATCTCTTTAGGAAGTAGCGAACCCTAGCTTTGCTCTATAAATACATTTCATGCTCACAAATCCAAGGGGGACAACAAAATTGAAAATACACGGCACATTGAGGAGGGGCACAACTTGGAACAAAAAGAAAGTTTGCATTGTGAAGAATAGAGAGAGAGAGAGAGAGAGAGAGAGAGAGAGAGAGAGAGAGAGAGAGAGAGAGAGAGAGAGAGAGAGAGAGAGAGAGAGAGAGATCAAAAGGAAGAGGGTGGCATCTAGCAGGAGGAGGAGGCATCTCTTTCCCTCTTACTCCAGCCTTTGTCGATGTAGCAAAAAGAAGAAGACAAAGAGGTAGAGAGTTCACTAGAGGACATAGAAACAAGGTGAAAAAGATGGAGTCCTCCCTCATCTTCTCGGTGACTCAAGAACCATGAAGCTTTTCCACCTTAAGGGACAACCTTTACCACCATTGGCGAATCCCTAGGGTGTGAGTCCAGTGAAAACCCCAAATACCGGTCGTCTCTTCCTCACCAAGAGCCCCTGCCGCTAGCCACCCCAGTCCAAACGCAAAGTCTATCCTCCGGACGCAACGATTCACTAGTTCAACAATTCCCTGCCATTCACTGAGTTGCAAATCACTGAGCAACACAATAACTTATACAGTGTGATGTCATGCTTAACTTTTGTGCAGGTTATCCGGAGAAGGCAGTGATTCCTCATGAGTTCATGCATGTTTAGTCTACTGATCATCAATTAATGGGTCTCACAAAGTGCAGGTCAGGGTCAAAGTTTTTTTCTTTGGTCAATGTCTTTTTTAGAAGACTAGGAACATTAAAGAGTCTTTCCATGTGTGCTTGTTGAGGAAAAGAATGAAGGCCAAGCTGGACATCGGACAAAACATTTCAATAAAGACCATCAAGAGGTCCCGCTACCGAATTGAAAATTCTTCTTAGGTTTCACATGGAATTTTGTTGCAGGTTTCTTCTAGAATTTAGCGAGAGCACTAGTGGATTATCACATGGCCAATGGATTTGCCTCGAATGTCTCACATCTGGGGATCCTCCATCAATCCTGCCGCAAGCATATCGCCGGCTCAATCCCCGAGCAAGATCAAATCGATTTGATATCAGTCCAAATTTCAAAAGATAATTTTCGAAAAAGGTAAAAATTCAGATTTTTATTAATTGGAATATTTACTTGCCTATCTCGGATTTTGAATATTCACTTGTCTATCTTGGAATATTTTGCATATTTTGCATTAAAGTGGATATTTTTTTCAAAATACAGTATTAAGATTTGTTTCCTAATCCGCAACTTGTCACACAGTCGAGAAAGTCCATCTTTAGGATTATTGATGGAATACTCGATCAGGTAAGTATTTGAGTTCAATCATTAATCATAAGATTACGAATTAAAGATTAACTCAAATATTAGCAAAATATTTTCAAAAATTGATTGATATATCCACTTTCTTGATTGACATTAATTGGCATATTCTTTCCTCATTTGACTTGAATTGCTTGATTATCATATTTTTTAGAATATATCTATCGCATGATGTAATCTAAAAAATTCTAAACGATTTGCATTCATTCACTTTTCATATTTGAAAATTGCATATCTTTTCAAAAATTGCATCATGTAGATAATTGCACATCTAATCCCTTTTTTTATATAAATAATTAGATTAGATTGCATTTTGGGATAGAAGTTGCATGTTTAAATAGAATTTTATGTTTAAAATAATCTATCTTAATATATTAGGGTTTCAGGTCAATTTAAACTCTAAAATATGCAAGATAAATATTATTTTAACATAGTTATTTTAGGAAATAAATTCATCCAAAAATAAAAAAACCATCATTGCCATGTCATTCTTGCCACGTCATCTTTGCCACATCATATTTTCCATACCACGTAGAGTCAGATGTTTAGTTAATTAATTCATCCTGTAGATTGCATGCTAGGATTGTTTTATTTTTAATTGCATGTCATATAGAGTTAGTCATGTAGTTTAATTAAATTCATATGCATTCTTAGGATAGTTTGCATTTATTTATGCCATTACATTTAGAAAAGAATTCATGCATCTCATTTACATTAGTCTTCGTCTTTTAAAAAAGCGAAAATCAAAAAGTGGGAACAATAATTCCGTGGCGTATACTCCCTTGATTATATTGGTTTTTGGATGTTTAATTAATTGATTGTGCACCCGCATGATAATCTTTATTAGTGACTTAGGTTAAAATCAATTAATGTTGCCTTCTCAAATGATTTTTCATGAAATAAAATGGTACCAAAATGGCGTTAGAATAATCTAGCGTAATCAAATCCCCCGGACTCTTAATCTCTAGTTCGTAGGAATAAAATAGTTATATCGCTGTTTTATTTAGGTTTCTAATAGACCTACCGTAGATGATTAGTGGAGACTTCGAATTCAAAATACATTGCATGTTAATCAATTGAACCTTAAGTTGCGATTTGGTATGGACTTGGAAGAGTCCGAATTAGGTTAGTTGAATAATTAACCTGATAATCCATTAGCTTGGAATTCTTGAATTTTAGGCTGCGACATTGTTGTTAAACCAATCACCATCCATATAGTTATTTCATTGGCTGTGACTAAAAATTGAAAACTCCGGTAGTTGGATGTTAGCAACACATTTTTAAATGTTAACTTGGCTGAAGAAGTCTACGTGGTCTAGCCTCGGGGCTTCATTGAGACAGAAAAGCCAAACCATATATGCAACCTACAAAAATCTTTATACAAATTGAAACAAGCACCGCAGCTTAGTTCCACCAGTTGAGCATCTTTTTAAAATCACGGGGATTTATTGGATCGAAAACCGATACTTCCCTCTTTATGCTACATTGGTCCAATTTCTCCATTTACATGCTCATCTATATTGACAATATTGTTATTACAAGATCCTATCCAACATTTATTCAAGACACTATCAAATGCTTAAACAAGGAGTTCTCCGTAAGGGACTTGGGCGAATGTAATTATTTCCTTGGAATTGAGATGCTCAAACATCCGTCCGGGCTCCTCTTGTCACAACAGAAATACTTTACATATCTCCTCCACCGAATCAATATGAATGCGTAGGTGAAATGCATCCTACACTACTTAAAGGAAACCGATTCGTATGGACTGCTCATTAGTTCCTAAACCACCACAAAACTCTACATATATAGTGATGTGGTTCGGGAGGGTTGTCCCAACGATAGACGATCAACGGGAGGTTATGCAATCTATATGAGCCAAAATCTAGTTTCTTCATCAACTAAGAAGCAAGATACCATAGCACGTTCCTCAACCGAATCGAGTATCAAGCATTGGCATACACCACAGTGAAGTGGTGTGGTTGCAACGCTGTTACACAAATTGGGCATCTCTCAATCAAAACCCCCTAACTTTTGGTGCAACAACCTAGGGGCAACGTATCTTACAAATGAATCCACTTTTTCAAACCAGAACAAAGCATATCGAGATAGACTTTCACTTCGCCCGCCATTTAGTGTCACAATGCAAACTTGAGGTTCACTTCATATCCATATGTGGCCAAATAGCGGATATCTTGACCAAGCCTCTTATACGGTGTTGCTGTGATCTGCTCAAATCCAAGTTGAAGTTCATCCAGAAGATTGTCCTCAACTTGCGGGGGCTTGATAAGTAACGTAGTTGATACTATAATAGACTAATTCAAAATTAATTCTATTAATGTAGTTATCTCATGTAGTTAATATCGTAACGGACTAATTCAAAATTCAAAATATTTTGAGTTAGTCTATTCTAAAAAAAACTCTATAAATACAAACGCTATCATAGAGTTAAAGGATAAGCGAAATTCATAATCAAACTTAGAGCCTAAATCTTACATTAACTTAACAAAGTTTCTTAAGACCAACAAGAGAATTACTCACTAAGGACAAGATCGACATGTCATTCCAAAACCATAGGATTTTACTATCGACTTGACAAGAGACTTCCAAATTAGCGAGGGACGACTTTCAACACCAAAGCTCTTCAACAACCATTCTCTTCCTGCATGGAATCAGCAGGATAAGACCTTTAAGGAAAAGAAAAAAAGGAGAGACGAAATCCCGTAGAACAATCTCAGATTCTTTTTCATGACAACCCTAGAAAAAGTTACGACATCATCAGTTGATCATCATCATTTGGAGATAAAAAGTGCTGAATATTTATTAGCCATGCGTCTCCTGGAAAACTAAACGGGCGCCGAAACTCTCTTTCGGTCGTTCCTTTTTTTGTTGAAAGTAATGGAGCATTTAGGATCCGTTTGTTTGGCGGGTGATTTAGAAAATATTTTCCAAATATTAATCTCATGTATTCCTTAATATAATTAGTTAATGAAAAATATTTTCATTATCTATAACGATTTATGTCTAAATATTTTTGTGGGCGATAAAATATTTTTCATTCATTCATTTTTTTGTAAGAGATATAAATGAATGTTTTTAAGAAAATATTTTTATATTATCCATTTTTCGCGAAACAAATAAAGCCCTAAAAACTTTCAACTATTTCAAAATATTACCAAGTTGAATGATGGCAAGAAGAGCGATATCATTGCTGAGTTGTTTCAGTCCGGTTTCAGAAAAAAAAAATTGATTGAGGAAATATCTGACAATCTATTAGTCACAAGTGAGATTATTAGCATTATTAAGCACGGACCTTGTTAGACTTCTGGGATTAATCATCTTATGTTTGCTTCGTTCAAGAATTATGTCATTGCTTTTCTATCGGTACCATGTTGATTCCAAAGACATACCGGAACAAGAATATCACTAGAGACAAGACGGGGTCAGTCCTTGTCTAAAGACCTCCATTTGATGCTAGGCACAATAATGTGCTATTGGATTGTTAAAGACCAGTTTCAATTCAAGTTCATTTCAAAATACTTCAGTGGGTACCCTTACGAAACAGGACAATGTTTGACACCTAAATTTTGATTTCTCTTTACATTGCATAAAAAAAAATCAGGAATTATTTTAGTTCCTACAAAAAATAATAGTTCATCATTCACATTTAATTTTGTAATTTTTACATCTCAATTTGGACTGTTGATAGATAACTCTAAACTTAATTGTCTGGACTGAGCCTGTAATGATGGGAATTCACTCAAGCCTATTGGTAGCAAGAGAATTGGTGAAAAGATCTTGGATCTTACGAGAATATACCCGTAAAGGCATATTTCGCCCTGTTATTTGAGCAGTATATCTTTTAAGACAAGAAGGGATGGCATGTTCTTCTTGAGGTCATATGGACTTGCAATGCATAAAAAAAAATAAAGGGAAAGAGATTCGGTCAATAAAGAAGAAAGGAAGGCGAAATGCTACATGTTTTTTGAAGCATCCACGAGAGGAAAGGATATCAGCCTTCTGTCCTTGGTACCTCAGACTCCATTGCCTATAAAAAGATATGCTTTGGAAAAGAAGGGGGGTAACTTGAGAGTAAAACAAGTGAGAGAGAGAAAGAGGAGAAGCTCTCTCCGAAAATCCCTCTAGCCGAGAGCTACACCTTTTTTTTTTTTTTTAATCTTTTCTCCCTTTGTGTTTGTGGTACCAAGCGTTGGTGCTTTTGTCCTTTACTTTATTCTGCTGATCTTTGCCCCGGTAGTCATTGTCTTGAGCTGTCCACTGTCCTTGTTGCGGCGAACACCTCACCGAATTAAGAAGACCAGTTACAGTACCCGGCGCTACTACTGTCCTAGGCAAATTCACTGCTGAAACGTGAAGGACAATCTATCCTTACTGTTGTCCCTTTCTATTCGGTGCTGCTCTTCACTATTCGGTGTTGCTTTATGCTGACTGGAGTCCCTTCTGCTGCTCGTTTGTTTGTTGATTTCATACGGTGCCCCTGCTGTTCACTGGTCCTTGTTTGCTGCGGGTCTCTTGCTTTCCTTGTCCGCCCGAGGATCAAATTCTGCTGCTGTTTGGGACTTGATCGGGCTGCTGTCTTTTGGTCCAACTGGGCATGATTTCCTCAGTCCAGAAATGAGTTTGTGCGCAAGCCTTCTCTTTAAGATGCGCGTGTCCCTTTGAAGTCCCACCGACGGCGAGTCACATTCGTGGATCATCTCTCTCGGCTGGTCCAAATTGCTAAGTTTGGTCGTCAAGCTTTGCAAGAATTTGAATAGGAAAGCGCAGTATTGAAGAACAAGGTAAATGTTTCCTATCGTGAAATTGAATATCCACTTGCCTAATTCGAGCATATCTTATCATATATTTGCATATCTAGAGTTTATTGCATAAAAGTGGATATCTTTTCAAGATATAAGTTGATTAGGAAAATTTCATTTCCTAATCCCCGACTTGTTGTATAATCGAGAAAGTCCATCTTTAATATTATTGATGGAATGATCGATTAGACAAGAATTTGGGTTCAATCGTTAATCATAATATGACTCAAATGTTCGCGAAATATTTTAAAAATTGATTGATATATCCACTTTCTTGATTGAATTGATTGGCATATTCACTTTCCTATTTTTACTTGAATTGTTTGATTGTCATATTTTTTTTAGAATATATCCATTAGGGGTGATTGGTTCCGGTCCGGTCCGTGGTCCGGTTTCCCTCAAGAATCGAGAACCGGACCATCGGTTCAGTCCGGTCTCGGGCTGTTCCATTGACTGGACATATGCAAAAAAAAAATTCCCGAGAAAAAAAATCTTGATTAATGAACCATCATTTGGTATAATCACACAAGCGACCTTGGACCAAATTGAGAAGCTATTGAGCTATTGAGGTTCTCGGAAAGTTTATTTCCTAACTATTGAATAAGTCTTCTAAACTATGAAACCCAGTTTTCTAATGACACCGAGAAAGACTTCTCTTTCGTTTTGTCACCATAGAGTAGCATATCGTGGGTCTTCAAATTCACTGAATTCCTCATCGATCCGAAAAGCATGCATCAACTGTTGCCATACCTTTTTTTCCACATTGTGCAATGTATCAAAACCTCAATAGGTTTTTAATTTGGTAAAATTTCTTGGACACTTGATTCGGCTTTCTTGTTCATCTGCACGTGGAGAAGAAACAGAGCACCGAACTTAAAATGAAAAAATAAATTTAAAAAAATCAATCGGTCCTGTCCGGGGGTCCGGTCCTAGGACCCTAGAACCGGGAACCTGGACCACCGATCTCGGTCCCATCCGGGCGCTCCAGGTTTAGGAAGTCCAATTTGCTCACCCCCGATATCCATCGCATGATGTAATTTCGAAAATTCTAAAAAATTTGCATTCATTCACCTTCCATATTTGAGAATTGCATATCTTTTCAAAAACAATATCATGTAGATAATTGCATATCTAATCCTTTTTGTAAATAATTAGATTAGACTGCATTTTAGTATAGAAATTGCATGTTTAAATAGAATTTTATGTTTCAAATAATCTATCTTAATATATTTGGGTTTAGGCCAATTTAAACTCTAATATATGCAAGATAAAAATTATTTTGGCATAGTTCTACTTTAGGAAATAAATTCATCCGAAAAAAATAAAAAAATCATTCATCCTTGCCATGTCATCTTTGCCATCTCGTCTATACCATGTCATCATTGTCATGTCATCCTTGCCACATCATCTATGCCATGTCATACTTGCCATATCATATATGCCACGTCATCATTCTTGCCATGTCATATTAGGTTGCATGTTAGCTTATATTGCATATTAGAATCGCATGTCTAGGTTTTAATTAATTTACGTGTCACGTAGTTAATTTAATGGTAGTCTCACTTATACATTAATTTAATTTAAGTCACATGTCATCTAGCCTAGCTTTGCATTTAAACCATGACATTGCATTATTTAGGATAGAATTCATGCATCATATGCATTCATATAAAAAATCAAAAATATCAAAAATATAATTTGTGTGGCGCATGCTCCCTGGAATATATTGATTTTTGAATGTTTAATTAATTGATTGTGCACCCGCATAATAACCTTTGCTAGTGACTTAGGTTAAAATCAATTAATATTGCCTTCTTAAATGACTTTTCATGAAATAAAATGGTACCGAAAGGATGTTAGAGTAATCTAGCATAATCAAGTCCCCGAACTCTTAATCTCTAGTTCGTATGAATAAAATAGTTCTCTCGCTATTTTATTAAGGTTTCTAATGGATCTACCGTAAATGATTAGTGGCGACTTCGAATTCAAAATACATTACATGTTAATTAATAGAACCTTTAGTTTCGATTTGGTATGAACTTGGTAAAGTTAGAGTTAGGTTATTTAAATAATTAACCCGATAATCTATTAGCCTGGAGTTCTTAAATTTTAGGTCGCGACAACAATTCGGTCGCATTTTGATCAATTTCACGGGAAGCGAAATTCTCATCAGTTCGCGTCAAGAGAATGGCCCTGTCCTTTGATTTCCATATAAAGGACATGACAAGCATAAACACCCTCTTTAACTTCTATTGGGATTGACTTAATATAATTGTGGGAAGATGCGAAGATTTTTTCGAGGAAATCCCCAACGAAAAATGGACATTATTCCTTCTTTTTGTCGAAACATCATAAGCAACCTTGGTGTCCAAACCCACCGTTAACCCTTCTACTGTATTGCTTTGACAAAGTCATTCTTCTCGGCACGAAGCCTGATCATTTAATATAAAACTACGAAAAGATGATTGAAACAAATCAAATTATTGAAATAGATTGAAAGTCTCAGATAACCCAAAAAATATAGAGGTAAAATGTACTAATACGTTGCGAAAAATGGTTCTTTTTTTCTTCTAAGGATGATGCTGTTGGGGACAAAAGTCATTTTTGCACTCTTGTAGCATCATGCGATTACATGATTTGGTTACGAGGAGGATCTTATCGTGTAGCTGTGTATTCATAGAAAAGCTTGACCAAATCTCCCTCATTTGCTGGACATGCCTATGAATTGGGGCAAGTCTTTGAGAAGAATGTGTGTCTTTATACCAATTGTCCATAGCCAAAGCCATAAGAAAAAGCATAAATTAACAAAATATTATTCCACAAATGAAATAAATCAATCAAATGATGTAGTTGGAATAAACATACAGAATTATTAAATAAAATAAAGATAATAAGATTACTAGAAAAGATAAATAGTGAAATTTATTAAGAAACGACACTTCATACTCCGAGGAAGAAAATTTCCCTAGAAAGAAAAAAATGCCCCTTTAGACGTTAACAAGGGACGAGTAATTGTTGATTTGTCGCTTGTTGACGCCTAAATTTTGACTAATATATATTTTGCATAAAAATTAGAACTAATTTTAGTTCTAAACAAAAATCATCTCACATATTCATTTAGCATTGGCATATAATTTGAGCTTAATTTAACAGGCATCCTGGACTAGGCATGGGATGAAAAAAATGCACCGAGAAGATTCGGGCTTGAAAGAAATATTTTCTCATGGATCGTATGTGCAAATACTCGGAACTTCAGGGATTGTATTGCAAATACTCAAAACTTCAGAAATCAGATTGCAAATACTTGAAACTTCGGGGACTGCATTGCAAATACCAAAAGAAGATGGGGAAAGGAAGATGGTGAAAGGAAGATGAAAATGGAAAATGAAGAAAGGAAGATGAAGATGAATAAGAGAAGATGAAAATGGAAGATGGAGAAATGAAGGTGGAGAAGAGAAGATGAAGATGAAGAAGAGAAGATGAGGATGGAGAAAAGAAGATGAAAATGGAAGGTGGGGAAATGAAGACGAAGAAAAGAAGACGAAGATGAAGAAATGAAGGTGAGGAAATGAAGATGAAGAATGAAGGATGAAGAATTTTGCCTATAAAAGAGGGAGTTTTTTTCGGGGAGGAGGGGAGAATGGAGAGAGTTTTTGGGGTGAAAGAGAATTGAGAGAGTTTTGAGAGGAATTCTTTAGAGAGGAAAAAGAGAATTCTTGAGAAAAAATTTGGAGAGAGTTTTGAGAGGGCTTGAGTGTTTTGAAGCTCGGTGCTACCATTGCCAATTTCTGCACCCATCAACACAAGCCACAAGTTCATCACCATCGTTCAAGCTCGCCGCAAAGAAAAGAAAGTTAAGTGATTCCCTAACTTTCTTTAATTTCGAATACAAATTAGCTCGGATTTTCTACACCGATTTTTTCTCTCTACGTTTTTATGTTAAATAACAATGCATATCAACGATGAGACATCAATGGTACAAGAATAGAAGGAGAGCAAAAGGAAAAAATATCAACGCCCGGATTGCGGTCTCATGAAATTCTAGCGATATGAGAAAGAAGCGTGAAGGAGAGATAGGACCAAGAGATTTCTCGGTCTAACGAGTCACCAAATCGGTCCAATGGTCAAGACAAGCTCGAAGCACGAGTTTGGTGCACGAGTTCAAATTGGGGAGTAACCTTGAACCTATTTCATCCTAATTTCATGTAATTTTTTTATTTCAAAAAATGTCATGGGAAGAAAAATCCAAAAAAATTGATTCTTTGATCTTCAAGTAGAATTCATCAAATTTGTCAAATCCATTATTTGTTTCATGAATTTTAAGGTACCGAAAGGGCATTAGTTGTAATTAATGTAACCAAGTCTCCGGACTCTTAATCTCCGGTTCGCGAAAATAAGATAGTTTTCTCCGATAGTTTTCTCCCGCTATTTTATTTAGGTTTCTAATCGACCTACCGAAAATGATTAGTGGCGACTCCAAATTCAAATCACATTGCATGTTAATCATTCGAACCTTAAGTTGCGATTTGGTATGGACTTGGGAGAGTCCGAGTTAGGTTAGTTAATTAATTAACCCGATAATCCATTAGCCCGAAAAAGATGACTTGTTTATTTATTTTTTTAGGTCACGAACTTAGCGACTCACTGGGGACCCAAAGAGGACTTAAGCCGGATAAGTTCATGAAAAGGAAAATTACTTGATTTGGCAATCTTGGTTGAATTTTAATCCCTATATGTTAAATGGTTTTGCGGGAAAGGGAGTTATAAGGGGAGGAGTCCGTGGCTAACCTCTTTTGCGGCTTGGTGATGAGAATTTTAATTTTTGAATCATCGGAATGCCGATTGCCTTTAAAATGTCGTGGCATGCCCCTAATATAATTGCACTACACCACCTTGACTTGTGACCGAACCCGGGTCACCCGATAGTTTCAGGATGGTATTTATGTGGTTCTTTAACCTTGGTGGTAAGGCTTCGCTAAAGGTTATCCCACTTGAATCCCGAGTTCTTCACAAAAATGGCTCAAGGGTCGTTCTCATGCGCGTGAGGCTATGATGCATGAGAGTTGCCCTTGTCGACCGAACCAAGCCGAGATGATTGGACCCGACTAGTCATGACTATGTATGCGAGGCGGCAACTAGTCATGATGAATGTGCGCGAGGCGCGACATGTCGTTCGTCTTTCATTTCATTTTTGCTAAAAGAACTAAAATCGAATCCACATTTCATGCGCATGTCTTTGTGATTTACATTTTCTTCATATGAGCGGTAATTTCTTGTCTCTTACGCCCTGTTATCTCATTTTTATTTTTGGGCTGGTCCATGGTTTAGGTTGATTGTTTATGAATCTCATTGTCTTGTTTCCAATTTCACATTTGCTTCCGTAGTTTTTACAATTTCATCGGTTGTCCTTAATTCGATTTGGCTTGTTCCTATTGTACGATTTTTACTAAATTCTACGATCGAGCTTTGAGTAAGTGTCAAACATCAAAGTTGTAGACCTATGTTTCAACTAATATCCTACAAACTTTCAGAATTAAATTCATAATTTAAGATGGCCTTTCGTTTTTTCAACTACCTACGGTTATAACAGTTTTCTGAATGCGAATTTTCGGAAAGACACATTAAACTGATTTGATCCGCTCATTTCTAGTTCGATTGGTCAATATAAAAGTTGTTCATCATCTTCTCAACTATAAGCTCGTAAAATTTGGACGTATTTTGACCAACGTACGAATTAATACGGATTTTTTCGTAAAAATCGACGAAACTGAAAATTGCCCGATGCGATCTTTTGGTCATGTCTAGTTCGTTCATTGAGTCTAGAAGGAAGTCATGGATCGGCTCTCTATCCTCGCTCGTTGTACTTACTCTTGACTTGTCGCTTTTCAGGAAATTTATCACGGATCCTCCGCATATTACTCGATTGATGGCGAAGAGAATGGCCGACATTAACGCCGCTGTCCATGAGACTTTGAATGAACAGCTCGGTGCTCTAACCGAACGATTTGAAGGGATGATGTCTCACAAGATGATGGATAACTTCATAGCCAAGCTTCACGTCCAGCTCAAGCCCTCCGCTTGATTGTGCCAGCTCTAATTCCCTCGGCAGGCAATTCCAGCAAAGGCCCCTAAGGTGTTCCCTATCGACTATACCGCTGGAAGATATTATTATAACGGGGCACGGGCTCGAGCATACCACCCTCGATTCCAGCTCCCCAAACCAACCCGATGACGATAACCAACGACCAACAAGTTTGTCATCATGGGGGATACATGAGGAGGGAAATCTAGTGGATTCGAAGTATACGACCCGGATGAGTTCGGTCAGATTATGAGGAAGTTCGTCAAGATTTCAAACGACATGAAGAGATCAACCTAGGCGATGCGGAAAACTCTAAAAAAGTTAAGATCGGGGCAAACCTTTCCAAAGAGATGTCCGAGCGCTTGATTAAGCTCCTAAAGGATTACCGGGACGTTTTCGCCTAGTCCTATGCAGATATGCCCGATCTTGACCGTTCCATTGTCGAGCATTGTTTGCCGATCGATCCTTCGGCTAAGCCAATGGTGCAAAAGTCAAGGAGGGCCGGACCGGAATTAGTGCGAGAAGATCAAAGAGGAGGTCATGAAGCTTCTCGATGTAGGATTCATTGAGACTACGAGAATATTCCGATTGGGTCACTAACATAGTCCCTGTCATGAAGAAAGACGGTCGCATTCGAGGTTTGAATTGTTTTCGTTCATGGATGGTTTCTCCGGATACAATCGAGATCCTCATGAATGTCAATGACAAGTTGAAAACCACTTTCACCACACCATGGGGAATGTTCCATTACCGGGTAATGCCGTTCGGTCTCGAAACGTTGGAGCCACTTACCAACGAGCCATGGTTGCCATTTTCCACGACATGATGCATAATGAGATTGAGGTTTACGTCGATGACATGATAGCAAAAACAAGGCATGGAGAAGATCACGTCGAAACGCTGAAAAAATTGTTCGACGAGACTCCGAAAGTACAAGTTACGCCTCAACCCCGCCAAGTGTGTCTTTGGGACCAGCTCGGGCAAGCTACTCGGATTCGTGGTAAGCGGTAAGGGCATTGAAGTCAACCCTTCGAAAGTTAAGGCTATTCGTGAGCTTAAGCCGCCGACAACGGTTAAAGAAGTTCGAAGTTTGATGGGTAGGCTAAACTATATTGCTCGATTCATCTCTCGGTTTCGAAACCGCTAAGCCATTCCTCAAGCTATTAAAGAAAAATGCGCTAGTCCAATGGGATAACGAATGCAAAGAAGCTTTTGGAAAACTAAAGCAAGATCTCATGAATCCACCCGTGCTTGTTCCTCCAACGCCGGAGCAACCTTTAATCCTCTACCTCACAATCCTTAGTGAATCATTGGGTGCTATGCTAGCCCAAGAGAAGCAGGGACGATGGAAAAGAACGAGCCATTTATTATCCGAGCAAGAAATTCACAACTCGAAAATGAAGTACTCCAAGTAGAGAAAACATGTGCGGCGTTAGTCCGGGTACTGTACGGGCTTCGGCAATATACCTTGCATCACCAAGTGCTTCGATGACAGAATGCAATCCCATCAAATACTTGCTTAATCAACCCGCCTTGATTGGTAGACTTGCCAAATGGCAAATCCTCATCTCCGAGTTTGACGTTCAATATTTGTCCCAAAAGTCAATCAAGGGACGAGTTATAGCGAGATGTTCTAGCTGAAAATCCGGGGCAAGATGATGATGCCTATCATTCCGAGGATCGAATCATGTCGGTGGAGGATTACATCCGGACTATGTATTTTGACGGAGCTGTCAATTTATCGGGGTCGAGCACGGGCGCGGTTCCGATATCTCCAGGTGGTCGGCATTATCCCGTGGCAAAAAATTGGTATTCCCTTGCACAAATAACATAGCGAGAATATGAGGCATGCATCCTCGGTCCAGGCTGCGATTGAAATGGGGATAGCCCGACTTAAGGTGTTCGGAGATTCCGCTTTGATTATCCTTCGATCGTTGGAAAGTGGAAGACGAGAGATGCTAAATTGCTACCCTACCATGAGTATCCCGGATGAATTGGTAGAGGAATTTGAGGATATCTCATTTGAGTATCCGTCCGGGACTCATAATCGATTCGCGATGCATTGGCTACCTTGTCTTCAATGTTACAAGTCGCCAATGGACTTGAGGTTGACCCACCGAAGATCGAGGTACTAAAAAAAACGGCATATTGTATGACCGTGATCAATGAACCCGATGGTAAGCCATGGTACCATGACATCAAGACTTATATTCAGAAGCGGGAGTTCCACCGAAAAAAGTACCGTATCCGACCAAAAGTACATAAGGAAGATGGCCTCGAAGTTCTTCTTGAATGGAGAGAATTTGTACAAGCGGTCATTTGATTCTGTCCTACTAAGATGCATTGACTCAACCGAGGCGATTCGTCGATGATGGAAGTACAAGAAGGGATCCGTGGTTCACACATGAACGGCCGCTTGTTAGCTAAGAAGATTATGAGGTTTGGTTATTATTGGCTCACACTCGAAAGAGATTGTATTCAACATGTCCGGAGCTGTCACAAATGTCAAATTCATGGTGACAAGATTAATGTCCCTCCAAATGAGTTGCATCAATTATCCGAACCATGGCCGTTTTCTATGTGGGGCATTGATGTTATCGGTCCTATCAACCCTAAAGCATCAAATGTGCATCGATTCATCTTGGTGGCGATTGACTATTTCTCTAAATGGATTGAAGCCGCATCCTATTTAGCGGTCACGGCACGAAATATCACGAAATTTATCCGCGGGATATCATTGCTCGATCTGATTCACACCCAGGCCATAATCACCGACAATGGCTCGAACTTAAACAACAAACTAATGGACGAATTGTTTAAGGAATTCAAGATCAAGCATCCGAACTCTTCCCCATATCGTCCCTCGATGAATGGAGCAAGAGAAGCCGCCAATAAGAATATTAAGAAAATTTTAGCGAAGACGGCTGAAAATTATCGCGATTGGCATGAGAGGTTGCCATTTGCACTTATGGCGTATCGGACCTCGATCCGGACATCTACTCGGGCAACCCCGTATTCTCTTGTATATGGAATGGAGGTCGTTCTACCAGTTGAAGTGGAAATTCCTTCATTACGTATACTGTCTCAAGCTAAGCCGACGGAAGCCGAATGGATCCAAAGAGAGCCAGCCAATTGAATCGATCGACGAAAAAAGACTTAAGGCTGTATGTCATGGCCGTGTTATCAGCAGAGAGTTGCTAAATCATTCAACAAAAAAGTTCGGCCTCGATATTTTCGGATCAATGACCCGGTCTTGAGAAAATTATTGCCAATAGTCCCACTCCCGAAGGGAAATTCGCTCCAAACTATGGTGGTCCATATATAGTAAAGAAGGTGCTCCCTAGTGATGCTTTGATTCCGGCCGAGATGGATGGTCGTGTCTTTACCAATCCAGTCAATTCCGACGTGTAAAGAAATATTATGCTTAATTCACTCGATGTTTTCATAATCGAGTTATAATATTAATACGGATTCACGAGTTGTTCACATTTGAGCATTCGTTTGTTTCCTCGCTACTAATCTTTCTTGAGAGATTGTTTCGAATGGGGAGCCTCTCCGGCCCAATTGAATTGACCATCGGAGCGTGAGATTTACATATTCGCAGAGTAAAAGGGGTTATCTTACGAAAAAATATGACGTACCAAGATGAAATGAGTAAAAACTTGCATTCATTTCATTCGTCGGAAAGCCTTACAAATAGATCAACGGGGTGGGAATGTAAAGCCAAACGAGCCCTAATGAGCATCACAAAGGAGTTTAACCGATTCTCCATACGGTTGATGCTCCGCCTACACCGATCGCTTCGAGAATCGAGATCCGCCAGCTTAAAGAGGAGGAGCTCACATTTCTCTTTGAGCTTGGCTACATTGTCCTCGTGATGCTCGGCAAGAAATTCCAGGTCATGGATCGGCATTCTCCCGCGGCTATATCCAGGGTCGGATCGTCCACCCTTTCTTCCAGCCATGTGCATTGAAATTTTAAAACAATATTGAGCGGATCGCGCTCGAAGATGGTCCGGGACATGGCCAAACACCCCACCAAGTTTCCCCTCTCACGAATCAGCAGGGGAGACTTGTTCATTACCGTAGTCGAGGGCCTTCTTATAATTGTCGGCTACAAGACCGGCCAACACCAAGCTGTCCGACCGATCTTGATAGCGTGCCTTCACAAGGTGGGCCAAAGTAACATCTTGATAAGCAACATGGTAAGCCTCCAGGAAGTTAGTAAAGAGGGTGGGGAAGATCCCGTATTCCTCCTCTAACTTGGTACCTTCAATGGAAGCGATGCCCATATCCCTAAACATAAAGACGAATCTCGGTTTCGGCCTCCGATGGTTGGCTATATAAGAGTAGCCCTGGCCTAGGAGATTATAAAGTTTCTCCCATTTAGCCAAAACTTCACCGAGAAGGCGTGTGCGGGAGGGGAAGCCATTGTTGTTGAAGCGGCTAA
The DNA here is from genome assembly GCA_021437795.1 of Rhodamnia rubescens. Classification (NCBI taxonomy): domain Eukaryota; kingdom Viridiplantae; phylum Streptophyta; class Magnoliopsida; order Myrtales; family Myrtaceae; genus Rhodamnia; species Rhodamnia rubescens. The sequence goes on along the minus strand of JAILYA010000002.1, from coordinate 4,108,522 downwards.
AAAAGAGTGGATGCAAAAGAGTGCTTAGAAGGTTGGAGATGAAGATATGAAAGCGATAATTGTCTCGGCGTTAAATCCTAATTTAAAGGGCAAGAAAAGCTATAGCAATAATTATTGTGGATGCCGAGTCAATTATCCGGGTAAAACTACGGAGACGTTTCATCCGTGAATCACGGATCTACCATCTCGAGCCTCATAAATCCGAAAAAGTTACAAAAAGATTTGAGGACCCCACCATGTTGAAAACTGAGTGGGAGACAAGCATACTTTTCGGAAAAAGACAGCAATTCTTGCAGAGCCACAGAGTGAAACTACAGGCGTTTCATCCGTGAATCACGGATCTACTATCTCGAGCCTCATCAATCCGAAAAAGTTACGAAAAGATTTGAGGACGCCACCATGTTGAAAACTGAGTGGGAGACAAGCATACTTTTCGGGAAAAAGACAACAATTCTTGCAGAGCCACGGGTGAAACTACGGGCTTTCGTCCGTGAGTCACGGATCTACCATCTCAAGCCTCACAAATCCGAAAAAGTTACGAAAAGAATTGAGGACCCCACCATGTTGAAAACTCGAGTGGGAGACAAGCATACTTTTCGGGAAAAAAAGACAGCAATTCTTGCGAGCCACGGGTGAAACTACGGGCGTTTCATCCGTGAATCACGGATCTACCATCTCGAGCCTTATCAATCCGAAAAAGTTACGAAAAGATTTGAGGACGCCACCATGTTGAAAACTTAGTGGGAGACAAGCATACTTTTCGAGAAAAAAGACAAAGAATTCTTGCAGAGCCACGGGTGAAACTACGGGCGTTTCGTCCGTGAGTCACGGATCTACCATCTCAAGCCTCACAAATCCGAAAAAGTTACGAAAAGAATTGAGGACCCCACCATGTTGAAAACTTAGTGGGAGACAAGCATACTTTTCGAGAGAAAAAACAGCAATTCTTACAGAGCCACGTTAGTTACTCGGGTGAAACTACGGGCGTTTCGTTCGTTGGATCCTCGGATCTATCGTCAATCCGTGATCTCGAGCCTCACAAATTCGAAAAGTTACGAAAGGAGTTGGAGTTCCACCATGTTGAAAACCGAGTGGGAGACAAGCATGGTTATCAAGAAAAGAAAATCGGTGCGAATGGATTCGGGGTCCCATCACGTTGAAAAAAATAAGACAAGGCGGGAAACACGAAATCTTGGGAAAAACGTCGGTTTAGTGATTTTCATCCGCGTTTAAAGGGAGGCTTTGGAACATACCCGATTACTCGAAAGAATTTGGAGAGAGTAAGCATACATCGGAGAATAGAGTGAACAAAAGGCGGTAAGAGGTATTTCAATCCAACATGTTTAGAGGCCATCAGCACTTACCGGAGGCAACCAACCTAGACATCCCCGAAAGCGAATTGCTGGATTTCGAGATCGGATCCAACGCCGAAGCCGTAAAACCCAACTCTCTTGGCAGTGAAATTCAAGATCTCGACAAAGAACAATGGCAATGGCGGCAAATCCAACCCCGAAAAAGAAAATATCAAATCAAAGTGCTCGAAGCTGCCTTCAAGGAGTGCTCTTACGTGAATAGGAGACGCAAAATGAATTGAGCCGGATGATAGGAATGGAGCCCTTGAAGGTCAAGTTTTGGTTTCAAAATAAGAGGACCCGATTGAAGGTTAAAAATGAAAGTCATGAACTTACATTTCGAGGGAAGAAAGTGAAAAGCTTCGAGCGGAGAACAAGAGGTATAGGGATGCTATCAACACCGCCTTTGCCATGTACGTAGCGGCCCCATCTCCTTTGGTGACATGTCCCTCGATGAGCCACATCCGAGCATTGAAAATGCTCATTCACCAGTCATCCCCTAGAGCAAGTTCTCGTACAATCCGATTTCGTTGGAGATACATCCTAGAAAGTCGGTCTTGCAAAGGCGTAACCGATGCCCTTCGAGGGAAGAGACATGCATCACTACAATTGGAGTTTCCTTGATGTCACAACAGCCAATTCAACACCGATGGAACTCCGAATGGGTAGCCTACATGAAGCTTTAGTTTTTTATTATATGGGCTCTCAAAATATCGCTTTTTCGAGCATTACTAGCCAGCCCTTACGAATCCTCAAGAGAAGTAGTGACATGTATGAATGAATGTACTGTTTGTTACAAAATCCCCATGTGAGACATTCTTCTTTTAACGCCTAGAGTTAATCCAGGGGCAAAGAAACAGATCTATCCACGAACATCATCATGCTTAAATGCGTGAATTCCTCGCGATTTGACTAAGCATTGAAAGCCTTCACGTAAGTAAATGCGAAAAGATTTGAGAAGGCAAATAACTGCCTCGTTTGTAGGAGAAAGCGAAATGATTTGAGGAGGACAAATAACGCCTCGTCCGTAGGAGGAACCGAAAAGATTTGAGGAGGGAAATAACGCCTCGTTCGTAGAGAAAGTAAAAAGATTTGAGAGCTCCTCCATATCGAAAAAGTAAAAAAACGACGGATTGAGTGAGGGGTAAGAGTTATTACGAAATGGATCCAAGGCACTAAGACCGAAAAGGACAGAAAAGCTGTCTGCGAGACTAACAGTCGAAAAAAGTTTATAAAGAACTTGAAGTCTCCATGCACCTCCGAACTCGCCTTTGGGATTTTCCGGCAATTTATTTTTGCAAGTCCAAAGAACATCTAAAGCCCAATCTCTAGTCGAAACACCCATTTTTCGGTCTACATATGGAAGGTTTTGAAAGGAAAATAAGTATGCGTTCATTTCAAAGCGGAAGTATGGGAAGCTTCCTATCCCGAGGATTTGCGAGTCATGGCCATTGATAGCAACCCCGTTTCCCTCTCGATCCTCGTTGCCATGCTGAGAAAGTGCATGTACAGGGTTTCACTTATGTGAAAGCAACGGAAGCCTTAGAGAAGCCGAGGCAATACAAATATGATTTCGACATCGTCGTCACGGCCATGGTAGGGATCGATATGGACCGGTCTCGGCCTCTTAAAGATCATTGATTCCGAGTTGAATATACCGGTCATCATAACATCAGCAAGTGATGATCAACAGTAAGTAACGAAGGCCATATTGCATGGTGCTCGAGACATCCTAAAGAAGCCGTGCAACGTTCAAATGCTCCAAAACATTTGGCAACATGCTGTAAGGAAGCAATTACTCGAACAAAAGAACTATGGCCAAACTTACTAATACGATTTTGTCGGAAAGAAAAGGCCCTTTTGGTCCGCCGAGCTTCATTCTATATTCATCGAGGCGGTTTGAGCTAGGAATCAATTCAAGCACGATCAATGGCTGTACTCAAAATGATGAATATAGACGGACTCACCCTACGAAGTGTCACAAATCACCTTCACGATTTAGAGATAAGTCGAAGAAGCACGATGTAGCTTGGAACCAAGGCGACCGGAGCAAAGTTGATTGGAAGATTAATCCCAGGAAAACCTACGGAGCAAAAAGTACCCGACCACTTCCCAATCAAGAATACTTGGCCATACCGACCTTCCGCTGGTGGTTCTAGCAAGAGACCAGGTTGATCATCCCTACGAGTTCCCGAGTGACGGCGGAGGCTCAAGCTCAAGGAGTCGATCGCTCACGGCGAAAACAAAGTGGGAAATCCGTCGCCGAGTGTTAAAAAGTAACAATGCCCAATTCGAGTATCAATTGCTCGAAAAATCGAAGATTACTTTGATGATGAACTCACCGCCTTCATCGCCCGGTTCGGAGCTGATGGACCTCCGAGTTGTGATCCAAAGCAAGTGATTATGGATCCTCAAACAACGATCGTTGGTGTATGATCCAAGACAAAATCAGCCGATCATTGGAATGGCCAACAAAAGAGGTGGAACCAATCTCGCATGAATACTCCTTTAATTCCTTGTATAGTTCCCCTGCGTGGGATATTTTTTACTTTCTAGTCATGCAGAGTTAAAGGGCGAATTTTCTCCTCTTTTATCAAATGCGTAAGTTCCTTATTAAGCTAGGCCCGGAGCAAATCAATTTGAGGACGATGCCCCGAACGCCCATAAAGAGAGATTCCGAATAGCCTTACTTGGGAGAATGCAAGTAAAACACCAAGCGGGCTCAAAGATCGGTAACTCCGTATCGTCCCAATTGGCTCTCGATCGTTTCAAACTCTAAGTTAAGCTTATTTTATTTTCCACAAGAGATTGCCAACCGCTTTGAGAACAATATAACAAAAGCGAACCACACGTGGGCGCCAACAACACCGCAGATATAGTGGTTGGGGGAATGACAGTGGTCCGAGGCGTCCCGGGGTCGATCCCGGGATTTGGCATCAAGGTACAAAAATTAATAAAAACTTTTTCTTTCGCAAGATCGAAACTCAGCCCAGGCGGTTATAGAACCCGGAGAGATAACATCCCGGACATACAATCCGATTCGAGATGAATCGATCTTTTCAATTCAAAGTTCGCGAGGAATACGTACATGGGTAAAGTGGTATCGTTTCAACTCTTTTAGAACATGAGGACATACATTGATGCTTTCCCTTTTGATTTTTACAGGGGGTCACTACTCGTCCAAACAGAGAAGTATCCCTTCTCCCCGAAAAATTAATGAAATGAGAAATTCTTGGAGCCTTTGACAATCTCATGTCTCAGAAGCGGACAATGAAGTTTTGCAACGCATTTGCATGAACAGGGGCAACTCACGATCCACGCCTCTAAGAAATTTTTTATGTACTTGCGAATTTTGTCCGCCATAATGAAAAGTTGCTGCATAGTTTGCGCATGATTGTTCCTCATGTTTAATTTACCAACTCGAATAAGGAACATGAACTACATAAGATACATCGAATGTACAGAAGGGGGCATGACGGGATGATGAAAGGCGATTCTTTCCCAAACACGTCCAATTTTTTCATGCGAGATGAACAGTGGCAAAATTCCGCATTCGCCGAGGTAAAAAGTTTTCTCGCGAAAGGTACGATAACCGAAGTGATGGAGGCATTCATTTCTCTACCCTAAACACTGCAAGTTATCCGTTGATCAACCCATTTGAGCGGAGATTTCACTTCCACAACCCTATCAAGAACCACCCCACATTGGGGCAAAACAGAGGTAATTCCATCAGCATCACGAGACAAATGGTTAGAAATCTTCTTGCTTGGACTAACATCAATTTTCGGGTGGTTCTTTGCATTGTACTTGCGCTTTAATTCAAGTGCCTTAGGGTGACGAAGAGCATTTCTTTTTCTATCTCACACATCTATATCCATTTGCACAACCCATTTGAGCACTGCAAATTCGTTTCTAAAAGCCCTCATTGGTGATCATTGTTGTCCCAAAGAAAATATGTCCCATCTTTGAGTAGAAGGACCCGAAAAGCTGGATCCATAGAAAAACTCCCAATGAACTCATCAAGATACAATCGTAAAAGAGAGTTGGGAGTATATAAAAAAAAAGGAGAAGAAAGAGGAAAGGCTGATTCCACAAAAAATTTCTAGGCATTTAAAAAGCAAAGTGCCTATCAAAAACAAGGCCAATGCCATTTCAATTCATTGTTCATTTGTAGAATATTTCGAACTTAAATGCACAATTTTTCTAAAAAGGGTTGAGAGAAAAATCTCCATGAAGTATCAAATTGCAAATGCAATCTTCGGTCATACCATCCTCGAGCAATGATGGTATCCTAGAAGGCCACGATCGGTGACAAGATTGTAATGATCACCAACATCAAGCTCATTCTCAAACATCTTCGAGCCAAAACGAACCCTTTCGTTTCTTAGTCCCCAAATCATTACCTCCATTACAACCCTTTAAAAGCCTTTTCCGACTATGGCACTTGAATTAATGTGGAGTTCAATGATTTTAAGCATCACTCGAAGAAGTTCGAGCAAGATTACTTCTCTTTCATTTTTGCGGGGTTCTTGACTTGTAAACCCGAGAGATGACGAAGAAATTCATTTCAAGCGCCTTGACTCAACTAGAGTCCCCTTTGTAAACCTTTGACCTAGCCCTCATTACGGTCCTAATCAAGACCTCCCGAGATCGGCTCGGTCGTATCAATTGCGAGATTACTCGGATCCTTATCGAGTGCGATGATGGAAAGATTGAGTGATTTCTTTTGAATCCTCGCAGACAGGATAAATAACTTTTCTTGAGAGTGAGAGAAAACCATTTCGGATTGAAGTCCCCCATTCAGCTCACATTCGAGGTATTCATAATGTGAGAACATCTCCGGACAGGCTTGGTAATGCAAACTTGATAGAATGGTTATGCATAAACCATAGTATGAGTGATTGCATTATGCACATGTTGAATATGTTTGCGCATGTTACCTCGGACATTCTATGATGGGTAATACATTCCGGATGTTCGATGTCCCTCCCAAGGTCTCGAAATTCATCCAAAGATTATTGAATGAGCAAGTTCTCCTGGCAAATGCCTACCATGTACGATACGAGCGATCTGTTTCGTTCTTTGATTAATCGTTCGGAGAACCCGGGTAAGTTTTCCGAACCCATTTTCAAATTAACAACTCCTCCGATGATAGTTGTTACGATTCAATCCGGCAATATGCCTCTCCTGTCAGTCGTGTGAGACATATGCACTGGCGATCTTGACATCTTATCAAATCATGACGACGTAGCTCTTATGATTTCCGTCTCGAATCACGAAGACATATGCACTGGTGATCTTGACCTTTAGTCGGCTCATAATGACATAGCTCTTATGATTCTCGGCTCCTTTATCAAATCACGAAGACATAAGCACCCGTGATTTTGATCCAAATCAAATCATAACGACGTAGCTCTTAAGATTTTGGTTCCCCTTTGTCGATCACGAAGACATATGCACCTTGGTGATCTTGACCTTTAGTCGGCTCATAATGACATAGCTCTTATGATTCTCGGCTCCTTTATCAAATCACGAAGACATAAGCACCCGTGATTTTGATCCAAACCAAATCATAACGACGTAGCTCTTAAGATTTCGGTTCCCCTTTGTCGAATCGTGAAGACATATGCACTGGCGATTTCGACATTTAATCAACTCACAACGACGTAGCTCTTGTGAACTTGATTCTACTTCTTTCGACTCACAACGACGTAGCTCTTGTGATCTAGAAGGATACACATATCTTGCGCCTGTCTCGCATTAGGGAGAAGTCTCGATAACGGATAGGCCAAATACCTTAAGGTCCTCGTGTTTGCAAGAAACTTGGAAATTAAGGGAATCGCCAGCTTATGAGGTATTTGGTAAAACAGGTATTCTCGTATGCGATCCATGTGTAGGTTTCTCTAACATGGAAAAGAGAAATTATGACACATGTTATTTACTGATCTTGCATATCATGCATCACTTCATTACATAAAAAAATGGGACTAAAACTCCCGCCAAAAAGTTCATCCATCATTTGCACTATCAAAATTTAGGGTTCAATTTTGTCTTTGAGCGGAACCTCTCCGAGCCTCCACTCAAAGAGGGGCAATTGTTGACGCCTAAATTTTGACTAATATATATTTTGCATAAAAATTAGAACTAATTTTAGTTCTAAACAAAAATCATCACATATTCATTTAGCATTGGCATATAATTTGAGCTTAATTTAACAGGCATCTGGACTAGGCATGGGATGAAAAAATGCACCGAGAAGATTCGGGCTTGAAAGAAATATTTTCTCATGGATTGTATTGCAAATACTCGGATCTTCAGGGATTGTATTGCAAATACTCAAAACTTCGAGGGATTGCAAATACTTGAAACTTCGGGGATCGCATTGCAAATACCAAAAGAAGATGGGGAAAGGAAGATGGTGAAAGGAAGATGAAGAAGAGAAGATGAAAATGGAAAATGAAGAAAGGAAGATGAAGATGAAGAAGAGAAGATGAAAATGGAAGATGGAGAAACGAAGGTGGAGAAGAGAAGATGAAGATGAAGAAGAGAAGATGAGGATGGAGAAAAGAAGATGAAAATGGAAGGTGGGGAAATGAAGACGAAGAAAAAAAGATGAAGATGAAGAAAGGAAGATAAAAATGGAAGGTGAGGAAATGAAGATGAAGAATGAAGGATGAAGAATTTTGCCTATAAAAGATGGAGTTTTTTACGGGGAGGAGGGAGAATGGAGAGAGTTTTTTGGGTGAAAGAGAATTGAGAGAGTTTTTTAGAGGAATTCTTTAGAGAGGAAAAAGAAAATTCTTGAGAAAAAATTTGGAGAGAGTTTTGAGAGGGCTTGAGTGTTTTGAAGCTCGGTGCTACCATTGCCAATTTCTGCACCCATCAACACAAGCCACAAGTTCATCACCATCGTTCAAGCTCGCCAGCGGAAAAGAAAGTTAAGTGATTCCCTAACTTTCTTTAATTTCGAATACAAATTAGCTCGAGATTTTCTACACTGATTTTTTCTCTCTACGTTTTTATGTTAAATAACAGCTACATATCAACGATGAGACATCAATGGTACAAGAATAGAAGGAGAGCAAAAGGGAAAAAATATCAACGCCCGTATTGCGGTCTCATGAAATTCTAGCGATATGAGAAAGAAGCGTGAAGGAGAGATAGGACCAAGAGATTTCTCGGTCTAACGAGTCACCAAATCGGCCCAATGGTCAAGACAAGCTCGAAGCACGAGTTTGGTGCACGAGTTCAAATTGGGGAGTAACCTTGAACCTATTTCATCCTAATTTCATGTAATTTCTTTATTTCAAAAAATGTCATGGAAAGAAAAATCCAAAAAAATTGATTCTTTGATCTTCAAGTAGAATTCATCAAATTTGTCAAATCCATTATTTGTTTCATGAATTTTAAGGTACCGAAAGGGCATTAGTTGTAATTAATGTAACCAAGTCCCGGACTCTTAATCTCCGGTTCGCAGAAATAAGATAGTTTTCTCCCGCTATTTTATTTAGGTTTCTAATCGACCTACCGAAAATGATTAGTGGCGACTCCAAATTCAAATCACATTGCATGTTAATCATTCGAACCTTAAGTTGCGATTTGGTATGGACTTGGGAGAGTCCGAGTTAGGTTAGTTAATTAATTAACCCGATAATCCATTAGCCCGAAAAAGATGACTTGTTTATTTATTTTTTAGGTCGCGACATCGGTGTTGTTTAATTCTAGGTTTTCATGGGTCTAATATGATAATGTCTGAGCATGATCACAATGAACATACTACAGTGCCTAACTAGGGACAAGATTCAAGACACGAAAGCTTCTTTTATCACTGTAATATCACAAAATATAAGACTATATGAGACCTTTATGACATACATATTGGATCTCAAGATTTGTTCACAAGATAATCAGCAAGAATTCCTCAAAACTCGGGTTTCTAACTCGTGCTTTTTGCTCGTCCTCACCCCTCAAAAAACGAGTTCGAAATCGGGTTCGTCGTAAACGTGATCGAGAACACATGATTATCTCCTCCTTTGAAATAAACTTAGAAATTTGATAAAAACGTTGCCAACAATTAAGCAGTGTGATTTAATATTCGAGCATTATAATATTCTTCCTTGTGGGTAGGCTAGACTTTGACCTTAAGACTAAGACGTGGAAATACAAGGCAGTGGGCTTTGGTGTTCTATACGTAACAACTGCGCTTGTGCTTCCACTTGGAGGATTGTGATTCGTGAAGAGACTTCTTCGAGAGACTAGAGAAGACTTCGCAACACCCAAAAGCCTCTATAAAAGTAGAAACGACGGTACGGAGAAAAGCCCTAATCTGGTCCAAGAACCCTACGCCCACAAGTTCCAAAATGATCGTGGCCCGCTGTATAGCGTATGGTGTCCCCGCCATTCTCGGCCTCCTCATGGTCATCTTCCTGGCCATACCCGCCCTGATGCCGCCGGAGTTCCAGATCGACCCGACCTCTTCCCTTTCGTCCCTCAACATCTCCACCTCCCACGTCTCTGCCCGATGGAACATCGCTCTCTCTGTCGAGAACCCCAGCAAGCTCATCGCCGTCAAGTACACTCGCGCGAAGCTCCTCTTGACATTCCAAGGCCAACTCAGGCTCTCTCCTCCCTTCCCCATCCCCACATTCACTCAGGGCCCCGGCAACGCGACCACGGTCCGAGCGGAGGCTCTATCGAAGCTGGCCATCATCAACGACTGGCGCGTGAAGGTGCTGGTGCGCACGTTGAGAGGCGGGGCGGTGACCGTGGACGTGGTGGCCAAAGCCAAGCGGAGACTGCACATGGGTCCATTGTGGGTGCCCGTGTTCGACCTGTACGTCTCGTGCATGGGCTTGACCTTCCAGGCTCCGACCAAGGGTGAAGGTGGCGGCGATTGGCTGATCCTCAGGGGCGCCCTGAACTGCATACCCGACACCTTCACTTTACTCTAGTAAGAAAAGCAACACTGCTTTATTAGAACAGAAATAGGTCGTTTGAACCCTAATATATATATATATATATATATATATGTATTTATACTAGCAGGATGCTCTTTCTGAAGATGAGATGATGTGGATCCGTTCACCAGATGATGCTCTTGTTTTTCTCTCTCCAAAACCCTCTTTGATACTTTCCATTTAGATACAGATCCCCCTAAGCCTTTCATACCCACTTCTGGAGTCAGATCCAGTGCGTATATCTTGATATTTCCCTGATCTCACCTCAAAATTCAAGATCTATTGATAGTATGTGAATTTTAAGGTTTTATGTTCGCACTTTTATACACCAGATCTCTGCTGATCCTTTTATCTTTCTGCTACTCTCCGTATTGTAAACTTTCGGTTCATTTCGGTAAAGAAATACTTTCTCATATCTAGTGCATACTCACAATCGGCAGGTTCTACCGCCTGTGGTTGATTTATCTTTTCATATATGCATTTACATTTCTATATTTACTTTCCTATTACTTAATTTACATACCCCACAATCGATCGGTTCTACAGCTTGTGGTTGGTCATCCTTTTATTTACTGTCTTACCGTTTTACCCTTTTCTGTTCCCCTTTCATACATTTACATAATATTCATACTTTTATGCTTGGAGTCTTGATTTCTTTTCACCTTATATATTTGTAAACAAATATTTATAATCATAACCTGCATAGATCTAATGCAATTTACAATAGAACTTACATACAATTGGATTGATTATTTTGATTATTATTTGGATGTAGGAGTAACCGAACTCCTTCATAGTTACTTTAATAATCAATAGTTATTACTCTATCTAATTTCCGACACCAAGATCATGTGTGCTTATGGCATCGAGTCATAGGAGGAGAGAAATAGTTGTTCTTTTTGGAAATATGGGGGTTGCCTGTGGCCTAATAACCATCTCACTTGAAATCCCTTTTGTATTTAAAGGAGAATGAGACAATACCTCTTCCGGTATCAAAAGTTCCGCATCGAAAGACTTTTGTAAGTCTTTGAGGATATTTTTGAGGAGTATGGAAGCCAACTGAGTTATCAATATAGAAGTGGAGGGTTGTTTTGGGAATATCAAAGGTCTTGGTTGTTACGGAGACTGTCTTTGCTTGAAGCCGGCTCCTACTAGGGGTGAGATTTTCCTGGGTTATGAAAGTATCTGCTTTGGCAACTGCCTTGCCTTTATCTTTTTGGGAGGCATGGTGTTTTTCCCTGTAGAAATTCACATGCAAGAACATCTAGAAATGAATTTGAAACACCATTTATGAATTCAATATCAAAATCAAACACAAAAAGTATGGCTTGCCATCTAGCAAAAATATGTTTTGATGCTATGTTTAAAACATTCTTTTGCAAAATATCTTTGGTAGATTTGCAATCTATTCGCAGTAAGAATTTTTTATTTAACAAATCTACTTGAAATTTTGATATTGAAAGTACTATTGCAAGAATTTGTTTTTTGATAGTAGAGTAGTTTTGTTGGATTTCATTCCAATGTTTGGAAATGAATTGAACAACTTGCTCCCAATCATTTTTCCTTTGTTTAAGAATTCCTCCATATCCTAGCTTGAAAGCATATGTTTCAACAATTTTGAAAGCGAAGTATCGCCTAAGTGTAAGAAAGGAATTTCCTTAACAATGGATTTTATTTTTCTTACAGTATCGGTATGGAGATTAGTCCAAGGGATGGGATTTTTCTTTAACCTTTGGTGTAAGGGTTTGCAGATAATATTGATATTAGGTATGAAATCAATCACATAATTGAGACTTCCCAAAAATCTTTGCAATTGAGTTTTATCTTTCAATTCATCCCGGGAACCTATCTCAAAAACCGAATCGATCTTTCAATTGGAACTATTGTTCCCTAGTGTATGTGATGACCTAAAAATCTTATCTTTGTTTGAAATAGCAATATCTTTGTTCACCAATGAAGTTGATGATAGCTTAGAGAAGCGAGTGTTACTACAACTTTTCTCTGTTTCTCTCTCTGTCTCTCACGGTAGTCTCGATCCCGCCTAATTATCTTGATCTGTTTATCTTAGTGATGACAGCAACTTTTAATCCTCACGGTCATGTGTTTTTAATGTTCTCTTTTCAGGTTCTGTAGACTGGATCCTACTATGTTGGCCATCAAGGGGAGGTTATTTTCGACAAATGCTTCCAAGTCTTGAGGACTCGTCTGAGTTACTGCCCAAGAGATAGTTTGTCTTTTGTGAATTAAGATAAGAACTAGCGGTATCTCTTTTCTTATTTACCAGCTCGCTGAATCCACTTCTTGATGATATATACTTTCGTAGATGCTCAGACAATTTTCACTGTGAAATTATGTGGGGCCACCGCTAACTGCTCTTAAAAAATAAATATTTCATTGGGTAGGTAAATAGGGATCCGGAAAGGCGATATCATGTGAGATTTTGTAAGACTACTGCCAATTGTTACAAAACTTAAACCGTTAGATGAAGGCATGGTTTGATATTTAATTACTTCAACATTCGCAACGTTCCACATGCATAAGTGATGAACGCTACCCAGAAGAACTCTGATCATTAGCATTAGTAATGGCTGCATCTCGATGGATTATCGCCCTAGTAGCTCAGGCCAAGTTCCCAGTAGCCATACAAGAAAGTCCCTCCCATGTAATCCCATAATAGCACGCGGCCCAAAAGTGTTGACAGGAAATGATGATTGACACCTGCAAATGACACGAAGTGTGAAAGATGGCAAAGACTTAAACATCATCTGTGGAACATCATTTTGATCCAATCTATGAATCGTACAAGTTGACCATTAAGTTGAAGTATATTATAGTTGGAGGAGAAAAAAAATGAAATATTGAAGAGACAAATTGGTACGTAAGTTTCTCTGACTCATGCAGTTTTAATGAAACAAGAAGGCTCTAACACATATGATTATTCCATATCAATCTCGTCATGAGTTCACAGAGTTCTTGAATGTACCAACCATTTTTGGGTACACCCATGTACTATATATTCCAAGATTTCACACCTCAAGAAAGGTTATTTCGGAGACTCTTCAACTTACGTGACACTTTTGACCAAAAAAAAACTTACGTGACACGAACGAAATATGTCATATGCAGCTTTGAGTCAAAAGTATGATTCGTACGGTAGTCACCGTTCCAAATAAAAAAAAAGAAAGGAAAAAAGGAGAAAGGGAAAAAAAACACATAAAAAAAAAAAAATTGAAAAAATATTAAAATATTTTATAAAAAAATAATCCATGTCAACGCCGGTGGTGTCACGTAGGGCAATCAGTGTCCACATCATCAATTTCTAATCAATAGGACTGAATTGGCGGATGAAAAGATTAAATATGAATCGGCAAACTTAAAAGGTTTAAGAATGAATTGGCAAAAATGTAAAAGGTTTAGGGTTTTTTGACAATTTTCCTAAAAATCTTAAGTTAGTTGCTTAAATCTTTCGCTAGAGAGGGAGAGAGATAGAGTTTATGAGCATTATTTAAGCATCGACCTTGTTAATGTTCCTTCTTTTCTTTTTTTTTCTTTTTTTTTTTGGTTAAAATGTTCCTTCTTTTCTTTTTGTACCATGCTAATTCAAGAGACATAGGGTAGTGTCACCAGCGATATTTAATATTAGGTTAATACCATGAAAAAACCCTAAATTGATACATTTGTGATAAATTCATCACAAACTACTTTTTTGACCAATAAAAACCCCAAAACAAATTTAGATGTTAATTTCCTTTAGATTTTACCGTCAAATTGCTAAGTCGGATAATACGTGACAATGACGAGTATACCGGTTTAAAGTTTTTACTCTCTATTTGTCACAGAAGCACCCGTTTAGCTTTTTCCGTAGTATTACCCAATTTAATGGACGAAAGGGTAAATTTGTCACATGCTTATCAATTTGAGATTTTGGTGGTAAAAAAAAAATTTTGGAGTAAATTTGTCACAAGTATATTAGATTTTCAGTGATCAAAAAAATTACTTCGAGAGGAAAATTTGTGACCAAATACCGGTTTAGAGTTTTTCATGACATTGACCATTTTAACATATGACGCCTAGGCACAATAATATGCAATTTTGACGCCATTTCAACAACCAAAAAGCTACTCACCGAAGCTTGAGAACATCATGTGCAAACGCAAGGAAAGTCCAATCATGATGATTAAAAAGCTATGGAAATCGGTTCCACCATTCAAAGATCGTTCGTTATTGATGAAGTCTTTCTTTAGAATAGAGACTTTTTTCGTATTATTTTTCTCGTAATAAGAGAGACGCATTTGGGGCTTTCTAACCGACAAGTAAGTTTTTTCGGCGTTCCTTACACCCCTAATTGACAATCATGTCTTTTTATTTCCTTAATGGCGGGGAATAAAAAGCTTTAGCAAATCACGTACAAAGGCGAGGAAAGTCCAATCATGATGAATAAAAAACTATGGAAATTGGTTCCACCACTCAAGTTCGTTAATGAAGTCTTTCTTTAGAATCGACTTTTTTTTTTCAAATTATTTTTCTCGCAATAAGAGAGACACGTTTGGGGCTTTCTTACCTATAAGTATAAGTTTCTTTGGCGTTCCTTGCACCCCCTAATTGGCGATCTTTTTATTTCCTTAATGAACGGGAAATACCCTCTTAATTGTTTCACATATAAGGGATCTCGAGATTCGGACGAGATGTCGAATGAAGTAGTTTAAGAACTTATTTAGATCCGTAACAAAGTTTTTCTTTAAAATGTAGACATTTTTTTTCTTTTTCTCACAATAAGAGAGACGCGCTTGGGGACTTTCTTACTAACAATCATAAGTTTCTTCGGCGTTCCTTATTTTAAGGATGTCCGCAATTGTCAATCATATCTTTTCCTCCATTGATGAAGGAAATACTCACTTAATTATTTTACATTTAAAAGATCTCAAGATACGAACGTCCGCAATTGTCAATCATATCTTTTCCTCCCTTGACGAAGGGAAATACTCACTTAATTATTTTACATTTAAAAGATCCCAAGATACGAACGACGCCCTGCATGAAATAGTTTAAAGACTTACTTAGGTCCACAATGATGTCTTTCTTCAGAATAGAGACTTTTTTTTGTCTTTTTCTCACAATAAGACAGGCGCGTTTAGGGGCTTTTTTTGACGGACAAGCATAAGTGTCGTAGGCGGGTGTCTCTTCAGGAAGTACATAGTTTTCTTGTTCACACGAGAGTCAGAAGCACAAAACAACAAAATAATAATAACAACAATAAGAGAATCCAAAGAAAAAGAGGATGAAGACCATCCCCTGTTTACAATGCCATCATCTTGCTTGACGTATATTCCCACATCAGTCAAAATTGTAACTCCATCATTAACTTTAGTGGACAAAAATAAGCAGTGAAATGACGTGTTGCCAATTCATGGTCATAACTACTCCAATTCGTTATATTCTTTCTAATAACTATTCAAGCAGGTCCCTTAAACGGAAAACACTCATTTCGCCATTCCGGCCTCACATAAGATCACCAACGAAGAACAGCCAACAATTTGACCACACTTCGCTTCCAAAGGAGCGGCTATTCCAGACTTACACCCATCCACTTAAACAGAAGACACTCATTTCGCCACTCCGGGCTCACAGAGGTGGTGAAAAAAATGTGGACTCTGATGAGAAAAAAGCCATCGAACGGGCTGCAGTATCTACTAATACCGGTAGATGTCATTGTGTAAGAATGATGAGTTTGAAGGTTTTCTCACCGACAATGCAAGCACTAGCAGACCCCTATTACCTTGATGCTACATGCTAGTTACTTTCCAGAGAGCATTCGGCTCCATCTTCTGTATGCAATCCCCTACCCACTGATGGCCCGTGCCAAGACTTTCCATTTGAGGTGGTCTCCAGATGGTCGTCGACAATGACGTATTTCAACTCGTTCCTCTCGTGTTGCACCCTCCCGGTGATCTCCAAGCATAGTCCGCTCTTGACACTCTTGTTCGGCACTTTAGCCTTATCCGGCTTCTTCATCGGGCCTGGATCTATAAAAATTGGTTGAATCCTAAGGGTTGGGTTTGGTTTTATTCTGTTCACTTCCCTTTCGTCCGGAGGCTTTAATATGCTGCTCCTTGATTCCATTTCTGAAACTTCATCTTCATTAAAGAGGACCTGCACCCATTCCACATCATGCTAGCTTAATTATAATATCAGAAACTACTAATTAGAATTGAACATCCGCGAATGATACTATTAGCAGTTAAAAGAACATATAGGAAGCTTCACTCTGCTCATTGCAAAGGAAAGATCATTGGTTTTGCTTTCATTGAGAACAGCTAATTTTCAGGGAACTTGAGATGCATTGCTAACCTTGCCATCAGAACTAATCATTCACCAATTCCAGGTGTTAACCATCAAGACGAAAAGCCACAAAAATGTGACGCTGCCGTTCTAAATCCTAAAGCAGAGTATAATAATCTGAAGGGCTCTTACAATATGTTTGTGCTGCTATGGAACTAGAACAGAATGTCAATCTGAATGGCGTATGCATAGCAAAATCAGAATGTCAAGATTTAAGTCATGTAAATTAGACATTCATTAAAATTCCTACAAAGAATGTACTCACCTTGCGACCAACCAAGTCAAACGTCATGACCACTTTGCTTCGTTTGGCCCGCTCAGCTTCCTCGATCTCCTCTTTCTTCTTTATCAAGAGCTCCTTCTCCTGTGAGGATCAGCACATTTCAAAAACGGCCTCAAGTAGGGAAGTAAATATCTTAACTCATCAAGATTCCTAAAGATGAAAATACCTCCTTTGATAACCAGCTGTTGCCCTCGATTTCGTAATAGTCGCTTTGGTCATCGATAACTGTTGTACGTGCTGCAGAGTTCCTATCGTAATCCACAAGTCTCTTGGCATAAGCATCTGCAGCAACTTCAGCTTCTGTGAGGACCGGCACAGTTTGGTCAAGACCGGCATACTGGCTTCCTTCCTTCAAAACAAGGGCACCACAAAATTGACACGGCCCCTCTCCCTCCTGCTCGCAAACAATCTTGCCACAGGACAAGCAATTGCTGACCAACCTGTGCATGCGGGCTTGGCATGAACAGGGCTTACCCTGCTGGAACACAATGGAACCTTTGGCTGCCTCAGCGAGCGACACAACCTTCCCAGATTTCTTTTTCCGAGAATTACTTTGATTTGCAGGTTTTGACTCATTGGTTCTGGTCACTGCCGCCTTTTCTTGACTACTTGAGCCAGCTGCCTCTTTAGATGCTCTGGGGGGTTTCTTGGTACCGGGGATGGAAACTTCAGCTGAGGGCGGTTTGACATAGGCATGTAATTTCGAGGACGAAACATCAGAAACGCTGCTGCTGCCGCTGCTGGGATCTGAATAGCCTCTTTGCCGCAGATATTCATCGATCACGCCTTTCCCCACTTCTTGCCCGATAATGTTCTGAGCAGAACACAAAGTTGAAACCAATTTACCGCCAATTAAGTTGTCTGCTCATAAGGAATTTATTCTATATGCTTGAAGAACAAATCCTTCATAACTAATCGTCAATCCACCGTAACATACCCAATCTCTTCCCACAAATGAAACAAGAAGCCCAAGATTTATGAAGAGGTTTTCAGATGAAAAGCGAGATTTGTTAGGACGATGCTCCATCTTCTCTACCCATAAAAAATTCGATGCAGAAATCAAAAAGCGAGAATCCCAATTCAAAGTGACATCGCACCATCGCGAGTAACCGAAAAAAGACGCAGAAAACGCAAGAAAGACGAGAGATTTACGTCGAGGTACTCCTTGGCGTCGGAGGGTTGAGCGAGGTCGCAATAGGAGACAAGACCCGAGATCACTTCCATGTCCAAGTCCAGACCCGAGTCCGCTCGCTTGCAGAGATCCAACAGAGCCTTCTCCAACCATTGCCCAGGCGACTCCATCGCTCTGCAATTTCAAAGATGATCAGAGTGGGCTTTGCAGAAGGTAACGGCGCTTCCTTTTTCACTTGGTTCACGGAAGTTGGAAGGGCGAGCGAAGGACCGCTCCGTGCGACGTCGTTGGATGAAATTTGATGAAGTTTTTTTTTTTTTTACGACCCCAAAAAAAATGTGGTCGAAGATTCGCATGTCCATAAAAAAATATCACTCTTTCTGAAAGTTTGAATATAAATATTACGAGATTAATGCAACGGAAAAAATTATTAAACTTTATCTAGTTGCTTAACAAGTTGTGTCGGTAACACGAGATGAAAATAACACACTATCAGACAAAATATGATACATATGGACATTTTTCTTAAAAGCCTATGAAAAATTTCGACATTATAGAATCTGAAATTGATTTCTCAGAAATCTTACCGTAGCTGTATTGAAAATGAGAAAAATATATATACGGATAATACAATTACTCTTTTTTTTGGGTACGACAAATATCACTAAGTTAGTTATAATATCGTACAAAAATAATTATTCCATTCCATCTAACGTGTAAATCAAAATAGTAGATGGTCCTTTTTTGGGATATAAATAATTGTTGACGCGTCACATTATTAATTTATAAAGAAATGTGAAATATTGTTACATGGGTGTAGTACGTAACTCATCCATCTTCTGTCATTCTCGATTGATCCCTCAAGAGGCCACCCACCTGCCATCATTTCTCCATTTTCGCGTTGATCTCAATTTTGTCGGTTGGGATCGCTCCACTGTGTGAGTGACCTGCCTGATTGGCCTATCAATTGCAGCGCACGTGCTTGTTATGTGTTCGATGGAATTCCCTGGTTGAAATATTGCGAGCTTGATGGGCAATACAGAGTGAACTCTTCGGAAGCTTTGTTGGGCTACTGAATGTCGCAGTCGGCCTTCTGTGAACATGAATTTCGGCCGCGGTTGATGTCGAAACATCGGTTAGCATGCACGAGGAGAGCGATCTAGCGTTCAGCAAATAGGATACAGAGCAACTATACATGCCCATAACCTGTTTGATGAAATTCCAGTGTGAGATGTTGAGTTTGTACGTGCAATTATAGAGTACATTCGACGAAAGCATTGTTGGATCAGTGGGTGTAGGGGAAAACGAAATATGTTTTCTATTAGAATGACTTTTAACCAACCTTTTATTGCACAAACTCAGTTTCCAATTCTTGCTTTCGGTTTTTTTTTTTTTTGTGTGTGTGTGTGTACACACGGTGTGTGAGGAAGCTGGCGGTCTCTCTCTTGAATCCTTCGCCACTCTCTAATAAGTTTGTGTGCTCTCCGTGTTTGATGGTTTTCTGGTGGTTTTAGTTGGGTTTCGACAAAATGAGTTTGGAATGGTGAAAATCCGGAAATCTTTAACGTCACTCTAGTTCTGAAAACACAGCGTCGTCTTTCACCGCTCTTCCCTCCATGCTCAATAGCAAACCCTAGCAATGCACCTCCCATGTTGATGCAACTATCATCCGCTAGACTCGACTTTTTTGCAACCCTCACAGATTTTCTCGAGTTGGGTGGCATTTCCTTCCCTGCAGTAACCGCAATTCTCCCGCTAATCTCTCTTGTTGATTCATTTTCTTGTTTCGCCTAGAAAGGAAGTCTATGCTTAGTTTCGTGGAAAAATTTTCCTGATAAAAGATGAACTGGAAACAGAGGGTAAATGAAGAAAAGATCTATGCACCCACTGTTGAGATTCTCTTGATTGTGTGGAAAAGTTCCAAACTTTGCATGCGATTCAGGAGAATGATCAGTTGGGTATGTCGATTTTTCAAGGCATCACTTTCTTGTTTCATCCTTTTTGCTGCTCCCTTTCTTTGTTCTCAGGAATTGGTTGAACTCACGACTTTTATGTCTCTCTCTTTTTCAGGGGATCATGGGGATGTATGTGAATGGAGCAGAACAAAAAGTTAACAGTAAATGGTTGATGGATTTCGAGCTGTCTCGTTGTTAGATATTTGGTCTTGGAATGCGTCGTGCTATACTTCCGAAACATGTGGCTGCAGTCGTTAGGTACCAGAAGGATCCTCTCAGAGCATTGGAGATGTTCAATTCAGTTAGAAACGAAGATGGCTTCAAGCACACGTTGTTGACTTACAAATGCATGATTGAAAAGCTCGGGTTTCATGGGGAGTTTGATGCTATGGAGAATTTGCTATCAGAGGCGAGATCAAACATCGATAGCAGTTTACTCGAAGGAGTCTACATTGGGGCCATGAGAAGTTATGGAAGGAAAGGCAAGATTCAGGAAGCCGTCAATGTGTTTGAGAGGATGGATTTCTACAGTTGCGAGCCGTCAGTCCAATCTTACAATGCAGTCATGAATATACTTATTGGGAATGGTTACTTTAATCAAGCCCATAAAGTGTATCTGAGGATGAGGGATAAAGGGATTGCTCCAGATGTGTACACTTTCACTATCAGGATAAAGTCCTTTTGTCGGACAGGTAGGCCTCATGCTGCTCTAAGACTTCTCCGAAATATGGCTTCTCAGGGTTGTGATCACAATGCTGTTGCATATTGTACTGTCATTGGTGGGTTTTACGTAGAGAATTATCGATGTGAGGCACATGAATTGTTTCTTGAGATGCTTAGTTTAGATATTCATCCTGATATCACAATATTCAATAAACTTATTCATATAATTTGTAAGAATGGAGAGGTCCAGGAGAGCGAAAAGCTTTTTGCCATGGTCCTGAAGAGGGGATCAAGTCCAAATTTGTTCACATTCAATATTTTCATTCAAGGACTTTGCAGGAAAGGAGCTCTTGTTGAGGCTGTGAAATTGTTGGAAAGTGTAACTACAGAGGGTTTAACTCCAGATGTTGTCACGTATAACACTTTAATTGGTGGCTTGTGTAAGAATTCTAGGGCTGTGGAAGCTGAAAGCTATCTGCGTAAGATGGTGAATTTTGGGCTTGAGCCGGATGACTATACATACAACACTGTAATCAATGGATTCTGCAAAGTTGGTCTGACAGAAAATGCAAAAAAAATTCTTAATGCGGCTGTTTTCAAGGGATTTGTGCCTGATCAGTTCACATATTGTTCTCTCATCAGTGGGTTCTTCCAAGATGGTGATGTCGGGCCTGCTATGGCTTTATTTAATAAGGTATCAAGAAGAGGAATGAAATCTAGTGTTGTTCTCTACAATACCGTGATCACCGGCTTGACCCGGAATGGGCTTATAATGGAAGCCTTGGATTTAATGACTGAGATGTCAGAAAATGGTTGTTCCCCGACATATGGACATACAATCTTGTTATTAATGGACTTTGCAAGATGGGCTGCGCATCTGATGCTTATGGCCTGATGGATGATGCTATAGCCAGAGGCTACATTCCTGACATTTTTACTTTCAATACATTGGTTGATGGCTTTTGTAAGCAGTTGAAGTTGAATAGCGCAATTGAGCTCATAGAGAGAATGTGCAGTCATGGTGTTTTTCCTGATGTGATCACATATAACTCTTTGTTGAATGGCCTATGCAAGGCTTCAAAGTTTGAAGATGTGATGGAAACATTCGACACGATGATAGTGAAACAGTGCATCCCTAACATCATTACTTACAATATACTCATTGAGAGCTTATGCAAGGCTCGCAAAGTAAAGGAAGCTTTGGATTTGCTCGAAAAGATGGAAACAAAGGGGATTGCACCAGATATTATAACTTTTGGCACACTGATTAATGGTCTTTGTGATCATGGGGAGCTGGATGAAGCCTACGACTTTTTCAGAAAAGTGGAGGAGCATTATAAGGTTTCTCATACGACTGCAACATACAATATCATGATCAATGCTTTTCTGGGGAAACTGAAACTTGATCTGGCAGGAAAGCTTTTTCATGGGATGAGTGTCAAAGGTTGCCTGCCCGACAGTTACACATATCGTGTGATGATTGAGGGATTCTCCAAAGCAGGGGATGTTGACTCTGGATATAACCTTCTACTCGAAAAAAATTGAGAAGGGTTTTATTCCAACACTTGCTTCATTTGGACGAGTAATGAATTGCCTTTGTGTGAAGCATAGGGTTCAAGAGGCTGTTGGGGTCATTCACCTCATGGTTCACAAAGGTATTGTTCCTGAGGTAGTGAACACTATTCTTGAGGCTGACAAAAGGAGGTGGCCGCGCCTAAGATTGTCGTGGAAGACTTGTTGAAGAAAAGCCATATAACTTATTACACTTATGAACTTCTCCATGAGGGTGTTCGGGATAAAAAGATGCTAAAGAAGATGCTTCCAAGTAGATTCTTACGTGATCCAAAGAAGATGTCGTCGTCTGTTGATATATCGAAATCTTGAAAGCATGGAACAGTTGCACATTTTGTATGATTTTAGTCCAAACTTTGCGAAGCTTCAATTACTATTGCCATGTAAGAAAAGGTCTACTGGCATATTGACAAAGCAGACATTCAACAGGAATGTACGAGGATGTGGCGATAACCTAATAATCTTCGAACTACATGAGCAC
The DNA here is from genome assembly GCA_021437795.1 of Rhodamnia rubescens. Lineage (NCBI taxonomy): Eukaryota > Viridiplantae > Streptophyta > Magnoliopsida > Myrtales > Myrtaceae > Rhodamnia > Rhodamnia rubescens. The sequence continues at coordinate 4,085,788 of JAILYA010000002.1, read as the reverse complement.
TCATGCATAGAACCATATCTCTGTCATAGGCTGATCTTTCCTTTGTCAACAGAATTCCAACATGTGAGCAAGCTCCTCCACTGAGAGTTCTGTGTATATAGCGTCGCTTGGGCCGAGATCATCTTCTCTGTACTATTGAGGCTCCACTCTTTGTTGCAGTGGAAGCTAGGGTAAGGCATTTAGCTACTTTTTGGTAATTTACATCCTCTTTTCTAGTCGAATAAAGAAAAAAAGTGATTTTTTATAGATATCTTAGTGCTCCATGTAGTGCTTACTCTTCCCCCCTCTCCGGGGCAGAATTTCCCATACATCAGAAATCTCCGCTGGGGAATCCAGCCCACATGGCTTCTTCAGGCTGAGTCACCAGATATTGAGACTGCACTCATTTGTGCACTCAAACTCTGGTAAGGCACTATGCTAAGGTTCGGTCATTTACATTCTCATTTCTCTTTGTAAAAAGAAAAAGTGGGACATTATTATTGTTTCATATCTTAGTGCTGCATATTTTGTTCACTCCGTTTAACATGTAAATTCTTTTTATTCTCCAAGAATCAACCACATCTATGCCCAGATAATCTTGTCGAACATTATGACCTTCTACCAAGTAGCTTAGAGAAATATGGCAATGTCCCTCGCCTTTGACGTTTTAAATGTTTCTTGGATGAGAACTTATGAATTTTATAGCTATGATTGTTATTGGGCTCGAATGAATTGAACTAGTGATGCAGTTAATTTTCACATACAGAGCTAGACAAACTCAAACTCGCATCTTAAGACTCATCTGTTTAATTCCAGGTTGATGAGGTTGCAGCATATTTCAAGGTCGGTTTACATGGAAAATGAATTGCAATGGATGCCTGTACAAATTTACTAATAAGCTGGCCAGTCAATGAAGAAGGATGAACCAGTGAGTACTAGGCTTATTGAGATGAGAATGTGACCTCAAGTCACTGACCGGTCATTCAAGGCTATGTGAAGCATAAGAACAAGAACTTTGCGCCGGTGGCCTTGTGGAACTGAAATCTGTTTCATAAGAACTGTGATGTGATGGATGGAATTATTTACATGCCTGAGAAGAAGATGATGGATAGTCATCATATGTCGTATCTAGTTCAGCACTATTCATAGTTGTTTCCCGAGGCACTTGTAATCCTGTATAATTTGCATTTACCAATCACCTTTTCCTTGTCAAACAGCTGTCCATCCTATCTTATTTTCAGCAATGACAGGGAACGTAATATTGGTTTGCCTTCTGAGTTTTGAAGTCCTCCCTGAGTCGCAGAAAACTTTACAGGACATATATTTGTGTTTTATCACATACAGGTGGAAAGAAAAACTTTTTCTTGGGGAGTCCACGAATGCTAAGCCTCTGTTTTAACAGATCTGTAATGTTCTATCCTTACAAAGCAAATCAACGTGATGCGCCCCATTTAAGAAGAACATTCCAATCTCTGATGTTAGCGTTGGCATGTCTGACTGTGACCTGGTCAGCCACTACTATCTTCTCCTTTATAAAGTGATCTATATCGGAACTAAGAGAAGCTTTTCGGAAATTGGGAAACAGTTGTGTGTCGTGGTAGTTGATTCGCACCCAAAACTTGAAGGCTAATCATTACTATGTAGGCTGGCAGATACAGGGCTGAATATTTTGGATCATCCACAAACACGTGGTCAATAATCTACTTTCCAGCTTTTGCATATGTGATTTCCCCCGTGGATACTCTGCCTGTGTCCAGGTGATTTAGTTCCAATTCACAATCATTTGGTCTATCATCACTGAATATTGCCCATGGCCGAAACCTGCCAAAAATAGAGCTAGGTCATCCTTTAGACTTATTTCATTGTTTCTCCAGTTGTGACCATTTATGGGAGAGATAGAGAGAGAAAATGAGAGAGCTCACTTGATTTTTTGTGGAAGAAGAACATCCAATGTGATCGTGTCCGTAAGTTTGACATCCTGCCTCAACCAAAGACCCACGCAGGATCTTCTGTAAAAGCATACTAAGATCATAACATGACCAGCTACGAAAGCAATGGAAAAATCATCACCAGGGAGACCAAATTCATTCTTTACCTTTTCATTTTCCATGCTTCTTTCGGGAAGCCGATACGCCATGCTGTTCTGAGGCTCTGCTAGTGCTACCATGATTTGATAAGGCTAGATTGAGCGTCTAAAATCCAGCATCACTGCATGGTTCGATTACACCACTGTGATATTACTGATAATACGAACAAAAATGCATGGTCAAGATGAGCATTGCGCAGAAGAGCAAACAATCACTAAGCTATCAGGTATTGAAGGAAATCCAGCCTTGCATCTTAAACAATCCTACGAAGCAAAAGCCAGCAAAGAGGGAGCGGGCAAAAATTAAGTGATAGCTCATATAAAGAAGCTGCATGCCAACTCCAAGCGCTACTTCCTACTATAAGACAATATCTTAGAGACTATGGTTGAAAACAAGGGAGCAATTGAGGAACATGGCTCCTTCGGGTCGTGCAAATCGTTCTACCTAACTCCCATTGTGTAAACTACTGTGTTCATCTAAAGCAATGGCTCAACATGCTCAAAATGCAGTGCTGGTAAGCTCAACTTGAGTACTTAGACAACGGGATGCAACTCAGGAGTTTATACCATAAAATTGGCAACAGACAGCTGTCATTTGTCAGGATTGCCAGCTTGAGAAGGTTCAAGGAATGGGCTATGTCATGTGGCATCCAGAATCAGGATCCTCTTATTGACACATGAATAATAGGCAATGGAAGCAAACAAATACCTCACTAGTTTGCCTCTTCAATTTATATTCTATCAGGTAAAATCCTTGATCGCCATGTGAAGGCGCAAAAAGTTGCAAAGATCTGGACATCCACCCAATCGAAGTCTCAAAGTATTTCTATCTCAAACAACACTCCAACCAGGTTCCTTCTTTGCTTCAGCTCCTTTCATTGAGCTTCTAATGTTCATAACTTCTTCCCACTGGCCCATGTCAGCGTACATGTTTGACAAAGAAATATAAGCTCCAGCATCAGATGGCTCACACTCGATGATCATTCTTGCTGCTAGTTTTCCAAGCTCAATGTCACCATGTATTTTACAAGCAGCAAGCAGTGTCTCCCAAACCAAAGCATGAGGTGCAATTGGCATGTTGCTGATGAACCTTTCAGCCTCTTTAAGTCTCCCTGAGCGACCAAGAAGATCGACCATACAAGCATAGTGGCGGTAGTTAGGTTCGATGCCGTAGTCCTTAACCATCGAATCAAAATGGAAATAACCTTCTTCAACCAAACCACTGTGGCTACAAGCCGAGAGAACCCCAACAAAAGTCACTGGATCAGGTCTCATCTTCTTTATCTTCATAAGCTCAAAGAGCCTCAAGGCCTCCTCACCTATTCCATGTCTGGCATAACTCATGATCATTGCTGTCCAACCTATCAAATCAGGTGCATCAATCTGATCAAATGCTTTGACACAATCGTTGATGCCTCCAATTTTGGAGTACATTGCCACTAGTGAACTACCAACAGCCGCATTGGAGTCCAATCCTACTTTCATCGCGTAAGACTGCAGCTGTGTTCCTATGTCTGATCTGTTTGTGAGAGTAACAGCCTGAACAACAGATGATATACTGAAAGAGTCAATGGCAAAATTAGCCTTGAGCATCTTGTGAAACATCAACAATGCCTCCTCAGTGTACCCATTCTGGGCATACCCTGAAATCATCGTCGAACATGCCACGTCATCCCACAAGGGTAGTAAGTCAAGTAGCCTTCTTGCCAATTTCAGATATCCGCATCTGGAGTACATCATAACAAGAGCACCACCAACAGTGATCTCTTCACCAAATCCTAATCGAATAACTTTGGCATGAACTTCCTTGCCTTTGTTTACTGAGTTTGGAGACCGGATTGCGGCTAAAATTGCAATAAAGGTCGACTGATCAGGAGTATTCCCCTCAATCAGCATATTTCTGAATAGTCGAACTGCTTCATCTGGACGATCATTATTAGCAAAACCAGCAATCATTGACGTCCAGGAGACATTGTCTTTTTCACAAATTTGCCCAAAAATTTCATATGATTCTGCTAAACTATCACATTTAGAATACATTGTAAAAAGTGAACTGGCAACCGAGACATCGAATACCAAGCCACTTTTAATAACATGAGAGTGGACCTGTCTCCCCAAGCTTAACGTGTTTACAACACTTAAGAGACTGGAAGTACAGTACTTATCTGGTCTCACACCTTCCTGTAACATTCTCACGAACAATTCTATAGCCCTTCCGGCATCATTAGCCTGTGCATGCAGAGATATCATAACTGCCCTACTATTGGGATTTCTCCTCCTTTCCATTTCTCCAATTATTAATTCAGATGAGTCAACAGCTCCAACTTTGTAATACATATTGATTAATGAAGCCCCCACTGCAGGGTCCAAATCGAATCCACATTTAATGATAAAGGAATGGAATTGTGCGGCAGTTTTAGTTGATCCTGGTCTGCCACAAGCACTAAGTAAACTAGTAATAGTAAATGTGTTTATTTCCTGCCCCAAACTTCTCATTTCTTTGAACAGTTGGACTGCAGAGATAGAATCATCCAGCTTCACAAAACCTGAAATCATGGCAGTCCAAGAAACAACATTGCGGAAGTGCATCCGATTAAATATCTTCATAGCTCCTTCCATATCTCCGCATTTGGCATATAAATCAGAAAGTGAAGTAAGCACGTACACATCATAGCTTCCACACTTGATTATCCATCCTTGGACCACCTTTCCAGTCTCAAGGTCCTCAAGCATAGCACAGGCTGTAAGAACACAGGGAAAAGTGAAACTATTTGGCAGAAAAGTGCCATGACGACATAATTGCCGGAAAAGATCCAAAGCAATCCGGTTCTCTCCATTCGTAACTGCCCCCGAAATTATAGCATTCCAACAAACCACATTCTCACACGACACATCATGAAAAACCCTCAAAGCGTCATCAAACTTATAATTCTTCGCGAGCAAATCAATCATCCCAGCTCGAACATAACCATTTGAGCGAAAACCTTTCCTCAGTGCCAGAGAATACACTTGCATACCATTCAGTGGAGCCTGCAATGCGTTACAGGCCGAGATAACACTTCCATACGTTATCTCATCCGCCTCAAAACCCGACTTATGCATCCTGCAAAATTGTTTCCATGACTCCAAGAACAAGGATTTCTTGTTACAACTCGAAATGACAATGTTCCAAGAGATAGGGCTCCGCTGAGGAACTGCATCAAATAGCTTGAGTACATATCCCGTAGCATCACATCTCCCGTAGCAATCCATCAAAGAATCCGCAATGCCCACTTGGGATTGTAAAAGATGTCTTTTGAGCAACTGGGCATGCCAGATTTTCGTGTTTGCCGTAGTACACTGCCTAGACTTGGTATAACCATTGAAGAGGACAAGAAGACGGTCAACAGGAGGTATAGCTGGTTCGGGTTCTTCATCGAAGATCGATGGAGGGTGGTCAGTGACAGCCAAGGAGTGCTTGAGGTTTACGGCAGATGATGAAAAAACTTTATCTTGGATGTTGCGACGGAAGAGAGATTTCATTGGGGTTCAGTGAGGAGACTTCGGTAGATGGAAGGAACCGCTAGTTTTGAAGGTGAGCGGGAAGAAATCATATGGCAATCTTTTGTTGACCTATTCTACCACCACCACGGTCAAGATGGCCGAGTTGGTCTAAGGCGCCAGTTTCAGGTACTGGTCCGAAAGGGCATGGGTTCGAATCCCATTCTTGACAATATCTCTCTTTTTCACCCTTTTTCCAAATGAAATAGCATGTTAGATTTTTCACATTTGTAGCTATATAGAATACATTATTGGAAATAAAAAAAATTACATAAGTGAACGCGAGAAATAAATTTATGAATACACATTTCTCAATTTCATTTGAAAAAATAACAAATGATATATAAATTTTAATCCAACATTTAATGTGATTTTGAATTTTTAATTTATTCAATGTGGCTTTTAAAATTTGATCAAATATAATTCATTAATAATTAAATATTTTTATAAAACATAAGGATTATATTAAAATTTTATCAAATGAAAAATGTGGAGATGATATTGTATACTACACGAATTATATGTTTAAGGAGAGGGGACGGTGCAATTGGATGAAAATTTATTTTATCATATGTGCTATTATCTCTTTCATTTTTCAAAAGGGAAAATGACACAAATAATCGCTGAACTTTAACTCAATACGCAATGTAGTTCCCGAACTTTTAATTTATTGATGTAGTCGCTTTAACTTTAACCTAATGTGCAATTGCTCCCTAAACTTTTGACTTGTTCAATGTAGTTTCGAATTTTTAGTAAATGTTGAATTTAGTCCATGAACTATATAAAAATATTCATTATTGTCCCCGATCTTATATTAATGGAAGGATTACATCGAATATTTTTATTTAATTCGAGGGACTATAATGAATATGTAGCAAAAGTCTAAGGACCACATCAACAAACTAAAAGTTCAGGGATCATAATGAACATTAGATTAAAGTTCAAGAATCACATCGAACAAATTTAAAGTTCGGGACTATAATACATATTATGTCAAAATTCGAGACTATTTATGTCATTATTCCTCTCAAAACCATGCTTTCGCTATCGACAGGGTTTGGTGGTTTCGTGACAAACAAGAACGATCTTGGTCAACGAGGGGGGAGGGATCGCATCCGCTGAATTTTTTTGCACCTTTTACTCTTCCGTTTTATAAAATGGGAAGGCGAGACTCATACGGTGAAGACATTGTTTAATGCTGTATCCCATCCATTTCTTGCAGAGAACGCCTACTTCTCCAGAAAGTTTTAATAACGACCATGGTTCTTGTCAAAGAAGACAAAGAATGCTTTCGATTCCAGTTGAATTGAAGAACGCGTTGTATATTTAATCACCAAACCCATGGACCTCCACGTCCAATCTGAAACTCAGAGAGAGAGAGAGAGAGAGAGAAAAGATGGCAGGAGAAGAAAACAGAGTGGTTCTTCATGGAATGCGGGTTAGTCTGTACAGCGCGAGGGTGGAGCTAGCTCTGAAAGTGAAACGGATCGAGTACGAGTTCGTGGAAGAAGATTTGACGCACAAGAGTGAAGCGCTCTTGCAGTGCAATCCTGTTCACAAGAAAGTCCCTGTTCTTGTTCACAACGGCAAGCCCATCGCCGAGTCGCTGGTCATTATCGAGTACATCGAGGAGACTTGGAAGGAGGGTCCTCGCCTCTTGCCCCAAGGTCCCTATGAAAGAGCCGAAGTTCGCTTCTGGGCTGGCTTTCTCCACCAGCAGGTCGGTGCAAATTTTCGTGCAAGATGTTTGATGAAATTTCTCAATGAGTACATGATCATTTCTCGCCTCTCCATCGTCACAGGACAAACGGATTAAGAATTTTGTTTTACAGCTTTACACGATTTACCATCTTATTTATTGATCAGTGTGTGCCCTTGTTCATAGTGATGAACTTAACTTGCAAATTTATGCAGTAAATACATGGGGGTCATTAAAAGATATGGAGTAGGAAATGAGGACAAATTTTCTTTTTTCCCAATAAAATCTCGATAACGTGTGTCCGCACGACCTAGGGAGCTTTATATTACAGCGACGGTAAGGATGACACTGACAACAGTTGCATCAATCTGCTGTTGTCTTTAGTGTCTATTACCTTGAGATGGGTAGCTGTTGCCTAATTGTTATCCATAGAGCGTGAGAGAGATTTTCTCTTTGCAAAATAGACCGATCAAACCAGAGTTCAAGCTAGTTTCTGATTGGAAGTAGCTAACTTCAGGTGTTTGAGGCCGTGGCCTCTGTGATCAAAACTGATGGAGAAGCGCAAGAGAGAGCTGTCAAGGAAGTGCACGAGAAACTGAAGATGTTGGAAGAGGGAATCAAGGCCAGTTGTCTCGGGGGTTCTCCATTTATCAACGGCGACAACATGGGACTCCTAGACATTGTCGTCTGTTCAATATTTGGTCCTTATAAAGTTCAGGAAGAAGTCCTCGGTATAAAATTTCTGGACCCAGAGAAGCATCCAAGGGTGACCTCTTGGGTGAAAGCTCTAACCGAGTTGCCGTTGGTGAAAGAGGCAACGCCTCCTCATGAGAAGCTGGTGGGTGTTCTTCAGTTCTACAGGGCCAGGGCTCTTGAATCTGCAGCAGCTTGATGCTTATAAGGGTCTCCTTGATAGTAAAGGTGGGAACTTCATCTGTGACACTCGCATGTTACATTCGATTGCACTTCAATGTAATCCGAATGTATTTGCGGAACTGGCTATAGCCCAATAAAGTTTACTTCAAATGTTCCTCTACATCTCAGCTTCTCTATCAATTCTGCGATAACACTGAACTAGCCATTCTTCTCATCCTACTGTGCTATATTATCTTGCTATTAACTATTGATAATTTGATACTACTAGCTGCATAGAGAACTGACTTGCCCGCAACTTGCAACTTCGCTAACCCAGCGAAAGGATCTAACGTTGCAAGCAGATCATCCCATGCGAAGTGAAAATAAATTTAACAAGGTGGAGCAAATAGATAAACTTGAGGACCAAAGCGTAATTTTCCTTTCCATATTCAAAACATGTCTAAGCTCGAGACGAGGTTTCGCGATTTCTTGAGGAACAAGCACGATATGGGTCAAAAGAAGAAGATGAGATAAGAAGAAGAAGATGGATCTCATCTTCTGACATTTTTTTCTTTTTTGGGAATGTGATGAACACATTGCTTTGAGTTCCAGAGCAGATTATTGACTTTTATATGTATTCCGTCCATTTCTTGCATAGAATACCTACCACTTGCTCTCGTCAGAAAGCTTTAATAATGGCGATGATTCTTGTCAAACAAACCAAACATGCTTTCGACTCCACGTTGAATTGAACAACCAATTGTATTCTTGAGCTCTAAAGTAAACCCATGGATCCTCCACCTCCATTATGAAATTCCGAGATAGAGACACGCAGAAAGAGAGAGGGAGAGATGGCAGGCAGAGTGGTTCTTCATGGAGTCGGGGCTAGTCCGCAAAGCAAGAGGGTGGAGCTAGCTCTGAAAGTGAAAGGGATCAAGTATGAGTTCGTGGAAGAAGATTTGACGAACAAGGAATGAAGTGCTCTTGCGGTTCAATCCCGTTCACAAGAAAGTCCCCGTTCTTGTTCGCAACGGCAGGCCCATCGCCGAGTCGCCGGTCATTATCTGAGCACATCGATGAGACTCGGAAAGAGGGTCCTCGACTCTTGCCCCAAGATCCCTATGAAAGAGGCAAAGTTCACTTCTGGGCTGGCTTTACCCACCAACAGGTCACTGCAAATTTCCCTGCAAAATGTTTGATGAAATTTCTCAATGTGTACATGATCATTTCTTGCATTAATCCATCGTCACAAGACAAGTGGATTATGCCTCTCGATTCACAGCTTTACATGATTTACCATCTTGTTTATCAATCAATAGATGCGCTTGCTCGTAGTGATGATCTTGACTCGCAAATATATTGAGCATTCTTGTGAGTAATTAAGAGACATGGAGTAGGAAATGAGGACAACTACTCTTTTTTTCAAATGAAATCTCAGTAGGAAATGGCTTCTTGAATCTGCAGCAGCTTGATGTTTATAATGTTCTCCTTGATAATAAAGGTGGGAACTTCATCTGTCACGCTCAAAATGTTATATTCGTTTGCACTTCTAGGTAACCATGTATCTGTGGAATAAGTTGTTACCATCATTAAAGTTTACTTCAAATGTTCCACTACATCTGAGTCTCTATCAATTGTTTTACCGCAAGAAAACTGAACTACTCATTCATTTCATCCTACTGTGCTGTATTTTGTTGCTCATTGATTATTGATACTACTAGCTGCATATTAAAATGCCTGCCTGCAACTTGCAACTTCGCTGAACACGAAGAAGGATAATAACTTTGGGAGAAGATAATCACATCCTTTTGCCGTGTAAAATCCCGACTTTTTTGATAAGCATGTTCGGTCGTCGACTCCAACAAAATAATTTCTTTTCCCCTCTTTGAACAATGCAATCCATCTTGCTGGGAAACGATTTCTGCTTGAAGTCAGCTGAACCGAATTGATTGAAGTCAATTTACGTCATGTACTATTGGTTGGCTGATCTTTGTGTTACCGGGTATATTTTCAATGTGATTGCCCAGTACTTTCTTTCCGAGCTAGTTATATCCGGGTATGTATAGATATTCTCTTTTGCCTCGGTGGAATTGCTCTTGTGACGAGACTTCTTAGGCAAGCCAGATTTGTTCTCATAGGACAAAGAACGAAATCTATAAATTCAAGACCATGAAAAGATCGTGAATCATAATCCATGGGCTCTCCATTTAGTCGATTTGATAGGAAATCTGCCGCCTTATTTCCCAGAAATGGTAAAATCACGTATTTACATTCTAGGGACGAGACGTCTTTCTTAGGATAGCGAGATTTGTTCTCATATGGAGAAGAATGAGATCTATCATTTGAATACCATGAATGATAATCGTGGGCTCTTCATGTAGTCGATTTGACAGTAAATCTGCCATGTTTCCCAGAAATGGTAAAATCACGCATTTACATCGTAGTATTATTGAATCAACCATCATGTTACATCAGCACATTGATATGTTAGATATACAGCTCTCAATCATGTCTCATATCATTACCCTATTGCCATTGTAACTCTGCAGGATCATGACCTCGTGCCTGATGCTTTAGCTTTCATTTGACTGCATCCAGTATGGACACTTGAGATGGTTGGTTTTGCGGCTTAATGATCCCCCATTGGATGGTTCAACACTGAACAGAAGTAAATAAAGGGAAGCGACTTTGTTGTTATGAACAGAAGAGATTCAGAGAAAGATCGGATCTTATGTTCATCAACCAAGAGATCGATGAATCAGTCTGCGCACAAATTCGAACGAGGAGGTGATTCGCTGCAGATTTCTTGCTCGAATTGTATAGAACGTTTGTAGTTGAACAGCAATCTGAAAAGGGAAGGCAAGTTTGCTTGAAAAGAAGCAGAAGACAAGAAAGACCACCATACCTACTTGAAGCATGTCTAGTTAATTAGTTTGTAAGTCTAATAAGTTTAACAGGAACTTCTTTCAAGTATGATTTCCTATGGAAGAGATTAATTGCCCTTCCTCTCTCTGTTCTTGTTGATTTTGTTTTCTTTATCAAGGACCATAAACAAAAACAAAAAAACTTGTTGATTCATATACGAATCGCGAATCGAATGTTCCGATAACACGAGAAATTGATAAACAGATCATTCAATTACTTATGGTTGATTCAAATAATATTCGTGTATTTGTTGGGAATGGTAGTTATTTCAGTTTTATTTCCAAATAAATTTGTTTAATGAAAAAGAAGGGAATGAATTACAGGGAATTCATACTAGCTCCATTCATTCTTCAATGGCTTCTTAAATTTTTTATTCTAGATTATTTGATAATTGTTTAGCCTAGCCTAATGACACGACAAGGAAGGAATCACATTAAACTAACCGGTCAAAGACATTATAAATAGCATACGCACGATGCTCACTTGAGTGGGGTTTTTTTTCAATTTATTTTTTTTAAAAAATTATTTACAAAATTATTTTTTAAAAAAAAATATTTACGGATTTGGGTCTCGCTCGGCGGTGGGCTTGCCGAGCGAGACCCGCTCGGCAGCCGGGCTACCAAGCAAGGGTTGGGCGGGCCCTTGCTCGGCAGCCCATGGCCCGGCCCTCTCGGCAGCCAAGCTAACCGGCCCTATTTTTTTTTTTTTCAATTTCGTTTTTTTTAATTATTAGTACTTATAATATTTATTTTGTTTATAATTTTTTTCTTGTGAAGCTTATCTTTATAATATAATTAGCAATAATTAATGTAAAAATTTATTAAGATATATAATTAATAAATAATGTTGTAATTATAAAATTAATTAAAAATATTCATAAAATAAAAAAAAATATTTTCATAATATATAATAATCATCAACTTACCAAGTATTAAAAAAATATTTTTCATATTTTTTTCGAGAGGGTGGGCCCTTTTTTCGTATTTTTTAAAATTTCATATTTTTTAATTATTTATACTTATAATATTTATTTTATTTATTTATAATTGGTAAGTTGATGATTGTTATTTATTATGAAAATCTCTTTTTGTCATATATCTTACCAATTTTATTTTATGAATATTTTTTAATAGGGCTACACGCCAGTAACGTTCTAATAATTCAATTTCATTTTTTTTTTAATTTCATTTTTTTAAAATTATTAGTACTTATAATATTTCTTTTATTTATAATTTTTTTTCTTGTGAACCTTATCTTTATAACATAATTAGCAATAATTAATGTAAAAATTTATTAAGATCTATAATTAATAAATAATATTGTAATTATGTAATTAATTTAAAATATTCATAAAATAAAATTGGTAAGATATATGAAAAAAAAGAGATTTTCATAATATATAACAATCATCAACTTACCAATTATAAATAAATAAAATAAATATTATAAGTATAAATAATTTAAAAATATGAAATTTAAAAAAATACGAAAAAAGGGCCCACCCTCTCGAAAAAAATATGAAAAATATTTTTTTAATACTTGGTAAGTTGATGATTATTATATATTATGAAAATCTTTTTTTTATTTTATGAATATTTTTAATTAATTTTATAATTACAACATTATTTATTAATTATATATCTTAATAAATTTTTACATTAATTATTGCCAATTATATTATAAAGATAAGCTTCACAAGAAAAAAATTATAAACAAAATAATATTATAAGTACTAATAATTAAAAAAACGAAATTAAAAAAAAAATAGGGTCGGTAGAAGGCCAGGGTAAGGGGGGGGAGGGCTAACAAACCTTTGCTCAACCCATGCTGGAACGGTCTCGCTGCTAAGCCCTAGCATCGGCGAGACTAAAATCAATAAATATTTTTTTTTTTTAAAATAATTTTGTAAATATTTTTTAAAAAAAATTAAATTGAAAAAACCCACGTTGAGTGCTTCAAAATATATTTTTTGACCACTGGGAACACATATTTTCGAAAAAAACGATCACGTAAGTATCAAAACTTTTTGAAAAAGTCCACCTAAATGTCGGAAAATTCGACGTAGCATAGCACTTTTGGTGAATGTTTATAAAATGTTTTGGCACTCAAGTAAATGATTGAAAAAGTTATATAGAGCTTAAGTGATTAGAAAAGAAAGTTATGCCACTCAACTAATTTCAAAAAAAAAAATGACACTCAAGTGAGCCTCCTATGAAAGTTATCATTTTTTCCTAAAATATACACACCGCTTCGTCCACCGCCGCCACCTCCGTCACCCGCCGCCGCTGCCGGCTGCCCGCCAACGTTGCCACCTTTCATGGGCATTGAGGATGTCGAGGAAGCCACATTCACGGGCATTGAGGATGTCATGCCTTTCGTCAAATGGCTCGAGGTTGAGCTCTCATAATGTTTTTTTCGTATGCTACACGCCGCCCGTTCAATGATGTGCTTGAGTGAGCCGAAAAACATAAAAAAACTCCAGCCAGATCCGCGAGCTTTGAGCGAGTTTATCCTGCGGTTTGCACTTTGGTTTGCCTGTAGAGTAGCTCCTGCAAGTCTGCCTGTCCATTTTATGCCTCTGTCTGAGCCATAGTTGTCCGGCGTGTCTCGCTCAGAATCTCGTCGAGTTGGACGTTCTTTTCTTTCTTTTTTTTTTTGTGGTCGTCGGTGGCTGTCCGGCAGTAACTTCGATGGCCGGCGTCAGTGGCCTTGGTGGCGGTTGGTGATAAAAAAAAAATCTGTCGAAATTTCCCTCCTTTTGGTAGTCCTAGATGAGCTCCTTTTGTTGAAAACGTTGAACGACTCCATCTTCTGTTTGGTCGTGGTTTAGAAGACCAAGACCCAAAAAAAAAAATTAAAATAATAATAATAATAATTAATTCCGGTGGTGCTTAGGCGGTTCATGAAGTCTAGAAATAGGGCCTATTGCCTTTCATTTGATATATGCGCTTCTATGTAACAAAATGTTATCCCATGTGAAGAGTTAGCCCTATGATACGAGAGCTATATTTGTAAGTCTTTTTACTTAATAGTTTTATATTAAATACTTATTTTATCTTGATAGCCTTCTTGTCATTATTTCTCTATATTTTATACCCAAACACAAACACTTGCACACACGCGAATACCTGCTACCACTTACTCTCGTCCGCAAGCTTCAATAATGGCGATGGATCTTGTCAAACAAGCCAGAGATGCTTTCGACTCTACCTTGAATTGAACAATGCATTGTATATTTAAGCACTAAAATCATGAATCCTCCATGTCCAATCTGAAACTCAGAGGCAGAGAAGCCCAGAGAGAGAGAGAGAGAGAGAATGGCAGGCAGAGTAGTTCTTCACGGAATGTGGGCAAGCCCGTACAGCAAGAGCGTGGAGCTAGTTCTGAAAGTGAAAGGCATCGAGTATGAGTACGTGGAAGAAGATTTGGTGAACAAGAGCGAAGTGCTCTTGCGTCTCAATCCTGTTCACACGAAAGTCCCTGTTCTTGTTCACGACGGCAAGCCCATCGCCGAGTCCCTGGTCATTGTCGAGTACATCGAGGAGACTTGGAAGGAGGGTCCTCCCCTCTTGCCCCAAGATCCCTATGAAAGAGCCAAAGTTCGCTTCTGGGCTGGTTTTCTCCAACAGCAGGTCAGTGCAAAATTTCCTGCAAACTGTTTGATGAAACGTTCTTGTTTGACGATCAGTGTGTGCACTTGTTCGTACTCGCAATCAATTAAAAGACATGGAGTAGGAATTGCGGACAAGTCTCCTTTTTTCCCAGTAGAATCCGGAGAACGCGTGTAGTCCTGATACAATAGTTGTATCAATCTGCTGTTGTCCTTAATTGCTATTACCTTGAGAAAGGTAGGATGCTGCCTAATTGTTGTTCATGGAGCATGAGAACTTCTCAAAAATTTTACGGTGAAATACTTTCTCTTTGCGAAATAGACAGATTGAACAAAATTAAGGTGAAACTAGAGTTCAAGCAACTTTCAAATTGGAAGTTGTTGACTGCAGTTGTTTGAGGCCATGCTCTCTGGGTTCAAAACTGATGGAGAAGCGCAAGCGAGAGCTGTCAAGGAAGTGCACGAGAAACTGGCGGTGTTGGAAGAGGGAATCAACGGTGGTTTTCCCGGGGGATCGCCATTTATCAGCAGTGGCAACTTGGGACTCCTGGACATTGTTGTCTGCTCAATATTGGGAGCTCATAAAGCTCACGAGGAGGTCTTCGGCGCAACATATCTGGACCCGAAGAAGTATCCAATGGTGACCTCCTGGGTAAAAGCTCTAACTGAGTTGCCATTGGTGAAAGAGGCAATGCCTCCTAATGAGAAGCTGGTTGGCTTTCTTCAGTTCTTCAGGGCTTGGGCTCTTAAATCTGCAGCAGCTTAATGCTTATAAAGGTCTCCTTGATAATAATGGAACTTCATCAGTCACGTCTGCGTGTTATATGAGACTGCAATTCTATGTAACCAGATGTATTTGCAGAATAAGGTATTGCCATCAATAAAGTTTGCTACAAATGTTTCACTGCGATAGAACTGAACTAGCTATTTGTTCTATCCTATTGTGCTATGATATGTAACTACTACTTATTGATACTACCAGCTGCATAGAAAACTGGCTGGCCTCATCTTGCAACTTCGTTGAACACAATGAAGGATCTAACTTTGAACAATATTAGTCCACTGCGAAAAGAGTTCTGTTTGAACAGTTCATGCCTTATTGGATGGCTATTCTCTGTATTACTAGAGATATTTTTAATGTGAATTGCCCAGCCACATTCTTCCCCTGCTAGTCATGTCAAATATGTTCCTCTCGCGTACCGCGCCCGCAAATAGATTTCTCTTATGCCTCAGGGGAATTGCTCTAGGGACAAGACATCTTCTTAGGTTGGCCAGATTTGTTCTCCGCTTTACCCGCTGCATTGAATATTACATCACATGGAAAGGACAAGCAGTTCGAGGAGGTATCTAAATCCTTACTTAGCAAGAGAAAGTCTTCTGGCTGGTGTGTTACCTCCTGGGACAGAGCTCCCAATCCATCTTCGCTTCAAGCCATGAGTGGATTAGTGACTAGACTGATACTCTCTTTGATATCAATCACTAAACTAAAGGAAGTACGAAAAATCATAAGAGAAAGAAGGTCCACAGAATAGAAGGTTGAGAAGTAGTACGCCCGATTCACCAGGTTCTACCACTGTAAGGCCCAATCATAATCAAAAGAAGAGTTTGATCTTGGCTCAGAAGGAACGCTAGCTATATGCTTAACACATGCAAGTCAAACGTTGTTTTCGATGAGCTGGTCAGAAGGAAAAGAGGCTCCTAGCTAAAGGTAGCTTGTTTCACAGGAAAGTGAATGCAATCCGTGGTTTGAAGACCTTAAATGATAATACATGGGCCCTCCATCATGTCGATTTGACAGTAAATCTACCATGTGGTTTTCTAAAAATGGTGAAATCACGCGTCTACATCACAATATTATTAACTTTAATCATGATGGTACATCTTAACATCTATTTATTTAATATACTAACTCTCGGTTGTTTCACGTTTCATAATTCAAAGTTTTGATTGTCACAATGTAAGCCCGATGCTTTAGCTAAAAGCCGCCTGGCTAATGTCTATGATGTGTTCCAAAGTGTCATTTCGTTTGACTGCATCCCATACGGACACTTGAGATGGATGTTGTTGCAGCTTAATGATTCCCCATTGGAAGGTTCGATAAAGGAAAAAGAAAATGGAAGGACGCGACTGTTATTATGAGCAGAGAAAAGATTCCATGAGGGATCTAGTTTTATGTTCATCCACCAAGAAATCCATGAATCAGTCTCTGGGCGCATTCAAGGAGATAAGAGTTCTTCAGCATGTATATTGTCCATTTCGTCAAAAAGATAGAGGCCGTGGTTCTTGGCAAACAGGCCAAAGATGGAGATAATTGCCAAAAAAAATCCTAAACCTATAGTATCCGTGCCAATTCAGTCCTAAACTTTTTAATTATGTCAGTTTAGTCCTAAACCTTTTAATGATTTGCCAATTTAGTCCCAAACCTTTCAACTATGTCAATTTAGTCCTAAATCTTTTAAAATTTTGTCAATTTAGTCATATATCTTTCGAAGTTTTGCCATTTTAATCACAAACCCGTTATTTGAGTAATTGGCCGGAAGGACTAAATTGGCAATTCGCTAAAAGGTTTAGGACTAGTTTGGCAAATCATTAAAAGATTTATGACTAAATTGGCATAATTGAAATATTTAGGATTGAATTGGCAAGTTATTAGAAGGTTTAGGACTAAATTGGCATAATTAAAAGGTTTATGACCGAATTGGTACAAGTGCAACAGGTTTAGGACTTTTTCGACAATTTTCCCGCCAAAGATGCTTTTGATTCAACGTTAAATAGAACAAAGCATTGTATATTAAAGCACTAAATACATGAGACCTCCACGTCTAATCTTCAACTCGAGAGACAGAGAGAGAGAGATGGTAGGAGAAGAAAAGAGAGTGGTTCTTCATGGAATGTGTGCTAGTCTGTCCAAAGAAGAGGGTAGAGGGATGAGTACGAGCAAGTGTCATAACTTTTTGCGGCGTTCACTAGCATCATAACTTTCAAAACGTTCACTGAGTGGCATGTTGGAGCAAAAAAACGTTTACTTAAGTGCTATTTTTGCCGGGAAAAGCGACATGGACTTTTCACTATTATTTTATTAATTTTTCAGTACCATGTGAATTTTCTTTATATTTTTTAAATATTTTTTGAAACTTTTTATTTTTTATTCATTTTGAAGTTTTTATTTTTATTTTAGTTATTTAATATTTCAAAAAACAAAAAGGAAAACCCTTAGATTTCTTGGTGGTGGCCGGCGAGGGTCGCCGCCGGCCACCACCACCTTGGCCCAAGGGCTAGGGACAACTCGCCCTGGGCGAGAGGCCGCTGACGACGGCCGTCGATGGCCCCCCGCGTCCACCTGCAAGGGCGCGAAGTCCTCGCCAGATATGGGCAAGCGAGCCAAATTTGGGCTTCGCATCCTCGCATGTTCTTGCGCGACGGCCGTCACCTAGGGTCATGCATGCCTCATCGGCCTAGGGCCAACCGACCCTGGCCCCTAGGCCGGCCGGTGGCCTCGCCGGGCCACCACCGAGAAATCAAGGGTTTGGCCTTTTTTTAAAAAAAAGTTTTTTAATAATTAAACAAACCAAAAAAATAAAATCTGCAAAAAAAAATTTAATGAAAATTGCCACTTGTACAATAAAATATTCCAAAAAATCGCTTCATCGGCACCACGTCGCTCTTTTCCGTCCACGTCGGCGATGGTATTCAAGTGAACAATTTTTGAAAGTTATGACATAGTGAACGTTTTGAAAGTTATAGACTTCAAGTAAACATCGTACAAAAAGTTATGGCACTTGTCTTGTTGCGGTGCAATCCTGTTCACAAGAAAATCCATGAAGTAAGTTATGGCAGTTGTATTTGGACCAAAAAAAAAAAAAAAGTTATGGCACTTGTACTGTTGTGGTACAATCCTGTTCACAAGAAAATACACGAAGTTCGCTTTTGGTGGCTTTCTCCACCAGCAAGTCAATGCAAATATTTCCTGCAAACTGTTTGATGAAATTCCTGACCGAGGACAAACAGATTATGCCTTTCCGATCACAGCTTCACATGATCTACCCTCTTGTTTTTCAATTAGTGAGCGCTCTTGTTTGTATTATGCAGTAAATACACGTGAATAATTAAAAGACATGGAGTATATGAGGACAAATCTTCATTGTTCATATTAGAAAGTCCAACCCAAAAACTTAATGTGAAGGAAGATCACATAAATATAAAGAAAGATATAATATTCATTGTAAGGCGACGTGAGACAACAATAACTTGAACAGCCCCCAATAAAATCTAGAGAACGTGTGTCCTCATGACTAAAGGACCTTTACATGAAGCAATGATAACGATGACACAAACTGCTGTTGTTTTTAATTGCCATTTCCTTGAGATAGGTAGGCTGCTGCCTAATTGTTATTCATCGCGCATGAGAAATTCTCAAAATTTTAACAGGAGCATTTGTCATGATGAAAGAATTTTCTCTCTACATAATAGACAGGTTAAAACAAAGTTAAGATCAAACTGGAGTTCACGCAAATTTATGATTGGAAGTTGTCAACTGCAGTTTTTTGAGGCTATGGCCTCTGTGATCAAAACTAATGGAAAGGCGGACGAGAGAGCTGTCAAGGAAGTGCACGAGAAACAAAAGGTGTTGGAAGAGGGAATCGAGGACAGTTACCCGAGGGGTCTCCATTTATCAACGGTGACAACATGGGACTCCTAGACATTGTTGTCTGTTCAATATTAGGTCCTCATGAAGTTCAGGAAGAAGTCCTTGGAGTCAAATTTCTGGACCCAGAGAAGCATCCAAGGGCGACCTCTTGGGTGAAAGCTCTAGCCAAGTTGCCATTGGTGAAAGAGACGACGCCATCTCATGAGAATCTAGAGGGTGTTCTTCAGTTCTACAGGGCTAGGGCTCTTGAATAGCTTGATGCTTACAAGGACCTCCTTGACAATAAAGGTGGGAACTTCGTCTGTGACACTCCCATGTTTTATTTGATTGCACTTCTGTGTAATCCGAATGTATTTGCAGGATAAGCTCTAGCCCAATAAAGCTTGCTTCAAATGTTCCACAACATCTCAGTTTCTCTAGCAATTCTTTATTGCCATGACACTGAACTAGGTATTCGTTTCATCCTACTGCGCTATATTAGGTGGCTATCGACTGTTGATACTACTAGCGCATATTAAAATGCCTGCCTGCAACTTGCAACTTTGCTGAACATGACGAAAGGATCTGACGTTGCAAGAAGATCATCACATGCTTTTGCCGGTAACCTCCTCCTGCGGTGTAAATCCCTACATTTCCGATAACCATGTCCCAATGTCAACTCCAATGAAAGGAATACTTGTTTTCCCTCTTTGCCCCATATTGTCCGACACTGAGAACAGATTTCCGCTTGAAGTCAGCTGAACCGGACTGATGGAAGTCAATTTATATCATGTACTATTGGATGGCTGATCTTTGCATTGCCAGGGATTAACTTCCTTTCCAAGCTAGTCCAGTCGAAATGCTCTAGGGACGAGACATATTCTTAGGATAGCGAGATTTGTTCTCGTACTATAAATTGAATACCATGAATGATAATTATGGGCTCTCCATTTGGTCGATTTGACAGTAAGTATACCATGTTGTTTCCCATAAATGTTAAAATCACGCAGTTACGTTGTAATATCATTGATTCGACCACGTTCATATGTTTGACATATGGCCCTCAATTATGTCACATGTCATGACCAAGTGTGATTGTAACTGTGTAAGATCATGACCTCGTGCCTATGCTTTAGCTAGATGGGCCCTTTTTATGTCTATAATGTGTTCCAAAATGCCATTTTGATTGAATGCGTCCACTACGGACAGTGCAGATGGATGCTTTCGCAGCCTAATGATCCCCCAAAGGAAGGTTCAAAAAGAAAAGAAAGAAAAGGGAGTCACTAGACTAATTCTAGATTAGTTTTTTTTTTTCTAGATTTTTCGTCGTAGATTAATTGGCAATTGTTTAGCCTAGACTAATGACACAGACCCGAGACGAATCACCTCGAATGTTTAAAATATCTACAATTAGATAAGAGAAGGCATGGATCGGTACAAGTTAATCCAGTCGAAAAGTTATACCTCGAAATAACTCGCCGTGTGCGTACTTCAAGAATTGTTCAAACTTCATAGGTGAAGTGTTTAACAAGATGGAGAAAATGGATAAACTTGAGGACCAAAGTGTAATTCTCCTCCCATTTTCAAACCATGCCCCCGGTCCAGACGAGGTCGCGCGATCTCTTGAGGAACAAGAATCTGGGTCAACGAGGAGGAAGATGGATCTCATCTTCTGACATTTCTTTCTCCCAAATGGGAAGGTGATGAGCAAATTGATTTGAGTTCCTGAGAAGATTATGAACTTTCTATGTGCATTCCGTCCATTTCTTGCATAGAATACCTACCACTTGGTCTCGTCAGAAAGCTTTAATAACGGCGATGATTATTGTCAAACAAACCAAAGATGCTTTCGACTACCCGTAGTATTGAATAAGGCGTTGTATATTCAAGCACTAAACCCATGGATCCTCCACCTCCAGTCTGAAACTCAGAGATAGAGACGGCCAGAGAGAAAGAGAGAGATATGGCAGGCAAGCGATGATAACATCAGTTGCATCAACCTGCTGTTGTCTTTAATTGCTATTACCTTGAGATGGGCATCTGCTGCCCAGTTGAGCATGAGAACTAGAAAGGTTTTCTCTTTGCAAAATAGAACGATCAAACAAAAGTACGATCAAACTAGAATCCCAGCAAGTTTATGATTGGAAGTTATTAACTGCGCTGCGGTTGCATGAGGCCGTGGCCTCTGTGATTGAAACTGATGGAGAAGCGCTAGAGAGAGCTGTCAAGGAAGTGCACGAGAAACCGAAGGCGTTGGAAGAGGGTATCAAGGGCAGTTACCCCAGGGGGTTCTCATTTATCAATGGCGACGACGTGGGACTCCTAGACATTGTTGTCTGTCCGATCCTGGGTCCTCATAAAGTTCTGGAAAAAGTCCTCGGTTTAAAATTTCTAGAACCGGAGAAGTATCCGGCGATGACCTCTTGGGCGAAAGCTCTAAATGAGATGCCGTTGGTGAAAGAGGCAATGCCTCCCCACGAGAAGCTGGTGGGCGTTCTTCAGTTCCTCGGGGCTAGGCTTCTTGAATCTGTGGCAGCTTGATGCTTATAAAGCTCTCCTTGATAATAAAGATGGGAACTTCATCTGTCACGCTCAAAATGTTATATTTGATTGTACTTTTAGGGGGAGAAGTACACTACAAGTGCCATAAGTTAAGTTGTATATGGCGCTCACTTTAGTGTCAGAATTTTCAAAACAATCCCTTAAGTGCTTAGAATAAAAAATAAAAAAAAATAAACGATCACTTAAATGTCAAATCGGAGAATTCCCGCCAAATGAAATGAGTGGCTTTTATATTTAAACTTATCATCTAACGCGGCATTTAAAAAAAAAAATTGGTCACATGTACTTCCACGTCGACTTTTAAGATAAAAACTTCAAAAAAATAAGCTGAAATCTTCATAAAAGGATAAAGGGGATAGGGTGGTTTCATTTAGGTAGCGAGGGTCGCCAAGCCTCAACCAATGTTCGGCGACCCCCACCGATACTAGGTAAGGCCTCGCCTAGCCTCGGCGGGCTCAACCTCGCAGATCTCGGCGAGGTCGAGCCTTGTCGTCGCTAGGCGAGGCCGGCCACGGCGAAGTCTCGCCCTTGTCGATCCGGTCGAGGTCGGCACCCGGCCCGACTTGAGCGAGGTCCCGCCAGCCATCCCCCACCCTCGTCGCCTAAACGAAACCTTTTTTATTTAATTGCCAGCTTATTTTTATTCAATTTAATTTTTAAAAAAATAGATAATTGTTTAATTAAAGTCCACGCGTACTTTCGGTGAGCCATGTCAGCTCAAATGTTGATTAAAAAAAAAGGCCACTTAGGATTTTTGGCAAGCAAGTGATCATTTTTTTAAAAAAAAAATTGACTTTTAAGTGATCGTTTTGAAAGTTTTGGTACTAAAGTGAGCGCTATACAACACTTATGGCACTTGTAGTATACTTCTTCCCACTTATAGGTAATCCGAATGTTTTTGCGGGATAAGCTAGAGCCCAATGAAGTTTACTTCAAATGTTTCGTTAAATCTCAGTATATCAATTGTTTTATAGCAGTAACACAGAACTAGCCGTTTCATCCTACAAAATAATATCCGTTTCCCTCTCTGAACAATGTAGTCCATCTTGCTGGGAAAAGATTTCTGCTTTGCAGTCAGCTGAACCGGATTGACTGAAGTCAATTTAGGTCATGTACTATTGGTTGGCTGATATTTGTGTTACCAGGGATATTTTCAATGTGACTGCTAGGGGTGAGCAAACTGGACCGGACTGGGTTGGTCCGGTCCTTGAGGGGGCGGTCCGATCCCCGTCTCGATAATTGGGATCGGTGGCCGGGCAGTCAGGTTCTCGGTTCCATGATCCCGACCGCCCGAAATATAACACACACACACATATAATCACGGTATTATCATACTTATATAACATCACTTTTGGAAATTCAGTTCTGTGTCATCTGTATTTGTATTCAAATTCATTTGCAAACATCAAAATTTTGTAATGGAACTATCATGTGGCTATCTCTGAGTACGTCGCGTCATCTTCCTTTGGGGTTTCTAACCGAAGATGAACGGAGGGGGTATCTACACGACTATGAACTTTGCAAGAATTTTTGTTCTATGGGTGAATAAATGTTGTGTTCATATATCACATAATTCACATAATTTACGGGGCTGAGTTTTCAGGTTTTGCTGCATAAACAAGAACCTATTAGGCTTTTTCCATTTTATCAATGCTGAACATTTTCAAAATGTTCTTTACCAAAAAAAAAAAAAAACATTTTCAAACTGCTAACATTATATGTACATGGTGTGCCTTGGAGCAATGTCCTTTATGGTTATCGCATGGATCGTCCACTGGGATCGGACTGCGACCACCGGTCTTGGGCCGCTTTGGTCCCGGTCCCTAAAATTTGGGGACCTAGACCACGGTTCCATACCGGGACCGGTCCAGCACCATGCACACCCCTGACGCCCAGTACTTTTCTTTTCAAGCTAGTCATAGGTTCTTCGTGTATGAATAGATATTCTCTTTTTCTTGGGGGAATTGCCCTTGGGATGAGACATCTTCTTAGGCTAGCCAGATTTGTTCTCATAGGAAAAGGAACGAAATCTATAAATTCAAGACCATGAATAATAATCCATGGGCTCTCCATTTGGTCGACTTGACAAGTACATCTGCTATTTTGTTTTCCCGAAATGGCAAAATCACGCATTTACATTATAGGGACGAGACATCTTTCTCGAATAGTGAGATTTGTTCTCATAAGAAAAGGAACGAAATGTATAAATTCAAGACCATGAATAATAACCCATGGGCTCTCCATTTGGTCGACTTGACAGTACATCTGCTATTTTGTTTTCCCGAAATGGCAAAATCACGCATTTACATTCTAGGGACGAGACATCTTTCTCAAAATAGCGAGATTTGTTCTCATAGGAAAAATAATCAGATCTACAATTTGAATACCATGAATGGTAATCACAGGCTCTCCAATTGGTCGATTTGACGGTGAATATGCCACGTTGTTCGCTAAGAAATGGTAAAACCTCGCATTTCCATAGTTACATTATTGATTCAACCATCATGGTACATCAGCACATGGATGTGTTAGATACAGCTCTCAGTTATGTCCCATGTCATGACCCAAATAACATTGTAACTCTGCAAGATCATGATCTTCTGCTGATGCTTTAGCTAAATGGAGTTTCATTTGACTGCATCTAATATGGACACTTGAGATGGTTGGTTTTGCAGCTTAATGATCCCCCCATTGGAATGTTCAACACAGAAAGGAGGTGCATGAAAGGAAGCAACTTTGTTATTATGAACAGAAGAGATTCGGAGAAAGATCTGATTTTATGTTCATCAACTACGGAATCGGTGAATCAGTCTGCGCGCGCATTGAAAGGAGGAGGAGGCGATTCACTGGAGATTTCTTGTTCGAATAGTACAAAAAAATGATCTTTGAACAGCAATCTTAAAAGGGAAGGCAAGTTTGCTTGAAAAGAAGCAGAAGACAAGAAAGACTACCATACTTACTTGAAGCGTGTCTAGTTAATTAGTTTGTAAGTCAAACAGAAACCTCTCTAAGTATGATTTCCTATGCAAGAGATTAATGGCCCTCCCTCTCTTTGTTCTTGTTGTTTTGTTACACTACAAAAAAACACGGATTTAGCCACGAAAAATTTGCGACGGAAACAATTCGTTGCTAATTTCCGACGAAAATAGCGACAAAATTAGTATTCGTCGCTATTTGCGACGAAATTAGTAACGAAAACATTAGTCGCTAATTAGTGACGAATATAGCCACGAATTTTTGTTCGTCGCTCATTTGCGACAAACATTGTCACGAAAAATAATTCGTCGCTACTTTGCGACGCAAATAGCCACGAAAAAAAATTCGTCACTAATTTGCGACGACAATAGCCACGAATAATATTTCGTCACTAATTTGCGACGAAAATAGCCACGAACAATATTTCGTCGCTAATTTGCTACGAAAATAGCCACGAAAAAATATTTTGTCACCACTTAGCGACGACAACAGCCATGAAAAGATTATTCGTCGCAATCTCCTTTGCGACGAAAATAGGCTTTGTCGCCAATTAGCGACGAATATATTTTTTTCGTTGCAAATACTTTTCTTAAAAGTTAGCGACGAAAATCAATGTTCGTCGCTAATTAGCGACGAATGTTGATTTTCGTAGCAAAATTATTAAAATTACCGACGAATCATTATTTTCGTCGCTACTTTAGCGACGAAATGTATTATTCGTCGCTAATATCATAGAAATAAAAATAAAAAGAAAATGTTCAATTTAGCAACGAATTAGCTTTTTCGTCACTACGGTAGCGACGAAATTTGTTTTTCATGGCTAATACGATATAAATAAACATAAAAATAAAAAAGAATTTGCCACAAGCAATGTTTTTCGCTAATTAGCGACGAAAACCAAATTGTGTCACAAATATGTTGTTATCATTTAGCGACGAAAACCTATTTCGTCACTAATTAGCGACGAACAACGTTTTTAAATCGCAAATTATCTTCTTAAAACTTAACGATGAAACTTGCCGTTCGTCGGTAATTAACAACGAACGTTGATTTCGTCGCAAAATTATGAATAAAAATAAGAAAGAAAATATTAGCGACGAATCACTTTTTTCATCGCTAATTTCAATTTAGCGACGAATTAACATTATCGTCGCTAATTAGTGATGAACTATTTTTTTCGTTGCTAATTTAGCGACGAAATTCGTTTTTCGTTGCTAATATACTATAAATAAAAATAAAAGTAAAAAATAAAATATTAAAATTAGTGACGAATTAACTTTTTTCATCGCTAATTTAGCGACGAACAATTTTGTTCGTCGCAACATTAGCACTTGTGAATAAAAATAAAAAAGAAAATATTTCAATTTAACAACGAACTAATTTTTTCGTTGCTAATTTAGCGACGAAATGTAGTATTCGTCGCTAATATGATACAAATAAAAAAAAGAAAATATTAATATTAGCGACGAATTTGTTTTTCCGTCGTTGATTTAGCGACGAATTAGCTTTTTCGTCGCTAAATTAGAGACGAATAGTTTTTTGTCGCTAAATTAGCAACGAATTATTTGTTTCGTCTCTCGGATTGTTAATTTAAACCCTCCCCGCCCAAGTCGCACGTGCTCTCTCTCTCCCGCTTTGGTGAGCGACCCCGACGTCTTCATCTTCTTCTTCACTTCGCGTCTTCTTCATTTCCTCCTTCCTTTTTGTTCTTGCTTTCTTTTTTTGGTTCAAATGAGCGACCCACCTCCACCCGACCATTACAGCTGCTGCACCACCACCCTCCGTCCACTCTCGTCACCGGCCCACGCCTTACGGCTAGCCGGCCTCGCGCGAGCCACAACCAGCCTAAGTTGCTTGTGGCAACCACCCGCTAGCCTCGTTGCCGTAAACCCGGGACCTTCGCCCCACGACCCTCCTCCACCTCGAGCTCCTCCGCCGCCGCCGAGCACCGTTACCCAGGCCACCTCCGGCCACCCGAGTTGGCCGAGACCCACAGATCGACGACTAGCCCGCCGCGACGACGATTTGAGCTCCCCGCTCGTGAACCCGACGCCCACCCGAATCACCGTAGCCACTGCTCGACTTGGCCACCACCTCAAACTTGCAACCCGAGACCCTCGGCTCGCGGCCCAGCCCCTCCTCTCCAACCGCCATCACCACGACGCCACGAGCTCGAGCCGTCGCCGCAAGCCCGGGTGAGCTCGGGAGCTCTGAGATCCACGAGGCCCAAGTACCGACCCGCAAGCCGGCGGCCCCGATCTGCCGGTTGTCCAGCCACTACCCGAGCCCTAACCGCTCGTGGCGCCGTCGTCCAACCACCGCCGATCGTGGAACCGTAAGCTTGGCGACCCGAACCCATTAAGTTGACCCAACCGGAGGAATGCGCCGACTCCTACGGACCCGATTCGGACTCGAAAATCCGATACCCCGACCCGTAGACTCGACTGACCCATGGTGAAAAAAATATTTATGTCATTCTTGTGAAAAATAAAGATGAATGTATCTCATTTTCATATTATTATAAAATTTTGATATTATTAAGTGCTTAATCAATGTTAAATATAAATTGCATAAATTAATTTTTCTTTTAATTAAATTTAAAATTGAAAAGTAAAATAAATGATTTTATCATATGAAAAAAATAAAATTTCGTCACTAAATTGGGTTTTGCGACGAATTTTTCCACGAAACAAAATTCGTGGCTAATCCGAGCATCGCTAAATTTAGCGACGAACATAAAATTCGTCACTAAATTCGTCGCTAACTTTCGCGACGAAATTTATTTTTGTGCGAAAATTCGTGACTAATTAGCGACGAATAAGTTTCGTCACTAATTTGCCACGAAGGGTAATTCGTGGCAAAATTAGTGGCCAATTAGCTGTACGAAACCTATTAGTTGCTAATTAGCCACGATAGGTATTCGTCGCAAAAATTCGTCTCTAATTAGTGACAAACTTTATTTTTTCGTCGCTAAATTTTGCGACGCGAATTGGCGACGAATATTTTTCCGTCGCTAATTTTCGTCGCAAATCCGTTTAGCGACAATTTTGGTCAATTTTTCATGGCAAAATCTGTGGCTAAATCCTTGTTTTTTTGTAGTGTTATTTCTTTTCTTCTTATCATGGACCACAGAAAAAACATGTTGAATTCATATACGAATCGCGGATTTAATGTTCGATGGCACACAAAAATTGATAAATCGATCATACGATTACTTATGGTAGATTCAAATAATAATTGTGTATTTGATGGGAAAGGTAGTTACTTCAGTTTTACTCCCAAATAAATTTATTCAATCGAAAAGAAGGAAATGAATTACAGGAAATTCATACTATTTCTGTTCATTCTCCAATAGCTTCTTAGATTTTTCATTATAGATTATTTGATAATTTGTTTAGCCCAGCCTAATGACACGATGAGGAAGTAATCACGCGGAATGTTTGAACTAACCAGATGTCATAACTATTTTTTCGACCACTTGAGTACCATATTTTCGAAGGAAACGATCACTTGGATACCAAAATGTTTTGAAAACGTTCACTTAAGTGTCGAAGATTCGACGTGGCATAACACTTGTGGTGAATCTTTTAAAAAAGTTATGGCGACTCGAGTGAACGATTGAAGAGTTATATAGAACTCAAGTGATTGGAAAAAAAGCTATGCCACTCAAGCGATTGGAAAAAAAAATGCTACATCACTCAAGTGAGTAATGTGTATGGAAATTATGATACTTACGGTTTCATTTTTCCTAAAATATCCGCACCGAGACGGTCCCAGCTGCTGGAAAATGACGTCCGCGTCAAGTGAGGTCAGGGTCGAAGGGCTCGACGGCCATTGTGATGACTGCTTCTTTTTCTGTTTAGATTATGATTATCAGAAGAAAAATGATTTTCTCCATGAACGTGACTTCAGTAAGTGATAAACTGAGCAGTGAAGTTGGTCTTCCTGGGCGAAATGAATAAAGCGATTGTCATGCCAAGCTGCCGAAGCAATTTGGGCTGTTTTCCGCAGCAAGAAGCCACTGTTTTCTATGTGGGAGATGGAAGCCAGAGGGAAGCGCGTGACACCGAGCCACCGACCCCTGATCTCACGTGGCGCCTCCGTCATTTTCCAGCAGCTGCGACCGCCGCTGCGGCAGGGGTCGTAGTTCGTTTCGTGCGAGACAGAGAGGAGAGAGGAGAGAAAGAGCGCGCTTCACTAACGAAGAGAGAAGGGCACAATGAAGGGCTCAAAATTGGGACTCATGGACGCCGCATGGCTCCAAGTGAAGGTTCCAATTTTTTCACAGAGAACGCCGGGCTGCTACCACTTGCTCTCGTCAGAAAGCTTTAATAATGGCGATGGCTCTTGTCAAACAAAAGCCAGATATGCTTTCGACTCCACGTTGAATTGAACAACGCGTTGTATATCTAAGCACTAAAACCATGGATCCTCCGTGTCCAATCTGAAACTCAGAGACAGAGTAGCCCACAGAGACAGAGAGAGAGAGAGAAGAGAGATGGCAGGCAGAGTTGTTCTTCACGGAATGTGGGCTAGTCCATACAGCAAGAGGGTGGAGCTAGCTCTGAAAGTGAAAGGGAACGAGTATGAGTACGTGGACGAAAATTTGCCGAACAAGAGCGAAATGCTCTTGCGGTTCAATCCTGTTCACAAGAAGGTCCCTGTTCTTGTTCACAACGGCAAGCCCATCGCCGCGTCCCTGGTCATTATCGAGTACATCGACGAGACTTGGAAGGAGGGTCCTCCCCTCTTGCCCCAAGATCCCTATGGAAGGGCCAAAGTTCGCTTCTGGACTGGCTTTCTCCAACAGCAGGTCAGTGCAAATTTTCCGGCAATCTATTTGATGAAATGTCTCGACATGTACATGATCATTTCTTGCATTACTCCATTGTCACAGCACAAACAGATTATGCCTTTTCGTTCACAGCTCTACATGATCAACCATCTTGTTTAGCAATCAGTGAGTGCACTTGTTCCTACTCATGATCAACTAAAAGACACGGAGTACGAATTGAGGACAAGTTTCCCCTTTTCCCAATAGAATCTAAAGAACGCGTGTCCGCATGACCAAGGGGCTTTATATTGCTGTGATGATAACAATGACAGTGATACAATAGCTAAATCAACCTGCCGTTGTCTTTAATTGCTGTTACTTTGAGATAGTTGGGCTGCTGCCTAATTGTTATTCGAGGAGCATGAGAAATTATCAAAATCCTAACTGGAGCATTTGCCATGATAAAATATTTCCCTTTGCAAAATAGACCGATCAAACAAAAGTAAGATGAAACTAGTGTTGACTGCAGTTGTTTGAGGCCATATTCTCTGTGTTCAAAACTGATGGAGAAGCGCAAGAGAGAGCTGTCAAGGAAATGCACGAGAAACTGATGGTGCTGGAAGAGGGAATCGAGGGGGGTTATCCCGGGGGGTCACCGTTTATCAATGGCGACAACATGGGACTACTAGACATTGTTGTCTGCTCAGTGTTGGGTGCTCATAAAGCTCACGAGGAAGTCCTCGGTGTAAAATTTCTGGACCCAGACAAGTATCCAAGGGTTACCTCCTGGGTGAAAGCTCTAACAGAGCTGCCGATGGTGAAAGCGGCGATGCGTCCTCATGAGAAGGTGGTTGGCCTTCTTCAGTTCTTAAGGACTAGGGCTCTTGAATCTGCAGCAGCTTAATGCTTATAAGGGTCTCCCTGATAATAATGGTGGGAACTTCCTCAGTCATGTTGGCGGGTTATATTTGATTGTGCTTCTATGTAATCCGAATGTATTTGCAGAATAAGCTATTGCCATCAGTAAAGTTTGCTTCAAATGTTTCACTACATCTCTTAGCCTCTTTTTCTATTCTTTTACTGCGATGACACTGAACTAGCTATCTGCTCCATCCTACTGTGCTAATGTTACGTAGCTATATAAAAATAGAAAACTGGCTGGCTGCAACTTGCAACTCGCAACTTTGCTGAACACAATGAAGGATCTAACTTTGAACAATATTAATCCATTGCGAAAAGAGTTCTGTTTCAAGTCATTTTAGATCATGTCTTATTGGATGGCTGGTCTTTGTATTACTAGAGATATTTTCAATGTGAATTGCCGAGCAACATTCTTCCCCTGCTAGTCTTGTCAGATGTGTTCTTCTCGCTCGCATATCGCACCCGCAAATAGATTGCTCTTATTCCTCAAGGGAATTGCTCTAGGGACAAGACATCTTCTTTGGTTAGCCAGATTTGTTCTTGTAGAAAAGTGAATGAAATCTACAGTTTAAAGACCTTAAATGATAATACATGGGCTCCCCATCATGTCGATTTGACAGTAAATCTGCCTTGTGGTTTCCTAAAAATAGTGAGTGGGGCTTATTTGGGTCGTGTTATAACATCTTAACATCTATATATTTAATATGCAACTCTCAAGTTTTTCACATTTCATGGCTCAAAAGTTTTGATTGTGACTATGTAAGCCCAACGCCTTCCCTAAAAGGAGTTTCGCTGATGTCTATGATGTGTTTCAAAACGGACACTTCAGATGGATGCTGTTGCAGCTTAATTATTCCCCACTGGAAGGTTCAACAAGGGAAAAAGAAAATGGAAGGACGTGACTGTTGTTATGAGCAGAGAAAAAATTCCATGAAGGATCTAGTTTTATGTTCATCAACCAAGAAATCCACGAATCGGTCTCTGGGCGCATTCAAGGAGATGGAATTCTTTAGTATGTATACTGCCCATTTGGTCAAAAGGATGCTTGGCCATGGTTCTTGTCAAACAAGCCAAAGATGCTTTCGATTCAACGTTAAATAGAACAAAGCATTGTATATCAAAGCACTTAACACATGAGACCTCCACGTCTAATCTTGAACCCAGAGATAGAGAGAGAGAGAGAGAGAGAGAGAGATGGGTGGAGAAGAGAACAGAGTGGTTCTTCATGGAATACGGGTTAGCCTGTTCAGCGAGAGGGTGGAACTAGCTCTGAAGGTGAAAGGGATCGAGTACAAGTTCGTGGAAGAAGAATTGACGAACAAGAGTGAAGCGCTCTTGTGGTACAGTCCTGTTCACAAGAAAGTCCCTGTCCTTGCTCACAACGGCAAGTCCATGGCCGAGTCGCTGGTCATTATCGAGTACATTGACGAGACTTGGAAGGAGAGTCCTCGACTCCTGCCCCAGGATCCCTATGAAAGAGCCAAAGTTCGCTTCTGGGCTGGCTTTCTCCCCCAGCAGGTCGATGCAAGTATTTCCTGCAAACTGTTTGATGAAATTCCTGAACGAGTACATGATCATTTCTTGCATTACTCCAACGTCACAGCACAGAGAGATTATGCCTTTTCGTTCACAGCTTTACATGATCTACCATCTTGTTTTTCAATCAGTGAGTGATCTTGTTTGTAGTGATGATCTTGGCCTGCAGAATTATGCAGTAAATACGCGTAAATAATTGAAAGACATGGAGTATATGAGGACAAATCTTCATTGCTCCCAATAAAATCTGGAGAACGTGTGTCCGCGTGATCAAAGGAGCTTTACATGAAGTGATGATAACTATGACACTTGTGCAATAATTGTATCAAACTACTATTGTTTTTAATTGCTAGTTCCTTGAGATAAGTAGGCTGCTGCCTAATTGTTATTCATCGTGCATGAGAACTTCTCAAAATTTTAACTGGAGCATTTGTCAATAATGAAAGAATTTTCTCTTTGCATAATAGACAGGTTAAGAGAAAGTGAAGATCAAACTAGAGTTCAAGCAAGTTTATGATTGGAAGTTTGTCAACTGCAGTTGTTTGAGACCATGTTCTCTGTGCCCAAAACTGATATAGAAGCGCAAGAGAGAGCCGTCGAGGAAGTACAGGAGAAACTGAAAATGTTCGAAGAGGGAATCAAGGGCTGTTATCCTGGGGGATCGCCATTCATCAACAGCAACAATATGGGACTCCTAGACATTGTTGTCTGTTCCACATTGGGTGCTCATAAAGCTCAGGAAGAAGCCCTCAGTGTAGCATTCCTGGACCAAGAGAAGTATCCAAGGGTGACCTCTTGGGAGAAAGCTCTGACGGAGTTGCCATCGGTGAAAGAGGCAATGCGTCCGCATGAGAAGCTAGTGACCATCCTTAAGTTAAAAAGGGTTAGCTCTTAGATCCGCAACAGCTTGATGCTAAGACGAGTCTCCTTGATAATAAGGCGGGAACTTCGTCTGTCGAACTCGCATGTTATATTAAATTGCATTGCTATTTAATGTGAATATACTTGTAGAATGAGATACAGCCCAGTATAATTTTACTTCATACGTTTCAGTAGATATCAGTCTCTCCATTTCTACTGCGATGACACTGAACTAGCCATTGTTCCATCCCTCCATGCTACATTATGTAGCTATTGATCACTGATTATACCAGCTACATAGAAAAGCGACTGCCCAGAACTTGCAACTTCGCTGAACATGACGAGGGATCTAACTTTGCAAGAAGATCATAACATGCTTTTGTCAATCTTGCGGTGTAAATACCCGACATTTCCGGAAACCATGTTGGCCCTCAACTCCGGCAATACAACTTCGTTTTCCCTTTTGGAGCCCATTGCTGAGAAAATATTTCTGCTTGAAGTCAGCTGAACCGGTCAGATTGAACTGAATTTAGATCATGAACTGTTGGATGGCTGATCTTTACTAGCAGGGATAGTTTTCATGTGAATTGCCGAGTAACTTTCTTTCCAAGCTAGTCTATGAAAGAGATTAATATTTAATAGCAGAAATGTTCCGTTGATGACACGTGTCACACAATTTTAGTTTGGATTAATACCACATAAAAACTTATACATCTATGACAAATCTACCTCAAATTATTTTTTTTTACTACAAAAAAAATCCTAAACTTGTATACTTATGACAAATTTATCTCAAACTGGCACATTTATTATAAATTTATTCTCCGTTAGTTTTCGTTTAATCTAACAAATCAAATTGTTGAATTGGATGACACGTAATAGTTCATGGATGCATCGAGTTTAGGCTTTCTTTGTCATAAATATATCAATTTAGGGTTTTTCGATGTATTAACCCAATTCAACGAAGGATAATTTTATTATAAGTGTATCAGGTTTCGGGTTTTTCGTGATAAAAAAATTGATTTATGGTAAATTTAATTTAGAGTTTTTTGTTGTGAAAAAATAGTTTTGCTTAAATTTGTCATAAGTGTACTAATTTAGGATTTTTTGTGATAAAAAATAATTTAAATAAATTTATTATAGGCATATTAATTTGAAATTTTTTGTAATATTAATCTATTTGGTCCAAAGAATCGAGATCCATCGTCCACCCAAAAGAAGGAAAAGGGGAACAAAAAATTTTTATGCTTGATTTTTCTCACGACGTCTGAAAGATTTTGGTTCTGGCTCCGGTTCGCTGTTCAGACAGCTCCAATTGATCCAATTTGGCTGCTTTCTTCCTCGAGTCCCTGTTCCTCCTAAACCCGCCTCCCAGGATTCTCTCTTCGTCGCACCCACAAAGCAATGTCATCTTCTGCCGCAGCATTTTGTGTTTCCTCGCCGTCTTCTTCCCATACGCTCGCTCATTGGAAGACCCGTACAGCTCCTTGCTTCGTGAGACAGCCCGTATCGATCAAGGCCCTCTCATCTTCTGCGGATTATTCCGCCGTCTCGGTTGCTGATAAGCCCTCGAGCTCATCAAGGGTACGTGGGCTTCTGCTAGCCCTGCAATTCGCCTTGTTTGTTGAATGGCTGAATATACTAAGCTAATTGGATGGCGGGCGATTGAGACAACTGATGGATGGTGATGCGTTTTTCGATTGAAGTGCTATTTACTCATGAAAGATTTGCTGGATGGTGATGGGTTTTTCAATTCAAGTGTTAGTTACCCATGAAAGATTTGCTCTTTCTCGTAAGTGTTGTGAAAATTTCAAGAATTACAGTAGAAATGTAGAAAACGAGAACGTCTGAGACGTGCAAGTACTTGTCCCCAGGATAAATTTAGCCCTTCAGAAAGTGCAGAAGGTATGTTGCGGCGATCCTCAAGATACAACAGACCCTATAAAAAGTGCGCGCCTTGCTATTCAGGCAACATAGGAACAGCATAATTCTTTTGATACAACAAGTCTCTTTCACTCTCCATCACTCTGCCTGTCTATACACTTGTGCTCGTATTCGAAATCCTGTGACCTTGTGTTTTTCTTAAGTACAATCTTTTTCTAAGAAAGTTACATCAAACACATTAACATAATTCTATGGGAGTCCATGACCGACTAAAGATTGCTTCTCATGGGTTCAAGTTGCCAACAAAGACCATGTTCGTTGCATTTGATGCAAGCTGGCTTCTCAAGTCAACATACTTCTTGGACTTGGTTACCCCTTGCTTACTTGTGTAGAAATTTCCAGCTTGCTCACATATTTGCCACCGCCTCAAATTTGCTTCGTAAAGAAGCAAAAAGTTGTGGACTTTGTTCATGGTCCATTTACTTCACTCCCACGGCCAAAGGCTCTTCACCAAAGTTCTTTTTCCAATGTTGGTTTAAACTTGATAGAATTCAATAAAGAAAGAATGTATGCGTTTTGAAATACTTACTTTATACAACAGTAATTTTAGTGCAATTCTCCTTGATAATTGGTGTTTGGTGGGTTGCCACCGATCTAGGTTTCGCCAATGTAAACTAGTTACCCTCTTGAATGGAGATTCCTTTCACACTCATGTTTTAGCTGCTTAGCTTTCATTGTCGTGCAAAGATAGAAACTTGCATTATGGAATTAAATGTAAAAAATGAAGTAGCATTTTATTGGTGATTTTTATTTTGTGTGTTTATGCAGCAGACTGGCTAGTATTTACTAACCAAATTTGCCTGACGTAGAGGCAAGCGGACTGGCTGATATTGACTTGCATTATTGAGTTAGATGGTCCTGCATTTGCAACTTGATTATTAATCAGTGGGCAACTAGTTATGCATGATCTGTGTGTTATATGATTTTTCACGTTAGGTTTACACAGTACATGATTGCGACTAAAATATGTGGCCATCAGCTATTTATTGTTTGCTATATCTCTCATCAGTCTAAATCTGATTTCAGTCCAACAATTGGCTGTGGAAGTTCAAGGACAATGATATCAACATCCACTACGAAAAGCATGAAAGTGAAAGCTCTGATGCTTCTAAAGATATTCTCATGGTGCCCACAATATCTGATGTGAGTACTGTAGAGGAATGGAGACTAGTGGCCAAAGATATAGTCGAACGAGTTGGGGAAGTTAATTGGCATGCTACTATCGTGGATTGGCCCGGTTTGGGCTACTCTGATCGGTTAAAGATGGATTATGATGCGGATGTCATGGAGAAATTCCTGGTTGATTTTATAAATGCGCCTGATAGCCCTCTAAGTCGTTCAGGTAGCTCCAGCATCCATTCTTCTGTCGGTCGCCTTCATTAACTACCAGTCGATAGCATACAAAACACTTATGTGATATGTTGCTCAAAGTTCTTTGCTAGTGTCGATGTTTGAGAAAAACCATTTAGGTGGCACAATGTGCGAAAAGACACAGAAGGATATTCCATTTGTTTATCTTCCAGTAATCCAAAATCAAAATTCAAACATCCATCAGCACAATTTTGATGCTTTGCTGGCGCAAAGTTCTTATTCACTTGGAATTGGGAGATGGAACTTTCTTATGGTGTTCTTGCGTAGCATTTGTCCTCTTCCGTTCTTGTATCATGACCATTTGAAGCTTTTCTGACTTCCTACACCGTATGGTGTTAGTGATAAAGCATTTTTAACAGTTGAAATCCTACAAAGGCAAGGCTTTTACAAGCAATCATGTTCTTGTACAATCAAGCGAACAAGGTGGTTGACATATGGCTATATGTGCTGTGGAAGTGTCTGTGAATTTCTCTATGATAATTCTAAAGGTGTAGGCAAAATTTTATGTATTCTCATGCATTTTTTCCTTAATATAGTAAAAGAGGTCAGTATCTGCAGCCATTGGGCTGCTCAATGATCTAACCTTTTGTCATGCTTGTTCAGTACAAGGACAAGCAATTTGAGCTAAATAGTTTTAGCCCTGCTCACAACTATCTTAAAGTTCCGGTCGGCTTTAGTTACTGATTTATATTGTCTGCTGCTCTGTTCAAAGCTCTTATTTTCTACTATAGTCTCTCAAGGTGTATGGATAATGCCCTTGCTAACTGTCTTATGTTATTTACCAGCAGATGATTTGGTGGTTTTTGGAGGAGGCCATGCCGCCACAATCGTAGCTCGTGCTGCGAAAAAGGGTTTGGTGAAGCCAAGAGCCATTGCTGCTGTTGCCCCGACATGGGCTGGGCCTCTCCCTATCGTGTTTGGCCGAGAATCCAACATGGAAACGAGGTACTTTTTGGGCTTTTTACATTTCCTTTTATAATTTCGATTTCCAGGTAGGAGTTGTTATCTAACAGTTTGAAAAGGGAGAGGCTAAGTGCATACTTGTTTACTTGGTCGTGTAGTGTGTACTGTGTAGCAAGTTGGTGATAAAGCCAATCACTTAAAGGTAAAAGAAGAGAAAAAAGGAGGAGAAAAATAAAGCCAATTGCTTTAGTCTTGGCCCATGACTCATTGTGTTAATCCACGCCCGTGTTTATTGTTGCATTATCCGCCAAAAGGGTTGAGTACCGATTCAGTATCTCTCCTGGATACAAATTTAATTGAGAATTCATGCACTTGGCATTCCATCTATGGACTTGGTTTCGTGTTCTTAAAGCATTTTGATCACCAAGCCACTTGTCATGTTGAAAATGAGCTATACTTTTGCCAAATTCTCAGCTAGTTTATATTTGAATGTCACTATTCTAATTTTTAGCTGAACTAAATCTATGGCTTGTACTTCCCAACATCATTCTGGGCAACCTTTAGAAAAAATTGTGCCCCTCGGGTCGCTGTAAGCAGCACCATTTCCCCAAGTTCAGAAGTAGTTCTCTCTCTCTCTCTTACTCGATTTTACATCAGGTACGGATTGCTTCGAGGCACTCTAAGAGCCCCTGCTTTGGGCTGGATGATGTACAACATACTTGTCAGCAACGAGAAGGCAATCCAGTCCCAGTACAAATCTCATGTATACGCAAACCCTGACAACGTGACACCAGAAATTGTCGAGAGCAGATATGGGCTAACAAAACGGCCTGGCGCCCGATATGTGCCTGCTGCTTTCTTGACGGGTCTACTTGACCCCGTGAAATCGCGAGAGGAGTTTCTTGAGCTATTTGCTGGTTTGGAAGGAAAGATGCCGGTCCTAGTCCTGTCAACCGAAGGCTCTCCTAGGAGGTCAAAAGCGGAGATGGAAGCCCTTCGAGGAGCCAAAGGGGTCACCAAGTTCGTCGAGGTTCCAGGCGCTCTCTTGCCACAGGAAGAGTACCCATCTGCCATTGCAGAGGAGCTGTACCTCTTTTTGCGGGAGAATTTCGAATCTTGAAAGCTTCTCGACTTGATTATCGACAGTTGCAGCGTGAGTATCTCAAATGTTATGGCGATTATCTCGACTTTTTGCCACCGAGATCTTACATTAGGGAGCGGGAATCACATACACATTTAGAGGAAGTCACGGCAAGGTCTTTACCTCAATAGGTCTACAGTTTAAAGGATCAATACTGCAAAAACTTGTCCAGGGATCACTGCTGTACCTCTGTTCATTCCTTTTCCCAACTTTCTTGACATCTAATATACATCAGCTTTGTGTTCATGCAGCAGAGATTTTTCGCCTTGAAATGTTAGAATTAAAGATGATGGAGTGTTTCTGGTATTGTGAGGCTATAATCATGGTGATGTTTGTATGTATATATGCTTATCAGAGGCCACGATTCCTTTCCCCATGGCCAGAATCCTCTTTGGTCGGGTCAAGTACACCCCTATATTGGTTGGGGGTTGGGTCGGGTCGGGTCGGTTATCATGGAGACCCAACCCGACACAACCCAGCCCATTGACACTCCTAAATCTACTTTGACATGCCTGTAGATTCCTAGATATGGTTGTCCAGATTAACGCAGTTAATATTAGTTCTGTGACACCCGCTTCTAGTCGACCTAAAGACAAGGACAAGTTAGTTCGTCAACCTAAACACAAGGACAAGTTAGTTCGTCGGTGCACGAGACGAGAAATTCTTCTCACATAACCGACTTGAAAAGATTCGTTAACCCGCGAAACAGAAACTCTACCGATCTCGTCGCGATAAACCACTAAACTCGGAATGGCTTATCTAGGGCATGGACTGCTTGATTCTAACCCTGCCTTAGACAAATCTGATATCAATTTCCATCATGCTGCTGAGGAGGGTGATCGAATCAATGTAAGCTCCGAATCCCAGATTCTCAGATTGTCACCTTGGACTATGTTGAACTCGAACTCCACAACACATTGTCTGCAATTTTCCATCACCGCCAGTGCTCACAAAGCTCTCAAACTCACCCGAGTGAACAGACTGACCGTGACCGCACAGAGCTTTGACTTTTGGATCAATTTCATTTAAGACGAGACGCACAAAAACCTTAAATGGGTCAGTGTCAATCCGAGCTCAGAAAAAAGGGAAACGGGAAAAAAAGTCAACACCCCCATTCAATCCCCTGTCGGAAGTGGGCCTCGGGCCCAAACAAGTGTCCACCACTCGACGGATCAGATTTGATCACCGGCCCTCACCCAATCTCTTTCCTTAATTAATCCAACGGCGACAGGTGTCGCCACCCGCCCGGATACCGACAAAAGTTTTACCTCCCCCGCCTCCTCCAGCAGGATCTTGCCACCTTAGCATCCGCGGGGACTCTTATCTTTGGCGTGGGCCCCGCTGCTTTGGGTAATACGCCTTAAAAAAGCCTTTTTTTTCAGCGAGGGGGTTTGCTGTGGGGCCCCAATTGCACCTACCGCAAGCCCAATCGATTTCGCGCCGGGGCGTCCATCTCTTCGTTCCGTCACCCCCGACCCTCGTCCCTCCTTTCCCTCCTTTAATGTTCGATACCACGTCGTATTTCTACGGACCACGCAAGTGTAGATCGCGTAGCCACGGGGGCCCGCCGGTCGCCTCGCATTGGTCCGGAGGCGCCACGGGTGCAGGAAACGGGAAAAAGGTTAGCGAGTACGGTGCAAAGGGTCGTTTCCAGAAGGAGAAGGGCGAAATTCGACGTCGCGTTAGCGTCGATACGGGTGGAGTTTATGAGGGAGGGAGGGAGGGAGGGGCGGCCAATGATACGAATGAGGGAAAGATAGGAATTTAATGAGATGATTCAGTGGAATGATGCAAACTGCACCTAGAAGTGGTTAAGAGTTCCATTTTTCCAATCGTTCTATTGATGAGAATCTAATTGGAAGAACCAATCCCCGTGCTTAATCGGCCAATGG
Source organism: Rhodamnia rubescens (assembly GCA_021437795.1). Taxonomy (NCBI): domain Eukaryota; kingdom Viridiplantae; phylum Streptophyta; class Magnoliopsida; order Myrtales; family Myrtaceae; genus Rhodamnia; species Rhodamnia rubescens. Next base: position 4,045,586 of record JAILYA010000002.1, on the reverse strand, counting down.
AAAAATAATCTACGTCGCTGTCCAATCGCATCTGTCATTTCGTACGAAATAAACAGATCTCGGTAAGGCGATGTATGGACACTTCAACGATTGAAAATCGGATTTCAAAAAGGGGCGCACGAGCTCTCCGTACTCGTGAAATGCAATTGGTTCGGTTTTTCCGATCGATCGCATTCCGAACATCGCAATCTCTCGTCTAGCCGGTCATTTTAGTACGGAAAAAAGGGCAATTTCTAGAAACAAAAACGCTGTAATTTTCCACTCCTTTCTCCTTTCATATGCATAAATTGGACGAAGGAGATTTTGACAAACCAACCTCGCCACTCCTGGTCTCGTGTCATTAGTTGGGAACATGGCTAACAATGCTGCATGACGCATGGCCGCATTGTGGGCCTAACGGTGGACAAACAGGTCGGGTCAACATCAATTTCCGCCCCATGAATAAATCAGACTTTACGTTCATTGATTATGACGTCGCAAGCAAGTAAACGAGATGGACAAATTATTAGGAAGAAAGAGTCAAAGAGTGTCAATTTAAGAAGAAAATATGCACCGGTCACGAAGCTGACGTGGCGCTTAGTTTTTAATAATGTCCAATAATATTTTTTTAATAATGTCTGATAATATATTGACATACGTCCGCTAAATTAAAATAGATTAATGATTTTTTTTTCCTCTTCTTCTTCCATCATCCTCATTTCTCACCTGGTCGTTTGTCTTCCATGGCCATAGGCTTCAAGCTTCGTCTTGGCCAACTCCTCAAATCTGGCCCTCCATGGCCGCCGACGCGGAGCGAGCCATCGCTACTCGCGGCCATGGAAGCAACTATAAACTACGAAGTATCGATACTTTTCCGAGAACCTACGTGTCATGTCCGACACTCTCCAATATGCGATCGACACATAGTTAAGACTCTGCAGACATGTGAGTCCAAAGATCCCAATACGTCATTTCGACACGCATATGGTCAATTTTAAGCATTTTAATAAATTAGGGGTCGAAATACAAATTTATCAAAAATATATATACTTAAGTCATATATCCAAATATCTTAAAATTAATATACCGACTACCTAAAAAAACTTAATGGCAAATACCTAACATAAGAAGAAACTCAACGCTATAAATGATAATTTATCATTTGATGTATCGGTGTCGGTCTTCTTGGGAATGTAAGTAGCCATATAGGATTGGGATGTCGTGGCTCGCAACCATGAGTGGCACTGCCCTTGCACGTTGGCTAGAAGAAGTACAAGCAAAAGGGGGCTAGAGGTCGCTCGGAGGCTCGACTGTCACGTTGTTGACTGGTGGGAGAGGATCAAGAAGCTAGATAGTTCGTAGAAAAAGATCGACCAAGCCACGGCCACGAGCAACGACAGCTCGTTTGGTGTCAATGGCCATGGATGCCAAATCTGAAGCCTGGCCAAGAAGACGCTTGAACGCGGACCGACGACCATGAAAAACCCATGTATGGAGAGAAATGTGGGTGAAGGAGCCAGCCAAGACAAAGGCTCATTTGGCACTATGGTCATGAGCGAGAAGGCTCGCTCGGTGCCGGCGGCCATGGAAGAGCCGGCCGAGACGAAGCTTGTAGGCGGTGCAAATGGCCATGGAAGACGGACAGCCACGAAAAAAATAAAGTTGAAGAAGAAAATTATTATCTTTTTATTCCAACTCGGCAGACACGTATTAATATATTATTAAATATGAGTAAAAAATACGCGTCACGTCAGCAATTGACGTAGCGCTGTACAATCACCGCAAATTTCCTCCCATTTAAGAGTCCGGCGCGAACTCCTCCCCTCTCTACTCCCGTCTCGATCTCTCTCGAGTTCGCGAAGTCCTAGAAGCTCCACGGCGTCATCAATCCTAGGAGAGGACAAGCGTCCTTTAACTTAAAAAAAACAAAAGTGTCGTCATCATCGATTGACAAATATAGACACTCGTTTCCATTTTCAACAGTCTCCCAATGTTTCTAAGGCAGCATTCAAACTTTTTGCTTCTCCCTCTTTTTGGGGTTCACTTGGCAGGACACAAAGGGGTTTGAATGAGTCGTGCTCTGGCGTTGCGTGACTTAGTTCGTGAATCTCTCCGTACGAAGATACAATGGTGTCGTGCTCACCTACAATGAGGCAATCGAATTTGTCTTGACTCGTTCATATGTAATCACTTACGACAGCATTCGATTTGCGATTCAATTTGTGACGGTCGGCAAAGTAAGGACGAGCGCGAGAAATGCATGTGATGTCTCTATGGACGATGACCAATGCAGAGAATGGCTAAGCATGTTTCATCGTTTTCGGGGGATTCGGCAATGAGAATATCGATTGCGTTGTGCCGATAAGTGTCTTGAAAGCCTTAAAACTTATCACGAAAGTGCAATTAAGTCTAAAATCTTTTAAAAAGTACAATCGAATCCTATAACTTATCGATTTGGTGCAATCAAGTCCTTTCATTTACTCTATCTTATTAGACAAACGGAAAAAGTTAGCAAGTTTTAAGATTTGATTACACTTTTTAAAAGTATTAAGATCATATTACACTTTTATGGCAAGCTTTAAGACTTGGTTTGATTTTTTGAAAGTTTTAGAACTCAATTACACTTTAGTAACAAGTTTAAAGACTTCCGATGCATTTATCCCCATTTGTATATAGAAAATGAATAGGAGAAATCTATATTCCTTACACTGGGGGAGATGGGGTGTCTTAGTTGCAGGAATAGTAAAGTGGGTAGAGTCTTAAGGCGCATGTGCAAACGGGTATTAGGCGAATGAAGTCTCGCTTCAAAGGTATGGCATAATGTAAAGCAACTTATGCAACCGATTGACTTAAAATTTTGAGTAAAGGTCGGTCAAATTGGATATGATAACGAGTTCGTACTTGAGTCTAACTTAATGATCTTCCCGAACGAAGTTATCATGTTTCCGCTACATCGACCCATCAATATCGTCATCGAACATATCCTTATATATGCATTTGTAGACTTTTTTCTTGGAGTTAATTATATGTGGAAACATTCCACTACAATACGATCTAAAAAGTAGCTATTTAGGGATGGAGTTGTACATAACCTCATCCTTACACTATCCAATCTAAAACACTGCATTTGGTATTGCCGAATTCGTGCTTCAATCATCACTGGAAAACAATCGTGTATTACTTCCGTGGACGAATTAGGAATTTCCTTTTGAAATTTCGGCCCAAAGAAATAATTTACAGACAAATCGTATGCATCTTAATATTCGATCGGTAATATAACCCGTTATTTATATAATTTTTCCCTTTTCTCTACGTCGTTTACATATTTATTCGTGCAGTCGTACCACAGAATTAAATATTTTTCATGTCCACTCTTTTGTTTATTTGTTTTTTCTTATTGTTATACACTTATTTCTAAAAAAATTATGAGAATGGAAGCTAGGTTCTCCATCCTATGTCTTGTCATCACAATAATTAATTAATGGGCCCAAGCCCAGTAATCTGGTTTTACTCAACGACCCAGAAGCCCCTGTCTCTCTCTCTCTCTCTCCCTATCACCGTGCAACACGTGTTAACTTAAAAAAGTACATTGATTTCAAAAATACAAGGCCGAATGTTTCTTCTTTATCCTCCAGAAGATGTGGGACTAGTTGCACATATCATCTTCCAAACTTCAACAGTTCATGCCGTGCATGTGAAGGGGCCATTGAAAAGAGAATGTGAATCGAAAAGCCAATTTGTGTGCTATCGTATTGTGGTTTTGTTTTCAAGAGAGAAGGTGTGAAACCCTAGTTCATGCCGGGTTCCTTTCTAGAAGAACCTCCTAGATGTGGGTTGCTCGTTACAGCCCTTAAGTCGCGCCTAATACTCGGCTAACCGTGGATTTCAAATTGAACCTAATTGATTTAATAAGATGTGACTATGGGTACCTCTTGTCTAAGTACACACAAGTCGCATGTGCTTCTAGTTCAAACGAATCACGAGTTATACGGTACATCAATGCCGTACAAATGGTGAAAGTTTGAGCCGGTGATGAGGTCGGAGTCACCTACGTCGACTCCGCAAAAGTCGAGCGAAGAAATTATTGTTGGGGTGTGGTTAATACTCTCCATCGACGGGAATGCACGTGGAAGGAATCCTATACTTGGACATAATCATAATTTAAGGGAAAACCATGATAAATCTTATGTCGATTTCTCTTTTTCATTTTACACTTTACTTTGTTCGGATTGTGCGTCAAATCCTAACAATTATTCTCCGGATTAGTACGTAAATAGCTAGGAGTTGTTGATTATATGAATCACATTTAAGGGAGGATGCTACCTTAACCATATATGGCATGCCCAATGAAACTCACCTCGTACATTGAGAGAAAGCGCAAGGAATAGTTATAGTTCTCTAAAGTGGTTTTGTCGGTTTAAAAGGAGACAGACACGAGTTAGACTTGATTAGCGATCAATGCCCGATTTATCTAATTACGCAATTAGCTCGGTTGGCTTAACTAATAATCTATTTGCTTTCTTAATTGTTGCCGTCAATCTATAATCTCGAGATTTGGAAGTATAAAGCTCTTGATGTCCCGTCGTGGTCCATGGCTGCAGAGGGAAGAGTTAAGCGTGATTGTGATCGCATAACAACCTATGACATCTCAAGATCAAAGGAAAAAAAAAAATACAGTACGTTAAAAAAAAAAAAAACATAATTAAGAACTATATGTTTTCACGTTTGTTATTCATATTATTTTACAGGATTGAAACGTTGCATGTACATATACTATGAGTCCATAAATATAGCAATTTTACATCTCGTGTATATTTTAAATTGAAGGACAAATTTACATGACGGGGTTCGGGTCCGTTATAATAAAACTTCCCATGAACTATAGCGGAGAAGCTGATCGATGTGAATATATATTTTGTTATAATTTTGCGCATGCTATTTCTCTTGGGAAAACTATGTTTTTCTTGCGGAAAATTCAGGTCGATATAATTATTTAAATGAACTGTCGGTTCTGTATGTTATTAGGGTTTGTTTCCCCACTTGTTCACACTAGTGCTGCTACGATCCGACCCCCCAAAAAAAAAAAAAAACATCAATGCTGCTAAGGCACTCGTTAACAACTATCCCATCACGAGGCAGCATTTTGCTACTCGAATTGACTTGCAAAGATTACGATTGACTAACTTGACAGGAATTTGTTTACGTGTCGCTAATCCGTTTTTCCAGATTTCAATTTGCATTAACTCCTTCCATCGGCACAACTTGCACGGACGTAAACCGCCCCCCACTTTGTAAAATTAAGAGAGCCCTAACACTCCGACGGTAGACACTGTGGTCGACAAAGCCGACTTGGGATGTTCACATTGGAAGCATCGGTGGACAGATGAAAAGGACCGGTGCGTATCGAAAGGATATGCATGTGCATGTACTCGTCGATTGCTGATAAGATCTTATCCCACACGGTCATGTCTCACTTCCCCGGTGACAGCAATTTGCGAATTTGCTTTTAATTTGAGGTGAGAATTGGAAACAACACACATTAGTTCAGATTAATAAGAAGAAAAACCCCCAAATCGGTTTGTCCGTGGCGATAAATTAATTTTTTTTTTTACCATTACAAATCTCAAATCGATACAACTATGACGAATTTACTCCTCGTTAATTTTTGTTACATTTTCACCATCAAATTACCGGACTAAATGATACGTGACGGTTAATGGGTATCCCAATCTAGGGTTTGTATCCTCCGTTCATCAAGGGTATATCGATTTGAGATTTTTCATTGGGTTAATTAAATTTAACGGAAATTAACGGAGGGTAAATTTGTCGTAAGTGTACGAGATTTTTTCTGTCAAAACATTAGTTTGGAGAAAATTTATCACAAGTGTACCGGATGAAGATTTTTCCTGATCGAAAAATTAATTTTTGATAAATTTATCGTAGATATATCAATTTGAGGTTTTTCCTAATATTAACCCGAGGTTGCTTTTAAGTTATCATGACCAGCTGTTGGAACTTGAAATTCACATGTGTTTTCTGCTCTCTCTGCCTCATTCTTTTGTCTTAAACGAGGAGGGCAGTCTGCATGAACGTAGCCTGTTTCTTTAAACCTATTTTTTTGTCTCCATAAATTGGCAATAAATTCATGAAAAAATTTGTTAAATCGTCGAAGAGCGAGTAGCCCACAAAAATTGAATGGCACCCTTAAAACCCTAGAAGTTAATTAAGCACAATTTTCTGGTTCTTGCCTCTTCATGGACGATGCATTTTCGAGACTCACTAATGACCCTGGCCGGATGGGCTGCCTTGTGCTATTCCCATCCGTTGAAACTTTTTTAAGGCCAAACAGTAAAAATTATTGATCATCAAGAGGAGAGCCCGACTTCCAATACAAGAGCTTTACGATGTAAAGGAATAAACCCTCCACATCCCCCGTAAATCAAAAAGAGAAATTGAACCAAGAATCAAATATAGTAGTTTACTATGAATCTTGAACATTGTATGAATGTTGTGACTCTCTATCTTTTTTTTTTTACTCTCTCAGCACCGTCGCCAAAAGTGTATAAAAATAAGCCCGAGTGACCCGTAGTTGACAAATTTTCTAAATAATTTGCGAAGGATCACATGCTTGGTTCATGAAACGCACCCGTTTAAGAAAAGATTAATATCATGAAAAATTCCAAATGGGTATAATTATGACCAATATATCCTGAATTAATTTTTGCCACGAAAAGTTCCAAATAAGTATACTTTTACTAAATTTACTCTCTATTGATTTTTGTTAAATTTTACCATTCGAATTACTCAATCGGATGACATGGGATAGGTGATAAGTGTATCGGTATGGCATTTTTACTTCTTTTTTTTATCACAAATGTATCGATTTGAAATTTTTCAATCTTTCGAGGGATCATGCTTAAAAGAAGAAAAGTAAACAGAGGGTTCCCGTTCTTTCGTTTCTTTCTTTTCTTTCTCGGTGCCAACATAATGCCCTAATTCAATGCCACACGGCTTTGTGAGGCGCGAAGAGAGAGAAAGAGAGTCCAAGCATAGTTGACTTTCTGTAAACGAGAGAGTAAATGCTCATTGCTGTCCGTTTTGACTCCTTCGGAGTGTAATGCGTATGTGTGTCATCCTTTTTTACCTCTTTCTGGGTCAGCGTCTGAACCGGTCTTGTCCTTTCCCCGGCCTGGCTCTCTCTCTCTCCCTCTATATATATGCGATATCAGACAAAGAGCGACCCTTAACTTGGACGCTTGTCTCTCTCTCTCTCTCTGCACGATCTTCTTATATAGCAGTATAAGGTCATCGTTAGAGATTTGTCCAGGAAGAAGAAGAAGAGGAGGAGGAGGAGAAGGTTTGTGACCTTTCCACTAGAAAAGAGAGAGAGAGAGAGAGAGAAAAGAGAATGGGGAGACCACCATGCTGTGACAAGATTGGAGTGAAGAAAGGTCCTTGGACTCCAGAAGAAGACATCATCCTCGTCTCTTACATTCAGGAACATGGAGCTGGGAATTGGAGATCTGTTCCTACTAACACAGGTACTTTACAACAGATCATGTTGCATTTTCCCCCACAGTTTTAGCTCCACTTTTTTTTTCTCTGATGTTGATGATGCTCACCTCTGGTTGGTTTGCTCATTAAATTCTTGGGTATTAATGGGCTAGCACTTGTAACTCTCTCTCTCTCTCTCGGTCTCTCCCTCTCGGGTCTGCCATTTTTCTCTGTCTCAAGTTAATAGCATGGAAAGGGTTAAGATTCATTCTCTCTCCCTAGACTTATTGTTTCCTTGTTTTGCTTGCTGGTGCTTCAAAAGGTTTGCTCAGATGCAGCAAGAGCTGCAGGCTTAGATGGACTAATTACCTCAGGCCTGGCATCAAGCGTGGCAACTTCACTGATCATGAGGAAAAGATGATCATCCATCTGCAGGCCCTTCTTGGTAACAGGTAAAGAGAAAAATGAATGCCCCTAATCCAAAATTTTCTAATTAACCCCACCTGACTTTGCAAATCCCAAAAGAGATTGATACACTTCCCAACTCATTACCCTATCCCCATTCTTTTAGTTAATTCATCTTCTAATGAGTCAAAGGAATGATAAATCATGGCTTTGTTTCCTTTAAATCTTTCTTCTTCTTCTTTTTTTCAGGTGGGCAGCCATAGCTTCTTATCTTCCACAAAGGACCGACAATGACATAAAGAACTACTGGAACACCCACTTGAAGAAGAAGCTCAAGAAGATCCAAGCGGGCCTGGATGGCCATGGCCATGAAGAGTTCAGATCCAGCTCGCACTCCATCTCAAAGGGTCAGTGGGAGAGGAGGCTCCAGACAGACATCCAAATGGCCAAACAAGCTCTCTGCGAGGCTTTGTCTCTGGACAAATCATCACCAAGCCCTTTGGCTGACACAAAACCATCTGATCATCATGGCCACAACATCGATTGTGGCAACAACTGTGCTAGACCATCATACCAGGCAACGGTATCACCCTGCACTTATGCATCGAGCACAGAGAACATAGCTAGATTGCTCGAAGGGTGGACGAAGAACTCCACCAAATCAGCCCAAGCGGCGAAATCATCCCAAGGGACTAATCACCCCATCGCTCATGATTATTCCATCACCAACAGTTTCATTCCAACTAGTGGCTCAAGCTCGAGTGAAGGCGCAACGACGCCGGATCACCCTCAGGGCCTCGAGCACTCGCTGTTCAGCTTCAATTCTTCGGTCTCTGACGCCTCTCAATCGGTGGCATCGGCGGCGCCGGACGAGACGCCGCGCTTGACGGCGGACCAAGGTTGTGTCTTCCAAGACGAAAACAAGCCAGTGTTGGATCAGATCCACCAAGTGCCTCTCACATTGCTGGAGAAATGGCTCTTCGATGACGGAGCACTGGTAGCTCCTCAGGTCCAAGAGGATCAGCTCATGGGCATGTCATTAGATGAGGATGCTGCTTTGTTTTGAGTTCCAATCTAGGTCAAACGAAACAAAGAAAAACTCTTAGATGTTCTTACTTTCTTTCTTCTTTGTCTCCTTTCTTTTTCAAGGATTTAGGAATTGAACTTGTGTAGGACTTGATATATCTTCCCATAAGCCTAAGCCAAGAACTATGACTAACAAAGCCTGGCCCTTCTTGAAGATCACACAAAAGTGTAAATTAAGCAAATCTATATATGGATATGCTATATGTACTCAGAACTATCATGTATAAAACTTTCGAGTTGCAACTTTTGTAATTTTTATCCGCACCTCCTTCGCACCGCATGATCTACTACGAAGATTAGGATGTTTCTATTCTAAGACATGGTTACAAATTAGGTGATGTTTGAATCCATGCTCGAAAAAGCTTGGATCCATCCATGGTGATGAGAATATAGACTTCAACTGCACGGCTGGTTGCTTGCACATGAATGATGAATGTGGCAAATAAAACGAAATGAAAGACTTACGTTAGTGCAGAAATTCTCTTGGCCAAAACCAATCTAAGGATATAGCTAAGTGAGATTCGCATGGCAGGTTTTAGAGCTGAGTTCATCCAAAATTAGGATTTGACTGGCAGCTGACTGAATCCAAAGTATATCTAATTTCGGGCAAGCGTCTGATGGCAGAATACTTTTCCATTTAGGTAGATGCAGGGGGTTCTTTAACTGATGATTCAATGTTAGATGACCCCAGAAAGGACTTCTGGTACATGTGGAGTCAATTTTGCCAGTAAAATCAAGCTTTTGGATGCTTTTTTTAGGTTTGTTTTGCCGAATTTAATGTTTATTCAGTATCTATACAAAGCCAGTTGCCCTCGTGATATGCACAATCAATATCTTGAAAATCGGATATCTGTTAACAAGACTCTTACTATACAAATCTAGGGCCGGCTAAGAATGCTTTGCAATTCTTTACATCACGAATGTGACGCCATTCTCTCTCACTTTCAAAGCGAGCTGAATACCATAGGAGACTTGATTCAAAGTCTCAACTTGAAATTGTATACAAGGTAAGGTTATTATCAGCTCTTTGTCTTTAGTGATTAATCATCAAATTAGCCATGCATAATTAATTACTATAAGTTAATTACCCTCTTGGAGTAATTATACATAGCCAAATAGATCACTCCCCACCACCTAAGCCTAGCTTGTACTTATAGCTAGTGTTTGTACTGTAGAATCTCCACATTCTCTCCCTCCCTCCCTCCCTCCTCTCCCCCTCTCTCTCTCTCTCTCTCTCTCTGCAATTGTATTTTTGTGGTTGAAGAAGAAGCAAGGCGGAGAATCAAACCCAGAATTTGCCTTGGGAATATGCATAATGGGGGGGTCATAAATGTGAACCATGTGAGGGTTTTTGACTTTTTTGCCTTCTTTATCATTTTACAACGCACTGTCTTGACCTACCGTCACGTTTATTGTAGTCCCAATCTGTGAAAAAACAGCCATTTCACAGCAACACTCTACCCATAATTTTCTCATGAATACTATCATCAGTTTGCAAGGCAAAAACCCAAAAGGACAGATACAAATTGTCCATGAAACATGACATGCAAATTGTAATTGCTCATCATGTGATGAGTAATGTGATAACTTTGTGTTTTAGTCTCTGCACATGCTTTGCGTTCTTGACATCATTCGATAAGTTAGAAGAAAAAGAAGAAAGAGAGAAAAAGAAGAACAGCAGCCCACAGATGTGGTACAGCTCTTGCTTTAATTCACCCTTTTGAATTGTCAAAACACCGCCCACAAAAAGTATTTATTAAGCCGTGTTCTTTTTCCATGTTTCACAGACTCTGGTAGATCACAATATAGACTTTAATTTCACCAGCTTGCACAGAAGAAAGCCACAGCTCCACCATGAAGAACTGGAAAATGGGAAAGAAGCAGAGGAACTTTCCTGCTAATTTCCATGAGTGTTTAAGGTGGACAGGCCCCTTCCTTTCCAATTGGTCATTAAATTTGCGTCTGGAAAATGCATGGGGGAAGTAATGGGTTTCTACTTTCAAGCTGGCTTTGAGTGCAGATGAGATGGGATCATGAAAGCCCATGTTCATCAGAGAAACCAAACATTACAGCTAGACTAGTTCAAACACAAAGTACTCTACTCATCGGTCACTGTAGCGGTGTGGTTTATACTCCTTTTCGATAGGATAATACAGGAGTCCAAATAGCTGCTGCTTTTATATAATCTCTTTCTCTTGTAATTGAGAGTTGTAATAAAGATGTGTAAAGTCTTAATTATTCCATATAACTCTAGTTTAAGGGTTACACATGATAAAATCTTATATTTCGATTTCTCTTTCTCGCTTTTATTCTCTATTTCGTTGTGGTTATGTGCCCAATCCTAACAAATCACGGTGTAATGTAACTTAATCGATCGACAAGTAAATGTGCATGCTCGCGAATTAATTTTGGATTTTGAATTTCCAAAAAGCGTTCAAAACAATCGACTCGTTTCTTCACGTGTCATTGCTGCTGCTTCATGTATCCGATACATCGAAATAGCCAGGTCCTCATTAACCATACAACTCTTCTATCTTTTTGTTAACACCGTCCAGAAACTTTATACTTGTTCTCTAGATGGACCATAATATATGTGACTTGAGACCTTCCCCCATCATCCATATCTCTACTTTGCTTGACAGAACCATGTGCATGTTATAGAGAGGCCAACTTGGTTATATCACAGCAAAAGATTGTGTATTTTGAAGGAATCATGTGAGGGAGAGAGAGAGATATATCAAATGCTACACGCCCAAGACAAAGAAAGATTGTTCATGGTCCCCATAATGTGCACACAGTACTCTTACCTAACATGTGGGGTTTCTCCTAATGGGAAAGCTCCCCCAGTTGCTTTCTTCACCACACAAAACCAATAAGGGACAAAAAAAAAATATAAGGATACTGACGAAGGATTTTGCTTAAGCATAACAGCCTTTTCAGTAAATGTGAGAATATCAGCGTGACGTGGGCACGATTGCTTGAAAGAGTGAACCCTTCAATGATTTCGATTATGTGTTATTTGATTTTTTTGTTACCCAAAATAGATTGTTAATCTCACAGCCGATTAAGGACTATCGCATAATCATTTCTCATCGATAAATATATAATGCAAAAAAAAAAGGAGTATTCACAATTTCTTTTTTTTTTTTTTTCCTTTATTTCCCTTTAAGGATATGGTCGTCGAAGAGCATAATCATAGAGACAACCAAGGTGAGTTATTCAATTTTGGTATTGCTCATTACAACACATGCATGTCCATTCCCTGTTCACGTGGATTTTTTTCACATGCGTCCAAGTCAAAGATATGTCCCTAGCTCATACGCGTCATCTATGACAAAAGCACGTATCTATCGAAAGATTGTTCAAAAAGTATTAAATCTATTCTACGGTAGTCGATTCGGTTAAAAACTTTTAATTGTATCGATTTAGTCATAATATTTTGTAGATTTACTAATTCAATCCTAAACCTTTCAATTATATCAATTTAATCACAAACCTTATGAAGATTTATCAATATAGTCCTTTCGATCAATTACTCAAATAATAGGTTTAGGACTAAATCGGCAAAATTGAAAGGACCGAGACTAAATTGGCGGATCATCAAAAGATTTAGGACTAAATTGACATAATTGATAGGTTTAGGGTTGAACCGATTGCCACACAATAAGTTTAGGACTCTTTGGATAATTATCCTTACGAAACTAGCTAGCTCTTAAGCTGACTTCTAAGTAGAGTTTTCATCCTTCCATTTTGAAAATTTTACATCTTGTTTTGATCGGCTTCGCCGATTGAGAAACACCACGCCTATCGATCATGTTGGCCGAACTCGTAAGGCGAGACACAAGGCTTTTATGTGTGTTTCTCGCGTTCGATTCTTGCTCGGCTTAATATTGCCGCCTCATCGTAGTACCAAGTTGATAACGGAGCGAGAGGGATCGCCACTAGACCTCGTAAAACACTTGGTCTCGCACGTTTCACCCCGATTGAGGTTTCTATCGACCACGCCACCAGCAAATCTTCGATATACTCTCTTGGTGTGCGAATGAATGTGCAAGACATCTTTACCTTCCACAGCAGAATGGGTCGCAATGATTTTATTCTTCGAAATTTTCTCACCAGCAACAAATGTAAGAGATTACTCAATTATATAGATTGCAATTCTACCCCTTCTAAATTTTTTTTTCACTAAACTTATTTTTTTACGGGGGCTTGAACTGCATTATTAATTCAATAGCCATTTGACCTAATGTCTACGCCCCTATTGATGATTATCGAGAAAAGTCAAGATTGGTGACGTAGGATGGCAATGGTATGACCGAGTCAAACGCCGGCTTGAGTAGCTCCGCCACGTGTACTTATACATATCCAGACGTTTAATTCTTGGGTGGGAAATTTTCTCGAGAACTTTAGCCGAATTAATCAATAAATTTTGTTGGGCCGTCAATCTATCATAAACCTCCACATCGGGCCCACTCAAAGTTATTGGGCTCCGACCGGATGGTCTTTGTCTATTGGGCTCATTTGAGCCCATTAGGTCCACTCCGAGTCACAATAAGGCCCGATCCCTTAAAGGGTACCCGGCCCATTGTGGTCTCTCCAATTCGTTTTATTACATTGGGTTCCTTTCTGGGAAGTAAACGACCCCTTTCTCTTTTGGATCCTTCCTGTCACTTACTACTATGAAGGGGATTCCTTTTTCTCTGTCTTCTGTTTTAATAACGTCAAAACGTTTCTTTGGTGGGCCTCTTCAATTAGCGTCGAGCATGTCACTTGAGACGAAAGATTAAGATTTTCAGAGGTGAAAAATTGCGTCGATTTGATATCGGTCTCTTTAACACAATCCCCCGATCTTAGGGGCTTCAAAAAGGCCCCAATCAACCCAAATTTAACCGAAAATTTCAATACCTTTCGAGTGGTTTCCCATCTTGATTCAAATAAATAATGAAAATAATCTAGTATCGTGACGGTCCAATTCAATTTTGAAACACAAGAAATGCTAAACCAATCCATCAGTCGATCCTCTCTCTCTCCCTCCCCTCCAATGTAATAGAATGGCACCCCCAAAATCGAGGGCTTTCTCTGCTCTCGCTCAATCTCTCCCGCTTCGATTCGCGTCTCCATTCCGGTTCGTCGGCAATGGTCATCATCAGAGAGTCTCGCTAAGCGGCAACCACGCAAGCATGTTTCCTCTGAGCAACCATGAAAATCCTGCTCTACCATCATAAGCTCTCCACAAACAAACAAACAAAAATGTCTTGGATAAATTAACAATTCAACTTGAAAAGTCAAAATCTCCGAGGAACATCTTTGGTTTTAATCCATGATAACAATAATAATAACAAGCTCCTCCTCACAAACCTAACTATAGAGTTGACCATCCATTGAATTTGTGAATTGTTTCCATGAATTCATGGGGTTCCATGCCAAGCAATCGAGCCTTTTTCCGTGCCCATTTTCAGCCGCAAGAAATGGGGTGTACCTTTTCAAAATCACCCCAAAAGAATCCTATTCTCGGGCAAATTAAGCAAATATAAAGAAATACAGGTGCTTACCAGCAAAATCGATTCTTTTTGTCAAAGCCAATCTGCATGAACCAACCGCACATCAGCAGGCCTCTTGGTTGATTAGTTGAACCTCCCTCTTCCAAACTCCAACAAGAAGTGATGATATCTCGCCATGAAAATTGACCAATCACAGTAAGCTATTATCTCTCAATCCCCACCCCCCCCAAAAAAAAAAAAAGCCATTACAGAATTCCTGATGGCATCAAGAAATTACCAATCGGATGACTGTGACATGCCAGCAAAGGGGGATTAATCAAATGGTGCAGCAAGGAAAAATTCTTTCTTTGAGAATTCATCTGTAATTTAGATGAAGAATTGTGGGTGAGGAACATTTTCATTATTTTTTCCTAGTAGTTTAAGGTTTTGGGAACTGGGGAAAGTGCCAAAGTAAGGTTGCTTCGGGAGGAAAATTAGTGAGGATTTAATTGGTAAAAGTAAAACGTACCATTTTCAGACCAGATTTACTACTAAAAGTTTCTCTCTCTGTCTCTCTCTCGCTCGCTTCTGTGGGTGCGCGCCACCTGCCTCAGCATGAACTGAGAGAAGAGAGAGATAGAGAGAGAGAGAGAGAAGCATCATTAAGTTAAATAATGACAATTAAGTGCCACAAGAAAGCTGACCATTCGGCTTTTGATCAAAATAGCCTCCTTTTCATTTTTCTGTACAGAGACATGCACTCCTTCTAGTTTTTGTGCTGCGCCCCTTCACACCTCGGAGGATCAGCCGCGCGGTTCAGGTACTTCGATTTCTTTCATTTTGTTTGTCAAGAACTGATTAACCCAGTTCAGATGATCGCAGTCCTTGAGGACCCAGTAGGTGAAGTTTTGATTTTCCGAGCTTCTGTTCAAGGTTCATAGGTTTTCTGTGTGCTTTTTTTGTTTATTCTTGGCAGATACGGAGATGATCGGATGATCGTGTTTTTTCCTTTGATTTGGGGTGAAGATTTCGCATTAATGTTCTTGCAATCTCGAGGAAGAATCTCGGAGTGAGGACATAAGCGAGGGAAGATTCTGGTATTTTGTTGATTCTGCAGAATAAACTCCTTATTTTTATGCCCATTTGGAGAAGGAAATATATGATATTTCTGGTTGTTGTGGACGGTTTGGTTTACTAGTGAAGAGGGTTTTGTTTCAGACTGCTGTCTGAATCTCTCTCAAAACCCTTGAGGGTTTTAGGGGTTGAGACTGGGTGTCCATGTTGTGGTGGATATGGGGACTTCTGAGTTATTGCTTAGGAAGTCTGGATGTTGTCTTCAATAAGCTGGAGTTGAAACATTGAGCTGGTGGTCACAAGCGGAGGTGATCATACATAAGTTGCTGAAAGAGAATTGAAGTTTCCAGAAATCTGTAGCTCGTTGATTAGTACAAAAGTGCCTGTTGATAGTTTTTTATGCAGTTAGATCACACTTGAGAAGCATTAACTTTTCCCCTTTCAAATTCGGCATGTCGGAGAAAAGCGTGCTCCCTTCGAGGCTCCTTTTCTACATAATAACCACTTCCATGTTCCTCTTGACCCTCTCTTCTCTATTCCTCCTAGAATTCAGTAGTACCTCGATCATATCTAGCAAAGTCTTGAAGCTGATTCTTGTTAATAATACGTCAGTTCATTTGAAACCCAGTGCAAAAAATGAACAGGATGAGGTTTCTTCCCTTTCATCTGTGACTTCACAAATTGAGCATAAAGTTCCTCTAGAAGGACAAGGAGAGGGTTTTAGTTTACCGGACGATGGAGGAAATTTTATCTCTCAAAAGAGGCAAAGGAAAGTGGCCTGCAATCCCGATCAGGTTCTGTTGAGAGTTTTCATGTATGACTTGCCTCCTGATTTTCATTTTGGATTGCTGGGATGGAAGGGGAAACCCGGTGAAACTTGGCCAAATGTAAAAAATCCAGCTCAAATCCCACCTTATCCTGGTGGCTTAAATTTACAGCATAGTATAGAGTATTGGCTCACTCTTGATCTTCTATCCTCGGAAATCCCGGATATCGACAGACCATGCACTGCTATCAGAGTCAATAGTTCAAGTCTAGCAGACATAATCTTTGTGCCCTTCTTCTCATCTCTCAGTTACAACCGCCATTCTAAGCTTCATGGAAAGGATAAAATTAGTGTCAACAGAATGTTACAGAGCAAACTAGTACAGTATCTAACTGGCCGGGATGAGTGGAAGCAGATGGGTGGGAAGGATCATATCATTGTAGCCCACCATCCAAATAGCATGTTGGATGCGAGAAAGAAATTTGGTTCTGCAATGTTTGTGCTTGCCGATTTTGGTAGATATCCAGCAGAAATAGCTAACCTTGAGAAAGATATAATTGCTCCATACAAGCATGTTGTGAGAACCATAAGGGGCGATGCATCTGCTCCATTCAGTAAGCGCCCTATACTGGCATATTTTCAAGGAGCGGTATACCGAAAAGATGTAAGTTCCTTTCGGCTTTTTTATTTAGCGGTTTTATTTTACCAGTTGACAAGGATTTATTGCATAAGCAGTTTGTGGAGACCATGATAGAGCTTATGTTGTTTCTGTCTAAATCTTGAACCTTCTTCTATGCTTCATGAAGGCCATGTTATTTTGGCATGAGGTCAGATTTCCTCATGGAAAGGCCATTTTCCACTAAAATCAGACATCTTTTGGTTTATTTCCTGTCTCCTCCACAGAGTTTCAGCTTTAAATTGGCTATTACCTATTGTCTTCATGCTTTTCATTTTACAGGGAGGTGTGATTCGTCAAGAATTGTATTACCTTCTCAAAGATGAGAAGGGCGTGCATTTTACATTTGGAAATGTTCAAGGGAATGGGATCCGCAAGGCGGGCCAAGGAATGGCTTCATCGAAATTCTGCTTGAATATTGCCGGTGACACCCCTTCCTCAAATCGCCTTTTTGATGCCATTGTGAATCATTGTGTTCCTGTGATAATCAGCGATGAGATTGAATTACCATTTGAAGATGTTTTGGACTATTCGGAGTTCTGCTTATTTGTCCGCGCATCTGATGCTGTAAAGAAAGGTTACTTGCTAAATCTTCTTCGTGGAATAAAAGAGGACAAATGGACCAAGATGTGGGAGAGACTGAAAGAAGTTGCACAACATTTTGAATTCCAATATCCATCCCAACCCGGTGATGCGGTAGATATGATTTGGCAAGCAATCTCCAGGAAGATATTGTCAGGGCAGATCAAATTTCACAGAGAGAATAGATACCGCAGATCGCAACTGTTTAGGGGTAATTGACTTTAGACCAGCCACTTGAGCATGCACCACGCAAGGTTGTGAAGTATATAGATGAGGAGAAATTCTCTTCTTTTTTCCTCTTGATGGCTTTAGCTCTCACAATAATGGTTTTCTTTGTACATCCATTGATATCAAAGATGACCATTTTAGATGAGTACTTGTTCTTGGTAAATATTTATATGGGTTCTTATTGACCGAAAGTTTACATCACTTGGAAACTGATTGTCTGTATGTTCCCATTATCAGCATCTAAACCAGATGCAACAGTTGCCAGAGGATGAAATCTGCTGAGTGACATAGTTCAAAAGCATTGTCTATCATATTGTCCAACATTTCATTTTCTAAACATGTAGGAGAGAACCTTACGTGCCAAAAACATAGCTACTGTTGCAGTTGTTGTGTGTAACTTCTGTGCTGTATGAGTGGTTGCTGATCTAAAAGACTTGAACCGTCTCTCTTCACCTTGACAAAAGACTCCTAGACTTGGAAGGACATATACAAATGATCTTCCAAAATGCATGTAATCCTCCAAACAAAATGTATGACGCCATAACGAGGCACCCTTTCCTTCCCAAGATAATAATACCTGGTGAGCTCTCTGCTGTCTTTAAGCCGTGGCTTAATAATGTCCATATCTGTTGTGAATGGGATCGGATCCTCCTCGAATGCCTCTTTTGTTGGCTTGGCTAGGGTCGAATGCCACGGAAGGCACAGGTGCCACACTTTGCTCCAGTAGGTGCTCGGCAACGGAGGGATTCCCAGTTAACTCAGGAAGGTTGTCACGGAATGTCGAGTGCTTTCTCTCCAATCTAGGACGAGGACCCATACGTCTCGTGGCTGAAGCGTTATGTGCCAAAAGGGCTAAAACTCCAAAACAGATGAGCACAATTGCCACCTTTGAACTTCCAAGTCCCATGAAGAAACCTGGGCAAAACCGGAGGAAGATGGGTTGGTTGTTCTGCCAACTGGTAAGTGGTGCTAGTGGAGTTATAACTGTTACTTCTTCTGTATCTCATGATTGAAGAGTAAGCCTATGTCCTCCTATTTATTGCATTTGTTTTGGGGGTAATTGAAAGCGTAAAGTAGCGAGTGGGGTCCTGAAAGAGAAAAAGACAAATTTAAGATCCATCCCAATGATAAGCCTTGCATGGAAGCCAATAAGGCTGTGTAGGAAGACTCTTGACAGGTTTGAACAAAAGTGAAACTTGGAGACCTGCGTTCATTCTTGGGGAAGCCAAGTATCTTCCCATTGTGCTGAGCATCTCACATCCCTCGGTGTCATCAGAACAAAACCGCAACCAGAAAAAGGGTACAGAGTCTTCGGAACTCGAGGCAAAAGCGCCACATCATGCGAGCTGATGTTGAGTGGTTGCCGTCTCGTCTACTATGATTGTCTTAGAGAGTCGCTCACGACAACATTAGGTTATTTGAGAGTTATACGGCAGTTATTCATTCTTTGTCGATCTGGTCCATGAGGCGAGGCAAATAACCGGTCTCAAAATGCCGAACTATTGCGTGCAATCTTACATCTTTGAGGCAACCGTTCCAGATTCCACTCTTCTTTCCCTTTCATTTCCACTTCAATGCAGCGCTGTCATACCAAATGTGCCTAGGTGGTCCGCTCAAAATGGAGGTGACTGAGCAATCGACCACCAAAAGAAGAATAAAGACCAAATGTGCCTAGGTGGTCCGCTCAAAATGGAGGTAACTGAGCATTCGACCACCAAAAGAAGAATAAAGCACAAAATGAAAAGTGAAAAACCAAGGCTTGCTTCACCCACTAACTTTGAATCCGTGCCATCCATTCAACCACAAAAAGTTGCAAGTCTTGGTTTCATGTTCCTCATGAATTCGCTTTGCGCTTTTGCTTTGTCTCCAGCTCGGATTAAGACAGAATGCCAAACGAAAAAGGCACGACTAGCTATAGCTGAGATTGTTCCCCTGTGCCAATGCTAAGTACTTTCGAAATTGAGCGAGACACAATACCATCAGACTCGTAAGAAAGAACCAAATCATCCATTGCCACCGAAAAAGTATCAGGATAACCAAAGAAAAAGGAAAACATTAGCCATTAAGACATGCTTCCTCTTCAACCCAGAAATTTTCGACAGTCGAAGACAAGTTCGACTATCTCAAACATAAAGAGTTTCGTAGGTACAACAACAGCTCAGGTGACTTTCCCAATTTATAAACAGCGAAATTAAACTGCCCCCGGCAAGATTCGGAGATTATGTACAAAGAGAAAAGCAGCATATGAGAGAAAATCTCGACGTGACCTCAAGAGTATTTGAATACTTCACACTTCAAATAGATGGATTATGTGTTCCCAGTTTCACACAACTAGAACCACAAGTGAAAGTACACTCTCTTCTGCTACGCAGATGTCTGGAAATTCAGCCGCTTATGATTGGACTGGCTCCTGACGAGGAACCACTGAAGGTCCTGGTTCTATTGTGATCTGCAAACCAGGATGTTGTCCTGCCTGCAGCATGAACGCAACTTCACTTGCTGCAAGTGCCGCAGCCTCCTGATTCAAAGAATCGGGAAACATTTCAATTAGCAAATTTACCAGCAGATGCTTTCTTAATCACCTAGTCATGAACCAACAAGGATTGGGCCACCACTGAGCCAAACCCTAGTCTCTAGCGTGGACAGATATCAGGCAGCAAGTTCAACAAGAAAGCACAAGATTTCTAGCTGAGACAGGAAAAAAAATTCCATGGGGAGAGAGAGAGAGAGAGGTCTACAAGAACCAAAACTACATTGCACAACCTTACCGCCAGCCAGATAGTGCACTTCAAAAGTTATCAATTGACTTAATCTAGCAAATGATGACTTGATAGAAATAAGGATGCCAGGTAGCTAACGTTCTTCCTTCACTAGCTAATTCATCATACTCAAGCATAAGCTTAAGCTAGTAATAGAATCGATCGATGGATGAAATTTACTCCAAGAAAATAAAAAAGCACAAAAATGAAAGTGTCACGCCAAACCTGTCTTTGTCTTCGACGCTGCAAGATACTTATTGCCCAAGCCATAATGTAACAAGGAAGAAGAAAACCAGCAGCTCGAAGCAAGAACAGCTGGAAAGAAAAAACCAGTAAAATAATGCCAGAAGAGATAACTGATAAAACCTCTAGTAGGAAATAAGAAAATAGAACACTCACAGAGAAAAATGCAGATGCATCATCTTCATCGTCACCATTGGTGAGGTATAGGGCATGCCTTAAGAGTAAAAGAGCCATCAGCTGCCATCAAAAGCGAAAAGCTCGTTAAAAAAGGAAGAAGAGAAAAACAGTGCAAAAAACCAAGCACAATTTTTAACATTAGTGTGCTGAAAGACTAATATTGTGGGAAGCAAAGACATAAGTTCCTCTCCCACCCCACCAAAAAAAAAAAGAGCTGAAGGTTGGGAAAAGCACGCAATGCAGTCAGGTTTCAATATTGGTTGCTCATAAATGGATTTTGATTCAGTTTGAATTAACGAGCAGGTGAAGTGTGCATGCGTTTTGACCCCAAAAAAAAAAAAGTGTGCATACATAAACTGAAATTGTGTAAAATCCCAGGAACAAGAAAGACATTGCCACCTCAGGGCCCCATGAAAGGAGACATGATTTTGTCATGATGTAATGCATCTCCGAATCACATGACAAACAAGGCCATTGTGACTCACAATAAGAGCCGCAGAGCGGCAAAATGCAGCTCCACTTGCATTGTTGTCGGCGTATTCATCATACTCGGCCTCCAGAAAATGGCGTTCTGCAGCTGCCATTGCCAAAATACGAGGATCACGCAAATCCAGGGGAGCACCAGGCAGCCTCCAAACCTCACTGAGCATCAAACATGAAACAGAAGACATCAACATGATCAAATCTGACCTGGAACAACCAAGCTTCTTCACAAAATTCATAATAAAATATCACACACATGAACACAACACAATGCATGGAGGCTTTACCATATCATTGTGTTCTCTGCAAAATGTCTAAGAAAATAAATTCTTGACAATGAAAGTTGAGAAGATAGTTATTCCAAATATAGGACTTTGACTAGAAACATATGGCTTGATTATGCAATTACTTCTTTGTCTATTATCACGGAAAGTATATCCAATACAATAGGGCAAAATATCCCAATTCTAACAACTTTATGAGGTCTTCAACATCTTGAACAACAAAAAAGTCAAAGAGAATTAAAAACGAAAAAGGCCTTTGACATGGTTAGGAAAAATAGATCATTAAGAAGTACAAATTAGAAGCCAACCCATGTCAAACTTTATAACATCAATCCTAAACAACAATGTATTCCCCCAGCAGTTCTCGTTCTTCATAAATCATCACAACAAGCTTAAATGAAGCTAACTAGCTAATTGTACAAGCACATTAAAGTAAACTCTTGCCTTATATCAATTGTAGCATCTTCCAGGTTTGGGGGAGCTGGTGGGGCTGTATAGCCAGGCTCATAAGCCTAAACATCAACAATGAAATTTCCCCAGTGTCAGTAAATATGAAAAACTCTGCCACTCAGAAAGTGAAAACCATTAATCCATACAACGGTAATATCAAACAAGCCTCTACTCACTAGGTGGAATAGAAAAAAAATAAGCCATAAGATTGGAGGATTTTAGTAACTGCAGGCAAACAATATTGAGTCATACAGTATTTAGTTGGAGGCAGCATCGCATTTGACAAATTGCCATTTATTTTATGGAGCAGTCAAAGACATATGACAATTCAGGAGCATGCCCTTCCATTACTGTAACAGAATCTCATTCTCAAATCAAAATGATCAGAAGAAACAGTAGATAGATAAGAGTCCTTCCAAATCTTTAAATAGTTCCCATGTACTCAAAAACAATAATGAGCATCCAAAATTTAGAAGGAAAAACAGAGGTAAATAAAAATTCTCTTTTCTTCAAATTATCCTAGTACAATGCAGCATACAACCTAGCAGCCATTGGAATGACTATAACTGTGCTACAACATACTCATATCTCGAGAGGAAGGGAGCAAAAAGATAATGCAAATTGCACATTTACTGAGCATTGCCAATTTCATATGAGATCACCTATACAAATCAAGCAACTGACAAATTGGGCAGCTGTAAAAAAAAGGTTCAGGTGCTAAGAGGAGCTTACCTGATGGCATATCTCACAAATTACATCTCCTTTCTCATTACACCACCGCTGAACACATTTCCTGTGAGCATACTACACAAAAGAAAACAAAGCTGTTGGACCGGGATTTCTGTGCATCCAATCATTCCCTAATGATGCTCTAGTAAACGTTCAGGTTTTTATCTCAAGAGGAAAAAAGATCAGATATTCTCGTTGAAATTTTCCGGGCCTACCGGACCAAATTCACTGAGGTCAGGCTTGCATAAGGAGTAAAATTTTCTGCACCTTCTACCCCATTGGATTAGCAAAGCTAAAGCACAAGAGCAGCAACACCCACAGATACAATGCTCAAAACTGATGTCATCAAGCATGTATACCACTACAATGATTGAAAGCACAGAAGTAGCCAACTAAATATATGACATGGCAACTGGTACATTTTGAAGAAACAATCTGACTACTTTAAAACCACGAACAGCGATGTACTATATCTTTAAAAAGAAGGAAAAAATAGGAAAAAGAGACCCCAAGAAGCATAAACCTTCAAACTGCCGCTGCAAGCACAAGGAGTCTCCAAATTCTTAATGCTATCCTCCTCCTGGCAAATGCGACATTCAACAGTCTGAATGAGAGGTTCTTCTTCCTCACATGTGTTAATGACTCGTATATCCTCAGCTTCAATAGCACAGGTTGCCGGATCAGCAGTGTGTGAAGATGAACCCCCTCCAGCAGGCTTCGCAGAATCAGCCCTTTCGAGAGATTGTGATCTCTCGGGTGTTGTGAAGTGATCCACGCAGAGGACAAGATGATCGCTCATACCGACAATGAAGAAATTTCCTGTTATATCAAAAGATTTAATAGAAACTTGGGTCAATCCCAAGCAATACACGCCCCCAAACCAAACAACAGTCAAAAGTCACAACTTAAATCGTTTTGAAGGCACATAAGCACGTTTTGAGCTACCACGTCACTGATGGAAGGAGAACCACTTAATTGTCTTAAATTGACAAACTAAGCAATTTTGATGGTCGAAAAAATCGATGACTATGATTATCCAGAGAAACTCAGGGTCCGTGTGCTTAAATTCTCCATCCCCTCTCATTATTCGGCACTTACACTATTAAAGTAGAATCAGAAATATAAGTGGCTGAGTTACATTTCTAGACTGTGAAAACAAAATTCGCGAATTACTCAAAAAGAAATCGAAGGACTACTAAAAAGATATCACTTTCTATGACAAAATCCCATCCTTCGCCCAAGAAATTCATCATCCCACATAAATGCATCCCCTGTACTGAATAAAGATCCGGCCTTTTCATTTCACAGACCAAAAATGCTGTGTTGACTTTCCTCTCAGCTCGCCGAATAGGTCAGAGAAATCAAAATGAACTTCACAAATGAAAGACAGCCCCGCATGACAAGGCCGATCCTCGACCTCGACAATCCCGAGGACCTCGAGGATGTCCCCGCGTTGACCCCAAAAAGAGGGGGAAAAATAACAACTCATCCGCCTCATCCCATCACCAATCAGGCACAGGCCGAGCTGTTCGCATCCAAGCAACACAAAACCCACCCAAATTGGCACTTCGGAACCCTAATTCTCCAAAAAAAAGAAAAACACACACACTCGAGAAGGTCCACAAAAAGAAAACAAAAATCCGAAACATCGACAACCAGACCGACAACAGATCAAACGCGCCGAAAACCAACCACGTCGAGGAACGGATCATACCTGAAACGGGCTGTGAGACGCGGGTTTCGGGTCGGGTTCGAGCTTTGAAGAGACGGGACTCCAACGAATGAGAGAAGAGGAGGAGGAGGAAGAAGAAGAGAGCGTAGTCTTGTACGCGCAATGATGGAGCGGCCAGTTGGTGTTGGTGACGTTAATTCCTCGGCACGTCCGGTTAAAAACATCGTAAGTCGCTTCGTGGAAATTGACGTTGTTTCCGTCTTGACCCCGGGGTGGGGTGGACTAACGGCCGTTAGAATCGCCGTCACGGTCTCTCTTCTTTTTGGTCGCATTTCAATTTCGACCGGCGCTTCCTAATTTCTAACTCCTGTCTGCCTCGTGGGGCAAGGTAGTTCGTTCGTGTGCCTTTTTCGAGAGGAGATTCCTATTGCTGACCCCGACCAAATTGCCAAATTTTGACGCGTGAAAATCTTTTGTTTCCATATCAATTTAGGACATAAAAGTTCTAATTACTCCTATCGAATTTCACCGTGATTCGATCATAATTTTTGCATTAGGTGCGTGGCTTTTTTTCGATAGAGAAACAAGTCGTTTTTTGAGGACAGATTTCATTTTTCGAAATCCGGTACAAGTAGATCGGTCATGCACAAAGGAGATCGTGACAGCTTTGTCTATCAATAACTCGACATTAAGTCGATCGTGCATTTATTCGAATTTGGTCAGATGGGGGTCATCCACCTTCTGGTTGGATTAAGTCGAATACTAATGAGGCCTCTAAAGGCAACCCGTGACTTGGTGTGGGAGGTTTTTTTGGAAACTAGGGAGGTGACTGGTTTGATGGATTTTGTCAAATTTATTGAAATACGTTCTTAGTCCAAAGCATGAAATTAACAATGTCAGCCCTATTTTGCTTAAAGATATCATAAGAATGTTGCGCATTCACTTTGAGCTTAAAGTGCAATATAAATTTTGGAAAGAAAATCGCTCCGTTGATTAGGCTTGCCAATCTCGGAATCGATGAGCAATTTGGATATTAGGTTCTTTTCAATACCTCTTACAAAGTCATTTCACGTGTTTAGTGGGTGATCAAATAGGCGTGGTAGATTTATGACGTTAGATTTTTGACAATTTGTACGCGCGATGGTTAAAAAAATTCCATGGCTTGTGGTCGAGGAGGAGAGCCATGTGTTTTTGAAATTTCTTCATTTGCCGACCATTGTACTCTAGATGGATTTCATTGACCATTTAGTGGGAACTAGGCAGGTTGCATTCCAAGTGGATGTATTATACATCCTTGGTTTATAATATTGTAGCAATCCATATATGAATTCCTCCAAAGAGTTGTCGTAACTCTTTGAATTGGTGTAGTCGGTTGACCCATCGGGGGATTTTCAGCTCGGGATCTAAAAATGCCACGAATTGAGCGCAAACTTGCCCTGTGCACAAGTAAAAGGCCCGAGCTTAACCGACTCGTGAAGTTTATGGCGTGTTTCATAGATTTTCAAGCAACAATATTTCACACTCGTACCTCATAATTATAGAAAAACAAAACATATTTCCGCCAATCAAAAGTATAATGATTTTATATCGGTGAAACTTTCACTTGACGCACTTATTTCTTGAAAAATATAGAAAAAAAATAATCGCTCGCGTCATTTGTTAAAATAAATTAACGAAGAATAATATCTAGAAGTGATGTGAATAATTATTTTTAAAAACCGTTTTTAAAATTATTATTTTCCATGTGGCGTAGCTAATAAATAGCTATCACGGTGTGGGAATATTTGATCCGATCAAAGCCACTGACCTTTTCCAAGAAGAAGCACCGGAGACCTTAATTTACGACCCCGCGGTTTCTTGTCGGGACTTGTCAATGTCATTGACCTTTGACCCATTTGTTTTTGTCACGCATGTGCTTACAAAAAAAAAAAAAGAGGGAGGGCATTCATGTCACCAGTATTTGGAGAATTTGAAAGAAATTATTTACTAGACATATAGACTAATGGTGAGCAATTGATCAGTTCAATCCAGGAATCAAACCGATCTTATCCGAGAGGTACCTAACCGGTTTCGAATTGGTTCGGTTCTCGGTCGTAACTTTGGATAGATAGGTTCTACTATGGAAGGAAATCAAGCCAAACCCACCTTACCAACCAAGTCTGAGCCAATTCGCATTGGAATTGGTTCGGTTCGTTTCAATTTCTTGACTTAGGCTTAACCATTCCGGCGATTCCGTTCAAAAACAAAAAGAAAACCACGCTTAACGAACCAATTCCGATTCTAATTCGTACGCTTTAACAAAACCAAAACAAAAAAGCCGTTCTAAAAAGAACCACTTTAAATCACAAAACAAAAAACTCACTTTTCCCTTTCGCCTTCTCTAATTCAACTTAATAAAAATAAATAAAAATAAAAATAATTCCAAAAAATGGAATTTTTTAAAAAAATCACAAAAAATTAGAAAATTCCCAAAAATAGAAAAAGCTTAGATTAGGCTAGTTTGACCTTATTTTCATAAATTTAGTCCTAAATTTTATAGATTTCGCTCTTCTACAAAAAATGTTGCAAAAGATGAGGACATCTAACATGCGGATAATAATATATATACTCGTGATCGTGCATCGCAAAAAATGACAATCTGCACGTAGAACCGGAGCCAAACACCCACTTGGATTTAGGACAAGCTGCAAAATGATAGTGAAAGACTTGTACTTCCCATTAAGGAGAATAATTTATTTTAGTTTTTTGTTAGTGGATAATTTGATTATTCGGACGTTATATTTGTATGTATTTTGGACAACGCAATATTTAAAGAAAAAATGAGTTCTTAATATGGGAACTATCCCACTTTAATCGAACTTCAAACGTCATATATTAAAATTTGTGTTTTATTTATCACATACTAAAAATATATATTTTAAATTATTTTAGTGTGCATAGGAAAATAGTCTTCAATTTAGAATGTAAATTTACAAAGCAATTGCATAGTTATTTTACTTAAATGAAAAAAATGGAAGAGAAACAGTTTTTGAAACAAAAACTTTGTGCGATTATCAAACGTGTTTTTACTTCAGGAATACAAATTTTGGGTAATTATCAAACGCGTTATGATTCTCTAAAACTCATTCAGGAATAGAATCGAAAAAAAAATCATTTTAAATCGGAATCAATTTTCCGGAATAGAATGGTTACTATGCGCAATCTTAGAATCTATTGATTTTATCCGACAAGGTTGGTTTCCAAGTAAAACTAGTTTTAAATTGATTTTCAAGGCTAGTTTTCAGATACAAAATCGGCTCAAAACAAAAATCTACAAGTCTTTTAACCAAAAACTTTTGCAAAAAACAACGAGGTTGAGCATTCTACCATAAGTAAACCAATATGGTGTCCTAATTGAGAACTTGTGCATAAATAATGCATACGATAGAGCAATTAAATATGAAAAAAAAATGTAGGCTGGTTTTCGGGGTCCACCCCAAAATCGACTAGTTCAATTCCGGACCGATTTTCAGGATTAATTAGTACGGTTCCCGATTCTATAAAACGTGGGCATCAACTCCGACACGATACGTTTCAATTTTTGGTGTGGAACCTACTCGCCTTGAAACCAATCACCCCAAATGAGGACAATCTATTTGCCTGATGCTCAATTGTGAAATAATGGTTTAGAGAGAGTGAACAAGAGGTTAATACTTCACCCATGGGGAAAAAGAAACGAGCCCGTGATCTCATGGGCTTTCTCTCAAACCAACCCCATTTCACATCCAGTAACTTTGTGATCCAAAATGATATAAACTATGGATGATCGGTTCCCGATCCGATCCGATTCCCCTCAAGAATCGAGAACCAAACATGTAGTCCCGATTCTCAATTTTCAGAAATCGGGAACCGGATCACCGGTCCGATCTAGTTCTCGAGGCTGTTCCATTGGATCGGACACATGCAAAAAATAAATAAAAATGCACCATTCTTGGACGATCCGGTCCAACAAATATAGAGGCTAGACATAAAAAAATTCGAGTTCATTTTCCGAAACGAGGTCTTTCAAGGCAAAGCTGAGAACTTTTTGCAAGATTGTTTCTAAAATGCGCATGGGATTCAAGCATAAACAATCTCCCTTTGGGTAAAAAAGGCCTAGGAACCAACCGAGGCAAGATCGAGATGAGGATTTCGTTTGGGGACTAAAAAGGTAAGATTGAGAAAACTCCATGCGCATGGAGTTTTCTTGATCAAAATAAAAAAAAAATTCGATCGGTCCGGTCCCGGCAGACCCCTAGAACCGAGAACCGGACCGCTCCCTCTAGAATCGAAAACTGGACCATCGGTCCCCGTCCGTCGGGCGATCTCGAATCCGAGCGGTCCGATTTGTTCACCCATAATATAAATGATGGTGCAAAAAAGAAAAATTGGATTCACGTGTTAAAATAATTTAGATGTGAAGGTCAAGATTAGAATGTGAAAATAATCATGTTTTAGGTACCATGATGACATTGTTAAACTTACTTCCGGTGCTTGGAAGACTTTTGTTGTGATAATTCATGCCTTCCAATTGTGAAAGTCAGTACTCAATAGATAACACGCGGGCCATCTTTGTACCTGTAATTTAAAAAATTTTAGTGAAAGTTTACATTTAATTTCAAGAAAGGATAATTTTAAGTGATCTCGGATTTACGCAAGGTCTTAAGACTCGAGATATATGTTAAAGTGGTCGGTAAAAATTATAGTCAACCACCAAATAATAATCAGATTCAAAAGTTACTTTTTTCCGCTTGAATTTATCTTTGTTGTGGCGAGTGTCGACACTAGAGTTATTTTCTATTAAATGTCATAACTTGAAGGGACTTTTACTTTCTTTCTTATGTTTTTTTTTTTTCATTTCTCATCACAACGCCGAATCTTAGTTTTATTTAGGGCGTGCATGGTAATCATTCCGCGTCTCTATTTTTCTATTTTTCGGTTCCAGGAGAAACATGTTTGGAGCAATCCGTTTGCTAACGTCATGTCATTTTTTCTATTTTCGGGATGAATTTTTAGCCCAAAAACAAGTTTATAACATAAATGAGAAGTATAAATTTTTTAATTTCTTTTTTGGAAACATATCAATATTGACATTTAAATTTAATTGATTTTTCATAGTATTCTGAATTTATGAGTACTTTGTTGTGGCCAAGGCTGTTTCTTCTTGGAAGAGGAAGGTTTGGATCTTTCAAATTATGTCACGAGGGATATGACCTATGTTATAAAGCTGAAACATCAATTACTTAAAAACTTTCACGCGATAGATCTATGATTTGTTTTATATTTTTTTGCTTTGGGAGACATTTAAATCAAAATAAAAAGTAAACAAAAGTTTCCACGAAAGGGAATTATTTAAATCTTATATTTCTATATTAAATTGCTAAACAAGTGAACAAATTTATTACATTTATTTATTTCTTTTTTATTCGGAGTTTATTTATTTATTATTATTTTCTCTGGATCATTAGGGCACGCATGGTGATACTTCTTTACTAGAAATCAACTTATGATCGGAAGTTGAATTCTCTACTTCTCTTCAAAAGTAGAAGTTGGTTATTCTATTTCGCTCCATAAATTATTTCGATCGATAAATTCGTTTGGTAAAGATTGAAAATTTTTACTTTTGAAATATTATTAACAAAATTTTCGACAATGGTGGTCGGCGGGCGACCGCAATGGTTGGCAATTGGTGGCGGCGACGGTTGGAGGGCTGCGGCGATCGGCGAGCGATGGTGGTTGGCGGTGTTTAGGCTGGTGTGGTCTAAAAAGTGATTCTAAAGCCTAGAAGTGAAAATTTTTTACTTCTTAAACTTGGCCAAAATTACTTAAGAATTGATTTTTCGCTTTAAAAATTAAAATTTTTACCAGAAGTAAATTTTTTTACCAAATAAATTTTTATTTATATTAATTTTTATCAAATAAATTTTTGCTTCAAATTAATTTCTAGAGCAGAAAGTAATTTCTGAATATGTTATCACACATGCCCTAAGTTTCCTTCAGTGAACCCATCAACTGCATAAGAGGAGCAAAGCAAGAAACCCTACGCAGCCACGCGATCGTTACTTGGGGTTTTAGCGTCGCCATGGCGGAGGAGTTAGCGCCGGAGCTCGCCGAGGCGAACCCACCAGCCGCCGAGGACATGGACCTCGTGCCCAAAGAGCCCGATCCGAAAGAGGACGAGACCGCGCCCGACGGGGCCGAAGACGGCGAGTCCAAAGCGAAGCGCCAGAGAGAAGAAGGGGAGGAAGGCGCGGAGGGCGACGACGGCGTCGCGAAGAAGCAGAAGGTGGAGGAGAAGTCCGTCGAGGAGGAGCGTCTGGAGAAGGGTTCGGTTCTGGCCAAGGTCGGGCCCAAGGAGTTCGGGTCGTCCGTGGAGATGTTCGACTACTTCTTCAAGTTCCTTCATTTCTGGCCTGCCAACGTCAATGTCAATAAGGTATGACGACAATGCGAATGCTAGCTTCCGCTTGTGATTTTTTCCCCAACTTCCATGCATAACCGCTGAGCAATTGGAGGTAGAGTGAAGTTCAATTCAAGCGTTTGATTGCTCAGGAGTGTATTTGTTTGTGTGCCACTATTTGTTCGTAATGAATTGACGACCGCTTGATCGCTTTGACTTAAATTGGTCGAATTCGGAAGCTCAAGTTTCTGAGATTTGATGCCTATGAAAGGAACGAACAAATTTCTCGCCTTTCAGCGATTTTTATTGCTGGATGCTGTGGCTGCCGGAGAATTCATACGAGTCTGTGATAAGAGAAGGAATTGGGTTTTCTTGTGAATGCACATTCTTGCTGCTACTTGAGGCAAGATCAATCTGGAATTTTTGCTGAGAAAGGATAGATTGTACCTTGTACATTGGTTAGCTGAAAGTGGGCTGTGTATAGTCAGTGTTCTCCACATTAGATGGAGATCTGACTCGGACTATGTGGAATGGAATTTTTTTGATGTTGACATAGAAATTTCTGCTGATTAGAAAATGACATAGAACTACCCTGTTCGACCGTGATGATGAATAAGGAGATACTGGTCTCCCTCTTCGGAATTAGGAAATGATCTATTGCGACACACTGAGGACGTTGTCCTCATGAGTACTATTATAAGTTCGGTTTGCCAGGAAGATTTGTCTGGTAAGCATTAGAAAGTCCTGGGCAGCTTGTTGCGCTGTTAATGACGCCCAATAGAAGCTGTATCTTGCTCTTGCTAGTTATGTACAGAAAAATCTCTTACCTTCTTGTTAGGTTTGTGATATACATTTTTGTCATGCTAGTTACACGTGATCACCGCATTGACTGACTAGTTTGATTTTGTGTCCAAGAGAAAGAATTTAATCACGTACTGGATGATCCAGTCATACTTGAATCATGTAGTGGATTCAGTCAAACCAATTGCATATTACATCTCAATTTTTGGAGCTTTTGGCTTTATATTCATTTTGATAACCCGTGCTTCATGCTATTTTTCCCACCCATGATGCAGTACGAGTACATGACGTTGCTGGAGTTGATTAAGAAGGGGCATTCGGAGCCGGAGAAAAAAATAGGTGTGGGGATCAAGGCATTTCAAGTCCGATTTCATCCTACATTCAAAAGCAAGTGCTTCTTCCTCATAAGGGAAGATGACTCTGTGGATGATTTCAGCTTCAGGAAGTGCGTAGACCACATAATCCCGTTGCCAGAGGAAATGAAAGCTAAAGATAGCGTCAGCAGGGCGTTAGGCGGCGGCAAAGGACGTGGAGGGAGAGGAGGTGGTGGACGAGGCGGCCGCGGTCGTGGAAGGGGCGGGAAAGCAAAACATTGAGGTTTGTGACCATGTCGATGTTTAACTTTTGCTGGTGCGGCTTGGAAAGAAAAATCAGCACCAGGGGTTTTGTTGTACTCCTTATCTTTGCTTTGCTGTTGCAAATGCACATGCCGTGCTGCCGGAAATATGCTTGAATCGAATAGTCATGCATCATTATCTCGTTTAGCAGCTCTTGTCCAAGGAGAGTAGCAATATCTTTTCTAAGTTTTCAGATTCTTGCGCAACTTTTGAGTGTAACTTCACTATGATCATTAAACTTAGTATGGAGTGCCGGTTCTAGCTCGATTGGATCAAGCATGATGCTAAAGGCAAAGATTGACTAATGTTGTTCAGTACAATCACCGGCTTGTGGATTTCCTTCTCATGCGGTGTCCTACTTGACTTTTTTTTTTTTTTTTGGGGTCAGATCCTACTTGACTTTGACAGTAGAAAAGCAAAGGGTAAGCCTATGAACATTGACTAGTCCTAAGGCCTGAAGATTTGCATTTCTCAGTAAGCCGTGTAGATTTCCGGTTCAGGTTTATCGCACCGGACGGTGCACTGGACTCTTACGCTTCAATTCCGGAGAGGTCACTGAAAGCAAACTGCTGAGAACTCAACGGTTCTGGTCAGCATTGCAAATGCAAGTGAATTCGGAAATGCCTCGCCATATGATCTCTTACCGTTCAAGCCAATCTTCTTGTGTTTGTTTGCTTTCCGGCTACTTCAAATGCACGAACCTTGTTTGCTTTCCCGCTACTTCAAATACATGAACCACCACGCAGTCTGGCGAGGCCGCTCTTTTCACATCAGATTCGACAATTCTCTTGCGCTTAGTCTTCCACCTAATAAATTTTCCTCAAGAGGCTGCGGCGGTGCGAACTATATCAGGGTTTTCACCATTGTCGCAGTAATCTGTACAACCAACCCCCTCGTCGTCTTAAGGTAATAAAAGTCTGGATTGAATACTAATGAGGTTCACAATAATGGATGAAACTAAGTCTGGATTGAATCCTAATTAAGCTCACAGTAATGAGTGAAACCAAGGGTGATATCGACCGTTACAGCCGCAATATATTTCCTTTGTTTACTTAGAAAAACAGAAGTCAAAAGTATTATCTATCACCAAAGTGGAAAATATCACCAGTTCATGGATGACATGCACGACAGTTTGAGATATTATACATGTAGATATACATAAATCCTTGCTGAACCTTTTCTTTGGAGTCCAAGTTCAGAACTCGATCGAGGAGCGTGACATCCGACTTACATAAATACGTACAATCGTACATACATACGTACGCACATAGGTATGCTTCTAAAACTTTTGTTTGGAACATCCTCATAAGGCATGGCGGCCACGTTTAAACTTCCTACATTAGCACATCCAAAAGTTGTAACTGTCCCACGAGCGCCCCCCGTCGAAGTTAAACTCCTCATCATTGAAGTCATTAAACTCGTAATACCTTACAGCAGCAATTAACTTTGGATTAACACACCAAAAACGACACAGCACGTATTGTTAAACCGCTATCGTGATGTCTTTTCTACGTATTTTGTACGCGCATGTACGTATTTTGTCGCATGTGAATCCAGCCCTAGTCGACGAATGGTAGCCCCACTGCAAGAGAATCCGTGCTTGAGTGTGACAGCCCCTGAATCCTCAGTATTCCCAAAGTCTACCAGATTTCTCTCTTCTCTCGTATTCATCTTGTAACTCTCAAAAGCCAATAAATGACATTGATTATGGCTGTTCATGCATGCATGGCCGGTTTTTATCCGCGAGACGGCGCACGATCGGCCACGATATTAATTGCAGTTCGTTGGTTCGTTCATTAGTGAATATATACATTATACACAACTGCGCCGCTCGCCATCTTGATCGGTTCCCACCGAGGAAGCTAGAGAATATTCCCGGCGTTGCAGAAGAACAGTGTCGTCCGCGATGGCCGGTCATTGCTGCCACCAGGCGATGAAGCTCGAGCCGCCGCGTTCCGAATACGACTTCACCGCAGAAGATGAAGACCCTTTGTTCTTCTTGAACGATCACCTGCCTTCGCTTGGAATCCGGTATTGCATCAGTCCTCCCTCTTTCTCGTTCCTTTCTTGTGTTCTTCCGCTTGTTTTTCGGGTTAAGTGGTAGAGCAGATGAAGAGTCTTAACACGCTTCTCCATTTCTTTTCCGCCATGAATATGAAAATAAAGCAGTGGAAGTGGCAGAGGGCACATTTCTTCGACCGAGTGGCAGTATTATTTGTCGATTCACGGGTCTTTTCCGATGTTGGCGACGTCATTTCTAGACGATACTTGGTACTCCACTTTAGACACTGTTGAGCACAGGAATGCTAGTGTCACCGAAGGTACGTGTGGAGTTCAACTCTCTCTGATCCATTTCTGGGAGTATGTATCGTGGTCTTTGCTTCTGATTTCATTGATTGGCGTTGCAGACAATGTCGTTAGCCTCGGCGATGCGAAGGGGCTATTAGAAGAATTTAAGGAAATGAACGGTTTCTTCGAGACGGGAATACAGGCGGCGGCGGGTACCGATGGAGATCGAGCATGCTTGCTTGATAATATGATTGTGGGTAATGGATCATCAGGGCTAAGTGCGGAACAGGAAGGTGAAGCATCAGAAACTAGGACCAGCATCAAAATGCTGTCTCGCGAAGCCATCTCTGAGTACTTCTACATGCCGATCACGCAAGCAGCCAAGAAGCTTAACGTCGGGCTGACCCTCTTGAAGAAGAGGTGTCGGGAAGTCGGGATCCGCCGGTGGCCCCACCGGAAGCTTGCGAGCCTCCAAACCCTAATCAAGAACGTCCAGGTGCGTATATACATGTCTATAGTGTTTTTCACAGTATAAGTCTAACACGAACCGGCAAGCCACGGCGATGACTTGAAGCCCAAGGCGCTTTATGAATCGATTTTCGTGAGCCGGTGCAGGAACTGGGGAGGGGCGAGGACGAGAGGAAGCTGCGAGAGGCGATAGAGTTGCTGGAGAGAGAGAGGAAGTTGATGGAGGAAGCGCCGGAGCTGAAGCTGGAGGACAAGACCAAGAGGCTTAGGCAGGCGT
This sequence comes from Rhodamnia rubescens, assembly GCA_021437795.1. NCBI lineage: Eukaryota > Viridiplantae > Streptophyta > Magnoliopsida > Myrtales > Myrtaceae > Rhodamnia > Rhodamnia rubescens. Next base: position 4,010,149 of record JAILYA010000002.1, on the reverse strand, counting down.
GCTTCAAGGCCAACTACAAGAGGAGGAAGCTTGTCCCAAGAACATCATCCTGACATGCGAGCGTCTGACCTAGGATGATGCCATGTTAGATTTTGATCTGTTTCCCTCTTTTTTGTGTACTTTCGTTTGTTTTTCTTGTTTGATTAGATAGAATTGGACGAGCAACGATATCATTGATGATTTGCACATATTTGTTGCCATACTCTGGCTCAAGAGGGTTATGCAGATATGCCATTTCACTTTAGGAATAGAGCGTTAGAAATCTTAAAATTTATCGCGAAAGTATAATTGAATTTTAAAACTTACAAAAAGTATAATCAAATTCTTAAACTTATCAAATTAGTGCATTTAAGCCATTTCGTTAACTCTATCCAATTTGGCTAACGGAAAATACCGACATTACATTTTTTAATTATTTTTTCCTTATCCTACGAGGCGATCACGTGGCTAAAACGATGTCGTTTTGAGTCTAAATTTAATTTTTTAATACAAAATTTATTTAAGTTTATACTAAAAAGTAAATAAAATTTAAAAAAGACAAAAATAAAAAGAGGAAAATGCAAGCAAGGGTTGCTGCCACAGCCCCACCACCGCCGGAAAGGGCAGGCAAGGGTAGGGGGCTCGATTAGATTGGGCAAGGGCTGCCATTGTCTACCGAACCCCTCCACCGGCGGCTCTTAGTGAGACTTGGACAAGGGTCCTCGGCTAGTGACCCCCACTGACCATTTCCCTACCATCGCCACCCTTCTCGGCATTTGTGGGGCAGCGGTGGCGACGCTTGCATCCCTTTTTTGTAAATTTTTAAATAATTTTGCTAATTTTAATTTAACTTAAAAAATTTTTGTATTAAAAAATTAATTTTGCACTAAAACTATGTCGCTTTAGCTTTATGTTTTATGTTCAGATCATATCCTTTGTGTTTTTTAGCTACATCATTGCCACGTAGGATAGAGAAAAAAAATTAAAAAAACCATGTTAGCATTTATTGGACGGAGTTAAAGAAAAGACTCGATTACACCAATTTTACAAATTTTAGGATTTAGGACTTATTGCAAGTGCACTTATCTCTTTTACTTTAGGGGAAAGCAAATTTGATTCGAAAATTTAAATGAGTGAAGCTTTTCTTTCACAAAAAAAGTTAATATCACGAAAAATTTCAAACTGGTACATATCTAAAAAATTTACCGCAAATTGTTTTTTTAATCATCAAAACCCTCAAACCCAGATACCTTTAATAAATTTATCCTAAATTGGTACATTTAGAATAAATTTATCCTCTTTTAGTTTTCGTTAAATTTTACCATCAAATTACCGAGTTGGATAATACGTGGAAGTTGACGGATATACCGGTTTAAGTTTTTTTTACCTTTTTTTGTCACATGTGTATCGTTTAAGACTTTTCATGACTTTAACCCAATTTAAAAGTAAATTTATCATAAGTGTACTAATTTGAGGTAAATTCATCATAAGTGTATCGGTTTGGGGTTTTTTGTGGTTAAAAAAAATAGTTCAAGATAAATTTATCACGGTTGTAACAATTTAAGATTTTTTATGGTAAAAAAATAATTTATGGTAAATTTATCATAAATGTATCAATTTGAAGTTTTTGGTGATATTATCCTTAAAAAAAATATAAGTTATTGAAATCATTAATTGGAAATCGAGAGTCATTTGTCTCGTGGAAATTTGGGGATCTCATTATTAGGATAGACACCAAAATTTCCAAAAATTAAATAAAATATATAATAACATTTAATTTTTAAAAGAAAATTCTAAATAAAAGTCTCAAGTACCTTCATTTTTTTAAATAAAAACTTAAAGTGAATTTTGTTTTAAAAAAAAGCGAGCGCATTATTTTAAAAAAGGACCTGAATAAGGACATTTCCATCATTTCTGTCATTTAATTATTTCAGTTTTTTTCTTTTCTTTTTCCTCTCTCTCTCTCTCCAACTGCAACTCCATGGAACCACCGAGCCCAGCCCGAGACATCCTGTCCTCCTCCATCTTGCCCGAAACCCTACCCCTCCGTTGCCGCCCCGAGAGCTTTTGACTCCACCGTCGACCTGAGCCACCGTGCCCTCATTTTTCTGTTTCTTTTTCCTTTTTGCCTTCTTCCCTCCCCAAGCCGCAGCCGGACTCAGGCGAGGGCCACCCTCGCCCGCCCAGCCCAGGCGAGTCTGGGGCGACCCTCGGCGGACGCCGGCGAGGGCAACCCTCGCCCTCGCCGGATCTGAAACAAGACGCGAAACCACGACGTCCTCTAAAGCCTGGATCCCATGTTCTCAACTCAAGCTTTCCGAAAGAACCCAGAAAGCAAATCTACCCAAAGTTCATCTTTCTGCAATTTAACATTCGTTCTCTCACGAGGATCTCGAATTTCACGAATTAATTAGACCGCAAACATTCATTTCGTTGGCGAGGGCAGGCGAGAGCGAGGGCGAGCCAGGGGAGAGGGAAACGAAAAATAAAAAGTAGAAACAGAAAACATAAAAATAAAAGAAAATAAAAAAAACTCAAAAAAGTAATTGACGAAATTGTCCTTCGATCAGTATTTATTTATGGGATAATGATATAAATAGTTCACTGAACTTTTACCTAATGCGCATTATAATTCTTGAACTTTAAATTTGTTTAATATGGTCCTTAAACTTTGACCGAATATTCAATATGATCCATAAACTTTTAGTTTGTTGATGTGATCCTTACACTTTTGTTACGTGTTCATTATAGTCCTTAAACTATATGAAAATATTCAATATAGTTCTTCCATTAATTTAAGATCGGGAGACAATAATGAATATTTTCATATAGTTCAGGACTAAATTGAACATTTACTAAAAATTTAAGGACTACATTAAATAAATCAAAAGTTTAGGACCAAATCGCACATTGGGTTAAAGTTCAAGGACTACATTAAACAAATTAAAAGTTAGGGATCATATTGCATATCGAGTTAAAGTTCAAGAACTATTTATGTCATTTTCCCAAAAAAAATAAGATTCACATCAGGTTTTTATTTAATAAAATTAAAATGATTGCAGTTTAGACCTTATTTAAAAAATTTTCGATTTTTTCAATTTATAATTAATAAAAAGAAATAGCGCTTCATAAAAGAGTAAATTTCCCTGCGCCAACATGTTCTTTCTGCGAGTGCGAGCATCCCGAGTTGGCGCCGTTGTAGCGATTCGGTGCATGTTTTCGCAGGAACCTGTCCTGCGAGCTTTCATCGTTCTTGTCCTAAAAATGGGACAAGAACGCCTTCTCCAGCATTCGTCGTCTTCGTTTCGAATCCGATCAGTCTGTGGTTTCGTCGGGGGTTTGAACTAGCCAACGCTGGGGATCGCCGGCGGCTGTACGTGAACCCACAAAGAAGACGAGATCATGAAGCTGATCACAGCCTCCGCCGTTTCGCAACGATCACTTCTCGCATCCCTTAATTCCAATCTGTCTGTCTCTCTTTCCTCTTCTTCTTCTTCTTCATCATCACTAGCTTCAGTATTATCGACAGTCCTCAATGCTGAACACATGCGCCGCCCAGCGAATCCCTTTTCATGCTCTCAAGGCACGAGCGAGCAATTGATTTCTCTGATCAAGTCGTGTGCCCATGAGTCCCATTTGCTCCAAATCCACGCCCGCATCCTCCGTACTCGCTCCCTCGAAGACCCCACCATTTCCCTCCGCTTCTTGTCCCGCGTCTCGCTCTCGCCATTCGGTCGCGTCTCCTATGCCCGCCGTTTCTTCTCTCAGATCAAGAACCCGTCTCTCGCCGAGTTCAACACCATGATTCGAGCTTATTCCGGGAGTGATTCGCCCGAGGAAGGGCTTTACTTGTACAGAGAGATGAGGCGGCTCGGTGAGAGGACTAATCCTTTGACATCTTCTTTTTGTATTAAATCGTGTACAAAGATGGCGTCTTTGACGGGTGGCTTGCAGATTCACGGAAGGATTGTGAGAGACGGGCATCAATCCGACAGCCTTTTACTCACTACTTTGATGGATTTCTACTCGATTTGCTGTAAGAGCGAGCAAGCCTGTGCGGTATTTGACGAAATGCCTGAGAGGGACACTGTTGCTTGGAACGTGTTGATTTCATGTTACTTACGCAATTGCCGAACACGTGATGTGTTAGCGGTGTTTGATGCTATGATTGGTGGAGAGTGCGGATGCCAACCAGATGATGTTACTTGCTTGCATGTCCTTCAGGCTTGCACTAGCTTAAATGCGCTGGAATTTGGTGGAAGGGTCCATGAGTATATTCAAGAAAGAGGCTACGATGATGCTGTCAAGCTTTGTAACTCTCTAATTACAATGTATTCAAGGTGTGGATCCATGGATAAGGCTTTCATGGTTTTCAAGGGAATGCGAGTTAAGAATGTGGTTTCTTGGAGTGCTTTGATTTCTGGTTTGGCCATGAATGGGAAGGGAAGAGAAGCAATTGAAGCATATCTTGCAATGCTGAGAGCAAATGTTGTTCCTGATGATCAAACGTTCACTGGAGTTCTTTCAGCTTGCAGTCATAGTGGATTGGTCGAAGAAGGAATGTTGTTCTTTGAGGAAATGAGCAAAGTTTTCCAAAGAATGCCAAATGTCCACCACTATGGATGTATGGTTGATTTATTGGGTCGAGCTGGCTTGCTTGATCAGGCCTATGAACTAATAATGTCCATGTCTAGCAAGCCTGATTCAACGATATGGAGGACCTTACTCGGAGCTTGCAGGATTCATCGCCACGTCGCCCTTGGAGAACGTGTCGTATGGCATTTAACTGAACTCAAGGCTCAAGAAGCAGGGGATTATGTTCTGTTACTGAACACTTATTCTTCTGTTGGTGACTGGGAAAGGGTGACAGAAGTGAGAAAGTTCATGAAAGACAATGGGATTCAGACAACCCCCGGATGTACAACAATCACGTTGAACGGAATTGTGCATGAATTCACTGTGGATGATGTGTCGCACCCGCGGCAAAATGAAATCTATACTATGTTAGATGAGATTGGGAGTCAGCTGAAGATTGCTGGCTATGTCCCTGAAATATCATCTGAGCTGCATAATCTAAGCTCCGAAGAGAAGGGTTATAGGCTTTCTAATCACAGTGAGAAATTAGCTATTGCTTTCGGCATCCTTGTAACTCCACCTGGCACAACTATTCGATTAGCTAACAATCTCAGGATCTGTGTGGATTGCCACAACTTTGCCAAGGTCCTTTCAAGTGTTTATGACAGGATGGTAATAATCAGGGATCGTTCTAGGCTTCATCACTTTCAAGGAGGACATTGCTCCTGCAATGACTATTGGTAGGGACGAACACTTAATGTAGAGACAAATGTGCTCTAGGACAGGTACTCGAGAACAAATTGGCAATTGGTTAGATTTGGCACATTGACGTGGCATACACAAAGTTGGCTAGAGCACCAGTGAGTTTATCTTGGGGAGAAGTTCGGGATTACCTGTCTAGGACCATCGTATTATTTGATGAGTGGTCTTTGGAACCTGAGATGCCCGAACAGCTCCCTCTTCATAGTTTCTTCGTCTGCAATGGCAAACTCTAGCAACTATGTAGAAGGGATTCCTCGAAGCCACCTGAAAGTTCTTTTGAGATGCACTTCGAAGGAGGGGAACTTAATGCAGACAGGATCTTACCTAACATATCCAGCAAAAAAGAACGTGAAAGTTTTGACGAAATTTGTTGCTCCAAAATGTGGTGGTAGGAAGATCCAAGAACCCTTTCTGGTGCGATTAGTTATGAGGATACTATCAAGACTATACTGGTTTCATCAACATGACCCCGAACAAAGCAAATTGGTCCTGCAGGCACCTTGCACCAGCAATTGAAAGGTCGTCAAACTGCTCACTGTGTACTCAGATCTCAATAAGGTTGCATTGACGAGCTCATCTCTCGTTTTGGTTTGAGTGATATTAGATTTGTCCTAAGGTCGCAGCACCTGCAGGGGCACACGGCCTCATTACAAAATGGTCTCGTCTAAAGAAATATTTCTATGCAGAAGACTGTGCATTCACAATTTTAGTGTGTATTTCAAGGAAATACTGATGAGTAACTGGATCTGATTTACTTCGACTCTCGAACTTTGTGTTTTCACAAGTTTTTCTCTTTTTGAGAACCATCCCCTGCTCCATATCAGCCTAAACAACCATTTGAAGCTTGTATTGAGAGTTCGCTTGCTCTCACTCCTGTGCGATTTCTGAGTACTTAAAGAAGGCATACAGAAGGGAAATCTTACAGGGATAAGACCGCAACATTAATAAAAGACAATAAAACAAAATCTTCATCATCACGAGTAATTAGAGTGCAATAACACCCCTCTAATCATCCAAAGATATTTGATAAAATCAACAAGAAAATAACCATCCCATATAATCCAAAAGAACACAGAAAGGGTACAATTAATAACATGAACTTGAAAAAGCGAAAAAAACATCAAATATCAAAATCTGGCATCTCAATGGGATCAATTCCTTCAAACTGGGAGTATCATTGGTCAGTTAAGTAAGTGCTCCAATGTCAAACTAGAAACACTACATCCTCTTGATACACAATACCAGCATAACCACTCATAAAAGCTTCTCATCATCAGTAAAAGTTCTTGAAAATTTCTTGTTAAAAAATGATCAAGGGAAAGCCTACTAACAAAATAGACAGCCCTGATTTCTCTACTCAACGTATATTAAGACTTAGAGCTTCAGTTGCCTTTTGCTGATAGAACTTAGGCAGCAACTGCTTGCTTCTGCGCGAATGCGATACCCTTCTCAATGCTGGCCTTCAACTCAGGCTTCAGTGCATCCAGGGCCTTCTGCTCATACTCGGTCAAACCTTGGAGGTCAGATGGAATCAGTGCTTCTATCCCTTTCCTTCCAAGCTTCACCCTAGATGCGAAAAATGGAAGCTCGGTCAAATCTGACTGAACAAAAGAACACTCATACACATCCCCATCTCCATCCAAAGCACGAAGAGATGACTCGACAAATCGAGCAGCTGCATATGCCATTGACAGAGTAGCGGATCCAGCACCGGCCTTTGCCTCTACCACTTCTATCCCAGCATTTTGGATCCTTACAGTTAGCTCTTCCACTTCTTCATGCGTAAAACTAACGGAAGGTCTTGTCTTTGAAAGCAGGGGCAGAATCGTAATTCCAGCATGTCCCCCAACAACTGGCACATCCACATCAATGAGCTTTAGGTTCTTTTTCTGAGCAACAAAGGTGTTTGCCCGCACAACATCCAGCGTGGTGATGCCAAATAGCTTCTTTGGGTCATAGACACCCTTCTGCTTCAGAACCTCGGCTGCAATCGGCACGGTGGAGTTAACGGGGTTGCTGATTATGTGGATGAAGGCATCAGGGCAATTATCTGCTACGGCCTCGACCAAGTTCATAACTATATTCGCGTTGATGTTGAAGAGATCATCACGGGTCATACCCGGTTTTCCTGGAGCTCCAGCAGGTATGACTACAACATTCACACCCTTCAAGGAATTGGGTAACTCGGAAGCTCCTGTGAAGTCCAGAACTTGCGAGGGAGTATTACAGTGACTTAAATCAGCAGCAACTCCCTTGACATTGGCAATATCGTAAAGATGAAGTGCAGAGACCAAAGGGGACATCTTGATAAGAAGTGATAATGGTTGCCCTATCCCTCCAGCTGCTCCAAGAATTGACACTTTGAAAGACGCCTGTGGCTGCAGATGATACTGCAACCTCTGGCTTTGTTTTTGCGCTTTACGTGCAACTGAGCGTTGAAGGGCCGCACCAGTTTCCTTGCCTAAGAAAGATGACTCGGCTTCACAGCTTACTGAACTGGTGGTGGCCTTGAGGCCACTGAAACTTGCAAGAGATGCATGGGATGCGAGTCTCACACCAACGGGCTTTGGTTGAGCAAGGGAACCAGATTTGTGGCCAAAGGAAAGAGTTGATCCAATTGACAAGGTAGCTGCCAACATCGATGCCATATCTAATAGCCACAAAAATCATTCGAAAAGGATACATATGGAAGACGATGAATAAGACAGAACCTTAAGCACAGACCAAAAGTTAAAAGCAGAAAAATGTTCCTTTAGCGCGACTAACAGAAGACATAATGTGAGAAGAAATGGCTGGTCATCAGTGTAAGCCAAAACAAACTGAAACCCAGAATCTCCAGCCAGTTGAGAAACATAAAGCAGCGCAGGGGTAGTCGTCCAATGAAAGCAAGATGGCAATATCCTTCCTTAGCATGATCTTTACAGCAAGAGAGAGTGGCCATTCTGTAACAGATCCGAATACGAATCTTTCATCTTCAAATCCATGAATGAGCATGTGATTTTCCCAAGAAAAACTATGAAGTCATCAGAGCATAAGCCTGCTTATGTTGCAGTCTAATAGCAAACCTTTCACTCTACGATGAAGATTCATCTTTCTTAGAACCGGTAAAAACACTTCACAAATTTTCATTTCAAGAAGTATATCAACATTGCTCCTTTGTTTTTCCTCCAAAAAGCCAACAGGAAATTCATAGCCCAAACGCAGAGAAACCCTCAGGTTTGCAGGCAAAAGAATTCTGCTCACATTGACATAAACGAGATTCCAACACAAGATAACTAGCAGTTTGACTGAGCAATTCCCGCAATCACATATAGCACCAGCACAAACATAAATCTTGCAATCCAGAGGAGACCAAGAACGAGCCTCGCACCTCCGTTGCAAGAGAGCCAGCGCGCAAAGAATCACAAACGACAGCTTACCCACAAATCAAGACGAGGAATTAAAGCGAGTGAACAAGAAATTCCAATAAGAAAGATAGCGAATTCAAGACCCACCTGAGCTTTTTTTTCTCTGGGGTTCTGTTCTTTGCGACTCTGAATAAACTCGGCCTCGCGAGCTTCGAGCAAATCACACCTCTTCTTCCGACGAAACCAGGCGAAATCTTGAATGGCTATCTCATATACGGAGTGTCTACTCCGCCAAGAAGTAGGAAGAATCCATTTGCTTTTCTTTTGTGTACCGAATGCACCTCGCTGCTGTGCTGACGAAAATAATCTGCCTACTTGTCTTTTTTTTTTGGTGCTCCAGCAAATCCCGGCCGTTCATTTTTGTATGCCATTGTCACGGCGCGTGGTATGTTGTGATATTTTGCGTTCTGCCCCTTTCGTTCAGTTCTGTCATAGCAACGGCAATAAATTCATAGCTGAAGTTTAAGACAAGATCCTGTTTCCCCTTTCTAAGAGAAATTTCGGGTTTCTTGTTAATCTCTAAAAGGATATATGACGACAAAAAGCAAATTCGAGGATGTAGTCACTTCAATGTGCATGATTAATTGAATCAGCGACGCGGTTACAACTTGCCCCCGTTGCGAGTTCGATTCCAGACAGATGCAATTTCATGAGATCATTCTGTGAGGAATATAATGGTGTCCATTGAAGGGTCTTCTAGGGGGTCCATCTATCTTAGCACAGGCCACCGGCAAATATCATGAGCGAGTCGCACTTGGTCCAAAAATATTCAGACAGACAGTCCGGTCGCTCTACAAGAAGAGGGGCAAGCAAAATTTGAATGATGAAAAGCATAGCTGAGTCAAAGGAGAGGACTTTATCTATCACATCTGATGAAACCGCGGGAAATCCACTGATACTGATAGGAACAGTAAGTCACATTGCTTAAAACAACCAGTTTTTACTCGGTAAGACAAGTAATCGTGCATTCGTGTCATTTTTTATAGCTTTTCTGACTGAATGGCCCCATCGTTAATCATTTTCTCTCATGATTCCCACTCTTAAACAGCTCCTTGGGACGATGCTAATGGAACATGGTCCTTATTTTGGCTAATTCATGTAAGATTGCAGCTTTAGCACAAGGAAGTGAGCTAGCTCATCTCCTTATGGCACCGATCCAAGTATTTCTGCTGCATCACACTTTGCTGAAACATACTTGACTACATCTGAGAGATTTCATCATGGCTGCAACTTCCATGGCCCATGAAGATTACCATGGAAATTAGCCAAAAAGGGTATTAGAGAAGAAGAATTCCCGAGAGTTACGGTGGTTCAGATTGCTATGATCAGCGAGCTGGAGATGTACAATATCCCTTGTTGACAGCAGAAACAGTCCGATACTGGTATACACTACAAAGAAATACTAACTTCAAAAGCGAAAATGAATGTCCCTGAATCAGATACAGAGCCATCTTTGATTTGTTCCAATTGAAGCGTTGCGAAATTATCTATAAAAGAGGTGAAAAAAGTCCGGATGATGTTACCTAAAACGCTTCACTTCTTCACATGCTTATAATTTCTGCATCTCTTTCCTTAGGGCATTGGCCCTCACCAAGCTCCCGATGGTGTTCACGGCCAGCTTTAAATCCTCCAATGGATTCCCGGGCACCACGGTCTTATACAAGTAGCTATCGAAAGTCATCTTCTGCACGTACTCGTCGGCGCACATCTCCACGAATGCTTCCCTTGCCGGGTTTGACCTGTAAAACACCTTCTGCAACACATCCAAGACCTTGTAGGTCGGCCAGTACGTTTTATCCCACTTCTCCAAGTACTTCCTCAAGTCACTCTCCTCCACCATTCTCTTCCCCTGCTCAGAGCCCTCGACAATGGCTTCTGCACACATTCTGCCACTCTTCGCTGCGAAATAGATGCCCTCACCCGAGCATTTCGTCACGTACCCAGCAGCGTCGCCCACTAGGGCCACTCTTCCAGACAACCTCTTTGGTCGGGGGGTGCTCGGGAATAGGATGTGCCTCCACTCGGATGATCTTTCCGCCCATGATCTTGTCTTTGGCTCTTTTCCTTGTAGCTAGCTGGAATTTCTTGATATCCCCTTTGTGTGTCACTGTGCCGGTGCCGACAGCCACGTGGTCACATTTGGGGAAAACCCAGCCATAGAAGTCAGGTGAGACGTCATCGCCGACATACATCTCGGCTAGGTTCTCATAGTACATCATCTTGTCGTCAGGGATTTTGATTCTTTCCTGGCATAAAACAGAGAAATCAAATATGCAGGAGTCAGTCATCACCATAATTCATGAGAAGCTATACTTTGGTCTACAGAGAACTTGCAGCAAGTCCACAACCTATCCATAATGAAGAAACACACAGCCATTTAAGCTGTTTTTAAGCAACAAGAACCCATCATTCGTAACTCCGGGATAAGTCATTCAAAGGTAAACACACGTTTTGGCAGAAAAATCAATTAGCCGAAGAAGAATATGCAATCTTTATCCTTTCACACAATTGCCAACTCGAACAATGTAACCAGCAGAATAGTTTTCAAGCTTACTTATCACTGGAAATTTAAACCTGTTTCTTCCTCATTGAGCTTGAAAATAAAATTCTGCTTCCCCTAAAGATAAAATGATCCAGTCTAATGAACTTCAATTAGCAAACTGCAACATATGAGAGAGACCGACACGTGCGCCACAACAGCCTGCATCAATTCGTTCTTCTATAGGTCGCAGCATCTATCAGCATAATACTAATAAAAAACCAAACAGCATTCTTAATCATCACCAATTCACCATAATTCAGGCCTAAGAATGATGAATCCAAACACAAAGCACTTCAAATTGGAAATGCCCAAAACCGAGCACAAAGTTTCAAGCTTTACATGAACCACCGCCACCAAAACGTACCTGAAAAGCAATGGCGTAGTCATAATCGCCAGCACCGATGGACTTGGCCACCCTCGAATTGGCCCCATCAGCCCCTATCACAGCGTCCACCTCCAGAGTCCTCTTCTCCCCAACCCCACCTTTCTTGCCATCGTACTCCGTGAAATGCAAACGGTACGGCGCGTTCTTGTCCTGAGGCATGTCCATTTTCAAGAACAGCCCATTGATCACCGTCGCGCCGTTCTTGGCCGCTCGCTCCCTCAGGTACTCGTCCAGGACCTCCCTCCTCACCATCCCGATGTACTCGTGCGGCTTCAGGGTCTGCCCGATGTCGACGGCGACGTTCGACGGCGAGATCATCTTCATCTTGGTGACCCTCCGGTCGATGATGTCGAGCGGGAGGTCGAACTCGCCCACCATGCAGAGCGGGATCGCGCCGCCGCAGGGCTTGCAGTTGTCGAGCTTCCGCTCGATAAGGAACGTCTCGACGCCGCCCTTGGCGAGGGACTCGGCCGCGGAGCCCCCGGCCGGGCCTCCGCCGATGACGGCGACGCGGAGGTTGCGGTTGGTGAGTTTGGGGCTGGTCTTGGCGGCGAGGACCTGGAATTTCAGAGTGGCGGGGAGGTGGGTCCTGGGGGCGGCGAAATGGGGCTTCTCCGCAGTGTTCTGGCGGAGCCCGGTGAAGGTCTTGAGGGAGATTGAGGAGGCCGCGGCCATTTTCCGGTGGTGGTGGTGGTGGAGAAGGGAACTGAGAGACTGGAAGCGAAGTGATGCGTGAGTGAATTTTGTAATTTTTGGGGTTTAAAGTTTGGAATTATTCTTTTTTTTTTTTTTTTGGGTGGGGGTTTTGTGAAATTTTTTGGTGGATATGGTTGGGGATATGAGGGGGCACTGACCGTTGGATTTGGGAGATGGAGGGTGGAGATCTGTGATGCGGATAATGTGTGAGGATTTTGCACATGGGTCAGGGACGTACGGGTTCAAGTACTGAGAATGAGCCGCTCACATTGCGCCACGTAACGTGTGTTTTAATCCTGTGTTGTGGTGTCAGCCAAATATCCTTGATGCAGCCAGCAGGAATCTTTGATCCTTACTCCGCGTCACAAAGTTTTAAAACTCGATTGAACTTTAATGATAAATTTTAAAATTTAATTATATATTTTAAGAATTTTAAAATTTAATTGTACTTTCGTGATAAATTTTAAAACTTAATTCCACATTTTAAAAATTTTAAAATTCAATTATAATTTCGTAATAAATTTTAAGACTTTCGATATACTCATTTCTTTAATATATAAGTATCATAACACGTCGTAAAATTATCCTTTTAAGGTTCCAATGATTCAAACATAAGAAAGTCTTAAAAAGACAAGGTGAATACGATGTGCTAATATGCTACTCATGACGGATGTATGGAACGGGCATTGATTCATGTAATACGGCAAATTGTCAATAGATCCGGAAAAAATCAAGTCGGATCCGACATTACCATCTCGCCGTATAAATCATCCTAATCAAGTGAAGCAATGAAATTCATTGGATGTTGTCGAGGAATCTAATCCAATAAAATGGATCAGAGACTCCGTCACCGTCGTCGGTCTTGTACTAACTTTGTGTCTCCCATACTCAGAGCAAGAAGAGCTTAACAACCTCGATTGAATTAGCAAACTTGTATAAGTCGATTTTGCTCTTCAGCTTAGTCTTTTGGCAGAAAAAAATCGACACCGCATACTTTTATCGTCGCGTATCGATTACGGCAGTTCAATTTAGTTGCTTATAAATTACTTTTCAAATGTGAATCGTCGAGAGAAACCGCTCAAAAAGAATTAATTTTCGGAGCATTTTTTGCGATCGACACAATAATGAAACTCAATTTTGCAAATCACATCAAAGTCTAGTAGTCACCATAAGCCGGATCTACCAATCCAAATGGTATCAACCTAGGATTGAAAATTTCCCGAAGGTTGTCCACAGTTGCTCAACAAGATGGAAACAGAACCTGCCCAAATTTGAAAGTGGTACTGCCGCCCCATTGCAAATGAAGAATCTCAAAACCTAGTCAAACAGGGATCTTTGCTTCCATTCCTGGTCAACCAAATCCTAGGATAATCTTTCTGGGTCCCTGAGGTTGAGACACAGTTGCAACCAAAATGCTCAAAGCAGTTGCAGTAGGTTCCAGTCACTAACGGTTGGTTGATCAGACTAATCTACTATGACTTTTCCGACTCATTATCCCTCAGGATTCTTTTAACTGTCTTTCTATAACTGTCTCTGCAATTCCTGTGCTTTTCAAGAAGAGCACCGAAAAGATCTTCGCTTTAGTTAAGTTGGAGGGCCAGAGGTAGAGTTTCCGACAATGAAATTCGCGTTAGTGGCGATGTTACTGGCCTTGACGGTTCTAGGGATCGTCGTAGGTGGATGCCAGTGCGAGATTGTGCAGTTCATATTCGGCGACTCCCTGTCGGATGTCGGTAACAATGACTACTTCTCCAAGGGACTTGCCAAGGCCAACAACCCGTGGTACGGCATCGATTTTGGCAACGGGTTGCCTAACGGGAGGTTCTGCAATGGGCGCACCGTCGCTGATATAATCGGTGAGATTTTTTCATTCAGGAGACTCCTAGAAGTACATACTTTGCACTTTCTCCTTCCGGAATTTTTCAGGATCACGGTTTTTTGATGCAGGTGACAAGATGGGTCTTCCGAGGCCTCCCGCGTTCCTCGACCCGTCCTTAACCGAGGACATGATTATGCAAAATGGAGTCAATTATGCCTCTGGAGGTGGAGGAATCTTGAATGAGACAGGGACTTACTTCGTAAGTAGCGAAAATTAGATATCTTCATTCCAATCTCTTTCTTGAAGGTATTGCCTAAGTTCTCGTGTACTGAAATGTGGTTGCATTCTTCAAAGATTCAAAGGTTTTCACTTTACAAGCAAATCGAGCTGTTCCAAGGAACCAAAGAGCTGATCAGAGAAAAGATAGGCGACAACGAAACAGAGAAGTTCCTTCAGAAATCTCTCTATGTGGTTGCTCTAGGAAGCAACGACTTCATCAACAATTACTTGATGCCTGTTTACAGCGACTCGTGGACATATGACGCTGACGGTTTTGTCAAGTATCTAACTGATACTCTCCGAGCCCAACTCACGGTACAGCTAATTTTGTTGCTGATAACATGGAGCTTTCTCCTTTTCTTGTAATTTTCCTTAAAAGTTTTAACTTTGAGAGATATCTGCACAGATACTGCATAGCTTAGGTGCGCGGCAGTTGATGGTGTTCGGGCTAGGGCCGATGGGCTGCATCCCTCTGCAGAGGATGCTAAGCACGTCAGGAGGGTGTCAAGAGAAGACCAACAAACTAGCACTCAGTTTCAATCAAGCTACGAGCAAAATGTTAGAGGATTTGTCCAGCAAGCTTCCGAATGCAAGTTTCAGATTCGGCGACGCTTATGATGTTGTCAACGACCTTATAAGCAACCCCGTCAAATACGGTACTCAATAAGCACACACCACTATCGGGCTTCCTAGAATCTGCATATAGTTCTTTTATGTGCGCGTTTTCATTCTACTTGATCTTGATCTTGTGCAGGATTCAACAATTCCGACTCTCCCTGCTGCTCTTGGGGGAAAATTAGGCCTGCTCTGACATGTATTCCGTTGTCGAAATTGTGCGAAGACAGAAGCAAGTACGTATTTTGGGATGAGTACCATCCCACAGATAGTGCTAATGCGTTAATAGCCAATGAAATCATTAGAAAGATGGGATTGTTGCAATCTGGCATGTCGGATGCTCCATCTGCTGCACCTGATGCGGCTCCTTCGCCACAGGGATAATGCTTTGTCTGAGATCCAATCATTGCGATTGCTGAATATTGTGATGGAATGCAAATATCTGTATGAATATAGGCTTCTTCATTAATTTAACATACTTCTCCAATGCGAGAGCTGTTCTTATAAGTTCATCAGCCATTTTTTCTCCTCCAGCACTTTTTATCGACACTTGGATATTTGAGCGGGATCAAATGGTTGAAAATGTTCCGCGACCTCTGATGCAGTTTGGAATGGGAAGACTGATTGCCAGATGACTTATCCTCATTCAACAATCAGAAATGCAGTAACTCTGCTTAACAACAAACATATTTTTTTGTCAATTAAGATGGCGATTCAATAAAGAAATCGAAACTTTTTCGGTTCCTTGACTTGGGCCTCTTCGATAAAAAGAGCCAGCAAGGTATAGAGGCAAGTGGGTAGATAAAAAAAATAGAAATGGAGGTTCAGAAGTTGGATGTCTACCACTTTCACTTTGCAACCCACTGTCAATACTTAAATCAATGGACCATGCTTAACAAAGTCCAGATGCAGGAACCTTTGAGCTGATAAGCAAAGTTGCAGATTTAAAAAATCTAAATCGGATGCAATATAAGTTGGAGAAAGTTGATGGCTGAATACCTAACTACAGATTTTACCGATATTTTATGCTCTTCGGTGTATGTTCTATTGAGTTTGCTGAGGAAAGATAGCTGGAATGCGGTTGAAGCAGTACAAGGGCATTCGTCCATATAGTCGAAAAGTATATGCTTTTAGGTTAACTTACATTTATGTCTGCTCACCAAGCGTGAGCTATGATCGATCGAACTCGTGGATGTTCCAACGAGAAAATAATTATGTTACTACCTCTGCATCAACAGTATATTTGGATGCTGTGATTTTGTGCTCCTTTAGGCTAATTCCTCGCCACGGGCAAGAGCACTGATGATTGAACAGATAGTGGTTGAACTTAATATCATGCGATTTACTAGTTTCACGATTTCATATGCACGGAAAGGGCGAAGCAGATGATTAGAAACTTAGATTAAAGACTAAGTTGCAGTAACCTAAGTATCACCGATTGTGGTCCAGGAAGTTTCGAGTGCTCGCAGTAACAACGTGCAGATGGCAAGTGAAAAGCTTAGTTCATGGTTTCAATGTCTTTCAGCAACAATAGCCAGTCATTTCTTTTATCGGAAAGCGCCACTTGTTACGTATGCCCCACATCAACGAGTATGAAGATGACCATTGCCAGATAGTAATGTACCTCCGGATCAAAAGAACTGTGAAGATGGATCAGAAAGTCTCATTAACAATCTGGATTTAATTTTTCTAGACTTCTATAGCAACATACTGATTGGAGCTCTTAGCTGACATCAGTCACATTCTCGTACCTGATAAGTACCGAAGACTAGCTTCATTTGCCTCATTCCAATAACACAACAATTACCTCATAAACCTGGTAACCTAGTGCTAATCTAAAGTCTAAATCACATTTCGGCCGGCCATAGTACAAAAGAATTCGCTACACTGATACAGGATCAAAATTAAGGAAACTGATGCTCTCCACAGCGACATGACAATCGAAATCTACGCTCAATATAGGGACTACTACGCTCACTCCTGACACAGAGGAGATCTAGCAATCAGTACAAACTCTTACAGACTGTGCCTTAGGGGTGTGCCGGTTGTTGGCCCCCGACCCTGGATAATCGTTGAGCTGCACGGTCATCCTTCCGCTAACCAGTTCACCTTCCAGACTTCTTCCTTCTTTGATCTGACCACCAGAACTGAACTGGGTCAGTAAAGTAAGTATCATTTTTGGCCTCAATGATCTTAAGTTGTAGCACCAAGGAATAAGAGCAAAACGTCTATCCAACTCTATATCTTACCACGTGCGCTTTCACCGGGATTGGGTAATGAGCTTTAGGCCTATGAATTAGGCTTCCTGGCCCTGCAAATGCCGAGAAAACGTTTGGTCATCGGATGAACAGCAAGACAGAGCTGGAGGGTAAGACAGAGGTAGGAACTATAGCGGAAAACTCGAAACTTTACTTGTAATCGGGACAGCAATGCTTGAAGACAGCAGCAGAGAAAACGTTAGCAATGCGACAAGCATGTGGAAGGCATTGGAAGGAGCCATTGCCTCAATTGCTCTAGGCATGACAGCTTCTGTGGATGCTTTCTAGTGACACGGGATGTGCTGCATTTATATACTTTCTTGTCCTTTATCTTTTGCCTGAATGTTCTGTAATCCTAGGGTGAAAAAGGGCAACGTGTCTGCTTTTTCCAAAAAGTTGATAGGAACACAAAGATTTGTTGGAGGCTTAATGCGTCAAAAAATCTTGCAGAATCTCTAACTTTTGGGCCTCAAACTCCATGACAAAAACCGCAGATGTGAACAGCCATAACACTGGCGACAACTAAAGAGGCGGCGTTTTTGATGTCTAGGGTTTGTCAAGTGGTGGGAAAAAGTTGAAAACACACTAATGAAAGTGGATGATGACCCAGGAACAATGATGCTAATGTGCACCAGCAGAGAAAGGGTTGCTGCTGCACTAATTTTAAGTCAATGGTGTGGTGGGGATTGTGATTAGGGTTTCTTGTATCCTATCAATTAATTCAAAGGGTGTGCTTGACCAGGACTTAGGGGGCAAAACACTGTGGAAGAGTGGAGTCAAAATGGCTACAGAAGGGTGAAAGTTGATGGGAATCATTCATCTTTACTGTCATGACTAACGATATAGGATTAAGTACTAGGGTGGCAGCTGCTGAATTACATTCAAATTTTTATTAAAACACTAAATTTTTCGGCAAAAAAATGGAACAAACACATCTTGTTCAAGCGTCGTTAATCTCGTGACATGTGTAAAAACCAGTTACTGCTGCAATACATATCTTTTTATCAGGTATATTGCAGCAGCAACCAGTTGATGCCGCAATACATAAATGATCGTTTCCCTGACATTATGCCTCGTTTATGAGTTTTGCAAACACACACGCCTAAGCATCCCAAAAGATTTGATAACTTACGCCCTCTTTAAAGTCCACAAAATTAGTTCTATTATACCATAGAGATAAAAAGAACTTAGAATTTTCATAATGTGATTATGCTTGTCACATAATGTAATCCTATGCTCTAAGCTCCTACTTTTAATAGAGGGGCACTTTTTCCATTGAGAAAAACACAAAGTGGCTGCTTGAAGAACACAACTTTTTATTAAGTCGAAAAGGGAAAAAGCACATAGTGCATGCCTTCTTGATTCATGATGATGCGCTGCAATAGATAGACGTTCCACATATTATGTTCGGACTTTGTCTGTGTGGAAGAGAAAGTCATGAGGACCGCATGTAATTGTCACGATGATGGTAAGGCCAGAAGTTTCACTCTGGTTTGTGTGTAAATGCATGCGTTTGTATTTGGAAAAGCTTTGTTAACGATAGACCTATCAAAATAGATGGTAGACTCATCAATTAACCCAAATATGTGGGGCTGAGAAATAAACGGGTTCAAACATAAATGAGCATTGAATGGATTTAAACATAACCGAGCATTAAATGGACTATAAATGAGTCGTACATGAGTCATAAATAGGTTTATAACTTACTTAGACCAAGTCCACCTCTACGACACTCTTTTCATTCTCTCTCACCTTCGGTCGTTCCGCACTCCCACCTTATTTTAAGCATGATTTTCTCTAGATTGAGTTAAATATGGAAGCGTTTTGATAATATAGATTATGTTGGATATAAATCGGATCGGGTATGTGTTATTAGATTTGCATTGAACGAAAACGGTGATTTCGAACCGACCCACCTGTTTGACGGGTCTAGTTAGCTAATGACTCAAGGCACTTGCTAATAAGTACCCGTACACAGAAAACTTACAATTTGGGGCACTGTCTTTTTCAATTATGTATAAACAATACATTGAAAAATATTTTTTTTTTTGCCCAATCAAGTATGTTAATAAATGCTCACAGGACACTCGCAAACGAGACTCTTTTGAGAAAGACGGGCACCGCATGCTTTGCTCCAAGAGTGAATAAGAACGCCATCATTAAAGTCGTGAAGAAAGTCATAATGCTCAACTCAAGCCATTCTTCACTATTTATATACATATGGTCAACGATCGAGGCCTATAAGCAAATGATGCACTTTGCCCTAAACTCAATAATTTTCCGCAATTCGACCAAAAATAAATAAATAAATAAATTTCCGCAACCTTTTTGAAGCATAGCTTTTTTTTTTTTAATCAAGTCCATTATCGGCGTAGGAAATAATTCATACACTCGCAATAACGTAACAAGTTGAGGGCAAGGACATTATTCTTTTTCTCTAGTCTAAACTTTTAGGTGAGGGGATGCTTACCGGTATAAGCTCACCCACCCCGAGATTCATCCGCTGGTAATGGCGTTCTATCGACTCAAGAACCAATGATTAAGAATTCGACCACTATAGGGAGGAATTCATATTCAGGCGAGAATTATGGCCATCGATTGTTGTATCGGTTCCCCTTTAGAGATTTGACTAATTATTGTCATACTTTTGGATTCTAAAGAATAGGCAAAAAATTTTAAGTAATCGTGGCGCATATTTCTACACAAAAAACATTTATAAAGATTTTCCATCTGTTTTTTATATATATTTAGTTGGGCTGCGCTTTTTCCACTCCAGTTTTGGCTTTGACACTCCAAAAACCAATGCTTTCACCATTTTGCCCTTTTTTTTGTGTGTAAATATGTGAGTATCATTAATCGGATGAGGGACAAAAGATCGAGAGGAATCCCTTAGCATTACAAAGAGATTAATTATGTGCAAATATGATGGAAGGAAGCCCCCATATAGTAGTTAGTAGAATATTTATTTGGGAAGGTCTACAATTACGGTAAATTGATGCCCTACCCCTTACAACCCTACGAATTCGAGCCAACATAAGATGAGTTTCAGTTGACTTGTTTTGAAACCGTCTACGATTCCGCTCCATCCAAATGCAATAGATAGTCGCTAAGAAAGATAGCTTGAGGAGCATCGTCTCCAAGTTTTTGCCTTTGGTGGCCTTGATCATCCATTGGAGTTCTAGATTCCAACCTCTTGCAGAATACCAAATCCCATTTTGTGCAAGGATACTGCTGGTCCAGGTGCACTCAAAGAATAAGTGATTTTTGTCTTCTATGCCAGTTGTACAAAAATTACACTTAGTATCAACTAAAGATAGCCATCATGATATGGTTACTACCATCTGTAGCCTATCTCTACAGACAAGCCAGCTGATAAAGTTATGCTTGCTAATACCACTAGTCCAAATCAAGTGATACCAGTCCACAGCCGGTCCCTCTTGTCTGAATTCCTTGTATATCTTTTTGCAACAATATATTTGGCTAGAGATGATAGATTCTAGATCAAATCTCAACTTGAGAATACATCTCCAACTCCAAGCCATGATGCCCTTAATGTCGAGTTGCATGATTGAAGTACCTCTGCATTTAACATGGTGAACCCAAGTACTTCATTAGGATGAAGACGGATGATTGATGAGGCTCTAGAGCATGTGGCCCATCAATACTTTGTTCCATATTTTCAAATCAAGTAGGCCTAGTCCTCCTTCCTTCTTTGGTGAGCATACTACTTTCCATGCAACTTTGTGGGGTTTGTGAGTTTTTGCGTTTCATGTCGATAAGAACCGCCTAATCTTCTTTTCAATCTCGTAAATAGTTTGCTTTGGGAGGAGAAACATTTGCATCCCGTAAGTATAGATAGAGAAAAGAACCGATTTAGCCAATGAAGTCGTCTTGCATAGCTTATATGATTCATGCCCCATCTATCTATTTTTTGAAATATCCTTTCCGTCAGACCCTTGCAATCCGTGTGCGTGAGCCTACGCGTAATAAGTAGAACACCGAGGTATCGTATGGGAATAGTACCTGGGGAGAAAGGCGTGTGATCCAAGATAAGGAGTTTTTCATCCTCAGACAGCCCAAAAAAAAAAAAGATATTGCATTTGTCTAGGTTGAACTTAAGTCTAGTAAGAACCGCAAAATCATCAAGTGCATCAACAAGGCAGAGAACAGAGTTTACATCTCCATGAGAAAATAAGACCAAGTCATCACCAAAGCATAGATGAGTAATCCTTTGAGATTTGCAATGCCAATGAAACTTAAAAGATGCGGTAGCAATTTTCTCATTGATGATTCTATTAAGAATCTCCATCACTAGGACAAAGAGATAAAGAAGAAAAGGGATTACCTTGTTGTAGCCCATTGGTGCTTGCTTGTTTTGGTAAAATTTTTCTATCTTTCTTTTTTTTTATTGCTTTTCTTTTCTTGTGGATCCCACTTTCCTCCTTCTCCCTTTTCTTGTCTGCTGTATGTTGGACAATAATAGCAAAAGATCCTCATCCTCTCCTACAATGGTCGGCAAACTTCTTTCCCACCCATCGCCAGCTATGAGAAACTGGCTCCACAAGTTTCCCAAACCACTTAATAAGCTAAGGCGCCAGTTGTCCGAATCGCCAATTGATTGTGCAGACGGCACGTGATGAGGGGAACAATGACGATGAGAATGAAGAGAACAGTGAACGCGAAGGAAATAAATAAGATGAAGGGAAGAGGAAGGTGATAATCAATCAGATAACGAGAACGGAGATGAATATGACAAGGATGATGCAAGACAGAGGCAACGTGACGAAAACTTTACAATGTGAGCTTGGAGCGAGCATAACCAAATTCTTGATTAGGCAGAGTTCTTGATGGGATTGGATAATAGCTCCATCGAACTGAGGCTCAAAGTGCATGACTCAAACCGCTAAATAGCCAATTCGAGAGGATTATGTATATAGCGCTGGGTACTAACTGTTGCTTTAGAATTTGGCGGAGAGAGACCATGGAAGAAGAAGAGCTCCGCCGGGTGCGAAATCGACGGTTCTAGAACTTTCAACCGTGGAGATCAAAACAAAAGATGAAATCAAGCCAATTTAGACCCTAACAAAGAAGATTAGATCTCTTATTTTTTTTTTTCTTTCTAAGAACATAGTGAAAAAGGACATCAATGTAAACGGTTAATGGAGTGAAACGAAGCTCCGATGGATGACCAAATCGAGTACGTAAACTTCAACAATCTTCAGGATCGAAATTAGTGCTCGCGAATGACCATTAAATGAGATTCGACTTCTTCAGTCCTCACTGTCACAAAGCAAAGCGAACAGAGACCTCTCGATAATGGTGCGAAGTTGACTATTGATGAAGAAAACTGAGAATATTAAACGAGCAAGATAATTATAGAAAGAATGTGTCTTCTTTGAGTTAATTTCTTTTTTGAGCCTTCTAAAATCGGTACCATAATATCCTCGAAGCGTCTATTTCCAAAAAAAAAAAACAAAATCTCTTGTAGGTGGAATCTCCCACAGTTATAGAAAGAGAAAGAATCCGTGCGTATGCTTTTGCTCGCGTGACTTGAATCGTGCTCGATCTTGCTTTGCTCACCCTTCTCCCCTGTTTCATGCGTGTCGCCAACGTTGTGGAGAAGAAGAAGAAATGAAGGTGAATGCAGATAAGAGATGGAGTTTCGTTGTCCCCGAGGAAGAATGTGGGACCCGAAAAAAGAGAGTAAACGAATAAATAAGTAACAAAATAAAAATTTGACCAAAGCATGCAAGAAAAGGGGGTGAAACTCCAGTTCTATATGCCTATTATGACTATGTAAAGGGACCGGCTTCCCGAGAGTTTAATGTCCTAGGATTGGATTCATCCCCATATGGTAGGGAATCGATTTGCGGGGTCGTGAAATCAGTCAATCCTATTGATCCCAAACCGCCTAATTCTACCTAATTCCTTCATACCCCCAATCCCTTGGTTTTCAGCGAACCTGAACTTAGTAAGGATCATGTGCTCAACTCAAACTAATGCAGCTAAGATTATTCATAATGCCATCCCTTATAATTCTATCTGTCTTCTTTTATGTTTGATGCCTAAGACTCTTTTTCGTAGTATTGGCAGTGGACGAAAGATCATATAATAAGTATCCGATTCAAAGTCGACGGTAAAAATAGTATTTATGGCAATGTCAAAGTTAAAACTTGAGTGGAAATAGTGCGGTCCATTTAGTTTCGGCCAACAAATTTTCCTATTTATTTACTTTGTTAATTTCTTTAGCCTCTTTTAGCCCACTTAATGAGCTCAAGAAACGCCTACACGTTCTTTTGGGCCACAAATCTAGGCTCCACTCTCTTTACAAGTCGTGTCATAATTTCGAAATTTAATTGGATAAATTGGTGCAATTCACTATTTTGTAAGCCCATCATCATGAGGCCCAATATATGATATATGAAGGATTAAAACTGAGCCCATAATTATGAGGCCCAATATGTGATTGACCAAGATCATAAAGTAAAGATTGAGATTAAGATTTACCTAAATCTTAACAAGAGGTTTCCTTGGATCCTTGGTTTGATTATGATTTACCTCACTAAGGAAGGAGGATATCTCTTCTACAGCTACAGGGCCCTCCCCGCCTTGTCCATTTGATATATAGGGACAGTGGACTTGTGTTCCAATACCTGCACTCCCTATACCCATAATTGTCAATCATATATTTTTTTTCTCCTGGTAGCGGTGAGTATTCTCTACTTATATAAGGTAAACGAGATATCAAAGTCCAAACAAGATCCCAGACAAAGCGGTTTAACGACTTGTTTGGCTAGTTCAACTAATTTCCAAGCCCATAATTACAAGGCCCAATGTATGATTACCAAGATCATAAAGGAAGGAAAGATTTCAATTTTTCATTTGAAATGGTCAATTCGGTCCGTAATCATTGAACATTTTCCTTAATTATAAGGCCTTTAAATGCAAGATAAGCTTAATCTAACCGGCACGTCGTAATCGAATTTCTTAATTACCCAACACCAGACGCACTTAATAAAGTACTTAAAATTAAACTAAAGCGTTGGGGGGAAAGAGAAAAGTCGGTTGACCGAAAGACCCAAAGGGAAAACGTTAAAGTCGTCGGGCCTAACCTTTCTTCTTATCGTCCACGTGGGGGCACGCCACGCACTGCCTCTAGTAAAAAAGAGCGCACCGAGTGGGACACGTGTCGGATCCTGGGAGGATGTACGAAAGTCGAGGTCAGGGTGGTAAATTCGCGCCACTGAGCCACACGTGTCCCTCGATCTCGACACGTGTCGAGCGATCGGAGACTCTGGGGAAGATTTTTCCGGGCGGCTTTTCCAGCTTTTTGGGGCTTTCAGCGGGCCCCACGTGGGGAAAAAGATACGTGTGTGGAGTGCTGACGTGGCGATAAGCCATGCTTATCCGTAGTATAAAGCTTAGGCTGCGGTTGTTTTGGCAAAAAAAATAATAATAATAAAATTAATTATTTATATCTCTTATGAAAATAAATAAATAAATAAAACGTTTTCATCTTCAACAAAAATATTTAGACATAATCAACAACCAATCATCTCAAGTGGCACATGTAATTTTTTTCAAAAAAAATTACAAAATAGTTTATTTTTCGCGAAATAAATAGAATTGTAATTTAGGTCAAATTATACATGGGAGCTTGAATTTCATAATCGCACGCGTGATTTGTTTGATAGTGTTCTGAAGATTGCTCGATCAATTGCTAAATAAGAAAAGTGTGTACGATTTTTAACATGCTAACCGCTATCGTGATATTCAAGATATATAAATTTTAAAAATAATTATTTATATCTTTTGAAAAAATTAATTAATAATAAAATAATAATGTATAATAAATAATTTTTAAATATCTTTGTTCATTGATTATCATAAAAAAACACAGGCAATTATTTTCAGTTAATGTTTTTTTCAATTATTTATCTTTTGCGATGGCAACCATCACTATTGGGGGGATTTTCTTTAATTTGAGAAAGGAGAAGTTGCTGTTGAATTATTTATGCGCTAGGTCATATTATTATAACTTTTTTTTGCCTTGTTGGGCTCGCCACTACTCATTTGTTCTTGAATTGACCCTTCAACGACCCTGAAAAATAAAACAAAAATACCAATCACTAAACTTTCCAACTAAATATCGAGAAACGACGGATCGTTTGGCTTCTATTGACCATCTGCAGTATGGGTGAACATGATCCGAGTGGGTAGGTTTAAGACTTAAACCTAAAACCTATCATGTTATAACCAATTCTTTATTTTTAAAACATGAAACCTACCATTTTTGTCCTGAAATCTATTTTGAACATACCCTATATTTTCGATCCGGTTTCAAGGTCTACCCAAGAACCTATATATTTTTTGTTTCTTTTTCTAATTTCATTTCTTTCAAGCAAAATAATATGAGTAACAATGAAACGATTCAAAGTAAAAAATTGAATAATGAAACTCACTATTTGTCAAAAGTAATAATCCTTAATATGAATAGAAATTAAAATCTATCAAAAGTGGAGAAGGTGAGGCCAGCAAGACTATTTTTTTTAAACAATAACTAAAATTCGATTTCAAAACCGGTCCGATTCCTTGTGGATCTTCACTTGGAACATGGAACCAGACTAATTCCAACTGGTTTTCAAAAATTAGAACCTATGCCCGAATCGATTTGAATGGAAATCCATTTTTAAATCTATTTTTCGGGTGATCCGATTTGATTTCCGAATAAACTCGACGCGATTACACATCTTTAGTCTGCGGTATCCTTTGGCCACTCGCCACACCGCTAGCTACATCAATGTGAACGGACGAAAAACTTAACGGTGAGCGCTCTCATCGGCAAGTGAAATTCGCGGGGCTTTGAAATGTTGAGGGTGTCCTCCAAGTAAAAGCTCGTGGGTTTTTCTATTTTAGAGATTTTGGCAGTTTTGCACCTTGTTGAGCGACGCAAAATTTGCTCTAGTCTGCGCTAAAATTTTCCCAATCATCTTGAATCGAAGATATTGCATGAACTAGGTTTCATTGAATGGTTTGAAAAATATCTTTCTAAAAATTATCGCTTGTATCAATCGAAATAACTCGGTCAATGAAAAATCTTTTCATTATTGAGAACCACTTTCATGGACGATGGAAGTATTTTTCATTTATTTAGTGATACAAGCGATCATTTTTAGGAAAATATTTTCTAAATCATCCATTTTTTGCGAAATATATGCACTTTATATTTGTCATCTTTCTAGTCACACACTATTCATGGATTCTTGAGTGTTGATAAATCAAATTGTGGATGGACAAGGAAAACATCACCAAGATTTTACTAATTTGACATAATCAACTTTTGTACTTAATAACACTACTCTACGAACATCGATTGGCTAATTAACAATGCTAAAAGCTTGAACAATTATGGGTGAACAGCTCTAGGTTTCTTACATGTTTCTACCTAGAACTTAGAACATACTCATTGGAATAAATTCCTTATTTTTTAGAACCTAAAACTTACCATGCATACCCTAGAACCTAAAACATCTTGTCACGAGGTTCTAATGTCTATCCATGTTCTCGCCCGTATTCTTAATTGAACGATTGCAACAAGTGATAACTTTTTATAACCATCATTTGCTACTACAATTTACTCATCACAACTCATTTAGAAATGAATAAATGTTAAACATTAACAAAGTAAAGTATCGACCATAAGTACTATTGGGTATGGAAGCTTAGACAAGTAGTTTCACATTATACACTTATCATCGAATGCCATTGCATACACTAGGATTGCGCGAAGATATATATCAAGAAAAATACAAAAAATTGTTGTAGTTTCCAAGTTCCGGATTCCATCTAGTTGAAACTGAAACTTACTAGTCGAATCAAGTTCCCCAAATTTTGAAACATGAAACCTACTATACATACCTTGAAACCATGCCCACCGTTATAAACAACCAACTCTCATGCTTGAATAACAAAGACAACAACAATAATTTCGTGTGTTTAAATGAAACGAATCTAAAACAAATGAATAATGAGGTCATTATTATATGTATAATATATTTTGAGAAAATATATTGGGGAGAGCAAATTTTCTATTAAATTCTCAAAATAGATTTTTTTGGTCGAAATAGATCAAATGTTCACGAATTTGTGATTCGCCTAAGAAAAGATTCCCTCTATATTGTCATTCGTTGAGCCATGCACATCCGGCGATCCGTAATTGCGAGTCGTGCTTGAGTCGACCATTCATATTATCTTAAGTCAATACAAAAATATTACAATTTAATTACATATCATTTTTCATTAAAAACAATTGAAAACATATCGATTGATATCGAGTTTCGAGCAAAGTCATGCCGTGTCGTGTTTGAGTTTCTCTTATTAAAATGAGGAAATTAGTAATGTATGATTGTTGTTCTATTTTAGTGATAATATCGTTTGTTGAGTCCTATGAAAAGATTTTTGATCCGTTAATTTAAAATAATAGTGTAGCTCGTCGAATCCCCAAAATGAATGGCCTGGATCATGGCTCGTATGGCAACACTTCGCTCCGCAAATAAACTTCGATCGAAATTGATTTTTTTATTTCTCGCTTCTAGAGCAAAGTAAATTTTTTACTTTTTTAAGTGGCTCCAAAATTATTTCTAGTGCTCAAAAAGGAAAAAACAAAGTTGCATAATTAAAAAGATTTTTGCTTCAATAATTACATTACTGGATAGATTTTTGATTCAGAAATACTTTTAAAATAAAAATTCTACTCTAAAAGTGTTCCAAGCTTCCGACATATCCTGCTTCTCGGCTAACTCGATGTCCGATTGGGCAATGTCGGGTCGGATTCGGTCGCAAAAGCGGGTGCACCATCTTTTGGTGCAACCTCCCCACAAGAATCAAAAGCTGTGGGCCTAGGAAATGAAAATCTCAAGGCCACGAAAACTTGTGGCTCAGAATCCAGCCCTGTCGCTGACGTGGCACCCACCTCTCTCTCTCTCCCCCCTCTCCTCCCCTCGACAAACCGAACGAGTTCTCAGTTCAACAAGACTTTAAAGCCTTGACACTTTAACATTCTTTCTCTTCCATGTCCGCCCGCCCAAGAACCCAACTCCCGCTGACGAGACACGGACAAACTCTCGGGAAGAGCAAGTACCCTGAAGAAAGCAAAGCAGAGAGAATGATGGAGATGACGAGCGACCCCGCCATCAAGCTCTTCGGCAAGAAGATACCCTTGTCGTCCAACGGAGAGTCGCCGGAAGCCTCCGGCGATGACGTGGCTTCTTCGGGCGTGAATTCGGAGGAAGACGATGGAGGTTCAGAGAAGGTACGTTTGTGGGGTATGGTGACTGCCCATTTCTCAGGGCACCAAAAAGATTGATGTTTCTCTCTGTCTCTCTGTCTCTCTCTCTCTGTGCCTCTGCTTTTCGGTAGTTGGGTGTGATGCTCTGTCTCTGGATAATTCTGTGGAACTTCTTGAAATCTTGGAACTTTTTTGCTATTTTTAGCTTCTTTTTGACGGTATTCTGTAAATTGGTTTTGATTTGATCCGTGAAGTTGAAGGCATAGAAAAGTTAAGAGCGAAGACAAAGGAACTACCAGTTTTGGGGGTTGTTTTGCCATCACCGAGCAATAAGATCACCAAAGCAGGTAGTCTTCTAGAGGTGAATTCTTTCGCTTGTTTAAGAATCTTGTCTCCACCTAAAACAGCATAAAACAGAGACGGCTACGACCCTGCTATCTTCATCCATAAAACAGGGGAAAAACAACATAAATCTGACAAAAAAATTTAAACTTTAAAGGAGGAAATGGGAAGAAGACGACTTCCCTGATTTAAAATATGGTATAGAGAGGCCTTTTAGCCGTATACTGTCTGGTATGATCCATGATGAGCTAATTTATAGTATACAGATGGAGAAATTCTGCTTACCCTCTGAAATTCAAGTCCTAGACACCACGTGAGCTGATGTTGATTTTTAGTACCAGCTGCATAGTTCCAAGGCCACCTGTTTTGGATCTGACACTGTTTGAATTCACCGAATCTCTGTCTTTTTCCTCGATTCTGACAATTTCTTGGAGAACTCATCTATGTCTCTCAAGTCCAGGCGACAGGATCAATGCTAAGAGTCACATTCTAGAACTTTCGAAGACTCTAGATTTAGGTAATGGCAAATAAACAATGGAAAGAGGGATGGCATGATTTTAGTCAAGGAATGATGACAACAACATTCCTAGATGCTCTTCCCATTCTTTCCTGTTGCCCTTGCTTGTTCTGTTGCTGCTCATCATGCTCTTCTAGAAGTTTTCCTACTTAGACTTTTACATCCATTGCTTGGTACTGATTTACCTCCACTTTGGCATGTCATGTCATCAGTGCCATTCCACTGAGAAAGTTGCCATGGAAATGCAAGTAGATGATGACCAGGTTTCGCCAGAAACTGTGAACCCAAAAACACCCTCTATTGAGGAAGAGTCTGCTAAGTCGAAAGCTTCCGGCACCGATCAAGGACAGCGCGGTTCGCCGAACTCGCAGGAGAAGCCCCTGAAGAAGCCGGACAAGATCCTACCTTGCCCGCGATGCAACAGCATGGACACCAAGTTCTGCTACTACAACAACTACAACGTCAATCAGCCCCGGCACTTCTGCAAGTCCTGCCAAAGATACTGGACGGCAGGCGGTACCATGAGGAATGTTCCCGTGGGAGCTGGGCGCCGCAAGAGCAAGAGCTCAGCTTTGCATTATCGCCACATCACCATCTCCGAGGCTCTTCAGGCAGCTCGAATTGATGCTCCGAACGGGACTCACCTCCCAAATGGGAAGATCAATGGTACTGTTCTCACATTCGGCTTAGATCCATCCACCGGTGATTCCATGGCTGCTGTGTTGAATCTCGCCAATAAGAAAGGATCGGCTGCGAACGGAATGCGGAATGGGTTTCATGACTTCAGAATGAATGGGGTTTTAGTCCCCCAAAGAAGTGAAGAGAAAAATGACGATTGCTCGAGCCGATTGTCTGTCGCGATCTCGAACTTGACAGTTGAAGGAAGTGGGAATTCCTATCTGGAAGGATCCAGTGCCAATGGATTCCATCCTCAGTTGCCATGCTTTCCGGGTGTTCCTCAGCCTTATCCATGGAATCCCACGTTTCTTCCACCACCTTTATGTCCTTCGGGATTCACTGTGCCGATCTACCCTGCAGCGCTTTGGAACTGTGGCCTCCACAGTAGTTGGAATTTCCCTCTGTTCTCACCTCCGAGCCACAAGGCATTGAACTCAAGACCAGATTCGCCGACTCTGGGGAAGCATTCAAGAGAAGGCGAGATGCTTAAAATGGATGATTCTGTGGAAGACGAGCCTGGGAAACGGAGGAACAGATGTGTTTTAGTCCCGAAGACATTACGTATAGATGACCCGAGCGAGGCTGCGAAAAGTACTATATGGTCTACACTTGGGATCGAGAAGGACTGGCTAGGTAAGGACGGGTTGTTCAAGGGCTTCCAATCAAAGGGCGAGGAGAAAAATCACGTGTCCGAAACCGTATCTGTTTTGTGCGCTAACCCTGCTGCCTTATCGAGATCTATCAAGTTCCACGAGAGCTCTTGAGTTTAGCTCATGATGACTACAGGTAGAAGTAACTACAGAAAACTCTTGAAACTGGGCTGTCATCTTTCTTTGGTGATTCTGCAACTTGCATTGTTTGAAAAAGAGCGAGGCAAGTCATCGATTGGCTGCGATGAGCCTAGGAAAGCGACAGACCCCAGACTCACTGGAGTTCGCAGCAAACTAATTCCAACCCGATGGGGATGTTTCCTTTATCTGTGTGCTAATTAGGCTGAGTGCACGCGCTTGTACATTACTCATGTAAATTATTTGAACGAAGCAGAAGAGCTTTGTCTGAATCTTATACCTCTTGAGAGATGTTTCTTAAGTTCATCCTGAATCGAAGCAGCAATGCGTAAACCTATTCGATCTGTCTGAATGTTCTTTGTAATTATCCAACAAGTGATATCATCAAAGGTGTTTTTGAGATAGTGGTGAGAGCATATATGAGTGAATCCCTCAAAGGATGACATAACTGAAGCAGGGCACACAGCTTTGGAGGAACAAATATACCATGAAGACTGGTACAAGCAGAAAGATCCAACTTTTTCTTGATTCTAAGACCGATGAGTATCAAATAAAAACTGTTAGAAAGTCCAACCCAAAAATTTAAGCTAATAGGTAGAGAGAAACAACATGAATAGACTCATTGTAAGGCAATGTGGGAGAACGGCAACTTCAACAAAAGTAACTGTTTTTTTTTTTCTTCTTTCCTTGCAATCCAAGGCACAAATTGCCGCAGTTTGGCAATGAAAGCTCAGTACTTCACTGTTTCTTTGGGTCCAACTTCCGGAGTGAGATCGAGAAACAGCCATTAGCAAGGCATGCTTCCCACAATTCAAAGCATACATCAGCCACAACCTGCTCATCACAACAGCTGTTATTTGCCCTTTTGGCCAAGACAATTCACACGGGTTTCTTTCTCCAATCTGGTGTGCCCTTTTCCATCTACGTCGTTACTCTTCACAGGGAAGCAACCGTGCAGTTTGTCGGTACCACCGGCCTAATTGCAGTTTCTGGAGAGACTGATCTGAACAACTAAACCAAAGAAAGGCAAAAAGAATAAGCCTTGAGGGACTTAAAAGTTTGGCCTGTGAAGTGTGAACCAACTTGAAGTAGATTATGAACAGCCCTAGAGAAAATGTGATGTACTCTTGGCCTGCCACTCAATTCTGATTCAGTGAATAACGCCTTCAAGTGAGTCAACCTTCACCAAATTTCTAGCTCTCGATTCGCAGGCGGCAATCATTGACTCTTGAATGTACAATTAGTCCTCAAATTTAATGGGTGGGGGTAGACATCAGCCTTGGAAAGATGGCCATTTCTTGGGGTTTCTACTGGTGAAAAACGCCAGTTCTTGAGCTGTTGGTTGTCAGAGTCAACTTCCACCACAACATCTCTCCAAAAGCGACTTTGGGAGAGCGAAGTTGGAGATGTCAAAGACAATGTTTTTATGCATATTGACCTTTAACTTCATGCATGTAAAGTTGCAGCGAAGTCAAGGAGCTCTCACTTTGACATTAAGGCCGGCCAAGGAATTTTGTTAGTCACCTTGCAGAATAGAATGCATCATTAGGTAAGAAGTGCGCATGCATTAAAGTTGATGCGGGTAGGAAAGAAGCACCAAAAAGAGGACTGACCCTGGAATCCTCTCGAAGGAGCGGGGTTGTGCTGTGAAAGATGCATGCCGAGTGAAGCTCATTTTGGGATCAACATTCCTATTTCCAATTTATCTTCAACTTTTTCGATGAATTCTTCCATTGACTTGCGGTTGTCATTATTATTATTATTATGGAAAATTGTCTGAAAAGCCCTAGACCTAATGCATTTTTGCCAATTCAACTTTAAAACTTTTAATTTTTTAATGGAGTTCTAAACCTTTTCATGACTTTTTCAATTGAATCCGTCCAATAATTTTGGCAGGAAATCGCCGACGTGGACTCACGCCATCCCTACGTGGCACGACCGACGGTGACGTGGATAATTTTAATAATACCTTAATATTTTTTAAAGTATTTTTTCTCTTTCTTTTTTTCTTCCTTACTTTTTGTTTAATGTGGTCGGCCCTTGCCGGCTACAACAAAGAAAAAGTAAGAAAAAATAAAGCTAACAAATGAGAAAAATACTACAATATTATTAAAAATTATTCACGTCGAGATTGGCCATGCCACGTAGGATGGAAAGGTCCACATTAACGATTTTCCGGAAAAATTGACAGGATTGACTCAATTGACAAAACTTAAAAAATATTTAGAACTCAATTGACAAAATTAAAAGGTTTAGGATTGAATTTGCAAAAGTAAAATAGTTTTAGGACTTTTTGGCCAAATTTTTCATTATTATTATATGAATATGTTGGTTTGAACTGCCCAAAGAGTTGGCTAAGTGATTAAATGTTTGGTTTGGATGAAGTAAATCTAACTCAAATGTAACACTATAGGATGTGACTACTACCCGATGAATGGACCCTTATGCGGTGCGTGTGGTGGGGGTGATTTGCGTGTATCTATGAAATTTCATCAAATTGAAAGTACAGTACACTTCAATATTGGTCTAAATTAAAAGGCAGTATAACTGAAAAAACAATGAAATATTATATAAAGAATATTAAAAAGGATAAGTGTACTATAAACCTTAAAACTTAACAAGAAAGTACAATTAAGTTTTAAAACTTTTAAAAAGTGCAATCAAGTCCTAAAACTTGTCAAATTAGAATAATTGACTCCTTTTGTTAACTCCGTCCAGCTTGGTGAAAGAAAATACTAGTGAATTTTTTTTTTTATCTTATGTAACAATGACGTGGCTAAAACGGTCCACTATGATTTTCTATATAAATTGTATTTAAACTTAATTAGAAAATGGATTACATTAAAAAAAGAGTTGGAAAATAGGCGGCGAGGGCTTTCGTAGCCCTCGTCGCCGGCCCCATCGTCACCGGGAAAGGCCAACAATGGTGGGGGAATAGTTGGTGGGGGTCGCCGAGCCCTAGTTAGGTTTACAGGCGATCGCCTACGATCAATGAGGGTCGCGAGCCCTTGGCTTTTTTTGTTTGAATTTAAATTTAGCTTATTGTTAGTTTAATTTAAATTATTAAAATTTATATTTGGACCAAAACAACGTTGTTTTAGGCTTTATGATTCATGTTTTTGTCATGTCATCGCCATGTAAGCAAGAGAAAATATTAAAAAATCTATGTTAGCATTGTTAGTTAGCCAAGTTGAACGGAGTTAGTCGAAGTACTCAATTGCACCTATTTCACAAGTTTTGAGATGTGATTGCATGTTTTGTAAGTTTTCGGATTCAATTACACTTTCCTAGCAAGTTTTAGGACTTATAATGCATTTATCCATAATTTCTTTGTATTTTCATTTGATTAATGATACAAATGAATTGAGAAAAAATCACCAAAATAGTTCTAAACTTATTGCACATATGTTAATTCAATCCTAAAATTTTTAAGTTTGCCAATTTTAATGTTAAACTTTTTGACGATTTACCAATGTAGTTTTTTCAACCATTATTGGCAAAAAAATTTGGTGTGGATGTTGACCGTCTTACCTAGCATGGCCAAGTCTATAGTATGGACAATTTTTTTAGTTTTTAATTTCTATTTTGTGAAATTTTTTAATTAAAATTTTATTTTTTTTTTTTTTTTTCTTTTTTTTTCTAATTTCCCTTCGTTGGACACATGTGAGGGTCGCGACGCCCTTGCCGGATCTAGGAGGTTTGGCTACACCCAAATCCAATGAGGGCTGCAATGTCCTTTCTTGGAGTCGGCGAGGGCATCACAAACCCTCTCTCAAAGCCCTCGACTGGCCTATTTTTTTTTTTTTTTTAAAAAAGAAAGGATAAAAATTTTAAAAAAATCACTAAAGATTGCAAAAGTTATCCACCTTGATGTCGGCTATATCACTTAGGACGGTTGGCGTTCACATAAGCAATTTCTAAGAAAAATTAATCGGAATGACTATATTAGTAAATTGTCAAAAGCTTTAAGACTAAATTAGCCAAATTGAAAGGTTTAAAAGTGAATTGGCATCCATCTAATATGTTTAAGACTTTTTTGGTTAGTATGCCTAGATAAATATGATTTACATCAAAGATTATATAATATACTCTCTCTATGAGAGTATTCTTATTCATATTTTGTATAATCATGTATCTGTATTTATGTTCAAGGAAAATGCTCATTTGCCTCACTTTTTTATAGTCCAAACTTTCACTTACATCAAAATTTGGGGAAAATTTTTCAAAAAGTCAAAAACTTGTTGCATTGGTACCAATTCAATCACAAACTTTTCAATTGTGCTAATTTAGTCATAAAACTTTTGCATTGGTGTCAATTGAGTTCATCCAACTAATTTTGAATGAAAATCACTAACTTAAACACTGGTCATCCCATGTAGTACGACCAGCTCGAGATGAATATTTTTAAATATATGTATTTTTATTTTTTAAATAAATTTTTTGGATTTGTCTTTACCTTTTCTTTAGTTTTTTTTATTAAGGGCCGACAAGGGTCTTCGACAAACCCCCGTCGGCCCCAAGCAAGGATCGGTAACCCTCGCCAACAGCTAGGTGAGGGCTGGCAAGCCCTCACTGCAAATGAGGACCGCGACACTATTGCCCCATATAAAAAAAAAATTAAAAAAAAAAAAATAAAAAAATTATTAAAAGATAAAAAAATAATATTATAAAATATTTAAAAAAATTTCAACGTTGACTTTGGTTGTGCCACGAAGGAAAACCCGTATCCACATCGGCGATTTTCGATCAAAATTAGCATGATGTACTCAATTGGCAAAAATATAAGAGGTTTATGATTAAATTGACCCAACTAAATGGTTTAGTATTTGAATTGGCATTAATATAATAGGTTTAAGACTTTTTTTATACTCTCTCTTCAAAATTTAGAACTACCTACTAGTTTCTCTTTATCGGATAATTAGCTCAATTCACACATCTTTAATAACTAGCCCAGTGCATCCACTCGATTAAATAATTGCTCTACTTTTTTAAAATTCTTATTTCTTTCTATATATAGTTACTGCTCTCACAATTATGCCCGTACGTGGCAAATGCCTCACCCTACTATATAAACCGAACATACTATTGATATAAAACAAGCTTTCAAGTTTGGTATCCACTCTGAATTTGCCATTACACTCTCGACCATCTGACCGTCCCGTCGGCCCGAAAGTGGCGGCAACTTCACCTCGACCGTCCGATCTTCCCCTCAGTCGGCCGACCACTCGCAATGTCCGTCCCAACTTTTTCCACTACTTTTTCGTCCAAAGATGGCAATGTTTGCTCGGCGCGGGAGGAATCACGACGAGCAATTCCGGCATTTCATACATTACAAGGCTTTGGCTTTTCATGCATAGGCCACAACAAAGCAATTCCGGCATTTCGATCTTTACAAGAAGAGCAAGCAATGTCGGCATTGCATCGGCGAATCACAATTTTCGATCTTCGAACGAAAATTGAAATCATCATGCCATTTGTCTTGCTTTCCTCGGACCCACAGGACAAGCCCGGGAGGACATTCGAAGATGAGGTCTTCCATTTCAGCCAAACCCCTCTGCTCATTTAAGGGATCATGACATAAATAATCCATAAACTTTGACATAATATGTAATGTGATCCTTGAACTTTTCATTTGTTCGATATGGATCCCGAACTTTAGCCTAATGCTCAATGTGGTTGTTAGAATTTTGGTACGTATTCAATGTAGTCCATGAATTATATGAAATTTTTCAATGTAGTTCTTCCATTAATTTAAGATCGCGGACAATATTAAATGTTTTCATATTGTCCAAAGACTATATTGAACAAATAAAAAATTCAGAGACCATATTGATTAAATTAAATTCATTTTTCCCCAAAATGACTTATCGGGAATTGTTTTCCAAAAGGACTATATTTTCGCAAAACAAACGAAAGGGTGACGTGTGTTTATCCTTTACAGCATTGGTTGTTTAGTCCAAAAGGAATCACGACAAGTAATTCCGGCAATTCAGGGGGTGCATGAAAACCATCCGCAAACAAAATTTCCGTTCCAAACCTATCTGAACAAAACTCGTTTGGCAACGTAATTCTATTTTTCAATTTCCGAAAGAAAAAGTTGTTTTAAAATGGATTTGAAGGAGAAATGAGAAACAATAATTTTCTACTTTTTCGAGAAATAAAAATAAAAATCTCACTTTTTCTCAAATACCCGCCGTCGCCGATCACCACCCGCCCCTCGCCGATCGTCGGCCACCGCCGGTGCTTGCCGCCCGCTGCCACCCCGGTGACGCATTTTTTGGAAGTAGAAATTTTCAACAGTTGTCAAATAAATTTCTATTTTAGAAGTAGAAATTTTATGTCGTTATCAAACACATTTTTTGCTTAGAAACTCATCCGGAAACAGAAATAGAAAACATTATTTCTAGCTAGAAAATCTATTTCCAAAACAAAATGGTTATCATTCGGACCCCCTCAATCGCTAGAAAAATAAATTAAAATCAGAACCACCAAACTTTCTCTCATCAACGTCACCTTGCCAGTTCCTGGAAATTCCATTGACATATTAATCGTTACAAAGCTTTGGCATTTCGTCCATGGATTGCGACGAAGTGATTCCGGCATACGCATCTTCATAAGAAGCGCAAGCAAAGCCGCCGCCAATATTAGTAGGATTCTGATTCGTCGAGCCTCGCCAAGGCCCGCCCATGTGGGGCATCATGTCGTACGACCTGGTCTCCGAGGAAGAGACGGCGGCGGCTTTCGTGTACAAGATGGACAAGCCGTGGCTGAGGGCGGACAAGGTGAGAGTGGAGATCCCGGCGGGGCCATGCCTTGTGGGTGATCAGCCAAGGAGACGAGACCGTCGAGGTGAAGTTCAACAAGATGAGGATGAGCAAGGCCACGGCTTCTATGAGCGCCAACGGCGTGCTCGCCGTAGTGATTCCCAGGAGGCGCCGGCCTCGCAAGTGGTACGAGTTCAAGGACTTGATGTTCATTAGGTTCAAAACGGTCCACAGTGGCGGTTTCCGGTTAAATTGGTCTCGACAAAGTGTCTTTATATTGCCAGTTTTCAACAATACTAAGTTTATGAAAACTGATCTATACAATTCATTAATTGCAAATGATTTGTTTGACTGTAAGTGGTTTTTATAAGGGAGCAATACTCACTAACCAATATTCCATTGATTTCTCAATTAATTCTCAGCAGCTGATCAATGTAAATAAGACATGAATCAACAACGGTTGAGATGTAACGAGGTACTCTTAAAGAAGCGCATTACATGGATTGATGATTTGCAAAAGTAATAATGTGCTCGGTTCATTAAAATAAGAAGCCCACAATGACTTGTGAAGCTAAGTCAACTGATCGAGTCAGCGTGAATAGAGAGGATCGGTTCCAGGGAGAGCCCCGTTAGAACCGATTTTAATTTTTGAAACCTGAAATCTACCTTATTTTTTCGGTCCGATTCCAAGGCAACCCGATAACCTGTTTTTCTTTTATTCCTTTTATTGGATTCATTTTTTGCAGTAAAATAATATGAACAATGAAACGGTTCAAAGTAAATGATGAACGAGCGAGTAAAGGCTACTCGGGAATGAGCAAGGGTTGCTCGAACTAGCGAGGGCGATACGTGAGCTAGGAGGAGTGGGAGTCAATTGAGAGAGAGAGAGAGAGAGAGAGAGAGAGAGAGAGAGAGTGAGGTCGGAGAAACGTAGTTTGAGTGAGAAAGGTTGAATTCAACCACTGCATTATCTTTTAGTGCAAGATGATTCTATGTGGACACCTTACATCCGTGGTCAATTCCATATTCTTGAGTAAAGCCTTTCGCTACTAATCGAGCTTTGTAACGGTCCAAAGTACCGTCTTTCTTTGTTTTGATCTTGTATACCCATTAACAACCGGCGGCGAACTTACCAGGAGGCAAATCAACCAAACCCATGTATGAGATTTGTTTAAGGCTTGCAACTCATCTTTCTTTGCTTGCTGTTGTTGGGAAATTTAACGAATGCGATGAACAACGGTATCGGATTCTAAGACGTGATAAGATTCTCTCTTTAAGAAATTATTTGTTCCACAATATTACTAATGGTTATCGACAAAAATTCTCTAGGATATAACAGAGTCTCAAGCGAGAATATTATATAGCAATTAAAATATTTCTCCAAAAACTATCTAGGAAAACAATCGAAAAGAAAGTTGTATCTCTTTTTGGTAAAGAAACGAAAATTTGAAAAATTGAAGAAGTAAATTATAAAAATGAGCATAATAGTTAAATAAATAATGAGAAAAGAACACAACTTTTCGAGTCCAAAAAGCGATTAATTTTCATACAACTCTTCATATCCAAAAATAATTTATTCGGATACAATTTTTGTTGTCCGAAAAAATAGTTTATTCGGACACAATTATTCATTATCCGAAAATTGTTATGTCCCGAAAGATTGCAACCTTTCGAAGGTCGTAAAAAATTATAAAATTAAAAATTAAAAAATACTTTAATTCCTACGTGAACAATCTTTGGTAGGTAACAACGGTTAATTATTACAATTTCAAAAATAGAAAAATAATCGCAAGTGCGCTTAATAATTGCGCACCCGCATGTAGGTATAGTGGGAGGCTTGTCAATTTTTATTTGAAAGACTATAATTGCCTTTTAACTAATAAAGAACTTGC
Organism: Rhodamnia rubescens; assembly: GCA_021437795.1. NCBI lineage: Eukaryota > Viridiplantae > Streptophyta > Magnoliopsida > Myrtales > Myrtaceae > Rhodamnia > Rhodamnia rubescens. The sequence continues at coordinate 3,970,564 of JAILYA010000002.1, read as the reverse complement.
ACTCTCCCATTTCTCCTACGTGCACAAAAAAAAAAACAAGCATTTTTATTTGTTTTATAAACAAACTTCAACAATTGCCATAGAGGATTAGCACCAGTTTCTCATATGTGCAAGGTTCAGAAAAAGAAAAAATGACAGAGTAACAATGGTACAAAAAGTCAAAAGAGTTGACTTACTCGTATGGAACGACGGATAGAAATAGATAAAATGGGCGTAGGATCCTCGATTGGGGCAGACATGTCAGACGCTACCCGGGATGTCATGAAAAGGATTTTGACCGAAACAGGTTAGAATTTGATGTCATATGATTAAGCGGAATCAAAATACCATGAATCGGACATCGAAATTAAGCCCTAACTTAGATATTAGCCCGATTAGATGGATAAAGGGCTGCTTGAATTCTCACCGGGCATTGCGAAACAGTGCGATGTTAATCCGGCTAGACAAGATCCTCGTGACGTGTACGCGCAAGAGACCTCTTTTCCTTTGCCTTTCCTTTTTTTGACCTTTGTTTCTTCCTCTCGTTGACTTGTCAAAACTATCTTTTCTTTTCCTTTTTGTTTGGGCTGACTCTTGTATTGACCAAGTCAAAATAAGAAGGCTAATATTACACGACACGCGGTCGAGAAATATCCCACAAGCAATGTCACGTATGGAGCGATGATTTGCAAATGGCGACTTGAATGCATCAGCTCATTTGAATCAGAAGCCCCTCATTGACTTGCGAAACTAAGTCGCTCCCATTCAGCTGATGTCCTCGTTCATTTTAAAAGAGGGGAAGCATTCCGGGCGTTTCGGCCAGAGAATCACGGATCGACCGGGCAGTCGAGTAGCTCGTTAGCCATTCGAAGAGCTTTAGTTGACCTACTCACAATCACAAACAGAGGCACGCCTTAGAAGTGAGGGTGAGCGGTGAGCGATGGCCGGAGACAAGGGAAAGAAGGTGAAAGGCGACCTCGAAGATTCGGAGCCAACCTTGGATTGGCTCTCGCCGAGTTTGGAAGAGGTACATGATCATGCTTTATGTTGTGTTCCTATTTCACCAAGCATGCATGTAACGTTCTTTTGGAAATTTGCTGCCATCTTGATGGAAGCTCCCTGCAATGGCCATGAAGGAAAAAACCAGCTTTTGGAAACTTGTAGACAGCAGATTTTAATTGCCGTTACGCAGTCAAATTGTAATGAAAAAACATTGTCATGACCCTTCTGTGTAGTTGCATCAATTTAATCCTGAAATTTTCAATTAGATCAATTTAGTCATAAATTACGACATGGGCTCAACTCTCACGTGACACGACCGGCGTCCATGTCGGTGATTTGCGATTAAAATTGACCGAATGGACCGAGTTCATACCGTTGCGAAATGTTTAGGATTAAATTGATCCAATCGAAAGATTTAAGACTGAATTGGTACCAATACAATAGGCTTATGACTTATTTGGTACTTTTCCGTCAATTTTTGATGGTGTATCGCGTATTATTGCGTCGGTTAATCTGTCCGATTTTAAGTTGTGTGTTGATAGACCAATGAGAAGGCCAGTGACAAACTTTTGGGGAGAGACCAAACGCGGAACGAAGTAGAACCTTTCGTAAGTATGTGATTTGCGCAATGAGTATATTTAGTCGATCCTTGATTTCTTGGAAAAAAAATATTTAAATCATTATGCATTTCCCTCGTCCCGCGTAGGATGGATTTAAATTGATGAAAGTCCCGCGCACGTGGGGCACCGCGTCGTACGACCAGGTCACCGAGGAAGAGACGGCGGTGGCCTATGTGTACAAGATGGACAAGCCGTGGCTGACGGCAGACGAGGTGAGGGTGGAGATCCGGCGGGGCCTTGCCTTGCGGTTGTTCGGCTGAGGGGACGAGACCGTCAAGGTGAAGCTGCGGAGGAACAACGAGATGAGGCTGAGAGAGGCCACGGCTTCTCTGAGCGCGGACGGGGTGCTCACCGTCGTGATCCCGAAGAGGCACCGGCCTCGGAAGTGGCGCGAGTACGCGGACTTGGTGTTTATGTGGCTCGAAACGGTCCGCGTTGGGGTTTCTAGTTGAATTGGTTTTAGCAAAGTGTCATAGTAGCATGGCTAAAGCGTTCGAACTATTCCTCTGCTCAATGTTATCCGAACTTTTTTTTTCTCCCAAATAAGTACTGTCTTGAATCGTTTTAACATGCTGATTTCATTATTAATGACGTCCATTGTATCATCGTTTGTCGTAAACTTTGGACGCCAAATCCAGAATAAGGAGCCTTACCGCCTGGTCTCTGAGGAAGGGACGGCGACGGACTTTGTGTACAAAGTGGGCGGGCCAGGGCCGGAGGAGGAGGTGACGGTGGAGATCAGGTGGGGACGGGCCATGCGAGAGTGACCGGCCGAAGGGATATTCCGACGGCTAAGGTGAGGTTCCCAAGGCGAGGGATAGTGGAGCCTATGCAAGATCGACACGACACGGGATACGACACGACGAAACGTGATTTAAAAAAAAAAATTCAACGTGTTGGGATACGTTGTATATTAAATGTATATTTTTATACGTACATGATAAATTATTATTTTTAGGGTTCTACAAATAAATAAACAATAAAAAAAAATTAGCCCTAGAATAAATTTACACAAAAAACAATGATCCGTCATTTGTTAATATCAGCATTTCGAATTGAAAAATTCAACCACGTTTCGTTCCAATAGTCATAATTCTTGGAGACAAAAAAAAAAAAAAAGCAATCCACGATTATTACCTTTTGTTCTTATTTTTTTATTTTTTCTAAATATTACAAAGGGGCCTGGGCCAATCATGCCCCGACCTGGCGTGGGCCGGCACGGCCCTGTGGCCAGCTCTAGCTACACACGTAATATTTGAACATGAATATGCGCACGTAATTCGGCCATGAGTCTCGTTGAACGACCGGCATACACACTTGTCTCGTGGTTATTTATTGTGAATGAGTGCTAGCTTCCGTTTATTTCACCGAAAACGCCTTGTCGCTAGAAAATATTCTTCGGAAATCGGATATTGAAAGCATTTCTCTGGTGTTTATTTGTGCTGAAAACAAGTTGAAAAAAAAATTGATTTTAGAAGTATTTGGTAACAATTGAAAACACTAAAGGTAGCTTATAACGTGATTTTCATCCGCATCCGGCTATATTGACTATATTGAAAAATTATCAAAACGTTAAGGATTAAGCTGGCAAAATTAAAAAGTTTAAGATTGAATTGGCGGCCATATGATAGGATTACGATTTTTTGGATAGCTATCCCGCCATTCAAATGTTCAAAGTTATGCGTGTTCAATTTCTTGGAAATCATTTGTCAAGTTTAAGAATCTTTTATAACCCCTCCGTCAAGGCAAATGCAGTCAACAAACCAATAACTTTACACGTCTCTTTCCAAGCAATTTCTTAATGCTGATATGATTCCGACAGGGAAAATACCGTTACGTTAAAACATTTAAATAATAAATTATGCCTTCCTTAAAAGTTTGAATTTTTAAATTATTTATCAGTGATCTCGCAAAAAATTTATATTATATCATTATAGAAAGTCTTAAATTCAAATATTTTTAAGTCCTTACTTTCGATAATATGCGTGAACATAATTTTAGAATATTTAATTACATCGGTCTAATTAATTAAACTTTTAAAATAATTGACCGTGATCCCGAAAGATTTTACTTTGCCACTTCAAAGGCCTGCTCTGGAGAAAAAAAACATGACTTTGAATCACATCACCCGGCAACTTCCTAGGAAAAACCATTCCGGCAACCGAAAGGGTAAACAATGACGCGACAGTGCTCTTTTGTCATGTGTCTTGATCTTCTCTTTCATATGTCCATTACCCGGGGAGCTTTATCGACACAAATCCTCCCTAACAGCTTGAATCGCTGACCCAAACCCAGTCTCGCCGTCTCCCAGTTCTCTCTCTCTCTCTCTCTCTCTCTGAGGCATTCTATCAAACACAGCAGCAGCCTATGCTTCTGGGTCTGACCGCTGGCGTGCCTGCTGAGAGCTGCAACGACATTCACAGACTGAACAAATGGAGCAGGCGATGGAACATGATTCGACCACCCTCCTCATCGACTTCCCGCTCCTGGGCATAGTCGCCTTCCTGGTGTTGATGAACTCGGTGATCCTTTTGCATGACTACTATTCCTTACTCCGCTCTCTCGTTCCAAGGAGAGTCGTTGTGCATCACAGTCTAGGACCTCTCTCTCTCCCTCCCTTACTCTCTCCTTCTCTGTCGCTCTGGCTCTGGCTCTGGCTCTGGCTCTGGCTCTCTGACACCAAACAATGTGGAAGTATAGCTAGAAGTTCCTGCAGCATACAGAACCTGAGGTTCTAGTTGCCAAGAAAGACAGAATTCAAGATGATATTAACTTGATTCATATTTTTCGGTGGAACACGAAAATGAATAAAAAATATATATATTTTTGCTGTTTGGAAAGGAAAAAAATATTTTCTTTCCTGAAGTACTTTTCCCTTGACCATGTCACCAAATGCAGAGGGTTTTTCATCACCTTCCTCTCTCCTCTCTCTGTCAATCAGGCGAAACCCTACCAGCTCTGTATGGATTGACAAGCTCATCTGGATCTAGCGGTGGTCGTTTCACCGGAAATGTCAGCTAATCTGGCGGCCGTAGCTATGGGAGAAGTGAGAAAGATGGGGACAATGATTTTCGATTTTATAAAATGAAAATTCTTTTTTTTTTCAGTTTTAGAAGGATTTTTTTCGTTGGTTAGAAAATATTTTTTTTTATCACATATTTTCCGTCCCCAAATACTAGAAATTGGAGAAATAGAAAAAAAAATTCTATGAAACAAACGGAATCTAAGAAGAGGCGAAAAGCCTTCACCCAGCAGGATACTTTCTCGATAAGTTTCGACGAAGCAATGTCATCAATGAAAAATCGACCTGGATGAACTTAATTTGGTAAAAAAGCTTGGCCACCGGACGAGATCCGACTTCCTCACCAAGCCGCCAGGCAAGGGCCTGTGAGCCCTCGCCGAGAATCGTTGCTCAGGTGGCGGGTAGAGCTCATTGCCCTCGACCCGATTCTTAGTGAGGGCTGGTGACCTTGGCCGGCGGCCGCGAGGTCCGGCAAGTCCTCGCCAAGTGGTCGGCGGAGGACGCCTAAGGGCGCCGGGCCTTGGCCAATGGCAAGCGGCCTCCTACTGGTCTTAACAATAGGAAAAAAAAAAGACAAAAGAATAACAATAAAAAAAAATTCACATTAGCACCGTTAGTGTCGCGTAGGACGGCCAAGGAACGGTCAAAGTCCATATCATCAATTTTCGATCGAAATTGGCCGGATAAACTCGATTGACAAAATATGAAAAAGTTTAGAATTAAATTGGCACAATAATTTTAAGAATTTTTTTTTTTTGATGATTTTCCCAATCATTTATTTATATAAGAAGTCCCCAACGACTTGTCAAACTAAGTCAAGTCATCTACTCGAGACTCGATGAGTGTCGTTCACGATCAGCCGCCTTTTGAGGAGGCGAAAACCGCTCATCGACCTTCGCGTCTATTTCACAAAGCGGGAAGCGCTGCGTCGGAGAAGCACAAATCCACAAGGCGAGCAAGTAGTTCATCGGCCATCTTGAGAGGGGGAAAAGAAGAATCGAGTTGGAGACGACGCTGTTGACACCAAAAAAATGACTAACATTTTTTGTTACATTTGACAAGTGACAGACTTAGCCGATAATAGCAAAATTTAATGAATGATAAAAGTCTTTGATGAAATAAACAGTCACAACTCGCCAAGTAAGTTATCGACAGCAAACAACAACTGTTGATGAGAATATTTACTGGGATGAAGTTACCGATACCTATGGATGAGTATAAAAAAAAAATGTTACTAGATAATAGGAAATTATGGAAAATTTAACTTCTTGTAACAGCAGGAATGATTAGCAAGTTATTTGTCAAAAAATTGGATAAGGAAGTTACTTTTATAAATTCAATAATCGTTTGTAATCATCGATTATGGACCTCCCAATCAATCACATAGCTCAATGTAATTATTTTTTTTTGCAAATTTTTTTTTTATTTCTTCTTTCCTTCAATTTACACGGCTAGACACGATTATCTCCGCACCATTTTTTTTTATCATTTACCTTTATGTCCAAAATCAACAAAGGACCCTTCACAACCTTTGTTAGCTCACTTATAAATCCATTCACATTTTGAAAGGTTTTTCATCAGTAATTTTGTGTGCTCAAGGTGGATGGGCCATGACCAGAGCAGGATGTGAGGATGAAGATCAGGTGGGGATGGGCCTTGCTAGTGACAATCAGAAGGGATGCTCTAACAACCAAGGCAAGGTTGCAGAAGCCATCGCTAGTGGCGGGCGAGGGTCGCGGGCCTCTTCTGTGATAGGCAACCCTCGCCGAATTTTGGGAAGAACTAAAAAAAAAAAAAAAAAATGAAAAGTATTTAAAAGAATGATATATCATGAATGAGTTGATTCAACAAATAATCTTGGTAAGCTAAATGGGTTGTAGTGGGTTGAAAGGAAAATCCATTTACAACCACATACAATTAGGCTTACAAGTCAAACCCATTAACAATACATTGATTAGAACTTTTATTTTTTGGTCGAATCATTTATTAGAGCTTGACTAACCCATTTATTTCTCATCTCATTGAATATGGATTAAAAGTGAATTTTCAACCCATTTTGACATATTTACCCGCAGCGGTAGGTGTCTCCAACCTTCGCTGTGGCCGGCTGGCACCCTCGCTTATGACTGGCGACCCTTGCCGGACTTAGAAGAAAGAAATAAAAAAGAAAAAGAAAAAATAATTCAAGTTATTTATTTATTTATTAAAAAAATGTCGTTTTAGTGATATAATTTTTAAAGAATTTATAAGAAATAAGTTTCGTATATTATATTAAATAAGGAAATGTTTTAGCAATATGTATTAGCTAGAGTATGAATCGAGAAATTCATATTACAATAAAAGGATAATAATCGGATTATATAAATTAATTTGTATCGTACTATTTATGACTTCATCCACTCGTTTGAGAGTCTGAATATTCAATGTCATGTCCAATGACTTAGGAGGAGCGTGATCAGTTTCTTTTTCCACAATCTTCGGTCAACGTTCGAGTCTCTTTCTAACCCCTCGCTCAAGCCAAACCCACAAATTCTAGGAAAATTAGTAAGTTTCCACGTCTCTTTCCAACAGAGTTTCTGGATTCCGATCTTGATTTGACAGGAACAAAATACCATGCATTGAAATCGGAAGCACAGAGCTTTCACTTGTCGACATCACCATGCAACTTCCTGGAAATTCCCATTGACGACCATCAAAAGTGTAAACGACGACCAGCACAATGCATTGAAGAAACAGAGGAATCTCCACACGAAGAACAAGACTTTTAGCTCTCCTGTCGTCTTTCTCGGTCTTCTCTTCTACATGTCCAGACCCAAGGAGTTTCTTCAATGGATTCCCACCTCGGAGTCTGTGAGGTCGTTCATGTTCAGCAGCCGTCGCACAATCGTGCCCAAATGGGCCGCGCCACCGCAGAACTGTCTTCACCAAATACAGAGCGAAACAGAGACCAGCCTTCGCCGCGGAAGCTGTATTCCAACCCAGTCGGCGATCGGTGAGTGGACCACCCGCACATACGCGACACCTTTCTCTGTCGCGCGGACCGCGCCATCACTGCTCGCTGGGTCCGCTCAACTCTGTCCCAGTGGAGTGGGACAGAGTCGCTCATACTCGTTGTCGAATAAAAAACAGAGACAGCAAAACATTCGGTCCATACCAGATCTTCAGTGGGCTTCAAAGTCTTCCTCGGAGAACCTTGCGCCCCGCCACGTCTACCAGGTCGTTTCTTCCCCGACGAGCTATAAAATTTGGTTTTGATTCATTCTAGGACTTGTCTATTGATTTCTGCTTTGCTTCGTTTCATTGCCGTGCATGGGAATCGCGGCATCAAGCCACATCGTACCCTACCCTTGGTTTGGCGCCTAAATGTATTGGTCCCACGCCGCTGAGTGCGCCGCCGCTCTCGGCCGAGCGGATCTCCGTCCATTCATACGTGACGCCGCGCTTCAGCGCTATTCAGGTGAATATGGGCCGATGACTGTTAGAGATTTTGGCTTAAATGAATGATTTGCTTATTTGATGATTAAGAAAGACAAACAAGAAGAATAGAGAGGGTAAAGAAGTAGACGGTGGATGATGGACAAAGATAAGAAAGTATTTGGCATAAAGAAATATATAAAAACAAGATATAAAATAAGGAAGAACAAAAAAGAAAAGAAGCAATTAAATGGAATTTAGATGTTTCAATACTCGTTTCATTATTAGTTTGATATTCATTATAAGCTTCATTCTTTATCATATTAGAATCTGTAAGTTATAATGGATTTACATTTAACAATCTAATGCGCATTTCCTTTTAGGGAAAATTTCAAATAAATGTTCGAAGCGTCGTTATTTTCCCAAATAAGGATCGAAGTGTCATCATTATTTCAAATAAGGGACTGAAGTATCATCATTCTTTTAAAAAGGACACGACCAAGTGCATTTTCATTATTAGCTCTTTTTTTTCCTTTTTTTTTGGTCCTTTCTTCTCGCCATGGCCGCCATCGGGCGAGGTCAAGGGCCGCCATCAAGGCATGTGAGGCAATGGTAGCCCTCGCCGGCCTCATCCGGAGAGCCGAAGGCTACCGTTGCCTGGGTAAGCCGAGGGCGCCCTCCTCTCGCAAGCCTCGAGGGCAACCTCGCCGATGGCCGACGGGAAGGAAGGGCCAAAAAAAAATGGAAAAGAAGAAGAAAAATGAAAAAAAAAATTCATAGAAGCAACTAAAGAAAATGTCATTAGGCTCCTTTTTGAAATAATAAAAGCATGAAGTGCCTTTACTTAAAATAAGGTCTACTTCATGTCTTGATTCGACTTTTTTTTACTCGTTTTTATGAACCACGACGGGGTCCTGTTCTAAGGTGCAATAACAAAACCCTAATTAACTTCGCCCAATATGGCTCGAATACTTTGTCGGTCTTGATATATATTCGGTTTTACCTCGCTTTTATTTATCATTGCTTGGTTGTTTATTTTTTATCGCTTGATTGCCACGCGTGGTCATTCTATTACCACGCACGAAATGGTTTTGACCATCAAATTGATGGAGATCGCATGTTAAAAATTTGCATAGAGATAAGGTATCGAAAATGCGTTGCATTAACTTAGCATAACCATATATCGTATCATCACAGAAAAAAAGAACCATGTATATCCAGAATCTTTGGTTCGCAGGAGTAAAGTGGACTTTCGCATCTTACTCGGGTTCCTAACCGGCCTCTAATTGGTTTGTGGGGGCTGTTAAAGTAAAAAGATTTTCACAATTAATCGAGGAAACTAAAGCGGCCGGTAAGGCTTGGGAGAACCCAACCAACCGCAAGCGACACCTCGCATTCGTGCCCATTTGGCACTGTGTCAAGCCTTCCTTGGGGTTTGCCTCAAGAGGGTCGGCCGAAGGGGTGCTCCGTCGGCCAAGGTGAGGTCGCCGAGGAGCTATAAGGCGAGGATGAGCTGGACCACGGCTTTGGTGAACAGTGACAACCTATTCACAGTCAGCGTCCTGAAGCAACCATTAAGTTTCTTGAAAATAATTGAACAACAGATCTCGCCCCCTCCCCCCCTCCCCCCGACGCCACCTACTGTTGCGCCGACGGGATGGGAGGCGTTGCAAGGGAGGGATTGAAACGGAGATGGTGGCAAGAGACCTCTGGCTTGCAAATATCTTAGTTTACATCAATCTCAGTGGAATCAAAATGCTGAGATATTTACGTAGAAACGAAAAAGTTCGAGTTGAAAATTAGTGTGCGATTTAGAGACAAAGCGGTGCGAGTTCAGTGTATGAGAGGCAATATTGAGTGTTTATTTTTCATTAATCACGTACCCTTTTAGTTTCCCTAAAATATTGTAACAATTTACATTCCATGTAACTTTTATTGAATATCATTGTTCATAATATTCCCCTTATTTGTCATCTTTTGAAATTCTAAATACAAAAAAAGCGGGCCGGGCCAACAGTGCCCGGACCCGGCACGTGGGGCGGCATGGCCCTACCTGCACGACAAGCACATAAAATAATGCCAATGAACACCAACAAAAACAAAACAAAAAAACACATTCAATTTTTGACCAAGAAAACACATCCAATTCACAATTAGAACGCCATGAGTCTCGTTGAATGAATGGCCCTCTCTCTAAAATGGGAATGGGCTAGGTTACGAAGTCATTTGCTGTGTAAATGAGGGTCGGTTTGTTTGGTGGAAACGAACGATTCGTTAAATAATTTTTTTTAAAATGATCGTTTGTATCGTTTGAAATGATTAATCAATGAAAAATATGGTCATTATTGACAACAATTTATGTCTAAATATTTTATTGAACGGTGAGAATATTTTTTGTCAATTCATTCTTACAAAAGATATAAGTGATCATTCCTAGAAGAATATTTTTCGAATTGTTTATTTTTTTGCGAAATAAATGGACATTTGTGGTCTGTTCCTTTCACTTAAAACTCCCTATCGCTAGAAAGTATTTTCGAAAAATTCAATTCCAACGAAAGTAATCCATTCTTGGTGTTTGTCTATGCTAAAAAAAATGGATCTACCCGATTAAGAAAGGGAAGAACTTGTATCAATATCTCAATTTCTATTCAAACATGGGTTTGATTTAGACCCCATGTTCCGAGAAATATTTACCATATCCTAAAAGAGGAAAAAACGGAGTCTTTGTCCAAAGAAATGCGTTGAGAAAAGACGGATGTATAGAACCTTCCAACGAGATAATGCTTTTTCAACTCTCCCTCAAATTGGAATCTATTCCAAATAGTGAAAGGAGCCAGTATCGGTAGAAATGTGATTTGATGACCAACAGCCTGGAATCAAACATCTTCTTCATAAGAATAGACAAAGAACTTAGGGGAAAAAAAAACTTAATGAGATCATATTTGTGAAACATTTATATAAATTCGTATTGTTGGGAAATGTTGAAGAACGCGAGCATTGGTGATATTTATTCAGAAAACGGTGGACGAGGTATGTGAAAAATGTTGTCGTTATTGACAAGAGAGGTAGAGAGTCAAGAAAATAGGAAATGAAAAATCAAAGAGAACGACTTCCTTTTCGGAGAAATAGTTTCCCGAGCATAAGGTTGTTGTTTCAATCCATAAAAATCGCTTTTTGATTGATCGATTAGTTTTCCATCATCCAAACGCCGAAAGATTTGGATAACAATCCCGACGATGGATTTATTATCAGACAAACCGACCCTTGACAAACGGAAGCAATTGATTCATAGCTGAAACTAATCGATCAGGTTACATCTTCTACGAACAAACCCAAGTCCATCCGAGGGTTCAAAGTTAATGTCCCTTGAAACTAGGACGACCGTGGTGATCACCTTCTTGTCCCGCAGCCTTCGGTCAACGGTTCGAGTCTTTTTCTAACCCCTCGGCCAAGAAAGAAAACCAGTAAATTTCCACGTCTATTTCCAATACCTTTCTCGATTCTGCCTCAGGATCAGCATCAAGAGTTAACAAATAGTATCCCGAACCGCCAAGCGCTCTTTCGTCTACATCACCCTGCAACTTCCTGGAAACTCCATTGACGAACAACTAAAGTGTAAACAACAGACCCCAACGCATTAAAGAAGCGGAGAAGCCACCACCCAACCTGCCGCCGCTAACGTTTCTATGCACGCCACTGTGTAGTTTCTCCGCCATTTACACGAAGAAGAAGACTTTTTTTTTTCTGCTCCTTTTGTCGTCTTTCTTGATCTCCCCCTGCTTATATAACCCATGCCCGTGTTGCTCCATCAAATCGAATCCTTCCTAACAGCTTGAATCGGTGGAGCCAAAACCCACTTTCCCCCACCGTCTCTTCCTGTTTTTCCCCCGTCTATCTCTCTGGGGCATTCTATCAAACACAGACCGAGGCCGACGCTTATGGGCGTGCGGGCCTACAGCTGCAATATCATTCACAGACTGAACTATTGGAGCAGGCGATGGAACATGATGAAACCTCGACCCTCCTCATCGACCCAGTCCCGCTCCTGGGCATCGTCGCTGTCCTGGTGTTGGTCAACTCTGTAATCATTTTGCAAGACTACTATTCCTACCTCCGCTGCCTCGTGCACACCCTTCACTGCTACTTTCTCGTGACGAGATGCGATTGTCGCAAACACAATGCGGAAGCAGCCCCGGATGACCCGGGCGAACCCCCGTCTTCCAGGGAGCAAAGGGTCGCGGAGTTATCGGCGACCGCGGCCCGCGACGCGGGAATCCCCGAGGAGGACGTGGTCCTCTCGAGGGGTGAGGTGAAGATGGTGATGGGGCGGCTGGGGATCTTCGGCGCCGCCGACGTACCGAACGGCGAGAAGCCGCGGGAGAGGATCAGGGGCGAGCGAGATCGCTCGGATGTTCGAAGAGGAAGAGGTAAGCCTGGCGGAGGTGAAGGAGGCGTTCTACGTGTTCGACGAAAACTGCGACGGGTTCGTGGACGCGAGGGAGCTGAGCGACGTGCTCCGGGCCCTGGGCTTCGCCGATTTGTCCGAGCCCGACTGCAGAGACCTGATCGAAGCCTTCGACGACAACGGCGACGGGCTCATCGAATTCAGAGAGTTCGCCAAGCTCGTGCAGAGGAGCTTCCGGCAGTAGAAGCCCGCGGCGGCTCTCGGCGGTTTTCTCTGGTCCCCCGTTCACGTTACATGCATGGTATCTCGACAGACGTGTTTGATTTTTTTTTTTTTTTTTTTTTTTTTTTTTTTTTATTATTAAATAAAATTTTTTTTTTTTTTTTAATTTTTTTTTTTATTTATTAATTTTAAAATATTTTAAATAAAAAAAAAATATTTAAAAAAATTTTATAATTAATTTAAACTATTTCGCGATCACATGAATGAGTTAAAGTAATTATTGGTCATTTTCCCATTTTTTTACAAGTTCAGCACGTTAACGGCCTGGATCCATGTCGTCGATTCGGTTTTTTGAACTTGGTTCGCGCCCGGTGGAACCGGAGATCGCAGACCAACCGATGTGTTTGATTGTGCTTGTACATACCCCTCCGTCGGATGTGACTTACGTTGTTCGGTTAAGATTTCGAGAGTACCTGTTCCTTTTATCTGCTGCCGCCCTGGCCCAAACAATGAACATATGCATTCAAATTCCAAGCTACCAATGAATTTGACCCACCAATGAATACGTGACACCCGTCCCTAGTTGACCCGACAATTTTTTTAAAATTTTTCCCCTCCACCCAACGGTATTGGCAATTGAAGGTTGGTTACACCAAAAAATGATCAACGCTTTATCATCGATACTAAGTCAATTTGGTCGAATATAGAACTCGATTGTGAGATCGATACAATTATTGACCGACGAGGGATGTGATATTCACACATAGTCATGTAATGTAGTTATCGACAATGGCACGACCAACCGAGGACGATGATGATGATCATGAAATATAGTTATCCATACATGATGGCGAAAAATTAATGAACATATCGATTCAATGACAAAATCAAATGCATTGACAACTTTATAATGAAATTTATCTAAGTGTTTAAATGCAGAGAAATGAAGAAATCTATTGGTTCTTCATCGATAGTTTAATCCCCACCCAATTAATAGCTGCCAGTCAGCGGTGGGGCAGCTTCCACATGCGAGAGGCTACCCTCCCGCCTATATTCCTTTGTCTTTTTCTTTTCACTTTTTGTTTGTTTATTTCTTATTTAACTTAATTAAAAATTATGTTAAAATTATATTTTGACGAAAATACCCATAGTTGGCAGGAATATTTGGCGGGCCAGCCAGGCCAGGCCTTTACTTAAAACAAAAATGATCACTTCGGTCCTTATTTGAAATAAAATGACACTTTGAGCTTCTTATTTGAAACAATGTTCATTTTATACCCATTTTTTCTAGAAAATCATGACACTTGAGATTCTTATTAGAAAAATATTACTACAAGTTACCAATAGCTAAGTAGCTCGTCTTCAAAAGTTCACCATGCTTACACTTATCGCTTCGGATATGCACGACATCTGCGAGCCTTCACCTTTAAATGTTAAATTCGAGAAGGGATGACAATATTGACCCACAAAACATCTACGAGCCTTGAAACATATGTCATGGTGCAAGAGGATCGCAACTGTGGAGTCCGACGAAAATCATCAAATGTGACTATATAATTATTAGACTTAAATGACAAATTGAAAAGAGAAATTATTTTCAAGAATAGAAATTTTGTTTCGTCACTAAATGTATTTTTGTTTCTGGAACAAAAATTTCATGCGGTTAACAAACGCATTCCGATTTTCTAAAACTCATCCTGGATAATATAGTGAAAAAATTGATTTTAATCGAATCACCTTTTGGATCGAAATCGTTGCCAACAAGTCCTTAGCGTTGAGGTTAGTTTCGGATGATAATCTCTTTGTGATCATTAGGAGTTGCGAGAATTGCAAAACAAATACCCTATTTGGTTCGAAGATTTGAAAAGAGCTTTGGGGCTCTAAAGTCTTTTAGCCAAATACAAATGATGTTTGATTAATTTTTTTACTCCACTTTGGGGAGATGCTTTATGCAATTACATCTCAAATGCTTTCCAAAGATCTTTAAGACAAAGTACATAGGTAGTTGCATTTGTGAATGCAACTAATTTTTTTTTTTGAACTTTATTACTTTCACCTACCGCCACCCGTCGCCACCGCCACCGTCGACCGCCAATCGCCCTCTGCCGCCACCATCGCCCACCGATTGCCGTAGCCACCGATCCGCCCCCCCCCCCGCTCCCTCCTCCGACCGTCGCCCGCCGCCGCCGCTACCCCCGACCACCACCATTGCCTCCACCATCGATCGCCACCGCCGCCTCCACCATCAATCGCCACCGCCGACCCCCGCCCCCATCACCATTGATAGCCGCCCGTCGTTGCCACCGGCTACCGACTGCCGCCCATCGCCACCACCGACCGCCGCCGCGCCGCCCACCACCGCCACCGTTGCCGCCTCCCATCACCGCCAACCGCTGTTGATCGCCATCGCCCGTCAACCGCCACTTTTTTTCAAAAAATAAAAATACTTTGCAAAGTGTAGTTTTCACTAAAAAGGCATTTACGTCAAAGTTACTTTTTCCAATGTGTTTTTAAAATACACTTTACCAAACTCTATTTGCATTTTGAAAAAGACTTTTAGCCCAAAAATATTTATATTCTTTCAAAATTTCTTGACCAAATGTTTGAACTAAATAGGCCCAAACTCTCGTATATCGGGGACCACCCAACTGTGTCAACTTTAGTGGGAATTATGCAATTTTCCGGCTAATGCTCATGCTCTGCCCATGACTTTAGGGTCTCTGAAAACTGAAATAATCGGGCACTGCGATAAGAACCGCAGCACTTGCCGACAAGAATTGTGGATGATGCTTACAAACTTTCTACTGGACCATGTGGCTCTATCATGGATTATGCACATGGCAGGTGTAATAATGTGGAATGGGCACTCGATCCTGAACCCATCAATCCACACCATGGACTCAAAAGCTTCCCATGATTAAACTTAGACCATTTCTATGGATCAGTCTGGCTTCCGAGTGGCCGATGCAATTGGTGGATGGTTCTCGATTTTTATTTTGTGGAATCGGTATTTAGTGAGAATTTTCCAATCCACTCATTTTGAAATCGATCATCTTAATTAAAATTGCCGGACAAAAGTATATTGCAAAATACATAGCGATTTATGAAGGAAATTGTTAAAGCAAACTTTAGAGGCCAAAACATATTTATTTTTTGCAATGGTTAAAAGACATTTCTTGCCTGAAATATGACTAATAATTAGGGATGAGCATGATTTTCGAGTAAAACCGGAAACTAGAGAACCGAACCTATTATTTCTATCCGGTTCCAGGTTTTAGTGAAATAGGGTCCGATTCTCGATTTTGCATTTTGAGGAACCGCTAGTTCCCGATTTCCGATTCTCTCGAACCAAAACCTAAGCCGAACCGACATTTTATAAAAAAAAAATTGAGAATGTTGCTACTTATCTTGTATATGTGTTATAGAAATTGGGAATGTGATCTTGAAATCACCTAAACTTTTTTATTAGATTGAACTGGAGATGGATCAAATTGCTTTGGAGTTGGTGGAGGAAAAGAAAGCCCAAACTGAACGTGAGAGAAGTTTACAAGAGTAAGCTAAAAAAAAATATTGAAAACTTGAGCTCGATTGTTCTGTATTCAAATAGGGAAGAGATTCGAGATAATTTCAAAAAGGTATTTTACAGGTAGCATGCTGATATATTGTAAGTATTTTGAATTCTCCAAGTTTCATGTTTTATAATTCACAATTTTGCACTTTGGTAATACGGTGACTTTTTCTATTAATTGCTAATCACTCTCACTTAAAAGTGATTATGTGAATGTTGGAGTTGTTTTATTGCTGATTTTTGGGTATCTTAGAATCGGATCGTGGAACCTATGATAGAATAGATTATAGGTTTCGGGATACGTAGGGTAAATTTTAGGTTCCGAAAAAATGAGAAATCTATACAAACAGATAGATTCTAGATTCCAAATAAAATCTACCCGAAACCTGAAATCTATATTAACAACGTTAGCCGCCACGCCTTGAATGGATCTGCTCCCTTCAAAGAATTTCTCTGCCTTGTTTGAGCGTAGTCTACTCTAATATCTCTCTCTCTCTATCTGCAATCAGACCACTTCTTGGCCGCAGGCGCTCTCTTCTTGATGCGATGCAGTCAGCGTAAAAGGCAATGTTTTGAACTTTTGATGAATGTCTGAGTCTTTTCCAATCTGTCCCCATTTGACTTCGACCTAAATCTCGGTGGGAAACATTGTCGTCAGGCAGAGCAACGAAGTTGTAGCTTGGAAGTAATCTTTTTTTCCTGCAATTAGTCATTTTAATGCGTGGAGAACAGGATCCGATTGAGCGTTGTTGGTGAATTTTGTGTTCTCTAAGGATCGGTTGCTCTTCTCCTCGTGTTTGCGCTTCGCAATTCGGGCTCATCTGTGGTATTATGCGTGGTGATATGCCCTCGATCGCGTGGTTCTACTGGTTCCTGAATGCTCTCCTCTGGAAAGCATAGTGGTTGATGGAGCATTACCGAAGGAAAGTTCTTGCTTAGTGACTTAGTTGGAAATTTGGTCTCTTAGGTTATGACAATTTGAGGTTTGAAATTTGTGTATGGCGTGAAGTTTCACTGTAACTAGGTACAAAGTGTTTAGCAGAAAACACTGACAGCTTAATTGATTCAGAACTTGAGAAAGGCAAAATATAAATGGGGGGACAAGGCATAAAATGTGCACGGCAATGGCGTGTATTCTCCTCATCCATTTCCTTTCGTTGTCCCTGTTGTTTGTCTATCGTCTTAGTAGGTGTATCTAATTGGTTTAGTGTCCATCTACCTGCAGATACCTAGATGTATTTTCCAGTCCTCATCATCTTGAGACATTATTGCTGAAAGTTCTTCTACCAAAAAAAAGAAATTTATTCCTGAAACTCTGCTTTTTGATATAGAAGAAAGCAAAATAGGGCAATGCTTTGTAGACTGGAAAGACAATCCTGATTGCACTTTTAAGCACTTCTCGCTCTATCAATGATATGGGATCTCTTGTGATGGGATATACTGTCTATTAAGAGTAGAATTTGAGAGGTGTGATCTAAGATCGAAATGACTATACCTCAAAGCCAGAAAATTGGACGTCCATTGATGAAGCTTATCAGATTGAGAGGATGGCCTATTCTGAGGCAGCTGCACATTGAGGAGCAGTTACTTCGGACCTCATCGGAAAATTGGTGTATTATAAATGATGGCACGAGGGAACCTACCATTGTCATGGGTGTTTCGGGGTAAGTTACTGTGGTCACTTTTGGAGTGTTTTCACCTAATATCTTGTAGGTGTTCTGTATTTATTGGATTCTTTGTTGTGAAGATGATTCATATTTTCTTTTCCTTTATGAACTTGATATGTGTGGATTGTGACATTATACACTGAGAGTTTTCTTTTGCCTGTACTCAGCGTGCTTTATTTTGGTATTGGAATGCTAATATTGCTCTATGATTTATCTAGCCACCTGTGGCAGTTTTAGGAGTATAATGAACTAAGATCTTGTTTTCACCCTTACGTTTATCTATCACCGTGGAACATCCTATTGGACCTCTTGAATCTTTGACACTTTGAAATAGTTACAAGACGTTTCCAAATTAGTACAACTTTTAGTCATGAATGTGAACAAGCTCATGCCTGCCTGACCTTCTTTGTTTCTCAGTTAAGGCTTGGCTTGCGGTTGTAATTCATCTTTCTCGAAGCGTTTGAAATGTTGATAGGTTACGGGGTGCTTATTCATGTTGTAATGGCCGTTTATCTGTCTGCATGCTTACATTTGTATTGATACCGTTCTGACATCACGTATAGGTGAAGTTTGGCAGCATTTGTTTCGAGATTCAGTCTCTGAGCAGTGAGCCTTTAGAAACATAGAAGATACACATAATTCTTATTCATTTCTGTCACAAAAACAACATGGCCTTCTGAAAGCAAGAACTTCTTGGGTTGTTCTTGTGTAGAGGCATCCATCGTGTGGATTGAAAGAAATGCAGCCAGAAGGAGAAGAAAATTCTCTCCCATGTCTCTGAGACAGATGGGTTTACTTTCTGGGTTTTAAGCAAAAATCCTGTGTAAACGAGGATGCCGCCATTAATCAAATATTGGCATTGATTCATAAGTTAGACAGGTGGCACCCACTCTGCCTTCTGATGGTATTTCTCCTATCGCTGTAGAAATAAATTTAAGACATGTGACTACGAAACTATGTGCACATTTGCAAAATTTTGTACTTATGCATGCTTTATATGTTGATGAGATGTGATCTGCTTAGATATGATATAATTTAATAGAGTACATGCATATTTTGCATAGGAAACCTGCCGAACTGCTTGAAATTAAACCAGTGTTACGCGATCAGGTACCTGTCATCAAAAGGTTCACTGGGGGAGGCACTGTTATAGTGGATGGTGGGACAATCTTTGTTACGTTCATATGCAACAAGGATGCTGTCCCTGATGTGCAGCCGTATCCTCGACCCATCATGTCTTGGAGCAGCCTAATCTACAATGAAGTGTTCCAAGAAACTGGCAATTTCCACCTCCGCGAGAATGGTATTCAATTTCAAAGTTTTCAATATGCCCAATTTCTCCTGTATTGCTAATCAAATGAAATTGTGTCATGTTTGCCTTTTCACTTTATGGATAATTTGGTTTTTTTCTACTTAGTACTGTTTCTTTGCTTCTTTCTTTGACTGCAAATGTCTCTTCTTACTCTTTGGCCTGACTTGGAGGGTTCCACTATGATCTTGTTGCCGAGGGATTTCATGATGACAAATGTTTGACAGCTTTCAAATGCTTACACTGGGGAATAGTTACTGTTATAATCTCGTCTCTATTTTTTCTTTACTTTGTTTTCCTTTCTATTGTTATTGACGGACAAAATAAATTTCTTGCTCTTGGTTTGTCCCTAGTTAGATTGAGGTAAGTATTTTCAGAATATTGGCACCTTGGCTCAAAGTTCAGTGCACTTTGATAGGGAAGTCTGCTGTAGCAAAGGACCTAACTCAATGATTTGTATATACACAAATAACTAGTCAACTTAACCTTCATATGCTTCGAGGCTTTGATTGTTGTCCACGATAGCAGGAGTCTCCTTTGAGATTACCTTTTTGATGATGTGTTATCTTTCAAATGTTCTTCAACCTCTCCTGAATGTGCTTGCGCTGAGTCACATTCGACACTTATGTTGTGGATACTTTTGATATCGTGGAGTGTTTATTATCAGCACATCAATTACAGTGACAATGCAAAATTTGTTAATGCTTATTGTCACAGGTAGAAGTTCTGTCCTTTTCTCTTTGAGGAGGTTTTTGTTTTTGTTCTTTCTTTGGGTGGATAAATGACTAGCTTCTTTTTTTTATGTTTTTTTTTTTTGGGGGGGGTTTGGTTTGGGATAAATGACTAGTTAATTGTCCACATGGTTGAAAGTTTTGTTTGAAAAACTTATCAAACTCTAATGGCGCGCCCCTCTACCTATTCTAGATTACGTTTTTGGCAATCGCAAGTTTGGTGGGAATGCACAATCCATCACTAGAGGCCGGTGGATCCATCACACATCTTTCCTGTGGGACTATGAGATCAGAAACATGGCTTATCTGAGGCTTCCTTCACGTGCTCCCGAATATCGATCGGTATGCTAAGTATTCACTCAATTTCTTGTTTCTCGATCTGTTCTGCTGTCAACACAATAACCAGAGTATCCAGGCTGGACCAAAGAAGAATTCGAGTTTATTCTCTGCTGAAACAGCAACAAGTTGACATACTTGAAACATTTGCAAGTATTTCGCCCCTTTCCCAGACAGACTCTCTGCAAATGATTGTCTTTTACTTGTTCTGATATAATTTCACTTATGCTGGCTTGTTCTACGAGTGTATGATTCTAAATAGAAGCAATTGCATTTTTCTGAATTGAGCTGCATGCTTCCTCTTTAGGCAAGGGGCCATTTGGAATTTGTATGTCGCATGAAGGACTACATATCGAGGTCAGATTTCATCGACAGAACAATAAGGGTACTTGGAACCCATTTTTCTGTGGAACCTGAGGAGTTGGAAGCAATTCAAACCGTGTCGGGTACAAATTTTTCCCCCTCGTCGAGGCTGCTGACGACACAGGAAATAGAATCAGCATTATGCGAAGCAGAGTCTCGGAAGTCTCTTGCTTGTTCTGCATCTCCATGATAACTTACTGATGCTGTTCTGCTACCGAACTATTTACCAATCTTCCTAATGCACGAGTTCCAATTTTATGATTCTTTCCAGTTGAACTCGGTCATCAGACTTTCTGATTAGAAACCGGTAAAAGTACCTTGAAAGCCTCTCTTTTTTGCAATTTGAATTTTCCTTCTGATACCGGAGTATGGAGAGAGCTTTTGGATGTGGTTTTGCAAGCTTGTTTTCAGGATCACCATTGATACTGCAATGCTCATGAGTGTTTTTGTGGATCAGTAGTGTTCGTCGTCGCCTATCGAATCTGTTTGTGCTCTCGGAAAATGAACATGTGACAGGGTCTCGCAGCTCTCAAATCCTTGATCAACTCTGAAGAGGAGTGAACTGAACTTCTGTTTTTGTGATGTCAATAGGATCAAGAAACGCCTTCATACTTGCAGAATCATGGATCAAGCAATGCTCGTTTCCTAGCTCATCTACTCCACCTTGGCTATTATTGCCGAGGATCGAGCGAACTCATATTCCGACTCCCGACCCCAACCATGACCACTAGGCCAACCTTCATGGATCAACACGCCAATTAATCTCGATATGCCTTGCATAGTCCTAAATGTTTGCCATGGTTTTCTGTTGGCCATTCTTGTCCTGAAAAGAGAAGGGCCCTTTCATTCTTTATACTTCAGGGAAAACATTTATAAACACCGCCAATGGGGAGTTGGACGAAGTTGATTGAGTTTTTCGAACCTTAGACAATTAAACCGGTGAGATTTCAAATTCGACTCCCAACCACCATATTTTGGAAATTTATCTAGTGGTATTGATACTTTTCATCACCTCGAGAAATAATCTATTACAAGTGGGAAATAAAAAAAATAAACAACAATTCTTACAAGACGTGTCGTTTAGTAACACCAAACACATGAGACCCACTAATTTTTCACACATGGAATGCACAATGGCATGTGATTTCAGCAAGATCAAGGCATGGAATGCTCAATTTATGTGAAACTTCATCTTGTAGATGCTTCCTCGGTCCCCTCGATAAATTTCAACCGTCGGTAAAGGCCTTGATCCTCATCCGTACAGTGTAAGTAACACTAGATTAAGGAATTCTTTCTTATTAACACCACGGAAAACTTGAAATTAATAAACAGGTGATAAATTTTATTCCAAATTAATTTTTTGGCCACAAAAAATTCAAAATTGATACATTTGTGACATAGTCACCCTATACTTAATTTTTTTTACTATAAAAAACTCTCAAACCGATACATATGTAATAAATTTATTCTCTTTTACATTTCGTTAAATTATTGCACCCGTGACAAACGGAGGTAAAAACGCCAAAATCGTTACACCTGTCAATTGATATACATGTGATAAATTTTATCCCAAATTAATTTTTTGGCCACAAAAAATTCAAAATTAATACACTTGTGACATATTTATCCTATATTAATTTTTTTTACTATAAAAAACCCTCAATTTATTCTCTTTTGGATTTTGTCAAATTATTGCACCTGTGACAAACGGAGATAAAAATGTCAAACCGATACATCCGTCAACCGTCATGTGTAATTTAACTTAGCAATTTGACAATAAAGTTTAATGAAAGCTAACGGAAAGTAAATTTGTTACATGCATATCAATTTAAAACTTTTGATAGTTAAAAAATTAATTTGAATAAATTTATTACAGGTATATTAATTTAGAGTTTTTTGTTATATTAACCTTTTTTTCTCCTTTTTTCTGATTATATTTTTTTGATAGTCCAAGGTAGGTTTTTTTACCTCATATTCGGAGAAGATGCCCATTAACGGTCGCATATAAACGGAGTTATTGCACCGCGAATTGGTTTCAGCGGAGATCCCGTTCTCTTCATTGTCCGCTTGACTGTAAAACCTCCCTCTCTCTCTCTCTCTCTCTCTCTCTCTCCTCTCTCCTCTCTCTATCGGTCTCTTTAAAAACCTACGCAAACACTCGCGCTCTGCAAACAAACTTGGTTGGCTCGGCTCGTTCCCACGACCGAAATCATAGCGTGTCCCTTCAACTGCAAATCTTGTAAGCTGAACACCCATTTCCTCCTCCTCCTCCTCCTCCTTCTTCTTCTTCAATCTTCTCGCTCTTTGATACATCTCTCTCTCTCTCTCTCTCTCTCTCTTTTACGGTGTGCTTCGAATCGCTTTCTTTTTTTGGGATGCATTTCCTTGGGAATTTGGATTAATCCCTGCCTTATCTTTGCTGAAGCTTTCTTTTCGCTCTCCTTCTCCTTCCCTCTTGATCGACCCATATATCCACCCGCACGAATTTTTCTTGTTCTGGGTTGCTATTACTTGTGATCTTTCGAGAATTCCGCGACAGAGGAAAACAGGGTTCTAATCTTTTTCGGGCAATTAGTTTCTCTCGAGCGGGGATCACAAGAAAAAGAAGAAGGGCAATTGATAGTTGGTCGGATGCTATTGCTATCTCCCGCGTTCTAGAGATTCGTATCGATGGGCTCTTTCTTTCTATGATCGCAAGTGGTTTCTTTTCGTAGTCAAGGTAAAGTATTGCGTCAGAAAAGAGAAAGGGGATTTCTTTCAGGACCGTGAGCGTTAGTACTTATTGGCTTCTTTCCAAATTTTTCGTTCACAATGCAAGTTTATATTGGGAGCTTTTACATGTTAGGAGGATGATTTAATTTCTTCAGGATAGATAATAGAAATTTGCGGTGTCATTGGATTAAAGGGTTCCTTGAAGTTTACAAACATATAATGGAAAGCAAGAATTTCCTAAGGCCCTCTTGGCTAATTTGCAGATGGGTAGAGTGAAGCTAAAGATAAAGAGACTTGAGAACAGTAGCAACAGGCACGTGACTTACTCGAAGAGAAGAACCGGCATCTTGAAGAAAGCGAAGGAATTATCCATATTGTGCGACATCGACATTGTCCTTTTGATGTTCTCTCCCACTGATAAGCCGACATTGTTTCACGGAGAACGCAGGTAATTCCGGGAACCAACATCTTTTGTAGTTTCTCTCATCAATAGCAGATTCAGTTGCATAATTAGGTCTTGTAACATATTCAATATTTAGAACCTGGTGATTTGCATCTTGGATCTTGGAACACTTTATCTCCTTTTTCTGGATAAATAGAAAGTCCCACCTTCATTGGTTATATTGAGATTAATATGACCAAGCATCACCGTACTTTTGCCCGAAAATCAAAACGGCCCATTACTTTTTTCAGGTTCAAAACCGTCCCTCTACTATTGGAAATGCTTCATGTTAGTCCATTGTTATACCTTTTCTATTGGCTATCATTTTTAGCTGATGTGGACAAAGCTGATTACTGTTTATGACGTTTGAGTATACTTATCCTATCACAAAAGCTGCTTTTAGGTGGCACAAACAGGTGCCACATCAGCAACATAAAAATTAAACACGGTCATGGCCGCTTGAGCTTCGTTGAGCTCAGGGCTGGGGCGCTCGAACTTCTTTGGGCTCCTGGCCATGGCTGCCCGACTTTCATGCTCGAGGCCATGGCCGCTCATGCTTTGTTGAACTCGAGAGCCATGCCTGCTAGAGCTTTGTGTTTGCGGTCATGGTAGGGAATCATGATCATGAGCGAGTATTTTTACGAGTCAAAGGTTTTGCATTGTTGGAGGCGTTGGATTATGTGGTTTTGCTTTGGATTTGGTAGGTTTTAAGTTGAAGAAGAAGAAGATAAGTGCAGAGAGAGAGATTGTCAAGGGAAAAATATCCACACAGAAAATTTCTAACAGCATTAGCAACCATATAAGCAAATTCCTTCATTGGCCTGATTTATGTTGACCAGTGCACTTCTAAAAAAATAGAGGACGGTTGTGAAAAAAAAAAGGAGAGTAGGTGGGCAGTTGTGATTTTCAGGCAAAACTACATGGATCATTGGTAATTTTAACCCATCCTTGTTAGTCTTTTGGTTTTCAGTTTATGCTAACGTTTGTAGAAAGTAGGCAATGTAATCTCAAAAGCAATTGTAGATGATTGGTCGCCCTTCACATTAACGGGTATCAGATGATGCTTCAATTATGCGCCCTATTGGTATGATCTTGTCAAGATTATGTTGGAATTAAGCAGTTCACATGGATACATCCATCTAATGGGTCTATTAAAAGACGTAGTTAGAGTAGAAATGGATAGTTGTACATTGGAAAATGTCTAGCCTGTGTGCATCTGTATACAATTTCTCTCTTCTTTACACAGTGGGTAACTAACTATTATCCATGCTTGAAGGCTGTTCAAGGCCTATATCTCATACAAGATTTTGGTTTGAACTTAATTTTAGCTGCGATAACGTTTGACCCTATGAATCTGGTTGTGATAAATTGCTGCCATTCATAGTCTGATACTTTTATGGAGAAAATGCATTTTTCTTTGTAAAGTTGTTGTCTTTAAATTTTACCTTGGCTTGGTTCTTTGACATATTTATTATAAGTATCTTTATTGGCCATTTCATTTTCATGTTAATTTCACAATGACATGGTATTCTGCTGTGAGGCAAACCTCTGAAATTTGAGTACAATGGAGAGTGAAGGCTATATGTGATATTTAAAGCAATATCTTATGGATTGGAAGTGTACCTTCCTTTTGGAAAATAATAATGTCATTAAAGTGTGAAGTATGTGGCAACACGACCACTTATCATTGTCTACTAAATAAAACTTGCTGCATGCCTTGGTTTCAGCAACATTGATGAGGTCATTGCAAAGTTTGCTCAGTTAACTCCTCAGGAAAGGGCAAAAAGGTGCCATTCATGCACTGTTTTACTTTTTTTCTGTATTTCCATCTTACCTAGCTATCTTAATCTAACTAGTTTATGATGTTTTCCCACCCCAACTGGACAGGAAGCTGGAGAGACTTGAAGTAAGACTTTTCACCTTCAACTTTCTTAGAAGATAGAAAATGCTGTTTTTTGTGGGTCAAATTTGTTCACCCTCCAATGTTTATTTTTTATATCTGTAGGTTCTGAAGAAAACCTTTAAGAAGTTGGATCATGATGTCAATATACAAGACTTCCTTGGTACTAGGTTCGTGATTACTTTTGGGAAGTGTGTGGTATGTCTTCTGCATAATGTCTAAGAGTGTTAATCATTCTGTTGTTTCATCCTCTTTGCAGCAATCAAACGGTCGAGGTATCAAGTCATTGCTAGCATTATTGATATGCATGAGGTGCTGGAATTTTGTCTGCACCGCCTTCTGCATAAATAGACTTACTTGATTGTAAATGCTGTGTACAGGAAATGACTAATCAAGTAAGACTGCTGCACAGTCAGCTAGCTGAAACGCAAAAGAGATTGAGGTACAAAATTTGGAGCCTTTTGTTTCAAAAGTATCTGTTTCCACTTTTACCCTAGTTAATATCTATTGTGAAGCCCACATATTGGGTACTGCTTCAGTCATTGTTTGACCTGTTAAATCATAGTCATAAGTCCAGACCAAAAACAAAATCATATTCATAAGTAGTGTATCAAATTTTCTAATGGAATTGTAGTTGAATAGATTTATCATGCATATAAAACAGTAGATGAGTGATGTAGAAACCTAGTCACACATGTCAGACCTAGGATAATTTGCCTTTGTATCTAGATGAGATGTTAACATCCATATGGCAAATGCAGTGAGCGTGATCTTTCTACCTGGTTGGATACTTCTTACTTAATATTTGGGTATGAATCACAATAAGTTGCAACACCTTGAAAGATCATGAAAGAGATCTCTGTATTTTCCTTTCGCTAAGTCCACTTCTCTGTGCCATTGTTTCAGCTGCTGGAGGAATCCTGAGAAGATTGATGATATGGAACAACTCAGGCACATGGAAGACTCGCTTAGGGCCTCTATAAACCACATCCGACAGCATAAGGTATATTTCGTAGATTACAAAGTCTGAATCATTTTCTAGGCTACGGTTACTCACCTTTCATTTAAATGCTTGTTTTCCATATTATGCAGTGTCATTTTTTGCAAAAAAAAGAGAAAAAATTTCAACTTTCCAAACCTAAAGCTATCTGGAGAAAACAGAATTTTGAAACTCTAAATTAGAATGATCTTTCAGCCAATTCTCTTATAACTAGTGGTGGTTTTATATGAAAGTACCTGTGTCTTCTCGCCAGGAAAATGTTGGAAAGCATCAAACTATGTCATTGGAGCGAACAGATCAGGTAATAAGTTTGTGAGGCAGTGGAATTTCTGTGCGAGTGCGCAGGCCTGTGAGTGCATGCGGGTGCATCAAAGTCTTATACTCTTGAATGAGGGATGTGCTTTTTACATCCTTGCACTGCTAATTTGTACAGCGATATGCTGGTTTCATTGAGATCTTATACAAATTAATTTGCGTCACAGTTTGAAAATGCCATGCCTTTACCTTTCATTATGGGTGGGATGCCAGAAGCACAGCCTTTGTCCTGGCTACCAATAAATGAGAACCAACACTTGCTATTCCAAAACGACCCTCACTATCTTCCTGAAGGGTGAGTCTCTTCTTTACAAGTAAATTTAGAAGTCTATCCACCAATATTTTGTGTCTTGTGAATGTGCATTATTTATGAACTTCACCATATCATCATATTGCTCTGATACTAGCGTTGAAATTCAGGATCTAGATTTGTATTTGCTATATGATTTGGTGAAGTAGTTTGATGTGAGTTAATTAGAATTCATAACCCAAGGACTTGATGTGACATTTCCGCAGACCCATGGATGGCTCCACAGATGTCTCCCTCCCAGGGTGCTCTACTTACTTTGGAGTGGATAAGCACCCCGAAATCGGAAATTTAGGGCAAGTTCAAAATATGGTACAAGAAGGCTGCATTTTGAATGAGTTAAACAGGAATGGATGCTTAAGTCTCCACGTTGCTGAACAATATCCATATGGTCCATATGGCAACCTAACTTTACCGGAGGAGAAGAAAATGAAACAAGAGATAGGAATAAACTTCCAAGGACACCATGTAGATTATCAAGTCGCCAGCAATAAGTTGGAACAAGAGATAGAAATGAGCTTACATGGACATGCCGTAGATTATCAAGTTACAAACAACATTGAACTGCAAAGGCCGATATATGACAATGGACATCATGCTTGGTGTTCAGTTCCTGCCCCCTGTGGAATTGCTATGTATAACGGGAACACCTTCAATCAGGTGAGTCATTCGACCACTTTGTTCTACTCAAGTTAAACTCTCATGGTTGTTAGTCAGATGAATCGTTACATAATGCACTTCCTTTGTTTTAGTCTAGATTTGTTGGCACTTGCTGAAATAGATTTTAAAGTTTCCATCTGTACTAGGGTGGCTGCAATGTTTGGGTTCCATGTATACTTCTGTTTCTCTGTATTTTTGGTCTCATCCAAATAATGCATCTTGTATGTACTCTTCATTTGCATAAAATGCAAGTTCGTGGGCCTATCAATCTCAATTTTTCCCGAGTCATGTGTGTGTGCATGTATGGATATACACGTAGTCAGGTCATGTGTTTTTAGCAATCAGAATTGTGTCCTTTCACTACTGTTTTTGTCACTAGGGATGAACTAAATCTATTTAGCAGAAGACATTGAAAAAGTCCAGCAACTCTATGTTGCGTCGTCATGTTCAATAGAGATGAACCTTCTTTGTCCATCATTTCTCTCCCTTCAAAAACTCCTTGCGTTTATGGAGTTGTAGGGTTGGCTACCATGAACCTCAGCTACAACTCTTCTCTCTTTACCTTGCAGCAATCCGATTGATGATTTCACAGGTCTACCTTGTTTCTCCTATACTGAGATTACTGGTGGCTGAAGGCATATTGATTTGCATCAGAGTGGAAGGTTTTCTCCTAATTACTCTGATGTCGGATTAAAGTGCATGGGGATGAGATGGAAAACTTGTTCCATGAAAGAGAAACCCAAAAGACATCACGTGGTGGCGGTCCTTTTTGTAATTTCAGCTGCAGGATTTGTAAATAATGTAAGACACAATATAGGAGCACAGGTTCATACACTTTGTAGGTGGGATGGTTTTTCCAATTCATCCCTGTTTCTCCTTTGTATACCAATCCCAAAGGAATCTCTACATTTTCACTGTAAATGAAACTTTGCCGGAAAGAATGAATGTAAGGATGCGTAAATTCATTGTCCCGATTCTTGTTCCGATTGCAACACTCTTCTTTCATTCGATAACTCGGCCGGAGGCCTTGGATGTGAGCATTGAAGATAGACTTGCATGAGAAGATTGATTGCAAGATCAGTCACCTTGTACAGAGGAATTCTTTTTACACAGATGTCCAACATATATCACTCAGAAACAGCATTTGAGCATCATGGTAAACAAACCAGGAAAAGCAAACTGGTCTCTCTCTCTTTGTGCCCTAGAAATGTATTTAGTAGCCCCTGAGCGTTTGGACTATGGTGTTGTGCCATGGGTCTGCAAGGTGCTGCAATAGGTTGTCAAATGGCCCTTTCCCTGTCACATTGTATTGCACCACAAACCCCAAAAATGCCAACATTGCCAATCTCCCTGCAAACACAATTTAGAGACAAGTGTGTTAGAACTCAAGTGAAAATTCACGTCTCGTGTCAGCATCGAAAACGGGCAACCACTGCGAACAGTTTTAAAAACTCACCATTGGCGAGCTCCTTCTCCTTGGCTTCCTCAGTGGGAGCGAAGTTGAGGGGGTTGAAGATGCCGCCGGGATAACCCACTTCATTAGGGGGCAAGCTGTACTGCTTGAAGATCGGATCCTGGTTGACGCTCCCCGGGTTCTTTATGTCCTGCCATCTCCGGATCTCAACGTAGTGGAACAGGATGAACTCGATCACAAACAGGGTCGAGGAGGATGCAAAGTACTCGGCCTTCCCCGCGTTGAACCAGGTGGGCGCATTGATGAGGCCGATCTTGGTGAAGACTTCCGGGAGCAGCATCCCCACGACCCCAAGCATCGCCCACCGGCTATTCACGAGCTCCGCCTGGACATACCATTTCAGGTTCTCTGGGTCCTCAGCGAGACCGAGCGGGTCGAACCCATTGTCACCTGGAAGACTGAACATAGACATCTACTGAGTTTTGTGTCCCTATAGAGTTAGATCTCTTGTTCCAGGAACTAATTTCAATCTGAATTACGGGATCGGCAACTTTCTCAGGCCAAACAAAGTTCTAAGACATGTCTCCTCCATGCAAAACTTGAAAGGTTGAATTACTGGTGCTTTATTTTGGGAAAATTACCAAAAAAGTCTAATCTATTGTAATTATATCAATTCAGCCCTAAACTTTTTGTTCGCCAATTGAGTGCTAAATCTTTTGCAATCATACCAATTCAGTCCATTTTTCCGCCCTTCGCTGAATTGGATAATTTTTAATAATTTTTTATTTCTTTTTTCTTTTTTTTTCCCTACCTACTCTTACTGTGGCCGGCGAGGGTCGCCATAGATTACTTCAATACAATGTTCTTCTGGGAGATCTTGTGTAGAATGAAAGATTATGGAAGCTTACACAGTGGAATTAGTACCTTCCATTGAGGTAACCTGGTGAGGCTAGACCAGGCAACCACTCCCCTTTCTTGGCCTCAACCTTGAAAGAAGCAGGTGATGAAGTTGATGGCAAGGCTCGGATGCTGACCTCTCTGTTCAGTTTCCCCGACGACGACGAGCCGGTCAAGAACCGGGTCTTCGAAGAGCAAGGCCGGAACATGGCGGCCGAGGCCTGTGTGGTGACTGTGGCCATCTTCTTCTCCAACCCAAGGTTGTGTGTATTGAGCAAAAAAAAATCGGGAGTCTTTGCAAGGGGAAGAGAGTTGGGAGCTTTAGGAGTACAATGCCTGTTTTTGCATGCCCTTTGTAATTTGATCTCATGGCAATTCATGTGGCACATGTGCGACGCTGATGGTGGACGGTCGGATCCAGTTGGTGTTGGGGATCCAACGGCTGAGGTGGGCTGTGGTGGGGGATCGGCCAATGGGAGGGCTTGGTTCTT
Source organism: Rhodamnia rubescens (assembly GCA_021437795.1). Lineage (NCBI taxonomy): Eukaryota > Viridiplantae > Streptophyta > Magnoliopsida > Myrtales > Myrtaceae > Rhodamnia > Rhodamnia rubescens. The sequence goes on along the minus strand of JAILYA010000002.1, from coordinate 3,939,788 downwards.
ATCCCTTTATCTGGTTGCAATATCTCCATTGATCTGTTTCTTTGCTTCTGTTGGTCGGGGAAAGATACCGTGGGGCCTTGCTCTGTGCCACACATGATCTAGATTTCTTGATCCAAAGATATCATCAAAGGAGACAGAAATGGTTGCAAGCCCATGAGTCCGTGGCCGAAAAGTCCAAGATTCAAATTTTGGTGGACGTGACTTTTCTTGATAGTTTGGAAATGCTGGGCTTGGGCTGATTGTTATGGCAGAACATGATTGCTGGGCTAATGTAAGCATCTTTTTTGGAGCCCTTAGATATGTCATTTTAGGGGGAGAATTGTCCAAAAAGTTCCTAAACACCGTTGCATTTTGCCAATTGAATCCTAAAACTTTTCACATTTTGACAATCGAGTTCACTCGGATAATTTTGGTCTGAAATTGCTGACGTGAATGCCGGTCCGTCTTGCTTGACAAGGCCGGCACCGACGTGGATAATTTTTATATATTTTTTTGGTTGGCCACAATTTTTAAAAAAAAAAAAAGAAAAGGAAAATAAAAAATATTAAAATATTTTTTAAAGACATCAACGTCCTACGTAGAATAATCGGTATCCCGTTAGCGATTTCTTGCTAAAATTAGTAGGATGGACTCAATAGGAAAAACGTGAAAAGATTTTGGGACTCAATTTGCAAAACATGAAAATGTTAAAGGCTCAATTGACAAAATTAAAAGGTTTAAAATTGAATTGGAAAAATAAAATAGATTTAAGACTTTTTGGACAATATTCCCTATTTTAGAGCTACATAAAGAGAGGGGGAAAAAAATAACACCATTCTTTATATTCCAAGCTGACAAACCATGAACCAAGAAGAGCTACCTCTTACAGTTCAGCCCTCACTGGACCATGACTAAACATTTGAAAGGGCGAAACAAAAGGCCCATTACAATGCTCCCCCCATGGTGACTTCACCAATGGATGAGACACAAACACAACCCAACCAGACAATAAGAGACTGTTGACCCATGAAGTAGGGTGGTAATATTACTCAGCACCCCCACCACAGCCATCTTCACTGCTCTGTTCTTTCCTTAAAGTGGACCAGAACAGAATAGACAAAGGCCATCCTAAAATAAACCTTTGCTTCATGTCTTAATTAACATGACTGACCCCATATGCACTGCTAGCTAGCCACACAATTCTTGTCCTAATTGACTCCTAGGCTCTACTAGCCAAAGCCCAGAGGACTAGACATTGTGCTCGAATTCACGCGAACTGCCGGCCGGTGAAGGTCTGTCCAAAGGACCAATTGGGGGTGCCACGTCGTTGGAGACCACGGTCCGGCCGTCACTGGTGGTGACCGAGAAGGAGAGGCTCTGGCCGTCGAGGTTCGAGTTGCTCTGCCAGTTCTGGCCCCAGTTCCTGGACATGGGTTGCCAGCCGGTCCGCGAGCCCTTGATCGAAACAGAGTGGACGTCCCCTGCACCTCCAACGTTGGTGATCAGGACCAAGTTGAAGTAGGAGCGACCGTTCACGGTGAATCTGATGCCTCCCTTCTTTTGACATGGCACCCTGCAACATGAAACATTGAAAAGATTAGCTGTGCCAATAAATTATTCAATTATTTAATGTATTTAATTATGTGTAACATCATACATTCAGTTTTAAAATTGCAGCTCCCATTAACTTTTGAAAAAGAGCTAAAAATGAATTAATGCAGAGCATAATAAATTGCCAACCTCCTATAAGCCACGGGGACAATCCCAGAGCTGTGCTGGGCAATCTGCTGGAACACCGGCTGGGAGAGATCGAAGTGGTGGAGAGGCGGGTTGCACCAGCCGCCGGCGTTGTTGGGGAGCGCGCTGTTCGGCGGGCAGAAGTTGGTGGCGGTGACCACGATCAAGCCCGCGTTGCACCACCGAGGGTCGTTGACGCACTTGATCTCGAAGCAGGCCCCGCAGCTCAGCCCGCTGTTGAACAGGGCGGTGCTCAGGGCCGCCGTGTTCGTGCCGTAGCCCTGGCTGTACAAGTTCCCATAGCCACAAGCCCCGCCTTGCCACAAAAGAAAGCATTGCCAAATTGATCATGCACGTTGAACAATTGCCTCAGTTTATCGTTTCAATTTTATCAAATGGCTCTCATCAAACTAATGCAATCCCCACGTCGTGCGGAGAGTAATGTCCGAAGATCGAACACGTTCGAAAGAATTAGTCAAGTACCCATTGTGCCGGATGCGTCGCCACCGCCGTAGAAGGTCGCATGCGCATCGATCCAGCCGTCGCCATATCCACGAACGGATGACCCCAAACAGAGCAATCCCACCAAGAGTACCACAAGAAAAGCCATTCTTTTTCTCCTTATCACTTCCTGTTCTTGCATGCAGAAAAGGATAGTCAATCAGCCCTTTGCATGAAATGAACATATCATAATATTTATTCACATAAACTAAGCTTAAACTGACATGTCTGGGGGAAGGCACAAACCTTAGAGAGGTTGCTGAGCTTTGATGGACTAAGGAGGGAGGAGAAGTTGGTTTGCTGCGGAGCAAAACAGGAGGGTTTCGGAGGGAATATATAGACAGGGCATTGATGGAGATACAGAAACCGCTTCCCAAGGAAACTGACTCTCTCTCTCTCTCTCTCTCTCTCTCTCTCTCTCTCTCTCTCTTCTGCATGTGTTGAAGTGGGGACCTCGAAGCGCCAAGTGCAATGGTTGTTTTGTCTGTGCCAAGAACAGAGCCGCCTCTTCGGACCACGTGGTTTCGGTAGTCTCTCTGCTGACTACATCTTGATCATTTGCGTTCATATGAACCCTTCATAGATGGTAAGAAAGAGACTGTTCTGTGGGGTTGGTTCTCTTTCTTCTTCCTTTTTGGGGGTGAGCATGGTTTCACTAGTCCAATTTCAAGTTCTAGAATATGCGAAGTAGGTCCCAGGTTCAAAAAATTGAGGAAACTATTCTGATGGTAAGATCCCAAGTAGGTGGAACTTGGATTCCAGGCACGGGTGAGCATGGTTTCACTATGTTAGAGTAATTAAATATTAAATCACGCTTTCATCTAACAACTTAAGCTTTTAAAATAGTTAATCGTAGATCCCATCAAATCTTTCACACCCGTTCTATTTCGGGTTTCAGGTATGCAAGCTAGGTTCCAGATTAAAAAATTGGGGAACCTATTCCGATTGAAAGATTTCAAGTAGATGGAACTTAGAATCCGTAACCTGCGATCAATTCTTGCGTTCTTCTTGGTATATGTCTTCGCAACGATCCCGCGATATTCCAATGACGTTCGATAATGAATATATAATATGGAATCACTAGTTTAAGCTTCCATTTTCAACGATAGTTATGGTCGAGATTTTTAATTTGTTAATGTTTCATATATATTCGCGTGTCATGAGTTGTGGTCAATGAATCAGTAGTAGTAAGCGGTAGTTATTAAAGATGATGATTCACTGCAATCGTTTAATTAAAATTACAGATGGAACCCTAGATAGACCCTGAAACCTATGACAGGATATATTCAAGATTATCATATATGCAGAGTATGTTTCAAGTTCCAAAATATGAGGAATCCGTTCCGACATATAGATTTAAGGTTTCGGACGGAACCTGCACAGAACGTGAAATCACTTACCCCTATTTTTTTTTTCTTTTGCCACGTTTGGCAGTTTATCCTCCGAGGTAAAAGCGGTGAGAAAGTCCACTGATGTTCCAAAGCAATCTCATGAAAAAAAGTCCACTCTTACAGAATCTTTAACTTCAACAGGCAGAGACACAAAGCATTATTAGGATGCTATTTTGAATCGTTCCTTTTCTGTTCATGTCAACATTTCTTACAGAGGTCATTATGTCGGCAATCGTATTGATGCATAAGAAGGCCTTCTCTGTCTTCACACGACATGATCTCCACGACATCAATGGCTGCTCAAACTTAATCAAGGCGATGGTTACTTCATGTCGCCGCTATGGGAATAGGTGCTGCAGAAAACTAACCCCTTATGCTCCCCGGAAACAGTTAAAGCCGATGGACTGCAGGATGGACTGCAGGACTTGCGTATCCGTGCCTTGAGCACATATACTTCCAGCCTTTTCCGATGCACTTCGAGTTCCAACTTTCACTGAGGAAGCGAAGCTAGCTATTTTCCATAAAACCATGAACACCATACATTGTATATACGTACTAGGGAGATATTAGCTATAGTGTATACACATAAAATACACGGATACTCGGGCTCGGTTTATTTTGCTGGAAACATTGTTCCTAAAAATAATCGCATGTATCGTTTGAAATAATTAGTCGATAAAAAAATATTTTCATTACCGATAATAATTGGTGTCCAAACATTTGCTTAAACGATGAAAATATTTTTCGCTCGGCTAATGTTGTCAACGATATAAGCGGTTATCTTTTACAAAATGCTTTCAATTTTCCATAAAAGGAGCCTCGTGGGAAAGCGAAAACATTCTCCTAAAAGTGATCAATTTCATCGCTTGAATTATTTAGTCAATGAAAAATAATTTCACTGTCGACAATAATCTATATCTATACATTTTCACGGATAATAAAGATATTTTTGGCTTGTTCATTATTATAAGTGATACACTCCGACCATTTTTAGGAGATGTCTCCCAAGAATCATTCATTATCCGCGAAACAAACGGAACGTCGGTTAAAAAATCCACCAAGAAGGACTATGTAGTTTGTTTTAAAGTATTTCGCTAATCAGGGTTTCATATTTAGCATACTTGTTTATCTCCATCACGAGGAATATTCATTGCATATTAAAAGTAATCGAAGAAAAATCTTTTGACAACACGGATTCCCATTTCTCGATGATATCCCACAATCCCGTTTCATATTCTGCTCGTGATAATTTAAACAAGTATACAGCAATCTCATTGCATGCATGAAAAAATTTTAAAAAAAAAAAAAGAGACATGTTTAAAGCACGTCATTACGTACATTAAATGCGACTGAGAATTCTGGTCCAACAAAAAGGATCAGTCCAAATTCCGACCGACTCACTGCTGTGTGACGTGAAAAATTGGAGAAGAACGTCTTCTTTGATTACTGCGACTGGGACAACCTCGACCCATATTCATTACTTCTCTGCATGAAATGGAGAGAGAGAAGAGAGAGAGAGAGATGTGGAGGAAAACATATGGCAAAACCCTAATTCATTGAATGTTATCTGTCTCACAGCAGTTGGGAGGTTGAAGAAGAAGAAAGAAGAAGAACGTGGCTGATGCTCTCTGTGATGCATGTCTGTATCTGCATGTTAATGCATTGAAAGAACAGAACAAAACAACAGCTCTCATTCATTACATCATCCTCGCTTTAGTGCCCTTCCTTATTTTCGTTCCTGAAAGAAGAAGGAAAAAGAAGAAGAAGAAGAAAGCTTCGATTTTCAAGCAGTCCACGTACGATTTTTTTTTATTATAATAAATCTTGGCATCGAGGACGGAACCAATAGATTTTAGTTGAGATTTCATTAACATATGTGTGGCATGCCATTCATTAAAAAAAAAATTGCACAACTAGGCCACGGTCATCCCTCCTTAGGCCCGGCCATGCTGAGTTTAAAAATCGATTTATCGCACGGAAATATTGGTTTCGAATTTTGAAAACACCGTGGGATTAAGTACTTGGGATGTGATGGAAATGTGTATCATCCACATTTATACATCAAGTTGTAGCCAAAAATCAAAAAGTAAAGAGAAAGTTGAAAATTCCAAATCCATGGGCAATTGGAGGGAGAGAGAGAGAGAGAGGTCTGCAGAAAGGGCCTAAACCATGTGATATGAATCTTCAAGGGTTGCTTTTTCTAGGGCATAAGTACACTGCACGTGCCAAAATTTATGTCTCGTGCTCACTTTGATGTCAATTTTTTTTTTCGATCACTTTAGTGCAAGTTATTTTGAAAAACGATTATTATGTCGCTCACCAGAGGATCCCAGTCAGCATTAAAGAAAAGCTAAAAATTAATAAATAAAAAAAATGTCACATAATATTAAAAAAGTAAGCTAAAAGAATTAGAAATTGCAGTGGCGAAGGCTGTGCAATGGTCGGCGAGGGTGGGGGGATGGCCGGTGACGTGTCCTTCTGCCCTTTTTTCTGGCTCATAGCAGCACTCTTGCTTTCCTTAGTTTTTGTTGCTTCTCTGCATGGATTTCAGCTTCCTCTGTAAGATGTTTTCCTTGTTCTTAGGGCTTGAATTGGAGCATCGGAATGACCACCTCATCTGCTTCAAATGTTAAGACTGGTAGCCAGAAAAGTTGCAGACTTCACCCACAATCGAAACATCAAGCACGCAACCGAGTAGGAAAATTATCAAAAAAATCTTAAACATTTTGGCAACTTGCTAATTTAGTCATAAACCTTTCAATTATGCCAATTTAGCCCTAAATCTTTTAATTGTGTCAATTTAATCCTAAATCTTTTGAAATTGCGTCAATTTAGCCCTAAATCTTTTGAAGTTTTGCCGTTTTAGTCCTCAACTTATTGTTTGAGTAATTGGCTAGAAGGACTAAATTGATAATTCGTTAAAAGGTTTAGGACTAGATTGGAAATAAAATAATTAAATTATTTATTTGTGTTGTACATAAAAATAGTAATTTTATTTCAGTTGGTAAAAAAAAAGAGAAGAAAAAGAACGTTGTTTTGGCATGAAAAAAACACAGCCGATTCATCCGTTTTATTATAAAGGGCGGTGATTAATAGGTATTCATAAATATGTGTCGGCATGCAATTCGTAAGGGAAAAAAAAAGAAGAACTAAGCGATACCTTCTACGGCTTGGCTCGCGGCGGTAAGATTCTCTATTGATTCAAATGATGTACATACGAAATAGGGAATTGGTTAATATGGGTGGATACAAATTAGGTATACATAATGGAATGATGGCTTGCACTAAACATCTAGGCGACGGCCTTCCCTCCTGAGGTCCGCCATGCTGAGTTCGAAATCGATGTATCGCGCGGAAATGTTAGTTTTAAATTTCAAAAACTCATCAAGTTGAAGCCAAACGTTAACAATAAAGAGGAAGTTGAAAGTTCCAAATCCATGGGCGACCACAAGAAAGAGGAGCCTGAAAACCATGCATCTAATCGAAACCATGTGATGTAAATCTTCTAGCGTTGCTTTTTCAGGCTTATGTCAGCACTTTGCTTCCCCTAGTTTTTGTTGCTGCTCTGCATGGATTTCCAGATTTCTGTGTAAGATGTTTTTCTTGTTCTTAGGGCTTGAATTGGACCATCGGAATGGCCACCTCATCTGCTTCAAATGTTTAAGACTGGTAGCTGGAAAAGCTGCAGACTTCACCTACAATCGAAAACATCAAGCATGCAACTCAGCTGCGACGGTCCACGCATGCTACACGCTAAGGAACGCGATAGACGGTATTCATATCAGTTTGTTCGATATGATTTTGACCCTAATGTTATTGCACGCATATCGAACGGGCATGCTCAATTATTTCTTAACCTAACCATGTTACATATCTCTCTCTCCTTTTTGTCGCGTATCTTTCTTCATAAAGGCATGCACGAGATCCCAACAACGTCGTGGAATGCTCAACTATCTCTTAACCTAACTACGCTAGGCTCTTTCCATTTTGTTTGCCTCTTCTCTCCTCTTCCCCTGCTAATGTTTTCTCGAGACCGGACTAGGAAGATAACCCAAAACCCGAATATATGAATGCCCTCTCCTTGCCCTCCCAATGAAGGAAAATAGGTCCAAGAGACATCATTCTCATACCATGGTCTGGTCTTCGTCTGAAAAGCTATCCTTGATTACAAAGTTATAAAGACAAAGAACCGCACTAAATTTAGACGAAATTATTTTCGTACAAAATCGGCTAAATTACAAAAATTCCATTCGTCACAACATTTAGCACAAAGTATTTTGTCAAATTAGCACAAAGTAGATTCGTCAAATTAGCACGACTTTAGCGACATATATTTCAAAATAGCACAGTTTAAATACTAAATTTGCACGCCGGTAACCACAATTTTTGGGCAAAAGTCATCGCAAAGTCAATTAGCAAAATTTTGCAAAATTTTCGTGGCAAAATTAGCCAAATCAACTTCCAAACACTACAAAAACGAATTTGGCAAAATAAAGATTTGCCACGCATTTGGAGCTAATCGCTTCAAATTTTCAAAAATTTTAATTTCAATTGCCACAACATTATTCGCTAAATTTAGCAACAATAAACATTTTGTGGTTAATTTTAGTGACAAAATAATGTTCGGCTAATTTTAGCACAAATTTGTTTTGTGCAAATGCACAAATTATTTTTCTTCGCTAAATTGAGCGACAATAGTTGTTTGCGCTAAATTCGCAAATTCAATTCGCAAATTAGCTAAAAATTGAATTCGTACTAATTGCACGAAAACAATCAAATTAGAGACTTCAAAAGAGATTGTCGATAAAATAGCCCAAATTTTTCGTCGCAAATACAAATTTCGTCGGGAATAGTGATAGGACGAATAGTTATTTGGCTAAATTTAGGAATTTTGCAATTAGCCATAAAATTGCGATCAATAGTATTTGTCCGCGAATAATTACGTTCTATGAGAAGTTTCAAAATAACGCCAATTCAACGTTAGAAATTTAGCGACAAATTTTTTGCCACAAGCATTGTTGAGATAAATTACACGAACCAAAATATTTTAACGATGAATTTCGACACGCAACAATTTCCAACGAAATTATAATTGATGAGATAAAATAATTCGATGACCCTCTATTAGCTCTAACCAATAATCAAAAAAAAAAAAAAAATCAACAATAAATATATTAGAAAAGACAGGGAACAAAACGTCATCATGAAGCTTACCATTTGTTGAGACAAAACATCAAAACACAGTACTAACAAAAAAAAGGATAAACAAAACATAACACGCAACCCCACAACAGAGACAACAAAAAGACCAACAAACAAATCACACTAACATTAAGAACATGCAAAAGAAACCATTAATGCAACAAAGTTTCAGGAACAAATTTACAAAAAAACGTAAAAGATCAAACACATAAGAACATGCAAAAGAAGCCATAATGCAACAAAATGCAGAACAAGATTTCATACCAAATTTGTAACCACATCAAGTAGAAGAACCACATATGTCAAGTGTCATATGATAAAAAAAATGTGATATGTTACAAACACACAAAGACAGTAAAAAACATATTTAGAGATAGAAGGTAACAAAGAAATGAGAATTACAATGATGCACAAAAAATGGACAATACTACAATAATGACTTCATAACAACAAGTCATTATCACCACCCTCAATGATTCAAAAACATATCAATGATGTCATTCCAAAAGGCTATGATAGCCCACTGTTCCGAAAAGCCCACAAACAACATGAGCCAACCACCTACGCACCCACATGATGATAAACACTAGTGTTCAACACGAACAACAATGTTTCTTCACACCCAATGGGTTAATTAGCCACTGATATTGCACTAGAAATAGGAGGAAAGATAAATGAACTTGAGCTTAGATACACAATCAACCCACTAGGCATTAAATGTTAGAAGATCACATCGGACGAGTCAAGACACACCAACGAGCATCTATGATAGAACAACAGGTTTCCAAGCAGAGTACTCAATCATTACCACAAGGACCCACATCCGAAATAAAAATGCACCTCACCCCAAACCCAAGCACAGAAAGAACTCACACACCACCATAATCGAAAACAACAACCCACACAAAAAGGTAAAAGAAAACAATCGGCCAATTTTCGAAAGGGTCGACAATTCCAACATCAAACGCGAAGGCGAAAGCTACGCATCGAGATCCAAACTCATTGGGTAAATGCGGACAAGCGTTTGTTACCACAAGCAATGCATGTAGATCAAATACGCTAATCAATGCTGCATCCCAGGATGCTACGAGATTAGTGGGATTTAATCAACATTGACTATGAAAACCCTAAAATCGAATTCACGGAGGAGAAAACCTAACCTCAAGCCGAGTAGGAGATCGGCGTGCGCAAGATTGAGGTTGACCTTCACGGTTTGAGATTCAAGTTGAGCTCGCGAAAGCTGCATAGCCCGAGATTCAAATCGAGGATGAGCTTTGCGGCCCACAATTGGGACATTTAGAATGAGGGTCGAGCTGAGGCATCAAGGTTGGCGATTCAAGGCCTAGCTTGGGGAATGAGTACAGAGGAAGAGAACGAGCAAAGAGGAGGTGCTCCGTAAACAGAGGAAACGAAGAGGGAGGGATGAAAAGCAAATATGACAAACCAGCACTAGTGGGCTATCGATTGGACTTAAAATATTTGCGACGAAAAAACAAATTGTGGCAAATTTAGCACAAAAACAATCGTGGCTAATTTAGCGATGAAAACAAATTCGTGGCTACTTAGCCAAAAACAATCTGGCTAATTACACAAAAAAATTCGTGGCTAATTTAGCGACAAAAACAATCATGGCTAATTTAGCACAAAAAACAAATGTGGCTACTTACGCAAAAACTAATGTGGCTAATTTAGCACGAAAAAACTAATGTGCAATTTAGCGACAAAGGATAATTCATCCTAATTAATATTTTTTATTCATATTCAATTAGCGACGAATAATTTTTCGTCCTCATTACAAAAAAACTAATTTGCTAATTTAGCAAAAAAAATAATTGCGCTAATTTGAATATTTCTTTTTTTTTATTCATATTCATTAGCGACAATATTTGTTCGTCCTAAATTAGCCACAATAATTTGTGCCGCTAATTGCAACGAAGACGATTTTCAGCTAATTTAGCGACAATTACTGCCGTTGCTAAATTAACGACAAACACTTTTTGTTGCTAATTTAGTGACCAATAGTTTATTCATCGCTATTATTTTTTTTTATTCATATTTTATTAGCTACAATTTTGCTTCTAAATTAGCACAAAAAATGAATTCATCACTAATTTGAATATTTTCTTTTTAATTTTATTCATATTCTATTTCATATATTTTCAATTCTTAATTTATTAAATTTTATTTGTTCTATTTATTTTAAATATTTTCTTCTATTCTTATTTTGAAAAAATAGAATTGAAAATAATGATGGAATTTATCTTATTGAAAATTTCGTTACTAAATAAGCAACAAAAATGGAAACAATCTTCTTAAAATTAGCAATCTATCCTATAGAATTCAAAAAAATTGCGCAAACAATCTGTGGAAAAGATCCATCCAAAAGATCTTTGTTATCATCCATCAAAATAAAAACCCCGAATAAAACGAAAAAAAATCTATTATACAAAAAAAAAAAAATTAAATAGATATAATTTTTAATTTTAAAACTTCAATCTTATTATATATCAAGCCCTATCTTTTGCATGCCGCATAAAATTAAAGATTTATAAAATATTAAAATATCATATCTACTATTTAATACTCTTAATTAAGACCATAAAATTCTAAAAATTAAAGTACATATGTACAAGACAATTACTTGAATTGAAAAAATAATCATGACAAAACACTTACCCAAGTATTTGCTAATTATTTATAGTGACCGTATTCGCGTTAATTGTATAAATTAAAAGAAAGTTTGATGGACTTAGTGAAAACATATGTAATTAGCGCGAAAATAATTTTCGCAAAATATGAATTTTCCGACGGATTTTGGACTCTAATTTAGCGATGAACTATTTTTCGTCTAAATCACAATTGGTTTAAATCACTTTTTCCAAAAATAGCCAAAAGTTATTCGTTTACAAAAAATTCGGCAATAAAATGTTTCATCGCTATTGCGTCCCATCCAATTTTCATCGCTACAAAATTTTTTTCCTTATGTTCCTAGCCTTTGTTCGCTATTTGCATCTGTTTGTTAGAAGACAACCTTTGCTTTTCATGACAAAACTGGGTCGATGAAGACAGCGCTAAGCTGTTGTGTCGATGATCGATTCCCTTCTGCGGAAACAGTAAATCCAACAAGACAAACTTTTGATACGAGACAACTCGACCTCAACCTTCTTGGTCACTAATGTCTCTACCAAGCCAGGAAGGAAAAATTGCAACATTCTTGATTACTAATGTCTCTACCAAACCAGGAAGGAAAAATTGGAAAGACAGATATCGTTCTAAAAGGTCAAAAAGTGAAAATTCACAACAAGACAAACTTAACGTTCCAAAAGGTCAAAAAAGAAAAGAAAATGTTAAAACAAATGGAGATGCGGGGTATCGATCCCCGTACCTCTCGCATGCTAAGCGAGCGCTCTACCATCTGAGCTACATCCCCATTGCCGCGGGGGATCAATAATAATTATATTTAATATATAAAATTAAGTTGCTAGAGCAAGACAAGGATTTTTTTTTTTTTTTTTGGTCGAATATCAAAAGAAGGATGACCGTCCCGTGAAATGCTCGACTTTCGGACATGAGACGACAGGACGTGGAGGGACGACCGCTCGGTACAGTTCAGGTTTAGCAATGCCTTACCGTACACTTGTTCCGGCTTATACGCAACGCACCGCACAGCACTCGATCTGTCGTTTTTCTCGGCCTTGGCTTCGCTGACGGATTTGGCGATTGTTCATGTGAAGTGACGGCATATGTATGGCGGTGCCAACGCTGCCACCCTCCGTCGCATCTTGATCTTTTCCTTTTTGGACAAACCCATAAAAGACAACGACATTCCATTTCAGCTGCCCCGTCAATATCGTCGTCCCTTGACCAGTGAGGGTCGCTTAGGCTTAGCCCTTGCGCCGGATTAAGAAGAATCCGAAGAAACCGAAAAAGAAAAGGAAAGAAAAAAATAAAAATTATAATAAATTCACGTTTCTTTTGAAAAGTTTACGAAAAATTATTCGCATTAGCGATGGCGTAGCGCAAAGTGAATTATTTTTTTCTTTTAATTCTTTTTGCGCATTTCAATCTCTAGGTTTTCTTATGGTTTTTTTTTTCTTTTATCTACTAACGAATTTTATTTAGTTCATTTGTTTTTTTATCTGATAAAAAAAATCTAACCAAGTAAGATATTCTTATAAAGAGTTTAAGGTTGATTAAATGTTTTGATATAGATATGAATGTGTTTTAGTAACGTGGGTAGGGTCGTAGTCGGTTTGTATTACATAAAGATGGGTCGATACGGGTTTAATGGATTAATTCGGGTTGGACCACATTCAAACCGATTGGACCCGTCTAACAAGCCTACATATGGGCAACGAAAGTGGTGGTTATGTGATCGCCATGCTTTTTTTTTTTTTTGTCGGAATGTGATCGCCATGGTTGAACGCAGCAAAGCTCGCCCTTAATAGTAGGCGAAAAATAGGTCTATATGATGTGATTGTTCATGGACTAAACTGAGTAGATGCGAGCACTTCTTAAGCTAGCTGTTCTTCATGGTACACAATTATCCACTGCAGGTTGAGCTAGGATTTGTGGGGCCCGACCAAGAGCCAAATTCATGTCAGCATTTTTCGGCTAAATCGGATGAAATTAATAAGAGGACTCGATTTCACCAATTTGGCAATTTTTATGATTCGATTGTACTTTTGTGATAAATTTTAAGATTTTTAGTGAACATATCCCTTGTGATTTTATTTTATGCTAGTTAAAGTCTGAAAATGGAAACCCCAAAACCCACGGCTACGGCCACCCTGTTCAATTGGCATGATTTCCCTAAGCCAGACCTTCGAACCGGGTCGAAAAGTTGCAAAAAGCCCGCCGGGGCCGGCCCGGCCTACTCTCAGCCTTGGACTAAACCGCGCTGCCGTTTGTGGGCCGGGAGATGGTGGTGGTGGCGGTCCGGGTCGGCCTCAGTCGGCGATGCTGGACTTCACCAGAATGAACTCGAAACCCTAACTTTTTGCCCTTTCGCCGATATATATTCAACGCCTCTGCCACTCTGCTAAGTTCATCTGAGCCCTAGATGCGCACTCTCTCTCTCTCTGTTCCTTCCCGTCTCGGCCAACGCCGACTGGGTTTTTCGTTGTCGCTTCATCTTTGGTTGAGATTGCGCATGGCGTGCGAATCAGCAGTTCGCTCGTCGCCTTGCTGTCTGATCAATTTGTCATCGTGAGAAGAAAGTTCGGATTTTTAAGTCTCATTGGCATTTGATTTTCGAAAGTTCGGATTTTTGGTGTCAGTGAGTATTTGATTTTCGCCCTTCTTGTCCGAGTGAATTGGTTTTCAAGCGTTGAGTGTCGAAAATTTTTATGTGGGTCTCTGCCGGTGATGGTTCTAAATATACTTTGAGAGATTTCCTTCTCTTTGAAAAGAAAACGAATCTGAGGCATTCCCAGTTAACTCTGCTTATTGATCCATTTCTCGATCTTTTTTTCGTTTGTAAGTTTCGGATTCTCGTTTTTTCAATGCTATGTTGTGATGCAAGAAGCGCGATGATTTGTGCAAATGACGACAAAACAGACAGGGACATCAGCACTCCTATGGAGGATGGTGACTTCGTCTAGTTGGGAATCTCTCTGATGCATTTCTCAGCGTTTCTTGCTGTAATCATATCCCTGTGCTCTCCCATGGCTTTTCCCCTGTTTCATGCTTATGTTATTGTCCCCTGAGCTGTTTCTGTAAATTCCCATGACAGTGTGTAAACTTTGTAACATGACTATTGTGAAGATGTACTTCTCATATATCAATGCCAGTGCTTTCTGTTAGATTGTCATGTTGTTTTATTACGTTGCTCGTATCCAACTCTGAAACTGTTTTGCCAGGATTGTTGTAGTATAGACTTTGGCTTAGTGGTGTGCATTACTGTTTGACTGCAACGTACTTGTGCAACGACAACACTGGTAGACGTGGGGTCGAATTAGTTTTTAAGGGGGCCTGAGATGAACTATCCTCCATGTATATGCTCTAGAATTACAATGAATCTTTCCGTGATTAGAATTTTTGTTCTTAGTCTGAGGCCTCTGTCATCTCTTGAATGCTTTCATGGCTATCTGATAAGAACAATACTACACTTGATCTAAGGACTCATATGGCTTCCTCTATTTATCTTCATGGAATATATTTTATTTGTTTTTGAGCTTTCCCATTTGTCTTCATCTCCTTTTCTTGTTACTTGTGAAAGTGATGAGAAAACAAGATAGACATCAGCAGTATGATGATTTGTCTTTGGTATCTCTTTTTTTTGTCAGACTTTGGGCATCTCTTTGATGCGTTGTTCTTCATTCATCATTTTTTTGTGTACTAATCGCCATGGTGATTGCCGATGATGTATTTTGATGCACGTATTATCAGATTACTGCATGATGATATGCAAAAATTGTCACTACCTCCGAGGCAATTCATGTTTGGTTTTGGATTCGCAGCACAGTCTCTTGAGAAATGCATTATTCAGAGTCCACCGATTTTCTTTAATGGGTGTCTCTAATGTAGTTTATCCTTGTTTTCGATTTGAATATTTGCCTCTTGGAGTTGGTTTGAACTAGGCATTGAAAGAGTCGGACGGGGATGGGAAATGGGTATGCCATTGTTGAGAAATCGAGCTGTTGCAGATAGCATGATTCTCGCGTTGGCGAACATTCCTCGCTTTTTTTTTTCCCTTCCAGATTTCGCGTGATGTTTCTTGAGCCTGATGATTGCTTCCTGAAGAACGGAGATTTGAAAGGGGGCTGTGTTCGTCGAAGCCTAGTCGCCACACCGGCTGGGCTCCGAAAGGGCCACCTCATGAAATGAGCTGTTCCAGTGGTATAAGAATGAAGGCTTCAGATTTCTTCATGTTTGATCTGTCATCTTTGATGCTGTGAACCAGATGTTTGGGATACAATACTTCTCGATGCGGATACACCTCGCCTTCGCCTCGCATGTTGAATCATCCTTGACGGGGTTGGGAATGTAGTCCTCGATCTTCCTGTCCACGGTGCAAGAAGAAATCGACTGTGGCGCAAGAACAAGAGTGAGATTTGTATTGAACCTGGTTCGGTCCGAGAGATGTGTAGTGTTTCCGCTGAGATGTGTGTACAAATGATCCGACTTTGGTAAATGTACATTGTATGACAAGTCATTAACTTTCTTTTTCTTCGAAGTTTTTATTTTTCATTGGTTATTATGAATAAAATGACTTTTTAATCATTCTGTTTTGCTAAACAAATAGTACATTTTCATTCTTTTTTGGGTTTTGCAAGCATTTAGTCTCGTATTGAGCAGTCAAACATTGTGAATCTTCTCGTTTTGCTTCTTCGAGCAGCGTTGAGATTTCGTGACAATTGACCGCGCGACGTAGCTCTCGATGGAAGTTAATGTCAACTATTCTGTTTTTGTTTTTGCGTTAATTAACATTGAAATCTGAACAATCGCATCAAATAGGCCTATTAGCTCAGTTGGTTAGAGCGTCGTGCTAATAACGCGAAGGTCGCAGGTTCGAGACCTGCATGGGCCAT
Organism: Rhodamnia rubescens; assembly: GCA_021437795.1. Taxonomy (NCBI): domain Eukaryota; kingdom Viridiplantae; phylum Streptophyta; class Magnoliopsida; order Myrtales; family Myrtaceae; genus Rhodamnia; species Rhodamnia rubescens. The sequence goes on along the minus strand of JAILYA010000002.1, from coordinate 3,923,446 downwards.
CCTCCTTTTTCGATATTTTTTATTGGCTCTATGTAATTCGAAGGTAAAATTTAATGGATATTAATTTATGATAAATTCATTATAAGTGTGTCGATTTTGATGGTCAAAAAATTAATTCGAATTAAATTTTTCCGTATCAATTTGGAGTTTTTTTAGGTATTAATTCGAAAATTTATTGTAAGATGCAAATATTCAAACAAGATAAATCTAAAAGTGACCATGAGATTATCTTCAATGGAAAATTTAGCAAGAGTACATAATTTTTTGAACCAGCACTATGTGTTAAAGATTTACATAGGGAGTAACCTTAGCCTTAAAATTTACAATTCAATGGACCTCTTTCATGTTCAAATCAATTTTTAGCCAGCATATGTTTTCTTCTTTTCATTTAAAAGATCAACTACCTAGCAACAATTCTTTTCTTTTCTTTTCTTTTTTCTTTTTAATTTATTTTTTATAGTCGATAACTTCACATGCCGGCCGACGCTTCGCAAGCCTCCGAATTACAATCCGGTGGGTTTCTTGCGCTCTTGGTTTTCAAGAAATCCATCGCCTCCTCTTTCTACTTTAGATACCCCCGCCTAGAAAATTTCTCATCTTCATCGCTGACCATCCGAGAAAAACCACTCCTTTCTCGAGAAAAACTTCCATGGGGAGGAAAGGGCTGTTCGATCTTGAGAAGCATTTCGCCTTCTATGGGGCGTACCACAGCAACCCAGTCAACATTCTGATCCACACCGTGTTCGTCTGGCCGATCTTCTTCACTTCCCTCGTTCTCCTCTACTTCACTCCCTCGATCTGTCAGCTCCTCAACGTTCAGCCCCAGTGTTTCTTGGCGAGCCATGGCCTGTTCTTGAACTTGGGCTTCTTTTTCGCTCTCCTGTACGCCGGGTTCTATGTGTGCATGGACATAAAGGCGGGATCTTTGGCTGCTTTGCTGTGTATGGTCTGTTGGGTTGGGTCCAGTTGGCTCGCTAGGCATCTTGGTTTCTCCCTGGCTTGGAAGGTGTCGCATTTCTTCTCTCGCTTTTGTTTTTCGTGATATATTTTTTATGTTTAACATACTTCGTACTTGCGTCTATCCGACATCATCTATAACTGTTTAGTGGGAGGGACTTGCATTAGATTTGGTTTGATCCTTCGGTTAGAGTTAGGTTGTCTTGTGTCAGCTTAGATTGTTTGTTCGATGATGGTATTCTGGATAAGTTGATGATTCTGGGATTGACGAGGAGGACTAGGGGTCCTAGTGGTCTGTAGTCCTGACTAATCGGACTTAAAAGCCAGCCCATCAATTCAACATCGGCCGTTCCAGAGAATGAAAATCGAATTTCTTTTAGGAGAACATCTTCTGTGCGGTTGATTTTTTAGTACATGGAGTGATCAAAGAACAGTCTCAGTGTGTGGATTAGAAGAATGACGTAAATTCGACTTTCAACAGCACTAAAGCACAAACACCCACCTATTTTCGAGCTCACGTTACTGTTTAGTGAGGTGTCCCGTATGAAGTGGAGTTCCTTGTCATGGAAGAGAATAAGCATTGAACAACTGGTGTTTTCTGTCCCTTGGGAGCCTTGAGATTCAAAAATTTGTAAATGGGCAGAGTTTGAGAGAATCACAAGGGAAAGAAACCGTTAGATCGTCACTCTTTGTTGATATTTGAATACTAAACATTAAAAGAACAAAAAAGACTTGGAGATAATTGTATTTCGATTGAGTTATTGTTATTTGTAATTGATATTCCTTAAAAATGAAAACAATTCTGACTCTAAACAACAAATTAGAACTCTGAAGTCACCATCTGGATGAACCATGGAATGGGTTGAAGATGCTAAGTAATCTCAATTTGAGGGTGTACTATGACTTGCTCCTGTCACAATGACTGGTGGATAGGTATCTCAAAAGCCAAAGTGGTGTTATTACTTTGAGATTTCCTGACTTGCTCAGGTAGCATAGAGTTGTAGTCCTGTAGATAGGTATCTCAAATGCCAGTTTTTTACTTTTTTTTTTTTGTTGTTGAGCCCAACCTGCACGAACTCATTTGCATGGATAGCCACACCAGTACTGTTTCGTGAGCCTCGGCAAGTGGGGTTCTGTGACCAACACTAAGTGTCGATTGTGTTAGTTTGAGAAGATGCACAACAAGATTATGGTGCACAGTGACCATGTTTCCTGAATGTCCTTATTTCGAACTACTCATCTTCTTTTCCCTGATATAAAAGGGAATAGAGCGTTTGCAGCATCTGGCGCTTGGTGGATCCTAGTTGTTCTGTCTGGTGGCTTCATTCCTTAAATATGAGATGTTGTCTTCATTGAAGCCACTCTTTAGGAGTGTGGTGTTTTGGTTCTACCGCACCTACATAAATTTAAGTAACTAGAATACATATTATAGCATGATTTTGGTGGTTGGGCTGGTAAGCTACTTATTTGACATTGTTTTGAGGAGACAACAGGATTTCTGGGGCATAATAAGAGAGATTGATGTGGAAGGGATTACTAAGCAGAAGCCATTTGGATATATTAAGAAAAAGTAACCGAAAAAGAGAAAGATATGCTTAAAAATAGGAGCTTGAATTTGGATTATGTGTGCAAACTTGTGCAGATATACCAAATTACCAATTAACTCAAAGCAACAGAAAGCTTTGGAAAAGGAAAAGATGAAGTTCTTAAATATCCATTGATCTCCGGGATCTAGGATGCTGTGCCTCCATGTGCTATGCAGACTCATCAATAGAAGCAGCAAAATTCTGGAGATACTCTCTTAAAAGAGTTCTTCTAAATCAAAACAAGATTGAAATAGCTCTGAATCTAAGAAGCTGCTCTAATCATGCTCCATAGAACTGCTTGTTAAACACGGTCAAAACAGAATAAATGGCCCAACTTCTCACTTACATCTGACAAGACATTAGTTAGTGGATAAATAGATACAACTTTGTCCCCTTATTTTTCTCATCAAAGCCATTGTAAGATTGTACTCCACGAAGTATGCCTATATAGCTTAGAAGCCTCAACTCTGTTTTATTAAACTTTTCCTTGCTCTTGTCATATTGCACATTTCAGTAAATGGCGTCAGCCAGCGTGACCATGACTCGTGCTTATTCTTCTCTTTATCTATCGGGAGGTATAATTGAGAGTAAATTTGAAAGGTTGAGCTTGGAAACCTGCCTCTTATACCTTTATATGCAGCAGCAAATTTGCCTAAAGTATGGTGGTTAATTAGTTGGCTATGAAGGGGGAAAATTGTCATTTAGAAGCAACGTTACGTCAAAACGTGACTGCGTCTCTTCCTCATTCTTTTTCATATTCATTCACAAGGTTTATCTCTCTTCAGGTCGTTCTTGCGGCTCAATTATTCTGCTGGACAGGGCAATTTCTCGGACATGGCATGTTTGAGGTCAGAATATCCTGCAAATTTGCAAACTTGTTCTGCTTTGTTGACTAATTATAACAGTTTACGTGTCACCTTCGCCAAAGAAAAGGCTTTCATTTCAATTGGATGACTTTGTTTCAGAAACGAGCGCCGGCTCTCTTGGACAACCTTGTACAGGCCTTTCTAATGGCTCCTTTCTTTGTTTTGCTTGAGGCAAGTCGTTGGGTCTTGCTCAGTTTCGAGCCTCTTTGTTTCCCTTTCAGAATGGCTTGAGTATATATTATCGAATTGCGGTTTTGCAGGTTCTTCAATCTGTCTTTGGATATGAGCCATACCCGGGGTTTCATGCTACCGTGCAAAAGAGGATTGACGCAGAAATCGCGGATTGGAAGGAAAAGAAGCAGAAGAAGATGTCCTAATTGCGATGGCCCTGTTCAAATGTTGTTTACTTGTGTGCAACACTGTAAGCGAGTCAGACTTCTGGACTTCTCCGAGAGTGTCAAATTAGTGATCGAATCTGTTGTAAATTATGTGTTGTCAACACTCTTCCCCTTATTTCACAACTCTCACTTTAATTATGACTCGATGCTACCGCGTATACCACCTTCCAAGGTCCTCTGATAAATGCCTTTACTTCTCCATGTGCTCTTTGGACAAATTAGTAAAAAAGATTTAAATTTATTGCACAATATTTTTTCTTTTTTTTTTTCGGTCAGTTGAGTTTTAAATCTTTTCCAATGATGCATTGGCCAGTCCACTTATCTTGCTGTGGACAATTTTGAATATTTTTTTATTTGTTATTTTTTTCCTTTTTTCTCTCTTTGTTTTTTTTAACCTTCCTACAGCTACTATGGTTGATGGGGCCTTCAGCCCCCGACCGACTTTTGCCCGGGTTGGGTGATGCCATTGCCACCTACGCCTGCGGTCATCTAGGCCCTAGTGAGGTGGCCGTGCCTCACGAAACCCACGCAAAGGGCGTCGTGGGGAGGCCAACCTTGCCGGCCACAGGCGAAGACGGATGGTCTCGCCTAGCCTTGGCAAGGTTCGGCAAGCGCTCGGGGCTGGGAAGCCCTTGTCGGCCATAGCAAGAAGAAAAATACTATTAAAAATTATTCATAGCAGTGCCGGCTCGTAAAATGGATTAAATTGGTATAATTATAAAAAGTTTAGAATTTAATTAATAAAAAAAATTAGAACTGAATTGGTATAATTATAATAAATTTAAGATTTTTTGTAATTCTCCTTTGCTTTTTTATCAGTATATCAAAGGGGAATGCTCCAGAAAGTGTCAAAAGCCATCTGAACTCAAGAATCTAAAGTTGGTTACTTCTATACATGTTTGCTTCTTTAAGCTTTACCCAACAATCTTCTTGTGGAATACGAGGGAAGTTGGCATGGTTAAATAGCCATCTGAATGTTTCCCTTTCTATATGCTGCAAATGACTCCACCGCTAAGATTGTCAACCCCCACAAAACTGTAACCTGGCTTAGGTTTCTCGACTCCCCCTGTCATTCATCGATCTTCTCGCGTTCAACACTGAATTCCACTGACCAACACTCGCGTGTATGCTCGAAAGCTGAACATAGTCACTGCTGTGATCCGGTTCCAACTGCAGCAGTTTGTTCCTCACCGTCTCCCCCAGTTCAATATTGCCGTGGATCCGGCAAGCACCCAACAGCGATCTCCACACTATGGCATTGCATCTTATGGGCATGCTCCTTATTAATTGATACGCCTCCTCCAGGAAACCAGCTCTTCCCAACATATCAACCATGCAACCATAGTGCCTTATAGTCGGTTCGATGTGGTAGTCTCTTCTCATGGACTCAAAGTGCCTTCTTCCCTCGTCGACCATCCCGCCATGACTACAAGCACAAAGAACACCCAAGAAAGTGACATCATCCGGCTGTTGTGATCCATCCTTTAACATCCTCGAGAAGAGCTTGAGAGCGTCTTTTGAGTGGCCATGCATTGCGAGTCCTAAAATCATGGTATTCCATGTTATTCTGTTTTTTGGGCTCGTATCTGCGAAAACCATATATGCTTCTCCGACTGCACCACACTTCGCATACATATCAATGCATGCATTACACACTGCAACAATATCACTAAGACCAGCATGATTGATGAGGTCATGGAGCCACCTCCCATAATCCAAGGCACCCACTCGAGAACAAGCCGAGAGCACCACAACAAGAGTGGCCTCATCGGGTCCTATGCCACTTTGTAGCATATTCGCGAACACGTCAAGGGCTTCTTCACACCGGCCGCAGGACACGTGGCAATCGAGTACGGTGTTCCATGCCACTAAGTTCCGCTCAGGCATTTCATCAAACAGTTGAATTGCAGCCTCGATGTCCTTGATCATTCCATACACGTGAACGAGGCTGTTCCTCACAAAACCATGCTTGTCCAAACCACACTTGACAGTACTACAGTGCAGCTGCTTGCTGAGAGGAACAGAACCCAGATGCCAACTGGCCTTGAGCACGAAAGAGAACGTGAAATTGTCGGCCACAACTCCCGCGTCCAGCATGCTCTTGTAGTACTCGAAGGCTCTCTCGTGCTGGCCCGAGTTGCCAAACCCCCTGATCATCGTGTTCCAGAGGAACCCATCAGGCTTTCCCGTGTTCTCGAAGATCTTGACTGCGTAACCCATGTCCCCGTGCTCGGAAACAGCACAGAAATTGATGATCTTGCCGATGACGAACAGGTTCTGGCTCTTGTTCTCGATCGAGCCGGTCCGGACAACGCGCGCGTGGATCTGCTTGATGTCTGAGAGGGTGGAGCATTTCTTGAAAAGGGCCGTGAAATATTGTAGCATCAGTGCTTCAGAAAAGCATGAAAAAAGATCAAATTTGATCCCCCGAATAGCTTAGAACTTCATAAATCAAGCTTGGCCATGGCCAAAGTAACCTGTTATTTTCCTTCTTTTTCACGCGAATCTTTTTAACCATTAGCTTGATTGTGATTTCTGAAATTATAATGGCCCGCGAACTCTAATTACAATTAGGCCGGACCATAGATCAAACTGGGCTACCGTCCGAGCCCACTTACTCAATAAAAATGAAAACTTTCTTTTAGAGGCAATTTTCTTGACATTTACTTTGTAAAGTAGGATTTGGCATATCTTCTTTTTCGATAATGCCATAAATGATCCATGAACTTTAATCCAAGTGTAATTTAATTCATAAATTTTTAATTTGATCGATATGGTAATTGAAATTCGCTAAAACGTGTAACGTCCCGAACTTTTTATTTAATCAATATGATCCCCGAAGTTTTAGAATTCAACTTAATCCCCGAATTATAGGAAGATGTTTAATGTAGTCATTCCATTCATTGAAATTCAAGGACGACTTTCAATATTTTTTTATAATTGAAGGACTAAGTTGAAAATGTTAAGTTCATGGATCATATTAAACAAATTGAAAGTTCATGGACTACATTACGCATTAGACAAAATTTCAGGGGACTATATAGGTCAAATTAAAAGTTAAGGATCACATTATATTGGGTCAAAGTTCAAAGATCATTTATGTCATTTTTTTTCATGTTATTTATGTTTTTTGAGATTTTTGTGGGCAACTAGATTGTGAAATTAATTTGTTTAATATGAAATTAATTTCATATTAAACAAATTGAAAGTTCATGGACTACATTACACATTAGACTAAATTTCGGGGACTATATAGGTCAAATTAAAAGTTCAAGGATCACATTATATTGGGTCAAAGTTCAAATATCATTTATGTCATTTTTTTTCATGTTATTTATGTTTTTTGAGATTTTTGTGGGCAACTAGATTGTGAAATTAATTTTATTATTCCATGTCTCTCTATGCTAAAATCGTAGAAATGTGTACTATACTTGTGGCAGGCTAGGCCATGCTTGCTTTCTCGTTCGGCAAGCCTAGGCGGTTAACAAGGTCGCACGCTCGTGCTTCTAACGGCCATTCGATGTTCAATTCCGGGTGGGGTTGAGGCCCTGTGGCCACGTCAAATATATACTAAGTAATATCGATATCGACACACAATATAACATAATATATTGACACGTCATTTCTTACAAAATAGAAAATTCAAATATTTTGACACATTATATATTAAATATTTATTTATTTGACAAATTATATATTAAATATTTATTTTTACATAAATGATAAATTATCATTTATATATAAAAATATCTTTTTTTTTTTTTTTTTTTTTAGGGATTCACGATTTTATATATATATATGTATATATTGATGGCTGAGTATAATAATTTTTTCTGTCATATGGTATATGACTTAAGTATATATATTTTTTATGTATTTATATTTTTTTATCCCTAATTTGTTAAATGCTTAAAATTGACTCCTTAAGTGTCGAAATGGCATGTCGGGATCTTTGACAACTTGTCGTTGGGGTGTCAGAGCGCCGATCACATGTCGAGTGTCGACATGTGCCCGACACGATATGTGGGCTCCGGAGAGTGTGCGTGCTTTCTAGAATACATATTCTTCGACTTAGAATAACAATATTAGTTCCAAATCGGGAGAAAAAAATTAAGGGCTAATACCACAAAAATCTTAAACTGGGTACACCTTTAACAAATTTAACCTAAAATAGTTTTTTGATCACCTGAAACCCCAAAACTTGTACACATTTAATAAATTTATCCCAAACTAGTACGAACATGACAAATTTACCTTTCGTTAGTATTTGTTAAATTTTATCATCAAATTGTTGAGTTCGATAACACGTGGCTATTGTCGGGTGTACACATTTGGATTTTTACTCTCTATTTATCACAAGCGTATCAATTTGCGATTTTTCGTGGTATTAATCTAATTTAACGAAAACTAATAAAGGGTAAATTTGTCACATGTATACCCATTTGAAAATTTTTTTGGTCCAAAAAATAAATTTAGGGTGAATTTATCACGGATGTACCGATTTTGGGTTTTTGGTGGTCAAAAAAATAGTTTGAGGTAAATTTGTCGCACTTATATCGTTTGAGATTTTTATGATCAAAAAAAATAATAATTTGGAGTAAATTTTTCATATGCGTATCGGTTTGAAGTTTTTCGTGATATTAACCTAAAAACTAATTATATGTAACTTTGACAATTACGTTATCAACTCGGGACGTTAAAAAGAAACCATGTTGCATATTCTATACGACTTAGCCCGTCGTAATTATTTTAAAATCCCTAATCGGTAGCTAATGTGGAAAAAAACAAAAGGATCACTGAATTTAAACTCTATGTTAGAAAAGGAAATGAAATTGCTGAAGAGAGATGGCAAGCATCATTGTGTTGGTAACCCTTCAATTGAACTAGTCAAATAGAGACAGAAAAATATGGGATAATTACACAGCACCACCTCGTACGTCCCTAATCAATGTTCTGCTCAAAAGGCAGTTGCCAACGTGCTCTTAATCCCCTGAAAACGAATGGAAGAATTACCACAAAAAAAAAAAATTCCTCAATTTATTGTAATTGTGTAAAGTGAAAATTTCAAATAAGGACTTGAAATACCCTTATTTTCTCAAATAAAGACCTAAAGTGAATTTCGTTTTAAATGAGGGTCTAAAGTGCCTTATTTATTTCAAAAAAATGGCATGACTAAGCACATTTTTGTCATTTCCTTTTTTTTCCTTTTTTTCCCATTTTTATATTTTTCCTTTGTTATGTAAGAAGGGCACTGTTCATCATCTCGAGACAATCCAAATGCGAGGGCCGGTCTTGCCTATGGTCGACGAGGTGTCCTCGCGGCCATTAAGGATGGACTCGCCTCGGGACGGGCGAGGCCAATAAAGATAATTTCAACAGCTTACGTTGTCAAGTCTCTAGGGAAGTGCTCGACAATCCCAAGGGGCCACATTTTGTCGAGAACACTAGAATAAAATCGGTAATCACCACCGCCGACGATGAGGATGACGAGCCCGGAGTCTCGCAGTGGGTCATCACCGCTAGCCTAGGAGGCCGCTAGTCCCTGGTCGTGGCTACGCTAGGGTCGTGTGACCTCGGCGAGCCCGGGTGATGAATAGAACTAGAGGGGCAATGCGACCGTCACCAAGCATCGACCGGCAACGAGAAGCCTTATCAACAAACGGGTGCCACAAGCGAAGGAAAAAATTTCATAGAAAAGAGACACAGAGTTGTCTTTGTAAAAGAGATGATGAACAGTGCCCTGGATCAAGACGATGAACGGTAGAGAGGGTAAGCAAGTGATGGTCTAAGCAAAACAAAGGGAAAAAAAAAATAAAAATGGTAAAAAGGAAAATAAAAAAAAAACAAAAAATGCCCTTAGTGAGGCCTTTTTTTTAAACAAAGAGAAGATTTTAGGTCCTTGTTTGAAACAATGTCCAGTTCAATGCTCTTATTTATGTTAATTCAGTCCAATTCAAATTAATTTTGTCCGTCATCACCGACATGAATTTTTTATATAATATTTCAATAATTTTTGGCGATTTTTATAACTTTTTTTCTTTTTTCTCCATTTTCTTTTCTTTAGTTTTTCTATTTTTCGACGGACAAAATTAACCGTAATGGACTGAATTAGCACAAATGTAAAATATTTAGGACTGAATTGGCCAAAAAAAAAATTAAGAACCGAATCGGCACAATTGTAATAAATTTAGGACCTTTTTTTTTGGCTGATTCTCCCAAAAACGAATCAAAGAAGGTCAAAATTCAAAAGGGGCTTCACAAATTTGACTGAAGAATCTGTATTAGTTAAACACAAGATTAGGTGTGAATGAGATTTGTTTGTTCCTGGGTCATAGGTCTCTAGGGCATATGATCTTACCTAATGAAACCTGTTATTCGTGCACTATCATTTTCTCCAGAAACTGGTGGAGGGAAGGGAATATATGTCCATCCACTCAAACGTAAGCCCTGTGGATACTAGGTCAAACGCATTGGTTCTTTTGTTTTATCAGCAATTGTGCAGGGGTTCCGAGCCACTAAGATCGGCTGGGATTGGAGCAAGATCTGACAAATTGCAGCCGTGACGTCAATGTGACGAGTGAGTGATTAGGTGAGCTGAATGGTCAAAGTGATGAGATTTTTGGATGATTCAATGAATTGGTTGCATGTGAAACACACATTTACATTTTTAATGCATAAAAATATCTATAATAATTAAGAGTTGATTTCTTTAAAGATTTTTAAGAAATGAAATTAACATTTAAAAAAAAAATACTTGATGCGATCCCGATGGGAAGTTCCTCTCCTGAAATCGAAAATCGAAAATCGAAAATCGAACCGACAATTGTCGATTTCAATGTCATCGGGAACCGGACTAGTGCCCTCGGGGATCGAGCGGTTCTCGGCCCAATTGATTCCTTTTGCTCAACCCTGTGTAGGAGGGCAGCATGTGAATGGAGGGAAGAGGCATAGAATAGTGAACAATGCTGTGATAGCAAACAAAACATTTCTATTCTCAGTTATGAACCGGTGGACCAATGGACTCACCATCCTCATAAACTAGGTAATATCTGACCAATGCCTACAGGCCATTTGAGCCAATCGAGAGAGAGAGAGAGAGAGTTTAGTTATGGCGGCTAAAGAATTATGCCTAGTTATCCGCTAAAGTTGAAGATGGTGTGCGAGACTCATTCACTAAACCAAAGTGTGAAAGATGGTGAATAGATAAGTTCAGTTTGGTTGTTGGATCTGACTCTAATCAGGTTCGTCTTTTTAATTCAACTCTCAACAGATGCCGGGTCCGTCGAGTAGCCCAAAAAGTGATTTTGAATTATTGCCCCCGCTACATGATGAATGTAAATCCGCAATCTGTTGGGTTTTTTGTTCCCCCTAGATACCAAAATAAGCCGTATCAAATGGATCTCAAAGGGGATGAAAAAGGTAATAAATCATCGATAAAAGAAAAAAAAATGGTAAGCCCACAAGAAAAGGCGAGCGACGCACTTTTTTCCCCACGCCCTCTATCAAATTGAATGAGAAGGATAAAGTTTGAATCATGCAAGGTTCTCTAGTTGGATATAATTGAGTTACTTTAGGGGCTAATGTATCCTAGAGGTAGTAGCAAAACCAAAGAGTTAATGGGTTTGGTTTGCATAATTAGTTGGAGAAAGATGCTCCAACCCCAACTAGTTGGTTGCAACTATTCCCAACAGAAGGTTTGTAATCTATTGTAGAGACTTGTGCAAACCCTGGCAATCATCTTTGCAAGAACAAGTCTTTGAGTGTTTGGTTGAAAGATCTGGTTCTACTCGTCACAAATTTAGATATACATATTTTGGAAACAACATTACGGTGTGACAACTTATATGACGATCCCGATACCGACACCGATTTTTTTTTCCGGGCAAGACCGTAACAGTGGCATGTTTCTTGCCAATAATTAATGAGCTACCTCGCTCCGATAGATATTTATGTATCGGAATTCCTCACGAAATCGACGACGCCATGCCTCTCGATTCGAAGCTAAGTTGGGCAAATGGTGAAGGAGTGAAACAAAACCAAGCAACTAAACTACTTGCAACTTCTGGAGCCACGAACATGTCTGTCATCTCCCCCATTACATCCTCAGCATCATCAGATCAAACCTCCGAGAGATTTGACCAGAACATTCACTACCAATTCATTCCTGAGTCAACTCAACCCTAAAAAAAAAAATGCCGCAATTTGTCAACCGCAGAAGAGAAAAAGAATTAAGAGCGAGATCAAAAGCAGCCACGTACTAAGAATTTAATTTTTTTAAAAAAATATTAAAATAAATTAATTTTTTCCACTTTGGGTAGGGCCTATCTCAAAGTTAGGCAAGTTCATGAAATATCGAATCATGAGAACTTGATCAAATAAAAAGAAAGAAATCGGAAGATATTGACTCTTTTTTACTTTTTTCGAATTCAAAGGAGTTGACACTCTGCCTAAATCGGGCTCCCATGGCCAATCAGCGCTTGCCACGTAGCTATCCCTATCGTACCCCACATGTCGCGTTAGACGAAGCAAGGTGGAGAGCTCGCCAGCTCAGAGCCTCTCGAGCCCACGGATTTAACCCTAAGCATGTTTGGTTCAAAGATTTGGAAGGGTTTTGGGCTACAAAAGCCCCTTACCAAATACAAATAGCTTTGGTTCGTTTTTGCTCAACTTTGAGAAAACGTAATTGTATTTCCAAATGTCCATAAAAACCTTTAGCCCAAAATAGCTTCGTAGATTCCCAGAATGCAACTATAATTTTTTTTTATTTTTTTATTCTTCTTATTTTCTTTTTCTTTTTCTTTTCTCGTTCTCCCTCCTCCTTCATCCTCCTTCCTCCACTTGCTTCCTCCTTCCTCTGCTTGTTACTCCTTCCTCCGTTGACCGCGGACCTCGGTGACAGCGGTTGCCGACAATTGACCATGACACGCGGGCCGGCGAGCACGAGGCTTGGCGATGAGAGCCTTGGCATCGCTTAGATCCGGCTCGGCCTTGAGCAAGCGAGGCGAGCCTTGGCGTCGGCGGCCTTGAGGGAGACCAAGCCTTGACGGATTTGGCTCGGCCTCTAGTGAGCGAGGCCGGCCTCGCCGATCCGGCGAGGCTTGGCCTCGGCTTATGCGACCGCCGTCGTGGCCGACAACAGGCGAATAAGAAATTAATGAAGGAAGAAGGAAAAAAAAGAGAAAAAAAAATTAGAAAAAGTAATTAAAAATAACAAAATTAAAAAATCAAATAATTTACCAAGTATTTTTTACGAAACGTCATTTACATCAAATATTCTTGTCAATGTATTTTTAAAACATATTTTACCAAATATTATTTGTATTTTGAAATTTTTTTTTATCCAAAGATATTTGTATTTTTGCAAGGATATTTTCCCAAAGTCAACTCTCTCGGGTTTGATTTAAACCTAATCACCCGAGCTGGGGCCACGTGGCTTCCGCCAGGCTGGGCTGCGATTGATGCGGCGCGGCAGCAACTGTCAATTTTACGGGCGGTGACATGGCGGATGCGGACGTTGACCGTGGGGGGCTGAGGCGCGTAGGCTCCGGGCGGGTCAGATTCGGGGGATTACCGAGAGGCCTGGAATTCCTCCAGATGGGGCGGGGGCGACACGTGTGCGGCGGCGATTGGAGGGGTTTCCCTGAAAGGGAAAGGCCATCTTCGTCATTCTATCATTAAAAATGGCAAACGACGCTCATATGGGATTCACTATAATAGTTAGTAGATAATGTAGATATAGATGCCTAGATTAGCAAAGCCGATTTCATTGGACTCTCTTGCTTTCTTGACGTACATTTGAGGAAACCCACGTTTTTCATATTAACGTTTAGGAAAATCAATGGTTCTAACTTGATCTTCTTTTTTTTTTTTGGCCATTTTGGACTTTTTTTTTATAGAAAAAATAAAACAAATAGTCCTTGAATTTTGACCCGATGTCTTTGTATGATCCACAAGCTTTCGTCCAATATGCAATGTCGTTCCTGGACTTTTAATTTATTTAGTGTGATTCTTAGATTTTGGTACGTGTTCAATGTAGTCCTTAACCTATATGGAAATGTAATGTTTTTTTTCTTCCATTAATTCAAGTCCGGGACAACATTAAACATTTTGATATAGTTCATAAACTAAATTGAACATGTAACGAAAGTCCAAGTGATCACGTTGAACAAATTAAAAATTGAGGTACTACGCTATATATTAAGTCAAAGTTCGAGAGACCATTTGAGATATAATTCCTTTTTCGTAAAAACGCCAAAGATACCAAATAATTTATTGGCACTTGCGTGATTTGGTAAAATATTACATTACATTAAGGCTCCATTTGTTTCGCGAAAACCGAGCGATTTAGGAAACGTTTTCTGAAAGTTATCGCACGTGTCGCTTGAAATAATTAGTCAATGAAAAATATTATCGTCACGGACAATAATTTATGTCTAAGTATTTGCGTAGACGATGAAAATATTTTTCGTTCGCTTGTTTTTTAAACGGGATCTTGCACGTCTCAAATGCTACTTGACATTTGATATCAGATGTCAAGTAGGATTATCTGGTGATTACGAAACATCTTCCCCCGCCCCTTATCCTTGATGCGTAAGTACGCGTCATTAACAACAATACGAACCTTCTTGGAGATGCTACTTGGCGCATGTCATAGCAAGATTTAGGGCTTTTCTTGATGCTTGATCTTGATAAGCTCCGTTTGTTTCGAGAAAAATGAATAATTTGTGAAACATATTCCAAAACTTGGTCGCTTGTTTTGCTTGAAACAATTAGTTAATAACTTTATGTCTAAATAATTTTATGGACAATGAAAGTATTTTTTTATTCATTCGTTCCTATAAGCAATACAAACGATTGTTTTTAGGAAACTGTTTTCCGAACCCGTTCATTTTTTGCGAAACAATTGGAGCCTAATTATATCTTTTAAACATTTGCATTAATCGTGAAATCTTATCCTTCCATGCTAATCTAGAAGAAGGGTGTGCAAACCGCAGACCTAATTGCTGCTTCTTTTCAGCCAATTACCATTAAACCATTTGATTTTTTTCTTTTCTTATCATGGGTGCTAGAAATGGAAACAGGGTGCGGCTGTTTCACGAAAAACTCAAGATTTTGAAAACGTTTTTCAAAAATAATCACTTGTATCGCTTAAAAAAATAAACGAATGAGAAATATTTTCATCATCCACGAAAGTATTTAGACATAAATTATTGTTGGTGGTAAGAATATTTTTCGTTGACTAATTTTTCTAAGCGATATAACTAATAATTTTTAGGAGGACATTTTTCAAATTTTAAGTTTTCTACGAAACAAACGCTCCCCTAGCAATATAGAAGTAGGAGGTTGTGAAAAAAGAGGATATATATATATATTGTGATGACCATGCAACATGCAATCTCAAACTAATAGCAAGAGAGTCATTTGATTTCCATTTATTAGCAAATCCAACTGCAACCTTATCACTTCCGAAAAGTCCTAAATGCTCTTGATAAGGTTTGGCTAAGGTAGGCACACGAGGCTCCATTGCTTGCTCAATCCAAGTAAGATTGAGGTTGCATCCATGGGTTCATTGCACCTATTGACGCCCTCTTCCCTTTTTTTTTTTGTCTCCTTCTCTTTTGTTCCTTTGGATTGATCGAATGTGAGATGCATGCGCCATTTCTAAGCTTATAATTCATCCTCGAATTTTACCTTACTTTCAAAAGTCACCGTGTTATTGTCAACTGTGATCGGTGGAACGTAATCTCAGCCTCCAATTCAAGATACCGATGCCGACAACGGAACAATTCGGCACTAATTAATCCAACGTTCATTCAATTTACATGCATGAAGGTTATCAAGACCGAGCATTTTTAATATGGGAAATAACCGTGGCGACATTATTTTTTACCGACATGTCGAGGTCATCTCATAGTTATTGTCATCATTACTATCGAAGGGCTAGGACGAAATAGAAGATGCATGTACATGTAACTGCAATACTTATAGCATCCACATAATTTTGCTTCGAATTTACTACTGCGGATTTAAAATGAGAAAAAAGGACAAATTGGCTAAAAATTGGGTATAATTATTTTCCAGCCTTCTCTAATTGAATATTTGGGAAAATTTCAAATAAGAGTATGGAGTGCTTTTACTTTTTTAAATAAGGGCGTTTAAGTGATTTTATTGTTTCCAAGAAGGTATGGTGAATGACATTTTCGTCCATTTGCTTTTTTGGGATTTTTTTTCTTTTCCTTTTTTTCTTTTTTTTGTTTTTTCTCTTTCTTTTCTTCTTCCCTCTCCACCATCGCTAGCGTCGGGCTGACTCTCTCCAGTTGCCAATGAGGGCAACCCTCGCTCTCGACCACCCCAACAAGGGCCGACCCCGCCCAACGCCGACGAGGGCGACGTTTGCTATCTAGGACCGTTATAGTTACGGTGCCATTCAATGGGCTTGCCTCGGTGAGGGCCGCCTTCCCTGAGCGTGAGGCCGGCAATGGTCAAGGGAGGGGAAAAAAGGAAAGGAAAAGGGAAAAAAATTATTTAAAAAAAAAGGCAAAAATGTAAAAGACAACAATGCCCTTTGATCAAAATTTCTGTGAGGTGGTTTGAGCAATTCAGATTCTTATTGAAAATAAGATCTATGTCATCTTCTTATTTAAATTTTTTTCCTGAATATTTTTATTGAAAGTGACTTGACCACAAGAGCCGACGGACCTCTCAAAATCTTTTTCCTGCTGAAGAAAGCGCCAAGCTGAACCTACTGCTTGACATTGCCTTCATCTGTCTCCTACAGTTCTTGTCAATGGTGATGGCATGAAAGCTTCCATGCCTCCGTCGGTTTTCCAAAACCAATTCCAGTACCAATTTTCATCTTTATTTTTCCATTTTCCATGCTTCTAGCTTTCCACGTGAAATGTGCAAGAACTCATGTCGAGTGTCGAAATTGGGTGAGCGATTTTAAGGTCGATCCAGGAACCCTGGAACCTATCTCGTCGGAACGATTTTCTAATTTTTGAAACCTAAAACCTCGCTCCGAAACCCTGGAATTTATTTCGTCACAAATTCTAGGATTGGTTCAAGGGTCTACCGAGATTTCAACCGTATTCTTAATTGAAGGATTGCATTAAATCGTCACTAATCACAATTTATTGTTCTGATCCATTGACTACAACTCATATTTAGACACATGAAAAGTATGAAATATTAATAAAGTAAAAGTTTCAAGTCATGGATATCGCTGAAATGAAAGCTTCAAACTAGTAATACCTCGATTACTTATCATCGAACGTCATAAAATATCGCAAAATCACACAAAAATATAGAACAACAAAAAAAGAAAGCTCAAAGACTTGTTTCTAGTCAAAATCGATTCTTCAATTTTTAAAATCTAAAACATCCGCGGCGCATCCTTTACCCCTGGTCGGAATCTGAAGAGGCTTTCTTTAAAGTCTTCCGTTGCATTCACACACGGCTTGTAAGGGCTACCAAGAAAGGGGAGAGTTTGTTCTGCGAATAACCCTTCTTTGGCACCAGATTCATTGCTCGTTTTTTCCTTGATAACGAGACTTTCGTTCGAATACGAGCGAAAGAAAATGCAGCCGAGCAACGGCTTGGGTTGGGATGATCTACCGAACCGAATCGAACTGAACTATGTTCATAAGAAATTCTCACGTGCTGCGGTGACCCCCTGATACTTCTTGTTCTTGATGGTGAGATGAACAGTATCGTTCGCATGAAATCAACTGATGGGCTATCTCCATCTCCACTGGCCATACTGAGAAATGATGAATCGGTTGTTGTCAAAACTCAAAAGCCCCCGCTCGTGACATGGAGGTGCGAGTTGTCTTCAAGTCAAACAGTAGAAGATTAGGATTAGTACCAAAAAGCAACCCAGAAGAGAGAGCGAGAGAGAGAGGGGGCAGAAATAACCTACCAAAGCCAAGATACGAGCTGCCTTACGTTCCACGTCTCTCTCTCTCTCTCTCTCTCTCTCTCTCTCTCTCCGGAGAGCAGTATTTACGGGCCTCTGTTCCTGCCAAATGCGTTTTTTTCCCCTTGACATCTTCCCTTTGAAAATTGCAGCTTTCGAGTTCAAATCGCCTCTCTTCTTTTTGTCAAGTTTTTATCTTCATCTGTCCCCAGCTTTTCTCCTCCCATTAACTTTTCCCATAGCTTTTCGTTACAAGCTTTTCTCTCAAATATCTCTCTATTCACTGTATCTCAAATCCCCTGTTCTCTCTCTCTTTCTCTCTCTCTGTGTGCTTGGCTGATATATAGACAGCATGTCGTGAGTGGTTTTAGCACCTACCCTTTAGAAGTTTTGGCGTCCTAAGGATTTTTCAGGTGCTCAATTCTGGGCTCTTCGATTCTTGAAGAATTTAAATCTCTTTTATTTTTTTTTCTGTTTCTCTGTGGGGGCGATTAGCAGTTTCAAGAAATGGAGAACATGGCCGGGCTTGGGAAGGAAGATGATCAAATAGAGTTGCCGCCCGGGTTCAGGTTCCACCCGACTGATGAAGAGCTCATCACCCATTACCTGCAGAAGAAGGTGACGGAAGCTGGGTTCACCGCTAAAGCTATCGGAGAAGTGGATTTGAACAAGTCTGAGCCCTGGGAATTGCCTTGTAAGCATCATGAAATCGCCCCGTTTCACCTCTCTGTTCACGACCGATTCATTCTGAAATTAGATTAACAGGCGTGATTGCTTTTGTTTGAGTGTAGGGAAGGCGAAAATGGGGGAGAAGGGAGTGGTATTTCTTCTGTGTGAGGGATAGAAAATACCCGACTGGTTTGAGGACCAACAGAGCCACAGAAGCTGGTTATTGGAAGGCTACCGGGAAAGACAAAGAGATTTACAGGGGCAAATCTCTGGTCGGTATGAAGAAGACCTTGGTTTTCTACGGAGGGAGAGCTCCAAAGGGCGAGAAGACGAATTGGGTCATGCATGAATACAGATTAGATGGAAAACTCTCTCTGAATTATCTCCCCAAGACTTCGAAGGTAATGAATGGCTAGCGCCGTGGTTTTTCTCTTGTTTTCTTTGCTCCTCCCCTGTTTTTTCCGTCTTCTCTCCCGTGATAATTAAAAGCGCAGAGATTTATTGTTCTGGTTCTCTGTGTTGCAGAACGAATGGGTCATTTGCAGGGTCTTCCAAAAGAGCTCTGGTGGGAAGAAAATCCATATCTCGGGCCTCGTGAGGACGGGGTCTCTCGAGAACGAAATGAGTTCCGGCTTGCCGCCATTAACGGATTCTTCTCCGCACGAATCGAAGCCAAAATCCAACCCCGGACCGGCTTACGTGCCCTGCTTCTCCAGCCCGACGGAATTCGAAAAGAACAAGGAAAACATGAACGGTTACTTCAACAATCCTCTGTTCCCCATTTCTTCGAATCCCGCAAATCCCATCCCCAAAGTGTCACTCCTGAGCGCGTTGTACCCTGCTCAAGCCATCCCCGTGCCCACAAACCTGCAGTACCCGGGCCCTGTTTTCATGCCGGAGCATTCAGTCCTCAGGGCTTTCCTCGGGAGCAACGGGCTGAACGCGAGGCAGAGCATGAGAACAGAGAGGGGAGCGATCGGCGTCTCTCGAGACGCGGTGCTCGCCGACGATACGAACGCGGAAATCTCTTCCGCTGTACAGAGTTTCGAAATGGGGAGGAGGCAGTTCGAGGACCAACAAGCTCCATCAACCTCAGCTGGACCGCTGGACGTGGACCTCCTCTGGAACTATTCGAGCTAGAAAAAAAAAATGAAAAATCTCATGTTGTTCCTAAGCAAGATACAGACTGGTCATTAGGGGCAGAGGCTCGGGGTCATTTGTTGCTGTCATAAAAAAGATTATGGGTGAGTTGTGGGCCTGTGTATAGATTTTCTAAATCCCAAGGAGTGATTGAAAAGAAAGTGAAGCATGTTCTGTATGATGTCTTTATGCATTTGTAAGGAGATTTTAGTGCAATTTTCTGATAGCCCTCTTGGAATATTTTATCAAGTGTAATGTTCTGTTAGCAGCGTTAGCAATAGCATCACAAGTTGGCGATTTGCTCGAGTACAAAACATGTGACATACGTGAAGATTATGTAGGTGGCTGAGGCTAACGGATCTTCATTCTTTATTGGATTTTCTGAGCAGCAGAGCATTTCCATGGCAGCCCCAGGTGGTTCCCCAGTTCTTACATCACTGAGGAAAACGAGCTGCATTCTCGTACAGTGGGATAAAAAAACATGGCTTTGCTCATTCTATGTTGTTGTCCTTGTGGGGACTGAAGTGAGTAGGCCACACATCATGGACAACCTTCCCCAACCCCCCACCACTCTCTCTCTCTCTCTCTCTCTCTCCCTGCGCCCCCACACATGCACGCGGTTTGAATGTGAGTTGTGTCGATTGAAACTGCCGCATGTGACCCGCCTTCTTGCAATAGCGGCATATGATCGCAAACATGTCTCGTTGGCCTGATGCACCGGCAGAGCTTTCAGATTGAAGATTTTGACCATAAGGACGATATCTTGAAGCATGTTCAGCTGCTAGAACCTGATAAGCATCTAACGAGTAGTTGATCGACCTGAGACTCTTGAAGAATCTTTTCCATTTTTGGCTATGTACGGGAAGATAAAAATAAAATGACGACATGGAGGAAATAACAATGTAAAAAACAGGGCAAGGATCATCCCTGCACTCACCCCGTTTTTATGGAGTGGTGACTCTTGATAAAGTTGATCCATAATTTTATGCCATCTTGTAATTAATGTGACCAGGTGATCCGAAGAAGTTTGCTGAATATTCAGCATTCCATTTAAATGCAAGAAATCGCGTATTAATGCAGTAACGGCATTCAAAATAATCTTAAAAGTCACGCCGGTCATTACACCGCGGTGAATTGGCAAGATTCGCTGCCAAAAACAAAGTTCAGTTAGGAATCTCATCGAGGATGATAATTCTGGCAGGATATCAAAATACTAGTAAAAATTTCAAGAAGTGACAATGTCATCATTCAAATTTAATGGGTTTGCTTGAGTACTCAAGCATTTGATCTAAATACAAGAAATCTCGTGTTCAAGCAGTAACAACATTCAAAATAATCTTAAGAGTCACTCGGTTACTACATGTAGTGGGTCGGCAAGATTCGTTGCCGAAAACAGAGTTTGGTGAGGAACCCCATTGGGGATGAAAATTCGGACATGATATCAAAATACCGGTAAAATTTTCAAGAAATGGCGTTGCCATAAATCAAATTTAATGGGGTTTTGCAGAGTGCTCAAGCATTCGATCCAAATACAAGAAATATCGTATTAAAGCAATAACAACACTCGAATAATCTTAAGAATCATACCAATCATGGTGGGTTGGGCGAAATTCGATGCCCAAAACGAGGGTTCGGTTAGGAACCTCATCGAGGATGAAAATTCGAACACTATATCGAAATACCAGTAAAATCTTCAAGAAGTGGCGTTGCCATCAATCAAACTTAATGGGGTTTTCTCGAGGTGCTCAAGCATTCGATCCAAATACAAGAAATCTCGTATTAAAGCAACAAGTAACACTCAAAATAATCTTATGAGTTACGCCAATCACCTGTACGCAAGTGGGTTGGCGAGATTCTCTACCAAAAACAGGGGTTCAATTAGAAACCTCATCTAAGAAAAATTCGGACACGATATCGAAATACCGGTGAAAATTTCAAGAAGTGGCATTGCCATCAATCAAATTTAATGGGGTTTTCCTGAGTGCTCAAGCATTCGATCCAAATACAATAAATCTCGTATTAAAGAAGTAACGACACTCAAAATAATCTTAAGAGTCACACCAATCACTGCACGCGGTGGGTTGGCGAGATTCGCTGCCCAAAATAGGGTTCGAGTTAGGAACCTCATCGATGATGAAAATTTGGACACGATATCGAAATACCGGTAAAATTTTCAAGAAGTGACGTTGCCATCAATCAAATTTAATGGGGTTTAGTTGAGTGCTCAAGCATTTGATCAAAATACAAGAAATCTCGTATCAAAGCAAAAGAGCGATACTCAAAATAACCTCAACAATAACGCCGGTCACTACACGTGGTGGGTTGGCTAGATTATTCGCTCAAAACACGGTTCGGTTAGAAACCTTATCGAGGATGAAAATTCGGACACGATATTGAAACACCGATAAAATTTTCAAGAAGTGGCGTTTCCATCAATCAAATTTAATGGGGTTTTGTTGAGTGCTTAAGCATTCGATCCAAATACAAGAAATCTCGCAATAAAGTAGTAACGACACTCAAAACAATCTTAAGAGTCACGCAATCACTACAAGCGGTGGGTCGGCGAGATTCGTTGCCAAAAATAGGGTTACGTTAGGAACCTTATATCGAAATACCGGTAAAATTTTCAAGAAGTGCTGATGCCATCAATCAAATTTAATGGGGTTTTGATGAGTACTTAATCATTCGATCCAAATACAAAAAATCTCGTATTAAAGCGGTCATGGCACTCAAAATAATATTAAGAGCTACTTCAATCCCTACACGTAGCAAGTCAGCCGAATTCACTGCAAAAACAGGGTTCGGTTAGGAACCCTATCAAGGATGAAAATTCGAACACGTTATCGAAAGTACCAGTAAAATTTTCAAAAAGTGGACCACCCCACAAACAATTATTAATTAATTATTTTTTTGTGGCCCAAAATAGGCGGTTAATCTCAATGTCCTGTTCGAAAAAAAATCTCAGAATGCACCTAATTTTGTCTTAATATACATATTATTCTTAATCACAACATGTAAAGCATGATTAACCCATTAAGTAAACCAATCTCCTGTTTAGATTAATCACATTATTCCCCCGAATCCCTCCCCGTTAGAGAGAGCACTCCATTCTCATTCCTTCGCATGATCCCCCACGTTCAGTTATCAAGCTGTAATGCATGATGATGTAAGTCCACGACAACATACATTCTATATGCCTCAAATTTCAAATTTCGTTATTAACATGTTGTGTACCACGTGGGTTTTCCATTTCGAACACATGAAGAACAAGCACCCTCAGCTGAATTGGCGACCAGTTCGTGTCCTGCACGACATGATCCTCAGCTAGAATCGAAGTGGGAGACTTCTTCTTCTTGCCACCTTTGCGAGATGCGTTGGGAATCGAAATCGAGATTAGTGTGAGAATTTTCGAGCTCCGTTTGTTTCAAGTAAACAATAAATAAATTTTTTTTTAAATGAACACTTATATCGCTCATAAAAGTAAATGAATGGAAATTATTTTCAAAATTCACGAAAAAAATTTGAGCGTAAATTGCCATAGTGGATAATATGAATATTTTATATTAACTAATTATTTTAAATGATCATTTTCAGAGAAATATTTTTTAAATTATTTATTTTTCGCGAAATGAAAATCAGTTTAAAATGTCCGCTAATCAAGATTTGTGGGTGCCTATTTTCGTCTTTGTTGTTCGCCAAACCAAGAACTTAGTTTAAGGCGAGCTAGGCAGATCACCATGCCTAATGATCTTTCGTCACCTTCCTATGTGCTCTCTCCTTCTAGCTAGGGGAGGAATCCTCCATCTTAAACCTCCTGACCGACGGTACAATGGAGTTCTAGTAATGAGAAATGATTATATTCATTGTGAGATTAATAATATGTTCTGGATTCATGACAAACGCAAAGACTAAGGGGTTATCGGCCGGACTTAAAAAATATTTGCGACATTTAAAAACAAATTCGTGGCAAATTTAGCGACGAAAACAATCGTGGCTAATTTAGCGATGAAAAAACAAATTCCGGCTACTTTAGCGGCGAAAAACTAATTCGTGGCTAATTTTAGCGACTTAAAAAACAATCATGGCTAATTTAGCGACCAAAAACAAAAAACAAATTCAAGGGCTACTTTAGCGGCGAAAAACTAATTCGTGGCTAATTTAGCGACGAAAAAACTAATTCGTGGCCAATTTAGCGATTTAAAGGATAATTCATCGCTAATTTGAATATTTTTTTATTCATATTCAATTAGCGACGAATAATTTTTTTCGCCGCTCATTTAGCTTAAATTAAAAATTAATTTGTGGCTAATTTAGCAACGAAAAATAATTCGGTCGCTAATTTGAATATTTCTTTTTATTTTTATTCATATTCAAAATGACGAATATTTGTTTGCCAGCTAAATTAGCCACAATAAATTTGTTCGTCGCTAATTTAGCAACGAAGACGATTTTTCGAGCTAATTTAGCGACAATTACTTTGTCCTTTGCTAAATTAACGACAAACACTTTTTTTTGTTGCTAATTTAGTGACCAAATAGTTTATTCATCGCTATTATTTTTTATTTTTATTCATATTTTATTAGCTACTAATTTTGCTTTCGCTGCTAAATTAGCTAACAAAAAAAATGAATTCATCACTAATTTGAATATTTTCTTTTTAATTTTTATTCATATTCTATTTTCATATATTTTCAATTTCTTAATTTATTAAATTTTATTTGTTCTATTTATTTTTAAATATTTTCTTTCTATTCTTATTTTTGAAAAAATAGAATTGAAAATAATTCGAATTTGGAATTCTATCTTATTGAAAATTTCGTTACTAAATAAGCAACGAAAAATGGAAACAAATCTGGCTTCTAAAATTAGCAACGAATTCTATCCTATGTAATTCAAAAGAATTCACTAAATTGACTTAAACAATCTTCGTCTAAAAAAGATCTCATCCTTGCCTAAAAAAGATCTCATTCGCTAATAGGATTATCCATGCTCCATCTCACCAAAAATAATAAATAGCATCACTCTGAATCGCATCAGTAGTAGATGTCACACCCAAAGCTTCTTGAAATGTATCGCCACGACTATCACATAGAAATAGAAATAAAGTACAAGTACTATCTTATTATACAAAGAACATAGAAATCGATCAAGATAATTGAAAATAGAGAATGATTTGTAATTAGGATCAATAGCAAGAATGTAATTAAGAATGATTTGTAATTGAGAGCAAAGTCAGTAAATTGTTTCAACCCATTACGAAACTCATCTGGTCAATCCTCGACATTCAAATAAATTCTTATTATATATCCAAGCCCTATCTTTTTGCATTGTGCCCGGATAAGAATTAAAGATTTATAAAATATTAAAAATATCATATCTACTATTTAATACTCTTAATTAAGACCATAAAATTCTAAAAATTAAAGTCTGTATGTGACAAGACAATTACTTTGAAATTGAAAAAAATAATCATGACAAAAACACTTACCCAAGTATTTGCTTGAATTATTTATAGTAGACCGTGGTTAATCCGATGAGAATTGCAAATTTCGTCGTTAATTGTATAAATTAATGAAGAAAAGATGTTGATGGACTTTAGTGAGAAAAAACATATGTAATTTAGCGACGAAAAATAATTTTCGTCGCAAAATTTGGGATGAATTTTCCGACGAAATGGATTTTGGACTCTAATTTAGCGATGAACTATTTTTTCGTCGCTAAATCACAAAATTTGGTTTACCGACGAATCACTTTTTTGTCACAATAAATTAGCGACGAAAATGTTATTCGTGGCTAATTTAGCGACGAAAATGATATTCGTCGCTAATTTAGAGACAAAAAAATGTTTCATCGCTTATTTGCGTCGCCAATTTAGCTGACGAATATTTTTCATCACCGGTATTCGCTACCAATTAGCAAACGAATATTTTTTCATCATCGCTATATTCGCTCTCCAATTAGCGACGAATTTGTTTCGTCGCTAATTTTCCGTGGGCTAAATCCTCGTTTTTTGTAGTGTTAGAAAACAACCTTTGCTTTTCATGACAAAACTGTGTCGATGAAGACAGCGCTAAGCTGCTGTGTCGATGATCGATTCCCTTCCACGGAAACAGTAAATCCAACAAGACAAACTTTTTGATACGAGACTACACCACCTCAACCTTCTTGGTCACTAATGTCTCTACCAAGCCAGGAAGGAAAAATTGCAACCTTCTTGATCACTAATGTCTCTACCAAACCAGGAAGGAAAAATTGGAAAGACAGATATCGTTCTAAAAGGTCAAAAAGTGAAAATTCACAACAAGACAAACTTAACGTTCCAAAAGGTCAAAAAGAAAAGAAAAAGGTTAAAAAAATGGAGATGCGGGGTATCGATCCCCGTACCTCTCGCATGCTAAGCGAGCGCTCTACCATCTGAGCTACATCCCCATTGCTGTGAGCAGATCAATAATAATTATATTTAATATATAAAATTAAGTTGCTAGACCAAGACAAGGAATTTTTTTTTTTTTTGGTCGAATATCAAAAGAAGGATGACCGTCCCGTGAAATGCTTGACTTTCGGACATGAGACGACAGGACGTGGAGGGACGACCGCTCGGTACAGTTGAGGTTTAGCAATGCCTTACAGTTCACTTGTTCTGGCTTATACGCAACGCACCGCACAGCACTCGATCTGTCGTTTTTCTCGGCCTTGGCTTCGCTGACGGATTTGGCGATTGTTCAAGTGAAGCGACGGCACATGTATGGCGGTGCCAACGCTGCCACCCTCCGTCGCATCTTGATCTCATCCTTTTTGGACAAACCCATAAAGATAACGACATTCCATTTCAGCTGCCCCGTCAATATCGTCGTCCCTTGACCAGTGAGGGTCGCTTAGGCTTTAGCCCTTGCGCCGGATTAAGAAGAATCCGAAGAAATCTAGAAAGAAAAGGAAAGAAAAAATAAAAATTATAATAAACTCACGTTTCTTTTGAAAAGTTTACGAAAAATTATTCGCATTAGCGCTGGCGTCGCAGCGTGAATTATTTTTTCTTTTAATTCTTTTGCGCATTTCAATCTCTAGGTTTTCTTATTTTTTTCCTTTTATCTACTAACGAATTTTATTTAGTTCATTTGTTTTTTGATCTGATAAAAAAAAATCTAACCAAGTAAGATATTCTTATAAAGAGTTTAAGGTTGATTAAATGTTTTGATATAGAAATGAATGTGTTTTAGTAACGTGGGTAGGGTCGTAGTCGGTTTGTATTACATAAAGATGGGTCGATACGGGTTTAATTGATTAATTTGGGTTGGCCCACATTCAAACCGATTGGACCCGTCTGATAGGCCTACATATGGGCAACAAAAGTGGTGGTTATGTGATCGCCAGGTTCCTCTTTTTTTTTTTTTTTGGTTGGAATGTGATCGCCATGGTTGAACGCAGCAAAGCTCACCCTTAATAGTAGGCGAAAAATAGGTCTATATGATGTGATTGTTCATGGACTAAACTGAGTAGATGCGAGCACTCCTTAAGCTAGATGTTCTTCATGGTACGCAATTATCCACAGCAGGTTGAGCTAGGATTCATGGGGCCCGACCAAGAGCCAAATTCATGTCAGCATTTTTTCGCTAAATCAGACGAAATTAACAAGAGGACTAGATTTTATCAATTTGATAAGTTTTTGGATTCGATTGTACTTTTGTAATAAATTTTAAAAATTTTAGTGAACATATCCCTTATGATTTTATTTTATAATAGTTAAAGTCTGAAAATGGAAACCCCAAACCCACGGCTACGGCCACCCTATTCAATTGGCATGATTTCCCTAAGCCCGAAAACTTCGAGCCGGGCCGAAAAGTTGCAAAAGCCGGACCGGCCCGGCCCGGCCTATGCTCGGCCCTGGACTAAACTGTGTTGCTGTTTGTGGGCCGGGAGATTGTGGTGGTGGAGGTCCGGGTCGGCCTCAGTCGGCGATGCTGGACTTCACCAGAATGAACTCGAAACCCTAACTTTTTGCCCTTTCGCCGATATATATTCAACGCCTCTGCCACTCTGCTTAGTTCATCTGAGCCCTAGATGCGCGCTCTCTCTCTCTCTCTCTCTCTCTTCCTTCCCGTCTCGGCCAAAGCCGACTGGGTTTTTCGTTGTCGCTTCATCTTTGGTTGAGATTGCGCATGGCGTACGAATCAGCATTTCGCTCGTCGCCTTGTTGTCTGATCAATTTGTCATCGTGAGAAGAAAGTTCGGATTTTTAAGTCTCATTGGCATTTGATTTTCCAAAGTTCGGATTTTTTATGTCAGTGGGTATTTGATTTTCGCCCTTCTTGTCCGAGTGAATTGGTTTTCAAGCGTCGACTGTCGAAAATTTTTATGTGGGTCTCTGCCGGTGATGGTTCTAAATATACTTTGAGAGATTCCTTCTCTTTGAAAAGAAAACGAATCTGAGGCATTCCCAGTTAACTCTGCTTATTGATCTATTTCTCGATCTTTTTTTTCGTTTGTAAGTTTGGGATTCTCGTTTTTTCAATACTATGTTGTGATGCAAGAAGGGCGATGATTTGTGCAAATGACGACAAAACAGACAGGGACATCAGCACTCCTATGGAGGATGGTGACTTCGTCTAGTTGGGAATCTCTCTGATGCATTTCTCAGCGTTTCTTGCTGTAATCATATCCCTGTGCTCTCCCATGGCTTTTCCCCTGTTTCATGCTTCTGTTATTGTCCCCTGAGCTGTTTCTGTAAATTCCCATGACAGTGTGTAAACTTTGTAACATGACTATTGTGAAGATGTAGTTCTCATATATCAATGCCAGTGCTTTCTGTAAGAGTGTCATGTTGTTTTATTACGTTGCTCGTATCCAACTCTGAAACTATTTTGCCAGGATTGTTGTAGTATAGACTTTGGCTTAGTGGTGTGCATTACTGTTTGACTGCAACGTACTTGTGCAATGACAACACTGGTAGACGTGGGGTCGAATTAGTTTTTAAGGGGGCCTGAGATGAACTATCCTCCATGTATATGCTCTAGAATTACAATGAATCTTTCCGTGATTAGAATTTTTGTTCTTAGTCTGAGGCCTCTGTCATCTCTTGAATGCTTTCATGGCTATACGATAAGAACAATACTACACTTGATCTAAGGACTCATATGGCTTCCTCTATTTATCTTCATGGAATATATTTTATTTGTTTTTGAGCTTTCCCATTTGTCTTCATCTCCTTTTCTTGTTACTTGTGAAAGTGATGAGAAAACAAGATGGACATCAGCAGTATGATGATTTGTCTTTGGTATCTCTTTTTTTTTGTCAGACTTTGGGTATCTCTTTGATGCCTTGTTCTTCATTCATCATTTTTTTTCTCTACTAATCGCCACGGCGATTGCCGATGATGTATTTTGATGCACGTATTATCAGATTACTGCATGATGATATGCAAAAATTGTCACTACCTCTGAGGCAATTCATGTTTGGTTTTGGATTCGCACAACAGTCTCTTGAGAAACGCATTATTCAGAGTCCACCGATTTTCTTTTATGGGTGTCTCTACTGTAGTTTATCCTTGTTTTCGATTTGCATATTTGCCCCTCGGAGTTGGTTTGAACTAGGCATTGAAAGAGTCGGACGGGGATGGGAAATGGGTATGCCATTGTTGAGAAATCGAGCTGTTGCAGATAGCACGATTCTTGCGTTGGCAAACATTCCTCTTTTTTCTTTCTTCCAGATTTTGCTTGATGTTTCTTGAGCCTGATGATTGCTTCCTGAAGAACGGAGATTTGAAAGGGGGTTGTGTTCGTCGAAGCCTAGTCGCCACACTGGCTGGGCTCCGAAAGGGCCACCTCATGAAATGAGCTGTTTCAGTGGTATAAGAATGAAGGCTTCAGATTTCTTCATGTTTGATCTGTCATCTTTGATGCTGTGAACCAGATGTTTGGGATACAATACTTCTCGATGCAGATACACATCTCGCCTTCGCTTCGCATGTTGAATCATCCATGATGGGTTGGGAATGTAGTCCTCGATCTTCCTGTCCACGGTGCTAGAAGAAATTGACTGTGGCGCAAGAACTTGAGTGCGATTTGTATTGAACCAGGTTCGGTCCGAGAGAAGTTCCTTTCTGGATTGGTAATGTTTCCGCTGAGATGTGTGTACAAATGATCCGACTTTGGTAAATGTACGTTGTACGACAATTCATTAACTTTCTTTTTCTTCGAAGTTTTGATTTTTCAGTGGTTGTTATGAATAAAATGACTTTTTAATCATTCTGTTTTGCTAAACAAATAGTACATTGTCATTCTTTTTTGGGGTTTTGCAAGCATTTAGTCTCGTATTGAGTAGTCAAACATTGTGAATCTTCTCGTTTTACTTCTTCGAGCAGCGTTGAGATTTCGTGACAATTGACCGCGCGACATAGCTTTCGATGGAAGTTAATGTCAACTATTCTGTTTTTGTTTTTGCGTTAATTAACATTGAAATCTGAACAGTCGTATCAAATAGGCCTATTAGCTCAGTTGGTTAGAGCGTCGTGCTAATAACGCGAAGGTCGTAGGTTCGAGACCTGCATGGGCCATCCTCCTTTTTCGATATTTTTTTATTGGCTCTATGCAATTCGAAGGTAAAAATTTAATGGATATTAATCGAGAGTAAATTTATCGTAATTGTATCGGTTTTGGATCTTTGGTGGTCAAAAAATTATTCAAGAAATTTGTTCGTATCGGTTTGGAGTTTTTGTGGTATTAATTTGAAAACTTATTGTAAGATGCGAATATTCAACCAAGATAAATCTAAAAGTGAACATGAGATTATCTTCAATGGAAAATTTACAGCAAGAGTACATAATTTTTTGAACCAGCATTATGTGTTAAAGATTTACATAGGGAATAACCTTAGACTTTAAATTTACAATTTAATGGACCTCTTTCATATTCAAATCAATTTTTAGCCAGCATATGTTTTCTTCTTTTCATTTAAAAGATCAACTACCTAGCAACAATTCTTTTCTTTTCTTTTCTTTTTTTATTTTTGTCTATATAGAGAAAAAAAATATTGTTCGAAGGGATTTTTTTTTTTTTTTGTCAAGATTTTCCCTTTCGTTCAAGTGTTGCATTTAAAGATCGACAACCTACGACGGCCTATCAAGAACATAAATTCAACCCCTTCTCATGCAAAATAAAACCGTGCGCGGGATAACTGGTCGACACATACCGGCGCACTTTAGCGAAGCTTTCTGAAAGCCGATAATTTTATTTTTTTTATAGTCGATAACTTCACATGCCGGCCGAAGCTTCGCAAGCCTCCGAATTACAATCCGGTGGGTTTCTTGCGCTCTTGGTTTTCAAGAAATCCATCGCCTCCTCTTTCTACTTTAGATACCCCCGCCTAGAAAATTTCTCATCTTCATCGCTGACCATCCGAGAAAAACCACTCTTTTCTCGAGAAAAACTTCCATGGGGAGGAAAGGGCTGTTCGATCTTGAGAAGCATTTCGCCTTCTATGGGGCGTATCACAGCAACCCAGTCAACATTCTGATCCACACCGTGTTCGTCTGGCCGATCTTCTTCACTTCCCTCGTTCTCCTCTACTTCACTCCCTCGATCTGTCAGCTCCTCAACGTTCAGCCCCAGTGTTTCTTGGCCAGCCATGGCCTGTTCTTGAACTTGGGCTTCTTTTTCGCTCTCCTGTACGCCGGGTTCTATGTGTGCATGGACATAAAGGCGGGATCTTTGGCTGCTTTGCTGTGTATGGTCTGTTGGGTTGGGTCCAGTTTGCTCGCTAGGCATCTTGGTTTCTCCCTGGCTTGGAAGGTGTCGCATTTCTTCTCTCGCTTTTGTTTTTCGTGATATATGTTTGATGTTTAACATACTTCGTACTTGCGTCTATCCGACATCATCTATAACTGTTTAGTGGGAGGGACTTGCATTAGATTTGGTTTGATCCTTCGGTTAGAGTTAGGTTGTCTTGTGTCAGCTTCGATTGTTTGTTCGATGATGGTATTCTGGATAAGTTGATGATTCTGGGATTGACGAGGAGGACTAGGGGGTCCTAGTGGTCTGTAGTCCTGACTAATCGGACTTAAAAGCCAGCCCATCAATTCAACATCGGTCGTTCCAGAGAATGAAAATCGAATTTCTTTTAGGAGAACATCTTCTGTGTGGTTGATTTTTTAGTACATGGAGTGATCAAAGAACAGTCTCAGTGTGTGGATTAGAAGAATGACGTAAATTCGACTTTCAACACCACTAAAGCACAAACACCCACCTAATTTGGAGCTCACGTTACTGTTTAGCGAGGTGTCCCGTATGAAGTGGAGTTCCTTGTCATGGAAGAGAATAAGCATTGAACAACTGGTGTTTTCTGTCCCTTGGGAGCCTTGAGATTCAAAAATTTGTAAATGGGCAGAGTTTGAGAGAATCACGAGGGAAAGAAACCGTTAGATCGTCACTCTTCGTTGATATTTGAATACTAAACATTAAAAGAACAAAAAAAGACTTGGAGATAATTGTATTTCGATTGAGTTATTGTTATTTGTAATTGATATTCCTTAAAAATGAAAACAATTCTGACTCTAAACAACAAATTAGAACTCTGAAGTCACTATCTGGATGAACCATGGAATGGGTTGAAGATGCTAAATAATCTCAATTTGAGGGTGTACTATGACTTGCTCCGGTCACAATGACTGGTGGATAGGTATCTCAAAAGCCAAATTGGTGTTATTACTTTGAGATTTCCTGACTTGCTCAGGTAGCATAGAGTTGTAGTCTTGTAGATAGGTATCTCAAATGCCAGTTTTTTATTTTTTTTTTTTTTTTTTTTTGTTGTTGAGCCCAACCTGCACGAACTCATTTGCATGGATAGCCACACCAGTACTGTTTCGTGAGCCTCGGCAAGTGGGGTTCTGTGACCAACACTAAGTGTCGATTGTGTTAGTTTGAGAAGATGCACAACAAGATTATGGTGCACAGTGACCATGTTTCCTGAATGTCCTTATTCCCTGATATAAAACGGAATAGAGCGTTTGCAGCATCTGGCACTTGGTGGATCCTAGTTGTTCTGTCTGGTGGCTTCATTCCTTAAATATGAGATGTTGTCTTCATTGAAGCCACTCTTTAGGAGTGTGGTGTTTTGGTTCTACCGCACCTAAGTAAATTTAAGTAACTAGAATACATATTCTAGCATGATTTTGGTGGTTGGGCTGGTAAGCTACTTATTTGACATTGTTTTGAGGAGACAACAGGATTTCTGGGGCATAATAAGAGAGATTGATGTGGAAGGGATTACTAAGCAGAAGCCATTTGGATATATTAAGAAAAAGTAACCGAAAAAGAGAAAGATATGCTTAAAAATAGGAGCTTGAATTTGGATTATGTGTGCAAACTTGTGCAGATATACCAAATTACCAATTAACTCAAAGCAACAGAAAGCTTTGGAAAAGGAAAAGATGAAGTTCTTAAATATCCATTGATCTCCGGGATCTAGGATGCTGTGCCTCCATGTGCTATGCAGACTCATCAATAGAAGCAGCAAAATTCTGGAGATACTCTCCTAAAAGAGTTCTTCTAAATCAAAACAAGATCAAAATAGCTCTGAATCTAAGAAGTTGCTCTAATCATGCTCCATAGAACTGCTTGTTAAACACGGTCAAAACAGAATAAATGGCCCAACTTCTCACTTACATCTGACAAGACATTAGTTAGTGGATAAATAGATACTACTTTGTCCCCTTATTTTTCTCATCAAAGCCATTGTAAGATTGTACTCCACGAAGTATGCCTATATAGCTTAGAAGCCTCAACTCTGTTTTATTAAACTTTTCCTTGCTCTTGTCATATTGCACATTTCAGTAAATGGCATCGACCAGCGTGACAATGACTTGTGCTTATTCTTCTCTTTATCTATCGGGAGATATAATTGAGAGTAAATTTTAAAGGTTGAGCTTGGAAACCTGCCTCTTATGCCTTTATATGCAGCAGCTAATTTGCCTAAAGTATGGTGGTTAATTAGTTGGCAATGAAGGGGGAAAATTGTCATTTAGAAGCAACGTTACGTCAAAATGTGACTGCGCCTCTTCCTCGTTCTTTTTCATATTCATTCACAAGGTTTATCTCTCTTCAGGTCGTTCTTGCGGCTCAATTATTCTGCTGGACAGGGCAATTTCTCGGACATGGCATGTTTGAGGTCAGAATATCCTGCAAATTTGCAAACTTGTTCTGCTTTGTTGACTAATTATAACAATTTACGTGTCACCTTCGGCCAAAGAAAAGGTTTCATTTCAATTGGATGACTTTGTTTCAGAAACGAGCACCGGCTCTCTTGGACAACCTTGTACAGGCCTTTCTAATGGCTCCTTTCTTTGTTTTGTTTGAGGCAAGTCGTTGAATCTTGCTCAGTTTCGAGCCTCTTTGTTTCCTTTTCAGAATGGCTTGAGTATATATTATCCAATTGCGGTTTTGCAGGTTCTTCAATCTGTCTTTGGATATGAGCCATACCCGGGGTTTCATGCTACCGTGCAAAAGAGGATTGACGCAGAAATCGCGGATTGGAAGGAAAAGAAGCAGAAGAAGATGTCCTAATTGCGATGGCCCTGTTCAAATGTTGTTTACTTGTGTGCAACACTGTAAGCAAGTCAGACTTCTGGACTTCTCCGAGAGTGTCAAATTAGTGATCGAATCTGTTGTAAATTATGTGTTGTCAACACTCTTCACCTTATTTCACAACTCACTTTAATTATGACTCGATGCTACCGCGTATACCACCTTCCAAGGTCCTCTGATAAATGCCAACCCGCGCAAAGGGCAGTCGTGGGCGAGGCCAACCTCGTCGGCCACAAGCGAAGGTGGATGGCCTCGCCTAGCCTTGGCAAGGTTCGGCAAGGTCGCTCGGGGGCTGTGATGCCCTTGTCGGCCATAGCAAGAAGAAAAAAAGAAAAAAGAGAACAAAAAATAAAGAAAAATATTATTAAAAACTATTCATAGCAGTGCCGGCTCGTAAAATGGATTAAATTGGTATAATTATAAAAAGTTTAGAATTTAATTAATAAAAAAAATTAGAACTGAATTGGCATAATTATAATAGATTTAAGATTTTTTGTAATTCTCCTTTGTTTTTTTATCAGTATATCAAAGGGGAATGCTCCAGAAAGTGTCAAAAGCCATCTGAACTCAAGAATCTAAAGTTGGTTACTTCTATACATGTTTGCTTCTTTAAGCTTTACCCAACAATCTTCTTGTGGAATACGAGGGAAGTTGGCATGGTTAAATAGCCATCTGAATGTTTCCCTTTCTATATGCTGCAAATGACTCCCCCACTAAGATTGTCAACCCCCACAAAACTGTAACCTGGCTTAGGTTTCTCGACTCCCCTGTCATTCATCGATCTTCTCGCGTTCAACACTGAATTCCACTGACCAACACTCGCGTGCAGGCTCGAAAGCTGAACATAGTCACTGCTGTGATCCGGTTCCAACTGCAGCAGTTTGTTCCTCACCGTCTCCCCAAGTTCAATATTGCCGTGGATCCGGCAAGCATCCAACAGCGATCTCCACACTATGGCATTGCATCTTATGGGCATGCTCCTTATTAATTGATACGCCTCCTCCAGGAAACCAGCTCTTCCCAACATATCAACCATGCAACCATAGTGCCTTATGGTCGGTTCGATGTGGTAGTCTCTTCTCATGGACTCAAAGTGCCTTCTTCCCTCATCGACCATCCCGCCATGACTACAAGCACAAAGAGCACCCAAGAAAGTGACATTATCCGGCTGTTGCGATCCATCATTTAACATCCTCGAGAAGAGTTTGAGAGCGTCTTTTGAGTGGCCATGCATTGCGAGTCCTAAAATCATGGTATTCCATGTTATTCTGTTTTTTGGGCTCGTATCTGCGAAAACCATATATGCTTCTCCGACTGCACCACACTTCGCATACATATCAATGCATGCATTACACACTGAAACAATATCACTAAGACCAGCATGATTGATGAGGTCATGGAGCCACTTCCCATAATCCAAGGCACCCACTTGAGAACAAGCCGAGAGCACCACAACAAGAGTGGCCTCATCGGGTCCTATGCCACTTTGTAGCATATTCGCGAACACGTCAAGGGCTTCTTCACACCGGCCGCAGGACACGTGGCAATCGAGTACTGTGTTCCACGCCACTAAGTTCGGCTCAGGCATTTCATCAAACAGTTGAATTGCAGCCTCGATGTCCTTGATCATTCCATACATGTGAACGAGGCTGTTCCTCACAAAACCATGCTTGTCCAAACCACACTTGACGGTACTACAGTGCAACTGCTTGCTGAGAGGAACAGACCCCAGATGCCAACTGGCCTTGAGCACGAAAGAGAACGTGAAATTGTCGGTCACAACTCCCGCGTCCAGCATTCTCTTGTAGTACTCGAAGGCTCTCTCGTGCTGGCCAGAGTTGCCAAACCCCCTGATCATCGTGTTCCAGAGGAACCCATCAGGCTTTCCCGTGTTCTCGAAGATCTTGACTGCGTAACCCATGTCCCCGTGCTCGGAAACAGCACAGAAATTGATGATCTTGCCGATGACGAACAGGTTCTGGCTCTTGTTCTCGATCGAGCCGGTCCGGACAACGCGCGCGTGGATCTGCTTGATGTCTGAGACGGTGGAGCATTTCTTGAAAAGGGACGTGAAATATTGTAGCATCAGTGCTTCAGAAAAGCATGAAAAAAGATCAAATTTGATCCCCGAATAGCTTAGAACTTCATAAATCGAGCTTGGCCATGGCCAAAGTAACCTGTTATTTTCCTTCTTTTTCGCGTAAATCTTTTTTAATCATTAGCTTGATTGTGATTTCTAAAATTATAATGGCCCGCGAACTCTAATTACAATTAGGCCGGACCATAGACCAGATTAGCCCCCGTCCGAGCCCACTTACTCAATTAAAAAGCTTAAACTTTCGGTCTAGAGCGGACATTTCGACCCGCCCATTTTACTCAAGAAAAATGAAAACTTTCTTTTAGAGGCAATTTTCTTGACATTTACTTTGTAAAGTAGGATTTGGCATATCTTCTTTTTCGGATAATGCCATAAATGATCTCCGAATTTTTAATCTAAATGCAATTTGATCCATGAATTTTTAATTTGATCAATATGGTCATTGAAATTTAGTCAAATGTGAAATGTAGCCTCGAATTTTTAATTTGACCAAATATGATCCTCGATTTTTTGAATTCAACTTAGTCCCGAATTATGAGAAGATGTTTAATGTAGTCATTCTATTCATTGAAATTCAAGGACGGCTTTCAATATTGTTTTATAGTTGAAAGACTAAGTTGAACATGTTAAGTTTATGTTTGGAATTTTTTGTGATATTAACTCAAAAACTAATTATATGTAACTTCGAAAATTACGTTATCAACTTGGGACGTTAAAAAGAAACCATGTTGCATATTCTACACGACTTAGCCGTCGTAATTATTTTAAAATCCCTAATCGGTAGCTAATGTGGAGAAAAACAAAGGATCACTGAATTTAAACTCTATGTTAGAAAAGGAAATGAAATTGCTGAAGAGAGATGACAAGCATCATTATGTTGGTAATCCTTCAATTGAACTAGTCAAATAGAGAGAGAAAAATATGGGATAAATACACAGCACCACCTCGTACGTCCCTAATCAATGTTGTGCTCAAAAGGCAGTTGCCAACGTGCTCTTAATCCCCTGAAAACGAATGGAAGAATTACAAAAAAAAAAATCCTCAATTTATTGTAATTGTGTCAAGTGAAAATTTCAAATAAAGACTTGAAATACCCTTATTTTCTCAAATAAAGACCAAGTGAATCTCGTTTTAAACGAGAGTCCTAAATGCCTTATTTGTTTCAAAAAATGGCATGACTAAGCACATTTTTGTCATTTCCATTTTTTTTTTTTTTTCCCATTTTTATATTTTTCCTTTGTTACGTAAGAAGGGCACTGTTCATCATCTCGAGACAAATAAGGCATTTGACGCCTCGTTTATCTTTTAAACGAGATCCGCGAGGGCCGCCTTGCCTATGGTCGACGAGGTGTCCTCGCGGCCATCAGGACGGCCTCGCCTCCGGACAGGGCGAGGCCAATAGAGATAATTTCAACGGCACGTTGTCGAGTCTCTAGGGAAGCGCTCGACAATCCCAAGGGGCCACATTTTGTCGAGAACACTAGAAGAAAATCGGTAATCACCACCGCCGACGATGAGGATGACGCGCCCGGAGTCTCGTTGTGGGTCATCATTGCGAGCCTAGGAGGCCGCTAGTCCCCTGGCCGTGGCGACGCTAGGGCCGTGTGACCTCGGCAAGCCCGGTGATGAATAGAACTAGAGGGGCGATGCGACCGGTCACCAAGCATCGACCGTGCAACGAGAAGCCTTATCAACAAACGGGTGCCACAAGCGAAGGAAAAAATTTCATAGAAAAGAGACACGGGTTGTCTTTGTAAAAGAGATGATGAACAAGGCCCTGGATAGTTGAACGGTAGAGAGGGTAAGCAAGTGATGGTCTAAGCAAAACAAAGGGAAAAAAAAATAAAAATGGTAAAAAGGAAAATAAATAAATAAAAACGAAAATGCCCTTAGTGAGGCCTTTTTGAAACAAAGAGGGCATTTTAGGTCCTTGTTTGAAACAATGTCTAGTTCATGCTCTTATTTATGTTAATTCAATCAATTCAACTAAATTTTTTCCGTCATCAACGACATGAATTTTTTATATAATATTTCAATAATTTTTGGAGATTTTTATAACTTTTTTTCTTTTTTCTCCATTTTCTTTTCTTTAGTTTTTCTATTTTTTCGACGGACAAAATTAACCAGGATGGATTGAATTAGCACAAATGCAAAATGTTTAGGATTGAATTGGCCAAAAAAAATTTACGAACCGAATCGGCACAATTGTAATAAGTTTAGGACCTTTTTTTTTTTTGGCTGATTCTCCCAAAAACTAATCAAAGAAGGTCAAAATTCAAAAGGGGCTTCACAAATTTGACTGAAGAATCTGTATTAGTTAAACACAAGATTAGGTGTGAATGAGATTTGTTTGTTCCTGGGTCATAGGTCTCTGGGGCATATGATCTTACCTAATGAAACCTGTTATTCGTGCACTATCATTTTCTCCAGAAACTGGTGGAGGGAAGGGAATATATGTCCATCCACTCAAACGTAAGCCCTGTGGATACTAGGTCAAGCGCATTGGTTCTTTTGTTTTATCAGCAATTGTGCAGGGGTTCCGAGCCACTAAGATCGGCTGGGATTGGAGCAAGATCTGACAAATTGCAGCCGTGACATCAATGTGACGAGTGAGTGATTAGGTGAGCTGAATGGTCAAAGTGATGAGATTTTTGGATGATTCAATGAATTGATTGCATGCGCTTGAAACACACATTTACATTTTTAATGCATAAAAATATCTATAATAATTAAGAGTTGATTTCTTTAAAGATTTTTAAGAAATGAAATTAACATTTAAAAAAAAATACTTGATGCGATCCCGATGGGAAGTTCCGCTCCCGAAATGGAAAATCGAACCGACAATTGTCGATTTCAATGTCATCGGGAACCGGACTAATGCCCCCGGGGACCAAACCGATCGAGCGGTTCTCGGCCCAATTGGTTCCTTTTGCTCAACCCTGTGTAGGAGGGCAGCATGTGAATGGAGGGAAGAGGCATAGAATAATGAACAATGCTGTGATAGCAAACAAAACAGTTCTATTCTCAGTTGTGAACCGGTGGACCAATGGACTCACCATCCTCATAAACTAGGTAATATCTGACCAATGCCTACAGGCCATTTGAGCCAATCGAGAGAGAGAGAGAGTTTAGTTATGGCGGCTAAAGAATTATGCCTAGTTATCCGCTAAAGTTGAAGATGGTGTGCGAGACTCATTCACTAAACCAAAGTGTGAAAGATGGTGAATAGATAAGTTCAGTTTGGTTGTTGGATCTGACTCTAATCAGGTTCATCTTTTTTAATTCAACTCTCAACAGATGCCGGGTCCGTCGAGTAGCCCAAAAAGTGATTTTGAATTATTGCCCCCGCTACATGATGAATGTAAATCCGCAATCTGTTGGGTTTTTTGTTCCCCCTAGATACCCGAAATAAGCCGTATCAAATGGATCTCAAAGGGGATGAAAAAGTAAGAAATCATCGATAAAGGAAAAAAAAACGGTAAACCCACAAGAAAAGGCGAGCGACGCACTTTTTTCCCCTCGCCCTCTATCAAATTGAATGAGAAGGATAAAGATTGAATCATGCAAGGTTCTCTAGTTGGATATAATTGAGTTACTTTAGGGGCTAATGTATCCTAGAGGTGGTAGCAAAACCAAAGAGTTAATGGGTTTGGTTTGCATAATTAGTTGGAGAAAGATGCTCCAACCCCAACTAGTTGGTTGCAACTATTCCCAACAGAAGGTTTGTAATCTATTGTAGAGACTTGTGCAAACCCTGGCAATCATCTTTGCAAGAACAAGTCTTTGAGTGTTTGGTTGAAAGATCTGGTTTTACTTGTCACAAATTTAGAAATACATATTTTGGAAACAACATTACGGTGTGACAACGTATATGACGATCCCGATACCGACACCGAATTTTTTTTTTTCCGGGGAAGACTGTAACAATGGCATGTTTCTTGCCAATAATTAATGAGCTACCTCGCTCCGATAGATATTTATGTATCGGAATTCCTCACGAAATCGACGACGCCATGCCTCTCGATTCGAAGCTAAGTTGGGCAAATGGTGAAGGAGTGAAACAAAACCAAGCAACTAAACTACTTGCAACTTCTGGAGCCACGAACATGTCTGTCATCTCCCCCATTACATCCTCAGCATCATCAGATCAAACCTCCGAGAGATTTGATCAGAACATTCAATACCAATTCATTCCTGAGTCAACGCAACCCTAAAAAAACAATGTCGCAATTTGTCAACCGCAGAAGAGAAAAGGAATTAAGAGTGTGATCAAAAGCAGACACGTACTAAGAATTTAATTTTTTAAAAATATATTAAAAAAAATTAAAATTTTCCACTTTGGGTAGGGCCCTATCTCAAAGTTAGGCAAGTTCATGAAATATCGAATCATGAGAACTTGATCAAATATAAAGAAAGAAATCGGAAGATATTGACTCTTTTTTACTTTTTCGGAATTCAAAGGAGTTGACACTCTGCCTAAATTGGGCTCTCGTGGCCAATTAGCGCCCGCCACGTAGCTATCCCATTCGTACCCCACATGTCGCGTTAGACGAAGCAAGGTGGAGAGCTCGCCAGCTCAGGAGCCTCTCGAGCCCACGGATTTAACCCTAAGGGCCTGTTTTGGTTTAAGAGATTGGAAGGGCTTGACTAAAGCCCCTACCAAATACAAATAAGTTTGGTTCATTTTTTGCTCAACTTTGAGAAAACGTAATTGTATTTCCAAATGTTCATAAAAACCTTTAGCCCAAAATAGCTTCCGTAGATTCCCAGAATGCAACTATAATTTTTTTTTTTATTCTTCTTATTTTCCTTTTCCTTTTTCTTTTTCTTTTCTCGTTCTCCCTCCTCCTTCATCCTCCTTCCTCCACCTGCTTCCTCCTTCCCTGCTTGTTACTCCTTCCTCCATTGACACGGACCTCGGACGACGGGTCACTTGACGATTGACCGGGACACGTGGCCGGCGAGCACGAGGCTTGGCATCGTTAGATCCGGCTCACCTTGAGCGAGCGAGGTGAGCCTTGGCATCGGCGGCCTTGAGGGAGACCAAGCCTTGACCTCGGCCCTCTAGTGAGCGAGGCCGGCCTCGCGGATTCGGCGAGGCTCGGCCTCGCTCAGACCGCCGCCGTCGTGGCCGACAATAGGTGAATAAGAAATTAATGAAGGAAGAAGGAAAAAAAAAAGGAAAAAAATTAGAAAAAGTAATTAAAAATAAAAAATCAAATAATTTATGGAGCGTATTTTTTACGAAACGTCATTTACATCAAATATTCTTTTCAGTGTGTTTTTAAAACTTATTTTACCGAATACTATTTATATTTTGAAAATTTTCTTTGACTCAAAGACATTTGCATTTTGCAAGGATATTTTCCCAAAGTCAACTCTCTCGGGTTTGATTGAAACCTAATCACCCGAGCTGGCCCCACGTGGCTTCCGCCAGGCTGGGCTGCGATTGATGCGGCGCGGCAGCAACTGTCAATTTTACGGGCGGTGACATGGCGGATGCGGACGTTGACCGTGGGGGGTGAGGCGCGTAGGCTCCGGGCGGGTCAGATTCGGGGGATTACCGAGAGGACTGGAATTCCTCCAGATGGGGCGGGGGCGACACGTGTGCGGCGGCGATTGGAGGGGTTTCCTTGAAAGGGAAGGGCCATCTTCGTCATTCTATCATTAAAAATGGCAAACGACGCTTATATGGGATTCACTATAATAGTTAGTAGATAATATAGATATAGATGCCTAAGATTAGCAAAGCCGATTTCATTGGACTCTCTTGCTTTCTTGACGTACATTTGAGGAAACCCTCGTTTTTCATATTAACGTTTAGGAAAATCAATGGTTCTAACTCGATCTTCTTCTTTTTTGGCCTTTTTGGACTTTTTTTTTTATCGAAAAATAATACAAATAGTTCTTGAATTTTAACCCAATGTGCTATATGATCCACAAGCTTTCGTCCAATATGCAATGTCGTTCTCGAATTTTAATTTATTTAGTGTGATTACTAGATTTTTTATACATGTTCAATGTAGTCCTTAACCTATATGGAAATGTAATGTTTTTTTTTTCTTCCATTAATTCAAGTCCGGGACAACATTAAACATTTTAATATAGCTCATAAATTAAATTGAATATGTACCAAAAGTCCAGGTGATCACGTTGAACAAATTAAAAATTGAGGTACCACGCTATATATTAAGTCAAAGTTCGTGGACCATTTGAGATATAATTCCTTTTCCGTAAAACGCCAAAGATACTAAATAATTTATTGGCACTTGCGTGATTTGGTAAAATATTACATTACATTAAGGCTCCATTTGTTTCGCGAAAATTGAGCGATTTAGGAAACGTTTCCCGAAAGTTATCGCACGTGTCGCTTGAAATAATTACTCAATGAAAAATATTATCGTCATGGACAATAATTTATGTCTAAGTATTTACGTAGACGATGAAAATATTTTTCGTTCGCTTGTTTTTTAAACAGGATCTTGCACGTCTCAAATGCTACTTGACATTTGATATCAGATGTCAAGTAGGATTATCTGGTGATTACGAAGCATCTTCCTCCGCCCCTTATCCTTGATGCGTAAGTACGCGTCATTAACAACAATACGAACCTTCTTGGAGATGCTACTTGGCGCATGTCTAATAGCAAGATTTAGGGCTTTTCTTGATGCTTGATCTTGATAAGCTCCGTTTGTTTCGAGAAAAATGAATAATTTGTGAAACATATTCCAAAACTTGGTCGCCTTCGTTTCGCTTGAAACAATTAGTTAATAACTTTATGTCTAAATATTTTTATGGACAACGAAAGTATTTTTTATTCATTCGTTCCTATAAGCAATACAAACGATTGTTTTTAGGAAACTGTTTTCCGAACCCGTTCATTTTTTTGCGAAACAATTGGAGCCTAATTATATCTTTTAAACATTTGCATTAATCGTGAAATCTTATCCTTCCATGCTAATCTAGAAGAAGGGTGTGCAAACCACAGACCTAATTGCTGCTTCTTTTTAGCCAATTACCATTAAACCATTTGATTTTTTTTTATTATCATGGGCGCTAGAAATGGAAACAGGGTGCGGTCATTTCACGAAAAACTCAAGATTTTGAAAACGTTTTAAAAAAATAATCGCTTGTATCGTTTAAAAAAAATAAACGAATGAGAAATATTTTCATCATCCACGAAAGTATTTAGACATAAATCATTGTTGATGGTAAGAATATTTTTCGTTGACTAATTTTTCTAAGCGGTATAACTAATAATTTTTAGGAGGACATTTTTCAAATCTTAAGTTTTCTACGAAACAAACGCTCCCCTAGCAATATAGAAGTAGGAGGTTGTGAAAAAAGAGGATATATGTATATATTGTGATGACCGTGCAATCTCAAACTAATAGCAAGAGAGTCATTTGATTTCCATTTATTAGCAAATCCAACTGCAACCTTATCACTTCCGAAAAGTCCTAAATGCTCTTGATAAGGTTTGGCTAAGGTAGGCACACGAGGCTCCATTGCTTGCTCAATCCAAGTAAGATTGAGGTTGCATCCATGGGTTCATTGCACCTATTGACGCCCTCTTCCTTTTTTTTTTTTTGTCTCCTTCTCTTTTGTTCCTTTGGATTGATCGAATGTGAGATGCATGCGCCATTTCTAAGCTTATAATTCATCCTCGAATTTTACCTTACTTTCAAAAGTCATCGTGTTCTCGTCAACCGTGATCGGTGGAACGTAATCTCAACGGCCAATTCAAGATACTGATGCCGACATCATAACAATTCGGCACTAATTAATCCAACGTTCATTCAATTTACATGCATGAAGGTTATCAAGACCGAGCATTTTTAATATAAGAAATAACTCGTGGCGACATTATTTTTTACCGACATGTCGAGGTCATCTCATAGTTATTGTCATCATTACTATCGAAGGGCTAGGACGAAATAGAAGATGCATGTACATGTAACTGCAATACTTATAACATCCACATAATTTTGCTTCAAATTTACTACTGCGGATTTAAAATGAGAAAAAAGGACAAATTGGCTAAAAATTGGGTATAATTATTTTCCAGCCTTCTCGAATTGAATATTTGGGAAAATTTCAAATAAGAATATGGAGTGCCTTTACCTTTTTAAATAAGGGCATGAAGTGATTTTATTGTTTCCAAGAAGATATGGCTGAATGACATTTTCGTCCATTTGCTTTTTTGGGATTTTTTTTTCTTTTTATTTTTTTGTTTTTTATTTTTTCTCTTTCTTTTCTTCTCCCCTCTCCACCATCGCTAGCGTCGGGCCGACTCTCTCCGAGTTGCCAATGAGGGCAATCCTCACTCTCGACCACCCCAACAAGGGCTAACCCCGCCCAAAGCCGGCGAGA
Source organism: Rhodamnia rubescens (assembly GCA_021437795.1). Classification (NCBI taxonomy): domain Eukaryota; kingdom Viridiplantae; phylum Streptophyta; class Magnoliopsida; order Myrtales; family Myrtaceae; genus Rhodamnia; species Rhodamnia rubescens. Next base: position 3,878,871 of record JAILYA010000002.1, on the reverse strand, counting down.
GCAACCTTCGCTAACTAGGACCGTTATAGTTACGGTGCCATTCAATGGGCCTGCCTAGGCGAGGGCCGCCTTCCCCCGAGCCCGAGGCCGGCGATGGTCAAGGGAGGAGAAAAAAAAAGGAAAGGAAAAGGGAAAAACATTATAAAAAAAAAAAAAGCAAAAATGTAAAAGACAAAAATGCCTTTGGACCATAATCTTCTGTGAGGTGGTTTGAGCAATTCAAATTCTTATTGAAAATAAGATCTATCTCATCTCGTTATTTAAATTTTTTCCTGAATATTTTTATTGAAAGTGACTTGACCACAAGAGCCGACGGACCTCTCAAAATCTTTTTCCTGCTGAAGAAAGCGCCAAGCTGAACCTACTGCTTGACATTGCCTTCATCTGTCTCCTACAGTTCTTGTCAATGGTGATGGCATGAAAGCTTCCATGCCTCCGTCGGTTTTCCAAAACCAATTCCAATACCAATTTTCATCTTTATTTTTCCATTTTCCATGCTTCTAGCTTTCCACGTGAAATGTGCAAGAACTCATGTCGAGTGTCAAAATTGGGTGAGCGATTTTAAGGTCGGTTCGGAACCCTGGAACCTATCTGTCGGAACCGATTTTCTAATTTTTGAAACCTAAAACCCGGCTCCGAAACCCGGAATTTATTCCGTCACAAATTCTAGGATTGGTTCAAGGGTCTACTGAGATTTCAACTGTATTATTAATTGAAGGTAAGAAGCAACAAACTTGCCATATGTATGGTACACGAAAAGGTATGAAATATTAATAAAGTAAAAGTTTCAAGTCATGGATATCGCTAGAAATGAAAAGCTCAAACTAGTAATGCCTTATTACTTATCATCGAACGTCATAAAATATCGCAAGATCACACGAAAATATAGAACAACAAAAAAGAAAGCTCAAAGACTTGTTTCTAGTTAAAATCAATTCTTCAATTTTTAAAATCTAGAACCTCCTCGGCGCATCCTTTACCCCTGGTCGGAATCTGAAGAGGCTTTCTTTAAAGTCTTCCGTTGCATTCACACACAGCTTGTAAGGGCTACCAAGAAAGGGGAGAGTTTGTTCTGCGAATAACCCTTCTTTTGCACCAGATTCATTGCTCGTTTTTTCCTTGATAACGAGACTTTCGTTCGAATACGAGCAAAAGAAAATGCAGCCGAGCAACCGCTTGGGTTGGGATGATCGACCGAACCGAATCGAACCGAACTATGTTCATAAGAAATTCTCACGTGCTGCGGTGACCCCCTGATACTTCTTGTTCTTGATGGTGAGATGAACAGTATCGTTCGCATGAAATCAACTGATGGGCTATCTCCATCTCCACTGGCCATACTGAGAAATGATGAATCGGTTGTTGTCAAAACTCAAAAGCTCCCGTTCGTGACATGCAGGTGCGAGTTGTCTTCAAGTCAAACAGTAGAAGATTAGGATTAGTACCAAAAAGCAACCCAGAAGAGAGAGAGAGAGAGAGCAGAAATAACCTACCAAAGCCAAGATACGAGCTGCCTTACGTTCCACGTCTCTCTCTCTCTCTCTCTCTCTCTCTCTATCTCTATACCAGAGAGCAGTATTTAGGGGCCTCTGTTCCTGCCAAGTGCGTTTTTTTCCCTAGACATCTTCCCTTTGAAAATTGCAGCTTTCGAGTTCAAATCGCCTCTCTTCTTTTTGTCAAGTTTTTATCTTCATCTGTCCCCAGCTTTTCTCCTCCCATTAACTTTTCCCATAGCTTTTCGTTACAAGCTTTTCTCTCAAATATCTCTCTATTCACTGTATCTCAAATCCCCTGTTCTCTCTCTCTGTGTGCTTGGCTGATATATAGACAGCATGTCGTGAGTGGTTTTAGCACCTACCCTTTAGAAGTTTTGGCGTCCTAAGGATTTTTCAGGTGCTCAATTCTGGGCTCTTCGATTCTTGAAGAATTTAAATCTCTTTTATTTTTTTTCTGTTTCTCTGTGGGGGCGATTAGCAGTTTCAAGAAATGGAGAACATGGCCGGGCTTGGGAAGGAAGATGATCAAATAGAGTTGCCGCCCGGGTTCAGGTTCCACCCGACTGATGAAGAGCTCATCACCCATTACCTGCAGAAGAAGGTGACGGAAGCTGGGTTCACCGCTAAAGCTATCGGAGAAGTGGATTTGAACAAGTCTGAGCCCTGGGAATTGCCTTGTAAGCATCCTGAAATCGCCCCGTTTCACCTCTCTGTTCACGACGGATTCATTCTGAAATTAGATTAACAGGCGTGATTGCTTTTGTTTGAGTGTAGGGAAGGCGAAAATGGGGGAGAAGGAGTGGTATTTCTTCTGTGTGAGGGATAGAAAATACCCGACTGGTTTGAGGACCAACAGAGCCACAGAAGCTGGTTATTGGAAGGCTACCGGGAAAGACAAAGAGATTTACAGGGGCAAATCTCTGGTCGGTATGAAGAAGACCTTGGTTTTCTACGGAGGGAGAGCTCCAAAGGGCGAGAAGACGAATTGGGTCATGCATGAATACAGATTAGATGGAAAACTCTCTCTGAATTATCTCCCCAAGACTTCGAAGGTAATGAATGGCTAGCGCCGTGGTTTTTCTCTAGTTTTCTTTGCTCCTCCCCTGTTTTTTCCGTCTTCTCTCCCGTGATAATTAAAAGCGCAGAGATTTATTGTTCTGGTTCTCTGTGTTGCAGAACGAATGGGTCATTTGCAGGGTCTTCCAAAAGAGCTCTGGTGGGAAGAAAATCCATATCTCGGGCCTCGTGAGGACGGGGTCTCTCGAGAACGAAATGAGTTCCGACTTGCCGCCATTAACGGATTCTTCTCCGCACGAATCGAAGCCAAAATCCAACCCCGGACCGGCTTACGTGCCCTGCTTCTCCAGCCCGACGGAATTCGAAAAGAACAAGGAAAACATGAACGGTTACTTCAACAATCCTCTGTTCCCCATTTCTTCGAATCCCGCAAATCCCATCCCCAAGGTGTCACTCCTGAGCGCGTTGTACCCTGCTCAAGCCATCCCCGTGCCCACAAACCTGCAGTACCCGGGCCCTGTTTTCATGCCGGAGCATTCAGTCCTCAGGGCTTTCCTCGGGAGCAACGGGCTGAACGCGAGGCATAGCATGAGAACAGAGAGGGGAGCGATCGGCGTCTCTCGAGACGCGGTGCTCGCGGACGATGCGAACGCCGGAATCTCTTCCGCTGTACAGAGTTTCGAAATGGGGAGGAGGCAGTTCGAGGATCAACAAGCTCCATCAACCTCAGCTGGACCGCTGGACGTGGACCTCCTCTGGAACTATTCAAGCTAGAAAAAAAAAATGAAAAATCTCATGTTGTTCCTAAGCAAGATACAGACTGGTCATTAGGGGCAGAGGCTCGGGGTCATTTGTTGCTGTCATAAAAAAGATTATGGGTGAGTTGTGGGCCTGTGTATAGATTTTCTAAATCCCAAGGAGTGATTGAAAAGAAAGTGAAGCATGTTCTGTATGATGTCTTTATGCATTTGTAAGGAGATTTTAGTGCAATTTTCTGATAGCCCTCTTGGAATATTTTATCAAGTGTAATGTTCTGTTAGCAGCGTTAGCAATAGCATCACAAGTTGGCGATTTGCTCGAGTACAAAACATGTGACATACGTGAAGATTATGTAGGTGGCTGAGGCTAACGGATCTTCATTCTTTATTGGATTTTCTGAGCAGCAGAGCATTTCCATGGCAGCCCCAGGTGGTTCCCCAGTTCTTACATCACTGAGGAAAACGAGCTGCATTCTCGTACAGTGGGATAAAAAAACATGGCTTTGCTCATTCTATGTTGTTGTCCTTGTGGGGACTGAAGTGAGTAGGCCACACATCATGGACAACCTTCCCCAACCCCCCCACCACTCTCTCTCTCTCTCTCTCTCTCTCTCTCTCTCTCTCTCTCTCTCTCTCTCTCTCTCCTGCGCCCCCACACATGCACGCGGTTTGAATGTGAGTTGTGTCGCTTGAAACTGCCGCCTGTGACCCGTCTTCTTGCAATAGCGGCATATGATCGCAGACATGTCTCGTTGGCCTGATGCACCGGCAGAGCTTTCAAATTGAAGCTTTTGACCATAAGGACGATATCTTGAAGATTTTGACCTAAGACTCTTGAAGAATCTTTTCCATTTTTGGCTATGCACGGGAAGATAAAAAATAAAATGACCACATGGAGGAAATAACAATGTAAAAAACAGGGCAAGGATCATCCCTGCACTCACCCCGTTTTTATGGAGTGGTGACTCTTGATAAGGTTGATCCGTAATTTTATGCCATCTTGTAATTAATGTGACCAGGTGATCCGAAGAAGTTTGCTGAATATTCAGCATTCCATTTAAATGCAAGAAATCGCGTATTAATGCAGTAACGGCATTCAAAATAATCTTAAAAGTCACGCCGGTCATTATACCGCGGTGAATTGGCAAGATTCGCTGCCAAAAGCAAAGTTCAGTTAGGAATCTCATCGAGGATGATAATTCTGGCACGATATCAAAATACTAGTAAAAATTTCAAGAAGTGACAATGTCATCATTCAAATTCAATGGGTTTGCTGAGTACTCAAGCATTTGATCTAAATGCAAGAAATCTCGTGTTCAAGCAGTAACAACACTCAAAATAATCTTAAGAGTCACTCGGTTACTACATGTAGTGGGTCGGCAAGATTCGCTTGCTTAAAACAGAGTTTGGCGAGGAACCCCATTGAGGATGAAAATTCGGACATGATATCAAAATACCGGTAAAATTTTCAAGAAATGGCGTTGCCATCAATCAAATTTAATGGGGTTTCTTTGAGTGCTCAAGCATTCGATCCAAATACAAGAAATATTGTATTAAAGCAATAACAACACTCAAAATAATCTTAAGAATCATACCAATCACTGCACATGGTGGGTTGGGCGAAATTCGATGCCCAAAAAACAGGGTTCGGTTAGGAACCTCATCAAGGATGAAAATTCGAACACTATATCGAAATACCAATAAAATCTTCAAGAAGTGGCGTTGCCATCAATCAAACTTAATGGGGTTTTCCCGAGTGCTCAAGCATTCGATCCAAATACAAGAAATCTCGTATTAAAGCAACAAGAACACTCAAAATAATCTTGTGAGTCACACCAATCACTGTACGCAATGGGTTGGCGAGATTCTCTACCAAAAACAGGGTTCGGTTAGAAACCTCATCTAAGAAAAATTCGGACACGATATCGAAATACCGGTGAAAATTTCAAGAAGTGGCATTGCCATCAATCAAATTTAATGAGGTTTTCTTGAGTGCTCAAGCATTCGATCCAAATACAATAAATCTCGTATTAAAGAAGTAACGACACTCCAAATAATCTTAAGAGTCACACCAATCATCGCACGCGGTGGGTTGGCGAGATTCGCTACCCAAAATAGGGTTCGAGTTAGGAACCTCATCGAGATGAAAATTTGGACACGATATCGAAATACCGGTAAAATTTTCAAGAAGTGACGTTGCCATCAATCAAATTTAATGGGGTGTCACTGAGTGCTCAAGCATTTGATCCAAATACAAGAAATCTCATATTAAAGCAAAAGCGATACTCAAAATAACCTTAACGTGAACGCCAGGTCACTACACGTGGTGGGTTGGCTAGATTCGCTTGCTCAAAACACGGTTCGGTTAGAAACCTTATCGAGGATGAAAATTCGGACAAGATATCGAAATATCGATAAAATTTTCAAGAAGTGGCGTTGCCATCAATCAAATTTAATGGGTTTTGCTTTGAGTGCTTAAGCATTCGATCCAAATACAAAAAATCTCGTAGTAAAGTAGTAACGACACTCAAAACAATCTTAAGAGTTACGCAATCACTACGAGCGGTGGGTCGGCGAGATTCGTTGCCAAAAATAGGGTTCTCGTTAGGAACCTTATATCGAAATACCAGTAAAATTTTCGAGAAGTGCTGATGCCATCATTCAAATCTAATGGGGTTTTGATGAGTACTTAATCATTCGATCAAAATACAAAAATCTCGTATTAAAGCAGTCACGGCACTCAAAATAATCTTAAGAGCTACTTCAATCCCTACACGCGGCAGGTCAGCCGGATTCATTGCAAAAAACAGAGTTCGGTTCGAACCCTATCAAGGAATAAAATTCGAATACGTTATTGAAAATACCAGTAAAATTTTCAAAACGTGGCAATCCAGTTATATTATGGTTCACTAATTTTTGAAAGAGTGGACCACTCCACAAACAATTATTATTTATTTATTTTTTTGTGGCCCAAAATAGGCGGTTAATCTCAGTGTCCTGTTCGGAAAGAAAATCTCAGAATGCACCTAATTTTGTCTTAATATACATATTATTCTTAATCACAATATGTAAAGCATGATTAACCCATTAAGTAAACCAATCTCCTGTTTAGATTAATCACATTATTCCCCGGAATCCCTCCCCCGTTAGAGAGAGCACTCCATTCTCATTCCTTCGCATGATCGCCCACGTTCAGTTATCAAGCTGTAATGCATGATGATGTAAGTCCACGACAACATACATTCTATATGCCTCGAATTTCAAATTTCGTTATTAACATGTTGTGTACCACGTGGGTTTTCCATTTCGAACACATGAAGAACAAGCACCCTCAGCTGAATTGGCGACCAGTTCGTGTCCTGCACGGCATGATCCTCAGCAAGAATCGAAGTGGGAGACTTCTTCTTCTTGCCCCCTTTGCGAGATGCGTTGGGAATCGAAATCAAGATTAGTGTGAGAATTTTCGAGCTCCGGTTGTTTCGCAAATAATAAATAATTTTTTTTTAAATGAACACTTATATCGCTCATAAAAGTGAATGAACGGAAATTATTTTCAAAATTCACGAAAAAAATTGAGCGTAAATTTTCATCGTGGATAATATGAATATTTTATATTAAATAATTATTTTAAATGATTATTTTCAGAGAAATATTTTTTAAAATTATTTATTTTTCACGAAATGAAAATCAGTTTAAAATGTCCGCTAATCAAGATTCTTGGGTGCCTATTTTCGTCTTTGTTGTTTGCCAAACCAAGAACTTAATTTAAGGCGAGCTAGGCAGATCACCATGCCTAATGATCTTTCGTCACCTTCCCATGTGCTCTCTCTTTCTAGCTTAGGGTAGGAATCCTCCATCTTAAACCTCCTGACCGACGGTACAATGGAGTTCTAGTAATGAGAAATGATTATATTCATTGTGAGATTAATAATATGTTCTGGATTAAAAAAGAATAAATAATAATAAACGAAAATTATTTTGGGATCCAATCCTTCGAGGATTTTTATCGCTCTCGCGATCACCCAAAGACAATTACGTTAGAATAGCCCTTGGGTAATTTTCATATATGCTTAATTGTATATATTGAAGGAATTATCAGACATAGTTAAAATGTTTCTGTAATAGGGTTGGTATCGTTAGAAATTCCAAATCGATACTTTGACACATTTATTCCAAATCAGTTTTCAGTCGAACTATTACCATGTGATACAACTTACCCCAAAACTAATTTTTGTCTCACGAAAAAAAGGCCCACAATGGTATCTCTAACTCAAATCTAGTCTCTTTTAACATTCCGTCCAATAATCCATTAACGCCCGCCAGACAAATCAATCATGATCCGATGTGAAGAATGACAAGCCCGACGTGAAAAATTAGTTAAGTTCGGGAGAACTGGTTTTGTGTTTTTGAGGGACAAAAATTAGTTCGGAGTGAAAGTATCGTGAGAATACCAAATTGAGATTTTAATAAGACTATCATTAAAAAAAAGAATTATTATGACGTAAAATATGACATGCATAGTTCTCTAACAATTGTCGAGATAGGGGTTTCAAGTTCACCTTTCGTTGAATCATAACGACTCACTTCCATTTCGTCCAAGTGCATATAAAATATCTCGAGCGCCCAATAAGTAGGATGTGGAAGGAAAAAAAAAATTCTTTTTAAGAAATGCGTAACTTTCCTAACTTTACCGTATCTTTTGTTTTATATAAGGATTGGACATCTATAATTCGGGACCATACAATCCTGTTAATAATTTATTCATATTGTTAATGTTAACGAGGAGATTTATTATTATTTTTTGCATATCCACTGAAATTTATAGGAGGTAAAAATTCTCCCCAATTCAATAAATTCTACAAATTTGTCTTTATATCTCATAGAGGAAAAAGAAGGCGAACCCCGAAAAAGGCCTACGTAATCGGCGGAGCTTCACGCCTCCGAGTTATAATTCCACGCGGCGCGGCCCACCGTGGGGTGGTGGGGATGGGTGGAAGTCAGATTCGGACGGGAGAGTTCGGCCTTCCTAACGGTCGACACGTCCGCCCGTCCATGGGGCCCACCTGCGATTCCCGCGCTAGCTCGACACGCGGTTCGGGTGGCGCCGGCGTCACCCGTGGCCCCAGCGAGCGCGACGCAGGCCTATGGCTCGCCGCCACGTGGGAAGGGTTCGGTCCCATTACAGCTGGGTGACCGCTCTCTCCGGGAAAAAAAAAAAAAGCCAAGAGAGAGAGAAAGGACAAAGAGATTACAGTATTATTGTCCGTCTTCATGGTCCTTGAGGAAGAAGATTGTCCTCATGTCCCACGACTGCGCATTTATGAAGTAGGGATAAAGCCACCTCAGAATCTCTTCCCTCGGTCGAGACCGAGTCAATCACTCCCATTGAATTCGCGCGACACTCACGGTGGCAAGAGCGGGTTGATGTGTTGTTCGAGTTTTGGACTCTGTCGATGGTCGAGTTGATACTGATTAGGGACCGCTGTCGAACCTGAAAGTTCTTGTCAAAGTCTATCGACTATTTAAAAGGTCGTTGAGCATGCGAATAAAAAAGTGACGGGCCTGCGTGTGGGCCGAGGCGATAAGCTGCCCTCCAAAAGATAATTGCACAATCAACCCGTTCATTTCGTCCTCTTTTTTTTTTTTGCATCGATCGTGCTCCAACAGGCTGCCTGACCTACATTCGCCTCAAATTAGGAACCTGGCAATTCGAACCATGCGGGTTCCACGTCACCTTGTCCTTATTAGTCAGCGGGGTCGAAAACGTAGCTATACGGAACACGAAACTCATAAATCGTCTTTTGCGATCGCATATTTCAAATCATACTCGACGAAAGTGGTTTTTCTCCCAAAGGGAAGGTACTTAGTTGTTATACCCCCCTTTTAGTTGATTTATGGAGGTGGTGGTGGCCACAAGCTTTACGAAATTCCTATGTAATTAAACTAGAAAAACGAGATTACAATAGCGCAATCGAATCTAATCAATCGTCACCCTTGGACAATCATACTTGAATTCAATTATTATTTTTTTTATTTAAAGAGAAGACTCGTGAATGTCATGTAACTTGCAATTGATAGAAGATAATCCATTCCACCTCGTGTCGCTTTCAATGGGATAATTTTGAAAAAAAACCAAGTTGCCCTTGCCAAACCAATAGTTAATCAAAGAAGGCTATATCCCCCCAGGAAAAGCCAAATTCTCAAATACTATTGTGTTTAAATTGAAGATTAGGCATAATCCGGATTATAGAAAGTCTTGCATAAGAACAAATTAAAGGGTATTAGCGGAGTTTTGTTTAAACCAAGCATTATATCGAATCGTGCTTACCGTAGATCATTTCGCTTTTGCGCCCGCATATGCTCATTCTTTATCCGATGCGAATCTCGGTCCACCGATTCCGCCTTGAGTGGTCCAGATGGTGTCGAGAGCACATGCTGTTCGCTCCAATGCCAACGATGACTCCTCGCCCTCATCGGACTGGGCCATTGCCTTACTTTTCGTGGAGAACTTCATTGTTAAGTGCGGTGAAAGTCTTAAAACTTTCGCGAAAGTATAATCGAGTTTTAAAACTTTTGAAAAATATAATTAAGTCCTAAAACTTTTCGTAAAGTGCGATCAAGACCTAAAACTTTCAAAAAAATAAAATCAAGTCCAAAACTTATCAAATATATGAATCAAGTCCTTCCGTCGATTATACTTTTTTGAAAATTTTAGAACTCGATTGCATTTTTATAACAAATTTTAGGACTCGATTGAACTTTTTGAAAGTTTTGAAACTCAATCCCATTCTCGTAATAAGTTTTAAGATTTCTTCATACGCTTATCCTTTATTTTAATTTTCCCCCTCAAATGACTGGTTGGTTAGTTGGATTCATCGGCAGGGCCTCGGAAGTACACGTGTCGGCGACGCGTACGACTCCTCCCAGGGGCCATGCGGGAAAAGATCTCAAGCGTGGGGCACGAGAAGATGCCAAATTGAACCCGAATCATTCGCCAATGAAACGTGCGAAAAAGAGAACGATTGATGGTACGTTCGAGGATTGTGTTAGCCAGCATAGCAAAGCAATAATGGCCTCCGTTTCAAAGGATAAGGGCTACGTACCATGAAGTCAAAAATCTTATCTCTCTTTGCTATTTTTTGTGGGAAGTTCGCCTTTGCCTTCTAAAGGGCATCGAAAGAGGAATCTAACCTAAGGAGAGGGGGGGGAAGTTCAACCACATCATTTTGCCCTTTTTGATGATGTTTTCGGATGATTAACACTAAACCCACCTTGATTCCCAAAAGGGATCTTAGAGCACTTTTTCCTCACCTTATTTTCCCCGAATAGAATAATTTCGGATCGGCCGTACTTTCCATTTATCGCTAAATTAAGCCGAATCCATCCGGCGTCATTGCTCGCGCAAATTCCCCCGGAGCACGCCATTGCGAATTATTGGGCCGATCAAGTCACGTGGGTATTCCTACCGATGAAATACTAAGACTTTTTCGGTATAATGCACAGGCCAATCAAGTCGCATCGGTATTCCAATCTATGAAATACTAGTACATTTTGCATGTAATACATGTAAGAATATAAATTATAATAAGAATTCTGTGTCTATATATATTTTTTAGGACTTTGTTAATGTAATAATTTTCGGGTGGTTATGAGATTAACAACATATCATGGGTCGTAAATTCTCGAAAGAGTGGGTCCCACAATGATGTTTAATTATTTGTTATTATTATTTTTTTGGACTAGAATGGACTGTTATTCTTACGGTAGATTAATGACTGTCACATAATTAATTCTCTTTTGTTTAAATCACGTGCCTAGGAACACACAAATGAGAAAAAGGAAAAAAAAAAAAAAACTCGGGCCGAATTCGGCTCGGACCGACCCGAAAGCTATATAGCATGGGCACGTCGGGACGACAAGTTAGCGGGGCTGGGCCTTTGACAAGGTCTAGTGTCGACTCCTCGGAGAGAGAAGCGTCCGTGGGCCGTGAAGCCCATTTTCCACAGGCCCATAGTGTGATCACTGCTCACTACTTTTTAGGCGGTCCCTTTTTTTTTTTTAATAGCTTTACTTTTTTTGTTTTGCAATAAATAAGTAAAGATCCGTTTCCTCGTACGACAGCCAGCCAATGCTCCTTGTCTCTCTCCATATCTCCCTGCTACGGCGAAGTGGCCCAGGTCAGTCTCTGGTTCTTGCATTTGTCTTCTTCGATCGCGTTCCAACCTTAATTTTGCCCGAAGTCTTCGTCGAGCAATTCCATTCCGGTGTTTCCATCACGAATCCGCTCTCGTTTGGCCGTGATTTGAAGGCGTCATTGCTCTGTGATCGCTGGCGCACGGATATCGGTGCTCAACCTTTCTTTTTTTTTTGTTGCCCTAAGTCTTCGTCGGGCATCTCGAGCATCTTCCTTCTTGGATCGTGTGTCATGGTTGTTGCAATTCAATGTTGAATGACTGTTTCAGCTTCAATGCATTTGTTGGCTTGGTTTGCGGTGGAGAATTTTGATTTGGATTGGTTTTGGCTTCCGTTCTTTGCAAAGGTTGATAATAACGAAATGTAACCTTGAGGGGCTTTAATTTAGCGTGTGCTGATCATCATTGCCAAGCTAACAGACCCGCAGTTTAATCCGAGGGCTAGGAGGAGCTTGACCGTGCGTGTAACTTTGTTCGTGGTTGCAGATGGCGAGAGTTTCTTCAATGTTGACGACGTTGAAAGCATACTCGGTTCCTCTGATGCTCTTCGTTGGAGCCATGTTGTATCAGCTCGTCATTATTCCAAACACGTTCCCTCGTTCTCACTATGACGGTATCTCCGCTCACTACTTGATCCACTGATATATGGGAATTGGGAAGCATTCGATGTGTTTTCTCTGAGGAATTTATGTGATTGATCTAGCTGTAGCGATGAGTTTTATCAGAGGTTATCTGATTTCTTTTTCTTTTGGGGTTCAAAAATTGCAGTTTTGCGCTTGAAGAGGTATAGTTCTATCCAGGAAGTAGAAGAGGCATATGAGAAGCTTGTCTCATCCGGGTCTGTTTTAGTTTCTTTAAGTTGATGCTATTCCCGGTTTGGTTTACTACTTTTACTGCACCTACATTATTCATTACAATGGACATTCACAATGTGCATCAATAACAATTTTGGCCATTTACAACCCTATGCAAATTGATTTTTTGGCCACCATGATGATCTCAGGAGCTCAAATGGGGAATCGCAAAAGTCATCAGACTTTATAAAGGTCAGCTCCTTATTTGCTGCGACATGCTCCTACTAGTTAAGCCTTTTACTCGAATTGCCTCCATGCCTCTTCGATCAATTTTGCAGGTCAATAAAAACTAACTTCCTTGATGCTGTTGATCAATTGGTAGCAGTAGCTTTGCCGTTGCTTCATTCCAATACAACCGACATACTTCATACGTCACTAATTGTGACCTTAGAGACTTTAGAAATATTGACTTTGGGAGCACGTGGCCTGAAATCCTTCCCTTTAATCTTTTGTCATGATGCCATTGCTCTTTGTCTAGAAAGAGTGGTTTAGAATGATTTTCATCCTTATTTTGCTTTAAAACAAGGAAATAGCTGGCAAAATATACTTAGTCGGCAGCAACTATGTTTGCTCGCGTATCAGTTATGTGGAATGTTCAATTGACAATGTTTTACCTCTTTGGGTGTCTTAGAAAGTTAGAATCACCAACAACGGGTGTAGATTATCCGCGTCTCCTCTAGAGTGTGGTTCCTCTTCCCTTTTACAACTTCACTCCTTCTATCCACGTTTTATTTGGGGAGTGTGTAGATTTCTAAGTGTTTATCATCTGCAATTATGAAGAGTTCATTGTCTAGGCTTCTATCAAAACAGACAGGGAATTTCGTATGGTCCTACTTGTTTCCACATTCTTTTTCCTCTTTCTGAAAGTTGTGAACAGTTGGTGCCTATAAGTTGCCTTTCGGAAGTAATTCTTTCATCACCAAAACGGATGCGCTGTTCCGCAAAACTGGAATGGCTGTAATCAGGGGTGTTTCTTTCAATGTTAATTTGGAGTGTGGCAAAACAAAACTACGCCTTGCTTGTTCTTGGATATCATTTTTTGTTGCTGAAAGTTGCATATTCAGAGCATAGTGTCTATCTTTCCAGACTGGTTTTTCAGAAAGTTTGTTCTTCCAACCATTTTTCTATTTTTTGTGGACTTCGACTAATTGGTGCCTTGCCAAGAAGTTGGTGGTTGCTTCATATTTCCCACTGCAATTTCACGGTGAACTTCATCATATAACTCTTTAATTGCCTTTTTTTTTTGTGGAATTTTAGCATTGCCACTTTATTTGTGTTTGAGTTGTATCACTCTTTTCTGGTGACTCTATCCCGCAATGGATCTACAATTTCTCCATTTGTCTTGAACTAGCAGTTTTGGTGGAATGCTTATGCCAAAAAGTTCTCTCATAAAGTTTTAACCGATCTACATATGTGAATTTTCTTGTCTTCTCTTTTGTTCTTCCATCCTATTTTCTCTCATTTGCAGGATTTTTTGCGTCCTGTTTCCATTGCCATTGAGTTTCCGGTTCATGGAATATCGACCCCATTTCATTTAATGCTTTGTAGATTCGTTATGCTTACGAGCTGCTGACCAACCCCACTTGGAAAAGAAATTATGACATGTTTGGCATTGAAGAACAACATGTGAGTAGTATTTCTTAGTAATAATGATAGGTGTGTATGTATGCATTTTTATATAGAATACATGTAGATGCAGTACGACATCCAACTTTTTTGTCTGCAGGATGTGATTGACGAGGCCAAACAGCTATATGCTGGGAAAAGCTATTCTGAAGTACAACTTCCGTTACTAGAAGCCGCTGCTTCTGGTAAGTAAGAATATGTGCTGTGATTTCTTGGTCATCCCTTTTTGGATTTAGATCGGGAGTGGTTATAAAATTCTGCTTATACCAAGAATTGGTTGAGCTTAAAGACAATTTCTTCATTTTCTGATCAGACACTGGAGACCAAGCTTTTAATGCCATTACCTTGAAGGATATTTTCGCATCTGAAGTTGACAGGCCATGGCTATGTATGGTATGACTGCTATCTGCATCTTATTTGGGCTTTTATGCAAGTTATTCTAATGTGTTCACAATTTATCTTGGTCCTTCGCTTTTCCATTGTCGTTGGAAATTTGGTGGTTTCTGTTAAATAAGGACAAATTCATTTCAAATGCAATCTATTCTCTGCCCCGGCAGTTTTTTTTTTTTTTCACTTGCGGGGTGGGTGGGTGGGAAGAGCAGTTGATTGCAAAATATTACACCAAGTAACTGAGAACCATCGATATGACTGGCTTTATATACTCTGATAGACAAAATTAACGAAAAGAGAAGCAACCTATGCTATCGTAGTTGTATGGTGGTGTATGTTTTCTCGTCAAAGTTATTCCTTGAGCCTGTATGGGTTTTAATATAGTTTTTTTAATGAGTTAATAAAAAAAATTGATGATAAATGTTATGCTTGGAGTCTAGAGACTACTGATTTCTTGATAGAATGACAACAAAGATAAAAAATGAATGGTTGAGTTGCAGACGTTGAAAATGGTAAAGCTGTAGAGCTATTAATCTTCTATGATGAATATGGTGGAGGAAGATGAGGCTTCACGTGGTGTCAACACGTGCAAAAATGGGTCCACACCCAAAAGACAGGTCAATAATAGGATTTGCTATGTGAAGCGTCCGAGTTATGGTCAAGAGCGAGAGGAAGAGCATGACCGAAGCTTTAGCTGGATTGTGCATACTTGGTGTCAGTTAGAGTATTTCAAGCAGATGACCCTTGCATTTCAGTTGGAGGGTCCATCTAGTTGCCAAATTTTAGAAGATTGATAGTGGCCGGCTGATAAGCTGCGCTGTGATTTTTAGGGACCTTTGTACATTGTTAATGTTAGAATGTTGAAGTATTAAATTATGCCATCATTTAAGAGCATATACCTTTTAAACAGTGAGTAGAGTTCCACAGAATTTTTTACATGGTATCAGGGTTGGATGAATTTAGTTCTATCAAGGCTCCTTTATGTGCCTCCCATTATATTTCCATTCTTCAGTCTTAAGCGAAAGTCCATATTACATCTGGGGGGAGTGATGGAATATTTGCATATTAAACCATTCTTTCATCTAATAGTGTAAGCATTTAGAATTGTTGAGAGCGGATCCACAGAATTTTACAATTGAGAGACCTATATGAACCAGAAATAAACCAAAAACCGGAATTTTTTTTGATTTTTGCGTGCTTCTGTGCTTTTCGCGTGTTTTCCTTTTTCTACTTTATTTTCCTCTCAATGCACGTAGTCTGGCAAATAATTTATTTAATAAATAGTTTCTTTCAGATATATTCATCTGGGAGCAAGTGTTGTGCTCATGGCTTTGGCATCTGGAATAGAATAGGTATGTTCCTAATTTACAAGAATTCATTGTTAAGTCTTAGTCTCCTAGTACTCAAATTTTGTTTCCTCTATTGTTTCTCTGGATAATTGAGCTGCCAAGTTCCCTGGTTCTTATACATGATGTTTAGTTGAGATGGATGCATTGCTACTCCTCACATTCTATTGTGAACTTGTAAACACAGTTTCAGAAATAAAATGCTGCATTCTTCTTCTTTTTCTTAATTCCTGAACTCGTCCATTATGTGCAAGCCCATCACTCTTCCTGTCAATGAAGTGCATGTTGGGCCATTTGTTTTTGTACCATTCAGGCTCAGAGTCATCTTCTTATGACTAGTTGTTATTTCAAAAAGTGGAATACCTTCCAACCGATATCAATTCATTTCTAAGTGGAGAAAAGTGCTTTGGCATAATTCTGACAATTTACTTCTTAAAGTCTCAAATGAAGTCTAGATTTGTCGTTTGTCATTTTCCTTTTCTAGTTCTAATTCATATGCACAATCTTCAAAGTTTTGCCTTTCAAGTTTCAATCTGATTGTACTGTGAGTTTTCAAGATAGTTGAGAGTTTCTTTTGGCCTATAGTACAAAGGAAAGTGGGAATGCTATGGTGATGCTAAACTTTTTGCTCACAATGCAATGTAAGCACTCAAAAGTTACTCGAATTATTAGGCTATGTTTGTTTCATGGAAAATAAATAATCTTAAAAACATTTTCCTATAAGTGATGGCTTGCATCGCTTAAAAAATGAATGAGAGAATTTGTTTTTTTTAATTGTCCACGGAAATGTCTTAAGACATAAATTGTTATCGATAATGTAAAACATTTACCATTGACTAATTATTTCAAGCGACCATTTTTAGGAAAATGTTTTCCAAATCATTCATTTTCCAAAAAACAGATAGAGCCTTAGATCTAAAGAGTCTTGAAGTAAATGTTTTGGCCGAAGCAAACAGAATTTTCAGTACTTGATGGTAGCTGTTTCTCAATGTGCGATCATTATGATGACTCAAGAATTATCACTTTGGTTTCACTATGTGCTTTCCCTTTATCCTGTTGCCCTCTAAATTACATTCAGCTGCTCTGTTGGATGGAGTTGCAAATACTGGTGCTGTGGAACTTGGTGAGGTTCAACTTGCAGCATATCTTGCTGAGAGAAAACCAACAGGACAATTGTTTTACAGGAATGGTAAGATAGTTTGATGTATCACTATTAGTTTTGAATTTGGTTGTGTTGGATAGAAATCTTTTAGACCATGTGGACGGTAATCTAGCAGGTCATCTAAATAAAGAAGCCCTTGATTTTTCTCTTTGCATATCAACCAGGAAAAGGGAAGGTTTGCCATTGCCAATATATCGAAAGTTCATTTCAACAAGAATCCGTGTGAAGTTGATTGCACAACCATTTAAGGTTTTAGAGAGCAACACCATTTAGATCTTATGTCTCAAGTCAGCATCCCCCTCCCATGTAGGCTGCTAGGATGACGAAGGCCTTAAGCATGCGAAACACAATGTGTGGATGAAAAAATTGTTTAAATCCATTATGTAAATAAGTGGAACTGAAAGGAGAAAATGAGGATCGAACTCGAGACCTCTGGTGTGATTTATATTTCATGTTAACCGGAACAACACATTTTGATCCTAGGAAATGCTTAGAGGACATTAGGAATGCAACTTTGCTAGCTTCTTATAGAATTCTCCCAGTACTGACTCCATGGGTAAAAGTGTCTAAAAAGCTAGGTAGTCCACCTTCTCAGCTCTTCCATGGTACCTTGTTTTACAGTTATGGGGGCCAAGATCCAAAAATGCTCTTATTTTCCTTAAACGCCATGGGTTTCCTTTGGATAGGAAGACCGAAACTACCCCTATTTATTTTTTCAATTCACAGATTGGGTTGTATCGAACCATCATTGGCATTCATCCAGTATGCTTTATCTAGATGAGGAATGCAATATGCTTTTATATCTATTTGTCACAAATTTTACGCAATCGAGAAGCAAGACAGGAATATGCGTTGAGCTTATTTCTTTAAGCAAGGAATTTGTTATCTTTACACTTGTATTTTCGGTCCAGCAAAGAGAGAGTACTAAAGATGACATTGCATTTGCTTTGTTATTAATTTGAGAAATTTACTACAGGTATTCCTTCAGTGGTTGCTTTTCCACCTCAGTGTAGAAAAGCAGACTGTCTAGTTAGGTGAGTTTCACTTTCTAGGCCTTTTTGTGTTCTAAGTAAGCTTTGATTTCTGAGTCTGTGTCAGTTGTGGAAATGCCTCTCCTATGGAAGGGCTATGTTTGCAAGTTCTTCTATTTGTTCTGAATGAGAAGAGAAGCATGAGTATAAATTACCTGGGAATTTTAATAGGTTTGAAGGAGAATTAAGTACTGATGCGGTAACCGATTGGTTTGCAACAACCATACTCAGTTTACCTCGCATTCGATACTACTCTAAGGAATCACTCGTAAGTCACGGATTCCTTACCTGTTCTTATCCATGTTGACAATGTGGATGTTCTTTTTCTGTTGTTACCTTTGCAGAAAAAGATTATACGAACTGTAGGAAGAGATGATAATGTTTTGACTGCATCTTCATTTGTCATCATGGTTGTTATTCCATAGCTTTTGCAGTACAAAGCACTGTTGAATAAGTTGGATGGGCCAGATTCAGATCCAGATTCTTTTGATAGGAACAACTAAATTTTTGGACATCAATCTCTATTTTTACTTTACTTAGCTTGCTGATCGATCTTTGTGTACCTCACTGATGTTTTGATAAAAATGAGAACTAAACTAAGTTTGATTGGCGGAGCAAACACTTCTTTGAGAAAGATAATTACCAATCACATATATGGAGCTAGTGATCTTCAAAATGGTTCACGATTAATATACTTACCCAATTGTAAAATTGACATACGTTGTTTGAGTTCCCATTATTTGCCCTTTGATTCTCTTATCTGTATCTCTAGTCAACTACCTTTCCATATTTAACATCTGTCAGCTGTTCGCTTTTAAATAGTCCCATCCAGCCGTGTTGCTAAGGATAGAAGCTGCATCTCTAGTCATATTAACTTTTTGTTTCATGTATGTTAAAGTTGAATCAATCAGACCCCTGACTGCCCCCTTTGTTTGCCTACTTAAAGCTATTGTGCTTACCCCTATGAAACTGCAGGTTCGAGGCCCTTTATCATTTATCTTTCTAAACCAATCTTAATGTTGGAATAGTACAGAGGCGAAAGATCACATGCTGATCTCTTCCTTTTGTCTTTCCTTCTTTAATTCTGTTGTTTGGGATGAAATCTGATTGTTTAAGTTTTATTTTGGTATCTAAGCTTTAAGTCACTCCCTGTTGTTTTGATTCTGGTTGTTACTCCTTGCTGTTTTGTTTGATGCGGTAGATCTACGTCCTTAGTTTCTCGTGTAAGGTTCGATTTATGCTTGAGATGGATTGTTGAGATAGATGCTCTAGATACAGCATGGGCAATGGGCATGTTTTTGGGCAGTTTAAGCTTTCGTGGAAATGGTAGTCTTAACAATTCTGTTGTGCTTTATTCTTTTCTTTGGGTTCTTGCAGAATGCAGATTTAGTACTTGTTCTAAATGTTGGAGATTATTCTTTTTGCACATAGTATGTCACCCTTGTGGTAAACTACTCCTGTCAAAGAGAGAGAACGATAGGACCTTGTTCAGTCCACTAGTTTTTCGTTCATTACAATTCACATTGGAGGAGAAATTTTTTTATTATGCAACTTATATCATAAAAAATCCAGAAAATCTCTTTAAGTTCTTCATAATTAGTGGCTATGAATACGTATGAACATTCAACATCTCCACAGGTTAATATCATAATGTTCAGATGCAAAAAATTGATCAGTCTCCGGATGTGTTTTCATAAGAATGTCACTCAGATACCAGATATCTCTCTCCTTTTCTCAGTCACTTCTTTTCTTCTTCTTTTTGAAACAACTAAGATTAAAGCATTTTGATCATTCACCTAGTTGCTAGTTGTGATTATTTCTTGCTTCCTTTGCTTAATGACGGGAAATATACTTGCAGGGACAAGCTTTTATAGCAAAGACCAGCCCTCATAAGGTACTTGGTTGATCCTTCTAGTTGGGGATGGTGTATTAATTTTTTCAGCCAGTACATATCTCCTGTTTTCTTTGTCATCTGTTTTTTCACCGAGCTAGTAATCTTGAGCAAACATTTAGAATAGGTCAACTATACTTTTGTCAGTGAAGCCTGATGTGATTTGAGAAAGAGGTTCATGTGCCTTAAAATCAGCCGTCTTTTCAGTGCCAAAAAGAAAAAGCCTGAGCTTGTCGTACAAGGCTACTAATTTATTTTTTATGCATTCTGGCAATTACAATGTTTATGCTTCTCTCTTCCATTGATGATACATTCGTTTTCTTGCTATAATACAAAGTGTTTTTTCATTGCAAAGAATGAGATATGAGCACTCGACACCACATAGTAAGCATTAAAGTGTCCTCAGCAGACCCTCTATCCATCAAGAACCAAGAATGCTTATTCTTCATTTGTTAAGATGAAATAACCCCAGCAGTAATGAACCTGAATGTTAATGGCTGCAATAGACACTGTCTCCCAACTTTTAAAACTCCAATATCTCTGATTCCATCAGTTGCGCTTTTTATTACGCAGGTAACATTGTTTTGTTAAATCTATTGCACAACTCTGTAAAAGCACTCTGTTTTTTTCTTTTGACTTTGGGCTCAGCTATTTCATGCAGTTGTATAATAAGTTCATCCATGTATGAAATATACGGCCAGATGTCTATGTCATGCATTGGCCTTATTGTCACGTCTGGGTGGGGGTTGGGACTTATACTTATGATCAAAGGGTCGATCCCTTGAGAAAGCTTAAAAAAGAAAAAAAAAAAAAAAGAGAGAAATATGTCATCTGGCAGATCCGAACGTTTATCAATCATGAAAAGTGATTCTTCTATTGATGGTACTCTTACCAAGATCTAGATTACTGCATTATCCCTCCCCATATCACCTATAAAAAAAAATCCATTATTTGCATCTCTTCATTTATGTAACTTACATGTGTACATTTAAACCTTGCATACTTCTTCCGTATAGGTAAAGGTTATTTTCTTCTCAAAAACGGGGAACGTGCCACTCCATTTGTGCGTCTTGCTGCTAAGAATTATTGGGCTTATGCATCGTTTGCTTTCGTACTGTGGAGAGAGGAGGAATCTTCCTTTTGGTGGAATGCGTAAGTAGAAAAGTGTTGGTTTTCTCATATGAAATACCTCAATTTGTTGCTTTAGTCTGCTTCCATCAGTAGCATAAGTTGCTGATAGCATTTTTGCTTTTGAATTTTGGTGCTAGGTTTGAGGTGGAATCTGCACCTGCTATTGTAATTTTGAAAGATCCTGGAGTCAAGCCTGTTGTACACCATGGTATTCCTCATTTTGCTGAACATAGATAAAGATGATTGGATGGCATTTTTCCTATTTACTTCAGGGCGGGAGATGCTATTTTTGCCCATCCAAACCTGTTGGAATCCCTGTTCTCTATTTCATTAATAGACAGAGAAAGAAACTGCAAGTGTTGTCTTTTGACACTTTAGCTTCCTGTCAGAGCTTGAGCAGTCCCCGACACATTTAACACTAAACGATAATGGTGGTTCTTAGATGAGATGATCACAACGACCTTGGCGCCTATAAAGGGGAGCTAACTTTTCCATCGAGAATGAAAAGACTTGCGCTTGCATTTTCCACGTGGAATGCTGAAGAAAATGGTTGATAAGTTTAGCATTACATTGCAAAGATGTCATCTGTATGCCAAATTAACAATTTTCTGAAGGCTGTCTGGAACCAAGTGCCGCATGTTGCTTCTCCTGCTACTTTCTGATAACAGATGTATCCCAAGAATTTTGCTAATTTTCTACATATTGCGACGATTAGACCCAAATACACAGTTTTTTCCCATTTGTAAATATTCCACAGCAAAGTTAGGTTTCCATTTTTCTTCTGGAAAATTTTGTATCCTTTGTATGTAACAGGGTTGTCTTTTCTCTTTTACTCTGTTATTATTGCAGACAAATGAATTTGTTTAACAATTAACACTGGGAACTTGCAGGACCAGTCAACAACTCTTGGTTTTCCAATTTGATAGAACAGAACAAACATCAAGGTGATGCAAGTGTTTTTTGGCTATTGGTTTTTCTTATTTTGTCTGATGAAGTTGCTGCTGTACTATATGACTGATCTTTGTACAGTCTGAAGGAGTACATGACATTGACTTGCATGATTGTTAATTGAATAGCACTGTATGACACAAGATAGTGGAGACTTGTGGACCTAAATCAAAATAGTAAATTGGGTACCCTATTTCATGGTGTACTTTTTCCTTTTTTTAGGAACTTTCCCTTGTTTTTTGTTTTATTTCTTGCATCCACTTTAGTGAAATGGGATATTATGTCAGCTGGATTAATTAAGGATAATGTTTCTGAGTTCCTAGATTTTGGAGTATAATATGTTGGACATGGTTATCACTTGCAATTTTGGTAATTATGTGTATCTATTGTTGTTTGGTTTTTCTCGACTGATATCTGGTTGCAAAGGTATAGTTATGGAGTATAATTAGTTTGATTGCGTAGTTTGTCTTTTTCTATCTTGGAAGTTAATTTTCAAGGGTATAAAATTCATCAATTAAGCTGCAAATAGGAACTGTTGTTGGTTGCCACGTGAATGGGTGTCATGTTGAAGTAGCCGTTCCTGCCAACCCATTTCTAGTGTAAAGGCTCGTTATCTTGACAGGTTGTTGATAGGAGGAATTTATGTAGCAGTTGTTCAGGATTACTTTAATAATGTGCCTCGTGTACTCTGGGCATCTTAGGAGGTAGTTGCAACTGGCATGGGGAAGAATGATCATTGATGGTATACTTTTACTTGGCTGATTGGTTGTATTCTTGTGAGAAAACTAAGGACATGAAGGCATTTTATTTGAATTATTGGGATTATAGTGAGTAAAAAGAGCACAGAATTATTGTCGTTTTTAAAGAATGGGGAAGTCCTTTTTAAAGTGTGCAACCTCATATTTGTAGAACTTCCTCAACTGCGGCCTGCAACATCACATGAACTGGGTTGCGACCCGAGAGGCTATTCCCGAGCTGGTGTTGATGTGCAATCATGGTACTGTGTGATACTTGCAGGGAGGCTCAGCCGGGAGCTAAATGAAATGCGCCAAGTAAGTGTCCCCTGTTTCTCAGACGAATAAAGTATACTATCAAGTATTGCTTCCAAGCTTTAATTACAATATCGACATATGTGATGTAAGCATAAGGTTTTGCATGCAAATACACAAATTGGATAGAATTAAAATAGGTTCAAAGTCTTTTTACCTTTTATTTCAGTTGTCACTTTTTCATTGTTAAACATCTATATGCTTGCTTCTAGCAATGGCTTATAGGTTCTGTGTTGTAGACCATAGTTCAATTGATGAAAGACTAAACAGCTATGTTTCTGAGATCCCTTGTGTATATGACCCTCCATGGACCACAGTTGATTCTTTCTTGTTCTCACGGAAGACATGGATAGATGGGGAGGCATCAGGGTCCATCCCTTCTCCGTAATCCAATTGTGATAATGTTGAAAGAGCCCCTGTAATTTTTCCATTCCCATTTTGGAGCTAGTTTTCAAAAAAGTTTAGCTTTCTGAAGTTCTAAGTCAATCATTCCTCTGCCATAAGTCATTTTGTCTTTTTGTTAGACTCTTTCATTTGAATCTGTTAAGATGAAAATTTCTCAGCAGATGTGGCAAGAGTTAATATTTTCTCCTCTTAAATAATGTTCAATTTAATCTCTCTTTGACTTTTTAAATGGCTTTTACCCTTTTAAATCCTAAAACTGGCACTTCTTGAAACTGCACGTATTGTCCTGTTTATGCTTAGAAAAACTATTTCCAAATAGCTTCGAGAGACCAACCAGTAAATTGTGATCTTCAAGAAGGTAAAACTAGATGCCATCCCTGCTGAGCCATCACTGTCAACATTTTCTCCTCTGACACCACTGCTGGCCAAAACTGAGGCTTAGACAAAGTATTCTCTTCTGATTTGCAGTGTTGTTCTTATGAGTCAAAGATCTGATTGAGATAATTCGGTCTCACACTTCCATAACATGTCGCATGAAAGGACTCTTGAAAGATAAAGCTTCAATGTCCTCACCTGTAAATCATGCCGTGAATGGTTGACAAGTCCCTGAATATTGATGGCCAAGGCAAGGCAAAGGAAAGCTTGCTTAGCTAACAAGGTCGATTGAGAAACCTTTGTCTCTTTGAGCGGACATGTCGTGAGCTTACATTGGCAGGACGAGGAGATGAGCTGATGGTTTTGTGGTGCCATGCATTTCTTGATCCATGACGTGGCATTAAACATCCTTGAATGGCTTATATCAGCCAACGTGTTGTTGTCTCTGAGAGGCCTGAAATGGATAGTCAAAAAACTTTTTATGTACACATAACCTTTCAATATTGTTTTCTAGCAAACAAGCTTAAATCTTAATTTCTAATAGTTTATCTGGAATTATTAAGCAAGATTATATCTTTTGTAGTTCCTTCTCCGATCATCTTTTTAAATTGGCAATTGCAATATTTCACACGTTGACAGACTACGTGCAGGATCCGAGAAAAGTTATCTAGTGATGGTGATTTAAGTTCAGTTGAAAATGAGGAATCCTCGATACATGCAGCTGTTGCATTGAAAGATAAGCGGCTCACATTTACATGGCTTAATGGGGAATCTCAGCAAGTGAGTTTGTCTTTAATTTTATGCAGTCATTTTTTTTTTCATGTTTTCTTGTTTTGAGTGTGGTCAATTTACGATTGACATGTTTGATGCATGTATTATGCCCATCTTGGACTTCCTCAAATTTGCGTGCAAAAAATTTTGGTTGCCTACTAGCTAATGGATGTGCCTGACAGAGTTGTCGGCGCGCTCATAGCTATTTGTGCAGAACCAAATTGAAATTTTTATCTGCATAATGCCCTGGACAAAGTTAAATGAGTGATGTTGATGTTGATGTTGAATGCCCTGGACAAACTTGGATAGTTTTCAGAGGATTCATCTACGATGCACTCATTTAGGCAGGTAGAAATTGTTGAAAGTGGCTCCGGGTGTGTGATAACAACCTTATGCAGAAGTATACTGCAATCTGTAGAGTTGATATACTGGATACATCAGATTTAATGTCATGTCAGAAGTGGACAAGCAGGTCTCATAATAATTCCAGCGGAAATGAATACCTTGAAAGTGTGAGATTTTGTGGGACAACTACCAATTGTTCTAATAGTTTAAGGTGTTAGATGAAGACCCCCTCACGCTTAGTCTGGTCTTTTTTTGCCTTACACTAAGCGTGGACATATTTAATTGGGGAGGCAAACGGGGCCTGAATAGTTTTGAACTTAGGACCTCCTGCTCTGATACCATGTGGGATTTTGTGGGACCATTGCTGTCTATTCTAAAAGCTTAAGTTGTTATATGAAGCGTGGTTTTGATATTTGATTGTTCTAACAGAAAGCATCCATGTTACCGCCCATTTGTTGGGGACGTCTCTCCTGTCTTCTTGTGCTTTCTAGCATGTTTCTAGGAGGGTAGGTGCTTTCCTAGTCTTGCATATTATCATCCCAAGGACGTAAACTTATGTCAGGCTTCTTGTATTCTTGCTATGTGCATTAAACTAGATTTTGTTAGAGAAGATTGGCTGAATATTGCTCCGAGAACCTCTTAAGTTACTGGTGTTATGTTAGTTGATAATTTCTTCTATGCTTCGACATGTGACATTACGGATAGTATGTGGACATAGGAGGAATCTGTTTGCTTGTAAGTTTGCTATTCCCAATAGCCACAACTTGGCAGACAGCAGCCATGATAATTCTGCTTGGGTCCATCACTAATATCATCTATTTTTTCCTCCCAGAAATATTGCTTATTTTATCTTCAATCAGAAACTAGCTATGATACCTGTGGACCTAGAAAGGATATTGCCGATGTGCCTAGGTTGTTCATTGTACGTTACAAGAGAAACTCAACTGTGGAAAACACTGAGGTTAAGGAAAACCCCAGAAATATGTGGGTTGCGTTGCTAAAGGAGGATGTGGATCCCGCAGCACAGCTTGTGGCAAGGTACAATGGCTCCAACGAAATTCCTCAGGTAAGAATATCTTTTTGTTAGTGGCGGGATTGTCAGTCATATTGTCACTCTGTGAGCTCCATTTCTTCTAGCGTAATATGATGTTGTCTGGGCACGTGCAGATTATTAAATGGATATCTGATATTATCAAGGATGGTGACACCAGAGATCTCCCATTCTATGTAAGCAACCTTTTCTTACGCATAGGCATAGTATAATGATGTGGTTGATTGGAGCTTTGGGACTTGATGGCTTCGCCAATAATACCATGTTTTTGGCTCTTTCTTGACTTGATGGCTTTGCCAATAATACCATGTTTTTGGCTCTTTCTTCTTTAACGTCCTTTTGTGTCATTAAGGCACCTTCTGGTTTTCCTCGTATATCTAATTTACAGGAGGTACATCTCATAGCTCCAGAAACTTTAACTTCATAACCTGCAATATAGATCTGCTTCTATTTGGCCCCATCGAGTATTTTTCATTTTTCAAGATTTTGGAAAAGCCAGGCAATCATGCCTTCTGAATTTGCTATCATGAGAGTTCAATAACTTAATTCTGTCTGAAACTAGTAGAATTGGTCATTTGGAATTGCGTCTGTTAACCAAAAATAGCTCATGCATGACATCTGGTTTCTGGATCAACTTTTTCATTTTTTTCTGCCGCCATAATGTTTGTTGGGCTACCTAATTACTATGCATGAAACCCATGTATTTACATGTTGATTTTTGGGTGCAAACATCGCAAAATGCCTGCCTCTCACCATATTTAATTTCATCAGAAGTTCTAGTGAATATTTTGGGCTCAATGGATGAACACATTTTCAAATTTTCTTAATACATCTTCAGAGAACAAAGACTCCTGAGCTTGTTCCTGAGGACGAAGAACCCATGTTTTTCAAAGGTGCTCAGAACATCTTATCCAGGGGCACAGGAATGAAGCAGAAGATCCTTGGCTTTATAAGAGGATTTTTTGACCGTCTGGGGGATCCTAGGATCGGTCCCTTCTTACTTTTAGGAGCATTGATGTCCTTTGGTACCGTATGGCTGCGTAGAAGTCAACCGAGTCAGCCAAGTCAGCCAAGCAACCAGATCAATCCAGACAGCCAAGCGCAAAGGCAAGCTCCTGAAGTAAATTCATTCCTTCAGCAATAAAAAAAGTCAACCCATCCCCTCGAGTCGTATTATCACCGATTCTATTCGGTTTGGAGTTGGTATGGCGAATTGTTAAGGTCACCATATACTCATCATCTTGAAAGACAAATTTGGTCATTAAGTCGGGGCTATATAATTGAATGCGGCCATGGTGGTTATGAAGTATATATTCTGAATTCTCAACTTACCCATGCTCGTATGATATCTCCGCAGGAGGAAGCTAAAACAAGACGCAGAGAACGACGGAGAACGACTTCAAAAAATGATGGGCCTTCTTCAGTTACTGATGCAGAACCTAAAGACGCTTACCAAATGCCACTTTCAGATTCCGATTCTGAGTAGTCAAGATGCTTATTCTCAGCAATGGTAGTGGTCGGGTTTGAACATTACAAGGAAGTTTAACTTGTTCACCACGTGAGACAACATACTGGGGGAAGGCGAGCAACCATCATTGCCGGTCTTAGCTTCACTTTTGAGGATCAAAACGACCTTATCTCATGAAGGAAAGTATATGTGATGGATGAATTGCTTGCACCTGCCTTGATCATCTTTTGCTCCATAACTTTTTTTACACTGGTAGAGATGCTAAGTTATTGCCTTTGTTAGATTGAATTTGTTAATAATTCCTAAGTTATCGGTCCAATCTTAGTGCACTCAAATAATGGAGTTATTGCAGAAGTTGCCATCATGTAATTCGCTTCAGTCTCTATGAATTCTGGTAAAAGAGTTAATATCATACATGTTGCTTTGATGTGACCGACCAATTACATACATAGGTTATGCCAAGTAGGATGAAATTATAAAATACTTTCCTGTATTTATGTGCTGAGTATATATTCACGACTAAACAAGTGTAAAAAAGTTCTCCATAGCTTGATGGGTTGCTATTAGCATTAAGCCAATGAAAATCCATGCCAAGTTACAGGTTATAGCCTGTTTTCATACATCCAGCGGAAAAATTGGATCTTCGAGAGAAGAGTGACTAACAAGTTCCATTTGCAAAATTGCTAATACGAAGAAATTTTAGTATGCATTATGCATAATTCACAAGGGAACCGGGGAACCTAAAGATTTGAGATGAAAAAAACTAAACCAAATTCGGACATGGGACATTTGACATTTCACAGTGGTGTACATCGGTACAGATTCTTGGAAACGATTAATCTGTTGGATGATGTACAAACTTACACTACTCGAAAAAATGTAGCTGAATTATACTAAATGCCCACATTCATCTCAGCTGAAACTCTTTATGAACCACTTCTCCCTCGTAAAAGCCTCTGTTTCAGTAGCAGTTGCCACCTTTCTCAATTCATGTATTCGGAAAGAGTTGTTCACAAACTGCTTTTCTAGCAAACAGAAGTCTTCCAGAGATCGATTTTTCTGCGATCGGAGCACTTGATAAAACTTCAAACTGAGGATCATGTTCCAGACTCATTTACCAATCTCACGAAACTCTCTTTCAAGTACCTTCGCTCAGACACGGTGAATGCCGTTTTGAAGGACTAGTACCACATGAAAGTATTGCCGCTTCCTGGGAACATCTGCAATTACAACAGTGAGTACTACTGCATTGAATCCACTTCAAATGCAAGAATGCGTCTATCAATTATCATGAGGATCGACGAGCTTAAGGCCCCAGCTCATGTCCTCACAATGCCTCACGTGGGGTACCAGCTCACCAGTGTCGACCCCTCGCCTAGCTTTGCAGTCATAATATGGAGGTGCGTGAAAACAAGGCTCCATGGACATTGCTCTGCGGCAAGGTGGGTCAGGAGCTGTTCGATTCTCAGGCTTGTAGAGGATCCATGGCTTCAAACCTCCAAGACCTTGAGCTACGTAACCGAAAGTTGACCAAGAGCTCGTGATCAACACATCGGTCAAACTCAACAAGTACATCTCCGCCCATGCCTTCCTATGGTGCATTTCCTTCTGGGGTTGCTGATATTCTTCATGACTCGGCTGCACAATACTAACTGCCTCCCCTGTGGTCGTCGGGTAATGCCAGTATATATCTCTTATCCTCTCAAAATAACCAGACGATAAAGATGTCACCAGCACGGCTTTTGATTTCTGATTCGAGGATGAAACCTCTGGGGATCCTTCCTTGATTGTCCTCGGTAGCAGATTTTCCCTCGTGGTACAAGCTAGGATCTGGTCTAGAACATGCTGAAATGGACCAACTCCAGTATCAAAGACTCTGATTTGGATCCCTATCCTTTCATCTGCTTTAGCTAAATAAGCTTGATAATATCTTCTTATGAGTCCCCATACAGAATTTGCAGGGTGGAAAAGATATCGTCCCAGGAAATGGAAAACGTTGTCCCTTTCCGGGAAGAGGTTGTCCAATTCTCGCTCAAACGAAGGGATCAAGAAGAGTGATGGAACAAAGTAATTGTCTGTCCTCATGATCAACCAGGGTATGCTCTGGAGAAAAGACTGGTCTTCATCACAGAAGAAAAGCTTATCATGATCATTGTAGTCGTGGACAAGATGGAGATACGTGAAAGACGGTACCTCCAACTTACTTAAGGAGTTACTGGTTACCATCTGTCCGTAACAGCGTGGAGACTTTTGATTGAAGTCACTGAATTGGTCTTTAAGGGGAAAATCTGAAGGAAGAAACCATGAAACCTCCGGGAACGGCTCACAGAAGAGATCGGTCATATCAACTCCAGGGTCAACGAGAAGAACGCGGTTCGTGAGAAGCGCGTAGAGAAATGCTGAAGCTAGAGTCAATATCCTATTCCCTAATCCACTGAAGGAAATCCATACAACATAGTTACAGTCTGAGATTCCCGTGGAATGGCCAGAATTGAGCCTTTCCAAGGTTCTCTTGTAAGACTCGGAATGAGGTCCGCATCGCTTATGGAGAGCTTCATAGCCTCGTAATCTGGAGATAAGATAAGAAGAAGGTTTCTGCTTTGACTCCTTGCGGAATAAAACTGATTGGTATCGACTGAGACAAGATCCTTCATCGAACACAGCAGCAAGCAATCCACCCAGCAGTTCATTCTTTTGCTCCCCCACCGTCTCAGAGGCAACTTCATCTGAGCCAATGGCTTGTAGGAAGAAAGAAAAAAGCTATGATTGTGGTTAGACAACAGAGAAAGGCTTGACCATCTCCAACTATGAATTGCAGTGCAGATTGTTAAAAAGGAAAGGCTGCTAAAAACTCATTTGGGATGTATCAACTTATTCTATCGGTTATTTCCATCCATAAGATCCAGATCATCACGAACATTACGCAAACATTAATCCAACATGCTGAGTAACATAAGATAACATGGTCAGAGAAGTCGAGGGAAGCACATGGAAGTAAAGTCCACATGGGCTATCTGCGAGCACCGTAAAATTACAGAGCAAATCAAGTGCCAACTCAAATTCAAATTGCTGGTAAAGAAGCTAGTCAACATGGACATAACAGAACTATGATTGTCTAACTACACTCACATCAGTTCCCGAGTCCCATTAGAAATTTCAAGCAACTACACACTTGGATGAATCTTTAAACACCGCAGAATGAGATTCTAAACAATGGATGCTGGTTAAGCAACCCAGGAACTACAAAGCGTGGTTATTTGCAGCAAACATGGCGTTTCTTGCTAATCATTCGCCGAGATTTCATCAGTCACCAGAGAGGCTCAAGTCAAATCCAGCTCCACGAGTAAGAAGTAACAACTGAACACAGATGCTTATGCTTGGCGACACAAAAAAGCCAGATCCAATACTCAGCAAAACAACCATGAAGTTCGTACCTTTGGGGGCTGTAACTTCATGAACTCTTCCTTCTGCAGGAACACCATTCGCGGGCGGGTCTCTGAGCACCACCGACACAGAAAACACGACCGACATGACCATCAAGCAAACAAGGACCACACCCATGACCCGCATTGGGCTGAACCCGGGTTTCTTGTCCGGATCTCTCGGGAGGACCAGAGCATCCGGGTCGGATTGCTTCGAGGGCTCGTCAGGGTCGCTGACATTTTTGTTGAGCCTCTTCATTGGCTTAGAGTGAGAGAGAGAGACAGAGAAGGAGAGGACCCTTCCTCCCTATCTGGCTCTGAAAGTGGAGAGGAAGTAACATTTTGGCTTCATTTCGATTGTCGTGGCGGTGGCGGTGGGAGTTGCAGTCTTCGGAGCTCGGAAGAGAAGATGAACGAGTGGACTTCTTGAAGAATTATCAAAAATGGAAAAAGCAAAAGAAGAACGGCGAAATCTTATTTTTCTTTTTTTTTTTAATAATGAATCAATCTTCTTTAATATTCAAAGCAGGTAACCGAATCGATTATTTAATTTATTTCTTATAGGAAAAATTTTAAATAAGGACTCGAAGTATTTTTAATAAATTTTTTTTTTTTTTGAAGTTGTAATTATTTTAAATAAGAACCCGAAATGTAATGACAGTTTGAAATAAGAGTCGGCGGTGACCATGGCCGTTTTAAATAAGGGCTTGACTTTACCGTTCTATTGACTAAATATTCCAAATGATCAAAGATATTTTCATCAAAATATAATTTTAACCTAATTTTTAATTAAATTGAACTGTATAACTAAAATTTAAAAAAAAAATACAACCGGGAGGGCTGCCCTCTCGCCTATCCAATGGGGCGGCGATGCCTCGATGAGGGCCGGCAACCTCGTTGACTAGAGGCAAGGGCCAACGGGCCATGCTAGAGCGGGGAGAGGGCTGTCGAAAGAATTATGAGAAAATATAAAAATTCCAATAGGCAATCGAATCATAACGCTCATGCGTGTTAGGTAACTTTCAATTCATAAAGTGGACGGCGCGGCTCCCTACATTTTCTTTTCCGCTGCGAATTTCTCCCTGTGCGACTTTGTATTTTTAGCCTTATTTGTCTTGACTATTGCATATATTTATC
This sequence comes from Rhodamnia rubescens, assembly GCA_021437795.1. Classification (NCBI taxonomy): domain Eukaryota; kingdom Viridiplantae; phylum Streptophyta; class Magnoliopsida; order Myrtales; family Myrtaceae; genus Rhodamnia; species Rhodamnia rubescens. The sequence continues at coordinate 3,847,006 of JAILYA010000002.1, read as the reverse complement.
ATGTTATACGCCGAAAATCATGTGTATTTACAGTTTTGTCCCTTTATTTAGTTATTCATTTGGTTTAGTAGGTAATAAAATTAATAATGTGGGCTAAGCTGTTCCTGAATGAGAGACTGTAATTGATAGTTTCGACCTTCTTCTCTTTTTTTTTAATTGTGGTATTGGATTATATATCTCTCACATGATCTTACACTTAGGTCGAAGGGAATGTTGTTATTCAAGAACTTAAAAATATTTGGAGCAACAAGGTATTGCCTTGAATGATCTGAGTTTAGTTTTCTCTTCGTGCTATTGGACTAAAACCTCGTTGGAAGTACTCCACGAGTAAAATCCCGAATGCTCGAGGCCGATATGGGGGATGTGCATCGCAAAGATCACCCAAAAAGTGGATTAAACGAGGTGCGTGAAAGTCGGCCTGAACACCACCCGATAACTATATATACAAAAAAGCTCTTTAAACCTCGTGTTCTTATGAAAATTGGCAGTAATTTCGAGGCTTGTTTGCTTACGATTAATAAAAAAAAATTAAAAAACTATTTAACTTTTTTTCCGTCGAGTCTGGAGACATTATTTAAATTTTAAAAAATGGAAATTGAATGTGAATCGGTATATAAATTGAGAAAGTTTCATGCATTTGGAATTTATAAAAAAAAGAATCGTCACAATCATGATATGTTGTTTTCAAAAAGTAAAAGCAAAAGTAAATCCACACATGTCCTCAATTTGCCATGAGAAGATCAAACCGTTGCCCGAGCTAGTGAGATGATGAGCGAAAATCACAGCGAAATCGGATTTTACGCGTCTTCAACCTCATGTTCCTAAATGTGATCGAGGTTGTAAATCTTCTAATCGATTCCGTCCAAATAGTAAAAAGTACAATTAAATCGTAAACTTTTCAATTGGCTCAATTGAATCATAAATCTTCGTCGAACAACGCAACGAGTTCTAAAATTCATTGCTTAAAATCGCAATTCAGAGATGTTACCTAAGCAACTTTACGCATTATTCATCGAAAGAACTTTAACTACGCATTTTACGAAAGGTTTAAGTCGGCGATCGGAACAAGTTGAAGTAGGTAAGATTTGATTCATTCTGTATTCGATAGTTAGGATAGAGCTTGACCAAGGAGGAGAGATGGAAATTGTTAAAGGAGCGAGGAGCTCTTTCGCCGATCTTCGATGATGAATTCTCGATCTTCATGAATAGCATGAGAATTACTTCATTGAGGGGTGTGGCTCTATAGCAAGCGAATGAGATCTCGTCACCTTACAACACTAGAGATTTAAGGAAAAAATGCCGAAAAGAAATCATAAATCTAATACGATGGTATCAATTACGTTCAAATCTTTCAATTGTCTTAATTTAGTCCTAAATATTTTTGCATTTGCATCAATTCAATTCATCCTCGTCAATTTTGATGGGAAACACCGCTAATGCGGATGCCATGGTACTTATCGACAATGACGTTTTATTTTCTTTTTTATAATTGCTAAATATTTTCTTAATTTCTTATCATTTTTTTGGCTCTTTTTTTTTTGTTTCCCCGTGTTCTTGCTGGCCACCGGCCACAGGCGGGGGTCGGCCCGGCCTGGCCGAGGGGAGCGCCGGCGAGGCCTTGCCCAGCCAGGACGGGGGACTTGGAGCCCAGCTCCAGAACGGACGAGGACGATGCCCAAGAAGAAGAAGAAGAAGAAGAAGGCCGTCTTCGTCCAATGCGCTGTCCACCAAAACGCTGCCGTTCCCCTTCGCTAGCCAGTCGGGAACGCCGGTTCGGCTTCGATCGCACCTTGCACGACTTGCAGATGCTCGGATTCTTCTGCTACCACACGAGGGAAAGCAAAGCGAAGAGGAGATCAACTAAAGTAAAACAGCCGATAGTTTCCATCAGTGAAATGCACATGAAAAATAAGGTTTTTTTTTTTTTTGGTCGAAACGAAAAATCGGGATGAGATGCGGATTTCGAACACGAGAGAACGAGCTGAAAATTCAAAAAATATTTAAAAACTACACAAAAAAAAACACATCATTACCGGTGGTGCCATGAGACGGCCGGGATCCACGTGAGCGGCTTCCGATCAAATTTGGCATGATGTCTTGAATTGGTATCAAAGTAAAAAATGTTTAAAATTAAATGGATTAAATTAAAATATTTATGATGAATTCTTAGCAATGCAGTAGATTCTACGACTTTTTTGATACTTTTCACATGAATGGTACAACGCTAAAGATCAACGAACGGTACTATACATAATCCAGGATTAGATCACTAATTCGAAGTTACCGGTGAAGTTTGTGCATGCGCCGCCACGCCGCGAAGGTGCTTAGAATACAAAGTACCCGAATCCAAGCCTTTGCTGGTAAGTTCAAAAGATGGCATTGGCATATTTATTCAGCATAAATTTCAAATACTTGATGATAACAAGGGAATATCTCGTGTGACAATCAGACCATCTTGTTCCCCTTGTAATTAACTCGTGAATAAATACCATAAAAAAAAATTTTAAACTGATACATCCGTAATAATTTTATCTCAAATTAATTTTTGACCGCAAGAAGCCCTAAATTGATACGTCTATGATAAATTTACCGTAAACTAATTTTTTTGAATGCCGAAAAGCCTAAACCCAGTATACCTGTGATAAATTCACCATCCGTCGGTTTTCTTTAAATTGGGTTAAAATCATGAAAAATCACAAACTAGAACACCTGCTATAAATGGAGGGTGAAAAAAAAACTCCAAAAATCAGGTATATTCGTGAACTGCCACGCGTCATTTAACTCAAGAATTTAACGGTAAAATTTAACGGAAATGATCGGATAATAAAATTTTATCACGAGATGTATCGGTTTATGATTTTTTATAATTTGAGTTAACTTTCCCGTAGATGTATCAGTTTAGAATTTTCCACGTAAATTTGCTTCACGGTGCATAAATAACACACAAATTAATCCGCAAATAAAAAGCAGCAATTTTCCAGGTCAGCAATTTGGCGCGCCAACCATTGCCGATAAGAGAAGCAAAGCAAAGGCCGCCCCCCGACCCACCAGCCGCCCGCCACGTGTCGCCTCGAAATTTGCTTCTTTCCCCCCCAACGAAATATTTCTCCTCGTGGGGGGATCAGGCGTCTCCTCTTCCACCGGACTCTCCCCTCTCCCCTCTGAACGATTGGTGAAATATCCGCAGAGAAGCAGGTCCTCAATCGTCAACGCCAGACTTTCTCTCTCTACCTAACCGTTAAAATTCCTGTAAGGACGCAATCTAGAGAGAGAGAAAGATAGGAGCGCGCAACGCAGCGAGAGATGTCAACTGCTTCGCTCTGCTCTTCGACGCTCCAGTCTCAGATCGGCGGCCTCGGAGGAGGTCTCAAGCTCCGGAGATCTTCTCCTCTTCGTCGACCGGGCAATGTCGCTTTCACCAGGTACTGCTGCCTCCATCGAAGTTATCGCTGCCTTTTGTCTGCGGGAGCTAAAGGTTGGTGAGATTGATGTTTCGTTTGGAGAGGTTGATGTTCCGTTTGGAGTTCGAGATTGTCTGGTGCTTAAAATCTGTGCGGGAAGAGCATATAATCTTCGGAGGGAGGTTGTTTCGACTGGATATCGGGGTAGACGTTCTGGTAGGAAATAAGCCAGTCGCGAACTGTTTGTGGCAATTCGATCGAGTATGGTCCAGGAAACGAAGGATGAAGTAAGGAGAATCAGTTCGCTTTTTCCCTTTTTTTTCTTTTCCGGCTGTGTAGTAAGAGTGTGATGTGGTTTGCCGTGTGAGGAAATTTTACTCAGTAACTAGCGTGAGGATTTTTAGGCTAAGGTGTCATGTTGACGACTTGGATTGAAGTTGAGGCGCTATATGTTTGTGAAAATGCAAAGCTGAATTGTGATACTGAAGGTCCACCCATGCTTCTGGTGATATTGGCTATTACTTTGGTCAGCAAGTAGAAGTTTCTGCGAGTTCATCTTTCTCTAGCTTCATGATCGTTCTAGCGATATATGGAGATCCTGTGGCCGTCAAGAGCTTGAGTGACCCGATGTCAAGATCGGATTCAGTGTTCAGAGTAGAACTCATGTTCACTTTTGATGCCAGTCTTTTAAGAGGATTGCGCATATATGCGGAAGATAGTACACCATCAACTAATGGACTGATCGCACTTCCAGAGTAATTGGGAAAAAAGTTGTCATTATTAGTAGCCTATTACATGTATCTTTCTTGCTTCATCTGATAGTTCTTACTAGTCTTGTTTACTTCTCATTCATCGTTTGAGAGTGAAGTTATTACATGTAAGATTGATGGGACTTCACATTTAATACTGGTTTTCATGGAAATTGGCCTTAAGCTATTTTACAGCTCTTTATCTCCCATTTCTGATATGATGACTTCCCTTTTTTTGGGGTCTAAATAGGAAAATCCAGACGGTGGTGACGGCATCTGCACGAGTTGACAAATACTCCAAAAGTGATATTATTGTATCTCCATCAATACTATCTGCTAATTTTGCGAAGCTGGGAGATCAGGTTCCATTCTACCACTTGTTTTTTAAGGAGCTATGAAATGTCTGATTTGTTTCTATCCCATTACTTGGATCTTTAGCATTTTTATAGCTTGTATGCTTCAACAATAGTCCAAGTCGCAAGCTTGGTTTTTTTCTCAGATTGTTTCTGCTAAGGATTGTCATGTGTACATTTGTTTCGGTATTTGACTCTTATATAGTAATATAGGTGAAAGCTGTGGAGTTGGCAGGATGTGACTGGATCCATGTCGATGTAATGGATGGCCGTTTTGTTCCCAATATTACAATCGGTCCCCTTGTGGTTGATGCCCTGCGCCCTGTTACAGACCTTCCTCTGGATGTTCATTTGGTAACCTTTTCATTTGGTGGATTTTCTTCATAAGAGAAGGTTGTCTAATGAATACTTAGTAACTTGGAAATCGTGTGTACAGATGATTGTGGAACCTGAACGGCGAGTACCGGATTTCATCAAGGCTGGAGCTGACATAGTCAGTGTACATTGCGAACAAACTGCTACCATCCACTTGCATCGCTGAATCGACCAAGTATAATCCTTTCTCCATTCTATAGATGCAGAATGTGTTGTTCTTCGTGGTTATTCATGTTCTTTAATGGGTCTCTTTACATGGAGCAGTGTGCATATCAAACGAACCACTGCAGATTCCTTGGGAAATATGCTTTCATAACAAAAGAGAGGTTGCAGCCTTGTAAAATAACCGCAATAGCTAATGATAAAACTTTTCAGTAATATAAAAACCTTCGACCATGTAGATCCTCAGTATTTTACAATGCATGCCATGTCTTAATCTGGCCACCCAGTTTTTTACCTTAGGACTTAGAATAATGGTGGCCTCTATTGCACATGTTCCCTTTATCTTTTGCTACTGAAAATTACTGTTCGGATCGTATGCAGCACGCTGCCCTTTTGCTGTCTTAAACACTAACGCGAGGCATACATTGCCATCTGATTGTAATTCAGTAATATGGCTCTGGAATACTGATGTGGTGCACTAGTCATCTTGTATCAATTAATTATGACAACTTAGGTAGAGGTTGATCCTTCATAATCCCAACATTTTGGCTTCTTTATCTGATATATTGATGTATTTATTAGTACCTAAGAGTCTTAGGTATTGTACTAATATTGCATGGGTATTATAACTGCCCCAATCCTCTGTACATCACCTGCCCTTGCATTGCTGCAACTTATGCATCTTTTACTGAATTTTGGTTACTGTTATCTAGATTAAAAGTCTGGGAGTTAAAGCTGGAGTTGTCCTGAACCCCGGTACCCCACTAAGTGCTATAGAATATGTCCTTGATGGTGAGTTACGGTTTGCTCACTTTGATCGTAAATTTTCCATTTTTTTCTTGAACTTTCTCAATATGTTTCCTAAGAATTTATACTAAGGTTTTTCCTTCCAAGGGGAATGTCCAGGGAAAAAATATCACAAAGGTGGGAAATTTATTTGATGAAAGAGAAAATATGACACTACCTTTCTTTATGCAAATAGCGGTTGATCTGGTGTTGATCATGTCGGTGAACCCTGGCTTTGGTGGACAAAGCTTTATTGAGAGCCAAGTGAAGAAAACATCAGACTTGAGAAGGATGTGTGTGGAGAAGGTAAATTTCCTGGGGCTGGGATATAGTCCTATTTCATTCTTCTTTACTTTGTTATCTGTTTGGCTGTAATGAACTTTCCTCTTGAATATGTTTCTCCTTTCTGCAGGGAGTCAACCCGTGGATCGAAGTAGATGGTGGAGTCGGCCCAGCCAATGCATTTAAGGTGCTGTAGTGTAATTTATTTGTGCCTACTAGTATTTTGGTCTATCTGACTGACTGCTTGATGACTCTATAATCTTGGGGAAGGAAGTGAATTTTGAATTGTATTGAATTGTTGCCAGCTGACTCAAAGGTACAGCTTAGATTGTTTTCTTAAAGAGCTTTTGAGTGTATTATCCAACGCCAATTCCTTACAAATCACAAGACTTCAAATTCTGAAAGTATGCCATTTTTCCTAAGACATTTCAAAGACATCCCAGAAGAACCAAACTAAGTGTTCTAGCATTTACAATATACTGGATGCTTTATGTCCATTTTCCTTGCAGAGTCCCTAAAATGTATATTATCCTTGGGTACTCTAGCGCAATTAAAATGATGGGAGGGGGAAAATAAGAACAAGGCATGCCTTGATGCTTGAACCTACCAGTAGTTTCCAATACAAAGTTCAAATGCTTTAACCGAAAAAGAAGGATTCTATTCTTGGTCTATCAAGGGTAGGATACTGGCACCCTGGTGTTAAACATGGCTGAAAATATTGCTGCAGCTAAAGTGAACCAGAACATTGTTTCTGCTAACTCATACAGGCTCCACTGACAGATCATATGACATGCATGATTCATATGTAAGCTGTTTCTACGCACGCAGGTCATTGAAGCTGGAGCAAATGCTTTAGTTGCTGGTTCTGCAGTCTTTGGTGCGAAGGATTATGCGGAAGGTAGGGCCACATTGATCTTTTAGACTCAGGAAGAAAAAATCCATTCCCTATAATTTGGTTTGACCCACCCCCTTGGGTATGTTTTGAATGTTTTACAGCTATCAGAGGTATCAAAACCAGCAAGAGGCCTGAACCAGTTGCTGTCTAAGGATCTCAGTCTTCCAGTTTAATTTTTTATCCTGAATTCTTCACATCATGTATGTCAGGTTTTCACTCCGTCAGAATTCCTTTCAGTATTTTAACTAGTTTAATTTGTCTGGACTATGATCTTTAGTGAAAGAAATAATAGATGATTAGTAGAGAGATTCACAACCATGATATCTCGATTCAGTGTTAATATGGCCAGCAAAGATAAATCATTGTGAATTTTTTTTGTCTGTGCTCAGGATTGGTTCTCTAACCTTTTCAATAAGCTCTCTTTAACTTGTTCATATCTCTTCTTTTCATCTGCAGAAGGATTGCTGAGGCAGCAGAATATTGCAAGCACATGTCGTCGCATATGCTGCTACATCCTGGTCAATTCTGTCGGGTGCTGTTAATCTTATAAGACTCATAGGTCATCCAGCCCAAAAATAGTGCTATGACAGGGAGTGTACGACATGTCACGGGTTGAATAATAAAGATCATCTTTCAAGTACAATTCATCTGTGGCACCTATATCAACTGATGTATGGTCACCTTCGGAAAACCTCGTGCAGGCAGTAAGTTTTGGTTCTAACATACAAATGCTGCTACCTACGATCTCTTCTTGGTGTCAATGTGCACAATCTGCATAGCCCCTTTCATCTCTACACTTGTCATCGTGCTTGTAGTATCAAGATAATCTTCTTTCAGCCAACAGGAATACAGCTTAAGTTTCATTAAAAGAGGCATAAAACAAAATCTTGGCCCCGGGCTTCTGTTCCCAATTTATTCAAATCGTTTTTACTGTCTACCATCATTCTATCTGTTCTTTAAAGGTTGAGTATTTGGGTGCATGTGCGCAGAGAGAGAGAAAAAAAAAAGATAATCTATTAATTAACTCGTGAAATTTTTTCATTTCGCCGGTAACAAAAGTTCCATATACCGAACATCACCATTTTATGTCTTTTCTGAAGAATCAATGATCTAGAATGCTCCTAAAGTATCTGTACAATTCATTAGACTCATCGGCACAGATAATGTCACAGAAGAGTACCAAAGAATGGAAGCTACTATAAAAGTACCAAGATCCTCTCCAAACAAGTGTTTTTCTCGGATGACAACTGACGTTAATTAGAGCGTTTGAAGCGTAATCAAATGGTGCTAAAAAATTCTTGCCTGATGTGGATTCACCAAGAACCTTAGGAGTCCAAACAAGCATCAACATCACAGGTGGTCGCGCATATACGGCAAGTATTGATGCGCAAACTCCCCTCTTTACCTTTTCTAGGCTGCAACACACAAAGCCTCATCTGGCTGGCATCCTCCCGACTCAGCTTGAACTTCCACCTTTCTAAGCATCTCGTGTATGAAAAACGTATGCTTGTGGCTTATGTCGCCAGCCACGAAATCATGAATGACTCCATTGACCTCAACCCAACTTCGGCCAGGTGCTGGCTTCTTCGCGCCTGTGTCAATCATTTTCTGCCTAATATCGTTCACATCCAGCCATCTTTTAGCAGTCCTATATGTTTCCAACAAAAGCAAAAGATAGCCCGCAGCACTGTCAGGGTCGAGCTCAACTTCTAGTCTCTGAGCCACAACAGAGGCAATCTCGGGATTCTTATGAATCCTGCAACCACCAAGCAGGGCACCCCAGACAGCTTCGTTCGGTTTCATGGGCATGGTTTCTATGAGCCGACACGCTTCCTCCAAGTTTCCAGCACGACTCAAGAGGTCAACCATACAGCCATAATGCTCGATTCTCGGTTTGATTCCCCGACTTGCACTCATGCTTTTGAAAATATGGCGGCCCTCATCAACATACCCGGCATGGCTGCAAGCAGTCAGAACCCCAATATAAGTTAGCTCATCGGGTTGTGCTTCCGGTTCTCCTATGCTTAGCATCATATGGAATATCCCAAGAGCTTCATCCGCAAGCCCCTGCTTTGCAAATCCTATGATCATGGTTGTCCAAGAAGCTGTGCTTCTCCGTGGCATCTTCCTGAACACCTCGTAGGCTTCATCGATAGAACCGCAGCTAGCATACATGTGTATAATCGCATTGTTCAGAGTGACCGACAATTGCTGATTTTTAGCACATATTTTCTCGAAAACATAGGAATGGATCCACCGGCCAAGTTTCAAATTTCCCAACTCCGAACAAGCCGACAGCGCAGCTACCAGAGCCACCTGGTCTAACTCCACCCGACGTCTCCGCATCTCATTAAACACACTCAGCGCTTGTCTACACATTCCATTCCGAGCATACCCAGCAACCATTATTGTCCAAGAGACGACATTCGTCCCCCGCATCTCGTCAAACAGTTTCCTCGCGCCACCCATGTCTCTCTGTCTAACATACCCGGCAAGCAATGAATTCCAACATACGAGATTCCTCTCGCCCATATCGTCGAACGCCTTGCACGCATCCGTCATCCCACTGTCCCCTCCACCCGTTGCATACAAATTCACCAAATTCGTCTTCACAAACGGATTCGAGACATACCCATCCCTCAAAACCCTCCCGTGCACCTGCAGCCCTTCTCCGACCAAGCCCGACCTCACACAAGCGCTCAAGAGATGGGAATACGTGTAACCATCGGGCTCGGCGTCCCCGCGCACCATCCGGTTGAAACACTCGACCGATCCTCGCGGCGCCGGGCTTCGCCCGTGTCCCCGGATCATCTGGTTCCATACGGAAGTGCTCGGGCTCCGGGCGCCTTCGAAGGCCTTCGAAGCGTCCGCGAAGAGGCCGCAACCGACGTAGCGAGCGAGCAACTGGACGAGAACGAAGTTGCTGCTGGTGTAGCCGTTGACGACGATCTGGGCGTGGATCTGAGGGAGTCCCCTCGAGGAGCCGCAGCTCCGGAGCAGAGAGAAGAGATGTTGCTGCAGCGCTCTCGAAGTTCTGGGGTACGCGGGAAACGCTGCTTCAACGAACATTTAAGACAGAATCCGCTCGAGGTCGCCTGGCTTTCATGGAGATCCATGTGTCTGGGGAGAGATGAGAAAAGGAACGAGACACGAGACGTGATTTTCCGCGAAACCATAACACCCTTCTTTCATTTCTGGTGGGCCGCGATAGGCGTATCGTGGGCCTAAAGGCCCAAATATTGAGGCCCAAGTTACCGCCCTTACTAAAGAAAGTCCAATCTTGCTGTCCCGCTCTCACGCTCACTCTCTCTCAAAAAATCAATTCAAAGCTTAACGATCTTGCCTTTACTCATTTTTCGATTCTAGCCATTTGAAGATGATCGGTCAAACAACCAAACTTTAAATTAGGGCCACCCGGCTTGGTCCAAACTTTCGAAAGCGTCATTCAATCGATCAAAATTTTTAAGATATTGGCCTCTTAAGACTTTTAGGTTCCGTTTGTTTCGCGAAAAATAAGTGATTTGAAAAAATATTTTTTAAAAAATGATAGTTTATATTACTTATAAAATTGAATGAACGGTAAATATTTTCATTATTTAGGCAAATGTTTAGACACAAATTGTTGTCGGTAATATAAACGTTTTTTGTTGATCGATTATTTCAAGCCGACACTTGCTATTATTTTTAGGAAAATATTTTTCAAATAATTTATTTTTCGCCAAATAAGTAGAGCCTTAATATAGGATACGACACGTTACTCTAGAAGACAAAATACAATCTGCACAACTCTTTTTTTTTTTGGGGGGGGGGGAGTGAGACCAAACTTAAAGGAAGAGTGTTGCGGAGTTGGGTGTTGACAACCCAATCCGCAACATTATTCTGAGTTATAGAGCAATGCGCTAAGCGAAGGTTGGGTAAAATGGTCAATAAACTGCTTGTTGTGCGGATTTTAACGTGTTTTGTTTGCAAGTCAATTGTTTTGCTTGTTGTACAAAAAAAAAAAAAAATGTATAATTTAGTGCTAACATCAATTCAATAAAATACCAAATTACAGTTATCAAATGCAATATGAGAAAAAGAACCATCGAAACAACAACAACACAAAAAAGAAAACAAAAATTTGAAAGTTAGGGCAAACTCATCGCGTATGCCGTAACCCGAGGCACAATGTAATTCGCCATGTCATTGGACATCTATACACTTTGTGAGTAGATCCGTCATGTGATCGGCACATCGTCCGAGCTCTTGCTAAAAGGCGCCGATGCTGATGGAGACATTGCAACCGCTCTCAATACTTCGAGCGAGACGTTGCGAAAGTCAAATAAGTGAGGAGGGCAACTCACGACGAATGCCAAAAATCGAGAGTGGGATGCGATTTGCCAAAAAAATGATTCGAGAGATTCAATTTTCCTTAAACTACAAAAATTACTTCTTCTTTTTTTTCCTGATCGGCCAATAGGGCAGTCGGCCACGGAAGACTTTACTGAACCCCCTTCCCTTTCTGAAAAAGTCTTACGGCAATGTGTGATTGATAATTCCGTGAGATACCCAAGACACGGGGCTATCGAGAGATATAAGATCTTGTCCCAGCTCTAAATACTCGAAGGGTTTAGCTATTGGACCTGACGTGGGCCTAAGGGCCCGTGTGGTTAGGCCCAATCGTGGGCCTCACGCTACGGCCCAATAAGCCATGAGAAGAGAGCATCGGATTCGGACGAGAGGGAAACGATTTCAACTTTTCTCGCCGTTAAAGTCCAAATCTTGCACTGGAAGTTAAGCCGAAACAAACCCCCCCTCTCTCTCTCTCTCTCCTCTCCTCTCCTCTCTGCAACGGAAAGCAGTATATGAGCGCACCAGCAGGGAATCGTGAAGCAACACGATCTCGCTCGGCATTTTCCAGGAAACCCTGCGATTGCGTCCGAGAATTCTTCCGCCTTCTTCCAACCGGTCCGAGCGCAGGAGGCTAAGGTAAGGAAAGGAATGATTCTCCGATTCTCTCCCTGTAGCTCTCTCTGTCCGCACGACAAGCAAGGTCCGCCGCACTCTCCTTTCCTCATTACTCTTTCTCCAACTCACCCCCCCCCCCCCTTCGGAAAAACCTTAGATCCGTAACTCGCCTGCTCGGTCGATTCGCGGTCCGAGAAAAAACGGAGAAAAGTCGCCGGAGAAACTGAGCGAGTTACGAAACGCTTCCGCACTCAGTCTGTAGCTCCGCCAGTGTCTAGCTCTCTCCGGAGCACGCATTTCGTGCTCGAATCTGAGTTAAAACGCCACGAAAAAAATCTTTTGAACATGCCTGCCGGGATGCCGATGCTTATCTGTCTTTTATTGCTCCGAAAAACCCCGTAAAGGGATGGTTTCTTAATCTTGCCGCGAAACTTTCGATTTGTTACAATGTAGTCCCGAACTTTGGTCTCACGGGTTACGCGGTCCTAGATATTTAATTTATTTAACGTGATACCTGCATTATTGAGGTTAATTTTAATGTAATTCCTAAATTATATACAAAATTTAAAAGTACAGAGATCACTTTAGATTAAAATTTAAAAATCACATTAAATAAATTAAAAGTTTGTAAATTAATTGGGTCATTTTTCTAATCAATTTATGTCCACCGTGACGTCTACTCTCTATGTTTTTTCTGCACCACCAATAAGTTCAAGATTTTGGTGTCGCAGCGACGTATCAAGTTTGAGGTTTTCTCGTTGTGGAACGAGGTTGCTTTTGTCATGTTGGTATCGATATCGAAAATTCTGGCGACAATGAAAACTTTTTCTTAATATTAATCCGGTTCAATTATCTCGATTTCCTCTTATTATGGCGTTTAACGGGTCAGATCGTGATTATCAATTGATCACCAACATCAAATACAAAATGATGACAAACTACTCTCTTAATCGACCAACGGGCATATCCCAACAAGGTTCCTAAAACATTTCGTCACGTTTCTGCACTGTTGGGGAATGGTGAAAATGCGCGACGCAAGTCATTTGTTACCACATTGGCCAAAACGGAAACTAACACGGTCAAAGCTCCCCTTGGTCAAACGAACATCCCGTTGGAGGGGGATCCGATTCTCTGCGTCCGATCTGAACGGTGCTCAGCGGCTATCGTCGAATCCTGGACGTCGAAACGATCTGCCCGATGGAGCAAGGCACTCCGTCCGCACTCCCAAGAGGATAAACCCCCAACGGGAAGGCGTATCCCACCGGTAAACGGTAACCCCAGGCACAACCAATCCCCGAAGCAACCCCGTACTCCTCACCCGCACGCGATCCCCGCCCTCCTCCCTCGATAAGTAACCCAACGAATGCGCGCGCTTCCTTCCTTCTTCATTCTCTAGCGCCCGAACGATAAACCTTCGCAAGAACCACTCTAAAACCCTCCATTTTACTCTCTCTCTCTCTCTCTCTCTGTACGATTCAGATTGGAGCCTTGGATCGATGAGTCCGACCGCCGACGACGCCCGATCGGAGATCGCGTTCTTCGACGTTGAGACCACCGTGCCGACCCGGTCCGGGCAGCGGTTCGCGATCCTCGAGTTCGGGTCCATCCTGGTGTGCCCCAGGAAGCTGGTGGAGCTCGACAGCTACTCCACCCTGGTCCAGCCCTCCGATCTCTCCCTCATCTCGTCGCTCTCCGTCCGCTGCAACGGCATCACCCACGACGCCGTCGTTTCCGCCCCCACCTTCGCGAAGATCGCGGACAAGGTCTACGACATCCTCCACGGTGAGCGCGAGCTTTTTGGTTTTTCCTGTCGCTGTTGTGCGTGATGATGGAAGTGCGGGGGTGTTGGAGATGTTGTGTTGTGGTTTGGGCTTGGTCCCGTTCTGGGTTTTTTTGACGTTGTGCTGGGGGGGTTTTGTGTTGATAGGAAGGATATGGGCGGGCCACAACATATTGAGGTTCGATTGTGCTCGAATTAGGGAGGCGTTCGCCGAGATTGGTAGGCCAGCGCCGGAGCCAAAGGGGACGATTGATTCTTTAGCGTTGTTGACTCAGAAGTTTGGAAGAAGAGCTGGTGATATGAAGGTACGGGTTTAAGAATTCGGTGGTTTATGCTCAAGTCTTGTCCTAGGCATGGACTGTGTTGTGAGGAGCATGTGTTGTTTGCTTTTTGGGTCATGCTTATGGACTTGTCTTGGTTGTAGTGATAAAACCAAACCCTGTCTTCCATCCGTTACTTAAATTATCCAAATGTGGAATCTGCACGTTGGCTATTCCTATAGCTATTTGACTATGGATGCAGCTGGGGCTTAAGAAGTTGATAATAGTAACTTGATGCGCAGATCGTCTTGTCGACAAAATGTCGTCTGCCATGTACGTTGCTTCTAGTCCATTCACATGACAAATATCTAGAATGTTTGGCAGCTATGTCATTCCTTTTTCTCTTTTGGGTGAAATTATCTCTTTCCTTCCTTTCTTGCAATGCATACATAGATTGTGCTTGGCAAAACTTCGAGATGACATAGAAGTTGCATAGGTACCCTGGTTGTCACTTCTTTTCCATTTCTTAATTGCTATTATTTCGCTGCAGATGGCCACCTTGGCAACGTACTTTGGACTTGGACAGCAAACTCATAGGTAATCCTGCTTGTCTTCAAGAAGTTGTTCCACTTCTAGTATCATGTCTTCAATTCAATGTTTATCTTTTCTGGCAACATTCTCTCAGGAGTTTGGATGATGTGAGGATGAATCTGGAAGTTGTTAAGTATTGTGCAACAGTTCTATTCTTGGTAAGGCCTTAATCTGTTGAATTTCAATCTCTGATGATGATAGCTTCTTTCCTCATTGAACTTAAATACACCATCATCTGCATTGCCTGCTGACAATATCAGCTTTTGGAGATTCTATCTTCCCTGCCGATATTGCCATGCATAGTACCAGACATTAACGCCTTCATAGCAGTTGAGATTTTTGCAACTTTTGTTAAGTGCGTGTGCATGTGGCTCTTTCCATATGAAGCAAACTATTGGTTTTCTTGAGTCCTGCATGTTTATTTAATTTCTTTTGGTGCGCCGAAAGAAAGGAGCCAAAACAAAAATCTAGATGACAGGCATCATTTGTGGAAAATTTGTTTTTCGATTTTGTTGATTCATCCTCCCATGTTGCTTCTCTTGAATGATTGACTTGACTTGTTCTATGAGAGCATGAGTAAATAGATCTTCCTACCTGGAATTTCTCTGCAGTCTAGATTAAAGTAATCATGATGCCGTGCTATTTTTGATGTGGTGTAATGCATGTAAAAACAGGTAAAAGTGACAAGAAATTGGTTGACTGATTTGGGTTATGATTTGATTTGTAATCCTTTTTTTCTGCACATAATATTTTGTCGCCGTTGCCTCTGTCAATGCGTAGGCGCCTGCCACTCTAGACTTTTCATTCTCTGAAACGGGTCAAGGGCTAATTGTTATCGTCCCTCATGAAAGATGCAGAATTGTCTTTGATCTGGCGGTTGGCATGAGTGATAGGCATATTTAATTGTAAACTTTTTAATTGGTTGTGGCACTGATTGAAATCTCAATATCTGTAGGAATCAAGCCTCCCAGACATATTCACAACAAACAGTTGGATTTCCCCTAATGCTACCACAAGAAGTCGTAGTAATGGAAAATTATCAAATGGAGAAAGCTCCATAAGTTCCTCGACATCTGGTCAAAAGATCGAAAAGGAACGAATACTCTCTCTTGCAAATCAAAGAGTGGGGGAAGCCCATCCGATATTCTCTCTACTGACTACCAATGCAGATGAGGTGGTTGAGCCTGATACAGTTCAGGCAGATGCTTTTAGAATGGATTCCCTTAGCATTGATTTAAGAGCAGATACCCTTCTATCAGATGTTGCTATGGAAGAACAACCTGATAACCAGAATTCTGACATATCTGTTTCCTCACCAGTAGCTGCATCTGAGGGTTGCAGTGGCTACGCCGGGTTCTTAGAGCCGGAAGAAGTACCCATCCGTTCTATTCATGCATGCCTCATCCCTTTCTATAGGGGTAGTCAAAGAATACAGCTTTCGCATAAAGGTGCAATTTTGCAGCTTTGCTGCAATAATTTGAGAGTGCGGTTTGGTGTTAATGACAAGTACCATAATCATGCTGGTCTGCCAAAATTTAGTTTTGTGGTGGATGCGTCTCCAACCTTATGTCAGGTGCTTGATGCCTGTGATGGAATTGCAAAGGATTTATCTATTGATTCTGGTAGCAGCTCTGAGTGGAGGTCCATTGTGAGTAGGAAAAATGGCTTCGTCAATTCTCCGACTATAAGACTGCAGTAAGTTCTCTACTTTTGCTATCCTTTCCTTGGATTGTCACAAGCTTCAGTAACTGTCAAATTCTTTTAGTGCTGAGGACATAGTCCTTGATAAAATTACAAAACCCATGCAAGTTTATTTGGTTGTTTTGGGTTTGTCGGATCTTTTTCCGAGAGCCTTGGGTTTTGGGGGGTGGTGGGGTTGATGAGAAGAGGGGGCTTTCGATCTATTTCTCCTCTTTCTTATACACATAGGTGTGAGTGTCCTTGGAAATAGGGATGAGCACTAGTCCCGGTTCAACCTGTGAACCGGCCGGTATTAGGTGAACCGGATAGGTTCATGAGTAAAAACCTTGAGAACTGGCCAAGGCCAGTTCAGTCCCTGGGTTAACTCTCTGAACCGCCTGTTTTACAATCAGTCTACGCAAGCCGAGACTTGTTCCAGGGCAAAATGGCTGGTTAGGTTCTAGGCTGATTCCAAAGAGTCCTGGTTCCAAATACCCACAATCAGCCTGTACTGTGTAGACTCCAGGTTTTCGTTTGGAATCGATCCGCCCCTACTTAGATGTGTTAATGCATTGGAGACATATGAAACATATGCATCTGCAATATTAGTTGAGTCTGTTAAAATTCTTATTGAGAACTAAGTTAATTTCTCTCTTTGCCCACAGAATTCCAACTGTTAATGCAGATGTCCCAAGATACGAGACCGAGATATACCGAAAAGGAATCTTCCGGCAGTACAGAAAGACTCGTTTTTAGTCAGTGTAATGCTGCTGAGATCAAGCCCTTGCTCAGTACTGGAACCTTGGTGGATGCTTGCTTCTCGTTGGATCACTACGACTATCAACAGAATGCTGGCATCCGGCTAGTGGCAAAGAAGTTGTTCATTCACTCGAACTGATCTATACTGATAGATGAATGTTTAACTTATAAGCAGGGGCTTTGTCTGCTTCACAAATTGTATAGTTCAGACTAATTCTAACTACTGAAGTAGTGTCTGTCATTTGACTAATTCTTTGCTAATCGTCAGATCTTAGGACGATGTTGAAATATCTTATTTTTTCTTCGTTTTTTCTTTGTTGAAATATCTTATTGAATTCAAATAAAATGTTTGTATTAGTTCTTTGACTGGACATATTTTCCCCTAATATCACTGTTTTGTCACTTTTTTTGCCTATTGGGCATGGACAGATGCGAGAGTGCATGATCTCGACTCGCCCTTTAACTTTGTTTGTAATTTTAGGTCCATGCAACCAGCGCCTTTCTCCCTTGAAACATGACGTCTCCTTTGAGTTTCGTTCCAGTCGAAAGCTGGTGTCAAAATGGCTTGTTAACCTATGTATGCAGGAATTTTTTCTGCCTTCAGCAGTGCTTTGTTTGGGCAGGTAAACAAGACAACCGAAATTCTGTTTTTGGGGTGTTCTGTTTTCTTCTTAGACGAAGATATAGGTGGTGTTCATGTTCTCTCCCTGGAGACACAAGGGGGCTTTGCAAACCACTCCCTCATGTAATACTAAACGGCCCTTTAGTCAACAATGCAAATATTTGCTGGCAAAGCCTCGAACGGCAATCATGCTGCAGCCTATGATGGGCGTTTCCTCTGTATAAGGTAGGTGCGCTTAAGCATCTTCCTATTCCCTTTCTTTTAAGCTCTCGAGATTGTCGGGCTTCAGGCGAGAGCGGCTACATGACTAATCCACTTGGTCGGTCCTATGCAGAGAACTGAACGGGGATCAAAGGGCAACACGTTACCGATTCTATCAGTCATGTAAGTCGTACAAACACGATTACACTCGAAACTCGCACTTCCCGATCCGGTTAACGTTTTCGAGAGCATTTTCCAAGGTTGTCCCACCCAATGTATCAATAAGAGCATGTGTAACAGAACTAAGTTTAGCTCTGGTGGAGCTGTCTTTCCCAATTGCGTCGAGCCAGTGCTCCTGAGATACACATTCATAAACATGTGCGTGCATGTTTGTGCGGAAAGCAACAGCGAATGCGGAGGCGCCACGTGGACCGCGGGATTTCGTGGCCTCTCGAACTTTCCATATTCCAACAGCGACGGATTGTTCGCTCCCCATTTATTATATATTTATCTCCATTTGGCCCATTTTCGACGTTATGTTGCTATTTCATTTTTCTTTTCTTTTCTTTTCTTCTTTAATTTGGGTGGACAAGGACCCACGCCAATTTTTCTTGATAAAAAAAAGGAAAAAGGAAAAGAACTAGTCGCGGTTGCTTTCGTTTGCGAGAGAGATCTTCCAAGTGGGTGACGTGGCCGCTTCCTCATCTCTACCGAACTATCTCTTTTGCTGGCCTCGCTTTTTTCTCTTTCCTGTCCACCCCCGACCCTCCACGTCACCCCTTCCCTCTATCTTGCTCCCCCGTCGTCACTGCGCACCCCCCTTTCAACTCGATCCCCGCCCTCCGCTTTCGTCTCCCTCTGGCTCCGATCCGACGGCCCTCGTCGCCTCCCGTTCCAGGCGCACTTTAGCCTCCACCAGCGGCCATCTTTTTCTATTCAACAAATGGACGCTTTTTTTGAGAGAGAGAGATATCCGCGGAGATAGTTTCTCTCTCTCTCTCTCTCTCTTCGTCGGGTGTCTCCTCGCAGAAACCCAAGCCTCTCTCCTCCGCCGCGCTAACTGGCGCGGGGACTCCCCGGCGATCGTTGGTTCGCCTCGATCTTCGATCTTTGAAACTTCGGATTGAGTGGTTGAGTTTTGCTCGAAGTTTGTCTCTAGCTTAGAGTTTGTTTCGGAACGCGCGCTCGTGAATCGCTGATGAGCTGTTCAGAGCTTCTTTTTCGATGGTGTCATGGATTTTTTATGTTGTCTTTTGTTTACTGATGTAAATGAGTTGACGGTAGATGTTAGGTTTTAGCATGTTCGCGAGGGATTCTATGTGAATAGATCCATGGGAGATGTTACGCGGACGAGGGAATTTGAAACTGTAACCCTAAGTTTAGTTTTGGTTGGGACTGTGAAGAGGAGAGATCCCATGGATGTTCTTTAGTATCGCGCGAGGTTTTTTCTTTTTTTCCAACTGAGAAAATAGTAAAACGGGAAAGCTTTTTTTGGAGGCTTTCATTGGGTTAGAGAGAGAGAGCCTCTTAGTTGAAGCTATGGATTGTTTGGAATTGAATTTGAACAAAGAGATTGGTGATGGTTCCTGTGTCGGCGGCGGCGGCGGCGCTGGGAGAAGTGTTGGAAATAATGCTAATAAGAGTGGTGGGGAAGGATTCATTGATAGGAGCAAAGTGAGGATCTTGCTGTGCGATAACGACACAAAGAGTTCGGAAGAGGTTCTCATGCTTCTTTCGAAATGCTCTTATCAGGGTATATAGCTGTTATTTTCTTTCTGTCGTTTTAATAGCATTTTTTTGTTTTTTGCATTGGCTTTGGTGCTCTCTTTAAGGCCGTAATTTTGGTCTCTTGGTTGAGGAGAAATGCTCAGCACTTGTGATTGCTTGCTGTATTTTCAACTTTTTTATCTTCATGGAGAAGTGGTTTTAGAGGTTGTGGTAACAAAGTAGCTTCGAAATTCATAGCTTTTTCATTCTCCGTATTATGTACTTCTTGGGCCATGATCTAATTGGAGGAGAATGCTTATAAACTGTGCTACAAAGCACAAAGTAAATCATCATGTCTACCAAATTTACAAAGTTTGAATGAACTGGGATAGAGACCAGTCAGAAAGTTTAAATATGGAGTGTAGTGCTTATGGAGAATGAAATGGTAGCGATGCCCAGTCTTGTTGTCAGGGGACATGACAGGAACTAGAGAAAGTACGATTACGATGTCGTAAAATTGATTTGTGAGAGCATGAAAAGCTATAACTTATAGTCATTTAAATAGCAAGAGTAGTTTTCTCCGCTATTTGATGTACAAATGCTTGGTCACTAATTAATTAGCTTGACCATTGTCAAACGGAAAAAGCTAGAGACCATTAATGGTTAGTGATCTTCTGTTTGGTGCTGTATTTCTTAAATTCAACTAATATCTTCTTTGATTATACTTCATCTCATTTCCACTCTGTTGGACTTGGAATGGGGTGCTGGTTGTACTTTTGAAGGGGAAGAGAAATTTGTCACCTCTCTCTGTGGCTTGTAATGTGCTAGCTTTTTCATTTTTAAAGTAGGTGAGTTTCTAACTACGCTATGTACTATACTAGGCTTTTGGTGGATCCTTTATTTGTAACTGAGGCCCATTTTTGTTTGCATTTGTTTTGCAGTGACTTCTGTAGGATCCGCTAGACAGGTCATTGATGCTCTAAATGCTGAAGGGCCTGATATAGACATTATTCTAGCTGAAGTTGACATACCCATGAACAAAGGCATGAAGATGTTGAAATATATTACAAGAGATAAAGAATTGAGGCGGATTCCTGTCATCAGTAAGTTCATCGTCGCCCATTAGCTGTCCACGTTACTTGGTTGAAACACTTACCCTCCTCATCTTCCTAGGTTTGAGCAAATAGAAACATCCAGTTTTAACCTTCATTGAATGCATTTTAATATCAGAATCATTTGGAAACGAGTTGTTTCGCCAGCACTTGTGGATCGTTTTTCATGCATCCGATGCTGCTAATATGTGGCTTCTTTCTGAATAAACAGACATGGCTAATACCCTTGATTGTCAATCTTCTTGGATGATGTTGTAGGTCTTCTTTAGATGGATGAGGGTTTTTTGAGGAAAAATCCCTAATTAAAATATATGCATTAGTTGCTTCCAAATTTATGACAGACGTAGATCCAATACTATCAACCCTAACCATTCTATTCTTTCTTTTTGGCTTTGATAAGTGATGTCAGCACAGGATGAGGTCTCAATTGTTGTCAAATGCTTGAGATTGGGAGCAGCGGACTATCTTGTGAAGCCCTTGCGCACCAATGAGTTGTTAAACTTGTGGACACACATGTGGAGAAGGCGACGCATGGTCAGTTTTGCGTGACCATACTATTTTCCTTTCCATAGTTATGCCAAAGAATTATTTGATATTTCCAGTGGAAGTGGCTTAGTGAAGTAATCAAAACAACGACACTAGTCAGATGCATATCTTTGAAGTTTGTATGAGCTAGTTTAGACCATGATCTAAGAAGTTTCTTGAGTACCTTGTAATTTGAGTAACATATTACACTTGGCATGGTCTTAGCATGTTTAAATGTTAGTATCCCACTGATCCTTTGGGACACCTTTTCGTGGCTATGCCACTCTCTGGTCTTATACAATTTTAACGAGTGCTTTTGCATTGCAATTTTCCAATTACAATTATAGTGAGCTTGGGCATCTGCAAAGCAGTGGTTTTTATGTTTTACTTCACATTATTTTCTGGCAGCTCGGACTGGTAGAGAAGAACCTGTTGAGCTATGACTTTGATCTGATTGGTTCCGACCCTAGTGATGCTAACACGAATAGTACTACTTTGCTTTCTGATGATACTGATGATAAGTCCCAGAAGAGTGCCAATCCCGAGATTGGGCTGTCTGCAACTCATGAAGACCAGGTGAGTATTACATAAAGTATTGAGGTTCTTTGTTCCACTTACAGGGACAGACCATGATTGTGATGAAATTTATTATTTGCTCTTTTCCATGGAGCTGTGGGCATTCTGTGTGCCTGAGACTTGACAAACTTGAGATATGGTTGTTTCATTCAAATAGGCAGGTGGTGCGATTGTTGGCTGTAATGAAGAAGCTATTAGGGTAGCACAAACATGGGCTATCAAGGTAGTACATACATGGACTGGAATAAGGTTGCTGCCAGGGCAAAATTAATGAGGAAGTGGGATCTCTGAAGGATCTGGTCTATCATATGAAATTTGGTTTATCTCAATAAGATTGTTGGAATGGAAAAATCTATGAAGAAATTGATTAATCTTTTCATTCTACTGAATTATAGGCAACTTATGAATTCATTGCTTATATCCCAAAACTTGTTATAGACTAGTTCACAGTTATGATACTTTTGGATTCATATTTTTCAGTCTGCTGCTGTTGCTGAGCCCCCACTTAATGGTGCTGTGGATTGTCGCCCTGATGTGCCAGGAATCAGTGATCGTCGGAGTGGTGAGCATGCTTGAATTTGTATTTTAATTAGTTGTAGTTTCTCATCCTGGGTGCTGTTATGTGCATTCCATCATTTGCAGCACATTTTTTGCGTTCCTCATGATATATTCTCATCAGTAGCATGAAGAATTAGTGCTTCCTTTGTTTATTACTATGACTAGCGCTATTCCTATGTCCTTCATCCTGAAATTTGTTGTTGGGCAGGACAATGTTCTTCTGGTCCTAAGAAGAGTGAACTAAAAGTCGGAGAGTCCTCAGCCTTCTTTACATACGTCAAATCGACAATTGTCAAGAACACCCCTGCAACAGCTGGACAAGTTGATGGTTGTGCTTCCGTAAGTTGTCAGATGGAAGTGAAGGATCAAGCAGAGGATGAGCAGGCGGTTTATGATCCTCAAGTACATGAAAATGGAGAGGCCTGGGAGAAATCTTCTCTGGGAGATGACTTTCCCAGTGGGAGCAGTGTTCCAGACTCTCTGTCTTTGGAGCAGTCCTGTACTCCGCCAGGGTCAGCTGACTTTCCTCAACAAAGGAACTTCATGGAAGAACGGGCGCCTCAGATGCCTATGCATACAATAAACGAGCCTCGCATTGACCTTCCAGGATTGCCTGCGCAGAGCACATATCCATACTATGTGCCCGGAGGAGTTAATCCAGTTACGGCGCATTCATCAGCACAAGTTTACCAGAATAATCTGCATGATTTGCGAAACCATGCTACTTCAGCCATGTTACCCCATTACAGTCATCTTCCTCAGTATCCCACCCATGTGAATGGGATGGCATCGTTTCCCTATTACCCCGTTGGCTTATGCTTACAACAAGGTCAGATGACGTCAGCTCATTCGTGGCCATCATTTGGAAGTTCATCGATATCTGAAGCAAAAACTAATAAAGTAGATAGGCGAGAGGCAGCCCTAATCAAGTTTAGGCAGAAACGGAAAGAGCGGTGCTTTGACAAGAAGATCAGGTATGTTAACAGGAAACGGCTTGCTGAAAGGAGGCCCCGAGTGCGGGGCCAATTTGTGAGGAAAGTAAATGGTGTAAATGTGGATCTAAATGGCCAGCCTGAGTCTGCTAATTATGATGAGGACGAAGCAAAGGACGAGGACAAGGATCTTGCTTCGAGGGGTTCTACTCCCGACGGAGGCATTTCTTAACATAAAAGCTGATTTTTATCTGCAGAACCCATAAGGATACCGAAGCTGCGGTTCTTACTTCTCGATTCTCGATTCGGCAAAGATCGTATGTAGCATCAGCTCAGTGATTTTGGATGCCGACAGCAGATTTCAGCATGCAGAAAGTGCTGCAGATTGCATACAAGCTGCTTACCGCAGTTCCTCTTCCAATCTAGGCAGGCACTATGCACCACGGCAGCTTCTTCATTGGCCCAATTATTCATCAAACAAATGGCGCCACATCATATTGGTTCCCCATTTTATCTTTCCGTAGTTTGTTGGCACAGATAAGTTAAAAGTTCGGTTTAATGCTTGTGCAATTTGCAAGCTAGAAGTAACGATGTTCACATGAAAGGAAAGTCGCATCAGTTGTGTCAATTTGGAGACCAAGTCGGGCCAGTTGTTCCCCGTGGGATGTCATAATTTGCCGCAAAGTGAATTTAACATAGAGATTTTCCGTGTTATCAGTCGAGTGAAGTTTCCTTATTTGATATCCTTAAACAGTAAGCATTCGGGCTGTAATTCTTATGTTATGAAGTGAGGGTCAACAAATTTGAAAGGTGGTACAGCCAAAAAAAAAACACATACGAGAGTAAAGTGCAAACTGCAATGGATAATTCGAAAAGACCTTGGGCAAGGATAAGTAGATTCCGCAGTATACATAAACCAACGGAAACTAGTGACTATTTGCACTTTTAAGTTAGAAAAAGGTCGGCCAGATGGTGATGATTACTCAAAGAGACTCAGCTCAGCAAAACATGCGTCGCCATGTTCTAAGGAGACAAAACATTTGCAATGAGTATCACGACATTCACACCACGGAAAAGCCATAAACAATTGAGCAGATAGAAATGTGTCCTAAGCCGCGCGATGAGCCGATGACATCAACGCAGCTTGAAATAAAGGATCAGAGCAATGGCAACAACTAGGGCTGTGATGACGGAGCCAATGATCCACTTGTTCCTGCTCATCCTTCTCGACATGGCGGTCAAAATCTTTTTACTCTTGCCGATGTTGTCATCCACCCCATGAAGCTGCAAAACAAAGAACTAATATCAATAGATGTCCTCCTACATGAACAAATTTTAACAAACCGACATGCCCTCAACAGAAAAGTAATGGTCCGGACAAAGTACACAAGGGTTCACATGCAGCAACAATAACGAAGTCCGCACTGATATCACTTGGGATGAAAAAGGATGACAATGTCCTGATACATGAACCAAGCAACTTGGGACAGATGTTATGGAGAGGGGGTTTGGTCGAACCATGCTAGGATATACTACCAGTAGGGGGAGAACCAAACCTTTGCAAGGAATACTGTAAATTACCTGGGAAAATAGAGTAGTGTACTTTCTATCTTCGTCAGGATACTGGAAAACCAGGCTGAAGCAAATAAAGAGTGATTATGGCAAACTACGTACATTGTTATGAGCATGCAGAAGGGATTGGCGTTGTTGATGAAGATCTTGAAGAATTGAGACACCAAGTTCCTCTGTTTCAAGCATAGTCCTTCTACTTTCTTTAATTCTGTCAGTTGAGTGATTTAGTCTTTCTGTTGACATCAACAATCTCCCTCTTTGATCAGCAGAAACCTAGCAATATCAAGAAATCATCCACAGCGAACCAAATAACGGAAGCAGTGAATGCAAAGAAATATGTCACAAAGAGAGAGAGAGAGAGAGAGAGAGAGAGAGAGAGAGAGACCATCATTGCATCTGCCATGCCCGACTCCAGCAACTCGTCTCTGGCAGCCAGATTAGCATTTGGAGACGTCAGTCGTTTTACTTCGGCCTTCAAATTGTTCAGATCAGTTTTATATTCCCTTAACTTGGCAAGAAGCGGTGCTTTAACACCCGGCTGCAGACTCCGTGCTTCAAGGTCCATTTTCCGAATCTATAATAATCGGAAAAGGTCGAAATAAGTAACAATTAATGGGAGAAAGAAAGGAGTATACGGAACAATGGAATTATCTCATATACCAGGGCTTCGGCGTCATCCAAGCCAGCTTTAATTTCAGAAAGCTTCTGCTTCTTCTGCTCTGCATATTTATAAGCAACAAAACAACCCACCAAAATCAGGTAGCAAACCAACAAAGTTAATTTCATAGTTAATCCAATCACGCAGTTTCAAGTTAAATCTTCACACGCTCGGTGAAACTCCACGTAATCGACTTCCTTAACCATCAAGGAAATTTGCAAATCGTGAAAAGATTAATCGCCACCGTCGATCGAGCTTTTAATAGCGGATCGCAGAGTATAAATTCACAGATACCGTGAGGAACAAACATGATCTGGAGTTCGGCATGAACCATAACGAAATGGTAAAGACAATCTTCCCAATGTTTTTTGCTTGCATTTCGATATGTCCGCCTACGAACTACAACCAAGGCTTCTTACAACGCATTCCTCGGAATCATTAGAAACCATAAACGGATCCAGAGATTCTAAACATTCCATTAGCACGTTCACCGATCTATCAAATCAAGAAAACCTCCCCCAACGGCATTGGCAACACCAAAAAAGAGAAAAAAAAAAAAAAAAAGGAGACATTTCGGACCTCGAATCATCTTACCTCCGTTGA
The DNA here is from genome assembly GCA_021437795.1 of Rhodamnia rubescens. Taxonomy (NCBI): domain Eukaryota; kingdom Viridiplantae; phylum Streptophyta; class Magnoliopsida; order Myrtales; family Myrtaceae; genus Rhodamnia; species Rhodamnia rubescens. The sequence continues at coordinate 3,820,920 of JAILYA010000002.1, read as the reverse complement.
GAACGGCGGCCGCCGTGCATTTCCGCGACAAATTCGCGGACACCTCGCAGTACTGGCGCTCGTACCCCTCAAACACCTGACTCATCGCGCCGCCCTAATCCGACCTTCACCAAGAGACGAGCAACCAACCAAAATCAGCGCAACGACGACTAATCTGAATCTCTCGAAATCACTGATCAAACGCAGCCTAGATGCGGGGCTCCCCGACCGATCAGATCACCTAACCTGATCCGCAAGAACCGAAACAAAAAAACAAAACAGAGATTCGAACGCCTAATGTCGGGACGTTCAACGAAATGCGCGTTCGGAGAGGAGATCGAATCGCACCCGTGGACGAATCGGAGGGGTTTCCGGGAAGATCGCCGGAGAATTTCGACAGAGGAGTCGATCGTGTAAGGAGGAGGAGGAGGCGGAGAGATTTTCCAGGGAGCATAAATCGGAATTTGCAGTTTCGACATTATTTACGGTTGGTGCCACCGCTTTTTTTTTTTTTTTGAGGATTATCACTCAGGGACCCAAATGGTGCTCGTGTGAATCGGCATAGAACCAATTGGATAATGTCGATTTGACTCGGTTCGAGTCCTGAGCTGGATCGGCTCGGCTGCTCACCCAAAAATTGCATCACATAATTGATCGGAGCACACACACAAAAAAGAAAATGAATGGTTATGCAAATGAAAATCAAATTAAATGCATTTGTATGAAGCTTTTCTTTGTTCGTATTTTTGATTACTGATTCGATTACCGACTTGATATGCATGAGATCATATGAAAAGAATGTTGATGGTTTTCTTTATTTATGTCGACCTTAGTTACTCATGATTCAATCCTTGATCACAACGAATATAAATGAACATTTTGAAAGGGTAAATGGCGTAATGTTCATGGATTTACTTTTTTATTTTTCATAAAATTGACCTTTTATTTCCTTATATATTAATTCTTATCTAATTGGTTAGTTTTAATTTTCTTTCTCCTCGAGATATTTACTTTACATGAAAAATTAATTAAGAATTTTATTGGTCATCCTCTATTGGTTTAATTTCATTTTCACTTATCTTTTTTTGCTTCAAGCTACTTTGAAAATTCAACAATTAAAAGAAGATGGCAATTACGTCTTTCAGCAAAACAATAATGTGGAGGGAGCCAAAGAGCATCCCAACTCCCACGAGTTCCCTTCTCTCTCTCTCTCTCTACGTTTTTCAGCTTCCTGGTAAATGCACACCACTTGTTCGATGATATTCTCGAGAGGAGCTGCGTCAAGATGGAAAAGCTTTCTCGGCCAATACTGTGTTGCCCGACATTGCAAACCGCGTCATAGACGGTTATGGTCCACGCAGTTGGCCCCGCGGACGCTGCCTGAGCTACAGGATCTGTGTGACGCGGTTTCGACCCCGATTGGTAGCTTAGATGACCTGGAACTGAGTCTTGATCAGTTCAGAGGTCGTTTGACGTCGTCCCTCGTTACCCAAGTGATCGATCGTTGCAAGGATGAAGCACCCTCCAGGAGGTTATTGAGATTCTTCTCTTGGGCTAGGGAGAATTTGGGCTCTGGTCTTGAGGATAAGGATTTTAACTATGCAATTGAGTTGTTTGCGGAGAAGAAGGACCACACGGCAATGGATATACTGATTTCGGATCTAGGGAAAGAAGGCCGGGTGATGGATAAACAGACTTATAGCGTAGTAGCGGAAAAATTGGTCAACTTGGGGAGAGAAGGCGAGGCGTTGGGTCTCTTCAAGAACTTGGAGAAATTCAAATGTCCCCAGGACAGTGCAACAGTGATGTCTATTGTCAATGCGCTTTGTTCCAAAGGACATGCCAAGATGGCCAAGGGGGTAGTTGAGCATCACAGGAGTAAATTAAAAGGCATCGAAGCTTGTATCTACAGGTGTCTTCTATATGGGTGGTCTGTGAAGGAGGATGTGAAGCAAGCAAGGAGAATTATCAAGGAGATGAAATCTGCTGGATTTATGCCTGATCTGTTTTGCTTTAACACCTTCCTCAGATGCTTGTGTGAGCGAAACCTTAAGCGTAATCCTTCAGGTCTCGTTCCAGAAGCTTTGAATGTGATGATGGAAATGAGAACCTATATGATCGTTCCTAATTCAATTAGTTACAATATTTTGCTTTCATGTTTGGGTAGGGCTAGGAGAGTCAAGGAATCATGTCAAATTCTTGGCCAAATGAAGAAGTCGGGGTGTTCTCCAGATTGGGTGAGTTATTATCTTGTTGCAAGAGTACTATATCTGAGCAGAAGATTCGGCAAGGGTAACAAGATGGTGGATGAGATGATTGAGCAGGGGTTGGTGCCAGAGCATGAGTTTTACTATGACCTCATTGGCATTCTTTGTGGGGTCGAGAGAGTGAATCATGCTCTCGAATTGTTCGAGCGAATGAAAGGCAGTCCGTTGGGCGGATATGGGCCAGTATATGATGTTCTAGTACCAAAGCTTTGTCGAGGAGGCGATTTTTGTAAGGCCAGAGAGCTTTGGGATGAAGCGGCAAGTAAGGGCATCATTTTACGCTGCTCCGAGGATGTGTTGAACCCTCATATCACTGAAGTTTTTAAACCAGTGACGAAGGTGGAGGATGTTAAGCCTTTGATATGCATGATTGAAGAGCCCCCATTGCCAAATAGTAGGGCCAGAGGAAAGAAAAAGAAGAAGAAAAAAGGCCACAACAAGGGCATGAAATAGGACCAATTCAGCATAGCGTCAGTTCATCATCCTCTCCATAACGTAGCTTGCATAACCGATAGGAAAATGTTCATTTTGGTCCTCCAAAGTATTAAGGTGCAATTCCGGTTTGTCAACGTAGATTTTGTGCTTGAACTCCATGGCCAGACTTTCACTTCATTGTATGGCTGACTGTTTCATTTTGCCTGTCTTACATGAATTCATCTGACGTTTGAGCATCTACACGCAGGGCTCGGGGGCTTGCTGAATCAAGTTGCAAAGCATTTGTGGAAACAGCAAAATATTCCTTATCCTTATGAAATGACAATTCATGCATCATCCAGGCGGGACGTGGATGGGAAACCCCGAATAAATACTCGACTCGAGTCCGATTCGCCCGAAGAAAGAGTTGAGCTTTAGTGAGTACAGTCTAATGTGCCGATAATTGATCATGCCCCCACCTGAACTGTAGGATTTCCGTTGCATTGTGCTGTCCCTTTTGGACGAAGCAAGCAAGCATACAGGTTAGGCCTTTCATTGCTCGTGTCAGCTCTTTGTGTGCAGATGCTATAGAAATAGCTACTCTTTTCTCTTGCTTCACTGCAGGCCCGCAAAACACCGTTGTTCAAGGCCAAAGGGCCCATGAAATGAGGCAACTGCACCAGCAGCGCACATGTCAACGAGTCCTACTGACCATTTTATGTTTTCATTCTCTGTCCCACAAGCAGTTTTTGAGTGGCACCTGGCAGTTTCCCCCTCGTTCAGCGGCAAATTGAGGATGGAAAAATTGAAACTTCCAAGAAATTAGAGAATGAAATGCATATCCGTTTGACTATGGATGAGTAGTTCTTTTTTCCCACCGGCAAGGAAAACGAGCAGGGGTGTGAATTCAGGCTCGTTCATTTGATTATTTGTTTTTGGTTAAGGTTTTGAAATGCAACACAAGACAGCCATGCGCTAACTGTCCAGATGCTCAAAGGGGCCCATTTTCGAGTTGGCAATGCCGCAATTCCGTGGATTTCCCAACCCGGTTGAGTCCGAATGATGTGAGATTCTCGAAAACGACCGACTCTTTATTATTTTGACCCAAAAATCATAAATTCATCCATTATTTATTCCAGGGTGGACTCATTTTCCCGTCGAAAACAAATCACGATAGACTGTATTTTCGTGCGGCGCGTGAGATAATGTCGCGCCAGAGAGTTCACGAATCTTCACGAATCTTATACACACGAGACGGATCTTTTACAGAGTACGTTGTGGAATCGAAAGTTTACCCATCAGAATATTTTCTTCCTATACATGCTCGAAAATTATTTAAATAATCAATAACACCAGTCGAGTCGACCAAATTAAAATTAGGGAGATTGGGGTTGATTTACATTGGGGAGATCCGAAATGAGACAAAAGGATATCGTGCTTTTGTCGGGAAAATATTACCATGTCAAGAAATGAAAAAAATTAAGACGGTCCGTGTTGGACCCCCATGTTGCTCCAGCTTTCCACTCACCTTCCTCTCTCTCTCTCTCTTCTCTCACACGATGTTGCTGCCTTCTTCTTCTTCTTCTTCTTCTCTAGTCGATCTACATGAGCTCCACTACTCCTTCCCACATCTAGGGTTTGTACACCCACCTTCGCTTCCCTTCCCAATCATCCACCTCGAGCAAAGCAGATAGAGATCTTCCCGGAATTTCTCTATCTTCGCAAGAAAAAGAAGAAAGATCCCAAATGCGTGGCTTACGAACACTTCCATGACCTTCCCCCGCCCAATTCTGTGAATTCCCCAAGATCAAGAAGCGGGGCGCAATCATGGGTCAAGACAACTTCACGCCCCAGAAGCGGACTTCCTCTTCGCTGCCGACGACGGCCACGAACGGCAGGCACCCGTCTCGCGTAATCCCTCGGGGGCGGCAGATCCAGAAGACGTTCAACAACATCAAGATCACGCTCCTGTGCGGGTTCGTCACGATACTCGTCCTCCGCGGCACGATCGGCGTGGGCAACCTTGGGAGCTCCGATGCCGACGCCGTCAACCAGAACCTGATCGAGGAGACGAACCGGATCCTCGCCGAGATCCGATCCGATTCCGACCCCATCGACCCGAACGACCCGCCCGAGGCCGATGTCAACCCCAATGTCACCTACACTCTGGGGCCCAAGGTCTCGAATTGGGACAGTGACCGCAAGAATTGGCTTGAGAGCAATCCTGAGTTCCCCAGTTATGTCAATGGTAAGCCTAGGATTTTGCTCCTAACTGGGTCCCCACCGAACCCTTGCGATAACCCGATTGGGGATCATTTTTTGTTGAAGGCTGTTAAGAACAAGATTGACTATTGTAGGATTCACGGGATTGAGATTGTGTATAATATGGCTCATTTGGATAAAGAGCTTGCTGGGTATTGGGCGAAATTGCCCATGATTAGGAGATTGATGTTGTCACACCCTGAGGTGGAGTGGATTTGGTGGATGGACAGTGATGCTTTGTTCACTGATATGGTGTTTGAGATCCCACTTTCTAAGTATGCTAACTACAATTTGGTTATTCACGGGTACCCTGATTTGTTGTTCAATCAGAAGTCGTGGATTGCTTTGAATACTGGAAGCTTTCTCTTTAGGAATTGTCAGTGGTCATTGGATTTGCTTGATGCTTGGGCACCGATGGGCCCAAAGGGGCCAATCCGTGACGAGGCTGGGAAGATTTTGACTGCTAATCTAAAAGGAAGGCCGGCTTTCGAGGCGGATGATCAGTCTGCTTTGATATACTTGCTGATTTCTCAGAAGGATCAGTGGATGGATAAGGTGTTTGTTGAAAATTCGTACTATTTGCACGGTTATTGGGCAGGGTTGGTGGATCGGTATGAAGAGATGATTGAAAAGTATCATCCTGGTTTGGGAGACGAGAGGTGGCCATTTGTGACTCATTTCGTGGGTTGCAAGCCTTGTGGGAGCTATGGGGATTACCCAGTTGAGAGGTGCCTAAGTAGCATGGAGAGGGCATTCAATTTCGCAGACAATCAGGTGCTCAAGCTTTATGGGTTCAGTCATCGGGGCTTGTTGAGTCCCAAGATCAGAAGGATACGAAACGAAACTGTCACTCCCTTGGAGTTTGTAGACAAGTTTGATATTCGCCGACCAGTACATGGAAATAGCAGATCATAGAAGCCAGTGAGAAACGGTTTGAATGTCTTTAGTTATGCAGGTAACGCAAATCATCTGTGAAGTTCACTTGACTTGTTCTGTCTTTTCAGTAATGTGACTGAGATTGCAAGGGTGGACATTTTTTCATTAAAAGAGTAACTCTTCCGTTGAACTTGTTTGGGCATCTCTGAAGAATAGTTATTATACCATATAATTTGCTGTTGATTCTATATGTTCTTTCAAAGACATCAAATTTGTCCATTTCTCCAGTCCAGGAGGTTAAGGATCCATTACTAATTGCAGTCGTATTGTTCTAGTGTTCTGTTAACTCGAACCTCCTGGCTTTGCCTTCAATCCACGAAGTAGATAGTCGATGAAGCCTACATGCTCTGAATTGTGAAATGTAGTCATTGTTGGTATAGATGTTACTGGTTGTTTGTTCGTTGAGGTTTTATATCAGATTGTAGATGTAGATATCATGTAACTGTCAGGTGGCTTCGAACTTCTCATCCCATGAGAGTCATGATTTTTTTTTTCTGTATGCTTACTCAAACGAAGTTGATAAGATAATGTCTTTGCGCAGTTTGGCTCTCTGTATGCAGCCAGATGATTCATGATGCAAAAATCAATTCCTTCGCTTGGTATTCTGCTCTGCATTTTTCTTTGTAGAATGAGCTGTGTGTTATTAGAAAATGCTTAATGGATGTTGACAATTCATCTCAATCAGTTCTTGTAAGTCTACTGTCAATTGAGTGATTAGATTGTAATTATCTGGTCTTGCCCTTATCTCCACTGGTTGATCAATGAATTTGTCCATGTCAATCACCACTATATGCAATTCGCCAGGATATGCAACAAATGACTTTAGACTCACAGGGAACTCTTATCTTGACGTGAATTAGTTTAAAAGTGTGCATCTTTGAGCAACTTTGTGGCACCTTTTTTCTGTTACTCTTCAGTTAAAATCATTGGTAGGGTTGGGGAACTAGTCTGGACCTTAGTGTGTGAGAATCCCGTGATCTGGTTTTAGATGTGGGTAAACTGCCAAGACAAGGAGCTGGAAAATCGGAGTCTCAAGTTCAAGTGATGTTCCTGCCCAACTTACAAGCATTGCATTTTCGGCATGCTCCTGAATTCTGACCTTTGGCTTGTGTAGCAGTGTTCTTCATATTGAGAATGGTAGAAACCTCACTCTGGCAGGGGATATATCCATAGTGAAAGACATACAGTGATGATAACAAGAAACTGCACATAAGCGTTAGAGATTTTCTGTCTCTGCAATGCAAATGGGATGCTGTTTGGGAGAATGCCCTCGGTGCTCTTTTTATTGATTTCTTCCCTGCTTATATAGAGATGCCTACAAGAAGTAATGGCAGATATATATTGCTTGAATGGTGCTAGGTACAGTGAGACTGATGGGCATGGGACGTGGGATGTCCGTTCTCTGACCGGACACCTCCCTGAGTTGGGCAAATTTTTCCTGAAAAATGCCTAGCCCTGCCCCACCCAGTGAATCCGCCCATGTGCGCTTTTAAGAAGAAAAAGAATTATTATTAGTGTATGTATTTGTTAGGAACATATGTTATAATATTAATCCTAAGCACAATCTCTTCTCTTAAGACACATTGCTTTTATAGAAGATGCTAGCTTGGAAATTCCTTTAGGCAATCAACAGGGGACGATTTTTTAACGCATATATCATCTTCACATTGTCCTACATCGGCTAATTTCGATGGTTGGAGCGAGTTTGGTTCACAGGAGTCTGTTCGTTCTTATGGCCGTGCCCGCATGGACTGTCACCCCTCGAAGCTGTGGGGCAAAAGGTTTAATTTCGTGGGGGTAGGACAAGAATGTGATCCCTGTAACCCCATGCCGTCCTGTCCGGTGGCGTGCCAATCATGGTATATGCCAGTCCTTGGCACTGGTAGCTTTTGGATCGATCTAGCTTTGTGGTTTGTGTCTAGAAGACGGAGGAGGGACTCAGTTGAATTATGCATCTGGGTGAAGAAACTGCGCGCTTGCCAATGATCTTACCTGTTTAAGACAGCTTTCTTGGTGGTAGTTTTTGAGGAATATTCTTGACGGGTGGACTGGTGGCTGCCGATCCGTACAACCAAAAGGAATATATCGTTGCATCCGGCGAGCTCATTATAGTATGCTACGAAGACTTCATTACCTGTCAATCCCAAGCTAGTCAACATCTTCAAATCAAGTTTAAGAAGGCCAAATGGTCCCCTTTGCATTTTAGTATGAATCGATGAAAACCCTTATTCATGAGACAAATAAGCACCTAATTATCGTGTTCTGTCCTTTTTGAGAGGGCGATAGCGTAGCACTTGTACGATGAACCAGAAAAGAAGATGTGCTTGGAGGAATTGTTTAAGTACATTCCAAATGAACATGCGCTTTTAACGACCGCGTGAAATCTGTCCATACTAAAATGAGGTACGAAAGTATGACGAGACTTCCGCGAGTTCTATAGGGGATGCGCCGTTTCGGCTAAATTTGCCGTCTCGAGGAGATGTGCGGCTTTGGATGACCAACTCATCGGCCATAGTGCTGCCAAGGCCCAAGATGCCATTTAGGTAAGACCTTCGGGCTTCGTGGAGGTTTGGGCATTCATTCGTGAGCTCGATCTAGGCTTCGAACTCATAACCTTCTTTCAAACATTTGAACGGATCCATATTATTAGGGTATGATTCATATTCTCCATCGATTTAAAGCGAAAAAGCACGATGCTCATGGAGGTAGTGCTCCCGAAGCTATTGGAAAGCTTTTATGGTTTGAGCCCATCTTTTTTTTTTTTTTTTGTAGGTTGGGTTTGAGTCCATAAATAGTTCTTGCTACATTTACTTTTTTTCAATTGTAATTGAGTAATATAACGGAGAGGTGCAATGCGCTAATTACGGTGAAATCATCTGTTGGATATAGCCCTAATTTAAAAGTGAATCGGGATAAACTTTGTATCTCGATTTTTCTTTCCTATTTTTACGCTCTATTTCATTGTGGTTGTGCGCCGAATCCTAACACATATGTCATTGTTATGGTTGTTGTTGCTATGAGGAAAGCGCAGGACGACCCTGTGTTTGCACATATTTTCGCCCCGGAGGTGTTTAACAAGTGATGTGTTTTTTCCTTCGTGTTCTTTCTTCTTTTCCCCTTAACTGCATGGGGGTTCGGTCGTTCCATGGACTGCAAATGCTGCACCAGGACAAATTCTAAGTCATGGTTCTTTCATATTTTCCGCGACGAACACGAGAAGTTCATTTACAAAATGTATTTTTATTAAGAGAAAAGCAGTGCATTGAAAATACCAAATTCTTTATAAATATTTTTCTTAGAAAGAAAATTTATTATTATTAGTATTATTATTATTATTATTATTAATCTATGAGGAGTTAGCCGTATTCAAAAGAGATAATGACATAAATGATCCTTGAATTTTAATTTAATGTGCATTATGATTCTTGAACTTTAAATTTGTTCAATATAGTCCTTTAACTTTATCTTAGTGTTCAATATGATCCATGAACTTTTAGTTTGTTCAATGTGGCCCCTAAACTTTTGCGATATGTTTAATATAATCCATAAACTATATAAAAATATTCAATGTAGTCCTCCCATTAATTTAAGATCGTGGACAATAATGAACATTTTCATATGGTCTATTAACTAAATTGAACATATACTAAAAATTCAAGGACTACATTAAACAAGTAAAAAGTTTAGGGACCATATTGCACATTGGGCTAATGTTCGTGTAAAAAGATTACATTAAACAAATTAAAAGTTCAATGATCATATTGTCGCAGATTAAAGGATTAAAGTTTAGATCCATTTGAACTATTGAATTTGTATTATTTTTTCCTATTCAAAAGGGTATTCAACAAGCATTTCAAGATGTCGCATCGTAATAATTCCCTTGACCGACTCTAGGACAAAAGCCACAGAACAATCCATGAAGTTTTGTTTCCGGAGGATTCGAAAAGGCCATTAGAAAAATGGGACGAAACCCAAATCCTCGCGGCGGCTATTTCTCTCTTTTTCCATTTTTGTCCGGACCAAACTTACTTTAATTTGAGTATTATTCTCTTTTCGGCAATTGTCTAAAATAGTACCATGAAAGGTTGCTCTTTGTATTTTTTTAAAAAGTTTAAACATAGCCGCTGGCGCTCATAAGCATTTAATTTTCTAATGATGTTTACGACCTCGTCTTCGTAACTTTAATTCCCTTGATCGCACGCCGACCTTATCCGTAGGCACCTACAACTCTTTAAGCGCCACCGACTTGAACCTCCAATCGATATATCTGTCTTTGATATGCATTCTCACTTCATCTCCTTTCCTCCACGCATCCAACACCTAACCAAATTCATTTCATCCGGTCGATATATTCGCTTTTTTAATTTTTTTAATATTTAATATTTATATATTTTTTTCAATTTTTTTTCTTTCTTTCTTTTCCTTTTTTTTTCTACGAAATCTAGCGAGGGTTGCCTGGTCGACCCTTATTAACCACGGGGTGAGGGCCACGAAGCCCTCGCGGGTAGCGAGTGAGCTTCGCGGGTCTCGCCTAGTGGCGCAATGGCTGATGAGAATCATTGGCCTTGCCGGACTTAGAAGAAAAAATAAAATTGAAAAAAATAAAAAATAAAAAAATCATTTTTTTAGAAATTTATTAAGCATAATATTATTCACAGTGTTTTAGCAATATAATTATTATAAAAATTAATTTTTCCTATATTTGATTAAATATAAAAGTGTTTTAGCAAATATGGGTTGGGTTTGACATGAGTTGGGTTAGGTGTGGATCAAGAAATTTGCCTTAAAGTAAATCGGTCATAAATGATTTATATGAATCAATTTGGGTCGGGCCATGATGCTATATGGATAAGACTTTCGGGCTTCATGGAGGTCTTGACACCCACGAGCTCTGTTTTAGTATGCGAAATCTATAACCTCCTGTCAAAACATCATGATGGTACGATCGTTCTTGTCACGATTATTGCTCCCCGAACTTTTAACGTATTTAGTATGGTTCTTGAATTTTTCATACATGTTCCGTTTAGTCCATGAATTATATAAAAATGTTCAATGTTGTCTTTCCATCAATTTAAGTTCGGGGAAAACATCAACAATTTTATATAATTCAACGATTAGATTGAATTTATATCAAAAGTTTTAGGGCCGGATTGAACATATTAAAGGTCTAGGGATGACATTGCATATTAAATTAAAATTCAGAAATCACATTAAAAAAATATAAAAATTAAAGATTGCATTACATATTATGTCAAAGTTCAGGTAATCATGGGTACAATCATCCTTTGTTATAAGGAACGCGCGAGACGGGCCTGTGTTTGGTTGCAGATCCTTTTCGGCCTTATTGCTGCTGCTGCTGTGCTGTCTTCTGTTTTCTTAAACTGCACGGGGGTTCTGTCGTTTCCTGGACTGCAAACGTCGAACGCGACAGAGCACAAACGGCCGCGTCCGACGTCGTTTCGCCCAAAACTCCCATTTGCCCAATGCCTGGCCAAGTGGCCATGTCTAACATGGAGCCAAGTTGGGAAAAAAAAAAAAAGAGAGACATGGACACAAGTCAACCCTTTTCCGTTCACCATCATTGACCGCGTGAAGGCGAACGTGGCATAAATCCCGCCGTGTCCGGGCGAAGGAGTCACGACACGCAATCTCTTCTCGGGATTACTTCGATCCCTTTTGCGACTGTCTCGGTGCCTGGTCGGCTCGAGCGTTCGGCGCACTATGGATGGATTTTGACTTTCATCTGAGATGCAATATCGTTTCTCAATTTTTAAATATCCTCATATATTTTAAAAATTACATCGAATATTTATCAATAATTCAATAATCATATTGAACAAATTAGAGATTTATGGAAAACATTAGACATTAAATCAAAGTTAAATGGATCATATCACACAAATTTAAAAAGTTGAAAACAACATTACATATTGAATCAAAGTTAGTAGACCATTTATTCTATTAATGACTTATGGTTAATATGGTTCGTATACCAATATCCTCAATGTCTCCGCTCCTATTCTATCCAATCATTTCTCGTAACAACAGAGATGCCCGAGACGTTATTTGAATTTTGATATATGAACCTTGGTTATTCAAGAATGAAGCGAACATAGTAATTTATCCATTGAAATGCAAAAAAAAAAAAAACTCTTGAGCTAAGCCGGACATTATTGAAATTTTTGTTAAAGAGTGTCTCCGAGCATTTTTTGAACATAATCAGTAAAAAATTATTTCTGCTAAGAGAAAATTAGTGCATAGAAATTGGGAATTCTTTCTAAAAAAAATGCAGCTAAAAAAATGGGTGTTTTTTTTTTGTTCGAATTCAAGGGGGTATTCAACAAGCTCCATTTGCTTCTGAACTCCAGGGACAAAGGGACAGACAAATCAAACGTCGTTTTGTGTCGCAGAGGATTCGAAAAGGCCGCACGATTCGGGTTAAAACCCAAATTATGCGGCGGCTATTTGTCTTCTAAATTTTTGTTTTATTTATTTTTTGTCCTGAGCAAATTTACTTGAATTTTTAACTTTTTTGGGTTAAAAATTTTCACTGAGGAGATTTTCGTTTCGGCAATTCTGACCTTACATTGTTGTATGCCTGTGGCCGCGGCCGTCAACCATGGAAATAGAGAGGACCACTAGCAAAAGGCCATTGATCAAGGCTAATCCAAGCTTTAGCTGTTCCAAAAACCTTAATCGCTATCTAAGTAAAGATTAAAGAAGCGGGTAGGTCCCGAAAGTCAAACTTATCGGGTTTCCCGCGTTAATTAGGAAAGCCCGTTCGAGTCATATCCCTCCCTCCCCCGGTTAAGCGATTTCTCCCTCCTCTCCGATCTTTCGGTTAAGAATAAGGCGCGAAGCTACGTCTTAGAAAGGCGAGAGTCGTCCTTTGGGCATCAGCAACGTGATTGGGCAGAAAGGCTCGCGCCGTTTCGATTCCATCGCGGCGGGTGATTTTCGGACTATAATTCGATAGATCAATCGCTTCAGGTCGAGAAAAAATAATCTCGCCGTCCATTTCCTTTTGTCATGTAGTTATCGTGGCATCAACCAATGGAATAATAGCCACCACTCCTTACAAAGCTAGATACACTTCCTGGTCAAATGTAAATTTCTATTAACTTGATAGAAGTCAACGCAGCAAGGTAAAACCCTCGAAACACCAGTCTCTTCGCCCCAACCCATTTATTTTATTTACCCGCTTTGTTTTAAGATTATTTACTAATTTCTTTTTCTTTTTTTTCAGTGAAGTGCAGTCAATTCAACTCTTTACCCCTTGTCCTCTTGCAAACAAAACGACAAGGGCAGGGCACAAGAACTGCGAAGTTCACTCGTATTGAGCGAGGACATGAGATAGATCCATGTCATGTACGTTGTCGAAATGGCAGACGAGGACAAATTGGTCGGTGTTAGAAGGTGCTGAAAGTTCGCATCGTATGAAATGGTGTCTCGTGAACTATATGCCTCGGAAAAATAGACGGGACGTTGAATTTTACGTCTCGTTGTCATGGGATCTTGGGATTTTTCATGTACGTCCTGATTGATTGCCATTTGACTTATTTACTGATCAAATTGGAATTTGGGCATGAAATCTCAATGTAAGACGTCCCATTTGAGTAGGTGCAATGAATTGTGGCACATGGATCATTGTGAACTCCGAATTACCCAATGGTTTGATTTTTTACTCTCTTCAGTGAGCGGGCTGAAGGGTTGACTTGGTTTTGGTCACATTGTTGTCATTCTTCAATTCGAGGCCATCATGACAATAACAAAAGCATAGGAAGCAGAGAAATAGACAGAGGGGCAGTTTTGTCACTTGGTGTTTGTAGGGAGGTGAGTGCCTCTCTTGGCCTCAACGGCTTGCCGTTTTTGACTGTACGAACCTCCGGGGACGGCCGAATGTCGTTTCACTTCCTACTCCCTCTTCTGTCTCCAACCCATACTTTTTCCCCCCAAGCCATTGCCTTAGCTTTTATATAATGAATGAACAATGTGAATTGGATCTGCATGCCCAAATTTAGCATTAAATTTCCCCAAAATTAGGGAAAAATTATCATATTTCTTCCCCTTTTTTCAGATAAAAATTCATATGTGAGAAAGGGCGGACCATGGAATTTTTAACTCACTCGATAAACTGTAAAAATATATTAAGATGAGAAGGATTTCTCCATAGGCAAATATTCGGTGATTTTGTTTGTTAAAAACTTTTTTGGCAATGAAGAAATCAACGAGGATAAAGCAAATAATAATAAAAAAAAGCTCAGGGAATAATCTTATCTAGCTTGTCGATGGGGTATACGTCCGGTCGATCTCGAAATGTTAAAAGAAAATTTAGACAAGATCACGTGGCGGCACTCAAATCGGGCGAGTGATGTTATCTATGTACTTGGATATTCGCGGCGAGAAAAAAACATCGTCAGCTAGATTAAATCAAAACACACCATAAACGAGAACATTTAAATCACAATGATGAAATAAAAACGTTTTGCGTTTGATCTAAAACTCAAGAAAAGCCCGCACGTGCCGCATCTTCAATATCCAAATAACACCAATATAATAAAATAAGAATATACATAAATTGAAGGCAAAAAAGAAAAAAAAAAAGGGGTTCCCCCGTATGAACTCTGTTTTTTCAATTTAATTTTTTAAAAAATTTTAAAAAATATTTATAAAAAATTATTAGATGGTCGCTCGCGGTGGCCGATTTTTTTTATATTTATTTCAATTTCGTTTTTTTTAATTTATTTTTTATATTATACTTATAATTATTTATTTTTTTTCTTTAACTTATCTTTATAACATAATTAGCAATAATTAATGTAAAAATTTATTAAGATCTATAATTAATAAATAATGTTGTAATTATGTAATTAATTAAAAATATTCATAAAATAAAAAAGAGATTTTCATAATATATAATAACGCAACTTAACAATTATAAATAAAATAAATATTATAAGTATCAATAATTAAAAATATGGGGTTTTTTTAATTTAATTTTTTAAAAAATATTTAGGAAATTACTTAAAATAATAATAAAATAAAATTGGTAAGATATATGAAAAAGAGTTTCATAATATATAACAATCATCAACTACCAATTATAAATAAATAAAATAAATATTATAAATATAATAATTAAAAATAAAATTTTAAAAAATATTTTTAAAGTAATTCCTAAATATTTTTAAAAATAATTTAAAAAAAAATTTTTTTTTTTTTTTTTTTTTTTTTTTTTTTTTTTTTTTTTTTTTTTTTTTTTTTTATTTTTTATTTTTTTTTTTTTTTTTTATTAAAATTTTTTTTTTATTTTATGAATATTTTTAATTAATTTATAATAGAACATTATTTATTAATTAAGATCTTAATGAATTTTACATTAATTATTGCTAATTATGTTATAAAGATAAGCTAAAATAAAAAAAATAAATATATAAGTACAATAATTAAAAATAAATTAAAAAAAAACAAATGAAAAAAACAACCCTAAATAAATTTTTTAAAAATATTTTTAAATATTTAAAAAAATTAAATTGAAAAAGCCCTATGAACTCTCCCCTCTCTCTCCTTTCGTTCAACTTCTGTCTAGAACTGCCGTCAACATTGTCCGTAACATTTCACGCACCAGAGAAAATTCTCTGCAGGCAAAGCAGTGAAAGCAAGCGAAATCGTGCAATTGCAAAGAGCCAAACCCTGTCCGAGGAGATTTTCCCATTTGAAGGCCACACGATCCTCTTCTCTCTTCGTTGTCAGTCCCCACCAAACCCCACGTCTTCTCTGCTTTACATGGATAGAAAGGAAGGGAAGAGAGAGAGAGGGGGGGAGAGGATAAAAACAGGGGAAGTGTGTACATATTGGGTTTGATTTTTTGAGCGACGTCTAGCGAAACACGTATTCAATACTGGTCCGCGAACGCATGAAGGACACAAGAACGAACACCGCGATGCCATTGACGCTGCCCGCATTTATTTCCTCCGTTTCAAGATAAGGCGCCCCCCTCCTCCTTCGTTGTTCTCTTGAGTCCGAGGGGGTCGTCGATTCTTGGGTTCGAGAGATTTTTTTTGTTGGAAGAAAGTGGTTTGTTTCAAATGTCTGGTGAAGAATCGTCTTCTGGGTTTCTGGGTCTTGAAGGGGTCGAGGATGTCGAAGACTACATCTGGGTTAGTTTGGTTTGATCTGTTCTTCTTCGTTTTTACATGAAGTGATCGGGACGCCATTCCTAGTCTGTTTTTGTGAATCCCTTTGGAGTGAAAATGTTGCATAGGTGTGATGTGACTGGGAGTTCAGTCGCGGGTTTTCCTGTTTTTCTGGAGATGGAAAGGGTTGGTCCATTCCGTTCCTTTTTGTTACATTGCCGTGAATAGACAGGAAGAGAAGAGAAGAATTTGCTGTCGTTGCATGGCTAGAATGCTCCATTTTGAAACTTCCTACAGATTGTTTGCATTACAAATTCCATGGCAGAACAGCAACAGAGAATTTGAAATTGGGAATACCTCAGCTTTCGAACTCTTATTGATCTGAGAAAACAAGAAGTCTGTCTCTGAGACCCTCGTGCAATTGACAAAGACCAATCTAATGTCACGTCCACGTTTTTTTTTTTTTAAATTTTTTAAGTAAGAGGTTTTTTTCTCTTCATCATCTTCAAACTTGGCTCTTTTTGTTTGTATTCAGTTAAATGTGTTTGGTATCGGAGAATAATGTAGTCAAATGACAAGAGAATCGGTTGGTTTTCCTTGCTTTGTGCTTCTATTTTTGTTATATCTCTTTATCATTTCCTGGGTGTTGAGGATTTCCAAGAAGAACGATGGGAGGCAACTGAGACTACGGTGTTCTTTTTTCTTCATTGCTGCAAGTCAACTTGAGTTGTTAGTACTCCATTTGAACAGGAATACTAATCTGACCAATTTATTCTAATGACAAGTGTCTATCAGCATTGCACTGGATTTCAGGACTATAGCTGGACTAGTTGGTGTTCGAATAGTGGGAAAGAAGGACTTGATAAAATATTTGACAATTGTCTCCTCTTTAGTTCTTCACTGAAACCTGCATATAGCAAAATAGTCATTTTGGTTACTGAAGCAGTCCTCATTTCTTCAGGTCTCATCAAGCACTACAGAAAGATAATTCTTTCTTTTTGTTGGCATTCCCAAGTATATGGCGCTGTGCATTTTGAAATTTTGTTTCAATCTACAAAGAAGTTTATTTTAATCAGATTTGCAGGCAAATGAGGGTGAAGGGTCACTGCCTTGGGACAGGTTTAGTCATGTCTTTGATCTTGTGCAAAATGGAAACCAAGCATTTCGGCAGAACCGTCTTGCATCATTTGAACAGGTGCGAGAGTTGCTCAGCTGCTTCTTTATTGTTTCTGTCTTTGTTTTGCATGTTCTCTCCCGGTAACAGCAGTGCTCGTATCTATCATTGCTTATGCCCTAGTTTGATAGTTATCTGGTTTGGAGTCTTATTTTTTCACGTGAAACTTTAGTTATTATCGGATTGTGTTGGCAAACAGACCACACAATAGAAAATTAACATGATAATTGCTAGTTGATCATAGTGATTCATATCCAAGGAGGTTGTCTTAGTTATTTAGGATAACCTCATTATTGCTTGTTTCTTGTGAGGATGAAGACATCCTTCCTTGCACGTCAATCATCACTTTTTTTGGTTTGGATTGTAATGCACTTCTTGACATGATGTTTGCATTGCACCATGCGATGTTTCTTGCTTGTTTCAGTTGGAGTGCATGATGTTCAAGGCTTTCTTGACATTGTTTGCAAGGGAAAAAAAAAAAAGCTGTCTTCATCTCAGTTTCCACTATGATACACTGCTTTGCTATGTGCCATCCACACTATATTGGGCGATGATGATATCAAATACCATGTTTCCAGCTTCTTTCTTATAACTCAATATGAGAATATAAGCTGCATCTTTGTCAGACTAGTTTTGAGAGGTAGCAGCTGAAATGATGCTTCCGATGGTACATAAATCTGATAATATTCTTGACCAGAGTACCTAAATCTAATTGGCTGTACCCCTTAAACCATTGATTTGATCCTGTATTCAGAATGCACTGAAAAAGTAGGCTCTCTGATGCCCCAGATCGTTATGGTATGCAGTTTCTGTCCTATTCTTTATTTTCACCAACTAATTTTTTCAATCTCTTTGGCAGTCGATCAATTACTACTCAAGGGCAAACAATATCAAACCCAATGATCCTGTCATTCTTGGAAACCGATGTGCTGCTTATATAAGGTTATTGTCCTACCTTTCTTCCGTAGTTCTTATTTGTTTCGTTATGTTACTTCCTCGAGCATGGTTGCTCAATGTCGTATATTGATTCTCATGGCATTTATATCAAATTTATTGATGACTTCTGGACAACTTTGTCAAATTTGTGAATCTGAAAAGGGTTTCTTTCTACTCAGGATTAGCCAATTCTTGAAACTCAGAAATCCATCAGACTCTGAATATAGGGCGTTGAATGGGCTGGATCCTACAATACATGCAGAAGTATATCTTGCTCTCTTGTTTCCTTCTTAACAATAGGATTGTCGTAGAGTTCTAAGCTAGTACTGTATGTTATCGACTCAGCTTGCTTTAAAGGATGCTGAGAAGCTACTGAGTCTCCAAAGTACTTCAGTCAGACCATATAATTTGAAGGCCAGAACTCTTTTATTGGTAAGACTGGTTCCTTTCCCTCAGTTTTAAAGCAGCCAAGGGACGGATTCATCCCCAATTTGCATTATCCTTGGGACAACACATATATTTTATGTTGCTTATTATTCATTCTGGGATGCATCTGGGAGGTGTTCTTTATTCTTGCTATGATCTTGTGCATTACTCGGTTAGGATACGCTTTGACCAGAACTTGCATGAGACATGTTGCATCCTTCATTCGTGATTTAGCTTACGAATTCATATATGTATTCGTGAATGTATGCATGTTCCTGACAAATATAAGATATCTTGGATGATTTAATCATTAAAACAATGCCTTTCTGTAATAGTCTAAACCTTTTGTTAGTCGGTAGTGGTGTCAACTTCTATGTGGAGAACTCAGGGATCTGTAGTACAACTGCATGGTCTCAACACTGAACTTCTTTTAAAAACCGTTTAAAATTGAGCTGGTGTTTCTTTTTTAAGATAAAAAAGAGAGATGGAGAAAGAAAGAGAAATACGGGGGGTTGCTGGAAGAGTAAGACTAACTAAAGAAGGATCATAGAGCATTGACCAGTCTGCAACTGAGATTGTTTTTAGTTTTGTTAGCCCTATATGAAAGTTCTTTTATTTGTGGCTCTTATTTTCTCAGTTGAGATCTCACAAAATGGGGAATAGACAACTGATTTACATGTGGTTGGAATAAAACAAAAAGAAAAGTTCATGCTTTCTTTTGGTGGTTGAGAATGTCTCAACTAAAAGCTACTGTATGACTCAACTTTTGCTTAACTCGGGAGCTTTTAACTAGTACCCCTTATGTTTGGGGTAAAACTCCTCCAGTAAGCACACAAGTGCATGTCTACATGTGGGTAGGAATTTGACTCAAAACCCTTGCTTCTCAAGGCTTGGTCTAATTGTGGTAATCAAAATCGGTGACATGAGTGACCTTTTTGATAACGGTTACTGTTATCTGCTTTCGATGATTAGTTAGGCATAATTTCTGGTATATCCACTTGATAGACCAATTGTTTGGAGGGGCTCTGTACATGTGAGTGGAGTTGTTTGGCCAGATTAGGTTGTGAAATGTCATAGTGCAGACAGGATGCTGGCCCTTGGCTTGTCTTCGTATGTTTATGTGAGTACTCTGAAGTCTGATTTTTGTGGTGCTCACACTTAATATTCATTTGTTGGCAGTTGGAGAAGTATGAAATGGCTAGGGACACAGTAATATCTGGTCTTCAGGTGGATCCTTTTAGGTAACATGATAATTTGCTACTCACCCACATTTGTTCTTGGAAGTATATGATTGATATGATTGAGTTCTGCTTATTTGCAGCAATCCTCTTCGAGTCATTCTACAATATTTGGAGAGAAATTTGACCAGAGTAGTGGAGAGGCAAGGCCATGGAAGACCTGAGCGTACGGATGACTTTGATTGCACTCTGTGCTTGAAACTACTATATGAGCCTATCACAACACCATGTGGTCATTCTTTTTGTCGATCATGCTTGTTTCAATCTATGGATCGTGGTGCGCAATATGTCATTTTTCCTGTACTCTCCCGGATGGTTTATACTACATATGTTTCATATATGTAAATTTTTAGCCTTCTTAAGTTCTACTTTTCAATTGCTAGGGAACAAATGTCCATTGTGCCGGGCAGTTCTATTTATGAGTCCTAGAACATCTGCTGTTAGGTAAGCTACCTCTTTAATCTTTGCATTGGACACATGAAATACTATTTCCATAGGTTCTACTTCCTTGGTTTCCTGTTTATGGGGAAAAATGTGCTTGAATTAATTGGTAATATGACTCTAAATGTGCATTTTCCCTTTATCAGTGTGACACTTGACAACATTATACAAAAGAACTTTCCAGAGGAATATGCTGAGAGGAAGGCAGAGCATGAAAGTCTTACATATTTAGGAGTTGATTTGGTGCCTCTTTTCGTGATGGATGTTGTTATCCCTTGCCAGAAGTATCCTCTTCACATTTTTGAGCCCCGATACAGGCTCATGGTAAGTTAGTCATAGTAAATAGTTCTTACCCAGTTAACTGATTGTTTTATTTCAAGCCCATTCGATGTACTAAACAAAAAGAAGCTGTTTAGTATTATTGGGTTGATTGTATGATGGTAGCAGTATTTGCTCCAATAGAAAGTGGTGAAGGGATGTCAAAATTCACATGGAAAAGTATGATATAATTGTTTGTGTCAAATAGCTTGAGCTTGTGGTGCATGAAAGTTGCAAGGACTGACCTAATTTTGATGCTGGGACAGTTGTAGTTAGTAGCGAGAGATAACCATTTTGGAACCCTGCCTAATGATAATAACGACAAGTATTGCATTATTTTTGAGTGAGCTCTGCCAACCTAGTTTAGTAAGTCATACTATTGTTGCTATAACGCAAGCGGAGAAGCTCTCTGCAAACAGTTGCTCCTGCTTTTGTCAACTTGACTTTTGATCATCTGCCTTGCAAAGGGTCATGTGTGTATCGTTGACCAGTCGAGTTGAGATGTGTGGCGGGCATTGCCCAGAATTTGTGACTTAGCTCTCTACAGTCTGGGAGCTTCTTTGCTCAATTTGAAAACCTACCCACAGGTTACAGAAATAATCTGTGGCACAAAACCAGCTTCAGGGAGGATTGCTTTCCATCTTAAAAGTTCTCACATTTTTGTAAGGCGATCAAAATGCAGCAACAAATTCGCATGCAATTAAAGAAGAAAAACCTTCTTGTCGTAGATTTCTAATCTGGACTGAACTTTGGTGCCGTCTAGCATTTTTCTAGCCTGTGGTAACCTGACCTCTTACTTTCTATTTGTGCAACTTGGTCTCGGAGATATTAGGATTAGCATATCTGCATATTTGTGTAGATAATCTTTTTCTCTACTGCTGTTTACAGGTGAGGAGGATAATGGAAGGGAACCATCGGATGGGAATGGTATTTTCCATGACTTATGATTGGTTCTATCTGTCTAGTCCATCTTTTTGTTTGGTTTTGGTCAAACTGCCTAGTCCATCTGATTAAGTGGGAAATTGATTATTGTTCTGTAATGTAGGTTGCAATTGATTCCAGTACTGGATCTATTGCTGATTTTGCTTGTGAAGTGGAAATTACTGAGTGAGTTTTTTTAACTTGGTTATCTTTTTAATTTCTTCTTCTTTTTTATTTTTATTTTTAGTTTCTTCTTTTCTCTCTCAATTTCTCAAGATTTACGAGTTTGTCACTAGCTACAGCACATCTTCAAGATTGAAGCTTCATTGGTGTTGTCATTTCGTGTTGTCATCACTTACTGCTGTCCTTATATTTATTTTCTTTATTCTGTGCAGGTGTGAGCCACTTCCAGACGGGCGTTTCTTTATAGAGGTGAAAAATTGGTGCATTAGTTCAGTGATGCACTTTATTGCATCCATGCTGAATTTTAATGATGAGACTGAGTGAGATGTTCCGAAGGTTGATGGTTGATGTAGGTCATTGAAGTATCTTTTATGTCACCTTTCTGTGCTATAAATTTATCTTCTGTTTCTTCAGTTCTTCGTCACAATCGTACAAAACTTTATGTTTCTCAAATTGGGACAATTACTTTAGAAAGTCTTTTTTGAGAAATCTCTGCTGATAAATATGTCAATTGCATGGTCCCAACACCGAACTTGGTTTAAACACCTTTGCAAATTGATCTGTTGTTTCTTTTGTAAAATCAAATTGTGAGATGGAGAAAGAGAAATATGGGGCTTGCTGGAAGAGCAATTTATTACAGTGGGTATATTAACTGATTTCTATACAAATTGAGAAGGTGTGAAAAATAACAATCATCTTTGAGCTGTTTTGGCTTCATTAGACCAATGACTCAGCAACTCATCATGGGTTGGTGCCCATTTGATGAAAAATGCTATGCTAACTTTTATTGGTATCCATTTTGATCTCAAGGACTAAGACAATTGTGCAGGTTGAGGGCAGGCGTAGATTTCGCATAATACGATCCTGGGATCAGGATGGGTGAGTCCTCTGACAATGTGGTCTTGTGAATAAATTTTCAATTTGGTGGATGATCCATTAAGTTACTTTCCTCTTCGATAATAATATAGATATCGTGTTGCGGAAGTTGAATGGGTACAAGATGTGCATCCTCCACAAGAGAACGGAGAAAGAGTCGATGTAAGTCCGTCTTTAAAATGGGTATCCAGTCTAGATTCACATGATTCCCGTTGCTCATTTGCTGATCCTATAGGAGTTATGTGAAATCCTAAAAGATGATGACTTTAGTGGCATCAATTGTAGAACATCTTCCATCTAACTTTTTAGGGAAGTTCCTGAAGTTATAACTGGGGATAATTTGGACAAGGTGGTTCAGATCGGCAACACCTTAAAAATTCTGTGGTTTTATTAGCAGAAATGAAATTTTGGAATGGGAAAATTCATTAATTGGGAATGTATTATGTAATATCATTTGGGCAACTACTAATCTAGTTTGCCACTCTCCTCTCAGTTACTACATAGAGAAAGGTATTAAAAACTTCGGTTGCACTTTCAGTTACTTGAAGCCTGTATTGTGTAATAGCTACTTCATACTTTTGTTTGTGGATTTCCAAATGCTAAGTCCTTTTCTGGGTGAGTTCTTGTATCTACTTGTAGCCAGATTAATGTCAAATATTGCTGATACTGAGTATTAGCCGGGGCAACAAATTCACCCTTTTGATAATTTCTTTGCATGTACCTGCAGTAGCATTCAAGTACTGCCCTTTGATTAGAACCCTCATTTTTTCTTGGGTTGTAGTGTAAACAGTATCTCATGTAGCTGGAGTAGAAAGTATTGATTCACTTCTCAGGGCAAGGATCTAGGGTTAGTGCCAATTATAAGTTGGAACAACTTCGTGAGTGTAGTCTATTTTCGATAAATGTAGTGTAAACAGTATGTGATGTAGCTCGAGTAGAAAGTATTGATTCATTTCTCAGGGCAAGGATCTAGGGTTAGTGCCAATTAATGAGTTGGAACAACTTCATAAGCGTAGTCTATTTTCAATAAATGTTAAGGATAAGTGCGCCTAAGGTTCTAAAACTTGTCGTGACAATGCAATTGAGTCATAAAACTTTTAGATAGTCAATCCAGTTCTAACTTGTAAAATTGATGTGATGAAGTCCATTTCTTAACTCCGTCTGATCCGTTTAACTTAAAACTGATGAGGCCTTTTCTATAATTTTCTCTCTCCTACGTGTTTGTTGACGGTAATTCAAGTGTGAACAATACCCAAAACGACGTCATTTTCTGCCTAATCTTCGAGTGTGATTAAAAGTAACAAATGCTGAAAAAGGCAGAACTAGTGACAGCTGGCAACTGCCAAAGGCCTGCTGACAAAAACCATGTCATGCGGTCACCGCAATTGTGGAATGTAATTGACTTAAAATGGAGCACCCTTTCTTAACAATGAATGAGGTTGCAGCCATAAATGCAGCATCAGATGTTCAAGAGAATTTTGTGGAGAGTAATTGACTTAAAAATGGAGGCTTCTCTCCTTCTATGTTTTTTTTTCTTGAGACTGCTTACCGTCAAGTATCCTGATTTACTTCTTCCGTTTTGACATGTTGCTGAATATAAACCTACACTATTCATTCAGTTTGCTGCAAAAGGTTGTGCGTATCATGATTTTTACAAGTTTGGAGTGCAAGTGCAACTAGTTTTCAGGAGGAATCATTGCACTTGGAGCACAAATGCAACTAGTTTTCATGAGGAATCATTGCACCACAAGAATATGATTGAGAAATGCCCACATTCAAGGCCTACCAAGTTTTATTTTTCAGATGAATGAAACATAAAACTTCATTACTGAACTCAAAACTTCGCTTTCGAGAAAAATAGGATTAATTTGAAAGAAAAAATAAACTTAGATTGTTGCTGCTACTTTTGGGGAAATTGTTTCTGCTTGTAGCCATTGAACTGACATGTCTTCCTCCAGGGGGAAAGGGGAAAAAAAAGTAGCCCTTCGGTGCTTGTTTCACTTGTGAACAGTGACATGGGTGGTTTCATGCATTGCTTCACAAATGGTCAACAATGATTCCTTGTTTTTTCTTTTATCCTTTTTTTGTAATTTTTATCCTTTATTCGTTTTTCTTTGCATGTTTTTAAGTTTTTGTGATAGGCTCTTGGTGAGCGCCACGGTGGCACCACGTGTCTTAAGCAAAGAATTAAGAACGTTATATCAACATTTTCCATTAGCCAAGTTAGATGAAGCTAGCAGATAGATTTGATTGCATCAATTTGATAAGTTGTTGGACTTATATTGCA
Source organism: Rhodamnia rubescens (assembly GCA_021437795.1). Classification (NCBI taxonomy): domain Eukaryota; kingdom Viridiplantae; phylum Streptophyta; class Magnoliopsida; order Myrtales; family Myrtaceae; genus Rhodamnia; species Rhodamnia rubescens. The sequence goes on along the minus strand of JAILYA010000002.1, from coordinate 3,796,126 downwards.
CTTTCATGACAAGTTTTAGATTTCAGTGCACTTATCTCTAAATTTTGTGGAAATAATAATTTACCTTTTGGTGGGGGGTTCTTTATGGCTGAAAGATTCTTTGTTGGATACATATCTAGAGTGAAGAGTTTCAGACATGGAATGAATATTTCAGAGAAATGGCAACAAGAAGAACACTTTCAGTGTCTTTTGTGCATCTTTATTATCTTTGGCTCTGCCACACTGCTAACAAGATAATCTTTGCGGCTTTGCAGTTAGTAGAATTGACAACTAATGTAGCTGAACGTGCTTTGTCATGGTTGACCGGAGCCAGACAAGCAGCACGACAAGGTGATGAGTCATGAGAATGATCTTTGCAGTTCCACTTATTGTTGCTTCTGTGACGTTGCTAATAGCAAAAGCTGCTATTTCATCTGAACGTAGGATTGAAAAATCTCAGTACTAATTTTAGCTTTCTCTGTTTCATATCATTTTGGGATCTTTTACTCTGTCTCCTTGTATAGTTTCATGTTGTGTGAGTTTGGAGAAAGTACTATTATTTAAGTCCCTTGGGCAGTGTTAGCAGCTAAGAAAGTTAAACCAAATCCCTTGCCACTCAAATATTGCAGAGATGATATCTGAACCCGTGAACTCAAGTTAATGAGCCTAGCAAGATACCTAGCCTTTCTACCCCATGATGAAGAGTGGGAGCAGGGTTTACTGAACTAACCAGAACAAGCATGAGTGTGCCCCACACCATGTTTGTATAAATAGCTCACGTAGTCATGAAAAGTTGCCAATGATCATACAAATGCCTTATCGTCCCCAGCAGCAACCATGCATGCATTTTTTTGTGAAGTACTTGTGGAAAGTAGGGGATTCTTGGTTGCTTTGGACTATATTTTAAACCCAAACTAAAGTTATCAGTTTAAAGAACCTCATTCCTTAACCTAACCAATTGTTATCTGTTTAGATTGGTTTCAGAATGTATTAATTCAAATAACATAAAGTCGAGCATTTATACTGAATCATAGAAGACAATACCCACAATATGGATATCATCATTTCAAACTCGTCATACATGATGCGATAAAACATAGGAATTTATGCTTTCTCGAGTAAAAACTTCAAACCTCAGTCCTTGAATTCTCTTCACATGTGGATCAGTTTGTCTATATGAGCCAGGATAATTGTGGCTGCAGTTGTTTTCTCATCATCCAACATATAGCAAATGCACAAACATGGCAGGGCGGTTAGAATTGTGGGGCACTTACCATTATTTATAGTTGTGATTTTCCATCTAGTGAAGTTAAAGGTGCTTTTGTCCATCGGGGATTGTTCGTGTTGCTGATACTTCATTTTATTTGCAGATAGATCCAAGTATGAAAAACTACTAAGCCTGGAGCGCATGATGCCCTCACCACAAGATCCTGAGCGCTTCAGTTTCTGGGTACCTTTGTTTATCAAATTAATGAGAAGTGCAGTATATCCCCTGCGTTATATGACTGATCTAGATTTTTGGTTCAGCTTGCGACTCTAACAAATCGGAGACCTCAGGAAAAGTTGGATCTCTTGCGAATAAGAGATACAAGAGAGGTATGTAACAAATCATTGGCATGTAGTGATAGATCTGCCTAGTATTTATCATCTGGTGCAATGTTTTGCTCGTACATTGAATAAATCATATTGTTGAATCCAATTGAAATGTCTGCATTTGCATTTTTGCTAGTGTAGTAATCATATTGTTAAGGGGAACGTCCTCCTTTGAAGTGTAATATATCAGTAGTTCATTCGTATTTTTCTGAGTTTAAATCAGCTCTTAATATTCTGTGCCAGAGAGCAGGCGCCATTGGTAATAATCTAAGACCATCTGAGGCAATATTCAGCTTGGAGAAATTGAATTAAAGATCATACGTTGATTTGTCCTAGAATAAATTACCACCGTTATGTCTATGTTGATATTTTTTTGATTGCATATGGCGTTCTGTGTTCTTTATGTTGATTAAGGCTATCCGGATGCTAAATTGCTGAAAACCTGATAACATTGAATGTGTCATAGGCATAGCACTCCCCCGGGAAAGGGAATCTTTTTCTTTTTTCTGATCTCAAAATCCCTCTTAGGTAAAAGGAAAATTCTATAGAACTTAACTGCCAATGATATACGGATAGTGTTGGCCAAAGACAGATGAGCATAAGATGGAAGTAGCGAGAAATGAGAATGCTAAGGTGGATGTGTGGCCATACAAGAATGGATAAAATAAGAAATGAGGATATTCGACGAAAAGTTGGAGTAGTATCGGTGGCGAAAAGATGAGAGAACATCGTTTGAGATGGTTTGGACATATTCTTCGAAGACCCCTAAATGCTCCTAAGAAGAAGTATGTGTTATAGGGAGCATGACATGAGGAAAGGAGAGGTCGACGAAACTTACTTGGGGAAAAGTAGTAAGACAGGATTTGTTGGAGTGAGATATAGATTGGCGTTTGTTTGTCTTAGGACAGTGGAGGAAAGCGATTAACATTGTGGAACGGCAAAATTCCTTTTCCCGATCTGTAGTCCTAGCTCTCTTTTTCTTCTTTATAGCTATGTTATTGTATTTTGTATTATTTTATAGCTCTTTCGGTCTTGCTTTTTTGGGTTCATCGACCCCCGATCCCAACTAGTTTGGGTTAAAGGTGATGTTGATGTTGATGTTGGCCTAATTTAAATGCCACCCCTTGTGGTCGATCTCTACTCGAAAGCCATAGTTTTTTTTTTCTTCGGATTTTGAACCTTTGTGGTGATCGAGGTGGATGGCTTCTGTCGCTGCTGTATTAAACCTGCTGAACAAGTGATAAGTGTTCTTGGAATCAATTGAACGCGTGACCTACATGTGATGATTTTGTTGTGCTATTTCTCTGGCCTGCCATGTGATTTCGTCGTGCTATTTCGCTTTAGCAGTTATGTTATTGCCAAGAGCAGTGCTATGAGCCAAGTTGATCTAATTGAGGGCGGGAAGAGATAGTCGGTGGTTCAATTTGGTTGTGTAGGATGTGTAGCTAGCATGATTTTGGAAATTCTCCTCTCTTGGTGGTGTCATTAGCTTGCCCTTCTCTAAATTGTTTCGCAGAGAATCAGCCGCGGGTTGATCTATCTAAGAGCCGAAGAACAGGGTTGCCGGGTGCAGTAATAGCAAATATTACTTTGTTGGGGGTTTGTGCCCCCCAAGTTTTTTCGCAAATAGATTTTTTTTTCCTTCTCAAAAAGCATATCCATATTCTTTCGACCCGCATAGTGAAGTATGCGGATCCCTATTGATTTCTTGTAAAATGAATGTTGCAACAGCCATTCGTGAAAGTATAATTTTGGTCCGACAGAGCTGATAGAATATAATAAGAATGCGAACTTTGTCAATACGTGGGTAACTTTGGGTACGTATACGGTCCCAGCCTGCAGGTCCTTTGCAACTTCAAAATCCGATATGATTTTCTCAATCTTACAGTTCGTGGTAAGTCATATTATGAATTGGTTCTATGTTCCATGTCAAAAAGAAGAAGAAAATAGCATGTTATCTGATTTTGCGGTTGGGCAGTCATTCTATTTTGATCTGTCGATGTGTTGTTTTCAGTGTTTAGATAAATAGAACTCAAATGGACAGATAGTTGGGCTTTAATAAGAAAAGCAATCGTTTTCGATAAGCCTGCATCGTGGGCCTTGTAACAGTACGTTTTTACCCTTGACTACTTGTCACCTAAGAAAAATAAGAAGCCCATTGGATTTGACAATGTATTCGTTCCCTGTCCAAACAAAAGACTATGCACATTAGGCCCGGGGCCTATATCGGCCCGTGGGGGTCGAAAATGGATCTTCCTTCTACCCATTGGGCCATGAAATCGACCTGGTCTGGCCTAACTTCGGTCGGTCTAACCATAAGATGGGCCCTAATTTTGGCCCATTAGGCCTGAAAACGGGCCCTTTTGGCCAGATTCATTCCATTGGGCCTACATTGACCAACTGGACCCTAAAAATGGGTATCAATACGCCCATCCGACCTAAAATGGGGCACAAGCCCATTGGCCCCAAGTGGGCTTTAATCCGCCCTATACAGCTATTAATGGGCCTAATGTCGGCCCATGATTCCATAAAATGGGCCCCAAATGTGGGCCTATGTTCTGCCCATTTACATTAGAATCGGCCTAGTCTGGGGAGCTGGGCTGGCGTGGCCTGAAATTGGGCCTGGCACTACTGTAGGTCTACATAGTTTCCAGCCCATTGGGCCTTTAGGAATTTTTTTGGGTCTAAGGCCTGCAGGATATTTTATAAAAGAGAGGCCTGTTGTGTTTTTTCGAGGCCCAGAAATGCCTTATTCTTTTTTTTTACTGTTTTTCTTTCAATAATTACATTTCTCGAGCCGTCAGATTGAAAACTTCGTATATTCCTTCCATAAGATGGACCGAACAATTGTCATTGGAAAGAATTATGAATATTCAATATAAAATATTTCAAATGTGAGACTTCTGCATCATACGAATCCGTCTCGAGCTTCTATCGCTAGGCCTTGTCATTAGACCACTAATCTATGCATATATTTTTAGCCTGGACTCTCGCATCTTTTGCTTCTTGGATGGTAGTGAACAATGCCAAATGCGAATTCTAAATATCCAAGAACTTTTATTGAAAGCTTATCATCATCCGGACCAACATTTTTGTATGAGCTGGTCCAAAAGGGAACTTTCCTATGCCGACTCTCTCTCTCTCCAGCGGCAGTTGGTAGTCACAAGAGTGACCAGAAAAGAACATTTCCTTCCTGGGTTCTATGGACTTAACACACACACACACACAAAAAGCCAGCCGTCACTAAAAGTTCTTTAAACACTCCCTGAACAACTTCTTGTCTCCATAAAAAAAGGTCACCCACGTTACATCTCTGCACGTTCTTCCCTTACAGCATGCCCACCACCATCCTATCCCCAGAAAACAGAACAAAAACCTCTCTCTCTCTCTCTCCTCACAAAGTCAATCATATGACCATGAACTAATCAGCAGCCCACAACACAGAATGAATTCTGTCTCCTCCTCAATCCTTATGACTGGCAAAACACAGTCAAAACCATATTCTTTCAGGTTTCTTTCAGCTACTATGTGAGCATCAGCCATTGTTGCATCGAATGAACAGAAAGCATCAATGAAGACTCCACATTTCTTTCCACTTTCCATGTCTACCCTCTTCTTCCTCTGCCTGCTCCGCTTTGTGTATTTCGTTTCTGCCCAAGGTAGCGACTTTCCATCATCATCTTCTCCCATTGGGCCTTACGTACCCCCCGACATCTATCTCATAGATTGCGGTTCTCCCCAACAGACCCAGCTTGACGATGGAAGAATCTTCCTATCCGAACGCGATGCATCTCCTCTCTTAAGAACCAAGCAAGATGTGTTAGCTCTCGTCAATTCGTTATCCGGCGGTGACTCTTCTAGTTATCCTGCTTCTTCGCTTCCGTTGTACCACACAGCGAGGATATTTCCCAATGAAGCCATTTACACATTCAAGGTTTCTCATGCGGGCCTCCATTGGGTCCGTCTCTACTTCCATCCGATTCCTTGTCCAACTTATAACCTCGTGGATGCTGTTTTCACGGTCACAGCCAATGAACTAGTTCTGTTGCATGACTTCAGGGTGACAGATATTTCGAAATTGGTGTTCAAAGAGTACCTCATCACTGTTACTTCATCAGATACAGTGCTCCTCAAATTTACATCTGAAAAGTCATTTTCCTTTGTCAATGCCATTGAGTTTGTGTCGGCACCAGACTCGCTTGTTTCTGATACTGCAACTGCAGTTCTTCCACTCGGTGAGTTCACTGGTTTAACTACCTATGATTATGAAGTAACATACCGGCTGAACATTGGAGGGCCCACTGTAAGTCCTTCTAACGACACACTATTTAGGACATGGCAGCCGGACAACACATATATGACTTTCGCAGAAGCAGCTCAAAACATCTCTGTACCTTTTGACATAATCAAGTATCCAAACCCAGGAGCCACAGCATACATTGCTCCTACCTATGTCTATGCTACAGCAGACCAAATGGCAAATTCCGGGGTAAATCAGCAGAACTTCAATCTAACATGGAAGATGAGTGTTGATCCGAGTTTCTCATACATGATAAGGATGCATTTCTGTGATATAGTGAGTAAAAGCCTCAATCAACTGTACTTCGATGTGTACATCAATGGGTTGATGGGTGCATCCGGTTTTGACCTGTCATCCGTCACAGGAGGCCTAGCAGTCCCTTACTATAAAGACTTCGTGCTTGATGCCTCAGCAATAAGAAGTGGCTCCATCATGATTCAACTCGGTCCAGCAGCAACAGTTGACCCAAGCTCACCAAATGCCATCCTGAATGGGATTGAAATCCTTAAGATAAGCAACTCTGCCAGAAGCCTGGACAGCGATCTGGCAGCTGGTTCCTCCAAGGGACCAGGACCTCGAACAAACAAGATGAAGATTTTCGCAGCCATTGCCCTTGCAACTGGAATAACAGCCATGTTCTTGCTCGCCAAGAGTTTTCTAGGGAAGAAGAAGAAGAGGCATCAAACTTGGAACCACGGGAAGAGCTCATCATGGCTCTCCCCTCTCAATAATAGCAAGGCTCATCTCTTGTCCAGTAGAACCAGCTACAGATCAAGCCTCTTCAGCTCCAGCAAGAGCAAGAGCAAGAGCGGTTTCTCGAGCTTTTTTGCTAGTGGTGGTTTTGACCGATCATTCACCTTCAAAGAATTACAGGAAGCAACGCAAAATTTCGATGAGAAGGCAGTTATTGGAGTTGGCGGGTTTGGCAAAGTCTACCTTGGAGCTTTGGAAGATGGAAAAAAAGTTGCAATCAAGCGTGGAAACCCTTCATCACAGCAAGGCATCAACGAGTTCCACACCGAGATACAGATGCTTTCCAGGGTCCGGCACCGTCACCTTGTTTCACTTATTGGATATTGTGATGAGAACACAGAAATGATTCTTGTTTATGAATACATGGCAAATGGACCCCTCCGTGACCACCTTTATGGTTTGAGCGTTCCCCCCTTTCATGGAAACAGAGGCTCGAGATCTGCATTGGTGCAGCCCGGGGTTTACACTATCTCCACACTGGTGCAGCACAAGGCATCATACACCGTGATGTGAAGACAACAAATATTCTCCTGGACGAGAATTTTGTAGCCAAAGTTTCAGATTTTGGGTTGTCTAAAGCAGCACCTAATCTGGATCAGACCCATGTGAGCACGGCTGTGAAGGGTAGTTTTGGTTACCTTGATCCTGAGTACTTTAGGCGACAGCAACTCTCTGACAAATCTGATGTCTACTCTTTTGGAGTAGTGCTTTTTGAGGTACTATGTGCAAGGCCAGCCATAAATCCTGCATTACCAAGAGAGCAGGTCAGCTTGGCTGAGTGGGCAATGCAGTGGCACAGAAAGGGAATGCTTGAGAAAATAATGGATCCTCACATCGCAGGAAAAATATGCGCCCAAGCACTTACGAAGTATGCAGAAGCCGCAGAGAAATGTCTAGCAGAATATGGTGTTGATAGGCCTGCAATGAGTGATGTTTTGTGGAACCTCGAGGCAGCATTGCAGCTTGAAGAGGCCTCCACCTCCTCTGGTTGTGATCCCCAAGAGGGAGGATTGCAAGTCTGAGAAGCCTGGAATCCAAGAGAGGCTGCTTCTATTCATCGGCTTTGAATAGTATTTAAGTTCATTCTATCTGTATGTTTTGCCATGGAGAACTTGATCCACTCCACACTTTCTTTTAGTAATCTGACTATTGCTTCCCGCTTTCCATGATTCTAAAATTCATAGATGCTATAGCCCTTCATTCTCCCTGTATTCCTTCGAGGGAATAGCCAGAAACTTTAATTGAGATAACATTCTCTATGACCATTGCTTCAATGTGTTTTTACCACTGATTCATTCTTTAGTGAAGGGTTGAAGATTCCATGACCTTGTCCTTACTGTATGTGTTTTTCAGAGATCCTTTGAGCAGGCTCAACCTGTTTCTGTTTGCTGAAATTTTTGGATGGTTTATGTCTAATATTCTCTTTTTCATCAGCAATAAGATCTTACAATAGTCAAAATGTCAGAACATTTTACATGGTACATAAAAGCAGAAAAGGCATAATCTTAAAGTTGCGTGGTCTGTCTCCCGATTGGTACTTCCACTTGCCAGCACATCTCTAGATTTCTGGCACAACTCGGTCATTATGAGCAGACAAGACTCTGTTGCAAAAGAAATTATCAATGGAAGAAAGAGTTTGGGCTATTAACAGCAATTGGGATTAGCAGGAAATGTAAAATGAAAGAGATAACAACTCATAATTCCTTTCCCCGCCAATCAATAAAATTATCAATGCGACTTTCCTTCCCAACAAGCTGATTGATCTTTTGCAAAAGAGGAAAAAAGAGAACAAAAACAAGCAGATTAGGAAGGAAAATCACGTTTTGAGTCCTCAATCACTAAAAGGAGAATGATGTAATGCTGATAGCAAGAGTTCTAGGTGATAGTTTTACTGTGTTTAGATTACCTCTCTTCTAGTAATTATTACCACTCTAGAACAACTGCAGCCGGCCAAGGAAACTGGCACAAAGATCAATAAAGAGTACTTGGGGACCTGTAAGTCTCTGGAGGTCCAGTAGGTAATTCTCTTCACAAGTTTTATACAGCTGCGTGATGACGAGCAAGTATATATTAGTAACATCAACCAGATAACAGAGTCAACACAGAGCCCCAAAGATAGAAGTACTTTGATGGATAATACGCAGTTCTCTAAAATCCTGTTTAATATATACCGCTGACAAAATTACTTTGCAGTTAAGATAAGCAATGACCACATGTGATCAACAGCAACATCCAGCCCACTGCAACTGAAAATGATGTTTGCTATCCAGTAATCCATCAACTAACAGACGTTTAGATGAGAAGATGGCACTCTCAGAATTTAAAGAGCTATGGGAGATGATTTTCCTTCCTACTTAAGATCTATATTCACAGTATGAGCCTAGAGAAAACCGCCCGTCCAAAGGCAAGTCGATGAGTTAAGCGTGCCTAGATATGACGCCAGGTTATTATCCACTATCTTAATTTTTTAGAAATGTTACTGCAATTTAGAAGTCTACTTCAGAAACTTTGGTCAAGACTATGATGGCTTTAGAACGGCAATCCATGTGCAAAGATAAGAAGGAAAATGAGAAGAAATGGAGAATCCATTGGAAGAGTTGAAGTACCTGCAATTCAAACTTGACAGTGTTCTGAGACACATGATTGGTCTGGATGGTCGCAGGCTCATTGCCTAAATGGAGGCCGTTATGCTGACAATTTTTAGTAAGGCCTTGAATTTGACCACCTCGAGACCACATGCACTTGATGTGGTAGTGTCCAATCTTTTTCCAGCAGACATTTAGCTGACGTAGTGCATTCAGAACTTCTACCATAATATGATGAGGCTGCAATCCAAACTGAAAAATCAGACCAATAACCATGGTTAGACTGAGAAATAACTGCATAAGTCTAAAAACCATAAGGTTGAAAAGACTCCTGTCAATATCATAAGGATCTATTTCATGAGTATAAAGCCTTTAAGTTAATTGCATATGAGTACTCCTGTTGATATCATACCTTGCTCAATGCATTGTACAACTTTCAACCTGATAACCGTAGTTAGCTGGGGTTATCTGGGTTCAACTATGGGGCTCTGTAAAAAACCTTGGTCAATGCATTGGTCTACAACTTGTGACTGGTAATTCCTTCTACTTCTCATGATAAAACTTAATGTTGCAATTCAAAGGGTTAGGCTCAGTAAAAAGAATGAGCTTGTTGCCACTCGTTCATAGTATATCTTGAATATATCGCAAACATTTCAAAATGATTAAGCAAACTTACAGGCAAAGAGCATGCTGAGGTTCAAACATCCAAAAGATTTCATGATTAAGCAACTCAATTTACTCTATGAAGGTCTCAAACTATTTTCACATAAGCAAATAATCAGATTCCTTATTGTACATCTATCCATTAGATAAGTGGAATGCTATTTTGCTGCATGCGTTAGCTTTTGCATTGCATGTGGAGGAAACACGAAAGTACGCATACAAGTCAGACATCACAAGTTTAGTACATTGTTTTACTTGCAGAATAAATATACTGTTCAACAATTCACAGAAGGCAATCATATAAACCTGAAATCCGAGACCCCATCTTCCCACGCTTGGTGACTGAGTAGTCTGATGTTCTATAAGCTGCTGGGCAACAGATACTGAAAATTCACCACTGTGAAGAGCAGATGAAATAAGTCCCTGGAAAATAGCAGAGCAAATTCAAGGTGAAAGCCACCCCGACATCATTGGGATACTTACAAATGATTTCATGACCTGATAAACTGAAATGTGTACTCATTTTTTAACTCATGATCCTTAAACAAACTGAAATGTTTTCAAGACTTGATATATCCCCGATCCTAATGCCTAAACATTTTACCTTTATGAAAAAAGGTTTTGCTGGCGGGCGCCCTTAGGTAATTGTTGAGTAGCCAAATGAGAAAAATGTTGCAGTTTCCAAGATATTTAATTCTCTAGTGATGCATGTAATCAGTGCTTTGAAACTTAAAATTTCCTCATTAAGTATGCTTAAAGCATTTGCAACACAAGCCATCTGTGCATCAGCTAAGTTCCTGCTATCACTCGATAAATTGCGATCAAGTACGTAGAAATGGCGATCTAATCCTTTATAAAGAATGGAAGAGTTGCAAGCTCTGTGCTTAACAAGATTCTTATTAAATCCTGTTAGGGTTCAACCCATGTTTTTCCCTTGACAGAAAAATGTGCCAATCTATTTGCATCTTACACATGTTCCCACCCATCAGGATTATTGCCTTAGCAATTAAGAGGCTTTAGGAACTTTTGCAACCATTAATCTAAAATTATGAGAGATATAACCAGATACCTCTTGTAAAGCAAAAACATATCATGAAGCTTGAAAGCCATTGCTCTCTGGATGCATGTATGACATGTGTAGTACAACTAAACTAATAAAATGCACACAGTTAGGGAAAAAAGGGATATACGAACCGCACTATTATTGAGCTCTGCATTGTAAACACTATTACCACAGAAATAGTTGTCTAACAGCACGTAATATGATACTGTAGCCTGAAATAATCGAAAGAAGAAAGTTATTATGCGAATCTGATAAACAGAGACCAAAATTCGATCAGATGGGAGAGCACATCATCTTGTGTCCTGTTTTGAAGAGATTGAACCACGTGGTTCCTGTCAAATCCCAATGTAACTGTACGCTCAAGTATTTCTTCATCAATCTGCATTAGCATGGAAGAGAGGATCAGGAATACCAAACCACGAACTGGATCTGGAACATCCACACATTCTGCATGCAAATTTTTATACTTAAGTCTGAATCTGTCATATTTATAAGCCTCTTTGGAAACAATGATTGAGATTATCACTATTGAGATCGGCAATTACACTACACCTGGAAGATCGATATACGTCAATAAGATTTCCTAGCATTGGGTGATAACCAGAAGAAATGAGTACTTTTTTCCCCTCAACCCCCAATCCCCGCTCTTATCTCCTCCCTCCACTTTCCAGGTCACATAGAAGTCCAGATTAACTGTAGCCACATACTTCAAAAGCTTTTGTAAGAGAATTATTAGAAAGTCCAATCCAAAAGCTTAAACTATTAGATGAAGAGAGATGTTGGAAAGTCCAATAAAAAAGTCTAAGCTATAAGGTGGGAAACTATAACTGTATGTAAGGGCTATTGAAATCCCACATATTAGTAATGTGTGATAACTTTAACATAGATGATATATCGTGAAGAGATATATAACTTTTTTGAAGGGCCATTACCCCAGGGGTACAAGCAGGTGTCCAAGATGCCGAGTGTGACAGCTCTTCTCTAGTCATCTCTGAGAGGAAGTCATTTTTCTTATCTGGCTATCTCTTTGATTATAGGTAGGTGCGCCAACCACCACTAGAAGGACATCGAAAAGGAGCATGCCCTTCTGTTCTCAGTAGGAGACAAAAACTTTATACAATCCAATTGTTCCTTTTCCACTACTCGTCATTACCTTACACCCGTCATCATTCATCTAAGTTTCCCACGGGAATTTTTTGGGCCATCATCTATTGGTCTCGCCAATATTTTTTCCTTTTTTTTCTGCATATCTCAGCTTCAGAAATTTTAAAGATTGCCAAAGTTTCAGATCGAATTTGAAAACACCTTCTGGGAAATGATCCAAAAGGTGCAACCAGAGGATTACAGATGAAAGTGATATAAATATTAATTCTCAGGAGGCTAATTACCACCAAACAACCTTGCCATGAGTGGGACTTACAATGTACAAACTATTTTGATCTGATAAATGAAATGACAAGAAATACCCAAATCAAAATATTACCAATTGGACCCTTCTCATAAAACTCAAGGATTTAACCTTATAATAAATTTCGAGCACAAGAACAAGGGCACAACTGTTTCATCACAATATTTAGTACCGAAATATAGGATGTGTATCGAGTTAAAGATGCAAAATGGAGGAAAGATCACTTTGAAATGCCACCATATAATTGAAAAGACATACCTTCTTCATGTGATGTGTTATATCTGGCAAAGCAGCACCCAGATAATAAGGAAGATTTGCTAAGAACCAAGGATGTTGACGAATTTCAGGAATAGTTATCCGCTTTAAGGGGTCAACAACAATCATCCTCTCAATCAAATCCCTTGCTCCAGTTGTTAAATGACTTGGAAGAGTATAGACTCCACTCTGAAAGAATTCCCGTCAGCTAAAATATAATGAGTGTGACAACTTCTGTAAAAGATCATGTCAACTTAATGAACTAAAGCACTACATCACCTGGTGAACAAGAAACCACAACAACCCCCTTACGTGAAATCGAATTAAAATACGTACTGTCCCAGTGTACGTGCGGATTAAAATATAGTCACCTTTACTTTATTATAGAGGTTAGGTAAGCTTTCATCATCAAAAGGAAGAGCGCCACAAAGAAGTACATATAAGATGATACCACAACTCCAGACATCAACCTCTGGCCCTGCATAAAGTTTACCAGAGATAACCTGCACATGAGAATCCGTTCAGCTAAAACATGGCCCTTTTAGCAAGCTAAAACCCTTGAATAATAACAGAATCCCCTCAGAAGAATTAGAACGCACCTCTGGAGCAGCATAATTTGGACTACCACAACTTGTTTTCAGGAAATAGCCATCACGCATAATAGTACTAAAGCCAAAATCAGCAATTTTCACATTGCCATTACAATCCAATAGCAGATTCTCAGGCTTAAGGTCTCGATGAACCACCCTATATTTGTGGCAGTACTCCAAACCTGAAATGATCTGTTTCCAGAACGAACCCAACAGATATATTAACGACCTATTGGCAATAAAAAGATTGAAAGGCTGATGCATGTATAGATAGATGCAACAACTGACTGGTATTGCTACCTGCTGAAAAAATTTCCGTGCTTCATCCTCTCTGATCCTTCTATTCTCGACAATATAATCAAACAACTCCCCACGTTCTGCATACTCCATGACAACATATACATCAGTCAAGGTCTCTATGATCTCATATAGCCTGATAATGTGAGGGTGTTCCAGTAGTTTGCCTATCTTAATCTCCCGACTCACTGTAATAACTCCCTTTACATTAGTATCGATTCAACCCTCGAAACAATTAAGCATCTCAGCAAAAGAAAGAAGAGAGCATGGCTGCAGATAGAGACATACCTTTGTCCTCCATGCGCTTTTCCCTCATTTTTTGACGGTTAAGAATCTTAATGGCCACTTTGATACCAGTTAGTCTATGCTTTGCGGCTTTCACTTTGCCAAATGCACCATGGCCAATATTTCTTATTAGCTTATAATTCTTCAGGGATGGGTCCTCACTAGACCTTGTTAGCCGAGAGGGTCCTTCCATTGTCTTTTCCTGAGAAGTAAGAGATAATTATTTATAGAAAATATTGGCAATACTATACGTTAGTTAATAATATTTCTTAAGGCACAAGACAAGATACTCAACATAAAATGGAATCATGTAACTAAGTAGTTGCTAGATCATCTTCTTCCACTTCAATTTGAGTGGCTAAAAGAAGAAAAATAAAGATATAGACAATCAAAAGAACAGCAGGACTGGACACCTACATGCAATTCCAACATATTTGGCGATCAATCAACAACTCTTCCACCAAAGGGAGTTTGGATACAAAAAATTTTCCTGTTTAATTTGTTTTCAAGTCAAGTGGAGATCTTACGAAACGATTATCCTCCTTCCAACACTAACACACCCCCCCCCCCCAAAAAAAAAAAAAATAAAAAGATCAATTGAAACTTCAAGAGCATCAATGAAGGGGGAAAGTACGCATGCTACCTACAAAATAGTACATGCATACACAAAAACAAGGGAGTCGGTATTTAAGAAATGAAAGCTGACGCGAAACTGAAACTCTTCCAGGCACAATGGAATATGGACCTTCTAATCATACAGAAATACTTCGTTACTTTTCGTTACCCTTCCAGCTGCACTTCTTCAATGAAGCAAAATCTAATCGAACATCTGCCCTGGAATATTCGTATGAAAGCCTTCGAACATCATTTGAGTTTCTGACTGTATCAAAGAACATTTTAGCCTAAAGATCATGGCCAAACAGAAGATACACTGAGCACGAGATATCGTTGAGCCAACAACTTGACATAAATCAATTAGAACAATATGGACCAAAGGAAAGAAGAAGAATAACATACTTTATTCCGAAATATGAATTCCAAGTCACCACCAAAAAAGAAGTATGGAATTCTGTTGCTTTCTGAGATTAAAGATTTCATGTCTTTATGGAAAATATGACACAAGCAATTCGACCAAACAACCGAACCTGGCTCACTGTTAGGAGAAGCCATAAGAAAGCTAACAGTATGACAATTAAAATAGCACAGTACGTTTCTCTTATATCTTCAACTCTTCAATTAGTATACACCAATTTGACTTAAAAATAAAATAAAATTAGTATACACCAAACAATTCCCTAGATGTCTTAACATATAAATCGCTGCTTCTTCCACCTAGTACTCAAGCCATTTCGAATAGACTGTACCTGTCCAAGCGGCAGCAAATTTTTGATTTGCGAGGTATTGATTACACTACCTTATTTTCAACATCTGGACATCATCTTTTTTTAAAGCTGACAAGTTATTACGTATCACTAACTAAGCAGGATTCCGACTTCTCTCTTCTAAAGACAATTGGCATCAACCACTTACCCAGTGACACAGGAAAAGAAAAATGGTAATCTAGGGGAAAAATAACATCACCCTAAAACCTGAACCAACAAACAAACTGCAAACCACAAACCATTAAGCAAGAAAGAGATATTAAGACCACATCATGAATCACGACCGAATGCCAACATGCAAAAATTAAGTTTTGACGCATCATGCACATCCATGCGCAAGGAGGCATGCAAGAAGACAAGTCTGGACATCATACACACGCTGTCTCTACAGGAGGACTGAGAATACGACGTATCCAATATTCCTCACTTCCCACACTAATCCCTTCTCGTTCTAGTAGAATTCCAAAAAAAAAACACTGATCAAGCGATTATCCAAAAGACCGGTCATTCAACAAGACCGAAGCTTTCAACAAGTTCGCCGACATGGGAAAGGAGAATCGCGAACCCACAGAGAGACAGTATGTACAAACCAGGGAAAACTAGACACAACAATAAACATTACCAAAAAAGAAGAAGAAAGAATCATGCATCGATGATTCACAGCACACTCAGAACGCTGACACGGGCAGAAAAACCCGCACCAGAACAGAGGCGAGAATCCGCCGCGAGTGAAGAACCTCCGCCACACAGCGAGAGTGCAATGGACCAGATGATACTTTGCCAACACCTCGAACCAGCTCGAGAATCCAATCGAAGGTGCCGATTGACTTCGACGCACGGGAAGAAGAAGAACAAGGAACTCCGCCACTAGAGCAATCATAGAAGGTTTCAGGCTTACAATAATATTTTGTGTCAACATCGAATGAAAATGGCCGGCTTATGTCCGACGCAGCACTAATTGGCCGTAATCTTTGTCTGCTTCGAATTGCTTCCTTTCTGCGGGAACGACATGTCGTTTTAGTCCCTGAAAATCGGGTCGGACCTTCCGGGACAAAGTTTGGCTGATCGTTTTGGGCTCGGGCAATTGAGCCCATGTGTGGTTTTTCAAATTTTGTGATAGTGCTGATTATGGGCCCCAATTGTAGATTGTTGATTTAACAAGGCGCAATCCATTGTGGCAGGGAAATTTGTGCAAAAAATGTGCCACAACCAATCCAATTCTAAACCTTTTAATTATATCAATTTGATTATAAATTTTTTGACGGTTTGTCATTTTACTCATAAGCATTTTAACACATTGTCAATGTAGTCCTTCCTGTTAATTTTATCCGGGTATCACCGACTCGAATAATTCTTCTTTATTTTTATTTTTTTTTATCTATTTTTATTTTCTTCTTCATTGTGCCAGCGGAGTTGACAACCTTTGCCGACCCCTAGGCGAGGAAGCCCTCGCGAGCAACGGCGAGGGACCGTGTGAGGGCCACGACACCCGGTTTGGTAAGGACTCGCAAACCCTCACTATGGTCGGTAGCCTTGTCGAGACATTGAAAAAATAATAAAATAAAGATAAAAAATTATCCAATCCAAAGACCTGCCACGCCACGTAAGACACTTGCGTTGACTAGGCCATCGTGTAGACAATTTTCGGTTAAAATGAACCAAAATGACTATATTAACAATTCGACGAAAGCTTTAGGACTAACTTAACAAAACTTTAAAAGGTTTAGGGTTAAATTACTATAATTAAAAGATTTGAGACTCGAATTGGTAATTTTTCAAAAGATTTAGGATTGAATTGACCACCGTACAATAAGTTTAAGACTCTTTGGACAATTTTCCCCTATTGTGGCAAGTGACAACCCTACCGATGTCTATTATAGTCAAGAGATGAAAAAAAAATGGTAAGAATGTCACAAGAAAATTGACCTCGCATAAATAAGGTTTAATATCATTGGGAATCTTGAATCAATTCCCAATGACGTATTCATCACAAACTAATTTGTAGCTAACAAAAAAAAATTAAACCAACACCCAACAACACATTTGCCCCAAATTAATTTTCATCCCACGAAAAATTTCAAACCATCATCCCCGACCCAAGTTTGCCATCTGTTAGCATCCGCCCAATATCCCGTCAAAAATCCCGCGTCAATAATAATTTCTCGAGAAATCTACCCAAAAAGAGCCGAGCACATATATACACAAGTGCAAGACTATACTATTTTAGGCTTGGCTCTGTCATTTCTCGCTTGATTAATTTCTTTGCTTCTGTATTGGATTCCCAACAAATCCTCGTGAACTAGAAGGTCAACAATGTTGACCCGTTACCTAAGCAAATAAACTTGAACTGGAAGGTCAACAATGTTGACCCGTTACCTAAGTAAATTCCTTATTTATCGCAAACTACCATATAATAAGGAATTAATCTCAATTGAGAGTTCTCATGCTCCACCAAACCAACTTGGTCAAAGGGGAAATTCCATCATCTTTGAAAGCTTCCAAATTAGTTAGCTGATAGTCCACTCAAACGACCCAAGCGAGAGCTTTTCTCTTATCATACGAAACTTAGTTTTATGAAACGTCGGTTGGGTACATTTCCGATGTATGTAATCGACAGATCTTGTCCTCTAATGTTTCTCTGTTTACTTAGTTTTTTTTTTTTGTCCACTTTATTTGAACTCTGTCGACATTGCGCTTTTGGATTAGTTAACATGTTCTATTAGGGTTAATCATCTATGGATGTCAACATCGTCAACACCAATCTAAAGGAGAAATTGGGAATCCGATCGGCTCGGTCACAAGCCAATTTCGGGGTCGATCGGTTCGATTCCTGGTTTCAAGAACCGGTACCCCGTCGGAGCGAGTTCCCAGTTCTTAGTCTAACTTACCCACTCCAATTTTACGGATCTAATTTTTGCTGCGCTTTATTTAATCCCCCACATGCTTTTTTTTTTTCTTTTTCACTTAACTCTCAAATCCTCCCATATTGGATGGTCAAAATGTGTTGACTGAGTTCCTAAGAGACTTGTATGAGCTACCCACTTTACTCATAGCCAAACCAGAAGATAAACAAAAGGTTTTTTTCTTTATATTCCTTCTCAATCAATCTATTCTTTGGATCAAATTTAAAGTGCTCAAGAAATCAGGTAGTGAAAGCCATGCTTCATCAACTTTAGTGATCTTCCATCTATGCCTAATGCTTGGTCAACCCCACCCTTCACTTTCTTTTGTGGGTAATAATTATTCCATTTCCTATGTAAAGCCCAAATTTAAGAGGAAGGATAAAGCTCAAGTCAATAGTGCAGTCATGAAAAGTAAAGCCAACAAGTGAAGGATGCTTTCCATAGATTAACTGTTTGGTCTCATGCAAATAGTGTATGTCCAACAGTTGAGGAACCCACCGACTGCAATTATTTCATCTACTTCTGTTCTTTATCCTTGAAAGCTAAGATTCAATGATATGCTCATTGCTTACAAGTCGTACCCAAACAGTAATCACTCATTGGCCGTAGGACCAAGCATAATAGACCGACTGAATCAGGAACTATCCCGAAGGCTCTACTCCTATTTCCGGTTCCATAAAATTGGAATTGATTACTATCGATCCGGTTAACGGACCGCCCGAATGGAACCGAATAATATATATTTCTTTTTAAAAAAATTCCTAAATGTAAACCTAAATTTAATATGCTTAGTATGACTTTCAAATTTAGTAACAACGCGATGTAGTCAATTAAAGATAGCCCGGTGAATGAGTTGTTAACGAGATAAATTTACTAACGACCAATCACCAAAAAAAAATGTGACAGGTCCAATGATTGGACGCCGGGGAACCAAACCGAGGACCATCCGGTCTGGATTTTCAATCCTTGAAACTGGGAACTGGTCATCTTGGTTTGGTTCATGATTCCAAGGTAGAACAACACCGGATTGGGAGCCGACCACTCTTAATTAGTTGTGCTAGATATGTGGCTTGCAGTGATCACCACCACCACCACTTGATTACGTTTTGTCTTTTTTCTGAGACGAAACATTTGAGTAACTTTTTCATCATTCTGCAATATGCTGAATTTCAAATTGTGGATTTGATCTATTCCTCCTTAATCACTGTCTATGAATTGTGCTCAAGTTGTCTGGGGCCTGGGGACTGGAAGCTAAGAGAGTGTGTCTGAAGCAATATCATCACTAAGTACTCTTGTGATCTGCAAGTAATCAAAGTCAATGCCCCTTAAAAAATGGGTTTAGTAACTCTATAACTTTCCATCAACCAAATGCGAAAGCTGCTGCTCTTTCATGCCTTTTTGTATAATATTTCAGACAGCAAAGACAATTTGCTCAGACCCCACGGGGAACAACCTTAAAAGAGTCCAAGAATACAATACACACAAAACTGCTCAAACACATTGCTCAAACAACTCCAATTCCATCGGTAGTTGTTAGTCAGTATTACTCAGTCCTTTGCCCATATAATCAAACCAAAGATCACCAACTCTCCTACTCTCCCTCTTTATCAACCGCAACAGGGAGAAAGATTCAAAAGAAGCACCACCCATTTCATGCCCATCTCCCTTGATCTTCACTAATCACTCCTTTGAATTTCAGGAATCAGATCATGGAAGGAACAAGCAAGATTCTGAGAAGATCAGTCCACACATTCCTCCAAAACTACCAATACTTCACCACAATTTCTGCATCTCTAGCTTTGCCATTCTCAATCTTATTCCTCATTTCACAAGCCTTATTCATTCCTTCATCCTCCTCATCCAGTCTTCTTCTTCCGCAACTCCTCCGCAATCGCTTCCAAGCTCTCTTCAGAGCTGCTGGGTTCCCGATATCATCAGGATTCTTCACCATTCTCAGCCCGAAGCTCTCGGAGACAGTCGCGTCCTCCATCTTCACACTCCCTCTCACCACCACCTTCCTCCTCATTGCCAAATCAACCGTGATTCGACGCATTGCCCAAGTCAAAGCCAACCCGACGCTTCCTCTTTCACTCCCTCTTGATCTTTGGTCAGCGTACACGCCCCTCCTCCGTACCTATGTCAGTGGGTTCTTGGTCATTCTCTCTGCCAACGCAACCACATTCTTCCTCCTGTTTTTCGGTTTCAACTGTCTCGAAGGATATCAACTGACTACCCTGGAGCATTCCCTTTTGTCGTCGATGGTCGCAGCCATTGTTTACTCCATGATCATCGCAAACACTATCATAGTCTGCAACTTGGCACTAGTGTTATCCGGGATCGAGAAACACGGAGGGAGTCTCGCAATCATAAAGGCCTATTTAATGATGAGGGGAAGAAGAGCAACTGCACTATCATTTGCAGTGATTGGAAATTTCACCCTGGCTGCAACAGAAGCATTGTTTCGTTACCGGGTCATAGCGCCATATCATGCGTCAGGAAGCTTCAGCTTCGGGATTTTGCTGGAGGGATGCTACATTGCTTATTTGTATTCGGTCCTCATCGTTCTTGACACAATTGTCACCTGCACATTCTTTAGAAGCTGTCAGTTGGAGGACTTCATAAATTGCGACGATAAATTCTATTGCCAGATCCAGATTTTGGATGCCGCAGATGGACCATATGACAATTCACTGAAGAGTTCAGATCCAATTCTGAACTCAGAGTCGTGACAAGATTGGAGATATGTCGACCATTCTGTGTAAATCCTTACCAAGAAAGGTTGTACATCTCAAAGGAATTCCTCAGATAAGTTTGAGAATTTGTCGTGGATTGTCTGTACGACGAAGCAACAGCAAAATCATTTTGCTCCACTTTCTTCTTTGGTTGCTGAAATGATACAATTTGTTTCAGTCAGCATATGCTGTTTTTTCACTTTACTCTCGGTTAATTCATATCTTGCCCACGAATTCCAGAACCATGGACAGGCCAGAGGAGCAATCCAAGACCATCCTTCAACTTAAAGCCATACCGAAAGGGGCACTTACTTTCAATTCCAAAAGCATATTTGGAAACGGAAAGGACTTTTCCCATGCTTGAAAAGATGTCTGTTCAGAAAACAAGGCTTATCTTTCCCTTTTGTTGTATCTAAAATAAGAAGACAATCGTGCGCGCGAGGGAGGAAGGGAGGGAGGGAGAGAGAGAGAGAGAGAGAGAACTGCCAAGTCGATATTTCAAAGGTATCCAAAATACACCGACCAAGAAAAAGAATGTAAGCCTATGAATTTCATTAATAACGATAGAATGAATTGAGTGACAGACAAAAGCAATTGCTAACCGCTATGCCTACCCTGTTATCTCACAATTACACAAGGAATCCCGCCTTCTACTTTTCTCTAACTTAACCTGACAAGCTATACATCTAAATCGACGGGATCCGACCTAACAATCTCAAAGGGAAAAAAGATACCGGACTAGCTGTGCTATACGAGGAAAGAATCGTATCCTAATACACGTAGGTCAGTAGCTTTGTACAGTGTCATGGTACAGAGACTTCGTGCTCTACCATCCCGGAGGCATCCACCTTGGTGCCAAAAAAACCAATGCCCAGCCAATGTCAAAGCAGAAGCCAAACTGGGCCTTTTGATGGAAACCCGGCTCCAACTTATCTTTCCCAGGTGTTCGTTCCCAAAAAGACTAAAGTTCCACCATCTAAGCTGCGAATTCACACGAGAACGACTCTTCTGGCCAATCTGAACAATCTTCTGATGTTCGTGTAAGCTCATCTCAGTTTATCAGATATCTAATTGCCAGCTCGCACAGCAGCACTTACTCGTCTGACTCGACAGCACCACGTCAGGCATGTAAAATCTGACAGGAGATTGACCTGGCAAGTGTCAAGGGAACTCATCATTGATCTGACAGGAGATTGACCCTGCCAGGAACTCATCTTTGCTGGCAAAGGTCAAATGAACTCGTCATTTGCTCCAATATGAGACCAATCTGCTTCCAAATCAATTAGGAGCAGCATCAGTCATTGCAATAGAGTGCCGAACGGTCATCAGGGCCGCTGCATTGAGGGAACTTCATTCCCAGTATAGACATTGGGAAAGTCATCAATCAGCTATTTACACCCTTCTTTGTAAGGCTAATTCCCTTTGCCTTTTCCATTTCGGCCTCCTTCTCAGCCTTTTTCTTCTCCAGTTCAGCCTGTTTACAATTTTCTTCATGTGCTCGCCGGAACATTCTCACAAAGTTAAGGAGAGTTGCTGTAACTGCTTGTTCATGTAGCAATTTCAACAGAGTTAGTTGAACTAATGCAGCAAATATCTCTAATCGGCAGAAAAAAAAAAAAATCAATTAAAACACAACTATAAAACAACTTGCAACAAAAAATTATGCAGTCCAATTGGTTATGTCTGACTAAAGACTAGTTAAGACTTTCTCCTTTCTTGCCGAAAACACTAACACCTGCAAAAGAGTTCTTTGTCATTAAACAAAAGTTTCCTATCTAGGCTCCACTCTACAGTGAATATTGTTTATCTGGAAAAACATAAAACAGCATGTGCTGATGTTTGGTACCCATTATTGTTAGTTCTTCTAAGGACTTTCGGTCATTGCAGCTCCATTTACTGACTCAACTACATTGTTCAATGGCTAATGAGAGCAACAGCTGAAGCTTAATAGCTCAGCAGTGGCCATCCAGTTGACAATCATGGCTGTTGTGGTTGGATGATCAATAAAATTGGTTATGGCCGACAGTCGGTGGTAAAATTGGTAGTAATGCACCTTGGGCAAAGCTTGGATGTCAAATGAACTGTTTCGCAGGGGTATCTGGCCAATCTGTGTTGCTAACCATTTAGGATCAGTTCAAAGTGATTATTACTTGACAATTACTAAGATTATAAATGAAGAGATGTGCTTAAAAGATGACCGGGTTATTTTGCAGAAACGCGTATTATTATCCAAGTGGCATTGTTCATTAGCCAGTTTCTTAGCCATAAGAAATATGCAATAATTGGAAAAGAACAAAGTATGGGATTAAATCTAGCTACATTGGATAAATATGGCCATTCATCAGGTAAATCGAATAGCAAGCGGCATATCTTCCTTTCAGACTTGTTCTCTACACTGCAACTAGATAAAGCAATGGATTTTACAAAATGTCAAATAAGCCCAGATAAATTCTTCATAGTCTTCTAAACTTTAATCTTTGTTGCCTCCTGCAAATTATCTAGCACCTGATGCAGACACCTAAAGGAAACCTGCCATTAATCTAATTATCCTCACCCCTTTCACATAACCGACCTGACTCATAACAAAGTTCCACTATACGATCTTACAGTGAAGTATCATCAACATATTTTTCAACATTCTGTTTATTGACATAAGCAAGGCCTTTTCATTCACAATCTTAACAATGATAATGCGGATTGCCTTGACAACAAAAATACCTCATGAACTCCCCCCAAACCAAAAAAACTGCGTGAACAATATTCAGCCAACAGCGTGAACCATGACCTTCACAAAGGAACTAAGATAAGAGGACAATGAGGATTTCCTAAGAGGACACTGATGATTTCCCAGGTTCCGATGAATACTGACACTACAACCGACAACTTGAAAAGCACCACCCTGGGATGTAATTAGCCGTGATAACATATAATTTGCAGTAATAAATGCACAAGAAATTGCATTACTAGCTTACCTTGCTCAAACGGGCAACGAGCTGGATCTTCATTGAAGTACAATGCAAGTGCATCTGCGTTTCTTCCCTGCACATTAGTAAGGGGTGTCATTACCAGACATTATCAGATGCCATCATTTCATAAATCAACAAACTAAAATTAACCGGCACATTACCACAACTGAATATAAATTCGTCAATGATGTGACCTCAGCCTCAGCAACACCAATAAATTCTTTCAAGGTCTAGACAAAGCTTAAAAGAAGAAAAAGTTTAGCAGAATGTGGTCATTACAAGCAAAAAAAGTTAACCAACAAATTTAGAAGAAACATACAGACAAAAGAAAAATAGATGATAAAAAAATGGAAAGTAAACCAACAGCACGCTAGCATCAATGTAAAACTATGCAGCAAAAGTACATGGGAAAAAAGGAATAAATAATAACACCTGCTCCTGCTAACAAAAAAATAATAAGGATGAAGCAAGTAATCAATACAGAAAGGAAAGGAAAAATAAGTGCCCCCCCTTGCTAAGAAGGATGAAAAAAGTGCAATCTTTACTAAAGATTGTAACTTGTAAGTAAAGCATGCCTGATCATAGTACATGAAAGGAGGATACCTTTCTAAAAATATCTGAAACAGGGCCATCATTTTCAGAAGCAGTCAGTTCCTGCTTTACCTTCTCTAATCCTTTAATGATAGCTTGCATTTCTTCAGCTAAAGATTTCAGTTGTATCTGCAACAAACGAAGACCAAAATTGGCATATGTGTCTGAACCAATATAACTCATAATGAAAATAGTATTACCTTTGATGCAACTTCCAAGCTAACAAGATCCCGATGAAAATCAAGAAGTTCTGGCGAGCGGTCAGCAAGTTTCTGAGCACATGAAAACCAATATCAAATCTGGAATACAAGCTTAGAGACGTAAAAACTATTCCAAGTTAACATGCATAACAGGAGAAAATTATAATTCACAAGGCAACGTTATGATAAAACTGGCACAACTCCAGGATACAAATTCTCACAACTTGTAGACAGTTGAATACCCCATGCATGCACTGCCCGTACTTTCTATATAAATTTGTCTTTCGTTTTAATGTCGATTACAATTAGTGCATAAGTATATATATGCATCTAGAATGTACAAACTAGCAAAGGGGCCAAAAAATTGAAAATAGCCAAAGGGACTCTACAAAGACCTGTCATAATGAGTTCTAGAAAGAACCATAGAATATTATCGTACAGGAAAAGATATTTTAACTGGCTTAGTCTATGCTGAGTTCCCGACAAATTCAGAGTATGCTGGGTGAGTTGATGCATTTTGAACATGGGCCTGACAAATTGAGGGCATCAGCAGAGCCATATTTGACAAATGGTGAATCCCCATAATTCAATGCCGAATTGATCATGCATAATATGGAGCAATTTCATTTCAAAATATTTCTCCTTAGTACTAATCAATTATGACAACACTTAATTCAATTTACTAATGCATATTTCAAGTGCTTCCACATGTGTCCATGCAGGTGTGCGGGTGTGCTTTAGAGGCTTAAGAGGAATTCTAATTGTAGTAAATATTTAAAAGGGGAAATATGAACTGCACAATTAGCCACTCCAAGAGTACCACCGCCCCTCCCACTCCCCCTGTAGAGCACATTGCATACTAGTTACCTTAATGAAAGCAAGCAAGATCACGGAACATTGTCTTTCTACTAGACAATTAAAGTGGAAGCTTGTGTTTTAACTTGTTAGAGCGTTAAATTTGTAGACCGTGTCTTTGACTAATAGTTGCAGTTCTTAAATTAATTTTTACAAGCATCAAAGCAAGGGATTATGTGTTCGAATCTCCTTGACTTCCTTATGTATCTCCCTAATATCAATCAGTTTTCAGTGTTTCAAGTTTTAGACTAAATCCAAGCTCATGCATGAGGGGGAGTAATAGAGCTTTTAATTGATAACCACAATTTCCACCTTCCTACTGGAGGGAGTACTAGGGTTTAGATGAGAGCTCTTTTAAGATAATTTACTGAAAATGAGAAAATAAAATGCACATTATCATCCACTATGGAGAGATGGTGTAGAAGCTCAGTGAAAACTTAATGTTTCCAATCCAAACAATTAACCATTTATATGTTTAAATGGTCATCAAAATTTTAACCTGGAATACTTAAACTGAAGAGCAACACCTGCAGATCATAGGATGATGACTATTCATTCAGAACGTCTAACTAAATAGGGAAATCTTTCCATACAAAAGAATATGATCAATGCTAATATGCTAGATATACTTAGGCTTATGTGTCATTTTCAAGGAGAGATTCCAATCATCCAATAACCCTTAAATAACCACCATTTTGAGTTTTTCCCTGGATCAGGGAAACAAAAGGAAATAAATTATCAAAAAGAAGCTTACAAAACAAAAATCAGGATAACATACCTTGCAGAGAAAATGCATGAGAGTCATCTTGTTGTTAGTAGCACGTGTATCGGTAAGTTTTAACAAACTATCCAACTTAAATCCAATTGCAGATCCTGCGCATTTCAACAACTTATAATAAGTATTGGTGGAGAGAACGCCCATGCTTGGCATGAAAGTATAAAACAGTATGTTGAACAAGTTCAAGGACACTGAAGATTGTAAAGCACAAATCACATACTAACACTGTTTTACTCCCAACTTATATGACTAATGTCCAGCACTTGTGCAAACTTTTCAAGTAGACACGTGGATCAGTCAGATTGTAATCATCTTCTGCTATGCATCATGGTTGCCCATTCAAAAAATGTCAATCAAACGAGCATTCACTCAGTGTACCAAATGTATGATCTTTCAATAATCATCTTTTAGTAAATTTTAGATTCGCAGCATCCTTTTCATCCAGCACTATCTTTTGCAAATCATAGACAGCTATGCTGAACGCCATTGAGGAGCTTTGGTCTTGTAGGCACTCAGCTTTGACTCCCAAGAACAACACAAAGCGTTGGGAGAGGTTAGAGTGAGACTCAGTCTAATCAAAAGTGAAGGAAAGATTAACGACAATTCTTTGACTGCTTTCCAGCCGTAGTCAGTTCATTTGCCCTCTCAGACCTCGTGCTTGCTTGGTTGCACTTATCCTTGCACACTTCATCTATAATGGATTTAACTAAAAGTGCTTACTCTATCCCTCCCTCTCTCTCTCCCCCCACCCCACCCCCCAAAAAACCCCAAAAAAAAGGGCTTAGCTTTGCCGCAACAGGAATGGCATAAATTAAGATGGGGGACAACAAAAATAGGTGTGGATCCTTTTGGTAAGATGCCAATAAGAAAAGTTGATAGACAGGACCAGATGAAAAATTTATTGCCGGTTATGTATCTCTACCCTTCTAGAACATATTGCATGCAAAGAATAAAATCTCAATCTGCCTGGGCTATCACATGTTATAGTGAATTTCCATTGCACAATTACAGGTTAAGAACCTCTTGCATTCTTTAAAAACTGTCTTAATTGAGTTCATACTGGTAACTAGAGGGCAAAAAGCCTCATGTCTCAACCAGTTAGACTAGCTTTTGTATGTCACGAATGTCAGAAACTCTGGAACTGCTTCAGATTTTTGTGAATTTCGACAAGAATTTCTATAGAACAAAGGTAGTGCAAAGTAAAACTCAAACAAATGAATACCACTGAAGAGCTTGACTCAAGTAAAGGGTTCTTACCTCTTGCAGTCCCTTGGTTCAGCATGTTTCCCAAGAAGAGAATTCTCTTCATAATCTCCTTCAATTTGAAGGAATTACGGACCTGACGTGACAAAGGAAAAGCCTTAAGTCATGACAAGGCAAAAAATAAAACCTCTAGTAATTTGTAATAAGTAACATACCTCTTCGCATGCAGAGTTCACAGTGTTTAGGTTCTTTCTAAATTCGGAGATCTGCAGAAGTTGTCACTAATTAGAAGACAGGATTGCATAAAAGCATTCCATTGAAAAAAAAATAAAGCCCTGAAACTTGGCTACTAAATGCAGATATCACCGAACCTGAGAGCCGAACTGTATTTTGAAAGAAAATACTCGCAATTTTGACTCCACCCTTGGCACTTTCATTAGCTCCAAAAAATACTGCAAAGACAACCAGGCAAAAAGGACATTGAAACAAGACGGACCTGTGGAGAAAAAGGAGCAGCTAAACAACATGGCACTTTTTGTTTTTTTTTTCCTTTTTCAGTGGGTCGGGGAGGAATAGATCTCATGCATGAGAAGAAACAATCACATTGAAAAGAAATTAAAGAAAGAGCTCATACTTGTCCACAAAGTATAAAAATTAAGTGATCAAGAGAATTTCCAACCTGTTCACACTTTCCAAGGCTATCCTTATCACCAGTATAGCCCTGCACAACATAAGGAAAAGAGACATTAAAATTAAAGAGGCCAAAAGAAGAGAGGTTGAGGAAAAATTGTACCATCTTCAAATAGAACTCACTCAGATACAGGGGATAACTTTTTCAGTCCAGAAATTAGGGAATGGCTAAAAACTCACCTTCAGAAGTTCCATCTCCTCTTTTGTTGGGCAAAATTTTATGAGGTTTTCCACCTGATCAACATCTAATACTGACTCATCCATTGCTAGCACAGCAGCCTGAGGGAAAAAGATAATATGCATGCCGTTTCGGACTTTTAGTTTGGGACTCGCCAAACTCACAGGATGCTAAAAGGCATTTTAACGACAGAAAAGGGGAAAATCTTGAACAACCTCTAGACTCGCCTTAGAATGCATCAAACAGACGAAGAGAAAATATGAAAAGCATATGTTCTCTCCACATTTAGCTTACCATCATGTCAGAAAGGGGCATCTTAACTTTTGTGAGCATAATCTCTGTATTATTGGCCCTTCTCAGGTCAATCTGCAAGTCAATGAGTGAAGTCTTACAAAGACGATATTCAAGACTAAGATTTATTTGCATGATGAAAGAGAACCTCAGATGAGAATAGCAGAAAACAGAAACATCAATCAAACACCAAGAAATGAACTATTGTCATGAGGCATCTCTTTAGCTTCGTGCAAATGAAGAAAACAATCACAGATGCACATTCCATTTGTGGTAAAATAATTCTAAAACAGCATTTCCAGAAAACATCTCTGCAGCAGCATTGCAGAAATAGAACCGAAGCCATGTTAATTCTGCAAGAAACATATATATAGTATATACGCAGTAAATATTGCATATCCAACTAAAATTTCCATTATACATCCTTCCATCCAACCTTTTGAGCATTTTCCCATCAGGAGAATAAAAAGGCAAATGAGAATATTCTACCCAGTCAAATATGAATATCATTATCATTGGTCATGTTACTAGATAGCTAAAGTTGAAAGCCATAAAACCACCAGACAAAGCCACCAGTTCAGACATCAATTATTTATCATCATACGTCATTGCATACTAAATGATACAGATGATATGTGACCACTGTGAAATTAAAAACCTTCAACACCCTCTAATAGAGCGGTCATGTTTAACCTTTCCCAAAGAAAAGTAGTAGTATCATTGTAGAGTCTTTTATGAGCATCATTACAAGGAGTTCAAGGATATTAGAGAAATGATCCTTCTCCTTAAGTTCAGATACACAGATTTTGCAATGCTAACGCGGTACAAAAACCTAAGCTAATTTCTTCCAGTCATGTCAAGAATAATATACAACTATACTGTACCTTGATAATTAAACTCTAACAACAAATTCTCAAAACTACAGGCTGAAATAATCAACTAAATTGGTGGGGAATTGGTACATCATCTGAATGTCAGAATACTACAGCAAAATGACAAATCCCCCTCTCGCAACTAAGAAATATATCTCACATGACATGTATTCTAGCACAAACGTATCCAATTACCAGGTGGACTTTGTCAGTTTTAGATCCTGTTGATTTTCGCCGCCCTCCAGATTTACCTCCTGAGTCAACTGGTTTTGCCACGGCTGTAGAAAAAAGGCTCTCCAGCTCTGAAACATCAAACTCGGACACCCTGTATTAAGCAAAAGCTATGGATTAGAGATGAAAAAGTCATTATTCACAGTGGAGCCTCTGTTCCTTTAAAGGTGGAGCAAAAATATTTCTCATGATATAATATAAAAGGTAAGAATATCATTGAAACGATGGATACATCTGAGGTTCCCCGAATCTTTGCAGCTCATCCCATAAGCTTCCTTGGAGTGCCCGTGTCACTTTGCTCCAGTGCAATGGCTTCAAAGAAGATCGGCGAGGTGCTGTGGCAGCACCAGAAGGCCGTGCTAGGCCACGCCCTCTTCCAGCAGGCAAACCTCTTCCATCACTTGCAGCATTTTTTGCCCCAAAAGGTGGAGGTGGAGGGGGTCCACCGCCTGGGGGCCTTGGCGCAGCAGGAGGGCCCGGAGCACAAGCTCCTGGAATTGGTGGTGGTGGTGGTGGGGCTCCACGCATTGGAGGAGGTGGAGGGACAGCTCCACCAGAAAGCGGTGGAGGTGGTGGTGGTGGTGCTCTGCCCAAAGGCGGTGGAGGAGGTGGGGGAGCTCCTCGCAATGGTGGCGGAGGGGGTGGTGGAGCTCCCCATGAAGGTGGGGGGAGGGGGAGGTGGGTTTCCACATCCTGGAGGTGGTGGAGGAGGAGGTGGAGCTCCACGCAAAGGGGGAGGCGGTGGCGGAGGTGGGGTTCCATGTGATGGGGGAGGTGGAGCTCCACGTAAAGGGGGAGGTGGTGGTGGAGGTGGGGTTCCATGTGATAGGGGAGGTGGAGGAGGAGGAGGTGGTGCTCCATGTGATAGGAGAGGCGGAGGGGGAGGTGGGGCTCCATATGATGGGGGGAGGTGGAGGGGGAGGGGGAGCTCCGTGTGATGGGAAAGGTGGTGGCAGAGGTGGAGCTCCACGTGATGGGGGAGGCGGAGGGGGAGGTGGAGCTCCACGTGATGGAAGAGGGGGCGGCATAGGTGGGGCTCCACGCGCTGGAGGCGGAGGTGGAGGAGGCGGAGGTGGGGGCATACGTGTTACAGGAGTAGAAAGTGAAGGAGCACCATGTGTGGAGGGTGGGGCGGGGGCGGCGGCGGCGGCGGCGGAGATGTAAGTGTCACCCGCATAGGAGGTGGAGGTGGAGGTGGAGGAGGTGGAGGTGGTGGCGGCAATGAAGGAGACATGGAAGTAACTCCATGACTGGCAACTTCTTGTGTGGCTGATGTAGATTTGACCAACAAAAAAGGTGGTTGGGGAGGTGGTGGGGGAGGTGGGGGGGGGAGGCGAACTTGCTGATGTTTTGGAGCTTATTAAAGAAGACCCAGATGTCCAAGGGGGTAGAGGGGGAACACCACTTCACTACTTCGCCTAGGCGAGAAAAAGGGTGGCGGTGGAGGTGGAGGTGGAGGCGGCATAGACTGTGTAGTGCCTGATGGAAGAGATGCAGAAGGCTGAGAATGGTCATTGGCTTGAAAATCATGCAATGACAGACTATCGCGAGGAGGTGGTTGGGGGGGAGGAGGTGGTGGAGGGGGAGGAGGTGGAGGTGGAGGTGGAGGCGGCAGAGGTGGAGCAGTCACCTTTTGCTGTAGGCTTAGCCGCAGAGTGGTATCTGGAGATTCCTCTCTTGTTGATGGTTCTGTACATGGAGGGGAAGATTTGTGAGTCTCTATTGCAGGGGCAGCTGGAGATAGATGGGACTTTTTTAGAAACTGTACCAGACTCTTTTGAAGAAACTGCAAGAGCAGGAGGTGCGCTGTTATATCTAGAAGGTGGATATGATACGTGCATTGAATTGGTGGGAGAACCTTTATTGGGAGGGATCCACCTAGTTATTGTGTTGGCCTTTGCGTGTCTCCCGTTAGTGCCCTGGGATTCTTGCTGTTTTATCTTCTGTTTTGAAGCAATTGAATCTGAAGATGATTTAGTATGATTCGATGGCAGCTTCTTTGAAGTAGGTGGCACAGATTTATCAGGCTTTTGCGTACCCATATCAATTGACTTTTGCTGTGAGGATCTGGACTCTGCCTTCTTCCATGGAGGAAGGTCTTCTATCGCATATCCATTTTCAAGCTCTTCATTTTTGTCATGCAAACCGCCTATATTTCTTGGTCCTCCATGTTCCAAAGCCATGGAATCCAACTTAATATTCCCATTATCTACGCCTATGTCCTTCACCATATGAAGACCAGGATCCATAGCCTGATGATTCTTATACTTCACATCATCCACAACAATGTCTTTTACAGCATTGTATCCAGAATCTGCCTTCACATCATGTCTGAGGTTTCCATCATCTGATGCACAGTCTTGAAATGAATGAGCATCCACGTCCTCCTTCCATACTTCTTTTACATCACCATCGTCAGGTTTGCCTTGCAAAGTACTTGCATCACTCTCCCCCTTCGCTTCTTGTGCATCCACCGCATTACTGAATATCTCTTCAACCTCAAAGAACTCCTCAGGTGTAGCAGTTTCGGCTTCATTTCCATCTTCACCAGTCATGTCTGAGGTGGGATTAGGGGCAACAGCATCAGCATCCACAAAGAGTACCTGGTATAGAGATGAGTAAATGCACTCAACTCCCGCAACACCATGAACTGAACATTCTTAGACAAAAAACAAGGGATTACCTCCGCCTTAAAGTCTTTCGGGAACTGATCCTTGGCTTCCCACAAAGCATCAACCTCATCGCGGTTCAGCACCAATATATTTGACCGCACAAAGGCTGTGTGAAAGACAATTCTAAGCATCATCTCTTCTCGTACTAGATCCTCGTCCAGGTGGATACACTCAAGAACAACATCACCTTGGACACGGCATTGAATATCCATTTTGACCAGCGTGCTTTCCGCCTGCAAGATCAAATATAAGTTCATTTGCAATTTTACTTATTTATTTACTCTCCAATTTATTTTTATTACCTGTAAATAAAGACGGGCATGCTTTTTCATATTAGAACTTGAAAAGAGAAGCTTAGAGCTTCTATTGGCTGGTGTTGAAGGGTCCTGACCATACAGACGAACAACTGGCCTACAACCTTTGCCTCCATCAAAAAGAGGAAGATGCCTAAGAATCAGGCAATCCAAAAGTAAAGGCGTATCAGAAGGAGGCCAATCTGAACCCAAGTTTCTCCTGGAAATGTACTGCAGATATCTCAACTGTGAAGGCTGTGGATTTAAAGGAGACAAAAGATGAAGAAGCTCCTTAGGAGCTTGCTTGTAGACCATTTCAAGAGTCTTCTGCTCTCCATTATACTGTTTACGATACAAAAGGAGACCAGCAAGCATGAACGCAAGCACAGGCCAACCTCCCCTTTCACAATGCATCAAAAGAACATTTTGTTGCCCTTCCAATGACAACCAGCTTTCACTTGATTTGAGGAAGTGGTGTATCATTTCAAGTGGCAGCAGGGGACAACCCTCATACTGCCGCGGATAGTCCATCACCGTCATGTCATAATTAGACAAGATGTCTGAGATTTGACTCCGCTTCTCCCCTTCTCTAAAGTTAAAGACCATGAAAGAAGCATCAGGAAAGTAATCCTGAAGCTGTGCTACAATGCCACCCATGTAGACCTTGTACTCATCTTCTTCCAAGACATCCGTTGAGAAGCAACAATCAAAAACTGCAAGAGAGCAACATTATAAACTAAAATAAAAAAAAAGATGAAGCCAAATTTTCGTGTTCAGTACATTGAACAATACTAAAGCCAAGTAACAACAAGAACGGGATAAATCAGCTAAATGTTGCACATTTTAGAACTTTGGACATAGCTTATCCCACCAATGACGAGTAGAAGCATTTTACATGAGAAAGATCAGAAAGAGTTCCTCCTCGTAGAAGAACCGGTAGCAATTTTGACCTAAAAAGTAGGGACACAAGATCGATCCAAACATTCCCATAAAACAAAATGCCCTTGCATAAGTGTGTTGAGCTTTTAGAATGAACATCATAAACAGTGATGAAGGTATTATGAGCAATTTAGCATACTACAATAGAGCCCATTTCCCTCGGGAAACATCAAGAAAGGACTTCGCCCTGTGAATTGCACTGTCTCTCTCATGATATCAACTACCAATAGGAAAAAGACCAGTGCGAACTAGCTCGGGTAAGCAAAGAACGAATGGAGAATCAAGAAAACGATACCCATTAGTGGATAGGAAATAACACAAAGCAGCATGTCAACAGTGGAAATGGACACGCCGTAAAAAAAATCGTCATTTTTTGCGATGATTTTCAGAGCCACCTTTTGGCTGATCAGGTGGACTTTCACTGTCCTAAAACAAACCCAGCTCGAGAAACACCTCTGGATAAAAATTCGTCAAAGTGGGATGAGCAAACTAAACCAGAATCATGCAAACCCCAATTTGATGGATGATAGTTGCACCCCAGCACAACTTCGAAAAATGCACATCAAAAGAACCCAAATTGAGCAAAAAATCTACCTAATTCAACGAGGAAACATCAATCATGCAGCTCCAAAAATAACAAGAAATGAACAGATTGGTCTGAAAAGGCGCGAAAACGTACCATAGACTCTCTCGGAGATCTCAAGAAGCCTATCTGGCGGCTTCCGATAAAAGAAACGTCTGAACAGCGCCATCTATGTGGCGCTGTTTCTCCGGCGATCGGATCCAAAACTTTGATTCCGTCGGACGCACACGAGCAGATGAACGTTACAAGCCCAATACCATAACGGATCTCGTGGCGCTCTAATCTCAAAACTCCTTCACAATCCACCAACCGCCATAAATATGCGCCAAAACAGATCTACCCAAGAATTCTTCCCGCAATCAATCGAAATCAATCCCAACCCTCGGGGTCCGAAGAAACCCAGCTGAAACGGACAATGCCAATCCCAAAAGGGGGGCAAGCAGATAACCGATTGAGCCGCAATTGTTGAAAAAAAGGGTTCTTGAGGGTGGGAAAGAAACGGAGAATTCACAGTACCGAGCTAAGAATTGGGGGAATGCTGGAGGTGGGTGAGGACGAATTAGGGTTCCGAGAAGATAGGGCGGATCAGGTGCGAGGAGAGAGAGAGAGAGAGAAGTGGACTGAGATGGAGAAGAGAAGAAGAAGAAGAAGAAGAAGAATACACACTAAGGTGAGACCATGACCCTCCTCCCCTGCAACACGAGAGCCTGGAGGGAGATGGCCAAAAAGCTTGAAAAAAAAAAAAAACATCAAAGTAAGAAAAAAAAAGTGAAAAAGAAAATCGGAAAATATGGTTGGGATCAACTGGATTAATAAATGGGATCTTACAATGGGATCGGCGTGTCTGTACACGTGGCAATGACGACTTCCCCTTTTGTTTTAAGACACGACATGATCCTAGAGATAGAGAGAGAAAGAGGGACAAGTAGGAGTGCGTTAATGCGAAAGCTCGTTGCTTCATAAAAGCTTCGGATCTTTCTTTGGTCTTCCTCCGTCATCATAATGTGCACCTTTTTAGTAATTAGCTAGAAATAAAAACGGTACATTTATTTCGAGAAAATTTTCCTAAAAATGATCACCGGTACCGCTTGAATCACTTAGCCGGTGAAAACTTTCTCCATTATCATAACACCTTATGTCCAGATATTTTCGTAAATAATGCAAATATCTTTTTTCTTTAATTTATTTTTGGAAGCGATGTAAGTAATTATTTTGTAGGAAATTATTTTTCAAATCATTCGTGCTCCGGAATGTACTAATAAATCTTCGAGCTACGAATTTTCTAATGCCCTAATTACTTGCGCTAGTCCATAGAATTAGGTTTTTCGCTTTTTATTTGGAGCTATCACACTTTCCTCCTTTTTATGTTGGAGAAGTTAAAAGAGTTTCAACAACTCGATGTGATAAAATTGCTTATATTATTGACAAGTTACCAACAGCAAACCAGGCCAATAAGCAATCGGGCCCGAAATTTATCGACAGGTTTCGCGATAGTACTATCAAAGGAAAATTCGTCCGATACTCTCGTATGAAATATTGAAATTACTCTTTCTAGGTTCGACTCTCAAGACGCTTTTGGGAATTTACCTGGTGGCATTATCATATATCCCCACCACCTCGAGGAATAATCCATTGCGTTTGGGAAACCTCCGATTATAAAAATAAAAATAAAAAAATATATATTGAAATTACCCATCGTCAAGATTCTTTTCTTATTTATTTAGAATTAGATAGATTATCCTATTTACTCAATTTAACCACCTCGTAGAAAGTGTTATGAGTTTTTTTTTTCAAATAGGTGATACTAGGTAAATTCCAGAATAACAAAAATATTTCCTTAGTTTATTTATTTATTCTCCGGAGATTTCCTCTTTAAGGAAGCGTGACATTACTGTCATAGAATTTCTTAAGTACGAGATGGGTAATTCACCCACGATTTTATAAATTTGTAGAGATCTATTTACCACTCTCATAGGCAGATTTTAAGGAATAAATTTTTATTATGTTTTAATTATGATTTAAGATATATAATTCAAGTATTACTAAGAAACATGAGGAAAAGTTTAGCTTTATTTTAATTTTTGATGGGGCAGGTTTTAGCAAATCCCCAAAATTCCAGGTCTTTTTAGCGCAGATGGAAAGGATCATCGCGCCGCGTGCGTTTCCCTCCCGTCTTTTAGCGCGTCACGGTCCAGGATATCGAAAAGCTCCTTTTTCCCGGGCAACTGGTAATTTTCGGGCATCTGCCACGTCATCATTGAGATTGCCATTTTTTTATTTCTCTTTGTTCTTTATTTTCCCCAGGTAGTTATTTCTTAGTTTTATTTTCTACCTTGCCGCACCTACCATCACAAATCATTAATTTTTTTTATTTTTGCGGTAATTTGATTATTGAGATGGAATTGTTTAGGGCTTTATATTTCGAGTGTTATTTCAATTTTTCAAGTAATCTAATTTATTTCTAGTATGCCGGAATCGCGAGTTTTACTTTCTATTTAATTAGAATTTTACGACGCATGCGCATTAATTTTTATTTGAAGTTCGAAATGCTCAAAAAAATTTCGCGGAAAGCAAATATTTGCGCATAGATTCACATGCAACTTTCATTTTTATCAAAAAAAATTTAAACAATATTTTAAACTTCGATGTGAAAAAAATGTATTTTCTTTTTCTTTTAGTCCAACTCAAACAAAAAGGCAATCTTCATCCACATTTGAAAAATTACGAGTACAAAAGGAAATATTTTAGGTTGCATTTCCACGTAAGTATTATTAGCGCATTTAGCAAAGGCACTCGTCGAGCATTATTACATTTAAATTTCATTCAATAAAGAAACATTTCAGCAAGATGCGAGCGAATCAAATTCCAAATTAATAGCGGCCTTACGCGACAATACACGCGTTCTCCGACGTCGTAAACGAGCTCGTGTCGTGCGTCCGATCCATTCATACCGACCCCGTGAATAAAAACAAAACTCACACTTTTTCCTAAGCGTTGATGGGAGGCTGCTCTTGGCGATCCGTCGGTCCATTGTTTGTGTATGTTTTCATCACGTAGCCCCACAGGAAAATGCTTTTGGTGATGAGGTGGGCCGCTTCTTGCTTTCTCTTTTATGCACCAATCAATGCATGATCGCCTCATCTCCTCCTCCTCCTCCTTTTTTTTCCCCCTTTATAGGAAACCATAACCCGAATTCGATCTCCATTTCTTGCATCTAAAGCTCCAAGTGATCAAATGAGATTATTCACCCCAAATTACTGTAAGTAGTTCGTCACAAATTCAGATGCCCGAGATTAGTGAGCTCGTAACTATTAGGTTTAGAGAAATAAATAATAGAATTGATGCGAGAGATAGATATTGTAAGTGATAGATGGCGAGAGACGGAGGCATACGAATATAAATAACATATAAGATCCATCATCCTTTCACGTGCAAGCGGATTATGAGTGGCGGTGAAATTTGACTAATGGGGATAACAATGACTCTAATGCCGCGTTAGAAAATACATCCCAAAAGCCTAAAATTGGTAGGTGAAATAAAATCATATGAATATAAAGAAGTATAAGGCTCATTCACTGTCGAAGCGATGTGGGACAATAAATTTAACACGAAAATCTCTTTGCGCAATAAGTAACAAAGGCCCGATCGTTTTTCACACTTAATCCTCCAAAAGGGATCATCGAGTTCGTCGCAATGAGCGGTAAGAATTTGCTCCAACGAGGGAGGGATTCTTGGACTTGATTCCTATGCAACATAATGTAGGCATCGGGGAAGTAATTTCCACCGTAGATGACACGGCTAAATTAGAATTGGGTGATGGGGTAAATGAAGTTCAATTTTGGGTGAATTTGTTTCGCAAAAAATAAATGATCTAGAGAACTTTTTTTTTAACGACGATAGTTGGAATAACTTATAAAAATGAATGGACAAATTATATTTCCACCGTTCAAGAAAAATAATGAGAATATCTAATTAACTATCTAGCAATTATTTTTAAGATAATATTTTTAATTGTGTAAAAATTGGCCTACAAGTATGATGGATTTTTTTCGCCGCGACTTTTTCGTAATTAAATTTTCTAACTTTACATTAATCGAGAAAAATGGAAATATTCATAATCTTTTTTCTCTTGAACTTGAAGTGCAAGTGTCAATTTGTCATAGTGTTTCATTTAGCTGAGCAACATACGTCAAATAATGCAAGGTCCCAACCATCGTACATGTCACGTTCTTACAACTTTCTCCTTTGAGTAGAGTACAAAAGTGGGATACGAGAGAGTATTGCGATCTAAGCAACGTATCCAATTCCTACACTTGTAATCTCGTTCTCGTCGTTTCTTTTTTTCATAATGTTGAATAATCTTTTTCTTCCTTATCAAGATAAAATATTATGAACATTTTATAAGTGCCAATTCAATGCTAAACCTTTTACATTTGTGCTAATTGAATTCCATTCGGTTAATTTTGGTGAAAATCGGCGACGTGGATGCCAATTGCGCTTTACGTGGCACGGCTAAGAATAACGTGAACATTTTTTTTAATATTTTTTTCATTTTATTTTATATTTTTAATTATTTTTCCTTTTTTCTTTTCTATACACTTATTTATTATTGAGGGCCGTGAGTCGTGACACCCTCGCCCAGTGCCATTGAGGGGTCGCCACCCTCACTTGAGGCCGAAAATGGTCGGCCGATGACCCTCAATAAAATAAAATAAAAGTATAGAAAAAAGAGAAAAAATATAAATAAAATGTCCACATCGCCGCAACGATCGACATCCACGTCAACGATTTCAAATCAAAATTGATCGGATGGACTTAATTGGTGTAAATGCAAAAGTTTTATGACTGAATTCGCATCAATAAAAGATTTAAGACGAATTGACATAAATATAATAATAGGTTTTGGTTTGTTTTGACACTTTTTCAACAAAAATGAGTTATAGTAAATAGTAATATTCTTATAATATATTTTACTTTTTTTGTTTGGTCGCCTCTGTCATTAGATGATAGAAGCATGGAGATTAAGAGATGGACA
This sequence comes from Rhodamnia rubescens, assembly GCA_021437795.1. Classification (NCBI taxonomy): domain Eukaryota; kingdom Viridiplantae; phylum Streptophyta; class Magnoliopsida; order Myrtales; family Myrtaceae; genus Rhodamnia; species Rhodamnia rubescens. Next base: position 3,756,961 of record JAILYA010000002.1, on the reverse strand, counting down.
GACATAATTAAGGTATATGTTTAATTATTACAAGTGATCTTGCCCGCATGTTCTCGATTTCCCCAGTATAATTCCATTAATTGAACCACGTGCATAGTATACAACCCATTCAAGTGCGAGCCCAATCGAAATGCTTCCACGCCCTAATAATTGACATCCTTCTATTGAGCGTGGGTGCATAGAAAAATTAAATAATCTTAAATCGTACTGCATGATGTATTTATTTTAAATTATTTGTCGCCTCCAATACCCCACGACACATTCACTCAAAACTAATTTTTGTCTCACAGAAAAACTCAAACCGGCACCTTTGACGTAAATATACATTTTTCTTTAAAATGCAATCGAACTAAAACTTACAAAAAGTGCAATCAAATCTTAAAACTCATCAAATTGATGCAATTTAGCCCTTTAAGTTAACTCCGTCCTTTTAAACTAGCTAAAAATGCTGACGTGGCTTTTTCTAATAGCTTCTTTTGCCTACGCGACAATGACGATGCTAAAGTATGAAATAAAAGACTAAAACGACGTCGTTTTGGCATAAATCTTATATTTTTTTAAAACCCAAAGGCAAGGGCCTGTTGCCCTTGTTGCCGCCGCTCCTGTTGCGGGAAAGGGTTGCCAGGGGCTCGGCATGAGTCGCCGAGGCCCTTTCCAACGGAGGCGGCGGTAGCGGCAAGGACCTGGTGCCCTTGCCTTTGGGGTTTTCTTCATTTTTTTTCTCTTTTGTTTTAGTTAATGCAATATTTTAACTTTACTTGATTAATATTTTGGTCAATTAGAATTTATGTCAAAATGGCGCCGTTTTAATCTTTTTATTTCATGCTTTAGCCACGTCATCGCCACATAGGCGAAAAAAAGTTACTAAAAAAAACTCACACTAGCGCTTTTCGCTAATTTAAATAGATGAAATTAACGGAAAAGTTCGATTGTACAAACTTGATAAGTTAAAGATCTGATTGTATTTTTGTCAGTTTGAGTATTTAATTATACTTTCATGAAGAATTTTAAGATTTTTAGTGCACACATCATAAGTGATTATTTTCTTATAGAAAAGATTAAATGAATAATTCTTCGCGGGACAAATGGACTCGACATAATGAATCGAGTGGCCACGGGTAGATATTTAAGGTCTAGGAAATCAACAGGGCGCTGTCCAGTAACGACATTCGAAACTCTGAATCCACGTGGCCAATCATGCACGTGGTCCTTGTCCTTGGTGGGTGTGGGGTCCACCACGAGGGTTAAAATGGCCACTGCAGGCGCGCGACATGTGCTGCATCATTTTGCCATCTTCTTGTACTGCTTGTCTAGTGTTCTTTTGCTAAGTAGTCTAGTGCGTACACGCGCACGTCGATGTCGAAGCTCGAGCGATGTCGATTGCGCTGCAAAGCATAGTGCCACGACTTACGTACCATGCGCCACGAGAAATCGATTACGATGCACTCGGCCACGACTTTGATTAGATCGCGAGAGTCATCTCCAACTCAAGATCCCTTCTTCATGCTAGTCCTCCAGTGTTCCTAATGCCGTGATCGGCACCTCAATTGTGAAATTTTGTATGGCTTATTGTCAACCTGTTATAAAAGAATATCCCGTAAAAATAGAAGATCCTAAGTTCAAATCTTTTCAAATCTCATTTACCTTCCTAACTAATTATTTTACATTTAGCGCTAGATAAAAAGATTAGGCTAAGTATGAGGACGTGATAGAATATTTAAATAATAAACAACTAAAAAATTCAAAAAAGGGCCTCAAGTCTCTCGTTTTCTCAAATAATGGCCTAAAGTGGACTTGATTTCAAATAAGACCTTGGAGTGCTTCTCATTGTGTCAAATAAAAACCCGAAATGCATATTGTTTCAAATAAAAACATGAAATAATTATATTAGTCTAAAAAAATGCCTAAGTCACTTTTAGTTAGGGGCATTTTGATCATTTACTATTTTAACTTTTTTCCTTTTTTCTATTTTTTTAAATAAATTTTTCTTAAAAAAGTTTAAAAAAAAAAACAAACAAATAAAGAAACACACAACCACCTGTGGCCGCCGCCCCACTACCGGTGGGGCAACGATTGTGGCTGTCGATGTCGCTGGCGCCAGGCAAGGGCGCGCAACCCTACCGACCCGAGGAGAGGGCCGGACCCTCACCTTAGCCGGTAGAGGGCCGCGACCCTCTCCCGATTTGGACAAGGGTTGGCGGCCCTCGCCTGTGTCCGACCGAGGGCCGCGGCCATCATGGGACTCATGCCGACTAAATGAGGCCTTTATTTGAAACAATTATAGCCACTTTATGCCATAATTTGAAACAAAGTCCACTTCATGCCTTTATTTGATAAAATGTGAACACTTGGGACTCTTTTTTTGGAATTTTCCCATAAACAACGTATTTATCTAACAGTTTAAACAAACATTCTCAATTGTTCTAAAAGCTTGAACATTGGATAAATGCGTGATGTACAGGAAGACAAGAAACCAACAACTTCCTAACTGTTGTTGGGGTTTGATTCATACTCCACAACGACAGGAAAATAAGTAGGTCTCGCTCCACGCTAGGAGGGCGAGGGTCCGGAGGAGCCACTGGCAGGGGTCTTAAGGAGACAACGCCTGGACATCGTGAGAGCTTTTTACGATTTAAGCATAAATTTTTCTTTTATTAGTTTGGGCTTGGGATAATGAATAACATATACTATATATATTCTTTTTCTCTTGTAATTGAGGGATGTAATGAAGAGTGCGATGTCTTAATTATAATAAAATCATTTCTTTGGATGTAACCTTAGTTTAAAGGTGAATCGGGATAAAATCTTATGTATCGATTTTTCTTTCTTTCTTTTTCTCTTTACTTCGTTACGATTTTGCTCCGAATCTTAATAGGTGCTTCGCCGTATCATGTTTCTTGATGTGGGCTGACCCGCCAATCGGGCAAATGCCGACCCAACGTCCTTAATTCGACTTCTTTTCCTAGAACTTAAATTTAAATTCCATCTTAAGTTGGGTCAAAGATTGGAATTTGCATGGGGGGAATGATATTGACCGGGGACAACGCCCATCTTATCTTTTGACAATTCCAACGTGGTAAAATTTCCAACGGCTAAACCCAAAATTCCAAGTGGACCGGACCGTAGAACGAGAGGGAAGACGAGGAGATGCTCATGATGTGGTTGTTAGACCGCGATAATGACGCGATTGCTACCTTTGGACAGACCTTTATTAATATTAAACCAGTTGGGGGAGGGGCCCACTTCATATTCTCACATCAAAGACTGGCCCACGGCTCGTTCTAGATTTCACATCATGCTTTACCTATTACTAGGGTGGTATCAAGAAGCAATTTAGTAAATTGATGTAGAAACCTTTTCCCACGCGGAATAACGAGAGAAATAATAAAAGAGAAAAGTCAAAAATCTTTTGCGCATTTTACTAATTCAATCTTAAATCTTTTAATCGTGCTTTTTATTTGATCGAAGAACTATGCTAATTAAAATCCCGAATGTATTCGCGATTTGCCAAAGAAAGTCCATCCGGCTAATTTTGACCGAAAATCGCCGATTTGAATGCCGGATATCCTACGTGGCATAGTTTGAGCTAATGTGGATAATTTTTTAATTTCTTAACACATTTCGATTTTTTTATTTTGACTTCTTTTCTTTTCTTTTTTTTTCCTTTTTTTTTCCTTTTTTTTTTCCATGGTCAGTGAGGGTCACCGAGTGAGGGTTGCGCCATGTAAGACAGTAGAGGCGTCACGTGAAGTAATTTAGGTAATTTGTTGGCCTTCAAAAAAAGAATCGTCGTACTTAACATAGAACCATCCATCCAAACTTAGAAAGTGAAGCTAGGCAATAGAGTAGCCCCCAAGAAGTAAGAAATCACCGTAATTACTTGATGCACGCGGTGTCCGAGTCAAAATCATATGCGCAAGTATTCTGCACACAATATATATCAACATCAACAACACTTTTATCCTAAACAAATAATTGAGGTCTGCACACAATGTATATCTTGTGAAAAATTTCTTCATTTGCATATCGACAAAAAAAGGTAAAAGGTAGATTTGAGGCTTAGAAGTTATAATATTTTTTGGCCCGTCCTATCTCTTGCTCCCTTTTCTCCGACTTTAACTCGGCCTCTTTGCGGAGCGCACCTGTGATACTGGCGTCCCCATCCCCAATCCCAATTCCTTTATCGGTAAAGTCGCATTCATCCTCACATAAGATCAGGGAAAAATTCGTCATCAAATCAATAATCCAAATCGATAAGGTAATTTGATATTGTCGCGTGAGTTTGATGGATTGCCAAGCGGGCATGAATGATTGATTAATCCTGGACTTCTTCAGGCCTTGTCGTATGCAGAAACAAGGGTCCATCCCGAAGGACACAATTCAGAAGACAAGACACATGCACTTTTTCAAGGCCCTCACTCACACAATCTAGTCCCACCCATTCCTTTCCTCCACCTTATCCTTCCAATTTTTCAATAACAACAATAGAATAATACCCAAGTGAAAAGTTTGGTCACGTTTTGTAAATTTTTCCTGCACAACATCTAGGGCATGATCGTTCATGGATGGTTATGTTCCTAAACCACACGTTTGATGTCTTCTAGGCAACTGCTGGCTTTGATGTTGATTGGTCTGAAAATTGGGTGTTATCAGATCACCATCCAATGTTGGCATGAACTCCTTGTACATCATGCAAAAAATTCCGTGCTCTTTGGCTTTCTTTCACTTTCCTGGGAAGCAAACAAGTGTAATCGTGGTGGGATTGGAGGGCCAGGACAAGAAATTGCCATGGCAAAGTTTCATATGAGATCTGTGGCAGGTTTAGCGTCGGTTGCAGAAGACAAGACATGCAACAAATTGACTGCAGATATCTCTAGACATTATTAAGGAGGGAGGGAGGGGTTGAGGGCTTTTTGATTCGTCATCATGTTATTCGTCCAAAGATGAATGGAACTAAGCGATCTGCTGAATCTGGGGGACGTAAAATTGCATCAGTGGTTTTGATTGACGTACCATAAACAATTTCCTGCAAAAACTCTTCATGAAACCCCAACTCTAGGCTTTAGCCAACAATAATCATTCTAATCCAGTTCCACAACTGGAGCCTCCAATGAATCGGTGACGGTTTTTGCACCTCTGGCTCTCACATTCGAATATTAACCTATCGCCATCTAATAGTTAGGAACTCTTGATGGTATCGAGTTGGAACAACCTGGACTAGTTACTAGGAAAATTTAACGTCGCAGCGGGCCTTCCATGCAGAGAAGGAGAGGCTGCTTTGATCCTGACTTCAGTGGCAAACAATCTTATAGTCAAATTGCATAGCTACATGCATGAAAGGAACCTTAAGTTAAGAATACCCACAAGTTGACAAAGATGTAAAAAATTCAAAGTCATTGAAGGCCTCAAGTGATTCCTCGCTAGGACCAACGCAGGTGATATGGGCCTGGAGCTGCAGCAAATTTGAGCTTCCGGAGAGAGCAATTTCTTTCAGATAAGAAGAAAGGAAGATGAGAAAGCCACATGAAAAGAGACCCTCCCCTGATGCAGAGCAAAAGTTCAAAGACCCAAAAACTATGAGAAGTCATATCATCTTCACGAGTTACAGCCACTGATGCAGAAGTTGATGGATAGTTTTTATTCGACTTAATAGAGACATTACAAGTCCGGTAAACTCCAACCACCGCATTTCCACGGCGAAGTATGATACCTAAAGCAACCCTACACAGTTTTTACCTATGAAACTAGCTAAAGGAGAGAGCGCATGCTACCAGCTTCATTCCATACCTGTGACTCAGCTTTTCGCCCAAATTTCAATGAATCGATTTGAAAAATATTGGAGCTAGAGATAGAAAGGCAACCTTGTTAGAATAAGCACAAGCCTTGTGAAACATTTGGAACACCAAAGGCCATGGAAATCCATCTCCATTCATCTGTACATTGCTGCCAGGGATATGATAAACCATCCGAAAGCAAATGTAATTGAGATGAGTGAAAAATGGACAAGGACAAAAGTTAAAAAAGATGAGCCATTATCACAAAAATGAAACATCCTCTGGTTCCTTGCTTCCTCCTGATCTCTTCCTGCTCAGTCACTCAATAACTGCAAGTCCCTGCACATGGCAATCTTTCTTTTTCTACGATCCATCCATGGCCAGCGTCTCTTGGGGTAGCATAGTCAGTTAATGACTCGTAAATATCAGCATTTCAGCAGCGTCCATCCGAATTCGTGTTTGAGAAGCCGAATGTCATAGCACCGATTTCGTCCACCAAAGTTTTCTAGCTCCAAATGTTCCAGGAGTGGTATCTTGTTATCTATCCTGCTTCTTACCTGCAGTTGAGAAATCACATGATCAGTATAGTTTGGGAAGAAAATGTTGTATTATTTCCATGATATGCATTTGGCACCTGAATTTGAGGAAAAACAGACACCGACATACATTTTAGACTTTCATACCACGAGTCATCATTAACCCACGATAGGGTTTGCCCTGTAACATAGTGAACGTAGTTTCCCCCATAGAAGTTAACCTGTTTTCCCTACAAATAAAATGCAGAGAGGGTCGACCAGCGCCAGCGATGCTCTCTAGGCGTTATTATAAGATCCTTAAGCTATTAATCGGCATACTTGTCTTAATGCTATTTTTATGGCCTTCAAATCGCTCTGCCAAATATGGAATCTGATGGAGTGCACTGACAAGCTAAAGGTGAGATATGATGAGGCACACCACTTGTGATTAAAGACAAAAGGAACAAGTATGACCTGAATTGGATAAGCACAATTTATTACAGCTAGTACTAGAGAGATTTGTTCTGGAATACCTCTCTGGAACCATGATCTTCGGACTGCTTGACGAATGTGCCTCTCATGTTTTTCCAAGAGTTCATCAACTCTGTGAGACTGGGACAATAATGGCCCCGAAAATTCAACTTTGTCTGCCTGCCCGTTGTAACCCTGTCCACAAGCATAATAAAACTATTAAAAAGAAGTGGGGTTGAAGAATTCTGTAAGAAAAATATCAACGCACATAAATCACGGAAAGGTAAAAGGAGGATTTCACAAATACTGTTCAAAGGCTCACCTTAAAGAGAAACAAACTACACTTGACCAAAATTTTGGCACAACTTTGCCTGATGTGACTTATTTAATAGGTCAATTATGATAGAGATACTCCATTAGATATGAATTGACACAGGTACCACAAACATGAGAAAAATCACTGATTCAACAGTTTACCCAGCTTAAGCCTTCACTATTTTCCTGACACTGCCCTCGTAAAACTTCCTTATCTTGACAGATTCAGTTGAAGTACCATCATCCTACTACCAAGCCCAACTAGCTTCCACATCCTTTAATGATTCAAATGCTAAAAACACTACAACGATCATATGACTTGCTACACGAAAACAGCAAGAATACCAATTGTAGTCCGCATTCAGTGTAGGTTAATGATGTTGGTGATTCATATTTGACAACAATGCATGCGTGTGAGTTTGATTCCTCACCAAATTGTTTCTCTTAGCGGCCATTTCCTCTTTTTGATATTGTGCCAAAGATAGTTCTTGTGAGTGGTATTCATCAGAAGCATCAAAAGAATCTGGACGCTCAAAGTGACCCCATTGGTTCGGAATCACATTCTTCACAATGTCGTATGAGTAATGGCCTCTGGAGTTCGTCCGTGCCACATATGGTAAGTTACCGTTTTCATGACGCTTCGAGTCGGCGTTATTCCTTGCATGCAAGGTAATAGAAGGTTCTAACCCATTGAAAATGTGACCTCTGGAAATGGATCTAGTGTGGGATCTAACAGGAGCCTCCTCTTTCCTCCTTTTTGCCCAGGCAAAGCCACTTGATGAAGATACCTGTAATGGGCCAGAGAAAGGAATGTCTCCTTGAGATGCATTCTTCGCATGAGAAGCCTCTTCGGGTAAATCTAGTGATGGCTTTGGTGCGTCCCAGCCTGACATGACTTTGCCCTCCTTAAGGATGTGCAGCTTACTGCCATTGACTTCGATTCTGTCTGCAACTTTAGCTTGGGGCGCGAAATCCTACAAGACAAGAATGAAGGTTAGATAATATCAGCTGCGTTTGGCAACAACAGCATGTTTGAGAGAGAGAGAGAGAGAGAGAAGAGGACCTCAGTTGGTGCCAATTTACTGGTTCCATGGGGTTTTCTAGTTTGTTTTCTTGCAGTATCATGTCCACGAACTCTCCCACCACCCTTTTTCCTGTTATTTAGATGGAGTTTGCAATTTGCCATAAGTCCAAGAAAAACAAGCACAGAAAATTAAAGCCTATTTTCTAGCTTGTACATGACCCATAAACGTTCCAGCATGGACGGCGTGTAAAGAGATGACTTTCAAAGAAGTTATAGTCCATTTCTTTTGTTTCAGAATTTTAAGTATATCCTCCTACACCTTGCAAGTCAGCCACACCTCAGCTAGTATCACTCTCCTTTTGTTTCTCAAATCCAACACATGTTGACATGAAGGCTAAAAAATCTCAGTAGAATGCCTCCTGTTTTTCAATTTCAGAGTATTTGCAATAATCATCTCGCAGCCCTTTGTGCGTTCGTCACTAATAAAATCATAGCTGTCGCTGGAAATTCAACTGCAACAGAAATTCCTTTTGCTACTAGCAGGGTTGCCACAAAAGCTATTTTGCCCCATTTTAATACTGTATCCTCCATAAGATCATAAATAGACATCCAGATCCAATAATTGCTAGACCAGAAATTTCGAAAGACAACTAGACTGATTAGATATTTTGATCAAATAAGCTACACGAGAACCCTTACCTTCTCGCTTCCTCACGATTTTTTGCATCAATCTCTTTGCTAGGAGGGTATATCGGCAAGCTTGACGGTTCACATGCATAAGGCTTCATTCTGAAATACTGGAGATTGCATAAAAAATTGGATCAGGAGAGCTGTTGCCACCTAGAAAAATCAATCAAGTTTTGCAGGTATCTGGTGTTTTTTTTTTTTTTTTTTGCTGGTAGATATCTCGAAGCATTGTTCAGAATAAAAGTTGTGAAATTCAATCTAGTTCATGGAATAACATCATGTTGACTCATGTTTTGTAAAACAGACTCCCTCACAGCTCACAACATGCGATTGTGTCTAGATGAAACTGAACATGACATTCGTATAAACAGAACTTCAAACCTAAAAAATGAAGCAAGTCTTACTAGCCAAAAAACATATGAAGCTAGTCTGATCTGAGAGGTGTAGGGAAACAAAGAAAAAGGTCACCACAAAATATCATTCATCACTGATACCTCAGATGCAAGAGCTGATGAAGCATTCCCACGCTTCTGAGGTTCAACCGAAAGAAGTGTTTCTATCAAATCCACAGCAGCAACAGGCAAATCTGTAAAGGTTTCCCTAAGGCAGCTATCATATGGCTGCTGAGGTTTGAAGAGTGTTGCGTGAGGAAGTCTAGATTTCTTCCAGTAGTCATCAGGTGGCGAGCCACACAGCTTGAAAATTTTGTGCAATTGTTCAACCTGTAGGTAAAAAATAAGCTTCTCAGAGATTATAGATAAACTTGCGGAGAAGTCACAAGTGTCAAATAACTGAAGGATTATATAGATTCTCTGTATATTCTTGCTAACGAGAATGACAATCCATAGAAGCTTCATTGATGAGGTCAGCTACAAGAATCCGTTTTTGCGCTTGGGCCACATGCTTTTTAATACTGAACATGCAAGCCTCTTTAAGATTCTATTTAACATCTTTTCAGGCCCTTCATATCACTGACAAACGAAATTACTAGCTAACCTCCCCCGTGACTTTTCATCCATTACCAGCCAACAGCACTGCTGTAGGGGCAAAATCTATTGTACTTTTTGCTGAAGAAATTTCAAAAAGAAAGGACAAAACTTGCACTTTGAATGCCACAACTAGCTGCAAGATGCCTATTATCATTTAATAAAGCTAAAAATACTCTAGAAAAAATGTTGAATGCCCTCTTCCTTGAATTTTCCGATTTTCATCGCGCCATATCATTGAAGACTTCTGCGCATGACCATGCTTTGAGTGATCAATGATCAAGTTCAAACGGTTTTTATAAATGAGAGTTTCACCCAAGTGGTAAGTCTGTTGGTTCAGAACCATCACAAACTTTAAATGATTACAACCTCTTTGGCCAACGGAGAAAAAAGGAAAAAGAAGAAGATTCTTACCTCGGTCCTTCCCTGAAGAATGGGTTTTCCAAGGAGAATTTCTGCAAACACACAGCCAACACTCCACAGATCGACTGATGCTCCATAATCTGTTGATCCTAGCAGAAGTTCAGGAGGTCGGTACCATAAAGTTACAACACGGCTAGTCAAGGGCTGCCTGTTTCCAGAACTACAGAAATTGGCCAATCCAAAGTCAGCCACCTTCAGAATTCCTTCATTGTTTACCAAAAGATTTGATCCCTTGATGTCCCGATGCATTATACCCCTCGAGTGACAATGATCAAGTCCAGACAGTAATTGCTTCATGTAGCACTTGATCTACGCAGTAAAGCCATATTAAAAAATAAGCACACCTTCAAGCAGCAAATTATGTACTAAACCCCAGCTGGATGCTACCAGTGCCACTAGAACATGAAAGTAATTCCACCTGATCAACAACTCGCCAGTTCTAAGCCTGCTAGATGTTTATGATAGCATATTTTCTGTGGTTCCTAGTATAAGAATACGGCTTATGGTATTGTAGTGCGTAATCAAGTTTCATTAAATGAAAGTTTAATCATTTTGAAAATGGGAACATCGTGTGGCCCCCTAAATGCTAGGATAATTATATCAAAAGTGAAGCAAACGAACCTGAGCCTCGCTGAATTTGATCTCTGGGCAAGACAAAAGTCCAGTTATATCATGCTCCATGTACTCAAATACGAGATATATGCTGCATGACAATCTAGAAGTAATTAACCCCTCCAGTTTCATAATATTTGGATGGTCAAGCCTGCGGAGAATCAAAATTTCTCGTGCCATAAATCTGACGCTTTCTGGCTCAAAGTTGTCAAACCGAACTTTCTTTAGAGCAACAATCCTTCCACTTTCAAGATCTCGTGCTCGAAAGACACTGCTATATGTACCCTGTCCAATCTATCCCCGCAGTACAAGTTAAGAACAACCAAAATTAGTGATACATCCGGGAGATGTAAGATCGTATTAAGACATAAAATTCAATAGGAGTTATCATATAGAAGCAGGTTGCATCCATGATAGTTGCAGAATACCGACAGATAAAATTGCATGGCTTAGTATATTAATTTGCTCACTGGCTCTCTCATAGTAACAAAGCCATGATAGTATTAACTTCAACCTTAACGAGATGGGTTGGCAAGGGACTTGGATTAGCTTCTTATGTCGAAGCTACTTTTTACATTTGGCCACAATGCTCTGCTCAAACATGGAAGAGAATTTCCACAAAATAGGTAATACTCAAGAGATGCTCATTTCTAAAAGACTCAACACTGAAGCTAGATAACCGAAAAAGTATATTCTCTCAGCACTCGATGTCCCCTAAATGTAATTCCTTCAACACGAGATTTCCACTAAAGAACATAACTTCTATGGCTTGAAAAGTTTCTTCTCTACTACAAGCATCAGAAAAAAAACATGAAAAAGAGCCACAAAAATACACAGAGCGAATGTAACTTTTGAATTCTGATCAGTATGAAAAAACCCATTACAGCACCATAGGACAAAAAGAATTAAAATTCACCAATGTCAAATTCACAAATGCTCATCCTAATCGTGAAGAAAGAAATCACAAGAGCCAAGAATAAAAAACAACTCCGCAAGCTAACTAACTTATGATCATGATTATCAAACAAAAATGGAAATGCACAAACTTCTTCTCTTCCCACTTTTTCACAACATACAAATTCCAGAGTACAATAAACAGAATTACGCCCAAACCACAAAAAAAAGGGTAAAAACCACCAACCTTCTCCAACTTCTCGAACGCGTCGGCTCGCAGCGGCACCCAGCCTTGGATGGCCTCCCCGGCCACGGCACTGAGCCATGCCGGCCACCCAGCCGCCACCTGCTCGCCCTCCACGTACTTCTGCAAATTCCCCAACCTAAAGCTCAAGGAATCGCCATTCGAACTCGCCCTCCCGGACTCGCCCAGCTCGCTCCCGCTCAGCCCCACCCAAACCCCCGACTCGCCCTTCTTCTTCTTCTCCAACTCGACCCACCCGACCCGGCTCCGACCCGCGCTGCCACAGCCCTTCCCCGCATTGTCCTTGAACTGCCCCGAGTGGTCGATCGCTGGCGTCACGGACACCGCTTGCTTCGAGCTCACGCACCCCATCAAGGCTCAAGCCTAAATCCGGAGATGGGCATTCGCACAATTCCGGTGGGTTCCGGTCGACCCGGATCGAGCAGGGGGCGGAACCGGCGAGCTCGGAACTGGGTCAGCTCAGAATATGGAAAAAAAAAAAAACAAGACCGAATGACACGGGGGCAAGAACAGAAACAGGTGGTGGATCAAAAAACGATGGTGGGAAACAAATGTGGGTTTTATACGAACCGATCCAAAGATAGAAAGAATGACTCCAATCTCTGTCAATGTCGCGTTGCTCTCCCTCCCTCCCCCCCCCCCCTCCCTCCCTCCCTCTCTCTCTCTCTCTCTCTCTCTCTCTCTCTCTCTCTCTCTCTCTCTCTCTCTCACGAGAAACGACCTTTTCTCTTACGTTCAGCTTAGCCGCGACAATCGCGGGAGGGGTAGATAGCGGGGATTTTAATGGGGTTGGCGCAAAACAGAACGAGCGGAATCAGCGGGAAATATATGAAAAAAGCTGAAAAGAAAGAGGAATAGGATCGAATATGAAAATGGCGATTGCGGGGTGTGAAATGAGGGGGATGAAAGCGATTTTTTTTCTTCTTTTTTCTTTTGCCGGGTGCTTTTTTCGTGCGGCTTCTAAATTCTCTGCTCTTGGATTCTTGTTTGGCGTGGAAACGTCGTTCGGATTCGCCTACAAATACAACTGTTGTCTATCTTGTATTTGCATGTAATTGGTCCGTAGAGATAGAGAAAGAGAAGAAGAGAGTGTGTCTGCGTTTGTGGTGGCAAGCCCAGTGGGGAGGCGCGTGGAGCGCGTGGGGAGACCTGCGAGATTGGGGGCAATCGGGTGGATTTTGACTAAAATGCGCCTTTAGTTCTGGTCTGGACTTCTTCTTCTTCTTCTTGTCGTAATTTCAAAACTTAATATTTAAGATGCATTTTTGGAATGACTCGTGTTTCTAGTTCATTTACTTGACATTTTCTAATTCCCGTTCATATTTATTCACTTTCTAAGGCTGTTTGGTTCAAAGATTTTACTAAAGAACTTTTTTTTGCAAATACCTTGCGCTTTAAAGGCCTTTTTCAAAATCAGTAGTGTTTGGTAAAGTGTATTTTAAAAACACATTTGAAAAGTAACTTTTTTCGTAAATGTTGTTTCGTGAAAAATGAACTTACCAAAAAAAAATTCTTTTTGAAAAAAAAACATTTACATCAAAGCGGCTTTTCAAATATGTTTTAAAATACACTTTACAAAACACGGCTTGCATTTGAAAAACGCCAAGTGGCGGCGATTTGGCGGCGAGTATTTACGTTCTCAAACGACCGCGCGGCGCATCGGCCTAAACCAAATGCGGCGGCTTTGACTAAAATGCTCCTTTAGTTCTGGTCTGGACTTCTTCTTCTTCTTCTAATGTCGACAAAATTTTAAAAAAAAAAAATTTATATTTAAGATGCATTTTTGGAATGACTCGTGTTTCTAGTTCATTTACTTTGACATTTTCTAATTCCCGTTCATTTGGCCATTTATTCAACTTTCTAAGTCTTATGTGACTTTTTTCTCGTCAACGCTCTAGAAAATAAATCAACTTTTTTATATGTTCGGCGGCAACTACAAGAATCACATTTCAAATTTCCGTAAGTTGAAATTAGTGTACCCCTAATCGATTTCTTCTCATTATAAAATGTATTCTCCTAATTTAAAACGATGTAATTTTCTCGCCTTTCGCATCGAAAAGGAATGCGCGGTCACTCGATCAATTGTCTGAGGGCTTTGTTATGGAGGTCGAGGTAGTATCACTTAGTGTGAAACCTTTCCCATTCTTAAGTTTGGTTCTCACTACATAACGCCGAGCTAGATTTAAGCTGTTTGATTCTTCATTTGGATGTACTCATTCTATGATCATTTTTTCTGTCGCATAATTAAAATTATACATTCTTATCAAAGTACTATATGCGATATCTTTAATGTTGAAAAATTATAAGAACGGTCAGGATAAACATATACAATTATTGTATGTTTATTTTTTTTTTGTAACCGAGGTTTTCCACTATTTCTCGAGGTGGTGGGGATATGAACGCCAAAGCCTACTTGGTTATTATTATATGTTCTTTTACTATTACATAACTGTGAAACCCCTCATAAGAGTTTATAATTAAGCGTAAGAAAGTGTATATATATACATCATGTAAAGTCCCTTGAAAATAGGAGAATTCACATCATGTTATTACAAGAGTTTTTTTTCCCCCTATTTTGGCTAAACCTTGTTCTATTGAGATTATCCACATGAGATAGGCACTCTTTGAAAATCTTTGAAGGCAACTTGCTCAGCTGACTAAAGGAAGACGTTGAAAGCAACAACAAAGGTATGGAAACTGATTAAAGAGTAAAAGGAAAGAAAAAATAAAGGGAAAGTGGAATAGGGCTAAAAAAGAAACAGGAAGATGAAAAAAAACACACACACACACTCAATTCATGCCCTCAACTTTTTTCAAATTCATTTCCACACTCACCACTCTCCTTTACTTTCCGTTTTTGCCCCCCAACTCACAGAGTTCAGACAATTTCCTCCATTTTCATTACTCTCAGTCCCCACTCATTGAGTGTGGTGGTGGGTCCAATTTGATAAGATTTGTCTGCAAGAATCTCTATGCTTTGAGAGCTTTGACTTGTTTTCTTCCCAAATGTCCACAAATCACATAATTTATTGAATTTTCCCTTTTTGCTACACCATTTCACATTTAACAATCCAAGTGGCTCAATGCCCTCTAAATTATCATTAGAATCTATCTATTTTATGCATATAAAAAGGGGGAGAGGGGGGTCCCCCATTGACCAATTCTCTAATTTTTCTAGGGCTTCTTTATTCAAAGTGAGATTGTTTGACTAATGGGGCTCCTACTAATGCTAAATTGTGCAAAATTGAAGTTGGTAGGAACTACAGTTGAAGGTTGGGACCCTCTATGTCAAAGGAGTAAATACCATATAGCTAGCACTAGCAGCATTTAAACCTCTCACTTTTTCAAATTTAAAGTTTGCCCCCTCTCTTCTTTCCCTCTTCTTCCTTCCCCTATTTTGTTTTAGATTTCTCATGGATATGACATTGTGCACAGTTTCCTTTATGCAAGGCGTCCTAATTCAATTCCATCCCAGATGAGAATTATTAAAAAGTTGATCTTTCTCCGGAAAATTAGTTTCGTGAACTCGACATTTGTCCAAATCAATTTACCGGAACAAAATTTCGCAAAAAGCGACAATGTTAAGAAACCGCCCTTTTATGTTTTCCGTTTTCTGTTATCTTTGAGTAGGTCCGGTCCGTCCAGTAATATATCAGTCTTGCGAGCACAAAAATTGGGAACAAAAATTACGAGCGAGTTTTTCGCTAATTTTGCTTTTGTAGATGAGAGTAGGAAATCACAAAATTGACATTATTTACCCTTTTTTTCCCTCTCTTCTTTTAGAAACTATTCCCAACGAGCACAATGAATCTCCAACTTCCAAGGCATCCTTGATCTAACAACGCTTGCAAACTGAACACAATTTTGGGGTTATTTGTTTATTTGCTGGTACAGCTTTGAACTTATTGCATTTCCAATTTCAGTCCACTATAAACTTTGGGGAAAAATCTTGCCTTTAGCTTCGAGCCATCAACATCAGATTTCAAAAAGCATAAACAAGCAAAAACAAGAAAATTTTGAAGAGGCACATTATTTCTTTTCCTGCTCCTGAATGGTCCAAATCCAACCAATACCTGGGAAGAAGGAAAAACAAGATAAAATAAAATAAAATCTGTAATTTATATGTCTGAAAATGGCAACTATGTAATTCTTGAGACCTCACATGCTAGAAGCAGCACCATAAAGAAAAGGGCTTGGGACATCAACCATTATCATTGTTGCCATAAAGTTTTTCTTTTTGAGATTTTGTTTGTTGCCATTGGGGTTGATGAGTCGTCTTTAAAATATATATAAATATAATATATATATATATATATATAGTATGTATATGTTTTTTTTTTGGCTTATTGATACTTCAGTGCAATTTTGCAGGCGGTGTGAACAATCACAACTGGAACTCATCTCATTTCATGCCATGATTGTTGCCTCCCATGATCTATTCAAAGGACCCCTCCTCAACAGTGGACAAAAGAGCACTCAATAGCACTCATGCACCAAAAATATCCCATTAAATATGACCACTTCAAAAAAAAAAAAAGTAATAATAAGACAAGAAGAGGAAGAGAACATCATATGACCCTCAATCTTTCACAGCACATGAACTGCAATTAGGGAAATCACTGGACATAAATTATGAATTGTAACTTTCATTAGGGCTAAAGGTCATTGTAGGTTTTTAGTGAGTCAATGTTTTGCATATGTTCGGTGAAGACAGTTAGTGGAGGGGGTGTCAGCGAGTAATGGCTTTGTTGAGGCAGATTGCTTGCTCCAACTGGCACAAATTCCGCCTATAGAGAGCATTAGGATAGGGTCCGGCCCTTGCCGGCGAGGTTGACCGGCTGGATTTGCGCCAGTCCGGCGATCGACTCGGAGGAAGAAAAGAAAAAGAAAAAGATTTAAAAATATTAAAACTTTATTAAAAATCATCACGTTAGCATTGGTCTTAACCTTTGGTCGGTCCCCGATTCGGCGACCGGCTAGAGAAAGAAAAAGAGAAATAAAAGAAATAAGCAATTTAAAAAAATATTGATATTATTAAAAATTCTTACGTCGATCTTGGCGGAGAAACCACTCAGTGTCGGTAGCCAAAGTTGACCTGGAATAGTTGAATTGACACTAATGCAAAAAACGTATGATTGAATTGATAAAAAAAGAGGTTTGTGATTAAATTGGCATAATTGCATTAAATTTAAGATTTTTTTGATAATTTTTCGCTTTCTCAAGTGAAGGCATCTTTGTAGGCACTGGGAGCCCTTCATCACTTTCTGCAGAACAAGCTTGCACCCAACATGTTCTTATAGGCACCATAAGGATTTAGAATGTGATTCTATCTCTTTGATAGTTTCACCAAACACAAAAGAAGAAAGACCAGAATCAATAGAAGTTAGGACAATACGATAGTGGGATTAGAGAGGAGCAAAAGTGCTTGGTGGGACAGGTCAAAAGTTGTTCTAGTGGTGTCGCATTCCAATCATTGTCCAACATCTACACTCATTCATGCTCTGATCAACACCAACAACCAATCCCATTTCATCTCATTAGGTGTAGAAAATAAATCGGCATTCATTAGCATAAATGGGGGAACTGCCCACGATAGAAATCTGCTATGCTCAATAACTTGCACTGATCTAACTACAAATATGCTAGAGAGGATACAGATCATGTTACGAACAAACTGCATGCTTTGACGAGGAAAAATCATGCTTGAGATTCGTACTGAGCATAGTGGATTGACCGAACCGGAAACCAATCCGACAGACCGAACCGGCCGGTTAGGTTTGGTTCTCGTGGGCTTTGGTCCGGTTCACGATTCCATAAAATTGGAATAGGATTGGACTGAATAAATATGTTTTTTTTTTTCATTCCTAAATGTAAACCTAAACATAAACCTAAGATGCTTATGATGCCTCACATGACTTTTAAGCTTAGCGACAATGCGATGCAATTAACAAGAAATGTTCCGGTGAATATGTCGTTAACAAGAAAATTTTAACGAAAAATCACCCAAAAAAAAAAAATACGACTAGCCCGGTTCCCGATCTTTGAAACCGAGAACCGGATCGAAAACCAATCTCCCCGACTCGAGACACATCGACTAATTTTTCATCTCGACAAAGCAGATAATGTCAAGGATTTTGTTAACCGACAACATCAAGTTGGTATAACATGAGAAAATGCAATGCATAGAGATGCTTCCACAAACTTTTTGATGCCCATCTTTTCATGTACCCAGACCTGACAATGATTAACCGCACATCACCCCCAAAAGGTAAAGATTAAAAGCGCATCATTCGATCGGAACTTGCTTTGCTTTGTCAAATTGCATCAATATGGTTTTGGTCAATAAGGTAGATTTGTGTTTTTAGGTGATGCTCTATGTTGTCGTTTGTCATCACCGCAAGAGCAAAACGACGTCAAAGCAAAATGATCACCCTCGACAAGAAAATCCAACATGCCAGAATCATGGCTTTTGACATCACCAGTCAAATAGAAAGGGAAAGTCCCCACACAGCTCCAACGTTGGATTTCTTGCTCTCTCTCAATCATTTGTTCACATTGGACCCAAAAAAAAAAAAAATTCATTTCTTCACATGAGAGTAAATGCTAAGGGCAACCAAATTACGCTAACACCGGAATCAATGTCGCAAAGTCGAAGGTTGGAAGTAGAATAAGGCTTTGTTACGTGCAATGCTCAGTTGTGGTCACCATCCTATGCAGTAGCACTGAATTTTTCCCAGCGTATAAGTCGGGTGATGTTACTTCAGTCCTAGAAAGAAAACGAAATAACGTGGTCCTTCAGCTCCTATATACGTTGCCTGCGAAGTCGATGGCTGACCTAGTCAAGACAGACTAAGATATGCAGGTTATTGCAATTTAAGGGTAATACTGAAGAAGACTTAGCCCCATGCCTACGTTTTCTTGACAAGCATGGTTCATTTGTTTTGGTCTGCTAAAAGTCCATGCAATGTCCACATATTCAATGACTTATAGGACTTGAGCACCAAATGGTCTACCATCATGTTCGACATATCAAACCACCCTCAACTAAACCTGGACCGGGAAAGCGACGAGGCCATGTCTGGTCGTAGTCACTCCCTGTTAGGCCCTTCTAGAATGTAGCACTCTCAAATTGGCATCACAACTGGATTCAAATTCAGATGAGATAGAGATATCTAAGCGTAGACAAGGCATAAGTTATATTTTGCAGCCAACTCAATTGTATCGTTCCAATCAACAGCTCATCAAAGCATTATCTTTTGTCAATATGGTTGGTGCAAATGTCTGCAAACATCATGGGTATTCCTTCTGACGCCCCACTCAATTGAGAAGGGCTTCAATATTCTTCTGCTATATCGTCTCGTTTGAGTACGGAAGCTTGCAAGCAGCCTTGGGATCTTTCGACCTGTATGCACCCAGCATTTCTGCAACAGTTCTACACCTGCATTGGTTTCCTGGCCGGATTACATCCCCATAAACAGCCATCTCGATTATGTCAAGCTCTTTATCTGCATGTTTTGCATTATATCAACACATGTTAATCATTCTGGGACAATGGGGCAAGATGAATTTTCTTTTCTTCGACTTTTTTGTTCTGCAGAGGCTACTGCAGCCACAATTGTATTATCACCACGAATCACAATGCCATCGTCTTAACACACAAACTCTACTCCCTTTTAACCAACCCCATTTCCTACCATTACAACAGCAAACACAATCTATGGAACACTGTTTCACTATAGTTGTAAAACAATGCGAGAGCTAATCGGATGTTGCAATTAAATCAACACGTGAAAATGACATCACCAGAGAAATCAACAAGAAAAAATAAAAAATACAAAAAAATTTACGTGTGTAGGTATAACTCCACAAAAAGAGCCAGCCACAAATAATCCACTAATCAATCAAAAGAATTAAAGAGTTACAATTGCTCACACGGTCGATTATTTCCCAAACCTAGATTACACCCAAACGCACAATGTTCACGAAGAAAACAACTTAATTCGGATATAGGGCTCACAGCAAGAAGCACCGTGTTGGCTCCTGTTGTGTGGCAAAAGAAAATGCTCTTCGGCAAGAGTCCACTATGCGGCCCACAAGAAGACAAATAAACCACGAGCACTTCTTTTACTTGTACTGATCAATCACAAACTGGACTCCAAGATCCAGCCTTTTATGCCTTCAGAGCTTTACTTTCTTATTCAGCAAATCCAGGAGGCGTCCTTTTCTTGTGCAATTACAAGACAAAAAACTCCCTTTTCAATATATATGGCAAAGAGGCCCTTTTCAAGATCAGAGCCTTTTTCCCCGAGATAAGTCAGCAGCAACTTCTCATGGTCAAACTAGGATAAAGAAGATAGCTAAGGCCAAGGACAACCAGTATCTTGGTCAAACTACAACGGCATTCTACTATGGTGTCTCAAATTATGCGGCATCTCACAATCCCTTCTTTTTGGTAAATTCTTTACCACAAAATTCCATACCGTTATCCGTTCTCAAACAGTAGATCTATTTATTTGATTGTTTCTCAATTAGTGCCTCTTGAACCAACCAAACAAAATTTGTGCTTCATAAAGTTCACCCATATCTTATACATCAACAAACATCACCTTTAACCAAACTAGTTGGGGTCGGGGTCGATGAACCCAAAAAGCAAGACCGAAAGAGCTATAAAATAAAACAAAATACAATAACATAGCTATAGCAATATAAAGAAAACAAAGGGCTAGGACCCCAATCTATGCCCACTCCAACAAATCTTGTCTTACTACTTTTCCCCAAGTAAGTTTCGGCCGACCTCTCCTTTCCTCATGTCATGCTCCCTATAACACATTCTTCTTAGGAGCATTTAGGGGTCTTCGAAGAAATATCCAAACCATCTCAAACGATGTTCTCTCATCTTTTGGCCACCGATACTACTCCAACTTTTCGTCGAATATCCTCATTTCTTATTTTATCCATTCTTGTATGGCAACATCCACCTTAGCATTCTCATTTCCTACTTCCATCTTATGCTCATGTTGCCTCGTGCTGGCCAACACTATCCGTAGATCATGGCGGGTCTTACACTGTTCTATAGAATTTTCCTTTTAGCCTAAGAGGGATTTTGCGATCACACAAAAATCTGATGCACTGCGCCATTTCATCCAACCTCGCTCGATTCTAGGCTTACATCCTCATAATCTCTCCCCCTTTTGCAATATTGATCCTAAATATAAAGTATCTTTCTTGGGTACCTCCGTCCGAGCAAATTGACGGGTTATGTACTAAATTTAAATTGGCACTGCTTCCCAAAGATGTAGTGCTCACACAAGTCCGGCTTCCATGTCTACTAACCCTTTGGCAACCCCTATCACTTAGCATCATAATACTTGCCTCATTTATGTGCCCCAAACATATAGCCATAATTGAGTTAAGTTTTGGTCTAACCCACTTGATGAAACTGCACCAGCTCCTGTCATGGTCTCTCCTGGTTCATCACAAAGAGAATTTGCCTTCTTCCCTTATCACTACCATGGCTCCTCAAGAGATCTTCACCACTCCATCTTCGGCGATGTACTTGAACCCACTTCAATCCAGTGTCCCCAGAGAAATAAGTTTCTTAGCTTCAGCAAATGTCTCAATGTCTATCGATGTATACATTGCCCGATCGTGCATTTGAATCCAAAGTGTCCATATTGCCACAACCTTATAGGCTGCATTATTCCTAATAAAAAAACTCTACCCCCATGTACAATTTTATAGGTAGTAAATTAGTTCCTATAAGGCGTCAAATGATAAGAACATCCTCAATGCAGCATCCATTCATCACCTAACGAGCCGATAGTCACACACAAAATGGCCTGCACAACACTGGTGTTCTCCTCGGCAACGTTCCCGCAGCATTCTACCTATCATCTCTGTTTCTAAGCTTAGGACAATCTCGCCTCATGTGCCCCTCCTCTTGACACTCAAAGCACTTCATGTGACCCTTAGACTTTTGATGGTGCGACTTCAATCTGCTTTTACCTTTCCTGCTATAAGACCACCAACGTTGTTTTCTACTCTGAATCACTAGTTCCTATGCTACATCATATGCCAGACCATCATCTCGCAAATTCCTTTGCCAATCCTCGAGAGAACAAGGCGAATTTTACCTCTTCTGAGGTAATTGTGGTACGCCCCCATAACAGTGCATCAATAAAATGCTCTCATGACTCTGGTAGAGAAATTAACAACATCATGGCCTACATTTCATCATCTAGGGTCTCTCCGACATTCTTCAAATCCATCATGAGTTTATTAAACTCATTTACGTGGTCTCTGATGGAAGTACCTTCAATAAATCAAAACTGGAACATCTTCTTCAACATATATAAGCGATTATTCAAACCCTTCCTCACATAAAGAGCCTAAAGTTTTGCCCACAACGCCGCGACATCATTCTCCTCAGCTACTTCTATTAGCACCTCATCCCATAAGTTCAACAAGATTATACTCTTTGATCTCTCCATCATCTCTACCTTATCAGCCTCTTTCATCGTATTCGGCAACTTATCCTTGTTATCCAACACCTTGTCCAAACCTTGAATTGTTAATAACGCACGTATCTTAATGCTCCACAATCCAAAGTTATTCCTCACGTTAAACATCTCGATTTCTACTTTCACTCCAAATATAATTGCAACAGTAGAATTTCCAAATAATAACTAGACAAACAAAAACCCCAAATCAAAATGCAGAACATTTTATCCTTAACTCTAATACCAATTGTTGTAAAATAATGCAGAAACTAATGAAACCTTGCAATTAAATCAACACAAGATAACAAAATCACCAGAGAAATCAACAAGGAACAATAAAGAACACAAACGATTTACATGGTTTGGTCCGAATTTCAGTACCTACTCCCCGGGGAGAGCCAACCGTAAATAATCCGCTTCAATCGGAGAAATAAAGATTTGCAATTGCTCAAATGCTCGAGTATTTCCCAAACCTAGATTACACTCAAAGCCACGGCCTTTACAAAGAAAACAACTCAATTTGGACATAGAACTTGCAACTCAAATCACTGTGTTACCTCCTATTGTGTGGCAAAAGAAAGTGCTCTTTAGCAAGAGTCCACTGTACGGCCCACAAGAAGTCCAATAAATGCACTTCTTTTTCTTTTACTGACCAATCACAAACTGAGGACTCCAAGATGCAACTATTTATTTCTTCAAAGCTTCACTTTCTTATTTAGCAAATCTAGGAGGCATCCTTTTTTCTGTGGCTAGAAGACAAAGAGCTCCCCTTTATCCACACACGCGCGAGCAAAGCCACTTTGCCAGGAGAAGTCAGCAACAACTTCTCAAGGTCAAAGTTGGATAAAAAAAAAGATAAGGCCAAGCATCGATCCTTATATTGGTTATACTCCAAGAGCCATGAGGACTCCAACCGATTAGGATTTGGTCGGTAATTCCAATTTACGTCATCCTATTTGGATCGGGCTTCGTACATGTCCTCAAACTTCTCTCTCCTTGAGAAGGCGCAACTGCCACATTGTTCTCGGCAACATGCAGATACACTAATCAAACTCTCAACGACCTAGCTAAATAAACTAAAATCAGATTCTTTAATTAGCCATTATAGTATCAAGAGCAAACCCATCAGGATTCTAAGAGACGAGGATTGTCCCTTCATTGATCCTCTAAAACCTGTGCAATATCGGGCTGGGCAACACATCTTTAGCGACAGCCCTCACATGAGATGACTAATGGACAGTAATGTGAATGTAGCAAAAACAATCAAACTGTCACTTGCAAAAGAATTCATGTACTTAGGCATGCTCTCTGAACCTCTAGCAAAGGACAAAATAGAAAAAGTATGACGAAAAGTATCAGAAAGGAATGACACAGCCTTTCTTCGACTAAAAGATATGAAAGTGCTACATTGCATTTATCTCCATCCTTTCTCGGTTGACAGTCAGAGAACAAGAAACTCATTTATCAACTTAAACCGTGAGTCCAAGAAATTGTGTCTTATACATCGCTTGTCAAAAGCATAAACCTTCAAAACATTAGGCAGACATCCCAACAGATAATTGACTATCCACAGGTTTTATTCAAATAAAACACATGAAGGAGTCTTGAGCGGAGGAAGAACGAATGCTTGGCTTTCAATTCTTGGAGGGTGTGAAACAGACTAATGATTGTTGCTTTGTTGTAAACCTGAACTGTCCGAACAGGAGCCAGTGGACGGGATGGATTCTAAGTGAAGTAAACCATGCTCGCTAATAATACCAAACCACAACTAAACACAACCAAACCTCCCCCCCCCTCCCCCCAAAACCAATCTAGAGCAACTTTATTTGTTTACCAATAAAAAACCGCATGTGTCATCTTTGGAAGTTCTCCAATATCTCTGTCTTTTTCCCATATGTCACCTCGAATTGAATTGGACAATTAGCTCTCAAAACCAAAATGACATTAGACTGCAAAGTGCAAACTGCAACAGTCATAAATGTCTATTATTTCTCCTATGAAAGCCCATGATGACAGCAAGAAGGAAAAGTGTCCAATCACCTGTAAATTGGATGTCACAAGAGTAGCCTTTGAGTTGAGTCGCATCCACCAGTTCTTTGTCCGACTTGAACCTGTTAACCCTCGTCTGAAGAATCTGGCAATTCTCAGCAGTGGACTCACCGCCTGCAGACACAAATCCGGCGACCCATGATCTTCCCACGGCAGTACCACAGAAACTAGCGAACGGCATACGAATCCCTCCGGAATTCAGAGCTCATTGCTACTTCTTCCAGACGAAAGAAAAGATATGAGAATGGAGGCGGACCTTTAGAGAAGGGGACGATGTGGTCGTACTCGAAGCAGAGGCAGCCCTGGCAGTTGCAGAAGCGCTTGCATACGACGTTGCCGGCGGCGTCCTGGCGCCACCGTTCGGGGTGCCTGCCGGGGACGACGGCGGCGGCCGCCCAGCACTTGCTCTTCGCTTTGGAGCTGAAGAACCTCGGCCTCTCGTCGCCATTCTTGTTTCCGTCGTCGTTATTGGCGCGGGAGCGAGAAGGTGAGGATGGAGAGCTCATGGCGCTGTGTATTTTGTAAGAAGCGCCCTCTCTGTGTTTGTGGAAACGCCGCTTAGAACTTGAATGCGCGAAACCTTCCCGCGAGCCTTCCTACTTTTCTGATTAAAACTAACGTCGAAAATATAATTACAAGTCTACCCCTCTCTGTCGCTTATAATTACCTTTTTTGTTTTCGTGAGTAATTTTAAGGGCTAATTCCTTAAAAAAGACATCAACTTTAGGTCTAATAAAGATTTTAACCCGATTTTTTTTTTCTCATACAACAGTACCAACTCTAGGTTGGATAACAATTATGGCCCGAACTTTTTTTTATCCTATAGAAAATTACCAACTTTAACTCGAGTTTCAAATTCGGCCCTTGTAAATTTGGAACCATTACTTATTTAACGTGTCAATTCCATATCATCAATAAATTCATGTGACTTGCTGACGTGGATTTAAGGCAATATTTATTGTCTTATTAGCACGAAATTTGAAGTTTTTCATCCACTTCACATCGTTCACGACTTGAAGGATGATAGTTAACCTATTGATAATCTCTTTCACTTCACGTGCAAGCATGAGCTATCTCATTAGAATTCGAAATTGTATATTACCGCCAATGAAGAGATGCTATGGACAAGATCCGCCAAGCTCACAACTAAAGCCTTCTTTCTTTAACAACCCCCTTCCAACATCCAAAGCGTCAAAACATTAAGCCGCTAATAATGCTATGGCCACAACAATGATGAACAGTGATGGAAGTGAAAAAACAAGAGAAAAAGGAAGAAACTTTGTTGACCCAAATAGATTCTTATTACATAAAATAGGCAACTTAGTCTTACAAAAATAATAAAGCAAAGTTCACCATTTTATTTTACACGCATTAATTACGTTGATCGACCGGCGGATAAATTAAGTGATGGTTCAAGCCGAGAAAACCAAACCAAACCAAATTAACGTAGAGGGGTGTAACTCAGGATATAAACAAGAAAACACGATCAAGCAAAAAACAAAATGATTTGTTTATTTTTAGGCTTCCCTAAAAAAACCCTTACAAAAAAGAAGTAAAAAGGAGAGCAGAGGACAAAAAAAAAGAGAGATTGTTGCGAAGCCGCGAAGCCAATACCAACACACCGCCCCCATGCCACGCAGACTAGGAGCCTTCTAAGCCCCAATCTCTACACAAAGAGGAAGCCATCATCTCCATCCAAGCCAAGAAGCCAAAGGTGTGGATCTCCTAATTAGTGGTCCCCCTCTCTTAACAAAAACACACCACGGGACAGATCACACACCACAATCCAATAAAGGGCAAGCGTGGTTAGGACTACCAAGAGGATGGCAAAGTAAAAGCGATTTGACAAAGAGTTTCGGTCGATTGTACGATTGGACAACACATTCGCTAATACAACGACGATCTTTCAAACGGTCGGTTAAGTCCGACGTCCACAAGTGCCCTCGCCGATCTGTAACATCACAAGGAAGCCAAGTCGGAAGAGTTCCGATCGGCCGAAATGCGAGCTTGGAGTGCAAGTTCGTACAAGTTCAAAAAAGAAAACATATCTCGCAACCTAGGTATGTTTCCTAATCTAAACATTCCAAATACTTAGTTGCAAAATCGACCGATTGAATTGCCATGTTGAAAAATCGCTTTGCAAGATCGAATATTTGGTTGCTACCTTGATTGGAAGATTTGTTAAATTCGAAATTGAAAATCGAATAAATCTTGCGATGCGATATATTTTATACTTGCCTAATTTGAAAATTGTGATCCGATTGAGATATTTACGGAGCCTTAGTGATAATATGGTTAATTCAAAAAATATATATATATTTTTGAATATATCCAAGATATCCAAGATATCGAAATCATTAAAATGTGATTGATTAGGAATCTTTCCTAATCCGCAACTCCACACGAGCAAGGATTTGAGTTCAATCGTGAACGTAGGATTACGAATTAAAGATACTCAAATATTCGCAAATATTTTCAAAAATCGGTTGAGATATATACTTTCTGATTGATTCGATTGGCATAATATCTTTAGAATGAATATTCTCTGCATGATATTTGAAATTCTAAAGATATTGCATTGCATTTTAGATAAAAGTTGCATTCTCAAATTAAAATCATGTAGATATTTGCACGTTTAATTTAATTTTAGAATAAGTTAATTTAGATTTGCATTCTAGGATAGGATACACATATCTAAGTAGATTTTCATGTCCGAGATAAATTATCTTTAATAAATTAGGGTTTAGGCTAATTTAAACCTTAAAATATATAAGATAATTATCTTTAGGCATAGTTTTATTTAGGATCATTTATTAATCCGAAAATACAAAAAATCAAAAACAATATTGCATGTCATTTGCATGATGAATTTAGATCATATAGAATCCATGTTTAGGTCTTTAATTCATACATCATGTAGCTAATTTAATTAGATTATAATCGCATGTCCTCTAAGTTAGTCATGTAGTTTAATTGAATTCATATGCATTCTTAGGATAGTTTTCATTTATTTATGTCATTGCATTTAGAATGATTTCATGCATTGCATTTAGTTTATTTTCATTAAAAAAAAAACCAAAAGTAAACAATTTGTCTTGGCGCACGCTTCCCCAATTACTTTATTTCGATATTCATTAATTGATTGTCAACCGCATGATAACCTTTGTTGTGGCTTAGGTTAAAATCAATTAATATTGCCTACAAAATCCTTTTTCATTAAAAAATGGTACAAAGCGTAAAAACTACTCAAGTCCCCACTTAAATCTCCGTTCGTAGAAGTAATTTAGTTCTCCCGCTAATTTACTTAGGTTTCTAACGACCTACCAAAAATTATTAGTCACCCAATTCAAAACTCTGCATGTTAAGTCCATTGCATGACTTGAAGTCAGTTAGGTTAGTTAATTCATTAATTAATCTAATAATCCATTAGCCCTAGGAATTTTCAATTTTAGGTCGACAAACTTGGCTTACCGTGTCGAAGCTTCAAGAAAGGGTTTGGGCTTAATTAAAAAAAACGGTTCTAGCCGTAAGCTTGGCCAATCTCATTCATGACGTCTCTCTATGGGTGGTAATACAAAACTTCGGATTTTAGTGAGACAATAGGATGCTTGCGGGTGAAGTGAATGAGACAATAAATAGCTTAACCATGTTCCATCAAGTTATGATCGAGGTGAAGTGGATGAATAACTTCAAATTTCCGTGCTAAGAAGATAATGAATAGTGCTTTAAATCCATGTCACAAGCCACGTGAATTTATTGATGACGTGGAATTGCAAAGTTGGACAATTAATGGTTCTAAATTAACGAGAGCAGGAACTCGAGTTAAAGTTGATGATTTTTCATGGGATAAAAAAGTTCAAGCCAAAATCGTCATTAGAAATAAAGTTGATACTTTTTTACGAGGAAAAAAAAAAAAGTTCGAGTTGATAAACCTAAAATTGATGCTTTTTTAGGGAATTAGCCTGTAATTTTAAGAGTGGGTCCATGGTCCTGGTCAAGGTAGCCTGCCTTATGATCTTTTCATTATTAGCTCATAAATAAAAAAATCATGACAGATCCTAGCTAAGAAATGCTTAATGGATGAGATTAAGAGCATGATATATGATGGGGACAACAAGATCATCCGTAATTTCAAAAAACACGTCTTAAGAGATCGGAGTTTCATTTGGCATTTAAAAGGTAAGTTTCTATTTTATTTTATTTTTGGGTCAAAAAAGCAAACTTGCATGGTTCTTACATAAAAGTCCAAACGAAGGGCATCAACACAAAGTAATTCCCAAAGGAATTTTTTTTGGGGAGGAGGGAAAAGACCCAAAGGGCCGGGATACATTTAACCCGATGCATTTTGACAATCCAGTCGACTACTTGATTGTCGTCTCTCTTGCATGGGATGGCGACAAATTCCGTATTGGGCCAAGATATGCTTGAGCTTCGCAGATAAAATTTTTGGCCTCCCAAGACAGTTCTAACCTACCATTGATCAAAGAACTAAACCCAAGGAGTTAGATTCAATGCACATCGGAAGCTTTGGGTGCGTATGGTAACGCTCCGTAAACGCGTGTGGTAAAAAATTGTTCCCAAAATGTTCTCGTAACACTTTTCGGAAAAAAGAACACTTTTGAAGCGAAACAAGAAGAAAAAATTTCTGTGTTCCCGAACACTTTTTAAAAAAACTTTGGGAACACTTTTTAGAAAAACTTGTCAACGCTATAGGAACACTTTTGAAGATACCATCAGTTGCTCCCTCACACTCTCTTTTGAAGATACGAGCGGCTCCTCCCTCTGTTCCTCGACACCGACGACGTTCCTCAACTAGGCGAAGCCGCCGCTCCTCCGATGAGTCTCCACCGCTTCATCCTCTTCTTGTTCATCTTCTCGGCAACGCGACACCCGACACCGAGCGAGCTCCCGTTAGCACAGGTCGCCTCGCGCACGTTGCGCGAGGCCGAACCCCGTCCGGATCTAGGCGGGGCTTGCTCGGGCGATCTACCCTCGGCCGAGCCCCGCCCGGATCCGAGCGGGGCTCTCCTCGGCAACCCACGGGAGCCCGCCTAGATTTGGGCGGGGCTAGCCCGGGCGACCCACCCAAGGGTCGACTAAGCGCTCGCCGCACGAGTCGAGCCTCGCCATCACCGGCCGAGCTTCGATCTTCGCCATTGTTGTTTACTTGTTCTTTGGTTCTTAACGTGTCCTTCTGCGCCATGTGAAGTGTGATGGACATAGAATTGAAATTTCGCTGCTAAAGATGTAAAACGGTCATATGGGGTCGGTTGGATAGTGTGTAATAATTGTGCGAAATACTCCTAATCGATTTGATATATGCTAATCAGCTTAGGTAAATGCTAGGCAAAATTAATGTGCACATAAAGCATCATTGCGGGTTGCCCTTTTAGCCCCATTCTTGCCCTAGATCCTCCTCCCCTACCAAGTTGCGAAAGCTCTATTTGTTTAGGTATGTTGCTGACTTTGTGTTAAAGGGGATTGCTGATTCTTAGGGTGATTCATGATTTTCTTGTCTTGGTTTTAAAGAGAAGGAGAGGAAAGAGAGGAGGAATTTCACAAGTGTTGTTAGAACTGTATGTGGCCATTGTATTTTATTTGTTCTTTGGCTTTTCTTTGTTTTTGGTTTGTGTGGCTTGGTGTGTTATACTTGCCCTTCATTGGTTTTGGCATGCTCGTGCAATTCATCTTACTTATGTTTGATCAACGTGGTTTTGATTCATGATTTTTACTTTCAACTCGTTGGGTAATGTGATGGATAATTGCAACTAGTATTAACTTTACATGTCAAATATATTTGCCTTGCACATGCTCAAGTAGTCAAATGCTCACATGATTTTTCCTTATGCTTTTTGATGAAAACTTGAGTGAATGTGGCTAATCAAAGATACGAGATCTTACGATTTTTATTTTCTTCATTCTCGATTTCTTCATCGGTCTTTGGAGTATATGCCCGCAACTTAAATAAGAAGGCGAGTTACCTTACTAGCACTTCATTTAAATTCTCGATTCATGTTACAACATAGGACTTGTTGCGAAAAGTATCTCTATTTGTTTTGAAGGCTCTTGTAATGTTGCATTCAAGGTGTTTTGGTGCCCATATGAGCATAAATTCATTATTTATTCATGCCGGTAATAATGCACTTTTGTTGATTAAGCTTGTGATTGCATTGTTAATATGATGATGCATTAGTGAACAACAAAATGGCATCCCAAAAATAGACATCCTTGGCAAAATGGACCGAGACTTCCAACAACTTGTTTGTGAGTTTGATGGTACAAGAGGTAAAAAAAAAAATCGCACTTCTTGTACTTTCAATAAAGCGAGGTGGAACAACATACGGACCGCATTCAACAACAAGATGGGAGTCCAATATACCCAAGGACAATTGAGAAATAAGGCGAACAAGTCGAGAACACAATATGGTAGTTTCAAGAAACTTATTTCACAATCTGGATTTGGTTAGGATAATATCAATAAAAGAGTGACCGTCGATGATCCAAGCATATGAGAACTTTACGTCAAGGTATTATTTTATCATTTTTAGACCATTACATTTGTAAGTTTTAAAAGGTTTTATTATGTTACTAATGTACCTATTTATTATGAAAATTGCAGGATAATAGTGAGTGGGAGAAGTTCAAGAAGGATGGGTTTCCTCTTTATCCCGACTTGTGCATTGTATTCGGTGATACATATGCTACTTGGAAGCAAGCAATAGGAAGTGGCCACAATTTGACACCTGTCGGATGATAAGGACAATTGTGAAGATGATGGTAATGATTTTCCGGAAGGTTTTGATGATCACCATCTTGATGAGGAAGGCTTCACACCTGGCAATCCTAGTGCTCAAGTTCATGATAAGAACAACTTGGATAGGACTCCGAATGCCAAGAAAAGAAGAAAAAATGGCCAATACAATTTAACCACGACTTGCAAAGCCATTGAAGATATGATCAAGTCTTTCTCGGCGACCTCACACCACTTGAGAACCCATATTCCGTAGCCGCCCTGGTTAATATCCTACTTGCCATATTTGAGTTGGACGATGATCTTTACGTCAAAGGAGTGGACAAAGCATGTGTTAGTGCTAAATGGAGGGAGGCTTTCATCACAAACACCTCCGAAAAGAGGAATGCACTTCTCCGAAATCTTTAGTAGATATTGGGAAATGTATTGTGGAAGATGTGGTGTTCGGTTTCATTTCATTTTTCGACTCATCTTGCGCCCAACACGACCATCAACCACCAAATTAATAACATCACATACTGGGAAAACAACATGTACATATACACAATGTACAACCTTCAAACCAGACCAACTATAACAAAAATACGTGTGCCCGCACCCAAAAAAAAACAACAAAGCCCCGCTATCCCGAATATCGACTCCGCCTCCAACTCATCCTCGTCAATCTCAGTGGCTATTCCGCATCCGATCGCCCTACAACCTCCCCATCTTCTCTGGTACCACGACCTGGGAATATCGAATCTCCGCGGATTATCATACGCATCCAAAAACAACAACCCACAACGAGATAAAATCTCGCAACCCCAGTTAGGCTCTCCTAAGTTTTAAAAACAACAACTTTCAATATCCTCCTTCACCTCAATAATTCAACTAATAAATCCCAATATTCCATACTGTTCCAAAATTCCCTTTCTCAAATATTCTACGTTACCCTTACAATATATTTCACGCTAGAATAAAAAAATATTCCACTTCCTCTCGTCGATATCGTATAAAATTCCCGTTTCATTATACAATTCATAACATGACCACCTTTACAACACGCCCCATATATATATATATATATATATATATATATATATATATATAAACGACCAAAATCTCCAAAACGACCAAAAATTACAAACGACTAAATAACACACTTTCACACTTCTGCCCACAATACGCCACTTTGGCCCTCGACTTAAAACGACCCCATACTTCTGATCCGCACAATCGACAATACGCTCACTTTGGCCTCGACACAAACACCTTATACTTTCATCACTATAAAAACAAAATCTCGCACAGAACACACCGGATTAAGCTACAATAGCAACACGACCACTTGGCCAAATGAACACACTCATACTTCAAAAAGAAAAAACGCCCACTATCCCGAACGAAATAATACCAAACCCCGTTAACGCCCGGTATAATAAAAAACCCGCCAAACGCCCAGCATAATTCCTCAATCCAACATCGAGCCCGCAAACCCCAACAACTTAAAAAACCCCCAAACAATTCCCTCTTTCATTCCACTTAAGACCATATACCACAATAATTCCCGACCCCACACGACAAATACTCCGACGACAATCCGCCACCGACCACTAGATTCCTGATACAACGAGACACCGTCTATAAGCATCTCTCCAAGTTCCAATCCCAACACCACAAAAAAACACAAAACCAAAATAAACAAATATGCTACCACGAAAAACCACCCAGACCAAAACTCAACGGCAAAAAAAAACGACAACAAAATATACAACGAGGAATTACGACAACAATATAATTTCAAGTCAAATAAATCACAACTATAGTATAAACAAGAAACCACGCCAATAAAACCGCATAACAATATAGCACATATAAATAAGCACAAAAAAAAGCTAAAATAAACCAACCATAGTTTAAAAGTAACAGAGTTAATCAATAACCCAACCATGGTTAAGCAAGAATAACCAAACATGATTAAATACTCATAAAGTAACCAGTCAAACTACCACACACAATCTCTCGACTTTACTATCAGCAAGATCACCAACTCTCTCTCCTCTCCCTCATCTCGGCCAGCAAAAAACCAAAACCACAATTCACCCAAATCACTAAATCCAAGTCTATTAGCACCCTAGAACCAACAAGGTTAGAACCAACTTACCACTATTTTAGCAAGTTTTCCGCAAAACCAACAAAAAGGCCCCCCAAACCGGGCAGATGCCCACCGACTGCCCTTCAAACACCACGGAAAAAATACAGGGCCAAATCGAGCTATAATATGTCCCTAAAGCAAGACAATAATCTTCAAAGAAGGGCTACCTCAAACCTACATCGACGAAAAAGTAGACCAAAAAGACAAGGGCAGAAAAAAAAAAAAATAAAAAAAAAATAGGGAGAAACATAGATATTTAAAAAGTACAAATCTGCCTAAAATAAAACAAAACTTGGGTCCCACCAACAATTCATCTCTTTTCCCATATCCACCCGCATTTCACTTTTCTAAACACTTGGCAACCGTGAAATACACACGCCGATGAGGCGACATCCAATATATTAATATTGAAATCCTCGAAAGCCCGACGCTCAATTTCAAGTCCAATTCATTTCAATTGTGGCATTCTTTATCGTCGCACATCCGATTTCGAGATCTCATTCAATCATTACCCAAGAGGGCCAAAATTCGAACGCCACACATCTCGTCAATTGTTATTTGATTTTAAGGATATTAATGTTGACACTCTTCTAATTTGTATTTGCTATGACAATTGTGGATTGTGTGAAATTTGTGTTCTTTTTCCAAGTACCTACATTAATGTCATTATATTTGTGTGATGTTATAGGTACAATGGAAGAAAAATCAAGTGTTACATTTCATCGGACAATTAGGTCCAGTTGGAACATGCTTGAATGAGTTTCATATTAAGATAATACGTTCATGGATCTACGCTCGGAGTGCTAGAAAAATGCTTGCACATGAAAGAACCATGTTGGGAAGGTAAACAATCGGGAGCGAAATGGGTAAGTAAGATTATTCATGGACACTCGGATAGAATATACGAGGCTTTTAGGTTGGAAAGACATGTTTTTTTTAATCTATGTGATTTAATGATAGAAAAGGGTTGGTTGAAAGATAGTCGGTATATTAAGGTAGATGAACAACTCGGTATCTTCTTATTGATGGTTGGTCATAAGAGCTCTATGAGAATTTTATGCGAGAGATTCCAACATTCCCCGAAACAATTAACAAGTATTTTACTGTAATGTTGAAGGAATGATAAAACTTTCAAATGAAATCATCAAAGCACCTTCTTTTGAGGTTGTCCTAAAGGAGATTATGCTAGATTTTAATCACTCGTGCTACTTTAAGGTATGTTTTCAATATTAAGTTGACATTATCACATACTTGTAATTGATAATCTTTTATAACACTATGTTTTTGTAAAATCACAGGGTTGCATATGTGCTATTGATGGTACGCACATTAGTGTTTGTTGTGCTTGTGTTGAAGGGTTCCATATAGAAATAGGAAATGCACCATCACCCAAAATGTGCTATGTGCTTATTCCTTTGACATGAAATTTACGTATGTGTATGCTTTGGATGGGAAGGATCGGCTAATGATTGTCGAGTGCTCTCGGCCGCACTCGAGGATCCCGAATAGAATTTTCCTCGACCACCACCAGGTATTTTTTTTACCTATCGGTAATAGTTTGCGTATGATCATATTGCGGTTGCATATCATAACAAATCTATATTGTATCTTGTTGTAAACAAATGTACGTGGTAGATTCTGGTTATGCACTACTTCCAAGATTTTTAACGTCATTTAAAGGTGAACGATATCATTTGAATGATTATAGAGGTAGAGGGAGACGAGCTACAACAACAAGAGAAATCTTCAACCATAAGCACCCTTCACTTGAACATAATTGAGAGAGCATTTGGAACACTGAAGAAACGATTCTTTATATTGCAACATATGCCTTCCTTTCCAATTTGGAAGCAAGTCTTCATTGTGATTGCATGTTGTGCTCTTCATAATTATATTCGCGATCAAGATAGGATGGATAGAAACTTTTCCAAATATGGTGATCCCGGTTGTAGGGGTTTCGGGATTGTTTAAAAAACACAGCGAAATAAATTTATAAACCAAAACCCTATATAGGATCCATGTTTATATTGAAATCAATAGGTGTTTAAGACGTACTTTATGCGGATCGAAGATAAATTGACAATCGGTTGTGTTTGGATTAGCGCCCCAAGTGTTGCGCCTCTACCGGGATCCATACACACGAATTGAAATCTCCAACGATCCAAGTGTTAGCTTACGGATCTTGGAGCTCCTCTTGCTTGATTGCCTTTAATCTTTGAGACTCTCTCAAAAATCTAAGAACAAAGAACGATTCTTTGTATTTTTCTCCTTCGAAATAAGACTTTTTCAATTCAATGCATAGTCTATAAGGTTTTCACTCAATCTACCCTTTTCTTAATAGTTGGCCATATATAGCCTTAATATTTACGCGTAACAAGAGAAGCGGGGCCAAGCGATTTTGGCCTGCCAAACCATTTATCTTTAATCGTGCGTTTAATCGTTATCTCATAACATGCACGATCGCGTAGATATTTAGAATATGAGAATAAATTAAAATCTACTTCTTAAGTATATCAAGGCGCAGAAAAATATAAATTTAGTTCGTCATTGTGTGCAACCCCGTAGATTCACTAAACATTAGCAATATGCTCAAAACCCTTTTTTGGCCACAAGTTATAAGCGGTCTCTAGCAACACATTTTGACTACCCGGGTATAGTGAAGATCATTTTTCGATACAACCTAATCCACAACTAATGTTAGAGTATGAACCTTGAATAGTTCATAGGGCGGATCGCTAACACCGACTACGCATATGGGTCTAGAAAAGAAGAGGTTGTTGATAACATATCGGATGTGCGGGCAAGTGAGATGAACATGCTTAGGAAAAGTATTGCAAATAAAATGGCAAGTGATTACAATATGCCTGGAAGTCCATGACTTTGTATTTTTCAATTATGTAATCATATTTATAACTACTTGGGAACATTTATGTATGACTTATAATTATATTTTTTTACTATCTATGGAAAACATATTTGATGTTCTCATTATTTAATTTCAATTTGTCTTCTCTTTCAATTGTTGTTTTTTTTTATAGTTGATCTTGTTCATATTATAATTTGATAAATCCTACATAAACTACTTATACATATATTGGTCTAATTTAATTTATTAAATTGAATAAATAAGATGTAGTTTGATTTAATAAGTTAAAAAGATAAAGACATCTTAATTTTAATATATATTTAGTCGCCTTAATTAAATGAAAAATTAGGAACAGATTTTTTTGCGATTACAAACTCGTTTACGTTCTTTTTTTTTTGTTTTGGAATAAAAACTTAATTTTTTACTTTGTTCGTTTAACGAGTTTCTGTTACCAAAATCGTTGTTTTGAACAAAAACATAAAAAATTGCTTCTATTCTAAAAAGTTATTCCGAGAATAAAAACGTTACTATACGCACCCTTCTTCTTCTGTCTCTCACCTCCTTTTTGGCTCTGAGAAACTCCAGACCAGCAACTAGGGCGTTAGCTTCGGCTACCAGAAGGTTGCAAGATCTAATCTTTCCAGCGAATCCATGAAGAAGAAGCCCGCTCGAGTCTTGAAGGACACCCGCGATCGCTCTGTCTGTGGTCTCGCCTCCTACCTAAGCATCCACATTCAGTTTCCAGTTAGATCGAGCCGGTGGATTCCGATTGAGAGGTGAGGACGACCTTTCTGACATATTATCTTTCGTTCGAATAAAATACATTTATTTTTCAAGCTTCGATCTTTTTGGACGCCACTTTCCGTAGCTTTCTAGAATAGTCTTCGCCTCATCAATTTGGTTTTCTGCGTGAGGCTTCTGTTCTCTGAGCACAGAGTTATTTCTTGACTTCCATATGCACCAAAGGATATACGCGGTCAGATTGAAGGTAGGTAGGGAGATTGGATCTTCTAGTCTTGCTTGGAGCTAGGTGTCCATTCGACGGTAAGGGACATGCTGTAGATGAGCATTCTGTTGCTCCCAGATCAGTTGTGTCCAGGGACATAAAAGTCAAATATGTTCTGTTGTCTCTGCTTGTTGGTTGCAATTAGGAGGGGGTGGGAGATGATGTTTCGCCAGTAAAGACTCTCTCTTGAGGGCAGGGCGTTCTGAGCTATGCTCCGTAGGAAAATCTGCACCTTTGGAGGGATATTAGCTTTCATGTTCCGTTCCAAAGTCTTTGCGATGGCTGAAAAGAGGTTGAGGCCGAGTTCAAGTTCTGTTTTACCTCTGAATCTCTGATGGAGTTGCAAGCACTTTTCACAGAAATTTTTTTTGTTTGATTTTAAGTCCATCTGAGCTTATCCTCGCAAAGGAGACAGTTTAAAGGGATCGAAATAATTTCCGACGCCATGTCTTGATCAGATATCAGATTAACCTTGTGGGTGGTCCACTCGGCTTTCTCCTTTAACGTTAGCTTCGACACTTTCAAGGGCTCATCTTTATTAGCCGGGCCTCCAATAATTCCTCTTTCGAGCCAGTGATCCTCCCTAATGTTTACCAACTCTCCATTGCCGATGGACCATCTTTCTAGTCTTGAGATGGTCTACCTGCCATGTAAAATACTCTGCCACCCCTAGGAGGGTCTATATCCTTTCTCTCCCTGTAGGAAGCTCTTCTGTTTGGAAAGTAAACACCTTTGAGTATTCTGCTCCGTAAGGAGTCTTGGTTCTGGGCTAACCTCCAAGCTTGCTTGCCAAGCAGCGCTTTGTTAAAGGTGGCCATATCTTTGAAGCCTAACAAAGCCTCCAGCATCTTTCCTTGACTTTAAAAGCTCCTACCTTCGCAAGTGCAGTCCTGCTTTAGACTCACTGTTCTTCCATCGTAATTGGGAAATCCTTCTTTCAATTGATTTGCTAATAGGAATTGAGACTTTAAAAATCGACATGGGATATTGGGAGATGGCCTGAACTACTGTTTTGATCAGAGTCTCTTTTCCATCCTTCGAAAATAGATTTTCCTTCCACCCCTTTAATTTCATATTGACTCGAGCATTTATCCACGAGAATATATGTTTCTTTGTGTCTCCCCAGTCAGAAGGCAGCCCCAAATGCTTTCCTGTTTTCCCCTTCTTTGGCACCCTGAGAGCATTTGCGAGACTGTTTTGGAGTTGTTGTGGGCAGTTTGGCCCCTAAAAATCCCTGACCTATTCAGGTTTATCTCTTGCCCCGTAACGTAATAGTATTGACTCAAAATCATTGCTAAATTTTGACATTCCACTAGTTTCCCATCTAAAAAGAAGATAGAGTCATCAACAAATAGTAAATGTGAAAGTGTTTGGCATTACCTAGTTTGATGCATTTGATTGTACCCTCATTCACTGCTTTTTTCATCAGTGTCGAGAGAGTATTTGCCATGAGAATAAATAGATATGGGGATATATGGTCTCCTTGTCTGAGTCCCCTCGAAGGTTGGAAGTAGGGGAGGGGCTCGCCATTGAATGTTACACTTAGAGAAACAGATTTCACAAATATCATAACTCTATCCACCCATCTGGAGGAGGCATGCCTCTAAGAAATCCCATTTGACCCTGTCGTAGGCTTTTTTCATGTCAAGCTTAAGAATAGCTTGGAATTTCTTCTTACTTTTTTTAACTCTCATATGGTGCAAGATTTCCTGGACAATTAGGATGTTATTTTGAATTTGTCGTCCTCCAACCAAAGCACTTTGTTCTTCGACTATAATTTCAGGCAGCCACCTCTTCAACCTATTCACCCAGACCTTTGAGATGATCTTATAAGCAAAGTTGCATAGGCTTATGGGTCTGAATTGGTCGGGTCTCTCTGGATTTTTCATTCTAGGAATGAGGGTGATATGTGTTGCGTTAAGCTTGAGGTTCATGACACCTTCTGCGAAGAAATCCCTGACCTCCTCAAACACTCCGACTTTTATGTTCTCCCAGTTTTTTCTGGGAAAAGAGGCCATTCAGTCCATTTGGACCTGGGGCCTTTTCTGACCCCATCTCAAAAGCTGCTTTATGGACCTCTTCAAAATTTAAATTTGCTGATAAGTCGGCATTCATTTCATTTGGCACCACTGGGGCCATTGTTCTAGCACCAGATCAAAATCCCGAGGGCCAGCTGAGGTATATAAATCAATAAAGATCTCTGAGATCATTTCCTTCAAAATAGAGGGGTTTTTGATCCAAACTTCCTGCTCAATCACTTTCAACATTGAAATTCTGTTCCGTTGCCTTCTTTGGATGGTTGTTGCATGAAAGAATCTGATATTTGCTGCCCCCATCGTAGCCAATTCACTCTTGATCTTAATCCCCAGTACGTTTCTTCCCTTCGCCACAGATTTTGGAATTGATGCAATATGTCTCTCTAGGTGTTTCTATCTAAAGGTGGGTTCTGATTGTTTGTGAGCCTGTGGAGTTCTGTTTGAAGTTTTCAGATTTGGTTCTGGCTGTTAGGGAGAGTCTTTTTACTCCATTTTTCCAGTGCTGCAGCAACAACCTTTAATTTTGCTACCAAATAAGCTTCTTCCCCCTTGAGTTCTTCCCAGTTTTCTTCAACAATACGTCCGTACTCTTTGCTTTCTAACCAAAACGATTCAAATTTGAAAGATCTCTTTCTTTTTGACCTTTTCAGTGGATAAGGACAGCAAAATGGGGCTGTGATCCGACACTATTGCAGGCAACGCAAAGGCCTCTGCTGCTGGGAACATTACTCTCCATGCTAAGTTACAAATAGCTATGTCTAGCCGTTTTTCACTAAATTCTCCCCTTCTCCGTTATTGGACTAGGTATACACACAGCCCTTGCTCTCCATATCCATCATATAACACAATCTCCCATTGGTGTGGATCGGGGATTTCAATGAGACTCTTTTACTGGGAAAAAGTGGGCAGAGAGGGGATCGATAATTATCAAATGCAGACTTTCAAAGAGCTTCTAGGTAAGTCTCTAATTAAAGCATACATTTTTAAGGGGAAAATTGTTCAAAAAGTCCTAAATCTTTTGTATGTCAATTAATTC
This sequence comes from Rhodamnia rubescens, assembly GCA_021437795.1. Lineage (NCBI taxonomy): Eukaryota > Viridiplantae > Streptophyta > Magnoliopsida > Myrtales > Myrtaceae > Rhodamnia > Rhodamnia rubescens. The sequence continues at coordinate 3,716,618 of JAILYA010000002.1, read as the reverse complement.
AATCCAATTCAATCACAAAACTTTCAATTGTACCAAATTTACTCTAAACCTTTGAATATTTACCAATTTAATCCATTATCATTTAGCAAATTATCAATGTAGTCGTTTTTGCTAATTTTAGTTGAAAATTGCTGACGTGACGGTCTAGTTAGCATCAACATTTCTACATAGCACGACTCGTGCTATATAGATAATTTTCTAATTTTTTTTAACATTTTTCTTTGTATTTTTAATTTCCTTTAGAGGATCGACAATCCTCGCCAACCCAGGGCAAGGGCCGCAAAGCCCTTGCTGATCGCAGCAAGGGTGGGCGAGGGCTTGTGACGCCCTCGCCGGCCACAACTTGCGTCGAAATTGGCGAGGCGAGAGCATCACGGCCCTCTCGAGGCCATAGTGAGGACTGTAGCGCCCTCGCTGTAGACCATGAAGGCTTCACGGCCCTTGAATAGGAACCGATGCCCCTGACGGCCCTATGAAGAAAATAATAATAATAAAAAAGACAAGAAAAAGAAGAAAAGAAGAACAAAAAATTTAAAATTAAAAAAAATTATCCATGTGAGAACCGATAGTGCCACGTACGATGATCGGGGTTTCCTCGGATTGCCACATCCCGATATTTTCAGTCAACATTAGCCGGAAGGATTATATTGATAATTCATTAAAATATTTATAACTAAATTAGCATATCCTCAAAAAGTATATGACTAAATTGACAAATTGTCAAAAGATTTAGAAGTAAAATTACAAATTATTAAAATATTTATAACAGAATTAGGTACCGTACAATAAGTTTAAGCTTTTACTTTCCTCCTTTTTTATCTCGCGAAATTGTAGCCTTTCTTCTATCATTTGCAATTTTCAAGGGTAGCAAGCCAAAACAGCAATAAACGTGCTTGGCGGCTCGCCTCCATCACTCTTTTGCCTCTTCTTGGGTGGCGTTTGGGCTTTCGGGAAGGACAGAGATGAATAGTCAAAACTCGCCGAGCTCTTCTTAGAGGCCGAAGGCATTGATTCCTCCTGCAGCCGCTACGTTGCACGCCATCGACAGTCTGCTTTCTCCAATTGCAGCGATTGCGTTGAGATTCTCCATCGTCACTTGAGAGAGAAAACCCAGCGACGTCCTTGGTGCACACGCTACAGGACGATGGCACATTGGTTTTTTAACGTCTAAAACGAAAGGAAACTTGACAAATGCAGATTTTGGATCCCAACTCGAAGGCATTTGATGTCGTCGCATTAGATTAGGGTTAAAAGTAATAATCTCCTTCAAGAAGTGATTGATCTTTCCTTCTCATAGAATCAAGAGTAAATGCAAACAAGTTAGTCAACTATCAGGGCTCAGCGCGCAGTCAAGACTGTTCCGTCTTCCCTTGGGAGAGACAACTCGACATTGCCAATACTTGGAGAAGCAAAGGCCCGAGCCGCATTTGACTGTTTTGTCTTCCCTTGGGAGAGACAACTTGACATTGCCGATACTTGGAGAACCAAAGCCCCAAGCCGCAACTCAACTCAAATGCGAACTGCAACCGGTCGCCCAATTCATCAAATCCAAAGATTGCCACATGCTATATATAAGCTCTACAAACTCGGAGCAAAGAATGACGAGAAATGAAACGAACAGTGTCAAATCACCGCCAGCAGCAGGTGGAGCGAGGGCAAATCCGAGGCTCCTAGTTCTACAACATGCATCTTCCTCAGCTCAGTTTCATTCATGAGAATAATGCAGAAAGCAATCCGTAGCACCAGTCACAGATACACGAATCAAAGTCAGTTCCACTTGGTCATCCGAATGCAGAAACACACCGACCCGAGTGTCTGATTTTATCCCTTCAACTCTCAAGAATGCACAGAAAGACGTCACTGTATTAAGAATGAAGATCATCAACTGGCACCATATTAGAGACATTGGAAACCATTTCCCACTAAGATGCGAGTATACCACCAAGAGCACGTGAATTTCTGAAGTCCAGAGAGTAACTCGGCCTCCAGTCGACTTACAATAAGGTGAAAAACAGTTACAAATAACAGCACGTCTCCCACAACCTGAAGACAGCAAGCTAGGAAGAGCTTACAAAAATCTTGAATACAACACTGAGCGGATTGTAAAGTCAGTTCTTCGGACCGATATCCTTGAGAGCACAAATCTGCTCTTCTCCCATAGAGGACATAACAGTCACCACCAGATCCTTACCCTCAGCAAAGCCATCCTTGATCTGCAATGACAGAATAAGTGAGCTCCACTGTCCTAGAGCGAAATGAGGCATGTAAACATCATTTAGACCAGCCAGAGTACTCGCAATAATATGAGATACATTCCTACTAGCATAGGAAGTAATAAGAAGAATTGATGTACTAAAGAAAACTATCCAACGAACCTGTCCCAACAAATTGTCATCAGTTGGGAGCCTGAGATCATCCTTGGTGCCTCCAGTTTCAGTCAACAGACTAACCTGAAAAATTTTAATCTAGTTGAGAACTGAGAACACAAGGCTCACAGAGAAAGGGTTAAGGGCTGTCACGATGTACATACAAATCCATCTTCAGAAATATCAATCAGCTGATAGTCAGTACGAGTGACGTGTGGAACCTGCGAAGGGACAATAAAGAAGGCGAATCACATTGACAGTTGCAGTAATAACAATATCATAAGGGTATGGCATCAATCCCGAAAGACAAGATGCACACATCACAGTTGTGGGATGATGGAACAATATCTTCAAGCTTCTTGTTGTTGAAGATGTCAATCCCAACAAAGTGGCACTTGGCATGACCATGCTTTCCAGTCTTGGAAGTAGAAACTTCAACAACCTGTCAAAAGCAAGTTAAAATTTTAGTCTGCACTAGGGGCCAGTATGAATATACCAAAAGTGGCGCAAAAAAAAAAAAAAACCGAAGTGAACATCCCAAATTAAAAAAACCCACCCTGACAAGGAACAATGATCCATCACAAAAGATACTGAACAAGTAAAGCATCAATTTCAGTTTGATAAACCACGGCTCACTAAAAATGATACGGATCGAATCCGGGTATTTCACAGACACAGAGAAAAAAGTCAACCAGACAGTGGACTGTGTACTTTGGAATTTAGTCTGGTCCAAGACACTTTGACAGATGGTCTTCTTCCAGTGTCAATGCACACATGTATATAACTCAATGTATGAACTGCCAATTGTAACTTCCCACCATGTACTCAAAGGCAAAAGCTATGAGATCAATTGGTTGATATACCCAGGCAAGGACCATAAGGCCAACTTAAGCAGGAACATATCGCGAAATTGCTGATCCCTAAGGAACAAATACGGACATACACACCTAAATTCAGACTACCATCTAGTAGCTAAGCGAGCTCATGACCACCGGGCGGGCAAGTTCAGGATAAGATTTAGCAGCTAATGACGAAAACCAGAGTCCGTGAGAACAAGTAGCAGTACTAAATGATAAGCAGCTCCTTCAGGTATGTATCAGCGACCGGCTCTGGAGGCTCATTCGCTAACGAATCAGAAAACAATCAACCCTCACATGCACAAGGCCTTGAATCCTCTCCAATCGAACAGAACCAGAAACCGCACGGAAAACGAGGACAGCCCCGTCGAATCCGAATTCGAATAGCTCCAGCGCAATCAGATGCTAAATACGTAAACGCCCGCGCTCGAACCCCCACAGCCAAATCGGGATACGAAAACAACTCAACCGAGACGGAAGTCGAATCGAGCGGCGGCATATCACAGAAGAAATGGAACAAATACAAAAAACCGAGCAGAACAACGAAGGAGAGCAAGCAAGCAGATCCGTTACTCCACCTTGCAGGGACGGTTTTTGATGACGATGTAGCCGTTCTTGCGGATGGTCCCGGCCTGCTGCGGGTAGGTCTTGGAGGCGCCGGCATCCCCCTTGGCCTCGAAGTGGTGTTCCTCGTCCGACATGGCGGCGATCGGAGCCAAGCTCGGGACTCGACGGCTGTGGAGAGAGATGTTAAGGAGCTTAAAGTATGACAGGAAGTCGCAGGTCTTCCCTTCTCCCCTCTTTTTCCTCAGGTCCTGAGATGATTCCTTTCGAGCTCTTCTAGGGTTTCTCTGTTTCTCTGGGCGTGGGGGCGGAGCGATTCCTGTCCGTCGATTTCATCTCTTTCTCTTTTCCCGTTCCTTTTTCCCTTTTTTTTAAAATTTTTCCTTTTGAGGCTTCGATCGGATTCGAGTGGGGAAGAAGTGGGATTCGCGTTTTCCGGACGCTACCATCAATCTTAACCGTTGATTACTTATTTGTTGAATCGGGTCGGGCCGGTTGGCAAGTGGGCGGGCTTGGGTCGCCTTCTCTGTACAGGAACATATGCGGGCTGGGCCTAGACATGGGCTTTCGAGCTTGGGTCGCTTTCTCAGGCCCAGTACCGCGCTTTTTCCATGCTATCATAGTATTTTGACTATATTGTCCTTATACGACACACTTTTTTGTATTATTCTCCTATTTTTATTTGGTCAAATGTGTTATTTCCTCTCTTTTTTCATTTAGTTGTAGTTTTTGGTTTTTTCTGTGGATTAAATTTCAACGTCGTATCGCTTTATCATCTTATTTTGTTGTCGATTAAACTTCGATAAAGTGTTATATACTTTGCCGTCAATTAAATCTTGACGAAGTGTAAATGATGTTCCTTGTGATTCATTTAGACTCCTGTTGAAATCGCCACGTAATCCCGTCTTCTCTTAATAAACCTGGAGAAACAATTTTAATGAAAGTTATTTGTCTAATGGGACACTTGTTGGTGAAACAAAAATGAAAAATATTTTCATTGATTAGTCTATACAAACGATCATTTTTATGAGAATATTGTTTAAAATTATTCATTTTTGGCGTAACAAACGAAAAATTCAAACTTTGAAATAATTTGGTTTTTTTATTGATCTGTTATGCCACGTGTCCACGGCATGTGGTGCGGCTGTCACATGAAATACCTTCTCTAATCAACAACACACACAAGTTCATACTTCTAACAGTGAGCTTAAGAGGATTCACGGTTGCACCGATCTTTAAACTTTGTATTAAGACAAGGATGACGAACGTGCTTATCAAGTAGATAATCAAAAGGTGTGGGGTATTTTCTATTTACGTTCAATGCTACGTATGAAATAACAGCAGCATGACAACACAATAAAGAGTTGAAGGGCATGTTTGATTTAGCATTTAATCAAGAGATTTTGAGAAAATGCAAATTTTTTTGGCTAAAGGTCTTTTTTAAAATGCAAGTAGTATTTGATAAAGTGCATTTTTAAAATACATTGAAAAATAACTTTGACGTAAATGCTATTTGGTAAAAAATAAATTTTTTAAAGTATTTTTATTTTTTTTTTTAAAAAATGACGATTAGCGGTGGTAGGTGGTGGAGGAGGACGATGGTCGATGAGCGGCGGCAATTGATGGTGGGCGGTTGTCGGGGCGGCGGGCGATGATCGGTGGCATCGGGGGCGGGCGGTGGTCGGCGATGGGCGTGTCGGTGGGTCGGGGGGGTTTGGGTTGGGCGAATAGCGATGGGCCCATATTGACCCATTTAACCCGTTCATATTCACCAATGCATTAATGACCATACCCGACCTGGCAAAAAAAAACATGAAATATTTATTTCTTTTAATTTATTAAAAAAATATATTCTAAAATATGCAATTGAATTTTTTTTTTTCAAAAATTTAAATTTTTATTTTTAAAAATAATTTATAAACCTTGGCGGTTCCGCCACTATCGCCCGGATGGCGGCGCGCCAAAGAGTGGTGGTAAGCTATATGTGACAAATTTAAAAGAAAAAAATTTTTAATTTTTCATTTTCTTGAAGTTTCAAATAATATTGGATTTTGATGTTAACCACAAAAAGAAGTACAATAAAATAAAAAATAAAAGAAATTAAAAAAATAAATTATAAAATATTAAAAATAGAATTTTTTAAAAATATTCACAAAACTTATTTATGATTCACTTAAGATGTAATTCATTTACGTCCATTTAACATTTTGAAGTATTAAAACCCATTTACGAGCCTTAAAAAATGAATTAAACACCATTTTGCACCTTTGGTTAAGAATGGTGGCGGTTGCGAGGGCAGTAATGGACAAATTTTAAAAAAAAATATTAATTGCATTTCGTAAAAGTATTTAACAAAGTACTTACATTTACAATGTTGAAATCAAAATTTTAGAGTTCAATGCTCATTTCTAATATTGAACGAAACGAGACGAAGTCCTTTTCAACAAAACTAAACGGATACTGAACGTGCTGCATGTACTTCAAATTAACGAGTACGAAAAAAATCACGAACATTGATTTGTGATTTTTTATGAAATTAACCTGAAAAAATAATAAAAGAATGTTTTAGATTTCGACGTTCTGACAAGTAAATCTCGAAAAGGAAGAAGGAAAAACCCGCGGCGAAAAGGCGAAAATGAAAAAATTCCCGGGACAAGGAGACAAGAACATTCACACCCTGTTTCAGCAAACGTCGATCCCCACGCAGGGGCGGCGGGCTTCGATCGTTGTTTTCAAAACCCCCCGAGAGGGGACTCTTCGATCCCGACAAGCTCTCGCCACATCGTGTTCCACGATCTTGAAAACCATGTCTTTCCCCGCAGCGGACTTGCTTCATCTCCCGCGGCTTTTCTTCGCCTTGCTGCAGGGCGCGCTCTCGTCTCGCTTGGGAATCTGGAGAAATCAGGTAACGGGTTTCATTGGGTACGCAAGATTTGTGGGTGTGGAAATGGAAATGTAAAGTTGGGTCGGAAAGGTTTCGACTTTTTTGGGTTTCGAGTGCACTGAAAGCTTGTGTTCTCGAGGGTCGTGTTGCATTCGGCGAAGGTTTGAGTCCTGATTGTGTGATTACTTTAGTTTGGACTGTGAAAACGATGATTACTTGGAGAGGTGTGATGTCGGACTTTGGTTTTTGTTTCTTGAGTTGGCCCCTTCGATGGTCCCTCGAGGAACGAGCGAAAAGTAGATCGGCTGCGGTGGTGGAAGGAAGTATCATTTGCGCGAAACTACTAATCTTGCATGGTTTCTTGATTCTGATAGATTCGTGTATATGAGTCAGGATTGTTTGATTTAGTTTAGACTTTGAAAACGATGATTACTTGGAGAGGTGTGATGTCGGACTTCGGTTTTTGTTTCTTGAGCGGCCCTTCGATGGTCCCTCGAGGAACTGTCCCTCGGCCGTGAACGCTGTCGTTTGCAGGGTGTATTTTGTTGCGATTTTCACGATACACAAACAATCGAAAAGTAGATTGGCTTAGGGGTGGAAGCCCCCGAAGTCTTATTTTCACGAAACTACGAATTTTACATGGTTTCTTGATTCTGATAGATTCATGTATTTGAGACCCCATTGTTACAGCTTGATCCGGTTATATATATATATTTATATATAATATAATTTTCGTGTTTACTGTTTTTCGACATTTGTTTGGTGCAGGTTTCTTTGGGCAATTTGCAACAAGACTCGGTTTGTTGGGAGCTTCTCGCAGATAGCAAAGTATGGGTGAAATCGATACGAAACCGATCGAACCAGTCCAAGTCGCGCTGTCCTTGTTCGGTGAAAAAGGCGATCATAGGAAGCACCGTTCCACCGGCAGTGAGGTAAGATTCGTGACATACGATTAATACTTTTTCTTGCTATCCTCTGTTGGGTTGTTCACTAGTGTGGTCTGCGATTGAGGGTGATATGTCCTGATGTAGAAATCCATGTGTAGTTTAGCTTCATGATGTTTCGCTGGTCAGAAGTCCTGTGAGAGAAATTTGAGTGAGCCACTAGGAGTCCATGCTATTAGCCAGGAGGAGTTTTTGTTTTGTCTGGAAACTAGAAAGACACTGGCGGGATTGCAGACGAGGATCATGGCCGATCATATCTGATCAGGATGCTATGGTGTTAAGAGGTTTTGCTCATTCCACGGTTTCGCAATTTCTTTCGGAGTCAAGAATAGAGGGTAACTAGAAACACTGCATGCTGGTTTAGTTAATTAACAATGAGGACCATAAAGGCATATGTGATCAAGAAGGCTTAAACATCCCTATTTTCTTCTCGTCTTCGTCAGTCAATGTTTTCGGATACGTCCATCTTCACGCGTCCCTGAAAAACATATACCTCTGGCAAGCAGCAAGATGTCGATCGCTGATAACATGTGTTTCTTGTGTTTGCGATTTCAGACAGAGACTGATAAAGAGGAGCTGCAAGGCCTGCACAAGGAATTGGCTAATTACAAGGTGCAACTTGAAGCCAAGGAATCTGCTCACATGCAAGCGCTCCTCAAGCTACAACAATACAGCGAAAGAGTGGATGAACTTTCCTCTCAGCTGATGAAATCCGAGCTCTTGAGGGACAAATATGATAGGGAATGCATGCAAACCAGGACCAGTATCAACATGCTGGAGTTCAAGACCAAGGAAATGGCCGATCAGCTGTCAGAAACCGTGAAGATCCGTGAGCAGCTTTCGCACGTATTAAACGAGCTGAAGTCTGCCCAAGTCGAGTTGCTTGGGATGGAGATCGAGCTTGCCGTCGAGAGAGAGGCACGGCTGAAGGCTCTAACGCGAACGGAGGAGCTGGAAGCTGATAATCAAATAGAAAAGGGAAAGGTTGGAGTACTCCTAAAGCATGTAGAGGAGCTCAATGAAGCTCTCCTTATGTCGAAGCAGGCCGCTAAGGAAGCTGAAAAAGAAAAATGGGACATAATTTCTCAGAAAGATGCCGAGATAAATTTAGCTACTGATGCGGTGGTTCAAATGCAGGAGCAGTTGAACAATCTGAAAAATCAACTGGGGATGATCGAGGACTTGGAGAACCAGCTCCTGGCCAAGTCCGTGTATGTTGAGTCGTTACAATCTGATCTCAGGGAAGTCAACGAGCTGCTCGATTCATCTGAGAGGGCCACTTCCGATGCCACGACCGACTTGGAGAAGTGGAAAGCAGATTTGAAAGTGAAGAAAAGGGAAGTGTCGGACCAAGCTGCTTACATCGAAGTGCTTCAGATGGAATTGAATCAGATGAAGCACGAAATGAAAACCGCGAATGAAAGGCTTGGCCACATGAGCTGCGATCTTGAAACTCTTACCGAATATCTGCAGAATGTGGAGGCTGAGTTGAGTGAGATGAAGAAAAACGAGACTGAAGCGCAGGTTGAACTGGCGTTGCTGAAGGCTGAGCTCCACAAAGCCCGGTCAATAGTCGCAGCTGCAGAGGCAGCTGAAGTTAGAGCGGATAGTGTTAAATCAGGGCTTTATCTTGCAGTACAGCAGCTGGCACTGGAAGCAGGTGAGGCCAAGAAAGAATGCCAGAGGTTAAAGGAAGAAGCTGATAAGACATCTGAGGAGTCCGAAAGCTTCACGTTTGCTACCGCCCCAGTAGAAGTCAGTGCTCAGGATGAGGAAATATTTGATAATGCATCAAGCGAAGTGGAAGAAGGTTTAGCAGATGAGAACAGCACCAACATAACTATTTCGCTGGAAGAGTACAAGTCCTTACTTGCCTTGGCAAAGAAGGCAGATGAAATGCGTACGCTGTCGGTGGAAGACTCGAATCAGCACGCCGCATGGGGAAGCAAGCAAGAAGTGGAGATCCTGAAGAGAGAGCTTGAAGCAGCAAGCACGAGGATCTGCGAGTTCCGGACTCGGGCCGAACAGGCGGCCAGCCGGGCGGAGGCCGCCGAGAATGCCAAAGCAGCACTGGAGGATCAGCTCCGGAGGTGGCAGGAACAGAAGCAGAGGAGGAAGGCCGCAGTTCAAGCGCTCAGGGAGGAATCAATCTCGAGAGACTTCAACCCTAAGACATTCGACAGTACTCCGACTTCGCATATTCCTCTTTTCAAGATTCTTAACATGAAATTCTAGCCTCGGAAAGTCACAAAAGCTTGGTCCGAATAAAAGTTACGAAGGGAAATATGGGTGTGCTGGTCATATAGCAGATAAGTGCCACAAGTGTGATTATCTGATATGGGTATCTATGCCAAAACTTCATCATCAACACTTTTTTTTTTTTTCTGAAGAAGTGGATGTTTACTGCTGCTTGTACGACTTATTTTCCGTTTCAACAGCGAGGTCTAGAGAGTGTCATGGTCTTGGAGTTGCGCGATTCCCTCTTTTAAGGTCGAGCATGGTTTTTTCACGAATCGCGCCATGTTCTTGGTGTCCATGTAGCTGGAGATATGATGAAGACATCATTGTTATGCTAGATACGATAATGCCTTAATGAAGATGACAGGCCTGTGCCAAAATCTTGTTGCTTAGCCCGTGGGGGAACAGAATTTTACTATGCAAAGGTACAGGGGAAACCAAAACTCAAGGTAAAACATCCGCAAATTGTTGACGGGGAAGAGAACAGAGAGGTAGTTTTTGGCTTATTTGGTGTCGTATGTCTGACCGCCGGAGACGGTCGGTGCCGGGCATTATGAAATTTCGGCGATGAGCTGAGAAAAATCAGGACGTGAGGAAGAGTCGAACTCGAACTTAAAACCGATGGGAACTCGATCTGTCTATCGAACAAATTGCGCCTTTGGTATTTCGATTATGCAAGTTTACAGCTTCTGATCTTCTTTCTGCAGATCTTATGATTCTAGCTCCTAACACTCCTAGGTATCTAACGGTGGGTCTGGTTGGGGACTCGGGCTTAGACTCGGTCTCCGTCATCTAAATTCCTAATCTCACGCAGGCCTTCACTGAGTTTCCACCGAGTTGAATGGACTCCGAGAATAACTTCATTTTTTAAACACTTCGCACGCAGCGACGGACTTACCGTGACCATAGTAAAGACAGCTGCCGGGCCCATCGTCATCAACTCGTTCTTCACGGGTCTCTCTTTCGTTGTTCTTGCTCCTCTAGCGTTGATGCGGTCAAAAACTAGCAAATTTCCCCACACGAGGGACGAATTCTTGGACCATCGAGAACATTGGTTCAACATCTGAATTTTCAATGAACTTGTCGGCCAAAGACAGAAGAGAAGAAAACACCGAGCAGCAATTGCTGACCCCCGGAAACCTCGTTGATGCATCACTCAACACTTTCTTGAATCCCCGAATCTGATCTCACGACCGGCCGTTGCTTTAATGGAATGAAGACGGGAATTTTTTGCTGGTCCAAACTTGGATTTTGACTGGCTTGAGCCATTTTTTTTTTTTGTCAAAAGAAAATTTTCATTTTACTTAAAAGGAAGATACATGACATCATGACAGAACCAATCACAATGTGTTATAATCCGATACAAATCTGAAAAAAGATTAACTTGGTATATCCTGCGGCAACTCCCCCGTTTCATAAAAACGGATTTGTAATGACATCATCGCACAATCGACGATCGATCAACGAAACTCGCAACTCGCATCATCATCGGTGATGTGCGCGTCCGAAATCTTCATCTATAGGATTTATAGTTTTGCTTGAGAAGGAGTGCTACGTAGGTTCGGCGTTCACTAAGATCGTCATCTTATAGAGATAACAACAACACTAATACGTTTAAAAAAATATATATACAAACGAGGTCTTGGGGCCATCTTTTGATGGTTAAGTTTTTGGCGTTTCGGACTGAATTTGCGCTCGCAGTAGGTTTCACGAAAGTTGGCTCGGACACACACACACGACGTGCGAATCGATTTGACCGACCAACGGAAACTTCGCTACCAAGATTTCCACATGGAGAAAAGAATTGCTTAACCAACGGAAATACCGTGCCGTTTCATACTCACACGCATAGAAGATCGGATAACTATTTATTAAGTATATAGCAATTATTTAACATGGTGATTATATTATATTATATTACTTTGGGATTTAGGATTTTTCTTATTTTTCTTTGGGATAAGTGCATAAAAAATCCTAAAACTTGACATGAAAGTGTAAGTCCCAAAATTTTCAAAAATACAATCAAGTCTTATAACTTGTCAAATTAATGAAATCTAATTCTTTCATTGATTGAACTTTTTGAAAGTTTTAGGATTCGATTAAGCTTTCGTGATAATTTTTAGGACTTGATTGCATCTTTTGAAAATTTTACGACTCAATTAAATTTCGACGGTAAGTTTTAGGATTTGATTATATTTTTTAAAATTTTAATTAATTATACTCTGTGATAAATTTTAGGACTTTTGGTATATTTATCTCTTTTTTCTTTCTTGTCTGCTTTTTTGAAGTGCTCGTCGGTCTTATCAATTTGGTCACCGGAATAAACTAAATTAGGCCCTTAAACTTTTCGAAAATTGCTAAAGTGGGTCTCTCGTATCCATTGCGTGCACACTTTTGGTGATAAGACCAAACGAGTCCTATCTAAAGCTGACGTGGAGCGTGGCCTTAGAAATTAGTCCGCCTAAGATGCCGTGCCCCCCTCGATTTTTAGAGGACTAACGATATGCTAAATTGAGGGCAAAAGATAATCCCATAAAAAATTGTCAAACTTTTCTTTCTTTGAACAAAGCAAAAAAAAAAAAAAAAAAAAGAATTTGGCCTCGCCAATTTTCCAATTTCCATCCATAATGTCCCTTGCAAATCTGACGTGGCAGCTTTTGCGAACAACACTAAATAAACCAATTTGATGTGGCAGTGGACGTGGGCCGCCACGACACCAAAAGCAGCCTAGTCGGATGTATAACAATCACGCATGCTCTCATGTCGGATTTTTTTAACAACCATATGGACGAAAAGTACTTTTGGGTAGATGGTACGAGTTTGGGTATTGGTGAGACGTATAAAAAAATTTGAAACATTGGTGTTCACGGGAAAAGAGGTTAGGGTTTTATGCGAGTTTATCCCGAGAGCAAGCACTTGTGAACACATAAATTTACTTTTCTACTTGTTAGATCAATTGAGTTATTGCAGAGTGTCATCTAACTCAATAATTTTATAGTAAAATTTTATAAAAGTTAACGAAGGGTAAATATGTCATGCGTGTACCGATTTGAGGTCATTAGTGATTCAAAAATTAGTTTGGGGCAAAATTTATCATAGATGCATGGATAATTAGGCTCGGGATAAATTTGTGACAGATCTATTAATTTAGGATTTTCTTGGGAGCTAGCTAGCTACTAGTGGGGGGCAAGTGCGGTCCAAATGTAAAAAAAAAAAAGGAGTAAAGGCTAAAAAATTAACGGGAATATAACAAGAACAACTTCATAAATCCAGGTCAGCCATTGACTCATGGGCTTGGCATCTAATGCTTGCTTTGATTTGTTTAACATGTCCTTTGACTCTGAAAACGGCCTCAAACCAACTTCCTCACTGTCCCTGTGCTGTAGATTCAGACACGTGGCAATTCCTATGCAGACATTAAAAAAAAAAAAAAAAAACCAAGAAATCTTGGGTGAACATCAGATCTGTCCCTTTGTTTTTGTTCTGTTTCCAATGTCCTTTGTTGCTTATCTCCGGTGTTAATCTTGCTGCAATTGCCCGTAAACAAAACGGATTGATTGACTTCCAGATTCATATCTGACATGGGATTTTGGACCTTTTTGCATTTCACTTTGATGTTGGCTCTGCTGAATCCGTCAAAGAAGCCAATAAAATCAACGAGAAGTAACCATTTTGCCGACTCGAAAGTATCATTCTTGATTTTAACGATTTAAAAAAAAGGAAAAAAAAGATAATCCACCAGTTTTCGCAATTCCGATAGCTATCGTTATCTATTCGGATAAATTTTTACGCGTGCATTATTACATGGAATTAATACCCGGAAAATTTCGCACTTGAAGTGGGATATCTTGCAATTTCACCTAACCTTTTGCAAAGTTTTGATTCATGGTGATGAAAAATTCTAAAGGGTTGTTAAATATCATGAAAAAAATCTCAAAGAATTTCAAAATTAAAATATTAAATAAACAAACCGTCAAACAAAAAACTAAAATTAAAATGATTTGAGTTAACAAAGTTTAATCAGGTGAAAAATATTAATACAGAAAATTTTCAAATCGACAAATTTATCTCAACCTAATTTTTTGAACATCAAAAACCCCAAACCGATATACCTATAAATTTGCCCTCATTCCGTTAAAATTTACCATCAAATTTGCATTAAATGATACGTTAGTTGACGAGCATTGGACGGTTTGTCATCGATGTACTTGGTTTGAAATTTTTGTAGTATTAATCCAATTTATCGAAAACTAACGGAAGATAAATTTGTCGTGTAACAATTTGGAATTTTTGGTAGTTAACAAATTAATTTAAGGTAAATTTTTTATAAATATTTAACTCAATTCTAAAATCAGGGGTTCCGACCAAAAAATAAAAAAAATAAAAAAATCTAAAACCAGAGAGGTGGCTTTTCTAAAGTGGCACGGACTGGAAGTCTTCAAATGAGAATTGTCCTCTTTAGTGTACTTGGGAAGGAACTCATGAGCAAGCCCCACCTGATTTGTGCTTTCCCTTTTCTGCTTTTTACCCTTTTCCTCGTTATGAACCCAGCACTGACTTTTCTTGATTTCAGACAGCCTCAAAGAAAACAAACCCATTTCTAGAATGATTTCAGAAAAAACACACACTTGCTGTGTCAAAGCCGAGATCAGAATCTGGGTCAACGTGGGCGGCTCAACAGCTCCTACCTTGCCCAAAAAAAAAAAAAAAAAAAAAAGGATCTCTTCTTTACTCTGTCCCTGCATTCTTTCTTGGCTGAAACCATGAGAGATTGACCATTGTTTGCGTCTGATTTGTATAGTGAAAACAATTGTTCTTTATTCCCTCGGATTAAAGAAAGCAAGAATTGGGAGAAGCCAACATGCACTTGCTCCAAGATTGGTTGCTTTTTGGTCTACATGCAGGCTCTGGGCTTCAACGGCAATTCGAATATTTTCAACTTTACAACAGATATTGAATTGGAACTGAAACATCCTCAAGATTGTGTGTTTTTTTTTTTTTTTTGTACTGTTTATTCGCCTTCGGCATGTTTGCGACTAGATTCTTGCACCTGATCACAACTGTATAGCTCAACCAAGAGGAGGAGGAAGAAGAAGAAGAAGAAGAGGAGGAGGAGAGATTGCTGGTGACTATCATGTTAGAGGAGGAAACTGATCCATGGAGGATCATCCTGTTTGTTTTCTTGGTGTTTCTTGGAGGTAATTCTTTCAAACTCTTCCTGATTCTTGAACTGCCAGCCTTTTATGGTAAAATTCGGAATTTAGGCTCATGTCCCATGTGGGTTGTAGAATTCTTGAAGATCCTGATCATGAATCTCTCTGAATTTCCCCCTTTTTTGTTTTTATTTTTATTTTTTTGCTCGCATTGCTTTCCTTCGAAATTTGCAGATGGGAATATAAAATTTCTGTCTTTCGCTTCCCGAGGATGATACTGTATTGAGTACTTACTGCATTCTTGTTCTATGTTAAAAAGGAGTTAGCGTTGTTCTTGGAGATTCTCTGGACACGGACAGAGTAGTCCTGTTGGATCTGAAATCATTCCTTGAGGAGACCAATCAGGTGAACAGAGGTTACTACTCTGAATGGAATCATTCGAGCTCGAACCCGTGTGATTGGAAGGGCATCATGTGCAGTTCCGACGGGATGAGGGTCACTGGCGTGAACCTCTCCGAGAACGGCATCTCGAGAACCCTGTTCTCGAATTTCTCCGCCCTGACAGAGCTCTCCCATCTCGATCTCTCAAAGAACACACTCAGCGGGCAGATTCCAGCTGATTTGAGCCGCTGCAACAACCTCGTGTACCTCAACTTGTCGCACAACATCCTGGACGGCGAACTGAACTTGACTGGTTTGAACAGCCTGCAGAGGCTTGATTTATCGAAGAATCGCATCAGTGGCGGGGTTCAGACCAGCTTTCCCGCAATTTGCAACAGCTTGGTGGTTCTGAACATTTCGGAGAATAATCTCACCGGTAGCGTTGAGTACGTATTCGATCTGTGCTATAAGTTGCGGTATCTTGATTTGAGCATGAATGATTTCAGCGGGAACATATGGAAATGGTTTGGAAGGCTTCAGGAGTTCCTTATTTCTGACAACCATTTGAGCGGAACTATCCCCGCATCTAGTTTTACGGATAATTGCAGTTTAGAAGTATTGGATTTGTCCGGAAATAATTTCTCGGGGCAGTTTTCAGGAAACATTTCGAACTGCCGGGACTTGGTCATATTGCATCTTTGGGGAAACAACTTCACGGGCCAAATTCCGCCGGAGATAGGGTGGATCACTGGTCTCGAAGCATTGTTTCTAGGAAACAACAGCTTTTCGAGAGATATTCCCGAATCTCTGCTCGACTTGAAGAGCTTGGCTTTCTTGGACTTGAGCAGGAATAACTTTGGGGGTGAAATACAAGAGACTCTTGGGAAGTTCACACAGGTCAAGTATCTAGTACTGCACGCAAATTCCTACACTGGTGGATTGTATTCGTCTGGTATTCTTAATCTGTCGAACGTCGTCAGATTAGATCTGAGCAACAATAATCTATCTGGTTCGCTACCTGTTGAAGTATCGCGAATGCTGAGTTTGAAGTACTTGATTCTCGCTTTCAACCAGTTCAACGGAAGCATACCCTCGGAGTACGGCGACTTTCCGCGCCTCCAGGCGCTCGATCTCTCCTTCAATGAACTGACTGGGATGATCCCCTCGAGCCTCGGAAAGTTGAGCTCTCTTTTGTGGTTGATGCTGGCGAATAATCAGCTTGTAGGTGAGATTCCGCCTGAAATCGGGAACTGCTCTAGCTTGTTATGGTTAAACCTGGCCAACAACAAGCTCTCCGGACATATGCCACCGGAGCTATCAAATATAGGCCAAAACCCGACGGCTGCTTTTGAATCGAACCAGCAAACTGATGGGATCATACCGGGCTCGGGCGAGTGCTTAGTTATGAAGAGATGGATTCCTGCAGATTATCCTCCTTTCAGTTTCGTGTATGCCATTCTTTCCAGGAGAACATGTCGGAACTTGTGGAACCAATTGCTCAAAGGAGTCGGGCTGTTCGCGATATGCACCCCCGGTACATTGGTCTGGACGTATCAAATATCGGGTTATGTTCAGCTCAGCGGGAATAGGCTTTCTGGTAAGATTCCTTCCGATATCGGCAAGATGCGTAACTTTAGCATGTTACACATTGGCGACAATGACTTTTCCGGGAAGCTCCCTCAGGAAATTGGAGAATTGCCCCTGATGGTTCTGAACATTTCCATCAACCGGTTTTCCGGGGAGGTCCCGTCGGAAATAGGCGAGATCATGTGCCTCCAGAATCTCGACTTGTCCTACAACAATTTCTCCGGCACTTTCCCCGCGAGCCTGAACAATTTGACAGGGCTGAGCAAGTTCAATGTTTCCTACAATCCGATGATATCTGGTGTGATCCCCGCGACGGGGCAGTTATCCACTTTCGAGAAGGAGTCCTTCCTCGGCGACCCTCTGTTGGTCCTTTCGTCTTTCCCTAATCAATCGCGCTATCCATGGGCGAACAAAACGACATCCGGGCCGAGGCTAAAGAAGCCTCCGAGGTTCAGTGTCTTTCTAATACTCTTTGCTCTGGTTCTTGCTTTCTTGGTATTTGGAATCTTCTCCTTCGTGCTCTTCTCGTCGGTGAAGAGCCCGCTCGACTTACCCGAATACCTGCTGGAAGAAATTAAGTACTGCCGCGAATTTGGATCTAGCTCGAGCAGTTCGTCCCCTTGGTTGTCTGAGTCGGTTCCGGTGATCCAATTAGTCAAGAGAGCATTCACTTATGGTGACATTCTGAAGGCGACCAGCAATTTTTCGGATGAGAAAGTGATTGGGAAGGGCGGTTTCGGGACGGTCTACCGAGGCGTGTTGCCGGACGGGAGAGAGGTGGCTGTGAAGAAGCTCCAGAGAGAAGGCATTGAGGGAGAGAAAGAGTTCCAAGCCGAGATGGAGGTCTTATGCGGGGACTGCTTCGACTGGCCGCACCCAAATCTGGTGCCGCTCTACGGTTGGTGCCTATACCGGTCGGAGAAGATACTGGTGTACCAGTACCTGGAGGGAGGGAGCCTGGAGGATCTCATCCCGGATCGGGTGCACATGACGTGGCAGAAGCGGATGAACGTGGCGGTCGACGTGGCCCAGGCCCTGGTGTTCCTGCACCACGAATGCTACCCTCCAATAGTGCACCGCGACGTGAAGGCGAGCAACGTGCTGCTCGACAAGAGCGGGAGGGCCCACGTGACCGACTTCGGCCTGGCCCGGGTTGTGGATGCCGGGGACAGCCATGTGAGCACGATGGTGGCCGGCACAATAGGGTATGTGGCGCCCGAGTACGGGCTGACGTGGAAAGCCACGACCAAGGGCGACGTGTACAGCTTTGGGGTGCTGATAATGGAGCTGGCCACGGGGAGGCGGGCTGTGGACGGCGGGGAGGAGTGCTTGGTGGAGTGGGCGAAGAGGGTAATGGGGAGTGGGAGACGGTCCGCCCGGTCCACCATCCCCGTCGCGCTCATGGGGTCGGGGCTGGCGGAGGGCGCCGACATGATGTGCGAGTTACTGAGAGTAGGGACACGGTGCACGGCCGAGACACCGCAGGCCAGGCCAAACATGAAGGAGGTGCTGGGCATGCTGTTCAGGGCATCAAGCCGTCAGGCCAACCGTTCTCCCTCCTCTTCACCACCCTCTTCCCTATGACCTGATTCGAAAATCTTTTCTGAGCAATGTTAGGACTTAGGAGAATGCTTTTGTTTTTTTGCCTTCTTTTGCCTTGGTTCCATCACATTCTTCTTGTACACAGGAACGTCAGTTGACATCGATAGAAATGAGTAATACGAACCAACCGAATCAGAAATTGCCTGAATCGGTCTGTACTGACTGGTTCGGTCCGATCTTCAAGGACGCCAATCCGATTCTCGGTTTCAGGAAAAAAAGGAGTATTGGTTTTGAGTCTCTCTATTTTTTTGTTTGTCGTTTTGTTGTTGCAAAAATCCAATTCGACCATTTAGAGCTCAATAATACAAAAGTAGCAACACTGGTATTCAAACACATAATCTTTTATGAAAATCAACTTTTGGGCGAGCGTGGTAACAATTTGCTTCAAAAATTAACTTTTAATTAGAAGTTAATTTTTCTACTTCTACTCTAAAAGTTGATTTTTGATTAGAAAAATTCGTTTGGTAAGGTTAAAATTTTTTACTTTTGAAACATTATTAGCACAAAATCTTTTATGAAAAACTATTGTCGGCTTCATTTTTACACTTTTTAAATTTCTTTAAAAATATTTTTCTTATTATTAAAAAATATTATTTAATTTTTAAAAATAAAAAAATATTATTTATTTTCTACTCCAGAGGCCGAAGACGGCGACTCAACGGTGAACGGCGGTGATGGTTGGCGACGGCAAACCGAGGTCGGCGATAGACTCAGGGCAGCAGGTGGGGTAGTGGTTAATGGTTGGCGCGAGGGACGATGGTGATCGGTGTCGGTCGGCGATGAAGGTGGGTCGGTGGCGAGAGGCGATCGGGTGGTGGTGGCGGTCACGGCGGCGATGGGTGGTGGCCGACGGAGGCTTGTGGTGGGCGATGGTGTGCAATTGGCGGGGATGAGCGGGGGCCGGCGGTGGTTGGCTAAGGGCGTTGGGCGAGAGGTGGTCGCGAGCAACGGCGGGCGGTCAACAATGGGCAACAATGGAGGTTGACGAGCACGGTCTAAAAAAAAGATGAGAACATAATAAAAAGAGGGCGATATGAGAAATACTTTTTGAGTTGATAGATAATTTTTTTAATTTTTTAAATTAAAAAAAAATAATTTCAGAAATAATTCTTCAGAAATAAAATTTTTATCAAATAAATTTCTACTTTAAAAATTACATCGCCAAGGATCTCTGCTCCAGAGCACTGTGCAGCAGAAATACACTTAAAGTGTTACCCTGCGCACCCCCGACGTGCAACCCAGCTTCTTCCCGGTCTTCATTGGAAATGTTGTCGAAACCTTGAGTCGCTGCCAGACCTCCTCTACTGGAGGACCGAGAGCATGAACCGGCCTCTCCGCCTCATCACAAGAACCTCCCGAGCTCTTCTTCCATTTCGTCGTCCGGCAGCGGGAACTGTCGGGCGAACTCGCGGCTCGCCGGTTCGAGCTTACCATCCCGCGTCGGCTTTGCCGGAGACCCGATCGCGAACGCCGGAATGCGGAAGCACCCTCTTGACGGAGCCACTCGCGGCTCGAACCCGCACGAGCCCGGTGCCGTCTTGGCGCGTCGTCCAAGCCTCTCTGATGAGTCTTGTCGAGAGTCGCGTCCGTTCGGACTGGTGGGACTCGTCTTCTCCTCTGTTCCTCCGGTTCGGCGACTTGATCGATAGTAAGCTGTGCAGGCACTTGATAAGACGCTGCACGGGCCAGAGCAAGCACCTTCATTCGGTTTTCGTGTTCATCCACATGCAGAGAGTCGGCGTGCGTCCCGACTCTTTCACGTTCGCCCCGGTCCTCAAGTCCGTCGCGCGGTTGTGCCTCCGAGAGATGGGGAGATCCGTGCACGCTTATGTGGCCAAGGCGAATTTTGGTGGCGATGTTTACGTGGGTACTTCGCTCGTTAATTTCTACAGTGCTTGTTTGTTGATTGGGGAGGCCCATAAGGTGTTTGATGAGATGGGTGAAAGGAATTCTGTTTCTTGGAATGCGCTGATAACTGGTTACACCCATAATAGGAAATTCGTGGAAGCTCTCGATTTGTTTAGGGACATGCAGGCTGATGGGGTCGAACCAACGGAGGTCACGATGGTGGGGGTCTTATCGGCTTGTGCTCACTTGGGGGCTTTGAGTCTCGGAAAGTGGTTTCATGAGTACATCGACTGCCATGGATTACGTTTGAATGAGTTTTTGGGTACTGCTCTTGTGGATATGTATGCTAAATGTGGAGCTGTGATGGAGATGGAGGAGGGTTTTATGGCAATGAGAATAAAAAATGTCTATACGTGGAATGTCTTGATTTCGGGCTTTGCCATGAATGGATGTGGTGAAGCTGCTTTACAGGCTTTCTCCAGGATGATAATGGAGAACCTGAAGCCGGATGGTGTCACATTTTTTGGGCATATTGTGCGCTTGTTGTCATGAAGGTCTTGTTGACGAAGGGAAGAGGTACTTCAGGATCATGAAGGAGGAGTTTGGATTGCGTCCGGGACTTGAGCATTATGGATGTATGGTAGATTTACTTGGTCAAGCCGGATTGTTTAGTGAAACTCTATATATAATCCAAAAGATGGACTTGAAACCAGATCCAATCATTTGGAGGACTCTGCTAGGTGCTTGCCGAACCCATCGCAATGTTCCATTGGGCAGGTATGCTGCGAGGAAGCTCCTTGAGTTGGAGCCCACAAATGCGGAAAATTATGTTTTGCTCTCGAACATATATGCTCAGGATTCTATGTGGGATGAAATAGCAAAATTGAGGGCAGTGATGAACCAAAAAGGAATTGCCAAAGTGGCTGGATGCAGCTCAATTGAAATTGGAAATGCAGTTTATGAGTTTGTTGCATCAGATTGTCTAAAACCAGAGGTGTGTGACTTGTTAGAGGACATAAGGAAGGAACTGAAGCAGGTTGGTTATGCTGCAAATACTGGCTTGGCCTTGTATGACATTCAGGAAGAGGAAAAGGAAAGTTCTGTTGCATTTCACAGTGAGAAAATTGCTTTGGCATTTGGCCTTACGAAATCTCCTCCTGGATCAACTATAAGAATAGTTAAGAATCTTAGAGTCTGTCAAGACTGCCATGTCTTCTTTAAGCTAGTGTCATTGCTCTATAAGAGGGAGATCAGCCTTCGAGACAGAAATCAGTTCCATCATTTTGCCGGAGGCTCATGTTCCTGCAGAGATCATTGGTGATACCATTCGTTACAGCTGATGTCTGAAAGTGCTTGCTCTTGTGTCCACCTCTTTTTTCCCAGGAATACATTTGGTGGGAATTTGTAAATGGAGCTTAACCTATTGTCATCATAAATTTGCACCAGATGTATTTTTGGGAAAGCAGAATTCGTAGAGGCTTCAGTGAGGGGTTAGTAGCTGAGTCTGGTCCTTGTCTTCAATATAAAGTTCATTGAACCTGCTTGAACTATCTGGAGCTTCTTCCATTTGCACTGAATCTGGTTTATGCTTATGGGTTCATAACAGGCTGTGAGGACTTGAAGTGAAGATATTTTGCTACTTTTGTGGAGATGAGATGAAGATTATGAACTTATTGCTCCCTTTCAGAATGTGGCCATCTCTCGGCCCTCTCGGAGGACTTGTTCTTCTTGTCCGACAGGTAAGCATGCTAAATATTTTCGTGGAACTCTGGATACTACTGTTGCTATGTTTAATGTATGAATTATCCCTTGGTCCGCTGCTGATGTAAAAATACCCTCCACATTCACTGTTGGATTAATAGCGTGTGCTAGCTGTGTGACCAAATCTTTCCACATGTCAACTATCCCATAGTGAATGGGTTAAGTATTTCTTACTTTGGTAGTGGACCTAATAAGAAACCTTACTGTATATGTGCTGTGAATTAATCCTCTATGGAGGTTGAGAAAATTTAGGAGTGACACTATGATCAGCCGGTCAGAACCAAAAAAGAGACATAACTAGTCAGATTGATAGAGGGAGATATATGCCATAATGATGGTAGACAATCAGATTAGAATGAACTTGGAAAGGTATGGGAAAATCATCCACAGAACATTATTCGAAGTATATCCCGAGCAAAGCGAAGATATGGCCTTATCACTAGGGGCTTGTTTGGAATTTTTACCACGCATGTAGTTGCTGCTACGTCTCCTCTCCTCTACTCTGGGCTGCTGATCAATGTGATTTCAAATCATAACGAGGCCAATTTCTGCACTGTGATTTGGTTGAGACGCTGACTCATCTCTCAGCTGTCAAGCGGTTCTTGCTATCTCTCCCCCTTGCCTCTTCTGAAGAATGCATCAAATCCAACACTTCGCTCTTCATAAGTGGAGTCACGCGAAAGATTCCTTTCTTGTGGCCTTCTAAGCTGCTCAGATTCTTGAGACTGCAGAGTTATATTATATTATCTCCCGAACTACTCCCTTTCTTTCTTGTTCTTTTGAAAATAGCAAACCCAAGAATTCAGCCATTTACATCTTCACAATTTAAGAAAAAGCACTTTCTTTGGTTCCTCTAGACTTGCTCTGTAATGTCCCAACACATGATCCCAAAGGGATCCTGCAGGAGAAACCCCTCTGCAGAATTTCTCAAACGCCTCCTCCAAAGAAAGACTCCTCTGCAGAATTTCTCAATCGCCTCCTCCAAAGAAATTGATTCTTTCTCTCCCTTGTTTACCTTCTCTGCCAGGAAAATCCAATGAGAGATGAGAACATCACCAACATATCTAGCTACATAAACTATCTTTGAACCACTCTTAGTGATGGAATCCAACAGTGCAGTGTAAGAGATATGAGTTGTGTTGGGTTTATTACGTTAGAATATTAGCAAGTTGGTGTTAGATATGTAATTGTACTAGGATTAACCTTAAGCCTATAAACACTTGTTTTGATCTTAGAAATAAAATAATCTCTCTTTTATCGTTAACATAGTATCGTAGCGAAATTAAAACTCAAACCCTAGAAAATAGACTCACCATCGACAAACACCACCGTAGACCACCACTCACCATAAATCTTGCCGGCCAACCTAGATCTCACATCACCCGGGCCAGGCGACTCCATATCAGACCTTGCCGGGCGTCGCCCATGTCCCGGCTACCTTAGACTGGCGTGGCCTAGGCCCGTCAAACCCGGGGCCGGCGACCCTAGATTCGGCGTCTCCCGACATCGCCCGGGGCCGACGACCCCGCATTCAATGTTTCCTAGGCCGACGAGCCCGGCTTTGGCATCCTCGGAGGTCATCTAGGCCGGGAGAACTTAGAAATCGGTGTCGTCAAGTGGTTGTTCTTCACGAATGGTAGTCGGTTTCGAGGCTCAACTGTTATGTCTTGTTATGTGCATAATTTTTAAGTGAAAGTGATATTACGAAGTGCTATTGTTGATTTTGTTGCTCTGAATGGTGTGAATGGTGTTTTGAATTTGGTGTGATGGAGAACTTGATATGAGCCCGGTGTTTTGAATTTGAAGTGAGTTGTGTGGATACTTGGGAGTTTGGAAGTGATATGTGGGGTTAAATTTGCTGATTTCATTGGTAGGTGGTATGTGTTATTTGATTACATGCGGGTCAAGTTCCTAGTGATACTTTGACGTGAATTTGCCAAGTGATTGATGGTTTGTGGAGATGTCTACCGATTCATCAAAGTTCTCCGTCTATTGTTTCAGAGGTTGGTTCCCCCTAGTGCTTCTTCGAGTTCAAGATCTTTTGACCCCTATCATAGTATGACAGGTTTTACACAATAACTTGGTCAAGTTGAATGGTACCAATTATCCTTCTTGGTCAATGACCCTTTCTCGTTTCGACCAAAAAAAAAAAATGGCCCTTTCGCCTTTGTTTATGCTAGTTGTCGGTCTAAATGGCTTGAAGAAGAACCACTTGAAGATTCAAACATCTAGAAGAATGGAAGTTCATTGATGCTACTTTGCATGCATTGCTATGGGGAAGTATGGTTGAATCTATTAGCCGTATTTTTGTGGATTGTGCGACACCGTGAAGTATGGACAAAGTGCGGTTTATTATATTAAGAATGAATAATATGAATAGAGTTTGTGATATGTGGGAGGCTTTATTTGAAGTTAAAATTGGTGATGCTTGAGTTGACAGAATATTATGCTTGTTTTGCGTCTTTGTATCGGTGCCTCAAGTTTTATTTTTCACTTGGTTACCATGGTTACTCGGATGCAAAGAACGAGAAGTGGACATGATGACCACATTCCCATACTTTTTCTCCGCGGTCTTGGTCCAGATCACAATGCCCTTCGACAACAGATTACCTCTCGAGCACTCTCTACTCTTCCATTGAAGAAGTATATTCTCGGGCTGCTAGTTATACTTCCAGGTCCCAAGACTTAAGCAATGTCGACAATAATGCTATGGTGGCTTGTGGAGGTCAAGGGACTCGTGGTTGTATTAATGGTCGTGGACATTGGAATTCTTACTATTCTTCCCGTGGTCGTGGTCGTGATCGTGGTCGTGGTTTTCGAGTCGAGGTGTTGTTCATGGTGGTAGTAATAATGCTTTCACCGGAGTTCGAGGTGGTGGTCGAGGGAGCCATTTTTTTACTCATTGCTAACTTTTTGGACATATTATTGATTATTGTTATGACCTCCATCCTTAGTCGCGAGGTCTACATGTCTCTATTGATATTGAGCCTTGGACTCCTTCATTTGGATCCACTTTTGGACAAGTTACGGTAAACTTGACTTGTGCAGAATATTTTGAGTTGGTTAGAGCACGACAGAGTGCGAGTGGTGTTGTCTCTAGTTCTACTACTACTTTAGCATAGAACAATGATCCTACCTGTCTACTATCCAAGATAGCTGCTCGTCATCCTTGGGCTATTGATTTAGGTGCCACTCATCATACGACTAGTGATTCTCGTCTTCTCACATCCACCTTATCCGTTCCTTCTACGCCGCTTATTTTAGTAGATGGTTCTTAGTTTAAATTAACTAGTATATGTTGTGTATTATTGAGTTCCTCTATTTCCTTACATTTTGTTTACCATATTCCTCGCTTTCCTCGCAATCTATTATGTTGTCGTTCTATTACTCATGATCTTGACCGTGATGTTATCTTTTCTTCGTCTTCGTGTATTCTTTAAGATCGGAAGACTAGACGCCGAATAGGTGTTGGGTGTGAGGATGGTGGATTGTACATCTTGGACCCTAAGATTATTGCTTTACTACAACAATTCATAATAAAGTCGTGGATGATCCTTATCGATTATATTGTCACCTTGGTCACCCATCGGCAAACGTACTTCGACGTTTTCCTTTTGTATCTAGGTCGGGTCTTCAATTTAATTGCGAAACTTGTCGGTTGGGCAAACACCATCATGTGCCCTTTTCCCTTCGTGTTTCGAGTTGTGCTTCCTAGCCATTCAAGTTAGTGCACTCCGATGTGTAGGGTCGTAGTCGAGAGTCTTCATTCGGTCTTTGTTATTTTGTCACTTTTATTGATGATTGTACTCATACAACTTGGTTATATTTAATAAAAGATCGTATTGAAGTTTTTTACTCTTTTTGCCAATTTTATAATGAAGTCCGTACTCAGTATAATTATTTTGTTAAGTGTTTGCGTATGCACAATGCTCATGAATATTTCTCTTTCTCTACCTTCATTCCATCTCTTGAATCTCATGGTATTTTACATCAAAGTTCTTGTACTCACACTTCGCAACAAAATGGAGTTGCTTAACGTAAGAATCATCATTTGTTGAATGTTGTGCATTGTCTACTTCACACTCATAAGCCTAAGTCCTTCTAGAGCTATGTTCTTCTTACAAGATGTCATCTTATTAATCATCTTTCGTCCTCCATTTTGAAAGGAGCTATCCCTTATGCTCTTCTTCATCCCGATCGTCCTTTGTGGTCCTTGTATTTTGATGTATATGTTTTGTTTATTCTGTCTCATGGGTTGGACAAATTATCACCTCGTGCTGAAAAATATATATTTGTGAGTTATTGCGGTACTTAAAAAGGGTATGTCTATTATAGTCCTACTTGTCATCGGGAGTATATTTATGTTGATGTGACTTTCTTTGAGGATCAAGCATTTTTTGGTGATGTTCGTCCTCAAACACCATTAATCATGGATCTTTTGCCACCCTCCGCACATATGTCTCGGCAAGAGCCACCGCCTATTACTTCTAATGATGCTCTATTAGATCCAGGATCACTAACACCGACTCCTCTTCAGGTTTATACACATGGTACTTGCCCTATTTGGGGTCGTCCCTCTCCACCAGCCGAGCGTTCCACCGCCATCACCTCTAGTCCATGCTTCCGATCATCTTCCATCGTCTCCTATCGGTTCTCCTATTGCTCACCATACTTGGTCTCGATATCCTCTTTCTCATTTTGTTTCTTATCATAACTTAAGCCCTCATATGTCTGTCTTTGTCTCATCCCTTGGATTTGTGTTTGCGCCGAGTAGTGTGCGGTAGGCTTTGGCCCATCTAGGTTAGGCTCGTGCTATGGAGGAGGAGATGGCTGAATTACATCATAATAAAATTTGGGCATTGGTTTCATTGCCGGCTAATAAACAATTGGTGGGTTGTTCTTTGGGTCTTTGTTGTTAAACGCCATCTAGATGGTTCAATTGAGGGCTTAAAAGTGCGTCTTGTGGCAAAGGGCTATACTCAAACTTATGGTATTGACTATGATGAGACATTTTCTTTGGTGGCCAAAATTTCTTATGTCCGTATTGTTATTACCTTGGTTGCTCGGTTTCGGTGGACTCTTCATCAACTTGATGTAAAAAATGTATTCCTTCATGGTGATCTTCACAAGGAAGTATATATGGAGCAACCACTTGGGTTTGTTGCTTAAGGGGAGAAGGTGTGCGGTTGTGAAAAGCTCTTTATGGACTTAAGCAATCTCCTCGTGCTTGGTTTGGTTGCTTCAATGATGCGGTTATCACTTTTGGCATGCACTAGTGTAGTGTGGATCACTCAAGATTTAGTATGTTATCTTCAAAAGGGTGGGTTATTCTTGTTGTCTATGTTGATGATGTCATCGTTAGCCCAAGTGATGTTGACGGTATACAATGGTTAAAGTAGTTTCTACGAAGGAGTTTAAGACTAAAGACTTAGATCGTCTTTGATATTTTCTTGGCATCGAAGTTGCATATGCTAATGGGAGTATTATTATCTCCAAGCAAAAATATACTCTTGACATTCTTAAGGAGGTTAGCTTACATGATGCTAAGCCTGGTGATGCACCTATGGACTTTGGGATGAGGCTTGATAATGAAAACGGAGAACTTCTTCATGATCCAGAGAAGTATCGCCGGTGAGTTGTGAGACCCGCGGAGACGTCCCAAGGCATCATCACTGCTAACATGCTCGGTTTAATAGGATATTTTGTATATAACAGATGGCGCACGTGGAAGCTTAAGAGACTTAAAACAATCGGCGGCCATACAATCACGAGTGCATGCAAAACGAAAATGGCAGGCATGAGAACCAACAACTACTCTACACATAATGCGGTTCATCTTAACACACAAATGAGTACGCACGGGACTCAATGTATCCTTTTAAGTTTCTAGTTCGTTACCATTTTTCATGGGACACATGCCATGGTTCTTTAGGGACAGAGGCCTTAATTTCGTCTTCGAAGGACACAGGCTTTGATTTTGAGGGATATACACCTCGGCTTTTCATCTATGGGACACGGCCATGGGAATTCTCCTTTACTCTAGGGCTTCCAACAGATACGGGCCTTAGGTATTCCATTCTAAAGGGAGATAAGCCATGGACTTCCCGATTTCCCTCCGGCCCCCACAGGGTATCATCTAGACATAGGCGGATGCCAACATCTTTGTTGGGACATAGGCATACGGGATCCTCGATTTGTTACATTTTCTCAATCTCAATTTTGTGATGCAAACATACCTTCAGGCACACAGCTCCCAAGGATCCACACACATCAAACAAGACGACTCATGCTTGGATACTTACATGTAATGCAAACCGACACCAAAGTAGGATCTCTCAATCCCACAAGACACCACAAACTTCCTCAATTTCAGCACACAAGCTAGAGTACACCTTACTTTTCACATGGCTCCAAGGCTGAATACCCACAATAAAACTGCACATAGTTCATGCAGTTTCAACGACATTCAACACGATCCATCCACACAAACAACTTACCCAAGACCCACAAACTCTAGTTTAAGCAATGGATCGTTCAAGAAATCAAATTTTCCCCCACATGCCAAGCGATTTGTGATTCTAAAAACCCATTTCTAAAACATCGAGTTGCACCCAATTAGGCGACGAATCACAGTCATGCAAGAGAGTTAAGGGTTTCACTTGCCTTAGAGTCGACGTACGAAGAAAACAAGAGTCGAATCGCATCAAAACGAGCTCGGATCCTTCTCCTCCTTCCTTGCATCGCACGAGTGACCAAGGTCGAAACAAGACACGAGGAGCTTTGAGCGAGGGAACGGGAGCTAGATGAGAGTGAGGGCTGAGGTCAAGGAGTGGTGGTCATCGCCGAGATGAGCTCGAATGAGCGAGAGAGAGAGGCGACATTGTGGGCGCGGGTCTCTTGGGCAGAAGCAACGAGGGAGAGGGGGAGGGTGTCTCGCACCAAGGGAAGGGGTGAATGAGATGAGAGAGAATAGAGGGGGTTTATATAGGGAAAGGGTTGGTCATGGAATGTGGTGTTCCGTTCGCACTTCAATTTTGGGACTAACTCAACCGGATAAAAAACCTCGTACCATTATCAAAACGTTTACACCGTTACACTGAACCTCAAAGTACACTTCATTTAGCTTCTTGCAATCTCATACTCACAACATAAACTTCATTACATAACCCGTCTTATTTACTAAACAGACTAGCAAAAATTTAGGATATCACATTAGTAAGCAAGTTAATTTTCTTACCATTACTCGTTCGGATATTTTATTTGTTATTAGTGTGGTGAGTCAATTTATGAGCTCTCCTCGTACTACTCATTGGTAAGCCGCTCTACAAATTGTTCGGTATTTGAAGGGAGCTCCGGGTCAAGGACTTGTGTTCCATAATTAGGGCCATTTTCGTATAGCTGGTTATTCTAAACCCCGAGTCTTTGGAGGTGACAAGATATTTTGATGCAAATTGGGCTGATTGCCTTAGGTATCGCTGATCCGCTTTGGGACATTGTGTCTTCCTTGGTGGTAATCTTTTGTCGTGGAAAAGTAAGAAGTAGTTGTTATTTCTCGATCTAGTGCGAGAGGCCAAGTATCGTGCTATGGCTAATGTTATAGGTGAACTTCAACGGGTTGTTAGCTAAGATTGGACTATTTATGACCAGGATCATCTAGTCTCTATTGTGATAATTAGTCTCGCTATTCATATTACTAGCAATTCAGTGTTTCATGAGTGAACAAAGCATATAGAGGTAGATTGTCATTTTGTTCGGGAAAAGATGAACTGTGGGGATATACGGTTGGTGCACACAAGTTCCGAAGAGCAACTAGCAGACATTTTCACAAAGCCTCTTTGGTGTGGACGAGTTTTATATATTTGTCATAAGTTTTGCCTTTTTTATATGTACGCTCCAATTTGAGGAGGAGTGTTGGGTTTATTATTTTAGAATATTAGCAAGTTGGTGTTAGATACGTAATTGTACTAGGCTTAACCCTAAGCTTATAAGTACTTATTTTAATCTCAGAAATAAAATAATCTCTCTTTTATCGTTGACAACTTGAAAG
The DNA here is from genome assembly GCA_021437795.1 of Rhodamnia rubescens. NCBI lineage: Eukaryota > Viridiplantae > Streptophyta > Magnoliopsida > Myrtales > Myrtaceae > Rhodamnia > Rhodamnia rubescens. Next base: position 3,686,386 of record JAILYA010000002.1, on the reverse strand, counting down.
TAGTTTTGGGAGAGGGAATGACATTCAAACTAGCAACCGGGTCATTCTCGTATGCTTGGAAATCCAAGCAAAGGCGTGCAAGTACAAGGACTCGTTTGGAGCAAAGGGTGTGACGAGGGATCAAATTGGTGTGCTCTTACTATGGCATAGATTAAAAGGCTTAAGCCACGTTGTGCCACATTAGGGGAAGGCGATGAAGTGCTCTCGAGTCCACATGATTCCGGTAGCAAAAACTGGGTCATACCAAAAACCTTGGTACCGGTAGAAATAGTTGGTTTTCCAACCTTTTTCTTTAGGGAGAGTTTCTAGAATCTCTTCATATTTTATGAAAGTGGTGGCTTTAGCATCTTCCGATTGTCAATTTCCCTTAGGTTCTTGGTTGAGGGGTTCATTGACAGGAGCAGAGGAAAGACGCCATTTTGAAGGGTATTTTTTTTTTTTTTTGGGGATCGGAATTTTGAAGAGTATTTCACTTGCAAGGTTTAGGGGTAAGGAGATTGTGTGGAGATGAGAAGTTTCAAGTTGGTCGAGAAAGTTGTATTTGAACTTCTTACAATGCATGCATGGAGTTATAGGGTATATGAGACAGGATCATGGGAACTTCTGAACTGCTGGACTAAGAGAGACAAATTGCATCTGCATGTCCTCTCATTCCCCAATTCGTATCGATCTTGTGCAGGTTTGACACCCCCTCCTTTTTTTTTATTTTTAATATTTTGGTTAAAACGTTGTAGAAGGTATCTTTATTAAGTTCAGATGAGGCAAATTCTGTTGATAATCATTGTATCTTCACGCTTTAGTTTATCTCAACAGAAAGAATTAGAATCATAATAGTATAGGCGTTTCTGCTTTTGTAGTTATTGGGTTGATAAGTACATATATGCTGAATATGGAGCTAAAAAGGGAAATTTTTTTGAAAAGTGAAAAAGAAAACATAGATGCTAAGATGGGATCGTATCCCCTGTCAAGACCCAATCTAGTGATTTAGTCGATTGCACATCTGATTACAGCATATTCTATTATGCTAAGGTCCATGAAAAGACATTCACCTCACCAGTTTCCATTCGTGATTAGTTTTTCATTCACATCGTTTACAAGATGTGTGTACACTATATGTTTTTGTGCGTCCTTATTGCATGGTATGAATGGACATTTTGTACATTTTCGCGATCTCCCGAGTTTTAACCTTAATGTATTTGTCAAAACACGCCTCAAATTGTGCTGCATTGTGTGTTCCAATCTTAATATACAGTTTAGCGCACCTTTGCCCTTGTGAACATTTCGCACTCATAAGCCTAATGATTTTCCTAGCAATGGAACCGGAGTCTCTTCCCAACGGAAAATACTTGTTAGGACTCAGTCCATGATGTGCCGGATCAAACACAGTGACTATCATGCATCGCGGGGCGATTTGGGGTCTCATGAAATCCAGCTGCTGTAATTGCACCCGGTGGGTCGACTTGAGTCCGGGCAAGACTTTCTTCTCTGCAGTTCCCACCCCTCCAGGCTGTTTGCCGCGTGAATTCAGGCACCGAGAAAAGACGGACGGGACAGAAGAAATGGCTGACAAAGTGACCACACCATAAGCCAGTTCACATGAGTCATCTCAGTCAAGGCAAACCAAGCGCTGTTTGTCTTCTCTGTCTTGAAGTTACAAAGCCGCATCTCAAAAAGACACTTTATGGTTGGTATTCCGTTAATGCAGCTAATCTCCGGCAGAGAAATAGCACCAAGTTATTGTCACCAAGAGGAAGCAGCATTCTCTAGAGAAAAGGGAAATAAGAATATCTCATTATCTGTTTGATTTTGTTTATGATACTAATTATCGAGGAATTACGAAATGAACATATTCAAGGATTCCCAAACGGATATGGGAAAAAAATGGGAATTGCCCCAGAGATTTGTAATTTCTATTCGATCAGGGCATCTTTGCAGATGATATACTCCAAAATTGTTTGCCTTGTCGAATGATAATCTTGTAATGAGAGGGGGACAAAAGCATAACCCTTTGGCCTTAATCATCAACAACGTTCGGGTTGGGATTGAAATGTTAGGACTTCCGATCCGAGTTGAGTGAAGTGAGGGCTCTGGAATGCTTCCTGGAGCAGCTTCTCGTCGCCTTCGTCCCATGAATCGCGAAACGTCTCCAAGTTCACCACAATGTTCTTTATGGTCGACACGCAAAGCACTTTCCTCCATTCTTCCAAATGGGGGAACTCCGCGTTGTCCGCATATTTCTCACAATACTGCACCAAAAGACAAACCGGTATGAGCCTCGCCGGAACGGATTTCATTTCAACATAGAAGAGGACAAGATGGCAAACAAATGATGTTTTTTCTCGGGTTACCTCGAAATTTGCTATGTCGTGAGTGTTGTGCTTCGGCAATCCAGCGGCATCGATGGAGTTGTAGAAGTCCCTGATCGACTGCATCATCTCGTTCCATGTGGGCAACGTTCTTTTTCCCGACAGAAGTTGGGCTATCCATTTGGCTTGCGACTCGAAGAAAGGGAAGCCGATGATCTGCTTCGAAAACCAAGTTTTAGAAGACCCAGATGAGCTAGAACATTTGAAGATAGGGAAAATTGTTCGGAAAATTGTCCAGAAAATCCTAAACCTATTATTCAGTCTTAAACCTTTTAATTTTGTAACATAAGTTCTAAACACTTTCATCTGAGTCCATCGGGCAATTTTGGCCGAAAATCGCTGATGTGGACTCGACCGTCCCATGTGGTACAGCCGGCTCTAACAGGGACAATTTACAGTACGTACCTTTCTAGGGATGCCAATGAAGGACAGAGAAGGAGCAAGGGAAGGAGGGAAGGTGTGCTCGTAGAGAGGTCCCACTCTATCATCATCCACCACCACAATCCCTTTGGTGTCAAGAAATGGGAACGCATAAGAGTACCTACACCACACATGATTCATTTGGTACGTCTCTATAATTATTCATTTCATCTCTCTAAGTAAAGCAATATATTGTATCAACAGTATTCCAAAATCAAAAGGAACGAGAAAAAAAACTGAGTAAAATGTAGTAAATCTTGCGTGTAAAAATGTTTCCTTTCCCATTGCCAAAAAAATTTACCCTGTGCAGTATAGAATGGTGTTGGCGATTACAGATGAACCATCGAGGAACAATACTGTTCCGTCTTCTTTGAGTGAATCTATCTGCAATTATCATCGACGGAGTGTTGGAAAAAGTTCGATGCCGAATACATTACAGGATGCTTTCAACGTGAAAAAAGAGAAGGAAAGCAAAGGAAACCATGCAGACGTGATGAAACAAGCCTTACTTGAGGGCGAAGACAGAGGTTGCGATGCTTATCAAGGACTTTGGACAATCCTTCGGTAATGTCAGGAGATTTGGAACTGAGATGGACTTCCCTTGCCACTCCCGCGAGCTCCATCGATATGTCTTGGCCGCTATACGAATTACCAACCACCACCACAACCTGTAAATCGCAGTGAGCCGGAATCGAAAAGAAGTGTTATTGCATTGGTTTTTGCCTCTCTAAGAACAACTTTTTCATTGCCAAACTCCCTTCTTACCTCGTCGCGGAACGGCTCAGGGACTCTGTAAACGTGACTGTGAAATTGCTTCCGTTTCCATGTAGCCATTCCTGTCATTTCCACAGCAAAACAAAAAATGAAACAGGGAGAAAAGAAGGGGGAAGACTATGTAAACTAATGGTGTCTTAATCATGTTTGTGTTCAGTCGAAAGGTGGCGAAAGTCAAGAACTTTCTTTCACGATCCTTGACACGACAAGAGCGTGAAAGAAGATCAAATGATGAGCATGTTCTCCCTCAAGGTGACACAAAAGAGCAAAAAGAGATTAGTCAAAAGAAGGAAGTCACCTTTAATGAAAGGCATTCTTGGATGAGCGTAATGACCAGTCGCCACCACCACAGCATCAAAGACCTCCTCCACCATTTTCTCATCGTCACCCTTGGTGATGATCTCCTTGCTCTTCACAACCCACCTCAAATCTTTCCCGAACTCGCCGTAATCCGCCATCGCTACATGCTCAACCCTAGTGTTGAACCTGATCAACTCCCTCAACCCGAACCAGTCCGCAAAATCTTGAAGGTACAATAGAAGCTCCCTATGCCCGGGGAACCTCCTCGTGTCCCGATCTTTCTTGACCAAGAAGGGGAAGTCGCTGTAGCCCATGATCTCTCTCGGCGACAGGAGCCGCAGCGACTCGTACATGCTGCTGTGGACCTTGAGGAATGGGTCTCTTCCCAAGGGGTCCTCGCCTTCCACGTTCGGCTCGTAGAGCCATTGGCCACCGATGTCGTGGTTTTGTTCCAAGACCACCACGCCGTGGCCTTCCTTTCGCAGCTCCCGGGCCGCCACGAGACCCGATGGGCCGGCCCCGATCACGCACACGTGCTTCGATTGGACCGCTGGCTTCTCGGAGACCATGGTCGAGTGATGGGTGAGGGGTTGACGAGGAGAAGTATATCAAAGTCGGGTTGAAGGAAGTTTTTGTTGGTGCTTTGGTGTAGTATTGGAGTAATACATGAAGCAGGAGAGATGGGGTTTTATAGTTGAGAGTGGTGTTGATACGAGAGGGTGGTAAACGCAATGATGTTGGAGGGAAAGATGGATGGCTTGCTGGGGACACAAAGAAAATTGAGAAAAGTACCAAAAAAGTCACAAGCATACCAATTGAGTTTATTCGTCCAATTTTGGCCGAAAATCCTTAACGTAAACACGGGTGTCCTACGTGACACGATTAGTACCGACCTAGACAATTTTTAATAATATATAATAACTTTTTGAGGTTTTTTTTTAAATAATTTTGTTGGTTTTTTTCCTTTTCTTTACTTTTTTTGGGGTTGAAGCCAAGGCTGCGACCCTTGCCTCGATCGGGCTGAGGTTGCAAAGCGCTCACCTAATTTGGGTGTCGAGGCCTCACGTGGCCCTTGCCTAGCCCAAATTTGGCGAGGGCATCCGACCCTCGCCACCTTTGAAAAAAAAAAAAGAATAGAAAATAAAAGAAAAAGAAATAAATAAAATATCAAAATATTATTAAAAATATTCACGTTAACACTAGTCGTGCCACGAAAGATAGCCAATGCCCGTCAGCGATTTTAAGCCAAAATTATCGGAATGGACTCAATTGGGACCAATGCCAAAAGGTTTAGGACTAAATTGATTCAATTAAAAGGTTTAAAACTGAATTGATACTAATGCGGCATTTTATGACCTTTTTGGTACTTTGTCCCAAGAAAATTCAATCATTCTTCGGGATTGTACCTTATGTTTGGTATTCTATTGTCACAAATGGGTAAATTTGACTTTTAACCTTTTTTTTTATTAATATCACGAAAAATCCCAAACGGTTACATCCGTGATAAATTTATTCCAAAATAATTATTGAATCAAAAAAACTCCAAACTGGTATACCTCGACAAGTTTAGCCCAAATTAATTTTTGGGTCACCAAAAATCTCAAATTAGTACGCTCGTGATATATTTACCATCCGCGAACTTCCAACAAAATTTACCACGAAATTGCTAAGATATATTACACACGACAATAACTCGATTGACATGGCAAGTCGACATGGAAACTTTATGAGTTTGGGGTAAGTTTGTCATTGAGGTAAATTTGTCACATGTACATCAATTTGGGATTTTTAGTGACCCAAAAATTAGTTTGGAACAAAATTTGTCGTGTGTGTATGATTTTTATATATATGTATATATTTGGTTGGAATTTGTCATATGTATGCCCGCTTGTCCTTATCACACAATAGCGAAGGGATAGGAAATGTAGAAATGCGGTACCTAAGAGTCATGGTTGGAGAGATTTTCCTCCGATTATTTCACATGGCAAGTTGGCGAGACTTTATTTATCCTATCGGCGTTTGTACCTTTCTCCAAATGAATTGTCATCATACAGCCATCTATATAGAAGAGTTGTTGCTAATACCTTCTTCTCGGTGCCTTCTTCTCCTTCTTTCATAACCCGAGCTTGGAGAAGGAAGGGATAAGAGGGCCTTATAGAGAATGTGGTTTCCTACTATCCTTAATACATTGAATTCTAGCGAGAATTTTTTTTTCCAAATTGGAATTCCGTGAAGGAGGATTATAGAAGAGAAGGATTACCCTAACACTTGTATCCCTTGTACTTCTCATGAAGTATCTAGAGATCGTTGCAATTTGAAGTCGATTCCATTTGTTTCTCGACGGAGCGGGCTGCAAGCCTCTAGATTTATTTTATGTCGATTTGAGACCAACCCTCTAGCCTTCGAAATTCCTACCAAGATAATTTTTATTTCGTTGGTAGGAGGGAAATACCAAAAAGACTTTCGAAGCCCAGCTTCTAACTTTTCGTTAAACCTTTTAAGGACATGCTTAGATCCGAAACACTTGTACTGTATAAAAATCCATTGATTACTTTAAACAAGTATTGAGATCTAAAGGACGAGTACAGGATTATTTGGATCACGGTCGAGTCAATCAAATTGTTTCTTGGGATGATGATCATCGAGTGAGATCTGACTCTCAATCTACTACTAAATTAATTATTTTATGTTTGCTTTCGCACGATGCTTGATTTCTTGCTTTGTGAATTGTGATCCAGATTCGATATGGCAAAATAAAAAATAAAAAAATCAGATGATAGGGTGATGTTCACTGAGAAGGCAAGAAAGTTCTCTTCCGCAATGGTCCATAGAACGATAAAAGCTTGTTTATCAATCAAAAGACTACTTTTCTACATAATATAGCCTGGCTAATTCTAAGAAATCATCCCTGAAAATTGTCAAATATTGGGATGCAGAATCATATATTTACTGATCCTTTATAAATTATCAAATTTTATACTCTTTTTCTGTTCACCATTAAAATTTAAAAAAACTAATAATTAGTAGAAATATTGTTTGCAAAAATAACCTGCATATATATGTAGAGGGAGATGGGATTATAAAAAAAAATCATAAACCTATTATATGTATGTCAATTTAGTACTAAACTTTTTTAATAATTTGTCAATATAGTCATTCTAGCCAATTTTAATAAAAAAAATTACAGACATGGACATCGGTCATCCTATGTGGACCGTTTTTTTTTAATTTTTTAATTTTTTTAACTTTCTTAATCTTTTAATTTAAAATTTTCACTTTCTTTTTTCCTTCTTCCTTTGTCTATACTTAATCAAAATTAAATGCGGGCAATGTCTATACTTGTTATCCAAAATTATGATTGGAAGGAGTTACCTCCAATTAGGGTAGTAGGAGAAATGCATGGTCCTAAGAATGTCTATACTTGTAATCCAAAGTTATGATCGGAGGGAGTTTCTTCCAGTGTAACATGAATGGCCCTAATATTAAAGCCTTGCACTTCTATAGTTGGGATTGTTACATTAGTTTCTTAACGTGGGTTCTCTGTCAAACCATCTAGAAACTGTATCATACAGATGTAATGACAACATATCATATGTCAAAGCCGGCACGAGATCCGAAAAGTTACGTTTAGTGTTTTGAATTTTTGGGAAATCAACTAGCTGTCCAAGTGAATAGCCATAGAAGCAATCTATATATAAAAGAAGGATCACGCGACAAATGCATCGAAATAAAAGTCAGATGATAGCTTTTAAACAAATATGGACAACTGAAAGACAATCAGAGGTTTGTTTTCCAGATCTTCACTCTATTATCATCACGTGCCCCGTTGGGAGAACAGCCAAGTCAATCATATTGTTTCTGAACGATCATCAAGTGGAGAGTGGATCATGAGACTCGTCTCACTACTCAGTTGATTCCTTTCGGTATTTGTTTATACAATGCTTGATTTCTTGCTTTAGGAGTCATATGGAAGGATGAGGTTGATTGAGAGCCAAGAAAGTTATCTTTTGCGATGAAAAATCCTAAATCTGTTGCAATAGTGTTAATTCAATCCTAAACGCTTCTTTTTTTTTTTACCAATTGAGTCCTAACCTTTTATATTTGTGCCAATTTAGTTCATCTCGCCAATTTTAACTAAAAACTGTTGACGTGGCGCAACCCATGGTGAGGGGGACCATTGACGTTGTTGGGCAAGGTCAACCTCGCCCGATCATGGCAAGGCTTGATCTCCCGGCCCTCGCCTCTGGCCGGTTGCCGAGGTCTAGTGAACAACAACTAATTAGAGGAAGAAGGAAGGGGAAAAAAAGAGAGAAAACAAAAATGTATAAAATTTTTAAAAAATAAAATATTATGAAAATGGTCCACGAGGGTTGGTGTCCAGGTCAACCATTTCCTGCCAAAATTGGTAGGATAGACTTAATTATTATAAATGTAAAATATTTATGACTCAATTGTAAAAAAAGAAGGTATAGGATTTTTTTTTAAAAAGAAAATTTAGGATTGAACCGATACAATTGCAATAGATTTATGAATTTTTTGGCAATTCTCCCTCTTGAGAGCTCACAACCAATCAAACAACTTTTCAGCATAATGTAGCTTGACAAGCCAAAAACTTAAGTATTTTGCGCAAACCAGGTTAGGAGCGGTACTTGAATTTTGATTGATGGCGTTGAACACATGTGTGCAAAAGGAATAGCGATTGATCCAATGTACGAACTTCAACCCAAAAGATTAAGCTAATAGGTAGGGGACTCCACATAAGTTGATAGCTTGATTCGTTATCCAAGAGATTATGAGGCGGTTAAAGGCCCTAATTTGGGCCGGCAAAGAGCGGGTCGCGAGACACCGAGGCGTTTTATGTTCAGTCATAGAAAGATTTATATGGGAAAGTTAAATATTTTAACTATGTGGGCAATTTTGTAATTTGTTTGTAGGGTTTGTTTTTTATATTTAAGGCGAAACAGTCCAAAAAAGGGTGTGAGAAAAGGAGACACTTTTCTACGTTATTAGTAAAAATCTATCTCCTTGTGGACGAGGTGGAAATCCTCCTCTAACCACGTAAATTCTTGGTTAATCCATTATTTTCTTGCATCGTTGATAGGATCGAATTTAGATATTCGACGGCTCTACATAAATAAAGAGCATATAAGATTCGTTATCTGGTGACATTGGACAATGTTTCAACAGGTTTGTTGTTTAGAAGGGCTCATGCAGTTAACTAAATCTAAGTGAAAAATTCTTTAACGACTTCCCTACTGTTGCTTAATCTCTGTGGCTGTGATGATTGATGGAGGACTTGAGGGCTGTTTTAAGGGGGAAAAGGGTGTACGACAAGGAGACCCTTTGTCACTGTAACTTTGGGTTTTGGAGAATAATGTTCTGTCCAAGATGTTGGACGATGCTTGTGGAGAAGAGATCACTCTCTTATCACCCTTCTCTGCTATGGATTTAACCTAACACATTTATGCTTTGCCGATGACGTGCTAATATTTTTCAAGGGTGATGTTGCTTCTCTGCGGGGTCCTCTTCAGGTTTTATTTGGGATATATGGTATGTTTGGATTGAAGTTAAATCGTGCCATGACTGAGATACTTTTGGGAAAATTGTTCTAAAAGTACTAAACCTAATTGTTTGCCAAAATTGGCAAAATGGTCGGCATCCACGCATCTATTAGCTTTATCGGCAAAATGTGAAAAGGTTTAGGGACTCAATTGACAAACTAAAAAATTTTAGGACTAAATTGGCAAGACTGCAATAGGTTTAGGACATTTTGGATAATTTTCCCGGTACTTTTTGCAGGATGGGACAATGATTTTGTGCAGCAAGCTCTTGAAATATGTGGCTTTAAGGAGGGCTCTCTACCAGTTAGATAACTAAGGCTTCCGTTAATAGCGGGAAGATTATCTGCTCATGATTGTAACCTCCTAACATACGAGATTGTTGGCAGGCTGCCGAGTTGGACATTTAACAAGTTATCTTAAGCAGGGAGATTACAATTGCTTTCTTCAATTACACAGAGCTATCTACTTTATGAAGTCTTTCAAGGTTTCATTCTACCTTAGAAAGTGGGAAAGTTCATTGTGCAAAGAAGTGCTGGCTTTCTTTCCATGTTGTATGCAGACCTAAAGAAGAAGGAGATTCCATACGTGGAACCAAGCATGCATCATTAGATATACTTAGCATCTTCTTACTCACTCTGGCTCTAGTGGAGCTTAAAAGTTTCTTTACATCTTTCTAATATGATGTTGGCGACGGACGGCACACTTTTCCCGTGGCATGACCCGTCACATCTTTTTGTGGCCTTATCTCGTGTGCCTTCATGTGGCATGATTCGCGACCCCCTTTAGTCCATCGTGAGAGATGTTATTTTCTTCTCTCTTTTTTTTTTTGGTTGAAGAGAGATGTTACTTTCATAGGTGCTATCTGTACATATTAGGAAGAAACTGGTTACTATACTTTAAGAACATCATGCACTGGATGGTGTCTTGAACTTGTAGTAAGATTTGGTCCACCTGCCCTCTTTTTGCAAATAAATTGTTCACTTAGAGAGAGAGACAGAGAGAGACAGAGAGAGGCCATAATGATTTTATGCCAAAGTATTGCCCCATCTTCAAGCCAAGGGGACATGAGCCATGATGCACAGTGGTCATGGACAGCATGATTTCCATTCAAGGAACATGAGTGCTGAACCAAACAGGATATCCTTCTCTTTCTTTAAAAAAACCCAAACCACGAGTGAAAGAGGCGGTAGTTGCATGGTTCATGCCCACTTCTTGTGGGACATGTATTGTTGATTTCCACGGAAAAAAGGAAGACATGGAGCCTCGTCTTGCCTCATGTTCTTTCCTTTCCCTGTTGTTGATTTTCACGAATGGGTGCAAAATAAGCAAAGTTTATGTCCTCAAGTTTATGAGCTAAGCCTTTCTTTATGTCTAGTTGCTGCAATCAATAGGTAGAGAGAGCTCTCTATAGATGACTATGATTATCATATGAATTAATTTGCTCCATCAGATGGAAAACTTGCACGAAAGACCTCAGTCGTGAATCTTGATATTCTTGTATAATTGTACTTATAAATGGCTTGGCATGTCTAAAAATAATCCTTATTACGTGAAAAAAAGTGCATTGATCGTCATTTTTTGTATGCATTGATATCATGCAAATCTCATGCGAATCTCGTTATGCCTGACTATCCATATGCATCAGACTCGCATGAAACGGGGTGGGCTCTCGAAGATAATCAACTCCCCCTCTCTTTCTCTCTCTGTGCTATAAGACTAGTCTAAGAAGTCAAGCAAGACTGGTCAAAGCTCAGTTTGTTTTGGACTAATGAAATCTGCAAGCCCCCTGACTTTACTGCCTCCTTTTTCCATGCAGAAAGAAAGCTTTTTGTCTCTTTAATGATCACACGTAAGAGCAGGTGGCCGTATAAAGTGTTCCTGCATAAACTGGAACGTGTATATTATCAACCCTAACGCTATGATTCGCCAAGCTTTATGTCCCCCTTTTGATGTCGTCCATTACAATTATTCCGACCAAAAAAAAAAAAAACAAGGCTTTGAGTTTTGACCGAGATGGGTACTTCGAGTGAATTCATTCTGATTTTTCAATTTGTTCGTTTCATGAAAAATAAGTAATTTAAAAATTATTTTTTTTAAAGAAAGATGGTTTGTCTCACTTATAAAAATGAATGGATGCAAAATATCGCCCATGGCAATGTTAAACTTGCACGAGTTACGTAGGAATCGCTACACTTAGAAATAGATTAGACTTGCGTGTTCATTAACAATAGTATAGAAGTATTTGCTAAAAAGAACAATGGTATAAAAGTAAATTAGGAACTAAAGCTACATTTTTTTTGCAAAAAATGAATGATCTAGATAAATTTCTTAAACACAATCGCTTATATCGCTTTGAAAATAATTACCGGAACGATACATTGGTAGACCATTTCCTACATAACTTGTGCAAGATTAACCTATTTCTAAGTGTAATGACTCGGTTCGAAGAGGGCAATTGCCGGAGCAAGAGGGCCTGAACAAGGAGTGGCTCATAGTAGGCTTTTTAGGATGGTGAAGACAGAAGAATGACGAATTACCGAAATTGAGTGGGGTGAAAGCATTCTAAGGTTAATATATGTAAATCTAGAACCAACTCATGAGAGGCACCTTGTGACATAATATTGATCGAGCTAGAGCACTACTAAGATGGATGACCTGTTGAGAAAGTACATATCGATATGCTAATGGACAAAATTGTGAGCCTCAAAATGGGACCAGTGACCGACAATATTTCGAGTACAATAACTAACTCATATTGTTTGTTTACGAGGGCTTATATGGTCTTATGTGCATGCGGTCTCCCTCCATTTATTAGTTTAGACTTTTGAGATGACCTTGGCATCAGGTCACTTTCTATCTTACTGTAATTTCACACATGCGAATCCCCGTTGGTCAATTTACATGTGTCATTCCTAATCCAATTTAGATTACAAGATCTGCTGGCCTTCGGAGATTTTTTGGATTTTGCCAAGAGCATGTGCTTCTCCACCTAGAAAGGGTAAAAAGGAAAAGCACGTTAATTACATGACTTGGACTATTCTAAGGGGTGAATGACAGCCATTTATTTCATTTTTGAATAAATTTCGACTCGAAATAGTTTTTTCTATTTACGTTTACGGATGAATTTTTTAGCAAAAAAATATGTTTGATAAGGACATAAAATTTCTAATTCTTGAACGAAGTTCGTTTGACAACTGAAAATTTCTACTTCTAAAATTATTATTATTTAATATTTAAAAATAAAAAATTATTATTTATTTTTTACCCTAGCGACTTTGGTGGTTGCGGCGACCAACGGTGGTAGGCGACGGCGATGGTGGTCGGCGGCGATGGTCGAGATAGAGTTATGGGTGGCAGTTGTGGAGGGCTGCAGTGGGATGCGGTGGGTCCTTCACCTAATGAGGGGAGGGCGACGACGGGTGGCGGCTCATCAGTGTCAGCGAACAGTGTGATTACAAAGTCAGCAGTGGTTAGCTGCAAGGGGGCCAAATGGCGGCGGCCGGGCGGTGGTCACGATGGTGGGCGAGCGATGGGTTGGGGGGCGGGGTGGTGGGAACCGAAGGTAGTGGTTGGTGGCGACGAATGTCGGCAATGGACGATGGTTAGCGGGCCGCATCGGGGTCAGCGGCGACCAACGATGGATGAGGTGGCTGGCGGAGGTCGGCAATGGGGGACGAGTTGGCGGAGGTTGGCGGCGGTGGTGGTTGGTGATGGTTGGCGACATGTAGTGGTTGGCGGCGGGGGAGGAGGTACTCGGCTATAGGGGGCAGCGGCTAGCGGTGAGGCGGGCGGTGGTTGGCGACGGTGGCTGGCGGTGAGGTGGGGGTTGACGCCTAGAAGCAATGGGCGATGGTCGGCGGAGGTAGGTACTTGAGAAAAAATGAGGGGTTATTATTTCGATTTCTATTTTTTCAAGAAACTACAATTTTTTGTTTCGATTTTCCTTCCAAATCTATTTACGGAACAAATTTTTGCTATAGAAATAGAAAAATAGAATTACGTTATCAAACGAGTTTACGTTCTAGAAATAGATTTGGAACGAAAAATAGAGAAGTAAAATGGTTGTCATGCACCCCTTTAAGTCGACCAACAAAATTTTGGGCATTTGACAACTTGACCACTGATTTATCACTCTTTTTCTATTGCATGTGGCATTAGAAGTTAGAGCACTGTCTCCCATTGGGATTCTTGCTTCCTTCCATAGCAATTCATCACGTTCTATTCGAACTCGTTTGATTTACAAAGTCGCTTTGATTATCTTTATGGCAACTCGCCAAATCTATTTGTTGACTCGATTTTCGATGGCCGTCCAATGTGACTCTACAAATCGATGAGATGAGTAGACTTCACTTTGGAGAGGCCATCGATCCCGAGAAAGTTTCTTTCGAAGCATCTAGAAGAAATGGGTCGACCATAGGCCTAACCATCATTTAGGAGAGGTTAGACGACACATTTGGATCTAATGGATGGGCATGAAACCGGGGTCCAATTAAAAAGTTTCAAGACTGGACCGAAATAAAGACCGAGTCGACCACGAGGCCCTAAACTCTTTTCAAGGAATGGGCCGGGCAAGGTTCGCCCCTGTTGGCCACTAGCAAGGGCGACCTCATTGGTGTTGGGTGAGGTTGGCCTCGCTCGGCCATGGCGAGGCCAGATTCCCCCGAATCTGGCCTGGGCGAGGTAACACAAAGGAGCAAAAAGAGATTAATCATGGAAGGAGAGAAAATTATTATTTAGTGTAACTTTAGAGATTCAAAAATAACTTTAAGTTACCTTTAATGGAAGGCGCACTTGGATGAGAGTAATGACCGGTCGCCATCACCACAGCATCAAAGACCTCCGCCACCATTTTCTAATAAATTTTTAATTTTTTTACCTTTCTATAACATTTTTGGTTTATTTTCTTTTTTATTATCCTTACTATTTTTTTATGAGGGGTCGGCAATAGCCACAGGCCAACCCTCGCGCGGGTCAGGGTGAGGGCCCCAAAGCCCTCACCCAGTCTAGGCATCGAGGCCTTGTGCGGCCCTCACCTAGCCCAAGTTTGGCGAGGGCATTGTGGCCCTTGCTAAGCTTTCACCACCTACGATGAGGGCGGGCGACCCTCGCCGGTGTCCGGGTGAGGATCGGCCTACGATTCTTAGAAAAAAAACATAAAAAATAAAAAAAATATTAGAAAGCTATTAAAAATGTCTATGCCAAAGATCGGTTGTACTATGTAGGCAGCTGGCATCAACGTCGGCGATTTTTAGCCAAAATTGGTTGGATGGACTTAATTTGTATAAATGCAAAAAAATTTAGGATTATATTGGTTCAATTAAAAGATTTAAGATTGAATTGGCATCAATGCAATAGATTTATGACTTTTTTGATAATTATCTCAAGAAAATTGAATCATTCTTGATCTTGTACGGTATGTTTATATTTCATTATCACAATGAGGTAAAGTTCACTTTAACTTTATATTTTAGATTAATACCATAAAAAATCCCAAATTAATACTCTTTTGACTAATTTATTCTAAATAAATTTTTATGTCACCAAAAACCCTAAAATAGTATATCTTTAACAAATTTAACATAAGCTATTTTTGGGTCACAAAAACCCTAAACTAGTGTGCTCGTAACATATTTACCCTCGTTAGCTTTGATCAAATTTTATTGTGAAATGAGTCTATATTGCACATGACAATAACTCAATTGACATGGCAAGCCTACGTAGAAATCCATATCAATTTGGGTGAGTCGGTTATAGGCGTATCAATTTGAGATTTTTAGTGACCCAAAAATAATTTTGAAGCAAATTTGGCACATGAGTATTAATTTGTGTGTTGTTTCATGATATTAATCCTTTTTCCGTAAAATATCTCAACTCCCACAATCACAAGTCGATGCGTTAGTGAACTCTCAGTGTGATCTCTCTGTCAAATTATAAAGAAATCACATGTCAAGCTGGCACGACTTAAATTATTTAAAATCGATATTTTTATCTTTTTCCAAATGAATTATCATACACTTGTATCCCATGTGCTATATAAAAGTCCATTAATTACTTTGAACAAGTATTGAGATCTGAAAGGACAAGTAGAGGTTCGTTTGGAGCACAGTCAAGTCAATCAGATTGTTTCTTGGGTTGATCATCGAGTGATTCATCAGAATCTTCTCTGTACTAAATAAACTAATTTCTAATACTTGCTTGTGTACGATGCTTGATTTCTTGCTTTGTGAATCATATGATATGATTCCAACAAAAAAAAAATCAACTAGTATTTTTCTGCATAATATACCATAAGGTTGTAGTTCTTTAAAATGGCTTATTTAGTCTGGCAAATTTCAAGAAAGCCTTCTGAAATATATATACTGATCTTTTATAAATTGTCAAAAAAACATTAACACATTGTCAAATACCAATTCGGTCATAAACCTTTCAATTGTACAATTTAGATGTTTGGCAATATAGTCATTTAGCAAATTTTGATTAGAAACATGACGTCGGCAAAAGCTGTCCTACATGGATTTTTCTTTTGGTTTGAATCCTATTTGGATTGGTTGGCACGATACGGACACTTTTTACATTTAAAAAAAATCGGGTTATGAAATTTTGAATTTTTCTTTTTTCTTTTCTCTCTTATTTTCCTTATTCCTCTGCAGGGGACACATCTTTGATAACTTAATCAAAATAACATGCGGGTAATGTCTATACTTGTTGTCCAAAATTATGATAGGAAGGAGTAACCTCCAATTAGGTTGGTAGGATACATGCATGGTCCTAATATCGAAGGGATAAGAAAGTTGCAAATGGCGGTATACATTTCATGCGTGACGAACTTATGATTAATATGAGATGGAGTATGGTTCATTAGAATTAACGTTTAGACTATGATCGAACGGAAATTTCATTTTGCAAAATTAAATGATCCGAGAAATATTTTTGTACAAAAATGACTTATATCGCTTATAACAATGCATCAACGCAAAATACTGTCCATGACAATATTTAAACATAAATTATTATAGAAGATGAAGAAATTTTTCATTAACTAGTTATTTCAAGCTATTCAAGCGATCGTTCTTAGGAAATTATTTTTCAAATCATTCATTTTCTTATAAACAAACGGAGTTTTAGTTTCTAATTTACTTTCATACTATTGTCAATGAACCCGCAATAACATGGATCGACCGATTCTCTTGTAACTCTAAGCAAGTTTAACTTATATGTATATCCATATTAGACCCTATAGGCTAATATATAAAGAGATATCTTTCAAATTATTAATCATTACTCATGCATGGATGTTGGCTTGCATTAGCATGCCCTTCTAATTGCCCTTGAGCAACCAAAATGTTTCCATAGTATTACGGATTTGCCTCAAATAATTCAATTTCTAAGTGTAATGATTTAGTCCCAAGGGGGGGGCTCATCGCTGAGGCGAGAGAGTCCTGGCAAAGAGTGCCTCAAGTAGGCTTTTAGGACAACAAATATGGCATGAATGATCTGAATTGCGATTGAGCGGGGATAAATTGTTCTTGGACTATATATACAAAACTGGAATCAACTCATGAGAGATGCCTTTTAACATAACGATGCTCGGGCAGAGCATTGCCAGGATGGGTGATTTTGCTGAGAAAGTGCCTACCTATACTCGAGAGGACAAAACCGTGAGGTTTGGAATGGGACGAGCGAAAACGAATAATATTTCGAGTGAGGTAATCCAAGAATGTCACGATATCTAATTCATATCGTTTTGTTTACGTGATTTATATGCTATTATATGCATGCATTTTTCCTCTACCCATTAATTTAAAGTTTTGAGATTGAATTTTCTAACATAATATCGAAATCTAAATCCATATATGCGGACCTCATTGGTCAAATTACGGGGTCTCCTGGCCTTCGGAGAGTTTTTGGGTTTTGCCAATGGCCATGTGCTTCTCCACCTAGCAAGGGCAAAAACGGGGTTAGCTATTTGAATTGAACGTAACGTTGATTCCAATGCCAACGCAATTAATTGCATGTGGCATTTGGAGTTAAAGCACCTTCTCTCACGGGGATTCTCGCTTCCTCTCATAGCAATTCATCATTGCTTTTTCACACGTGTTTGATTTACGAAGTCCACATCCATTATTTTTTTTTGCAACTCGCGAAAAAGTTTCCTTGTCTTGATTTTCGATCCCGCCCAATCTGAGTTCGTAGATCGATGAAATGAGTGAGCTTCATAGGAGAGGTCAACGATCTCAAGAACGTTCCTTTCGGAGTATCGAGAGGAAATGTTAAAGATAATTATAATTTATCCAGGATAATTTCCTATATTAGAGATATTTGACAATTATGTTTATTCTAAGCATCTCTCAAGATCGTGTGTATATCTCCCTTTGATTATGCATATCTTGATTGATATATACTACCTTTGATGATATTGGTCTGATGCAATTTTCGACACATTGAATTATAGAGAAATTTTCGCAATTCTCTTATTTGCATTATTCTTAAGTGGGTTGACCACCGGCCTAACCATCTTTTAGGAACGATTAGACGACATGGATAGGCATGAAACTTGGGTCCAATTAAGAAGTTTCAGGATCGGACCGAAACAAAGCCATCTACATTTTGGTTCGTCGCCACAAATGAAAATTTGGGTCGTTAGGGAATCCCATAACAACCCCTTTCAAGGAATAGGCATTAGCTAAATTCAATTCGGAGAAAGATATGGTCCATGGATTTAGGGTGTCGGGATTTAGAGTTACTTTTGAAGTGGGCGAGTTCGAACTAGCCATCGCCTTCTTCGGACCTCGCTGGTTCGGGCATGATCAACTATTAAGGAACATTTCAATGACTCATGGACAAAAGGATGTATTTAGGCTCGAGATCGACTTCGGCCCGACGATCCAACCCTCTCTTTTTGGCGGCCCAAATAGGCCCGGGCTCATTCATTAATCAAGTCTTGCTAGAAAAATATGGCTACTTCTGAAGATGAATCGCGATGTGCTCTCTCTCTCTCTATCTCTAAATGAGCCTTAAATCCATGGTCACTGGCTCACTGCTCTCTCTCTCTCTCTCTCTAGATGAGCCTTGAATCCATGGGCAGTCGGTCACTACTTAGTGTCAATGCCATACCAAAATCCACACAAAGCCTATAGGCTCAAGCCCAGTCTAAACTTCTCAAAAATGAAGGAAACGTGGGCCAGCCAATTCCAAGCCCATCAAAATCAGCTCTCGATCATTGATGCATCTTTATCAAATAATAACTATTTGAAAAAAGTCATTTTGACTTTTAAAGAAGTCACGAAAGAGTTACAATGATCACTTTGCAGAAACGACCCTAAACAAGATGAGACATTTTCAAGTAGAGCAGTAAGTCAATGGCGTACATATTCTTGAAACATAGTTGTGAATATCGGTCGGGCATGGAGGCCGAGTGATCACGATATAATGAATCGAAAAATATCGTAAATTCTAATTTAGTTCATTTACTTCGCCATAGGTCGCGTATATGGTCATGCCTTACACGTGAGCAATTTATATTGTTATGTTATATAAAACAAAAAAAGATCACCTACTTTTGAGAGACTCCAATTTTTTCTCTTCCCTAAATATTTGCGATCGTATAGTTTACGAATGACGCCCTTGAAGTTAACGATTTGATGACCAAAAAAAAAAAATTAACGATTCTATTTTATCTCTTACATATTTATGTGTTAAAGTTTGCATCTTTTCTATCTACCTCCGGTCTAGTCCCAAAATTTGGCCCAAACTTTCTTTTGTCTAAAAAAAGAATCACCAGGTTGAACTCTAGTCCCAAATCTACTCCCGATAACCTTCTGTCCAAAAATTATCATTAGTCATTTCTAATTTTCATAACAACGAAAAAATTTCATATTAGAAATGATTTTCAACGTTACCATGGATTTGTTAGCAACGTAAAATTGCCACATCAAACAACTAATGATGATTTTTGGACGGATAATTAACGGGGCACATTAGGAACTAGAGTTAAAGTTAATGAATTTTTCTAGGCAAAACGACATCATAAATGCCAAAATTTGTGTACAGCGCTCATTTTAGTGCCAATTCTTTTTCGGATCACTTAAATGTCAATTTTTTAAAAAATAATTATTTTCATATCAAAGAAAATTTTCATCTTAGAAATGATTTTCAACATCACCGTGGATTTGTTAGCAATGTAAAATTGTCACGTCAAACAACTAATGATGATTTTTGGACGAATGATTAACATGGCATATTAGGAACTGAGGAGTTGAGTGAATGATTTTTTCTAGGCAAAATTATTCTTTTTTTATGACCGAGACAAGTTAAAATTGTGTAGCGCCGGCTACATTAACAACGCAATCACTTAAGATAATAATTTTTCGAATCACTTAAACGCCAATTTTTTGAAAAATAATTATTTTCATATCAAAGAATAATTTAATCTTAGAAATGATTTTCAATGTCTAAAATTGCCACGTCAAACAACTAATGATGATTTTTAGACGGATGATTAAAATGGTAGATTAGGAACTACGAGATAAGCTTAATGATTTTTTCTAGGCAAAATGACATAAAAAATGCCAAAAGTTGGGTACAACGCTCACTTTAGTTCTATTTTTTTTCGGATCACATAAATGTCAATTTTTTGAAAAACGATTATTTGCATATAAAAAAAATTCATCTTAGAAATGATTTTCAACATCACCCTGGATTTTTTAGCAACGTAAAATTGCCACGTCAAACAACTAATGACGATTTTTGGATGGATGATTAGGGGGCACATTTGGAACTAGAGTTAAAGTTATTGATTTTTTCTACATAAAACAACACTAGAAACATCAAAATCTATGTATGGCCCTCACTTTAGAACTTTTTTTTTGTTTTTGGCTGAATCACTTAAGTGTCAATTTTTTGAAAAATGATTATTTGAGTGCCAACTCCGGTATGCTTGGCCGGAAATCCTATGTGGCATTCTTTTATTAGTAATTTAAGCATACGTGGCTCGCCAATGAATCTAGTTAGCAATAAGCTAAAATTTAAAAGATATTTAAAAAAAAATAAAAGATTGAAAATAAGCTAAAAAATTTTCCAAAAAGTAAAAAAAAAAAAGGAAATGACAGGAGTTGCAGTGGCGAGGGCAACCCTCGCTGCTGCAAGCCCTACTTCTTTTTATCTTTTTAAAGTATTTTTAGTATTTTAGCTTATTTTTAAATTAAATTTGATTTGTTTAAACAAAAAATTAGCTTATTTTTAAGTTTAGAAGTCCATGTGGACTGAAGTTTTTTAAAAATTTACCATGTGGACTGAATTTCTTAAAAGAATTGCCAAGTGGACATATTTATTAAGAAAATTGCCACATAGTATGAAGAATTTAATAATAAATGACACGTAATTAATCTAGCGGAATTTCTTCGATTTAGCTCTTGAGTGATATTTTTTCTAATTTAGTACTTAAGTGAGCCGGCGAAAAATTTTAGCACTAAAGTGAACGTTGTACACAAATTTTGATACTTCTAATGTTCATTCGCCATTTTTTCTGCTCTTGTTATTTCCATCCCCTTATTATCTCCTAACACCCCCTATCACACTAGTTTAACTACCATATCCCTCACCACTCCACTCTTGATTTAAGTTTATTTCTTACCCTTTTTTTTCTTCGTTTTCTTTTGTTTCAATTGACCAAAAGACAAAATTCCCCACGTCCCTGTCAAGGAAATTTTTTTCACCCCAGTGGATTCTCCCACTGCCATTACATTTCAAACAACTTCTATCCAAAATTACCCCTTATTCTCCATTGTTTTAATCTGAGCAAGCACCAATCATATATCAGAATAAAGAAAGTTTGGTTTTATCTACAAATTTTTTAATTTATTTTCATATATTATCCTCATGATGATGAATTTTTTACTTCGATTGTCAAGACAAATTTGCGAGAATTTACTCAAATATTGAATATTGTGGCCAATAAATGCATTATACACGATTAACTCAACTTTCATTGTATTGTTTTGGGTCTAATACCCAAAAAAACTCCAACTTTAGCATTTGTGAAAATTATATGCGAAACTTTTTTTGTCTCATAAAAAATCATTTAATTTTACTTTTGTCACAATTTTACCGGTCTAATACCTAAAAAAAGCCATCAACTTTAGCATCCGTCCCAATTATATCCAAAAAAATTTGTCTCATAAAAAATCATTTACTTTTACTTTTATCTCAATTCTACCAACGTTAGCCTTCCGTCCATAATCACCATTAGTTAATCCTACGTGACTCGAGTTTTCTCGCCGAACTTACTAATAAATCTTCGAAATTTAGAAACAAGAGGTTTCAAGGACGACAAGATTTTAAATCGTTAGTCCAAATATCTTCATGTCTAGCCATTTTTGAGTCAGCTGAGTACCGAAAAAAATACGAAACGTTCCGTCTTGAGTGATTCTATATCTCCAGGCAATATGTAGCGAAGCAACCCACGTAAGAGAAGTTCGGGGAGTTTTTTCATGTTAACTTCACCGAAGTGTAATTCATTAACAAAGATGAAAATGCCATATAGGATTAATTAATGGTGATTATGAACGAAGGCTAACGATGGTAGAATTAAAACAAAAATAGTAGTTGGATTTTTCTTATGAGATAAAAAAGAGTTTTGGATATAATTGAGACATATGCTAAAGTTGAGGATTTTTTTTGGTACTAGGCCGATATAATTGAGACAAAAAAAAAGTTTTTGGTAGAATTGGGACAAATGTAAAAGTTGGAGGTTTTTTATGAGACAAAAAAAAGTTTTGAATAAAATCGTCACAAATACTAAAGTTGGAGTTTTTTTGGGTATTGGGCCTATTGTTTTGTGTAGTGTAGTCACTATAGAAGACAATATTGAAGAGGACCCAAATTGATTGAATGTATCTAGTGATAGTGAAACTGTGAGTGGAGAACAATAATCAATCATGTCAACAAGTTTATTTAAAACTTTACCATGTAATTTCTAACGAGGGATGATATTTTGAGTTGTGTGCAGAAGTATCTTCTTGCTCAAGATTAGGTTATCTCTATAAAAAGGTCAAAGAGAGGCAAATATGTTCTTCTTGATTGCGATAGGGGAGGTAAAATTCGTGATCCACATAATGTTTCTATTGCATGTCAGAGAAAAAAGACTGGATCTCATATGATTGACTGTCCTTTTGAAGCTTGTTGCTATAAAAATAAGAACGAATCATGGTCACTCAAAATATTGAATACATCAAACAATCATGACCCTTTGAGTGATATGTCCCGACACCCTACTTGTCTTCAATTTTCTGAAATTGAAGTTTCACATGTGAAAGAGATGTCCAAAGTCAGTGTACCTCCTCGCCAAATTCTTTCTTCCTTAAGACGAAGTAATCCCAAAGTTGAAGCTATTGCTAAAGCTGTTGACAACATGAAACTGAAATTCCATTATGAATAACTGAATGGGTGTACTATGTCCAAACATTATTAGAGGAGTTTTGTACCGGTGGCCATTAGTTTGGAAGAGTGGACATATGTTTGATCTAAGCCGAATTACTATAAATTTGCATGCATATATCCCTATATCTCTACATGTGGCTTTAATTGTTTGGTAGAAGCACCGAAGACATATTAGCAGCATATTTTTGTATTTATCAATTTGTTCCTGCATGAATCAACTTGATTCTGTTTAATTTCACGAAAAAATTTCAGGTTGCATCCTGTACTCTATTCACCCCTCTAGGTTATATCAATAGCCATAACAAATTCATCTTGAAAGAAGTATTCTAAGGTTGGAGCTTCTCACACTATGACATTGGAAATTATTCCTTCATATATATTTGTTTTCAGTAGATAATGACTCTCTTATTTATGTAAAATAATTTTTTCAAATTGGAAACTTTTATTATGTGATTTAGGTATAAAAAAAAATTCCAAGAGAGTGGCCTTTCCCGAGGAGCCAAGCAGCTGAACAGAAATATCTTTTATTAAGTTGCACATGCAACTTGTTATTATTTGTGTACATTTTATTTTGAAGATAATTTTCTTTTCATTTAAGGTTCTATGAAAATTCTGATGCTTCTACAATTGACAAAAAATATGTATTTGCAAATGATTCGACTGGGGTTCTCTTTATAATGCAATTACAATTGCCATAATTTCTTGTCTATAGCTAATTATACACGTAATCAAGGCAAAGATAGTGTTCTATGTAATAATGTTTCGGGAGCATTTTGTTTTTGCATTTTGCATGATTCTTATGGATGTTTAGGATTTTTTTATGTGCTTTACTTTTTCACATGTTTAACTTTCTTTTGAAAGTATCTTTTAGAACATTATGCAATCATAGTATGAATAATATATGGAAATTGGACTAATAGGTTCCCAGAACATATTGAAAGTTGAGAAGTCAAAATATACGGACTAAAACGTAATAACACATTAGAGTTATGATTAAATGAAGTGTGTACAAAAACTAGTAGATGGTTCTTTTCACTCTAAATTATGCTTATATTATATTTTCAAATAATAGTTTCCTAGCAAAAAAAGAGAAATATAGACTTATTAACACAATAATTTGTTAGCTATGTACCAAATAAACTATTTTTTTGGGAAAGATGAATGCAAATTTTGTTCCAAATTAAAAAAGAAAAAAAAAAAATCAAAAGAGAAAGGAAACAAGGTAAGAAATAATCTTAATTAAGAGTGAGCTCCACATTTTACCTTAACAACTGTAATTTGAAAGGGGCATGTGTAGTTTCTTCCCTAATAATATCGAAACAAAAGAAAAAAGAAAGGAAGAAGAATGTTAAATTACGAGTAGGAGCCACATGTAGTCAAATCAATATGATACGGGGTATTAGTGGGCTAACAAGGGGTGAAAATAGCATGAGCCATTTTTTACTCCAAAAAAAAAAAAAGTACAGTGTAGATTTGGAAAGATACCTAAAGTTGATGAGTTTTTTTATAAAAAAATTCGGGACAGAGTGGGATTGGACTTGAATTGAGGTTTCTTTCGGGAATTAGGCCTGATTTATTTTAGAGAACATTCCGAATAAAGGCCTAAAGTGCATTGATTTTTCTCAAATAAGAGCTTGAAGTAGATACTTATTTCAAATAAAGACTTGGAGCGGAGTGACCTCATTTTTTTCAAGTAAGGGTTGGAATGAATTTTATTTCAAATTAGTGCCTGAAATGAATCTCATTTTAAATAAAAGCTTAAAGTGACCATTTAGTCTCAAACAAGGGTCTGGTCTTTCGACTAGTAAGGACATTTTCGTCCTTTACTTTATTAAAATTTCCCCTTTTTCCCTTTTTTTAATTTTTTCTTCCTTTTTTGGTTGTGGCCGATCTTGGGCGATGCTCAATTTGGTGAGGGTCACCCTCTCCTGGGCGAGGCCGCCCTCAAAGCACCTGGCGAGGGTTTCTCGTCCAAGAGCTGCCAAAGAGGGCCTTGGCGAAGCGACCCTCACTAGCACCCAGTGAGGGTTGCTTGGCCCTTGCAGGCTGCAACAAATAAAAAAAGAAATGAGAAAAATAAAAAAAATAAATTAAAATTATTTTTGAAAGAAAATATTATTGATCGGTTGGAATATTTAGTCAGCTAGTGAGGAATGTCCTTATTTAAAATTGTCATGGTCATTGAAGCCCCTTGTTTTTTTTTCTTTTTTCTAAATAAGGGCAGCTCTTATTTGGAATTGTCCCCCATCTTTTTCGAATTAGCTAGAATTCTTTGCCTTCTTTGTCGTCGTTCCTTTTGGAATTTTTCACGCACAGGATACGTGTGCACGTTTACCGGACTTCGAAAAGTCAACGGTGATTTGGCAGAGACTGTCCCTCAGGAGAACGGCCCTCTGTCTCTCTCTCTAAAATAAAGCAAGGACTGAACTGTACAAAATCAAATGCCCGTGCGGGGTCATCTATTCCCACGCTTCTGCAACTACCGTGGAATCATAGAATGTTCTCTCTCTGTCTCCCCACCCTTTTTCAACGAAAGTATGGCGACGAGTCCCCATCTTTTTCTGGGGTGCCATTATTAACGAACGCGCATTCTCACCAAGCCCCAACCACCCTCCTTACCTAAACAAGAACGGCCTCTCATCTGCCCCACCGCCACCCCCCCGAAAGCCTCAAAGATTCCTCCTTTCTTCTCTTTTCTTGCTACTCTGCCTCGTCTCTGAATCTTCGCGCCGCGCCTGAGGTACCCTTCTCAGCATTCAATCTGGGTTAGATTAGATTGATGATGATTGTCTTTTCTTGTTTGGAATACGATTCTGGGGTTGAACTTTCGACCCTCTTTAGCCGTTTCTTGATCTTCGTCTCTGATATGCGGATTGATCTCGTTGTTGGTAGGCGAGGATGTTGTTCTTTCTTGGTTGCACGTAGTTAGCTTTGGCCTGAGAAAGTTGCTGGTTTTCGACTTGTGATTGTATTGGCTAAAGTTCTTTGCCTTCTTTCTCGTCGTCTGAAGAATCCTATGAGATTAGTGCTGCTTCTCGTGTGTGGAATTTCATTCGATGATCATGGTATGACTGAATCGTGAGGAAATTACTGTTTTTGTGATTTGTACTCTGTTCTCCGGGCTGGAGAAAAGCGTTGAACTCGAAAGATGATGTTCTTTATGATCAAATCTCGTTGGATTGTATTCTATGATGAGTCTCTAGTTCTGCTGGGTTTGTGGGAAAATGGTTAATGACTTTGGATTTAGGGATTCTTTGTTCCTTTTCTTTTATTCTATTATGGCTGTTGCCAGCTTTGAAGCTTGTGCTCGAGATCTTATTTGTGCTTACTGTCCCCAGTGAGGTGGGACAATAACCTCAATTGAGGGCAATATATTTGTGTTTACTGCCTGAAATCTGATGTATTTCTTGGAAACACATTCCAACTAAGGGCAATATAGGAGGATGGAGCTGCTTCGCTATTATCTCTCTGAAAGATTGAAAGAGATGTAGGTCTCTAGCAAGTGATCCTTGAAATAGATCCTTCTGAAAGATTGAAAGAGACCCCACATTTCTAGAGAATAAGTGGTAGGCTTCATTTGAGTCCTCTTTTCCTTTCTCCCCTGCCATCTTTCTGTTGCCTTTAGGCTATGGAAGGTGAAGATATTTCAACTGTAGCATGTCTTTTTTTTTTTTTAACATCGTGTCCGCCAGTAGTATTATGTTTGGTTGTGTACTTGTGTTTGGGATTCATTTCTATGGCACTTTGACAACTCTAATTTGGAACTTATAGGCAGCCATTGTCGTTCACAAATCTGTCTGAACTATCTTGAACTTGAACTTTATCATACTCTAGCAAATGACCTTTACTTACTGCATTTTCCATTTCCTTGTGCACTGATTTTACTATCATCCACTGTTTGCGGCCTTTTTTACTACAGATTGGCTGTTGGATATACTGTTCTTCTGAGAATGGACGGGGAAACGCATGATGAGGTAATGATCCCGCAGAAAGTTGAATCTCTACATGGTCAGCTGAGAAGAAACTCCACTGGAATAATGGCTGCCCCAAATCTTCAACCACCGATTCTTTCGCGTTATCTAAGAGCCTCGATGGGATCCTGCCACGATTTGTGCAAATACGGGAGGAAACATAATTCTGAGGCAACGGCTAATTTCCTGAGGTCAAGGAGAAAAGCTGCCATTTCTAGGGATCACCATAACCAGGATAAGACCAGTGCTCTGGAGGGGAATGAGAAATCTTTCGTCAATGTTGACCAATCCCCTAAGTCCGTCATTGTGAAGACAGATGATTCCTGGTCAACTCAATGCAGAGATGTCGCTGTGAAGAAGGCTGCCATTTCTGGGGATGGCTATGACCAGGATAAGAGTAGTGCTTTGTTGGAGGGGAATGAGAAATCATTAGTCAATGTTGACGAATCTCCTAAGTCCATCATTGTGAAGACAGATGATCCCTTGTCAAGTCAAGACAGAGATGTCGTTGTCAACAAGGCTGCCAATTCTAGGGATTGGTATGACAAGGATAAGACCAGTGCTTCGTTGGAGGGAAAGGAGAAATCATTAGTCGATGTTGACGAATATTCTGAGTCCGTCATTGTGAAGACAGATGATTCTTTATCTACTCCAGACAGAGATGTCTTCTTTCAACAGCCAGAGGATCGAGATGTCACTGGAGATTTTGCTGCCGACTTGAAGGAAAACTCTGTCCGTCCAAGTCCATCTGCTCATGCTAAAGAGGGAACAGGTGATAAAGTACACAACCAAACTGGCGGGGCACTTTCAATGGCCGCTGCCAAGAATTCGAGCAGGAGAAAAAGCCAGAAAATCAAAAGCACTAAAGCAACAAGGGTCTCTGTGAATCAGAAGGAAAAGATCTTGCCAAGCACGGCGTCCATTGCCCTCAGAAGTACTAAAGCAACAAGGGTCTCTCCGAATGAGAAGGAAAAGAACTTGCCATGTACGGCATCCATTGCCCCTGAACGTTCTAGCAGAAGAGGCTCAAATAGGGATGTGAGAAACTATATGCACGCCAAATTAGCATCCAGTCAGAAAAACTGCAGTAGCAGTAAACTTGAGCCTAAGCTTTCCAATTGCAAGGATAAATCCGAAAAGGCTTCAGATTTTGCAGTGGCAGATGTTGGAAGTAAAATGGCGGGAACTGCTGAGAATAGCCTCCATACTTTAGATGAGCATCCTAAGGCAGAGAAAGAAAGAAGATTGAATGGAAAGGTTACCCCTCAACTTCCACCATCATCAGGGATGAAAAAATTAAGGCGCTCTGTAAATGCATGTGGTTCGGCCAAATTACCTCCTTTCTCTGATAAGAAAAACACAAGAAGAATCACAAGACATGTTAATCAATCTTTGTCATCTTCATCCTTGCTCTCAACACCATTTCTGCCAGCATCAAAGTCTACCAATGGTGATACTTCATCTGAGCATGAGGCAGCTGAAAAGGGGAATCCAGAGGCCCGTTCAAACACAAATAGGCCCAAGAGGAGGGTCAGCACAGGTAGCTCTGAAGACAAAAATTGCCTGCCTCAAAATCTATCCTTTAGGAAAGGGAAGGTGGTAGAACCTCGACTTGAGAACGTTCCTGCAAGGAAACTCAGGTTTCGACGGCCAAGACTACTTGGTGAGTGCCAACTTGGTAAGGGTGATGCTGGAAGAAAAATCTTTAGGAGAAAAGACATTGATTCTGCGGAGTCTAAGAGCATCAAATCTGAGAAAATTGTCTTGAAGCACCGACAAGTGGAGAAAAGAGAGAATGCCCAAAGTTTGTTTAATAATGTGATTGAAGAAACAGCTAGTAAGCTTGTCGAGACAAGGAAGAGTAAGGTCAAAGCGTTGGTTGGTGCTTTTGAAACTGTGATCTCCCTTCAAGATACCAAACCAAAGGCCACAGTCACTGCCTGTTGAACTGTTCAGGGTTTGTTTAGGTTTTAGTTCTATGGTTTTATTGTACATAGTGGTCTAAAGATAACTTCTGTTGTTCTCGTGGCATGCGAACTATATCTCAAGACTGGCTAATTGAGCCGAGAAAGTATCTGGTGTGAATTCTGTGATTTTGACATCTATTGTTGATCAGGTTGTTGTGTGTATAGAAAGAATGCAACTTGATTGGAGTTTTAACATGATTGTTTTTGCACTCTATATACCTCTTGTTAGTATATTCATGTAACTCTATTGGTCTGTGGTCTGGTTTGCAACGGCGGACATATAATAATGCTCAAGCATTTGCTGACATGATGACCGGGTTCTTGTTTGGGAGGTGCAGAATAATGGATCCACCTTCGGTAATCCTCGTGTGATTTTGACTGTACTGTTGTGCTTGTCACGAGTTATTCGCAGAGCATGATGCTGCTAGTTGGCTTTTTTCTCTGCCTGTAGTGACCGCGCAGCCATCAGAGTGATGACCAATTCAAGGATATTCACTATGTCGAGGTTATTTGTGGGGTGCTGACCTACTTATCTCTGGTTGTTCCAATCTTTCGTGAGTGAGCCTAGAGGAGGAAACTTTATGTCACCATGTTTCTTCCCTAGAAGGCCCGTCTTTCGCGTCTTTTGTGCGCATATTGTCAGGTTTCGTCTGCTAGCTAACAATTTCTAGCTGAGTTTAACCAAGATTTTGGTGTTCAAAAAACTTTATTTGTTCTGCTTCTGATTGAATCCAGGATACTCAAACACCTTACATAATATGGCTGCACCACATATTGATTAGAAGTTGCTTACTTTGCTCGCCACCAGAAACACTACGGCCAGATTAAATATATGTTGATTCTTTCATCTTTCATCTCACTGTTGTTGAATGTCTGCTGAGATCATCTTGTGATTAACATAGTTGATGGCTGTTTGCCATAGAAGAAGCAGCAGTGGTCTCATAGGCACATGATTCATTCTTTTGCAGATTTACTGCATTAGAGTTCAAACTTTATAGAATACAATTGAGACCACCAACCAATACCTGAAGTACTGGCTTATAATCACTCCACAAGTGAATCTTGTTGTGCATATTAACAAGACTTAGAAGCAGAAACATGTGACAGGAGCTTCTCCTGATCTGATCCTCTTTGCCTTCTCCTTAACTTGAGATTCTTCAGTTCTTCTTTTCTCCTCTGCTTGTGCCCTTGCTTCGCGTGCGATCTGATCAATTCTTGCTACCTTGTATTGGTAATGCTTTTGATTTCTTGACCTTCTCTGCTCGAGCTCATTCTGCAATTTGTGATAACATTGTTGTTAGGGCTTCGACATTATCTCCCTTCATTAATTTGAGAATATCACAGCTTGAGATGTCGCCGTACACTTTTCCTTTCAAAAGAACGTTTGGCTCTTGTTTTCTTCTCATTCTCCCATGCAAAAATGCTGGACTTCATATTCTCATGCCTGGAGTTTGAGATGGTTATGAAACTAGCGGAGTGCTGTGTTTGCTGAGCAGCTGGAAGTTTTACGTTTTCGCGGAGGGTCGAAAAAGCTTACCTCTTTCTGATCATTTCAACCTGAGCTCTCTCCCAGGCATCTGCTTTAGCTACCTTTCTACCATGTTTTGATCGGTTCTCCTTCGGTTTCAGGGTAATGGAAGTAGATGGCATCTTTCTCTCGGAAGCTTCCCATGGTACGGTAGTTTTAGTCCCTTGAAATACTAATATCAACCGTGACGAGAATGTGGTAATGGTTTTGGGAGAATTAACCTTACCTTCTGCTTCCACGTTTGAAGATTGCCCGGTTACTTTCCCGGCACTTGTCGGTCCCGTCTTGATGTCGACCATTTTGCTCTTAATCTTACTCCGGGAGGACGCAAAGTCCTCTCTTATATTTGTTCGCTTTACTACCTTAGTTTCTTCAAGGGAGCATATGGCGAATGCAGCGGCTGCGACTGCACTTGCATACTCGCCGTCTCCATAGTCATAATCCCCACTCATTTGGCCGGAAAGCTGCCTGGTGAACTGGTTCTGTGTCTTCTGATCTGCAAAAAATCCCACGATGTGCAGCAATGAGAAATGAATCCGTTTGTTGCTGCACCACGCTATATGAGCAATGAATTTTTCTTCTTATTATCGTAGTTCCTTTGTAAGATGCCAATTAATATGAGAACCATTTTGGCGTCGAACCTTGGCAGCGTACTAAATAGTTTCTTTTCTGTTCCGAACGATGTGCATGTAATTAAGGACTGCTTATGTAAAAGACATGATTACCTCCCTTCAAGTATCCGTTTGTTGCTGCACCACGCTCGCTTGTCTGCTCCTGCTGAACTCTTCCTGCTTAGGGTCCGAAAACCTTACTCTGCAAGGCAGTTAGTCTGCTAATGGACAAGCACAATGACAGAGCGAAAACTACGTTTGATGCGGAAGCTTGACATAAGCCACTCCTTAACATTCTTTCCTTTCCATCTTCAACGGAGCTCGATGTATTATAATTGATCTCTGCTATCTCAGGCGATAGTTCTCTAGCCTTTTAACCGTAAAAAGGGGAAGAAACTTCAGTTCAACAGAGGAAACGATAAAAGCGTGTATGTTCGCAAAGGTCTAGCGCCAAACGATGAGATAAAAGGTCTGGTGATTCAGTACCTTCTCTGCTTGATTAGATTCTCCATCCTCTGAAATCCCTGGCCGCGACTTCCTACTTCGCAATGCTTGTTTGTTTTTGTAGCATGTGAACAGAAGCCAATGAAGCAAAGTCTGGTGTTCTTTTTGTGCAGATGCAAGCAAAGTATCTCTCTCTTTGATAGGCAATTTTTTCCTGCAGCCATGTCTTTGATATTCAGAGAACATAAAGTGGTCCTTTTCGGCACCTCCGGGCAGTGACCAGGAAGAAAGGATCGGACGATGCGAAGTGTGCGACCGGAATCTTTGAAGTGGATCCTCAAGACATTCTCCTTTTTCCACATGAGTGGATTGAAGAATGACATCAACTTTCAGTGAGACCCATGAAGCTGGCAGATGCATAGATTCTTTGTCCTGTGGAAGCAGATTTGAGAGACATTGTCTTGCCCTTGAAGCCCAGAATCTAACCAGACTGGTGCAGCTTTTCCTTTTCTGGGCTTTGGTGGTGACTTGTGAGCTGTGACATGGGACAATATCAGAGGTTGTTTCCTTCACAGGGATACTTTGTTTTTTCTTGTTCAACAATCAACCTGAAGCAAATGCAACCTCTCTTGGCCCAGTCTTCTTTGTGCTGCTATACATGTCATAATTGATTTTGCTATTTGCATAGCAAGTGATTTTTAATCTATCTGATGATTAAGCTCCAAAATAATTTTTTCGTAAAGTTAATTTTC
This sequence comes from Rhodamnia rubescens, assembly GCA_021437795.1. Classification (NCBI taxonomy): domain Eukaryota; kingdom Viridiplantae; phylum Streptophyta; class Magnoliopsida; order Myrtales; family Myrtaceae; genus Rhodamnia; species Rhodamnia rubescens. The sequence goes on along the minus strand of JAILYA010000002.1, from coordinate 3,654,255 downwards.
ATTTATTCTAAATCTTTTATATGAGAGAACCGTTGTCGAAGCTTAGAACTCTTCTTGATATAAGTACATGCGCTACATGCGTAGGGACCACGAACAAGACTAACTTGACTTCATTAAGATTAGCATGAGATGGAGTACGGTTCATTAGAATCTAAGGTTCAGAGCATGATCGCATGGAAATTCCGTTTTGATCTAAAAATTTTGCTACTTGGTGATTTTTTTTTCTCCAATAAGCCTAATACCTATATTAGTATAATGGGTCTCCGCTCTTCAAAAGTCCAGAATACCCTTTACAAAATTCATTATCCCATCACCTATTCTCCGGAGGATAAAAATTGATAAATTTCGCTACCCCATCCTATACTTTTTTTGGGGATAAATATGCGAGTAGTTAGATTTTTCGGTATGACCAGCTTAAATCTTCATAAATTGTTCTTTCAAGTATAACTCGCGTTCGATCGATATTTCTTTCGTTTTGAGAATATGAATTTTAATGTGATTAGTTTTTTTGGTCAAATATTGTGATTAAATGATTATATATCTTTTGTTAAAAAGTTATATGTCAGATAGAAAAATAAATTGGGCACCCCGTGAACTAAAAAGGACAAGGGGGTGGCAAACGGGCCATGCCAGGTTGTTGGTCTCGGCCAGTCCTGGGTAGGCCTCGGCCCATCCTGGGTCAGCCCGTGGCCCGTCCAGGCACAACGAGCTTCTTGATTAACCCGCCAATAACTTCGAATTTCTCCCCTCTCTCTCTCTCTCTCTCTCTCGTTTGTCAGTCATGGAGACGGAGGAAGAAGAGATCACAGAAGAGCAACGATTGCGAGCCGAAGCGAACCGATTAGCTGCCCTAGGCGAAGAGGAAGGCAATCGCAGGGTCCTCGATCAACCCGCCGCAGCAGTACCCGCACGGCCACTGGACGCTCTTCAAGTGTAGGAAGTCGAGGCCTGCCACGACGACCGCGCAACCGGCGAAGCCATTTGACAATGTGGCCGGGGCTAGGGCACCATTGGGCGAGGCCATTCCCGAGAAGTTCATGGTCCGGCTCGAGATATGCTCGCCAGAATCGTTCTCGGCGACTCCGCTGCCGCTGCTAGGGTTTACTTATCCGGGAGAGGACGAGTCCATGCGGAGATTGGTGGATTGCTTAGCTGGCGTAAGTTCCATGGTTATAATTAGCGAGAGAAGGAAATGGAGCTGATTCTCCAGTGCATTTGTCGTTCTGGATCTTTGTTAGAAATGGATAAGATAATTTCATGCTTCCTTTTTATAGACATAGTTTGTCAAAGTTGATGAAATTGTTCGGTGAGGCGGTTTAATAATTGGAAGCGACTATCTGGGATGTCCTTGTGTAATAGCATGTTGAAAAATAAACAAGTGTGTCTGACAATTGTTTTACAAGTGTGATCTAGAGGAGCTGTTGGTTATTGGCTTTGTAAAGAGTTAACTAAATCTTCGTTTGCAAGTCGCATTAATTAATATTTTACTGCATGGAGGGATGATTTTTCAAGACAATCTATAAAATATGGCATGATTTCATTTCCTTGGGTACTTACTAAACAGGAAAACAGCTTAGCATGTCGATAGATGCATGTTTGAAGTTAGCTTTTAGAGTAGATGATCTTGCACACGGAAAATGTAGTATTCTTGAATAAAGAGAAAAGTTTGCTGTCAAAAGTTCAATGATACTGTGCTGTCTGTATCTTCCAAATTTGGCTTTGGTGTAGGTGATGCCATCACACTACACCCAAAACCTTGCTGGTGGAAAAGCTTGTGTGTATAAGCTGAGGGATTATGATGCAGTGATAAGATGTTTAAAGAGCTTCAAGAGTGTAGTAATCGAGGGGATTCCTTGGGGAACATTAAATGTCATTGAGAAACTTTCACATTCTTTCATCGTGGGGCAATGGATACCTTGCAGACCTGAGCATTTGCCTGATGAGAAGGTTGATGAATTGATTGGGAAGTTACCCAGGAAAATCTTGGATACACTTTTGCCATTTCAAGTCGATGGAGTAAAATTTGGTCTACGAAGGGGTGGACGTTGTCTTATTGCAGATGAAATGGGTCTTGGGAAAACACTTCAGGTTATTTGCTTTAGCTGATTTGCTTTGCTATCATTCATAACTCTCCCATATCAAACTGGAAATTAGAAAAGGTGTGGTTGGTGTTGGCCTGTAGCCACCCTTTAGATTGAAAAGAAAACATTTATAAAACAAAAACACACACACACATACACACACAATGAATTGAGTAAGCTGTCTCATATGAGTCAATTGGGCCAATTGCCCACCACTCACAATGTTTATTGTTCCTCGTTCACAGGCCATTGCTATTGCAAGCTGTTTCTTGGATGAAGGTTCTATTCTTATAGTTTGCCCTGCTATTTTGCGCTTTTCTTGGGCAGAAGAACTTGAGCGGTGGTTTCCTTGTTTGCCCACTGAGATCCATCTTGGTAACCGTCATGTCTAATCCCTTCACATATGGGGCTCTTCTTACAATTTGGTTTAAATGCTTTGCTCGTCCCTTTGATTGAGATTTGTTACCTGAAATTGGTGTGTGAGATTTCTTGAATTTCGGTCAGAGATCACCCCTCTTTTGGTTGTCCGGGATGAAATTCATAGAAGGTGGGTCTTCCTTTGTAATTCCGTTCAAGCATTTGGAGAAAAAGATAGAAGGGGAAAAGGAAAAGAGAGAAATGGTTTCAAATTGCTTATGTATTTTAGTAATAAACCATACATTCATCCAATAGCTTAAGCTTTTAGAACAGGTTGGCCGTAGTCTCACAAAATTGCTCATGGTATCAAAGCTGATATCTTGACTTCAAATCTTTTCTGCCTCCCATTTTCCTTCTCTATTGTATACTTCCGCACTTCAATTCTTAGGCCAAAGTCTAACTTACATGTGATGGTGAGTATTAAAGTATTTGAATATTAAAACACGCCTTTAGCTAATAGCTTAAATCTTTAGAGTAGTTGGTAGTGGTCCCACAACATTTTACACAAAGGAAGAGAGTCCTCTTGTGCAACTGTTGTATTACATACTTTGAAACTGCGGACTGCTATTTTCTGGACTTAAAGTATAAATATCAAAATGGCAGACTAGAATCTACAGTTTCATTGAAGAGATATGCGACTTTTCTCTTATCTCTTTGGACTTTATGCACCCTAGAATGCTAATGATACGTATGAAGTTGCTATCTTCTCAGTGTTTGGTCACCACAATAATCCTTCACACTTGCAAAAATGGCCAAAGATTGTGGTTATTTCTTACAAGATGCTTCATCACTTGCGGAGGAATATGCTTGATCAGGAATGGTCTCTTTTGATAGTTGATGAGTCTCACCATATAAGATCGTCAAAGAAATCTGCAGAACCTGAGGAGGTATGGAGTAATATTAGCTGGTAAAAATGGTGCATCTGGTGTTTGTCAGATTGATGTTTTCAAAATTTTGGATCAACTCAAGAATGCGTGATGATTCAGTCTAATTCATTTCTTTAATTTTGTTGTGGTACTTCTTTTTTGTGAATCTCATCTCATCTCATTTTTTTGGGAAATCTGGAATGGATCCTCTCTGGTCAGATTTTTGCATTGTGCTCAGTAATTTTCTGACTGATGCTGATGTATTTAATCCACTAATAGTCATAGTTCCAGATTTTTCAGTTGGTGGTGCTATTATCGCTTTTTGAAGTTAAGTTTGGATGAGGTCACAAATTGAGTATGAAACCAGTTAAATGGCATAAGAATGCATTGCAATAGTCGTGACATTTTCTTTCTCTGATTTCCGATCTGTAGCTCTAAGCCAATATTAGCTTCTTCAAATAATCATCATTTTGACGATGTATAAGAAAAACAGATAGAAAGATCATTGCATCAGTAAGTATATCATGAAGCTTGAGATAATCTTAAAAGGTACTGGTGAGGAGAAATTGGAAGAGACAATAACATCCACTTGTTCCATCTTTGATGGCAGTAATTCTTTCAACCGAACTTTATTTATTGCACCATTTAAATTTTACCACGAAGAATAGCTTTTTACTGTTGTGATCCGCTTGTGATATGTGAATACCTTTCCTCCTACACGCTCCCCACCTTGTCTGTGCAGACTGCTTACCATGACTCATTGTCTGTGCTTATTTATTAACAGATAAAAGCAGTTCTTGATGTGGCAGCAAAGGTCAGACGTATCATTCTACTGTCAGGAACTCCTTCTTTGTCTAGGTTGTTGCCCTTTGAAACAGATGACACTATTGCCTTTATAATCTGTTGTTTCTTGTTACCTGGCCCGCCCCCTTTCTCTCCCTTTTTCTGCTACTTTGGTCTACTTTTGCTATCTGATAGCTTATTTTGGATGCATTTTAGGTGATTGTAGGCCATATGACATTTTCCATCAGATAAACATGCTCTGGTAATTGCTTTTATATTGTTTCATTTTCACTTGTTAACTTTACTTCCCATTGAGAATTTAAAGTTCTCCTTGTTCTGCTCTCTAGGCCTGGTTTATTGGGAAAAGACAAGTTTGACTTTGCAAGAACTTACTGCGACGTGAAATTTGACCAAGGTTATCAAGGAAAGGTTTTTAAGGTAATTGTGGCACTCTCCAAGGTACCAGTGTCCAACAAGCTACATCGTTAATTTAAATGCGCGTGAACAATTATGTACTTTCATATAGTTGAGTCATCATAGAAAAGTGAAAATTTTTATTTAGTGAATCAGGCTGAATATATGAGTGGTTTCTACTTCTTGGTAGATCCACCAACCATTTACTCATTCCCTTAGGGAAGACGTCCATATGGCTAAGCCTGCCTGACATAGTGCATGCTATATCTTTAACTGGAAAAGACCCTGTAATAGCTTGTTGCTTTTACAATTTCAGCTTCTTGAAATGAAAAATCGATTTGCCTGATGGGGAATTTTGTATCAGGACTACTCAAAGGGCATTCGCTTGGAGGAGCTGAACATTTTGCTAAAGCAAACAGTTATGGTGCGATCTTGCTTCTGAAATTGTTGACATGATCTGACCATTTCATGGCATTATGCGATGAGCTCTCATATTAGCTTTTGTAAAACAATCATATGGTAATATGTGTAACATTCGAATGTCGATTGAAGTGCAAAAAATGCAGATGATTTCCTCATAATGCTGTACATATCACAATGCAAGTCTCTTGGATATATTTTATGTGTCATTTCAAGTTTACGAGTTGTTGATTATCAGCACTTCCTCTTAGTGAGTAGCTTCCTTTGTTTTTAGATCTTTTATGCACTACAGTGTAGTATGAGTAACAGAAACTTGTTCTTCTTTGCTTAACTTTGGTTTACCAGAAAATGACATGTAAGTTTTGGAACCATCTGAATATGATTAAAACAATTGTTTGCATCACAAGGCGACGACCATAAGATTTTCTGTTGAATACCTGGGTGAAGTTCAACTGATGGCTGTCTTGATACTAAGTCCATGGTGGTTGTAATGTTTCTTTTTTTAGCAAGTGTGTACTTGGCCAATTAACTTAGTCTCTGCCATCCAACTGCTCAAACAGTTGCTTTCCTGAAGGGTGTTTCTTCAATTTATTGTTTCAGATAAGACGCCTAAAGGAGCATGTCCTGGTGCACTTACCTCCCAAACGTCGGCAAATATTGCGAATTTTATTGAAGAAATCAGATATTATTTCTGCAAAGGCTGCTGTTAGAGGTAGTTGATGGAGCTGCACTTGATGACATTACTCTTGACAATACGGATCAGTCTGATGGTAACTTCCACGACTTTGCATAAGCTTCCTTTCAAACTTCTATTGTAATAACTTATGTATATTGTTGGAATATATAAATATTAAACCACGCCTCTTCTATCGGCTTAAGCTTTTAGAGCAGTTGGTTATGGTTTTATAAAATCTTTCATGGTATCGAAAGCACGGGGTCCCGAGTTCAAACCTTTTCAGTCCCTTATTTGCCTCCTCAAATGAATATGTCCACACTTAGTACTAGTCAAAAGACCAGTCTAAGCGTGAGGGGGAGTGTTGGAAGATATAAATATTAAACCACGCCTCTCCTATTAGCTTAAGCTTTTAAAGCAGTTGGCTGTGGTCTCATAAAATCTTTCATATATCAGTAACTTTGTAAATGGAAGAAACTTTCAGTGTTGCATTTGTGGCTTTGTTTCTAGCCAAGCAGTGAACTATGACAATCTCATGCTCATTATCAACAAATGATGGTATTATAATTCTACAAGCAAATGGTGAACATTCTCCATCATTCCTCAAGTTTTTGCAGAACAGAGGCACACTCCGTGTGTTATGAAATTGCTTCGCATCCCTGTAAATTTTTTTTCTTCCACAAAATTAAGAAAAATACAATATCACTGGGTGCATTTGTAAAATCCAATAGACTGAAAGATCACTTGGAAGCCACATGCATACAGTTCCAATTGATTTTGACGAGGGGTATCAGAGTAATTTCCAGATGACAGGGTGTATTTTCAAAATTTCACCTAAAGATGGGGGTGTCGGAAAAAAATTATACCTTTGTCTGGTCAACAGGTAGCTGGTACCTTGCTAGAGTCCTGTCAAGTTTTGGGGCCAAGACCATTTCACACAAAAAAAACTTCATGTTTATTAATGTGGATGCACAGAGATTGCAGCTGAATCTTCTTTGGTTTCAATTTCTGCCAGATTCCAATGGTCGTGACAGATTGCGAAGTCTATCATACCAAGAAGTTGGCATTGCCAAGCTCTCAGGATTCCGTGAATGGCTTTCTCTTCATCCACTCATTGCAGCATCTGATGAGGTTGTGGACTCACCAAATTGCCATAAAATGATAGTTTTTGCCCACCATCATAGAGTTCTCGATGGGGTGCAGGTAAGCCTTCGTCAAGAGAGCATCTCTTGCAAGAATAATTTATGCAGATTTAGTTGATAAGTTTCTGTTGAATTCCACCAAGTATTTACTTGTATAAATAAATCTGCGATGTTATTACTGAATGATTTGACTGCCTAGCTTTTTTTCATATCAAATATGGTGTTAATGAGTAATTGATGTTCTATTGGAAACAAAACCTTTTATTGCCATTTTAAGCTAGTTAAACATAGAATCTGAAACAAGATAGATTGAGCCAGTGAGTTGGTTAAGTAGCTATCAAGCTTCAATCAGTAAGAGATTGCTTGGTTTCCATGATTCTTGGCCCTAGGTATGTATTCGTGAGCACACTTCATTTGTTTGGAAAGTTGCCATTTTTTTTGTTTTGAAAGATCAGAGTCATTTGAAGAGCTTTACCAACTTGATGGAATCTATACAAACTTAATTGTTTGTATTGGCCTGGATACAATGTGAACCTCAAACTGTTTCATGAAACAAGGTGAGAAAGATGTACCAGTCAGACAATGGGTTGTTTTATCATATATGCTGATTAAATATGTTAATTATGAATCATATCTTGCACGATCCTCTAGTAGGTTTGTAATTCTGTTTAGCGGAAGCAACTTTATGCATCTTTTAGAGATGTCACCCCTGTAAGTACATAAAGTCTTCTATGATTAATTTAAAAAATACTTGAGATAGATTATTGTTCCTTTACAATTGGAGTTGCAATCATTTGGATTTCTCATTTAAATATTTCTCGTTAGATGACAGCTTTGCATGCACCATTTAATAAATTTCGTCAAATTGACCTCTACTACTTGCTTGTGGGGAATTGTGATTCTAAAGTTAAGTTTGGTGATGTTTGTGATGTGGATTTCCTCTAGTTTGAACTACTATCTATGTTAGATTATTCTATTTTGTTGTAGAATTTTCTTTTCTCTTTATGTTGTTGTTGTTGTTATTATTATTATTATTATTATTTTTTTTGCTTTGTTGTAGAATTAGGTCCTACACAACTGTTTGGATTCTTGTCCTCATATGAAAGCTCTTTATGTTGGAATGACTCAGGAGATCATATGTGAGAAAGGGATTGGATTTACTCGCATAGATGGTAATACTCTTCCCAGAGATCGACAGTCTGCAGTAATGTCATTCCAATCATCAAATCAGGTGTGTATCTTGGATGCCTTTTCCTAATTCTCTTTGGTTGCACCGTTGTGTTGTTTTTACTGTCAATGATTATTTTCCTAAATGTGTGAAGTATGGTATTTGCATGTAGATTCTTGAGGTAATATATCCTCTTTTGTTCTTTCTATGTTAGCGGATATTTCTTCTTGTTGTTGGTCTGGAATCTTTTTAGCAAGGAAGAATTTAGAAGTTATTCATGCTGATGACTACGTGCTTTTCTGATTAGGTTAAGATTGCGATAATTGGTATTACTGCTGGAGGTGTTGGACTTAATCTTTCATCAGCAAAGACTGTGGTGTTCCTTGAGCTGCCTCCATCTCCATCATGGATGCTTCAGGTGGAATCACATAAATTTTCTTGAAATTAATATCGAAATAGTTACTTTGTTTACGTATGGATTTTATTTGATCAGGATTGCAGTAATTGGTTTACTGTATTCCCTGCAAGCTTAAGGTCCTTGAGCTCATGGTCTTGTCCTCATCAGTCCCCTGCCTAGTAGTTGTACTCTTATGCAAAGAAGAAGAACAAAGAAACCGTTAATTGGTCCTACATTGACTTGCTATTTCTCTAAATGTTTGTTCACTCGTTCTTATCTATCTTGTGAAGGCATCAATGCAAACCCTTTGACCATGATCTAGGTCTGTGTTACACAATTTAAAGATGGATGGATAGCTAACTTAATGGAGACACAAAAAGTATGAGAAGTGTTGCTTCCACCCATCTGAAAACTCAAATGCCAACAGGTCTTAACGTTTTCGTAACATGAACCAATAATATCCGTAGGCCAGAGCCCATGAACCAGTAATATCAGTAAAGTCATCCTGATAGTTGCCACTGGATTTTAAGGATCTTACGGACTGATATCTTTTTTGTTGTTTCATTGGTTGTTGTCTGAATTTTGGATGAATGAGTTTCTTCTATCGTGTCTTAAGGCAGAAGATAGAGCTCACAGGCAGGGACAAACAAATGCGGTCAATATATATTATTTTTGTGCAAAGGTGCGTGTCTTTACTTGTGATGTGTTACTTGAAATTGTTAATTGTCATCCCCAATTTTGTGGTGATTATTTTGATATTGACTATGGCAGGATACCACGGATGATTTGCATTGGCAATATCTAAGGAAGAGCTTGTACCGTGTTTCCTCTACTACAAATGGAAAGCGCGATGCAATACTAGATATTGCGGTATCTTTTGTTGCTTCTATATTTGAACTGCCACTGGCTTTTTTCTACTTTTTTTTTTGTATTTCCACATGATTGATAATGTCTTTTTGAAATCAAAGAGAGCAGTGTCTTGCTTGCCTTGCCTTTTTCTACTTATATTAAAGTTGGGTATTTTTATGATAATCTTATTAATGGCCCTTTATCCATGTTCTGGGATTTTGTCAAATACTTAAAATTGGACACAAAGTAGATTTGATGAAGTTGAAAGGAACAGTGATTGGTAGATAGCATTAATTCAATAAGAATAAATGACTATACCAAGTATCACACTATTAATAACTATCACAACCATATGGTGGTCAACAAAATGTTGATTCATCCTCTTTGGTGTTAGACTGGAACTTGTTGATCTTAATTTAACAATGCTTCTAATGTACATTGTATTACAATTTAGAACCATTTGGAGACTTGGATTACACCCGCCTGTATTTTTCTGGTGGGGGGATAGTTGTACTTTATGTTTTTATTGTCTTGCTCAAACTTGAGATAACGGAGATCATGTAATGTAGTCCTTTTATTAATTTTCGAGGTGGCAATTTCGCTGCATGATTTTGAAGATCGCTAATATTGAAAGCAATCGAATGCCACTCCAGCCAAATATAAAGCTTGTAAAGATCAGCTTCTTTTTGTTTTTTTGTTTTTAATTCCTGTGTTGGCCTGATGAATATCCATGAAGATGGTATTGCAGCCCATTTCTAGTTTACATTAAGCATAGTTTTCTTGGAAGGATTCGGTTTTTCTCAGTGTTTAAGTACAAGCGCAAATGGTCAAGGGAGGTTCGTTGAATCATTTACATTGACGTGTTAGATTAGTTGGCCAAGTGACTCATAAATCTAAAAAATGTCTCTGGGATGATTAGAGTGGGCTTTACATGTACTCTATCCAAACATCGAGAACCTCTTGCTCTTTGGGTTCGACAAAGGAATTTATTCTTCTGGTAAGATGGGTTCGTGTAGAGATCATATTATAGAATATAACGTGTCAGAGGAACGGTTCTTTTCTTACTGTTGGTTTGAAATCGCATCATGTGGTTTACCTGAATTTCTGTCGCAAGCTAGTGTCTTTTGACGATGCATTCTTTACAAAAAGACGGTAACATGGCCATTAACAATGCAGGTTTTTGTGAATGTCTAGTGAAATTGTTCCACTATACAAGTTGATTGAAGTTAAGTTTTTGTTGATTAAAATGATGATGCTTCAGACAATCAAGCATTACCATGTCCTTGAACTGTTGCTTAAATCGTTAGTTAATGGACGTTCCCCCTAGGTTTTATTCCTATAGTGGAGTGCAATACATTGTGAATAAAACCCCTGTTCCTTCTGTCCCTTTACACCGATAAGCATGCGTGAATGTGCATGTGCATTCTTGCTTGTGTGTGGTGCTTGTTTGTCCATGTTACTTGTGTCGTTTTGTTTTCATTTGCAGTCACTGTACACAGTCATTTGTCCATGCATTTTGAAAACTATGCTTTTGTATTGTCCTGCATCTCTTATTTCCAGGCCATGCTATTTCACATTTGCTTGTTTCTTTTACTACAATAATCCCTTTTTCCTTTTCTTGGTGTCAGGTTGACAATGTTTCATATTTTGGAATTTGTGATAAAACTGATGGAAGTTATATTCAGATGTTGGAGGAAATTGCATGCAGTCAACTGTCACAGAAGGTAAATAAGTCTTGATTCTCTAGCTTAGATTGAAATTGCAAGGATGCTAAAGGTTACAGAAGTTGATTTAATTGAAAAGTGGCTGTTGAGAACACAATTAAATCCTGTGGTCAGCTCAAGCAGTATAGGATGAGGCTGAATTTGGATGCCCCCCCTCCCTCCCCCCATAAAAAACGACACTCTTGAAAAGAGAAAAAAGCCTTGTAATTTTGAGAATGTATAGGGGGTGATTATGGAGAATAAAAATATGCAGGAAGATCCTACAAAAACCGAAGAAGATGATGGTGAGCCTGCTCCTGCTGATCCAGTTAAAGCTGATGAGAATTGTTCCAACATAAAGAAATCTCCTCTGGTTGAGGTAAATCATTGTGTTGGCAACAGACTCTTTTTACGTCTTATGTCTTCTGGTCTGTGTACTCAAAATCGGACCGGTTGAATGGCTAGGTAGAAATGATATGAGATATTGTCAGAAAAAAATGTTTGAGGCATGGAGCAGGAATCATTACTTATTGATCTGGAATTTTTTGAAGTGTTGATCGATATAAATTTTGTCATTATAAAAAATTTAGTACTAAAGACAGTGCTTGTTTGAATGGTAAATAGCTTCCCCAGAGATGAAGAGGTCCTACTCAGCTCTAATGTGAGCATCTTTCCAAGTTGTTTGGATAAACCAGTTTAAACTGGTTCTGGTCCAATTGAATGGTCCTTCTTTGACCTGTGGAACTAGGCAAACACTTCCGACCCCCTCCCCCTCCCCCAAAAAAAAAAAAAAATTACGTAAACACTGGTTCAATTCAGTTTTAATCATTGAAGGTTGGGTTGCCTAAACAGGATCAGGCAATTGACTTGCTTCCCAGTCCGAATTGTGTAATTGCTGGGTCTGGTTCGGTTTTCAATACACTGCCTTGCGTGAGGCATTTTATAACCTGCATTTATTTATGATACAACACATGCCTCTGCATAGAAAAGCAAATTGTGTTGAGCGGATGGTTGATAAAGATTTTTGGGGCTGTCATAATTATACGGTGACACATTTTTGGAAAATGTATTATAGGAAAGTGCTTTGACAACCAGGGTCGGCAATGGCGAGTGTGCTGATGTAGTTGAAGCTGATCAGAACATTGTAAATTTCATTAACTCTTTGCGGTTTGAGGTAATTTATCAGTTCTTCATTGTAGAATTCATTTCTTCCCTGATGATAGTCTTAACTTTTTTAATCACATTTTGATTGCTCTCATCAAGGCTGTGCCTGTGAAACAAACTGCCTGATAACCACAACTTATAATCCATCTGGGAATAGAGCAACATTTTAAAGTTAGCTGTCTCAAATTACTATTAAAATGTGCCTTATTGTGCCTGTGGAACTATGAAAATCACATCCTTTTCAAGTTTTGGCCTTGTGCTCAGTGCTGAGCAGAGATCTCAGCAACTGTTAAATCACTTTTATTGCGAGCTTACATAAGTTCCAATTACTCCATACCATCCTCTGATTTTACACAAGTTCATTCAGACTTCTTCTTTCCAGCAGGAATATTATTTGTTGAACATAATGATACCTTACCATGTCAATGGCTTTCAAAGTTTATTTTGTTTTGGGTTGGTTAACCAGTATGGTAAAGCATTATTCCATATGCAGTATGAATTGAAAGTTAGCTAGAACTCTTCCTAGAGATTTCTAGACATGTGATTAAGCTTTTTAGGTTTCCTGTATCCTACTCCTGCACATGGATTTTGCCTTTACCCTAGTAGTAGAGGCTCTTGATCTGGGACAATCAAGTGTTTTTGGCTCCTTCAGTTTCAACTACATTTTCTGTGAACCTGCTTTGTATTTTACCAAATTGGCAAGACTTAAATGTTTTCTCTCTCACTTATGAAGCCTGTGGAACACATTTCTTTTTGAGTTTTCTTTTCATACCATAAGAACTACTTTAGGTAAAAGTGATTTAGTTGTGGTCAAGGTGCATATATATTTTGCTTTGATTGAGGTTCTGGAAAAATCTTCTTTCTCTACTGAAACATGGTGAGCTTTACGAGTTTTGATTGAACTAGTAAATTGAATGTATGTATCAAGCCAAAGCATGATTTCTTTTTTCTATTTCTGAAAGTCTGTTGGACAATTTTTTTGTTTGTAGGTTAGCCAATATACTGGAAGGATCCATTTACACACTTGCACCCCAGAAACAGACTCTAGACCAAGACCCCTTTTCCATAGTTTTCGGCCGGAGGATGTTAATTTGCAAAGTGCTCTCTCCCCTGATAATAAGTTTCTTGAAAACAGCAGGGGTTACATCCATGGTCTCCTAACATTCATAAACCAGTGGAATACACTAAGACCTATTCAACGTAGGAAGTTACTGGGAAAGCCTTTGCAACTTCCTTTAGCTGTTGAGCTCTGCTACTTGAAAGAGGGGATCAACCACGATGGTTTGGTATGTCCATATAATGTAATCGAAATGAATATAGTGTGAATCAATCATTTATATTATAGCCCGTTTCTCTTTATTTGATACGACCAGATGACCTCTTCTGTTTCCTCATGATTCATTGATTCCATGCCAGGGATTGCTAAAAGGTAAAAGCAGAAGACGCACTACACCATTGTTTGAAATAAGCCATCCATTGCCCGAAAATGCTGTGTGGAAGAAGGTTCATCTTGTTGGCAGTTATTGCAAGAAGGATAAAGAGTACACTCAGGGGTGGACCATGATGGACGAACCACTCTGTAAACTGTGCCAGTCACCTTGCGTGTAAGTCCCAATCTATTTTCCTTCTTGCTACATCTGACCTAGATAATTGTGTATTCTACTTTCAGGGGAGAAAATGCAAAGAGACCTGAATATTTTGAGGATCTCTTCTGTAATTCTGGCTGTTATGAAGAATATCGCCTAAGAACCAGTGCTGGTTTCCTTCGTCAGGTCTAAACCTATATGCTTGTGAATACTTGGGAAATTTATTCACCTGCAGCTGGACTATTAGCTTTGCTTGGAAAACCGTGTACTTTTAACTACATTGCCTTTTCTTAGCCTCCATTTTTCCACCCTCTTAGTTGACAAATTATGATTTTTCAGGAACTTTTTCGGATAGAACATGGTGTATGCACGAACTGCCAATTAGACTGCCATCAGCTTGTGAAAGTCTTGAAACCATTATCAGTGGAAAACCGGTGGTACTATATAAAGAGAAAAGCACCAAATTTGGCTTCAAGGAAAAAATTGTGAGTACCTTAATGGAATACTGTCTCTAGTTGATGCGATCGAAGTGCTTTAGGTCATACACGGACATTTTCCCTTTTGTTTTGCATGCTTGAAGTCTTATGTCGTTGTTGTAGAGCAAAAGCTTTCAGGGGAGATAAATGTATATATCCATGTCTGGCAGGGTTGACAAATTGGTCAATGATCCCACTGAGGGTAATGCGTGGCATGCGGATCACATTGTTCCTGTCTTTCGTGGTGGAGGTAAAAGTATTAATTGATTAAGTACTTAATATATGAACTGGCTGTTGATTTAATTTGTCATGTGATTGATAGGGCCAAATTTTGTATTTCGATTTGTCAAGACATCAATTCTTGTAAAAAAGCATGGCTTTTTTAGAGCTCAGTATCACTGGTGTGGCCGTGGTTGAAGAGCTCTCGGATCATTTCCTTTATCAAATTAGTCAATGGTTCTCTAATTTATCTGCAAGATTGGTATTATCTCTATGATTAGTGATTGGTAAGCTAGATTTAAAGGATAAGTATGGGTTTTGCATAAAAATGATCGAGAAGGTTAATTAATAAGGAACAAAGAAATGCACTAAAGAAATAAAAAGGCGCACAACATGGAGATTGACCAGTGATGTCAATCTTGTGTCTGAGTTGGATTGGTGATGTTCCAGGCCAATGTTGACCAGCTAGTTTTGGTCAATGACATCGACTGATGACAACAAGGGTCCATTGTAGTCACACCCATATTTATTCAAAAGTGCGTTCCTTTGAGTTTTTCTGTTTTGGTTTGATACTCAAAATGAAACATGGTTTTATACTAGGAAATAAAAATTGGGAGCAGAGTAGTTTTATGTAATTACAGTATATTTATTTGTACAGGTGAATGCAGGCTAGAGAATATGAGGACACTCTGTGTAGCCTGCCATTTTGATGTTACTGCAGCCCAACGTGCTGAACGACATGCTTCAAGAGTTGAAGGTAAAAAGCGACTCAAAGAAATCTTGAGTGGCCTAAAGAATGACTGCGACATGGGACAGACTGAGGCTAAGTCAAAGGTAAAACTATTCTCGTTTCTCTGATATTTTTCTTACCATCAAGTTGGCTGCAAATTTTGTCTCCATTTCTCTATGTCGATGTGGTTTTTTCCTAGTCTTTGAGTAGTTGTTTACGTGCAGTCAGACTTTTCCTTTCAGTTCAATGGACTGACTCGAAACTCTACTTGACTTCAGTGATGGAGAAAATAACGACAGGCAAGAAAATCTTGTATTTTTACCCAAATGGAGTGTAGAATTTAACTTTGTTCGAAGAATTACTCCACCTTTATTTGCTTCTAGGTTACGTTATGGAGTGATAGAGTATGTATACCCTTTGCTTGGTCAGTTAAGTTTTTCATATATGAGAAGTGACTTTCAATTTAAAAAGTTTGACCTATCTATATCTGAGATTTTTCATTTGCTTGGTTGATAACGAGGTTACGACAGTGGTTGGCTACCAAAACATAGCAAAGCTGTGTTGGCATCCATGAGATACTTTGCTCAAAATAATCTTTGGACAAAGTTTTTTATGATTTTTTATTTTGAAACTGATTGTCCTTGGTCCACTTGTTAAGATGCACTGAACATGCTTTAAAAATGTGAAAGTGTAAGTTTTGCATGTTTCCATTACGGAACCATTACACTTGGTCATTTTTCATCTAGAATTTATGAATTATATATGGTTTATCGGTCAACAGGTCATTCATTAACAAGATCGATAGATTATATTCATTCTGTTGACTCTGCAATGTTCTTTGTAAAGTAGACATATTACATTGTCTTTCTCCGTAAGAAAATAGAAAAATGAAACTAATAGTCCCCTAATTTTAGCCCAATGTGCGATGTATCTTTGGACTCCTAATTTGTTCTCCTTGCAACTATTTTTTAAATTTGAATGTAATCACTAAAATTTCAATTTTTGATATGGTCCCTCAACTCTCCTACAAAATCATATTTTACCTTCGATACTATTCATAAATTTTCAAAATTACACTATGGCCTAGATTTATGAATATCTTTTCATTTCAATCTTTTTCGTAAATAAATGAAAAAAATGCCATCTTTCTATTGCCTTTTTACCTTTTTGGTCTATACAAATATTATGACCGTTCCAGTAAAATTTTAGCTTGTGATCTCTATATTAGTAAAAGTAGTACCTCATTTAAAGTTGTATTGGGTTGATGTTCCTGCTATTTTTTGTTTAAGTGTCTTAATAAGGATATTTAGAAAAGATTTTAATTTGTCTATAGATACTCGTACTTGCATAAATCCAAAGCTTGTTCCCTTAATCGTTAGAAAACATGAAACACAAAAGATATAAAAATTTTATCCGTCTAAAATACGAGGAAGAAGATTTACATTATTGAAAATTTTATCAATCTAAAATATAGAAAACAAGATTTAGATTAATATAAGTACGAGAATTTATAGATAAATAAGTTCGTTTAGAGATATCCTTTTGAAATCACTTCTATTTAAATTGGAAGAGATATCAACCCAATACCTTTATAAAGGAGTTTCTACTTTTTTTTATTGTAGAGATTATAAGCTAAACTTTGCTTAAATGGAAGAACTATCGTCTTATTTATAAAGACCAATATTTTTTGTTGAATAAGAAAATGGTTGAAATGAGAAGATATTTTAAAAATAAGTAATAGTCTAATCATGAAAACTTTTGCATAGTTTTGAAGGACAATTTAACTTTGTGGGAAAGGTGATGACTAGAAAAGTTCAAAGTTTAGGGATTACATGTACTATTTAAGAATAGTTCAAAGACTACATTGAACAAATGACAAAGTCCAAGATGACATTACATATTGGGCAAAAAGTTTAGGATTTGTTAGTGGCACTTTCCCTTAGAAAATATATTCCTGTATGTGATGGGCTAAAACCTCGCCATCTTTTCGAGTGGTTTTAGCTGAGAGTTGCTGCAGAGCATGTTATTGTGCTTCTTATAATGACCAGCTATGATTGAATTCTTTTTAGAATCAGATGCATGAGGAGACATTGGAAGATGAACTTTTAGTCAAGGTTCCTGGAAGTGCCTACTCCTCTGAAAGACAGTGAGACATCAAGTCTCTTGTGAAGAGGGGTCATGGCCTTCAATGAAACATCTCTCCCATACAAGAGTTGAGTTTAACCAGCACGCCACAAGATATGCAGCATTTTGAGCGGAAGTTTAACTCCATACTCTACAATTCGGTTTTCTTCCCGTGAAATAAACTTGCAATATTTCTGGCAGATTTGCGACACTACCAGTGTTATTCTTCACCTTTTGATAATCTCTTGGTTTCCCACCCGTGTTCTGTCGGTGGATCCAGCAGCAAAACTGCAGTTTGTGCACAATGTTTTGCCTTACAACAAGGTTCAATGACGACAAGCACATGAAAGCAGCTGAAACAGGATGATACAATTGGCGAGGATGGTATATGAGTGATGTCCGGCGGATCAGTATGTATACCCATTGTTGTAGAAGCCTTTTTGCCAAGCTTTGTGTCTTACATGAAGATCAGACTTTGCCATGAAAACACAAGGGACGTCACAATGGCGGTTCTGAGAATTTAAAGCGTCTTTTTCTTATGTAACGTGCCATATTTCTGGCAGAAACTACATGACATCCTTCAGTCCATAACCAGATCACCTTGAAGGGTAAAAAATATTTCAAAATTAAGGCCAATGCGAAGCATGCTAAACGTGCCAGCAATGGCGGGCCCGGGCCAGCCCATTTGCCACCCGAAGTTACCGTGTTTGTTCCCTCTTTTGCACAAGGAGTTCCATTCCATTTGTTACATAGATTAGATTTGATCTCAATTTCATATTTACCAGTGACAGAAAAAGGACGAGTCCGACCCATCAACAACCCTTGTTTCTTCTCATTCTCATTCCTTGCTAACTCTATCAACGATCATGGTGGCAATTTCTCAAGTTCCCGATCATTCTAGTACAGACGAGCGGGACCAAAAACAGAACAAAAAATAATGATAAACGCCAAGATTCATCTAAATTACGGTGTAGCGTAAGAAGCAGCTTATGCCGAAACTTCACCCAGAACTTGCTTTTCAAGCTGCTTGACTTGTATTAAAGTGTCACTTAGCCTAAGACGGCAGGGCAACAGCTTTCCGTCACAAGAAACAAGTACTAAAAGCAACGGAAGACATACCCACTCCTACATCAGTTAACCGTACTGGAAAAGCACAACGCTGCTGAACAATTGCTATGTAGTTGATAGCAAGTGCTTATACAGAATAGCATGCATAGTTACAAAGACAGCTGAGCCCCAAAAAGTTGGCACCTTATCATACTGTTCAACATTTCCTTCCACCAACTGCCCATAACAAAACAGCGATTTTTTCGCCGAACACCGCCCTTTTCCGAAGCTTCATTTTTGCGGTTAAGATGACCACACAAATATGATGTACACCAGAGGAACAAGACCGACAATTGGTTAGCTGCTGCTTCAGATTAAAATTCCTGCCTAGACTTCCATGTTTCAAAAGAACTTACCATGCCTCGCCCAGTTCACTAAAACCTGCCGCAAAGAATTTATCAGCGCTATCAATGAAGCTGTCAGGGAATCTAGAATGCAACATGGACGCAGTCCCAGTTATTGTTAAGTCATATTTAACAGCAGTTTCTTCACAAACTTTTACTGATTTCTCTCTCTTCTTCCCTAGCTTGGCATTATTTACGGCAGAAAAACCCTTGATTAATGAGTTTCTTGAGTTTCTTCCACTGC
Organism: Rhodamnia rubescens; assembly: GCA_021437795.1. NCBI lineage: Eukaryota > Viridiplantae > Streptophyta > Magnoliopsida > Myrtales > Myrtaceae > Rhodamnia > Rhodamnia rubescens. The sequence continues at coordinate 3,635,348 of JAILYA010000002.1, read as the reverse complement.
TACGGCTGGACCTCAGTTTCTCTGCTTGAGGCTTTTTATTTTCATGACCCAGCTGAATATTCTCACAGGAACCATAAGGGGAATTGTCTAAAACTGGATGGGATCGACTTGACGGCAAAGCATTTCTGCATGATTTCAGTAATGAATGTAGCATGTCAATGCTGATCTCCTGTTGAATAACACCCCTATTCTGCTCACACCCGTAACAAGCGGCAACCAGGGTACCAGCTAGTACTGGCATCAGGTCCGGGTCACTGAAGAAGACAAAAGGCAGATCGCATACCTGCTTTTGTTCACTAAGCAGTCAGGTTCTGTACACATGACACAAGAAAAAACGAAAAGATGCCGTGAGTGGTTTCCTTTCACTGACCTTGTGAAGAATGGTCGGACTATTTCCCCACCGCAGGACCGCTTGATTCTCAGTGTGGAAGAGAGCAAAGTGACCAAGAAGCAAGAGCGATTCAATTAAAAGAAGACCCGCCTGAAAATATAGTAAAACGTATGAGCATAAGAGGAGGCCAGCTGAAAATGGTGCCACTAATCATTTCGGCTTTCAAATGATCATGGGAGTGAAGAAACTAAAGCATGTAGCCCACCTAGCCGACCAACAAACACCAACTATTATTCAAGGACGTAATGACATGTAACCCTATGTTGCACCGACATGATACGCGACACGAGACACAACACGACACCTCGACACGTGATTTCTCAAAAAATAGATAATTTCGACACGTTGGGACACGTTATATATTAAATGTATATTTTTTATATATACATGATAAATTATTATGTATTTATAAAAATATCAACGGTGAATTTCTTCTTCTTCTTTTTTATTAAGGATTCACGATTAGATTTTTTTGTGCTTAAAATTGACCCCGTGTGTATCGAGACAGCATGTCGAGATGCTGGACTCGCGTGTTGCTGGCGTGTTTGGAATGCAAACCATATGTTGGTCACATGTTAGAGTGTTGAGGCGGAGAGTGTCCGACACGGACACGGAGGCCTCCGAAGAGTATCCGTGTAACATAGATGTAACCTATTCAGCCAATCTACTGATGATCCCCAGCTTACAACCATACGCAGGACTTTCAATCTATAATCTTCGCTGAAATTCATGTAGCTAGACACATAACTGATCCAACATCTGACTCTGTGAGTATGTCATAAGATGTTCCAGTCACGATTGTGCAAATAGGAAACATACCTGATCTTTTGGTGATTTCCACTTGCTGTTACAATGAGAGAGGAAAAAACTCATCAAATGGAAAAATTCCATCTTGAGGTCCGGCCTAGCCTGAGAGGTCAAAAAATGCATTAGCAGACAAGCATGCTTATGGGCATGCTCACAAAATGACCACAGTATCACAGAGGACATGCACACTTTACCAGCATTTTTTGCATAATTGCAATATCAAGATATGCCAAATTGTTAAGGAACTTCAGCACTCCAGTAGCTACTTCTTCAAAATTAGATGGAAGGACATAGGGAGCCTGAAATGGAAGTGACAAAACCACTTAATCTTTGACATTTGGACCTAATAAAAATACCACAATGTCATATCAGCTACAGACTGAAGGGACAATTAACTTGGAAATGCCTAGCCGAAAAATGATTCAGCCTAGACCTTATTTCAGGACATGTCATTCTTGATATAATATGATCAATAGATGAATGAACTTCTCGGAATATCTGTCCAAACCCAGATAATCAATGTAGCAACTATATCGTTGTACACCAAGACAAACATTAAAAAAGGAAAAATTGTTTGATCTACGAGAAATCAAGCCTCATTTTTAGGCATTTCATCTATCCAAAACAGCAGAACTCAAGGATTTAGATGTATGAAACAGCAACAGTTACAGTGAGATGTGATAAAAAGAGCCTATTCCCACCTACTTGTGACAAAGATTAGATGACTCAAATAGTAAGGAAAACACAGTGGCAGTTAGACAGAAAAAATCAGGCTTTAGGGCAAGGAACTAGATTATCTCTAGCAGATGTTACCTGCTCCGATGACAACCTATTGTTAGCTTGTAAAAGCACAGAGGTCAACAGCGAAGGAAGACTGACTAATCCGGTTTCTGATATAGCAGAAAGAAGCAATGCGACCGGTGGCTTCGAGCTCGATGTGGTTTCATCTTTTTGCTGATCACAGTTGTTCACCGACAATTTACAGTCTTCCCGAGATATGGAAGGTTCAGCAATATCCTTTGTCAGGTTTTGCTCGGTTTCAACTGCGGCATCAATCATGACCAGACTACTATCCTGCTGACCCACGCTATCTCCTATTATAGCCTTTTCGCTGTCTCTAACAGCAGATCGTGCCTCATTACTCTTCATAATCTCTCTATCTTTGGTCGAAGGTAAAATCTCTGGAACCCCAGGCAAGGGCACAACTCTGCTAACACCCTCTTCACATTGCCTCTGATTGTGATAGGAGTTATCCAAAGAGAAGTTTCCCAAACCAACAAAATCCACAGGTTTAGCTCCAGCACTTTCAAGTCCCCATTCAGTTTCAGCTGGGAAAAGTTCCCGGTCAATACTATTTTTTGCCCCATGCCTGGTAGTCAAAACTACCAATAGATGAATGCTCAAAACAATGGAGGAAGGAAACGGAGACCCTTCAACCTGGGGCCGATCATAGAGTGCGAACAGATCTCGCAGATGATGTATCACCTGATAGGCGATCAACAATTCCAGCAAGCCTTCCCTCATTTGGAGTTGTCGCTCATCTGGATTGAGGTGACCAATTATTGCTGTCACGGTCCAAAGGAAACCATCTAAAACTTCAGATGTTAATTCAAAGTTTTCAACAGACGTTTTACTTGAAATTACATTGTTTCCAGCGCTGCCGCTGATGTTTAAAGATGCCGCAATCTTTACGTAGTTTTCGAGAGCTGCTGATAGCATGGGTACGATAGGAGGCAACAGATTCTGTGCAAGAAAATAACTTCGGTTTGCAGGCACTGAGAGCACCACCTTCAAAAGTTTCAAAAGATGCACTGTCACCTGGCAGGCTTCAGGCTTTGATGTATGAGAAGCAGGGAGGGCAGAAGCTATGAAGTCAATCAAACCAGCTTGGCGTGAAGCCTGCAGTTCAGGGTCCTTTCCATCTAGAAACTAACAAACAATAGAAGTAGAATAATCATAAGGAAAAGCACAATCACCTCAAGTCACAAAACAAAAGAGAAACCTTGTAAGAATGGCGCATCTTGATATCTACTGGCACAGAGAAGTCCAAATGGCATTCAAGTTTCAAGTTTAAACATAGATGGAAAGATTCATCTTGACCATATTGGGTTTGCTTCCCTTTGGTGTCCTATAGAGATTTTTCTTTTTTCACCTATAAAGTGAGCAGGAGAAGCAAAAATCGGCCTGTCCCATTCCACAAACTAGTATAAATGAATATTTTCCATAATGTCACCAGAACCAGCAGTCAACTCCTGAAGTACAGGGATGGGGACAACCACCCAATGAGTGCAAACTGGAAGTTTACTTAAAATCCAGGATCATTAGGAGTGCCCGTAAGCACCACCATCATCTTGCATACACTAATCAGCATAACAAAAGATGTCGGAAGATTTTGAAAGTTTTGCAACCTTCAACCTCTGCAACCAAATGACAATAGTTGCTACTATGTTGTAATTGAATAATATAACATACTAGGTATCAAAGCATGTTACACACATTGAAGGTTTGAATTACAAACAGGTGATGGAAGGGAGGATACAAACGTACAAAATCAAGTACCTTGATCATCTCAGCAATTATCAATCCTATACTTGGAGCCCCTTCTTTTCTAGCTTGCCGAAGTCTTTGAAGTTCTTGAAGCCACCTACCAATTTTGGCCCTGGCTGTCCCTACTGCTGTCCTATATCCAATACTAGTATTTTCAGAACCAAGCAAAGGTTCAGGATATTCATATTTCAGAGCCATAAGCTTTTGGCGAATCCTTTTAATTCTTCGTTTCAATGAATGCTGAGCTACAGCGCTGCCCGTAGCAAGAGTAGCAGTGCCTGGACCTACATTTGCATGATAATCTTCAGCACTGTCTCTTCCCTGAGACTCCTTGCTTATGTACCGCCGTAGTAAAGGTGAGGATTGATCTCTGAAATCCATTGAAGCCTTCTCCCTAATTTGTTCCAGATAAAATTTGCGACGTTGTTCACTCTCCACGAAGTCTCTCGGCTAATTTCTGTGCAAGGATTTCCGCTTCTTCTTGCTGGGCCTTTGCTCTAACCTCCTTCCTCCGAAGTTGCTCCATTGCCCTAGCCTCTCGTGCTGCACTTGAGGCTTTACGTTCCTCTTCTCTCCTAACTTGCGCCTCTTCCTTTTTTCTCTGTGTCTCAGCAAGACGTTGTAGTTTCTCGGCTTCAATGAGTTTTCTACGTTCTATTACCGCTTCCTCTCTTGCCAAATCTTCTCTCTGTTTAATTTTCAACACCTGAAGTTTCTCAGCTCTCCTCAGCTCAGAATCATGGAGCTTCTGACGCAACATGAGCTTCTTATTCTCTCCATTTAAGGAAGTGATGAAGCGAACCTCATTAACTTTGGTGCTTTCATCACCAGCTCTCCTCACAACTTGAGCTAGAAAAGCTTCATGTCGAGATTCACTGCGTTGATGACGAGCATACATTCCTTCCCTCAACTTCATGCTGCGCACGGCTTGCCATTCATTCACACGGTTCAACTTTTCTGATGTGCGCTGCAACTTTTGCATTCTCTCATTCTCTAACTCAATTCTGATCCTCATAGCTCGTGCATGCTTTTCATCTGCTTCCTTTTTCAAATCCAGAGCAGTTTTCTTCTTTTTCTCAGGAGACATTAGCTTATCATGCAGAGTTCGTGCACGTTCAGCACTTTTCCTGTTCAGTCCAGGGGAATGTGAAATACGTGAAGAGACACGAATTGGAGATGAAAGTATCTCCTCCCAGTTCCTCTTCTCCTTCCAAGCATCTAAGGTTTTCCATGAATTTATGTTTCTTCTTTCCTTATCATTTCCACAAAGTGGACCATGCCTTCTTAAATGATCCACATATTTGGGGTGTCTCTGAACCACACCATCTGACGGAACTTTGTCCTTCCGAGCAATCAGCTTCTCTGGTTCAGATCCTTGTTCTCTGGAGCTCTTTCTTGCAGAGCAAGATGCACTTCCATTCTTTAAATGTGGCTTTGATATGTCAAAGTCTCCTGGAGGGCGTAAGTTTTGGGAAGGGACATGGCCACTTGGCCCGAAATTTACTTTGCTGGGCTTCCCTGATGAGACCTTTTGCATCTCTACGGTCGAGCTCCCACAGACAAGATCAAAGCCTCCATTATGCTTTCTAGGTTTTGGGGCCACATCTTTAATACCAACAATGATATCACTTTTCCCATCAGATTTACTTAGACCGTCCAACATATGTTCGCATTTTAAACACTCAGATGCCAGAGAATTTGCACAGTCAACAAGATGAAGACTTGCCCTTTCATGTTGTATTTTCCTGAAAGCCTCAACAGATGAAGATAGTATCTCAGCTCTGTGGGGTGAAGTTGTCATTCTCCGTACCTGCGCGCAGAATAGAGTGGTGGACCATATTTATCAGAGAGGTAGGTATAAGAGGTTTAGTTCCAAAAAACAAATTGCAAAGGATCTGATGTATTATCAGGAAAGAAATTACTACAAGATCATAGCTTATTTTAGCAGCAAAGGGGTTGATAAATTTCATCGTGACTATGCTTTCAGGAAATCTCATTAAGGCCCTCTGCAGACTGTTTTGCCCAAATGATAGACAAAAGGAAAAATCATGGATTACTCTACTAATTCACATAGTAGCATACCATGGTGCCTGCATATCACATAAACATAATCAAATGTCCAAATAATGATTTCCAGAATTGGAGTAATTTCTATCAATTTACATGCAAATCTGGAACCAGGCTTACCTCCCATGAGAGGGCATGTGGCCGGCGATGATCAGTCCTCAAATTAATTGGTAGTAAATCAGGTGATGATAAAGTGGACTTTTTAGCATTCTCAAATTTCTCTACTCTAGAGGCTAGCTCCTTAAAATCGGATGCGGCTTCCTCCAATACAAGAATGGCCTCTTTCATCTGCTCCAAGTCACATTCTAGCTCACACAGAAGATAAAGTTCATCAACAGCCCTATTAAGATTCTCAAATAGAAAGCACCAAAGGCGCTGCCTGAACCTTTCCTTGCTTTCAGTGGAATCGTCTTCTGCAGGAACACCGATGATCTGACCTTTCAGTGCGTCATTAAGTGGTTGGCCCCCAGAGTCTCTGACAGTAGCTACTGCAGTAGACTGCCCAGACACTTCATACTTGGTGTCTTCAGATAGAGCATCCTGAGATGTCAATCTTGTGTTCAAGGATGCCACTGAATCAGCAATTCCAGGAGTCTCCAGATCACTCACCCGAGAATGCGGAACCACTTTGACAGGCACTCCATCCTCATCATTAGAAGGACGAACACCAACTGGGTACTCATTATTTACAGGTTCGAGATGCTCATCACACTCTTCCCTGCAAGTGAGAGCATCATCATAAGGACAGATGATTTTCTCTTGGGCGATCTGCAGTTCGCCAGCTTCTAAAACCGCGCCATTAATATCATTACAATCCTCTTCACTCTTAGGTGCTAGAGGAAGCACCGGACCGGAAACACAGGGATCTACAGGAGTAATTGCCATGTTTCATGTTCCGCTTTATCTTGTCATATTGAGCCTGATTTAATCAAAATGTCCAGGAGCTTATCGGTCCCTGTAAGCAAGAACTTGCCAGTGCAAAAATCATCAAACATAATTACCATTCTGATATTTCTTTCATGACGTGGAATCAAAGCATTCTCCTGTAGAACCACCCCGCCTGGGGAATTCATCAACATAGGCTCATTTTCAAGTTCGCAGGGGAACTATCGCAAAATATAGTTCAACTTCCAGAGATCTTCAACAGCTACTGCAATGCCAAATGATATCCTTTGGGAAACAGAATTTTTCACGCTGGCATTAAGGAGAACTTTCGCAACAAACCTTGTTAGCAATGAAAGTACCAAATACAGCTACTTCTATTCTCTGTGATCCTGCGAGAAAAGGCAAGCAAAAGAAGCACATTTTCCGTCGCGATCAATCCTTCAAAAAAGCTGCCTTTTCCCGGAGAAGAAGGAAAAAAAAAAAGCCCATCAGAATCACGACTAACACTTGGAAAAATGGAAAAAGAACGAAACTTTCCAGAGAATTCGACATAGCTAAGCCGGTATCGCCAAGAAAGGAGAATCGAGAACAACAAATCACAACACCAGAGAAGCTGAAAACTGAAGAAGCGAGACCATCGTCGATCAAACGCGAGAACGGAATCATTCCATGACTTGCACAGCAAGTAGCGACGCCCAATTCTCGTTTCAATGGTACAAGCAAAATCGCAGCGAATCGTCAATCATTTCCAACAAAAGTCCATTCACGTCGACAATGATTATAAGCACCGTATTTGGTCGGAAGTTAGGAACCTGTCGCGATCCTACCTTGGTCTGGGGAAGCGATGGCGTGGCGAGGCGAAGCGGAAACCCCCACTCCTGCAGAAGAGAAACGAAGGTCATCGAGAGAGAGACGGAGAGAGAAAGGGTCTCGCTTTCTTGGGCTTTGCGGCTTCACTAAACTCGGCCCAGCTTTCTTTTCAATAGAATCCTACGCTATCCCACGTTGGGAAAACTTCTCCTCTCATGCATGTGAGCCCACACGATCTCAATCCTACGTGCGTCCAAGAAGTGGCCATGCTCGTGCACATCGCATCGATACATAATAGATTCTTTAGAACCCAAAATCAATCATACATACCCTAAAACCTATCTTGTCATAACTTCTAAAGTCTACTAAGATTCTACTTATATTATTAATTAACTATCACAGTGAATCATCACATTTATTGATCATCACTGTACATTTAATGATATCATGCACGTAACATATACATATTTAGTCATATTTAGGCACATGAAGAATATAAAACATTAATAAAGTAAAAGTTCATGTCGTAAATATTTTTGCAAATGAAAGCTCGGGCTAGTAGTTCTTGATTGCACACTCATTATCAAACACATGGAATACCGCGGGATGTTGCAAAAATATATATCAACAAAAATACAAAAAAATTGTTCCAGGTTTCAATTTTCAAGTTTCGGCCGCCGTCGGAATAGGTTTCCCAATTTTTGAAACTTAAAACCTACTATGCATACCCTAAAACCCTGGAATTGATTCGCTTTTTCGATTCTCGATTTTACACTAGAACCATACTCATCGTTAGTTAGAATCGCATAATTGGCTGTATCAACCTAGTAGACAATATATATTGAAGTCTTGTGTTGTGTCTGCGCAACTTTCAAGGGGAAAGAAGTGAGTACATGTGGTTTTGGATGACCAATAACATATACCATAAGCAACGCGTGGGCTCACATCCACGAGGGAGAAGTTTCAGAAGGAGAAGTTTATAAACTGCCATCCTCGAGTTTGCTTTCACGAATATAAAAGAAAAGTATAAAAAAAACTCTTAAATATTGTATTAATAGCAATTCGATCTTAAATCTTTCAATTGAACCAATTTGCTTCTAAATATTTTGCATTTAAGGCAATTCAATTAATCTCTGTTAAGTTTAGCGAAAATTGCTAACCTAAACGCTAATCATTCTACATGGCACGACCGATATTAAGGTAGACATTTTTTTTTTTTTGTTTTTTACCCCTATCATTTTGGCCAATGCAAGGGAAAAAAGAAAATAAATAATTTTTAAAAAATTATTATAAAAAAATATCCACGTGAATACCGATTGCGTTACATATGATGGTGGCGTTCAAATAAGTAATTTTATGTCAAAATTGGTCAAGTTGACTGAATTGGCCTAAATACAAAGGGTTTACAATTAAATTAGCCTAATTGAAATATACTTTGACTGAATTAATGTCAATATAATTAGTGTTGGATTCTTTTTTATACTTTGACAGAATCCGATTGTCTGTATTTATACGAAGATATCATGTCGTTGTCAGATCTGCAGTAACATGTCATCACTTCAAGGAACGAGAGCAACATAGACACTTAACCACATCCAATCAGGAATAAATATGCAGCGAAACGTATACGACAAACGACATACCGTTTTATATGCCAGTAAGAACAGAATGCCCCCGTCGCTTCTTTAAATTTTCGCCAACATGCTATTCTCGAGATCTGTACTTGGGCGGGTGCTGCAAAAGAATTTTAAAAACAAGAAAAGCATATCATCTTCTCCGGCTAATGTCTCGCTACTCATTACAAGAACGGAGGAATTTCTGGGACGCCAGCAAGGGGAAATTATTTTTATGTCTTGGTATGCATGTCACGCGAATATTTGTCTTCTTGGGAGGAGGATTCATTTTCAAATGAACGCTCAGGACCACATGCTTATCACCTCCGTTATCGCCTTTTTGAACCCGTTCAGCTGTTTCACCCACCTAAAATCTCTCCTTCGGACCCTACGTTCTTAACTATACCTCTACCGACTATGTCTAAAACCCAACAAATTTCGATGCTGACCCCACCCAGTGGATCCACTCAGTGACGCAGGGAGTGAAATTTTGCCCGCGAGACGGGTCTTCTTTGCATTGTTGATAGCTGCTGGAGAATCGTGAGCTCATCCGCACCGAAATAGTATGTGAAAGATCTTGGCTTTTGGGATAAAGTTGCTGACTTTCTCCTTCTTTGCTTTATCTTTTTTCCATACACCGTGCTTTACACTGTTACTGGGAATTCACTCCATTTGAGGTTGGCATTTATCAGGGTTTCCTTGCTTTTCTTGGATTGATGTGCTTTTCTTGAGGTCTGGTTCAGAGGATGTTAGGCATCTTCTCTCTGTACAGTGCGGTCAGTAGTGTAAACACCCACTTGAGAAAATATAAAGGGACCCATGTCGAGCTGCTCACCGTGGTCTGTTCTGCTGAGCTTCTGATTCTTCTTGCTTGTGTAATTTCCCTAAAGTTTTCATATCATAGAAGTGCTGAAACTTCTAAACTTGGTTTGAGCACACTGTTAAGTTTTGGGTTTTTTGAACGAGAAATAAGCATCAGTGTTCTTTTACCTTATCAATTCGCAACTCTGATTCATTAATTTTAGAGTAACAGTAGTGAGACTTAGTGGGGTTGGCTTTACATGGGTAAATTCCTTTCTCCTGCAGCTTATCTGGATGACCTGAGCTATTGGTGAAGCTGCCATTTTCAGTATACTTTAAGTAATGGGATTATCCTGCCTGGCCTTGTTCATTTTTATTGTTTCTTTCCCGCTGGGATTAGCTCAAGATGTTGCACAGTCTACTCTCATCGTTCATGGCTCCGAGGCAATTGCGGAGACTGATGATAATTTCATTTGTGCAACTCTTGATTGGTGGCCTCATGACAAGTGCAATTATAACCAGTGTCCATGGGGATATTCATCTGTTATAAATCTGGTAAAGATCTTGCCAAACTCATGGCTTGAATGTTCTTCCTAAGGATTTCTTAGATTGAATTCAATACTCCAGTAATCTGATCTTTTGCATTCTTTCTGTTGGTATATTTCCAGAACTTGTCCGATCCGGTACTTGGGGAGGCAATCCAAGGTTCGTACTCCTAATCAACGAGCTTGCTTAAATTAAGCTTTTGCAAATTATGCCTAAACTACCATATCCAAGTGTAATATGGTAAATGGGTAAGAGATCCTTACCTATGAAGTGACTTGCACAATTTCACGTGTGGGATCTGATACAATGATGATGCACTTTCTCTATGGTGGCTTAAAAGCTTTCAAGAGTTTGAGGATAAGAATTGGAGGTTCCTTGCAAGACCGAGTATTGTATGATGTCGGAAAGTTGAGCCTTCCTTGCCACCCATTTAGAAAGATTGAAGGTAGCTTGTTTGGCTTTTCCAAGGGATGCTTACACATGAAGAGGTGGGATGAGCTGAACAAATTATTCAGTAAGACGGGGTGAGATTCTCATGCAAGATCTCATTGAGTCATTGATCCGAACTTGATTTCTGTCCAACCTCTTTCCAAATTAGCATGTGCAACTCGGGCACATACTAACATATAGGTACTAGATACTTTACTGCCTAATATGGGTGCCCCCTAAATATGTTCCAGTCATGTAGCTAGTTCTTTTCTTCGCCCACAGGCTGTCCATGTCACCATGTCTTATATGAGAAAATTGAATTTATTTTGCAATTATTCAAGTCTTGTAGTTGAACGTGATGCTCTTGGTTAAATATACAACAGCAGTTTCAGGAAAAAGAAACTGGTAAACAGATGATATGTCTCAACTGCAGGGCTTTCGTAACTTTTGGACTGAATGCACTTAATGGAAGGCAATGGATCAAGGACAACGTCTGGGGAGGGGATTGGAACTTTAGTAATGCTTATGATTTTATCAAATACACAGTTGCAAGGAGATACTCCATTGATTCATGGGAATTTGGTATAAGCTAGTACCATTAACATTTGTGCTATATATCCATTTGATCGATCTCAACTTGTTTTTTCATCTCTCCTTGAAGGTAATGAGCTCAGTGGAAGTGGAATTGGCGCTAGCGTCTCTGCTGAACAGTATGGGAAGGATCTAATTGTCCTTAAGAAGATAATTGATGAGTTGTACAAAAGTTCTCGTTCAAAACCTTCACTCGTAGCACCTGGAGGATTCTATGATCGAGAGTGGTATGCGAAACTCCTGCAGTTTTCAGGTTCAGGAGTGATCAATGCAATGTCTCATCATATATACAATCTGGGTGCAGGTAAGCCAAATTCGTGCTTACTGGTTACTGATCTATGAAGTTTATAATATCGGATTGCACAAGCTTCTGCCTTTCAACTTAATGTATATGATTCTTTTTGTAATTCTGTAACCAATTCAAGTCTTCATCAGTTGTATGTAGTTGTTTGATGGTTAAGTGCACAAACAAGACTTAAAACAATTGAAGATTAATTAAGGTTTTATTTTGGTCACATGAGGACTTAAGTTTTTAAAAAGCCTCAATTAGTTCTTGAGCTCGCTGATGGTGGAATTCAGGCGTCAGAAATGACGTGGCAAATGATCAAATTTGTCATGTTGGAGCCATGTTGGGTTCCAACACTTGAATTTTATTTAATGAGCTCGAGACCTGCTTAGGACTTTTTCAAAACATCATCTCCTCAATTGACCAAAATAAAACCTTAAGTCCTCAATTAACCTACTAGCCAAAACGTTAAGTTCTGTTTCCATGAGTATCTCATTGTTTGACCATTGTGGCACATCCAGGTGTTGACCCCCATCTTGTGAGAAAAATATTGGATCCAAGTTACTTGAGTCAGATATCGGACACATTCATCAACCTGGGGGAAACAATCAAGAAGCATGGACCCTGGGCATCTGCATGGGTTGGAGAATCTGGTGGGGCATACAATAGTGGTGGTCGTCACATATCTAACACGTTTGTTAACAGCTTCTGGTAATTTTGACACTTTGAATGGATACTTCATTTACACCATACTTGCATTGGCTCATAAGGTGTATTGTGTGATTTCTTTGACACAATTTGGTTGATACTAATCGGAGTAGGTATCTAGATCAGCTTGGAATGGCTTCCAAGTATGACACTAAGGTTTATTGCCGGCAGTCTTTAGTTGGTGGGAATTATGGCCTCTTAAACACCACGACATTAGCACCTAATCCAGATTACTACAGGTATATAACTAATGTTCATTTATAGTTTTCTCCATCCTCGGTTATTCCCTTTTTAAGAGCATGGAATCTTTCCTCCATACTTTGAAAGGCTAATTAGGGGACTATTTCTTGGCAGTGCCCTTCTGTGGCATCGACTCATGGGAAAACGCGTTGTTGCTGTAAGTGGTGACTCTCCACCATCTTTACGCTGTTATGCACATTGTTCGAAAGGAAAGGTAAGGTTTCGTCTTACCTCGATTTTAGTAGGAAGTTGGCCATAAATGAACTCGGCAAACTAGGGTACCTTAACAACTAGAGAGCCAACCAGACCATTATTGGATTGCAAACTTGCTAGCTTGCCGTGCGTAGCTTTTGTTAGCGTCTTAACTGCTGTTAGGAATTTTCAGTGCGTATCTTAAGGTTGAGGTCTCGGAGACTCTGGCCTATTATGTTATATATCCTTTCATTTGCATTCTTGGGGTTATTTGGGTGGTGAGCATAGTACATATGAACTCAATTGTTGACTCATGAAACGATCAATACATGACCTTCTGCCCCCAAGTTTGAGCATATTGTTGGTTTGGAGATTGATATTTTGAGGGCAAAACATTGAGGTCAATCTGCAATTTTTCATCAAATGTACATTCTTCACCTACCATGAGCAGTAGAAGTTCAATTATTCTTCGTCGTGTCACAGGCAGGCGTTACTTTGCTCCTGATCAATTTAAGCAACGAGACTAAATTCATGATCGGGACCCAGAGCAGTGTGCAGAATTTGCATGCGGAGGAACAATCCGTCGACGGAGGGAGTATTCTCATTCACGGATTGAAGAAAACCGTGTCATTCGTCGGCCAAGGATCATCGGATGCTACGATTTTCAGAGAGGAGTACCATTTAACTCCACAAGGTGGTCACCTTCAGAGTCAAACCATGCTCTTGAATGGAAGCCCGTTGGAGTTCACGCGGGACGGAGGGATCCCGCCTTTGAAGCCTAACCTTGTTCGTGCCGATTCTCTCGTATCGGTTTCTCCTCTGTCCATTGCTTTCGTAGTGTTCCCGAATTTTGATGCTCAAGCTTGTGCTTGACTTGTCCCCAAGCAATTCGCGCTCTCAAGTCGAGTAGCCTTGTATCGTGTTTGCATAATTAAGTGGTGCAAGCAAGTTCAACGTAGCCATTTCAAGTGTGTGAATAAAGTCTAGTTACTGATGTGTGGCCCTATTGTGTTCATCTGTTTGTGAGATTGGTATTGAAGCTGTCATGGCAAAGTTGTAACTAATGCAGCATGAGCAGCATGAGAGCAATTGGGTTCTTCTCAGTGTGTTGAAGTCACTGATTTGCCAAGGACATCTTGCAAAAGTTGCAAATCTTTTGGTTCTTGGAGGAATGAAATGGAAATGAGATGTTGAAGAAGTTGTCAAGCTCTATTTGCTTTTACACTACAAATCCCTTTTTGGATAAGGATTTAAGTTGTGGAAGAACGTGGTTACATGGTGATTTGAACATAAGATTTACTACTTTATCGTAACTCAAGTACATCGCTAATTCGTCCCCTTCTTCGATAACTTAGAATAGCGATCGACCGACGCGAATTCAATAAGTTTACTCGTCAGATTTCCAATATTAACAGCTATGCTTGATCAAAATGTGATAATTAAGCTTGAAAATCAAGTTTCTCTTTTTAGGCCAGGCAGCTCAATGAGCAGCTAGCCTCATAAAAAGGCCAAGCCTGAAAATCAAATGGGCGGGCCTGGAAAAAGGAAAAGTACCCCAGAAAAAGCCCGACCCGACTTAGCCCGAGTCAAACCCGGCCCGACTCAAGAGAGTCCAATTTGGGCAGGGGGAGTCTTGAGCACGATCAGCCTCGATACTCTCTCTCTCTTTCGGCTCGCTTCGCTCGCTCTCCCATGGCGTCCGCATCAGCAGCAGCAGCTGCGTCGAAGCCAAAAGTCTTGACTCTGTTTCGGTCTCTGCTACGCACCGCACGCGAGTTCTGCGACTACAATGTGCGAGAATACGTGAGGCGGCGGACCATCGACGGGTTTCGCCACAACAAGGACCTCGCCGATCCGTCGGCGATCTCCGCTGCTTTCTCCGACGGGAAGAGCCAGCTGGAGGTCGCGAAGAGGCAGGCCATCGTTTACTCTCTCTACGCTCCTGAGGTCAAGAGCGTCATGGAGCTCAAGCGCTGAAATCGAAGGGTCTCGTACGCTCTTCTCCATCGGGTCGTCATCTGGCGAGTCTTTTTGCCTAGGGTTCTGTTCGTCGTGGCGTTCCGGGTAAACGACTAGTATGAGAAGGAGTTCTATCTTGTATTATATTGCGGTGTTGAGGATTGAACAGCATATTGGTATCCGCAGTTCAGCTTAATTAGTGGTGAAATCAATAGTTTTGCGATATCTTTCTTGTGCTTTTGAGCTCCTATGCTTGAGGAATTTGTTGTTTTTGAGATTGGTATGCTCAGCTTCTTGATGTGATTATTGCTCTGTGGAAATGTAACAGTGATTGATGACTGAGTGAATTTGAATGATGGGAATTCTATTGCCTTGTTTCCCCTGTTATTGAGTCATGAGTATCCCGGAGAATGAGTGGAGTCATGTTCGCTCCCACGTCGTTTCTTGGTTTGAAATGCGATGTGGTAGTGGATTCATGGCTAGGAGATGGAGCTATGGTGCAGACTATGCTGCCTTAGAAGGATTTCTAGTTTTTTTTTTCCCTCAATTATGGTCATTTGGTTACATAGACTCAATAGATAATGGTGCGAGGATCTATTCGTGGCCAGTCAGGGTGACCTAGTACTCTCAAATCTCATTGAAAAAGGGAATGCTTCTGTATCATTAGTCCAGAACTTTCAATTTGGTTGTGGCTCTGGGGGAACAGCTCATGCTGTTCATATGTTCTATTATGTGCTTCTTTTGTGCCACAGCCTGAGAATTTTTGCATTAGATTTTGCTTCAAGTTGATACTCCTCAGAAGTACATATAGAAGGTGGAAGGTTCTTGTTTCATCCTTAAAGCACTGTGATCTTTGTGCGGCCACATTTGTTTATTTAATTACATGGGCTGATCAAAGTTGAATTCGCTCCATGGCTCAAAGTTTTTGGTGTGTGAGCTGGTGTCTTATCGATGTCTTCTGAGCACAGATTTTGCTTTGTATAAGGCGTGAAAATAACGTTGTGTTATACCAATAACCTGCAGATAGATGTAATCATGAGATGGTTGGTTTTTGTAGCTTGAAGTGCTGGGTGAGCTTGAGTTCGGGTTGCTTAGGAGACCATGACATGGGAAGGACTAGTGAGCTTGCACATATACTATTTAACTTTCCGTATTGTTTAGTCATTCATTTTAGTCAGGTGAGCATGTGAAGCACAGGAGTACACATTCTCTGTTTTTTGGCTACTTAAATGAACCGATAGGGAAAAAAGGTTCGTGTGCAGCTGGATGAGCATAACTTTCAGTGAAATTGCATATTTCTTTGAATCATGCTTTGTGCTTTGAGTGATCGTGAGTTTTTTTGTTTTTATGTTGGATAAAGTGATGGTGAGCTTGTACTTGCTTGAGTTTTTGGATATTTGTCTTGTCATTGATTGCTTCCTGAAACCTTGTGCATTTGTTCCTACATGCGGTCATTGCAGGTAGAAAGTGGACTAGGATTTTAACTTTAGTTTCACATGGTTATGGTAAAGTTTGAGCAAATTTGCTGCTCAAGGTGTACTTCTATGAGCTCTCTTTGGGGCTTAAAATTGCTGAATCTACGCATTAGCTTTCACTTTTATGTAGAAGAATGAAGTCAATGAACCAATTTGTCCTCCAAAGATTATATATACCAATAAGCTCTCTCTCTCTCTCTCTCTCTCTCTCTCTCTCTCTCTCAGATTCAAAAGTTATATGTAGATATATGAGCAAACTATATCATAATTACTTCCTTTGGCGCTTAAATTGGCTGATGCTGGAGTGGAACTAAGTTTTATATTCGGATTCAGTCTTGAGTTTCTTTAGTCAGACTAATTCAGAACGCATCACAAGAATTCACCTTCTGCCAAAGAAAGCTTGCTCGATTAACCCTGGAAACTCCAGCCGTGAGACGGCCTAGATGAAAACTCCAGCTTTGCCAGTTGCCAATTATCAGTCGCTGATTTTACATTGAATACTCAAAAATGAGCTCAGAAAAATGATTAGCAATAGCAGAACAAACGGTTGCAGCGTAGCTTCGAAAATATCTTTGTCATAAACACTTTCATGACATGTTCTTTACAGTGTACAGGTTGCAAAAGCAGTACAAGAGAGAATTCGTGAAAAATCACATATGAGATGATGCTCAGGCTCCAGGTAGAAAATGACGGAAGGATGTGCTAAGCCGCTCGGAAAACAAATGAGCCGTCTGAATTCTACTTCTTAAGCAAATGGCGTCCGCGCCGATTTGCTTGTTCAGTTCGAAAAACAAGCTCCTCCGCATCCTTATCGAAATGATCCAGAGCTTTGTTTTGCCTGCAACATGTGTGTAACATTATGAGAAGAATTAGTAGAGTGGGGCCAAACAGAGATAAAAGAACAGATTGCTGTAGTACCGTGCAGTATTTATCAGTAGAAAGAGGAAAAACAGCACTATCCGTAGTCCATTTTGATTTAGATCAAATGTAGAGCTTTTTCATAGGCTCATTTTTTTTTTTTTGGTGGAACATAGGCTCATTTAGCGAGGATGATTTCAGAGATAACTATTGATGCGATCATAAGAGAAATAAAGCTGCAAAATATATGCACGAGGGTCTCATAAAATAGTACTCTCAACACATTTGCTCAAGGTTGATAAAACTTAGTGCATACGCTCATTCAGAAACACTGAGACTCTGCGCAAGAAAAGCTCAATCTCATTTCCGACATATTTAACATAATGTAACTTGAGAATACTCGTTAATAACACATTATGTAGGACAAAAACCCGTAATGCATTGAGAGAGAGAGAGAGAGAGAAAAAGAAGAGAGAGAGAGAGAGAGAGAGTATAACATAGAGTTGCATCCAAAAGAGAGATGAAAGATGGACAACACTGACCACTCAATTTCAGTTCCCATGTCAACAGCCATGTCCTTCAGATCCCCCAAAATGTAGCTAATTTCTGAGAGAGCATCATCTTGCTTCAACTTTTCGACCTGTTCCACAATCATTACAGTTGCAGACTAGTTATTGTGAAGGCCGGATAGACGTGAGATTTTAAGCAAGATCGACGAGTCATATATTCTCCAAGAAACCCAAGGGACCTCACACTTCCTCTTGTTTGAAATGACCAACTTGTTATTTGCCTAATCAGTAATCACAAGAAACAACCAGCCAAATACTAACCTCAACCTTTTGCAGTGCATCTGTTGGCTCGTGCAGCGGCGTTCGCTTGTTAGATTGTTGCTTAGTCACTGAAGTCAAACCCAACTTCTCCCTCTGTTCCGAGTGATCACCCTTCATCGGGACAGCATCTGCCAAATCAAAGCAATTACGCATACCAGACACATGGTCTTTCAGTCTTTAGTCAACAGGGTCTCGAACCAAATTGCGCAATGAAATAAGGATAGATAAGCAGCACAATGACATTCACAGCCAGGAACCACAGGCACTGAAAACTAAACTTGAACAGTGCATGAGAGAGAAACCTCTTGTAATTAGAGGGCCAGTAATATGACGGTTTGTCTTCGGCTTCCAATTCTTTTTAAACATGCCTCCAAGACTTCCCAGAAGCTTCTCGCCCTAGAATGAGCATAACGGGCGTTTATCGTTATGGGGCCTTACCATCTTAATATTCAAATGGAAAATGCGAGAAATTACAGAGTATTTACAGGTGTTGAACAAATTATTTCTATGCTGGACTAGGAGTATGAACTATCAAGAGCCTTACTTGTTTTAGTTTACAAGAGCCTTTCTAACATCAACTGGTGTACGATCTATTTATCTTATGAAGTGAGCCTTACCCGGCTAAGATTGTGATCTATATCAACAGCAACTCCATGGCTCCTGGTGATCTGCTCACCCTGCTGATGCAACATGACCAGGGTCTTCGTCGCGTCCTCCCTCATGTCCTCTGCAATCTTCAGGCAGCCATTAACACCCTTGGTAGTCTCCTCAGCCTTGTACACCGCATAGCCTTCAAGTTCTTGCACTGATTGGTTCTCCAAGCCCCCAGAATCTTGGAAATTATTCTTATACCTATTTCTTGTGGCATAGGTTTGTGAGCTTGAATATGAGGAAGAAGATGTTCCTTTTTGAGAGTGGTCATTGTAGGAGTTAACGCTCGGTTTTGGTGGACCTAATGTAGGCTCCGATGATGTCATTCTTGAGGTTTTAAGATTATGCTTATTGTCTACCTCAGAACCAAAAGGATTGGATCCTGAAGTAACAGGATGTCCATTATCAACAGAGCTATGCTTGGCCAGTTTCAATGGAGACTTCTTTGAACCAAACATCTTGTTCTATTGTACAAGTGAACGACTTTCACGCAGTAATGAACCGCAGAAACAGAAACCAAAGCAAAGCTGGCAGTGAACCTGTGAGGGAAAAAAAAAAAAGTCAGCCTGACGGAACCAAAAGACATAACACATAACCAAAAGACACAGATAAAGACATGGCTCCAAAAAACAATAGGACAACCTAAATTGCAAAAGTCAACATGATGAAACCCCCCCGCCCCCATAGGCCACCTCAAGAAAATTTGACAATCACTGTGAACCTAAAGCAACATGCTCATGAAGATCATCTGAAGGTTTATCCAGTTCCTTTTGACAAAAGGCCATGGGAAAAATTAACAGTAATAATGATGCAGAAGAGAGAAGTGTGGAATTTTATCTATATTTCGATATACCGATAGATAGTACATGAGCTTTATTTATAAGCTTCATTGGATAACTATTTAAGATAATAAAATAAACATAACACCTAGTATAATCAATCAATCATATGCACTATCAAAGGAGATATATGCATGTTCCTGAGAAATATGCAAAATCAAGTAAGTATCCTGACATTGCTAACAGGAAATTTCGAGAGATTTGAAAAGAAACACATACAGAAATCTATATGTATACTATTGCACGCAAAACTTTTAAAACTAATATGGCTTTGGTTAACCTTCTCTAATTAGTGGGAAAAGAAAGAAAGAAAAAAGTTCAGTTTCGAATCCTCTAATTACCAGAAACTGAAGTAGAGCACAAAAGCTCATCTATCTGCCAAAGAATGAGGTCAAATGACTTGGTCGACTGAAGTTTTCAGATCGTAAAAGCAACACTACTGATTAGCAGATTGGGATTGGATTGCAGGGTCCTTTACAAATCACCAAACTTCGAATCAAGTCAACGACCCATCAACACATAAACAAAATTAAGACAACAAAATCCACGACACAGTAACATATCAACAAACCGAACTCATATTCTACCATGCTTCGTTCAACAGAAAGAACAGTGAACAGCGAACTTGCAGTTCCAACGACGGAGACACGAACGGGAACCCAGCGACCCATTCGAAGCTCACCCAGATTGATGGCATTCGCAGAAAACGAACATTTACGAAAGAAACAGAAACTGGGTATACCTGAAAATCTTGCGAGAAGGAGAGGAACTACGATCTTCCTCCAAGATTCTACAAAATGAGAAACTTGACGTCAAAGAGAGGATGGAGAGAGGGTTACTTAAGGCGTGGCCTGTGGAAAATGCGAGGAGGGAACGCGCATAAATGGCGTTCGAGAGAGCGTTGAAAGTTCAAAGGATCACGAAAGTTGCAAGCTTTCAAATGGTTAGAGAGGAAAAAAATATAAATTCTATCTTCCGGGTGGTGGTGGCTTCACTGTCATCTGTCGTCAAACGCAGCACAAACGCGAAAATTTAAAAGGAGAATCTCGTCTCGCGTGGTTGAGCTTTTCCTGGCGTTCCTTTGAACAGATCAAAGTCTGAGACTTTAAGCCGATCCCTGTTCTTTGACGGCTCTGACTTGGACCTCTTCTCCCTCTCTCTCTCTCTCTCTCTCTCTCTCTCTCTAACAAAACTTCCCCGAACTCTCGTACAAGTTTGTGTCAAAACTTCGGGAAAATTATTTAAAAAAAAAGCCCGAAATCCTATCGTTTTTTCAAATAAATACCCCAAGTAAATTTTATTTCAAATAAAAACTTAAAGTGACATAATATATTTCAAATAAGCTAAAAATAACCATAAAGCCTTCAAAAAAGGGGCATGACTTAAATAGCATTTTCGTCATTTATCATTTTAATTTATTTTTTCTCCATTTTTCCCTTTTTTTTGTTTTTAAAAATGAAAAAAAAAGGAAAAAACAGCCACACCGGCGGGAGGGCTGCCCCTCTCGCCCGTGGGGGCTAGCTCACCGTTGGTGGGAGGTCGGCGGGAGTGGCGAAGGCCGGCAACCCCGCCGACTAGAGGCAAGAGCCTCGGCCCTTGCCAAAATATCCAGGTGACCCCGTCAAGTCTAGGGTGGGGATCGACGGCCCCGCACAGATTTGGGAGAGGGCTAGGCCCTCTCCCTCGTTCTAGCGAGGGCCACCAGCCCTAGCCTCCGGTCTAGCCCTCATGGAGGTGCCGATGACCCTACCTGCTGTCGAACCCCCCTGCGGTGGGGCGGCGGCCAAATGCGAGGTAGCCTCTTGCCTCTATATACATTTTTTTTAAGAAAAAGAAAATTTTAATAAAAAAAAAAATATCAAATATAGAAAAAGATCGATATGCCCTTGAAATCAAGCCTTTTTTGAAATTTTATGGTCATTTCAGGCCCTTATTTGAAATAACGTTCACTTCATGCCTTTGTTTGAAAAAATGAGGACTTCAGCAGCTCTTATTTAAAACAAGATTCACTTGGGGCCCTTATTTGAAAAAATGAGAAGACTTTGGGTCCTTTTTTGAAAATTTCCCCAAAACTTTTAGAGCTCGGTCCACGCAAAATCCTAAAACTTTTAAAAAGAGCAATTAAGTTTTAAAACTAATCAAATTAATGCAATTGTCTTTCCATTGACATGTCAATTTGTCTAAAAAAGAATGCCGACGTGGCATTTTAAAATTAATTTATTTATCTTACATGGCATTTATTATTATTATTATTATTATGAAATCAAACTAAAAAATAAAAAATTTCAAATAAAGACACAAAGTACACTTATTTTATCAAATAAGAGCCCCAAATGAACCATGTTTCAAGTAAGGTCCCGAACCGACATAATATGTTTCAATAAGGGCTTGAAGTGACCATGAAACCTAAACAAAGAGCTTGACCTAAATGGCATTTTCGTCAATTCTCCATTTTTTATTTTTCTTTATTTTTTCCTTTTTTTATTTTTTTAAATTAAAAAAAAAAAAAGCGTGCACACACACAGAGGCGCAAGGAAAGGAGGGCGAAAGCCGACGACCTCGCCGACCGCAGATGAGAGCCAACAAGCCCTCGCCAAAATAGGGAGAGAGGAGGGGATCGGGCCCTCTCCCCGAACCGGACAAGGTCGCCGGCCCCCGCCTAAGACTAGGGAGGGCCGACAACCCCTTGCCCCGATCGGCACCTCGGCCCTCTTGCCTATGTGTGTGTTTTTTCCTTTTTCTTTTTGAACTTCTAAGAAAATAGAAAAAGGAAAAAATACAAATGGTCATTTTAGGCCCATATTTGAAACAATATTTACTTGGGGCTCTTATTTGAGAAAATAAGAGCACTTTGGCCATTATTTAGATTTTCTCGTTAAAAACTAAAAGATGACTAAAATATTAAATTAAAAAAAAAAGACAAGGCACAACAAGGCGAGTGTTGCTTGGGAGGCGCGGCGACACCGCCGCCCATCGCTTGAGGGGTCAATAGAGGTTGGTAACCCTAGGCGAGGTTTCACCAACCCTCCCCTAGGGCATGCGATCGGTGACCATTGCATGTCCCTAGCGAGGCGTTGCCGACCCTAGGGAAGGGCCGGCGACCCTTGTTACGCCAGTGCAAGGCTCACCCAAATTTGGTTGAGAAACCCAAAACAGGAGCGAACCTCGTCGACCCTTGCTTGGGGCTGGTGATGCCTCTTCTAGGGTTGCGGCGGTGATCGTGCCTCACTAGCGAGGCCTTGCCCTGCCTCTTTTTGGTTTTTTCCATGTTTTAGCTTTTTAAATTTAATATTTTAATATTTTAATTTGATTTTAAAATGACACATCAGCATTTTTTCATTAAAAAAATTGACAATGTTAGCGGAAGTATTCCATTGCACCATTGACAAGATTTATAATTTGATTGCACTTTTTGAAAAGTTTTAACACTCAATTGCACGTAAAATTTCTGTGAACTTTTCCCAAACTTTTAATTGTCATATATTTGCTCCCCTCAACTTAACATTTTGATTTGACCAAAACAATAAAACTTAACATTTTGCCACAATTATTATTCATCCATTATGTTTTCCGTCATATTTTCCGTTATTATGTGTAATGAACGTGATTTTTAAAGATTAAAAAATGCAATTTCGTGTCCTTTTTATTTTTAACATTATATCTGTAAAAAATGAAAAAAGATTAAAAAAATGGAGAAAATAAATTTATTTTAAAAAATTAATACCAAGTGGAATGCGAAAGTTAAAAAAAATTTAAAGTTTGATGAATATATTGATAGAACTAAGAAGTTAGTGTAAGAAAAAGAAACACAATTACATACAATGAAAAAAAGAAAGACTTTAATAATAAGGTAAAATTAGAAAAAAAAAAAAAGATACTCATGGTGAATAAATGCAAACAATGATCGACTGACTAACATGGTATATTTAAAAAGATCATCTTCGAGTTGGATAAATCATGTCTTTTTATAAAATAAGGACACCGTTTTCTTTTATTATACTTCTTTAGAAATATTGTTATTACCAAATCATTTTTGCATTAATCAACCTTTGAAAACATATAATAAAAACCAATTCTTGTCATTGACGTTTTCGCCATTGAAGTTTTTTTCTTTTTTATTTAATTTGTATTTATTCTTAGGCACCATCCCAATTTATGACCAAAAGTGCATTTCAAATTACAATTTGAGCTCTATAAGCTCCCATTTCGATAATATACGTGTCGATTGATGTGAATTCAAGGTTGCGAACACAAAAAAAACAAAAACAAAAACTCACGAGGGCAAGAACGTAGAGCTTCATATCAACTTGAAAACTCAAACCAGGGGTCGTAAATTCCTTTGCGGACACTAACGCTCTTTGATTGATCGTTTCATCCATGAATCATGAGCTCTATTTAGGACTCACTTTATCTAATGACTTATGGTACCAAGTTCACAAAGACCTTGTAGTGCCAATAGGAATTGGACCGGAAAATTATCCAAAAAGCGATAAACCTATGGCATAGAAACCAATTTAATCTTAAACCTTTCAATTGTGCTACTTTAATCCTAAACATTTTGATGATTTTTCAATTTAATACTAGATTTGCGTCAATTCTGTTCTAAAACTTTTAAAATTTTGCCAATTTAATCCCAATCGTATTATTTGAATATTTGACCGGAAAGACTACATTGACAAACTATCAAAAAGTTTAGGACTAAATTGACAAATCATAAAATAAAAATTTAGAACTAAATTGATACAATTAAAAATTTTAAGACCGAATTGACCTCTATACAATAAATCTATGACTTTTTAGACAATTATCCCTTGGACCGAGTAAATAAGTAGAAAACATTTAGATATCTGTTCCAGAAAGGCTAGAAGAAGAGTTGAAGCGTTTCATGATGTTGAAGGGACCAGTGTTTAGTTGTAAGGCAATCCACCCATGAACCTCCTACTAAGCAATAATAAAGAAAAGGCAAAACCAACATCCGAATTTGAAACTGTCCATACGGTTGAAACTTCCTACTCTTATGTCGCACCAATTCGATAAACTAAGAGGATATCTCGAATGAAATGGTCAAAGTGTAAGAACATCTAACACCCTAAATCAGTCTCTGTCCATCAAAGGTGAATTAAAAGAGGAGAATGGCCAGTGCTATCTCCGTGCTCATTGTGGGAGGAATTCTTGAAGCATCTCGACCGCCAAGTTCCTCTTGATTATCATTGAGTTCATCCTATTTCTTGATCTAAATCACTTAAAAGATTTTTAATCTGTAGGAGCCACAACTAATCGTTCGGATTTCTATAAGATCAAACCTGTGCTTGCGTCTCTCCATTACACATATCTTATCTGGTCCTCAGCAGTTTTTCAGATCAACTTGCTCCAAAAGAATGTCACCTACTTTGCCCAGAAAAACTATTAATAATGGTGACCCAGCATCATAGTGAAGGTGTAGTTTGTCTAAGTTAGGTTACCATCAATTGGAGTAGTTGCCACAATGTCCATTTTAAGCAACCTGCAGGGCTGAAGTGCTTTAATTTCTATCTCTGGCAAAAAGAAACCATCCAAAAGAATACCTTGGAATTGAAGACTAGTCAAAGCATTGTCCACTCATGGCAATCACAAAGGCTTATAAACATTTTGCACGAGTAGAGAAAACATGGCGCTTGTAGAGGTGCGCAAATGAAATGCAACACCTGAACCCGTTGGTTCCCTTATGGTAAACTCTGACCTCTCATGCGCGTGATTAAGACCATCATGATTCAACCTAGACTCTTTGACACTGCATTATGTAAATCTGACATCTAGATTTGCTTGAATCATGATGGTCCTATTCACTAGGCAATGATGCACGTCACAAAGTCAGGGCTTACCATGAGGGAACCAATTCTTTAAAGACTACCAGCAAGTTCCTCCTGGTTGGAGCTTTCTTCATCTCCACAGAGAACGCTCATGATCTGCAGAGGCTACGTTATATATTACCTGAGAAAAATGTGTATGAGATTATTATTAAACAGTCACGAGTCATAATTTTTAATTTTATATATTTATTTTTAGATAATTATTTCTTTCCCTCAATGGATCTTGCTTTTATTTGATTTATTTTTGGGTTCATCGACTGCCGACCTCAACTAGTTTGGAATAAATGTGTTGTTGATGTTGATGTTGAATCACGAGTCATAATTTAATGATTGATGTTGTCAACAGACATTCACAGATGAACCAGAAATGATGGGAGCATCCATTTCCATTCAATCAAAGAAATTAGAGGTTGGGTCTGATCTTGCTCTCTTGATTGTTCGTGTTCTAGATTGTCCCTCTTACATCCCACAACGAATTTTAAGAGCTAGAAAAAAGACCTTGGTTTCGAGGACACACAGGCCATTCCTAAGGTACGCTTGGCAACTTCAAAAGTAGTGATAATAACACTTATTTGTGGTGTTCAGTTTCCACAAGTCCACAATTTCATTGTTAACTACCCGGGTTTCACTTTGACTAGTCTCCCATTGATTTGGGTCATTGACAAAGGCCACATTTGTGTTTTAATTGATTAATTGCACCCATTGTGACCCCCAAAACTTATGAAAAGCCGTAAGATAATCTAAACCATGTCTCCTGGAGATACTGGTCTTCTAACAGTAGTACGATACAACACAATAGCTATAGTACCATAGGTTGGTCGCAATACACACAAATGCACTATTTACAAAAGACTAGAAACAAGGTCTGAGCAAGTTAGTTGGCCGAGCCAAAGATGAGCATGTGCATTCTTGACAATTGAGTTGGAAAGGAGAAAAGAGGAGGCATGCATCATATTCAACAGTCATGAACTAAAATCATTGTAAAGAATCATTTATGGTCTTTTAGAGGGCAAACCTTTCTTCAACCATTATCGTCGAGGTACTAGCTTCCATACTCCTGATAAGAGTCTTCTATTTACTGCTCACCGGATGGTGGAGATGCTCAAGGCAGTAGATGATCTTCTCTGTTCTTTTTAACCTAGAAAATTCAAAATTAATTCTTCATTCCATGTAGAAAATTCTTTTTTTTTTTTTTTGGTGAAAATCTTCATTCCATGTAAGTTGCCAGAGAAACTAAATATTAAAAATATCCAAAACCTGTACCTGTGCCTCTAACTCAGCTATCCTTTGTAGTGATGCTTGTTCGATACGAGCACGGCGCTTCCGTTCTTCTTCAAGTAAACCAGTAATTTGGTACCTTAGTTCGGCCATCTCTTGAGCCATGTCCTCTGCCTCTTCCTTTGCCTTCAACTTTTCCTCCCTCAATTCTTCCTATCAACAAATGGCACATCAAGTTTCTACCTGAAAACTAAAAATTAATGAAGAGAACTTCTCTAAACCAATATTGACAATTAGGTAAAACGCCTTTTCGAGTGTAAAAGGTTGTGATAAGGATATGATGATTGATGACAATATGCTACAATTGCCTCTGAATGTTTTCTCGTGCATCTTAAGTTACGGCGCGATGTTCTCAACACACAAATTTTATGTGAGAGGAATTCAGCAACAGCGTAAAACTTATGTCTGCATTAATGCTCATACCTTAAGCTGCCTCACGAGAAGTTCATATTCATGTATCTGGAGAGACATCTTCTCCATCTTTTCTTTCGTCACTGCATCTGGAGCATTTATTTCGGAGAGCAGTTGAACAAATGTTTCCCTGCAACAAGTTTCAGAATTAAGCCTATTTGAGTCTTCTACTTTTGACTTTTTTGTAAATACCGTGGTATTCAATACCGCCAACTTGTTTTTGGTGCAACTTCTTGATACTTACGCATTTGCAACTTCGAAAATTGTTGCAGGGAAACATTTGTTCAACAAATGAAAGCATGAAGCAAGAGAGAATATGTAAACGATATAACAATGCAATCAGGTTACCGAACCATCTCAGTAAGATGATGACAAGAGGTTCTGCAAACTCTGGTGACCATCTTAACCACACAAATTATGATTAAATGTGGCGGCATGTCAACATCAAATGATATAAACTAATATCTCGCTGCAATCAAAGTATGATGTTTAAGGTGTTTAATGAAGGGCAATAAGTACAAATTAACATACAAAATCATGCATGACCACCTTTGGAAGACCCTACTTCCATACGAAATAACTTGTTATTGCTTACATATCTCAAAATACCAATCAAAGTAACCCAGAACGATGAAATGAAGGTTTCAACCAGAAAATAGAGCAAAATCAGAAAATAGAGTGTAGAAGTGGTGATCCGCCACATACCCCATGTCCCTCTGAAAGGTGAGGTTACACCCATTTTCTCCCTTGAACAAATGAAGTTTTGACCTTTTGTTGTCATCCAGCAGTTCTTCAAAATACTCTTCGATCTTTTGAAAGAACTCCTGCATATTTGTTTCAGATAAATCAAGCTTCTCCCTCAGTTCTTTATTTTCCTTTTCTAGACAATCCACAACTCCCATTGCGTCGTCCAATTGAACCTCAAACTCATCCATCAACCTGCTTATCCTTTCTTTTTCTTGTATTGCTTCATCCTGACCTTTCTTAGCTTCAAAAAAGTTCTCCTCCAAGGCCATTAAATCAAGCTTCATACTCTCAATCTCACACTGTGACTCCAATCCTGCAGAAGAAATAGACTCCTCTAGTTTCTCAATGCATAAAGTGGATCTATTAAGTTCCAATTCCTTTGTCTCTAGTTCCTGTATCAAGAACTCCCGTACTGAATCAGATCTCCTCAGTTCTTCACTCAATATGCTAACCTTCTCTTCTAAGGTTTCCATATACTCTAATTTCAACTCAAGCATGTGCACCTGCTCCTCAAGAAAGTTGACCTCAGCAGTCCTCATACCTATCTGATCCTGCAGATAGTCTGTGGTGATTATGTCAAATCATATAATTCATTCATCAAACCTCATGGAAAGAGATAAAACAAACAATAACTAAGATTGAGACAAAAATTATCAAGTCATGATCACAGTTCACTGGTAAAATAAATCAGTCACGTTGCATGATACTGAGGGGATCAAATGAACTTTCACTGCATGTATATAATCCAACTGCAACTTGAATGGACCCGGAACAAAGAACTTGCAAGCAATGGAACCAGACTTATTCTTTGAAAGACTGCTTAATCAACTTCAGTATGCAAAATAGATTATTGTGATGATTGTCACTAGCATTCAATTTAAGCTGCCATAATGTGACAATACATCTCCATCCCAGAACACATCAACCAACAGAAGAGAGTTTCTTTACGATTTCCACTTGGCATCACTAACTGATACAAAATCACATGCATGCAGAGACATGACAGAATCCCTTGAGCGCTGTCTTTAGTGCCAGGCTGCTTTAATTAAATAAAACCTCACAGCAAAACAACCCTACTGTAAAGGATTTTGGAAACCATTGACACATCACATCCATTAAGAACAGCAGCAAACCTCAAGGAATAATTTCTGTACCACAAAACAGTTAGGACAAGGTATGTGAAGATGTTAACTTGTGCCCAACTATAGACGACACATGCATGAAAAGCATCATATGGTAACTGGATACAAACAAAGGACAAGCATCGCACATAAGGATAAGCATAACAATGACAATGGGAAATCGAAAGAGAAAGCGCTACTGTGTATAATCAGCATAAGCTATGATATAGAGGACTCAGACTAAACACTACCAAACATAGCATTACTGTGCAACATACAGAGTAATGACAATTAGAAAGACCGGTAAGGATCAATACCAATCTCTTGAGAGCAGTTCATCAGTTCCTTTTCCAACTGTTGGATGCACTTCTCATCTTTTGCATGAGCATCAGACAACGAATTTACATGATGTTCTAGTTTCTGCAAGAACAACAACCTTAAATTGTTTAACTATCTTAACATTGGACTTAACCAAGAAGAATCATATCGTTTAACCGGTAAAATTGGTGCCTTCTACTACCTTGATTAGTTCAAAGCTTTGGAATTGTGATTCTCTCAACATATCCCTTTCTTTTCCAAGCTGCATGGAGATTGACAATCACTTCAGTAGTTAACATACTAATCAACTCCATCGATTATCTGATTACTAGAAAACTACCATTTTAACGAAAGTTCAACTCTCCTGAGCATTTAGCCAAATAAGAGTTTGTGGAAAATAATAACAACATACAACCTAAAAATGCATGCGATTGATCTCGATTCAAAATTTTCTGAAATAAAAGCACGTTTTCATAGAAGCTCAAAAAGAGTTTGAAAGTCCAAAGGGACGGTAATAACCTCTCTACATCGTGTGCCGATTTGTAGGAGTTTCTCAGCATCAAAAGAATTATCACTCTCGCTCATGGTTCCACGTGACACTTTATGTCTGAAATGCCGATGAAGACCTGCAAGGAAAATTTAGTGAATTGATTCAAGTCATTTTCAAACTTTGATCTCACAAAAGAACTATTTGATAGAGTTTATAGGATGTACTTGATTCACCCAGGTACCTTAAACCTGCACTTGCTTCAATTAAAATTCTTAAACTTCTGCCTCTAATAATAATTTGTTCTTGTCTAAGTAAACTATGATACAGCAAAAACACAATGCAGCAAGCATCCGTGGGGCATAGATTCTAAATTTTCAACCTGCACTTTCATGTACTTCCCTTTTACGCAGAAAATTTGACAGCGCCTCAGACACAAAACTTCATGCGAAGAAAGCATATGTCCATGGAAAGAGAAAACCTCTCCTTATCACCATATCGACTCTGGTGAATTAAAAAATGGGTCATGTATCCCTCCATCCACCCTTCTGACCGTGGGTTACAGCCATGGACACCACACACGTTTATATTTTATTGATTTTGCATGTGGATGACGTCCATGACTTGTAACCTACCAATCACATAAGTGATTGAAGAAAAATATAGCATCATTCATAAGCATTCCCCAGATGGTATGCCGATTAATCTCCAACTTCACAGAACGAGTTAAAAAAAAAATACTCTCTTATGCAGCAGTACGATTAACCGACTCGTGCCTGTGTGGAACTGAATGCATTTTGCCTACTAAAACTAACAAAAGACGGTACACTCGTCAGGATACACCCCCATTGCAAGAACAGACAAATACCCAGAAACCGCTTAGATCTTCCCAAACGAAATTCCCCGATTTCCGAAAAGAAATCCGCACTCAGATCGTCGTTCACGCCTGTAACAACGCTAATTCAATCCCTACGCCTGGCAGATACAATAAATCAGCACCGCATAACTCATCTCCCCACGAATTCTCACCCACAGAGAGGGAGAGACCTTGAAATGGTTTCCTCCGAATGGAATGTCGACCGGACCCTGTCAATCGATAGCTTGATTAAGGAGGGATTCGACGGGAATGATGAAATTTCTTGGGAGAGAGAGAGCGCGCGCTTTGAAATCGAAAGGCAATCGTCCAAACCAATCAAGACTCTTGCGATTTCAGACAGTTTTGCCTGATGATGCGACAGCATTCGCCTTTCCGATGTTTTGGTCGCCAGCTCAGCCTCCGCTGCGTTTTCTTCGAATTGGCGAAGTTCATGAAGCTGGCGGGAACTTGGGCTCGGGTCGGGCCGAAGTAACAGACGGACACCAGTACGTGCATTTGGGCCAGATGGTAAATAGCGGGCCCAGAGGTCGGGCCCTCTGGCCCAAACTCGGCCCAACTTTGTCGCACTCATCCCAAAATATAATTAGCCAACTATTTTAGTTTTTTTGACCCAAAAAAAAAAAAAAAAAATTTTAGTTTAGAACAATGTTTTCTTTACCTCTAAAGATTTGTGGGTGTTAATTGAAATGATATGTTCGGGTGATCAGAAGAATTATTTGTTGCTTAATCATGCTTTTGTTTTTCGGTTTGTTTGGTATCGTGCTTCATTGACATCAATTATCATCGCATAATGGTCAACCTCACGTCTCAGAGAATCACATTTGCTTGATGTGTGGCTTGATCGAATTGGAGCAAAAGCAAAATCACTGCCCGGTTTTTATACTTTGATCATTCGAATTTTCTCAAGTACCAATTCACACAACTTTTGGTACGAACTTTCCCAAGTACGAAATAGGGGTGTGCAAAAAAAAAAAATTGAAAACCGCTCGGAACCGGATCGAACTAGCCTAGAACCGATGGTTTCCATGGGGATTGCGCCTAACACCGGTGAGTATCGGTCTGTCCCCGGTTTTAGGTGCGGAACCACCCATTCACCCATCCGGACCGGATCATTTATATAGTTTAACTTCGGTTCACGCCTTATACACGGAGTTGTCTATTTTTTCAAAAGAAACATACCCTGGTCCGGCTTCACATTACAATAATCCTTTAAAACAATTATGCCTGTGTGTAATGATGGTGTGATGTTGTTGCTTGTGAGTAGAGCCATCAATATGGTTCAATGACCCATTTTTTACCAGTATATTATACAATTTGTTGTATATGGGTTCTAAGTTTTAAAGGATTGAATGAAAATAGGTCCAAAAAATTTAAGTTAAATCGGATTGGTCAAAAATGGGTTACACACTTAAACCCATTTTCGACCCACGAGGGCAGCTCCGTCCCACAAGTTGCAAAAGGGTCCAGGGCCTCAAATGCTCAACTTGATTATTTTTATAAGCGGATGAAAGAAATCAAAAAAAAAAAATATAATTAAAAATATAAAAATTATTGGCCGAACGCCCGCCAATCGCCACCATCGTCTGCCGCCGCCGTCGCCCCTGGCCAGCCACCGTCCACCGGCCACCGGAGAAAAATGAAAGAAAAAAATAAATTAAAAAAATAATATAATATTCTTGAATAAAAAATATTTTAAAAAAATTTAAAAAATTCAAAAAATATAAAAATAGGAAAAAAAAAAATCACTAGATTTTTTATTACATGAAAGCATTTTAGTAATATCATTTTTTATTTTATTTAATAAATTTTTTTATTGTTTAATTTGCTTTTTTTTATTTGATGTGAAGTTTTTATCCGATAACATATACATATGAAGAGCTTAACATAGGTTAAATGAGTTATATAGGTTTTTCTTAAAATATTAGTGTGATTTGGTAATATATGTCAAAATGGGTCGAATCCGATATGGGTCGGTTGGAGATCGGGTTGGGTATGAGTCATGGAATATGGGTCAAAACGCATTACACAGTGTCAACATAAGTTGGATCATATTTGACCCGACCCACTTATTTCGATCTCTACTGATGAGTTGACGGACAAAATGAGATTTCAACCCAATTGAGCTTTTGGATTCTGAAGGATTTTATTAATTCGACCTAAAGGGGTATAAGAGCTTCTTAATTGAAGTATTGACAACATTAACTTGAACATAACGAGTAGAAGTAGGTTTTGTTTCGTCTCTTAGCAAATAGATAGGAGATCCGCAATTGTAGTGATTGTTAACCCCTTTCATGTATCCACCCAAGAACTGGACTTGACGGACGGTCCATTTACAGGTGGTCCCCGGTTTCCATTTTGTGGAACCAGTCCTTAGTGAGGGGCTCCGATTCCATGGCCTGTACATATTTTAAACCAAGTCCAAGTGCAAACACTCTCTAAGATAAGCCTCTGTTGACATGGCCTGTACATATTTTAAACTCTAATAACAAGATGGAGAAGAAGTGAGATGGGCTGTCATGTTTTGATGGTAGGTGACAGAGCAACCACCTTGAGCTCACCTGACATGGCTCTAGTCCTCTTTCCCCAGTTACAATCTTGGCTCTTTGCAACCTCTTTCATGACTCAACCTCAACAATTTCAACACCTCATTCATGTCCCTTTGATGCCAAGAAAGATTATACATCGCTTTGAGCAATCAATGATTGGCTTTGCTGGTAATGAGCAGTCAATTAATCTCAGTCTAACTGCAGCAAAACGATTAAAGAATTCACTTTGGACATTGCAGAAGCGTCACTGCTTTACTAGCTCGCTTCAAAAGCTCTGAAACTGTAGTGGAGGAGAGTTCAGAGAAACTTCTTAGAAGTTGACAGAAACTTAAAAATATCAACTTTGAGGGCAGCCTAGTTTGAGGGACACTGAATCAGTATCAATATTTGAAGGGAAAACTTGAATCTGTAAGGAGGAAGAGAAAAAATCAATGATGTCCAGAGAATCTGTGGCTTCTTGGATCTTCAGCTCTGAATAGAAAGAGAAATAAAAAAACAACCAAAGAAGAAGTCTTGGATCTTCAAAACCATACCAGACCAGTGCGAGTGAGAGCTCAGTTAGAGACAAGACCAATCAGGGCCTCAGGATTGCAGTTTCTCTCTAACCGCCATGGAGTGAAGTCAACATGTCCTCTCTCCTCTTCATCAAGAGGTGCAGGAAGATTAAGATCCAAGAATTCCCGAATCTTCGGGATTGGATTGCGAAGAACGGAGATGGGTTCTTCCTTTCTTGTCTCGGGTTCGCGTGGCAAGTGAGATCTCTTGTGACCACCCAGTGCTTGCCCTGATGGAAAGACCTTAAAGCAAATTGGGCACTCATGCTCCTTACTCTTGATCTTCAAGTCTTTTCTGAACACAACAACCTTGTTGAGATTGGAAGTGCTCTCGGGTTTAAACAACTTGAAGGGCTTTATATCCACTGTTGGATCAGGAGAGATCGTGGTTTCGATACTATTGTCATTGCTCCCGATCTCTGACGCAGGGGAAGGCATTGCCTTCTTGTGACTAGCTCTGTGACCACCTAGAGCTTGGTAAGAGTGAAATGTCTTGTTGCAAGTAGTACACTGGAATCTGCTTCTCTTGACAGGGCTATGCAAAATTTCGAAGTCCGAAATTGCAGAATCCCATTTTTTCAGGAGATTCACTTTCAATTCTGCATCATAAGAACTGGTCAACCTCCTCTTGCTTGAGTTGGTCTTGCCTAACTGAAGTCCGGCATGATCGGCCACAACTTCCTCGATCTGATTCTTCCCTGAAGTGGAATTCGAAAACTCCGATGGGGATTGGGCTTCTTTCTCGAACTTCTTGCTGTCAGCCAACATATCTATCTTGTCCCAATGCCCTGAATTCGCCAGAACACAAAAATCAGCAATTCTACTATTAACTTGGAAATCATCAAATCCTGAAGTTCCCGTCTCCAAATTATTCTTTTCCTCAAGATCCTTCATCTTCATCTTCGTTTCCTGTTTGCATCCCCACAGAGAACTACTGATTTTCACATCCCTAGAGAGCATAATCAAGCACATGGCCACTTCCTCTTCCTCTTGCTGATCAATCTCAGAAGCAGAAGAAGCAGCAGTTGCAAACGACAAAGAAGAAGAATTAGTTGCACCTGCTCTCGCCATATGCCTTTTTCTTCTTTCTGATCTCCTCCTCCTATAGAGAATCTTCGCTTCTTCGCTTTCGGATTGGCCATCTCTCGGAAGCTGCTTCTGGTCATAACCGTCTCGGCCTCCCAAGCTACCGCAAACTTTTTCTTTCTCTGAGTGGCATTTCATGTGGCCGAACAAGGCCTTCCACGACTGGAACCCTTTGCCACATTCTCTGCAAAACCTCTCATGCGCCGAATCCGGAACAGAGGTCTCCTCACTAAAGTCTGCTCCTTTCCATGTCTTCTTCGGATTTTCCCTGAGCTCATAACCGGTATTTGTCGGCAAGAGCTTGCTTGTGTTGAGATTGAGATTCTCATCCGTTCCAGCTGATTCATTGTCGATCAGATGAGACCTCATGTGGCCACCCAAGGATCTGCCACAGAGGAAGCTCTTGCTGCATATCTTGCACGCATGCTTGAGTTCTTGATCTTCTTCCATTTTTTCCTTCCTCTCACAACCCAGATGGAACAAAGGAACAACAAGAACCAAACCAACCTCAAATCTGTTCTGATGCAATTGCTCACGAGCGAGAACGAAAAAAACAGAGCAACCCACCAAGAAAAGCAGAAAACCCAGACCAAGAACTCAAGAAAGGAGACGAAATCGGATCAAGAAAACGTCCTTCGAGCCGCAAGAGCAGAACCCACCTCAGTAAGAAGAAGATCAATCACCAAAGTAATTAAGACCCAGTCATTAATATGAAGAACCCAGCTTTTTTTGCCAAGAAGCTGCTTCTTGGGTCAGTTGGAAAATCAAGAAAAGTGAAGCATTTGAGCAAAACGAATGGGCCTCAGCACTTTGCTTGCTGATGATGGCGAACACGCCAAGGAGGATATCTGGAAGAGAAGAGAGTGTTGGTTTAGTTGCGAGAGTGTGGTCTCTCTCTCTCTCTCTCTCCATCTTAACTAAAGTGAGAGCACTGACTATTTTAAGATCGGGGGAGGAGAAATCCATGCACGGAAGCAAAGATAAAGACGAGGAAAAGGAGGAAGATGGGGACACGTGTACCCAACTGAGGATCTTGAACCAGATTGGATCCGACGGCCGAGATTGGTCCAGGTGGACCATCCAAGTTGCTACAAAAAGCTATAACTGTCCCTAACTATTCTTTCCTTTGTCTTGCCACACACAGCACCTCACACCAGTAAAAAAAGCTTCCCACTCTCTCTCTCCGGCCGTTATTCTTGTTAGGATCATATTCTGTCTCCATTTCCTGCTTATCTAGACCATTTGCCCAACTTAGCAATGAAATATAGGATGTTGATGAGTTCTCCCAAGAGCTTGGCGGTATAATGTTTTTAGTTTTAATATTACGAAAAATCTCAAACCCAGATACCTATAACAAGTTTATTCCAAACTAATTTTTTTGATTATCAAAAATCTCAAATTGGTATGTCCGTGATGAATTTACCCCAAACCGATACATCTGCAATAAATTTATCCTCCGTTAGTTTCATTGCATTGAGTTAATATCACAAAAGACCCCAAATTTGTACACAACAAACGGAGAGTAAAAATCCCAAAATGGTACACCCGTTAACTTTCCACGTGTCATCCAACTCAACAATTTGATGGTAGAATTTAATAGAAACTAACGGAGTGTAAATTTATTACATGTGTACCAATTTTGAATTTTTGGTAATCAAAAAATTAATTTAAAGTAAATTTATTATAGGTGTACCGGTTTAGGATTTTTCGTGATATTAACTCGTGTTTTTAAGGGAAGGTTCATGGTTGGAGGTCCCAGCGGCTCTTCTTATATTCAATAATGGAATTATAGAAAATATTAAAGTAGATTATCGGTAACTTAACGTGAAAAGAAGCAAATTTTTTAAGGGAAATATTTGGAAGGAATTATACTTCTAGCGGGATTTGCCACTGAGCTGTCCATTCCTTCGGATGTAACTTGTGAGCGGAATTTTATTTTTTGGTGCACAGGGAAAGACTAGGCTACACGACAATGGGTACAGTAAAAGCTTATACAGACAAAAGCATTGTTGAAGAGAGTTTGAACAAGTAATAAACAAAGTATTTATTCACTTGCTAAGCATCTTCTTCACCAAATCTTATGGTGCTCCATACATGGTAAAGATCCAAGTAGCGAGAAGCCAAGCTTTTCGGATGCCGTAGTAGAGTATTGCTTCGTCGCTTCCTTTTAATCAACGAGGCTATCTAGAAAACTCACAATCGACGACTATGCCAGCCAGGGCCGAGCCGGCTTCGTTGGATAAACCTCGGCACGATTATCTCGTTAGAAGATGATAATCACATACTTCCGGCAATATGGATCCAGCTTTCTTGTGCCCCTTTTTGGCTGGCCGGCGCTTAGTGCACTGTTTAATTGTCATCAACTATCTCCTTTTGTTTTTTTATGTGATGGCTAAGAAAACAAAAGTCAATTCATCTTGCTTGTTCTTTTGGCTTTTCATAATTTCGTGTTCAAAAAGGATTCTTATTTCCAATTAGTTATTAAATGCAGAAGATAACCACATGTAAACAGACATAGATCACATCTCTTCAGCTCTCATTTACTAGTCTGATGGTTTAAAAAGGAATAACTTGATAAGGAGTTGGTTGGTGTGTCACGCAGGTTGTGGCTTAGCAAGTAAAGATTTGGAAAAGAATCATGCAGTTCAAGAACCACGCTCATGTGTCAATCCCAATGAACTAAATATCATATGTGGGTTTTGCAGAAAATGCTTGAAAGCTATGGCGATTCTCAAGAAACTTGGCGAAAGATCCGGCGGGTGAGGTTCAGAAGAGTTGCCCAACTGCTACCCCTTTTGCCACGTTATATGATAATGAACTGGACATTTAAGCTCATCATTCTTGATACCTCCACCCATACTAGCGAAGAAGGTAAGGATTTCAACGTGCAATGAGTTTTGGAGAGTCAACCCCATGAATGCGCCCCAAAGTTCCTAGCCTTGCAATATGACCTGGATCTTGTCATGCTGTCATAGATACCAGCATTGGCCATTTTCCCTTTCTTTAGTGTGATATAGTACCCACATAAGATACTATATTACGAAAACCAGGAAGATAGATAATCATATTTTATAAGCACTTTTATAGAAGAACACTGATAGATTGTTGCACGTATGTGCAACTACACATTGGTGTGGTGTCCTGATATGTACTGCTACTCATTGCTTGAAGAAACTTCACTTGGGGTTTAAGAGTTGGTGCTCCAAAAAAGTGCTCAAGACAAGTACCAGACATTTCCCAGAACTTCTTGGACCACACCCTTGTGTTCAGTCATAACTTGTGAAGTGAAACTGAGGCTGGGGTACAGGATGCCTTGTCTTTTGGCTTCGTTTTGGACCTCTTCCGCCCCCATAACTATTTATTTAAGATAATTAATGTGGCCATGTGGGTTGCTTCACTGCATCAATTAACAAACCTCTTTGTCATGCTAAGTTTCATATTGCTTGACGGGAGTTCAATCTTTCTTAATTTCTCAGTGGCAATAAAGCCGACAGGCTGCAAGCGATGAATAAACAAATGCAGAATGATGGGGACTTTTGCATCAACCGTAAGCATGTTAAAGGTGTAATTATAATTACAGCCTACAGGTTTTGACAATTGGGATATTCTTACTCAACTTCTTTCCGCAGCAAGTTAAAGGGTCAATGACCAGTTTTAGCTTTATCATAATGAAAGGATATCGCAGTAGACCCCTCAGCTATATCATCATTGAAAATGAGCTAAGCTAACTGCAATATGTCTTCACTTTAATTATGCATCACTGATGCTCTGTCAACTTCTAATTTTTCCACTCAAGCATCTCCCGTACTAAAAGGTGCGCTGTATACGCCGTACATATACATCTACGGATGTATACAATGTCTACTTGGTAAGAATTTCAAAGTTACAATATGGATGATATATTTATTGTTTCACTTCTCAGTTGGCATGGAAAAATGAAATTAGCAGATGGGTATTGATTGCTGCAACTCACATACATGTCAACTTGCTTTATGGACTTGGGAGGAACAGAGTAGAGTAGAGGTGAGCATGCGTACCCATCATGCGGATAGCAACGATGCTGCATGTGTCAGCAATAGTTCTTACGAGCAACTCTTGGACTGTACTCGAGAGAGTCAATTGGTTTCGAAAAAGGAGGACTAAAATAGACTCAGAGAGAGAGAGAGAGAGAGAGAGAGAGAAAAATACTTGCTGCTAGTGTCAATCTTTTCTTTATTATTTCCTTTTGGTTCTCTAAGCAACAGATACTTTGCATGGTAGTTTTTCAACCCACCAGACCAAAAACACAAAAAGCGACACAGGAATTCCATTGTATCTCTTACTAGTGAGCTGGCACAGCAACATAAGAATCCAGTTTTGTCTCTCTCCTTAGTGTTGTCTTCTTTTGCAATTTCTTTTCCCATTGTTGTGGATCGAACTCCGAACCCCTACAGCTAATGGCCAAACTCCTACCCGGCTACGACCACCAGGCACGAGATGAGGCAGAAAACGCAAGACGTATCGAGCGTATGATCATCCAGGTCCGAGGGCCGACAAGTAGTTTCAGCATCATCGAGTCGTGCAAATACTTTCAGCACATCGACTCTAACGTGGTCGATAGAAAAACCAGAGTATCACTAACTTTCCTGCTTTAAACAGAGTATCACTAACTTTCCTGCTTAAACCAGAGTATCACTAACTTTCCTGCTTTATTGATTTCTTAGAATTTGGCCGATGTTCAAGAGTAGAAGGTGTTTTTCTCGCTCCTTTCAATCTGAAGAGCAAGGCTAGTTTAAGTCCGTGACAAAAAACAAATTCTAATCACAGGTGCTCTAAGCACTAGCAACATACCAGACCGCGAGACAAGTGAACTTACCTAAGGTGACTAGTTCACAAAGGACATCACAATCTATTGCCTGTTCTCATCTCTCAAAGGTCTCTCAGCTTCTTTGATCATTTCGAGGTCTGGAAGTTGACAATGCGGAGGAAACTACCCCGAAAGGCAAAAATAATGAGCCCCCAAAGACCAGGGCATCCAATCACAGAAAAAAAAATATATAATTCCCAATATTCAAACAGGAAATTGAAATTTAGTTACACAAAGATCGTGTTCGAAAAAGCTGCCCGCGGAGATACGATGTCTTTCGCACTTCACACGACCAATACAATTTATGAGGAGAAAAGGGAGACTTTTACAGCATTTTTCTACCGAGAAGCAACGGAAAGTTACATAGTTGAACATGTCGGGACACTTGCGCCTTCACTCTTTCTTTACTAATTCCCTTCCCAAGGACAACTCAGCACAATCTTATTCTCTCGAAAAGGTGTACAAGGGGGATCTGAAAACTAACAAGAGTACGAACTGTTGAGGCTACCTCAACACTGAAAAATAATAACCTTCTAAAACGATAATGAAGTTCTACAGGAAAGGGCGAGACTTCCATCTTCCACTCCAACCACATTTACAAAGGAAAACTGGAAGCCATCTCTTTTGACAGACTCTTTTTTCAATAGGGCATCTCACTTTCCATTTGGAAGTCTTCCAGGCAAATTTTGCCCGACTTGACAGGTTTCTAGTTTCACACAACTGCATCTTGGGAGGAATGATGAATACCACTAGCCAAGATCCTTCCTATCAGGCTTGCAGTTTGAAGATCCATGTCCAAAAACCTCTTCAATCATACTGAACGTGGGCAAGAAGTCAACTTCCCTTTTTGGACAAGCCATACACCCAGCACTCCACGCTTTCCCATTACAAAGATCCGATTCATTATCGTGGCTTCTGTCGCCATTCAACCTGGCAAAGCAAACATTCTGGCAACCTTCGTAGTCCTTCCCATGGGTCCCCTGCAAGACAGCTACTGTATCAGAAGATGTACACGAATCATCCTGTGCACCTTGATCTACCCTGTCATCCCAAGATTTCTCCTCCAACTGAAATGTGTGATTTTCCTGGTAATTATTCTTTCCAGGCCATCCATCTGATACATCAGCCATCACCTTGTGACTTTTGAAACTCGCATTTCCGTCATCGTCACAAGGTTCGTCTGCAACATCATCATCATCATCATCATCATCATATTCACTGACATGATATCTGTGAATGCTATCAGAAGGATCAACCCCAGGTACAGGGGATTCAACAACAGAATCATCCTCCTCTTCATTTGCCTGCCATTCATCATTATCACTGTCTATGTTCATTGGATCACACCTGTTTTGCTCAGCCCTCTTCCGCAGCATGAACACATTAAAGTAATAGCTCACTATTTCCCCTTTCATACGCGAAGGGAATGCAGCAGAAAGATTATTCCAGAAATTCTTGCCAATTGAAGCTGGATTAGAAAAAACGATCTCATGAAATATCTTCTCTTCTTCATCAGCCCATTTCTCAGCAACATGCTCTCCCACGTCAAAGAAACCCATCTCTGCAAAAGTCTCAGGCCCAAGGACTTTCTTAAGTTTATCTCTTGCTTCCACAACATGCTTTCGGACACATCTAAAGGAACCCTTATCCCCACAACAACAGCTGGTTCTATCATTCCCAATTTTGTCATCACTGTTACCAAATTGTTCCCAATTGGGCATCGGCATGACACAGATCCCACCTAGATGTCCTTCGTCTTCGTCTCTGAAAACTTGCTTAAGCTGTTGTCCATCAGAATTAGGATCCGCATCAATTGATGCTGAATTTGGAACATTTTCAAAAGCCTGCTCTCTCAATGCTGGAATATCAGCTTGATGATCCGGTCCAATGGGAACTGGTTTTTGTGGGGGGTTTGCTAAAAGTAAAGAATAAATGTCCTCATATCGCGGCAAAGTTCTCACTGGACGCTGAGGATAAAAATATTCTGGCAAAAAGATCCATGGAAGGGCACTTCTGACCAGGAATCTTCTTCACTGGTACTACTGGTGCCCCAGGAAGAGATGGAATAGCATCTGGGAAAAGTGCAATCTGCTTCCTCCTCATTGCTTAAAGATGGTTTTGTCTTTCTCTCCCCACCAAGCTCCTGCTCAACTTTTCTTACTACTGTGAACCCTGCCTCACCTTCACCAATCAATCATAGATCGAAAACAGGGTGAGGATAAAGGAAATGGAAATTGTTAATTCACTTTCTAATTGGTTTTCGTCATTCCACAACAAACGTGATTCGAGTAAAATGAGTGGCAAGGCTGCACGGGGCTTCAACGGCTTAGCATATAATGCTTTTGTAGTTCCAAATGATTCATTCACATTGAAATATGTCATAACTATGCTTCTAAGACCTCATAGAAATGCACCATAAGTCGCCTGCTCATTTGTTATTCACTTCTCTCAGACTAGTTATATCTACGTATACTTCACAAAGTGCTAACATAAAGTGGGAAGTATTGACTCCATGTTGCTGCTCATGCATGAATGTGGTAAAAGAGAATATCCTCTCTAACCTGATCCATCATGTACTTTAGCAGTGTCTCCAAAGGAACCAAACTCAGAAAACAAAGCTAGCTTATCACAGTGTTCTTGTCTTGGAAGCTTTGAAGCTACTTCATGCTGTCCCTCACCATCAAAAGGCCGTTTATCTACCATGTTTTAACTGCAGTCAAAAGTTTAAAAATTTTCAGAAATCATTACCATTAAAGGCCTCATTTTCAGCGACTTTAGAGCACCTTCAAGAAAACAATAGTAAAATAACACAACGACATTGTCGCAAGACCCTAAGTCACCACAAATGTCAATATTCATTATTTATGAGTCACGTTGGTGGAAGCTAATTAAGTGATTACTCTACCCATGTATTTCCAAGTATATGTAATTCCCCAAAGTCAACCACATAAATGAGAACTTATGGAACTTTGATGTTTCAAATATCAATTACTAAGCCAAAAAATAATTACTCATTCCATTTTCATTTTGTTGAGTCCCAGTCCACATTTGGTCTGGCGCCAAAATGTGACAAGTCCGTCATGGAAGTTTACAATATGTGGTTAAGCTTAACACCAGCCATAAGACATGGAGCAATGCTACTTAGTCTTTAGACACCACTACGGCAGTATGACTGATCGCGGAACGCAACAATGTAGCTGTCACTAGCCCACAAAACTTTCAAAAAGTCTCGTTTGCGTATCCTAGTGAAGGCCATAACCTAATACAATATACAACATCCACATGTCTAAATCCACGCATGCAAAATATTCTTTTTGGCTTTTAGTCGAGCCAAAGATTGCATTGGAGGTTTCTAATGCGTGTACAAAGTCGACAAATTCAAAATAAGAGGACCAAGCAGGTGCGTGAAACATAAAAAAAAAACAGAAAAGGCAAGATGCATCATGGCGAAGAATAAAGCAATTTGCTAACTTTTCAAAATCAGCATATGCTCATCTACTCATACAAGCAATCCCCTGCATCCCTGATATTGTCCAACATGCAGCACCGTATAAGAATGTTAACTGCCATATGTACAATGCACATGGAAGACAAGTGCTAATCCAAGAATCATATATTTTTCTCTGAATTCTAGTTGCATTTAGCTGCCTAGCCCGTAGCTGAACTTCATCATTTATTAACATCAACTTAAAACAGACTCCATTCACAGTAACTCGGCAAATCCAGGGCAACAGAAAATACTAATGCTTAAGCCAAATGAAGATACTTTAAATT
The DNA here is from genome assembly GCA_021437795.1 of Rhodamnia rubescens. Lineage (NCBI taxonomy): Eukaryota > Viridiplantae > Streptophyta > Magnoliopsida > Myrtales > Myrtaceae > Rhodamnia > Rhodamnia rubescens. The sequence continues at coordinate 3,591,929 of JAILYA010000002.1, read as the reverse complement.
TAATCGTAACAGAGCACACAGAAAACTACGTGATTTTATACGTGGACAGAATTATAGAATTATCTACGAGATATGCTTTTCAGGCTAAAATAGCAGCTCTTTTTACCTCGAAATGTGTTCTCTTCAGGCAGCAAAGCAGATCGCGAAATAGTGACCGAATCCCCAAAACTAGACGGGCAATGAAGCTTTCCCCCAATCCGATTAGACCTGAAGCTGAAATCCCCAATCTCCACCGAGACCTAACCCTAGATCTTCAAATTCCCCACCATACCACCGAATTCACACCGTCGAAACGAGGGATCCACACAGCCGTCCGACAATCACACCCCAAAACTCGGCCGATCTAGCGGTCAGACCAACTTCTATGGAATCAAAAGCAAGGAGGACCAAACACCCCCGAGCCAAAAAAACCTATATCGCAAATCGGGAAAAGCCTATAGAGGCTACAGAAGCCAAATCCGAAAACCAAAGAAGATTATCGTACAAGGGGACACCCAGATCTGATACCTCCGCCACGGGGTCGAAGAACGAAACCCTAGAATCGGATCCGAGGCACGGATCGCGCCAAAAAAGGTACGAATCGATAGGGGAAAAAACGAGGGATAGATTAAGCGGGGGATCAATTACAAGCTCACGGGAGATATCGACGACGAATCGAGGAGAAGAAAATGATCGGGATCGAAGCCCGGGGTGGGGATTTTTTTTATTTTTTTTATTTTTAATTACGGCGGAAAATGCAGAAGCTAGGGTTCGCCTGTTTTGTAGATGATGGGCCGAGAATAGGAAAAGGAAGCGAGAAAAAAAGGGCGCGGTATTTGCTGGTAATTACGGAGGAATGCCACTCGGTTCGCGAGAGAGGAAGATGATGGGCCTTGCGTTTGCCCGGGGGTTCCTGTATATATACAAAGCCTATATATGGCAAAATGGAAGGGGGTCAATGTGCAAATAGGACGAAGCGTAGGGAGTGGGAGGAAAATATTTGACTGTAGCATTTTGGCCTTTTGTGGAGGCAATGAACCGACGTGCTTCGATTGGCGGGGAGACTGGAGAGGGGCGCGGGTGCAAATGTTTAATTTTGGGAAAAAAATAGATGGGGACAGAAAGTAGCTGCCTGTTTTTATTGGAGACTATTGTGGCTCCAGCATCTTTAGTTAGAAGAGATTAGATATTTTTTTTTTTGCTCGAAATAAGAAATTTAGATTAAAAGACACATTTACGTAGCAATTAATTTTTTTTTGGTCGAGATGTAGCAATTGTTATGAAAAAGTAGGGAAAATTACACTAGAAACTCGAAATTATGTCCAATGTGCTAACACCCTTTACTTTTTGTCACCACAACCCCGAACTTGTACAAATGCAAAAAAAAAAAAAAAACAGTTTGGGGTACTAGATCTGCACTAAACATAATCTAGGAATTTTTTTTTAACATATTTTTGCTTATGACAAAAAAAATTTGATGTATTAGTATTATAGTGGACATAATTTAAATATTTTTGAGACACAACAAAAAATACATAATATTAATATCACATTGAGGACAGTTTAGACATATTGTATTGATAATAATTCGATCATAAACATTTCAATTGAGCCAATTTAATCTTGAATCTTTTCACATTGATATCAATTCACCCATCCTATTAATTTAGGCGAAAAATCATTGACGTAAACTCTAACCATCTTACATTGTGCTAACATGAACATTTTTTATATATTTTTTGAATAATTTTTTCTTTTCAAACCTCTTTTTCCTTTTTTCGTTTTTTTTTCCTTTCTGTTTTCTTTTTGCCAATGACCCTCGCGGGGCATGCCCGACGAGGCCAACCCTCCCCCATGTGAGGCAAGCCTTTACCGACGACCAGCAAAAAGAAAATATTAAAAAAAAAAAAAAAAAGAAAAAAAATTATAAAAAAATCATAAAAAAGAAAATGTTCGCGTCAAGAACGACAAAGGCTCGTAGGATGTCCACGATTTCCAAATTTAAACCGATCGGATAGACTAAATTAATATTAATGTGAAAAAATTCAACACTAAATTAACTCAATTAAAATCTTTATGACTCAATTGATAACTATGTCATAAATTTAGAACTTTTTTGATACTTTTTCTATCATCTCACTGTTATTAAAGAATTTTCATTTATAGATCCATTATGCTCAAGAAAGCGGGGGAGAATTTGTGGCGTAAAATCGCAAAAGGATTTTTATTTGAGGACATACAAGAACATACGAGACCCTTCAATGATTCTCGGGTACATCGACATAGAAAATAACATGTACATACCATACCAGAGGGGGTGAACACGTACCCATTGGACAATTCGATTTCGAATAATCGACATGTATCAACAGATCTACCCACGAATATAATAAAAGTTTATTACTATCGAGGAACTCACCTCCATAAACTCTAATGGCCTGGGCAAGATGACCACATTGTCGATGGTCCTACGAGAAGACGAGAGGAGATCATGTTCAACGAAGAAAACAATGCAGTCCAACATCGAGCGCATAAGCAATACGGCACTTCCCAAGACGCATCCCATCGCATAAAATGCAGGCAAAACGCCTCCCTCTCTCATGGAGGCTAAGGCAGAAGAAGCAGAAAATATAATATTTGGCTTGGAAGAAGCAGAAAAATGAATCCGATCTGAGACTTCGCCGGTGCGTTACCCACACTTCCAGAAAATGAATCCGATCTGGAGAGTGAGCCCCAGAGATGGCGGCAATGGGAGCACCCTGTACGACTCATATGAGCTTCGCGCCGTGACGCACCAACTCAACAAGGCGATCCAAGGTTCACGCGCATCCTCCCCGCCCTACGTCCATCAACTGAAATCATCCCCGGTCTACCGCCGATGCTTGAAAAGCATGCATAAAGGGAGCACAAAATCTCCCAGAAGGATTGCATCTTCGCAGTCCGGGTGTCCCACCAAACTTGAGCACAAGCCGCGGGCAGATGTTGGCAGAGGGTTTGTGACAAGGCTGTGGAAGAAGATTAGACAAGGGTGGTTGAACAACAGGCATGGAACTGAGAGTACAAGAACTGCTCCCGATCTTCCTGATTGAACAGAGCAAAACCGTAGCTGTACAGAATGCTAATCACCGCCGTCTTACCTCTGACTCCGGTATCCTCTGAAATGGAGACGACAGCACCTTACCCCGAGCAAGAGCAGTCCAGAAATGTAAAAGTCTTATTTTTTTCTCATTCCTTCTGTAATGAAACGCTTTCTTTAGCCATGCCATTCCAAAATACTCAACGATAGAGAGAGAGTTGACAAAACACAAATTCAGAACCAAAATAAGTAGCACCTCTCATTTCTCATCAAAAAGCAAAATTCCCAGTAATCATAGGCATTCTATACAAGTGTTCTTTGCAGAAAGGATGGGGCGCAAACGTTTTCAAGGAAGCCGCGAACTCGTAATGCATAAACGACTTTTATTGCTGTCAAATGCAGGTCTCTAGGATAGCCGGAGTGCCATTTCTTGAAGAAGAGCACGTTTTTGTGATGCATTGATCACATGGTTTGTTTCAGCATTCTCAAGCACGTCGGTTATAATTGCAGCAGCATGACCCAGAGGTTCCTCAACTGCTTTCTTCAACATGAATGCCTAAGCAAGCCAAATAAATTAGAAGAACTATGGGGTAACAAATACATAAGACGAAAATCATACTAGAATCGACATTTTATAGGTTCTACTCCCAACCACATCCTAGTCCTACCCCCCACATATCACAACTGGATCACTAGCAGAGCGACTGGAGCTGACAGAAAGCATTAAAAAATCAGGCATAGTGGTACAGATAAGGACGCGTGTTAATGCACAGCTCTTAAACAGTCCCGAACTTTTAAACTCGTAGATTTGTCTTGGCATGCTCTATTGGCAACCAAGCTCAAGTGCAAAGAAAAATTCCACAAAAAACAGGGAAAGGCTTTTGTCCACAAATGGTAAATATCCAACTGAAGAAACTCAGCATATCTTTCTTTCAATAAATTTCAGGATGCCCAAATAAAAGGATAAATTTTTTCAAGGAGAAGAATTTGTATATCAATGCACATATCCAGCGGAAAAAAATCAACGTGTTCCACAAGCTTGACAGCCAGTAATCAACCATGAATCTCCTTGCACTGGTAGTAGGACATAAATGACAAGAGTTTCCAATTATACCACCTCCAAACATGATACAGTTATAGGATACAGAAGATAGAAGAACCTACAACAGAACTGCTCGTAGACGGACAAAAGAGTTTTCAGATCACCACATGCACACTGCTCTCATAAGGCTTTTGCATCTTTATACATATGTTTGCATTGTCACTGAACATTCCAAAGCTTGTGGGGACCATACATAGACATTCTTGAACGCACACGCAGCTGCGCGCGTGTGTGTGTTGTGAGAGAGAGAGAGAGAGAGAGAGAACCTGGCTATGGTGCGATATGGAAATTGTACAGGGTTGCTGATACCAGGGCTCCCCATCAATGTGAACAGGCAGTGCAGCAAAGAGTTGTATCTTAATAGACTGGCCTTGAGCAAGCCTTCGAGCACGAGAAAGCCCCACCTATTGTACCAAACTAACACAAATCATGGCTTCATAACAATCTTTTGATGAATTTCTAGTTAACAGCTAAAACCATGAGTTCTACACTTCTTCCTTAAGGAGAGATCCTATTATTGGTTTTTCCGACACAAAAATGTCCATCGGCAGCGTGCAAGATAAGCGTGCGCATTAGGCAATCGCATGAGATGATGCAACATGCAGATTCACATAATTTGACCCATTTTCTCAAATGACTTAATGAGATTTCTATGCAAAGAACAAGCGTGATTAGACATGGAGAATGGTCACACCGCGTAATTTGACCCATTCCCCCATCTAACTCAATAAGATCTCTATGCAAAGAACAAGCATGATAAGAAACGGAGAACAGTCACTTCATGAGTCTTTTAGATGGTCAAACATTTGAGAAAATTACACTGATGTAGACTAATACCGCATCACAAATCCACAGCCCCAGTAGCACCATGAATTCCACATTACCTGAAGCTTCCCAAGATGCCATGTCCCAGATATGCTTACGACTTCAAGTATCTTATCATGCATTGATTGTGGATCAAAATTATCATAGGTGTCGTCCTCATTTTGCCATAGATCTACACCACCCATGTAGCTACCAATGTTTGCAACAAGGACACCTTCAGCATCCTATAGTCATTAGACAGGCTAAGAAACCATTAGTCTATAATTTGTATGAGAAGAAGTGTCAAAAGCAATTTCTCTCGAGAAGAAGATACAGCATCATGGCTATAAATTTATGACAGCAAAAGGAAGAGAAATAGAAGGAATAAAAGTCTTCTTCTCCTTTCCCAATCTATTGGGGTGGACAGATATTAAAACATTTAATCCATTCATGACAGCCGATAATGAGAAAAAGAAGTACTAAAGAAGAACAATATCATTCAAAAGCTTATAATCTTTCGAAAAATAAGGAGCCATCAAAGAAAGCATAGAAAGATAAAGACGACGACCACAACAACAAAAACAGTAGCACCAGCATGGATAAATGGGTCAGCCACACACCACTCTGCATCAAGTTTCTGACAGCAACGAAAGAAGCAAGAAAATTGACAATAGACGAAAGAAGTGCCAGGGTCATGGATTTTGATCTAAGAATTAGATGCTGCAGCTCCACAACAAAATATACCCAAAATTATCAGCATACTCACCTCAGGGACCTCTGTCTCCACACCATCTACTTCCACACGAACTTGCCAAGGAAAATCAGCAAAAGTTCTATCCATAATGCTTTTTGCACCTTCTCGAGCATAAAGGACTTTGTTCATGAACTGCAGATGATGGAGGATCAAAAGACCATCAGGTGAATTGTTTTTGGGGCAGCTCCTTTAGTGCTACCATCACTAAAATAAATGGCCACTAGGTACAACTTTGTTATGAATTTCCCAACATGTAAATCTCAATAGTACAGCAGTAACCAAGATTCACAAAAAGACTGAACGTAGATAATATGTATTCCAATGAAAAGATTTACAAACCTAAGCCGCACTAATTTACCCTCACAAATATAATTCTGCTAACAGTTTCATTCATGTCAGGACAATACCTGACGAAAAGTTCTCCAAACACCCTAAAAAAAAACTAGTATATGTTAATTGCAAATAAAGACTCAACAAAATCACCTGACTGTAGAACAAATCTGGATTCTCCTCTCGTAGATTATGAATGTCCAGAGCAACCTTTGCATCACACCCAATTCCTGAAAAAACACATGTAGGTCTGGTAACTCCACAACTATCAGCAAATACTGCTCTATAATAAGTATGGTCTTGAACAGACTGAGCAAATGCACAAAATTGGTGTGCAACTAATATGAAGCTACACATGCATAAATAAATAACAAATGATAACTGGCAAGATCTTTCATAAAAGGGCAGAAAGACAGCCGCGTAAGCTCGAAAGCCATATATTCTTCTAAGTAAAAGATCAAAAGCATTGGTGAGCTTCTACTTTTGGAATGACTTCTGCAGCTATTTCAAGTTTTGAAGCTTTAAAGGATAGGGAACTATCCTTTTTACTGGGTAATGTCTAAAAGAAGTCATTAAAAGCCATCTTATTTGGTCATAATTTGTTTGCACATGATCAAGACTTCTTCGAGTGCATTTCAGTGAAAACAATATTACCAGAACTCAGCTGAAAAGGGTCAAGACCAAGAAGCCTCTCCTGAATGGCTTTCCTCTTGTTTGGCTTGCTGAACTTTCTATTATGTTAGCCTCATGTAACAAAAGCGAAAGAGACATTAAATTCATGAACTGCGTTCTAGAATTAAGTCAGCCTAGATTAACACTGGGCGATTGGGTAAAAAAGGGGAGGGGAAAAAAACACAATGGAATGCACCACATAAAAAACTTTTACGTGCCATCAATTTAAAAAACTCTTGCAGGAGTTATGAGAGCTGTTCTTGTTTGTACCAAGATAATTGTTCATAAACTTTGGCTGCAGGAGCTGTTTGGCTTGATTATTCACAATCGTAACCTTCCACCGGTCAAGAATGGTCATAGCAGCATGCTCTATCTGGTGTAAAAATGTAAATAGGCCTCCCTGTTTCTCCAGTGCACCCATCCCACCACCCCAGGATAAAACTCTGGCAAGATCATTTCCAGTTCCAGCAGGTAGGATAGCAACAGGGGGAGGAGAAATAAAATTTTGCTTGTCTATGGCATTCAGAACCCATCCCACAGTACCATCTCCTCCACATACGAGAACTCTGAAGTGAGGCACCTTTCTGAATAAATATAGACCCACCTCTGGGCCTTGTGCTGAGCTCAGCTCAAACACCTGCAAAAAGAGAAGGAACCCTCATTAGGAAAAGAACCGATGGATGCTGCAACGACACCTAATGTGAGCAATGGCGAACTAAATCTTCATATATGATGGAAGTGCCTGTCAAATAACACATATCAGTGCAATGCCCTTTACGGAGACCTGTTTCACCATATTGTTTATTCATATCTTCTTCTGTTCACCAAAATTGGCAAGAACAAAAGCTAAACAACAGAGCTATGCTATGCATCACTATGCATTTATTCAAATTTTGCATTTTATTAGGTGCAGTTCACAATACTTGATCAATTGCAAATCCAACTAACGGATCCATTCATGTACACGTTATCTTCATTTTTGTCTATTTTATTTCAGTCTAGAGAACTGCTCACTAAATCTCAGACACAGACAATCAAAGCCACAAGGTGCTCAAATGCACTCCAGCTTATGATCTGAACTGAAAAGGGAAATCGCAACGATAGCCTGATGACAGATTGTAACCACTTCTAACATCACATTCAAGTAAACCTACATGAGAGAAAGCCCTCTATGCAGTAGTAGAATGTCAAACATCCCATAGCTTTCACCGGGGTTTAACCAAGAACGTCAGGTGCGCAGGCCTTGAAGCAATGACACTCAATTAATTTCTCTATGTTTAACAAAAATGATGCTTTGGTCATCAACAATACCCAACAAGAGATAATGGGCAAAAAAAGAAAGGCACAGCATCCTGAACTGAATCTCTTCAAGTATTTCTTGGAGCAAAAATTATCAGGTGTGTAAATCTTGAAGCAATGCTAGTCAATTAACTTCTCTTTTTTTAATTAAAAGGATGCTTTGGTCAGTGACAATACCCAGCAAGAAATGTAGACAGATACAAGAGGCACATGTGAGATGCATCCTGCAATGAATGTCTTGCAAATTTACAAGTAATATCACCTGAACAGGATTCAGAAGGATATTCATCTGTTGTTTGAGAGAGTCCCCTCGACGAGCTCCACTTTTCTTGTTGACGAAAACCAACAAAGGCCTTGCATCTGGAGGCACATCAACCAATTCATATCTTTGTTTCATCTGTACAGAATCATCCTTCTGACTGATTGAGACGCTTCTTTTCAACCCAGAGGTTGATTCGGGTCTTGTTATCCCCAGCTCCGTCATTATGTGAAACTACCGTGCTGAATTCTCCATTGCAATTCTCATCCATTTGGAAAGAACCATTCACCACTGGATTTGACTCTGCAGTGTTCTCTGTGGATATATCAGCACTGCCACTGTGTCCAATGTCAGCAGAAGTTTCAGTTCCCTGTTTATATTTCTTGCTTTGACTCCGGATAGTTGCACGTACTGATGAAGCAATTTCATTAGCTCCATGTGTGATAGAGCTCAAAAATGCACCCGCAGAACTACGGTTCAACTCCTTGACAAAAAGTGGTGACAGGATCAACCTTCTGAAGGGGCCTAAATCACAAATATCGCCCGTCTCAGTAGACATATTAGTATGGCAATCTACATGAACCAGTCGTTGACACCACAAGCAACACCATATAGGGGAACCACCAAGAAATGATCCACTACATGGCTCTTCACAGGAGCTACAGAAAGAAGTTTCATCAGGTAGATCCGTGATCTCTGTCCAACGAACAGTCCACTGATGCACGACATTATCATTTCCGAACATAGATACACACTTGCAATCCTTCTGAGCACTTGAGGAACACTCAACATGAGCTACAGCGCCACAAATGCTGCATCGATAGATATCTGAAGTGATTGCGGAACCAAGAGTTTGAGAAGGCGATGCAGACTTCAAGCACACACAGCAGTTCAGGTTCTTGCCACGCGACCCAAACTCCAGCTCCCAAGAATGAGGTGCCGTAGGAACCTTGTGCCTTGCCTTGGGATTTTTCTTTGACCGGGCTATAGCTTTCATCCAACTTAAATTGATATTGCGTCTCCATTGGAAGGCTGTGTAACATATAGTGACCATCCCAACAAAGGCAGCAGCGCAACAAGAGATAACAAAGAAACGAGAGTCGGCCAATTCTGTGGGGTTCTTATTGCTTCGGACGGAAAACCATGTACCAATTTCTGTATCATCATCCATCACTCAACAAAACACTTAATACTCTATTATCGACAACATACCCAACTCTACACTACTTCCTCATCCCTGCCCCCAAAAAAATGTATAAAGTAATAAACAGAAGCGCTGCACCTCCAAACCCACTCTCCTCAATCTTTGATGAAAATCACAACCAAATCCCCAAAATTCAACCCTTGTCACGCTCTGAAACAACCACTGACAGTCTTTATAAGCCACAGATGAACTCCAAAGCCTTGATCATGCCAATACAATAAACAGACCTGAAAAAGAAACCCGTAAGAAAGATACCATCATGCCAACTTCAACTTCCTCAGTTCTGGCGGTACTTTCCAAATGAAAAATCCCCCGGCCTCTAAATTCTTACTTAAAACTAGCCATAAACATAACCAGAGTCACGATTTCCTCCCTAACACCCTTCAAAAACAGAAGTAAACCAACTAGATTCCACTGCAAGCCCTCGAGGACAACGTCCTTCCCGATTGCCAGAAAAAAGAACGCATTTAGAAAAAACAGAATCCCCTCACAGGATCACGCAGGTAAACGATCCGACCATTTCCAGCTAAAACGCCATTGATGTGCTCGAGGTACGCATGCGCGTAAGACAGCGAAAAGAAAACGACGAATGTGAGCGCACAATAATCTGGGAACGACCGACTTACAGATGCAGGCGGCGGGAGCGAAAGCGCCAAAACCTAGCGGCGGTCCGAGGCGAGCCGAAGGGACTCCGATTCAGAGACGGAGGAGGAGTAGAGCTTCTCGCAGCTCCGATCCTGCACGGACGACGAAAGCTTGCTCGCGCTTTACAGTTACAGCGAGAACGTCACTTCCCGCTTGAATTAGCTTTTTCGCTTTTGCTCTTGATTTTAATTAAATTATTTATTATCTTCCATTTTTTATTTTTTACTTTTTACTTTTGCCTTTGATTAACGTCTGGGAGATTCGTCGCTCTCTGATCTCTGCCGTTGCCACTGATGACGTGGCGGTTCCGGATGGTTCGCGGGAGGCAGAATCTTGTCCTCGAGTTTTCCAGGTGGCGCGGCAGGAGGGTTGAGCCAATCGGACCCTCGTCAATGATGACGTGGAACTAAATCCATCCACGTGGATTCCCGCGTGTTACCTTCAAATCAGGCTACGTTGCGCAGCACATGAGAGCTTCCTCGTGGAATCGAATTATTTTAATCTATAACTAAATCTGGTTGTCATGTGGAAATAAACAATTGTAAATAAGTATATTGTCTTGTTTCATTAAAAAAAAAAAGTTTAAACCCGCTAATTGTTACCTAAGAAGCACGGACACACTTCACAGGCTGCACACGGATACTCTTTGTGGGCTTTTATGTCAAGTCGGACGAGTGTCCAACACGCGATCGACACATGATCAACAGGTATTATGAGCGCTCCAAACATGCAACCCCAACATCTCGCCACTCCATTTAGACACGCATGGATCAATTTTAAATAAAAAAAAAAAAAAAACCAAAGTGTGGATCACTAATATAAAAAAAAAAATCATCGCTAATATTTTTATATGTACATAATAATTTATCATGTATATATAAAAATATTTATTTAAAATACAACGTCTCCCAATGTGTCGAGTTAATGCTACTTATACTGTTACCATTAGAAATTTAAGCTACTACGTAAAACAATCGACAATGGAATTGTATAGATTTAATCTATAGTAAAGGCCAAGAAAAAAAGGATATTTTCCCCTCATAATTTCATAGAAAATGTAAATATGACCAGATAATCTGAATTACTAAAATTAGCCGTAATTTTTTGGGTTGGCATATGGAGTAAAACAACTGAAGAAACACGTATTACAAATTTCCAGGATACGACAGGTAACGAGGGCACAAGTGACATTGTCCCCACGAAATTAATCAATAGAGGAAATTGTTTTGAGCTGCAATTTAATACACCAAAGAGATAATTTTTCCATCCTTTTCAATAAATCCATTAACGTCAAATGCAAATTCGTGTTATTTTCATTGGTATGGTAACTAACTCCCTTCTTATAGATATAAGCACACCTTTACCATTAGAAAATAACTAAACATAGCAAGAGAAACTGGGGTAGCATTCTAAGAGACATGAGTGACAAAACAAGAACCAGAGAGGCATCTGTTCAGACAAAAACAGCAGTTCGTTTAAAAGAACAAAGACTATCAGCCTCATTTCCACGGTCATGCCGGGCCTTGAATCCTGTCATTGGGGGATGACGATCCTTCCGGCAACTTGATCCAGATCCCGCCGGCCGCTGGATGTGATTCTCCTTCCGCTGGCAAACGGAAAAAATACAAGGTTAAGCAATCGATCAAAAAAGTTAACTGTCCCGAAGAGAGACTCGGACCATTTCGGTTACGTCTCCATGTCCCAAATTGAACATTTTCAAACTGCAGAATTTTCAGAACTTTCCGCAGACATATGCAGAGGCATACTGCGATATCTCAGTTCATACAGCAAGGGACCGTATATCCATTCCATTTCACAAGAGCCATCTCATTAAGTCATTTAATAAAATATCACTGCCTGAGAATCAAGCCGATAGCTTCACGAGCCATAACATCTAATACATGAAGAAGGAAAGAAATTCCGCCAACCTAGATGTGTGCTTTTACACTAGTTACTCAACGAAAGGCGCTTCATGCAAAAAGACGTGAATGCTTTAAACTTCAAAATCAGTAACCAATGCGATGTGCTTCCACGGCATATACTTTCGAATAGAACCTCTCTCCCATGAGCAAAAGAAACAACTTTGCCCGCCCAACGTAAAAGGACCGGCAATTATGGTAGTTATCATGATAAACCAAGACCCGAGATCAATTTCTCCAATCCAATAATGAAATGCGAATTGGCCAAGAAAGCTCACCCTCTAGGGTCAACGTCGATGATGTTCATCTTCTCCAATTGCTGAAGAATATGGCGAGCTACAGAGCCGCTGCTCTTGCAAAAATGCGGCGGACGACTGCCATTCCTCTTGCTTCCACCATAGATTCTACGAAACGCACCAACACCTAGACCTCCCCTCAAATAAATCTTCCTGGCCATAGAAGCTGCAATCCAGAGGAGATATATCAATTACATAGATGATCGACTAACAAGTCCGCCATGTTTCTTACTCACGATTGCATTCTGAAGCATACGTACCAGCTCTGATAAAGTACCAATCAGGGTCATATGGAGCGAGCTCCTTGAACGTAGCAGTCTTGACTATATCAGTCCAGTGAGCAAGTTCAATCTAACCACAGTCAAAAGGAAACTGTGAGAACAACAAGAACCTAAACAGTACACTCTCATGTCCGAATAGACCGACCAGCAAAAACCTTAAATTCAGAAGTTTCAAAGCAATGCATCACACTGGGTTTGCTGCATTATTTACATATAATTACAGGGAAAAACCGGAGATTGGCGACGAAGAACTCTCCAAATAGATTGAAACCATCTCAGGGCAAAAATGCTAACTTCGATCCCACAATCCACGAACGTCATTGATTTCTCTTCACTAAATTAGGTACCCCTCAACGAGGCACTCGAATTTCGATCGAGCCAAGATGATTACCGATAAAAAGAGACCAAAAAAAAAGGGAATGGAAGAAGGCAAATGCACGAAATTGAAAGAGACCTTGCCGGATCGCTTGAGATGAGCGGAGTACGCCTTGACGAACTCGTGAGGTGAAACGTCCTTCACTGTTCTCGCCGTCGCCATGTTCGCTTCCGCTCGCTTGCCTCTTCTCTCGGTTCGCTCGGGCGGCGGAGATCGGAGGAGAGAGTGTGGATCTGCTTCTGAGTGTGCGCGCGAGAGAAAGAGAGAGAGAGAGAGAGGAATTAGGGTTTTAGGTTCTGATTCACGTTCCGAGTCCGAAAGCTCGGGCTTTGCGGGCTGATTTTAGCGGGTCGGGCTCTTCACCAACGTCCGATATTCGGGCCCAAACTGGAACTAATTGGGCTAGTTGGGCCTTTCGGAGCCTCTTCATGGATTTTCGTCTCACACCCAACTGATCCCCTCATTTTACTAAAAGGTATTTTCAGGTGGTTTTTTCTTCTTCTTCTTCTTTTTTTTGTGTGGGGTGGGGGGAAAAAGCAACTTTTGAGTTTTGACCTAACAATGCTTTTTGTGATCTCATGTCATTAGCAGTAACTTTACATTTGGAAAAGTAGAGTATTGGGAGAAGACGAGTAGTTAAGGGCGTGCATAGTAATACTTCTCTATCAAAAATCAACTTCCGACTATAAGTTGATTTCTCTACTTCTTCTCAAAAGCGAAGTTGATTTTTCTACTTTTACTCCATAAATTATTTCCGATTAGAGAAATTTATTTAGTAACGGTTGAAAATTTCTACTTTTAAAACATTATTAACAAAATCTTCGACGGTGGTGGTCGACAAGTGGCCGTGGTCGGTCACGGGCGACGGCGATGGGCGTTCGACGATGGTTGGCAATCCGTGGGTGGTGGCGGCGGTGGTCGGCGAGCAGCAACAGGCGGTCGGCGGGCTGTCGGCGGCAGCGGCGATGGTCGACGGGCGGCAACGAAGGTCGGCGAAGACGGGTATGGTTCAAGAAGTGATTTTAGAGCGAGAGAAGTGAAAATTTTTTACTTCTCAAACTTGGCTAAAAACAATTTCAGAATTGATTTTTCAATTCAAAAGTTAAAAATTCTACCATAAGTAAATTTTTTTACTAAACGGATTTTTACTTCAAATTAATTTTTACGGAATGGATTTCGCTCCAGATTGACTTCGGAAGCAAAGTAACTTCGAAAGTGTTATCATTCAGGCCATAAGAAGCTTGCCTCGCCCCAATTCGAACTCGAGCCTGGGACGGAAAAGGGCGACGAGTCGGGCATGGACTACGGATCCGACCTCGAGTCCCGTCCGCGAATATCACCACTTCTCCGACAAACTAGATTTATATCGACGAGAAAGTATTAGTATAATAACAAGAAGCAAGTATTGCAAGGACCTATTGAGAGGAGCAAAAACCTTAGCTTAAAAGTAGGGATCCACCTCAAAGGTAAATTTGGTCCGAAATAGACAGACAAGTGAATATATTTATCAAGGTTGTCATATGACATATCTATGTTGTGCGTCGAAGAGAGATCAATTTTACCATCAACATCTTTCAAGGTTGTTGATGTGACGGTGATGATGACTTTGGCATGGGAGTGACATGTGTCGAGCCATATGGAAGTCAATGTCTTACACTTTGCTTTCCCCGGAGAGCGGTTGGGTAATTTCTTCATTACTTTGATGAATAAGAAAGCAAAATGTGGAGATAACAATGTAGAACGTTTTATGGAAAAATTGTATAAAAAGTCCCAAACTTATTACGGTTGTGCTAATTCGATCGTAAATATTTTGATTTTGTCAATTGAGTCCCAAACATTGTCATGTTTTGCCAATTAAATCCATCCCATCAATTTTGATCGGAAATCGTTAATGTGAACGTCGACCGTCCTACCGCTTACGTGGATTTTTTTTAATAATATTTTTATTTTTTTAACTCTTTTTTTTCCTTCTTTTTCTTTACTATGGTTGGCAAGGGCCTAGACACTAGGTGGGGATTGCCCAGCCATTGCCGGCCGCGGGCAAGGACAACAACACCCCCACCTGTCCTCACCCAAGGCAAGGCCATTGAGGCCACGGGCCAGGCTAGCCTTGCCATGCGATGGTAAGGTTGAGGGTCATGACCATCCCTAACCACAGCAAAAAGAAAAAGTAAAACAAAACAAAAAAAAAAAAGGAAGAAAGAAAAAATATGAAAAAATATTAAGATATTATTAAAATTTATCCACGTCAACAGATCGTATCACATAAGATGGCCCGCGTACACGTTAGTGTTTTTTTTTTTATTATCAAAATTGGCTAGATGACTCGATTGATAAAAACATGAAAAGATATAGGTCTCAATTGGCAAAATGTAAAAAGATTTAGGTCTTAATTGACATATTAAAAAAAATTATGATTGAATTGGCAAAAATACAATAAATTTAAGATTTTCTGGACTATTTTCACAAAAGTTCACAGGTTCATTAAGAAAGATGGAGTCCATGCTCAGAAGCTGGTCATTGGGATCTTGGACTTCTTGATTATTCTTGTCACTCTAATTTTCATGGCCCATTCATCCGTCACTAGTGACGTTCGGCTTGGCAAGTCATTTACTGGGCTTTTTTTCCAATCTAGTATAATTTTTTTTTACCAAAATATATTTTTTTATAAAAATTATTTACCATTTTGGGTGTTTCTCGGCAGTTTGAGTGCCGAGCAACCATATTTCTTTTTTCAAATTTTTTTTATTGTTTTAGTTGCTCGGTACTTTGAGTGTCGAGCAACATTCTTTTTTTCTGTAATTATTATTATTATTTTATTTTAATCATTTTTTAATTTTTTCTTGTTTTCTTTTAATCATTTTTTTATTGAGCTAGTGGGTTGCTTGGCAGTTGGGCTGCCGAGCAAAGTGAGGCTAGGCCCAACAAGCTAGTCGGCAACCCAACTGCCGAGCAAGCCTTGCTCGACAAACTGGGCTAGCGAGCCTCGCTCGACAACCCAACTATCGAGGGAGGCCTAAACTTATAAATATTTGTTTTTAAATAATTTCATAAATTTTTTTAAAAAAAATTAAATTGAAAAAAAAACCGAAAGAAACCTACTTTAATTTAGATCCAAATTCGGCCCAATTTTTTTTATTGGTCTCATAAAAAAACACCAACTTTAACTTGTGTCTAAAATACAACCAATTTTTTTAAAGCAAAAATACACCAAAAGTGTCAAAAGCTATATACGGCGCTCACTTTAGTATCTAAAGTTTTCATGGGCTCGATTAAGTGCCTAATCAAAAGGAAAAAATGATTATTTAAGTGCCTCTAGTGAGAAATTATGGCAAAAAAAATACATGGCATTTGTAATTATATTTTTTAAGTGACATGGCATTTTAATTTATATTTTTTAAATGATATGTCAATTATATTTTTTCTTTTTTTTCCTTATCTTCTTCCTCTGGTCGAGGGAGGGTAGAGGGTCGGCGAGGGCGAGGGGTTGCCCGCGAGGGCAAGCCCGCCCTCACTTGGCCATGGCAAGGTTGACCCCGCAACCTCACCGGTCCTCCCTCCGGCGGTCCGTGGCTAGAGGAAGAAGGGAGAAAAAACATAAAAAAATTAAAATAAAAAAGGCCAAGAAAATGCGTTAGATGACATAGTTTTATGCCTTAGATGTTACTTGAACCTTCAGTAAGCTATGTCGACTTCAAATATTAATAAAAAAAGATCATGTCGGGTTTTCGACCAAGTAGATTTGAGTTGGCACTTAAGTAATCGTTTTTTAAAAAAATTGATACTTAAGTGATCCAAAAAATTTTGGCACTAAAGTGATCGCCATATGCAATTTTTGGCACCGATCCTTTTGCCCATTAAAAAAGTATTAACTTTAGCTCGTGTCTCAAATGTAGCCAAACTCTTCTTTTTTTTTTTTGGTAAGGACCAAACTCTTCTTTCGTCTAGTGTAAAAACAAAAAACTTTTGGTCCGTACTCAAATTTTGCCTCCGCCAAAGTTTCCTCCTAAATGATGCTTGGCGAAAATTCGACACGTCATTCCACGTACACTCTGCGAAAATTGGATGAAGGCCACAAATTTGGGTACCGATCGAAAGTTGGTGCTTTTTTCATCAATTTTTTTAGACGACGGCAAGAACTTGGAACCAAGTTAAAAGTCGGTATCGTTTTATGAGGGGAAAAAAAAAGTTTCCAATGGGAATTGAGTCCTCAAAAAATTCAAATGAAAAATTTTTAAAAAAAAAAAGAGCAAAAAGGAAAATTCCCAACGGCTATGAGTGTGAAATCGTTTGCGGTAGTTGGACACCGTTGGCGCGAACGGGGAGAGAGAGAGAGAGAGAGGCCTCGCAGGCATCGCCCGCCAGATATGGCCGCACTCTCTCTCTCTCTCCTCGATTTCTCAGTCCAAACTCCTTTGCCATTTTCCCAATCCGCTCCCACCATCTCCCCCCCTTCGATTCTCTCTCGCCAGATTCCCCGAGCCGAGCCGCTCTCCCTCCCAGCTCCCATCCATGGCGTCCTTCTCGATCCGCAGCCCCAGTTCCGCCGCCTCCCTCGGATCCTCCTCGCCCCTGATACAGGCCCCCCGCCGCCGCAGCCCCGACCAGCTCCGATCGGCCTCCGCCTCGAATCTAGGGCGCGAGTTCTTCAGCGCTGTCGCCGCTTTTTGAAGGGTGGGAGAAGGGCAATCATCATTCTTAAAACCAGCATTCTTAAGACCAAACACGTATAGTCAAAATAAAGATTTAACAAAAGGCATTCCATGAATTTGAATCAAATTATTACCAAATTCAAAAAAAAACTTTCAAAAATACTATAGATATGACCTTTCTCGCTCGTTCGAGTCTCCGGGTCAGTACGGACTCTGTGCTCTTGCTCTGGAACAGATGTGGTCTTCGTCGACGTGCGTTTTGTAGACCTAGTTTGATTGTCTCCTTTGAAAGCTCGTGGTCGTGGACGAATCATAGATAAGCGTAATTTGGAGATGGATTGCATGGAAAAATGAATAAATTAGATTTCCGTTTTTCTTTGTGCTGATGGTGTCTGTACTTGTGAAGTTTGCGCAGCAGTCTAGTGACTCTAGTCGTTGCCGATCTCGCGTTTCAAGAGTGAATGCTCTTTCCAATGAGGTAAGCACCACTGAGTAGTAAATAATGACTGATGGCTCGGTTCCCATCGAGTTGTCTTCTGTACATGCCCAAGCTACATCTCGATTAGTTCTTCACTTCTTGGGTACCTTTTCTATTTACAGGTTTCTATACCAGGCACTGAAACAGATGCAGATGTGGCAAAGAAGGAAATTCGCCTGCCTGACGCATCATCCATTTCAGCTTTCATGAATCAAGTGGCGGACCTCGTTGAGTATGTTTAAGCTTGCTCTACTTTGCTCTTGAAAGCAAATTATTAGCTACCTGGGTATTCTGTTTTTCATGTGGCTGTTGATACAATGAAGGAAATTTTCAAGACAAAGGGTTTGTCCTGTTGGCAAAAGCCGCTATCCCCCTAGCAATAGACTGTATTGAGTTTGATTAACACCAGTACCCTTATGGCCTAACCAAGAAAAGAAGAAGTAATATCATTTGTTTTGTTTCAGAGTTCATCCACCACATTGTTTGACAGGTTAGTTGATTCACGAGATGTTGTTGAGCTGCAACTAAAGCAGACGGACTGTGAGGTCACCATCAGGAAAAAGGATGCTCTCCAACAGCCGCCTGTTGCTCCTCCCATTTATTTGGGGCCACCCCCTTCTCCGCAAGCCATGCTTCCTCCAGGACCCCCTGCGACACCAGTTCTTGCCCCTGCTGCTTCTTACCTGGTTCCTTCAACCCCTAGTTCCATGCCAGCAGCTCCTGCTGCAAAGCCAAGCACACCATCGCATCCGCCACTCAAATGCCCCATGGCTGGAACATTTTATCGATCTCCTGCTCCAGGCGCACCACCTTTTGTCAAGGTAAACTCCCGCATCGATTAATCTTTTGCGGCCATATGTTTATGCAGCTCCTGCATATTCTGATGTAAGCATACAACTTGCTCCAAGTCATGCATTATGGGAGAAGAGAGGGATGAAACATAACGCATTTTAGAAGTTGGTTGTGCATGCTTATGCATTTGAAAGATTAAGAAGAGATTCTGATAAATGGGTATGGGTGTACATCTACATGTTCTTTTATACGACTTCCCAGACAATCAATCTCAAGTTGGACGGTAGCCTCCTTTTCTACATCAACTTGGATTTGAAATAGGAAGGACTCCGGATCTTCTTTTTCATTTTGTGATGATATATGGTCATGAATATTTTGCAGAAGTGTGAACTGCCTTTAGACAGCAGAAACCATGAGTCATCTTAAAAAGACTAAAACCCAAATTATATATTAGCATACAGTTTTGGCTTTTGAGTGTTGCCATGCAAATTCAATCCAGTTTCTTTCTTATGTGCCAATGGTGGACTTCGTCCGATTTTCTTGTATGTCTATGCTTACAGTTCCTCAAGTTTTATTCAGTGGTCGATCTTTAAGTGTAGTGCTTTTGAGTACTTGATCTCAGAAGCATGATCATACAATACCCTGAAGTCAACATATGTCGTGGGGCAATTATCGGGATGTGATTCACTTCTTTAAGGACAATAGATTAAGAATCAACCTTTTAGGACCTTTGGGTTTACCAAAGGAGGTGACTATATCGTTCCCCAAGTGGAGTGTTCCTTAACTGGCTTTTCCAATATCATGTTTTTTTTCTTGTTCCTCAGGTTGGAGACAAGGTTCAAAAGGGTCAGGTTGTATGCATCATTGAGGCCATGAAGTTGATGAATGACATTGAAGTAAGTGTCTATATCTAGAATTTGGTTAACCTGTGTAGTTTGCATGTACTTCTTTCTTCCTGTAATCCAGGTCAGTAGAGAGAGTACTGAGCACCTACAGAAATTATTGGTTAGAAGTAGAGATTTCAGTCAGGCAACCTTTTTTTTCTAGAAAGCCAAGTGCGAATCTTCAGAAAGGAGAAGATGGGAAAAACAATGAGTTGGAATGTTAATTGGGTTCTTCTTTTAAGGTGTTTTGAGTGTTTTAATTGATTTCAGTTGTCCCATGGCTAATCTATTGAAAAGTTATTTGTTTCGTTTAGCACTCCTGACTGGAAAGTGGCTTCTTTTGAAAACTGAAGAAAATCTTACCTATCCTGCATATTTTGTTAGAATATTTGAAGCAAAGATACTAACATTATTTATTACCTTCAATGATAAATAGGGATCGTATATTGCATGCTGGCTAAATTCTTCAGCACCAACATAGCTCCTTTTTTTATGTCAGGCTGATCAAAGTGGAACTGTGGTTGAGATACTTGTTGAGGATGCTAAACCAGTTAGCTTGGACACAGTATCTCTCTCTCTCTCTCTCTCTCTCTCTCTCTCTCTCATCCTGGTATCTGAAATATGTTTGTCCTGCTGATTTTTCATCTTTCTTGCAGCCTTTGTTTATCATTGCGCCTTAAAGTACCATGGGTAAAATCTGAGCCCCGTTGTTCTCCAGTGGAATCTCTTGAAGCAATTGAGCTGCAGAGCAGAAGAATGCAGCAGACTAGTCACTTAGATGTAACACTGATAGTTTCCCGACGGATGAACCAATTGACATGATACTATGTCATAGAAAATCCGAAAAGACAAAAAGAAATAACTTCAATAAGAATGTTGAAGTAGCAGCTTTCTTTTTACTCAAGTAATTGCTTGCAAGACACTGCCAGTGTCTATACTAGCCACTTGAGACTTGAGAGGCTTTTTCAATATTACTTTGAAATGAAAGTATTAACTTGCAAGTTGCCTCTTAACAGATGGCTTAAGGAAATAGTGAAATTTCAGGAAAATTTCTTGGTAACAGGGCAAAAAATTCGCCTTTTATCGATATACTAGAGGCAGTGGTAGTCCACAATGATTCAGCATTAGACCAACGTACTATGCTTCTGCCCTTTCATCTTGTTAGACATCTCAAAAGACTTCGACTCCTAATTTGAATTTGAGATGGAGTAGCTGGGAATTTGATTCAGCCATATCATTGTTTAGTTTGTTCTTTGGGTGTAAATCTGAAGTATGGACTGCTTGGAAAATTGTAGTCTATCTAACGGTGGTTTACCTCTTCCTTTCTGCGATTTACACTGAATAAATCTGCTCCTGGTTGTTATGGACTACAGATTTTTTTTTCTTTTGGTTGAACTTGTGCATCGGGAGACTGAGTAATTTTCAGAGTTTAAGTACTGCTTTTGCTGACCTGACCGAATGGTTTCAATGGTGCATGCATGCTATGTCTGCTATGTTGCAGCTTAGGTTTCCAAACAAGACTAATTTTCATCTTCTCTTAGGACCATATTAGTTCAGTAAATGCATTTTAATACCTTCATTTTCTCAATACTATCTGTCATTTACCATCATGAGAGATTACTGGTGTGAGCCTTATTTCTTATTACTAATCCCATGAAATTGAGTACTGGACACTTGCACTATCTAGTCACAGTGATAGACAGCTTCTGAACAACATTTCAGCTGTTCGACGAAATGCTGGATGTTTTTAGAGGACGATCCCCCTTCAGACACACTTCTTCTGGCCATCCCTCGGAGCCTCTCTACATTTTCTTTTATCTGCACATCAGAGAGTAGCTGTTCTAGTTGTGCTTGTATTTTGTGCCTGGAAATGATCTCTGCCTCCTCTGTCTTCAAGTCTAATCCCACCTTCAACGTTTCGCATATGTAACTCCTGTTGTAGAACTGATCTGCGAAGCAGGGCCAGCAAACGAAGGGCACGCCGTTGCTTATGCCCTCCATGGTCGAGTTCCAACCGCAGTGCGTCACGAAACAAGCAACCGAAGGATGAGCGAGGACCTTTTCTTGCGGTGCCCACGAAACTATTTTTCCTCTATCTGATACCCTCTCCAGGAACCCATCTGGGTACTTGATGTGGTCCACGTTAGTGAAGCCTGACCTCACGACCCACAAGAATGGGTGCCCTGAGAGCTCGAGTCCCAGGGCCAGTTCTTCGAATTGGTTTTGGCCAAAAGCCGCCAGACTTCCAAAGGCTACGTATATGACTGACTCGCAAGGTTGCAGGTCGAGCCAGTTCAGGCAAGTGAGGTCCTCTGCCCAAAAGTTTCCAAGGTGATCCGTAGAAGTTAACGGGCCAACAGGTAGTAGTTCAGGGATCAATCCGAAAGCGGCATGATCAAGCTCGTAGAATGAGTTGCAGAGGAGCCAGTTTGAGATTCGGACAGCCTTGTTCACGCTCATAGCATGTCTGAATATGATCTCCTGCCTTCTTTGTTCACCTGGACAGCACCATAGGAAATCTACGGTTTTCACAGCGGGAAGTTTCAGCGAGAACTGGATTGCCGTGTCCGAAGAAGCAGATCCTACACGAAAATTTGGCGAGGATTTCATTTTCACTTTGTTCTTCCTCGAAATTTGCTCTCAACTTGCCTGTGTGACAGGTTGTGATGGTTTGCCTTTTCTAAGGTTGTTTCGATATTGACTGTTCCAACTGTGTCCATTTATACTTAAAACAGGTGGTGAAAGCACGACACCGGAAAATCACATGCTCAAAGAGACTCCTTATCAAAGCTAAAACGAGTCAAAAGATACATACCATAGTCGTCAATCACGCCGGCCTCGACGAGACGTGGGATGGAGATCGATAAGACCAAACCCGGTACAACAGTAGGCCAAAACATGGCCCTCTTGATCCCCATTTTCTCAGCAACCTCAAAGGCCCATCCGAGAGTCGCGTCGGCCAAGACACAGGTGACCATTTCGTCCCGAGACGAATTCATCTTCCTCAACAGCTCCTCAAACCGACGGGACATGACCTTCACCCTCATCTCAGCAACTTTCTCTATGTCCCTCATGTCCTTAACCTCTTCCATCCCGTCCGGAATGGTCGCCATCTCAATCCCACCCCAAGGACGATCACCGTCCTCCGATGCTTCGAGCATCCGAGTATGAACGGACTCTGTGTTCACGAACGTCACCCTGATCCCGCGACGAGCGACCTGGCATGACAGCTTCATGAGAGGCCCCACGTGGCCTTGTGCCGGGAAGGGTATCGCCAGGACGTGCGGCCTCCTTTCCATGCTTTCCGGGTACCGCGAACGAATGACCGCCTTGTGTGTGTGTGGGGGTGGGCGAGTACGAGAGTAGCGGCATCGGTATATATTGACCAAAGTGGCATTGGAAGGGGACCAGACTGTGATGTTCATCATCTGAATTGGTTCTTCTGAGTGTCAGCATGTCATTGTCGATAATGAAATGTTCATCTCAACATGGACCAGAAAACGCTTAAGGCATTCAATCATCGATGTCATTAGAGCATGTACACAGTGGCCAATGGGAATATTCAATGGCTTAGTCCCCATTGACCCTTGCTTGACACTCAAAAACTCTTTTGTTCTTTATTGCTCATTTCCTTTGACACTCTCAAGCGCCGCTGGCCCTTGCTTGGTACTCTCCTATTATAATAATAATAATAATAATAATAAGAACCTTGCTTGATGCTCACGAAAATTATTTATTTGGGGAGAAGGACATAATGCCATAACTTTTGCCCAACCCTCACTGCCATGACTTTTCAATCGATCCCTGGGTGCCCAAAAACTCGACATGTCATTAATGCTCCGTTTCCTTAGCGGAAAATATGACCTTTCCGAAAAATATTTTTCGAGAAGTTATTTTTCAGGAAAATGACTTTCTTTTTCGATGTTTGGCAAAAACTTGAAGAAGTTCCGGAAAATATTTTTCGCCGTTTGGTGAAGAAAATTCGAGCCAAATATCCAGAAAAACCTTCAACTTTAGCATTTGTGACAATTCTACCCAATTTTTTTTTTTTCATAAAAAACCTTCAACTTTTACATTTATCCCAATTCTACCCCAAACTTTTACTTTTGTTCCAATTCTACCGGCCTAGTACAAAAAAAACTCTCAACTTTAGCATATGTCCCAATTACATCGAAAACTCTTTTTTGTCTTATAAAAAACCTCTAACTCGCTACTTTTGTCCCAATTTTTCCATCATTAGCTTCCATTTATAATCACCATTAATTAATTCTATGTGACATTTTAACGTTGTTAATGAATTACACCTCATTAAAGCTAACATGAAAAAACTCATGAACTTCTCTTCGTAGTTTGCTTTCCCTACATATTGTCGGGAAATATAAAGTCATTCAAGACGGCACGTTTCGTATTTTTTTTGGCACTCAAGAATCCAAAAAATGGCTAAAGTTGAAGATATTAGGATTAATGATCTAAAACCTCGTTGTCCCCGAAACATACTATTTTTAAATTTCGAAAATTCATTGGTAAGTTCGATGAAAAAACTCGAACCACGTAAGAATTAACTAATGGTGATTATGGACGGAAGGCTAGCGGTGGTAAAATTGGGATAAAAGTAAAAGTTGATGTTTTTTTATGAGATAATTTTTTTTTTGATATAATTGGGATATGTACTAAAGTTGAGGGTTTTTTGCGTATTAGACTAATAGAATTGGAACAAAAAAAAAAGTTGGGGGTTTTTATGAGACAAAAAAAAGTTTTGGATATAATTGTCACAAATGCTAAAGTTGAAGTTTTTGTGGGTATTAGGCCGGAAAATTAGTCTTATTTTTTTTTTCAAAATGCACTCGGCGCTCACTTCTTTTGAAGTTCTCTCTCTCTCTCTCTCTTCTCTCTCTCTCTCCCCTCGTTTCTAGATATAGATAGAGAAACCCGAAGGAGAGAAGCGGTGCGCATAATATAATCCCCCGCACCGAACGATAGAGATTTTGATTTCGGAGCGCACACGGAGCACGCCACCGATTCTACAAAGGAAGCATGAGGCGATGATGCTCGAGCTCTAGCGCCGCCCCGGCCCGCGATGCTGCCTATGTTCACCGGGAAGTAGGTGGTCCCCGTCGATTACGCTGCGGAGGTCTCGCAAAAGGCACTCTCGACGGGGACTCGGAATCGGCTGTTGAGTGTCTCACCGACCCACTCGTCGACGTCAACTACGTTGGGGGCGGTGAGCCTCAAAGCCGAAAGGCCGACGTCGTCCCGCGCAGCGAGTTCGCCGCCGAGCTCCACGTGGAGCACGATGAGTTCAAGACATACGTCCGACTGTTCCTTGCTATAACTTTCCTTACTTGAGGTCGAGCCACCCGTTGCGACCATGGCTAGCGACTAGTCTAGGGAGAAGAAGGAATACTAAAAAAAAATAAAGAAAGAAAGACAAAAAATGAAAAATAAATAAATAAAGTAATTAAAAAATAAATTTTATTGAAAAAAATAAAAAAAATAAAAAATTTAAATTTTGAAAAAAAATAAATAAAAAAAGAAAAGAAAGCAAAAAAATATTTGAAAGAGAGGAGGAATGAAAAGTGTGAAAATTTTTTTCCTCTTCTTAAAATGAGGAAATCATTTTCCTTAGTTTTAGAAGTTTTTTTTGTTGACCGGAAAATATTTTCCGTTGACCGCTCATTCCCCCCCCCCAAACACACCGAAAATTGGGAAAATATTTTCCAGAAAAAACATTTTCCATGAAACAAACGGAGCCTAAGATTTATGATATTAGGCTTTGTTCGTTTTGCAAAAAATGTGATGTTTCCAAAAAAATTTTAGGAAGTTATTTTTCAAGAAAATGACAATATTTTTCGTTGTTCGGCTTAAACTTGAAAATGAATTGGCAAAAATTTTCCACTGTTTGGTATGAAAAATTGAATTTGATTTACCTATGTGCACTCCTTTTAATAATGTTTTATTTTTATTTTAGCGGAACAGTGAAAAATATTGTCATTTTCTTTTCTTTACTTTTCATTTTCCTCCTTCCTTCACCGCAACCTGTCGACAACGGCCTCAAGCGAGCTCGGGGTTTGGCGGGCAGCCTTTATGGTCGAGCTATTGGCCGTCGTCGAGGCCCAATGACCAGCGGAGAAAGAAAAAAAAAAAAAGAGAAAGAAAAGAAGAATATTCTTATAACTTTTCAATTGATTGCTTGAGTTCCAAAAAACATGACGTATCACTAAGATTCATGACACTAAGGGTGGATGTTTTTTAAAGTTATAGCATTCAAGTGTTCTATTGAAAATTTTTGGCATCAAGGTGTACATTTTTCCAAATTTATGGCACCACCAAAAACTCGACATATCATTAAGATTTGTAACACTTAAGAATATTTTTTTATTAAGATTATTGAAAATTTTGGCATTAAGGTAACGTTTTAAAGTTATAGCACTCAAAAACTCCACATATCATTAAGATTTATGACACTTAGGTTGAACGTTTTTTTAAGTTCATGGCATCAAAGTGTGCGTTTTTCAAAAGTCATTGCACTCCCAAAAACTAGACATATCATTAAGATTTACGACACTCAAGGTGCATTTTTTTTAAATTCAAAGCACTCAAGTAATCGATTGAAAAATTTTAGCATAGTGAATGTTTTTTTAAAGGTCACAACACTCAAATAACCATTTGAAAAGTCATGATGTTGAGCTGCGGAATAATGAGAAGCAAGGTATATTAAGGCAAGATTGTCCACATTCTACTTTCTTTCTGGCCTAGAGAACAGAAGGCCGAGATGGGCTGAATCATTGCTAATAGGTCCAAGTTTAGAAATTTGAATCTTTCTTTTATGGAAAAATTCCAAATAAGAGCCTCAAGTGCATTCATTTTCTCAAATAAGGGTATTAAATGGGTTTTGTTTTAAATAAGAGTCCAAAGTGCTCCATTTGTCTCAAATAAAAGCCTAAAGTAAGTATTCCTATTTCAAATAAGGCCTTGACCTCCCTAACAGGCCGGCCGGCCAAATATTCTAGTTGATCAATGGCATTTTCATCAAAACATCAATTTAACCTAATTTTTAGTTAAATTATATTAAAAATAAAAAAATTAAAAGTTAAAAAAAAAGATAATAGGCAGGCGGGAGGGGCCGCCCTCCCGCCTGTGGCCGCCGCGGCGGCTATGGGTTGGTAGCAAGGGCCGGCGACCTCGCCGAGGCAAGGGTCGGCAGGCCCTCTTTGTATCTATTTTTTTTTTGTACTTTTAATTTTTTAAAAAGATTAGGAAATTAAAAAAAGGAAAAATTAAATAAAAATAATAAATGCCCTTATCACCGATGAGTTAGGCCCTTTTTTAGATTGATAAGGCCAATTCATGCTTTTATCTAGAAATAATGTCCACTTCAACCCCTTATTTTGAGACAATAAGAAAGACTTCAGGCTTTTATTTGAAGTAAGGTTAATTTCATGCCCTTATTTGAGAAAATGAAGGTACTTTGGGCCTTTGTTTTTTTTTAATTTTCCCTTCCTTGAGGTTACAAAAATAAATGGCGCTTATTGCTTGTCGGGTTTGATCACAATATTTCTTAAAATATGATCGATAGATATACTCTCTCGCTCAACATTTATCTAACTATAAGCCCCATTTCTTTTCGAAAGATGAGTGATTTGAAAAATATTTCTAAAAATAATTGATTACGTAAATTCTCCCGCCTCCTAACTATTTCTCGCACGATGAGTTATATTATTTGCGGACTTTCTAAATGCCATTTTTTAGTACATCCGAAGAATAAAATGGGGAGATCATAAATGGTGACGCATTTTGTGAAAGCAAGTGGATACCTAGAGGAGGTTCCTCCCAAGAGTAAATCGGTGTTTGAGCCCATGTCCGGGATTCACCAAAAGTTTCCGAGAGTTGCTTTTGCAAAGGAAATTACCAAAATGTATTAAATATATTATAATTATGTTAATTCAGTCATTATTTGTTTCTTTTATTAATTGAATTATAAATTTTTTATATTTATATCAATTTAATCCATTCAACTAATTTTGATGAGATGAGGAAAATCTCAGCTTGACAAGAAAGTGAAAAAAGAAATTCAATCATGAGCACATCGACTACCATTCCACACAGTGACAACATTCATAATAATAGCTAGCTCCACCCTCTATTTACCCTAATTAAATAAAAAAATTAATCATTTTTAATAAAATAATCTCAGAGAGCTTTCACTTGGTCCCCCCCTCCACCAAGTCCAACTAAACGAGAGTTGATTTGGGGTTGCCCCTTTTCTTTTCTGGTGCCCTTTTGTCGTTTCTTCTTTGCCTTTGTCACAGCTCATAAAAAAAAAATATCAGAAATTCAATTTTTGCTTTTCTCAATAATTGCTTCAACCCCTGTCTCTTTCACTTTGATCGATTGAGAGTAAAGCTGAGTATAATGAATTGAACGAATGGAAAATCGACCGGTAACCATTCAAACCAACTGAATCAGCCAGTTTAGCTCAGTTCCGAGGAGCTTCGACTCTTCAAAATGGAACCAATGACCAAGCGTTCCATTTTCCGATTCCAAGGAAACCGGATCGATAGATCACCTAATCGGATGGACCATTATTTTTTTTTTTAAATATAAAATTAAATCTAATATTCTAAAATATATTTTAGCAGCTATAGTGTTCCTCTCGTGTCAGGGGCTGATTTCTTGAGATCAAACCGTGCGGCAATTTAGGCTTCCTTGGATCATTAGAGGCTTGCTAAAAAGACTGCTTTGTATTGCTCAAGTGTTGGATGATACAATTGAGGGAGAAAGCTCCCCTACCTCTCAATGACTACTGTCGATCAACTCTAGATCTAATGGTTAAGAATGCATCTCCTTATTTAACAAGTAAAAGAAGAGAATTCTAGAATATGGTTCATTTATCAAATTGTCTGCCCCTAAGAATATTATAGAGGACTCAAAAACACCCTAGAGGTCAAGATGCTTCGAGCCTTGTGATTCACTCGGGCTATGTGGTTGATAAGTGGCCTCACGAATCCTCCGATCAATGACATTCTCCCCCACTCATTTGAGCGACGTCCTTGGCGCTCTCGACTCGGGGTCATTTGTTTGGATGGTTGATATGGGTGCATCAAATATGTTCATGTCAAGGGAAGCAGTGAAGGCGTTGGGACTTTGCGTGGAAACAATCGGACATCAATGCAAGACATTAAAATCGGATGAGGGAGACCTCCTAGGGATAATAGACAAAGGGCCAAAGAAAGAGCCAAAAAGGATCTTTCGTGTATAATCCTGCACAAACTCGAATGTTATCAATTCCGATATATAGTTCAAAAAATACAATGCAAGCAAAAGTTCCTAAATTTCCTAAATTCATGGAGATATAGAACAACATTTAAGTTATAATGCTTGCATATCCACCATTTGAATCTCCAACAATTATTTCAATAATTGCATATCCGATATCGGCCGTCGATGTTGCTCACAACGCGGAGCTACAAGTCGGTGAATGGAAGGGCAAGCTCTCTTTCTTTTGTGGATCTTATCTTAAGTCTGGAATTCTTCAATAGTGCAAAAGCCATGATAGATATGAGAAGCAAGTCAATCATCATCACCGACTCAAAATGCCAGTCGATGGTATCTATGATCCAAGGGATGATCGAGACCAAGTACATCTCAATGATCCGGCTCGTGGGAGAAGGATCGAGAGTTGAGATGCTCACAGCCGAGTCAAGCACTAAGCCGCAGCCTTTGGAAAAACCAAAGGTAGAGACTTCACCTAAACAGGGGATGCCAATCCATGTGTTATTTCAGGAGGTGGAAAGCTTGCCGATCAACAGGGGGGCTTATGCCGTTTTTCTGATGAGGCCGTGGCGGGCCGAAATCAGTTGTTGTACCTAAAGTATCCTACTCATCCCATTTGATAGGCTGTATACCTGAGTTTTATTGTGCATAGTACTATTGGATACGGGGAAGCTATTCATCTAACTGTTCTAGGGGACAACATAAGAAGGAACATTCTCGACTCGCCAGGTGCAACGGGCCTGCTCCGCGGCCAAGAATCTGCCGGCTCATGACACTTGCACACCTCTCGATCTTAGTCTCTATTGTTATTTGAACCCCGGGAACAAAGAAGATGCCGCTAGCTTTATCCGCGGCTCTCTCGAAGAAGGCCTGACCATCTCTCTCCCCTCGCCGTTCTTCTTTCAACAGAAGAAGCCACAAAGGTTCTCTTCCTTTATGGCTCGTTCGAACACGACGTGAAGGAATCTGAAAGAAGCAGAAAAAGAATCCGAAAGAAGGGAGAAAGGAGCTTGGGTGCGTGAATTCGTTGTCGTCTGTAGATGTGCTGGTCGTATGTCCTGAGTCCGTGCCTCCTTGATCAGCATGAAGCGGCGTGAGAACGTCACGTTGAGAGGGCCCGCCAGCTTCCAGTCATACGGGGCACATAGAGGCAACGCTGTTTACGGGTTTTACTAGACAGGTCCGATTCTCGATTTTTGGAGAAAATTAGATCGAATCGGAAACCAATCACTTCTAATTGAGAGCCACATTCTCTCTCGTCGCGATAAAGCTATCCCAACTGTCCCCGTCTGATGCAATTTATTTCTATCCTAACCATCTGTTCGATATAACCAAATGCATTTAAAAACGTACACCGACTTTGTTTCTCAATTATATTCGCTAAGTACATCTAAAGCATCCAATTGTGATTGATAGATCTTTATATATATTGCTATACCCTTTTAGTTCATCGTAATCGTCTAATTCTTTTGGCTATAAGGCATAATGCATAGAGCGCCGTCTAATCAAAATCGATATTTGTGTGTAGCGCCTATGTGATGATAAATACATATGTATATATGCTAAATTCATTTTGAGAACTAGGAAAATCACGCACGAGTCCCATCGCATACAAAATTGATATTTTTAAAGTTCTCTCACAAGATTGTCTCGTTAGGAAACATCTGAGTCATTGATTGAACGAAAAGATCTCGGATAAGCCTATTTTCACGTCGTTTTTAGCTGCATACGCGTCCTTTTCGCGGGGCAGACTGGAAATACTCTTATTACAGTCTCGCTGTCGCAGGCCCATGCTGCCGCCAAGCCTCACAAATGCCATTACAGTCCCGCTGTCGCAGGTCCGTGCCGAACGCCGCGGTGCTTGCTGCCTTCCGGAATTGTGACCCGACTGCCTCAAGCCAAGGCGACAGCCTCCAGCCTTGTACCCATACCGAAGCAGCTCCTATTCTTGAGTCCAGCGAACCCCGACGTCATGACTTCAGCGAACCCGATGTCCAAGTAATTCCAGATGGTTTGTTTCTGCGATTCCCACTTATCACGGCAAGACTGTCCAGTAAACGCAATTTAAATGAAAAAAAAAATATTAATAAAAAGCCCAAATACATCTGAAATTTCAAAAATCTCATCAGATTTTGCTCCGACTATAAAGAAAACTCCCAGATGTTCACTTTCACTAAAACACCCAATCAAGATAACAAATTCTCTCTAATCGAGCATTTTTGTCTTCCAATACCAGAATAGTATCAACGTCAGCTTTATCCTCAGAAACTCGAAGTTTTCCGACGCCTTCCAGTCACTCGGCAAGTCTTTGCCGAGAAGCACCTCTCATGCTTACAATCCCTTCGTTTGCTTATGTTCTGGAAGACTTCCAGGTGTTCTTAACTCATCTATAAGGCCACACGCTGTAATTACGGTACAATTCGATCATGACGAGCTCCAGTGTCGCTTTTCCCGGCAGCCGAAAGCGAGAAGTAGGTCATTGCCGATGAGAGGAGCAGTGGCTGTTGGAGTCTGGTGATGGTGGTGCCGCGCAAAAGAGAGGAGATTGATGTGGGGAAAGAGGCGGTCTTTTTTTTTTCAAAATTCATCTATCGTATGCGGGTCTATCTCACCTCCTAGGCGGGATTTTTTTTTATCCGGAGTATATCTAAGCTATATCCGGTCATATCCAGATTTTGCGTCATTCCAAATATCGGATTGGATAAAAGTTACTCTATCTAGAGTTTTATCTAGTCCACCAAACGTGGCCCAAATGTTTTGAGTCCCAAACTTACATTAAAACCTACCTTGCATATACGTAAAAGAGGCAAATCAACTGACCTCTCTATGGAGAGGATGTGAAGCTGAAAGCTCTTATCTGCCAAAAAGAAAATTGAGTGTTCATGATGTGTTCTTCTTTCATTTGAGACAAAGATTAATTAACCACAGCCTATACTGCAGCACTTTTTTATTTTCTTTGAATTAGAATAATGTGTTTTCAATCAATGGGAGCCCAAACCTTTCTTTTTTTCATATGTGCATATATAAAAATTTGGTTTCCATGAATATAAAATTACTACTTACCCATGGTGCTCAGTTCTTAAGCAGGTCACCCCTTCAGTTTGGGCATGGGAATGAAGTCGTTTAAAGCAACTAAGACTCTCAAGTTTCCTTCAAACATGCCGACATCATACATGGAACTCTGCAAGCCTGTTGAGAAATTTGCTGAACTAAGTTTGGTAGTCGGAATTTCATCACCATTGTCGTAATAGCAATCTTCTATGTCTCTCTTAACAATTCCTTAGATGCAATCTTAGGCGACTCCAGCTCTTCAATGATGGGCTCACAACTTCCAGTTTGATATCCTATTTGAGTGGTAACGAGGGCAGCAGTTGTAGTGTTTTCTCAAAAATAGAATTGACAGCTGGGCAATCCGACAGGAATCGGATTAAAAAAAGGACAAACGGTCAGTCTAGTACTGTATTTTGGTATATGGATTAATAACTAAACTGACCGTTTTTCCTTTTTTTAATGTAAAATTGAATCTAGTATTCTAAAATATCTTTTAGCAGCTGTAGTGTTTTCTCTCTAGGCACCACATCCTCTCATATCACAGGCCGATTTCTTGGGATCGAATCATGCAACAATTTACGCTTCCTTGGATCATTATAGCGCCTATTGAAATCGGCCGAATTATGCCACAATTCGCTTCCTTGGATCATTATAGCGCTTATTCGCTCGCTTCATATCGATCGTAGAAAGAGAAAGTGTTTAGAGAGAGAAGATCTTGGGAGAGAATATTTTATATTACTCAAGTGTGTTTGGATGATAGAAGTGAGAGAAACAGCTCCCCTATTTATACAAAAAGCCTCTCGATGACTACCATTGATCGACTTTAGGTCTAATGGCTAAGAATGCATCTCCTTATCTAACAACTAGCTACACCAAAGATGAGAATTCTAGAATATGGTACATTTACCGAATAGTCCGCCCTTAAGAATATTCTAGATGACACAAGAAAACCTTAGAGGTGAAGACACTTTTAAGTCTTGTGGTTCACATGTGCTATGTGCTCTATTGGTTGGCTCACGGATCTTTCGATTAGTTACACTCTCCCCTACCCATTTGAGCGATGTCCTTAGCACTCTCTACTCGAGTCTATTGCTTGGATGGTTGATACAAGCGCATCAAATATGTCCATATCAATTGAAGTGGCCAAGTGGTTGGGACTTCGCGTGGACCAACCGGACATCGGTACAAGGCGAGGACTCACGAGCTAGCGTTCCTCGGAACATGGATCTACAAGTCGATGAATACGATCTGATCTTGGGTTTGGAATTCTTCAATAGAGCAAAAGCCATGATAGATATGAGAACCAATCATTGTCCCCGACCCAAAATGCCCATCGATGGTACCTATGATTCAAGGGATGACCAAGACCAAGTACATCTCCACGATCCAACTCGTGGGAGAAGGATCGAGAGTTGAGACGCTCACAACGGAGCTTCCAAACATACATGGTATGCAGAGGCAACATCATTTTACCGGTTTTATTAGACCGCCCGAGAACCGAACCGATCTAGTCGGGTTCTAGGGACATTCGGTTCGATCCCTATTTCGAAAATTGGGAACTTAAACCATCTATCCAATTCTCGATTTCTGCGGTGAACCGAACTGGGACCGGAACCGATCACCCCTTAACCGAAAGTCGCAACAATCTCTCCCTCTAAAAACTGTCCCAACCGTTGTTGTCTAATGCTATTTATTTTCTCAATCCTAATAGTCGATTGATATGACCAAATGCGTTTGAAAATCCATATGGACTTTGTTTCACAATTATATTCAATAAGTACAGATTGATAGATCTTCATATATATCGCAATACCCTTGGAGTTTGTCACAATACTATTGCTATGGGCGAGCGCCGTCTAATCAAAATCAATATTTGTGTGGACCGCCTTTGTGACGATACATACATATGTATATATGCTAAATTCATTTTGAGAACTAGAAAAAACGCGCAAATTTAATATTTTGAAAGATCTCACGTGATCGTCACTTTATGAAACATTTGAGTCATTGATTGAACGAAGAAGATCTCAAATGAGCCTATTTCCACACCCTTTTTGGCTGCACTCTCATCCTTTTTGCAGCGTAGACCGGAAATACTCTTATCATGGGCGAGCACTCGTCCTTTTAGAGCTTGCATGGCAACAATTCCGACTTCTAAAAAGTGATTTTGATTAGAATTATTTTTTTTGATGTTGTTCTCGGGATGAGTTTTAGAGAATCAAGACGTGTTTGGTAAATGCACAAAATTTTTGTTCATGGCGTTTGGTAGCTACACAAAATTTTTGTTCCCAAAAAAAATTTCTCTTCCCAATTTTTGTCATTTAAGTCAAATAATTATGAAGTTGCTTTGTGAAATTTTAACGTAAATTTTGAATTAATTGAAGATTAATTTATATTGATGATCTTATCTAACATATTGCATATTGCATATAATATTTTTTTCGTGCTATTCTATTTAATTGTCATGTCATAACGAGTCATTTTAACCTTAAAAAAGGATAGACCATGTTAGGTTAGTGTGTGATTTCATATTAGCTCGGCCTATACCACATCACGGCCTATACCAGATCGCAAAGAAGGAATATCAAATTCAATTTTGGTGTGATCGATGGCATGTGCATGTGTACATGTAAATGAAGTCATCACCGATCTTTGAGGAGGGTAGATTGAGAACCTTATCGAATGATCGGGAGAAACCATTCGATTCTATGCAACCAGAGAAATTTAGGGTCGAGAGACTTAGTTGCGTTGGTGTTTCCATCGATGCCCTTTTGGCATAGAAGTCGATTGTTTTCTTAACTTGTTTCATGCAAATTTTTTGTCCATTTTTAAACCTATGAGATAAGCCAATGCTAAGTGTTCATGCGGAGTTATTTTTGTCTTTTTCCAAATTTTCTAAAATTAAACTAAGTCTAAAGCACTTAAATTTGGGCAAATCATAACCAATGAAATCAAGTGCGTAATCAAGAAATCGTGACATTGGTAAATTGCATCATAAAACCCTAATGAAACCATAAGGGTTTAGAGAAATATGGTTCGGGTTTAATTTTAAACATGTTTATGATTTTTCTAAAAAAGAATAAAATCTATGAAATCTGAAAAATCTAGGCACAAATTTATGAAAATGAAGTCAAACTAGCCTAATCTAAGCTTCTTCTATTTTTAGGGATTTTCTAAAAAAATTCTGATTTTTAGAATTTCAAATGTTTTATTTTAAATTTATTTTTTATTATCTTATGTATTTTTCTTTGTAAATGAGACATCGTTATGTTTTAGGTCGAGTGAAAAGTGATAAAAGAACCGAAAGAAAAAAGTGAGATATGTGTTCTGTTTTGTGATTCCTAAAAGTGATTTTTTTTTTCAGAACAAACTTTTTTTTTGTTCTTGTTTTTACTCCAAAACTGTTCCCGTGAACAAAATCAAAATCAAAATTATTTACGTTATCAAACATGATTCTCATTCTTTTTTGTTCCAGAGAACGAGAATCAAAGAATCGAGAATGGTTATCATGCATGCCCTTAGCGCAGATCGGAAATATGCTTATTATGGGCAAAGAAAGATTGGTACTAACATCATATTCTGTCTTTCTTAATCTTTTGCAGATTTGTTAGGACAAATCCTATGAAGCGAGGAAGAGTTGTCACCTTTCTGGTCAATGCAAATTCCTTGGGACCTTAAAATGATGGTGGTGGCCTTCTCCTTGGAAGGCTTAATTCTTCACATTTCACGTGACCAATTCAGTAGAGTAATTACTGAAGCAGTCCTTTGCGCGAGGAAGAGACCGAGGAGTGTTTAAAAATGTTGGATTTTGTTTCTGATTTTAAATTAATGAAAAGATTATATTGAACATTTTCTTATAGTTTAAGAATTACATTGAACATGTACCAAAAATCCATGTACCGAAAGTTTGAGGATCACATCGAATATTACGCTAAAGTTTAGGGACCGATCTTGAATAAATTAAAAATTTATAAATCACATTGCATATTAGAACAAAGCTCAACGATCATTTGCGCCATTATCCCCGGCATTTATTAACTTGGGAAATGACGAGGGGTGGCGTTTTTAAATCGTCAAGACATTGGTCTGAATATAATACCATAAAGACAAAAAAAAATGACTCCAAATGCAACCAACTATTCAAAGCCTGTGCTCTCCGACCAATGTTAACATTACCTAACACAAACATCTCACCTAATCACTCCTCATTTCTCTTCTAACTAACTCACCCATCATTAGACCTCCAGTCCTCTTTAACACCCATCTTCAACACTCACACTAACCCAAACAATAACACACCATGACGCCTCTCTCTTTCATTCTAGCCACAATAGCCATAGCCATCTTCCTCTGCTCCCTCCTCGGCCGCCTCACCCGGCCTGCCCGCGCGCTCCCGCCTGGCCCGAGGCCATGGCCCCTCGTCGGGAACCTTCCCCATCTCGGCCCCATGCCCCACCGCTCCATGGCGGCCCTAGCCCGGGCCTACGGGCCTCTCATGCACCTGCGGCTCGGGCTTGTCGACGTGGTGGTGGCCGCGTCGGGCTCCGTGGCGGCCCAGTTCTTGAGGGCCCACGACGCCAACTTCTTGAGCCGGCCGCCCCACACGGCGGGGAAGTACCTCGGGTACAACTCCCAGGACATGGTGTCTGTACCGTACGGCCCGAGGTGGCGGATGATGAGGAAGATAAGCTCTGTGCACCTCTTCTCCAGCAAGGCTCTTGACGATTATAGACATGTTCGCCAGGTGAGCCCTTTAGTGAGCTCTAGTTCATCTCTGTATATTATATTTCAATGAAGGAAAGACTTTCTGTTTATCTAATTATATATTTCAATGAAACAGGAAGAGGTAGGGATACTCGCACGTGCGCTGGCACATGCGAGCTCGGACCCGGCGAACCTAGCCCGACTGCTCAATGTGTGCACGGCGAATTCGCTGGCGCGGGTCATGCTGGGGAAGAGGGTGTTCGGGGATGGAAAGGGCGGGGACGACCCGAAGGCGGACGAGTTCAAGTCGATGGTGGTTGAGATGCTGGCGCTGGGCGGCGTGTTCAACATAAGTGACTTCGTGCCGGCCCTCGAGTGGCTTGACCTCCAAGGGGTCGCAGCCAAGATGAAGGCGCTGCACCGGCGCGTCGACGCCTTCTTGACGGCCATCGTGGAGGAGCACAAGGCCAAGATGGGCAAGAGCGGGATTAAGCAAAACGACTTGTTGAGTACTCTGATCTCTTTGCAGGATGTTGCTGATGAGGAAGGCCGGAATCTCACCGAAACCGAAATCAAAGCATTGCTTCAAGTACGATCTCTCTCTCTCTCTCTAAAACAGTTGGGAAAATTATCTTCAATCAATCCCATTTTTATCGATTCAATCCTAAACTATTTAATTTTATCTATTAAATCCTAAATCTATCTTTTTTATTTTTTTTTTTCTATTTTGTCAATTGAGTTTGTCCGGTCTATTTTGGCCGAAAATGACCGATGTGGACACCGGCCATTTTACGTGACACCATCGACGCTTACGTTGATAAATTTTAATAATATTTTTGTAACTTTTTTCGTCTCTTTTTTCTCGCCCCTCGTTGACCAGGATGTAAAAAAATAAAAAATAAAAAATAAAATCAAAAACTATAAATATTATTAAAGATTGTCAAGCATCGCTAATCAAGTCAGTGACAACAACCGGCGTCCATATCAACGACTTTCTGGTCAAAATTGATTGGATGGATTTAATTGACAAAATCAAAAGAATTTGGGATTAAATTGACAAAAGATTAATAGATGTATGACTTTTTGAACAATTTTCCCAAAACACTACTTGCTGGTGCTTCTAATTTCCTCACATCTGCTTGAACAAGATTCCTCACCTCCGGGCAGTGAACTTGTTTCATCATGTGTTGTTTTTGCAGAACATGTTCGTGGCGGGCACGGACACTTCCTCTAGCACCACGGAATGGGCCATCGCCGAGCTGATCCGGCAACCCGGAACCCTAGCCCGAGTCCAGGAGGAGATCGACTCCGTGGTGGGACGCGACCGCCTCGTGACCGAGCTCGACCTGCCCCACCTGACGTACCTCCAAGCTGTGGTCAAGGAAACCTTCCGGCTCCACCCATCCACCCCTCTAGCCATCCCGCGCATTGCGGCCGAGAGCTGCGAGATCGACGGCTACCACATCCCCAAAGGCGCCACGCTGATAGTCAACGTGTGGGCCATAGCCCGCGACCCTGACGCCTGGGCTGAGCCCTCGGCGTTCCGGCCAGAGAGGTTCCTTCCGGGCGGCGAGAAGCCCGATGTCGACGTCAGGGGCAACGATTTCGAGGTCATCCCTTTTGGGGCCGGACGCAGGATGTGCGTGGGAATGAGCTTGGGCTTGAGGATGGTACAACTCATGACAGCGACGTTGGCCCACGCTTTCGACTGGGAGTTGGCCGATGGGGTCTCGCCGGAGAAGCTCAACATGGACGAAGCTTACGGGCTCACCTTACAGCGAGCCGAACCCTTGTTGGTCCACCCGAAACCGAGACTCGCCTCGCATGTCTACTAGGCATAAACTTGGAAAATCCGAATCGATCCGTTGACACTCCTAATTTGGAGCACTGGCACAACTCATCATCTGTCTTTTCTTTGTGGCAGAGATGGCGAGAAGCTTTTGTCAAGGGAAAAGAAGAAAAAGGGAAGATTAATGACAAATGGAATACTAAGGAAATAAGAGAGAGCATGGAATTATTGTTTTCTTAATCTTTGAGAGGGAATTAGATAGAAAAGATATGAAATTCATGTCGTCATTTTGTTTCAAAAGGATGCTTTGTCGGTTCGTTAACTAGGATGTCTCTTGATTTTGTACGTAACATTGCACAGGTTTAATGGGCCTGTGATCAATTGATAGACAAAGGAGCTGCACATTTCGAAAGGCTCGTTGTGCCTCATGAGATAAATATGACACATGTGTATCAATTTAAAAAAAATTCGCAATACTAACCTTAATTTATTTATGCGCACGCCGTGTCTTATCAACCCAAGCAGGGTGCGTTTTCCGATGTTGGAGATGTGAAAAATGTCAAATGAAGTCCTATGGTTCATCTCAACGAAGAATCACCAAAGTTGGACCAATGCATTAGGCGGGTCGGATTCGAGCTGAGCCAATCAGGTGGGTTCAATCTGGCCCTAAACCTTTATCTAGCTAGAATCGATGTGTATTTCGTGCATTTACAAGTCGGTGGTAGCATCGCCAACCTGTGAGGTCCACATGGCGACAACGCGATGAGGTCCATCGGGTTTCGAACTTCGGGAATTGATCTACATGATGAGATAAACACTACCCTTTCTTGTCGATATAGATATGCTTTATCATGTTTTTTTCTCTGTTAGTGATGTTATGATATCTACTTGATTCTCGCACATTTGTCGAATTATGCATATATCTACTTTGATATTGCATATCCTTGATTGATTATATTCGATATCATTTTTGCCTTATTACTCCATGTAATCTTTTCTATACACATCAAAATATACTAAGATTCCTAGTTATATTCTTGGTCATGTTAGGACTAGGAATTGCGATGAGTTTTAGTTTTGTCCGAAGGAGGAGTTCTGTAAACGGGTCTGGCCGGATGGCCCTCCCAGTTTGTCAAAGCCCACTAAGAAGAGCGGGCCTAGTCTGCCCATTCGGCCCGTCAAGTCCCGTGAACAGTGTACGTGGAGTTACACACTCGGGGCAACGTGTTTCCAAAAGTTTCTACACTTTGTCGTCTCTCGCTCTTCTTCTTCACCGAATCACCGCCACCTTTTCGCGCTTCCTTAACGCTTTTTCTCTGGAAGGGAACGCTCGAGAAGCCCAAGCGGAAATCAGAGGAACCCCAGATCAAAATTTTTGGCCTACTCGACACAGATTTCGCAGGTACTACTCCATGCGAACTGATCAAAGCTTCAATCTTGTGCTCATGTCCGTGTCTATTTGCTTCGTTGCTTATGCCAATTGTGAGTCTGTGTGCGTGTGACTGTGCTTGTTGTCGACTACAGGGAATGATGTTCTCATCTTTTGCTGGGAGGATTTTCTTTTAGTTTCGTTCCGTGACCAGTAGTTTATGGATTGGAGTAGTATTGGGTTATCGCTTGTTGTAATTACTGTCTGCGGTTCGTGCTTCACTAGTCTTTGATTTTCAGTCAATCAGTGGAGGATTGTATGCTTTCTCTGGATGTCTGACACTGGCATGGCGTTTTTAGTACCTGGAGGCACATGATGAATCCTGAGAAGTTCACCCACAAGACGAACGAGGCGCTAGTCAGTGCTCACGAGCTGGCGGTGAGCGCTGGCCATGCGCAGTTCACCCCTCTCCATGTCGCCGTCGCTTTGATCTCGGACCCAACCGGAATCTTCAATCAGGCGATCACCAGCGTCAGCGGCGAAAATGCCGCGAAAGCAGTGGAGAGAGCCCTGAAGGAAGCCCTGAGGAAGCTTCCCTCACAGAGCCCGCCACCCGATGAAGTTCCCGCGAGTTCTAGCTTGATCAAGACGATAAGGCGGGCTCAGGCAGCTCAGAAGGCGCGGGGGGACTCGCATTTGGCCGTCGATCAGCTGATCTTAGGCCTCCTCGAGGACTCCCAAATCAGGGACTTGCTTAAAGAAGCGGGGGTTGATCCTGGGAAAGTGAAGTCGGAGGTCGAAAAGCTGCGGGGCAAAGAAGGGAAGAGAGTGGAAAGTGCCATGGGAGACACCACTTTCCAGGCATTGAAGACTTACGGACGTGACCTGGTCGAGGAGGCTGGTAAGTTGGACCCTGTCATTGGTCGCGACGAGGAGATTAGGAGGGTCGTGAGAATCCTCTCGAGGAGGACTAAAAACAACCCGGTTCTTATTGGAGAGCCTGGAGTGGGTAAAACTGCAGTGGTAGAAGGCTTGGCTCAGAGGATAGTGAAAGGCGACGTGCCAAGCAACTTAGCTGACGTGAGAGTCGTGGCATTGGACATGGGCGCCCTGGTTGCGGGCGCGAAGTACAGAGGCGAATTCGAGGAGCGTGTCAAGGCAGTTTTGAAGGAAGTGGAGGAGAACCAAGGGAAAGTGATCCTGTTCATTGATGAAATTCATCTTGTTCTTGGAGCGGGGCGAACCGAAGGGTCCATGGACGCCGCAAATCTGTTTAAGCCCATGCTCGCTAGGGGGTCAGCTCAGGTGCATCGGCGCCACGACCCTTCACGAGTACAGGAAGCATGTTGAGAAAGATGCGGCCTTTGAGAGGAGGTTCCAACAGGTTTATGTGGCAGAGCCAAGCGTTGCCGACACAATAAGCATTCTGCGAGGGCTGAAAGAGAAGTATGAAGGGCATCACGGTGTTCGGATACAAGACCGAGCCCTCGTGGTCGCTGCGCAATTGTCGAGCAGATACATAACTGGTATGGTGGCAATTTGACTGTTCTCCACTTTTTCTGCCGTGCTTTTCGTGTTCTCATTGCTTAATCCAAGGTGATTATGTGTCTGCGACTTTTTGCTTTTTTGTTCATGTTAGGTCGTCATCTGCCCGATAAGGCCATAGATCTGGTTGATGAGGCCTGTGCGAACGTGCGAGTCCAGCTGGATAGCCAGCCAGAAGAAATAGACAACCTTGAAAGGAAGAAAGTGCAATTGGAAATCGAGCTCCATGCTCTCGAGAAAGAAAAGGATAAGGCGAGCAAAGCTCGACTAATGGACGTAAGTAATATAATATGATGTGCGCAAATGCCTGGCTAAAATTTGTCTCCATAATTGGTTGTACTGTTCATCATTAATTTGATGCTAGGTCCTTAAGGAGCTCGATGACTTGAGAGACAAGCTACAGCCTCTGATAATGAAGTACAAAAAGGAAAAACAAAGAATTGACGAGATTCGGCGGCTCAAGCAAAAGAGAGAAGAGCTCCTCCTAGCTGCCCAAGAGGCAGAAAGAAGATATGACTTGGCTAGAGCCGCAGATTTGCGGTATGGGGCAATCCCGGAAGTGGAAAACGCTATCGCAGAGCTTGAAGGAAACGCTGAAGAGAACTTGATTTTGACCGAGACTGTCGGGCCAGAGCATATAGCAGAGGTAGTGAGCCGCTGGACCGGCATACCTGTTACGAGGCTCGGCCAGAACGAGAAGGAGCGGTTGATCGGGCTCGCAGAGAGATTGCATCAGAGAGTTGTCGGACAAAATCAAGCGGTCGATGCTGTTGCTGATGCTGTGCTGAGGTCGAGAGCCGGGTTAGGAAGACCACAGCAACCAACTGGATCATTCCTATTCCTGGGTCCATCTGGAGTTGGCAAGACAGAGCTTGCAAAGGCTCTCGCCGAGCAGCTCTTTGATGATGAAAATCAAATTGTGAGAATCGACATGTCCGAGTACATGGAGCAACATTCTGTCGCTCGTCTGATTGGTGCGCCTCCTGGGTAAGCACGTTAATAAGTTTCAAATGCCACGCCTCCATCTATGAAATCAATCTTTAGATGACTAGACGGCATTACCAAAACATACTATAACACGTTTGCAGATATGTTGGGCACGAGGAGGGTGGGCAACTCACTGAGGCCGTGAGGCGGAGACCTTACAGCATTGTGCTGTTCGATGAGGTTGAGAAAGCGCATGTATCTGTCTACAACACCCTACTTCAAGTTTTGGACGATGGAAGACTTACTGATGGCCAGGGCCGCACGGTCGACTTTCGAAATACTGTTATCATCATGACCTCAAACCTCGGGGCAGAGCACCTCCTGTTGGCACTCACAGGCAAGTGCTCGATTGAAGTCGCTCGCGGACGAGTCATGCTAGAGGTGAGTGACGTGACTCTCACTCGTCGACAATATGCAGGGTCGACTCCTCGGGTTCAGGATCAGATAGTAGAAATTATGCTGTGTTGTGCTTTGGCAGGTGAGGAAGCATTTCAGGCCAGAGTTGCTTAACCGGCTCGATGAGATCATTGTGTTCGATCCTCTGTCACACGATCAACTGAGGAAAGTTGCCAGGTTGCAGATGAAAGAAGTGGCCGCTCGGCTTGCCGAGAGAGGCATCGCTTTGGCAGTGACCGAGGCGGCCTTGGACTACGTCTTAGCCGAAAGCTATGATCCAGTCAGTACATAATCAAGACACTTGGACATGTTCTTTTTTCTTGCAATCAAGTGCTCAATTTTAAATGCTTGTGTGTGCAATCTTTTTCGTCTTTTTTTTTTTTCTCAGGTTTATGGTGCTAGACCCATCCGGAGGTGGCTCGAGAAGAGAGTCGTGACCAAGCTGTCTAGGATGCTTATAAGGGAGGAGCTCGATGAGAACTCGACTGTTTACATGGACGCCGCGCCGCACAGCGACGGCTTGGGGTACCGAGTGGAGAAGGATGGAGGACTTTTCAATCCGGAAACCGGGCAGAAGTCCGATATACTCATTCAGGTACCAAACGGGCCTAAAAACGACACGGCTCACCAGCAGGTTAACTAGCCAGTTAAAAAGATCAAGATCGAGGAAATCGACAACGATGACGAAATGGATGACTCGAATCCTTGATTGAGAAATCATCAAAAGT
This sequence comes from Rhodamnia rubescens, assembly GCA_021437795.1. NCBI lineage: Eukaryota > Viridiplantae > Streptophyta > Magnoliopsida > Myrtales > Myrtaceae > Rhodamnia > Rhodamnia rubescens. The sequence goes on along the minus strand of JAILYA010000002.1, from coordinate 3,548,285 downwards.
GTTGCCGAACCTTAAACCCTTTTTGATGTCGTCGAGATATCAGCTATGCTGTTGGTACCTTTTTTGTCTTCTTATGTGCGGTGTTCCGATGGTAAATTGTTATAAGATGTTTAGTCTTATGATATTTTTATCCTAGGTTACATAAAAAATAATCGGAACATAGACAATCACGTGACTAATGCATGAATATTATTATGCCCGTGACATATCGTTTATGACCATAGAGATTAATGTCGATATTATTAGGATTCGGCGCACAATTATAACGAAGCAAAACGTAACGAGAAAGAGAAATAAAAATACGAGATTAAGTTTATTTTTAAATTATTAACATATTTACATATAGACATTCAATTACAAAAAAAAAAAAAAAAGTATATATAATAGTAAGTATTCACATCGATTCACATGCTTTTCTATTATATGGGAGTATGAATCACATCATCAATAGATAGTAGCAATCGGTATTTGATTAGACATGCCATCGGTGATATTTGTTGATGGAAGTTATTAATCAATTGTCAATACCCGATGATGAATGATTACCTCTTACATGCTTTTGACTCTTTTATGCTGGAGCAAGAAGTGTTGTTATCTATTCCGATGGTTTTCTCAAAAATTTGAGTTTGGCTTAAAAGATTCCGCACGCTTAATTCGTTAGGTTTTCAATATTAAAAGGGAGGGGGCGGCGAGGTTATCGCCATGTGCCTGGGTAGCAGCAGGTGTTCGCAAGGTGCGATTAATTTATCCCTACACTTGTGATAAATTTGCTCTCGTTAGTTTATGTTTAAATTTTGTCATCGAATTGCTGAGTTAAATAACACATAATAGTTGATGGGCGTACCCATTTTAGGTTTTTACTCTCCGGTTATCATATGTGTATCAATTTGGGGGTTTTCGTGATATTAACTCAATTTATACGAAACTAGCATATAGTAAAGTTGTCACTTGTGTAGCAGTTTAGGGTTTTTTATAGTCAAAAAATTGGTTTGGAGTAAAATTTTCTCGAGTGTATTAGTTTGGGGTTTTTTGTGATCAAAAAATTAATTTGAGTAAATTTATCATATATATACTAATTTGGGGGTTTTTCGTGATATTAACTCTACAAAGTACACACTCGGACAAAAAATTTTGATGTCACTTACGTTTTTACAAATATTCGACAGCTAATTCCTAGTCTTCGATAGCTAACTTGATTTGTTCTTGAGACAAATGGTATGACTTATCTCTTTAGAATTTAAGTTTGTTTTGAATTTATCTTTTTTGTTTAAACAATTAGAATTTTTTTGAAAACTTGTAAAGGCAGTAAAGAATAATGTCATCGTACATAAGATCGAGGAATCGATCGGCTAACAACAATAATAACGAATGAATATTGCGATCATGCACATTTTTTTTTAATAATTGTAAAGGAGACTCTTCACCAATCCCACATCAAGAACAAAGAGATGTTTATAGGACCGTGAAGGAAACCAGATGTAAAACTCGCATTAAATTTAAAATTGAAGATGGAGTTTGGTTAGCCGCCAATTCTAAGGAGTTTCATAATTCTCTTTTCATTGAGGATAAACAAAAAAATGTCTGATGCGATCCTATGGACACATAAAAGATAATTTTGACTTCTTTGGCTGTGGATGGAATAACTGTTGCAAAAGCATATATTCCTACCTAGTGGTGAAGCAGGAGGACAGGATGATGTTGGCTTTTGATTGTCAAAATCTCTTACGATCAAAGAGAACCGACTGGGTGATTGTCGAAATCTCATGAACAATTTTAATTGCTTACAATCAAATGGAAAACAACTTCTCTTATAACGTTTCAATTGGACAAGACCAAATGGTGTATCCAAGTGGACATGTGGTATTTAATACTGCTTACCGTACAAATACATACAACATGATATATGCACCTTAATCATCATTGGAAAAATGTTCTATGTGGTTGTGAACTTTTAGGAAAAAACCAAAATTGATGTAGAACAGAGGAGTTCAAGCATGTGGAAAATGTAAAACAAAAGAGAATAACTCATTAGCAGCTTGCAAACGCCCAGTCCCACCCTATCCTCATGGCGACAAAGTCTCTTTTAAACCACCAAACCTCGGCGCCGCTTCCTTCTAATGCCAAAAGCTATGCAAGAGTAGGTGCTCTCCTCGGCTAGCCACGAGGTCCGAGTTGGGTTTCGAGCTCCGAGTGGCCGCACTGCTTGCCGACATCGCGACTGCGGATGTTGGGAGGAGGGCGGCAATCGTCGGCGCTGCGGACAGCAAGGTGGTGGATTGGTTGCATGAGACGGTGGCGACCCCGGGTGGACTTCGGGACACAGGCTGAGTCTGTGAGGCACTCGCCTCCTTGATTGCGGATCCGAATGTTTGTGGTGAAGGAAGAGGTTGATGTGTTCACTCTTGAATCTACAACGGGAAGATATACGCTCGCTTATTTGATTCTCGATACACAACACGACACGCCGATACGTCATTTCTAAAAAAAATAGGGCATTCCGACACATTAGGTCATGTTGTATACGCGCTGAGAGGGTGAGAGCCGAACGCTGTGGGAGAGAGAGCTAGAGTGTGAGGAGATGCGATTAGGATTTGGGCGAAGTGGCCAAGCCTATTAGGTGGATTTTTTTATTTTATTTGATTGAAAATTAGGTTTTTGAAAATTTTGCTGTTTTTCTCCTGAAATATTGGAATTCTTCAAAATTGACCCAGTGCATCGGAAATGGCGTGTCGGAAGCCGAACTGGGCTTGCCCGGCATGTTGAGTACGTGTCGAATATCTAACACACGTTGATCACGTGTCGAATTTGGAAAGTGTCCATGCTTTTTAAGCTGCGGCGGTATCAAACTCACCAAATATTTTCTCATCTTACAATGTCTCAAAAGAAATCTATTTAGAGTCGGAATATAGTATCATGCCCACATTTAGAGATACAATATTACCGACGTCGACACATCAGATGTGTTCTGTACTTGTATTACGTGGGACTCTGTTGGGCTCTTCGTCCTTTTCTTTTTGTCTCTTTACATTTTTTGGTTCTTCGTCTATCTATTTTTTATTTTTGCAAGGAATTTTATTTTTCTGGGTCGGATTTTGCAATGAATTTTGATCCTCGGACAAAGAGGGCATAATTGCAATTGAGTGGGGATCGTAAATTGAACGACAGCTGAATTATTGGGTGGGGGTCGAAAAAAGACTTGTCGTGACAGAAACTTCTATATTTTGGTCCCCCAACTTTTAGTCAATTCCGAAATCTATGCAAATTTTATGGATAATGTTATATCGAATTGCACAGGCAATTGTCTAAAATTGATTAAAAGGGTGTGTTATATCGAATTTCACATGCAATTACTGTTGAAAAAGGCTATCAATCATTGTGAGATAATTGGAATGAGAGTTTAAGGCCCAAAAAGCACTCTTTAACACTTTATTTACCTAATAACTTGATAATGATTTTCGGTAAATATTCTTCATGATACAAAAAGTTTGATTCAAACGCAACTATTTGTGTCCAAAAAAATTGTTAACTTCGGACACATCTCTTCATTGTCCGAAAACTGTCTCGTCTTGAAAAATTGCAACTCTTGGACATAAATAATTGATTAAAATTCGAAAATAAATTTAATAAAAATATCTCGCAACTCCTACGTGAACAGTCGCACCGTTTCGAAAATAAATTTAATAAAAATATCTACAACTCCTACGTGAACAGTCGCACCCTTTCGTTAGGAATCAATATTTTATTTCTATTATAATTTCGAAAGATGAAAAATAAAATGATTATTGTTAGTGTCGACAATTATTGGTGAGTGCGCGAGCACATGTAAAGTGTTAAGTGCGCCTAATAATCGCGTACCTGCATGCGATTATAGTGGAGTCTAGCCCACTTTTTGTTTGTTTTGCAAAGAGACTTCAACAATTATTATGTTTAAATTTGCTTAAACAGGTTGAGAGTATCAACCCGTATGTGCGGCCATGCAAGGTCACCCACGCTGGCGTTTGTCGAGATGCGACGACCAAAGGACGCCCTCCCCAGATCGCGGCCATGTCTAACGACTGGTGGAGGATGAACGAAAAAACAAGATAAAGAATAAAAATGCAAAAAATTTAATAAATTTTCTCCTTCATTAGTGCCGGCTTTGGGCCTGAGACTGTCAGAGTTTATGTTCGAGATTTAGGTTAAAATTGGCCGGATAAATTACGTTGACAAAATGTGAAGAAAATTTGAATGATGAATTGTTACAATTAAAATATTTGGAATCGAATTGACATAAATATAATAAAGTTTAAGATTTTTTTTTTTATAATTCTTGTAAAAAGGGATTATGTAATAGATAGGGTGACTAGGGTTTGAGGCATGTCATGAAGTGTGAAATTGTGATTATAGGAAGATTAGGTGGGAGTGGGGGAGGATCAAAACATCACTGTCGCGTGCACCACCAAACTCGAATTAAATTGCAGCGGGACCTGACACCACACCACGAGAAAATATTGGGTACAGACGTGGGAAATCCGACGTGGTCCAAATCACCATTCAGTGCTCGACAAGTGGCGTATAAGGGTCCCACCACAAAAAGAAAAAGAAAAATTCTCTCATCTCTCTCCACTGTCTCTCTCTCTCTCGTTGCATCTCGACCGGAAAATCAAGAAGACGTCGGCTGCCATGGCTACGGAGCTCGTGCTCCACAGCCATGGCGGCTGTGACTTTTGCGGCCGGGACGCCGACTGATGAGCTCATGCCACCACGGGCGAGGAGCTCGAGCGCACTGCTCGTGGCCGCCATCGCCACGGAGCTCGAGCTCTCGAGCTGCACAGCCATGGAGGCCGTGAGCCATGGGCTCGAGCTTCGCGGTCAGAGACCCAGAAGACGTAGGCCAACGTCGCAGAGCTCGAGCTCGCGGCTCGCGGCCGCCATGGCCGCGGACCTCGAGTTCTCGAGCTCGACAACCATGGCGGCCGCGAGCCCAGCTCGAGCTTCGCGACTAGGGGCAGAGAAGACGTCGGCCACGACAGCAGAGCTCGAGCCCACGGTTCCCGGGGGCCATGGCCGCGTAGCTCGAGCTCGAGCTCCACAGCCATGGCGGCCGGGAGCCTTAGGCTCGACCTTCGCGGTAAGACGTCGGCGAACGAAGGGACAGAATCCATCAGCGGCGAGTCAGTTACCGAAGACTCCGAGGGCGGGCGCTCTCAGACGCGGTCCATAGCGGCTCTGGCTCGGCTCGAGGTCGGAAAAGGGTAAAGAGATTAGCCGGAGGAAAGAGTGGGTAGGAGGTCGGAGAGATCGGCGAAAGACAGAGAGAGAAAGTGGCCAAACGAAGAGAGGAGAGAGAATTTTTTTCTTCTTTTCCTGAGTGGTGGACCCCCCCCCCCATTCGACACGTGTCATAAATTGAATGGTGAGCTGGGCCACGTAAGCTTTACAAGGTCTGTATCTAATATTTTCTCGAAACGTAGCGTCCCGGGTCGATTTATCTAGAATATACATACGATTCTAGGGATAGATTCCTAAGCCAGCTAAACTCACACTCACAATTTTCGTTTTGTGGAGCAGAGGTAGGGGACCCATTTATACAAGAAGGCTTCTTGTCCTTTGTAGGACTTTTGAGTCACCTAGGATCACATCACATATGCCTCGTCACATCACGTTGACTTTCGTGTGTTCCTACAAGGAAAAATTTTAAAAAATAATAAAAAGAAAGCCTGAAGTAATCTCAATTTTTTTTAAAATAAAGATCTAGAATAAATATTATTTTAAGTAAATATTTAAAGTGCTTAAATTATTTAAAAAAAAGGCTTACTTAAAGGGTGTTTTTATCTTTTAATCATTTTACCTTTTTCTTTTTTTTTTCTTTTTTCCCCCCATCCCCCTCTCCATCAGTTTCTACTCTACACCAAACAGTAAAATTTACCTGAGTGGCTTTGATGACAGCGCCTTTGGCCGAGTAAAGCATCATGTGGCTCGTGAGGTTGAAGCTCTCCATCAAGTGCACCCCAGGAGGCACGTACAGCAGCGTGCCGCAGGGCCGGTGCAGGTGCCGAATCTGGTACACGGCCTCCCTGAACACCTTGGTGTTCAGCGTCCGCCCGTCACCGACGCCGCCGAGGTCCACGATGGAGATCCTGTCCACGCGGTCGCTCGTCGAAACCACATCGGAGCACGTGACGACTTCCTCCTTCGAAGCGATTTTTGAATTTTTAATTTGATTAATGTAATCCTGAAATTTTGGAACATTAAAAATTCAAAGATCGCTTTGCACATCGAGTTATAGTTCACGTACTATATTGGCCAAATTAAAAACTCATGACCTACGTTATATATTTAGTTATCCCGTCAGAATTTAATATCATACATGTAATTATTAAAACAAATAATACCGACGTTGACACATCAGATGTGTTATGTACTTGTATTACGTGGACTGTGTTGGGCCCTTCGTACAATCATACGGAGCATCCCATAGTAGCCGATTTCGATTCGATTGACGGCCCAATAATATAAAAGATAAATCAATGCCATGATAGAAAACTTATATATATATATTAGTAATCGAAGTTTTTCACGTTTAATGAACTAATTTTTCGAGATGATGAGAGTATGAGTGTAAACGCCACCGGTTAAGTTTTTCCAAGATACGATCGGGAGATTCGAATTTGATCCCGACACTTTTAATCAATTCCGAAATCTACGCAATTTTTATGGATAATATTATATCGGATTTCACATGCAAAGGCGGATATATAAATCATCTTTTTTTTTCCGATATGTGCATGCTACTAGAGCATCGCCATTTGTGCCTCATGCAAGGTCGCCTCACGTCGGGATCCGAGTGGATGGCCGTGGGGCAACGGGGAAGGGTCGCCCTTGCTAGAGTCCCGCGAGAGCGACCTCGCCCCGAAGCTAGCAAAGCCGACCCTCACCGGATCCGGCAAGGTCCTTGCTCTCCCGGATCGGGGCTAGGCCCGACCACCGGTGAAGGAAGGAAATTGCACAAAAAATAATGAACTTTGTCCTTCATCGCGCCGACCATGACACGTGGGGCAGTGAGTCCACGCCTCGCTTTTCCGATCAAAATTGATCGGATGGACAATATTAGTAAAATGTGAAAAAAGTTTGGCACTAAATTGACACAATTGAAAAGTGTCAGACGATTAAATTAGCATAAATACAATAGATTTATAACTTTTTTGAGTAAATTTTTTCCTTTAAAACTTTTTCGGTAAGTTTGGGGGGTTGTGAAGAAGTGTGAAATTGTGGTTAATTTATAGGAAGATTAGGTGGAAGCGAGGGAAGAGCAGCGCATGATCGTCGCGTGCCCCACCAAACTTTGAATTTGAATTGCAAATGACACAGAATCTGCGACAACCATCCCACCCTCCTCCAAAGATACGACACCACACCATACAACATAGGCGTTAGACATTTCATTTTTGGTAGACCGATTTCCATAGCCGGAATTGTTAAAAAGGTCCTGAACTTATTACATTTTTGTCAATTTATTCATAAAGATTATTATTTTTAATTAAGAACTTGTCCAAGAAGTCTTAAGTCTATTGCACTTTTATCAATTTAGTCCTAAATCTTTTCACATTTTGCTTGGGTTAGTCCTTTCAACTAATTTTGGTTAGAAAAGCCTTGACGTGAATACCGCCTTTCTAAATTGCACAGTTGGCTTGATTTGCATAATTTTTAATAACATTTTTCTTTGAATTTTTATTTTTGCTTTCCTTTTTTTCTTTACATTTTTTTTTGTGATGGCAAAGGAAAAAATAAAAAAAAATAAAAACTAAACAATAAAAAGTCGAAAAAACATTAAAAAAATACTTTTTAAAATTTATTCACATCGATGCCAATCGTGTCACGCAGGATGCCTGGCGTTCACCTCAAAGAATTTTTTGCTAAAATTAATCGAGATAGGCTCAATTGAAAAAAAAAATTAGGATTAAAATGGCAAAAAATGCGATAAATTTAAGATTCCGTCGGATAATTTTCCCGTTTTCCATCTCAATATCTCACTTACCACTCATGGGTCATAATCAAGTTTGGACTGATTCAAATTGGTTGGGGGGGCGCTTGTCATATTGTAATGAACAACCGTTCCAAGGCACGTGCTCTCTAACATTCCAATGCCAAAATACTAACCCCCGCACTAAAACCAATTTCACTCGCTCATTTCTTTTGTGTAACCTACCCCACCCCGCCATTATAAATTCTCCTAAACGTAACATCCTAAAATCACATAACTCTCTAAGGCCATGGCGCCCCTCTCCCTCATCCTAGCCACCATAGCCATCTCCATCTTCCTCTACTCCCTCCTCGGCCGCCCTGCCCGGCCCGCCCGCCCGCTCCCCCCGGCCCGAGGCCGTGGCCCCTCCTCGGGAACCTGCCCCACCTCGGCCCCATGCCCCACCACTCCATCGCGGCCCTTGCCCGGGCCCACGGTCCACTCCTGCGCCTGCGGCTCGGGCTCGTCGACGTGGTGGTGGCCGCGTCGGCCTCCGTGGCCGCCCAGTTCCTGAAGGCCCACGACGCCAACTTCTCGAGCCGGCCGCCCAACTCCGGGGCGAAGCACATCGCGTACAACTACCAGGACATGGTGTTTGCGCCCTACGGCCCGCGGTGGCGGATGCTGAGGAAGATAAGCGCCGTCCACCTCTTCTCCGGCAAGGCTCTCGACGATTATAGACATGTTCGGCAGGTGAGAATCTGAGATGCCAATTCATACGTAAACGTTTCATGCTTTAGTCATCTTTCCTCTGTTTACTTTTCATGTGATGTTGATATTTCAACGTGCTTCTTCTTGTGGTCATGACCAAAATTAGACCTTTCTGTGGGACCCATAACTTTTACATAAATTGGCCGCTCTCTTCTAGATGTCAAAATAGAGGTCCAAATTGCAATAGAAGTCCTCAGCTTTTGTCCATTTGTTCAATTTCGCCCCCAACTTTGGAACTCATACCAAATCTATCCCAAGATTAGATTCCCTCCTAAAACTGCAGTTTGATTATATCCTTTTGCCCGTTTGGCATCATTCATTTCAATGTAACAGGAAGAGGTCGCGATACTCACTAGAGCGCTGGCGCGTGCGGGTTCGGCCCCGGCGAACCTGGCCCAGCTGCTCAACGTGTGCACAGTGAACGCCCTGGGGCGGGTGATGCTGGGGAGGAGGGTGTTCGGGGACGGGAGCGGCGGGGGCGACCCGAAGGCGGACGAGTTCAAGTCGATGGTGGTGGAGGTGATGGTGCTGGCGGGCGTGTTCAACATCGGCGACTTCGTGCCGGGCCTCGAGTGGCTTGACCTCCAAGGGGTTGCAGCCAAGATGAAGAGGCTGCACAAGCGCTTCGATGCCTTCTTGACGGCCATCGTGGAGGAGCACAGGGCCAAGATGGGCAATGACGGGAGCAAGCACAATGACTTGTTGAGTACTTTGATCTCTTTACAGGATGTTGCTGATGAGGAAGGAGGGAAGCTCACGGATACTGAAATCAAAGCTTTGCTTCTGGTACAATCTCTCTCTCTCTCTCTCTCCCTCTCTCTAGCAAATAGTACTCATGTAATATGTCTAGATCGTTAGATTAGGTGTATACCATGTAATACATATTGCCGGCGTTGCAGAACATGTTCACGGCGGGTACCGACACTTCCTCTAGCACCACGGAATGGGCCATCGCCGAGCTCATCCGGCACCCCGAAATCCTAGCCCGGGTCCAGGAAGAGATCGACTCCGTGGTGGGACGAGACCGCCTCATGGCCGAGCTCGACCTGCCCCGCCTGACGTACCTCCAAGCCGTGATCAAGGAAACGTTCCGGCTCCACCCGTCCACCCCTCTATCCCTCCCGCGGGTCGCAGCCGAGAGCTGCGAGATCAATGGCTACCACATCCCGAAAGGCGCCACGCTGCTAGTCAACGTGTGGGCCATAGCCCGCGACCCCGACTCCTGGGCCGAGCCACTGGTGTTCCGGCCGGAGAGGTTCCTGCCGGGAGGCGAGAAGCCCGATGTCGACGTAAGGGGTAACGATTTCGAGGTCATTCCGTTTGGGGCCGGCCGGAGGGTGTGCGCGGGGATGAGCCTGGGCTTGAGGATGGTCCAATTCATGACGGCCACGTTGGCCCACGCTTTCGACTGGGAGTTGGCCGAAGGGGTCTCGCCGGAGAAGCTCAACATGGACGAAGCTTACGGGCTCACCTTACAGCGAGCCGAGCCTTTGTTGGTCCTCCCGAAACCAAGACTCGCCTCGCATGTGTACAGGGCCTCGAGTTGAAGCGTTAAGAGACTCTCCGTTCTTCCGCGGTTTTGACACATTTGGTTTGACGAAATAGAGAGGGCAAATTTGCATGAATGCAGATTCAGGTTACATTCTTCAAAAAACAAATTGCATCTCAGTCGAAAGTTGTATCTCTATGTTGGTGATTCAGCAAAGATGGTCAGCAAAATTATGCGAAAGACAATTCTCCATTCGTGTCGTTTAGAAAATATTTTTTCAGAATGATTGTTTGTATCGCTTGAATTTTTCTTTCTTTCACCCATTTGAAGGTATGATCTTTGCACCCAGTCATCAGACTAATTTGAGTTTATGGTAATGTCAAGCAAGTGGGTATCTGAAGACCGATTTAGAAAACTCCGTATGTTAATTAGTTCGTAGAGTACGAGTAGAGATTCGAACAAGCGAGCGACATAGAACACTCGGTAAGAGTCTGCAGCGTCACTTAGAGTACACAGGAACTAGTTCGGCCTCCTCCTATAGCCGATAGAAAAGAAAATTTCATATACAATTCACTGGTGGTGAGTTCTGACATGATGTTGTCATAGTACTGCTTTTGCATCTGGGACTTTGGCATCTGATGGATGCTATACCAGTCTAGATGAATAGAAAAACAAAGGAAAGTGGAATAGGTGAAGATAAAGATACTTTTAACATACTTATGTCTGCTTTGCCTGCTACTTGGAGGAGTGACAAAGATTAGTGTCAAAGTAGCATTGCTCTATAATGTGGTGATATATTGTTTATTATCTGTTAAATTTTCAAAAAAAAAAAAAACCAATGAACTGAACATCTTGTAGATGATTGGATACAGGTGCAACTAGATCGTCTACATGTTGTGACTATCTTTTCTTGTGTTTGGAGAATCAAAATGCATGTCTTAGACATAAAGATTTTGATTGAGGTTTTTTCATTTTTTTTATTTTTATGGAATTGATAGCATTGTAAACAACGAGGGGAAGTATAGTTATTGTTTCCTTGAATGAGGGTGCTGAATGATGAAGCTAGAGTCTGAAGGTTCTCTGTACATTCCGATCTGTTTTTGCAACTGTCATTGCACTGTTTATGGATGTATGTGTGTATGAATGTTCCATCCTTTGCTTTGAAGAAGAAATCCCTGAATATGTTTTTGTGCTGAAGGTCTTCCAATAGAAAAATCAAAGCCTTTTGAGTTTCAAATGCCAAGAGTGATTGGTTTTTCCCTGAGTGTGTTTGCTAGGAGCTTCAATTTTCTACCTTTAAAGCTAAAAGAAGCCTTTGATATTGATAGCTGTGATGTGAATCCAAATTACTTTGAATGTTCTTACGTTATAGTCATGCATCAAGAGCTGCAACAAGAAGAAGCTGTGACTGAAATAAATCTTTTAGATCCTTCGGTTTTCATAATAGAACCAAGACTAATCTTGCTTTGACATCTCATATTTTCAGAGTTTGAGCTGTGTTTCGGTGCCTAGAATTGCCGAGCTAGCTCAATTTCAAGTTCGAAGTTTTAACAACAAAAGGTATGTTCATCAGTCTCTTACAATTTCATTCCTATGCTAGTGGATTGGAGGACGAAATTATGCCAAAGCATGAGGTGAATCGGAGGCAATGTTGAGCTTGATTGCATTCATGAAGTTCATGTTTGAATCTGTGAAATCTGCTACTGTTTGCATTTTTTTGTTCGACCTATTTTCATGTTTGAAAAATTTACATATGCTAAAAATGTCGCAAAGTTTTACATATAACATAATAAGCTATTGAGATTACATTTCGATTGTAATAAAAATTTGCAGGTTCCGAGTGTCAAAGATAGAAGTATGTCCGAAACGAATCCTTCTAGTTTGACGAGATCTGTAGTGTGGGAACATTTTACATGGGTTCCTAATGAAGCAAAGGCTAAATGTAACTATTGTGGGCACTTATTGGCTGTGTTAGTGGTCACGGGACTAGTTCGATGTATCATCATCTATCTAGATGTACGAAATGGCCATATTCTGTCTTCCATTGCTCGAGATATTTTGGCTGTGCCTGTCTCGACTATAGTTTCGAGGTTGCCTTTAGCACAGGAAGTCGTGTGCTTGATGTGTTTCGTAGCTCCTTGACCCCAAGCATGGTGGAGGCCGTTATATGTGCTCCAGATTGGTTACGATCTGCGCCACTTCCACTTACAATTGAAGAGGACTTAGAAGAACTCGAAATCTTTGAGTCGGGTGAGAAAAACATTGTTGTAGAATATTTATACTTTTCTATATTTCCAAGCATATGTTAGTTTTCATTTTCAATGTGAATTTAATGCGAGTTGCCAACGACGACCATGGAGCTAAACTCGTTATTGAATTCTCTTGATGATTGATAAAGTTGGAGATTGGTACATGTTAAACCAATTTTTTATTCTTATTGTGAATTTTCTTGTTCATGTTTTCAATTGGATTCATCGCTTTCTTATCATGATGGACCTAAGCTAGTGTGCACATTCTCATTTTCAGGTGATTGTTTGCCTTTATATTCCGTCCGCTTTGGGGAGATTACTCTCCGGCGCCACTATTGCTTATGTTGGTATGTGACTTTCTCTCTTTCTCATCAATCTGCTTCTCCATGCTCTGTGTTTCCCTGAAACATTTGAGGAGTGGAGTTCATTTTCAGGTGATTGTTTGCCTTTGTATATTCTTTCTATATGAATTACTATATGTTCAAGCTGAAATAATTTGAGTGATGAATAACCATATGCTTCGGCATTGGCTCCAGGAGTAACATCCTTTAGCATAGATCTGGAGACAAAGAGTGACTATGAGGGGGCATGGATCACTAGTTGGGAGTCCTGGAGAGCATCTCAAAGGTGAAGAGAGCTGAGTTTTGGCCTTCTTCTTGAAGAATCGAAGAAACTGTCTTCTTCGACCTTCTTCTGGGAACTGTTTCAACCTGGTGGACCATCCATTAATATTAGAGAAAATTGGCTATAAAAAAGAAGAAGAAAAAGCTGAAGACTTTGATCATCCGAGACGCCCAAGTCAGACCGATAGTGATGTGGGGTGTTTTGATAGGAAGGCATGGACCAAGTGCTTGTTTCTTCTTTCTTGGGCCATTATGCTGTCCCTATTAGAGCTGAATGCACGTGTTTTTGAGATTTTTATGCTTAATTGTACCGAATTATTGTGGCAAATTTCAATGTGATTTTATATTTTGAAGTGTAATCAAGCTCGTATTATCTACCTTAATTCCCAACTTTTTTATGTACGATTAGGTCACCAACTAATTTTACATTACTAACTGTTATTTGAATTAGTTACTAACATTTGTTCTTTTAAATTACTAACTTTTCTTAAAAAGCTCTCTTATTATTTACTATATTTGTTGTCTGACCCTTTGTAGGCTGCGATTATCTTTGGTCCATTTTGGTTTTTTTTTTTTTTTTTTTTGGGGGGGTTTATACCCTAGATCCGACCCGACCCGATCTGCTTTTTTTTTTTTTTGTACTTCATTTTCGGTTTGGGTCAAGGTCGGAGCGGGTAACAAATACCTTTCTCGGGTACATTAGGGTAGTATGAAAATCCTATTCTACCCTACCCATTGACACCCTTATCGTAAGCAATATAAACAATCATTTTTAGAAAAATGTTCTTTCAATCGTTCATTGTTTGCGAAACAAATGAAATTCAAATCTCATCTATAAATAACGGAAACGAGTAATTGAGAACTCAAAGCATGGAGGCCCCAAAGCTGCACAGGCGTGCCAATTTCTCACGTTGGATCTCTAGAATTGACATGGCAGAGACGAGAGTCTCAATTTGAAGAGCAGAGCACACCCTTCTTAAGCAGCCATTACTCAGCCCTTCACACAGAAATAACTTCATGAGCACCAAATTGCATCAAAATTTCAAGCTAGGTCTTTGGTCATAGGCTCGCACATCTCAAGCAATCTCCTAAAACAAGTCTGGAATTTCGAAAGCTTCATTTGATTTATCCGGTAGTGAAATTAATCATATCCTATCAAATAACATTACCTTATCAAATCTTATCTACAAAAGGCGAAGAGTTTTAAGCTTGACTTCAGGCTGATTGAAGTTCAGCCTCCAGAGCGTTTCACTGAATTTGCCATACAATAAATTGCTGGTTGTTTCATATATCTCGTATTTCAGGTAAGATCATGAATGAACAGAAAAAAGAGCACTCGCACCGACAAGCTTAGGTCTTCGTCTTCTGCAATGAAGCACGGAACAGCACTATGTGCTTTGAGAGCTTCAGAGGACAAATATATAATGGTGAAAAATCACCTTCATCTCCCTGCAGAATAGTAATTCATTATTCAAAGAAGGCAGGGAAAATTGTCAAAAAAGTCTTAAACCTATTGCACTTTTGACAATTCAGTCCTAAACTTTTTAATTTTGCTCATTCAGTTCTAAACCTTTTGCATTTGCGCCCATTCGATCATAAACCTCTTTTTTGTGTCAATTCGGTCCTAAACCTTTCGCATTTGTACCAATTTAGTCTATCCGGCCAATTTTGACCGGTCGACACTAATATGGACGCCGGCCAGCCTTGACGGAGCATATATTTTTAATAATATTTTAATTTTTTTCATTTTTTTAATTTTTTCTCTTTTCTTTTTCGTTTTTTATTCTCCTTCATCTTCTTCCTCCAACCACCTCCAGCCCGTCACCGGTGGCTAGAGGACAGGGCCGATAGGCCACTAGTGTCGACGCCGTTATGCGAGCTCGGCGTTGGAGCCGGCCGGGCGAGGTCGAGTTCCGCCAGCCCATGGCATCGCCCATGGCCGGGTGAGTCCGGCGCCACCGGGCGAGGCTCATCCTGGCCAAATCTGGGCGAGGCCAAGCTTCACCAGCCATGGCGACCCTAGATGCTTGGTGGCCCGTCCGGGCGCATCGGACGCATCCGGAGCGCCTCCACAAAGGGGCCCGATCTCGAACTCTGCATCCCCCATCTTGTCTTGAAGCTCAGCCTATCCTTGTACACACAAATTGCGAAAATTTGCGGAGATTCGATTCGAGGTGTTCAGGAGTTTGAAACTTCGAGTGAATGAGACGGCTAGCATCAAGACTGTTCTCTGAGGAATTGCCTGTTTATGGAAGTCCTTAAGAGAGAAGGAATGGCGATGCCCCATCGATGAAATGAAAAATTCAATTTGCAACCCAAATTTAAAGAGACTTAATTCGTTCAGTGGATGCCGAGTTAGTGGCGATGCCGAGCGAAGCCCAATGGCGCCGACGCCGAACTCGCACAATGGTGCCGACGCCAAACTTCGCACAGCGGCGCCAACGCTAGTGGCCTGTCGACCCTGTCCTCCAGCCATTGGCGATGGGCTGGAGGTGGTTGGAGGAAGAAGATGAAGGAGAATAAAAAAAATAAAAAAGAGAAAAATAAAAAAATTATTAAAAAAATGCTCCTTCAAAGACTGATCGGCATCCACGTCGACGTCAACCGATCAAAGTTAGCTGAATAGATTAAATTAATACAAATGCGAAAGGTTTATGATTGAATCGGCACAAAGAAGAGGCTTAAGATCGAATTGGCACAAATGCAAAAACATTTAGCATTAAATTGGTAAAATTGAAAGGTTTAGAACTGAATTGACAAAAGTGCAATAGATTTAGGACTTTTTTGACAATTTTCCCAAGGAAGGCACATTGAGTCCCTCTTACAAAGGAACTTTATCCGGATTCACAGCAGAGGAGGAAGAATATTACTGAAAATGATTTTTTTCACATATTAATAAGTCTGCAAAATTTAAAGCAAAAGTTATTTGATAGCACTGTTTCCCTTAAATAACCAATCTCGTCATGTAAATAATAACAAGCCATGCGTTATGAACAACTCGTGATGCGAAAAAGACGTTCAAATCAGCAAGTGCACCCGGCACTCAACTCTTTCCATCTTTTGCTCTGTGTCCTCGAAGAAGAATTGCTGCCTTTTCCATAGAAAATCTAGATGCACTCGTGGATGCTTAGCATGCCAAGTCTAGCCATTGTCCACTTTTATGTGCTGAAAGGAAGATCTTCAATGGGGTACTCTTGTTCAAACCCAAGATAACAGTCCGAAATGAGTAGCAATTTGACCCCCTATCAGAAGAATAATGGCCTTTGTGAGTCAATAGATTCACAGCATATGCAACACGAACTCTTCAGTGTAACCAAGGATGAGAAGAGGAATATTGTTACTTGCCCGTGATAACAAGGGATAAAGCCAAAAGATAGCTTAGTATCAGAAAAATGGATCATTCAAGAACAGAGCAAATTCTCTCCTAGGTCCTCACAGCATAGTATTTACCAATTCATCCTACTCAAAATACAAACGACCAAAAGCTTCTGAACATATACCAATTCATCCTACTCAAAATACTAACAACCAAAAGCTTCTGAACATGCTCGAGGTGAGTTCGCAATGCTAAATATGACCAACTCAAAATACTAACGACCAAAAGCTTCTGAACATGCTCGAGGTGAGTTCGCAATGCTAAATATGACCAAAAGAAAGGCTGATGGCAATTATCAACAGATCAAAGTAGTCTCAAAATGTCTACCTAACAACTAAATGACTTTGGGCAGAATATCCAAAGTTTCAGATGAGAATATATCACCACTGTTACCCAATTAATCTTCCAAAGTGTGCTATCATACTGAATCTCACGCAATACTTATCATCCAAATATTCAGGTAATCCTTTCATCTGATCAAAATACTATATCATCCAAATATTCAGGTAATCCTTTCATCTGATCAAAATACTATACTTTTAGGACCATATATAAAGACTAATGACACAGCCAAACATCAACTCGGAAAGAAAGAAGTTTTCAGCAAAAGAAAGGGAAACAAATTGTTTGGCTAGGATGGGAGAATATTCATTTGAACCTGCATATCTGTCAGTGGCGAGGGCAACTTCATGTGGGTCACTAAGTGATCTGTGAAAGAAACTCTCTTCAATGCATATAACTCAGAAGTGGAGGTATTCCCAAGTATCAACCACCATGCTTCATCTTTCACCTGTCAAAAAAATTGTGCAAGACACCAAATTAAGATTGTTTCACCTAAAGTATTCAACAGAGCATTGGTTGTGTAATACCTTCGGAAATCGAGGGACAAAAGCTCTTGATGTGCTTCTCCTCCGATTGGCCTTCTCTAATCTAATATCCAGAGTTGGAGAATTTTCTCCATTGCTGCCCTTCCTCTGAATTCTTAATTTCATCCGGACTACTGGAAAATACTCCAGTTCCTGAACACACATGATAGAAAAAGGAAGTGAGGGAGTAAATTTATGTATAGTCCAATGTCAAAACATAGGGTATTGAAATGAATCAATATCTCTATATTACCTCATGAATTAAGCTTAGGGGTACAAGCACTAGAGAGATAAGATCCCTCTTTTTTATTCTCAGATTGTTTACATGATAGACCTCATGTCTTGCCATCCGCTTTGGAATTACAGTTTGCCAAATTGTCCAATCTTATACATGATTCTAAAACCTACCACAGCCACTTACGCTATCGTTATATGTCTGAAAAGCTTAAACGCGAAGGCTGAGTTACTTAAAACATTTAACATGCCAGTCACATAAAAAGTTTATTAATGTGGGTCTCTTCTGGCAGAAGCATAGATTTATTATGTTTAGAAATGCTATTATGTAGAACTCCATAATATTCTAATCAGATTCAAAACGACAATTAGAACATTCATTGCCCTAAGAAGTGGTGCCAGAAGAGTATGCAAACTCAAAAGTTTGCAGAAGAAACACTTTCAACCATGCGAAAAAAAATTCCATAATATTCTATACCTGCAACAATCTTGGAGAGCGAGAATCTCCAATTATGCTCGGCAGGGATGACTTTGGAATGTCCAGTAGTTGCTGAAGAGTTGCAATTCCTCTTCTTCTAAGGGTATCCTTGAGAGTATCATTCATACTGGGCAACATCCTTAATGAAGAGTCTTCATCAAACCACAAGCCCTAAATGAGAGTTCAAGAATTTGAGTGAGTGAAAGGAAGGATCGATAATAAATCAACTGCATAAATAGATCAAATTTTGGAACAAATAAACACTTCACATAGTCTCATGTATGGTTGAAAGTGATCTACGCGCAAAAATCCATACCTGCATAACCATTTGCAGAAGTTGCATGCAAGAAATTGAGCTTGACAGCCATCCACTGTTTGCACATATATCTATCATGGCCTGTATGATCCGAATACTCTGATCCAGCACCGACTTCAAGTCGGTCACATAGTCACTAACTGGTAACTCTAACTGTGAAAAATGTGCCTGAACCCCAAGCAATTTATCATATATAAATGTGGAACAAACAACAGAAAAAAGATTGGTCAAGCCAGGAAAAGCAACGCGAAAGAACCTGGAATAGCAAAAGGGCTTTAACATGGGGATCATCTAGGCGATTCTTATCAACCTTATACCTGACTTTCTCAGCCAACTGAGCATTGTGAAGCTCCTGGAAGAAAAGGAGAAACAATATAAAGCTGAGAAGCTCCACAAATAATCTTAACATAAGGGAGTAAATGCAATGCAAGCCTTTGCATCAAACAGCAAGTATCAGGAACTACCATCATTTACAAGTTTCAAGTGATTTGTAAGTTCATAGAACTTGAAATAGAATAAAAGCTTGTAAAAGTTGTTCTTTTCAAAAGAACAGATAAAATGCAGAGACAAAGCAAAAATGATGACATGTTACTCTGCAAAAGGAAAGAGGAGACAAGCGGTGATGCCATGAGGTAGACCTCTTTATGAAATTCAGTGTAGAAAGAACGAAAGTGCGTGATTATCTTCATCAACCATAAATGCAGTATCATAGTCTTTCTCTTCATTGTGAATTATGTCTTCAAAGGTCTCTCTGCTTAAATGTAAACCCAGGAAAAGCATGAACTCAACAAGAAGGGATGTTCCCTTTAAAGAAGCTTATTCGATAGTGACTGATACCCAAATTATACCATGACTAACCTAGACGAAAACATCCCGCGACTGGTCAAGACTATCTATGAAATAAAAAGCAGGAAAGCTAAGAAAAGAAAGTTGGAAGACCTCCTATCAACAAATAAAATAGTGCCATCCCTAGCTATGTTTTGATACATGACTACTCTTATTTCTTTTAAAGCTACAAACACATAAATTCCCAGCATATGCTTGTGAGTTTGGTTTCAATAGAAGCTGTAGGTAGGTATCATAACCTGGTGATAGCTGACTCCAAACCCATCTTAGATTAAGTGACGGCAAACAGAAGCAAATCACGACTATCGAATTCTTGAGAAAAGCATAAAACATAGCAGCAGGTTCATGACGGAGTAATGTCTACTGTGCATAATAGGTTACACAATGTATAGGAGTATCAGAATCATCTTAAAGGTTGGTTTTGCGAAATTCGTGTTAAGAATCCGATAAACATCTAGATAGCAAGGATACAGACGTCAGAATCTGAATAGGAATTTGCTACTGTAACATTTTGGGGGTTTTGGGTGTAACTGTAAGTCCCAAGGAATTGAATCTTAGTCGTTACTGAAATGAGTGGAAAAACTAACGATCGGAGAACTAAAACATGGCTTAGAAATACAGCTCATGGGAGAGCTGAATCATCACAGGGGACATCAAATAATCTATTTTTCCAATTACCTCGTTATGCCGAACAGGAAGCTCATTGTATTCTGAAGCACCCGACAATATGTGCAAAAACACCTGCAGTGAGAAACAGTGTAAGTGGCTACAAAAGTAGACCAATTAAGACCTCACGGTCTTTGGAATTAGCTCCTCACTTCAAGTGACGTATCCGGTCCTATATTGGATCCAAACATTGATACAGTCAAGTAGCTGAGATAATATTGAGATGCAATTGATCCCAGCATCATTGGTTCAACACTGTCTTCATTCGTCTTGATGCATCCACTATCCTCAAGATCTTCAAAAGTATTTTGCACTAACCTAGAAGACAACAACCACCGGCTAACTTTGTAAAAGGATTGCTAATAATAATTTACTAGAAAAAGAGGTTCAGAAGTGTCAGGATATTAAATGAACTCCACAATCCAAAGATTACCTCGACAAGTAAGAACTGAGAGTTTCGGGATCTGTCTCATGTAGCCCATAGTAAGCAGGATTAACCGCCTGAGAGAAAGATGACCTCATTAGAACTAGAGGAAATCAGGAAATACCTTAGTTTCCAGAACTTGCAAGTGAAACACAGAAGAGACTATGCCATTTGGATGTGCTACTCAGATAAATTCAAGACTCAATCTCATAAGGCATAGGAAGAAAGAAATTGCCAAACCTAAATCTACAAAGCATCAAAAGAATGCATGAAAAACTGCGATAATCAGGGTAAAAAGAAAAGCCATCGTATAAGATTGAGTCCCTTAACTTGATGGGTGGAAGACAGTTCATAATCTTAATTCCAAGATTCGAGAGAATTAAGTTTTGACTATACAGAGGTCAGATGAATCAAACCACCATAGAAACTACTCTGTAAGCAGCAGTGCCCACCAAAGGCTTGATTGAAACGAAACGAACAGTCAATTTCTTAAAGCCATAGAAAAGCAAAAGCCCCATTTTCCAGTACATAAGCACATTAGGGTTTTACCAACGGAAGGAAAAAATAAGGCTCATAATACCATCACTAGCCCAGGAAAAAGCTTATGATACCCTGTTTCATTATTGTAAACAACAGAAAGGCAAAGGCTTTATATTATGCAATTGATGCCAGAAAGAAATTCTGCAAGTGACAACTAATATAAAAAGAAAGAGTACCCATTGCTTTTATCAATTTGGAGGATTATTCCACAGTATCTTATTGCAGATAAGAATCGCTTGTAGTCTTATTCAATGAGCTAAATCAATAGAAGCATTATAGAAGAATCTTAAATCAATAGAAGTATTATAGAAGAATCTTAGTTCTGCATTTAATGAAACTTAAACAACTCTGATAATTTGGAGAACTCCAGATGTCAAAGCATTAAAATGCAGGATAAGAGAACTTTTCAAATTCCCTTTTTCCAACAATTTACATGTTAAGTTGCTCATATGTCAATATTCATTACTTTATGCAAGAAAATATCCACGGCCAGATAGTCACTGAGCAATTGAGACACAAAATTGAAGTCAACTATAAATCAAGCTTCTGGAGGTGGCTAAGGATTTACCAGTCTTCGGAACAAGTAAGTCCAAGTAAGGTAATGAACTGCATCCTCCTTATGGCAAATTGTGCGGGAAACAATCTCTGCATTGATATGATCATGCAATTGCTCTCGTAGACTGCTTTCAACCGGGAATGGCTCATACAGAAACTGCAAAGGACAAGCATGGTAGGGTATTTTAGCTCTGAAAAGAACAGAGAAGCAATAACAAATCAGCTTTTTTTCACCTTTTTGTAGAAGCTTTTCTTGGGCTCATGGACGAGGATAACTGCTTTTCCATGTTGATCATATTGTGGACGCCCAGCACGACCCATCATTTGCAAGATATCAGTGATTGGAAAATCAACATACCTCTTCGATTTTCCATCATAATACTCTGTTCCCTGCAAATGAAGCAAAGAAATCATTACCTAACCAAACTAGAGAAATGCGCATGATATGAGATGTGAAGGTAAAGTGAGCCATTTACCAGCAACCTTATGAACAAAAACTTCTGAGAAGGAGAAACTATAATATAGAGTCGGAAGTTTTGTTGTTGTAAAGTTCATTAGTATGGGTGCATGAGTAACAATAATCATGGCCACTCTGCCTATTGCTTCTTTGAACAATTATCATCAAAGGGATAAGGTTAGTGCAAGGGTTAGTATCAGCACCACAGTACCAACTTCAAAATACCCAGAACAAGGAAGAAATGTGCTCTCTGTAGATTGTTATGCCGTAACAAACCATCTTCAGGTACTCTTCCAGCTGATACAGTTGAATCTAACATGTCTTGTTTCAGAGGCAACAGAAAACATGAGGACTTCCATATTGGGTAAAGGAAGCAATGAATCATCAGAAAGGCTATCCAAGAGTATAAATTTCCCTTTTATTTCTTTTCTCCTTTTCCCTTTTCATGACTAACCCCACAGAGAGATCCCCAATGTGAATATCATGGCAGGCTTCGTCGATCAAATAGAGACGGGAATAATTTATAATCCACTTAGCCTTTCCTAATAAGCTTCCTTAGTTAATTTGAGAACTAAAAGGAACAATAACTCATTATCTTCAGGAAGTTCCCTCCTCCTATCTTCCTTTTAGCCTTTCATTAAATGCAGATGACCTTCCAGCAGATACCGAACTGGTAGGATAATCTTTTATGCCTGTAAACAGCTTGAAGTTGAAAATAGGAAAGTTGTATTAACCTATTCCACGAGATGTACAAAGAAAGCCAGATGCTGCTCAAGATAATATTTTCCTAGACAAAAATTCTTTTAGTAAATAATCATAGTAAAACTGCCACACGTCCAACCATATTTGTTAAGATCAATTCAGCACCGGTTAGCCTATGATGTGTTTGGAAGCCCTCGTCCAAACGAATAACGGCACTCCCATACATCTGATATTTCCGCATACCTTGATTATAACAAGATGAGCAGGAAGATTCACACCCCATGCCAACGTGCTGGTGCATATCAATACCTGTTCATGAATGAAGGGAGCCTTGTAAGTCTGATGAGACAAAATAAATATCTATACACGAGAGAGAGAGAGAGAGAGAGAGAGAGAGAGAGGTGAATTCATCTAGGTTTATGAAAGTTGCCTGGATCTTGTTGTTAGCAAAAAGTTCCTCAACCAAGGATCTATCCCTGTCATTGAGTCCAGCATGATGTAGCCCAATGCCAAACTGCAAGGTCTGTCTCAGGTTTTGATCGGTAATTTGGGAGAGAACCATCTGCAGCTCTTCTTCAGGCAGGTTAAGAAATTGCCTCGGATGTTCATCTGAAGCTGCAAACTGGTCATGTGAAATGAGTATAAGTAAAGTGTCACAGAAACATAATGTCTCCACTCATCCCAGTTATTACCTGAATAAGGTCCAATGCGGTCAGCCTTGTCTGTCGCCGTGATGAGACGAATATAAGAACTGGCTTTGTGGGTGAATGAGTACAGATTGCAGCATATGATGGTTTATTCATGCTATTCATCCGGGGGCAATAAAATTTTCCTGGATACCCCTGCTCACCAAAGTAAAAGCGGTCAAACCGGTGTCTTATTGCTACCTTTATAGGGTGCACATCATTTTAAGAGAATCTAGCAGAAGCAAAAATAAGCATCCCCATCCTGTCACAATCAAACAATTGTATTGAAGGATGTTTAATTTTACAGCTATGATTTGCTCAAGTGGACTCTAATTTATGTTTCACAAATATGTGATTCAGGAAAAGAGTGGAAAGTAAGATTTATCAGAGCAAAACTATTGGCATAATAGATTACAAGAGAAAATGGTTCCTTACTGTCCGAACATAAAGCGCTCTAGTCAGTCTTTTCTTGGCAATATATACTTGGTATGAACTGAAGAAATCATCTCCCCCTTCGATTGCTTCCCTTTCATATATTTAAGATACTTTTGAAGGAACTGTAACCCTATATAGAGACCATTTTCTCTCGCTTACTTCAAATTTAAAAGAAATAGGACAGAGCAATATATTGGCAACAGAGACAAATTAAATATGTAATGTAAGTAGTGAGAGATTAAAAATTATGACACAGATAAAAAAGAAGAATAGAAGTGTTAGAAAACCCAACCCAAAAGCTAGCTATTGGGTTGGATTTTCTAACATGGTATCAAAGCTCACAATTGAATGCTCAGACATTGTGTTGTTGGGAGGCTCCTGTAGTTTGTTACATTGGCTCCAAAAGGATAAGTTGCGTTGGAATCAAAAAAGTTTCGTGGTCTCAAAAATTGACTCGAAAAGTGTGAACGGAGTAATTGAACCACCGAAACTTGCCAAAAGAGGCCAAAAATTGGAACGAAGCCCTCTCTGGTAGTAGGCTGAAGTTGTCCTCCCAAAAAGGGCCAAATCAGATCAAGGGAAGGCAAAAACCGATTTTTTGCAGGGTTTTGAAAACCTGAAAAAAATCGATAATTCTGATTTTTCCCAAAGAATTTGGAAAAAAATATATGGTGGTCCACAAACTGCAATACTATGGTCTTCAAACACGAGAAGATTGTAGGCCAGCAGCAAAGCAGAAACAATCACATACAAGAAGATCCAAAAAATCGCAGAAGGGGTTGAACCACCTTTCGTAAACTGCAAAGAAGCTTTAATTTTATCTCAAAGAGGTGAGGTTTAGGGCAGACACTAGATTCAATGAATCACCTCATTAGTGCTGCCCTACACTATGAAAGAGAGCAAAGAAGAAGGTGAGAAGAGAGAGAAGAACGATTGCGTAGAGAAGAAATTGGGGTTAGGGTTTCAGTTCAGCCCTTGCTCCATTAGGATTGGATTTTCTAACAAAAAGGAAAAAGGTTCAAAACATGGCTTCTACTTGCCTGGATATGAACTTCAAGAGGCACAGGCCTCACGCTTGGCTTGAAATTGAAGAGTCCAGTGTCCCCAACCCCCAGCCAGTCAGCCAAATCACTAATATGGCAAGAAAATCATAACAAGATCAGAAAATACTTCCCATTTGAATTCACCAATCTTATAGAAGTAATCATATCAAATCAAGAAACAAATTATTTCGTATCTCACAAATTTATCTCCATGAATAAAGAAGTCAGGCTCACTACTATGCAACTTAACCACATCGTAAAATGTTGAAAGATTGAGGAGTATAAAGTCAGGGATAGTATTTAAAATTTAAAGACAAAAGGCGAACTCAGCTGCATTAGTAAAAAATACAAATTTTAGCAGATAAAGCACAAGAATAAAGTTTAAATTAGTGCACAGTTATATACATACTGGGAAACGAAAAAAATTAGATGTGTCTAGCAACAACAACCATGGTCAAAGCCTTTCCCAGTAAGTGAGCGAATTCTGATCTGATTACATTACTTACAGCTGAAGTACATTTATCTGCCCAAGTAAAAGGACAAAAAGTCAAAAAAATTCTTAGCTCAAATATTAAGAAGACCAAAGCGGGTCTATATACATAGTAACCCTGCACAAACAAGAAATACTGTAATTCCATTTCATTAATAATGTATATCATTCCACTCATCCATCGCATTAGTACATAACAGTTAGTGAATGAATTGAAAACTCTTTGCCTCTCCCTATCAAACCAGTGGCAAGAAGCAGCTTTATTGCACAAGTTCATCAGCATAAATAACATTTTGAACCTCTACATGTGGAGCCCATTGCTAGGTATATACATTTGCTTCTGTTAATCTTTCCAGATTCCCAAGCAAAACGAATAATGTCATTCACAAATTATATGTCTGGATAGACTAAATAATAGAATGCAGGTATACTCTACCCAGCAATCTATAATATATTATTAAAGAAAAGCTTCTTATTACAATGACCATTACCCCGAAAAGACAGTAAAGAATTCAATCTACAAAAAATTGTTTTGATAAGCCTCGTTGAAGAGCAATAGAGAAAGAAACAACATGTTAGATCAAACAAAACTAGAGATATTCAAGAGCTACACATACCCTGCATTTGCTAGAGCAGTAGAAAGGCCAACAAACCGCACAGCTCGATCTGTCTGAGATGAGATATATCTCATTCTTGAAACAATTACCTGAAGTCAAATGGTTACCATCAGATACTCAATTATCACAGTCAAAGCATCCTGAATTATTTTTTTTCTAAATAAGACCAATAATGAACTCGCTGTCTGTATCCATATCAGAACTTCTAGAAAGGGTTCTCCTAGCTGGTGTTCTTACTGGCACTAGTTAACAGTCCTATTTACACCTTTGTTGGAAGATGCCACCCATGACTTCTCAAGTTCAGCCGCCCACTTGTACAATCTTCATAAAATCCCCCGACTGAGTAGTAGGCCTAGGATTAACATATATGCTAAGACAAATCTCCTTGACCAAGAAGTTCCTTAAATCACATCATAGGCTGTTGAGAGTATTTGGCCGATGGGGGACATATTTGTCTATTTTCTTTATTTTTTATGAATAGCAGCAATAAGGCAATATTGTAATTCTTGGCCTTTTGGCTTTATTATAAATAGATAGCTTGGGGTCACATTGACCTAACCAAGCATTCAGTTCATTTTTATCTCTCAACATGTTATTAGAGCAAGGGTCAAACTGAAACCCTAACCATAGTTTCTTCTACACGCAATCGTTCTTTTCCCCCTCTCTCTCTCTCTCTCTCTCTTCTCGCCCCACCGCAATTCCCTCTCACCTTCTTCTTTGCTCTCTTTCACAGCATCGAGCAGAACTTATGAGGTGATTCTTTGAATCTAGTGTCTAGCCTAAATCTCACCTCTATGAGATAAATTAAAGCTTCTTTACAGTCTGCAATAGGTGTTTCACCCTCTTTTGCGATTTTTTGGATCTTCTTATTTGAGATTGTTTCTGCCTTGCCGCCAGCCTACAATTATCTCGTGTGTGAAGACCAAAGTACCGCAGTTTGGGGACTTCCATATTTTTTTCAAATTCTGTGGGAAAAATCAGAATTACCGATTTCTTTTTTAGGTTTTCAAAACCCTAAAAAAAAAAATCGATTTTTTGCCTTCGCTTGATCTGATTTTGCTGATTTTTGGAGGACAAATTTAGATGGCTACCAGAGGACTTCGTTCCAAGTTTTTGGCCTTTTCTGGCAAATTTTTGGTGGTTTGATTATTCCTTTCACACTTTTCGAGTCGACTTCGAAGACACAATATCTGAGGGTTCGGGCTCAACACCTACTTGGAGATGGTCGTGATTCTATTACTTTTGCTGCGATCCCTGTGAAGCTTGACGGCACAAATTATTTGATATGGTTTCGATCAACATTCTTGACTATTGCAGGCCGTGGGTTTACAGGACATATCAACGGCACTTCTGCGATGCCGACTACATCAGGTACTACTCAGGAAAAGTGGATCTCAAATAACTCTTTGATAATGTCTTCTTTGCTTAACTGAATGCAGCCAAATATTGAAAAAGGATTGCTTCTTCATACTGTGGCACAAATTTGGACAGCTGCAAGGGATACTCATGGTCAACTCGGGAATGATGCATAGGTGTATGAACTTCGGAAAAGGGTTCATGACACCACTAAGAAGGAGATGACTATATCTCAATATTATGCTGAGCTTCGGAGTTTATGGCAAGAGCTAGATCATTATACTGATTATCATCCAACCAATGATGCAGATGTTGCTGCCGACAAGAGACATGTCGACAAGATCGGAATTTATGATTTCTCGGCAGGATTAAATGTTGAATATGATCAAATATTTGTTCAAGTCCTTAGCCAGTCTCCATTCCCTACTCTGGAATAGTCCTACACCCTAGTCCACTCTGAAGAAAGCCGTAGGTTTTCCATGTAACTTCTAGAAGTGAAATTCTGAAGAAAGCCATAGGACGCGTCTAAACTACAATTTTAAGCTTTATTTGCCAAAAATGCTTCGATAGGGACTACATTTAAGGGTGCGCATGATAACACTTCTAGAAGTGAATTTCTGCTCCAAAAGTACTTCCGAAAAAGAAATCTGTTTGGTAATATAACTTTTGAAGCAGAAATCTGTTTGGTAAAAATTTTTACCTCCGAAAGAAATTTCTACTTTTGAAGTTATTTTTTTCCCCAATTTAAGAAGTTAAAAAAAGTTGCTTGCCAACTCAAGCATTACTTCTTGGACCAAAAAAAAAAAATCAAGAAGTACTTCTCGCCTCACCCTCTTTTCCCAGACGCCCGCCTCCGCCGACCTCCCCCGCCGCCCACTATTGACCACCACCCACCATCGGTCACGACCACAACAACCCGCCGCCCATTGCTGACCTCAACCGGCCGCCGCCCACCACCATCGCCAATTGCCGACCATCGCCCGTTGTTTTCCACCACATACCTTCGCTGGTCGCCACCCACCACCGTCACCCGCCGACCACTCCGCCGAACCTCCACCCATCAACGCCCGTGACCTCCATCGGCCGCCGCTATCCCCCGACCACCGCCAACCTCTGCGCCGGCCGTGACCACCGCCAACCGACGAACACCGCCGCTCCCTGCTGCCAACCATCAACCACCGCACCGCCTGCCGCCAAAATCTCCCGCCAACCTCCGCCGAGTCAACGTCTTCGGCAACCGGGGTAAAAAATAAATAATAATTTTTTATTTTTAAAAAGCAAATAGTATTTTTTATTAAAGATAAAAAGCTTTAAAATGAAGTAGAAATTTTTCGGCCGCCAACAATAATTTTTCATATAAGATTTTGTATTAATAATGTTTTAAAAGTAAAAATTTTCAATCATTAACAAACAAATTTCTACGATCGAAAATCAACTTCGGAGCAAAGTAGAAAAATCAACTTCTGCTGCAATAGAAGTAGAAGAATCAACTTCTTGCTAGAATTTAATTTCCGAAGCAGAAATGTTACCATGCGCGCCCTTAGCAGGTCCTAATCCACTTTGATGTTGTTTTTTTTTTTTTTTGGGTTGATAATTCACTTTGATCTCTCCACCTGATAATTTGAGCTTTTTCTCTAGAAGAAATAAAGATAAATAGTTAAAGAGCACAAGGTACGTATCCAAAACCAAAAACCAAATTAACGAAAAAGATCCAAAATTATCGGAAAGATACTACTGAAAAAGCTGCACTACAAGACTGATCAGAGATAGGCAGCAATTTCTGCTTTACAAACTAGGGGCTTTACTTCATTTCCAAAACACGAATTCTTAAAGACTTTTAACAGTTTTAAATCAGTACAAAGCAGTGCCTCACTTTGAGTACACTCTGTTTCATATAAAGTCAATAGCTTCAAAACCGTATAAAGTACCAAATGAAGGCAGTACTTGCTGGCAATGTCACACTCAGCAATTGTTTGGATGAAATGACATCCTAATAGCAAGCACTATTCATGCTAACATTACCAGAACTTCTTTCGTGTCATTTTTTAAAGGAAAAAAAAAAGTCACCACAGTCATCAGTAGCATGATCAGGCGCAGGTATACACTTGAGAGAAGGCATGATAAAACAAGTACCTCAAGAATTGGGCCACGATCAGCTCCTAGTAAGTGTATCTCATCCAAAATCATAAGTCCAACCTATTAATTACACACAAATTACGTGTCGAACATAAAAAGAATAAATATTTAACAGACTAAACAATATTCACCTTAGTGACATAGCTTCTACTCTGCCAATTTCGGCTTATACCATCCCATTTCTCGGGAGTAGATATAATGATGTCTGCAGACAACAGGGCCAAAAGATCTGGAGTATAATCTCCCGTCATTTCCACCTAATACAAAATATTGTCAACACCTAAAAAACAGTCACACTCGACATATCATATTATAACTAATAACCATATAATCACCATCTGTTTCCCAAGCTGAGAGACAAGACGCTTTTTCCAATCATTCATTCTCTCTCGAACGATAGCCTTCAAAGGTGCTATGTAAATAACCTGAATATCAGAAAACACATTAGACCATGATGAAGCTTCATATACGCCATGAAAAGGAAATTAGAAAATGGAAAACAAAAACTGGTGCAACTAACAAATGTCTTTTCTTTGGGCCAAAGATCAAAAGCCCAGTATCTTTGCATCAGATTCATATTTGACCATAGAACACTGCTATAGGACTAGCAAAGCGAGAACAACTTGTCAAATAGTAAGAAGTCCATGTGATTACGTTTGCCCAAACCATAGCACTGATAACAGCCATGTCGATTTTTTTTAGCTTCTTCCATTTAACTCTGATTATTTATTTGGAGACCAATATGAGATGTGAAGCTAAAAATCCTGATGAGATCTCGTCCTATGGTGAGGCTAGGCCCAGACGTCACATTTCCTTCCACCCATAACATTTGTCGCAATTCAGTATAAGTCATCGATTTGCATTAAGAAAAACTACACAGCGCTCAGTAAGGAGGTCAAATTCTATAGTGACTTCTTTTTCAATATTTATGTCAGTTGCATCAACTCGAGAGACAAATCAAACAACAGCTGAACTCCCACAAGTAAGAAAAGGGTGACATTGGATTTATATAACATATACTACTTAACATTCTAGTCAAACAATCTTGTACAACAGGTTAAAAGACGTCAACTGGGATACATGGTACTCGACTTGCAATAACAGCTGAGCATAGCAACCCGGCATTCTAGGTAATATAGGATTAAAGTTTTGCTTTCTCCTCCTAACAATCAATCATTTTCGTCTTTTCACAACATCGAGTGAGTGACGCTCATATGGATTAACTAGGTCTGACCCAGCTTATATTCCAAGGGAGCCAAGCGTGCCCTTCCTTTACATCCTCCATTGCCAATACACAATAAATTAGTTAGACGTGCACCTTCATATCGGGCTGAGTATTGAAAAGGTGAAGCATAGCAAGCTCAGCTGATATCGTTTTGCCACTTCCAGTTGGAGCTCCCAAGAGAACATTGTTGTCCGTGTGATAGAGAATGTGAAAGGTCTGACAGTTCTCAAAAAGAAAGTCCACTTTATAAAGATGATGATAAGAAAAGTGATTAACAGAAACCAAGTTAACCGCAGATAAAAAAAAATGACTCAAACCTGCGTTTGAATAGGATTGAAATGCGAAAATTTGTACAAGCCTTCATAGATAGGGTTTCCAAGTGAAGTTACTGGAAGAGGCTTTAGATCTAAAAGTTCAGTATGTGTAGTACGTGCCTGGAAAAATTAGTAGCTATCAATATGAACTCAACAACAAGAGTCCATTTTAATGTCAATAAAAAAAAAAAGGCATTCTACTCTGTAAGGAAGATAAAAAGCAAGATGATATTAACTTTCTATCCACACAGAAAGATAAGGACAAAATCTAACACCTCAGGCAGTGGCAGATTGTGGAACGTTATAGTGTAGAAAGCCTCAGCATGCAACCATGAATCCGAAACAGCACGGATGTAGTACTGCGGAGGGTGAGGTTCAAAGATTGGAACAGTAAATGAGAGCTTCTGTGGTTCACCTCTAGGCATCCGCTTTGTCAGAGTGAACAGCTCTGAATGATAAATGTGATCATTCTCCGAATCCTGTGGACCAAGCTCCAGGTAAGAGTGATAACCAACAGAATACTACTATAACATACATGTGGGGCCAGTAGCTATGACATACCAAAAAAGAAAAAACATATGAACTGGAATTTCATACTTAAGAGGATCATCAAATAAGGGCTTAGCCAACGAAAATTACTGCCCTGAAGCCAAAAGTTCTTTTCATTTCCTAAACCATTTTGTTTTTTTTTTTTCAGCCTATTTGCTAAAAGTTACCACTAGGGGCTCGAGTTTACTTCATTCTGACCCAGTGCGCCCAAACCAAACTAAGTGTACACATTGCATGGATTGCTCTTCTAAATAATGGGAAATCATTACAAAAGCCCAAAAGCTACAAAAAAAAAAAGTTATTTTCTTTCGTTTCCTCCCAAAAGGAGTTGAACGACATGTGCTGATGCCTATAACTAACACACACAAAAAGGTGAAACACTCTTTTACCTGAAAAGCAGACCAAACCTACGAAAGTATACCCAACACAGATGCAATTACCACAGATTGTCGCTATATTCAACAAATAGTAGCATTTTTCCAACAAAAGAACAGACAATGAGAAAGCACACAGCCCTTTTGACAATTGGGAAAGGACATATCTTTTACAAGCTAGTCTTGCACAATTCATATGTTGAAATTGTTGTCCTGCATCGCTTGACAACGGATCCTATATGCTCTTCATATTCATGTGGTTTCCCTAAAAATATCAGCTTAAGCTTTTGGGCTAGCTATCTAACATGGTATCGAGCAAGGGCCAAACAGAAACCCTAACCCTAATCTCTCTCTCCCTCCCTCCCTCCCTCCCTCTCCCTCTCTCTCTCTCTCTCTCTCTCTCTCTCTCTCTCTCTCTCTCTCTCTCTCTCTCTCTCTCTCTCTCTCTCTCTCTCTCCCCCCCCCCCCCCCCCCCCCCCCCCCCCCCCCCCCTCTCTCCACCACAATTCCTTCTCACCTTCTTCTTTGTTCTCTTTCATAGCGTGGGGCAGCACTAATGAGGTGATTCTTTGAATCTAGTGTCTGCCCTAACCCTCACATCTATGAGATAAATTAAAACTTCTTTGCAGTTTGCGATAGGTGGTTCAACCCCTTCAGCGATTTTTTGGATCTTCTTGTTTGCGATCGTTTCTACCTTGCTGCTGGCCTACAATCCTGTCATGTGTGAAGACCAAAGTACTGCAGTTCGTGGACCACCATATTTTTTTTTCAGATTCTTTAGGAAAAATCAGA
Organism: Rhodamnia rubescens; assembly: GCA_021437795.1. Lineage (NCBI taxonomy): Eukaryota > Viridiplantae > Streptophyta > Magnoliopsida > Myrtales > Myrtaceae > Rhodamnia > Rhodamnia rubescens. Next base: position 3,515,734 of record JAILYA010000002.1, on the reverse strand, counting down.
ATTATCGATTTTTTTTTTTAGGTTTTCGAAACCCTAGAAAAAATCGATTTTTGCCTTCCCTTGATCTGATTTGGCTGTTTTTTGGAGGACAACTTCAGCCTACTACCAGAGGACTTCTATCTAATTTTTGGCCTTTTGGCTTTATTATAAATAGATAGCTTGGGGTCACATTGACCTAATCAAGCATTCAGTTTGTTTTGTTTTTTTCTCTCTCAACATCATATATTCACTAACAACAGAATGATGTACTTCCATTTTCCACAAAACCAGCCGAAAAAGCATGTATTACGACAAAAGAAATTTCAGTGGTGAACTTCACAGATATAACTGCCCAAACAGAACTTCACCAATCAAACACTGATAGGGACCATCCCAAAACAATGTTACGAAACATATACTAAAAGAGATGGCATGCTTTTAAGTCAGAACCTCAACAAGGATCCACCAACGTTCTGCTTGACCATGAAATCGTTCTTTCCATGTGAAGTCTGGTGTAATAAGCAAATCCACCTGAGTAGGAAATGCAACTAGGTCAGCATTGCTTTCCCAAAACATCAAATGATGCACAAATGGTATCCTGCAATACCTTCAAAACGGTTCTGGTTATTGGACTAACAGTTGCCGATAATTGTATCGCTGGAAAGTAACCCAGATATTGCTTGATTAACTGTCCAAAACACAATTGAAATAGAAGAGTTTGCACTAAGGGCTTGTACGATAAAACCCAAAGATAAGTACTGAAAGGTTTAAACTCTAAATTTAAGGGACAACATTAAGTGCTAAAAATGGAAGTAAAGTTTTGTTTGATGATAGTCGAAAATAGACACCGAATGTTGCTAGTTTCTTAACAAACATTGAATAATATTAGCAGGTTTTAACATATAATTGGCGAGATTATATTTCCATTGATCATTTTTCCATCATATCAATTAAGCATCCCATTCCTTAACTGACACATTAAGTGCATTTTAAGTTATTTAAGTCAAAACTAGTTAGGGTTATTAAACATGCTTAATCTTATTATGTGCCAATGTTTTAGTTTCAGTATTTCATTGAGTCATCAATGAGGACCTAAGAATGTTTGATAGGATGGGGATCAATAATCCTTAACATAAACTATATCCGCAAAAAGTTATACCCTCCCTCCAGGCCCATAGCGAATCAGGGCTCCAATATCCTTTTCATCCATCTCCAGTAGGTGATCTAAGTCAGCACCCCGTTCTTCAAGCTTCCGCAAGACCTACCAAAAATGAAAATTTTATCAGACTGTGTGAAGAACCACTGCAGTGGAGAGTCTTGTGACAGTTATACAGACCTCTAGAGAAAGATCTTTGTCAAACTGTCTGAGAGGATGTTGATGGGGCCAAATTTGGCGATCCACAGCCTTGCAATATTCCAACATGAAAAGAGACATCTCACTCCAGCCTCTGCGCAAACAAATCTCAAACAAAGCTCGCATGATACGGGCCAGACTTGCACTTATATATGCAGCATCAGAAACCAATGAAAATGTATCAATCCAGCCACGAGATATGTACAACTGCAAATTTCGCAATCCAAAAATTAGTCATCAAAACAAGTCACTAAGATTATAATAAAGTAAGAGCCGGAAGAGACAAAAGGGAGAACCTGAATAAGGATGGATATCTTCCCATGTTTGTTTGAAGGACCTCCTTTTACTTCAAGTGGGCACAATGTGCGTGCCAACATTTCAAGTTCATTCTGCTCTTCCTCTCGTACGACAATGTTCTCAAATTCAGAAGAATGGGCAACCATGTTAATGACCTACAAAGCCAACAAAAAGGCAACCCCACCACGCAAGACTTTCAACTTATGGCCAGTTAAAAATTAAAATATCCAAAAAGATACAAACACCATAAGCACAACATCAGATGAAAGCCTGAGCAAGATAACCACATTGCCAGTCATTTTAGATGATTAATCATTTGAAATCCCATCGCAAGGTCATGATAGCTCCCTATCCATTTGTGCAAACGTTGAAGTACAACAACAAAAGTAATAATTCATCGTCACTAACCTCACTCTCGTTCATATGGCGTCGCATCATTTCGTTGTACGTTTCAACACTAGAATATTGGATGTAAAAATGGCTTGCAATACGGCCAAGCTCAGTACAGTAAAAATTGCCACTTTTCTCATCAAACCGCATCATTTTTGCTTTGTCAAGTGCACGAGCGGCATCTGTCACAAGAGCCCTTTGCTTTGACATTAAAGAAGGATCTGCAACAACCTGGTGGCCAAGTAAAACAGCTTATTTCTAATAATCCAAGTCATCAGAATGGCCTTTTATTTACAGGAATTTGATGTTACTACTAAGTTTTGCACTTTTTTTTTTTTACTGTATTACTGAGAAATATTATTGCAGGTATAATATAGTCCTGTGTATCATAATTCTTCAGACTTAAAGCTCAACTAAATTCTCAACTCCTCAAGCAAACCAATCAGCATGCTACCACGATTCTTACTTCTCTAAAGAAGGGAGCGGAAGAAGTAGAATTTTGGATATGTCTCCACTATGTAGGGGGTAAAGCAAATGTTAACCTCAACCAAAAGGCAAAATACCTCAATCACAGTTCTTCTCACAAAGCTGACTCTCTTTGAAAGGAAAAACAAAGTACCAAAGAATAGTCTTTAAGAGCCTGAGTTATCAAATAGATTTACTAAAATCTTAAAAATACCTCTTCCCATCCAATCCCATAAGCCAGAGGGTTCAACCTCATTCTCACTGCAAGATAGGTATATCGAAGCCACCCACATGCTTCCTTGACATTAGTCACAGTACCAAGAGCCACCTCTGCATTTAGGTTATCCTTCAGAGAGCTAATAAACTGCAAAAAAAGACACAAGCATTAGTAAAGAAGGCACATCAACCAATGCCAAAAGCAGGTAGCAGCAGGCAACATTCATTGGGGTACAAGGCAAATTATAAAGAAAGCCATGACAAAGAATAAGGCAAACGCAACAGAGTAATTTCAACAATAGACGACAGGAAGGAGAATCATCTAATCCAATCAAACAAAAATCTACTCCATTACAAACTACTCTCTAGGGCAGTGGCAGATCTGGAAAATCATTTTAGGAGCCTTCCAATGCAACAAGAATTCAGGCCCTAAAGGAAAGAAGCCAGACAAGACTTAACATAATTAATATCGTTATAAGGCAACACAGTCAGGTATAGCCAGCAATGCGCAAAAACTTGCACAGAGAAGACATCAAACCATCTACTTTGGCATTTTTTATCTTCAATAACTATTCACACAGGGAGCATTTTAAACTAATTATGGGTGAGTGTATCTCATAACATTGTTAGGTTGCGAATGCCTAACTTGCAGTGTCTCATAGTTATATCAATCAATCTGAAAAGACAAGACTTAACAAATTAATATCATTATAAGCCAACACAGTCGAGTATAGCCAGCAATGTGCAAAAAAATGCTTGCACAGAGAAGAAATCAAGGCATCTATTTTGGCTTTTTTTTTTTAAGAAGTATCCACACAGGGACCATTTTTAACTAATTATGGGTAAGTATATCTCATAACAATGTTAGATTGCGTATGCCTAAACCTGCAGCACCTCGTAGTTCTATCAGTCGATCTTGTCAAACAGGCCATGGAGATGATGATCACTATTACAAAAGCTATGCAAACTATAAACCCACTTTGGTGTATTACCTACCAATTAGTCGTGCAGAACAATATATCATAAACAACAATAGCCTTTACCAGTCAGATGCACCGCATTAACTCCAAATATTCAAGAAAAACCTTGAAAGTTTAACCCAGGCACTTGACTGATCTTGCTCCTTTCAAGCTTGAATTGAAGAGTTTGCTTGTCAAGCACAAAACATGATGTGACTTAGTAACCAACTCAACTAGAAGTAACCTACCTTAAGTTGCATGATTAGATAAGACCATAAACTCAAAAAATAATCCTGTCTATATATTAGCATGGGAGATACAGATGTTCCTTTTCCATTCTTTTCCACCTGATTTATTGCACGGTATCCACCCACTCTGTCTCTCAAAGGAGAGGGAGATAGACGAACAGCAAGGCAGTTTAACTGACGGCATCCAGTGAGTAGAAAGTAAACGATGACAACCTTGACAAGGACAAAACTATAAACTGTTCGTGAAGTCAAGTCAAACATTAGTACACTGTACCTGACTTTCTATGGGAAGCTGACTTGTCAGCAGCCGAAGATAGTATGATAATTTGTCATGAGACGTAATTATGATTCCTTCACCGCTTTTGTCAAACTGAGGCCTCCCAGCACGTCCAAAGATCTGAAGTAATAATTTCAGAGAGCAAAGTCAAATTGCAGAATCAGGTGTATTCCATACTTTACATGTGGCAATTTGGATCTTACTTGCATCACGTCAAGCATGCCCAAATCTTTCCAACCACCAGCTTTTGGGTCATATAATTGGGTTCCCTGGGATAAACACCAAATACCGGCTCAAGCAAAGTAAAATAATGTCATACGAAAATTTTGACTTGCAAAGAGGAGCTGTAATACAAGTGGAAAACCAGGAGGCAGCCATTTTTACGTTTTACTAATTAGTTGAAAAACTTTTCTTGAGGCTTTGAATGGAGGGAAAAAAGAAATAGTGACATTTAAAGAACAAAAAATGAAATTTGAAACTACCAACCACTAAAGAAAATTCCAATATGAACCTCCAGGTCGATTCTAAAATGATTAGCAATTTTCAGAAATACTATTGACATGCAGTAGAATTGTGAGCCATTGCCATCTTATGAAAAGCTTAGGGTGGTTTACTATCAAAATGCTCTAACACTCCTCACACGTAAGCTAGTAGTTTTGCCTAAAGCTTAAGTATGTAAACTTACTACAAATTAGGCAAAGCCGGAACTTGGAGAGACTCCAATTCATTATTTTCAGCATGTTTATCATTCTAAAGTTGAGTGTGAAACCAAGACCCTATGTCTTAAAAGCTTAAAATGTTAGAAAATGGTAAGTGTGCACGCGCGCCCACGCATATTCGCACAACACTCTCCCTCACACAAATGATGATAGCATGACCAAAGCTTGAAGCGTCACAGTCGATACGAGTGGATTAAGGTTTATGTGAAAACCATGTTGAAAAAAGAAAGGAGACCCATGGGAAGTATGAGCAATCGAACTCCAGACATCCAGCTCCAATATAATCAGAATCGTGATGCCACTGCTGACTTACTAAAACTTAGAAAGAAAGCATGGTTTTGTATTAGAAGCTCTAACATGTATTACTGAAGAAGAATCATCCTCTGTTGTGTTAAATGAAATAGTTGGATATCTCTTCTGATCCCATCTTGATGCAAAGCACACAGGATCTATACATTGGCATGACAATCTTTGAACATGGACTTTGAATGTTTGCACCGGCAGTGAACCCAAGGACAGAAAACCTATCATCTTTGGCCTAAAATGCGCTTATGCTTAGTAACAAGGCCAGAAGGATTTCTTGAACATTTCACTCTATGAGCAATGCTTTAGACAGCAGAAAATGAAGAAAGCTATTCCGTGACCCATAATGCTCAGAACATAGAAGAACAAAGTGCTTGAGTAGCATAAATTGTTATTTGCTCCAGAAACAATATCGTCATAAAGTAGAGAGGACTAGGACCAAAGTATGATGCAGTCCGTTCCCAAATACTTGGAGGAGATAAGATGACTTCACTCACTGAGACATTTGCTCATGTCTTGAGGGTCTCACGTGAACCATCTAAGGATGCATTCTCTACAGGTGATAGCTCAGCCTTGGCAGCCCAAGGAAATCGCGGTAGTGGTCGAGGTCATAGTGGTGGCCGAATTGATGATGGTGGTTGTGGTTTTGGTAGAGGCAAACCACCCTCATTTAGTAATACTTTTAATGACAGGGGGTAATACTTGGACACGTTCAGAAATTCTGTTATAAGCTTCATATAAGGCCCCCTCAACAGGCTCCAGCTAATGTAGCCAATGCAGTAGAGTCTGATACCTCTTCGCAGTCTTCTGAAGGAGGAAAGGTGATCAGAATGACGGAGGAGGAATTTGGCAGATACAATCAGTTCCAGATTTCTCAGCCGGTTTCACAGTCCTCTTCCACAGCTACTTTTGTCCAAACAGGTAATGCAACAGCGTGTCTTTCTTCTGCCTCTTGCCCCTGGATCATTGATTCAGGTGCTACCGATCATATGACTGGAGTTTCAGATATGTTTTCTGACTTTCACGAGTCTGTGTCCACTGTTATATTAGCTGATGGTTCCCTATCCAAAGTAAAGGGGATGGGCACAATTCCCCTAACATCGTCCATGTCTTTATCTTCAGTCATGTATCTCCCAAGCCTTCCGTTTAACCTTATGTCTGTCGGTCATCTTACCAAAACATATGACTATTCTGTAACTTCCTATCATGATTCCTGTGTTTTCCAAGACATGAAGATGAGGAAGACGATTGATAAAGGACATGTGTTAGGGGGCTATACTTATTTGATGATACTACCAGTGTTGCTTGTTCTGCGGCTTCCCCACATCAAATCCATTGTCGTTTAGGCCACCACTCCTTGGAAAGTTTAAAGAAGTTAGATGCTCAGTTTCATTCTTTACAAGGATAGGGCTTTTATTTGATTGGTATTGATTTTTTCTTACTGATAGGAAAGAACGGCGCCTGGAAATGTTATATAAAGGGAAGGCAGAAGTAGTGCTTCGAATGGCGAAGAGAGGCGGCTCGGCAGGTGAGGAATGGGAAATCGTCGAGGACGACTTCTTTGTTGGCGAAACAAAGGTCGCACTAGCGCCAGTGATCCTATGAGCCGGTCTGGATTTCCAACGCCTCGGGAAACTGCTCGAGATAGATGACAGCACCTTTTTCCTCTCTTCCTTACCGGGAGGGCTATCTTCTCTTATGGCCTTCACCTCCTGCCCGGCCAGGAAATAGAACCCAGCCCCCTTCTGATCCATTCATTTTTGGAAGCAGGCGCTCTCAAGAGCCCTTCTATTGCATAACCTACAAAAGCTATAGGCAAGGTACCAAAGTGGTTGTGGGAACGATACGCTTTGGTCACCAGCAAACACTTCGAAAGGCAACCCGCTTTCAATACTAGTTCTTACCTTACGATTCCTGCTCGTATTCTTCAAAGTGATAATGACAAAGAATACTTTTCTTATCGTTTTTCGGAGTTCATGACTTAACGAGGCATTCTTGTTTAGATACACCACAACAAAATGGTGTCGCTGAAAGGAAGAACCGCCACTTGTTAGAAGTTGCTTGATCATTGATGTTTGAAATGAAGGTAGAGAAATCCTTTCGAGCTGATGTTGTTATGACTGCATGTTATCTTATCAACCACATGCCGTCCTCTATTCTTAAGGGTGCAACTCCACACGCTCTTCTTTTTCCTTCTAAATCCTTGTTTCATTTACCACCTCGTATATTTTGTCGTGTCTACTATACTCGTGATCATCGTCCAAGGCTTTCCAAACTAGACCCTCAGTCTCTTAAATGCATTTTTGTGGGGGTATTCTCATACACATAAGGGTTATCATTGTTACTGCCCTTCTTTGCACAAGTATTTTACCACAACTGATGTTTCCTTCTTTGAGTCTACGGTTTACTCTGATGAACCAATGGAGCCTCCCACAGTGGATGATGATTCCTTTACATATGTTATTGTATTTTGGATTCTCCACCAGTTCCTCCACCAATCCAGCATGTATACACTAGACATCCCCGTCAACATGTGGGGCCCCTACAGACGTACCTCCACTTGTTCCGTCTTCTTCCTCCTCCGAGTCTAAGGTAAGCCTATCACACACTGATCTTGATATCCCTGTTGCACATCGTAAATGAGTTCGTAGTTGTACCCAACACCCTATTGCGCAGTTTGTCTCCTATTCTGGTTTGTTTGCCTCTTTTCGGGCTAGCCTGGTCACCATTAATACACATCCTATTCCTAAAACTGTTGCTAAAGCATTATCTAGTCTAGGCTAGAGGACAACTATGGAGGAGGAACTATTGGCAGACTTGTGATCTTGTTCCTCTACCTAGGAAGACTGCTATTGGATGTAAATGGGTGTTTATTGTCAAGGATAATCCCAATGGTTCTCTTGCTCGCCTCAAGGCCAGATTGATTGCTAAAGGTTATGCACAAGTCCATGGGGTCGATTATGGTGATACTTACTTTCCAGTGGCTAAGATGACCTCTGTCCGCCTTTTACTTTCTTTAGTTACTTCTGCTTGTTTTTTTTTTTCAACTTGATGTTAAAAATGCCTTTCTTTATGGTGACTTACATGAAGAGGGGTATATGCAGCAACCACCCAAGTTTGTTGCTCAGGGGGAGTCTAGTCATGTTTGCCGTTTGAAGAAATCTTTATATGATTTGAAGCAGTCTCCTAGAGCCTGATTTGGAAGGTTTACTAAGGTGGTGTTGCAGTTTGAACTGTTAAGATGCAATCGAGATCATTCAATGTTTTACCATGTTTCTGAAGCTAGTTGGATATTTCTTGTACTTTATGTGGATGATATTGTCATAACTGGAGATGATTCTATAGGGATTGATGAGTTGAAACTGTATTTGCAACGGTAGATCCAAACAAAGGATTTGGGACGATTTAAATATGTTTTGGGTATCGAAGTGGCACAAGCAAAGAAAGGTATTCATATCTCACAACGCAAGTATGTTTTCTACTTGCTTACAAAGACAGGTATGCTAAGAGCTAAACCACTAGATACACCAATGGAAGCCAGCTTGAAATTGATGGCAGAGGACGGTGAGCTATTAGATGATCCAAAAAAGTATCGAAGACTTGTTGGAAAGTTAAATTATCTTACTATCACTCGACATAATATTTCCTTTCATGTGAGTGTTGTGAGTCAGTTTATGTCTTCCCCCGTACCTGTCATTGGTATGCAGTAGTCAGAATTTTGAGATACTTGAAGAAAGCTCCAGGTTGTGGTCTCTTGTATAAGGATCAAGGTCACAAAAGAGTGGAAACATTTTCAAATTCGAATTGGGCTGGGTCTCCTACAAATAGGAGGTCTACATCGGGCCACTGCACCTTTGTGGGAGGAAACCTAATATATTGGAAGAGTAAGAAGCAAAGTATTGCGGCTCAATCCAGTGTCGAATCAGAATACAGAGCCATGGCTCAAGCTACTTGTGAGTTAGCTTGGAGCATCAATTATTAGTTAAACTTGGATTCAAGGATCCTACACCAATGGAGTTGTGGTGCGATAATCAGGTAGCTATCCATATTGCTTCAAATCCAATATTGCGTACCAAGCATATTGAAGTTGATTGTCACTTTGTCCGTGAGAAGCTTCAAGCTGGAATTATATTTACTAGTCATGTTAGGACCAATGAGCAATTAGCTGATATTTTCACCAAGTCTTTAGGGGATATATAAGGACTGGTGAGCAATTAGCTGATATTTTCTTCAGGGAATATCAAGGTTGAGTATATTTGTGACAAGCTGGGTATGCTTGATATCTATGCTCCAGCTTAAGGGGGAGTGTTAAAGTGTGAGAGGGGTATTATGGTCATTAACATTGAGAGAGTTATTATGGTCATTATAAAAGTGAGAAGCATAAAGACCCTAATCAGTTTATAGGCTCTCCTCTTTTGTTCTATATCAATTTCTACAGACAGCAAACAAAAATCCTAGGATTACAACTAGAGGAACTAAAGAATTGGAAGTCAACCTTTATGACAACTGTATGGGCTGGAAGATTTACTCCCCACGCCAAAGTGGCAGTGCAAACGAGCACCTAAAACAGCAAATGGCAGAATCTCAGAAGATAGTAACAATAACTGTGCAACTCGAGAATATCACACTACAAGTTGGATACTCGACCTTCAATAATCCATCAGAGAAGAGGCGTTCAGTCAGCCCTCTGTCAGAACGTAGCATTCCAGCATGATGGACACCAACACCAGCTTCAAAAAGTTGAACAAGATCTTTGTTTCTGGACTTGTGGACTTCCCTCTAAAAAGGATAAAATACTAGAATGTGATTTGTGATCAAACATGACTAATACCTTAAGAGTACCAATCAACTAAGATAATTTGCACCTTACCTTGACAAATGAAAATTGAGGATGATCATCATTCCTAAAGAGATCCAGCTCGTCATTCTTTCGCGCAAGTTCAACCTACTCAACGATGGAAAATGCTGAGGAAAAAAAAAACAATGGAAAATGCATAGGATGACTAAGCACACAAAGATGCTATTGCAGCAATCAGATTTATGCACAAGCTACATGTTCAAATTGCCGCAAAATTGGGGATTAAATGAGAGACAACTGCAGAAAATCCATATTTCCTCCAGAGATTGAAACATAGCTATGGCCTAAAGGCAGAAATATCCTAAGCAGCTGAAGTAAACATTTACACGTAAGCCAGAAGTACTATTTACTGGAACATCTGTTTATACTCGGTTAATGAAACGGACAAATCTCATTCTTACAAAAGCCTTACCAACTTCTCTGCTGTTTTTGCAGTGTCCTTCCGTGAATGCACAAATACCATTGCCTGATGACCTTGCTTTAGTGAATCAACAACCTGACATTAAAAGCATCAACTGAATTGAAACCACCAAAAATACCATTTAAGGATCTCCCCTAAATCACATATTTCAGGAGCATAAGTATTCAACAAGGAAAATATATTATATAGATGGGTAAATAGAGAATACCTTCTTGTAGCATATCTCATTCAACAACTCAGTGCGAGCCAAGTAGTTGTGCTCACTAATACCAATGTACTGTTGAGCAAGAGGCACAGGACGGTAGCTAGAATCAAAGAAGAACAACCCCTTTTGTGCATTCACTTTCAGAAATTCAGCAACCTGGACAGTGAAGAAAGAGACTATCTGCTAAGAAACCTCAAAGATAGAGAACTCAACAAGCAAAGTCTAACAAATTTATTCATATATGACACCTCAAGATAATTAGGTAGGGTAGCTGAAAGGCCCACAATGCGAATCATTGATTGTGTTGATTCCACCTGCCACCGTAGTCAGATTCAATCATATCCAGGTACATATTTGGAAGAAGCAAACTGTGTCTCTTAAAAATCCATCCAATGGAGTGAATTAAAAAGTGCATGATGTTTGATTGCAATTTACAGCGAACAAAAACTCCTCTGCTACCAAAAAGGTTCGGCACTTATGTACTCAGAGGACGAGACAACTAAAGATACAGTTTTAAGTTCCTTGAACCTAAACTCTGTACTGTGACGATATTAATGATTATGTGCCTTCAAAGTGAAAGATATATATGCATTTCATACAACATAAAACTCTAATCAAGTCGGAATAATTTACATATCCTCATAAAAGGTACTAAGGAAAACAGAACTGTACTGTATGTCTGCATTTTTAATTTACATATTTCCTCCAATTCGATCACTTTAGAGTCATTGAGTACTTTGTTCCCATACCAAATTTTTCCACGAGACAGAAAGTAAAACTTCATTCAACATTCTAATTCTTCATGTGAGATTTTGTGGGACCACTATCAACCTGTTCTAAAAGCTTAAATTGTTAGATGAAGGCGTGCTTATTACTCCCCCTCACGCTTCTTGTCTGGTCTTTTTGTCTAATACCAAGCGTGAAAATATTTAATTAGGAAGGCAAATGGGGCATGGAAAAATTTGAACTCGGGACCTCCTGCCCGATACCATGTGAGAGTTTGCGGTGACCATTGCTACCAACTGTTCTAAAAGTTTAAGCTGTTAGATGAAGACATGATTTAATATTTAATTATTCTATCACTTCATTGCTAATTCAGTTCCTATTGTCAGCCAAAAGTAATGACAGTGCTTTAGAATGTACCTGGCGAAGAGTCCTAGCAACCAGTGCTTCTATTACAGGGCCTCTATCATCATTCAACAGATGCACTTCGTCAATAATCAAGAGCTTCACCAGCATAGAAAGTGACATGTCACTGCTCTTGCGTGTAATAACATCCCATTTCTCTGGTGTAGTTACTATCATCTGATGATAAGCCTAATAGTCAAGCCAATGTAGTTCATAGACATGCTACCAAAGAGATGCACACAAGAGAGAACCCATAACCTGAGTTTCATCAAGTTCATATCTGGAAAGTTGCATGTCTCCAGTAAGTTCCCTCACAGTAACATTAAGGGGAGCCAACCGATTACTAAATGTTGATGTGACCTCAGCAGCCAATGCCTAACAAAGGAGCAGAACACATCAACTAGAGGGCCAAGGCCAATCAAGGACAACTCATTACTGAAAAGTGAAAAATTTGTGCCTTAGCAACCGAATCATTGCAATTGCAAGAGTCTCAAAGGGAAGGCATGTGACAATATAATGGAGCAAAGGCAGCTTTTACCTTCATTGGAGCAACATAAACAATCTTGAACTCGTCCTTATGCAAGTAACCATCCCTGAAGTGCTGGCCAACCTGCCAAAGGTCGTCAAGGAACTAAGGTCCATTTCCAATTGCATCTCTAGATTAGACTTTTGTCCTGCATAAGATCTACGCTAGCCACTAAACAAATCCAATTAAAATATTTACTCTAAGAGGAAAAACAAACAGGAAAATACAAGATAAAGCCAAGGCATGCACATGCCATAATAAACTCATAATAAGGTCATGATTGGTCACAAGCAGAGTCTGGCTTCAAGTGCCACATTATGATATGATAAACTCATAGTAACGTCATGATTGGTCACAAGCGGAGTCTGGCTTCCAGTGCCATATTATGATATGACAACCAGGTGATCTTGTCAATATAAACTGGTGAAGAAAATTCAATCTAAGGCCATAAGCGATGATTCGGGACTAATGATATGATCAACAACTTCACTCCCGCTCCAAAGTTTAGGGTATCAAAGATGCATACCTCGTGCAAAATAGCAATCATAGCTATGTTTGTTTTACCAGCCCCTGTCGGAGCGCAAACCTGCAAGTATATAGAAATAAAATCAGAGCATACTTGGTGAATGGCTTTCGACATGCAATTGTTAAAGCTCCACTAGAATAAAATTCTCACCAATATGTTTTCGTTTGTATAATAAACAGTGTGAAATATCCGGCTCTGAATACGATTGAGGCTTTTATAGCCATGAAAAGCGGCTTGGGCTAAGTCATCTAGTTCCTTAATTTCAATCTGATGCAGAATAAGAATGAAAAAGTGCAGTAAGGGAATAAATAAGCAAACGGCAAACATGATAAGCAATGAATGCAACCCAACTTCCCAATCAGAACCATGCACAAAGTACATTCACGATAGCTCAGCATTTCACAAGAGGAAAGATGTGTATCCATACAAAAAGACTCTTATTTTTCTTTCTTTCTTCATTCGTGTTGTTAGAACATTGTTTCTCACAAAAGCTTAAGCTGTCAGGAACAGTGACCAAGATGGTTTGGAATCTTCGCACTCTCTCTTGTGGCCATTAAAATGTTATTTACATTCGTCCTCCCGTTGTTGTCTGATATGGTTACATTTAGATCCTATGTTTCACATGTTAGATCCAGCTTATGTGCAAGAGGAAGTGTAAGAACATGCTTGATCTACATTATGAAAACATTTCCAGACATGTTGACTGTTCCAGTGATGCCAAGAAGCTGAAAGTTACTTTTTAATATTAACAGTTAACCTATCATGTGATAAAGGCAAAAGTAATTTGGCAGTGAAGAAGATACCAGCTTTTCACCCAATTTCATTTCTGCCGTGGGCGTTGGTGGAATAATGACTTCTTCATATCCCTTATGATGTTTCCTAATAGTTCCTTGAGGAAGTTCACGAACGGGCAGCAAGTGTTGGCCAGTTCCAATAAGATCGTCAAAAGGATTTTTTTTCTCACTAGCTTGGAGTAAAGAGGAAAAACTTGCAGCAGATAAGCCGGTTTCAGACACATAGTCTGGTCCACGCTTATGTCGCCTTTCCTCCTTGCGCCGAAGTTTGTCAATTTGCCGTTCAGATTCTGTTTGCACTGTCACCTTAGAGAAAGGGGAAACAAAAAAGCAAGCATGCGATGAAGCTTGTAGCCAATTATCCAATCAGTATAATATTGTCAAACCAGTAGACGCAGGGAATTACCTGAGTACCATAAGTTGGCACGCGTGCTTGTGCATTTGAAGCTGTTTTATCAGACTTCAAAACCAACAAGCCGTGACGTATCGCATCAACAAGTTCCTCTCGATGCTGACAGGATTAAAGACTCTTAGTGGTTAATATACTCCAATAGAAAGAAAAAGAAATAAACAGGAGCATAAAATTTCATTTGTCCAAAGAAAATGGTTCTATGCAAAAGTGCAAGAGTAAATCAGAATACCATAAATCAAGAAATTATGAAGATGACTGACTTAGGTGGTGCTGCCAGAATTTAGAAAATCAGTCCCATTGATGATTATCCCTAACAAATACACTTTTGAGATGTAAGGAACCTAATTACCATGTAGAGTAGTTCAAATATTTTAGCGAAATGCCATCATTTGGCTATTTTGTTCAACTCAATCATGACTCGAAAGATGAGTTCTACAATGCATTGGGCTTTCAATATACATCCCACAGTTCTACTCAGAATAAGCAACATATGACTCTATTTCTTTTATGTTTACCAGGCTATAATACAGATTGCAGTAGTACTTCCAAACAATTTGCTGGCAACTGTTCTGTCTTTTCTTTTTCTCCTTCCAATTGCAGAGGATCCTAGGTTAGACTCTGGTGGACAAATTTGATAATTATGATCATAAAACCCCAATACCTCATCACGCAACCATCAATCTCATGAAGACCTAATGTTGAAACTATTTTATGACAGTAACTAACAATGGTTTTTTAGTTCACGCGACAGCTCACCCCATGCCAAAGAATCTTTCCCTAGTAACTTCAGTGGTTGCCTTCGAACAACAAATAGTAATGATTCATAAGTTAGCATTCAACAAGAAACCTGTTTAAAAGATTGAACCTGTGAATATGGCAAAGTATTGATGACCTCAAGAATGTAGAAATTCATGTTTTCAAGACGGGACATACTCGAGAAAAATTATGTCACCCATCATTCATGACTCGTGCCACAAAAGTAACATCACAGGATGCATTAAGCCAAAAATGCATCTCCGGATATACATAGGACAAGGCATTCAAAAATCATGAACTACATTTATTAAGAATCAACAACCCACACAGAGCGCCTGTAAGAAAGTTCACACTCTAGACAGATTAGTTTTAAGACATGAAAAGCAGGGGAGACGTAGCTATTCTACTTGACATTGCAAAATGATGGTAAGAGACTAGATTATTTACATTTGTTATTACAACAGAAACAAAGAAAAGAAACCACCAATTTAATACATATAAAAAAAAAGGCTCGACAAAGAGTCGACTTCTGACCATTAGGACATCTTGAACGGTTTCAAATGCAGTATCCCCAACGAGATCCAACAAATCACCTGCAATCTTCACCAACCCAAGAGAAAGAGAAAAAAAAAATTGAGATTTTCCATCTAATTTGTCTGAGTACAGGCCAACCAATTCCAGAGTTACATTAACTAAATGTGACAGAAAACTGACTAAAACTCTTACCTCCTCACCAGGTTTATCTGAATCAAGCACGCGACAAATAGCCATGGCCAGTTCATCCCTAGAAAGTGATGAATTATTGCCCTTCACTATACCATCACATGCATCTCTCAACCAACTTAAATCATAGTTTCTGCCACCACCGGCTGTTTGACTATATTTGTAGTCTCCCTCATCTTGCCATATATCATGAACAGATGAGAAAGAAGTAGAGACCTCCTCATCGAGTACGTCACCATTCTCCACAGACAAGTCAACCAGAAAACGTGATGGAGGATGAAATGCAAGGTCAGCACCAAATTCAACGTCATTGATATCTCCATTTGTTTCCGCCACAGCCCTATGGTCTGTTGGCTGTAAGTCCGAGAGCCTCTGAGCCTGATAAGCAACTTTCTGCAGGCACATCTCCGAAACCGCCCGGCCAACAAGTTTCTGCAGTTCTCCCCTGTAGAAAATATCCAAAATTTTATATTAAAACCACACCTACTTAGATATTCCCCTCAAAAACAGGATTGGAAAACCAATCATTGTCAAGCTCCTGTCCAAGTGAACGAAGATTATGAAATGAACTCTCACTTTGTATTCATCTTCTATGGTAACCCCCCCCTAAAAAAAAAAAAAAGAATTTTCGTCTGACACTATCTCAAAATGCCCAAAAATAAATGTGCTATAGCTACAGCTTCGCCATTGCAATAAAAAATACAGAGCCCGCTAAAAACCCTAGTGGCATTTCTCAAATTACCGCAATATGCGGAAATGCAGGTAAGAAAGGAAAAGGCTAACAAGATTACTTCTTCTCCGCAATTCTCCGCTTTGCCTCCTCCTCATCCTCTATAAACTCGCCACCCGACTGCTCTCCGAAAAGACTATACACTCCCAAAGCCACCTCACGAAACTCTTCCGAGGTCACCTCTCTATCCACCAACTCCACCACAGCGCCAATGAACTGCTTGTACGCTTGCCTCACTTCAGCAGAAGCTGCAGCGCAAATGGCACGATAAAAGACAGATCAAACAAACAAACAAACAAAAAAAAAACAAAAGCAAGAACCCAGCATGCGCGAGTTCGATCCACATCGTCGTCAGGGCCAGCAGAAAACGCGCACCTTCCTCCCACCGATAAACGATCCTACGCGCGAGCTCCGACTCCTCCACCGAATCCGCAGAGCTGAGGCAACAGAATTCCAATTGCTAAGAAACAAAACACTCGGCGATCAAAATTTCATTTTTTCACTCTTTTGTGCTTTACTTGTGAGGCTTGCGGCGGTTCCGGAGGACGATCCTGCGTTGGAGGTAGGCCTGATCGGCGTCGAAAGGCTCTCTGAGAGAGCTCGTGAGGCGAGGGAGCTGAACCAGCATCTTCTTCTACTTCAGCGACGGCACGAAGCGAGCCAGAGAGAAAACGGACGGGACACGAGTGTGGCCTTCCTTATATAGCTTTGGACCCAGCCAAAAAAAAAATCCGGAATACCGAATCCACCCGTTCCGATCGGTTTAAGCCCGGGCGTAGGGCGAGCAAGTTCGATTTCCGATTCCTTAAACCCTGTGTAATACCGGCTCGGTTATATGATTTAAATATATATATTTACTAAATTTACATTTTAATTTTTAATTTATTAAAAATACTTAAAATTAATTCCGTGTATATCAAAATCGCGTGTCGGGATCTTTGAACTACTCGTATCGTTGGCGATATCCGAACGCTAATCATATATCGATCACACGTCGAAGAGTGTCGGATAGGATACGAGCCCTGAAGAATATCGATGCTACGTAGCTTAGACCTAAAAATGGCTCGGGACCAATCCAATCTCCGATTTTGTATACAGTTCAGCCAACTTCATTTTTAATTAGAGTGTAAAAAAAACATATTTTTTTTTCATATTGAGAATCAGACCAGATTCTCAATATGAAGACAAGACAACATGAACACTTGACTAGCATTTGCTTCTGTAGTAAAATAGTGCCATTTTCCTATCGCAACTTTTTTTTTAAAAAAACCTAAACATAAATATGGATCCGCTCTCGAGTAGAATCAAGAACATCCGAGAACTAGTTCTAGGCCCGAGCTACCACCAATCGCCCGTATGAATAACTTGAGCCTCTTTCGTGAAGTCCAAATTGGGAGGAGAAAACAGTTGGGGCATCTTCCTATTGCACTCTAGCTTCCACTAATTTCCTAATTTTGAATAAAAAGATCCGTTTGTTTTTGAAAAAATAAACGGTTTGGAAAATATTTTCCCTAGAATGATGATTTGTATCGCTTGAAATAATCAATCTATGAGATTTGTGTTTTCATTGTCGATAATAATTTATATCTAAACACGTTCGTGAACGATAAAAGTATTTCTCGTTTATTTATTTTTGTAAACGATAAAATGGAGGATTTTTATTATTTTCTAAATCGTTCGCGTTTTTTAAGAAAAAAAAAGGGGAAATTAGGATTTTCAAATGATTTTACCCTTTTGACCAAAAAAATTGATTTTACCTTTTGGGAGGGAAAAGTACTAAAAAAGTCTTAAACCTATTGCACTTGTATCAATTCAATTTTAAACTCTTCGATTGAATCAATTTAGTCCTAAATATTTTTGCATTTGTACCAATTCACCCACCCGATTAAATTTGGCCGAAAATTGCCGACATAGATGCCGGATGCAACATAAGATAGTCGGCACTAACATGGATTTTTTAATAATATTTTTTAAAATGTTAATTTTTTAGAAGTACTTTTTTAAAAATTATATTTTGATTATTTTTTTCTTTATTCTAAAACTTGAGTTTGGCCGGCGAGGGCCGCCGACAACCCTCGCTAGCCGCAAAGGCCGTCGCCCAAGGCCGGGCGAGGCCACAATGGCCCTAGGCAAGGCGAACTTTGCCCAAATCGATAAGTGCCTTTACCCTCACCAACAAACCGAGGAGGTTGGCGGTCGGCCCTCATCCAAGGGCCGGCGAGTTGCCTACGATCCTCATCGGCCATCCTACGTGGCATTGCCGATGTCCATATCAATAATTTTCTATCAAATAGATCGAATGAACCGAATTGATATCAATACAAAGCCTCATCATCTGTTTTTGCACCCCTACCTCCTTTATCACTAAGCGGTCATTTAGGAGCCTTAGGCCGGTGATCCGGGCTATTTCCCTCTCAATGATGAAGCTTATCACTCAATTTATTTGTGAACAAGAAAACATATTATGTAGACAATTAAATATATTGACCTTAAAACAACAACTATTAATTACTATTGCTGAACATGTTCCACAAGATCTAGTAGAAGAAGTAATGTGACTTAAGACAAATCTTTTTATCTTTATCATTCAGGGAAAGACAAGAAAATTTCGGGATGACAAACATTATTTAGAATTTCTCCTAGATTCGAACTTAATGTTTTAATACTAAATTGGTTTAATTGAAAGGTTTGGAACTAAATTGATACCAATGCTATAGATTTATGTATTTTTTATATATATTTTCCCCTTATCAAATCATATAACTATTGAGCGTTTCATGTGTTGTTTTATCTTCCATGTTTGTGGTTTAGCCATGACAAGAGGAGCTCGAGCTTCGGTCACGGTGGTCAATGATTCGATTGCTTTGGACTGACCCCACAAGGAAGATGCCATGGCCATGGAGGGCTAAAGCTCAATGGTGGAGCGGGCAAACATCGTTGAACCGATAGAGAGAGAAAGGGAACGAGGAGATCGGACCAATCTCCGGTCGGGGAGGACAAACATAGTTACTTTTGCTAGGGATGATTACACAAGCAATTTCTAAAATTTGGCTTAATACGTAACGTCATCTCCGAACTTTTGATTTGCTAAATATGGTGTCTCGAACTTTTGAACATTTACTCAAAAGTTTAGGGACCACATTAAATAAAAATTTAGATATCACATTGAACAAATTAAAAATGAAAGAACCACATTATATATGAGGCTAAAGTTCAACTAATTAAAATTTCAAAAACGATATTGCACGTTGAGGTAAGATTCGTAAATCGTTTGTGTCACTTTCCCCTTTTTGCTTACGAACAAGCTTTGATGGGCCTAGAAAATGAATGACTGGTCGGAAAAGACATCAACAAGGCCATTGGACGAGAGTCTTAGGCCCCAACCAAAACAAGGCCTGTTCCCTCGGCCCGACTGAAGCCCCGGTTTTCTAGAACGCTCTCTTATTGTTCCTTCTTCTTTTGTCGGGGTAGAGACCAAGCAGCTTCCGCCAACTCACTCCGACACTCGCAACTCCCGATGAAAGCCAAATTTTCCTCTCTTGATAAAGAGCTCAAAATTCGAATTTAAAATCAAAAAAGAAAAAAAGAAAACGAAGACCGTAAAAAAAAAAAAAAAAAAAAGGAAACAGAGCAGCAGAAAACAGAGAGTACAAGGAGAGAGACAAGACAGAAAGCAACACAACACTGCTTCCATCCCACCACCACCACCACCACCACCACCCCCTCCTGCTCCTCCTCCCTCCTCCAACATTATCTCTTTCTCTCTCTGAGAAGCTGCGAAAGAGCGGAACTTCGCCGCCCATCTCTGCATTCTTGAAGCTGCCTACAGTTTAAATGGCTCTCCTCCTGTTCGCGGTTCTAATGTCTGCCTTCACTGGCCACTCCTGTAAGCACTTTCTCTTCCTCTGTTCTCTCTCTTTCATTCTCTCTGCGCTGCGCCCAGAAAGAAAGCTTCGCTCGCTTCAAAGATCTGAGCTTGCTTTCTTGTTTTGCACCTCATGGGTCGAAGTTAGTGCATAACCAACGGTTTCTTCTTGGTTCCTTGTGCACTGTCCTCTCGCATTTCGCCCTCCAAATCTCCCCTTGTTCTTGGGCTTGAAGCTCTGTCTACCCCGCCCACGCACCCTATTAGCAGAACTAACGAGGAGCCGGAAGTTGCTCCTGTATAACAATGTCCGCTTCTTGGATATTTCTCGTTGTTCGTTCTTGAACCTCCCTCTCTGCCACCCCATTTTCGTGTCCTCAGCACATAACAAAGCAGAACTAGGAAGGACCCAGAAGAAGGGAAAGATGCGCTCTTTGCGCACTTTGTTCTTGCCGATATAGGTGATTTTTTTAATGCCTGGTTCTGTGTGTGTTCCCTTTGTCTGCGTATTAGGTGCCACTTGGTGTGTGTGCAAGGACGGGCTGAGCGACGCGGTGCTGCAGAAGACGCTGGACTACGCCTGTGGAGCCGGAGCTGACTGTGCGCCGGTAAAGCAGAACGGGGCGTGTTACTCGCCTAGCACGGTGAGGGCTCACTGCTCCTACGCCGTCAACAGCTTCTTCCAGAAGAAGGGCCAGGCTCAGGGAACCTGTGACTTCGCCGGCACCGCCTCTGTCTCCACCTCCGACCCCAGTAAGCCAGGCACTCACTGTTCACTTATAATCATCCCACTTCACTTTTCGACCCTCTCGCGGAATCTCGCTCTCGAGCTACATTCACTTCACTATGCCTTTGTTTTTGTGCAGGTGCTAATGGTTGTGTTTACCCTTCTAGTGCCAGGTATTTCATCTCTTTACTTGCGTTGCCATGTTAGTTTTTCCTTCTTTCTTTAATTTGTGGGTTGTAGGATTGGCTTACTGCGAATCCTTATGGTAGATTTCTACCCCTACTTGTCGAGCATCCATAGGGTTGTCAGCTCTGACATCTTTATCATCTTCACTATCTTCTCTACAGAGCAAGAACAGGGGAACTTGGGAACTTGCATTCTGCAGTTTAATACGTATAGGGCCACTGATTGTACAGATCGGAAAAGAAAATGTGTGTTCTTGGAGGGTCGTTGGGTTCATCTCATGAGTTGCATCTGAAAAAGATGATCTTTTGATTATATTCTTTTGATATTTTTCTAGTGAGAAACCACATTGTTAGCTTTTATCCTTCTCATAAACACTCGTTCACTAAAAAAATTTGGCAGTTTTTACCTGACGGGGTTTTTCTCCTAGCGACTAGAACAACATAAACATGATTTCTTTCTTCAATTTCATGTAGATGTGGAATCAAAAACCACTTTTGAACTGGAATCAGACTTCACTGGCTAGGGTTAGCCGTTCCAGCATACTTCAGGCTAGATTCAAATTCGTCTCTGTTCTTCATTAGCTAGCTCAGCAACATGGGTTCCCTTCCCGTCCAAGAAAGACGTACCATTCACTTAATAAAATATCTGGCCTTGGTAGAGTAGATCTGGAAAATTCTGGTGTCAGCTTAAGATTCCATCGTCAATATTAAGTCACCAGCCAACAGCTAAGATCTGTCCTTGAGCTGCAAATTTTTTGTCTGGTTTTGTATGAAAAGCCTTTCTTTTTACCGCATCATTCTTCTCTCAAATGGAAAGGGTATCTTGGTTTTGTCCTTATAAAAATATTGCTGCTTACTTTAAAGAACTTCCAACATCAGCTGCGTTCTTTCTGTTTCATATGCCTTTGATCGCGGGGATAATTCTTGAAGCTTTGAATACAGGGGAATTCTCTGTCGCATGCTTTGCTTTGCTTTTTCATCTTTTCACGATCCAATCTGAACCGTACTCTTTTTGTCATTTGATGCGTGATGATGCTCCTTGACCCGTTGGGTCATTCATTCATCATCTTTTCTCTCTTTCTATGAATCCATCAACTCTGTGAGGTGGCACTTTATTCCAAACTTTTTATAAAGGCACCCCAATTATTGGGCTTGACGATCTTTAACCCAAAATTTGAATTCACCTGAGAGAGAGAGAGAGAGAGAGAGAGCGAAATGGGCCCATTTGTGAATAGTCCAAAAAATACAGGGCAACTAGGCTTTTTTGCAGATGGAAACTACAGAAGAAGCAGGGAGCCAATTTTAATGCAACTTTGATTTGTGGTAGGGCCATTGTGTCGATGACTCTGACTCCCTCTGATCGTAGGAGCCTCCATTCATCAGGCCCGGTCATTTCGCAGACCATTGTTTTGAGATTTGAACCGGCTTTTTGACTATTAGGTTGAGAGGTCTCTAGAAAGCTGTGCATGATGGACTCGCCCAAATAAAAAGTTGATTTTACATGGCTCGAGCCAGCTTTTTCATCCCCCCTCTTTAACTTTTTTCCTTTTTCTTCTGATTTTATGAGCAAGGCTCCAGATGATTTCTAGTCTCTACACAGGAGCAGTGCTGCCCATTGTGATTCTTGGTATGTTACATCAGGGAATGAAGTGCCATACTGCAACTTCTTAATCTGAAATCGTAGCTAAATTTGACTTCCACATGAATTTTTTTTTTTTTTTGTCTTCGAGAGTTGTGATTAAAGAAAGAGGAAAACATGTTCTTTCGAAACGACGACTTTGTTTAAACCTGTCCTGAACTTAGCGACACTGATCTTTTCGTCGTGTAAATCCTGCCCGAAGAGGTTTGATTGATGGATTGATGGAGCTGGTATTTGCTTGTTCACTAGTTAATCTCTTCCTCTCTTCTTGGACACTTAGTCTGAGAAACATTCGATCGCTCACGCCTGGTTTTTCGATGGTCCAGCACGAGTGGCGCATCCACAACTCCCGTCACGACTACTCCGTCCACTGTGACTCCATCCACGCTCCATACGGGCACTCCATCCACCACCACTCCCACGACAGGGACCGGGACCACCCCGACCACCACGGCCACTCCCTACACAGCGACCCCGACGGGAGTCCTAGGAGGAGGGAGCACAGGCATGAGCCCTACAGGCATCAACACCGACGTCAGCTATGCCGGGCTCAGGAGGCTCTCCAGCAGCTGCTGGCTCTGTTTCTTCGCCGCCCTTGTGGCCTCTTCCGGGCTCGTGCCACTGTGGAACTGAATCAGAAGGTCAAAAAGGGGGTTGAAGCTGTGGAGCCTGTGAAGATCAAAAGGTGGGGTAGGAGGTGGTGGGATTTGGGTCAGAAACGAGTGAGACTCCACATGGTTTGTGCATATGTGGGTATGACTATGCAATGCATGTGACTCTACTCCTTTTTTTTTTTGGTGTGTAGGATTCCATGTTTAAGGACAAAAGCCTTTGCCAGACTTCTTTTCTTTCTTCTGGGTTTCTCGTCCTTCCTTTCCTATCTTACTCGGGGGAAATGGGAAAAAGACAAGAAGGGAAGGGCCTTGGATTCCTGGAAAAGTTGTGAGCTTGTGCTCATATGGTTCCTGTATGAGCTAAAAATCTCTGGGTTTGGAGTCCTAGGCTAAGTGAGACTGTAGGCATGCTATCTGTATCAGCTTATTGTTCTGTTGTTCCCGGATGGACCATTCCATTTCCCTTTACCCTTGCGTTTGAGAAATACTTGCCCGGGGTGCCGGAGGCGGCTGGCCAGACCGAGTTCGATCCCCAACATTGATTTTGCAAGCGATGCATTATCAACGACTATAGTTGGCCTTGTTATGATTGACGCATAATCATAAAGAAGTGGAATGAGTGAGAATAAGAAAATTGAGATATGAGATTTTATTTTGATTTATTTTTAAAATAGGGTTATATTCAGCATAGGATTTCATTATAAAAGTGAAAAAAAAGCATAGAGCAAAGAGCTATTTTATTCATGGACACAAGCTCAAATAATTAATGAAAAATTATGGGCTTAAATCGAGGTGTCTCGAGCTTAGGGTTTAGGAAAAAAACACTAAAGAAAAGAAAAGAACAGAAAAAATCTTAAAAATTCAAAATATTATTTAAAGAGTCCACATCACAAGAAGCGTTCAAATGAACTCGAATAACAATTAAATGCAAAAGATTTATACTAAAATTAGGAAAAAAAAAATGTTTAACGCAATTATTGACACGATTGCAATATGTTTAGGATTTTTTTCTCAAATAAGCCATTGCTTAGTTCGACCTTGACTAGGATTGACTTGATTAATTGATGAAATTAAGTATAAACTCTAGTTAAGCTCAATCCCCACTGAAGCTCAAACACGAAATTTCAGAGAGTAAATTAAAATGGAATGGACCTTTTTTTCGTTCAAGTATATTTACGATTGAAATACATAAAAAATGTAATCACCGAGTTAGGCTTACTCGCTCAATACAAATGCATAAGAACTCAAGCTTTCTTCTATTAGGCATTCAAACTCGACTAGAGCAAATTTGACTCGGCCTACCAGGAAAATGATCGGAGTTTGAGGCTCCGTTTGTTTTACAAAAAAAAAAAAAAATTTAAAATGATGATTCATACCTCTTAAAATAATTAGTCAATAAAAAAAATTCATTGACAACAATTTATGTTTAAACAATTTCATGAACGACGGTAAAATTTTTCCTTCATTTTGTTTTTCTAAATGATATAGGCAATTTTTTGGGAAAAAAATTCAAAATTCAATCATTTTTCATAAAATAAACGGTGCACAAAAAAATCGTGAGTAGCATGATTGGCTTTCATTAACACATGCATGGCATTTTTATTAACATCTTAAAGAGAAATGATCACGTGACAATCTTTAAGTCGTTGTGAAGTCCACTTCTTCAATAAATTGTGGCTTACAACATTCTTTAGTCTTAGAGTCACCCAAAAACCATTATGTTAGCAAAATCCTATCTAAAAAGGGACATGTTCTTTGTAAGTCCTAGAACTTGTTTTGAAAGTCCAATCGAGTCTAGAAAGTGCAATCAAATCTTAAAATTTATCAAATTGGTGCAATCGAGTCATTTTACTAATTTCGTCCAATTCGATTAACGTAAAATATTGATGTGCCATTCCTTATTACTTTCTCTCTCCTATGTGACGTTGACATGGTGAAAACAAAAAAGATAAGTACAAAATGACGTCACTTTAGGCCCAATTTGATTTTTAATATATATTATTTATTAAAAATCAAATTGCCTTGCTGACCATTTTCCCACCGTTGCTGGGGCGGCGGGTGGTCCTCGTCGCCTAGTACCAACTTTTTCTTCTTTTGATTTGATTTAAGTAAAAACTATATTATGGATCATATTTGAACCAAAATGATTGGTTTTTAGCCTCAAATTAAGCCACGCATTCGACATTCAAGAGAGAAAAAATATTAAAAACTGTCACGTTAGCATTTTTCATTAATCTAAAATCGGCAGAACTAACCAAAGAACTCGATTTCATCGATTTAACGATTTTTTCAAATTTAATTTTTTGCTATAAGTTATAATTTTTTTAATGCATGTATCCTAAAATTGTCTCCTGCGGGTTTCTTAATTTTTTTTATTATTGTTTTGCTTTATTTGGTACTATCTCGTCACGCTTCTTGCAGGATGGTGCTGATGGACATTGTAATCTTTGCATGGTAGAAAAGGAGCGACGACCATGACATGAAGGAGTGAGAATCTTCTGCAGCGCGTCCCACCGCAAACGAGATGATCCCCGGAAAGACCCATAGAATCGAGCCGTCAATCGAAGCTCACAGTCCCACGTGGCGCAATCTCATCGAGACCTCATCAGCCAACCGGATGACCAAGCGATGCCCCAACCGTGGGCCCGGTAGCAGACGGTTGTTCCCGGCAATTCTATTTCTTCATCCTTCCCTCAAGCCCAAGGCATGCACTATTGTTGCTCTTCGCTCTCTCTCTCTGAAGTGTCTCTCCGTCTCCAATCCCAGCTCGCGAAGAATACGCAGAGAAGAATGGAGATGGATTACCGGGTAAAACCTTCTCCCCGAAACCCTAATCTCACACGAATTTCGTCCCATTTGCCCTTTCCCTTTTTTTTTTTGTTGGCATTTTGATCGGTAGTGTCGCAAGAAAGGCAACTTTGTCGTTTACGCTTCGTCAACGGCGTTTGAGCAGCGACGTCGACGAGCGGCTCTTGTCGGTGTCGTCTGACGTGTCGTGCCGCCGCTAGTTCTGGTTGCTGTCGTTTGCCTGGTCCCCTTTTGCTTCCGCTTAGGAGCAGCTGAGGCAAGATTGATGGTATCCTCTTCCGCGTAGCATGACGTGGGAGACGTGTCTTTTCTTTTCAGTGGTTTTAGTGGTGGGGCAGTGTGTTTTGGTTCGAGATGAAAGCCATCGAACAGTGACTGTTCTCTGACGCCTGCCACTTTTATGCCCTTTGCTTTCTGGGACACAGTAGCTGACTAGAAACATTGTCACGAGCAGGATTAAACGATGGGTCGATCTTGCATTAGTATCTGGTTGAGTTCTCGCTGATTCCCGTTTGCAGTTTCGGGTGCTTTCCGTCTTCTTTTTTTGTCTTCTGGGGGTTCGACGTGTGCTTGTTGGAGCTATACTCTGCACACGGATAGTGTGACAATTCGATCGCACAAGCTGCGTGCATCTTTTGACTAGTTTTCATTCTTCAGTTGTACTCGGACGCTCGTGTTTTCTTGCTATTTCCGATTCTCGTGGTATGATTCGATGGACTCTCGTGTTGCCAAAGGTTGTTTTGTAATTGGTATCTGACACACGAGTCTACTTGTAAGATGGTGGGGCTATATGCTCTGTGAATTATTGATTGCGCTTTTGTCTTCTTGAATTTCATGTTTTTGCAAGGAAAATTTCCTTATGATCAAATCTCTTTTATCGCAGGATGATCCTTGTGATATATGTGGTGATTTTGGATATGCTGAGTTGCTGGTAAAGTGCTCAAGTTGTCCATCTCGGCAACATGTGTATGATCTCTCTCCCTAATTCGATCTGTCCAACTCCAACGTTTGCATTTTGCCAGAAACCTGGTTCATTGTCAAGTGACATCTCTGAAAAATTTAACAACTGGAAATCAAGCTGCTGATATGCTTCAATCATATTCTGACTTCCCAGTGAAGACAGATTCTTTCTTTTCAGTTAAGTCAGGAGAATGTGATTCAGACATTTAATCATACGGAAACTTAAGTATTCCTCCTCATGAGCACCAGTGGTCTTTGTCTGAGTTGAACCACAACCTGGACTGATTTCTTGTCCTCTTGTTACTTGTTATGATGTTATCCCGTTTTCTTTCTTAAGGGCGCATAATTGTTGACTATGAACTCTTATCAAATTGACTTGCTTCTTCTTTTCCACACAATCTCCCAATCACATCTAGCTCGAACATTCCTGCCAATGAAAAATGTTATGGTATTCATTTTGTTTGTTCTTATATTTCTCAAGTCCAGTTACTGCGCGTCACAATTTTGTTCTGAAGTCCCTGAAGTTTGGTATTGTGAAATCTGCCAATCTACCGACCGCGCGAATTTGACAATTTCCCATTTGCAAGAAGAATCCAGTGCAATGGTCACATCACTGACCAGTAGAGAAGTTCCAGATAATTTCGGGAGTCAAGCTAATCCGAAAAGGCAAAGAACTGCCAAACCCTGCAAAGTCATGTGTCTTTCAACAGAAGAAGTCATCAAGTTATCATCGCGGCAGAATTCATTGAAGTCCAAGGTTTTTACTTCAAAGTCCCTTGTGAGGGCAAAAAGCAATAGTCATTTAGTATCTTCAGGTGGCCAACATCCATTCAAAAGTCGAAGCTTGATGATAGGTTCATCAATTAATCAGCAGCACGAGATCTCAGCAGCAAAAGCACTGAAAGGTGACGGCCTTATTTTCAAATTACTATGTCAATAATATATGGCATCTCGTTCACCAAATTCAGTGGTGGTTAGAATATTCCCAGTTTGAGGAAATGATATCTTTAGCTTAAATGCTTATGGAGCAGTCTGAAAGGAGAGTGAGGCATCTAAAGTTTTGCTTGGCTTTCACTGAATAAGTAATTGCAATCTGAAATATTTTTGTAAGTGCATCTGTGACTTACATGACAACAATTTTAAATTATTGTTCTCAAGACTGTAGCAGATTGATACAAAGTCGAATGTGCAACCTTTTTCTTAAAAGCTTGAGTTATTAGAGAAGGTACTGGTTATATATGGTAACTTAACATTTCCATTCATGAATAATGCTGCCATCATACTCATTATCGATATCCAGCTGGTGTTAGTCGTCTTGCATATTGTGTGGTTTACATGCATAGCGTCAAGTCACTCGAGCAGATATTAGACACATCTGGTTTTCGATAGTATTAGACCAATCGTAAATGCCAAGCTCCATAATTCATGATGATAAAGCTGGCTGAATCGACATCTTTTGTCGCTGTTGAGTTCAGATACTTCTTTGGCAGCTTCGTCTCTTTTCTGAAAAACTGCTTTTGCACTTGATAGATGGGATGAACTCTATTTCGGGAAAGAAGGATCCTGTTAAGCAGCCAGAGAAGCATGTCGGTGAGGAGCAGTCAATGGATATTAATGGACTCTTATATGAAAAGGATGCATCCATTCGGGCAAAGGAAGAATCTATGATGTTTGTGTCACCCATTTCACGATCCAGATGTTCTCAACCCATTGATGAATCAGGCAAGGAAGCAACAGTGATCTGTCTTTTGTTCAATTTGAAGCCACCTTGTCTGCCTTTTCTCTTAACTATCAATGAAGATGTGGGATTTTGTGACAGAAAGGGACTTATCTGCTTTATCGTGGTTGTATCCTCAACGGCTTGGAAGGACGCTTCTATGTGAAAACTTTAGGGAAGATGATACATCCTCTAATTTATTCTCATGGACTCTGTAAATGCTGCTAATTTATTACTATTGATTCGGATTCTCTAAATTAAGTTGGAAAGTGACATCTTTAATTTACTTTTAGAGAGGTTGCCACATCATATTGGAGAGAGTCGATGGATGAGATCAAAGGAATGGGGTCATTTCCTGATGAAATATTTGACAAAGTTAAAGTAAATTTAAAACATACTCTTAAATGAAAGTTACTCTCTTGGTGACTTGGATGTATAGGACTTATTGGATCTTTTAAAAGATGTAGCATGATTTCAAGGCGCATAGTTAAGGTATTTATTTTCCTGGCCAGATAAGATCTCAATACTTGTCGAGTCCATTTTTTCAACATTAATACTAAATGTTTCTTATCATCAACTTTTATAATCTGTCGGCTTATCTCCTTTCTTTTATACAGAAGTAACTATGTCTAGTTTAGACAATTCTTGTGGTTGCAACTGGATTTTATGACATAACAGGGATGAAAAATTCTAAGGATATGCTTTCTTGAGATATCGTGGTTGTCATAACCTAGATGGTAATGGTAGGAATTATTTAGGTGGACTGTCGAGTTTATTTGTCTCATGCCTTTTTATGGTAAAAAATTGAGAGTCTCTGGTGTTTCTTGTCTTTTGTTCTTTTCACTTGTTAGTTTTATGGTTAAGGCTATGACATTTGTGGTAGATTGAAAGCATAAATTTGATCTTCGATGATACTGGAAAATTGATTTAACAAGCACTTTTCTATATGAAGTAAAGGGATGACTTGTTTTGCTCTTCATATTTTATTTACTTGACCAAGTTTATGTCCTAGATTAGCTTTTCAACCTTAAGACTGGGATTATCTTTTTTTTTCCCTCCGTTTTTGATGTGATGATTGTTTTTCTCCAGAAGTGACCAGCGATTGATGTGTCTTTGATTTATCTCGTGCGATAACTTGTTACCATCCAGCCAGACATTGGTTTTCTGTTTGAACTTTTGGAGGATTTATCTCCTCTCTAGAAATAACAGTTAGTAGATGTCCAGTTGGTGTTTACGTTCATCATGCAGATGCTTTTCTAATTATTGTAATCTTGCTATTTTGACTAGGCAATGCCTAGTAGGGTGTTATGTGGAAATAATTCTTTTCTCCAGGTCCTTGCATTAGATCATTTTGCAGACCATTTTACCAACTTCTGATTCGTGTTGTGTAGGAGGCGACAATGATGCTGTCGCAGAATCTGGTTATTCTTTTGAGGAGACTAGATTCTTGCACTATATTCTACCTAAACTCGAAGTATGCTGGCCTTATCTTCCTGCTCTATCTGCAACATGGAGGTGAGCAATCAATTTTACTTGATTTGTTGAAAATCCATTTATGTTGGATACATAAAATTTGGAGGAACTGTTATTGATGAATTTGATCCTGGGACTTTCAATGTTGTATGGAGAAAGGCACATTTATGAGACTTGTTACAACCTCAAAGTTGGACAATTAGGGATAAATAAGGTGAGATCCAAGAGTCGTGCCTTTTGAAGAGAGGGTTTGTATGGTTGATAAGGATCATCCACATATTTCTCAGTAGAAAGCAGTGTGAGAAAAATGTCCAAACTCAAATGGATATGAAACAATAGCTCAAGTTTATGGAATGGTTGGTTGGATCACTCAATGTGTAAGTGTCGACATTTTTTGCTGTTATCTTTGAATAACAAAGTAGGATCTCTACCTCTTGCACTCTTTCACCAATATGGCAAGCAACTTGGGGGCCTCCAAGCAGGTGGTGCTGATAGTCCTCACCAACAGGGCAAAGTTTGTATTTGTTTTCTGCACGTCATAGCTTTTCTGGTTCTCCTTTTGCCATGGAAACTTTTTGTGCCTTGCAGATATGTTATCTACTGCTACTATTCTCCCCTGCTTACGATGTCACATGAATACTCATATAGGTCTGAGGATATATATTGGGCTGTGCTTGAAACTTATTCTTTAAGCTTAGGAAAGATCATCCTGTGGATGGATAGAGAATTTCTTGGGCGAATGTTTCTAGTGAATATATAGTCTTGGATCCTTGATGAAAGCAAGTGAATTTTTTCTTGGATTATGTATTGAATTAGGTGAACACATCGAACATTTTAAAGTTTGAATTATCTCATGTAATTTAACTTGGGCGTTCTCTGTTCTCCAGCGGAAGGTTGAAATTTCCCCGGTGATGCTATCCCCGATGATAGCAGCTATTCGTTCCGTGCGCATCCTCCATGCAGTGTTCGTAGGAAAGCATATGAGCTTTCACGGCATATGCCTATGGAGATTCGTATGGAGCCGATCCCTCTGACCCCTATTTTGACAAACATATTTCAAAGTGAAGGTCCTGAGATCGACGACATTGGATTGTACTTTTATCCTGCTGATACTGCTGATAGGTTAGTTCAGCCACTTTGTTTATTGGAAAAAACCACTTAATGAATTAGTGCTTGGTATTTCTTTTTGGATGTGAGGCAGTTCATGCCGTAAATATTTATCATAACTTGTAGGTACATCGCGAACTATTCTGCCCTTGTTCAACTCATGGTTAGCCAGGAGTATGCAATGAGAGGCCTTGTCAATGGTGCTGAGTTGCTGCTATTTACATCAAAAGAATTACTTGTGGATTCACATTGTGAGTTCCGGTTTCCTTTCCTTCATTTTAAATCCTCCTGCAAATATGCTGCATGGTATTTTAATTGGGATTTTCCTCTATTTTTCCTTCTTGGGCATTCTTTTTGGATGCTCTACTGTTGACAGTAATGCAAGAAGAGTTTTTACTTTGGCATACTAGAGAATGAATAATTTTAAGACAAATCCTTTTGTACGAAGCTGTAGTTATGAAATATCAATGCTTGACATTGATGGAAATGGAAACACATGCTTTAGTTCCTGAGACATCCAACTAGATTAGTGTGAAGTTGGAGTTCAGAGGATGTGTACCTTTCTATTAGTAGGTACATGCACCTCACCATACTTTACCTCAATAATCTTGACAAGGCTCTGAGATCAGTGAAGCTGCTCCAGTTTAGGTTACTTGTCGGTTTTGGCGGCTCTTTCCTGTGATTTCATTGTGCATGTTTCACCTAGTGTGGTTTTACTTTTTCCCCACCCAGTCCACAGAAAGAAACAAAAACTCTTACATGTCTGCTCCTGCAACATGGCTAGATGCACATGTCTTAAACGTAGGCAATAATTTGTTAGTATGAATGGTGCTGTTGATATAGTATGCCGTAGAGCTCTTCCATTCTCCTGTAGCCATTCACAAATGCTATTGTAGTACGTTATTGACATGAATTTCAAGGAGTCTGCCTGATCTACAAGTTCCACCATGGATGAGAGCTGAAGTTCTGTCTAATCGACTAGTTATGTCATTCGTTTTAGGATATTGTAATTACACAACTTCCTGATTGCCAAATGGCCACTGCATGATGAATAACATGACAAAACGTGTTAGCAGATTTTGAGATCCTATTTGGAAGCTAGTTAGGTATTCCGCCACATGCATGCTTGCTACAGACCCTACACAGCGGCAACTTCGTGTTCTTTGTCACAGATCATCCTTTGTTTTGATAGGCTTCAATGCGGTCACTCACAGTATGTGATGCTTCGAATTTTCTCTGATGCGACTTCATGTTTTCTGCTTTTTGTAGTGTTTATTGTGGGGTTGCAAAGTGAATACTTCCTGTGGGGAATCTTCCGCAGTGCTGAGAGTACTCTTGATTGTAAAAGTTTGCATGAGGAGCTCGATGTCCATCCATCTCTTCCGCTTGTGGACCACTCAAATAATGGTCATCCCAATAGTGACAAGAGCAGTGCAATTGGCGGTATCACTGGAATTGATGACCTCTCGAGGAATTCTTCCAATGGGGCCAGTATAAGCTGTGAGGAAGGAACCATAGATGAGATTGCTTTGCCTGGGACAGACTTTGCAGAGAGATTTCAGGTGAAAGTACTTTGCTGAAACAAACTTCATTTAGTGATTGCTCTCAGAATCATAATGCTTAACTACATGGGATACTCTTCTGGTAGGAAGATGCCCAAGATGTGGTCGTGGCTCCTGTGGCAGCTAGTTATACCTGTTCACGACTCGTTGAAACCACATGCTGCCCCGCATTTAACGTCAAAAGAGAAGATACATGTTCTCAACAGGTTGGTTTTTCCAGTGGAGTGCAAGCCCCAAAACAATCAAATCAGCAAGTGAAAGTTGAAGCCCGAGAGATCACATTAGATAAGCCTGACGTTGTCGAAAGGAGTCTGAAACTACCGCCTAAGATAGAGAAACCCGATATAAAGGTCGGTGCGCCGGAACTCGGCTGTTCGCTTGGGGATAGGGTCAAGCTGAACACCAGTGGAATCTCCAGGGGAAACGCAAGTTCTGCTGGAGCTGGTGGAACAGTGCACACCTCATCTGGGACATGGGTTTTGGGTTATAGCCTTGATCTGGGCAAGTGGAGTAGTTTGGCAGCGGACTTGTGGGCTCTCTTTCAAGGTTTGAAGTTAGTTTGGGACAGAGGCTACAGGCAGGTTCTGGTGGTTTCGGACTCTTCCGCGGCATTGA
Source organism: Rhodamnia rubescens (assembly GCA_021437795.1). NCBI lineage: Eukaryota > Viridiplantae > Streptophyta > Magnoliopsida > Myrtales > Myrtaceae > Rhodamnia > Rhodamnia rubescens. Next base: position 3,482,176 of record JAILYA010000002.1, on the reverse strand, counting down.
AGTGTTTGAAGACGGCGCCGCGGGCAAGCGATCCTAACATTGATCTTATCCAAGGTTGCAGAGACCTCGTGTCACGCAATTGGGATTGCACTTTGGATCACATAAGCCGAGAAAAGAACGCCGCTGCCGCTTGGTTGGCGGATCACCGTTCAGAAGAAGTTCTAACTGTATTAGATGACCCACCACAGGAATTAGCTTATATTTTGAAGAACCTGGACAATGGGATCCCCCCGCCAAGTTGATTGTTCGGCCCTGGGTTGCTTCGGCTGAAGAGCACACACGGAAGCTATTAACAAACACGTCCCTCCCTTCTCTAGGCTTACGAAATTACCAAGCACTCTCTCAGCTTTTTGTATAGCCGTAGGTATTGCATAGCTGATTTCAGTTGTAGATATACTGATCATCACCTCATTCAGTTGAGGCTTAGGAGCATGAATTTTGTCGTCCAAAACCAATTCTACTTCGTTCATGAATTTTGTCGTCCAAGATCAATTCCAAGTGATATATGAAGATGAAAGCAAAATGCAAATGTTGACTTGGGCAATCGCGGCTTTTATTGTCGTGTTCAATGGGTTGAGTCGATTGGATAGGTTCGTACATGAAGCAAGCACCATTATCGTGCTTCATGCTTTCCTCTCCCCGCTTGAAACTCTTCTCCAGAGCTCGTCTCACGCTGGAATTGGACTTCACCAGTCGCCGCCTTTTCTCTTCTCTCTCTCATGAACGAACTCAACCCTGCACGCATTCATCCTCCTCCACCCGCAATGACATCCTCGATTTCTTCGATCATCTCCTTCGACAATGCTACTCGGCTGAACAACCAGGACGCGTCCACGCAGGCATCATCGTTGCTGGCGCTGCTGATTCGGCATTCTTGGCGGCTCGGCTGGTGTCGATCTACACTCGGTTTGGGCTTCTTGACGATGCCCGCAAAGTGTTTGATAAAGCGCTCGTGGAGTGTAAGTCTAATTTGCTTTTGTGGAACTCGATCTTCAGAGCTTATACCTCTAATGGGTGTCATGAAGAAGCTTTGGAGCTATATGTTGAGATGAGAAAACTCGGAGTTTTGGGTGATGGGTTCACTTTCCCTTTGGTGACGAGAGGTTGTGCCGAAATGGGAAGCTCAATCTGGAGCAGGAATGTTCATTGTCACATTTTGCAAATGGGCTTGCATAATAATTTGCACGTTGTGAACGGATTGATGGGTATGTACGCAAAGCATGGCCAAATGGGCATTGCGCTTCAGCTGTTTGATAGAATGGGTGCTAGGAGCTGTATTTCATGGAACACGATGATCTCGGGCTTTGCGTTGAAATTCAACTGTGATGGGGCTCTTGAGATGTTTCGGCGCATGGAGTCTGAAGGGGTGGAGCCAAATGTAGTTACATGGACAACGTTGTTGTCGAGTCATGCTAGAAGTGGCCGCCATGTTGAAACTGTGGAGTTATTTGGTTCGATGAGAATGAGAGGAATTGGTCCTGGTGCTGAAGTACTGGCTGTGGTTTTATCTGTTTGTTCTAATATGGTTGCACTCCACATGGTGAAAGCAATTCACGGACTTGTTATAAAGGTTGGTTTTGAAGCTTATTTGATTGTGAACAATTCATTAGTACGTGCATACGGGAAGCAAAGACAATTAAAAGATGCTAGTCAATTGTTCTTTGTAATGGAATCCAAGAACATAGTCAGTTGGAATGCTCTAATTACATCGTATGCAGAGTCTGGTTTATGCGACGAGGCTTTTGAAATATTCTCCCAGCTCAAGAAATCCGATGGTTGTTCATTGGCAAGGCCCAATGTAATAAGTTGGAGCGCCATCATCGATGCATTTGCTTCTGCAAGGAGAGGGAGAGAGTCTTTGGAACTCTATAGACAAATGCAGCTTGCTAAAATCGCGGGCAATGCCATAACAGTCTCTAGTGTCTTATCAGTTTGTGCAGAGTTGTCGGCACTCAACCTGGGTCGGGAAGTCCACGGTCATGTGGTTCGGGCTTTGATGAATCATAACCTCTTGGTGGCAAACAGCTTGATCACAATGTATATGAGATGTGGATGCCTCAATGAGGGGAGCCTGGTGTTCAAGAAACTTGTAGTGAAGGACTTAATCTCGTGGAACTCGATGATTGCAGGGTGTGGAATGCACGGTTTAGGAAAAGATGCATTGAGATATTTTGATGGCATGGTTGAAGCTGGAATGGAGCCAGATAAGGTCACTTTTGTTGCTGTTCTTTCTGCTTGTAGTCATGCAGGGCTTGTTGTTGAGGGTCGTAAACTTTATGATCGAATGACTAAAGAGTTTGGAATTGAGCCACAGATGGAACACTATGCATGTCTAGTTGATCTGTTGAGCCGATCTGGTTCCTTGCAGGAAGCTACAGAGATAGTAAAAGCCATGCCATTAATGCCTAATGCTTGTGTTTGGGGAGCTCTTCTTAATGCTTGTAGGACGTATACAGACACAGATTCTGCAGAGGCAACAGCCTCACACTTATTCAGTCAGAATTTGGAAACTACGGGAAGCTATATGCTTCTCTCCAATATTTATGCTGCAAATGGCCAGTGGGATGATTCTGCAAGACTGCGGATTTCTGCCAAGGAGAAGGGTTTGAAGAAAGTCCCAGGCCAGAGTTGGATTGAGTTGAGTAATAAGTTCTATATGTTTTCGTCTGGGAGGGCCTTGCAGTTGGGTATGGAGAATGTTTATAGCGTTCTTGAAGAATTGACACTTCAGATGGAAACTGAAGACATTATACCTGCAATATTACTAAAGACAAGTAGCTGAGAAGAATCAATTAGTCTCTGTTCATGGGATTGCTAATTTCTTCACCCATATGGCCAATAGATTATTGTTAATTCTCTGGAGTCACTGGAAGATGATAAAGTAGGTACTCATTGTTTAGATGCTTCTCATGACTTGCAGGATTAGTTTGTGGACAGGTTTTTTGTCACTAGTGAAGTCACTGTCATGGACCCTTCAAATCTAATTGAAAGTTTCAGCCATATTTCTGGGTACTTTTCCTTTTTTTTTTCTCCGAGGCTCTTTAATATACTTATGTTTATTGCAATAGGTTCTATATTTGTAATCACCTGCAACGCTGACGAAAGGATTGTTGAGGTTATGTCTTGTGATCAGCTGATGTGGTCAGATCACCATCTTGCACGAAAACATGGTTTCTTGAAGAATTGACACTTTTCAGTCAATTGAAGTTGGCCCAGAATCCAGAAAGTGGGAGGGTAATGTGGTTATCTGTCTGCAACTAGTCTAATTGCCATGTTCGCTTTTCAGTGAATAAGTTGTGGGAACTCTAGTTGTGGTTAGTTGTAAATTGTGTCAGAGAAGGAATCTAATAGAAAAGGAAAAGGGAGACAATTGAAAAAAGAGACGTTCTAATTCTAGGATCCAGGGTAAGTGGAAATTTGGAGGAAAGTCCTCACAGAGAAAAAGAATTTGCAGTGTAATGAACACAGCGGATGCATGTGAATAGACACAAGCAGTTATTCGAGTTTTTAGCGATATTGTCGACGATTTGACCAATGTTTATACTTAGCAGGCACATAGAAGTTGGCTTATACCTAAAGGAGGAAAATTGTTTATTGAGCAGCTCAGAAGTTCAACAAGTAACTGGCTTGACTCATACTATCGTGCAGGGAGAGAAACTTTTGTCAGTTGTTTCACGTCACGAGATGGTCGTTAGAGTCGGTTTTGTCTCTGACAAGTCTCCAGGTGTTGCACATAAAAACCAGGGTTGAGGCACCGGTGCTTATTGCTAGTGGGTTGGCACCTGATGTCTCATAGCATGCCACTTTTGCATTTGCATAACTTCGTCTTTGGCTTCCACTGCATCTTAAGAAAGCAATATATGATTCAACTCAGTAGAGAGCAAAGCATGAGTTTCCATTTCGCTCTTTTTCATGGAGAATTCCATTGGTCACCCAAGAGTTGTTAGAAAGGATGTCTCCACCTCTTTCTCGCAATATATCTATACCCCAGCCCTGTTCCATGTAATATCTTGCCAATTATCTTCAGAATCTCATCACATAACTGATGGGAACATTGGGGCAATTATATGATTTTGCAGGTATTGAGGATCTATGGGTTGTGAAACGACTCGTGTTGGGAAAGAGAATGACTGAAACCCGCATTAAGCTAGCTAGTAGCAAGAGACGGAAGAAAATATCCCGTTATTGTACATTGCTGTCATCGTGTTCTGTTTTCCCTTTGCTTCTGCGTCAGAAAGATTATTGCTTTTTCTAACCTGCATAGAACTATGATTATCACATTCATGAATGTGAAATGTGTGCTGAAATTTGAATTGTTATTGGGTGGAATTCCATGCTGCCCCTTCGCATATTGCCTGGGGTGACTTGTTACATCTACAATCTTGCATTGCATTGCAATGCTGGAGGACTTTATGAAAGAAAACATGCTTGTAGAGCTCACTAAGTTCAGGCCTGACCTGGGAAGGCTTTAAAGATGGAAATATCTTCGCGGAGGGCGAGGCTATGCCTCGGGCTCTCAGCTCAACTCTGTTGTGAGGCCCAGCATTTTAATCAAGCCAAGCCTGAGGTGGAGCAACACTTTCTCTATAGTCCATCCAGTTTAAGAACAATATTCAAATAGCTCTAGAGTTTAGAATAGAAATTTCCGAGCTTAGGCAGGGTTTGATCAGGCAGATGGAGGAACCCAGTTCTGCTGGCCCTTTGATCGGTAGTCTCTCATGTGGGGTGGCTGGTAGGCAGAGCCAATTTTGGTTCTTCCCAAATGGTGGGCACTGGGCGTGGAACCTTTTCCGTTTCTCCTTTTGCCATGGAAGCTTTTTGTGCCTTACAGATATATTATCTACTGCTACTAGTCTCCCGCTGCTTACCATGTCGCCTGAGTACTTATGAAGCTATGAGGAAATATTTTTGGGCTGTACTTGGAACTTATTCTTTGAGCATGTTGTGGCATGTGATTGACATGAATCCTGAGAAGTGCTGCCTGATTGATGAGTTCATTCATGGATGAGGGCTCGAGTTAATGCCTAATAAACGAGTTACATATAAAAGATAAACGTGCCAGCAAATTTTGAGATCCTATCTTTAAGCTAGTTGGTAATATGCATGCATGCTTGCTTGCACACAAACCCTACAATATGGCACGTCTCGTATTCTTTGTCGAAGATCAACCTCTGTTTTGATAGACTTGAATGCGGTTGCTCAGAGTCTGTGACGCTTTGAATTTTCTTTGCTGCGACTTGATTGTCAAAAGTTTGCATGAGGAGCTCCATGTCTCTGTTGCAGACCACTCAAATAATGGTCGTCTCAACATTGACTTGAGCAGCGCGATCTCCAGGGGAAACACAGGTTCCGCTGGAGCCGGTGGAACGGGGGCATTCCTCTTCAGGGAAATAAGTTTTCTGTAGCCTTAAAGTGGAGTAGTTTGGCTGCAAACTTGTTGGCTAATCGTCTAGGTTCGAAGTTGGTTTGAGACAGAGGCCACAGACAGGTTCTTGTTGTGTCGGACTCTTACACAGCATTGAATGGTTCGAAGAGGCTCCCCAGCCGAGCGATCCTAATGGCCATCTTATCGCAGGTTGCAGAGACCTCATGTTACGTGATTGAGATTGCACTGAGTCACATAAGCTGAGAGAAGAGCGCTGTCGCCACTTGGTTGGCGCACCATTCAGAAGTTAATCCTTCGGAGCTAACTGAATTAGACGAACCACCTCAGGAATTAGCTCATGGTTTGATAAACCAGGTGAACACAACTTGATTATTTGGAGCCAGGTTGCTTTTGGTCGAAGAACACGAGGAAATAAGCAACCAACATCTTCCTGACTTCTCATAGGCTTGGAAATTCAGCAAACATGTCTCAGCTGTTACGCTAATAATATACCATTTGTAAAGAGAACGATCCTCACCTCATTCAGCGAAGGCTCAGAAATTGTGCGGCAGTGACAGTTATGAAAAGTAGTTGTCCCAAAACCAATTCTACATCGTTCAGGGGCTGTGAGTTCCAAAGCTCCCTTGTCAATCCTCCGGTCGAGACACTTAGCATCGGCCACCCTGGATTGAACGCTCTCCACCGCATGGAGGTGGTGAGAACCCAGCAACGAAGCGGCAAACTTTATTTATGAGAACTCAAAGTTAGATCAGTGTCAACCGTAAGCGCGATGTGTATAGCTTTTATTTCACCTCAGAAAAAGGATCGTGGTATCATCAAAGTCACAGTCAGGCAATGACACTGACCATAATGTTTTCGCACCCCAGCAAAATGAAATTGAATATGCTTTGCTCCTTTGGAGCACTTCATATATTAGGACGGGGACTTCAAATAGCAAGCCCCGCATGCGCATGAAATGACGTCTAAGCCTAGAATCGGCAAAAAAATTAGGATCCTGTGCCTTCTTAAAGTATTTTCTGCCCTTTTAAATTAAACCTATGTGAAGAAACAACAAAATGGGTACAAATGCAGGCCAGAAAAGGCATTGTCACTAGCTTCGGGAATGGTTCAATGAAGCAAAACTGAATCGAGTATTTCATCTTCGGAATTTCAGCAAAGCGTGGCCCGTCTCTCCCAAATGCTTGTGCAGTTTGTTCCTGGTTATTGCAACACAACCGAAAAGAAAAATCAATAAAAGGAAGAATAGCAAGGACTAGGAACCGTGCTGATCAAATGACTATACAAGTTTATTTACCTGGACTCAAATTCCTGCCCACAGGTCTCACAAAAATGGTCAGAATTCTTCGCTGATACCTGCATCAACATGTATATCCAACATTATGGAAAATTCGAGCAAGCTCTAAAGCAAGATTATGGACATCTAACTCCTGGAGTAATGCAAGGATATAGAGAAAGGAAAGCCAAGACTGAGGGCAAAGGCACTGGCACACCAGAAACCCTCTTTTTCTGGTCTATTACCCGCAAAATTACCAAAGGTTTCTAGACCGATAAATTTGCAAAACTCCTCTACCTAGGACAAGATATGCTGATATGAAATGATGCCTATCAATGGAAGGGTATCCAGCAAAATGACAACAAGTGAACTTACCTTGGCTTTCCTCCCTTTAGGTGCATTACTTGATTTAGTGATCAGATCTTTCTTTCCCATCCTCTTTCTGTCAGAAGGCTGGTTTAGAGATTGAGTTTTCGCCACTCCATTGCCTCCCGTAGCTTCGCTTTCATCTTTTTTGTGAGGAAACTCGCAATCCAAGCCATCCACAACTGTACCATCATCTCCGTTTGTTCTATCATTCTGATCATTAGCTTTGCTATTAGTATTTGTTCTATCACTCTGATCATTAGCTTTGCTATTAGTATCTGCATCTTCTCCATTGTCCTTTCTGAACCTCTCTTTCTTAACCCCACGATTCCTTCTGGTGCTTTTCCTGTTATCATACTCCATGTATTCTTCTTCACCATTTTGGGCATCGACTTTGGAAGACGCTCTAAGCTCCTCCTGCATTGCAGCCATTTTCCTTCTATTCCTGCGCCCGGACAACATTGCCTCAAGAAGACTCATTTCATCGATTTCATCATTGTCGTCATCACCGTGAGAAGGTCCTTCCATCTCCTCAGTCCCTTCTTCCTTGTTGCTTTCATCAACATCGAAGAACCTCTCTTCCTCACTCATCTCACCCGCATCCTGAATCTGATCTTTCTGTTCCTCCTTAATTTTCAAATCATCCCTCATCCTCTCTCCTATCTCCACCACCCCATCATCCTCAACTCCTATCGCCTCAGCATCCTCGTTCTCCTCCCTCCTCATCACCATCCTCCTCAACAAATGACTCCTTTAATGCAGCGACCTTCTCCTTGTGCTTTTTTGACTTCTCGTGATTCTCCCACTGCTTCTCGCTCTTAAACTTCTTCCCACACGTGACGCAATAAAGCTCTCTCTCCCTCACTCTTCTCTCCAGCTTCCTCTTCCTCTTCCCCTAAAGACCCTCCTTCTTTGCCTGCTTCCTCCTCAACCCTCGCCCACTCTGGCTCCTCATACGCCTTTGCCCTCTCCATCCTCTCCTTCTCCAACCGCTTCTTCCTCTCCCTCTCCTCCTCCCTCCTCTTCTCATTCTCCATATTCCTCTTCATCATCATATCAACCACTCTCTTATCCCTCTTCTTCACAAACTCCGCCAACCCCCTCACTGTCTCATTAAATTCCCTCTTCGCTTTCTTCCTGAGCTTCTTGTTCTCCTCCTCCATCACTCTCCTCGACTTCCTGTTCACGCCTGCCGCAGCATCATACATGTCCACCCACATGAAATCCATCACCGTGCAAAAACCCAGCCAGTAATTATAAAACGCCGTCACCTGCGTGTACGGACTATCCAGATTGCCCATTAGCGGCGCTTCCCTCACCGAATCGAGCCCCAACCCCATCTTCCTCGCGTAACTGATTTCATTCGCGTAAATCTTGTCAAACACATCCGCATACACCTTATAGAATCCCTTCCCCAAATCGGAATATCCAGAGAACACGGTATTAGAGAAATACGAGAACAGATTCGGGACAGGCGAATTCGACGCCGAGCTACTGCGATCGGAGAACAAGATTTGCGAGCGGTGGGAATCGTACCAGGCGCGCTCCTTGGGATCGGAGAGGACCTCGTACGCGTGAGCGAGCTCTTGGAACTGAGCGGTGGCTTCCTCCTGGGACAAGCCGGACTGGACGAGCTTGTCCGGATGGCGTTGGAGGGCGAGCTTCCTGTAGGCGGCGCGGATTTCATCGGCAGTGCAGTCGCGCGATAGGCCGAGGACCTCGTAGTGGCACCGCTTGTCCGATGCCATCGCCGCCGCCGCCGCCGCTTGTCAGGAATTCGACAGAGAAATTCTCCGAGGACAGTACTTCAACGAAGAAAACGGATGTAGTGGAGAAATCAACACGATGATCTTGTCGATTTCTTCGACTAGGGTTTATGCAGATTCCGCAAGCGCCGTAGAGGATTCAACGGGAGGAAGAACTTGCAATTTTGAAGATTCAAATTGCAGGAGGAAATTCACACTAACAGCCCTTATATTTGGAGCCAATTTACAATATCGTCCTTTGATCTTTATATTCTTCCAATATGACCCTTGAGTTATTCTATGTTCAATATAGTCCTTTAATTTCAATTTGTTCAATTTATAAAACCTCTCAATTTCTCATAATAAAGTCAAATTTTTCTTTTTTATTATTCACAAGTTTCGCGATTAGACTATTTTCTCAAATTTTACAATATATTTTTGGGTTAATATCATAAAACTTTTCGAATCAAGTCAAAAAAAATATATATTCATATTTGGTGTACTCGCTTCCCCCAAATTATCATGAGTATAATGATTTTTGATAAATATAACACAATTATACTAAGTTGAGATTTTTTGTGACATGAAAATTAGTTTTGGATAAATGTAGCACATGTGTGCTGATTTAGGATTTTTTTGTGACCCAGAAATGAGTTTAAGGGAAATGTAGACGAGTGTACGAGTTTGAAATTTTTGCCACAAAGACATGTATTTATTATTTAATTTTGATCATTTTCCTAAGACGATAAAAATTATAAATTTTTTATTACCTTTGTACCTTTGGGGTTTTTCTAAATACTACAAGAGTTCCATTCAAGTAAGTTTTTAGCTAATGATCAGTACAATAGTAAGGTAGAAACTCATTTAGAGTTGTCTTGGAGTGATATTTTCTAATTATTTTTTTTCTCTAAATATTTTCGTATATCTGAAAAATGATATTAATTTGACTATATGTACTCTTACTCATTTTAATCTAAACCGTGTTCCTTATCTTTTACATGGATAACTTTTTCCATAATGAAAATCTTGTTTCAGATTTTTTTAGATTGATAAAGTTTGCAATCTTTTGTGCTTCTTGTTTTCTAAAAAATAAGTAACAAGATTTATATCAAAATAAGTACCAATATGCATAGACAAATTAATATCGTTTTTAGATATCCTTATGAAAACACTAGGCTTAAAAATAGCAAGTATCAACTCCACACACATTCCAAATGATCCACTTTTACTATTATATATAATAAGCTAAAATATAATTAAATGGAAAAGAACAAAAAGGTAAAAAAATTTAATAGAAAGATAGACATATTTTGTTGGTTGAGGAAATGGATTGCAATGAAATGATGTTCTGAAATATGGGCAATCTTACAATTGTCAAATTTATGTATAGTACCAAATTACTTAATTAAATTTGTTGGAAAGTCGAGGAATTATATTGAACAAAAAGTGTAAGATTTACATTAAATATTTAGCAATAATCCAAGGATCAAATTGAACGAATTGAAGTCTAAGGATGGCATTACATATTATGCCTAAAGTTTATGGACCATTGGCATCATTTGCCTAATCACAAAACTACCATGTTCGTTTTGTCCAAGATTAAACATGCACATCTCGGTCCTTCTTTTTTCTCTTTTTTTTTTTTTGAGTGACACAAATAGCTCATAACCATTGGCACATTGTGCAACATTATTTTCAGACTTTAAGTTATTCAACGCGATCCTTCAATTATTTCTCAATGTTCAATCCAATCCTTAAACCGGTCAATTTGTTCAATCCAATCCCTTAGTTTACCGTAAATAATTAAAACAATTCATGATTACAATATTAATATTGTAAAAATTCGTGATTACGATATTATCCAAATTTTATAACATCTTTTCATTTCAATCCATTTCCTCGACCAACAAAATATGTCTACCTTTTTATTACTTTTTTTATTTACCTTGTCGTCTTTATAAGTATCACAATAGATCCATTTAGGTATATTTTAGCTTATGACCTCCATTATAGCAAAAAAAATAATCCCAATTAGAATTGTATCGGGTTAATATTGGTACTATTTTGAGTTCCTAATTTACAGATTAAGCTAAATATACTCAAGAAAATGCGAAGTATAAAAACTTGAAAATTTTACTTATCTAATAGATTATAAACAAAATTGATCAATGCAAGTACAGGAAATCTATATTTACATTAAAATTGTCATAAAATTTCTTATGAGAACACTTATTTCTATGACTCTAAACGAGGTTACATTTTTATCAATATAGATATCGTAAGTTAAGATGTACTTAAATAGAACTATAGTAAGATTTATAAAGACCAAAAAAGCTAAAAATGTCATAAAAAGACAGCATATATTTTTTGTTTATTTAGGGAATGGGTTGAAATTAAGGTATAATTTAAAATACAGCAACAATGCAATTATGAAAATGTTCGAATAATACTGAAGAACTAATTTGACTTTGATATGAAAGGTTGAGAGACTAGATTGAACGAATTGAAAATTTGAAGATTAGATTGAATATTTAATAATAATTAAGGGACTAAATTGCAAAATTTAGGAGCCATTAATATGATTCTACGCCCCCCCCCGGGTCTTCAATTCATACATTTTTTTTGGTCAGTGTCTTCTTTTCAAATGGTATTCTTGCGCTTGATGGAGTAGTTCCAGCCCAAAGCAAGCCATCCACAATGGAACCGGCGGATTGCGAGAATAAACTTCGAACCTCGAATAATTTTCTTTCAGAGGACAAGCTTTTACAATTGAACCTTCCACTAAAGAGAATTCTAATGGTTTCATGACACCTCTGTGAGTAATTGGCATGGGCAAGCCCTTCAGTCGAAAAAATTTCTCCCTCGCTGTTCTTTGCCTCTTTGAGGTCTACACTCAAAAACTCGATCTTTCACCAAAGGCAAAAGAGCGAGGATGTCGGTCTTTCAGTTTTTCCAGCTCTATTTCCACAGTAAGGTTCAACTTCATGGATCTTAAAAAATGGTAGAACATGGTAAAAGACAATGCCCCATCTTCTCCATATAATCGGTATGGAAGATTCGTGGTCGCTAAGCCACTTCTGTCAAAGACCCAGTTTTGTCTATCGACAGAGCGGGAACTCCTTGCGCATTATTGCTATCCAGTTCTTCATTAAAATGGTCTCTCAGAAATTCAACAGCCATAAATGTGAGTGCGGAGGCTGGAATGTACCATGTAATCCTTGGCATGCTACCACGGAACATTCCCTTTGCACCCTCTACCCGCCATATGCTACGAATTGCATCGAACCAGCCATTGTACCTAAGACAAGAAGCCATTAGAACTCTCTCCATCGTGATTCTCAGTTCACTTGATTTAAGGAGAACCATGGAGGATGAATTATCCCTCCGGAACATATTTATGACCTAGCATACAGGATGACTACGACGAAGCTCTTAACTATGCAATGGAATTACTGGAACGACCCTTTTTGTCACGATGAAACATTTGCAAGTTCTATTTTCTGGCAATATGCCTCATATCATACTTCCTAATACATTGCATGAAATCGCCACCCCTCTTATAACCAGAGGGCTCAACACTGAACAATATTAACTAGTAGACACTTCAGACATGGAAACTCCAAAGAATTAACACAGCTAGCTATGTGGCACATATCAGAAGACTTGTAGAACGGATGATCTGTGCACTCAAGCAAACTAATTCAGAGGCCCCAATAATAGTGCTAGCTAGTGTGTAAGAGAGGCAGAACAGACAGGACTGAGGCAGAGGCAGAGTCTTGAAAGCTTTGAGAGAGTGATGAAACATCTACAATATGGTCTTTGCATCAATACAAAAGCTATGAGTCTCTAAACATAATAGCAACAGATTACCGTGTCGCTGATCCTTGCACTTGCAACCTTGTCTTGATGACATCCAAAGGAGTAGTAAGATAAGCACTAAAACCTGAATGTATTAAAGAGCGTTAGATTGATCTTATGGTGCACAAAGATTTCAGTAATAATAAAAATTTAACAAAACACTACAATGCATGAGCATGGACATACCACCAGCTAATCCACCTAACATAAGTCCTTCCACTGAACTGCTAAGATGGAAATTTGATTCTGATACCCACATCTGCTTGCTGTACTCTGTCAAGTCTTTAAGTGCCTCATAAAACATGACCTGCAAAGATGTAAACTAGTAACTGGGTGACACATAAAAAAAAATCAGCATGCTTAATTATCTTCGAGCGCAGTAGTGGGAGCACGAAAGCAAATATGAAGGGAAGATAACATGGATAAAAGTGGATTGGGCAATTGAAAAGAGAATCCATTTATATTATTAACTTACCATAAGACCGGCAAATGGAACATCCCTAGCAAGTGTGGACCAGTATCTGCAAAAGCATAGAAAAGCCAGTGATTCTCGGTATTGCAATGGCTAGAAACACCAAGTACAGAAAAAAATCTGATACTTTTGAACTTTTAATTTACATCCAATTCTCGGCATTGAAGTGTTTTTACCAAAAGAAAAGAGGGTGAGTCCCTCCCTCTCCCTCTCTCCTTTAATTGTCCACGCATGCAGTGTGCATTTCATGCGTAATGATGATTATTTATACAAACGAAATCTAATAAACGTATACCGTCCATAAGAACCTAGAAAGTTTGACTGTAACAGTTACCCCGCATAAAGTCCCCTAAATCCCTGCTCCTTCCATATTAAGGAGCCAGCCTGAAACATTCCATTATAATAGCCATACGTAGGGGCATTAGATTTCAAGGTAACTCTGTCTTTCTGGACCACTGATCTCCATGAAGATTTGGTGCCTTGGACCTGCATACGCTGCTTCATGACTTCACATGGAACGTACACAAAAGAACCCAGTGTATCTCCTGAAATGCAAAGAGTTTGATTGGATTTTTGAGCCCTCAAAGGTATGACAGTCATTGATCAAACCAATTGAAATCCAGAGGGTTTCACCTAATTTTACATGCATCACGCATTGGTTGCATAAATTGCTAATCACACATACAAGACATTTACATCCAAATGGGAGAAATCAAATGAGAGATGCACATTGCTTGGTTAACCAGAGTTTATAGGAGTGCAGCATAGTATACCAAGTGCTCCAGCAATAAAATGAGACCAGTGCCCCCCAAGATCAGGATTTGATACTTCAATCCACTTCTTGGTGGATTCTATGAAACCAAAATACGTTGCTCCAGTCGCAAGAGATCCAGTTACTCCAGGCGATATACCTCTATAAAACCCTACAGTGAATATAAAGTACATTCCATGAGCAACGCATCAAGTATACACGATCAAAGGTACTAAAAAACACGACAAGAAAGTTGTACCCCTGAATCTATCTGCAGACCACACTGAACGGACCATCTGGAGTACACTCTTTTGATTCTGATAAAAATTGCATCCACATGCATCCATGTAGTACAAATCATTGATTGGCAAGCAAAGCAGGGAGAACCAAGTGAGACACTCGACAACAACTCAGGGACACTTCGTTTTCAACCATGTTACACTGGTTTTAGGCGACGCTGCAGCATTAAGTAATACATGCTACAAATGCAACACAATAGTTTGTGCTTGTACCTGACTCCCACCGAGAATTGCCTGACTTTGAATCCGTGTCTTGACCGTATCAACCGGATGCATCATTCCTTCGCCAAAAGCCCCAGCAACAGCACCCCACAAGAACTCCCTCCAAACTGTGCCCCAAAAATGAAAATCAAACTTCTTCATAAGTTCAAGGAAGAAGCATGCGGAGAACTAACAGATGCCTCACTAACTCATCCCCAACAGAGACCACGGAAACTGATGTATCAATTATCCAGATGTGGGGCCTGCTGAATTAATCTACCTATGAACTAATCAATTTTCATGCTTCCAACAGCAGATTAACTACAATCCACGTGGATGAACTTGGTCACGACAATACCTGATTAAGACAGAGTCGGAAATCAACATGAAGAGAACCTTCCGGCTCATATGCTACTTCACGAAGTAACCAAACCTATACCCGTCTCACTCTACTCGTTTTTTGGGAGGAAAAGTAATAATAAATAATTTCAGCTCAGCTTGTGCTGATCAACGACTCCACACAGAACATTCCCATCAACTCGAAAGCTGCCGCGAGAATTTCACCGACAGTACGCACCTTCCCAGCAGAGTACGATGTAACGAAATCGAAGCCTCAGTTCATCTAGATCAAACTACGAGGTACGAAACATCTTGTAGTAATGATTTCTTGTTTCCAGAAAGCAAAAGCACGCAGGGAGTTGACGATCGAAAATGGCTCACCGAAGAAATGGTGGTGATCAGCAGTGGCCGAACGCTGAGCTGCATGTTGCCTCCCGTTCGGACTTGAGGTACGATCCGCCATTGAAGTCGCGGTAGCACTCTGCAACTTTAGGGTTCTTGTGGGTTTAAGCGTTTTTCCGCCACTTTCTAAGCTTCAACGCTGCGGCGTGAGATGAGGCCGTTTCCCAGCTTCAGCGAAAACGACGTGCCGTTGCTGTCCCCAGACCCGGGATGGGAAGCGCGGGGAGCGCACTGCCGTTTTGGCGTCTTTGGATCGAAACCGACGGCTAATGAGGCTGGGCCGGAAATTTGCTAAGACATTGGTTAAAGCCTCCCCTCGAAAGCCCATTTCTAAGCCCAATTAGATTTGCAGATCTTTTATGCATTAGTGTTGGTATGATCGCACTCTGAGATACCAACAGTCAATTCGAGTCTTCCGCACGATGTAAATAAACTTATGCAACTTTTAAATTGAAGTGGTCACGAATATGGATGTTTGGCTTATGTAGATAGACTCGTGAATTGGCAAATACCTCATTAATCTTGCAAATTATGTGAGGCACGACTCGAAATGTATTATGATGATCTTCAATATTGTCTCGAGACGACGGTTTCATTTTAACTAAATGCAATGTTTTGCTTCCCTGTTTTGAATATCCTCTTTAACCTTGAACAAATCAAATTTTCAGGTGATTGCATAACAAAAGTCTCTTTGGGATTTGAAGACCACAAGGAGGAATATTGTAATAGCTCCATTTTTAATATGATTTAATTGGAAGTATGTCCACGAGAAAATAGGAAAACAAATTCTCGTCGATAAATTTTTCGATAGCGATCCCAAATGCCAAGGGTGGGCAACGGCTCGTGACGCTCGTCGGTCATAGCTTGCGCCAACGGGCATCATGCTGCCCAGCGACCATCGTCAAGGGTCACCTAACCCTTGGGGGTTGAAGGTCGAAGGCATTAGCCCTAGGGTTTGATTTTTTTTCATTCTTCTATTTCTTATTAAAAAAATATTCTAGGAAAACCCTTTGCAAAAAAATTTTTGGCAAGCACTAGTTGGCCCAAAATTTCTTGCATTGCATTTTTTACCTTGCGCAATTTGCATTTTTCCAAAGCTTCTTAAACTAAAGATATTTGCATTTCCTCAAAATCCAATTCCAAAGCCGAACCCAACGCACCCACTTTAATGCTAAGCTATTAATTAATTGTATCAATATCACTCGCGTACTAGTTTAAACTACGCAACACATGCATTCCTATAGGGAATTTAAGAAACAAAATATATCATTGTTGATTCCAAGACCAGGTGGATTGAATCTCGATTTCACGAACTAGGAACCAACTCATCCTGAAAACAGATCTAATCGACTCGATTAGAACAGAATCGGGTATTTATCGATCAAATCATACATCGATCTACATTGACTTGGGCCTTTTTGATAATCCAATTGAGCGCTAAAAACTCAAAATTGAGCACTTAATGAGTTTGAACTTATTTGATAATCTTAAATAGAATATCCATTTAATTTGGTCATAATAAATTGATATTTGATTATTAATAGTCTCTTACAAAACATTGAAAAAGTCTATTATCGGTAGAATTTTATCAATATATTCAGCAAGATTCTAATGGCATGAGTTATTGTTTTATTATATTAAAAATATTAAGTAACCCCTCCTTTACTTACCAGATAGAGGGTTGACTTAAGTCCATTAAATTTAAGGTTATCAAATAAGCTTAATATTATTGACACTGAATTTTTCAAAACTTAATCGAGTTATCAAACATGCCATTAATTTATCTAATACATAAATAATGTATGGTAATTAAAAATATTGCTAAATATATTTTAAAAACCTATTTAAAAATATTAATAATATTCAGCTGTCAATTTTTAATCACGACCGAACAAAAAATTTTAAAAATTTTTATTTTTTTTGCACTCAAGATTATCACCAATTAAAAATTATTACTTCAATTTTGCCCTTCTACTTTTTCACGACCCGTGTGGAACTGAAACGGCGTCGCATTTCCTTCTCAACTCAGCCGAGCCGAGCCGAGCTCGGCTCGTGACAAGGACCCAGCCCAGTCTCTCACAAGCGAAGCTCCCTCTCTACAGACGAAGCAACGAAAGAGGAGCAAAACTTCAGCTCCACTCGGATCTATCCGCAGCAAGAACAAAGCTTTCTAGGGTTTTCGAATCTCCCCACCCCCCGACTCGAAGATCGACAATGGCGATGGCTGCTCTCCGACGCGAAGGGAGGCGATTCGCCCCTCTTCTCTCTCCCCGCCCGATCGCCGCCGCCCGGTCCTCCCTGTTGCCCGAGTAAAGCGCTCCCACCTCCATCTCTAATACCCGCATTCACGAGCTGTTTTGTTAGTTCGCGCGCGTATTTCTATCCGTTTCAATCGGGGCTTGTGTGCTCGAAGCGATTTGATTTTGCGTTGCGACGGGTAGGATAGAGTAGGGTAGCCGCGGCATTCCTCAATTCGCGATCGGAGTGAGAAATGGTTCTTGTCTCGAGGTGTTGATCGCTCTACGTAGTGCTGAGCCTTGATTCATGATACTAGCTTCGAGTGTTCCTCTTCTGGTCCTTATTAGCGAGTTGCTTTACCAGATATGGTGGAGACTTTATGTGCCGAAAGATTGAGGAGCTTTGTTTTCATTTTTGCGGTGTATACCGTGTGGCAGTTTCTTCCTGGTTAAATATGAAATCGGTGAATTTGTTATTGTTATCCCAGAGTTTCTTCTCAATTGTTATATGATGCCAAGCATCAACCATTTCGAGAAAGATTGTGCAAATGTAGTTCGTTGTCTGAAGAATGTTGCAACCAAGCAAGCAAATTTTAGATCAACAGTTGGAGTATGACCTTCATAACGACCCTACCACGGACATTGAGTGTAAACTGTGCAGTCCAATGAAAGTTTGTTTTCTCATTTGTTTTTTCTGCTCTTTTCTCTCTCAGAACATTTATTTGTGCAGTTACATAATCAATATTTTTCTTCTGCTTAGCCAAGTTTACTGATTGATGCTCCTGCACTGCTTTCTAGACATTTTATTGAACTTGTTTAGTATTAGCAGATGACCATGCTAAGAAAATACCTTCGATCATACTGCATCATCCAACTTCAGTTAAATAGTGTCTGAGATGTAGGGCAAAATTGCGCATCATAGTCCAAAGGACTAGTTTTCCCTATTGGGGTATACCTGAACTGGAAACTACATTGGTTCTTCCTAAATCTGTCTTTGCTAGGGAAAGACTGTATAATGGTCTCTCTCTTGATTACGGTTTATGCGTGGCCGAATTAGATAGAGCTTTTGCTTAATTTGTGTAGCTTATTAAACTGTATTGGGTTGGCAGGGAAGAGGTTCCTTTTGGGGCTCGTTCTATTTCAACTCAAGTGGGTAAGAGTCATCTTCTCTTGATTTATCATGAATTCATCTTTTGATGCTTTCTTGTTAAGGTCTCATTTCAGTGAGCTTAAAATCGATCAGTTCTATATGTTGAAATACCTGATCCTGTGTTTTTTCTCTATGCAGTAAGGAACAGGATGAAGAGTGTGAAGAATATTCAGAAGATCACCAAGGCTATGAAGATGGTTGCAGCCTCAAAGCTACGAGCAATTCAAACTAGAGCTGAAAATTCACGTGGCCTATGGCAACCATTCATTGCTCTTCTTGGCGACACCCCCCAGTATGTTCATTTACAAACAATTATTTCTTACATCTACTTTCGATAGAAGTATATTGGGGTGGCCACTGAATGTGATACCCTGCTGGAAATGCATGGTTTGAATTTTATGCTGGTTGATGACATCAACCGGAATGAGTGGCTCAAGAAATGCAAGTTTAGACAGCTTTTTTAACTGAAAATTGGAAATTTCATCAATTTTTTTCCAAGGTACCTTGGAAAGTGTCATTTTTTCCGATGTTATTGGCTCTTGGCTTATGCTTCAGGCAAGGATCTCTCTGAATTGATGTCAAGCAATATGGCTCTACATAAAAAAGAAGAATGGCTAGTACTCAGAATGCGTGATAGAAAGAAAAGGTGTAGGTTATTGAGATTATTTTGGGCCAAGATTTTCACAACGATAAAAGTAAGAGGTCGGAATGTTTTGGTGTATAAAGTTCAAAGTTTTCCTTGGCCAAAGTATTTGTTTCATTTCTTTTCTGCTGGCCTGTCTCCTCTGGCTTTGACTTCCTCATCCTGTCTGTTATATGAAGGACGGTGGAACTAGGGAACTTCATAAAAAAAGTGATTGTACCGTAAGAAACTGTTGTGCTGACGTCAGTTGTTGGTAAAAGTGATTTTGTTTCAGGACAAACAATAATTTGATGCAGCGGAGAGTTCTACCATGTTTACATGCCTAAAAGATTAATGATCACACTCCTGAAGCAATTAAATCAAGAACAAAAAATAAAAAAATAAAAAGAGCTTGTGCAAACGCAGAAAAGTCAAAACTAAAGCAATTAAACATTTGAGCTGAAAAGTGGAAAATATCTAAATGGAAAGGTTGGTAGTGACATTTGGAATGGCTTGGAGATGAAACAAATGAATTTTTTGTTTTCATGGACATGGCTATCACCTTGAAAAGAGGAGCCTTCTTGGGGCCTGGAGTATGTTTGATAATTCATTAGTTTCTCTCTCTCTCTCTCTCTCTCTCTCTCTCTCCTCTCTCTCCGATGTATAATTATTCAATATGGAATTACAGACATTGATGTCAAGAAGAATGTTATAGTCACCGTTTCTTCGGACAAAGGGCTGTGCGGTGGGATTAATTCCACTTCAGTAAGGGTAAGCAAGGGTTTGCACAAGTTGAACTCAGGTACTGTTTGTTAATAGTGGATGGTGGTCCCTTATATTGGTCTAAAAGATTAGCGAGAATGCTTTTTACCAGTTATATAATTTAAAATGCTGCAGGGCCTGAAAAAGAACCAAAGTATGTAGTCGTGGGGAAAAAGCAAAGGTTCAATTGATCCGTGACTCACGAAAGGATATACACTTGACTATAACAGAGTTACCAAAAATTCCTCTGAACTATACTCAGGTTGGTTACTGTGTTTTTGGAATTTCTATAGATAGCTTGTACCAGTTGTGTTTGCTTAGTTGTATGCATTCATGGTACCGGGCTTTTGAATTTCACATTTTATATTTCTTCTCTTTTGGTTGCTCTCTGCTTCTTGTCTGGTGATGCAGGCGCACTCTCACTCAAATACACAAACAACTCAAACACCCCCGCCCCCAAAAAAAAACCACAACCCAACCCCACCCCCCACACCAAAAAAAAAAACCAAAATGCTGAAAGAAGTATAACAAAAGCACATGCATCAGATGGTACTTTTTTTTCCCACCATTGAGTTGCTGGATACTCTTTTGTGATTGGAAAAAATTGAATACATCTAATTTTTAGGTGTCTTGCAAAGTCAAATCATCTTCTGGTTGATCATTAAATTCAATGGTAGATTCTTTTTGTTTTTGATTGTTGCAGTCTTTTCTGTTCAGAAGTCATTTATCAGACCCTTCGGGCCCTTCCTCATGCTTCGCATTGTTTATCCCTGTCAGGTTTCTGTGCTGGCTGATGACATCATAAAGAACGTTGAGTTTGATGCTCTAAAAATTGTCTTCAACAAGTTTCATTCTGTTGTCTCATTTATACCAACAGTGGCAACTGTGCTATCACCTGAGGTGACATTAATTCTTTACCTTCGCTCAAGTCTGGTTTCTATCTTTTGTTGTTCTGGATATCATACTTGATGAGTGGTTACATAGGTTGTTGAAAGGGAGGTGGAATCTGGTTCGGGAAAGCTTGGAGAACTAGACTCGTATGAGATCGAAGGTAGTTCAACAAGGGGAGAAACACTTCAGAATCTGGCAGAATTCCAGTTTTCTTGTGTAAGTACAACAATTTTTAGATTATAGTTAGTACTTGCAACTAGGTCTGGTTGATTTTTGCTCCGCTAGGTGGATCAATGCATAGATAAACCTTTAAAGTTATGTGGATTCTACTTGTTTGCACTTTGCACTATTCATGGATGCTACTTGTTTGCACTTTGCCCTATTCATAACTTTTTCTCATATGTTTGTGGAAACTTAGAACCCCCCCCGCCACCCATTTTAATAATGAAAATTAAAAAGGTTATTTTGAGTTCTCCTTGTTTGCAATCTGCACTATTCATAACTGTTTCTCATCTGTTTGTAGAAACAGATTTAACATCTTATTTGCTTGTGAGTTATTTGTAACTAGAGTAGTAAGTTTTATGTATTTAGGACTTTCTGAAGTACTTTTTCCTTTTGCGAGTTTCTTGAGAGTAAAAACTTTTGAATCAAAGTAGCGACAAGTAGCATGACTGTAGGGGAAATTATATCATTGGCAAGGTTTCTTTTGTAAGATTGATGTAGATAAGCAGGATGGGGGAGTTGATGGAGTGACTACAGGCCTTCTCCCTAGTCCTGCCTTTTATCATTTCCTACTTGATTTCTGATGATTGTTGCTGGTAGATTCCGGGGTTATGCATTCTGAGTTTCTTCCCTTCCATTTCCGTAATTTACAAGATGCACTCTTTGCACAGGTCTTGTTTAATGCCGTAATGGAGAACGCTTGCAGCGAGATGGGAGCTAGGATGTCTGCCATGGATAGCTCAAGCAGAAATGCTGGTGAAGTGCTTGACCGCCTCACTCTCACTTATAACAGGTCTCTCTCTGTCTCCCGGTCTCTCTCTCTCTCTGTCTCTCTCTCGATGGTGAATATGAGGCCATTTGTCAGAAGCAATCTTCCATTGATTTTGTCATTGCAGATAATGGGTGGGCTGGCAAAAAAATATTAGGAAAATAACTTAGATATCCCTCTATTTTCTATCTGTAAAAGGAAGATAGAAACAGAAGCATGTAAAACTGAAAATCAGTAACTATTCTGTTGTGTGACTGATTGTTTGTAATGTTGCCTTGATTGTCAGAACCCGTCAAGCTTCTATTACCACAGAGTTGATTGAGATTATATCTGGAGCATCGGCATTGGAGGGCTAATTGCGCAAAAAGTATTTCCAGCTTGTTCGATGGTGACGAAATAAGATGAAGGCTGGCTTTGTTTAAACATGTGTCACTTGTTCCTTTTTGAGGATTTCTGAGAAGCACCGCAATAATTCCCAGTGCCAGAAAGTTAAATTCTGTGGAGCACAAAGCAATTTTCTTCCCTGGTTTTGCTTTACTCCTGGTTTTTCTTCTTCATTCCTACTTTGGATGCTGACATTGGCTGTTAATTGAATGATGGATGTTTTGCAGCAGCAATGTCTTGGTACCTTCATCGGAGTGTATATGGTGCTTCATTTAGCATCGACCCATGCTCGAGTTAGGCGAGTTCCTCAATTGCGTGGTTCTTTTGAATAAAATTGTCTCCCAAATTTCTTCTTTGGACTGCGGAACCTTGAATAGAGGGCTTGATTAAATCCTCTTGTTCCTTGGAACGTTAGTTTTTCATGCAAATGATGAAATCTCACGTTTGACCTGAAAACCAGCACCTGGTGAATAGATTAACAATTGATCTATTACCAGAGGAGCTCTTCATGTTTTCGTGACAAGGGTCATTGAGCCGTGAAATTATCGCAATTTTGATGTCCTAACAGCACAAGAAATTGGACGGCCTCAAAATATCCTATCACAAAGCTTCGTAAACACGGTTCTTTCTGATCGGGGCAGGATTGATGCCTGGCCATATGTGGATCAGGATTGACCTTTGGAGAAGATTAAACAGAGGTATTTCCACTCAAGTTGGTGTTCTGTACATGCTTTCTCATAGAACAATTTTAGGCTAAAAACAACAGGGTATTGTCAGCAATTTCTCTCCTGTAATGCACAGGATAAACCTAATTCTCAGTTCTGGCCAACAAACAGAAGCCTAATTCTCAGCTATTCCCCCTTCTTCCTGTGGAGTAGGAATAACCAAACCTCAAGATTCCCAACTGAAAACAAAGAAGAGAAAGAAGCCTGGTCAATAATGCTCCTTATGGAATACAAATCTGGTGATGGTTTTGGTGGAGAATTTGGTGCACAGCTCCTCCAATTCTCTTGCTAATGCTGGAGGACCACAATAGAACACCCCTGTCAATCACAAAGCCGAGAGATTCAGATTACCCGGTCGAGGAGAAAACAATCGGTCCCCAAGCGCCTTCTGAGATTGCTAACTAATTCGTTTTACCACATTCACGTCGCAAAATTAATTGCGCATGGTTTTGTCAACAATTGGCACTGGAGTTTTGATTAGGACCCCATCAATTGTAT
Organism: Rhodamnia rubescens; assembly: GCA_021437795.1. Classification (NCBI taxonomy): domain Eukaryota; kingdom Viridiplantae; phylum Streptophyta; class Magnoliopsida; order Myrtales; family Myrtaceae; genus Rhodamnia; species Rhodamnia rubescens. The sequence goes on along the minus strand of JAILYA010000002.1, from coordinate 3,458,824 downwards.
GCTGTACAATGCCGTCGAGTAGAAGAATCACGGCAGCATGCCAAAAGCAAATGATGATAAGATGTATTCTAGTTACGGGGTTTGCCGGAGTCTCACCTATCCGGGAACCACTGTGTCTACGGGACAACCTTGAGAAGATGCTGGACCAATTTGGTCTGGCAAAATGAGTACGCACCTGAAAATGCCATCAGAAGTTAGATCCAGTCCTTCTCTACCGATTTCCCATGAATTCACATGAGTCGGTTGAACCGAATCTAAACGCTTTCGTCATAATCATTCGCACAAATTGATTTGCAACGTAAATGAGAAGACTATACTTTAAGACACATGCAAAACACAATTCTGAGAAGGACACATGTTTTTAGTACGATGAAGATTAAAGACGAAGCACCCAAGGGAAATTGCTATGCAGGAACCCGATGTGGCAATGCGGAGAAAATGATCGTGTTACTAACCGGGGTCTGGGAGATGAAGTCTACGCCGTTCTTGGCATAAGACAAAGCTTGAATGGCGCTTAGTAACACCGACCGTGCATCCTCCTCCTTGTACATCGAGGTCAGGAAGTTGTGCATCTCCATAATCGACTGAAAAGGACGGGCAGAAGAAAACTGAATGATTAGGATTGTTTCCTATAGGCAAAGGAAGGGCTAATTTGGTTTAAGAATCGATCAGTACCTCTTTCTGGTTGGTCTGCCTGATAAAATCCCTGAACCAGGCGAAGGAGCTCTGGTCCCTGGTAACCCAGTAGAGATAGGCTTTCATCGGACCCTTCGACATGCTAACTAGCCTGTTATCGACCTAGTAAATCGAGAATTTACCTCGTGTCATCGGCACAAGATTTAAAAAATAGCGGATCGTATGTAAGGAAGTGTAACCGAGAGAAACTTACATGATCAAGACCGATGATATCCTTAAGAATGCTGATAAACGGAGTGGCTCCTATTCCGAGCCCTATCAGAACCACGACATCGTACTTGACGTGGTCCTGAGAGGCCGCGCCGTAAGGCCCATCGATGTATATCTTGGGATAGCTATCTAGTCTTGCCACAGTCACCTGCAACAGACGGAGATTCAGATTCCCGGTTCCAGAGGGAGATCGATTCGTGACCCATTCTGTACCTTACCTCTTGGAAGAGACTGTATAATTGATAGCTCCAGTCTCCAAGTGTCCTAACATGCACACTTAAGTGACCATCATCTGGTCCAGAAGTTAACGAAAACGGGTGCCTGGAAATCAAGATAGGAACGAAATCATGGTTGGTTTAAGCAGGCGAAAGAACAAGGAGAGATTCGCATTTTTTTTTACAGCAGTCGCGATTCTAAAAGCGATGATGGCTGGCTCAAAAGAAAGAAGAACATCGATCGGGATATGCAGCTGAATACCATTCAAAGGGCGATATTCGAGGGCATTGAACGTATATATACATCCCGCTCCTGTACTCGAAACCTTCCGGCTTGCGAAATGTCAGGGACAGAACCTTTCCCGGATATACATTTGCCTACATGAGAAAATACAGCAGTCAAGTATTTACATGGTCGGAGCAGATTCCATACAAGGGTCGTTTGTTTCACGGGAAAGCATGTTCCACGAGAGCCAGCCGGCCACGGCATATTTCGGATTCATAGCTTTCTGGTGACCGGCCAAACATGATTCCCATGTGATTCATACAAGTCCGGCAAAACCATTTTCGGAGCGTAGTAAACGGCTCGACATACCTTCAGAATCTCCACCTCATAAAATGCCGATCTAACGGCCCGGAAGATCCTCTCTCCAATGTACAGCAGCACAGGAAAGGCGATATACATCCATGTCTGCACAACCGGAACGGTTTTATGCGCAAATCAGTGACAATATTAGAAAAAAGGCATACATTCTCATCGAATCAAATGTCGGCAATGCGAATTATATTGGGAGAAAATTGCCCTTCTTCCATATGAAGTTGTGAAAAATCCATACAAACGGACAGTCCTAGCGACTTACCGTCTTTTCTATCAGGTTGCTGGTGAGGAAGAGGAACATGGAGTGCACAATCAACAAGGCGTACACGAAGATTAAGAGGTGGTGCGAGTACCAGAACGCATTGTACCCCGTGACCCGCCGGACCGACCGGGGCAATGGAGGGACCTGGCGCCGTGGCCACCTCGTCGCGAGGGAGAATGCGATCGCCATGAGGACCACCATTGCGATCCCCGTCACCGCCTCCGTCGTTGCCAGGATCTGGACGTAGGAAGGCTGATGGTACCCGAACCTCGAGGCGATCGTCTGGCGGAAGATCGAGCTATCTGAGCTGCTGATCCGAGGGAAGTCGCAAGCCAGGTGGGTGCCGCCATGGAGGATCACGCCGATCACGATCCCGCCCGCGATCAACTGTCACGGAGAAATGAACTCGGGGGTTTTGGAGGGAATCATACTCGCCACAGTAAATGATGCTAGACTGCTAATTTATATTGCATGAATCACACTATGAGACTCACTCATCTACCTTGTGAAAATTGATGTTATCATTGAAGGGGACAACCGCGCCGGCCCGGCGGCTGGCGCGGAGCCACGTGACCGTGTTCCGGCAGACGGGGAGGAGAATCACGGCCATGTTGAACTTGAGGGTCTCGGCGGCCCCTTTGGCGGTACAGAGGCAGTAGCCCATGACCTCAAACGCCATTCTATGCCGGTACTGAACGAACTTCCACGCGAACAGTGCTATGCAAATCGCTAGCCAGAGGGCCACGACCCACGCTCGCCGCCAGTAGGTCCGGAACAAGACCTCGGGCCTCGACATGGGCCCCGGACTGCCCCATTCGAATCGCAGCCCCTGTGGTAGCACAGCCTCGGCGACGGGGTAGTGGCGGCGGAGCCCTTCGACAAGCCGAACTTCAGTAGCGTTTCCACTTGAGATATCTGGTACAACGAATATGACACGGTAAATAAATAATTTGAAATATATTTTCCTAAAAATGATTATTCATATCGCTTCGAAATAATTAGTCAATGCAAAAGATTTTCATTGTCAAAAGCAATTTATATCTACATATTTTCGTGGAAGGTAAAAATATTTTCCATTCATTTAGTTGTATAAACAACGAGTTTTTGTGGAAATATTTTTCCGGTGAACCATTTTTTGCGTAAAAAAACGGGGAGGGCCTTAAATGACGAGATGGGGAAGAAGAAAGGTATCACCTCTATGTAACCTCGATTTCCAGTGTCGACGGCGTCCATGATCGAGTGGCGTGCTCGTCCGCTTCCTCGCCGGTCAAGGATAACTTATTTGCGGAAGCACTCAACAAAATCATCTGCCCGAATTAAAATTTGCATCTTTTGAGAAAAAAAAAAATCTTTAAATTTTTCTCGAGACAAACCGAAATCCTTTAAATTTTCGCTAGACAAACGTACACTGCTTTACGTCGCACGTCGCTAATCATCCCGTCCATATTTATGTCACATCTGCACAATATAATTTAAACAAAAAAAGGAAATTCATTGGTATTTTCCGTAAACGAAATATATAAAAAAATTAATTAAAGATGGTGATTAATTAAATTAATTACAAGTCGAAGAAAATCTGGATTTTGGAATCGGGGCATGGGTCGGTGACCCGGCGCCAGCAATAGTGCAGCTCGCTTCTCGTGACGTCAGCTTTGACGCCTTCCCTTCCCCTCAACGCTCTCAGCAGCTCGTGGGCATACTCCGTTGACCGTTGAATCCCTAAATCAATTTGGTCAAAACCAAGCTCTCACATTTTTCTTTTCATGCCACTTCCAACAAAAATCTGATTTGAAAAGGAAAAAAAATTTATTACATACTAACGTTTATGCCTAGGATTCTCTTTTTTTTTTTTGAATAAATAAAATCTTTAATTGACATTCATTCCAATTTAAAAATTTATCATCCTACTGCCCAATTAATCTGTCTAGAGGACGGATTTGTTCAAACATTCCATCCTTGGGATGCGATGTAGAATTTCAACCAAACAGACCTAAATCGATCGTAATAACCTCAAATTGATAGAGTTACCCATGGCAAATATCCGTCTTTTCCCCCTCTCCCTAGATACTACAACCTAGACGGCCGGTAATTGGAGCGGATACCCATCTCGTCCATTGACATGAGAGTTGGTCCGATTCTTTTTTCGAACCAATCGAGATCGATACGAGTAAACAATTTCTTAATTTTATCCATTGAACATGTTCGTCAAGATGTTATTGCGAAATATTGAAATAATTTGTTATTTATCTATTCACTAGGTGTTACGGTTATTGAAACAAATCACATATGAAAAAAAGGCATTAACCACGTTCCTGATTTTTTACCAAACAATTATAAATAACAAATTATTTAAGTAATTTTTGAAAAAAAATATAAAAAAATTATGGAACTGTTTCTTTTTTTTTTTAAAGGGGGGTTTCAAGATATCGACAGTTTGAAACTGTGCCGTGAAAATTGCATTTTGTTTCCCGCTAAATTATTGTCTTTTTATTTTGTGCTAATATGCGCTGGCTTACGTGGCAGGCCTTGAAGACCCCTATACGTGCCCGGAAGCGGCGGGAGCGCATGTTAGCGAGAGCGCCCCTTGCATGGACGCGTAAAACCGCGCATGTTGAGCGCTCAATGGCGTCTTGCTTAACGACAAGGATCCAAAATTTTTTCTAAAAAACGAAAAAATATTTTTAATTTAGTTTTTCTAATTAAATCGCCAGAAAGAAAAAAAAATTGGTTAATTGTTTGCCTTGTTCCCGAGCACTCACCGACACAGAAGGCGAAATCCGACCACTTCACCACCGGTTCAGTGCCGCCCCGGTGGGTCAGGGCAATCCGGTCGAACCGCTCCTCCACCTGCTTCCAGTGCTTGGAGCTCGCGTCCAGGAATTTCAGCCGCTGGATCATCGGGCTCGTCGTCGTCACCGCGCCCCAGTCCTGATCATCGGGAGGGTGATCTCGGTTCGCGGGACACGGCGAGCCGGTTTGGACCGGAACCACGCTTGAGCCGTAAGAAGACGAGGAGGAGGAGGAGGAGGAGGAGGAGGAGGATGGTGAATAATGAGCCTCAGGGGAGTCCATGTCGCTGGGCTCAACTCTCTCTCTCTCTCTCTCTCCCTCTCTCTTCCTTCTTGCTGGCTTAATCTTTACGAATTTGAATTTTCAGAACGTTGAAGCTTTCCTCCTAGTGAGAGAAAGTTTTGGAACCCAGATGGGGTGGCGAAAAAGTTCTTTTTTTTCTTTTCCTCTCTGGTTTCTGAGATTCTGAAAGTGTTCAGTGAGCAAGAAAGTGAGGGAAAATCATGTGCTTTGAGAAAATGGGTGATATGTGATATTTGATTTGGTGGGGGTAATAAGATATGGAGAGAGAGAGAGAGAGAGAGAGAGAGAGAGAGAGAGAGAGAGAGAGAGAATTCATTAATAATTAATGATGGGGCAATGCATGAGCTCAAAGGAGAGAAGGTGAAAGAAAGTGTGAGAGCAGAGCAGGTAGAGAGTGGAGAGAAACTGCATGATTTTGATGGGTTAGAGAGAGAGAGAGAGAGAGAGAGAGAAGGAATTGGGTCATCAGCTAAACCAAAACAGCTCATCAACTCCCCATTGCAAGTAAATGAAATTTTGGGACAGAACAGAACAGATTGGTCCTGCATAAACCAGTCTCTCTCTCTCTCTCTCGTGCTTGCGTAGAAAGGGCGGGTCTACAATCTTGAAACGAGCGACCAACCAAACCAGCCACGTGCATTTTCACTCCCTTCCTTCCTTCCTCTTTGCCCTTCGCAAGCAAGCAATCACAAAACCATTTCGCCTTTATCAGCTTGGGGGCAAAAAGGCTATAGCTGTCAATCACCGCAACATCCTCTGTTTCTTCTTTACACAAGAAGTACTGGGAAGGAGTGGGAGCCAGGCCCGGCCAGGCCAGGCCAGGCAGTCATTGGAAGCTGCAGGAAGAAAACATCATACGACGTGTCGAGTCCAACCCAAGACACATGGTAGTCATTCTGGGCTGGCTGGCTGGCTGGCGCTCACGACTGTACGGCCGACGAGTGTGCTCTGTTTATGGGCCTGAGCTCATTCTGATGGGCCATTGTTTTGGGCCTACTCTCCATTGATCCTGTCGCTCTGCTTTTATTCTGTGATTGACGTTTCTCTCTCTTGCTAGTGGATGGAAAAGCATTGGAACAGTTATTTGCCCTTTATAAGTCAGGAGCACAACTGCATAAGTCCGTGAAATACTCTGCAAACCTTCCCGAACCAATTAATTATGAGCCTTTGCCATAATGGTCATCGATTCTCGAGTTGGGTCGGTTCCACCCTAGAATCGAGAATCGACCATCGGTATCGGCCTCGGTCCGACTCGAGTTATGGCAACTTCGTTTTCTTCACTCTTTAAGAGAATAAAATTTAAATATATATATCAATCCGGATGGTTTGATTTTGCACCTGGAATCGATAACCGTCCATAATAGATAAGTTCAATCCAATTTAGTCGGGTTCACGGGCCGGCTCGATTCCCGTGCACACGCCTACTTTGCCGTGCGCATACGGCTCCAACATGGAACAGCTTTAACGTTGTCGGTGCAAAATATGCGAGCATCTTTCAATTCATGAGCTGGATAGAAATCACCCGACATCCCAATCAATCGTGACAATCCTATGAATTAGCATTCCACGTTTCCAAGCACAATGATGTGAGGAGGAGTTCAATACCGAAGTCTAGACTTATTTTTTGCTTTTCTTTTTTTACTTTCTTCACTTAATCTAAGTTTGACGACTCACTCACTTTGGCCTTTTCATAACAATGAAAGGTTGTCCTCTAGTGTAGATTCCCATCAAATTGCTTCATTTTATGAAAATTGAGCAATACTTTCTAATTTCAATGGAAAAGCAAATTCAAGTCCAAAGCAAAGAGGCCGGCGAGGGCTTCACAGCCCTTGCCTGGTGGCCAACGAGGGCTCGCCGGCCATAGTAGCAATAGGATAGAAAAAAAATAACGAAATAGATAAAAGGCGAAAAATAAATAAGAATAAAAATATGTTTTATAATCCACATTAGCATTGGCCACGTTGGTCTTGGCGGGCATAGTGAACCGAATTTGCACAATTTCAAAAAGCTTATGATTCAACTAAAAAAAAAAATTATGGCGACCGACACAATTGCAAAAGTGTGCAATTGTTTAATTACGCCGCAAGTATTAGCTTGAAGCAAGCCAAAGATAAACAAAAAATAATTGCACATCTTTTACGTTTACTTTTTCTAATTGCAAGCATTGCCTAATTTTGTTCAGCTGGTGAGCATCAAAAGGTCAGTTTTGTCTGCTTGACCCCGCCATTTCAGCTGACGACCTAATGGACTTTTTTTTTTTGGTCGCAACCCAATGAACTTAATCAATTAAAATTAGGTAATTTTTTTTTAACCATAAGTGATGTTGTTAGGCACTTTCTTCAAGAAAAAGTAATTACCTAAGCACCAAACTCAATAGTCAACAACAAGATAGTTCAATTTGGCCCCCCACCCAACCGAAAAGGAAAAAAAAAAGTCACAATTGAGACCAAACTGCACATGCAAACAAAAAAGGTTGGTGTGAAAAGGAAAAACAATTGTACTTTTTTCCTTAGATTTTTATTTTTATTTTTTGGGTGATAAAAAATAAAATAAAATAAGAATAAATACATTGAAAATCCTAAAATTTATCATGAAATTACAATTGAGTATTAAAATTTTCAAAAAATGTAATAAAATTCTAAAACTTGTCGCGAAGGTACAATCGAGTCTTAAACCTTTCATAGTGTGCACTCAAGTCTTAAAATTTATCACAAAAGTACAATCAAGTTTTAAAACCTTAAAAAAGTGTAATCAACGTAAATATTCGATTTTATCAATTTGATAAGCTTTATGACTTAATTTTACTTTTTGAAAATTTTAGGATTTGATTGTACTTTCGAGATAAAATTTTAAGATTTAACTGTACTTTTTAAAGAAAATTTAGGATTCAATTGTATTTTTGCAATGAGTTTTAAGTTTTAAAGATTTTAAATGTATTTATTTCAATAAAATAAAATTTGGCTGATGACGATGGATGATGGGCAGTCGAAGCACTTGGTCCCATGAAGCCCACCCAACGTTGTTGTCTTGTGCTTGGAATGGGCGATTATATCCAAGCTCTATCACACTGTATTTTTCTCGTTTGGTTCATGTTTGATTTGATGCCACCTTCCTACATAACCAAAGGGTCCGGAAAGAACCAGCAACAGAGCCAACAAAATAGCTACTATTTTCTCGTGATTTACTATAATCTAATTAATTTCCAACTTTGAACCAAAAAAAAAAAATTGATTTTCGACTTTTTTTAATTAAGTATGCTCTTCATTGTTTAAACATCGTTCACGGATGGCGAAATTTTTGTAGATAAGGCGGCGAGCATCATAACTAAAGAAGATGTGCCCAACGTAGTATTTCAAATGTCCGGAAACAGTTGGTACGTTCGAGTTAATGGTGACACCGTCTGGATGAAATAATGTCAAAGGCATTTACAAACGAGCAATGAATTTCGCTTTCATCACATGATTGGCAAGTTTATGGAGGACTATCTCATCGAATCCGCCTCGTTGGCCGGTGAGATTCGCTTAGATGCTTATTGACAAGATAGTCGATTTTCAAATCTAAAGATTAGAGGTGGGCTGAGTTAAAAAAGGACGGAAATGATTGTATTTTCTCTAAATCTTGAATTTAGCATACTACTCCAACAGGTCTAAATTAATTTATTTTTATAATTTTTTGGATATTATTACAGCAAAGGGGTGATTTTCAGAAATGAAAATCGACTCAGACACGTGGACGAAACATAAATAATAAATGAAAAGTAAATTCGAAAACCTCAAAAAACAAAAAATGGTCGAAAACCTCAAATTTGTTTTTGAAATTCGCGTTTATTGCCCCTGTCTTGTTGTGACTTGTAAAAGGACCTCTCTCTCTCTCTCTCTCTCTCTCTATCTCTTTCTCTCTGTAGATAACGAAGCATTCCACACTTCTTCCTCCCCCGCGAGAAATCCCACCGAGCATTGTGATCGCGCCGCGTCTGTTCTCGTCAGGTTCGCTCCGTCGAACTCAGCTTTCGCCAAGTGGGCCTCCTGCAAGAGCAACTTCGGGAGAAAGGGACGAGCTTTTTTCTTCCTCATTGTGATTGTCTGTGGTGCGTGCTCGCTTGTTTGTTGGCCTCCTTTTTTTCGCGATCGGTTGGGACGTTCAATTGGTGAAGTTTTGATTTTTCTTTGTTGGGTTATTCAGACAGATAAGTTAGGCCGAGTGATTGGCGCTCCTGTTTGTTTCCACTAGATGAAGATGTGAAGGGAAGATCTTGAGGAGCTGTATGTCTATGCTGGTGGTTTCAATCGGTGCATTTGTTTGATTTTTTCATGCTGATCCAGCATCGCGTAATTACTGCCTCAGCTGGTTGATTATCCCTAATTTATAGTTGGCATTGATATACGGAGGCTTCTCAATCTCCAGGCTTTTTCGTGTTGGGGGGTATTTCAATAGTTTTAAGTATTGCATTGTGTTATTCCATTGTAATGGCCACATTTATCGGTTGTTCCCGAGGCAGGGAATGCAAAGCAAGTCAATCTCTTTAATGGGTGATTTACGTATCTATTCCTTCAGAGAAAGAGGGTTTTGGCCCTGAGGGTGGAAAAGCTCTCTTTTTTCCTTCTGATTCATGGAAATATTTGAGTCTAGTAACTTCTTGGTGAGGACTGAGGCGAAAAGGAGAATCAGTTTGGTTGAATTTGGGTAGCTTCGTTCTCTGCGGTAGGGAAAGCCCGAAATGGACTTCTGGGTATTTGTAGCTGCAGCTGGGGCCGGATGCTTGACAAAGTATTTGAAGAACACTTCGAATGATAGGGAAATGCCATTAGACCTTTGTTCCAGCCACAGGGACCCCGAATCTCAAAACTCTCTCTTTCGCAGATTGGCACAGAGAAAGAAATTAGCTAGGGGTGCTTCTGATTCTGTGGAAAGGTTGGAATATGTGAGCAGAGAGAGTTTAGATACTTCTTCTGCTGCAGAAGAGGCCTCCAGATCGAGGGTATATGATCCAAAAAGTAAGGGAAATTCGGAGGAGTGCAGTGTGCTCTCTATATCAACTTTGCCTACTGAGATGTTAAGTAGTAGTACCTACACAAGGAATGAGAATGAGAGCGATGCTGGTTGTAGTGCCTGTAGTGGCTCAAATGATATGTTGGCTGGACCATTAGAAGGAGATATTGTTACTTATCGTGGCTTTGCTAAGAATAAGAACCTCCATAGAGGTAGATACACGCATGGGCGATTTGTTAAACCATTGAGTTCCTTGGAAAGTTGCCTCATGGCTCAGTTATACAACCATCACGCTGAAATGGAAGATTATTGGCATAGTTACCCTCAGTCACCAACCTGTCTCACCGTAAGGCCATTGCTGGTCACCGATGGTAGCCGCATCATCAGCCGACTCAGTGATGGTTTTTCTGGAGCACATTCTGCAATGGAGGTAGATAAGTTACAGAAGAAAGCCAATTCAGAAAAGAACAGAAGCGTGGTTGGTGTGCCCCCGCTGCCAAAACTCGCCTCTTCCCATTTCAGGAAGCAAATGCAAAGTAAATCGGGGAAAGACGAGAGGTTGGGAGGCTCTATCAGAATGTTTACCGGGAAAAGACTTCCTTCTGAACATGGTACTTGTTTGATTCACTTAACAATCTTATAAAGTGCCTCTTCTTTTTCATAATGCTGATGATTGGATTTGTTACGTATTCTTGGGCATTGTCTGTACTACATTTTGTGTAATGTCAGTTGATATTGTTTTTGCTTTTTTTGTCTGAGAGGGGAAGAATAAAAAGATATTAAGTGTACGGAATTTTTCCTAGAATGAGAAGTAGTTGATGTTAGTTACCTCTAAATAAAGTTTCTGGATTCACTTATGACTTGCATCAACTTGTTATGTTGAGTTTGTCTAGCTAAGAATGGTGCATGAGCAAATTGCCATTGAGAATCTGTTGTAATTTAACTGTTAATAAATTAAAGACCCCAGTCCTTTCACTTTTTATTTGAGTTCATTTTGGAGTTTCAATAAATCCAGCAGACATGGAAGTTCTGTGATCCATGCCTTGTAGACAGGCGGTATTCTGCAATTTGTCAGCTAGAATTACGATATCTCGTCCCAACTTGCAACTTGGATTAAAACTGTTTTCCTATGTCTAGGGTCATTGCATGGGACCATTCTCTTCTGTCTTGGAATTTCTATTGGAACCATGTCTTCCATTGTAGCCAATCAAAAGGAAGTAGACAAATTAATGGAGTTGTTGAAGCAAACAGAGAACTTGGTTCAGGATCTGCAGGAGGAGCTTGAGATGAAAGATTCAGTTACTGTGAAGGAACTTGCCAGTGAGAATTATGAATCTCAGGATACACATAATGGTTCCTTTCGAGACACTGCTCCAACCCCATTTTCCTTTGAACACTCCGTGATCGATCGAAGAGTTTTTACTAAAGAATCATATAGTCCTAAGGTAGGAGAGACTCCAGATAGTATGAGTAAAATTGAAGCTGAGCTTGAAGCTGAACTTGAGAGGCTGGGGCTGAACATGAACGCATCTAGATTGGGAAGGAGATTGTCCAGTGCTGAGGTAATGATATTTTACTAGCATACTCTTGTACATTTTATTTCTTTCGATCTTCCCTACTTGATCTGATGTTTAATGTAGCAATGCTAAATCACTTTCTTCTCTGTTTTTCATATAGTTTTGCTGTTATCCGACAGTCTAACAGCTATGTACAAACTCCTGTATTAGATCCTGAGTCCTTAATAATATGGAAGTTTCTGTGTTGGAGGATCAATTTAGTTAGATGATTTTGGTCAAGACCTAAGTTTTTTTTATAAGCACGAATTAATTCGTACAATTTATATTTCATAATGGTTGGATCATTTCCTCTCCTTACAAGTAGGGAAATTCATGAGAGTGAGAGAGGGGCGTACTCTTTCTCTTTTGGAGAAGGTACTTTGCTTATTTTACTATGAACAACCTATCTGTGAAAATTGTTTGGACCATCATGTAGGATGAAAATGCCGTCTGATCCTGATTGAAGCAAACCTTGTAGACAAACGAGTAAGATATTGAAAAGTTTCATGTTCAATCATGGCAGAGATCTTTAGTTCATAACCTGTTGCTGACTCGAGCAACAGATTCACAGGATTTAAGCTTCACTGTTGTCACATAAATCTGCGTGTGCAACTTTTGGGATGCAATTTGTTCGATCGTAGTTTTCATAAAGTCCTATTACTTCCTCATAACCTTTCATACGTAACAATCTCAACATGTTGATAAAGGGCATTCGTTATTTGATTGTTGGTTTCCTATTTATTGTGCCTCTTGCTTTCGAGAACAGAAGCATATCCAAGGATGTCCAAGCTATGACACTGTTGGAATTCATTTCACGTGTTTCTCTGTCACATACCTTAGGGGTGAGGTCTGGTGAACATAGATGCCCTCGTCTTACTGCTGAAGTGGGATTATTTATCAGTCTGTGACTTTTTTGATTGTTTACAATTTCAGGGTGGCCATTGCACTAGTGAAAAATTTCAGCAATTTGGCTTCCATATTATCACTGCTAAGGCACCTTTTTAGTCCTGTTTGCATCCCTTGTGCCTGGTGATAGAATGGCACGGACTTGATCTTATTGAAACTTTTGATGGATTACTTTTTCTTCTAATGGATGTTTGTAACTGATGCAGCCGGAGGACTTGGGGGCTGATTTTGCCCAAGGTGAGTTGAGAACCGATGTTGATGGTGCACAACCGATTGCAAAAGAGGATGCAAATGAATCAAGCGGCACCTCTACAACTCACTCCGCAAACTATGCAGTTTCACCAACAGAGCTGACCCTCCGCTTGCATGAACTTATCCAGTCGAGACTTGAAAAACGCATTCAAGAGCTTGAGTTAGCCCTGGAGAACAGCCAGAGGAAGGTACGAGTCATGGAATCGGCGCAGAGAAGTTACAGAAGCCGGAAGTTCATCAATGACCAACTAGCTTCCTCTTTCCATGGTACTCGTGTACATGGAGAGTGCGATGCCGTGGCGCAGCCCCAGCCTCTTATCATGAACCTAGCTGGGGAAGCTCTCAGTGCTTATGATGAGGCTTACGAAGAATTAATGAAGTTTGAGTCATCTGAAGAGGATTCGCCGACGGTCCTCTATGAGATCAAGCATCAAGAGCTCTCTAAGATTATAAAGCAGGACGAGCCCCGGGGTCAAAATGCCGAGGAGGAGAAAGGGTTCAGTCGAAAGCTTACGCTAGATGGACAGGACGAATCCGTGGGAACTCTCTCTCGCGAAGGAAACGAACGGGCAATTTTCGCGGTACCAGGAAATCGACAGTTTTGGGATGGTGGGAGACGAAAGCAGCGACGCCGACGATGAGAAAGAGAAGCTATTAATAAGACAGATAGTGGAAAGGACGAAGAAAGGCTCCCCCGTCGTTCTGAAGGCGCAAACACTCTTGTTTTCAGGTGACAGTGATGACTAATGAAGCAAAGTTAATTTTCGTAGTGCATACATAGCAAATTAGCAATCCATCAATATGTAGGGATAGCAAATTGTCATGCAGCAACTATTGAGTTTAATCCATCCTGCCATTTGATTCTCTTCTTGAACCACCCCACCTCTTGACCGGAGGCTTTTCTTCGGCGGAAACACGAGCTGCCGCGATTTGAAAACTAAAGCAAGTGCTTGCTTTGCGATGCTGCTCGAAGGCGCCGATGTTCTTCGATGTTGGAATTCAAGATGAATTTGAAACGATACATACAGAAGGTGCAAGTATAAGCAGACCTTATTTTCGTGGATCCACGACATATTCAAATAGCAGAAAGTCAGAAATTTTTTTTTGCTTTTCCTTCATTATTTTTAGGGAAAATTTCAAATAAAGGTTCGAAGTGTTTTCATTTTTTTTTAAATAAGGATTTTAAGTTGATATTGTCTTAAATGAGGCATAAAGTGGATATTATTTTAAATAAATGCTGACCATATCAATCTTAAAAAAAAGGCTTGACTCATTGATTGGTCAGGAGCATTTTCGTAATTTATATTTTATTTTATTTTTTCTTTGTTTTTCTTTTTTCTGTTTTTCAAAATTTAAAAAAAAAAAAAACTAAAAGTGGTTCAAAAGAAATAATAATAATAATAATAACACAGGTCCACCTGTGATTGGCACCCTGCCGACCAAAGGCAAGGGAATTAGGAAAGGGCCGCGACCCTCTCCCAAATCTAGGCCAGGGTCGCCGGCCCTCAGTCGCGCACAACGACATAATCTCGAGCTCTATGCTTCAGTTTCGTCCCCAACCTTCTCAATCACAATTTAAGGTTTTTTCTTGCTTCTTCTCTGGAGCCCTGAAACTCAGAGTCGAACCATGTCCAAGAGGAAATTCGGACTCGAGGGGTTCGAAATCAACCGCTAGGCCACCTACAACTTCGAGCGATCCTAGCCTCCGCAGCATCTCTACATCCTCCTTCCTCTCGCACGCACCGTCAGGACAACTACGAGAACACCGACCTCGGCACATTGAGTACGAGGGTGAGCACGCCGCGAGGGAGAACGACAAAGTCGACCCACAGCCCTCTCTCGTACCTGGGCGAGAGTCGCCGTCACCGAACCTCCAGCCAAGGGCCTCTGTAGGCTTTTGGCGAGGCAAGCCCTTGCCCGTAGCAGGCAGGGGCAAGGTTGCCGGCCCTAGCCATTACCCGACCGACGATGGGGCACCTGCCACATCTTAAATATTTAATTTAATTTAACTAAAAATTAAATTAAAATTGTATTTCGATGAACATGTCCTTAATCGACCAATTGATCGGAATATCCGATCAACCGAATATTTAATTGTCCTAATCACCAATTGATCGGAATATCCGATCAACCGGAATATTTAATTGGCCAGCCGACAAACGAGATCACACCCTTATTTGAAAAAATCGTGATCTAAATACTTATTTAAAACAATGAGACACTTCAAACCTTTATTTACAACAAAGACCGCTTTATGCCATTATTTGAATAAATAAAAACATTTGGACCTTTATTTGAAATATTCCAAATGCTTTACACCTAATTTAAGATTTTAAAAAAGTGTTCCATGACCCCAAACTTATCCATCAGAGATAAGAAAAGTGAATCTTGTTCATGGAAAGAACAATCCAAGGTGGTTGTGTACGCCGGGAGAAAAACCCCACCAGCTCCCTAGAGCTCCCCAGCGACCCTATCTTCTCCAATAGACATTATCTCACGAGCACATAGGCTTAGACTCGAAAAATATTGGAAGTCTAAGCAGAGTGAATACGTTTCCATTACAGCAATGATGTAAAAATCCAGATATAAAAGAGGCAGAACAGAGTTTTCTTGAAACTACACAGCAACAAAGAGCTAAATTATAAAAGAAAGCACGATCAGGTTACTGCAACATCGGCGTAATCAGGCTCTTTTGGCATAGTCGTTGTCGGGTTCGTCGTCTTCGTCCCGGGAATTACCTTCCAAAGGATCATTATCGCCAAAGCCTCCATTTGCACTCCCCATTCCATCACCCTGGCTACTATCGACTTGATCGACACCCCCACCAAATCCTCCTGCACCAGCCCCATATCCAGCACTAGAAAAGCTGCTTTCACCACCTGTGCCATAATAGTTGCCATTGCTGCCGCCGCCACCGCCTCCTGCAACGGGGTAATTACCACCACTTCCATATGCTACACCGCCAGCACCATCATTTGCGTAGCCTGTACCACTGCCATAGCCACTGCCAGCACTATCGTTTGCATGGCCTGTACCACTGCCAAAGCCACCACCAGCACCATCGTTTGCGTACCCGTACCACTGCCATAGCCACCGCCAGCACCATCGTTTGCATACCCTGTCCCACTGCCATAGCCACTGCCAGCACCATCGTTTGCGTTCCCTGTACCACTGCCATAGCCACCGCCACCTCCACCTGGATAATTTCCTCCACCCCCCATAGCTACCACCGCCATAATTGCCTCCTCCATAACCGCCGCCGCCGCCACTGTAGCCTCCGCCTTCGCCGCCGCCATAGTTGCCACCACCATAGCCAGAGCTAAACCTTGGTGGCTGCCTATCATTTGCATAATTCACCCTTATCATTCGACCATGCAGTTCCTGGGAAAAGGTACAATACAAATATCAAAGGAAGTCTGCAGCTGAAGGATTTTGAAAAATGAACTATATGGTTTTGCTTTAGGGGATGATAAATCAACTATGTACGACACAAAACTTCAGGATCAAAAAAGGAAGATGCAATTCAAACTTCGGGAGGGAAAGGTAAACACAATCTCAATAACATTCAAAAGTTTAGGGTATGCCTATTATCAGAAGGAAAGACAGCCTAGCCACCATACAAGTTAGTTGACAGCATAATTCTCAATCTCCAATACTCAAATTTCAACCTGAAAAAAAAAAAGCGAAAAAATCACTTGATTTAACTTAGTTAAAAAATTGGTAACCACAAGCACGCGAAAATGATCATATAACAAAACTGCTTCCTGTTGCAACTTCCGAATTTCGAGAGTATTTCATCTTGATTAACCCTGATGACATCCCTAGAATATGGCACAATCATGAAGAAGAGAAATTGAGGGGCAGGACTTTTGACAAAGCGGAACCAAAGGTGATGTTTTCTTATCACGGGGCCAAAGAGAAAACATAGACAATCCACTAGAAAGAGTATCTCTAGATAGCATTATTGTACTCTCAACGCGATGCAATAATCAAACTCCTCCACAAACATCCAAATTCATCTATATAAGCATATGAAACCTATAAGATCCAGTTTCCATAACATAAGAAGACATAATAAAAAGCAACAAATCAGCTATCATACCTGCCCATCCAAGGCCTGGATGGCAGAAGAGGCCTCTTCAGATGAGGTATAAGTGACAAAGCCAAATCCTCTTGACCTACCAGTTTCACGATCCATAATCACTCTTGCTGCAATGATGACCATCTTAATCAGTGAAAACTATATTTCGATCCGTAAGAGCAGATATTCATATGTACCCAAAACTTATGTATGATACACCAACTTCCACTGCAATTTCGTCATCAGGCAGATGATCTCTTCTTTTTTTCTCCCGGGCTAGAGAAGATATCTGGTTTCACTCTGTATCAATGCTCCTATCATTATTTCTGCCTAGGCAACTGAGACATTTCCATTTCATAAAGCTTCTAATGCACTGTTTACTTCATGAAGCATGCAGAGAGTTTAACCGAGCTCAGCATACTCGTGCCTCATTCTCAGAAAGCACAGAAAGTGAGCTCAGAAACAAAATTTCCCAGCCTGTGGTTCTATGTAACTTAACAAAATTATTAAAATGTTCTACCTTCAAGAACTTCCCCATACTTCGCAAAGGCTTCCGACAAACCTTGCTCATCAGTTCCCCAACTGAGTCCTGCATATGAACATCCAAAAAATTCAATATTGAAGGGTAAAATCAATTCTGAAATAGTTGACTCGGGAAACAAGACGGGATCCACCTCCAACGAAAACCTTAGAAGTCGACATGCATCTTATCGTCTGGTATATAAATGATTTTGTTGCAGAAAATTCGGTGTTCGCTTGCTTGCTTGCAGACTGCCTAAGGATATTGCCGACTTTACCCAAGAAGGCCATGATGATGACCTGCGGTAAGACAAAAAGTAAGTTGCTGTCATATGAAGAAAGGGTATATGCAGATCCAAGCATCAAGATAACTAAGAATCTACTGCAAGCTACAGAATAAAAACGTGATTGTCCAAGAGATAACACACAAATAATCAACTCCAACATCAACTTGGCACATGTCCCATATGCAAATGCAAACCAGCAAGCAGCAACATATAACAAACAGCTCCATTCCGCAAATATTTGCTTCGCGAACACTCTTAACAAGGAAAGAAGGAAAACAAGAAGGTTAAGGAAAGGAAATGAGGTAACGCGACAAAGCCTGACATGTCCGAGAAAAGACTCATTTCAACAATCCATATCCATCAGGAAAATCAACCATCCAATGTGAAAAAACTATCATAGCACAGATGCAGAAACCAAAAGGCCACTTGTCGCAATCCAGACGTGAAATGTTTCAACATTCAAAACCCAGTTCTATTGTTTCTCCCTCTAGAAAGAAATTGGTGGTACTTCCAACCATTCACTTGCAAAAAAATTTTAAAAAAAAGGGTTATCTCACACCGACCATTTCCAAGGAATCAATCGACAAACACAAAATACCATTTGCATGCAAAGAGCAACCTAATAAACAGGAAGCAACTTTTCATACGCACCCTCCTCCTCCATAACCAAAAGAACCTCACGCAATGACAAATCAAGCTCGGAAATGACACTCATCGACATTCACAGAGCTAGACGCAAAACCAATAACGTCGACAGCAACGCACCAAAATCAAACGACAAAAACAGCCACCGACATCGACAAGCAGGCCAAAACAAGGAGACGTGCCGACGAATGATGGGTGAAACAAGCCAAACAATCGAAACGATCGGAAGCGAAGCGATCGAGGGAGACGAACCTAGTGAACAGCTTCCTCTGCTTCTCTCGCGAAGAGTCCAAAACCCTATTGCGGTTTCGATTTTGCGGAAGGGTTTAAGCCCCAGATGATTTCTCGGGGGTGCTTTATATCAGGAAAGCAGGCGGATTTCTTGCCGTTGGATGGGTGTGTAGACTCACGAGAGGCGTCAGATGAGGAAGGGGCGCTGGGTGAAGGGGACTGTGTCCTGCGTTGGTACTTTTCTTACGTGTTCGCTTTTGATTGGCCTGTTCCTTTTGCTTCTGTGATCGGCAGCAGAGAATGGCCAAATATCTGTCGACCTTTTTCTTCTGTTTTTGTTAGCTGTCGACTTTAAATGACTCTCCTTGCCCACCAAACAACTTCCCTAGATATTTTGGAAAATACCCTATAGGCCATTTTTCTTAGGGAAAATTTCAAAAAAAAAATTCAGAAATTCTCTCACTTTTTCAAATAAAAATTTTAAGTGAATTTCATTTCAAATAAGAATATGAAGTGATATAAAGCATACTCAAATAAAGATCTAAAATGGCCATAAAATTTCAAAAAATGATCCGATCTAAAGAACATTTTCATCATTTTCCTCTCGCCTATGATCGCCGACCCACCATTGGTTGGGGGTCGATGGGGGCTGCGTAGGCCGATAGGGTTGCTTGCAACCCTTGCCCAGATCTAGGAGAGGGCCCGACCCTATCCTTGTTTTAGCGAGGGCCGCGGGCCCTCGCCTTTGGCCTGGCGAGGTTGCAACCCTCATTAAGGCGCCAATGACCCCGCGGCATTCGCCACCTCTCCTGCCTATGTGTGCACGTTGTCTTTTTTATTTTTAATTTTTTTTGTTAATTTTTAAGAAAATAGAAAAAAAAAGTCTAAATTAAAAAGAAAAAATCAAATAAGGAAAAAAAAACGAAAATGTCCTTGAAATCATGCCCTTTTTTGAGATTTTGTGGTCACTTTAAGCCCTTATTTGAAATAACATTTCCTTCAGACCCTTGTTTAAAAAAAAGATGGCGTTTTAGGACCTTATTTGAAATGATGTTCATTTTGAGTTCTTATTTGAGAAAAATTAAAGGACTTTGGGCCATTATTTGAAATTTTTCCTTTTTCGAATGACCACTATTCACTTGCTTAAAAAAAATCCTAAGATTATGTTTAGTTGTCTCGAATTTCTAATCATGAGAAAACTAGATATGAAAGCATATCAAATTCATAGATTTTACTAGATCATATCCACCGTCTTGCTAATTGCGATAATGAAGCCGATAATTTTCATATATTATCATGTTCATTATTTGGTATAAATGCTATAACAATGTAAATGAACCTAAAAATTACACAAACAGAGACGGTAAGAATTTCTCACGACACTCTTGCTTACTTCATTTTTATTTGCTTATTTATTATTAATTTTTCCTTTCTCTTTTCAATTCTTTCCGTTCTTTATTATTTCCTTTTACCTTTCATCATTCTCTAGTGAAAATTTATTAAATGGTAAACTATACTAATATACCTAGAACACCTATAATATATTTTGAAATTTTATAGTAAAAGATAGAAATAACTTTTTTTGGTAGAAGATAGAAAAAAATTATATTATTTTTCAGTTATTTTCAATTTTTTATATTTGATTTCAAATATTATTTCAATATTGTTAATTTTAGAAATTTGATATTCGATAAATATAACTTTTGTTTCAAAAATATTAGAAATCCATCCACTTTTATCCCACATCTCCTATGGGATAATTTTATCCGAGTTGCATTCCTTTTATATCTAACTTTATCCTATCTCGAGCAAGAACCAAACACATGATATGATAAATTTCGTCATATCCTAAATTTTATGTTGATTATCAAACGTAGCATAAACTAATATCACAAAGTATATATATACATATTATATATATATATATATATATATATATATATATATATATATATATATATATACACTCCAAACTATCTTTCAACCAAAATATCCCCAAAATTTTACTAATTGAACACATTTACACTTCCATCGAAAAATTTCCAAATCAAACATTGCGCGTGTAGTCCGACGTTGAAAGTTAATCTTACATGCAGTCAATCTTGAATTGTCATCAAGTCAAGGATTTTTTATTTCTCCCAGTATCATAGTTTTAGCTCACTCATTGAAGAGAAAGCGACGCAATTTCTTTAGCAATTTGGGTTGAAAATTTAGCAAACTCATTAGGTTGGTGGCTGTGTGATTCATAGTCAAATATTTCGATCAAAACTCTTTATCAAATCTCATCAATACTTTCTCGTATGACATAGACATGCAAATTTCCCGATATGATCTTATGTATTTCCGGCCGTTGGGAATTTAGGCCGATTTGTTTTGATAAAGACATGAAGTTATTTTATTCACTCTCTAACTATACTCAAAGAAATTATTTTAGTATTTGTAGGGGCGAGTAATTTCAGGTTCCGTACATGTTCTAACTGGAACCCGAAACCTACCCATCTATGCAAGGTCCTCATTTTTTGAAACCCTGAGCCTCCTCTGCATATCTTAGAACCTAAAACCTACCCCCATCACGGGTTTGAGGTCGGTTTGAATTCCATTCAGGTCCCACAAGTATTCTTAGTTGAATGATTGCGGTGAATAATCATATTTAATGACCACCGTTCTTTGTTAAAATCTACTAACCATAACTCATATTTAGACACGCGAAAAATATAAAAACATTAATAGAATAAAAGTTTCAATGATAACATAGTTTCAAATTATATACTCATCATCGCACACTATGGAATATCTCGGGATGACATGAAAATATATACCAAGAAAAAATATAAAAACTTGTTACAGGTTCCAAGTTATAGGTTCCGAGTTCACGTTCCACTTACTTAGACCCGAAACCTACCTAACCCGAAATCTACCATCCCTATCCCGAAACCTGGAACTTGAAACCAATCGATTTCTACCGGATCAGTTTTTTAGATTCTAATTTCTATTCTAGAACCACGCACATCCCTAAATATTTGTTAGTAATGGGACCTCATAAATTATTTGATTCCTCGATTGACCACCAAAGCTCAATGTGGACCCAGTCGAATGCAAATTGCCGCTAAGGCCCGCAACTCCGTTGGCGTGGGAGACCGACGAGCGATTGGTCCGAGGCCACCCGATAGTCAAAGAACCCGTGAGACCGACCAAATTTCCTCCTCCTTCCCGAAATTGCCGATCAAATCTCAGACGCCCGTCGCTCGAAGCGGCGTAAAGGAGCAAAATTGGTCGCAGTTTCGGGCACCCAATGGCCCAAAGCTCCAGACCCACAAGCGTTCTTGATTCCTTGGGCGAGGAAATAATCAAGATCGTCACCCCCGTCTCGATTTGCATGTTCTTGGTGGTGATCTTGGTGTCCGTGTTGGACTCCTCGTCTTCTTCGTCGTCTACGTCGGCCGCCTCCATAGCCACGATTGCATACTCCGAGAACGACTCAGACTCTTCCTGGGACAAGTTTATAGGTGCGGTTTGGAACTCCCTTGCATTCGTCGCCGTCGTCACTGTCGTCACTTTCGTGTTGGTGCTCTTGTTTTACCTGAGATGCACTCGGTTCTTGAAGTTCTACATGGGTTTCTCAGCTTTCATCGTCCTAGGCTTCCTGGGAGGTGAAATCGCTTTGTTCCTCATTCAAGATTTCAGTATCCCAGTTGATTGTATTACGTTTTTCGTGGTTTTGTTCAATTTTGCTGTTGTGGGTGTCTTGGCCGTGTTCGTGTCCAAGATGGCGATTTTTGTGACGCAAGGGTATTTGGTGGTTATTGGCATGTTGGTTGCTTATTGGTTTACTATGCTGCCCGAATGGACTACTTGGGTTCTATTGGTTGCTATGGCGCTGTATGATCTTGCTGCTGTTCTGTTGCCTGTGGGGCCATTGAGGCTCCTGGTGGAGCTCGCGATATCCAGGGATGAAGATATCCCTGCACTGGTTTATGAGGCGAGGCCTGTGACTCATCGCGATTCCGGTCATGGGGGTCGTGTAGTTCAAAGAAGAGTGTGGAGAGACAGGCCTAATTCTGCACATGATCCAGCTGAGGTTCCTAAGTTAAATTCAACGGTTAATCCTGCATTGCATGGAAATTCGAACAATGACTCAACGTCCAATGCTAATGCCACGTCCATTGCAAACGAAAATACCAGCCCTGGTAGTTTATCTGTTAATAGTGCCCATAGTGTCACAAATTCAGTTGCAGTCCGAGAGACACTGTCACAACGCCTTGAAGGAGAAAGTGAGCTTTCTGCACCATTGATCGACCACAGAATAAACGTCAGTCCTCGGGAGCATGAAGATGCTGTACCAAGTGAGAATTTGGCGCTGGAGGGTATTGGCCTTGGTTCTTCTGGTGCTATAAAGCTTGGTCTAGGCGACTTCATCTTCTACAGTGTTTTAGTGGGTAGAGCAGCGATGTATGATTTTATGACAGTATATGCCTGTTATCTTGCCATTATAGCTGGACTAGGTATTACATTGATGCTGCTGGCACTCTATCAGAAGGCGCTGCCGGCTCTTCCTGTGTCAATATTGCTAGGGGTCTTATTTTACATATTGACTAGGCTCTTACTTGAAATATTTGTTGTACAATTAGCCTCAAACCTCTTAATGTTCTAGAGTTCATTTTATCCCCATTTTTCTATCATCAGTACCAAATTGTTCGACAAAAATGTGTACTTTGTGATGATTACATACTGATGGGCAATTATGATGCATTCTATTCTCAAACATGTCTGTCTAATTCTTCTGTCCTAGCTTGCAACGAAACATGAGAACATATATGTTACATCAAAATTACAAAATGATGTTTTCAAATTGGCTTTGGCTCTTCCTCCTTTTTTTATTGTTGCTGTGTTCGGGTGCACATATACTTTTAGGCAGTACCAATTAATTTGTAAGATAAGAGGGCCTCCAACTCCAAGTGAAAAGGCCCGCACGTTGTTACAGATAAGCAAAACACAAACAGAAACTAAAGATGAGTTTCAAGCAAATGGGAAGAGTAAGAAACCGTCGCGCAGGATAATGAACAAAAGATCCAGCCAGCCGGATTGCAGGTTAGCTCTCTTAAAGATCTTGTTTTTCTTCCTTATCTAGTGACACTCAGCAAATTTTTTCATAAGTTGGCTGAGCAGCTCTTGCTTGTGGACAGTGGGGATCCTTCTGAATCAGCTTATTAGCACATATAAGAATAGTTACAACACCTTCGTTGTCACATTCTCTTTTGTCTTTACCTTTTCATTTTTTTCCTTTCTCAGAGGCTCTCCAATATAATTTGGTTTACTATGACAGATTCTATACTAATAATCATCTTCAAGGCTGATGAATGGACTGTTGAGGATATATCTCGTGATAATCTGATGTGATCTGATCACCATCTTGCATTAAAACATAGTCAAGAGATTCATAGAATCCTAAGAATCCAGAAAGTTGGACGCACTGTGGTAATTTGTCTGCTAGTAATTATTTGGCATGTTCTCTTTTCAGTGAATAAGTTGTAACCCCAGTTATGGTTAGTTATAAATTGGGCCAGAGAAGGAATTTGGGCGGACCAGAAAAAATCTGGTAGAAAAGGAAAAGGGAGACAATAGAAAAGGGAGATGTTCTGCTTCTGGGATTCAGGGTAATTAAGAAATTCAGAGGAGAGTCTTCACACAGAAACAGAATTTGCAGTGTAAGTAACACATTGAATGCACGTGGAATATAGACACCAACAGTTATTTGAATTTTTTACTTCATTTAATGTTTCTACCAATGTTGTTAAGTACTCAGGAGGCACATAAGAGTTGGCTTTTTTTTTTTTTTTTTTTTTTTTTTTTTTTATATTTTTTTTTTTAAAAACGGGGGCCGGCCCCCCCCCCCCTACCCCCGCACCAGGCCGCGACCTCGTCCGAGGCCCGCCCCGCTACCGAGGCTGTAGCCCTCCCCCGTGATCTTAATCAGAGTCGTGCACTCCCGGTGATGTGCACCCAAAAACCTAGAAATTAGTGTTTTAATGTGATTTCTTCTAGCCTCGACCTCTCCATGTGTTGATTCCTCGTTGGATCACGAATGGTATTCGAGGAAGTTTCCGAGGCTTACTTGTTATGTAGATTGAGTGAATGCTGTGTTTGCTGTTATTTTTTGATCGAATAGTGAATTTGTGAAGTGAATTTGGTGTGGTCTCGAATTACTGGATTTGAGAATTTGGAGTTAGTGATGTCGAAGTGTGAATGTTCGTTTGAATTTGAAGTGATATTTGTGGATACTTGAAGAAGTGATAGTGGTGTGTTTTACTTGATTGCATACGCGTCAAGTTCCTATTGAGTGATTAGAGGTTTGTGGAGATGTCTACTAGTTCATCAAGTTCTCCGTCTATTGTTTGGGGTCGGCTCCTCTAGTGCTTCTTGAGTTCGGATCCTTTGGTCCATTTTATAGCATGACAGGTTTACATAATACATTAGTCAAGTTGGATGGTACCAATTATCCTTCTTGGTCAATGGCGCTTTCAACCTTTATTTACTCCAATCGCCGCCTAAATGGCTTGAAGAAGAACCACGAAGATCCAATATTCTAGAAGAATGGAAGTTCGTTGACGCTACTCTACGTACACTTTTATGGGGGAGTATGGTGAATACGTCGCCATCTTTTCATGGATGTGCTCGTAGGTATGGACAAAATGTGCTTTATTGTATTCGAGAATAATATGAGTCGAGTTTGTGATATGTGGGAGGCTTTATTTGAAGCCAAAATTACGGTTGAGAACATTATGCTCGTTTGCGTCTTTGTATCGGCGTCTCAAGTCTTATTTCCCACCTACCACGCTTGCTCGAGATGCAGCAACGAGAAGCGGATATGATGACAGCTCTTTCTCCGTAGTCTTGGTCCGGATCACAGTGCCCTTCGACAACAGACTTCTCGAGCACTCTTCCTTCCATAGAAGAAGTCTATTCTCGTGCTCGTTACAATCCGGTCCCAAGACTTAGCAATTTCAAATAGTAGTGCTATGGTGGCTCATGGAGGTCAAGGGACTCGTGGTCGTACTAATGGTCGTGGACATTGGAATTCGATAGTTCCTACCGTGGTCGTGGTCGTGGTGGTTTTCGGGGCAGGTGTCACTCGTAGTGGCGGTAGTAATACTTCTAGAGGAGGTCGAGGAAACCGTTTTTGTACTCATTGGGTTTCGGGCATACTATCGATTATTGTTATGATCTCCACCCTCTTGGACAAGTTACAGGTGAACTTCAATGGGTTCGTATGTTGTTAGTTGAGATTGGATTGCCGATTCGGATACTTGCCTAGGCTCTTCTCATATTGCCAAGACCCAATGTTTCATGAGCGAACGAAGCATATAAAGGTGGATTGTCATTTTGTTCGCGAAAAGGTGGGAGACATAGGTTGGTACACACACGTTCTAAAGAGCAACTGCAGACATTTTCACAAACCTCTTCGACGTGGACGGGTTTCTTATATTTGTCATAAGTTAGGACTTTTTGATATGTGCTCCAACTTGAAGGGAGTGTTAGATTTATTACTTTAGAGTATTAGCAAGTTGGGTATATATTTTTTTTTTTTTTTTTTTTAATATTTTTTTTTTTTTTTTTTAAAAAAAATTATTTTTTTTATCGTTAACAGGCTTATACCTAAAGGAGGTAAACTTTCGAATGAGCACCTCAGAATTTTGACGAGTACCTGGCTTGATTCCTATTATTACACAGGGACAAGAAAGTTTTGTCAGTCGTTTTGCATCGCGAGTTGTTTGTTAGAGTCGGTTTTGTCTCTGACAAGTGTTGCACATAAAAACCAAGTGGAGTGAGGCCCTCTTGTTTGTTGCTAGTGGGTGGCATCTCATATGTAGTAGCATGCCACTTTTTTATTTACATTGTGTTGTCTTTGGCTTCAGCTGCATCTTAAGAAAGCAGTGTATGATTTGAATAGATAGCAAAGCATGAATATCCATATGGCTCTTTTTTTTTTATTTAAATGAAGGACTCTATAGGCCACCGTTAAGTTGTTAGAAAGAATGTCTAGACCTCTGCCTCGTACCCCCATCTAATATATCGCTCGTATCTTCGGTCTCGTTAGATAACTGATGTTTGCGGGACATTGACGCATTATAGGATTTTGCAGGTATTGAGGATCTTTGGAGTGTAAAAAATAGTCAGTGTTGGGGAAGAGAAGGGCTGAAGCCCACATTAAGCCAGCTGGTACCAGCCAAGAGACAGGAAAAAATAAATAAATCTGTACACTGGGGTCATTCCCATTTCCTTTTGCATGAGAAGGAGATTGCTTTCTGTTTCCTGCACCAATACAAGGGCTACTAATCACATTCCATGACCATGAGCGAGATGAATTGTCATTGGGGTGGATCATCATGCCGCCGCATTGCGTTCTGCCTGAAGTGACTTCCTGGTTACATCTACAACCTTGCATCGACTGAACTGCTATGCTGGAGGACGGTACAAAAGAAAACATGTAGAGCTCACTGAGTTCAGGCCTGACCTGGGAAACTATCTGAGGCTTCAAAGATGGAAATTGCCTTCACTAGAGGGTGATGCTCTGCCTTGGGCTCTCAGCTCGGCATTTTGCAACGTTTTAATCGAGCGAACTCGAGGTCGACCAGACTCTTTCTCTTTAACCCATCCAGTTTAAGAACAACATCCAAACAGCATTAAACATGTTAATAGAAGAAGGTACAAATTTTCAGCTTGGGCAGGTTTGATCAGGCGGATTTTGATTGCGGTACTCAGTTATGTTGGCCCATTGTATGGGAGTCCTTCCCACACGAATGGTCGACATTGGGCGGGCCTGGTTGGCGTCCTATTGGGGAAATTTAGGGTTGATTGGTTCTAAGCTGGGACGGTTTTGAGTCAGAAATTCGAAACCCTACTCTAAAGGTCCCGTTTGTAAAAATTGGAATCGGGAACCGGAAGGGCTATACTTGGAACCAGATCGGTCGATTCTAGGCTGGTTCTCAATTCTAGAATCGGGTTTGTTTTAGAAAAATCATACAATTGTTATTTTTAGCTTATTATTAGTGAAGTCTTTTTAGTTGAGTGGTCTAGTGTGCCTACTTCAAGTTGAAAGTTGTGGGTTCCATTCTCCCTAAGTGCAATCTCACTACATTTGATTTGAAATAAGATGTATAAGATCGATTTGGCCTTGGAATAGCCCTGCTTGGTTCTGTAATCAGACCGGCTGTTATGATCTAAGAACCGAGAACTAGACAGGCATTCACGGAACCGGCTTGAAACAAATTAAGTATGGCCAATTTTGTCTGGTTTCTGAATTGAATGAGTCCTAAATCTATTGTGCAGACCGTGGTCGAATCCTAAACTTTTTAATTGAATCGGTTTAATCGTAAACATCTAAGTGTAATCAACCTTGAAACTGTCTTTCTTAGTTGGTTCTATGGCCAAACCGACGATCCGACCAGCTCTTCTTGGAATTGGCATGGAATGGATGGGGCAAAGCCGATTTTGGTCCATTTCACGGTTACAACCAGCTCGAGTGCTCACCCCTAGGGAAAATTGCATAATCTGTTCTTAATCTATTGTGCACAAAGCAATCAAGCAATTAATAATTTAATTAAATCAATTTAATCATAAATCCGAAGTGCAATCAAGTCCTTTTAAGTAAGGAAGTGTAGCGCCATCAGTGAGCTCGAACACCACTCTACGCAATTTCATCATATTTATATGAAATAGTCTTGCGAATTATGGATTTATTTGATATGACAATCTAGTCATCGCCGGCTTTCCTAGTGTAAAACGGTTGCACAAAGTGGATTAAAATTACAAGAAACGTTACTAAATCATTCCCAAAATCACCAATTTCTAAATCATGCCCTCCCATTCAAAGCCCTAATTCCCTTAAAAACCCCAATTCCAATCTTGGCGGGAAAATTTTTGAGAGAAGATGAAGATGACCATGACATTGCAATAAAAATGACAAAGAGTGGTCACGTTAGGTTTACATTGAAGTTCATCGTCCTTAATTTTTCACTAAACACCAAGGAAAAAATGTAAAACTTTGATTGTGATCCCTCCAAGATCGTTTACCTTTTTATAATCTATTTGTATTGGTTTCTTTTTAAAAATGCGTTGGTGGTCCCTCATTGAAAGAATTCTATGTTCCGTTTTGCTATAGGGTCGTGATGAACGATAAATCAACATCGGGTCTGCATTTTCAATGGTAGAAATTTGTTCGTTGGGAGAAGATGAATTTAGTACAAATAGGTACCCATGTAATTTTCTACTAAGGCTATAATAAGTTTAAGACTAAATTGACACAATTACAATGTATTTATGACTTTTTTGGTAATTTTTCTTAGATAATGATGATGTAGCTGATGAGCACGAGGAGACATCAGACGAGGCTGGCTTAGAGGGTGCTCGAGTTATGGTATAAAGTCTCGATTTAGGGGTAAAAGTTAGAGAAAGAAGCCGAAGACGCCGACTTACTAGTCGATGCAAGATTCTTGACTGATGATGATAACGAGGTTATAGAAGTGAGGAATATGGTCACAATACAAGTGAACCATCAATGGGAGAAGAGTCTAATCCTTTGATCATTTCATGTGAATAATGAAGTTGTGGCATGAAAGTTGGTTCTTGGACAAAGAACTGTCAAGAGTCAACGGTCAACTACACCCCTTTAACATGGTCCTTATTTTCTCCAGTTATGCATTTTTTTGTCATTTGACTAATGGGACGACTGAGAAGTCAGGGAGACATGCACAACTGGGTGCAACAACGGTCGACCGCTTTGCGGAATCCTAATGTTTTCTTGTGATTAATCTTTGGCCCTAGAATTCTAAATTGGATTGGTAAATTTCTTCGAAAAATTGGTAAGATCTTTAGCGTCAGAAGAAAAGATTGACCCGTTTTGTCATTTTTTTTTGGTCCTCGTGTTCATACCGAAGTAATAAGATTGAGGCCGTCTATTCATGTCTCAACCACTTCCACCAATTTCATGTTCCTAACAGCATGAAATTCGTTCATTCTTTTTTTTTTTTCACGGTAGAAAATCCTTCTTGGACTCGATGTAGAAACTTATCCCAACTAGGTTATCATAAAATTGTTCACATTGAGAAACTTATCTTAACTATGTAACGGTGAGCAACCGAGCCAGTTCAATGGGGAAATCGGACTGAACCTACTTTACTTGCCAGTTTCAAGTTGGCATTGAAACACGGACCTGGTTCTCGATTCTCTCCGAACCAATTTTGCTAGACCGGTTCCAAGTCGGTCGTCGAGAATCGGTTAAATTCTCAATTTCGAACCCCGGAACCTGCCTTTAACGATTTGAATCCCGAAACCATCAATTCAATCGAGGAACCAACCGAGCACGCTTGGTCGCTTGAGGCAGGTTCTGCCAAAATCCACGGACCGATTCTTTGGAGCTGGCCTAGAACGGATCGGGTAACACCGATTCGGTCCGGTTCTGGGGTTGAGGCAACTCGGTTGTTCACTCCTACTCTGAGCAAAGCCTTGAAATTTCCCGATATGAACAATTGTCATGGACATGACAATGGTGGAAGTTGTTAAAGACAAGAATAGGTGGCCTCAATCTTTGTTTCTGTGAACGGGAACATATACCAAATTCGAACGAGAAGAAGAAGAAGAAGAAAACATTAAAACTCTGCAGAAAGGACCGACCCCTGACGCACAGCTGTGCATGTCTCCTCTTGACTTGGAGTAGGTTGTCCCCCACTAGTCAAACAACGAAAGGAGTAATTAGAGAAAGGTGAACCTATCAAAGGGTACAGTTGACCGTCGACTCTTGACTTTTCAACCACAGCCGACCTTTGTGCAGTTGCAGAAAAACAGGAGGAGCCCATCAATGGCCGGCAAAGCTGATTGTTATTGTCAAAAGTTTTTTTAGGGTCTCTTTCCATAAGCTTGTTTCATGTGAATTTCCTAAATCCGCATGACAACGATGCACTCTATCCTCAATGTGCAATGAGATTGATGAATTGGTACGAGCGTTAAATATGTCATAAATAGTAAATATGTCATGAATGGTTCCTTTATGGTTCTTCCATTCTCTCTTCGCTCCGATCTCGGGCTCATTCATTCCGTACTTTCGCTTTAATTTGGGTACGAGTTTTTCTATATTAGATTGATATGAAAGTGTTTTAGAGATATGAATCGAGAATGGTTTGGATTTGGGTCGAATATATGTTGTATTATAATAAATGAGTCCGTTTGAGTCAAAGCATTTATGACCCAACTCAAATCCAATCCTACCGACCCGTTTTACGGTCCAATGCATTGTGCCATACTTGGCTGGAATTTTGGCGGACCTTATCTTGTTCTATTCGGAGATGTACAGAGTTTTGACTTGAGCTTCAACTTCAACGGGATATGTCGTTTTCCGTGTAATTTTCGACGACTCTGCGCATGCTGGCCACTTTTGAACTATGTTTTCCAGCTAATTCCAATGGACAAAGTTCTTAACTTTTGACATTTTCTTCTTCAAACGCGCAAGTTCCTTCGTTCTTTTCCCTTCCTCTGCGTAAAATTGACTAGGAAAGGGCAAAAACGAAGCAGTTCAAGGACCCACTTGGTTTGCATCAGCGAGATAAGTGAAGCAACTCTCCATGACTGTTGGGGATCCAGATCTACAGAAGGCTTTGATGTGAAAATGAATTCTTTTAGAGTTGCAGCTTGAATTCCGCACTTAATTCTTCTCCCCCGTATAACAGATCACGGATTTTTTTTTTTCCCGGATGCCGACAATTTCGATCAAGTTTAGATGGTTTCTCTCAAGTTCATGTGATTTTTTCATCTCGAATTCGGAACTTTTCCAAGTATAAAGCTCAAGACTCACAGCTCAAGGGAAGAAGAATTTAAAAGTGTTCATTAATGCAGAACATGGGAATCACTCAAAGAAAGCAGAGGGCATGCTCTGTGGTCTGCGACAAGAGCGAAAACAAATTTGTGCTTGTAAATTCCTAGTTGGTATCGTCACACAAGATACGGCGTAAACGACAAGTTTTCGCCAACAGTCTATACCAGGACGTGTTAAATTATGAAAGGCATATACATCGATTACAATACGGTACAGCAAAAGACCAGAAGACAGGAATTGGAAGAGCCGACAGTAAAATGAATTCACTTCTTCCATGGATGGGGCAATGACTTTGCAGATCCTTCGAAGAGATCCAAAATGTAGTTCTCCATGTCATCAGCAGTGTACCTGATGTGCTTCTCGCCGATAGAACCCAAATACAATCCAAGAAACGTCCGATAAGCATGTATCACTTTCTGTGAAGTGGCGATCTGCATGTCCAACCGAAGCTGCAGATCTTGGATGATCCACCCGGTTTGGCACTTGTAGACTTCCTCGAAAGCGAGACAGAAGGCCTTGCACCTTTCTCTGTGAGTCGGCTTGCAGAAGCTCAAAGCCTGGTTCCCACCATCCTTGAGCAAAGACAGAGCGGAACTCCACGTGGCTCTCAGATAACTCGTCGCGTGCTGCTGGTATTTACCGATATGCTTCCTGATCCACTCGTCCTCAAAGTAAAGCCTCAGGTCGGAGTCTTTTATCTTTTGGATCATGTAATGGATGTTGTTCATCAAGAACACATGCTGTAGAGAACTGTCCTTGAACAGCTTGGACTTCTCCACAAGGTTCAACTCCAAAACAGACACCAGTGACCTCGCATGGGCCGCCAATGCGCATGAGCTGTCGGAAGAACATTCCTCCTCGCTATCTATTCCAAGACAAGGCGCCGGAAGTTTTACTTCTTGATCACGAAGAAGCAAATTAAGGGGGCCTCTGTATGCAGAAAGGACCTTGATGTAGTTCATGGCGTACTTGGTGAGAGGATGAATCCCACCTCCCCCAAAAGGCTTCTGAGACCTGTCCAGAGCAATACGATTCCTAAATTCCGCAAATGTGGCTCTTGCGTAATTGCCCAAGTGGGCCAAAAGATCATGAAACTCGATCCTAACGGGAAGCACCGGCGTATTCCGAGTATAAAGCATCTATGTAATTAAGGAGTTCAGCGAGGACCTCATACATGTCAAGCACACGAAATAACTTCTCCGGTTGATGGGGCGACATTGTTATGGCTTCGCCAAAGTTCAAGAAAAGCAGCATTGAAGCCTTTGTGATATCAACAAAGGTAATCAAGTTAACGGAACCAAACTCTCCTAGGACCTCGTCGCAAAGACGTTTTTCGCTAGCAAGATAGACGCGAATAATGATCCTCATCGCCCAAGCCCATTTCTTTATCTCACCGCTCATCTTATCCCAACCCATTCTCAGAGTATCTTCAATTGTCAACTGCTCCATTTTGAGTATGAGCAAGTACTCGTCCAGCGCTTCTCTCCGGTTGCTAACATACGCTTGGCAAAATTCCTGATCATATTTCGATGAAAACATCACCTGCGCAATCGACTTGAGCGCAGGGACCATGTCGGGGTGGATCAGACTTACCAGACGTTCCGCCGGTGCATTGCCGGTGCCTGTGCCGGTGCCACTGCCACCATCCTCTGCACGAGACGTTAACTCAGCCGCTTCATCCTCTATGGAAACAAACGACTCATCATACACCACATCCTCCCCAAAAGAGCGGAATGACATGTATTCAGGCTCATAGTACTCCTTATAACGGACAAGAATGTGCCGCAGCTCTTCAGCGAGCCTCGACATTGCTATCTCCAAGATGCCTTGGGCACGAAGAAGAAGCTCCTTCTGCTTCGCATTCCTTATGGAGGAAACGCTTCCTAGAGTCCCCACTAATTTCTGAACCTCGACAGCAGCTTTCAGATACTCCGAGGCTTCCTCTGAGCTAGAGTCCCATATCAGTGACTGGTTTGTCTCCCAACTCATGACCACTATCTCATGCTGCCTGAGTTGCTCTTCTGTCTCTTTCAACAACCAGCCCCTGCTCTCGCTAGGCGCGGACTTCGCCGAGAGATGAGCTTCGACATTGGAAAGGAAACTCCTCACGTCGTCGATATTCAGGTTAGTACTCGCTCTCAGTGCCATCACGAGGTGCTGAGCTGCCGCAACTATATGATGCTCCATCTCATGGTTCACGAGGGCGGGTTCGCAGTCCCCCATTTCGACTGGAACCGTGGAATCCCTTATTAAGTACCAAGAGAACACGGACTAGGAAACTCTGGATGCGGCTCAGACAGAAATCTGGGCTTAAACTTTTCAAGAACCTTTCCCCCTCATTTGGTAAACCCGGAGCTTATCTTCGGAAGGAAGTGACATGAAACCCCCTTGATTCCATTTCGCCACCAACTTCTCCACAGCGACTCTGGCAAAGGAATGGATTGTTGCAGAGGAAGACTTCTTCGGTAAGAATTTCTCCCAAGCTTGACAGTTTCAAGAGTCCGAAGCAGGAATTCGCAAGTGGGCGAGCAAGAAAGGAAGGAGAAGTTCCCTGGGACTCTCAGCAAAGTTTCCAAAACAGAAAAGGAGAGGCGGCTACGAAGGAAACTCTAAGCATACTAGAGATTGACATCCAGATTTCCAAATGACCCAACAAACCAGAAGTGCCAAATTCACAACCGACAATCCGGATTGCGGAGATGACAATCCAGGGGAAATTTCAGAACTGAGTTAAATCACAGGGATTCACGATAGACCCGACAGGAGTTCGGCTTTCGGACCGCTCTTGACCCTTGCCCAATGACCTGATCACCGCATCATATGGACTCGCTGCAGCAAATCAGACAGAACGACGAACTCAACTGAACGAAACTCCCTGGCCCAGAACAAGATCGCGCGTAAAACACGATCGGCCGCGACTAAACGAAACGAAACTAACCAGCTATGAACCTCCCAGGGAAAAATTCAAGAACCGGAGCACGCCGTCGCGCGGATGGTCTGACAAGGCCTGGGATTTGAAGATGCCCAACAGACTTCCGACCCCGTTCGGAGACGATCGGGCCGAGGTTGTCGTTCTTCGAGGACGACGTTGTCGTACGTACGAAAGCAGAAGGAATTTCCGGAGGATCAAGAGATGTAGAGAGAGAGAGAGAGAGAGAGAGAGAGAAAGAGAGAAGTCAAATTCAATGGAAGGCGAGAGGAGGAGGAGGAGAAGGAACAAATGGTGAAGCTCTGCTTCGATTCCAATGGAGAAAGGAGAGCGCTTTCTTCTCATTACTCGGCACTTTCTATCGGGTCCGCTGTGTCCTTTTCTTGTCGATCTCGTCCAGCCGTCGACTAGTCGTCTGCCTCCCGTGATGCTCTTCCCTACTTGCTCACCGCCCGTCGAGCGTTGACCCGGAATTCGCAGCAGAGCGCTCATCGTAACGGTCCGAGTCCACGCGCTTATCGTGAAACCGCAACATGTGATCCTTGCACCGGTTAGTCTTTTCTTTTTATGTTTTTCCTTTTATTTTACTGTTCTTTTTTCCGAGATCGACGCCTGTGAAAATTAGGGGCGACCGGAAGCCGGACCTGTCTGGTTATCAAGCGATCCAATTATTGGGCGCGGCCGCATTTTTTTGGGTGTTTTATTGTTGAATTTTTCCCGTTATTGACATATTCATCGGACTACATCTCATTAAGTTCATTGTGTTGTCATTAAATCTAGAAGTAA
Source organism: Rhodamnia rubescens (assembly GCA_021437795.1). NCBI lineage: Eukaryota > Viridiplantae > Streptophyta > Magnoliopsida > Myrtales > Myrtaceae > Rhodamnia > Rhodamnia rubescens. The sequence continues at coordinate 3,423,704 of JAILYA010000002.1, read as the reverse complement.
TCCTAAACATCTTAGATTTAGGTTATCTTATTAGGTCCAATTCAATCGGCCCATTTTCTCTTAGAATCGAGAATCGGATCAACCATAATGGTTCCAATTTTATGGAACCGGACCCAATCGGCTGAATTTATCCGGTCCCTGGCCGTTCCCCATTCGATCGATCCGTGATACTCATCTCTAATCAAAATAAGTCGTGGACCCATTCCTCAACCCATATTTGATTGGGCTGAATTGCTATATGAATTAGTTATATTAAGTAAATATGTCATAAATGGGTTTAAGATGGCAAATCCCAAAATAATATGGGTATTAATGGGTTCCAAACTTATATAGACCTAATATATTTCTATTGCTCTCTTTACTTCTCTCTCGCCCTTATTCGATCTCGAGATCGCTCACTTTGCATTCTCATCGCGGTTTTCCTATATCGGGTTATATATGAAAGTGTTTTAGCAATCCGAATTAAGCATGTGTCGAGTCAAATAAGAGCCACTAGATCAATTGATCAAAACGGGTTATATGTATCAATTTAATTAGGATAGTTTTCGACCCGACCCGTTCAATCGACGGGTTTAGAAATGCGGCTTTGAGAGTGGAGGAGTCGTCGATGTCCGTACATCGACCATTGAAATCAAGCACAATATATAATTATATTGGACTATTCGTTTTGGATGGGTGAATGATTACCGGAAGAGAAAAAAAACATTTGACTCTGCTATTTTATATAAATGCACGATGAGTAAATTAGAAAAGAAAATTCGACCCAAAAAAAAAAAAAACAAAAGTTAAGAAAAGAAACGAAGACTTTCAATTGTGGGACTCGTTTGAGTGTTGGGCAAGGAGTCTGAAGAGAACAAGCATAAATTGTTAAGAAACAAAGACAAAGCCGTCTGATCATATGATTATGTACAATAACTAGGAGAGGATCACTAAGCTAAGCAGCGCATAACCGCGTTTTTGGTCCTATTTCGAGTGGATTTTTTTTTAATTATTCCGTGACGACAAGGCGACGTACTTTAGGCGGTTGAAAAACGCGTAGAAATTTCGGGTTTCCCAAAAAGATAAATGCTGTCGTAATTGCGACCCAAAAAAAAAAAAAAACAGAGTGAATCTTCCTCTTTGAAGTGGAATATTCGTTGGGTTAAACTTAAACCCAACTCCAATGCCATTAATTTGGCATTGCTCTTGACTTATACTAATAAAAGGAAAGGAACAAAATGCCAAAGTTGGTTGGACTTGGACCGCATGTCCAAACTTTTAGATGTAATTAAGGTGGGCCTTACATGAATAAAATAAATTTGGCAATGAAAGCTTCATTGGCCGGGCTTAAAAATAAGTAGAATATAGGAGGAGTCCCACATCGACCACGCGCGCCACAATTTATATTGTCAAATCGAGACGGAGGAGGTTGCCTCTTCGGAGACATCCGATAAAATCGAAACGATACAGAGAAGATTAGCATGGCCCTTGCGCAAGGATGACACGCACAAATCGAGAAATAGTCCAAGTTTTTATTTATATATATTTTTTCTCATATGTTTGGATCTATTTCAGATTTTATAACATTTACCTTTTTGTTTCTCTTTAATCTGTTCTACCTCATTTCAACAGCTTTTTCTATTCCCAGCTTCACTAATCAGTTTGCCAAAAATATTTTCTTTAGTCCTTTTTTTGTGGTATCTATCTAGTATTATTACTATTGGCTACATAATGTTAAGTGGATTCGAATCGCCTAACATTGAGATTTCCGTGACATACGTAACATTCTCAAATTAGGTCCCCCAAAATGAAAATGGACGAGGTCCGATTTGAGTCACGTTTGAGATTCAAAATTTTTCAAACCCCAAAAAAATTTCCGCCCATATATTTTCCCTCCCTTTCAATACATGACATGGCTAAGGAAAAAAAGAAAAGAAACAAGCTTAATCAACAGTATTATGCATATTTACCAAAAGTTTCATTATGTTTTCTTATTTCAACGAGATTGTTCGTGTAGTATGTGACGATTAATGTCTGCCTTGTATGTTTCGTTTTTGTTTTGGCCATAGATGATCACGTAATATATACTTTCGATTTTATATTTGAGCGTCGTCACCCCCTTAAAATTCGAATAAAATCTGAATAAAATCTCATATTTACGTACATCGATGATCTTCACTGCCTACTAATCCCTTTAAAATCATCTCATATCCTCCTCTTGAAATCTCAATTTATAATATAATCACTTCGCCAAGAGCAAGGTCGGTTGCAACTTATTCAATATAATGTTAAAACATGGCCGTTGATTGTTAAATATGAAGTCTAAACAAAGGAAAGCAAATAGAGAAAAAGCTTGGTTGCATGGACCACCACAACTTTGTAAGGACATGGTTGGGCCTTGTGGAGCAATTTTTTCAAGGAAAAAAAAATAAATCTTTCTTGAAAAAGAAAGGGGATGTCGGGAACCCGTTTTAGAATGCTAATTTAGGCCAAAAATCGTTGACGTGGATGCCGACCCTCTTACGTGGCAAAGAGCCGCGTTGACGTGGACTTTTTTTCATTATGATTTTTGTTCTTTTTTTTTTCCTTCCCCTTTTCTTTTGCCGGTAACAGGGCCATGCTTGGGCTAGGGGCGGGCGCCGGTGACGCCCCACTCGCCTAGGCGAGGGCCGACACCCTAGCTAGGCGAAATCATTATTCCAAACTCTGGAGCAGCTTCAGGTACTTGTTTTTTTTTTTTTTTAAATATTATTATTTCAACCAGAAACCTCTCATGCTTTTGTTGCCTTTATCTGTTATACATATCTAATTCTGTTCTTAGTTACTTAGGAGTAGCGTCTAGTCGGTGGAACGATTTCTAGTGTCCGTACAGGGAACATCTTTTAATTGTGTGAAGATCTTATTACAATAGTTATGTTTTTTTTTTTAATGAAGTCATAATGTCTCATTTGACGTGCTGTTGAAACAGGACACGTCTTCCATCTCCCTTTTTGGTTTGTTGATTTTCAACCTCTCGTGCAGATGAAGAGAACTATGGCTTAAATTAGAGAGCTTTACCGAAAAATTTACCAGTTCTCTTGCTGTATCTGTGCTACTTTCAATTGCTTGGATTGGCTTTGAGGTAATGAACTTTGTCTGTCCTCTACGAACTGATATATTTGACCATTGCATAATGATCAAATAACATCTAATGCCAATGCAATTCTGAATTTTTCCTGGTCCAGTTACACTTCAGTGCTACTAGAGATCCATTGAGTGAGCTGCGGCAAGTTTATGGGTGATCATTCCAGCATTCTGGACTACTCTTGCCTGCTCTCTCTTGGTTGTTATTTGCATCTAAGACACTGTTCAATGTGGCTAATGTTTTGTTGAACGAATCTAAATGGTTTGCGACTTGTAGATATTCATACTCGAATGAATCTAAATGGTAGCAAGGCGACGGGCGATAGGGTGACCAAACTCGGAGAAGACCCTTAAGGAGGAGAAGCGTGAACGGATGGCACTCTCTCTGTACATTTTGTTGCAAAATCCATGGCTGTACCAGCTACAGACGTGCGACTGATATGTTCCTGGATTTTTCTTCCTTCTGTGATGATTTGATAGTGACAAGGAAATGGAGCTGAGAAATGAGAAGATGTCTTAAAGAGGATCTTAACTCCGTGCCCCTCTTTCTCCCCCATATGACAGATTACTCATGGTTGACATCTTTCTGTTAATGTCATTCAATCCCCTTGCTGGTATCTTTCCCGGCTTGTGCTCGGATGTCATGCATGATGGTTTTATGTCCCTTTCCATCGGAATTGGACGTGCCTAATGGGGCAGGCTGTGCACTGTTAAAAAGCAATTCAGAGATCGCGATAACCACTAAAAGTTGGATACAGTAGCATGAATAGGCCGCCAAGGGAATGGGACGGACATTGAACCAGCCATAGGGGAGACCACCGGGTACTTGAAGAAGTTCTGCACGCTAATTTCGGACCCGAAAGACGGATACTATAAAAGACGGACGCACCAGATTCGCCGGCATGGTACTGCTTCAAACTCATGCCATGTAGGAGAGAATGCATTCAACCAAAATTTTCTTCTTTTATGAGCCCGCAGCAGACTTGGCTATTCCTTCCTTTTCCTCTTTCTGGTTTTGGTAATTGATCAAGGTCACTCTCCATCACATTCACAGTTTAGTTGACCTTATGCCCAGTGTAGCAAAAGGGTAACAATCATTTTGATTTTTGGCAATTCTATGCTCAACGCCACATTTATCGTTGCGAATTTGGTGGGCAAGAAGATCCTGTTTGCAGTTCGAAAGAACAATGGAAGTTTCTGTCGATACTTACGTTTTCGCAACCAAAATCATGGGCATACATAGTCAGATAGAGGTGCATGTCTATACCACATTAGATTGATCGCCCCTAAAATTTGTTTTTCCTACACGTACTTCCCCCACCGGTAAAGATCGGAAATACTCAGCTGAACATGTATAATCGGAACTTGGACATAGGCGATTCGATCACTGCAAAGAGAACCTCATCTAACCATCTAAAAGCTCACCCGGATCTGGCTATCGCTAGTGCTTCAGAGCTCGCCCCATGCAAAAACCTTTGCAGCAGACAGTACCTTGGTGTTTTTCTGTATTGTAACTGCTGTCTTCAATAGATCAGGTCAGTGCAATTCTTTCTTTTTCATAGGACGAGAGACGAAACAACGGTAGGCAATCTCTTTTTACTGCACCTATTGTGCTCATCATCAGACCCTCCGTCGCTAGAAAGTCCCACCTCGTCTTTCAGTATGTACCATGCTCATTTGTTGATGTCTCGAAATCCTTGACGTCCGTGAACCTCTCCCCGAGCCGAAAGAAACACGCCGTGACTTCAGCTTCACATGCCTGTGGCGGTGATGGTGCCGGCGGCTGCGGTTGCTGTATGAAGCAAGAGGGCCTTCTGTCCTCTCTCTGAGCAGCTTCCTTTCCCTACTTGCGCTGAGATGATGGCTCGAATAATCATCACTTATGTCGCTCAGGCTATGTCCCGCTTCAAAGTCTCGGAAGCGGCGTCGCCTGCGGTGTACCCGCTTGGTGCTCGTTATCTTGCACCACACGAGACAGCAAATGTGGCCGAGCACGTGCCAGTACGTCTCGCACGCGGCCCAGCACATGTTACAGAGGCTTCTCCCTATGCACCGGCAAATCCCCAGCTTGAACAACAGATACAGGAACAGTAGAGCTGAAAAACCATCGCACCCACATGAAAACTGGTCAGCTGATCACGAAACTGTAGGACTACCTCATCCCGGTTTCTCATATCGAACATACAAGATTATAATGCAAGAACTACGCGCGAAAGCTTCAAATGAAAAAGGCAGATGGTTCTCTAAACACTGCATTTTGCCAATAAACATATTTTAAAAGCAGAGAGTTTCTAAGACTTGTCTGGAATCGGAGAGAATATCAGATGACGAAAGTCGTTGCCAGACAAATCCTCGATTATTTCTTGGATAGAATGCCGAAGTGAGATTATTAGCGTCGAGACATTATATCCTTTCCGCAGTCTCAACCAAAAAGTACAGCAGAAGAACCCCTGAAGGATTGATCTTTGGCTAGCAAATCAAAATCTATTTCAGCCTAGCGGAGAGAAATGACATTCTGGATGGAGAGATAACACGGGAAATGAGTACACTACCTATGTAACAGAGGACACATATCAGCAAGAGTTTGATCAGATTCGCGACGCATAGATGCTTGATAAAACAAACTACGTCCCACGGTCCGGAGCATAGTTCCCTGCATCAGTGCAAAACCTAGTTAAAAATGTGGAGACCAGAACAATGAGGCGGAACAGAAAGGTAACTCGAGATTTTAATATAGACGAAAGGATGAATCGCCCATAAAAAGATATCGAGCAACGGCAGAGACAATTGTTTCTTATGTTACAAGCTCTGTGCCGCAGTTTGTTTGCGAGGTTTTTGCCAAACCAGACCAGGACATGGGTTCAGACATTACTACATGAACAACAACTGAAAATAACAACTCAGAAGTTGTTGAATTGGCAGAACATCATAGGGAAAGCGCTTACTTGCACGATCCGCCGAAAATGGTCTTGAACGGAGCGGCGGCTTCGGCGGCGGCATTTCCAACAGCAGCCCCGACGCTGTCAGCAGCTTTACTTAGAACACCTCCCATTGCTCAATGCGCCTTTCTACATCCAAATCAGCGCCTGAGGAAAATCCTAAGTTAGAAACACTAATGTCATTCCCCGAGGGTACCATGATAACATAAAAAGGGACAGAACGATCCTCCAACTTCTGTCGTTTTGTTTCACAACGTTTCATTGCCACTGTTCTGTTTTTCCATTATGAGAAGAACTGGAACAGCCTCCTGCCCTTAACAATGCAGAAGCACGAGGCTTTCCGCCATCCCGAACTCATCGAAAGCCCCACCAAGAAACGGAAAACGGGCCGCTCGCATCGCATGATCTCATCGTTTTCTAAACTCAGATTCTCGACTTGCGTAAACAAGATCACGGAGAAAAAAAAAAAAGAAAGGAAACTGCGTATGAGGCAGAGATGGAGGAACACTTTGTAATGTGAGAACTCCTCCGGTCCGGTCGATCTTCGCCGGATGCCTCGGGCCGCGACGTGCACTCATGCCGATTCCGGGAAACAACCCAAAATTTCGAGCTGTGCCTACTATGACATATTTACTATAAACTTTTTTTTGACACCAAATATCTCAAGTTTGTACCCGAGTGACGCATCTACTCTCTACTAGGATTTTGTTAGAAATTGCCGGTAAAAATCTGATGTGGCGCCACGCCAAAAGCCACGTCAGAAAAAGATTAAAAACATGTATAAAACTAAAGAAAGACAATTTGAAATTACCGTTCATCGTAGTCAAGCTCGCGATTGCTCGGCCAAAGCTTCTACGGTGTTCATCCCTGTTGCGTATTGCTGCCTGAAACTCCGGCGAGATTCATCAGCCCTTCCTCGACTCTCGCAATGGCGGCTGCGAGCTTAGGGGTCGGATCTGGCTTCGAAGCTCGCAGCCAAAATGGCAAGATCTGGCGGAGTCAAGCAAGGGACGACGAATGCCGGTGGAGGTCCAAGCAATAGTGGGCTATGATGGACGAACGTGGACGAGCTTTGGCCGAGCGATCGGAATCTCGAAAACCATGAACGGTAGTTCCGTGTTTTTTTTGTTGTTGTCTTTTTAGAATTTATTGTTATTTTTAATCTTTTTCTGATGTGGCGCTCGTGAGGTGTCATATTTGCGCCACGTTAGATCCGTGCCGGACTTTTAACTACAATTTTTAACAGAACGTAACTAATGGAAGCTGTGTTAGTCGCGTGCAAATGCGTGATTTTTGGCGACACAAAAAAAAAAAATTGGGCAAATGTCTCACAATGTGTACGATTTGGAGTTCTCGATGACTTTTGAAATTGCCGACAGTAATGAGAAATTATAAATTCTATTATTTAACTCAGGTTTTATTTGTTTTACTTTTACACCATGATTTAATCCATCAAGACTATATAAACCCATTTTTTTATTATAAAAAAAAAACAACGGTTCCTTAGTAAGACTAGAAATCTGCTTTGGACAGGCCGATCTGGGTTTCATGCCCATACCTAATTACTCTTTTTATGTCGGGCATGGAAATAACAATTGATTATTTTCTTTCTATAATTTATAAAAATATTTTTATAAAAATAATCGCTTATGATGTTATAAAAAAATAAACAAAGAATATTTTTGCTGACCATAAAAATATTTAGATGAAAATTATTGTCAATAAAAAATATTACCGACTAATTATTTAAAGCGTCGTGAGAGTAGATAAATATTTTGTAAAATAATTTTTTAAATTATTTATTTTTCGCAAAATAAACGAGATCAGAATCGACTAGAGAGAAAAAAAGTTAATAAAGGAAAAACAAAGTCAGCGGGACAGCGTGGACACGAAAGTCAACTCAACAAGCCGCGAAATCTGGGAAGGCGAGGGGCATTTAGGGAAAAGAATAGGTAAGTGAGAAGAGGAAATCTGGGAAAATTGAAAAGCGGGTCTCATATGACACGTGTCAATTTTTCTATGGTATGGTTCAGAGACGACGTGGCTGCTCCAAGAAGCACCTAATATTTTCTCGCGAAGACGACGTCGTCTCGTTGCATGTTTTTGCAGGTAGATAGATAATGGCGCGCACGGCCTCCCAGTCATCATCTTCATCACTCCCCCGAAAGCTCCCTTCGATTTTGAGCTCCGCGACCCCCGAAGCCCGAAACTCATGCCGAACCGCACGCATCGCCTTCTATTCTCTCTCTCATATTCCTGCCCAACAATTCACTTTCTCTCTCTCTATCTGATTCTCGCGTCCCTTCGTCTTCTGCGTTCTGATCGTGTCCTTTCCCTCTGCGCCTGGTTCACGGATTCGCAGGGATCCGCAACGAGAAGCGTCGCCGTCCCCTCCGAACCCGATCCCCCGTCGCCGATTCCGACAGCTTCGCGAGGGTTTTCGCGGCAGCGCGCGGAGTTTTGATGTGAGTTCGAGCCGTCGGTATCTTTTCCGTTCATCGCTCGAATGGCATGTGAACCGGTTGATTTTCCCCTAGAATTGCGGCTCTTGTTTGGTTATTTTCCCGCTGCTGTCGTTTGTGGTTTCGCGCCGCATTAATGGAATGAGTTTTGTAGAAATTCCCCTGTTTTTAGAGGAATTGATTCGAATAGCTTGTGGGATGGATGGATCGATCGTGATGTTTCTTTTCTGAGCGATTGCGGTAAGATGTCTGCCTTGTTGGATTGCACAAGTCTCGGAGGCCATTTTAATGCCGTGCGTATGAATAATTTACCCATGCATTGCATCACATTGCATTTTTGGAAGTGCCCGACTTCGAGTGCTATTTGGCTGTTTATGTAGATGAGAATAATGCAACTCCAGATTTTGAGTTTATTCTAATCTATTGCCTTGTGTGTTTTAGGTAGGTCTGTGGACGAGTTAAGTTTTCTGGGTTAAGGAATCGAACCGCGTCGCTTTGGATGGGTCTGCCTGGCGTAGCCTGAACAACAGGAACTTGTGCATTGCTAGATATGGAAGCCGGGCCTGCGAGGGGCAATGGTGATGCTGATTTAAGGGAACATCCTCCTTCCGCTCCAGGTGGGGATGATCACACATTTGAAATTAAGAGGCTATACTCATCGTCGTCATCCGAGTCATCATCGGGAGACTCCTTTGAGTTAGCGGTGAAAGGGAATAGCGCTTCTAATGTGGGTTCACATGGCCACGACGACGGCCATGAATCAGTTCCAAGACCCGGAGGAGGAGACATTCCGGTCAGCTCAATGCCCAAGATCGAATCACCTGAAAGTGGTTCGTCGGACAGTGTGCACGATTTGAGGTCGAACAATGGGTCGGCAAAGCAACTTCCTCCGGTTCAGGTGATGGAACGAACAGGTGACGTCACGGGCAGTCCTTCTCCATACAGGATTCCTTCTTCCGTGTTTGCCAGAACCAAATCGACAGCCCCAATGGAATGGAGCACCGCTTCCAATGAATCATTGTTCAGTATCCAGATGGGAAATGCGAGTTTTACTAGAGACCAAATGTACTGGGTTGGCAAATCTCAAGAGCTCAGCATGTATGGTGCACCGCCTATTCCTCCGGTGCCAATGGATTATGCCAGCCCAACTCCGGTCGATAAATCAACGGAAATTGACTTAAGAACTACGAATATGGGCGAGCGTCAAAGTGCACCTACCCCAGCTGCTCATCCACCGGAGGATCCAAAGGAAAGCGTAAATCATAGTAAAGAAACTTTTCCTTGGCCAGAGGTTACTTATTCTTCAAGTCCATCACACCATTCCGATGCAAGTGGAGCCAGCGTTAAATCCTTTGCCTTTCCAATGTAAGCTATATCACTTATGCTTATGTTTTTCTATGGAAATATGCGTCAATTCTGCTTGTGCCGCGAAGATTTGCGCACCCTAGGGGCCTATCTGATAGAGGCAGGGAATGATAGAGAACAAGTTAATATGGCAACGGGTACTAATAAGGTAGGTTAATGCTCTACTTCCTTCTGTAGTAAAATGAAGTTCAAATTCTTTCTGTACATGATAAACAAGAGTAATGTGACGAGGATCCAGTTCCTTTGCTTCCTCCTTCCAGGGAAGCCTTAAGAGTATTCATCTCTTGATTTGTGAAAGGTATGCTCTATTATAGGAAGATGTCATTTCCCGCGAAATAAGGTAAATGAATTAGCAAGCACTAAAGATGCCTAGGTTTATTTGAAAGAGAAGCTTCCGGTATAGTACAAAGCATGAAGGTCTGAGCCATGAACTTTAAATCTAGACTAACTGCCAGAAAGCATATAATTTTAGCATTCTATTGCCGTGTTTAGCAAACTCGACGATAACTCGGTGTTTTGGCTGCATGAAGATTGTCCAGAGATGCGGCCAGAAGTGGCTCACTGAGGGTCGGTCCAAATGGCATGAAGCCACTGACGTCATTCGCACAAGCAAAGTCAGAACCACAGACTCCGAAGCCGCCGCCTCCTAAGGCAGCATCCGGCATGGGTCAGGCCAGATGGTTCTCTTGCTTTCCTTGTTGCTCAATCTGTTCTTCGGGCTGACGATCCGGGCAGTCATTTCAGGCGCCTTTGTTCGACGTTAGATTACAGGTACTCCTACGTGGCCTGCAGAGTTTTTTTTTTGTCTTTTCGGTTTTGGATCGTTCAGATTCACCTGGGACTGTGATTTGCACAATCAGTCTATTGGTGGAATTGTATGATAGGCCCTTGATTCAGATGTTCATAGACGATCTTTTCGTTGGTTGAAGGAATTTTTTGCCGGTACTCAGTAGCGAAAACTGCTATTTGATTTACAAGCCAAAGATGCACCTCAATATCCAAACGGACAAGTTTTCTCATGCTACTGTCGTGCAATATATTAACATGGATTTGGGGCTATGGTTTCTACATGTCTTGTAATATCTTTGCCATTGTCGTGAAATGGTATGTCTCCAGCAACCATGGCTCCTACACTACAATCACTGGCATGTATTTCTCTACTTTGAAATCGAAACCGAACCGTTGGAAATCCGTCGTTTTGCTTACTAAACCCGAACAAGAAAGATCTGAAACTTTTGATTCGGATCTATTCGAATCGAATTTCGGTTCCACAGGTTTCTTTTTACCCCCTACTTGGCGATGGATCGACTCCTCGAGACAGTCGTAATCTTCAACCATGATATATAATAGAGTCAAAATTTTATGGCCATTTTCATCGAAATCCAATGATTAATCCAGCGGAGGTCGCATAAAATCACTCTTTACCGGTCTGCGCTTTTTCGAATATACAATCCCGTTCCATATCTCAAATAATCTTCTTCGAACTATACTTTGCCTGCACCAAACTTTTACTCGAGTTTAAGTTTCGCATTAGCATCGTATATTCTCCATTTTAGGTTAAAGTCTATTAATCTTTTCGTTCCTGTGTAAGAGTTATACGAGTCAATTACTCCAATTCGAGCAATACCACAAAAAAAAAAAACTTCAAATTGGTATATCAAGTATTACATTTATTTCAAACCAGTTTTCGCGTTACAAAAAATTTCAAATCTATACATTTACGCATAATTACCTTAGATTAATTCGACATCACGGAAAATCGCAAATTGATACACAAGTGCCACATTTATTTCAAATTAACTTTTATGTCGCCAAAAGAATATCCAGATCACCAAAATCTCAAACGAGAAATCTGCTTTAAATTTGTCAATTTTACCTTAAGAACTCCCTCAAACTTTGAAAATTTGCTAAAATTCATAATTTATCGTGACATGAAATTGGTTCGAGATAAACATGGCGCAGATGCACCGGTTTGGAATTTTCTATGATCGAGCAAATTAATCCGGGTGAACGTAGCACCAATGCGAAGAAATTGCGGTTTTCTATGACGCGAGGAGATTCCCCGATTTAAGATTTTGGTGATTCGGGATTTCTCACGATGGGAAAATCAATTTGAGATAAAGACGACATAGGTGTACCAATTGCGGATCATTGATGTTATTAACCTATTCATCCACACATTCCAATTGCAATCTAAAGAGACGAGCCGAAAAGCCCCGACCCTCCTAGCAGACAAGTAACAAGGTCAAAGAAGTAAATTCCCCAGCCAAGCGGCTTCGCATTTGGCGCCAAGCCAGCTCACGACGCGAAGGCCCCGAAAAAAAAAAAAAAAAGAGAATTTCAAAAAAGCACCCGCGAAATATCTCGAAAAAAATGACCCGAAAAATTGGCGCTAAAAAAATACAATCGAAAACCCGAATTGGCGCTCGAGCCCCACGGCATTACAAGAAGAGCTCGCTTCTCTCTGCTTTCGCGCGCTCATTCTCAAACCTCATTAGAGAGAGAGAGAGAGAGAGAGAGAGAGATGGCGAAGACGGTGACGCCAGACGCGGTAGCCATCATGCGGTCGAACCCGTCGCCGGATTCGTCCGCCGACGTCCCCGAGATCGTCGTCCAGGTGCTCGATCTCAAGTCCACCGGCAGTCGCAGTCGTTTCATGTCAGCCCACCCCTCCCTCTCTCTTACCTCTCTCTCTCTCTCTCTTTCTCGCTCTGATCTCTTGCTTGTGTCTTGAAAGTCTTTGTGGTTCTTGCTCGCGTTTCGCTGCACACAAGCGAAGCGAATGTGGTTTAGGGAAACGGGTCGGGGTGATTTGAGTTCTCGGTTTCGTTGCTTCTACCGACAGTGTAGCCAGTCATTTGATTCCTGTCCGGTAAGATGTGTGTTGACAACTGCGACTACTTTGACGTTGGGTTTGGTGGCCTGTTTGTTTGGTGTTTCCGGGGTGTCTATGCGTAGGACCATGGATCGTTAGTTCGAGATGGGTCAGACAGTGTTGAGCGTGCGCTGTAGGCGGCGGACGTTTTATGTTATTTTTGTGGGGAAGACGACTAGAGGCAGAGGCTTGTAAAGCCAAAACCACCAGCGATCTGCAGTGCTTATCACAATTAGTGCAAAGTATGTGGATACGTTTACTCTGTTGTCTTGCTCTATCTACTGATTCTCTCTGGGTGTCTTTGGATCGTTGCTTGCCTGATGCTTAGGACATCAGTTGAAACGACTATTTGGGCCTATCCTAAGGTTCTGTCTTCTGACTTTGAGCACAGGTTCACAGCTAATGATGGAAAGATGAAGTTAAAAGGGATTCTACCTTCAAACGTGGAATCTGAGATTCTTTCTGGGAGTATTCAGAACCTGGGTCTAATCCGAATACTTGATTACATCCTCAATGACATTCCAAACAAGTCGGACAAGTAAGCGCGGCTTATGCAACATACGTTCACCTATTGTTCTGCTCAATGAGCTTAGTGTCCAAATTTTTGACTTTTTTCCCTTGTAATTCTAATGTTTCAGGTATCTGGTTGTCAACAAGTGTGAAGCAGTTTCTCCGGCCCTTGAAATGGAAATTAAGAGTGACGTGGGTGATCTGGACTCTGGCATCCTTTTGAAGCCAAAGCTAGAAAATGAAACTGCTTCTGATCCGAAGGTTGGGGAAAGCGGAATTCTCTTGAAGCCAAGGCAAGAAACTCAAGTGAGAACGGGAGCTGGAGTACTTTTAAAGCCAAAGCAAGAGATGGTTGCAAAGTCAGCCGCCCAAATTGTTCACGAACAGCACAGGAAGTGAGGCTTTGTTTTTGTCCTATCATTTGAGCCTGTTCATAAGTAAATAATATGTAGAAGCTTTCTGTAAATAATTTCCTGCAAGATCTCCATTGAGGTATTGATCGCTTTTTTCTGTCATCTAGTATGGCCCCTGCTGCACGTCTAGCCATGACTAGGAGGGTTCATCCTCTCGTATCGCTGAATCCTTACCAAGGCAGTTGGACCATAAAAGTCCGGGTGACAAGCAAAGGGAGCATGCGCACTTACAGGAATGCCAGAGGTGAAGGTTGTGTCTTCAATGTGGAGTTAACAGATGAAGATGTAAGTGGGATACTGCTTTTTAACTCCAAGCTTGTGGTGATTTATTTAGAAACATATTCAGCTCTTGGATATATGACCACTCCATGGCAACTGAATGTCTTAGTTGGCTCATTGTGCAGGGTACACAAATACAAGCAACAATGTTCAATGAAGCTGCCAAGAAATTCTTTGACAAGCTTGAAATGGGGAAGGTGTATTACATATCGAAAGGAACACTAAAGGTCGCTAATAAACAGTTCAAGACAGTGCAAAATGACTATGAGATGACCTTGAATGAAAATTCTGAGGTGGAAGAGGCCAGTAATGAAGCTTCTTTTGTCCCTGAAACAAAATTTAATTTTGTCCCCATTGATATGTTAGGTCCCCATGTCAATGGGAAAGAGCTTGTTGGTAAGAATAAAAGCATCCACCCCAATGCTGAGTTCAGTACAGCTTTAATTTAGTATATGCCCTAATTCTCTCTGTATTGATTCAGATGTTATTGGAGTGGTTCAAAGTGTTTCTCCTACAATGAGCATCCGAAGGAAAAGCAACAATGAGATTATTCCTAAGCGTGATATAACTATTGCTGATGAGACGTAAGTTTGCCCCCACCATTCTGGAGCCTCTCTTGTTTTTTGTCATCTAATGCCTAATGCAAGTGTACGCAAATCAGGAAGAAGACTGTCGTGGTTTCTCTGTGGAACGAGCTTGCAACTACTGTAGGTCAAGAATTGCTTGACTCTGCTGATCAATCGCCTATAGTTGCTATAAAGTCCTTGAAAGTTGGGGATTTCCAAGGTAATTGCTATCTCGAAACAAATTTTTTTATGTACTTGGTTCATGTGGTCCTTTTCTTGTTTGGATATAGTACAGTTATTTATTGAATGAAATTTTTTATATTTGCCAATCCTGAATAGAATAAGTTGTAGCTCATATTTGTGACGATTTATGTACTAATAGCATATATCCCTAAAGTGCAATTTATTAAATAAATGCAATAAGCTGTTTTCCAAATTATAAAGGAATGCTGTGGTGATAATGCTAAGAATGGCTGAATTACGTTATTGTGGTGCCCTCTTTCAGGTGTATCTTTGTCTACACTAACCAAAAGCATAGTAAAAGTAAATCCAGAGACACCAGAAGCAAAGAAGTTGAGATCCTGGTGAGTTTGTGATGTCAAGCAACTATGACCATTCTGTTCTTTCTTCGCTTTTGGATAGTTTTTTAAGTTATGAACCATTTTGATAGGTTTGACTCTGAAGGTAAGGCCAGCTCAATGGACTCTGTTGGTTCAGGCATAATGGCCTCTTCAAGAAATGGATCAAGGTCCATGTATTCTGACAGAGTGTTCCTTTCTCATTTTACTAGTAATCCTTCCTTGGGTGAAGACAAGGTAAACATGTAGCATTTAGCTGACTCCAAGCTAACCCACCCACCCTTTTGTGGTGTGTGCCTGCTTCTCTGGTTTTAACTCGATCGATTTGTTTGGCACAGCCTGCATTTTTCAGTGTTAGAGCCTACGTGAGTTTCATTAAGCCTGATCAAACGATGTGGTATCGTGCATGCAAAACATGCAATAAGAAAGTGACAGAAGCTATTGGATCTGGCTATTGGTGTGAAGGGTGTCAGAAAAATGATGAAGGATGCAGTTTAAGGTGAGAAACTCCACGGTTATAATTTTTTTTAAAGATATAGTGGCCGCAAAAGCAAAAATTCGATGCATAGAATAATCTGTTCTTTTGTGTTTTTGTTTTGATGCTATAGATACATAATGGTAGTGAAGGTTTCAGACCCAAGTGGTGAAGCATGGCTTTCTGCATTCAATGAAGAAGCAGAGCGTATAATTGGGTGCCCAGCCGATGAGCTTAATCTACTGAAATCACAGGTAAGCCAAGGGCAAGCACTAACAGGTTAAACAGTGTCAACTACTCGTATGTTCTAATGGTGATGTCAATTCTTGGCACCGTCTCAGGAGAACGAGGATAACCCATATCAGCTAAAGCTGAAGCAAGCAACTTGGGTTCCTCATCTTTTCCGGGTCAGTGTTGCTCAGCAAGAGTACATGAGTGAGAAGAGGCAAAGGATAACAGTGAGAGGAGTTGCTCCTGTTGATTTTGCTGCCGAGTCTAGATTTTTGCTGGAAGAAATATCGAAACAGAAGGCTTCTCAGTAGGGTTTGGATAGGCTTCCTTGTCTCTTCTTTAACTTTATGTTGGGGAACCTCTCCTTGTTGAGTGGGGAGGCTATCCTCTTCTTTTGCTTGTATATGGCCTTCAGGGTTTAGTTAAAACAGTTGACTTGCTGCATCTCTAGACTTTGCTTTAGAAGTTAAACATTTTATGTCCATAATCTCACCGTGCCATTGACATGCAGATTTTCGAAATCTGTGATTGAAGTTTTTGTAATCCTTCCGATTCTTGACATATAATTTTGATGAAGCTTTATGACTGTCAAATGGCTACATAACTATAGACTGAATTTGAACTAAAACAGAACTATGGGACATACTGGCTCGATCAGCCCTGATCCTTGAGTCCTCCACAAAATAATTGTTATACCTCAAACTCAAAGAGGCTAGAACTAAATGAACATCTGATCTTCCCAGAAATTTCCTGTCGAAAGGAGCTGCAGTTAAATCAGAGGTTGCATCTATCACTGCAATTCCCGGGCCAGTGTAATTTCCTATCAAAAACATCGAATGTAGGAGTTATATTTTAATGTTTAACATTTTTTGCCAGGTGAGGGATTTGTGGGTTCGTGTCTTTCTGGACCATGATATGCTCTCTTTCCCCCTTCTGATACCCTCATCTCCAGTGTCGCGCTATTCTCATTTTGAAGCCAGAAAGACAATGTTATTTGCTCGCCATACCGATATCGATATTTCTTTATTGGCTGAGACGCAAGGTAAGGGCACAGATAGAAAGCCCTCGCAGAGAAAACAAGTCTTAAATGGTCCAAGAAGAAAATGTCATTTGCTCTCTCAACTTACTGAAATAATAGAAATGAAGCCATAGATAGATTGCACCAAAACGATGTAGAGCTACTCCGGAAACTCAACAGCTTATCAGGAACATCTAATAAAATCTACAAGAAGAGAGATTTCCATATGATGCCCATTAGCTGGAGGAATGAGAGCTAAAGTTTTATTCTTGGCATATGAGGACCATGTACTGTCGTCCTCACTGCCATCGCCGCCAATTCACTAGCTAAAGTTTTATTTCCACGTAGGGCCGCAGTTTATCTATCTAAAAAACAAAAAGGTATGGTGCCTCTGGAGGTTCCGTTTGATAGCTGAATCATGTTGGCGAAAACCTATGACAATCACTTCATATCCTCTCATAGGGAGAGACCATCACAGCAATTTTGTGCAATAGGGAAGTCTCGTTGGAGCTGTCTCTTGAACTCAGAGGAGAGGTCCATTCCTGGTACTTGTGTAGACTTCCCGTGAAATCCGTGAAGAGACCATCGATTCCCATCTTGTGAATCCAGAACTCATATTCTTGATAAGGATCTTGATTGAAGTTGAAGTGGAGAAACAGGTTCTCGTTCCTGTAGGTGTAAGGGTGCACCTGAATTAAGCATAACCAAGATCAGATATCGAGATACCGGTTACAATGATGAAGTAAGCATTAATTGGACGAACATTGTCACAAGATATATTTAGGTCGGGTGCATTTGAAAGGACAATACTTATCGAATGGAGAATATACTTGGAATGCTTGATATCTGATGAGAGTTGGAAATAGAAAAACATACATCCAGTTAATAGTGAAAATCGAAATACAATATGTATTACTCAAGTTGTTGGTTTCAGAAACTTTTTTAATACACCCAAAATACCAAATCACACAGAAAGTCAGACCAAGGAATACTTCTTTTGCAATCCAGCATTCAATTAAACACGGCAAATAATCACCTGTAAATCGTGCGCATGTGCTCGGGCGACAAGATCAGTCGGCGGTTGCAGATAATCGTTCACAACAGGAACCACGGTATCTTTCCAGGGTCCAATGCCCACTACATAGTTCTTAATAAAATCAAAGTATCCATCCGAAGTAATTTCCCAGTATGACTGCAGATTGTCAAAGGGCCATTCAAACAATTAGCAAACACAAGTAGAAAGTCAAATATGCTTCCATCTCACAGAAAAAAAAAAAAAAAGCTTCAAAACTAATTACTTGAGTAAAGGTCCCATTAAGAAGCTTGATGGTCCACCAGACGAATTATGCATGCAGAGGTCCTTCACTTACATTAAGACGTGTTTGGTTCAATTTGATTCAAACCAGAAAGACTTCAATCAGAAAAAAATAACTAGTTTTTTAAAAAGATTAAAAATGTTCTGCTGACTTTAAATGTTGATACCCGTACTTTTAACGACTTTAAAAGCCATGGCAAACACCCTTCCAAGATTGAAGGCCAAGAAGGCAGCAACCTTACCTGGTTAGTGTCCTGAGTCGGAACGGTGATGTCATCAATCAAAAAGATTTTGGGCAAGTCTGTCAGATTTGATACATACACAAGGGAAGTAGGAGCAAAAGACTGGATAAATGCAGGTTGCTTCTTCCATTCATTCGACATATATGAACCTTTATATCCATACTTCTTAAGCGTCTCTACAAACACATCCTCAAATTTCTTCCCATTTGGCCACTTCACCTGTAAATAGAATCAGAGGAATAGAAACTGTGTCATCTACAGCAGCTGAACGAACTCACTAAGTTACTGATGCAAGATTATTGATTATACCCACCTCAAACATAGAAAACTTTAAATGGTACTGAAATTGTTTACAGTTATTTGCATGCAATTTAGCAAGTGCATGTTAAAAACTACTAAGAAAGTGCAATCTGTCGGCAATAGCTCAATGTTAAGACGTTCTGGGTTTGCGGTTCCCTGCAACATCAAATTCTCGTTCTTTTTTAACCAAGGAAATGGAAAAGGTAAACATCTCATTGATAATCAGCCAAATTTCTATTTTCTACCTCTCAAAAGTTGATGAGGCCAAATCATAAGTGGTAAAAGGGGAATCGATTGCATCATTGCACAATGGGAGGTAGAGACTATGATGTCCTATCACTCAAGTGACAGCTTATCAGAGAAGCCACTCACATGTTCATTGATGAATACAGGGTTCTTAATCTCAGGGTATATACCAACAACTCTGGTTGCATCCAGCGCAATTGAAATGTACTCTTCAAAGGTAATGATATGAAATTTCCCTGAAGAATAGAGCACAAGGAAGGTAGAGTCATTCATTCCACCCGTTCAGAAGGATATGGAAGTAGTCTTACCACTGCTAACAGAACATGAGAATTTCGAGAGTTTAAAAGATGCAGATAGCATGTTTTGCTGTGAAAGGTTTTAAAAATTCCCATGCCTAAAACTCAGAGCTTATACATGCAACAATCTATAAATTGAAAAACAAGATGTAGAAAATCTGCAGTTAGGATAATGTGATTATCATCTTTTTCTAAGCACACTGAAGTGATGTCCATCAAAGGGGATTCAGTTGCAAGTATTGGCAGAGAGAAGCAAACTATGGCCATGAGTGCATTCAGCAGCAATTGAAAGATGGCCTTAAAAATAACACTTTCTATTCAGCAATCTAAAGAAAAGAACATAGTTTGATAATCAGATATAGAACATGAAATCTAATCAAAATAACGAGTAACCAACCATTATATTTTTGATCCCGGAATGGGTACCTCTGTCTCACCCACAATGACTTTAGTTCTTTCAACGTGAAATCAACTGCATGTCAAGACAGAATAATATAAGCAGAATATAGCAAAAGGCATGAAAAGGGGCCACAATTCCAGTAAAAACACAGTGGAGGAGAATTCATTACCAGTAAAGAAGCCGGTAGTGTTAGCACCTTGGACTTCATAGGTTCTTTTTACGGTCAGCAAACTCCTTATGTTGAGCAACATCAGTTGTATCATCAAGAGTTACATCATGGAAGCATATAAGAACACCATCTTTTGAGGATAAAATATCTGTTTCAATGAAGTCTGCGCCCTCTTCAATTGCTCTCTGCAATCATCAAGTGACCCAAAGTTAGCAGGAATAGTTTTCACCCGATTGCATAATCTATACTTTATCAGCAATGTTAAACTCAGATAGATCAACAGACTAATGTAGAACCTCCGTGGAAACTGAAAATATGTAAACTTGTCATATGGACCAAGCCCTAGGATTGGTATGCTTTCAATTTAGACAACTTTACAATGTCTATCAGCATAGATCTAGAACAATACTAGTCAGATCCAGAGTCAAACTCTTAACGTGTATCATTTGAGACTATAGTCTTATCCATCTCATTAATATAGGAAAAGTTGAAATCTGCATCATCACCATATAAGCAGCAGTAGTCTCTTCAGGAAGCTCTCCATTTGAACCTCGATGGGCTATATTATAAGGACGAGAGGTCTGTAGCGGTTGTCTTTCTCCATCTGCCACTTTGCTGGGGAGAGGGTAGAAAGGCCTTGCAGCAGTCCCCACAACGAGACATAAAAGGGCGAAGAGAATGAGACCTGCAAATGTTTTCCAGCATCACTGACAGCAAAAAGAGAGATCACCCCAAGACAAAAATCAACATGACAGATGACAAATGTTCATGCGTGTTAAATTTATTTCTCGATTAGAGTCATGCAATACTTAAGCATATCATCATACGACTAAAGCAGTTGATCTGAGTAGCTTAAATCCTTGAGTCAAGAGGGTTGAATTCACTAGAACAAGGTTACCAATTTGCATGAGCATGCAATGCAGATTTCAATTCATTTCGCTAGCTCTTCAAGTTGTTCTCGCCTTCTTCTCCCCCCTTTCGAAAATCACAGAGGCCTTGACATTACACTAGTACATTCCTCTAATCAGTGCCCCCCGAGTTCAAGAATCATTTGATTCGAGCCTCAACAAATGCATATAGTTATTGGTCTGAATTCAGAAATCGTCATAATCATAATTCTTCCCCATCACATATGGGCTTCCATGATTCCGACACAGCTCACCGAAGCCAATACGGAAAACAAGAAAACAGATACGCGATCATCCTGGCTAGGAAGAGAGAAATTAGCATCCGAAGCGAAATGAAAGAGAACCCATTCGTCACATGAATGAAACAAGGGAAAAAGCAAGAACCGATCAAGCTTCAAGATTTCGACTTACAGGGAGAACCCATGATTCTTGTCTTGACCCTGCTCTCTCTCCCTCTCTCCCACGCTCTCCCCTTCTCTCTGTCGACTGGTTTCGTTTTCTTGGGCTCTTTTTCTCGGTCGTTTTTATTGGCTGTTCATTGTCTACGGTCCAAATTTGTCGGCTGTTTCTCGGTCTGGTCGTCGTTGATTAAGACTATAGGATTGGGTCGGAGGACTTCGCGCCGTGGATCTACATGCGAACTCCCGAAGCATATTCTCTCCATCATCCATGCCTTCCACGGGACAGCTCGGTTTTTTTATCAGGGGAATGACAGCCCCCCAATACTGGGAAGAGTAGGCAGCTAAAGGTTAACGGATGTGATATCTTGCCACGTATGGGACCATGGGGCAGTTCTTGTCCGTATGCTCGCGGTATCGAAATTCTTGCTGGGTCCATGTTTGAATGTCGATTCTGTCACGGACAACATAAGAGCTTGCATAACGTTGACTAGTACAGCAAATGATCTAATAAAACCAGCCCAAGTCGTCAGATTAGTCAGATTCAAGTCATTCTGCTTGGCGTCAACCCCACGCTCAAGGGATGGACGGCAATCCGGTCCCTACTTCTAGCCATTTGATTTGGGTGTGATTCGGAAAGAACGACGAGAAGCAAAAGCATCGTGCGATGGCATCTATTCCATTCACTATCGTGAAAACACGGTGTTTTGTTAGATGCTAAACCAAATTCATAAATGTTGCCGATTATTAGAAGTTGTCGATTCGAGTGTTGTCGATGTTGGTATTCCAGAATTCATGTCGATGTCTTTTCGGCTCTCAAGATTGGTCATTATTATAGTGTTGTTTTCAAAGAGCCTATTCATGTTTTTAGGAGTCTACCCTCTTGAAATGTTAGATATATTTCTGAGTCAATAACAAGAATCGCATAACAAATCTATATAAAGGCAATTGGTTAAACATTTGAGATCAGGCGAAAAGGAAGGTCAAAGAGTATCAGAACAAAGAAGGCCTCAAGCCACCATAGCAAAGGTGAACTTCAGGGAAAGTCACACCCAGCTAGAGAAACTGAGAGCAAATGCGGGTGCTTCAGGAAAGCCTCCCGCAGTGAGAGCTTTAGAAAAGAGGAAGACACAAAAGGTAAGCTTCAAGGTGGGAGGCAATGCAACCAAGGTACGCAAAAGGAACCGTGAGCTCTCAACACCGATCATGATATTTTGAGGAAAAAATATATTGTAAGAGATGTGTCTCCGTCTCTTCTTGTGTCATGCCCATTGTGAGAATGTTTCACCTTCACCTTATCCCATCAAATTGGTATTAGAGCGACTTCAAAGAGTGTCAACCAAAGTTTTCCCAATAGTTTCCTCTCGTTGATGTGTGATGACGAAACTTATGTGGACATTTTCCGCGATAGCGTACTAGTACGAACAACTTAGTGATAGCATGGATCCCTTGAGTACTAGAGGCGAGGCGGCCATAGCTCATCAATTAGATTTTGTTAATCATGTGTCTTTCGACATTGATTTGAGCAAAAGAGATATGATATACCAAAGACATTGACAAATTCACCGCATTATGCAGTCTGACATTAATAAAAAACATACAAGCTTGACATAATTGAGAGTTTTACTTAAGACTCTTTCCACAGCACAAACCAAAGCGAGACACAAGCTAGGGTTTTAAGAACACCCAACAAGAACTTTATAACATAAACTTCAAATAGTATGAGATAACGTCATGCGGGAATCGAAATTAAATGAATATTTCCATATATATAGATATAGATTATTAACTTTATTAGAAGGGCGATGGCGGTGAACTAACAACAATGTGGTTCATGGGGCTGGACCAATCATTTGGAAAAAAAGGCAAAAGCGATAGCATCTGTTCCACTCATTGTTACAGAAACACAATCTTTCTCTCGCTGATGTGTGACGATGGAACTTACGTGGACATTTTCCGTAACGTCATACTAGTACGAACAACTTAATGGCAATTGGAGGCGAAGTGGCCAGAGCCCATCAATGAGAATTGATTAATCATGTGGCTTTCGATGTTGATTTGAGCAAAAGAGATATGACATACCAAATACATTTATAAATTCAGCACATTATGCTGATAGTAATGAAAAATACGCAAGCATGACATAGTTGAGAGTTCTACCTAAGACTCTTTCCACAGCATAAACCAAAGTAGCACACAAGCTAGTTTTTGAAGAACACCCAACAAGGACTTTATCAACCCTATCAGAAGGGCGGCGGAAGTGGCGAACCAACAGCAATGTGCTTCATGGGGTTGGACCAATTAGTGTGGTTGGCGTGCTGGACAAAGTCCGTCGGGCTGAGGAAGACGCCGTGACAGCTGCACACAATGAAGATGCGGCCGCCCTTGCTGTGCTCGTAGAGGAACCCGTCCACCTTCTTCCCCTGCGGCCCATCTCCTGTGGTGGTCACAGTCAGCAACTGCTTCATTCCTCTCACTCTATTGTCGTTGCTGCTTTCCTGATGAGCATGGCTGTTTTGAACAACATTTGGAAGCCTAGGTCTCTTGTTCTGCTCGTCGTGAGAGATGTTCTCGATCATTATGGCCGACTTCCCATAGACCGCCTTCGCAGCATTGGCTTTCGCGTCCGAGTTTGGTTGGTGAGATGTCCATGGCTGCTGAGAGCTCGAAGAGCGTCCTGTGGCGAGAGTGCTTGCTCCTATGCAAAATGCAGTGAAAGAACAAAAGAAACTGTAAGTTTTTCCATTGTGTGTACTTAATCGAGTGCGGTTGATACAGGTGGAGGAGGGATCAAGATGCATGACTTGTAGTAACAAACAAGAGAAAGAGAACAACTACTGATTACTTAGTCATCTACATTAATCCACGAGAAGAGATTAAAACGCTTCAAGATTATGAGCAGTTGAATCAATTCGGCTTTGATTATATATGTCGATATACTAATAGCTAAAAATGATAAATGCTTCCCTAAATTACTGTCCGAAATGGTACAATCTCATTAGTAGACTTGCATACCATCACCACGTGTTTTGCATAAAGCACTCATTAATTGGAAGATCGTGTGATCGAAATAACGAGATAGTATTGTTAGATCGTCGACTAGTATCTTCCATTAAAAATTGACAGCACATCCAATCCAATTGCTTCAAGTCAGTCAATCCGTCCTTTATTTCGTAATAATATGATTCCCAACACTTCTTTAAGTTCAATGTTTGATATAACGTAATATGAGTGTCATATGATGCCACGACACATTTACATATGACGTTATGTGACATTAATTGTTGTGCTATATTGTTCTCATATGGCTGACTTGCTACAATTTATAGTAACTTTACCAAGCATGTAGAATTACCCGATGGTTATTAACCTAATATTCAAATCTTGCAACCTTAAACACCGAAGCATCCAACAATCATTAGGGAACATCACAAGTACTAACAAGCTCATCTTCATTTCTAGACTTCAAAACTAAACAAAGTGGAATACATTGAAGCAAATTAGGACATAAATCAGATTTACATATGCTTGCAAGTATCAAATTAAATTAGATAATGGGCAGCATCTTCTTTGGAAATATATCAGGATAAATACAGTTATTTCATGCAAGCAAAATCTTTCAAGCACCTTCCATTTTTCTCTGAAATAGTCAAGGGGAATAGGATAATGTTTACCTTCTAGTATTTTTTCCCCAGAGAACTCTCCTAGGGTATTCATCTTCTCCACAGGCCTACAAAGCTCGCGGTTTTCCACGTCTGAAGCCACGGCTCTTGGCAGTGCAATCGGCTTCAGTGGCTGTGCTGCCGCCGAAGGAGGAGCCTGCGGGGATGCAGCAGCCACCACTGCCGCCTTCTTCGCCTCGGCACGTTCACGGGCCCTCCTCCTCAGGATGGACCTCCTATAGGCCTCGAACCACCTCATCTCTTGCGCCTGCAGATACAACCCCATTCACCCAAGTTGATATCGTTTGTGGTATAATACGGAGGCAGTGGTGGTTGCCGCGGTGGCAGAATGACATTGTTTTTCTGAGCACTCATTATTGGTGGGTTCACATTATTGACGGTGGTTGCTCATGTTTAAGTCAAATGAGAGTGGGTTAGGGCTTACCTCGATCTCTTTGTAAAGACCGCCAAGAGAGAGGTCAAGGTTCAGGTCGAGCGGCTCTTCGGCAAGTTCATGGCTCAGGTGGAGCGGCTCTTCGGCCAGAGGGGCGATCTCGGGAAATTGGATTTCCTTGGGGGGTTCTTGTGAAATCCTCTGCATGGGATTTTGTGGGCCTCCATTGCTCGGCAGTGAGTTAGTGTAGTTGACTTGGTCGTCATAAGAAAAATGTCCCTGTTGATTTTTCCCCTCCATGATGTTGCACCACAAAAGAAAATGATCTTGTGATCTTGAGATCCTGAATTCTCCAGAGAAAGATTCTTCATTGTCAAACAGGATTTCATAGATTCAAATCTCGAAATCCTTTTGAGCTTAGAATTGTTAAGAACCACGAGGCATAAGATGAACAAAACCTCGTAAACGAGTGGCAGATCTTACGTGCCAACAGGTGAGATGAAGGTGGACTTTGTCTATGGCTACGGCTGCCAAAAAAGCGGGCTCGAAATGGACCTATCCGGCGAGATCTCGCCGGAGAAGCCTGACACCAGCGTTGAAGGGAGAATGCGAGGCGAAGGAACAGGGATTCTCATACAAAAGGAAGTACAGCAAGTGCTGAGAAATGGCAAAACGAGAGCTTTATAAGGATATGCTGCAGCGGGTGAGTGTGTTTCCTTTCGGAGTCGTTGAGGCGACAGCAACACGGACCTTCCTGGACGACACGTGGCGGGCAGTGGAGTTTTACGCTCTGTTTCATCATTATCAAATGGCGATTTGAATTGTATCTTTTGAATTGGTTATGGCGTTTACGTGGTTAAGCAAAGCTATATCCAATTTGTCTTCCTCGAATTCCGACCAACTTTCCTTTCGAAAAAATTGTTGAAAGCCGTCGGCAGCTCGCCTCATCTCACGTCTCGGTGGTGCGTCAAAAAAGGATATTGTTTCTTGGGCATGGTGGTGATCGGTTGCCTGGTTCATAGAGATGCGGGCATTTCACCGCATCTCGCCAAAACAAGAGAAAGATGATCGGACGGATCACGATACGGACAGGGTTACGAGCACGAAGACCCGATATGGAAAATGGGGTTTCGAGAGCGACGCCAGAAGCTCGCATTCGATGCTCGATTTTATCAGACCGCGGCTCGGTACACATGGCATTATCCTCACCATGATGGTGCTGCTGCATTTGATTCCTTACTCATCTCATCCCTATCTCCACTTACCTAGCTTACCAAATAAAACGAGAGAGAAGATGGTAAGATGACTAAGAGTTCTTAGCGCGCTTGCTTGAGACGGTGAGGTTGGGGGTCCAGATGCAAAACCAGAGAAACATGAGGGACTGAACAGCAAAAGGGACGACAGCAATCAGTTACCAAAGCTCGGAGAGGCGCAGGTTGTCTCTTTGGTGGCTCGTCGACAGCTGTCGAAGTTGTAGGGACTTCATAACGATGTTTTGCATAAGTTTTGTTATCGGTGGAACTGAAAAGTGAAGCCTTTAATGGTCTTGCACCGAAGAAAGAGGGGGTGTCCCAACGGCATCTCTGTCGGCTTAGACACTTAGTAAGCATTTTTTTCATTAGAAAAGAATTTAACTTTACAATTTTTAATTAAATATTAAATGGGAAATCATTAGAAAAAATTTTAACTAAGTCCCTCGATAAAATGAATCATTTGATGTCTTCGCATACGCTTGTCCCGAACTCGATCGACTGAATATAATGACGTCACGCCTTGAGATTACCGAAACAATCTTCTATCACATGCATGCATACACATTTAAGAACTTTACCCCAGATTAAGTTCCGAAAGATGGTTTCACGATATTCATCGCATGCTCCTCCCATGTTATGACATAAACAAAACCAATCTTAAGAGAAATTTTTTTTGGTCAATCTAAGAACTCTTATGTTTGTGCAGAAATTTGATGTGGCAACGGGGATTAGACTATGCTTGTTTTGTGGAAATGAGTGATTTGAAAAACATATTCTTAAAAATTATCAACTATATCGCTTTTAAAAAATTAATTAGTGTAAAATATTTTGATTTTCGACAACAAATTATACTCAACTTTTTTGTGGATCATTCATTCATTTTAGTCAGATTAAACTCATTCTGCTTGGCGTCAACCCCACGCTCAAGGAATGGAAGTCAATTCGGTCCCAACTCTTACTCATTTCATTTGGGTGTAATTTGGAAAGAAAGGCAAAAACAATAGCATCTATCCCATTCGTCGTTGTAGGGGAAAAGTGTCAAAAAAGTTCTAAACCTATTGCATTAATGCCAATTCAGTCCTAAACATTTTGCATTGATGCCAATTCAGTTCAAAACTTTTTGTTGGTGCCAATTCGATCATAAACCTTTTGCATTTGTGTCAATTCAATCCCGAATTATTTGTATTGATGCAAATTGAGTCAATTCAGCCAATTTTGATCGGGAATTGTTGATGTGGATGTCGATTGTCTTACATGGCACAGTTGGAGTTGACAAGGATATTTTCTAAATTTTAAAAAATATACTTAAAAAATTATTTAAAATACTATAATAATATTAAAAAATATTCAAGCTGCGCCACCGTGCCATGTAGGACAATCTACGTCCACGTCAAAGAATTCTAGGCCAAAATCGATCGGATTGACTCAATTTGCATAAGTACAAACAATTTAGGACTGAATTGGCACAAATGCAAAAGGTTTAGGACCGAATTGGCACCAATAAAAGGTTCGAATTGAATTGGCACCAATGCAAAGGTTTAGGATTGAATTGACACCAATGCAAAAGGTTTAGGACCGTATTGGCACAAAAAAAGGTTTAGGACTGATTTGGCATTAATGTAATAGGTTTAGAACTTTTTTGACACTTATCCCTCGTTGTACAAACACAGTATTTTCTCTCACCGATGTATGACGACGAAAACTACGTTGACATTTTTAGCGGCGGCATACTAGTGGCATCATGAATCGCTTGAGTACAAGAAGCGGTCATAGCCCATCAATGAGGTCTGATTAATCACATGTCTTTCAATATTGATTTGAGTAAAAGAGATGTGATACACAAAAAACACTAACAAATTCACCACATTATGCCGTCTGAGATTAATGAAAAACACACAAACATGACATAGTTGAGAGTTCTACTTAAGACTCTTTCCACAGCAAAAACCAAAGCAGCACACATGCTAGGGTTTTAAGAACACCCAACAAGGATTTTATTACATAAACTTCAAATAGTATGAGATAACGTCATGCGGGAATCAAAATTAAATGAGTCTTTCCATATATATGGATATAGATTATCAACCCCATCGGAAGGGCCACCGCGGCTACGGTGCGAACTAATAGTAATGTGCTTCATGGGGTTGGACCAATCATTTGGACAAAAAGCAAAAGTGATAGCATATATTCCATTCATCGTCGCAGAAACACAATGTTTTTCATGCTGATGTGTGATGACAAAACTTACGTTGACTATTGTCGCGATGGTGTACTAGTACGATCAACTTCAAGGCAGAATGAATCACTTGAGTATTAGAGGCGAAGTGGCCATAGCCCATCAATGAGATTTGATTAATCATGTGTCTTTCGATATTGATTTTAGTAAAATAGATATGACATACCAAAAACATTGACAAATTTACCTCATTATGCTGTCTGACATTAATGAAAAACACACAAACATGACATAACTGATAGTTCTACGTGAGACTCTTTCCACAGCATATACCAAAGCAGCACACAAGCTAGGGTTTTAAGAACACCCAACGAGAACTTTATTACAAAACGTGAGATAATATGACATAAACTCATGAGGAAAACGAAATTAAATGAGTCTTTCCATATATATGGATATAGATTATCAACGTATGAGAAGGGCATCGATGGCGGCAGACTAACAACAATGTGCTTCATGGGGTTGGACCAATCAATTGGAAAGAAAAGCAAAAGTGATAGCATTTATTCCATTCGTCGTCGCAGAAACACATTTTTCTCTCGTTGATGTGTGATAAAGAAACTTACGCCGACATTTTTGATGATGATGTACTAGTATGAACAACAATGTGGCAACATTGATCGCTTGAGTACTAGAGGCGAAGCTGCCGTAGCCCATCAATGAGATTTGGTTAATCATGTGTCTTTCGACATTGATTTGAGCAAAAGAGATATGATATATCAAAAACATTGACAGATTCACCACACCGTGCTGTCTCACATTAATGAAAAACACAAAAATGACATAGTTGAGAGTTCTACCTAAGATTCATTCCACAACATGAACCAAAGCAACATACAAGCTAGGGTTTTAAGAACACCCGACAAGGACTTTATTACATAAACTTCAAGAAGTATGGGATAACGTCATGCGGGAATCGAAATTAAATGAGTTTCCATATATGTGGATATAGATTATCAACCCTATCAGAAGGGCGGCGGCGGCGAACTGATTGCAATGTGCTTCATGGGGTTGGACCAATCAGCGTGGTTGGCGTGCTTGACGAAGTCAGTCGGGCTGAGGAAGATGCCGTGGCAGCGACACACGATGAAGATGTGGTCTCCCTTGCCGTGCTTGTAGAGGAACCCGTCCACCTTCTTCCCCCGTGGCCCATCTCCTGTGGTGGTCACAGTCAGCAAGTGCTTCATTCCTCTCACTCCATTGTTGTTGCTGCTTTCCTGATGAGCATTCCTGTTTTGAACAGCATTTGGAAGCCTAGGTCTCTTGTTCTGCTC
Organism: Rhodamnia rubescens; assembly: GCA_021437795.1. Taxonomy (NCBI): domain Eukaryota; kingdom Viridiplantae; phylum Streptophyta; class Magnoliopsida; order Myrtales; family Myrtaceae; genus Rhodamnia; species Rhodamnia rubescens. Next base: position 3,393,798 of record JAILYA010000002.1, on the reverse strand, counting down.
GGCGTGAGAGACGTTATCTATCATTATGGCCGACTTCCCATAGACCGCCTTCGCAGCGTAGGCATTTGCGTATGAGTTTGGTTGGTGAGATGTCCATGGCTGCTGAGAGCTCGAAGAGCCTATGACTGTGCCGAGAGTGCTTGCTCCTATGCAAAATGCCGTGAAAGAAGAAAAGAGATAAGTTTTTCTAAGATAGCTATCGTATGCATTTGATTTAGTGCGGTTAAAATAGGTGAAAGAGGGATCAAAATGCATGAGTTCTAGTAACAAACACGAGAAAGAGAACAACTATTGATTCATTGTCTACTACATTAATCCACGAGAAGAGATTAAACGCTTCATGCTTCTGAGCAGTTGGAACAATTTGGCTTTGATTACGTCGATATACTAATAATTAATAATTTTCAGCATATCCAATCCAATTGCTTCAAGTCAGTCAGTCTGTTCTTTGTTTCACTTGTCGACATGTGAATTACGTAACAACGTTTAGTTTACAATTGCCGACAACCTTTGAGTTTAATTATAGACATAAAGTAATATGAGTGTCAAATGCCACGACACACTTACATCGGACGTCATGTGGCATTAATTGTCTCGCTATATTTGTTGTCACATGGTCGGCTTGCTACAATTTATTGTAACTTTACCTAGCACGTAGAATTATCCGACGGTGACTTAAGTCGCATGATTAACCTAATAATCAAATCTTGCAACCTTAATCACCGAAGAATCCGATAATCATTAAGAAAAATCAGAAGTACTAATCGGCTCATCTTAATTCCCAGACATCAAAACTAAACACACTGGAATCCATTGAAGCAATTAGGATATAAATCAGCTTTACATATGCTTGCAAGTAACAAATTAAATTCGATAATGAGCATCATCTTCTTTGGAAATATATCAGGATATATACACTAAATTCATGCAAGCAAAATCTTTCCAACACCTTCCATTTTTCTCTAAAGTTGTCAATTAGAGGGAAAACTAATGTTTACCTTCTAGTATATTTTTGCCAAAGGACTCCCCCGGGGCATTCATCTTCTCCACAGCACTACAAAGCTCGCGGTTCTCCATATCCGAAGCCACCGCTCCCGGCAGCGCAATAGGCTTCGGCAGTGGACCTTGAGGCGGCTCTGCCGCCCCTACCGGAGGTGGAGCTGGCGGGGATGCAGTGGCTGCCGCCACCGCTGCCTTCTTCGCCTCGGCACGTTCACGGGCCCTCCTCCTCAGGATGAACCTCCTATAGGTCTCGAACCCCCTCGTCCTTTGTACCTCCAGATACGACGCAATTAAGCCCAAGTTGCTTTTGTCTGTGGCATAATACGGAGGCAATGGTGGTTGCCTCAATGGCGGAATGCCGTTGTTGCTTCGAGCACTCGCTATTGGTGGGTTCACATTATTGACGGCGGTTGCTCTTGTTGCAGTCAATGAGAGTGGGTTAGGGTTAGGGCTTTCCCTGATCTCTCTGTAGAGACTGCCAAGAGAAAGATCAAGGCTCAGGTCGAGCGGCTCTTCGGCCGGAGGGGCGGTCTCGAAAAACTGGATTTCCTTGGGGGGTTCTTGTGAAATCCTGTGCATGGGATTTTGTGGGCCTCCATTACTCAGCACTGAGGTGGTGTTGTTGACTCGGTTGCCATATGAACAATGCTCATGTTGATTTTTCCCCTCCATGATGTTGCACTATAGAAAAAGTATGTTAGAATCGTTAAATTTTGAATTCTGCAGAGAAAGATTCTTCGTTGTCAAACAAGATTTCATAGATTTAGATCTCGAAATCCTTTTGAGCTTAGAATTGTTCAGAACGCATGAGAAAAAGAAAGCCACGTAAACAAGCACGGGATCTTACGTACCATAAAGGTGAGATGAAGGTGGATTTTGTCTACGGCTATGGCTGCCGGAGAAGCGGGCTCGAACTGGGCTTTTCCGGTGAGATCTCGCCGGAGAAACCTGAAACCAGCGTCGAAGAGAGAATGCTGAGTCGGCCGAACAAGAATTCTCATACAAAAGCAAGTACATCAAAGTGCTGAGAAATGGAATATAGTGAGTTTATAAGGATATGCTGAAGCGCGAGTGTGTTTTCCTTCGGAGTCATTGAGGCGACAACACGGACCTTCTTGGACGACAAGTGGCGGGCAGTGGAGTTTGGAGCTGCGGACGAGCTTTAGCTCTGTTTCTTCATTATCAAATGGCGATTTGAATTGTATCTTGTGAACTGGTTATGGCTGTTTACGTGGTTTAAAGCAAGCTATATCCAATTGTCTTCCTCGAATTGCGACCGACTTTCCTTTCGAGAGAATCCGTCGAAGGCCCTCGGCAGCTCATCGCATCTCAGGTCTTGGTGGTGTGTCGAGTAGCAGAAACATCGGATATCTCGTCTCGTGGGCAGAATGGTAATCTGTTGCCGGGTTCGCAGAGACGCGCGCATTGCACCACGTCTAGCCTAACGAAGAGAAAGATGATCGGCGGATCACCATACCGATAACTGTCGGAGCACGAAGACCCGATACGGAAAATGGGGTTTCAAGGGCGATGCCGGAAGCCGCGGACGGATATCTAAAACAAGCGGCTCGCATTCGGCGCTATGAGTTTATTAGACCGCAACTCGATACGCATGGCACTGACGGCATTATCCTCACCACAACTATGCTGCTACATTGATTTCCTACTCTCATCTTTATCCTATCTGCACATACCCGGCTTACCAAACAAAACGGGAGAGAAGATGGTAAGATGAGTAAGAGTTCTAAGAGCGCTGTTTGTTGAGATGAGACGGTGAAGAGGTTCGGGGGTCCAGATGCAAAACGAGAGAAACATGGGGGACTGAACAGCAAAGGACGGACGACACGACAGCAGTCAGTTACCAAAGCTCGGAGAGGTGAAGGTTGTCTCTTTGGTGGGTCGTCGACGATTGTCGAAAGTCGCCGCGACTTCATAACGACGCTTTGCGTGAGCTTTGGCGTTCGCAACGTGGCGTTATCTCAGCAATGGACAAGGGTGAGGATATCGGTGGAGCTGAAAAAAGTGTACGCCTTTAATGGTTTCCATTGAAAAAATAAATATATTTGGAAAAAAAATATTAAAACATTATTATGGATTGGCCACATTAGCGCCGGTCGCGCCACGTCAACGATTTTCGATCAAACTTGATTGGAAAGATTAAATTGGCACAAATACAAAAGATTTAGGACTGAATTGACACTAATGCTAAATGTTTAAAATTGAGTTGGCGAAAAAAAAAGTTTAAGCATAAATTGACGCAATTAAAATAGATTCAAGATTTTTTTGGTAATTTTCCGAGGGGTGTCCCATTGGCATCTCTTCTGGCCTAGACAGTTGATAGGCATTTTCGGTCAAAAAGAATTTGATTTTTCAAATTGTTTAATCAGAAATTAGACGAGAAATCACAAAAAAAAAAAAAAACACCTAAGTCCCCCCAATAAAATGAATCCATCTCCATCTACTGTCTCCATGTACACTCGTCACGAATAGAAACATTCGATCAATTGTACATGATGACATCATGAATTTCCCCCTCGATTTAGTTATGAAAGATATTTTTTTGTTAGGTTTTGACTTTCAAATTAGTGATAAGGGTATTTTGAATCATAATTTTTTTTTTTTTAGGATTTTTTTAGATGAGGTTATAAAAGAGATATGTTGCATATTATATTGCAACATTTGCCTCCACATCCTTCCCTTTTTCTATGTTCTTCACTTCTTTTGAGTAGATTTTTGGATTTTTGGATTGTACGCTTGTACTTGTTATTGAAAATAGTGAAATCCCTCTTTCTCCTTTGTTTTTTTTTTTTTCCATTTTGGGATATTCACGTATATCGTGTCTCTTGCGTTTTTTTGTTTTTCTTTCATCTTTTTGCTATTTTGGGCTTCGACTTTTGCATCTCTTGGTGTTCTTCTGCAACAGTTTCTCGATATTCAACGCAGGCTCCCTCCCACGTTATGACATGAACTAAAACACTCTATAGAAGACCTTTTTTGGGGGTCAATATGAGAACTCTTATGATTGTGGAGAAATTCGATGCGGCAACCGGAATAAACTCCGTTTGTTTTGGGGAAAAAATTAAGAATCTGGAAAACATACTCTTAAAAATGATCGCATGCATTGATTTTAAAAATAATTAGTCAATGAAAAATGTTTTCATCATCAACAATAAATTATATCTAAACATTTCCATGAATAATAGATATATTTTTCACTCATTTATTTTCATAAGTGATACAAACAACTATTTTTAAGAAAATATTTTCAAAATCATTCATTTTTCGTTAATCGAGCCTTTAAATATTCAAATTGCTCGGATTGATGTGGGAGTTGCTTTTGCAAAGAAACACAAGAGAGGCGCCAAAACAATGGCCTTCTAGATTTGAACTTGCTCATCTCGTACACCTTATATTAAGTGACTCCTTTTTCGGGTCGCCATGTTTAATGACTTCTATTCAGCATTTGATCTCATACGTTTCTCAGCAGAGCCTATGCCTAAGTTAACTTTCCCTGACATGAACAATGTGTATGGCAAGAATTAGAGAAAGCTTTAGATAATGTGACCAACACTACTGAAGTTGTTCTGGCAGAGTTTTTTTTTGATAATCCAGGATCCGCTAGTCGTAATCGGGTCAAAGACCCTTTCCGACGGCAACTATACCTGGAGGGAGGCTAGCCCCGCAGCCCACCAGCAAGGGCCCCCACTTAAGTCCGAGAAACGCGTTGGGAGGGTTTTGAACCTTCGACCGACCTTACGCCTTAGCCTTAAGGTCAAAGAGCTCAAAACTCACCAAACGCGCCATGCCCGTGGTGGGTTTACTGGCAGAGTTTACATTGTTATATATGCAAAAATATGTAACTTGTTGACAGACACAGATGCGATGAATTAGTATTCGAGAAGCGAGTTTTCACATCAAGGACCAATGAGGACATTCACACAGATGACCCATAACTACCTAGCAAACATTTGACATTTCCACCATATGAAAATTCGGAACCCTGTTTTGCCCCACACAGCAGCAAAAGTTGCGAGATCAAAGTACAGGCCAAACCATAATCGAGTCAGCAAAAGCAGATGTGTAGATCTATCTGGACAAGCGTAATTTGATCCCCTACATAGGGCATATAGTCATTTGCCTTTTGCAACTACGTTTAAAGACAATTAGAAACAAGAAATGAATGAGCCTTTTACGTTCACTAAGTTGATGATCGGCATTCATTCCACCCTCATACTGCCATGAGATCACCGCACTGCCGCATAAGGATGATTGAGCCTGCAAACAACCCCACTGCTCGCAGCAAGTTCTGCAGACAGAAACCGTACGTCACTTGACTGAACATCAAAGGTGGTATGAACCTAGTAAAATTAAGAATTCATTCAATGTTCATAACCAACTTGCAGAAATATCGCGACATTCTCTCAGTCAGCCCATCCAAGTTCCTCAAGAAAAGCACCAAATTCTATTCATAATGCGGTCAATACATGCTTGTAAAGTTACTCAACACGAATGCCACACCTTACAGGTGCGCTGCTAAGCAACTGTTCAACAGACCAGAACAATCACTAGTTCAGGCAAATGTGCGGCTCTAACACAAATTCAAGATTACAAAGAATGACTTCAGCAGGAGTTTGCATAATTAATATCGACCCAATATAACATGAAGGAAGTTTTAAGCACAAAGCACATGACCAAGGGAAGTGTTCCAACGTCCCCAGTCACAAGCCCCTACAGAGGGACGATATCATGTGGAAGCGGACAGAAAATGCCTAAATGAAGTCGTCCCAAAATCTGAAGCTGATCTCATTTTAGTTGACTATTTGACTACTAAAAGCAAACAGAAGCAATTTATCATTAGTCGACATACTACACTTTCATGTAACTATTCATCCCATTTTGGTCCAAGAGGAGGTAGAAAAAAGAAAAAGACCCAAAAAAACACAGAAAAGTGGGAGAATACGAGTGTAGTAGATACTATGATCAAAGAAATTCCTGGGGATATAGGCTGTCAAGACCCCAGATTCGGAATCCACAACCACAATTGTGTTGATCCACTCTGCAATGAGCATGATTGATCATTCTCAAAGACAAAAACATGCTACAGGGACACTGATTGCACGAGCAAGCTACCGATGCAAGTCGCCTTAAGAAGAGAAAAACAGGATACCAAGCAATAGCAATTAAATCATGAGGGACTTCAATCAAACGAGCCACCATTCAGAACAATCTCTCAAATCAACTGCCTAGCTTGTCAGTCCCCATAGCTTAATCATAATGGCGGAAAGCTCAACCAGAAAAGTTACAGCAATGCAGCAACATGTACGATCTCTAGGCATAGTTCGATCGCACAGAGCCCCCTAAATTCTTGGATAAAACGTTAAAACCAGAAGCAACCCTTTTTAAGAAATGCATTCACCAGTCTGTCTCAACTACGAACTCCAAACCAAGAACCGAAAAGGACAGAGTTCCATCATTCTTGTTCTCAGAAAAAATTAAAATTTTTTTCGAGCCAGGGGAAAGAACGAGCGACAGATAGCAAATCGAAGCCCCTCCATCAGTCAAACGCCCACGAGCTCTCTCATCCATACTCACGGAAACAGCGCTCTTTTTCTAATGTGAACATCAATCGAAAGGTGGACGAGAGAAGCTAACGGGAAAAAAAAAAAAAACGATCAGAAGCTACATTGCAGAGCAGCGAAACGTGAACAGTAAAGAGCAAGGAATGCGAGACAAGACCACGTTGGAGGCCCAATTGCCGTCATCGTGAACCTGGGATTGCCAGAAGGCCTTGAGCTTGTCGAGCGATACGACGGAGTCCGCCATTGACGCGCTTCAAGAATTTACAGGACAAGCCGAGAGACGGCGAGGATTGGATGGTTTTCGTAGGGTTTTGAGATCCAGGGTTTTTATAATCTAGTTTCTCAATTTTAAATTCGTTAAATCTCGTTCCTAAATTTTTAATTTACTTAATATAATCTTCAAAATTTTTATATATTTATACTAAAATATTCAATATTATCTTAAATTTGAATTAATTTAAATATAATATTGAACATTTTTATTTTTAAGCCTCGTTACCAAATTAATCAGTGCTTTCTTTTCTTTTCTTTTTAATAGAACTCAGAACGAAGGCACAACTTAATCACACGATATGGCAATAACTTAATGCGCTTATGAACGATAGGAAACTTCGGATCGGACATGCCATCGTACTCGGTGATTCTCAATTGGAATTAATCGTGTCATTTTAATTATCGAAACAGATCGAAGAGAACCTAATCGTAAAGTCGGATTTGTCCCTTGATCGGTCATAATTAACGTTTCATGTTTGCAAATTAGTTGTGCATCGAGTTCGCTCTAGCTCGACCGTCAGATCATAGGGGGTCCCACGTTATTGAATGGCTAACGCTAAACGGTTTGACGTTTTCCGGGCTAGGCTGATGCCGGAGGTCGGAGAAAATATTAGGTACAGACTTGGGAAAGCTGACGTGGTCCAGAGGACCATTTATTTTGCGACACGTGTCCAATAGGAGGTTCCACCTCTTCTCTCTGCTAGCTCTGCGCTCTCTCTAGTCTTCCCTCTCCCCTCCCGCCGAAGCTCTGAGGAAGGAGGAGGAGGACTCCAGCTCCATGGCCATGGCGGCCGCAGGCCGTCTTCTCCGTTGCCCGACCTCGAAACTCGAGGCTAAGGCTCGCGACCGCCATGGCTAAGGAGCTCGAGAGCTCGAGCTCGCGGCTCGCGGCCGCCATGGCCACGGACCTCGAGCTCCGCAGCCATGGCGGCTGCGAGCTTTGCGGCCAGCGACGAAGAAGACGTCGGTGATGCCGATTTGTCCGATGGGGTCCAGCTCTTTCTCTCTGCTCATCTCTCTCCCCTCTGCTCTCTCTCTCCTCTCCCGAAGATCCGTCTGATGAGCAGCGCCAAGAAGCAACATCAGCCCCCGCCCCCACGACAAGTCCCTATTCTACGTCGACGGCGAGACTCTCACCCATGACGGATGTCTTCTCCGTCCCGGCCGCGGAGCTCGAGCCCACGACTCGCGGCCGCCATTGCCACCAACGTCTTCTCTGTCTTGGGCGCGAAGCTCGAGCTCACGACTCACGGCCGCCATGGCCAACGAAGTCTTCTCTGTCCCCGGCGCGAAGCTCGAGCCCACGGTGATCGCCGCCGCCATGGCTGTGGAGCTCGAGGTCCGTGGCCATGGCGGCGAGAGGGTCGTCCATGGCCGGCAAAAAGAAGAGAAGAAAACAGGAGAGAGAGAAAGGCCAAGAAGGAGAGAGAAAAATTCTGACAAGTGGGCCCCGTGAACATGTGTCGCATGATGAATGGACCTCTGTAAAAATACGGTGGCACCCGGTCTGTACGCAATATTTTCTCGGAGGTTGGCCCTTTGCACGAAATGGGAACACCCAATCCGTGCGAGCCACGTAAGATTGCAAGCTGATCCCCGCGATGGGTGGAGCATCCATCATCCATCGAGTCTGAGGTCCTCAGTTGTTCTTCAGGCGAAGTTTACCAAAAGCAAGGACACCCCGTCACTCCGATCCTCTCCGCTCCATAGAAATTCTGATTTCAGATATCGAGAAGGAAAGATTTCTTCATGGAAGCAGCAACAACCAGAATTGCAGCGAGCGTCGCCCTCTCCGGTAATGGAGTCTGGGCGAGAACCGAGCCTTCGCCGCCTTCTTCTTCCGTATACTCGCCGCTGCTCGTCCGGTCCATGGCCGCTCAGAAGCCCTTGCCGTCCGCTGCCAGGACTGTCGGCTCCAGAAAGGTCGGTCCCGACCCCGTTCTTCCATATTTCTCAATACAGTTTTCTCTTGCACGGTCTGAGAGTCTCGTACTTCTAAGCAGGTTTGTCACGGACATGTTCGGGTTGGTTTTGTTGTGGTTGAATTGTTATGGAAGTTTCTATACAACACGAATCATGTCGAACCATACAAAGAGTATAGCTGGGAGCAATGAGAGTAGCTCATTCTTTTCTCCATTAAGTTGGATCGCCATAGGAATGATTAGAGACGAAATGACTGTTACCGGATGATGCGAATGCGAAGTGCCGGGGATGATGCCTAGCGGATTTTTGGCTTGCCGTTTAACTGACCCGACACACTTTCGATGATGCAGAATGGAACGATGGTGTTCCCTCTCGGAGAACCAGGACCGAAGACCGTCTCTTCGAACGGCAATGCGCCGCCAATTAAGCTGCTGACGAGAGTGGAGCAACTGAAGCTACTCACCAAAGCAGAGAAGGCGGGCCTGCTGTCGGCCGCTGAGAAGTTCGGCCTCTCCCTGTCGTCCATCGAGAAGTTGGGTCTCCTCTCGAAGGCCGAAGAGCTTGGAGTACTGTCGGCGGCCACCGACCCAGCCACCCCAGGCGCTCTGTTCACCATCAGCCTCGGCTTGCTGCTGCTTGGTCCCGCTTGTGTCTACCTGGTCCCTGAGGACTACCCCTGGGAGGTAGCAGCTCAGGTTCTTGTAGCTTTGCTTTGCGCGGTAGGCGGGTCTGCAGCCTTTGCCGCGTCGAATTTGGTGTCCAACTTGCAAAAATCACAATGATTTGGGTCTCCTGGATTTGTAAGTGAAACTAGGGACGCCATCCTGCTGAGTTTAATCGAGAGTGACTGCCTTTGCATCACCATTCCGATCTTCGTCCCTTTCGCTAATTGATGTTCAAAACCGACATCTCCGTTGTCGGGTCACTTTGCGGAATTGCTACGTATGACGCCGAGAAAAACAAAGTGAAAGGCGAGTCAGATATGATCAGTAGAAGTTTCCGTGTCTCTCAACAAGGATAATGATACAGATGAGCATGCAAATCGTCTCACTTCTTATACATAGCGAACCGTGAGCAAGAGTGCAAGGTCATGGTAGAAACAAACACTGCAAACATGTGAACGAATTACCTTTCCCCGTGACCAGAGTACCGAGATAAAAGCAATAGCAGAACTCGGAGGGAAAAAGAAACAAATCAGTGACATGTTGCAGAAGAATATATAATCACAAGACCACCTCTCCTGTCACATAAGCTCTTATGAAATGCACCAAGCCCAAAATTAGTTCTTATCGTAAGCAGTCACAATTACGAAAGTGTAAGGAGGAAAGGGAAAAAAATCGCTTCCGCTTCCTTTGAACTCCTCATCTTTGCACCGCCAAAAAAATGGGTCTCTCGAATGGGCATCCCGGTCACGTTGAAGGAGGCACAGAGCTGCGATTTCCGCCACCTTGACGCCCACCTCTGCCTAATCCATTCTGATTAACCCGTTGATAAGTTTCAACACCTCGTCCTGCCGATCCCCTAGGGCGACCTGAATATTCACCCTGAGTTCTGAAATCGTTCCTACCATAGCCCCGACCACCACCGTAATTTCCACGCCCCCTAAAGCTGTCACTGCGAAATCCACCTCTACTAGAGTACCTGCCTCTACTGCCACCACTATTTCCAGTAACTGAAAAAAAAAAAAAAAAGTGGCTTATCAGGGTTGTTTAACTTGTCGCCTATATCAATATTATCTGTGAACAAACACAACTTGCCTCGAGTAGTAGTTCTTTTCTCTTCCACAACTGCTTGATGATCCCCTATCGCAATTGGAGATGCCTGAAGTTATTTTGCCATAATTGATCAGTTTCATAATATAAAAACCAAATACAGGCTCTAACAGGCAAGAATAAGAACAATGATTTTTTCACTTTTTTATTGAACAAAAAACCATTTTTTCACAGGCCGTTGCTTCAGACGCTTTCAGCCTGCCAAAAAACAACTAAAGCAACCTCTAGTGCTCCTCACTGTGACTTCTCATCTATTTTGTTGCTTGTCTTTGAGGGGAAGAAAGGAGCGTCTTATGCATTGACAAAAGAAACACCCACCTTCAAAAGGGGGAATAAAGAGGCATTACGCAATCACCCAAGCTAGTAGAGAAAGCTCAAGAAAGCAAATGAAACTTCAAAAAGAAGGTTTACACAAAATGAGTATTCCGCAGTCCCTCTAAAAGAGGCCACTATGATGAGCCATTGTGAATCAATCACACGTAATGGTTGATGGCCAGTGGCAAAAGGGTAACATTGCAGACCTAGATTGTACAATTCTTGCAGCCATCGTTTCTCACAAGCTCACAAACAAAGATGGAACCAAAAGAATCTAAACCAAGGAGTTAGACTCTTGATTTGCAAGTACATGCCAGAATTTGGATGCTGCACACTTACAATTGATAAAGTTCATGTTGAAGGCAAACCGAATAATTCTAATCCATGAAATTATTGTCAGCCCCAACTCATTCAGATGTTGGTGTTGCTATCAGATTGCACAATAGATGCCTCTTATCACTCGAAGATTTTATATGCCACGAGTATTCATTAGTTTAGGTCCAATTGCAATCTTACGATGGCAAATGAACAGCTCTTCCATATCAATCCCTTTTAATCTTAGTGCATGGAGATCTCCGTAAGCCAAAAATCTGACTATGTCACATTAGTCTTTTTTCTCAATGAAATCAGCTCAGACAGAATAATGTAACTCCATTTAATAAAACAGGTCTAACAGGACATACCATACTACACGATCAAACGGAGAAAAACCAAGCAGAGAAATTGGCAAAAGATGAAACAAACAAAGGCCATATCAAGTACCTCAAGTGCACTTTGCATGGAACTCAATGCTTCGAACTCAACAAAACCAAAGCATGAACCCTGCTGTTAATTATACGCGACAAGACAGGAGACGTGTAAGAACAATAGAACACTCAAAAACACTGCATAAAACAGTTATATGAAGCATACCTTAGCACTACGGACTTGGATGCCATTAGGCTTTATGGGCCCAAATTTTCTGAACTCTTCCTCAAGTAGTTCAACTGTTGCATTGTAAGGCAAGTTCCGTATATATATCGAGTGGCCTTCAACTGTGGATTCAAAGAATGCCTACTGGTTAATAATACAACTGGAGAAGGTAAAGTATTCTGGGCTAGGTTTTCTTTTGACAAGAGCTGCTAAGTTAATACACCAAGCAAAGGCAATAGATACCTTCTTCACTATGGTTGCTGCTTTCAGGAGCATTATCACCAACCGGAGCCAATGTGACCGGACCACTGGGTTTTGCAGGTACAGAAACAGCGGACTGCTGCACATTGCTTGTAGCTCCACCAGCCGCTCTACTGATAGGAACATGAACAGAGCGAGATGCTGCATTCCCTTGCATTGCTTTAAGCTACATAGATACAGTATTCAGTGTTAAAACTTCAAAAAGAACATTCTTCTGAACAGTGTGAACACGAGAACTTCAGAACCAACTCACAATGGAGGCATATGTCTTTGGAGCATCCTCCTCAGCTGCAGGAGTGGATTCCGCAGCTTTATGAACTGGGGATTCAATGGTCTCTTCTTCAAGCACAGAGCCTTCATTATCTGAGGGATCACAGACTTCAGCAACAATATCAAGATCTTCCTCCTCGATTGCAGCTGCAGGCTCAGCAGCAAGTTGATCTGGAGCATTTATGGCCCCTGGACACCACAAAGGATGTAATATTAAAGATGAGAAGAACTTGTACCGAGAAATAAATCATACATAGAAGAAAGAAACCCACCAAGTTCAGGGGACAATGCAACTGCTGGAGCATTTTCACTTTTACCATTGACCAATGATTCACTTTCCCCAACATATCTAAAAACATCATTCAGAACAAAGTAGCCTTTGTCTTGAGGAGCTAGAAAGAATGTTTGAGTAAACTTCCTTCTGGCATTATCCCTTCCAGTTAGACATCCAGTAACAAGAACAATCACCCCTTTCGCATGAGACTCTTGTGCATCAGCAGTTTTTATCTCCACAGTATGGTCTTCGTAATTCAGGGACATAATTTTCTCATTGATAGCCTGCTCCATACAGAACATTAAATTCTATTAATCTGCATGTTAACTCCTTTATAAACAGCCGGTAGTAACTAAAGTTAATGTTCAAGGTATTGACTGGAATGAACATTTTGCAAAAGCTCGGGAACTCCTGGTGCCTCGTCCCTAAGAAAATTGACAAATAACACCCACATACCCATGTTTGGTGGTTCATGAGTGATGAAAAAATGAGTAACTAAAACATCCACAATTTAGGGTCCAAACTGACAGTGAAGATAAAAATGAACCTATTCCATTCGAGAAACACTTCAACTAGTTGGGTCTACAGCCTCTTTCACTGGCAATTAGAAATTTTCATTTTAAATTCCTTTAAGTCCTTTTAGGCTTGCACTTGTAAATTGTTTACACCTTCCTTAGTTTTGATAAGTGCTTGGTCATGCTTCAGGAATAGTAACATCGTATGTATGTCAGCTTATAACTTATGCAGAAACAAGAATATATCAGCATTCAAGATAATCCACAATCCAAACGAGCTAACACGTCAAGGCACAATGTAGACTATGTATTTGGAAGAAAAAACCAAGGTAGATTCACAGTCCAAATCCAAATAACAGAGATTAGTTCCTCCCACAGTGGGAGCTGGAACTTTTAAACAAAAAGAGATCAACCCCAAAGGAGCATACTTATACAAGCAATTTAATTACATCACTTATTTACAACCCTGAGTGACATTAGCATACAAATCCGGCATAACGCCAGGAACTTAGAGGCAATAGTTTCAAACAGCCTGTAAATGTTACGCATTTACAACACTGGGCGAAAATAACAAGCAACTAGCAGATAACACCAGGAACTTTGGTGCAATCATTTCGCACAGCATTTACCATGACTAAACTTTTCCATATCAACGACATACAAAATTCTAATTGACAAAAACAGGACGCACAACAATGACCGTCAATGAACAGTTGATCTTGGTAAACAAACAGCAGGAAAAAACAAAATTTTCAGTCATTTGTGGGCATACTTGCATAGTTGTGACTTTAGTCATTACGCCATTAACATCTGGTCGGCTCAGCAAACTTGAATCCTGGTAAAATCTATGCACCATTTCTGGGGACTGGTGAAGGATATGATAATATTGCTCCACAAAAGCATTGCCAACTACCTCGGCACTGGGCGGAGCAGCAGGAGTTGGTTCCTGCATTGCCATCTACACATAAAATAAAATGTTAGAAATGGAAAACATCAGTTTGACATATAGGAATTTTTTTAATCAGCTGTCCATGTCAACTCTTCTTATATAATGTCAGCTGCCACAGTTATTCAGTATGCGTTACGATGCAAACTTAATTGAGCTGACTACAACAGCAGGACTTGGTTCCTGCATTGACACCCTCCTCTCTGGCAATGCTCCATTATCCATTAGCAAGTTGTTCATGATCTTTTACTTTTTATGACAAACTATCCCATAGTGATCATAGTGTTCCTCTCAATTAAATCTTCGTTCTGTTGTAGTTTCAGCTAAGTTGCAGGATATGCAGTCATAGATGAAGAGCTCAGACTTTTGGCGTCATTAGACTAGGCCTAAGGTACCCCTTCCCCGTTTGAATTAGGATCTTGGCCTTCTTTGTTATTTATAGTTGAGCAGAAGTGTTCCTCTCCTTTGTCATGTGACCATGGTCGGATCAAATTTCTCCTCAGTTTTAACCGATCACATAAAGCAGAACTTCATCTGTCAGTTGCATCAAGGGGTGATGGTTTGAAAACTACCAGGTCTAAGATAGCTCGAAATTCAATTGTAACCTAGAACAGGGAGACGATTTCAGGATTGTCGAACAAAACATGATCCACTACCTCCATTCCCATCTAAAGAAATGGAACCAATAAGTTCACAACTGTGAAATTCCCGAACAACATGATGATGATTGATAAGAAACCAACGAGACATTAAAACATCAAACATAGTATCCAATCATTAGGAAAATTGAACCAAAATATCACTATTGTGATAGACCTCAAGTACCCCATACAAGCATATTGGATTGGCCTCTATAACTATTATAATTTAAGTTCACCTTAAAAATTTTTCATTCGTTTTAGGAGGAAAACCAAGAGGGCCTTTTGGTCCAGCTTAAAGCCAAGCCAAACACTGCCTAAACAAGCTTAAACAAAACGCCGTTCCATATAAGGATTACTAATATGAAGGATCAATGAATGATCAAAGCATCAATATGGAAAGGGCATACAGGAGAAACTAAGCAAAATTAGACCAGCACATGTGAAAAACACCTGGCCATATTAACTTGTTCAAACAATTTCTAGCTTTATCCCAAAAGTGTGGGTGTGAGGATGAATAGCAACTGAAAACAGCACTTCCCAGCCTATACTTGAGAACTATATGCGTGGGCAGTCACAATTATGAACAACCAGCCTATTAGATGCAATGAGCATACACATTCGCTGCTCTACGTCATTGGTCATGCACAAGGGTAACCCAGAGTTTGCAAAGATCATGCAAAATCAAAAGGACTTTCAATGTAAAAGACAATTTGCCAGGGATGAAACACAAACCTCCATCAAATACGCCTTACAAAGCCAAGATAATAATCATAATAATCATAGCATAACAAACAAAACAAAAACAGCAAAAAGAAGACTGCTGAAGATACATGGGCCATGAATACATTCAGAAGAAATTCCTTGCCTCTTTTGCTGTTTATGATGTCGAGGTCTGATTATATCCACTGTGTATAGTTTACTAGGAACAAAGATTTGCATAACTCTACTTTTTTATTAATACTGAAGCTATTGCACTGCTGATTCAAAGGGCAGCTAGAGAAAGATTATCACATTGTGCAGAGAACAGGATCAACATTTGTATAGAAAGGCACGGAACCCTTTGTTTTAAATGGGGCATTAGGGAGTTGTAGAGGTGCTCTGTTATTCTTGATGATCTGTACATCCTTTTTGAGCATGTAGCAGGTTTTCCTCTCCTGCATTTGCTGTGAATATAATTCTGACTTAACAAGAAAAAGAAAAAACAACAACAAAAGCAAAAGTTCAAACCTTTTTCCTACTAACCCGAGTCGCCCACATGGATTCACCGATCACCAAATATACGTCAGTGCAGACGGAACCCAGAATCAAAGCTAAACTTAGGCGGGGCGCATTTGAGCAATAAAAATTGCCGCACAACCCTAGGGATTGTGACACAGATCCTAACTTTAGCCAGTGAATGAACCCTAAACAGCAAATCAGTCATAAACCCGCCAAAACCCTTGAACGATACAGCCGGAGGAACAACTTTGACCTCGCATCACGCGATAAAGATTCCGATCCGGCGGAATTACGACACAATGAGATCAAATCGAACGCGAGAAGCAAGAGAACATCGGCAAAAGAGAAACAGAAAAAATGGGAATCACCAGCTTGCGAAAGAGTACCTTGCTTTGGCGATCCGACTGAGATTTGGAGCGAGCGAGCGAGCGAGAGAGAGTTGCTTTGGTTTGAAGAGAGCAGAGAAGCAAAGAGACAGAACAGCGACCAGCGTGAGAGATGAAAAATTTCAAGCAAAGGAAATGCCGAGTGCTCGGAGAAATCTTTATATGTTTTCTTCTTTTTCTCTTCGCATCTTTTTAATGATGTCTTGTAATTTGTTTTTATTAAATTCATAATTTTGACAAATTGGATTGTTGAAAAGTGAGGTTAGACCAAGAGGAATTTATGTGAAGTTTGCTTTTTGTGCTTTTCATTTCATTTTATTTTATTTTATTTTATTTTTCCCTTGACGAATTGATTCCCACAATTTACACATTAAGTAAGTTGTCTTTTGCCTACACAAAAAAATGGCCGAAAAAGGTTGCCTACCAAAATAAAGAATAAGAAAGAAAAAGATAAAACTTTGTGTTTTTTTTTTCAATAGGAGGAGCATGGTTCTGCGTTCCGAGCAAGATCAATGGGGAACCCGCTCGGTTCTAGGTTATAAGGTTTGTAGGATAAGTTTCGGATTATAAAAATTTTGGAGAATTTGTTACGAAGAGTAGGTTCCAAGTTCCAGGTAAGTAAAACCCGAAACCTACTTTTATGTTTTTCTTGGTATATGTCTTCATACAATTCGACGGTATTTTATAACGTCGATAATGAATGAGTATGTGATCTAGAATCACTAATATGAGTTTTCATTTCTAACGATATTTATAACTGAAATTTTTACTTTATTAATGTTTCATATTTATTTGTGTATCTAAACATGAGTTGATGTTAGTGGATTGCGGCGAAAGTGTTGGTCATTAAATGTGATAATTCATTGCGAATTGTTCAATTAAGAATACGTGTGGAAACCTTGAATAGAACCCGAAACCGACCTTGGATAGGTTTCAAATTATATGGTATGCATGATAGGTTCCAAGTTTAAAAAATCGAGAAATCTATTTCGATGGGTAAGTATTAGGTTCCAAGTTAAATTTGTACGAATATGAAATCGTTCACCTCTATTTTTTAAATAAAAAAAGGGATAAGATTTTTGATTAGAATAGCATTAAATAATCTCAGAACACATTAAGCAATTCTTTTCCTCGCATGTTTAATTCTTGTTGGCCAAAGAATTGAATGGGTTTAAATTGTTCTTTTTCAAAAGATCGCCATTTTGCTTTATCAATTTTGCTCACAAAAGCAAAAATTGCGCATGACAACCTTAGTTTTTAAGTTGAAAATCTTTTATGGGCTTCGTAATAGATTGAACGATTGAGTAATTTTGCCTTAGTTTATTAAATAGTCCGCACTCGGCACTCAGGTGACTTCCTTGTCTACACACTAAGAGCCTGTTTGATGATGCTAAAAATTAAGTGCTGAAAATTTAAGTACTGAATTTTAAGTGTTGACAAATAAAAAAATTGTTTAATTCTATTTAATAATTGATGATTATTAGTTTCTTACTATACATGAACTTGGGATCATTATTGGTAGCTTTTACTATTATAATTGACAAGATTTTAATTGTCATCGATTGCTTTTTTCAACCAATTAATAAATTAAGTAGTCCCTTCCTTACTTACCTCATTAAGTGTTGTTTTAACTTTAATTGAATCTTCCGATCAAACAAAAAATTATTTAATCTACTAAATCAATGTTAGTTATAGTAATTAAACAAGCTTAACCTTATTAAGTGCTGATCATTTTTCAACACTTAACCGAGCTATCAAAGAACTCTACATTTTCGACAAAAAAAAAAAAAAGCTTTAAATTTTTCCCTTTTTTTTTTATAGACTCTTGTTTAGTAGTAGAAATAGTTTTCTATGTGATGGTGCAGCGCCTCGCCCTAGTGAATCGAAAAATTGTGTTAAAAGGTATGGTTTATTTAAGTAAAAAAAAAGGAACTTAATTACATAATAAATTGATTTAATAGATTGATTTTAATGTCATCAATTGCTTTCAACCACTTAATAAATTAAGAGTCCCCCACTACCTCATTAAGTGTTGTTTTAACTTTAATTGAATCTTGATCAAACGAAAATTATTAATCTATTAAATCAATGTAGTTATAGTAATTAAACAAGCAACCTATAAGTCGATCATTCAACACTAAATTTTTACAAAAAAAAGCTTCAAATCTTCCCTTTTTTTCTATAGACTCTTGTTAGTAAAATAATTTTCTATATGACGCGCCTCCAGTGAATCGGAAAATTGTGTTAAAAGGTATGGTTTATTTAAGTAAAAAAAAAAAAGACATATCTAACTTACAAAGAAGGAAATGGTAATAGTTTATTTGATTTAGCGGAACTTAAATTTTTTTTTTTTTGGTTAAACAAAACTTCAAATTTACATACTTATGTTTTCCACATTTGAAATTGACTTATTCCGCCTTAACATGTTTTGATTTCAATAGTACTCAAACAAGGAACGAAGAGAGTGTCATGCCCCGATCCCTGGGCCCGCAACATCCCTACCAAATCACTCTCAAGTTATAAAGGATAACGTCCTGGCACGTTATCGACCCATTTAATTTTATCTTTCATTACGCATTCACATACACATATGAAAACAAACACTCCAAGACAACAAGATCAATAGGGATAATAAAGTAGGAAACATAACAATAGTCGTTAACAAAAGACATTTTCATTTCATTACTAATAATAGATGATTGTTAATCCTACAAAGCTATATAGTGACTACAACCCCATTTTTCGAGACGATTTCTTAGGACCAGCAAAAAGATAGGTGGGTTAGGATGGGTTAGCTTCTCATTTACTCCAAAAGAGGAGGGGGGCTACGACACCCTCATCTTCATCATCAACAAAGTTCTTAAAAGGATTCTTCATACACCTAAGACCGGGAGTCCCGGCCATGAAAAGAAGAGGGTGTGGGGACATAATCTGGTGCCATAGACGGCTCGGACTCGAGTCAAGCTCGGGGTCCACTACTTCCACGTCGGGCTTATCAATATCCATCGAGTCCTAGGTAGGGACGTAAGAGGTCGGGCCAATTTGACCCTACCCAGCCTTACGCGTTGACTCGCTTAGAGCATTCTACCAATCAGTATGAATCTACAACATATAATATCAACCATATGCAACTTACCAACCTCAAACAACACATAATGCAATGTTTGACATGACACGACAAATCACATCAAACAACCACTAGCATCACATCAAGTTGCATACACAGGACACCACACGTAATTCGATTATTAACGAGATAAGGCCATTCGGCCCGGCACACTAGACAGTTGGTACTCTACTAGCAGGACCAAGCAACGTCTCATTACTTCGGCGACGGCGACTACTAGGCCGGTGTAATTTTGATCGACACGGCACGCACGCAAGGCATAGCGAGCATTCTTGTAAGGAGCGTCGATCCTTCATAAGTTGGGACCGACATCCGATCAACCTAGCAACATGGATAGATGTGCATTTGACAAGTCGTGTGGTTTCAATTAACACGGCACAATCTTGTCGGGAAAACCCATTATATGACCACTCGGGCACATTCAAGAAAACAACCACGTCAATTCTTATATTTGTAATTAGCCGAATGCTCATTCAATCATGCTCAAAGGCTCGACACAAGGTCATTTTCATGCTAAAACATGTAGTTTAGTTCCACACATGGTCATATGAATGCACGGTTATCGATCGGGCTTTGCATCTGACACCGGGTGACTAACACTCACAAATTTACCCATAACACTTAGCAACCAAACCAATACATCCAATCAAGCAAACAATCACAACGGTTACTAAACACATTTAATTGATCCAACTGTAATTATTAGTTCCGATTTCATAAATCGAGCCGATATAATTCTAAACCACCCGATAGTCAAATGTCCGCTCTATTCTAACCTATAACTCGCTCGCGATCAAATAATAACAACCGAGTCAAACGATTCAATCTAATCATCAACTAGTCATAATCCACATAACTAACTAGTCGACTTATTTAATTATGGGCTATTTAACCTAAATCAAATTTCTAATTAAACTGATCATAATTAATCTACCTAAACACCATATTAAGCTAATTAACTATTACTAAGCGGAATTAGCATCCTAACCAAGAGTTAGGGGCTAAATCACTATTTACAACTTAGCGACGACAACGACAACTCGACACGGGTGGCTAACGGTGGCGGCACGGTTGGGGAACTCTCGACCTCACCGGTGCACTTGGGCGACGATAGTGGGTCTCGCGAGGTTAACAACGGCTCACGGTACTCTCGGGCCACCGGACTCGGCGAGCACATCGGCGACAACACACGGGGTTACGGGAACGACGACAACGAGGCTCGGGGTTCACGGGTCACAAGCTCGGGTGGTTCACGGCTCGGGGCTAGGGTGGTGACTAGAGGCGTTGGGGTGGTGGTGGTGCAACGATGATAAGGGGCGACGTGGGTGGGGGCGACGGCAAGAGCGAGAGGGAGAGGTGGTGGTGGCGGGTGGGGGCTGCTCACGGCGGTAGGGGCGATGGGTTGGACGGAGGGCAACGCGTGGCGGCGAGGTGGATGGCGGTGAGGTGGTGGTCGACGCAAAGATGAGAGGGAGCAGAGGAGGTGGTCGGGCGACAATGGAAGTAAGAGAGAGAGAGAATATGAGATGATGGGTTGGTGAGACTTGATTGGTGAGTGGGGATTAGACTAGTGGGGTCCACAAGTCAACTCACATTTGAAATATTTGGCTTCTAATGCATGAATGAGGGGCGAAATGGTAATTTGATATTTCAAGATGGGTTGGACATTTGGCTCAACCGACTAAGGGTATTTTGATTTTTTCAGCGCTAGGGTTCGGTCGGGGTTAGGCTCGGGCGTGAGAGTCTAGATTTTATTGCGCGACGACTAAACTAACAAAACCTAAACTATTCCGATCGACAACTCGAGAATAATCCAACTATTGTCATTTAGATCATCAAAATTCAATTTTATACAACAAATTGGAATTCACAGTTGAACTTAAACCGAATCCAGTTCTCTTATAGACGTTCAAAATTTCGGGCGTCACAGAGAGAGCGCCTCAATTGTTAAGTTCGGATTGAATTACAATGTTATCCAAAGAATTTGATATTCCATAAAAAAAAAATTTCACATGCCCTAAAATGAAAGCAAGGTTGAATTCATCAAGAAGCTGGCAATATTAAAAAGTTGCTTTCCTGAATTTATGACATGTCTATCGTAACCAATCTTAAGTTTAAAATTTGATGCCGCATTTTATATTTCCGATACGAATACGTCTTTCCTTAATAATTTTTATGACAATTAAAAGAATTAACTCCATAGCCGATCGATCCAACACAACAATTTGATCGTCAAAGCCCAATAGGCGGCCCAAAGGCTCACTCACTCAAGCCCATAACATTCATGATTACATGCTCATATATAGTAAAATTAAAATGTATCAAGAAAAAAAAAAGCGACATAAATGATCTCTTAACTTTGGTTCAACGTGTAATCTCGTCCTTGAAATTTTTAATATAACATATGAACTTTGGTCCAATATCCAATGTCATTTTTGAATTTTTAATTTGTTCAATGTAATTCTTAAATTTTGGTCAAATTTTCAATATAATTTTTAGATCATATAATGTTGAATAAATTAAAAATTTAAATGACAATATTATATGTTGAGTTAAAATTTATGAATCTTATTATACAAATTAAAAATCCAAGATTAAATAAAATTCCAAATAAGGGTCCGAAGTGTCATCATCTTCTAAAATAAGGCAAAAGATTTTTAATGTTTCAAAGAAAAGCGACCAAGGATATTTTTATCTTTTTATTTTTATTTTTATTTTTTTCCCTTTTTTCCTCTTCCTTCTTGCCGATAGCGAGTGGGTTGGGCGGCCTTGCCGGCCATAAGCAATTGTCGGTCTCGTGACCTCTAGCCTTGCCTATGGCCGGACTCACCTTGCCCAAGCTAGGCCGGCCCTCGGGCGTGGCTGGCCAAGGGCAAAAAGAAGAGGAAAAAAAAAAAAAAATATAAAAAACAAAAAATATTGCGATAATGTCCTTTTTTGAAATAAAGAGGACATTTCGCGCCTTATTCGAAATAAGATTAACTTCACGCTTTTATTTGAAAAAAAAAGGGGGTACTTTTTCTTTGAATGAGATTTCAATTTCATCGACGGTTCCAAATCCAGTTCTCTCTTAATATGCTCCTAAAAAAATTCAATTGGGACAGATTCTTCTCCCAGCTAACGAAGAGATCTTGGAAGAATTACCATATATGAAATTGAGCATGATTTTGCAAAAACATACCCTACTCATTTTTCTTAGAAAAGATGAAAAATATGTTCAATATCATTTGATTCGAGCCCTTAATTGGAATTTTCCTCACAAGATTGCATATTGGATAAATGATTAGTCATCCCGACATTAAACGATGCGTAGTTTCACTTTCAGTGGAGCGGCTCAGCAGGCAGCTTTTGGCTTTGGCCATGGCGATTCCCATTCTATGCGCTTCCAACGAAACCGCGCAAGACGTCATCGATTGGCGATGCTTCTGGTGCTTCCTCGAGTGATTCGTGCCCAAGGAAGGTGGCGGCGTCGCATCCCATCGGAGAAGGTACAGAGAATGCGAAACCTTTGCCCCTTTTTCTTTCGGTCTCTCCGTAGTTTGAATGCCCTGGTTCTCCGTATTCGGGAGGGCGACGTTTCGATGCAATCGCGCGATGTCGGATCCGTTTCTGTGTCGTTTTGATTCATCGGAAGCACTGGGGGTTCTAGAATCTCCAGCACAACCGAGTCCTGGGGTCTCAGTCGTCGTTTGCCCGAATTGTGGGTCATTTTGTTCGCGCAGCTTCGTGAGCTTCCGATGGTTTGCGATGATTTTGTTTCCGTACGTTAAAAAGGATCAAGCGAGAGCAGCCTGACTCAATCCGGGTTCTCGACATTGCGTGGATGTTCGTGACAACTCGGGTGGCATCTACCGGACCTTTGCCCTGGCTAGGAGTTTTTGTCATGCGAGTAATGACATACAGAGGATCATGAGCGTGAGGAGTTAAGCTTAACCAGAGTGGCGGAATCCATCATGTAGTAATTTCTGTGGCTTGTCTCAGAGGACAGATTGCCATGATCAGTAACGATGAATGACGCCGGTAAATATGGAATGCCATAACAAATGTTGCCGGGTTGCCTCAAATGAATAGATAAAGAAAGGGTTATCCGAGGCAGAGACTAGGAAGGAAGAGACTAGATAATCTAGGTCTCCCTTCGCCGAATCACCACCTTAGCAGGCCAGTATGAGGATACCAATATCTCTTGATAATCACGGACTTAGGAAGTCACAAAAAGGGAGAGAGAGAGAGAGAACAAAGAGAAGATAACAAGGAGACAATTCCCATGAAGGAACTTTGTTCAATTACAGTTCAATAATATATCGACTTCACAACTCTGTTCCTCCACAGCAGCCTCTTTTCCCGGCCACCATCGTCATTGCTCATCTTGACCATGGAATTTTGCTGGTACTGTTTTAAAATATCTGCAGTGGTAAGCATACACTGTTCCTATACATTTGCGTTTGGCCATATGTTTCTATGACCTGACTGTATTGATTCACATAGACGATTGGCACACAGTCTTCTGGATTTACATTGTCCTGTGTCCAAAGCATCACAAGTATTGTTAACAATGCAAATAAAAATTGTCCATGTAACAGCGGGTTTGGCAAGTCTAGGAAGATGGACTTTGATTTTGAAATTTAAGGATGCTATCTCCTGCCAGTGCAATTGAGAGGAAAGTGGCAGATGCTGTTCCTTGTCTAAAACCTCTGAACTTACCACAAAAAGCTCATTTGAATTTTCATGAGATTGCAGTAATATGTCTTTCGTTATACCATATTTAAAGTCCTTTATTATGACCTCCTAACACGCGGGCAGCCTGGCAATGCGGTTGCCAACTTTCAACTTTTTATGGATCTTATGGACCATCTCCAATTCTTCCATGGTTCCTTCGCATGACTGGGGTGCATTTAGTAAAGCATTGCATTATGTTGGCAGAAGAAGGAAATTGGGTAGCTTGCATTGTCTGTATTGGTTTTCATCTCTTGTAGTGGATACAGTTATCAGCTTACATAATTTAGGATTATGATAATGTTTTATATCACGGGAAAGGGAAAATATCAAAACTAATCCCTACGTTGCAGAGAAGTTCTTCTCTTCACAGTTATAAGAAGGTGAATTTGATGTAAGTTACTTGTCTAACAGTGGCACATTCCTAGTTTTTTTTGCAGTCGTGCACCAGCCACTTTTTGATGCTAAGAAATGTAGCTGTTTAGCTTAAGTACGGAAGTTATGGCAAAAAATTGTGCTGCCGACATTTTGTAACGCAAACGATTTCAGTCTCAGCCTCATAGCCAGTCCTTCAAGTTCTGTTGTACTACCATATCTGCCTAAGAGTTCTTGTCCTTCTCACATCCGATTGCAAAAAAAGCTCACCACTTCTCTTTCGCATGGCTTATTAATGGAATACTTCCATAACAAGCTTAAATTTTCCTTGCCTTCTTGTTCCTGGGGTTACATGTTGTCCTTCTTTGATTGGGTGTTTATGTTTAAAGGAAAGCTCAAGGACAGCCACTGTGGACATTTGAACTATGCTTGAGCGCCAACTCCTGACTGTATGGGACACCAAACCCAACAGGAGGGACCAAACTTCTTGCTTTTCCCAAAACTCACAACCAATGATGCTTGCAGTTGTATTATGCACAAAATGTCTCCGTGCTAGTGCTACAAATGTGCTGAAAGTGTTTGTTGGCATTTCAATACTACAATGCTTAAGAGAGGGATATTATTATAATCTGCTGTCGCCTTTCCCTGGAACATATCTACTTCATTAGTGGCATTCGAAGTTAACAAGAAGAGGATAACTTATTCGATTTCTTCAATTCTTCTTACACTGTGCATCACCAAAGTTTAGTAAGAGCAGTTTAAGTTCACTCTCTGAGGTTGATGCATTAATGATTTTGTGCAGGAGACTAAGGGAGAGACGCGAGGTCCAAGACCAGTTTCTCTTGTCTACTAAAAGATAAAAAGAGGAAGGCATGGAGGAGACATGGGGGAGAGAACCCAACACAATGGATGAGCAGGATAGAGCAGAAAGCAACAGCATTTGTTACTTCTGGACCTCATTCTGATTGATCATCGATTATGCTGTATGCAGCATATTGGGGCCTTAGCAACTGTCTTGAAACTGTCAGTAACTTAAAGTCTTCTCTGAGCACATTGATTGTATATATACATCTATATATACGTGTGTACATTTGTACATAGACTTTTATTTTTCCTTTTCCTTCTCTGTTGATGAAAGAGTGCCAATGAAAGCAACACTACGTGTTTTGAAGAAAAGTCTGCCTGGCACCAGCAGGAGTTCGTGCTTCAGTCAGCTGTTAAACTGTGATGTACAATTCGTAAACTGGAAGTTAACAGCTGGTGAAAAAGAGGTCGTTCTCGTCCAGTTGGTGTAGAATTGACTGATGAACATGTAAAAGAGTTAGAGGTATACCATGGGGTTAAATCTTGATGCATGTGGAAAATGTTTAACTCTCTCTCTTTTTTTTTTTTTTTTTCCCACTTTGCTCCGTATAGTGGGATTTGCCCTTATTTTGCTGGGCATGTTTGAGTCACTTGGAGTGAAGGTAAATGGTTACAGGAAATCAGATCAAGTGCCCGTATTGGCAGATTTTGCCGATCGATGATTGCCGTGTCATTATATACTTTGAGGAGAAAAGTGTCTGGTTAGATGAGAAAATTAATATGATCTAGCTTCTCAATTCCTGTTCGGGAGACATAAAACAGTTTTATATGAAGACTAAACTTTGTGCATAATATTATGTCACTCTAGATATCTTAAGCGAAGCCATCTAGGGTTTCTAGAGAAACTGATCTCGGTCGTTTGTAAGTAACAAGCAAGGAACAGTAGCATACACAGCAGAATATTTCTCAGACCAAGTGATCAGGATCTATTCGTTTATGATCCACCGTTATTCGTTTTATGATTTATACGGAGATACTAGAAGCGCCTATTCTCTGAGCGTTTATTCAAGCGGGTATCTTCGCATTTCCAAAGGTAGCAACTTGTGATTGCAGTCTTTTCAGCAGAAGGAAATGTAATGACTTTGGAGGTAAACTGCAGAGAGAGGACAGAGGTAATTCAGCTCTTTGTCTCCTCTGCTCCAACTGTGTAAGTATTGATGACCAGAAGGCATTATTTTATCTTGGGCTAGATCACTGCCGGTTCACTCCTTGTTCTTTTCTGAGCTTCAGCTGTCATTTTCTTGGGCATATTATAGTAATTGGCCTCCTCAGAGAAGATGGAGACAGAAAGAGAGTAGGAAAAAGCCAGAATCCACAGATGCTCCTTGAATTAGCAAACACCATGAACACATAAATACTTTAATGTATAAATACTTTTTATTTTTGCCTTTTTTGATGCCATCCCCCCTATGATTCTTTCATCATTTTGTTATTCCATATCTCAGTATCTATCCAACCCATTATTCCCTTCCAAGTGACAACTGGACTGTTGATCTCTCTCTCTCTCTCTCGATGCAACAATGAGTCATGATGATGACAGTGATGATGGTGATATATTAAGTAAAGTGGTAGAAGCATCCTGAGGTCCATACTTGCTGAACTCGATTTAACAAACATCTTTCTGCTTGAAAGGCTCTTCGTCGACACCTGCATATGAGAGTTTCTAGGCGATTTTCGACCAGGAGATCTCTACTTTCACTTAGATGAGAAGTGTCATTTTTCTACCAGGAGTCTCAGGTTCATCCCCATTTAGTTTGAACTGTACCGCGGTATGCTTAATCATATCCAAGGGAAAGAATTCTCGCTAGGCTTCAAGCTAGCGAAAAAAACATGGCAGATACTACTTATTTCCAAAGTAATTCCTTGAGAATTGTTTGCTTTGAAAGACTGAACTCCCTTCCCTCAATTACAGCTGAGACTGATTAAGATTGTGTTTGGTGGGAGCTACACTGCTCCTTGATTCCCTCTTTCATGGGTTGTGAATTATTGGTTCAAGAATTCAAGAGAAAGCTAGAAGTGCTTAAATCTGCATTAGAAAGAACAGTTCTTGAAAATTATGTAAATGGACATCATCTTTTTGCCCCATTAACTTCTGCAGATCAAATAAATAGCTGATCAGTCGGAATCGTTTTGTCATAATCTCCTCTGGCTTGAAATGGCAAGATAAGTTGGGAGAGCTCATGATTGATGAGAAGATTAATGTCCTTTGTAAAGCAGCATGCCTGCTTTGGGATCTGCCAATTTAGGGACCATGTCTTCGTGCAGCCTTGACAGACACCAGAGAAGAAGATTTTAGTGTGATGAAAGCAAAATTCACACACAGTTCTTTGAGAGAATTATATGTTGGAATAGACAAACTGTGAACATTAGCTAGCTAAACTCATTTAGATCAAACTAATGAGGATGTACATACCGGCATGTACCAATTTGAGCCCTTTCCTCAAATTATGTAAATATTAACTATCTGAACTAAAATCAAATCTCATGGAAAGAGGCTTAGGGAATGTGGTTTGGTGTGTTTGAGAGAGAGAGAAAGAGAGAGAGAGTAGCCAAAAACAGAAAAATGGAACATGTATCACGCAAATCTTGGCAGTGTCTGCATGTCTTTGAACACTAATAAAGAAAAAGAGGTCCAGTTTTTTTTGTTTTTTTTAACCCTTCCTCTTCCACCTTTTGGCTGCTTGTAATAACACGGATAAAAGAAACACGAATTATTTTCTGATTGCTTCCTAAAAGCTGCAAATGGCACAGGTATTAGGGTTCTTCTATGGCTTTCAAACTTCAAGAGATCACTAGGGTTCCTTATTTCAAGAAGAGAAAGAAAAAGTACTGGGCAAATAAAAGTAGACCTCAGCTTTTGACTGGTACAACTGCACCACTGCGTGCAAATCTTTCAGCTTTTCAATTATTTTGGTGAAGATTCCATTTTTTTCCCTTTCTTTTACTTCCAGATTATTAAGGTTTGCGCTGCAACATCTCTCTCTCTCTCTTACATAATAAAAGCAATTTTTCAAGAGCTCTCTTAGGGCTTAGCTGAGATCTTTTCATTACTGCCATGAACTTCATAATTTGTGTGTGTTCTCACCTCTCCCATAGAGGAGCACCACACACGTATTGAACCTGGAAAAAGCGCCATGTTCCTACATTCAAGAAGCTACAAGAATTTGCTCCTTCCTTCTGTTTTTCAATTAGAGTGACTTGCTTACCAGAAAAGAAACAGAAAAAATCTTTCCAGATCAAGAACCATATTGGCAGACAAATCTCCAACAACTATAAATCTGTTTAATTTATCAGTACATGCAAAGGAAGCATAGAGAGAAGAAGAAAGGCCCAAGAAGATATACAGCTGCAGTTTTCTAGGGTGGAGTTTGTACTAATTAGGGTTTGAGGTCTCTGTGTATATGTACCATATGCATATCTCACTGCCAATACGTGTGGTCCCTCACTCTCTGTCTCTCTCTCTCTGTCTCTCTGCACACTGAGTGGATGCTTTAAAGAACCCATTTTTTATTTTGGTCCCTCCCCTACAATGTAGGCAGAGCTAGTAATCTATCATCAAATCCAAGCAGTTTTCGATGAAAAACTTCCAGTTTTGCTCACACCACAACTTCAGAAGCCACAAGACGATCGTGACCCATCTCTTCTCTGACTTTTGATTCGCTTCACACAGCACTTTCTTTGAAAAAGAAAACCTTCTCTTCCAAATTGATAGCAGTCACATTCTCTCGTTCATTCACAACGTTCACAAACGATGTTGCTTCAGCCAAAACAAGATTCCATGTGTGTGTTCTTGCTCTCTTCTGTAGAATTTTTTTCCCAAGATCACACATGATGACAGAATTATAATTCTAAAGCATGATGGTTTTCACCACCTTGCCATCCTTTTCACTCAGCTGCGCATGCATTTATCATATCATGCTATGTGGAGTACACCCCATAAAGCTATTCTCTTGTTGCGTCAAATAAAGTTTTAGTTTCTCTCTCTCTTATTTCTTTCTCTCCTTTTCAATTATGTCTTTTCAATGGTCCCCTTTGAGCTTAAAACCTACCCTTTTGATGGGTTTGTTTCAATCTTTAACTGATCTCTTAATGACAGGAAAAAGAAGATGGATTAGTTCTAATTAATCTCGACCTATGCATTTGCGATTCGGTACCCATGTTAAATGATAATTTATGATTTACAGAACTCTTGAGTTGACCCGGCTGACGTGGTGACTTCGGCAGATAACACTTGGGAGCAAGATATGCCATACCTCTTTTCACATCATTCCCATGCAACACAATATGCAACATGCTATGGTTAATTTTTTGGCATCTTTTTTGTTTTCCATTCTCCAGCAAAGAGTGAATATTTCTTCAGTTGAGCTTATATTGTGATGGTACAGTTTACTGTCTGTAGATTGATACTCTCTATCTCTCTCTCTCTCTCTCTCTCTCTCTCTCTCTCTTGCTCGCTCACTCGCTAGTTTCCACCCTCTCCTCGGACTCGTCGTCTTCTCAGGCGACCATATTGTTCTCGTTGGCAGTTCTGGGGAATTGAGGGGGACTGATCTTGATCTGCTATCAAGATGGTGAATACTCTCTAGCTGAAGTAAGTTCATAATCGAGCAGCGATTTACATCTTTTCTTGATAATTTTTGCCGAGTTTATATATGCGAAGACATTCTTTTTCAAAAGAGGATGTGCGAATCATAGCTTGTTATGTTTCCTCAAAGTAGGTTTCCTTCTTCAGAATCAGATAATTGAACTCTAGATCTGTTGACAGATGCAAGATTCTTTCCTCTTTGGCCAAAATTAGATTCTACTTTCACTTCAAGATGCTTAACAGTCGTCCATTAGGTTTTCAAATCGGGACACCGCGCATTTAGCAGTCAGGAAATGTCTTTTAACCAAATCAAATGGTTGTTTGTCGAGTACTCGACTAAAGAATTCTCGAATCATCGTTCAAAAGTCCTCTCGGCACCAATTCTTGATTATGGGAAGTGTACTTGCCATAGGGATCTTCTTTCAGTTGCTTCATGTCATAAGGAGAAAGAACATGCTTGTTTGGTGATATGCTTCGTGGTGTAATTAATTACTCTTATCTTTTTTCTTTCTCTCTTGTTAATTGATCTGTAGTTATTCCATACTGCTGCAAATCAATGAATGGCAACCCAAATCAGCGGAATTGTGCTTGAGATTGTATAGAGGAAAGGAGGTGACTTCACGGGTTAACACTCTGACAATTCTTATTGCAGCCAATCCCTTGCATCCTAATGATCATGAGAGGAGTAAGATGAACCCAATTCCAAGAGGAGGAGGATTTCAATCAGCGAAGCAAGAGGAAGAAAAGAACGAGACCGGCAGGAGTTTGTCCCTCTTGGCGCCGCCATCGACTTCCAGGCAATGGTCAGGCTTCCGAAACCCAAGGATCGTGCGCGTCTCGCGCTCCTTCGGAGGCAAGGATAGGCACAGCAAGGTCTGCACTATTAGGGGTCTGA
The DNA here is from genome assembly GCA_021437795.1 of Rhodamnia rubescens. Classification (NCBI taxonomy): domain Eukaryota; kingdom Viridiplantae; phylum Streptophyta; class Magnoliopsida; order Myrtales; family Myrtaceae; genus Rhodamnia; species Rhodamnia rubescens. The sequence goes on along the minus strand of JAILYA010000002.1, from coordinate 3,362,952 downwards.
GGGATAGGAGGATTAGGCTGTCCGTGCCCACAGCAGTTCAATTGTATGATCTTCAAGACAAGCTAGGGCTCAGCCAACCCAGCAAAGTCATCGACTGGTTGCTAGATGCCTCTAAACAAGACATCGACAGGTTACCGCCGCTCCAAATGCCCCCGAACTTTGGCCAATTCCACCAGCAAATCTTATTCCCGCATGAGCCGTCGAGCGCCAACCCTCAACCTTCCTTGATCTCTCCCTTTCTCCCCACAAGCTCAACAACATTCTTGAAGCACGGGATCAAGATCGCTGAGAGTAGCGTTGATCACGGGGTTGATGACAGCGAACCTTCGGCGATGGCGAGGTCAAAGTTTTGGAACATCGATACGTACGACACACTGAGAGCAAAGAACAAGGAGGTCGAAATAGATGATCATAATGGTCAGCACCATTCTGAGAAGGGCAAGTGGATTGAGACCGATCAAGTGCATGACCATTTGGGATCATCAGTGAACTCTCACCATGCACAGGTATCAGCTCAGAACTTCTTCCCAATCGTTAGTTATTCCTTGAGCGGCTTGCCGAACAGCGCCTTGCCGTACTCCTACAATAATCAGTGGGAGCCTTCGAGTTTGTCGTTATCTCAGCTCGGGACTCACAGCTTTCAATTGCTGCCGGATCACAATCCCCTAAATCCCGCGTCGATCGCTTCCTCTTCGGCTCTTCCGTCCTCCGCTCCCCAGTTATACTTCTGCCCGTCCGCGGCGATGACCCCGATCTTTCCTTCCTACCCTTCGTATCTTACCCCTTCCATCGACACAGATCCGAGGCAACTGAACCACCTTCAGCTGCTGAGCTCGAGTTCGCAGCAGCACATCTTGCCTACTTCCCTCGTGCCGTCCCTTCAACTGATGGGCTCGCCAATGAGATTGCCGTTCCAAACGAGCACCAGCACCAAATTTCTTCATCGGCAAGACAATGGCGAGAGCGAAGAAGACGAGGACGGGAACGGTTCTTGAATCTCCAAACACGAGGAACACCCTCTTGCACGAAGATCACTCGGGACGATGATCTCCCCAAGATCTTTTCAAACGAGGGTTTATAATTCAATAATCTTTGTGAGAGATTGCTGCTTTAGGATATGGTCATGAACAAGAAGTTAAGTATGGACTAAAAAAAGCAGCAACATCGTCAAGGTGGCGACATGTTTCTCCTGCAGATTTTTCTCCAACACACACTCCGTAAGTGCCTCAGTTTGGTCAGACAAGATTTATAAAGCTCCATGGAGTATTTTGCCTGGCTCATCATCATCATCAACTTCTGCAGCAGAGTAAGATGCTTCTATTTAAGGCTTTCTTCTGTTCCTGCAGCTTTTTAGGGTAGCATCTCAGTCATATATCATGGCCAAATTATTTGAAGAAAATGCAACAATGACTCTCATACAAAAACATAGTATTTTCATTTTCTTTTCTTTTTACTTTTTGGCCTTGTATTCGAATGCTTATCTTGCATACGATACCTTATACACGGGATGTTATAGCCGAAAACTCGACATGTTAAGTTAGTGCACATTTATTCGACATGCACCATGTGCATCATAGCATAAACTTAATTTTGTCTTTAATTATCTAAAAATCGATATCTTTTTTCGTTCCCCTCTTGGATCATGCTTAAGTATTCTTTGATTTAAGGGTCAATTTTTGGACATGCTTTCCATGTTGTCAATTCCCGGACGTGCTTATTAAGCAGATTTCTTAACATTTAAAGCTCAACGTTGTGATTAGATTAGGCAGTACCTTAGCAAAAAGCAGCACTCACAAACAGTGAGATAAACTCAACGCATCAAAACCAGGGTAAGAATGAACGAGAAAGGTAGTGTTATACATCATTTGGATTTGACGAGAACGCGCTAAAAAACAGTGTTTCAGCTATAATTCGTTGTGTGTCGCCTACTCTCTCATTTGGGTATGGTTTAGTTTATCAGTAGTGCCAATGAAACTTCCCCTACTAAACCCGGCATGCTTGTTATCTTGCCTTGAAATCTAACAGCAACCCGATCGCAGTTTCCTAGGTTAGAAAATTTTCTTCCATGAGTTCGATGCCCGTGTCGCATCATAGAGAGTTTCTCTTGTGTGTAGCTTCCAAACTCAGGTTAGAATACTGTGATAGATCTGATAAGCTTGCATGGTGCATTGTTTACCGAATATGATTTTTTTTCTGTCCTTTAGCAATTCACAGCCAGTAAAGTTTAAGCTGAATAACTGTGCAAAGTCATCTACATGTTCTTTGGTTTCGGTCCATCTACCTCCAATTAATCACAGCTACAACATATTATGAACCAACCCTAGCTAACAAAAGGAAAAGTAAAACAAAAACGGGAAACCAACCCTAGCTAGTTTTGACTGTTGACTGTGACCAAACACATATAAACATCAAACATGGATGCAGCTGCATTCCTCAACCTCTTTCTTACTTCCTCCAAAATATATATATATATATATATATTTCGGGGGCGTAGGTGATAATGAAGTTATTTTCTATATCTCGATACTTCTTCTATTATCTACTTATGTCGTAAGGTCTCTTGCTCATTTTATAATCTGTTCTTTAATTTCATGCGATGCTTTTTATTCAATCTGCACACACGAGAGGAGGTGTTGAAACAATGCCTCCCCGGCTGATTCAAGAGAATGATAATAAACATTAATCCTTGAACTCAAACACTTCAACTTGATAATAAGTGTTTCATGAAACATATACATGAGTGCAAGCTATATATAAAACTCACCCTATGTTGCGACCGTCCCGAGGATGAACCCCAAGGAGGTGCAATGGGTTGCTAAGCATGCAAGTATAACTCTATTGTGAGGTGGGGCTTACATGTCGCATGGGCTCTCTCAAACCTTATTTACGCAACTTGATTATTTGTTTATGATTAATCGAATGAGGTTATAGTCACTGCTAACCTTTACCAGACCATAAGCACTAAAAATAACTCACTAAACAAATAATTAAAGCAAATGTAAAACCAACCCGAGCCATATTGGCCAAAATAAATATGAACCCTAGTCATAACGCTCTAGGACACGGCCGGGTGAGCTCTAGAATGGAAAATCAGGAAAATTGTCCAAAAAATCCTAAACTTATTATACGGCGACTAATTTAATTCTAAACCTTTTACAAGTTGCCAATTTATTCCTAAGCCTTTCAATTATGACAATTTAGCCAAACCAGTTCTAAACCTTTTGACAAAATGTCAATTTAGCCTGTCCAGCCAATTCTTGAAATTATAGGTTTAGGACTATAATGGAAAAACTTCAAAAGATTTAGGACTAAATTGGCTAAATTTCAAAAGGTTTAGAACTAAATTAACACAATTAGAAGGTTTAGAACTAAAAGGTCTAGGACTAAATTGGTATGATTAAAAGGTTTAGAGTTGAATTTGCACAAGTCCAATAAGTTTAGGAATTTTTTTGATAATTTCCCCATGAAAAATCTCATACATGGTGATCTCTCATGAAAACTAAGACTAAATATTCGCCTAGGATCTATGCAACAATAAGCCAAAACTTCTAGGATGGAATGCAACAATTCTAAAACATGTGCAAATGCCTCTAAGCTAAGAAGTGTATATGATTTTCTTAAGCTTTTCTCGACGTTCTAATTGTGCATCAACAAATAGGAAAAATTACGTAATCGGTTCTAAACTTATTGTATGGATGCTAATTCAATCATAAATTTTCCAACTTTGCCAATTTTGTGCTAAACCTTTGCGTGAAATTCCAATATAGTCCTTCCGATCGATTTTTCGGAAATTGTTGATGTAACGGTCCAATTATTGCCATTCGTCCTATGTGGCACACCGCCACGTCGGCGATTTCATGTGAAAATAGGCTGGTAGGACTACATTGGAATTGACGCAAATGTTAAGGACTAAATTTGCAAAGTTAAGAAGCTTTAGGATTAAATTGGCATTCATATAATAGGTTTATGACTGATTGGCCAAACTTTCCAAAGAAATTTATGTGGCTATGACTTTGAATTCACTAAGACTAAAAAATGCCACGGGAGGAACTCCATACGCTTCCGGGTGAAGCTTGCCTAGGACGAGACGCCGATGAGACCGGCTCACGACGAGGTAGACTAGGCCGCGCATGGGGACTCTTCAGTCAGTGTTCAGACTGAAACTCGGTCTGAAGAGCCAGCGGAAAACCCCTTTAAGTTTGGTCCGTGAGTTTCTTCACAAGCCAGCCGGACGGGGGTTGAATACTCGCAGTTCAGACCAAGAATCCCACGAGAATGTCTCCAATCATGGAGATGGCATCATGTGAATGTCTCTTTGTCCCAAAATTCTTCCCAAAACTGACGACGGAGATCTCCCATTTGTGCGGTGGGGCTCGAGGATGCCACTCTCTCTCTCTGTCTTTCTCTATTTTTACACGAGATTGCCAGCTCCAACCTCTTGTCTAACTTGATTTAGTTCCTTGCCTAGTTCCAATTACCCTTATTTCAAGCTAAGCCAAAAATCACATGGCATCTAGTACCATTGCTTACAATTTTGTTTGGAGAGAGAGAGAGAGAGAGAGAGAGAGAGAGAGAAGAAACGGTCGAAAAATGAATAGGGTTGTTTGGATGAGAGAGGTCGGGGTTTACATCGAGTTCAGCGTGCCCGTGCCGAGCTTCAAGCTTGTTTAGATTCGGTGCAAGAAGAAATTCACCGCAGGTTGCGTATCAGTCTGGTCCACAAAAAACTCATGGTCTTATTAAAATTATACCCCTAATTTCTAGATGCGGAAAGATGCACTAAAGAATGAGAACATGAGACTATAGATGGTTTTGTTCAAGGGTCATTGGCGGATTTTATACCTAATTTTCATGAAATGCAAATGAAACCTTTGGGATAAAAAATTTAGGTGTCAACATCCTACTCAACTTTTATTGTTCTTGTGGCTTCTCAATAATTTCTTTTTTGTTACAGACGTATAATATGTAATTAATTAAGTGAATGACCCACGACGAAAGAAAATTAGTCGTTGAGGTAGCCCCCTATGTCCTTGTGCGGCCGATATATCAAATTACCTAACCGGTCATAAACATTTAATTAATTTTTGTAAGCACGACACAAGGAAAAAAAAATAGCAGGCATGTTGAATTAGTGCAACCAAACCCTAACTAAATCTGGTAGAACTCGTTGATTTTGGCCCTTCGATTGTCAAAGAACCATGGTGTAAAACCCTAGCTATTTGGCTAATATTTCCACAAAGTCTTGCAATAGCTAGGCTCGCAGAAGAAGGTTGAAACTTATCAAATCTCTATCCTACAAAACACTATAACTCCAAATTACTCTCTATGCTTGGTCTAGCATCTTTAGTCGCCGCTTATTTTCGCCCGCGATAAAGAACGCACTATAAGACACAGGCAATAGATCACTTGATTTGAACAAATCTTTCTAATGCACCATATGATCGATTGGCTCATTGAGACACCGAATTGAGATCGTTACCCGACATATTACAAAAGTTACAAAAGGGTCTAATTATCTCTTCTTCTTCTTTCCTACCTTTTTCGTACCCGTGATTTATAATCGAAGGCTTGATGTTGACAAGTGTGTGAAAATGGAAAAAAGAAAGAAAGAGAGAGAAAACAGTCAAAATTTTAACCTAAGTATATGAGCTACGCCCTTCAGTCCCCTCTTCACACATGCATAGCTTTTAGAACATAAAAACCATGCGCATGCACCGAAGCACGCCGAGCTACGGCGTGTGATCACGTCATTGTATAAAGTAGGGCTGCATTATTTCCCCAATGTCAAGAAGGACAATCAATCCATGGAAACCCTAGAACATAGATCCCACAAAAGCACTGTGAAAAAGAAAGAAAGGCACTGACCCCCCTGCAACACATTGGAAACCCTAGAACGTGACCACAGGCCTCCCTCTCTCTATACATTGCGTAGACTACATAGAGACAATAATACCTAGACTTGATACGCTCACTTAATACGTGCAATTTTAACTTCCTGACGGTTGATCATAATCTCGTACTGCATGGATCCTCATACGGGGGATTACATGCACAACATGGGCAATCCGTGATACTGCCAAGCGCAACAATTTCATGTTTAGACCAATTCGCCAGGGCTTTTACCTCATGTCTTAACTAATTTACGAGGTTAACGCCATATTTCATGGGCTCGAATTTATCAAAATATCTAGCCAGTGAGGTGGCAATCTTCCTCACCGTCATAGTAGGAAAATTATAGTTTATATGGAAAATAACACAAATGGCCCCGAAATTTGATCCAATATGCAATTTGATTCCCGAACTTTTAATTTGTTTAATGTGTTCTCCGGACTTTTGGCACGTGTTCATTTAAGTCCTTGAACTAATCGAGTATAACCGGTGTTGTCCTTGAACTTGAATTAATGGAAAGACAATATTGAACATTTTCATATAGTTCGGGACCCAAATTGAATATGTATCAATTGTTTAGGGGCCACATTAACGCAATTAAAAGTGAATGGACCACACTACAAAATGGGTTCAAATTCGGGGACCGCATTGAACAAATTAAAAGTTCAAAACTACATTCTGCGTCGACCAAAAAGTTCATGTAATCATTTGTCTTATTATCCCTAGTTTATAAAAAATACATTGGGACGTATATTTTATACGAGGTCCAGTTTCAATGGATCCATGTTCTTCTCGAAATATCATTTGATTTAGTCAAATAAGAGATCACAAACTATTGCAATATAACCCTTAGTGATATCAAAGTTGGAGGTCTCAAACTCGATTCCTCAAATCCTCTGGAGTCTCTTTTCATCATGCGTGATGGCTTCACCAAATCTTTCACCGACCCGCCCATCGGATTCTGGCACTGAAGGCGTTCGTCATCAAATCGGTCTTTGCGGGAGAAGGTTAAGACATAAAATATGTTCAGGCATCACTCTTAAGCGGCTTAATTGAATTATAAACACATTTGCACCCTCAACCTCAAGTAATAGGATGACTTATCTGCTCACCCATTTTTTCTGTGAGGACGAATAGAAAAAGCCTCATGTGTCATTTTCTCTGCGACGCTTTACTCCAATCCAGCGGAAGAAGGGTATATGGCATGGAAAGGATCCACAGCCAAGGAAAAAGAATAGGGCTTGTGGGGTCGTAGAACATGCCATTCTCTCAGACTCAGACAGATGAAAACGATGGAAGAGAGAGAGAGCGAGAGAGGAGCAGCAGATAGGGACTGAATTCTGACAGGGTCACAAGATCCAAGAAGAACATTAAAGGATACCCACAGTGGCAAGTTGGGCTTAAAGTTGTCTTCAAAGGAAAGGTTTCTTGTGGTGGTCCTAAAGTTAAAAGGATAGGGTAATATTTGCTTGCCATCCCCTCCAGAAGAAGATAGGTCAGTGGACACTGCATATACGTACGCATTTGCATATACGTATGCATGTTGAGTGAATGGTATGGAGCGTTTGCCCTTCATCGCATCCGTTGGAGGAATCTGCAGCAGCGTCCTGTCCTTTGGAACCTGTACATTGCGGTCTTTTGACCTAGAACCGATTCAGCCTGAGCATAATATTTACAGGAGATGCAGGGTGCATTAGGTATTCTAATGGCCGGCTAAGTAAGATCCGCCTATGGATTGTGCGTTTCTATTGACGAAGATTTGAACTAGATGCGTCCTTCACCGACATTGTTTCGACTCGACCACACGCTTTGATGAGCGGGGCTGGGGTTATGTAGTTCTATCATACTATGTGGTACTATATACTGTGTAAATTGGCTCTGTTAGCAATGTATAACCGAGGACCACATATGAAGTATTCGTTAAGCATTTGGAAAGGAATTCCATTTAGGGCAAATGAAATTCCCAGGTAACTCAATTTCCGTTGGGTGAGAGTACACCTATCGATCACGTGTCATAAACCCATTTCTTAATCCATATATGATGAGATGATTTGTTAAATGGGTTAGTTATATTCAATGAATAGGTCACAAACGGGTTTAAACATTATAAATGTTAAATGAGTCATAATGAGTTGTAAATTGATCATAAATATGTTTACAACTTACTTAAATCTAACACCTCTATAGCTTAACAGGCATTGATTTATCAATCAAGGGAAAAGAATCGAAGCAATCAATCAAAATCACAAGCGCTCATTCTTGGATATGCTAATCAAGGGATTGACAACTATTTTAATATGATGATCACTTTATTTTTATTTTTCATTGTTGTATTGTTTCCTTTCGAAATGTAATAGTTTGTAATATCTTTATATAGTGTAACTCATCTCAACAATTGTACGTTGAGATCAAAAATCAAACACCTTTGTTCTTTTATGATATCGAGAATATTTTTGAAAGAAATCGATCCTTAACCATGGCTTCCCCTAAGTATACCTGCTCCTTGTCTTTGAACATTAGCAATTTTGTGTCACTTTAACCGACACTTCCGACCAAAAAAAAAAAAAAAAAAACGGACACAAACAAACAATTCCCCTTTGGATAGCACAAATGCTTGCACTAATTGAAAGTCGGGATGTGGTGGCATTCCTTGATGTCGAGTACCGAGTCCGAGTCAAACAATCACCTTCTCTACTATCTGGAGAAGAAATTGGAGTCTCGGAGGAAGTGATAAATCTAGAGTTTTTACAATGAAGAAGGTCAAATTGTCTTCTCGGGGATAGATTATTGCGACGCTCTCCGAATAAGTTTTTGCTTAAGTAGTAGATGTGAAGACATATGTTGAGGTTTGTTTAGCTTTACAAAAGATTTTTCCCAAGGTATCTAAGGAACGTGAAGTTTCAATTTTTCTACAAATCCAAAAATGTCATAGAGATAATCTTTCATCTCTTCACAAGTATCTTGGTGCTCTTCAAAAATATTTTAATGAGTTATACTCTATCGAATGTCCCCTTTGAGAACAAAAAGAAGGGTCGCTTTGTTTTGAATGACTTAGGTGATCATTATGATTCATTCACAACCTCCATGTTGAAGCCTCCAATGCCAATATTCTTTGACTTGATTTCGCAACTACAAAGTTTTGAGAGTCGGCTAACAAATAAAAGTTCTCTTATAATTCAACATGAGATGACTTTCTTTGGTCGGAGAAGAAATTTTAAGAGCAGCAAAAAGGGAAAACAATTCCAACGTTCTAACAACAATCATTTCTCTTTGCATGGAAGAGGGTTTTCTTACAACGGTCTAAGAATAAAAAATTCTTGGGCTGATTTTATTCATTCGCGGGGTCACAAGCCACAATTGAATCAAAGCAAGATCGAAAAGCTTGGGAAAGGAACAGACAAAATTGTTTCATGTCAAATATGTAACAAGCAAGGACATACTTGCTTTAGATTACTTTAATTGGTTTAATCAATCTTTCATCCCATTGCTATACTTACTGTTCGAGATAGTCGAATTCGGAATGGTTCACTATTAACGGAGCTTCAAATCATATGACCGGAGATAACGGTAACCTTTTCAACTTACGACCATATATGAGAATAGATAGTGTTATGGTTGGAAATAATGATTCACTTGAAATTTCCCATACTAGTGATACTTAGATCAATTTAGGCCAAGAGGTTGTTGACTTAAAAAATGTTCTACTTGTTCCTCATATGAAAAAGAACTTATCATTAGTGAGCTAATTTACAACTGACTATCCTCTAAATTTTGAGTTCTCTGCCACTGGTTTTGTGATAAAGGACAAGAAAAGGGGAATGGTTCTAACAATTGAAAACCGTGAAGGCAACCTTAAAGGCGCAAGATGCACTATTTTCAAATTGATTCAGGAAAAGCGATGAAAGTACTTGGCATCAAAGTTTGGGACATCCACAACCAACGACAATCCATATTCTACAAAATAAAGGCAATATCATTATTACTTGCTTGGACTAAACCTACTACCACATGTAGTAGTTGTCAAATGGGGTGAGCACTTAAACTTCCTTTTTTGTCTTCCAAAACTAGTACTAATAAGCCTTTCGAAAAGATACATTGTGATTTGTGGGGAAATGCTCTAATAATCTCATTTTAAAGGTTTTAATGTTATGTTTGCTTTGTGGATAATTATACGTGATATACTTGGTTGTTTCCATTGCGGAAAAATTTGACTTTTATGCATGTTTTCTCAATTTCGAGAAATATTTGCAAAGATAATTTGGAGGGAAGACTAAAACCTTTCAATCTAATGGAGGAGGAGAGTTCAATCGAGTAGATTCTTCACCGACTTGCAAAAGAATGAGATTGTTAATCAAGTATCTTGCCCAAATACTCCGAAACGGAATAGAGTTGTTGAGCGAAAACATAGGCACATATGTGAAATTGGCTTGACGATGGTTCACCGAAGTGGAATTCCTAAAAAATATTGGGTCAAAAGCTTTCAAACGGTAGTTTTTCTCTTGAATCAGCTTCTACAAGGGTGTTAAACATGAAATCACCTCATGAATTCTTATTTGGCGAGAAAATCAAATTATAATTTTTCGTGAATTTTTGGTAGTAGGTGCATTCCTTATCTTAGGGAATACACCAATAATAAGTTTGATCCTTATTTTTTACCATGCGTATTTCTCGGCTATTGTGATCGCCATAAGGGATATCGACGTCTCTATCTTCCGATTGGTCGAATTTATATATTGTGGCATGTCGTCTTTGATGAGACTGTATTTCCATGTCTTGTACACAGCTCATTATTTCGGGATCAAAGTGCTAAAGCGGAGATATCGAATTTATAAACTGGCGAAATGTAGACAATTTAGCTTTTGACTCGAAATTTTCACGTTTGCATTTGCAATAAGGTGTGTTCTCTACTAACTCAAATCAATCGTGTGATGACTTATTAGATTATGCTACTTAGGATAATTCTCATGAACACAACATTGATGGAGGTGAATCACATGTTCGCCGAAGTTATGTAGAAATTGGTGACTCATCTATCGCTTGATTCTCCATGCAATTTGACAAATGAAGATTCCTCTTTGGATGTTCTTCATGACCCTTCAGTAGCACGTCACCCATTCAAAATCATTCAATGGTTACTTGAGCACGTGCTGGTATTGTGAAGAGGAACTATAGGCATTGCATTGGAATGAAACTTGGACTCTTGTTCCACGTCCTCCAAATAGTAATGTTGAGGTAGATTGATTTTTAAGTCTAAGTTAAAGGCTGATGGTATATTAGAAAAATTAAAAGCTAGATTGTTCGCCAAGGGATATACTCAAGTATCGAGGAATAGATTTCCTTTAGACATTTTAGCTAGTTGTTTGACTAGGAAGCATAAAAATGGCCCTCACCATTACTACTATTAAAGGTTGGCCCATCAAACAATTAGATATTAAAAATACCTTCTTGCATGTACTTTTATCGTAGCTTGTTTATATGGAGTAACCGCCCGATTTTGAGGACAAAAATCACCCATCTTAATTTTGCAAACCGGATAGAGCTTTATATGGCCTCAAGCAAGCACCAAAAGCATGATTTGATCACTTTGACTCATTTCTTTTGTTATCCGGTTTCTTTTGTAGCATTTCTCATCCTACATTATTTATTAAAAAATCGGATTATGGCATTTTAGCTCTATTTTTATATTTAGATGACATGATTATTACAAGTGATGAGTGAAAATTGCTTGATGGGTTCATCTCTACATTGAGTAGCAAATTAGCAATGAAAGATATGGGGCCGTTACACTATTTTCTAGGTATGGAGGTGAGGGTATTATCTGGTGGTCTTTATCCGTGCCAACAACAATATGCTTCATTAATTCTGCACAAATGGGTGGCTACAATCCGGTTTCTACACCTATGGCCTCTAGCTCTCATTCTAATGAAGATGCAATTCTATTCTCGGATCCTACGCTACGTCAAAGTATTGTTGGAGTTCTTCAAAATCTCATGATCACGATTGGATATTTAATATGCAATCAATTTTGTCTTTCAATTCATGCATCAACCTATAGTGAGTCATTTTCAAATTGGGAAGCGCATTTTACGTTATGTCAATGGCGCAACAGATGGAGGCAAGCAAATCTTGTCCAAGTCAACTTTGGACTTGTATGCTTTTTGTGATGCCGATTGGGCAAGTTGTCCCTTGGCTCGACGATCGACTACTGAATTTCATACTTTCTTAGATAGCAACCGTATCATGGAGTGCTAAAAAGCAACGACCGGTTGCTCGATTCGATCTTGAGGCAAAGTATAGTGCAATAGCGTTGACGAGCTAGATTACTTGGATATTATTCATTTTGAGAGATTTAGATATTCATTTTAGTCCACCAATACTATTTTGTAATAATACCGAGTGGACTTTATATGTTGATTAATCCAATATTTCGTGCAAGAACTAAACATATCGAATTAGATTATTTGCGAAAAAAAGTTCCTCTTGGAACACTTGTGACTAAGTATATTACGTCTATGCATCAAATTGTCGATCCCTTCACAAAAGTTTCAATACCCAAAAAAATCTCCAACTATAGTATATGTGACAATTCTACCCAAAACTTTTTTTTTGTTTCATAAAAACCTTCAACTTTTACATTTGTCCCAATTCTACGGGCCTAGTACAAAAAAAAACCTCAACTTTAGCATATGTCATAATTATATCCAAAACTCTTTTTTTATTTTATAAAAAACCTTCAACTATTAGTTTTGTCTCATTTCTATCATCATTAGCCTTCCGTCCATAATCACCATTAGTTAATCCTATGTGGCATTTTCACGTTGTTAATGAATTACACCTCGATAAAGTTGACATGAAAAAAAACTTATGAACTTCTCTTCTATAATTTGTTTCCTCTATATATTGCCAAGAGATATGGAGTCACTCAAGACGATGCGTTTTATATTCTCTTCGGCACTCAACAACCAAAAAATTACTAGACATGGAGATACTTGGATTAACGATATAAAATCTCGTCGTCGCCCCGAAACCTATTGTTTCTAAATTTCGAAGATTCATTAGTAAGTTCGGCGAGAAAATTCTAGCCATGTAGGATTAATTAATATTGATTATGAAGAAGACGACGATGGTAGAATTGGGATAAAATTAAAAGTTGAGCGTTTTTTATGAGACAAAAAAATTGTATATAATTGGGACAGATGCTAAATTTGAGAGTTTTTTTTTTATATTAGACCAGTAAAATTAAGACAAAAGTAAAAGTTTGGGTTTTTTATTAGATAAAGAAAGTTTTTGGTAGAATTGTTACAAATGCTAAAGTTGGGGATTTTTTGGGTATTAGACCCTTCACAAAACCCCCATCTAGGAATACAATTGGAAACTTATATTGCACATTGGGAATTTGACATTATTCTATTCCCAATTTGAGGGGCAGATAAAGGCACTCATTTATCATTCAAGGAAGAAGAATCTGAAGGCATCAATCAAAATCACAAGCATTGATTCTTGGAGATACTAAAATCATGGAATTGACAACTTATATAATATGATTATCTCTTTATTATTGTTTTTTCATTGTTGCATTATTTTCTTTTGAAATGTAATAGTTTGTAATATTTTGATATAGTGAAAATCATCTCAACAATTGTACGTTGAGATTAAGAATCAAACACCTTTATTCTTTTATGACTCTCTATTCATTCTCTATTGTCCTCACTTGATCTTACAATCACTCACTCCGCACACTTAAATCGGTTTGAGTACGAAATTTTCAAGATTGAATTAGATATGGAAGCACTTTAAGAGTATGTGTTGGTCGGATATGAGTAATTAAATTTGCATTATAATAAATGCGTTAAATGGTCATATCTGGATCGGATCATTTATGACCCGACTTGATCCACCCGTTAGACAAGTCTAGGTGAGAGAAGCGTGAGATTTAGATTGATGCGATCTAACAAAAACAATAGCAAGAGGTAAAAGCTTTAAAAAGAACAAAAAACTTCCTTAGTTTAATCTCGTGTAAACGAAAGCAGACATCGTAGACATAGCGAAAGCCCTCGTCAAACTCGAACCACAAATCCGAACATAACCCTCGACCGAATGCTCACTTGAGTTCACGACACTCGGTTTTTTATCCCATGACTTATTCATGACGATTTCGGGCTGCGAGATGCCCGGCTGGTCATCGTGATTTTCGCGACCGATCTTCATTTTGGTCACCTGAGCGCAAACAGTTGGGAGTCGAGCTGCGATCGACGGATCCATCACGCCATTGCCATTCCAATGACATTGGGATCTTGACTTGACGAGAAGAGGAAGGCAATCACTCGACGGCCGAGAGTAATGAAGAGCAAGAGCAAAGAATTCTAGGCTAAAAAAAATCACGTGAAGGCCCACTTGGTTGGTGGGTCGACCCAAGAACCTCGTTCTGCCCGAAACCAGACCCGAAGAATGAAAAAGTTCTAATAAAAATAGAAGACAATTGAGAGAAAGCCCCCGGCGAGGATCGAACTCGCGACCTTTCGCTTACGAAGCGAACGCACTACCACTATGCTACGGAGGCCCCGTTGATGCTGTGTTTGCCTGAATAATTATATTTATATATTATATTTTGAGCTTCCAAACAGTGAACTAATTGGAGATCTCTCGTGATGAAATTATGACAAATTTATTGCTTGTTTGTCCCCCTTTATTTTTATTTATTTATTTATTTTATTTCATCGCCGAAGGGATTTTCATTTTTCTCGATTTTTTTTTTTTAATCTTCACCGGATTGGGGCTCTTTGTGGCCACACCTGCACTGGAGGTTCTTGAGCCACTGATGAGAAGTCAACTTCAGTGTCAACAAAACCCCCTGCATCATCCTCTTTCACCATCAAGATGCCCTATCAATTGGGTCATTCTAACATCTTTGTCTTTCCCCTTGTCTTGGCACAAGGTCTCGCATGTAATAGCCTAGGCTTCCTAGGTCCCGTCCTACTCTCGGGTTCGCAGGATTCGCAGTTTGCTCGTTGCCAGAGCCCTCGCACGACCGGGGAGTTCGACTGATCTCTCAATGCACGAGGTGTTAGAATATGTACTATCTGGTCATGTTGCACATTGGAGGTTCATATCATCTTTCGCACAACGGACAAAGTACGCGACGCCAAACTTCCTCTGGTCATGGGCCACTTTTGCAACCTGTGGAGTTTTTCAGGAAATCTCATGGATAATCTTCCATTGAGAAGATATAGATCAGGGCCTCTAGTGAATGATGCGATCCTGAAGTTAGGAGTTCAAACAGTGGATTGTATATTGCTCATTTTACCAACATGTATGACACAATGTTCCAAGACAACCACAGCTTTCTTGATCATCCATGGATAAGAACTTTCTCACACCGATTATTATAATCTCAAAACAAACATCCAAAATGAGAATCAGAGAGGAAAAGGAGGCAAGAAAAAGGATTTGTCAAAAAGAATGAGAACTGAGGATATCAGCAGCCGAACAATTCCAAGCGCCTGCTTGGCCTGGCTCTGGATCCGCCCGTTTCGCCTATCACGACCTCATTGATCAGGTCTTTGAAGATCGAGCGCTCGATGTCTAATACCATCCCAGATATCTCGCTGTTGAACTCCGTCCAGCTCTCGGACCTGTGCAGCACATCCTCCCATAATATGCTTTTTAGACCATCGTCCTCTTCCTGAAAATTGTACGATGGATTCTTGGCATTGAGCTGCTCGATCTCCATGCACAATTCTTTCAAAAGTTTCTGTGCAGTGAGCGACTTCCTCACTAGCTTTTCCGATTTCAACCACAGGTCGTGAGAAACGCCCAAAAATGATAGCTTTCCGACAAGAATCTCATTTACGAAATCAAAGATGAGTTTCCTGTGACTTTTCTCTTCGTTTGGAGTCGCAGCCTTGCCACAGACAGGGTCTTCTTTTGTTGTAGCGCTTGATTTTGTTTGCTCTAAAACAAAGAACAACTCGGGGTTTATGGGGTGGCCTGATGGGTGCAGCTGAAATGCAGTCATGCTCGAGCCAAGGTCTCTGAGCAGGAGGCCTGAAGCTAGCAATATCTCAGAAACATATCGGTGGTCGGGTTTCGCGTTCTCGCAAAGAGAGGCGATGTAATCTGTTCTTTCCTCGTCGTGGCTGGAGTTGAATCGTCTAAGCTTCTGAACCAACTGCTCGATGTTCTGCAACTTCCTGCGATTAACCTCGGAGGTAGCAATGGTGCCCGAGCCATTTGGCTGGAGGCGCTCTGTCGCGTTCCACTGATCTTGGACATGATTGTAGTCAGACTCATAAGCAACATTACCTGCGTTATGGACAGTATTCC
This sequence comes from Rhodamnia rubescens, assembly GCA_021437795.1. NCBI lineage: Eukaryota > Viridiplantae > Streptophyta > Magnoliopsida > Myrtales > Myrtaceae > Rhodamnia > Rhodamnia rubescens. Next base: position 3,346,740 of record JAILYA010000002.1, on the reverse strand, counting down.
AACTGAGATTCACAATACAATGTTGGTGCAACAATAACAGTTGCAAACCTATAAACAGCTAATGGTAGCATATTAGCATCATTCAACTTGAATTAACTGCTTGAAAAAATCTAGATGATTAGCTCACTTGCACTCAAATGTTTTGAGTGTAGAAGCTTTACCTCTGAAAGAATTTACCATCTGCTTTGTAGGAGTTGGAGCATCTTCCGTGTGTACCGATGAGTCAAGTACTGACACTGGACTGTGATATTCTGTAGCTGCGGTATTAAGTTCCGCCAATGTTTCATCTTCATCCACCATGAGAATTGACTTCTTCAGTACACATGGCAAAGTAAGATGCTATTAGTCAATCGGCGATTACTACAATGTGATAATCGTTTCGGGGATAGGAGTAACAACTGGAAACCCAGGCACCTACCTTTTGCTTCGGCCCAGTGTCTGAGTAACTTGAGGTCTCCATGCATGGACTCTGGCCACTTTTCTCCACAGTCGCCAGTTCAATGCTTATGACTTCTGTATCGATTTGTGACTCAAAGACGATACTGCTGTCTGAATGAACAGACATGTCATCTCCTTGACAACTTGGCGTTCTTGAATCATTACTGATTTCACTCAATTGGTCATCAGTAGAGTGCAGATTGGAAGATCTGTGCCTGTGTCTTCCACCCGGCGAACTGGATTCAATACTCTGCCTGTTGGACAGCTTTCTGGGTTTATTAGGATCAGATGGAGGAGTTGGTGGACGAGATCGTCTCTCCAATTCCGGTTTCTTTTGCTGCAATCTGGGGCTCACAGAACCCGATCTCTTTGCAGGACTCACGGGGTTCTCTTTAGGAACTAACTGAGGCCGTGATGATGTTTGTGTAGATTTTGTACTCCTGCCACTAGCTTTCTTATCAGCAAAGCTGCTAGTGGACTCTAGGCGACCAATCTTAGGAAACGGATCTTTAGCCGGCCAGCTAGAAGTTGGATAGTTTATAGAATCTGTATTGCTCCGGATTTTATGCAGATTGGAGAGCGTGTCCAACGGGATCATTGATGAAGCATTGAACCCGTGTTTCTCGACAAGCTTTGCAGGTTTCATAATCACAATTGGGGACTCAAAAGACCTTGAACTTTCTGATCCCCCGATGTTTGGAGCAGTTCCACGGTTGCTTTGCGGATTCTGTTGCCTTTGCAATCTCAAGTTCTGGTGGAGACTTCTAGATCTTCCCATGGGGTCTTTCTGGGTTCCGAAATGTGAAGCTTGCTCTTCTTTCCTGGTCTCCAAAAGTCCCTTAGCCTGGATTGCTTCCAGAATTTGCTTCAGAGCTCTGAGATCCTTCCCAGACTGCTTAAATTCAAGATCTTTCAACCTTTTCTCAATTTCACCATAAACAGAAGGATAGGGGTCAATTGGCTTTTGAGGAGCTTTGGTAGGTTTAACAGGAAGTTTTTGAGTACTTCGATTGCCGTCCATCTGCCTCCAAGGCGCTGGTTCATTCGGAGATCTTGAAATGGGTTTCATGACGGCATCTTGATTTCTCCACCGTGGCGACTCGGGTTCTTTACTCGAATTTCTCAAGGACTCGAAGTTTCTGATAGGTCTGCCTGGTCCATTTGCTGTCAATGGACTTGAGAAGGAATCCCCAGGTTCAGATGAGCAGGATTTGACAGAGCCAAGAAGAGCTTTAGGAGCTGAGGCAGAATCTGGCAATGCCTCCAAGCCCATCAACTTCGCTACAACACTAGGAGGGCGCTTCTGAGACTCACATGATTGCGCTGGATCCTGGGCTCTCTCATTTGAGTTGCTGCTACCCTTGGACACACTTCTTAGAAGTTTGGTTTTTGAATTAGAGTTACAGCTCAGGATAGAACTCTCCCTACTGTCTAGTGACAGTCTGGGCAGCTCTTTCAGCTTCGGGGTGGATTTAATGGTCTCCCGTGATTCAAAGGACAAGCGATTTAGCTCTCTTCCATCATAAGAAAATCGAGGTGCATCCTTCGACATCAGATGCGCAGCCCCATCTCTTGCTTCATACATTGGTCTCGAAAGCTCCCGAACATCATTGAAGTACCAAGGTGCTTCACGGAGTTTTGTAAGAACCTTCAGGGATTCGTTAAGATCTGCAGGCACGTTCTGCTTCACCTCGAACCCATCTCCAGAAGAACCTTCAGCGGGTTTCGGTGGCTGTAATGGTTTCAGCGAGTCTCTGTATCTCCCTTTGCGTCCGGTGGCTTCCTCTCTAGCCTTAGTTTTAACTGGTAGACCTCGAGCTTCCCTATACATTGAATCTTTGACCACATCCCGAAGATCCAACGACTTGCGGTGTAAATTGGGAGAGGAGCTAGATTGGCTCACCATAGCATCCCTTGAGGGAGCTTCAGGGAATGTGATTTGGTTGAAGGAAGAGGGTTCGGGTTGAACTGTTCTGCTACATTCCAGAGAGGACATGGAAGATGAACAAGTGGACGAAAAAGAAGCTCTGGATGATTCAGTGGAAAATCTCTGTTTCTCTTTTACACTTTTGTAAAAATTTACTTCCTGCCATAAAGAAAGTCAATCAGTTATTAATACCACTACCCAAACGAAACGAGCTGAATGCCAAATTGTGCGGAAGGCAAAATTGAAGCCAAACTACTATAACAAAATAAAATAAAAGATAGAATCAAGAAATCTAGAGACCAATGCCATTTCCTGGGTCTATGTACAAAATTGAGATATAAATCCGCTAGAAACTCAAAAAAATATATAGTTACTGCACAAAAGCGTGACCATATCTGATGGATGTAACATTGTTTGAACATCTAAACTCAAATTTCCGTTGTCTTTATCAATTTGAACAATGTAGTAGCAGTTGCAAGTCCTTTATGCAAATGGGATGAAAGAGTTATAGAGAGCTTACATCAGGCGCTTGTCGAAGGTACATGTTCGCAGATTCTCTATCTATGCCGAGATCATTGGATTGAGAATTACCTGTAGAAAGAGATGCATCAGATTGCACGAGTGTGAGTTCAAACAGATCTCAAGCAATTGTGCTTGCAAGTTTTAAGCATTCAGAAAAAGGCAACCATTTATCAACAGTTGACACATAGACATGGCAATATGCATGGAAAGAGTATAGATATACCACTGGCATGAACAGATTTTAACTTGCATGGTGAAGTTGCTTTCCAAGTCAGTAATTTCGAATGCTAAAAACTTTTGGCTATCTCCATGCTGGTCACAATCTACAAGAAACTAATTTTTATGACTCTGGAAAGAGTAAGAGGACTATTATCATTCAATGAGAAGATCTCTCTTGCGCCAAATCGAATAATATTAAAGTGGATCAGAAGATACCTAACTTTTTTTGTTCCGAGAACAGAATTTTTTTGCAGTTACCAAACACGTTTTTGTTCCCAAAAATCGTTGTCGGGAACAAAAACAGAAAAAAGTTTTTCTGTTCCAAAAGTTGTTCCGGGAACAAAAACGTTACCATACGCATCCTAAACTGCCGAACTTGAAACAGCAAGTCAGGATATTAACTTTTCAGAAACAGCATCACACAAGATTGATCAAAGTACAAATCAGAATTAGCTCACAGGATTACCCAGCAAAAGGGTCAGAAATTACCAGGAAGAAGCCTTTCGTGGCTATAGCGCCTGCCGGCAATCATTTGGGGACGATCGAAAATCTGAAAAATACCGGTCATGCATCCGATTTGTTTCTGCAAATCTGGGTTGTCGTCAGCCAATGTTTGCAGAAGCTTCGCAGCCATCTCCACCACCTCTCTTTCACTTCACACAGAAAGATAAATTTTCTCTCTCTCAACCTTAGGAACAACCTATCTCCTGTTCTAAGCTGCAACATTCATACTTGTACTTCAAAAGAATCCGAAATAGGCTCTTTGACAATTTTGGCATTGTTATGAACAGAAGAACACTTGGAGAAAACATCAGATATTCAACATTCTCAAAGCCAAAAGAGCAATCCTGTGCCTCTCACTCTTCAGCAAAAGTAGTCAGAAGCAAGATGCATTTGCTTGAACCACAAAAGAAGAGGGCACTTTCCACACTCATTTAGCTCCCGAGATGGGGACCTCCAAATACAGAAATTCCCACAGAATCAAGTCACTTGCTTCAGGATACATACAGAAGAAAAGCCACCCAATTTTCTTTCCTGAAGCCCCACTTTATTCCAGCTAATTACAGCTCAAACACAGATTTCGCCTCTTCTTGCAATCAGAAGTCCATTTTCTTCTGCAACACTGGAATCACCCTTAATGGCATTCCCACAAATTCCTCCCAAAAATTTATTCTTTATCAGATACAAGGGAAATTCAAAGCTCGAGAATGCTATGCAAATCACAGGAACGAGACTACTTGAATCTGATATCACAGGACCAATGAGATGATTCTTTTTTCCCTGAGAGGGAGATTGAAGACAAGGAGATTCCCCAAGAACCGAAACAATGTGCAGAGAAAAATCACCAATTGTGTATTTTTCTCTTCTGCGGCATTACCTCCAATAAACACCACCAACATAAATGCAGACCCAGATGCGAGAACATATAGGAATCTTTGCAGATCCAAGAAAGGAGATGTTTTTAGTATTTATCCTGAGCAGAGGAGCAAAAGGGAGAGACCAAGCAGAAAGAGATGAGACAGGAGAGGGGAGAGTCCGAGAGAGAGAGAGAGAGAGAGAGTCGGCAAAAGGAAATATTTTAATGTGGGGGTGTGGCTTTTTCTGGGTCAGAAATGCAGATGTATCCATACATTACACTCTTTGGCTCAAACATCCATGTGGGATGAGTTTGTGAGTGGGTCTAAAGCTGTCCGTGTTAACATGTGAGCTTGTCACAGAGAGAGAGAGAGAGAGAGAGAGAGAGAGAGAGAGAGAGAGAGAGTTCATAGGGTGGACATGGAGGAAGCAGTTTCTTTGTCTGGTGTTTATAGACCAGAGAACCCATCAAGAAGTGCATTTGAAGGGCAAAAGTTCTGTTTTTTTTTTCACTCCTCTTCAGGGTGATTTTGATCTTTTTTCGTTAGTACCTTATGAGGTAACATAGATCGTCCTTTGACTAGGACTGCGACGTTTCAAAAACAGAAGCCATATGACTCAGGTATTAAAAAGGAACAATGAAATGCTTTTTTTTTTCTAGGTTAGGATCTTCATTAAAAGTATTCGTTCGCGTTTTCCCTTTCACCGCGAATGTGATTTTAATTTTCGTGATTCTATCCTATTACTGTTGTCGTTCTTTCGTACACGAGACGAAAAATCTCGAGTTTGGTCCGATGAATTCGGTTCCTCTTTTGTCTCACGTAGCCACCTATTCATGTGTCTTTCATGTGATGTTAAAAGGTCACATGCAAGTTCATCACTTTGGAGCCCTAATTGTCGAGCAGAGTGCAATGTCTCTATCCATGCGTCTTGGACCATAAGATATGCATGAATGGAAAGAAGGTGATTAATATTTGTGGTTGCTATGTATTTACCCTTGTACTCCAATGGGAAAGCCAGCTTGCACAAGTTGGGAAAATGAAACCACTTGACACCCCCCCCAAAAAAAAAAAAAAAAGGGCTTTTGAAACTTTTCACTTAATGATTTTGGGCAAAAGATATTATTAACGAGTAATCTCAGGAAACTTGTTAAACACGGATCGATTGTGTATATCGGGAGAACGATCGAAAAATTTGAGAGATATAGAGTGACCCCACTTTTACATTTAACAAAATTTTATGAGTTTGGTAGATAGGTTGATGAATGAGAGCTCTGATGATGCAGGGCAATAATCAATCATCAATAAGAGAAGCTAGACAGTTAAAAAGCTTTTTAGTTTGTTGAGTCGAGCCTTTTTTTTTTTTTTTTTCAACTCATGGGACGTAGTGGCCGACACGTATTTGTGAAGCAGTTGGATTATATTATTAATTACAATAATTATCTAATTATTGGAAACACTCAGACAATTTCTTTTATCTTAAAAAAAAGGCATTTAGTGTGATACATAAACAAATTCTTAAAGGGAGGTCATTATTGACAAGAGAAGCGCAAAAGTGTGTGTATATATATATATATATAAGTAGGGTCGAGCGGTTTCGGGTTTTATACAGATTTTTCATGGAATCGAAATCTACCCATCGAACAAGTTTATCATTTTTCATAACATGGAACCTATCATGTATACTGCGAAACTTGGAACCTCCCTTATCATAGGTTTCATATCGATTCTAGGATCTATTCGATTTCACTTGTATTCTCAATTGAACAACCGAATCATCACATTTAATAGTCATAATTTGTTGCTTATAATCCACCGACCGTAACTCATATTCGGACACGTAAATAAATATAAAATATTAACAAAATAAAGATCTCGGTCATAAGTACCGTTGAAAATAAAATGGAACCTATCACCAATTACGATTTCAAGACATATACAAAAAGATAAAACTTTGTTCGGGTAACATGTTTCAAGTTTCAAGTTTCACTCTGAAATCAAACATGTTTTCCAATGTTTGGGGCATGAAACATACCATGTATATCTTAGAACTTGAAATCGAACCGATTCTCCACAAGTTCGGTTCGAATTCTACTTTGAAACCATGGTCACCCCTAATAATTCATTAATTCTGCTCTTTGTTTTCCCAACAGAGGCATTGCAATAATTTTTCGAAACTGAAATAATTATATAAATCGACTTTTACATAACGCCACTTTGATCTACCTGATAAATTCAGGAGAATAATTCTCTGCATGTTCACCTCCATATGGCTGCTGTGTGCTTCCAATTTTATATATGCTATTGTTCATACCTATATCCATTGAAAATAATGTTTCTTTATAGATTAAGGAAAAAGTATTATTTAAAAAAAATCTGGCCCCAAAGAAAAAAAAAAGGCATGTTGAGATTCCCAAGGCATGTGGCTGCTCTTGTCTTTTTTACCCTTCACCTTTAAGTGTCAAATGTCAAGGATTCTCAATCTATACACATAATAAAATTACATAAATGATAAGTATATAATAGCATGTGTATCCACTGTAATCTATATGTCAATTTGATATGATCTGGAAGACTTAGACTAGCAGATGCATGTTCAAATTTTATATACAGTCAACCCTTTCCAGCTTGAGAAAAGAAGAACTTTTTTTCAACTCTCACATGCACCGATTCTTTTCGTTAAAACCGACAATTTATAATGTAACGAAAACAAGAGATAGAGAGAGAAAATGTGATTTTGCCTTACTTTGATTGGAACAATGATGCCTTACTTTCCCAGGATCTCAAGCCCCACCAAAATCATTGTGTCCATTGGTCACATCATTTCTAGGGAGAACCACCATCTATACATTTTGCATGGAATCACACCCCCTTCATCATCCACCCAATCAATTATTGCGAGTTTTCTTCACGGGTGCGCATCTATGTGTGTCTTTAGACAAATTGATATGCTGGATGTGCATAGGTTGAATTAGAAGAACATAGGAAAGTAACAGCTGAATAGAAAGAGTTCCAAGCTCTCTTGAATATCATCTAAAGGAAATTGTAGTTAAATGCAATGTAAGGTAACAGCTGAAAAATATAGTATGTGTGATATTTAAATAGTTAGAGGACTTGATTGTAAAACAAAGAGAAAGAAAAAAGCAATTTGAAGACCAGGTTTATCACTTAGCAAGAGTTAAGAGACCGAAATTAATTTAATCCGATTGATTTAAGTATAAGTCATTCATCAATGAATCTGCAATTGAATGTGTTGAGTGATTATTTATGGAAAGAAAAATCATATACTTTTTTTTTTTGTCTGTCCTATGTCTAACTTCTGTTCTGCCCAGAGCGCGGGGGTGGAACACTCCATCTTAACCAGCAGGGCTGCATGCCTGTTACTCAATTTTTTTCAGATTTGATTTTCGTGTTTGTCTTCTTTTTTTTTTTTTTTTGCCCTGATTTTCAGGTTGTTCTTAAGAATAATTGAAGAAGTTAGATGAGCTCAATTAGTGGTGACAACTGATCATGTGCCTGCAAGTGTGTATGCGCATCAACAACCAAAGTGATTGACTGAACTTTGGGGACCAACATGACGGCCTCTCACTTATGACCATTGCTGTCTCTTTCATTAGTATCCATTTCAACCGATTCATTAGGGGAAAATGATTGGTCTAATCTTTAAGATTATGCAACTAATTTCTAGGAATAGCCTCAAAAGTGCCATGAGGTGGATCTAGTATCGTTCCGATCATATCGACCTTTTGGTCTAGGAAAAAGAGTTTTTATACCGCACTTATACCACCCGACATGCTGATTTGATATCAATAACTCAACCGAATACTCACAATTCGGGCGCATTCGCAATTGTTATCATCCCGAGGAACGAAATTCATTGTTTTATCTTTACCAAAAAAAAAAATTCATTGTTTTATGATATCAACTTTTGATAGAAGATTTACTTCACGTGATATACTTCTTATACAAGCATTACTGTTATGTGGTATACTTTCTCATAGCCCACGGGTCCACTTCCTTGTATAATGTGAAGGATATTTACCTTTTCAAAAGGGGGCTATGCCCCCTAATAAAGGTCATGACCTTGCTTTAGGGAAACTCCAAGTCATCAAGTTGAGGTTGCCAGATCACTGGGATCAGAGGCCCCCATCTGATTGCACATGACCAAGTTGATAGAAAGTCACCAACCATTTCATCAATGAGTTGGTTGGGCATGAAAAAACAAATGCATGAAGCAAAACATTTTAGCTATCATACAGAATAAACCAGATTTTAATTGGACTTCTGGGAGTTACTCCACCTGCCTTCATGGGCCCAACACTTCACAGAGGGCCCATTTTGGTAGTAGCTATGATGGTGGGCCTCAGCTGTGGGCCCAACAAATGTTCACAAATAGCTTGCTTCTCCTTTTTAACTCCCAAATAGCTTATTGAGGAATATCTTCTATATCTGTTCATATGTTTGGTGCTTCTGGCCCTTGTACCATATGCATAATGTGAAATGACAGATATCATCATACATGTGGATGAGGTTGGCGAATACTCTGGCAGAATCAGATGACACTTCGCACATGAATGCTCTGAGCATGTGAAATCTTACATGTTATGGTGGTTGGGCACAGAATTCCAGAAAGATGAACCCCAACTACCTTCTCAAAGAAGATGTTGACACTGCCGGGGTTGGTATTACATTGTATCTTCCAAAAGCCAAACAGGTCACATAATCCCAACCAACAGTTCCAGGTCATCAACAAACCACGTAAAACTGAGCAATCCAAAGTCAGTCCTAAAAATAGAAGATGATGAAGGAAGAATAGGCAACAATGACTATGCAAGAGAAGCTTTTCTTTCATTCACACCGAATCATGGAACACACCATGGAATTGAATCAATTTAAAGGCACAGTGGTCAAAAAGTATATAGAATAGCCTTTTCTTTTGTCAGTACAGAGCTAGGCTGAATTACGAAGATTACAGTTTATTGTACACAAGTGACTGGCTTTAAGTATTCAAAAAATTTTCATCACGTATAAAGATAGACACTATCTAAAACTTAACTGTCAGAACAAGTTTTTCTCACCCCCCAAAACAAAAGATTATCGATGTAAAAACAGTTAAAGACATTTCTAGATGAACTTAACACTTCCCAGGGGCTGCTACGCAACATCACATGCTTTTAATTCTTAAACAAGCTCGAACAAAACAGATGTTCAAGTTGTCAATAACCAAGCTGCATCCAAGTGAAGGACAAGAAATGTGCTCACTTCGATACAGAAGTAGCATCTTCAGGTGCGTCTGCAGCTAACACCCTCTTATAATAATTCCAGGATGGATTTGACTTTGTAATTGGTCTTTGACCAAATGGATTCTGCTCTACATACTTCCGAACATTGTCAGCCAAAGCTAAGCTTTCTAGGTAGACCCGCAGGTCACCTCCAGGTCCTGCATGAAGCATTAATTTGCAAATAAAATATTTAGAGCACTGGTGAACAACTGCAACTGGGAGAATGAGAGCATTATCAGCGACAGGATGATCTCTTTCCGAGAGAGATATCATAAGCCTAATGATACAGTGCAGTTTAGAGGTAGCAAAATAATGCACAAGGCGACCTGCTCACCCGCAAAAATATGCGAGTATTATGGTAGGCATAAAAAGTTTGATCTGTTGCTTATTCAACTATGATGATAAAATTCCATAACCAAGTAGAGCTGCGTGTCTGCTGACAAATAAAACAGTTAGCAGATCACAAGGTGATGTCTAATACTTCTGGACAAAAAACAAAGTCCCAACTATGTGAATGTCCAGGACGATGAACTCAACAGGGTAAAAAATTGGCCAAGTTTATGGCCCTATGTTATGCCCAGTCCAATTATCCATAAAAAACTTAAAGAAAGTACCCGCTATTTGATTCAGCTACCCTATTTGATTCAGCTATCTATTGCACCCTTTTAGAATGCACAACAGAATAGAAATTAGAGCATTTTCAAAAGAACTATCATTTATTCAGCTACCTGCTATGGCTTCTTCACGAGATTATTCCATGCATCTTAAATAAAACATACAAAAAGAGATCTATGTGAAGGTGCCTCACGAAATAATGTCTTCAATATTTGTAATATTTATTACTTCTAAAACAGAGAAAATACATGCATATTTGAATGTCTCTCACCTAAAGAATTGTCTTGAGCATCTCTATAGTGGTATGAGTAAGGAAATATTCCAGTGTTTGGCTGGATGAGGATAGGTCCAACAGGGATAAACCGATGTTAGTCATACTGTTCAAATATGAACGAAATCAGCTGAAAAGATGAGACCGCTTATCTAACTAACCGGATTGCGAAGGGCTTTGTACGGAGAATCATCCAACAACAAAGTGTTTGAGTCATTATACACTCCCTTCTCCCATGGAAGATTAGGCTCGAGCTTATCCCACAATTTCCTAAGTTCCTTCAAAACCAGGGGCTTATCCCTGTTCTCGATGGTAGTGAACTTTGTTATAGTACAGTGAGTCTGATCCTGTACATAATCAATTTCTGTTAAGATTTGACTACAACAAACCAGAATCTAGTAGAACAAAAACTGCAATAAACTACAAATAAAAATAAGATAGGATGTTATTATCCCTACAATGCATAAAGGTTGAGACATTTATTTTTTAACTGGAAACCAATAGCTACTACAGAAATGGTTACTCACAGTAGTTTAAGTACATGCTTTTACTAATTAGGCATTGTAAGCAAAACTTTAATGTAATTATGCAACAGAAACCAAGGATCTAAGGGAAACTACAAAAGGGAAAGGGGACATATCATGGGTACAAAGTATCACGGGTAAAATTTCAATTTTCAACTTAATTAGGGATGTTAAGGATTCTTATTAATGTGAAAGACTAAAATATCATAAAGTTCAAACAAACAGAGTGAAATGCGGCTCGGTTTCAAGGATATACCTATATATTCTCAGGAAGGAGCGATGCAATCACAAAGTTGAAAGAGAGAACTTATTCATCTAATTTACTACTTGACAATGTATATAATCACAGGATAAAATGGACCTGAAACATCAAGAGAATATAATCAATTGGAAAATAAATACTAGATATTCATTCCATCTGAAGAACAGGAGACCACAGGATTCCATAATAGAAGCATACATAGAAAAACTTTCCCACACTCTTCGGCTGAAATTAAAGAGGCAGATCCTACACTCAGGCTTTTCAGAAATCAATCACACACCAAACTGATGAGGAACTGAAAAGTAGCCCTTATTCCTTCTTAATGGTCTGCAGTAAGTCTCCATACATGCAAGATGAGCAATGGGACAAAACTGGATGCCAACATAGATAAGAAAAGCTCCAAGCGAAAGCTGCTTACCCAACAGAAAAGCAATCTCTCTTTGGAGTCGCCCATAAGAAAATCTACAACTGGCGCCACATTTCTCCTGTAAAACAAATAACCAAGACCGTTAATGCACAGTGAGTATTAAGATGGGTAACCTCTATCATGAAGTGACACACACCCACAGAAAACTAGGTTGTCAGGATAGGGATCCCAAGTAGGATCCTCTTAACAATCTTCAATGACCAAATAAAAAATCGTAATATCCTTCAGAATTGACCCCTAAAATATGAAATTCTTACTTAACTCGCTGTAATTATACGCATATTAACATTAAAAAGAGGTATTGAAGCTCAAAGGTAGGGGGTTCTCTTGTGAGAGAACACTTGGGTATAAGTTCCCGGTTGCCAGTTTTTCAACTATCAGTTAAAGGACTATGTCAAAAAAATTAAGAAAATGTACAAGAATAAAATCTCCTTTTGCTATTCTAGGGTTTTCAGCTCTTCAGAATTTAGCTTAATGTCTAATCAGTACACATCCAAAGAGATTACGCTACTTGGCCAAGTACAATCTTGTGCCAATTTCTTAAGGATGTTCCAAAGGTAATCTCTCTCATCTGGCTGCATAAGGATGGAAGCTTCGTCTCTCTTGTCTCCGAAGGACGGTACAAATTCAGAGAACCAGAGATGGTTGATGCCCGTCTCATCATTGACTCAAGACTGAAGAAGAAGAAGAAGAAGGAAATGGGTGTCTTTGCGCTCTGCTTTGTTTTCTACTATGCATTCACCTCCATCCTTTTTTCTTAGTTCTCCAAGCCATATATGGGGACTGAAAACATTATTTAAGAAAGTGGCCCATGGGCTAGGGGGAAGGAGGTCCAATTTCATGTTTGCTCCGCCTGAAAAGGCAGAATTGCCTTTCAAAGATGGATCAGTGGAATCGTATTTGGGATGGCAATCCTACACAATCCTTCAATCCAGATCACGATCCCAACAGACTACCATTTTTCTTAGGATCCGGATTGCTCAGAGGTTTTTAAGTAGTAGGATTGTACGATCATGATCCTACGATCTGGATCATGATCCTGACATGCACACACGCACGCATGCAACACACACATAGCAAAGTCTTGTGATGGTGGTAAAGGAATTACAAGAACGATAAGACTGCAGGTCATAGACAGAAGAACATACTCTGTCCTTGAAGACCAAACCCCAACAGCAAATTTCTCAAAGCAAAACTGTAAAAAATCGTCAACAAAGGGCCTTTTGAATACTGCAAGAATAGTGAACAATGAGTTAGAACTATGTTCTTAGATTGTATAAAAATAAAATCGACAACCATTCACCAATTCTCAACTCTTTACCTGCTTTTCTTGACACGATTAAGTCCGGTTTACATCCGCAGCCAACATATGGAATTATATCTGCCAAGAGTCCATTCAGATCAAGTATAAGAAGCTTCTTTCTAGAAGGTTCAACACTAGTCCTCTCTGATGATATACCAGGAATTTGCAAAGGCATGCTTCCTTTGTTGATGTTGATATCCAATTTAATATCACCTTCGGACACCAACAATTCTGGCGAAGGATTTACTTCATCAATCTGCCTATTTACCTTGAAACCATTCCCGTTTGAGTGCTCACAACAAGAAACACGACCTGACTCAACTGAAGCTTCTGCATTGCGATTGGATGCAGCTTCAATTTCTTTATCAACACGAGACACATGCTCTTCTACTGTCTGAACCTGGATAAGCTTTTCAGCATTCTTGTTTTCTGTAGCCTCGGTTGCAGCCGTACTTTCAACTAGAACAACTTCAGCAGAACCATCTTCTGCACTATGCAGCTTGATGGTCCCAGGTCTTTCTGGAAGATCAATCCTCTGCTCTGGATCAGGAACAGAGGCTTCTTCTTCCGAAGTTCCCATGGAAGCCTGTGCTGATGTATCTTGCAACCTTTCTTCTACTTGCTCTGGTTTACAATCTGAAAGATAAGAGATATGAGCTTCATCAGAATGAAAGGAAGTCTCTTTATGAACATGGTCCTCAGAAAAATCCACAGTTCCTGTTGTTAACCTTGATGATTGATTTAGCCACCGATCGGTTTTGAGTTTTCGGACCCCTTTCTTCTTTGAAGAGGTACTCATATTGTTTGAATCAATCAAAAGGGTATGAGCTTCTCCATGTACATCTTCTTTTTCTAATGGACACAAATTCTTCTCAAAGTCACTTTGCTTACCACAGGTTGAGGAAAATTCCTTCCCAATATTTTCATCCAATTCAGCAACTTGAGAAACATTATTTGGGATTTCAGTGAGTGTATCGCTCTTCGCAGAGACATTCTCCCTGGATTTTGCCTCTTTTTTCTTCCTCCTCCACAACTTTTTACTCTCTCTCTTTCTCTTTCGCCTCATGATAAGGCAGTTTATTTCACCAGTTGGTCCGTTCTTCTCTTGCTCCAAACTTTGATGGGAATTACCAGAGGAACACATGTTGTATTATCTTTAACGTCCACCTCATTAGCTTGCGGCACAGAATATGGGATTTCTGCACCAGCATCACCTTGAGTAGTGCTTGTTCCCTGGATCTTTCTTTTCTTCTTATTTCTCTTCATCTTTCTCTTGGCAGGTAAAGGATTTAATTCATTGCATGGCTGAGCCTCCGAATTCTCCAGGGAAGCTGAGCTGGAATCAGCTGGGAAAGGTAAACATGTAATCACGTTCACCGACGAAATCTTCTCTGGAAAGTAATTTTCTTTGTCCATCCTAAGATCCGAAACATTTCTATTACTCTTCACGCTCTTCCTTTTTCTTTTCTTGCTCACTACTGAGCTACTACCATTGCACGGCTCTGCCTCCATAACTTAGTTAAGTAAAATAGTTGATTTCTTCACTTTCCCGGAGATTTGGTTTTCTCACATGATGAATGAATCAGTTACATTATGAAGCGACTGAATCTACTCAACAGTATCAGCTTCACAAAAAAAAAAAAAGTCAAATCCAAGACGCGAAGCAAACCCAATTGAGAGAGAGAGAGCGAGAGCGAGAGGCGATGTCATCATGCAAGAACGCTCGGAGCGCAATACCCAGAAGAAGCATAACCATCAAAACGAAGAGAAGTCAAGCAGCATCCACCATTCTTCGCACAGCAAGAGAGAGAGAGAGAGAGAGAGAGAGAGGAACCTGATGGAGGTGAAGGATCTTGCTTGCCTCAAAAGGAAATAGAAGCACCCGGCTGCTATCGCTACAGTTTTGGTGGTTCCCTAGATTGGGACTATGGAGAGAAGGAGGCGAAGAAGACGAAGAGTTGCAGAGACAAAGACAGAGACAGCTTGAGCTTTCAAACGGGCTTCGGTGTAGTTTGGATGAAAACATGGGACCTTCGTCTTTGAGACTGCGTGTCGTGTAGGGTTTGCTCGTTGAACTTCTTGGGCTCTTTCACTTCTGAGGCCCACGACTTTTAAAAGCTTTTTTTTGGCCCAAATTATTATTATGTTTTTTTGTCTAACTCGCTTTCTTTTTCTTTGTGAGTTTCGAAAATGCCCCGTTCATAAGTCCAAGATCCACATCTATGAATTGAAAGTCCAAAAAAAAAAAAAATTATTGTGAAAGGACTAATTTAAAAGAACTCGTTTTTTTCATGAATAATGTTCAATGAGGTACTACGCATATAAACTAGGGATGATCGATTCCCACTTTCCGAAAATCGAGGACCAGATCGGATGTGCATGGAATCGGACTAGATCGATCTAGAAACCGATTGCATGTGCTTGAACCACATATTTACATTTAAAATATGTAGAAATACCTTCAATAATTATAATTTTAAATAGTTTTTTTACATATGTTGAAGAAATAAAGTTAAAATTATAATAATAGTAGCTACTTCGGTCTGGGTGGTCCTGGTGGGCAATTCTACACCCGAAACAGGGAATCGTACCAACAATTATTAGTTCTAATTTCATGAAACCGAAAAACAAACCGACGCTCCCGGAAACCACATTGAACCAACCGGTTCGGTCCAATCAACTCTTTTTGCTCACCCTTAATATAAACCCTAAACCTCATTTTGGCTAACAATGGTAGATGCGGACTCGGGTTCTGCGCGGAATAAGGGTTCATATATGGATGAAGAACTTCTATCCATACGGTGTCTCAATCGATGCCTCAGTGAATATCAACCGCTGATGCATTCAAAAATTAGGAGAGTCTTTTAATTTCGAGATGAAGACGATCTACATAAGGTTTTGAAAAATAAGATGCTCATGGAATACTTTGACAATTATATGAACTATTCAAATCAAGATTCTGTCCATCTTGCTATATATGATACTAATAGAACGCATGTTAACCAACGAAACATGCACCATCAGGTGATAGTCTATGAACATATGCTCACAATGAGGAACAAGACCGTCAGTCTCTCTTCAGACAACCTTGGTAACACACCTTCACAAGTTGAGTTGACTAGGGAGCAAAAACTTGCAGAGGAGGTTGTACTATTCTTCGGATCAAGTGAAGCTTTATATGAATCCACCAAAAACACAAAGCCAGATTCGATGAAATGAGTATAGGCTTTGTTGTCTCTCTAGAAAACTTCTCCAAGACTTCTAATTGAAGCAAGCGCTGCGCACCGCCGCCCACAACACCACCACCCCCCACAAAACCCAAACCTTTTTTCCTTCCTTCCTGGATAAGGTAAGTGCATAAGATGGATGTATTCGACACTTTCCTACAGTGAGTTCATTAGTTTACAACTTCCTTGACTTCCTCGTCCTCCATGTCGATACTACTCAGTCAACAACTTGAAAGGCTGAGAAAAAAATCGAAGATTGCCATGGGAGCCTGGATTGATGTAGCTTGTATTCTTTCTTCTACTTGTTCTGGCTTAGCACCTGAAAGATGAGAGATATGAACTTCGTCAGAATAAAAGGAAGTCCCTTTAGTATGAGCTTCTCCATGTACATCTTCTTTTTCTGATAAACACATATTCTTCTCAATGTCACTTTGCTTACCACAGGTTGAGGAACATTCCTTCAGAATATTTTCATCCAATTCAGCAACTTGAGAAACATTATTTGGGATTTCAGTGAGTGTATCGCTCTTCGCAGAGACATTCTCCCTGGATTTTGCCTCTTTTTTCTTCCTCCTCCACAACTTTTTACTCTCCCTCTTTCTCTTTCGCCTCATGATAAGGCAGTTTATTTCACCAGTTGGTCCGTTCTTCTCTTGCTCCAAACTTTGATGGGAATTACCAGAGGAACATGTTGTATTATCTTTAACGTCCACCTCATTAGCTTGCGGCACAGAATATGGGATTTCTGCACCAGCATCACCTTGAGTAGTGCTTGTTCCCTGGATCTTTCTTTTCTTCTTATTTCTCTTCATCTTTCTCTTGGCAGGTAAAGGATTTAATTCATTGCATGGCTGAGCCTCCGAATTCTCCAGGGAAGCTGAGCTGGAATCAGCTGGGAAAGGTAAACATATAATCACGTTCACCGACGAAATCTTCTCTGGAAAGTAATTTTCTTTGTCCATCCTAAGATCCGAAACATTTCTATTACTCTTCACGCTCTTCCTTTTTCTTTTCTTGCTCACTACTGAGCTACTACCATTGCACGGCTCTGCCTCCATAACTTAGTTAAGTAAACACACCAGAAAACTATTGATCCATATCACTGAACAATGTCCAACCCAAAGCCCAGCGTCCTAACTTTGCAGTCTGGTCCCTAAAGACATGACAATAGAGATTTGTCCACATGCAATGATCTCCTCTTTCAAAGCAGGACAAGAAAATTTTCTCAGAGATTGATATTTAAAGTATGTCAATCCTTAATGCCCCTTTGACCTTTCCCAAGCTGCATCGTGAATGTGAATGAAACCAACACGTAAGCTAGATATGTATGCCCTTAAATACGTTCCGTACTAAAAATCATAATTGTACAAGCAAGCATATACAGTAATATGCAATCAGTCAGTTCTACAAAAACACCTAATTCTCTGATTGGGGAAAGAATACAGCATTGAATAAGAGTAAACTAACCCAAGAAACGAATTTAACTCTATAACAGGGCTATTCAAATATCTTTTCGAATTAAGCAACTACTTCCTGGATGCACGTTATCCCTCCCCCGTCCATACTCAAATGCATGAGACTTAATCTATCAGATGTTGCTTATCCTACCATGATGAACTGGATTCTGACCCAAAAAAAAAAAAAACATGATGAACTAGGAATTCAGAACTCAGGTCACCGGAAAACGATAACTTGAAGCTGAATGACATTTCAACGCACATAAAAAATTCTCCTTGGTAAATAAAACGGATTAACTGGATCCTACTCGGACATTTTCTAAAAAAGAAAATTATCATGCCAATACCAGTTCTTCATCTGCTTCACTAAACCAAAATAGTTTCATATTTGATTGACACTCTATTTTCCACTCAAACAATTGAAGATATTGCTTCAGCACTGGACAATACCAAAAGCCACCTATGACCCATCTACAAAGCCATAAGCAACAACACACCAGTTTGAGGAACCTTCACATGAAAATCAAGAGAGAAGCATGCAAAACACCCAGCTTTAGCTAAACCGGAACTCCTTTTCAATTACCTCAAGTGGCAACAAAGCGTGCAAAATTAGCACCCACGTCTACACACGTGAATCACAAATTCCAGCAGCAAAATGGCGAGATTACAATCAGGAAGATTATTACAATCATCATTATTAGAAGGAAAAATGGAGAACCTCCTACTTTCCCAGCTCCTCAGGTCCGCCATTCAAGTTCTCAAATACGATAAATCAACATGGACTCGGAATTCAACAGAAAATATACATATATTTTGGTCGAACAGAAAAATAGTTGATTTCTTCACTTTCCCGGAGATTTGGTTTACTCACATGATGAATGAATCAGTTACATTATGAAGCGACTGAATCTACTCAACAGTATCAGCTTCCCAAAAAAAAAAAAAAAAAAGTCAAATCCAAGACGCGAAGCAAACCCAATTGAGAGAGAGAGAGAGCGAGAGCGAGAGAGCGATGTCATCATGCAAGAACGCTCGGAGCGCAATACCCAGAAGAAGCATAACCATCAAAACGAAGAAAAGTCAAGCAGCATCCACCATTCTTCGCACAGCAAGAGAGAGAGAGAGAGAGAGAGAGAGAGAGAGGAACCTGATGGAGGTGAAGGATCTTGCTTGCCTCAAAAGGAAATAGAAGCACCCGACTGCTATCGCTACAGTTTTGGTGGTTCCTTAGATTGGGACTATGGAGAGAAGGACGCGAAGAAGACAAAGAGTTGCAGAGACAAAGACAGAGACAGCTTGAGCTTTCAAACGGGCTTCGGTGTAGTTTGGACGAAAACATGGGACCTTCGTCTTTGAGACTGCGTGTCGTGTAGGGTTTGCTCGTTGAACTTCCTGGGCTCTTTCACTTCTGAGGCCCACGACTTTTAAAAGCTTTTTTTTTGGCCCAAATTATTATTTTTTTTTGTCTAACTCGCTTTCTTTTTTCTTTGTGAGTTTCGAAAATGCCCCGTTCATAAGTCCAAGATCCACATCTATGAATTGAAAGTCCAAAAAAAAAAAAAAATTTGTGAAAGGACTAATTTAAAAGAACTCGTTTTTTTCATGAATAATGTTCAATGAGGTACTACGCATATAAACTAGGGATGATCGATTCCCACACCCAAATCGAGGACCAAATCGGATGTGCTTGGAATCGGACTAGATCGATCTAGAAACCGATTGCATGTGCTTGAACCACATATTTACATTTAAAATATGTAGAAATACCTTCAATAATTATAATTTTAAATAGTTTTTTTACATATGTTGAAGAAATAAAGTTAAAATTATAATAATAGTAGCCACTTCGGTGCGGGTGGTCCTGGTGGGCGATTCTACCCCGGAAACAGGAAATCGTACCAACAATTATTAGTTCTAATTTCATGAAACCGAAAAACAAACCGACGCTCCCGAAACCACATCGAACCAACCGGTTCGGTCCAATCAACTCTTTTTGCTCACCCTTAATATAAACCCTAAAGCTCATTTTGGCTAACAATGGCCGATGCGGACTCGGGTTCCGCGCGGAATGAGGGTTCATATATGGATGAAGAACTTCTATCCATACGGTGTCTCAATCGATGCCTCAGTGAATATCAACCTCCGATGCATTCGAAAACTAGGAGAGTCTTTTAAGTTCGAGATGAAGACGATCTACATAAGGTTTTGAAAAATAAGATGCTCATGGAATACTTTGACAATTATATGAACTATTCAAATCAAGATTCTGTCCATCTTGCTATATATGATACTAATAGAACGCATGTTAACCAACGAAACATGCACCATCAGGTGATATTCTATGAACATATGCTCAAAATGAGGAACAAGACCGTCAGTCTCTCTCTTCAGACAACCTTGATAACACACCTTCACAAGTTGAGTTGACTAGGGAGCAAAAACTTGCAGAGGAGGTTGTACTATTCTTCGGATCAAGTGAAGCTTTATATGAATCCACCAAAAACACAAAGCCAGATTCGATGAAATGAGTATAGACTCTGTTGTCTCTCTAGAAAACTTCTCCAAGACTCCTAATTGAAGCAAGCGCTGCGCGCCGCCGCCCACAACCCCCGCCCCCCAAAAACCCAAACCTTTTTTTCCTTCCTTCCTGGATAAGGTAAGTGCATAAGATGGATGTATTCGACACTTTCCTACGGTGAGTTCATTAGTTTACAACTTCCTCGACTTCCTCGTCCGCCATGTCGATACTACTCAGTCAACAACTTGAAAGGCTGAGAAAAAAATCGAAGATTCCCATGGGAGCCTGGATTGATGTAGCTTGTATTCTTTCTTCTACTTGTTCTGGCTTAGCATCTGAAAGATGAGAGATATGAACTTTGTCAGAATAAAAGGAAGTCCCTTTAGTATGAGCTTCTCCATGTACATCTTCTTTTTCTGATAAACACATATTCTTCTGAATCTTCTCAATGTCACTTTGCTTACCACAGGTTGAGGAACATTCCTTCAGAATATTTTCATCCAATTCAGCAACTTGTGAAACATTACTTGGGATTTCAGCAAGCGTATCAATCTTCCCAGAGACATTCTCCTTGGATTTTGCCTCTTTTTCTTTCTCTTCCACAACTTTTTCTTCTCCTTCCTTCTCTTTTGCTTTACGGTATGGCAGTTTGTTTCACCGGTTGGTCGGATCTTCTCATGCTCCAAACTTTGACGGGAAATGCCAGAGGAGCGTGTTATATCATTGTTAACTTCCGGGTCATTAACTTGCAGAAAATTATATGGGACTTCTGCACCAGTATCACCTTGAGTAGTGCTTGTTTCCTGGATCTTTCTTTTCTGCTTCCTTTTCTTCTTCTTTCTCTTTGCAGGTAAAGGATTTAATCCATTGCATGGCTGAGCCTTGGAATTCTCCAGGGCTGAGCTGGAATCAGCTGGGGAAGGTAAGGATATAATCACGTTCACCGATGAATTATTCTCTGGAAAGTAACTCTCTTTATCCATCCTAAGATCCGAAACATTTCTATTACTCTTTACCCTCTTCCTTTTTCTCTTCTTGTTCACTACTGAGCTACTACCACTGCACAGCTCTGCCTCCATAAATTATTCCAATCCTGATTGCCCCTTCAACCTTTCACAAGCTGCATCGTGAATGTGAATGGAACCAACACGTAAGCTTGATACATATGCCCTTAAACAAGTTCGCCACTGAAAAGCATAATTACACAAGCAAGCATATACAGCAAGATGCAATCAGCAGTTCTACTAAAACACCTAATTCTCTGATTGGGGAAAGAATACTGCATTGGATAAGAGTAAGCTAGTCCAATAAACGATGTTAACTCTATAACAAGGCCATTCAAATATCGTTTCATATTAAGCAACTATTTCCTGGATGCACGTTATCCCTTCTCGCGTCCATACTGATATGCATGGGACTTAATCTATCAGATGTTGCTTATCCTAACATGATAAACGGGAAATTCAGAACTCAGGTCACCGTAAAACAGTAACTTGAAGCTGATTGACCATTTCGACGCACAGAAAGTATTCTCATTAGTAACTGAAAAGGATTAACTGGATCCTACTCAGACAATTTCTACAAAAGATCAAACTAATACCAGTTCTTCATCTGCTTTATTGCCCCAAGATATTCTCATGTTTGATTGACACACTATTTCCTACTCAAACAATTGAAGATATTGCTTCAGCAGTGGACAAGTACCAAAAGACACCTATGACCCATCTACAAAGCCATAAGCAACAACACCCCAGCCATAGCTGAACTGGAACTTCTTTCCAATTACCTCAAGTGGCAACAAAACGTGCAAAATTAGCACCCACGAATCCTAGACACGTGAATCATGGATTCCAGCAGCAAAATGGCGAGTTTAAAATCATGAAGATTACTGCAATCGACATTATGAGAAGGAAAAAAGGAGAATCTCCTACTTTCCCAGCTCCTGAGGTCCGCCATTCAAGTTCTCAAATACAATAAATCAACATGGACTCGGGCATTGATCAGGAAATATTCGATTTCTTCGCTTTCCCGGAAATTTGGTCCCACTCGCATGATGAACGAATCATTCACATGATGAAGCGACTGAATCGGCTCAACAATGTCAGCTGCCAAAAACCAGTCAAATCCAAGACGCCAAGCAAACCCAACTGTGAGAGAGATAGAGAGAGGAGCGATGTCATCGTGAAATAACGCCCGGAACCCAATACCCAGAAGAAGCAAAACCATCAAAACGAAAAACACAACGCAGAAGAAACGTCAAGCAGCATCCACCATTCTTCGAACGGAGAGAAGAGAGAGAGAGAGAGAGAGAGGAACCTGATGGACGTGAAGGGCCTTGCTTGCCTCGAAAGGAAATGGAAGCACCCGACTGCTATCGCTCCAGTTTTGCTGGTTCCTTCGATTGGACCATGGACAGAAGGACCCGAAGAAGATGAAGAGCTGCAGAGAGAGAGAGGGAGAGAGAGAGCTTGAGCTTTTAAACGGGCTTCAGTGTTTGGTTTGGATAAAAACATGAGTCTTGGGCCTATTTGGTTGGGCCTTCGGAATGGGCTTTTGGGCTTTAAAGTTTCTTGGCCCAATAAATGACAATTACTTTACTCTTTGGAGAAATTTGGGAAAAATGCAATTGTATTTATAAAGATTCCCAACGGCATCTTACCCACGGCAGGTTTGACAGTACTTTGAAAAGTGGAATTCTGGAAATGCAAATAGACTTTTTTTCTCCTTTCAACTTTGATCTCGCTCAAAATGTTCTCGAAAATCCTAATTTGCCTGTGAAGGTCTCGATTCTGGTGAGCTATCGCCACCCTCTCCCGACCTTAGGGGAGGCCTTGGTTGCGCAACCAAGCATCGCCTGAGGTTGCACCACCCTAGGCAGCATCGTCTTAGGTCCGGCGACATCAAGCGAGGCTGGCTGATTGCCCGTTTTGGCAAATAGTTTGAGATTTTTTAAAAGTAAAATATCAACAAAAATCCTTTACAAAGCGTAGTTATTACCAATCGCCATTTAAGTTAGAGTTACTTTCTAATGTATTTTTAAAATACACTCTATCAACCACCACTTATATTTTTTAAAATCCTTTAGCTCAATGGCCTTTGCGTTTTCTCAAAAACATTCTCTCAAATGCCAAACCAAGTTGACCCTTTATCTTCGGGAGTGCGTGTCAAGTAGGGTTGGTCCGTCGAACTTCTCGGGCTCTTTCACTTCCGAGGCCCACAACTTTTGTTCTAATTTTGATTTATTTATTTTTTTGTCAAAGGAATACTATGAAAGAACTCGTTAATTGTTTTTATCCATGAATCATGATCATTGAGGTACTACAATGGAGAAGAAGCATATAAACCCTGAAGCCCGATCAGGCCATAACAACGGTCAATGCGGACTCGGGTTCTATCAAGATGGTGTCACGATTGATGCCTTAGTGTCTCGATTGATGACTCGAGTGAATATCTACAGCCGAAGCATTAAAAAATTAGAAGACGAAGTCTTTTAAGTTCGAGATGAAGAAGATCTGGAAGGTAATGAAAAATAAGACGTTCATGGGACATACTTTGACATTTGAGATCCTGTCCGTCGTACTATATGATACTAATAGAACACACGTTAACAAAAGAAACATGCTTCATCAGGGGACATTCTATGAACATATGCTCACAATGAGGAACAATACCGTCAGTCTCTCATCAGACAACCTTAATAACACATACCCTTCACAAGTTGGGTTGACCTGGCCGCAAAAACTTGCAGAGGAGGTTGTAATATAAGTGAAGCTTTACAGGAATCCACCAAAAACATAAAGCCAAATCGGATGAAATGACTATAGGCATCCCCCTTCTTGGTCTGGTAAGTGCAAGACATGAAAGCTTTACACACTTTTCTACGGCTAGTTCATTAGTCCACAACTTCCTTGTCCTCCATATCGATACTACTTGGTCAAATCCTTGAAAGGCTGAGAAAAAAATCGAAGATTCCCATGTGAGCCTGGGCTGGTGTAGCTTGTATTCTTTCTTCTGCTTGTTCTGGTTTACCATCTGAAAGATGAGAGACACGAGCATCATCGGAATGAAAGGAAGTGTCTTTAGTATGAGCTTCTCCATGTACTTCTCTCTCAATGTTACTTTGCTTACCACAGGTTGAGGAAAATTCTTTCATAACACTCTCATCCAAGTCAGCCACTTGCAAAACATTATTTGGGATGTCGCCGAGCAGATTGCTCTTCCCAGAGACCTTCTCCCTAGCTGTTGCCTCTCTTTTCTGCGCCCTCCTCATTACCCTCTTCTTTTTCCTCTCCTCCTTTATCTTTTGCAGAACAGCATATGGGAGTTCTGCACCATTTTTTCTTGCTTGCTTCCTTTTCAGCCTTTTCAGACTTTGCTTCTTCTTTCTCTTTGAGTACTTCTTTTCAGGTAAAGGATTTGATGCATTGCATCGCTGGGCCGTGGAATTCTCCAGGCCTGAGATGGAATCAGATGGAGGAGGTAAAGCAATAATCAAGTTCACCGACAAATTTTTCTCTGGAAAACTATTCTCATCATACATCCTAAGATCTGAACCGTTTCTATTTTTCGGCTTCCATCTTTCTTTTACTCTTCTTGTCCACTACTGAGCTACTACCACTGCACGGCTCTGCCCCCAAACTCATATAAGAATAACAATTGATCCAAGTCACTGAACTATTACTAAAACTGTAAGAGCTTCAGAGACTTGACCAAAGCATTCAGATTAAGATATATACAAATCACCAGTTTGAAGCAACAGACATACCAATCGATGGGAAAGAGATGAACACGTGCATATGATAGTACACTCCTACTCCTACATTATCTGCACACACACATATACACACATTTATATGATATATGAATACTGGCAGATACCTACGAGATCGGTTTCGTCTGTCTATGGCCCACGGCAAACTCCTCCTCTGTCTATTCCTTCTACCTAATGGAGACTGGCTCCAGCTCCGACTTCTCTCTCTTTTCTTATGACGCCTCCCAGCATATAATGAATCATCCAAATCCCAGTCACCTGCTCCTTTTCTCACGAGCCTCCCAAATTCATCCGCTAGTACTGGAGTTGAATTGAGCCTTAGTTTCTCTCCTCCGGTTTCCTTCCCAGACGTACCATTCTCATGTGACCCAGTGCGTAGACTTCTTAAGCTGTTATTCCTAGCGAAAGCTTCTAAACATGCAGCATTGTGAATTGTTCCTTGGTCATTGTAGTTCGTATCAGAAGGTTCACGGCTCAGCCCAATTTCAGATAAGGTTGCAACAGTTTCCACAATCCTAGTCTTTGCATTGGAAACACTAGTTGGAGCTACAAATGATTTCCCAGATTCTGATAGTGGTCCAAGGACCTGTTCAATCTTGCCGAGGTTTGCAACTTGTAAATCTGACTCAAATCTACATTCAGTATAATCAGACTTGTTTATATAACCAGGTGCAACTGACAGTTCAGACGTTGTATGCTTTTCCTTGGAATGCGGCAGAGCACAGTTCTCCGAGCTGTCAGGGGAAGCATCGTCTTGCACTAATCTGAATGGCCAACCACTTTTGACAGCTGGTGAAGAAATTGGAGGGCTTGAAACATCAGCTAGGACAGTGGTCAATTTTTTGGCAATGCCGGCTCCAGCAGGTTCTGGCAGATTAGAGTCTAAGCAGATCCTATTTGATGGACTTCCAGGTAGCAACCACTTATGATAAGGAAGAATACCAGATCCTACACTTACCACACAAACAACATCAGTTTGCTTTGGGATTATATAAGAAAACCAAGTCACAGTGCGATGAGATGAGATCAAGACCCACATTAGAATGATAGATAATATGGAGCATATAGAGCTTACAGAAGACTTGACAGAAAACCCAATGTAATTGCGCTACATGATATAAGACTTAGTTTGTAGTCAAAAGCTTAAATGGCCACGAAGACTCGCTAACACCAAGTCCGATGAGACACCAAACTATGATGAGTTCTCAGTCCACATCACCATCATAAATGCTAAATTAGAAACTGGTCACCAGTGCAGTAACAAAAGAGAGGAACCAACAAACACAAAGCTATTGAACTTCTCTTAACTTGAAATACATGCTTAAGAAAATGACAATTCAACAAAACTAGGAAAAAAAAGTAAATGTGTACACACACATACACACAACACATGTGAACAAGACTGATGTGAAGGAAAACTTAGTTCAAAACTCAAAAGTTTTACATATCGCCAATATTTTAAAACAAGGCACATCAAAAGAACGAAAAAAAGGGAGCGAAGGAATGGAAAGAGACAAAGAGTCAATATCTTGTGGACTTCACTTGCATTGTCTTGCATGCCAAAAAGGATTCCACTTTAGGAATGTGACCCAAGAAAGCAGCACAGCATAATAGAGAAGAATACCAAAATCCCTGTATCACAATAACTATTGGGTTCGATGCCCTATCCACCAAGCCTCAA
Source organism: Rhodamnia rubescens (assembly GCA_021437795.1). Lineage (NCBI taxonomy): Eukaryota > Viridiplantae > Streptophyta > Magnoliopsida > Myrtales > Myrtaceae > Rhodamnia > Rhodamnia rubescens. The sequence goes on along the minus strand of JAILYA010000002.1, from coordinate 3,319,941 downwards.
CTTAGAATCAAAATGGACACTGAAATCACCTAAGAGCTTCCAACTACACACAGCCTGGGAACATTACGCAACTAATCAAACTTGACAATGGAATACCAGGGTTTAGATGGAACTTTTGGGTCTCATTTGGACCTATAAACAGAGAGAACATCATTAAAAGCTATATTCTAATTAATGAATCAGGTATAGCATAATTTCCAGTACCACCGCATGAATTCTAGTTCAGGCAATTGTAGTCCAATCATTCATCAACAACCAAAATATGCTGCTATTACAGATATAAAAGGATAAATAGTCAAGGCTACCTTGATGTCCATAGTCACTCCGACCTGGAACCTCTGAAAAAGGAGCTTTATCGTATGAAACATCCTGCGCTGATGCACACTGAACAGTTTGTGCCATTTGCGGCTCTTTCCTGTCCTGACCATAACGAACCAAATCAGAGTCCTGACGATAATATTCAACTGGTCTTTCCATCTCCCGATCCATGTCAACCTGGGTAATATCATCTTGAAACAAGAAAAGAACCAGATGTTCATAATTGACCGACCTTAGTGACGCAAAGCAGGGGAAAAAGAACACAAAAACAGCAAACTTATATATGAAGTAGAGCAAATTCAAGATCAGATGAATGGCTTGATAACTACTGGACAAGCACCTAAAGGAAAAGATTGCAAGGGTAGATGATAAAACCTATCCACAAGCTTTGAGCAGTCTCTCACAAGAAAAGACATGAATTGAAAAGAAATGTCACTATGAAACTGGCACTAACCTTCCATCTCCATGTCAGAATCAGAACTCGGATGCACTACAGAAGTCATAGTGAATGGTTTGGTTTGCACAGAAATACCAGCCTCTAAAGGCCTTAAGTTTAAGGCACCTTCCTGCAACTTTGCCCATTGATAACATTCATGTGCAACCACAGCATCACTTCCAGGCTCACCACCAAAGAGAAATTTGAACTCAGGATTTGCAGACTCCCTGGTTCGAGCCATATCTTCAAAACCAGGGCCATTCTTGGCAATAAACTGGCATAAAGTTTCGATCGTTTTCATGATTTTCTCATCAGCTGGTTTTGGTGGAGCTGGATGGATGTCTATCTCCAAAGCTGTACTTCTACCTAATGCAGAAATGGATCCGCACCGTTTACTTAATGACTCCACAGCCCATCCTTCAGAAGTGACAACTTTGTCATTTCTCTGTCCAGAAACATCAAGTGCCAATGTGGAAGAAGAAATATTGGACACAGAAGATGCGGGCAGCAGAGGTCTACGGAATGGCGGAGAAGGTGGAACAGGTGATGAAGAAGCATATGGAAGTGGAGGTTGGGAAGGGGGAGGGGTAGGCAGTGGGGGTGGGGGGTGGGGTATTGGGGATTGGAGGAACTTGCACAGAAATAGGCTGCTTAGGCTGCGAATTGACTGGCTGCCAGTATGTAGGGTGCCCTTGAACAAGAGGAGGAGGAGGAGGAGGTGAGGGAGTTGGAAAGTGGGGGGAATTCTGGGTCCCTACATGTAAAGGATAATGTAGGTTATGCTGAGAATTGCGAGAAGGGCCAGCTATTGGCATTCTTCCGAGTACTGGCGGAGGCTGGGGAAGGGAGGCATGAGACGGGTTAGTAGTGTTCGTCATTCCAGCAGGAGGGCCCTGAAAAGGTGATCCTTGAGGAATCTGCTGATTGATCTGAAAAGGGACAGCAGCAGGAGGCTGATGCATTACAGAATTCGATGCTGCCAGAGATTGGGAAGAAGTAGGAGGCGGCAAGGCAGTGGGCAGATGACGTTGCGGGTAAGGACCTTGACCAGTCTGAGGACCATAGAACCCCTGGCCATACATACCGATAAGAAACAGGCATTCAATGCGTATAATCAGCTACCACCTTTTCTTGCCAGAGCACAAGTCGCCCGCCGATATCTGAGGTCCAGAAAATCCACACCACCCTGTGAAGTAGAAAGATCAAATCATCAAGCCAAGTCGAGGGCTCGAAACGAAATGCGTAACTCTGTGTTAAGACAGTAAGTTCAGAAAGAAAAGGCCAACTCGTGCTACAAACACCGCGAGAAGCAGAAGTCGCACATGTATTTTGCCTGTATAGCATTTCAGAGCAAGGAAGAACACCAAAAATCTAATCCTAGCTTCCCCTCACTGAATCAGTCTAGAGCGACAAGTTCACCTCCCGATCAAACTCAGCTTCTTTCTCGATTGCTACGGCCAAACGACTCGTAAACACACATTTCCATCTCCTAAACAGCGGAAACGAACAACCGCGAGGCTAATCAATCCATAGTGCGAAGTCACTTGAGATTTCCCGCGTCTCAGAAACTCGTCACAGTCGGCATCTGATTCCACATCCCGCAGCGCGGCGCGAGGGCAAAAGCCTCCGCCTCATCATCACTCAGAAAAAAGGGGAGGAAAAAAAAAAAACAGCTCTCATCAACACTCACTCCGTTCACTCGCCGTTCGCTTCCTCCGGCGCCACCGCCTCAGGGACCGACCAGAATCCCCAAGAAATCGAGAGGGACGCCCTCGGGATTGAAGCTAAACGAACGCAGAGCCCGAGAACCCGCCGCTGCTTCCAGCCTTTGCTTCTTCTTTATCCTTGGGTACTTCTTCTCAGGTAAAGGCTTTGATTCATCGCATGGCTGGCCCGTGGAATTCTCCAGGGGGCTGAGATGGAATCGGATGGACGAGGTGAAGCAATAATCACATTCACCGAAGAATTTCTCTCTGGAAAACTATTCTCATCATACATCCTAAGATCCGAAACATTGTATTAGCGCCAATTCAGTCCTAAACTTTGTATTGATCCAATTCGATTCTAAATCTCTTTGCGTTTGTCGTGGCTAATTCAATCTTAAACCTTTTCGCATATGCATGAGATTTAATCCATCAAATGTTGCTTATCTTACCAAAGTGAAACGAGAATTCAGAACTCATGTCACCATAAAACGATGATGTTGAAGCTGAATGACATTTTGAAGCACAAAAATTATCCTCATTAGTAACTGAAAAGGATTAACCGGATCTCACTCAAGACATTTTCTATAGAAAATAAAGAGTTCTCTTACCAATACCAATTCTTCATCTGGTTTACTGCCCCCAATAGATTTTCATCTTGGAATGATGCTCTGTTTCCTACTCAAACAATTGAAGATATTGCTTCAGCAGTGGACAAGTACCAAAAGCCACCCATGGCCCATCTACAAAGCCACCACCAAGCACTACCACATCAGTTTGAGGAACCTTCACATGAAAATCAAAGAGAGAAGCATGTAAAACACCCCAGCTTTAGCTAAAACTGGAACTTCTTCCTAATTACCAAGTTAGGATAAACACTTGACATAGGTACACAAAGGGCGTCGTAAGGTTGCGCAAAATCGAAACGTTCTCTCCCAATAGCTCGAGAAGATTTCTAGTCTACCTTCCAAGAAAGATTAGCGGCGACTCCATATGCATGTACACTCTTGCACATGTCACTGATCATATAAAGATCATCTCAATTGTCTCATTGCAATTTGGTATGGATCCGAGAGGACCCGAGCCAAGCCCATATTTGAGGCTTGGCAATCCATTAGCCAAACGATGATTTTTTCTCGTCGGATCGCAACAACCATTCAAGCGTCCCCGCATGCTTGGCTGATGATGAACCGATGGATTTGGATCAAGAACACGCGAGATGATAAGCAAATCATTGAATTTAGTCTTTTGATTATTTACCAGCTTCACAAGTCTCAGGTAACAGTTGGAAAATTTCCGTTCTCTCTTATGTAACCCTTTTTGGGTTTCTCTCGCTCAATAGAAAGTTGCAATATGTGTTATTATTGCTTAATTTTTAACATGCACAACATCATAAGCATACTTCCCAGACCCAGAATGCAACATCATCATTGAGAGACCAAGAACCCACTTCCCAAATTTCGGCCCCTGTTTGGCCAAAGATTTGGCCAAAAAACTTTGAGAAAATGTAAATGGCCAAAGAATTTTGAAAAAATGCAAATACCGTTAAGCTAAAGGCATTTTTCAAAATGCAAGTAGTGTTTAAACAACACATTTGAAAAGCAACTTTGACGTAAATGTTATTTGGTGAAAAATAAGCTTTGTAAATTATTTTTTCATTTTGAAAAAAAGGGGTGGTCGGTGGCGGCGGTGGGGAACGGCGGCAAGCAATGGGCAGAGGCGGCCACCGACGGGCGGGCGGGCGGGCGGCGGTGGCGGGAGGGTGGCGAAAAGCGAATGTGACAAAATTAAAATAAAAAAAAAAATAGTTGTATTTCACAAAAAAATTCTTCGGCCCAAGAGGTACTTTGGGTTAAAAGACTTTGGAGAGTATTTAAGATGTAATTGCATCTCCTCAAAGTGAGTTAAAAAAAGTAGCCAAACACCATTAACGTTTGGCCAAGTGACTTTAGAGCCACAATGCTCATTTCCAATGCCGAATCAAACGGAGCCTTAATCTCGGGTTAGAAATACTAAAATTGATCTTTCAAGCAAAGACTAAATTGGACTTTGGACCCTCAACCGACGCCAACATTGAGAATAAGAGTCCAGTTTCCATTGAAGATAAAGTTGTATTCAAGTTTGAAATTCGCTTCTTTAATCAATGAAGAGTCGAGTTGAAATAAATCATATGAAACAGATAATGATGCGCACAATGTTTGACAAGTTGAAGTCGACAACTTTGCTCTTGAATATTAAAATCAACAATTCCCAAGCGGCGGTGAAAATGCTTATAAATATGTGTGGGTACGTTGGCTATTTTGTGTGTAGAGAGCCTTAGAAGCGTAGAAAGTTGAGCTTAAGACAGAAAAAAGCTTGTACTCATAATCTTGTTCTAACAAAAAAGAAAGGTATGTTCTCCGTGTAGCAATTTGAATGTAGTTCTCTCTCTCCTCTGTGTATTTGTGTGCCAAAATCTTCAAAGTTTTTTATTTCTTTTTTCGTTGAATGGTCAAGTTTGAGATTTTTCTTTTTAAAGTGTTTCCATTTTCTGACCGAAAAATTCTCGATCGCTTTCTTCTTAAAAATAAAATAAAATTATTGCTTTCTTTGGTTTCATCTATCTATTTTCAAATGAAACTGGATGAGTTTGCGAACCGCCACACCCGCCATCAAGTTCACCCATCTAACGGTTAGCGAGTCCGGTAGTCCCCCTCTATATGCACCGCCTCATTAACAGAGTACAAAATTACATGCTCATGAGGTTATTTAATTCGAAACGATGAGATAACACTAAAAATTGGAAACATATTCATGTCCCTAAACTTAACTAATGTTAAATAGAAAATCTTGTGTTACTCTTAAGAATACATTGCAATAATTTTTCTATTTTGCTTATAGATGAGTGAAACTACCACATTGCAGTAGATTATACGTTCGGATACCCTACGTAATCAAATAGTCACTTTTAAATTGAATCTCCACATAAATATTATTTCCATAGGTAACTGTTTAAAAAGCAAACTGGCGTGAAAAAAAAAAAAAAGGGTGAGTGTGAGATGAATAAGATCTACATAGAAAAAATAAGATGCTTATGGGGGATACTTAGACAATTATATTGACTATTCAAATTAAGATTTTTGTTCAACTTAACAAAAGAAACATGCATTATCAGGTGACGTTATATGGACATATGCTCACAACGAGGAACAAGACCGTCAGTCTCTCATCACAATAACCTTGATAAACACACCTTTACAAAGACGAATCGGATTTTTGGGAGCAAAAACTTCCAGAGGAGGTTGTGCTACTTTCAGGATCAAGAGAAGCTTTTTACATGAACCCACAAGAACGTCAAGCCGAACTGGATAGAATGTAAATTGGCTCTGTAGTCTCTATGGACAATTTCTCCAAGACTGCCAAACGAGACAACCACTTCTCGGTTCGGTAAGTGAACTTGGAGTACAAGAATCGCACAGCTTCCTCATCCTCCATAGTTACACAGTCTAGTACCTGAAAGGCTGAGAAAAGGATGGAGTTCAGTTTTGCCGACGCAGTCATAACCCATAAAGCATGTATTTACGAAATGAGCGGAAAATCTCATCCCCATATGTTTGTACCAATGGAAGAAATGGAATGAGATAACATTTAATATAAACACGGAAAATGAAAGCATGTGAGTAGTGACACTGGAACTGCAACGTGAAAAAATGGTATTGCAAATTTCATTTCGAAATGCACGTTAGAAAGTCCATTTTGCAGCTCGGAAGAACGTCCTGATGTCAAAGACACTAGTAATTTGAATTTCCCCGATCTGCATTTAATTTCAATGCCATCCTTCCAGTAGCGGGATGTTTTCTTTCCCTAACCTTATAATCAATTTTCACTCCCATCCATAGACTAGAGCAAACAGTTGGTGGGTTGAATTATCTGCTCATTATCATTTCAACATCCGAATTGTACAAAGCTCAGCCAAACCTCTGGGATGATACATATGGCCTTGAAATCCATCAGTTTCATATCTACACATTGACATACTTATCGACATATCCCTGCAAAAGAACCAACAATGTGGCATTAGGTAACCATGTCAAAATATAATAATGGGGGGATTTGCAGGATATCTGCCATTAGGCGTTAAGAATGCGGAAAGGTAAAGAATGCTCAATGTAACTTCTCCTCACCCCAATTATGGTAATCTAGTATGAAGTGAATACTTGTACCAGGACTTACCATCACAAGTTTTGTAAGTTTGCGTTGTGAAGAATCAATGTAGTGATTTATCTTTGCTTGAGATTTCGGTATGTGGTGGCTCTTCATAGCCCCAGTTACTTTGTCAACAGTTTTCTTCACAATAGTCTTAAATGCCTCTTTGCTCATATTTCCTTGCCGCCACGATGGCCGTAGAACTTCCTTCACAAAATCTGCAAGGGAAATTTTGAAAAGTTTCATCGACCTAGAATCCTTGCGCTTCTTGCTCTTCCCAGGGGATTTGATCTGATCAATCTCCATCTCAAACTCTGTGGCATCTGCTGCATCAATAGGACTACTGATGCTCGCATTCTCAACTGCACCAACTTCCACTTCTGCAGTCTCACCAAACCCATCATCATCTACAGATATGGATGGAGCGAAGGCTCCAATCTCTTTCCTTTTATTGTTCTCTTCCACATCTAATGGCGTATTCGAATCGCTGGTCCTCAGGATGACATCGCTATCATCAACTGATTCCGCCTTATGTGCACGATCAGCTTTCTTGACTGAACTTGAAGAGGGTTCAATACTGTCAAAGAGTGGATCATATTGATCACCACCCACACGTGGTAAATCCCGGTCCATCAACGTGGCAGATTTTGGTGAGGAAGTTGTTTGTCTTGATCCAACACTGCCGATGCCCATTCCATCAACCGATGCATGACTGAAAGGGAAAACTGCGTTATATCTACTGTGGTAGTCTTGCCCAAAAGCACCAGAACTAAATTTGGAGATCAGTGGCTGCTCAAAAGTAGATGCATAAGGGTTGTGAGAAGACCTTCTCAGTCTTCCATAATCTAGAGCAGAAGTCTTTTTCCCGCCCAAACCATCAGGCAAAAACGTAGATGAGCTCAGCCCTCCTGCAGATGCAAAGGCAGATCCACTGTGTCGCAAGGCAGGGGGTGGGTTTTGCTGCTGCACATACGGATGAACTTGCGAAGAGAACTTCAGGACTTCAGGTGGTGGCATGCTGCCACTTGGGTAACGTTGTGGCTCATTAGGATGGGCTGGCCCTGCGGAACCAGGACCTGCAACCTGTGGACCGGGTATATTGCCAGGAATGTAGGTGCTTGATCTATAATCTTCTCTGGGCTTAAGAGATTGACCAGGAACCTGCTCCGCAGAGTAGGCTCCGGGTGGAAACTCACCCACGTGTGAATGAGGAGGCACTCCAGTTGGGTAAGGTTTCAACATCTGAGAACTGAAGTTAGTATGTGACACGTGACTCTGCTGAAATTCCGTATAAAGAGCAGGGCCGACCGCTCCGCCCTTCACTGCTGAATCATATTGTACAGGTGGAAATGACTGTGGCGGCAGCATGGAGCTCCAGTTGGAATTCTGTGGTGCAGAAACAAGAGGCTGTTGATTGCATGATAGCATGGACAAAGGAAGACCGTGAGATGCATAAGGAGACTGTTGCACAACATGATCCCCAGACACCTGCTGCAAATTTCCAGTGACTGCACCTTGCATGAACGGGGAAACATTTTGAGGCAGTTGAGGAGGATGGTGTGGAATACCTGCAATAGAGTTCAAGAAAAAAAAAAGTCTTCAAAGCCAGATATTGAGACAATAAGGAAAACACTTACTGCAACAACTGATGAGTATGCACCAGTCTGCCAGACATTATATCCTTATACCTGGAAGAGATTCGCTAGCAGAGATTATTGCAGCTATTTTTTCAGGCACTGGCTGAGAAGAATCATCAAGCTGAGGCAGGTTATTATCATTTTGAGGCCCACCCCTGGAAGGACTGGACTGAGAAGACACCGCTAATAGATTCTTTCTAGCAGATTGGAAAGCATTATCAGTGCAAGACTTCAGTGAATCAGCACCACCGAGAGGCTGCTCTATAAACCTATCAACTGAGATTGGCTGGTGAGTCCCAACTCCTTCCTCAAATTTCTTAGTACAAGGAATTCTAGTGGAAGAATCATCTTCTGGAACTAATTGTCTATATGGCAGGTGCATGTCAACAACCTCCTTGTCGTTCTTGGGTTCATCTTCACCAGCTATACCATCCCTACCAAAAACATAAGCTCGCGAGGCATGTCCCAGACAATCGTCTCTTTTCTCATGTTTAACAGCATCAGAGATTCCATCTGGCACATTCTTGTGAATTTGCCAAGGTTTGTTCTTGACTTCACCATCCCCACCATATGGAACTCTGGCAGACAGATTCACCATTTCTTCAACTAAATCAGTTTTATTGGAGCGCAAAGGCATTTCAGGAGTCTGTGCTCTCCTCCTTTGGCGTTTTGATCGCTCCATCTCTGCTTCATGGTGCGAATAGCGGCAAGAAGCACCACGGTAGCACCTACCTCGAAGGAAGTCAAAACACTCAGGCATCCGACTTTTATTCCGTCTCATACCATCATTGCCAAATTCCTTTGAGTGCCTCAAAACAGGAGACCTGCTCCTGCTTCTTCGCCCCCTGGGAGACCAGCTGGAATAAAAAAATTGCGGCACTTAGAAAATTCCTTTTCTATTTTCTTAACATTTTGCTGATCTAGTGTTACTAAAACTGTAAGAGCTTCAGAGACTTGACCAAAGCATTCAGATTGAGATACCTCCACAAAGACATATACAAATCCCAGTTTGAAGCAACAGACATACCAAGAGACAGGAAAAAGATGAACAGATGTATGTGATAGTACACTCCTACTACATCATCTGCACACACACGCATATATATAACCTGAATATTGGCGGATACCTGCGAGATCGGTTTCGCCTGTCTCTGGTCCTCTGCAAACTCCTCCTCCGTCTATTCCTTCTACCTACAGGAGACTGGCTCCTGCTCCGACTTCTCTCTCTTTTCTTATGACGCCTCCCAGAATATAATGAATCATCAGAATCACTGTCACTAGCTCCTTTCCTCACCAGCCTCCCAAATTCATCCACTTGTACTGCAGTTGAATTTGGCCTTAGTTTCTCTCCTCCGGTTTCCTTCTCAGACGTACGATTCTCATGTGACCCAGTGCTTAGACTTCTTAAGCTGTTATTTGTAGCGAAAGCTTCTGAAGACGCAGCATTGCGAATTGTTCCTTGGCCATTGTAGTTCGTATCAGAAGGTTCATCACTCAGCCCAATTTCAGATGAGGTTGCAACAGTTTCCACGATCCTAGTCTTCACATTGGAAACACGAGTTGGAGCTACAAATGATTTCCCAGATTCTGATAGTGGTCTAATGACCTGTTCAATCTTGCCGAGGTTTGAAACTTGTAAATCTGACTCAGATCTACATTCAGTATAATCAGACTTGTTTATATAACCAGGTGAAACTGACAGTTCAGCCATTGTATGCTTTTCTCTGGAATGCGGCACAGCAGAGTTCTCGGAGCTGTTGTCGGAAGCATAGTCTTGCACTAATCTGAATGGCCTACCTCTTGTGACAGTTGGTGAAGCAATTGGAGGGCTTGAAACATCAGCTGGGACAGTGGTCGATTTTTTGGCAATGCCAGCTCCAGCAGGCTCGGGCAGATTAGAGTCTGAGCAGATCCTATTTGACGGAGTTCCAGGTAGCAACCACTCATGATCAGGAAGAATCCCATATCCTGCACTTACCGCACAAACAACATCAGTTTGCTTTGGGATTATACTATAGAAAAGAAATCAGAACGTGATGAGATGAGATCAAGACCTACATTAGAATGACCCGCTACATGATATAAAACTTAGTTTGTAGTCAAAAGCTCAAATGGGAACGAAGACCCGCCGACACCAAGTCCGATGACACACAAATTATGATGAGTTCTCAGTCCACATCACTATCATAAATACTAAACTAGATATTGGTCAGCAGTGCAGTAACAAAAGACATGAACCAACAAACACAAAGTCATTGAACTTCTCTTAACTTGAAATATATGCTTAAGAAAATGACAATCAACAAAATTAAGAAAAAAGTAAATGTATACACGCACACACACATGTGAACAAGACTGACGTGAAGGAAAACTTAGTTCAAAACTGAAAGCTTTACATATCACCAATATTGTAAAATGAGGCACAAAAAGAACAAAAAAAAAGGGAAGCAAAGGAATATACAGAGACAAACAGTCAATATCTCGTGGACTTTGCTTGCATGGTCTTGCATGCCAAAAAGGATTCCGCTTTAGGAATGTGACCCAAGAAAGAAGCACAGCGTATTAGAGAAGAATTCCAAAATCCCTGTCTAACAATAACTATCGGGTTGGATGACGTATCCACCAAGCCCCCGACTTAGAATCAAAATGGACACTGAAATCACCGAAGAACTTCCAAGCACATGGCCTCAGAGCATTACGCAAATAATCAGACTTGACAAGGGAAAACCAGGGTTTAGATGGGACTCTTGGGTCTCATTAGGACCTATAAACCGAGAACATTATCAAAAGCTATATTCTAATCAATGAATCAGGTATAGTATAATTTTCAGTACCACCGCATGAATTCTAATTCAGGCAATTGTAGTCCAATCATTCGTAGACGACCAAAATATGCTGCTGCTACAGATAGAAAAGGATAAATAGTCAAGGCTACCTTGATGTACATAATCGCTTCGACCTGGAACCTCTGAACAAGGAACTTTATTGCACGAAATATCCTGAAGTGATGTACACTGAACAATTTGTGGCATGGTCGGCCCTTTCCCGTCATGATCATCATGAATCAAATCAGAGTCCTCACAATGATATTCAACTGGTCTTTCAATCTCCTGATCCATGTCAACCTGGGTAATATCATCTTGAAACAATAAAAGAACCAGATGTTCATAATTGACCAACCTTAGCGATCCAATATATTGCAAAGCAGGGGAAAAAAGAGAAACACAAAAACAGCAAACTTATATATGAAGCAGGGCAAATTCGAGATCAGATAAATGGCTTGACAACTACTGGACAAGCACATAAAGGAAAAGATTGCATGGGTTGATGATAGAACCTATCCACACACTTCGAGCAGTCCCTCACAAGAAAAGACATGAATTGAAAAGAAATGTCACTATGAAACTTGCACCAACCTTCCATCTCCATGTCAGAATCAGAATTCGGATGCGCTATGGAAGTCACAATGAATGGTTTGGTTTGCACAGAAATACCAGCCTCTGAAGGCCTTAAGTTTAAGGCACCTTCCTGCAACTTATCTCCAAAGGAGTATTTTTTCTTTGCCCATTGATAATATTCATGTGCAACCGCAGCATCACTTCCAGGCTCACCACCAAAAAGAAATTTGAACTCAGGATTTGCAGACTCCCTGGTTCGAGCCATATCTTCAAAACCAGGGCCATTCTTGGCAATAAACTGGCATAAAGTTTCGATCCTTTTCATGATTTTCTCGTCAGCTGGTTTTGGTGGAGCTGGATGGATGTCTATCTCCAAAGCCGTGCTTCTATCTAATGCAGAAATGGATCCGTACCCTTTAACTAATGACTCCACAGCCCTTCCTTCAGAGGTGACAACTTTATCATTTCTCTGTCCTGAACCATCAAGTGCCAATTCGGAAGAAGAAATATTGGACATAGAAGATGCGGGCAGCAGAGGTCTACAGAAGGGCGGAGAAGGTGGAACAGGTGACAAAGAAGCATGTGGAAGTGGAGCTTGGGGAGGGGGAGGCGGAGGCGGCGGGGGTGGGGTATTGGGGATTGGAGGACCTTGTACAGAAATAGGCTGCTTAGGCTGCGAATTGACTGGGTGCCAGTATGTAGTGTGCCCTTGAACAAGAGGAGGAGGAGGAGGAGGTGAGGGAGTTGGAAAGTGGTGAGAATTTTGGGTCCCTACATGCAAAGGATAATGTGGGTTATGCTGAGAATTGCGAGAAGGGCCAGCTATTGGCATTCTTCCGAGTAGTGGCGGAGGCTGGGGAAGGGAGGCATGAGACGGGTTAGTAGTGTTCGGCATTCCAGTAGGAGGACCCGGAAAAGGTGGTCCTCGAGGAACCTGATCAGACATTGGCAAGAGCTGATTGATCTGAGAAGGGACAGCAGGAGGAGGCCGATGCATTACAGAATTCTGTGCTGCCAGAGATTGGGAAGAAGTAGGAGGAGGCAAGAGATGATGTTGCACGTTAGGACCTTGACCAGTCTGATGACCATAGTTTCCCTGGCCATACATATTGATGAGACCTGGGCTTTCAGTTCGTACCACCTTTTCTTGCCCACCGACACCTTAGGTCCAGAAAATCCGCACCACCCTGTGAAGTAGAAAGATCAAATCATCAAGCTAAAATCAAGGGCCCGAAACGAAATGCTTAACTCTGTGTTAAGACAGTAAGTTCGGAAAGAAAAGGCCAACTCGCGTTACGAACACCGCGAGAAGCAGAAGTCGCGCACGCATTTTGCCTGTATAACATTTCAGAGCAAGGAACAACACCCAAAATCTAATCCTAGCTTCCCCTCACCGAATCAGTCTAGAGCGACAAGTTCACCACCCGATCAAACTCAGCTTCATTCTCGATTGCTACGGCAAACGACTCGTGAACACACATTTCCATGTCCTAAACAGCGGAAAACGAACAACCGCGAGCTAATCAATCCACAGTGCGAAGTCACTTGAGACTTCCCGCGTCTCAGAAACTCATCACAGTCCGGCATCTAATTCCACACCCCGCAGCGCGGCGCGAGGGCAAAAGCCTCCGCCGCATCACTCGGAAAAGGGGGAAAAAAAGGCGCTCTCCTCACCACTCACTACTCACTCCGTTCATCAACTCGGACAGAATCGAAGGACGCAAACCGAACTCGTCACTTGCCGTTCGCTTCCTCCGGCGCCCCCGCCTCAGGAACCGACGAGATCGAAGCGAGACGAATGCGTAGCCCGAGAATCCGCCGCCGCTTCCAGTTACTCAGCGCAAGAGAGAGGGAGATGATCTCGAATTGGGGGCGATGCTGAGGAAGAAACTCGAAATTCCGTCGAGAATCGAGCCCTAGAAATTGGAGAGTCGAAGATCTTTCTGAGCAGATTTCTGGAGTTCAAAGTGAGTTTCGGCTCCGGAAATTAGAATAGATTTTCTAATTACGGACAAAAGGGAATAGAAAACTGGAAAACAAAAACGGAAGGTATTTCTTTGCGTGAGAATTAAGGGAAGTTATAATAATTACTGCTGGCTTTGTCGCGCTTCCCAGCAATTCCGATTATTTCACGAAAAATAAATAATTTGTTAAAAAATTAAATAATAATTTTTATATAAATCATAAAAATAAATAAATGAAAAATATCCTCTTCATCTAAACAAATATTTAGATAGAAATTAATATTGATAATGAAAATATTTTTTTATTAACTAAATAGTAAGAGTGAGTAAATCGGATCACTTGGACCGGACCTGGACCGATGATCCAGGTTCTCGATTCTAGAGGGCGGCGGTCTAGTTCCCTATTCCATGGATATGAGACCTGGACCGATCGATTTTAATATTTTTTTAACTTTGTAATCGTAATGCTAAATCCAATTTTCCCTTCTTCTTTTTTCCAAACTTTCTTTCCATGGCCTCTCCCATTCTCACGTCTTAGGCAGTCACGTAATAATTTTAAATTTGAAGTTTTTTTTCTATCACGAAGGGCAAAAATCAAGTGAATAAACATAATGTAACAAAACAATAAAAGAATAGGAGAGTGGGGGTTAAAGAAAGTGAAGGGAACGAGGAAGCGCGGAAGCTTATCTTTGTTGGCTTTATTTGCTTTTCATGTGATGACCTTAAAATCTTCCTCCTCTGGAAAAAAAAAAAAAAAAAAAAAAGAAAAGTCCAATGACCCTATTCCTATGGTATTTGTTTCTTTCTTCTTTCAAGAACACACAACATCAACAATATAAAGACATAGACAGAGGGAGAGATGCAGTGGACCAACCCCCATTTGGTGATTTGAGTGTGAATATTATTCAAAAGTCAACATAGTTACCGATCTCATAGAACCGCCCGGGGAATCGAATAGGAACGGTTCCATGGTTCGAAAATTGGGAACCGGAACCAACGGTCCTGTTCCCGGTTCTTAAGGAGAACCGAACCGAACCAGGAATCGCTCACCCCTACTAAATAGTTCAAGCGATAAATGCAATTATTTTTAAAAAATATTTTTAAAATCAATAATAAACAAATGGAGCCAAAAACCGACCACTTTAATATGTGTAGATGCTTCGACCAAAAAAAAAATCTATGCAGAGGCATCCCAAAATCCAATTTTGACAAGAATAGAGCACCGAGGAAAAATTAATATTAAAACTTCGGGATAATACCATCCAAAAATCCAAAATAGTAAATTTACGATACATTTACTAAAACTAATTTACATATCATCAAAAATCTCAAATTAGTATTTCCGTAGATGTTTCTCGCAAACTAATTTTCATGCCACAAACTCATTTGACACGGATTTGATTTTACAATTCAGCATGATTGACTCTTCAACTTGGCTTTGTTTTTCTTTTTCTTTTTCCCCTTACCGAAAAAGCCAGATTTGAAGAAAATGAATTGAGATGGGGACTTAGTACATAATCAAGTCTACTCCTTCCCTCTCTCCCAAACAGTCAAATCTCAAGGCAAACTTAGGGAAAAACAATCAACAACCATCAAATTCAACAAAAGAGGTATATTCACCCAACTCGAAAAAATTTGAACGATTCAAAATCACTTAAACATTATTACAAAATTTGAGGGGCCGGTGGTGCGGGCGCGCCCCCACGCGATGGTCGGCGGCGGCGGCCGGCGCAGCACCGCGGCAGGGGAGGTGGGGCGGCGGGCGGGCCCGGGGCGGCGAGGGCGGCGGGTTGGCCACGGCCGGACCAGCCGCGGGGGGGGGCCATGGTCACAACAACGATGGTCCGAGGCGGTGTGTCCAAGATTCGCCAAAAGTAAAAATTTTTACTTCTCAAAATCAAAATCCCAAAAGTGAAAATCTGCCAAGTAAAATCCTACCAAGTCAATTTTTTACCAAACGAATTCTACTGATTAGATTTTTATCAAACACATTCTCCATGCTTAAAATCTTACCAACTAATTCTCAACAGACATTTGAAATGTGAGGCGCTTCTTGTCCGGAAGGGAAGCTGCTGAAGATGACAAGATCTAAAAAGCACACGCACTTTTCGGAGGTCTCCGTGTCTTGTCGGACACTCTCGAACACTCCGACATTCTCTCGACACTTTCCGAACTATGACCGATATGTGGTCAACGCTCCAGGACACGCTACAAGCGAGTCCAAAGATCTCGACATGTCATTTGGGCACACATGTGATCAATTTTAAACATTTTCATTACATTAAAAATGTAAATTTTTAAAAAATACACCCATCTATCCCAACATTAAAATATCAATACGGTCCAAAAAAACTTGATTGTGAATTCCGAACGGAAGAAAAATAAGAAGAAAATCACAATTAATGTTTTTATAAGCACATGATAAATGCAACGTGTCACAACGTGTCGAAATTTTCTATTTTTGATAAACGACGTGTCGGCGTATGCCGTCTTGTATCGTGTCGTGTTCCTTGTCGATATCGGTGCTACTTAGAATAAGATGGGAGAGAGTTTTCTGCTCGTGGACATCCAGAGGGTGATCGATGGAGATAACGTGAGGGAGGATTTGCAAGGCTTCACAGATTCTTTGCTCAGTTCCACGCATCTATAAGCAAGGTAACGTTTGCAAACTTCGAGCGCTTTGCATTTTCTATATTATCTTTAGCTGATATATCATGAAATTAAATTAATATTTTGATCTCCTTTTATTTCTTTGAAAATAACTGCCTTCCTTGTGTGGTCACGACATTACTTGAAAATGGATGTTTGGTTTATCGAACTGCTTCATTGGTAGTAACAGGAGAGAAGCGAGCTCTTCGACGGTGCAGTCGTCCACCGTGACTACCCATCAGCTCTTCTTCCTGCACCCGCCGCCGCCGCCGCCGATCTTGCCGCTGGTATTAGCATCTTTCACGATCCTAGTCACCATGAGTCCCTCGGCAAAAAGCGAGCTCTCAATCCACTCCACAGTGTGCCCTTGTGAAGAGCATTGCACCCCCACCATGATCCCTCCGACGTCCCCCTCCGCACCTCCCTGCGCCGGTGTCGAAGATCCCGCGTGGGTCGTCCCTGTTGCAATCCACGAGCACGAAATCCGCACCTCTGAGCTCATTCCCGCGCCACGAACTGGACGCACCTGGAATGAGGCCCGAGCAAAGCCCCTGGAGGCTCTCGACTCGTCCAGCCCGGGTGGCGAGACGTGGACAACCCGCCTACCCGTATGGCGCGTGGCCGTTACTGGCACGACCGTCATGGCGGCATCGCCCTTGACGGCACGTGGAGATGACGTCATCGCCATGAGCTGCGTGTTGTTTCCCGCCGGGAGCGTAGATACGAACTCTGCTGAATCAGGCTCTTTCCCTCTCTTCCCCTGCACAAAAATGAGATCACGGCTCGCGTCAGACCTTCCTCTGTTTCACTTTAGGCAAAATTTTCCATGGCTACCCTGACCTCCATCAAATTGAAGACTTTGCACAAACGAAAGAGCTCTTTGCTTACCATTTTCAAGACCCGGAGGTGGGCCAACAGCGGGGGCGGGCAGTGGGGGTGGGGCGACGACGTTGTCGGCGGCGGCGGGCGGCGGTGGCGGCGAGGGGGTTAAAAAGCTATAGCCTATGGGTCAAAAATAGGTTGAGCTAAAACCAATTAAAAATCATATTTAAATAAGTGTTATAATCTTAAACCCATATTTGCCCCCATTTTTTAAGGCAAAAGGACATTAATAGTGCCAATATTTGTGTACGACGCTTATTATAGTGTCAATATTTTTTTTGGATAACTTAAGTATTAATTTTTTTGAAAAATAATTATTTCAGTCTACAACTCCAATGAGCTTCGTCGAAAATTTAACATGGCATATACGTGGTCATCGGAACTTCCAAGTCGGCAATTAAAAAAATCAAAAGTTAAAAAATAAGCTAAATAAACTAAAAAAAGCCTCTATGTTGCAACGGCTAGGGCCGGGAAGCTCTAGCCGCCGCCGCCCACCATCGCCGACCTCCGAGGCCTCGATGGGGTCGGCGGGGCTCGACCATCCCCCACCCATCGTCGGCCATTGTCGGTGATGGTGGGCGGCGGTGTTGAGCCGTGAGCCCTCGTTGTTGCAACTTTTGCTTCCCTTTTTTTCTTTTGATTTTTTTGTTATTTTTATTTTTAATTTTTAAAAAATTTAACTATTTTTAAGTTGACGGTCCACGTGGATGTCACGTGGGTTGATTGTTTTAAAAAAATTGGCACATAATATTAAAAAATTAATTAAAAAATGCCATACATACTATGTGGCCGGAATCGACATTTAAGTGATTGTTATTTTTTTGTTGGAGTTGACACTTAGGTGATCGTTTTTTCTTCAATTTGGCACTTAAGTGATCACAAAAAAAATATTTCCACTAAAGTGAGCGCCGTGCACAAATATTGACACTGCAAGTGTTCTTTTGCCCATTTTTTAAAATTTGATAAACCCAATATGACCTAAGTGTATAAAAAGTGAGTTAAAAAAATGGATTAATGACCCATATTGACACATGTACTACAAACGTCCAAAAGAATTTAAAAACGGAGTACAAGTCTTGGGAACGGGTCGAGTCACTTGGGGCTGTTTGGCAACTATTCGATTATCTAATTATGATCTTCGGAACAAGAAAAGATGAGAACCTATTTGATAACATAAATTATTATGATTCTAAAATTCTTTGGTTCGATCCCGGAATAGAAAAAGATGAGAAATTTATTTGGTAATATAAATGATTCCGGTTCTAAAATTTTTTGATTCCGTTCCTGGGAGCACATTTGGTACGTAAACAAGAATAAAAAAAATTGATTCTTTGTTCTAGAATCACTTTTGAGAAATCGAGACCAACAAAGTGAGAGCCTTCTCCCTTTGTTGTGTGCGCCGCTGTTCGTTCTTGACCACCACTGGTCCTCCTCAAGCTACCGTCGCTCACGGGAGAAAAAGGGAAAAATAATAGAAAAAAGAAATAAAATAAAAAATATATTTTTAAAAAATTCAATAAATCAGTATTGCATGAAAATGTTTTAGCAATATCATTTTTCTCAACGAATTATAAGAAATAAATATGCAATGATTTGGTTAAATATATACATGTTTAACTAATACGGGCCGATTATGGGTTTGGTTAAATATAGAAGTATTTAAGTGCAAATTCGTGGTAAAAATTCAATTGCAAATTGTCTATTGAGTTCATGTTCTTTCTTCAGGATCTTGCATATATTTTATGCTCCACGAAATAAATACACTAATTATGATTTATGCATGATCCGTATTTATTTTATTAGTAATGTTATATAGGTTGATTTTGTAGTGACAACACATAATTATTTGACTCAAATGAAAAAGTTGGGATGAAAAATTATTCCTAGGAACAGAAATTCCGTATAGCTACCAAACGTATTTCTGTTCCAAGAACAAAAATTTTGTGGAATTACAAAATGCATTCGATTCTCTAAAACTCATCTAAAGAACTGAATAAAATAAAACATTTTTTTCGCCCAAAATGATATCAAACGTCATGCAAGTCCATATAGCACTTTCCAGACATGTAATGCTGATTAATACAAGTCAAGTAATCATAATAACATAACAGACCATTATTGAAACTTGCTCACACGACATCAAAATTCAATCTAAGTTAACAAAGATCAAATAACCAAGTCAAAAGTATTAAGTAGATCAGTTTATCTTAGTCCCTAGAATTTTTACTTATTTTGAATAAAAACTTGGATAGCGATTTTCACGATCTTCATGGGGAAATTGTCCAAAAAGTTATTAACCTATTGCACTTTGATCAATTTAGTCATAAACATTTCGACACTTTGCCAATTAAGTTCATCCATCCAAATTTAGCAAGAAATCGTTGACACGACTTTGAATATTCTACGTGACATGGTTGTGACTGATGTGAATAATTTTTATAATTTTACTTTGAAAATTTTTTAGTTTTCAATTTTAGGCCAAACTTGGTGAGATCTCGGCCCTCACCCAGTGGCTAGTGAGGGTCACGAGCCCTCGCCGGACTTGATAAAGAAAAAAAGGAAAATAAAGAAAAAGAAATAGAATAAAAAATTTAAAATTTATAAAAAAAAAAGTTTAAAAATTATCTTGCCGACCATTTTACATGGCACTACCGGGCGTTCAAGTCAACGATTTCCAGTTAAAATTAGTCGGATGGACTTATGACAAAGTATCAAAAGGTTTAGGATTGAATTGGCCAAAGTGCAATATGTTCAAGCACTTATTGGACAATTTCCCCCATCTTCGTAGCAAGATAAAACAAGAAGAAATATTACTAGTATCTTAATTTTACAAATAACAAAACTAATTTGACAAAAAAAAAATTAAGTCCATAAATTCACCTTGAAAATCATCGAAAGATGAAATTAGAAAGCTTTAACAACACAAGTTTGAGACATTCATTTTTTAACTCGATAGATTGGGGAGTGAAAATTGAAGAGAAAATTGACACGAGTGTTCTTCTTCTTTTGAAACTTGAAAAACTTGTAGTGAGTTTACACGATCAAGAAGGAAAGTGAACTTGGAAGACTAATAAGAGTTACACAGAGATAGGAACAATTAATCAATGTTAAAACTTAAAAGTGATGATGACACGAGGGCTAAAATACTGGGTGGAGAATGAAGAGAGGAGTGTTCAAATTGTAGATATTTTGGTAAATTGTTAAGATATATTGTATTTCAATACATAAATAAGGAAATCATTGTCCATTCTAAATACCTATAACTTATAACTATTATCGAGTCGAAAATGGTAATACTTAGGCTCTGTTTGTTTTGCAAAAAATAGGCGTTTTTTAAAAATATTTTTACAAAGTCAATGGCAAAATGACACCCGGAGTATCAATATTTGTGTACGGTGCTCACTTTAGTATTAATATTTTTTTAGATCACTTAAGTGCCAAATTAGAGAAAAACGATCACTTAAGTGTCAATTCCAGACAAAAACAATCACTTAAGTGACAATTTCGACAAACAATACACGTGAGTTTTTTTAATTAATTTCTTAATATTATGTGGCATTTTTTAAAAAAATTCAGTCCCCGTGGACTTTTAAAATTAAACAGAAAAATAACTTAAAAAAAAAAAAAGTTGTAGTTGCAACGGCAAGGGCCGTGAGCCACGCCATGGGTTTGCGAGTCCGCGACTAGCCACAACCAAGCCTCGCCAACCCACGGCGAGGCCTCGGCGGGGTCATCGAGGCCTCGGGGACCACCCTAGGCACTCCCCTATCCATCGCCAAGGCAATGGTGGGCGGCGGTTGCGAGGGCTATGAACCCTCGCCGCTACAACTTTAACTTTTTTTATTTTTATTTTTTTAGCTTATTTTTACTTTATTTTTACTTTTTAATTTTATGTGGATTTTTTTATTGATCTTAATTTATTTTTTTGCTGACTAGATCCTCCGTGAGTCATGTAGATGCCTTGTATGCTTTCCGGTAATGCTTACCGGAGTTGGCACCGAAATAATCGTTTTAAAAAAGTTTGACACTTAAGTGATCTAAAAAACATATTGGCACCAAAATGAATGCCGTACATAAAAATTGGCACTTCATATGTCCTTTTGGTGAAAGTTAATATTCAGTAAAATGACAATATTTTTTTATGTTTGACTCTAAAAATGAATAGAAAATTTGTTTTTGCCTATTTGGTATGAAAACCATGATTTGATTTTCTAGGAGAAAATTACCAAAAATTAAAATTTTTAACTATTTTTTTTGTCCTATGTCGATCGCCAGGCATAGTCGAGGGATGAGGTTGGTGTCGCTAGATCCGATCGGCTTAAGCCTCGCCACGGGCGAGCTTCACCCTGTCGGATCGGGTGAGCTCGTCCCTTGCTCGTGGCTAGTCGACGATCGATCGAAGTAGAAGAAAAAGAAAAGAAAAGAAAACAAAAAAGTAATAGAAAAAAATGTAGATGAAGGGGTGCAAGCAGACAAGAGAAGGAAATCATCATTATTTTCCACTTTTGAAGGTGTTTTGCTGAAAATATTTTTTTTGATTGGATTATTATATGTCTATTAAAGGGATAATTCCAAAAGGAGCGTGAAGTCTTCTCATTTTTTCAAATAAAGACCCCAAATAAATCTTGTTTCAAATAAGCGCCGAAATAACCATAGAGTTTCAAAAAGGGTTTGGCCTAAAGGCATTTTCGTCATTTCTCGTTGATTTTTTTACTTATTCTTTGTATTTTTTTTCTCTTTTTTTGGTTTTTAAAAATGAAAAAAAAGGAAAAATAGCCACACCTGTTGGGAGGGTCGCCCCTCCCGCCCGTGGCATTGGCTCACCACTAGTGGGGGGTTGATGGGGGCGGCGGGGTCGCCGACGCCTCCACAAGGGTCGGCGACCCCGCCGACCGCAGGCGAGGGCCTTCGGATTTGGGCAAGGGCGGCGACCCTTGCCTAGGTCCGGGCGAGAATCGATGGCCCCTGCCCGGGATGGGGCGAGGTTGAAGGCCCTCGCCTTGACCAAGGTAGGGGTCGCCTTTGAATTTGGGTGAGTGCTTGGCGAGCCCACCTAGGTTTGGGCGAGAATCGACGGCCCTTGCCCGGGACAAGGCGAGGGTCGACGACCCTCGCTTTGACCGGGGTAAGGGTCGCCGCCTCTCCCCTGGTGAGGGCTGGGGTCGACAACCCCTCGCCTAGATCTATGAGAGGGCCGGTCGGCCCTCGCCTCTGGTCGGTGGGGTCGCTAACCCTCGCCGAGGAGCCGGAGACCTCGCTTGCCTTCGCCGCCAACCCCTATCTCGGTGGTGGGGTGGTGGCCAGCCTCCCACCTATGTATACTTTTGTTTTTCAATTTTTTTGTTAAATTTTTAAGAAACAGAAAAAGTGAAAAATTTATTAAAAAAATCAAATATAGAAAAAAATCGAATGCCCTTGAAATCAGGCTTTTTTGAAATTTCATAGTCACTTCGATTTTTATTTGAAACAATGTTCATTTCGGACTATTGTTTATAAAAATAAAGAATCTTTAGGTCGTTATTTGAAACAAGGTTCACTTGAGATCTTTTAGAAGGGCTCCTTTTTTAAATTTTCTCTCTATTAAATACTGAAAAATTCGAATTTTTTTAAAATTATTTTTTGTGAAACAGGTGGAGGCTTGAAAAAAAAAAACAAATCTCAAATTTTGTTTGGGTCTTGGGCCCCACAACGGGCGGGGGACCAATGTTTTGTTTTCTTTTTCGCCCGGAAGTGAAATTGCGAGTCGCTCGTTATCTTCTCGCGACGGGAGTGCCACTCAAGTCTCAAGCTCGCTCGCACACTGAGTCGCGGCTCGATTCAAAACATGTGAGCTCCGCACTAGCGGGGATTTTCAATAAGATGAGGCATTCTCTCGTTCTTTCGCTTTGTTCGCCGCAGATCTGAGCTGAAGGAAGCGAGGACGAGAAGAAGGTGAGGCGGGCTCGTCTTCCTCTCGCCATTTCCCCCTCTCTCTGCGTGCTCCTCTCCCATTTTCGTCAATGTATCATGTGTTTCGTGTGTTGGCATGTTTCTGCGTCTTGTTTGAGACCAAGAGGGATGTGGGATTTTGACTTTTTCTGGTTTCTGGTTCCGGGTCGTTGTTGTTTTCGTCTGGTTCTTGTTTTGGTCGACATGGGTCCTTTGGATCTACGACTCGGACGACCCTTTAAAGAAAATGCCCTAAATCTAGCATCCCATTCTGAGTCTTGCTGGTTGGAGGAAAGGGTGTCCGAAGATGCGCATTCATCGGTGGTTTCCTCGTCAAGGTTGAGATTTGCGAAGTGGGTTCTTGGTCTATCATAGTGATGCTGCATTATGGGTCTGGCAAATACCTGCTTCTGTCGTTCTGCATGTTAGATACTTCTGGAGACGAATGCTTTGGAGTGGGGTGATTTTATGTGTAGGCGGAAGATTCTGAAGCTAATGTGCTTCATTGGTAAAGGCATTTGTTGTCACAGTGGTGAAGTAACCAACTCCTTAAGCTAATAACCAGCCAAATGTTCCTCCGATTGATCAGAGTCGAGCTAACTCTTTGCAGCAATTGTTGTTTTCTTGTTTATCGTGCCTTTGTCTGAGGCGCCGCTTGTGATGGCTCCTTTTCTTCTTTGTGAATGCTACAATTACATTGTTCAGATGTCAGTCTATTTTAAACTAGCTCATTTATTCTTCCTCTTTAATCTGGTTCTGCTTCTTCATTCTTTTACAGAAGTTGAGGTTCAAGCAAATTGTTTCGACACTCAATGAACCTGTGGTAGGTGAACGAAGGCGTGTTGATCATGATAGCATGACGACTAACAATTTATCCTCAAGCACAGTTGCTTGTGTTTATGCGACAAGTGGGAACTTATTCCTCGGTAAACCCAAGTCCGCTTCATTAAGCTGATAGTTGTGACTCATGTCGTGAGGACATCAAGTTAATATCTCAAATTTTAACTGGCCATAGGGAAGGAAAGTTCTAGAATGGCTGCCTGGAATGGATTGCTATATGATCAATATTTAATCTCCTGATGTCCTTAACAAGATAAAAGAGAGGAGACCTTTTAGTAGAAACTACTTCACCTACTAAGCAATCACAATGACATACTAATAATTGGTTTTTTTCAGCTTCATATATATGCGTGTCATCCATGATGCTTTTACGAGTCGAGTTTTGTATTGTAGGCACAATGGCTAGGAAAGGTCAGTCCAGTTGATATAACGGGTGCTGCTCTAGTTTAGCTAAATAGTTCCTATGACTGAATTTCCTGCTGTTTCTATTCTGAATAATCCTTTGACAATGTATCCTCTGGAACTCATACAAGTTTCGTTATTGCTAAATCAGGCTCTTGGTTTCATGTAGGTAAATTTCAAGTCACGAAATATGGGTCGTGGAGTTAGTGCTGGTGGGGGACAAAGTTCTCTGGGCTACCTTTTTGGCAGTGGAGAGGCTACAAAACCCACTGAACATAATGGAGGAGCTCCAACCAGGGTACCTGACACTAGTAATGGAACTTCTCACAGGTCTACTGCTTCTGTGCCACAAGTAGATGTCACTAAGCAGATTCCAGCGGGCATTCAGGGGAGCCAGGCAAACAACTATTTCCGCACTGATGGTCAAAACAGCGGCAACTTCATCACGGTATGATGTGGTTGAAAAATGTCGTTTGATCTCTTCTTAACCTGTTTCTACCCCATGCGAGTGTTGAAAACACCACTATCATTTACTGGGATGGTGTTATTAGGATCTACCTTGTGTGAGTTATACTTTGAGATTTATACTGGGACACAGTTACATGTAGTTTAATTAGGGTTGGATCATTTCTATCTCAGAGGATCAGAGAGCAATCTTGACTTGTGAGTATGTCCCAGAACTTTTCGTGAATTTTCTTGTGAAAACTGAAACTAATAGATCACATATCAACCTTCATGTATCAAGTTTACTTTTTAGCTGGATAAAGTCTTTAGAGGTTTCTACCTGGAAGAAGTTGTGGACTATAAAATGCACGCCTAGCAAGCTTTGCCTGGAAACTCACCAGGGATTTTCCCTTTTACCCTGTTTAGAACTAACTGAACTTTCTTTGTTGAAAAATTTCAAATCGATGCCGAGATCATGCTTAAATCGATGGTCTCATCAATATCTGCAAATAGTTGGAGCCTAGGTGCTGCATGTAGGTGACTGCTTCATTCATTGGAATAGCAGTCAATGTAGATTGATGGCAACTTTTCAGTGCATAATATAACTTCAAATGTTGAAATGCCTTGTCTAGAGGGTAATTGCTTAACTGTTTGGTCTACTTTTGTTGTCCTTATTGTCTGTGATTTTAGCCGGAATTGTTGTGGTACTCTGCCCTTATTAGCGCTTATAGTGGCGAAAGCTATCTTCACCCTTAAGGAATTGTTTCCCAATTGTTTTATGGCTTCTAATCTTCTCTCAGTGCACTGTTTGCAGATTTTTCATAGCTTCTGTATCCTTTTTCCAGTTTCTTTACTTGCACAGGACTTCTCAAACCATTAGGCCTTCTCTGTACAGGACCGGCCTTCGACTAAGGTCCACACAGCCCCTGGCGGTGGATCTTCCTTGGGCTACCTGTTTGGAGGTGGTGGCAATGGCAATTGATGCGCCAGATCCCCAATGAGTATTCAATTACTTAGCAGGAATTTCTCTTGAAGTTGGATGAATTTTTGACTACCATCATGTCTAGCCTACAAGCAGATGCTGCCTTAGTTATGCAAACACGTATTATATAGTTATACTCATTTTCTGGATTTCACCCAGCTAATCATGACTTCTATATCTAACTTCAATGCACGAGCTCCCTCATGCCCAACGAAGCAACTGAATTCTCAGTTTGTTGATCGCCGTCGCGGCCTTTTTGACTTCGGCTTGGCAAAGCTAATACCAAAAATATATAACTTCTAGTACTTAGACTTTTGTTTGCTGAATTGCTAAATAGAACATTCCTTTTTTTTTTTTAAATGTTTCCTGAGCACATGTTAATACATCATCCTTTGTTATATTGGTTACGGTCGTGTGCTCAATATTCTCTGTGAAGCTTATTATGACCTAAGAAGAACACACTTTTCGTGAATCTCCATGTCATCTCAGTTGCGACATTCGCCGACACGCGATCGACATGTGATCAATAGGTATCGAGACATTTGACACATGACTAGTTCTCTAAGCATGTTAGCGACACGCGAATTTAATATCCTAACACGGCCATGATTAATTTTAAATATTTTTAATAATTTAGTAATCAAAATGTAAATTTATAAAAAATCTATATACTTAATTTATATATCCAGTCATTTCATAATTAATATATCCAATCATCCACAAAAAAAAAAAAATCGTAAATCTCTAATAGAAGAAGAAATTCACTATTAATATTTTTACATATACACGATAATCTAAAAATATGTGTCAAAATCCTCTATTTTTGAGAAATAACGTATCAGCATGATGTGTTATGTACATGATCCCACTTAGATTATGACCACCTCAAACAACTTTAATAAACAAGACGATCGTCAATTCTTCAATTGGCCACCCCCACAACCGAACCAATGAGAAGGTATTTTGTGCATTTTACACATCATGTGGCATTGGCAGGATGTGTAGCAAGCCAATCAAAAGCGAGCAAAATACACATGGCGTCAAGCAAGATGAGATTCATAGCAAGATGGTCATTAATCAGTTACACCGCGCAATTGCTACCGCGTGATCCGTCCGGCTGATGAAATACTTTACCATAAACAAGAAAAATTCTGATGTCTCAGTCTCATGGCGAATAAAAGTGGTCATACATGTCAAATTTAAGTTGCTGCATAACGTGATTCGGGGCGAACCAGACCTCAAATAGCACGGCAGACTTTGATTCCTCAGCTATGGTGCAGTTTCTTCCTGGAACTACCACTGTCACCAAAAGCCCCGACATGCTTACTAAGACGAAGAATGAAACTACGAGAAGAGAAGTCTGGCAATAACTCATCGAGCGGAGATCAGGATGCAAAACGAAGATCAAGAGGGTAGGTTAGATCTCTATAGTTAGCTTGAAGACCCTGTCAGCTGTCAAATGCATCTGGGACAACTTGATGAATGTACAGTCGAAATTGGCTTCCGTGGGGATTATGTGAAGAGGGCCAACTGATCAAAATGAATTGTACAAGAACCCTGATTCAAACTGATTTTGCCAAATCACCTCTTTCATCTTGGCCTGACGTCCTCTCATCTGCCATTGGAAATATAACGACTAGCTTGTAAGCATATATGAGATCATATCAAAATGCCCAAATTGAGCAAATCCACCTAAAGTTGGAGCTCCACACCAAGAGATCATGGAAAATGGAAAAGTTATTCCAACAATCATGACATATTCAAGAATGAATACATGTGTGCCCGAATGATAATGCACAAGTTAAATAGACAATCCAATCACACGACCATTGTTTGTACATTATGTAGACAAGCATACGCTGAACTTTTTTCTGAATAAAATATCTATGACCTGTGACTCATTTACTGCAAAAAACAATTTTTTCACAAGCATTGGTGTGCAATCAAAACATGCTCTGATCAGCTATAGAATCTTTGAACTGGATAACAGCAACATAGCAAAATCAGCAACATAGATGATTCTTATCCTCAAGTTCATACCTTTAATCTGTGAGATTATGTCAGTGTCCTTGGTTGATGGAGATGCACTCTCTTTCGGAACTTCCAAATTCAAATTTGGAGCTTCATCCATCCGATCATCTTTGGAATTGATAGAAGCCTGCAGTGATAATTCTTGCTTTGCAGGTACCTGAGGAAGACAAATATCAAATTATGCAGGCCCAAAATCCCATAAGGCACAAAAAACATATTTGGATTCAGCGCACAGAAAATAATCAAATGGCCACCATCACAGCATAATGACTATGAACAACCAAAAGAAGCTCAAACCACATGTATACATTCTCCAAAAATTAGCAAGATCATGTTTGGTAGATCAAATTTATGTTCGTCACTATTTTGAATTCATCTCTTCCAACAACAGAATCACATAAAGGCATTGTAATTTGCTAATGTGCTAACTTGATTGTCGCACACAGGAAGTCTATGATAATTTAAAATTTGGGGTCAGCCCCGGCTACTGCATCTAAATTTGGTCCAACTTGCTATTGGCATCAAAATCTACTCCATACCTAACCTTTAAGTAGAGAAGAATAAGATAAAAACAAGCTTCTTCCGAAAGCTTTTTTTGCTTGTCCTTTTCGAGAATGTGAACAATATCGTTCAAATGTAAGATTGTATCGTACTTTCACATGTTCTTTTCTCATTGTGAAAACCACAAACAACAACAAGAGCACCTCAAATCCTAAGAAAGATTAGAGCAATCGTGGCACCAACATTGAAAAGCTTCTAAAACAAACAAAGGAAAAAGAATCAGACTATCTAAAAATCTTTTGTGGGAATTTCCAGCCTATTAAAAGTTAAATTTGTTATAAAGGTTCAAGAAAATGTTTGAACTGCAAAAATGACTGACCTTCTCAAGGTCAGAGCCATCAGAAGGCTGTGTCACATTCGAAACAGGAACCGGACCAGGAGGTTCTGAATGGGGCTCCTGCGAAGAGGCTTCTTTTCCATGCACATCATCAGCTTTCCCATCATCGACTGACTCTGGCTGGATACCTCTAGAAGCCTTTGACTCACTATTATAATCACCATTTGGCATACCAGTGCTTGAATCTCCATAAGTTCTTTTCCTGCTACAAGAATAGAGAATCAGAACTAAAACATCTGTTTACTAAAACGATCAGTCAAATGCGAAAACAAGATACTCACCTGCTGGAGCTTGAAAAAGGTATAGGGAGAGTGCTAGGCTTATTGGAAAATAAAATTCCGCGGAGAGGTTTTCCATCTATGACAGTTTCAATGGTGTATCGATCACCCAAATTCTCCGTCACCCTCGCTTGAAATATCTTTTTACCTTGGACATTTCCTGATTGGTAGGAGTGATAACTATGAGCACCTGCATTAGAGTCCATACTAATGATTTGGCACATACAAGCAATTAACAGAGTATTGCAACCACAATCTTATGATTTCTAGACAGGTGAAAACTCCGGTGAGAGATCTATGTCTGTATCTATCAACAATAGCAAGTGAAAACATGTAAAACAGGCACTTGGCTTCTACTTCACGGACACTTTCGAAGAAAATTTCCTGATTTTGTATTGGATATGGCAATTTTGACAGTTCATGAAATCAATATTTACAACGAAAAAAACATAAAAAAAGGTTGACTTTATTTACTGAGGATAAATCTGTAGATTTGACCAAAACAGCAAAAATATGTAGATGGGTACATGGTAATTTGCTATGAGTCATGGTATGGTAACGAGTAGGAGGTATGCTGCCTGTAAAGAAAATGGTACCTAAAGAGTAAGGTCAGTTGATTTGCTATTCAGTTCGTGGTATGTTCAGAAGAAGTAGTTGGGGCAAATCAACAGCCTGTGGACTCTTATGCAGGTGCTCATAGTTATCAATCCAAGAAATCAGAACCTCTCCAAGGTAAAAAAATATTTCAAGTAAAAGCGACAGAGTTTTGGTGACGGTACACCATTACAAATCCATTGGGCACATACAAGGTATTCAAAATAACTGTATCACTAAAACTCCAGTGAGAGATCTATACATATATATAAGAGCAAGGGAAAACATAAAACCAGGCACTTGGCTTCTGCTTCATGGACAATTAATTACTTGGCAAAATTTATGGTCACATGGAAATCTCTCTAGATAACTTTGAAGACAGTTTCCTGATTGTGTATTAAATATGGTGATTTTGTTGGTTTAATAGATAAAGTTTTACATGGAAAGAAACCTAAAATTTGATCGCATCCATATACATAAAATAAATACGTAGATTCGACTTAAAAAGTAAATATGTGGACGTTACATGGATCGTGGTACCCTAAGGGTGAGCTTTAGTTCAACGGCAAAAGATTACTCCAGGGAGACCTGAGGTCACATGTTCGAGTGACGAAAATAGACTCTGGAAACTACGACTATCGCTGCATAAATGAACCCTTCCCTAGATCCATGCAGTGTGGGGGAATCTTGTGCACTGGGACACCCTTTCCTTAAGTTTGAGCTTTAAGAAAAATTACTTCTTAATGGAAAATAAAATCACAGGATAAATTCTTCATATTGTATCATAAGTAAAATCCTTGTTTTGATAGAATTTTTTGTCAAAAAAACTTAGATCAAATAAGTTTGTGGTTCATATTGTTACCGGGATGGCCATGCCCCTTCCCAACTGTGATACTGGTGTGATCTTTCTAATTTTCGTACTCTTATGTTCCAGATCACCAGAATTAGCAACCTGATCAACCCCACCTCCAGAATTGAAATCTGATCAACCGCACTTCATACTCATCCAATTAAGAGACATTACATGAACATGGTAGTATATATTCTTTGATCCAATTAAGGCTTTCAGGTTCACAGAAACTAGTAGGGCCAGAAGTAGTTTACTTTAATTGTTCAATTTAGACAATGTTGCATCTTATAAATTTAAAGCAAATGCAACTAAAGAAGATTTTTATTTTCCCCCAACTGCTTCAAAATGTACCACGAATCACAAATCAACTAACCCTACTCCTCAGGTACGGTTTTCTTGACAGGTGACATACCTCATCCTCGTTACCATGGCATGACTCATAGTGAACCACAATATAGGTAACACCTTCATATCTAAAGAAACTTAACGTATCCATAAAATCTTAATACATGGTAGAATTATCTGTGCAAGTTGGTGACTAAGCTTTTAAAAATCTAATGCGTACTTTGGTTCCAAAAATGACCGAATATGGAGGTTCTCGCAAAACAGTTTCTTTCAGACAAGCATCGCATGCAACCTTAAATTTCTTAAGAAAAAGGTGCTTAGTGCTCATGAGAAGGGCATTTTTGTTTCGTCCCCTCACAAACGCACAGAATCTCTCTCTCTCTCTCTCACACACACACACACACACACACACACATTTTAAATCAGAGGTTACCAATTAGATCCTTAGCAAGCAGAACATAGTTGCAAAGAGGCATGCTGTAGATTATCCTGGCAAAGCATTTCTTTCTAACACCGAACAATGACCTATTTTTACATATTCTTTATGTCAAATAATCTTTTTGGTAGTCTATAACCTAATTCTGCAACTGAATTTATGTCTTGGCCTGGATATTTTGGGCCCGATAGGTGAATTCATGGTTAAAGTTGACTAAGATGGTGTTTATGGACACACAACTCATCCTTGGGGTGGACCTTTTTTCCTAATAGTGTTGTAACAATCAGATTGAAGTAGTGCTGATAAAGCAATGAAATCAGGCATGACTCTCCTCTTATAACATAGTTTCGGCAAAGTGGTGCCCAATATGTCCAGCAAATTAACAAATATCACTACACTATGCATTGGTAATTCCACTAGTTTAACTCTAATTTGAAACTACCGCTAGGGGAGAAGTTCCAAGACAAATTGATGTGGAATCCCATTGTTAGAAAAGCTTGAAGAGGCTCGTGGGGGTGGAAAAGCGTTATCTTTCCAAGGAAGGAAAAGCCACACTTCTGAAGAGCACTCTTGCTAGTTTAGTTTATTTCCCCTTTCCTATCCTAGCATCCGTTGTGAAAAAATTGGATGACATTCAGAGGAAGTTCTCGAGGGGCAGCACGGATGAAAGACACAATTATCACCCAGTGAGATGGGGTCTGGTCAATTTGTTGATATTTAGAGATGGTTTAAGAGTATGATCTCAGTCCCTTTGTAATAATGCTCTATCTGCAAATGGCTTTGTAGACTTTTCAAATTACAAAAATCACAATAGGAGACAAGTCAATAATAGCAGAACACACACAAAGGAAAGAAGATGGATCTCAAAGTGAGGGAGGGGTCTACATGGGGTCAGAGTCTGGAAATGGACACGCAACGCTAGGATTCTTCCATGAAAAGTACTCTATTCTCCTTAGTGGGGGCTCTATTCTATATCGCCATTATGATTGGTCCTCGACAACCTCCTTGAAAAGTCAGTTTCATAGCTTATTCAAATTACAAGCAGCAAAGAAGTGACTCCTCAATCTTGGATGACTTGTGCAAATGGTAAGATCATTTGTGGTGTTGCATTGATTAGAAACATAAATAATAGGGAGTCATAGGAAGTGTCCGGTGTCTTTTCATGTTGTAGTGAATGCAAAGGTGAACCTAAAGGGTATTCATTCTTTGAAATAGCCATTGACCAAAAATGGGGGCGTTAACCATGTATCTTTTCACCAGCATTTTTGCATAAAAACAGAGAAAGGGTAGGATGATTTCCTTGGAGATCGATATGCAAAACAAAAAGATCAATTGAAGCCTTCCTTCTTTTTCTTTTGCTTGGGAAGCGTCTTGGGGAAGAATCATGGTTCCAGGGTAGAACCTGGAGCCTGGAACCGGACTAGTGAGCAACCTGTTTGATTCTAGGTTCTAAAGTATGTAAGGCACGTTCTAGGTTCAAAAAATTTGGAAAGTTGTTCCGACGGATAGCTTCCAGGTTCTAGGTAGGCGGAACCTGGAAATTGAAGCAAGTTTTTGTTTTTTTTGTGGTAATATGTCTTTGCGCGATCTTACAACATTCCATGGCATCCAATGATGAGTGTGTAATTTAGAATTACTAGTCCGAGCTTACATTTTCGGCGATATTTATGATTAAGACTTTTACTTTGTTAATGGTTTGTTATTCGTGTATCTAAATATGAATTGTGGTCAGTAAATTATAGTAGCAAGTGGTGGTCATTAAAGGTGACAATTCACTACAACCGTTCAATTAATAATACAGGTGGAACTTGGGTATCCTGAAACCAACCTTGGAACATGTGACAGAGTAGGATCTAGGTTCCAAGGTATGCAAGATAAGTTCTAGGTTCCAAAAAATGAGGAACCTATCCCGACTAGTCGGTTCCAGGTTCCTTCTTGGAACCTGTACAGAGCTTGGAATTGCTCACTCCTACAAAAAAGAGGTCAGATCTTGGCAAATAGGTGTTGCCTCTACAAAGAGGCAATTGAATCTATTGACCATCTATTGTTACACTATGGTTGGTCAAGTATGCTTTGGAATTTGGTTTGGTCGATTCAGCCATTCATTAAGTGCAGAGACTGTGCAACAAGAGCTAAGAGCTTGGTTTGGTATATGCATTAACAAAGAGAAGAAAATAAATATTCACACTTGATTCCTGTGGCTATTTTTTGGGTGATCATGAGGGAAAAAACTGGACAATCTTCAACAAAAAAAAGCCATTTTGTGAAAATTGGGAAGTCGTGTTTACTTTCAAACTTTATTATCCACGGAGACTGAATCTTGATATAAATGCTATTCCAAAATAAGCATAAGACAAAAGGGGTGTAAGAATAAGAGGTAATTACCATAATCTCCTTGTCACCTATTATAGCTACAACTTTAAATGTCAATCCTTGAATCATGATACACAGTTTTACCGTTAGATTACATTTCACTCACTATATATTTGTAAGAATACGTCAATGAAGCTGAAGCAACCAGATCATTTTCTACATAAACACAACTAAGATCTCAGCATCTAAAGTCAATACTAAGGAAAATGTGAAAATAAAGCAAATAGGGACCTCACAAATAGCATGCCAAAATGTACACAAAATGAAGCTCAACACTTAGATGACATTCTAAAAATTAACGTCCACAGAAAAAGACTGCGCAAGCTTAAGGCATGAGCATATGTTATCTAACTGTCACTAAATACGAGATTATATCATTATTATGCATGTTGCCACTTCTTAACAAAGGCACAGGGAAAAATGCATATGAACAGATTCACTACCCCCCGCCCCCAAACCAAATCATCAATACAATCTCATGAATCATGTACAAGGATGATTTATGGAAGGATACGAAATAGAAGTACCCAAGAGTAACAAGGAAAAAGATTACAGAATTAGAGACAATAGGTATCATGAAAGATAGTTTCAAGTCCACATTTGACAAATATAGAATTGACATAAATAATCTACCTCGACAGCCATTTCTTTCTCCCACCGACAAACCCTCATACAAGAACATTTAAGTAAACATATATCAGGTCCTGACCTGGCTGACCATAGATTGATAGTGGCACAGGTTGAAATGTGCTTGTGGTCACCCCAACTTGCACCAAAGCTTTATCCTGTCCTAGAGTCAAATTTTGTTCTTGGCACTTCAGCTTCAATTTCTTTCTCAAGGATAGCTTCTCTAGCCTTGGCTCCTGTTCCCTAGTGAGTCCTGGAAATGAAATAGGAAATCAACTCAGGTACATATCTTGGGTTCTGAAAACCTGAAAACCAACATAAACCACCAAAAGAAAATCCATAGAATACAATTTGAACCTGTATGTAAGTAATACATATCTTCAAGAGCCTCAAGACTTCTATTGCAACCACCCACAAAGACAAGAACGCCACTCCTTACTGGATCCAGACAGTCCCCAGCCATAGAAAATCTGGCAGAAGGTCCAGCACTGGCAGTAGTCACCTTGGACCATATAGCAGATTCTGCAAAATCATGGTAACAGTCAAGCAACATAGTTAGCCAGCGTGAGGACATGCGTTTTGGTTGATGGAACAAAAAGCATACTTATGTTACTTTCCCTTGCTTTTCCAAGGCAACGGCGGAATAGGAATAAATTAAAAGAAACAATAGGATGATCAGCTCAAACTTTAGTTTCCATAAATTAAATGATTAAGCAAAGATAACTGATCATTGGATATAAAATTGACTGGACAGGAAAAAAGGCACAATTCTTGACTGTTCATCTAGCACTCCAATGTACCGCACAAATCCCAAAAGAAAGGAAAATATACTCTAGATTGTCATCAGCTGAGCATTGCCTAGAAATATATTAACTAACAGAGACTTTGTATAAAACCGTCCAGTAAGAATGACACAG
Source organism: Rhodamnia rubescens (assembly GCA_021437795.1). NCBI lineage: Eukaryota > Viridiplantae > Streptophyta > Magnoliopsida > Myrtales > Myrtaceae > Rhodamnia > Rhodamnia rubescens. Next base: position 3,284,824 of record JAILYA010000002.1, on the reverse strand, counting down.
TTAGCAATTTGAGGACAGTTCAGCCAATACATATATATCTGCATGATCTCTGCGGCAGACATTCAGAAATCATATACATAGCAAAAAGTACTTACCAACATCAAGCATATACAGATCATCATATAGCTTTTGGGCCTCTGTGAATCCCCCATAAACAAACAGAATCTTCCCAAAAGCAACAGTCGAATGTCCAGCACGAGGGGGTAGCATGTGGCCAGTGGTATTCAGTTCCTTCCACATCAGGGTATCTAACAAACAGCAAGGCCAAAAAAAGTAGTAAAAACAAAATACTTGTGGAGAGAAATAAACAAAGAAAAACTATTCACTTGAACTAATTAAGGCTACAGTAGACGGTAAACCTGCATCAAGAATATGGGCATCGGACAAATAGTAATCACGTCCATCTTCACCACCAATCACAATCATTTTGTTCTTCCAAGTTGAGGAGCTATGGCTATCACGTGCTGAAGGTGGGATACCAGTCGTCATAGCCCTTTTCCATACAAATGTCTCTGCAGATACGAGAAGGAAATGCATGAACAAGCATGTTTGTCTACCCAAGGAAGAAGAAATACTAAACTCTGCAATATAAACAATAAAAACTACACGAGCAGTGGTAACTGCTGACACATGCTAGAGATAGAGTACTTTATGAAGTTGGAGGACACGACATTGATGGAAAATCAAGTCTAACACCTCTCATATGCCCACATAGGAAATTTCACATATAGATGTCAATGGGGACTAGAGGCAAAGAAGAAATGTCGACTTTTAAAAAGAATTTACCTGTGTTCAATATGTAGAGATCATTATAATATACTTCCTCATCATCATCGGGAGATTTTCCACACCCACCAAATATGAACAGCTTTTTACCCACAAGTGCTGCGCTATGACCCTCCCTTGCCTCCGGTCCCTCCCCTCTTATACTTGGTGATATCCACGTATGGGACGCTACAAAACAGGTTTGCGAATTACATTAAAAAGAACCCAACTTCGCTAATGTAAGTATAGTGGAAACATACATATATTATTAGGCGACAAGACTGTAAGATTGCAGCAGGGAGAAGTTGAGACAGTAAATGTAACTTACAAGTGTCTAGTATATGCAAATCCCTGAGAGGGTTCATGCCATCCGTCCCACCGAACACAAACAAATTGTCACCAACATTAGTACAGCTATGGCTATCCCTTGGAGCAGGTGGCGTGCCTTTTATTGTGGGTTGGCTCCATGTTTGCTTCACTAAGAGTCAGATAAAACTAATTATCAATCGAAAAAGAAAATGACAACTTACAAAGACAAGCAAGAGCAGATTCACATCTCTCTCCCTCTCTCTTTCTCCCCAGGTCATTAATTAAGACTATGGCAAAAGAGATCGCCTCCCATAGTTCAACAACTTTCACATGCCAAAATAGCTAAGCTCCAATGGAACACCAGATCATGACTCAAAAACTAGAAGGCAACAGAAGTTGGAAGTACACCAACAGCAATCCCTCACCAAATTCCAGCAGTAAATATAAACATCAGCAAAATGCAAATAGGGATGAAGTCAAAACAGCCCCAGTAATTGTTCACGATGAAAAGAGTACAGACAAAAAGTGAGTCATAGCAGTGCTATATATGACAATCACTGGACACAGAACATCATGAAAAATTCCCTTCCATCTTTAACCCATAAAATGCATAAAGCTGGCCAGAAATCGCCGATACGAGAGCCAAGCCATCGATTAAAAGAAAAACCAACAACAACCAAAAGGCTCTAGCGAGTTATAACAAAATAAAAGAGAAAAACTAACAAACAGAGTTTTCACCAAAAAACTCCAGAAGCTCCAAATCAGACACAGAGAAAAGAACAAATAAAAAGGAAAAGAACCAATCTTTCTCTCAGCACCAAGTAAAGCATAGCAATCTAAATCGAAGACATTTCCAGGGAAAAAAAATGCAAACTTTGACGGGAAACACGAATCTCCAGAAGATAAACTCGAAGACCCACCAGTGTCAAAGACGTGAACTTGGTTGGTCTGGCAGTTGTCTCTGCCATAGCCACCGAACACGTAGAGAAACCTCCCCCTTTGATGGCGTTGCAAGTGTGGCCCCACCTCTTTCCGGGGCCACCCGCCTCCTCTCTGCCTTGCTCTGGCTGCTGGGCTTGTGGCAACGGGACTCTCTCCCACCTCATTTTCCCTTTCCAGGAAAAAAAAAATCAATCGGACAACAGAAGGCGCCTAGAAAGCGCGAGAAGGCGGAAGCCCTTGAAGGAAAAGAGTAGGATTTCGAAGTTGGAGAAGAAGGCTCGGGCTTGAAGGATTGGAGAAGGGGTTTCTCTTTGGTGTCATGCAGAGGCAGAGAGCCCAAGACCTGAACCAAGGTCGACGAAGCAGCAAAAGCTGTGTGTCCTTTGAGAGAAAGCCGAGGTGAACGATGGATTTTGCGAGCGAATGCAAAAGAGTTTTTTTTTTTTTTTTCTCAGCCATGAAGTTGTTTAGTGCTAAGATAAATGGGGAAAAGTGTTGAAAAAGTCATAAATCTATTGTATTAGTAAATTCAGTCATAAACTTTTTTTTTATGTCAATTTAGTCATAAATTTTTTGCATTAGTGCCAATTAAGTCCTAAACCTTTTATTAGTGTCAATTTAATCCCAAATATTTTACATTTATGCAAATTGAGTCAATTTAGTTAATTTTGATCGAAAATCACTTAGCGTGGACGTTAATTGTTACATGTGGCGCGGTTGGCGCTAATTTGGATATTTTTTTAAATATTTTTTGATAATTTATATAATTTTTAAAATTATTTTTAAAAAAACCAAAAAATGCTTAAAAAATTATTTAAAATATTAGAATAATAATAATAAAAAGTCAAGTTAGTGTTAGCGCTTTCATGGTGAGGACAATCGACGTCCACGTCGGCGATTTTAGCCCAAAAATTAATCCTTTTAACTCAATTGGCATAAATATAAAAAATTTAAGATTGAATTGATACAAATACAAAAGTTTAGGGATCGAATTAGCACCAATAAAGGTTTAGGACTTAATTGGCACCAAAATAAGGTTTAGGACTGAATTGTCACTAATGCAATAGATTTAGGACTTTTTGGACACTTTGCCCCCAAGATAAATGTGATTTTTAATTTGGGTTCTTTGTAATGAAAAATCTCGAACCATTATATCTACGATAAATTTATCCTCCGTTAATATTCGTTAAACTAAATTAATATCACGACAAATTTAAATAGAAACACATATGATAAATAAAGGGTAAAAACATAAATCGACACATTCGTCAATCGCCACGTAACATCTAATTTAGTAATTTGATAATAAAATTTAACGAAAATTAATAGAGGATAAATATTTTTATAAATATATCGGTTTGAGATTTTGATGGTCAAAAAATAATTTTAAAATAATTTATGATAAATATATGAAGATTGAAATTTTCCATAATATTAACTATTTCAATTTTTATCGGACCCTCTTCTTTAACATAAAGAACAAGAAGGATCATATGAGGGAAAACTGCCCCACATATAAGAGCACTCATGTTTGAAGCTTGAAGATTTGAACGGATTTTCCGAGTAATTAACTGTTATTTTAATTTTCATGGAGCCTTGATTCATGCCTAACAACGGTGGAAGAGCGGCAAGCACAATGAGAAATTTGAGATTGAAACTCAGAAAAAATCCGAGCAAAGATTGAGGGAGGGGCTTACCAAAGACAAAGAGCGTTACCATTTTCCTGGATTACCTCTTGATTTCCCGTGCCTAGAGAGCATCACGGTATAAAACGCAACTTGATACTGCTAGGTGTCACCGTGCTTAGTAGTTACATCTAAAATTCCATGTACATGCACATCTTTACTAGCGGTCATAAGGATTGGCCAATGCGGTATGAATATCCACCGAAGGGTTTCGATCTTCATGTGTCGCAGGAGGTTGGATTGAGTTAAGCAAACGGTAAAATGAAGTTTCGAGCTCATATTTTATTGGTAATTTGAGCTTATTTCTTTCGTTTGTAGTTAAGTGATCCGACGGAGATGTGCGGGGTACTAATTGTAGTGGAATTCTCTATTGGATGTAGCTATAGTTTAGGGATGAATCGAAATAAAAATTATGTATTGATTTCTCTTTCTCGCTTTTACAGTTTATTTCGTTGAGGTCGTGCGTAGGATCCTCATGTTCAGCAGGTGTTCCGACCGTAAGCCTCCCTACCAATCTAAGGGGAACAGAAAAAGCACATGGTTAACTTGGAGGACAAATATAGAAGATGGCATCAGTTCATCAACCCCGCACATCAAGCCACGCCAGTATGCGTATTTCGTGCACTGCACACCGATGCACAAGATCACGAGGAAGTTGCAGAGCATTCGGCCGTAGGGGATACTACCGGACATAGAAGTCATCAGCGCGTGCAGCACCAGCTCCTAATGTTGTCCAATGCTATCTGCTCCAAAGAATCAGCAAATTCCATTTGATTGAGGTAAGGTCGCTGCTGGATTGAATGATGGAAAAAGCCGAGCTATCTGAATCATCGCACTCGGGTGTGGTCCGATACACCTTCACCTTCTGCTTGGCCTCAGGACATTGATAAGCTGGAACTGATGGCCCCCCGCTAGCAACATAGGTTTCCAGGAAATCTTACATTGAAGTTGTTAAAACATAAGACTGCGATCAGCGAACTGCCGCGGCGCATAAAGATTGCGAAACTCATAATGATGAGGTCCATAACCAGGTTTTCAAGATGTAGCCTTCTGAACTATGGTTTCCTACAAGTAGGAAGATGATTAGAACTGCCCTTCAAAAAGGAGTGCCTCAGTCAAATGAGGTCACACTTCACTGTGGCAGAAATACATGGATACTCCAAAATATCCTTCAACTAGCCGATCGGGTCGAGCCAGGCCTTCATGGAGCGGCACTTGCCCAAGCGGACCCTTTAGGTATTTTCCAGGGTTAAAGGAATTCTTACTTCGTTTTCTTACGGATACAGTATCTTTTTCAATTTTTTTTGCTGAGAGGAGGAACCTCTAACCATCAATGGGAAAAACGAGGATGAAGTGCGAAAGAAGCTGAGGGCAAAACATATGTGGCACACAAGTACATTAAAAGTCAATTGTCACATTTTTCGGGCATTCCACCCGTAGTTGCTTCATCGACAGCGGACAGGAATGTTAAAAAGAACAGATCAAAACAGATTTGGGATAAAAAGTCCAAGATAAGATTGGAATTGCAAGGTTGGCTGACGACGTCCAGGTCAGAGCCATCAGGAGGTTGTGTTGCATTCGAAGCAGGAACCGGACCAGCAGGTTCTGCATAGTGCTCCGGCGAAGAGGCTTCTTTTCCGTGCACATCATCAGCTTCCCTATCATCAACAGAGTCCGCCTGCATAGTTCTACGAGCCTTTGACTCACTATTATAGTCACCGTTCGGCATACCAGGACTTGAACCCCGGTAAGTTCTTTCCCTGCTACAAGAATAGACATGCAGAACTGAACCAACGTTTGTCAAGCAAAATTGACCGGCTAAATGGGAAGAATAAGAGACTCACCTCCTAGAGCTCGAAAAAGGTATAGGGAGTGCTAGGACAGTGTCCATGGTGTATCGATCACCAAAATTCTTCGTCACACTCGCCTGAAAATGTTGATTTGCCTCGGATGACTATGAGAACCTGCATGACAGTCTGTAGCCCCTCATGATCTGGCACATACAGGCAATTCATTGAAACAGTACCAGGACCCGTATTCTATGATTCTGAAGAAGTCGTTGGGGGCAAATTAACAGTCTGTGGACTCCAATGCAGGTGCTCATGCTTATCAATTCACACAATCAGAAGCTCTCCAAGAGAGAAAGATCTTTCAAGCGAGAGTGACGGAGAATTTTTGGCGATCATACAAGGTATTGAAAATAACATTATCATGACCATAACCCCACGATTCCTAGATAAGCGACAAGTCCAGAGGGAGATCTATGGCTATATATAATAGCAAGGCTTCTGCTTCATGGAATTTTAATTACTTGACAAATTCTACTGCTGCACGGAAATGTCTCTAGACAATTTTGAAGAAAATTTCCTGATTTTGTATTGAATAAGGTGATTCGGTATTGAGTATGTTGATTTTGTCGGTTTATGAAATAAAGATTTACATGGAAAGAAACCTGCAACAAGATCGAATCCATTTACTTAGAGTAAACACATAAATTTGACCAAAAAAGTAAGTATGTAGCGTAGTGAATACGCAGATGTCACCTAGATCGGGGAACCCTAAGGGCGAGCCTTAATGCAGCGGTAAAAGCTTACTCCATTGTGACCGAAGGTCACTGGTTCGACTCTCCAAAATAGCCTCTCTAGCTAGGGGTATGGATGCACGCACGAACCCCTTCCTAGACCCACACAGTGCTGGGGAGTCTTGTGAACTGGGAAGCCGATTTGTGATGTAAAGTCTGAGCTTTCACTTCAAGAAAACGTTATTTCTCAATGAAAACAAGACAAGATAAATTTTTCGTACTATAACAAGAGTAGAGTCCTTGTTTTAGAAGATTTTTTGGTAAAAAACTGGAACAACAAATAAGTTCATGGTTCAAACTGTTAACCGGATGGCCATGACCTTCCCAACTGCGATATTGGTATGATCATTCTAATTTGGGTCCTCGTACGATCCAGATCACAAGGATTGGCGATCCAATCAACCCCACCTCATACTCATTCGATTAAGAGATGTTACGTGGACACGGTATCGTATAGTCTTGGAGTTAATATAGGCTTTTAGGATCACAGAGACTAGTAGGACCAGTAGTGGTATACTTGATTTCATCAGGTATAGAACAATGTTGCACCTGATAGATATAAAGCAAATGTAAATGTAACTACATGAGACTGTTACCTTCACCCAGCTATTTCTTACTACAACCCAAATTGCAGATCAACTAACCCATTGCTTCTAATCAGCTGCTTAAGAAAACGAGACATATTCATGATTATATCACAGAGGCGCATCCAACTCTTCAAGTGTAAGAGAGTCGTTGGGATTATATCCATTTCCCTCATGATCGGAGTGTGTGGACTCCTCTTCTGAACTTCCACCGCCGGTGGCCGAGTACTCTGGTGAAGTCAAGAAACCGTCACGGTCACCGTTGTTGACGCAGTCCGCGAAGAGACTAAGAAATTCGCGAGGAATTTATCCACATCCCTCAAGATCGGAGCACTTGGGTGGACTGGAGTCCACAAACTTCCACCACCGGTGGCTGACTTTGAAGTCAAGAAACCATCCTGATCAGTGTCTCGGATGGAATCCTCAAAGAGAGCCAAACGTGCAGGGCAACAAGCTTCGAAACTCGGACATTTGTCACTCAGAACTTCAGAATCACAACCCAGAACCTCAACCAGCACCGACCTTAATTGATGCATTGTTCTCCAAATCCTCCAATTTCTTGTGCACTCAATCACGAATAGCCTCACATTTCAATTGTGGAAATGCCTTGACTAGAGGGTGATTGCTTGCATCCGAAGTGGCGGGGCCACTCAACGGCCTAAATTGAATCGTCTTACGATAGCAATCCATTGTGGCCCTTTGCCCGTTAACCAATCCATACCCACGATCGATCAAAATCGTACATCTCAACAATAAGATCCATCTCACTTTCATACCAGCTACAACTAGCTACGACCAAGACATCAACGACCACACTATCCTTTAAAGGTGTAGACACGTTGAAAACAACATCTAATGGTACCACATTCAAATAAGCCGATTTAACAAATCTATCGCCACAAAGGAATCGTAGCACCCGGATCAAATAAAGCATAGGCGACTTGATTATGCAAGAGGACCGTACAGTAACGGCAACCTTCGCCTCTTCACGGTGACGCAAACACCCTTCCTTGAGCCGTGGGCATTCGGGAAGTTTTGTGGCGCGGCTCCCCTTAGTGGTCCTCTCGGTTGTAGCGCTGCCTTCCTTGCTTGCCTCTGCGGGCGCCTCACCGATGGCCCATGCCACATCCAAAGCTCCTATATGGGCACACCGTCCATGTCTCCGTGACACAGATGCACACCTCACTCGCAAAAACAGGTTTATTGATCGCTCCTCGCGATGGGTGGGATGGATGTCCGCCTCCATACATAGGCCTCTTCCCTTGCCTCTTCTCAAATCTATTTGAGGACGTAAACCACGGCGGCCTCTCACTAAGTCTTGCTCCACTATCGCCCCTCATAAAGATCATCATAGTCCCGAAGGTTGAACGGCGCTAGTATACTCTTAATCTCGGGTTCAGCCCGTCCCTAAACCTTCTAGCCCTATCCTCGGGGTCTTCAATCAATCTCGAAGCATACTTAGACAATTCGAGAACTTGGCTTCATATTGATCGACAATCCGATTACGCGGAGACAACGAACTTCATCTTACGCTCTCTAGCGCCTCGAAAATACTTGTTATTAAAAGCCTCCACAAAGGCATCCCACACCCGTACCTTCGGAAAATTCTATCCTGACGGCTCCCCACCGATACCGGCGTTACCCTCCGGTTGATAGACGGCCGGACCACCCTTATCCTCATTCGAGCATCTAAGTAAGTTAAACACTTTCTCCAATCCTTGAATCCATCGGGTGGCGGCCTCGGGTCTCCGCTCCAGTGAACTGGCGCTCAACTTGAGAAACCGTTCCACTAGCTTTGAGCTCTACGATCCTCAATACCGCCACAGGTGGCACATCCACGGCGGAATTACGGGGTGGACTACATGCCAAACGTTTGATTTCTTATTTGCCGTTCTATCCTCTCTCCCATAGCTCCTAAAGCTTGCATAACTTCTACCATAGTCGGCTCTTGTTGAGACCCTACGGGAGGTGCAACGGAGGTGCCGCTCCAACATCGGCTATCTCATCTACCACCTCGAGGCCTCTTTCGGGTGCTCGAGGTGCTCTTCTACCGTGCCCGCCATTATACGAAATGATGCGAGTCCCGCTACCCCAAAGCAAAGCGCGTCGAAGGCTACCCCAAAAACTTAACACACAATTAACAATCACATGCATATCAATATAAATCTTACTAACTATCCCATATCCCATCGCTCCTTATTACTCCAGGCCAATGACTAGATGGATCAGCCGACCTTGCTCGATACCACCTTGGGCGGGATGTCACGCCCGACTCTCGAGCCCGCGACATCCCTACCAAATCGCCACGAGGTCACGAAGGATAACGTCCCGCGCGTTATCGACCTTTCAATTATATACGCATGCGGAAACGGTTTACTCCCCGACAACATATAAACAAATAGGGATAGCATAGTAGGAAATACATACCAAGGAAAATAGTCAAAAGTAACATCCATTTCTGAGACGGTAGATGAGTCTTAACCCTCTTGGGCTACGTAAATACATACAACCCCACACTTCGGGCTCACTAAGACCTCGGAAGGTTACTAGTTCGAGATAAGATTTACTTCTCATCTATCTCCAAAAGACTACCCTCATAACCTGGCCTTGGTATCCATAAAGCTCCATCACTTGGGACCTGAAAACATAACGGGTGAGATATAAATCTCAGATGAATCAAGCCTAAGCTCGGTTAGGATCTTGATTCGCCCAAAACATCCTAACCACGAGCATTATAAAAATCACGATATAACCATATATCCAACAATCATATCACATGGCAATAATCACCCACACGCATACTTACGGCGGCACACATAATGTAATGCTTGACTCCACTCACACCAACACGTGACAACCAACCGCAACACGCATCACACTCACAAGCATGCACCTTTGGACACCATACAAGTCCATTTATTAACGATGATCGCGCTCTCGGCGCCACGGTGATGAGGATCCACGCTACCGGCGTGATCGACTCTCACAATTAATGCGATCCCGCATTCTTCCCGGGGACCGGGCTACGTTCCTTTTCCCTCTCGGCAACGGCTACTACAAGCGGTGTATCCAGGTGCAACTTCGCACACGGCAAGTAGGCATCCCTATACGGGCGTCGGTCCATCACAAGCTGCGACCGGCATCCGATAATCCCTTAAAACCGTACGTACCATACGGGCATGAATTATCATGCTTACGGCAAGTCGTGTGGTCCCATAAAAATGGTACAGTGTGTACTCCGTGTGTGACAGCACGAACTTGCCAGGAAAATCCATCATCGTTCCTTCATATGACCATGCAAGACACCCGACACATCAATCAATTTATTCTCTTTGATTTAGGTCGGATGCTCACACAACGTGCTCAACGACTCGGCCCAAGGCTATTTTAATGCCAAATTATATCTTTGATGCTGCACACGGTCATATGAATGCAAACTACCAAATAGATATTACAAGATCACACGGGACAATTAATCCCCAAACAACACCAATCCACTCAACGAGCATTTCAACGAGGTGAACCGCCCCAAAACACAATCATCAATTCCACACGAATGAGCCATTTCGATTAGGCCACATAAAAGCTCAATTTCGTGCCAAATTCATTAATTAGCCAATTCGATTTATAATCGCCAATCGATCGCTCGTCTTTAACCTATCGCTCGTTCGCGATCAAATTACCACATACGATCAAATTCGCTTAACAACAATTAGCCACAAACAATTCTAACTTAATCGATTATGGTCATTTAGCCTAAACCCGGTTTCTAACTAATCCGACCATAATCAAACCTACCTCAATACCCTACCGACTAACTAACTAATTCTAGGCGCAATTAGCGCCCTAACCAAGGATTATGGTCAACTCACAAATTCAATAGCTCGGGCGGTCTCAACTCGAGCGACGGCGATACTGAACTCGGCTTGGCGCAACGACGATCGGAGAATCTTGAAAAATTCTTCGGCACGAACTTTGAGACCGGTGTCGAAAAATAATGTTCACCGCCGGAGTTACTGTTCATGGCCGGGAAACACTGTTCACAACCGGCGAGGCACTGTTCACCCGAACACTGTTCACCGAACGGAAATTTCGACCGTGCGCTCGCGGGGCGACGATGGGGCTGCGATTTCGGCGGCGACGACGAAGGATGGCTCGGATCAACGGTCTCGGCTCTCCGGGCTCGCGGATCTAGGGTCACGGCCGAGATGGAAGGGGCTCGGGTTGGGGTCGTGGGTCGCGGGGCTGGCCTCGAGCACGGCGGCTCACGGCGGCGGGCCGGAGGATGTCCTCACGGTGAGGGGTCGCGGGGCCGGATCCGGTGGCCGGGACGTCGGGTGAGGGGAAACCGAGGGGCGAGGTTTCGGGTCCACGAGATCTAGAGGTCGCGGGGTCTCGCGACCGAGCCGGGCTGGGACGACGACGGGTTGAGGAGTTGGGCGATGGCAGAGGCTCGCGGGTCGGTGGTGGCCGGGATGAGGTGGAGCTGCGGTGGGGGCTGGTGCGGCGATCGGTGCAGCGACGGGTGAGCTGTGGTGGCTGGTCGACGATGCAGCGACTTCGGTTATGGGGCTAAGCGGCAACAAAGCAGGCGTCGGGGGAGGAATTTGGGGCTCGCGCACAACAGAAGACCAGAAGGAAGAAGAAGAAGAAGAAGAAGAAGAAGAAGAAAAAGAAGAGAGGAAGAAGGAGAGGGAGAGAGAGCACGTGGGGGAGGGGCTGGTGGCAGACAAAAGGAGAAAGGGGGGGGGGAAGAGATAGTGAGTGGAAAAATTCACGTGGAGGGGGAGGAAAGGAGGAGAGAGAGTGGGTGGGTGGGGTGGGTGTCACATATCTTGTCTACTTGGCTGTCCTAATTGTTTTCTGTGATGTTAGCCAGGTTTGTTGTGGTGCTGTGCCCTTATCAGTGCTAATGGCGGCGAAAGCTATCTTTGCCCTTGTGGCTTCTGCTGTTCTATCAGTGCAATGTTTACAAACTTTTTGAAGCTTCTAAATCGTTATTCCAGTTTCTTTACTTGTATGAGACTGCCGAAACAAGAAAACTTTCTTGTACTGGACCGGCCTTCAACAAAGGGCCACAGCTATCCGTTTCAAAGTGGTGGCAATGGCAACATGCTGCAGATCCCGAAAGATTTACCAATTACTTAGCAGGAGTTTCTCTTGAAGTTGGATGCACCAAATCGAACAATGAGAAGGTATTTTGTGTGTTAGATGCACCACGTGGCAGTGACGTGTGGTGTAGCAAGTCAATCAAAAGTGAGCAAATCACATATGGTGTCAAGTAATACGAGTTTAATAGCACGCGAGCAATGGTTATTGGTCAGTTACATGTACAATACTTACAGATAAACAAGGAACATTTTGATGTCTCATCTCATGACAGAATAATAAGGATTGTACATGTCGAAGTCAAAAAGTTGCTACAAAACGAGATTCACAATAAACCAGACTTACGAATAGCACATCATACTTCAATTACTAATTGAGTGAAGATCAGGAGGCAGATCAGATCTCTACAGTTAGTTTGAAGACTCTGTCAGGCATCAAATGCATATCGAACAACTTGATGAATGGACGGTCGAAATTGGCTTGCGCATATAATATGTCAAGAGGTTCAACCAATCAAAAGTAACTGTGCAAGAACCTCTTTCAAACTGATGTTGCCAAATCACCTGTTTCATCTTCCTGATGTCCTCTCATCTGCCATCAGAAATGTAACAACTAGCTTGTAAGCAGCATATGTTAGATCACATACAGATGCCCAAATCGAAGAAATCCACCTAAAGATGGAGCTCCATTCCGAAACAAGATCACTGTTTCATTGACGGCTCCTTTCTTTTCTTAGCATCAGGACTCCCATTTAATCTTAACAACAGTCAAAACTGTTTGCATGTGCAACGCTTAGGCATTTACAAAAAGTACATCAATGAACATGCTACTCATGGGTATAACAATGCATGATTTTGGTCCCCGACTCCATGATACGAAAAAGATAGATGAAGCCATGTGACAAAGGATATTAAGAAACTGAAACAGACTGCTGCTGTTATCTGGATGGCAAGGAGGTACTTCATATTTCATATCCCAAAGTTTTCACAAACTTCAAAGATAAGCCAAAAACAAGAGGAACTCCTCGCCACGAGATCATGACAAACGGACAAGTCATTTTAACAAGCGTAGCGTAATCAAGAATGAATGCGTGAGGGCCAGAATGATTCGTTTAAATTATGTAGACGATGCAATATATATAAGATATGTAATACACAATGTCACGGCCATCGTTCAGATATTATGTATACACCTGTACATAGAGGTTTGTGCTGAAAAAAATTTCTCTGACCTGTGAGTAATTCGTTGCTACAAACTATTATTTCACAAGCACAGGTTTGAGATGAAATTTGATCGGCTATAGTAACTTGAGGCTGGATAAGGCAACATGTCATAATCAGCAACACATATGATTCTTGTTTTGTGAGTTCACGTCAGTACTTGGTTGATGGAGATACTCTCTCTGTCGCAACTTCCCCGTTCAGATTTGGAGCTTCGTCCATCTGATCATCTTTGGTATTCATAGAAGCCTGCAGTGATGATTCTTGGTTTGCAGGCTCCTGAGGAGGAAGACAAACATCAAAATATGCAGGCAGATAATCCCATAATGCAAATTATATCACAGAAGATAACCACATGATCAATGGCACGTTACAATGACCATGAACACCCAAAAAGAGCTCAAAAACACATGTACTTTCTGCATAAAATAGCCAAATCCCGTTTGGTAGACCAATTTTTTGTTCTGTTGCTTTTCTTTCATCTCTTTCAGCAACAATATCACATCCAGGAGGTCTAATTATTTCAATTGGGGGTCAACCCCCCGCTACTGCATCTGAATTTTGGTCCAACTTGCTAGTGGCATCAAAATCTACTCAATAATCACCCTTTAAGTAGAGAAAACTAGGGAATGCGTCTTCGCTTGTACTTTTCGGTAAGAATACGAACATTATCCTTCAAACGGGAGATTGTAACATACTTTCACATGTTCCTTTTCTTTGAAGTTAAAATTTCCAATAGTAAATTCAATATATGTAAATTAGCTGCCGCCAAAACTCAAAACCCAAAATTAAAGTCAAAACACCGCGGCAAGATACCGATGCTTCTCCAGCTAGGAAAGTTGGGTCCATCAGATGATGATCAAAAATAATTTCAAGAAAATGACTCCAATCATGTCATCCTCTGCATGGATATATGACGCGTAAACATCATACAAGCATTCATTACATGGCGACGATGATATAGAATGATTCTACATCTGAAATTTTTCTTTCTATTGAACATGGGGTTCTCTTTCCCCTTCTTTTTTTTTCCCCTCAAAAGTAATAAAGAGAACTCTTACTTAACTGGTCAAGTACATCAGGATTGTAAACAGAACAGATCAAAACTAAAAAAGGAACAGTAGGAACTCCTCAAAAACTAAGAAAGATCAGGAATCATTGCCTAAAAGTTTAAAACCTCCTAAAACAAACAGAGTAAGAAGCCTCGGATTCTTGCGCGAATTTCCAGGCTTTTAAAAGCTATATTTGTGATAAAAGTTCAAGAGAACGTTGGAACTGCGAGGTTAACTGACCTTGTCCAGGTCAGAGCCATGAAGAGGTTGTAATACATCTGAAACAGGAACTGGACCAGCAGGTTCTCCATGGGGCTCCTGGGGTGAGGCTTCTTCTCCGTGCATAGCGTCAGCTTGCCGATCAGCAACTGAGTCTGGCTGGATACTTCTAGAAGCCCGTGACACACAGATATAATCGCCGTTTGGCATACCATTACTCGAATCTCATAAGTTCTTGTCCTGCTACAAGAATAGAGAATCAGAACAAAACCAACATTTTAAAGTAAAATCGATCAGCTAAATGGGAAAAACAAAAGTCTCACCTGCTGGAACTTGAAAAAGGTATAGGAAGAGTGCTAGGCTTCCTAGAAAATAAAATCCCAGAGAGAGGTTCTCTGTCAATGACATTATCAATGGCGTATTGATTTCCAAACTTCTCCGTCACCCTCGCCTGAAATACTGATTTGCCTAGGATGGCTTCTGATGCTGTGAATTGATGGCTATGAGAAACTGCAATAGAGTCCATAGCTACTTATGATTTTGGCACATACAAGCAATTCATAAAAACAGTATCAGGACCATAATCCCACGATTTCTGGATAAGTGAAAAGTCCAGTGGGAGATCTATAGCTATATATAATAGCAAGGGAGGACATGTAAAACAGGCACTTGGCTTCTGCTTCACGGACTTTCAACGACTTGACAAAATCTACGGACGCACGGAAATCTGTTGACAACTTTGTAGGAAATTTCCTGATTTTGTATTGAATATGGTGATTTTGTCGGTTTATGAAATGAAGATATACATGGAAAGAAACCTACAATGAGAACAAATCCATTTGCTTAAAGTAAATACATAGATTTGACAAAGAAAGTAAATACGTAGGAAATATGTAGACGTCACCTAGATCATGGTAACCTAAAGGTGAGCCTTACTGCAGCGGTAAAAGGTTACTCCATTGTGACCTTTGATCACGCGTTCGAGTCACGAAAACAGCCTCTCTACAAACTAGGGGTATGGCAGCATACATGAACCGTGATATTGGTATGATCTTTCTAATTTAGGTATTCTTACGGTCTAGGTCGCCAGAATTGGGAATCCTTTTGTTCCTCATGAGCAAAGCCATCTTGTAATTTGCTCTCCATAAGTAAAATTACCTATAATCAAAAGTGCCGAGCTAATTTTTTCTCATCTCATCTTGAGCTTTATCTCAGGGAGACGATTGGCACTTGAGTTTCAAGACTTTATCTCAAGGAGACGATTGGCAGTGCTAGAGAGAGTGGAGGACTATTTCTTTGAAGATGGAACAAGCTCAAGTGGACAAGTTCAGGGTAGTTGTTATCGTTTCAGGGTAGTTGTTATCGTTTGTAAGGATGATGATATTCCTTTATGGCATTAAAGGCTAGGTCGTCCGAACTTTCAATATTTAAAGATCTTGATCTCATAGTTGTTTTTGAATAAAAGTCTATCTTCATTTTAGTGTGAATTCATTGAATTAGCCAAACATCATTGAACAAATTTTCCCTCACAAACCTACAAGCTGTCGAAACCATTCTCATTAATTCATAGTGATGTTTGGGGCCCATACTATGCCCTAGGAAAGAAATGGTTTGTTACATTTATTGATGATCATACAAGGGTGAGTTGGGTGTACTTGTTAAAAAAAAATCTAAGGTAAAGACTATTTTAAAAAAAAACTACACCATGAGAAAGGTGTTCGTTTGTCTTATCCTATGATAAGAACATTCAAACCATATCGTAGCATGCGTATGGAATAAAGGGCTTCTCAATAGGAATTCTTGGCCCCAACCCATTTACCACCTCTCATCCGAAAGAAATCCATGATTGAATTTTCGGAGCACATGTAAGTGGGAAAATGATGGCCAAAAAACAAGTACAATGCCAAGTGCAAATTCAGTTTTTTAGGAGTGACAAGAAAGAATATTTCAATAAAAATTCGGGCCAGTTTTTCTTGAAAAAGGAATTGTGCATCAAAGTTCTTGCCATGACACCCCTCAACAAAATGGGTTGGCAAAGAGGAAAAATAAGCACCTTTTAGAAGTAATCATTGCTCTACTCTTCACAACTAAAGTTCTTACATACCTCTGGGGTGAAGCTCTTTTTACATCCACATATCTTAACAATAGGATTCCATCTAGAGTGTTAAGTTTCAAACACCCATGAGAGTCCTTGAGAGGACCTATCCAACATCTAAACTTGCTTCAGCCTGACCCCTAAAACGATTTGGTTGTACCTCTTTTGTCCACTTCCATGACAGAAATTGGGGAAATTTGATCTTAGAGCAAGACGATGTGTATTTGTTGGTAACGGGCCTAACAAAAAATGCTTTCACCCGATTTCTGAAAAAATATTGGTCTCCATGGATATCACCTTTTTGAATTAATGCCTTTCTTAGCTCATCTCGGGGGGTGGGGGGAAGAAAGTGCAGATTCGCACAACACCATCATAGAGGTGCGGAATTTATACCAAGAATACTGAGCTCCCATCCTATTCTCTAGTCCACATGAGAAGAAACAAAACTCAAAGAAATGATTCTCTTGCTCCCTTAAGGTGCCATGAGTGCGAGCTAGGCATGACTAGAACTCCATACAATAATCATGTAATGTTTCAACTCAATCTCTCAAACTTGTTCTTAGGAAAAAAATGAGCTTACTAATGAACTTGACATACCTATTGCTATTCGAAAACGAGTTAGGTCTTATACCAAACATCCTATGTCTCATTATGTGCCCTATGAAAGCCTCTCACCCAATTTTTGTGACTTTATCGCAACTTTGTCTTGTTAGGAGATTCCAAAAACTGTGCGGGATGCTTTATAGGTTCTTGAGTAGAAGGAAGCAATTCTCGAGGAGAAGAAAGCTTTGGAAAAAAGTGGAACGTGGGATATGATGGATTTATCCAAGGGAAAGGCTACGAGTTGGATCCAAGTGAATATTCAAAACCAGGCATAGATCTAATGGATTCCTTGAAAGGTATAAAGCTCGATTGGTTGCCAAAGAATTCACCTAAACCTATGGGATTGATTACTTGAAGCTATCTTGTGATAACAAGGCTGTCATAAACATTGCACATAATCCATTAACACGACAGAATTAAGCATGTTGCGATCAACAAACACTTTATCAAGGAGAAAATTGATACAGGAGCTATTTGTATGCCATTTGTGTCAACAATACAACAAATAGCTGACATTCTTAAGTAGGAGCTGTTCGACCTAATTTCAAGTATCTCGTCAGCAAGTTGAGCATGATAGATATTTATGCAACCACTTGGGGGGGTCCGGAAGAATTAGAAGAAAATCTTGGGACATGATATTATTTTATTTTAGGAAGTAGGAAATCTTTTCTTTTGGTTGCTTTTATTTTCTTTATATTGTATAGCTATCCTTAAGTCTATTTATATATTATGTTTGCTGTAAGAATGATAAGTAATAAGAAATAGAAGAAACTACTTTTCTTCTTTGAAATCCGCAATGACAACTAGCTTGTAAGTGTATATTAGTTCATACACAGATGCCCATATCGAACAAATCTACCAAAATATGGAGCTCCGTTCAGAAACAAGATCACTATTCATTGCAGGCTCAGGATTGCCAGTCAATCTTGATCACAGTAAAAGTGTTTACATATGCATCTTTCAAGGATGGAATTTGGTACTTATGGGTATACACGTGCACAATTTTGGTCCTCCGACTCCATGATACATGGAAAAGACAGATGAAGCCATGCAAGAACGACAAGATATTAAGAAACTAAAACAAATTGCGACTGTCTATCTGGTTGACGATGAGGTACTTCGTAGTTTGTATCCCAAAGTTTTCCAAAGTTTCAAAGATTAGCCAAAAACAATCCGATGATCACTACAACATTTTGATGACTATGAGCACCCAAATAGAGCTATAAAACACAGAAATACATTCCGCATTAAAAAGCAAAATCAGGTTTGGTTGCTTTTCTTTCATCTCTTCCAGCAACAGAATCACATAAAAGGCATTGTAAGTTATTAACATGCCAACTTGATTGTCTCATTAAGGAGGTCTACAATATTTCAATTTGGACTCAGCCCCCTGCTGCTGCATCTGAACTTTGGTCCAACTTGCTTTTGGCATCAAAATCTATGCAATACCCAACCTTAAAGTAGAGAAGAATAGGGAAAAAAAGGAGCTGCTTCTCCAAGCTTCTTCACCTGTCCTCCTCAGTAAGAAATTCAACATTACCCTTTGAATATGAGATTGTTGTGAAAACCACAGAACAATCTCCAAAGTTAAAACTTACAATACTTAACGTAATAAATGTCAACTAGCTACAGCCAAGACTCGAAACCCAAAATTAAAGTCAAAACCCCACAGCAAGATACCTATCCTTCTCCAGCTAAGGCAAGTTTGGGTCCATATGATGAATAATCTAGATAACAAAACTCCAATCATGTCAACCTCCCTGTGGATATGTCACACGTAAGCATGTCAACCTCCGTTTGGAGTACCACTACTCAAATCTCCACAAGTTCTTGTCCTGCTACAATAAAAGAGAATCAGAACGAAACCCACGTTTGTTAAGTAAAATCGAGCGGCTAAATGAGAAAAACAAAAGACTCACCTGCTGGAGATTGAAAAAGGTGTAGGAAGAGTGCTGGGCTTACTAGAAAATAAAATCCCACGGAGCGGTTCTCCATCTATGATTGTCTCAATGGTGTATCGATCACCAGAATTTTCAATCAGTCTTGCTTCAAACATCGGTTTACCTTGGAAAGGTACTGATTGCTTATATGGATAACTTTCAGAACCTGCATCAAAGGTCCATAGCTACTTATTGTTAGGCACATACAAGCAATTCAAAAAAACAGTATCACAGTCAAAATCCTATAATTTTCCGATAACAGGAAATTCCAGTGAGAGATCTATATCTATATGGAATAATAATATCAAGAGAAAACATGTAAAACAGGCACTCGGCTTCTAATCCATGTACATTTGAATCATTTGACAAAATACTCGGACAACGGTATTTTGTTGTCTGTGGATACTGACGGATCGGCTCGTGGTACGTTTTGAAGAAGTTGTTGGGGGAAATTAGTGGTCTGTGGATACCAACGCAGGTGCTCACAGTTATTCAACCAAGCAACAAGAACTCTCCAAGGTAAACCAATATTTGAACTAAGAGTGACAATCGAGTTTAGGTGATTGTACACCATTTGCAGATAACTATATCAAGGCCATAATCCCACAATCTCTAGATAAGTGAAAGCTCCAATGAGAGATCTATATCTATATATAATAGCAATGGAAAAATGTAAAACAGGCACTTGGCTTCTGCTTCATGGACATTTTAATTACTTGACACATTCTATGGCCGCACGGAAATCTCTCTAGACAATTTGATGAAAATTTCCTGATTCTGTATTGAATACGGTGATTTGGTATTGAGTATGGTGATTTTTTTCAGTTTATGAAATGAAGATTTACGTGGAAGGAAACCTACAATGAGATCAAACCCATTTACTTATAGTAAATACATAGATTTGACCAAAAAAGTAAATATGTAGAAAACACGTAGACGTTACCTAGATTTTGGTACCCTAAGGGCGAGCCTTAGTGCAACGGCAAAGGTTACTCCATTATGACCTATGGCCACGGGTTTGAGTCAGGAAAATAGCCTCTCTAGAAACTAGGGGTATGGAAGCATACATGAACGCGATATCGGTATGATCTTTCTAATTTAGGTACTCTTACAATCTAGGTCGCCAGAATTGGGAATCGAATCAACCCCACCTCATACTCATTCGATTAAAAGACACTTCGTGAACATGATATAAAGCATGTTCACGTCTGTTACCTTCCCCCGACTACTTCTTTAAAATGCACTACAATGAAAATCGCAGATCAACTAAACATAGTAGTTAAATATGGTTTTCTTGACAGTCGACGTATCTCATCCTTGTTAGCATTCCATGACTCAAAGTGAACCATGAGCTAGGTAAGATCTTCATATGCAAAGAAACCTACCCATAAAATCCGAACATATGATAGAATTATCTGCGCAACCTAGTGACTATGCTTTAAAAAGTTCTTATTCTATTTCCATATTCAAAATATCATATTTACAACCAAAATTTATGCACACACATTAGCAACATATCTTGCGCTTATAACTTGGATAGCAAACAAGTTTGAGAATGCAATGACCCGGTACTTTGGTTAAAAAAATGACCGAACATTGAGGTTCCTACAATGCAAGTTCTTATTGCATTACCTCGATGACTAATAGCACGTTTAAATACAGCTAAAAATACTAAAAATTGACAAATTCTCCTATAACGTTTCTTTCAGACAAGTAATGTGTGCAGCCTTCTCAAAATTCCACAAGAAAAGCTACTTATTGCTCACAAGAAGAGCATTTTGTCTGACCCCTCACAAACTCTCTCTCTCTCTCTCTCTCTCTCTCTCTCATATGTTGAATCAGATGTTACCAATTAATCCTTAGCAAGCGGAACATGGTCGCAAAAGTGCATGCTGTAGATTATCCTAGCAAAGCATTCATTTATATTACGAAGCAATGGCCTATTCTTATATATTTTTTTGGTCAAATATTTTCAGCAGTCTAAAACCTGATTCAACAAATGAATTTGTATCTACATGCCCATGGTATTGATATTTTGGCCCTAGATAGATGAATCATGGTCAAATTTAACTAAGACGGTGTTTATCGACATAATACTTGCCCTTGGGGTCTACATTGTGTTTGGTAGAGTTGAAACAATTAGATTGAAGTGGTGTTGATAAAGCAATGAAATTAGTTATGATTCTCCCTTTCAACATAGTTTCGGCAAAGTTGTGCCAAATATGTCCAGAAAATTCACAATATCATTATACTATGCCTTTGCACATGATAACTCTACTAGTTCTCGTTAGAAAGTCCAATCAAAAAGCTTAAACCGATAGGTGGAGGGAGATCACATGCTATAAAGAGCATATAGGATTAGGCAACGTGGAACGACAACTTCAGTACCCCTCTCACGTGCAAGCCGGATTACGAGCGGCATGTGGAATTTGACTAATGGGGGATAGATGCATATTCGCGAAAGGGATAACACCTGGCTCCGATATCATGCTAGAAAGTCCAACCCAAAAGCTTAAGTCGATAGGTGGAGGGAGACCACATGATATAAAGAGCATATAGGATTAAGCGACGTGGAACAACAACTTCAACAGTTCTAACTCTCATTTAGAAGCCAAAACTAGGGGAAAAATTCAAAGACAAATTGTTGTGGAATTCCATCGTTGAGAAATTTGAAAGAGGCTCATGGGGTGGAAAGCCTTATCTTTCCAAGGAAGGAAAACCACACTTATCAAGAGCACTTGAGCTTGCTGGCTTTCTTTCTCTCTTTCCTATGCCATCGGAGGATATTCAGAGGAAGTTCTTGTGGGGCAGTACAGATGAAAGACGCAAAAATCAAGTGGTGATATCTGGTCTGCTCAATTTATTTATATTTCGAGCTGGCTTAAGAGTATGATCTTGGTCCTATTGTAACAATGCTTTGTCTGCAAATGGCTTTAGAGACATTTAAATGGCAAGAACCACATCTGGAGACAACACAGACAAGTCACAGAAAAATACGCACAAAGCAGAGAGGATGGATCTCAAAGTATGGGAGGGGTCTACATGGGGTGGGAGTCTGGAAACGGAAAAGCAACAACTAGGATTCTTCCGTGAAAAATATTCTGTTCATTCCTTAGGGTGTGTGTGTTGGGGGGAGGGGGGGGGTTCTATTCTATTTTGGCATTGTGATTGGGGCTCATCAACCCCTTTAAAGACGGTTTCATAACTTATAGAGAATGACAGGCAACAAAGAAGGGTTTGTTCAATCTTGGATGAGTTGGGTAAATGGTTAGATAATTTGGGATGTTGAATTAATTGCAAAAATTAATAATAGGGAGTTGTAGGAAGTGTCTGATTTCTTTTCATGTTGTAGCGGGTGTGAAGGTGAACATTAAGGGTATTAATTCTGTAAAACAGTCATTGACAAAAAATAAGGTTTTTACCATGTATCTTGTAACCAGTGCATGAAAAAAGAGGAGAAAGAAAAGAATGATGACCTTAGGGGTTGGTGTGGATGAAATATACTTATCTAATTATTTAATTTAATTTTTTTCCTGGAAAGCGCATTGGGGAAGAATCTGACTTTGGAAACATGCGAAACGAGGTCAGATACAATCTCATAAATCAAATCTGCAGGAAGGAATAATAGAATAATACGAAGTCGAAGACCCAGGAGTAACAAAGGAAAAGATTACAGAACTAGAGACAATAGGTATCATAAAAGATAGTTTCAAGTCTGCATAAAGAAATGTTGAATCGGTATATAGAGTTCTGTCACCACAGCCATTTGTTCTCCCAACAACAAACTTCATTCAAGAACATGAAAGTAAACATATATCAGGTCCTGACCTGGCTGACCACAGATCGATAGCAGCACAGGTTGATATGAGCTTGAGGTTACACCAACTTGCACCAAAGCTTTATCATGTCCTAGAGTCAAATTTTGTTCTTGGCACTTCAGCTTCAGTTTCTTCCACAAGGGCAGCTTCTCTAGCCTTTGCTTGTGCTCCCCAATGAGTCCTAGAAATGAGATAGGAATTAACTCAGGTACACTTCTTGGGTTCTGAAAACCGAGATGAACGTCCACAAAATATAATTTGAACCTGTGTGCAAGTAATAGATATCGTCAAGAGCCTCGAGACTTCTATTGCAACCACCCACAAAGACAAGAACCCCATTTCGAACTGGATCCAGACAGTCCCCAGCCATGGAAAATCTGGCAGAAGGTCCAGCACCTGTAGCAGTCACCTTGGACCACATAGCAGATTCTGCAAAACCATGGTAGGGTAAAAAAGGAACAAAAAGCATGATTATGTTGCTCTCCCTTTCTTTTTCAAGGCAACAAAGGAATAGGAAAAATTAAAAGCAATATACGATCAGGTCAAACATTAGTTTCCAAATACATAAAATGAAATTGACCAGACGAGGAAAAGGTCCTGTTGAAGCAGCCCTGTTCCTGAAGCAGTTCATCTAACACTCCAACGTGATCTCCCAGAAATATACTTTAGATATATAACTGCAATCAACAAACATCTTCCAGGAATATATTAACTAACACTAGCTTCATCTAAAACAGGCCAGTAAGAATGTGACTACTAGCAATTTATGTCTGACATCATTGCATTTCAATGAATACATGTATATCCGGGTGACCTCTATGGCGGACATTCAGAAAGCATATACAGGGGAAAAAGTACTTACCAACATTAAGCGTATACAGGTCATCATATAGCTTTTGGGCCTCTGTGTATCCCCCGTAAACAAACAGAATCTTCCCAAAAGTAACAGTCGAATGTCCAGCACGAGGGGGCAGCATGTGACCAGTGGTATTCAGTTCCTTCCACATCAGGGTATCTACCAAAGTACAGTAAGACCAAAGAGTAGTGAAAAGAGGACACTCGTGGAGAGAAAAAACAAGATACCACTATTCAGTTGAACCAATAAAGGCTACAGTAGACAATAAACCTGTATCAAGAATATGGACATCGGAAAAATGGTAATCATGTGCATCTTCACCACCAATCACAATCATTTTGTTCTTCCAGGTTGAGCAGCTATGACTCTCACGCGGTGAAGGTGGGATACCAGTTGTCATAGCCATTTTCCATACGAATGTCTCTGTACATTAAGAGAAGGAAATGCATGAACTAGCATGGTTTCTACCCAATGAAGATGAATACTGAACTCCGCAATCTAAACAATAAATATTTGACTGGCAGTATTATCTGAAGAGCATGCTACAGGTATAGTCTTTTGAGAAGTTGGAAGATGTGACACCCACCCACTTCTCCACTCACCATCTTTCCTCCCCCCATTTTCTTTTGTCTGCCACCAACCCCTCCCCCCACGTGCTCTCTCTCCCTCTCCTTCTTCCTCTCTTCTTTTTCTTCTTCTTCTTCTTCTTCTGGTTCTGCGACACTCTCCTCCCCCCTCACGCACGCTCTCTCCCTCTGTTTCTCAACCGCACGAACAGCTCTCCTCCTCCTTTCCTCCGGCCATTTCTACTCGACTGCCACCACCCTCCGCCTCCAGCCATCTCCGCCCGCCACTGCGCCACCACCCGGACGGCCGCGCGCCGCCACAGAACCGCCGGAAACCGACACGAACAGCCTAGGACAGAACCGAAGCCAGCCTCCCCTGTTTTTCGCCGAGCCACTGTTTCGCCGTCCTCCGTCGCGTTTGAGCCGCGACCACTGGCCGCCGACCACCCCAGGACGTCGCCGTCGACCCTTAGTTGCCCCACGCAGCCGCTGGAAGCCGGCCGCCGCCTGTGGAGCCGTGAACAGCCCCGGAGCAGCCCCCGACCATCTCCCCTATTTTATGCCCTGTTCGCGCCGATTCTGTACAGCCCCTGTTCCGCCGCCTCCGGCCGCCGTCCGCCGCCACCAGCTGGTCCCGAGGGTTGTCCTCGACCCGTAGGTGAGCCCCCTAGCCGGCCCCAGCCTCGCCTCAGCCCGTGAGGTCGAGTTTTCCTCGATTCAACCCCGGCCCCTCTGTTTTTATACTGTGAATTCTGTTTTATAATGCTCGTGGTTAGGATGTTTTGGGCGAATCAGTATCCTAACCGAGCTTAGGCTTGATTCATTGAGATTTATATCTCACCCCGTTGTGGGAACCATTTTTCAGGTCCCAAGTGATGGAGCTTTATGGATACCAAGGCCAGGGTATGAGGGTATTCTTTTGAAGTAGATGAGAAGTTAACCCTATTTGACCCGGTACCTTTTTGAGGTCTTAGTGAGCTACCCCGAAGTGTGGGGTTGTATATTTCGTAGCTCAGTAGGGTTTAGACTCATCTGCTGTTTGATGACTGTACGTGTGGCTTTTTGATCTATTGCTTTGGTATGAATCTCCTGCTTTACTATCCCCGTTGTTTTATGTCCGGGAGTAAACCGCTTCCGCATGCGTATATAATTGAAAGGTCGATAACGCGCCCGGGACGTTATCCTTCGTGACCTCGTGGCGATTTGGTAGGGATGTCGCGGGCTCGAGAGTCGGGGCGTGACAGAAGACACGACACTCATGGAAACTAACGTCTTTAACCCACCACTCACATGCACAGATGGAAACATTCGCACATAGATTGCAATGGGGACTCGAGGCGAAGAAGAAATTTTGACTTTAAAAAAGAATGTACCTGTGTTTAATATGAAGAGATCATTATAATATACTTGATCGTCATCATCAGGAGATTTTCCATACCCACCAAATATGAACAGCCTTTTACCCACAAGTGCTGCACTATGACCTTCCCTTGCCTCTGGTCCCTCCCCCTCATAATTGGTGATACCCATGTATGAGAAGCTACAAAACAGATTCATGAATTACAATAAAAAGGACGGGACTTCTGTTATTGCGAGTATAATGACAAGAGGCGACACCAGGGGGAAAACAAGACGGTAAATGTAACTTACAAGTGTCTAGTATATGCAAATCCCTGAGAGGGTTCATGCCATCCGTCCCACCAAACACAAACAAATTGTCGCCAACATTAGTACAGCAATGGCTATCCCTTGGAGCAGGTGGCGTGCCTTTTATCGTGGGTTGGCTCCATGTTTGCTTCACTAAGAGTCAGATAAAACTAATTATCAAACGAAAAAGAAAAAGACAACTTACAAAGACAAGCCAGAGCAGATCTCTCTCTCTCTCTCTCTCCAGGGGATTGATTAAGGCTATGGTAGAAGAGATCGCCTCTCACAGTTCAACAACTTCCACAGCCATACTAGCTAAGCTCCAATGAAACACGAGACCACGACTCAAAAACTAGAAGGCAACAGAAGTTGGAAGTACACCAAGAGCCATCCCTCACGAAATTCCGGTAGTAAATATAAACATCAGCAAAATGCAATGGGGATGAAGTCAAAAACAGCTCCAGTAATTGTTCACAATGAAAAACGTACACGAAAAAATTAGTCATAGCAGTGCCATATATAACAATCGCTGGACAAAGAACATAAAAAAATTCTGTTCCATCTCATCCATACAATGCATAAAGCTAGCCAGAAATCTCCGATACAAGAGCCAAGCCATCGATTAAAAGAAAAACCAACAACAAACAAAAGAAAGAAGAAAATGATCAATCTTTCTCTCAGCACCATGCAGAGCATACCAATCTAAATCGAAGACATTTTCACAAAAAAATGCAAACTTTGATGGAAAAGTAGAATCTCCAGAAGATAAACTCGAAGACCCACCAGCGTCAAAGACGTGAACTTGGTTGGTCTGGCAGTTGTCATTGCCATAGCCACCGAACACGTAGAGAAACCTCCCTCCTTTGACCGCGTTGCAAGTGTGGCCCCACCTCTTTCCGAGGCCACCAGCCTCTTCTGTGCTCTGCTCTGGTTCCTGGGCTTGCGGCAACAGGACTCTCTCCCACCTCATTTTTCTTTTCCGGGAAAATCAACCGACGACACAGAGGGGCCAAGAAAGCGCGAGAAAGTGAAAGCCTTTCAAGAAAAGAGTAGGATTTCAAAGTTCGAGGGCAGGAAGACTGGGGCTTAAAGGATGCAGAGGGTCTCTCTGGGGAGTCATGCAGAGGACAAGAGCATAAGACCTGAACAGACGTCGACGAAGCTGCAAAAAACTGTGTCTTTTGTTGAAAGCCGTTTTGAAAGATGGATTTTTGCGAGGGAACGCAAGAGCTTTTCCTTTTTATTATTTTTTCCTTGTTTTCCTTCACAAAGAATTTTCATAATACCTTTTTTGGCCCTTTAGGATCAGATCAAGAAGGATCATATTAGGAAAAATTGCTCATATATGATCTCGTTCCAGGGGTAGCATTGTCAAAACCAGATCCGGCAAGAAAAATATGACATTTAATTCAATACCAAAAATATCAAATGACAGAATTATGTGTTCTAAAGCACTAATACGGCCATAAATTGAATTAAGGATAAAGTAATAAAGAATATGGCACTTTGTCATTACGATTTAGATATTGCTCTTTCAACTTGCCTGCCCAAGTAAGCCTAAATTGTACGAGGTAACAAATCTCCTTGAGCTATTGGGGAAGAAAACAGAGAATTGACCATATGAACTTGAGCTCGTCCTATTTCCAGAGAGGCATTTCAATGCCTCTGGCGTGTTCGTCGTGCTTGGATAACAAATCTTTTTTTGAAAAGCCGCCACTCTGGTGGACGAAGTCATATGTTCAAGCTATTTGGCTGCATCTTGTACTGCACGAGAAACTTTGCAGGATGCTACAAATGCAGTTGAAGAGTTCCTGCAAGTTTTTCCAGAAGTACAGTGCAGAGTAGCCTTGGAACTATATCCTAAGTAGCAACATTGAAGTCTTTGTTTCACTGATTGTTTGTTTTAACAAATCATTTTTAGAAAAGCCGCCACTCTGGTGTACAAAGTGATATGTTCAAGCTATTTGGCTGCATCTTGTACAGCACGAGAAACTTTGCAGGATGCTATAAATGCAGATGAAGAGTTCATGCAAGTTTTTCCAAAAGTACAGTGCAGAGTAGCCTTGGAACTATATCCTAATTAAGCCAAGTCAAAAAGAATATGAAACAAACAATCAGTGAAACAAAGATTTCAATGTTGCTACTTTAGCATGTTACCGATGGTCATAAATGAATATGGCTTTATGGGACGTGTCAAAAAAAACATTTGTTTTGAAATGGAGAGAGACATGAGTGCGAAGGAAGATTGTTATTGTTTCACATATACCACGTGTGTTTACTGGTCGACCAATTGTAACGTCTTCTGTGACTTTGAATATAACTATAAGTACATGGTGATTTAAGAATAGTCAAGTATAGCCTTTAAAGGATATGAATACTTGGACTAATGTAGCAAAATAAGTCTGGGGCACTGTGAGACATGGGTGGCAGCTGTTATGTTATCCCTAAGAGGTATATATTTGAGCCCCCAAGTGCAGGTGTACTGTTTGCCTGTATGGATTGCTTCTAAAGTAAATGAATGTTGAATGCCTTACATACTTGATAGAGCATTATCAACTCCATCATGTTCGAGTGGGAGATGTTATATTTCCGGTAGTTTGCCTATGATGGGGTGTGTTTGAGAGGTGAAGGGGTGCGTTTGAGAGACACCATTTGAAGAGATGCTTCTCACCATCTCCTTATATATAGAGGAAGCTATTACTTTCGAGAACACCCATTCCTTTGACACCCATTCAAGAAAAAGGAACACGAGAAATGTACCTTCTCCTCTCCATTGTTACTTTGAGAAGGCAATCGGTATTTACGTTGTGAAATGAGACCACTTTCCTTGTGATTGTATTTGGACCATTGTGGAATTGTAGATTTGTTTGTTCTGGGCAGGTGATTCAACCGATATCCCTCGGCAATTTTGTTGTCGTGCATCAAAAGTTCATACGTTTTCTCCACTGAATTCTTCCAACAATAGCAAATGGGAAGTATGTTAGAAACTCAAATTGTGTTTGGGCATTTTTTATGCAAGTTGATAACTTCAAAATGTCACTAAGCCGTGGAAATAAAAGTTGTAAGTTGTTACAAAAGCTAGTGATTCCATAAGTGCACCAACAACGTTTATGACCCAAAAATGGTCAATAAGTTAAATCAGGAAAAAAAGTTAGTAAGCAACTTGACAAAGGTTGATAATTTTACATAAGAGTTGCTGACGTCAATAAGCTACGAAACAAAGATTGGTAACTTGTTACGAAAGTTAGTAACTTTATATTGACGAAATAGACGTTTATATGGGCATCAAATAAGAATCGATATTCAACAATAAAATAAAATAAAATAAATCGATAAGTTAAATCTAGTCGGCAACTCAATCAAAAAGTATGTTAGCAACTTAAATAAGGTTGGAAATTTCATATAAGAGTTGTTAATTTTAAAATGTCAATTAGATAGGCAAACTTTAACAAAAGGATATTCATTTTATAATGACAAAATAAATGTTGGTAAGTTATTCAAATGGGAATTGATAACCTAACACTATCAAGTACTTTAATCAAGAAAATATCGTTAGATAACTTGAATAAGGTTGGTAATTTGATATAAGAGTTGGTATTGTAAAACATCAATAAGCCATGAAAATAAAAGTTGGTAAGTCCATAAATATGGCGATTTACAAATGATCAAAGTATTATTATTAAATAACCCACATAGGATTTGATAATTTAGAAGTAGTTTATTACTTCATGGGAAGAAAGTCCGCAAGTAACTCGAATTAAGGTTAGTAATTTGATATAAGTTGCTAACTTTATTCAGCCAGCTATGAAAAACAATCAAATAAATGGGTATTCGTTTCTTGCTCTTTCCTGCTAAGATGGAAAACCTTGTATTTTACGTCCGGTAACTAATTAACATAAGAGTTGATAGCTTAAAATTAGTTGGTAACTTAATCGAGAAAAGTTGACGAGTAACTCAAATAAGGTTGGTTTAGACGTAAGAGTTGGTCACTTTAAAACCTTTAGTGAGCTATGCAAATAAAAATCGATAGGCTGATATAAAAGTTGGTAGGTTGGAAATAGCCAAATGAATGACGGTCAATGTCTCAAATAAGAATTTTTTAGTTAAAGCTCATTGGTAACCGAGATAGAAAATTTGACAAGTAATTCAAATAAAAACTCGGTGTGAATTAAAACATCATTCAGTCACTCCAAATAAAAGTTGGTAAGTTACAAAGGTTTATAATTAGGGACAATAACATGGATGCTCGCTGACTTTTTTCTTTGATATTCAATGTCGTCCTTGAAATTTGTGTTCGATTTAGTTCTTGAACTATAAAAGATACATTAAATAGAGTCAATCGATTGAAAATATTAACACCGTGAGCTAATCTTATTAAAATTATGTCAACATTGGATTGCCATGCCGAGTCCACGTGGGCCTACATGTAACTTCTACATCACACACACAAATATGTGTGTGTGTATATATATATATATATATATATATATATATATATCATTGATTTCCACCCTAAAGAAGAAAAAAAAGGATTGAAAAAATATTTGTTGCTACAAAAACGATGTGGCAGTCCACATCCTTATTTTAAACATGTAATCACTAATGTGATAATTAACATCAGGAAAAAAAAAACAAAAGGAAGCTTTACACTTAATGGAAGGACTACAAAATTTGAGAGAATATATTGAAAAAAAAAGGTTCAGACAACATTTTTTTTTTTTGTGTTCGGAGTTCAGACTACATTGGACACTAAAAAAAAGTGTAGGTACCTACAAATTTATTACCCATAAACTTATTGGTAACTTAGCCAAAATAAAGTGGTGTGTAATTTAAATAAGACTGGTCATTTCATAAAAAAATTAGAAATTTTAAATCCTTGTCAAGCTATGCAAATAAAAGTTATTAATTAATTTGCATTGATAATAATTTTGAGACAATCGAACAAACAATGATAACTTGATAAAAGAGTCGATAACTGACAAGTTATCATCGATATAAAAAAAAATCCTTTTCAGACCAAGTAACCTTTTTACCAACAAGAAAAAAAATTACATCTTTTCTCAATCAAAATGCCATAATAATTCTATAGATGGTAAGTACGAAATCCTAAGTTTGAACAACTCGCTGCTTTTGACGTAAAATTAGTCGGTTATCCGCTTCGTGAGCATGCATCCTCATTTTCAGCAGCTAATTAAGTAAAGTGCACAACTTAGGGACTTGCACCAGCCGAGAGGGTTTCTCTTGACATCATTTTAGCATTGCATATTCTCATAGCTTCATTCCGAAATGCGATTATGCATCAAGGCAAGAGTAAGATTTGAATGGTAGCCTCTACACTTGACGAACATCTTGTGAATGTTAACGATATTTTACCATGACGCATCACCTTCTCTTGATCAATTTTGACAAAGAGCACAAGTGCAGCTATCCAGCCGGTTTTGCAGCATGATATCATGAATCATTCGAAACTACTATGGATTAAACATAGGACACTCTCCAAACATCTTACACGACCAATAAGGTGCTTATTAAGAAATTATTGGATGTGGTGTGTGCACTGACGTGTCCAAGCGATGAAGCTATACAAGCACCCATGTGAACAAGAGGACCCTCCTTTCCAAGAGCTACAGAGCCAATGCTCCCAAATATCTGTGGATATTTGACTCTATATTCGGTGACCGAGGCATTACATGACATGGCTCAAGATCCAAAAATCCATGATTTTTTCTATGACGAGTCAAGATCATAATATTCATGATCTTTCTCTGTTTCAGCAAATGTTGAGATGAGTTGCCACGACCATCCTTTATCCGTTGACGACTTTGTCATCGTCGTTTTCGCCATCATCGATCATGTACCGCTTCCAGAACCAATGCTGCTTCCACACTCTCTCGACCATCGAGTCCACAGGCACGCCCTTCGTCTCGGGCAAGAGGAACAATGTAAAGAGTCCCATGACCAGGATCCATGCGGCGAAGAAGAAGAAGATGCCGGCCTTCATGTGGCACAAAGATCGACAAGAAGGCTTGTGCGATAATGAAGGTGCAAAGCATGTTGGAGTTGACCGCAAATGCAAAACCAGCTGTCCTTGTCTCCAGAGGGAAGGTCTCGCTCGGAATCGCCCACCCAAGCGGACCCCATGACCATGCGAATCCCATCACATACACGCACACCAGCACCACCACGACTATCGCCTCGGTAGAATTGAGAGACCCCGCTGGCTTCAGGTGTAGTAGCAAGAGCAATCCTATCACAATCCGCAACAAGAAAGAAAATTTTGTGGATTAGAAAGCATCAACCCATCGATGATCAATCGCTTCCTCCTAATTGAACGGAATTATGCAAGTTTGCTGAGATTTTGGCTTGATCACGATGGAAGAAACATGCGAAGACAATGTGAATTACCCGAGTGATGAACATTTGCACACAAGCCTCAAGGAGCAAGTACCCTTCGGCCAGCCTTGTCCACTGTGTAGATTGACACTAACGTGCTGAAAACGTTCACAAGCCCGGTAATGACCGTCGAGAGCAACGCGGCGTTGTTCCCAAACCCCACCGTCCGGAATAGTACAGGGGCGTAGAACATGATGGCGTTTATCCCGGTGAACTGCTGAAACACCCGTAGCACTATGGCTATGACAAGAGGGGGCCTGCTCGACGGTTTCATGAGCTTGCGGAATGGGTTCTTCACTTGCCTTGCGGCCTCACCGGCGGCAACAATAGAATCAAACTCGGCAATGATGTTATCGTGCCGCGGATCCTCCTCGGGGTGGCCTTCCCTTGGTCGACTTGGTTGCGCTCGATGAGACCGGGTAGGGGTCTCGCAGATGGCGAATGAGCCCACGAGGAGGATCATGGCTGGGACACCAGCCAAGCCAAGAGAGATTCGCCACCCGTGAGGGTGAATGTTGGCTGTGAAGTAGTTGATAATGCCGGCGATGAGGATTCCGATTGTAATGAAGAGTTGGAAGCAAATGTTGAGAGCCCCTCCGATTACGGGGAGAGCTAATTCGGATAGAAACAGAGGCACCGCCTGATTACCAAACCCAACCCCACAACCGAGAATGATTCCGCCTAAGACGATCGTTGCGAGATTGACGCCACCGGCTTGGAGTGCGACCCCCCGACGAAGAAGAGGGACCCGATCCGCAACGTTGTCCTTCGGCCAAATTTGGAGCATACCTTTGAGGCCGCAAAGCTGGCTATGAGAGCAGCTATGTACAGCGAAGACGTGAACAACTGGAGGTACTCGTTGTCGTATTTACGTAGTTGTCCTCATGGGCACTCTTCTTCTTCTCATACACAAGGGAAGAATTTTATCAAGAAGTCATCCATGGAAGTCACTCCACCTAAAATTCAATAAATCCACATAACATTTTGAAAAATGAGAAATTATGCAGTGACTAATATAACTTGTGCTTCAAAATATAAAGCTCACGAGTCAAAATGCAATGTAAACCAGTCTATATCGAGAGGCAAAAATGTGATATGACCTTTTCTCTTTTGAAATAGAAAAGACAGAACAAACATGATCTTTGCATCATATAATCTTGCAAAAGAAATTTCATATTAAATAGAATAAGTTTCTCCTACCTGAAATTCCTATGTCGTATCCGAACAACAACCCTCCGAAGGCAGAGATGATCACACACAAAATGACGTAGAAA
Source organism: Rhodamnia rubescens (assembly GCA_021437795.1). Classification (NCBI taxonomy): domain Eukaryota; kingdom Viridiplantae; phylum Streptophyta; class Magnoliopsida; order Myrtales; family Myrtaceae; genus Rhodamnia; species Rhodamnia rubescens. The sequence goes on along the minus strand of JAILYA010000002.1, from coordinate 3,251,166 downwards.
GTTATCTTCCCGTCATGATCGGGCACATGGCCGCCGTGGCTCGTGATGACAGCAGGCATTTTATCTGTCTTGCTTTTTGGTTGAAAAAGAAAGACAAAGGGTAAGATTGCGTGCTTTAATTTTTGTCTGAATATGAAATCTAAACGTAAATTAGATGATGTATTTATAACACATCAAGAAGGCTGGGAAAAGCTAAATGAAGATCGAACGACAACTAATAGGATTGGATAATGACGTGGTTTTGCTCCTAACAAAAATTGGATGGCATAATTATCCCTTAAGTGTCGGGCTTTTTATGATCCATCCTCGTCAAATTGACCAGATTTTGCAGGTTAGTTTCACTCAGGAGAGATTTAGTCATGCGGAAGATGACGAGGATGTTCCATAAAAATGCCAAAAAGAGAAACTAATCGTTGACCATACTAAATTAAAATTCACACCAAAGTGGGCATTCATCTTTGGTGGGAACATTGCAGGAGATGAAAGAATTCATTGTCTAATTAACTAATTAAGTGCAGACTTGACTTAACCCTAAGTTATATAAACAGAAATAGTGGGAAATTTTTTTTGTTAATGTTTAATTGAAATTTGACTTGCAATTAAGATGAAATAATGATGGTCGTGATTGTTTTCTAATAGGTTTAAGTCCAGGGATTGATGTTGCATGTTGCCATAACAGAGCCGATTTGTCAATATAAAGTGACTTGAGCAACAGTTGATGACTTGGGATAAGTTGATAGCCGATGGGAAGAATGCTGGAAACTCAAATTATGTTTGGGTATTTGATATACAAGTTGATAACTTCAAAATGTCAATAAGCCGTAGAAATAAAAGTTGTTACAAAAGCTGGTAATTCCAAAAGCGGACCAGTAAGGTTGATGACCCAAAATTGGTCAATAAACTAAATTGGGAAAAAAGTTAGTAAGAAACTTGAATAAGGTTGTACTTTTACGTAAGAGTTGGTGACTACGAAGCAAAGATTGGTAAGTTGTTACAAAAGTTAATAAACTTTAGATCGACAAAATAGACATTTATAATGCATAAAAAAGAATTGATGAGTTAAATCCAGTCAGTAACTCAATAAAAAAGTTGGTAAGCAACTTAAGTAAGGTTTCTAAATTCATATAAGAATTGATAATTATAGAAGTTGGTAAAGCTCATTGGTAACTTAATTAGAAAAATTGATCAGTAATTGGAATAAATTTAAGCATAGATTAAAACGTCACCAAGTCATGCCAAATCAAAGTTGGTTAGTTACAAAAATTTATAATTAGGGACAATGATGTGGATGGTCCTTGACTTTTTCTTTTATCTTCAACGTGGTCTCTGAAATTTTTGTTTGATTTAGCTCTTGAACTATCTAAATACACTAAATGTAGTCATTTGACTGAAAATATGAATGCCATAAGCTAACGTTATTAAAATTACGTTAACTTAATGTTGGTTTTGCCATGCCTAGTCTACGTGGCCTACTTGAAACTTCTATGTCATCTCTCTCTCTCTCTCTCTCTCTCTCTCTCTATTTCTACATGGAATGAAGAATATTTGATTTCCACATGGAATGAAGAGTATTGTGCTAGGGAAGCGACGTGGCTGTCGACATCCTTATTTTCTTTGATATATTCGATGGACTAATAATTCACATAAAAAAAATACACAAAAGACGGCTTTACACTTAATGGAAGCACTAGAAAAGTTGTGGGGTAATATTGAAACAAAAAAAGGTTCGGAGACTACATTAGACACTAAAAAAGTTGAGTTAATACCATAAAAAATCTTAAATCGATACACTTTTGATAAGTTTACCCCAAACTATTTTTTTCACCACCAAAGACCTTGTATACTTGTGACAAATTTATCCCAAACTAATTTTTTAACAGCCAAAAATCCCAAACCGATACTCTTATGACAAACGTATCTTTATTAGTTTCGTAGAATTTGGGCTAGTACAAGGAAAAACCCCAAATTAATACACCTGTGACAAACAAAGGTTAAAAATCCCAAACCTGGTACATCCGTCAATTGCCACGTGTCATCCAACTCAGCAATTTGATAGTAAAACTTAATGGAAATTAATGGATGGTAAATTTGTCACATGTATATCGAGTTTGGGGTTTTTGGCGGTGAAAAAATTAATTTGGGGTAAATTTGTTGTAACTGTACCGGTTTGAGGTTTTTCGTGGTATTAACCCTTAATTCAATATGAAAAGCAACAAATGATAGAACTATGTGTTCTAAAAGCACAAATACATCCATAAATTGAATTAGGGATAAAGTAAGAAAGAATATGGCATTTTGTCATTGGGATGTAGATATTGCTCTTTTAACTTGCCAGCTTCACTAAGCCTAAATTGTTGAAGTACATCATGAGATTTGGAATAGACAATAAGGAAGATCTTTTGGTAACTAGATATTTGAAGCTTTGGGGGAATTATTGAGTCTCGATTCTTGAGGTAACAATGTCCAATTCCATGAAACGATATGAAATTTTGCTCCAGTCATGCCCTAGTACTAATAGCGTTCAAATGAACTCTGGGTAAAAATATTTTAGATTGTGATCTCTATAATAGTTTAAGTAAAACCTAGTGTATCGGGATGATGTTCGTTCTAAATATTAACTGCTAAAATTCAGAAAACACATAACGTAAGAGCTAAAAATTCCATCTATCTAGTGGATGATTTCTCCTTCGAGGTCTCTTGTACAAGGTAAACGATGTTATCATCTCCTTGAGCTATTAGGGAAGAACTGGAGAAGTTACCATATGAATACTGAGCTCGTCCTATTTTCAGAGAGGCATTTCGATGACAAGTACCATGATGCCTTTGGTGTGTTCGTCGTGCTTGGATAACAAATCCTATAGAAAGTTCCCCGTGACAAAGGGCGTTTAAGCTATTTGGCTGCATCATTACTGCACGAGAAACTTGCAGGATGCTATAAATGGAGTTGAAGTGTTCATGCAGGTATGTCTTGACCGATGTGTCTTTATGGACTATTTCGGGGTTCCTATAGTTATGGTTTAGTTTATTCAAAATCTACAACCGTGCTTCTTGAATCTGAAATTGCTGAAGGCTTTAAAAGGTGTTGTTTTGCCCAGAACTTTGAAGCCTCCTATTATCTTGCAGATTTTCTGATTAATGTAAGGAGGTCTTTGCAAACAGCTGGTCCTGAACTCCAGGCTGCAATTGAGTCTTACCCCCTGAGATTGAAGTTATGGCCAAGGATCGAATGATTGATCCACATGTTGACAACTGAATATCACTCTTCATTTTGGTTTGATCAGTATTCTTGTAGAGACTGGGTATTTTGAGAATGCTAGGGACCAGAATTTCACAAGTAATGCTTGGCATCTGTTTTGCTAGAAATGTCCGCGACGAAAGATCTAAGGTGTAGATCTTTGGCTTTGATGTTTAATTGGGTTCTTGTGGTAATCTCGGACAGGAAGCAACTACGTGAACTAAATATAAATCAAATGACAAAGTAAATGCAACGGGATGATAAAAACAGATGATGCAAATTACAGAGTGAATTGATAGTGTTATTGATTGTGAATCCTTACAAGATTGTCTCCGACTATTTATAGCTGAGTACACGGTGCAACTATCGGTAGTGGTTAATTTCGTACATTATGTCCCCACATTCTCTGGTAGGCTTCGGTTACTGCTCTTATCCATTGGACGGTTGAACTTTTGACTTATCTGCTCTGCTTAATCTCCGGCAACATGTACCGTTCTCACAGTGTCACGATGCTTGATCTGCTTGGGCATCGGCCACGACATGTTATTGGTCGCCGACTCATTGTGCATACTTTGGGCTTTCAATCACGTGATGTTCTTATGCGCTTTCCGGCTTTCTGAAGCCCAGGCCAGTTATGGGTGTCAACAGCATCAGGCCCTCAACATTCTAGATGCGGATGAGCAAAATCCCCTACTTGCAAAAGTTCTCTCTAAAGACAGAAGCCCAGTATACGCAGTGTGGAAACCAGGTTCAGAGCTCTCCACATGTGATTGCTCTTGGTCAAGGTCCGGAAATCTATGTGAACATGTCATCAAGGTGGCAATCTCGTGTAGAACTCGGCAAGTTGCAGGAACATCATTAGCATCCCCAGGTCATAGGCAGGCTCTGATCTATAGTTCTTGATTGTGCCTTATGGGCAACCCGGTTACTCAGGAAAGTACAGGCCTGGGAGATTTGTCTAAAAGTGGGCTGCTACAACCTTTTCCTGCTGAAGCATACTTGCAATCGTGTTATATCAGACTTGCTATTCCAGCATGAAGTTAAGGCATTTTAAGGCCATTCCTTCTGCCATCCAGCAAACCTACGAGATACCATGGCCCAAGCATGGAAGAGCTTTAAGGCATTATCATTATGATGCAGAATCTCAGAGACTTAGCTTGAGCAGGTGTGTTGTCAAATATGTAAATTTTTTTAACTGCTCATAAGATGCTAAGGGAGAGAAGTTTTGACAGATGGTTGGCTTCTTTCATTATTAGATCTTGGTAAGTTTGGTTGGTCCATTCCTTTTACTATTAACACTTAATGTGGCACCTATTAAATAAAAATAAGGAAAGAAAACCCTTTACAGTATAAATGAAATAAGGGAAAAACAGAGAAATTTAAGGGAAACAGTAGAGGTGATATGAATTTATGGACGCTGGGAAAAATCAATCACAGTAACCATGCGATAATGTTAAGTAATTGCTCAAACAGAGTCCGCCATGATTGAATTGAAACCGTTGTCAACACTAAGAACACGAAGCCTTTGAAATCTATTCTCTCGGTTCACATGGATTTAAACTGTACAATGGACTTGCCTATTCACATGAAAATATCGAAAGTTACAAAGCTTTTAGCATGCGGCCCTTTGTGATTAACTGAGATGTACTGTCTAGCAAGTGGTCATGATACTTGGACTCTCATATATAATCACCGTTTGGCGTAGCATTACTCGAATCTCCATAATTTCTTGTCCAGGTACAAGAATAGAGAATCAGAACAAAACTAACATCTTTATGTATAATTGATCAGCTAAATGGGAAAAACAAAAGACTCACCTACTGGAGCTTGAAAAAGGCATAGAAAGAGTGCTAGGCATACTAGAAAATAAAATCCCACGGAGTGGTCTTCCATCTATGATAGTTTCAATGGTGTATTGATCACCAAAATTCTTCGTCACTCTCCCCTGAAATATTTGTTCACCTTGGACAGGTACCAATTGCTTATATGGATTACTTTGAGCACCTGGATAAAGATCCATAGCAACTTATGATTAGGCACATACGAGCAGTTAAAAAAAAAAAACCAGTATCACAACCATAATCCTATCATTTCTAGATAAGTGCAAACTCCTGCAAGACATCTATATCTGTATATATTAATAATAGCAAGCGAAAACATGTAAAACAGGCATTTGGCTTCTACTTCATGGACATTTTACTCACTTCAGAAAATCCTCAGACAAAGGCCCGTTGATTAGCAATTCTGTGGACTCTAACGCAGGTGCTCATAGTTATTCACCCAAGCAACAAGAGCTCTCCAAGGTAAACAAATATTTCAAGCAAGAGTGAGTGAGAGTTTTGGAGATCATATACACCATTTGCAAATAACTATACCATGGCCATAATCCCACGATCTCTAGATGAGTGAAAACTCCAATGACAGATCAATGTCTATATATAATACCATGGGAAAAATTGTAAAACTGGCACTTGACTTCTGCTTCATGGACATTTTAATTAGTTGACAAAATCTTCAGCCAAACGGAAATCTCTTGAGACATTATTGAATGAAATTTCCCGATTTGGTATTGAATACGGTGATTTGGTATTGAAAGCGGTGATTTGGTCAGTTTATGAAATGAAGATTTACATGGAAAGAAACCTACAATGAGATCGAATACATTTACTTAAAGTAAATACGTAGCAAATACGTAGACGTCACCTAGATCATGGTACACTAAGGGTGCTTAGAGCAGCTGTAAAAGGTTTCTCCATTGTGACCTATGGTCACGGGTTCGAGTCCCAAAAATGGCCTCTCTAGGACCTAGGCATATATAGCAGTGGCCCTGAACCGTGATATCAGTATGATCTTTCTAATGTAAGAAATTTTGCGATCCAGTTCGCCAGAATTGTTAATCCAATCAACCCCACCTCTTACTCGTTCAATTGAGAGATATTACATGAACATGGTATAAAGCATAGGTAACTACAGAAGACTGTTTCCTACATAGATCGAGCAGTAGGAAGGTACGGGAGCAAATCTTCAATATACTCCCATGGTGTCCGATTGATCATTTCGCACCTTCCCCCAACTACTTCTTTAAAACGTACTACTACCCAAATCGCAGATCCACTAATAGCCAAGGAAATGAATTGTCGGCTGAGTAAGTGAATCCCTTGTAACAACCAGGATATAGGTAAAATCTTCATATCTGAAGAAACCTAACATATAAGTAAAATCCTAACATATGGCGCAAGCCAGTGACTATGCTTTCATTAATCCTTATTCTATTTCCATATTAGAAATTTCATATTTACAATCACAATTTATGCCCACACATGAGCAACATATCTTACGCTTATAACTAGGATAGCAAACAAGTTTGAGAACTGAAGGACTCCCTACTTTGGTTCAGAAAATAACCAAATATTGAGGTTCCTACAACACAAGTTCTTATTACATTACCACAATGACAAATAGCATGTTTAAACATATAAAAAAAGGTTAAAAAAACTAAGAACTGACAAATTCTCCAAATGTTTCTTCCAGACAAGTAGCCCATGCAACGTTCTCGAAATTCCTTAAGAAAAGGTGCTTAGCGCTCACAAGAAGGGCATTTTGTCCATCCCCTCACAATCTCTCTCTCCCTCTCCCTCTCCCTCTCTGTCTCTTTGTCTCTCTCTCTCATATATTTTGAATCAGATGTTACCAATTAGATCCTTTGCAAGTGGAGCTTAGATTCTCCTAGTACATTTGTTTCTATTACCGAGCAACAACCTATTTTCATGTATTCTTTTGGTCAAATAATCTTTTCAGTAGTCTATAACCTGATTCAACAAAAGTAATTATATCACATGCCCATGATCTGGATATTTTGGAACTAGATAGATGAATTCATGGTAAAAGTTAATTAAGATGGTATTTATGGAAATTAAAGTTAGCTTGGGGTCTACATTCTGTTTGATAGAGTCGAAACAATTAGATTAAAGTAGTGTTGCTAAAGCAATGAAATCAGTTATGACTATCCCTTTCAATATAGATTCGGCGAAGTTGTGTGGAATTTGTCCAGCAAATTCACAATATCACTATACTATGTCTAGGCACATGGTAACTCTACTAGTCCTAACTCTAAGTTAGAAACTAACACTAGGGGAAAAGTTCAAAGACAAATTGTTGTGGAATCCCATCGTTGAGAAGTTTGAAAGAGGCTTGTGGGGTGGAAAAGCCTTATCTTTCCAAGGAAGGAAAACCACACTTATCAAGAGCACTTGAGCTTAATAGTTTACTTTCTTTCTCTCTTTCCTATCCCAGTGTCTGTGGTGAAAAGATCCGACGATATTCGAAGGAAGTTCTCTTGGAGCAGTACAGATGAAAGATGCAAGTATCACCTGGTGATATCTGGTCTGATCAATTTATTTATATTTAGAGGTGGTTTAAGAGTATGATCTTGGTCCTGTTCTAACAATGCTTTATCTGCAATAGGCTTTGGAGACATTTAAATGGCGCAAACCACATCTGGAGACAACTCAGACAAGTCATAACAGCAAAATATGCACAAAGCAGAGAGGATGGATCTCAAAGTATGGGAGTGGTTTGCATGGGGAGGGAGTATGGAAATGGAAAAGCAACGTTAGGATTCTCCCATGAAAAATATCTATTCATTCCTTTGTGGTTGTTCTATTCTATTTTGGCCTTGTGATTGGTGCTTATTAACCCGTTGAAAGACAGTTTCATAGCTTATTCAGAATGACAAGCAACAAAGAAGCGATTTTCAATCTCGGATGAGTTGGGTAAATGGTAAGATCATTTGGGATGCTGAACTGATTGGTAACATGAATAATAGGGAGTTATAGGAAGTGTCCAATTTCTTTCCATGTTGTAGTGGATACGAAGGTGAACCTTAAGGGTATTGATTCTGCAAAACGGTCATTGACAAAAAGAAGGTGTTCACCATGTATCTTGTCACCGGTGCATGAAAAAGAGGAGAAAGGAAAGGATGCTTTCCTTAGAGATTAGTATGGCTGATATATATATATATATATATATATATATATATAATATAAAAAAGAGAGAGAGAGAGAGAGAGAGAGTTTTTCTTGCTTGGGAAGCACCTTGGGAAGAATCTGACTTTGGAAACACGTGAAACGAGGTCAGATACTATCTCACAAATCATATCTGCGGGAGGGATAATTCGAAGTCGAAGGTCCGGGAGCAACAAAGAAAAAGATTACAGAACTAGAGTCAATAGGTATCATAAAAATAGTTTCAAGTCTGCATAAAGAAATGTTCAACCGAAATATAGAATTCTGTCTCCACAGCTATTCTTTCTCCCAACAACAAACCCTCATTCAAGAACACGGAAGTAAACATATATCAGGTCCTGACCTGGCTGACCACAGATTGATGGTGGCACTGATTGATATGAGCTTGAGGTTACACCGACTTGCACAAAAGCTTTATCATGTCCTAGAGTCAAATTTTGTTCTTGGCACTTCAGCTTCAGTTTCTTCCTCAAGGGTGGCTTCTGTAGCCTTTGCTTGTGTTCCCAAATGAGTCCTAGAAAAGAAATAAGAATTAATTCAAATACACATCTTGGGTTCTGAAAACCTACATGAGCTGCAAAAGAAAAGTCCACAAAATATAAATTGAACCTGTGTGCAAGTAGTAGATATCGTCAAGAGCCTCGAGACTTCTATTGCAACCACCCAAAAAGACAAGAACCCCACTCTGAACCATATCTAGACTGTCCCCAGCCATGGAAAATCTGGCAGAAGGTCCAGCACCTGCAGCAGTCACCTTGGACCATATAGCAGATTCTGCAAAATCATGGTCACAGTCAAGCAAAAGAGTTGGGTCAAAAAGGAACAAAAAGCATGCATGCAGCAACTAGGGGAAAACAGTTTTTAATTGTTGGTACCAAGAATAAAGCAGCTGATTCAGCAGCACGGGCTGCAATAAGGGCTCGGTGTCATTATGTTACTGAAAAGTGGCTCGGTGGCATGTTAACGAATTGACCCACTACAGAAGTGAGACTTCCTAAGTTCAGGGACTCGAGAACGGAACGAAAGAGGGGAGACTCAATCGTCTTCCGAAAAGAGACGCAGCTATGTTGAAGAGACAATTATCTCACTTGCAAACATATCTGGCTGGATTGAATATATTGGAGTCTGACATCATTGCATTTCAGTGAATACATGTATAGCTGCGTAATCTCTATGAAAGAAATTCAGAAAGTATACACAGAGCAAAAAGTACTCACCAACATCAAGCATATACAGGTCATCATATAGCTTTTGGGCCTCTGTGTATCCCCCATAAACAAACAGAATCTTCCCAAAAGTAACAGTACAATGTCCAGCACGAGGGGGTAGCATGTCGCCGGTGGTATTCAGTTCCATCCACATCAGGGTGTCTAACAAAATACAGTAAGGCCAAATAGTAGTGAAAAGAGGATACCCATGGAGAGAAAAAAACAAGGAACAGCAATTCAGTTGAATCAATAAAGGCTACAGTAGACAGTAAACCTGTATCAAGAATATGGACATCGGAAAAATGGTTATCATCTTCATCTTCACCACCAATCACAATCATTTTGTTCTTCCAAGTTGAGCAGCTATGGCTTTCACGTGGTGAAGGTGGGATCCCAGTTGTCATAGCCTTTTTCCAAACGAAGGTCTCTGTAGGTTATGAGAAGGAAGTGCATGAACTAGCATATTTGTCTGCCCGAGGAAGATAGAATACTGAAGTCTGCAAACTAAACATGCAAACTAAAAAACAAATATTTGACAAGCAGTAGTAACCGAAGAGCATGCTGCAGATGTTGTATTTTGAGAAGTTGGAGGACACGACACTCATGGAAACTAACGTCTTTAACCCACCACTCACATGCACAGATGGAAACATTCGCACATAGATTGCCATGGGGACTCGAGGCGAAGAGGAAATTTTGAATTTAAACAAGAATGTACCTGTGTTTAATATGAAGAGATCATTGTAATATACTTCATCGTCATCATCAGGAGATTTTCCATACCCACCGAATATGAACAGCCTTTTACCCACAAGTGCTGCACTATGACCTTCCCTTGCCTCCGGTCCCTCCCCCTTATAATTGGTGATACCCATGTATGAGAAGCTACAAAACAGATTCATGAATTACATTAAAAAGGACGGGACTTCTGTTATTGCGAGTATAATGAAAAGATCGGTAGATTATTAGTCGACAAGACTGTATGGCGACACCAGGGGGAAAGCAAGACGGTAAATGTAACTCACAAGTGTCTAATATATGCAAATCCCTGAGAAGGTTCATCCCATCTGTCCCACCAAACACAAACAAATTATCACCAACATTAGTACAGCTATGGCTGTCTCTTGGAGGAGGTGGCGTGCCTTTTATGGTGAGTTGGCTCCATGTTTGCTTCACTGCGAGTCAGATAAAACTAATTATCAATAAAAAAAGAAAATCACAACATACAAAGACAAGCAAGAGAAGATTCATCTCTCTCTCTCTCCCCCCCACCCCCAGGGGATTGATTAAGGCTATGGTAGAAGAGATCGCCTCTCACAGTTCAACAACTTCCACAGCCATACTAGCTAAGCTCCAATGAAACACGAGACCACAACTCAAAAACTAGAAGGCAACAGAAGTTGGAAGTACACCAAGAGCCATCCCTCACGAAATTCCGGTAGTAAATATAAACATCAGCAAAATGCAATGGGGATGAAGTCAAAAACAGCTCCAGTAATTGTTCACAATGAAAAACGTACACGAAAAAATTAGTCATAGCAGTGGCATATATAACAATCGCTGGACAAAGAACATAAAAAAATTCTGTTCCATCTCATCCATACAATGCATAAAGCTAGCCAGAAATCTCCGATACAAGAGCCAAGCCATCGATTAAAAGAAAAACCAACAACAAACAAAAGAAAGAAGAAAAGAATCAATCTTTCTCTCAGCACCATGCAGAGCATACCAATCTAAATCGAAGACATTTTCACAAAAAAATGCAAACTTTGATGGAAAAGTAGAATCTCCAGAAGATAAACTCGAAGACCCACCAGTGTCAAAGACGTGAACTTGGTTGGTCTGGCAGTTGTCTTTGCCATAGCCACCGAACACGTAGAGAAACCTCCCTCCTTTGATCGCGTTGCAAGTGTGGCCCCACCTCTTCCCGAGGCCACCAGCCTCTTCTGTGCTCTGCCCTGGTTCCTGGGCTTGCGGCAACAGGACTCTCTCCCACCTCATTTTTCTTTTCCGGGAAAATCAACCGACGACACAGAGGGGCCAAGAAAGCGCGAGAAAGTGAAAACCTTTCAAGAAAAGAGTAGGATTTCAAAGTCAGGAAGACTGGGGCTTAAAGGATGCAGAGGGTCTCTCTGGGGAGCCATGCAGAGGACAAGAGCACAAGACCTGAACAGATGACACCGAAGCAGCAAAAAACTGTGTCTTTTTGTTGAAAGCCGTTTTGAAAGATGGATTTTTGCGAGGGAACGCAAGAGCTTTTCCTTTTTATTATTTTTTCCTTGTTTTCCTTCACAAAGAATTTTCATAATACCTTTTTTGGCCCTTTAGGATCAGATCAAGAAGGATCATATTAGGAAAAATTGCTCATTTATGCTCTCGTTCCAGGGGTAGCATTGTCAATGCCAGATCCGGCAAGAAAAATATGACATTTAATTCGATACCAGAAATATCAAATGACAAAATTATGTGCTCTAAAAGCACTAATACGGCCATAAATTGAATGAAGGATTAATTAATAAAGAATTTGGCATTTTGTCATCGCGATTTAGATATTGCTCTTTCAACTTGCCTACTTTAGTAAGCCTAAATTGTTAAGTACCTTAATCAAGAAAATATCGTTAGATAACTTGAATAAGGTTGGTAATTTGATATAAGAGTTGGTATTGTAAAACATCAATAAGCCATGAAAATAAAAGTTGGTAAGTCCATAAATATGGCGATTTACAAATGACCAAAGTATTATTATTAAATAACCCACATAGGATTTGATAATTTAGAAGTAGTTTATTACTTCATGGGAAGAAAGTCCACAAGTAACTCGAATTAAGGTTAGTAATTTGATATAAGTTGCTAACTTCATTCAGCCAGCTATGAAAAACAATCAAATAAATGGGTATTCGTTGCTCGCTCTTTCCTACTAAGATGGAAAACCTTGTATTTTACGTCTAGTAACTAATTAACATAAGAGTTGATAGCTTAAAATTAGCTGGTAACTTAATCGAGAAAAGTTGACGGGCAACTCAAATAAGGCTAGTTTAGACGTAAGAGTTGGTTACTTTAAAACCTTTAGTAAGCTACGCAAATAAAAATCGATAGGTCGATAAAAAAGCTTGTAGGTTGGAAACAGCCAAATGAATGATGGTCAATGTCTCAAATAAGAATCTTTTTAGTTAAAGCTCATTGGTAACCGAGCTAGAAAATTTGACAAGTAATTCAAATAAAAACTCGGTGTAAATTAAAACATCATTCAGTCACTCCAAATAAAAGTTGGTAAGTTACAAAGGTTTATAATTTGGGACAATAACGTGGATGGTCGGTGACTTGTTTCTTTGATATTCAATGTGGTCCTTAAAATTTTTGTTTGATTTAGTTCTGGAACTATAAAAGATACACTAAATAGAGTCATTCGATTGAAAATATTAACACCGTGAGCTAATCTTATTAAAACTATGTCAACATTGGATTTGCCATGCCGAGTCCACGTGGGCCTACATGTAACGTCTACATCACACACACACAAATATATATATATATATTCACGCACACACACTGATTTCTACCTTAAAGAAGAAAAAAAGGGATTGAAAAAATATTTGTTGCTACAAAAACGATGTGGCAGTCGACATCCTTATTTTAAACATGTAATCACTAATGTGATAACTAACATCAGAAAAATACACAAAAGGAAGCTTTGCACTTAATGGAAGGACTACAAAAGTTGAGAGATTATATTGAAAAAAATAAATAAATTCAGACAACAATTTTTTTTTTTTGTGGTCAGAGTTCAGACTACATTGGACACTAAACAAAAAGTGTAGGTACCTACAAATTCATTACCCAAAAACATTTTGGTAACTTAGCCAAAATAAAGTGGTGTGTAACTTACATAAGACTGGTCATTTCATAAAAAAATTAGAAAATTTAAATCCTCGTCAAGCTATGCAATAAAAGTTACTAATTAATTTGCATAGATTATAATTTCGAGACAATCGAACAAACAATGATAACTTGATAAAAGAGTCAACAACTTACGAGTTATCAGACCAAGTAACCTTTTTACCAACAAGAAAAAAAATGACATCTTTTCTCAATCAAAATGCCATAATAATTCTGTAGATGGTAAGTAGGAAATCCTAAGTTTTAACAACTCGCTGCTTTTGACCTAAAATTAGTAGGTTATCCGCTTCGTGAACACGCATCCTCATTTTCAGCAGCTAATTAAGTAAAGTGCACAACTTAGGGACTTGCACCAGCCGAGAGGGTTTCTCTTGACATCATTTTAGCATTGCATATACTCATAGATTCATTCCGAATGGCGATCATGCATCAAAGTGAGAGTAGGATTTGAATGGTAGCCTCTAAACTTTACGAACATCTCGCGAACATTAACGTTATTTTACCATGCCGCATCACCTTCTCTTGATCAATTTTGACAAAGAGAACAAGGGCAGCAATCCAGCCGGTTTTGCCGCATGATATCATGAATCATTCGAAACTACTATGGACTAAAAACTAGAACACTCTGCAAACATCTCACACGACCAATAAGGTGCTTATTAAAAAAGTATTGGATGTGGTGTGTGCACTGACGTGTCCAAGCAATGAAGCTATACAAGAACCCGTGTGAAAAAGAGGACCCTTCTTTCAAGAGCTAAGCCACCCCAACAAATCTAATGCACGTGAATATCTGTGGATATTTGACTATACATTCCGTGGCCGAGGCATTACACGACATGGCTCAAGATCCAAAAGTCCATGATCTTTTCTATGACATGAGTCAAGATCCAAAAATCCATGATCTTTGCTCTGTTTCTTTCTTTGGCTAATCTCGACACCGCTTCGCTTGGCCGATCAACAAATGTTGAGACGAGCCTCCACGACCATGCTTTATCCTATGACGACTTTGTCATCGTCATTCTCGTCATCATCAATCATGTATCGCTTCCAGAACCAATGCTGCTTCCACACTCTCTCGACCATCGAGTCCATAGGCACACCCTTCGTCTCGGGCAACAGGAACAATGTAAAGAGCCCCATGACCAGGATCCATGCGGCGAAGAAGAAGAAGATGCCCGCCTTCATGTGGCACAGCATCGACAAGAAGGCTTGTGCGATAATGAAGGTGCAAAGCATGTTGGAGCTCACCGCAAAGGCAAAACCAGCTGTCCTCGTCTCCAAAGGGAAGGTCTCGCTCGGAATCAACCACCCGAGCGGACCCCATGACCATGCGAATCCCATCACATACACGCACACCAGCACCACCACGACAATCGCCTCGGTAGAGTTAAGAGACCCTGTTGGTTTCAGGTGCATTAGCAAGAGCAATCCTATCACAGTCTGCGACAAGAAAGAAAATTTTGTGGATTAGAATGTATCAACACATCGATCGATCTCTCCCCTAATCGGACAAAATTATGCAAGTTTGATGTGATTTTGCATCGATTGCGATGGAAGAAACATGCGAAGACAATGTGAATTACCCGAGTGATGAACATCTGGACACAAGCCTCAAGGAGCAACACCCTCCGGCCAGCCTTGTCCACTGTGTAGATTGACACTAATGTGCTGAAAACATTCACGAGCCCAGTGATGACCGTCGAGAGTAGTGCAGCGTTGTTCCCGAATCCGACCGTCCGGAACAGGACCGGGGCATAGAACATGATGGCGTTGATCCCGGTGAACTGCTGGAACACCTGCAGCACTATGGCTATGACAAGAGGGGGCCCGCTCGACGGCCTCATGAGCTTGCGGAATGGGTTCTTCACTCGCCTTGCAGCCTCACTGGGC
The DNA here is from genome assembly GCA_021437795.1 of Rhodamnia rubescens. NCBI lineage: Eukaryota > Viridiplantae > Streptophyta > Magnoliopsida > Myrtales > Myrtaceae > Rhodamnia > Rhodamnia rubescens. The sequence continues at coordinate 3,235,912 of JAILYA010000002.1, read as the reverse complement.
GGCAACAATTGAATCAAACTCGGCGGTGATGTTATCGGTGCCGCGTATTCTCCTCGGGGTGGCCTTCCCTTGGTCGACCTGTTTGCGCTCTATCGGGCTGGTAGGGGTCTCGCATATGGCGAATGAGCCCCCAAGGAGGATCACAGTGGGACGCCGGCCAAGCCAAGAGAGTTCGCCACCCGTGAGGGTGAATGTTGGCTGTGAAGTAATTGATAATGCCGGCGATGAGGATTCCGATCGTAATGAAGAGTTGGAAGCAAATGTTGAGAGCCCCTCCGATTCTAGCAGGAGCTAATTCGGATAGAAACAGAGGCACCGCCTGATTACCGAACCCAACCCCACAACCGAGAATGATTCTGCCTAAGACGATTGTTGCAAGATTGATGCCACCAGCTTGGAGTGCGACCCCCCCCAACGAAGAAGAGGGACCCAATCCGCAACGTCGTCCTCCGTCCAAATTTGGAGCATACCTTTGAGGCTGCAAAGCTGGCTACGAGAGCAGCTATGTACAGCGAAGACGTGAACAACTGGAGGTACTCATTGTCGTATTTACAGTAGTTGTCCTCATGGGCACTCTTCTTCTTCTCGTACACGGCGGGGAAGAATTTTATCAAGAAGTCATCCATGGAAGTCACTCCACCTGAAATTCAATAAATCCACATAACATTTTGAAAAGTGAGAAATTATACAATGACTAATATATTTTGTGCTTCAAAATATAAAGCTCACGAGTCAAAATGCAATATAAACCAGTCTATATCAGAGGCAAAATGTGATATGATCTTCTCTCTTTTGAAATAGAAAAGACAGAACAAACATTATCTTTGCATCATATAATCTTGCAAAAAAAAAAATGATATTAAATAGAATAAGTTTCTCCTACCTGAAATTCCGATGTCGTATCCGAACAACAACCCTCCGAAGGCGGAGATGATCACACATAGAACGACGTAGAAAGTTATCTTCCCGTCATGCTCGGGCACATGGCTGCCGTGGCTCGTGATGACAGCGGGCATTTTCTCTGTCTTGCTTTTTGGTTGAAAAAGAAAGACAAGGGGCAAGAATGAGTGCTTTAATTTTTTGTCTGAATATGAAACCTAAACGTGCATTGGATGATGTATTTATAACACATCAAGATGGCTGGGAAAAGCTAAATGAAGATCGAACGACAACTAAAAGGATTGGATAATGACGTGGTTTTGCTCCTAACAAAAATGGGATGGCATAATTATCCCTTAAGTGTCGGGCTTTTTATGATTCATCCTCATCAAATTGACCAGATTTTGCAGGTTAGTTTCACTCAGGAGAGGTTTAGTCTTGCGGAAGAGGATGATGATGTTCCATAAAAATGCTAAAAAGAGAAACTAATCGTTGACCATACTGAATTAAAATTCACACCAAAGTGCGCATTCATCTTTGGTGGGAGCATCGCAGGAGATGAAAGAATTCATTGTCTAATTAACTAATTAATTGCAGACTTGACTTAACCCTAAGTTATAAAAACAGAAATAAGGGGAAGAATTTTTTTTGTTAATGTTTGATTTAAATTTGACTTGCAATTAAGGTGAAAAGATAATGGTCGTGATTGTTTTCTAATTGGTATAAGTCAAGGGATTGATGCTGCATGCTGACATAACAGAGCTGATATTTCAATATAAAGTGATGGGAAGAATGCTGGAAACTCAAATTATGTTTGGGTATTTGATATACGAGTTGACAACTTCAAAATGTCGATAAGCCGTACAAATAAAAGTTGTTACAAACGCTGGTAATTCCAGAAGTGCACCAATAAGGTTGATGATCCAAAATTGGTCAATAACTTAAATTGGGAAAAAGTTAGTAAGCAACTTGAATATGGTTGTACTTTTACGTAAGAGTTGGTCACTTTGAAACGTCAGTAAGCTACAAAGCAAAGATTGGTAAGTTGTTACAAAAGTTAACAAACTTTTGATCGAGAAAATAGACATTTATAAGTGCATCAAAAAAGAATTGATAAGTTAAATTCAGTCAGTAACTCAATCAAAAAATTGGTAAGTATCTTAAGTAAGGTTGGTAAATCATATAAGAGTTGATGATTATAGATGCTGGTAAAGCTCATTGGTAACTTAATAGATAAAATCGATCCGTAATTAGAATAAAATTAAGTATAAATTAAAACATCATCAAGTCAGGCCAAATAAAAGTTGGTAAGTTACAAAGCTTTATAATCAAAGTCGAGGGATTATATTGAAACAAAAAAGGTACAGAGACTACATTAGACAATAATAAAGTTGGGTTAATACTATAAAAAACCTCAAATTCGTATGCATGTGATAAATTTACCTAAAATTAATTTTTTGACCAGCAATAACCCCGTACACTTATGATAAATTTATCTCAAACTAATTTTTTAACCATCAAAATCCCTAAAGTAGTAAGCCTATGATGAACTTATCTATGTTAGTTTTTGTAAAATTTGGACTAGTACCAAGAAAAACCCTAAACTTGTGGCCACGATAAAGTTTGAGGTTTATGGTGAAAAGATCAGAGGACATTCAGAGGAAATTCTTGTGGGACAGTACAGATGAAAAATGCAAATATCATGTGATGATATCGGGTCTGGTCAATTTATTTATATTTAGAGGTGGTTTAAGAGTATGATCTTGGTCTTGTTCTAACAATGCTTTGTCTGCAAATGGCTTGGAGACATTTAAATGGCAAGAACCACATCTGAAGACAACTCAGACAAGTCATGACAGAATATATGCACAAAGCAGAGAGGATCGATCTGAACGTATGGAAGGGCTACATGGGATGGGAGTTTGGAAATAGAAATGCAACAGTAGGATTCTTCCATAATAAATATTCTATACATTCCTTAATGGGTGTTCTATTGTATTTTGGCATTGTGATTAGTGCTCATCAACCCCTTTAAAGACTCAGTGTCATAGCTTATTCAGAATGACATGAAACAAAGAAGCGATTGTTCAATCTTAGATGAGTTGGGTAAATGGTAAGATCATTTGGGTTGTTGAGTTGATTGGAAACATTAATAATAGGGAGTAGTAGGAAGTGTCTGATTTCTTTACATGTTGTAGTGGATGCAAAGGTGAACCTTAAGGTATTTCCACTCACTAAATATCAGTAGCGACCACATAATTTTGTACATAAGCGCAACAAATATCTCAGCATCTAAAACCACTACTAAGAAAAATGTGAATATAAAGCTTAAGGTATGTGAGTATGTTCTCAACTCTGTCACTAAATATAAAATGTTATCATTATGCATGCCCACACTTAATATCAAGGAGCAGGGTGAAAAGCATAGGCTCAACAGTCAACAGATTTACAACACCCCCACCCCCCGCACATACATACCATGACCACAGCCAAAACACTGATATGATCTCATAATCATTTGCAGGATGGAATAATGGGATTGAAGACCCAGGAGTGACAAAGGAAAAGACTACAGAACTGGAGACAACAGGTATCGTGAAAGATAGTTTGAAGTCTTCATAAACAAATGTAGAATCGAATTACACAGTTCCATCTCCACAGCCACTCTTTCTCCCACCAACAACCCTCATTCAAGAACATGGAAGTAAACATATATCAGGTGCTGACCTGGCCGACCATAGATCGACAGCGGCAAGGGTTGGTATGAGCTTGTGGATACACCAACTTGCACCAAAGCTTTACAATGTCCTAGAGTCAAATTTTGTTCTTGGCACTTCAGCTTCAGTTTCTCCCTCAAGGGTAGCTTCTCTAGCCTTCGCTTGTGTTCACTAGTGAGTCCTAGAAATGATATAAGAAATAGACTCAGGTACACATATTGGGTTCTGAAAACCTGAAAATCAAGATAAACCACCAAAAGAATGTCCACAAGATATAATTTGAACCTGTGTGCAAGTAATAAATATCGTCAAGAGCCTCGAGACTTCTACTGCAACCACCCACAAAGACAAGAACCCCACTCCTTACTGGATCCAGACAGTCCCCAGCCATGGAAAATCTGGCAGAAGGTCCAGCACCTGCAGTAGTCACCTATGTTACGAAGACACAAACACACAGCACATGTGAATTCTCAAAAATAAAAAATTGACACGCGACAGTGTATATTATATATATTTTTATATATACATGATAAATTATTTTTTTAATTTCAACAATAATACATCATGATGCAAACTATTATAATCTCCTTAGAAAGGTCACAAAATATATCGACAGAGGAATGTGAGTTAAATTAGGTCAAAATTATGTTTAAGTTTTAACGCTTTAAAAAAAAAAAAGCCGGCACGCAGGACACACAGGGACGCGGCCGACACATTACTGTCGAGAAGAGTCCGGGGTGTCGGCGTGTCGGACGCGTGTCCGAGTCCGACACGTGTCCGACCGAAAAAACCAAAACAGCGAGTCCGTGTAACAGAGGTAGTCACCTTGGACCATATCGCAGATTCTGCAAAATCATGGTAACGGTCAAGCAATAGAGATAAAGAGCATGAGGACATGCGTTTTAAGTTGAAGGAACGAAAGAATGCTTTTGTTGCTTTCCCTTGCTTTTCCAAGGCAACAAAGGAATAGGGAAAATTTAAAAGTAGCAATAGATGATCAGCTCAAACAACTATTCAAATACATGAATGACTAAGAGAAGTTAATGAATCATTGGATATGAAATAGATCAGACAAGGAAAAAGGCCCTATTCTTGAAACCGAAGTTCATCTAGCACTCCAACGTACCACTCACATGCCAAAAGGAAAGAGAATATACTTGACATTTATAACTGCAATCACAATATATTAACTACGACAGGCTTCATATAAAACAGGCCAGTAAGAATGTGAGGACTAGCAATTTGAGTCTGGCATCATTGCATTTCAGTGAATACATGTATATCTGCGTGATTTCTGTGGCAAACATTCATACAGAGCAAAAAGTACTTACCAACACCAAGCACATACAGGTCATCATATAGCTTTTGGGCCTCTGTGTATCCCCCATAAACAAACACAATCTTCCCAAAAGAAACAGCCGAATGTCCAGCACGAGGGGGTAGGATGTGGCCAGTGGTATTCAGTTCCTTCCACATCAGGGTATCTACCAAAATACATAAGGCCAAAACGTAGTGAAAAGAGGATACTCGTGGAAAGAAAAAAAGAAAGAAACCACTATTCAGTTGAACCAATAAAGGCTACAGTAGACAGTAAACCTGTATCAAGAATATGGACATCGGAAAAATGGTAATCACGTCTATCTTCTCCACCAATTACAATCATTTTTTTCTTCCAGGTTGAGCAGCTATGACTCACGTGGTGAAGGTGGGATACCAGTTATCATAGCCTTTTTCCATACGAATGACTCTATAGATTATGAGAAGAAAATGCATGAACTAGCATTTTTATCTACCCAAGGAAGATAGAATACTGAACTCTGCAATCTAGCAATAAATATCTGACGAGCAGTAGTAACTGAAGAGCATGCTACAGGTATAGTATTTTGAGAAGTTGGAGGACACAACATTCATGGAATACAACATCTTTAACCCACCACTCACATGCACAGATGGAAACATTCACATATAGCTGTCAATGGGGACTTGAGGCAAAGAAGAAATGTTGAGTTTAAAAAAAATGCTACTTCATCATCATCATGAGGAGATTTTCCATACCCAACAAATATAAACAGCCTTTTACCCATAAGTGCTGCCCTATGACCCTCCCTTGCCTCCAGTCCCCGCTCATAATTCGTGATATCCATGCATCAGAACCTACAAAACAGATTCACGAATTACATTAAAAAGAACCTAACTTCTGCTATTATGAGTATAATGAACAGACACGCAGATTATTAGTCGACAAAACTGTATGGCTACATCAGGGGGAAAACAAGACAGTAAATGTAACTCACAAGTGTCTAGTATATGCAAATCCCAGAGAAGGTTCATCCCATCCATCCCACACCAACATTAGTACAGCTATGGCTGTCCCTTGGAGCAGGTGGCGTGCCTCTTACCGTGGGTGGGCTCCATGTTTGCTCCACTGTAAGTCACATAGAACAAATTAACAATTAAGACTATGGTAAACGAGATCACCTCTCATATTTCAACAACTTCCACATGCCACACTAGCTAAGCTCCAATGCAATGCAACACGAGATCACGACACAAAAACTAGAAGGCAACAAAAGTTGGAAGTTCACCAAAAGCACGAAATTCCAGCAGTAAATATAACCATCAGCACAATGCAAATAGGGAGAAAGTCAAAAACAGGCGCAAATCCACAAAGTGCCAGCCATTGATCATAATAAAATCCAACGACAAATAAAGGCATACAGCGACTTACTAAAAAAAAATCCCGGGAACGAGAAAAGTTGCACCAAAAAACACCCAGGACTCCCAATCAGCAGAAAACGCAAAAAGAAAGAAAAGAACCGATTTCTCACGCACCAAGCAAAGAAACCAAGCTAAATTGTTACATTCTCATAATAAAATGCAACTTTGAACACAAAACAGAACTTCAGAGATAAACTTGAAGACCCACCAAATGTCAACAAGAAGTGAACTTGGTTGTCTGGCAGTTGCTTTGCGAAAAACACCAGAAGCTCCAAATCAGGCAGAAAACAAACTCCTTTGAAAGAAAAGAAAAGGACCCACTCTTTCTCTCGGGGCCAAGCAAAGCCTTTCTGTGCTCTGCTCTGGTTCCTGGGCTTGCGGCAACAGGACTCTAAATTGTTACATTTCTCAGAAAATCAACCGACAACTCAGAGAGGCCAAAAAGTGCCAGAAAGTAAACCTTTCAAGAAGAGGTAAGATTTCGAAGTTACCCACCAGACTGAGGCTCAAAGACGGATGCAGAGCTCTGGGTTGTCTGGCAGAGGGCTAGAGCATAAGACCTGAACAGTTCCGAAGAGAAACCTGCCTTCTTGTTTTGGTCAGCATTGCAAGTTGTTGGCCCCACCTCTTTCCGGGGACCGGACCGTAGTCCTAATTTTGTGCTTCTGCTCTGGTTCCTGGGCCATTTAACGGCAACAGGAAAAAAAAATTCACCATTTTTCTTTCGATCCGGGAAAATACAAAAAAAAGACTTCAACACAGCTAAGAAGGCCAAGAAAGCACAGAGATAAGTGAAAGCCTTTCAAGAAAAGGCTAGGATTTCGAAGTTTGGGGGCAAGAAGACTGGGTCTTAAAAAGGATGCAGAGGGTTTCTCTGTGGTGTCATGCAGGGGGCAAGAGCATAAGACCCGAACCAATGTCGACGAAGCAGCAAAAACCTGTCTTATTGTTTTTGGTCGGACCTGGGTCTTTTGCGACGGAACGCAAGAGCTATTATTATTAATATTATTATATATTATTGTTATTATTATTATTTATTATTAAATTATTATACCTTTTTGGACTAAAGATTTTTCATAAAAAAAACTTCAGCAAAAATTAGACCATAAGATAAAAAAAAGATGGCATCAGGCAAAACTAGATCCGGCAAGAAAAATATGCCAACAAAAAAATGTCAAATGACAGAATTATGTGTTCTAAAATCATAAATATGGCCATAAATTGAATTGAGGATAAAGTAATAAAGAACATGGCATTTTGGCATTGGGATTTAGATGTTGCTCTTTTAACTTGGCCGCTTTCATAAGCCTCAATTGTTGAAGTACATATATAGATTTGGAATAGATGAAAATGAAAATCTTTTGAATGCTAAAGAACGATTAGAGCAAAATTTGACATCGATTCATGGAATTGAACATTGTTACCGCAATAATCGAGACTTAATAAGTCCCCCATTTTCATCTTTTAAATTTTACTAACAATTAATCACTTGAAAAGTCAATCTAAAATTTAAAGCTTGGAATATTTAGCTACCAAAAGATTTTCCTTTTTGTTTATTCCAAATGTAACAATGTACTTCAATAATTTGTCATACGTCTACCAGTTTGGGATTTTCTATAGACATTTTGGTGGTTAAAAACTTAGTTTGGGATAAATTTGTCATAAGTGTATTAGTTTGAGGATTTTAATGGTAAAAAAAATTAGTTATGGGTAAATTTGTCATATGTGTACCAGGTTTGAGGTTCTTTATGATATTAACCCAACTTTTCTTTGTGGTATGAGCCTTTTTTTTTTGTTTCAATGTAATCCCTTAACTTTTGTAGTGCTTCCATTAAGTGTAAAGCCATCTTTTGTGTATTTTCTAATGTGAATTATTAGCTCAGCGATTATATGAAGGAAATAAGGATGTCGAGCGCCACGTCACTTCCCTAGCAACGAACATTATTCATTCCCTTTTATTTGGGGGGGGTGGACGGGCGTGTTGTGCGGAATCAAACGATCGAACAATAAAAAACAAAATAAGAAAAAATAAATCGGACACCAAATATACGTGGTCGGTTGTAGAGACCTACGTCCACGGGGAGAGCAACAACGAATTCCACTATAGAACGAGTGATACATGGAGATTACAAATCACACTCGAGTCACTTAAATATTCTCGGTATTTTCCAAATCCCAATTACATCCAAGAACTCACACAGTATTTAGCCTTCCCCATTTCCTAGCGAAATAATCACTCAATCTCGGAAAGGAATTAACACAAATCTAATCTTAAGATTTAATCGACTTCAACACTTGAATTATTAATATAATTTCGCAAACAAAGACCAACGGAGAAACCCCAAGCCAAGCGCTTGTGAATGGCACTTTCAAATCTCTTTCAAAAAGGTCGAGACCAATGATATATATATATATCGCATAGAAGGACAAGCTGGCCGACTTCCTCTTGGATCATGTGATTCGGTCAACTCAAGAAAAGTCCAACATTGACTTCTCTTCCTGCACGCAACTTCAAAAGAAATAGAAAAGCAAATCTTCTCTTTATTTCTTTCTTGTTGATATCTTCTGGCCACTGTGAATAAATATCCCACGGTCCAACTCAAATTCAAAGTCCCAGTTGGACTTTCCAATTCAGCCAACAACTTTGGTGCATGTTCACGAAACTGATATTTATATATATCCTTTATGTTTTTGTTCGAATTCTCTTGATTTCGTACGTCCATATAAATTCAAATTTTATTTATTTATTTCTAAAATTCATATTTTTGTTTCGGACTCAAAATCGAGACATATTTTCAATAGGGCGTACGGAAATAAGAGAGAGAGATATGACGTAGAAGTTACACGTGGGACACCTGGACTAGGCATGGCCAATCTAACGTTAAGTTAACGTAATTTTAATAACTTTAGCTTACGGCATTAATATTTTTAGTCATACGACTACATTTAGTATATTTTTATAGTTCGAGAACTAAATCGAACAAAAATTTCAGAAACCGCATTGAAAATTAAAGAAAAAGTCGGGGACCATCCACATCATTGTCTCCAATTATAAAACTTTGTAACTTAGCAAATTTTATTTGGCGTGACTTAATGGCATTTTAATTTATACAGATTTTTGTTCTAATTACTTTTCAATTTTCTAATTAAGTTACCAATGAGCTTTACCAGCTTTAATAATTACCAACACTTATATGAATTTACCAACTTTACCTAAGTAGCTTGTCAACTTCTTAACTAAGTCACTTGACTGGATTTAACTTATCGATTCTTAAATGTCTATTTTGTCGATCTAAATTTTATTGACTTTTGTAACAACTTACCAATCTTTGTTTCGTAGCTTATTGACTTTTTAAAGCCGCCAACCCTTATATAAAAAACCTTATTCCGACAACCAACATTATTAAACACTAAAGAAAAAAAGCATGCCACAAAGACCCTACCATCCTATCTATCCATTCTCCTCCGCCCTCTGCTGCCACCATCCGCCGGCCACGACTCAAGTCGCTTCCTTCCGCCGCACCAAAGACGTCCGATGGAGCAAACAATAGAGTAGTCTCTTCTTGCTTCCATTGTCTTGCAACCTTCTCTCTCTCCCCAGCTCGGTCTCCACCATCCGTAAGGGAGTCGGATCTAGCATCGTCAAAGGCTAGCTCCGTCGATGGATGACGACGAAGCCATCGACAAGCTCAACCATCGGCGACGGAGCCCCACCATTGTCTAGGTGAATAGAGAGGGATAAGGCGGCGTCTTGCCATGGCGAATTGGGCCGACGGCAAAAGCAAATGCACAAGATCGATTAAATTTACTCATCAATACATACCTTGTATCGAATTTGTATCAAGGGAAGAAAAACAACTCGTGAAATACATTAAAAAATGGAATTATTGAACATATGGTCGAACATGAGGACATACCAAAAAGCAATGAATCAAAATCATAAATAACACTTGCGTGGTGTATAGTGGAGTTTCATTTTTGTGAATGTTGAAATCAGTAATTTTTCATTTCTATTTCACTTATGTTGATCAATAAGCATGCATCCTTAATCAATTAAATTTCTATTTATGCTGCACCTTTCTAAATAACGTCTCCGTAGCCCATTGTGATAGAAGAGCCAAAATTGTGTCCCATTGAATTGGGTCTCCAAACCTCCTCTCAACCTTTGGAATTTACTTTGTGTTGATGCCCCTATACTTGGGCTTTTCTTGTAAAAACACTTGATTTTCTTTCTATGCAAACTTTATCCGACTAAAAAAAAAAATACTACCACAATATCAGATTACAAATGAGAATAAAATAAAAAAGCAAAGTCTGGATTTTGAGGAAAATTTTACCTAATTAAGAAATTCTCGAGCACCCACATCATCCTTCAATTCGAAGTATCAACGCGCCCTTTTGTTTTCGTAAAATCTTTTTAGGAATATTTGTATTCTCAAATTAGAGTGATATGGATTGTCGGATCAAACTAGCCTCGCCGTGAGTTGGATCAATCCCCATATGGATGACTTGAAAATACTTTCTTTCCTTGTTTAATTTTCGATTTAACTTTAGCCAAATTTTGAGTGGCAATCGACTTCTTCAATTAGATCCTTAAATTCAAAGTATCAATGCGCCTTTTTCAGATTCATTAAAAAAGATAAGAACATTCACATTCTCAAATTAGAGTGATATGGATTATCGGGTTGTTGACCAGCTTCTCTGCCGTTTCACTTCTCGGTATGCCCATATCAATCCTACTCCAAGTTCCCTCGCCTGGATCAATCCCTCGTGTCACGAATTTGACTTGGGAAACCTATCGAAAGCAATCACGACCATCATTATTTCATCTTAATTGCAAGTCAAATTTGAATTAAACATTAACAGAAAAACTCTTTCCCCTTATTTCTGTTTATATCACTTAGGGTTATGTCAAATCTGCACTTAATTAGTTAATCAGACAATGAACTCTTTCATCTCCTGGAATGCTCCCACCAAAGATGAGCGTGCACTTTGGTGTCAATCTTGATTTAGTATGGTCAAAGCGATACAGCCTTTCATTCTCATGTATGATTAGTTTCTCTTTTTGGCATTGTTATGGAACATCCTCATCCTCTTCCTCATGATTAAGTCTCCCCTGAGAGAAACTCACCTGCAAAATCTGGTCAATTTGACGAGGATGAATCATAAAAAGCCCGACACTTAAGGGATGATGATGCCATCCAATTTCTGTTAAGAACCAAACCACGTCATTATCCAATCCTGTTGGTTGTCATTTGATCTTCATTTAGCTTTTCTCAGCCTTCTTGACGTGTTATAAATACCTCATCCAATGCACGTTTAGATTTCATATTCAGACAAAAATTAAAGCACTCAATCTTACCCTCTGTTTTCTTTTCAACCAAAAAGAAAGAAAGAGAAAATGCCCGCTGTTATCACGAGCCATGGCGGCCATGTGCCCGAGCATGATGGGAAGATAACTTTCTACGTTATTCTGTGTGTGATCATCTCGGCCTTCGGGGGGATTATTATTCGGATACGACATTGGAATTTCAGGTAGGAGAAACTTATTCTAATATGAATTCTTTCTTGTAAGGTTGATATGATGCAAAGATAGTGTTTGCCTTTTCTATTTCAAAAGAGAAAAGATGATATCACATTTTTGCCTTCGTTATAGGCTAGTTTATATTACATTTTGACTCGTGAGCCTTACATTTCTAAACACAAAATGTATTAGCCATTGTATAATTTCTCACTTTTCACAATGTTTATGTGGATTTATTGCATTTCAAAGGAGTGACTTCCATGGACGACTTCTTGATAAAATTCTTCCCAGCCGTTTATGATAAAAAGAAGCATGTGCACGAGGACAACTACAGTAAATACGACAATGAGTACCTCCGAGTTGTTCACGTCTTCTCTTTACGTAGCTGCTCTCGTAGCTAGCTTTGCAGCCTCAAAGGTATGCTCCAAATTTGGCCGAAGGACAACGTTGCAGATTGGGTCCCTCTTCTTCGTCGGGGGGTTGCACTCCAAGCCGGTGGCGTCAATCTTGCAACGATCGTCTTAGGAAGAATCATTCTCGGTTGTGGGGTTGGGTTCGGTAATCGGGCGGTGCCTCTGTTTCTATCTCGAATTAGCTCTCGCTAGAATCGGAGGGGCTCTCAACATTTGCTTCCAACTCTTCATTACAATCGGAATCCTCATCGCCGGCATTATCAATTACTTCACAGCCAACATTCACCCTCACGGGTGGCGAATCTCTCTTGGCTTGGCCGGCGTCCCACCGTGATCCTCCTCGTGGGCTCACTCGCTATCTGCGAGACCCCTACCAGCCTCATCGAGCGCAACCCGGGTCGACCAAGGGAAGGCCACCCCGAGGAGGATCCGCGGCACCGATAACATCATTGCCGAGTTTGATTCTATTGTTGCCGCCAAAGTGAAGCTGCAAGGCAAGTGAAGAACCCATTCCGCAAGCTCATGAAGCCATCGAGCGGGGCCCCCTCTTGTCATAGCCATAGTACTACGGGTGTTTCAGCGGTTCACGGGGATAAACGCCATCATGTTCTACGCCCCGCATCTGTCTGCATAGTCGGGTTTGGGAACAATGCCGCGCTGCTCTCGACGGTCATCACCGGGCTCGTGAACGTTTTCAGCACGTTAGTGTCGATCTACACGGTGGACAAGGCTGGCCGAAGGGTACTTGCTCCTTGAGGCTTGTGTGCAAATGTTCATCACTCGGGTAATTCACACTTGTCTTTGCATGTTTCTTCCATCACGGTCGACACAAAATCACATCAAACTTGCGTAATTCTATTCGATTTGAAGGAGAGAGGTGGATTTGATGCGTTGATACCTTCTAATCCACAAAATTTTCTTTCTTGTTGCAGATCGTGATAGGATTGCTCTTGCTACTACACCCGAAACCAGCAGGGGTCTCTCAACTCAACCGAGGCGATAGTCGTGGTGGTGCTGGTGTGCGTGTACGTGATGGGATTCGCATGGTCATGGGGTCCTCTCGGGTGGCCGATTCCGAGCGAGACCTTCCCTCTAGAGACGAGGACGGCTGGTTTCGCTTGTGCGGTGAGCTCGAACATGCTTTGCACCTTCATTATCGCGCAGGCCTTCCTATCCATGCTATGCCACATGAAGGCCGGCATCTTCTTCTTCTTCGCCGCTTGGATCTTGGTCATGGGCCTCTTTACATTGTTCCTCTTGCCCGAGACGAAGGGCGTGCTCGTGGACTCGATGGTCGAGAGAGTATGGAAGCAGCATTGGTTACGGAAGCGATACATGATCGATGATGACGAGAATGATGATGACAAAATCGTTAAAGGATAAAGGATGGTCGTGGAGGCTCGTCTCAATATTTGCTGATGTGCCAGCGAAAAGGTGGTGAGATTAGCCAAAGAAATAAACAGAGAAAAGATCATGAATTTTTGGATCTCGACTCATGTTGTAGAAATGGTCATGGATTTTTGGATCTTGAGCCATGTCATGTAATGCCTCAGTCATGGAATGTACAATTAAATATCCACAAATAGTCGGGAGCGTTAGCTCTGCCGGGATGGCTTACCTCTTGTTCATACGGGTGCTTGTACTACTTGGACACGTCCATGCACACACCACATCCAATGCTTTCTTAATATGCACCATATTGGTCGTGTGAGATGTATGGAGATTGTCCAATGCTTAATCCATAGTAGTTTCGAATGATTCATGATATCATGCTGCAAAACCGGCTAGATTGCTTGTACTTGTTCTATTTGTCAAAATTGATCAAGAGAAGGTGATGCATCATGGCAAAATATGGTTAATCTTCACGAGATGTTCATCAAGTCTAGAGGCTACCAATCGATATCACGCTCTTGCCTTGATGCATAATCGCATTTCGAACGAAGCTATGAGTGTATGCAATGCTAAATTGATGTCAAGTGAAAACCCTCTCGGCTGGTGCAAGTCCCAAAGTTGTGCACTTTACTTAAATAGCGGCTGGAAAATGAGGATGCGCGTTCACGGTGCGAGATAAGCTCTAATTTTAGGTAAAAAACAGGGAGATGTTTCAACTTAAGATTTCCTACTTACCATCTACGGAATTATTATGTGGTTTGGTATGAGGAAAGATTGTATTTTTAATTCTTGTTCGTAAATTTCCAAAAGCTGTAACTTTGGTAAAAGAGTTGTATCGTCGATATATTGTAATTTACCAACTCTTGTATCAAATGATAATTGTTTGTATGATTGTCTCGATATTATTATCTATACAAAATAATTAGTAACTTTTATTTGCATAGCTTGACAACGATTTAAAATTTGTAATTCCTTTATGAGATTGATAATCTTAAATAAGTTACACAACACTTATTTCGGCTAAGTTACCAATTAGTTTTAGGGTAATGAATTGGTTGGTCCCTAAACTCTTTTGGGCTAATAACACGAAAAATCCTAAACAGTACACCCGTGACAAATTTTTCTTAAACTAATTTTTTGACCACCAAGAACCCCAAACCGGTACACCCGTAACAAATTTATCATATGTTAGTTTTCATAAATTTTACCATCAAATTGCTAAGTTGGATGACATGTGACAGTTGACGGATGCACCCTTTTGGGATTCTTACACTCATTTTTTCAAAAGTATACTAGTTTGGGATTTTTTGTGATAATAACTCAATTTTACAAAAACTTACATAGGTAAATTTGCCATAGATATATTAGTTTGTGGTTTTGGTGGTCGAAAAATTAGTTTTGTTTAAATTTGTCACAAGTATTTTAATTTGTGATTTTTGTAAACTTCTTGTTAAACCGCATCGTCCAGGATCTACTTTATGGATACTCGGTTCACTCCTCTAACCAAATAAAATTAAAAATCTCCAAAATAACCATTATTTTTGTATTTTTCTCTTTTCTTTCTTTTCTTTCATTTTTTCCTTTTTTGGGATTGAGGGCCGGCAAGCGTCGAACACTAGCCGAGGGCCAACGACCCCCACCGGCCCTAGGCTAGGGGTTGTGGCCATAGTTAGGGTAGTCGAGGGCGTCATGGCCCTTGCCGGCCCTCAGCCCCAAAAAAAAAAAAACAAAAAAAAAGAAAAAATCAAAATCAAAATCAAAAAAGAAAAATCGAATTTGTAAGGATGATGATATTCTGTTATGGCATTATAGGCTAGGTCATCCAAATTTTCAATATTTAAAGTTCTTGTTCTCGAGTTATTTTTGAATAAAAGCCCACGTTCATTTTAGTGTGAATTAATTGAATTAGTCAACATCATTGAACCAATTTTCCCTCACAAACCTACAACTGTTGATACCATTCTCTTTAATTCATAGTGATGTTTGGGGCCCCTCCAATGCCCCTCTAGAAAGAAATGGTTTGTTACATTTATTGACGATCATATGAGGGTGAGTTGGGTCTACTTGTTAAAAAAAAATCTAAGCTAGAGACTATTTTAAAAAAAAAAAAACACTACACCATGATACAAATACAACGCCAAGTGCAAATCCATATATTAAGGAGTGACAAGAAAGAATATTTCAATTAGAATTTGGGATGGTTTTTCTTGGAAAAGGAATTGTGCATCAAAGTTCTTGTCATGACACCCCCTCAACAAAATGGGATGGTAGAGGGGAAGAATAAGCCACTTTTAGAAGTAACTAGTGCTCCACTCTTCACAACTAAAGTTCTTACATACCTTTAGGGTAAAGCTCTTCCTACAACCACATATCTTAACAAAGATGATGCTTTCTAGAGTGTTAAAGTTTCAAACACCCTCGAGAGTCCCTAAAACTATTTTGTTGTAGCTCCTTTGTCCTCATCCATGACAGAAGTTGGGGAGAAACTTGATCCTAGAGCAAAACAATGTGTATTTGTTGGTTACGGATCTAAGCAAAAATGCTTTGACCCGATTTCCAAAAGAAAATATTTGTCACAAAACATGTCATCTTTTTTTAATTGATGCCCTTTTTTAGCTCATCTCTTTGTGTGTGTGTTGTTGTTGAGGGGGGGGGGGGAGTGCAGATTCTCACAACATCATCATAGAGTCTTTTCGTCTTGTAGAACCCGAAAATCCTCTTCCTAAAAATCCTATTCCCACAACCCTTATACCCGATTCCGAACCAAGTTTTCTAGATAATGAAAATTTGGATCCATCTCTTTTGGCATCTCGTCCTACTTGTGGGCATAACAGAGTTGAACCAAGCATGCTGAGTTCCCATTCCATTCTCCAGTCTATATGAGAAGAAACAAAACTCAAAGAAAATAAGTCTCCTGCTCCCTTAAGGTGCCATGAGCCTGAGCCGGGGCATGACCAAAACTCCATACAATCATCAAGTTATGTTCCAATTCAATCTATCAAACCTAATCTTAGCAAAAAAATGAGTCCACTTATTAACTTGACATTCCTATTGCTATCCGGAAAGGAGTTAGGTATTGTACCAAACATCATATGTCTCATTATGTGTCTTATAAAAACCTCTCACCCAACTTTTGTGACTTTACCTCAACTTTGTCTTGTGTGGAGATTCCAAAAATGTGCGGGATGATCTACGGGTTCCTAAGTGGAAGGAAGCAATTATTGAGGAGATGAAAACTTTAGCAAAAAGTGGAACGTGGGATATGGTGGATTTACCCAAGGGAAAGATTATGGTTGGATCCAAGTGGGTATTCACAACCAAACATAGTTCTAATGGATCCCTTGAAAGGTTTAAAGCTTGGTTGGGTGCGAAATGATTCACCTAAACATGTGGGATTGATTACTTTTGAGACTATTGCTCCGGTTGCAAAACTATACACGATCGAGTGCCCTCATCACTTGCAACCAACCTTGACCGGCCTCTATAGCAATAGATGTGAAGAAAGCATTACTAAATGGAGATTTACGGGAAGACGTATACATGGATTTCCCTTCAGGCTTCGATCAAAGGTTTGCAGATTGAAAAAGTCACTATATGGATCGAAACAATCACCAAAGACCCGATTTCGAGAAGTTCACTCGGTAAGTGAAGAAGAAACAAGGGTATGTTCAAGGACAAGATGATCCTACCTTGTTTGTAAATCATTCTTGTGGTGGGAAGGGTGCAATGCTGATAGTGCATGTGGACAACATCGTTCTCCCCGAAAATGATATTGCCAAGATGAACATGTTGAAAGAATGTCTAGCTTTTGAGCTTGAGATCAAGGATTTTGGCACTCTAGGTATTTCCTTGGAATGGTGGTAGTTCGGTCAAAAAAGAGAATTGTAATCTCACAAAGGAAATATGTCCTAGATCTTCTAAAGGAGATTGGAATGAGTGGTTGTAGACCGGCGAAACTACGATAGACCCTAATCGAAAACTTGGAGATGACAAAGATGAGGTTCCTCTTGATACATCAAGATTCCGGAGTGGTAGGGAAAATGATCTATTTGTAGCATACTTGGCTATGTATTGACTTTGTTGTAAGTATGGTAAGCCAATACATGCACTCTCTTGATTTAAAAAAAAAAAAAACATCTTGAGGTCGTATGCAGGGATCCTAAGATATCTAAAGAGCGCACTTGGAAAAGTTTGCTATTCAAAAAGTCTACTCAACAAGAAATTGAAGCATCAACGGATGCGGATCGAGGCATGGTCAATTACTGATAGAAGGTTTTTACAATTTTGTACATAAGTATGGAGGAACTTAGTTATTTGGCTAAGTAAGAAGTAGATTGTGGTGGCATGAAGCGGTGTAGAAGTAGAGTACCAGGCAATGGCCCATGAGATCTCCGAGATGTTGTGGCTAACACGAGTAGCGAAGAACTTCGAGTACGAGTGAAAATGCCTATGAAGCTATCTTGTGACAACAAGGTTACAATGAACATTGCCCATAATCTTGAGATATGATATTAATATGAGTCCATTTATTTTATTTCATTTTATTTTTGAATCCTCAAAATTAAGAAGCAGGAAATCTTTTCTTTCTGCCACATTTATTTTCTTTATATTGTATACCTATCCAAGACTCTATTTATATATTATATTGGCCGTTAGAATGATAAGCAATAAGAAATAGAAAAAATTACTTTTCTTCTTTGACATATGCAATGACAACTAGCTCGTAAGCGTATATTAGTTCATACAAAGATGCCCATAACGAATAAATCCACCAAAAGATGGAGCTCCGTTCAGAAACAAGATCACTATTCATTGAAGGCTCAGGATTGCCAATCAATCTTGATCACGGTAACAAGTGTTTACATATGTATCTTTCAAGGATGGAACTTGCTACTTATGGGTATACACATCCACATGGAAAAGACAGATGAAGGCATGCAACAACGACAAGATATTAAGAAACTGAAACAAATTCGTAGTTTGTATCTCAAAGTTTTCGAAAGTTTCAAAGATTAGCCAAAAACAATCCAATGATCAATATCACATTTTTGATGACTATGAGCACCCAAATAGAGCTATAAAACACAGAAATACATTCCGCATTAAACAGCAAAATCAAGTCTGGTTGCTTTTCTTTCATCTTCCAACAACAGAATCACATAAAGGCATTGTAAGTTATTAACATGCCAACTTGATTGTCTCATTAAGGAGGTCTACAGTATTTCAATTTGGACTCAGCCCCATGCTGCTGCATCTGAACTTTGGTCCAACTTGCTTTTGGCTTCAAAGTCTATGCAATAACCAACCTTTAAGTAGAGAAGAATAGGGAATAAAAGAAGCTGATTCTCCAAGCTTCTTCACCTGTCCCTCCTTGTTGACGCCTAAATTTTGACTAATATATATTTTGCATAAAAATTAGAACTAATTTTAGTTCTAAACAAAAATCATCACATATTCATTTAGCATTGGCATATAATTTGAGCTTAATTTAACAGCATCCGGACTAGGCATGGATGAAAAAATGCACCGAGAAGATTCGGGCTTGAAAGAAATATTTTCTCGGGGACCGTATTGCAAATACTCGTAACTTCAGGGGATTGTATTGCAAATATTCAAAACTTCGGGATCAGATTGCAAATACTTGAAACTTCAGGGACCGCATTGCAAATACCAAAAGAAGATGGGGAAAGGAAGAAGCGTGAAGGAGAGATAGGACCAAGAGATTTCTCGGTCTAATGAGTCACCAAATCGGTCCAATGGTCAAGACAAGCCCGAGTACAAGCTTGGTGCACGAGTTCAAATTGGGAGTAATCTTGAATCTATTTCATTCTAATTTCATGTAATTTCTTTATTTTAAAAATACTCAAAAATTCAAAAAATGTCATGGGAAGAAAACCCAAAAAAAATTGATTCTTTGATCTTCAAATAGATTTCATCAAATTTGTCAAATCCATTATTTTTTCATGAATTTTAAGGTACCGAAAGGGCATTAGTTGTAATTAATGTAACCAAGTCCCCGGACTCTTAATCTCCGTTCGCAAATAAGATAGTTTTCTCCCGCTATTTTATTTAGGTTTCTAATCGACCTACCGAAAATGATTGGTGGCGACTCCAAATTCAAATCACATTGCATGTTAATCATTCGAACCTTAAGTTGCGATTTGGTATGGACTTGGGAGAGTCCGAGTTAGGTTAGTTAATTAATTAACCCGATAATCCATTAGCCCGAAATCTAACTTGTTTATTTTTTAGGTCGCGACAGCTTGGCGACTCCAATCGGGGAACCAAAGAGGACTTAAGCCGATAAGTTCATGAAAAGGAAAATTACTTGATTTGGCAATCTTGGTTGAATTTTAATCCCTAGGTGTTAAATGATTTTGCGGAAAGGGAGTTATAAGGGGACGAGTGTTTGCTAACCTTTTTGTGTAGATTGAAGGAGATTGTGTATGGTTTATATTGAAGTGTTGGATGCTATGAACTGCCGCGCATGTTTTTACTGTTTTTACATTTACACTTAACACACACAACCCGCCATTGAACCCGAATGGCTAGGCTTATGATGGTACTTGATTAGGGATACTTCGCCATCGTTGTCCGGCCCGAGTCGCTCTTCTCGAGTCCCGAACTATTTCAAATTGGTGCCAAGAGTTAACACCTCCATCATTCGCCGTGTGATGTGGGTCGTTACTTGGTGAGCTGGGATGTCTACGGGGGATCTTGGTTCAACCGCAAGTCCATGTGGTTTAGTCTCGGATATCCTTGGGGCTCCACTTTTGTCAAGCCATACTAGATAGAAATCGAACCTCACGAGCATTTTCATGCGCATGTCTTTGTGGTTAACACTTTCTCTCCAAAGGAGGTAATTTCTTGAGCTTTATCACCGATTTTTCTTATCTTGTTTTGGGTCGGTCCATGATCTAGGTTGAGTCATTTGGCGCACGAATGGATCGCATTGATATCCCTTCACAATTGAAAGAACTTGTCTTCATAAAACATGTTCGGAAGATCATAATCTCTCATGACAAAAACTTTTGCAGCAATCCGATGCATTTTCTTTTTAATAAGGAATTAATAGCCAGATGGAGCAGGCTGGAATTTCACATGTTTTCAGACTCCAGATTCATTTTACAATTTAGAACTAGAAAACGTGCCTTTTTGTGGAATTACCAAACATGAAAGTTCTAGATCGTTGTTTCAACTAATAGCCTGCAAAATTTCAGTCTCTAATTCATTTTTTTAAGAGGTCTTCCGTTCTTTTGTTGGAAACCGGATAAAGCAATTTTCTAGATGAATTTGTGTAAAGAAGTATTAAACTGCATTGATCCGTGCGGAACCCGCCGTAGAGTAAAACACAAAAGTTGTTCGTCGGTATGTCATCTGTCAGCTCCTAAATTTTGGCATTGTGTTGATCAATGTACGAATTAAGATGAATTTTCTCGTAAAAATCGACGAAACTGAAAATTGCCTGATGTGATCTTTTGGTCATGTCTAGTTCGTTTATTAAGTCTAGAAGGAAGTCATGGACCGACCCTCTATCCTCGCTCATTGTACTTACTCTTGGCTTGTCGCTTTTCAGGAAATTTATCACGGATCCTCCGCATATTACTCGATTGGTGGCGAAGAGAATGGCCGACATTAACGCCGTCCATGAGACTTTGAATGAACAGCTCGGTGCTCTAACCGAGCGATTTGAAGGGATGATGTCTCACAAGATGATGGATGACTTCATAGCCAAGCTTCACCGTCCACTCAAGCCCTCCGCCGCTTGTGCCAACTCTAATTCCCTCGGCAGACAATTCTAGTAAGGCCCCTAAGGTGTTCCCTATCGGCTATACCGCTGGAAGATATTATTATAACAGCACGGGTTTGAGCGTACCACCCTCGATTCCAGGCTCCCCAAACCAACCCAATGACGATAACCAACGACCAACAAGTTTGTCATCATGGGGGATATACGAGGAGGGAAACCTAGTGGATTCGTAAGTATACGACCTAGATGAGTTCAGTCCAGATTATGAGGAAGTTCGTCAAGATTTCGAACGACATGAGGAGGTCAAGCCCTTGACCGGTGAACAAATTATCTCGGCCAACCTAGGCGATGCGAAAAACCCTAAAGAAGTTAAGATCGGGGCAAGCCTTTCCTCGAAATGTCCGAACGCCCGATCGACTCTTGAAGGATTACCGGGACGTTTTCGCCCGGGTCCTATGCAGATATGCCCGGTCTTGACCGTTCCATTGTCGAGCATTGTTTGCCGATCGATCCTTCGGCTAAGCCGCCGTGCAAAAGTCAAGGAGGGCCGGACCGGAATTAGTACAGAAGATCAAAGAGGAGGTCATGAAGCTTCTCGATGTAGGATTCATTGAGACTACAGAGTATTCCGATTGGGTCACTAACATAGTCCCTATCATGAAGAAAGACGGCCGCATTTGGGTTTGTGTCGATTATCGAGACTTGAACAAGACCAAATTCTAAAGATGATTTTCCCTCCCCGCATATCAACGTACTTGTTGACGATCGCAGGGTTTGAATTGTTTTCGTTCATGGATGGTTTCTCCGAAAGTACAATCGGATCCTAATGAATGTCAATGACAAGTTGAAAACCACTTTCACCACACCATGGGGAATGTTCCATTACCGGGTAATGCCGTTCGGTCTCGAAATGCTGGAGCCACTTACCAACGAGCCATGGTTGCCCTTTTTCATGACATGATGCATAATGAGATTGAGGTTTACGTCGATGACATGATAGCAAAAACAAGGCATGGAGAAGATCACGTTGAAACGCTGAAGAAATTGTTCGACGGACCCGAAAGTATAAGTTACGCCTCAACCCCGCCAAGTGTGTCTTTGGGACCAGCTCGGGCAAACTACTTGGATTCGTGGTAGCAAGAAGGGCATTGAAGTTGACCCTTCGAAAGTTAAGGCTATTCGTGAGCTTAAGCCGCCGACAACGGTTAAAGAAGTTCGAAGTTTGATGGGTAGGCTAAACTATATTGCTCGATTCATCTCTCGCTTATCGAAACCGCTAAGCCATTCCTCAAGCTATTAAAGAAGAATGCACTAGTTCAATGGGACAGCAATGTGAAGAAGCTTTTGGAAGACTCAAGCAAAGATCTCATGAATCCACCCGTGCTTGTTCCTCCAACACCGGAGCAACCTTTAATCCTCTACCTCACAATCCTTAGTGAATCCTTGGGTGCTATGCTAGCCCAAGAGAAGCAGGAGGACGGAAGAGAACGAGCCATTTATTATCTCGAGCAAGAAATTCACAACTTCGGAAATGAAGTACTCCGAAGTAGAGAAAACATGTGCGGCGTTAGTCCGGGTACCGCACAGTGCTTCGGCAATATACCTTGCATTACCAAGTGCTTCTGGTGACGGAATGCAATCCCATCAAATATTTGCTTAATCAACCCGCCTTGATTGGTAGACTTGCTAAATGGAAAATCCTCATCTCCGAGTTTGACGTTCAATATTTGTCCCAAAAGTCAATCAAGGGACGAGCTATAGCAGATGTCCTAGCTGAAAATCCGGGGCAAGATGATGATGCCTATCATTCCGAGGATCGAATCATGTCGGTGGAGGATTACATCTCGGACTATGTATTTTGACGGAGCTGTCAATTTATCGGGATCGTGCACGGGCGCGGTTCTTATATCTCCAGGTGGTCGCATTATCCCGTAGCAGAAAGAAATTGGTATTCCCTTGCACAAATAACATAGCGAATATGAGGCATGCATCCTCGGTCTGCAGGCTGCAATTGAAATGGGGATAGCCCGACTCAAGGTGTTCGGAGATTCCGCTTTGATTATCCTTCGACCGTTGGAAAGTGGAAGACAAGAGATGCCAAATTGCTACCCTACCATGAGTATCTCGGATGAATTGGTAGAAGAATTTGAGGATATCTCATTTGAGTATCCGCCCAGGACTCATAATCGATTCGCCGATGCATTGGCTACCTTGTCTTCAATGTTACAAGTCGCCGATGGACTTGAGGTTGACCCACCGAAGATCGAGGTATTAAAAAAACCGGCATATTGTATGGCCGTGATCAATGAACCCGATGGTAAACCATGGTACCATGACATCAAGACTTATATTCGAAAACAGGAGTTCCCCGAAAAAAGTACCGTATCTCGACCAAAAGTACATAAGGAAGATGGCTTCAAGTTCTTCTTGAATGGAGAGAATTTGTACAAGCGGTCATTCGATTCCGTCCTACTAAGATGCGTTAACTCGACCGAAGCGGTTCGTCTAATAATGGAAGTACATGAAGGGATCTCGTGGTCCACACATGAACGGTCACTTGTTAGCTAAGAAGATTATGATGTTAGGTTATTATTGGCTCACGCTCGAAAGAGATTGTATTCAAAGATGTCCCGAGTCACACAAATGTCAAATTCATGGTGACAAGATTAATGTCCCTCCAAGTGAGTTGCATCGCTTATCCGAACCATGGCCGTTTTCTATGTGGGGCATTGATGTTATCGGTCCTATCAACCCTAAAGCATCAAATGGGCATCGATTCATCTTGGTGGCGATTGACTATTTCTCCAAATGGATCGAGGCCGCATCCTATTTAGCTGATTACGGCACGAAATATCGCAAAATTTATCCGCCGAGATATCATTGCTCGATACGGTTCACCCGAAGCCATAATCACCGACAATGGCTCGAACTTAAACAACAAACTAATGGACGAATTGTTCAAGGAATTCAAGATCAAACATCCGAACTCCTCCCCATATCGTCCTCGATGAATGGAGCAAGAGAAGCCGCCAATAAGAACATTAAGAAAATTTTAGCGAAGACGGCTGAAAATTATCGCGATTGGCATGAGAGGTTGCCATTTGCACTTATAGCATATCGGACCTCAATCCGGACATCTACCGGGGCAACCCCGTATTCTCTTGTATATGGAATGGAGGTCGTTCTACCAGTTGAAGTGGAAATTCCTTCCTTACGTATACTGTCTCAAGCTAAACCGACGGAAGATGAATGGATCCAAACAGAGAGCAAGCCAATTGAATCCGATCGACGAAAAAAGACTTAAGGCCGTATGTCATGACCAGTGTTATCAACATAGGGTTGCTAAATCATTCAACAAAAAAGTTCGGCCTCGATATTTTCAAATCAATGACCTGGTATTGAGAAAATTATTGCTAATAGTCCCACTCCGTAAGGGAAATTCGCTCCAAACTATGGTGGTCCATATATAGTGAAGAAGGTGCTCCCTAGTGGTGCTTTGATTCTAGCCGAGATGGATGGTCGTGTCTTTACCAATCCAATTAATTCTCGACGCCTGTAAAAAATATTATGCTTGATTCACTCGATGTGTTCATAATCGAGTTATAATATTAATACGGATTCACGAGTTGTTCATATTTGAGCATTCGTTTGTTTCCTCACTACTAAACTTTGTTGAGAGATTGTTTCGAATGGGGGAGCCTCTCTCCGCCCAATTAAATTGACCATCGGAGCGTGAGATTTACATATTCGCAGAGTAAAAGGGGTTATCTTGCGAAACAAATATGACGACCAAGATGAAATGAGTAAAAACTTGCATTCATTTCATTCATCGAAAGCCTTACAAATAGATCAACGAGGTGGGAACGTAAAGCCAAACCGAGCTCTAATGAGCATCACAAAGAAGTTTAACCGACTCTCCATACGGTTGATGCTCCGCCTACACCGATCGCTCGTAGAATCGAGATCCGCCAACTTAAAGAGGAGGAGCTCACATTTCTCTTTGAGGTTGGCTACCTTGTCCTCGTGATGCTCAGCAGAAAATTCCAGGTCATGGATCAGCAATTCTCCCGCGGCTATATCCAAGGTCGATCGTCCAACCTTTCTTCCATCCATGTGCATTGAAATTTTAAAACAATATTGAGCGGATCGCGCTCGAAGATGGTCCGGGACATGGCCAAACATCCCACCAAGTTTCCCCTCTCACGAATCAAGCAGGGGAGACTTGTTCGTTACCAGTAGTCAAGGGCCTTCTTATAATTGTCGCCTACAAGACCGGCCAACACTAAGCCGTCCGACCGATCCCGATAGCGTGCCTTCACAAGATGGGCCAAAGTAACATTTTGATGAGCAACATGGTAAGCCTCCCAGGGAAGTTAGTGAAGAGGGTGGGGAAGATCTTGTATTCCTCCTCTAACTTGGTACCTTCAATGGAAGCGGTGTCCATATCCCTAAACATAAAGACGAATCTCGGTTTCGGCCTCCGGATGGTTGGCTATATAAGAGTAGCCCTGGCTTAGGAGATTATAAAGTTTCTCCCATTTGGCCAAAACTTCAGCCGAGAAGGCGTGTGCAGGGAGGGAAGCCATTGTTGTTGAAGCGGTTAAAAAGAGTGGATGCAAAAGAGTGCTTAGAAGGTTGGAGATGAAGATATGAAAGCGATAATTGTCTCGGCGTTAAATCCTAATTTAAAGGGCGGGAAAAGCTATAGCAATAATTATTGTGGATGCCGAGTTAATTATCCGGGTAAAACTAGAGACATTTCATCCGTGAATCACGGATCTACCATCTCGAGCCTCACAAATCCGAAAAAGTTGCGGAAAGATTTGAGGACCCCACCATACCGAAAACCGAGTGGGAGATAAAGCATACTTTTCGAGAGAAAAAAACAGCAATTCTTGCGGAGCCACGTTAGTTACTCGGGTGATACTACATGCGTTTCGTCCGTGAGTCACTTGGATCTACCATCTCAAGCCTCACAAATTCGAAAAAGTTACGAAAAGATTTGGAGGACCCCACCATGCCGAAAACCGAGTGGGAGACAAGCATACTTTTCGAGAGAAAAAAAACAGCAATTCTTGCAGAGCCATGTTAGTTACTCGGGTGATACTACAGGGCTTTCGTCCGTGAGTCACGGATCTACCATCTCAAGCCTCACAAATTCGAAAAATTTACGAAAAGATTTGAGGACCCCATCATGTTGAAAACCGAGTGGGAGACAAACATAAATTCCCGAGAGAAGAAACAACAATTCTTGTGGAGCCACGTTAGTTACTCGGGTAAAACTACGGGCTTTCGTTCATTGGATCCTGGATCTATCGTCAATCCGTGATCTCGAGCCTCACAAATCCGAAAAGTTACAAAAAGAGTTGAAGTCCCACCATGATTGAAAACCCGAGTGGGAGACAAGCATACTTTCCGAGAGAAGAAACAGCAATTCTTGCGGAGCCACGTTAGTTACTCGGGTAAAACTACGGGCGTTTCGTTCATTGGATCCCGGATCTATCGTCAATCCGTGATCTCAAGCCTCACAAATCCGAAAAGTTACGAAAAGAGTTGAAGTCCCACCATGATTGAAAACCGAGTGGGAGACAAGCATGGTTATCAAGAAAAGAAAATCGGTGCGAGTGGATTCGGGGTCCCATCACGTTGAAAAAATAAGGCAAAGCGGAAACACGAAATCTTGGGAAAAACGTCGGCTTAGTGATTTTCATCCGCGTTTAAAGGGAGGCTTTGGAACATACCCGATTACTCGAAAGAATTTGGAGAGAGTAAGCATACATCGGAGAATAGAGTGAACAAAAGGCGGTAAGAGGTATTTCAATCCAACATGTTTAGAGGCCATCAAGACTTACTAGAGGCAACCAACCTAGACATCCCCGAAAGCGAACTCGCTGGATTTCGAGACCGCATCCAACGCCGCTGCCGTAAAACCCAACTCTCTTGGCAAGTGAAATTCAAGATTTCGACAAAGAATAACAATGGCAAGGCAAATGCCAATAAACCCTTAAAAGAAAATATCAAATCAAAGTGCTCGATGCGCTCTTCAAGGAGTGCTCTTACGTGAATAGGAGACGCAAAAATGAATTGAGCGTAGATGATAGGAATGGAGCCCTTGAAGGTCAAGTTTTGGTTTCAAAACAAGCGGTCCCGATTGAAGGTTAAAAATGAAAGTCATGAACTTACGTTTCGAGGGAAGAAAGTGAAAAGCTTCGAGCAGAGAACAAGAGGTATAGGGATGCTATTAACACCGCCGTTTGCCATGTCCGTAGCGGCCCCATCTCCTTTGGTGACATGTCCCTCGATGAGCCACATCTCGAGCATTGAAAATGCTTATTCACCAGCTCATCCCCTAGAGCAAGTTCTCGTACAATCCGATCTCGTTGGAGATACATCCCGAAAAGTCGGTCTTGCAGAGGCGGAACCGATATCCTTCGAGGGAAGAGACATGCATCACTACAATTGGAGTTTCCTTGATATCACAAACAGCCAATTCAACGCCGATGGAACTCCGAATGTGTAGCCTACATGAAGTTTTAGTTTTTTATTATGGACTCTCAAAATATCTCTTTTTTGAGTATCACTAGCCAACCCTTACGAATCCTCAAGAGAAGTAGTGGCATGTATGAATGAATGTACTTTGTTTGTTACAAAATCTCCATGTGAGACATTCTTCTTTTAATGCCTAGAGTTAATCCAGGGGCAAAGAACAAGACTATCCACGAACATCATCATGCTTAAATGCGTGAATTCCTCGCGATTTTGACTAAGCATTGAAAGCCTTCACGTAAGTAAATGTGAAAAGATTTGAGGAGGGAAATAACCGCCTCGTTCGTAGGAGGAACCGAAAAGATTTGAGGAGGGAAATAACCGCCTCGTTCATAGGAAGAACCGAAAAGATTTGAGGAGGGAAATAACCGTCTCGTTCGTAGAGAAAGTGAAAAGATTTGAGGGCTCCTCCATGTCGAAAAGTACGACGGATTGAGCGAGAGGTAAGAGTTATTACGAAATGGATCCAAGGCACTAAGACCGAAAAGGAGAGAAAAGCATCTCATGAGACCAACGGATCCGAAAAAGTTTATAAAGAACTTGAAGTCTCCATGCACCTCCGTAACTCGTCACGAAAGGCCATCATCGCTTTGTGATTTTCTCGGCAATTTATCTTTGCAAGTCCAAAGAACATCTAAAGCCCGATCTCTAGTCGAAACACCCATTTTTCGGCCTACATATGAAAGGTTTTGAAAGGAAAATAAGTATGCGTACATTCCAGTGCAAGTATGGTAAGCCTCCTATCCCGAGGATCCGCGAATCATGGCCATTGATGGCAACCCCGTTTTCCTCTCGATCCTCGTTGCCATGCCGAGAAAGTGCATGTACGGATTTCACTTATGTGAAAGCAACGGAAGCCTTAGAGAAGCCGAGGCAATACAAATATGATTTTGACATCGTCGTCACACCATGGTAGGGATCGATATGGACGGTCTCGCCTTTTTAAAGATCATTGATTCCGAGTTGGATATACCGGTGATCATAACATCAGCAAGTGATGATCAGCAGCTCATAACGAGGGCCATATTGCATGGTGCTCGGGGCATCCTAAAGAAGCCGGTCTGCGTTCGAGTGCTCCAAAACATTTGGCAAAGATGCTGTAAGGAAGCAATTACTCGAACAAAAGAACTATGGCCAAACTTACTATGACGATTTTGTCGGAAAGAAAAGGCCCCTTTGGTCCGCCGAGCTTCATTCTATATTCATCGAGGCGCTTGACAGCCTAGGAATCAATTCAAAGACGACCAATGGCCGTACTCAAAATGATGAATATAGACGGACTCACCCTACGAAGTGTCACAAATCACCTTCACGCATTTAGAGATAAGTCGAAGAAGCACGATGTAGCTTGGAACCAAGGCGACCGGAGCAAAGTTGACTGGAAGATTAATCCCAGGAAAACCTACGGAGCAAAAAGTACCCGACCACTTCTCAATCAAGAATACCGGCCATACCGACCTTCCGCCGGTGGTTCTAGCAACGGACCGGGTTGATCATCCCTACGAGTTCCCGAGCGACGGCGGAGGCTCAAGCTCAAGGAGTCGACCGCTCACGGCAAAAACAAAGTGGAAAATCTGTCGCCGCTGTTAGCAAGTAACAATGCCCAATTCGAGTATCAATTGCCCGAAAAATCAAAAGGTTACTTTGATGATGAGCTCACCGCCTTGTCGCCCGGGTTCGAGCCGAAAGACCTCCGAGTTGTGATCCGAAGCAAGTGATTATGGATCCTCAAACAACGATCGTTGGTGTATGATCCAAGACAAAATCAGCCAATCATTGGAATAGCCAAGAAAAGAGGTGGAATCAATCTCGCATGAATACTCCTTTAATTCCATGTATAGTTCCCCTGCGTGGGATACTTTTACTTTCTAGTTGTCTAAAATTTTCCTAGAGTTAAAGGGTGAATTTTTCTCCTCTCTTATCAAATGGGTAAGTTCCTTATTAAGCTAGGCCCGTAGCAAATCAATTTGTGGACGACGCCCCGAACGCCCGTAAAGAGAGATTCCGAATAGCCTTACTTGGGAGAATGCAAGTAAAACACCAAGCGGGCTCAAAGATCGGTAACTCCGTATCGTCCCAATTGGCTCTCAATCGTATCAAACTCTAAGTTAAGCTTATTTTATTCTCCACAGAAATTGCCAACCGCTTTGAGAACAATATAACAAAAGCGAACCACCCGTGGACGCCAACAACACCACAAAGATAGTGGTTGGGGGAATGACAAAGGGTCCGAAGGGCCCAGGGTCGATCCCGGGATTTTGCATCAATGTACAAAGATTAATAAAAACTTTTTGCATCGCAGATCGAAACTCAGCCCGGACGGTTACGTAACCTGGAGAGATAACATCCTGGACATACAATCCGATCAAGATGAATCGATCTTTTCAATTCAAAGTTCGCGAGGAATACGTACATGGGTAAAGTGGTATCGTTTCAATTCTTTTAGAACATGAGGACGTACATTGATGCTTTCCCTTTTGATTTTTTTACAGGGGTCACTACTCGTCTAAACAGAGAAGTATCCCTTCTCCATGAAAAATTAATGAAATGAGAAATTCTTGGAGCTTTTGACAATCTCATGTCTCGAAGCAGACAATGAAGTTTTGCAACGCATTTGCATGAACAGGGGCAACTCACGATCCACGCCCTTAAGAAATTTTTTATGTTCTTGCGAACTTTGTCCGCCAAGATAAAAAGTTGCTGCATACACTCGCATAGTTTGCGCATGATTGTTCCTCATGTTTAATTTACCAACTCGAATAAGGAACACGAACTACATAAGATACATCGAATGTGCAAGGGGGCATGACAGGATGATGAAAGGCAATCCTTTCCCAAACACGTCCAATTTTTTCAAAGAGATGAACAGTGGCAAAATTCCGCATTCCCCGAGGTAAAAAGTTTTCTCGCGAAAGGTACGATAACCGAAGTGATGGAGGCATTCATTTCTCTACCCTAAACACTGCAAGTTATCCGTTGGTCAACCCATTTGAGCGGAGATTTCACTTCCACAATCCTGTCAAGAACCACCCCACATTGGGGCAAAACAGAGGTAATTCCATCAGCATCACGAGACAAATGGTTAGAAATCTTCTTGCTTGGACTAACATCAATTTTCGGGTGGTTCTTTGCATTGTACTTGCGCTTTAATTCAAGTGCCTTAGGGTGACGAAGAGCATTTCTTTTTCTATCCCACACATCTATATCCATTTGCACAACCCATTTGAGCCCGCAAATTCGTTCTTAAAAGCCATCATTGGTGATCATTGTTGTCCCAAAGCAAATATGGCCCATCTTTGAGTAGAAGGACCCGAAAAGCTGGATCCATAGAAAATCTCCCAATGAACTCATCAAGATACAATCGTAAAAGAGAGTTGGGAGTAAAAAAAAAAGAGAAGAAAGAGGAAAGGCTGATTCCACAAAAATTCCTAGGCATTTAAAAAGCAAAGTGCCTACCAAAAGCAAGGCCAATGCCCTTTCAATTCATTGTTCATTTGTAGAATATTTCGAACTTAAATGCACAATTTTTCTAGTATATCCTAAAAGGGTTGAGAGAAAAATCTCCATGAAGTATCAAATTGCAAATGCAATCTTCGGTTCATACCATCCTCGAGCAATGATGGTATCCTAGAAGGCCACGATCGGTGACAAGATTGTAATGATCACCAACATCAAGCCCCTTCTCAAACATCTTCCGAGCCAAAACGAACCCTTTCGTTTCTCGGTCCCCAAATCATTACCTCCATTACAACTCTTTAAAAGCCTTTTCCGACTAGGGCACTTGAATTAATGTGGAGTTCAATGATTTTAAGCATCACTCGAAAAAGTTCAAGCAAGATTACTTCTCTCTCATTTTTGCGGGGTTCTTGACTTGTAAACCCGGAGAGATGACGAAGGAATTCATTTCAAAGCCCTTGACTCAACTAGAGTCCCCTTTGTAAACCTTTGACCTAGCCCTCATTACGGTCCTAATCAAGACCTCCGGATCGGCTCGGTCGTATCAATTGCGAGATTACTCGGATCCTTATCGAATGCGATGATGGAAAGATTGAGTGATTTCTTTTGAATCCCGCAGACGGGATAAATAACTTTTCTTGAGAGTGAGAGAAAACCCTTTCGGACCGAAGTCCCCCATTCAGCTCACATTCGAGGTATTCATAATGTGAGAACATCTCTCGGACAGGCTTGGTAATGCAAACACGATAGAATGGTTATGCATAAACCATAGTATGAGTGATTGCATTATGCACATGTTGAATATGTTTGCGCATGTTACCTCGTACATTCTATGATGGGTAATACATTCCCGATGTTCGATGTCCCTCCCAAGGTCTCGAAATTCATCCAAGGATTATTGAATGAGCAAGTTCTCCCGGCAAATGCCTACCATGTACGATACAAGCGATCTGTTTCGTTCTTTGATTAATCGTTCGGAGAACCCGGGTAAGTTTTCCGAACCCATTTTCAAATTAACAACTCCTCCGATGATAGTTGTTACGATTCAATTCGGGCAATATGCCTCTCCTGTCAGTCGTGTAGACATATGCACCGGCGATCTTGACATCTTATCAAATCATGACGACGTAGCTCTTATGATTTCCGTCTCGAATCACGAAGACATATGCACCGGTGATCTTGACCTTTAGTCGGCTCATAATGACATAGCTCTTATGATTCTCGGCTCCTTTATCAAATCACGAAGACATAAGCACCCGTGATTTTGATCCAAACCAAATCATAACGACGTAGCTCTTAAGATTTTGGTTCCCCTTTGTCGATCACGAAGACATATGCACCGGTGATCTTGACCTTTATTCGGCTCATAATGACATAACTCTTATGATTCTCGGCTCCTTTATCAAATCACGAAGACATAAGCACCCGTGATTTTGATCCAAACCAAATCATAACGACGTAGCTCTTAAGATTTCGGTTCCCCTTTGTCGAATCGTGAAGACATATGCACTGGCGATTTCGACATTTAATCAACTCACAACGACGTAGCTCTTGTGAACTTGATTCTACTTCTTTCGACTCACAACGACGTAGCTCTTGTGATCCGGAAGGATACACATATCTTGCGCCGTCTCGCATTAGGGAGAAGTCTCCGATAACGAGATAGGCCAAATACCTTAAGGTCCTCGTGTTTGCAAGAAACTTGAAAATTAAGGGAATCACCAACTTATGAGGTATTTGGTAAAACAGGTATTCTCGTATGCGATCCATGTGCGAGTTTCTCTAACATGGAAAAGAGAAATTATGACACATGTTATTTACAGTCTTGCATATCATGCATCACTTCATTACATAAAAAAATGGGACTAAAACTCCCGCAAAAAGTTCATCCATCATTTGCACTATCAAAATTTAGGGTTCAATTTTGTCTTTGAGCGGAACCTCTACGAGCCTCCACTCAAAGAGGGGCGAAGAAGCTGATTCTCCAAGCTTCTTCACCTGTCCTCCTCAGTAAGAATGTCAACATTACCCTTTGAATATGAGATTGTTGTGAAAACCACAGAACAATCTCCAAAGTTAAAACTTACAATACTTAACTTAATAAATGTCAACTGGCTACAGCCAAGACTCGAAACCCAAAATTAAAGTCAAAACCCCACAGCAAGATACCTATCCTTCTCCAGCTAAGGCAAGTTTGGGTCCATATGATGAATAATCTAGATAACAAAACTCCAATCATGTCAACCTCCCTGTGGATATGTCACACGTAAGCAAGTCAACCTCCGTTTGGAGTACCACTACTCAAATCTCCACAAGTTCTTGTCCTGCTACAATAAAAGAGAATCAGAACGAAACCCACATTTCTTAAGTAAAATCGAGCGGCTAAATGAGAAAAACAAAACACTCACCTGCTGGAGATTGAAAAAGGTATAGGAAGAGTGCTGGGCTTACTAGAAAATAAAATCCCACGGAGAGGTTCTCCATCTATGATTGTCTCAATGGTGTATCGATCGCCAGAATTTTCAATCAGTCTTGCTTCAAACATTGATTTACCTTGGAAAGGTACTGATTGCTTATATGGATAACTTTCAGAACCTGCATCAAAGGTCCATAGCTACTTATTGTTAGGCACATACAAGCAATTCAAAAAAACAGTATCACAGCCAAAATCCTATAATTTCCCGATAACCGGAAATTCCAGTGAGAGATCTATATCTATATGGAATAATAATATCAAGAGAAAACATGTAAAACAGGCACTCGGCTTCTAATCCATGTACATTTGAATCATTTGACAAAATACTCGGACAACGGTATTTTGTTGTCTGTGGATACTGACGGATCGGCTCGTGGTACGTTTTGAAGAAGTTGTTGGGGGAAATTAGTGGTCTGTGGATACTGAGGCAGGTGCTCACAGTTATTAACCCAAGCAACAAGAGCTCTCCAAGGTAACCAATATTTGAACAAAGAGTGACAGAGTTTTGGTGATTGTACATCATTTGCAAATAACTATATCACAGCCATAATTCCATGATCTCTAGATAAGTGAAAACTCCAATGACAGATCTATAACTATATATAATAGCAGTGGAACAATGTAAAACAGGCATTTGGCTTCTGCTTCATGGACATTTTAATTACTTGACAAATTCTATGGCCACACGGAAATCTCTCTAGACAATTTGATGAAAATTTCCTGATTCTGTATTGAATATGGTGACTTGGTATTGAATATGGTGATTTTCTCAGTTTATGAAATGAAGATTTATATGGAAAGAAACCAACAATGAGATCGAACCCATTTACTTATAGTAAATACATAGATTTGACCAAAAAAATAAATACATAAAAAATACGTAGACGTTACCTAGATTGTGGTATCCTAAGGGCAAGCCTTAGTGCAGCGGTAAAAGGTTACTTCATTTTGACCTATAAGTCAGGAAAATAGCCTCTCTAAAAACTAAGGGTATGGCAGCATACATGAACCGCGATATCGGTATAATCTTTTTAATTTAGGTACTCTTACAATCTAGGTCGCCTGAATTGGGAATCATATCAACCCCACCTCATACTCATTCAATTAAAAGATACTACGTGAACATGATATAAAGCATGTTCACGTCTATTACCTTCCCCCGACCACTTTTTTAAAATGCACTACAACCGAAATTGCAGATCAACTAAAGCTAGTAGTTAAATACTGTTCTCTTTACAGGCGACGTATCTCATCCTTGTTCCCATTCCATGACTCAAACTGAACCATGAGATAGGTAAGATCTTCATAAGCAAATATGCCTAACATATCAGTAAAATCCGAACATACGATAGAATTATCTGTGCAAGCTAGTGACTATGCTTTAAAAAAATCCTTATTCGATTTCCATATTCAAAATATCGTATTTACAACCAAAATTTATGCACACACATTAGCAACACATGTTGCTCTTATAACTAGGATAGCAAGCAAGTTTGAGAATGCAATGACCCTGTACTTTGGTTCAAAAAATGACCAAACATTGAAGTTCCTACCATACAAGTTCTTACTGCATTACCTTGATGACAAATAGCACGTTTCAATACGGCTAAGAAAACTAAAAATTGCCAAATTCTCCTACAATGTCTCCTTCAGAAAAGTAACGCGTGCAACCTTCTCAAAATTCCTCAAGAAAAGCTACTTACCTCTCTGTCTCTGTCTCTGTCTCTCTCTGTCTCTGTCTCTGTCTCTGTCTCTGTCTCTGTCTCTGTCTCTGTCTCTTCTCTCTCTCTCTCTCTCTCTCTCTCTCTCTCTCTCTCTCTCTCTCTCTCTCTCTCTCTCTCTCTCTCTCTCTCTCTGTCTGTCTGTCTGTCTGTCTCTCTCTCTCTCTCTCTCTCTCTCTCTCATATATTGAATCAGATGTTACCAATTAATCCTTAGCAAGCAGAGCATTGTTCCAAAAGGGAATGCTCTCTAGCAAGGCATTCGTTTATATTACAGAGCAATGGCCTATTCTTATATATTCTTAAGGTAAAAAATTCTCCGTAGTCTACCACCTGATTCAACAAATGAATTTGTTTCTGCATGCTCATGGTCTTGATATTTTGTACCTAGATAGATGAATCATGGTCAAAGTTAACTAAGATGGTGTTTAAGGACATAAAACTTGCCCTTGGGGTCTACATTGTGTTTGGTAGAGTTGAAACAGTTAGATTGAAGTAGTGTTGATAAAGCAATGAAATCAGTTATGATTCTCCCTTTCAACATAGTTTCGGCGAAGTTGTGCCAAATATATCCAGCAAATTCACAATATAACTATACTATGCCTATGCACATGACAACTCTACTTGTTCTCTAATTTAGAAACCAACACTAGGGGAAAAATGCAAAGATAAATTGTTGTGGAATTCCACAGTTGAGAAGTTTCAAAGAGGCTGGTGGGGTGGAAAGCCTTATCTTTCCAAGGAAGGAAAACCACACTTATCAAGAGCACTTTGCTTGCAGGTTTACTTTCTTTCTCTCTTTCCTATCCCATCGGAGGATATTTAGAGGAAGTTCTTGTGGGGCAGTACAGATGAAATACGCAAAAATTACCTGGTGATATTGGGTCTGGTCAATTTATTTATATTTCGAGATTGTTCAAGAGTATGATCTTGGTCCTATTGTAACAATGCTTTGTCTGCAAATGGCTTTAGAAACATTTAAATGGCAAGAACCACATCTGGAGACAACAGAGACAAGTCACAGCAGAAAAATACGCACAAAGCAGAGAGGATGGATCTCAGAGTATAGGAGGGGTCTACATGGGGTGGGAGTCTGGAAACGGAAAAGCAATGACTAGGATTCTCCCATGAAAATATTCTATTCATTCCTTTGTGGGGGTTCTGTTCTACTTTGGCATTAGGATTGGTGCTCATCAACCCCTTCAAAGACAGTTTCATAGCTTATTCAGAAAGACCAGTAAAGAAGCGATTGTTCAATCTTGGATGAGTCGGACAAATGTTAAGATCATCTGGGATATTGAATTAATTGGTACCACTAATAATAGGGAGTTGTAGGAAATGTCTGATTTCTTTCCATGTTGTAGCGGATGCGAAGGTGAACCTTAAGGGTATTGATTCTGTAAAACGGTCGGTGACAAAAAATAAGGTATTCACCACGCATCTTGTAGCCAGCGCATGAAAAAGAGGAGAAAGGAAAGGATGATTTCCTTAGGGATTGGTATGGATGAAATATACTTATCTAATTATTTAATTTTATTTTTTGCTTGGAAAGCGCATTGGGGAAGAATCTGACTTTGGAAATATGCAAAACGAGGTCAGATACGATCTCATAAATCATATCTGCAGGAAGGAATAATGGGATAATACGATGTCGAAGACCCAGGAGTAACGAAGGAAAAGATTACAAAACTAGAGACAATAGGTATCATAAAAGATAGTTTCAAGTCTGCATAAAGAAACGTTGAATTGGTATATAGAGTTGTGTCTCCGCAGCCATTCTTTCTCCCAACAACAAACCCCCTTCAAGAACATGGAAGCAAATATATATCAGGTCCTGACCTGGTTGACCACAGATCGATAGCTGCATAGATTGATATGAGCTTGAGGTTACACCAACTTGCACCAAAGCTTTGTCATGTCCTAGAGTCAAATTTTGTTCTTGGCACTTCAGTTTCTTCCTCAAGGGTAGGTTCTCTAGCCTTTGCTTGTGTTCCCCAGTGAGTCCTAGAAATGAGATAGGAATTAACCCAGGTACACATCTTGGGTTATGAAAACCGACATGAACTACAGAAAGAACGTCCACAAACTATGATTTGAACCTGTGCAAGTAATAGATATCGTCAAGAGCCTCGAGACTTCTATTGCAACCACCCACAAAGACAAGAACCCCACTCCGAACAGGATCCAGACAGTCCCCAGCCATGGAAAATCTGGCAGAAGGTCCAGAACCTGCAGCAGTCACCTTAGTCCATATAGCAGATTCTGCAAAATCATGGTAACAGTTGAGCAAAAGAGTTGGGTCCAAAAGGAAAAAGAAGCATGCTTATGTTGCTTTCCCATTCTTGATTAAGCAAAGTTGACCAGACAAGAAAAAGGCCTTGTTTTTGAAACCGCAGTTCATCTAACACCCTAACGAAATGCTTGCATCCCAAAAGGAAAGAAAATATACTTTATGTATATAACTGCAATCAACAAACATCACTCAGAAATATATTAACTAACACAAGCTTCATCTAAAACAGGCCAGTAAGCATGTGATTACTAGCAATTTGAGTCTGGCATCATTGCATTTCATTGAATACAAGTATATCTGCGTGATCCCTATGGAAGACATTCAGAAAACCCATAAAGAGCAAAACATACTTACCAACATCAAGCATATGCAGATCATCATATAGCTTTTGGGCCTCCGTTTATCCCCCATAAACAAACACAAACTTCCCAAAAGTAACAGTCGAATGTCCAGCACGAGGTGCTAGCATGTGGCCGGTGGTATTCAGTTCCATCCACATCAGGGTGTCTAACAAAATACAGTAAGGCCAAAGAGTAGTTAAAAGAGGATCCTCATGGAGAGAAAGAACAAGAAACCACTATTTAGTTGAACCAATGAAGGCTACAGTAGACAGTAAACCTGTATCAAGGACATGGACATCGGAAAAATGGAAATCACGTCCATCTTCTCCACCAATCACAATCATTCTGTTCTTCCAAGTTGAGCAGCTGTGGCTCTCACAGTCTCACGTGGTGAAGGTGGGATAGCAGTTGTCACAGCCTTTTTCCAAACGAATGTCTCTGT
This sequence comes from Rhodamnia rubescens, assembly GCA_021437795.1. NCBI lineage: Eukaryota > Viridiplantae > Streptophyta > Magnoliopsida > Myrtales > Myrtaceae > Rhodamnia > Rhodamnia rubescens. The sequence continues at coordinate 3,197,244 of JAILYA010000002.1, read as the reverse complement.
ACATTATGAGAAGGAAATGCATGAACTGGCATGTTTTCTACCCAAGGAAGATGAATCCTGTACTCTGCAATCTAAACAATAAATATTTGACAGGCAGTAGTAACTGAAGAGCATGCCACAGGCATAGTATTTTGAGAAGCTGGAGGACATGACATTCATGGAAAGTAATGTCTTTAACCAACCACTCACATGCACGGACGGAAACATTCACATATTGATGTCAATAGGGACTTGAGGAAAAGAAGAAATGTGGACTTTAAAAAAGAATGTACCTGTGTTCAATTTGAAGAGATCGTTATAATACACTTCATCATCATCATCAGAAGATTTTCCATACCCACCAATTATGAACAGCCTTTTACCCACAAGTGCTGCACTATGACCCTCCCTTGCCTCCTGTCCCGCCCTGCTTATAAGTGGTGATATCCATGTATGAGAAGCTACAAACAGATTCATGAATACACAAAACAGATTCATCAATTACATTAGAAAGAGCCCGACTTCTGCTATTGCGAGTATAATGAAAAGACAAGCAGATTATTAGTCGACAAGACAGTATGGCTACACCAGGGGGAAAACAAGACGATAAATTTAACTCACATGTGTCTAGTATATGCAAATCCCTGAGAAGGTTCTTCCCATCCGTCCCACCAAACACAAACGAATTGTCAACAACATTAGTACAGCTATGGCTGTCCCTTGGAGCAGGTGGCGTGCCTTCGATTGTGGGTTGGCTCCATGTTTGCTCCTCTGTGAATCAGATAAAACCAATTATCAATTAAGACTATGGTAAACGAGATCGCCTCTCATAGTTCAACAACTTCCACATGCCACACTAGATAAGCTCCAATGGAACACGAGATCACGACGCAAAAACTAGAAGACGACAGAAGTTGGAAGTTCACCAAAAGCCATCCCACACGGAATTCCAGCTGTAAATTTTAACATCAGCAGAATGCGAATAGGGAGAGAGTCAAATACAGCTCCAGCAATTGTTCACGATGAAAGATGTACAGGAAAATATCAGGCGTATCACTGGACACAGAATATCATGAAAAATTCTCTTCCGTCCCACATATTCAGCGAGTTATATAACCCCAAAAAAAAAAAAAAAATTTCCCGACAAGCAAAGCTGCACCAAAAACACCCGGAGCTACAAATCAGACAGAAAATGAAAAAAGAAAAGAAAAGACAAGAATCAATCTTTCTCTCAGCACCAACGAAGACATCTTCACAAAAAAATGCAAACTTTGACGGAAAAGTAGAATCCCCAGAAGATAAACTCGAAGACCCACCACTGTCAAAGACGTGAACTTGGTTGGTCTGGCAGTTGTCTTCGCCATAGCCACTGAACACGTAGAGAAACCTCCCTTCTTTAATCGCGTTGCAAGAGTGGCCCCACCTCTTTCCGGGGCCACCCGCCTCTTCTCTGCTCTGCTTTGGTCCCTGGGCTTGCGGCAACAGGACTCTCTCCCACCTCATTTTTCCTTTTCCGAGAAAATCAACCGACAACACAAAGAGGAGAAGAAAGCGCAAGAAAGGGAAAGCCTTCCAAGAAAAGAGTAGGATTTCAAAGTTTGAGGGCAAGAAGACTGGGGCTTAAAGGATCCAGAGGCAGAGGGTCTCTCCATGGTGTCATGCAGAGGACAAGAGCATAAGACCTGAACAAATGTCGACGAAGCAGCAAAAAACCGTGTCTTTTGTTGAAGGCCGTTTTGAAAGAAGGATTTTTGCGAGGGAATGCAAGAGCTTTTCCTTTTTATTATTTTTTCTTTCTTTTTTCCCTTTATAAAGAATTTTCATGATACCTTTTTCGGCCCTCTAGAATAAGTTCAAGGCCCCATGTATAAAATGGTTCCAGGGCTACCACAGTCAAAGCCTGATCCGGTAAGAAAAATATGTCATTTAGTTCAATACCGAAAATATCAAATGACAGAATTGCTTGTTCTAAAATCACACAAACGGCCATAAATTGAATTGACGATGTAATAAAGGACACGGCATTTTGGCATTGGAATTTAGATATTGCTCTTTTAACTTGTCTGCTTTAGTAAGCCTAAATTATTGAAGTACATTATGTGGCATCCTGAATACCGCCAGAGTATTTTAATGAGCAGAATAGTTAATGACGGACGTGGATTATTAGAGATGATGATTTGGGGTTCAATTGTTTTGTGCGATTAATTAGATTGATTAAATGATATAGTCGGATAAGACAAGATTAGACCGACCCTTTGTGATTGATTGATCATTTTTGTCGGAGGTAAAAAGGTCCAGCGTGAAAATTGGTTTGCAATTGAACTCCGAAGCCTTGAAACACCTCACCCCCTAAGCCCACCGCGATTGCGCCTCTATAAAAAGGGCTCATTCTTCTCTCTCCTCCTATTCACTCAAGAGACCACCCCAAGATCCTCACCCTCTCGTCTCGCGTGCCTCTCACCGGGCGACGCCACTGGCGACACCACAGCCGTCGGCAGCAATCCTCGATGATTCCCTCCTCGTTGTGCTTCCTCTCATCTCGGCCCTCGCTTGCTCAATCTCCCTCGTCCGCGACGTGGAACCCCTGCGATGTGCCAAGGAAGGAGAAGTCGGTTTGACCTCATTCGAGCGGCAATTTTGGTTTCGTTTTCTTCGTACACGTTCCTAAGTCAAGATCTAGACTACCCATTTATCGTTTGTTTTAGTACGGAAAGTCTTTTACTTGAGTTGGCATCTTTGAGTCTTGGGTAAGTGGAATATATGAGTTGACCGTCCTAATTGTCGTCGGTTTGTCATGAATTGGAGTTGGATAGTATTAGTAATGAATTGGAGTTGGACTATTAGGTGGCTCGGCCGTGTACATTAGGGGTAAATTCGCATGATTTGTGAATTGCATGTCAACTCTGCTAGTTAAGGTGTTGCTATCTAGTCTTGGGTAGACGAAATCTATAGTTAGATCGTCCGGTAAATTGCTAATTTGACGTGGACTGGAATTGGGCTCATATGAGTGTTCAGCCGTAAGGTTGGAGGGAAGGTTTAATGGAGCTTTCGTGTTCACTTTAGCTGACCGACACTTAATTGTCTTGTGCCCCTTCCGTGTATGTGTTTTGTGGTGGCTTTCCTTGAGTATTCTATTGGCTGATTGTTTGATAAGGTCTACTTGAATGAATGGTGAATGGGTAGCCTAGTTTTTTGGTTAGACATTTATATGCTAACCTTCGGCTCACTCTTTAATTGTTGCCCTCTTTTTTTTTCAAATTAAATACCTAGGTGGATGATATTGGTGGCATTGGAGCATGCTGATAGTGCTAGTAGATGGGAGTAGTTTATGTGAGTGTAACACATGTGTATCAGAATTGTCTATGTGAGTGTAACACAGGTAGTGAAACCTGAGTAAGGCCATACCCTCTAGGCGTGCCTACCCTTGTATGCACTTATATGTTTGTATGGCCGATGGTTGTATTTGTTTTTAGTTTTCCACATGTGCCGAGTGTACTATATATGTAATAAGAGATTAAAACATAGCGCGTTTTGCAAGAAGGCGGTCTTCGGACGCTACACACAAATAGATTTGGAATAGACAAAAAATGAATCTTTTGAATGCTATTAGTACTAGAGAATGATTAGACCAAAATTTGATACCGATTCATGGAACAAAACATTGTTACAAAAATAAATTGGTTTAAGATAAATTTGTTACACGTGTGTTAGTTTGAGGATTTTGATGGTCAAAAAATTTGTTTAGGGTAAATTTGTCACAGTTTACCAGTTTGAGGTTTTTTATGGTATTAACCCAAATGTTTTAGTGCCTAATGTAGTCTTTGAACATTTTTTTTTTTCAATATAATCCATCAACTTTTGTAATGCTTCTATTAAGTGTAAAGCTGTCTTTTGTGTATTTTCTAACGGGAGTTATCAGTTCGACGCTCACATGAAGGAAATATGGATGTCAATCGCCTCGTCGCTTCCCTAGCAACATATATTCTTCAGTCCCTTTGTTTTTTAGAGAGAAATGACGTAGACCTTACATGTAGGACAACGGGGCTAGGCATGGCAAATTCAACATTAAGTTAACCTAATTTTAATAACTTTAGTTCACGGCATTAATATCTTTAGTCACATGACTACATTTAGCATATTCATATAGTTCAAGAACTCAATCGAACAAAAATTTTAGAGACCACATCGAAGATTAAAGAAAAAGTCAGGGACCATCCATGTCATTGTCCCTAATTATAAACCTTTGTAAGTTACCAACTTTTATTTGGTGTGACTTAATAACGTTTTAATTTATACTGATTTTTATCGTAGATACTTTTCAATTTTTCTAATTAAGTTACCAATGAGCTTTACCAGCTTTTATAATTACCAACTCTTATATGAATTTAGTAGCTTACCAACTTTTTCAATGAGTTACTGACTGGATTTAACGTAATCGATTCTCATTTGATGCACTTATAAATATCTATTTTGTTGATCTAAAGTTTATGAACTTTTGTAAGAACTTACCAATTTTTGTTTCGTAGCTTATTGACGTTTTAAAGTCGCCAACTCTTCTTATGTAACCAACCTTGTTGGGCTTCTGGAATTACCAGCTTTTATAACTACTTCTATTTCTATGGCTTATTGACATTTTGAACTTATCAACTTGTATGTCAAATACCTAGACATAATTTGACTTAAACCTATTAGGAAACAATCACGACCATCATCATTTCATCTTAATTGCAAGTCAAATTTGAATTAAACAATAAAAAAAAACTCTTCCCCTTATTTCTATTTATATAACTTAGAGTTAAGTCAAGTTGGCACTAAATTAATTATTCAGACAATGAACTCTTTAATCTCCCGGAATGCTCCCACCAAAGATGAGCGTGCTCTTTGGTGTCAATCTTGATTTAGTATGGTCAAAGCGATACAACCTTTCATTCTCATGTACGATTAGTTTCTCTTTCTGGCATTTTTATGGAACATCCTCATCCTCTTCCTCATGATTAAGTCTCCCCTGAGAGAAACTAACCAGCAAAATCTGGTCAATTTGACGAGGATGAATTATAAAAAGCCCGACACTTAAGGGATCATGATCCCATCCAATTTTTGTTAAGAGCCAAACCAGGTCATTATCCAATCCTGTTAGTTGTCATTTGATCTTCATTTAGCTTTTCTCAGCCTTCTTGACGTGTTATAAATACCTCATCCAATGCACGTTTAGATTTCATATTCCGACAAAAATTAAAGCACATCAATCTTACCCTCTGTTTTTTTTTTTTCAAACCAAAAAGAAAGACCGAGAAGATGCCTGCGGTCATCACAAGCCATGGCGGCCATGTGCCCGAGCATGACGGGAAGATAACTTTCTACGTCATTCTCCGTGTGATCATCTCGGCCTTCGGAGGGTTGTTGTTCGGATACGACATTGGAATTTCAGGTAGGAGAAATTTATTCCATTTGATATGAAATTTCTTTTGTAAGATTGATATGATGTAAAGATAGTGTTTGCCTTTTCTATTTCAAAAGAGAAAAGATCATATCACATTTTTGCCTTTGGTATAGGTTGGTTTATATTGCATTTTGACTTGTGAGCCTTTTATCTCTAAACACGAAATGGATTTATTGCATTTCGGGTGGAGTGACTTCCATGGATGACTTCTTGATAAAATTCTTCCCAGCCGTGTATGAGAAAAGGAAGCATGCCCATGAGGACAACTACTCGTAAATATGACAATGAGTACCTCCAATTGTTCACGTCTTCGTTGTACATAGCCGCTCTTGTAGCCAGCTTTGCAGCCTCAAAGGTCCGTTCCAAATTTGGCCGAAGGAAGACGTTGCAAATTGGGTCCTTCTTCTTTGTCGGGGGTTGCACTCCAAGCTGGTGGCATCAACCTTGCAATGGTCGTCCTTGGCGTGAATCATCCTTGGCCGTGGTGTTGGGTTTGGTAATCAGGCGGTGCCTCTGTTTCTATCTGAATTGGCTCTGCTAGAATTCGAGGGGCTCTCAACATTTGCTTCCAACTCTTCATTACGATTGGAATCCTCATCGCCGGCATTATCAACTACTTCACAGCCAACATTCACCCTCACGGGTGGCGAATCTCTCTTGGCTTAGCCGGGCGTCCCGGCTGCAATCCTCCTCGTAGGCTCATTCGCCATCTGCGAGACCCCTACAAGCCTCATCGAGCGCAACCAAATCGACCAAGGGAAGGCCACCCTAAGGAGAATCCGCGGCACCGATAACATCACCGCTGAGTTTGATTCTATTGTTGCCGCCGGTGAGGCCGCAAGGCAAGTGAAGAACCCGTTCAACAAACTCATGAGGCCGTCGAGTAGGCCCCCTCTTGTCATAGCCATAGTGCTGCGGGTGTTCCAGCAGTTCACCGGGATCAACGCCATCATGTTCTATGCCCCGGTCCTGTTCCCGACGATCGGGTTCGGAAACAACGCCGCGCTTGCTCTCAACGGTCATCACCGGGCTCGTGAACGTGTTCAGCACATTAGTGTCGATCTACACGGTGGACAAGGCTGGCCGGAGGGTGTTGCTCCTTGAGGCTTGTGTCCAAATGTTCATCACTCAAGTAATTCACATTGTTTTCGCAAGTTTCTTCCATTGCGATCAACGCATAATCACATTAAACTTGCGTAATTCTATTTGATTAGAAGGAGAGAGGTTGATCTCGGTACAAATTTTTTTCTTGTTGCAGATCGTGATAGGATTGCTCTTACTACTACACCTAAAACCAACAGGGTCTCTCAACTCTACCGAGGCAATTGTCGTGGTGGTGTTGGTGTGCGTGTACGTGATGGGATTCGCATGGTCATGGGGTCCGCTCGGGTGGCTGATTCCGAGCGAGACCTTCCCCTCTAGAGACGAGGACGGCTGGTTTCGCCTCGTGCGGTGAGCTCGAACATGCTTTGCACCTTCATTATTGCACAGGCCTTCTTGTCAATGCTATGCCACATGAAGGCCGGCATCTTCTTCTTCTTTGCTACATGGATCCTGGTCATGGGGCTCTTTACATTGTTCCTCTTGCCCGAGACGAAGGGCGTGCCTGTGGACTCGATGGTGGAGAGAGTGTGGAAGCAGCATTGGTTCCGGAAGCGGTACATGATCGATGATGATGAGAACGACAATGACAAAGTCGTCAAAGGATAAAGGATGGTCGTGGAGGCTCGTCTCAACGTATGCCGATATGTCTAGTGAAACGATGCCGAGATTAGCCAAAGAAAGAAATGGAGAAAAGATTATGAATTTTTGCATCTTGACTCATGTCATAGAAAAAATCATGGATTTTTGGATCTTGAGCCATGTCATGTAATGCCTCAGTCACGGAATGTATAGTCAAAATATCCACAGATATTCGGGAGAGTTGGCTGTGCCGGGGACGCTTAGCTCTTGGAAAGGAGGGTCCTCTTGTTCATACGGCTGTTTGTATTGCTTCATTGCTTGGACACGTCAGTGCGCACATCAGATCCAATACTTTCTTAATAAGCACCTCATTCGCCGTGTGAGATGTTTGGAGATTGTCCAATGTTTAATCCATAGTAGTTTCGAATGCTGCAAAACCGGCTGGATCGCTGCACTTGTTCTTTTTGTCAAAAGCTGGTAATTCCAGAAGTGCACCAATAAGGTTGGTTACGTAAGAGTTGGCGACTTTAAAACATCAATAAGCTACGAAACAAAAATTGGTAAGTTCTTACAAAAGTTCATAAACTTTAGATCGACAAAATAGACATTTATAAGTGCATCAAATAAGAATCGATACGTTAAATCCAGTCAGTAACTCACTGAAAAAGTTGGTAAGCCACTTATGTAAGGTTAGTAAATTCATATAGGAGTTGGTAATTATAAAAGGTGGTAAAGCTCATTGGTAACTTAATAAGAAAAATTGAAAAGTATCTACAATAAAAATCAGTATAAAGTAAAACGTTGTTAAGTCACACCAAATAAAAGTTGGTAACTTACAAAGGTTTATAATTAGGGACAATGACGTGGATGGTCCCTGACGTTTTCTTTAATCTTCAATGTGGTCTCTGAAATTTTTGTTCGATTGAGTTCTTGAACTATAAGAATATACTAAATGCAGTCATATGACTAAAGATATTAATGCAGTAAACTAAAGTTATTAAAATTTGGTTAACTTAATGTTGAATTTGCCATGCCTAGCCCCGTTGTCCTACAAGTAACTTCTACGTCATTTCTCTCTTAAAAAAAAAAGGGACTGAAGAATATTTGTTGCTAGGGAAGTGACGTGGCAGTCGACATCCTTATTTTCTTCATGTAAGCGTCGAACTGATAATTCCCATTAGAAAATACACAAAAGACAGCTTTACACTTAATAGAAGCATTGCAAAGTTGAGGGATTATATTGAAACAAAAAAAAAAATTCAGAGACTACATTAGACACTAAAAAAGTTGGGTTAGTGACACAAAAAAACTCAAACTGATAAATCTATGACAAATTTACCTTAAACAAATTTTCTGATCATCAAAATCCTCAAACCGACACGCTTGTGACAAATTTATCTCAAACCAATTTATTGTGGTAACAATGTTATGTTCCATGAATCGATATCAAATTTTTGTCTAATCATTGTTGACACCTAATTTTGTCTACCTTGTACTTTATTTTTCCCCGTAAAATAGAATAGGCCAAATCATACAGATACATTTTTTTCTCTTTCTTTTTCTTTTTTTCTTTTCTTTTTCTTTCTCTCTATCTTTTCTATCTCTTATAGACACTTACATACTTGTGTTTCATTGCCGTCAATTTTAAAAAAAATGTGTGCAAAAAAAACATATCAGATCAAGCCAGGTTAATGCCAGACCCGCACCGATGACTCGACTTGCTTTTTCTTTTTCTTTTTTTTCCTCCTGTTTTTCTTTTCTTTGTTGGCTCATGGCCCATTCTATTTCTTTTCCTTTTCCTTTGTTTCAGCCCTACAATCCCTCCCTTTGTTTTCGTTCTTCCGTTTGACTTCACCGAACGAGACAAAAGGAAAAGAAAACGACGCACCACCGTTAGTTAGGAGAATGATGCAGCTGCAAAAGGAATTTGCAAATAGAGAACATCCCAGAATATCTACAGCTGAGGATATCTGAGAATATCGACTACAGCAGGAGATAATATCTGCAGAGAATATTACCTACATCTGTCCCAGAGAATATTATCTACACTTGGAGATAATATCTATCGCAGAAAATATTTGCAACAGAGAATATTATTTACAGCAGAAGATAATATTCACGCAGCAGAGGATAAGAACAAATTGAAACTGAGTTGAGCTTATTCTCGAGGGAAGCTGCAGAGCCAAAAATCTGTCGTTGAATACGTTGCACCTGGGGATTTCAGCTGAAAGGACAGAGGAACAGAATACCTGAGACAAAAAGAATGATGACTGAAGATCATAAAGCAAGTTGCAGGGACCAAGTGGCATAAGTTCAGCTTGTTCCCAAGAAGCTGAGAGTGAACCAATTAGCTAAGGAAAGAGGCAGATACAGAGGGATTTCGGCTGCAGCTGAGGAGGAAATGATGACTAAGGAATAAGAAGCAAGTTGCAAAGTCAAGTGGTACCTAAGTTCTGTTGGGAAAATATGAAGGAATGGAGGAACAATGCAGTCGGACTTTGAGGTATGGAATCACGCTTTTAAGATCAATTTGCCTCACGAAGTTGCTATAGGTTTCTAGCAAATTCCCTTTAGGATACAACAAAGTCATGGTGAGAATACTTTGGATAGCAATTCCAGTAAATCTCCTAAAACTCTTTGTGAAACAATGAAAATTGGATGTCTCTCTTTTTAAGGAAAACGAGAGAATAATAGTTCACTTAACGAATCTGAACAAAATTGTTCTTTATATAATACTAATATAACACACCTCTTGGTGTCCAAATTGCCCATGTACGAACGCACCTATTCATGTCCGAAACGTTGCACTTATTCATATCCCGAAACATCGCACATATTCATGTCGATCGCACCAATTCATGTTCGAAACATTGCAATTCGAACATGACCCTTCGTGTGTGATAACAATCATTCGGACACAACCGTTCGTAAGTGACAACCGCCGTTTCGGATGCAACTGTTCATGTCCGAACAGTCATAATTAAAATATAAAGAATATAATTATAAAAGAATTTATTTTGAAATAAAAAATATATAATTAAGGTTTATTTCGGTCCGCGGCGCGCAAGTGTGCAAAGTGTGTCTAATAATCGCGTCAAAATCGGGCAATCACACGCGCACTCGGGTATGGTGGGGTCTAGCGCACTTGCCCATTTTTTTATTTTGAAAAACTATAATGGCCTTCTAATTAATAAAGAAACTTGCACTCTTTTTTCTATCCTATGTAGGATTGAAAAGGCAGCTTTTTTTCCTTTTGTTTGTTTTACAAACAAACTCCAACAATCCCCCACTTTGTTTGTAAAACAAATATTTTCTAATAATATATATGTATTTATATATTTTTTTTAAATAAGATACAGCCAAAATTTCATAAGATCGGTATACATATATGAAGGTCTCTTTCGAGTTAAACTTTCACTTAGTGCAAATATCTCAAAGTTCTATCAAAGTCACAAGTAGTGTTGGCTTTAAACTTGTTACTTTTAGTAATAATACCAGACATACCGCAAATATATTAATCTCTTGTTTCAACGAGAAGTTTATAATATACTTAGCACCGTTATGGCCTTGTGCTTGTACCTTTTCATGAGCTCTCTAGAAAGTAACCATAACTTTCGTAAGAAGCGGCACCACTTCTTAGCTCATATAGGTGAAGTATCCATTACGGGTTTTAGTCACTAATGAACACGATACATTAATGTATTATACTTCATTAAGAATACAATTCAGCCTGTAAAACGTAAACGTAAGCACAATACCGATTTCTCATGTCGGGGCTTATATCGGTATTATACAATCACTTTTAGTAACTTGTTCTTACCCATTAAACCATATTACTAGTGATGTGCTAGTATTTGGTCGGGTTACCATTATCGGTGATTTAATTAAATGGTTTCAACCCCATTTCTTTTGAGCTCATTATTATTACCTCTCTTGGTTGTGCCTTCGTGAAAGGGTCAGCCAAATTCTTGTTTGACCTTATATAGACAATTGTTATGATACCATCTTGAATCAATTGTCTTACGTATTCATGTCTTAGACTAATATGCCTAGACTTACCATTATAGGTGCCACTATATGCTCTTGCCAAAGTAGCTTGACTATCACAATGGATAGAAATAGGAGGCATAGGACTAGGCCATAATTTGATGTCCAACAACAAATTTCTAATCCACTCATCCTCTTTCCCAGCTTGCTAAAGCTATAAATTATGATTCCATCGTTGAGTGAGAAATGCAAGTCTGTTTCTTGCTTGCCCAAGATACAAAGACATCCTCCTAATGTGAAAATCCATCCAGAGGTGGAATGTTTATCTCCTACGCTTGTAATCCAACTAGCATCGATGTATCCTTCTAGTACAGTCGGATAATTATTATAGAACAATCCTAAATTTTTTGTTCTCTTAAGATAGCCAAAAATTCTTGTAACAAAGATTCCAATGTTCTATACTTGGATTACTAGTGTATCTACTCAACTTACACACGAAAATGCAATATCGGGTCTAGTACAATGCATCGCATACATTAAAGACCCTATAGCACTCGCATATTCAAGTTGTGCTACTTGCCCTACCGAATTATAATTCAACTTTACATTGGGATCAAATGGAGTACTCGCCACTTTGTAACCAAGATGCTAGAATTTATTTAACATTTTTTCAATGTAATCTTCTTGGCTCAAAGAGTAACCCCCACTATGTTTTTTTAACTTTGATGCCCACTATAGTATCTACTTCACCTAAATCTTTCATTTTAAAATTCAAAGTTAGATACTTTTTAGTCTCATTGACTCATGTCACGCCCCGCCTCGAATTCGAGCTCGCCACATCCGCCTTTGGCATAAATTTACCCAGGATACAATCTCAAGGCCCAACTAAAATGAGACTCGCATGCGGAAGAATTAAGAAAACTTCAAATCTCCAATAATTTCAACACATAGAATGAGAAAACGGGATAAAACATTTACATACATACCAAGCTAGTTGGTACAACCAAAAGGGTGTAGGGTTACTAACAACGCCACCTAATATCGACATGACAGAAAGGACTACAAAAAAAACTACAAAAGACTATAACCAATCCAGGTTGAGAACCACATTCCAAAAGATTGTTCAAGAGTCCCCAAACCTCTAAGTCCACTAGATATCGCTAAATGAACGGACAAGATCTTCGGTCCCCGCGATCTGAAAAATGATCCCACAAAGGGGTGAGACTTACGTCTCGGCGAGCTATCCTAACCCTAGATTAGGCTATTCGTCCCACCGAACAAAACAAGCATACACATGCGCACTCAACATACGAAAACAAGGCACAAGTACTTTCTCAAGGCATCGATCAAGCTTTCGCTCTTAGAATAATCAAACAACAATGGCATGCATGACTAAACCTTCGTATCGCCTAAAAAAAAAATGCATTATCATCACTTATGACACAAGATAATTCTATCACGACCCCGCGATTACATCGCCTCAGGGTATTTCCTTATTTAACAAATCCTGGAACCGCGATTACATCGCCTCAGGATATTTCTTTATTTCACAAATCCTGGAACCGCAATTACATCACCTCAGGATATTTCTTTATTTCACAAATCCTAGAACCGCGATTATATCGCCTCATGATATTTTCTTATTATAATGCTCTTCCTCAAGGAATCCAAACGAATGAGGCAGCACAACAATTATTTACTTGCTTACAACATGAGGAATATTTACTAATCGAACATCTCCATTTTTACTCTAGAATGACGTGCTTTCACATAACAGAGGCTCTAAAATCGGCCTCGCACTACCATATAGGCAATCAAAATAATCTACGAGCACATCATCATGCTCATGCCAACATAGCAATTATAACGCAGCAAGCACACACACGGCTCATTTACACTCAAGATCGATCGATAATCCAACCCTCGAGCTTAACATCTCAAGGACAACATCCAGTCGCGTCCGAACTTCCTAATAAAAAGTTAGGGGTCACTCACCTCGATTCCTAATAGCAAAATAATCCCAAAAGCCTCTTGATCAACTTGATTTCGGCACAAGACTTCACTGTCCAAAAACATGGCAGCAATATACTCAGCGGCGATTCGACAAATTCGACCAAATAACCAATCAAACTTCAACCCCGCAACTAGTACACCTCAATAACAACCTTCTTGACTCCCTAACATGTCCCAACAACAGATCAAGAGTTCGGTTCCATCATATATAACCTAAAACAGAACCGGTTTGCACAATTTTAACCAAACAGAACCGGTTTTGTTCAATCCAATCCAATTAATCAATTTCCTTCGCCCGATCTTTAAACCATCAAGCATAAACCTTAATAACATATCCATGGACATTCTAATATGTCCTAATAATGAATTTAAATCTCAAATCCCCCATGAACAGCCCACAATAGTTCGGTATGCACAGAACCGAATCAGAGCATTTTCGGTTCTATGCATATCTCACTCTATCAGCCCATCTTTTAACCTAAATCCTCAATTTATCCACAATTGCACTTGCTAGCATAGAGTTCTATAGGTTGAGAAGCCTCACCGAAAAGTTCAGCCCAAGACGACAACAAACGGTCGATGAACGATGCCGATTCCTCCAAGTCCTCAACCTGTCAGTTTCTTCCCTTCATTCACAGCATCCAAATAGGATCAAGAATTTATCAATTTCGGTCCATATTTTTACCACAACTCAGAATACAAGTGCCCTAGACATTCACGAAATTTGAGTGAAAAATTCAATCATTTCGAGGGTCAACGAAGCTTAAACAGCCACTTACCTCCAGTTGCGATGATTTCCGTCGACTCGCGGCAAAATCGATGGCCGAAACTCCTCAGTTGGCCAAATGACTTGATTCCACTTGAAATAGTTCGGCAAGAGGATGAAGAAGGTGAGGGTGGTTGGCTTGGTGGCTGAAAGTCGACGGTCGGAGCTCGAAACGGCAACAAAACCGGCGGCAATTTCTGGTCTGGACTGAGCAATTCTGCTCGTGTAAGGTGAAGAGAAAAAAATGAAGATGGAGATGAAGATGCAGATGGTGGTGTCGTGAAATGGCTGAGGGAAAGAGAGAAAAGGCTGGTTATCCTCCAAAAGGCTTCTAGAAGGGGTAATTAATGAGTTACCACACCTTAATGACATTTGTCATTGAGTAAATAATATCTCAACTCTTATTTGACCAACATTGACTCTAATAATTCTTCATTTCTGCTATATTTGGCTGGGGTAAGGGTCCAAAAGATCAAATTTCCCTTTTGTGATCTTAAACCAAATTTACTCCTAAAAGGGCAAAACGGTCATTTCGCTCCCCACGGCTGAAAATTCGAATTTTCCACCACAGATTACTTTCTATGAGACTACGTCAAATCCATATCCAAAACTTGAATTCTTCAATTCCATTGTCCCAATTTTGAGATTTCATTTCTTGATTCATTTTCTATCAATTGAAATTTCGGTTCATTTCAAACTGACGGACGGCTTTTGCAACGACGTTACGCGTATCGACTCGGCGATTTTCATAACTCTTAGGCGTACTCCAAACATGGCCATTTTGATTGTCATGTAATTGCTAGGGTTTATCATTAGTCCATAGATTTCGATCTTCGAAATCGATTTAGGAAAAATTCGCAAATTGTACATTGGTTAAGCGGAGTCACCCGCGTACCAAACGTACAATACTAGCAATGAATTCCACAATCGTTCCATGATCGTCATTTATTGGCTCAAAATATCTCATCTCGCAATCCTTATGGCCAAAATGCCAATTCTTATTTGAGTTTCCTAGGTTCACGTACCTTATCGAGCGTTAGCCTTTCCCTTTTGGTCAATTAACCCATGATTGATCGGATCTCGAGCGAAATACAACCGAAATTCATTGATAGATCATTTCTCATTCATGAACCTCAAAAGAATAGGAATTTTGGAATGTCACAACTCCAATCATATTGGTTCCAAAAATAAGCATATCATCAACGTATAAGCAAACCAAGACCCCATAGTCTTTAGTAAACTTAGAGTAAATACACTTATCAGCACTATTATGCTTGAAACCATTAGATAATGTGACTGAATCAAATTTCTCATGCCACTTGCTTTGGAGCTTGCTTAAGTCCATAAAGAGATTTAATCAATTTACACACTTTCTTTTCATTCCCAAGAAGTATAAAACCTTCCGATTGTTCCGTGTAAACTTTTTTCATTTAAATCTCCATTTAAGAAAGCATTTTTGACATCCATTTAATGAACACAAAGATCATTGTGACACCCTGATTTTTAAAATTTGGTGTGACTCATGGGCCCCCCTCCAAGTCCCTTCATGCCCTCCCCACGTGCTCTCTCGTTTCCCCCATCCCATCTCGCCGCTTCTCCCTCTTTCTCCTCCTCTCTTCTTTCTTCTTCTTCTTCTTCTTCCTTCGGTTTCTTTTCTCGCGACGCCCCCACCTAAGCTATTGCTTCCTCCATCCGGCGACCACCCCGGCTCC
Source organism: Rhodamnia rubescens (assembly GCA_021437795.1). Taxonomy (NCBI): domain Eukaryota; kingdom Viridiplantae; phylum Streptophyta; class Magnoliopsida; order Myrtales; family Myrtaceae; genus Rhodamnia; species Rhodamnia rubescens. The sequence goes on along the minus strand of JAILYA010000002.1, from coordinate 3,181,664 downwards.
GCCTCGCGTCGCCGCTGCCGCCCGCTTGCCGCCCGTCCTTCAGCTCGTCGTCGTCGCCGCCGCCAGCTCGCCCGGCAGAGGCCGAGCTTCGTCTCCCTCTGTCATCGTCCCGACCGCAGTCCCGCTCGCAACCACATCCCGCGATGACCTTCGACCACGCCAGCTGGAACTCGACCGGATCCAAGACCCCCGCCTTCCACAACCTCGCCTCGTCTTGAGCCGACCCGGCCCCATCGCCGACCTCGCTCCCCCTCACCCGACCGAGCCCGAGATCCCTAGCCCCGAAGCCCGAGCCCATCGAGCTGCCGCCAACTCCTCGGCCTCCTCTCGCTGTTGCCATCCAGCCCTCCGCCGGTCGTGCGCGCTGCGCCGTCGCCGGTCACCTCGGCCTCCGCGATCGCCCACCACCACTGCCGGGGGCCAAAACGGAGCCCCACCCTTAGTCCGACCTCCTCCGTTTGTGCGTCTTGAGCCACCCTAGACCCTCCGACCGTGAGCCGCTGAGATCCCGTCGTCGTCCGGAGCACGTGCCGTCAAAATTTCTGTTCTGTGAACAGTACCGTCCATGAACAGTACCGGCCGTGAATAGTATCCGCGATGAACAGTACCGGTGAACAGTGATCGTGAACAGTATTCCGGCGGCCTGGCTAGTCCGATCCGACAATCCATATCGCTCTAATTTGAGAATACGAATATTCCCGAAAAGAATTTACAAAAACAAAAGGGCGCGTTGATACTTTGAATTGAAGGAGGATGTGGGTGCTCGAGAATTTCTTAATTAGGTAAAGTTTTCCTCAAAATCCACACTTTGCTTTTTCATTTTATTTTCATTAGCAATCCGATATTGCGGTAGTATTTTTTTTTTTTTTTCGAATAAAGATTGCATAGAAGGAAAATCAAGTGTTTTTACAAGAAAAGCCCAAGATAGGGGCATCAACACAAAGTAAATTCCCAAGGTTGAGAGGAGGTTTGGAGACCCAATTCAATGGGACACAATTTTGGCTCTTACAATGGGCTACGGAGATGTTATTTAGAAAGGTGCAGCATAAATAGAAATTTAATTGATTAAGGATGCATGCTTATTGGTCAACATAAGGGAAATAGAAATTAAAAATTACTGATTTCAACATTCACAAAAATGAAACTCCACTATACACCACGCAAGTGTCATTTATGATTTTGATTCATTGCTTTTTGGTATGTCCTCCTGTTCGACCATATGTTCAATAATTCCACTTTTTAATGTATTTCACGAGTCGTTTTTCTTCCCTTGATACAAATTCGATACAAGGTATGTATTGATGAGTAAATCTAATCGATCCTGTGCATTTGCTTTGCCGTCGGCCCAATTCACCATGGCAAGACGCCGCCTTATCACTCTCTATTCGCCCGGACAATGGCGGGGCTCCGTCACCGATGGTTGAGCTTGTCGATGGCTTCATTGTCATCGACGGAGCTAGCCTTTGACGATGCTAGATCCGACTCCCTTCGGATGGTGGAGACCGAGATGGGGAGAGAGAGAAGGTTGTGAGACAATGGAAGCGAGAAGAGACTACTCTATTGTTTGCTCCAGCAGACGTCTGCGGTGCGGCGGAAGGAAGCAACTTGAGTCGTGGCTAGTGGATGGTGGCAAAGAGGGCGGAGGAGAATAGATAGATGGAGTGATGTGGGTTAGGGGGGTCTTTGTGGCCTGCGTTTTCCTCGTCCATCAGGTCTAGTGATTTAATAATGTTGAACGTCCTAAAAAGATGGTAAGTTTTAAAAAGTAAATAAACAATCAACAAAATAGGCATCTATAAGTTATAAATAATAAAACAACAAAAAGTGACAACACTAGTAAGGTTAATCAAAGAGTTCGTAATATAAAGCGTAAAGCTCATTGGTAACTTAATTAGAAAATTGAAAAGTAATTAGAACAAAAATCTGTATAAATTAAAACATCATTAAGTCACGCCAAATAAAATTTGGGAAGTTACAAAGTTTTATAATTAGAGACAATGATGTAGATGGTCCCCGACTTTTTCTTTAATCTTCAACGTGGTCTCCGAAATTTTTGTTCGATTTAGTTCTCAAATTATAAAACCATACTAAATGTAGTCATATGACTAAAAATATTAATGCCGTAAGTTAAAGTTATTAAAATTACGTTAACTTAATGTTAGATTGGCCATGCCTAGTCTAGGTGTCCTTCATGTAACTTCTACTTCATATCTCTCTCTCTCTCTCTCTCTCTCTCTCTCTCTCTATTTTTGTGCGCCCCCCTCACCTAACCCCCCAAAAAAAAAAAAATCCCAAATTGGTAGACTTATGATAAATTATTGAAGTACACTATTACATTTGGAATAAACAAAAAGGAAAATCTTTTGGTAGCTAAATATTTGAAGCTTTAAATTTCAGGTCGACTTTTCAAGTAATTAATTGTTAGTAAAATTTAAAAGATGAAAATGGGGGAATTATTAAGTCTCGATTATTGGGGTAACAATGTTCAATTCCATGAATCGATATCAAATTTTGCTCTAATCGTTCTTTAGCATTCAAAAGATTTTCATTTTTATCTATTTCAAATCTATATATGTACTTCAACAATTTGGGCTTATTAAAGCAAGCAAGTTAAAAGAGCAATATCTAAATCCCAATGCCAAAATGCCATGTTCTTTATTACTTTATCCTCAATTCAATTTAGGGAAAATTCTAAATAAGTGCCCCAAATACCTTTATTTTTTCAAATAAGGGCTCAAAGTGGAACTTGTTTCAAATAAGGGCCTAGAGTGCCCTCTTTGTTTCGAAAAGGGCCTGAGCAAGGATATTTTTGTCATTTGTTTTTTTATTTCTTTTTCCTTTTTCCTTTTCTTGTTTTTAGTTTATTGTTCATTGTCTTCTACCTTCTTCCATCTTGTTCTAAACCGTGTTATAAGTTTTCATGATACTTATAAGTTTGAGGACTTGACTAATGCTAGACCCTAGTTCAAATGTGAACTAGGATCATTGGATTGTTTTTGTCACCCCCATAGACAATCACGATTTGCTTCGGTTTCTTAATATCTTTTTGTTGTTGTATGCCTTCATCTATCTTTTCCATGTATCATGGAGGTGGTGGTTTACATGTGTATAAAGTGGTCTTGCGAAGTTACAAGCCACGGGTAGAAAATGGGTCAAAAATGGATTAAGTTAAAACCCATATTTGAATAGGTTTTATAAGCCTAAACTCATATTTTACCCATTTTTTAAATTTGTTGAACCCCTATTTGACCCAAATGGACAAAAGTGGGTTAAAATATGGGTCAATGACCCATATTGACACCTCTACCCATAAGTAGCAAGTTCCGTCTTTGAAAGATGCATATGGAAACACGTCTACTCGTGATCAAGATTGACCGGCAATCATGAGCCTTCAATGAATAGTGTTCTTGTTTCCGAATGGAGCTCCATCTTTTGGTCGATTTATTCGTTATGGGCATTTATGTATGAACTAATATACACTTTCAAGCTATTGCGAGAATTCAAAGAAGAAAAGTAGTTTCTTCTATTTCTTATTGGTTATCATTCTTACAAGCAAACATAATATATAAATAGAGTCTTGAATAGCTATAGAATATAAAGAAAATAAAAGCGGCAAAAAGAAAAGATTTCCTACTTCCTAATTCCGAGGATTCGGAAATAAAAAGAAATAAAATGAATAGACCCAAGTTAATATTATATCCCAAGATTTTCTCCTAATTCTTCCACACCTCCCTCAAGTGGTTGTGTTAATATCTATCATGTCCAACTTGCTGACGAGAGACTTGAAATTAGGTCTAAACAGGTTCCTACTTAAGAATGCCAGCTATTCATTGTACTATTGGCGTAAATGGCATACAAATAGCTCATGTTGCGTCTTCTCCTTGATAAAGTGTTTTTTGATCTCAACATTCTTAGTTCTGTCATGTTAAATTGGATTATGTGCAATGTTTATTGTAGCCTTGTTGTCACAATACAGCTTCATAAGCATTTTCACTAGTACTCGAAGTTCTTCTATTACTCGTGTTAGCCACAACATCTCACGGATCCCGTGGGCCACCGCTTGGTATTCTACTTCTAAACTGCTTCATGCCATCACATTCTACTTCTTACTTAGTCAAGTAACTAAGTTCCTCCATACATATTTACAAAATCCTAAAGACCTTGCCCAGTCTCCATCCGTTTATGCTTCAATTTCTTGTTGAGTGGACATTTTGAATAGCGAGACTTTTTCAAGTGTGCTCTTTACGTATCTTAGGATCCTATATACAGCCTCAAAATGTTACATATATAATGGCTTACCACACTTACAACAAAGTCAATACATGGCCAAGTATGCGATAAATAGATCATTTTTCCTACCAGCTTCGGTGTCTCGATGTATCAAGAGGAATCTCATCTTTGTCATCTCCAAGTTTTTGATTGGGATCTATCGAGTTTCGCCGGTCTACAACCACTCATTCTAGTCTCCTTTATAAGATCTAAGACATATTTCCTCTGTGAGACTACACTTCTCTTTTTCGACCGAGCTACCACCATTACAAGGAAATACCTTAGAGTTTCCAAATCCTTTATCTCATACTTAGAACTAGACATTCTTTCAACATGTTCATCTTGGCAATATCATTTTCGGTGAGAATGATGTCGTCCACAAACACTATCGAATTGCAACCTTACAACCACAATAATTATTTATAAACATGGTATGATCATCTCGTCCTTGAACATACCCTTGTTTTTTCTTCACTTACTCGAGTGAACTTCTAAAACCAAGTCCTTAGGTGATCTGTTTTAGTCCATATAGTGACTTTTTAATTCTACAAACCTTTGATCCAAGCCTAGGGGGAAATCCGTTTATATTTCTTCCTCCAAATCTCCATTTAGAAATGCTTTCTTCACATCTAGTTGTTGTAGAGGCTAGTCAACGTTAGCTGCAAGTGATAAGCGCACTTTGATCATGTATAGTTTTGCAATTGGAGCGAAAGTCTCAAAGTAGTCAATCCCTTAGGTCTAGGTGAATCATTTGGCAACCAACCAAGCTTTATACCTTTCAAGGAATACATTAGAACTATGCTTGGTTGTGAATGCCCACTTGGATCCAACCATAGTCTTTCTCTTGGGTAAATTTATCATATCCCACGTTCCACTTTTTTCCAAAGCTTTCATCTTCTCAAGAATTGCTTCCTTCCACTTAGGAACCTATAGAGCATCCTCGCACGTTTTTGAAATCTCCACACCAAACAAAGTTGAGGTATAGTTTATAAGACACATAATGAGACATAGGATGTTTGGTACAATACCTTACTCTTTTACGGACGGTTTCATAGATTGAGTTGGAACATTACTTGATGATTTTATGGAGTTTTGGTCATGCCCTTGCTTGGACTCATGGCACCTTAACGGAGCATGAGACTCATTTATTTGAGTTTTGTTTCTTCTCGTGTTGACTAGATAATGGTATGGGAGCTCAATATGCTTGGTACAAATTTCGCACCCGTTATGCTCACAAGTAGGATGAGATGCCAATATTGATGGACCCAAATTTTCATTATCTAAAAAACTTGGTTCGAATCAAGTATAAGGGTTGTGGGAATAGGATTTTTAGGAAGAGGATTTTCACGTTTGCGAATCTGCACTTTCTTTCCCTCCACCCCCCCTCACCCCGAGATGAGATAAAAAAAAAAGGCATTAATTCAAAAAAGGTGACATCTCGTGGTAAAAAATATTTTTTTGGAAATCGGGTCGAAGCATTTTCGGTTAGGTCCGTAACCAACAACTACACATTGTTTTGCTCTAGGATCAAGTTTCCCCCAACTTTTCAGGGATGAGGACAATGGCGGTATAACCAAATAGTTTTAGGGTGTTTGAAACTTTAACACTCTAGAAAGCATCCTATTGTTAAGATATGTGGTTGTAAGAAGAGCTTTTCCCCAAAGGTATATAGAAACTTTAGTTGTGAAGAGTAGAGCACTAGTTACTTCTAAAAGGTGTTTCTTCTTCCTCTCTGCCACCCCATTTTGTTGAGGGGGTGTCGTGGCAAGAACTTTGATGCACAATTCCTTTTCCAAGAAAAACCGTCCCAAGTTTTTATTGAAATATTCTTTCCTATCACTCCTTAATAAATGGATTTGCACGTGGCATTGTATTTGTATCACGGTGTAGTATATATATATTTTTTTAAACAGTCTCTACCTTAGATTTCTTTTTAAGAAATACACCCAACTTACCCTCATATGATCATCGATAAATGTAACAAACTGTTTCTTTCCCGAGGGCATAGGATGGGCCCCAAACATCACTATGAATTAATGAGGATGGTTTCGACAGCTCGTAGGTTTGTGAGGGGAAATTGGGTCAATGATGTTTGGCGAATTCAATGAATTCGCACTAAAATGAAGATTTTATTTAAAAACAACTTTGAGAACAAGAACTTTAAATATTGAAAATTCGGATGACCTAGCCTATAATGCCATAACAGAATATCATCATCCTTACAAATGGTAACACCTTCGAAATGACTACCCCGAACTTGTCTACTTGAGCTTGATCCATCTTCAAAGAAATAGTCCTCCACTCTCTCTAGCACCGCCAATCATCTCCCCATGGTCAAGTCCTGAAACTCACAATGAGATGAGAAAAAATTAGCTCGACACTTTTGATTAGAGGTAATTCACTAATGGAGAGCAAGTTACAAGATGGCTTTGGCACATGAGGGACAAAAGGATTCCCAATCCTGGTGACCTAGATAGTAAGAATACCTAAATTAGAAAGATCATACCAATTTCGCGGTCCATGTATGCTGCCATACCCCTAGTTTTTAGAGAGGCTATTTTCGTGACTCAAATGCGTGACCAAAGGTCACAATGGAGTAACCTTTTACCGCTGCACTAAGGCTCATCTTTAGGTCACCACAATCTAGGGGACATCTACGTATTTGCTCTGTATTTACTTTCTTTGTCAAATCTACGTATTTACTTTAAAGTAAATGGATTCGATCTCATTGTACGTTTCTTTCCATGTAAATCTTTATTTCATAAGCCAACAAAATCACCATATTCAATACTAAATCACTATAGTCAATACAAAATCACAAAATTTTCCACAAAGTCGAAGAGATTTCCGTGCGGTTGTAGATTTTGTCAAGTAATTAAAAGTCCGTGAAGCAGAAGCCAATTGCCTGTTTCACATGTCCTCCCTTGCTATTATACATAGCTATAGATCTCTCACTGGAATTTTCACTTATCCAGAAATCGTGGGATTATGGTCCTGATAATGTTTTTATGAATTGCTTGTATGTGCCAAAATCATAAGTAGCTATGGACTCTATTGCAGGGTCTCATAGTTATCCGTTCACACAATCGGAAGCCATCCTAGGAAAATCAGTATTTCAGGCCATGGTGACTCAGAAGTTCGAAAATCAATACACCATTGATACTGTCATAGACAGAGAACTTCGCCATGGGATTTTATCTTCTAGTAAGCCTAGCACTCTTCCTATATCCTTTTCAAGCTCCAGCAGGAGAGTCTTTTGTTTTTCCCATTTAGCTGATCGATTTTACTTAAAAATGTTGATTTCATGCTGATTCTCTATTCTTGTAGCAGGACAAGAACTTATGGAGTTTAGAGTAATGGTACGCCAAATGGTGATTATGTCTGTGAGCCACGGGCTTCGAGAAGTGTCCAGCCATACTCAGTTGCTGATCAGCAAGCTGACGCTATGAATGGAGAAGAAGCCTCACCCCAGGAGCCCCATGCAGAACCTGCTGATCCAATTCCTGTTTCGGATGTATTACAACCTCTTGATGGCTCTGACCTGGACAAAGTCGGCCTACCTTGCAGTTCCAACGTTCTCCTAAACTTTTATCACAGACCCAACTAGGATGGAAATTCGAGAAAAAGATTTTTGAAGAATTTGAGTCTCTTTACTTAATTGTTTTAGGAGCTTTTAAACTCTATGCAATGATTGCTCTCATTTGAGGAGTTCTTATTGTTCCTTTTTCAGTTTTGATCTGTTCTGTTTCCATTCCTGATGTACTTGAGCAGTTAACTTCTAAGAATTATCTTTCTCTCTTTTGCAAATAAAAAAAAGAGAGAGTGAGAGAACTCCAAGTTCAATATGTGAACATCTTCACCATGTAGTGAATGCTTGTATGATGCTTTTGGAGTCGTGTAATTGAGACTATGTTAGATCATCATCTGATAGACCCCAACTTGCCTAGCTGGAGAAGGATAGGTGTCTTGCTGTGGGTTTCGACTTTAAGTTTTGGTTTTGGGTCTTGGCTGTAGCTAATTGACATTTATTAAATTCAGCATCGTAACTTTTAACTTTGAAGAATGTTGTTTGTGGTTTTCACAACAATCTCACATTTGAAGGATAATGTTCACATTCTTACAGAGAAGGACAAGCAAAGAAGATTGGGGAAGCAGCTTCTTTTTTCACTGTTCTTCTCCACTTGATGGTTAGTTATTGAGTAGAATCTCATGCCAGAAGCAAGTTGGACCAAAGTTCAGATGCAGTAGCAGGGGGCTGACTTCAAATTGAAGTATTCTAGACCTCCTGGGTTTGACAATCAAGTTGGCATGTTAATAACTCACACCCACGACCCCAACCTGTTCAGCCTGAACAACTTCTTGGGGCATCAGATATGGGAGTTCGACCCTGAGGCCGGCACCCCCGAGGAGCGGGCCGAGGTCGAGGCCGTCCGCTAGAACTTCTACAACAACCGCTTCAAGGTCGGCCCCAGCTCCGACCTCCTCTGGCGCTTCCAGGTATACGCACTCTCTTCTCCTCTCTCTGTCTCTTCGAGCCGTGCTTGTGTGCACTCGGGTCGCATTCCTTCTTCGTCTCATCGACGGCGGCAATCTAAAGCTCGGGATGCATACCTGCGAAGAACAATCTTTCGCTCTAGCCTCTATTGGCGTCTTCCTCGCTTCTGGCAAACAGTCATAGGCAGTGGTAATCTCCGATCAAAGATCTCGTTCGTCTTTTGGACATTTGCCTCCCTCCTAGAGTTCCTTTCTTTCGTTTTCCGTTTCGGCGGATGGCCAGTCTTGAGAAACTTAATACGATCAAGACTTTCGAGAGCTACCCTTGTGCGTGGATCGTTAACATATAACAACATGTCCCGTTCGTTCTTTGTTCTCGAGCCACGTACCAGTTTCTCCATTTCTTCATCTATCTTTGCCAGAATATGAGTTCGGGGGAGGGACGATAGTGTTGAGCCTCATTAATTTTGTAGGCTCCACACCCTCGACCCGGACCCAGTCTGCCTCTGTATGTATTAGGATCTCGACTCATGGAACTGAACGATGTTACCCCATGAATCGAGATAACAGTTAATTACACTGAGGATAATCCTGCGCTCGAGCTGCATAAGAAAAAAGATGAAGGAATTGACAACAACAGCAATTATGATAAGAACTTTTTCAGACTTCAGCAGCAAAGTATCGTCACAACTCACTAGAGACTACATTTCAGTTAGTCACAAAGGTTCGCACACTGGAAGCTCAATCAATTTCCAAACTTTCAATGTGTATGGCCGAAGTCCATTGTAGGATTCACATATTCACAATAGTGCGAATGACTTTTTTAAACTTTCAATGTTCAACAGGCCCTGGGAAAGATCAAAGCAGGTTTTTAACAAATTCAGGGGGATTATGCTATTATTTACCACCCTATTCACAATAACAATTGGTAAGATCCTTCACCTAACAAGTCCATCTAACCATGTTTCGCCAAAAGCTTGTTTCAAATAAGGCCCCCTTTGTCAGAAATTGGAGCTAGTAAAGTAATGTCAAACCTCACCAGACTATGCAAGCCGAGGAAATGGTGATATCATTCAATCCTGAACTAAGAGACAATTCAGGACTTAAAAGAAAGGTGGACAAGTAGATACATGTTCCTCCAGGGTGCTGATGAGTGCTAAAAGCTCATGCACAAAAGCAGCCATTGCTGAGACAGAGAGAACCCGAGAAGTCTCACCCACAACCAAAACACGGGAAATGCTGTAGAGAGAGCATCTGTACCCAAGAAAAGTTTGTGTAGAAGCCGAACAACGAGAAAAGCGACAAAAGAAGAGTAATCGAGAACCATGCCACGGTTTCCGGGAGTGTGTCGGACTGAATGTAACGCCTCTGTTTTCTCTTCTTTTTTAAGCTGGAAATGAGGAAAGGCATTGGATGGGTATAGTTTTTCGAGAACGACATGTAAAATCAAAGAGAAACACATGACGCACCCTAGAGTCCATACGATGCGGGCATCGTGTAATTGACTCGTTACTCCATGTTAGCGTTGCCAATAGACAAACAAAAATTTCTCTCCATGCCCCATTTGGTGTCAAACAAAACCATCCAATGTTTCCCTCTCATAACCAGCTTAGAAACAAATTAGAGAGAGGCGGTAACATCAATTCAAAAAACTCCTAGAAAGCATTGCAAGACCTTTCTTCTTGTTTACGCTTCTCTTGTCCCTTTTGTCATTTTCGGCTTCAATCTCATAGCCACTCTTTGCCGGTGCAACCATTTGTAAAGCCTTTCACTCACACAATCCACGCACTACGTATCCTAAACTAATTTTTTAACCACAAAAATCTCAAAGCTGATACAGCTATGATAAATTTGCCTTTGTTAGTTTCCGTAAAATGAGGTTAATGCCACAAAAAATCCTATGCCAGTAAACTCAGAACAAACCGAGGATAAAAACCCCAAACCTGTACAAACTTATCAACCGCCACATGTCATCTAACTCGACAATTTGATAGTAATATTTAATTGAAACTAACAGATAGTAAATTTGTCATAAGTCTACCAGTTTAGAGTTTTTGGTGGTCAAAAATTTAGTTTGAGGTATATTTGTCACTAGTTTACCAATTTGGCGTTTTTCGTGTTATTAACCCAAAAATGTTTAGGCAACAAATATATTACCCCAAAACTAATTGGTAACTTGGCCGAAATAAAGTGGTGTGTGACTTATTTAAGACAGTCAATTCATAACAGAATTGTAAGTTGTAAATCGTTGTCAAGCTATGCAAATAAAAGTTAATAATTAGTTTATATAGAAAATAATATCGGGACAATCGAATATGCAATGATCATTTGTTACAAGAGTCAGTAAATTACAAGATATCATACGGCACAACTCTTTTACCAAAGTTATAGCTTTTGGAAATTTACCAACAAGAAAAAAAAAAATGCAAACTTTTCTGAGACCAAACGACATAATAGTTCCGTAGATGGTAAGAAGGAAAAAACAAATTGAACACGCTTCCTCTTTTTCAGCTGCTAATTAAGTAAAGTGCACAACTTAGGGACTTGCACTAGCCGGGAGGGTTTCTCTTGACATCATTTTAGCATTGCATACAGTCGAAGCTTCATTCCGAAATGCCATTATGCATCGAGGCGAGAGTAAGATTTGAATGGTAACCTCTAGACTTGACGAACATCTCATGAAGATTAATGACATTTTACCATGACGCATCATCTTCTGTTGATCAATTTTGACAAATAGAACATGTGCAGCAATCCAGCCGGTTCTGCAGCATGATATCATGAATCATTCGAAACTATGATGGATTAGGCATAGGACAACCTCCAAACATCTCATACAACCAATGAAGTGCTTATTAAGAAAGTATTGGATGTGGTGTGTGCACTGACGTGTAGAAGCGATGAAGCAATACAAGCACCGCATGAACAAGAGGACCCTCCTTTCCAAGAGCTAAGCCACCCTGACAGAACCAATACTCCCGAATATCTGTGGACATTTGACTATACATTTTGTGACCGAGGCATTACATGACATGGCTCAAGATCCAAAAATCCATGATCTTTTCTATGACATGAGTCAAGATCTAAAAATTCATGATCTTTTCTCTGTTTCTTTCTTTGGCTAATCTCGCCAACATTTCGCTTGGCGTATCTTGCATATGTCGAGACGAGCCGCCACGATCATCCTTTATCCTTTGATGACTTTGTCATCCTCATTCTCGTCATAATCATCGATCATGTACCGCTTCCCAGAACCAATGCTACTTCCACACTCTCTCAACCATCGAGTCCACAGGCACACCCCTTTGTCTCGGGCAAGAGGAACAATGTAAAGAGCCCCATGACCAAGATCCATGCGGCAAAGAAGAAGAAGATGCCGGCCTTCATGTGGCATAGCATCGACAGGAAGGCCTGCGCAATAATGAAGGTGCAGAGCATGTTCGAGCTCACCGCACAGGCAAAACCAGCCGTCCTCGTCTCCGGAGGGAAGGTCTCGCTCGGAATCAACCACCCGAGCGGACCCCATGACCATGCAAATCCCATCACGTACACGCAAACCAGCACCACCACGACTATAGCCTCGGTAGAATTGAGAGACCCTCTTGGCTTCAAGTGTAATAGCAAGAGCAATCCTATCACAGATCTGCAATAAGAAAGAAAATTTTGTGGATTAGAAAGTATCAATGCATCATATCAACCTCTCTCCTTCTAATCGAACAGATTTATGCAAGTTTGATATGATTTTGCATCGATCGCGATGGAAGAAACTTTCGAAGACAACGTGAACTACCCGAGTGATGAACATCCGGACACAAGCCTCGAGAAGCAACACCCTCCCACCAGCCTTATCGACCGTGTAGATCGACACTAAGGTGCTGAACACATTCACGAGCCCAGTGATGACCGTCGAGAGCGAGCTGCATTGTTCCCGAACCGACCGTTTGGAACAGGACCGGGGCATAGAACATGATGGCGTTGATCCCGGTGAACCGCTGGAACACTTGCAGCACTATGGCTATGACAAGAGGGGGCCCGCTTGACGGCCTCATGAGTTTGCGGAACGGGTCCTTCACTTGCCTTGCCGCCTCAACGGCAGAACAATAGAATCAAACTCGGCAATGATGTTATCGGTGCCTCGGATTCTCCTTAGGGTGGCCTTCCCTTGGTCGATTTGGTTGCGCTCGATGAGGCTGGTAGGGGTTCGCAGATGGCAAATGAGCCCACGAGAAGAATCATAGCGGGGACGCCAGCCAAGCCAAGGGAGATCCGCCACCTGTGAGGGTGAATATTGGCTGTGAAGTAGTTGATAATGCCAAGCAATGAGGATTCAAATCGTAATGAAGAGTTGGAAGCAAATGTTGAGAGCCCCTCTAATTCGGGCGGGAGCTAATTCAGATAGAAACAGAGGCACCGCCCGATTACCAAACCCAACACCACAGCCAAGGATGATTCCGCCAAAGACGACCATTGCAAGGTTGATGCCGCCGGCTTGGAGGGCGACCCCCCGACGAAGAAGAAGGACCCAATTTGCAATGTCCTCCTTCGGCCAAATTTGGAGCAGACCTTTGAGGCTGCAAAGCTGGCTACGAGAGCAGCTATGTACAACGAAGACGTGAACAAGCTGGAGGTACTCGTTGTCATATTTACTGATAGTTGTCCTCGTGGGCACGCTTCTTTTTATCGTACACGGCGGGGAAAAATTTTATCAAGAAGTCATCCATGGAAGTCACTCCACCTGAAATGCAATAAATCCACATAAACATTGTGAAAAGTGAGAAATTATACAATGGCTAATACATTTTGTGTCGAAATAAAAGGCTCACGAGTCAAAATGCAATATAAACTAGCCTATACCAAAGGCAAAAATATGATGTGATCTTTTCTCTTTTGAAATAGAAAAGACAAACACTATCTTTTCATCATATCAATCTTACAAAAAGAATTCTTAGTAGAATAAGTTTCTCCTACCTGAAATTCCAATGTCGTAACCGAACAACAACCCTCCAAAGGCGGAGATGATCACACACAAAATGACGTAGAAAGTTATCTTCCCGTCATGCTCGGGCACATGGCCGCCATGGCTCGTGATGACAGCGGGCATTTTCTCTTTCTTTCTTTTTGGTTGAAAAAAAAACAGAGGGTAAGATTGAGTGCTTTGAATTTTGTCTGAATATGAAATCTAAACGTGCTTTGAATGAGGTATTTATAACACGTCAAGAAGGCTGAGAAAAGCTAAACGAAGATCAGATGACAACTAATAGGATTGGATAATGACGTGGTTTTGCTCTTGACAAAAATTGGATGGCATCATCATCCCTTAAGTGTCGTGCTTTTTATGATTCATCCTTGTCAAATTGACCAGATTTTGCTGGTTAGTTTCCCGCAAGAGGGACTTAATCATGAGGAAGAGGATGAGGATGTTCCATGGAAATGCCAAAAGGAGAAACTAATCGTACATGAGAATGAAAGGTTGTTTCGCTTTGGCCATACTAAATCAAGATTTACACCAAAGCGGACGCTCATCTTTGGTGGGAGCATTCCAGGAGATGAAAGAGTTCATTGTCTAATTGACGAATTAAGTGCAGACTTGACTTAACCCAAAGTTTCATAAACAGAAATAAGGGGAAGAGTTTTTTTGTTAATGTTTAATTCAAATTTGACTTGCAATTAAGATGAAATAATGGTGGTCGTGATTCGTTTTCTAATAGGTAGTCCAGGGATTGATGTTGCATGAGCCGATTTGTCAATATAAGTCCGCAAGTGACTTAAGAAATAGTTGATGACTTGGGACAAGTTGATAGCTGATGGGAATAATGCTGGAAACTTAAATTATGTTTGGGTATTTGATTTACAAGTTGATAACTTCAAAACGTCAAGGACCCGTAGAAATAAAAGTGGTTACAAAAGCTGGTAATTCCAGAAGTGCACCGATAAGGTTGATGACCTAAAAGTGGTCAATAACTTAAATTGGGAAAAAAGTTAGTGAGCAACTTGAGTAAGATTGTACTTCTACGTAAGAGGTGGTGACTTTAAAACGTCAATAAGCTACGAAATAAAGATTGGTCAGTTGTTACAAAAGTTAATAAACTTAAGATCAACAAAATAAACATTTATAAATGCATCAAAGAAGAATCGATAAGTTAAATCTAGTCGGTAACTCAATCAAAAAGTTGGTAAGCTACTTAAGTAATGTTGGTATGCTCATATAAGAGTTCTTAATTATAAAAGCTGGTAAAGCTCGTTGGTAACTTAATTAGAAAAACTAAAAAGTAATTAGAACAAAAATCAGTATAAATTAAAACATCATTAAGTCACGCCAAATAAAAGTTGGTAAGTTACAAAGGTTTATAATTAGGGAAAATGATGTAGATGGTCCCCGACTTTAATCTTCAATGCGATCTCTGAAATTTTTGTTCGATTTAGTTCTTGAACTATAAAAATATACTAAATGTAGTCATACGAATAAAAACATTAACACCGTAAGCTAAGTTATTAAAATTACGTTAACCTAATATTGGATTTGCCATGCCTAGTCCAGGAGTCCTACATGTAACTTCTACATCCCCTCTCTCTCTCTCTCTCTCTCTCTCTCTCTCTCTCTCTCTCTCTCTCTCTCTCTCTCTCTCTCTCTCTCTCTCCCGAATACGTAAACATGCTTATTTTCTTCATATAATCGTTGAACTGATAATTCACAGTAGAAAATACACAAAAGACGATTTTACACTTAATGGAAGCACTACAAAAGTTGACGAATTACATTGAAACAAAAAAAAAGGTTTAAAGACTACAATAGGTACTAAAAAGGTTGGGTTAATACCACAAAGAACCTCAAACGATACACTAATGATAAATTTATCCTAAACTAAATTTTTTACCATCAAAAACTTCAAAATGTTACACTTATGATGAATTTATCTCCAAACTATTTTTTTAACCATCAAAAATTTCAAACTAGTACACACGACAAATTGTTGAAGTACATTATTAGATTTGGCATGAACAAAAAGGAAAGTCTTTTGGTTACTAAATATTCAAGCTTTAAATTTTAGATAAACTTTTCCAGTAATTAACTGTTAGTAAAATTTTAAAGATGAAAATTGGGAATTATTGAGTCTGGATTATTGCGGTATCAATGTTCAATTCCATGAATTAATATCAATTTTTGCTCTAATCATTCTCTAGTAATAATAGCATTCAAAAGATTTTCTTTTTGTCTATTTCAAATCTATTTATGTGCTTCAACAATTTAGGCTTACTAAAGCAGGCAAGTTAAAAGAGCAATAGCTAAATCCCAATGCGAAAATGCCATGTTCTTTATTACTTTATCCTCAAGTCAATTTATGTTCGTATTTGTGCTTTTAGAACACAAAATTCAGTCATTTTAATATTTTTGGCATTGAATTAAATGGCATATTTTTCTTTCTGGATTTGGCTTTGACAGTGGTAGCCCTGGAACTGAGTTTATATATGGGGCAATTTCCCTAATATCATGCTTCTTGATCTTATTATAAAGGACCAAAAATGGTATTGTGTAGATTTTTTTCAAAAGCTCGCTAACTTGACAGCTTAATAAGATCTTGTCGGTTATTTCGACCCACGATCTATAATGAGTGTTTTATGTTATTTCTCAATCAATAAGTCTTTATGTAAAACACATGATGAATGTATATGGATTTACGATTGAGATTGTACCAGTTTAAGACTAACGTTGTGAGAGAAGCATTTTCCAATGCTTTATATAGGACAACGTTTTGGCAAGGAAAAAATAATAAAAAGGAAAAGCTCTTGCGTTCCCTCGCAAAAATCCGTCTTTCAAAACGGCTTTCAACAAAAAGACACAGTTTTTTGCTGCTTCGTCGAAGTCTGTTCAGGTCTGATGCTCTTGCCCTCTGCATGACTCCACAGAGAGACCCTCTGCATCCTTTAAGCCCCAGTCTTCTTGCCCTCAAACGTCGAAATCCTACTCTTTTCTTGAAAGGCTTTCGCTTTCTCGCGCTTTCTTGGCCCCTATGTGTCGTCGGTTGATTTTAACGGAAAAGAAAAATGAGGTGGGAGAGAGTCCTGTTGCCGCAAGCCCAGGGACCAGAGCAGAGCAGAGAAGAGGCGGGTGGCCCAGGAAAAGGTGGGGCCACTCTTGCAACGCGATCAAAGGAGGGAGGTTTCTCTACGTGTTCGGTAGCTATGGCAAAGACAACTGCCAGACCAACCAAGTTCACGTCTTTGACACTGGTGGGTCTTCGAGTTTATCTTCTGGAGATTCTGGTTTTCCTTCAAAGTCGCATTTTTTCCTGAGAATGTCTTCGATTTAGAATGGTATGTTCTGCTTGGTGCTGGGAGAAAGATTGGTTCTTTTCGTTTCTTTTTTCATTTTCTATCTGATTTGTAGCTTTGCTTGTTGGGAATTTTATTTTTTTTTTGGGGGGACGGAAAAGAATTTTTCATGATATTGTGTGTCCAGTGATACGCCTGATATTTTCCTGTACATCTTTCATCGTGAACAATTGCTGGAGCTGTTTTTGACTTTCTCCCTATTCGCACTCTGCTTGTCACGCCCGACTCTCGAGCCCGCGACATCCCTACCAAATCGCCACGAGGTCACGAAGGATAACGTCCCGGTGCGCGCTATCGACCTTTCGATTATATACGCATGCGGAAACGGTTTACTCCTGGACAACATATAAACAAATAGGGATAAGCATAGCAGGAAATACATACCAAGGCAATTAATCAAAAAGCAACATGTACAAGTTATCAAACAACGAGATGAGTCTAAACCCTACCGAGCTACGAAAATATACAACCCCACACTTCGGGGTGGCTCACTAAGACCTCAAAAAGTACCGGGTCAAATAGGGTTAACTTCTCATCTACTTCAAAAGAATACCCTCATAACCTGGCCTTGGTATCCATAAAGCTCCATCACTTGGGGCTCGAAAAAATGGTTCCCACAACGGGGTGAGATATAAATCTCGAGTGAATCAAGCCTAAGCTCGGTTAGGACAACGATTCGACTAAAACATCCTATACACGAGGATTTAAAACCACAATACAAACAAATCACCAGCGATCATATCAAATGACAACAATCATCCACATGCATACATATCGCCTTTCACCACACATAATGCAATGTTTGACTCCACTCAACGATCATCGAGACAATCATCCGAACAAAGCATCCCATTCACAAGTATGCATTGGACACCACACAAGTCCATTTATTAACGATGATCGCGCTCTCGGCGCCACGGTGACAAGGATCCACGCGACCGGCGTGATCGACTCTCACAATTAATGCGATCCCGCATTCTTCCGACGGGACCGGGCTCACGTTCCTTTTCCCTCTTGGCAACGGCTACTACAAGCGGTGTATCCAAGTGCAACGGCACGGCAAGTAGGCATCCCTATACGGGGCTTCGGTCCATCACAAGCTGCGACCGGCATCCGATAATCCCTTAAAACCGTACGTACCATACGGGGCATGAATTATCGTGCTTCGGCAAGTCGTGTGATCCCATATAAAAATGGTACAATGTGTACTCCGTGTACAAAACGCACTTGCCAGGAAAACCCATCATCGTTCCTTCATTATGACCATGCAGACACCCGACACATCAATCAATTTATTCTCTTTGATTTAGGCCGGATGTTCACACAACGTGCTCAACGACTCGGCCCAAGGCCATTTTAATGCCAAATTATATCTTTGATGCTGCACACGGTCATATGAATGCAAACTACCAAATAGATATTGCAAGATCACACGGGACAATTAATCCCCAAACAACACTAATCCACTCAACGAGCATTTCAACGAGACGAACCGCCCCAAAACACAATCATCAATTCCACACGAATAAGCCATTTCAATTACGCCCCATAAGGCTCAATTTCGTGCCAAATTCATTAATTAGCCAATTTGATTTAAAATTGCCAATCGATCGCTCATTCTTAACCTATCGCTCGCTCGCGATCAAATCACAACATACAATCAAATTCGTTTAACAACAATTAGCCACAAACAATTCTAACTTAATCGATTATGGTCCTTTAGCCTAAACCGGGTTTCTAACTAATCCGACCATAATCAAATCTACCTAAATTCCCTACCGACTAGCTAACTAATTCTAGGCGCAATTAGCGCCCTAACCAAGGATTAGGGTCAACTCACAAATTCAATAGCTCGGGCGCTCTCAACTCGAGCGACGGCGATACGAACTCGGCTGGCCCAACGACGATCGGAGAATCTTGAAAATTCTTCGGCACGAACTTTGAGACCGGTGTCGAAAAATACTGTTCACCGCGGAGTACTTGTTCACGGCCGGAAACACTGTTCACGGTCGGCGAGGACCTTGTTCACTCCGGATCGTTTCACGAGTCATTCGTTCACCGAACGGAAATTTCGACCGTGTGTTCGCGGGACGACGACGGGGCTGCGATTCCAGCGGGCGGAACACCCAGATCTAGTGGGTCTCGGGCGACGAACAGAAGAGGTCTAGCTAAGGGGCTCGGGAAGACCACCGCTCGGGGTGAGGTCGCGCGTCGCGAGGATGGTCTCGGGTGAGCTGGAGGTTGAGGCTAAGGGACGGAGACGGTGGCTCACGGGACGAGGTCTCGGGCTGAAGTGGCGGCAACGCGAGGCCAAAGTGAGGTGGCGCAACGACAAACCGGCACGAGGTCGGCGGTTCACAGCGGAGGAAGCTCGGACTTCGCGGAGCTGGGCGATGTCCAACGATCGAGAGAAGAGAAGAATAAGAAGAAGAAGAAGAAGAAGGAGAGAAGAAAGAGGAGTCAAGTGGGAGGGGCAAGCGGCGGAGACAAAAAAAAAAAAAGGGAAAGAGAGAGAGTGAGTGGAGATAAAGAAAGGAAGGGATAATCATGTGGGGAGTGGAGGGAATAAAAGAGAGAGTGTGTGTGTGTGTGAGTGGCAGAAATCACGTGGGAGGGGAAGAAAGGAGGAGAGAGAGTGGTGGGTGTCACACTGCTGATATTAAAATTTACTGCTGGAATTTCGTGTGGGATGGCTTTTGGGGAACTTCCAACTTCTGTCGCCTTCTAGTTTTTGTGTCGTGACCTCGTGTTCCATTGGAGATAAGCTGGTGTGGCATGTGGAAGTTGTTGAACTATGAGAGGTGATCTCGTTTACCATAGTCTTAATTGATCATTAGTTTTATCTGACTCACAGTGGAGCAAACATGGAGCCGACCCACAATAGAAGGCACGCCACCTGCTCCAAGGGACAGCCATAGCTGTACTAATGTTGGTGACAATTTGTTTGTGTTTGGTGGGACAGATGGGATGAACCTTCTCAGGGATTTGCATATACTAGACACTTGTGAGTTACATTTATCGTCTTGTTTTCCCCCTGGTGTAGCCATACAGTCTTGTCGACTAATAATCTGCGTGTCTTTTCATTATACTCGCAATAGCAGAGGTTGGGTTGTTTTTAATGTAATTCATGAATCTGTTTTGTAGCTTCTCATACATGGATATCACCAATTATAAGGGGGAGGGACCGGAGGCAAGGGAGGGTCATAGTGCAGCACTTGTGGGTAAAAGGCTGTTCATATTTGGTGGGTATGGAAAATCTCCTGATGATGACGATGAAGTATATTATAATGATCTCTTCATATTAAACACAGGTACATTCTTTTTTAAAGTCAAAATTTCTTCTTCGCCTCGAGTCCCCATTGCAATCTATATGTGAATGTTTCGGTCTGTGCATGTAAGTGGTTGGTTAAAGACGTTATTTTCCTTGAAAATTTCGTCCTCCAACTTCTCAAAATATCAAACCTCTAGCATGCTCTTCAGTTACTGCTGCTCGTCACGACAACTGGTATCCCACCTTCACCATGTGAGAGTCATAGCTGCTCAACCTGGAAGAACAAAATAATTGTGATTGGTGGTGAAGATGGACGTGATTACCATTCTTCCGATGTCCATATTGTTGATACAGGTTTACTGTCTACTTAGCCTTATTGGAGCACAAGCGAAGGCTAGAGAAGCTACCCTTGGGGAAGAAACTGAAGCTGAAGTGCCAAGGACAAAATTGGACTCTAGGACATGATAAAGCTTTGGTGCAAGTTGGTGTGTCCACAAGCTCATATCAACCTGTGCCGCTCTCGATCTATGGTCAGCCAGGTCAGGACCTGATATATGTTTACTTCCATGTTCTTGAATGAGGGTTGTTGGTGGGAGAAAGAATGGCTGTGGAGATAGAACTATGTAATCCGATTTTACATGTGCTTATGTAGACTTCAAACTATCTTTCATGATACCTGTTGTCTTCAGTTCTGTAATCTTTTCCTTTGTTATCCTGGCTCTTTGATCCCATTGTTCCATCCTGCAGATAATTATGAGATCGTATCACTGTTTTGGTTGTGGACGTGGTGGGGCTGTTGTAAATCTTTTCAACCTATGCATTTTATTCCCACTTATCCTTTTATTCCCCTTACGTCTTTTGCTTATTTTGGAATAGCAATTTACATCAAGATTCAATCTCCGCGTATCATAAAGGTCGAAAGCGAAAAGCCGCGACTTCCTAACTTTTACAAAATGGCTCTGTTTCATTGAAGAAATTTCTGTTTTTCCCCTCCAGATCAGCCAAAAATAGCCACAGGATAGAGTTAATTCTTTTGTTCTCTTTGTTATTGCGCATACCGTACCAAGCTCTTAGCTCTTCTTGCACAGTCTCTGCACTTACCCACTGAATGCCTTCAGCCGACCTAACCAAACTCCAAAGCATACTAGACCAAGCAAAGTATATCGATAACTTGTCCACAGATTTCGCTGCCTCTTTGCAGAGACAACAGCACCTATTAGCTAATATCTGACCTCGTTTACACATGCTATCCAAAGTCACATTCTTCCCCAAGGCACTTCCTGAGGAAAAACATAAATAAATAGACTATATCCATATCAATCTCCAAAGGAATCATCCTTTACTTACCTATCTTTTTTCATGCACCGATGATAAGATACATGGTGAACACCTTATTTTTCGTAAATGACCATTTTACAGAATCAACAATTAAGGTTCACCTTTGCATCCATTACAACATGGAAAGAAATCAGATGCTTCCTAGAACTCCCTATTATTAACGTTTCCAATCAATTCAACATCCCAAATGATCTTACCATTTACCCAGCTCATCCAAGATTGAAAAATCGCTTCTTTGTCGCTTGTCTTTCTTTTAAAGATATGAAACTGAGTCTTTAAAGGGGTTGATGAGAACCAATTACAATGCCAAAATAGAATAGAATCCCCACTAAGGAATGAATAGAACATTTTTCATGGAAGAATCCTAGCGTTGCTTTTCCATTTCCAGGCTCCCACCCCATGCAGAAGCCTCCCATACTTTGAACAATCGTTTCTTTGTTGCTCTTAGCTTTGTGTGTATTTTTCTGTAATGACTTGTCTGAGTTGTCTCCAGATGTGGTTCTTGCCATTTAAATGTCCCCAACGCCATTTGCAGACAAAGCATTGTTACAACAGGACCAAGATCATACTGGTAAACCACCTTTTGTGTCTTTCTTCTGAACTGCCCCACTAGAACTCCTCTGAATAACCTCCGATCTTTTCACCACAGACGCTGGGATAGGAAAGAGAGAGAAGTAAACTAGCAAGCTCAAGTGCTCTTGATAAGTATGGTTTTTCCTTCCTTGGAAAGACAAGGCTTTTCCATCCCACGAGCCTCTTTCAAACTTCTCAATGATGGGATTCTGCATCAATTTGTCTTTGAACAATTAGAGTTAGAACATTGCTCTGTAATAGAAACAAATGCTTTGCTAGGATAATCTTCAGCATGCCCTTTTGCAACTATGCTTTGCTTGGTAAGGATTAATTGGTAACATCTTATTCCAAATATATGAGAGAGAGAGGGGGGGTCTGTGAGGGGATCGACAAAATGCCCTCCTTTTGAGCAATAAGCACTTTTTCTTAAGAAATTTCAACAAGAGTGCATGCATTTCTTTAGTTTTTTTTAGGCTTTTTCACAAATTTAAACGTTCTATTTGTCATTGAGGTAATGTAGTAAGAACTTATATTGGAGGAACCTCATTGTTAGGTCAATATTTGAACCAAAGTTCGGAGTCATTGAGTTCTAAAATTTGTCTTGCCATCCGAGTTATAAGCACGACATATGTTGCTAATGTGGGCATAAATTTAGGTTGTCAGTATGAAATTTTGAATATGGAAATAGAATAAGGAGTTTTGAAAGCATAATCACCGGCTTGAGCAGATAATTCTACCACATGTTAGGATTTTACTAAGATGTTAGGTTTCTTTAGATATGAAGATTTTACCTAGATCGTGGTTCACAATTAGACATGGTATGGTAACAAGGATGAGGTACGTCGCCTGTCAAGAAAACCATATTTAAGTACCAGGGTTAGTTGACCTGCGATTTGGGCTGTAGTACATTTTAAAGAAGTAGTTGGGGGAAGGTCACAGACTTCTGTAGTTACATATGCTTTATACCTTGGTGATTTATTATCTCCTAATTGAATGAGCTTGAGGTGGGGTTGATTGGATTAAGAATTCTGGTGACCTGGATCGTAAGAGTACCTAAATTAGAAATATCGCTGTTCATGATTGTTGCCATATCCCTAGTTTCTAGAGAGGCTATTTTCGTGACTCGAACCCGTCACCACAGGTCACAATGGAGTAACCTTTTACCGGTGCACTAAGGCTCACCTTTAGGGCACCACGATGTAGGTGACGTCTGCGTATGTGTTTACTTTTGTGGTCAGATGTATGTGTTCACCTTAAGTAAATGGATTCGATCTCATCGTAGGTTTCTTTCCATGTAAATCTTTATTTCGTAAACTGACAAAATCACCATATTCAATAAAAAATCAGGAAATTTTCTTCAAAATTGTCCAGAGAGATATCCATGCGGCCGTAGATTTTGTCGAGTAATTAAAATTTCATGAAGCGAAGCCAAGTGATGTAGAACAGTTGGCGTGCAATTATTTAGAATTACGTGATCGTCGGGATCGCCGGAAATAATCTCGGCGGTTTTCCGATTTTGGTTCCGACGACCTCGGATTGCGTTCAAAATTGCTCGGTTGAAGCGAAACGGCCGTTTGGTTCGAACTCATGACTATGCCATGACTTACGATGGATTTTGGCATTTCGGAGTCGTTTGGATAAGTTTTCTGGCAGTTTTCTGTTTGGGAAATTCCTAATTATCTTTAATTTTAAATATTCTGTTTGATTAGATTAGATTCATTTTATTTGATGTTATCTTTACTTATTCGGATTCCAATAGGAGTCCTATCGCTATATAGGACGTCCGTCTCGTAATTGAGGCATCGTAGTATCATTAAATAAGAATTACGAGTTTTGGAATCGTTTGTTCCAAGCTTTTGCTTTCTTCTTTGCGTCATTTGGTATCGGAGCGGGCATCTCCTCGTGACGATGGTCAATAACGCGAACGTTAATCTCCCCGTTCTTTGAGGGCCGTGAAAGCTAGCCTATTACACGGGCTGAGTTCACCCGGTTCGTGGATCAAACCGATCGTAGATTTCAAGAAATCCTTGCAGCCATATAGCATTTATCCACAAACCCCGCACCCGGCGTTCTTCCAGCAGATCGACTTCCCGTCGGTCGTGATCCCGGAGTTGTTGTGGACCGTGGGGCCAATATCCGACATAGACGGGTAGACTATGTCGAAGACTCGAAGATGAAGATGAGGAAGATTTCCTAGACGAGCCTATTCGAAGAGGACGGCGGAATAGAGAATTCCAAAATGATCGTGTCCATGGAGGTCGGCGCTATGGAGGACATCAGCGGGATCCGGAGCAATATCGCTTAAAGGTAGATCTACCAACCTTTAACGGGAATTTGAATATTGAAGATTTCCTGGATTGGCTGTGGGAAGTTGAAAAATTCTTTGACGCCATGGAGATTGAAGAGGATTGACAAGTTAAGTTAGTTGCGTATAAACCGAAGGGTGGTGCCTCGGCTTGGTGGGAGCAAACGCAATTAACTCGACGTCGACAAGGAAAGGCTCCCGTCCGAACATGGAATCGCATGAAGCAGATGCTTTGAAGTCCCGGTTCCTCCCTACCGATTATGAGCAACTGTTCCAGCAATTTCAGAATTGCAAGCGGACGAACCGAATGTCCCAAGCCTATACGGAAGAGTTCCTCCGACTTTCCGCCCGCAATAACCTAATCGAATCGGAAGCGCAACAAACTGCTAGGTACATAAACGGCTTGCGATTGAATATTCAGGATCGTGTTTCTTTGCATCGTGTATTTTCTGTTGAAGATGCCCGGGAGATGGCGCGAAAAATTGAGATGCAATTGGAGATGACTAGCCCTAGTATTCGTGGAAGTAATTATTCTGGTCATGGATCTTTCGAAAAAGGGAAACAGATCGATGCTTCAGGTTCCTCAAGTCAGCAAACCGGTGATACGAACCGAGCGCCGGGAGGTGTTGCTTTGGAATACCTAAGGAACCAATCGCAGCAAGTAACCGTGCTCCAAACGTCCGTAATCCTTATGCCAAGCCGCAATCGATCGGGTGCTATAAGTGTAACAAATTGGGCCATCGTTCGAGCGAATGTCCCCGTCGGAGAATGGCCAATATCGTTGAGCATGAAGAGGAGTATGAGGAAGATTGGGTGGACGAAGAAGAAGTGGAAGATGAGGTGGGCGAGCAAGTGAATTGTGTTGTTCGTCGTTTATTACTTGCTCCGCGGATAGAAGACACCCGGAGAAATCATCTTTTCCGCGCTCGTTGTACCGTAAAACGATAAGGTATGCAATGTTATAATTGACAGCGGGAGTTGCGAGAATATAGTGTCAAAGGCTTTAGTGGACCACTTAAAGTTGAAGACGGAGCCACATTCCATGCCTTATACAATCGGGTGGATTCGCAAAGGACCCGAGCTTAAGGTAACACATGTATGTCGTTTACCTATTTCTATTAGAAAGTCGTATCATGATACTATTATGTGCGATGTTGTGGAAATGGATGCATGTCATGTGTTATTAGGGCGACCATAGCGATATGACGTGGATATTACACATCGAGCTAGGGAGAACACGTATTCTTTTGTATGGAATAAAATCAGAATCACGTTGAAGCCGAGGGGTGATACTCCCCAAGTCCCAAAGAAACAGGGTTCCGGTTCGGGTGTTGTGCAACGTGCGGGGGTTATGTTGAATATTCGTAAACGTGAAGGGATGTACATGCTTGGTAGAGAAGGGTGACAAACAGACCGTGGCTCGTATTCCGAAGCCCTTAAGCCTTTGCTAAAGGCGTTCTATGATGTAATGCCGGATGATTTACCTGACGGATTACCTCCTCCGAGGGATATCCAAAGATGAGATTGACTTTCTACCAGGTGCCGGTCTCCCTAATCTGCCGCATTACCGGATGAATCCAAAGGAGAACCAGAATTTACAAGAGCGAGGTGGGAGAGCTTCTCCGCAAAGGTTTCTTGCGCGAGAGCAAAAGTCCTTGTGCCGTACCCGCACTTCTCACGCCGAAGAAAGATGGCGGAATGCGTATGTGCGTTAATAGTCGTGCCATTAATCGGATAACCGCCAAGTCTGATTCCCAATTCCCCGGCTTGATGATATCTTTGGATAGACTCGCTGGATCACGGGTCTTTACGAAGATCGACCTTCGAGCGGCTACCACCAAGTTCGCATTCGTCCCGGCGATGAGTGGAAAACAGCCTTTAAAACGAGTGCGAGGTTTGTATGAATGGCTTGTCATGCCGTTTGGACTCACTAACGCGCCTAGTACTTTTATGCGTTTGATGACTCGGGTACTCAAACCTTTTATTGGCAAGTTCGTGGTTGTTTTCTTCGATGATATTCTCATTTATAGTCCGGACGAACGACATCACTTAGAGCACTTGAGGGATGTTCTGCGACCTTGCGAAAAAATCAGTTATTTATTAATCGAAGAAGTGCAGCTTCATGACCGAGTGACTTCTTTTCTTAGGTTTTATTGTTGGAGCGGATGGTCTCCATGTTGATGCAAAAAAGGTGGCAGCGATCCGTGATTGGCCAATTCCACGGGAATGTTGGCGAGGCTCGAAGTTTCCATGGCCTTGCGACGTTCTACCGGCGTTTTATTAGATATTTCAAGACAATCATGGCCCCAATCATTGATTGCTTAAAGAAAGGCAAATTCCATTGGGGTGATGAAGCTTGGCCGGTTTTCAGCTTATCAAAAAAAGCTCTCAACAGCCCGGTATTGATGCTTCCAGAGTTTGAGAAAGTGTTCGAGCTGGATCACGATGCATCGGGTGTGGGAATCGGCGCTGTTCTTTCCCGGGAAGGTAAGCCTATTGCTTTTTTTAGTGAGAAGCTTAATGAAGTTCGTCGGCGCTGGTCTACATATGAGCAAGATTATTATGATGTAGTGCGCGCTATAAAGCATTGGCAGCCCTATCTTTACCAAGCAAGAGTTTGGTCTTAATATCGATCATCAAGCTCTTAAATACATTAAGAGTCGAAGCATGTGAATAGGATGCCCGCACGATGGGTTTCCTTTCTCGGAGCGGTTTAATTTTGGACTTCGTCATAAGGAAGGCCGCTTAAATAAAGTGGCGAGATGCACTCGGTCGGTGTCTTTGCGACACTCGTGACTATGCGCACCGATGTGGTTGGTTTTGATCAACTCTGTTCTCTTTATTCCGAGGATGATGATTTTGGTGTTATATAGGAGAAGTGTTCTGGAAGCGGGTTCCCATGGCGATATGATAATTCGGGACGGGTTCCTATTTTTCGGCAATAGATTATGTATTTCTCGAAGTTCTTTGCGAGAACAACTTATTCGAGAGCTTCATGGCTGTACTCTTGGCGGACATTTGGGCCGTGATAAGACCGTAGCCTTAGTGGAGGAACGGTACTATTGGCTACAACCGAAGCGTGACGTGGGGCGATTTGTCGGCAAGTGTTATATTTGCCCGGACGGCTAAGAGCCATTCTCGTAACACCGGCCTCTATACTCCCTTGCCGGTTCCTTCCGGTCCGTGGGTTGATATCTCAATGGATTTCGTGTTGGGACTTCCTCGCACCCGGCGAGGTGCGGATTCCGTATTCGTGGTGGTTGACCGGTTCTCCAAGATAGCGCACTTTATCCCTTGCAAGAAGGCTTCGAGATACTTCACATGTAGCAAGTTTGTTTTTTCATGAGGTAGTCCGTCTGCATGGGGTTCCAAAGACCATCACTTCGATCGTGACACGAAATTCCTAAGCCATTTTTGGCGTACTTTATGGCGTTTGTTTGGGACGGATTTACAATATAGCAGCTCTTTTCATCCCCAAACGGACGGTCGGACCGAGTTGTGAACCGTATTATGGCGGATATCATTCGATGCCTCCGTAGTGATGTGCCCAAGCAAGTGGGATAGGTATTTGGCTCTCGCTGAGTTCGCCTTCAACAACTCGTTAATCGTTCCACCTTGGAAAATCTCCTTTTGAGATCATCTATGGGCGTACTCCACAAAGATACTTTGGATTTAGTTCCTTTGCCCAAGATTCCAGGCTATAGTGTTGCGGCGAGCATTTGGCTACCAAAATTCAGGAAGTCCAAGCGATGTTACTCGCCAATTAGCTGCTTCGAATTCAAAGTATAAAGAAGATGCTTGATAAACGGCGCCGTGCGAAGATTTTTGAAGTAGGCGATGAGGTCATGGTTTTTCTCGCGAAAGGAGCGTTTCCCTGTTGGTACTTATAATAAATTGAAGCACAACAAGGTTGGTCCTTGCCGAATATTGAAGAAGATCAACGACAATGCTTATGTGGTTGACCTCCCCGATGATCTCACCATTTCTCCTACGTTTAATGTGGCTGACTTATTTGAGTATCATTCTCCCGATACTCCCCTCTATCCCGATCATAACTCGAGGGCGAGTTCTTCCACGAGGGAGGGAATGATGTAGAACAGTTGGCGTGCGATTATTTAGAATTACGTGATTATCGGATCGCCGGAAATAATCTCGGCGGTTTTCCGATTTTGGTTCCGACGACCTCGGATTGCGTTCAAAATTGCTCGGTTGAAGCGAAACAGCCGTTTGGTTCGAACTCATGGCTAAGCCATGACTTACAATGGATTTTGGCATTTTGGAGTCGTTTGGATAAGTTTTCTGGCAGTTTTCTGTTTAGGAAATTCCTAATTATCTTTAATTTTAAATATTCTGTTTGATTAGATTAGATTCAGTTTATTTGATGTTATCTTTACTTATTCGGTTTCCAATAGGAGTCCTATCGCTATATAGGACGTCCGTCTCTGTAATTGAGGCATCATAGTATCATTAAATAAGAATTACGAGTTTTGGAATCGTTTGTTCCAAGCTTTTGCTTTCTTGCTGCGTCAAGAAGGTCACCAGCCTGGCGAGATCAACGTTCTCCTGAACTTTTATCACAAATCTAACTTTTAAGAGGCCGGAAATTCGTGGAAAAGATTGGAGTCTTCTTACTTTCTTTGTTTTAGATGCTTTTAAACGTTTGTGCAATGATTGCTCATATTTCTAAGCTTTTGAGGAGTTCTTATTGTTCCTTCTTAGTTTTGATATGTTCCTTTTACATTCCTGATGTACTTGACCAGTTCAAAAAAGGGAAAGAGAACTCCATGTTGAAAGCAAAATTTCAGATGTGGAATCAATCTATATCATCTTCACCATGTAATGAATGCCTGTATGATGTCTATGTATATCCATGCGGAGGTTGACATGATTGGAGTCATGTTCTTGAGATTATTTTAGTTCGTCGTCCGATGACCCGAGTTGCCTTGCTGGAGAAGCATAGGTATCCTGCTGTGGTGTTTCGACTTTAATTTCAGGTTTTGAGTCTTGGCGTCAGCTAATTTACTCCCCTTTAGCAATTGGTATGTTTCCTATTCTCTATTCGTCCTGGTCCTTCTTTATATTAAATTTAGTACTGGAAATTTTACGTTTAAAGAAAAGGAACATGTGAAAGTACGTTACAGTCTCCCGTTTGAAGGATAATGTTCGAATTCTTACTGAAAAGGGCAAGCAAAGAAGCATTCCCTATTCTTCTCTACCTGAAGGGTGGTTATTGAGTAGATTGTGATGCCAACAGCAAGTCGGGCCAAAATTCAGACGCAGTAGCAGGGGGCTGACCCGCAAATGAAATATCCTAGACCTCCTGGATGTGATATTGTTGATGGAAGAGATGAAAGAATTCAAAGAAAAGCAACAGAACAAAAAATTGGTCTACCAAACAGGGCTTGGCTATTTTATGCAGAAAGTATTTTTGTGTTTTTGAGCATTTTTTGGGTGTTGATAGTCATTACAATGTGACATTGATCATGTGGTTATTTTCCGTGCTCTGATTTGCATTATGCATCGTGTTCTTTATGGGATTATCTGCCGTCATATTTTGATATTTGTCTTCCTCGTCAGGAACCTGCAAATCAAGAATCCTCACTGCAGGCTTCTACAAATGCCAAAGATGATCATATGGATGAATCTGAATGCAGAAGTTCCAAAAGAGTGTATCTCCATCAACCAAGGACTGACGTGATCCCATAAAACAAGAAAGATATGTGTGGATGATAATGATATGTTGCTCTTATCCAGCTTCAAGTTTCTATAGCCAATCAAAGCATGAATCTCACACCTATGCTTGTGAAATCATAGTTTCTAGCCATAAATTACTCACAGGTCATAGATTTTTTTTCAGCAAAAACCTCTATGTACAAGTGTATACATAATATCTGAACAATGGCCGTGACATTGTGTATAAAATATCTTATATATAATGCATCGTCTACATCTTTTATACGAATCATTCTGGCCCACATGTATTCATTCTTGAATACGTCGCGCTTGTTAAAATAACTTTTCCATTTGCCATGATCTCGTGGCAAGGAGTTCCTCTTGTATTTGGCTAATCTTTAAAATTTGCGAAAACTCTGCGAACAATGGAGTAACTCCTTGTCATCCAGATAACAGCAGCAGTCTGTTTCAGTTGCTTGATATCCTTTCTTGCATGACTTCATCTATCTTTTCATGTGTCGTGGAATCGGGAGGACCAAAATCGTGCATGTGTATACCCCATGAGTAGCGAGTTTAGTGATGCTCTTTTTGTAATGCCTACTCGTGGCATATGCAAACAGGTTTGACTGTCAAGATCAATTGGGAATCCTGATAGTAAGAGGCGCCTTCAATGAAATACTGATGTTGCTTCTGAGTTGAGCTCTACCTTTCGGTGGATTTGTTCTATTTGGGCTTCTGAATATGATCTAATATATGCTTACAAGCTCATTGTCATATTTCTGATGGCAGATGAGAGGACATCAGGCAAGATGAAAGAGGTGATTTGGCAAAATCAGTTTGAAACAGGTTCTTGCACAGTTACTTTAGACTGTTTGAACCTCGTGACATATCCCATGCGCAAACCAATTTCGACCGTACATTCATCAAGTTGTCCATATGCATTTGACACCTGAAAGAGTCTTCAAACTCACTATAGGGATCTGATCTGTGTAAACAAGACAAACTACGCTCTAGTCATTCCCAGAAGTCTTGTTTTCTTAAGGAGCTGATTAGAAGCAATGGGTCAGTTGATCTGCGATTTGGGTGGTAGTACGTTCTTAAAGATCATACCAATGTCGCTGTTCGGAAGGGGCATGGCCATCCTGGTAACATTATGAACCGTGAATTTTTTGTTGTTCAATTTTTTTATTCTTCCAAAACAAGGACTTCACTTATGATAGAACATGAAAAATTCATCTTGTGTATTGTTTTCATTGAGAAAAAATGCTTTCTAGGAAGGGGTTCATGTATGCTGCCATACCCCTAGTTTCTAGAGAGGATAGTTTGGTGAATCGAAGCCCTGACCTCAGGTCACAATGGAGTAACCTTTTACTGCTGCACTAAGGCTCTCCCTTAGGGTACCACAATCTAGGCTAAGTCCATGTATTCACTACGTGTTTACTTTTCTGGGTCAAATCTATGTATTTACTTAAGTAATGGATTCGATCTCATTGTAGGTTTCTTTCCATGTAAATCTTTGCTTTACAAACTGACAAAATCACCATATTCAATACCGAATCACCGTATTCAGTACAAAATCAGGAAATTTTCTTCAAATTTTCTTCAAAATTGTCTAGAGCATCTGTCAAGTCATTAAAATGTCCATGAAGCAGAAGTCTTGCTATTATATAGCTATAGATGTCCCACTGGAGTTGTCACTTATCTAGGAATCGCGAGGTTATGGTCGGGATATGGTTATTTTGTATACCTTGTATGATCGCCAAAAATTCTCCGTCACTCTTGCTTGAAAGATCTTTCTATCTTGGAGAGCTTCTGATTGTGCGAATTGATAGCTATGAGCACCTGCATTAGAGCCCACAGACTGTTAATTTCCCCCTGACAACTTCTTCAAAATCATAGAATTATGGTCCTGTTAAAGTTTTTTTTTTTTTTTTACTTGCTTTTATGTGCCAAATCATAAGTAGCTATGGACTCTAATTCAGGTTCTCATAGTTATCAATTCACACCATCAGAAGCCGCCCGAGGCAAGTCAATATTTCCAGGCGAGAGCGACGGAGAATTTTAGTGATCGATACACCATGGAAACTGTCCTAGCACTGTCCCTATACCTTTTTCCAGCTCCAGGAGGTGAGTCTCTTGTTCTTCCCATTCAGCCGGTCGATTTTTCTTAACGTTGGTTCAGTTCTGGTTGTCTATTCTTGTAGCAGGGAAAGAACTTTTGGAGATTCAAGTACCGGTATGCCAGATGGTGATTATAATAGTGAGTCAAAGGCTTGTAGAATTATGCAGCGGGACTCGGTTGATGACAGGGAAGCTGATGATATGCATGGAAAAGAAGCCTCTTCGCGGGAGCACTATGCAGAACCTGCTAGGCCCGTTACTATTTCGAATGTAACACAACCTTCTGATGGCTCTGACCAGGACAAGGTCAGTCAACCTTGCAATTCCAATGTTATCTTGGACTTTTATCCCAAATCTGTTTGGATCTGTTCTTTTTACATTCCTGATGTACTTGACCAGTTAACTCCAAAAAATTCTCTTTTATACTTAACTGAAAGAAAGCATCAGAGAACTCCAAGTTCAATATAAGCAAAATTTCATATTTGGAATCAATTTATATCATCTTCACCATTTGATCAATGCTTGTATGAACATTGTAGTTTGTGGTTTTCATAATAACAAAGGAAATTGCGAAAGTACGTTACAATCTTAATTTGGAGGATAATGTTCACATTCTTACCGAAAAGGACAAGGAGCTGCTTTTTCTCCCCTTTCTTCTCTACTTACAGGCCTTGAATTTTCCTTTTTCCTTAAAATGTTTTTTTTTTAGCAACGTGAGACAAGGTATATCGCTAACATATGCGTTAAAGAACATAATCATGGGAGAGGCTATATGAAGGTAAAATTCTGGTACAGTTGAAGAACAAAATCAGGACCTGCCACCTGGGTACATGAAAATTGACTTGGGAACAAGCAGATATGAAGTAGAGCTGGAGAAAGAATAATATAGACGAGAAGAAAGGTGGAGCTGGTACTTAACAAAGTCGTACGGATTATGATAACATTTCACCACACTACTACAACAGTGAAAATTGGTAATCCTACCCTAAAAAGTCCATCTGTCCATGTTTCACTAAAAACCAAACGCTTGTTTCAAAGAAGGCCACCTTTGTCTTAAACTGGACTTGTAAAATCATATCAAATCTCACCAGACTAAAAGAGTTCTGCCTTTTTTTCCTTTCAAATTAAGAAACTTCAAAGAAAGGTGGATAAATGGACACTTGGGTTCTGCTTCATGAGCATTTTAATTACTTGAAAAATTCTACACACGTGAATAGAAGAGAAATTATATAGAGAGAGCATCTGTATGAGTGGTGTATAGATTGCGTGAGTGAACCCAAGAAGGGTTTACAAACGGTTGCACTGGCAAAGGGTGGTTCACAAATGAGAACCAAGCCGAAAATGAGAGAAGGGACAAAAGAATAGCAATAGAGAAGAAGGCCATGCCATGCTTTCTGGTGGTTTGTTGGATTGATGGTAATGCCTCTCTCTTCTTTGTTTCTAAGCTGGTTATGAGAAGGAAACATTGGATGGTTTTGTTTGACACCAAATGGGGCATGGAGAGAAATTTTTGTTTGTCTGTTGGCAACGCTAACATGGAGTAATGAGTCAATTACACGCTGCTCGCATCATATGGACTCTAGGGTACGTCGTTTGTTTCTCTTTGATCTTTGTCGCGACCTAGAAAAAAAATAAACAAGTCATCTTTTCCGAGCTAATGGATTATCAGGTTAATTAATTAACTAACCTAACTCGGACTCTCCCAAGTCCATACCAAATCGCAACTTAAGGTTCGAATGATTAACATGCAATGTGATTTGAATTTGGAGTCGCCACTAATCATTTTCGGTAGGTCGATTAGAAACCTAAATAAAATAGCGGGAGAAAACTATCTTATTTCTGCGAACCGGAGATTAAGAGTCCGGGGCTTGGTTACATTAATTACAACTAATGCCCTTTCGGTACCTTAAAATTCATGAAACAAATAATGGATTTGACAAATTTGATGAATTCTACTTGAAGATCAAAGAATCAATTTTTTTGGATTTTTCTTCCCATGACATTTTTTGAAATAAAGAAATTACATGAAATTAGGATCAAATAGGTTCAAGGTTACTCCCCAATTTGAACTCGTGCACCAAACTTATGCTCCGGGCTTGTCTTGATCATTGGACCGATTTGGTGACTCGTTAGACCGAGAAATCTCTAGGTCCTATCTCTCCTTGACGCTTCTTTCTCATCTCGCTAGAATTCCATTAGACCGCAATCCGGGCATTGATATTTTTTCCCTTTTGTTCTCCTTCTATTCTTGTACAATTGATGTCTCATCGTTGATATGCAAATGTTATTTAACATAAAAACGTAGAGAGAAAATCGGTGTAGAAAATCTAGGCTAATTTGTATCCGAACTTAGAGGAAGTTAGGAAATCACTTAGCTTTCCTTTTACGCGGCGAACTTGAACGATGGTGATGAACTTGTGGCTTGTGTTGATGGGTGCGAGAAATTGGCAATGGTAGCACCGAGCTTCAAAACACTCAAGCCCTCTCAAAACTCTCTCCAAATGTTTTCTCAAGAATTTTCTTTTTCCTCTCTAAAGAACTCCTCTAAAAAACTCTCTCAATTCTCTTCCACCCCAAAAAACTCCTCTTCTCTTCAAGAACTCTTCTTCTTTTATAGGCAAAGTTCTTCATCCTTCATTCTTCATCTTCATCTTCTCTTCTTCACCTTCATTTCTCCATCTTCCATCTTCATCTTCTTTTCTTCATCTTCATCTTCCCTTCTTCATCTTCATCTTCTCTTCTTCACCTTCATTTCTCCATCTTCCATTTTCATCTTCTCTTCTTCATCTTCATCTTCTCTTCTTCACCTTCATTTCTCCATCTTCCATTTTCCATCTTCTCTTCATCCTCTTCTCTTGGTATCTGCAATGCAGTCCCCGAGGTTCTAGTATTTGCAATACGATCCTTGAAGTTCTAGTATTTGCAATACGGTCCCTGAAAAAAATATTTCTTTCAAGCCCAAATATTCTTGGTACGTTTTCAACCCATGCCTAGTCCAGGCCTGTTGAATTAAGTTTGAATTATATGCCAATGCTATGTGGGATGATTTTTGTTTAGAACTAAAATTAGTTCTAATTTTTATGCAAGAAATAGATTAGTCAAAATTTTAGGTGTCAACAATGCCCCTCTTTGAGTGGAGGCTCGTAGAGGTTCCGCTCAAAGATAAAATTGAACCCTAAATTTTGATTGTGCAAATGATGGATGAATTTTTTTTTTTTTTTTTTTGCGGGAGTTTTAATACCATTTTTTGTAATGAAGTGATGCATGATATGCGAGACCGTAAATAACATGTGTCATAATTTCTCTTTTCCATGTTAGAGAAACCCGCATATGGATCGCATACGAGAATACCTGTTTTACCAAATACCTCATAAGCTAGTGATTCCCTTAATTTCCAAGTTTCTTGCAAACACGAGGACCTTAAGGTATTCGGCCTATCTCGTTATCGAGACTTCTCCCTAATGCGAGACAACGAAGATATGTGTATCCTTCCGGATCACAAGAGCTACGTCGTTGTGAGTCGAAAGAAGTAGAATCAAGTTCACAAGAGCTACGTCGTTGTGAGTCAAAAGAAGTAGAATCAAGTTCACAAGAGCTACGTCGTTGTGGTTGATTAAATGTCGAAATCGCCAAGGCATATGTCTTCACGATTCGACAAAGGGGAACCAAAATCTTAAGAGCTACGTCGTTATGATTTGGTTTGGATCAAAATCACGGGTGCTTATGTCTTCGTGATTTGATAAAGGAGCCGAGAATCATAAGAGCTATGTCATTATGAGCCGACTAAAGGTCAAGATCACCGAGGCATATGTCTTCGTGATCCGAGACCGAAATCATAAGAGCTACGTCGTCATGATAAGATGTCAAGATCGCCGGTGCATATGTCTACACGACTGACAGAGAGGCATATTGCCTGAATTGAATCGTAACAACTATCATCGAGGAGTTGTTGATTTGAAAATGGGTTCGAAAAACTTACCCGGGTTCTCCGAACGATTAATCAAAGAACGAAACAGATCGCTCGTATCATACATGGTAGGCATTTGCCAGGAGAACTTGCTCATTCAATAATCCTTGGATGAATTTCGAGACCTTGGGAGGGACATCGAACATCGGGAATGTATTACCCATCATAGAATGTCCGAGGTAACATGCGCAAACATATTCAACAATAAGTTCATGCAAAACTTTCCTACCGAGCTTGCAATGATTAGAAATAACATGTGTATAATGCAATCACTCATACTATGGTTTATGCATAACCATTCTATCAAGTTTGCATTACCAATCCCGTCCGAGGATATTCTCACGTTATGAATACCTCGAATGTGAGCTGAATGGGGGACTTCATCCAAAGGGTTTTCTCTCACTCTCAAGAAAAGTTATTTATCCCGTCTGCAAGGATTCAAAAGAAATCACTCAATCTTTCCATCATCGCATTCGATAAGGATCCGAGTAATCTCGCACTGATACGACCGAGCCGATCCGGAGGTCTTGATTAGGACCGTAATGAGGGCTAGGTCAAAGGTTTACAAAGGGGACTCTAGTTGAGTCAAGGTTGTTGAAATGAATTCCTTCGTCATCTCTCCGGGTTTACAAGTCAAGAACCCCGCAAAAATGAGAGAGAAGTAATCTTGCTCGAACTTCTTCGAGTGATGCTTAAAATCATGGAACTTCACATTAATTCAAGTGCCCTAGTCGAAAAAGGCTTTTAAAGGATTGTAATGGAGGTAATGATTTGGGGGCCGAGAAACGAAAGGGTTCGTTTTGGCTCGAAGATGTTTGAGAAGGGGCTTGATGTTGGTGATCATTACAATCTTGTCACCGATCGTGGCCTTCTATGATACCATCATTGCTCGAGGATGGTATGAACCGAAGATTGCATTTGCAATTTGACACTTCATGGAGATTTTTCTCTCAACCCTTTTAGGATATACGGGAAAATTGTGCATTCAAGTTCGGAAATATTCTACAAATGAACAATGAGTTGAAAGGGCATTGGCCTTGCTTTTGGTAGGCACTTTGCTTTTTAAATGCCCGGGAGTTTTTTTGTGGAATCGGTTTTTCCTCTTTCTTCTCCTTTTTTTTTTTACTCCCAACTCTCTTTTACGATTGTATCTTGATGAGTTCATTGGGAGATTTTCTATGGATCCAGCTTTTCGGTCCTTCTACTCAAAGATGGGCCATATTTGTTTTGGGACAACAATGATCACCAATAAGGGCTTTTAGAAACGAATTTGCGGCTCAAATGGATTGTGCAAATGGATATAGATGTGTGGGATAGAAAAGAAATGCTCTTCGTCACCCTAAGGCACTTGAATTAAAGCGCAAGTACAATGCAAAGAACCACCCGAAGATTGATGTTAGTCCAAGCAAGAAGATTTCTAACCATTTGTCTCGTGATGCTGATGGAATTACCTCTGTTTTGCCCCAATGTGGGGTGGTTCTTGACAGGGTTGTGGAAGTGAAATCTCCGCTCAAATGGGTTGATCAACGGATAACTTGCAGTGTTTAGGGTAGAGAAATGAATGCCTCCATCACTTCGGTTATCGTACCTTTCGCGAGAAAACTTTTTACCTCGGGAATGCGGAATTTGCCACCGTTCATCTCGCCAGAAAAAATTGGACGTGTTTGGGAAAGGATTGCCTTTCATCATCCCGTCATGCCCCTTCTATACATTCGATGTATCTTATGTAGTTCATGTTCCATATTCAAAGTTGGTAAATTAAACATGAGGAACAATCATGCGCAAACTATGCAGCAACTTTTCATTATGGCGGACAAAATTCGCAAGTACATAAAAAATTTCTTAGAGGCGTGGATCGTGAGTTGCCCCTGTTCATGCAAATGCGTTGCAAAACTTCATTGTCCGCCTCGAGACATGAGATTGTCAAAGGCTCCAAGAATTTCTCATTTCATTAATTTTTTCAGGGAGAATGGATACTTCTCGTTTGGACAGGTAGTGACCCCCGTAAAAATCAAAAGGGAAAGCATCAATGTATGTCCTCATGTTCTAAAAGAGTTGAAACGATACCACTTTACCCATGTACGTATTCCTCGCGAACTTTGAATTGAAAAGATCGATTCATCTTGATCGGATTGTATGTCCAGGATGTTATCTCTCCAGGTTCAGAAACCGCCCGGGCTGAGTTTCGATCTGCGAAGCAAAAAGTTTTTATTAATCTTTGTACATTGATGCCAAATCCCGGGATCGACCCCGAGACGCCTCGGACCACCGTCATTCCCCCAACCACTATGCTTGCGGTGTTGTTGGCGTCCACGGGTGGTTCGCTTTTGTTATATTGTTCTCAAAGCATTGGCAATCTCCCGTGGAGAATAAAATAAGCTTAACTTAGAGTTTGAAACGACCGAGAGCCAATTGGGACGATACGGAGTTACCGATCTTTGAGCCCGCTTGGTGTTTTACTTGCATTCTCCCAAGTAAGGCTATTCGAATCTCTCTTCACGGGCGTTCGGGGCGTCGTCCACAAATTGATTTGCTACAGCCTAGCTTAATAAGGAACTTACGCATTTGATAAGAGAGGAGAAAAATTCGCCCTTTAACTCCAGGCAAATTCTAGACAACTAGAAAGTAAAAGTATCCCACGCAGGGAACTATACATGGAATTAAAGGAGTATTCATGCGAGATTGGTTCCACCTCTTTTGCTGGCTATTCCAATGATTGATCGATTTTATCTTGGATCATACACCAACGATCGTTGTTTGAGGATCCATAATCACTTGCTTCGGATCACAACTCGGAGGTCTTTCACTCCGAACCGGCGACCAAGGCGGTGAGCTCATCATCAAAGTAACCTTTTGATTTTTCGGGCAATTGATACTCGAATTGGGCATTGTTACTTGCTAACACCGGCGACGCATTTTCCACTTTGTTTTGCCGTGAGCGGTCCGACTCCTTGAGCTTGAGCCTCCGCCGTCGCTCGGGAACTCGTAGGGATGATCAACCGGTCCGTTGCTAGAACCACCAGCGGAAGGTCGGTATGGCCGTATTCTTGATTGGGAAGTGGTCGGGTACTTTTTGCTTCGTAGGTTTTCCCCGGGATTAATCTTCCAAATAACTTTGCTCCGGTCACCTTGATTCCAAGCTACATCGTGCTTCTTCACCTTATCTCTAAATCTGTGAAGGTGATTTGTGACACTTCGTAGGGTGAGTCCGTCTATATTCATCATTTTGAGTACATCCATTGGTCGTGCTGAATTGATTCCTAGCAGTCGAACCGCCTCGATGAATATAGAATGAAGCTCGGCGGACCAAAGGGGCCTTTTCTTTCCGACAAAATCGTCGTAGTAAGTTTGGCCATAGTTCTTTTGTTCGAGTAATTGCTTCCTTACAAAGATGCGCCAAATGTTTTGGAGCACTCGAACGCAGACCGGCTTCTTTAGGATGCCCCGAGCACCATGCAATATGGCCCTCGTTATGAACTGCCGATCATCACTTGCGATGTGACGATGACCGGTATATTCAACTCGAAATCAATGATCTTTAAGAGACCGAGACCGTCCATATCGATCCCTACCATGGCGCGACGACGATGTCAAAATCATATTTGTACCGTCTCGCCTCCTCTAAGGCTTCCGTTGCTTTCACATAAGTGAAATCCCGTACATGCACTTTCTCAAGATGGCAACGAGGATCGAGAGGGAAACCGGGTTGCTATCAATGGCCATGACTCGCAGATCCTCGGGATAGGAAGCTTCCCATACTTCCGCCCGGAATGTACGCATACTTATTTTCCTTTCAAAACCTTCCATATGTAGATCGAAAAATGGGTGTTTCGACTAGAGACCGGGCTTTAGATGTTCTTTGGACTTGCAAAGATAAATTGCCGAAAAATCACAAAAGCGATGATGGCCTTTCGTGACGAGTTCGGAGGTGCATGGAGACTTCAAGTTTTTTATAAACTTTTTCTGATCCGTTAGTCTCGAAGACAGCCTTTCTCTCCTTTTCGCCTTAGTGCCTTGGACCCATTTCGTAATAACTCTTACTTCTCGCTTAATCCGTCATTCTTTTTACTTTTCCGACATGGAGGAGCCCTCAAATCTTTTCACTTTCTCTACGAACGAGATAGTTATTTCCCTCCTCAAATCTTTTCGGTTCCTCCTACGAACGAGGCGCTTATTTCCCTCCTCAAATCTTTTTCGCATTTACTTACGTGAAGGCTTTCAATGCTTAGTCAAATCGGCGAGGAATTCACGCATTTAAGCATGATGATGTTCGTGGATAGTTCCCGGTCTTTGCCCCTGGATTAAAAGAAGAATGTCTCACATGGGGATCTTGTAACAAACAAGACATTCATTCATACATGTCACTACTTCTCTTGATGATTCGTAAGGGCTGGCTAGTAATGCTCAAAAAGAGATATTTTGAGAGCCCATAATAAAAAAAAACTAAAGCTTCATGTAGGCTACACATTCGGAGTTCCATCGCGTTGAATTGGCTGGGCACATCAAGGAAACTCCAATTGTAGTGATGCATGTCTCTTCCCTCGAAGGGCATCGGTTCGCCTCTGCGCAAGACCGACTTTCCGGGATGTATCTTCAACGAAATCGGATTGTACGAGAACTTGCTCCGGGTAATGAACGGGTGAATGAGCATTTTCAATGCTCGAGATGTGGCTCATTGAGGGACATGTCACCAAAAGAGATGGGGCCGCTACGGACACGGCAAACAACGGTGTTAATAGCATCCCTATACCTCTTGTTCTCTGCTCAAAGCTTTTCATTCTCTTCTCTCGAAAACGCAAGTTCATGACTTTCATTTTTAACCTTCAATCGGGTCCGCTTGTTTTGAAACCAAAACTTGACCTTCAAGGGCTCCATTCCTATCATTCAGCTCAATTCATTTTTGTGTCTCTTATTCACGTAAGAGCACTCCTTGAAAAAGCAGACTTGAGCACTCGATTTGATATTTTCTTTTAAGGGTTGATTGCAGTTGCCGCCGCCATTGTTGTTCTTGTCGAGATCTTGAATTTCACCGCCAAGAGAGTTGGGTTTTACGGCTTCAGCGTTGGATCCGGTCTCGAAATCCAGCAGTTCGCTTTCGGGGATGTCTAGGTTGGTTGCCTCTAGTAAGTGCTGATGGCCTCTAAACATGTTGGATTGAAATACCTCTTACCGCCTTTTGTTCACTCTATTCTCCTTTGTATGCTTACTCTCTCCAAATTCTTTCGAGTAATCGGGTATGTTCCAAAGCCTCCCTTTAAACGCGGATGAAAATCACTAAGCCGACGTTTTTCCCAAGATTTCGTGTTTCCGATTTGCCTTATTTTTTCAACGTGATGGGACCCGAATCCACTCGCACCGATTTTCTTTTCTTGATAACCATGCTTGTCTCCCACTCGCTTTTCAATCATGGTGGGACTTCAACTCTTTTTGTAACTTTTCGGATTTGTGAGGCTCGAGATCACGGATTGACGATAGATCCAGGATCCAATGAACGAAACGCCCGTAGTTTTACCCGAGTAACTAACGTGGCTCCGCAAGAATTGCTGTTTCTTCTTTCGGAAAGTATGCTTGTCTCCCACTCGCTTTCAATCATGGTGGGACTTCAACTCTTTTTGTAACTTTTCGGATTTGTGAGGCTCGAGATCACGGATTGACGATAGATCCAGGATCCAATGAACGAAACGCCCGTAGTTTTACCCGAGTAACTAACGTGGCTCCGCAAGAATTGCTGTTTCTACTCTCGGAAAGTATGCTTGTCTCCCACTCGGTTTTCAACATGGTGGAGTCCTCAAATCTTTTCGTAACTTTTTCGGATTTATGAGGCTTAAGATGGTAGATCCGTGATTCACGGACGAAACGTCCGTAATTTTGCCCAGGATAATTAACTCGGCCTCCACAATAATTATTGCTATAGCTTTTCCTGCCCCTTTTAAATTAGGATATAACGCCGAGACAATTATCGTTTTCATATCTTCATCTCCAACCTTCTAAGCACTCTTTTGCATCCACTCTTTTTAGCCGCTTCAACAACAATGGCTTCCCTTCCCGCATACGCCTTCTCGGCTGAAGTTTTGGCCAAATGGGAGAAACTTTATAATCTCCTAGGCCATGGCTACTCTTATATAGCCAACCATCCCGGAGGCCGAAACTGAAATTCGCCTTATGTTTAGGGA
The DNA here is from genome assembly GCA_021437795.1 of Rhodamnia rubescens. Classification (NCBI taxonomy): domain Eukaryota; kingdom Viridiplantae; phylum Streptophyta; class Magnoliopsida; order Myrtales; family Myrtaceae; genus Rhodamnia; species Rhodamnia rubescens. The sequence goes on along the minus strand of JAILYA010000002.1, from coordinate 3,139,149 downwards.
TATGGACACCGCTTCTATTGAAGGTACCAAGTTAGAGGAGGAATACGGGATCTTCCCCACCCTCTTCACTAACTTCCCGGAGGCTTACCATGTTGCTCATCAAGATGTTACTTTGGCCCACCTTGTGAAGGCACGCTATCGGGATCGGTCGGACAGCTTGGTGTTGGCCAATCTTGTAGCCGACAATTATAAGAAGGCCCTCGACTACGGTAATGAACAAGTCTCCCCGCTGATTCGTGAGAGGGGAAACTTGGTGGGATGTTTGGCCATGTCCCAAACCATCTTTGAGCGCGATCCGCTCAATATTGTTTTAAAATTTCAATGCACATGGCCGGAAGAAAGGCTGGACGATCCGACCCTGGATATAGCCCACGGGAGAATGCCGATCCATGACTGGAATCTGCTGTGAGCATCACGAGGACAAGGTAGCCAACCTCAAAGAGAAATGTGAGCTCCTCCTCTTTAAGTTGGCGGATCTCGATTCTCGGAGCGATCGGTGTAGGCGGAGCATCAACTGTATGGAGAGTCGGTTAAACTCCTTTGTGATGCTCATTAGGGCTCGGTTTGGCTTTACATTCCCACCCCGTTGATCTATTTGTAAGGCTTTCCGATGAATGAAATGAATGCAAGTTTTTACTCATTTCATCTTGGTCGTCATATTTTTTTCGCAAAATAACCCCTTTTACTCTGCGAATATGTAAATCTCACGCTCCCGATGGTCAATCCAATTGGGCCGAGAGGCTCCCCATTCGAAACAATCTCTTAACAAAGATTAGTAGCAAGGAAACAAACGAATGCTCAAATATGAACAACTCGTGAATCAGATTAATATTATAACTCGATTATGAGAACATCGAGTGAATCGAGCATAATATTTCTTTACAAATCGAAATTGACTGGATTGATAAAGACACGACCATCCATCTCACGAATCAAAGCACCACCAGGGAGCACCTTCTTTACTATATATGGACCACCATAATTTGGAGCGAATTTCCCTTCCGGGAGTGGGACTATTGGTAATAATTTTCTCAAGACCAGGTCATTGATCCGAAAATATTGAGGCCGAACTTTTTTGTTGAATGATTTAGCAACTCTCGCTGATAACACCGGCCATGACATACGCCCTTAAGTCTTTTTTCGTCGATCGATTCAATTGGCTTGCTCTCTTTGGATCCATTCAGCTTCCGTCGCCTTAGCTTGAGACAAGATACGTAAGGAAGGAATTTCCACTTCAACCGGTAGAAACGCCTCCATTCCATATACAAGAGAATACGGGGTTGCCCCAAGTAGATGTTCGGATTGAGGTCCGATATGCCATAAGTGCAAATGGCAACCTCTCATGCCAATCGCGATAATTTTCAGCCGTCTTCACTAAAAATTTTTCAATGTTCTTATTGGTGGCTTCTCTGCTCCATTCATTTGAGGACGATATGGGAAGAGTTCGGATGCTTGATCTTGAATTCCTTGAACAATTCGTCCATTAGTTTGTTGTTTAAGTTCAAGCCATTGTCGTGATTATGGCCTCGGTGAGTCGTATCGAGCAATGATATCCCGGCGGATAAATTTCGCGATATTTCGTGCCGCGATCGCTAAATAGGATGCGGCTTCGATCCATTTGGAGAAATAGTCAATCGCCACCAAGGTGAATCGATGCCCATTGGATGCTTTAGGGTTGATAGGACCGATAACATCAATCCCCCACATAGAAAACGGCCATGGTTCGATAACCGATGCAACTCATTTGGAGGGACGTTAATCTTGTCACCATGAATTTGACATTTGTGACACCTTCGGACATGCTAAATACAATCTCCTTCGAGCGTGAGCCAATAATAACCCAACCTCATAATCTTCTTAGCTAACAAGTGGCCGTTCATGTGTGGACCACAAATCCCTTCATGTACTTCCATTATTAGACGAACCGCTTCGATCGAGTCAACCCATCTTAGTAGGACGGAATCGAATGACCGTTTGTACAAATTCTCTCCATTCAAAAGAACTTGAGGCCATCTTCCTTATGTACTTTTGGTCGATACGGTACTTTTTTCAGGGAACTCCCGCTTCGAATATAAGTCTTGATGTCATGGTATCATGGCTTACCATCGGGTTCATTGATCCCGACCATACAATATGCCGGGTTTTTTAATACCTCGATCTTCAATGGGTCAACCTCAAGTCCATTGGCAACTTGTAACATTGGAAGACAAGGTAGCCAATGCATCGCGAATCGATTATGAGTCCTGGGCGATACTCAAATGAGATTCCTCCACCAATTCATCCAGATACTCATGGTAGGGTAGCAATTTAGCATCTTTCGTCTTCCACTTTCCAACGATCAAGGATAATCAAAGTGGAATCTCCGAACACCTTGAGTCGGGCTATCCCCATTTCAATCGCAGCCTGCAAATCGAGGATGCATGCCTCATATTCTCGCTATGTTATTTGTGCAAGGGAATACCAATTTTGCTTGCCACAGGATAATGCGACCACCCGGAGATATCGAACCGCGCCCGTGCCGACCCCCGATAAATTGACAGCTCAGTCAAAATACATAGTCCGATGTAATCCTCCACCGACATGATTCGATCCTCGGAATGATAGGCATTATCATCTCACCCCGGATTTTCAGCTAGGACATCTCAAGCTATGGCTCGTCCCTTGATTGACTTATGGGACAAATATTGAACGGCAAATTCGGAAATGAGGATTTGCCATTTGGCAAGTCTACCAATCAAGGCGGGTTGATTAAGCAAGTATTTGATAGGATCGCATTCCGTCACTAGAAGCACTTGGTAATGCAAGGTATATTGCCGAAGCCATGCAGTACCCGACTAATGCCGCACATATTTTCTCTACTTCGGAGTACTTCGTTTTCGAAGTTGTGAATTTCTTACTCGAATAATAAATGGCCCGTTCTTTTCCATCATCCTCGCTTCTCTTGGGCTAACATAGCACCCAAAGATTCACTAAGGATTGTGAGGTAGAGGATTAGAGGTTGCTCCGGCGTTGGAGGAACAAGCACGGGTGGATTCATGAGATCTTGCTTGATTTTCCAAAGGCTTCTTCGCATTCGCTATCCCATTGGACTAGCGCATTCTTCTTTAATAGCTTGAGAAATGGCTTAGCGGTTTCGACAACCGAGAGATGAATCGAGCAATATAGTTTAGCCTACCCATCAAACTTCGAACTTTTTTTAACCGTCGTCGGCCGCTTAAGCTCACGAATAGCCTTAACTTTCGAAGGGTCGACTTCAATGCCCTTACTGTTACCACGAATCCAAGTAGCTTGCCCGAGCGGTCCCAAAGACACACTTGGCGGGGTTGAGGCGTAACTTGTACTTTCGGAGTCCGTCAAACAATTTCTTCAGCGTTTCGACGTGATCTTCTCCATGCCTTGTTTTTGCTATCATGTCATCGACGTAAACCTCAATCTCATTATGCATCATGTCGTGGAAAAGGGCAACCATGGTTCGTTGGTAAGTGGCTCCAGGCGTTTCGAGACCGAACGGCATTACCCGGTAATGGAACATTCCCCATGGTGTGGTGAAAGTGGTTTTCAACTTGTCATTGACATTCATCGGGATCCGATTGTACCCAGAGAAGCCATCCATGAATGAAAACAATTCAAACCCCGTAGATCGTCAACAAGTACGTCGATATGCGGGAGGGGAAAATCATCTTTAGGATCGGCCTTGTTCAAGTCTCGATAATCGACACAAACCCGAATGCGGCCGTCTTTCTTCATGACAGGGGACTATGTTAGCGATCCAATCGGAATATTCCGTAGTCTCAATGAATCCTACATCGAGAAGCTTCATGACCTCCTCTTTGATCTTCGCACTAATTCCGATCGGCCCTCCTTGACTTTTGCACCACCGGCTTAGCCGAAGGATCGATCGGTAAACAATGTTCGACAATGGAACGGTCAAGACCGGGCATATCCGCATAGGACCAAGCGAAAAAAGTCCCGGTAATCCTTCAAGAGTCCGATCGGGCGCTTAGACATTTCCGAGGAAAGGCTTGCCCCGATCTTAACTTCTTTAGGGTTTTCCGCATCGCCTAGGCTGATCGAGATAATTTGTTCACCGGTCAAGGGCTTGATCTCCTCATGTCGTTCGAAATCTTGACGAACTTCCTCATAATCTGACCGAACTCATCCGGGTCGTATACTTCGAATCCACTAGGTTTCCCTCCTCATGTATCCCCGGAGTTGTCCGTAATAGGAATTAGAGCAGAATGGTTAGCGGCGAAGTTTGGCGGATGATTGAAGTTTGGCGGAGAAGGCGGCCATCATTTCCTCCATCTTTTGGGACATCATCTCTTCAAAGCGCTCGGTCAAGGAGCCAAGTTTCTCGTTTAGGGCAAAGACTGCGGTGGCGTTAATGTCGGCCATCCTCTTCGCGACCGATCGAGTAATATGTGGAGGATCCGTGAAAAATTACCTGTACGCAGTAACAAACCAAAAATGAGTACAAGGAGCGAGAATAGCGGGCCGGCCCATGGCATCCCTCTAGACTCAAACGAACAAAGTGATTATGACCAAAGAATTGAAACATGTAATTTTCAGTTTGTCCGCTTTTACGAAAAAATCCGTATTCATTCGTACGTTGGTCAAAATACGTCCAAATTTTACGAACTTATAGTTGAGAAGATGATGAACAACTTTTATGTTGGCCAATCGGACTAGAAATGAGCGGATCAAATCAGTTTAATGTGTCTTTCCGAAAATTCGCATTCAGAAAACTGTTATAACCACAGGTAGTTGAAAAAACGAAAGGCCATCTTAAATTATGAATTTAATTCTGAACTTTTGTAGGATATTAGTTGAAACATAGGTCTACAACTTTCATGTTTGACACTTACTCAAAGCTCGATCGTAGAATTTAGTAAAAATCATACAACAGAACAAGCCAAATCGGAATTGAGGACAACCGATGAAATTGTAAAAACTACGAAGCGAAGTGTGAAATTGGAAACAAGACAATGAGATTCATAAACAATCAACCTAAACCATGGACCAGCCCAAAATAAAAATGAGATAATAGGGCGTAAGAGACAGGAAATTACCGCTCATAGGAAGAAAATGTCAATCACAAAGACATGCGCATGAATCGTGGATTCGATTTTAGTTCTTTTAGCAAAATGAAATGAAGGACGAACGACATGTCGCAGCCTCGCGCACGTTCATCATGACTAGTTGCCGCCTCGCATACATAGTCATGACTAGTCGGGTCCAATCATCTCGGCTTGGTTCGGTCGACAAGGGCAACTCTCATGCATCATAGCCTCACGTGCATGAGAACAACCCTTGAGCCATTTTTTTGAAGAATTCGGGATCCAAGTGGGATAACCTTTAGCGAAGCCTTACCGCCAAGGTTAAAGAACCACATAAATACCATCTTAAAACTATTAGGTGACCCGGGTTCGGTCACAAGTCAAGGTGGTGTAGTGCAATTATATTAAGGGCATGCACGACGTTTTAAAGGCAATCAGCACTCCGATAGTTCAAAAATTAAAATTCTCATCACCAAACCCGCAAAACAGAGGTTAGCCACGACTCCTCCCTTATAACTCCCTTCCCGCAAAATCATTTAACACTCGGGGATTAAAATTCAACAAAAATTGTCAAACCAAGTGATTTTCTTTTTCATGAACTTATCCGGCTTAAGTCCTCTTTGGGTCCCAATGAGTCGCCACGTGTCGCGACCTAGAAAAAAAAATAAACAAGTCATCTTTTCCGAGCTAATGGATTATCGAAGTTAATTAATTAACTAACCTAACTCGGACTCTCCCAAGTCCATACCAAATCGCAACTTAAGGTTCGAATGATTAACATGCAATGTGATTTGAATTTGGAGTCGCCACTAATCATTTTCGGTAGGTCGATTAGAAACCTAAATAAAATAGCGGGAGAAAACTATCTTATTTCTGCGAACCGAGATTAAGAGTCCGGGGCTTGGTTACATTAATTACAACTAATGCCCTTTCGGTACCTTAAAATTCATGAAACAAATAATGGATTTGACAAATTTGATGAATTCTACTTGAAGATCAAAGAATCAATTTTTTTGGATTTTTCTTCCCATGACATTTTTGAAATAAAGAAATTACATGAAATTAGGATCAAATAGGTTCAAGGTTACTCCCCAATTTGAACTCGTGCACCAAACTTATGCTCCGGGCTTGTCTTGATCATTGGACCGATTTGGTGACTCGTTAGACCGAGAAATCTCTAGGTCCTATCTCTCCTTGACGCTTCTTTCTCATCTCGCTAGAATTCCATTAGACTCAATCAACGGGCATTGATATTTTTTCCCTTTTGTTCTCCTTCTATTCTTGTACAATTGATGTCTCATCGTTGATATGCAATGTTATTTAACATAAAAACGTAGAGAGAAAATCAGTGTAGAAAATCTAGGCTAATTTGTATCCGAACTTAGAGGAAGTTAGGAAATCACTTAGCTTTCCTTTTCTCGCGAACTTGAACGATGGTGATGAACTTGTGGCTTGTGTTGATGGGTGCAGAAATTGGCAATGGTAGCACCGAGCTTCAAAACACTCAAGCCCTCTCAAAACTCTCTCCAAATGTTTTCTCAAGAATTTTCTTTTTCCTCTCTAAAGAACTCCTCTAAAAAACTCTCTCAATTCTCTTCCACCCCAAAAACTCCTCTTCTCTTCAAGAACTCTTCTTCTTTTTATAGGCAAAGTTCTTCATCCTTCATTCTTCATCTTCATCTTCTCTTCTTCACCTTCATTTCTCCATCTTCCATCTTCATCTTCTTTTCTTCATCTTCATCTTCCCTTCTTCATCTTCATCTTCTCTTCTTCACCTTCATTTCTCCATCTTCCATTTTCATCTTCTCTTCTTCATCTTCATCTTCTCTCTTCACCTTCATTTCTCCATCTTCCATTTTCCATCTTCTCTTCATCCTCTTCTCTTGGTATACTGCAATGCAGTCCCCGAGGTTCTAGTATTTGCAATACGGTCCTTGAAGTTCTAGTATTTGCAATACAAATCCCTAAAAAAAATATTTCTTTCAAGCCCAAATATTCTTGGTACGTTTTCAACCCATGCCTAGTCCAGGCGCCCGTTGAATTAAGTTTGAATTATATGCCAATGCTATGTGGGATGATTTTTGTTTAGAACTAAAATTAGTTCTAATTTTTATGCAAGAAATAGATTAGTCAAAATTTTAGGTGTCAACAATCTTACATGTCACTCTCAGAAACTATGACTATCCAATGCGTTTCCTTATTTCCAGCTTAAAAACAGAGAAAACAGAGTTGTTACCTTCAGTCCAACAAGCTCCTGGAAAGCATGGCATGTTCTCGATTACTCCTCTTTTATCGCTTTTCTTGTTTTCGGCTTCAATGCAACCTTCTATATAAACCTTTCTTGGGTTCACTCACTCAGTCCATACACCCCTCATACAGATGCTTTCTCTATAGCATTTCGCTTATTTTGATTGTGTGTGAGACTTCTCAGGTTCTCTTTGTCTGAGCAATGGCTGCTTTTGTGCATGAGCTTTTTGCACTCATCAGCTCCCTGGAGGAACATGTGTCCACTTATTAACCTTTCTTTTAAGTCCTGAATTGTTTATTAGTTCAAGATTGAATGGAATCTCCCTTTCCTTGATTTGCATAAATTTGTAGGATGAAGGCAGAACTTTTGTAGTCTGGTGAGGTTTGATATTGTTTTACTAGCTCCAATTCCAGACAAAAGGGGGCATTCTTTGAGACAAGCTTTTGGCGTTTGGTGAAACATGGTTAGATGGACTTGTTAGGTGAAGGATTTTACCAATTGTTATTGTGAATAGGGTGGTAAATGATAGCATAATCCCTCTGATGCATGTTAAATTCCTGCTTTGATCTTTTCCTTGGGCCTGTTGAACAGAAATTTGGCACAGTGTTTATGACATGAAACGGTGTAAGGGGTCCATATATTTCCTAGAGTTGGTCCTAATGTTCTGCAACCACATGGAATGATGGAAGCAGCCCTGACAGAGCTGGCTCCTACTTTGTATTCCTCTGCTAAATACTTCAATGCAGTGTCTCGGTTGTTCTCTTGTGCTCAATTTACTCATCCTGTTTGTTCAATGATTTGTAAAAGGGAACTGCCAGAAGTAGACTATGAATTTATGTTTGAGCACTGTACAAAGATCAAAGGAATTGCAACAAGGTAAGACTGCCTTCCGTTTCATGTGGCGATGCATCAAACTTACAAGTGTTCTTTCACCTGTTATGCAGTGAATAAGGGCATATTGATGGCTTTTGTAGGTAAGATCCTTTGCTGCTGCGACCTATATAGGCTAACTGTGGCCTTTCTTTGAAGGAGAAAAAAAAAAGGAGCTTGATTACTTGTATCTGATCTATAGCAGGGAATACAAATGATTAGCGGCTTTTAACTAGACGCAAGGTCTTTTGCTGTGGTAATGTACATAAGAAATTGAGGTTTCGAAAGCGACATTCTTCTCCTAAACATACTGATAGGAATTACTAGAGTTCAAGGTCGATGGAGGATATTGCCCATGCAACGGGAGTACCAGCTTCTGTGTCCGCACTTGGGCACCATCGTTGAGGTAACATAAAGCAAAATTATTTGACAAAACACTAGAGGGGAGATGAACTTATAGATGTCCACTATGTGTATGCAGGGAAATATTAATTGCTAGAACCAAGTGATAATTTTAAGTAATTGCTCGTGCAGAGTCCAACATGACTGAACTGAAACCATTGCAAACATGAAGAATATGAAGCATTTCAGGTCTATTCTCTCGGTCCACATATATGTAAATCCTAGAATGGACTTCGCATATACGCATCTAAAGTTTGGAAATTGATTGAGCTTTTAGTGTGCAAACCTTTGTGACTAACCGAAATCCACTCTCTAATGAGTTGTGATGACAATTTGTTGCTGAAGTCTGGAAAAGTTCTTATCATAATTGCTGTTCTTTTCGATTTCTTCGTCTTTTTTCTTTTGCTAATAAGGGTCTTATTGAGCATTCCACAACTTCAACTCGGATAGGTTTAAAGTTCTGAGGTCATGGGGCACAAAGAAAAATAAACCATTGTGCTTTGACTTAATCTAAGTTTGTTTCGGCATAAACTTTGCCATGTACATCTTATACTTGGCGAATTCTCGTACACAGCTCGAGCGCGGGATTATCCATGTCAAGGATAACTAGCCAGGACTTGGGAACAACTGAAGGGCGACCAGTGCTAGATCAAAGCCTGCCAACCTTGTTTGTCATGAAGTAAGCTTCATTATTAACTGTTAGAGCCTAAGTAAAAACCGGTTTGTCTTGTGTGGTGTCTGAGTATGTGAACTTGTCCTAGTATGTCAGTCATGTCGTTTCATGCCGTGAGAATCTAAACTGCTCTTTGTTGACGTTACTGCTTACACCTTAGGTTCATCCAATATAAATAAAATCCATGGGTTCGACATGTTGATGTTGCATTTCTTAGGGTAATTTTTTGCAGGTCATATATCAGCCATATGCAGAGTAGATAGTTTATGACGTTCAAAGTTTAAGCCAACGATTTTGTTTTCTGCTGAGAATTTCCCAGGTCATATATTGTCCATGTGCCGTTTCGCATCCCTTTCGCTTCGCGTAGACCCCATGCCATCCAGATGATGAGATCCCTTGGGCTTGCGCGCACCCAGCGGCAAATATTGCTTTTCTGAGAATGGTCATATGTTTCTAGTAAACAGACCCATGTAAATAACTTGCTATGCTTTGGAAGAACTTCCAAGGAATAGGACAATTGCAGGAGAGCTCACTAAATGATTCAAATAAATATTCTTTGCATATCCCTACAAAACCTGTACTATAGGTCATCTTGACAAATGCTTCCCCATCAAAGTGCTCTGCTAACAGAGTGAGCAACAATGACCCTCAGCGTCAGGCTGATACTTCCCAGTGCAGAATCAACAAAAGATCTCCGCAAATATTTCGGGCAATGCATGCAGCAAATATCTACCAGCGACATCTAAGAAGAGCTATTGTGCACTTTGAATTGTGCAAAGATTGTCTAATTGTGTACGTCAGTAATGTTCCCGCCATAGCAGTCATGGTGCACAGAGAGCTCGTCATCAATTGTTATGTCATCTCTTTCAGCATTTGACAAATCTCCGGAGCCGTTTCTGCCGGCTGCTATATAAGTTTTCAGCGACACCTTGGAGGCAATGACCTTAACACCACCATAAAAAAAATGAAGAAGTGGAATTGAAAAAATAAAAGATCAGTTATCCGCGCCAAAACCAACATGAGAAGCCGAAGATTTAAAATCGCCCTTTCCTTAGTCGGGCCCAGTTGATAGCTGCAACTGCAGCTCCTCCCAAGTGAGCCGATCCCGATATCTCACTGTCTCCCTGAACCAACCAAAAATATAGGATTATAACGCCAGACTTGTTGGTCCGAAAGAATTTACAAGTTTACAAGCACTTTGTACATGACAGATTCAGAAAATTTCCTCAGATGACAGAGGACAGTTTCCCACACTCGTGCACTAACACGGCGGCCTCTCTTTTTCTTTGACAAAAAAGCCAGCACTTTGTTGGTAACTCAATAAGTTCCAGAGCCATAATTTGTGATCTTTATTATTTCAAAGGACGATTCACAAGTTGAAATCTATTCCAAATTCAGAATTAGTATGCTCATGCCGCTATACTAGCAAGACTACTCATTCCCACCATCGCCAAGCACATCTCTCTACAAACTATTCAGAGTTCTAAATTAGGGGAATGTCTATCAGTGATACCGCTTCATTGATGATGTGGTATCACATTGACTCACATATCTTATGCTCACAGTTATTGAGTAATACAAAGAAATCAGCACCCTTGATATCATCGTTGCAGAAGATACTTCTTTATAATATTGATGGAATCATGCTTTACACTAGTTATCCTATCATTACACATCAATCTTGACAACACTACAACATATCAATCGTTTTTCTAGATCCAATCGAGGGATTAACTGACCAAAATGTTGAATATCATAGAAAGAGATAGGTAATTAAGATGAAAGAACTAGCTGATCCAATAGAAACTAGGACAAAAAGGAAGAGTCGATGCATACCTTGATTATCCTCAACACATCTTTGCCGACCAGGAAAATTCCCTAACAAGTAATTAAAATTTGATTCAGAGAGATCTCGAAACTGACCCCCTAAATAAACAACATTCTAATCAAAACCGCGAAAGAATCACCAGTAAGATGGCAGGAACTGGAATGATAAAGTCGAAGTAGAGTGTGGCTTTTGGAAAGAGAAATATATCAAGGAGCATGATAGCATTGACAGCTCCGCTAGCCCCCTAAAAGGATATCACAACTCAGATAAAACTCAAGCATTCAACATGCCAGTCAAATTAAAGAAAAGTCGCAGGTTTCAAGGCTATTCCACTAACTGAGCCCAGGATCTTTCGGAAAATAATATCACACACTTGCAGCACCAAGAAGTGTGATTTACTTCTGATCATGTATACGAGCATTGTTTCAGATTATAGATAATGCACCTCGACATGATGTATGGAAATGTAAGAAGCGCTATTTCATGTTTTGGGACTGGAAACTGCAATCACCTATCTCAGAGTAAAGCACAACTTTGCTAGACCACGTCAGATTGTCGACAAACTCACATTCAAAGACTTGGAATAAACATAAAGTGAATGGGACATGACTACTGGATTTACATAAATTACTGTCCATCTCTATAGTAGTTGCTCCATTTACACATACCAATCCTGGCATTCTTGAAGTGTCTATGCTGAACATTCCTTGACCCTGCAAAGTTTGAGGTAATCAATATTTGCATTAACTACAAGCCCACAATATAATTCTGCACATATTTCCATAAATCCAGTTTACCTTTGCCTGTGAATGCATGAAAGCATGGTGCACCAAATAGAATAATGAACCACCAAGAGCCCCAGCCAGATACAACTTTAACAAGAATTCTGGTCCGAAATTTCTCCCAATCTAACCATATAACCATTTGAAAGGTACATAATTAATTAGAGAAAAGTAAAGTCACAGGATATTATCCATCAAATTGAAAAAATCAAACAATATGCTGAGGCACAAATCACAAACGGTACAATTCTACCTAACATGTTTCAGAAAAAGGTCCCCATCGTAAACATAAACAGAAGAGAAAGAAATTTCTATCCACCTCTCTCCCTCCCTCCAGAAAACTTGCCATCCTTCAATGAAAATTGCATAAAAGCTACAGTCTTTGTATTGTTAAAGCTTCAGAATGAATATGAACAGTTCTCCTAACCCAAATTAACACGATCCTTAAATTGTCAGAAAAAATATAAAACTTTTAAGGGAAAAAGGCATCTTATCCGAAAGGAAATAAGAAGATGAAAGGTGTTAAGTCATACATTGTGCCCGAAAAAGTAAAGACCGATCATGTTAGAGATTAAATGCCCCATAGTCATATGGCTGAAAGCAGAAGTTATCAGCGTGTGCAGACGACCACTCTTAAAGTTGTCTATCGAAATCTGCAATGAAGATCACAGATTCACTTAGATTGAGAAACGAAGATTTATAATTTAGATCAGCGCCTCTGGGTCTCATCTCATTGGAGACCTTTAATTCTAGGACAGAGATCTTACAGTGAAGTTTTTTATCATAAAACTACGATCAGCAATCTGCCATAGCATAAAAACAGCAACATTTGCAATTATCAGCCCCAGAACCACATTCTCAACTCTTAGCCTTCTAAACCATGATTTCCTGCAGATTGGAAGACAAAGATACCTTGAAAAGTTATACAAAGATACAATGGAAAGTTATGCTTTAGCTACATGAATCTACAATCAAGTGAACTTGAATCATAACCATATGTTTCCACTGGATGGTTGAAACCACAAATCCTAACCAAGGGAAGTCCAAGAACGCTCATTGGTACGGCCCACGAAAGCAGCTTATGCCATAACCCTCACCTTCAGTTAAGTTTGTTACGAGGGCAATAAAAACACTTACAAAGCATTCTGCTAATGTGGCCATTAAATTTCTTATCAATAAGTGGCAGCAGACCAAGCGATTACCTAAAATACTGTATCCAAGTAGCCTTTCTTCTCTCTGTCACCTAGGCTAAGACAAAATAGAATTTAGGAGTTTGCTGCAATCTTCCTTTTCTTTCTCTCGCACAATACCCTTCAGTCTCTGATTGTTAAGCATGCCCCAGAGCTACCATAAGCGGTACGCAAGATCACAAAGAGGCCAACTAGAAGCAATTGATTCACTGATATTTCCAATGCGAGCGATGAGAAATCCACTTATTTGGTTTGAGTCCTAATAGTGCAACAGGCCAGTCATGATCCAATTAGAATATGAGACCAAACTTAAATGGCAAATGGTAAATCTATAACCAATTTAAGGTTGCAAATTGCAAATTGAATATGTGCTTGGACAGATATAACTCTCTTCTCGACTTTGGCTTGTTCTGGAACATAAAGATGACATTCTAATGTCAAGAAGCAGAACAAAACAAAGATAAGCGACTGGATATTCACCCTTCCGTTATTCCCCCTTTTATGAGAATTAGAATCCAATGAATATAGTTAGTTTGAAAGTGAGTTCAGCCCATAGCAAGAAAGTAAGTCTAGCTCATAGCAATTTTCACTAGCAAGACAGTGACAAACAGAGTCATCTCTCTTCATTGGTCCCCTCTCGGGAGAAAAGAAAGGGTCGGTTCAGTAATGGAAGCCCCACAAAATCACAAGCAAAAAGAAAATGCAGAGGATACATAACCAATTCACCAATGAACAAAGATCAAGAATCCCCAAAACCAAGAATTGCAAAACAAAGAACACTCGGAGCCACTGACCAGCCGCGTCTGTAGGAGTCGAAACTGCCGCTGAATCCTGATCGCGAGTTGAAAGGCGAGGGCGCCCTGTAAAACCCAGCTCTGGAATTCAAGAGGCTCTTGAGCGGCGACCCGAGAAGCGCACTCGAATAAGCCGACACTGACACTGGGGCGTTTCTCGGCTGGAGCCGCCATGGCGCGTTGTCGGAGAAGGAGGAACGGGGCAAAGAAACGCCGAGCTCGGCGCGGCTCGGCCTGGCGACGGTGGAGCCGCCGCAGAGGCGGGAATGGCTTAGGATCGAAGACGTGGCGGCGGCGACGGCGGTGCCCCCCGAGAGGTTTCGTGAGAGGCTTGAAGCGAGCTTGAGAGAAACGAGTCTCTGCATTGTTCCCCTGGGATCCAAAGTGCGTCTCTTTTGAAATCAATAACTCAATTCAGAGAATGCGGAGGAGTCTCATTTCACTGTGAAAGCTTTGGTTTTTTCTTCAGGGTCGGAGGTTTTTGGGGCACGATCGGAGTACGAGGTTTAAGGAACTTTTTTATTCTTGAACGGAAGCGTTTCTGAAATATTGTCAGTAAAAAACAATTTATATAAAATAAATAATTTGAAAAATATCCTATTTAAAAATGATAGTATATCTCTTTTGAAAAATTTAGTCAGTAAAAATATTTTATGATCGAAAATAATTTATATTTAAATATTTTCATAGACGGTAAAAATATTTTTTTCAATTCATTTTCTTTAACCGATATAAGAGCTAATTTTCTTTTTTCCAATCATTTATTTTTTCGCGAAATATTTTTTTTAAAATAATTGCTTACATCAATTTGAAATAATTAGTCCATTGAAAATATTTTTGTTATCAGCAATAATTTATGTCTAAATAAGCATTCATTTTTTAGAAAAAATATTTTTCGAATCATTAGAAAACATAATCACAAATTGGGCCACAAAAACATGAGGTCCCAATAGTTAAGTGCAGATAATGGCTGGACACCAGACCTATGATGAACATGAATTGAAATGCTACTACTTTCAAATAGTTGGCTTTGATCGAGTTTGCGGGGCTTTCTTCTCATAGAATAATTACCTATTCTACATGATTCTCAATAACCAGAAAATCTGGCATTTAAATTCGGGTTTATACAAATAAAAACAGTGATTACAAAAAATCTACTTTTTTGCTATTTTTCTCATTAAGTCCTTATATTTTCACTTTTTTATCAAGCTCTTAAAGTTAAATAAAATATCTAATCAAGCATGCACGAAATCCGACTAAATCCCAATGGCGTGACCGTCGAAGGACGTCGGAGTGTGATGTAAATTAAATAGCACATGCATGAATACCCATAGCAAGTTATAGATAATAATTGGATCGATTTTTTTTATTTTGTTATACTTCTACCAATTCATATAATCATATCCACGTAGGTCACACTCCGACATCCACGAATGGCCATGTCACTCGAATTTGGCTGGATTTTATCTAAAAAGAATCTGATTAGGCTTTTGTTATAAATAGAAAAAAGGGAAAAACGCTGTCGTTTCTCAGTTAAGCTCTCTGCGCATCTTGAGCGGCGACGAATAAGTTGAGGCGGCGGTTGGCGGAGAGAGCGCCATGGGAACGGCTGACCGTGAACTAAGAACCCACCACGTACAGCTGAATTCGAAAGAGGCCAGTATCGCGCCGGCGAGCTCAGGCCAGAAGAAAACGGAGTCTCAGCATCCTCTTTGACCAGATGAGGTCGCGACTGAGGTTGCTGGCATTTCGCGATACGGGACGTCGTTATCTCTCCGGAAGAACCGGCCACTCCTCGAGCCCGAACCCCCGTTTTCTGTCGCAGTCCCAGCAGAGGAAGCAGGTCTCCCTCGCGAATCTCTTCCAAAGGTACGGTTTTTCTCCGTCCCTGTCGCCTGATTTCCTCGCGAAGAATCGGTTCTTGCTCGATGCTAGCTTGCACGACACTGAGAGATCACTAAGCATTTTGTCCTCGCTCAAGATTCCCAACGGATTGGTGGTCTCTGTGATGAGTCAGTGTCCTGGGGTTTTGGAGCATGAGTTCCTGAGGAGATGGGAGGTGGTTTTCCGGGAGTTTGGCTTTCTTGGGGTTTCTTCTGCTGGCATTATAAGTACCCTCCAGGTTTCTAGGAAATTCAATGTCGGTCCTGAAAGCTTTGGTAGAATTTTTGAGGTTTTGAAGCGTTTAGGCGTTGAGGATCGCACTTATTGCAGGATATTGGAGGAGTTTCCTGGAGTTTTTGCAATGGGGGAGAGTGAAATTTCGGGCAAAGTCAAGTTCTTGGAGGGAATCGGCATATCGAAAGCTGCGATGGATCGTGTGTTTTGCAGTTTTCCTGGCATCTTGGGATTGAGTGTGGAGGATCGATTGAAGCCGCTGATTCGCGAGTTCAGGCATTTGGGTTTTGATAAAGGCGTGGCTCGGGATGAGATTCTTAGAGAGCCTAGAGTTCTTGGCATGGAACTTGGGGAACTGTCCCGTTGCTTGGAACTACTACGGACTTTAAAATGCCGAGAGCCTATTAAAGAGAAGATTTTCAGGGGAGGTGAATTCAGAGCCGGGTTTGAAGTGAAATTGAGACTCGACTGCTTGTGCAGGCATGGTTTGATTCGCAGAGATGCTTTCAAAGTGTTATGGAAAGAGCCAAGGTTGATTGTGTATCAGACAGGGGAGATTGAGAGAAAGATTGATTTCTTGGTAAACGAAATGAACTATGATGTCGAGTGTCTAATCGAGGTGCCTGAGTACTTAGGCGTGAATTTTGAAAAACAGATCCTTCCTCGATACAATGTGATTGAGTACTTAAGATCCATTGGGGGACTAGGCGATCCAGTAGGCTTGAAAAATTTGATAAAGCCTAGCAGGCTAAAATTTTACAACTTATATGTCAAGCCTTATCCAGAGTGTGAAAAGATTTTCAGAAGATGTGAAGGAGATGAAGCTAAGAAGCAGCATCCAGTGGGATTGTGGAAACTTTTCAAACCACAAACGTATCCCCAGTCCAAGGATGATGCAGAAAACATAAGGTCCTTTATGGAGTTGGGTGGTTAGGATGGGAAAGTCGTAGCATCTCATCCATTAGTATATATCAAATATATATCAAACTGAGGATTGTGAGTGGTTCATGTCTATTTGAACCATCCACGGGTATGTGGAACTTTGCGCAGAATTCGTAGTATTTGGCATATTCTGAAGTTGGCATCAGTTCTTTAGAGCCTTGATTTAACCAGATTAGAAATTGCATGTGGATCTTACATCTCTAGTACAGCACCAGCATGTATTTGTCATTTCTGATCGGTTTTTGACACTCAATTGTTGCATCTCTGGGATATGCAAAATCAGCATGTATTAGTTTGTTGTTGCTGATTTGGAGGAGATGTCGAACAAGATGGATTCTGCTCTTCCTCATTCTGGTCAAGTTGCTTATACATTGCTTTCTTCAAAACTATGTAGAACAGATAAAATGAGTTAAACGTTAAACGTCATCATGCAACACAATATTAACGATATTTATGCGGGTGGATTATGAAAAAGGATTAGATTTCGTAGTTTAAATCGGTGGCACTAATTTTATCTGTGTTTAGTTCTAAACTCTTGTCCTTTGTTTTTGTAGTTTACCGTATCAATTTTCATCAGCTTGCATTGCTCCTGTAGCAAAGTTTATTCTTGTAAAATCTGTTAGTGAGAGGCTGTCAATTCTGTCGCAGGTATGAAGGCCTTTGAGAAAATCTTTTATCATGCCCAGTCCCAAAACTGTTGCTTTATTGGGAAGTCATAGACTGGATAGGTTAGTTTTAATACATTTCTAATTAAGGTATTTATGATATTTATATGTATCACAGTTTACATATCCATATCTTTACTTCTATACAATAGTTTCCAGTGGGCACACTTTCTTGCTATTATTGCTTCTAAGGTCTCTATGTCCTTGATGTTTTACTTGCAATTGTATTTACTTGATGGAGATACGTTTCCATATCAAAAAAATAAGCAGTGAAGTATATGCAAATTATGCGAATTCAACGTGTTTATTACTGTTTAGCAAGTGTATTATTGGTGATAGATAATAATGTGCTCAGCTCCTGAGACTGATGTAGCAGCAGCTTCGCAACGTGGTCTTATCATTTCAAGGCTTCTTAAGTGTTACCTTTCTCCAAACAGGATAGACTGATTGGATAATTCTTGCAAGTGACAGTGCGAGCTTAATAACAGCGCAGGATTTTTCTGGATATTGCTTTTCATCATTTGCAGCTTTATTTACTACTTTTGATACCCCATATGCACCTATAACTGTGCTGTCAGCCTGATAAAAATGTCAAAATATGCAACCAACTCTGGAGACAGGAATCTTTAATCTACTAAATTATTACGTTGGACTATGTAGGCTTTTTCCTCAAGGAAAGATGATTTGGTGAATATTCTTTCTGTTTAGGCCTGACAAATTCATTCCAGCTGTTTAGTCTGCCTAATCCAGTCAATATGTTAATGAGGTTTTAATTGTTGTCATAACAGACTTCTCACAATCAGGTCAGGTGCAAGGAAAGTTTCAAATGGTGTTTGGCAGGCATACTGGCCATGCCATTCTGGTTTACAATGTCAAATTTGCTTTTTAGTCAAGATTTGAACTTCATAACTTTTATTGTGGACCATATACAGGAAGATGTACCTGATGAATCCGCTAGTGTGATACTTAATTTTAGCTTTTTGCATTCAGTTTTCAGAGTTGAGGCATTGTTGCTACAAGCTCTTTACTCCAATTATGGAGGCGCTACCTGAATGATGTAGAAACTAATGAATTAACTCGCATGATGCATTGATTGGGAACTAATATCAAGTTGAAAAGAAAAAACTATTAAGTACTCAAACGGAGTCAGCTGTAAATGCTGTTGTAACTCATTGGGTCAAATCTACTAGGATGGCCTAGAAATCTGACCTGACCAGCTGTGATTCGAACCGGTAATTTTGGTTCAGGTCCGGTCGGAAGATTCAGTTTTCAGGGTGAGGAAACCTGTAGAAGCTCTCTGTTCAGTTTGGGTTTTGAGAAAATCCTTACCAGACTGCTGACCTTGTAATGTTAAAAACCCAAGTTTCGGTAAAACAAAAGGGAAAAAGATTCTGATTTCCCAGACTAGATCTATCTGAAGCAAAGTTGAACATGTAGTGAAGTGAATTGACAATCGCTCTGACGTCACTTGGGTTCAAGCGACCATGGTGCCGAACTGGGATGACCATATTCTTATTTCCGGTGCATTCAGTTATAAATTGCGACGGTTGTTTGCTTAATATTGTCCTGTTTTTACTGCAGATCCCTGGGATTCGGCCAGGGAGATCTTGAATCCAGAGTGCCCTCGGTGGCTGAAGGCTGCAATAACCTTGCGGTACAAGAGAATTAGATACCGACTTGCATAGAGTTCGGAGTCTCTATTACTGGACTTATTGAATTCATCATTTCCATCGTCGATGATGGTCTGACATCCGATTCAAACATGGAGTTTTGCCAGTGTCCCAATGCCTGGTTCTTGCATTTGAGTAAATGAAGGCTACAGAGTTTCTGGTTCATGGTCCGTGCAGAATACAGATATAAAGTTGGATTGCGTCTGTGTTTGGGGATTCCTTGTTGCTTGCTTTGACAATGCGCTGCGACTGTTCTAATAATATGCTCCGCCACGATGAGGTCTGTCTCTTCTCGTGACGTTGCATTATATGACATTCTATCTATCTAAATCTTCCTTTTTCCTAGAGAATCAGATTGATCTTTACCGGGAATATACAACATACGCGTTGACCACTTCACACAGTGAATCTGTCATAAGAGATGCAGGGTAGGTATCAACCATTTGAGCTTCTGTCCGCATTTAATGCAGCAAAAAATGCTGGTTTTCAAGGAGCATACGGTTCAATTGGTTTGCCCCCACAGCAACCAACGAACTCTGAAGCTGCTGATCAAGGCAGATCTCAACTTCAGACAAGCTCATGGGGCTTACCAGGGCGGATCCGACCCTCGACTTGCCGATCGATTCATGAACTTCTCTGGGCTCAAACTTGTTCGCATCCGGCCAAGCAGTCTCATCGTGGGCTACTGCCCACGCGGCCAACGTCGCTGTATCCTCGCAGAAATGAGGTGTTGGCCTGCGTTGGTTTTGCGTTGCTAGCCCAGCCCAGGTAGGAATCGGGTCTAGCGTGTTGTCAGAGGCCGAGCCCATTGAAGATCCGATCCAAGCATCCACTTTAGGCGCGCGTATTCCCAGTGACCACCACCATGTCCAGCCCAAGGCCATTCTCGCGACTGGTTTTTTGCGGATAATTGATAAACTTGGAATGAATTCTAGAGAACGAGCGAGCTCGCAGGCTTGAGGGAACTCCATTCCTCGTGTCGAGAATCTCGACTTATCAATAGGGAAAATAGATAATATATGCGAAAAAAATCAAAAGAAAAGGAATTCCGGGCTGTGTTTGGTCGGTTGGATATAACTCCAGATCATCTTATGTGATGTTTGGGGCAACTTTGAAATTTGGAAATGTCTGGACATTATTCGGACGAGGAAACGTTTGAATATCGCCCTAACACTCATCTCTCTCCTCTCGCCCTCTACCCTACACAACCCGCCCATGACCGCCACCCACAGCCTCCGTCAACACTTTTCCATGCATGCAGGCTGCGCTACCATTGTCTCGATGATTTTGACCTTCCCATTGTCACCGTCTACCGCCGACGGTGAGACAACGAATGACCACACTAGGCCGGCCAGGATGTCCCCGATGGGCTCTAGCTCTGTCTCCACAAGAGTACGGTGGCAATGGGAGCTCGCTCCAGTGTCGAGCTCAATGACGAGCCCGAGCTTCGTCTCATTGCCACCAACGACGCTCTGTGGTGGTGACAAAATTTAGAGGATGATGTCAAGATCTCGGCCCAAAACTAGTAGGCGCGATTAGGATTGTGCCAAGATTTGGAGTTTACCGATAAATCACAACGTGGTGGACCTTAATGGGCGGACATAAAGCTATTCCATGGCAGAGCTCGACTCGACCTTGGCCTTGGAGGAGCTCTACGGCCAGATTTGGAGCTCCTCCACGGTTGCGCTCGACTTGACGACCATGGAGCTTAATGGCCATGAGAGAGAGAGATAGCGCTTGGTGTCAACGGCGGCTTAATAGGAGGCGGCAAAAGGCAACGGCGAGCCGACTTGAGGGTTGATGACAAGGGCGCAGAGGTTGATGGGAAAGAGAGAAGAACTTTGCGTTTAGGCAAAACGGTACCATGTCTATATGTATATCCCATACCGACATCAACTAAGAATATTACAAAATCTTATTATATTTTCATTGCATCCAACTCTATCCCGACAAGTAAAAGTATCTGAACAATCCAACGCAGCCTAAAGATAACAAAGGCAATATATATATACATAGGAGAACATTGGTCAACATGCCAAATAAGACTAACGGCAAATATACGTAAAATCATTATATTCAGATTCGGGGGAGTTCACATTGGATGCGCCAAAGAACAGAATAAGACCAAATCGACAGTACACTCGCGCACGTACAATCAACTCAGTGTGCCAAAAAGACAATACACAAAGTATAAAAAGAGGAAAGAAGCCAAGAGAATTTGTATCTTAGATTTTCTTTGCCAAGGGGAAATAGGGTTCGGAAGATATTCCTTCAAGATATATATATATATATATATATATATATATAGGAAGAAGAATCCGAGAAGAGAGACACATAATTCTCCTGAAACCCGGGCGATTTCGCCCAAGTCCGAGCCCGTCATTCGCGGATCGATCGAGACTTCCTGAAGTCGAGGACAGGCCGAGGAAATCGCGCCCTGACCTTCCGCTAGCAAATCAACATCTAGACCCTCTTGGCTAACTGCCGCTGCGGCACCTCGAAGGCATCTTCTAAGTAGCTAATCGAGGACATGTTGCGATTTTCGACCCGTTTTCTTTTTCCATCTTAAGTCCTCCGTGCTTATTAGCATGGACCGATCTATGTGAACGTGACCCCATTTTTTTTTCTCTTTAAACTTGCAAAATGTGGGAACTATCCAAAAGAGAGAAATGGTGACCGCCGAACCGAGAGTGGTAGACCGAGCAGCAAAAAGGGTCACACTATCATGAGTAAAGGAGTCAACGTTGTTATAAGATCGAATCATATCGTGAGTGAATCTCTCAATCAATTTGTGCCTTGGATATTTGTTGTTCCATGGGAAAAGACTTCCCGACTTCTACCGGGCATGGAGAGGCTACGGTGACGGGCTCGTATAATTAGGGTGAACGAAATAATTATAACTTGGAACATAATTTTTTTTTAAAGAGTGTATGACCCTCGTCGCATAGAGAGGGTCACCCATATGGATCGATAATTAGCGTATTGTAACTTCTTTCGTCTTACACCACAATCGAATTTTCATTTGGCTTTCATACAAAATGATGAATTGAGTTTAAATGATCTTGGTTCAAGCATAAGGAAAAGAAACAAGCTCCATAATCTGGACTTTTTTCTTTAATTTTTATTGAACACGAATTATCTAAAACTATTCGACAGATATAATATTCTCCTTAAATCGACGTATGATTTTTTTTTATAACATTTTAGAAATTTCAATGATTCTTTCTATTTTTCGAAATTTGGAAAAAAGAAACAATGAAATTTGCTCAAACAAAGCGGACCGAAACAGGATGAAGCTTGGTGCGAGGTAATAAAAAGATGGAAAGATTTTAAATAAGAACACGAAGTGTCCTTGTTTTCTTAAATTATGATATGAAGTTGATATTATTTCAAATAAAAGACGAAGTGATATCATTTTCTCAAATAAAAACTGAAATAGCAGATAGTCTAAAATAGAGTATGACCTTCCAATCTAATCAAAGGTGTTTTTCTTTCATTACGTTTTTTTATTTTTTATTTATTTTTCTTTCCTTTTCGCCGATAGCTGGGTGAGGGTTGCCCTCTGTTGGAGGGCTCCCAGCCGCCCGCTGCGTAAAAAGAAAATTAAGAAAATAAAAAATAAAGTAATTTTCAAATATCTTTGACTCGTCGAAATATTTAACTAGCCAACAAAGTCAAGCCCTTAATTAAAATTATCATGGCCACATCAAATCTTTATTTAAATATAAATTAAGGTCATTATTTAAAATAATGTCTACTTTAATATTTTATTTGAGAAAATAAGAACGCTCTCCGTTTATTTGAAATTTTTCTTAAAAAAATAACTTGGTGGTTGAATTTTCGTTTCTCTTTCCCTTGGAAGCGAAATGACAATTTTGCCACTCGACCTTTTTTTTTTTCGATGTCATTTGACATAAGAACCAAGTTTGGAGCGAGAATTACGATTCTGCCACGGGAATGGGGACAGGAGGCGGGAATGGCAACTAGATGGTTGTGTAGGAACTGAAGGATCTGTTGTTTGGTTCGTTTCTTGTGGAACCAAATCGTTGTCAGCCGCGAAAAATCCCATGATGTGGCCCTCCTCCTCCCGGGACTTGGGAAAAATACTAAATTCCAATTTCTCCTTTTGAGGATTTAATTAAAGGAAACAAAATTACATTTCTTTCGAACGTATGATGCATTTTAATGAGCCAAAATGCCGAAAAGGGTCGTGTTAAATACATCCTACTGTTAAAAAAAAAAAAACTTCCTATCTTGTTTTCTAAAATGGTAGCTTAGAGGATTGGCCGTTGAACATTCTCTACGACGATGAAAAAAATCTGATTTTCAAAAGATTAATTACGACTATCGCAAAGAGAATCGACGGCTAAAGACGTGGGGTCTTTTATATTTGATTGCTTGATGGAGTTTCGAGAGGGCTCTTCAGTAGAAAATTCACAAAAATTACAATGATGAAATTGTGTTGTCTCACTATTCGGGGATAACATTAAGCATTTTTATACGATCATGGACTATATTGAATATGTATCGAAAGTTTAGGGATCATATCGAACAAATTAAAATATTATAGCCGACATTACATATTGAACTAAAGTTTATGAGCTACGTTGCATATTAAGTCAAAGTTCGAAAACCATTTAATTGAAGTCGTTTGTGGATGATAAGATCAACTCGATGCATTTGACGTGGAGCTATTATGGCCAATAATATGAACATTTGCACAAGATCTTAATAGACTCGGTCAATGCACGAGTTAAGATGAGACTAGATTGCTGCATCCTTAATCAAGCCCTTTCGTTAACATGGCATCTCTTATATTATCATCTCTAAGAGGGCGTAGGAATCTTGTCCCCTCCTCCCCTTTCTTATTTTCCCCTCTTTGGTCGAAATAAAGAACCTTACAAAATACAGATTACATAAATAAAATTAGAGAATTTCCAACAAATTCAAAGACAAAAAAAAATTATGTTGATATGATTGACTGAATATTTAGCAACCATAGGATTTAGAAGATGAATTGTTAATTGATGGATTAGAAATGATTTATACCGTTAGATTAAAATGTACTATTTCGATTCTAGTCGCAAGCAAGACTCGCGCAACGTTCTTTGGGTCACGACAACCCTCATGCACTAACTAACCCGGCCGCTAGCATCCCCGATGGTTTGGACCGTGGCGACGAGCTTATGGATTTCGAACCTTCGAGAAAATTATGACCGAATTCGAATTATCGACTAAGCTAATCCAATTAATTACCCATTATGGATAATTACTGTCCAAAATAATTATCGTTTTTCAAACGTGATAAGATCACAAGTTCCCTATTATCACATGAGACAACTTATCTTTCTCTCGATGTCATTTCTCAATCTCTCGAGGCTGCAGAGGAATTCTTAATTTGTGGATCAAGAAGGTAAGTTCGTAATTGTAATGTACGCTTTCAATTAGTGATTCAAAGCTTTTTTAGCACGTTAATTTCGCGATTCGCATGCGTACAATTTTTTTTTTTTTGCTTTATCGAAACGTATACGTCCTTGGAGTACTATTACCAAATGGGAACAAAGGTACGTCCTAGGCCTGCGGCCATCTAAGTTGGAGGCCGAGAGGAAAAAGGACTGTGGAGGTTGTGCTCACAGTGATTACAGTACTGTCCGTCGGTGGGGCCCAGACAGGAACGTGAATCTCCCGCCGATTCCCCTATGATGTTTTTTTTTTTTTTTTATGCTGGCTGTCGTGTCCCGAGGGGGCCCCACCCCACTGAGCAGTCGAAAGACCAGACCAAGCTGGGGCGAAAGGCAAGGCTTTTGAATCTCTCCTCTCTCTCTGTGTGTCTTGGCGACTAGATCACGACAGCGTCTGACGCACCGCCCTGGGGCCACGGCGGCCAGGGGACGAGGAGCGGCGCCGTCGGCGGAGGCGCCGGTGGTGACGAGGACGATGGCGTGGGCTCCTATCGTGTGTGTGTGTGTCTCTCTCTCTTTTCTTCGTTCGCCAACCTGGTGAAAATCTTTTAGCGACTCCCGCAAGCCAAAACAAAAGCCTGCAAGATATTCCCCCCTTGCTTTATTTCGGAAAATCTGACTGACATGCTTTCTCCCATGGCCCTGGTCAAACCTCCCATAATAAATAAATGGCAGTGATACAAATTGGGCCGTTGATGGACCCAAAAAAAAAAAAAAAAAAAGGAAAATGACATCCTAGATTTTCTTTTTAATATCCGATGTTGTTTCAAAACTTTTCCCGCGAATGATTTTGTAATGCGACAATTTAGGGCGCGTATGGTAGCAACACTTTACTTACGAATTTCTCTGTCGGAGTTCAAATCGGCAAGAAAATCTGTTTGATAAAAATATTATCCAAATAAAAATCCGTTTGGTAAAAAAACCGACTTCTAATAAGATTTTCAACTTCTAGCAGGATTTTCAACTTTTGACAATAAAAATTTTTTATTTCTCCACTTTAAAATCACTTCTTCGACTACACCGACCTCTGCCGACCATCGCCCACCCACCTCTATCGGCCGCCGCCGCCGGCCGGCGGCCGTCGATCGCCGCAATGGCCGACCGCCCGCCGTTGATCGACAGACCGACCGACCCGTCGCCGACCATCCGTCGGCAATCACCCACCACCGGCCGCCGAAGATTTTGTTAATAATATTGTAAAAGTAGAAATTTTCAATAGTTACCAAACGAATTTCTCACGATCATAAGTCAATTTGAAGCAAAAGTAGAAAAATCAATTTCCGCTTTTGATGAGAAGTAAAGAAATCAACTTCTAATCGAAATTGATTTCTAGTAGAGAAGTGTTACCACGAGCGCCCTTATTTACCTAATATTGAAATTACTGAAAAAAACAAAAAATGGCTTTGTAGCTTAATAATCATCCCCACCATCGAAAGAACGGTCGATTTCACCATCGCCGCCCGGACGGCAACTGAAAGACGTGTCCTCCATGGGTCCGTCCTTGCTCTGTCTAAATCTTGCTATTGGATTTGACATAGCCTTGGCGTTGATGCCTTCGTCGAGATTTGTGAGGGCCACTCCTCCTGGATCTCTTGTGGTGTTACTAATGAGATTCACCGTGACGGCGATTACGTCCCGAGAGTTTATGGCTGCATAAATTCGAAGCGTTGGGCCGATACTTAAGGTGGTAGCGGTGGTATCTGTCGAGGACGTAAGCGGCGAAGCAACGATAGCGACTTGATGGCTGAAAGGCAACACACCACGATGGTAAGTGGTCGGTGATGGTGGTGGGACTATGGCCTTGACGGTGGCGGCGTCGGGGCTACATATCTCACAAGTCCAGTCCTCGATCACATTACGAAATGCATTCTCGGTAGGATTTAATGAAGTTCGTTCAAAAGATTTGAGTTATGGATAGTGAACAGTTAAAATTTTATTCAATGTTGAAACTCCGAATTTGTATTACGGGAATTTAATATATCCAAAATTGATAATTTTATATTACATTACCAAATCTCGCAAAAAAAAAAAAAAAGCATACGATAAAGAAAGACAAACCCGTTCACTAAATGCAACTATTTAAGAAGATCAGGTATTCTGACCAAAAAAAAAAAATCAGGCATCAACCGATGTCCCTTTTTATGTTTGTTATGCTTAAGGCCAGTGAATAGAATAATTTCTTGAAAAGGGTATTAGGATTTCAACATGTGCATACTACGTTATTAATCAATCACAATTCCATTTGTATTGCGAAAAAATGAATGATTTAGAAAATATTTTATTAAAACAATCATTCTATCACTTGAAAATTATTAGTCAATTGAGAAAGTTTTCTTTATGGACATAAATTTATGTTTAAATATATTTCGTGAACGATGAAAATATTTTTCGTTTGTTTATTTTTTAAGTTTAAGATCGAAAGAAGTCGGCAGTGAAGGAAGTGGCAGCAATGCTTTATCTAATTGCTTTTGGGTGTAGATATTTTTCGAATAATTTATTCTCCGTGAAACGATAAGAATCTAACACCATTTGGGCGTTTGTAAGATTCTTGGACACCTAGACTATTTAAACAAGGAAAGAGGGATGAGGTCAGTTTGAAGCTTTTTAACAAGTTTTTGTTTCCTCATGCTCAAGGACAAGATATGAAGGGCTAAATGTGGATGAATTCAAGAACAACCACCGAACAATGAGATGAGTAGATGATAGCAGGAGACGTTCCAAACACCATTCAAACGTGGTCTCCAAGTAGGTGGGCAGATATCACCTTCTCCTACTTCGAAACTCATCACCGCCGCCAAGCTCGATCATTATTCGACTCCCGTCCTCGCTAAATAGCTTTAGCCGATAAGCGGCAACTCGAGCGGCCGCGGCCGCGTCGATCGGAGCGTACTCGTGCCCGTCAACTCACGTGAAGATCCGATTGAAGGAAGCCGGCCGATTTTCCCATTGAAGACCCGAGCAAGTTCTTCAACACATGGCAAATAGTTCGGCAACCGGGTTTTCCTTGAGCACCCGCACAATCCTCCCCACAAAGGCACGTGCCGAACGAAGCAGCTATATGGATAATTCCAAAAGCTACTAGCTTTACGATCTGCAAGATCGTCGGTTATTTCCCGACCACACGATCTCTCAACCAACGATTGATTTTATGCAAAAATACGTGATGATGATGTGTGGATCTACGGTTGTCGGAGAATCATTTCCTATTATAAACAAGCACGCATAAAATCATTCCATACCACGTTAAGAACGCTCGAAACATTCTCCGCTCATGCAAACCCCACCTCACCAAACTTTCCATTTATAGGTCCATGGAATTGCAAGAGGTGTCAGATGTTACATTTCCATCCCCATGCACCATACAAACCATTTGTAGGGCAACATTATCGCATCAATGCCGCGGTCCATAATCACATCCTATGTAGCGTGGAAAATGATCAACCCCAAAAGGCAAATTTTCTTGCAAAATCAATCGGCAAAAATGGTAATTTTTTCTAAAGCAAAAAAAAAAAATAAATGAAAGTTGTGTTGGGGGGCAAATTGGTCAAATCATATCCCCCTCTCTCTCTGGTCTACGTCTACCCATTGTTAAAGAAGGGAGAGGCCCGAGGGTTAAAAAGTGCCTTAGCCAACCGTTCCTATATAAACGACCTCTCTCACTCTCTCTGTTCACCACCTCTTCGTTTTCAGTCTCCTTTGTCCTCTTCCTCTTCCGCCATCTTTTGCCGTCTCCTTGTCTCCCTCAACAGCGCCCCCACCATGGCCATGTCACCCGACGCGCCCTTCGGCCTCCTCGCACTGGAGCCGGGTCCTTCCCACCCCGTCGTCAGCCTCCATCTCTCCCTCTGCTTCGTCCTCTTCGCTGCCATTTTCGCCTTCTGGCTGTGGCCCGGGGGCCTCGCCTGGGCTCTCGCGAAGGCCCGCCCCGCCAAGAGCAACGGCGCCGCGGCTGCGACGTCCGTGCCGGGCCCGTCTGGCGTACCGGTCCTCGGCCTCGTTTTCGCCTTCACCGGGTCCCTGACTCACCGGGTCCTGGACGAGCTCTCCAGGGCTCTGGAGGCCAAGAAGCTGATGGCGTTCTCGGTTGGGTTCACCCGCTTCGTCATCTCGAGCGAACCGGAGACTGCCAAGGAGATGTTGAACAGCTCGGCCTTCGCCGACCGACCCGTGAAGGAGTCGGCGTACGAGCTCCTGTTCCACCGGGCGATGGGGTTCGCCCCGTACGGCGAGTACTGGCGCAACCTGAGGCGCATCTCCGCGACCCACCTGTTCAGCCCCAGGAGGGTCGCCGCCTTCGGGAGGTTCCGAGCCGAGATGGGGCTCCAAATGGTGGCGGAGATCAAGTGCCTGATGGAGGAGCGCGGCGAGATCGGGGCGAGGAAGGTGCTGCACTTATGCTCGCTCAACAATGTGATGATGACCGTGTTCGGGAGGTCCTACGACTTCGGCGCCCGCAATGGCGGCGGCCACCGGAGGAGCGACGGGCTCGAGCTGGAGCGCCTGGTGAGCGAAGGGTACGAGTTGCTCGGCGTGTTCAACTGGGGCGACCACTTCCCTCTCCTGCGCCGGCTGGACTTGCAGGGCGTGAGGGGAGGTGCCGGAAGCTCTGCGACAAGGTGAACGCCTTCGTGGGTCGGATCATCGAGGATCACAGGATGAAGAGGAAGGCGGCGAGAGGTCAGAGCAACGACGAGGAGGACGACGGGTCTGGAGATTTCGTCGACGTCCTGCTCGACCTGGAGAAGGAGAACCGCCTCAGCGACGCCGACATGACTGCCGTTCTCTGGGTAACTCCATTCTCGACTGCACGTGTTCTGCTTCGTTTCGTTTTCCTACCAGAAAGAATCATATGTTTCAGAACAGCGTTAGTTCTTCATGGTCCTACCAGAAAGAATCATATGTTTCAGAACAGCGTTGGTTCTTCATGGTCTCGAGTCATAATCTGATTCTTGTTAGGGCAGACATGCAACATAAAATATCTCGTGGTCGGGATACTTCGGCGTTTAGATGCGTTTCCTAGGTTTTCTTTCTCCTTTTCATGCGGAATGCTTTGTGCTGGCCAGCCTTCTTTTGCATCTTCTGGTTCATTGTGGATGGATGCTTATTGCATTTTCCTCTGCTTTTTTTTTTTCTGGGGACGTCCCAAGATGTCGAGAATCTGAATATTTTCTTTTTTTTGGCCCATCATCACCTCCTTTTTATCTTGTTCTCATTCCTTATCCATCTCCTTGTTTATCTGCTGCTGGCCATGTTCTATTTGCTCGTTTGTTCTTTATTTCGTGTTTGGTGATCTCGCATGGTGCTTTGTAAGGAGGGATTGGCGAGGTGGTGTTGTTTGTTCTTTGTTTTGATGAGAGCGGGAAAGGTTAAATCTTTTTTTTTTTGTCTGGGCATGTTTTGATCAGGAAATGATATTCAGAGGCACTGACACGGTGGCCATCCTCCTGGAATGGATCCTCGCCAGGATGGTCCTCCACCCTGACGTCCAGGCCAAGGCCCAGGCGGAGATCGATGCCGCCCTCGGCTCGGTGGCCCGGCCCGTCGCGGACTCCGACCTCCCGGGGCTCACGTACCTCCGGGCCATTGTCAAGGAGACCCTGAGGATGCACCCGCCTGGCCCGCTCCTGTCCTGGGCCAGGCTTGCCATCCACGACACCCACGTCGGCGGCCACTTCATCCCTGCCGGGACCACGGCCATGGTGAACATGTGGGCGATAACCCACGACGAGGCGGTCTTGGCCCAACCCGGGCGAGTTCAAGCCGGAGAGGTTTCTGGAGGAGGGGGCCGTTGGCGGCGGTGTGGCCATCATGGGGTCAGACCTGAGGCTCGCTCCGTTCGGGTCCGGGAGGAGGGTCTGCCCCGGCAAGGCCATGGGGCTGGCCACGGTGGAGCTCTGGCTGGCGCAGCTGTTGCAGAACTTCAAGTGGGTGGCCGGCGATCCGGATCGCAGGGTGGACTTGTCCGAGAGCCTGAAGCTGTCGATGGAGATGAAACATTCCCTGGTGTGTAAGGCCATTCCTAGGGTTTGGGGTGGTTGATGTTGGATTTGGCATTGTGGGGTCTCCTCCATAATTTTGTTAACTCTTCCTATGGGGGGGGGTCAAAAATACTGATAACCTTAGCTAGCCTTGTCTACTACCTTTTGCTGCTTTCTTTCTCTTTTTCTCCTAGGTTTGATCAAACATCGGATTTTTCGTCTTAGGAATATATGGTTTCTGCTGGTGCTGGATTCTGCAAGGGCCTCTCTCTCTCTCTCTCTCTCTCTCTCGGGTCGGTGTAAGGAAATGTTTGCTTGGTCTAAATGTGGATGTCGGGTTCTTTACGGTGCTTGTTCTCTTTTGCCTTTGAACCTCTTTTGTACACAGACCTTCCATAATATGTATATGCAGTGTTTGAGGCCCTTTTCCAGTGTGCTGCGCCCATTTTCGCATGTTTCTCGATCAGGTCGATGCCCGAAAAAGTCCCTATTGAAGCACAGACCGACCGACCGACCGACCTTTGTCCGTTTTGTAAGGTAGGTTTTGTCCGATTCGAATCCGGCGCTGTGTGCCGCAAGGTCCGTGCTCGCTCTTGTGAGGAAATGATGGTGATGGCGGCTAGTGACATTGTTTTGGAAGAGTTACATTGTTTTGGAAGCTTGGAATCTGTACGTGTATATATATTCTGGAAACCAGGCAAGATGCCGTTGATGTCGTTGTCTTCGTGTTCCTTCCTGCTGGCTTTAACGGAGCTCGTGAGGGGGACTCGCCGAATCCCGCAAGCTGCTCGAAAGACGAACGAAGCCAAATGTAATTAATTACGTGCTCTCAAGACTGATTAAGCCAAAAATGGAAAACCTAAACCCTGATTATCGAACAAAACTTTATGCTCTTTTCCGTGAATGCTCGGAACTAATGTGTGGGGAGCAGCGCCTGTTCTCCATGCGTAATAAGATCAAAGGCTACGGTTGATCGTAGTCAATATAAAAATTAAGATATGACATATTTTATTTTATCATGTATTTGGCAGATGTTCAAGATAGAATAGAAGGGGATATAGGGGTATAGCCCGGATAAAGATATCCCAAAAAGAAGGTAGGATAGACCGAGATATAATATCCCGAAAAGGGCCATATATTTTCCATAATCCCCGCCTTCTTGCCTCTCCTCCGTGATGGGCCACCTTTTCGCCATGCCGGGTTGCCTCTCCAAGATCGGCGCTAGGCTGGATCTTCAACAAAGCAAAGTCGAATATCTTCACGACCTTGTTCTTTAATTATTTGAGCCTTTAACTTTTAAACTTTCCAAAGGGGTTTCGACATATTATGAACTTTATTTTTAATTTTTTTTGACATTCATGAGTGTATTTTCAATTCGTCAAAAGATAAAAATTCAATTGTTCAACACTTGCTTACTTACTTGACATAAAACGAGCAAGGCTAGTCGGTCATTCTCAAAATTCGACTTCAAATTAAGACATTTAGTTTTATCAGGTTTGCTCGATCGATGTTGTGCTCGAATTTATATAGCACATACCACTGTTCAACAATAACTAAAGTATTATGATGTTTCAACAAAGTAAAGTTGATCTCACTTGCGTCTTATCTCTACTTATTCGACTTTATATTCGCAGTTTACCAAACAAGAGATAGGGATATGATAAAATCCTCGAATTTTTTTATCTTATCATATCCGATCTTATCCCCGATTAGAAATTCTAAAAGCCAAATGCAGTCAAAGGTCTTATAAAAAAAAAAAAAGAGGGTCACAACATGCAAGGTCATTTTCAAAAATCATTTACAGGCAACCTTATTATTAAAGAAGGCTGCGTGTTAGACTTGTTAACTTTGCTTATTTGGTTAAATGTTGTCTTTCCATTAATTTAAGTTCGGGAGGTAACATTGGACATTTTTCAAACAGCTTTATGGACTAGATTGAACATAAACCAAAAGTTCAAGAACCGATTGGACAAATCCGAAATTCATGCATTGACATTGGAATGAAGTTCACGGACCACATTAAACAGATTAAAATTTTATATATCATATTGCACATTGGACTAAAATTTAGTGACTATTTATGTCATTATCCAAAAAGAAAAAGAACATCCGGAAAGGATAACATGAGCATAGACATACATGCGAATATCGGAGAGGTACAACTAATATTCTCCCGCCAAGATTAGTTTTTTTTTTTCCCCCTTGTGCTCGTAAGAGTCAAGTCATCAAAACCTAAATTAAGGGTGAGCATGATCACCTGAGTTTAATGGCCTATACATACATGTGTGCATAGGTTGTCTAGAGTTAGGGTTAGGGAGTATATGGTCGCTCCCCCACCCATTCATTCGATACCAACAAATTTAATAATGTGAGGTCTCCTTTCCTTTTCAGTGCCACTCACTCTTCATATATTCTCCTCTCCTCTTCACTTTGTGCATCTTTATCCCTTGCAAAACCCCCTTTTTGAACGCCATTTAAAAATGATAGGAACAAAAGAGCTTGTTCTAAAAAAAAATGATTCCTTAATTAAGGGGCAATTGCCAGTTTGCAACATTTAAGAATGTCCTTTTTTATTTTTATTTTTTTTTGGGAATTTTCCCCAGCTCCCCACTTATAATTATATCATCACTTAAATAGAGACTTTTGAATGATTGAGGAATAAGAACCTTAGACACAAATCATTGATGATATGGCTCAGTCATATCATATCATATCATATCACACACACCCTCTTCCCCTTTTTCTTTTGAGCTTTGGCAGATGCAAATCCTTCTGAGAGAATAATTATCTTAGGGAAGCTGTGCTGTGGAAAAAAGCTTCGCTCCTTTTTGGCCACCCTATAAACAGAAAGATTGATGCCTGTGGGATTTGAATATTCACCCGAACCCCTCCTATTTTTATCATGGTTTATATCCCTTGCGCCCGATCTCTCCGAGGGAGAAAGTCGGAATGCCATAACTTTGATACGATGCCCACTTTCAAGTTAAAATTTCTTGAACGACCATCTAAGTGCCGCAACTATTGAAAAGCGGTCGTCTAAGTTGATCCGGGGACTTATTAGAAATCTGTCGCGGTTCTATCGAAGTCACTTAAATGGAGGTTTTAAAGAAAAAAAAGTTGCCACATGAAAGTGATAGTGCCAAAAGTTTTTTGGTATCGAGTTGATCATTTATCAGAATTATGCTCTAAAATTTTTAACGTCAGAAATCTGATGAAACAAGGAAGTGTAAAAAAATCTTAAACATATTGCATTGATGCCAATTCGGTCCTAAATATTTTATTGATGCTAATTTAGTCTTAAACTTTTTGCATTTGTGCCAGTTGAATCCATTTGATCAATTTTGACATAAAATACCCGACGTAAACCTTGACCGTCTCACGTGGCACTACTGGCACTAATGTGGACATTTTTAAAAAGTTTTTTTAATTTTATTATCAATTTTTTTAATTTTTAATTTTCTTTTTCTTTCCCTCTTCTTTTTGCCGATGCTTTGTTGATGGCCTTTGGCGGCACGCCGGGAGGGCTAGCCTTGCCTGCCCGAGGGCAAGCAATGGCGAGGCCTCCCTAGCCTAGGCGAGGGCCTAGTGTTGATGACGGTTAGAGGAGCGATGGAGAGGCCTCATCGCGACCTCAACCGCACGAGGATGGCTTCTACTAGGTGAGGAAGGCCTCGCCGGGCCTTGTCCTCTCCCAAGTGATGCATGGTGAGGCTACCCTGGCCTGGTCGAGGTCGGCTTTGCCGGATTTGACGAGGGGAGTCCTCATCGGCGCTCGTCCTCATCTAGGAGAGGCTAACTGTCCCAGCCATGGCCGATCATCGACAAATAGAAAAGGAAAAGGAAAATAAAGAAAAACAGGAAAAAAATAAGAAAAAAATATTTAAAAAATACTTAAAAAATGCCCGCATTAGCGCCGACCATGTCATGTGAGATGGTTGGTGTTCACATTAGCGATTTTTGACCAAAATTGACCGGATGGACTTAACACAAATACAAAAGGTTTAGGACTAAATTGATATTAGTAAAAGATTTAGAACTCAATTGGCACCAATGTATTTTTTTGATACTTTTCCCAGCCAAAAGTAAAACTCACATACCAGATATTCTTAACTCCGCCACTATTTTTGTTTGTTTTTGTTCAACACAAAAGCAATGGGAAATGTAAAAAAAAAAGTTATAAACCTATTGCATTGATTTCAATTGAGTTCTAACCTTTTTATTGATGTCAATTTAATCCTAAACCTTTTGCATTTATGCCAATTGAGTTCATCGATCAATTTTTTATAGGAAACCATTGGCGTGGACATCGGCCTTCCTATGTGGCATAGCCGACATGTCATGGATATTATACAATAATTTTTCTATTTTTTTCCTTTCTTTTTTTTCCCTCTTCTATTTTACGGTGGTTGGGCCAGGTGGTCTCGCGTGGGCAAACGCGAGCGTTGGTGAGGGCTCCCATCGCGATATCCGGCGAGGCCGCTTTGGTATAGGGATGGCTTCGCTAGGCATGGCCTGGGAAGGTCGCATGGGTTGGCTTAGGCGGAGCAATGGAGGTCACATGGGTCGGCATCGCCAAATATGGTGAGGCTCGCCCTGCCGTGCTCGCCCTCAAGTAGGCAAAGCTAGCCCTCCCGATGTGCGGCTAGTCACGGCACTAGCAAAAAAGAAGACGCAAATAAAAGAAAGGAAAAAATTAAAAAAATTCAAAATATTATAAAAATAATTGAAAAAATATTTAAAAAATGTTATTTTAGCGCCAATAGTACCATGTAGGACCGCCGACATTCATGTCGGCGATTTTCAACCAAAATTGACCGATGGACTCAATTCACACAAATGCAAAATATTTAGAATAAAATTGGCATCAACAAAATGTTTAGAAATGAATTAACTCTAATACAATATGTTGGGTACTTTTTTGACACTTTTCCCCAAAAGCAAGGTAATGGAGCAGACATTATGTCCATTTGAAATCACAAAGATATATTAGTTTTCTTAGAAAAAAATGAAGTAAGTAAAATTTTCTTCATTACTCATGTCTTCGCATTTTTTTTTCCTTTCTTTTTTCCTCTTCTACTTGCCGGTGGTCGGGACAACTGGCCTCATGTGGGCAAAGGCGAGCATTGCCCTCGCCGGATCTGGCGAGGCCACCCTCGCCCGGGGTAGGCCTCGTCGGGTGTTGCTCGGGAGAGGATGAGACTCAGCGAGGTTGTCCTCGCCTAGTTGAGGCTACGACGAAGCCTTGCCATTGTGCCTCTAGCCCTCGTCAACACCAGCCCTTCGCCCACTTGAGTTGTCATTGTGTCCCTCCGTCTCTCTCTTTCACCATTCGTGAAGGTCAATGGATCAGCATAGGTGGCGGCAATGGAGGTCACATGGGTCAACATCGCTAGATATGGCGAGGTCGACCCTCGCCTTTAGTAGGAAAGGTCAGCCCTCTCGGTGCGCTTAAGTTGTTGGCGGCATCGGTAAAAAAAAAAGGGAAAGAAAAAGAAAAGGAAAAAAGAAAAAAGAAAAACTTACTAAATAATTGAAAATGTTCACGTTAGGACTGGTTGTCCACGTAGGACGGTCGACGTCCACATTAGGATGAGCAAAAAAATCGAGATCCATCCAAACCGGACTGAATCATACCCAACCTGGCTGGTTTTGAGTGGTTCCCATAGGGTACTAGTTCAGTTCCCGATTTGCTAGAACCGGCAAGTACATGTCTGGTTTTTGGTTCCAAGTATGAACCACCCATCCGGACCAACCAGGCCAAACCTATGTATAAAATATAGGCATATATTCAAAGCTTGAGAAGTTGGTTTATTTTCGTTGCTCATGAGCTCTCAAAGCTTGAGAAATTGGTTGCTTTTTGTTTTTTCACTCTTGAGAAAAGGAGATTAGTGTTTAACTTAATTTTTCCTCAGTTGAGAAGTTTATTTATGTCATTTGCTTGCTTACTTTTGCAAATTTGTGGCATACTTATTTTCATCTGTGATATGTGATGTAAGATTATGGACGAAGCTTCGGAACTTTGTGGCAAATTCTTTACTCATTAAAGGACATTCTGTGATCTTCATTGGTGGTGCAGTTGCTGATTTTTTCTATAAATTCGTCGGCAAAATCATCAAGTGCACTAGCAACGCTCATGTTCGTCTCTTTATCCCAAGAGAAATTGAGAATGGCTTTGTTGCTTCACTCACGTACAATCTTTTTTAATTAATATAAGTGCTCGGTAAGACCGGTTCCATGGACCCACCACCTTAGAATCGAGAACCGCCAGCTGAGGAACGGTTCCTTAAAATGAAAACCGTGAACCACCCGTTTATTCCATGGACCCATCCGATTCTCGGTTCTAGGGTGAGAACCACCCATCTTGAAACCGATCACCTAGTAGTCCACATGAGAGATTTTTGGTCAAAATTGATTGAATAAATTCAATTGGCATAAATACAAAATGTTTATGACTATATTAGCACCAATAAAAGGTTTAAGATTGAACCGACACTAATATAATAGGTTTATGACTTTTTAAATACTTTTTCCTAAAATCAAGATCATGGAGCAAACATTATGTCCATTTCGAATCACAAAGATATATATTTTTGCATAGAAAAAAATGAAGTAAGTAAAATTTTCTTCATCACTCGTGTCTTCGCATTTGTTTTTCCTTTGACCTTGCTATGTTTTAAGATTGAACGACAGAGTTTGGAGCCTTATGGAAATGGAGTACTTGTCTATGATCAACCGTGAGGAACAATGCTAGAGAACGTTTGGGAACCAATTAAATCCCAAATTCTCGATTTGTGAATATTGAAATATATAAATATTAAATCACACATTCTTCTATCAACTTAAGTTTTTTAGAATAATTGATCGTGGTCCCATAAAATCTTTCATGGTATCGGAGCGAAGGTCCCGAATTTCAAATTTTTCTTGACTCCTATTTGTCTTCCCAATGTATATTTTCACACTTAGTACTAGGTAAAAAGACCAGCTTAAGCGTGAGGAGGATATTAAAAAACCACGCCTTCTTCTATCAACTTAAATTTTTAGAGGAGTTGGTCGTGGTCCCATAAAAAATATATAAACATTAAACAACGCATTCTTCTATCAGTTTAAAATTTTAGAGGAGTTGGTCGTGGTCTCCATAAAATCTTTCAATCGATCGGTACATAAATTACGGCCCACACAATTTTACTGCAAAAATATTTTCAAAGCATCCATTTCAGCAATTTGATAAAGAACATGAAATTTTCTATCACCGGAGTCGCTTAAGTAATTGCTTTTTAGAAAATAATGACATTGTAGTGGGTGTTGTGCAACAATTATAACACCGATACCGTCTTTTATCCCCTAGATCTTTAAGTTGTTTTTTATTTTTCTCCTTTGGTTCCTTTTTAATTTTTTGGATTCCCATTCACACTCATATCTCCCTCTTATTCCCTCTCCTTTAGCGCCCCCACCCCAGCAACGCCTCGAATTATTTACATACACGCAAGAATCAAGGTGGCGGTCTCAAGTGTTCTCTTGAAGCCAAGTGCATCTAGGCCGTACGAAAGCCGCACTGGGGGTTAAAACCAACCCTAGTCCGATGATTAATTTTGGCTATCTTGACGTGGAAGCATTTCATCACTTCGTTTGGGTCCTAGACACAATCTCTAAATTTTCGACGACCACAAGGACATAAGTTTAGGTGCACCCGGACGATATTATTCTCCTCCACCGAAATTCGACCGCTGCGAGCCGATCTATCCCGTGGTTTTGATGGAACGGGAGATGTTGTGCTCTAGAAACACTAAAGCTCCTTTGATCGCTTAGTCATAGGTCTTCCATTTGGTGAATACTTCACATGCTTCTTTAGACTCAACTCAATTGTACACCATTCATACTTTTCCGCACTCACGGCCTTGGCAAAAAAAATCTGCACTATTCACACGTGTGTCAACTTTCTCCAAAGCACTGCAAGTTTTTATTCTACTTTCTCTCGGATGAAATGATATTGTATGCCGATGTGCTTTGTTCTTGCATGAAATTAAGGATTCTTAGCCAAGAGTATAGCACTCTAGCTATCATATCTAATCTTAACTCCTCCTTGTGTAAAATCAAGCTCTTTACATAATTTATGCATCTAGATCACTCCCTTAACGACATGAGTAAAAGCTATGTACTCTATCATAGTATTAGATAAAGCAACCGTGCTCTAACTTTGGCTCATCCAACTCACAGCTTCGCCAAATAAGAAAATGACATATGCTGGTCGACTTCCCGCTATCGGTGCCACCTCTCCAATCAGCATCCACAAAACACTTCAATTTTGACGCTTGATGTTCTTTTGAGCTTTTCATGCCTTCGTAACATAACTCAAAGTCGATGAACCACGACAATAACGAAGCACCCGCTTTGCTGCCATCTAATGATGTTTTCTTGGATTGGACATATATCTGCTCAATAATTTATCGAGTTCGGAGGGTCCCATCACTGTGTAGATGGAAAAAGCCCATCGTCTTCAACGGTTCGGATACGAACTAGGGTGCGATCGGGTGCACTCGATAATTTTTCGTCTCACATTATAATACCTGGCTTATGTGTAAAGTACGCACTGCTTTAATCTATGGCTATAAAGTGATCGGAGGTGGCCCAAAGAAAGGGAGCTTAATTTTTCCGGATGCCGAAGGAATATCTTGTGTTTAATTAATTTCATCAAATCTTAACTTGCCCAATACAAAGCAAGCATAGGCCCGCATTTAACAAGACTATATAGTGCCTGCAGCCCCAAGTTGATTAAATATTAAATCTGTCCAACTTGTGAGGTCATAATCGTAATATTAAAAACTTTCTTTGGCACAGATAGTCATCCAAAAAAAAAAAAATGAAAGCATTTTTACTCGACCAATTCGTCACGACGCCATCACAATTTCAATCTCACACGAAATTATTCAATCGATTTTTCATTCGCAATTTGAAATCAAATAATATTGATATTGTATTAATGGGTGACGGTTTGATGATACAAGAGAGAAGTTCTGTAAAAGCAACAGGAAGAATTGCTTAAATACCGTCAAGCAAGGAAATTCTGAGGCGTGGGTTCATAAGATCCACGGCTGTTAGAGAGGGAAAAGTCCTCGACCGATCAACCGACCTAATAAAATTGCATCTGGCGTCACGCGTTCAAATTCTATTAGTTACGAAACGAATCCGGCCCGCTATGGTCGCGCAAACTCGATGCCCAAGCGGCTTGAGGCTCAAGAACCCTAGAGATGGGAACAAAGCAATTCCCCGGTCGTCGTCGTCATCGCCAATTATTACAAAACCCCATTTGGTACCACGAATCGGTTTCATTAAAGAATTCGAAAGGGAGAGATGAATCGATTCTTAGCCAGAGAAAAGAGAGAGAGGTTCCTGCACACACTTGCATGCGTAGTAAAGTTTCCATAGGAATGATAATGATTATGAAGATGATGATTCATGGATCGTAATCATACATATATTCCCTTGTTGGATGCTTCTCCAACACCAGCTTTAGCTATGTTAGAAAAAAAAAAAAT
The DNA here is from genome assembly GCA_021437795.1 of Rhodamnia rubescens. Classification (NCBI taxonomy): domain Eukaryota; kingdom Viridiplantae; phylum Streptophyta; class Magnoliopsida; order Myrtales; family Myrtaceae; genus Rhodamnia; species Rhodamnia rubescens. The sequence continues at coordinate 3,098,937 of JAILYA010000002.1, read as the reverse complement.
TAGACCTCCGATTGTTTCGCAAAAAATAAAAATTTAAATAATATTATTTATACTGCTTGAAATAATTAGTTAATTAAGAATTATTTCATTATCGATAATAACTTATGTCGAAAAATTTAGTGGGCGACGAAAATATTCTTTCATTTATTTTTGTAAGAGATACAAACGATCATCTTTAGCAAAATATTTTGCAAATCGTTCTTTTTTTTTTCGAAACAAACGGAGCCAAAACGAAAAGCCTATTTTCACATTTTTGCCCTAGTTCTAATGTTCTCATTGTTAAAGTCAACCAAACTTAAGCTATTAGGTGAAGGGAGACACATGAATATAAAGAGCATAAAGACCCGATTACGAGCGGGGCACGTGGAATTTGACTAAAATAGGGGATGGACACACGCAATTCGCGAAAGGGATAAACCCGGCTACCACGTTAGAAAGTCAACCCAAAAGCTTAAGCTATTAGGTGAAGGAGACCACATGAATATAAAGAGCATATAAGACCCGTTCTATGAACTACAACACTCATATGGACCCGAAGGAAGGGGGAGAGAACTTAGGCACTTGCTCCCTTTAGGCTTCTAATTATGAGATGCTTGATGTTGATTCATGAGCCCTAATTAAAGCCACTAGCTGGTCTTTGCCATCTGAGATTGGAGCACAAGACCAAGGTCACTATAGTCTTGGATAAGTCTCATTATTTAACAATCATATGATATAGCACAATAATAATTTATAAATATTCCGGCGTCCAAATTTTTTTTTTTTTTTCAATCAATCAATCTCTCATGTTCATGTCCATTAGAAGAGGACCCCCCCTTCTTACTTTGAGAATGGGATCCACACGCATGCCCTAATTATGTGCTCTGGTTAGCATTTGTTTTTAATGACCATGATGATGGCTCTAGCAATCACATGACTCAGGACTAATTGCTCGCAAAGCGCGATTTGCTACGACCCTAAAGCGTCGCGGGCTCTGAAAGCACATGGTAGCTGGCAGCGCGAAAGAACGGGTATGATCCGAGACCATATAATAATCTCTTCACTATTCGATTCTATAAGTTGGGGCTTCTTTCGTCGAATATCGTTTTCTTTACCTACTAAAGTACATTTCAATCCGTAAATACGATAGAGACGTTGGTTTCTGTAAATGTTGAGTGTTCATAGGCCTACCCCCTCATCCCTTTAAAGATGTTTTTAGTAGTACATAAGCTAACATGAGAGACTTGGCCGGTTCCTTGGAACCGCCGATTCCGGTTCCGCGGCTTTCGGTTCGAACCGCCGGATTCTGGGCCGCCTTTTCCCTCTCGCTCTTACCTTTTTATTTTTTTTTTTAAAATCGGGTTGGAACCGCCGGTTCCGGGCCGGTTCCAATTATTCCCAAACCGGAACCGGCCCACGAGAGCCGGTTCCGGTTCCGGTTTGGAACTACGGGCCCGGTCAACGGACCGTTCCGGGCCCACGGGCCCAAATGGCCATGTCTACATGAGATGGCCTCAAGGCTTGACTAGGGAGTTATTTATTCACATATCTTTTATCGTTAAGTAGAACCAAATTAATTTCGTGCATACAATAAAAAATCAGTTGGCGGCTAAGAACACACAAAAAAGAAAAAAAAAAAGAATCAATCGATTAAGTTGAGAACATTAGGCCAGTCTCAGTTGCACTCAGTGACCTCCCTCTCGATGACAACGACAATGCTGTTTGTGCAATAACAAATGCCCGGTTTCGACTTACCGACGACGGTGGGAGTTCTTTTGATATTGTTTGCACATCATGCGACGGTCTGTAGTTTCGAAGAATTCTCACACGTCTCTTCGTTTCGGTTGGTTGCCCAGATCGGGTCCATCATCGTCCTAAAGTTCAAATAGGCTGTGTGTCCTAATCGAAAAGAACTCGTCTCATAGGATCCGTTTCCTTGGCTGACATCGACACCGGCCGATAATGACCGAGATATAATAGGACAAAAGGATATTAGGAGTGTTAATATTTATGTTTACGATCTTCACTTTAGTGTCAATTTTTTTTAAGACTTAAGTACCGAATCGAAGAAAAAAAGACCACTTAAGTACCAATTCCGGCAAAAAAAACGATTGCTTAAATATTAATTCGGGCCAAACAAGACACGTCGTATTTTTTTTTATTAATTTTTTAATGTTATGTGATTTTTTTTCAAAAAGAGTCGGTCCACATGGCGTCCACGTGGCAATTTTTTAAAAATAATCAGTCCACGTGGATGCCACATGTAAAATATTTTTACAAAATAATCTAAAATATTTTTTAAAAATTAAATTAAATTAAAAAATTAGCTAAATAACTAAAAAAATGAAAAAAAATAGAAATTGAAAATTTGTTGCAGCCGCGAGGGCTTGAAGCCCTCGTCGCCGCTCCCCCCCACAATCGCCGACAATGGCCGCGAGGGTGGGGGTTGGCCGATGAGGGTTGCCAAGTGGCGGGCGAGGCCCTTCCCCACCACGGTGAGGCCGGACCTCGCAAAACCGCCTAAGGCCACGCTAAGGTTGACGGGGCCTCGCCCGAGGCCGACGGGGGTCGCCGGCCACTTTGTGACCCCCATCGGCCATCCCCTACCCTCGCCGGTCATTGCAACGATAGTGGGCGGCGGTGGCTAGGGCCTCCAAGCCCTAGCCACCGCAACACAAGTTTTTTTAACTTTTGAAATTTTTTTTGCTGACTTGAAAGCTCCGACGAGCCACGTAGATGCCACGTTAGATTTCCGATAAAGCTCATCGGAGTTGGTACTTGAAATAATCGTTTTTCAAAAAAAATTGGCACTTAAGTGATCTAAAAAAAAATTAACACTAAAGTGAACACCGTACACAAATATTGACGCTCCTAGTGTCCTTTCGTCGATATAATAGGGAGGGCTGCCTATTCGGTCCCTAATCTCTCTATGTTTGAGTAGCCTATTGGAGAGAGGTTCACTCGGTTATACTACTGTAAGGCACGTCTTAAAAGCGAGAGAATTGTATATATGAAGCGGGAACATGTTAGAAAGTCGGAATCCTCGAGAATTCGTGAGGGAGTGATGAAGGTCAACATGAGAGGGTGAGACCTCTAATTCATAGGAAATTCTCTGATGCTCTTTCTGAGTCGGCCGGCCGGCCGTCGAACGGTCACTGGATCGGAGACCGCATGGGCCTATGAGGCCCCATTTCAATTTCTTTGGGCTGGAGTGGCCATTGCTAGCCAGTCCCAAGTTGTTCAATGGAGCAAGCTCAGGCCCATCTGTTAGGAGCAATGGATTGAGCTTTTATATGCCCTTTGTGCTGATAAGCCGTTGGCCCAGAACAGCCTCACAACGCGCGTCACATCTAACGACTTCTGATTTGTGAAAGCATCATTTTGAGATTAGTACAGTGCTTATTAACCGGAGCACGCCGTCAGCAAGCTGGTTAACAAGCATTGTGCGAAGTACAAGTTAGTAATATAGAAGCCGAAACTTCGATGACTCACCTCAAGCACGGGTCACTCTTGACAGCAGCTATCCGAAAATGGTGTTGAGTCTATCTTCCTCATTATCATCTTTTAAATTGAGAGAAAATATGTTTCTTCTCTTTGTCTCAGAAAATGTTCTCAAATTTCATGTCTCAAAGTTCGGACGAAGTAATTTTAGCACTTGCTCAGGTCCAACGCTGGCTACATCCAATGACTTCTGATTTGTGAAAGCATCATTTTGAGATTAGCGGTGGACGACATGATTTGACATTGACATCAAACGTGGACGTCTTCACTAGTGATGATGCTCATCAGTAGTTATGACAGTTTGAAGCTTTTTTTTTTTTTAATGTAGTAAACTTGGGTTACACGCATAATCATGTTTGTGATCAAGCGTTTTATCAAAGCAATTCACGTATTGAGAGCTCCCACAACAAATGGAGAAGTAACACATGGAGTGGAGACCAATAACAATCAGGGTTAGGGGTAATCGAATGTTGAAAAAGTAGTCCAAGTAATGAGTCCATTTGCTAATGCTCGATTTTCTTTCGGCCGTGACATTTGAGAATTTCTGGTTAACACCGAGTAAAAAAATGGTTCTTTTCGTGATGGGAAGAAGTGTAAAAAAAATCTTAAATTTATTGTATTTGTATAAAAGCCTTTTAATTTTATCAATTTAGTCCTTAATCTTTTTCACACTCGGTATCAATTAAATCCATCCGGTTAATTTAGGACACTCGACCGTCCTACGTGACTCCGTTGATACCGACGTTGACATTTTTAATAATATTATAGCATTTTTTTATTTTCTTTATAGAATTTTGATTTATTTTATTATTATTATTATTATTTCTTTCTTTCTTTCACCGGCCATTGGGCGAGGGCTAAAAAGCCCTTGCTGACCGTGAGGGCCTTCGTGGCCTTGCTGGGCACGAGAGAGGCAGCTCTCCCCAAAATCTAGTGCGGGTCTTATGAAATAAAGAAAAAAAAGAAAAGAAATATAATAATAATAACTTAAACTTCGTTTAAAAAAATATTAAAAAATGTCAACACCAAAGACCTATTGCATCACGTAGAATGATCGACGTCTACATTAGCAATTTCGGACCTAAACTTGCTGGATGGACTCAATTGATACCGGTGTGAAACAGTTTAGGACCAAATTGATGCAATTGAAAAGTTTAGGAATTATTAACAATGCAATAGGTTTAGGACTTTTTTGGTATTTTTCCTTTTATGACGTTTCCAAATCTTTAGTCGCTGCACATTCTCCAATCTCGCCATAATCGAGAAATTATCAAGACATGATGCTTATGAAGAGGCAAATTCTCGCCCGAGCCGGGTCCATATGGATCGAATTCATCGAGCAATTGATCATACAGATCTCACGCGATCAACAGCTATAAGTTCTTTAGGTTCAAGGATTCGGGTCCAAAGAAGTGGCCAGTTGTCTGCTGAGCTCTTTTGGAACCTAAAAATGGCATTACATGGACCACAAAACCAATCAAGATTTCCCAAATTATGTGAACAGCAGCAATAAAGAAGGAGATAATAATTCACAATCCAAGGGAAAGAATAATTCAACTGCTCCCCAACAAAAGCAATCTCTCTCTCTCTCTAACCACTTCATAGTGGGGGAAAAAGGAAGAAGATATGCAGAAGAAGAAAGAGTAAAAATTCCTTGCTTAGCAAGCAAACTTATTCCTGTCTGAAATGAATGAAAACCAGCATTAAACCCTCGGAATTAATCGTTTTGAAATTACTTCTCGAGATAGTACTTGCAAAGAACGGTACAATCTCAACCGTAGATTCACACACCATCAACCCATGTTTTGCATGTAAACACTCATTGATTGGGAGATCATGTGCCGGGAATAATTGAGGTTCCAATCTTTTTCTTTTTTTTTTAATCTTAATTTACACTAAAGATGATTGAAGCTCTCCCCATTATTGATGCACTGCATTAATATGAACCAGATCAGTGAATGTCATCCAAAACACATTATGCTTTCGCAGGACTAAGTAAAAAGCCTCGGCCTTTTCGTCTTCCGTCTCTTTTTCTTTTCCACCCTTTTCTCGGGATCGAGCCCCCCGGCGCAAGGTCACGGACGGCTAAACGCAGTGAGTAAAGGTTCGGGCCCCTCGAGAGAGAAAAAAGGTGATTCGTTGCAGAAAGAGCCTGCCGGATATCTTGGCCATGGCGAAAAATTGGTGATACATTCATATGTTGTGACCAGTGACTACCTTACGTAAAGTATCGAGAAGTGATAATGGTTTGTCATTATGCTCTCTCTCTCTATCTCTCCCTTTCTCACTAGCATTTGCATAGCATAAGCCATGAAGTCTCTATAACAACTTCACATTTCACGTCTCTCTGCCTCCAGAATTGAGGCTTTTGCCAGTGAACGGCTACGTGAACATCATGAACTTGCAGAGAGCAAAACGTTGCTCGAGGACGGGGCCTATCCTCTCCATGGCTTCCGCCATCATCTCTCTGTTTGTGCTTTCTTTTTAGGCATTTCTTCTACAGGTCGGCGGTTCTTGCTTGATAATGTTCTCTGTTTTGTTTTTTTTTACTTCTCTTTTCATGCGGTTCTTTCGTTAAAACCCCGAATCTGTTTCTTGATGCATTTGTTCTTGGCAACGTGACCGACGCTGTTTCATGGGGTTTCGGACTCGGTTTCGGTTGGTTTCTGTGTTATATGATTCTTGAAGAGAGCTGAGAGACTCTAGTACTAGAGAACTAAATGATTTTCCATACTGCATTTCTTTTCTTGCTTTCCTAGATAAGCTGACTTTTGGAGGAACTGTGCTTGAGGAAAAAGTTTCTCATGATGTTCTTGTGAAATTTGCCCCGGAAAAGGCAGATATGCATCCCGCAGATATTAAGGGAACATGTTCTCTGAATTTAAACCAAAAATTCGATTCATTCACCCCGATCCCCTCGTAAACGTACTTTTGATGATTAAGAGATGTTTAACATAGAGAATGTATGCGGCGTTAAGGACGTCCACAATGCCACTATGTTCGGATGATCGGTGCCGGAGGCAATGTACTTTATTTACATTTTAAATGACTTGGTCCCAGTGCGCATTCGGCATGATATCGACAAGAAAAGGCACAGTTCCTTAACAGGCTGTTGTCATGGTTTATATCGAAAGATTACTGGACTATCGAGATGTGACCGAGTTTTTGCTCTTTCGGATCGAAATTCACGTTTTCCTGGATTGATTGTCGTGCAGAAGCATATGACGCGCTTGATCCTATTGGAAATATCACGATCAAATGGGACATAATGAGCTGGACATCGGATGGTTATGTGGTGAGTGCAAGGATGAATTCAGATACCTTTTGTTCCTGGGTTTCCTGATGTGTCTTCACTGGTTTAAACAGGCCACGGTTTCTATCCATAACTTCCAGCAATATCGCCATATTCAAGCTCCAGGATGGCAATTGGGGTGGACATGGGCCAAGAAAGAAGTGATCTGGAGCATGTTGGGAGGCCAAACCATGGAGCAAGGCGATTGTTCGAGGTTCCACGGGTCTATCCCGCATTGCTGCAAAAGAGATCCGACCGTCGTCGATTTGCTGCCCGAGACTTCGTACAACCAGCAGACAGCAAATTGCTGCAGAGGAGGAATGCTAAGTTCATGGGTTCAGGACCCGCTAAATGCTGTGAGCGCATTTCAGGTCACCGTGGGCCTCGCCGGGACTACTAACAAGACTGTGAGATTGCCCAAAACCTTCACCCTCAGAGCCCCGGGGCCAGGGTACACTTGCGGGTATCCGAAACTCGTGCGGCCGACCAGGTTTGTGTCGCCTGATAAAAGAAGAGCGACGCAGGCAATGAGTAAGCCAATTCTAACATCAAATAAAGCGCAATGCTTCACTCTGAATTTATCTGACATTTGAAATGCTTGTTTTTGGCAGTGACTTGGAATGTCACCTGCACCTATTCTCAGTTTCTCGGGCAAAAGATGCCTACCTGTTGCGTCTCCCTCTCGTCGTTTTACAACGATACATTCGTGAATTGCCCGCTGTGTACGTGTGGCTGCCGACACAATGCGACGGATTCTGGGAGCTGCATACAGTGAGCTCTCCTACTTTGCTTTGAATCGTGTCTTTTCGAGACTTCTGTTCAGGATCTTGTACCAACCTGCTTTTAACTCATCGATCTGCTTTCCGGCACACACTCTTACAGGTCTGATTCGCCGCACTTGGCTTCTGTTGTTTCTCATCGGAGCAAATCCGTCAACACGCCTCTACTGCAATGCACCAGCCACATGTGCCCGGTCCGTGTCCATTGGCATGTCAAGCTCAATTACAAGGAGTACTGGCGAGTGAAGATCACCATCACAAATTTCAACTACAGAATGAACTTCACCCAGTGGAACCTGGTCGTGCAGCATCCCAACTTCGATAACCTCACCCAGATCTTTAGCTTCAATTACAAGCCGCTAACTCCTTATGCCGGGTTAAGTATGTCACGCCTCTAAAGACCTTGTTAATGTCGCTAAGCTGATGAACAGTTTTGGAGTTGAGCTTCTGTTTTTTCTTTGCAGATGATACCGCCATGTTATGGGGGGTGAGGTACTACAATGATCTGCTCATGGAAGCTGGTCCTTTCGGGAATGTGCAATCGGAGCTTTTATTCCGGAAGGACAAGTCCAGCTTCACCTTCGATAAAGGATGGGCTTTCCCTCGTAGAATTTACTTCAACGGCGACGACTGCGTCATGCCACCTCCAGATGCTTACCCTTGGTTGCCGAACTCCAGTCAACGATCAGTTACCTCCACTCTTTATGCAGTGGCGATGATCTTGGCGTCAGGTTCACTATTATCGGCTTATCCATGAATTTCAGATTAGGAACTATACACCAATTGTGGTGAAATTTTCTAAAATTGCTATGGGATTCTGTTCTTTACTGAGAGGACTATTGCTATTTATTTCGCCACTCGATCAGGTCGTCAAATCTGAAATTGAGGTGCAAAATACCAGTTTTAGTTAACATTTTGTCTGGCATGATATACAGTTGAGATTAGGATCAGTTGTGAATTTCTCCGTAACAGCTAATTTCACCTTACCAAATTTCATGTCAACTCAATGTTCTGGAGTATATGACATCGTATGATTAGACTATCAAGCTTTCCGATACCTATTCAATCAACATGTTCTTGCTCCAGCGATTGCACTATGCAATACTCTGCATCCTGCAGTGTTGCATTGGTCAAGGGTTAAGCCGGTACATACTAAAGTCAACCGGTTCAACTTGAGCTGATAAGGTTACTGATATCGGCTAGCGATAGCATGAGTATGGTTGAAAACCAATCAACTTGTCGTCCAAGTTCCATGAAAAGACTAGTCGCGTAGTGAAGCCAACAAACTGCGCCCGAAAATTTATTCCCTCGAGGCAGAGGAATGTTCGAAAGATAAGCCCATTCCTAAACACTTACAGCAAGCTCATCTACTGATGACCTAATGCTACGTAGAAACAGTCGCGATAGTACCCGTACAAGTGTGCAACTGCCTCCCAATCTTTCATTTATACTTCAAACAATAGCCAAATCAATTTCATACATGTCCCTAGTGAGTATCAATCATGTTCGTGCGTATCTTCATCCATTCTGATTCTGAATCAGACACGCTTTGATCCCAGACTCACGTCATCCTTCCGCTGTGATCGTTAAGATTATTGAGACATCAGCAAAAGACTAGTAGGCAAATGGCTAAGAGGGCAGCTCGTAATGACACTGGAAATAGATTTGCCGGGGCAGAATTCGGTAAATGCGGGTACTGATCGGGAGACGGCATCATGCATTCCTCCCCATTGAAATAAATTTTCCGTGGAAAAGCCCAACCCTCCTTGAGTGTGAACGTGTAAGCATCTTTCTGCAGAATCATCTCGGACTGCACGTTACCATCTGGCCCCGCTTCCATGATGAGGTCATTGAAGAACTTGATCCCATAGAACATGCCAGTGTCATCTGCAGAAGAAATTGCAGTTAAATAACATTGCTGAAGACTGTTTCTTGACTAAAGAAAATGCGTATTACAGAAGCAAGTGTTTCTTCTGTGAGGCTTACTCATGGATTTGTATGGGACGAGCGGCTTGTAGACGAAGCTGAAAACTTGTGTGATATTGTTCAGATTTGGATGCTGCGCAACGAGTGTCCACTGAGTGTAGTTAATGAAGTAGTTGAAATTGGTCACGGACATCTTTACACGCCAATACTCCTTGTAGTTGGTCTCAACATGCCAATGGACCCTGATGGGGCACATATGCTCTGTGCAACGCAGTATCGGATTGTCAATTGTCGGTGCAACGACGCTTTGTATCTTTGGAGCGCTCCTGCATCAAGAGATGAATGAGAATTTGTATCCCCTGGACTAGAATATAACTCAAACTTATGCATGCAAAATCGGGTGCTACACTAAGTCAAAGAAGAAAATGAACGGAATGCCGATGCATCTCTATACTCGACGCTTTTTAAGATAGCAAATGAGCTTACAGGACGCATTTGTTCTTGTTCTGGCAGCCACAAGCACAAGTTGGACAAGGAGTAATCGTGGAGTTATAGAAAGATGACATGGAGACGCAGCATCTGGGGTACTTAGACGCTACCAGCTGCGAGTATGTACACGTGATATTCCATGTCACTGCAAATCCCGGCAACATATTAGATGGTCTGCCATCAGCGAGAAATTCAGAAGGCAGATGCTACAGTTTCAGATGAAGTGACTGTCCTAATACATGTAGGATCTTTCAGACACCCGCAAATGCATCGCATTTGTTTGTTTTTAAGCAGTCAAGCCATAAGTTTCGACGCTTTCTTCTGATTTTTTTGCTTTCTTCTCTCCCTAGTTAATGGAACGATTTTAATTAGCTATAAGAATCTCAATCCTAGACTTACTTAGCGCTTGAGTTTTCCTGCGACTGTCCGGCGACATAAAAATCGAAGATGGAACGATCTTTGCTTGGCTGCAAGAATAGCCCCCTCCAGGAGCTGCCAGCGTGATGTTCTTGGGTAGTTTCACCGTCTTATTTGAAGTACCGGAAAGCCCGACACTGATCTGAAACGACGAGACCGCAGCTGAAGGGTCCTGTCCCCACGACGCCACGACTCCGCCCTTACAGCAATTAGCAATCTGCTGGTTGTAAGGTACCCCGGGAAGCAAGTCGACCACAGTGGGATTCTTCTTGCAGCAATGTGGTATGTTCCCCTTGAATTTGGAACAGTCTCCTTGATCAGTGGCTTGAGCTCCCACCATGGACCAGATCACTTCTTTCTTAGCCCAGACCCACCCCAGTTTCCATCCAGGGCTCATTATGTGTCGGTACATTTGGAAATTGGTCATTGTTACTACCGCCTGATAACATCAACAAAAAACCGGAATGCTTGCACATATTAGTCTGTTACTTGATCAGTATGTCACAATCTTACCATCTTTCAAGTTTCCCTTTACTTGGGCAATACTATTCTGTTGTCTCCTGCAACTTTATCAGTATATCTTATGTATGAGATCTGGTGGAGATGATTACTTACGACGTAACCATCGGCGGTCCAGGACATGATGTCCCATTTCATTGTTATGTTCCCGGTGGGATCCAGGGGATCATAAGCCCCTACAATCAGGCGACGCCAAAACAAAAGTCAGCAAAAATCCCACTAGTCAAGCGCGAATAAGATTAACATGTCGTGAACATAAGAAGCAAATTATAATCAGCCGCTCACCTGCATAGGAAAACAGGATTACACATACAACAGAAAGGAGAATGTGATGGAGTTTGCTTCTGCAGGCCATTCTTCAGGTTCACCAGCGTTCCTGGCTTCCACAGAATGCCAATAGTGAATATTTTGTCAGGTCCAATATTCAGTATCTGACTATTTATGCAAATTATGCTGTCTAAACTTGAGATTTTTCAAAAGATGGCTCACCTACTGTGTTGTAACGCACCGTGTGAATTGTTAACGTCATTTTCTTGTCTAATACTTTGTATTCTGCATATGATATGTTGGTTGCAATTGATTAAGAGTTTCAGATGCCAATCTCATCTGATCAAATTAAAGCAGAATGTCTGGAATTATAATAACCCCTTTGGTCAACTCCCTTTGATGTAGGCTTCTCACAGACTCTTGACAGATGCAAAGTGCCAAATCTATTTCTTTATTTGCAGCTTTGTCACATTGGCCTAGTCGAAAACCGGATCGGTATAGTACCCTACGCGATTGTGTATCGCCACAGGACGAGGAAAAGAAGAAAATACAAGACGTGTATACACTCGAGTCTGCATAACTTTATCTAAGCATATACCAATCTGAATGCGAAGCGAATTTCCCGCGACATGGGAGCACAACACGTGAACATTAGCACAAAGTGCATGAAAACGGGTGCGATCACTTTGAGACCCTTCTTGATTAAAATTAGTCATCAACAGAATGAAAACTGCTCCTCACTTTCCTCAGGCATATTCTACTAATTATTGGTCAGAGGTCTTCTGGCTTTTGGTATCAAGTAAGACTTTTTGAACAGGTTGATGGGTGAGGTCAGAGCTGGAATAAGTACTCAACTTCCCTTGTGATGAAGACTCATCAACAGTCTAGAATTCCACAAAGATGGTTCAGCAAAGAAACTACACCATGTTGAAGTTGATCTGGTTTGATTGAAATTTAGCACTGAACAGATGTCATTGGTTCAGTCATCAGAACAAATTTTTGTCTTCAATTTAACCCACTTTGGTGCCGCAATCAGATGCAATGGTCACAAGTTCTAGGTGGATTTTGCAGATCTCATGTTAATTGCAAGAAACACACGTTTGACCCTGTTATTATTATCATTATTATCATGATCATCATCTTCATTGTAACTTTGAATATTCAGAGAGAATCTTTGATTTGGCCAGTTGCAAAAGTGACTTGTGAACCTCCCAAGACCTGGTCCTCTCAATCATGGTAGCCTAGAAAGCACCGACACTCTCCAAGGGACTCCGTGTTGTGTCGGACATTCCGACACTATCTGAAATTTTATGACATGCGATCGAAATGTGGTCGTCGCTTCAAACAAGCCAACGACACTTGAGTGCAAGATCCAGACAAGCCATTTCGACATGCACCTGGGTCAATTTTAAGCATTTTCAATAAAATAGGGTGTCAAAATGTAAATCATCAAATACATATATTTATTTAAGTCATCTACTCACCCACTCCAAAATTAATACACCCAAACAACCTCAAGAAAACCGAAACGTAAATCCTAACAAAAAAAGAAAAAACTCACCGTGATATTTTTAGATTATCATGTATATATAAAAATATACATAAAATATACAATGTGTCATAATGGGTTGAAATTTTCTATTTTTTTTGAGAAATGACATATCGTGTAGTGTCGTGTCGCGTGTTGATCTCGCTTAGATGGTAGCTAACTACTAAAAGCTTTCATGGGCCATTTTAAAGCTTATTCGGGTGTAACTGGCCTCATGGTTTTACTTGCACTTTAAGAAGGAAAAGAAGGGTTGGCTCAATAGATCCCCAGTAATACAAAGGGAACTTTGGATAGACGAGGCCCAAAAAGAAAATAACAAAAAAAAATTATAAAACTTGTTCACGTCAACATTGATCGTGCGTGTAGGATGGTCAACGTCCATATCGACGATTTTCGATATAAATTGACCAGATGAATTGAATTGAATCCAATAAGTTTAAGGTTAAATTGGTGCAATTGAAATATTTAGGATTCAATTAGTACAAATATAATAAGTTCATGACTTTTTTGGTACTTTCCCATCAATGTTGAATGCAATTTCCTTTCTCGAATTGAAATGTATTTGCCACTGAACTCGACACAAAAGTTAGCTCCTGCAATTTCAGATCTTCAAATGAAAAAAGATAGAAAAAAATAAAAAAGGCGAAAACGCCGTTGCCGGGGATCGAACCCGGGTCACCCGCGTGACAGGCGGGAATACTCACCACTATACTACAACGACCTCGATGGTTTGTATGAGAAAAATTAATGTAATATTATAGTTAGCCAACTCAAGACGAGCAACTCCACTCGGAAAAACTCCTCATGACAACGTAACCTTCCTGACCCTCTCCATCTTTGCGAGCATCTTTGATTCTAACTGAACAGACGTGGTCGGAAGTCGAATCCGCGGTCAACCCCGGCAGGAAAGCTAGTCCGGAAATGTTGGGAAAGTGCCTTTCTTTTAGCGTAAAACCGTACGGCATCTGGAAAGCAAAAGAGAAAAAGAGCAATATCAGAGAAGGACCGGAAGAACTGTGACAACATGGTGTCATGAGGCAAGAAAGTCACGTTCGTTTTTTATCCAAAGCTTTTCCCTTGCACTGGTCTGACTTGGACATTTCTCAGGAGATTTCGCATGGTATAAGAAAGAACGAAACCGAGTACATCCAGAAATCAAGCTTGTGAAGCAGCGCCGCATGACTAATCTCGGTCTGCAGACTCTCTCGGATTCGCGGTGCTTCTTCTTGTTTCGGACCTTGGACAGCTTTTGATCATGGAGACTCTAATTCTTAAGAAGCCGGTCCCACCGGGAGTGAGGTTTTGCTGCACGTTGGTGTGTAAAAAGGACTATGAACTGAGGAAACAAGAAAAAAGAAAAACGGTCCGCCACGGGATAAACTGGCTGGTGAAACCGCAAAGAGAATTTATGTTTCCCGGAGAAAGACGACTTCCATATGATAATATAAGCATCAATGGTCGGTAAAATGGATAAACATGGGGATGGAAATTGCCTGCATCCATGGAAGTGGAGCGCGTTTCATCCAAAAAAACTTCGGACCCTGAAATCGAAATCTGGCAATTCATACAATTGGAGTCACATTGGTTGAGTTATCCGCCAGATTACGGCGCTCAAAGAACAGTTATTCGGCACCTTTCAGCTTGAAAAAAACTTGAGTTGCATAGACAGAGCGAGGAACTACGTTTCGCTTCATCCTTTCGAGTTCTAAACAGACTTTAAGGAACCTGACAGAGGAGGAAGAAAGAAAAAGACCAGGACGTTGCAGTACTGCCTTGCCACTTCGTGAAGCTTCATTTTGGGAAGGTTTAAGTTGTCTGGAGGCAAGAGAAAGCGTTGTTTTCCTGCTTCACGTGCATTGATTGTCTTTGATGCTCCACGCGCTGAAGTTGTGAAGATAGTTGAAGCAGATTGATCGTCGGTCCATCGTCTCCGCTAGGAAAGACGGTCTTTTGCATCTAAAAGACTCGATCCGTGAACAAACCCACCCGAGATCTCGTAATTGGAGTTCTCGTTGTCGCAGATTAGGATCGAGCCTTGATTGGGTTCTGCAGAATGGATTCCTGATGAAGAGAACTTGCTCGACACTCCGTTTTCCAGAGTGAAAGAGCTGACCCCCATTAGGTTTTCGGACACTGGGCCCACGCCATACCGCGAATGGCTGCCGTGCATGATCAGGGACTGGTCCATGGGAATCCCAGACGTTTGGCTAGAAGAATTCCGAGAGTGAGATGACAGAAGAGAGAGAGCACAACCAGATTCTGAAACTCCCGGCAATCCTTGAACGGTCGATTCGGTGTCGAAGATGCCATAGTCTTCACTCCCCAAGGGGTCGGGAAACAAGGAACGCGCACCGGAATTTGTTCCTTCGGCATCATGCTGAAATCGGCTGCCTTCGCCAAAAATGCTCACCGAGGCGGAATTACCTCTACTATCAAGGTATGGAGGCAGCTGTTTTCCAAAACCGTAAGAGGGGAAAGGCGTTCTGGGATGCACTACCGATAGTGTGCCGTAATCAGTTCCATGCTCCGCTTTAACACGGTTGCCCCAGTCATCGGCTTTAAACTTCTCAGGATGCAGACGGCTGCCACTAGGGAGTATGTCCTGGCAAATAAAGGACGTAGTCGTGAACACATTCCCTTGAAACCTGTTTCCTGGAAAGCATGCATAAACCTTTGATGAGGTGTCGTCACGAAGAATCGTGAGGCGGTGTACTAACAAATAGGAGCAGAAAGGAACCAGGTGATTCT
Source organism: Rhodamnia rubescens (assembly GCA_021437795.1). Taxonomy (NCBI): domain Eukaryota; kingdom Viridiplantae; phylum Streptophyta; class Magnoliopsida; order Myrtales; family Myrtaceae; genus Rhodamnia; species Rhodamnia rubescens. The sequence goes on along the minus strand of JAILYA010000002.1, from coordinate 3,083,471 downwards.
AAGCATGTTAACGACAATCATTCTAGCATTTCATGAAAGACTTGTGTTTTTCACTACTGTATAAGGGTGCCTCGCAGGTTGATCTTGACGAGGGAATTAGATGAGTGTGTGACCCAAGGATGGATTCATCTTCCGAAATTTTTCCGGCTTCATAGGAGAAGTGTTCAGGGGAATCCTAAAGGTAACCCCTAAATCTATGCTACAATAGGGATAAATTTATTAATCTTTTGGGTTAATTTCACACGATAGCAGAGTGGATAAGGTGTTCAATTGCAGCTACCAGCTATCATTTTGGCCGCCTTCCAAGTACTGGACCTCCAGGCCACAGCACAGCCTTGCAACATAATCCAAACAAAAGCTATCAATGGCACTTTACCCTCGGTGGAATTCAATGTTTTTTGATGAATTCCAAAGCAAACAAGTGTAGGAGAAACCGATACTCTCTTATGGATTCGAAGCAAGCAATCATCAGCTCAGGGTCAACATTCAGGGAAATTCAGACTTGTTGTAAGAGTGTTGTCAGTATGACTCCAGTGCAGAAAAGCTCCATGAGTAGGGATAGGATAGCACAATCAGATAAAGGATGACGCGACGAAGATTTGTGCAGGCGAAAGACATGAACATGCAGTACTCGTCCTAGAGAGAGAGAGGGGAAGAGTTGAGATTCTCAAGTGTCGAAGTTATGCTCATACCACCATATGGCTGCAAGAGTTTTCCAGCCCTTGCAGAGTGAATGCCAACTTGGGGCTTCCTACGGCGTTCGTTGTGGCCGGCAAGACGTTTACGACAGCTGCGCTTCCCATCATCAAATTCAGCCAGTAAATGAAACCTGGATAGTCAAAAGCTTGAACTCATTATAGTAGCAACAAGTACAGAAGCAATTGGACAAGGGAAAGTCGAAGGGATTTTAGATAAAACTGGAGATGCCCTATGGAAGATTTCATATAACTGCATTCTTGAACGAGTTGGCTTAGTTTTACAGTAAAAATTATCTTTTGTTGAATCTCAGTCAAATGAGAGGCATCTAACCAAATTAGGAATTTGAATGACAGATTTGTCTCTCTGTCATTCTTTCAGCTCAAATGCAAGGAATTGACGCTAAATAGTTAGATCAAGGAAGAGAAATCAATTTCAAAGGCGAAAGAAGTCCATTTCACGCTCATGCTGCAAAGAGCAAACTGTAAAGAGTTCAAAAGAGACTAGTACAGAGTTATGAATGCACTATTTGATCACTGACGAACTAAATCAGGCAACTGTAAACACCAAAAACTAAAATACTAGCCACATGGTTGAATTCACAGATGTAGTGCCATAAACGAAAAAGCATGCTAATGATATAGAAAATCTTGCAAGAAAAGTAAGGATTGATGAATAAGACCAACCTACTACACTGCTGGCAAAACCTCTGTTCAATGCCGTTCACTATGACTTTTGAAGTCTTTGAGTGAGCCTCACAAACTTTATGCCTCTTGTGGTAGTCTTTGGAGGAGCTAAGGTCCTTGTTACAGCCATAAACTTGGCAACACGAGTTCTGGAAATTCGCCCCGGCCGCTCGAACCCTCTTCGGTGGCGTGGACGACTCGGACGACGACATGACGGGAAACCTAGATTTAGGCGTGTCCCTGTTATCGGAAAACCTCCCGAGTTTCAAATCAATGAGTGAGGAGTCTCTACTGCTGGAGTCCATGACAAAGCTTGTGAATTTCGAGGACTCTTCATCGGACAGGAAATGGATTGGAGAGGCCATGATTGGGTTCATGTCTCTTCCTCCTCCAACTCTGTGACACCAGTCATCCCGGATTGGATCCCTGGGGACTTGCTTGGCCATGTCTTGAAATCCCAATTCACCAAAACCTGGGCCAATGCTATGGTTTGCCTGTTGGGCAGAGACCAGCATGCCGTTATTACCAAAACCAGATGGAGTTCTCAGTTCCCAACTCAAGAAAGCATTTTTACTTCTTGCAAGAGCATCAGAGGATGACATTGTCCCATCTGACTGAACCCCCTTCTCCCCAGAGCTGAAACTCCAGGATTCCATGAGTGAATCAAAGAGAGAGAGAGAGAGAGAGAGAGAGAGAGAGAGAGAAACAGATTCGAGATTAGTCGAAATCAATGCATACTGACCCACAACAGACTCCACCAAGAAAGACTGTCTATGGCATACACTAACAGCCCTCGAACTTCGAAACAGTCGAGTGACTACTTGTGCACAGGAAGTGGCTACAACAAAAGCAGACCAAATTAACCATCCCGGTAAGAACACTCGAGCCTTAAGGAGAAATGGACTGGAAAAGACAGAGACCAAGCGTCAAATTGCAATAAGAAGAGAATCCCATGTCAGAAAGATCGAGCAAAGAAGCACCCAAAAGCTTGAAGATGTATTTGATCAAGAAACAGACCCAAGAAAGAGTATCTTCTCACTCCAAGGACGGTAGATTAATCCAGAAAAAAACTGGAGGAGGAGGAAAAGGGACTGTTGCTGTTGAAGAAATCAAAACGAGAAAGGTAATCATGGGGACGGTGAGAGAGGAAGGGCTATCAAAAGTGGCAAGAAAGGGAATTTTGGGGGGGTGGGGGAAGAGAGAGAAATAAGAGAAAAAGACGAGAACTTTCGCACTGTGGAATGAACAGTAGGACTGAGAATGATGGAGAGAGAAAATTGGGTTGAGAGACCGAGAGAGCATATCAGGGAAAAGATATTAGATGTCCCCAAACTTCATGGGGAAATCAGTCTAGTGGTTGCTATTTTTAGAGAGAGAGAGAGAGAGAGAGAGTAAACCATTCAAAGGTGAGGGAAGTTAAACTTCCTTGCCTTGTTCAGATAAAGTACGGAACTTTGATCTCCTCTTACCCACACTATGCAGTGAGATTATGCAGAAACCCTCTTTCTTTTTTTCTTTTTGCCCCAGACTATAAAAGGGGTCCCTTTGCAATGTTCTTACTAGAAGACAGTCCTAAATGACAGTTACCCCAAACCCTCAGCAGCAACTTCTTGTTAAGACCATTGGTTTTGTTTTTTTCCCCTAATAAAGATCGACTTCCCAATTCATCCCGCAACAAAATCACGGCAGAGAGAGTAAAACCCGAACGTCTTGTAATTAGCCTCGAGTCCAGATCACCGTCTTACTTCTTTGACGCTTCGATGAAAACGATTCACTCTCCGAACCGGGAAAAAGAAAATCTCAAGATCTTATTCCGGAGGCGAGGCTGGTAAATAACTTAAGTGAACCCGGCAGTAGAACCGAAAACCACTGTGTATCCACACAAACAATCCGAGGAAAATTGAGGGAAAAAAGGAGGGGAACATGAGCTATCCACTACTGGGTTTTTTTCAGATCCCTTGGGGGTGCAAAAAGAGGGGCATAAGAGTATGGTGTTAAATGATGACTTATGGGAAAAGGTCCATGCCATTAGTAGAAAAATCCCTCTTGAGAACCATAAAGAAAGAATATTCCCCTCTCTTGGGAGCCAGAAAGAAAAACATTCACAAGGCTCTATGCAAAATTTAAGGGGCAGACAGAGAGATAGAGAGAGAGAGAGAGAGAGAGAGAGAGAGAGGAATTATAGAGTGAGAGCGATGCAGAAGGGATCTCTATGCAGTGTCAATCTCAACTCCAATCTCTCACTTATGTTGGGATCAAGAAGACAGACCCCACTATTATAATTACCCTCATTCTAACTCCACCTAACAGTCCCCATCCCTTTTGTTGAAATTGTTTGTGTGTGTGTGTCCATATCACAAAAACATCTCAAGCGTTTGTTCCTAGTGGAGACTATTGGTTCCATAAATTAAAGGGCTTCTTCATGACATTTCAACCAAATTGATGGAAGTGGGGTAAAAAGAAAATTGTGATTTGGGTCCTCTGGAATCTTAGAAAGGATTGTCGCTACAATTCTGCAAATGGATCACGACCCAAGTAAACACTCATGTCTTTCCGTGATTACATTATGGAGTTTGTCTCGAGTTTTATGTTTTATGTTCAACGTGTCGAATTCGAATACGTCGAGGTACCGATTGAACGCTCAATTTATCGATCTTTCTGTGGCTTGACAAGTTACAGTATGAAGTTACGTCGAGAGTCCAATTCCATCTACTAGAGGGCTTTGGCTTATCTAATAAGCTCTTGCCAAATTAGCAGAAGAAAGAGACATGTCAATCATGGATCACCTAAGGTAGACAAGTCCAAAAGAAAAAATTGCCTAATACAAGATCTTTGACGAAATATTTAATCAGTGCATGTTGTGGATCACATTTTTCTTCTTGCGGCTGTTATATAATTGAGAGAGAGAGAGAGAGGGACTGCAGGAATGATTATCTCCACCCAATTCATAATGAAAGAACATGTCTCCTCTTTTTTTAGAAAACGTGGGATGGGTGGACAGGGTTCAATTGGAGAAAAAAGAGCACATATCCTTAAAGCAAGTCAAGGATTGGAATCTTCCTTTTATATGATTTTATGCTGCCTTTTTTTTTTTTTTTTAGTATCAATCCTTCTTATTCACATTTTCCTCACTGATCTTTGATATGGCAAGGAAAATGCAACTTGAAAGTTACAAAAGAGCCCAAATAGGGGGGAAATAGAGATAGGAATGTCTTAAAAAGTGATAATTAAATAAGAACGATCATGTTTTCCATCGGAAGAAATGTTCCTGATTGGTATTTTCTTTCTTTTTATTAAGAATTCTTTAGACTATGTAACTAGGATCATGTTTTTGCCTGTATGATTTGGTCTCACCATATTTGAGAATGATAGGTTATGAACTGTACATCACTCATGGACAAACTTTATTAAATGTAAATATAGGCGATACCATGATCCGTAACCTATCAATTTGAGACATGGTGAGATGAATCTTCTCTAATTGGGAATTGAGAAAGATATAGCGCTTATAATTTTGACTCACAAATAAGACCTTAGCTAAAAAAACTCTCTCTCTCTCTCTCTCTCTCTCTCTCTCTCTCTCTTGAGTGCTCACATGTGCAACCTCATATCAAGACTAAACTACTGTCCTTAGGTGTTTGCACCTGAGATTAAAACACATACAGATGAGAGGGGTGGCAAACTTGGATGTAGACAGCATTTGAACATGAACCATTTTTTGAATTCTTATTAAATCCACTGTCGGTGTAAGAATGATATCTACAGTTTGATAATTTGTCTATTTTCCACATTGCGACTATATATCGATGGTATCCGACGTAGGTTATTTAAGCAACGGAATACACACGGACGGCGCAGTATTGAAAAAAAGAAAAAGAAAAAAACTAACCCAATGGAATATTGGGTAGAGGAAGAAAATATGCCCCGCTTAGAAATTAGGGTGGCCAATGAGAGAAAGACATGTCAAGAAAGGATCTAGAAGATAATGGGAATAGAGACTTTGAATGGTCAAATTAGGTCAGGGGAACAAATTAAGTTGGAATTTGATGCTCCCCCTTTTGGTTTTTTTACATGCAATTGCAATCATTACAACCCAAGAGATTCCACATGCTAAATAAAATGTTGACCTTGTGAACAAATCCACTTCATGGACATGATGTCTACTTTGGCCAATAGGGGAAGTACACAAATCTTGGTTAAAGACAACCATGTGTTTCCACTGTGAAGATTACGTGCTGCACGCCTGCCTGAGATCCAGCACTTAACTAAATTGGTGAAGTAATCAAGATGATTGACATGTGAAGTTAACATCTTTTCCCTGTAAAAAAGTCTTAGTTAAGATGTCTTGCACGGTCAAAGGTTCCTAAAACTAGAAGAAAATGAAACTGAATATATTAATTAAAAAGCTCTTGTGCTTCTCATTGGATTGAAGCGCGAGCATCACATTTGTTACAGCGATCACTTGCCAAGAATACAAAACAATAAATTCAGAAATAAAATCAGTTGTTATTCTAATTAAGATGCTAAAATTCAAAATAAAATAGAAATGAAGGATCATTAATATGCTCATGCCAAAGAAAACAAACATTTAAGTCTTCACTAACTTAGTATTCAATTGAGAATTTGAGATATCGAAACAAGGAAATGAAAAAGTAACGTAGATTGTTTTATTTATTTTTTTGGGTAACACAAAAGTAACATAGATGGGTGTAGTTTTGTCAAAGTAAATGATACCCTATTAAAATAATGGGAAAAATCACCAAAAAAGTCTTAAACCTATTGCAATTATGTCAATTCAGTCCTAAACCTTTTTTTTGCGCCAATTCAGTCCATTTGGCTAATCGAAATTGACTTGGTAGATCGTGACATTGACGTGGATATTTTAATAAATGTTTTAATTTTTTAATAATTTTTTTCTTTTTTCTTTTCTTTTCGTTTTTTCCTCAAAACCCTAAGGGAAGGCGAGGGCTGCAATCACGCAACGAACCGCACGCCCTCGCTAGCCCTTAGGGTTTTGGGAAAATAAATTAAAGAATTAAAAAATTTACGTCGGTGCACAAGATTATATCAACGCCGGCGGGCCAAATGAATCGAGTTGATATAAATGCAAAAGGTTTATAACGAGTTGACACAATTGCACTAGGTTTATGATTTTTTTTGGGTAATTCTTCCTAAAATAAAGTGAGAAAATTCAGATGTTGCATCAATTTTTTATTTTTTTGGAATTAGACTTTACACCCGAATGCTCTATTTATGTCTTGACTTTTTGAATAAACATAGAGATACTAACCGAAATATAGTACATAAAAATTTAATTTCATACATTGCATGTGGAATTTTCCTACAAACATTGTTGGAGGGAACTCCATTCAATCACATTTTTTTAAGTGGGTTACAAGCGTAGTCATCGCCCGTATGTAATTTCAATTGAGTTTACACGTGAGGGATGTCCATAACTTGTGACCAATCAATTAGAGATATAGTTGGAGAGAGTTTCTTTTAGTCAGGATTGGAGGAGAATATTGTCCGATAGAGATACTAATATATTGAAGCGAGAACTTGCTCTTATCTCACTTTCTATTATTTGTAAAATTACACTTTGCATCAAAAATTAAAATTGCCTATTACTTTCTCTTTTATCACGTCGCGCATGTGATACTAGAGTGGCGAGAGATTGAGAAGGAAAATCAAATGCGAAAGGGTTACTACTACGGAAAACCCCAAACCCAGATATCCGTAATAAATTTATCATAAATAATTTTTTTTATCACCAAAAATTCCAAACCCGGTATACTTATGACAAATTTACCCCAAGTTGAAGAAAAAAATTGCTTGCTTGAAGTGAAGCATTGGCCCGATAAATTTACTATTCCGTTAGTTTTCACTAAATCTAACCGTCAAATTGCTAAGTTGGATAGCATTTGGCAATTTACGGAGTGTACCGGTTTGGGATTTTTACCCTCTATTTGTCCCAGGTTTATCAATTTGGGATTTTTCGTACTATTAATCCAATTTAACAAATGGTAAATTTGCCATACGTGTACCAGGTTGAGGGTTTTCTTGGTCAAAAAATTAGTTTTGGGGTAAATTTATCACAAAACTACTAGTTTAGGATTTTTGGGTAAATTTGTCACAAGTATATAAGTTCGGAGTTTTTCGTGGTAAAAAAAAAATAGCTAGGGTTAAATTTGTCGCAGATATATCAACTTAGAATTTTTCGTGGTAAAAAAAAATATCTTGGGTTAAATTTATCACGAGTGTATCGGTTTGGAGTTTTCCGTGATATTAACCCAATATGAAAAGAAATATGCGCACCACCCAAGAAATCCACCCTAGGATACATGGCATATAACTCGACACTTAGCAAAATTCATCAAAGAGATGCAAAGTCGCGGAATAATCCAAGGGTTCAATAATAACATTCACTAATAAAAAAAATCTCGCCCTCAAGGAAGCCTTTATGGTTTATTTGATTTAGCATTCCCAAAGGATTTTGAGGCTCTAAAGTTTCTTAGGCAAATGCAATTGGCGTTCGGTTCGATTTTTTGGAGAACATTGAGAAAATATAATTGCATTTCCAAATGCCTCTAAACGCCTTTAGCTCAAGGCGAGTTTGAAGGTTCTTTGGAATGCTGCATTTTTGAAGTGCAAGTACAAGTTGTTTCCTTCAAACTTTGCTTTTGCTTGACTTTCATAATTTCGAAAATGTCATGAAAACCCTAACTTGGTCGGCGAAGGCCTCCGCGAGTGGCTAGCGGCCTACTTGCCTCAGCAAATGCTTAGTTTCGATGGCAAATAGTTTAAGACGTTGGCATTTTTCCATAGGCATTCCGCCAAAGTTGAACTAAATGCATCCTTAGAGGGTTTAAATAGATTCAACTTCGAATTACTCTCCAAGCATAGACAAATTCCAGGACTCCTAACCTTCAATTTCACCGGATAAAGACTAGAAATTAGCCAAGACGAAAACATTGACACTAGACTCAAATGACTTTAGAAACAGAAAACAATGCATAGGACTCAACAAAAAGGGGACAATTATAAAAAAAAGGGAAAAACCCACCAAAAACCCTAAACTATGCCCGTTGTGACACATTTACCCTAAACTTTTTTTGTGACATAAAAAACCCCAAACTTTCACTCATGTGACACATTTACCCCAAACTTGTCCTCCTACGACACATTTACCCCAAACTTTTTGTTGTGACACCAAAAACCCCAAACTTGTAAGCATATGACATATTTATCCCAAGTTTTGAGGTAAATGAGACACACAAATATAAGTTTATGATTTTTTATGTCACAAAAAAATAGTTCGGGGGGTAAATATGTCACATGGGTATAAATTTAGGGTTTTCGGTGACATAAGAAAAATTTTGGGGTAAATGTGTCACATGAGTGAAAGTTTGGGGTTTTTTATGTCACAAAAAAAGTTTAGGGTAAATGTGTCATAGTTGGCATAGTTTAGGGTTTTTGGTGGTTTTTTCCCCTAAAAAAAAAAAAGAAGAAGTCATAAACCTATCGCAATTTTATAAACCTTTTGTATTTAAGCCAATTTAGTCCATCTAACCATCCCAAGACCGACGCAAATAATTTTTAATAATATTTTAATAGTTTTTGAATTAATTAATTAATTAATTTTATGTTCTTTTTCCCCTTTTTTTTTTTTTTTCTTCCTTCTTCCTCTAGTCCGTTGCCGAGCCGCGCAGTGGAGGAAGAAGGAAGAAAAAAGAGAAAAAAGAGAAAATAATAATAAATAAATAATTTTTAAAAAAATAAAATATCATTAGAAATTAGCCAGGTCGAGCCGGTTAGGAAAAATGGAGGAAATTAACACAAATGCAAAAGGTTTAGGACTAATTGATAAAAAAATATTTAGAAATGAATTGACAAAATTGTAATAAGTTTAGGATTTTTTTCGGTAATTCTCCCAACAAAAAACATATAAATAATAAAAGGCTCAAGCATTACTTATTGATTTGACCATAGCTTTTCGTAGAAGACTTCAAATTGCCCAACGCTTGTCACAATTAATGTTAGACACATAGGTTGCGTTCGATGATCTAGATTTCTAATCATAATAGGACTACATACGATAAGATATAAAATTCGAAGATTTTGTCATATATTATCAATTTTTTAGTGAATCGTAGTAATAGAGCCGAATGATTTTATATCTCATCACATACATTTTTTTTTATGAATGACATATCGATGTAAATGAACTTGCAAATGTAAAAAGGGTATGGTAGGAATTTATATAATTCATTGCTAAAAAAATCACAAAGGCCCAAATGGTGATATCTTCCATCAATCCATCATAATTATTGTATGACTTACATCTTAAATAGGTTCGATAATGACAAGAAATGTAAGCATGTTACAACAACATCTACGAGATAGGTTAGCCAGCGAAAGCCAAATCTAGTAAAATAAATAAAACGTGACTATTCAACTTTGCAATTCGAAGACCGGAGTACTTTGACTCTCTCACCACTTTCGTAAAACTTCAACATGAACACCGAAGCTATGAAAAAGAGGAGTTTTGACACTTTTGCTACTTAGAGAAGGAACTTCGACTCTTTCGTGATTTTCGTGGAGTTTTGATGTGAACAAAAAATTAGAAAGGAGGAGTTGTGAAACTTCAAAAGAACAAGAGAAACAGAGAAGAAAAAGATGGAGTGAATTAGAAAGATCCCTTTAAAGTTTGAATTTGTACATTTAAAATTGGGTTCTTCTACTTCATTTTTATTTACTTAGTTTGTACTTATCTTTCCTCTCTATTTTATTTCCTTCCATCATCCTTACTAGAAAAATTATTAAAAAAAATCTATACTGATGTACCCCGAAATATGTAATAAATACATACTAAACGTACATATAAGGGAAGAGAAAGAAATTCAAATATATATAAAAAAATTAGGAACAACTAGAAAATGAAAATTGTCCATTATATTTTGGGATAAGTGCACAAGAAGTCTTAAAACTTATTGCAAAAATGCAATTGAGTCCTAAAACTTTCAAAAGTTGCAATTAAGTTTTGAAACTTGTCAAATTGGTGCAATCAAATCATTCAAATTAACTTCGTCCAATTTAACTAATGGAAAAAAGCTGACGTGAATTTTTTTTTATTCGGTCTCTCATACTTAGCGCTAATGTGGCTAAAACATGAAGGCCAAAACGACCTCGTTTTATTCTAAATGTATTTTTAATCTAATTATTATTTAAGTTAAATTAAAAAAATTAACAAAAAAGAAGAAAGAAAGAGCTCAACTGGACCATCGCCCCACCACAGTTGCTAGCCCTTCCTAGTGATGGTGGGGAGGCGGCAGTGAGGGCCCTCGCCCTCTTTTTCCTTCTTCTCTTCTCTCTCTCTAAATTTAATGTAATTTTAAATAATATACATTCAAAAAATCATATTTCGACCAAATCGACGAGGTTTTAGCATTACCCTTCATGTTTTAGCCATGTCAGTGCCAACTAAAAGAAAGAAAATATAAAAAGGCAACGTTAGTGTTTTCTATTAATCAAGTTAGACGAAATTAAACGAAATGGAATAACTCAATTGTACCAATTTGACAAGTTTTAGGACTCGTCTTCCCTTTTTGAAAGTTTTCAAATTCAATTGCACTACTTCTAGTGCACTTATCATTTATTTTTATTTATTTTTTTAGTTTTTTTTATAGTAGTACCCAATTATTATTTTGTCTTTAATTATTTTTTTAATTTAATAAATTTGTTATTCTTGAGAAATGGGGTTTATATTATAGATAAAAATCCTATCTACCTTTATTCCACCTTTTCCACGAGATATTTTTATCCTGGTTATATCCCCATTATATCCGGCTTTATCTTATTTTGGCAATAACCAAACACAAGATAGAATGTATTTTATCATATTCCGCCTTTTATCCCGACTATCAAACGTAGCAATAGGGATTTCCAACCATATAAATGGGATCTGATCGTACTACAAAATCTTCCTAAAAAGGCAGAAGAATTACATCCTCAAAATGCCAGCAGAATGGAATTCAGCCTCAAAGCAATTTTGCATTAATTGTTGGATAAGGTTCAATCTCCTCGAGATGAACCTTGACAAAGGTGTGCACGATCGCTGGTTATTACCTCAACACCAGCAGTAATTACTAGTTAGAGCTTAAAAGTGGAGGGTGAAAAGTTTGCATGATGAAACTTGTTAAAAGAAACTACATCAAAATGCTGAACACGTGAAGCTATAGATTGGCCGCTATTTTACCACTCATTAAAGAACGAAATAAATGAGCATGATATAGGCAAAACACATTTCAAAATCTACCTACATGGACGATGGTAGGCAAACGGTATTATTGGCCCCCACATGGCTTAAGTGAAATAAGTACGACATAATTTTGGCTAGAAAATCATCTGAAAGAATCTTGAAGGATGAAAAATATGTCACACGGTATGCTTTTGGGATTTTTGATGTCACAAGAAAAAAGTTCAGGGTGAATACGTCAAAGTGAGTATAATTCGGGGTTCTTTTATGTCACATAAAAAGATCGCGGAAATGTGCCACATCGAACGTAATTTGCGGGTTTCTTCCGGGACTTCTCCCCAGAAATGGAAAGGAAATAGAAACGAAGAAGGTGGAATGCACCAACTAATTCAGACTGCTTGAAAATGGACGACATCACGGGGTGTTGACACGGTGGCGTTGTGTTTGCTTCCATAATCATCAAATGTCGGGTTCGACTCGGGTCGGGCATCGGCCATGCTGATACCGGGCCCCGTTTTCATACGAAGATTAATTTTAACTTGTGCAAGAGCGATCATAGTTTTCTCCGACTCACGGACGAGTCGAGTGAGTTCGTAGTTTCTCCTTAACAATGGATGGGAGGGGAGCGATTGAAAGCTCCACCACAACAATAATTTTCCCTTGGTCAATAGGTCGAACACCGAATCATGCTCGGCCACCCTCCCCAGTAGAAAGCTGTCTTCTTGCCAACCACACATGTCATGGGTCGTAGCTTGGTCCCCCTACAGAAAAGCTTTTACTTTCATTCATTTAAGTGAACTGCCCTTCTTTCTCCATTGCTCTATCTCTTCCCGAGAAGGGAAAGGGGAAAAAAGGAGAAATTATACCCTTGTATTGGGTGTTATTTCACCATTTAAGTATCTCTCATTTTACTAAGTTAATGAATGCCAATGGTATTGAATACGGTTTGACTGAAACGAAAAAAAAAGAGGTTATCGTCACGTAGGCGACAAGCGTGTCATGTTAGCGCCAAAGCGCATCGTCGGCGATTTTCTCGCCAATATTGGCTCGGATGAACCTGGATTAACACAAATGTAAAAAGTTTAGGATTCACTTGGCTAAAAAAAAAAAATTACAATCGAATTGGCACAATTACAATAAATTTATGACTTTTTTGGTAATTTTTTTTATATATAATTTAGCCTAGGACATGTAGACGGTCCTAAACACCATCGCCGATTCGAATTTGTTAAGTTTCGTCCAGTGAGTAACGAATTTCTAATTACATATTTAGATAGCAAACTTCTAGTTAACCACAGTAGTTCATCCGTAGCGACCTCAATGAACTGATTCTATAAGCATCATATGAGTGACGGATTATGACATTACATTGAAAACAAAGCCACTACTAAATCATGTCTTGCCACCTGCGCAGCGTAGAAAATTGTGGATGAACTTCGGTTGCTGCCCCTCTTACATCGTGGGTCTGAATCAGGCGCCTGGTCAACACTGAAACCACATATTTCATTGGGGTTGGGGTTGGTCTACCCAATCTGATGAACACCCAAATTGCTCAAATTTATGTTTTTTTCTAACCTAAGTTGATAAAATCATTGCTCTTAATCCTAGTCTCAAGAGTAAGAAAGATGGGTCAATGGGGTCTGCCTTAACCAGTGCAACCCACTTTGCAGATTTCATTTATTTTGGCTCAGAGTGAGGTGGGTGACTACTGAGGAATTGCACTGCTGGATTGTGTGGTAGGAAACAGATCCAAGAGCTTTGGATCAGTTTAAAAGACTGGCCAACCGGGTGACGCCCATGTTGACGAGGGTCTCGGAGGCGGTCGATATAGAAAAAGACGGAGGTCGTTCACGAGTGAGTTTAGACACTGATCTAGTAATTGGTTTTAAGAAATCGGTGCTTGCTTTTTTCCTTCAATGCATTGATTATTCTGGCAAAGAGTGTGATTGGTACTCTGAATGTCGAGACCTTCCTTATGGACATGTTTAGCAAGTATATGGTCGGGGTGATCGGTTTTGGGGTGGGTAGGTTCAACACCTAGAACTTGGAATCTACCACGTTATAATCGGTTCTCAATTTTTGAAACCCGAAACCTATCATGTTTGCTATAACCTGTTTTAAAACCTATCATGTTTTTCCTATCCGATTTCAAGATCAATTCGAGAACATGTTTTTCTTTTGTTGCTTTTTCTGGTTTCATTTTTTTTCAGCAAATTAATATGAGTAGAAATGAAACGATTCAAAGTAAAATTAAATAATAAGAATCACTATCCGCCAAAAACACCAATTCCTAAGATGAAAGGCGAAGGAGTGCTACCTTGTTGCCGAGTTGTAGTAAAGACCGGCTTGAAAGCGAACTAGCTAGTTGGATCCACGGGTGGGTTCATCAACCATTGATGGATCTAGAATCACTAAGGTGTGTTGACGCCTAAATTTTGACTAATATATTTTTTGCATAAAAATTAGAACTAATTTTAGTTCTAAACAAAAATCATCTCACATATTCATTTAGCATTGGCATATAATTTGAGCTTAATTTAACAAGGTGCTGGACTAAGCATGGGGTGGAAAATGCACCAAGAAGATTTAGGCTTGAAAGAAATTTTTTCTCGGGACCGTATTGCAAATACTCGAAACTTCAGGGATCTGATTGCAAATACTCGAAACTTCAGGGACCGTATTGCAAATACTTGAAACTTCGGGGACCGCATTGCAAATACCAAAAGAAGATGGAGAAAGGAAGATGGTGAAAGGAAGATGAAGAAGAGAAGATGAAAATGGAAGATGAAGAAAGGAAGATGAAGATGAAGAAGAGAAGATGAAAATGGAAGATGGAGAAATGAAGGTGGAGAAGAAGAGAAGATGAAGATGAAGAAGATGAAGATGAGGATGGAGAAAAGAAGATGAAAATAGAAGGTGGAAATGAAGATGAAGAAAAGAAGATGAAGATGAAGAAAGGAAGATGAAAATGGAAGGTGATGAAATGAAGATGAAGAATGAAGGATGAAGAATTTTGCCTATAAAAGAAGAAGAGTTCTTGAAGAGAATAGAGAGAGTTTTTTTGGAGTGGAAGAGAATTGAGAGAGTTTTGAGAGGAATTCTTTAGAGAGGAAAAAGAGAATTCTTGAGAAAAAATTTTGAGAGAGTTTTGAGAGGGCTTGAGTGTTTTGAAGCTCGGTGCTACCATTGCCAATTTCTGCACCCATCAACACAAGCCACAAGTTCATCACCATCGTTCAAGCTCGCAAAAAAAAAAAAGTTAAGTGATTCCCTAACTTTCTTTAATTTCGAATACAAATTAGCTCGATTTTCTACACTGATTTTTTCTCTCTACGTTTTTATGTTAAATAACAGACATATCAACGATGTCAAGAATAGAAGGAGAGCAAAAGGGAAAAAAATATCAATGCCCGGATTGCGATCTCAATGGAATTCTAGCGAGATGAGAAAGAAGCGTCAAGGAGAGATAGGACCAAGAGATTTCTCGGTCTAACGAGTCACCAAATCGGTTCAATGATCAAGACAAGCCCGGAGCATAAGTTTGGTGCACGAGTTCAAATTGGGGAGTAATCTTGAACCTATTTCATCCTAATTTCATGTGATTTCTTTATTTCAAAAAATGTCAAGGGAAGAAAAACCCAAAAAAATTGATTCTTTGATCTTCAAGTAGAATTCATCAAATTTGTCAAATCCATTATTTTTTCATGAATTTTAAGGTACCGAAAGGGCATTAGTTATAATGTAATCAAGTCCCCTGACTCTTAATCTCCGGTTCGCAGAAATAAGATAGTTTTCTCCCGCTATTTTATTTAGGTTTCTAATCGACCTACCGAAAATGATTAGTGGCGACTCCAAATTCAAATCACATTGCATGTTAATCATTCAAACCTTAAGTTGCGATTTGGTATGGACTTGGGAGAGTCCGAGTTAGGTTAGTTAATTAATTAACCCGATAATCCATTAGCCCAAAAATGATAAACTTGTTTATTTTCTTTTTAGGTCGCGACACCTAGGCGACTCCATGGGGACCCAAAGAGGACTTAAGCCGATAAGTTCATGAAAAGGAAAATTACTTGATTTGGCAATCTTGCTTGAATTCTAATCCCTAGGTGTTAAATGGTTTTGCGGAAAGTGAGTTATAAGGGGAGGAGTACCATGACTAACCTCTCGTTTTGCGTAGCTTGGTGATGATAATTTTAATTTTTGAACTATCGGAGTGCTGATTGCCTTTAAAATGTCGTGCATGCCCCTAATATAATTGCACTACACCACCTTGACTTGTGACCGAACCCGGGTCACCCGATAGTTTCGTGGATGGTATTTATGTGGTTCTTTAACCTTGGCGGTAAGGCTTCGCTAAAGGTTATCCCACTTGATCCCAAGTTCTTCAAAAAATGGCTCAAGGGTTGTTCTCATGCACGTGAGGCTATGATGCATGAGAGTTGCCTTTGTCGACCGAACCAAGCCGAGATGATTGGACCCGACTAGTCATGACTATGTATGCGAGGCGGCAACTAGTCATGATGAACGTGCGCGAGGCTGCGACATGTCGTTCTGTCCTTCATTTCATTTTGCTAAAAGAACTAAAATCTGAATCCACGATTCATGCGCATGTCTTTGTGATTGACATTTTCTTCCTATGAGAGGTAATTTCCTGTCTCTTACGCCATGTTATCTCATTTTTATTTTGGGCTGGTCCATAGTTTAGGTTGATTGTTTATGAATCTCATTGTCTTGTTTCCAATTTCACACTTTGCTTCCATAGTTTTTACAATTTCATCAGTTGTTCTCACTCTCGATTTGGCTTGTTCCTGTTGTACGATTTTTACTAAATTCTATGATCGAGCTTTGAGTAAGTGTCAAACATGAAAGTTGTAGACCTATGTTTCAACTAATATCCTACAAAATTTCAGAATTAAATTCATAATTTAAGATGGCCTTTCGTTTTTTCAACTACGTGCGGTTATAACAGTTTTTTGAATGCGAATTTTCGGAAAGACACATTAAACTGATTTGATCCGCTCATTTCTAGTCCGATTGGCCAACATAAAAGTTGTTCATCATCTTCTCAAATATAAGCTCGTAAAATTTGGACGTATTTTGACCAACGTACGAATTAATACGGATTTTTTCGTAAAAATCGACGAAACTGAAAATTGCCTGATGCGATCTTTTGGTCATGTCTAGTTCGTTCATTGAGTCTAGAAGGAAGTCATGGACCGGCTTTCTATCCTCGCTCGTTGTACTTACTCTTGACTTGTCGTTTTTCAGGAAATTTATCACGGATCCTCCGCATATTACTCGATTGGTGGTGAAGAGAATGACCGACATTAACGCCGCCGTCCATGAGACTTTGAATGAACAGCTCGGTGCTCTAACCGAGCGATTTGAAGGAATGATGTCTCACAAGATGATGGATAACTTCATAGCCAAGGTTCAGCCGTCCAGCTCAAGCCCTCCGCCGGTTGTGCCAGCTCTAATTCCCTCGCAGGCGCTTCCAACAAGGCCCCGGGAAGGTGTTCCCTATCGACTATACCGCTGGAAGATATTATTATAACGAGCACGGGCTCGAACATACCACCCTCGATTCCAGCTCCCCCCAAACCAACCCGATGACGATAACCAACGACCAACAAGTTTGTCATCATGGGGGACACATGAGGAGGGAAATCTAGTGGATTCAAGTATACGACCTTGATGAATTCAATCAGATATTATGAGGAAGTTCATCAAGATTTCGAACGACATGAGGAGATCAAGCCCTTGACCGGTGAACAAGCTATCTCGATCAACCTAGGCGATGCGGAAAACTCTAAAGAAGTTAAGATCGGGGCAAACCTTTCCAAAGAGATGTCCGAGCGCTTGATTAAGCTCCTAAAGGATTACCAGGACATTTTCGCTTGGTCCTATGCGAGATATGCCCGGTCTTGACCGTTCCATTGTCGAACATTGTTTGCCGATCGATCCTTTGGCTAAGCCGGTGGTGCAAAAAGTCAAGGAGGGCCGGACCGAATTAGTGCGTAAGATCAAAGAGGAGGTCATAAAGCTTCTCGATGTAGGATTCATTGAGACTACAGAATATTCCGATTGGGTCGCTAACATAGTCCCCGTCATGAAGAAAGACGGCCGCATTCGGGTTTGTGTCGACTATCGAGACTTGAACAAGGCCAGTCCTAAAGATGATTTCCCCCTCCCGCATATCGACGTACTTGTTGACAAGATCATTGCAGGTTTGAATTGTTTTCATTCATGGATGGTTTCTCCGGTACAATCGGATCCCCGATGAATGTCAATGACAAGTTGAAAACCACTTTCACCACACCATGGGGAATGTTCCATTACCGGGTAATGCCGTTCGGTCTCGTAAACGCCGGGAGCCACTTACCAACGAGCCATGGTTGCCCTTTTCCATGACATGATGCATAATGAGATTGAGGTTTACATCGATGACATGATAGCAAAAACAAGGCATGGAGAAGATCACGTCGAAACGCTGAAAAAATTGTTCGACGGACTCCGAAAGTATAAGTTACGCCTCAACCCCGCCAAGTGTGTCTTTGGGACCAGCTCGGGCAAGCTACTCGGATTCGTGGTAAGCGGTAAGGGCATTGAAGTCGACCCTTCGAAAGTTAAGGCTATTCGTGAGCTTAAGCCACCGACGACGGTTAAAGAAGTTCGAAGTTTGATGGGTAGGCTAAACTATATTGCTCGATTCATCTCTCGATTATCGAAACCGCTAAGCCATTCCTCAAGCTATTAAAGAAGAATGCGCTAGTCCAATGGGATAGCGAATGTGAAGAAGCTTTTGGAAGACCAAGCAAAGATCTCATGAATCCACCCGTGCTTGTTCCTCCAACACCGGAGCAACCTTTAATCCTCTACCTCACAATCCTTAGTGAATCCTTGGGTGCTATGCTAGCCCAAGAGAAGCAGGAGGGACGGAAGAGAACGAGCCATTTATTATCCCGAGCAAGAAATTCACAACCTGAAATGAGGTACTCAAGTAGAGAAAACATGTGCGGCGTTAGTCAGGGTACCACAAGGCTTCGGCAATATACCTTGCATTACCAAGTGCTTCGGTGACAGAATGCAATCCCATCAAATATTTGCTTAATCAACCCGCCTTGATTGGTAGACTTGCTAAATGGCAAATCCTCATCTCCGAGTTTGACGTTCAATATATGTCCCAAAAGTCAATCAAGGGACGAAGCTATAAAGCAGATGTCCTAGCTGAAAATCCGGGGCAAGATGATGATGCCTATCATTCTCGAGGATCGAATCATGTCGGTGGAGGATTACATCTCGGACTATGTATTTTGACGGAGCTGTCAATTTATCGGGATCGTGCACGGGCGCGGTTCTTATATCTCCAGGTGGTCAAGATTATCCCGTGGCAAGAAATTGGTATTCCCTTGCACAAATAACATAGCAGAATATGAGGCATGCATCCTCGGTGCACAGTACGCAATTGAAATGGGGATAGCCCGACTCAAGGTGTTCGGAGATTCCGCTTTGATTATCCTTCGACCGTTGGAAAGTGGAAGACGAGAGATGCCAAATTGCAACCCTACCATGAGTATCCGGATGAATTGGTAGAAGAATTTGAGGATATCTCATTTGAGTATCCGCCCAGGACTCATAATCGATTCGGCCGATGCATTGGCTACCTTGTCTTCAATGTTACAAGTCGCCAATGGACTTGAGGTTGACCCACCGAAGATCGAGGTATTAAAAAAACCAGCATATTGTATGGTCGTGATCAATGAACCCGATGGTAAACCATGGTACCATGACATCAAGACTTATATTCGAAGCGGGGAGTTCCCCGAAAAAAGTACCGTATCTCGACCAAAAGTACATAAGGAAAATGGCCTCAAGTTCTTCTTGAATGGAGAGAATTTGTACAAGCTTGGTCATTCGATTCTCGTCCTACTAAGATGTGTTGACTCGACCAAAGCAGTTTGTCTAATAATGGAAGTACATGAAGGGATCCGTGGTCCACACATGAACGGCCACTTGTTAGCTAAGAAGATTATGAGGTTGGGTTATTATTGGCTCACGCTCGAAAGAGATTGTATTCAAAGATGTCCTGGAGCTGTCACAAATGTCAAATTCATGGTGACAAGATTAATGTCCCTCCAAATGAGTTGCATCGCTTATCCGAACCATGGCCGTTTTCTATGTGGGGCATTGATGTTATCGGTCCTATCAACCCTAAAGCATCTAATGGGCATCGATTCATCTTGGTGGCGATTGACTATTTCTCCAAATGGATCGAGGCCGCATCCTATTTAGCGGTCACGGCACGAAATATCGCAAAATTTATCCGCCGAGGATATCATTGCTCGATACGGTTTACCGAAAGCCTTAAACAACAAACAACAAACTAATGGGCGAATTGTTTAAGGAATTCAAGATCAAGCATCCGAACTCTTCCCCATATCGCCCTCGGATGAATGGAGCAAGAGAAGCCGCCAATAAGAATATTAAGAAAATTTTAGCGAAGACGGCTGAAAATTATCGCGATTGGCATGAGAGGTTGCCATTCGCACTTATGGCGTATCGGACCTCAATCCGGACATCTACCGGGGCAACCCCGTATTCTCTTGTATATGGAATGGAGGTCGTTCTACCGATTGAAGTGGAAATTCCTTCCTTACGTATATCTTGTCTCAAGCTAAGGTGACGGAAGCTGAATGGATCCAAAGAGAGCAAGCCAATTGAATCCGATCGACGAAAAAGACTTAAGGCCGTATGTCATGGCCGGTGTTATCGCAGAGAGTTGCTAAATCATTCAACAAAAAAGTTCGGCCTCGATATTTTCGGATCAATGACCTGGTCTTGAGAAAATTATTGCCAATAGTCCCACTCCCGTAAGGGAAATTCGCTCCAAACTATGGTGGTCCATATATAGTAAAGAAGGTGCTCCCGGTGGTGCTTTGATTCTGCCGAGATGGATGGTCGTGTCTTTACCAATCCAAATAATTCGACTCTATAAAGAAATATTATGCTTGATTCACTCGATTTTTCATAATCGAGTTATAATATTAATACGTATTCACGAGTTGTTCACATTTGAGCATTCGTTTGTTTTCTCGCTACTAATCTTTGCTGAGAGATTGTTTCGAATGGGGAGCCTCTCGGCCCAATTGGATTGACCATCGGGAGCGTGAGATTTACTTATTCGCAGAGTAAAAGGGGTTATCTTGCGAAAAAAATATGACGACCAAGATGAAATGAGTAAAAACTTGCATTCATTTCATTCATCGGAAAGCTTTACAAATAGATCAACGGGGTGGGAACGTAAAGCCAAACCGAGCCCTAATGAGCATCACAAAGGAGTTTAACCGACTCTCCATACGAGTGATGCTCCGCCTACACCGATCGCTCCGAGAATCGAGATCCGCCAACTTAAAGAGGAGGAGCTCACATTTCTCTTTGAGCTTGGCTACCTTGTCCTCGTGATGCTCGGCAGTAAATTCCGGGTCATGGATCGGCATTCTCCCGCGGGCTATATCCAGGTGGTCGATCGTCCAACCTTTCTTCCAGCCATGCGCATTGAAATTTTAAAACAATATTGAGCGGATCGCGCTCGAAGATGGTCCGGGACATGGCCAAACACCCCACCAAGTTTCCCCTCTCACGAATCAGCAGGGAGACTTGTTCATTACCGTAGTCGAGGGCCTTCTTATAATTGTCACTTCAAGACACGGCCAACACCAAGCCGTCCGACCGATCCCGATAGCGTGCCTTCACAAGGTGGGCCAAAGTAACATCTTGATAAGCAACATGGTAAGCCTCCGGAAGTTAGTAAAGAGGGTGGGGAAGATCCCGTATTCCTCCTCTAACTTGGTACCTTCAATGGAAGCGGTGCCCATATCCCTAAACATAAGATGAATCTCGGTTTCGGCCTTCGGATGGTTGGGGTATATAAGAGTAGCCCCCGGCCTAGGAGATTATAAAGTTTCTCCCATTTGGCCAAAACTTCAACCGAGAAGGCGTGCGCAGAGGGGAAGCCATTGTTGTTGAAGCGGCTAAAAAAGAGAGTGGATGCAAAAGAGTGCTTAGAAGGTTGGAGATGAAGATATGAAAGCGATAATTGTCTCGGCGTTAAATCCTAATTTAAAGGGCAAGAAAAGCTATAGCAATAATTATTGTGGATGTCGAGTCAATTATCTAGGTAAAACTACGGACGTTTCATCCGTGAATCACGGATCTACCATCTCGAGCCTCATAAATCCGAAAAAGTTACGAAAAGGATTTGAGGACGCCACCATGTTGAAAACTGGAGTGGGAGACAAGCATACTTTTCGGGAAAAGAAACAAAAATTCTTGCGGAGCCACGTTAGTTACTCGGGTAAAACTACGGGCGTTTCGCTCATTGGATCCTGGATCTATCGTCAATCCGTGATCTCGAGCCTCACAAATCCGAAAAGTTACAAAAAGAGTTGAGGACCCCACCATGTTGAAAACCGAGTGGGAGACAAGCATACTTTTCGGGAAAAGAAACAAGAATTCTTGCGGAGCCACGTTAGTTACTCGGGTAAAACTACGGGCGTTTCGTTCATTGGATCCCGGATCTATCGTCAATCCGTGATCTCGAGCATCACAAATCCGAAAAGTTACAAAAAGAGTTGAAGTCCCACCATGATTGAAAACCGAGTGGGAGACAAGCATACTTTCCGAGAGAAGAAACAGCAATTCTTGCGGAGCCACGTTAGTTACTCGGGTAAAACTACGGGCGTTTCGTTCATTGGATCCTGGATCTATCGTCAATCCGTGATCTCAAGCCTCACAAATCCGAAAAGTTACAAAAAGAGTTGAAGTCCCACCATGATTGAAAACCGAGTGGGAGACAAGCATGGTTATCAAGAAAAGAAAATCGGTGCGAGTGGATTCGGGGTCCCATCACGTTGAAAAAATAAGGCAAAGCCGGAAACACGAAATCTTGGGAAAAACGTCGGCTTAGTGATTTTCATCCGCGTTTAAAGGGAGGCTTTGGAACATACCCGATTACTCGAAAGAATTTGGAGAGAGTAAGCATTCATCGGAGAATAGAGTGAACAAAAGGCGGTAAGAGGTATTTCAATCCAACATGTTTAGAGGCCATCAAGACTTACTCGGAGGCAACCAACCTAGACATCCCCGAAAGCGAACCGCTGGATTTCGAGACCAGATCCAATGCTGAAGCCGTAAAACTCAACTCTCTTGGCAAGTGAAATTCAAGATTTCGACAAAGAATAACAATGGCAAATGGCAAAATGCAGTCAACCCCGTAAAAGAAAATATCAAATCAAAGTGCTCAAGCCGCTTTCAAGGAGTGCTCTTACGTGAATAGGAGACGCAAAAATGAATTGAGCCGGATGATAGGAATGGAGCCCTTGAAGGTCAAGTTTTGGTTTCAAAACAAGCGGACCCGATTGAAGGTTAAAAATGAAAGTCATGAACTTACGTTTCGAGGGAAGAAAGTGAAAAGCTTGAGCGAGAGAACAAGAGGTATAGGGATGCTATCAACACCGCTGTTTGCCATGCCCGTAGCGGCCCCATCTCCTTTGGTGACATGTCCCTCGATGAGCCACATCTCGAGCATTGAAAATGCTCATTCACCAGTTCATCCCCCAGAGCAAGTTCTCGTACAATCCGATTTCGTTGGAGATACATCCCGTAAAGCCGGTCTTGCAGAGGCGAACCGATGCCCTTCGAGGGAAGAGACATGCATCACTACAATTGGAGTTTCCTTGATGTCACAATGACCAATTCAACGCCGATGGAACTCCGAATATGTAGCCTACATGAAGCTTTAGTTTTTTTATTATGGGCTCTCAAAATATCTCTTTTTTGAGCATTACTAGCCAGCCCTTACGAATCCTCAAGAGAAGTAGTGACATGTATGAATGAATGTATTGTTTGTTACAAAATCCCCTTGTGAGACATTCTTCTTTTAATCCAGGGGCAAAGAACAAGATTATCCACGAACATCATCATGCTTAAATGCGTGAATTCCTCGCCGATTTGACTAAGCATTGAAAGCGTTCACGTAAGTAAATGCGAAAAGATTTGAGGAGGCAAATAACCGCCTCGTTCGTAGGAGGAACCGAAAAGATTTGAGGAGGGAAATAATCGCCTGTTCGTAGAGAAAGTGAAAAGATTTGATGGGTCCTCCATATCGAAAAAAGTAAAAAAAACGACGGATTGAGTGAGGGGTAAGAGTTATTACGAAATGGATCCAAGGCACTAAGACCGAAAAGGAGAGAAAAGCTGTCATGCGAGACTAACGAATCGAAAAAGTTTATAAAGAACTTGAAGTCTCCATGCACCTCCGTAACTCGTCACGAAAGGCCATCATCGCTTTTGTGATTTTCCCGGCAATATATCTTTGCAAGTCCAAAGAACATCTAAAGCCCGTCTCTAGTCGAAACACCCATTTTTCGGTCTACATATGGAAGGTTTTGAAAGGAAAATAAGTATGCGTCCATTCCAGGCGGAAGTATGGGAAGCTTCCTATCCCGAGGATCTACGAGTCATGGCCATTGATGGCAACCCCGTTTCCCTCTCGATCCTCGTTGCCATGCCGAGAAAGTGCATGTACAAGATTTCAGCTTATGTGAAAGCAACGGAAGCCTTAGAGGAGCCGAGGCGGTACAAATATGATTTCGACATCGTCGTCACAACCATGGTAGGGATCGATATGGACGGTCTCGCCTCTTAAAGATCATCGATTCGGAGTTGGATATACCGGTGATCATAACATCAGCAAGTGATGATCAGCAGCTTCATAACGAGGGCCATATTGCATGATGCTCGGGACATCCTAAAGAAGCCGGGTTGCAGTTCAAGTGCTCCAAAATATTTGGCAACATGCTGTAAGGAAGCAATTACTCGAACAAAAGAACTATGGCCAAACTTACTACGACGATTTTGTCGGAAAGAAAAGGCCCCTTTGGTCCGCCGAGCTTCATTCTATATTCATCGAGGCGGTTCGACAGCCTAGGAATCAATTCAAAGACGACCAATGGCCGTACTCAAAATGATGAATATAGACGGACTCACCCTACGAAGTGTCACAAATCACCTTCACGTATTTAGAGATAAGCTGAAGAAGCACGATGTAGCTTGGAACCAAGGCGATCGGAGCAAAGTTGACTGGAAGATTAATCCCAGGAAAACCTACGGAGCAAAAAGTACCCGACCACTTCCCAATCAAGAATACCGGCCATACCGACCTTCCGCTGGTGGTTCTAGCAATGGGACCGCTTGATCATCCCTACGAGTTCCCGAGCGACGGCGGAGGCTCAAGCTCAAGGAGTCGACCGCTCACGGCAAAACAAAGTGGAAAATCTGTCGCCGGTGTTAGCAAGTAACAATGCCCACCTCGAGTATCAATTGCCCGAAAAATCAAAAGGTTACTTTGATGATGAGCTCACCGCCTTGGTCGCCCGGTCCGAGCTAAAGGACCTCCGCAGTTGTGATCCGAAGCAAGTGACTATGGATCCTCAAACAACGATCGTTGGTGTATGATCCAAGACAAAATCAGCCGATCATTAGAATGGCCAAAGAAAAGAGGTGGAACCAATCTCACATGAATACTCCTTTAATTCCATGTATAGTTCCCCTGCGTGGGATACTTTTACTTTCTAGTTGTCTAGAATTAAAGGGCGAATTTTCTCCTCTCTTATCAAATGCGTAAGTTCCTTATTAAGCTAGGCTTAGTAGCAAATCAATTTGTGGACGACGCTCCCGAACGCCCGTAAAGAGAGATTCCGAATAGCCTTACTTGGGAGAATGCAAGTAAAAGACTAAACAGCTCAAAGATGGGTAACTCAGTATCGTCCCGATTGATTCTCACTGTTTCAAACTCTAAGTTAAGCTTATTTTATTCTCGACATGGGATTGCCAACCGCTTTGAGAACAATATAACAAAAGCGAACCACCCGTGGACGCCAACAACACCGCAAAGATAGTGGTTGGGGGAATGACAATGGTCCGAGGCATCCCGGGTCGATCCCGGGATTTGCATCAATGTACAAAGATTAATAAAAACTTTTGCTTCGCAGATCGAAACTCAGCCCGGACGGTTACGGAACCCGGAGAGATAACATCCTGGACATACAATCCGATCAAGATGAATCGATCTTTTCAATTCAAAGTTCACGAGGAATACGTACATGGGTAAAGTGGTATCGTTTCAACTCTTTTAGAACATGAGGACATACATTGATGCTTTCCCTTTTGATTTTTACAGGGGTCACTACTTGTCCAAACAGAGAAGTATCCCTTCTCCATGAAAAATTAATGAAATGAGAAATTCTTGGAGCTTTTGACAATCTCATGTCTCGAAGCGACAATGAAGTTTTGCAACACATTTGCATGAACAGGGGCAACTCACGATCCACGCCCCTAAGAATTTTTTATGTACTTGCGAACTTTGTCCGCCAAGATAAAAAGTTGCTTGCATAGTTTGCGCATGATTGTTCCTCATGTTTAATTTACCAACTTTGAATAAGGAACATGAACTACATAAGATACATCGAATGTATAGAAGGGGGCATGACGGGATGATGAAAGGCAATCCTTTCCCAAACACGTCCAATTTTTTCAAAGCGAGATGAACGGTGGCAAATTCCGCATTCCCCGAGGTAAAAAGTTTTCTCGCGAAAGGTACGATAACCGAAGTGATGGAGGCATTCATTTCTCTACCCTAAACACCGCAAGTTATCCGTTGATCAACCCATTTGAGCGGAGATTTCACTTCCACAACCCTGCCAAGAACCACCCCACATCGGGGCAAAACAGAGGTAATTCCATCAAGCATCACGAGACAAATGGTTAGAAATCTTCTTGCTTGGACTAACATCAATCTTCGGGTGGTTCTTTGCATTGTACTTGCGCTTTAATTCAAGTGCCTTAGGGTGACGAAGAGCATTTCTTTTTCTATCCCACACATCTATATCCATTTGCACAATCCATTTGAGCCCGCAAATTCGTTTCTAAAAGCCCTTATTGGTGATCATTGTTGTCCCAAAACAAATATGGCCCATCTTTGAGTAGAAGGACCTTGAAAAGCTGGATCTATAGAAAATCTCCCAATGAACTCATCAAGATACAAGAGAGTTGGGAGTAAAAAAAAAGGAGAAGAAAGAGGAAAAGCTGATTCCACAAAAAAACTCCTGGGCATTTAAAAAGCAAAGTGCCTACCAAAAGCAAGGCCAATGCCCTTTCAATTCATTGTTCATTTGTAGAATATTTCGAACTTGAATGCACAATTTTCCCGTATATCCTAAAAGGGTTGAGAGAAAAATCTCCATGAAGTGTCAAATTGCAAATGCAATCTTCAGTTCATACCATCCTTGAGCAATGATGGTATCCTAGAAGGCCACGATCGGTGACAAGATTGTAATGATCACCAACATCAAGCCCCTTCTCAAAAATCTTCCGAGCCAAAACGAACCCTTTCGTTTCTCGGTCCCAAATCATTACCTCCATTACAACCCTTTAAAAGCCTTTTCCGACTAGGGCACTTGAATTAATGTGGAGTTCAACGATTTTAAGCATCACTCGAAGAAGTTCGAGCAAGATTACTTCTCTCTCATTTTTGCGGGGTTCTTGACTTGTAAACCCAGAGAGATGACGAAGAAATTCATTTCAAGCAGCCTTCACTCAACTAGAGTCCCCTTTGTAAACCGTTGACCTAGCCCTCATTACGGTCCTAATCAAGACCTCCAGGATCGGCTCTGTCGTATCAATTGCGAGATTACTCGGATCCTTATCGAATGCGATGATGAAAAGATTGAGTGATTTCTTTTGAATCCCGCAACGGATAAATAACTTTTCTTGAGAGTGAGAGAAAACCCTTTCTGACCGAAGTCCCCCATTCAACTCACATTCGAGGTATTCATAATGTGAGAACATCCCCGGACAGGGTTGATAATGCAAACTTGATAGAATGGTTATGCATAAACCATGATATGAGTGATTGCATTATGCACATGTTATTTCTAATCATTGCAAGCTCGGTAGGATAGTTTTGCATGAACTCATTGTTGAATATGTTTGCGCATGTTACCTCGGACATTCTATGATGGGTAATATATTCCCGATGTTCGATGTCCCTCCCAAGGTCTCGAAATTCATCCAAGGATTATTGAATGAGCAAGTTCTCCCGGGCGATGCCTACCATGTACGATACGAAGCGATCTGTTTCGTTCTTTGATTAATCGTTCGGAGAACCCGGGTAAGTTTTCCGAACCCATTTTCAAATTAACAACTCCTCTTATGATAGTTGTTACGATTCAATCCGAGCAATATGCCTCTCCGTCAGGTCGTGTAGACATATGCACCGGCGATCTTGACATCTTATCAAATCATGACGACGCAGCTCTTATGATTTCGGTCTCGCATCACGAAGACATATGCACCGGTGATCTTGACCTTTAGTCGGCTCATAATGACATAGCTCTTATGATTCTCGGCTCCTTTATCAAATCACGAAGACATAAGCACCCGTGATTTTGATCCAAACCAAATCATAACGACGTAGCTCTTAAGATTTTGGTTCCTCTTTGTCGATCACGAAGACATATGCACCGGTGATCTTGACCTTTAATCGGCTCATAATGACATAACTCTTATGATTCTCGGCTCCTTTATCAAATCACGAAGACATAAGCACCCGTGATTTTGATCCAAACCAAATCATAACGACGTAGCTCTTAAGATTTTGGTTCCCCTTTGTCAAATCACGAAGACATATGCACTGGTGATCTTGACCTTTAGTCGGCTCATAATGACATAGCTCTTATGATTTTCGGCTCCTTTATCAAATCACGAAGACATAAGCACCCGTGATTTTGATCCAAACCAAATCATAACGACGTAGCTCTTAAGATTTTGGTTCCCCTTTGTCGAATAGTGAAGACATATGCACCGGGCAATTTCGACATTTAATCAACTCACAACGACGTAGCTCTTGTGAACTTGATTCTACTTCTTTCGACTCACAACGACGTAGCTCTTGTGATCCGGGAAGGATACACATATCTTGCGCTGTCTCGCATTAGGGAAAAGTCTCCGATAACGAGATAGGCCAAATACCTTAAGATCCTCGTGTTTGCAAGAAACTTGGAAATTAAGGGAATCACCAGCTTATGAGGTATTTGGTAAAACAGGTATTCTCGTATGCGATCCATGCGCGGTTTCTCTAACATGGAAAAGAGAAATTATGACACATGTTATTTACAGTCTTGCATATCATGCATCACTTCATTACATAAAAAATGGGACTAAAACTCCCGCCAAAAAGTTCATCCATCATTTGCACTATCAAAATTTAGGGTTCAATTTTGTCTTTGAGCGGAACCTCTACGAGCCTCCTCTCAAAGAGGGCAGGTGCTGACGCCTAAATTTTGACTAATATATTTTTTGCATAAAAATTAGAACTAATTTTAGTTCTAAACAAAAATCATCTCACATATTCATTTAGCATTGGCATACAATTTGAGCTTAATTTAACAGGGGTCTCGACTAGGCATGCGGTGGAAAAATGCACCAAGAAGATTTGGGCTTGAAAGAAATATTTTCTCGGGACTGTATTGCAAATACTCGAACTTTAGGGACTCAGATTGCAAATACTCGAACTTCAGTGGACCAG
The DNA here is from genome assembly GCA_021437795.1 of Rhodamnia rubescens. Lineage (NCBI taxonomy): Eukaryota > Viridiplantae > Streptophyta > Magnoliopsida > Myrtales > Myrtaceae > Rhodamnia > Rhodamnia rubescens. The sequence goes on along the minus strand of JAILYA010000002.1, from coordinate 3,054,187 downwards.
ATTGCAAATACTTGAAACTTCAGGGACCGCATTGCAAATACCAAAAGAAGATGGGGAAAGGAAGATGGTGAAAGGAAGATGAAGAAGAGAAGATGAAAATGGAAGATGAAGAAAGGAAGATGAAGATGAAGAAGAGAAGATGAAAATGGAAGATGGGGAAATGAAGATGAAGAAAAGAAGATGAAGATGAAGAAAGGAAGATGAAGATGAAGAAGAGAATATGAAAATGGAAGATGGAGAAATGAAGGTAAAGAAGAGAAGATGAAGATGAAGAAAAGAAGATGAAGATGAAGAAAAGGAAGATGAAAATGGAAGGTGAGGAAATGAAGATGAAGAATGAAGGATGAAGAATTTTGCCTATAAAAGAAAGAAGAGTTCTTGAAGAATGGAGGGAGAATTTTTGGGGTGAAAGAGAATTGAAAGAGTTTTTGGAGGAGGAGAATAAAGAGAGCTCTTGAGAAAAAATTTGAAAAGAGTTTTGAGAGGGTATGAGAGTTTTGAAGCCCGATACTACTATTGCCAATTTTTGCACCGATCAACACAAGCTATTGGTCCATCCTCATCGTTCAAGCTCGCCGCAAAGAAAAGAAAGTTAAGTGATTCCCTAACTTTCTTTAATTTCGAATACAAATTAGCTCGGATTTTCTACACTGATTTTTCTTTACGTTTTTATGTTAAATAACATTACATATCAACGATGAGACATCAATGGTACAAGAATAGAAGAAGAGCAAAAAGGGAAAAATATCAACGCCCGATTGCGGTCTCATGAAATTCCAAAAGATGAGAAAGAAGCGTGAATGAGAGATAGGACCAAGAGATTTCTCGGTCTAACGAGTCACCAAATCGGTCCAATGGTCAAAACAAGCCCGGAGCACAAGTTTGGTGCACGAGTTCAAATTGGGGAGTAATCTAGAACCTATTTCATCCTAATTTCATGTAATTTTTTTATTTAAAAAATGTCATGGGAAGAAAAATCCAAAAAAATTGATTCTTTATCTTCAACTAGAATTCATCAAATTTGTCAAATCCATCATTTGTTTCATGAATTTTAAGGTACCGAAAGGGCATTAGTTGTAATTAATGTAACCAAGTCCCTGGACTCTTAATCTCCGGTTCGCAGAAATAAGATAGTTTTCTCCCGCTATTTTATTTAGGTTTCTAATCGACCTACCGAAAATGATTAGTGGCGACTCCAAATTCAAATCTCATTGCATGTTAATCATTCGAACCTTAAGTTGCGATTTGGTATGGACTTGGGAGAGTCCGAGTTAGGTTAGTTAATTAATTAACCCGATAATCCATTAGCCCAAAAATGATAAACTTGTTTATTTTTTTTTTTAGGTCGCGACAAGTATGTAGATTGCAAAGTCTACCCTGGAGAATGCGTAGCTACGCAACATAAGTTGGTGGTTTTGGAGGTTAGGTATAACAAAGCACGAAAACTGCAAAGAGGTGTCCAGATTCCGAGAATAAGATGGTGGAAGCTAAAAGAGGAAAAACAAATAGATTTCAAGGAAAGAATGTTTCGGTAGGACCGTGGCAACTAGAGGACGAAGTAAATGTGATGTGGAACGAGATGTCTAATTGCATCCAAAAAGTGGCAAGAGGGGTACTAGGGGGAAAGTAAAGAGAACGGACATCACGCAAAGGAAACTTGGTGGTGGAATGACGAGGTGCGGGGAGGCGATTAAACGAAGAAGGAGTGTTTTCATCGTTTGCATGTTTGCCCTAATGGAGAGAATTTGGCAAAGTTTAGATTAGCGAGGAAAAATGCCAAGAAAGTCATGCGGGAGGCTAGAGGCAAGGTTTTTTCCGACATGTACAAAAAACTAGGGAGCAAAGAGGGAGAAAAAGGTATCTATAGGCTTGCAAAGATAAGAGACAAGAAAAGTAAAGACTTGACACATGTTAGATGCATCAAGGATGAAAATCAAAAACTTGTAGTAAGAGATGCGGACATCAAGGAAAGGTGGATGAGCTATTTTCGCAAGCTTTTTAATGGAGAGAGTGATATCATGGAGATGGATTTGGAGGACGTTTCGATGATTCAAATAGAAGGTTTATGCGTAGAATTAGAGCGCACGGGTTAAGGAGGCATTAAAGAAGATGAAGACCGGTAAGGCCTTGGGACCCGATGGTGTCCCTATTGAAGTGTGGAGATGCTTAGGAGTTGTGGCAATACGTTGGTTGACTAACCTTTTTAACAAGATTCTCCATACTAATAAGATGCCCGATGGATGGAGGAAAAGTATGCTTGTGCCTATCTATAAGAATAAGGGAGATATCCGGAATTGTTCCAACTATAGAGGCATTAAGCTTATGAGTCATACTATGAAGTTGTGGGAGAGAGTTATTGAGCATCGTTTGAGACTAGACTAAGATATCCGTAAATCAATTTGGATTTATGCCGGAAGGTCTACCATGGAGGCTATTTTCTTGATACGACAGCCGATGGAGAGGTATCAAGAAAAGAAGAAAGATCTACATATGGTGTTTATTGATCTTGAGAAGGCGTATGATAGGGTTCCAAGACAGGTCTTATGGTGGGTGCTTGAGAAGAAAAAAAGTACCGTCAAAGTATGTAGAGGCAATCAAGGATATATGTGAATGCTTGTAATGGAACATCAAGCTATTTCCCAATCACAATGGGCTTACACCAAGGCTCGGCTTTGAGTCCTTATCTTTTTGCCATGGTTATGGACGAGCTAACAAGAGATATCCAAGATGAGGTGCCGTGGTGTATGCTATTTGCAGATGATATTGTGCTCATCGATGAGACAAGGGCGGTGGTTAACGCTAAATTAGAATTATGGAGAAGTAAGTTGGAGTCCAAAGGGTTTACGTTAAGTCGAAATAAGACCGAATACATGAAGTGTGAGTTCGACAAGGCAAGAGGGGGGAGATGAACCCGTCAATTTGCTCGGACAGGAGGTACCCAAGAAAGATACTTTCAGATATTTAGGATCAATATTGCAAAAGGGGGAGAGATTGATGAGGATGTAAGCCATAGAATCCGAGCAAGGTTGGATGAAATGGCGCAGTCGCATCGAATTTTTGTGTGATCGCAAAATCCCTCTTAGGCTAAAAGGAAAATTCTATAGAACAACCGTAAGACCCGCAATGATCTACGGAGTCGAGTGTTGGCCAAAGACAGAGGCAACATGAGCATAAGATGGAAGTAGCGAAAATGAGAATGCTAAGGTGGATGTGTGGCCATACAAGAATGGATAAAATAAGAAATGAGGATATTCGACGAAAAGTTGGAGTAGTATCGGTGGCCGAAAAGATGAGAGAACATCGTTTGAGATGGTTTGGACATATTCTTCGAAGACCCCTAAATGCTCCTAAGAACAGTAGTGTGTTATAGGGAGCATGACATGAGGAAAGGGAGAGGCCGGCCGAAACTTACTTGGGGAAAAGTAGTAAGACAAGATTTGTTGGAGTGGGACATAGATTGGCGTACTATTTGTCTTAGGACAGAGTGGAGGAAAGCGATTAACATTGTGAAGGAGCAAAAATTCCTATGTTCCCGATCGCCGTTTCGAGTCCTAGCCCTTTGTTTTCTTTATATTGCTATAGCTATGTTATTGTATTTTGTTTTATTTTATAGCTCTTTCGGTCTTGCTTTTTTGGGTTCATCGACCGCCGACCCCAACTAGTTTGGGTTAAAGGTGATGTTGATGTTGATGTTGATGTATGTAAAAAAGTTGAAAAGAGAAAGATAGAGAATAAAATAGAAAAAAGAACTCGAAATAAGGGTCTGTTTGAAAACATTCTAATTCTTTGCTTTTCTATTCTTTTGTTCTCCGGAACAAAAAAAGAGCAGAACTTTGTTTGGTCCATATATTAATTTTTCTGTTCTCCGAAATAGAAATTGTTCATGGCATTAGATTTTGAACAAAAACAAGAAGTAAAAAAAGAACAGCTTCTTTATTCCTACAGACAAAAAGAGGAACAATATCATTTTAGAAAAACAAGCTTAGTATAACTTAATGCTCGTTTTTATAACTACAAATCCGTCGCCGGTCGCCGCCACCGATCGCCGTCTCTACTAACATTTTTATAATTGAATAAAAGAATGAAGATATAATTTTTTAGGATCGTACCAAACGCATTTATATATATATATTTTATTCTGAGAATATAAAGTTTGTGCAATTACCGAACGAATTCTTCTTTTTCGAAATTGTTCTAACGATTAGAATAAAAAAAATCATTTTTACTCAAAAATTATTCTCGGAAACAGAGTTACTATAGGCACCCTAAAAAAGCCAAAAAGAAAAAAAAGAAAAAGAAATGACCGGGGTCGTCATAAGTTGGATTTAACATATGTGCACGGAACAGTCACTAAAGCTAAAATAGGCGTGACTATCAAAAGATGAGCTCGTGATATCAAATTTAAATCTCATTAAATCAGGCTGCGATGATTGCCGGAAGAAATGAAGTCCATCATAGTGGTGGTGGGAGAGTCATTTGTAGTGACAATTAAACTAGCGCATCAATCATATTTTTCATACAATGTCAGGTGCTTCGTGGCACTGTTTGCCTTGTCTCTATTTTATCATTTGATCACACCCTTGATATCTTCACCAAGGAACATACACCCCTTTTTTCACCTTTTTCTAAATTCTAGTTGACTTCTTCTGCATCACCCTGAGTTTAAACTCTAGTTGACTTGTTTTGCATCGCCTTGATTTTGAGGGGATGTTAGAGATAATAAGAGATTACATGCACTTGAGTTTTTGACACCCCAACATCCGTCACCGGCACATACCAAAAAAAAAAGAAGGTCATACCGACAAAAGCAATTCACGAAGTTGAAGCTCAGATTTGTAAAAACCTCCTCCTCACCCTACTAGTCATCTTTCATCTCCATTTCTTCAACTCAAAACTGAACGGTTAGTAAAAAATCCATCTTAGCACACTTGACCCCCATTCCACCCCTTTCGCTCTATGTGTTACTCATTATCCCATTTTGCATCAAACTATTTGATCAATGAAAATCCATTATAGATTAAAATCCAAGAGCTAAAGGCCTCACCCAAATCCTCATCAAGCTCATTGGCAATGTCTGCTTCTCCATCTTCGTCTTCTTGGTCTCTATTTTCACCATGATTGCTGATTCGCCATCATCTACTGGCTCCCAAATCCATAACTCGAATCCGCCCCTACTCTCACTAAGTTGTTTATGCAAACCCATAAAGTCGCCTTCAAGAACTGCAATCCCATCCTCAAGAACAGTGAGGATTTTCCCCTCCCGGCCCCCGCAGTCTCTCCTACTTCAATGCTGATTTTGTTTGACGAGTTGCCATTGCCAGCAATCGAGAGGGTTGAAGAGGTAATTGCGAACTCGACCCTCAACTCCAAGTCTTTATGCGATGAGGTGGCCTTGTTGCCTTTCAAATGTTTAGATCCCAGTGTTCTAATCGCCGTTAAGAAGTTCAATGCAAGAGCTGGGTCTATTGTGCTTTTGGGTATCAAACTCCGTTCAAGATTTAAAAGCTGATGAATGCGACATGGCCTGGACGACACCTCAGAGAGGCAGACCAGTACTCTTGAACCATGATTAAAATTAAGAGGGGATGGAGAGAAGTAAAAATGAGGTGGAAAATGTGACCCATAATAGAAGACAAAAGAAGAAAAATAAATGGGACACCGCAACCAAATAATAAGGATGCTTTAAAAAAAGGTGGGACCCATAAAGGTTAATATTGTCAAAGTATTTTAATAAGGAGTGTTTTAGGCACTGTGAGAGTGAAAAAAACGGCCCAATTAAAAACTAAAAAATTCAATTAATTGAAAGCTAAGGAAAAACCCTAGATCTGGAAATTGTGGCCCCTGCGTCCACAATGGCCACGTCTACGTCCTCGTCCACAATCTGAAATGGCGACCACCAACATTGCCGTTCATCGGCTACGCAGATTGGTAACTCTAACACCACGACAGAGATAATGGGCGGGGAATTTCAGGCGACCACTAGAATTGTCCTTGCATCGCCTCAGATTGATTGAGATCTGGATTGTCAACGATATCAAAGATTTATAGGCTCTTCATCACCATCTTCCCCTCTTCCATTGAGACTTTCGGTGCGTCCATGAGGATTATAGCGCCATGGCGGATTCCTGTTTTTGTCCAAAATGATATTGATCATTGTGTCAATGATTTAAATGTGGGAGCTATGAGAAAACTTCTGACCAGTTGGATCCGTTTCCCGTAGATGCCTACGATCTCTTCTACTTTTGTTAAGTTTTTTTTTGCAAAAAAATTTCTCACCAAATCAGGGTTTATCCCACCTCCTCTCCGGATTTTTTATCCGAACGTATCTGGCTATGTCCAATCCAAAGGATGTCCCAAACACCGGATAGGAAAGCAAATTATTCTATCCATACTCAATTCGAACTACCAAAGGCAGGCCAAGTGTTTTAGGAACATGGATCAAGCTGATTACACGTTAAGTACGAATCAGGTTGTGTATAAGTCACTCAATTTGTATTGTAATAAATGAATCAAAAAACGGGTTAAATGGATCTGTTTAGCTCATACCATTGATAATCTGACTTCCCGACCCCAATCACCCGCTTGACAGATCCATATGTCCAAAATATCCATGTGTTAGCCTTACCCGGCAAGGCATTTATGCTCTACCACCAACTAGTTCCTTGACAAAGTGATTCGTCGCTTTGTCAATAATTCATGTGAAGCCATCCTCCTCTTTAATGTGCTTTTGGTGTTCTAATTTTCATGTTTTTTAATAGCTTTGAGGCTAAACCTACCCATTAAACTTTTCAAAGTCGAGTGATCGCACCGCAGCTGGTGCGACGTGTGCTCATCTCAGCCAAAGCTAGCAAAGATTTCACCTCCCTTTCTTGGGGACACGTGATAGCTCATCATGGTTTTGGCCATTTTTTTCAAAGGGCGCTTATTATTAGGGCGACAGAGAAATGCATATAAAACCCAAAAGGTGTTGCGTCGAGGGAGCGGGTCCTGCAATCCCATGGAGTCGATGAACAGACGGGCATGTGTCCAAAGAGATAAGGGGAATAATACTAGTGTCTACCCCATCTTCCTTTTCACACCGACCTTTTGGGCACAAGGGTGACTAATTCTGGACTTTGCAATTACAAAGTATCCAAAAATCATTTTAACTTGAGATCGGTTCCACCTATCTCCTAATGAAGCGGGCTACAAATCTCGAGAATTATTTTATTTCAATCCATGGCCGACCCTCAACATCCAATTCCTATCATATTATTATTCTGTCGGTAATAAGAGGAAAATACAAGAAAGTGTTAGGAGAACTTTCCTTTCAGCTTCCCGTTAAACCTTTTAAGGAAGAGCCAGTCCCCAAATCTAAGCAGGATTTGAGGAGTGGGGGGAAAGAATCACCTGGACCATCAATGCTCAGATTTTTTTCTGTTTGGTAGCGTATGGAAAAGGGGGGTCCCCCAATTTGTAGAAAACATTTGGACAGGAGAAATTTTTGTTAAATGGAAATTCGCACCTTGCGGTTCGATTAATCTTCACAAACAAATGTTTAAAAAAGGGGGAACCGACGTGAGACGGACGTCTCGCGCCCGGACGTGCAATATGCGCAGAAGATGAAATAAAAAGCCAGAAGGAAAAATGTTGCTGAGATTATGAAAGGGATTGAGCAATGAACACTTTATGAGCAATTGTAATTATTTACTACACTCCAAATGAGAGGTGGTACTTCTTGTCTGTCCAATCCTCTGATGCTGCTTGAAAAAGCATGTCTCTCCTCGATGCGGTGACTCAGCCCAGGATGGAGCGAAACATAGGAAGGGTTATGTTCTTTGCAAAAGCAACAATTGATGTGTCGTGTGCAAGTTCCGAATAAATGGCTTATGATTGTATTAAACGAAGATCGTAACCGATAAAAGACGGAGAGAAGGCCATAGTCTTACTTCCTTCTGGGCTAAAATGACACTATATTTTAAAGAAAGATTGACGACGATGCTGTGACGAACAAATTATTCGATGTTGCACCAGTACAGAAGATGTTGAAAGACGTCGATAGGCCATTAATGCATGCGGTTATACGCAGTAATGGGACGTTCTCTGGTTTTCATACGTGAATGTGGAAGCGTTGCTTGGACAATCTTCTCGTGCGTACAACGGGTTTAGGTGATAACACATGCATTTAAGATGAGATTATGTTGAAACAAAGTTCCTGAGATCGCTTCGAGCATCGGATGTGGACTTTGGCGCATAATTCATCCGTAAAATCTCATCCTTAGACCATGCAAATTGGGTTCTGCAGGGGCAAGCCAAGGTACCACCGGACCACATCGCATCAAACGACTCAAAGGAAGGGAGCAATACCGAATGGAATTGTCTTTGTAATTAAGAAACGGGATAGTAACACAAGTAATCTCTAAATTTGGCTCAATAAGCAATGTCATCTCTAAACTTTTAATTCATTCAATGTGTTCTCGAACTTTAGCCCGCGTGCAATACATTATTAAGAGAAAATTGTCAAAAAAAAGTCCTAAACCTTTTGCATTTTTGCCCAATTCAATTCTAAATCTTTTGAGTTTGCCGATTCAGTTCTATTAGCCAAAAATCGCTGACATAGACATCGGCTTTCTTACGTGGATATTGTTACGTGTTATGTTATTTGTCATGATATGCTATGCATTGTCGAAACCATGTTTAGTCTTCACGCATTTAAAGTCAATGAACTAGATTTGCACGTGGTTTGTTCGCTTCTATGCTTCCTTGTGTACTATCCATGTCATCTACAATTTTTTCTTGAGTAAACTGCCATTGCATATAGTTAGAGTACATCATTTTGCATGCTTTAATTTGATTAGTTAATTTTTGCATATATGGTAACTTGACTCCAAATTCGTCTGTTTTGCACATCATCCCGTCATTTAAATATTTTCATTTCATGCATCCATGTCATGTATGCATCGCATCTAAAAAGCGAAAACCCTAAAAAAAAAAAAAAGGAATTCCCTTTGACCTTTGAATGATTCAAGCTTAAGTCACTGGATATCTTATGGAATTTAAGGTACCGAAAGGGCATTAGTTTTAATTAACTAGTGTAATCAAGTCCCCGAATCCATAATCTCTTATTCGTAGAAGTAAATTTACTTAGGTCTCTAATCACCCTACCTAAAATGGTTAGTGGCAACTCCAAATTTTAAATCATCCGAATAAATCAAAATTGCGAAATGGTAGGGTTTGGAAGAGTCCATATTATGTTAGTTCCTAATTAACCCGATAATCCATTAGCCTAATTTTTTAGGGTCGTGACAAAAATACATGTTGCCAAGAGAGAAAATCTACGGAATAAAGCTTTTGGCGGTCGAGCCGCTCGGGTTTAACCAAATGATTATGAGCAAAAAAAACAGAACCAGAAGAAGCCCTACACTAAGCAATCACCCTATACTAAAGCAGATGCTTATACAAGATCAATATTTGAAGCAGACTCGCTCCACAGCCGTCGCTACACTAGTTGATCAATTTGTGCCAAAACATTCTTTAAGAGACTTAGTCAATCCTAGGATGAAGAAGTAGCATTTTCGTACACGTATGATAAACCTATCATTCTTACTTGGCTGATTTCTTGCTGATTGTTCTCTACACCTCCCAAATCACACTTGTTTTCCAAAATCCTCATCTAAATTCTCTCCAGCTCGCTCTTCAAATTCCACCGATGTGGCTGCGCACGGTGCTTGGACATGGCAAAGCCTAATCAGGTGAGGTTCCCTTTGCCTAGCCAAACCGGGTATGGCCCTTGAGGGGTGTTAATCTTCCCGAGTTTATTCTCGATTTCCTTAATCTTCTTCCTTAGATGCTCGTTTTTGCTCGCTATCATGTCCCCCAAGACATTGTGGTCATAAGTCGGGATCATCCACTCTCCCCAGAGGAAAAGAGCACTGTTCATGTGCGGCATTCCGTTGTTTTTTGCCAACCGTGGGTACGTGCCAACTTTCGACTTTATGTCCGCTAGGTATTTCTCCGTATTGCTCATTCTCTTCCCCGATGTTTAAGGTTCATCGCATCTTTTAGTGAAACTAGGTCTCCGGCCAAGGTTTGATCTCATGAAAGAGATGATGAAGAGAGGCAAAACGTTATGAACTTCAAATGGCACGTAAAACCTACAATCAAACCGTAGAAGAGACTTACTGTTGCCGTGTGTGTGGGTGAGAGAGATAGAGACAGAGACAGTATTACAGAGCTAGCCTTTACAAGTGTTCGTTGCCCAATTTCATGCATGGCTCTCCCGTTTCTCATCTCCTTATATAAGTGAAATTCTGGATATGGACCCCTACAAAGATACATCACATTGAGTCACTAAAGAAAAAACACTAAGAGTGCGTTTCGTTTGTTTTAGGGAAAGTGTTTGTCGAGAATTGGTTTTTCGGAATTTCACTCATTTGGTTTGTCGAAAATTACTTAGTCAATAGAAAACATTGCCCAATCAATGGAAAATTCATGCATAAAGTTGAAAAAATGCTCCCTAATTCTAAAGAGGTTAAGACACTTTCCGGAATTGCTCATGTCGAATTTCGCAAGATTTTAATTTTTGTCTAATTTTATATTTTTATAATTTGTATTTTCTTTTTGCTTTTTTGCTTTTGTTTTCTTCTTTCTCGATCGGTGGCCAGCCATGGCGACGGCCGGCAATTGGCCACAAAGTAGGATTACTCGTGATTACCATTATGATATGAACGGTTTTGACTTGATAACGAGCACATCGATTGGATTTTTTGGAGGAAAAATGACATAAATAGTTTATGAACTTTGGTCCGATGTGCAATGTCGTTCTTGAACTTTTAATTTGTTTAATATGGCCCCTGAATTCTTCGTAAGTGTAGTTCTTTTGTTTGTTCAAACAACAAATCATAAGTTATTGATGACATGCATTATTAAATGTTGAGTTGGATCATAAAAAATGATGAGTCAACACGTCCATCTGTTTATCAATCTACTTTAGAAAACGAAGAAAAAGGCGTTAACATGTCCATCGTTATTTGATGATGTGGATTATTATAGTCCGATTTGAGATGAATATTTAACTTGGCCTGTTAGCCACTATTCAAACATAACGGATTGTGAGTCACATTAGCATATTTTGTGGACTTGAATTAACAAAAGGACTATAGTCAACATTTTTCATATAGTTTAGGGAGTAGATTGAATATTTGCAAATAGTTTAAGGACCACATCAAATAATTAGAAATTCAAGGACAAAGATCGCACATTGGACCAACGTCTAAAGATTATTTGTGCCATTCTCCTTAATACGGACAACAATGTACACGGACAATCCATTTTTGTATGGTTTGAATGCTACAGTGACAAATCAACATGGAAATAACATTTATCATGTGAAACAATTTTTATGGTCACGGGACTCACATTAGAATTTAATTTTAATTGGGTTTCATTATGGTTGATAGAAATTATGACCCCACAATTATTTTTGCTCTAACTAGGAGTGTGAACATATTTACGTGCTCAACAAAGTTGTTATCTCTCTCCAATTTGAAAAAAAAAACCATCAATATTCATGGATTTAGTACTTTATTTATTTTCTTACTTAGGATGTGTTTGGTTAGGCTTAAACTCTATGGTAAAGGAAAATACTTTTGAAAAATCATTTTCTACAAAAATAGTTGTTTTTCTTGTGTTTGGTCATATGTGACCAAAAAAATTTTCAATGTTTAGATCTCATTCAGAAAATGTTTTCAATTTCATGTGTTTATCCGAAGCAAAAAATAATAATAATAATAATTGATTTTTTAAATAATTTTAACAAATTCTTATTCTTATTATTATTTTTTATTTTTTATTCTTTCTCGGTCAATGGCCAGCCCACTGATGGTCGACGACAGGCAACAACAAGCTCATCCTTGCGATCCAAATAGCTCGAGTCTCACTAGCCTTGGGGGAGCACATCCTCACCTATGGCCGATCACCAATGATCGCCCGCCAGCCCACCGGCCGAGAAAGAAGGTAAAACGAGAACAAAACAATAAACATACAAATATAGGAATATATAAATATAAAATTTAGATAATACAAAATATAAAATGTAAAAAAAATCAATATGAACAATTCGGAAAGTATTTTCACCTCTTTAGAATTAAGATTTCACTTTGCCAATGTTATGCATGAATTTTCCATTGACGGGACAGTATTTTCCATTAACTAAGTAATTTTCAGCAATCCAAATAAGTGAAAATCCGCAAAAAACAATTATCAACATACTCATTAACAACTCATTTATTAACACTTGACTAACTCATATTTGACCCATCTCATTTAATATGAGTTAAAATATGGGTTTTCAATCCATTTTGACATCTATAGGGAGTGCCATACCGATAAACGGGTGCCCGGTTAAATGTGTAACAAAATCAAGACCTCATGTATTGATGCGATAGGCCAGGCCACATAGATATAAGCTTCTTTTGGTACTTTAGCCTATATTTGAAGGGATGACGTAGTGTCTTTTTCAAGCCACGTATTCACATCTCACGGTGATATTAGCTACATATACTAAAAATCACACATACACGTAATAGCTAATGAAATGACATCGAACTATTTGAATCCTAGAACAAGGATGGATCAGTCCATTTATATCATCCGGCCATAATAGATTGCCGACCTTCGTTCATATGATTAACGCCAAGTGATCGTATATATGTCCACATAAATCTTGGTCAAGTGATAATGATTCGTTTTATATATAAGAAATTGATATGTCCACCTAGTTCATAATAACTTTTTGACCATAGTATGTATGATTCACGCCAAGTAATCGGTTAATATGTCCACCTATATTTGGATCGAGTAATGATGACTCATTTCATATATATGAAATTGATATGTCCAACTAGTTCAAAATAAATTGTTGATCCTATTCATATGATTTGCGCCGAGTGATTAATTTACATGTCCACCTAAATTTGGGTCGAATGATAATGTCTCGTTTTATATATAAGAAATTGATATGTCCATCTAGATCATAATAAAATGCTGACCTTAGTAACATGATTCACGCTAAATGATCAATTAGTATGTTCACCTAAATCCCGGTCTAGTGATAATAACCCGTTTTATATACTAAAAGTCATGCATGCACATTACGACAAGGAAACGACACAAAACTATTCAAATCCTAGGATAGGGATAGATCAATCCATCTATATCATATGGCCATAATGAATTGCTTGGCCTAGTTCATATAATTCACACCAAGTGAGCAATTAATATGTCCATCTAAATCTGGGTTGAGTGACAATATATATAAGAACACCTTATATCGACAATGTAAGTAAGACAACAGAGAGAGAGAGAGAGAGAGAGAGAGAGAGAGAGAGAGAGAGAGAGAGAGAGAGAGAGAGAGAGAGAGAGAGAGAGAGAGAGAGAGAGAGAGAGAGAGAGAGAGAGAAGGGTATGCATATGCATTTCTCAAATATTTCCAATGCATTGTGAATTGCCATCTAACTATTCCACATCACATAAAGGTTCTATCTTCTTGTACCTTGCTAGGCGAAAAAAAATCAATTTCTTGACAAACGACGGAAATAATTTTCTAGTTTATTTTTAAGTATTAGCCAAATACCGAAAAATATTATTATTTTCTTGGAAAATGACTTTTCGGAAAATATTTTTTGAAAATAACATATTTTTCGTGAAATAAACGGAGCATTAATTATGATGATTTATCAATCGGTTAAGTGCTCGCGAGGTAGCGGAAACGTTTAGCATCATTACATCAAGTTCAACACATCTTGAAATTACTTTGTAGAAAGGAACACGCAAGTGATCGTACAACACGCATGTGATGCGATGACTTCTAGTCATGGGTTTGGCGGGCCTCGAGGCCACGGAGTCAAATGGGTCGAAAAGCATTGTTGGGATGAGCCGGATTGACAAGATTTACGATGTGGTTAGAGAAAATGATACTCGATAGCTCTTCTCAATTTGCAATGTCGTCGTTGGATTTTTAATCTATTTAAAGTGGTCAATGAACTATCCCTAATCATTCGTCCTTTAACTATGAAATTATCCAATCCGACCCCATAACCTTCCATAACAAAGTCAAATCAATCAATTCACAAATTTTCAGTACACTATTAACCAAATTTTGATGTATCTTTTCATTTCAATCTATTTTCCAAATCAACAAAAAAAAACATGCAATCCCTTTATTACATTTTAACTTTTTGTCTTTATAAATATCACGGGAGAATCGCTAAAAAAGTCCTAAACCTATAGTATTTGTGTTAATTTAGTGCTAAACGTTGTAATTTTGCAAATTAAGTCCTAAACATTTTCACATTTTGTCATCCCTAAGTGAAAAAAAAAGTACAGAAAAAAAAATCAAAATATCAAAAAAAATAGTATTTGAAATGTCTACGTCAATGTCCGTCACGCCCCGCACCCGGAGGGCATGCCAACATCCCTTCTCGGTCTTTAAGTTAGGACGTCCCAGGACGCGTCACCGACCCATTAGTTTTATCTTTTTATTAAGCGCACGCAAAACGTGCTACTTCCCCGCACAATAAACGGACAACATGGATAGAATAGCAGGATATCACATCAATATTAGCAAAAGATCACTTTTATTTATTTATATCGTTAATCCTAGAAAATATGCATATACAAGCCCTACCTCAAGGCCACTTCCCACAGCCATACAAAGATACAAGATCGGAGTTAGGGTTAACACTACTCCATACTACTCAAAAGGGAATTGACGTCCACATCCTCCACTTCGCTACTCCTTAGCTAAGGACTCGAAAAATGGTTAACAACAACGGGTGAGATATAAAATCTCCGTGGAGTCAACGCCTAAGTCCGAGTAGAGCTATGATTCACTCGGGCGACCTAAACATACAGGTCAATCGCCGATGGCGGATCAATAGCGTACGACTAGCGCTACGCTCTAACCGTCAATAGGATTTGACACAACCCAACAATTAAACCTCAATCACATGATTCAACTACCAAACTCGGCATACTTTCATATCCAACATTCTTGAGGATTGCCGATCAATATAATTAATTATATAAGCCAATTTATTTGGTAGTTCCCAACGTTGACATCTCAATTCAAGCATAGAACACTCGAAACGAGTATTAAAACCACACAATACTATTAATAAAATAATAAATCGATAGTTTACCATCGGACCTTGATAGCTTATCGCTCAAACCCCGATAGCTTATCGTCCAAACCTCGATAGCTTATCGTCCAAATCTCGATAGCTTATCGTCCAAATCTCGATGGCTTATCGTCCAAATCTCGATAGCTTATCATCCAAACCTTGATAGCTTATCGTCCCAAAATCGATAGCTTATCGCCAAAATCGATAGCTTATCGATCAAAGTTAACTAACCTAACTATGGTTAACAAAAAGTAACTCATTGTTAACGAAAAGTAATTACGATTAGTGAAAAGTAACTACGAGTTAACTAAAAGTAACTACGGTTACTTTAACTAATCGGGTTAACTAACCCAAATGTGGTTAATTAATTTAACCCAACCACCATTAACTAAACCACCCACAATTAACATAAATTAATCTATCCCTAAACGTAATTAACGACCTAATCAGATATTAGGGGTTAACTCACCCGATTTCGAATCCGGAGCACCGGCGCCTCGGCGGCGGCGAGGGCTATGCGTGGCTTGGTCTAAAATCAACACGGAACAATGTCGGATGGCCGAACGAATCGGGTTTCCACCGAACAGCCTCTGTACTGCCCTGATCCATGAAATTCCTTCAACGTTTTGGAAAATCAACCCTCATATCCAAATAGTCCTTGATCTTATGGTCGCGTAGGAGAAAACGGAGCTCAATTCGCCCTCCGGATGAGCTCAAACTAGCGATTTCTTCTCGGGTGCGCGCAGAAAACAGAGGAAACGAGGGAGCTCGGGATGGGGGAATTGCTCATGAAAATGGAGGGAAGAGAGAAGAGAAAGAGAGTGTCACGGCTAACTTGGGGAAGAAGAAGAAAAGGTAGGGCCTATCGGTCAATTTCCCATCAACGAGTTTCATCTTTTATAAATAATATCCAGGGGCAATTTGGTAATTTCACAAGCAAGGGTAAGTTAGTCATTTGGCATAAATGATTGAGGGGATATTGGTATTTTCACAACCATGGTTCGGTCGGGGCTAGCTCGGGCGCAAATGGTCTCGATACTTTAGTTCGACAGTTCAACTTGTCCGGACTTGATTTTTTCTCGATCGATACTATTGGATTATCCAAATCCCTTTTTCGGATCAATTACAATTGCGTCCAACCATTATCCCTTAAATCTAAAAAATCTCATCTTATTCACTAGACCATAATTCGAGACTAAAATCCATCGAATTTATTTTCTTATAGAACCCAAAATTTTAGGATGTCACAATCTCCCATCCTTAAGAAATTTCGTCCCGAAATTTAGCCTTTAAACTCCTTCCTTATCAAACGTAAAACCCTTATGGTCATCATTTCACTAAACTATGGGGTCTTACTACGCTTTCGTGAACACTCGATTACTTAGGCCGCGTATGGTAACGTTTCTATTCCCGAACAACTTTTGGAACAAAACACTTTTTTCCTGTTTTTGTTCCCGGCAACGATTTTTGGGAACAAAAACGCGTTTGGAACTCAAAAAAAAAAATTTTATTATTGGAACAAAAAAAGACAAATGCGTTTGGTAAATACATAAAAGTTTCTATTCCCGAAAATAATAATAAAAAATAAATACGTTTAGTAACTGCAAAAAAATTGTTCCTAATTTTTTCATTTAATTAAGGAGACTATATATATATTAAAATTAAGATGTCTTTATCTTTTTAACTTACTAAATCAAATTAAATCTCAGTTATTCAATTTACTAAATCAAATTAGACCAATATATGTATAAGTAATTTATGCATAATTTATCAAATTACCATATGGACGAGATCAATTATAAAAATAATAATAACCTTTAAACGGGGATCTCTAGAAAAATATTAATTGCACTTTGAGTGAAACCAGGGACTAAAATGAAAAATATTTGTGCGGTTAGGTCCTTTTAGTCTAATTGTGCAATTTTTCCAAACATGAGGACTGAAATGAAATGCAGGGGTATCAAAGTCTCATGTCATTACTCTAAAAGTAAAAAAATTTGGATAAAATGATTTAAAATGAAATTTTTTAGCCAATTTAGGATTATGTTCAATGAAGAGGCATGTGGTCCCAAACTGAATTTTTAAAAATTTAAGAGGCCAAAATGAAAAGGGAATTAAAATAAAAATATGGACTATTTTTGCACATTTTTCCGACCACGAATACTATTTTTCCTAATTTTCAGCTATTTTTATAATTTAAATAAATCCGAAAAATGTCAAAAATTACTAAAAATATTTTTTGTTCAAAATTGGTTACTAAGGCTAGGCTAAAGATTCAGAGATTAATTTTTTAATTTTATGAATTATTTTGGTATTTTTAATTAATTTTATAAAATAAAATAATTAAAAATCACGTGTCAACATCGTGCAAAACAAAAGAGAAGAGAGTGTGTTCAAAAACAAAATTGTTCCCAATTGTTTCTAAAAAATGTTCCAAAAGTGTTTCTAAAAATGTTAGGAAACACGAAAACAAGTTTTTCTTGTTTCTTGTTTTTGCTTCTAAAAGTGTTTGTTTTCTTAAAAGTGTTCCCGAACATTTTGGGAACACTTTTTTACTATACGAGTTTACGGGAGCGTTACCATACGCACCCTTATTTTCCTTAATTGCCACATCTCACAATCTTAACCTTATTCTAGGTCATCATTGACCTTAGTAGCCCATGGATTCAATCGCGCTTTTATCATGCCATCAACTCACGAATTCATCCGAAGCAACTCCACTATGCCATTTACTCAAACTTGTCATTACGAACCTTTCATGTTTGTCTCCACAACTCTTCGTTCCACAAGCCCACTGGTTTCGTTGGTTACAGTCCTCATACAAAACATAATTGCAAACAAGTCCTACGCAATCTTCGGATCTCTGGGAATCAACCTCCGACATTCCATGATGCAATCTAGACCTCTACAGGACACATCACTACGCACAAATATAAACAACACATCCCTCACACAGATAGGATCTTTCTCCGAGCAACAACCTCGGAGGTATCACAATAGACTTTCACCAACTTCCCACCAGGCCGGTCCCAAGCATTTTCACATCCTTATCCATGGTACTTCAATCCACTCATTGTTCCGTCATTCACCACTCCAATCTTAGAGATGCAATGCTATGAATTTTTGAAAAAAATATTTTTCACTTTAAGAATCAACTTTAATGCAATGTATCTTTTAATAAAGTCGGACTTAGCACAACGCTTAGATCCACTTTTCAATGCGTAACTTGGTTCATTCCGCTTTTCAACGCCATCCTAGAAGCCTGCCGGGGAGCAGCTCTTTGTCCGGACCTTCTTGCCCCTACAATCACTCCCGCCCCTCGTCCAAGACTGGGGATCGTTACAGGACCTCCCCAAGTCGGGCACCTACTAAGAAGGTCCCGTTCGACATGTCCCATACCACATCTCATTACGGTTTGTAGGCATCCCGTATAGCTTGTCCCATACCAAGCAACGGTTTATCAAGTCCAATAAAATAATGATATGCTCATGCGCGCACGTTTCTCAATTTTCGTTTAAATGCGCTTAACACGTGCAATGCATGATCGTCCTCACTACTACTTATCACACAATACTCATTTCCACATCAATTCTTATCAATTGAAACTTTCTAATTTCACAAGCGACCATCACATCTCAAAGATCAATTGCTTAAGATCGATCCATAACCTCATGTCCGATCGTTGACAACCTAGGATCACACTCATATAGTCCAACCGGCCTTTTGTTTATAAGCAATTCACTAAACCTCACGCACATTTATTAGCTCAAATCCACGCTTAAACTTCCCAATTTTTGTTCTCTTCCGTGCGAATCTCAATCATATCACCACTTAGGGTCATTAATGACAATCGATAGCAAAATCATTAGAATATAACACAAGTTCAAGCCTACAATCCTTGAGATTCAAGAGCACTACTTAATCCTTAATCTCGGGTTTCAGTCCATCCTGAAATCTTCTTGCCCTATCCATAGGGTCCTTAACCATCCTTAGCGCAAACTTCGTCGGTTCGGCGAAATGCAGCTTGGTTCCTCACTTGCTCCCCTGTTATATCTCCTAAGGCCTCCAACGCTTGTAAAATCTCGTCCACTCTAAGATCCTCTTGAGTTGTCCTTCCTCTAGGTACTATTGTAATACGGTTACTCAACTTGCAGGAAACTTACGGAATTCACGCTACCAAAGTCAATACTCCAAGAGAACTCAAAAACAAGTAACCCAAAGGTCACTCAATAATCACAAGCACTTGGGTTAGATCCTACTAACTATCCCAATTTCCAGCGCACCTTATCACTCCAAGCCATGACCAAATGGTTCAGCCGACCTTACTCTAATACCACTTAAACGGGGATGTCACGCCCCGCACCCAAGGGCACGCCAACATCCCTTCTCTATCGTTAAGTTATGACGTCCTAGGACACGTCACCGACCCATTAGTTTTATCTTTTTATTAAGCGCACGCAAAACGTGCTACTTCCCCGCACAATAAATATACAACGGGGATAGAATAGCAGGACATCACATCAATATTAGCAAAAGATCACTTTTATTTATTTATATCGTTAATCCTAGAAAATACGTATATACAAGCCCTACCTCAAGGCCACTTCCTACAACCATACAAAGATACAAGATTGGGGTTGGGGTTAACACTACTTCATACTACTCAAAAGGGAATTGACGTCTACGTCCTCCACTTTGTTACTCCTTAGCTAAGGGCCGGAAAAATGGTTAACAACAACGGATGAGATATTAAATCTCTATGAGTCAACGCCTAAGTCCGAGTAGGGCGCTGATTCGCTTAGGGCGGCCTAAACATATAGGTCAATCGCCGATGGCAAATCAATAGCGTACGACTAGAGCTACGCTCTAACTCACACAGGATCGAGACACAACCCAACAATCAAACCTCAATCACATGATTCAACTACCAAACTCGGCATACTTTCATATCCAACATTCTTGAGGATTGTCGATCAATATAATTAATTATATAAGCCAATTTATTTGGTATGTTCCCAATGTTGACTTCTCAATTCGAGCATAGAACACTCGAACGAGTATTAAAACCACACAATACTATTAATAAAATAATAAATTGATAGTTTATCGTCGGACCTTGATAGCTTATCACTCAAACCCCGATAGCTTATCGTCCAAATCTCGATAGCTTATCGTCCAAATCTCGATAACTTATCATCCAAAATCTCGATAGCTTATCGTTCAAATCTCGATAGCTTATCATCCAAAACCTCGATAGTTTATCATCCAAACCTTGATAGCTTATCACTAAAACCTCGATATCTTATCGTCCCAATCTCGATAGCTTATCGCCAAAATCGATAGCTTATCGATCAAAGTTAACTAACCTAACCATGGTTAACAAAAAGTAACTATGGTTAACATAAAGTAACTACATTAACGAAAAGTAATTACGGTTAATGAAAAGTAACTACAATTAACTAAAAGTAACTACGGTTACTTTAACTAATCGGGGTTAACCCAATCGCAATCAACTAACCCAACCGTGGTCAATTAACTTAACCCAGCCACCATTAACTAAACCACCCACAATTAACATAAATTAATCTATCCCTAAACATAATTAACGACCTAATCATATATTAGGGGTTAACTCACCCGATTTCGAATCCGGAAGCATCGGCGCCTCGGCGGCGGCGAGGGCTATACGTAGCTTGGTCTAAAATCAACACGAAACAACGTCGGATGGCCGAACGAACCGGGTCTCCACCGAACAGCCTCTGTGATGCCCTGATCCATGAAATTCCTTCAATGTTTTGAAAAATCAACCCTCATATCCAAATAGTCCTTGATTTTACGGTCGCGTAGGAGAAAACGGAGCTCAATTCGCCCTCCGGATGACCTCAAACGAGCGATTTCTTCTCAAACGCGCGCAGAAAATCGAAGAAACGAGGGAGCTCGGGATGGGGGGGATTGCTCATGAAAATGGAGGGAAGAGAGAAGAGAAAGAGAGGGTCACGGCTAACATGGGGAAGAAGAAGAAAAGGTGGGGCCCACCAGTCAATTTCCCATCAATGAGTTTCGTCTTTTTATGAATAATATCCAAGGGCAATTTGGTAATTTCACAAGCAAGGGTAAGTTAGTCATTTGGCATAAATGATTGAGGGGATATTGGTATTTTCACAACCATGGTTCGGTCGGGGCTAGCTTAGGCGCGAATGATCTCGATACTTTAGTTCGACAGTTCGGTTATCCAGGACTTGATTTTTTCCGATTGATGCTTATTGGATTATCCAAATCCCTTTTCGGATCAATTACAATTGCGTTCAACCATTATCCCTTAAGTCTAAAAAATCTCATCTTATTCACTAGACCATAATTTGAGACTAAAATCCATCGAATGTATTTTCTTATAGAACCCAAAATTTCGAGATGTCACAGTGTCGATTATGCCACTTAGGACGGCTAATGTCCACATATGTAATTTCCTACCAAAATTGGTTATATGGACTCAATTGGCACAAATGCAATAGGTTTAGAACTTTTTTTGGTAAATTTCTCTAAATATCACAATAGGTTCCTTTTAGTATACTTTAGCTTATGGTCTCTAAAACAAAAAAATATAAAACCCCATTCAAAGTTATATCGGAGCGGCAAGGTTTTAAACATAAGGTCAGTTGCTTTCTTGATCTTGCTTGCCGTTGGTTCGTCTAGTACCTTTCAGTTGGGGTGCGCTTGATTTTCCTACTATTTTAAGAGTAGGTGTTTCCACAAAGGCATTTTCAAGGATATTAGTTTATCTATAGATAATTGTACTTATATCAGCCTAAATCTCATTCCTAGTTGTTTAGATACATAAAAGGGATATGTGCACTAAAGGTTTTAATGCTTGTCATGAAAGTGTAATTGAGTTCTAAAATTTACAAAAAGTGCAATTAATTCTAAAATTGTTGAATTAGAGCAATCGAATCCTTTCGTTGACTTCGTAGAATTTGGCTAGCGAAAAATGCCAATATTATTATTTTTTTAATTATTTCTAATACCCTAAGGTGGCGCTAACGTGGCCAAAACAATATCGTTTTGGTCTAAATTTGAATTTTCAATATAACGCTCATTTAAAATATATTAAATAATTAGTAGAATTTAAAAAATACTAAAAAATACAAGGAAAAAGAGTGAAGAGGCAAGCCTCCGCCATCTCCCCACCATTGTTGGGAAGGGCCGTCGACCTCTATCGGAGCTTGGGCAAGCCGTTTTCGGCGATGGTGTGGGCTGCGGCGCTCACTTGCATCTTTCCTTTTTTTTCCTTCTTATTGTACTAACGTATTATATTGGGATCAAAACGACATCGTTTCGACCACGTCAAGTCATGTAGGATAGAACAAATAATAATAATAAAAAAGCCACGTCATCATTTTCTATTAGCCAAATTGGATAGAGTTAACGGAATGACTCGATTGTATCAATTTGACAAGTTTTAAAAATTGATTGCACTTTTTGCTAGCTTTAGGACTTAAATGTACTTTACTTGACAAATTTTAGGACTTTATAGTGTGCATATCACTACATGAATTTTGCTAGTTTTTGCATTTCATATCTAATTAACTTTAGTTAAATTTGTAAGTTAGGAAATTAAAATAGGAGAAGTATGAATTCGATACAACTCTAAAGGAGACTACTTTTACCACGAGATATGATAAGCTAAGATTTACTTACAGGAAACTATGGTTATATTAATATAGACCAAAAAGGTAAAAAGCTAATAGAAAGATAGCATTGACTGATCCCCTCCTCTCTCTCTCTCTCTCTCTCTCTCCCTCTCTCTCTTTCCCTTCAGGTTTTCAGCCGCTTTCTTGAGTGAGAGACCCTCTGCCTCTTCCCCTCCCTTTCCTATCTCTCTACCTCGCTGCCACTCCTATCTTCAATATTTATACTCGTTTTCGATCAGACTCAAGCGTCAGACTGATTTTTTTTTATTCGGGGGGAGTTTCAAGGCCTTATTTTCTTTGCATGGATTGGCTTTCTTTTTTCCTCCCACTCTGTTTTGGGAGGTTTTTTTGTGTGAATAAATTTCTACGAGGTGATCTTGAATGAATGTGGAGCCCAGGTTCGACAACCATCAAAGAAGATGTTCGTGATGTAGCTCCACAACCACTTCGAGATTAGGCCGCTTTCCTCTTCCGATTTAAATTTAGGTTTAGATCCAGGAGTTTCACTATCCCGAACTAGATTTATATGTATAATTGAGAGTTTCTTATAAATATTTGTTCTTTTAATATTTTGAAGTTTGCTTGATGTTGGTGATGGGGACATCGAACCTAAACACACACCATAAGTCGTTTCAAATGGAGTGGGAGTTCTAGGCATGTGCCTATCACTAAATCTAGTGATCGATTGTGGATTGTTTATGAGGACAAATCTGTTTAAGGGATGAGAGTGTGATCTTAGTTACAAAATGTGCTTTGTTACTTACTTTCATGGATTTGTTTTATTCTCTGAGTTATTTGGGACTTGCTAGACTTGAAATTCTTCTTTGTAACTTTGATTATGCTTAATGAATGAAATCTTTTTTCGATTAAAAAAAATGGAAAGGTAGCAATTTTTTTATTTGAGAAATTGATTGGAAAAACTTGAGGACTTTTTTTTAACTTTGTTATGGAAAGTTGATGGACTAAATGACACAAAAAAATGTTAAAAGGCAAGATTAAACATTTTTATGAATAGTTTAGATATCACATTAAATAAATTAAAAGTTCAAATGACATTGCAACATTGAGCAAAGTTTATCATTTTTCCCAATTGGTTGTTGATACAAACGGAGTTGAACAACAAACTCGAGGGTCCGTTCATTCGAAAGAAAATTGTTTTACAATTTTTCGTTGATTAGATAATGGAAAACTAATTGATTTACGTAAAACATTTTTGATGGATCGAAAATAACAAACTTAGATTGGTGGAAAATGACATGCCCCTTTTGGCAAGAAGAAAATCACTTTCCCTAAACCGCCAAACGAATAGAAATTAACCATTTTCCTTGAAAATAATTTCCATGGAAAATATATTCCCCCACCGTGAAGCTTTCGGTGAAATAGACGCGCCTTGAAAAACGTTTAAATTCGACCCGGCCCGGCCCGATATATTTTACTTCTTCTCATCACATGGTCTAATGAGGGCAACCATGGAAGGAGAGAAGGATGGTAAGGGTGTGCATGACAATAACTGCTTTTTAGAAATCAACTTCCTACGTAATTTGATTTTTTTACTTTTGTTTAGAATTTGATTTTATTAGAGAAATTCATTTGGTAACGGTTAAGAATTTCTACTTGCAGAATATTATTAACACAAAATCTTATCCAAAAAATTATTGTTGGCGGCCGAAAAATTTCTACTTCATTTTTATTTTTAAAAATATTTTTTACTTTTCAAAAATTAAAAATTGCTATTTATTTTTTACTCCGGCAATGGGCAACAACTATGAGTGGTGGGTGGCGGCGTTGGGTGGTGGTGGTGGTGGTGGTGGGGGGTGGGGTGGGTGGTGGGAGGGGGCGGGGGTGGGGTGGGTGGTTGGTGGTGGGGAGTGATCGGCGGTGGGGTCGCGGCGATGATGCGGCGGTCGGCGGTGAAGGTCGGTGGTGGAGGCGGAATGTCGGCGGCGTGGTTAGGAGAGACTAGCGCTCAAAATGAAAAAAATGTTCAAATGAGGAGTTATTGACGTTAAGAGATTTATTCTTGAAAGAGAAATCATTTTTTTTAATTAAAAAATTGGCTCAAAAATAACTTTTTTTTTTTTGCAAAGCTCAAAAACAACTTTAGAAAAATAGAAATTTGCTTTAAAAGTAGAAATGTAATATTATATAATCAAATGAGTTTCTATTTTAAAAGTTATATTACCAAATGAATTTACGCTCTAAAAGTATTTTTATAAAAAGTATTTTTAGAGGAAAAATCATTTATTGAAGTATGACCTTATGCGCCTGGAAACACCCAGCAAATTCTTGACTTTTTCTCTCCCCGAGTGGGGCAGGAGCGTCAGAGCGACGGGTTCACCCGCACCTTGTCCGAACGAGGCCTGACACAGAGCTTTGAATTTCCGGAGGGAAAATCTCGATCTTCGTCCCGATTCCCGAAAATTTTTGAACGGCGGGGAATCGCAGACGGTCTCGTCGTCAGAAATTTCTCCCCAATTCAAAAAGGGAACGTTTGAATTTCCCGTCGCTTTCCCTCATTTTCCCATCAACCAAACAAGTCCAATTCCCAGAAAAGCTAACTTCCACTGCAAGCCTCCCTCTCTCTCTCTCCGTCTCTCTCTCTTCTCTGCGGGCGTTCAAATTTTTACCCAGATGGATAAGACAAACGAATTCCTCGCTACAGACCAAGCCCGACCCTTCGCTCGCTTCGAGCTCTGAGCTCCTCAGTGCGCGGTGACGTGTGGAGCTGCGGCCGATCCCTTCACGTTTCGCCGTTTTGGTCTCGGATCCTCGTGACACCTGTTAGGGCGGGAAGTGGGGAAGTTTCGCCGCCCCAACCGAAGGCATGCCTGTACGTCCGCTCTCTCTGTCTCTCGCGCCTTCGTCTCTTGTCGTTCTCACTTTTTCCTAGGGTTTGTGCGGTTTCACTAGGGTTTTGACTCTTGGCGTGGGGTGGGGGTAGGGGGGATTTCGATCTTGGCAGGAGCCGAAGATCATGAACCTGCGGAGGGGCTCCAAGGTATGGGCGGAGGACCGGGATTCGGCTTGGGTGGCTGCAGAGGTCGCCGATTTCGTGGGGAAGCAGGTCCAAGTTGTGACTGCTACGGGTAAAAAGGTGATTTTCATGGCCTCTTAGCTCTTGCGTCTGTGTTTTTGCTTGTGTTAGGTCTGTTGGTGGTTGGTTCGGTTGTGGGGGTGTTGAGTTCCTTTCGGTGTGTGGGTGTGTTGCGTAGGTTTTGGCTTTGCCGGAGAAGCTGCATCCTCGGGACGCGGATGACGAGGAGCACAATGGAGTCGACGACATGACTAAGTTGACGTACTTGAATGAGCCCGAAGTACTTTATAACCTGGAGAGACGATATGAGCTGAATGATATATATGTGAGTCAATCAATGTGGACGTGTACTGAATTCTGTTGAGCGTGGAGTTGAATCGCACTCTGCATAGTCAATGCATATTATGATGAGTTGGTTGATTAGTTCATCAGAGTGGTGGAGTTGTGTTGCAATTACTAATATATTCATTATGGAGTGATTGAAGTCTCTTGAGATAAAGATGTCCAGGTAAATTACTCACTGGGGTGCTTTTAACGTCAGAATGATATTTTTAAAAATCTTGGCCATCTGTCGAAAAGCAACCTTCTCTTTTTGAGAGCATTTACTAATGGGAGAACACGGTAGGTGGGGATTACGGTTAGGTGTAGTTTCATATTTTCAGAAGTAGAGGTAAATGATAAAACTCCCAACTACTATTTCTGGATTTAAGGATTTTTTTTTTTGGTGTGTTGCATTGGCTATATTTGACTTAGTTGTTGGCATCACTTAAATGCCGATTGCTTTGTTAGAATAAATGTTGCCTGTGTCTTACTCAACTTATGCCTATAACTAATTTGTCGGCAGCTAAGTTGCCGTGTGATAATGGTCTTAACGCATTCCTGAATATGTGGTGATTCAAGCGAAAGGCAATCTGCATATACACCAATGGCTCATTTTGTTTATTCTGGTATCTGAATATTTTCTTAGCTTGAAAAGGTCTTAATTGGAGTAAAAGCTCTTCACTTAACAATATCAAGGTATGATAAATGCAGCAAACTATTAATAAGTAGGAATTTTTTCCTTCTCTGATCAGACTTACACGGGAAGCATTTTGATAGCTGTCAATCCGTTTACAAAGCTTCCCCATCTCTACAATGTGCATATGATGGACCAGTATAAGGGAGCTCCTTTTGGGCAGCTAAGTCCACATGTATTTGCAGTGGCTGATGCATCATTCAGGTGTTTCCATTTTTCAATGCTTGTCATTGAGTATACTCCTTAGTCTCACAACATGATCTAATTAGCTGTTTGCCATCTTGATGCAGAGCAATGATAAATGAGGGTAAGAGCCAATCTATACTAGTTAGTGGGGAAAGTGGGGCCGGAAAAACTGAGACAACAAAACTGATTATGCAGTACCTCACTTATGTTGGGGGTCGCACTGCTAGTGCTGGTGATGATCGAACAGTAGAGCAGCAAGTTCTTGAAGTAAGGGCTGCTTGTCAACATTCTGTGAAAAACATTTCCAGTAAATCTCCATATTTGACTAATATATGCCCTTCATCATAGTTTTTGAAGATTTTGGATTTTAGTTATCTTTCTACTTTGGGGATGAACATTCTGCTCACTTGACTCTGTGTCATCCAGTCAAATCCACTATTGGAGGCATTTGGTAATGCGAGGACTGTCAGAAATGATAATTCTAGGTGGGTGCCGGTTCTCCTTATTTCAATGTTACTATCATCTGCTTTCAAGCTTTGAGTCGCTTGTTATGGTAATTTTACTCTACCAGTTTGCTTATTAAGTGGCAAGAATAACTTGACAACCTGCCCCTCCATATATGTTTTCATTATTTTTGGAGATCACCCAGTGCCTTTCTATGAGTTGAGTCTTCATATTGAATTTCCCTGATGGAAATGGCGTACTCTGTTATAATAATGACCCTGGAATTACCTATTCTTAAAAACATTGACTGAAGACACTTCAGGGGGACCTCATAGGGACAATAAGAGAAAATAATTGGTGAATGGGTTGTCTCAAGTTAAATGCAGCGAAGTCTATTCACTGTTGTTAATCCAAGATCTATCGACCAAAGATATATTTACGTGCAATTGGTGGACAAACTCTAACTCATTATTGACTAAATTACCTGGCAGTTACCTCATGTAGCAATATTTGGTGAGTACAGCTACCTTTCGGTGCATGGGTATACAGACATATGTGATAGGTCTGTGTTGCAAGTTATCTGTCATTAAAAGTAACTATTAAGTATGCGTCAAGGTGTGAGTGATATTTATGGTTGTCCTTTCAGGTGGTCATTTATTTTTCTTGCATAATTCAAAGAAGTTCCTGTCTGTATGTCAAGTTTTTATAATTCTTCGTCCAAACAGACTGACATGCTTTAGAGTTGACAGTTTCACAGTTGAAAAGAAAAATCTGGGAAACGAAGGTGAAGCAGTTATCGGTATATTATAGTAATAGGTATCTTGACTAATTCAGATTGCTTTTATAAAGAGATATTTAATGCACAGTTGGTAAGCATTTATCAACAGAGTTAACTTTCATGTGATATGAAGATGACGGCATGGGTCTATTCTAATTGTGGGTAATTGCATTACCATCTTGCATTGAAAATACTTGAAGCATTATACCAGCAGTAGCACATGCCAGAAAGGGAAGATAATCCTTACAACTTGTGGTATCAACATTAGTAGCAGTGAAAAAAAAAAAGAGGGGGTGAATTGGTTGATATGTGAAGTAATCTTGAAATATTTAAGATTAAGTCATGGAGGAAAGGGTTTTGGCCCCATATGGAGGATAACATGTGAATCTTGGCTGTGAGGAGCAATCACTGGGTAAATATATACTGCACTTGGTCATGGTAAGCATTCGCGTTTAAAAATTTGCTAGTGGCTTTGAATGAAGTTGTGTGGCGAGGGGGTCAGTGGATTGGACTGCCAGGCCTGTAATTATGGTGTTACGATGTATAGGCTTTTGTGCACTGGTTGCTTGCATTTTAACATTAAGTCAATTGTTGTATCTGACTTAGACTATGAGTATAAGAGGGACATGTGTAAGCTGGCTGTTAGAAGGTCACTCTGTACCAGAAATAGATCTTGGGCAATATAGCGAAGAAATTGTGTTGTTGGGAAATGGTGGCCAATGGTAGATCACGGTCACACTACATGCTTTTAAGAAGGTTAAAATTTTCCCACGTTGATTTTTTTTTTCCTCCTTAATATTTCTAGACAGCTGGAGCTTTTTATCTTTTGCATTTTGCAGTCAGTTTTTGAGAGGATGAGCAGCCTTCTATATTGGGTCATGTCATTGATAAGTCTATGTTTGTATTGGGCTAGTTAATCATTAGGCTTATCTGAACAAGTAGAGTGCAATTTGTTTCCCTTATTGTTGCAGTCGTTTTGGCAAGTTTGTCGAGATCCAGTTCGATGCAAACGGTAGAATATCCGGTGCCGCAATTAGAACTTATCTTTTGGAACGTTCTCGGGTTGTTCAGATAACTGATCCTGAAAGGAACTATCACTGCTTCTATCAGTTATGCGCATCTGGAAGGGTACGCCCCGTCCTTCTCTCTCCCCCTCCCCTTTTTCTCCTCTTCTTTGGCTCGTTGTCAGTCCTCTGCTTTTATTCTGCAGCTAAATTTGTTGATTTATACACGTACTGGTATATACTACTTGCCAAAATCTCTGCAATGAATTTGTTCTGGAAAATGGTTCATCATTTATGTTACGGAATTTTTGAAAATTTTGAAGCAGGACGTGATCAATTTTGTGGCATATTTCCATATTTAGCTAGTTGCTCGAATAGCTGGATGCATGTGCCATTAGTGCGTGCATATCCTGGTACAAATGAAGCCTATAAATACTGTAGCTTTGGGAACATGAAAACATGTTCAGGATGCGGAGAAATACAAGTTGGGACATCCGAGCCTGTTCCACTACTTAAACCAAAGTAAGACTTATGAGCTGGAAGGAGTGAGCAGTGCAGATGAATATTTGAAGACTAGAAGAGCAATGGAGATTGTTGGTATAAGTTCTGAAGATCAGGTTGGCTGGTTTTTATCAAAAAATGATGAATATACCTTTCTTGCTTGTTCTACTCTTGTATCGTACTTATTAGAGGAACTTTTATGCTTTTCACAGGAAGCTATTTTTCGCACATTGGCCGGGATTCTGCATCTGGGAAATATTGAATTTTCACCAGGCAAAGAGCATGATTCTTCTGTCATAAAGGATCAGAAATCTGGCTTCCATATGCAGATGGCCGCTAATCTTTTTATGTAGGTGATCTAGAATCTTCTCATGTAGCCTTCTTTTTCTCGGTGGTCCATAGTTTTTAATGCCTTGCCTTGTCCTTTGTTGGATGCTGGTTTACTTAGCTTTTATTTTTCATTGAGTTGGCTTGTATAATGCATATCTTTAAATAAATGTGATAAAAATTGTTGTCCAGGTGTGATGTGGACCTCTTGCTAGCAACGCTATCCACTCGTACAATTCAAACTCGAGAAGGAAACATTGTAAAAGCCCTTGATTGTAATGCTGCAATTGCCAGTCGAGATGCACTGGCAAAGACAATCTATGCTCGGCTATTTGACTGGTATTTCATTGACAAATCTACATCCAGAAAGTCTTGTCTAATTTTAATTTTGATTGTCTTGATTAAGAACATAGACAAATCTTATTGTTTGGTGTAGGTTGGTTGATAAGATTAACAGGTCTGTTGGTCAAGACCCAGATTCTCGTGTTCAAATTGGAGTCCTAGATATATATGGCTTTGAATGCTTCGAGCGTAATAGGTAGGTTTCTTTTTTAAGTGTTTTTTAGTTAGACCTATGTTAGTGTGTTCGTGACTGCTTGATTGGCTATCTATTGTTGTTTGTACTTCTGATTTGGCTATTTGGTGACTGCCTGCTGGCTATTACTTCTGATTTTTCTCTCTTCTTACCTTACTGAAGGAGGAAACCAGCTTCTCACTTATTTGCACCTTGGGCCTAGTGAGTCTGAGTGGGTGCGAGGGGACTGCCTGGTCCACCATATGCATCACATACATAAAAAACTTTTTTCCAAAGAGTATTTTACTTCACGAACTCTTCCAAGATTAATTTCACCGTGAAGCATGATTCCTCTATGTCAGAAAAAACACACATCCTTCTAGCTACTTGAAGCAATTGACAATGCTATCTGTAGAGATTTTCTTATGAGCATCACCTGTATTTGCTCTCACACAAGATGAAGCCATGTGCTTTTGTCTGTAAATCTGGTGTGGAAGATTCTGTGGAGATTTCTCTTAATTTGTGCTTTGAGTATAGACGTAGTTGGCATCTCTGTTTGTGCTTATGCTTGATTGGTTAGATATAGGATGTGTTGGCTCATTTTTTGTGTAAGCATGTTGTGGCTTGAAAAGCTATGAAATGAGTCTTTTACTGCTCCACTTTTAAGCAAAACAAAGTTTGATGTTTTTCATTAGAGAAATGTGGTTGGAAACCTTATAGCTGATTCAACCATTTCTATTCAGTTACTTCCAAGTGGAAATGTGAGTTATACTTGATGTATGTATGGTATTGTTTTGCATTTTTATCTCATGAAGGTGACTGCTTTTTATGTTTTTGGTGATAAAGAAATGATCCATCATGATATGTCTTGTTATATTTCTTCTGTTTAACATTGGTTTGAATTGGTATATTTCTTCTGTTTAACATTGGTTTGAATTGTTATATTCTCTGGACATCTTCTTAATTGACTTGCAATACCTGTCCTAGCATCCATTTTGTTATCCCGTGGTACTCACTGTTATTCACGGGTTGTCATTTCATCCACAGCTTTGAGCAATTCTGCATCAACTTTGCAAATGAAAAGCTTCAGCAACATTTCAATGAGGTGAGATAAGGGTTTTGAAGAAAAATCTTATGCAGTTCTAGTACAAAACGCTAGCTAATTTTTGTCCTTTTGCTTCAGCATGTGTTCAAGATGGAGCAGGAGGAGTATAGCAAAGAAGAAATCAATTGGAGCTACATAGATTTTATAGACAACCAAGATGTTTTGGATTTGATTGAGAAGGTTGTTTCTTATGTCATTAACTCTGAAGCTCTGGAATGCACTCTGAAAACCATTAACTGATTCCTTTTGCATATGAAACATACATTTCAGCTTTGAATGATCTTTCTAGTCAGTTGATTGATGGCATTCTGTAACACATTGGGAATTGTGATTACATACCGGTGTATTACGTGCCTTGGCATGGTTTCCTACAAATCAACATGTTTATACATGGCATTTGCAGCTCCTTGCTTTTGAATACAAACCCTTCCCATTGATGTTTTAGGCATTGAAGAAAACTTGTGGCAAGGTCCTTTGTTCATTCTTGATTTGCATGTGCTATAGGATCAAAACCAAGTTGGAATGAGATGATCAAATTGGAAATCTCAAGAGTCTCATGCGGCCTGATGTATTGTTTAGTTCATATGTCTGCAAGATATATCAAAATCTCATCACTGGTGTTTTCCCGTTTGCTTATGAGTGAGTAAAATTATTGTGGATTTTATAGGGCTTTTAGGATTGACACATTAACGAGTTTTAATTGAGGCCACTGGTCTAGCATATTTGCAACTATGCATTTGAAGTTTTCTTTCTTTGCACAGTTTCTTATTTGATGCAATGTGGAAGTAGTGAGTGAGAAATGGTTGCTTATAGAAGCTTGGTGTAAATAAACTTTCTCATACCTTTTTTATTGTTGGTCCCATTGATCTTGCAGAAACCTATTGGGATTATTGCTCTGTTGGATGAAGCTTGGTACAGATTGTTTTTTCCCCTATATACATTGGTCACGTGGATTTGGTGTACATGCAATTCATGGTTGTTCTCTCTTCTTGTGCAGTATGTTCCCAAAGTCGACACATGAAACCTTGTCAACCAAACTGTTTCAACACTTTCGGTCACATTCAAGGTTGGAAAAGACCAAATTTTCGGAAACGGATTTCAAGATTGCCCACTATGCTGGAAAGGCATGTATTTTGACAAAGATGATCTGTGAATCTACAATTTGTTTGGCGGAGTTTTGATTTTTCTTTCCTTTTACCTACTGTTTCTTGTGCAGGTCACATACCAAACAGAAACCTTCATTGATAAGAATCGAGATTACGTCGTGGTGGAGCATTGCAATCTTTTGTCCTCTTCCAAGTGCCCCTTTGTCGCTGGTCTTTTTCCTTCTCTTCCTGAGGAATCGTCAAGATCATCCTATAAATTTTCTTCTGTTTCTTCTAGATTTAAGGTGAGCTCTAACCTATATTCCACGTCCACCTCTCATTTTCTTTTCTCTTGATATTCCAAACAAATCATAAAGATAAATGGGATTCTCGCATTAAGGAGCTGTTATACTGGCATTTGGATAAAAAATTTCGTCTTCTTGGGTATCAAACTCTTTATTGAATAGAAAATGACATTTACAAACACTAAAGAGTGTTGATTTACTCGGACATCAATAATTTTTTTGCTTGTGGTGCAGCAACAACTTCAAGCACTTATGGAAACCCTCAACTCAACAGAACCTCATTATGTACGCTGTGTAAAGCCAAACTCCCTGAATCGACCACAAAAGTTTGAGAAACTCAGTATCTTACACCAGCTACGCTGTGGGGTGAGTGGATTGTGCTCCTACGCTTTGATGTTTTGTTCTTCTCTTTAGAATGGTCATTATCTGGGGTGGGAAGTAGTATTTGTGCTTCTCATTTGGCACTGCATCTCCATATGGACTCTACTGGCATAGTTCTAATGCTTCCTCATAGTCCTTTTTTGGTTTTTGCTTTTATATTAACTCAATGGCCATTAAAGAAGGGTTGCATTGCCTTTGTTATACTGCCTAATTCATTCTTTTTGTGATGGTCAAAGAGGGAGGTTATCCTTGAGCCAATTTCCATTAAAAATTGAAAGTTCTGCTTATCCTTCATGAGTGGAAGAGTATGCAAATCTGAATCACTGAGCACCAATTTGTGATGGACTAGCAATAAATCCTTTTAGAAAATTTAAGACCCAAATTTCACTAGACTCACAACTAGTTCTTACAGAAAATTTAAGAGATAAACAGGTTTGGAAGATCAACTCTCCAGAATGCAGACTGTGTGTAATGGTTTTTATTGACAGGCTATGAGAAGTATGCCAATGTAGATTTCCTGGATGAGACATAATTCTGAATTTAGTCACTTTTTTGCGTACTAATCATGCTTTAGTTGCACATAGTACTAATACTAGTCAACTCCATCTGGTCATTGTCACATCTTGATGTGATTGTGTTGACTGATACTAGTCAACTCCATCTGGTTATTATTACATCTTGATGTGATTGTGTTGGCTAATGTCCCCTATCTTATGGTTGCTATCTTGTATTTTTGAATTGTCTTGAACATTTTTCAACAGGGTGTTCTGGAGGCAGTTCGCATAAGTTTGGCTGGTTATCCTACTCGAAGGTCTTATTCAGAATTTGTGGATCGTTTTGGACTGCTAGCTCCTGATCTTCTGGATGGAAGGTTTGCTTGTGGCTAAGTTTTTATTGAGCATTTGGTCCTGCTTTCTGTATCTTTAAGCTATGCTTGCAGTGTCATCATTTTTATGCATTGCAGTTATGATGAAAAGATGATCACACAAAATATCCTGCAGAAGTTGAAGCTTGAAAACTTTCAGGTATATTCTTTTGGATTAGTAACCGTGCTTTTATGGATTTTGGAGTGGCTGGTGTAAATCTTGCAGGATGACATATACTTCATCAATTCTGTGTTTTTACCCTGCCTCATAAATGTTGATGCAGCTTGGAAGGACCAAAGTGTTTCTTAGGGCTGGTCAAATTGGTAGTTTAGACTCGCGGCGAGCTGAGGTTCTGGATAGTGCTGCAAAATGCATCCAGCATCGTTTTCATACATTTATTGCGAGGAGGGATTTTGTCTCTGTCAGGGCTGCTGCTTGTGATATTCAAGCATACTGTAGAGGTATTTCATCTAGCAAGGTTTTTCCTGTGAGATTTTGGCTTATGGAGGGAAATCCATTGGCTTAGGACACTAGTTGCTTGTAGGTTGAGATTTTATTTCAACATCGACCTTAGAGTCTTTAATGTTAGTGTGCAATCTTCATTTCTTCTATAATATGTTCCAGTGGAAGAACTTTTCGAGCGTTGATCAGAACATGCTCCTTTGCAATTTTTTCTTTGCCCAGTATTCAGGAATATTATTTTATTTATTTCTTAGGATGCCTTGCCCGGATGCTCTATGAAGTGAAGCGGAAGACAATGGCTGCTATTATTATGCAAAAATATTCCAGAGGCTGGCTGATACGGTCTGGTTATGTGAAAGAGCGTGCAGCTGCCATTGCCATACAGTCGAGTATCCGTGGTTTTGCAGTACGCCAAAAGTTTTTGTATGGAAAGAAACACAGAGCTGCTACCCAAATTCAGGTGAACAGGACATTGGATATGCGCATTTTGGAT
The DNA here is from genome assembly GCA_021437795.1 of Rhodamnia rubescens. Taxonomy (NCBI): domain Eukaryota; kingdom Viridiplantae; phylum Streptophyta; class Magnoliopsida; order Myrtales; family Myrtaceae; genus Rhodamnia; species Rhodamnia rubescens. The sequence goes on along the minus strand of JAILYA010000002.1, from coordinate 3,018,838 downwards.
CATTTCTGTTTGTATTTACCATTGGCGACTAATTTCCTTATGATCAAAGACAGATCAGGGTTTTTCCTTAAAGGCTTGATGGTTTTTCGCTTTTGTTCAGTTAACAAACTGTGAGAAGAATCATTGGAAGATCAATTAGTTGATGGAAATGTTGGTGCATTGGACTTAACATTGTTTTACATGATATCATAACGAGATGAAACCGACGTGTGGTACAACATGATATGCTTAACTGGTCTATTGACATTATATAAAGCTTTTTTGTTGCAAGTTATTAGTTTGGCATGTTACCCAAAATTTATAATGGGTTAAGGTGACGAGGAATTCTGTAATAGTTACAAACCCGACTAAGGGATGCTAACTGAAATTTCCAATCATATTTATCATTATCATGTTCGATCTTGCTTCTCTGAACATTTCCATAACAGTACACTATTTTGTTGGGAGGGTGGATCATGAGCATAATCCATTCTTTGCGTTTGGCTTTCTACTTGATCTGGTTATCTGGTCTCTCTTAAATCCTGAAATTGTGTGTTTCAAACTAGAGTAAGAGAATATTCATGTCTTTTTTCAAAGAGATACCAAGTACTTTGAGTTAAATGTAAGTCCATTCTTTTTTACTTTCTGGCCTAAATAAAATTACCATTTCAATGTTTAAACAGCAATACTCTTAGGTTTTTGAAGATTTGGGGTGGTCATTATTAAGTAAAAATCAAATCTTAAGTATTGAAAAGGAAAGTATAGGTGAAATCTGAAAGACAGGTTTATGTGTTTTAAGAAATAAAGTGCATAGGAATTGCTTCCCTTTTCGTTTACTAATACTAAAACTATAAAAGAAAATCCGTAAGCTTTCCACTTTTGTTTACCATTTTTTAATGTCCCATAATTGATTTTATATCACTACTAAACAATACGAGTTTATTGATGTTGGTTTGCTTCATTCTCTTGGCTTGTCGCTCCCAATTGCTAGGCTCGATGGAGAATGCACAAGTTTCGCTTGGTTTTAAGGCATCATCAAGCTTCTATCATTGCAATACAGTGTCTGTGGAGGCGAAAACTTGCTAGAAGAGAACTGAGGAGGCTGAAGCAAGTAAGCTTAATTGGGCTTATTTGGAGTTTGTTCTTTCCAAGTTTGAGCATAATTAATTATTTGTTGTGCATTAATTTTCGTGTCATAGGAAGCTAATGAAGCAGGTGCCTTGCGAATGGCTAAGAATAAGCTAGAGAAGCAGTTGGAAGATCTTACATGGCGTTTGCATCTAGAAAAACGTTTACGGGTATATATATATGTATATAGAATTGTGAGATTTTGTATTTGCCATGTGGATTTGGAAGCTCTATCTGATGGGCACATATATTTTTCTAAGAGGCAGCCACTTTCTCTGTAGGTTTCTAATGATGAAGCTAAGCTGGCGGAGATTTCAAAATTTCAGAAGACATTAGAATCAATGAATCTTGAATTAGATGCAGCTAAGTTGGCAACAATAAATGAATGTAACAAGAATGCAGTGCTTCAAACTCAGTTAGAATTGTCAATGAAAGAAAAGTCGGCCCTGGAAAGAGAGCTTGTTTCAGTTGCAGAGCTGAAGAAGGAAAATGCACAGCTGAAGGTTAGTCATCGCCTTATCTCAGCCTTGACTTTGGTTGGCTTCGAACAAAACCTTTTGTTCTAGTAATTCTGTATGGGCATTGGGGATTAAAAATATATGAAGTTGTTGCTTTTAAACTCTGGCAATGGATAATGTCTCAGCTTAAAGTGTTGCTTGCTGTAGAGCTACATCAACCGCTCTTGCTATTGAAATCTAGTGTAAAATTGTTGTTGCACTGTCAATTTGCCTATTTCTTTGAATAATTTGTTCTATTGTTTTAAGTTGCGGGATATGGGTGCTCTACCCCTACAGGTAGCAAATTGTTATGGTTTTCCGTCTATTTGGGTTGCCCGTGGGCATCGGATTGATCATTGTAATTCTCTAAAATCTTGTTATCTTTCTGTTTACCTAGCAATTTATCTTATAACTGTAACATTTATGCAGACTTTGTGTCCCAGTTGGATTCTTATTCTGTTTTGTTAGTTCGGCTTTCGGTATGCTGTTGATTTTTGCTAAGTAATTAATCTGGAAGCGATTGCTTCTTTATGATACTTCTGTTGATATTTTCTTAATAGAGCGCCTTGGATACTTTGGAAAGTAAGAACTCTGCTTTGGAGCTTGCACTCGTCAAGGCTCGAAAGGAAAGTGATGATGCAATCGAGAAGTTACGCCAAGTGGAAGAGAAGTGGTTTCAGTTGCAAGAGAATGTGAAGAGGTTGTTATGTGTTCCAATTTCTCGTAACCTATGTGCATATCAAAAGTTATGTTGACTATTGTTCAAACTTTTGTTTTTGTGGGTTTACAAGTCACTAACCAGTTTCTTGGGTAAATAACTTGAAACTTGCAAGTACTGATTTTAGTCTGTTTAAGTTAGTGCATTTCTCTTGTCAATTGTTTTCGATCATGTCTCATTATATGTTTTCCATCATTAAAGGTTTCTGTTGCATGCAATGTTGCATTCAAATAATCTGATATACTAAGTTCGTTTATCCTGCGTTTATCAGCTTTGACATCCTTAGTTTCTGTGGTGCAGTATTTAATGACGACTTATTGTTCTCTGTTTCTATGTGGGCTTCTTTGTGACTTATTGTTCTCTGTTTCTATGTGGGCTTCTTTGTGATAGCCTTGAGACAAGGATCTCAAATTTAGAAGAGGAGAACCACATTTTACGACAAAAAGCACTGAGTGTGTCCCCAAAGAGTAATCGATCAGGTCTTGTGAAGGCATTTTCGGAAGTAAGTTCTGGTCTCTGATTTCACTGTAATTGCATATAGCATAAACACTTGTGGGTATGAATACTCGATTACAAGTGCAGGCGCATAGAATGTATGCATTTCTGAATTTTCATGATTGGTCACTCCAGTAATGCGAATTTTGACTCGAAAGATGCATCATCATGCATTATTTATATGCTTCTGTACTGGTGCAATTACCCTTTTTAATCTTTCATTTTGATGGTTCAGAAGTATTCATCTGCACTGGCTCTTCCAAATAGCGAGAGGAAGCATGTTTTTTGTAAGAATTTTTTCCCTTGTTAATTTTAAGTACTTGATTTATCACATGTGAACTCTTCGTCATCCTCAACAATTTCATACTCGGTGCAGGATTCTCCGACGCCTACCAAACTTATTCTACCTTTTTCACATGGCTTATCCGAGTCACGCAGGACTAAGTTAACTGCTGAGAGACACCAGGTTTTCTGCCTTTTTGCTTCGCTGGCAGGAGTCGCTATAATTATATCAATATTAGCAACTATCACATCTGATGATAGTTGCATCAGATAGAAAGCATTTAGATAAATGTAAAATCTGGGTTGTCGGTGACTTTTCTGATATATAAAATGGCAAACTTCTTTCCAGGAGAACTTTGAACTTCTTTCAAGGTGCATTAGAGAAGATCTAGGCTTCAAGGATGGCAAACCAGTTGCTGCTTGTATTGTGTACAACTGTCTGCTTCATTGGCATGCCTTTGAATCAGAGAGAACAGCTATATTTGACTATATCATTGAAGGAATCAATGAAGTTCTTAAGGTGATACAGATGAACTTTGCTTTATGTATCAGTTCATGCTTCAATAGTTTATTTTTATTTTTTTTAGTGATTGGCTGATGCCTGTAATGTTTTCATCAGGTATGCTGACAGTACAAAAAACCTTGTCTTGTAATTATTTCAGGTTGGGGATGAAAACATTACTTTGCCTTATTGGTTGTCCAACGCATCAGCACTTCTATGCCTTCTTCAGAGGAACTTGCGTACAACCGGTTTTCTGATAGCAGCCGGTCAGCGATCTTCTGGGGCTTCTGCATTGACAACAAGAGTCGTGCAGGTCTCTATACTTCAAAATCCACTCTTATTATTTGCTTTGTGCCTTGAGAACAATATGCTCCTACATTGTCAATATTATTTCCATTTCTTTGCATATGACATGCACATGAAAAAAATTTAATTCTTTAGACGAAACGTGAATGTTATGATCTTTGTATCTCTTTTTATCACCTGCTCTTTTCTAACAGCTTAATGGGAGATTCCTAGATGAACTGACGTCTTGTATAGCAGTTTTCCTTGAGAATGCTTCTTATGATGTTTTCACTTTGCAGACCATAAAATCTCCATTCAAGCATATCGGTTTTGAGGATGGTCTTTCACATATGGAAGCAAGATACCCTGCCATACTTTTTAAACAGCAATTAACCGCTTGTGTAGAGAAAATTTTTGGGTTAATTCGTGACAATATTAAGAAAGAATTGTCGCCTCTCTTGGGTTTGTGCATTCAGGTAATTCTCACTCTCTCTTTGAAATTTCCTTTACTTTTACAACCCTCCCATAGTTTTTAAATAAGTTTGATGAGTAGCAACTAGTTGCTCTGGTGGATTTTCAGGCATGATTTTGTCACAGTTGATGTGCACAGGTAGCATAGTTTGAGAAAAGTAATTGGTTTGTTTCAGCTGAACGCGCAAATAAATGTCTCTAGAGTATTTCATTGATGCTCTCAGTTATTCTTAGTTGTACTTAAGTTTAAGCTGTTGATCTATGCGGCATTCTCCTTGATTTATTGCCTTTTGAAGTAAGGGAACGTTGCAGAGGTGGTCTTTTATTAAGGTTACTGCTGCTAAAAGTCTATGTGCAACATTTCGCAGTGAGCTCATTTTGTAGTTCTTGTGAGGAGTTGATGGAAAATGTCTTCTGTGAAATTAAGTTTTGAAGTAGTAGTAGTGCTTCTTAGTTGAATAAGTTTCCCCCGATATTTAGGCAGCTTGTACCAATGATCTATAGCCTAAAACAGGTATATTGAATTAGTTGAAAATTGCATCCGCTGCACGCTGAGAAGTCAGGCTGAAGGATCATGTGTGTGGTTTATTTGGCTTGGGACATAAGTATTCTAGATGACCTTTTAGTCTTTTTCATTTCAGCAAATTAGAACTGTCTCCAAAGATTAAGACATTCTAATAATTTGCTTTTTTATTTCTTTATGATGATACATAAGGCACCAAAAATTGCACGTGGCAAATCTTCTAGGTCACCTGGCAATGCTCCTCAGCAGCTTCCTAGTAGTCAGTGGGAGAGCATTATCAAGTTTTTGGATTCTCTAATGAGTCGTCTTCGAGCAAATCATGTATGTATGAGAATCCCTATATCGTACTATTGCCTGTTGATTCTATATCTCGTATGTGGAATTATTGCTGATTGCATGCATCACTGGCAAAATAAACATGTGCAAGCATTGTTTTCGGCTTGATGACTGAAAGAAAGTATGTTGTTTTTTAGGGAAGATTAATAGTTTGTTTGCAGTTAGATAGGGCATCGCTATATGGGCTAGTTTAATTTTAGTGTGCAGAAATGGGTATTTATTGGTAATGGGTGCTTGAGATTCACGTCTTATATTGCTGTGTAGCAAATTTGTGTCTTCAACACATTGAAAATGAAGAAAATCACAAAATTTCGCACATCACATAAATGAAGACTTAGAGATGATATTTTTTTTTTTTTTTTAATAACTGAGGTTTTTGACATGCAATGGACTATTCCTTGGGGTGGTGGAGGTATGAGTGCCAATGCCACCAGTTAAGTCTCCCAAGACGCGGTCGGGGAGATTCGAACTTGAAACCTCATCGCTTTAACTATTTAAGGCCCAAGAATCTCACCAATTCAGCCAACGCCTCATTGGCGACTTAGAGATGAGTTTTTGTCTTCATCTCCACAAGGCTTATTTGTTGCATCTCAATGAGTGTCCTGGAGGACCAGCTAACCAAATCCTGTTGATAGAAGGGAAAACAAATGATAGAAGAAAAGCGCTCAGGCCGCAGGCATCTTAGTTGGATGAAACAACTATGCTTGCCACAGCTTCCAAAAACTCATTTGGCCTTCATGAGAAAAAAATATCAGTCACGTTCATTCTGGCTACAAGACCAGTATTCTGATGTGTCATGTCAACCTTCACATTTACAGTTTTCTCAAACTATTCGACAAACTTTTTCATGGCTTGCACACCTAACTGTAACTGCGGACACTAAATGACTATATTGCACTCAATTTTGTGAATGCTGGGTTACTATGTTGTGCTTAAATGGTCAAGTTTGGAGATCAAGTTTGGAGATCAACTTTGGAGATACTGTTCCTTTTTGGTTTAAAAATGCTTCCCCTTTTTTATAGATTACCAAGCTTTCAAGTGTTCATTCAGGTACCCTCCTTTTTCATTCGTAAGCTCATTACTCAGGTTTTCTCTTTCATCAACATACAACTCTTCAACAGGTAAACTCAGATTTAATACTATGTTTTAAGCATGTGGATCCCTACTGTAGATATCATTTTAAGCCCTCAATTGTTCTGCTCAGTCTTCTCCTGCGACGTGAATGCTGCACCTTTTCAAATGGCGAGTATGTAAAATCTGGTCTGGCAGACCTGGAGAAATGGATAGTGAATGCCAAGGAGGAGGTAATTGGAGTTATTTGCCTCCTCAAATCCTTATACAATAATTAACCATTTCTTCGGTGTCTGATATGCTGGAATCTATAGTATGCAGGAACATCTTGGCATGAGCTCAATTACATCAGACAAGCTGTCGGATTTCTGGTAAGAGCTATTGTGTATTGTTCTCATTGTATATTCAAAAACCATAACTTTCTCCCATGTACTTTTCAGGTGATACATCAGAAGAGGAAAAAGTCTTTAGAAGAAATTAGGCAGGATTTGTGTCCGGTAGGTCTTCTACTCATTCGCTGCTGTGAGATATTTTCTTTTTCATTAATCACACAGAAAACTTATTTTTAAATTCAAATTAATACCATGCTTCCTTCATTTTGGACAGGCATTGACTGTGAGACAAATATACCGAATTAGTACAATGTATTGGGATGATAAATACGGGACACAAAGTGTCTCGAACGATGTGAGTATACTTTCTATCTGAGGTTTGCTGAGTCGTCGTTTTTTGGGACAGAATCTTAAAAGCTATATGCTCAATAGGTGGTTGCCCAAATGAGAGAAATTCTAAACAGGGACAATCAAAATCTTACCTCAAACTCATTCTTGTTGGACGATGACCTCAGGTAAATTGCATACCTTAAGCCTTTTGCATAGAGGTTGAGTAACGGAAAAAACAGAGGAATATTAGAAGTTGGTTGCAGTGTTGCTTTCAGTCTGTAAATCAAGGTGTAATTATATGAATTGTTCGACATGCAATTATGTGAAGGCTGTTCTCACTCACCTGCAAGAACTGCCATTCACTGTATGGTTTTGGAGTTTGGAAGTATAAACGGATAATGTCTTAGGCTTCAGAACAGGTGGAATTGAGGGCTCATATTGCTGACTATATGAAGTTAAATGCAGTTGGGTAAATCACTGTATGTGGATTCAAAGCTACTTCAGATTTTAATAGATTTTTTCCAATCATGAATGTTAGTATCTTTTACATTAGGGAAAATTAAGTATGCCCTTTTGTGGTTAGTAAATTTTTTCAGGTGATTATTAAGTTTCAATGAAGAAAAGTGCTTTTGCTTTATGACCTTTACTGTAGTGGAAGAGCGTCCTTAGTCTTTTTTTTTTTTGCAGCATCCCGTTCTCAACTGAAGATATTGATATGGCAATTCCGAGTATAGATCCTTCAGATATTGAACCACCAAGCTTTTTGTCCGAGTACTCTTGTGTACAGTTCCTCATCCAGCATCAGAAGTAAAGATGGCCTCCTGGGTTGTAAACTGCACGTCACCTTACTCGATGACCATACCCCCCTCTGTTGTACATAATGATTCTTTCAGTAAAAACAAGGAAAAACTGAAGGCAGACGTAGCTTCATTCCTCACTTGTTGTGCAGATAGATGGCTTCTCTTGCTCAAGAGAAGGAAATGCATCTGCAGTCATTGGTGAGGTTTTTGTGAAATAGAGTTTCGGTGGACTAGGTATAATTGGTTAGAAAGGCAGATCAGTGGTATTCTTTGTTTCTCAGTTTAGTTTGTAGCCAGGTCACGTATATTGCAGTATTAGGTGGTCATTTGTTTTACTGGAAAGGCTGCTTCCTTTTTTTCGTTGGGGCTTTGTCCTTTCAAGTTTGTACATGTATTCCTAAAATAGTCTGTCCTAGGTTGTGATACTTTGCATTTTCCTTTTACCATTAATTGTCAATTGATTGGCAATACGAAAACAGGTGATGTACATATAACTGTAGTCAGTCCATGTGATCATTTATATCTGCGATCAGCTTGTAATCACATTCGACTTTGTTTTTCATTATCTTTAAATGATTTTACTCCTTGCCATTCAAGACAGTTGAAGAAACATTGTTCAAGGTTTTCGCCATTGGTCTATCATGGAGAACTTCAGATTTCGTTTTGGTCGATGTAGTCTTGAAAATGGCCCAATCATGTTTCCAACTTGTTGCTGGTGTAATTCTGACGTCAGGAAATTGCATGTGGCAAACGATAAAGTATTTCAAATTGGAGATTCTTTTTTGGTCGAAAAATTGGAGTTGCCACGTCAAAGTTCCGATGCTTGAATTTCTCGGGGGCAAGAAAGTTTTAAAAAAATATTTTTTAAATCATTTAGTTTAAGAAAAATTAAGGAAGTTTTAACCTTGACATCATTTATGCAATTCCTGAAAGTTCTGAGCAAGGAGTGAGTGTTACTTCATCCTGTAAGCCGAATTCAAATGATCCGTATGAGAAAGGCCGATCTTGAAGGCGGTAAACGTCTTCCACAAAAGCATGGCATAATCTTCTTTTCTATCAATCTCAGTAGGACATTGCGAGCATCATGGGATCCACGATCACAAATGGCAAAAAGGACAATCCACCTCCAGTATTCAGCTTGCTGTCTCCACGGGAAGTCGGAACCATTTCGAGTTGTTAAGGGCTTCCAACCTGTCAGGTAGACATGGCCGGAGCATCCCAGCATACCCATTCTCCCCAAAAAAGGCCGATCAGTTTTCTCCACGACCACTGATTAAGCCTCGAGAAAAGCCTCGAAAAAGCCTCACTAAAAAGGGTGAGAAGCGCGGCATGGACAACCACAGCCATCATGCTTGCAGAATCCGACCACTTCTTGCTGTCGCATACTGCTTGCCTCGACCAAAAGAGGGGCTGGTATGTCGCAGAAGGTGAGAAATAAGATTGATGCATAAGTGGACACCACAATGCATAACCTCTTCGCTTCCACCAACAGCAAGAGACGGCTAGTAAGGAGGCATGGCTATGCCGAGCACAGTCACCGCAACATCCCAACATGCCTCGCCTCACTGAAACTGGTCACGTTTCTCTCACTTCCCAAGACAGTTTACAGCAATACCCGCATTCAGTACTCGAGCCTTTGTTAAATGTTCACGCTCATTCTAATCCGAAGCTCTGGCTCTCAATTCTAGATTGAAGAGTTCACTCCAATAATTAGGCAAGGGAGAGATTGGAAACACCCTCTCTCTCTCCTGCAAAAGCATCGACATTATCTGGTCTGTAAAGCCAACGTTTGCTGATATACTTTTGTTTTTATTTTTCTACTCTTTTGGCGTCAGGTTTGGATAATTTCCTGGATACGGACGGTGACCTATAATCTGAGGGCATTCGTGAATCATTTGATATAAAAGCCCAAAACCCTCAAGGGTACAAGCTCAAAAGATGGCGTTACATGAACAATGATTTGATAAACATACACACTAAATCGGTTTCAAAGAGTACTTTCCAGGGTAAATCAAAGAGAATAACGAAAAAAGCAATTAATATTTTCAAATTGATCGTGCATTTTAAGTAATGAGAATTCAAAAATTTTGAGCCTGCGAAAGTGTGGTAAACCTTGCCTGTTCCAATAGCAGTATGCAAAACCTCCTTCTCTCCAAGTGTATATAGATCCTCCTTTCCTCAAACCGTAGTCAATTGTCACAACAGACCTGCCTCAAGGAGATTCCTTCTTCTCAAAGTCTCATCTACAAGCTTGAACGTCTTCTTGATGAGTTTCTGATCGAGCGCAGTCGTTCTATAGATCTTGAAGACCCGGTCCATCCGTTCAGGTGCTGTGCATTGGTAATATAACTCCTCGAACTTTTTCTTCACAAATCTGAAGGCAATGAATCAGGAAGAGAAATTAGCAACAAGTCAAAATGTTTATGAGCTCCATTAGAGTTCTTATTTAACTATAACATGCTTTGAAATATCAGGAGACAAAAGTTCCGCACGTTTGTAATGTTTCGTGTGCAAATGAGAGCCCCCAGGGCACCCATTCAGAAGACTGAGAATGTAATACAGGAAGAACCGTCATCTTATTTCCACTAAGTCAACTAATCAACATGCATACAATGCCATTCAAGTTAAATTCAAGTAAAACAAACGAGGCTTTACAAATCGGGGAACTCATAGTGCCCAAATCAACTATACATATTCAGAAGTATTTTACTTTTAAAAGAAGTCTTGTTCAATGAGAACAAAAGGAACCTTCTATTTGAGCGCTTGACATAATTATATGAGACAAAAAAAAGTACTTTTTTTGCCCTACAAATATTTTGGGTTACTAAGAAAGAAACCAATTACTCCGTGTGACATTCAAAGACCACAATTTCCCTCATCCACAGTTGCCATGGATTAATGGTTCATCCAAAGCATATCTTCCCATTCAAGCACGACAGTCTAGTTTCTATCATTCATATGTCCGCTTTGATATAGCAAGAAAACCGTAAAGGCTTACTCGTATGCATGTTCAATCTCTTGTTTCCCGGTTGAAACTGACTCATAATCTTGAAACCACTCGCACGCATTCAAAGGAACCTGCACAATAATGACAACTAAAAATGAAACGGACTGGCTTGCAACTACAAGATTACTTGCTATGGTCATATAAGTTATTACCTTGAGAACTTTTTTTCAAATATATCAAACTTGTTTAGGAACAACATGAAAGATGTTTTCTGCAGGCAAATAAAGAAGCTGGCGTAAGCACATATAACATTAACCATATAATAGGCCTAAGAACTGATCACGAGAAACAAACAAAAGCAGAAAAAGAAAGATAATACTAAGAAATTTTCCATGAGACAATAACATGCAATCATGATTAGAAAAGGGACCTCAAAACACGGCTGCTTCAACACCCAGTCAAAGAGTTCCTTGGTCTCCATCATCCGGTTCTTGTTTTCATCCTCAAAGAGTGTCTGATCATACCTGAACGTTGCAATGCAGTTATGAATTCAGGTATAAGTTAGCTGTCTCGACCATACACTTAATGATAGAGTTCTCAAAGGAATTGAGAGAACAAATAGTGAAGAAATGCACAGGTCCAAGCAAAACAAGCTAAAATTGGAGCACATATAAAGCAGGAATAAGAAAATTCAGTTTCCAGCCCCCTGTTTACGGAACATAACTAGTTGTACTTGAAGGGTTAATATGGCCAAAGTTCTGCATAGATATCCATGGCCCTTTTATTTCTTCTTTTATTTGATTTTATTTGTTTTTGGACGCAAAACAGGTGAGGTCTCTCATTTTAGAGCATAAAAAAAACTGAGTTAAATATTTCAACTGTCCCTTATTTCGTCTGCTTCAAGTTTTACATCACTTGAGTTCCATCATTCAGTGCCAAACACAGACTTGTGCGCGGTCTCTAGTTTTGGTGATGCTCCAGATAGATGCAGAAGAGCGATGAGTTTTAGAAAGCAAATGCAATAATTTTAGGACCTATCAAGAAGGGAAGAACCATCTCAGACAGAAAGCCATGCATTACATTTTACACGCTATGGCCATCAGATCAGGAATCAAAACAAGACAGTTAAGATGTCGTGAGCAAAAAAAAGTCAAAGCAATTGTCTGCCAATGCATAGGCTTGAGATGTGGAGACAAAGTAGGGTAAGATGCTTACTCACTGATGGCAGCACAGAAGATTACAGCTGAAACACCCTCAAATAAATGGATCCATTTTCTTCTCTCGTTTCTTTGGCCTCCAACATCAAAGAGTCGATATACTTCACCGCTTCTTTTGTTTTCCCCAACAGGACTGCAAAAAACATGTTCAAACCATATCAATGCATTTGTGCAAATTTGATATGCTCCACCGACAAAATATAAATGTTTATAGTCTTTCCAATGGATAGTGTCATGGTGGCATGAAATTTCACTCATATGTAAACATAAACATCTGTTGATTAATGTTATTAGTAATAATTGTTGAGCTGTAAATAGACAGATTTTCTAGCTGTAAATACGTAGGAAAATTGACTGATTGTTAGGAGTAGATTTTTTCCTATTTAGTAGATTTTTTATTCTGGTTAAATTCCATAAATCGTGGGATTGTAATTGCTCTCCTATTTAGGCTTTGTTTCCCATTTCTTTTTTTGCTAGGATTTTTCTGTGTGTTAGCCTATAAATATAACACTGTAAAGCAGTAGAATATATGAATGAGAATAACAATTTCTCTCCATCAAATTCTCACAATAATATACGTTAATCTGTATACAACTTTCCTGCAAGCGTTTCTTTAGATATGAGGACAGATGGCATGACCATAGAAATGATATAATCCAACACATTGCCGCTGAAAATCTTAAAGTGGACTGCTGACACGTCTTAAAGACTACAATCCTACAAACCAGAGAGTCCTCAAAAGATGAGTATACTAAGAAATCACACAGTTATTTTCGGAAAGAGGTCATGCCAGAAAAAAGCCTGTCTGCCATTGAGTACTTCTCAACATCAGACATAAGATTGTCTCAAATCGACTTCTTCCACTGCAGTGGGAACGGCTTCTTTATTGTTAGATTGTTGAGTGGAATAAGCAATGACTAGGAACAGTTGCATTGAAATATTTGGAAATTAGAAAAACATATCCTAAAAAGAGCGAGAATAAAAATGTTGGCAGACCCAGTCTTTAAGCAGCAAACTATTCACCTGAACTGAATCTCTACAACACCAGTAGTGCGTACTCTGGCATAGAGAACATCATCCTGCAAAATCAAAGTACCTCAGGAGACAGTAAAGAAGCACCGCCTAGAACTAGATTAAAAGGATAGTGCATTGTATTAATACAGAAGCAACCGAGCTAACGTTAACATGGCACTATCCAGTAACTGGAGGAACCCCTGAAACAAAGAGACCCTAACAATTTCAAGAAACCATCTAGCATAATTGACCCATAGTGCAGAGAGAGAAATTACAAAAAGCGTCATAGAAAGGTAACTATCTAGTGATCAGCCTTTCTCATAGTTCATTTCTTTGTATTGCTCAGCAAAAAAACCAACCACAGTGCTTCAACAGAAATATGTAAACATCACAGGGCCTTTACCGACAGCAGCAAGTGAAACCTCGGACTTAGATGATAGAAGACCTTTTCTATCCTAATCACGTGCTTGCTGTAACTCATTTTACTAAAACAGCCCCTTGTTCCGACCTTTTAAAAAAGTGATAGTCAACCAACTCACATTGATGTGATGCAATCGTAGAAGATCTGTCTCAGAATGTTACAGAGTTCTAGCATGGATTGCCCATTGAGTCAACCCCAAATTATACGGATCATGTCTTCATTCTTTCTACAGTGACGGCATGAATATATTGTTGGGAGTATTTGGCCGATGGGGACACATTTGTCTATTTTCTTTGTTATTTTATGAATAGCAGCAATAAGGGCGATATTGTAATTCTTGTAATTCTTGGCCTTTTGGCTTTATTATAAATAGATAGCTTGGGGCCTCATTGACCTAACCAAACATTCAGTTCAGTTTTTTTCTCTCAACATGGTATCAATGCCAATGCTAACCCTTTCGCAAATGTGCATAGTCAAAATTTCACATGCCACTAATAATTCAGCTTGCACGTGAGAGGAGATGTCAAAGTATTATCCCACATCGCTTAACAACGGGTCCTAAATGCTCTTTATATTCATGTGGTCTAGCTCCACCTATAAGCTTAAGCTTTTGGGTTGGACTTTCTAACTTATTGCAAGTTTTACAAATAGTCATCGATTTTTATTCTTACCCCAAAAATTTTTGGTTATGTTTGTTATGCTCGTAACACCACCTCTAAGAGCAAGTTGGAACACCTTGGTCTCCGCTGCATTTTTCTTGGTTATTCAGCTACTCAAAAGGGTTATAAATGTTATCATCCTCCTTCTAGGCGCACCATTGTATCTATGGATGTCGTTTTTCACGAGTCTAATTCATATTATTCGGCTCCACCTCCTCAAGGGGAGTGTCCTAGTGTTGAGGTGTTTCCCACTCTGGATGTTCCTGTGGATATTACTTACCATCCTTCTCCAATAGTCTCTGGTGGTTTTCCTCCTTCCCAAGAGTCCAAGAGTGCTCTCCTTCTGCCCAAGAGGAGAACACAAGTTCTCCTTCTTCCCAAGAGGAGAACAATGCACCGCAAGAAGAGGACAGTACAGTACCACAGGAGGAGATAACAAAGTAACCACTTCAGGGGGAGTCTAATCCCACACCTATTAGGCAAACTATTGATAATAGTAAGACATTGAAGACATATCGTCGTAGGGAGCCCACTACCAACAAGTAGGTTAAGATCATTGATATATTGTCTGTTCAATCATCATCTCCGGATCTAGATTCTACTACTCCTTTTGATAAGACATTGTCTTCTGATCTTCCTATTGCACTTCGAAAGGGTACTAGAACTTGTACTAACACCCTATATCCTAGTTTGTCTCATATGACTATTTGTCTAGATCTTATTGTACTTTTTGTGTCTTCTCTATCTTCTGTTTCTATTCCACAAAATTGGCGGGAAGCTTTTGCAGATGAAAAGAGGAAGGCAGCAATGGTAGAGGAGATGTATCCTTTGAAGATGCTTTGAAGAAAAATGACACATGGGATCTTGTTGTTCTTCCTCTTGGGAAACAACTAGTAGGATGTAAATGGGTGTTTGTAATCAAACAAAAGATTTATGATACTGTGGACAGATATAAAGCACGGTTAGTGGCAAAGGGATTTACTCAAGACTTTTGGGATAGACCATCAAGAAACCTTTGCTCCCGTTGCCAAGTTGAATACTGTTTGAGTGCTACTTTCGTGTGCAATTAGCCAAGGATGGGATCTTTAGCGAGTTAGATGTGAAAAATGCCTTTCTTCATGGAGAGTTAGAAGAGGAGGTACATATAGAGATTTCTCCAGGTTTTTCTTGTGACAAAACTCAAGATAAAGTGTGCAAGCTAAAACACGCACTTTATGGTTTAAAGTAGTCACCTCGAGCCTAGTTTGGTAGGTTTCGGAGAGTTGTGGTCTCTGTTGGGTATAAATAGAGCAATGCTTATCACACTTTGTATGTGAAGAAATCAGGTGCTAAAATCACTATTCTCATTGTCTATGTAGATGATATTGTTGTTACAAGGAATTATAGTAATGAAATCAGCCGATTGAAGAAGTTTCTCGGACAAGAGCTCAAGATAAAAGATCTTGGGATTGAAGTTGCCCGATCTTCGAAGGGTATCTTTCTATCCCAAGGGAAGTATGTCCTAGATCTTTTGACAAAAGTTGGCTTATTGGGATGTCATCCCTATGATACACCTATTGAGGCCAATACTCGTCTTCGAGAAAAAAGGTGATCCAGTGGATAAGAGTCGTTATCAACGATTAGTGGGCAAGTTGATTTATTTATCTCACACCCGACCTGATATTGCTTTTGCTATGAGCCTGGTGAGTCAGTTTATGCATGATCCATACTCCACTCATATGAATGATGTTCTTTGGATCCTTCGATATTTGAAATCTACTCCCGAGAAAGGGATTCTTTTATCTCCTCATGATGGCTTAAAGGTTGAAGCTCATACAAATGCCGATTGGCTGGATCTACAGACCGAAAGCCTATTTCTGGGTATTGCACTTTCTCAGGAGGGAATCTTGTGACTTGGCGCAGCAAAAAGCAGAATGTGGTTGTTCGAGCTAGTGCTAAAGCAGAGTTTCGTGCGATGACACAGGGAGTTTGTGAGCTGTTATGGCTTAAAAGATTACTTGAAGATCTTGGTGTATCCGCTCATCCTTCTATGATGCTATATTGTGATAATAAAGCCGCCATTAGTTTTGCTCACAATCCTATCCAGCATGATCGTACCAAACATGTGGAGATTGACAGGCACTTTATTAAGGAGAAGTTGGAGAGTGGATTAGTTTGTATGCCCTTTATTTAGTCCGGTGATGAATTTGCTGATGTATTCACTAAAAGACTAGGGAGTAAATTGTTTCATCCTATTTTAGTCAAGTTGGGCATGTGTGATAGTTTTGCTCCAACTTGAAAGGGAGTGTTGGGAGTACTTGGTTGATGGGGGCATATTTGTCTATTTTCTTTATTATTTTATGAATAGCAACAATAAGGGCGATATTGTAATTCTTGGCTTTTTGGCTTTATTATAAATAGATAGCTTGGGGTCTCATTGACCTACTAAGCATTCAGTTCAATTTTTTTCTCTCAACATACATAAAAAGCATGATGAACATCAGATACCTTCGTTGGGACATAATTGATGTCAGAAAATCTTTGCAGGTTTTCCAAAAAATACTGAGCACAGTCGGGAACTTGGAGCCTATAACCACAGGCATAAGTCTCCTACAGCATAAGGGGTAAAACTGAAACAATCAGAATGCTTCATACAGCAATTGCTAACACTGAGTTGAGAAGTCAGGAAGAAGTTATTGCCTTTGAAGCAATACATTCATTTCATTTCAACTATAGTAAATAACAACCTGAATTGCGTCATCTTTCCACAAACTTTCAATCTCCTTAGCAAGCTCTTTAGTGAGATGTGGATAATCCAACCTGCCTCCAATTTCCGACAATTTTTCTCCAATATCCTGTGCAACAAAATTTACTTCTGGTAGATGTAGCAATAAAGCCTGTTTATTTTTTTCTAAATCATCTGGTAGATTCTATTTAGTTATTGTTTACAAATATAATGCTTCAATAACCAACTAAAAAAAATATCATGGACGCTAGAAAAGGTCAAGCTTCAAAACCTTGTTTTCATTGGCTATGACGTACTTCAATGAATCTCCATCATTTTGAGCCAATTCCTTTGACCCATCATGCAGAATCTGTTCATGCATATTCACATGCCTTTAAAACAAAGGATACAACTCGTTACATGATTCTTAGTTCAGGAATTTACACCTTATATAAATCTATGGTGCGTTATGCAAACGGAAAATAACCAACACACCCTTTCACGTATTGCATACTTTTATTGTCTGATAGACATTTGCGTGTATAACTGGGACATAACTCTTTAGTTCAGACTCGTCAAAGCCAGTTTGGAATAGAAGTTTTATCTGCACAGGAGAATGCACAATAGAATCCAATATTAGGACTTTCACTTAACAATGTAGTCTAATTTCAATTGTGGTGAAGACTTAAGAGTAATGCATTACCTGCTTGAAAATGGTAGACTTCCCTGATTCTCCAGCACCTTCACAAAAAATAATGAAAAATTTCAAGTTAGCCAAAAAGATTGCATATAAGATAATTGATGCAAGTGGAAGACGCATTGCATTGCTTTAAGTTTATGAAGATGTTGATTTGACATAATTTAGCTCATTTAGGACCAGAAAATTTGCACTTCAAGGGACAAAAGCGCATCAATTCCCTGAACAATTAGCTGGCATAGAGCATCCAGTCAAATCATAGGAAGGGTTGCTTGTGCTTATAGCATCTTGTAATGTTTTAGTAAAAGGACACGACAATGCGCCTCAGTTTTCTGATTTCTCGTAATCAGTGTCGTTAATACTTCAACAAAGCAAAAGTCTCAAAATGACGTTTACTCCCAGAGGCTTGTAGGCCAACAAAAAAAACACTGGAAAAGATAAACAAGATAAATACTTTATGACAAAGAACATTTTCTTCATTAAGGGGGATGGCTGTGAGGATCAATTTGTAAGTCCTCAAACCACCTTTTAATAATGGAATATCTTCCTATCATTATTCCACACCCAAAACACCTTGAACAATATCCTCTCATGTCATTTTAATAAGTGATGTTGAATATTACGCATCCCTTGACTCCGGGGTTTATATGCTCTTTGAATACATGTGGTCTCCATCTACTATTCAACTTAAGTTTTTGGCTTAAACTTACTAACATGGCTCGAAGCCGGGTTCTACCCGTTTATTTTGCCTGTGAGTAAACTCCATTTGTCAAATTGCACTTGTCATTCCTAATTGACTTGCATGTGAAAGGGGCTGTTGAAATACTGCTTGACTAGGGGATTTACATGCTCTTTATATATATGTGGTCCCCTTCTACCTAAGGACTCAATCTTTTGGTTGAACTTTCTAATAGGTGATACCACATTTTTCCAAACACGATTTTCTTACACTGGAACTTTGTCAAATATCAAGAGATCCATCAAAACACCCATTTTCTCACCATCCTGATTCATAGTAAACTTATGCATGGAAACTAAACAATAAGTTTAACATGCCACATGCTCCGTATACACTGTTTAAAAGTCATGGCAGGCATACAATAAGAGAGTAGCCTCAAAGTCACATTCGACATATACCTAACTATCTTCGCATTGGCATAAATGATAAAAATCATCCACACGTATTGCCTCTCTTTGGACCTTTTAATGTGCTTTTCAAAATCTCCACATTTTCATACATTGAGTCGAATCTCTTTCCAAATATCTAATCTGGTAAAGAACTATCAATTTTATCTTTACCAAGTAGTAGAAGTTTCTGAATGTGCTTTTCAGCCTTGGTTTCTTGCTCAATCCGTCTTTCAATTTCCACAGCCTGTAATTGAAGATGCACAATCAAAATAAGGGATCACAGCAAGTGAAAGAACCATTAGTTAAGAGCACACACAACTTCTTTATTTAGCAATAGAACATATTTTTAGCATTCAACTGGTTAAATAATTACCTGTGCATTCTCTTCTGCATCTGTGTCATGATACCGACGGTTTCTGCTGCAGAGCAATCCCATGTTTCCTATGACAATAGACAGCATAGAAAGAGCAGCTATCCAGCTCACCAACTCTGTACTTATTTCCTCCAAAAACTCCTAGTCATAATGTGCTCTAGATTGGCTAGATTTGAGCCTAAAAGGAGCCAATACAAAATAACTCCAATTAGAAACTGTCCGAGGGGAACTCTGCCACATTTGACATCAAACTGCAAGATATGTACTAATGTTAGAAAATCCAACCCAAAAGGATAAGCTAATAGGTGGAGGAAGACTACATAAATATAAAGAGCATTTAGGACCCTCTATCGGACAATGTGGGATAATGTTTCAGCACCCCCTCTCATGTGCAAGCCAGATTACGAGCGGCATGTGGAAGATAAATACTGGCTCTAATACCATGTTAGAAAGTCCAACACAAAAGCTTAAGCTAATAGGTGGAGGGAGAATACATGAATATAAAGAGCATTTAGGACCCTTTGTTAAACAATATGGGATAATACTTCAACAAATAAGTTAGTCTAGTCATGGATTTTCCAAGCTAAATAAGTTTCCCTATGCCGAGAGAAAAAGAGTACCATAAACATGTCACTTCTTGGCCTCAGAGCCTATTAGTTAGGCTTTTTTTTCCCAACCAACCAGTAAATGATTCATATCTCTTGCTAAGGTAAATATCCCCACCTCTATTCCCCTATATCGATATGTTGTTTGGTTCAGCAAGTAAGAAGTCAAGGTACTTCCTCACTTCCACAATCAAAAAGTTATGAAAAATTTATACACGAATTTAAACATCAAGATGTACATTTCATAACAGATTTGACAAATTTATGTGTCAAATAAACGTCAAATTCCAGTCCCTAAGAACAGAAGTGTAATCGAAATAGAGCAAAATCCATTCCAGAATTCCAGAGGGAGAGTGATGGGAGATTTAGTAGAGGTAAAAGTCCATGAGAGTCAGGCCACTAGAAGCCCCTGTTAATAGCAAAACGAAAACACTCTGAAAATTTCCAGACACTTATCCCAAAATTTATTCAATCAGTTCAGGTACGCCCATATCTCTAATTAGCTCCATGTATACGGATTCTGGTCTGAGTTAGCTAATCTGCTTGAGAAATGTAGAACTAGACCTCCTCTAGTCTATTTTCTTTTCATTTACCACAAAACATAACAACTAATTGCTCGCAATATAAGCACATTGTCTCCTCTCCAGAATAAATCCCAGCAAAGATACTGCCCACATTGCAATATCTTGGAACCGACGCAATCTCATCGCTCTGATTAACACGCCACCGCAACCTCACGACGAAGACTTCTTCTGTCGTCCGTGTACGCAACAAACCAACCTCAATACGCAACCAATTTTCACTACGGCCAAAAGAGGAAAAGTCCTCACAATTAAGCTCCGGAATGCAGTCAGTCACGACAATTAACGACTGTCAAAATCCCGGGAGAAAGCTCGCTCACTACCGCAGACAGACGCGCGACGCTCTTCTTCATAGAATCCGCCCAAAAAAGCCACGGAACCATCACAAGCCATCGCGGAACCGAAAAAAAAAATTTCAAACTCCCTCCGTCGCGAGGCCAAAATCCGATGACACACCCTAGCGACTCTACTGATTCACGCTCGGCGGAAAAAAAAAAAAGAGAAAAGCGAATTCGCAGCTCGATCCACGCGGCTTCTAAAAGATCAAATGCACGGGAATTCGGCGGAAGAGACATGGAAACCGAAGATCTAGCGAAACATCCGAGTAAAATTGAGCTCGCTTACCCGACGCGTGGCTACTCCTTCAAGCTTCGTCGAGTACAGAGGAGTAGTAGAAGAAGAAGAAGAAGAAGAGCGAAATTCGTCCCCAGATGCCGCCCCCCTCAGAGAAAGCAGAAGCGCCAGCAGAGAAAGCCCAAAGAGAGAGAGATTAAGGAGGATAATCCAGTTTAATGAAGCATTTACAGTGGGATTAACAATGGAAGAAAAGAAGCGGGGGGGAGTCTAGAGAGAGAAAGTGAGGAGCGAGAGAGCTTTGATTTGAAACGAAAGGGAACAAAAAGGGCAGCTTCTTTCAAAGTGACAGAGAGAGATAGCGAAATTCGGAAGAGAAGAAGGGGAAAAAAGAGCGCCGAAAGCTGCCGCGAGATGTTCGGTCTTCGCAGTCCCTCTTCGGTCAAAGACTCGAAAAAGCAACACATTCCGACACGACATCATATCATTAAAATATCCATCTCGCTTGTCTATCGTCGAGCTCACATGCTTGTTTTTGTTTTTGTTTTTTTTTTAATTATGTTCTATTTATTTCGCAAAAAAAAAATATCAATTTGAAAAAAAAATTAGTATCGCTTTAATTGCTTAAAATGATTGGTAAGTGTCGTTCATTCATCCACGTAGCCAATATGAACGACCGTTCTTTCGGAAAAATCGTTTCTCGAATCTATTTTTTGCGAAACAAATGATACCTTTCATATACATGTGATCCTTAATAACTCAAGCTTTTTCGTTTTGACACTGTTATGCTCGTCCAAATTTCACGTGCCAATTTCCAATTTGATTAGGTATTTTTCATTTTTTTGCTCGAGCAAACTCACATGCTTCAATTTAGCTAAGATCCGCGTAAGAAGATATTGTTGGCCCCAAAGATAGAAAAGCACATGGTCCTGCTCCATACGGAGTAAGTGAGGGTCTAAGGGAGTCGCTCTGGTGGGATCACTCCCTGAACTTTGATTTTACGAGTTAAACCTATAATTTTTTATTAGTAATTTGAATTTGACATCATGAATAGTTATTGTTATATATGCTTTTTTTCGCTTATAATTGAGTGATTTAATGAAAGATGTGTGATGTTAATTCCAGTAAAATCTTCTGTTTGGACATAACTCTAGTTTAAGAATGAATCGAAATAAAATCTCGTATTTCGATTTTCTTTTTTCTGGCTACGCTTTACGTCATTGTAATTGCGCACCAAAACCTAATAGAAATTACCTGGAAGGGCATTAATCGATGGTTCCAAAGCCTAAAATACGTGGATATCACATGAATAAGGACGAGTGAAAGTGCATAATTTGACGTGATCAATTTATTAATTATTATAGCTTCCAAAAGAAAATAATAATTATTATTTTTTGCCAAATAATATTATGTTTTTTCTTTTTCCTTTTTTTTTTTGGCATGTGAAAAGGTGGGTACAGCGAACAGTGGTCTTGGGAAGAACACATCATTGACTAAAAATCTCGGTGTATCAGAGAGAGAGAGAGAGTGGACTGGTCTTCGCCTTTCCCTTTCCCTTCTCTTTTCCCTTTCTTTCCACAACCGCCAAGTTTTATGTGGTGGCTTTTTCCGGTGCGGCGCTGTGTGCGCCGATACGATGGCGGTGCTCATCTCCGCCGTCTATTCGCATTACTTTTGGAGTCATACAGATCAGCCCCTTCCATAGAGTCTACTAGATCCTACGAAGACCGACACTCTTCGAAAGTTTCATGTATCGTGTCATATCCGACACTCCAACACTCTCAAATACTCGATATACGATTGACGTATGGTCAAAGCTCCAAATACTTTAGTGACACATGAGTCAAACATTCCAACGTTCCATTCCAACAAGCACGTTGTCAATTTTAAGCATTTTCAATAAATTATTTATCTTTAACCAAAAAAAGTAAAATAAATTAGGTGTCAAAATGTAAATTTATCAAAAATATATACATATTTAAGTCATATGCCAAGCCAATAAAAATATTAATAATAATCATGAATCCCTAATAGAAGAAAAAGAATATACTTATCGCTAACATTTTCACATACTCGTGATAATTTATCATATATATGTAAAAATATACATTTAATTTACGTGTCTAACGTGTCGAATTTTCTTTTAATAAATGACGTGTCCATATATTGTGTCGTGTTGCATCATGTCGTTTCGTGCCACGTGTCGATGTTTCTTAGACTAGAGCAAATTATTTATATGTTAAGTTATTTTTTTAAGTCAATGTATATGTTAAGTTATTGACTAAAGGCTTTGAGATCAAGTCTTTCAGGAACCCGTATTTGCTTTTCTTATTATATGCTTCCTAAGTCGACGGAAGCGTGAGGAAGAGCATTAAAATATTTAAAAATTAAATCACGCTTTCGTCCAACTTGAGTTTTTAAAATAATCAATAACGACCTCACAAAATCTCACAAAAAAATAGATGTTATACGATGTCTAATAAAATTACGTCAGAATCGATATCTTAAGAATGACCGAATGGTAAATTGTGGTCGGATAAATATAAAGAATGGAACAAAATGAATACTATGTTAAAAAGAAAAGGAAGAAAATCCGGATCATGCTTACCGTTATCAAAATCATCATTGTTTGCTAGTACTATACTACAGCTCCAAATATAAAAAATACAAATACTATCCCTTAAAACAAGGTACGGGAGAATATATCCCTCGTCTAATTTAATCAAATCATACAATTCCAATCTATCCAAATATATATTCTAGGTACAAAATAAATAAATAAATAATCGGGTGGTAAGGTTGGCAAAACTCATCTAGTGTCGCAAGCATCGTGACCATTTCATTAGCGAGCAGTTTTTCTACTCAGTGGCCCCCTCTCTCGCCAAACTTTTACCTTCCACGTCACCATCCATGTTGCCAATGTATTTCACGCAAAATCAATCGGCTGAATTGGGCATCCATATTCAACACACGCGCTTCGATAACTGAACTCCACATTTTCAAAAGCCCTATCATAATTAAACTTCCGAATCGACCGGTTTTCGTCTCTAAACTGAAGCTCATTTTTAGTAGCGAAAAAGACCTAAGGACGAAATTCCAGAGAGCTCGAACCGTTCGATTCAAGGCACTGCCTACGACTTGACATCACACGACGGACGTTTCTTCAACTTAATTGACCCCGCATAAGAAGAGGGTAACTAATGCGGAAATTGAGAAAGAGATAGGGGGTCCTAAGAAAGAATCGGCTTAAAGACAAATTGCTCCACGCATTGGAAAATGACGTCACTGATGTTTCGCAAGCGACGGATTTCTACATCATCGCACACCTAACTTAGCGGGGACATTAAAATGTAACCACCCGCGCAAAATTCAGCTACCTTCCTAATAATTTAATCGATCAATAATTATGTAGGCCCAAAATTAAAATTATTTTTATCCTTACGTAGGAATCACGTGGGGCCCACGTAAGAAACTCTCCACGATCCTGTTGAATTGTGCCGTGTCTTCAACCTGAGGCATGTGCCCTGTCTTCTTGATGACCTCCAGCCTCACCTTCTTCCCCAGAAGCCTGCACAAAAAATAATAATAATATTAACATATATTCGCATTAAATTGCCAAAATTACTTTCCTAATGACATATATTAATTGTTTTTAGGCGAAAAATAGTCGGGATTCTAATTTCCGATTAAATCGCAAAAAATAATAATATATAATAAGGCGTACTCTTTAAGTTCGACGGCCATTTCCACGGGGAATATCTGGTCATTTTCTCCCCACATCAGCAGCACGTCCTGCGACATATTTTATATAGAGTTCCAGATCATTGCGAAATAAATTTAAATAGGATTATTTTATAATATGGAGGCTGTATTTTTTTCATATAATTATGACGTAATATATGACGATTGTTGTGAGTTCCGGGCAGTGAGTAGTACCTGCTGGAGGGCGGAAACGTGAGGTGTATCGTCCTTCCCGGTGGCGGATCCCCTCAAGAGCTCTATTTTTTCCTTCCTATTTTCCGAATATAGTCTCTGCGGGAAAACAATTTTGCAATATTGCGTCATTATTCGTAAACCTGGCCAGATAAAAAAAATCAAAAGGAAATTATTGAAGGCGGAGGAGTAGAAGACCTAATACTTACGCGGATCACGTCATTCAACACGAAATCCGGGACCAGGCCGGAGACGCGCCGGGACACGGCCAGCCCCAGGAGCCTCCTCATGCTCGCGGCGGTCTCCGGCAGCATGACGTCGGCGGGGCTCTCCGCCTCCGCCCCCGCCCTCCTCGCCATCTCCTCCCCGTGGCTCCTCCTCCGGTTGATCCCTGAGCTGGCGATCACCGCCTTCTCCACCCTCTCCGGCCACATCCGCGCCATGTGGTAGGCCACGAACCCGCCGTAGCTCGTGCCCACCACGCTGTACCTCTCCACCCCGGCCCTCTCGAGAAGCTTCCCGACGGAGGCCGCCTGGAACGCCTCCGACCTCTCGGCGGACCTCGTGGTGGACCCGCCGAAGAAGACCAGGTCGGGGACGTACACGTCGAACTCCGGGGCGAAGTGCTGGGCCTGTCGCCGCCATTGCCATATGGCCTTCGGCCCGAACCCGTGGAGGAACACGAGCGCGGGTTTCTGGGCAGATCGGGCGGGGCTCGGCCCCCAGAATTGGAGCGTGGTCTCGCCGTCGACGTCGACGGTCTGCTGCGACAGGCCCGACTTGATCAGGCAGCGGCGGAGGTAGCTCTCGTACAGCGCGACGAAGCTAAGGAACGATGGAAGCATTATGCTGTTGAGGCACGAATCTGCGAATAACCCATTGCTGCTTTCTTTTCATCGACGGACCGTGGCGAGAAAAGCCCTTCACATTTGGCCAAATTACGAATTTGCCAGGTTCTTCATGTGCACTCGATGACGTACGTCATCGGCTAATCGTACCGCCATGATTGCCAAATTGTGTAAATTACAAAAAAAAAAAGGTGACATTTTATAATTATGTCAATTTAATTTTAATTTTTTTTATCAAGTGAGTACTAAATCTCTTACGATCGTGTCAATCAATCCATTTGACCAATTCATTTGACCAAGACCGACGTAGACTATTTCTAATAATATTCTTCGGATGATTAATTATTTTAAATTTTTTCCTATCTTTTTTTTTTCTTTTTTCTTTTAGGTTAGGGCGGCAACCAAAAAAAGAAAATAAAAATTAAAAAATTAAAATATTATTAAAAATCATTCACATCGACGCCGGCCAAATCAAATTGGTGAATTGACACAATTACAAAAGGTTTATAACTCAATTGACAAAAAAAAGACGAATTGATACAATTATAATAGATTTTAGGACTTTTTTATAATTTTTCCTTATTTGATAGAAGTGAATGGTTTTAGGGTCGATTCGGGTTTCTCCTAAAGTATACTTATCGAAATCACTTCCCCAATTTTTAGAACTGAAACCTACCCCGCATTAGGTTTACTCGGGCCCGACCAATTTCTTCCTTTTTGTTTCATTTTTACTTGAACAAAATGAAAATGGACGCAAAAAAAAAATTGAGAATTCATTACTTGTTCATAGCAACAATCCAAAAAAAATGAACACGTAAAATAAAATAAACAATACAAAGTTCAAAACACATGGCATAAAAACTTAATTATAGAACACATAATCTTTCACGAAAAATTGGCCGTTAACAACTCAATTACACTTTCTTCCTTTTCGTGGCAAAAATCTAGCTCTACTTTTGCTTTTCATTATCACTGATTCTTTAAAAAGTATGTTTTATTCGATCAAGTGAATAAATTGCACCTGATAAAGACATTTACTCAAGTACATTTTTAATGATTTTATATATATGTTGCTTTTCATTATCACTGCTTCTTTATAATGGACCGGCTCCCGGTTTCATTTTTAGGAACATGTACTATGCGTTTAGTTCTTGATTCCCGAGGAAATTGGACCGGAAACCGAACCGGGCACCTACAAAACCCTCAAGTAAAAATGGACTTATACACTTTGGCTTTCTCATTCTGTGGAACCTTGATCTTCTTCTTCTTGAGAGCGATCCATTCGCTTTCTCCCTCTCCAAGAAAAATTCTCTCTCCAAAATCTCTTCCCCTTGAAGTTTGAGATGCTGCTCTTCGTTGTTGGCACCGTCGCCGGCCGCTTCTACCATCGCACAACCAAGCCCTGTTGTTTTTTTCTGTTTTTCGACTGGGAGAGCACATGCATAGCTTAGACTTCACTCGAGACCTCTTCGCCGGTCAAGATCACCAGCAACAAGACCTCCAGAACCTCCTATTGTTGATTCGCTCGCAGTTCGCGACTATTAATCACGTCTTCAAGGCGAGATCTGAATGTATCCGTTCACTTCATTAAGAACATATTCTCGAAGATCTCGTTTCTATTTGGCCAAAATTCGATGAAGTTAGATTTAATTTCATTGATTTCTCTCACTGCTCTATGCCTGATATTCGCTCTACGGGGGAGCTCGTCGCCTTAAGTCCATTGTAAGCCAAATTGGCACCGAAGGCAACGAAGTACGAATTTTGTTGCTTAAGTTTTACTTAAAACAAAGATATCTCATTCAACTGGATTAAGTGGTCATTAAGTTTGACGTTGACTCGACTCGAAGCTAACTCGTTCTCATAAATTCGAGCTCAAGCAAATAACGTTGTCGAGCCGATCAGCTCTCGGGCTCAAGATCGCACTTACAGAGGTCGTTCAATATATGGAAGTATAGAAAAACGTAATCATCCCATTTAGTTAGAGAGAAGCAGGGTTTGATCTTGGTAACAATCAGACATAGACAAGCAATACATTAAGCTGAGATTGCAAGATGGAATTCCTAGTTCAAGGACCGGCCTGCCTTAATCCACCAATAAGCTAGAGCTAAGCAAGCCATACTTATTATTAAGATTGATTGATTACAACGCAAGAAAACTTAAAGAAGACTGGTCACATGAGAAATCCTTTGAGGATGCTGTTGAATCGCAGGTGGTCTTCGATCTGCGGCACGTGCGCCGTGTTCTCCATCACTTCCAGCTTCACCTTCTTCCCCACAAGCCTGACAATTTCAATTTTTGTACAGAGGAAACTTAAGAGAATATTGTGACTTTTCCTACTAATTTTTCTATATTCTTTCTCTTTTGTAGCATTTTGAAATTTGACTCTTTTGAAGTGTTAAAAAAATTTCAGTCTTTTAAAACGCATGTTGATGTGTAGAGTGTTTTAATTGTTTATTATTTAGAAAACCATTTCTTTTAAAAAAAAATCGGAAGAATAGCATATTTATGGTACATTTGTTTCGCGGAAAATGAATCTTTCGTAAAAACGTTTTCCTAGAGCGATCGCTTGTACCACTTATAAACACGAATGATCGGAAAATATTTTCATCGTCGACGAAAATGTTTAGACTTAAATTGTTATTGATAATGAAACTATTTCTCAATGGCTAATTATCTATTGAAAATAACACAAGCGATTGTTTTTTTCTTTTTGAAAAATGTTTTTTGAATCATTCATTTCCCATGGAACAAATGAAGCCTTTAAAGAACTTCCGCCATACTCTTGCTAAATTTCGATTCGTTCTTTCTGAATCACTGGACTTCAACTCTAATCCAATCAAAGGATTTCTGGTTTTTAGGTCGCAAAATCATGATTTGGAGATCACGATTAATGATGAAAGTTCATTTTGTCCAAAAGATAGTTAATCTAACTACTTAGACTGAATATTAATGAAGCGATAGATGCGTTAGGGAGAGCATACATACTCCTTGAGTTCAGTTGCCATTTGCAATGGGAATAATTGGTCATGGTCTCCCCATATCAACAACACATCCTGCAATAGTCCCAAAAATAGAGATCAGTGACCCAACGGAGACATATGAATATGGGAAAATGAGGTCTTTAAACTTTGGCCCAATATGCAATGTGGTCCTAGACTTTTAATTTGACCAATGTAATCCATGAACTTTGACCCAATATACAATGTAGTTCATGAACTTTTAATTTGACCAATATAGTCGTGAATTTTTCAAACATGTTCAACTTAGTCCCTAAACTATAAGAAAATTTCCAAAGTCGTCCCCGAACTTGAATTAATGGAAGGACTACGTTGAACATTTACGTATAATTTAGGGACTAAGTTGAACATGTTTTAAAAGTTCATTGACCATTTATGTCGTTATCCCTTTGAAAAATGCAAAAAAATGTTTTTTTTTTGGGGGGGGGGGGAGACAATTACCTGTTGAATTGCAGAAATGTGGGGCTCGTCCTCCCTCCCAATGGTCATTCCCTTAAGAAGCTCTATCTTTTCCTTCCTATTTTCCGAATACAATTTCTGCAATTTAACGAGTCAATAATCAAATCCACCTTTATATTATGGACTACCCATCACATGATATGAAGAATTATTCCTCATTTCTTCCTGTTATTTGCTGGAAGACAAACAAGATAGAGAAAAAGCATTCATCGAGTACAGAAAAAATGCAACAGTAATAGGATAGGAGTCCATACAGAATAGTCCTGAGAGAGAGTGGACAATTACAAAGGGAAACTCAAAGCAGGAAACCATGAGGGTCCCCCAGCTTTTTGAGCATGTGATTCTCAGAGGAACTCTCCTAGCAATTTCCTTCATGGAAGGTACAAAACCCTTGTCTTTTATCTCACCAGAGGCAGAAGGTGCTGTGAACTACATAGCCAGATGAATTTTTTTGTCTATTTCTGAGCTAACTTTAGTTAATAGAACCTTGAGCTACTGTGCTATGGTGAACAAACACAGAGCTAGTATTGAATGAAATCTTACGCCACCTTGAATTGAAAAAGTTATCTACCTTTTAAATCTCTCGAAAAAAAGACATCAAAAATTCTTAAACCTATTGCGATTATCGCCAATTCAATCTTAAACCATTTTTCACTTAAAAAATAAAATATATCGGGTCGGACAATGAATCGGATAGAGTACATAAAATTCAAGACATATTTATAAAGTTTCTAGTATTATTGAATGAAATCTTACCCACCTTGAATTGAAGCTATCTACCTTTTAGATTCGAAAAATTACCAAAAAATTCTTAAACCTATTGCGATTATGCCAATTCAATCCTAAATCATTTTTTTTGTCAATTGAGTCCTAAATCTTTTGCACTTGTGTCAATTCAATCCGTTTAGCCGGTCGGTTCTGTCATGGATAATTTTTATAAAATTTAATATTTTTTATTTTCTTTCTCTTACTTTTTGTTTTTTTTTCTCTATTGGCCGGAGAGGGTCGTTCGAGCTCACCGGCCACCGGGCGAGGGCCCCAAGGACCTCGCCGGCTGATGAAGTTGCAATTTTTCTACATGGGGGTCACGAGACTATGTCACATTATTCACTTGGAGAAGGAAAAATAGATAAAACTATCAAAACTTGAGAGTCTCAGGCTAGCCATCTCGCTCGATTATGAAGTTTGAACACGCCTTTTCTTCTTTCGCCTAATCGCTTACGCTTTTGTTTCTGGGACTAATGTTTGCTAAGTTCAATTTAATGTGGTCCTGAAGTTGTAGTACAACTTTGGAGTTCATACAAAGAATTGTAGATGGATAACAATGTAGAAGAAAAGCGACGGTGAATGAAACGAGCTTCTCGGAAGATCAGAGGAGGGAAACTGCAACTCACATTGATGACGTCGTTCAATACGAAATCCGGCACCATGTGCGCAATGTGCTTGTGCACGGCCAGATCGATCAGCGTCCTCAGGTTCGTGGCAGTCTCCGGCAACATGAGGTCCTCGATGTTCTCCACCTTGGCCCTCTCCAGCAGCGCCTCGTTGTCCCCCTTCGTCATGTTGACCCCGGAGCTCGCGATCACCACCTTCCCGACCCTCTCGGGCCTCATCCGCGCCACATGGTACGCCACAAACCCACCATAGCTCGTCCCCACGACGTGGAACCTCTCCAGGTTCAGCTCGTCGGCGAACCTCGCGACGGAGGCCGCCTGGAAGACCTCGGTCCTCTCGGCAGAGCTGGTGGCGGAGCCGCCAAAGAAGACCAGGTCCGGGACGTACACGTCGAAGTGAGGGGCGAGGCACTGGACCTGCTTCCTCCATTGCCAGACGCCCGGGGGCCGAACCCGTGGATCAGCACCACGGGGGTTTCCGGGCGGCGCCTTCAACCTTCGGGCCCCAGAACTGGATGGTGGTCTCGTCGCCGAGCTTCAGGGTTTGCTGCGAGAGGCCGGCGTTGGCGAAGCAGCGGCGAAGATAGGTTTCGTACAAGGTGACGAAGCTGAGGAAGGGCGGCATGTTCAGCATCTTTGTTTCAAAGTGCTGATGGAGAGTGCCGGGAAAGGAGAGGAGAGGGTTGGTTTCTTAGGTGAAGAAAGAAGAGAGATGCTGACAGTTTTTACAGTTGCTCTAGGGGGAAACTCCATCTGAATTCGAGTTGGTGAGTGCGTACTTTTTGGCTGGTAATGGGGAGAGGCCAGTTGACCAATTTTAGTACCAAAGTGGCAAGACAACGTAATATTCTCTTCTATGTCCCTTTCTTTCTGGGTAGGTTAACCTATACTCACATGATCCGAGTGAATCGCAAACGACACCACGCATCTTATGTATGCAACTTTGCATTCAGAGGAAGAAGACATTGCCTAAATCCATCCTCAAGGGCGCATTAACCTCTGAGACTCTATTATCTAAAAGTCTTTAAGTGACTGTAAGACCCCAACAATCTGTTTTGGGCAAAAAACACAAGTAACAATTAGTTAAAAATTAACGGGGGAATAAGAATCTATGGCTTACAACGTAGTGTATTCTCATGGCCATTTAAAGACTGTTATGCCAGGTAAAATCCTATGCTAAGCTTTTAAAGAACAGAAGACATGAATTTGGCATTGCATTATGATTCGTGGGGTTTTCTGCAAAAGATTCGAGCTTTACGTGAATAGAATGAGCTTCTCTATCTCTCCCTCGGTCTGAAAACCCTATATGCAACTACTTGAAGGAAAGGGAGGTTTTCTTGTCGTGTTGATTTGAATACGGGGGAGGGTGCGCAGGAGATGAATGGTGTCCGGACGGTTTGGTTTGGTTTGGTTGGTTTAATTTCCGTGCTGTATTCGTTCTGATGGTGACCCACTAAGCTAACCCTCTCACCAAACTCTCTTTCTTCTCTCTCTCTGTCTCTCTCTAACCCTAATTTGCCAAATTAAAGTATTTTATACATTTCTTGTATTTCTTCGACAAGTGATTCTTTTGGGGTGCATATGAATGATTCTAGTTGGCGGGTGCAAAAATGGAGGACACAACTCTTCAACTACTAATCGATCATTAATTTTAACGAATGGCGTTCTATTGGGTATAGAAGTCTTGGTTCCTTAAAGAATATCCATCTCCGGAGCTTAATTGAAGTAGTTCGGAATGTCTGTAGGGTAAGACGCAACGTTCCATGCCATGACGTGACGTACACTATTCAACCGGATTTAGGAGGAGGAGGAGAACGAGAGGCGGAGGCAGTTTTCAGTCTCGTGCTATTGTTGCGGATATTTAGGATTCTATGGTTGCATCTTTGCCTAGTTTTCCATGCAATTCATGTTAGAAAATATCGATCGGAAAGGGATGAAATGGGATCGGACTTTGAGGCGTAATAACACTCTCTTTAAAGATTTATTTGCCCCGTAGCATTACTAATGGTTCAACGAGACCTCTCAATGAAAACAATGACAGTGTATCTTTTCAAGAAAATAAAAAAAAAACTAAAGTCACCCAATATATAATAGTTGAAAGAAGACAACTTTTCATGTAGCAAAAACTGTCATTGGGACACAACTATATGTTAATTTCGGACACACCTCTTCTTGTCTAAAGAATAGTTAATTTGGACACAATTATTCGTTGTTCGAAAAATAATTTATTCGGACACAACTCTTCATTGTCTAAAAACCGTCTCGTCTCGCAAATTGCAACTCTTGGACATAAATAAATAATCAAAATTCATAATTAAATTTAATAGAAATGAAAAATAAAATGATTGTTAATTAGTGCCAATAATTAACCCGCAACCGCTCAAAGTGTGCTTAATAATTGCACACCCGTGCGGGGGTATAGTGGGCTGTGGCCCACTTACCCATTTATTTATTTAAAAGACTATGGTATCCTCCTAACTTTCTTTCCATCCTACGTTCAATTGAAAAAGGGGCACTTTTGTCTGTCTTACAAACAAACTTCAACTATTCATTTTGGCTAATTGGTGATTTGAGCTTTGGTAATTCCCACACTTCAGTTCAGCTTTTGTTCTATGTTGTGACG
The DNA here is from genome assembly GCA_021437795.1 of Rhodamnia rubescens. Classification (NCBI taxonomy): domain Eukaryota; kingdom Viridiplantae; phylum Streptophyta; class Magnoliopsida; order Myrtales; family Myrtaceae; genus Rhodamnia; species Rhodamnia rubescens. Next base: position 2,985,896 of record JAILYA010000002.1, on the reverse strand, counting down.
AGTTGCTCGAATGCCCCTTGAAGCATGTTCTGGTGCAAGTTCTTGATGACTTCGGATCAGAGCCTCAGTAAATGTTGCCCAAATTCTATCATGCACGAAAGAGTGCGCTTCGAGTCCAATTTGATGCTGTCTTATCGAACAATTAATCAAGTCATAAACATGGAGTCTTGATCACTTTGAAGCCTGTTCATGAATTGGCATAGTACTTTGAGGATGCAGTCCGATGTCTCCGAGTCGGGTCGAATAGTCACTCGGCAGCACAAGTCAACCGGAACTTTAGAAGATTGCTTATATCTGTTGTAGCAACCACGCCGTGTTTTTTTTTTTTTTTTTGGCTTGCTCTCTTTGGTTCCTTCTGCTACAAACAGAGCAGGGGCACTGGGGGGATGAGAATAACACTTCGGGAGTTTGGCCCTCTCAAGCTTACTACTACTCATCGGTTTCCGATGCAGTGGATGAAGAGGTAGAAGCAACGGCAACGGGGCTAGTCGGTTTTCCTTTCCTTTTGTCGGCTTCCGATCGTTTTCTTCCTCATTCTCTCCGGTGTTTCCGCCAAGATGATTCTCAATATCGGCCCATGGTCAGTGGTGGTTTGATTATTCTTTTTTTCCTTCTTCTCCACACTTTATTGGCCTTCTTAGCAACAACGGGTGCCGAAGATGGTATGGATTACATTCATCTGTTTTGCATTGGCCACCATCAAGGCGGCCGAGGTTGTTCGTGTTTGGAGTTTTAGAGGTTTTGCTCTTCAGCTAGATGAAAAGTGGGGAAAGTACCAAAAAAACCTAAAATTATTGCATTGATATCAATTTAGTCTTAAACATTTCAATTGAATCAATTTAGTCATAAACCATTTCACATTAGTACCAATTTAGTCAATCCAGCCAATTTTGATTGAAAATTGCTGACATAGATACCAATCGCCTTACGGGGCATAACTACACTCATGTGCATTTTTTTTAAATATCCTTAAAACTACTTATTTATTTCCTTTCTTTTTTTCTTCACATTTTATGTTTGCCGGCGAGGCCCCCTCATTAGATATGGCGAGGCCGACCCACGCCTAGGCTAGGCCTCGGCCTAGGCAAGAGGTCCGGGTGAGAACCGCGACGAGATGCCAACCCTAGACCAAGCGACCCCTAATGAGGCCGCCCCGGCCTAGGCGAGGGTCGGCCTCCCCGCATCTAGTGAGGGGGCCCGATCGGAGCTTGCCCTTGCCCAAGCGCAGCTCGGCGAGACCGACCCTCGCGAGGCCATGGCCTGTGGCTAGTGGACCTAGCACTCGGCAAACAGAAGTACAAAAAAGAAGGCTAACGAAAAGGGAAGAAAAAATTAAAACAAAATTAAAAAATATATTGAAGATATCTAAAAAAGTCCAAGTGAGGGATGGCCGTAACACATGGGAGAATCGACATTCACGTCGGTGATTTTCGGTCAAAATTGACCGGATGGACTAAATTGGTACCAATATGAAAATGTTTAGGACTAAATTGGTCCAATTTAAATGTTTAGGACTAAAATGGCATAAATGCAAAAGAGTTAATCCTCCTTTGTCATTTGGCAATCTTAACATACCAAAAGGCATGTAGTATAATTTGACAACGTAATGAGAATTGATTCATTCTTTTATCACTCCCCGAATCTTATAATTTTCTAGTTTAAATTCACAAAAAAAATCGACAAAAAGGAAAAATATCTCAAATGCATTCTCCACTATTTATCTCTTAAGAACTTTTATCTCTCGTTTACATAAAACTTGATTAAAAAAAGTCGTGAAATATGAAATTTATCCTTATATATGTTTTCTCTTCGTGTGACACGTGACATCGTATATGCGAGTGCCACGTGGCAAAGATTCGTCAAGCGGCATGCATTCAAGCAATGAGTTTTGACTCAATATAGGCCTATTCCATGTTGCAACATCACCAACTCTTGCATTACCTGAGGTCGAAGCAGATTCTTCCTTTTTTATTCATGGCTGTTTTTTATTATTATAGAAGACTCCGCTAATCTGCCCGATTTGCAATCAAGTCCTCAACATTTGAAAATGTGCTATTAAATCCCATACATTTCAAAGTGGATAAAGCTTTGGGCAGAAAAATGTCCATTCGTGTATCTCGATCGGGATCCGGATCGCCTAACATTGAAATTTTCATGATATGCGTGACATTACTCAAATCAGGCCTTCCAAATGAAAATAGATGGCCTGATTTGAGCCACATTTGAGATTCAAAATTTTTCAAACCTCAAAAAAATTCATGCGGCCGTTCATTTTCATTTGAACGGCCTGATTTAAGTAATGTCACGTATGTCATGAAAATTCTAATTCTAATATTAGGCGATCCAAATCCGATCGATTCCGTCCTTAACCCAAAGCTGAATTGGACGAAAGATATTTTCAGAGATCTTCTTTTTAGAACTTTTATAGCCCCAGTTGGCACCACATGACTCATTATACGCGATGATAGAAAGAGCCCCGCTTTTCTCCCTCGGGTATCTATATGAGTGTGTCACGTACATTCCTTCTTCTTCTTCATATGGGAATATCTACTTTTCGCGTGAAGGCACACGAGATTCTTCTACGCTCTCTAGCATACCAATTGAAGTAATAGAAAAATATATTATTCTGTATGTACTAAACAAAGAGTACAAGAGCTTATTTATAGGCTTTATAGAATAACTAAGAAAGGTAACTACATATTACACTTTGTCGACACTATCGGTCATGATTAATCAAAGGGTATCTCTCGATATTTGTCAATGATCTCTAGCATCCGTAATATCTCCCGATATCTGTCAATGATTGTCAATGACCTCTAACATCCTCCTCAAACTCAAGGTGGCTTAGAAGAAGTCAACTGGAATTTGGAGAAGAGATCTGAATAACGCCCGGCGGATGTGCCTTAGTGAAAATATCAATAGTTTGATCAACGGATGAAATAGAGACAAGCCATACAAGTGCCATTACACACATGATTCCATATGAAATGACAATCGATTTCGATGTGTTTGGTGCGCTCATGAAAAAAAATCATTGTATGCTATTTGCATAGCACTCCGGTTATCGCAATAAGTAGATGTTCCTCCACCATGACAGAGTCCCATGTTTTCTAATAGCCATTGCAATCATAATAGTTCTAATGTCGTATCAACAAGAGCACGGTATTCTACTTCAAAACTAGAGCAAGCGACGATGGTCTGTTTCTTACTACGCAATGAAATAAGGGAATTACCAAGAAAAAAGCAATAGCCTATAGTGGAGCGACGACCCTAAAGGTCACCGCCCAATTAGCATCAAAATAGGGTCGTCAACTCCCAAGGTCGAATTAGCGTAATAGTAAAGACTATGAAATAGAGTACCCTTGACGTAGCGAAGAATCCGGAAGACTGCAGCAAAATGAGTTATTTGTGGCTTTGTCATGAACTGACCGACAACATGAGCAACACGAGCGATGTCAAGACAAGTAATAATGAGATATATAAGATCGCCTACCAACTATCGATAGAGTGTGGGGTTAGAAAGAGGAATCCCATCTTTAGCGTTAAACTTGGCATTGGTCTCAATAGGAGTAGGAGCAACCTTATTATTGATGATTCCTGCTCAAGAAAGAAGATTGATGACATATTTGGCTTGAGAAAGGTAATGACAAGAAGAGTCTAAAGTGACATCCCACCCTAAAAAATAGTGGAGTCGCCCGAGATCTTTCATTTCAAATTGTTGATTGGGATATCGCTTGAGTTTTGAAATACCAATACGATCATCGCCATTAATAATCATGTTATCCACATACAAGAGTAGTATGATAGACTCAAGAAAAGTGCGTCGCATAAATAGAGTACGATCATAGGGACTTGGATTTGAAGTTGAGAGATTTCATGGCTGAATTAAATTTGGAATACTATGCACAAGGAGCCTGTTTCAAGCCATATAATGCACGACACACTTTGTTTGAAGAATGAGAAAATCCAGGGAGAGGCACCATATAAACTAATTCAAGAACGCATTTTTAACATCCATTAGGAATAAAGGCCAGTGCTTAACCGCGGCAATAGTAATTAGATCATGACAGAAGTAAGGCGCGCAATAAGAACAAAAGTCTCTTCATAGTCAATTTCATATTCTTGAGTAAAGCCTTTTGCTACTAATCGAGCTTTATAACAGTCCACGGTATCATCTACCTTTATTTTAATCTTGTATACCCATCTACAACTAACAAGGCTTCCCAAGAGGCAAATTAATCAAATTCCATGTATAAGATTTGTCTAAGGCGTGCAATTCATCTGCCATTGCTTGCTACCATAAAGGATTAGCAATAGCTTCTCTATATTTATGAGGTTTAGAAAGAGAAGCAATGGTAGAGTAACAATGGTAATCATAAATTCTAACAGAGAGTTGACTTACTAGTGTGGAGTGACGGACAAAAGTAGATGAAATGGCTGAAGGCGTAGGTTCCTCGACCGGGCGGATATGTCAAAAGCTGCCGGGGTGGCATTGCCGAACTATCTTGCACAAAGATGAGTAGAAGACAACTATAGAGAGGAAAATTCACCTGATGGTAGTGCGGGATCTTCCGAGAATAGATCCATTAAAGGATCGGTAAAGAAAGGGACATGAGTATTAGAAGTTTCGAAGGGATGAAGGGATGAGAACATCTTGTGTTCCCAAAATGAAACATCACAAGACACACGAAGATGGCTAGAGATAGGGTTCCAACATCTACACCCCTTGTGCTCAATACCATAACTAAGGAAACAACATAAACGAGCACGGTTTCCAGCCTCATGTGTTCATGTGGAAGAAGGTGTACAAAACAAGTACTACCAAAAACTCTAAGACGATTGCAATAGGGAATTTTGCCATATAAGCACTCATAAGGAGAAATATTGTCTATGATAGGGGATGAGGTAAGATTAATAGTATAAATAACAGCAAGACAAGCTTCCCCCTAAACTTTTCTAGACAAATGCGAAATCAAAAGTTTTCTGGTAGCATCTAAGATATGCCTATGTTTATGTGCTTTGCACGACCATTTTGCTGGCAAGTGCTTGGACACAATCGATGAATAATAGTATCATGTTGGGAGAGAATTCTAAGAAATTTTGTGTCTCGATATTCCATGGCATTATCCATACGAAAAACCTTGATATATTTGAAAAATTGTCTTTTATCATGGCAACAATATCGGTATAGATATGAATAACCTCAAATCGATTTTTCATAGAACAAAGCCAGGTATAATGAGAGTAATTATCAACAAATATGACAAAATATCGAGAGCCTCCCATGGCGGGTGTTGGAGAAGGTCCCAAAATGTCAAAGTGAATAAGATCAAAGGGAGCATAAGTGATAGATTTACTAAGATCAAATGGCAAGGGATGTTTTCCCAATTGGCAAGACAAGCAATCAAAAAGTTTGTCATCAACATAGCTTAAATGACAACTGGAAATTAAAAATTTTAATCTAAAAGAAAAAAGGATGACTTAACCGAGAATGCCAAGTTTCATATGACACTATAAGAGCGCAACCAAAGAAAAGAGTTGGGAATGTTTAAGGAAACAAGTTCAAATAGGTGTCCCACTCTGCAACTAGTTCCAATGGTTTGTCCCATCCGTGGATCCTGTACATGACAACTATGAGAGGAGAAGCGAACATCAAAATCAAGTCCACACAATTGTCATACTTGGAATCAAATTTAGAGAGAGTTTGGAAACCATGAAAGTGTCGGGTAAGGACAATGTCGATGTAGAAATGTTTCTGTATGACCGGCTTGCACCATAGTGTTATCAACTGTGTGAATAGTAGGTGTATGTGAAGGGGAGGACTTTGATCAAAACAGATTTGAGTTCAATGTCATATGAATGCTGCAAACTAAATCAAAATACCATGAATCGATATACCCGAAGCAACAAACATAGCGGGAGAGATAGAGGAGAAAGAAGTACCAAATTCTCGAAGAATTGAATGAAGATTCTCCAATGAAAAAGTTACAAATAATCCATTCGGAGAAGCCTCGGCGATAGCGACATTGGCGCATAAACATGCACTTGAACCTTGGCTTTGCCATTGATTGTAAGGCCCGGTAGGTTGCTTAGATCGTAATCATTAACAATGGGATGCAATATGGCCATGCCGGTGACAATGCTTACAAAATTTGTCGATCTAGACAAAGCCCAAAAGCAACCCACCGTTTGGACTTGTTTGTCCCAAAATTACTATTATACTTTCTTGACCGTAGGTTTCTCGACTTTCACTTCGGTCTTGCCAACAATCGCCACATAATTAGGCCTTTATTCACGTCGATATGGAGATATTGGCGTTGCTAAATCTCGGCAAGACCTGCTGTTGGGAAAACTAATTCTTGTTCTAATTCAATCTAATTTGCGAAAAACATGCCCTATTGAATCACTTGAATCACCGATCGTACAAAGTACATCACGAGGATGTACCTTATTTGTCACCGGTTAAAAGCCCCTTATTGCGATCTCGGAGTTTCGTTGTCGAGCATCAATCGACGGATGATTTTGGGAGGAGGGTTTTCTTGCTTTTGATGAATACCGCAAGTAAACGCTAAGGAGGAAGAAGGCTTTTTAGTATCGTTTGAAACAACGTGACTTTTCACGTTGGTTTCAAACGATAACTATAAAGGAGGGTATTGTTGCCCGCATGGGCGCACATCATAACCCCGTAGACCCTATTGACTATTATCCAATATCTCCCACTCGCCCATGTAGGGAAAATAACTCCCATCCGCCCATTGGGGGCCAAATATAAAACTCCTTTTATTTTCGCAAAGTTTATATTGGCAAATAACTTGTGCGACCAAGATATTTTAAGAACTCGTTGTCACATATCTATTAGGAGTATATAACAGCTCAAAAAATGGACATAACAATTGATGGATTTCAAGATGTTGTACCCTAGATCGATCGGTTACATACATATCTCTCTCTAGATCTCATTCTAAAGCATGACACGTTATATTCACAGTTATGATCATACTAAATAATCATAACCGACCGGTCCATGAATATAATTCATGACGTGACACAAATCTCTAAATCGATCTTCCTCATCCATTAAACCTTTTAATCTCATTTCAGCTCACTTTTCTAGAAATGTCCCTTTAGATTGAATCAATTTCTTGACCATAGGTAACACTCTAAGATAGCGAACACTAAATAAAGATCTCGAGAATAACAAAGAGTCATGACGGTACAAAAAATGAGGAATTTTATCCTCGAGAGTCTCACACGACATTAAAAAAAGTTGAGATCTAAACTTTTGCCAACTCTCATTGGTCGACTATGCATACGTAATATGAAATACATATTACGGTATTTTTCTCCTTCCCCATGGAGCGTATGTCTTTTTATTTTAATACCGTACGGGATGGTAACTTTTGACATACTCGGTGCCTTACTTGAGTTCACGTAACAACTTCACCAAAAAGTTTCCATCGAACTCTCATCTAGCATTGAAGATAAATAAAGTGAAATATGTGGGTTATTTCACTTTCGAACATTATAATATGATAAGTCCTCATCTTAACATTCCGTTAAGGCGGCATTCATATATTTTTAAGCTTGAGCTCTCAATTATCATCTAGATAATAAGCTTAAAATTGCCTCATCTCTATTCAACACATAGTAAATAGAGGTGATTACCCATGTGAGTGGGCTAATCTCATATCCGTATGACATACCTTTTAAATACAACGCACTAAGCATTAACATGCATAAATATCAAATAGACTTTCATATTGACAAATAATATCATTAATTACTAATATTCAGGGAAAAATATAAATATTTAATACATCAATCTCTATGCAAGTCCTAGAATTTTTATATGACTTAAGAAAACATATCTAGGAATTAGCTTAGTCATAGGATCTCGATAATATTCTATGCGTAGATACATATTTTAGCTTCACTTCCTTTCGTGCTACCATGTCCTTGACATAGTTATACTTAATGTCTATGTGTTTAGTTTTACAATGAAACTTAGGATTCTTAGTGTAGGCCATTCTTTGCTCGACTATCACAATAAACCTTCACAGGTTTTGTATCATTTTTAGTAACACCCAAATGGTCCAAAAATCTTTTAAACCAAACACCCTCCTCTCGCCGCCGATAATGCCACGAACTCGGTTTCCATGGTGGATAAGGCTATACACTGTTGTTTTCTTCTTGCTCCACGATATAGCGCCATTATTCAGTAAGAACACATTTCCGAAGTGAACTTCCTCTCATCCAAATCTTCTCCCTAGTCGGCATCAATATAACCTTCAAGGTGCGGATCACTTCCTTGATATGTCAAAGAGTAATTAGCGATTGCTTTTAGATACCTCGGGATTCTCTTAACGGCAAATTCAATGTGCTTGAATTGAATTTGATTGGTATCTACTCGACCGGTCCAACTACATAGCAAATATCAAGTCCGGTACACATCATAGCGTACATGAGGCTTCCAACAAGACTAGCATATGGAACGTTTTTCGTACGTTCTTGCTCTTGTGGAGTCTTAGGACACATCCTTAGGCTCAATCATTCACCTTTTGCAATAGGAGTATCAATGGGATTACAATCTTACATACAAAATCGTTCAAGAACTTTATTGATATATGTCTCTTGCGAAATAGATAGTAACTTTTTGGAACGATCTCTCGAAATCTTGACTCCGAGAATATACGTAACTTCACCCATATCTTTCATTTCAAAATTGGAAAATAGCCATGTTTTGATTGTCTTGATAAACTCCATATTACTTCCAAGCAATCAGTATATCATCAACATATAATGATAAAATTACAAAATGACTTTTGGACCTTTTGATATATGCGTAATTATCTTCATTAATCATATCAAAATCATATGCCACAATGGTATTATGAAAGCGTATATCCCATTGTCTTGAAAACTCGCTTAAGGCCATATATCGATCTCGAGAGTCGACATACCTTTTGTTCTTGACCTTCTTTGACAAACCCAACGGTTTGTTCCATGTAGATCTCTTCATCTAATTCTCCATTGAGAAAAGCGGTCTTTACATCCATCTAATGTAACTCAAGATCCAAACTAGTCACTATTGCCATAATAAGAAGAATTGAGGTGAATCTAACCACGGGAGAAAAAATATCTTCATAATCAATTCCTTCCTATTAGTTATATCCCTTCGCCATAAGGCGAGCCTTATATCTTTCAATCGAGCCATCAGCCTTTACGCTTTATTTTGAGAACCCATTTGTTCCCAATGGCATTGCATCATTTAGGAAGATCAACCAATTCCTAAACATGGTTTGATTTCATTGACTCTATTTCTTCCTCCATTACTTTCATCCATTTTTCCTTATCGGGGCAAGATAGAGCTTCATTCACATTTCTTGGCTGATCTTCTTCCGGTGGAGCTATCATGAAAGCTTCTTTTTCGATCTCAAAGCGTCGACGAGGAACGCTTTGCGACTAGTTCGTCATGGAGAAGATTATACCCTAGGTACTTCACTTTCTATTATGCTCCCACTCGGATCGATCATCGGAATCGATTCATCAAGTGGTTGCAATTGAGACCGATTGGTACTCAACCCCCCACATCTCACATTGCTCCCACTTGGATCATTATATCCAAAAGCTCCATTAGCCTCGAGCTAATATTTCAAATAGGGAATGGTCTTCACCTATTTCGCCCTTTCTTGAAAAATCATTCTCTAAGAATGTGACATCTCTAGATTCAAATTCAGTCATACTTCCGCTTTCTTGTTCACCTATGAACACATATCCTTTAGAGTGTTCCGAGTATCTTATGAAGATACTCTTTTTGCCTCTTGGTCCTAATTTTTCATATTTATGTGAGGACTCATGAGTATAGGCAAGACAACCTCAAGGTTTGAGAAAGCTCAAATTAGGTTTTCAACCTGTCCACAATTCATATGGAGTAGAAGTGATTGATTTGGAAGGCACTTCGGTTAAGTACATAGGCGGCGATTAATAAAGCATCGCCCCAAAAGGCAATCGGTAAATTAGCTTGTGCCATCATTGACCTAACCATTTCAAGTAGGGTTCTGTTTTGTCTTTCGGCAACACCATTTTATTGCGGAGTGTATGGAATAGATAATTATCTATCTATTCCTTTTTCATCACATAGATTTCGAACTCATCGTATAAATATTCTCGACCTTGATCGGATCTCAAAGCTTTTATTTTCTTATCTAACTGATTTTCCACTAAAGTTATAAATTTCTTGAAGCAACTTAATGCTTCTTATTTATAAGAAATCAAATAGACATATCCATATAGAGTATAATTATCAATAAATGTGATGAAGTATACAGCCCCATGCGTTGCCCTTATATTCATTGGGCCACGAGATGTCGGTATGGACTAGTTGCAAAGGAAATTCAGCTCTCGTACCCTTTCCTAATGGCTTTGGTGTTATTTTTCCAGCTAGGCAATATTCACAGACCGGCAATTTGACTCTTTTAATATTGCCTAATAAGCTATCTTTGGCTAATCTATTCATTCTTTGTTGGCCAATATGACCAAGTCTAGCATGCCAAATATTCACATCATTTTCACTAGAATTGGAAGATGCAAATAGGGAATAACACACATTCACACTAATATTTTCAAGATCTAATACAATAAAGCCATTCATAAAGTAACCTTGAACCATAAAATGTCGTACCTAACAACAAATCCATACCACTACTATGGAAATTCATATTGAAATCAAGTTTGATTAATACCAATACAGAGACTAAGATTTCAACGAATCTCCGGAGCATACAAGACATCGTGTAGGAATAAAGTACGTCCACCACGTATGTTAAGTTGGCGAGTGCTAATCCCTTTCACTTCTACTCTTGAATTATTTCCTACATAGATCCATCTCAATCCACTTGGAATTCGTCGAAATTCCACAAATGTACTTCTATCTCTAGTTACATGATTTGTGGCGCCCGAGTCTACAATCCACAAAGGAAGAGATTCACTCAAATATATAGAACTAGATACAAAAATGACACTTTTAAGTGTGTCCAGGATTTTTACCTTCTTTGGCTCACTACAATGCAAGCGAAGTGACCCTTCTTGCCACGCTTATAACATTTCATCCTTGAAATGTTTTTCTTCACATGACGCTTCCCTTTGTCATTCTTCACAAACCTTGGCTTCTTACCGAGATGGTTCCGCTCCTTTACCTGCCCTCTTTGTGAACTTACCAGGATGCTTGCGTTTGAAGCCCGAAGCTCCATGTAAGCTAGTTCCAACCACATAAACATCAAAATGTACTTTGGCTGCCAAAAGGCGATCCTCTTCCAGCTCTAAGTGACGCATAGAATCTTCAAAGGTTTTCACATTTTCATTGTGGGTCGGTTGACTTTCATATTCTCCCAATTATGGGGCAAAGAGCGGATAACCGCATGCACCCTGCTGTTCATCAAATAATATATGACCAGCATCTTTCGGTTCACTAATCATGTTTGACATCTTCCTCGGATGTAGTCTTATATTATGCCCATTTGGCATTTTATATGTGTCATACCCGATCGTGAGTCGTCTCAACTTAGTGACAGAGGTCTGTCCAAATCTTGCCTTCAATGCATCCCACATATCCTTAGCATTCTCATGCCGTCCGAGATAATGTCATTATCCATACTGCTCAAGAACGTAATGCGAGCAATCGAGTTCTTTTTCTTCCCGCACAACGAAGGCTTCCTTGTCCCTTCTATGTTCTAAAGTGTTACCATCTTCCGGTTCGGTCATGATGAGGTTTAGGGCTTCTAGTGCCTCAAGATCTTCTAGCACGTCTTCGGATTTTCATACTCCAGATTTCATAATTCTCTCCATTCAATTTCTCACCTTTGTTGAGCTCAACAACAATATTCTTTGATGCCGTTGCCATAGTATCCGAATATTAGACATTTTGCATGATTTTAAGTCTATTTATGCAACAAATGCAATTGAATTTATGCATCTTGATTATATTGATATATGGTTTCGAAAAAAAAAATTCCAAAATCAACGGTTCACTAAGTTCCCCATCATCATCTAGATATTCTAATCTAAAAACCTATATCAATATAATCATCCATATATGCTCATCATATAGTTAAAAAAAATGAGCACTCCCACTCGATATATACAACATAATTGTATTAAACATATGACATGTTCTTAACAGAATATTAAAAAAAATATCCACAATGAACATTGAATCAACAACAACAAGTTCCCAAAAATAAATCCTAACTAAACATAGAAATAAAATTATCAAGAAAAAAAACTTATATAAAGGTAATCACGCGTCGTGACCTTTATATAGGTTTGACGATTGACCCAGGTAACTTCCTTTATCCATGGAAATGAATTTACAAGTTCTCTTGGAGGATTTTCAACTATATTAGGAGCCCATATCGGCACCTTAAGAAAACCTCTCTCGAGAACCTATGGTCTTACGCCAAGGTGCATTGTGCTCTGCGCCAAGACCCATTCATCCCAAGTGATGACGTCTTTGTTGCTCCGATCTTTATGAACTCTCGTAAGAAATATAGCACGAACAACTTATAAGAAGTAATGGAATCCATCCAATACACTTGAATCATCAGTCCATGCCATTCCTCGGGTATGGAATTCCTTAGAGCATAAAAGGAATTTATATAGGTTATAACACGTCCAGCCCAAATAATCTCTTGGATCTTGTTGTTGACCGTTATCACATAGGATAAAATGTCACATACATTATCCCATCCGTAATGAGTCAATTGTTGAATTTGCTCATTAATGGCTTGTATTTGCTCAGGTTCCCTTGGTATTCTTGGCGTTTTTGAATTTCGCCTTACCCAAATTTCCTTAGGTCCAGGTCTTGATGGCATTGTTTATACAACGAATGCGAGAACAAAATGGATTACAAAAATTCATCAATCAAGTAATAATTACGAACTTATCGTAAGTAATAATACCAAAATTATACATCATACAAGACCTAGTAGATTGACCGAGGTTTTTTTTTTTTTTTGTCAACTATCAAAGTCAATGGTCAACGAGTCAAAGTCGGCGGTCACGAGTCAAGGTCAAACCGGGTTGGGCCTGTAACAAGGCTTGGGTCGCGAGCCGGATCCCGTGAAACCGAAATGGGCCGGCCCAAATTTTTTTTAAAAGATTTGGATTTCGTATTGGGCCGGCTCGGCCCAATACGCCGTAGGCCACAGCCACGTGCGCGACACACGGGCCAGGCCCCCACGTGCGCCGCACGTGCGACGCGGGTTCATCCGCTCACTTGCCCCGTACGTGGAGCATGGTCCGCCGCACGCAGCGGCCTTCGGCCGACGCGTGTCGGCGTGTGGCCGGGCCGTTCGGCGTCCTCCGGCAACCAAACTTCCTTCAAAATTTTCGTCTCTTCGATATGAACACAATGGTATATTTAAAACTCAAATTTGACGAACAAAAATAGACATAAAAAGGACGAAACACCACGGCCTCGAGGGACTCCGCCCCGTCGCGGCGCGTGGCATGCGTGTGGCGGCTTCCGGCGGACCCTCGGGACCGGCGACCACTAAAAATGATCGTCTCGATGAGCCCGTTCTAATGATATGTTCAATTTACTATTTTGATGAACGAATCATAACCAAAACGCTATGAACAAGTAACTATGCGATTAGGGTTAAAAAAAAAAATAAAACACACCAAATCAACACAAAACGATCGGGAATCAAGTGATACATGCTCGATACCAATGTTGGGAAAACTAATTCCTGTTCTAATTCAATCTAATTTGCGAAAAACATGCCCTATTGAACCACTTGAATCACCGATCGTGCAAAGTACATCACGAGGACGTACCTTATTTGTCACCGGTTAAAAGCCCCTTATTGCGATCTCGGAGTTTCGTCGTCAAGCGTCAATCGATAGATGATTTTGGGAGGAGGATTTTCTTGCTTTTGATGAATACCGCAACTAAACGCTAGGGAGGAAGAAGGCTTTTTAGTATCGTTTGAAACAACTGTGACTTTTCACGTTGGTTTCAAACGATAACTATAAAAGGGGGTGTTGTTGCCCGCATGGGCGCACACCATAATCCCGTGGAACCTATTAACTATTATCCAATACCTGCAAAAGAGTGCTAGAACGAGGCAAGGTGGCTAGAGCCGTGTCCGATGATTTGCGAGAGAGCTTCACTGGGGGCCGGATGTCGGGAGAACACCGGACTCGTCGAGGGGCCACCCATGGTGCGGCGGCTGCTCGTGGCACTCAACGACTCCCGGCTAGGCTCGGAGGTCCGGTGTGGTAATTCTCGCCGTAAAACCCGTGGAGAGGAGAAAGGTTTAATCATCAAGGCCGATATGTGCCGGCGACGTCGGGGACAAGAACGTTGAGCTCGAGCTTTTGGAATCACGGCTTCGTCGTCGGGGAAGGACAAGAACTTGCCGAGGTTGCTTCGTCGATGTGAGATTAGCTCGGCGTGGATCGACGAGGTAGCATGGTCAATGGAAAGGAGCGGTCTCGGGGAGCGATGAGGCTGGTGCGACTAGCGTCATGGTCGATGCGGCTCGACACCAATGTTGAAGTAATAAAAAAATATATATATTATTTTGTATAGACTAAATAAAGAATACAAGAGTCCATTTATAGGCTTTACGAATAACTAAGAAAGGTAACTATACATTACACTCGTCGACAAATCAATTAGGATTAATCCAGGATATCTCCCGATATTTGTCAATGATCTCTAGCATCCAGGATATCTCCCGACATCCGTCAATGATTTTCAATGATCTCTAACAATACCTATAACCTCAAATAAATTTCATGGGGAAAAGTGCTAGAAAAGTAATAAACTTATTACATTAGTGCAAATTTAGTTATAAACTTTTTATTTGTGCCAATTAAGACCTAAACCTTTTAACTTAGAGTTAATTTAGTCTTTCCGACTAATTTTTGTAGAATATTGCTGACTTGAACGTCAAACGGGCTATGTAACACGATCGGCGCTCACGTGGATATTTTGTTTAATAATTTTTAATTTTTTATTATTTTATATTTTTCCTTTTTTTTAACTCTCTCCTTTCTAGGTACCTCCGTTGGCGGCTGTGGCCGGCGAGGGCGGCCCTCGCCACCACAGGCAATGGTCGGCCCCGTTGGGGGTGAGGGCGAATGCCGCCGAAGCCAGCCCTCACCTTGGCTTGCCAGCCCCGAGGAGGAACCCGGAAAAAGAGACAAGGAAAAAAAATTAGAAAAGGATAACGTTAGTACTGATTGTGCTACGTAAGCTATTCGGCATCCACGTCGCACTATCTCGGCCAAACAAAGAGACCGACTAGCTATAGGTCCAAAAGGTTTAGGATTTAATTTGAACCAATGAAAGGTTTAAGACTAAATTGATATCAATATAATAGGTTTAGGACTTTTCTCGACACTTTTCACGATTTCAGGATTTTCTCAAATCTTGCCATCAACTCATATTATGCGTACCAATTTACAACCTACTAGTCATACAAACTACATCGTAATTAAGAAGTCACACTTCCGGGCGACGAGCGTCCAAGATTCGCTGCAGAAGATGCTTCAAACGGTTTATCAGTTCCTCCGCAGAATGCCCTGGAGATCGGCATCGCTTGTAGAGCTCGGAATGCCGACTGAGCGCCTCCTCCAGCTTCGCTGCCTCCGTCCCTGGCCTTCCCCCGCCTCTGCTGCCATCGTGCTCTTGATGGCCTCCTAGCAGAGACCGCACGCCCCCGACCTCCATGCCACTCCCTCACACACCGTGCGTCGCTAGGCATGCACTCCTTCATGCACCCACAGTAGTAGCACTCTGCGACCTCGAACGGGGCGAGCCTGATCGACTGCTTCGAGGAGGATCCCTTCGCCTTGGTCTCGTTTAGCACCGTCGCGATCATCAGCGTTCTGCTTCTCAGCAACAGCGCTTCCCAGCAAGCCGATGAATGCCACGAATCGCGGTTATCGTTCCTTCTCCCACTGGACTTGTGCAACTTCGCCATCGCCGTCGCCGCTGTCTGCAAGGACGAGTTTGAATGGCGTATGCATCTCAGAGAGCCTCGATAAGCTCTTCTCCCTTCTTCTTACTCGAGCGAATTCGCGATCGTTCTGTGCTCTCACCAAGACTGGAGATGGCAGAGAGGTAGAGGGAGAGGCATTTTTAATCATGTGGCTTGACGTTTGTAGATTCTGGTCTTCCTCTAATCATCGTATGGAAGTACATAGTCTCCTTTTATTTTTTAACTTAGGTAACGTTCTTTTTTCAAAAATAAATAATTTAAAAATATATATTTTTTAAAATAATCGTCTGTATCGTTCGACATAATTAATTGATGAAAATAATTTTTATTATCCTAAATATTTTTTAAAACTATGAGAATATTTTTCCTTTATATCTATTCTTATAATAGATAAAGTGATTATTCTTAGAAAGTCTAAGGGTGCGCATGAAACACTTCTAAAAATGGATTTTGTCACCAAGCTCGGAGATCGAGCGGAGAAAATTACATTTGGAAATGCTTCCAAAGTGGATTTTTCTTTTTTTCTATTCTTAGGACCTATTTGATAATGTTTCTACTCCTCTTCCGTTGTTTCTGTTTCCTTTTACCAAACAAAAAGAATGAAATATATTTGGTAACGTAAATAATTATGATTATGATTCTGTTTTTAGGAACACTTTTAGACCAAAAATAAAAAGCAAAAAAAGTTGTTTCTAAAAAATTTTAAGAATAAAAAGGTAAGATAGTCTTCTTTTACTTTTTCGGGGCATCGTGAGGTGTAAGTGGTTAACTCCTTGTGATATTTTTTAAAAATATTATGAAATTAATAAAAAAATTAAATATAAAATGATTAAAAAAATCCAAAAAATGAAAAATGATTAAAAAAAGTTGTAAAATATCATTAAAAAAATTCAAAAAAATTTTAAAAAAAATCTCAAAAATTAGAAGACGAGTCATTTCAACTAGTCAATCCTATTTTTGATGATTTTACCTTTTGATTTCTCCCAAATGACGATTTTGCCCCTCGTAGGCAAATCGTTCCAAAAAATATCCCGAAAATTCCAAAAATAAAACTCAAAAAGTAAGAAATGGGTCCATTCATCTTGCCAATCCTTTTTTTGGTGATTTTGCCTTTTGATTTTTTCTAAACCTTGCCTCGATTTGTTGTCGAATACCATGCTCATTAGTGACCATCTACATGTATCCAAGGCTAAAATCAAGCCATCTATGTGGCGAGAGATGGATTTTTTTTTCATTACAAGAAATAAAGATAATCAAAGTCAACTCTTTCATCCTTGGCATATACATAGCCTCAAGAGAAGCATGAAAAAATAATAATTTCAGCCTATTATCCTTTCAAAGAACAAATTTGAAGTATCCTTATTTTGGCCAAAAGATATCATGGTGCAAGATGATCGTACTTGTGGGATCTAAGGAAATTCATCAAATGCGATTATGTAATTATTTGATTTAAAAGATAAATTACAAAAATAAATTATTTTCCAAAACGGAAATTTTATACGAGTTACCAAACCCATTTCTATTTTGGGAATAAAAATTTTATGCAATTATCAAACGTATTCTAATTCTCTAAAACTCATCCAGGAACAAAATAAAAAAATTGATTCTAATCGAATAACTTTTTTTCGAACAAAAACGTTACCAAACATGCCCATTAACTTTTGAAACGGAAATCCGTTTAATAAAAATTTTTACTTCCAAAAGAAATTTCTACTTGTGAAGTTGCTTTTCACCGATTTGAAAAGTTTAAAAAAAATTGTTTCTCAATTCAACAAGTACTTCTCGCCTCATCATTTTTTCATTACGTCCTTCTTCTCTTTTCGACCATGTCTACATTCGCCTGTCGTTGAATTCCCTTGGCGCTACCGTCGCCACCGCGCCTCGTTGTTGACCGTGGACCACCGTTGACCTCCGCCACCGTCACTCATCGTTGCCTATGATTATTGCCAACCGTCGACCATTGCTCGTCGTTGCCCACCGTAGACCTCCGTTGGCCACCGCTCATTGCCGACCTCAGCCGATAGCCACCCGTGACCATTGCCACCCGTCGCCAACCGCCGCCGCTAATCATCGCCCATCCCTGAGCTCTACCGGCCGCCGCTCACGAGAGAAAATAGCGTCGGATGCTGAGCCCTTTGGAAAAGGTGTGGCTCAAGAAGGATGCCAGCTCACGTCTGACGAGGACCTTCCGGAAGAAGTTACCCTCCTGAGAAAGGAGCCTTAGGCATGTCAAGCTCCAGTCAAAGTGTACGGATCCTTCGTACTACGTCCTTGATTTTGTGGTTTCGTCTTTCTTTTCCCCTCATCATTCTCAACATAAAACGTCTCCTCGTTCAACTTAATCGCGCCACCACCTCATCACCCCTCCAGCAGCACTGTCTCACGCTCACTGCGTTGCTTATCTCTACCCCTGAGACTGATCACGCCGGGAACAGAACGGAGGTCACGCGACTCATTCGAGCACTCACATTGTCCTGTTTTCTTGTTCCCCTCTGCTAGTTCGACATGGCATCGCCTCAGCGGGACAACCTCAAGCGACGTTTTGACGACATGAGCTCGTCGAAAACAGAGACGGGTCGTCCTGAGGGGACTGACGACCCTGTTCAAGGCCATCCCAAAATTCCCAAGACTTTCGACCCCAGAAGGTGAATTTCGCATTGCCCTCGATCTTTGTCTTTCTGAATTTGCTTAAATGACGAATTTTGGTTGGATAGTGATCATAGTGTGTTAATGGGTATGTGATCATAGTGTGTAGTGTATTCATTTGAGTGACCCGTTTGGGTTGTGTGCGCATGTGTGGATTGGACATGCAGTTATCAACTGGAGGTTTACGAGGTTGCTATGAGGAGAAACACTATTGCGGTGCTGGGAACTGGTTCTGGAAAGACACTGATAGCTGTGATGCTTATTAAGGAAATAGCCCAATCTATGAAGTCGAGTGGGGAGAAAAAGTTGATGATTTTCTTGGCTCCAACGGTCCATCTCGTTAATCAGGCATGTAACGTGTAATCTTGATCCGCGCATTCAATGTGGATGAAGTTGAATTTTCATCGATGGAAAAATCCGACTTATGTACATGACTGGAAAGACAGTTTTTTTCCTTTGAATACTGTTGCCATGTTCTAATGAGTGATCCTATTGCTCTGTTTCCTACCGCTTGTCTTACAGCAATGTGAGTTTATAAGGAGTCTCACTGGTCTGCAAGTGGGGGCATATTACGTAGCCAAAGGCATTGACGAATGGAATGTGAAAAGATGGGAGAAGGAAATCACCGAGCACGATGTGAGTATCACGAGCACGATGTGAGTTTGCCTCTAGCCGCAAGCATATGAATATCTTACGTGGTGCAATTGTTCTATTTTTTTTGCTTTTGCGGCGCTTGTTGCTCCCTTTCTGATTTTTATTATTAATTACGTCTGCTCGTGAGTTTCCCTTGTTTTTGTGGATCCCTTTAGCAGGTTGTGTGGGTCAGCTAATATCAAAATGTTTCCTTTTTCTCAATTCTGCTTGTACAATTAGTATAGATTGTTCTTTACCTTCTTCTTTTGCGCTTGGGCTTGTATTCAAAACTGGAGATTTGGCATAATGCAAATATTACTGCTACTGTTTTTATTTGGATTCTGATAATCTTACTGGCATTGGTTTTATAGTACTAACCAGCGTTTTGGGAGAGCTGAAATATTTCTGCATACTCAATGTTATCTGTGCATTCTTGGGGGTTTGAATATGTTAATGCATATTTTCATTTCATTGGAATTAGTTGTGATGCGTACTGTTTTGATCAAACAGGTGCTGGTTATGACCCCACAGATTTTATTGCACGCCTTGAGAAAAGCATTCCTCAATTTGGACACGGTGGGCCTGATGATAATCGATGAATGCCATCATACCACAAAAAACCATCCTTATACAAAAATAATGGAGGTTAGTGTCCATCCTCATGCCATCATATCATGCATGATTCTCCCTCCGTAATTATTACTCATGAGGCGTACTTGTTTTATCGAAGGAATTTTACCACAAAAGCAGTAAGAAGCCAAAGATTTTTGGAATGACAGCTTCGCTTGTATCTTGTAGAGGTAAGAAATGTCTAAGTCAACCTTCTGTGTCCTAGCTAGAGATAAAGGCTTTGGTGATCCATCTTTCTTTGGTACTCTGATTTTGTCCATTACTTGTTGTGAACCTACAGAATAGTGCTTTTTGCCTTTGTGCTTTTGTTTTGGAATGTCGATGTGCAGACACGGCTCTAAAAGGGGAAAAAGAAATCCTTCCCAGACAATTCTTTTATTGAATCTTGCCACCATGTAGCCTTAGTTATTCAGGAATTACGTAAATAAGTTGTCCCTACCTTCATCGAGAAATAAAAAGGTGAAGCATATAGACGGAGTTAAATTTTTTCAAGGAATATAGGATTTGCTCGTGCTAAAAGTCAAGCTTACTCCTGTCTCCATGGTTGCGCAATATTGAACAAGAAGAAACTGTTTTCTGAGCCTCCTGCCTCCGTTCTTTAGTAATATTTAGTGCTGTCAGCTGTTCTAAATCTTAACCATCTAACCATAATCCACCTATGATGATGAAAGCTAAAACAAGGTTTCTTTTGGAACAATTAAACTGAAGACTTGTGTGAGTGTGATGAAGTTGTCCAGTCCTAGGCGACTGAACAGCACAATTCTTATAGCAGCAAGGAGAGATAAAAACCATGATTGAGAAGCCTATTTTGATATTTCTCTTTCATGATCGATCACAAATTCACATTACGGCTACGAGAATGCAATGAATTCTATCTGTGTCATAGTTCTTCTTCCTACCATCGATAACTTACCAAAAAAGGGCGGTCCAGTTAAATTACTGATACTGTGATTCCATCACTAAAGTGGCAATGATCTGATTTCTCTGAGATTTAATTACTGGAAATTATTGTGATGCCATCAAAGTTCAGTATTGATTTGTTGCAAAGGAAAAAAAAAGGCCTATTTTGTCTTTGAAACTTCAATCTGTCCCTGGAATAAACCCGTCAATTTAGTTTGCGTGCAACTGTTTTGAATGCTGGTTTACAAGTATATAAACTGTGAATGTCGGTTAAGTTCTATTTGACATGATGAGAAACCAAATTAACCAGCTTTAAAGAATTGAAAAGGGTCTTGTCACGTCTGATAGGGATATGCTCATAAGCTGCATATACTCCAAGTTTGATCCTAAGTTCAGCCAAACATCAT
Source organism: Rhodamnia rubescens (assembly GCA_021437795.1). Classification (NCBI taxonomy): domain Eukaryota; kingdom Viridiplantae; phylum Streptophyta; class Magnoliopsida; order Myrtales; family Myrtaceae; genus Rhodamnia; species Rhodamnia rubescens. Next base: position 2,964,670 of record JAILYA010000002.1, on the reverse strand, counting down.
CGAGAAAGGAATACATAGTATTTACCCTCGTATGACAGTATAACAAAAGTAATTCGTATGAAGGTACTTGTAAAAGACATCTAATTAAATGTATAAAACTTGAAATATTGCTTCACATTGAGTAAGCTCACACACCACCCCAAATTCCTTTTCCGTACGTTTATGCTTCTATGTGATGTTTAATTTGACTTTCCACTAATTAGAGAAATATCATTATTTTAGGGGTTTCCTCCACTGTGCATTGTGACGGACAGATATCAGAGCTTGAGAGCATTTTGGATTCCCAGGTAGCAAAAGACTTCCTGTTTTCTTGTTTCATTCATTACATGATCATGAACTCGTGGCATACTCACATTGAAATATATTCACATGGACAGATATACACTGTCCAGGACAGGACGGAGATAAAAGTACATGTTCCATCTGCCAAACATGCATGTTGGTTCTTTGACCAACCACAATTTTCCAATGCATCCACTGCTAAGGCCCAACCTAAAGCAAAAACCCAAACAGTCCATAACCCACAGATACAGGACAAAGGAAAGGGCATAATTCAGCAATTGGGCAACCAGGCCCAGCTGATCGAAGATCACCGGATCATTGATCTCCAGCCACAATCTCCGAACAAGAAAGCTGGCATCGGCTATCTGAAGGTGAGGCGATATGTTCTTACAGAAAAGAGCGTACAACCATGGAGGCATTCAAAGAAGTCCTATGGCATATCGGAGGAACAGAAGGTGATACTGGATACTGCATGGAATGCCGTAAAAGCTGGAACGATGGACCCTCAGGCGATCCGAAATGTTGAAGGAGAGTTCTCTAAGCTGAACAGTCTAGTTAGCTTCTCAGCCAACATAGTCAAAGAATCCGACTGGGAAAACTTCCTACCAGTCAAGGCGCCATATGAACGTGTTCAGATCAATGATTTGGATGAAGAGATGCCAGTGTCTGAAGGTTTTATCAGACAAGTGATATTCCCAGCATACTTTAGGGGATATGACAAATGGGTACAGCAGTATGTATCCATGATCGAAGGGAGGTTTGCTGATATCTTTCAGTTTTATCCCAAGCTTGAGGTTACCAAATGCCTCAGCAACATCAAGCTCGTAAACGAAGGCAACCAAGATGTCAAGCTAGTCATTTTTGGAAGCATCAGTCCAGAAATTTTAGCAGATCTTATTGATCAAGGATTTGTTAAATATTTGGCAATCCAGAAAGACTGGGAAGAGCAGCTCAGCAAATGCTCTTTAGTGATTAGGCAGTTCGTCAAGTTCCTAATCACAGCGCTTCATCCACAACCGGTTTGGGTGAAGATTTATTCTGCACCTCCACTCCATCACCAGAAAGAATGGAGAAACATCGCAGAAATTAAAGTCCGCCAACCAGAGGTCTATCCTTCTCTCCTTGTAGTCCGGGAAGTTAAGGTTAACAAGGTGGATAAGTGGCTCAGCAGGGAGCCCAAAGGGGTTAAGTGCCCAGAAGAATCATGGAGGTATCTACAGCCCTCGAGGAGACTACAAGCTCTTGAGAAAATACAGAAGCTCAACTATGGTGAGGATTACTACCCATGGAAAGATGGAGGTAGAGTCTTGACGCAGGCCCTGAGGTCATCATGCACGGTGACGGCCATTGGAGACGCAATTGTTGCTGGACAGCTAATTCCAGCTGACTTTGACGAAGTGTTTCCACCGGAAGAATCTGTTTTTGAAAAAGCAGACAGCACGTCCTTACCAAAAAACGAGAATTGTAAAACCCAAGCGAGCTGTAAACAAGGTATGAGCGAGGAGTGATCTACCTCCCTCAGGGGAAGTAGTCTCCCCTATCTATCTACGTAATGAAATGAAAGCTTTCAGCTGTTTGATAAAGCTGGAAGAATTTTATGATTTTCGATCGGTATTTATTTTCTCTATCCCTTATCTTTTGATAGCTTCGGATAATATGCTTGAGTTCAAACCCAATCCTGTGTTTATAGGATAGCAGAGCGGAGTCCTTCCCTCGAGAGGATCCCCTACGGTTGAAACCTCATGTTTCTAATCTTTCCTTGCGAAAGCTCAGTAGTAGGTTACAGCAGGATGGCGCATTCGTCCGCTTCGCCAAACGTTCTCTGTTCCAAGTCAACTTATGGGAAAGGTCTGGGATTGTTGATGTTCCGATGGGCTGGGCGTAAATTCTCGTTGAATGTGGGTATGGGCAAGTGAAGGGTAGCCATGGTGCCGACGGTGAGCGTAGATCCAGACGCTAGAGTACCTCAGGTTGTGATGAGGAGATTGTGAGGACGCTGTGATGGCTTGATAGCCTTCACGCGTGGCGACTGACTTCGGTTGGTACGAAGATGCTGGTATGGGACGGACCCTCTTAGGATTTAGAGATGGGAACGGACAAGTATTATGTCACCCGAAGGGGAGGTAAGCTCTCATCCTTGAACTCAGTTTTATTTGAGGATCAATCATCATGTCTACAACATGAGCTTGTGGGAAACCACAAATCTATTGCACTTAGTTGCATCGTGGGAAAAACCACAATCGTGCATCATTTTGCATATGCTAACAGTGCTGTTCAACAAAAGGGACCGCAAAATGTTATCCCTGTTTTGCAGAAAAGCAGCCCGACGTCGCAAGATCCCGGCGACAGTTCAAACTGGTATCAGAGCCTGTTTAAAAGTAGAGTGGTATCAGAGCCATGTTCAAAGGACGGGCGGAACACGGCACAAGCTGAGATCTTCCATATCCATTAATTCAGTTCAAATGGATCAGGAAAATTTTAGATCTAGCTTAGTGCAGATCAAGACCAGATTAACAGATCTGGAATTGCAAGCTGTAGAAATGAGCAACATGGTCACCGCAGCCATGGCAAGTGCTACAAGGCAAGCTGCAGAGATCAGAAGAATCATACAGCAACCACGAAGAATCGTAGAAGAGGCAGAAAGAAGGCTTGAAGCCCAACAGCCTCAACGTCTTAGGAACAATTTGAGAAATAATCCTTCTATATCATGTCGCGATCTAAAATTAAAAAAATTATAGGTTGATGGATTATTAGGTTAATTAGTCGACTAACTTAATTCGGACTTTCTCAAATCCTATCCAATCGTAACTTAGGTTTAATTTCATATAAAGATTTATCTTAGAAGCGTCACTAATCATTTTCAGTAGGTTTAGAAATTTAAATAAAATAGTGGAAGAACTATTTTGTTTCTACGAACCAGAGATTAAGTGTTTGGTGATTTGGTTACATTAATTTATCATTAATGCTCTTTCGGTATCAATTTTCATAAAAAAATCCTTTTATAGGTGATATGGATTTTTTTTTTTTTTGTGTTTTCTTTAATTACATGAAATGTAAATGCAATGACATGTGAAATGCGATAAACTAACTTACATGATATTGCCAAAAATGACATGCAAAGTCATATGACATGCAACATGTGTGATTTTTATTAATGAATTTTCAAGGTATTTTCGAATTTATGAAAAGTAAGAGTAAAAAGCTACCCTAAAGTTAAATATCGCCTAATTTGATTTAAGAAATTGATTTCTCAAAGTCTTAAATTTTACTAGGGGTGATTTTACATGCAGAAATGTGAAAAAGACATGATTTGACTTAGGAAAATGTGACATCTTCTTTTCGATTTTTTAGGGATTTAATTAGACCATGAAAACTTAAAATTTGAACAAAAATAAACAATATTTCCCATAAAATATCTTTAAATCCGAAATTTCGATTTTATTCACAACGTTCCCCGCGATTAGAGTCAATAAGCGAATATGGTATAGAATTACCATCGGCCCTATATATATGGGGCAAAATTTGAAATTCTATTTACGAATTATCAATCCACTCAAGACAAAATTAGACTTCGATATTGAAGTCATTTTCGAGGGCAAAGGCATAATTGGGAGCATGTATGATTGTTTGTGAATGTGCAAATTCAATTAACAAGATAAACATGAGATGCGGAACAAAATAAGATGCAAAAAATAAAATTCAAATTTACCTACGGGTATCGTGCCTAGTTTAAATATAGGATAATATCACGTTATGCCTAACGCATTCACATCCTTTTCAAAATGGACAATATTATTTGCAAGAAAATCATTAGAGATAGCGATAAATTCAAATTAGCCAACGCGATATCCTCGAAATATTTCGAATGATGGTCTTCCCTAATCTTGCGGATAATCTTCCCAAATTCGAGCGAAGGATCGGCGGAAGTTTGGACGTGGACAGCACAACGGCTGGGAATGTAAATGTAAATGCAATGTACGAATGCTAAAAGTAATGAGAAAAGATGATTTAATTATTTTTTATAGGAACTAAAATTAATTTCTAATTTTTTATAAAATAAAAAAATAAAGGATTAAAAAGAAAAATGAAAATTTAGGCGTCCACATATCACAACGGTTAGAAAGCATAGGATGTGGTTTCTCAAGAGAGGCTGATGACTGTCATCTTAATTTGCCATGGTCCGACAACTGATAATCCTTGAAGAAGTCACAGCTTTAGAGCAGGGCCAAAGGGAAATCAAGATAGGACTAGAAAATATACCTATAGTTCTAAAAACGACAGGCTTAGGTTTCACACTCTAGAAGCCAAAACTAAGTTGTGTTGAAGAATTTCCTTAGCCAAAAGATATCAAATTTGATCCAGATAATCCCAAACCAACGGAGATTAGGACCGAACTCTCTTCTAAGCAAATCTCACAACTCAAATGAGCAAATGAAACCCATGCTTAGAGACTGTTCTGAGATGCTTAAGAAAGTTGAAACTGTTCTTGCAATGGTTCAGCAAAGGATAGGATGAGTCTCGAAAACTCCCACAAAGTTGCAGCTAAGAAGTCCGTCCAAGACTTTGATAATCCAAAGACGTTTGCCGACACTGTTCTTGCGAACAAGGCGAACCGCGACGGATCTTGGTTTCGAAAATTATCCGTTATGTAGAACCCTCACGGAGACTAATCGTGCCAGGTTGTTCGTCAACTCAACATGCTGAGTGAAGAGATACAGCAGATAAAAGTCTTATTCTCCAACAGCAGAGCGCACCCGACCAGGAGGAGATAGCAAAGGAAGTTGAAAAGGCACTCTAAGATAGTGAGAATGCCAAGATTCAAGAGCTAACAGACCAATTAGTGTCATTAGCCATTGAAGAAAAGCGCAGCACCGACAGGCTCTGAACCTCGATCGAAAAGATCAAAGCCAACAGTACAGAAGTTTGGAGCCATCACAGATCCCAAACCCGACATGTCATGGCTTTACGGGAACCCAAACGACAAACCTTCTAACATCATGAAGAATTTATTCGGGAAACTCATGATCAGACGAGCCGATAAGCCAAGATACCAGGCTTATGACAAGATCACATATGAAGAGGTAGATCAGGTAAGTAATTACCAAACCCCTTCATTATCTGAAAAGGTTCTTTACGACGCTATAAATGCCGGGAAGGACAAAAGTCTTCGAGTCCACAAGGCAATATCGAAAGACCACGATGGAGATCATCAGATCTCATCCCCAGTTTGGAAGAGCCAAAATCTCACCAAACCAAAGGGCACGGGTACTATCATTTGTCAGCCGTACACATGTTAGCCAAATGGTTAGGAAACACAGGAATAAACATTCCTTTAACCATCGTCCTTAGGGATAAAAGGATTGTTGGAAGTGGGAAATCAGATTTCAGGAATTTGGTCCACGAACTGTACACAGGGGCAGCATACACAAGAGATTTTCTTAGATGCCAAAGCTCGCGCTAAAATGATCGTTGGAAGCAAGGGTTATAGAGAAGAAGCTCTTGACCGTTAATTCTAATATGAGAAATGTTCTCCGACAGTACTGCGTCGGTCATAAGAAGCAACTCTCAATCATAGATTCACATACCATCATCTTGTGTTTTCCATAAAGCACTTATTGATCGGAAGATCGTGCGGTCGAAATAATTGCCAATCTTATCGACTATCATAGTAGCAACTCTCTTCCGATATTGTGATTCGTGTATCTAATTATGGTGATTTTGAGACGCCGCTTAAAGTTATAATCACAACTTACACTATCTATCATATCATATGAATGTAGAAGTACATATATTTTCATTATTCGTCTTTTTTTCCTAAGACTATTGCATTGATACCAATTCAATCTTAAACATCTCAATTGAACCAATTTAGTACTAAACATTTTCATGTTTACCAATTCAGTCCATACGGTGAATTTTGGTTGAAAATTGCCGACGTAGGCGCCGGCCGTCCTACGTGGCATTGCTGACAATGACGTGGACATTTTTTTAAAATATATTTTAACTACTTTATTTATTAGTTTTTGTTTGTTTTTCTTCCCCTTTTCTATTTACCTACCCTCACTTGGGCAAGGCCCAGTAATACGTTGTCGGCCCTCGCCCAGGTGACACTTGATGAGATTGCCATGGCCTAGGCAATGGTCAACCTCACCAGATCTAGCAAGGGGGGCCTCGTCGATGCTCATTCTTGCCTAGGCGCAGCCTAGCAAGGCCTATCCTCGCAGGCCATGGCCTACGGCTGGTCAATAGGCCATCAGCAAACAGAAGAAAAAAAGAAGGCCAACAGAGAAGGGAAGAAACAAAAAGAAAGAAACGAAAAAATTAAAAAAATATATATTGAAGATATCTAAAAATATCCATGTCACTGCATATCATAATACGTGGGATGATCGACATTCACGTTAACGATTTTATGTAAAATTGGGTGGACGGACTGAATTGGTCGGATAGATCAAATTGATACAAACACGAAAACGTTTTAGGACTAAATTGATCCAATTGAAAGGTTTTAGACTAAATTAGCATAAATACAAAATATTTAGGACTCAATTGATAAAAAAAAATGTTCATAATTGAATTGACATAGTTGCAATATATTTTTTTTATATAATTTTCCATTCGTGTCCCATACTCCGGTGCGATTGGTAAGATGATGTATGCTATGGTATGCACTTGTCCCGACATTGCATAGATAGTTAATGTGGTTAGTAGATATATGGCGCACCCTAGAAAGGTCCATTGGCAGGCGGTGAAATGGATATTTAGATATCTTAAAGGCTCCGCAGAGCTGGGCCTAGTGTTTGATAGAAACAGTTCCAACGGTACTTCGGTTGTGGGATTTGTGGATTCCGATTTTGCAAGTGATTTCGATAAGAGAAGATCTTTGACTGACTATCTTTTCACACTATCTAGCTCGGCTATTAGTTAGAGGTCAACCTTACAATCGACAGTTGCTTTGTCTACTACGGAAGGTAGAGTACATGACAAACAACGAAACAATGAAAGAAGCTATTTGATTAAGGAATCTTGTTCAGGAACTTGGTCTACAAGAAGAAGACAATTCAATTGTCTTTTGTGACAGTTAGAGTGCTATATACTTAATTAAAAATCAAGCATTTCATGAGAGGACTAAGCACATCGATATCGTGTACCACTTTATTCGAGAGGCGGTTGCTTAGAGAAGTATAATGGTAAAGAAAATTGGTACCGCCGATAATCCTGGCGATATGTTGACGAAGTCAGTTCCCGCCAACAAGTTTAAACATTGCTTGAACTTGATTGGTATGCTTGTTTGAGTTTTGCCCCATCTAAGGCTTGGTGGCGAGGTGAATGAGAGTTCTACATTTATTTATTTTTTGAAGTGGATGTGTTCTTTTCGTTACATCCCTTGTTTCCTACACCGAGTTAACTCACGTAGGCTTAGGGATGCTAGGAGAATATGTTCGGCTTTTTGATTGTTTTAAATTCAAGCCAAGGTGGAAATTTGTTAAATATGTCCCGAATTTTATGTACTCGGTCCGGTTTATCACCCGACCCGACATATTTTTTTTGCGGCCCAAAAGTGGAGATTTGGTTCGTGAAGCGGAGAGTTGGGCCGATAGTGCGGTGCTTTTGGGCTCTATTTTATACCGCGGCTAGAGTTTTTTCGTGTTTAGAGAAACTTGTGAGTTGTGTGTTTTTGGTCGATCGAATAGACCCACTTTTATAATCTGTACTTTCTTTGATTATAGTGGAATCCTGTTTTGCCTCGCCCGTGGACGTAGATCACATTGATCGAATCACATAAATCCTTATGTTCGTAGTGTATACTTTTCGCATTTATCACAACACCGCCCGTGACCATTGCCACCCGTCGCCAACCGCCCCCGCCAATCATCGCCCTTACCCGACCTCTGCTGGCCGCCGCTCAAGAGAGAAAATAGCGTCGGATGCTGAGCCTTTTGGAAAAGGAGTGGCTCAAGAAGGATGCCAGCTCACGTCTGACGAGGACCTTCCGGAAGAAGTTACCTTCTTGAGAAAGGAACCTTAGGCATGCCAAGCTCCAGTCAAAGTGTACGGATCCTTCGTACTTCGTCCTTGATTTTGTGGTTTCGTCTTTCTTTTTCCCTCATCATTCTCAACATAAAACGTCTCCTCGTTCACCTTAATCGCACCACCACCTCATCACCCCTCCAGCAGCACTGTCTCACGCTCACTGCTTTGCGTATCTCTCCCCCAGAGACTGATCACGCCGGGAACAGAACGGAGGTCACGCGACTCGTTCGAGCACTCGCATTGTCTTTTTCTTGTTCCCCTCTGCTAGTTGGACACGGCATCGCCTCAGCGCGACAACCTCAAGCGACGTTTTGACGATGAGCTCGTCGAAAACAGAGACGGGTCGTCCTGAGGGGACTGACGACCCTGTTCAAGGCCATCCCAAAATTCAGACTTTCGACCCCAGAAGGTGAATTTCGCATTACCCTCGATCTTTGTCTTTCTGAATTTGCTTAAATGACGAATTTTGGATCGATAGTGATCCTAGTGTGGTAATGGGTATGCGATCATAGTGTGTAGTTGTATTCATTTGAGTGACCTGTTTGGGTTGTGTGCGCGTGTGGATTGGACATGCAGTTATCAACTGGAGGTTTACGAGGTTGCTATGAGGAGAAACACTATTGCGGTGCTGGGAACTGGTTCTGGAAAGACACTGATAGCTGTGATGCTTATTAAGGAAATAGCCCAATCTATGAAGTCGAGTGGGGAGAAAAAGTTGATGATTTTCTTGGCTCCAACGGTCCATCTCGTTAATCAGGCATGTAACGTGTAATCTTGATCCGCGCATTCAATGTGGATGAAGTTGAATTTTCATCGATGGAAAAATCCGACTTATGTACACGACTGGAAAGACAGTTGTTTTTCCTTTGAATATTGTTGGCATCTTCTAATGAGTGATCCTATTGCTCTGTTTCGTACCGCTTGTCTTACAGCAATGTGAGTTTATAAGGAGTCTCACTGGTCTGCAAGTGGGGGAATATTATGGAGCCAAAGGCGTTGACGAATGGAATGTGAAAAGATGGGAGAAGGAAATCACCGAGCACGATGTGAGTTTGCCTCTGGCCACAAGCATATGAATATCTTACGTGGTGCAGTTGTTCAATTTTTTTTGCTTTTGCGGCGCTTGTCGCTCCCTTTCTGATGTTGTTATTAATTACATCTGCTCGTGAGTTTCCCTTGTTTTTGTGGATCCCTTTAGCAGGTTGTATAGGTCAGCTAATATCAAAATGTCTCCTTTTTCTCGATTCTGCTTGTACAACTAGTATACATTGTTCTTTACATTTTTCTTTTGCGCTTGGGCTTGTATTCAAAACTGGATATTTGGCATAATGCAAATGTTACTGCTGCTGTTTTTATTTGGATTCTGGGAATCTTACTTGCATTGGTTTTATAGTACTAACCAGCGTTTTGGGAGAGCTGATATATTTCTGCATACTCAATGTTATCTGTGCATTCTTGGGGGTTTGAATACGTTAATGCACATTTTCGTTTCATTTGAATTAGTTGTGAAGTGTACTGTTTTGATCAAACAGGTGCTGGTTATGACCCCCGGGATTTTATTGGATGCCTTGAGAATAGCATTCCTCAATTTGGACACGGTGAGCCTGATGATAATTGATGAATGCCATCATACGACAAAAAACCATCCTTATACAAAAATAATGAAGGTCAGTGCCCATCCTCATGCCATCATCTCATGCATGATTCTCCCTCCGTAATTATTACTCATGAGGGGTACTTGTTTTATTGAAGGAATTTTATCACAAAAGCAGTAAGAAGCCAAAGATTTTTGGAATGACAGCTTCGCCTGTATCTTGTAGAGGTAAAAAATGTCCAAGTCAACCTTCTGTGTCCTAGCTAGAGATAAAGGCTTTGGTGATCCATCTTTCTTTGGTACTCTGATTTTGTCCATTACTTGTTGTGAACCTACAGAATAGTGTTTTTTGCCTTTGTGCTCTTGTTTTGGAATGTCGATGTGCAGACACGGCTCTAAAAGAGGAAAAAGAAATCCTTTCCAGACAATTCTTTTTTTGAATCTTGCCACCATGTAGCCTTAGTTATTCAGGAATTACGTAAATAAGTTGTCCCTACCTTCATCAAGAAATATAAAGGTGAAGCATATAGACGGAGTTAAATTTTTTCAAGGAATATAGGATTCGCTCGTGCTAAAAGTCAAGCTTACTCCTGTCTCCATGGTTGCGCAATATTGAACGAAAAGAAACTGTTTTCTGAGCCTCCTGCCTCCGTTCTTTAGTAATATTTAGTGCTGTCAGCTGTTCTAAATCTTAACCATCCAACCATAATCCGCCTATGATGATGAAAGCTAAACAAGGTTTCTTTTGGAGCAATTAAACTGAAGACTTGTGTGAGTGTGATGAAGTTGTCCAGTCCTAGGCGACTGAACAGCACAATTCTTATAGCAGCAAGGAGAGATAAAAACCATGATTGAGAAGCCTAATTTGATATTTCTCTTTCATGATCGATCACAAATTCACATTATGGCTACGAGAATGCAATGAATTCTATCTGTGTCATAGTTCTACTTCCTACCATCGATAACTTACCAAAAAAGGGCGGTCTAGTTAAATTGCTGATTCTGTGATTCCGTCACAAAGTGGCAGTGATCTGATTTCTCTAAGATTTAATTACTGGAAATTACTGTGATGGCATCAAAGTTCAGTATAACTCATTTTGCTTTGGCTGCTTTCTAATGTCCTTTTCTATAAGCACCTATGCTTATGATTTGTTGCCAAGGAAGAAAAAAAGGCCTATTTTGTCTTTGAAACTTCAATCTGTCCCTGGAACAAACCCGTCAATTTGGTTTGCGTCAACTGTTTAATGCTGGTTTACAAGTATATAAACTGTGAATGTCGTCGTTCTATTTGACATGATGAGAAACCAAATTAACCAGCTTGAAAGAATTGAAAAGGGTCTTGTCACGTCTGATAGGGATATACTCATAAGCTGCATATACTCCAAGTCTGATCCTAAGTTCAACCAAAGATCATTGAGAAAGGAATACATAGTATTTACCCTCGTATGACAGTATAACAAAAGTAATTCCTATGAAGGTACTTGTAAAAGACATCTAATTATATGTATAAAACTTGAAATATTGCTTCGCATTGAGTAAGCTCGCGCACCACCCCAAATTCCTTTTCCGTAGGCTTATGCTGCTATGTGATGTTTAATTTGACTTGCCACTAATTAGAGAAATATCATTATTTTAGGGGTTGCCTCCACTGTTCATTGTGACGGACAGATATCAGAGCTTGAGAGCATTTTGGATTCCCAGGTAGCAAGACTTCCTGTTTTCTTGTTTCATTCATTACATTATCATGAACTCGTGGCATACTCACAGTGAAATATATTCACATGGACAGATATACACTGTCCAGGACAGGACGGAGATAAAAGTACATGTTCCATCTGCCAAACATGCATGTTGGTTCCTTGACCGACCACAATTTTCCAATGCATCCACTGCTAAGGCCCAACCTAAAGCAAAAACCCAAACAGTCCATAACCCACAGATACAGGACAAAGGAAAGGGCATAATTCAGCAATTGGGCGACCAGGCCCAGCTGATCGAAGATCACCGGATCATTGATCTCCAGCCACAATCTCCGAACCAAAAAGCTGGCATCGGCTATCTGAAGGTGAGGCAATATGTTCTTACAGAAAAGAGCGTACAACCATGGAGGCATTCAAAGAAGTCCTATGGCATATCGGAGGAACAGAAGGTGATACTGGATACTGCATGGAATGCAGTAAAAGCTGGAACGATGGACCCTCAGGCGATCCGACAGGTTGAAGGAGAGTTCTCTAAGCTGAACAGTCTAGTTAGCTTCTCAGCCAACGTAGTCAAAGAATCCGACTGGGAAAACTTCCTACCAGTCAAGGCGCCATATGAACGTGTTCAGATCGATGATTTAGATGAGCAGATGCCAGTGTCTGAAGGTTTTATCAGACAAGTGATATTCCCAGCATACTTTAGGGGATATGACAAATGGGTACAGCAGTATGTATCCATGATCGAAGGGAGGTTTGCTGATATCTTTCAGTTTTATCCCAAGCTTGAGGTTACCAAATGCCTCAGCAACATCAAGCTCGTAAAAGAAGGCAACCAAGATGTCAAGCTTGTCATTTTTGGAAGCATCAGTCCAGAAATTTTAGCAGATCTTATTGATCAAGGATTTGTTAAATATTTGGCAATCCAGAAAGACTGGGAAGAGCAGCTCAGCAAATGCTCTTTAGTGATTAGGCAGTTCGTCAAGTTCCTAATCACAGCGCTTCATCCACAACCGGTTTGGGTGAAAATTTATTCTGCACCTCCACTCCATCACCAGAAAGAATGGAGAAACGTCGCAGAAATTAAAGTCCGCCAACCAGAGGTCTATCCTTCTCTCCTTGTAGTCCGGGAAGTTAAGGTTAACAAGGTGGATAAGTGGCTCAGCAGGGAGCCCAAAGGGGTTAAGTGCCCAGAAGAATCATGGAGGTATCTACAGCCCTCGAGGAGACTACAAGCTCTTGAGAAAATACAGGAGCTCAACTATGGTGAGGATTACTACCCATGGAAAGATGGAGGTAGAGTCTTGACGCAGGCCCTGAGGTCATCATGCACGGTGACGGCCATTGGAGACGCAATTGTTGCTGGACAGCTAATTCCAGCTGACTTTGACGAAGTGTTTCCACCAGAAGAATCTGTTTTTGAAAAAGCAGAGAGCACGTCCTTACCAAAAAACGAGAATTGTAAAACCCAAGCGAGCTGTAAACAAGGTATGAGCGAGGAGTGATCTACCTCCCTCAGGGGAAGTAGTCTCCCCTATCTATCTACGTAATGAAATGAAAGCTTTCAGCTGTTTGATAAAGCTGGAAGAATTTTATGATTTTCGATCGGTATTTATTTTCTCTATCCTTTATCTTTTGATAGCTTCGGATAATATGCTTGAGTTCAAACCCAATCCTGTGTTTATAGGATAGCAGAGCAGAGTCTTTCCCTCGAGAGGATCCCCTACGGTTGAAACCTCATGTTTCTAATCTTTCCTTGCGAAAGCTCAGTAGTAGGTTACAGCAGGATGGCGCATTTGTCCGCTTCGCCAAAGGTTCTCTGTTCCAAGTCACCTTATGGGAAAGGTCTGGGATTGTTGATGTTCCGATGGGCTGGGCGTAAATTCTCGTTGAATGTGGGTATGGGCAAGTGAAGGGTAGCCATGCTGCTGACGGTGAACGTAGATCCAGACGCTAGAGTACCTCAGGTTGTGATGAGGAGATTGTGAGGACGCTGTGATGGCTTGATAGCCTTCACGCGTGGCGACTGACTTCGGTTAGTACAAAGACACTGGTATGGGACGGACCCACTTAGGATTTAGAGATGGGAACGGACAAGTATAATGTCACCCGAAGAGGAGGTAAGCTCTCATCCTTGAACTCAGTTTTATTTGAGGATCAATCATCATGTCTACAACATGAGCTTGTGGGAAACCACAAGTCTATTGCACTTAGTTGCATCGTGGGATAAACCACAATCGTGCATCATTTTGCATATGCTAACAGTGCTGTTCAACAAAAGGGACCGCAAAATGTTATCCCTGTTTTGCAGAAAAGCAGCCCGACGTCGCAAGATCGCGGCGACGGTTCAAACTGGTATCAGAGCCTGTTTAAAAGTAAAGTGGTATCAGAGCCATGTTCAAAGGACGGGCGGAACACGGCACAAGCTGAGATCTTCCATATCCATTAATTCAGTTCAAATGGATCAGGAAAATTTCAGATCTAGCTTAGTGCAGATCAAGACCAGATTAACAGATCTGGAATTGCAAGCTGTAGAAATGAGCGACATGATCACCGCAGCCATGGCAAGTGCTACAAGGCAAGCTCCAGAGATCAGAAGAGTCACCCAGCAACCACGAAGAATCGTAGAAGAGGCAGAAAGAAGGCTTGAAGCCCAACAGCCTCAACGTCTTGGAGCAATTTGAGAAATAATCCTTCTAGATCATGTCGCAATCTAAAATTAAATAAATTTCAGGTTAATGGATTATTAGGTTAATTAGTCGACTAACTTAATTCGGACTTTCTCAAATCTTATCCAATCGCAACTTAGGTTTAATTTCATATAAAGATTTATCTCGGAAGCGTCACTAATCATTTTCGGTAGGTTTAGAAATTTAAATAAAATAGCGGAAGAACTATTTTTTTTTACGAACTAGAGATTAAGTGTTTGGTGATTTGGTTGCATTAATTTATCATTAATGTTCTTTCGGTATCAATTTTCATAAAAAAATCCTTTTATAGGTGATATGGATTTTTTTTTGTGTGTTTTCTTTAATTACATGAAATGTAAATGCAATGACATGTGAAATGCAATAAACTAACTTACATGGTATTGCCAAAAATAACATGGCAAAGATGACATGCAAAGTCATATGACATGCAACATGAGTGATTTTTTTTATATGAATTTTCAAGGTATTTTCGAATTTATGAAAAGTAAGAGTAAAAAGCTACCCTAAAGTTAAATATCACCTAATTTGATTTAAGAAATTGATTTCTCAAAGTCTTAAATTTTACTAGGGGTTATTTTACATGCAAAAATGTGAAAAAGACATGATTTGACTTAGGAAAATGTGACATCTTCTTTTGGATTTTTTAGGAATTTAATTAAACCATTAAAACTTAAAATTTGAACAAAAATAAACAATATTTCCCATAAAATATCTTTAAATCCGAAATTTCGATTTTATTCACAACATTCCCCGCGATTAGAGTCAATAGCGAATATGGTATAGAATTACCATCGGCCCTATATATATAGGGCAAAATTTGAAATTCTATTTAGGAATTATCAATCCACTCAAGATAAAATTAGACTTCGAGATTGAAGTCATTTTCGAGGGCAAAGGCATAATTGGGAGCATGTATGATTGTTTATTAATGTTCAAATTCAATTAACAAGATAAACATGAGATGCAGAACAAAATAAGATGCAAAAAATAAAATTCAAATTTACCTATGGGTATCGTGCCTAGTTTAAATATAGGATAAAATCGTGTTATGTCTAACGCATTCACATCCTTTTCAAAATAGACAATATTATTTGCAAGAAAATCGTTAGAGGTAGCGATAAATTCAAATTAGGCAATGCGATATCCTCGAAATATTTCGAATAATGATCTTACCTAATCTTGCGGATAATCTTCCCAAATTCGAAGAAAGGATCGGCAGAAGTTTGGGCGTGGACAGCGCAACGGCTGGGGACTCCCCGGCGATGGGCGAGGATGGTGCGGACAACTCAACTGAACTCGCTGGACTCGTCGAACAGATCTGCAACGTTAAAGCTACTGACCGATTGTGGGGCTGATTAATACTACGGGCATGAAGCAAGTTACAGTGGACTTGTGGTGAGAACCTTTGAAGAATTAAGCTAAGTGTAAGCTGCAAGAGATTCCAAGCGTTCACCGAATGAGAAAAACAGCCAAGGTCTGATCGATGATGGACTTTCTTCTGACAGGACCTTCTTGGTTCATCCAACAAGGCTCGCGGCAAAACTTGCAGTAAGTCAATGAGACACCAAATTGCAAGACTAGGATTTGGGCACAAACGAGCTCCACGAACCGACTAGGACTCAGCTGGACAGCCAATGGAAATTGATGAACTATAACCAAATGATCTGCAAGGAAAAATAAAAGGGAGCGCGTAACGCTTCGCAAGGCTGCTGGGGTCGATTGGAATTCGCCGGAAATCCTACAGAGAATCGCGTGATACGATGGTGCGACGACGATGCTTGCAGGCTGTCTCTAGATATTGAATGCTCTAGATAGGCTCAGGAACTCGCTCAGTACGTGGGAATGATGCTACGACTGTGGTTGAACCATGGTGAGCTCTAGTCCATCGCGTGTCAATTTAACCTTTAATTTCATGTGGCCGGTCCAAATTGATGCGAATGTAAATACAAGGTATGAATGCTAAAAATAATGAGAAAAGATGATTTAATTATTTTCTTTTTGTAGGAACTAAAATTAATTTCTAATTTTTTATAATAAAAAAATAAATGATTAAAAAGAAAAATGAAAATTTAGGTGTCCACATATCACAACAGTTAGAAAGCATAGGATATGATTTCTCAAGAGATGCGGATAACAGTCATCTTAATTTGCCATGGTCCGACAATTAATAATCCTTGAAGAAGTCACAGCTTTAGAGCAGGGCCAAAGGGAAATCAAGATAGGACTAGAAAATATACCTATAGTTCTAAAAACGACAGGCTTAGGTTTCACACTCTAGAAGCCAAAACTAAGTTGTGTTGAAGAATTTCCTTAGCCAAAAGATATCAAATTTGATCCAGATAATCCCAAACCAACGGAGATTAGGACCGAACTCTCTTCTAAGCAAATCTCACAACTCAAATGAGCAAATGAAACCCATGCTTAGAGACTGTTCTGAGATGCTTAAGAAAGTTGAAACTGTTCTTGCAATGGTTCAGCAAAGGATAGGATGAGTCTCGAAAACTCCCACAAAGTTGCAGCTAAGAAGTCCGTCCAAGACTTTGATAATCCAAAGACGTTTGCCGACACTGTTCTTGCGAACAAGGCGAACCGCGACGGATCTTGGTTTCGAAAATTATCCGTTATGTAGAACCCTCACGGAGACTAATCGTGCCAGGTTGTTCGTCAACTCAACATGCTGAGTGAAGAGATACAGCAGATAAAAGTCTTATTCTCCAACAGCAGAGCGCACCCGACCAGGAGGAGATAGCAAAGGAAGTTGAAAAGGCACTCTAAGATAGTGAGAATGCCAAGATTCAAGAGCTAACAGACCAATTAGTGTCATTAGCCATTGAAGAAAAGCGCAGCACCGACAGGCTCTGAACCTCGATCGAAAAGATCAAAGCCAACAGTACAGAAGTTTGGAGCCATCACAGATCCCAAACCCGACATGTCATGGCTTTACGGGAACCCAAACGACAAACCTTCTAACATCATGAAGAATTTATTCGGGAAACTCATGATCAGACGAGCCGATAAGCCAAGATACCAGGCTTATGACAAGATCACATATGAAGAGGTAGATCAGGTAAGTAATTACCAAACCCCTTCATTATCTGAAAAGGTTCTTTACGACGCTATAAATGCCGGGAAGGACAAAAGTCTTCGAGTCCACAAGGCAATATCGAAAGACCACGATGGAGATCATCAGATCTCATCCCCAGTTTGGAAGAGCCAAAATCTCACCAAACCAAAGGGCACGGGTACTATCATTTGTCAGCCGTACACATGTTAGCCAAATGGTTAGGAAACACAGGAATAAACATTCCTTTAACCATCGTCCTTAGGGATAAAAGGATTGTTGGAAGCGGGAAATCAGATTTCAGGAATTTGGTCCACGAACTGTACACAGGGGCAGCATACACAAGAGATTTTCTTAGATGCCAAAGCTCGCGCGGAAATGATCAATGGAAGCAAGGGTTATAGAGAAGAAGCTCTTGACCGTTAATTCTAATATGAGAAATGTTCTCCGACGGCATCTGTCAGGTATCATAGTAAGCAACTCTCAATCATAGATTCACATACCATCATCTTGTGTTTTTCATAAAGCACTTATTGATTGGAAGATCGTGCGGTCAAAAATAATTGACGATCTCATGTCGGTATCATAGTAGCAACTCTCTTCGATATTGTAATTCGTGTATCTAATTATGGTGATTTTGAGACGCTGCTTAAAGTTATATTCGTAGCTTACACTATCTATCATATCATATGAATGTAGAAGTGCATATATTTTCATTATTCGCCCTTTCTTCCTAAAACTATTGCATTGATACCAATTCAATTTTAAACATCTCAATTGAACCAATTTAGTACTAAATATTTTCATGTTTACCAATTCGGTCCATACGGCGAATTTTGATCGAAATTTGCCGACGTAGGCGCTAGCCGTCCTAAGTGGCATGGATGATGATAATGTGAAGATTTTTTTAAAATGTATTTTAACTACTTTATTTATTAATTTTTGTTTCTTTTTTTGTTTTTCTTCCCCTTTTCTATTTACCTGCCTCGCCTAGGTGACACTTGATGAGACCGCCACGGCCTAGGCAATGGTCAGCCTAAGCGGTGGTCAACCTTGCCGGATCTAGTAAGGGGAGCTTCATCGATGCTCGTCCTTGCCCGGGCATAGCCCGGCAAAGGCCGATCCTCGCCGGCCATGGCCTATGGCTGGTAAATCGATCATTGGCAAGCGTAAGAAAAAAAGGAGGCTAACAAAGAAGGGAAGAAAAAAAAAGAAAGAAAAGAAAAAATTAAAAATATATATATTGAAGATATCTAAAAATGTCCAAGTCACTGCAGATCGTGACACATATGATGATTGACATTCAAGTTAGCGATTTTATGCACAATTGGGCGGATGGACCGAATTGATCTTGACATGAAAATATTTAGGACTAAATTGATCTAATTGAAAGGTTTTAGACTGAATTAGCATAAATGTAAAAAGTTTAAGACTCAATTGGTAAAAAAAAGTTCATGACTGAATTGACATAATTGCAATATAGTTTTTTATATATAATTTTCCATTTGTTGCCAATAATATGAAAAAGTTCTACGTATTGATATATTGCTATGAATATCGACGGTCTTTAAGCATTGTTGGTGAACAGTACGTAACTGATAATTTGTTATTCCTTCTTTGTCATTTGACGATTGGCACCTTACGAGGAAAAGGAAAACAAATCATGTGCATCACCAACATCGTGAAATACGAAATTTATCCCTAAGTTTATCGTTTACTCTTCATGTGCCACGTGGCAAAGATTTGCCAAGCATTCAAGAAAGAGCCCCACTTTTCACTCTCGGGTATCTATATTCTACATGTGTGTGTCGTGTACATTCCTTCTTCTTTTTATTGGAATATCTACTTTTCGCGTGAAGGAACACGAGATTCTTCTATGCTCTCCAATATACCTACAACTTCAAATAAATTTCATGGGGAAAAGTGTTAGAAAAGCCTTAAAACTATTGCATTTATACCAATTTAATCCTAAACCTTTTATTAACACCAATTAAATACTAAATATTTTGACATAGAGCCAATTTAGGTATTGCGGGATATTGTTAACTTGGACATTAGACGAGTTACGTGGTGTGATCGGTCTTGACATAGTCGCCACCACAGAGCAACGACCAGCCTCGCTAGAGAGAGAGTGAACGTCGGCAAGGTCGGCCGCCACCTGGGCTTGTCGATAACCTAGGAGGAATCGAGAAAAAGAAAAAGAAAATTAAAAAAAAATGTTAACATTAGTGCTAATCGTGTCACATAGGCCGTTTGGGGTTCACGTCAGAATATCCGACCAAATGAAAAGATTGAATTGGCTATGGTCCAAAAGGTTTAAGATTTAATTGTCACCAATAAAAAATTTAGGACTAAATTATCATCAATGCAATAGATTTAGTATTATTATGACACTTCTCTCGATTTTATGACTGTCGCAATTCTTGCCATCGACTTGTATTATGCGCAATTATTTACAAGTTACAATCTACAACTGAATGTCATGCAAACTTCACCGTAATTAAGCAGCACTCCATGAGCTCGTCAAATTAGTGAAATAGATCTAAATCATCTGACGGGACATATTTCTAAAGTATCGACGACAGTGCCTAATAATTTTCCGACATGACAGTCTACCAAGGTCCGATGATGCTCTTAAAAACCACGTGCGCGTCCCCATTTTGCCCGTGCGCCACATAGACGAAAATTCCAATGCCTTCAGGGAAGATGATAAAGTTCGAATAGAGAAGAGAGAGAGAGAGAGAGAGAGAGAGAGAGAGAGAGAGAGTTATCCTGCTATGATCATCAGGATTCTCCGTTAATCATGGGAATTACTGTTGCATTACGTAATTGTGAAGGAACAGCCACCTGATTCGCAAGAGGAACTCGTTCTCTCTTTGCAATCCTTTATGATTCAATCGTTGTTCTTCGCCCGATGCCGCGGGGTCGAATTATTCAGCTTAAATACTATAATTGTTGAGTTGCGGAGGCGGAATCGATGACATTTACCTGCAATTTGAGCTCGCTCCGGTGTGGTTTCGCTGGATCTTTAGCCTCCGCCTTCCCGGCGCTGAGCGTTCAGGATTCGCCGCAGAAGATGCTTTAGACGGTCTATCAATTCCTCTGCGGAATGCCCCGGGACTGGAGATCGGCACCGCTTGCAGAGCTCAGAATGCCGGCTCACCTCCTCCTCCAGCTTCGCCGCCTCCCTCCCCGGCCCTTCCCCCGCCTCAGCCACCACCGCGTCCTTGATAGCCTCCTCGCAGAGACCGCACACCCATCGGCCTCCGTGCCGCTCCCTCACGCGCCGCGCGTAGCCGGGCGTGCACTCTTCCCTGAACCCGCAGCAGCAGCACTCCGCGACCTCGAGCGGGGCGAGCCTAATCGCCTGCTGCGAGGAGGAGACGGCGCCGCCGCCAGGTCCCTTCGCCTTGGTCTCGCTCAGCACAATCATCGCCGTTCCGCTTCTCGGCAACAACGCTGCGTTTCGCGGTTATCGTTCCTTCTCCCACTGGACTTCTGCAACTTCGCTGTCGCTGTCGCCACCGTATGCAAGGAGGAGCTCGAATGGCATATGCATCTCAGAGAGCCTCGACAGGCTCTTCTCCTCCTCCTCCTTCCTCGAGCGAATTCGCGTTGGTTCTGTGTCCTCCACCAAGACTGGAGATGTCAGAGAGTGGGGGAGAGAGAGAGAGAGAGAGAGAGAGAGAGAGGCAGGCATTTTTAATCTTGCGGCTCGAGGTTCGTAGATTCGGATCTTCCTCTGATCCTCGTACGGAAGTACATAGTCTGCTTTTATTATTATTATTTATTATTTATTTAGGTTGCATTTTTTCGTAAAAATAAATAATTTAAAATATATATTTTTTAAATCCTCTATATCACTTGAAATGATTAATTAACAACAAAAATTTTTATTATCCTAAATATTTTTCATTTATCTGTTCTTATAATTGATAAAAGCATCGTTCTTAAAAAGTTTAAATAATTCATATTCACGGAAGAAATGACTCCTTATCTTCAACTTACATGAAATTATCACTTTACGTATTGTCTTTATTTGGCTAAAGTCTATTATTTGTTAGTGGCTTTTTCACGTGAGCGCACAATATTTTATTAAAAGGAAGATAACATCTTGGGATTTAACTTATATAAAAATATCATAATTTGAATTTTTGGAGCACCGATAAAATACAATTTAGATCTAGTGATCTACAAGATAACACGATAACTCTTTCGGATTATCATTTCGAGTTGTTTAATACGGTACGGCTAGCGTTCCAAATCGATTAGTTTTACTACTCGAGACATGAATTTTGTTGAGTTTTTGGGTTCGAATTGAGGGTTGGAAATCATTTATGACTACGCATTATATAGACGAGAATGCCAAACGATTTCTTTTTTTCAAAAAGACTTTCATATCTAAAGAAAAGGTTATATTTGTTAATATTCAGCTTTTTTTTTTTGTAGGATTGGCAATTTGAAACACCATCTAATCACTTAATTCGCGTATCGTATAATATGATTTATCGAAATGTGAAAAATGGCGAATTGATTTAAAATAGGTCTATTCCGTATTTATTTATTTATTTGGTGGGGGGGGTCAACCGTATTTATTGTTTAACGTTGTCTACAAATTCAAAACACTTCTATTCCGCATTTTATCTCTTCTATCCATTTACACGTCGGCATTCCTTGTAAAACGGTTTCCCCCTACTTCGCAGCCCACGATACGGTGGTGAGCAGAACGAACGTGATCTTTCCACGTCTCGGGTTGCAGTACATGGACGGGCGTGATCGAGTGTCGTACAAAACGGGCTGCGAAGCAACGTGATTGGGACCTTACCTAGCGAAGAAGGCTCTGGATTTCAAGGGGACAATGCCAGCTGTCGTGAAAACTCCACCCTCTGTTATTGTTTTTTCCTGGGTGGGCCCACCTCAAGGAGAGTTCGTTCCCTTTTGATAACCTGATGCACTTTGTTTCTTGCAAAAAAAAAAAAAAAAATTGTTTTGTATCGAATATATTTAATCCTTCAGGTAATCTAGCTAAATTCTTTTTTTAAGGGATAATCTAGCTAAATTCTAAAATCCACAATTTTTATTGCTGAAATTGTAAACATCAGCGATCACATAATAACAAAACATAAAAATTGGCTTAAATATATGAGGGGAAGGGGGCAGCATCGCTCTTCCCTGGCAAGGGCCGGCCAGCCGGCCGCCTTTGCTAGGTCTAGGCTAGGAAGGTGGCTTTGGTCATTGGAATATTATTGCCTGCTCTCGTCCGTTGATAGCAAGTGATGTGTTGTGCTATCGAGCGAAGACACATCCGTTGCTTAGATTTGAGAAATGGCGATTGGGCCATCGCTTACGGCATCAAGCTTCGATACCGTAGCAAAAAGAAGTTGTAGTTCTTAAACGCTATGAGAATAAGATTAAAAAACCACACTAATTTTTCAAGAGAAATCCAAACTTTTGAGGCTGAATTACACGTTAGATTCATATGTTTTTATTCATTTTTTATGAAAAAATATTGGTGTCCATGTGGAAATAATTTATTGGCAACACAAAATATACCACAAGATACAAATTGCTAGCTCCCTCACACTCTCTCCTTGTTGTTTTTTTACCCTCTCGTTGTGGTTGCATGAAGACAAAGTACATTAATAAATGTGGGTCTCATGACTGAGGACTTCAGATGCTAACCTGGATAAAAAGGTTTGACGGGCTCAACTTAGGTCTATTCAAAGAGTACAAAGTTCAAATTCATTAAAATTCAAGAACCAAATTGAAAATTGACTAACGGTGCACAAACCATTCACGGCATTGCCCGTATAATTGATTCCAGCACGACAACAATCGGGCTCGACGGGCCTAAAAGCACTTTTGACACTTTTGATGAGGAAATGAAACGATATGTCTCGAGGGATAGATGCACAACAGGTCTTTAAGCCTTTTCAAATTGTTCGATCAAGATCCTTACGCTTTTCTCAAGATATTGGGTCCATAAAGTCTCCACCTTTTAGTTGGAATCGGATCTTTTCCTTAAATGCGAACGGAAATGATAATGTCCATCAATATATAATTAATAAGCGCGCAAGTTAATAACGTGTTATCTCCTTTTCTACCCACTGTATGAAAATATAGAAAGGTGAGACTCTGATGATGCATTGCGGCCCATCCGTCGGCGAGGGTCGTCGAGCACTTGCATGGTCGTTTGGCGATAGGCCGAGGTTGTTGTGATCTCACCCCATTTTTTTGCCGTGGCTCGCCGGGGTCTATAAGACTATATCTCTATCGATAATTTGACGGTAAGCACTAGCGCGAACGGAAAAGATAGAATTTGAAGAGTCGATTGTATGGGGAAAAAAAATTCAAAATTTGGTCGAAAATTTTGGAAAAGCGGGATGGGCTTCATCCCCTGCGGAGAACATAGAAATTTGTTTTCGGACGCTCCAGTCAAACGTATCCGGATCGTTCGTACTTCGTCCTTGATTTTCTGGTTTCGTCTTTCTTTTCCCCTCATTATTCTCAACAAAAAACATCTCCTTAATTCACCTCAATCGCACCACCACCTCATCACCACTCCGGCAGCACTGTCTCACTCACGCTCACCGTGTTGCTTCTCTCGCCTCGCCCCCGGAGACTTATCACGCCGGGAACAGAACGGAAAAAGGCCGAGTCTTTTTGGGTCACGCGAGGCGCGACTCTTTCGAGCACTCACATTGTCCTTTTTCTTGTTACCCTTTGCTAGTTCGACATGGCATCGCCTCAGCGGGACAACCTCAAGCGTCGTTTTGACGACATGAGCTCGTCGAGAACAGAGACGGGTCCTGAGGGAGGGACTGACGACTCTGTTCAAGGCCCTCCCAAAATTCCCAAGACTTTCGACCCCAGAAGGTGAATTTCGCATTACCCTCGATCTTTGCCTTTCTGAATTTGCTTAAATGGCGAATTTTGGTTCGATAGTGATCATAGTGTGTTAATGGGTATGCGATCATAGTGTGTAGTGTATTCATTTGAGTGACCCGTTTGGGTTGTGTGCGCGTGTGTGGATTGGACATGCAGTTATCAACTGGAGGTTTACGAGGTTGCTATGAGGAGAAACACTATTGCGGTGCTGGGAACTGGTTCTGGAAAGACACTGATAGCTGTGATGCTTATTAAGGAAATAGCCCAATCTATGAAGTCGAGTGGGGAGAAAAAGTTGTTGATTTTCTTGGCTCCGACGGTCCATCTCGTTAATCAGGCATGTAACGTGTAATCTTGATCCACACATTCAATGCGGATGAATTTGAATTTTCATCTACGGAAAAAGTCCGGCTTACGTACACGACTGGAAAGACAGTTGTGTTTCCTTTGAATATTGTTGCCATCTTCTAATGAGTGATCCTATTGCTCTGTTTGGTATTGCTTGTCTTACAGCAATGTGAGTTTTTAAGGAGTCACACTGGTCTGCAAGTGGGGGAATATTACGGAGCCAAAGGCATTGACGAATGGAAGGTGAAAACATGGGAGAAGGAAATCAGCAAGCACGATGTGAGTTTGCCTCTAGCCGCAAGCATATGAATATCTTATGTGGTGCAATTGTTCAATTTTTTTGCTTTTGCAGCGCTTGTCGCTCCCTTTCTGATGTTATTATGAATTACGTCTGCTCGTGAGTTTCCTTGTTTTTGTGGATCCCTTTTGCAGGTTGTATAGGTCAGCTAATATCAAAATGTCTCCTTTTTCTCAATTCTGCTTGTACAATTAGTATACATTGTTCTTTACATTTTTCTTTTTGCGCTTGGGCTTGTATTCAAAACTGGATATTTGGCATAATGCAAATGTTACTGCTACTGTTTTTATTTGGATTCTGGGAATCTTACTTGCATTGGTTTTATAATACTAACCAGCGTTTTGGGAGAGCTGATATATTTCTGCATACTCAATGTTATCTGTGCATTCTTGGGGGTTTGAATACGTTAATGCACATTTTCGTTTCATTTGAATTAGTTGTGATGTGTACCGTTTTGATCAAACAGGTGCTGGTTATGACCCCCCAGATTTTGTTGGATGCCTTGAGAAGAGCATTCCTCAATTTGGACACGGTGAGCCTGATGATAATTGATGAATGCCATCATACCACAAAAAACCATCCTTATACAAAAATAATGAAGGTTAGTGCCCATCCTCATGCCATCATCTCATGCATGATTCTCCCTCCGTAATTATTACTCATGAGGGGTACTTGTTTTATTGAAGGAATTTTATCACAAAAGCAGTAAGAAGCCAAAGATTTTTGGAATGACAGCTTCGCCTGTATCTTGTAGAGGTAAGAAATGTCCAAGTCAACCTTCTGTGTCCTTGCTAGAGATAAAGGCTTCGATGATCCATCTTTATTGGTACTCTGATTTTGTCCATTACCTGTGGTGAACCTACAGAATAGTGTTTTCTGCATTTGTGCTCTTGTTTTGGAACGTCCATGTGCAGACACGGCTCTAAAAGGGGAAAAAGAAATCCTTTCCAGACAATTCTGTTATTGAATCTTGCCACCATGTAGCCTTAATTATTCAGGAATTACATAAATAAGTTGTCCCTACCTTCATCAAGAAATGCAAAGGTGAAGCATATAGACGGAGTTAAAGTTTTTCAAGGAATATAGGATTCACCTTGTGTTAAAAGTCGAGCTTACTCCTGTCTCCATGGTTGCGCAATCTTGAACAAGAAGAAACTGTTTTCTGAGCCTCCTGCCTCCGTTCTTTAGTATTATTTAGTGCTGTCAGCAGGTCTAGATCTTAACCATCTAACCATAATCCGCCTTTGATGATGAAAGCTAAACAAATTTTCTTTTGGAACAATTAAACTGAAGACTGGTGTGACTGTGATGAAGTTGTCCAGTCCAAGGTGATTGAATGGCACAGTTCTCGCAGCAGGAAGGAGAGATAAAAACCATGATTGAGAAGCCTAATTTGATATTTCTCTCTTTCATGATCGATCACAAATTGACATTACGGGTGAGAGAATGCAATGAATTCTATCTGTGTTCTATTTCTTCTTCCTACCATCGATAACTTGCCAAAAAAGGGCTGTCTAGTTAAATTACTGATCGTGAGATTCCATCACAAAGTGGAAATGATCTGATTTCTCTGAGATTTAATTACTGGAAATTAATGTGATGCCATCAAAGTTCAGTATAACTCATTTTTCTTTGCTTTCTAATGTGCTTTTCTATAAGCACCCATTCTTATGATTTGTTGCAAAAGGAAAAAAAGGCCTGTTTTGTCTTTGAAACTTCAATCTTTTCCTGGAAAAAACCTATCAATTTAGTTTGCATCAACTGTTCAATTCTGGTTTACAAGTATATAAACTGTGAATGTCGTTGTTCTATTTGACATGATGAGAAACCAAATTAACCAGCTTGAAAGAATTGAAAGGCGTCTTGTCATGTCTGATAGGGATATGCTCATAAGCTGCCTATACTCCAAGTTTGATCCTAAGTTCTGCCAAACATCAGTGAGAAAGGAATACATAGTATTTACCCTCGTATGACAGTCTAACAAAAGTAATTCATATGAAGGTACTTGTAAAAGACATCTAATTATATGTATAAAACTTGAAATATTGCTTCACATTGAGTAAGCTTACACACCACCACAAATTCCTTTTCCGTATGTTTTTGCTTCTATGTGATGTTTAATTCGACTTGCCATTAATTAGAGAGACATCATTATTTTAGGGGTTTCCTCCACTGTGCATTGTGACGGACAGATATCAGAGCTTGAGAGCATTTTGGATTCCCAGGTAGCAAAAGACTTCCTGTTTTCCTGTTTCATTGATTACATTACCATGAACTCATAGCATACTCACATTGAAATATATTTACATGGACAGATATACACTGTTGAGGACACGACAGAGATAGAAGTACATGTTCCATCTGCCAAACATGTATGTTGGTTCTTTGACCAACCACAATTTTCAAATGCATCTTTGAAGGAAAAGATGGAAGCTTCATGGTCCAAGGTTTTCTAATTTAATGCTTGGTCGACCTCATGATTCTTGAATATTCCATGTCAAGCTTTTAGATACGTTGACTGAAACTATTTTAAAGGGGTTTCATTATGCATTGGCAGTTTGATGCTTCCTTGTTGAAGTTGCAAGGTTCCCTTGAAAGTCATTTCAAAGACATGGATGAAAAGTTTAAGACGCTGCAGAGGCGGTTGTCCAACGACCACTCAAAGATTATGTATTGCCTTGATGATCTCGGTCTCATTTGTGCTTTTGAGGTATGCGATAGTCACATTTTATGCTCGAGCCATAAGTTTGGCGGACAAATTACTCTCTCCTTTTTTCACATAACTTATATAGCCTAAACCAGCTATAATCGTCAGGGTAGGACCTTTGGATGGTGCAGAATGTCAAGATAACTTGATTTGACTGAACTACCATGAGAAAGAGATTGTACCTGTTCCTTCTCATTATCTAATAGTTAGGTTCAGATACCAAAGAACTTCATGAATTTCCTCATTGGAGAAGCTTCGGAAACAGTGAATTCTGTTTTAGTCCTATACATTGATTTTCTGTTATGATGGGAATAGCCCCCCACCAATCAGACCTACCATATGGCTGGCCAGCCAGGAGTCAGACTCATAAGTTATGCACAAGCTGTCGGGATAGATTAGTCTGAGTGTGACGCTGAATTCAATGTGCAGGTATGGCCAAGAAGGAATATTGCTAGACTTAGGCTCAGAAATCCTTTAGTGTTGCTGTCAGTGAACACAAGGTGCTTCTAGCAATCTTTAGTAGTCTAGTTCTTCATCAAAGGTTGGACAGCCGTACCTGTGGGAGGTTTATATGTACAATTGGTAGTTACATTGCTGGATTGATTATACGTTCTGTTTTTTCACGATTTCTCACATTTTCTTTTAATTGGCAGGCTGTTAAAGTCTGTTTAGAGAATGCTCCAAACGCCAAAGAGGAATGTGGTGTCTATAGAGAGAGTTCCTTGCAGTGTAGATATTATCTCGAGGAAGTGTCACAGTTAATTGGGGACTTCTTGTCACTTGGTATGATATTCTCCTTTTGGCTCCGTCTCATTTACATTGATTGCAGCACTTTCTTGAGAGATGGAGTTTAGTGCTGGTCTGTATCATCTATCCAAATGATATCTTGGAATGTTGAACTTGAAATAACTATGCAAAATAAGGCTCTTGGAACTTGCTGATGATAAATAAGAAAGATGATGACCTTTTCCTGCTTTTAGTGTTATCATTGTGCAGTAAGCAGCATTGCTCTGCTTCATGGATGAGAAATTCCATAGATCTGATTTGTGTTGCAGGTGATGAGTTTACTCTGGAAGCTGGGGAAAACTGTCAAACAGCATTGGAGATGGGCTACATAACTTGAAGCTATACGAACTCCTTCAGATTTTTCTGTCATTTGGGTGATAAGAGCTACTTCATCTGTCAATGTTGCTCGTTTCATATTGAAATCTGAGGTCATCGTTTGTTCATTTGGTTTGCAGAGGTGCAGGGCTAGTACTTTGCCTCATCTTTGTTGACAGAGTTATCACAGCAAAAGTGATAGCGAGATTTGTGAAGAGAGTCTCTGTCCTGACTCATTTCACAGTGTCGTACATAAGTGGAACCAATTCGTCAGTTGATGCCCCGGCACCAAAAGTGCAGAAGGAAACCCTGGAATCATTTCGCTCTGGCAAGGTATCTTTAATTTAAAGTGAGACAGTCATGGGAAGTTAGGTACCTAAGACTCCTAACGTTTAAGTCAACCAAAATAAATCTATATAGGTGAATCTACTATTTGCAACTGACGTGGTTGAGGAAGGGATTGATGTGCCGAACTGTTCGTATGTAATACGCTTTGACCTTCCAAAGACGGTCCGGAGCTATGTCCAGTCTCGCGGACGGGCACGGCAGGATAACTCCCAGTTTATTGTCATGCTTGAGAGGTAAAGTCTCGTCCTTGGTAATTCTTCACAAAATTTAAGTACTCTGGATGAATAAGTGGCATTCTGGCAGCAATTTTTACCTACATTGACATGTGTTTCCCTTCATCATTATTTCAGGGGAAACATAAAGCAAAGGGATCAACTATATGACCTCATTAGGAGTGAACGATCCATGATTGACACAGCCATAAACAGAGATCCGTTTGAGTGCAACTTGAAAGCATGCACATTAGAGGAAACGGTTGCATATTTTGTTGATATAACTGGAGCTTCAGTCACTGCGGAGTCGAGCATTAGTCTCATTTCTCGATATTGTGAGAAACTCCCTCATGACAAGTACGAAAATCGATAATTTCATCCGGTCATACATGCTTATATGAGTTGCGAATGATCTTTTCTTGTAAACAATGTTATAGGTAAGTTAAATGATATACATGACAAGGCTCTGGTGTAATGTAGGTACTTCACCCCAAAGCCAGACTTTCAATTTTCATTTTCAGGTGGATCTTGTGAGTGTGCTTTGACGTTGCCTCCTAATGCAGCCTTTCAGACATTAGTAGGTCCCTTGAGCAGGAATTGTCATTTAGCCAAGCAACGAGTATGCTTGGAAGCTTGTAAGAAGCTGCATCAACTAGGTGCTTTAGATGATAATCTTCTTCCCTGCATCGAGGAGACCTCAGAAAAGGCTGCTACTTCTAAAGGCAAAGAATCATCTGCAGGTGCAAGTGCAGTTGCAGGTGTAGGTACTGTTTTCTGTACCAGCTCCTTTTTCCAGCATCATGCAAGTCTATGGGATCTCTAATGTGCAGTTTGAAGTGTTATGATCGCAGATCACCTGTTTTTTCCCTCTTCTCTTGAAACGATAAGATGTTCATATGATCTGATATTGCAACTCGATGCTGTTTAGATTATGTTGAAATAGTTTAGAGTCGTGCACATCTTCTTTTTCCTTTTAGATGTTCTCATCACAATAAACAATCGTCCATATTTCGTGGCTGGTGATGAAATTGTTTTTCTTACTCCTGCAAAATGAAATGCTGGCACTGTTATCCATTCACAACTAGTTGCTGTTAGCTATGGGTTGCTCATGGTGGTTGAAAATGGATGTAATTGGCTGATCATGTTTCAAGTTTAATAGTTTTGTGGTTTTAAGGGATAATATTTGACTTCTTTCAATCTATAAATCTTGCTCCTAGTTTGGTTTTCCCTTCTGAAAATGTATATACCTTTTGTTTCCCAAGGTACAACAAAAAGAAAGGAATTACACGGAACAACAAGCATCCGCGCATTATCAGGAACATGGGGAGAAAAAACTGATGGGGCAATTTTTGAGGCCTATAAATTTGATTTCTCCAGTAGTATTGCTGGCGAATTTTACTGTCCATTTATTTTTCTGATTGAGTGTAAGCTTGATCATGATGTGGCCAATACGGAAGTGGATCTTTACTTGCTTAAAAAGACAGTTAAGGCTTCGGTATCTTCATGTGGACAGGTGCAATTGGATAGTGAACAGGTAAAACCTGAGCTTCCGTATTTACTATATTAAAGCTTTTATGCAATGATTCTGCATTTAGATATCTTTATTGTAGCTTACGTGTGTCGTTTTGATGTACTAGATGATGAAAGCAAAGCTCTTTCAAGAATTCTTTTTCAATGGTTTATTTGGGAGATTATTTGTTGGCTCCAAATCATCTGGAAAGCAGAGGGAATTTCTTCTCAACAAGGAAGCAAGCTTATTCTGGAACCCAGATTACATGTATTTACTTCTCCCCCTGGAGACATCGGTAACATCAAGTGGTGATTCTTGGAAAATCAATTGGACAGCGATAACTTCCTGCTTCGATGCAGTTGAGTTTATGAAGAAAGAATATTCTTTGGCTACTGAGGATAGTAAAAGTAAGACAGTAAGCTCATTTCCTACTGGGACTCTCCCTGCCGAGATGGACGAGGACAAGAAAATACGCTTTGCCAATGGTTCCTTCAGTGCTTGCAAACTTAAACAAGTAGTGGTCGTGGCTATTCACACCGGAAGGTTGTACTCAATTTTTGACGTTGCCTCTGATATGTCCGCAGACAGTCCTTTTGAGGGAAATGCGGATGGTAGCTCCTCAAAATCTAGTTCTTATGCTAAGTACTTTAACAAAAAGTAGGTAATTGTTGATTCTATATAATGCTTTTAATTTCCGGCATTACTTCAAAGCTCACCGATAATTTTTCAGATATCTATTTTATTTTTTATATTATCTATCAGGTATGGCATAGTGTTAAAATACCCAGGACAGCCTTTGTTGCGGTTAAAGCAAAGTCATAATCCATACAATCTTCTAGTGAATTATGTGGAAAAAGGTACGAATTGTATGGTTTCAGGTTTTTTTGTGGTTAAATCAGTGAGCATGATCTGTTACTTCTCTGTCTGTTCTATTATCTTTTCACTTTTGTGGTTGACATTTGTCTTGGATTGTTTTCTACCCTATCTTTAGTTTCTTTCTTTCTTCACTAGGTCGCAAGAGCAAGGCATCACAACCTGGCTATCTTGAGAAGCCATTGAATCATGTTTATATGCCACCCGAGCTTTTACTTACTGTTGATGTTCCAGTATATGCAATGAAAGCATTCTACTTGCTGCCATCTTTATTGCATCGTTTGGAATCCTTGATGTTAGCCAGCCAACTTAGGGGAGAGATCAACTGTCAAATTAGCAATTTTCACGTACCAAGCTCTCTGGTTTGTCTGATCCTCACATAAAACTGACAGTTTATATTCCTATGTTTTGATGGTGATGGAAACATGCTAAATTACAATACTGTGATCCATGATTAGATCCTAGAGGCTCTTACAACCCTGAGATGCTGTGAGAGTTTTTCAATGGAACGCTTGGAATTGCTGGGTGACTCTGTCTTGAAGTATGCTGTCAGTAACCATCTCTTTCTTAAATATCCCAATAAGCATGAAGGGCAACTATCAGCTCAGCGATCATGGGCTGTTTGTAATGCAAACTTGCATAAACAGGGGATGGATCGTCAATTGCAGGTATTTAATCTTGCAGGCCCTAGGAGTGAATCCCCTGCGTATCTTACTGTTTGGGAATTCCTTTAGACGTTTCCTTGTCATTGATGTCTGCATTTAACATGATTTTGATGTTTGTGTTCTCATTTGTTTGAATAGCAAAGTGTATCTTGTCCTAAAGTTTATCTTATCCTGTATTGAGAGTACTAATGTTTACTACATCAAACTCTGTAGCATGTATATTCCTCGAACAGTCATCTATATGTGACAAAGTCTGACCTTCTAATACATTTTGATTTATGCTAAAGGGATACATCCGAGATAGTGCGTTTGATCCACGTCGTTGGGTGGCTCCGGGACAGCGCACTCTATTCCCTTATCCTTGTACTTGTGGTGTGGACGCATCAGAAGTTCCTCTGGACAGTAAATTTTCTACTGAAGACCCAAAGATAGTGGTTGGAAAGTGCTGCGACCGGGGCCACCGATGGATGGGCTCAAAAACCATATCGGATTGTTTGGAGGCCCTCATAGGTGCATACCATGTCTCTGGTGGATTAGTTGCGGCTCTTCATTTGCTGAAGTGGCTTGGAATCGATGCTGAAGTTGACCCTTCATCTGTTGTCGAAGCCATTAATGGCGCATCTCTACATTCGCTCATCTTGTCAACTGATGACCTTGCAGCTTTGGAGACGAAAATTGGGTACACATTTTCTGCTAAAGGGCTGTTGCAAGAAGCTGTAACACATGCATCTTGCCAAGAACAAGGGCTGGCGTACTGTTATCAGGTAATGAGCAAAGTCTCTTGCTTAATTGTTACTGGATTAAATTTGAGAGAATAACTGGTGGCAAATGTAAGATGTGTTATTAAATAATGATGTGAAAATAATTTTTTCGACTATTTCTTACCATTAAAGACTCAATTCATGCAGAGGCTTGAATTTCTTGGCGATTCTGTGCTGGACATTCTTATTACGTGGTATCTCTATCAGAGTCATGCTGATGTTGACCCTGGTGAGTTGACCGACTTGCGTTCGGCTTCTGTTAATAATGAAAATTTCGCTCAAGTTGCTGTGAGGCACAACTTCGAAAAGCATCTTCAGCACTGCTCATCCTTTCTTCAAAGCCAAATCACAGAGTATGTACAATCCTTTAGCAGAACTGAAATTCAGACAAGAGACCTGCAACATATGAAAGGCCCTAAGGTAAGATGCCATATTGGTCTATTTTTCATGGGTGGGCAAACGAAGCATTTGCTACAAACAACTTAGTGGATAGTTCTGTTTATTATTTGTCTCGAGTTATTGCAGAACTGAAGAACCAGAATACATTGATCCACTAGCACCTGCCTAATAACCCATTATGTATGCTGGTTTTTCTTGCTCATGGAGAGATATAGAGTCTACTTCCTAGACCATATATTCATAAAATAAGTATGGTTTCTTTTGCATGCACAAAGATAGGGCAGAGATTTCTTTAGCAACTCTTTGATTGATCTGGAGAGGAAGGAATAGGAGAGCCTATGATGGAATAGGGAGCCGTGGAAGTAGAGGAACCTTTCTTGTTTATTAGTTTAATTGTCTGTCGTAATTGCAATGTGTAGTTTAGTAAAATGTAAATGACATCTCAATGATGGCAAATACATTATCTAGTAGATGAAATTTGTATTGGGGCAAGGCCAGCACCTTCTTGCATGTTGTCTTATTTGCGACAGTAATCTTTTTGCTGATCACAAGATGGTCATTGAATTTAGGACTTCTAAATTCTTGCAGCTTCATGGTCTGTAGAAATGCCTTTTCTAGATGGCACACGCCCAGTGTGGCTTCGAATGTCCTTATACATATCAATACGTATACCAATGTGAAATACGTACCTGTCTCATATCATGCTCATGTACAGTCTTTCTATCATTCTGCAGGCTCTCGGAGACATGGTGGAAAGTATTGCAGGCGCTATTCTCATAGATACGAAGCTTAATCTTGAGGAAGTGTGGAGAATATTTGAACCACTTTTATCCCCAATAGTCACACCTGAGAAGCTTGAATTGCCTCCTTGGCGAGAGCTGAACGAGCTGTGTGACCATTTGGGATACTTCCTGAAAGAGAATTGCGTCATGAAGGAAGAAACAGTGCATGCAGAGATTCGTTTACAACTTGATGATGTGCTGTTGGTCGGCCAGGGTCATGAGCGATGCAAAAAAAATGCCAAAGGGAAAGCGGCTGTTCATTTGTTAAAGCAGCTTGAGGTTTGTTATTGTTGCACTCGAATGTACAAGTACAATGTCATGGCGCTGAATGCATGCACTTAGCACGTGTTAGTTGCATTTAAATTGACGTTGCTTGTTGTGTTCGATGTGGCAGAAAAGGGGAATATCATTCAACCAGTCCGTTGCAAAAAGAAGAAACGCAGTGCTGAGGATGATGCCGATTCTTCTCCATTAGAAGCAAGCGCTGCCAAAGACGGTCATGGAATTAATGAAGATTTTTCGGGCCCAGAACCTTGTAAGAAACAAAGGACTACTGGAAATCAATTGTCCACAGAGGCAGCTGAAAAAATTGTGTCGGCAGATTGCAGTTCAAAGGAATCCAATTTTGATTCTTCTGAACCAGGTTTGTAACATTTGTAACAATGCACCGAGCTTGGAGTTATGGCATTTTTGCAATTTTATGAGTCCCAGAATAAGCCTAGAACTTGGATAATGTCATTGGTTCGGAATTGCTAATGTTGAGCTGTATGTGTCCTTACTATTGCAGTTGTCCTAACCGTCGACATGAAAAAAGGCGGGCCTCGAATGTCTCTCTTTGAGCTATGCAGGAAACTCCAGTGGCCGATGCCGAAGTTCGAAACAACCGAACAAAAATCAAGGTCCGCAATACCATTACCTCTTTTGGGCACCTTTCTAAGCTTTCTCGTCTCAACAATTTCCTGCTTGTGCTTGGTCCGGCCTAAATCCATGCGAATCTGTTGCAGGACCCCGATTGAATTCGGCGAAGGCGCCGAGAAGAGAATTGGCTTCAATAGTTTCACATCGAAAATGATCCTGCATATACCCGGACATGGCGACATGGAATCCACCGGAGATCCTAAAGCCGATAAGAAGAGCTCGTTCGACTCCGCCGTGCTGGCCATTCTTCACGACCTCGAAAAGCAAGGGAGGGTCATCATTGCTAAAGACTAACCACCACCTGCACAAAGCTATTCTCTTTTCTAACATTAGGAACAGTAGAGATCACTGAAGGTGCTTTTTAATCAATCCCTTCAACTTTTCTTGTTTTTTTAAGAGGGTTTAGGAAAAAGCTCGAAACAGAGCAATTTTAGCAGAAGAGTTTGCAATTCGAGAGTTATGTAACAACAGTGATGGCCTTGATCAATGCAAAATGTCCCTATTATATTAGTCAAAAAAATTATACTCGGCGCGATGTTTTTCTTTCGAAGTATTTTATACCAGGTATAAATTTATCGTGATCGGCTTTAATATTGTTTCTAGACGTTCTTCTATTTAATTCGTCAATTTATTAAATTGTAGGGATTTGGAGAGTTTTCGAATTTTTATTTCTCTATTATCATGATGCATCGAGCTAACTAATTCTCTAGTTATTTTTAAAAAATATCGTAACTTTATGACCCATTTTTTTTTTCTATCCATTCATTTGTGGAAGATATATTTTTTGCAGATTTATATTTGCACACGAGAAAAATGTGGCTTTTTTGAGTAAAAAAAAAAGATAGGGCGAGAAAAGGATTATCTTTTTTTTTTTTTTGAAAAAAAAGGTTACTTAGAGAACGCATGATAAAGCACTTTCGAAAATGAATTTCCGTTCTGAAGTATTTTTGGAGCGAAACTCATTTGGTAATCGCAACTTCAAGAAAATTTGTTTGGTTACATAACATTACATTTTTACTTTTGAAATTATTTCGAGCCAATTCAAGAATTTAAAAAGAGTTACTTCTCTTTTACAAGTAGAAATCTCTCAACATCAAAATCTCTCTCACTTCGGTCCCTTTTTCATTTTCATTATCCCTCTACCAATCATGTCTCCGCTGTCATCGCCCACCACCGCCTTAGTCGCCCACCACCGGCAGGCGCTCACCACCTCCAACCGCCGCATACGATTACCAAATGAATTTTTGTTCTAGAAGCATAAATTTTTTTCTATTATCAAACGTTTTTTTCGATAAAAAATCGGCACGGAACATAAATAGAAAAATCTATTTTTGCTCGAAAATAGAAGTAGAAAATCAACTTTTGGTCGGAAGTTGATTTTCGAAAGAAAAGTGTTGCTATTCGGGCTCTTAGGGTGCGCATGGTAGCATTTCGAAAATGGATTGCCCAAAAGTGTTTACGAAATAAAAATCCATTTGGTAATGTAACTTCTAAAACAGAAATCCGTTTGGTAAAAACTTTTACCTCTAAAGAGATTTTTACTTCTAAAGTGAATTTTCACTTTTGAAATTGATTTTTCCTCAATTTGAAAAGTAAAAAAACAAGAGCTTCTCAACTCAAAAAGTAGTTTTTGCGGGAAAAAAAAACTCACAAAATACTTATTGCCTCACCTTATTTTTATTACGCTCTCACCCTCCTTTAGATTAGGCCTGCCTCCGCCAACTTCCGTTACTACCCATCGCCGACCACCCACACCCACAGCAGGCCGTCGACAACCGCCGATCATCGCCCATTGCCGCCCGCGACTACTCCCGCTGTCGATCGTGATCACTACCCATCGCCTACCGTGGCCATGATCGTTGTCCATCACCCTTCGCCGACCATAACCACCGATTGTTACCGCCATTGCCCATCGCCCTTCGCCGGGTCGTCGCCGCCAATTTGCCATCTCCGATCACGGAGTAAAAAATAAATAATTATTTTTTCATTTTAAAAAGGTAAATAATATTTTTAATAATAAAAATTTATTTTTTAAAGAAATTTATAAAGTTTAAAAATGAAGTAGAAATCTTTTTGCTCACCGACAATAATTTTTCGTAGAAGATTTTTTTGTTAATAATGCTTTAGAAAGTAGAAATTTTCTAATTTTACTAAACGAATTCCTATGATTAGAAATCAACTTTTAAAAATAGAAAAATCAATTTATGCTTAATAAAATAAAAATCAACATAAAAATTATTTTCATAAGTAATATTATACAGGTCCCCCTCAAGTAAAAATAGAAAAATCAATTTATGCTTCTAAAAATAAAAATAGAAAAATGAACTTGTGATCGAAAATTATTTTTCATAAGTTAATTTTTGAAAAAGAAATATATTACTCAAACGCGCATGAGTTTTCGTGATCAAAGACCCGAACCTGCCCAAACCTCCTGATTGCCAGCTCAATTTCTCTGTCGCTTTGAGAAAAAAAAAAAAAAAAAACTTTCTCTGTCGCCATTTAAAAAGTCGGATTTGTCCCTGAAAAGCTGCAAAATTCTCCAAATTGCAAAACTCCGACCAAAATTTTTCCCTCCACTTTCCTCTGAGAAAGCACAAATTCGAAAAAACCTCTCCACAATGCCTTCCTCAAACTCCGCCGACCACCACTGCCGGGGCCGAACCTCCGCGACCGCAGTCCTAACACAGCCTCTGCCGTCCATGTCTAGCACCCACGACGACGAGGATGACGATTTCCAAACTCGCCCCAAGCTCAGCTGCTCCCAGAAACCCCTTCAGCTCTCCGACATTTCCTCCAATCTCACTCCCCCAACCAAGAAGCTGAAGCGGTCTTCCCCAGCCCTTGGCAAGGAAAATGCCGTTCCCGCCTCGGCGGTCAGTCAGAGCAACCCCGAGTCACGTAAGTCGCTCAATCGGAGGGCTGTCAGCTTATTTGACATGAGTAAGGGCCGCGTCGCTGATGATATCGAGCTGACCGATGCTGATTGCAGCTTGGATTTGATAAAGTCGAGCATCGATTGCGAGCGTGCGCCTGTGGATCGGCATGTGGAGGAGGGCTGTGGTAGAGCTAGCGAGAGAAATGAGAAGCTGGAGGTGAATAAGGGCTATTTGTGCCACTCGATTGAGTCTAGGTTAATTAAAGCGAAAGTAGATTTTGGATTCAGGGATGGTGGTAATTATGGAGGTTTTGGTGGGATGGAGAAGAATGAGACAACTGGGTCGGTGGTTAATGGGGGTTCTGTGAGCAATTTGATCGAGTCTAGGTTGATTGCAGCGAAAGAGGGTTGTGGGCTGAGTGACGTTGGTGATGATGGGGTTTCCCGTGTGCATGATGACGAGTGTGATGAGCAATTTGAGGTGGGTTCAGACCTTGATCTGTTGATTAAGCTGTGTGATGATGAGGGACCAGTGCATTACTCCAATGACAAAGATGGAGAGGAAGCAGCAGATGGTTGGGATTGCGATAGCGGGTTGGTATGTTGTCCTTTATGTGGCGTAGACATTTCAGATCTGAGTGACGAGTCAAGGCAGATACATACCAATGATTGTCTTGACGAGGGAGAGGCCCGACTTGATGAGGCAAGTCTACTAAATCTGCTCAAGTATATATTGCAATTTGTGGTTCTTCTGTATGAATTGTCAGGTGCAGTATCTGTGTGGTATGAACTTTTATCATCGGTTCACCAGCACTAGTTGCAATATTGTAGGCTCCGTTTGTTTCGCAAAAAATGAATGATTTTTCTATTAATGATCGCTTGTATCGCGTAATGAACAAAAAGAATTTTCGTCGTCCACTAAAATATTTAAATATAAATTGTTGTCAATACTATAAACTTGTTGCATTGACTAATTAGTTCAAGCGATACAATCGATCACTTTTAGGAAATCTTTTTGATAAATCATCCTTTTTCTGCAAAACAAATGGAGCCATAAAGTTATTCATGCCGGATCGATGAGAAAGAATCCAGAGTTGATAATGAGAAAAATTCCCTGCAGCATCTTATGTTCCTTTTAATGAAGAATACCGACAAAA
This sequence comes from Rhodamnia rubescens, assembly GCA_021437795.1. Taxonomy (NCBI): domain Eukaryota; kingdom Viridiplantae; phylum Streptophyta; class Magnoliopsida; order Myrtales; family Myrtaceae; genus Rhodamnia; species Rhodamnia rubescens. The sequence continues at coordinate 2,925,449 of JAILYA010000002.1, read as the reverse complement.
TTACACATTTGACCCATGAAACGCATTATGCTCGATAAAAATTGACTAAGTTCTTGGCCAGTCACTTTATCCATACGAACAATCCACCCTTGATAATGCATGAATGAGATGATACTGGGTTACTATGTTGGCATCTCCAGCCACGGCTGATGAGAAATGGTCGGCAAACCCATATCAAGCCATTGAATTGCCAAGTTTGTGTTCATATTCTCTGTTCTGGCACATCACCTCTTTGGTTGCTAACTTCCTCTGTGGCTCGTGTAAATGCTTTTATGCATAAGGCATACAAGTTGACAGATGGAAAGATGAGCTCTCCTCATACTTCCACCTTCTTTTTTCCACAAATAAATAGAGCATCCAGATAATGCAGATCTATCAACTGAAATGCAAACTATCTCTAGTGGTTCAAGCAATCATTTTCATTTCGACGTACTGGTTTATTATAGTTATTGCCGTTTCCTTTATGATAAAAGAAACATGGATCTATTTTAGCATTTTCCCCATCTATGTATGGGATTGAAAACCAAGAACTACCTAAGCCTGAGATATTCCTGCAGGTTGTATTTCCTGATGCTGATGGGGCACCTTCACCTTGTCCACAGGAAGCTGTTGGCTCACCTGTTAGTTCTCCCCAGCTAGCTGTTGATATCTCTCCAGTGCTTGGATGGTTACGTAGCCTTGGTTTAGAGAGGTATGAAGAAGCTTTTGTTACGGAAGAGGTTGATTGGGACAGCTTGCAGTGCCTGACAGAAGAGGTACGCTTTTGGCAGTGATCTTTCGGGATTTTAAGCAATAGCTTCTTATGAAACTTATAGGACTGTCTCCTTGGTGAGTCTTGATGGATGAGATAAGCAACCTGCTATTCTTCATACTGTGCTCCTACAAAATTGAGGGCTGCAAGGATTACATGAGTCAAGAAATGATAGGTGGAAGTAAGACATCCCCTACCATCGTAATATCAATGAACAATTCTTTTTTCCAAGTTTGAGAGGATGTTTTGCATTAGCAGGTGATTTTAGTTTGGTTGTATCTTCGAGGGCAACACTAAATTAGAATTGGAAGAGTTGGAGTAGGGTTAGTTAAGATAAAAAACAGAGAGTTGAAAGGAAGAGGGAGAGAACGTCAATTTCCGGAAGAGGTAAAGAAAGATACTGATATTTAGGATCAATATGAAGGGAGAGATAAGGATGGCGGATTTTGTGTGATGCAAAATCCTAGGCTAAAGGAAAATTTAAAAAAGACCAATGATATAAAGTGGACAGGGAAAGAGCATAAGATGAGAGGAAGAGAATCTAAGGATGGATAAAGAATGGATAAAATAAGAATGAGATATGAAAAGTTGGAGTAGAGGGGAAAGATGAGAAAATCGTTGAGATGGTTGGACATATTCTGAAGACCAAAAAAAGTGTGTTATAAGGAGCATACCATGAAAAGGAGAGGTAAACTTACGGGAAAAGTATAAACAGATTTGTGGAGTGGATATGATGGCGCTTTGTCTAGGACGAGAAAGATTAACATGGGAGGGAAAATTCTATGTTCTCCGTTTTCTTTATATTGCTATAGCTATGTTATGTATTTTGTTTTATTTTATAGCTCTTCGGTCTTCTTTTGGTTATCGAACCCCAACTAGTTTTAAAGGTGATGTGATGTGATGTATGTATCTTGAGGGGCTTCTAACTCTTTATCCTCATTATCTAGTGTTGTGGCAATGGTATTCCTGTCAATCTTCGGTTCCTCCTTACTTTGATGTGATTAACACTGTCTTGATTCCACAGGATCTTTTGAAAATGGGTATTTCTGCTCTTGGTCCAAGGAAGAAAATTGTGCATGCTCTAAATGAACTTAGAAAAGGAGCCAAAGGAGAAAATGCAGAGCATGTGGATATAAATGGAAAATGTGGAAATAATACGACAACAACAGAACCTGGTGCTTCTAAAGCAATGGTCTCTGGTGATAGTAAAGTAGCTGCAAGCAAGCTGATTACAGATTATTTTCTTGGCTCCTCTACAAATCAGAAAAAGGCCTGCAGCATTTCTACTCAACAAAGAAGAGTAACAGAACAGGCGAGTTCCAGTCGTGGATGTGCCAAAGTGAATAATTGTGTTAAAAATGCGAAACCAAGGGATCCTGTTAAAAATGCGAAACCACGGGAGGTTCCCCTGTGGTGCCGTATACCTGGAACGCCCTTCCGAGTGGTAAGTGACTTTCAATTGTTTGAATTCCATGATATTATCTCATTTCTATTGTGAGATGATGGTTAAGCACTGTTTTTCCACCTTGACATTGCAGGATGCCTTCCGATATCTTACAAGAGAATGTGCCCATTGGTTTCTCACTCACTTTCATATAGACCGTAAGCTTTGTGTTTTTTCTGTTTCTTAATCTCTTTTCAAGCTTGAAACACGTTGCAATAAATATTTCTCCTAGGTCAAAATGCATTTTCAGCTTTATTGTGTCGATGCAAATCAGGGAGTCTGGTTAAGAAATCTAGTTTTCCCAATTGTTTCTGATAGATTATAACCAGTCCTTGGCTTTTATTTGTTTTTTCAAACTAAAAAACTTATCTTATTGATTTTCTTTATGCTTGTTGCTGACATGGGCACTCCATTGTACATTTCTATGGCAGTGGTTGAAGGCACGGTTCTGAAGCATAATTTTGTCACAATCTATTTTCCAACTTCTTCCCACAGTAAAGATAATCTAAGAGGCTGCTTGTGATGGAAAAATATCCTGCAAACTGCTACGTTGTTCTGTGATGGGTTGGGTTACTCTATGAATGGACAAGATGTGGTACTGCTACAGTGTAATAACATAATGATGCGAATCCTCTGACATCCAATTTGAAATTTTTAATTAGTATGTGAGCACTCGCTTTCTTGTATGTGGGCTCACATGAGGGATTTCTCTACATTAGATTTCTGTTCTATCTATTCCCCAGACCAAAGAACGGGAGATCTCTCAGGCGACGATACGTAGACCTGTTAGACTTATCTACTTAGTACCAAATAAGCTATGATGTCACTTATGATCGACCTGAATATATGGGCTCAGTCCCACTGCAAAAGTTTATGATGTTACAGAAAGACACCAGCATACATTCTTGTTGTGCCATTATGACAAGCATGTATGTACACCTAGTGAAGATGTACTAGAAGTGCCAGAGTAAAGATTGTAGCACAGGTGAAAATATGGTGGCTGTGCCTGAAATGTAACATTGAGGGTCTTTGAGACAGCTTCAGAACCTTTTCTCTTGTTCCTTGATCATACAAGTCTTGACTAATTCCAGAGCACTAGATAAGAATTCTCAATGATACATGGTTGTGCTCTATTACTCTGCATTGCATTTACAGTAAAAGAAATTATTAGATTATTCATAGTTTAGCTCCGTTTAATATGTATGCTTACCTCGTTGTCTCAACACTATTGTGCATGTCATGCAGATTATCAAGGTCTTACAAGGTCCTTCTGTCGTGGGAAAATCTACTGCTCTGCCGTAACTGCAAAGCTTGTAAATTTGAAGATTGGTATCCCCTGGGAAAGACTGGAAGTTCTACCAATTAACCAGAAGGTTGTAATTGAAAGTGTCGGAGTGACATGCTTAGAGGCTAATCACTGTCCAGGTGCCATAGTAATCCTCTTTGAGCCACCTACTGGCGAGGTGCGGCGCAAATTGACTGTTTTTATGTATTTTAGCATAATTTTGACCTACTCACCACTGTAGGTTATGAATGATGAGTTTGATTCTGAAATCCGTGCTTCGTGCACCCAGGCTGTTCTCCATACAGGAGATTTTCGCTTTAGTGAAGAGATGGCTGGACTGTCTATTCTGCAAACAACTCGTATCCATACTCTTATCCTTGACACCACTTACTGTAACCCCCAGGTGAGCAAGTGCTCTGGTGACTTTACCTGGCAGGCTGATTGCTTTCATATGTATGTGTCCGACGACTTCAATAATCTTCACCTTTTTTTTTTGTATGATGAGAAAATCTGCTCATCATCACCACTTGAGGATTTTGTTTGTTTTATTGTTCATGATACCCAAATACTGACTAAAGTGCTCATCCTGCTACTGTACACAGTATGACTTTCCAAAGCAAGAGGCAGTGACCCAATTTGTCATTGAGGCCATTCAAGCTGAATCCTTTAACCCAAAGACTCTTTTTCTCATTGGCAGCTACACAATTGGTAAGTCCTTTCTGCCACCATACCCCTAGGTTCTCTATCTCTCCCACCCTAGGTGCAATGGCTGTACCATGTACCTCTACTTACTTAAAAGAAATGAAATTAACATCATCTTCTGCGAGTGAGTTTCTACTGCCTTCTTGCTCTGATTACTCGAACAAGCTGATTCCATTTTGTCATCATAACTAGGGAAGGAGAGGCTATTCTTGGAGGTTGCTCGTGTGCTACATAAAAAGATTTATGTCAGTGCTGCAAAGCTGCGTATTATACAGTGTTTTGGGTACTCTGCGGAGGACATGCAATGTTTTACATTAAATGAAAAGGAAAGCCACATCCATGTTGTGCCTTTGTGGACCCTGGCTAACTTCAAAAGGCTGAAGCAGATTTCTAATCAGTATCTGGTGAGGGTAGAAGAATTATCTCATGTTTCTGCTAACAGTACTCAGGGAAGTTGACTTTCTATTTAATTAGCCCATCTATCTCCGGTAGTAGTCTGAGTGAATAGTGAATACTTATGTCAGGAGATTACTTTTGTTTACAGATTATGAAATAATTCCAACTGAAAGTTGGCCATGGGTCTCTAATAGCTAATAGTTTACATATTGCCCTTGTAGCATTGGTTCGTTGAGTTTGTAGTTCTTTCTTCTCAGTGCATTTGGAATTTTCAATTCACCAATACAAATTTCTTTTCTCAATGTCAGGGAAGGTATAGTCTTATTGTTGCCTTTTCTCCTACTGGCTGGACTTTTGGTAAAGGCAAGAAGAAGTGTACAGGCAGAAGGTGGCAGCAGGGAACCATCATGAGGTGATGTGGACATTGAAAAACAGGCCGTATTTTGAAGTTGGTTTCTTTACACGAACCCATTGTTGGCTATGTCTCACCAACAGGTCCAGCTTACTAGAGTTATTGGTTTATTGCAAACAACCATTTTCGAAAACTCAGAAAAATATTGTGCAAGTGCTATTTGTTTGATACAGAAAATTGTGTTGTGGAGTTAGTCATTGAGCCCATTTCACTAGTCCGTCTCTGGGTCCTCTCTCTGGTTAACAATCTTAGTTCTCTGCGCTCCATCTTTATAGCAGTTGTTTAGTTAAAGAAAGGGTTTTCTGCTAGAAGTTGCAACGATTTATTGATATCTTTTCTAGCGGTTTCTCTTTCAGGTATGAAGTGCCATATAGCGAGCACTGCAGCTTTTCAGAACTGAAAGATTTTGTAAAGTTCACATCACCTGACAGGATAATACCGAGTGTCAACAACGACGGGCCCGAATCTGCCAATTCGATGATTTCCCTCCTAACCTCGTGACGTCAGCGAGATGATTCTTTATGTGTAATGCTGAAAAAATCCATATTGGATACGCTCGGAAAATCCTCCCTCCTGTCGACATGGATGGACCCGCAAGGGACGAGATAATGGACTTGGCCGATGACCACCATCATAAAACAGAATAATGTGGAGATGACATGCGCCAACAGGAACAATAGTGAGCACCATGCAACATTAAGCATTTCCTCCAGAATGCCGCGCTGATGTAAGTCGTTGTAGCCTCCTTAAGAATAGGCCATTGCCCTCAAGGGAACTTGTTACACAATGAAAGCATCAGCTACCAAAATTCATCCCCATCTGTTTGCTGATTTATTTGACAGATGGTGGTCGCTTTGTGTACAAAGAGTACTGATGCTGCAATATTGTTTAGTAGTTGCGGGAATTCTTTTGGCTATGTTTTCGTTAATCCAAAATCCCAAGTGACAAATCCGATTGATGGAGACATACATCAAGATGGATTTACATGCATCAACTGAGAATTCAGTGGCGTGTGATGCAGCAACAGCTAGAGCACTGGGAAAACAACGAAGTCCTGTATGCGACTGTAGAATCAGCTTGGCCGGTTCGATTCAACCCCGGTGTGGTCTCGCCGGGGACTATTTTTGGATTTCTAGGGTAGCACTGGCTTCAGAACTAGGAAAGTAGAATACCCAAAAATGGGGTTTTGATACCCGCCTCTTGGTATTGAGACTCAAAACGTATAAAATTTAAGCCGAACCGGTTAGGCCGGTTTTCATCTATTTGTAGTTCTACTTCGTAGAGCTTCTCACCCCTTTAGGATTATTATTATCTAATCTGGTTCAAAACTCTAATAATATATATAAGAAAAAATACACTAAAAAAAAATTATGTATGACGCTCATTTTAGTAATAAAATTTTTCGCCGAGTCACTTAATTGGCATTTTTTTTAAAAAATGATTATTTTAGTGCCAACTTTGATTTGCTTGAGAAAATCCGACGTGACTAGCCAGTCAACAATAAAAAAATATTAAAAAATATATAAAATACAAATTCTATTAGACTAAAAAAATAAGAAAATGTTAAAAATAAGCTAAAAATCAAAGAGAGAGGGAGGGGGTTGCACATGCGGCGAGGGTTGGTTGCCGACTGCAAGCGAGGGCCGCCACTAGGGGTTGGCGACCCTCACCCCTTGTGCAACCCCCTCTTTTAAATTTTTTAGCTTATTTTTCAAATTTAATTTAATTTTAATTTTTAGCTTATTTTTTATTGTAGAAATTCTTGTGGAAGTCCATGTGCACTGATTTTTTTTTAAAAATTGCCATTTCAGATTAAAATTTTTACCATAAATGCCATGTATGCGGTTTGCGAGAGCTTCTCACCTGAAGGCTCTCCAAGTAATCAATTTTTCTTCAATTTGACACTTAAGTGATCCAAAGAGAAAGTTTTGATACTAAAGTGCAAATTTAGTAACTTTATCCATTTCTTTTCCAAAATATTTAGATCTCGTGGATTTTTGCACAAAAAGGCCATCCAACGATGAGTATTTTTGTCGTTCAATAATTCATGGGCGTGCAGAGCGAAAATGAGTGGTAGTAGCGTCGCCCCTCTAAAAATATATCAACAATTAAAGTATTTGTTGTTAAAATAATTGTTATTCGTTGTAACAATTTGACTATCATTATAACTTAGGCTCCGTTTGTTTCACAAAAAATGGACAATTTGAAAAAATTATCTTAGGCTCCGATTGTTTTGCAAAAAATTAATGATTTCAAAAATATTTTCTCAAAAATAATTGCTTGTATCGGGGAGAAGTACAAAAAAAAGTTGTATACGAGCTCAATTTGGTACCAAAACTTTCGGCCAAATCACTTAAGTGCCAATTCCATTTTTTTTAAAAAGGATAATTTTAGTGTCACCTTCGATATGCTTGTCCAAAGCAATCCAACGCGAAATTTTTTCTATTAATATCTGAAGTCGATCACGGGAGGTCCAATTGGTAATAAAAAATATAATTTTTTTATATATATGAAAAAAATTAAAAACATAAATTTAATTAGACTAAAAAATAAAAAAAATAAAAAAGCTAAAAATTAAGAAGAGTGAGAAGGGAGTTGCACAGGCAGCGAGAGTCGCCATCTCTTTATTGTTATTATTATTAATAACTTTTTAGCTTATTTTAAAATTTTAATTTAATTTTTTAAATATTTTTAACTTTAAAAATCTACGTGGTTAAATCATGAGTGACCCCATGATTGGTCATTTAACACCTCGAGCCTTCACGACGTAATTACCCAAACCAAGCACCGTCATCATCATCTGGTGAAGCTCATGCATGACGTACAGAAAGTGTTGGCCGGAATGGTCGAGCCAAGGCATGATTGTTTGACTCGAACCCTCCTTCCTCGTCCCGAGAGACGTCACTGTCCCTGCTTCCTTCGGCTTCGTTAGATAATGTCTGTCCTTGTCAAGGACAGTTTGACGACCTTTCGCACGTTCGACCGTCCTTACATGGGAGGAAAAGACAGTTTTGGACGGTGGTGGCATGTCCGAGACATTCTCTCGACTGATTCACGGTTTCACACGCGCTATCATTCCCATCTTGATCTTCTAAACCTACTCGTCTGAAGTGGTTCGATGCTTTTCAAATTGTCCTTCTCTTGATACCCCCTCTTTTTTCTGTTCCGGTCTAAGCTCCCTCGACTGAGGGTTGTTTCTTAGTTGAGGAAGGTTCTATGATCTATCTTCTCAATTGAAATTATCTCTCCCGATCTAATTTTTTATTTCGTTTACTTTTTCTTTGCTTGCTGTTTATGCTCTTCTTCACTCGCTGGGCGTTTTTCTCGCTTTCATATTAAGGAATCGACCCGCTGCTTGAGATCCTTCGGACCAAGAAGTCTAATAGAATCGAGTAGGGCAACACCGAATATTTTTATACGGACCAAGAAGTCTAGCGGAATCGAGGTGGAATGCGGTAAGTTTCTATTGCCATGGAAGTGGTTATATGACTTCTTCGAGTTTTGGAGCGGTAAGTTCCTATTGCCATGGAAGTGGTTATATGACTTCTCCGAGTTTTGGAAACTCTCATCTTTCGATCTAAATCTTGATGTGGGAGCTCTTCTCTCCCAATCTTGGTCTATATTTGAGAGGTCCTTAGAAGTGTTTGTATGCACATTTAACCAAATCTAGATTTGAGAGCTTGTTCAACATGTTTTTGGTGTCTTTGTACGGTGATAGTGTTGCGTGCGTTGAACTTAGGTATGAAGGCCCACTAAGCAAACCGTAATTATTAGAAAAGGTGAGTACAACGTGTGCTAATCACTAAAGACTATGCGAGATCCGATGATTGACCATCGTTTATTATGTTTGATGCTCATACGGAATCCGTTCTTACGGGATAAGAGTGTGCTTACTTGCAACAATTCGTGCTTTGTTGTTCTAAGTTATTGTTTGTGATTTGCTTTCTTTTGAATCGATGATATATCATCTTGAGATATGAATAAAATATTTATTTTAGGAAAAAAAAAAACAATGGTAAGTGATATAAATGGCCTATGAGCGTTAAGCCCATGTGTAATATGGTTTATCAACTTTTGCCTAAATATCGATGTTCGTGAACCTTTAATTCGTTTAATTTAATCCATGGGCTTTTGGTACATGTTCAATTTAGTCATTGGATAGTATGAAAATATTTAACGTACCAAAAGTCTAAGGACTACATCAACAAATTAAAAGTTCAAAGACGATATTGTATATTGAGCTAAAATATAAGAATCACATTGAATAAATTTAAAATTTAGGAACCATTTATGTCATTGTAAAAAACGAAAAGTTATATCCTCTTCTCCTTCGATGGCCTTCTTGGCCCTTGTGGCTAGGTTCAGGGAGACACTCGGGAGACAAGAGAGTTGGCACAATAGGGAACTTGTCGCAATGTTCCTCATAACTCTATTCACGCGCACCGACTTTTTCTCTTCGCTGGCCACGTTCAACCCTCTGTTTCCCAGTGCGCTGTGACCGAAAAACTTTAGGCGCGTGCAAAGGCTGCGATAAGCGCAATTACAATGTCGTGGGAGTTTTTTTTTTTACCTTCCCAAATTGGTGCATTTGGTTCCCCACGTGGTGCTTAGATGACGACGACACGTGTTCATTTGATGTCCACTTGTAAAACGTGAAAAGGGTTTTCTTATTCGATACGACATAGGTATAGATACACAGGGAGAAATTACCCGATCGGTCTTAACGTATCGTGCGGATGTCGATTCACCTCTTTCGTTTTTTCGATTTTGTCAATTTAATTCTAAACCTCTGCGAGGAATTTCAACGTAATCCTTACGATTGACTTTTGCCGAAAATTGACGTGGCTGTCCAATTATCGCCAGCCGTCCTATGTGGCACATTACCTTATCAACGATTCCAAGAAAATTGATTGGGAGGGCCACGTTTAAATTTCGTGCAAAAGTTTCGGATCGAGATCGGTAAAAATGAAAAGTTTAGAACTGAATTGGCATCCGCACATTTAGCTCAGGACCTATTGAACAATTTTTACCAAATACGTGCCTGCATATGTGATAACAAACCACCCTTTTTATTTGGGTACACTCCACATATGATTTCTCGGAAAATTACAAAGACCTTCATCAACTTGCCCACACATAATTTTGCCTCTCATATATTTTGATCGGTTTTCTACTTTTCTTCCTAGTTCTTCCACACTTTTTTTAATCAAGTCCTTACACTTTATATTTGTCTAACCAATGTAGATAGTGTTGGAGTTTAACATGAATAATCTTTGCCAATGTGGAAGTCCACTTGGACGTCAGCATTGGACAAATTTTATCCACGTTGGCTGGATTTGGTTGGAATTGGTGAATGAAGAACTTGGTGAGAAAACTTGGGAAAGTATTAAAGACTTAATTAGACAAATAGAAAAGCATAGGGATTTGACTAAGAAAAGCGCGAAAGTACAAGGACGACAAAATTTATCCTATTTTTTTAAAAGTTGTTTGTGTTCCAAATGTCAAGTGTTAAGACTTTCGAGAGAATTGGCGATGGTTTATGTTCTCTTTCTTTCTTGAGAAAATGATGGAGGAAAATTACCTAATTAATCCTAAACTTATTGCACGGATGTCAATTCAATCATAGACTTTTTAATTCTGTAAATTTTATCCTAAATTTTGCACAAAATTTCAATGTGGTTCTTCAAGTTAATTTTTTCAAGAAATCGCCGATGTGGCGACCCGGTCATCATCGGCCATCCAATATAGCGTACTATCACGTAAGAGTTTTCCCTATGAAAGTTGATGAAAGTTGATCGGGAGCATTACCTTAGAGTCTCGTGTAAATGTTTAACAATAAATCGGTAAAAAAAAAAAAGAATTTGGACTCATTGACGTGGTACAAGTAATTTAAGACTGATTGGACAACTTTTCGTGTTTTCCTTATCATTAATGTGATCACATATTACTGGGGAGAGAGTTGCTGTCTTTTGGTAGAATCATGCGTCCATTCAGGTGTGAGTTGAGCCATTCTTCATAACCCACGAATGATTAGACATACTTTTATTTTTATAGACTGATAAACAATACTTAATTGTAATAAAAAATTGCTTTACTCAAGTGATAAGTCAATTTTTTATTTGGTTTTACCTTAATTTCCACACAATTCCTTGTATCATTCTATAAACTAATAGTACGCTGGTCTTCACTAATTAATAGCCCTAGCATTGCTCCGACGGATTCCATTCAAGTCGGAGTAGACAACTTATCTCGGATCGAAGTTATCCGTTTTGATCGAATGCCATTCTAAGGCGAATCAAAATCGACACGAGAACCATCCCCGATTGCTATTTTTTCGCGACCCCATGCGGCCAAATGCTTTCGGCAACCGAAGGTGTCTAGACCGCACCGACCTTCTTCCTCGGCTTGAGCCCCAACTAACGTGTTTGTTGCCATACCAAAGGCCTCGGCGAGGTTTGTTTACACGGCGGCGTGATGAACGCGACCACGAGTGGTAGCCTTTGACCTAAATGGACGAAGCACGGTCGGTCGTCCGTTTGGTCATACAGAGTATTGTCATCATCTGGTGAAGCTCATGCATGACGTATAGAAATGGTCTAGCCAAGGCATGATTGTTTGACTCAAACTCTCCTTCCTTTTCTTGAGAAACGTCACTGTCCCAGCTCCCGTCGGTTTCGATGGATATTGTCTGTCCTTCTTAAATACAGTTTGGCGACCTTTCGCATGTTCGACCGTCCTTACATGGGAAGAACAGCGAAGAGAAAAAGTGTTTGGACGGCGGTGGGCAACTCCCTTCAAATTCTCAATCTCAGGTGACATGTTCGAGACTTTATCTCAACTAATTCTCGCTTTCACACGCGCTATTATTCCCATCTTCATCTTCTAAACCTACTCGTTTGAAGCAGTTCGACGCTTTTCAAATTCTCCTTCTCTTGGGTACCCCTTTTTTTCCTTCCGCTCCAAGCTCCCTTGACTGACGGTTATTTCTCAGTCGAGGAAGGCTCTATGATCTATCTTCTCAATTGAAATTAGCTCTCCCAATCTATTTTTTTTTCCTTTGCTTGCTGCTGATGCTCTTCTTCGCTCGCTGGGCGTATTTCTCGCTTTCATCATAAGGGATCAGCTGCTTGAGATCCTCCAGACCAAGAATTCTGGCAAGAGAGAGGATAACTTAAACATCTTGTATAATCTAAGAATAAATCGAACATATATCAAAATTCATGATACCCTTTCTTCCTCTTCAAGCTTCCTCAACAGAGAAATAACTATTAGTGAGGAAAGAATTACAAAAGAGTCTTAAACCTTGCAATGTGCAATTCAATCTATTCGGCTAGCATTGACATCGTGGCTCATGCCTAGTGGCCGCGAGCTCCAATGCCGGCCATAGTAGGAGTAAGAAGGAAAAAAAAAAAGAAAGAGAAAACAAGCAAAAATAATAATAAAAAATATTAAAATATTATTAAAAATTATCATGTGGTGTTGGTAGAGTGGATAGATTGGTATAATTACAAAAGATTTAAGACTCAATTGATAAAAAAATTTAATCGAATTGTCACAATTGCAATAAATTGACTTTTTGGTAATTTTCTCGTCGAGGGAGGTTCCATCTTCTCTACTCAAACTGAAATTATTTCTTCCGATCTACTTTTTTTAGTTTTCTTTTTCTTCGCTTGCTGATGATGCTCTTCTTAGCTTATGAGGCGTACTTTTCGCTTTCATTGTTAGGAATCGACCGTGCTTGAGATCTCCGGACAAGAAGTCTAGCAGAATCGAGGAGGAATGTGGTAAGTTCCTATTGCCATCGAAGTGGTTATACAAATTCTTCGAGTTTTGGAAACTCTCATCTTTCAATCTAAATCTTGATGTGGGAACTCTTCTCTCCCGATCTTGATCTAGATATGAGAGTTCCTTAAAAGTGTTTCTACGCTCAACTAACTTGTCACGATTTAAATCTAGATTTGGGAGCTTGTTCAACATATTTTTGGTGTCTATGTACGGTGATAGTGTTGCGGGTGCTGAATTCAGGTATGAAGGCCCACTAGGCCAACCGTAATTATTTGGAGAAGGTGATTACAATGTGTGCTAATCATTGATGACTAGGCGAGATCCAATGGGTGACCATCATTTATTCTGTTTGATTCTAAGATAAACCGTTCTTGTGGGATAAGAGTGTGCTTACCTCAGCAATTTGTGCTTTGTTGTTCTAAGTTATTGTTTGTGATTTGTTTTCTTTTGAACCTATCATGTATCATCTTGAGATATGAATAAAATATTTACTTTAGACAAAAAAAAACAATGGTAAATGATACAAATGGTCTATGAGCATTGGTCCAATATGTAATATGGTCTCTCAATTTTTGCCTAATGTGCAATGTTCGTCCTTGAACCTTTAATTTGTTTAATGTGATCCTTAAACTTTTGGTACATATTCAAATTTTTAAATAAAAAAAATTCAAACCCTAGGTTACGGCCATCGGCCGACCAGATCTATGACCGGCGGCCGTCGCCGGGTCGCGTGACCCCTAGCTATCCTTGCTTGGGCTTGCGTGGCCTAGGCGACGGCCTTTAGTGGTTGTTAGACCCTTGGTGGCGTCGGTCCACTACGGACGGCAAGACAACTGCTCGCGGGGCCCAACCCTAAGGTTTGGATTTTATTTTTTCTTTATTTTTTATTTAAATAAATATAATTGAAAGACCTTTTGCAAATTTGTTTTGCTAAACACTAGTTAGCTTTAAAGCTATTTTTCAAAGGATTTTTTTACCAAATGTCATTTGCATTTTCCCGAAACCCCTTAAGCTAAAAGTCTTTGCATTTCCTCAAAGCCTATTTCCAAAGTTGAACTAAACCCACTTGTAATCCTTGCGAACGATTTTCACCGAGAGTTGACGTGGCGGTCCAATTATCTCCGACGGTCTCGCGTGGCACATTACCTCATCAACAATTTCGGGAAAATTGATTGGAAGGGCTACATTGAAATTTTGTGCGAATGTTTGGGATTAGATAGGTTAAAACAAACAGTTTATGGCTGAATTGGCATCCGCACGAAGATGCTTAGGACATGTTGAACAATTTTTACTAAATACGTGCGTGCATATGTGATTACAAACCACCCTTTTTATTTGGGTACACTCCATTTTTCCCACCTCTGTAGCTTCTAGATATGGAAAGTATTGTGATTTCTAGGAAAATTAGGAAAATCTTCATCAACTTTCCCACACATAATTTTCCCTCTCATATATTTTTATCGGGTTTCTACTTTTCTTCCTAGTTCTTCCACACTTTTTTAATCAAGTCCTTACACTTTATATTTGTCTAATCAAATAGTTATAATTTCACAATGAGTCCCTTCGACTCCAAATTCGATCAAATTTAGCCGATGTAATCGTGGAGCGATGCCAAAGTGTGACGTGGATACACAAGTGGACATGCATGGAAAAATTTAACCGATGTAGATAGTGTTGGAGTTTAACATGAATAATCTTTGCCAAAGTGGAAGTCCACTTGGACGTCAGCATTGGACAAATTTTATCCACGTTGGCTGGATTTGGTTGGAATTGGTGAATGAAGAACTTGGTGAGAAAACTTGGGAAAGTATTAAAGACTTAATTAGACAAATAAAAAAGCATAGGGATTTGACTAAGAAAAGCGCGAAAGTACAAGGACGACAAAATTTATCCTATCTTTTAAATGTTGTTTGTGTTCCAAATGTCAAGTGTTAAGTCTTTCGAGAGAATTGGCAATGGTTTATGTTCTTTTTCTTTCTTGAGAAAATGATGGGAAAATTACCTAATTAATCATAAACCTATTGCACGGATGTCAATTCAATCATAAACTTTTTAATTATGTAAATTTTATCCTAAACTTTGCACAAAATTTCAATGTGGGTCTTCAAGTTAATTTTTTCAAGAAATCGCCGATGTGGCGACCCGGTTGTCATCGGCCATCCAATATAGCATACTATCACATAAGAGTTTTCTCGATGAGAATTGATCGGGGAGCAGTACATTAGAGTTTCGTGTAAAGGTTTAACACTAAATCGGTAAAATTAAAAAAATTTGGACTCATTGACGTGGTACAAGTAATTTAGGACTGATTGGACAACTTTTCGTGCTTTCCTTATCATTAATGTGATCACATATTACTGGGGAGAGAGTTGCTGTCTTTTTGGTAGAATCAGGCACGAGTTGAATCCTTCTTCATAATCCACAAATGATTAGACATAGTTTTATTTTTATAGACTGTTAAATAATACTTCATAATATATATGGTAATAAAAAATTGCTTTACCAAGTGATAAGTCAATTTTTTATTTGGTTTTACCTTCGTTTCCAGACGATTCGTTATATCATTCTATAAACTAATAGTATGCCGGTCTTCACTAATCAATAGCCCTAGCATTGCTCCGACGGATTCCATTCGAGTCGGGGTCGACAACTTATCTCTGATCAAAGTTACCCGTTTCGATTGAACACCATTCCAATGCGAGTCAAAAAAGACGCCAGAACCATCCCGATCGCTATTTTTTGACCACGTGCGGCCAAATGCTTTTGGAAAGCGAAGCCATCTTGGCCGTACTGACCCTCTTCCTCGGCTCGAATCCTGACTAACATGTTTGTTGCCGTACCAAAGATCTCGGCGAGGTTTGTTTACGCGGCGGCGTGACAAACGCGACGGGTGGTATCCTTTGACCTAAAGGGAAACAGCACGGTCGTCTGTTTGGTCATAGAGAGGTTGCTCGTACGAGAAAATATGGGTACAGACGTGGAAATCCGAGTGGTCCAAATCACCATTCAGTGCATGACAAGTGGCGTATAAGGGTCCCACCAAAAAAAAAGAAAAATTCTCTCCTCTCTCACTGTCTCTTTCTCTCGCGTTGCATCTCGACCGGAAAATCAAGAAGACGTCGGCTGCCATGGCTACGGAGCTCAAGCCACAGCCATGGCGGCTGTACTTTGCGGCCGGGACGCCGACTGACAATTCATGCTACCACGGGCGAGGAGCTCGAGCGCACAGCTCGTGGCCGCCATGGCCACGGAGCTCGAGCTGCACAGCCATGGAGGCCGTGAGCCGTGGGCTCGAGCTTCGCGGTCAGAGACCTGAAGACGTCGGCCAACGTCGCAGAGCTCGAGCTCACGGCTCGCGGCAGCCATGGCCGCAGACCTCGAGTTCTCGAGCTCGACAGCATGGCGGCCGCGAGCCGTGAGCTCGAGCTTCTGACTAGGGCAGAAAGACGTCGGCCACAACAGCAGAGCTCGAGCCCACGGTTCCCGGCGGCCATGGCCGCGTAGCTCGAGCTCGAGCTCACAGCCATGGCGACCGGGAGCCCTAGGCTCGACCTTCGCGGTAAGACGTCGGCGAACGAAGGGACAGAATCCATCAGCGGCGGGTCAGTTACTGAAGACTCCGAGGCGCTCTTCGACGCGGACCGTAGTGGCTGTGGCTGTGGCTCGGCTCGGGGTCGGAAAAGGGTAAACAGATTAGCCGGAGGAAAGAGTGGGTGGGAGGTCGGAGAGATCGGCGAAAGACAGAGAGAAAAGTGGCCAGACGGAGAGAGGAGAGAAATTTTTTTTTTTTCTGAGTGGTGGACCCCTATTCGACACGTGTCATAAATTGAATTGTGAGCTGGGCCACGTAAGCTTAAAGGTCTGTATCTAATATTTTCTTGCTCGTATGCGGCCGCGTCCAGATCGGTTTGACGCTTTGACATTGAGTTCGGAAATCAAGTGCTCAATGCGGAGGCTTCCGACAGCGACGTGGAGGAGGCGATGCATGTATCTGCAAATATTTCACGATGATACACCGATAAATTAAGAATAAAACCCTAAAAACTACCCTGCAATGTTGAACCACCTCTTTATTATCATCATGTAATGATCAACACCAAGGCAAAGATTTTGGAAAAAAGGACGGGTACAAGATGAGTTTCCTCCGGCAAGAAATAAAAATTTTTCCGGAGTAATTTTCCATCTGAAAAGCTCTTCAGAAGTTCCAGAGAAATGATGTTTGGTGACAATGAAAACCCTCGCTGCCACCGCCATTCTCGTCTTCTGTGTTGTTTGCCGTCGCTGATGCCTGCGGCGGAGGCTCCAACTCATGACCGCCCACGTAGTCCAGCCCTCCGTAAAGCCCGTATCCGGAGCCGGTGCAATCGTTGTCGTCCAACGCATTCAAGAACGACCAGTCCATGTCATTGCTCCCACTGTCGTCTCCTTCTCGAGCCGCGGATGGCAACGTGCCATGCCCGTGCCTGTCGTCGTTCCTTCTGCTCTGCCCTGAGCTCTCGGGCGCCTCGTGGGCGAACTGGGCGGCGACGGCCCGAATCTCCTGGGGAGTGAGGCCCTGGGCCCCCGCGATGTTTGGCGGGGTCTCAGGGAAGTTGAACTGAGCGTGCCGGCCCCGCAGGCAGTAGAGCGCTGCGTCGAAGGCCCTCGCTGCCTTCTCGGGGGAGTCGTACGACCCGAGCCATATCCGCTCCCGGCTGTTCGGGAGCCTGATCTCGGACACCCACTTGCCCCACTTCCGCAGCCTCACCCCCTTGTACCGGGAGCCGCCGCTGGTCTCCACATGGTGCCCTGAGGCTCCGGTCTCCTCGTCCATCGCGAGAAACCACTGCCTGACCCGTGACAAGAACGGATGTAATCTAATATACAAGAGAGTTTCCTCGTGATTTGACGGCTGCGAGGTCTGCTGCTTATATAGCTGAGCATTGGTCCGAGCTCGGGAGTGTCTGCCGCTGCTAAAACGTGTTGATCTGGTCTTGATCGCTTTGGGAAGGGATAACACGGGGACCAGTGGGGAGTCATGCCGAGATAGGAAACGCGGTAGGGCAAGTAAAGGCCTATTTGGTAATGTTTCTGTTCCCCAAAAAAAAAAAAAATCGAAACATGTTTGTGAACGCAAATAATTTTGATTCGATTACGTTCCCAAAAACACTTTCGGACTAAAAAATAAGAAACAAAAAAAAAGTTGATTCTCCAATAAAAGAACACTTTTGAGAATCAAAAAGGCAACCATGGTCTTCTTTCACTTTTGGCAGGCGCTCGCAAGGTGTGGGCCGGGTCAACCCGACTCGGTCATGATAATTCTTTTAATAAAAATTTTGGACAAAAAAATTAGAAAATGATTAAAAATAGAAAAATACAAAATTATTAAAAGGAGTCCATAAAAAATAAAATCCGATTTTCCATACCAAACAAGAGAAAATATTTTCCAGGTCTTTTTCATAGTTTAGCCAAACTCAGAAAAATATTGTCATTTTTTCTGAAAAATAAATTTCCCAAAAACATTGTCCGAAAACTCTCATTTTTCATGAAATAAACCGAGCCTAATTTGATGTGTTTTTTTAGAGTGAATTAAAACAAGAAGTGTTTTATCAATATGAGCCGGGTGTTGTATGGGTAAACTAGATTTGTATTTCATTAAAATAGATTAAAATGAGTTAAATTAATCAATTTAAATCGTATCATTTTTAATCCTGACTCACTCGGTTTCACAGGCTTAGCTCCTAGCGATGAAATCGTGGCTGCTTGAAGGGTTGAGTTACGAGTCCAAGTTGAGCAAGCGCGTCGGTAGAGATCTGAACACACTGAGGTCAACCTGTTCAATATGGTAAAAGTAAACTGCATGTTTTGTAAAGGGTGCAAACATGGGTCAAGGTTTGACGAACTGGTGATTTAGGTCAAAAACAAGTTCTCGTGAATTAGCGAACCTTTAGCCATGGACATAGTGGGATACCCTTTCGAACGTGAGGCAGGTTCAGCACCATGTACAAGTGATCGCCACATGATTGCATTAGTTATCGATCGCGAGCTCGAGCATCGACCGGCCGGAGCGAAGATCTCGAATTGGGTATAATCGTTTGCAGAAAAGCCGACTCAAGGAATCTCATCTCCGGAGCGAAAAAGAGAAATGAACGCGACGTGTGTGCTCGCACCGCGTCATGGCCGCTCAGGTATGAATTTAGCGGACAGCTGGAGGCGAGTCGTGAATATGCTAAGTTTTCGTAAAAAAAAGAAATGAAAAATGACACAAATAGTCTCTAGATTTTGGCCCAATGTGAAATCAATTCCTTGAACTGTGCCTAATACATAATGTGGCTCATGAACTCCGAATTTGTTCAATATTCTCTCTGGACTTTTGGCACATGTTTAACTTAATCATCGAACTATATAAAAATGTTTAATGTTGTCCCCGAATTCGAATTAACGGAAGGACAACATTGAACGTTTTCATATAATTTCGGGACTAAATTGAACATGCGTAAAAACTTCATGGAGATCATTGAACAAATTAAACGTTCAAAGATTATATCACGCACTGAATTAAAGTTTAAGGACAACAATGCATAAATTAAAAATTAAATAACCACGTTGCAAGTAGAGACAAAAGTGAGAAATTGTTTGTGTCGCTAACAAGGACAAAAAGAATAAAAACGTCGTAGTCAAATCTATCATTCAATCAGTCGCGCTGAACGCGTCGCTCATGCAAGTTGCGGATTCTCGTACGTTGTTGGACGTCATGATATTTTTCTGTTGCTTTTTTTTTGGGGGTAAAAGGTCGTGATGATGTTTCTTCGATCCTTCGTAGACAGATATTCCTGGACCCCACTCAGGAAGTCAACGTAGGATTTAGAATCCCAGTCGAGGAAGTGGAATTGACTTTGTACAATATCATAATCCCTAAAGTTGTTCGTATTTGGCAAGTATAACTTAATTTTTTGCAAAAGTTTGGCTCGTGTAATTGATTATATGTATGGGTTCATTATCTATGTCCATGTTTCTACTAATTAGATGCGGAAGTTGGTATATTAGGCAAGTTTTTTGAATGATATTCAAGTTCTTGTGCTTGCATTCGAGGGACTTTCACCCACTAATTTTGAGTTCATCCCGAATGAACGCAAATGTTCTCGCCCGCATGCATTGGATTTGGGTTACACTCACAAGACGGCGGGGGGCTGATGATGAATTTGGATGTATCGACTTTTCCATGGGCCGAGTCGCATCGAATAGCCGAAAGTACTATTTTTCCGGATTCAAATTTTCTACTCAATCAATCGTTATAGATGATGTGGCCGCAACCTTGTTCATGGGCATCGGACATGGCTCCATCCTAAAGTGCAAGCAGCTCAACGTGACTCATCTGTCAACTTTCCCATCACCTCCGGTTGAGCTAAACTAGAGGAAATGTACATAGAAGGTGTTAGGTTGAGATTGTACCTTTCATGAAATGCCTTCTCTCTATCTCTCTCTTTTTTTTTTTTACCAGATGATGATTTTCATCCAAGATAGGAACATATATGACAATTATTGTTATACCTCGAAGTTATGAGATTGTATCTCGTGAACCCACTCCTAACGTGAAATAACAATGAGAAAAGAGCAATAAATCAAGCTAACTCAAAAGACAAAATGACGCCCCATCAATTGGAATTAAGGATTCGGTGAAAACAAGATATTATTGAAAATTAATTTTCAAGTAATTTTCCAAAAAAAAAAATCAAAATATTTTTCGATGTTTGGTTGAAACTCGAAAATGACACGAAAAATTTTTTTCATCATCCGGTATGAAAGTTCCGATTTAATTAATTTTCCTACATAGACATGCACTTGTTCGAGCCCAAGTAACCTTGTGCATAGGCAATGAGGAACCACTATGGGGACAAGAGTCCTAGGTCTTGCCTCAATGAATCCCAACCCGAGTGCCAGGATACCAAGCCTAGCCTCGATGGAATCTAGAGTAGGCACCGTGATCCTAGCCGCGGCCTTAATGGACTTGGGCAAGGGCATCGGGTCCCTAGGCCTCGGCTCGATAGACCCTAGCTCGGGCACCGGACCCAAGCTAGAACGTTGAGGACTCGAGCATGGACTTTGAGGACCGGGCTCGGATGTCGGAGATCCGAGCTCTAGTATTGAGATCCTACGCTCGGCCTTTGTGGATCGAGCACAAGCACCCAAGCTTCAGGCTCGGCTTCAATGGACCTCGTCGTGGGCTCCGGGGGCTCGAGCACGAGCATCGGGGTTCTAGGCTCAACCTTGATGGACCTAAGCTTGGGCTTAGGATACTTGGCCCTGGACACTCAAGAACCAGTGTTTGGGTTCCCGTGCCCATGCGTAGAGTTTGGATCCAAGCATCGATACCTAGTCATCTATTAGAAAACGATTTTCGATTTCTCAAAAAAGAACTCATTTCCCTAAATTTCAACATATGTCTTATGTTGAGTAGTACATCTTGTGTTGAGTAGGAAAACATTTTTCCTTTGACTCGTTTTCCTAGGCGAATCAAATGCCGAAAAATGTGGTAACAAATCGTGCCCTAAAGGGTTGTTTTCTAACTGTGATATGACAAACTTAACTACTTCCATGAAGAAAACATTTTTCTTCCAAAATGAAAAAATGCCGTTTGTGTTTTCTCTTTTTCTGACTTATCGTGTTCCGTTTTTTCTCTTTTATTCTGTTCGACAAATGACGAAAGTCTGGACTGCGCCCGTCGGTAAAAAGTCCAAGCGATGTGTGATGCACGGACGCGGGGGGGGGGATCAAGATTGACAAGGACGGTGGATACCACGGCGTCGTTTCTTGAACGTCGCACCGCCGTCCTGATTGCGAACTGGATTCTTAAATCGCCCGCCTATTCTCCCCCCACTCCCACGCGCCTTCGCTTGCCTAATCCCTCCCTCTCCCTTAATCAATGTCATTACATTCTACATACCCAATTATCGAATTAACATTCAGTTTTATTAAAGTGGCTCTGTTTATTAAAATTTTAACAAACTCTTACTGTTTTATCAGTATTTTTCATATTTATTTCCCCATCATTTAGAATTCTTATTAATTTAACTTTTTTCCCACTTCCTATAATCTTCAATTTTTACGACGATCAACAATAGAAAGAGAGATTTCCTTAAAAAATGAGATGGTTCTTATATTTTTACAAGTCTAATTCCTTGAAAAAAATAAAAACCTCCAACTTTATATTCGGTTCCAATTAAGTCTCGATTTTTTTCTAAGAAAAAATCCCGAACTTTAGGTCAAGTTTCAAATTAATGTTGAACTTTTTAATCTCGGACTTTAGGTCCAAGATCAAATTTGTCTCGATTATTATTTTGTCTAAAAAAACACAAAATTTCAATCCATTTTTAAATCTAGCCTCGTGGCTCTCACTCCCAATTTGACATGGCATTTCCAAGTCGATAATAGTTCACATCAAGAGGTGATATAAAAAATAATCTCTAAAGTTAAACCGTTCTAGGATATGAAAATTAATGGCTATTAACGGCAATTTTTGTACAGAGGAGGGCTAATGGTGACAGATTAAAGACGACTAAAAGTTGATGATTTTTCTTTCGACAAAAAAAAAAGGTCGGGAAAGATTTAAGACTGAATCTAATGTTGGAATTTTTTTTTTTTTTCAGAATAAGAAAACTTTGGGGCATAATTGAGAATGGGCCTAATGTTTGGGGTATTTTCAGTAAACTAGGCCTATTTTACCCATTAAAAATTGTGTGCATTGCCCAAACTAACCAAACAAAAAATAAAAATCGAGAGTAAATGATCGCAAAGAATGGAAGTTTAGAGATAGCTATTATGCAACAGTCGAAAAGTTCTCGATTTTTTTTTTTTTGGGTACAAATACCGTCTCCAAGTTCACGAGGGGTTTTGTGCGATATATCCACAACAATAGGCCCAATAGCATTATGAAACCGCGAATGCACTCCACGCGCCGACGGAGAGGCTGGGGCAAGCGGGACCAATGGCGACAGTGGCCCCGGGGGCACGTGGTCTGCCAACACCCGTCCCGAGGGAACATTATAAATTCCCCCAAAATTCCAACGTGGTTTTATTTTGCGCCTTTTTACTCTCTTATTCGTGGGCCTGTTTGGTAAGATTTCCATTTCAAAAAAATGATTCTGATCAAAATTAATTTTTGATTTTATTTCCTGAATGAATTTTAGAGAATCAGAATGCGTTTCGTAATCGTATAAAATTTTTATTCTCGGAATAGAAACGCGTTTGCTAGAATCGCACAAAATTTATGTTTTGGAAAATCATTTCTCTTCCTAATTTATCATTTAAATCAAATAATTACATAATCACATTTAATGACTTTTCTCAAACTCCACAATTGCGATTCTTTTGCACCATGACATCTTTTTGACCAAAATAAAGATGTTTTAGATTTGTTCATTGGAATGATAATACGCTAAAATTATTGTTTCCCATATTTTTCTTGGCGCTATGCATATGCCAAGTATGAAAGAGGCGACTTCGATTATCTTTTATTGTTCAAAATAAATAAAATCCATATCTCGCCACATAAATGGCTCAATTTTGCCCTTGGATATTATGCGGATGATCATTGATTCATCACGGTACTCCAACATCAAATCAAGCAAGAATTAAGAAAAATCGAAAGGCAAAATCACCAAAAATAGGATTGGCCAATTGAATGTACCAATTTCCTACTTTTTGAGATGTTTTTGAAAATTTTGAGATTTTTTTGAATGATTTTCTCATGAGGGGCAAAATCGTGATTTGGAAGAAATCGAAAGCCAAAATCGTAAAAAATAGGATTGGCTTATTGAAATGACTCATCTCCTAATTTTTGAGATTTTTGAAATTTTAAAAATTTGATTTTTTTATAATTTTTTTATATTTTTTTAATGAATTTTCCATTTTTTTTTAAATTCAAAATATGTTTTTTTTTTCTCCTCTTTTCATTTTTTATTTTTTTTCTTCCAAGTCTCTGCCCGTCGCCGGCCATAGGTGAGCTCAAGGTTTGGCCGGTCCCGATGATCTCGGACTTGACCTGAGGCCAGCGGGCTTGAGCTCGGGCTTGACCAGACGCTGGTGACCATCTGGTCCCAGAATCGGCGGGCACGGTGGAAGAACAAGAAGGTCGAGGAGCAGCACGCGAAGCTGAAGTCGGTGCACGAGGTCACTGTCATCGAGAAGTGCCGACTTGAGGCAGAGGTCTCTCTCTCGTTCAGAGTCTTAATCTTAGCAGTATACTTCGGTTAAGGACAAATGATTTTCTTGAAGAGGATTGAGGGTCACTAGAGTTTCACACATGTTGCTTTTAAACTGGTCCAGTGATCATGAAAGGCTTACATCAAGAACAGAGTCAATGCAAAGAGAGAATCTCCAGTCATGCACATAGCTCATCCCCCCTCTCTCTGCCTGCCCCCCCTTCCCTCTTCAATGGGTGAGCTCGAGATCACCGAGACCACCTGAGCCTCAAGCTCGCCAGCTCGCATCATGGCCAATCATTGGGCAGCCAGCCATCGCCGAGGTCCGCGGTTGGCTGAGGAACAGAGGAAGAAGGAAAAAAAAAAAAAGAAAAGAAAAGAAAAATTAAAGGAAATTTTAGAAAAATAAATAAAAATGAAAAGAAAGTAAAAATATAACTATAAAGACAGAATGTGTGAAATAGAGGAGAAAGGAAAGATGAGAAAATTAGAGGAAAATACTTTCCCCACTTTAGAAGACGTTTTTTTCATAAGTAGAAAATGTTTTTCTAGACTAATTCATCCTCCGCGAACTAAACGCGCCAGAAAATCCGGAAAGCGTTTTCCGATAAGTTATTTTTTTAGGAAACAAACAGAATCTAAAATAAAAAGATAAAGTGAGCGAGCCCGAGATCGAGTGAAGGAGAGAGAGTCATAAAGAGATGAGTTGGTTTTAAGTAAATTGTAAACTCATTTAGCACTCATATAAAATCCATCTATCTCGGTAGAGTTAGGTTTAAACCTATTTATGACTCGTTCGTTGAATATATTTAACTCATATAATAACCCGATTCATTAAATATGGGTTAAGAAATGGGATCTATGACCTATTTTGATAGGTCTACTGCGAGCTGGCTTTCTAGAAACGATGGATGGACTGCACTGCTGATATGTTCGTTCGACTGCTCGTCCGTTGGAGATGTTTGGATATCCGAGGACCGATCTTTTGGGTAATGTCCAGTTGATGACATGCGAGCAACGAGGTGGCATCACATGTAACGTTCGAGACATGATTGGCTTGAGTATGCAAGAATGATTATTGGAAAAGATGTCGATCCCACAGAATAATAGTTTAACAGGAGTCTATGTTTTGGAGAATTTGCATGTCTTCTAAGGAGAAAAGTCTATATATGTATCTTAAGCGCAAGAGAAGGGGACAAAGACAGCATGGGTGATATAACTTTCGTATAAAGCTTATTTGAGGATCATAAATTATTTTTTTTTGCTCACTTAGGTTATACAAATTTGAAAACCGATAATTTAAGTGCCATTGGCGATTTTCCTTGTCGTAAATTTGACATGAACGTCAAAAAAATCCGACATGGATATTTACTTTTAATTGTTTTTTTTTTTTTTTTTTTGCGCTGGCAAGGGTCACTCTCGTGGGGCGCAAAGGCCTCACCGGCCGTGACGAGGGCCTTCGCGGACTCGCCGGCCATGGGCAAGGCGGCCTTGCTTAGATCCGGTGAGGGCCAACTCGTCTTAGGTTGGCGGGGCATAATGCACTTGTAGCCCCACCGACCGTGGGCGAGGTTGCTTAGTAGTGTCGAGGGTCATCAATGAACCTTACCGGCATAGAAAAAAAGAAAATAAAAATTCAAAACAACAATAAAAATCCATGTGGCACATTTGTTTGATTTGAAAAATTCCACGTTGAACTAAAAATGAAAGGGACAAGGATGCCTCAAGTTCCAAAACTTTCGTGCGGCTGCTCACTGAGTGCCATAATTTCTTTTCGATCACTTGAGTCTTTGTAACACTTGAGCGACACAACTTTTTTTTCCGATCATTTGAGAGTCATATAACTTTTCAATCGACGACTTGGGTGCCATAAATTTTTTAAAACTATTCACCACAAGTGCTATGCCACGTCGGTTTTATGACACTTGGATGAACATTTTTTTAAAAAAATTTGCACTTAAGTGAGCAATTGAAAGTTATGACAATTAAGTTACATTTTTTTAATCACTTGAATGTCATATGATTTTTTAGTCGATTATTTAAGTGCCATAACTTTTTAAAAATATTCACCATTTTCGAAACTGGGATGATCGCTTTTTAAAAAAATTTACACTTAAGTTATTGATTGAAAGTTATGACATTTAAGCGAACGTTTTTAGAAGTTATGGCACTTAAGTAATTGAGAAAAAGTTATAGCACTCAAGTGAGTATCGTACGAAAGTTATGAAATTCGTAGTGTCCTTATTAAATGATCCACCTAGGTCGATTTCTCGGAAATGAGACTCAAATGATCGATTTGACTCTAATGTTGCATTAAAGTGCGTGAAAAAAAAAAGTTATGATATTCAAGTAAGCGTCATACGAAAGTAATGACACTCATAATATTCTTGTTCCCCGAGAGAAGTCTGTGTAAAGAGCAATGTAAGGCAAAAGATTAAAAAAAAAGGAAATTTCTTAAACAACCATACATCGGCTAAATGTACGTGTGTGTCTATATATATATATACACACTAATCCGGGGACATGAATGTGGAAGCCCGATTACTAATTATTTTTTCTTATCATAAGTATAATTTGTAAATAATCTGAGTACATGAAAACGGATACGGTCAATATAATAAACGGCATCTAAGCATTAATCAGCCCCATCTCACGTGGAGATTACTTGATTGGCTTGCACAATGCACACCAACACAAGTCCGGCGTGGCTTTGACGGTGGCAGCTGGTTCGGTGGATCCACGCCCTTCTGTCATGGACAAAAGTTTGTCACGTCATCAATTCAAAGGATTGCGACATCATCCATCCTAGCGAGGGAATCGACGTCTACCATTGGATTTGTTTAACAAGGAGTGATACCGGCAGTCGTTGGATAGACTCAATCTCCATCCTTGTGTTAATGTGACGATGATCGATATCCACCACCGTTGTATCAAGTTGATCACCACCGTCATATCTATTAGACGAGGATTGACAACCTCTACGATCAAACCACACGAAAGATCAATGGTTATAATCAGAGAAACTATTGTATGAATATGAGAGCTCTTCCCCTCATTTGAATTATCCATTTTCATTTGAGCAATATAGTATTCTCAAAAATTTCTCTCTTTACTTTCTCTCTCTAAAAATCCCATCCTTGAGTGGGAGAGTTAGAGCAAGGCTTACTTAGGCCAAGCAAAGTGATTCGAGGTTTAAGTGCCCCACGGATCGCGATCGAAAGAATCGTCCCGTGACATTTCCACGTCGAAAAGTCATGCGGGTGATACAATCTCTTATGGATTGAGGAGATATAATTGGAAAAAAGCGGGAATTTGCAAAAGCTTAGCCCTTTGGTCAATGAAGTTGTGTAATTGATGTGCTAATGTGATAAGTTTGTAAAAATGCTTCAAATTTCCTCTCGTGACATATTCAACTTAATAAATATGTTGTCATTGGTAGAAGTGATTTGATGAGTTTATGACATTTCGAGTCTCTCGTGAAGTGAAGAAAAATCTAGAAGAAATGTAATAAATAAGCCACATAACTTGTTGGAATTTTTTTTTTTATTTGTCCAAGTAGGCTAAAATGGAAAATTTTCAAATAAGGACCAAGTTTTCTCATTTTCTCTAAAAAGGGCTCCAAGTGAATTTTGTTTCAAATAATGACCGAAGTATCCTCATTTTTTCAAACAAGGGTGTGAAGTGAACGTTGTTTCAAATAAAGATGTGGCCATGAAGTCTCAAAAAGGGCTTGATTTCAAGAGATTTTTTTTTCTTTTTTTTTTTGAATTTTTCCTTTTCTATTTCCTTAAAAATTAAAAAAAAAAACAAACAAACAAACAACAACAACACACAAAAGGCTGGAGGGGTGGTGGCGACGGTCGGTAAGGTCACCGGCTACCCCCTAACTAGGGGAGGGCCAGCGAGCCTTGCCAAAATAGGAAAAGGGTTAAGCCCTCTCTCGAATCTAAGCAAGGGTTGCCGACTCCCACCCTAGTCAAGGTGAGGGCCGGCGACCCTTGCCCGGCTCTTGGTGAGGGCCTCGACCCCTCTTCCCGGCCCTAGCCTATGGTCGACAGGGGTTTTCGACCCGCCGACACCCCACCGGTGGGAGGCTACTCCTCCCGCTTATGTAGCTGGTTTTTTTTTTTAAAAATTTTTAAAAATAGAGAATAAATAAATAAATAATCAAAATAAAAGATTACGAAAATGCCCGTTAGGTTAGGCTTTGAAACTCTATGACCACTTCAGGGCTTTTATTTGAAATGTGTTTATGTTGCTTTAAGCCCTTATTTGAAAAATATTCATTTGGAGCTCTTATTTGAGAAAATGAAAGAACTTTGGGCCCTTATTTAGAATTTTCCCCGATTGAAACTATTGGACATGGATTTTCGAGTTATGGTATTTTGGTTGAGATTTTGTTAGCAAGTGATCGGCAGAGTTGATAAGAGCTCATACAAACAGTAAATGCATAATTTGATGAAATCAAAGTATGTATATATATATATACACACACCGTGCGAAACCAAATTTACTGACCGTAAGAGCTCGTCGAGACACATCGGTTACTAAAACTCTATTTGTGAAGGGTCATGTTTTCCTCCGACCATAATTCTGATTAACTGGTCAGCTAAAGTTTGCATATGGGTAATGTTCATAAGTTATAACTGACTAAACAGAGGCATACATAAAGTATTAAATTGGGTGGAGAAAATATTTAATTTCCGATAACAAAAAAAAAAAAAAAGGAACCATTTGGAAAAGCTGACTAGTTAATTAGTGAAAATGATAAAATGATGGAGCGTGTGGGCTTTGTCCATCTCTAGAAATGGGCCGTGTGAAGGGCTCTGGCCTCTTGACGAGCAACATCGGAGGAAGGTGGAATAATCACCACCTAATAATTTGACAAAATGCCGAAAATTCTAAGCACCTAAAATGAATCCCGAGCTGAGACGGTGCTCACCACGTGGCACTATCGCAAAATTATAAAAAACTATTTTTTTTTGTGCCAATGAGCCTTATTTTTTTTGCATTACCTTAGTCCACCAATTTTGGCCATCGGCATTGACGTGAATGTCACGCTGGCTCCGCCATTCGACGAAATAATATTTTAATATTTTTTTAAATTTTTTCTTCCCTTTTCTTCTAAAGAAAAAAACGAGAAAGAAATTTTAAAAATATATATAATATAATGTCGCGGCTCGACGTCGACATCGACACCAAATGGTCAAAATTGATCGGATGGACCCACTTGGCATAATTGCAAAATGTTTATAACTAAATCGGTAAAAAGAAAAAAAAAAAAGATATAGAACTAAATTGATATAATTACAATAAGTTTAGGTCCTTTTCGGTAATTTATGCTTGTCTTATATACCATCTACCCCGTGCAAAAGATGCATTATTCTTCTTGCACACCTATTGGTAGAAATTGTCTCTACTCATCACGTGTTACATTAATCATACCTTTGATAATTCCGAAGCCGAAAGCCGGATTCTCTTATGCACAAAGCAACGCACGACCACTTTTCTTCAGAAATGGTCGTGCCGCTTTTACGTCTCTAATAATCTCGTCACGTCAAATACTTTCTTAACTACTTATGGGCGTCGACGAAAACTTTATTTAGGTTCGACCGATGTTTCCATTGCTGTATTTGTAATTGCACGAGAATCCGACCAATCTTGGACCATCCGAAGTCAAAGATTTTGACCTAGAAATGTCAAACTCAACTCATGCGGCTAGTAGAAGCGACGAAGATTAAGGATCGATAAACTTGCATTGGCGAATTGCGGCGATTCCGTTGAACCGTGGCCGGAGAGACTTTTTTTAGGACTACCCGACAACAGGAAGTACCTGAAAGAAATAAGAATGTGGGAAGTGAAATTGGTCAACTAAAAGCGGCCCTATCGATGTCGGGTTCTTTTTAATCTTTTTTTTTTTCACATTTTTCATGAGACGAGTCCAAGAGAGAACGAAAATATGACCTTTTTTTTTTTTTAAAATTCTGAAAGGGTCTTAAATTAAAGCAAAGAAGCCGCTAAAAAAAAATCCCATATTACGACATTTCACTCTAGCCATTGCCCGAATTAGTTATATAGCCCATATGGATATGTTAGGATGGACATCACCCATTTCGGTTCGATCATTTCGATGACACAATCAATTTTTCTCCTAACACGCATCTGGCACTGTTCTTGTCGAATCGACTTCACTCACACGGTCCGCCTACACAAAAATAAAGCCATTGAGCATCAATTAAACTACACAAAAAAAAAAACCTAATTTCTTGAATATCTTCATCGGACAATTCTCATCTCCTTTTCACGGGTAGTTACTAATTTAATTATTGACCAAATCTTCGGACGCAAAGTCAACGGAAAGAGGGTGATCGCACATGGCATGCTCGGGAAGCTGCCGTGGGCCCACGAAACCTTAGGAAAGTAAAGGGTTGTGTGCATGGATCGGATCAGCATGCATGGGGCGGGGGTTTTTATGAACGCCAGCGTAACACAGAAAGGTCGAATTAGGTTAGGTGGCAGCTGAACTAATAATATAAGCCATTGCATACGGATGGTGCGATTTTTCATTAAATGCGAGTCTTGTTAGAATAAAAATAAAAATAATTGTAAAGAGACGAGAAATAACAAGGATTGAGAAAGTCCTTAAACCTATTATAATTATAATAATTCGCTTCTCAACTTTTTTTTTCCCGTAAAATGAGTCATAAACCCTTTACATTTGTGCCAATTCATTTCATTCGATCAACTTCGATTGGCCCTCGGCGATGGGTAACCTCGTTGGCCCTCGCCTATAGCCGATTGCCAAAACGATGACCGTGGGGAGGAAGAAGGAAAAGAAAAAAAAAAAAATAATAATTGAAAAAATATTAAAATATTATTAAAATTTGCTCATGTCAGCGTCGTCCTATCAAATTTGGCCTAATAGACTGTAAATGCAAAATATTTAGGACTTAATTAGTGAAAAAAAAGGTTTAAGATTAAATTAGCACAATTACAATAAGTTTTTGAATTTTTTTTGTAATTTTCTCTAATAGTAGCTGACGATGACTCTCATGCTTTAGCTATTATAATGATCTTTATTGACAGGTATACCCCATAGTCAACGCATTATTGTAAGACTTTTAATTTTCAAGGCGTTGGGTTTTCTTTCGACTATGCGCTGCCAACGCTTCGAAAATCAAATTCGAGCCTTGTTCACGCTTAACGCGATCTTTATTGTTAGGAACTTAGTGTTACTTCCATGGAAAAGCAAGTTATTAAATTCTTGGGTTGAAGATTTAAACATAGTATCGAGGAAGACCGCGCTGTGTATAAAGAAGCATAAAGTAAAGTACCAAAAAAAAAAATAATAAAACTATTGCATTGATACAAATTCGGTCATAAGCTTTTCAATTGAACCGATTTAGTTCTAAAATTTTTACATTTGTGAATATTTAGTTCGTCGAAAATTGTTGACATGTACGTCGGCCATTTTACATGGTACTAATAGCGCTGACGTAGACAAATTTTGCAAATTTTAACATTTTTTTATGAATTTTTTTATGAATTTTTTTATATTTTTACTTTTTTTTTATTTCACCAGCCACAAGGGTTGAGCCCTAGCCAAAATGGAAAAGGAAAAATAAAAAAAAATCAGAAAAAAATTAAAAAAAATTATAGAATTTGTCAACATCGGTCTTAGGTCGGTCATGCCCTGGAGGTGACCGACATTCGTGTCGCCAATTTCATGTCGAATTTGCCGGACGAACCGAATCGGGATTAAACACAAAAAGGCTCTTGACCAAATTGGTCCAATTGAAAGGTTTATGACCGAATTAGTACAAGTGCAATAGGTTTAAACTTTATTTGATACTTTCCTCGAACATCCCATAAATCCCATTGTCAGGCGACGTGTACGTATGAATGTACATGTCTAGCCACACATACGTATTCGCATTGATTGGATCTTTTGAAATTCCGACCCACTAACATTGAATGAAGAATTGAAGGCAGTTGAAGGTACTTCAACTACACACACCACTAGTTGGTGACTATATTAACTACACCCTCACCCACCTCTCCATATCCTCTTTATATATAACAAAACCAAAACCCGAACATCTTAATCCAATCCCACTTCCCCGCTTCCCAGCCATGCCGAGCGGCGAGCAACACCTCCTCTCCACCAAGATCGTCGACCGCGGCATCGAGTCCTCCGGCCCCAATGCCGGCTCCCCAACCTTCTCCGTCAGCGTTCGCCGCCGCCTCCCCGACTTCGTCCAGTCGGTGAACCTCAAGTACGTCAAGCTGGGCTACCACTACCTCATCAGCCACGGCCTGTACCTCGCCACCATACCGGTCCTGGTGCTCGTCTTCAGCGCCGAGGTCGGCAGCCTGAGCCGGGAGGAGCTGTGGCGGAAGCTGTGGGAGGACGCCCGGTACGACCTCGCCACGGTGCTCCCGTTCCTCGGCGTGCTCGCGTTCACGCTCAGCGTCTACTCCATGTCGAGGCCTCGCTCTATCTACCTCGTCGACTTCGCTTGTCATAAGCCGC
Organism: Rhodamnia rubescens; assembly: GCA_021437795.1. Lineage (NCBI taxonomy): Eukaryota > Viridiplantae > Streptophyta > Magnoliopsida > Myrtales > Myrtaceae > Rhodamnia > Rhodamnia rubescens. Next base: position 2,892,961 of record JAILYA010000002.1, on the reverse strand, counting down.
ACGACGATCTCAAGGTAATAAGAAGCTCCTTCCCCGACGTCCTTGCATGCATGGGAACGTGAGTGACGGGGAATTATTACATATTATTAAGCGAGTTATATCGTTTTCATGTACAGTATTTGTAATAGATCAGGCTTTAATCTGCTGCGCCGTGGCCAGAAGATCGGCAAATGGGTCCTACGTGACATCCCTAATTTTGTCCATTTAAGTAGAATTTAATTACCTTTGCTAACTAATGTCCTAGTTTGGATATGACGATTATGTGTTACCATCAATTGGGTTGACTATGCCTGTGATTTCCTCTGATCATTGGGCAACCGCTGTCTTGACAAATCAAAGGTGGTTTAACAAGCGAGAAAATATTCGACGTCTAATCAAATAATTACTCGCTGCCCATTTCAGGTGACCAAGGGTCAGTTGATCGGCCACGCCATCCGATCCAATAAGTTCGACGAGTCCACGATCGAGTTCCAGCGGCGGATCCTCCACGCCTCCGGCATCGGCGACGAGACCTACCTCCCCAAGCCCCTCCTCGCCGGCGAGAACTGTGCCACCATGAAGGAGGGCCGCGCAGAGGCATCCGCCGTCATGTTCGGCGCGCTCGACGAGCTCTTTGAGAAGACCCGCGTCCGCCCCAAGGACGTCGGCGTCCTCGTCGTCAACTGCAGCATCTTCAACCCGACGCCGTCGCTGTCCGCTATGATCATCAACCACTACAAGATGAGGGGCAACATCCTCAGCTACAACCTCGGTGGCATGGGGTGCAGCGCGGGGATCATCGCGGTCGACCTGGCCCGCGACATGCTCCAGGCGAACCCCAACAACTACGCGGTCGTGGTGAGCACCGAGATGGTTGGGTACAACTGGTACCAGGGGAAGGAGCGTTCCATGATCCTCCCGAACTGCTTCTTCCGCATGGGCTGCTCCGCCGTGCTGCTCTCGAACCGCCGCCGTGACTTCCACCGCGCCAAGTACCGGCTCGAGCACGTGGTCCGCACGCACAAGGGAGCCGATGACCGCAGCTTCAGGTACGCTGATTGCTTAGAATCATATGATTATTTTGGGCTCAGTTGAATGTCACTGACAAAGATGAATGCAATGTCCAGTGTGTTCCTTCGAAAGACTAGGCCACCATTAGTTCTCTTATGATATCATTCAATTGATTAAGCGACCAGCGGACCGCTAATTTCGACATTTTAGACACCCCGGCAACGGTCGGAGACGGCACGGATACGAAGAGTTTGGACCTCGAACTTTACGGTTGAAAAGCTGGTCTCGATATCGCGGTGTCACTGTCCTGAAAGAGACATACGAGGGGCTTCAGGGGAGAGGGGCCATATGAAAAATTTGGTCGTTCCAAGATTGATTTTCAGTTCAATGCCAAAAGGAGACGAGAGAGAGTAAAAGCGACGCACATGGGAGTGGTTGAGAGTTATGTCTTGGTCAGCCAACCCTCCATTAAATGAGTTTCCGCTTTCATCACATGGCTCATTACTCATTACAAACCCTATCACCCAACATCTCCAGAAACAAGAACGAAAAAAGCCAAAACAAGAGATCTCAAATTTGGACTTTTTTTTTTATGATCATGACCATGAAGTTCTCCTGATGTAATAATAATCAGATGGGTTTCTTATGAAATATTTATTGTCGATCAGTAAGTCCATTAGTCTTAACAAGTACTAGGATTCCCACTTTCGTTCTTGCTTAAAAACTGATCATCTTTCTGCAAACTGTCAGGTGCATTTACCAGGAGGAAGATGAGCAGAGGTTCAAGGGGCTAAGAGTGAGCAAGGACCTGATGGAGATCGGGGGCGACGCCCTCAAGACCAACATCACCACGCTCGGCCCTCTCGTCCTCCCCTTCTCTGAGCAGCTCCTCTTCTTCGCCACCCTTGTGTGGCGGTACCTCTTCGGAGGCAACCGGTCACGGCCGCAACCCAGGAAGCCCTATATCCCCGACTACAAGCTCGCCTTCGAGCACTTCTGCGTCCACGCCGCGAGCAAGGCCGTCCTGGACGAGCTCCAGAGGAACCTCGAGCTCAGCGATGGGAACATGGAGGCCTCCAGGATGACGCTCCACAGGTTCGGGAACACGTCGAGCAGCAGCATCTGGTACGAGCTGGCCTATATGGAGGCCAAGGGGAGGGTGAAGAGGGGAGACCGGGTGTGGCAGATAGCCTTCGGCTCCGGCTTCAAGTGCAACAGTCTGGTTTGGAAGTCGATGCGCCGTGTGAGGAAGCCGAGCAAGAGTCCCTGGTTGGAATGCATTGACAGATACCCAGTTGCCCTCTAAGCATGCTTGGAGTTCCTGATGGATCATAGTTGAAGCCTCGATATGTTTTCCTAATAGTATCTTTAACACTTCCTGAACGACAGAGCAGTAATTTGTAATTTTCAAGTTTGATGCTGCGTGGGCTTTGTTATTGTTTTTGTTTCAACCTACCATCTAGTACAACCACCATCATCAACAGAACTGTTCGTAGAATTTTAAGTTCAATTCAGAGACTGCTGATGGGATGGAGATTAGATGCTAGTTGTGAATCGCTAACTATGGAATTTCTAAGTCTCTAGACTCTGTTTCTGTGTTTTATTGCTGTGGTGCCACTTGGGTAATCAGATATTACGGTGAGGTCTTTTGACTGATCTCATATAGCACAAGCTTTTTTCTTGTGTTTTGGTCCTTGTTTTCAGTGGCTTTCATATAGTGACGATTGAATTGTTTGCAACCATTAGATAAGGAAGGCATTGAGGGAATGAAAAAGAGACAGAGAACAGACGGTGCATCCTTAAATTTCCCTTCATTCTGTAAAGTAACAGGTTTTTAACAAGCTTGTACTTTCGATGGTAGTCAAGATGTAAATGAGAAACGTATTCCTCATCGTAGAGGTCGATGAGGGGAGGATTCAAAATCGACTTCGAATTTGTGCAGACATCAGGCAAGCAATGGCACTGTGGTAGGAAGCACCCGGATCATGATATGTTGACACCTACTATATATTGATATGCCAAATCCTGCCGAGAGCAGAGGGACTACTGAGCATTTGGCATTTCATGCTTCGAAACGTCTGAACCAGTCGCTTATAGCTCTAGAGAGGACTCTAGTCTCATTCAAAGAAAGAATCTTGAGGCCCTGAGCAATAGCATCTGCCGGAGTATACAGGTAACCGGCTTGCCATTTAGGTTCCTGGTGAGACAAAAGTAAAACCAGATTGAGTTTATTCAATTCGAAGATACTTATCGAGAGAGAGGAGAGGAAAAAGGTGCACATGATTTCTCTAGCAAGTAGAGACGGAACGAGATGACCCTTCGTAATTGTAAGATGCTAGTGACACACTAAAAGTGACAAGAAAACTGTAGGTAATTGGTCAAACGTTGGATTACAAGGAATGAATTAGATTATGGTTCCTGGTCAGGTGTTGGCCTGTTCAGAGTATAGTGCCGATATAAGATATTTACGGTATTGGTTTTGAATTATCAGACATTACCTGTGCGCATGGCGTGATATGGTTACCACTCAACTGGACCTTTTCCAATGTACCCCCAAAGGACTCGACCCGAGGCTTTAGTGTCCCTTCCAATAAATCCGTCTCATCAATAGGATCCACATTGAACTTCAACTGCAGAATGATACGAGATCTATAAAACATACTGGAAACACCACGCCTCATCTGTCAATCTTACTTCTTGGCAAGAAACAACACTCTTTTCCTCTGAGTTCAGACTAACGCAAGTAACTTTACATACCAAAAGAGTGTGTGGCACATTGTATGCATTCTTGAAGTACTCGAGATTTTCAGAGGGTGTCGGTTTGAACTCTGATATCCCCTCAGATACCTAAAAGAAGAAATGTGAATTTTTCAGATGCATAGATATTGTAAGAATTTCCATCCAGTCGACCAAATTCAACCACCTACTGCTAAAATTTAAAACAGTGCCTTCGTGGGGCCAATGAGGGGGCTCTATAGGGAATAGGCTTTTCTCAATATTACATTGCTCTCATGATATGGAGAACACATTCACAAGAATCAGCAGTTAATGTATATATTCAACTCCTGATAAGCTTTTAAGGTTGCCAATGATATCAAGCATCTACGAAAAAGATAAAAACAATTAGATCAGGAGTTTCATTAGCTTTTCAATATGTATACCAGGTCTTATGTATGCATTATCTCAGTTAAAAATGAAATGGATCTAAAAGCCAAATTCATGATGATCTCCGGAAAATTTCCAACTTACCTGATTTAGTACTAAAGGCAACTGATCAATGAACTTGTTCAAAGAGACTAGGGCTTCCCGGTCATACTCTGCTATCACTGCGCCAGCTGTGTCAAATAACATTTTGAATGCATCTCCTATAGTTTCAGAACAGTGAAAGCGGTTCAAAATCACTGCTTTACAAATTGAATATATCTTGAAGAAATCATGCAAAAGTAGCTTTCTTCACCAAGCATATATACGATTACCTTCTTATTAATTTTCATGAAACGCAAGGATGGTAAGATGTAACTGAACAGATAACGTAATTATACTGGTTAATTCGGAGGGCAAGGTGACTAGTGGATTGTGAAACCCCATACCTGAGGCATTTCTAGCCATATTGTAAACAGGGGATACCTCCATAAGTGGCATCACTTGACTAACAAGAGGACCCAGCTGCAAGAAATCCAGAAAACTTTAGTTCTGATGGAGAATACTGGTAAACTGAAGCATGATCTGTTAGATGGATGAACTAAAGCAACTACTCTATTGTATCTATTTATCACGGTGTCGAAATAAAGATTGTGGGAATGTGTTTTTCTTATCAGCTATTAAATAAGGCAGTGATGCTGAAGTCCTGTTACACAACATTCTAACAAGGATTCAGCCATTCAATCAACGAAGGTGAGTTATGCTTCCTGCTCCAGTTACTAAAGCCAACATTGTGTAAAAACATTTAATGTAAAAATACGGAAGCACTTTCATGTTAAATGCTATTTTATTGAGATGCTAAAAAAATTTTACATTCACAAAACAATGTGGAGCACTCAACAAGCACCACGGACGAAGCATAGAATGATGCTGCATGCACGACAATCTTGCATGTTTGGGAAAATGTTTTGAGATACTCTCTTCAGCTTATGTAGAAAAGATGGAGGTGCCACAAGTAATAAAGACTTAGAGAGTTCAATCACATGTTCAAAAATAACCATGTTTAATCATGCATGATCCTACATAAAACAAGCATACTTTGAGATTAAAAAGGGAGATGACCTTCAAACCCAAAATAATAATAATAATAATAATAATAATAATAATAAAAACAAACAAACATTACCTGCTCAAAGTAAGGAACTGCCTCCGATGCTGGTCGGTTGTTGTACGATATTATGGCATTGGCCTTCCACAAGAGACAACATGCTCTATCACACTCCATAATCGCTTGATTTACTTTTAACCATGCAAAGTTTCATAATCAGCAGTTTACATCAATAGAGGCTGATGTCTATGATTTGCTTCTCAAAGAGCCTAGGACATTTCAATCAATAGTTTCGGAGAGGGCAAAAGCAAGGATAAGCAGACCTTTGGTATCTTCTCAGAGAAGTAACTTCCGGCTAGTACTTGGAGAAGTGCACCATTGCTGCAAGAATGGTTTGAGGAGCAAATGGGTTTACAGCAAGGAAGGCAGAAAGATATACAATGTTCATTGCCCTAGTTTTAGGGATTCAAGGACCAATATATTCAAGATTTAAGAATCTCCCAATAAGAATCTCCCAAGTGAGTTCTAAAATGGCACAACACAGCAGCGCAATTGATTACCAAGAAGACCGCAGATCACAATCACATGCTCATGCAACCAATGTATCTAAAGTTATCTACATTCTAGGGTGTGATTTTACAGTGCAATTTAGGGATCCTTCTGAGAAGTAGGAGTTAAGTACACAATCTAGCAGATTCACTTGTCCAGCTCGGAATAGCAACAGAACTGTAAGGGAAATAATGCACCAGTAAAAAATGTTTGCTACTTCTCTGCAGTAGAACTATGTATCTCAAAAGGTTGGACTCTGTGACTACCCTAGAACGACTCGATGAACTCGATTATCATCTTAATCCTTTTGAACAGGTAAGATTCTTCGAGCATTCCCAAAAGTTGGAGAAATGCCCATTACAGTATTTGCCCCATCTTCGAATTTATTAGTGGTACTAACACCTACTGCACACCAACTCCAACTATGTGATCAACTTTTAATCACAGAAAACAAGTCATATGTTCCATCCTTAAAAACGAGCTCGTATTGTAAGTTAGTGAGGCTGAGCTTTTATGCTCTGATTCATGCTCGTCACTCCAATTCCTTCATGTAAATGTGTCACCCCCACACTCATTACACAGATACACAAGTACATAACCATGGACAAAAGGGAGCGTGAGAGCAGATAAGTCATTCATCCCCAGAAAAGCCATGATGAATTCCTTACCTGTGACCAACAGAAAAGAGAGGTAGATCAACAAGATCAGCAGCAGAAAAGTTGTCATCGGGCAATCCAGATGTCAAGACATTATCCAAGCAACAATGGAACTTCTCATATATCTCACCAGCAGCTCGGGCATGGTCAAAGGTCACATTGTAAGGCACTGCGATGATCAGAAACCCCTCCTTTGCCAAAAGCTCGATCAAATAGCTGCAACACCACCAAAAACAACCGTTCAAAAGACAAGAAAAAACAAACCAACCCTCAACGTAAGCAAATAAGATAATCGGAACAACCTACCCGTAGGTGACTTCAGGAACAGCTCCAATGAAGGCACCACCCAAGAACTTGATGATGGCACGTGGCTTCCGACCACTGGGCGGAGGTATCACCAAGCAAGAATCTAACCTCTTGTATATCTTGCTTCTGCTGTTCCCGAGAGCACCGTTAGCATTAGTGCTGACGCCAAAGCCGCCACTTCCCACATACCCATCAGAGACCATGCGTCGAAGACGAAGGTTGCTGTCCCGATTGAGACTACAAGATTGAATCTTGGACTGTACCAAGTTGCGGATTCGAGAGCAACTGAGTCCACGACAAGTGAGAGCTTTTGGGGAGATGCACCTGAGCGGAGAGCCGAGAACTGATGTGCCCAGTTCCATAACCGACGCTGCGATTCAGCGACCGAGCCTCTTACCTGAGAATTTGGGCTGAAACGGTGAAGCAAGTACAGTGGGGACTGTAGAAATCTTGGAGGACGAGGAGGCGGAGGAAAACGACAAAGAAAAGATGTTAATGTTGGTGGTTCCGCCACGAATTCTCAGGTTCTGCCGTTTGTCGTTGATTAAGATTTGGTTTAATTGGGTTGGGTTGGGAGATATCTGTGCACTTATTCTTTCTTTGGGCTGAGAAGCTTGCTCAAAATTCTGGTTCTGGGCCTTTCAGCAGTTCGAATGTTTAAGTATGAAGTCCCAATGCATCCAAGCCCCCAACCTTGGTAAATCTCACGTGACGTCGATATGATCCAAGGGGCTAAGATGTACCCAGCTCATATGCATCCGATGTACCGAAAAATGACTCCTAGCTACGTGCTCTTCAACTCTATTTTCCTACGTAAAAGAGATATATAACGGTATGGTCAATGAGAGTCATTTTCATAGTCCAATCAAACCATTTGTATTTGACTTGAAGATTCGCGGCAAAATTAACTCCGTTATGATAAGTTTAGACGGGTTGAGATCGATCTCCCTCAATATTGGAGTGTTCAATTTAAGGCGACAACGACGCACTGACCATCCACAGGACGAGTCCGTCACCGTTGCCCTATTAGGTCCGAGTGAGGAGGAAGCCCAAGATCAGCGATACGCTTAAGCCCAAGTCAGTCCTGAGGGGATTGCTCTTCCATTTTTCCTTCACATTAGATCCTCGCAAAGAGAGAACCACCGTCGCAAAGTGGCAGTAATGGCTGATACATTGTCAGTGAATGGGTTTCCCAGGATGTTCCTTAGAAACCGGCCATCCCAGAACAAGGACGGTGAAAACTATAGGAAGAAACACTTTCCACTCGAGACTGCTTATGTGTTCGTTCGACTACAAACAATTCAAATTCAATCAATGACGTCCCTTGATCAAGAGCCCAAATATGGCCTCCAAGCTTCTCGAGACACAATCATTTGCACAGAATGCAAAACAAGGACCTCCTCCTCAAAAGAAGAGGAAACAAGAAGTGCCAACAACAGTAGTATCCAAAGCCCGGCACAACTTTAAGCTACATGGTGCAATAAGTGAGTGATTACTAAACATACATGTATTCACCTCCTCGAACGGCATTTGCAGCGCCTTTTCTCTCTTCTTCAGCCTCCTTTTCAAGCTCCTTCCAGCTCTCATAAGCATGATCATCAGTTTGCAGCTCGTGCCGACATATTGGACAAGAATTGTGTTCATCCTGCCACAAATTAAAGCACAAGTGCGGCAACCAGTTATTTTACAACTCTAAGGGAATCACACGTAATCAGAACTTAAAAGTATACTTTCTTTATATTGCCACAAGTGTGGCTGAGAATAATGCACTTGCAAAATTTCCGCATAATATAATAACAAGGTAAAGTTTCGTTACCAGCCAAGGCTTTAGACAAGGAGGGTGATACGTGTGCTTGCACGGCAACTCTTGCATCTCATCATTCACGACCAAGTTCTCTCTACAAATTGCACATTCCGCATCGTGTCCCATTTTGGCTAGAATTTCTTCTGACAGAGCAATTACCGGAAGCTTTGCGACAACTTCTTTACTGGCAGGTGGGGCTCTTGGAGCCACGGGAATGTTATCCAAGATCTACAGACACCAAGTTATGTTAAAGATCCTCCATAGGAGTAGCAAAGATACTTCATTGTCCAAACAGAACCGATTAACCACTACAAAGCACCAACCACAAAGCAATATGCATGAAGTAGCTAATGAGCTACCACCAAGCAAATGGAGCTTAGAGATACCTCGGGTAATGTCGAATCAAGATTCTCCATCAATTCCTGAATCAAATTCGCAGCAGTTTCGGACATATGGCTATCCTCCATTTGTTGAGAGGATTCAGCCGCAGCCAGCATAGAAACAGTGTTCATGAGTTCAGACTGCACGAGCCAGTGGGGCCGAGGAGGCTCTGGATCCACAGTAAGATGCCCTTCAAACAAATAACCTGCATCAACATATTCAGCGGAAAAAACAGGACATGATTGCCAAGCAAAGCCACAATAACCGGAAAAGCATTAACCATAATTAGATCAAAAAATTGCTCTCAGACCTCTACTTGCATTAGATTGTGTGGATTCCGGAGTGGGATTATCCACAATATGCAGTTGTTCTCGTGCTTGAGCAACACAACTCTTCAAATGTTGCTTCTCAGAAGCATTAGACACCAAGCTTTCAGCCTCCTCAAAGAGCCCTAATCCGGCGAGCCAAAAACCAGGCGCCGTGTATCTCGTCTTCAAGATTGTTGCCACTCGACATACCACAGAGTAAATCTAGCACAAGCAAAAAAACACAAATTTTTTTCTTCATTTCAGTCGAGTAAAACTTTCCAAAATCAGAATCGAACTTGCAATCGATCACCACATACGAAAATCTCCAAATTCTAGTCCCTATACAATTCCCCTAATTATAATTCTAGTAGTTTGAACTGCAATTGCACAAACCACAGCCCCTAAAATCAACATTCTGCCGAACTCCATGATCAGCTAAGACAGATTTGCTTATACGTGTGCATAAAAAACACGACCTAATTTCTCGTGAATAAAAAAACCCCAGGCGAAGGCAACAGCGGATACCGATCACCCGATTCGCCGAAACGCCACAATCAAAAAGCAAAACCGAAACTTGAACGCACAAAACACCACAATGGTCGATTTCGACTGCAATTTCGCTGAATCGATACGCAATCTCGAAAAGGGTGTCCACGCAAACTCATTCCCGCGACAGAAAACAACAGGGGAAAGAACCATGTGCCCACCGATCGGCGAAGCGGAGGCGAAGCGGAAGGGTAACATCGTTGCAGGACCGATTTGATCGAAGAAACGGCTTCTTCGAACTCGTGCTTCTTCCCCAGCTGTTTCTGCAATTCCTGCAACCGCAGCCCCAATCCCTCCTCCGACTCCATTTCTTTCGGCAAGACAACAGTTAGAATCGCCCCTGTCCCTGCGGTTCCTGAAGATTTACGACGGCCTTTGAGCTTGTGGTTTTCTTGTCTCTCTCGATGTGGGTGCGCTCCTGTATTCGATGGTCTTCGTTTCGGTGCTTTTCTACGTCTCCATGCGACCGGTGTTTCTTGCCCGGGGGAAACGTGGAACGGGGAAGGAGGGATGACGAGCAGACGAAGAGCCCAGGGAGTAATCTGCTGTTGTCGCTCCTACGCTGAACGGACAAGCCTGGCCCACTAGGATTCAGCCTCCGATGTAGATCATACATGTCGATTCACTTTAACTTTACTTCTTACTTATTACATTACGTAAATTTCAAGAAGGCGATTGTTTTGTCGAAAATTTGTTGATAAAAAGAAATATTCACATGAAAAGTGATTTTTTTCTTGGTAAAAGAAAATTTTATTTTCACTTCATCTAAACTTATTGTTTTCATTGATTTTTTTTTCGTCATCCAAATACCAAAAAGTAGAAAAACAAATTTTCAAAAAGCTTTCTCTTCATAAATTTAAAAACAACGACGTTCTTTTCTAACATGGCTTTTAATCGTAAAGGAGCTAAGACCAAACACATTGCAAGCATCTAAATTTTCGTCACACCCAACAACACGCCAACCAACAGGACACTTATGCTTAATATCGACAATTCCACCACAAAATATGGTGCCCCAAGGAAAATAAAAAAATATACTGAGGAAAAAAAAAGGTAGAACATATCAAAACCATAAAAGTAGGATTGCACACATCTCTTTTATCATCAAAACACTGCATTTATCGCTAAATACCACATGTAAACCGCACGTTTTTGTTTGGTAAGTTTCTAAATGTCGGATCATATTTTAAGTCGTGACGAGAAAATAAAAAAAGGGTAAATTTATTCCTTCTCTTCAAGTGCAAAATTGATAAGTTTAATCTTAAATCTCCCGGTCCATAGGTGGTCTCGGCATTTCATTTTTTAGCCGAAACACTTCAACCTTTTAAATATCGAAACGTAAAAATGCACATATAACTATTTCGTTAGTGCCGAATATCTTATTGAACAATAGCACCGTTTTCAAAATGGGGGACTTGTCCATCTTTTCTTTTATTTTATTTTCCCTGCTTTCATTGCAAGCCGAGTTATAAAATTAATTTAACTCATGCTACATCCTAAGAGCAAGCCTAAGAGGTAATTTTTCAGAAAATGCAGCCTCACTTCGCTCGATACAGAAAAAGATTTAAAAAAAAAAAAAAGGTGTTGACCTCGGGCCTTGTCCACACTTTTTGCCAATTCCGATAAGATGATTCTCTCTCTGATCACATTAAAAGCAGACACACGCACCACCCATTGATGAATAAGCCAACTTGGTTATATAAGTCGTGGAAGATTGTCCAAGACAATTTGAAAAGATCTTCATCTTTCTTCTTAAGAAAACCACATTACTCGCCTCAGCAAAACCCAAAAAAAAAACTCAGATTACTCAACTAGATAATAAGCAATGTCTAAGCTAAACTTGATCCATTGGGGCATTTAAACACCGGCACATACATGTCGCGCTTTTCAGCGAGGCAGATGGAGCGGACCCATCTTAAGTCCGGTATTATTCTCGAAAGCTTATCTTTGAAGATTGCCGGATAGACTCACTTTCGGCGTAAAATCGACATTTGTTCCGTTAATTTGGGCGAAAAGCATCTTCAATCCAAAGCTTTTGCAGAAGTCATAAATGGTGTTTGTACAGATAAGGATATATGTTAGCCTCCCATATGCATGTCATCATCCAACCTTTTTGGACCTTCATTTTGGCACCAAGTATACACAGGTTGGCTTTAGTAGCCTTGGGTTCGGGCCGAAAGATATGACGATGATGAGCATATATTCCTTCGTATGTAAGCAAATTCTGTGTCATTCCCCCTCTTTTCTTAGCTCGTTTAGCTTTTCATCCCCTGTTTTTTTTCTTCTTCTTCTTCTTCTTTTCAATTTGGTTGCATGGTCACTTGGTCAGACATGGGCATCTTTGTGTTTGAGGTTGTTCTTGATAAGATCATTCGATTCTTCCTTTCGGTTTTGGGACGTGTGGGTCTATTCTTTGGAAAAAGGACACAATCTTGATTTTGTGGTAAGGTTTTCATCTTCCTTTTTCTCTTCCCTTTCCCAACCTTTTGCTTTCCATAACCTCTCCATGTTGGCTCTTCGTATTGGGCCTCCACTTGTCGGATCATGGGCAAATTGGCCTTTGTCCCTTAAAAAAGCACCGATTTTATCTTGAGTTTTGATTCGGGCTCAAACGTCTTTAATCTCATTAAAGAAGGAGAGAGAGAATATGAACTCTTTCTTTGGTTCCAATTTTGGTTCAAACACATTTTCATCTCGTAAAGAAAACACCAACTTTGGCTCGAATCACAGTTCTGATCTGAACATTTTCTTTTTGTCTTGTAAAGAAAAGGCAGGAATTGCAGTCGTTCCGAAATTTGTGCCCCTCTCAAGGTTACATCTGATGATGGCATCAAAGACAAGTCATTCTGTTCTCAGGTTCTAGACATGCTTGGGTTCCACGAATTGCTCTTGCATGCCTTTGTTTGGCCAAAAATTCAAATCGGAATGCTTGATTTTCGTCCTCCAATTAGTTCGAAACCATTCATATTACAGTGGTGACAATAGCTGTGTCTCATCGAGTACACATAAAATGACACTTTTAAATTTCAAATAGCATCGTTGGATGAAAACTTAATGGGGTCGGATATTTATACAAAGTTAAAAGTTGATGCTTTATTATGAGATGAAAAAAACGTTGGGTTTGAAATTATTCGTATTCAGGCGGCGGCTCCGACGACGTAGAATGATACTCAAATCCTCAATGGTATTATTGGGCGAAGCTTGACGGGAGCCAAATTTAAGTATAGACCGAAAGACAATGCTTTCTTATGAGATAAAAAGAAGTTCCGATCAAAATCGAGACCCAAGCAAAAAGTTGGTATTTTCGAAAGAAAAAAAATATTGGGGTTGGAATAAGTCGATGTAAAATGTTTTCTTTGAAACTCCTCATTTATGCAATAAACGTCTCGAGTTTCACACGTGCTGCGAAATATAACATGTCACGCAGCGAGACGTCGATTGTGAAATAGACTACAAATATCACGAATCTTGTTTGCCCACTCATGAATTTCGCAAAGTTAATCCTTGCGAATGAGAAATAAACCACGAGAGATTGATGAATGCAGCACTTTGGCTTTCTCCTAGTGCCCAGATTTTTACAATTTACTAAGGATATAACTTGTACCAATTGACATCTTTCCCTCTTAAGATTTTCTTTAGGGCTGGTTCATTTGCTGATATCACAAGCCACACATCGTGTCCCTATCGTTCGGTCGTGTACACGACTGGAGTGATCACCTTCAGTGCAGCTCATGCTCAGCCATATCTGTTCTTGCACCCACTCAAGATGGCTTTTAATGGCTGGACAGCCACTTTTTCGTTTTAGGTAAAGAGATGATAAAGATCGATCGATAATAAAGAGGACCAGAGACCGGTCTTCTTTATCGAGCTGGTGCAGAATCACCACAGGGTCTCTTCTCTCTCTCTCTCTCTCTCTCTCTCTCCTTCCCGGCATCATCCTCCATCACCATGACAGAAAGCAATCAATATGATGGGCAAGTTGGTGGATTTCTGACTCAGATTGAAGGAGGAAGACACATTCGATGGGCCCATTTCACACGTATGGCAAGATCAAAGAGGGCAAGCTGAGCTATCGCTGATGGGGGGTGGTGCTGTTCCCTCGTCCTTTTTCACCTAACAATTTCTCAATATTAAACATTGGATTGCTGATAATAAAGCGACCCTCCAGCGTAATTCAACTTCAATATCTTCATAATAGATTTTGTTAATTGCTTGATGGAGTTTTGTTGAACCTCTTCTGAGGTTTTAAGTATTTGTTTGATTCTTTGCCCACGTGGGACCAACATGGTGTCACATGTCATGATTGTCTTTGTTAGCTTTCTATTTAGGTCATGATAGCTTCCACCTCTTTTAATACCTGAGCATCATCATCCTTCTTTTCTGCTTTTCCCTTCTTTCAGACAGATTCACAGCAGACACATCTTCAAGAAAAGAAATCATTCACTTTATCAAGGAAATTTTTTTCTTTGTAACTCTATACTCTTCATTCTTCAGAAAGCTTTCTTGAATTAATATATCCCAGTGGACATTACATCTAAAGAAAAAGTTAAAAAGCAAACCCACAAACCCCCAACAATCCCCCCAACCATTTCCCTTTATAAGGAGGCCAATGCCTCATGTAGAACTTCCCCCTTCTTCTTCCTCCTCTTGCTCTCTCTCGTTTTCTTGAAATTCTTCTTGTTGGCTTAGTTCTTGAGGCTTTGTGATCTCTTGAAGGGAAATTTTATTGCCAAAATGGGTCTGTTGTTGGAGGATTCTAGCTGTTGTTTGATCGTAACGCATGTCCTGTACAAAGCAGCACTTGTATTTGCAGTGATGAGATGGGTCTTATCTTGGTCTTTCAGGCTCAGAGACAGAATCACCATGCCCTCCTCTTCTTCTTCTTCCTCCTCCTCCTCTGTGGAAACAGAGCATGCTTCCTCTGTTTCTTCCCAGATGATAAGAGACAACCTGGTGCTCACCACCTATGGGGATGCCATGGAGAGGCTGCCACAGATCTGTGACACGTGTGCAGTATGCCTGAGCCAGCTGAGGGAGGATGATGAAGTGAGGGAGCTGAGGAATTGTTGCCATGTTTTCCACAGAGAATGCATTGACAGATGGGTGGATCATGATGGCCATCAAGATCATGATCATGATCATGATCAGATGAAATCACAAGTCTTGCCCACTCTGTAGAGCCCCCTTGTTGACCCCCTCCCAGAACTTGGACTGGAGTATGAATGAACCCAGTTGGGCTGTGGAGAGACTTCTCTATCTTTTTGGGGATGATCTGCTTCTATAGTTATGTTGGATTTTTTTTTTCTCTTCATTTTTGATTTTCTTTAAGGCTTAGAGTAGATGTGATACTGTGATCTGTGTAAGTATGGTAGCTGCAGTCAAATTTGATCTTTATATTCCAATCAGCAATTACTCACTACTGAGGTTGAAGATCTTTTAGTTCTTGTTATTGTGGTTGAACCACGCTTTCTTGTGGACATAAGCCAGTCACTTCTTTTCCCTTTTAGCAAAGTTTTGTGATTCTTTTGCAATTTGCAGTGTGTGGCTGTTGTTCTTTCTGTTCTTATGCTAGTCCAAATGTGGGTGATTAAAAAATTGCTACTGTTTTAGAGAGCTAAGCAAGGAATCTCGATAGCTTCCCAGAGGATGAACTAGCATTGGACTTGATTGATGGTGCAACCCTTCTTTTCTAACAAGGCTTGGTCAATCTATCTGTATAGAAATTCATAGAAAATCTAGCCATAGCTTCTGCTGAAAGATAGATTTGAGCAGCCAAGTAGCTGGTCTTTTGACCAAGAAGCTCAGTGCGAATATCACCAACCACTTGTTAGTAAGTGGATTAGGCGAGATCAATAACCTGATCCTTTTTTTTTTTTTTTATATTTTTTTTTTTTCTTTAAGGTTTTTTTAAGGTTAGGTTGGGTTTTTGGTTTTCGGCCCCCTTTTTTCTTTTTTTTTTTTTTTTTTTTTTTTTTTTTTTTTTTTTTTTTTTTTTTTTTTAAGGTGGGGCCCCCCCCCCCCCCGGGCCCGGGGGGGGGTTTTTTTTTTTCGACCCGGCCCCCCCGGGGGGGCGCCTTTTTTTGTTTTAAACGGGGGGCGGGGGGGGGGGGGGGCCCCCCGCGCGGGCCCAAATTGCCATGTCTAATCCTGATCGTCCCCAAATTAGATGACACTTGATAGAGTACCTAAAATCCAGAAACAAAGATCACTTTTTCCGTATGTGGCAGATGAAGAAAGCCTTTAGATGATATTCAAAATGAACTGCAAGTCCCTTTGTTGACACTTGATTAAAGAGAGGAAATTGGTGAGTGAAGCATATGTGGGTCATGCCTTGGCCAATCTATGGGCGAGTTTGACTGAGAACCCACAAAGGCTACGAAGTAAAGAAACTATGTGCCTTGAGGCAGAACTTGAAAATCTAGATTGTGGATCTTTCCTCGTCTTTCCTTCTACATTGGACTTAGGGCCTGTTTGATTTGGCGTTAGGGAATGGTTTTGAAAAAAATGCAAAAGTCTTTGGGCTATAGGGATCTTTCGAAATGCAAGTAGAGTTTGACTAAGGATATTTTAGAAACACATTGGGAAGCGACTTTGACCTAAATAGATGGAAAAAACTGCACCTTCTTAAGGACTTTTGTTAATATATTTTTCACAATAAATAATCTCAAACTATTTACCGGCGGGAACTCAGCCGCCAGAGGGCCCAATCGGCTGCAGGCCGATCGCCGGTAGTTGAGGCCGTCGACAAATCAGGGTTTACTAGGACGTTTCCGGAATGCCCCATGAGGTTGCCAGACCCTAGGCGACCGTCTCTTGGGATTTGACGACCTCAGGCGATGCCTAGGTTGCATGACCCAGTCCTCGCGTGAGGCCACCTGACCTCAAACAGCCTCTCTTAAGGTCAGGCAATGGAGGCTGCCAGTCGTTGGTAGATGAGGCCTTCGCCGGCAAACTAGGGTTTTCAAGGACATTTTCGGAATTATGAAAGTTGAGCGAGGTCAAAGTTGAAAAAAAAAATTAAGTCTATTTGTTTTTCCAGAATGTTACTTTCCAAAGTATTTCCGGACTTATCTTGGGCCAAAGGCCTATGAAAATGCAATTGCATTTCATGAAAGTTCTCCTTAAAAAATGAACCAAACAGGGCCACTGTCAAGACTAATAAAACAACCTGGGGGTGAATAAGTTGATTTTAAATTTTGGCAAATTTTGGCGGAATATTTCGAGATGAACATTGATAGATTCAAAAACAGATCAGTAAAGATCAAACGCATATGCTTCTTTTCAGCTAGGTATTGAAAATACTAAAGAGAACAGAGAAAGTGCAGACGAATTTTATAGCGGTTAGGCTTATATCAAGTCAATGTCCACTCCTTTAGACTAACAGACATAACAAGGCTTGACTCTTCTAGTAATCTCATGAGACCTTACAATGTAGCAAGTGCTACTTCGGGTCAACCCTCTTCTGACTCTTCCGAGTTTTATTTGCGGTCATGACTCTATTCAGATGTTCACCTATCCATGGTCCTTCTAAGGTTTCACGAACACCTCGTTCTGCAAGATCTGTTCTCCTTCTTTAAGGTCCGTCAAGCTTATAGTCATCTCGTCGTTACAACTCACCAAGTTAACATTCACTATGTCTACATTTGAAAATGAGAAAGATTATTTTGTCTATCTTCAAAATATTCTGAGGAGGTTGTCCCAAAACTTACAGCTCAAGCAAACCTTTGATGCCCTCTAGACCGCAGCAATGGAGGTCCTTAGTCCTCACAGAATGTGTACAAGGGCACTTACCTTTTCCATGAACCGCTAAAGAATGTTCAACAACCACCTTTTGCCAGAAAGTTTAGCAAGCTAAAGATTTCAAGAAAGAGACTTTCCAATCGCAAAACTTTTCCAAGGCATTCCTGGACAAAACAATCTTCCACACCTTCACTCCATTCCTTTCTTGCTCTCAATATTCTTTGATCTGTGTTACGATGACTAAGTGCTGATTCAAATGGTATCCAGTTCCTTGTGCAATCTCCTTTGTAATTCCTTGCCTGTCCCCTGAAAAAACTTGAAGAGGATGATCTCTCCGATATTCTCCGCTTTACTCAAGCTTCGAGACAGCTTATAAGCCGCAGACTCGCAAAAAAATGATCAGTCAATCTAGAATTTGAGAAAACATGGGCAGCTCTCGCTGTTTCTCATGGCTCCTGATCCTGTCTGTGATCCTTGAAGGCGTGACCTTGGAAGTTCGAGGCCTCGCGTGCAACTGGGGGTCGCGCGCTTCGCATCCGCTTCCTCCACGCATAGCGGTGCAGCTACTGAAGGACAACGGGTTCGACAAAGTGAAGCTCTTTGAGGCTGATCCAGAGCCCCTCAAAGCGCTCGGGCGTTCTGGGATCCAAGTGATGGTTGGGATACCGAATGAGCTCCTCCTACCGCTTGCGAGCAGCGTCCAAGCCGCCATCAACTGGGTGTCACAGAACGTGTCCACTTTCATTTCCAGTTATGGGGTGGACATAAGGTACGAATCTCTCTGTATTGAACTAAAACATACAAGGCAATGTTCCTAGTCAGTGTCCATTTAGAGGTGGCTAAAACCAGAAATGAATTTGACAGTTACAAGTTGTTGTTCCTAGGTATGTGGCCGTTGGTAATGAGCCATTCCTGAAGGCCTATAAAGACAAGTTTGTCAAGACTACATTTCCAGCTCTTCAAAATATCCAAGCAGCTCTTATCAAAGCTGGCCTTGGCCAACAAGTCAAGGCGACGATCCCGCTAAATGGCGACGTTTACCAGACGGACAGCGGCCTCCCCTCTGGCGGCGATTTCCGGGCCGACATCCACGACCTCATGATCTCCATCATTAAGTTCCTAAGCAACAACGGCGCCCCTCTCACCGTCAACATTTACCCCTTCCTCAGCCTTGACGCAGACCCCAACTTCCCTTTCGAGTTTGCATTCTTTGATGGTGCAGCTTCACCCGTGGAAGATGGCTCGATCACGTACACGAATGTCCTCGAGGCCAATTTCGATACCCTCATTTCCGCCCTTGAGAAGAATGGTTTTGGATCGATGCCCGTGATCATTGGAGAGGTCGGGTGGCCCTCGGATGGCACCCCGAATGCAAACATCCAAAATGCTCGCCGGTTCAACCAGGGCCTCCTGAACCGCATATTCAGCAGCAAGGGCACCCCGAAGCGCCCATCCCCACCCGATATTTACCTCTTCGCGCTAATAGACGAGGACACCAAGAGCGTCGACCCAGGGAATTTCGAACGGCACTGGGGGATATTCTACTACGATGGGACTATCAAGTACCCATTGAACATGACCAACGGAAAGAGTTTAGTCCCTGCGAAAGGCGTCAAGTACTTGTCCAGGCACTGGTGCGTGATGTCGCCCCAGGCGAGCCTTTCAGATCCGACCTTGCCAGGATCGACAACTTATGCTTGTACTTACGCGGACTGCACTAGCCTTGGCTACGGATCGAGTTGCGGTAATCTCGATGCTAGGAGCAATGCTTCATATGCATTCAACATGTACTACCAGACCAAGGATCAGAGGGAAGGCGCGTGCTCATTCAACAACTTGGCGGTCCTCACTGCGATTGATCCTTCACGAGACGGTTGCAGGTTCGAGATTATGATTGATAACAGTACGCATGGGAAGACCCCAAAGGCGAGCACCTCGAGCAGAGGAAAGCATGTGCCTTCACTTTTGGTTCTTCTGCATGTTCTAACACTAATCTTTTGTGGAATGCATTGAAATTCGCCATTCGGGTCATTGTTCTGAACAATGGTCAGTCGAAGAAACTCGACGTCCTTGTCGTCTAACCGACGTGATCAGGTCTCACAAACATCAGTGATGGATCCTAACACGAACGGCGTGGAGAGAGAGATGCTAGAATCAGACTGCATTGATTTTCGCCATCTGATTGCACAAAAGCTCAGCCAACTAGTAGAGAATCAAGAAAAAAGCATTTTTTTTTTCAGAAATAAAGAAATTATTTCTTGATGATGATCTGCAATTAAGGTGGTGACTGATGGTGTGATCTAACAATGCAAGATTCCAAGTACCTATAAAATAGAAGGGGAAGTTTCAAAAGTAAACCAGAATTTCCCTTGTCAATGTTGGCTACATCAGGCTCAAATTATTATGAATGAGCTCTTGGGGCATACCTGAGAGGAAGTACATCCGTAACAATTTCAGCAAAACCATTGGAAACGCTAGAAGCAATGAATCCTTGATGTTTTCTTTGTACAAAGTATAGTTTCGAGCATTTATCTGGAAATTTTCAGCTAAAGCGTTGCGTTTGCATATTCGAATTCAGGACATCGTTATGTGCTAGTTTCAAGCATCTGATCTATAAATTTTTTTAGCCCAGAAATAGGTTAGCAATTATAAACGTTCAGGACATCAACAAATATTAGGCTTCTGATTTGGAGTAATGAAGTAATCATTTGGTGCCCACAAAAAGAAAGCTAGCATTATGTTCGACCCGTCAGAAGTCGCAAATTTGATGTTTGAGATGACAATAAACAGTCAAGCGATCAAACCGGATGTGATAGTCCCAGTATCGCAATATCATCCCAGTGTCCGTGAGGATAATACCTAGTCAGCCCGTAAGTTAATGGTTTATGCTTTTGAGTTAAGATGTGTCTAACTAGGTTGTCAATTGGCTTCCCATTACGAATGTATTAAGACTTCTGTCGTGCTTTCCCCCGACAGAAACTTGACGTCAGATCGGACCATGGGAACAAGATCAAAGCTTGTTGACTTTCGAAGCTATTAAAAACTGAAAATATACAGTCTGATGCGAAAAGCAAGTGAATCTACATTAATGCAATGCCTGGGGTCTTTCGGTTAATAAATGCCCCGGTTTCAATAGTTGCAGAAGATGGTGATTCGGATAATTTATCTACAGGGAACGCTAAATGAGATTCTATGTTGTTCAGTTTTCCATCTTCTTTTTGGTTCCTTGCAATCGGCATGCACAATAGAATCAGGCACATTCCCGAAAGTCCAATTCACTCAATCTTCTCCATTACCCGGATACCTTGAGCTTGCAGGATATCCAGTGCTGCAACAGAAAAAAAAAGAAGAAGAGAATGTCATCGGTTTATTCCAGTGTCGAGAGGGAGTCTGGAGGCCAATATGTCGAATTCTGTTAACGTCATAGCAACATCAAAGCAGTCAGTCAGAGGTTTTGAGTTGCCAATGAGCGAATCCTGCCTAGTAGTCTCAGATGGGAAATTGGTGACAAGCAAAGATCACTCGATAGGCTGAGAAGAGGGGTATAATCAACCTTTTGTTATATCAAAAATTCAGCAGAAGACAATAGTTGATAATGCAGGACACAATGAGAATTATGCGGCTAAGTTTCGAATATACCTGGCACATATACTTCAGGTTCGATAGGTCTCAACACTCCTCTCGTCTTGATCTTGTTCTCAAGTAAAAGCTGCAATAGTAGAGAAGAAAAATAGCTTAGTCCAACCCTATAGTTGGATTCATTTAACAGAGGAGCAAGGTGCGTGCAAAAGTACCAGAGCTCCAATGGCTACCGGGACACCGACCGTGAGAGCCATGGCGGTGGTGGTTTTGCCATTCTCGATCCTCCCAAACTCCAGTAGAGTGGCACGGTGGTTTTCTTTGTGCTGACTCTCTGGGTACTCAACCTCCACCTCATGATGCAGAAGCACCATATCCTAATCAAAAATCAAACTTCTTGTCATATGGAGTTTCATTATACACTAACCACGGTGATACAGTGATACATACGTGTCAGCCCAATCTTTGCTACTGTTCTAATACACGCCGAATCATACCTGTTCTGTGCTAGAGTAGGCCAATCTTTCTTCCATGCGAAGACAGGTTACGTCGAAGGCACTCTGGCAGGATGCAGGGACTTGCATCTGCTCGTGAAGACCCAAGAACCTAAAGAATGCAGCAACAAATGAAATGTTTTCTTAACGTGCAAGAAAAAAACATTCAGCTCTAGAAATGTACGAATAAGGGACATAGAATAGTTAGCAGGCCCAACTGGTAATTATGTGAGTAAAAGTACTTTGAACAATCAAGAGGTACGTACAGGACGGTTTTGGCAGTCCTTAGGGCTGTTCCTTCTTCACTGCAGTGTCCGAGTATGAGCAATTGCCGGGCAATCTCTTTCTCCCCAACTGAAGCCTTATCTGAATCTTCCTTTTCGAGTTTGAGAAGCTTGAGCAAGAAGGTCCGGAATGTGGGTCGCTCGCTGCTCTTGAGAATCATTTGGGCTTCAGTATCAAACAAGCCTACTTTTGCAAGAGTCCCCATTATTTCTCCGAAACCTACAGAAAGAAATAACAACAAATTCCGAGAATGTTATTAACATTCACAAGTGGCCAATTTTTGAAGTCTCTCTGTTAAGAACAGCAAGCATGTTCAATTCATGTTTCTTTCAGAACTTCAACTTTCATTCTATGCTTCTGGAGCTAGCTTTTTGCAGGCTAAAAAAGAGAGGTAGTGAGATCATAAAAGATTTAAAATTTCATCATGCCTTCATAGCGGAGGGTTCCACGGAAAATGGTCGAAGCTTCTTTACTTATTCTGTACAAGTCCCCATATACCAAAGAGTTGCGATTTGGAAGACACTCCAGTGCAAAGGCAGGGAGTTCGGGTATTCGGAATCTAGTAGAAGATTCATAGAGTTTGTCTCCTGCACATTGTTGACACCATGGATGTAAGGCAGAAAGCAAATTTAGAAGCACGATCAATTCGCTGTGATCAGAATGAACTTGATAATCAATGCAGCGCGGTACCACGTGATGAAAACCGGAAATTCCAAAAGATCGTGGACAAGAGAATAAAATCAAAACTACATTTGAATGTTTTCACTCTACCGAAAGTGGACATCGTACCAACTACATGAATAGTTTCACCATGAGACTTGTATAAGGCAGGATTACGCCCAGTTCGGATAGCTCCAGCAGGATTCCAACTATAAAAGTTTACAGAGAGCATTTTTAGTACACTCTTTTCATAAGATCAGATACCAGATGCATCGGAAGTAATAGATTAAATTGGGCAAGGAAGATAATCCTGGAATGAAGAAGAAGTAGGAGCTTATATATTCGACCGACAATTCTGATCAATTCCATTGATTGCATGAGAAGAAATGGTTTAAAAAAGCAAAAAGGGGGAAATGTGTTCTAATGGTCTTTCATAGACCAATTGATAGAAAACGATTTATTCACGCTTCGAGACAGAGAATACCTAAACTTATATGCTAGTGGATTATTTGCAGCTGCAGGCGATGGGAGGCCTCCGCAGTAGGAAGTGAAAGATCTTATTATCCCTTTCCGTTGGTGTGCTTGATCAATCAACTTCATTGCCATCATATGATCTGGTGCATTTAAAACAGATACAGCAGCTCCAGTAAGGTAACAAAATCACGAAAGAAAATGCTTGATATCAGATCGGCATGCTAAAGGGCACATGAATGTACATGAAAGGCGCATGAACGTATCAAGTACCCAATTCCCAAATGAAGGAGCGCAGTGTAAAATTTGAAATGTATGAAACTAGTGCCTCTTTGTAATATTAAGTTCTCTACGAGCACTACGCATGGGGAAAACAGTTACCAATTCCAGGGTCCAACCCCATCTCTCCAAGAATTGTAATGCCAGCATCTTTTGCTTTCTCATCTAACTTAGATGTCTGGTCATCGACGTAGCTAGCCGTTACAAGATGCTTTTTAAGCTGCACAAAATGTAGGATACAGACGGCAGCATGAGATGATCAATTAAGTTCACGATCCTGTTAATTGCTGATATGTTATATAAATTCAAGCACCTAATGTGAAATTAAAAGTACAATGTACCTCGATGCAAGCGTTTGCTACAGTAACATGGAAAAGAGGGGGCAGCAAACTTATGACAACATCCACCTGGACAAGGGAAAGAACAACGTGAGTTAGTCATACAGCTTAATGTGAGTCACTCACGCGACCAGAAGGAATGTATAATCTCCATCAATAGAACTCCCAAATACCTGAGAAATGCACTTGGAGAGACTACCATGGTCTGCCACATCGAGCTCGATTGCAGTTGCATTTGGAATGCCTTCTATAGTCTGTGCCCACCCGAACATTAGAACGGAAATTCAATCCCAGAAAGACAGATAGCAAATAGCATAGTCGCCATGTGTTTGCCATAATTGCTACTTTTTAATTCTCATACAGAAATTTTTTGCCTCATCAACAAACAAGAAAGTTAAGGAACAATCATATGTTCAGTAACATTATAATTATGCCTGAATTTCCTTAATGAAAAAATATTTTGTCAGTCCTACCTCTTCTGCATCCTTTAGGTAGAGAGACGCCACAACAACTTGAACATGTCCCTGCTCTTCAGAGTCAACCTTCAAATGCGAATCATGCCTTTGGCGGTATGAAGTGCTTCCAATAGATGCCAAGAGCTCAGCAGCTGGTTGGCAGACCCTCCCAGCACCAAGAATCAGAACGGAACGCGTATTTCCCAGATCACAGCTGCTTTTAGTGCCATTATTCACCACCGTACCAACCGTCTTTGATGTCGAACTTGTTCTGTTGTCTGGCTGAGGTCCATTTTCACTCCGATTAGCAAGAGAATTTAGAGAATCAATAATCTGATCCAAAACGTCCCTATCATCTGCACCCACCTGCAAGGGAAAAAGAAGTGCAATGTTGAGAAATTGAACTTATACAACAAACAGAACCATGAACGGCAACGAGAAGCAGAAGTGATAAAAGGGAGTATATTCATATTTTACTCAAACTTTAGATTGTCAAACTTGAAGCTAACGAGGGTTAACAAAGGAATTCGCTCTTAGTAGTTCAGATTGCATAAGCATCCACAGATAGGTCATTATAGAAATTCTCCCACAATATAGTGAAGTATAACAATTTCAGAAACAGTGACACAGAACGTGCAACTATGTTAGATAGTCTATCGGAATATTACTACGACAATAAAGATGTAAGAACACGGATGGAATAGGACTTCTGATTACTCTTACAGAGAAAGGTCAAAAAGAGAATTGACCCACTTCATGAGTTCCCCCTTCCAAATTAAAAGTGGTGAACAGATCTACTCACTTCAAGTTCTGAATAAGATGGAGCATCAGCACTCTGGCCAACTTGGCACTTAACCAAGTGGAAGGAACCGCCTGCCGCTTCGATGATGTTCAAAGCCTCATTTATCAGGAACTTGTCGAACAAATGGCCGCTCAGGGAAACCTGTTGGTTAGAATAGTTTTCATAAGGTAACTGCACATATGTAATGAGCTTATACATACCAAAGTCGAGATAATGGTCTGCATCGGTGTGGTGCATCACATACTCAAGAATGCCTGATAAGGAGAGAGACAGTATAACTTACCAATTCTGTGAATTTTTTCATCCTGTATGCGGGTATATTGACAAGGCTTACGGGCATGCTCCTGCAGATATGAAATGAAAATATTCATGTGATGAAGTGAAAACCTAAACGTGCATTCAGTAGTATCATGATGATTTATGACAAATCATAAAGGATTAAGGTGAAGTTTTTGTTGCTGGAACCGACCAGGTAGTGTATATCAAACTCTCACAGACCAGAAGGGGAAGAAAAAAACTATAGCTCTCACAGGAGAAAAGGTAATTTCAAAAAAAAAATGGGGCTAACTATCAGTATCCATTCAAGACTTGCTTAAGAAGAACTCCACTCTTGGATGTCTCTATCCTATTTAGGACCCACAGATACAAAAGGACAAAAGGTAAAGAGTTATCTCTTATCAACATAATAGACTAGATAGAAAGGGAATCAAAGAAATATGGACCATTAATACTGACAAGAGGCAAATTCCAAAATGATTTGAAAATGTTCTATGTCCAAAAGAAACATCAGGCAATGGCAACCTATTCATATTTTGGGAAATTACTAATCATCCGGATTCACTTGTGCTTTTCCAATTAAAAGTTAACCTCAACTTATCATTTTTGACATGAACTAAACAGCTTCACACAGTGGATTACCTAACTCTGCATGTAAGGGTTGCTTCTACACTGTAATCTGAGAATTAGTTCCTCTGTTACAAGTAAAAAGTACAGTTGTATTTCAGACTGAAAAATATCTCTTGAATTCGACATATATTTATCCCCTGAGGCAGTCGTCAATTGTTCCACCAAACAAAATGATCAAAAGGCAAAAGAGTAGAGACAACAGAAGAAATCTTACTCTGTATCAGATTCTCGCATACGCGGTATATATTCGAACAGGGCAGTGAGTCTTCCTCTGTGTGCTATGCAAGCTCTCCTTAGATGCTCAGGTAACTGCGCAATTTCTACGGAAGACGCTAACTTTCCAATAAATTCTGATAGAATGTCTCCGAAGTGTTGGGAAGCCTTTCCACAGTAAAATGAAAATTTAATTTAATTTATACAAGCAAAAACATTAGAGCACTTTCAGTACCCTCTCTGAGAACTAGCACATTCCATAAGATACATAAGTCCCATGAGATACACGGGTATTCAGAACTGCACCTCTTTTGCAAACTCAGTTGGTAAAATATCCACAGCTGAACATATCACACCCTCACCCTCCATATCGTGATGATATGAATCACATAGGGCATCATATCTGCAAATTGGGAGCACAACCAACCAATGTTAGTGAGTCATATACACCCGACACATAGAAGAGCGTGCATCATCCACAAAAAAACAACAAGAGAGCAGTAATAAGAAGAATTGTTCATTGAACAATTGAGATCCTGATAAGATGGTGATCACCTCTTAGTTTTTATTGCGAGAAGTAAAGATCTTATCTCAATTAAGATTTTACCAACTGGTGATGTGGAGTAATATCGAAGAGCGCTAACTAGAAGAACATAAGACAAGCGTTGTAACGAAACACTAGTAATTTGCTTTACCAATACCTGAAGAAAGGTGATTCAATTGATGTAGTCTGATTGACAAATTCCATTGAGCCTCCTACATCACAAGTGATATCTGCTATCCCAATCAGTGGGCATCCTTTCTTCATTAGGTCTCGGAGCTGCTCATTACTCAATAACCGCGGGAACCTTCTTTCCCAATACATGCAATTGACTGCATGAAAGTGAATCACACAGCGATACATCAGCTGGACCAGATCAAAGGAACATATAATTCAAGGGAGTGATTCAGTAAAGTTGAATGAAAAAGATATCAGATCTGTCCTACAGTACTCATAATTCTTGCATCCTAATCATGAAACAACCTTATGAGACTCAACATAAGTAAAGCATACCGATGATAGTTGCATATGGCGCGACTTTTTCATGGAAAAATGGAGAGTAGTGTTCCGGGTGTGCATAGTAGTCAGCCTGAAAGAAACAAAATGTCCACGTGTATACGATTTCAGGTTCATGTCAGCATTCGAAAACAGCTGGAGTGGAAATCATAGTATGTGTAACAAGATTATTGTAACTTTTGAGCTATGGAAAAATGAAAAGTGGCCTAGCGTGCCTTGTCAAATTCTCTCGAAGGATCTTTGTGTTCAACCATGTCCTGACAAGTCACAACGCAACCATATACTTGGTAAACTCTCTTTGATCTTTTTGCTGTTTGAGTTGGATCTCTGGCCTAGCAGAAAGGAAAATACAGTATAAGCATTAGCCGAATCCAAACCAAACTATGGAGCAAGAGCTAAAATTGACTTAAAATTGCAAGTATACATGATAACAGCCAAAAGGCAATCAAGTGGACTAACAATTCTGCGGTTCTATGGAAGATGTATTCTAGTCAGAACACATGACTAGCGGTTATAAGATCAAATCTTCGTCTCATTATATGAGGTCATCTTCCAAGTTTCAATCTATTAATGAACCTTATTGGTCCTCTGGCAGGGGAGTGCTTTATTGGATGGGAAACCAAAATAACCCATTCCCAAATTCCATTATGTTAGCTTACCATCTTGAAGAGTTCTGGGAGTCTGCTCGGGTCAACGTAAGTGTGAGGAAGAAGCCTGAATATCTCTTGTGCTCCAGCAGATACTACAGAGAAGCAAATAACAGATGAGATGCCATGATAGAGTAGAGGGTTGCAGGGAGAAATAAACGATACTCCTGCATCTGAAACTGAAGGATGGCTTCCTTCTTTTATGCCTTCCTTCTTTTAATAGAGTAACAGTATAAACAAAGCAGTACACCAATTTGATTTATAACTTGCAAGGTGTACAGCATCATGAATGATGGCTGCAAGGAGAGCCATTTACAAAGATACAGTACCATTTCCTGAACCAGTGAATATGAAGACCAGAGGGCAAATTCCTGATGGTAGCCCCTGAGTTGCAATGTCTTCGCCCACAGAAATTATTGCAGCCTTGGCAGCCGCCAAGGAGGAGTATGTGTAAGATCCACCGAGTGAGAGAAAAGGGGTTGAATATCCAAGACTTAGGTACCCTGAAAGAGGTCAGGAACAAAGATGAGGATTAGCCTGACTGGCATTGCCTATAAACTACAGCTGCTGAGGTACACGAAACATCAAAAGGAAAGACTCTTCATGATTCGGCACAACTCAGTGGATTACATGGCATGCAGAGAAAAAAATATAGCTTAGAAGATTACTTTGTCCTAGCCCACTTAAGAAGTCAACGAGTCCTGCTCTTCCTGCATATTTTCCGAATGCAAGCAATCTCTTCCCGTGCTCGCCAACAATGAGCTCATAGTCATAAAGTGAAGCCCTTTCAGCTAG
This sequence comes from Rhodamnia rubescens, assembly GCA_021437795.1. Lineage (NCBI taxonomy): Eukaryota > Viridiplantae > Streptophyta > Magnoliopsida > Myrtales > Myrtaceae > Rhodamnia > Rhodamnia rubescens. Next base: position 2,864,451 of record JAILYA010000002.1, on the reverse strand, counting down.
AATCTGAGAACAATTTTAAGGAGAATTAGAGATGACAAAAATTTCCTCTTCCATTAATACTCGAGCAACATATGCAAATGAAGGACGACGTACTTTGTCTAACAGGGGCATGTTTTCTTTCTGGGCCTTGTGAGTATGAGAGAAGAAGGCATAGGCTCTATCAGGAAGAATCATGTCCAACTGCAAAAGACCAAATATAATTAAACAAAGATGACTAAATATTTTGCTTATGTTTGGACCGAGACTTGGTATTCCGAACCTTCAGCTGTTTGATGCCCACAATAAGACCACATTCAGACAAGTCATCTGATATTTCACAGCCCACGTCTTCGTAAAGCGCATCGTGATGGATTCGCTTCGTCGATGGCTGCACGATGATGCGAGCTACTCCAGATTTGTCCTTGCCACTGAGTAAAAGCCGAGCACAATGAGAAGGTGTAAGGGGCACTCTTCTTTCCCACTTATTAGAAGACTCAGAGAGAATCCCGACGACTCCATTCCCAAGCATTGTGCCCTTTTATCTGTCATCATAATCAGTTTTATGTAATATTAGAGAGGTGAGCAAATAGGTTGTTATCGCAGCAGCTCTGCCATAACTAACTCAATGCTAGGACTTCATAATCGACCAAATTAGCGTCACTTCTCAGGTAATTGATACTAAATAATCTGACAGAAGTGAAGGTGACGGTTTCGTATAGATCCTTGTCATGAATCTGCCTGCATGCACTACATTTTTACACATTGAAAGATAGCAGACCCTGATCAGTTCAAAACCTGGAAAACACTGCATCAGTCGACTCAAGAGAATTCAAACCAAAGAACAATACCACAGAAGAGCAAAAAAGATTCAAGGCTCTGAGTTCATTCAAACCGATCAGAGCCCTTAACAATGGAGCAAATCATACAATCACAATCACCTCCACCAATCGTTATAACCCAGCCAGCAACTCTAAACACAGACCATCCGGAGAAAAGGTCGGAACTAGTTAACAAAAAATTTCTCATGTGCAAGCCATGGACAGACTCAGACTCGTGACACCACAGGAACCTTGCAAGAAACGCGGATCTCTGGACGGTACCTCTCTGTCTCTCTGCAAATTGCAAAGGAGGGGTCTCTGTATTTTTCCTCTGGGAGAGCGAAAGCAGCGTCCTTTCTCGGATCCTGCAACACGGGTCCGTGCTTCAAGATCAGTTTTTTTTCGAACCCAGAAGAACATATTAAGCATAAGATCACAGTCATCGTCTTATAAAAACGACATTGGGGAGATTTAAACTTGAGGGTTGTGACCGGATTGTGACGATGAGATAAGGATGGGAGGCGTGACAGTGACGAGGTCATATGATCCAATACGCACACAGATTGCTTACGTTACCTGAAAAAGCAGAGAGCCAGAGAGCGAGAGAGAAAGAGACTAATAAGTGACGCGCTCAAAGTCACGTTCATGCAGTATGAATCGGAAGCAACTATGTACCCATCCACCATTCTCTGTCGTAAAGAGGGTGGGAGGCAATCAATGCTAGTGATTTTCTCGTGCGTTAGGATTATGATTCAGACTTCACTTGAAAATAAAAAAAAAAAAAATTGGACTCGTCGTTTCTTCTTATAAAAAAAAAAAAAAAAAAGGTAAGAGAGGACTCCTTGTGGCGATGTTTAAACTGATATGTACTTGGATAGACACGTTGAACAAAAACAGTCATTTTTACATCAATTTCTTTGTATTCGAGTGAAATGTAGGTCCCCTTATCAAGAGCAATTAGCCACGTGGACTTACGTGTAGAAGTTCTTTTGTTCTTTTTTGGGTCGAAAAGTGTAGAAGTTCAATACGAAAGCTTCTCCTCCCTCCTTCCCGCAACGGACGCGGAGCGAGTCCACGTGTAATGAGCCCATTGCCCTCGTACGTTGCAGCTCTTTGCTGTCCTTTTGTCTCTTTTATCCTTGGCCAGATTCTCAAACGGCCCCGCTTGTTGTATTTAACATACTAAAATAAAAAGGTAATATTTTTTTTTTTTTTTAACCGGGTTTTCCCACCTGATAATGAATTATTTTTTTGGATGATTGGAGTGTATCAATGCCACCGAGTTCTTTTTTTTCTTATTTCTTCTTTCCATGCTTTTGATGTCCTCATCCTCCTCCCGTTGTTCATGAATTTGAGTTCATGTCAAAGAGCTTCAACTTGGAGTCCCTGGATGTGCTCGGCCCCATCGACTCCGCCATCGGCTGGTTCTCCTATTTGGGTGTACTGAGGACAGTTTTGGCCTAAGAACTTGTCAGACATATTTGGCTCGTCATCTCAAGATATGTTGACGATGCGATGGCTGGATGTCCGTCTCGTGAACTTGACAGCTTGAGGCGGGGCCGATGACGACACAGAGGAAGGTCTTTTTATGGGACCTATTGGGATTGTCATTATATGTTTACATTGTCCTTGTGCATTCAATCTTTACTAGTGTGTATGCAAGCTTGTGGGAGTTAATGGAATTGTAAAATTAAAGTTCACAAAAGCAATACAATATCCTGAATTGCAAAAGAATTGTGTTGATTGTGGGGCCCATAAGAGAATTGCCTACAAGAGAGAATAGAGAAGTTAGAAGGAGGAGGAAAGTGGAACTCACAAGAAAAGAAAATAAAAATAAAAGGAGTGAGAGCTATAATTGAAGTGGTGGGCTAAGTAAAGTCAATATCGTCAAAACACAAAGATAAAAAGTGTCTAAGCCAAATAAGAAGTGAAAAAAGTGCGGCCCATAAAAAAAGGCCATATCCCAACGTATTTACATTTTGTCATAACATGTAGAAATGTCAAGAACAAGCACGTGACTCACATGGGCAAGTCGACCCGCGATGATGTGGCCGGACGGCAAGCTCGGCCTTTACTTGAGACTAAATAGGCCATTGCGAATTCTTCTTTAGGAAAAGGTCCTTTTGAGAAAACGATTTACTTTTATATGAAACTTTATCATTATTTGTATATAAATTTGAAAGCCCTACTTATATTAAACTTATTAAAAATAAGAGATCGAGATAATCATATCATAATGTAATTATACTTAGGTAACATGTCGAGATGTCGATTGACCATCATTTAGGATGCACAATTATATTGGTCGGGCTGTCAAACGCGATATACATAGCTTGCAATAACTTTGGGAAAATTGTCAAAAAAATCATAAACCTTGTTGCACTATTGCCAATTTAGTCCTAAACCTTTTTTGGTGTCAATTTAGTTTTAAACATTTTGCTTTTGTATCAATTTAGTCTATCCGACTAACTTTGGCCGACGACGGTGACGTAGATACCGACTAGTAGTGACAAGGACACCAGTGATGACGTGGACAATTTTTATTAATATTTTTATGTTTTTTTCTTTTTTTTCCTCCTTTCTTCTTCCTCTAGCAAGCGGTCGCCATTAATATAACGAGCGAAGCGAGCAAAGAAAGAAGATAGTTAGGCTGCCGGAGGATGTCGAGCCGGATCTTAGCGGTACCAACCAACAAAGGCAATAGAAGACAAAAACTTACGAAAATCAAGGGAAAAATTTTGAGCAAGGTCACTTGCAGATGAGCCTCGCCCAATTTGGGGACAAAGCCATGACCTTAAATTTTTGCGAACCCAATCCTTGCTCTTCACTTTAGGGATGCCACCATGGTCGGGTTGAGCTCACCGTCCCATGGCGAGGTCACCATGGTCGGCTAACCTCGTTCCAAGCCGATTTGCAGCGAGGTCGTGCCTTGCTATAGCAGGCCTCGATCGGCGCCGACAAGGTCGACCTCACTAGCCTAGCCATTGGTCGGTCACCACCCGGCGACCCGCTTGCTAAAGGAAGAAGAAAGGAGGAAAAAAAAAAGGAAAGAGAAGAAAACAAATAAAAAAATAACTTAAAAATATTAAAAAATTAGTAAAAATTATCTACGTCGGCGACGGCCGACATCCATGTCACCCCCGCTGTCAAAATTGGTTGAATGAACTAAATTGGTACAAATGCAAAAATTTTAGGGCTAAATTGGCACAAAAAAAGTTTAGGATTGAATTGACATAAATGCAAAAAGTTTAGGTCCGAATTGACAAAATTAAAAGATTTAAAATTGAATTGATAAAAGGCAATAGGTTTAGGACTTTTTTGACATTTTTCCCCAACAACTTTTAATAAAGAGTGTGATCCAAAATAACATTGGCTCACAAAAAAAAAATGCTACTATAAAAAAAAAAAAAAAGGGTGCTTCTAATTCCTTCCTCCAAAATTGGTCCACCTCTTACATTGAGGACACATGAGTCCATCAAGCCCAACACCGAAAGGCAAATCGGCCTTAGAGAACGCGAAATTAATCTGGACGTATTGGGTTCGCTTCAATGATTGTACATGTGAAGCCAGTCGACAAAGGAGGTGAGCAAAAGCATCAATCTAACACTACGCAAGTTTCCACGATAATGTTACGCAAACGAGAAAGAAAATGTGAGTACATGAATTAAGCACGTAAACTCCATAGTGTTGACGCCTAAATTTTGACTAATATATTTTTTGCATAAAAATTAGAACTAATTTTAGTTCTAAACAAAAATCATCTCACATATTCATTTAGCATTGGCATATAATTTGAGCTTAATTTAACGAGGGTCCTGACTAGGCATGCGGTGGAAAAATGCACCAAGAAGATTTGGGCTTGAAAGAAATATTTTCTCGGGGATCGAATTGCAAATACTCGAACTCGGGACGTATTGCAAATACTCGGAACTTCGGGGATCAGATTGCAAATACTTGAAACTTCAGGGACCGCATTGCAAATACCAAAAGAAGATGAGGAAAGGAAGATGGTGAAAGGAATATGAAGAAGAGAAGATGAAAATGGAAGATGGGAAACGAAGATGAAGAAAAGAAGATGAAGATGAAGAAAGGAAGATGAAGATGAAGAAGAGAAGATGAAAATGGAAGATGGAGAAATGAAGGTGAAGAAAGAAGATGAAGATGGAAGGTGGGAAATGAAAATGAAGAAAAGAAGATGAAGATGAAGAAAGGAAGATGAAAATGGAAGGTGAGGAAATGAAGATGAAGAATGAAGGATGAAGAACTTTGCCTATAAAAGAAGAAGAGTTCTTGAAGAGATAGAGAGTTTTTTGGAGTGAAAGAGAATTGAGAGAGTTTTTGGAGTGAAAGAGAATTGAGAGAGTTTTTGGGAAAGAGTTTTTGAAAGAAGAGAATCGAGAGAGTTTTTGAGAGGAATTCTTTAGAGAGGAAAAAGAGAATTTTTGAGAAAAAATTTTGAGAGAGTTTTGAGAGGGCTTGAGTGTTTTGAAGCTCGGTGCTACCATTGCCAATTTCGCACCCATCAACACAAGCCACAAGTTCATCACCATCGTTCAAGCTCGCAAAAAAGGAAAGCTAAGTGATTTCCTAACTTCCTCTAAGTTCGGATACAAATTAGCCCGGATTTTCTACACTGATTTTTCTCTATGTTTTTATGTTAAATAACAATTGGATATCAACGATGAGACATCAATGGTACAAGAATAGAAGGAGAGCAAAAAGGGGAAAATATCAAAGCCTAGATTGCGAGTCTCATGAAATTCTAGCGAGATGAGAAAGAAGCTGAATGAGAGATAGGACCAAGAGATTTCCCGGTTTAACGAGTCACCAAATCGGTTCAATGATCAAGACAAGCCCGGAGCATAAGTTTGGTGCACGAGTTCAAATTGGGGAGTAATCTTGAACCTATTTCATCCTAATTTCATGTAATTTCTTTATTTCAAAAAATGTCAAGAAGAAAAACCCAAAAAAAATTGATTCTTTGATCTTCAAGTAGAATTCATCAAATTCGTCAAATCCATTATTTTTTCATGAATTTTAAGATACCGAAAGGGCATTAATTGTAATTAATGTAACCAAGTCCCCGGACTCTTAATCTGTTCGCAAATAAGATAGTTTTCTCCCGCTATTTTATTTAGGTTTCTAATCGACCTACCGAAAATGATTAGTGGCGACTCCAAATTCAAATCACATTGCATGTTAATCATTCGAACCTTAAGTTGCGATTTGGTATGGACTTGGGAGAGTCCGAGTTAGGTTAATTAATTAATTAACCCGATAATCCATTAGCCCGAAAATGATGATTTGTTTATTTTTTTTAGGTCGCGACAATGCGACTCCACCGGGGAGTGCGGAGAGGACTTAAGCCGGATAAGTTCATGAAAAGGAAAATTACTTGATTTGGCAATCTTGGTTGAATTTTAATCCCTAGGTGTTACATGGTTTTGCGGGAAAGGGAGTTATAAGGGGAGGAGTCATGGCTAACCTCTTTTTGCGGCTTGGTGATGAGAGTTTTAATTTTTGAACCATCGGAGTGCCGATTGCCTTTAAAATGTCATGCATGCCCCTAATATAATTGCACTACACCACCTTGGCTTGTGACCGAACCCGGTCACCCGATAGTTTCGGGATGGTATTTATGTGGTTCTTTAACCTGGCGGTAAGGCTTCGCTAAAGGTTATCCCACTTGGATCCCGAGTTCTTCAAAAAATGGCTCAAGGGTTGTTCTCATGCACGTGAGGCTATGATGCATGAGAGTTGCCCTTGTCGACCGAACCAAGCCGAGATGATTGGACCCGACTAGTCATGACTATGTATGCGAGGCGGCAACTAGTCATGATGAACGTGCGCGAGGCGCGACATGTCGTTCTATCCTTCATTTCATTTTGCTAAAAGAACTAAAATTTGAATCCACGATTCATGCGCATGTCTTTGTGATTGACATTTTCTTCCTATGAGCGGTAATTTCCTGTCTCTTACGCCCGTTATCTCATTTTTATTTTGGGCTGGTCCATGGTTTAGGTTGATTGTTTATGAATCTCATTGTCTTGTTTCCAATTTCACACTTTGCTTCCGTAATTTTTACAATTTCATCGCTTGTCCTCAATTCCGATTTGGCTCGTTCCTGTTGTACGATTTTTACTAAATTCTACGATCGAGATTTGAGTAAATGCCAAACATGAAAGTTGTAGACCTATGTTTCAACTAATATCCTACAAAATTTCAGAATTAAATTCATAGTTTAAGATGGCCTTTCGTTTTTTCAACTACCTGCGGTTATAACAGTTTTCTGAATGCGAATTTTCGGAAAGACACATTAAACTGATTTGATCCGCTCATTTCTAGTCCGATTGGCCAACATAAAAGTTGTTCATCATCTTCTCAACTATAAGCTCGTAAAATTTGGACGTATTTTGACCAACGTGCGAATTAATACGGATTTTTTCGTAAAAATCGACGAAACTGAAAATTGCCCGATGCGATCTTTTGGTCATGTCTAGTTCGTTCATTGAGTCTAGAACGAAGTCATGGACCAGCTCTCTATCCTCGCTCGTTATACTTACTCTTGACTTGTCACTTTTCAGGAAATTTATCACGGATCCTCCGCATATTACTCGATTGGTGGCGAAGAGAATGGCCGACATTAACGCCGTTGTCCATGAGACTTTGAATGAACAACTCGGTGCTCTAACCGAGCGCTTTGAAGAGATGATGTCCCGAAAGATGGAGGAAATGATGGCCGCCTTCTCCGCAAAACTTCAATCATCCGCCAAACTTCGCTAACCATTCCTGCTCTAATTCCTCCTACAGCACAACTCCGGGGATACATGAGGAGGGAAACCTAGTGGATTCGAAGTATACGACCTAGATGAGTTCATCCAGACTATGAGGAAGTTCGTCAAGATTTCGAACGACATGAGAAGGTCAAGCCCTTGACCGGTGAACAAATTATCTCGGTCAGCCTAGGCGATGCGAAAAACCCTAAAGAAGTTAAGATCGGGGCAAGCCTTTCCTCGAAATGTCCGAGCGCCCGATCGACTCTTGAAGGATTACCAAGACGTTTTCGCCCGGTCCTATGCAGATATGCCCGGTCTTGACCGTTCCATTGTCGAGCATTGTTTGCCGATCGATCCTTCGGCTAAGCCGGCGTGCAAAAGTCAAGGAGGGCCGGACCGGAATTAGTGCGTAAGATCAAAGAGGAGGTCATAAAGCTTCTCGATATAGGATTCATTGAGACTACGAAATATTCCGATTGGGTCGCTAACATAGTCCCCGTCATGAAGAAAGACGGCCGCATTCGGGTTTGTGTCGATTATCGAGACTTGAACAAGGCCGATCCTAAAGATGATTTCCCCCTCCCGCATATCGACGTACTTGTTGACAGACTCTGCAGGGTTTGAATTGTTTTCATTCGTGGATGGTTTCTCCGGGTATAATCAGGATCCCGATGAATGTCAATGACAAGTTGAAAACCACTTTCACCACACCATGGGGAATGTTCCATTACCGGGTAATGCCGTTCGGTCTCGAAACGCCGGAGCCACTTACCAACGAGCCATGATTGCCCTTTTCCATGACATGATGCATAATGAGATTGAGGTTTACGTCGATGACATGATAGCAAAAACAAGGCATGGAGAAGATCACGTCGAAACGCCGAAGAAATTGTTCGACAGGACTTAAAGTGTGTTTTTGGGACCAGCTCGGGCAAGCTACTCGGATTCGTGGTAAGCAATAAGGGCATTGAAGTCGACCCTTCAAAAGTTAAGGCTATTCGTGAGCTTAAGCCACCGACGACGCTTAAAGAAGTTCGAAGTTTGATGGGTAGGCTAAACTATATTGCTCGATTCATCTCTCGCTATCGAAACCGCTAAGCCATTTCTCAAGCCATTAAAGAAGAATGCGCTAGTCCAATGGGATAGCGAATGTGAAGAAGCTTTTGGGAAATCAAGCAAAGATCTCGTGAATCCACCCGTGCTTGTTCCTCCAAAACCGGGGCAACCTTTAATCCTCTACCTCACAATCCTTAGTGAGTCCTTGGGTGCTATGTTAGCCCAAGAGAGGCAGGAGGATGGAAAAGAACGAGCCATTTATTATCCGAGCAAGAAATTCACAACTTCGGAAATGAAGTACTCCGAAGTAGAGAAAACATGTGCGGCGTTAGTCCGGGTACCGCACGTGCTTCGGCAATATACCTTGCATTACCAAGTGCTTCGATGACGAAATGCAATCCCATCAAATATTTGCTTAATCAACCCGCCTTGATTGGTAGACTTGCTAAATGGCAAATCCTCATCTCCGAAGTTTGACGTTCAATATTTGTCCCAAAAGTCAATCAAGGGACGAGCTATAGCGGATGTCCTAGCTGAAAATCCGGGCAAGATGATGATGCCTATCGTTCGAGGATCGAATCATGTCGGTAGAGGATTACATCCGGACTATGTATTTTGACGGAGCTGTCAATTTATCGAGGTCGACACGGGCGCGGTTCCGATATCTCCAGGTGGTCGCATTATCCCGTGGCAACAAAATTGGTATTCCCTTGCACAAATAACGTAGCGAGAATATGAGGCATGCATCCTCGGCCCGCAGGCTGCGATTGAAATGGGGATAGCCCGACTCAAGGTGTTCGGAGATTCCGCTTTGATTATCCTTCGATCGTTGGAAAATGGAAGACGAGAGATGCTAAATTGCTACCCTACCATGAGTATCTCGATGAATTGGTGGAGGAATTCGAAGATATCTCATTTGAGTATCCGTCCAGACTCATAATCGATTCGCCGATGCATCGGCAACCTTATCTTCAATGTTACAAGTCACCAATGGGCTTGAGGTTGAGCCCCGAAGATCGAAGTACTAAAAAGGCCGGCATATTGTATGGCCGTGACTAATGAACCCGATGGCAAGCCATGATTCCATGACATTAAGACATACATTCGGAGGCGGGAGTTTCCCGAGAAGAGTACCGTATCCGATCAAAAGTATATAAAGAAGATGGCTTCAAGTTCTTCTTGAATGGAGAGAATTTCTACAAGCGGTCATTCGATTCTGTCCTACTAAGATGCGTTGACTCAACCAAAGCAGTTTGTCTAATGATGAAAGTACATGAAGGGATCTCGGGTCCACACATGAACGGTCACATGTTAGCTAAGAAGATCATGAGGTTAGGTTATTACCGGCTCTCGTTGGAAAGCGATTGTATTCAAGATGTTCGGCATCACAAATGCCGATTCATGGAGACAAGATCAATGTTCCTCCAAATGAATTGCATCACCGTCGGAACCATGGCCATTTTCTATGTGGGGCATTGATGTGATTGGTCCGATCAACCCAAAAGCTTCTAATGGACATCGATTTATTCTGGTGGCCATTGATTATTTTTCTAAGTGGATCGAAGATGCATCATACCTAGCAATCATCGCACGTAATGTTGTGAAGTTCATCCGTCGAGATATCATTGCACGATACGGCTCACCCGAGGCCATAATCACCGATAATGGCTCGAATTTGAACAACAAGCTAGTTGACAAACCGTTCAAAAAATTCAAGATCAAGCATCCGAACTCCTCTCCGTACCGTCCTCGGATGAATGGAGCAAGAGAAGCCGCCAATAAGAACATTAAGAAAATTTTAGCGAAGATGGCTGAAAACTATCGCGATCGGCATGAGAAATTACCATTTGCACTTATGGCGATCGGACCTCGATCCGGACATCTACCGGGGCAACCCCGTATTCTCTTGTATATGGAATGGAGGCCGTTTCTACCAGTTGAAGTGGAAATTCCTTCCTTACGTATACGATCCTCAAGCTGAATCGACGGAAGCCGAATGGATCCAAAGAGAGAGCAAGTCAATTGAATCCGATCGACGAAAAAAGACTTAAGGCCGTATGTCATGGCCGTGTTATCAGCAGAGAGTTGCTAAATCATTCAACAAAAAAGTTCGGCCTCGATATTTTCGGATCAATGACTTGGTCTTGAGAAAATTATTGCCAATAGTCCCACTCCCGCAAGGGAAATTCGCTCCAAACTATGGTGGTCCATATATAGTAAAGAAGGTGCTCCCCGGTGGTACTTTAATTACGGGCCGAGATGGATGGTCGTGTCTTTACCAATCCAATCAATTCGACGCCGTAAAGAAATATTATGCTCGATTCACTCGATGTTTTCATAATCGAGTTATAATATTAATACGATTCACGAGTTGTTCACATTTGAGCATTCGTTTGTTTCCTCGCTACTAATCTTTGTTGAGAGATTGTTTCGAATGGGGAGCCTCTCCGGCCCAATTGGATTGACCATCGGGAGCGTGAGATTTATATATTCGCAAAGTAAAAGGGGTTATCTTGCGAAAAAAATATGACGTACCAAGATGAAATGAGTAAAAACTTGCATTCATTTCATTCATCGAAAAGCCTTACAAATAGATCAACGGGGTGGGAACGTAAAGCCAAACCGAGCCCTAATGAGCATCACAAAGGAGTTTAACCGACTCTCCATACAATTGATGCTCCGCCTACACCGATCGCTCCGAGAATCAAGATCCGCCAACTTAAAGAGGAGGAGCTCACATTTCTCTTTTAGGTTGGCTACCTTGTCCTCGTGATGCTCAAGCAGCAGATTCCAGGTGCATGGATCAAGCATTCTCCCGCGGCTATATCCAGGGTCGATCATCCAACCTTTCTTCCAGCCATGTGCATTGAAATTTTAAAACAATATTGAGCGGATCGCGCTCGAAGATGGTCCGGGACATGGCCAAACATCCCACCAAGTTTCCCCTCTCACGAATCAAAGGGGAGACTTGTTCGTTACCGTAGTCAAGGGCCTTCTTGTAATTGTCACCTACAAGACCACAACACTAAGCTATCCGACCGATCCCGATAGCCCTTCACAAGGGGGCCAAAGTAACATTTTGATGAGCAACATGGTAAGCCTCCAGGAAGTTAGTGAAGAGGGTGGGGAAGATCCCGTATTCCTCCTCTAACTTGGTACCTTCAATGGAAGCGGTGCCCATATCCCTAAACATAAGACGAATCTCGCTTTCGGCCTCCGGATGGTTGGCTATATAAGAGTAGCCCTGGCCTAGGAGATTATAAAGTTTCTCCCATTTGGCCAAAACTTCAACCGAGAAGGCGTGCCGAGAGGGAAGCCATTGTTGTTGAAGCGGCTAAAAAGAGAGTGGATGCAAAAGAGTGCTTAGAAGGTTGGAGATGAAGATATGAAAGCGATAATTGTCTCGGCGTTAAATCCTAATTTAAAGGGCAAGAAAAGCTATAGCAATAATTATTGTGGATGTCGAGTCAATTATCCGGGTAAAACTACGGACGTTTCATCCGTGAATCACGGATCTACCATCTCGAGCCTCATAAATCCGAAAAAGTTATGAAAAGATTCGAGGACGCCACCATGTTGAAAACCGAGTAGGGACAAGCATACTTTTCGGGAAAAAAGACAAAATTCTTGCAGAGCCACGGGTGAAACTACGGGCGTTTCATCCGTGAATCACGGATCTACCATCTCGAGCCTCATAAATCCGAAAAAAGTTACGAAAAGATTTGAGGACCCCACCATGTTGAAAACCGAGTGGGAGACAAGCATACTTTTCGGGAAAAGAAACAGCAATTCTTGCGGAGCCACGTTAGTTACTCGGTAAAAACTACAGGCGTTTCGTTCATTGGATCCTGGATCTATCGTCAATCCATGATCTCGAGCCTCACAAATCCGAAAAGTTACAAAAAGAGTTGAGGACCCCACCATGTTGAAAACGAGTGGGAGACAAGCATACTTTTCGGGAAAAGAAACAGCAATTCTTGCGGAGCCACGTTAGTTACTCGGGTAAAACTACAAGTTTTCATTGCGATCCTGGATCTATCGTCAATCCGTGATCTCGAGCCTCACAAATCCGAAAAGTTACAAAAAGAATTGAAGTTCCACCATGATTGAAAACCGAGTGGGAGACAAGCATACTTTTCGAGAGAAGAAACAAGCAATTCTTGCGGAGCCACGTTAGTTACTCGGGTAAAACTACAGGCGTTTCGTTCATTGGATCCTGGATCTATCGTCAATCCGTGATCTCGAGCCTCACAAATCCGAAAAGTTACGAAAAGAGTTGAAGTCCCACCATGATTGAAAACCGAGTGGGAGACAAGCATGGTTATCAAGAAAAGAAAATCGGTGCGAGTGGATTCGGGGTCCCATCACGTTGAAAAAAATAAGGCAAAGCGGAAACACGAAATCTTGGGAAAAACGTCGGCTTAGTGATTTTCATCCGCGTTTAAAGGGAGGTTTTGGAACATACCCGATTACTCGAAAGAATTTGGAGAGAGTAAGCATACATCGGAGAATAGAGTGAACAAAAGGCGGTAAGAGGTATTTCAATCCAACATGTTTAGAGGCCATCAAGACTTACTCGGAGGCAACCAACCTAGACATCCCCGAAAGCGAACCGCTGGATTTCGAGACCGCATCCAACGCCGAAGCCGTAAAACCCAACTCTCTTGGCAGTGAAATTCAAGATTTCGACAAAGAACAACAATGGCAACGGCAACCATGAGCCAACCCCGTAAAAGAAAATATCAAATCAAAGTGCTCGAAGCCGCCTTCAAGGAGTGCTCTTACGTGAATAGGAGACGCAAAAATGAATTGAGCCGGATGATAGGAATGGAGCCCTTGAAGGTCAAGTTTTGGTTTCAAAACAAGCGGACCCGATTAAGGTTAAAAATGAAAGTCATGAACTTACGTTTCGAGGGAAGAAAGTGAAAAGCTTCGAGCAGAGAACAAGAGGTATAGGGATGCTATTAACACCGCTCTTTGCCATGTCCGTAGCGGCCCCATCTCTTTTGGTGACATGTCCCTCGATGAGCCACATCCGAGCATTGAAAATGCTCATTCACCAGCTTCATCCCCAGAGCAAGTTCTCGTACAATCCGATTTCGTTGGAGATACATCCCAGAAAGTCGGTCTTGCAGAGAGGAACCGATGCCCTTCGAGGGAAGAGACATGCATCACTACAATTGGAGTTTCCTTGATGTCACAAACCCCAATTCAACGCCGATGGAACTCCGAATGTGTAGCCTACATGAAGCTTTAGTTTTTTTTATTATGGGCTCTCAAAATATCTCTTCTTTGAGCATTACTAGCCAGCCCTTACGAATCCTCAAGAGAAGTAGTGACATGTACGAATGAATGTACCGTTTGTTACAAAATCCCCATGTGAGACATTCTTCTTTTAATCCAGGGCAAAGAACAAGACTTATCCACGAACATCATCATGTTTAAATGCGTGAATTCCTCGCCGATTTGACTAAGCATTGAAAACCTTCACGTAAGTAAATGCGAAAAGATTTGAGGAGGGAAATAACCGCCTCGTTCGTAGGAGGAAGCGAAAAGATTTGAGGAAGGAAATAATTGCCTCGTTCGTAGGAGGAAGCGAAAAGATTTGAAGAGGGAAATAACCGCCTCGTTCGTAGAGAAAGTGAAAAGATTTGATGGCTCCTCCATATCGAAAAAGTAAAAAAAGAACGACGGATTGAGCGGGAGGTAAGAGTTATTACGAAATGGATTCAATGCACTAGGACCGAAAAGGAGAGAAAAGTCGTCTGAGACTAACGAATCGAAAACGTTTATAAAGAACTTGAAGTCTCCATGCACCTCCGTAACTCGTCACGAAAGGCCATCGTCGCTTTTGTCTTTGCAAGTCCAAAGAACATCTAAAGCCCGTCTCTAGTCGAAACACCCATTTTTCGGTCTACATATGGAAGGTTTTGAAAGGAAAATAAGTATGCGTCCATTCCAGGGCGGAAGTATGGGAAGCTTCCTATCCCGAGGATCTACGAGTCATGGCCATTGATGGCAACCCCGTTTCCCTCTCGATCCTCGTTGCCATGTGCCGAGAAAGTGCATGTACAAGATTTCAACTTATGTGAAAGCAACGGAAGCCTTAGAGGAGCCGAGGCGGTACAAATATGATTTCGACATCGTCGTCACGGCCATGGTAGGGATCGATATGGACGGTCTCGCCTCTTAAAGATCATCGATTCGGAGTTGGATATACCGGTGATCATAACATCGCAAGTGATGATCGCCAGCTTCATAACGAGGGCCATATTGCATGGTGCTCGGGGCATCCTAAAGAAGCCGGTCAACGTTCGAGTGCTCCAAAACATTTGGCAAGATGCTGTAAGGAAGCAATTACTCGAACAAAAGAACTACGGCCAAACTTACTACGACGATTTTGTGGGAAAGAAAAGGCCCCTTTGGTCCGCCGAGCTTCATTCTATATTCATCGAGGCGATTCGACAGCTTAGGAATCAATTCAAGACGACCAATGGCCGTACTCAAAATGATGAATATAGACGGACTCACCCTACGAAGTGTCACAAATCACCTTCACGGATTTAGAGATAAGTCGAAGAAGCACGATGTAGCTTGGAACCAAGGCGACCGGAGCAAAGTTGGATCGGAAGATCAATCCCGGGAAAACCTACGGAGCAAAAAGTACCCGACCACTTCCCAATCAAGAATACCGGCTATACCGACCTTCCGTTGGTGGTTTTAGCAACGGACCGGTTGATCATCCCTACGAGTTCCCGAGCGACGGCGGAGGCTCAAGCTCAAGGAGTCGGACCGCTCACGGCAAAAACAAAGTGAAAAATCTGTCGCCGTGTTAGCAAGTAACAATGCCCAATTCGGGTATCAATTGCCCGAAAAATCAAAAAGGTTACTTTGATGATGAGCTCACCGCCTTGGTCGCCCGGTTCGGAGCCGAAAGACCTCCCGAGTTGTGATCCGAAGCAAGAGATCATGGATCCTCAAACAACGATCGTTGGTGTATGATCCAAGACAAAATCAGCCAATCATTGGAATAGCAAAAGAGGTGGAACCAATCTCGCATGAATACTCCTTTAATTCCATGTATAGTTCCCCGCGTGGGATACTTTTACTTTCTAGTTGTCTAAAATTTGCCTAGAGTTAAAGGGCGAATTTCCTCCTCTCTTATCAAATGCGTGAGTTCCTTATTAAGCTAGGCCGTAGCAATCTCGCATGACGCCCCGAACGCCCATAAAGAGAGATTCCGAATAGCCTTACTTGGGAGAATGCAAGGAAAAGACCAAGCAGGCTCAAAGATGGGTAACTCCGTATCGTTCCAATTGACTCTCGGTCGTTTCAAACTCTAAGTTAAGCTTATTTTATTCTCCACAGGAGATTGCCAACTGCTTTGAGAACAATATAACAAAAGCGAACCACCCGTGGACGCCAACAACAACACCGCAAAGATAGTGGTTGGGGAATGACAATGGTCCGAGGCATCCCGGGGTCGATCCCGGGATTTGGCATCAATGTACAAAGATTAATAAAAGCTTTTTGCTTCGCAGATCGAAACTCAGCCCAGGCGGTTATAGAACCAGGAGAGATAACATTCCGGACATACAACCCGATCCAGATGAATCGATCTTTTCAATTCAAAGTTCGCGAGGAATACGTACATGGGTAAAGTGGTATCGTTTCAATTCTTTTAGAACATGAGGACATACATTGATGCTTTCCCTTTTGATTTTTACAGGGTTCACTACCCGTCCAAACAGAAAAGTATCCCTTCTCCATGAAAAATTAATGAAATGAGAAATTCTTGGAGCCTTTGACAATCTCATGTCTCGAAGCGGACAATGAAGTTTTGCAACGCATTTGCATGAACAGGGGCAACTCACGATCCATGCCCCTAAGAAATTTTTTATGTACTTGCGAACTTTGTCCGCCAAGATAAAAAGTTGCTGCATTTTATATGCTCGAAAACACTCATACACTGCATAGTTTGCGCATGATTGTTCCTCATGTTTAATTTACCAACTCGAATAAGGAACATGAGCTACATAAGATACATCGAATGTACGAAGGGGGCATGACAGAGATGATGAAAGGCAATCATTTCCCAAACACGTCCAATTTTTTCAGGCAAGATGAACGGTGGCAAAATTCCGCACTCCCCAAGGTAAAGAGTTTTCTCGCGAAAGGTACGATAACCGAAGTGATGGAGGCATTCATTTCTCTACCCTAAACACCGCAAGTTATCCGTTGATCAACCCATTTGAGCAGAGATTTCACTTCCACAACCCTCGCCAAGAACCACCCCCACATCGGGGCAAAACAGAGGTAATTCCATCAAGATCACGAGACAAATGGTTAGAAATCTTCTTGCTTGGACTAACATCAATCTTCGGGTAGTTCTTTGCATTGTACTTGCGCTTTAATTCAAGTGCCTTAGGGTGACGAAGAGCATTTCTTTTTCTATCCCACACATCTACATCCATTTGCACAATCCATTTGAGCCCGCAAATTCATTTCTAAAAGCCCTCATTGGTGATCATTGTTGTCCCAAAGCAAATATGGCCTATCTTTGAGTAGAAGGACCCGAAAAGCCGGATCAATAGGAAATCTCCCAATGAACTCATCAAGATGCAATAGTAAAAGAGAGTTTGGAGTAAAAAAAAGGAGAAGAAAGAGGAAAAGCTGATTCCACAAAAAACTCCCGGGCATTTAAAAAAAAGCAAAGTGCCTTACCAAAAGCAAGGCCAATGCCCTTTCAATTCATTGTTCATTTGTAGAATATTTCGAACTTGAATGCACAATTTTCCCGTATATCCTAAAAGGGTTGAGAGAAAAATCTCCATGAAGTGTCAAATTGCAAATGCAATCTTGATTCACACCATCCTCGAGCAATGATGGTATCTTAGAGGGCCACGATCGGTGACAAGATTGTAATGATCACCAACAAAAGCCATTTCTCAAATATCTTCGAGCCAAAACGAACCCTTTCGTTTCTCGTCCCAAATCATTACCTCCATTACAACCCTTTAAAAGCCTTTTCCGACTAGGGCACTTGAATTAACGTGGAGTTCAATGATTTTAAGCATCACTCGAAGAAGTTCGAGCAAGATTACTTCTCTCTCATTTTTGCGGGGTTCTTGACTTGTAAACCCGGAGAGATGACGAAGGAATTCATTTCAGCGACCTTGACTCAACTAGAGTCCCCTTTGTGAACCTTTGACCTAGCCCTCATTACGGTCCTAATCAAGACCTCCGGATCGGCTCGGTCGTATCAATTGCGAGATTACTCGGATCCTTATCGAATGCGATGATGGAAAGATTGAGTGATTTCTTTTGAATCCCCGCAGACAGGATAAATAACTTTTCTTGAGAGTGAGAGAAAACCCTTTTTGACTGAAGTCCCCCATTCAGCTCACATTCGAGGTATTCATAATGTGAGAACATCCTTGGACAGGATTGGTAATGCAAACTTGATAGAATGGTTATGCATAAACCATGGTATGAGTGATTGCATTATATACATCATTGCAAGCTCGGTAGGATAGTTTTGCATGAACTCATTGTTGAATATGTTTGCGCATGTTGCCTTTGACATTTCTATGATGGGTAATACATTCCCGATGTTCGATGTCCCTCCAAAGGTCTCGAAATTCATCCAAGGATTATTGAATGAGTAAGTTCTCCTGGCAAATGCCTACCATGTATGATACGAGCGATCCGTTTCGTTCTTTGATTAATCGTTCGGAGAACCCAGGTAAGTTTTCCGAACCCATTTTCAAATCAACAACTCCTCCGATGATAGTTGTTACGATTCAATTCGGGCAATATGCCTCTCCCGTCAGGTCGTGTAGACATATGCACCGGCGATCTTGACATCTTATCATGACGACGTAGCTCTTATGATTTCGCCTCGGATCACGAAGACATATGCACCGGTGATCTTGACCTTTAGTCGGCTCATAATGACATAGCTCTTATGATTTTCGGCTCCTTTTATCAAATCACGAAGACATAAGCACCCGTGATTTTGATCCAAACCAAATCATAACGACGTAGCTCTTAAGATTTTGGTTCCCCTTTGTCGGATCACGAAGACATATGCACTGGTGATCTTGACCTTTAGTCGGCTCATAATGACATAGCTCTTATGATTCTCGGCTCCTTTATCAAATCACGAAGACATAAGCACCCGTGATTTTGATCCAAACCAAATCATAACGACGTAGCTCTTAAGATTTTGGTTCCCCTTTGTCGAATCGTGAAGACATATGCACTGGCGATTTCGACATTTAATCAACTCACAACGACGTAGCTCTTGTGAACTTGATTCTACTTCTTTCGACTCACAACGACGTAGCTCTTGTGATCCGGAAGGATACACATATCTTCTATTTGTCTCGCATTAGGGAAAAGTCTCCGATAACGGATAGGCCAAATACCTTAAGGTCCTCGTGTTTGCAAGAAACTTGAAAATTAAGGGAATCACCAACTTATGAGGTATTTGGTAAAACAGGTATTCTCGTATGCGATCCATGTGCAGTTTCTCTAACATGGAAAAGAGAAATTCCGACACATGTTATTTACGCTTGCATATCATGCATCACTTCATTACATAAAAAATGGGACTAAAACTCCCGCCAAAAAGTTCATCCATCATTTGCACTATCAAAATTTAGGGTTCAATTTTGTCTTTGAGCGGAACCTCTACGAGCCTCCACTCAAAGAGGGCAACTGTTGACGCCTAAATTTTGACTAATATATTTTTTGCATAAAAATTAGAACTAATTTTAGTTCTAAACAAAAATCATCTCACATATTCATTTAGCATTGGCATATAATTTGAGCTTAATTTAACGAGGGTCCTGACTAGGCATGCGGTGGAAAAATGCACCAAGAAGATTTGGGCTTGAAAGAAATATTTTCTCGGGACAGTATTGCAAATACTCGAAACTTCAGGGATCGATTGCAAATACTCGAACTTCGGGGATCTATTGCAAATACTTGAAACTTCAGGGACTGCATTGCAAATACCAAAAGAAGATGAGGAAAGGAAGATGGTGAAAGGAATATGAAGAAGAGAAGATGAAAATGGAAGATGGGAAATGAAGATGAAGAAAAGAAGATGAAGATGAAGAAAGGAAGATGAAGATGAAGAAGAGAAGATGAAAATGGAAGATGGAGAAATGAGGTGAAGAAGAGAAGATGAAGATGGAAGGTGGGGAAATGAAGATGAAGAAAAGAAGATGAAGATGAAGAAAGGAAGATGAAAATGGAAGGTGAGAAATGAAGATGAAGAATGAAGGATGAAGAACTTTGCCTATAAAAGAAGAAGAGTTCTTGAAGAGATAGAGAGTTTTTGGAGTGAAAGAGAATCGAGAGAGTTTTTGGAGTGAAAGAGAATTGAGAGAGTTTTTGGGAAAGAGTTTTTGAAAGAAGAGAATTGAGAGAGTTTTTGAGAGGAATTCTTTAGAGAGAAAAAGAGAATTTTGAGAAAAAATTTTGAGAGAGTTTTGAGAGGGCTTGAGTGTTTTGAAGCTCGGTGCTACCATTGCCAATTTCGCACCCATCAACACAAGCCACAAGTTCATCACCATCGTTCAAGCTCGCCAAAAAAGGAAAGCTAAGTGATTTCCTAACTTCCTCTAAGTTCGGATACAAATTAGCCCAGATTTTCTACACCGATTTTTCTCTATGTTTTTATGTTAAATAACAAATGGATATCAACGATGAGACATCAATGGTACAAGAATAGAAAGAGAGCAAAAAGGGGAAAATATCAAAGCCTAGATTGCAGCCTCATGAAATTCTAGCGAGATGAGAAAGAAGCGTGAATGAGAGATAGGACCAAGAGATTTCCGGTTTAACGAGTCACCAAATCGGTTCAATGATCAAGACAAGCCCGGAGCATAAGTTTGGTGCACGAGTTCAAATTGGGGAGTAATCTTGAACCTATTTCATCCTAATTTCATGTAATTTCTTTATTTCAAAAATGTCAAGGGAAGAAAAACCCAAAAAAATTGATTCTTTGATCTTCAAGTAGAATTCATCAAATTCGTCAAATCCATTATTTTTTCATGAATTTTAAGGTACCGAAAGGGCATTAATTGTAATTAATGTAACCAAGTCCCCGGACTCTTAATCTCCGGTTCGCGAAATAAGATAGTTTTCTCCCGCTATTTTATTTAGGTTTCTAATCGACCTACCGAAAATGATTAGTGGCGACTCCAAATTCAAATCACATTGCATGTTAATCATTCGAACCTTAAGTTGCGATTTGGTATGGACTTGGGAGAGTCCGAGTTAGGTTAATTAATTAATTAACCCGATAATCCATTAGCCCGAAAATGATGATTTGTTTATTTTTTTTAGGTCGCGACACATAGTCAAACATTATTCGATTAAGGGTTAATTGGCCAAATTTCTTCAACACGAGTTCTATGGAGATCCTATATTAGAACCCATATCACAAAAACAAGTCTCAAATGAGAGAAATAGTTTGTGTTGACCAAGTTTTTGTTGTTATTTTTTTATTACGAATAAGTACGTCGAAAGTTCTAAAACTCATCGCGAAAGTGCAATCGAGTCCTAAAACTTTCAAAATATACAATCAAATCCTAAAATTTGTCACAAAAGTACAATCGAATCATAAAATTTTCAAAAAATGTAATGAATTTAGAAAATTTTAGAACTCGATTACACTTTTTGAAAGTTATTCATTGTATTTTTTGAAAATTTTAGGATTCGATTGCACTTTCGCGATGTTTTTAGGACTTGACTGTGTACATTTTGAAAGTTTTATGATTCATTCCCCTTTCGTGATAAGTTTTAAGATTTCATTAAACTTTTTAAAAATTTTAGGACTTAATTATACTTTTGTAATAAATTTTAAAGCTTTTAATACACTTGTCCGTTGTTATTAATATCCAGCCTTATTAGACAGAGCAAGGGAATGCAGAAAGAAGAAAAAGGGGAAAGTCGTACCTAATTATAAGTGACATGACGTAACTGCTAGTTTGTATGCATTTGCATGGGTTGGACAATCCCGATGCATAAAAGATGTAAATTCTTTCAATTTTTTCTTTTTTGGTCGAAGTAAATTCTTTCATTCAAAACCCAAAAAGATAACATTGTCTCTCTTTCTCAAAATTATTAAGATCTCAATTTGAGTGTTTGGCCCCACTCATATCTATATATGACATATTCCCATTCAATTATTTTAATAGTACCATATTAATTTGTAGCTCTTATACTTGCTCCTCGTCGAGATTAACGTGAAGCTGATTTCTCCTAGAATGTAAGGTCAAGAAGTCCATAAAACTAAATGTATCAACGAATGGTTGCCCAATTCGAGTGTGCATCGAGAGAAATCGTTTGCTATGTCGAACGTAAGACCAAACTTTCGATTGTTTAATCAACAACGTCTATAAATTTCTAAGAGCTTATGCTATCACTAAGCGATTAATGCAGCAATTTCAAAACACGAAAACTCACCAAAGAGATTAATTATGATTTACACCGACCAATAGGCGGATTAAATTATGATACACCATATTTATATTTAAGAACCTTAGAATTTTCTTGATCTGGGCAAATGTTTCTTGATTCTTTGCCATGTAACATTATCAATGACCTGAAATTACTAGGGGAAGTCAAAGGGTCGTTTGTTCGGAAATTTTTTTATTATAGATTTTTTGATATTCGAGAATAGCAAAAAATTAATAGATTTACAAAAAAACGTCGTCCGTGAAAGGAAAATGACAAGCAAGGAAAATATTTTTCATAAATCACAAAATAAATAAAAACTAATTATTTTTCCAAATGGTTTTCACAAAAAAAAAAATTTGTAATAAAATTTTCTGTTCAACAAAAGCATCAATCAAAGTGGCTTTTAGGTTTCAAATGCCACGTGTAATTGTATCATAAGAGACCATGAGAAGCAGTCTTTTTGGATCATGATGGAGGCTACATTCCATGTACAGCAAGGCAGTTATATGACTTCTGAGTTGGAAGTGAAATGGTTGAGAGCGACAAGATAAGAGAAATTAATTATATGCCAAATGCCATTTAAGATTTTGTCGGTAAATCGATCGATCGAACTTTAAAGTCACATTAGTGGTCCTTTGCACGTTTTAAATTAGGCGAGCCCCCAACTTGCTTTATTTATTGGACACGCTCGAAAGAAAAGAAGAATCTTATTTTCACGAACGAAAACTACCCGAGTGAAAAGTCTTACTTTATTGAAAGTACAGAAATCGACATCGATTCCTCGGATAAGTTCGAAGGTATCGACGCCGACGCGACTCCGTTGACGATTCGAGCCGATGATTAATCCGAAAGCAAATTGAAATCCGTGGCTTGCTTTTAAGCAAGATTTGATCCCGTTTCCATCGCCCATTTCTACTGTTCAGCTTAGTCGGACTGAGGGTGAAATGGGTAGATGTAATTATCTTTCAAGATTAGATATGAGCCCTCTTAATTTTGATTAGAAAAGTTTAATGATCGAGAAGCAGCCACATCAACAAATTGTTGGTGTCCACGGATGAACATAGAGAAGGAGAAATATTCCTCGGGAGAAGCGAAAAGAAATGCCGACATTCGAAAATCTAATCGAGATGAACATTTATATTCTATTACATTCGCATTTCTCGCAATAAGAATTTCCACGATTACACCGCAAATAGACGTTTTAACTTATCGCGTTTGAGGTTGGCAACCTCGTCCGGTAGAGAGAGAATACATAGATAAGAATATCCACCCCAAAAATATTTGATTGATTGAAGCATTTGATTGCGAGAGAACAGAGCTACTGAAGCAATTGCCTATCTACAATCACATAATTGGGTAGGCCTCTCTGATCTAAGTCCATTAGGCCTGTTGCAGCCTATTGGGCCTAGAGTTGAAAACGAACATGACAAGTTCGGTTGG
Organism: Rhodamnia rubescens; assembly: GCA_021437795.1. Lineage (NCBI taxonomy): Eukaryota > Viridiplantae > Streptophyta > Magnoliopsida > Myrtales > Myrtaceae > Rhodamnia > Rhodamnia rubescens. Next base: position 2,840,906 of record JAILYA010000002.1, on the reverse strand, counting down.
GCCTAGTACTAGTACAGATAAGATTGCCGGCCTATGCTTTGAAAATTTGGATACCTAGGATTTGCATTTGCCTTATGAATTGTGATTATCACACAATATAAATATATATATATATATAGTATGTATATGTATATGCAAATTCGGATGCTGAAGATTAATCACTCAAAATGTTGTTCGATTCAATTAATCAGTTCCAAAATGTTGGACGAGATTAGTGTTCACAAACAGATCCAAGCCTTCGTTCCATTATTTTCCAAATGATCCAAGAAGATAATCCAACCTGTATAACCTTTTCGCTTTGAAATTTGAGCTATATGGGATTCATAGGCTTTCGTGAGAAATGATTTATGATCTCGAGTCCCATATCTAGCGGCGATAATGAATTGTCGAATGATTCACAAGTAAAGAGCCATCTCCAGATGATCATTGTATATCGAATGCCCTTTTTAGGATTAGTCTGACGTTTGATGTGAAGACGGGTCGGGACGACCGTGAACAAGAGCAGAGGAGCAAGACAAGTGTCTCAAGACAGGCTCATGAAAGGGATTCCCAGTAGGCATTTAACTTTCATGGCCGTGACTAAGGTGAAAAGGAAGGGGACAATGATTATTTTCTCCTTGCAACAAAAGCAAGAAATGCCTGAAAAGCATCATCATCCTCCTATAATTAGCTGTTTTGAGAGAGAGAGAGAGAGAGAGTTTAATGAACCTAAATTAATGGATGACTTTTACCTTTTCCAAGCCAAGAACCAACCGGAAATAGTGCCATTGTCCACCCCATTTTTAGCATCACAAGGGAAATAAAGTTGATGGTTTCCCCCATTTTACCCTCGCGTTAGCAAACCCAATCTATGCTAAGGTTCAATCTCATCATGAAAAGCATCTAGCTAATCATCATCAATCGGTCAATAACTTGTGAATGTCATGCACAAGCGCAACCTAATACATATCGAGAAAATCATTAGGGAAGTTAATTTCTTTGTGGTCTATTATGGGTAACAAGCCTTTCATAACAAAAGAGAAATGAAATTTGCTCTTACTCTTACGTATAACAAAGGGAAAAATTGTCCAAAAAATCATAAATCTATTACACTTTTTCCAATTCAATCCTAAATATTTTCATTGTGCCAATTGAGTCCTGCATCTTTTCACGCTTTGTCAATTGAGTCACTCGAGATTTTGGTCGAAATTGTTGATGTGGACACGTACATCTTATGTGAAATGATCGACGTTAACGTGAATAATTTTAATAATAATTTATTTTTTTCAACATTTATCATTTTCTCTTTTCTTTTTCCTTTTTTCTTCTTGTTTTCATCCCCCTTTTTTTTTTTCTTTTCTCTTTTTCTTTTTCCCTTTGTAGGCCATCAACAAGGCGATGGTCGGTGGTGGTTGTCGGCATCAAGCGAGGCCGCCCTTGCAACCTAGGGCGAGGGTTGCCCTCGCTTGAAGCCGACGACCTGGACCATCGACAAGGCGATGGCCGGTGGAGGGAAAAAGAAAAGAAAAGATGATATATAAATAAAAAAAATGTTTGAAAATTATGGAAAGACCATTAAAAATTTATCCACGGCCAGCAGACTTGGACAATCGCAAGATGAAATCGCAATACTATCCTGATCTCTGAAACCCTAATATCATTCGAGAAGAGCTCGTGATATACCGACATATCACGACACCAAAAATTAACAAAAAAATGAAAAAAAGGAAAAAAAGAAAAGAAAAAGAAAAATGAAACCCTGCTTTGGGCCAAAGGGAAGCATGATAACCTCCCCCAAGCTAAACCTATCTAGGGCTAAATAGAATGCAAAGAATTGAATAATGCACGAGGCATTGTCGCGACGTTCTGTTGTAGGCAATTAGGCTAAAAACGTCGGTGGACAAGAGCGTAAGACGTTCGTGCTTTTGCCTTTCCGAAAGCGGGGCTGATGAACGGGGGGACACCCCTCGCAAATTAGCTGTCAAAGAGCAACGCGTTTCCGCGTTCTTTCTTTGTGAGCCCCGTCTCTTTACAGCCTTTATTGCTTTTGCAAAAGCACACCGGAATCGAACATAAGGGCTCCCAAGAGAAGGAAAAGAGAAAGAATGAAATCCCATGCATAATTCCATCGGATAATTCGCCCCCAGTTTTTTTTTTTTTTTTACGATTTAATGTGATCCCCGAACTTTGATCTTAACTTGCAATGTCATCCCGAACTTTTTAACTTCCTCAATGTGGTCCGTAAACTTTTGGTACATATTTAACCCATCTCTTGATTTATATCGGAATGTCCGACATTGTATCCGAACTTGAATTGATGGAATGATGACGTTGAATATTTTTATACGATTCATGGGCTAAATTGAACATATATCAAAAGTTTATGAATCATATCGAATAAATTAATATTTTAGGGATGACATTACATATTAAGTTAAAGTTCAGAGATGACATTAAATATATTAAAAATTTAAAGATTATATTGTATATTTAGTCAAAATTCGAGAATAATTTACGTCATTTTCCTTTAATTCGGTGGATTTGCATATATTCCCTATTCTTTAATGGGGGTGCGGTAGAAAGATCTGGCCAGATCTTATACTGGGGAGGAAAGGAGTTAATGCCTCAACAACGTGCCCTGTTTCTGACCATTTCGACGGGGAAGAATTCAAACTTTGTCTCCCTTTCCTTTGCTTCTTTCTTTTGGCATTGTCTTGTCTTTTTCTCGAGTCGTCCGAGTGATTTATTAGGGTTGAATTTCCAGCTAGAACGTTCTGAAGAGGACCATTAGCATCGCATTCGAGATGGATGGGGTCTTGAAAGAATAATGCGCAGATGACAAAAGGGTGAATTATTCCCTTATTGTCTGTACTTTCCTGTTAGGAGGAAAACAAGATAAAGTTTGTGATTTCTTGTCGAGATTTTATGACCACCGACGTGGTTACGAGGAGACGCCTGCATCTTATTCCAGAAGGTCTAATATGTCGGTTATGGAATACGTGAGGGTTATTGCCTTCGAGCTAAGTTCACCCATGGGAGGATTTATTTCCTATTACAATGATACTTATTCTCTATGATAACACTATAAATATTGACATGAAAAATTAGATAAGTAAGCTTTTTCAAGCTTTCTAACGCACCCATATTTTCTCCGACGTGTATAATCGATATTTTTCGAAAATTTTAAACATCCTTTATTAAGGATGTCTAACAAGTATTCTTTTGGATGTCGGATCCTTGTAACGATTGGATCGATTAGTCGGAGTTTTACTTGGGTGTTAATTATAACCTTGCTTATTTAAATAGAAGAACGAGTATGTGAATATTTCTAATCCACTATTAGAATAACATGTTATGGGCAATAAAGGAGTAATTAATAAATAATTAGAAATTATTCATGGGTCCGCTTCTTCGAGAATATGGGGTCCATAACATGTTCTTACTCTTAAAGTTCCCTAAAAATTGTTCTACTGGCAAAGTCTATGTAAATATTTACTCATAATCTCATGGCAGAATAGGTCTATTTACTATTGGTCACACCATTTTCTCGTGTCAATCTATTGTTGAGTTTTGGGAAATCGAAAAAGTTACCAAAAAAGTCTCAAACCTATTATAATTGCATCAATTCAATCATAAACTTTTCTTTTTTGCCAACTAAGCTCTGAATTTCTTTGCATTTGTGCCAATTCGATCCACCGAGCCAATTTTGACCTAAATTCGCGGACTTGAACTTCGGCCATCATACATGTCGTGACTAGCACCCGTGTGTGGACATTGTGTAATAATATCCGATTATATTTTTACTTTTTCATTTTTCTCTTTTGGGCTAAGGGCCGGCGAGGGCTACGGCGCCATCAACCAATGGACGCGACCCTAGCCGGACCTTAGCCCAAAAGAGAAAAAAAGGGAAAGAAAATAAATAAAGAAAATGTTCACATCGGTGCCAAGTAGAACGGCCAGAGTTTACGTCAATGATTTTTAGCCAAAATTGATCGGGTGAACCGGATGGAAACAAATCCAAAAGATCTCCAACTCAATTGAAAAAAAAAAACTAGGGGTTGCCTCAATGGCCACCCTTCTCACTTGGAAAGAGAGAGTTGAGGAGTTCGATTCTCCACCTTTTCAGGGAAAGTTAAGGCTGAGGATGCATGAGCGAGGGAGCATGATTTTGCAACTTACGCATTTCACATAGCGCACACGATGGCTTGTATAATAGAAATAGGATAAGATAGACCAAACCCAAAAAGTTGGCAACAAAAAAAAAAAAACAAGGAAGTTTAAATTGAATTTTCCCCCTTGAAATCAGTCTAGGGTTTTGAAGGCTCTTGCTTTCTTTAAAGAGTTGGTTGAGAATTGAAGTCGAGAGTCAGCAATGTGTAAGGTGGGGGTGAGGGGGAAGTATTCAGGCCTTTGAATGACTTCGATGAGTAGCGGGATCTGACCACCGCTCGTTTACGAGACATAATGCCATGCGTGCATTCATGTCTTCACGTGTTCCGACGGCACTGAATCGCTCTTCAGTTGACTCTCTTACCCTAAGGAAAATTCCTGATTTATTAATGTCTATGATCATCAATCAGTAATTTATTATCCCTAAAAAGAGGATTTCATTTCGTTTAAATTCCCACTTGGGGTTTTTACAAGATTTTACAAAAAAAGCTTATAGCCGAGCGATCGACAAGTAGTGTCATATTACTCGATCACACGATCTTCCAATTAATGAAATCTTTGTGCAAAACATAAGTCGATAGTATGTGGATCTACGATCGATATTATATCGTCCCTACAAGATCATGTCAATGAAGTATTTCCCTTTACGAAATGCACGTTGATATTAACATACAAAAAAATTTCAACGAATTCACTATTAGCCTATTAAAAAGAACGATTTTTACACACTCATTGATATAAAAATCACACTCATGGATACTATATCAACGTGTTACGTGGTATAAATACTTTGCGAAGTATTTCGTATACTTAAGCAAACGTTTTTAGAGAAATCTCGACATGATATAAATTATTTATAAAGAAGCTTTTATCAGTATAATAGGTTATATATATATATTTTTTTTTGGGGGGTAAGCAATTCATATAATAAAGTGAAGGGCAAAGGAATGTGGGGGATGCATGTGGGGGTTGAACTTTAAAGGCACGAAGAGACACCTCGACGACCGCCGACATTTGGATAACGTAGAGCGGACCTTTTGTCCGTGGCCTAGTTGACTCCCTTTGGGGACCGACGGTATATTTTGACTTTGATACTAATGACCTAACACCAAACATACGTACAATGTTTATGGCAATTGTCTTTTTTTTCTTATTTGTGAGCCGAAAAACAAACTAATGAGGGGCTATCCAATATAATTATCCAGGAACGTTCGGGACATTAAACTCAGAGATCGAAGAGTCCATTATGTTATCGTAGCTCCATCGGCGTGTTAGGAGATCTTTAAGTCTTTTCAAGTGAGGTAGCATAGCCCGGGAGAACACGGCATCGTCCGCACGCGGTATGAATTTGGACTCATGACTTTATAAAAGACAGGTGGGCATGAGATTGCTAAGATGGTCACGCTTAGTGGGCACACAAAAATCGTCTAATTTGATTAATATATATGCTTGAACTAATGTGCCATAAATATGGACATCACCTACGTGTAAGTTTTTTTTTCTTTTTAAAGAAAGCTATATGATTTATGATCATATTTATCGCTCACCAACCACGAGATTAGTTGGAATAAGTTTCCGCAAACAAGAATGAATGATAACATCACCCATTTCGGACGGTCTTTTACTATGATAATTACCTTGATTAGAGGGAAGTTGTGGTGATCTATCAAAAATAGTTGGGCAAAAAGTCACTTCAAGTATTAATATTTATGTACGGCGCTCACTTTGATGCCAATATTTTTTTGATCACTTAAGTGATAATTTTTTTTTTAAAAACGATTATTTAAGTGTCAACTATGATAAAATTGCCAGAATTTCTTGTCGTTAGTACTAAAGTTATAGGTTTTTTTACAATTCAAGCACTAAAGTGATCATTTTTTAGATCACTTAAATGCTTATATACATATATTTAAAAAGATTATTTAAGTGCTAACTTTGGTGAGGTCGCGGGAATTTCTCGCCGTTGGCATTAAAGTGGTCATTTTTTTTTTCAATTTGGTACTTAAGTGATCCAAAAAAATATTAACACCAAAATGAGCGCCATATACAAATAATAACATTTGAAGTGTCCTTATGCCTAAAAATTTGCCACTCAATACATTCAGAAGTTGACATGCAAAGGTCTTCTTTTCTTTTAACATTTCCAAAACATATTGATTACAACTCCATTATATCATTAAATCATAAATTAAATTCACATCTTTCCACACACACACACACACAAATGGAATTCTTTCGGCAACCGACTTTCGATATTCTTTTCATAAGGTAGATCAATTTACTATAAATCATCGTCTAGCTGTCAAATGGTTGACTTTTTTTTTTTTTTTAATGATTGATGCACAGATATAACACAAGGCCCCTAATAAATTCCCCCTCACCACCTAATCTAATCTCGAAAAATCCAACCCCCTCTCTCCCCCGCTTAAGCCTTAAATACACTCACTCCCCCAGCGCTCTCTCTCCCTCTCGCATTTTCATGTTCCCTATCATCCATGGCTCCTAAGCTTGCCTCCGCCGTCATCGTCTTCCTCGCCTTCCTCTGCTGCTCCGCCCGCTCGGGCGGCAGCTCGCCGAGCTCGGCGGCAGCCCCGGGCCTCCTGCAGACCGAGTGCCTGACGGTGCCGTCCTCTCAGTTCTTGAGCTCCCTCAGATCCACCGTCGAGGTGCTCAGGCAGGTCACCGGCATTGTGTCCCAGTTCGGCACCGTCTTCGGCGACTTCCGGCTCTCCAACGCCGTCTCCGACTGCCTCGACTTGCTCGACCTCTCCGCCGACGAGCTGAGCTGGTCCATCTCCGCCGCTCAGAACCCATCTGGTGACGACCCTACTTCCCTCTGTTTTGTCTTCCTGATTCCAAGCACAAGTTTTGTCGCTGTGCTCAGTGCTGTGCTTGATATTTTCTCTTGACGAGGAATTGAGGGCATCGATGGAAACAGTGGGACAGTTTAAATATATGAGAATAAAGATAAGGAACATGAAATTATTTTCAAAGGGTACTAGGACGCGGTAGGTTACAACTTCGTACTTTCATGATCGAGGTGGAGTCCTATATGGACCCTTGTATCATTATTGATTTCTATTACCCTATTAACTTTTTTTTTTAACTCTTTCGAATTGTTTTTTTTTCTATTTAAATAATGTACATTTATTTATTTAATTATTTATTCATTCGTTCAGGCAAACACAACAGCACCGGGGATCTCAGTTCTGACTTGAGGACATGGCTAAGCGCTGCGCTTGCAAACCAGGAGACATGCAAAGATGGCTTCGAGGGCACTAGTGGCATTGTCAAGAGCGTCGTCTCCGGAAGCCTCGACCAAATTACTTCACTAGTCACAGAGCTCCTCACCATGGTCCACCCATCTTCCAACTCCACCAGCGGCCGTGGCCGTGGCGGCAAAAGGCCGCCCGGGGCGGAAGCTCTTCGGCGACGGCCCCCGATTCCCTCGTTGGGTGAAGCGCGAGGACCGGAAGCTGTTGCAAGCGAACGGGGTCGCGGCGGATCTAGTGGTGGCCCAGGACGGGAGCGGCAATTTCACCAAGGTGGAGGACGCGGTCGCGGCCGTGCCCGACTACGGGACGCGCCGGTTCGTGATCTACGTGAAGAAGGGCGTGTATCGGGAGAATGTGGAGATCAAGAAGAAGAAGTGGAATGTTATGATGGTTGGCGACGGGATGGACGCGACGGTGATCTCCGGTAATCGGAGCTTCGTCGACGGTTGGACCACATTCCGGACAGCAACATTTGGTGAGCCTTATAACCTTTTAAAGTTTTTATATTTTCCTAGTATCGGGTTGTAACCCATGTCCGACGGTCGAACTTGAGATGCATAATGTCTGGTTTAAATGCACATACATTTGGTCAGTTGGGTTCACTGAAAAGAAGTACATGCATTTGGATCCCCCAACACGTTCACTCGATGCTCACTTGAAGAGTTTGTGCAAATTGTTCTTTTGTGTGTATCTGTAGTTATTGGGGTGGTCGTAGCGGCTGACAGTCTTGATGTTGCACCTTTGGTACCATGATGATCCCATATGGTGTCCCTCCATATTTAGTGAATATATTACAAAATAAATCGAAATGTCGGTGCGAGATGGGTCGGGTGCACGTCGGGTCGAGGGGTAAATTATTAGGGTTCGCTTACCCGAACGGTCTTTTGTCGTTTGTTCTTGGTCATCGTATGTAGAAATCATTATGTACAGAAGGGTCAATTAAATTTTTTACCTTTTACTATGCTTTATTGAATTGAAGGGTTAAGTATCCAGATTATTTTTCACGTTGTAATGAACTTAATGTCCTTTGGGATCATCTTTTCGGAACATGACTAAGGTCGCTTGTTGGTAAAGTTATGCTCCGAGTCGAGCATCGGAAAAGGAAACCAGACTGGTGTTATTGAGTGCCCACGTTTTCTTCCCATAAAGTTGCGCATCTCAGCATTCTCTCTTGACACTGTCGATCACAAAATGCAGCCGTCAGCGGCCGAGGGTTCATAGCCCGGGACATGGCGATCGAGAATGCTGCCGGCCCGCAGAAGCACCAGGCTGTGGCCCTCCGATCGGACTCCGACCTATCTGTCTACTACCGGTGTGCCGTCAGGGGTTACCAGGACACGCTCTACACCCACACGATGCGTCAGTTCTACCGCGAGTGCCGCGTCAGCGGGACTGTGGACTTCATCTTCGGGGACGGGGTAGTCGTGTTCCAGAACTGCCAGATCCTGGCCAAGAAGGGCCTCCCCCAGCAGAAGAACACCATCACCGCCCAGGGCCGGAAGGACCCGAACCAGCCCACGGGGTTCTCGTTCCAGTTCTGCAACGTGTCGGCCGACTCGGATTTGGCGCCCTCCGTGAATTCGACGCCGACGTACTTAGGGAGGCCGTGGAAGTTGTACTCAAGGACCATCTTCATGCAGTCTTACATGAGCAATGCCATCAGGCCAGAAGGATGGCTTGAGTGGAATGGTGATTTTGCCCTGGACACTTTGTACTACGGGGAGTTCATGAATTCCGGGCTGGGCGCGGGTCTCGCCGGCCGGGTCAAATGGCCCGGGTATCACGTGCTGAATAACACGGCGCAAGCAAATAACTTCACCGTGGCCCAATTCATTGAAGGGAACTCTTGGTTGCCGTCGACCGGTGTGGCCTACACGGCTGGCCTCGGGGTTTAAGGCCGATCTGCAATATCTATCAATACGATGACGTTGTATTCTGTACTTAGAAATTTGATTCTTTTTTTTGCTAAACATGATTAAAGGGTATAAACGATGTTTTGTCGCACATTTTTGCCTTCGTTTTTTCGCTCGCTCTAGTCGTCCGAATTCATGGATCTTGCAAGGCGCCAAACACGACATTATCGTTCATGCTTTAGCAACAAATCGCAATCTCGAATCAGACCCGAAGCAATCGATTGCAAGGAATAATGTGCTACATGAAATGAAGATTTCACTAAGTTTTTTTCAGGACGTAAGGCGACATTGGTCCACATTGCTAAGTCATTAAAACACCACCAACTGCTTTGATTTTAAGTTTAGAATTAGGTATCATCACATGTAGAGAGTCACATCGCTCTATCAATGAAGTGATGAAATTTGGAAGATAATGCACGAAAATTGCGGCTTATCCATGTTTCGATAGCGTCGTATTAAATTAGGTCCGATGATCGAATAGTAAATCTATGGTTTCTTTTGGTTTATGTAATCGACAATTGAATTTGCTGGTCTAGTATAATCCTTCACAAAGTTCATTATTACCTATCACCACATTATCATTTTCTATGTACAGTACAGGATCAATTGTGTTCATCCTTATTGGAGTAGGCACCATAGAAGTCAGACCGAGCTAAACAAGTCTTCAATGGATTCATCCAAGTCGCCTCAAGAGCTAAGAGCAGCAAGAGCAAGCCTTTGGAGGCAGAAAACCCAGAAGAACCTCGTCCCGGGTATACTCGTGTAGAGTCGCTCTAACGGCGCTTATCATTGTTGCCGCCTGTGCGGCGACCTACTTGGCCGCCGAGCAGATCACGGCCCGTCTGTAACCGTGACTCAGTACCCCAACTCATGCGATTCTCGCATTTCTCCTTTCAGGAGCTCATCTAACATGACGGGCGATGATCCAAGCCGGCAAGAGAATCTCAGGCTGTCTTTGGAGGCGGGCGCTCAACGGGCTAGCCCACAAGGCTAATGTCCTCGCAAACGGTGAACAGAATTCATGACGCTAGTGATCGGCTAGTCCATGGAGCAATCAAGGATTGTGAATTCCTCATCAACGACGCCATTAATCAAGTCCGCGAATCTGTTTCCGTCCGTTCAAGCGAACGATGAGGACGTGAAGGCTAGCGGTATGCTGCTTAATGTCAGCGACATTAGGACACGGCTTAATGATGCGATCCCAGACCAAAAAGAACCGTGCTTGTATGGGACCAAACAGATCGGTCATTATCGTTATATCCGATTATGAGGGAAGCAGTGCGAAATTCAACCGAATTCGCCAGCAACAGCCTGGCCATTGTCTCCAACCAATTTGCCATACCGGAGAACCTCAAGGTCGGCTCGAACCGCGAATTGCTCGTCGCTAGCGAAAGCGACCCTGACGGCTACAACGAGGCCGAATTTCCATGGTTGGTTGGGGAGAAGTAGAGAGAACAGTGAAACACGTGAAGGAGGGAGAGCGTGTGGAGAATGTGAATCTGGGGAGCGATTGTTGGAAATTTGATGTTGGTTAGGCATGCGTAGGACCATTGTACCTTGCCACCAAGAACCATGTGAGTAGGTCTCCTGCTTCTTTCAGCTAGAGGTGATCGATTCCCGATTCAATCCGGTCCCGCCCTGAAACTGACTAGACAGAGTCGTTCCTCAGGCCGTCCAATTATTGGACCGGTTGCCCTTTTTTGTTGTGATTCGTCGTTAAATATCTTTTTGTTAATGACATATTCACCGAATCACCCATGTTAATTGTATTGCCTTCTCACTAAACTTAGGAGTCACACTAAGCATCTTAGGTTTAGGTTTAGGTTTAAGATTTAAATTTAATTTTTTTTAAAAAAAATCTGTCATGTCCAGTCAATTTAATTCTCTCCCCGAAACCAAGAACCTCGATCCAACCGGCCAATTTGGTCACGTTCGGGCTATTTCCGATTCAATCGGTCCATTATGGTCAGCCTTAATTCCATTGCCACCATCAGTAAGTCAAAGTGAAACCTATGATCACAAATTTATATTTGATTTGATCAAGTTTTGCTCATTATCAGCATCAAGAGATGAATTCATTGGGCTTCATTACTTTTTTCCTAGCTTACGTTGATGCTCATGCATACAGGGGCTGGTGGGAGGGGATTTATAGCCCAAGACATGGGTCTTCAAGAACACGGCAAGGGCCCTAAAAGTTCCAAGCTGGAGGGCTGCTATCGCCGGCAGACCGAGTAGTGTTGTACCGTCGCTACATCGACACATTTCGGGACTCTCCCTCAGCGCTTTCCCGGTCGACAATTCTACCGTGACTGCCTCATCACGGGAACGACAGATTTCAGCTTTGGGAAGGCCACGGCCGTTTTCCAGTACTGTAGCATCCAGCAAAGAAACCCCATGGCCAGTCGGTTCGACACCATCACGGGCCGGGGAAAGTTGGACCCGAATCGGAACACGGGGTCCACGATCCAAAATTGCCAGATCGGGTCCCTCGACAAAGTGACGGTCCAGGCGTCCCTCGGCTGGGAATACACAGCCACCTTCTTCGTGCAATCGGAGATGGGTGGGGATTGTGAATCCCATGGGTTGGGCCCAATGGACCCACAACGTCGACCCGCCTAACACCGTATTCCGCGCCGAGTATAAAACAAAGTGGGCCTGGGTCAGAGCTCAGTCAGCAGTGAAGTGGGCCGATTTCAGGCCCAACATCACAGACCAGCAAGCTGCAAGGTCTACTGTAGAATCTTCCAGCGAGGGAAGGGTGTGGTTACCACTTCAAGAAATGGCAGGAGTGATTTGGGCAAAAGGACACTCAAGCGTCAATATTTATATACAACGTTCACTTTAGTGCGAATATTTTTTTTGGATCACTTAAATATCATTTTTTTGAAAAACGATTATTTAAATGCCACATTTGGTGAGGTCGCTTAAATTTCTTGCCGTTGGCATTAAAAGTGATCAATTTTTCTCTAATTTAGTACTAAAGTGATTATTTTTTGGATCACTTAAAGTGGCAATTTTTTTTTCGAAAAACAGTTATTTAAGTGCTAGCTCCGGTAAGGTCACCGGAATTTCTCGCCGATAGTACTAAAGTGATCATTTTTTCTCCTATTTGACACTTAAGTGATTCCAAAAAAAAATATATATATCGACACTAAAGTGAGCCATATTCAAATATTGATACTTGAGATGTCCTTATGTCAAGTGATTTGTATGGCAGTACTCTTTAGTTGTTGGATCCTCCCTTGCACTGAAAAGTTAGGGGATTTCATATGAACAACTTCAACACAAAGAAGTGGTTGCCTAGCATAGAGATTAGTTGAAAAATACACACTAGAATTGCAATATGTTTTACTTCTGACAATTTCAAGAAGATACCAAGCATTTTAATCGGCAGAAACAGTTCACTGCATCTTTTGTCAAAGCAAAAGAAAATTACCAATCAACTGTTGCAAATTGGCATTTAGAGATGATAAAGCAGAGATATGTGCAACCACGAAAGAGTGGACATTCTGTAATTCTCTTGTTTTTACCTTTCTGGCTTGGCTATAAGACATTGTACAAAGCAGAAAGCAAGGCATTATGCCCTTGCTGAAAAAACACTTGGCATTTAGAACCTTTTAACTGCTGACTAAAGAGAGAATTTTCAACATGTACATCCATCAGAACAATAAGCATGGAGCTTGGAAGGGGAAATGAATAGAAGAGGGGAAGGTGTATAATACAGGGAAAAAAAAGGAAGGTGATGATTATTTTGAACTAACATTATTGAACAAACAGCAAAAAATGTGACATTTATCAATCGAAGGTGTTCCCACCTTGGGAATTGTCCTCACAAACGTCCGATTGGGAGCCACTGCGGATCACTGTCGGAGGTGTCCACTGATCTGGCACCATAAGAAAGTATGCAGTCATAGCTTTTCTAAATCGTTTCTTATACATTTGAGGGAGATCACGGTCGGAGAGGCATTCTTTGGCCCACCAAGAATGCCTGACGTTTTCACCCAAGTCTCGAGGTGCTTATCCCATGTATATTGCCTCATAAAATCGATAATCCCGAGAACCAGCTCCTGCCTTTCCTCATCCACTCCAACAAGTAATGAGTAGTCCATCACATCAATAGACTACAAGACCATAATATCCACATTAGTAGGACAACAAACAGCAACTAACAAAACATAAGAGACCACTTACACATCAAAAACAGAATGAAATCCCAATGAAAAGACAGCTTACATAACTGAAATTGAAAAGGCGTTGCAATTGGTTGCTCTTATTCTTCTATCCATTTCCAAAAGAGTATGATTAGAACATTCTATTTTGACTGGCGAAAATAAAGTTGCGCAACAACTCCAACATCACTATAAAAAGTCACGCATCTTCAACAGGAGGCCAACCTAAAAAGGGGTTTTGATGTTTCCCCGGTACAAAAGCAAGTTACACTTACAGCGAGAAATGCAGTGTCATTCCAGACAGCTCTCTCAAGCAACCGCTTTGCTTTATTACCAACAAATATCGGAGAGGTTGGCATTGCTTCGATCAAGTTCTGATCCAATAGTACTTTATTGCTCCCACTGGTATCAGGATTGTACCGTGCTCGGGAAGATCCTTTAAGGTCATAAAGGCGTGTGATGTTACGGCGAAAGAGAAGATTTTCCATCACCAGAACATCCATCTTTGTTTCCTTCCCTCCTTTAGTAAGCTTGGAAGAAACCTTTAAATCCAACAAGAGAAATAAACAAGAGCCATATTTAACACTACCAACAAGGTAACATTTTTCCACTAGTGAAAAAAAAAATAAACAGAAATTACAAAAAAAAAATTGGACCTTGCATGCAACCAAAACTGCATGTGTATCAGTAGCAAACAAATATGCAGAAGAGTTTTCGAACAAGACCTTTTTCCAATCAATATCCACTTCATCTACAAGAAATTTTAATAGCTTATTAAGAACAACCCCATCCAAGGAAAGCCAATAATATATGTCCAGTGATGCAGGGAAATGACCGTATATGTCATTTTGCTTGTTATTGTTTTATAGTATTGAAATTAACAAAGAGATGTCTGTCAGCTGTTACAATGCCAACTGCTTTTTAAGCAACTCTCATAAAAGAACAGTCACTGTACCTGATATATGCCGACAATCTTAGCCAAGCAAGTTGGACTCCCGGAACTGATCGACTCAGACAAATATTTAAAATAAGCAGGAGCAAACTTGATGAATGATTCCAACTCTGTCTTTGTAACCTGTTTGATGATGAATCGGTCATCCAAGGTCTTGGCAAAAAAAACATTGCTCTTGCCACCCTGGGCCCCCCATTTCTTACAACGACTAAGAGACCGAATAAAATGCAATTCCGATGGGCAAGAAATCCTCCTTAAAGCCTCAAACTGCTTTGCATAATAACAAGTCACGGTATACTTGGCCTTTCCTTGAGGGCCCTCATCATTGAAAGATACTCTAGCATGCAAATCCTTGGCGGACAAAAGTGGGTCCGTGTTCTGGGAGCTCCTAGATCCAGATGTGGATGAGATACTCTCATCAGTTGATCCATAACTTTTAAGGCTATCCCAGGTTGCTTCATTCAATGAACTGAGTGAGAGTAAATTTACTGAATCAAAGAGAGGCAATGAAATCGAAGAATCCAGACAATCTTTTGATTTCTCACAGTCAGATAGCTGGGCATGATAATTTGGTGAGGTGAGCGCATAAGCTATAATGCTTGTTGGTTCATCATCATAAACAGGCACAATGGTATCATTAAAACCAACTGGGAGAAAAAACCTGGCACCACTTCGCCTTTCTGACTCCCAAAATGACAGGATATATGCTGGCTGGTATTCACCAATACCAAGCTTCTGATAATTAGCAGTGTAAGTATTAAAAGAGCTATAGATATTTGGGATACCCATTCCCACACTGCTTAGACTGTTCAAGTTGTCACCTCCCTTCAATGGAAGTTCCGTGAGAGAACTTGCAGTTGCCTTCCCAATTTGCTCACTATCCTGAACGTCTGACTCAGACCTTGCCTTGGCTGAAGTTGAGACAGTTAAAGAACTGGTTGCAGCTGAATTACTGTTCACTTCAGGTGCCGTACTTGATGGGTGACTTTCACCACTCCATGCTGCATCAAGGGAATCTGATAAGTTTGCAACTATAGGGAACTCCCCCTCTGATAAGGCCCTCCGCACAATTTTTCCAGATTCCAGGGGATCAGAATTTCCAATAATTGCACCAGAAGAAACAGAAGTATCATTCTGCTTTTTATGGTTTAAATCCTGGTCTGAATTCTTTATTTCGAAACCTCCACCAGACTCACTACCTTCCCTGCCATTTTCAACTTGATTAAAGCCTACAAGAGGTTTTTTCTCCAGAAGAAAGGAATCACAACTGCTAAAGCCTTTGGAACTGTTAGCAGGCGCTGCAGTCTCAACAAACTTCTCCACAGAAGTGACAGTTTTCTCCTTAGCAGTACCAGGTTTTTGAGTAGAGCTGTTCAAACCTTCCTGCAGACTCTTATTATTAGCTCTCAATGCGTGAATCAGGCATCGATCCCAAGTGTAGGAATGGAAGAGTAACTGCCTTCGCAATTTATTTATTTCAAGAATATCAATCATGGGATGGCCAACTTTCAACTCTCTAGCTGCAGCTAGCACTTTTCCTAATAGGTCCTGCAGCATGAAGAATTATAAATGAGACTGCATAAGGCAAAGAAAACATATGTTGAAAGAACCATAACCAACTAATAAGGAAATCTCTCTCTACAAGAGAAGCTTTTTCTAATTATTACATGCCATGTAATGTGACTAGCAAACAACAATTCTGCCTACATGTAAAAAATAAGAAAGGACTGCAAGACCGTAGTTTGATGAATAAACCCATCACAAAGCAGAAATGTCATGGCAGCCAAATCTTTGGAAGCCTAACTACCCACTATAGTTGGTTTAGCAATCTAAATGATGCACAAGCATGACAAGAACGTAACTAGTGAAACCCCATGTTCTAAGGCGGACAGGATATTTTTCGTAACTTTTGTCTTTACATTACTAGATTTCATCCTAAAAATTGCTTCCCAATTATTATTCAAAAATAAACTACGTAACTGATAATCATAAGAGCTATAGCTTTGATCAAGCATTATCACTTTAAAAATGCAAGTGAATAATTAAATCAAGAATTTCATCAAGTTCACACATCTTGGTTGCTAGGGCCAATCCGTCATCCCTAGGACATAATCCTGTGAGGGTCCTAAAATGGGCAACACCAGAAATAATGAGTTACATGGATATTAATAGTATAAGTGGAACGCTTAAAATTATAAATGTGAATCAAAAGTACCAAAGATGATAAAAATTGGACAATGACATGTCGTCTTGATAATGAAGTTTATCTAGTCATACATAGTGGAAATGGGCCTTGTCCCACAAGAACCAAAAGACTAGAAAAAACTTCTTAATCAAAAAGAAAAGAAAAAGCTATGAAAAAGAAGCAAAGAAGAAACAATAGCCTTTACCAACCAAACCCCAAGAAGTTGGCAAGTGCCAAAATGCTACCAACTATAAAAACATCTTTAGACAGACCTAAAAAGTTATCAACTATTCTCAGGCGAAAAGAAAAGAGAATGCTACCGCCCTCACAACACTCCACTCTACACCCACCCCCAAACCCATTCCCATGGCCCCCAAGAAAAGGAAGGAAAGGTAAGGACTAAACTGAAGAAAATAAATCTTTACCAAACCACATTCCATGAAGTTGACTAGTGTCAAAATACTGCAACTCTAAGACCCTCCATTATATATTAGCATGATATGTTCACAGGCATACTGAACGGACGAGAATGTGAAAGAATTTTTAATTTTTCCCCTTTTTCTTATTAATTACACATGTTAGTTGCAATGAACCCCACCTCAAATTCTGCTTTCCGTTTAACTAGCATCTCTTCCAATTCCTCCATTTGATTTCTTGATTCTGAAGATTTATCACTGCCTTCCAGTGACGTCCCAGGAGGTGATTTCTCTGTTACCCTTTGAAGAGCATTATAGATATCATTAAACAGGAGTAGTGCTCGCTCATGAACCTGTTAAACAAAATAATGGTGTGTTAATAATTATCAATCATCTATCGTAAAAAAAATATTTGAGAAAATAGGATATGCATCAGTTGCACCTCATTTGCTTCTTTTTTAATCCAATCCTGATTATCATAGTTAAACTCAATTTTTGCTGGTGGAAGATAAACAGAATGAACATCAATAGAAGCATAGCGGAAGCAAGCAACCATTCTCCCAAAGCTGCACATGTCAGAAAGTATGTCAGATAACAATGAAGTGGGTCATCATGAAACTAGATCAAGATGACATATATATATGCATCTCAATTACCAAGAAAAATTATGTCAGAGCAGCATTCCCTAGACAATATATAACATTGCAATAAGAAGCTCTTAGCCATGAGTTATAAGCACTTTGTCCATTGGGCATTGCCATAGCTTTTGTTGTAGCTTTGGTGCCTTCTCGTGACATGCCATGGGTGCTTGGCAAGTGATATTTGAGTGTGCTAAAATGATTAACAAAAATTTCACGTATGCTTATATCAACATTGATATCTTTCAGACTGGAAATGAGCTCCCCTGAATATATGTTGTCCTTAAAAATTACCAACAGTTTTAAAAATCTAATGATAGAATAGCCAATCTAACAAAAGCCCAAAGAACACCCTTGGGATTCTTCCAAAGAAAAAGCTATTTCAGTGCTTCTATCAGCTTCTACTTTTAAAATAAGAACTGCTACACCTTTTGAGAGCAGAAGCAGCTGCCAAATAGGTCCTTAGATGCTATAAAAGTGGAATTGAATGAAGTTACCCCAGGGCCCTGATCAACCCATTTATTGAACCACCGCAGCACAGTGTTCCAATAACTTCAAACCAGAAGGAACTGCGACTAATTTTCTCAGCCTGTCTTCAATCAGAACAGCCTGGCATACCTAAGTACATAGTCTCTGGAAGAATCTGTTCGTCCTAAGACATAAATGAGAACATCTAAAGGCGTTCTTTTTCATCTAGCAAGTGCCAGTACGTCTGAGATTCTTTTTTTTTTTTTTTTCAATTTCTGTGTTCGGCCAATAGCATGTATAGGATCTTAGTGAGGAAAGAACCATACCCATAGAAGCGGAGACAATCTCTATGTAGTGAATGACCGCAGCTAGCAACCCTACTTGCAGCAGCATGATTGGAAAAGCTCAGCTCCAAAAATTTCCCAAAAGATAATCCCCATGCCGCATCAGACATAAGTACTCTTCTAGTTGCTGGAGGAAAGCCGCTCTTTCGAGGACACCGCAGACACCTGTGCCACATCCATATTTTTCCTTCACGTTCTCCTGGTAAGAGAAACTCTGGAAGTTTTTTGACGGAAATAGTCAGGCTGCCTTGCCGGTGAATGTAACAATGAACATGTGCTTCTGATGGCATGTCACATGAACGGCAACGATAATTCTGTCAAAAACTTAGTTCGTTAATAGTAGCTCATGCTTTTGAAGAAGAAGGATGAGGAAGGGGGCAGGAGATAGTATTGCAAAAACTATGCTCAGCGTGAGAAACAACTAGTAAGGAGAGGGTAAAGGTAATACTTGGTCAAACAAGTGATCCCGCAAGAACCGGCCCAAGGGTTTATCAAAGCATCCATAGTATTTAATGCGCAAGAGGTGAGCCCTTTCACATACAGTTCCTTTCCACACACACCTTGTGGACAAAGAAACTAAAATGCTCTGATGATCGGAAGGAGAAGGAGGAAACTCTTCCTTTGAAGAGCCCATTTCCCCATTATGGTTCTTCCCATCTTTTGCAACTGCCAAATCTGATTTCACAACATTATCTGCTATGTTGTTACCATGCCTAAATCCGTCACTTTGTCCGACCTTCTCAGAAGTGGAGACAGCATTAGAGACAAAACTGCTATCCAAATCATCTTTCCATGTGCTGGCAGATGTCATTGGAAAAGATTCCCCTCTGCCCACTTTAAAATTCTCCGCAAAGTGGCATGACAAAAGTTCATTGCTCTTAAGATCCAACTTGTCCAACCCTAAGATGGGGAAAAAGAAAGAAAAGGTGAACGGGACAATTGAACAAGTAGACCTTAAGATAGAGTCCTTATATGAAGGTTGAGAATAAAACCTTTAAAAGGAAAAATAAACCTCAAACCTTCCATTTTGTCAGTGGATGAAGGGTTGGCAGGCAAGGATCCACCTAATGCAAAGCCTTTATCTAAACTCATTGCATTAACTGGTCGTGCATCCGAAGGACTAGCAGATGTGACAGAGAAACCAGGTATAGTGGAAATGGACCTCTCAATACTTGATGGTTTGCCAGGTAATGCAACCGTCAGCGGGGATCTCAAAGGTAGCTCTGGGAGTGATGCGCCCTCATCAGCAAGAAATGATGTCTCTAGCGCCAAGTGATAAGCTGCAAAAATTCCATACTGAACAACATGTTTCACCTTCTTCAACTCGTCCCCATTGGCGCCCTTGAGCAAAATCTGAAGCAGAGGACCTTTCTTGGTCATATGGAAAGCAACACACTCAATTCATTACCAAGAAAAGCCATTTACTTATTTAGTTTGTTCATTCACAGATTGAAAAATTAAATTCTCATTCAATCTTGACAGATTCCCATTATATGTACTATTAAAAACTAATGGATTGACCTAAATGCATAATTCAATTATTTTCCAAATATTTCTAAAAATTATTATTAAAGTTCAAACACTACAATCAACTTAAAAGTAAAGTAACCTTTACAATTGCGGCACAGTATGACCTAAATTAAGTCCAATGGCCCTAAAAAAGCTAATCTAATCCTCTCAGCTGCCGTTCATGGGAAGTGGGCAAATTGAAATTTCTTCGAAAGCCCATAATATTGACAGCATTAATAACCTGTCGTGGGTAACCTACCAACTGTACATTGCAATTGTCACCCTCTTTAAAAAGAGATCCTTGCAAGTCTTTCCCACTATTTCAGAAACCCAAATAATGTCGTCACTCTAAGGGGTCATCACATCCTGCTTTTAACAGCCATAGTTTAGTCAAAGGATTCATCTAAATCCACCTTTTATAGTATCATCTTTCTTCGATAGTGTGAACATTTTATTCAAATTGTACCAAGGAGGTACAAATTCATCTGAAAAAGTAATTTCAACACAAAACTCACAACATACACATATGATAGAAATCAGCCTAACCAAAAGATAATGACTGATAAACCACCTCATTCAAGGAACCAGAGCTATCATTTGAGACTGTGGGAAGATCTCCTAAATATTAAAGCAAAGCCATGATGTAACAGTGAGTCCTCATGTCCACTCAGAAAATTATCAAGCAAAGTACTAATCAACCATATCAGATCAAGCAAAGATCCCAGATTTTCACCATTCCATCTGATCAAGCAGGAAAGAGGGAGAGGGCAGGGAAGATGGTTCACTCAATATGTAGTAACATATTTATGCCAGACTTACAGTACAACCAAAGGGCTTTGGGCAACCCTCAAAAAACATCAGCGTCTTTGCCAATTTCTTTCCTCCTTGGCCCGCGCTACCGTGCTCTTCCATCAACTTCTCCACATGAAACGTCTCACAATACCCCAATTTGGGTGATGTGAGATGATCAATTGAAGGAACAATCTGTGCACCAGTACAGCGAGCTATACGCTCTAACAGTGGCCTCTTAATATTCAAAACAAGAGATATATCTTTGCCAAGAAGATATTCTTGTGCATGGCGAGATACAGACTTCTCTACCAAAAGAACATCAGGATCATGCACATCGATCTTCGCAACTGCCATTTTCAAGTGGTCCATTTCCTAAAAATTGCAGGAAGCAGAAAACTTAAATCAGTTAAGATAAAACGTTTAACACTGAAACCTTGCCAAATACTTAGATACAAAACCGTGATTTAGTCATATAGTGAGAACGGAAAGCTATAACATATGAACCTGCTGCAACAAGGTATCAAAGCTTGATAGATGATTAGTAACCCTCTGGTATTCCAAAGCTCCTCCCAGAATTAAAAGACGTGGCTTATCTATTTTGGAAGTCATCCGCCTGTGAGCCACATTTTTCTTGCAAACAACTCCTTTGACGACCTTACTGAGCAAACAAAAGTGACATCATCATGTCAGTCTAATGACAAGTACTAAGAACAGTGACAATAAACCCAACGTACATTCTAGAGAGGGGGGGACCTAATGCAATAAGAAAGGTTATCAGGCTTAGTCAAAATGAAAGGAAGAATCCAGATTAGTCAACACACTAGTTAGCAGAAAAAACTAAATACCACAAAATTTACAGGTTTATGCAATAAGTTAACACATCTCATCAGATTCAATAACAATATCATCCAAACATTACCAAAACTGGATTTCAGGTCAATGAAGTTGAGTTCAAAGAAAAAGATATGCAAAAGCAAGATCAATTGCACTCTCAGGGAGAATAATCACAATATACTGATCACCTATCTGAGCCCGATTAAGTTATCATAGTGTCCGAGTAATCAGATCATCAACCACGAAAAGCTGAATGATCTTCATAGCTCACCCAAACTTTCAATAAATCAAATCTAGCGTCTCAGCCTTTAGTTTGTCTTTCTTGCAACTATCAAGTTTGACCTGAAGTTGACACTCTAGCCCAAATACTAACTCGACTATGGCAATTGGGAACAACCAAGTCGCACTCATTACTTTCAATACCTTGTTGAGTTGAGCTCGGCCAGCTGAAATTTAATGAAGCCCAGGTTAAACTAGACATTTAGAAGAGATTTACCATCAGAGTTTAGTTCATATATTTCATTGCATTGACTTCTCTTTCAGTTTATTATACTGCAACATTCACACTGCCAGTTTTATAGCTTATGGACAAGACACTTTACATAACTTGTCTACAAATACCTAAATCGAACTCGTTGATGTTTGCTAGCATCTGATCAATTAGGAAAGCAACTAGCAATATTGAAAGTGCAGCAAGCAGGAATTTAACGAGTTTCTACCAACTGTTTAGTAACACCTTAGCCATGTGGCGGTGATTAAAAACCTCATATAATGTTGAACTATCCATGAAAACCAAGTGCCCAGAAGCATGTAAGCCTTGGGCACAGCTACTAAATGAACTAAAAGTTATGACACACATAAAAGAAATTACAAGGGACGACACACGTTAAAAAGAAACTAAAAGTTATGACAGGTGCACAACTGGCAGTTCTTGAGAGGAGAAAACCCCTTTAAACAACACAACACACCCAAAGCAGACAAATGGAAAGAATTTACAAGAAAAGAGTGAAAAAAAGCTTTAGCATAATAAATAACTCTAAATAAAGTAGTCACATGTCCACAAGAGGTACCTCTCACCCCGCCGCCCACATGCAATGCATTTAACCTTCCCATATCCACCGGGGTCCATTCCTCCACCTTTACTCATATCAGGCTTAAGAAGTGTGGCAGCCTCCCAAGAAAGGGATGCAATTATATCCAACCAATTATCTTTCCCATCTTCATTGTCCATGGAGAGGTTTTCAACCTGCAAAAGTTGGGCTATCAAAGCCCTAAAATGCCCTTCCACCACATTTTTCATGGCCTTCCTGTGCTCCTCACTTGACTTGTCCCTGCTACGGTACTCCGCACTACCAAAGCTGTCTGAAGAGCGTAGATAACCCCACTCCCCACTGACACCTTCCCCATCCTCATCGTCAGATAGAATAGCTTCCCTTTCATCTTCCTCATCCTCTGGCTCAGGAGGGAGCCAAAGCAACCCATTGTTCTCAAAGTCCACGGGTTCTGTATCGGTTTCTTCTAAGTCATGAATAGGAGCTTCACTGTCCAGATCATGCAGCGGTGTCCCTTCTTGTCGCCCTACTTCTTTACTACCATCTACAACTGGGGAGGCAAAATTTTCAAGTACTGGGGAGCAACTGTCGTCTTTGGAGTTATCTTCACTGGCATGGGCTTCATATGGTCCATACATGGGGGCAATATCGTCTACGGTTACAGGACAATATTGCCTGGATTCAGAATCCGAAGGATACCCACCATAATAGTCATATTCATCATCACTCCTGGTATGAGTAAGAAATTTTAAATAAGTCAGTTTATTTTATTAGACCTCATAACATGATAGTTTTCCTAAGCAACAAATCGGCCGTGTTGTAGACAGGAACTACTACGGCAGAGTACTGAAGTAAGCCAGTTTCTATTACTCATAACCCATCTCAAATGTTCTTCGATTTAGATAACAGCCAGCAACACAGATGCAGGAGAACATACTGATGCATTGACATTTGTGAAGAATCAAAGCAGAGGGGAACGACTACCCACACTGCTAACCATAACAGTTTGCGCAAGAGATACCTATTTATGCAGAAGCTGTACTGGTTAGAAGATTGATCCCCTGCATCTATGTAGGGTGATATTCGTGTCCCACAAGCTACATCATCTTGCTCGATTGCAGTCGGATCCATTTGAGAAGATTGAGGAGTGCTAAGAATGGAATTGTGAGGCACGTGCTGATAAGGTCCGGTTGAATAAGGAGTGGAACCAACAGTACTGCTGCCACTATTACATGTGCAGCTTGATTTGGAGCTCGCCAAGCTTGTTGCAGATGGTGATGGACTGAGGCCAGGGGTGGGTGCAATGGAGCCGTTTCCATTATCAACTGCCACTATCCCCTGCTCCCATTGCTTATAGCAATAGTTGCAAACCCTGATCCTCTCCCAATCTTCCCTTCCAGTCTTCTGCTCATCAGATGGGGCAGGAATGGCATTCGCCGTACACTTAGCACAGAAAACTCGTCCACAAATTCGACAGTGATGCCTGCGGTTGAAGACAGTGAACTGGGAATCACACTCATAACATACCCTGCAGCTGTGATCAGGCATCCAAAAGTCCCTAGATAACTGTGCTGGCTCAACCCTCCGAGGGATCCAAGACTTCACTAAGTCAACCAGCTCGGATAGTTTGTTGTCGGGGGGTGCCCATCGACAACTTCCCACCCAAGACCCCTCATCCCGATATTCTCATTTGCCAAGCCCAACAATCCACAACCAAACCTAGGAATCAACAACCTGGAAAAAGTGCGTCAAAGCAAAACGCAAAACCTTACTGGCGAAGCAAAACAAACCTCCTAGGGAGCTGAAAGAAAATTCTCCGGATACTTTAGATACAGCCCAATAACCAAAATTCCGCACCAAATATGCATGGGCAATATATATTTCCAGAGAGGTGCATAAATGGCATAAGTAAATCCGGGGACCGCATTAAAGCTTAAATAGCTTCGGCCAGAATCACCCAAAGCAAAAACATTTTCACCAAAAAAGAAATCAAAAAGGAAATGAAAGAACAGACTTACCTGCGAATTCTCCGATGCAAATCTGAATTCTTACAACATCAACTCTCAGCAGCCACAACTGACATCAAAACATAAAATTCAGGTCCATTGTTCAACAGAAGCACACAAATTCGGACTCAAAACGCAACTTCAACTCCATGCCGGAACAGCAAAACTAAACTCTCCAGTACCATCTAAACCTCCACCCCAATGCCAACACCCAAGAAAACTCGCCCCTCTATCAATCCAACAAAAATTCCACTAATCAAGCGAGCTCGAGCAAACGTTCCAATCCAATGCGAAAAAAGCCAACCCCACAACCCTCCGAAAGCGAAACAACAGCTCGAAATGGGAACCTACATGATCCCATCAATCAAAACCTAACCCCAAATCCGACCAAGCTGCTTCAATTAATGATTTTTTTTTGTTGTGTGATTGACGATATGTCCGCAATCGGCACTACCGTGATGGTGATAATTGCATGCACAGGTGTATGCATATGCGCACTCATGCGTAAGAGAGAGGGAGAGAGAGAGAGAGAGAGAGAGAGAGAATATATCACAGATAATGTGTGATCGGAAAATTCTACCTTCGTCCCTTTCTCCCTCCATGTGTTTGTTGAAATGCTTTTTCTTTCTCGTCTCTGTTTTCTTTCTCCGATGATTGTTTTCATGGCCTGCGTTTCCTTTTTCCTGTGGCGCAGAGAAGATGACTTTCTAAACGCTTTAAAACATAAATATTTCGGCCGCCATCAACTCGAAAAGACAATAAAAAATTGGCCACAGAGGAAGAAAAAAACAAAACAAAAATTAAAGAAAAATCTCAGGGTCATTATTGTCTTTGGACCTTCTTCTCTCTAGCTTTTGAAGGAACAAAATTTATAATAAAAAAAAACTGCAAAAATGATTGAAATTTCACAAAATAAAAATGCTATGACCAATAAATAAATCGACACTAGTCAAATCACAAATTAGATTCGTATGGTTGATAATTAATGAAATGTTAAAAGAAGTTTAGTGCACAAATTTTTTTGTGATGTATCACCGCATCGCTAAAGAAGTGAAAAGTGAAACATGTTAAGTTATAAAAGGCACATACTCCTTTTATGAAAAATAAAAAGTTTTGACGATATCGTTAAGATGACAATTGGCATCGTGAAATCATATTATTGTACAATTCAAATTTCATCAAACGATTTCATTTGCACTAGAAATCGTGAAAATTAATAAATTCGCTATTTGAATTTGTACAATCGAATGGAGTCATAAGTTATAACTATTTTTGGAATTAAATTGATTTTTTTTTTTTGGGTCAAATGCTAAATTGATTCAAGATTAGTTTTTTTGCCTGATCCCCCCAATCATCCTATAGAGGGCAAAAACCCTTTGGTGAAAACCAAATGAAATTAGCCCATAAAGATGAAGTGGTTGAAAAAAAAAAAGAAAAACAGGCGATGATTTGTTCTAAAGTTGCTAGTAATTGATTTGATGTGTTTTTGTTATTAATGATGGACTTTTAGGAACCATAAACTAATAAATTCATATCTTCATTTGGTATCCTTCCCTAATTGTCATACTTGGATTGGCTTTGTAGCGTAGGGTTTTGAAAATTGCCACTACTTATTACAATATCATTTAATATACCTATAACGTAAAACAATAAAAATGACATTTTTTGAGATTATTCATATCAGTTATTAAAATCTCACGATTTGATGATACGATTTTACGAAAACCCCTACTGTTTTACCTAAAGTCTCGATTTTAACAACTTTGGTTCGGAGGGTTTTCAATTATAAGAAAAAAATTTACCGATACCTCACCGTCACCCAAAAAAAAATTAAAATTTTTTTTAAAAAAAACTCCATAGCAAGTTTGCCTTGGGTTAAGCCGATACGATCAAAACCACTATCTAGATTCTAGACCATCCCAAATAAAGAGCAGACACGGCGGACCAATAGGAGTGTAATAAACCAAATTCGCAATAAATATTATGTTAAACAGGTCGTGAACATTGAACCTCGTAAAGACACTAGGGCCTAGAGGGTTTGACTTCCATGGCCACGTTGGGAGGTCAAACGACAGCAAGTTTGAAAGTCAAATGGCCTTCGACATGCCTAGGAAACAAGGTAGAAAGTCAACGCCCCTACTTCAATACAATATAAAAAGTGAAAGTGCTGGTCCTCTTAAAAATTCAAAAGGTGCTTTAAGATTCAGTAAAGCTGCCCTCTTACATGCGAGATGGTCTTGACCAAAAAAAAAAAAGAGAAGGAACAAAAAAGAAGAGAAAATTAAACTGCTAATTAAATCGATGGCGGCGTGAATATTTATTAGGGCCCTTTAGATTCTTGGACATTGGTCCAATATTCATTGCGTTTCGGAAGCCCATTACAGTCCAATGAACAAAATCTCAACTGGCCCAGACCAAAAATAAAGGGAGATTAGCAAGACGTTTCCTTAATGTCATAATGACGTTCATTTCACATGATTAATATGATCTAATTAGAAATTCTTCGGGGTTCCATCGTGCTAACAACGGTTGCCAAACGTAGCGTCGCGTGATGTTAACACGAAACGGACACCGGCGACGGCGAAGTCTTTAGGCCAAATTGGTGTTGGATTGCTTGATTTTATCTTGTGATGGCGAAGTCATGAAAAACGTTAGGCTCGTGCAGATGTCGATGGAAGTTTTTGCACAAGCACAATTAGGATTAGTTTCACATTTTTTGAGAATTAAGTAAATGTATTTTTTTTGCCGATAAATTCGAAGGAAAAATAGCAAAGAAAAACTGAACCAAAGCCTAATATCTCTTTGCCCAATTGATGATGTTATATTAATTGGTCATGCCCTTTATTATAGAGCTTGAAATAAAAAAAAATATATCTTATTACTCAATTACTCTTATTTCCTGTGCTTCACTATGCAATCATATGATTCACAACTTTCATTACCATCATCATCATCATCATCTTAATTTTGCATATCGAGATGGCTAATTAGCTAATCCAACATACATTAACAGAATCGAACTAAAACAACATTAACAGAAGTACAACCGAAACTTTTTAAGGTTATCTGACAATTGGAAGAGGGTATATTTTTTTATTTTTTTTTATAATGTGGTAAAACAAGGTTATATACCCTTGAATAACACAGCACTCACCTTTTCCACTAGTTTGACCACTCGAATTTATATGATTATTAGTACCATCAATTTTTCGCTTAACGATCTTTCACGATGTCCGCCACACATTATTATTTGCAAGCGTAGAAGATTCAATCATGTGCAAACACTTGTCGATTCGCGATAGTTCGTCTTATAAGTTCAAAAACGAAGAAATATTATTTTTGCTGCATCCATTGTTACCGCCATGTATGCAAGCACTTAGTTAATCAAGCTCCTTTCCAAGAAAAGTTAGGTGGCGACATCATATAATTAAAAATAAAAGGACATTAGACCCGTTGGCTAATTAAGCAACACGTGTGACGTCCACGGATCTATTTAATTCGAAAAAACATATGAAGATAATGTAATAATTTATATACTTATGGTGAGATTTCAATTAGAACTTTAGGCAATCGAAAGCGGCAATTCTTGTGACGGAATCTACGTGCAAAGAGTTGATGTGGACTCGACCTGTGTTCACATCGATCGCCGTCCTATGAGTTGGCGGCTCTTCAGTTTTCATTGTTACGTGTGATTGTAACACCCACGAGTTTGATGTTTACCGATAGAAGACATTAGAAATTGTTCGTATGGTATTGATCTTGATTGATTCGGAAAGAGAATCGGACCAACTCTTCCAATTGGTGGATGAGAAAGTACCTCATCCGCGACGAGATGAAATCGGCCCCTAGTGTTCGTTCGTTCTTACATGTAATAAAATTTATTTTGAAATTGAAGAACATCTCAATCATGATCGGTAACAAGTGATACATTCGGTATACTACTTGCATTTTTTTTTTTTAAATCAAGCGCAAAGAAATCCTCATCTGACCTTACCTCTCTCGCATGATCGGCGGAGGTTAGATCGAATAGCGCCTCCATACTACACAAGACGGCCACCCAACGGGTGGCCCGAACGAGGAACTTCCGATGCGGCGAGCCGAGGCGGGAAGCTCAGCCTCCGAAATCGGTCTTCACCCACTGCCCGTACTTGCACCTCATCCTCTCATCCAACTCTTTGGCTTTGACCTCCGCGATCTTAGCCGCGTTCGCCATCGATTCCTCCTGGACTCTCGCCATCCTCATGCTCCGCTTCTTCTCCACCGCGTCCCGCTCCGCGCCCAGCCCTTCGTACTCCCGCGCCCAGCGACTGTGCAGGGCGCACGTCAGCACCAGCACCACCAACTCCATCAGCAGCATCGCCATCAGAACCCCGCACTCCAGCCTCACCAGGACCTTAGCCTCTTTCGGGTCTCTCCGCGACCTCAGCAGCGAAAGGCTGGACCTTTCTTTGGTGAACAGCGCCAGGACCCCGAGCGCCAGACCGGACAGCGAGGCGAGGAGGATCGAGACGTGGGTCACGAAGCAGAAGCGGGTGAGCTGGGAGTAGAAGCCCGCGAAAGAGGAGACGAGCGACATGGACGAAATCACAAGGAAGGCGAGGCCGAGCGAGGTCGGGGGTGTTCTGAGGAGGATCACCGGAGCGAAAGATGCTGCGGAGAGGATGAAGAGAACGAAGTTGAAGCAAGAGAGCAGGAGATTCGGGAACGAACAAGAACTTCTCGACTTTGCGGCGGACATTTTCTTTTTTCGAATTCGATGGAGTTGGCAACTCTTTCTTGTTCAAACGGAATGGAGACTGATGAATCTATATAGAACAAGACAGAATTTGAACGTTAAGAAAAAGGCGAAGTTTAAAAGTTCAACGGCTAGGACGGACACAGGTTGGAGAGGGGCCCGCTTTAGTTAATTCCTCTTTGGTTTGTGCAATGATGCAATGGGTGGGAATTACTCATTTCGCTCCCTCCCATGCTTTTCAAAAGCCAAAAACACATATCTGTAAATATAAAAAAAAAATTGAATGCAAAAAATCCATGACTCAGAAAAAAATTCGAAACCCAAAAATTGTATTGATCATGTAACCGACTGGCGAAACAAAAGATCATTTCAAAATCGTAATGAGAAATGCTAGTCGATAGCATAATACCCGCGCATGTGAACAAGAATGAACATTGGACGGGAGAATTATCAAAAAAGTCATAAATTTAATGTAATTATGTCAATTTGATCTTAATTTTTTTTTGCCAATTTAATCATAAAATTTTTGCATTTGTACCAATTCAATTCATTCGTTTTAGCGGGCGCTGATGTGATAGATTTTCAATAATATTTTAATATTTTTGAATGAATTGAATTTGCACAATGCCAAAGGTTTAGAACTAAATTGATAAAAAAAATATTTAGGACTAAATTAGCACAATTACAATAGATTTAGGACTTGTTTTTTTGTAATTTTCCATATTAGACCCTACTAAGTTTAAAATTGACCCAAAATTCAGCAGACTTGAAAATGAAACAATTCATTCATTCCTTTCAAGCCCTTTGGCAAAAGATGATTTGGTTCATCTATCCACGGCTCTCTCAACAAAATTTAGACTCTAGATAACCCTCTTTTCATTCATCCAGGCAAATAACACTCGCCAGGGAAAGGACAAGTGCAAGCAAAAATTAGTAACATCGGAACCCCTCTGGATTAACACGGTCTCGGTGTCCCCGAGTTTGTTTCCGGAAGTTGATGAATGACTCGGAGGGCATCACATCGATGTTGTTACAGTTCGTCCAGCGAAGCAGGTTCTTGGCCGGCTAGACTCATCTCCACGTCCAGAGGCTCTCGACCCTGCAAAAACCAATGGAGAATAGTTCTTTTTCACAACACGAAAATCGCCAACTCGTCTCTCAAAATCGAGAATTTGATAATCATCACAAATCCGGCAATTCTTTAGAGATGATGATCTTACATTCCAGTAATTTCAACGAGACGTTGTATTCTTCCATTACGGTTGTCAAAAAAATATGTCGCATAGATATATATAAGGTTGTGGTCACCAGAAACTCAATGGTTTTAACTAGTGATTAAACTTAAAGTCTCGTCGATGCTTGACCAAAGAAGAAAAAAGTCTAATCGGTGATGATCAATGGCTTATTAAATCACTAAAACGACTTTGAATTAAAAATAAGTG
The DNA here is from genome assembly GCA_021437795.1 of Rhodamnia rubescens. Taxonomy (NCBI): domain Eukaryota; kingdom Viridiplantae; phylum Streptophyta; class Magnoliopsida; order Myrtales; family Myrtaceae; genus Rhodamnia; species Rhodamnia rubescens. The sequence goes on along the minus strand of JAILYA010000002.1, from coordinate 2,810,027 downwards.
GATTTAATATGTCTTGTAGTTTCGAGAAGTTTGCAATATTCGAATTACTAGATAATGCTCAAACAATAGCTTGGAGAAAATCAGGAATTTGAATGGAATTTTATTGGATTAGAACAGATGGCTTGCATTCTTGGAGGCCATGCTTGCTTGATTACTGAAGCTGAATGTAAACTACTAATGGAGATGATTGGAATGCCTAGAGGGAGAAAAAGTCTTACAAAACACGACCGGATCGAAATTAGAAATTTTATTAATTGATTTGTTTAGAATGATCTCTCATCTTCGTATCTCCGCATTCAAAACGTGCGATTATAATTTTCATGACATCTTGATTGTCGATGATTGTACTCTTTTCCTCAATTCTTCTTGTATCTTTAAATGGTACCATTCCTTTCTAAGTTCGGAATTTCTCCTGCTAGAATCTCAAAACTGTTGTGATTTGTGCGCTGCTTTAGGAAATAATTCGTCACACCGTTGACTAATCCTCCTTGACTCAGTCTTCGATTCTTGTGCAAGCTTCGAGTCGATCGATCATCGCCACGTTTTATGTACGTCACTTAAAATTTGCTCATTGGGAACTCGTGATCGATATACTCATTACGCATTTCATCGTTTACATTCGTGATAGACAGGTTAGTCCGATGTTCCATCTACTGAGGCTAATGTCCTGGTCTGATCTTGGCCCTTACTTTATTTCCGGGTGATTCCAAATTTTGGATCTGGCGTGAATATTATAAATTCAATTGGACTTGGATTTATATGTTCCAAAATGATGTCATAATGCCATGACCGGACGTGATGTAAATTTCCCATTGATGATGTAGGACCAACATCCCGGCGATCGACCATTACGCAGGCCTGCAAGCTCAAGTCCCGCTAGCCCCGTGGCGAGGCCGGAGCTCGCCGACTTTGGGCGAGCTCCGGCTCGCCTAGATTTGGGGAGAGCCCGAGATTGTCGGGACCAGCCGTGCCTCGAGTTCACCTGCGTACGGTCGCCGGTGATCGGCCGAAACCATAAAGAAAAGGAAAAAATAAAAAACAAATAGAGAAAAAAATATAAAAATAAATAGTTAAAAATTTGAATTTTTTAAGAAAATGAAAAGAAAAAGCAAAAAAAAATATTGAAAGGAGTGCATGGAGGAAAATCAAATTCCATTTTACACACCAAATGATGAAAAATATTTTTCGGATTTTTTTTTCATATTTCAACCAAACACAAAAAAATATTGTCATTTTCCTGGAAATTGACTTCTTGAAAAATATTTTTCAGGATCAATTCATTTTTTGCGAAACAAACGGAGCCTTATATTATAATATAAGTTGATAATGTTCTCATTTTATGAGGTAAAGCTAAATATGTCATTGCATCTCATTTTGAGTTGGCGATGAAAATAAAGTAAAGAAAAAAAGGTGAAGAGAATGATTTTCTCTATGCTATTCAGAAAATAAGGATCTAACAACGGTAAATAGAATGGAAATATAAACATGTTTATGGAATGAAGTTACGTGCAGAAGATTAAAACGGCTCGTGTGAAGAAAGTTTTACAACATTATTGTACAAAATAAAAGCCCATTGAAATGGGATTATATTACTTACACTGTCAGTGTAAAAGTCTCTTTTACACTAACAGTCTAGAATGGAAACATAAATCCATTTTTTTTTTGGTCAGATCATAACTCTATTTAAGGTGGTGGCAGAAAGAGAAATTATTATGTGAAATGGGAAAAGTATAACAAAAAAAACTCGAACCTATTGGATTGGTATCAATTCGATCTTAAACCTTTTAATTGAATCAATCTAGTCCTAAATCTTTTCACATTATTACCAATTCAATTCATCCGACAAATTTTGACATGAAATTAATAATGTGAATGCTACGTCATCCTAAGTGGTGCTATCGACGATGACGTGAAACAAAAATTTTAAATATTAAATATTTTGTGAAATTTTTATTTAATTTTTGTCCTTTTCTTCCATTTTTCCTTCTCTCTCTCTCTCTTCTTCACATTGGCCGGCAAGGGTCGCGGCCCTTGCCTGGATGCGGACGAGGCCAACCTCACCATGGCCTAACCGGCCGCAAGTGATCGCAAGTGAAGGCCGCCGGGCGAGGCCATGAAGGCCTTCGGCCTCGGCCGCCTCTGACATCGCAAGATTTGAATTTTGAGGCCAAAGCCGCTTTCGCCGAGGAGCCGTGGGCGAGACCGCATCACTTAGATTTTTGAGAGGGCTGCGTCCCTTGCCCAATGGCCGAGGAGCACCGACGACCTTGCTAGCCACAATGAAAAAGAAAAAGGAAAGAAAATGAAAATAAAAGAACAATCAATAAAAAATGATAAAAAAATATTCATAAGATATTTAAAAATCATAAAAATTATTCTCATCATCAGACTGGACGTGCCACACAGGATGGATGAAGTCCACATTATTAATTGCCCGCCTAAATTGGCCGAATGAACTAAATTGATGATAATGTGAAAATACTTAAAGCTAAATTAATCCAATTGAAATGTTCAAGCACTAAACCGTTATCAATGTAATAGGTTTAAGACTTTTTTGGGTACTTTTCTTTACGTGAAGTTCTTGAAAATAAAAGGAATTTGGACAAAGTTTTTGACGAAATAAAATTTGGAAATGAGGACGTCATTCGGGAATCGCTTTAATGACGGATCTGAACATCATCTGGACCTGGAATCTTTGGCTCCATCCACAAGTCGATCTATAAAAAGAGAAGATTCATGCGAACAGAAGATAACTTCCCCCTTCAACCCCATAAAAATACTTTTTTTTTTTGTCAAAGATAAATTGTTGTCGACAATGAATTTTTTTTATTGACTAATTATTTCAAATGATGGGAGCGATCACTTTTAAGAAAATGATTTTTGAATCATTTATTTTTCGTAAAACAAATGGGCTAAATTGGCCACTCATACAATCACGGTTTTGCCCTTCACCCAAGTCGAGGGCACCTGAAATCGTGTGGCGGACTCAAAGTAAGTTTCCTTAAAAAAAACCCTGTTAAGAGAATTTTTGGTAAAACCAACCGCTACGACTTCTAATAATTTGGAAAGTCTAACTAAATCATTACAAAATTAAAGAAAAAAACTTAGTGAAGGAATATTAGGGGAAATGACACTTTTTTTGCCTATGGTTTTGACAAACTGACTTAAACGAAAGTTAGAAGGTCCCCTTAATTTAGTCCATAGCGCAATACCGGTCTCGAAAAACCCTCTTGATCTCCGTAAATTAAAAAGTTAAAATTCTTTTTTGCTCTTAAAATTACCATCTTAGGGTAACATAGAAAATTTCATGCAATGAATGAGCCCAATACTAGTAAATTTCTCTAAAGTTATTTATGTTCATTTCTCTCTTTTGGTAATGAAGAGGTTCATATAGACGGGAGTCTAGAAACACATTGGTTGCATTTGGTTGTCGGGATTTCTAGCCAACATAAGATTAGATAGGATAAGAAATCCATGGATTTTACCATATCATATCCATTATTTGGTGAATCACAAAAATGAAGCCGAATATATTCATGTCATGTCATGTCATGTCATGTTCATTATTTGGTATTTATACATATCAATGTAAATAAACCCGAAAATGCACAAATTGAGACTATAAGAATCTTTTTATAATTCACTGCCACTTTAGTAAGAAGTGAGAAATTTTGATCACTCATATTTGCAATTAGGAAAAATTTAGCTTCTATAGCTACTTTTGTTAATTTTCAACGTGAACCACAAAGTTACGGAGGATAATGAGTTTTGACTCTCTTTTTTGTTTAGAGACTTTTCATGTGAACTAGAAGCCTATGAAGGAGAAGAAGCATTTACTCTCTCGCCGTTTTTGTAGAGTTTTGACGTAAACTAAAAAGCTACATAGGAGTGGTGAAACTTAAACATGAATTATAGATACATAGGAAAATGAGATGGAGGTTTCTTGGTTCATTATTTTTAGAAATTTCATTGGCCCACATCCTTCGAGAATTAGAAAGATCATTTTCAAATTTGAATTTATTCACTTAAAATTTGGGTTCTTCTATTTATTTTTTATTTACTTAATTTTTTTATTTTTTTTATTTTTATTTTTATATCATTACATCATTTCTTAATAAAAAATTTTATTAAATAATAAACTATACCATAACTTCCGACAAAAAAAAAAATTATACTACCATACCTAAAATATGTAATGACATAGATATGAAGTATGTGTATATATATATGAACAAAATATATATTATAACGTAGAAAAAAATTAAAATTTATAAAAACATATAGGAATAAATAAAAATTTTATTTTCCATGTTTCATTTTCTTTTTAACATTAGAAATCAAATATGATTCATATTTAATTGTTATTTTAGTTTTTTACATGAGAAGTTTGTTATTTTGAGAAAAAATAGCTTTTATACCATAAACATAAGAAAGCATATATACTTTTATTCCACCTCCCCCACAGGATAATTTTATCCTAGCTATATCCCCCTTGTATCATACTTTATCCTCTCCTTGGTAGGGGCCAAATATAGGATATGATATAATTTATCCTATCCTGATTTTTATTTTGACTACCGAACGCAGCCTTTGGTGTCAACACACAGCAACTGATGAGGCTTCCCAAGACAATCGCAGACCAAATTCGCATGAAGAATACCTAAGGATCGAGTCTTCCCAAGGCAATCGCAGACCAACTGAAGGTTCATAAGGTATGTTAAGTAAACGGACCACCCAGCATTCGGGTTTCACCGGAACTTTGAGCGGGCACAATGGCTACACTTGACCCATAAAACAAGTAGGGCGAGAGCCCGGTTTTACTTCTAATTTGCAATTTTCGCAGTCCAGCTAGAGGTGGAGGTCAACGGGAACTATTGACAATTGTTTGAGGCCGCGGTGAAAGGTGATTGGAAAGCTGCCCGAGAAAATTTTCGACAAAGATCGTGAAGCAAAGATGGCCAAAGTTGTGAACGTACACGAGAAAGGCTTTGTTATGCTTGAAGTTACAGTTATAGCTGCACAAGATCAATTTGTCGAGAACCTGGTCAAGCGCTTGGCTCTCGAATATGATGCCGAGAACGCCCCCTATGCTGCGAATGGTTAAGATTAGCAAACAAAGTTGGCGCTGCGCCTAAGAATGCCCCGTTGCGCGCTTGTTCACATGCCCCTATGCAAAAGGAAGTTATCTCGTACCTGGCTAGGTGTACAACATCGGCCCCATCGTATCCCACGATGAGCCACCTGGTTTTAGCCGGCCATTTGAGTAGGATTTTTTTTTTCGCCTCCTGTCAATTCTTTTGAGTTTCATTCTTGCCGACGTCATGTCCAATCATCTTATCTAATTTCCTTCACTGTTTACTCGAGTTGACTTTTTTTTCTTTTTTATTAATCTTGTGTCCCCAAAAGACATATGTGTGTATTTGGCTGGGCGATACCCAGACATAGTGACATCCAAAAATGAGGAAAACAGGAAATTGTTCGGAGACTTGGCAAACATGAAGTCTTACTTCCGTAGTGGAGCAAGGCTCAAGTTTTGTGAAAAATTCATTTACAAATGTAGATGCTTCTTGCTCTTCTTTCGTTGCGCAACTTTATTCCCCGTGGTGTTCACTCTTATCCGTTCCCTTTTTAGGTATCAATTTATGCTTGATCGATACATCGGTTGACAACTCCAAACACAACATGATGACCCGCCAAGGCATATCATTCAGAGATCCTATTTGCAAAAAAATTTAGAGGCAAGGACACGTATCTGTTTATATCATCTTATATCTCAACAGTGATGTATATCACAGACAAATTTCTAATTTAACACTTTTAAAGTTAGTCGAGAAGTGTTACTCAATGTCAAATTGCCAAGTAGCACTTGAGAATTGTAGGTTTTTATTATTGGCCATTAAAATTGATTGATCCGAGTTGTCTTCTAACATAATAAAGCATCACAAATCTAATTACGCATGCAATTTTCATTTTCATGAGTGTGGTATGCATCTTTTTGTTCGTCATAAACTCCTAATTTGCTGACTTGATTCTTCTCTCCCTCTTCGTGATGGTCCAAACAGCACTTATGCAGTTCAAGTTATCACTATGGAATGTTGCCACAAAACGGGGTACGCGAAACTGCCATGTCTCCCAAAATTTGAAGTGTAAATTGATGTTTTCATGTATCCCTTGGACATCATAGTTGTTAATATGGACCGACTCTTGGCTACGATACAGTTCAATTCCATTCAATTCAAAGTCTAAACATATGTATCCATTCTGTAAAAATAGTGAATCGAAAACAGACCAAATATACCCACTTTTCAGAAAAACATAACAAAAAGTAACGCTTTTATTCTCATTACAATGTCTGTGTTCATCAATCGGTCCATTGTTCTCTGAAGCATGCATTTTGATTTAAGCCATATGAAGTTGGCTATCTCAACTAATATCTTAAATTCTTCATTTTCTTCTCAATTATTATTATGTACATCGGTACAAATGTTAAAGCCTTTTTAACCTTTTGATTCTTCAGCTTTGGAATTATTGATTATCTGAAGTTACGTGCAGCACCTTTCATCCCGTTTTGAAATGGATTTTAAAACCAAAATGGCCTTCAGCGTGCCTAGAGTACAAGGGGAGAAAAGTCAAGGTGCCTACTCATCTTAAAAAGTCAAAATTCTTAGCACATAAGGTCCATTTTCATCCCGTTTTGAAAGCCCATTATGGTCCAATGAATAAACTCCATCATGAGTTTTGCCGTCTAATTAAGTAGTTTCACATCTGTACACGAAAGCACAAAATAAAAAGAAAAAAATTGTCAAAAAAATCCTAAAGCCTTTCCTATTTTTTGACAATTCAATCCTAAATATTTTAAGTTTTGCCAATTCAATCTCAAGCATTTTCACATTTTACCAATTCAATTCTATTGATCGAAATCGCCGACGTGAATATTGATCGCCGTACGTGGTACCATCGTCCTTGAAGTGAACAATTTTTAATAATATTTTAGTAATTCTATATAAAAAAAATTGAATTTTGTTCCTTTTTTTCCCTCTTTTAAGCTATGGAAGCTAGCAAGGGTTGAAGCCCTCACGACCGCTTTGTGGCTACAGGCGAGGAACCGCGAGATCCGGCCACAGCAAGGGCGAGGGAGGTGATCCCTCGCCTAAGCTCGCGGCCCCCCATTGACTCTCTCCCAGGGGCGGACAACTCCCGTCGGCCATTGCCTTAGGGCCGCCAATCTTGAACCTAAAAAGAAAACATATTAAAACCTAAGTAATTTTTGGTCAATAGGACTGAATCGGCAAAATGCGAAAACGTTTAGGATTAAATCGGCAAACTTAAAAGGCTGAGGACTGAATTGACAAAAATGCGAAAGGTTGAAAATTTTTTTGATAAATTTTTCCCAAAATAAAATACATGAAGAAGACATTGCTGCCAGTATCGATGTAATTCCAGTACTTGAGGTTCCAAGTTCAAACCGGAGTACTCTCTCTGGTTTAATCATATGATTTGACAACAGCATATTCAGTATCAACGGACCATCTTAATAAGCAAAATTGAACTAAAAGACCTTTGGATGCCTAACATTGTTGCCATGTTCTTGATGACCGAAAAGGATCCATCCGTCAAATCTTATGCCCCCAACTAATCTGGCATCAGATGGATAGTCATTTGGCTAAAAGATCAAAATCTCTAAGCACCATTCTATTGAGTTAAAAAAAGAGCAAGATGAAGCTCAACAGAGGAACCACAATCTTGTAGCTGAGCTAACCTCGGAAATAGTGGTGATGTTAAAATTGCACCATCTCTATGATGCCGTGCCGCAATAGATCATGTACATCGTGCCGAGGGGATTCAATGCAGACACTTTTTACAGTAATGCAACATTTTTGACGGGGCTCCACCTCTGTAGCAGAACTCAACTCCGCACCTGTCAAAATTCCAAGAACAGAAGGAAGACATTGAGTTTGAATGGTTCAATTTCAGCCATCATCCAGTGACAGCTTCCCTTATTTCACAGGAATTGCAGGGAAAAAAGAAGCGGTAGGTGATCATAAGTCAATGGCTCTTGAAAAACTAGAAAAATATTGCACTCCCCAGTTGAACAGACAACATAGAAATGCCCAAAAAATATAACCACATGCTGCACATAACGCTACAAGAAAATCATTAACAAGGAAACTCAAAGCCAGCTCTTAGGTGTTAGATGCTGCAAACAGAAGATAACACCACGTTAAACTTACCAAACAGAGAGCCACAGAATCACAGTAGGCGGAGAAATTTGAGGGTAAGGGATAGTAAAAGAATCTGGAAGCAGTAGTTTCAGCAAAATTGGTAATTTTCACAATCCACAAAGAGTAAACAAACATGAGAGAGCAACCTTTGGGACTCACAACCACCACCTAAAGCAATTCGACCTTGAAAGACATCTAGAGATTTTAGCAACCTTTGCCCTTTCTTCAAGTTTGTCCATACAACACATACAAGTTTGAAGAGATCGAAAAGAAGGGTAATTCTTGTGAATTCACTCCTCTTTGACAGAAAAATGCTAATTCAAATGCAGTCAGTGTTCATCTACTGATGACATCTGGGGTATGCATATAGCTTAGAGAACTTGATGGCAAATGAAGCAAACGCGACGCATAACATAATGCATACCCACGCGGTATCAGATTAACTTAGCATCATCGTTTACATGGAGTTAACCTGGAATACTTTCACAAACCCATTAAACTTTGTAATTTTTTCTTTTTGAAGAACAAACACCATCCATTTAACCTGTGTATGTAACTGTGGCTAAGGAGGAACCTCTCTCTCTCTCTCTCTCTCCCTCTCCCTCCCTCTCAAAATGACAAACATAGAAAAGCCAACAAGTCCGATGCTGTAGCATGAAATGAGAACTTAAACAAATGCTAGTAAGGTAACTGTCTTCTTATTTAAGTTGCAGGCATATACTATAGCGTTGATGAAATATAAGGAAGAGCCAAAAGAAAACCAACCTGCACTTCACAAACGAGCAACCATCAATCTTCTGAACATAGAAACTGCACTTAGGGCACCTCCTCCACTGCTGCTTCTCAGCCAGCTTCATCAACATTATGTCCTCCCTCCCTCTCTTCCCCTCCTTCAACTTCTGAAACTCCCCGCACTCCACCGCCGCATGCCACGGCACTCTGCACTGTGCACAGAATAGTCTCCGGCAATTCGGACACTCCGATTCCCTCATGACAGCGCCTCTGTCGTGGATCAATAGCTCTGAGAAATCCCTAAACGGGCAGTCTCTGCCTCCAAAATCAAAGCCTCACACAATGCATTGCCCCAACGATCGAACACCTCCGGTGGGAGTATTGGCCTACAATACTAGAGCTCCAGAGCACCACCACAGCCCGAGACAGGGCAGTCTATGCGCGTCACATTGTCATGAAGCTTTGAAGTTACGTATTTAGTAACGCAATCATGGCAATACGCATGACTACAACCCTTGATACAAAACAGGTCGCTGTTCATCCTTGGCTCGACACAAATTTCACGGACAAACGTAGGTTCGGGCTTGCAATTCGACCGCTGATCTGTTTCGGTGACCAATGACCCACTGTAGGGCTCCTTCTTGCACTTTGGAGCCAGCTTCATCAGCATCACGTCCTCCCTCACTCTATCCCCCTCGTTCAACCCCTGAAACTCCTTACACCCTAACCCTGCATGCCATGGCACTCAACACTGTGCACAGAATAATCTCCCGCAATTCGGACACTCCGATTCCCTCACGATCGCCCCTCGGTCTTTGATCAACAACGCCGAGCAATCCTTGAACGGGCATTAAAACTTCTCCGCCTCCATAATCAGAGCTTCGCACAGCGCGTTGCCCCAACGATCGAACACCCCCGAAGGGAGTATCGAGCAGCAATACCCCGGCTCCAGAACGCCGCCGCAGCCCGAGACAGGGCATCCTATGCGCGTCACGTTGTCTTGAAGCTTCGAAGCTACGTATTTAGTCACGCAATCGTTGCAATACGCGTGACTACAGCCCTTGATTCGAAACAGGTCGCTTTTCGCCCTTGGCTCGACGCAGATTTCACAGATGAACGAAGGATCGGGCTTGGAATTCGACGCCTGACCTGCTTCGGTGACCGAGGAGCAACTGTACGGCTTCGTTCGCTTCCGCGAAGACGATGACCGAGTTCTGGCGGGAAACGAGTCCAGGACTCGCACGTCGTCGTCACTTGTCGAGGCTTTGGGACCCGTTTTGGAGAAGAGAAGCGGCGATCGCTTCGTGGAGGTCTCTGTCCTCGGTGTACTGCTCGACGGAGATGGCGTTGGACTTGGTGCTGCCCCCGGCGGCGATTGGAGCGAGGCGCGGAGCCGACGCTTCGTACCTGTCGACGTCGACGATCTCGACGGAGATGGCGTTGGGCTTGCGTTGGGCCCGCTGGCGGTCGTAGTGAGGCGCGACACAGACACGTCGTGCCGGTCGGTGCCGCCGCCCTCGACGGCGACTTCTTCCGTCGATGCCGACACGGCGTGCCGGTCGACGCGGCCTCCCTCGACGGCGACCTCTTCCGTTGCTATTGGGTTTTCGTTCGAGCCGCGATGCGTCAGTTGCGGAAGCCCAAAACGCAAAAGGGAGCGCCGTTGCGTTTCTGGGTTTGGGGTTTTACTCGCACGCAAACCGACAGAAGAGACTTAAGTGATTTGAGTGAACTTAAATTTACTTTAAACGACCAAAAAAAATTACTTTAAATGAGGAAATTTTAATTTAAATTGGAAACAAATGGAATTATAGGATCCGACTGATACGATGTTCGATTTTAAATTCCTGTTTGTCCATGAAATTCTTCCAATAAGAGTTTGAGGAGTTTTTTAATAAGCACTATATTAAGTATTTGAGGGTGAAAATTGCGTAAAAAGTTGGCATGTATTTAAGAATATAATAAGTGCTAAGCATTTGAATTATTTCAAGAAAAATAATCTAAGTCGTTGCAAGATAAGGATGTTTGATTCGACAAAAAAAAAAAAAAAGATAAGGATGTTTAAATTTTGAAAGAGTAAATAATAGGGGGATAAGTATCGAAAAAGTTATAAATTTATTGTATTATTATCAATTTAATTTTAAATATCTTTTTGTGTGAATTCGGTTATAAATCTTTTGTATTTATCAATTCAATTCAAAATCTTTTATTGATCTCATTTTAATCATAAACATTTTGCATTGATATCAATTCACCGCTACTCCATGCGTCTCTTTTTTATTGATTGGGGAGCACGGTGACGTGGCCCTTCGGGAGGACCAAATATTTTCTCAGGGGTACAAGCCAGATTTCTGCAGCTATAATTCTACATATGAGGTGCCCCCAGGAAAATCCACGTCAGCTATAATTCTATCCACTCGATCCGCCACGTGTCCTGCCCGGGGCTGGGGGCCCACGTCTAAGGTTTCTGCCGAAAGCCGTTCTCGGACCCTTCTATTTCCCGTAACCAACGACGAGTGGGTACGGCCCAGATTTCTCCGGGAACGGGCTGCCAGCGGGGATCCGGATCCGGATATGGCAGCTTCAAATTATGATATTGTAGCCGTTGACTTCGTGAGGAACCAGCGATGTCCGAGAAAAAGGAGTGCCAACCGAGCGCTGTGTCTCCGGATAAAAATTTTGGTCCGCTGCAGTTCACATGGCCCGTCGTCCCCGTCTCTCCACCAATGGCCTTCGCGGTTGGTACCTAGTCATCGTGCGTATCTGTCACTCCCCTCTCTTCTCACCAACCCCCTTCTTCTTCTTCTTCTTCTTCATCGGCAACCCAGTTCCTGTTCATCGCCAAACACTAGAGCGACCTAGGCTAAGAGAGCGAGCTCGGTCGTCGTGGCAATGGAGGCCGGGAAGTCGCCGACTGCCGGGAAGCCCATCCGATGCAGAGGTAGGCATCGCGATTCTTTCACCATGCGAGCCGGTTTTGGCGCTTTCGTGGTTGTTTAGTTTTCTGGGAGCCGATCGATGCGGTGGGGAGTGATTTGTTGACTGTTCGGACGAATGAAACTGCAGCCGCGGTGTCTCGCAAGCCCGGGGAGCCTCTGGAGATCGAGGAGGTGACGGTGGACCCGCCGATGCCTCACGAGGTTCGGATTCGGGTCATTTGCACCTCCCTCTGTCACAGCGACATTACGTTTTGGAGAATGAAGGTAATGTTCATCCCTCTCTCTCCATTGTAGCGTGCATACCTGTATATGAAAGCGATCTGCTGTGCATGACAAGCATGCTTTGCTTGCGGGTTGCAGGATCCTCCTGGATATTTCCCAAGGATTTTTGGGCACGAGGCAGTGGGGTAGGCTTGACGACTCCAAAATTGTTTGTTCCCTTCTAATTTTACTGATTTGGCACTTGCGGTTTCTTTATCTTTGACCACTACTTCTTGATGAGTGAATGGGTGAGAGTGAGGATTCAAGGACTCCAGTGAATGCTCGACTTCGTCTAAGCTCAGCTCTTTAATTTGTTGAACACGATTGGGTGTAAATTGTTGAACTGCAAAGAGGTTTTCTTTCACTGAGATTTTAATCATCCACGTAGACCGGCATTCGGAAAGTACTTATTACAATCAACAAGATAGAAAACTTTGTTTCTGGACTTTCTTTAACACTAGCATGGTGGACTTTCGGAAGGGTCCAACCCAGATGTTAATTGTTATTTTCTTGAAGTGTGATTGACTAGGTCTGCTCGAACGAGATTAGGCAATATCTTTTCCCCTCGGGCTTATGATTGTTTCCTTGAGAACAATATGCTGTTTTCTTAATTTTTTCTTTTCAAGATTTATTTCAAGAAAGATACATGTAAAGGTCAAACTTGCCAGACATTCTGTGTAAAAGAGGCACTGCAGAACAAAGTGGTATATGCAATGACCCTTAGATCTCTAAACTGATGCTCACTCTGATAAGGTGCAGCACTAGAATTACTTTGGATGAGTTTGAATCAAGGCAAACATTAAAAAAATTAAATTTATCAATGATACTTGAGAATTTTGAGCTTCATTTGAGTTTGGCTATACAGCAATCCATGCAACAACATGCATATTATTTTTGTGGCATAGGCAGAATATTCTCCAAAAGGCATACCTTTATTTTATTTGATTTCGTCCAAATAAGTTCCAAGACAAGCATTGATTTACAACCTTTTCAGGTTTTTACTTTTCCATGTATGTATTTTCTGACTATATGGTGTCAAATAGGCCAATACATTTTTACATAATGCTTGTCTAATTTTTCATCACTCCTTCTTTGAACTGATACTAGTGGTTCATAATATAATTTATGCAGAATAGCACTTCTTTTCTCTCTGATACACCTTTCCCGGAAGCCAATAATCGTACAGCTTCCGCTGACACACATTTAAGATTTGCTGTGAACTGTTAATACTACCTTGCAAGGGCATGGGCTCTATCTTCTTACGTTTTTCTCTTTGTTGATGGCTTTTTACTTAGTGGATGTTGCCCACTTTGGGATGTTAAAGATCAAGCTCTTGCTCTTGGATCAGTCTATTCTTCATTTTAGTATCTTTGAGATGCTGCACTCAGAATTTCCTTGTCTTCAGGATTGTGGAAAGTGTCGGAGAAAATGTTGGTGAGGTAACTGAAGGGGATGTAGTCGTTCCAACCTTCATGTCAGATTGTGGTGAATGTGAAGATTGTAAGTCAAAGAAGAGCAATTTATGCTCAAAACTCCCCTTCAAGGTATCTCCTTGGATGCCTAGATATGAGACAAGCAGATTCAAGGATCTTAAGGGAGAGGTTCTATATCACTTTCTGTTCGTGTCGAGCTTTATTGAGTATACTGTGGTAGATGTTGCCCATGTAACTAAGATTGATCCTGCAATTCCTCCAAGTAGAGCATGCCTCATTGGTTGTGGGGTCTCAACAGGTGAAGCACATTTCCTTCAATCTCAGTAAAAGTAATAGCTTCCCTCAGCAGGTCAAGACTTCTTGCAGCTGGTATTTACGTTTTGATTTCACATGTAATAAGAGGGAGCTGATGTCTTTGGCTATTTATTGTTGGTTCACTGTTCTTGTGGGCGCCTCTTCCCAAGCCAACTATTAGATCTTCCTATTGGTTTGCATATTCTCATGCCAATTCTGTCCATTCATATTTCTGTAAAGCTTTTACTGTTGACATGGGGCAATTCAGCATTTTCAATGTGCTTTTTGGTCCCTCAAGTAGAATATGCATGCTCTGGATATTCAAATTACGGACACAAAGTAGTCTCTTTCATTGCTTTACTACTAGTACTGGTCCTCAAGGATGGTTGCATTGAGTCAGAAAGAAATTAAATTGGATGGGCGGGCTTTGGAAAGTCTTGTCTGATTGCATATTTGTTCTCAATTTCTTCATGTTTCCAATTTGCATGGGCCTCTTGCAAAAGAACTATCTTAGCTAATTTTTACTAACATGGCAACAAATAGTGGATACAATAAATGCTGAAAACTACTTGGTTCTGTTTAGGGGTTGGGGCTGCTTGGAGAACAGCAAACGTGGAGGCAGGATCAACCGTTGCAATATTTGGACTTGGTTCAATTGGATTAGCAGTATGAAATATGCCAATATTATGTTTCCTTTCATACTTTTCCATCCATCCATTGATCCAAGAATTAAATTGAAAGTACAAGTATATGCCTGAAGGATTCTGAGAGAGATAGTGGCTTGGGGTTGTCTCTGTAGGTTGCGGAAGGAGCGAGATTGTGTGGTGCTGCCAGAATAATAGGTGTGGATATGAACCCAGACAAGTTTGAAATTGGTAAGACTTGTTGACGAGTTTGCAGTAAAATTATAATTCAAAAAGTCTTGTGATTAGTAGCAGTGGTCAATATACAGTAATTTTATACCATATCAGTGGTCGCGGTAACAGACTGCAAGTTCAGATGATATACAAATATAGAAGTGAAGTTAGGATTAAGATCTTGGAAGGACTAAGTTGAATGTCATTCATAAAAATTAATGCTTCTGAGAAAAATATCAAGTCTGAGTGCCCATAAATACAATTTGTACATGGGACACTACGCTGCTCATTAAAGAATGTGTGATATCTAACATTGGCTTCTAGGATTGCCAACTCCAAAGTTAGATCATCATATCTGAATTGATATCTCAACTTATGGCATATGTACCCCCTTTCTGCCCCCCCAAAACAGAAAGGAAAGGTCGAAAGTGGAAAAGAAAAGAAAAACTCAGATTAAGGACCTGGGTATACTTGCATGTAAAACATCAGCATCAGTTGTTGTCCCTAGCGTGAAATTCTCGGTCCGCCATTGATCAGTGTATCTTTCGTTGTTTTGAAGTCCAGTCTGTGTTTTTCCTTACTGACAGGAAAGAAGTTTGGGGTGACAGACTTTGTCTATGCTGGAAACTCCGATGATAAAGCGCTAAGCCAGGTTTTTCTCTAGACATCTGATCTTTAAGTTCACGGCAATAAATGGTTACTAGTTGCAAGGCAACATCTCTTATCTTTGGCGACGGTGATCCTACATATTTCATTTTCTTGACTTCTGCAAGTATAACTTGAAATGTATTCATGCACTGGCATGGTGCTCTATTTTTGTGGCCTTCTCTAGTATTATCAGGCTTTAAATTTCCCTTATCTCAATTGAACAGGTGATCAATGAGATGACTGGCGGGGGAGCAGATTATTGCTTTGAGTGTGTTGGTTTGGCATCATTGGTGCATGAGGCCTATGCTTCTTGCAGAAAGGTCTCTCTCTCTCTCTCTCTCTCTCTTTCTCTCTCTCTCTCATGCTAAGATACATGAGCACTTGGACAAGCCACAAAATTCTGTGGTTATTGATCGTCTCTTACTCGCGTGAGGTTCAGGGATGGGGAAAAACAGTTGTGTTGGGAGTGGACAGGCCCGGGTCACAGCTGACCTTTAGCTCCTTTGACGTCCTTCATAGTGGGAAAAGCCTTGTGGGATCTTTGTTTGGAGGTCTCAAAGCTAAGTCAGATATTCCCATCCTCCTGAGGCGCTATGTGGACAAGGTGACGCTTCTTTTCTACAGCTACTTGCATCATGTCTTTTCTTCCTATGTTTTCAGTCCTAGGCAGATTGGAAAGCACTTTTGCGTTATCGTCACGAACATGAATCTGTGCAGTGATTCCAGGCTGCCGGTCGTGCTATTTATATATCTGTGCCTAGAGAGTTGAAAACGCCGAGGAAATATTTCATTTTCATGTCAGTTGTCGCTTTAAATCAGAGTCTGATTCCAGATATTCGTGATGTATATGCCTTTGAACTTCTCTCTCTCTCTCTTTCCTCTTGTACTTTCAGGAGTTGCAATTGGATGAGTTTGTCACACATGAGGTAGGATTTGAAGATATTAACAAAGCTTTCGGGTTACTCATCGACGGAAAGTGTCTCCGGTGTGTGATCTGGATGGGCAAATGAGTTGACTTTTTGCTGTTCTTTTCCTCTCAGAGCAAAAAACTGCACTATTCGCGCATGAAATTGTGTTTTATTAGGAATTTGTTGTTCATCGTATTCTAAGGTGGCAAACCCTGCAAATTTCCCGAAATCCTGAAATTTTCATTGGGACTCTTTGGTGATAATCCTGAACACGATACTACGACACTGTAAATGCGCTCGACGCACCGGTGAAGTACTCGGTGGGAGAGAATATCTCCTGGGAGGAACCGTAGTGCCTGAAGCGGTAAATCCCAGGCTTAGCCTCCTCCGGAACTTCCCACTCGATGGTCGCCGAACCATACAATCCATTGGCTTCTGGCTTCCACTTGAAAAACAAGCAGAAGTCGTCGTCATCGTGTACCGGTATCCACCGTTCCCCTCCGAGGCTTCTCTACGACTGCAAACGTGCCTTCTGTTAACAGGTCGTGTCTCGGGTCCGCGCTCCAGAACGTGGCGTTTACTCTGTCTCCCGTTTTGAATGCTTTGCTTTGTGGTAGGTCGACGTCTTCTTTCATGTCGCCAAAATTAATGCCTGGAGGAGGAGAGTCGCCCAGTAGGGGAGGCAAGAGGCTGAGCTGTACAGAGGAAAGGTCGGGCGGCGACGGACCCCTCGCAGGGACCTTGTCTCCCGCTGCCATGGCTTTTGCTAATTTCCTGAATTCTTGGATATAGGCCGATAGTGTGTGGGGGCCGTAGAGTGTAGAAGCAGCCTGCAACACAATTCAGCAACTGTAATGCGGAAAGGACATGGATGCTATCTCGCCGAGCGGCGAGTTCTGGTAATCCTACGAAGGTAATTAATCTTCTCGTTTGCCCGTCCATGTCAAATCTATCTAGTATCATGGCTGCCGCAGAAAACCTATTGAGATATGCCTCTTCTCTACTTATTAGGATTCTAAAGTACCTCGTATCGTTGCTGTGTGTACTCTTGGAAGGTCGCCACATACTGCGAATAAGTGTTTGTAAGGCCTGCAATCACAACCTGGAGATCCTCCTGGAATTCTCCCTTCCCGTTGCTTGTCAATGTCTCCTTCACCGCCTCCCTCAGTCGCCGGCCAGCCATTGTCGTAAACTCTGTAAATTTGAAAACAGGATTTTGATTAGCTTGTAAGATACCCGTCGACGGTTACCGCTTAAGGCTTCATCTGGCAGTGCTGCTACTGTTCTGGCATAGACCCGAGTCTCCAAAAATAGAGTTTGGGACATGTTCAATTAACTCTGGGAAAGCCATATACAATCGAAACCTGTTCTCTAGTTGAACTCAAGTATCATTGACATTCCCGGTTCAGCATGATCTGCTCCCCGAAGAAGTCTCGACACTTCCGTATGTGGAGGAATGGACTATCTCTAAGCTAACCGAAGCTATGACATGAAATTAAAACTCACTGCAAGAGGAATTCGGAGAGAAACGAACCTCCTGGTACAGAGAGAATGATCAGTTGTCCCAACCTGAGCATTTGAATCGGAAGAATCGCCGGCTGCATTATAGTAAAAAGAAAAAGGACTGTTTAGACATTTGATCATGTCATCATCACACGCGACTCATGACCACGCATTGTTGTCGCTTTGTCTATTTATCCTCTTAAGAATTTATCGCTAAAACTGTTTGGTGACATCCCCATCTAGCACCTCCTTCTTAAGCATATTACTGAAGTGAATCAGCTGGCACCAGTGGAGGATCACAACATGTGAGCCGGTAGAGGATTATATGCTTCTATCAGAAGAAGTTGATGATTTCAACACACTGAATGCATTAGTTTTTTTTCAGGTATGCTTCAAGCAGGTGTTAACTCATGGTGAAGTTAGATAAGCCGATCAGAACAGCTGGAGTTTGGGAGATTTTACTATAACAGTGAGATTCGATAGGGATTTGATCATACCACCCAAGCGTAGGGGTCGAACATTTCGCCGGTGCTAAGTAAGACGGGCTTCGGCTTCTGGCATTCCTCCTGATATGCACTTGGTTTTTTCAGCACATCCCTCACAAGCTTCCAAAAGGGGTTGATCTGTAAACACTCTGAGACGTTCGCATGAAATGAGATGATCAAGTATAAGCCGGATTCTAATCTGGCTGAAACTTGCAAAGTTACATTGCATGGTCGACATGGCAGGCGTGCTTGAAGTTACTCGAGAGCCGGCGATAGCTAATGCTTAGGAATTTACTAACCTCTGTATCGCCTTGCTGGAAACCGAATTGGCCGGGGCCATCAGTGGTTCCGGCGGCAAAACCTGCACCGAGGGCTGCGGGACATGTTTTGACCGCCCGGTTTCCCTCCAACTCCACCTCAATATCTGTGAAATTTACATATGCATGGCGATGATCTATCTTTCCCCTCAGTTCTTCTTTAGCAGACTTGAATAGCTCGAGGGCCGTCTTGAATTGCCTGTCGCCTATGATCTTGGTGCTTAGTATCTCATCGGGGTACCTGTAACACAGCATCACGAACCCTCATTTCAACTCAAGCTAAGAAGCTTATGAGCCATTTCACAACCACCACACACGACAACTGAAATGCCTGGCAATGATCAACTTATTCCGGAAGCGATTAGAGAATACCCAGGTCCTCGCCCCACGCAGAGTGTATCATCCCCATGGCACGAAGAGCGGTTGAAGTCGCACGGTTTTCCCGTGTCAGTGCAGAACGCTCCAAGCACGTTCGGGCTCACATCCCCGACGTTGGATTGGCAAAACGCGGCCACGAACAAGGAGCCGTCATTTATCCTCACCTTGGAACTACGGCTGCTCGTTTTGCTGCAAGGCTTCCCTCCAGTTGGGCCGATAGTTTGCGCCTTCTCGACCAGCGACGAACCATCTATGTATAATCGCGCGAACAACACAAACAGGAAAAAACTGTAACGACTGCAACATTCGCGCTATATTAGTTATATGAAGGCGCGATTATGCAAAAAGAAAATGAGCTTACCAGATTGGTTATCCGATTTCCCCTTCCCCGAAGCAGACCGGTACCAGTCCTCGAAGAACCTGGCGGCGGCTCCCTTGTTGTCTCCGCTGATGAGCAGGTTGTCTCGGCTCATGGACGTCCCGTGCGTCGCAAACCAATTGAACGCACCTATGCTTTCCCTGCTCTTGCCGTCGATGAACTTCAACAGCGTCATTCGCGTGTCAACGTTGGCCCGGTATCGAGCTCTCTCCTCAGCTGGATTGAGCAAGTACGCGCTCGGGCTCCGACTTATGCCTGCACTATCCACATCCCCTGTCGAAAATAGATCACATCAGGATCGTGGGCATGATTCGTCGATCAACAAAAGGCCACCCATATTGAGCTATGTACCTTGGTTGATGAATATTGAACCTGGCTTGAGGTTGTGGTGAGCTTGGACGATGCTTTGCTCGACTGCGTCGACGATGGCATTGAACGATTGTTGGACGAATCCGAGGGAGGTCACGATGTAAAGCACGTACTGCAAGTAACCTCCAGGACCAGAATGAGTGTGGGTGCCGCTGATTGCAACGTTATCTTCGGTGTACAGATCTCCAAACCTTTCGACAAGTTGAAAAGGCCAAAAAAAAAAAAAACATGTTCACTACAGTAAGTCTAAAGTCACAAGCAATGGCTCCTTCACAAACTCTGTCCTCTTACCTCGATCTCAGCCTTTCGAGCACCTTAATAACGACGAGCTGCGAAGCCATCCCCGCGTCGAGATTGACGAAGGCGAATCTCATCCCCCTTCGGACTTTCTGCCACGACGAACGCCCTTGCTCTCAACCGGAAGTGGATCCCCGCCGCATTCTGCTGAATGTTCCCGTAGCCCATCATGTTCACGTCGGCAGCCGGCCCTGTGGAGTCGTAGCTCCCGACTCCGATCAGGTACTCCCTGCCTACGACTCCTGAAACCATGAACGCGAGCATTGAGAGGAGGAGGAGGAGGAGGAAGACCAAACGCTCGGGCCCTTTGTTGCTCATCATCTTCACTGTCTTGCTTTCATGACGGATCGATAGGTCGGCGAGTATAAATAAGGAGCTGGATGGCCTAGGATTCCTAGGAGATGGGCGCTCTATGTTCTTAGATTGTAGTGACTGGGGTGTAACGTGTAAGATGATGCTGTTATACAATGATGTTGGGAGAATAATGTTGCGATTTTCATAATATTTATTTATTTGTTGGATGAATGGGAAAAGAAGTTTTGGGATAGTTGGGACAAGAAAATCCTCGGACAGCTCGATCGTTCGGAGAGATTGAGGATGCAATGCCTTGTCCAATTATCGTGCGGATCCATGATGGCAATCGAATATAAGCCAGCAAGTTGCAAGGCAGCTCAGACTATGGGCAAGAGGGATTATTGAGTGGCAATTTGTGGATTGGCTCTGACTTTCCTGTAAAAAGGACAAAAGAAAAAAATGGTGTTTGTATTGGCTATGTTATACTCCTTAGAGGCGACTCGTGGGATATTTAGCACCCCTCCCACGAGCTTGATAGATTGGACTTTTATTCTGCCTCTTTACAAAGCGCAAGAATTGAACCCTATACGTATGATATTAGCATCTCCCAACCCCCAATCTCTTTATCGGCTGGGCCGCACCCATATTGGCGTGCTTGACAAATCACGGACCACGGAAAAGCTTATAGATGGAAGAGAAATCGTATGCATATGTGGAATACTTTAGCAATACTAATTAAAGCTTCGTTCGTATTGGGAAAAATAAATAATTTGAAAAACATTTGCCTAACAAAGATCGTTTGTATGGCTTATCATCCATTAAAATATTTAAAGATAAATGGTTGCTGAAAATAAAAAATTTTCTCATTGACTAATTATTTCAAGCGATGCGGACAATTATTTTTAGGAAAATATTTTTTTCAAATTATTTATTTTCCTTGAAAAAAAAATGGAGCTGGAGGTGTACATGGACTGGTTGGGGCCGACTTCGTTAGAATTTGATGTAACAACATGCCAAGTACTTGAGTTTTTTACAATCAAGGAAAAAATGTACAAAAAGTTCTAAATCTATTTTTCGATGGCCAATTCAATCTTAAACCTTTTCATCATATAAATTTAGTATTAAAATTTTCAAGTGTCGGTCAATGTAAGCATCTTAAAGTCGTGTATAGAAAAAAAATGTCCAAAAAGTTCTAAACCTGTTTTTCGATGGTCAATTCAATCCTAAACCTTTCGATCATATAAATTTAGTCTTAAAATTTTCAAGTGTCGGTCAATGTAAGCATCCGTTAAAGTCGTGTATAGAAAAAAAATGTCCAAAAAGTTCTAAACCTATTTTTCGATGGCCAATTCAATCATAAACCTTTCGATCATATAAATTTAGTCTTAAAATTTTCAAGTTTCGGTTAACGTAAGCATTTAAAGTCGTGTACGAAAAATGCCAATTTGGATACTAACGCCACTCACTATCCACATTGTCATCCTTATTGGGTGGCTAAATTTGTACAAATCGGCACACACACGCTCTCCTCATCGTCCAAAACCAAGATAAATATGCCATAATTTTGATTAAGTAGGCGCGTGATGTGGGATAAAGATTTCGCAAAAGAGTTGGTAAAAAAAGTTGTGGACGGACGGCATGTTGAGCTGTTTAGACTAGTGAACGGTCATTTGAGTGAAGGTTTTCTAACAAAACAAGGTCTGACAATGCATTTGATAGACTGGTCACCAATATGTGAATCCCCAGATGTTTCTGGAGCAGCTCTTTTCTGCAGAGGGAGCTTTAATGGTTTGAGGTCAGTTCACCTTATTTGCATGCCATGCTTTTCTTTTCTTTTTTGACATTGATAATCTGTCTTTATTTTTGGGAAAATTTTCAAAAAGGGTCCGAAGTGGCCTCGATTTTTCAAATAAGGGCCTAGAGTGAACATCGTTTTAAATAAGGCGTAAAGTGTTCAAATCGTTTCAAATAAGAGCCTAGCTGAAAGACGTTTTTGTCTTTTAATCTTTTGGCCTTTTCTTTTCTATTTTTTCTTGTTTTCTCCTCCCCTCCCCTCCTGTTCATCATCTCTTCTTACTTGAACGCAGTCATCTTCGTCTTCCATCTACTGACGCACTCAGCGGGGAAGAGAGAGAGAGAGAGACCGAGGGGTGGGTCATTCCTTCATTTCTTTCCCTCGCGACGAATGGATTGATCAAAAGCGGGCTTTGAGCCGGTCTTGCAAAGGGATTTTGTTGGGGTGTTTCCGAATGGTGGAGAGATTTTGTGGACTCGCGATAAAGAAACTGTAAAAACAAGGCGTTCCGATGGCAACCAATAACAATAACTCATCGGAGATGCCAGAAGAGCTGAGCATCGACACCGACAAGCTCAGCTACAAGATCTTCTCAATCCTCCAGAGCAAGTTCCTCTTCGGCTACGACGACCCCAAGCTCTGGGTCCCCAAGCAAATGAACCCAAAAACCACCCGCTGACGTCGACGCGGACAATAACAACCCCTCCGCCATCAAGAACCAACGAGGCAAACTCTGATTCCTTGCTGTTGACTGCGGCGGCATGCGGGGCATCCTCCCTAGCAAAGCCCTCGCTTATCTGGAGCACGCCCTCAAGTCGAAGTCCGGCAACCCGGACGCCAGCATCGCCGACTACTTCGACGTCGCCGCGGGAACCGACGTAGGTGGCATCGTTACTGCCATGCTCTTCACCCCAAAGGACCATAGCCACCCACTTTTCCTGTAAAACGATACTTGGAGTTCCTCGTCGACCACAGCCGAAAGTTCTACAGCTCGCAGCCCGTCTCTGGCTCGAGTGGGTTCCTGCTGAGGCTCCTGCAGAGGGCTCTGCTAGCTCCATGTTGTTGGCGATGGCCGCGCTGGAGAGGCTCGTGAGGGAGTCCTTCAACAACGTGGTGGGGAGGGAGCTAACGCCGAGAGACATGCTGAAGTCGGTCCTAGTGCCGTGCTACAACCTAACGAGTTCCGCACCACTCCTGTTCTCGCGCGTAGACGCACTGGAGCCGGACGGGTTTGACTTCCGGCTCTGGGAGGTATGCCAAGCCATGTCGGCGGAGCTTGGCGTCCTGGAGCCGGTACAGATGATGTCGGTGGACGAGCAGACGCGGTGCGTGGCGGTGGGAGGGGCACTGGCAATGAGCAACCTGCAGCAGCGGTGATCACGCACGTGCTGCACAACAAGCAGGAGTTCCCGTTCGTGCGAGGGATGGAGGACCTGTTGAAGAAGACGTGCCAGAGGAGATGATGAACAGGAGGGGGGAGGAGGAAAAAGAAAAACAAGAAAGATAAGGCCAAATATTAAAAGACAAAAATGTCCTTCATCTAGGCTCTTGTTTAAAACAATTTGAAGACTTTGCTCTTATTTGAAACGATATTCACTATCGGCCCTTATTTGAGAAAACGAGACCACTTCGGGCCTTTTTTTGAAATTTTCACTTTATTTTTTCTGAAGGTAGTTGAAGGTAAGACCTCTCCTTCTTTAACAAATCTACAGTCATCTAGGGAAACTTTTGTCCAAAACCACAAGGATTTACTTAAAGAGATAGGGCAATGGATGAAGGATACATCATCAGCTTGCGATCTCGTTGCCACCCTCATCATTAAGGTAGCTTTCGCTCCAGCTTTTACAGTACCTGAAGGCAACAACAGCAGTACAAGGATCTCTGTCTTTCTGAAGAAAGGCTTGTTCATGGTATTCGCAGTTGCAGACTCTCTCAATCTCTTCTCTTCTGTCACCGCCACCTTGATGTTCTTGGTCATTCTAACTTCATGCTACGCTATCGAAGATTTTCTCCACTCACTACCGATAAAAATGATATTGGGCCTCGCTTTTCTCTTTCTCTCTTCGGCCTTTATGTTGGTGGCGTTCGGCTCTGCTCTTACGATAGTCCTGAGCGAACGACTGAAGTGGATTTTGACAAGAAAGAAAGATGAAGAGAAAATAGTATTTATTCTTTTTATAAATAATGTGTATAACAATGTACAAGAGGAGCCTTTATACAGACTTAGAAGAAATGAAAAGCTTACTATCCTTCCTATGTAGGACAAAAGGAAAAGAAGAAAGGACAAAAGGGAAAGAAGAAAGGCCTATAAGTCTATATGTTCTAACACACCCCCTCAAACTCAAGGTAGATCAAACAACGAGAGTTCGACAAAAAAAAATAGAAAGCGTTGTGATATAAGAGCCTTCGTAAAATAATATGCAAGCTAATTCTCAATTCCAACGAAGGGAAGAGAAATGGTGCGAGCTTGAAGATGATGACGAGTTAGATGACAGTTGATCTCAATGTGTTTCGTACGCTCATGAAAGACTGGATTCGCGCTAATATGGATGGTACTCTTGTTGTCACAAGATGGAGGAGTAGTATCAAAAAATGAAGCACCTATATTGATAAGTAAGCGGCAAAGCCAAACAATCTCAATAGTAGTGTCGGCTATAGCAAGATACTCGAACTTTGTAGATGAGCGGGAAACAATATATTGTTTCTTGGCACGCTAAGAAATGAGAGAATTATCAAGAAAAATGCAACAGCTAGTGACAAACTTGTGATCACTCACATTAAAAATCCAATCAAGATCGAATAGGCATGTAACTTGATAGTAGAAGAAGATGGCATAAACAAGGATGGCGTCCAAGTGCCCCAAAGATAGCGCAGGATCCTCCGAACAACAAAGATAATGAACCGTGCAAGGAGCACCAACAAACCGATTGACAACATGAACAACATAAATGATATCGGGTCGGGAGATAGTAAGATATACGGGGTTGCCAACCAAAGTCCGATAGCAGGTTACATCAAAAAGAGATTCCCCATCGTTCGGGCAAAGCTTATGATTCAGTTCAATAGGAGTAGCAACAATGTGTGAATCCGAGAGAGCAGCCCTAAAGAGAATATTAGCAAGTATACTTCTGCCGAGAAAGAAGGATACCACGTGAATGCAAGCAATTTCAAGCCCGAGAAAATAGCGCGGGGGTCCAAGATCCTTCATTGCAAAATATTGCTGAAGGTGCCTCTTGGTATGCTCAATATGGGCACGACCATCTCCAAAGTGATAACCATATCATCCACATAAAAAAGAAGAATAGTGCAACCAATAGAAGAGGTATGAATGAACATAGCATGGTCAGCATCGCTTTGAGCAAAACCAGCAAACCTAATAACATCACCGAACTTCTCAAATCAAGCACGATGGGCCTCTTTGAGACCATATAGAGCCCATCGGAGGACGATAAGCTTATCCATAGTAGCAATTCCAGGCGAAGGCTGCATAAATATCCTCCCGAAGATCCCCGTGAAGAAAAGCATTCTTCACATCGAGCTGAAAGAGAGACCAATTGCCAACCGAAGCAATAATTAGTAAAGCACGGATAAATGTCATCTTTGCTATGGGCGCAAAGGTCTCCTCATAATCAATACCATACTCTTGCGAGAAATCCCGAGCAATCAAACACGCTTTGTAGCACTCAACACCGCCATCGAACAGGTCTTCACTTTATAAATCCATCGACAGGATACCAAGGATCGACTCGGAGGAAGAGGCACAAGTTTCCAAGTACCAATACTCTACAAAGCCCAAAGCTCTTCGACATGGCTTGATGCCACTCAACATGTTGAATCGCTTCGCAATAACTAGTGGGTTTTTATATAGCGTGAACAGCAGCTAAAAAAGAACCAAAATCGATAGAATAAGAAATATCAAGAACATACCGAGCGGGCGGGCGCCGATCCTAAGGAGGATTACGACATGTCTCTAGAGGTACGAAATAGTTAAGGGCATGCGGAGCAGGGAGGTGCAGCAGAAAAGACATGTGAAGATGGGGAATGTGGCTATATATTTTGGATCCGGAGTGAAAATGGGAGAAGGAGAATCGGGAAAAGGAACAACGGGGAAGTCCATAAATGGAGCAAGAGATTACGCATGAGGTGCGACGTTTATAGGGAAGAAAGGAACATGCTCATGAAACGTAACATTGCGAGAGATACGTATATATTGTGCATTAGGATCATAATAACGATCATAATAATACAACCCTTATGCTTGGTGTCAGAACCCAAGAACGCACACGGGATAGAAAATTTGGTGAGTTTTGTACATTCGAGTGGGTGGAAGAATGACAAAAGAAGTGCACCCAAAAACTCGCAGTGAGTATAGGCGGGAGATCAAGAATGAAGGCGCTAAAAGGGGTGTCTTGGTTGAAAATGGACGAGGGTAGGTGATTAATAAGATGAACAATTATAAGAAGGGCCTCAGCCCAAAACTCGATCGGGAACAGAGGTTGCAAGTAAAAGAGAGCGAGTGGTGTCCAGAATATGATGGTTCTTGCGTTCAGAACCCCATTCCGAGTTGGAACCCCAGGACATGATAGGCGAGGAAGCGTGCCATCACTAGCCAAGAGAGAACGAAAAACACATGAGAGATATTCTTCTCTCAAGTCGACAAAAAAACTTTGATTTTAGTGTTAAATTGGGTGAAAACCATGGCTGTAAAAAACTGATAAATGAAAAATAAGTCACTGCACCGACGCATAAGATAAACCCATGTATAACGGGAATAATCATCAATAAAAGAGACATAATATTTGAAACCACTCTTGAGAGAGAGTGAGGCGGGACCTCACACATCGAGTGAATAAGATCGAAAATATCACTAAATCTAGAGTTACCGATAGGGAAAGGTTTAGCAGTTGCTTGGTCAAAGGACAGATGGAACAAGGAGGAAGACTATTAGAAGAAACAGGACCCGAGGACCTTGTTGATGAAGGACGGTGAGACGAGAAGAAGGAATATGCTCGAGACGCATAAATGCCATCGAGCAAGATCAAGGGTGGCCAACACAAGAACAAGAAAGGAGGAAGACGGAAGATGGAAGATGGAGATACTGCATAGTATAGAGTCCATCCGGTCTACTACCCTTGCCAATCATCCGGCCACTCAAACCATTCTACACAAAGCAAGAGCTCTTAGTAAATCTCACAAGTATATCCGGCATTGGTGAATTGTCCAACAGGTAATAAATTAAGAGCCAAAGAAGGAACATATAGCATATCAGGGACACTGAAATCTCCAAAGACGATGAGAGTACCCCGCCGGTAGACAGGGAAAGGAGAACTATCGGTACAGTAAAGAAATGTGCTAGATGCTTGAGCTCGAGAGAGTTGAGTGAGACAAGCGGTGAAAGTAGACATATGTCTAGCGGCTCCCTAGTTAAATATCTAGGTAGCATAAATGTTACCCGAAGAAGGAGCAACGAAGCAGTGCTTCCAAAGAGATGAAGAAACTGTATGAGTGCCGAGTCGAGAAAAGAACCGAGCAAAGAAGGACTCAATCGAACAAGCTGAGCCTCAAGAGTAGCAATACGGTCATACGTAGAGGAAAAAGCCAAAGTAACAAGCCGAGCCAGTGAAGATGAAGTAGAGTGCTTGAATATGACACGGTAGTGCGGAAGAGCGCAAAGCATCCTTCTTCTTTTATCAACAATGTAACTCATCATGACCAAAGACGATGATAATAAATACATGGAGGGCGATGAGAGCCATGAGTAGGCGGAGGCGGTGGAGCTACCAAAATAGCAATGGAATAAAAACCTGCAGAGGAGGAAAGCGGACCTAAGACGAGATTCTTGAGACCGTAGTTCATTGGCCGCATCAAGGAGAGACGGTCAAGGAGATCGATGGAGAAGCCGGCCGCAAATACCTTCATAAGGAGATCTAAGTTTCATAAGGAGAGTTGCAGGGAATGCCTATCTTGAGTCCGAAATCGAGTAGACGGGCACCGAATGCAATCCAAGCATACCGGACAGAGAACGAGAGCAAGAATATCCAACTTGCTCCAAAGGTAATGCATGTAATTATAGAAGTCCCGAATAGAGAGAGCCCCCTTGGATAGTACAATAAATCCCTTGCTCCAACCGATAGACCCGAATATCCCTAGTCTAAGTGAACATCTCGACGAGCCGATCCCACAAACTCTTCGCTCCCACAATATGAGAAAATTGCAGGCGAAGAGCAGGATCAATAGAACTAAAGAGAATGCCTTCCAATCAAAGAATCGTCCATACTCGAATTTCGTAACACACTGTTTCACCGCCTCGAAGAAGATGGTTTAGGCTAGTCGGTGTCCTTGAGAGCGACAGGACAAAGATGAAAACCCTCAAAATGCTCAAATAAATCGCGATAAATAAGTGCAGCCATTACCGATGGTTTCCAAAGTGAATAGTTGGAATCATCGAGCTTGACGTCAATGCGGTCACTAGAATCGCCTATGATAACCGTCGTGAACCCTAACAATATACAGGTCCGAACCGACCGGAAATACCACTAGCGAAGCTCGAAGCACGGGTCGAGGTGCGCAAGTTGATCGGATGGATCCGGATGCAAGAAGCACGGATTATAGGCACGAAGTAAGCCTCAAGAAAAAGGAAACGGAATGTGTGTATAAATATAAGCACGAATATGTTGAAGCTTCACTAGGGCAAGCAAGGGTGATGGCTCAATAGCCTTAAACCCATTGTCTTAATTTCTAATGCTGAAGATTCAATTTATGACAACCACATAGCATACTTTCAAAAACAAAACTCAAAAGCAATGAACTCATTGTCTTAATTTCTAATGCGGAAAATTCATTTTATAGCAATCACAGAACATACTTTTAAGACAATGATCTTGGCTCTAATACCATGCCGAGAGAAAGAAATATAAAGAGAAAATAATATTTATTCTCTTTATAAATAGCGTGTGTAACAATGTACACGATGAGCCTTTATATAGGCTTAGAAGAGGTAAAGAGCTTACTATTCTTCCTATGTGGGACAAAAGGAAAAGAAGAAAGGCCTATAAGTCTATATATTCTAACAGATTTTACATTCCAATTACTTTGTTGGCTGCCTTCCCTGTCGTGATGTTCACAATCCTACAGCTTCCATCCTACGTCGAAATGGTCGAATTCACCTTTTGGCCTCGGCTCTACCGTCTCCTGAAGCTTGGGAAATGATCTCTGCTCTTATTAGACAGGGACATTTGCAATCTGATCTTTTTTGCACTTGTTATTGTGTGTGAAATGTGACTTCCATGTTGTTTACGCGTGCTTTAAGACTTTTTTAAGTGTGTGACATGAGCCATACTCATACTGAAGCTCAAATTTTTCATACTACACGAGATGGCGACTCAACTAGTCTTCTCAACAGAACCTCAGCCTTATAAATCAGTCTTCACCTTCTGCACATACTTGCACCTCATCCTCTCGCCCATCTCTTTAGCTTTGACCTCCACTATTTAGCTGTGTTTGCAATTGATTCCTCCTGCACTTTTGTGATCCTTATGTTCAGCTTCTTCCCCACCGTGCCTAACCGTTGTACTTCTTCACCCGGCAACTACAAAAGTGTTGAGATGCACGTAAGTTGATGTAAAAAAAAACCACATCAAATAATTAATGTTGGTGTTGAGCAACTAATATATCTTAAGTGATCCATAAATCATTGGAAGTGGGTCGAACTGAATAAATTGATGAGCTTGAATTTGGGTTATCTATCGACGATCTTTTCGAGTGAATGTATCGAATTTCTATTGCGTGTTCCTGACAAAAGTATAAGCGTAAGTGACGAGCTCATACATCTATTGGTGGGCAAAATAGTTATAGCTCAAGCCAATCATTTCATCTATTGGTGGGCAAAATAGTTATAGCTCAAGCCAATCATTTTATAGCGAGTATGGACTCTTGTGATAACGCCAATAGGGGCTATTTGCGTGGTTGTCCTTTCAAACTATTTAAGAAAGAGGGGTTCACCAATTATTTCCCAAATTTATGAAGAGTCTCTAGAAGTTTGACTTCCGTAGCCTTGTCGGGAGGTCAAATACGTCAAGTTTTCAAATGGATTTTAAAACCAAATGGCCTTCAGCGTGCCTAGAGTACAAGGGGAGAAGTCAAGACCCCTACTCTTTTTTTTTTTTTTCCTTTTTGGGAGTGGGGGAGGGGGCCGAAAAGACTCCTACTTCAATGCTAACGAAAAGTCAAAGTGCCTGCTCATCTTGAAAAGTCAAACTTCCTAGCACATAGATCCATTTTCATCCCGTTTTGAAAGCCCATTATGGTCCAATGAATAAAATCTCACCTAGCCCGGGCCAAACATCACGATAACTACTAAAATATTTCCGTAATTGTGATTATCATAACCCATTTCACATGACTAATCTGATTTAATTAGCAAATTCTTTGGGGTTCGCCGCTCTAATGACGGTTTCCAAACGTAGCCTCGTGTGTCATCACATGATATGGATAGGCACTAGCGACGGCAAAGTTTAAAACCAAACTTTTATTTGATTGCCTAATTTTTTTTCTCGTTGCTTTTAACTCATTTAACATATAATTGGTGGAAGGAGCACCCAAATGATGGCGAAGTCGTGGAAAATAGGCTCATGTAAATATTGATGGAAGTCTTGATGCATACACATTTAGAATTAGTTTCACATGGTTGAGAATCAACTAAATGTATTCTCTTGCGTCCATCGATTTGAACGGAAAGATAACAAAGAAAGACTAAAACTAAAAACCAATATCTTTCTGTGATTGATCATGCACGTCATCGTAAAGCTTAAATTGATCATGTTATTGTAAAACCTATCATATAATCACTTTTACTTTCTGTGCTTGTTTAATAACTAGCCTACTACACGACTTTTATTTTCATCGTCATCTGAATTTGCATGCGGAGATGGCTAATCAGCTAATCCAACATCTACAATAGAATCAGTCTAGAACGAGATTAATAGGAAGTGTGCATGCTCTTTTCTATGTTGTAAAACAAGGGTATGACCTCGGATAAGAGTGCACACGAGCTTGACCACTTGAACTCCCATAGAGTGCATGCGTGCGAATTTCCAACCGGCAATCTTTTGCGACGTCCATCACGCATTGTTGTATGAAAGTTCAGAAAATTGAATCATGCGCAAACACGTGTCGATCGACTATCGCTGATCGCATACCGTCTTGTCTGAAAATAGCTAGCTTATCCATTCGACATAATTTGGTACTTTCACTTTTTCTCTCTAACCAAAAGTCGAGTCTTTGCCTGCCAAAGTCAAGGAATTTCTCTACATGTAAGGATTATTATCTTCAATCGAAGAATTTTTATCTTATCGGATGCATTATTAAGACCATCTATAAGTAGCATTATCTTTAACTAGTTGAAGCTCATTCCCAAGAAAAGTTAGGTGACGACATCAAATTATTAAGAAAGTGCCGTTCAAGCACATAGTTTATTGTTTGACACAAAAAAAATACACATTTTATTTTTCCATGCCGAGCAAAACCCATGGATAAGCATCACGTGTGACGTCCACGATTTCACTCAAAAAATATACGAAAACTAATGGAATTAATCTGTGTATTTGTCGTGAGCATTTCAATTAGGACTTCAGGCAATCAAATGTGGATATTCTTGTGATTATTACTTATCATTGTGCCAACAATAACCCGTGATTGATATGATTTGTTGTTTATGTGTCTCTCGTTCCCTCTAATTCATATGCTGTTCAAAGGGTTAGATGACGCAGAGACGTGGAAGAAAGTTTGAACGCATGCATCGAACATTAGTCTTACGTAACCTGAAAACTAGTATAATCCCTTCGATAGGGTTCACGCGTCGAATAAAATGCAATAATTGGATGAGAGGTGAGACATTCATGCCGAGAACGGTGGTTCAATCTCGAAGAAACACTTGTTCGACCTCGTTTTGGGAAATACCTTAATGGCAACGAGATACAATTATTGAATAGCATTTGTTTCTCTTTGTCAGCAGTGATCGGTTTCAAGTGGGTCGGTTCATACTTTAAAATCTAGAACCGGATCAGGCAGGGTCTGTTCCATATTTACAAATCAAGAATCCTTGATTTTTATTTTATTTTATTTTATTGTAGGAGTTTCGCAACATTTTAAAAAAATTAATAATTTACTAAATAGGGTCTGCTTTGAAATTTAAAAAAAAAAAAGTCAAGAAATCTTGGCCGGTCCGGTTCTTTATGTGAAACTGGGAACCAGACCATTTACTCCCGGGTCTAAATCTCTGTTCTAAATCTCTGGAGTCGAAAATCGGACTGGTCCCTCAGGAACCACTCTGTGCCGGCCAGTTCAATTCGTTTTAAGGTTGGATTGAGATCGGTGCACACCCTCAGTTTTTCCATAGAGCTTTATCTTCAAATTTTTATTCTATGTGACCCATCATATGTTTAATACGTGATATACTGTGTTCATCTACAAACGCAAAGAAATCATCTTGATATGCATAGTCTCAGTTGCCTTACGCGAAATTTTTATACAAAGCTTTTCGACTTTACATGCCGTCTTTGAATTTTCACTTATTATAACCATGCTCTTATCTAGTTCATTAAACTAATTAAGATAACTAATGTCACACCTTCCTATATTTGTCCAAAAAATAAACTTTATCTTATCGACATGATTCTAAAATGTTATGTTGTGAATTTCCTCTTCGTATGAAGTCAGCCTCCATAATTTACTGCGAGGACAGCTACAGGGAAACCCTTTAAGAAGCTATCTTCAACGAGTTTGCAGTGCATGAAACAATTCAGCTGATCATATGGCAAAGATTCATCCGAAAGCAATGCTCGATCTCCCTTTCCTGACGACCTCTCACGATCCCACGGCAACTAAACCAGAGGTCTTCACCGTGTGGATGAAGTCCTTGATCATGAACAGCAAGGGATGCACCGTGTTCGACTCGAGCGGCAGAATCGTGTACCGGGTGGATAACTACGACTGCGAGCGAAGCAGCGAGGTCTACTTGATGGACCGTGGAGGAAAGGTTCTAATCACCATTCTTAAGAAGGTAAGAAAAGATCGCGCGCGTGACATCAGCTCAAAATTCTCTCTTCGAGTGTCTAGAGTTGGCGGTGTTTGCGCCTTAACTCTCGAAATTCCGTACCGCTCTGTGAGATCTGGTCAAATCGTGTAGATTAACCGCACACATGTTGTATTGTTCTATGAAGAAATGTAGCTTGTTCAAGACATGGAAGGGTTATGATGGATCAATTGGGTCGGAGGAGAGGAGGACGCTGTTTCAAGTCAAGAAGCCATTGAGTTTCAAGAAGAGAGAGTCGCTGTACGAGGTCGCGGTCTGGACAGACAAGAATAAACCTAGCTACTACTTCATTCAAGGACATGGCAGCTCCAAGTCAGCCTGCAAAATAACCAACAGACTCGGGGGTCTCGTGGCAGAGGTCTCTCTCTCTCTCTCTCAGAATACGGTATGAACATGAACTCAAAACCCTAGTCCGCCATTTGACAGGTGAAGGAGAAGAAATCGAGCTCGGGGGTTTCGCTTGGGGACGATGTCCTGACGATGAGCGTGGAGCCAAAACTCGATCATTTGCTCGCCGCGGGACTACTCGTTGCTTACGGACTATTCAACCGCAGTTTGTGATTACTAACCAGATCCGAGAAATCGGCGATTTCCCGTTCGCGGTTTTTCGGGATTTTTCAGACATACGGGCTTACGTAAATTTGTACAGTTGAGCGAGAGAACAAGGATCTAGCAGCAGGTCAAGAAGCACTTGACATGTACATATCATTTTCCCACGTCTTTTTAACCGTTCTTTATGTTCAACCGAACTGTATTTCAAATGAAGGGTTTGAGCTCCGACATGATTGGCGGACATTAAGATATAATAGCAAGGCATGGTTGACTTTGACGAGACCCTTTCAGTTTGATCTTTGGGGACCCCCAGTTAGATAAAATATTTTCGCGCATGACAATAGAATAACTTTGTCATGAGGCAGCTGACTCCATCATGAGTTTTGCCGTCTAATTAAGTAGTTTCACATCTGTACACGTAAGCACAAAATAAAAAGAAAAAAATGTCAAAAAATCCTAAAACCTTTCGCATTTTTTTATAATTCAATCCTAAACCCTTTAAGTTTTGCCGATTCAATCCAAAATATTTTCATATTTTGCCAATTCGATCTTATTGATCGGAAATCTTTAACATGGACACCGCATATGTGGCATCGCCGTAACGCCATGAATAATTTTTAATGATATTTTAGTAATTCATTTGAATTTTGTTCCTTTTTTTTTCCTCTTTCAAGCTATGGAAACCAAAGCAGGGTCACCAGCCCTTGGACGAAGACGAGAAGCCCTCGCGGCCACTTTGGGGCTTCGTGGCCACGAGCGAGGACGGCCGATCTAACCACAGGCGAGGGCCGCGACCCCTCGCCTATGGCTGCAAGGCTTCCGGCCCCCGTCGACTCTCGTCCGGGGCCGACAACTCCCATCGGCCCTTGCCTAGGTGCCGTCGATCTTGAACCCAGGAAGAAAATAAATTAAAACATAAGCAATTTTCGGTCAATAGGACTTAATCGTTAAAGGTAAAAATGTTTAGAATTAAATCGGCAAATTTAAAAGGCTGAGGACTAAATTAGCAAAATTGCGAAAGGTTGAAGAGTTTTTTTATAATTTTTTCCCAAAATAAAATACATGAAGAAGACATTGCTGCCAGTATCGATGTAATTCCAGTACTTGAGGTTCCGAGTTCGAACCGCAGCGCTCTCTCTGTTTGATCATATGATTTGACAACAGCATATTCAGTATCAACGGACCATCTTAATATGCAAAATTGAACTAAAAGACCTTAGTATGCCTAACATCGTTGCCATGTTCTTGATGACCGAAAAGGATCCATTCGTCAAATCTTATGCCCCCAACTAATCTGGCATCAGATGGATAGTCATTTGGCTAAAAGATCAAAATCCCTAAGCACCATTCTATTGAGTTAAAAGAGCAAGATGAAGCTCAACAGAGGAACTACAATCTTGTAGCTGAGCTAACTTCGGAAATAGTTGTGATGTTAAAATCGCACCAGCCGCCGTGCCGGAATAGATCACGTACATCGTGCCGAGGGGATTCAACGCAGACACTTTTTACAGTAATGCGACGTTTTCGACGGGGCTCCACATCGGTAGCAGAACTCAACTCCGCACCTGTCAAAATTCCAAGAACAGAAGGAAGACATTGAGTTTGCATGGCTTCAATTTCAGCCACCATCCATTGACAGTTTCCCTTATTTCACAGGAATTTGGGGGGAAGAAGCGGTAGGTGATCATAAGTCAATGGCTCTTGAAAACTAGAAAAATATTGCACTCCCCAGTTGAACAGACAACATAGAAATGCCCAAAAAAGATATCCACATGGTGCACATAACGCTACAAGAAAATCATTAACAAGGAAACTCAAAGCCAGCTCTTAGTTGTTGGACACTACAAACAGAAGATAACGCCACGGTAACTTACCAAACAGAGAACCACAGAATCACAGTAGTTGGAGAAATTTGAGGGCAAGGCATAGTAAAAGAATCTGGAAGCAGTAGTTTCAGCAGAATTGGCAATTTTCACAATCCACAAGAGTAAAACAAACATGAGAGAGCAACCTTTGGGACTCACAACAACCACCTAAAGCAATTCGACCTTGAACGACATCTAGAGATTTTAGCAACCTTTGCCCTTTCTTCAAGTTTGTCCATACAACATATACAAGTTTGAAGAGATCGAAAAGAAGGGTAATTCTTGTGAATTCACTCTACTTTGACAGAAACGCTGCTAATTCAAATGCAGTCAGTGTTCATCTACTGATGACATCTGGGGTATGCATACAGCTTAGAGAACTTGATGGTGAATGAAGCAAATGCGACGCATAACATAATGCATACCCATGCGGTATCAGATTAACTTAGCATCATCGTTTACATGGAGTTAACCTGGTATACTTTCACAAACCCATTAACCTTTGTAATTTTTTTCTTTTTGAAGAACAAACACCTTCCGTTTATCCGGTGTATGTAACTGTGGCTAAGGAGGAACCTCTCTCTCTCCCTCCCTCTCAAATTGACAAACATAGAACAGCCAACAAGTCCTATGTTGTAACATGAAATGAGAACTTAAACAAATGCTAGTAAGGTAACTGTCTTCTTATTTAAGTTGCAGGCATATACCATAGCGTTGATGAAATATAAGGAAGAGCCAAAAGCAAACCAACCTGCACTTCACAAACGAGCAACCATCAATCTTCTGAACATAGAAACTGCACTTAGGGCACCTCCTCCACTGCTGCTTTTCAGCCAGCTTCATCAACATTATGTCCTCCCTCCCTCTCTCCCCCTCCTTCAATTTCTGAAACTCCCGCACTCCACCGCTGCATGCCACGGCACTCTGCACTGCGCACAGAATAGTCTCCGGCAATTCGGACACTCCGATTCCCTCACGGCAGCGCCTCTGTCGTGGATCAATAGCGCCGAGCAATCCCTAAACGGGCAGTAAAACCTCTCTGCCTCCAAAATCAAAGCCTCGCACAATGCATTGCCCCAATGACTGAACACCTCCGGTGGGAGTATCGGCCTACAATACTCGAGCTCCAGAGCGCCGCCACAGCCCGAGACAGGGCAGTCTATGCGCGTCTCATACGTATTTAGTAACGCAATCATGGCAATATGCGTGACTACAACCCTTAATACAAAACATGTCGCTGTCCGTCCTCGGCTCGATGCAAATTTCACAGACAAATGTAGGGTCAGACTTGCAATTCGACCGCTGATCTGTTTCGGTGACCAATGACCCACTGTAGGGCTCCTTCTTGCACTTTGGAGCCAGCTTCATCAGCATCACGTCCTCCCTCACTCTCTCCCCCTCGTTCAACCCCTGAAACTCCTTACACTCTAACCCTGCATGCCATGGCACTCTACACTGTGCACAGAATAATCTCCGGCAATTCGGACACTCCGATTCCCTCACGACTGCACCTCCGTCGTCGATCAACAACGCCAAGCAATCCGTAAATGGGCAATAAAACCTCTCCGCCTCCAAAATCAGAGCCTCGCACAATGCATTGCCCCAACGGTCGAACACCTCCGGAGGAGTATCGAGCTACAATGCTCGGGCTCCAGAACGCCACCGCAGCCCGAGAGAGGGCAGTCTATCCGCGTCACGTTCTCGTGAAGCTTCGAAGCTACGTAAAAAGCAACGCAATCGCTGCAACATGCGTGATCACAACCCGTGACACGAAACAGGTCCTTTTTCGTCCTCGGGACGGCGCAAATTCTACAGAAAAACCAAGGACCGGGCTTGGAATTCGAGGGCGGACCTGTTTCGGCCACCGACGAGCCACTGTAGGGCTTCTCCTTACCTTTTCGCACGTCGCCACGGCCGTCGCCGTCCTCGTTGAGGCTTTCGGACCTGGTTTGGTGGAGAGAAGCGACGACCGCGTCACAGAGGTCTCTGTCCTCGGTGTACTGCTCGACGGAGGTGGCGCGGGACTTGGCGTTGCCCCCGGTGGCGATCGGAGCGAAATGCGACGCCGACACGTCGTGCCGTTCGACGTCGACGCCCTCCTCGACGTCGGCTACTTCTTCCGTCGCCGTTGATTTTCCGTTCGCGCGCCCGCGATGTGTCAGTCCGGTGAGCTTAAAAAGAGAACGGAGCATCGTGTCGCCTTCTGGGTTCGATACATAAGACTGAGGAGAAATGAGTGAGTTGAACGAACTTAAATTATCATAAATAAGGAAAATTTAATTCAAGTTATTACAAGATCTTATTTAAAAGTATTCTAACAATAAGTTGCAACTTTTTAAATAGTAGGTATTATTCTTGGCCAAATAAAAAGATTATGCGGATATTATTTCCAAATTGCAAAAAAAAAAATCCTTAATAACTCCAAAAATTAGGAACATAATTATCATAGGATTCTATAATCGAATAAGTTATAAATATGGAGAAATGTTCTTTAATCTATGCTTCTTCGATTGCAAGAAAGTACGAGGTATTCATCATGGTCGAATTTTGGTTTGTACTCTATATAGTTTATACAGCTAAATTTTTTCTTCAAATCTCATGAACGGAGTTCGTATCAAAAGCAACTTCACTCGTGAAAATAATGGTGGTGATGATGACGAGATGGAAAATGCAACTGAAGATGCGAGTGATGAAAGCATCTACACCTTGCATAGGCGCGCAGTTTAATTCTTTATGATGAGGCTTATGCGTTCTATGACAATTATACTAAAGAAGCGTGATTTGGCATTGAAGTGTTAAACTTGTATAAAAGAAAAGGGCGACGATGAAAAACGAGGTGCAGTATTTACATTTAACAACTGCCCAATTTGCTACAAAGTACAAAAGGTGGAAATTGCGAAAAGGAGATTGGCAAGCACTTTTAAATTATTTTTAAACCATGCACATGAAAATTTCCAATTTTTACTATGTGCTTGATTTGGATGATGAATAGAGATTGCATAATGTTTTTTGGGCGGACGCACGAT
This sequence comes from Rhodamnia rubescens, assembly GCA_021437795.1. Lineage (NCBI taxonomy): Eukaryota > Viridiplantae > Streptophyta > Magnoliopsida > Myrtales > Myrtaceae > Rhodamnia > Rhodamnia rubescens. The sequence continues at coordinate 2,771,381 of JAILYA010000002.1, read as the reverse complement.
CAAGAGACGCACCACCCTAAGGAATAGTCCATCGGACGTGAGAATAACTCCAAAATTATGGAATTTGAGGTTTTGCATTGTAGCACAGGAGTTGAAGTTCACTGCATCTGTGGGATGTTTGCTTTTGAGGGTCATCTTTGTTAGATAGCACTAGGTGTTCTTCATCACATTGGAGAAAATGAGATGCCGTGCAATTACATGTTGTTTCCATGGAGAAAGGATTTCAAGCGCCCGTACCTCTTGAACTCCCCATATCGAAAGGTGTCAATTTTGACGATCCAAACGAATGTCATGATCAATTGGTTAATTATGCTATCAAAATCGCACGTGAAGATTGAAAAATCCAGAGATCATTTTAAATTTATTTTGCAAGTATTGGAAGAAGCAAATAAAAAGATTCAGATTGCAGATCTCGATTGGGCTCAAGAGCACCCCATCAATATTTATCGGGAAAAAAAAAAACCTCTATCGGAATGATCCTCAAAGCATCCAGATAAAGGATCAAGAGACCTTGTTGTCCTAGAGAAAATCATTTCAAGAATCCAATTGAGAAACTCAAATGAAAAGCATCTGCAAAGGCAGATTCACCAATTTTACATTGAAGATACATTGTTATTACTTTTGTGTTAGACAATAGACTTCAAAGCTTAAGTAACTTTTTCAGCAATATTCTAGTTAACACGACAACGTAATTTTCTCATATACTTGTTTTCAACTTTATAATAGTTTGTTAAATTAAGGGATAATGACATAAATAGTCCCCGAACTTTGATCTAATGTGCATTATAGTCCCGAACGTTAAATTTGTTCAATATAATTCTTGAACTTTAACCCAATGTTCAATATGATCCCCGAACTTTTAGTTTGTTCAATGTGGTCCTTAGACTTTTGCTACATGTTCATTATAGTTTCAACTATATGAAAATATTCAATGTAGTCCTTCATTAATTTAAGATCGGGACAATAATGAATATTTTCATATAGTTCAGGACTAAATTGAACATTTACTATAAATTTAGGGACTACATTGAACAAGTCAAAAGTTTAGGGATCGAATTGCATATTAGATTAAAGTTCAAGGACTACATTGAACAAATTAAAAGTTTATGGACCACATTGCACATTGAATTAAAATTCAAGGATTATTTGTGTCATTTTCCCCTTAAATTAATGCATCTGAACTTCTTGTAGAATAAAACAACCCCCGGTCAATTGATGTGCGTTGGCTCTCTAGTGAATTTAGATCACACGGTATGGTGTTTCCAAACTATTTTCCAACAATTGTTTAGAATTATTTGAAACTGTACTTCTTGGCGTCTTCCAGTTACATTAACTAGTACAATATCCTAGGACGATGGTGCAAGGAATTTCATTAATTGTCACTCAACTACGAATTCGGATCAGACGAGTCACCGTAGCAACGAGTTTTTGAGCAAAAAACACCTTTAAAAATAGCACAAAATTTATGTTCCTCAAATAGAAGTTCGTTCCAGAAACAGATTTGGAACATAAACGGAGAAATAGAAGGGTCATCATGCGTGCCCTAAGCCACCCACCAAGAATAAAGGACGTCATGATATTAGAAGTTCACCAGCAAATCGTAATAGAAACCCAATAAAGGACTTTCTGATTCACTACCAAAGATACTTGGACAAAGAACCGAGATAGAAATTCATCCACTTGAGGAAAATCTCGAATGCATTTAAATTCAAGCCTTGTATCTTGTACATAATTAAGACCCTTGAAACTGACTTCAGAATAAATATTCACAAAAGCTACGAGTAAATGCATTTGACTAAGGCCATGCATGAATCTAATATTGGACACCCAAATTCGTCCACTACCATTGGAAGATGAATAGCCACCTAGAAAATCACAAACAACCATGAAACCGATCACAACTGCTTCCGGTTGCTAGGTACCAATTAGAGTCTAAACATCTTGGGAGCCGATTGGCAAACATGAAATCACAACTAGTCTTGCAAGCTGAATCAACAGCTTCAGACATGGACCCGTTGATTCAACGAAATTAGCATTTGCTTGCAAGAGTAAGGATTGGTCTGGATCAATCAACGAAACATGAGTTGAGCTTGATAATTGTCCCGTGGAGCGAGATGATCCCGCAACAGGATGTATATACCGCCGTGCTGCAACAGCATAAAGAAGAGATTTATGTACATCGTGCCGAGAGGATTCAACCCCGACATTTAGTACAATAATGCGATTCTTTTGCCTGGGCTCCGCATCGGTAGCAGAATTCAACTCCGCACCTGTTACGATTCCAAGAACAGAAGGAAGACATTGAGTTTGCATTGTTCCAGTTTCAGCGCCTCATACATTGACAGTTTCCTTATTCACCGGGATTGAAACAAGAAAACTGGTAGGTGATCACAAGTCACTGGCTCTTGAAAACTTGCAAAATATTGCACTCCCCAATTGAATAGAAAACAGAGAAATGCCCAAAAAGATTAAACCCAATATTTTTATTTTTTTTTGGCTGAAGATAACCTAATATGATATGCACATTGCAAGGGGCAAATAAAGCTACACGAAAATCATTGGCAAGGAAACTCAAAGCCAGCACTTAGACACTACAAACAGAGGACGACAACACTGTAAATTTACCATACAGAGAACAGCGGAATCACAGTAAGCGGAGAAATTTAAGTGCAAGCATAGTAAAGGAATCTGGAAGCACTAGCTTTAGCAACATAGGCAATTTTCCCAATCAACAAGAGTTAAAAAACATAAGAGAGATTGCAAAGTAGACAACAACAAAAAATAAAAAACAGTAGGGCACATGGGAGAAGCCGAAGAACAAGTAAACAACAATTATTCATCAATTGGCCACAGACAGTGAGTTCACAAGACACTGTTAACTGCATTGGGTATGTGAATTCTCAGACTCTTAAGTTTAGCGAGCCCCACGTGAAACGCGCCACATGCATAAGTATGGAAACGCGCCACATGCATCAAGATAAACTAGGTCGAAGGGTCTAACATGTGGCAAATTCATACAACTTTTCCAGATTTTACATGAACTGCTTGGTTAGGGGGATATGTTTTAATTATGGAAATATAAGAGCCAAAAGCAAACCAACCTACCTGCACTTCACAAAAGCGCAACCAGAAATTTTCTGAACAAAGAACCTGCACTTAGGGCACCTCCTCCAATGCTTCTTCTCAGCCAGCTTCATCAGCATTATGTCCTCCCTCCCTCCCTCGCCCTCCTTTATTTCCTGAAACTCCTGACACTCCACCCCTGCATGCCACGGCACTCTACACTCTGCACAAAATAATCTCCGGCAATTCGGACACTCCGATTCCCTCACGACCACGCCTCCGTCATTGATCAACAATGCTGAGCAATCCTTAAACGGGCAGTAAAACCTCTCCCCCTCCAAAATCAGAGCTTCGCACAATGCATTGCCCCATCGATCGAACAACTCCGGAGGGAGTATTGACCTACAATACTCCGGCTCCAGAAGGCCGCCACATCCTGAGACAGGGCAATCTATGTGCGTCACATTGTCCTGAAGCTTTGAAGCTACATATTTAGTAACGCAATCAATGCAATATGTGTGATTACAACCCTTAATATGAAACAGGTCGCTGTTTGTCCTAGGCTCGATGCAAATTTCACAGATAATTGAAGCATCTAGCTTGGAATTTGACGGCTGATCTATTTCAGTGACCAATGACCCACTGTAAGGCTTCTTCTTGTGCTTTGGCCTTCGTGAGGACGATAAAGGAGCCAGCTGAATCATTATGTCCTCCCTCCCTTTCTCAGGAATTCAACGGCTGATCTGTTGCGGTGGCCAATGACCCACTGTAGAGCTTCTTCTTGCGCTTTGGCTTTCGCAAGGACGATGATGGAGCCTGCTGAATCGTTATGTCCTCTCTCCCTTTCTCTCCCTCATTCAACCCCTGAAACTCCTGACACTCTAGCCCTGCATGCCATGGCACTCTACACTGCGCACAGAATAATCTCCAGCAATTCAGACACTCCGCATCCCTCACGACCTCGTCTCCGTCGTTGATGATCAACGCTGAGCAATCCTTGAACGGGCAATAAAACCTCTCCGCCTCCAAAATCAGAGCCTCGCACAACGCATTTCCCCAACGATCGAACACCTCAGGAGGGAGTATCGAGCTACAATAACCCGGCTCCAGAACACTGCCACAGCCCGAGACAGGGCAGTCTATGCGCGTCACGTTGTCGTGAAGCTTCAAAGTTACGTATTTAGTGACGCAATCGTTGCAACATGCGTGACTACAACCCGTAATACGAAACAGGTGCTTATTCGTCCTCGCCGCGGCGCAAATTTCACAGATAAACGAAGGGTTGGGCTTGGAATTCGAGGGCTGACCTGTTTCGGTCACCGATGAGCCACTGTAGGGCTTCCTCTTACGCTTTCGGGAAGACGAAGACCGGGTTTCGGTGGGAACCGGGCCCCGGCCTAGCACAGCGCCGTCGTCGTCCTCGTTCAGGGGTTGTAACCTGGTTTCGAGAAGCGAAGCGACGATCGCTTCATAGAGGTCTCTGTCCTCGACGTACTGCTCGACGGACATGGCGTTGGACTTGGTGTTGGCCCCGGTGGCGGTCGGAGCGAAGCGCGACGCCGATACGTCGTACCGGTCAACGGTGTGTCGGTACAGGAAGCACAAAACGGGGAAAGGAGTATCGTTTCGCTTTCTGGGTTCACAAGACTGGACCGAGTGGAAATGAACCTAAGTAATTTTAAATGCGGAAAATTAAATTAAAATCAGGCATTTGATTTTTATTTATTTTTTTGGGGTCGAAATCAGGTATTTGATTGTTGTGATGGAAACTTTTCAAAATTTTGAAATAACTTTTCGTTAAACTTTTGGCTTAGACTTAAAAATAAAATATAAAAAAATCTCCATTGTTTGGCACGAAATTAATTATTCTAAAACAAAAATTTTGATAACAAAAATAATTTTCATCGTTTGGCAAGAAATTAATTATCCTAAAAAATTCAACAAAAATTTCAAACTTTTAATTACATTTTATTTTTAGACCGAAAAATATATTTTTTTCTCCTCCTCGAGGTTCCAAATCGACAAATCCAGTGAGGCTCAAACTCGCTAGCTGCAAGGCCGATGAGCACGAGCCTCACCAGCACCGAGCTTGAGGCTGGGGAGACTCGAGCTCCCTAGTTACCGGCGACATCAAGCCTCCCCAAACTTGGCGAGGTGAGCTCACCCAAGATCGACAAGAAAAAGAAAAGATAAAAAAGGAGAATTTAAAAATTCGAAATTGTTTTTAAATGACTGAACGGAAAAGGAATGTAAAGAAGTTGAAGGAGAAAAATGAAAAAATAAAACTGTTTTCTTCTTTTGAAAAAAAAAAAAGCAAAACATTTTCCCAGCTTAATTTAAATACCCAATAGTATCTTGCCATGTCATCTAATATGCCAAATTCAATAAATCGCCTTAGTATGCCTAAGGTAGTTGCCGTGTTCGACGACGACCGAAAGGATCGTCAACCTTATGCCCTAACTGATCTGAATCAGATGGATGGTCATCTGGCTAAAAGATCAAAATCTCCAAGCACATTCTACAAGTTACAAAATGCAGGATAAAGCTCAACAAAGGAACCAAAATCTAGCAGCTAAATGCTTCAGATATAGTCTCATATTAAATTGCATCGCGTGATGTATGCACTGATTGCACCGCAATGGAGCCTAAAGAAGAGATTATGTACATCCTGCCGAGAGGATTCAACGCCGCCTTATTCTTCTACAGTAGTCATGCCCCGTACCCTCGGCTCCACATTGGTAGCAGAATTGATATCCGCACCTGTTACATTTCCAAGAACAGAAGGAAGACATTTGAGTTTGCATGGCTTCAGGTTCAGCCATTGTTTTGGGAAAGGAGGGAAAAAAGGGGGGGTTAAAAAGTCAACGGCTCTTGAAAACATCATACATTTGACAGTTCTCCCTTGTTCACAGGTATTGAAAGGAAGGAAAAAAAGTAGGTGATCACAAGTCAACGGCTATTGAAAACTTGAAAAATATTGCAGTCCCCAATTGAACAGACGACAGGAAAATTGCCCAAAAAAGATGACCAAATATGATGCACGCATTGGGCGAATATATAGCCACAAGAAAATCATTGACGAGGAAACTCGAAGCCAGCACTTTGGTGTTAGACACTACAAACAGAAGATAACACCGCAATAAACTTACCATACAAAGAACCACGGAATCACAGTAGGCGGAGAAATTGAAGTGTAAGCATAGTAAAAGAATCTGGGAGCAGTAGTTTCAGCAACATTGGCAATTTTCACAATCAACAAGAGTAAACAAACATGAGAGAGCTTGCAAAGTAAACGGCCAACATCTATAAACAATAAGCTAATAACTCGATCGGGACTCCCCACCACCACCTAAAGCAATTCGACCTCGAACAACATCTAGATTTAGCAACCTTTGCCCTCTCTTAAAGCGTGTCCACATATATAGTATACGAGTTTGAAGAAATAGAAAAGAAGGGTAATTCTTGTGAATTAACTCCACTTTCACAGGGAGACTCAAATGCAATCAGAGTTCTTCTACTGATGCATCTGCGATATGCATAGAGCTTAGAGAATTTGATGGTGAATGAAGCAAATGTGTGTGACGCATAACGTAATGCATATCCATGCGGTATCGGAGACTAACTGCTGTCGCATGAACTGAGAAGTTAATCAAATGCTAGTACAAGGTAACCGTCTTCTTATTTAAGTTCCAGGCATACACTGTACCACTCATGAAGAAACCCAGAATCAAGGAGATAAAAATCATAAGATCTGTATCTTTGATTAGCCACCATCACTCAACTTTTTATCAGAAAGAAAAAAAAAACATGTAAGCAGTTAACTAGTTAGCATGCGCATGGTTAATTTACTTGAAACATCAAGTTAATATTAGTTCATAGTTGCAATCATCCATCACATTTCCTAACAGAGTCAAAATTGTAATTCCTCGCCGCAAAGATCCTCCGAGGAAACTCATCTCCTCATCAAAAAGCTAGCTTTTTTCATTAGGAAAATCAACAGATGCAGAGGGGAAAGGCCATTGGAGTGAGAGAAAAACACCAGACCAATGAGTGATCAACCATAACTAAGATGGATTTGCAAAGGCATGCCAAAACCAAATGAAGGACAAGTAAACAACAATTATTCATCAAGAGGCCACAGACATAAGTAAGCTTCAAGATAAAACTGGGTCGAAGGGTCTAAACATGCGGCAAATTCACACCAATTTTCCGGATTTCACATGAACTGTTTGATTAGGGAAAATATAAGGAAGAGCCAGAAGCAAACCCACCTGCACCTCACCGTTGAGCAACCGGAAATCTTATGAACATAGAAACTGCACTTGGGGCACCTCTTCCATTGCTGCTTCTCAGCCAGCTTCATCAACATTATGTCCTCCCTATCCCTCTCCCCCTCCTTCAACTTCTGAAACTCCCCGCACTCCACCTCCGCATGCCACGGCACTCTACACTGCGCACAGAACAATCTCCGGCAATTCGGACACTCCGATTCCCTCACGATGGCCCCTCCGTCTTTGATCAACAATGCCGAGCAATCCTTGAACGGGCAGTAAAACTTCTCCGCCTCCATAATCAGAGCCTCGCACAGCGCGTTGCCCCAACGATCGAACACCTCCGGAGGGAGTATCGAGCTGCAATACCCCGGCTCCAGAACGCCGCCGCAGCCCGAGACAGGGCAGCCTATGCGCGTCACGTTGTCTTGAAGCTTCGAAGCTACGTATTTAGTCACGCAATCGTTGCAATACGCGTGACTACAGCCCTTGATTCGAAACAGGTCGCTTTTCGCCCTTGCCTCGACGCAGATTTCACAGATGAACGAAGGACCGGGCTTGGAATTCGACGTCTGACCTGCTTCGGCGACCGAGGAGCAACTGTACGGCTTCTTTCGCTTCCGCGAAGACGATGACCGAGTTCTGGCAGGAAACGAGTCCAGGACTCGCACGTCGTCGTCCTTGTCGAGGCTTTGGGACCCGGTTTGGAAAAGAGAAGCGGCGATCGCTTCGTGGAGGTCTCTGTCCTCGGTGTACTGCTCGACGGAGATGGCGTTGGACTTGGTGCTGCCCCCGGCGGCGATCGGAGGGAGGCGCGGCGCCGACGCTTCGTACGTGTCGACGTCGACGATCTCGACGGAGATGGCGTTGGGATTGGCGTTGGGCCCGCTGGAGGTCGGAGTGAGGCGCGACACAGACACGTCGTGCCGGTCGATGCCGCCGCCCTCGACCGCGACTTCTTCCGTCGACGCCGACACGTCGTGCCGGTGGACGCCGGCGCCCCCGACGGCCACCGCTTCCGTCGCCATTGGGTTTTCGTTCGAGCCGCGATGTGTCAGCTGCGGAAGCCCAAAACGCAAAAGGGAGCGCCGTTTCGTTTCTGGGTTTGGGGTTTTACTCGTACGCAAACCGACAGAAGAGACTGAGTGATTTGAGTGAACTTAAATTCCTTTAAACGACCAAAAAAATTACTTTAAATGAGGAAATTTAAATTTAAATTGGGAACAAATGGAATTATGGGATCCGATTGATACGATGTTCGATTTTAAATTACTGTTTGTCCATGAAATTCTTCCATTAAGAGTTTGAGGAGTTTTTTAATAAGCACTATATTAAGTATTTGAGGATGAAAATTGCGTAAAAAGTTGGCATGTATTTAAGAATATATAAGTGCTAAGCATTTGAATTATTTCAATAAAAATAATCTAAGTCGTTGCAAGATAAGGATGTTTTATATAAATTCGAATATTGTGCTACATCTTGACCAAATAACAGATTTCTTAAGAAAGCAAAACGTAGATTAAAATAAAAAGATTATATGCATAAGGACGAACAAAATCTGTTTTTTTTTCTTAAGTATCACGGTTTGATCAATGATTTGATAAACACATACTCGTATTAATGGATTCCGCTTATTTAAATACCCAATAGGATCTTGCCTCATCATATAATATGCAAAATTCAATAAATCACCCTAGTATGCCCAACATTGTTGGGCCTAATTACATAATAAAAAAATTCTAAATTTGAGGTCTAATCTTAAATCTATCCCGACTTTTTTTTGTAAAAAACCCCCCAAAATTTAAGTCTAATCTCAAATATGCCCCGATTAAAAAAAAATCAGAAAATTTCAACCTATTCTAAAATCCGCCTCGTGATCCAATCCCAACTTGATGGGCATAGATAAAAAATCTACATCAACAAAGTAATGGAGTAACAGGAGCAGACCAACGCGGCAATTTCACATGGATAATAAATCTACCTCAATAAAAATTGTTGAAATTGTCCAAAATTAAACCGTTGGAACGACTAATGGAGATTTTTGGACCGAGGTAATGGGAGCAGATTTCAGATGAGAGTGAAAATTGATGCTTTTTCTCTTAGACAAAATGAAAAGTTTTGGGAAGAAATGGGACTGAACCTAAAATGTGAGGTTTTTTTTTAACCCCAAAAAAAGAAAAATTGAGATAGATTTGGGATTAAATCTAAAATTTGGGATTTTTTCTGATTTGATACTTGATCTAAAATTGAGGGTTTTTAACGGAATTAGGCCAACATTGTTGCCATCTTCTTGATGACTAAAAGAGGATCCACTCGTCAACCTTATGCCCCAACTAATCCGCACCAGAGAAACAGCCATCCGGCCAAATGATCAAAACCTCCAAGCACGTTGTACAGGTTAAAGCGCGAGATCCAGCTCAACAAAGGAACCAAAATCTAGCAGCTAACTACTCCAGAAATTGTTTCGCGTTCAATCGATTTGCCGGATGAAAATACCACCTCGCTGCAACGGCCTAAAGAAGAGAGTAGTACATCCTGCCGAGAGGGTTCGATGCCGGGTCTTTGTACAGTGATGCAGCGTCTTTCGCTCAGGGCTCCACATCAGAAGTAGGGGAAGTATTTTCCGCACCTGTCGCAATTCCAAGAACAGAACAAAGACATTTGAGTTTGCATGGTTTCATTTTCAGCCATCATACATCGACAGTTTCCCTTACTGACAGAGAGTATTCATCACCAAATATGATGCACACACGCTGCAAGGGGCAAATAAAGCTACAAGAAAATCATTGACAAGGAAACTGAAAGCCAGCTCATAGGTGTTAGCCACAACAAACAGAAGATAGCACCACGGTAAAACTTACAATACAGAGAACCACAGAATCACAGCAGGCTGGGAAATTTATGTGTAAGCATAGTAAAAGAATCTGGAAGCAGCAGTTTCAACAACATTGGCAATTTTCACAATAGACAAGAGTAAACAAAACACGAGAGAGCTTTGCAAAGTAGAGGGCAAACATCTAGAAACTAAATGCTAGTAACTCAATTGGGATTCCGCCTAATTCCCTAAAAACCCCAACTTTAGGTCTAGTCACAAATCTATCCCGAACTATTTTTCGTCTAAGAAAGAAACCCATAGCTTTAGGTCCAATCCCAAATCTACCCAGGAAAATTTTTTTTAAAAGAAAAAAAAATTTAGATTTAGTCCCAAATATGCCCCGAATCTTATTTTGTCTAAAAAAATCACAATCTTTCGATTTATTCTCAAATCTATCCCGTGGTTCATTCCCAACTTGATGTGACATTTCCATGTCGATAAAAAATCCATATCAACAAAGTAATGGGGATATTTTCACGTGGATAATAAATACCCCAATAAGAATTGTTGAAATCCTCCGAAATAAGATCGTCATAGGATGTGAATTAGGGATGACTAACGGCGATATTTGGACAAAAGGTTAATGGGGGCTAATTTGAGATTAGAGTAAAAATTAGTGATTTTTCTCTTAGACAAAAAGAAATTCGGGATAGATTTGGGACTGGACCTAAAGTTTGGACTTCATTACGAGATGAAAAAGAATTCAAGGCAAATTTGGGACTAGACCTAAAGTTTGAGGTCTCTTCTAAGACAAAAAAAAATCGGGATAGATTGGAGACCGGACCTAAAGTTGGGGTTTTTTTCAAGGAATTAGCCATTTGGACTCACCACCACCACCAAAAGCAATTCGACCTTGAATAACATCTAGAGATTTAGCAACCTTTGCCTCTTCTTCAAGAGCGCGAATGATAACCATTCTGCTCCCGAGAGCTATTTCTAATTTCTACTTCCTCGACGAGTTTCGAACGGAAAAACGTGGACAACAAAATTTCTATTCCCGAACAAAAATTTATTTGATAACAATATAGAATTTCTACGGTTGTCGGCCGCCGAGCCCTCGAACGGCGACCGGCAATAGGGACGCGAGAGGGAGGGAAACCGCAAGCGAGAGAGAGGGACTAAGCGATAAGAAGAATTCTTATTTCTATTTCCGTTCCGAAATAGAAAAGTAGAAAATTTTACTCCTTTTTTTTCTGTTTCACACCTATTTATGTACCAAAAATTTGTTCTAGAAATGGAAAAATGAAATTGCGTTACCAAACGAATTTCCGTCCCAAACGTATTCTCGAGAACAGAAAAATAGAAAAGCAGAGAAACAAAATGGTTATCATGCGCGCCCCAAGTATCCATGTAACAAATGCAAGTTTTTAACTTGAGAAGGTGCATGGCTAATTAATTTGAAATATCAAGTCAATGTTAGTTGCGGTCATCCGCTGCATTTCCTAACAGAGTCGAAAGCGTGATTCCTCGTCCCGGAGACTCTCCGAGGAACCTCATCTCCACATCAAAAGGCTAGCTTTTTCCCATTAGGGAATCAACAGATGCAGAGGGGGAAAAGAGCAATTGGAGCGAGAACAGAACATGAGAGCAATTAGTGACCATGGCAAATCAAACCATCCTTAATCAAACATTAACAAAGATGGGTTTGTCACAGGCATGCCAAAACCAATGAAGGACAAGTATCACACACCAAGCCAGACAAACCACAGATTGAATCTAGGAAAAGCCTAAGAACAAGTGAACAACGATCATTCATCAAGTGGCCACAGACAGTGTGTTCACAAGACAATGTTAAATGCATCAGGTATGTGAAATCTCGGGCTCTTCAGTTCGGCGAGCCGCGGTTATAAGTAAGCCTCAAGAAAAACAAGGTCCAAGGGTCTCACATGTGGCAAATTCATACGACTTTTCCAGATTTCACACGAACTGTTTTTGGCCAGGGGAATATGTTCAGTTTAAGGATATACAAGGAAGAGCCAAAAAGCAAACCGACCTGCACATCACAGCCGCGCAGCCATCAATCTTCTCAACATAGAAGTTGCAATTGGGGCACCTCCTCCAGCGCTTGTTCTGAGCCAGCTTCATCAACATTATGTCCTCCCTCTCTCTCTCCCCCTCCTTTAACCCCTGAAACTCCTGACAATCCACCTCAGCGTGCCACGGCACTCTACACTGCGCACAGAACAGTCTCCGGCAATTCGGGCACTCCGATTCCCTCACGACCGCCGCGCCTCCGTCTTTGATCAACAACGCCGAGCAGTCCTTAAACGGGCAGTAAAATTTCTCCGCCTCCAAAATCAGGGCCTCGCACAATGCATTGCCCCAACGGTCGAACACCTCCGGAGGGAGTATGAACCTGCAATAACCCGGCTCCAGGACGCCGCCACAGCCCGACATAGGGCAGCCTATGCACGTCACGTTGTCGTGAAGCTTTGAAGCTACGTATCTAGTAACGCAATCCTTGCAGTACGCATGACTACAACGCTTAATACGAAACAGGTCGCTGTTGGTCCTCGTCTCGACGCAAATTTCACAGATAAATGAAGGATCGGGCTTGGAATTCGACGCCTCACCTGGTTCGGTGACCGAGGAGCCACTATATGGCTTCTTTCGCTTTCGCGAAGACGATGACCGAGTTCCGGCGGGAACCGAGCCCAGGACCCGCACGTCGTCGTCCATGTTGAGGCTTTGGTCCCCGGTTTGGAGAAGAGAAGCGACGATCGCTGCATGGAGGTCTCTGTCCTCCATGTACTCCTCGACGGAGATGGCGTTGGACTTGGTGTTGCCCCCGGCGGCGATCGGAGCGAAGCGCGGTGCCGACACGTCGTACCTGTCGACGTCGACGTCGACGATCTCGACGGTTATGGCGTTGGGCTTGCCGCTGGGCACGGTCGGGCACGAGGAGAGGCGCGCCGCCCACACGTCGTGCCATTCGACTTCGCCGCCCACGACGGCGACTTCTTCCTCCGACGCCGACACGTCGCGCCGGTCGACGTCTTCCGTCGCCATTGGTTTCTCGGTCCGAGCTCGCGATGGGTCGGTCGCGGAAGCCCAAAACGCAAGAGGGAGCGTCGTTTCGTTTTCTGGGGTTTGAGGTTTTACTCGCACACAAACCGACAGAAGAGACTGAGTGAGTTGAATGAACTTAAAATTACTTTAAATGAGGAGAATTTAATTTGAATTAGGAAGTAATCCAATTGTGGGATCTGATTGATAGGATAGGATGTTCGATTTTAAATTAGCTGTTTTGCCATGAAACGGTTTATTTATCTTCTTTCAAAATCTTCCGTTAAGTGCTTGAGATATTTTTTTAATTCGCATTGACACTATGTTAAACATTTGAGGTTGAAAATCACAAAATAAGTCGGCATATATTTCAAAATGAATACATGCTAGGCATTTGGATTATCTCGATAGAAATATAATTTAAGTTGTTGGAAGATAAGGAGATTTGAATTCCGAGCAAGTAAACAAAATATAGAAACAACGCGGTGCATGACGAAAATTAAAATTCTTCTTGATTCTGTGTGAAATATTTTCACACTTTTTATTGCTATGTCACCCTCTTATATCAATATTAAATTATCAATTCACTTCCGCTGATTCAGTTTCCTTCTATAAGATCTAAAGGAAATATAACCGTAGGAATACGCTTATCCTCCATTTTAATAGCAAGCAAAGGACTTTTTGAAGATTTTTTTTTTTGAGATAATATCAAGGTTGAAAATCTTTTTATTTACTGATTTTATTCATATATTGCGCTATATCGTGACCAAATAACAGATTTCTTAAGATAGCAAAGCTTCTTCCGACCAAAAAAAAAAATTAAGATATCAAAACTTCTGACCAAAAAAAAAAAAAAAAAAAAAAAAAAGATAGCAAAACTTAGATTAAAATAAAAGATTCTATCCTCCTTGATTTAAGGACCTTCAAAGGATCTCTCTTTACCTCTACCTCTATCTCTCTCTCCTTTTGTAGGAAATAATTCAAAAAAAGGCCCGAATTCCACTTATTTTTTCAAATAAGAAGTGAATCTTATTTCAAATAAAGGCTGAAGTACCCTTATTTTTTTAAACAAAGATTTGAAGTGAACATTGTTTTAAATAAGTCTTGAAGTAAGATGAAATTTCAAAAAAGAGCATAATTTCAAGGGCATTTAGATCCTTTTCTATATTTTTTTTTGTTTCTTTAAATTTAGCAAAAAAAATTTGAAAAAAAATTAGACGGCCACCACACCGCCACCCGAGGGAGGGGGTGGCAAGGACAACGGGTCGCCGAGTGCCTTAGCAAGTGCCGAGCAACCTTGCCGACCAAAGGCCAGGGCCAATCGGCCCTTGCCAAAATAGGGAGAGGATCGGGCCCTCTCTTGATTTGGCCGTTGCCCCCGGTCGGGGGGAGAGGGGGAGGCCCAGGCGACCTTGCCGCCAATGGTGGACCGTTGCCCCTGGTCGTGTGATTGTTTTTTTAATTTTTTTAATTTTTAAAAACCCAAAAAAGTAAAAATGGAGAAAAAAAATCAAAATAAGAAATAACGAAAATGCCCTTTAGATCGTTTAAACTATTTACTTCAAACTCTTATTTTGAAACATATTATGACACTTCAAATCCTTATTTGAAATAAGATTCATTGGAGACCTCTATTTGAGAAAATGAGAGAACTTCGAGCCCTTTTTAAAATTTTCTCTATTTTGTAATTCGATCAATGACCCTTTTTTTTTAATCGACAATCAATGATTTGAAAAACACACATTTGGCATTAATGGATCCCGCTTTGCCCGAAGGAATCAATGTTGGACTTATTAGATCTTTAGCAATTCATGCGAGAATTGGTCAGGGTTCACATATCCACTTGCCGCATCATCGAATATGCAAAAGTCAATAAATCACCTTAGTATGCCTAACATTGTTGCCATGTTCTTGATGGCTAAAAGAGGATCCATTCGTCAACCATATGCCCTAAAAACTGCATCAGAGAAATATTCATTTGGCCAAAAGATCAAAATCTCCAAGCGCATTGCATAAGTTGAAGTCAAGATTCAGCTCAACAAAGGAACCAAAATGCAGTAGCTAAATAATACTACATTGTTTCGACCACAAAAAAAAAAAAAAATACTACATTATTTCATGTTAAATCCATCGCAGGATGAATATACCGCTGTACTGCAATAGCCTAAAGAAGAGATTATGCACTTCGGGCCAAAAGGATTAAACCCCGACAGTTCATACAGTAATGTGACTTTAAAGGAGAGACTATTTACATTGGGCTGAGAGGATTCAACCCCGACATTTTGTACAGTAATGCGACGTTACTGCCTGGGATCCACATCGGTAGCAGAATTCAACTCCGCATCTGTTACAATTCCAACAACAGAACTGAGACATTGAGTTTGCCTGGGTTCAGTTTCAAAGCATCATACACTGACAGTCAATTTTTCACAGGGATTGAATAAGAAACAGTAGGAGATCACAAGACAACAAACAGGCTCTTGAAAACTTGAAAATCACAGCACTCCCAAATTGAACAGACTACAGAGAGATGTTGAAAAAGATAACCAAATACGATGCGCACATTACAAGGGGCAAATAGAGCTACACGAATATCAATGACAAGGAAAAACAAAGCCTGAACTTAGGTGTTAGACACTACAAACAGAAGATAACACCTCGGTAAACTTACCCTACACAGTAGCAGGAGAAATTTATAATATGACAGTGTAAGCATAGCAAAAGAATTTGGAAGTAGTAGTTTCAGTACCATCAGCAATTTTTTCACATTCAACAAGAGTAAACAAACAAGAGAGAGCTTCCAAAAGAAGACGGCAGACATCCATTTAAAAAAATAAGCTAATGACTCCATTGGGGCTCACCATCACCACCTAAAGCAACTCGACCTTGAACGACATCTGGATTCACCAACCTTTGAGTGTGTCTGTGTAACAAATGCAAATTTGAAGAAATTGAAAAGAAGGATCTCGTGAATTAACTTTGCTTTCACGGAAAAACTGATGACATCTGTGGTATGCGTTATAGCTTGCCGTTTTAAGAGAAATTGATGGTTAATGAAGCAGATGTGGCACGGCACAATGCATATCCATATGGTAGATTGACTTATTGTCATTTCACCAATGCATATAGCTTGCCGTTTTAAGAGAAATTGATGGTTACAGGCATCGCACGATGCATATCCATATGGTAGATTGACTTATTGTCATTTCACCAATCCATTAACCATTAATCTTGTAGTATTTCCATTTAACCTGCGTATGTTGCTGTGGCTAAGGACAAATCTCTCTCAAAATGACAGACATAGAAAAGCCGACAAGTCCTACGCCGTAGCATGAACTGAGAATTCATACAAATGCTAGTAAGGTATATCATCTTCATATTGAAGCTCCAGGCATATCCTTTAGCACTAATGAAGAAACCGAGAATAGAGGAGATAAAGAATAATAAGGTCAGGATGTTTGATTAGCAACGATCACTCGAGTGTTATCAGAAAAGAGAGAAAAGTTCGCATAAGCTACTCGAGCTGCTGCATGGCTGATTTATTACAAGTATCAAGTTTACATTAGTTGCAGTCATCCATCACATCTCCTAACAGAGTCAAAAGTGTAATTCCTCGTTGCAAAGATCCCCCCAGGAACCTCATCTCCTCATCAAAAACTTTTTACAGTAAAAACAGTACCCAACAGATGCAGATGGGAAAACCAATAGGAGTGAGAAGAAACATACGAGCAATTAGTGACCATGGCAAATCAAACCAAGTTGATCAAACATAACTAAGATGGATTTGCACAGGTATGCCAAAACCAATGAAAGGGACAAGCAAATAGACCACGAAAAGGTACATAGGAAAAGCCAAAGAACAAGTGAACAACACTCATTCATCAAGAGGCCACAGACAGTGCGTTCACCAATTCATCAAGAGGCCACAGACTGCGTTCACCAGACATTGTCGAATGCATCGGGTTCGTAAAATCTCAGACTCGTCAGTTTAGTGAGCCCCACGTGAGATGCGCAGCATGTATAAGCAAGCATCAAGATATATCGGGTCGAAGGGTCTAACATGCGGTAAATTCATACTTCTTCTTCTCCAGATTTTACATGAACTGTTTATTTAGGAAAATGTAAGGAAGAGCCATAAGCAAACCAACCTGCACTTCACAAATGGGCAACCATCAATCTTCTGAACATAGAAACAACACTTGGGGCACCTCCTCCAATGCTTCTCCTCCGCCAGCTTCATCAACATTATGTCCTCCCTCCCTCTCTCGCCCTCGTTCAACCCCTGAAACACCTGACATTCCACCCCTGCATGCCAGGGCACTCTACACTGTGCACAGAATGATCTCCGGCAATTCGGACACTCCGATTCCCTCACCTCCGCGCCTCCGTCATGGATCAACAACGCTGAGCAATCCCTAAACGGGCAATAAAACCTCTCCGCCTCCGAAATCAGAGCCTCGCACAACGCATTGCCCCAACGATCGAACACCTTGGGAGGGAGTATCGACCTACAATACTCCGGCTCCAGTACGCCGGCGCAGCCCGAGACAGGGCAGTCTATGCGCGTCACGTTGTCGTGAAGCTTTGAAGCTACGTATCTAGTGACGCAATCCTTGCAATATGCGTGACTACAGCCCTTAATCCGAAACAGGTCGCCACTCGCCCTCGTCTCGACGCAAATTTCACAGACAAACGAAGGATCGGGCTTGGAAATCGACGCCTCACCTGGTTCGGTGACCGAGGAGCCACTGTAGGGCTTCTTTCGCTTTCGCGAAGACGATGGCCGAGTCCCGGTGGGAAAGGAGTCCAGGACTCGCACATCGTCGCCGTCCTCGTCCTTGGTTTGGAGAAGAGAAGCGACGATCGCTTCGTACAGCTCTCTGTCCTCGGTGTACTGCTCGACGGAGATGGCGCTGAACTTGGTGTTCCCCCCGGCGGCGATCTGGGCGAAGCGCGACGCCGACACGTCGTACCGGTCGACGTCGACGATCTCGACGGCTACTTCCTCCGTAGCCATTGATTCTTCGTTCGAGCGACGACGGCTCACAGTCACACAGCCCTGGAAGCTGACAGCGAAAACGCTTTGCCGTTTCAACTTCGTGGGTTTATATGAGTGCACTTAATTTTATTTTATACGAAAATGTAATTTATATTCGGAATCAATAAAAATGCGTATGGTAACATTTCTCGTTAAACAACTTTTGGAAATGAAACACTTTTTTTTTTTTTTGTTCCCGGCAACGATTTTTGGGAACAAAACGTGTTTGGTAACTACAAAAAAATTCCGTTCCCGAACAAAAAAAGAACGAAACGCGTTTGGTAAATACATAAAGTTTTTCCTTAGAATAATAATAATAATAAATAAATACGTTTGATAATTGTAAAAAAATTGTTCCTAATTTTTTATTTAATTAAGGGGACTATATATATATTAAAATTACGATGTCTTTATCTTTTTAACTTACTAAATCAAATTAAATCTCGCTTATTCAATTTACTAAATCAAATTAGACCAATATATGTATAAGTAATTTATGCATGATTTATCAAATTACAATATGGACGAGATCAATTATACAAAAAATAATAACCTTTAAACGGGGACCTCTAGAAAAATATTAATTGCACTTTGAGTGAAACCACGGACTAAATGAAAAATATTTGTGCATTTAGGTCCTTTTAGTCCAATTATGCAATTTTTCCAAACATGAGGACCGAAATGAGATGCCGGGTATCAAAGTCTCATGTCATTACTCTAAAAGTAAAAAAAAATTGGATAAAA
The DNA here is from genome assembly GCA_021437795.1 of Rhodamnia rubescens. NCBI lineage: Eukaryota > Viridiplantae > Streptophyta > Magnoliopsida > Myrtales > Myrtaceae > Rhodamnia > Rhodamnia rubescens. Next base: position 2,752,384 of record JAILYA010000002.1, on the reverse strand, counting down.
TGATTTAAAATGAAATTTTTTAGCCAATTTAGGATTATGTTCAATAAAGAGGCATGTGATCCCAAACTGAATTTTTAAAAATTTAAGATGCCAAAATGAAAAGGGAATTAAAATAAAAATATGGAATATTTTTGCACATTTTTCTGACCATGAATACTATTTTTCCTTATTTTCGGCTATTTTTATAATTTAAATAAATCCGAAAAATGTCAAAAATTACGAAGAAAATTTTTTTGTTCAAAATTGGTTTCTAAGGCTAGGCCAAAGATTCTGAAATTAATTTTTTAATTTTATGAATTATTTTGGTATTTTTAATTAATTTTCTAAAATAAAATAATTAAAAATCGTGTGTCAATATCGTGCAAGAACAAAAGGGAAGAAAGTGTGTTCAAAAACAAAATTGTTCCCAATTATTTCTAAAAACTGCTCCAAAAGTGTTTCTAAAAAGTGTTCCAAAACACAAAACAAGTTTTTCTTTGTTTTGCTGTTTTTGCTTTAAAAAGTGTTTACGTTTCTCAAAAGTGTTCTCGAACATTTTGGGAACACTTTTTTACCATACGCGTTTTTGTTCCCAAAGTGTTCTCGAACACTTTGGGAACAAAAACATTTTTCCTGAGTGTTACCATACACACCATAAGAGTACGGAATGTGATCGCTAGGAAGTTGCATTTGCAATTACCGTTTTGCTAGCAACGGTCATTTCCCTTCTGCCATAAATATAGGCTAGGAAGCATCAAAACTCTCTCTCGAAGGAGAGCCTCCGTATAGTATTCAACACTTTCGGCCATAAGATCGACACGTGATTAGCGTTTCAAACACATCAACGACACGCCACTTTGACAGGCACGGAATTAATTTTAAACTTTTTCAATAAATTAGGGGTCAAAATGTAAATTTATCGAAAATATCTATATTTTAGTCATACACCCAATCACTCCAAAATTAATACACACAATCAACTAAAAAAAATCTAATCGTGAATCTAAAATTAAATAAGAAAAAAAAAATCACCATTGATTTTTTATATATACATGATAATTCATATATTTAATATACAACGTGTCTTGTCGAATTCTCTATTTTTTAAAAAATGACGTGTGAGAGTGTTTTGTTGCGTCATGTCGTGCATCAATATCTCGTTATACTTAGAATATAAGCTCTTTAAGAATATTCCATTAAGCGTTTGAGGTTTTTTTATTTATTTATCGAAGTATATTTATGTTGCAAATTGCGTAAAAAAAATTCGGTATGTGTGTATAAAAAACAAATTGTAAGGGTTTGAATTATTTCGAGAAAGGAATTTAAATGTCTGCGAGGTAAGAAGGTTTGAATTTTGAACATGTGCAAAATATATATAGACTGATTTTATTCCGGATATTGCGCTAGATCATGGCCAAATCACAGATTTCTTAAGACAACAAATCGTAGATTAAGCTAAGATTATGTGTTCCTTTGATTGAAGGACCTTCAAAGATCTCTCTCTCTCTGCCTCTCCTTTTTGTAATTTCCAAAGTAGATAGGACTAAATTAAAATCCAACCCTGAAAAGATTGTGTCAAAGAAAAGAAAATAATTCCTGACTGCTTATAAAAATAAAGTTACAAAGCAAATGTGCTTGGAAGTCATAAAACTTGTCGCTAAAATGCGATTGAATTCTAAAATTTTTAAAAAGTGCAATCAAGCCCTAAAATTTATGGCCGTAAAACTTTCAAGAGGTACAATAAAGTCTTAAGGGCTAATTCCCTAAAAAAACATCAACTTTAGGTCTAATGACGATTATGGCCCAAACTTTTATTTGTCTCATCAACTTTAAGTATAATGACAATTCGGCACAAACTTTTTTTTTGTATCATAAAAAAGCATCAATTTTAGGTTCAATGACGATTTTGGACCAAACTTTTTTTATCCCATGAAAAGTCACCAACTTTAACTCAAATCTCAAATACAGCCACCATTAATTTGGAACTAATTAAGACTTATTTAATGAAGATTTTGTATTGAGTTACATTAAGGGGGTATCACCATTGTCATGAATTCAAAAAATTTAGTCACCGAATGATCGGTTTAGCTTATCAAGAAGTGTTTGAGGCACTCGCACTATCTATGTTTGAAGAAGAGCCGGTGAAGACTCTTAATGTTTAGTATTTAGAAACTAAGTTTGTAAACATGATGTGTTTTCGAGCTTCGGTGTATGCAATAACTTCGTGCCGATTTCTTCATTATTTAGCTACAGCATTCTTCTCTAGTGAGTTTATAAGATGAAGTGGATTAAGTATGTGGTCACCAACAAAAGAGGATTGCTAATGGTCGTGGCGTTTTATCTTCTGGTTTTTTCTATTTGTGCAGCTTTTGAAGGCAAGTGAAGCAGCCAAAGATGTTGAAAATGATGCCTGCCTATTGCAATGTGTACATATCTGAAAGCCGAAATAGGTCTGCACTTGAGGCAATTGAACGAGCTGCTAAACTATTTCCCGAAGCGGCGGCCTCAATAGGATTAAAGATGAAATCTGTGGTCGGAATTCGGACTTGAGTTAAGTCGGTGATTTTTCATGCGATGAAATAAAGTTCGGGCCAAAATTGTTATTGTACTTAAAATTGATGCTTTTTTACGAGAGAAAAATAAGTTTGAACCATAATTGTCATTAGATCTAAAATTTGTATTTTTTTAGGAATTCAGCCCCAAGTCTTAAGAGTCCTAAAACTTTCAAGAGGTACAATCAAGCCTTAAAACTTGTTACTAAAAAGCAGTTGAGTCCTAAAAATTTCAAGAAGTGCGATCAAGGATTTTTCATAGGTCCATTGTTGTTAGAAACTGTTTACACATTTATCATGGGATGATTGACAGGCTGAAAAAATATGATTGCGAAACTAACTCGAAACATACATATCATCGATTCAACGATAAATGTGTCAGGATAATTTTACACCGACAGCGAACCTATGAATAATCCCTAAACAAAAACAAATATCACCCCGCCGCCATCGCGATTGCCAAAACCATCAATACTCATCCATGCTTATCTCATGTCGACCATTTAAGAATTGCCGAGACCGGAGACATTAACTTTAAGAATCGGTTCGAGACCAAATCTCGAGATCAAACATGAGACTCCACGCTCCTCCGAGGCCCACACAAGGCATAAAACAATCTTAAACTTGGAAAACAATCTTAATTGCTGCTAGTTTTACAGTGCATAAAACAATATTAAACATGGAAAAGAATAAAAGGCCTCCTTCACACAGAGACCTCCACAGTTCATTCATTCATGTCGTCATACTAAACTGTACCGAATCATTGTTATTTACAGGTCTTCAACTTTGTATTTACAGTGGCCACCACTTGTAGAGGAAAAAGATAGAGTAGAATCGGCGATCATGCATACATGTGAGGATAGGGCAATGATCTATGTGCAGTAGGGCCATGGACTGTTGAGAAAAGATCTTCCAGCGCAGCATATAAAGGCTCAGCAGCCTTCGGTCTATCCACCGTCCCAAGCAGTATATCGGATGTGGTGAGATACGGATCGCCATAAAAGCGCAGATTAGCATCCATCCTCGTGGCAACCATGTTACCCTCCAGTGACACTCCCACAAATGCACCTACATCGAGGTACAGTCGATCGTTAGCTTTTCATATAGGGAAGAGGAGATGGTAAGTTAAAAGTCAATATTCATCAGACTTCCCTGGCCAGCTTCTCTGCCTTAAAGTTACTACAGTTTCAAAAACTTCAATCAGAATTTGAAGCATCAAATTGTAAGGAAATCCCAACAGGAACTCATGGTACGACGGGGTAAAAAGAAGTTCGCCCTGTAAGATAACTTCGACGCAGGCTCTTCAATTCCTCAGCAACTTCATTGCATATTAGTATCTACAAGTTAGGCCTCCTATATTCTACAACACTCATGCCTCTCAAAATAAGGTCAAAAGATAGGGCATAAAGTTCCATGAGTAGTCCTACCACATCGAGCAGCAAAACAGACAAGCAATCAGCACAAGGCACAAGGCTACTCATGAAACATGGCACTAAACATAGTTTTAGACATACAGCATCCACAATTATAAAAGCGTTTTAAGCCTTATTCTGAGTTCCCTCCACCATAAGAATCAAACAATGCTAGATTAGATCAGCTCTGCCCGACGTCATGATACATTGTGATATTAAGGAGATAGGAGTAAGCAGTGTTGTTAAAAATTGCACCATTCACAATCCAAATGATGTGAATGATTCAATCATTCACAAGACGATCTGATCCTAGCTATGAATCTGAGATGCATCAAAATCGCAGGCGAACCTTGTGATTTGAGGATGATCCAATACAATTCAATACGATTCACTACAATTTTTTAAGACTCCTATATTTGCAATTGTTGGGCTCCAAAAATTTTGGCATTATACTTTATACAAATTTAATGTTGTGAATGTTTACGTGTTACAATTTTATTGATAAAGTCATCATTTGTTTGAATTTCTTACATATGTCATTTGCATTTCATCAATACGGTAGCATGATGTTTCTTCAAAATAATGTGTATATGTCTTATTAATTTTTTTTTCTACATTTTCACAACTAATAGCCCGGGTTCAGTAAAATATCCTTCTTTTCACGTTACTCTGAAAGTTTTTACTGAATCTTACGATTCGCCATTAGAAAATGAGCTTTATGACTCACGGTTCCAATCTCGATTTGACAGCATAGCAAGTTCTAGACGGTCAATAAATTGGTTTCCGGCATTTTAATCTATGAGCATATGCGCCAGAAACATCGTAATAGAGCATCTGAAGGCATAAAACCAGATAATATACCTTTACTGCAACTGTATGTGTAACACATGCCAGAACCCCTATCACCAGCTCGAAGATCTGCTTCCAGCACTCTCCCTACAGGACCTGCTGCAGCGCTGCAACCGGCACCGAGAGAAAAGTGCATGCGACTACAAAATGTCTTCACAGCCTTGTAATCATGGAGTACAATGATGAAATCCATGAGCTCGCCCCCAATCTAGAGTGCATCAATGAATGATGGGATAACACGAGAAATCAGAAAATCATAAGACGCACATCGTACACAAATTCGCCAAGATTAGCATAAAAAGCCAAAGAGCACATATCTATTTATTCAGAATGAAGAAATAGAAATCAAAACTTAAAAAAGCACAGGAAATGTGAGAATCTAGGTCACCTGAGCACCCCATCCTAAACCAACAGAGAGTATTGCCGATGGGGCAGACCAAGTTCCATCCGCTCTTCGAGCAACGACCAAACCAGTGCCAATTTTATATGTAACCAGCACACCAGCTTTAGCCACAGTCACTATGGCCAAGCCTTTTGCACCTTGTAAAACTGCCAAGGGTATGGACTTCTCTGGGTTCGAAAGAGCAACCTGCCCTCATCATCATGCAAAAGGTTAAAGGCTTTAGCACCTAGTTTCATGATTAACAAGGGCATGAAAGTAACAGATAATAATAATCCACAACTGTCCGCGGAAAAGAACCAATTTGTCATTCATAAGAATGAGGCCAATGGGATGGAAGAAAAATAGATTTCAATAGAAGCATAGCAGAACGAGTGTCCATTATTAGTATAATCTACCTGACAGTAACTTCTTAATGTATTAGAAGCTTTGTATATTTCATGCTCCATTTTCAAACCAACAGGAAGATTCATCCATCCTCTCATGCAGGTCCAATCCACGACGTCATGCTTAGCTACTTGGACCGCATTGCTAATGGAGTGAATAAGGATTCCCTGCAATGGGTCGAGCCTGTCATAGCACGCATCACACACTCTCTGTGGATTCCTCTCCCTGAACTTGATGGGCAACAAGCACCTTCCCTTGGTACATAAACGGCAGAAAATCCCACCACAGAACCGACAATGATGCCGCCCTCTAGTAAGCACTGTGAAAGGAGCAGTGCACTGCATGCAAACAGTCGTAGAACTATCAGGAAGCCAGTCAGGAGGTTCCGCTTCCAACACATCTTTATATGCACTGTGACTCTTTCCATCAAATTCAAGTAGTGGTGGGGCACTTGGGATGTAAACCGAGGAGTGCAAGTATGTATCTCCATTTTTACTCGACCCCAAGAATGAGACATTGGAGCTCGACAATTGCTGCCCTGCAGGAAGACTTGGACCTTTATTAGACCCAGTCAAAATTGCAATTATACCGGCCACCACATTTTTCAAGTTCACCTCCGGTGGAGCATGAGCCTGACTCAGGTTACTCACTTCATCACCAGAATCACATTCCTCCTCATAACCATCTTCCGATTCAGGAATAAACGGGTATAGTCCATCCCGATTGGAGTCTTTCGAGGCCGTCGGACCAACATTTCCCCCCCCCCCGAAACAATCCACCCAGAATCAGAATATTCATCGTCGTATGTAAACCCATCGTTCTCCTTTTTGTCTATCTTAGATAACGAAGAATACGAAACTCTCCCTTTAGAAGTTGCCATGGACTAACCTACATATAATTAAGTTCCACAAAGCGTATCAAACCCAAACTCAGCTATAAAAACGGTAACTTGTCCTGCAAAAGATGCACAGAATTTAACAGACTTACTACAGAGAGAATATGAAGCTCGAGGTAGTTAAGTACACCAACATATTGAAGAGCACAATCCAAAATACATGCCTTGCAATGAGATAAGTCTCAACTTGACCTAAAACATCAGAAGAAACGCCAAAACAGAAAGCGGCATCAAAATCCTCACATGGAACAAGCAGCAGAAATTACAGCGTACCTACCCAACCAAAGTAACGCAAACATCAACAAGCATCCCCCGCACATGAAAATCAAAACTAGTAAAAACATCAACCAAAATAGTAAAAAGACTTCCGATTTCTACGTATTTGGGACCACTATGTAATCAATCCAACGAACTAGCCAATCGCCCAAATGAAAAAACCTTAAAAAACACGAGCTCCTCCCCAATTCAAACGACAACAACCAAAAAGGGCCGGATAATTCTGCCTACAGATTAGGGTTTTCTCATGGGTGGGAAAAAGACGCTACCTTTCTTAACGGGTCACCTCGGGAACGTCCTTCGCGCGACGAACACGACGCCAGATTGATAAACACGACCAAAATTCTGGAGATAGCGCTGATTGTGCCCGTATGGGTAAGATCGCAGAAATTGACTTATGGGGTCTTCAATCTACTCTTAATCTGTAAGCCTCGACTGCCATGGGGAAGATCCTCGGACTCTGACACGGCGTCGTTGCGCTTGCTTGAGACATGTTCGCACGGGACTTCCCTAACAAGTGACCTCCCAAAAGAATTGAAAAAATTTCAAACAAAGCCGTATTTGAAATTGAGCATGTCTATTTTAAATAAGGGCCTGGGCAAGCCATATATTTTGACCAATCAAAGGTATTTTTATCCAAAAAATATATAACCTAATTTTTAGTTAAATTAAATTAAAAAACAAAAGTACTATAAGTTTAAAAGAAAAAAAATACAAGCAAGGGTTTCCTCTCGCCTATAGCGACGCCTAATGAGCGATGCAATGACGGTCCTAGGAAGAGGATCTAGCCCTCTTGCCTCAGTTTTTTCTTCTTCTTTTTTAAGTTTTAGCCTTTTTTCTGTTTTAGATTTGTTTTTTCTGTGGAGTTTCTTTTGGACTTTTTAACCTAATTTAATTAAAAATTTGTGTAAAAACTAGGATTCAAATCAAAACAACATCATTTTAGTGCTTTAGTTAATCTCAACACCATGTAAGACACCGTGTAGGAGAGATTAAATATTAAAAAAATCACATGAACATTTTGGTTAGTCAAATTATAGCGAAAAATCAAGTTTTAGGCAATGGCCGGCATTGCCTATCTCCGGCGAGTGTCGCCAAGGCGAGACCGACCCTCGCTTGTGGCTTTCAAGGGAGTCCTCACCTTGTCCTCTCTAGGCATCGTCGGTGGACAACCATCGCCTAACAATGACCACCATGAAAAGGAAAGAGAAAGCCATAAAAAAGGAAAAGCGAAAGAAAAAATTTAAAAAAATAAATAAATGACGAAAATGCCCATGACTAGCTAGGGACGTCATGCCCTTTTTGAGATTAACACAACCACTTCATACTCTTATTTGAAATATGGTCAACTTCATACCCTTATTTGAAAAAATAATGTACTTTAAGTTCTTATTTGAATCAATGTCCACTTTAGGCCCTTATTTAAGAAAATGGGGATACTTTGTGTCTTTATTTGAAATTGTCATAAAAGAATTTGCAAGAGAGCAAACTGCAAAGGGCTTCATTGCTACAAATTACGCATCTTTTGGACAGACGTGTGAAATAATAAAAGATTCTTTTACCTCGATGGGTGGATATTGGCGCAAATTCATTTTTAAGTAGGGTAAGAAAGGGAATTATGGTAGAGAAATGTGTATAGAATTAGGGTTTTATACACATTGCTACTGACACTAATTAGGGGTGAGTGATCAAGCTGGTTCACTAAGGGAAATAGCTTGAACTACCTTGAATCGACAGGTTCACAAGGGGATCGATCTTGTACTCGGTCCTAGAAACATGAAACTGCCTTGACCGATTCAATTCCCAATTTTTTCCCTTGAACAGGTCGATTATAATTCTATCCGGAACCAGGAACTTTGCAAATTCCAAGTTCCCTGGCTAGCACGAAATCAAATCGGTTTTGAACCGATTTACCCCTTTCATTTTATTCTTTTATGAAAATAGAAAACAATAGTTGAAATTGAATATGTTCGACATATTACCCTCTAGAAAAAATATTGTATTCAAGTATATTGTATTCAAGTATGATACATGCATGTGTTATATATAATAAAATGAAACAAAAACAAGACAAAAAGAAAAAAACTTGCCAATTTCATGGTCAATAATGTTGGAGTGTGATTCATATTTCTCATTAGCAAGAAAGCACAAGGTTCTTGCTCCACAATGAGCGAGCAAGGTCTCGGGGTCACCCTAGCGGGGTCTTAAGGAGACGACGCACTCTTTTGAGCCTTTATTTTATTGATAATTTGGGTTTTGGCTCATAAATAGCTATTATTAATACAATATATTTCTTCTATAATTGAGAGTTGTATTAGAGATGTGATAGAATGTTAATTATTAGAGGTGAGCAAGTTGGACCGATCGAATTAGAAATCGCATGGATAGGATCAAATTGGGTTGGCGGTTCGATTCTCGATCCTTAAAATTGAAACCGATGTAAGGGAGGTCCGGTTCCCGATTCCAATGGTATAGGACTTGGATTGGAGTGCCGAACCTAACTAAAAGATTTTAATTTTTACTAGCAATTATACTCTTTAATATTCTTTATGATGGATAAGACTTTATTGAATGAACTCACAAGTAAGAAAGAACTAATAGTAATAGGATTGCATTTTTTTTTTTATGGATTTCTCTATTTTTGCATTGGTTCCGTTGGATCGCCCCTAACCGAATCGATTGATCCGATTCTTGGAACCGTCGATTTGGTCCCCGATTTCGGAAGTTGGGAACTCGGACCACCGATTTGGTTCCCGGTTTTCAAAGGAAACCGGACCAGGATCGAGAACCGACCACCTCTATTAATTATACTATTCTCTATCGATATTGTCATAATTTAAGAGTGAATCGAATAAGATCATGTGTTTTGATTTATCTTTCTCTTTTACTTTTTACTACGTTATGTTTGTATGCCTAATCTTAACAAATAGGACATGTTCTTGATTTCAAAAACTAGGAACCGACCATGATACCGAAATCAATCGCCCTTAGCACCAAGGGCTGTCGACATGCGAACTATGATATCTGTCGTATCAAATTTTCGCCAAGTTTGACTAATTTGAACAGAGTCAATGTCGAACCCCTTCCCAACAAAAAAAAAAGAGTCAATGATTTTTTTAGGGCCGATCCGACCCACCAAGTCCACCCACTTGACCCGGACTTACATTGGACTATGTTTAACCAACTAAAAGTTCATTTTGGACATAACGTGCGGACCTACAAATAAACATCCTTGACTAAAACATGAGCCTAACATAAACCTATGGGCCTTCAATGTTCGGATGAAGAGATCGTTCTTTCCTCGTACAAAATATGGACCGAGCTGGAGATAACGGATATGGTTGACCAGAACCCGAGAGGAATCAAAAAGGGAAATAGGAAGCTTCCTCGGCTCTCGAATTCGTTCCCAACACTCAATCCGACAAAAGCTCAAGCCTCAACAGAATTAAATTGTCAATCCCTTACAAATCATTAAAAACATCATATAAAATCTTCGGACGCATAGAAAATCTAGGTAGAGAGGAAGATAAAAGACCCGGTTTCTTATGCAAATTTCCCGTTAACCAAATTCGACAGAGTACCAAGAGACTTGATCACGCCAATTTAATAAGTTTTAGGATTTGATTGTACTTTTAAAAAGTTTCAAACTTTTTTTTTGTGTAGTTATTTCAAAGAAAAATAACATGTCGGTACATTTTGATCGTATCAATTCTCGATAAATTTTAAGACCTGACCGCACTTTTTCGAAAGTTTCGAGATCTCCAGGGCACTTATCTCGAAGAAAGACTACACGAGCGAAACTTCAACATCGGTATACTAGAAAAGTAGGATTTACCAAGTCCTCTCGCCACCATGGATCCATAGGAAACTCTCCCGATCCCACAAGAAAGGGGAAAGACGGTTTCAAAACGACGATCTCAGGTCACTGGCCGAACATGTCGTGCGAGAACAAAAGTCGGACAAGAAAGCAGGAAACCCGTCCGAAATCAGTTAGAAAAGTCGTTGTACGGCAACCTCCGGCGCTCGTGCTCACGTCCAACCAACGACGATCTTCACGTGCACATTTGCAAAATAAGGACAAAATCATTTTGATTTTCTCTTTTCCCTATTATTTTCCACAGGCTCGTGGCGTGTACCCGGTTGCCACTCTATTTAAATATGCAAATAAAACAACAATCATAACGATAGTGGGAAAAAAAAGGAATAAAATTCGAGCATGTGGTATATACTATGCACATCCCCAGTGCATCCCATTTAGGGTGCAACATTGAAATTCCCCTTTGTATGATGGGGGCCGCAATTGAATAGTCAAACCATAGATTCCACCATTTCACGACACTTGGGAACAACAAATTCGTTTGCATGGCAAGTCATCTTGTGGATAAAATCATGAGAATTTGAGGACAAACTTAAACTTTTTAGACGCGACTTTATTTTATTTTATTTTATTTTATTTTTTCGGGAAAATTACGCAATCGGTCGTAAATTTATTGCATGTATGTGGATTTAGACGTAAAATTTTCAATTAACCAATTTAGTCTTGACCCTTTGAGTGAAGTTCCAGGTGTAGTCATTTCGGTTGGTTGGAAATCATTGATTGGACCGCCACGTTGGCGATTTTTGATGATAATCGACCGAAGGACCGCATTGAAATTTTGCACAATCTTTTATAACTCAATTGGCGAAATTAAAAAGTTTGGTACTCAATTGACATTCGTCCAGTGATTCGGGACTAATCGGATAATTTTCCCCAGCTTTTTCTAAGCAAACTTACAAAAGTGTTAAACAGTCATCTTAATCCCACCCCTATTTCTCATAATTAATATAGGGTTTAGGATTACGACCCGTCGTGTTGTTTATTTATAGCAACAAATGGGGTTGATAATCAACACAAAAAGGCAAATGGCCAGCCACAGTAATTAAGGTCAAGACATATGATCAAATTTTGTCGCACAAAATATTATTCGTTGTTAAATCATTCTAAGGATTCAACATGGCAGATTCCTTATCGATCATATGTTATATTATCGGAATCTTTGTATTAAATTTTTTTTCCTTCTTTTGCACCTAAGAATTAGGTGCACAATGCATAACTTCAATTGCAGCACAACTTCCATCTTTCCATTACCGGTACGCAAAGCAGAAAGGAGACAAAAATCGACTTGCTCACATAAATACGACTCTCAATGTGAAAACGTGGCATAACACCTATTATTAACATTAATTATTTGAAGCCCACAGCTAATCTCTTTAGTCTACGACTGTCCGAAACGGCAAATCGGGGCCGGTCTTGATTTGACCACTCTGTCCAACGCACCCACCCTCCGCATGACGTCATCGTCGACATCATCACCTGTCGTACGACGTTTCTTTGGGTCGTGGCCGATCCGATTTGACACCACCGATTCGCACACGGAATTCAGGCTGTTCTGCGGAAGCTGGCTTCCCTCTCTTTCGTTTAGATGCCAAGCCCAATTTCACACACGATGTGGGTGTCACGCTAGCAAGTCCCGAAATTAGCATTTAGGGAGGATGAAATATATGTTATTTAACATTTGATTTCATGTGTAATGTCGTCTCTTAATTTTTAATTTATTTAATATGGTCAGTATATTTTAACCCAATGTATAATATGATCAATGAGTTTTTTTGTTATATGTTCATTTTAGTTCCCGAAATATATGAAATTATATAATATTTTTCCCGAACTTGAATCAATTGAAGGATAATATTGGATATTTTCATATAATTTAGAGACTAAATTAAATAATTACTAAGAGTTTAGGAATTGCACTGAACGAATTATAAGTTGAGGAACTATATTGGGCCAATGTTAAGGAGCGCATTGAATTGATGAAAAATTCAGAGATGTCGTTGCATAACTAAATCAAATAAATTGTGTGGTTATTCCTGGCATTTATTATTCGATTTTCGTTTTTTATCTAGTAACTTTTTTGGAGCTGGAAGCGCATTGACATATGCCCTTGAATTACTCATTTTGGGTCATAGTCAACTTCGAGGATGTGAAATGGGGAAAAGATGGGGTTTGGGATTGTGTGTTTTGGAATCGTTTCTCCATCGTTCATTTATGGCTTGCAATCACGGTTTGAATGAGACTTGCACGGTGTGGTGTGTAAGCTATAACGAGCAAATGAGTCGTGTTGGCGTGAAACACACTCTACGCTACAGTGAGTCCAAACGATGCGACGATTTTTGTTCACGGTCATTCGAGCACAACGATATGTATCCGTTAGCTTGATATGATCATACGCAAACAAGATATATTTATTCACAAAATAGTCATCCCATCGCGATCTAACCATAAGAGATGCGTCGATTTGCCAACTTTTTTAATTTCTAGGTTGAAATAATCTTTGACAATTGGCATAATTGATTGGGGGTGTCGAGGGCACTTCTGAGCTTGGGAATTAGAGGCTACATGCAACAGACCATATGCATAGGTTAAAGGCCCGAGATTGACAAATTCATTGAGCCGTTGCTCCCTAGATTGGGCTAATGTATGTGAATTTGTCGGTTCGCAGTAGGCGGTCTCCGGACCGGCCAAGTAGGCTTTATAACTAAATAATCTCCTCTAAATGCGACGGCAAATACCCTTCGAACCCATTGGCTTGGATAAGCTCGTGATTGCTAGGCTTAGGGCCACATTGAGTTGGTTTTTTGTTTCTCTTTCCGTTTATTGCACTCGATATTGTTATAAAAAAAAAATTCAGATCGGCATTCATTTCTTCTATCGGGGTCGACATAACATCATGTCGGGTCGGAGTGACCATCATGTCGGCATTTTTATTAATCGATTTCAACCAAAGTAAAGTAATCGAAAATATCGAAAGCTCGGTACCGCATAACAGATGAAAATCAAAGTCCAGCGACAATAGGAATTTACCAAGCCCATGCTAAAGAACCCCAAAAACCCCAATCCCCATCCCTTGAAGGCCAAAGCATCAAAGAAAACCTTTAATCCTCATTCTTCAAGAGCCTTAGACCCAATTTAATGTACGAAACAAGTTCCTTAACAAACTTAATCCATACGTTGTACTCCTCAAAAGGTTGACCACCTCTAACCAATTTAAAAAATGAAAAAAAAACATGATCATCGTCAGCATTAAATCAAAATAATCCGCCCAAGAAAAAAAAAAATTTGCCGAAAATCCATTTTCATTTAATTATTGAGAAATTTGCCATAACACGTATCACATGAGGGTGGGAGCGATCCGCCGAAGTTGTGGCTTTCGTTCGCTCGCTCGTTGTGAGATCTGAGCTGATCGCTCCCCTACCATCTCTCCGGTATAAAGGCCAGCACCAGACAGCATCATCACCACCATCATCATCAATCATAGCTCCCTCTCTCTTCCCCTCTCTTCTTTCTCTCTCTCCTTTGGACACTCGCCTCTTTTCTCGAACCTCCCATCCTCTGTCCTCTCCTTTCCAAGCCTCTTCTCTCTCTCTCGATCTCTCGATCTCGAGGCTCGATCTTCTCTCCAGCGCGGAATCTGCCGGTGGAAAGAGGAATCGGTCGTTCTCCGATCTCGGCCATTGCGCTCTCGAGTCAGGAGGATCGCCTGCGGTCTGGCCCGAGGCTTTCCGGCGGCTCGCCCTCGTTCCGCGCCTCGGTGAATGGAAGCGGAGGAGTAGCGGCTGCGGAGGCGGCGGCTCGAGGTCGGAGGTGAATTGGAGATTGGTTGATTGCGGAGCTTGATTGGAAGATGCTCTACCTGAAGCAGCCGAGCTCGGTGTTGTGCATGGGGAGTAGCGATAGCTGTCGTTTCCGTTGTTGTTCTTCGTTGTGTGGATTGGTTATAGGGTGAAAAGGGCGAGGTCCTCGATTCCGCGTCTGGTGCATGCTTTTCTGATAATTTCCCTGAGCCTGTGGCTCGGGGAAGGACCTGAACGGAGGTCAGGGAGAGGTGCTTGCGAAGAATGGCCCTGTGTGCCGAGATTGAGAGCTCGTTTCGCTCTCACGAAGCCTGTATGCAGAAATTCAGGCTCTACGAGACTCGATCGGTAATTTATCTTCTCGCGTGTGGTTCAGCTAATTTGCTTTTAACTGAGATCTTCTCAGTTTGACGTTATGTTCTTAGCTTTTGTGATGTTTCCTCGATAGTAGTCGTTCACAGTGACTTGTTCTTAATCATATCAGCTCGTTTCAGCTCAGTTTAGTTTGAGTTGCTGATGGTTATATTGATTGGGTCAGCCTTTAGTCGAGGGAGGCGGGTGTTAAGTTGGTTAGATTAGTTAATAAGCTTTGAGGAAATCGAATGGACTTCGTTTCAAAGTTGTTTAGTTGATATATCTTAGCTTCTCCTCTGTCATCATGAGAATTGCGATTTGGGTAGCATTTTGCTCTTGACAATGGCAATTCAGTCTCCATTATTATAATCAGCTTCTTGAAGTATTGTGATGCTGATGTACATGCTTGCATGTGAATGCATCCAATTCAGATGCATTACATGATTGCATCTGGAATGCATACTCTGTTGCTTTAGCCCTTAGTAGGAATAATTTTCTGTAAAACTAGGAATAGCTCTTTGGTTTTTCTATCTTCAAGTATCAAACAGTGAAAGCTTTTTCGCAATAGAAATCCATCATCATCGTGTTCAAATATTTGTTTCCAGCGCTGCTTAGCTTCTGTGAACTGATATACTCATTTACCCCCTCAATTCTGATCTGGAAGTTGGGTATCTAACTTACTGTTTCTGGAATTTTTAATGCTACAGATGTTCTACATGATAGGGAGGGACAAGAGTAGGACATATTGGAGAGTCCTTAAGATTGATAGACTGGATCCATCCGAGCTAAACATTCTAGAAGATTCTACCACTTATACTGAGCATGAATGTTCTGACCTGTTAAGGAGAATACACGAGGGTAACATATCTACTGGGGGATTGAAATTTGTGACTACTTGCTACGGGATAGTTGGTATGTGAAATCTTTCTTGTTATAGCTGCATTACTCTTAGTCTGTTATTATCACAAGACAACTCATTGCCATCTTGTTACAGGGTTCATTAAATTCTTAGGACCGTACTACATGCTGCTTATAACAAAACGAAGGGAGATAGGTGCCATCTGTGGTCATACTGTGTATGCCATCTCGAAGAGCGAGATGATTCCCCTTCCAAATTCCACTGTCCATTCCAATTTACCTAATTCGAGGGATGAAGACAGGTCAATTCCTATTCTGTGTGCACGTGTAGATCTCATGGTTCTTTTGAAGGAAATTGAGAAGAGACATTCCTTTAATTTCTGTTATGAAGTGTATGCAATGTTTATGCTATGTTTGCTACATATATATACAAGTAGGTACACGTGCATTATTCTATCTTTAGTAGCAACCTGAGCTTGGTTGTCGGAGTCCCGACAGGTGGTGCTGTGGGTGAAATGTGCTGTTTTATTGCACTTCAGCAGCTGCTATTGTTCAAACTACCATCTCCACTGCTTCTATAATGTCTTCTTCTGGAAACTTTGGCCACCTAATTTTCTGTTTATGTGTTTCTTCCTTTCATGTATTAGATACAAGAGGCTCCTATGCACAATCGACCTCACGAAGGACTTCTTTTTTAGCTACTCATACCATGTTATGCGTAGCCTACAAAAGAACTTTTGCGATAATGAGGCTGGGCACGTTCTCTACGAGACCATGTTTGTCTGGAATGAATTCTTAACTCGGGAAATTCGGAATCACCTCAAAAACACGATGTGGACGGTTGCTCTAGTGTATGGTTTCTTTAAACAGGTGAGGAATAAATATTGTTAAGATGGTATTTTATTCTAAGAATTGATGAGCTTTCCAATTGTTGTCATTCAAAATTTTTCTTTTGTTGTTGAAATGCCGCCATTATTGGTCTTCTTTTTTGACTTTCATTTGCCCCAACACAGTTAAAAGATACTGGTTTTACCATTCTTGTGTGGACTTTGGTTGCAATCATTGGCACCCTCCACCTTTTCCATGCTTGTAAAAGATTGTTATTTGATTTTGATTTTCTTATTCAACTCATACTGATGAATCGTGGTATTTTGATTCTAGGCTACACTTTCTGTTGCAGGAAGAGACTTCACATTGACTCTTGTTGCAAGACGTTCACGACATTATGCTGGCATGAGGTGGGAACTATATACTGATGCCATTTCGGTTTTTGTTCCAAATTCTTTAAGATACCTTCAGCCATCTGTAACATATTTATGATGAGCTTGGCACCCTTTCCTCCTCATAGCGAATAAATTTTCGCCAGAATATGTGAATCTGGCATCTATTTTATCTCACTAAGTGCTCCTTCTACTTAACTCGTTAGGTACCTGAAACGAGGGGTAAATGAAAAGGGCAAAGTAGCTAACGATGTGGAGACAGAACAGATAGTGTATGAGGGTGTCCCTGAAGGCCTTCCCGTGCAAATAACTTCTATTGTCCAGAATCGTGGCTCAATCCCTCTTTTCTGGTCACAGGAAACTTCCCGTTTGAACCTTAAACCAGATATAATAGGTAGGCTCTTGTACTTAATTTGGTTTAAGTGATGATGCTTCTATACTGTATATTTATGTTTACTTTTCCTGCATTCAGTGTCAAAGAGGGACCAGACTTATGAAGCCACCCGACTTCATTTTGAAAATCTTGTCAGCAGATATGGAAATCCTATAATTATTTTAAACCTGATTAAGGTAACCGTGCCCGTTTCTGTGTATGAAGGGTCTAATTTTTGTCGATGATACTTCTTAATGTTGTCGTTGTTTCATTCTTTTTTTTTTGACATGCCATCACGTGTGTGCACTCTCTTCCTTTTATTCTTTCTAAACACGCTGTCAGTATTGGAAAGTGGGGGACTTAAATATGGTCAAGTGGCTTGCCTTTTACTTTTGTTTGTATAACAAATGGAGTGCTTTGACTCAAATCATTTTCCCTTCATCCACCTCCCTATTAATTCCCATTGCTGACAGACGGAAGAGAAGAAGCCCCGAGAATCCATTCTTCGTGCAGAGTTTGCCAATGCAATTGATTTTATTAATAAAGACTTGCCTGAGGAAAATCGTCTGATGTTTCTTCACTGGGATCTACACAAGCATTCTCGGAGGTGAACATTTTATGAGCTTGAGTCGTGGCCATTTTCTTATATTAATGTTCTTTCTTGTGAAATCTGATCTATTCTAAAATTGTTTTTCTCCTCCTGTTTCGTCACAGCAAAGCTACAAATGCACTGTTACTTTTGGGCAAAGTGGCCACTTATGCATTAACGTTAACAGGTTTCTTCTATTGTCAAGTATCCCCATCCTGGAGACCTGATGATTGTCTAAAACGGTCTTCTTCAGAGTAAGTGAAGGAACCGTCGAAGTTGCTTAAATATGTGAATGATATTACTGAAACCATCATGAAGACAGTCATACTGTGAAACTTTGGCATCAACTTTTTTTTTTTTTTTAATGCCAAAGCTTTTAGTTAGTAGTATTTTTGTGAACTAGTGTTTCTCATCTAATACCTTATTATTTGAGATGCGATCTTCTATATTTCTGGCTCTCTTGGGAGATATATAGCGATGAAGGATGTTGCTTTGCACTCCTTCTCTTTGCTTGGTTGTGGAACTTTCAGCCTCTCACTAAAGACCCATTCCTTTGCCAAAACATAGACATGCCGCTTGGAGTTTTCTCATCATGTCATTTTATGATATCACTATGAATATGCAAGCATGGTTTTTCTGTTTGGGTGTTAATTCCTCATTACTTATTTCATGTAAATCTAATAATCCTTGGATGGGGAAGATGCATCTTCAATGTCATTCTCTGTTGTGTTTTTCCAGTGGTTCTGATTTCCTCTTGGCATGTAATTGGTGCAAATATGATGCAGGAAAGTTAATAATGGCGGCTTGACTTCAAGGGATCTTGGTGAGAATGATAATGACTTGGGAGATGTTTTAGAGAGAAAACCTAGTGAAGGTGACAACTTAATAAATGGAGATCATTCTGGAAAGCCTCCTATGTTCCAAAGAGGGGTACTAAGAACCAATTGCATTGATTGTCTGGATCGAACAAATGTTGCGCAATATGCATACGGATTGACTGCTCTAGGTCGCCAACTTCATGCCCTTGGAGGTATAGACTGCCCCAAAATAGACCTTGGTGCTCCTTTAGCTGATGAATTGATGGGGTTCTACGAGAGGATGGGGGACACACTTGCTCATCAATATGGTGGCTCAGCGGCTCATAACAAGGTACAATAATCTAAAAGTTGCTTCCCTAGCACGTGATTCAAACCTTAATAAGGTGGTTCATCCTTGGATTTGTATGCATAATGTCTGTTTGACTGTGTTCAGGCATTGCTGAGATTTTTGGAGGAATTTCCCTTTCAAGTGCCCTTTGTCATTTTTTTTCATTCTGGAACTTAGTCCAGTGCTGAGATGAACGAAACTAAGTTGTATGCATTAGGCCATCACTCGCTTGTGTAAGGAGGGGGAGAAATAACCCATAGACATCTTAAATTAACAATGAACTCAAGCAAATATGAATTGTCTTTGCCTTTTCTGCATGAGAATCTTTTTTTGTTCCCTTTAAAATTGCTAACACTAAAGTTTAAACATTTTAAAACTTTTGAGATAGCCTTATCATGAAATTCTTGAATTCAAGGGGAACTGAGACAACTGCCATTTTATGTATTGTGGTAAATCATTGTCGCTCAGTGTTTTCATTAAGTCATGTTTGTGGTATTAAATGCTCTCTGCTCGTTTTTCTTCAACTTTCATCCTAGTATTCTTTGGTTACAAATTATTCCAGAAATTTCAACTATTCAGAATGTTTTACTTAAAATTTGTGAAGGATTTAGCTTTTAGCACTGGGTAATTGCTGCTGCTTTCATGTGCGAAATGTTTGTGAAGTTTACTTGCCCAACTTTGGCTATGCAGATATTCTCTGAGAGACGGGGTCAGTGGAAAGCAGCCACTCAATCGCAAGAGTTCTTCAGAACTTTGCAACGATATTACAACAATGCTTACATGGATGCTATGAAACAGGATGCAATAGATGTGTAAGCTTCTTTTAACATGAGTATTTCGACTTCTTTTTGCTCTATTAACAGGCTGGATGAGTTTGGTTAGACTTTTAGTCTCTAATGCTACTGCATTACAAGGATGATCGTTTTTAGTATGGTATGCCAATTGAATTATGCTTTCCTTGCTAGAACTTGGATTCCTCATACCTCAAGCAGGGATGGAGCTAGAACGTTTTGGCTGTGGGTGCATTAACATGATGATGAAAATTGATTTCACGTTAATTAAGATTAACGTACTATATTCATTTCTAGGAAATGCATCACACTTTAGAAATCCGCCTAAACTCTCGGAAAAATTCCAAATTCTAGACACAAACTCGAAGCATGATATGAGTTTTTATGGGTCAATGTTATTGGGTTGAAATTTAGTGGGGCAAAACATAAACAACTCACAAAGACTTTCAATATTTGTCTGGAAGAACATATCATAACTATAAAAAAATGTGAAAGTTAAGGCGTGGGGGCAGCTTCCCCTACTATTGATGCCTTGGTGCCGTTCCTGGGCTCAATGATAATTTACTTTAAGACTGTTCTCAATAGTAAGTTTGATATGTTGTGGGCTAGGAAGCACCAACACTTTTCGGAGGCTTCCGTGTTGTGTTCGATACTCTCAAACACTCCGTTACTCTCCGACACTCTCCCGCACTTTCCGACATGCGATTGACATGTGGTCATTGCTCCGGACATGCCAACGACACGGGAGTCCAACATCTTGACAAGCCATGTCAATATGCACGGGATCAATTTTAAGTATTTTTAATAAATTAGGGATAAAATGTAAATTTATCAATAATATATATACTTAAGTTATATACTCAGCCACTCCATAATTAATATAACCAGCCAGAAAAAAAAAATCTAATCGTGAATCCCTAACAGAAGAAGAAGAAGAAGAAACTATATATATATATAATTTATCACGTGTACATAAAATTATGTATTTAATATGCAATGTGTCCCAATGTATTGGAATTCTTTATTTTTTGAGAAATGACGTGTCGGCGAGTTGTGTCGTGTGTGGTGTGTCGGTGTCGGTTCTACTTAGGTTGTGGGTGTACTCAATGTAGCTTCCTTTTTTACCATTATTTATGTCCATAATGATTTTTTGGTCTTCTGGAAGAAATTCAATCACTGGGATGTTTTGTCTTAAGTTTATATCTCAACAATTTTGCCAGATTTTTGGGGAATTTCCAGCCAGATATTGATAAGCCTGCAGTCTGGGAGCTGGATTCTGATCAGCCCTCTGATTCTGGGAGGAATGGAGAGGCAGATGTTGACAAAGATGAAAGGTATTCGTGTTTTGCTGACCTAACACAACTGAGCTAATATTTGGCAGCTTTAGGGCAATGTGTATTGCTGGAATTTTGAATCTGTTTTTTTCGGGTTCTTAAGCGTTGTAGATTGGATAACTACATATCTTAAATTCATGAATCTATATTACACTAGACATAGTGCTTTGGTAATGACTTACTATTTCTCATCACGAGGAGAAATATCAAAAGTATACTAAACTGTAATGTCTTATAGCCATGTAGTTCACGCGTAGATAATACTAGCGGGGCATATTTCTTGCTAACAGATTCCCTCTTAGAAGTTGAAGAATCTAAGTTCCACAAAATTCCATGTTTGTGGCACCTTGGCATTTTATTGCGTTAGAACTATTAGACAAATAATGTGGTGTTGCATCATGGCAGTTAAAGCATGGGATAAGATGATTTTGCTGTCTAGTTGATCACATAGGATGTGGGTGATGCAATTAGTTGGTTTACTATTTCGGATAATGGTATGATTGAAAGGCTTTTCTTCTGCTGTGGGTTAAGTTACACGTATTGTATTAACCATTGTACAATTCTTAGAGCTTTATTTTCAACAATTATTTAGAATTGAAATATCCGTTGTCTACATATTTTCTAGATTGTCCCATGCTATTTTCAATTCAGTAATATCAAATTGACTTGAGTCTATAGCTGGAGTAGAGTGACCAGTGATACTTTTATAGTAATACTAGTAGCGGCAGTGGCGGCAGTGGTGAAAATAATTACTACTTTTCTAGAATTTGCAACTTTAATCTGGGTAGGGGATTGTCTCTATTGTTCTAGTTTAGTCTTCTGCTATATTAGAGTTTGTAATTGGGTCGATTTGGTTGCATATTCTCTCTTTAGAATTGAACTGCCAAAATTTGGACCTTCTCGCCCTTTGCTTCTTGTTCTCTTTATTTATTATTATTATTTTTTTTTATGGGCGGGGGCCCGGGGGGGGTGGTGGTTTTGGCGGCGGCGGGGATAGATCAAATAATGGGCTTAATTTCTATGCACCAGCTCTGGCTTTAATCTTTCTTGAGGAAAATAATTCTTACTGGTATCTAATTGTCATTGTGAGAGAATGGGTAAATAGAGGGGGTTGAAGAAGTCTGTGATGTATTTTCAGTTAAATTTGGTGGATAATTGTTCTCACAGTTCTGACTTTTGTTATCTGGTAATTTGATAGCGATGATTATGAGTTTGATTTGATTGTTGAGGACTATAATGTTTCTAGGTCAATTTTCAAAAGATGCATGTCAGATGGAAATATTCTTCGAGAAACAAGCCCGTTGATGTCAACTACGAAGATCGAGCCAGAGAAGATTTGCGGTTCAGTTTTACCTGATCGATCAGAGGAAGCTAGGAGAGCACTTAGCGAGTCGTCACCTGACATTTCAACCTCAGAGAGTGAAATAACATTTTCGAGGTTTGGTTATTTCATCTTTTCCTCGCATGTCTTACATTGCCATCCAAATTGTTCGGTTGCTTAGGATACTACGTATGCAAAACAGCTAAGGAGAAGTCAACTTGAATTTGTGTTCTGCTGGCTGTGGATGCTAGAATGAACTCGTTCTGATTTACTGAGCTGTGTTGTGAAGTAAGGGGTGTTCTCTGGTGGATTATATAAAATCTATGGTACCACATAATGCATTGCCATAGGCCATCTGTTTGACTTCATCTATTGTGTCAAGTTAGGGCATCGGGAAGATTGTTTCCATCTTTTTATCTGTGCCCTAGGATAGTTCTTTGAGGATTTTTCACCTGGGCATTTTCAAGAACACTACATTTGTGACATTTTATTTTGGGATTGATGCTGGGACATTAAGAATGTTGAGGCGGGGAGCCGGTTTAGTGAATCTCTCTTGTTGGGGTTTTCATTTGGTTTAAGATACAAAATTAGAAACTAACAAAGAAGGCCCTTTCTCAGGTTTTATGCTTTAGACTTCGTTTGTTTCCTTGGAAACGAATGATTTGGAAATTTTTTTCCTAAAAATGATTTTGCTCGCATTGCTTGAAATAATTGATCAAATGGAAAATGTTTTTCATTTTACAATAATTTATATCTAAATATTTTTGTGGACAATAAAAATATATTTAGTTAATTTATTTTTGTAAGCAATACGAGTGAACATTTGTAGAAAAATATTTTCCAAGTTATTCATTTTCTGTTAAACAAATGAGCCTTAGTTAACTTTTTTTTTTTTTAAAATAGATAAAATGAAATTCTTTTACTGGGACTCTAGCCTGGGTCTCGGTTGAGAGCTGAGTATTCCATCCAAATAGACTACTATGGAACATTCTCGTTGTACTTAACATTGGACATAATGGATTTTAGCAAAGATAGTTTATGCAAGAAGTCCTTTGTACTGCTATATAGATGCGTGTCTACATGATCTAGATGGGATTAGAAGCTTTATGTGTCATAATGATCCTCCCTACTATCTTGATGTGTTCACACATTAACTGTCCCACTTCGACATGGCTATTTTGGGTCGCTGCATCAAGAAACTTGTCTCTTGTGGCATCTGGGGCACTGCTTTGAAGGGTCTGGCATGCACTTCATGTGTGATTGTGTGCTAGTTGCCAAATGACAAGTGGCAGAACCTTAATCCATACTTAAATGCATCTTTGTTTAGGTACACTCCTTCAATGCCTCGGAGACAGCTATTTGGAGATGTACAGCGAGAAAACAATCATATCTACTACTCTGAGTATGGAGATGCATCAAATTGCTCCAACTTTGTTGATCTAGATTGGCTCTCATCATCGGGAAACTCATGTGAGGAGGAGCCTTACGAAAGGTAATTTCATGTTCTTGGAGATTCAAGGTTGAAATGTTAGAACACTAACTTGTAAGTGTGAAAAGATTAATTGATCAGTGGATTCTTGACAAGTTCCTCACCTAAGAAAGGGTTATTTTGGATGATATTAGCCACATCAGCCTGCGTGCTTGTACCAAAGTAGTGTCACAAATTGTCAGTATGTTAAAATTTCACAGCAAGGACTTCTTACACGTCTCTCTTTGGCAAACTTGTGGTGTGTTTTGAAGAGTTATTTCTATTTCGTTTACGCTACGTATTGTTCTTGGCATCAGACAGTATAGCTACATAAATATTTACTCCAACGCACCGAATGTAAGGATGTATATGCACTCTTGTTATTACAGATGACCATCTACGACTCTTGGTCAGTTCACTTTTTAAGTTGGATGTGATCTGAGTATATAGATCCAGTATGGAAGAACTTTTTGTTAACATAGTTATCTATATAGGTCATCAACACTCACAAGCTCTCCTGTTGCCGGATTGTCATCCGAGAATGTCCTGTATGGAATTGGGGCGACCCCATCTACAAGTGATTCCAGCATGAAGGTCAGTGCCCTTCCTCAAGATTCTAGCAACAACTTTACAGAAATCAACTCTTGTTGACTCTTACCGGTGAGACCCCATTTAAATGTGATTTTCAATTCTGAAGCATTCCAGTAGTAGGGCACTTATGACTTCTGCTTGCAGGACTCAAACCTGCTTTATGTACCTTAGCTTAGAATAATGGACATATGTTTAACTAATCTTCTGTTTAGATATGGTCTTTACTACAATGTAGAGTTGATAGATGTGCTCAGGGATGTGATCTCGTCTGAAATGGAAAATTCCCTCAGCCTCCAATGAGTGGCTCTTGTTACACTGTGCCTGTCCAATCGGTGAAAGTCTACTGAGATTATGATGATCCTTATATTTTTTATATAGGCCTCTTTTGCCTCATTTATTATACCTTGAAGACAGATGAGAATGGTTAGTTCTTACAAAAATTAAGCGGTCGAATTGTGAGTTTTCGAATTAAAGCTCACAACTTCAATGTAAAATAGTTTACTGGCATTTTGTAATAGTCTTACTTGTGTCAAATTTTTATGAACCTTCTGGAACGAGAAGTCAATATCATTTTAGATAACTCTATGGGGTTCAGTTAATTCTTTTTATTGTATAGATTGTGTTGAATTATCCATACGATAAATCGGTATGTTCTTGTTTAGTGTAATGGCTCAATTAATGGCTAGTAGTATGCTCCAGTTGACCTAATTATTTCAATTCCCTTGAGAGTTGAAACTACCAACGTGGTAGAGCCGAGAGCCATCTAGAGTTAAGTGTGATTGTTTTATTTGGAGCAACCCCAATCATATCGATGGAGCTTGACAGTAAATCTAATAAATGAAATGTTACGAAATGGTCTGATCAATGGACAGCATGTACGGGCATGGATGCGCTTGGGGTATGTGCTGTACCTGTTAAAGATATGATCATTTGGTAAACAGAAGTTCTATATTCTTCAGAAATGCTAGTGTTTGGTTGGACTCTTTCACCTTAAAATTGTTCCAATGCTGATTCCATCGAACCAATCCAAACAGTAGGTGATATTGTTTGGTTGGTGTCTTGTCAAGTACTTACTCATTCTCGCCAATCAACTGTGATGGTCCTTGGAATCTCTTTAGCATGCAATATGTGTGACTGGGAGTTATCAGTAATGTCTGGTTGAAAAGGGTAGGGGAGGATTTGCTTCTCTCTTAGTCTGCTTGTCCTTTCAGACAAGGGATGTTTTTTGTTTTATTTCATTTTAATCCTATTGTCTGGGAAGAGAACCCTTTTCGAGCCAGTGACCATTGCTTTTAAAAATTCATCGTGCCATTCCATAATGAGAAACTATTCGACTTTGTTCTGAGTAAGCATAGGTACTACTTCTCTCTCCAGGGAAGGGAGCATGCTGCAACTGAGCTATCGTATCGTAACTCCCATACTTCTGATGTGTTGGAGGAATTTCCAGATGGCTTTGTACAATGGGTAACCAATGGGGAGGCACTCTGCCACTGAAGCCCAGCCGATTCCCTCGAGGTTCTTCTTGTGTTCCCGTTTTTTGAACTTGTTCCGATCTGTTACAGAGGTAATTCATCAAATGGATGATATAGGACTGTATACCGAACACGAGGACTTGGAGGGAAAAAAGAAGAGAAAAAAAAAAACGGATCGGCTTCAGTATTTTCGGTAGTCCTGGTTGAGTGACCTGATTGATTAGTACAAAAGAGTAAATAGCAACGGTTAGAATTCTTTCTGGAGCTCTTCATTTTCGTCTACTTAACAATTTCATCCAGGGACTCAATAGGTCGAACTTGTAAATATCTATCTGCTTTCACTCTCTGATCTCCGCTTCTTTTAAGCTGCAGATAATTGATTCTTTATTCCTTGATGATCCTACTTGCACTGCGCGTGCCTCGCGTTGCAAAATTATACTAGAAAGCCTCGACAGTTGTAAAACTCATCTGGTTTGAGGCATATGCATGTGAATAGCAGTCCCTCTTCATTAACATGTCCGATTATTATAGTCACCATCTGGATCGATCACACAATTGCCGAGAAACTCCAGTTGCGTTTTTACCAGTTGACTAGTCAGTCCCTGGATGTGTCTCAAGTCTGATGCAAAGATATAGGGTTTAGGGAAAAAAAATTAACTGAGCTAATTTTACTATTTGGTCTACCGTGAAGTTGGCCAAAACGATTACGAACCATAATGTCTCGATCTAGAGTACTGATGGTCATCTGCATTAGCGATTCGCTGCTCTTACACAGCAATCATTCATCTACCTGACGAATGGTACTAAGTTATGGGTACCTAAAGCTGATGCTTTTGTTCGTGCTGAGGGTATAAGAAGGCGTTACCTTTGTTACATAGCTCGGTTCTCGTCGCATGGCAGATGAACCTGTTGGAATCAGAGCATAGAAAAGCCTCGTTTCTTCAATCGCCACAACAAAGTGGGAATCAGGGGCGACAGTTTGTGTATTCAAAATAAACCCAAGGCCACTAAAGGGAGGGCAATCGTGGACCTTGCAGAGAACGTCATTCAGACTAGTCTCACGGGTATCCTGCAATCCTCAGACTAAATCCGTTTTAACAGCTGACCCCGTGATAGCAGGGCTGCTTTTGATGTTCCATTTTCTAGATAAGTGAGAACCCGTGACACCCCCACAACGGCTTTGAGGATCCAGAGTAGAGGTCGCAAATTTGGTAGTTTCAGAACAAAGGCAAACCATCGGCCGAGCACGCTAGGATAGGCCGTGCACGGCTTGCGCCTTGACTGGTAACCTCCGTCCAGCCACAAAAGAAATGCTGATTTTTACCAGCTAATTCGGACTACTGGAGTTAATTATCAGTCCCGGGCCAAGTTTGGGCTCATCTTTGACAGCAAGTCTTGCGTGTAACCAGGCCATTTTGAGCCTCTCCCAAATCAGCAGACACCAAACCGCGTCGGGTTTCACGTAGGGCTCATATGACATAATGATTGGAACTTCGTACGTTCACACACGACTAGGGAATAGAGCCGTGATCAGGTGTGCTGACGACTAGCCAAAGCGGGCTCGTAGGGACTCATGGAGAACCCTACATCCAAAATACTTGGATCAAGCCGGGATTCAAGGTACCGAGCTCAAGTGCGTCCAGCTAAAGAGAGAAACTATCCTTCAACACATGAAGAACATTGGCCCTTTCCTGAATATGCTTTGGGCCAACTAAGTTGGATTGGGTCAGACGACAGATCCTTATGCGACCCATTTTCCCAGGGCCAGGCCTCGGCGGGCCCCCAATGGGTTAAACCACCGATATACGGACAGGCCTTCTAGTCGTAGAGATTAGGGCACAAACTTAGTACTCACAAAGCACAAGAATGTATCTTGCCTGTCACTTCTCTGAAAAAGTCACCCAAAAAAAAAAAAAAAATACACCCTATGCATAGCCAGGGAAAAAAAAAAAGTTGCACATCTCCAAAATTTAATATTTCAGAGCAGTAATGAATACGTGAAGGCTGGGCACAGATTCACGTCAAACCTACTGCAAGCACCAAAAATTCCTGCTTTCAATCGCATGAATCAACTGAGGATGGGGAAGATGCGGGTGATGTGCTCTAACGGAATGCTCTCTGCGGCATTTGTCTTCAGTTCAGGGTGATTGAACTCGTTCTGGGGTATGAGGATCAGTTGACCTTTGCCCTGTCCCTTCTCCAAGGCCCAGCCAGAGTTGGCAACATGGTGCTCGAGGAACTTGTCCAGCGATAGACCTTCTATGTTGATAGCCTGTGATGTAATGCACCAAATCATGAGCTTCGCTAAATGTATGCTGCTATTAAGTGGCTCGACCTACTTCCCACGACTTAATAATTTAGAGGGGTCGTAAAGGTACACAGCAGACAAGTACCTCTGCAAGCACTGTTCTGGGAACCTTTTGGTAAGTCAATGACAATACATGAACAGCATAGGCTTGGATTGCTTGTTCAAAACCTGCATTAAAGATTTGTAATCTATTTGTGCATTGTGAAATTGATAGGAAATAAAGAACATAATCGATCAAACCAGCAAATAAAATACAAGTTCTCACGGCATAGTAGAGCAGAAAGTCCACTGGCAACAAAGCCCACAGAAGCAAAAACTAAGGAGCTTCTAATAGCCAAGAATCAATATGAAAGCTAAAAGAAAAGAAAAAGGCAAAAGGAAAAAAGCAATGTCTTCTAACCAAGAAAAGATCCAAATCTGCCATCACTTTAGTTTCTGACTGCAGATGTGGTTTGAATTTCTACACAGAAATATATGAAAAGCTCAATTTCATAATTAAATTCTAGACAAGAGATACTCTCAGAGCACTAGGAGTATTGGCCACATGAAATAGTTCCGAGCATGAACAAATCTTCACATAAAGCCAATACCAAAGTTATAGACAGTCACGCCAGAGACAGATGGCTAAACCAACCGTAAAAGAAAATTGTGATAACTTGTCTAAGTTATGCATTAGATGTATTTCTTCTATTAATATATAAGTCATCTCTTTGCAAATACTATTCCTGCTTCTTAATGGAGAGCTGAGACTTTTACCCAAGACAGTGCTAGCATCCTCAGCCAAATTGCAGCAAACGAATGCCATAGATGGTATAATTCATTTCTGTTCCATCATTTCAGCATGCATAGTGAAATCATCAAATATGCACTATGCATGACTCTTGCCCATTTAGGTTCTTTAATTCTATCAATAATCAATGGCAGTGCCTGAACAAGAACTATAGACAATGATAGTAATAGTAACGGTCATAAACAAAGGAAGTTGACCACTATATGGAGAACACAACACTCGAGTGCGGCACCTCAAGTCAATTACCTGGCACAACTTCCACCAGATGACGACTCTTAGCCGCCTCCTCCCAGAACTGATGGAATCTTCCTGTCTGCGAATAAGGAGATAAGCATTGAGTAAAAGTCGACCTCTCATGGAATACACGAGAAAACAAACTAATTATAGATGTACCTCCAAATAATGTGAGAGGACAATCAAAGTCTTGAATGGTTCTTCCATTTGCTGATAAATCAACAAGACATAAAAAGAGGAATGATTCACTATACCGCCCTAGGATACAGTAGGGTAACCCAGACTAAGAACAGAATAAAACTTTGCCAAGGGAAGATTCAGGAAAAGTGAAACCCTTCCAACATAAAGAGAAACGAGCTTTTAATAAGATAAATTTAACACTGCAAACCATCTGACCCTACAATCAATCGACACAGTCCCAAAGATCAATTACACCATGAGGAAAAGGAAAAGAAAACCAATACCACTCGCTCTGGAATCAAAAAGAGACAAAGGCTGAAATCTGGAGCTGGCGTTGCCATGAGCGCCTGATTCATATATGCAAACAAACGGAGAGATCATTGGACATGAATGGCATTGCAAAGCATAATACACGAGATGTATCAATGTCTTAGCAAGTTGAACCTTTAATAAGATGCGAGCAACGATTTGGGAGCTCATCTTCTCAGGTTCAAACTACAAAGATAGGGCAACATCAGCAGTCCAATAACGACATAAAACTACAAGAAGCAAATCAGGACAAGATAGCTAATCAAATCATCGGCCTAAAAGTTCAAAGCTAAAATCACAGCACCGTGAGCATGAATTCGCCCTGGAAAAAAGAATCAGCACTTATCACGTTAGTAACCCTGGCATTACCTGGTAAAGGCGAAGGAGGCAGAGATTTGCATCCAAGCTGTAGGTTTGCGAAGAAACCTGCCAAATGCAACACCAATCAGCATTCACTAGTGTTCCCTGCAACTCAAAACAACAGCTTCCCGCGGCGCAATTTCCAACACTACGCAGAATCCGATGGATTTGCGTAACACCCTCGTTCCAATTCCATCTAACCTCCACAAAGCCCAAGCCTTTACCAACTCTCACGCCTTTTATTTCACAGAGAAATTCAACCCAAACGACCACCGCCACACAAAACACACCAGCACAACCGCAAGACGATCATCGACGGCATACCTGCTCGTTGACGTGATTCTCGAGATCCGGAAGGATGTCCGGGTTGTAGGGATTGAGAGCGACGAGCTGCTCCACCGTGTACGAGACCTGTTCCTTCCCCATATCCTCTCACCAACGCGCCGACCACGAATCACCGTCGATTGCGAACTCTTCAATCTGACCGAACTGTTACTTGGAGGAAACTTCGAATCGATTCAGTTGCTCGTCGTCTTCGTCGTCGATCACCAGAGAGACCGAACGCAGAGATAAGGGCGAAAGGGTTTAGGGTCTGCTTCAATTTTAGGTGGCGTGATTTGACGTGTTTGTCCCCCGCTTTCCTCTTTTCAATATTTTTCTTGTCCGAAAATTTTAGAAAACCTTGACCATGATGAACAGGATAAACTTAAATTAATTTTGGTTTAAATTAATTATTTTTGTTTAGTAAATTAAGGATTGTAAACCGCCCTCGTCATTCTTTGTTCCAATTTATTCTCAAGTACAATTTTCAATCAACACCAATAAGGTTAATCATCTCTATATTTTAGTAAATTGAAGATTGTAAAGACATCTTTGTTATTCTTTTTTCCATTCTAATTTCAAGTAAGAGTGAATTTCCCTCTAGACCAATATATTTTATAAGAAAAATTTTAAAAAAGGGTATAAAGTTTATTTATTTTTTCAAATAATATAAAAAATTGCAAATAAGGAAAAAGCATTTTTTCAAATAAAAGCTTAAGAATCTTATTTCAAATAAAGATATGAAGTGTTCAAATCATTTTAAAAAATGGCCTGATTGAATGGCGTTTCGATCTTTTAATTTTTTACATTTTTCCTTTTTTTATTCCCTTTGCCTTTTTTTTTTTTTTTTCTTTTCTTCTTCTTTTCTTCTCCCCCTCGAATGGGTCTTTTTCCCTCCCCCTCCAACCAACGCCAACCTTAGGTCGGACAGCCCTCGCCTTGACCCGCATTGGGCGACCCTCCCTTGGGCTGACATTCGCTTGGGCCGAATCGGTAGTTGCCCTTGCCTGAGTGGCGCATGGTCGAACAAGGGCGACCCAAACCGATTTTTTGACGAAAGGTACTTGAAATCCCAGCAATTTACTTCTCAACAATAGCTCACTTGCTTCCCTAGACCGATAATGACAAAGATAAATGTAGTACCTGGTGAAACCAAAACACACGTTCTTCGGAACAAAAGTTCTAGACTACACTTGTAAAACAAAGCAAAGCAAAAGCGGCATGGCCTACGTTTCAATAAAAGACAAAAAGAGGCCCAATATAACAACCCGGGAAAAACACCAACCCAGATCGTGAATCACGAAGAAAAACAAGAAAAAACATCAACCAATCCTCCGCCTACCTCTCACCCAAGCAGGGCCACCCTCGACCGACACCAGTGAGGAACGCCAGGCCAAGCAACCCTCGCCCGACCAGGTGCCACCCAAGCGAGGGCCGCCCGAGCATGAGGCCGGCGATGATCTGAGAGGGAGGAGAAAAAAAAAGAAACGAAAAAGAAAAAGGTAAAGAGAAAAACAGAAAAAAAGAAAAAATGCCAAAAAATAAAAAAGATCAAAATGCTTTTTGATCAAGCTCTTTTTAAAAAGATTTAAGCACTTCAGGTCCAAATAAAGATATTTTAAGCCTTTATTTAAAATTTTCCCTAATTTCTGTATCTATTACGCAGCCAACGTGGTACCTGCCACGTTGATACCAAGTCATTTCACCATCTTGTGACCAAAATTATTTCACTTTCTTGAATTACCCTTTTAATTTTTTGATAGAAAAAGAACTTGATCAAATAATCGAAAGAATAGCTCCCTAAATTTATGACGTCATCATTAACAGGAGGCAACCCGTTCCACATCAGTTATCAGAACATCAGTTTTACAGTGTTGGGTAATCTAGTTAAGCCTAACATCAGAAATCAAAAGATCAGTGTTAACCAACTAGGAGCAGCATCAGAAATTTACAAATTCTTGCCGCCAATCCTTAAGCGTCGGCACGCTTTTGGGCTTCTCTAAACACGAGCTCGATCTTCACCTCGTGGACCAAACCTCAAACGATCTCCTGCAATCATCATCCCTACATGAAAGGTTGGCTTATAGATGCAAGAGGTTTGATATCAAGTTCCAGCCCAACCACGACTTCTTGTCATTCGGGGAGACGAAGTTCAGCTGGAACATCTCCTTGCTGACGTGCTCGCCTGACTCGCAGAACCCGACGAGCTTCGCAACGATCTCTGCGCTCTCCCGCACGTGCTGCAGGTTGTAAGGGTCCGTCCACAACCGGTTCACCAGCTGCAGCCTCCTCTGCTTTCCCACGGGTGGGATTTCCCATTTCAAGTACAGCATGTCTCTCTCCTCCGCACTCAGCTTCGAGCTGACCCTCTTTGCCAAGTACTCCCTCTCCTGCTTAAGAGCCTTTATGCTGTGTAACAAGAATAAAACCCAAGATACGTGTTCAGTGACTAGACATATCATGCCATAACATGTTGTGACTATCGGCATATGTGCAACAGATTTGCTAATGCAAGTCACTTAGTTTGGTATGTAGTACTTTCTTTCGGAGTATCATTATAATAGTATCATTATAATTCTTCGGTAAAAAGAAGTTAATGCTGTATCATATGCATTTAGAAGGACTGATTCAGATACTTGAAAACGTACCTTGACGAAACAGAACCGGCTGGTTCATCACCCAACAAGGCCGGGCTCGCATTGCCAAGCTCTGCTAAATGTTGCTCCAACCATGTCAACCTTCTGAGCTCAACCTCCAAGTATATCTGATCTGACAGGTCCCCTCTAAAGAGCAAATAGAATTGTGTGCGGTGCACGATCGAAACATGGCATAAATGCCATAACATGATGATCTGCTTTCTCTGCTCCTCGAATATCAAGGGCCATGGCTGGGGAGACTGCACTGCTGTATCCGCCCCATCCATAGTTGTCCCATTTGTTTCCAATTCCAACACCTTCCATTAAAAAAGAATTGCTCATATGCCGTAAAAATAAACTACACGAATAATCTGCCTGCTAAAATCTGTATTAATTGCCTTCCAAAAAGAGAGTAAAAGAAAAGAAACAAAAAAGACATCCCAGTGGAAAAGCTAGTCTTGCTGACGCAACTCCTCATGCCTTTTTGTGTCATTGTCATTCATTTGCCTACCTCAATTAACATTGCCCATATCACAATGCAACACAGACGCAGGTGCAAGCATAACATATACACCAAGATACAAGGACAAAAATGCAATTCGCTCAACAACTGTTCATTGAAAATATAATTAAACAGATAATCAGATACCATAACTCCGTCTGAGACTAACTGTTTGCTGTCAGACATAACTTCTCAAAGTTCCTTATGCTCAATGTGAACTACGGGAAATATCGTATAATCACCTTTGAAATAATAAAACTCTATATCTAAATGCAGCTCACCTGACAAACTAGAAGCTGCTTTTGATACTGAAGCTTGGCCACCCGCTCTTTTAATTCAGTGACATAAGCTTTAATGCTCCGGATGTTCTCCTCAGCAGCATTTTTGAACATTTTCTGCATTTTCTTCACATTAACTGATCCTGATTTTCCCGGGGTTGGAGTTCCCTCCCTTGACGAGACATATTTCTTACTTCCATCACTTTTTTCGCTACTAGGAACATAAACATTTCCGTCGGGAGCCTTGTTCTCAGTCTCAAAATCCATCACCTTCTGAGAGGAGGACATTGGCGAACATGGTGACCTTATAATTTGTTGGATGTTTGGACTGTTGCTCAAGGAGAAAGGATGAGACCTCTTCTTCTTCAAGTGGGTCTTGTCATCTGGAGACTCAGCACTAGCCTGAAAAGATGAAACAAGCTTGTCTATTGATTCCTGAACACATTCCAGCTTCCTTTCCAGCAATACGATACTGTTCTCTTGAGAGTTTAATCGAAGGATCTCTTCCTGAAGATTGGCCGTCTTTCCGATCTTGATACCTTCAGGAATAGAGTTGACTACTTTCATGTCTTTGATTTCAGAAAGTAGCTTTGCTATGTTTTCTGCAGCCTCTTGACTTCCTAATCTGTGGGACGCGATCTCTTTGTGGAGTATCTCAATTGCTCGGTTAGCCTCCTCCCCAAGCTGCCTTTGGCGCTCTTCTATTTTTCGAATTTCATGCACGAGCATGGAAGGGTCAGTTGAGGTAACTGACTGCCTCAGTGTTGAATGCCCCCCAAATGCATTTCGTGGTCGAGTTACAGGAGTAGAACTTCCAGGCCTTGCTTCCATCTCCACCGGAAAAGAAAGACACCTTACTACCTGACTTGAAGGTCCATCTTGATTGAGGCCCTGAAGTTCAGCAAGGGATGGAAAGAAGAGCTTTGCTTAATATAGACTAAGTCACAGTCGTGTGGTGGTATAAATAAGTCCAATTTATAGAGGAGTTTTGCCAAGAGTTGGCATGTCCCCACTTACTCCTCTGTTATGATGTCCCTCCACTAATTCTTACCGTCTGATTATGGTTCACTTTTTAACGATTCCTGATTGCAGAACAAGATTCTGTACGTTTATAGTCAGCAGAGTACCTTGCGTTCCTTATGCTGTGTTCTTTCTACTTCAAGCAGAGACTGTGCTAGATCTCTCTGGCGCTTGAGCTCTCTCATTTCCCTCTCCATCTGCATATTAAAAATCGGTTCAGGTAAACTCAATTTCTGTTCCAACTTTGGTGGTATGAGCCATAAACCAAGCTACTAGGAAGAAAGTCATGCACATTGTTTGAAAGCGAAATTTGCTTTCTGCTCACCACGCAGCTGCATTGTTAGCATGAGAAGTTTTGCATCATACTTGTATGAAAGCACCTACCTCCTGGATTTTCATCTCCTTCTCCCTTAGTAGGGTTGTTAAACGTGAAGAGGACGAAAGATCTGGACTCCTCAGCTCTGCTTCAAGTCTGGCCACTTCCTTCTGAAGACGCTTCACCAACTTTTTCTCAGATATAAACTGAATAAAAAAATTTGCCTATTAGCAGCAGAGAAAGGACCTAACCCCTAATCACACAAGCAATCTGGCTATACATGTCACACAAAATGTTTTCTCTCCTTGGCAAGCTTCATTGAACTCCTACAGAATGAGTAAGTGTCGTGTGGTGAGAGGTCAGTTGAGCTTTCTTTGTGAAGTTTTCAGGAAAAAAATATGTCCGAACAGGTTGATGGACATATCTCAAAGTGTAAAATCTGTTATCTCTTGGGTTATCAAGAAATCCTGAAGTTGCAGGTTTTCTATCAGTCCATCAAGTTAAAGAGTGTAAAAAGCTTGTGTAACCTTACTACCTGCAAAATGACTACCCTTTCTACTATTTCTACCAAAAGAGTGACATACTTTCAAAGGAGCAGTGATGATGAATATTGCGTTCTTAACTCAACACTGGAACAGAAAGTCCAGCAAAGGAAAACTCTTAGAAGAAACTGACAGATCTTGAATGATCTTCCATGTTATTTGTCTTACCATGTTTACTTGGGCTGTGTTGGTGACTTCCTTAGCACTTGTTGCAAAAGAAAGCGTGTTTTTTGACTGCTCTACGTGACTCAGAGCTGGACTCATGGTACAAATTATTGCTGTTCGAGCATTTCCTCCTAGGGAGGGCTGCAGTATTCTTGTAAGCTTAGAATCTCTGTATGGTATATGGCCGCTCCTTCTTCCAACACTGCATGGATATATTAGTGAGAGATGAAGTCCAATCAGAGTTACTTTAGCACAATGGTGGACTGCAAAAATGATTTGAATATGAGAACATCACATCACCACATCTATCTAGATAATGATCTAGTATAATTTTATTCCAGGATTGGCTTTTCCCAAGAAAAAAGGCAGCTGGTACAATTTCCCACTTCTATCTTCACAAGCAAAAAGAAGCAAGACCCTTCCCGACACTCACGAGGGATTAGCCCGCCCTTTATCTTCACAAGCGAGTGAAACCACCCTTTGCACCTCTCAGAAGATAGGACTTAGTTGGAACCACATGCATTATTACTTTCACTGTCCAATACTGTGATTCATTTCTAGGGAGGTCAGCAAGTTAATACTCATCCTCAAACTACAAATTCAACACGATGCTTTTAATAGCTGGATTCTGGAACAGCCATTTAAGTGGCATTTTAACCATTAGTTTGGTCATGTAACATGCACCTAGTGCTCACGAGGGTATAAATTGGCTTTTCCTCATTTTTTAGCTTAATTAAGTTTAAGCATTGACAAGCGAACTAGAGTTACCTCTTCAATGAACAAGGGGGATGAAATAGAGTTACTATCACAGTTACTGGTACTTCAAAGTAACAAGTTCCCTAAGACAGCCATTGCTTTTAGGTTTCACCACTGAAAGTTACTGAAAATAAGAAAACGGAAAATCTAGGAAAAAATGCCAAACTGTAGCTTTGGAGTGCTTTGATGAATGATGATGTACGATATCAAGCTTTTATCATCTACCTTAGCTTTCTAATGACGTTAGTCAATGTAAGCAAACTGCGGTTGATATGACTGCCTTCCTTAAGTCTTGTGCCACCTGCATTTGTTTGACATGCACGCTCACTTCCAGCAAGGTCCACAAGATTCTGAAAGTAAATAAGCTCTTGTCTGTTCAACTAATTTTCTGTCATATCAGAAAAACAAAATCACTGAAGATGGATAAGACATACCAAACTTGCAATGAATGACTTCACACACCCCGAGTTCTCTCTGAGACTGCTCTCAACCATCTGAATCCAATTAAAAAACCACGACAAGAAGAAAGTAAGTACTATGTGGAAAGTTCAGTTCAGGGTAAGATTTCTCCAGTAGTTCAAAAAGAATGAATTTGCAGTGTCTGTAACAGGCAGAATCCATGACTACTACTAGTGTGAAAGAAAGAAGTCTATTCAAGAAGTGGAAATCTATAGCAGTAAAAGTCTTTCGGGCAATATGATCGTGAACAGGAGATAAATTAAGATGAAATCACAAATGTTTGAACTCATACCAGCCTAATTATCAGATGAGATCTCGAGCTTTTATCATTTAGAGCAGTTTCTCCAATTTGCCTTTGGGCTGAGGAAAATAATGCATCAATACATTGAGCCAATTGAAAAAGAGAATCATCAACATTGTCCAATGCACAATATCATGCAGTGCATATGTAGGCTCAAAATAATTGATTATATATGGGGATGAAAAAGTACAAATAGATGAATAATTTGTTTAATAGATCTTTATCAAAATGACAGGGGTATAAGGGTTCGACACTTTTCTCCCCTCCATGAATTCAAAATGGCCTTGACTTTAGAAAAGCTGCTTACCTTCACAAAGACTGATTAAGTGCTGCAAGTGTTGACTGTCCTTAACAACTACTTCAACTAATTTTTCCACAATGGTCCCTTTCTGTATTGCAAAACAAAGAGAAAGACAGAGAAGCAAATTATGACTGAGACAAAGGTACTAATGCAATATACTGTTTTGAGAAGGTTCCTTGCTGACGTTAGAGAAATATTTGTGTACCTCAGGATCATCGAGGAGCCGAAGAGGACCAGACTCATGATTCAGAAGGTCAGCAACAGTTTCATTGTATATCTCCAATGCTGAAACCTTCAGAACAAAGTCTCTCTCCGGGTTCTGAAAGTTTGATTTTAGAGTAAGT
The DNA here is from genome assembly GCA_021437795.1 of Rhodamnia rubescens. NCBI lineage: Eukaryota > Viridiplantae > Streptophyta > Magnoliopsida > Myrtales > Myrtaceae > Rhodamnia > Rhodamnia rubescens. Next base: position 2,714,321 of record JAILYA010000002.1, on the reverse strand, counting down.
TGGCCTCCTGCTAGGCAGGAAAATATTTCTTCTCAAGGAAAGTCACTCAAAAAATTTGTGTTGTTACAATGAGAAGTACCTCCTTGATGTGCTCATAGATGTCCTTGATAGCATTCTCCGTGATTCCTCTCATGGTGTATGTTTTCCCACTACTGGTTTGCCCGTAAGCAAAAATAGTTGCTGCAACAATGGGGAAATGTCTAGTTCTAGAAACAAAACAATTTGCATGAGATTTTCATGTCAATGTATTAATTACTAACTAGTTCCTTACAATTAATTCCTTTGAGGGCTGAGAGGGCAACATCTTTGGCTCCTTCTTCATACACCATGTTAGTCGAACTTGTGGGACCAAATACCTTATCTGCATTGCAAACCAGCATCAGGATCAGAAATCGGATAATTCCCAGATTGTCTCATATCACATTGGTATATTAATCAACATTTCTACCTGGAAATATAACTCTCTTTCACAATTATGGTAATTCCTTAACAAGAAAGGTCTTAATAACTAAATTTTGGCAATGTATACTCCACAAACGTAAATAGACACTTCAACAGTACCAAATACATAGGAAGCTGCACTGCGTTCTTGATTGGGATTCTTGTAAACGATAGTGTTGTCATCAGTGCATTCCCATGCAATCAGGTCATACAATGCCTGTTCTCTCCGATTTAAAGGCCTTAGACGCACGGTGACAAATATCTTCTCCTCTCGACGTGGGACCCCAGGAGTAGATGAAGGGGCTCTTCGCATCTTAGAAGATGGCGTAGCTGGTAACCTGTCAATCATATCGCCCACTGCAATCCACACTGAAAAACTGAAAATCGGTTAGGCTAATGGACAGCTCAAACTCTATGGTAACAAAGGCATTTGTGTCACAGGAAATAAGAATCACCAGTGGTTCACCATAAGTGTCGCTTTTACAGCAAATTCTATGTTCTAAAGGGGCAGTCATGGAGTATAGTAAGTGAAGTCAGACTCTGAACAGACCGTGTTATATTAATCAAGGTTCTCGTGCAGTATTTGTTTCTTCTACCGGATAGCGAATAACAATGATTTTACAGCAACTGACATTCCCATCGTAGGCTCTTCATTCTATTCAGTCCAGGGAATAGTTGAAATTACATTTTTACTATACCAAGCATGTTGTTAGCACTAAGACCACTTCAACGGGAAGCACAAACAATGCCAAATTTGGCGGAATGCTCCTAATACGACACGGGATAGATCAATCACCATAGCCAACGCCTCCCCATTTGACATTCAAACAGCTATCCGAAGAAGTAACCAGGCACACCTAGTACCAAAAAACCACAGACCTCGTCACAACTCTCGGTAGCGATTCTAGGACTAAATCCATCGATACGTTAGAAGAACAGAAAGTCTCCCCCACATTCCTCAAGTTTTCAGCAGATTCACCTGAAACCAAGCCTGCTAAACCGGAGGAATCGAAGACTAACAGCAACAAAGCAGCTGTCTACTCGGTTTATCTCAACCAATCGAAAAGGAAAAAGGAAAAAAGGGAAAATAAAAAGAGAGAAACGATCGATCACTGCGGTCTGCGTCTACATTCTACAATCATCATCAGCACGCAACAACAAAAAACCACCTGAGACGCGAACGGAAATGGAAACGCAACGCAACGGCCCGACGGATTCACGACGGCGAAATGCAAATGAGGACCGATCACTCACCGGCGATGGTTCAGGCCGCCGAATCGGCTCTTCAAATCACGACGAAAGCATGATCGGAGATCGGACGAAGAGAGAGTTTCCGGCGGAGTCTAGTCAGCGAATGGGACTGAGAGCGTCGCGAACGAGAGAATAGAGATAAAGAGTCTGGGGGAGAGAGAAATGAGTTACGGAATAACGGCTATTTTTGCTTCCATTTTTATTTGTTTCGGTTTCTGTTTTTTTGAGTCCAGGGCGCGTCGTGCGCGCTCACGCGCACCTGAAGGAAATTATTATTGTTGTTTCAAATAGGAAGAAAGAGAATTTGTTGCACTTATTTTGAATTGGAGCCGTTTGATTCGATCGATCGCTGCGCCGGGATGGGTCACGGGCCGGACCCCGCGTTTGATGTCGGGGCACCCAAATCGAATCCCTCGTGCGCTCGCGGATGAAGTAGGCCCTCCTGTGTTTCGCGGAGAACTTTTTTGGGAAAACAATTTTGTTCATTTTTCGGCATTAAAATTAAGTCAACGAAAAATATTTTCTTATAAAATTAAAAATCACTTTTTGAGCTTGGTCAGAAACTCTGCGCTTGGGCACGAAAACCCCAATGCTCGTTCACGAACCCTTGGTAGTGGGGTCGGATCCTTCGTGCCCGTGCTCAGGTCCATTAAGGCCGGGCCTAGGACATTGGAGCCCTAGCCCAAATCCATCTAGGCCATTTAAGGGTCCATTAAGGCTAGGCCCAAGACACTCGTGCCCATGCTTGGGACACCATGCCTAGTACTATAGAGGTCAAGCCCAAGGTCCTTGGTGCCCGTGCATGAATCCATCAAGGACAAAATTTTAAGGAAAAAAAAATCAAAATTTTTAAAAATTTTGTAAATTTTTAATTTTTAATTTTAAAGTTTTTTTCTTTTTTTCTTTTCTCTATTCTTTCTTGTTCTTTTCCATAGATGCGGGTCGGTGAGCTCGAGGCTCGTCTCGTGGCTATCGCCAAACGGTTGTCGCCAAAGAAGAAAAGAAAAAGAAAAAAACATAGAATAGAAGAAAAATAAAATAAAAATTGATTTTTTTATAAATATTTATAGAAATTAATGAAGTCACTGTCGTAGTATTTGCGTAGGACGGTTGACATCCATGTTGCCAATTTTCAGCCAACCAACGACGAAAAAATAAGATTAAATTTCCTTATGAAATGACAAATAAATATTTTCCAATTCATTTTCAAGTTTTCACTAAACCCCTGAAAAATATTGTCATTTTCCTAAAAAAATAACTTCTCAAATAATGTTTTTAAAAATGTTACAATTCATGACCGCATCGAGTACGACTCACTTTGTTGATGTCCTTCGTATTCTTCGATATGTCAAGGGTCCTCATTTCACGGTCTTCATTTTTTTGCCAACTCTATTTTATAGTTGAAAGCTTATTCAGGATGCCGATTGGGCCGGTAATCCTCTTGATTGTCGCTCCACCATAGATTACTACTTATTTCTTGATACCTCACTCAAATCATGGCCGAGCAAAAAGCAAACCGTTTTTGCTCAATCTAGCAACGAAGTGGAATATCGTGCTCTTGCTAACACAACGTCAAAATTACTTTGGTTACAATGGTTATTAGAAGACATGGGAAGTGAAATAGTCATTTACAGTGACAACCGAAGTGCTATTTAAATAGATTATAATGATATTTTTCATGAGCATACCAAGCACATTGAAATTGACTGTCATTTCATACGATATTATGTGGTTCATGGCATTATCCAACTTGTTTCCAATCATCTTATGATCAAACTACTTATATATGCACAAAGGCACATCTACTTGGGCGCTTTCATCCAAACTCCGGATGACTTCTTCTATGTCACCTTGATTTTGAAGGGATGTTGATATATTTAGATTATGTTAGATATATTATGATGTTCTAAGTATCTATAATATTATGAATATTATATATATTATAATATTCATAGTATCTATAATATTTTGTATATCATTTTGATTTATTATAATTGATTATGTAGTTACTGTATATAGTCATCTTGTAAAGCCTATAAATAGGAAATAGGCCTTCTTCCATGTACCCTTTTGTATAAATTAAAACCTTGGCATCTCGATCTTTGGATACAGATAGGCTTCGCACAAGACTTTGGGACTCAATAACTGATGTTCTCGGTGTGTAGGAATGAATGGATCTTTAAGATTTATTATGCTAGGAAGCATACCGTACACTTTTGGATAATCTTCTTTGGTTTATCTCGCTCAAAATTCGAATCGACCAAAGGTCAACTCGATTTCGATCGTAATAATTAAAGCTACGCCCAATACAACATACTAGGAAAGGACCACGATTGTCTCTTTTATACGAATGTGGAAAGCACCTCTAGATGAAATTAACTGCTGATTAGTTGGTTAAATTCCATGTTTATGCACCAATTGAGGTCATTTGGCATATGATAATCTATTTTTTTGTATCGTCCTTGTGAAGGCTTTGATTGGCCAAGTGTAAATAGGGGTGTCAAAATCAAACCGTATCCGCTAATTGAACTCGACCGAACCGAAAATTTTAAAAGAAAAATAGCCATTCTTTTTCTCCAATTTAGTTATTTCAATTCGGCGCGGTTCTGTTTGGTTAACCAAATCGCATTAAAAATCTCTAAAATCTACACTGTGTAGATACCAAATGAAAATTCATTTGTCACGAGGGAGGGCGCCATGTAACTATTGAAGATGGGCCTGCTTTGTCGAGTCATTAGGCATTAAGCCCGACGGCAAATGCGGCCCAACTCCATCTTATTTTCAGATGCACACTCCGCTTAGTTTTATAGGGTAAAAAGCATGTCCACTTCTTTTCCGCTTTATAGAAACCGAGTTTTTTTTTTTTTTTAACTGTTAGCGAAATATTCGATCAACTTCAATTTTGTGCAATCGAATTGTTAAGCTACATTTTTTCTTTTGTTCAAGTTAATCCTTCTGTTGGAATGTTTGTCGGGGTGTCGACATTATGTCCGCGTATAATTAGATTAATGGGAGTGGCATGAAATATAATTTGCGATATTAGGGTGACATGGTATCTAAATATCGATTACTAAAACTTGTATACTTATGAAGTGACAATACTATTTAGCGAAATGCTTGCCATGTACATATGATATAAGTCGGCATGTACTTTAAATTTGATAAACTGTTCTTGGTAGACCTAGCATTTTTTTACCAGATTAGAAGAATCAGCGCGCATTACACACATCACATGTGTTTTATAAAGTATCTTGTCAAATTCTTTTGTCGATAGCTTGTTGTTTTACTGTGAATTAAGAGTAAATACATTTTTTCCCGCCCGTGACTTTTAAAAGAATCGTCAACGAACAAATTTTTCTTTCTCGAAATTCGAAAGGGGACCAAAAGGAAATCTTTGTTTAGAAGCATAGTCGGTAGACATGGATGGGCCCCGAATGCATGTGTGTTTTCAATTTTTCTGAAATCTATTGGCTGAAAATGGCCTAACCCTTGAAATTATTCCCGAATTCGTTGAGGCATGCATATTAAATAAGTTTAAGGAGGGTTGCTTCACTTTCTTTTTTTTAAGTTAGTATCATGAAAAATTGCGAACTGATACACTTCAAACAAATTTCTCTCAAATTGATTTTTCGATCACAAAAATTTTCAAATTAATACAGATTGTGATAAATTTACTATTCGTCAATATCCATTGAGTCAATATCACGAATAATTTTAAATTGGTATATTTATGATAAATGAAGGATAAAAATCCTAAATTAATGTGCTCGTTAATTGCCATGTATCATTTAACTTAGTAAATTGACGATAACATTTAACGAAACTTAATAAAGGATAAATTTGTTATATGTTTACCAATATGAATTTTTTTAGTGGTTAAAAAATTATTTTGAAAAAAATTTATCATAATTATACTAATTTAAAAAAAAATTTATCGAAAAATTAATTTGAAGAAATTTATTATAAATATGTCAATTTGCGACTTTTTCGTGGTATTAAATTTTTTTTTCATTAATTTGGGTCCACCAAACAAGCTGGAGTTTTCATATTTTTTTTTCTTATGGCCGTAAATTAGACGGAGTTGACAAAGCTTGTGAAAAGGACAGACAATAGAATAACCCATCGGGTCAAATCACGTCAAATCCTGCCTCGGATTCGGATCCCAAAACCAACCAATGTGGCGGTGGAATCCCCCAGGAAAACGAGTGGCTCAGTGAGTCGAGGGCCAAAGTCGAAAAGCGCGAGCAGCCAAAGTTCTCCGACAGATGATACGCCTAAAAAGACCAGTAAAAAGGATAAAAGTCAAGAGACATGAGGGGAGAATCTATCGGGATGTGTTTTGATGCAAACGAGGAATGAAATGGCAAGCACCCGACCAATCCCTCTATTAAATTCAACATCTATCCAAAATTTTAAATTTACACAAATTTAATTTAAATCCCTGACCCCATAAATTTTATGAAAGTATTCATTATTATTCTTAAACTTAAAATTAATAAAATAACAATATCGAATATTTTCATACATTTAGGGATTAAATTAAATATTTACAAAAAATTCAAGGAAGAAATTACACATTAAATCAAAGTTCAAGGATTATTTGTGGCGTTTAACCCTTCATCCTTCTCAAAATGCGTGCCAATAGAAGAATCTCAAGCACTTGATGTGGAGAGACCGATGTAATCACATGAGCAAAAAGCTTTCAAGTTTCCACTTGAAAACATGCATATTCCACTCATTTAGCCAAATTTGCATCAGCTTAGGCTTAGCTTACACAGTGTCCATGTCACATCTAACGTCCAACCCTAATTAAAGAATTAGTTCAATCGGAGCTCCAGTACGCCATTTTCGCCCCCACCCACGAGAAGGTTTGGTAAGAATGAAGAGAACGAGGTTTGATCGGTTGTTTCATCTTACCTACAACCATTCCCTCTAATACACACATACACATACACACACGATATATATATATATATATATATATATATATATATATATATATATTTGTCAGAAAACGAAATATACCATTCACTAAGAAAAGATAGTGGGGTTCGATAAATGGGCATCGTTACATAATGAAGTCGTAGTGAATTGTAATCAGTGGCAAGATTGGAATAAGCAGATCGTTTTTTGAAGAAGCCCTATATATGGTCTAAATTAACCATTACAACTCTAAAATTATGGTTATGAGCTATCGTTGAGTTACTTGTTAAATTTGAACCAGGCGTTGTCGTCGATCGGACAAAGTTGGGCTTTTCTTTGAAATGCTTCTAAAATAGCATCGAGTTTCAAAATAAAAATTAATTGATCTCGATGTCCAATCAATCTTAAATAGATTCCAATACAAATTTTCAATTTTAATTAACCTTTCCATGAAATCCCAACGTAGCCATTTCGACCAATATTCCTAGAAATCACCGCTGCCATATAAAGAATTTCCAAATCGGAAGGACTACATTGAGATTTAGCGAGAAGTTTTAGGATAAAATTGATAAAATTAAAAAATTTAGGATTGAATTGACTTTCATATAACATGATTAAAAGAAGAAGCGGCTATATCTATATATAATTTTAATTTGGCTCGAATTAAATCTAACTAGGACAGGCACACGTAGGGTTGCCCATCAATTCCACAGTCCTAATTGTTAGGAGAAGGCATGGCAAGAGAACTAAGCTCATGCACAATCCAACAATTTTCCTCAACTTTTATCATGGTGTCATGATCCAATCCACCAATACAAAGTGAACCCCCCACCCTCTCTTCTCTAGTGGTACTTCATACATAGATAATTTCTTAGGTGGCCCTTTGAGTAGAACAAAAGTTATGTAGCAACCAATCTGGGAAAAAATTAGAAAAAAAATTAAAGTAAGACCCACTAATTTTTCTTGACGGGTTATTTTATTTCTAAATGAGAAGTCAATAACACTTTATCATCCACTCAACCAGAATTTTATTTGGAATTATAAAGCTAATGATGTCTGAAAGACGTCTTGCGTCAACAGTACGCACAAAACCGATCACGCCTAGCCGAAATTCTCTAAGAAAGATTAAATTAAGAACATTCTCAACCGCGCTTCATGGTTGATTTGCCTAATATACAATGCAATTTTGGGAATTAGGATTCTTTTATGAGACAGATCGAAGCTAACTTGTATAAGACCATGTCCGCTTCGAATTAGGTTGGGGACCGACAGCAATCGGAGATCATAAGTGCCTTGCGTTACATATGTTGTCACCAATAATGTGGTACATTGTCAATTATCAATGTAACCGCATACGATCATAGCAGTATGCTTGCTAAGATGGAAATCCAATCTCCTTGTGCTCAATTATAAATATCAACTCAATATTAAGTAATAACTTGCCCCAAATCTCACTTTTGAAATTGGATGGTATTGCACGTAACGGTTTAAGATATAAGGCAATTATTCGAAAAACTTAAATTGTTGAAATAATAGGTGCCAATGACGGGTTCACCAAATGTTCCTACATGCGTAGACGAACTTTTTGAAGATTAATAATGTTTGAAAGTGATAATCTCGGGTCATGATTTACAAAATCAAGCACGAATTTGCTCCATTCGTGGATTCTCTATCGACCAACATTCCATCATCTTCTGTCCATCATTCCATGAGAGTAAATGAAACTTCTATTTGACTTCGTAATTACCATCTTTACTTTACTATTACTTCTCTTTCCAAAACCTCGTATATATAGAAAAAGCTCGTATTAATCCTCTCTGGCGGCAAACAATGATAGATGAGCTGCAGACCTTAGGCAAATCTCATACGCGAGATTTGGTTGATTTATCTCATGGCAAGTCCACCGTAGGCTATAAACAAGTATATAAGATAAAAATAAAGGTAGATGATACCGCGGATCATTACGAAAATCGGCTAGTGACAAAAGCTTTAACTCAGGAATATGGAATTGGCTATGAAGAAACTTTTGCTTATGTTGCAGTCTTACTTCTATCCATAGTTTTCTTGTTGTTGTCGCAGTTGAGCGCCGGTCTATGTTCCACATAGATGTGAAAAATGCTTTCCGAATGGCGATCTCACTAAGGAAGTTTAAATTATGCCTCCTCTTGGATATGCTCATTCTTCGACAAACGTGTCGATTATGTTGAGCATTATGGCCTAAATCAGGCTCCGTGCATAGTATTCCAAGTTTAGCTTAATCATGGAATTGCTTCAAGTCTAGTTTTACGCCCATGTTCTTTTTGTTCGATACACATTTCATGGATATATATTATGATGCTCTTATATGTGGACGACATGGTTATCAATTAAAAGTTTAGAATGAAAAGATGTTAGGCGACTTAGCTACTTTATGGGCTTTGAAGTTAATTGAGATTACTCTGGTTCTTATCTTTCACAAGGAAAATAAGCTATTGATCCTATTTCTTGAATGGGACTCTTTGACAACAAGGTCGCTCCAACTCCTCTTGACATCAGTGTCAAATTTGATGCCAAAGATGATACTTTTCTTTCGAATCCTGGACTCTTAGGGTATAGTAACATTTTTTGAATATATTTGGAACGGAAATATTTTTGTAGTTCTTTTTCCTTCGATTTTCGAGAACAAACGCGTTTAGTAAGTAAAAAATACTTTTTCTCCAAAAGGAGGATCATGACCGGGCGGAGCGGCTAGCTCCTTGATGTGGGCGGTGGTGGCTTGCATGAGCTTGCCCAAAAATGATTCCAAAACGAAACAAGTTTTTTTTTTTTTTTTTTTTTTTTTTTTTTTTTTTTTTTTTTAATTACTTCCCGGAGTATTACCATACAGGCCCTTATTCTAACTAGCATTACCTATGTTGTTGAAATTGTTAGTCAATACATGATCGCACCCTGTATATCTCATTTTGCTGCAATCCTTCTAATTCTTCCCTATGTCAAAGGTATGTTATGTCACGGTCTTCACTTTTTTGTTCATTCTATCATGGGTTGACAGGCTACTATGATACTAACCAGATTGACGACCCCTCAAGATCGTCGCTGCACTACATAAACTGTTTCTTTTTGGGCAACTCATTTATCTCATGGCGTAGCAAAAACATACTACTGTTGTTTGCTCTAGTACAAAAGCAGAATATTGAGCTCTTGTCGATACGACATTAGAGTTACTATGATTGCGATGGTTACTAAAATGGGAGTGCGTCGTTATAGGTAAACAATCATCCATTGAGACGATCGAACTACTTTATTCGTTGAACAAATTGTCAACGTCTTCACCAAGACACATCCCCCGGCGTTCCGTGGATCTCTTCTCCAATCTCAAGTCGACGTCTTTCAAATCATCTTAAGTTGGATAGGAATGTGAGAGATACATTTAGGAGATTTCATACATTTCTCTTAATCGATCCTAATTGATTGTAATTGATATTTTGCTACTTTTGCTAATCATCTTATAAAACCTATAAATAGACTCATACACTCTTAAATAGACAAAGCAAAGAGCATTGCATATTTCCCCCAGTCATCACAATTCTCAGCTCCTGTATAAGTTCATTATCCACATGCAAAGGGTCCACTAGTTGTATTGGAATACATACAAAATCAATATGAATGAAATAATAGGTGCAGGTGCCATTATGGGTTTCCCCAAGCACTTCATTTTTGGTGGCCACCAGATGGCCCTACAATTCTTGTTTGAATATCTTTTCTAAGAAAAAATCAATAATATTTGAGGGCGATCTCTGGCCATAATTTCCAAAATCAAGTGAGGAATGATATCTTCGTTTCTAAGAAAGGATTATGAGATTATGAGGCAGGAAGACAGATCTAATTAACCTAACTTTGGAGCTAGCATTAAACTTCACAAGAGGAACACAGGTGCATCATGTCCTCTTGGCGCTCGCTACTATCAGTTGCATTAATGAAGATAGAATGGTCACTTTGTCTACCTTCGATGACCTTGGAACTAGCTCGAGGACGACTAGGGTTCCACCAGAATGGGAGCTCTCACCAATACGACCTACATGTAACCTCAAGAGGAACATACATGTAAATTTTTCCGATAGAGTTAGGTAATTAGGGACACTTCCATGTCTTGATGATCATCTTGCTCGTGGAAACGATTTATACCAGCTGCGAGCACAAATGCAATTAAAATTAGTAGGGATAAGTGCGTTGAAAGTCATGAAACTAGTCATGAAGGAACGGGTGAGACCTAAAACTTTCAAAAAGTGCAATTAAGTAGTAAAATTTGTCGAAAAGTGAAACCTAGTCATAAACCTTTCAAAAGGTGCAATCAAGTCTTCAGACATGTCAAATTGGATAAATTAAGCCTTTCCGTTGGTTGTATTTTTTGGAAGTTTTATGACTCAATTACACTTTCTTGACAAACTTTAAGATTTAAATTGTATCTTTTGAAAGTTTTAAGACTCGATTGTATTTTCGTGACAATTTTTAAGACTTGATTACACCTTCTAAAAATTTTAGAACTCAATTATACTTTCGTGACAAGTTTCGGGACTTCCGGTGAACTTATCACATGTTCAGATAAATGAGTACATGCCCTAACCATGTGATAATGCGTATCAGGAAATCATATTACGAATGAAAAAGATAGAGAAAAACAAAGAGAACTCAAGACCCGATCTGCAATTCCAACCTAGGGGGAGGAGAAGTCTTCTTCTCTCACCCATTTTCACGTCTTGACTTTAGGTTAAGAGGAGTTAGGCGGACCAAACTCCCCCTCTTCGCTTGCTTTAGCCAATAAATACAAAGGGCCTACCAAATACATCATTGTCCTAACTTCAGCGGCCTTCTTTCTTCTTATATTTCATACGTAAATGAACTCTTTCGCGAGTGGAAAACGTCGGCACACTTGCCTTTTCCCTAGATAGCTGGAATTTGTGGATGTGGTTACGACTTTATGAGAATTCATGGAGTTGGCCTAATGGATAAACCCTAAAAAGTTGCCGATCCAGAATGCCCTAGATAGTAACATTGCATGGACCTTGTCAGAAAATCCAACCAGTAATGTGGAACAACCAGACTCGGATACTACGTTACGTTGGAAAATCCAAACTAAAAGCCTTAACTTGATAGAAAAGAGAGAACATGTGCATAAAAAGAATATATGAACCCCATTTATCAAACGAATTGCGATATTTTAACGGACCCCGTGCATCTGCGTATAGGTATTTACAGAAGGAAGCACTCGCTAGCAATCGTTCATGGTTGATCCACCTTAGAAATCAATTGTCTTGCCTTAAGCACGTTGTTTTCGTGTGAAAACCTCAAATCGAACTTCGAAGGAGTTTGTTGCATTAAAGTGGATGCACCCACCAAAGGGAGATCGTTGTCATGGAAAAAGCAAGTTAGGGCATGCCCATCAGGAATTGATTGCTGGGCTCCGACCCATCACCTAGAACTTCATAACCTTTCTCCATTTCTCTGGAGCTTTGGCAATTTGCAATGAACATTTTACCAGAAATTTATCAAAGAACAGAAAAACTCATAAGCCTATTACAATTATATAAATGCAATCTTAATTTTTTTTTTTTTTGCAATTGAGTCCTAAACCTTTTGCGCTCGTATCAATTTAGTTCATCCAAGAGTAAGGCCAGGGTGAGGCCAAACTCGCCCAAACCATTACAGCCGCGGCCCATGGTCAAGGTTGTGATGGTCTCACTTAGATCTAGGCGAGGGCCATGACCCTCGCCGGCCACTTTAAAGGGAAAAAAAAAAAAAAAATTCAAAAGAAATATTAAAATGTTATTAAAATTTGTTCACTTTAACATTGACCGTGATATGCAAGACGATCGATGTCCATATCAATAATTTTCGATCAAAATTAATCGGATGAACCGAATTGTCACAACGAAAGGTTTAGGGCTCAATTGAAAAAAAAAATATTTTGAGATTGAATTGATATAATTATAATAAATTCATGATTTTTTTTATGATTTTTTCCGTACTTTACACGTAAGAACGACGGGGCAACTTATCCATTCATACAAAAAGACCTTATCCATTACATATCCAGACTACAGTAGTAAAGACTGTACGGACTCGTGAGACATTACTGCAATTCTGCAATTCGAAATCTGACCTAACATTCCTACCGAGGGCACTTATTGTCTTCTGGTTCGAGTTTTCCCCCATGGCAAAAACCTGCAAATGCAGTTTGTTTATGGAGCTTTCTGCATTCACAGTTTTTTTTTTTAATTCGCAATCTGCTTTGCCGGATGTTCTTAGAATCGTGTTGTTAGACACGACAATCGTTTCGAAGTAATCGCGCCCGAACCCTGTCGTTTTCGAGCTTCTCTCGGTTAACTCTCTCTAGGTACATAGTTTGAGATTGTCTTTGGTCATGGGCACTTAGAACTTTTCACCCGTTCAAGGTATTGTTTTTAAGAATATCCACTGCTTTCTCTCTTGTTTTCTTATGTGCCAATAGAATATCCACGGTTGATTCTATGTCGAACTTTGATCGTGTGCAATTGGGTTCACTTTATGTGCTTTCAAAAAAAGCAGATAGAATTTTTTTTTTGGGGGTCGAAAAGTAGATAGAATTTGGATAATTGGTTTTATGGTACATTTTCGTAAAGAATCTTTATAATGAAGCACAATTCATGAAAAAGAGGAAAGAGAGGAGAGGGTTACTAGATCTGACAAGTGCCGACCAGAGTCCAACGAGCAAGGCAACAGAAGAACCGGAGCCTAGCGAGTGTCGATGAGTGGCCCCCAAAAAAATTAGGTGATGAAAAGTTAAAGACCCACCGTCGAGAGTAAAGATCATCCAAACTCTAAAAATCAATCGCAGATTTAGTATCAAAACGTAACGACGTGCTGTATGACGGAAACCAAAATGTTTTGACGTTCCTCCAAATAGATTATACGCATGCATGTCGCGTCGCCACATGTTTATAGTTATGCGTTGAGTTGGTAAACTATCCTCTTGTCTCCTACTTGTTTTTCAAGAAATCGAGTCCCACTAGTGCTAATTTAATCTCCTAATGGGCGGTCCTGTCCACGTGAAGTTGCATCGGAGATTCGAAAACCGGTGTTTGACCCACTAAAACCACGGTCCAGCACGGCCAATAGATTCGCAACCAGCTGCTCTGCGCCGTCGGATCTCGTGCACCTTAGCACGCGAGTTATTTTAAAACTTGTTTCAATTTAATCCGTGGTGGATAAGCTTCTAAACTAGAATTAGTATATTATGAATCAGCATAATAAAAAAATCGTCGGTGATGCCACGTCAGAGGACGACGTCGCGGCCAATCAGATCCCTCGACCAGGACGAGGAGCTTCCTTCGCTTGCACTTTTGGGGCCCACCTCGGGGACCCCGAGACAGGTGTGACATCATTCCCATTGGTTGGGCTTGGAGCTCTCCCACCAACCAATCTCATCCTATTAACGTCTAGGTTTCGAGTAGCTCCAATCGAATGATGCCACGTTAGGTGGAGTGGGGTTTGTTTTTGTCTCGCCCACAAGGCATGGCGGCCCCACACGAATGCGGGGGAAATAAAAATCCAATCAGAATCTGACACCTCGTCGTTTCGCGGATGACGTGGCATGCACGCGCGCATCCCCCGTCACGATCTGAGAACTCAGCTCTTGCTAGAATTGGATATAGTCGAAATTCCAGGTCAGCCTCCGGTCTTTAGAGTTTAATTTCACTCCGAAAATTTGTTCGTGGTTTGTCATTTTAAACATAGGCGTTTTCGAAGCTTTGCGGAAGATGTACAAATTATCCGCTATAGAACAATAACTAATTTTGGTTTATCGTGGTTGTCATCAAAAGTGCAGTGCCGGCTCTCTAGCATTTTCGTGCATGGAAAAACGGCTCGCCTTCAAAGATCCCGAGCAACATGATATTATACGAATCCTCCTCTGACAAATATCTTAACGTTGCTCCACACACATACACCAATTATATCTTTCTTTATGCATTTATTATGTTTCATTGCCATATGATAAAGCCTCGCTTTTAAGCTCACATGATCAGGGAAAGAAATTATATCATGACCCATCACTATCACCGCTTCGGCCTCTCTCCTGATTACCCACAAGTTGTTGAATAGCCGATAATAATCACAACCCAAAATTGTGCACGATAACCATCTAACATTTCCTCAAAAAAGCACAACCTTCCGGAGAGATCACCGATGGTTAATTTCGCTACTCCCTTTCATTCGCCTTAAAATAAATTCCCATAACATTTTCTTAGCTTTTGCCTTCTTCCATATTTCAAACTACTCATAAGAACCAGAAAATTGTATCGGTTGCCGAGGCCGATCGGCATGCACCAAACTGAATTCATCCTTTCCGATTCGATCGAAGCACCGTGGAATCGAGGTTTGGTTAGGACATGCGCAAGTAATTACTCGTGTCCATCACCCTTTTTTGTTTTTTGTTTTGTTTTTTTTCGGTGGATAACATGAGAGACTAGACAAGTGAAGAACATCCGAGGAAGGTGGTCATCGGAGAGCCGGCCACTAAAATAAAGCCAAGCAAAAGGAGGAACGATCCCTTAGAGTCAAACAAATGAGGAGAGCAACCACAGAAACATCATAGTGCTCCTCAAGAAATGACCACACCACTCAAACCCAAGAAAAACCAGTACTTGTTAAAAATACAAAACTCGGGTAATCTTTTCAGGATTTTTTTTTTCCAAAAAGGCGTCTTGTGATATTTGTCAATTGATATACGTAAAGGAGTATTTATTTCAAAGGGAGTTTCTTGTTTATTCTTCTTTTTTTCTGTGACTATATTGTCGATTAATATTTTAAAATTAAAATATTTCTTACTAATTGTACGTGTCAAATATGATGTCTTAGATAATGAAATGTCAAATGACGTAAATAGTCTTTGAACTTTAGTATTATGCAATGTGGCTCATGAATGTTCAATTCGTCTAAATGTAGTTCTCGAACTTTTGAAACATGTTCAACTTAGTCCATTGAACTATAAGAAAACGTTCAAGATGATCTCCAAACTTAAATTAATGGAATGACTCATTGAATATTTCAAAAATTTACGAAATAAAAGAAAGTTTGAAAGTTGAACCACATTACACAACGGACAAATTAATTTGGGGACTATATTGATCAAATTAAATTAAAAGTTTAAGGATTATATCGTATATTGAGTCAAAATTTAAAAATTATTTATGCCATTATCCAAAGAAACGAGTGTCAATGAATTAATGACATTATTTAATTGGGAAAGCGAAGAGGCGGTTTTCTGATGGGAACACTGAAACTACAGGAAGGTGAAGGCAGTAATGATGATGAAATTTGCTTTTAATAATCATTTATGAAATTAATGCACAGCCTTTGTTTCTCGAAAACCCAAAGCATAAACAATCAAAACATGTTGCGCTCTCTCTCGATCTCGAAGATGGTGGGAGGACGGAGGCGAGCCTCTTTGCTTTTGGGTATAAAAGGGTCTTCCTCATTCCCCATTTTCTCCATCCTCCATTCGTTTCCTTCATTTCCCCATCCGTCCTTTGCGTTTCGTTCCGTTCTTCCTGCGTTTCGTTTGCGGCGCCCCTCGAAGATCTCTTCCTCGTTTCGGATCTCCCTCTTCCGGCCGGCGCGAGTTCGAAGGTAAAAATCTCTGCTGCTCGAGCTCGCCGATCTTGGAATATTTCGAGCGACCGCAGGTGTCTGGACATATGTTCCACGACCAAATTAAGCGGGAGGAAAAAATGGGTCGCTTTTGACTTGCCGAGCGAATTCATGATGGATTGTTCGCGATGCTCCGGTCATGCATGATCGTGCGTTTTGGATCGGTCTTTTCTTTAGCTTGAATCTCGGGAAAACATGTGATTCCTACCCGCCTCACTGATGACGAAGTTTCTACTCACTCCTTAGAGACCAAAATTAGCGTACCATGTGAATTGAAGCTTCCTCACATAGGATTATCTACTTTTGCCAAACGACATTCGCTCTGCCTCCTAAGCCATGCCGACCAAAGACGAAACTTCTGAAAAATACTAGGTTAGTGGATAATATAATTTGCTCAAATTCGTGGTTTGTTTTTTTTTTTTTTTTTTTTTTTTTTTTTTTTTTAAAATTTTTTTTTTTTTTTTTTTTTTTTTTTTTTTTTTTTTTTTTTTTTTTTTTTTTATTAATTTTTTTTTTTCCATAAAAAGGAATGATCTTCTTGTAACTTGTCGGTAAAGAAGTGACCTTTCCATAACCTGTCGATAAGATCACATAAGATTGAGCGCCCCTTTCTCTTCCCCACATGAAATCTCCCTTCTCTCTTCTAATGTGATCTTTTCTCTCTCTCTCTCTCTCTCTCTGTTATCCAAATCTCCATTCGGACATGAATTGTTCTTTAAGACTCCGTACGGACATAGACTGTTTTCTTGGCCAGGGGTTCAGGGGTTAAGACAGGAAGGTAGACTTCTGTTCCTAGTCTTGATTTCCGAATTCCGTTTTATTTATTTATTTCCCCCTCAATTTTCTCGTTAGTTTCTTTATTTATTTTTGCGCTATTTTCCTATAAATCTGTACGAGTTCGGCTCGACCAAAGCACCCCTCTGCGTTCTCTGTTGCGTTCGCTCCTCTTTTTGCTTCCGGGTATTTTCGCTTTCTTTCTTTCGCTTTCTCTGTTGTGAAGTTGGTGATCTCTTCTTCTTCTTCTTCCTCTTCTTCTTCTTCTTCTTCTTAATCTGTTTGGAGCGTTCATGCTTCTCTGACTTGCCCGTCGAGTGTCTCTGTTTCGACCGTCTCTTAAAGCCCCAAATCCATCGCGGCAAAACCACGCGCCCAACAAAACTCATTTTGATCTTTTTCGCGCTTTTCGTTTGTTAGCCTAAGCAAACAGAATCCTTGTCGGTCAAAACAACGAAACTCTGTGTAAGTTCTTGGACTTTTCCCTCTTTCTGGCAAGAAATTTCCTCTCTCTTTCTCCCTGTCGAAAACATTTTCTTGCGCAAAGAGAGAAGATCCTCCTGTGCGCCTTATGAACATAAAATACAGGGGCCTCAACTAGATCTGCTTATTTCATGTAGTTTCCAAGCAAGGGCTTAGGGATTGCAAGCTTGTGATATCCAGATCTTTCTCGGCTTTCAAGCTTCTTCTGTCTGAGGCCTAAATAAAATTAAATAATGCAAGAAAGTTTTGCCCCAGTAGTATTCCACTGAGACCATCACCTATTCGCGCATCAGCAGACCTATTTGTTCAACAACATTCAGAAATTTTATATTTCGTACGTCTGTAGTTGGTAAGGTTTGAAAAACCTGGCCACTCTCGAGAAGATCGATTTTTCCAAGGATCTGACTTTTCTTCTCTCTCTTTCTGAGATTATCCAAAAACCCCTTTATTAACGGAACTTGGGTTACGCTTCTAACACGCAGTGTGTTTCACTTTGGTTGGGTTTGTGCAGTTTTTTTTTTCTGAGAGAAGACTTTAGCCATGGCCGAGCGGGTGTTGACTCGAAGCCACAGCCTTCGCGAGCGTTTGGATGAGACCCTCTCTGCTCACCGCAACGATATTGTGGCCTTCCTGTCAAGGTGAAAGCAATATGTTCTAGGATTCATCTTCAAGCAGAACATCTTGATGGGTGGTTTTGGCACGAAGTTGGTGAAAGTGAGCTTCTGGAAATGTTTTGATCCTTTTTGTTTTTCATGTTGAAGGGTTGAAGCCAAGGGCAAGGGCATCCTGCAGCGCCACCAAATTTTTGCTGAGTTTGAGGCGATCACTGAGGAGAGCAGAGCAAAGCTTCTTGATGGTGCTTTCGGTGAAGTCCTCAAATCCACTCAGGTGTCATGATCTTCTCGATGTCAATGTTTTTCGGCTCTTTACGCTCTTGAAATCTACTCCTCTATGGTTATTATAGTGGGTTGATTTTGCTTTTCTTTGACCTTCGTCGGTTTGAATTCTTAAGGAATTTCTTTTGCTGTAAAATTTCGGGTTTAGGAAGCAATAGTGTCGCCTCCATGGGTTGCTCTGGCTGTTCGTCCAAGGCCAGGTGTGTGGGAATACATCCGTGTGAACGTGCATGCGCTTGTTCTTGAGCAATTGGAGGTTGCTGAGTATCTGCACTTCAAAGAAGAGCTTGTTGATGGAAGGTCAGAGTCTCCATTGTCTATTTGCTTTTCCCTTCTTTTTCTTGGTTATCTCAGAATTCTGGGACATTTTTTTTTTTTTTGGGTGTTAAGGAGAGTTATTTGTCTTGCGTTTCAGCTTGAATGGTAACTTCGTGCTTGAGCTCGACTTTGAGCCATTCACTGCCTCTTTTCCGCGGCCAACTCTTTCCAAGTCTATCGGCAATGGCGTCGAGTTTCTCAATCGCCATCTCTCCGCCAAGCTCTTCCATGACAAGGAAAGCTTGCACCCTCTGCTTGAATTCCTCCAAGTCCACTGCTACAAGGGGAAGGTATGTAAAACTGTCGATGATTCTCATTCATTCGGCATCCTAAAAATGAATTTTGAGTTTACAAAGTGAGATTTCTGAGGACTGAATGCCAATTTAGAGTGCTGAATGTGTTGCGCATTGGAAAAGCATTTGCGATCTGTTTATGGCTCATGAAAATATTGGGTAATTCTGCAGAACATGATGGTGAATGCCAGGATCCAGAATGTGTTCTCCCTCCAACATGTCCTGAGGAAGGCGGAGGAGTATCTGACCACCCTCAAACCCGAGACCCCGTACTCCCAGTTCGAGCACAAGTTCCAGGAGATTGGGCTTGAGCGGGGCTGGGGTGACACGGCTGAGCGCGTCCTCGAGATGATCCAGCTCCTGTTGGATCTCCTTGAGGCTCCTGACCCATGCACTCTTGAGAAGTTCTTGGATAGGATTCCGATGGTCTTCAATGTCGTAATCATGTCTCCCCATGGGTACTTTGCTCAGGACGATGTCCTAGGTTATCCAGATACCGGTGGCCAGGTACTTGTGTTATTTCGAGTTAGCATCTCTTGATTTCGAGGAAATACACGTATTGTAATTTTCCTCTTACCTTGTTCATTTGCAATAATTCTGTCTGTTTAGGTTGTTTACATCCTTGATCAAGTTCGTGCCCTAGAGGAAGAAATGCTTATGCGCATTAAGCAACAAGGACTGGATATTACTCCTCGGATTCTCATTGTAAGTTTCACAAGCTTTATGTTGCGACTTTAATGCAGTGCTTAGATGAATTATCCAGCTTTGGATGCTTATTGTGTCGACTGGTTTCCTAGATCACTCGGCTTCTCCCAGATGCAGTTGGAACCACCTGCGGCCAGCGCCTCGAGAAAGTTTTTGGGACCGAGCACTCCCACATTCTTCGTGTCCCCTTCAGGAACGAGAAGGGGGTCGTCCGCAAGTGGATTTCCCGGTTCGAGGTGTGGCCCTATTTGGAAAGATACACTGAGGTATTGACCAACTCAATCATATACTTCAGGTCATTTTGCCTGTTGAATTTATGTAGTTACTGGTTGAGACTAAGGGCTTCTGTTTGGTAATTTCCATCAGGATGTCGCGAACGAACTTGCTGGAGAGTTGCAGGGCAAGCCCGATCTGATCATTGGAAACTACAGCGATGGAAACATTGTTGCCTCCTTGTTAGCTCATAAATTAGGTGTTACACAGGTTTGTTCTCGTTTACATGATCTTGTTTCTTGTAGCAACTGATGCCAAATTTCTAATCTTTTGCTTCTTTCTACAGTGTACCATAGCTCATGCCCTTGAGAAGACAAAGTACCCAGAATCAGACATATACTGGAAGAAATTTGAGGAGAAGTACCACTTCTCTTGCCAGTTCACTGCAGATCTCATCGCCATGAACCACACTGACTTCATCATCACCAGCACCTTCCAAGAAATTGCTGGAAGGTGATTCAAGTCGATTGTTCATCGCAAATTCGATTGTCCTGATACATCCTATTTCGTGAAATTTCCTCAAGAGTCCTAACATTTCCTTGTTTCTCAATTCTCTCTCTCAGCAAGGATACAGTGGGGCAGTATGAGAGCCACATGAACTTCACTCTTCCTGGACTCTACCGAGTTGTCCACGGGATCGACGTCTTTGACCCGAAGTTCAACATTGTCTCACCGGGTGCCGACATGAGCATCTATTTCAACTACACTGACCAGAAGCGTCGGTTGAAGTCGTTCCACCCTGAAATTGAGGAACTCCTCTTCAGCAATGTCGAGAACAAGGAACACTTGTGAGTGTTTTTGGTCCTTCCTTCGTACCCAACTTAAATCCTGTCCTGGCATTTGTTATGGCAATATTGGGAATTGAAGTTCTCTTTTGTTAATTAACATTGTCTCTAAACGATAAACAGATGTGTTTTGAAAGATAAGAACAAGCCGATTATATTCACCATGGCGAGGCTGGACCGTGTCAAGAACTTGACAGGGCTTGTTGAGTGGTATGGCAAGAACTCCAAATTGAGGGAACTGGCCAACTTGGTTGTGGTCGGAGGCGACAGGAGGAAGGATTCAAAGGACTTGGAAGAGCAGGCTGAGATGAAGAAAATGTACGACCTCATCGAGAAGTACAAGCTGAATGGCCAGTTCAGGTGGATTTCATCCCAGATGAACCGGGTGAGGAATGGAGAGCTCTACCGCTACATCTGCGATACGAAGGGTGTCTTTGTTCAACCGGCTATTTATGAAGCTTTCGGGTTGACCGTGGTTGAGGCCATGACTTGTGGATTGCCGACCTTTGCCACTTGCAATGGTGGGCCGGCTGAGATCATTGTGCATGGCAAATCGGGCTTCCACATTGATCCTTACCATGGTGACCAGGCAGCTGAGCTGCTTGTAGGGTTCTTCGAGAAGTGCAAGACCGACCAGAGCCACTGGGACCAAATCTCTAAGGGTGCCATGCAGAGAATTGAAGAGAAGTAAGCACATAAAAACATGGATTTTTCACAGTTTCAGGAACCAATTTTTCTAATCTAATTTGCTTCTTTTTTGCTTTTTATAAGGTATACATGGAAAATCTACTCTGAGAGGCTGTTGAACCTGACTGCGGTGTATGGCTTCTGGAAGCATGTGTCCAACCTTGATCGGCGCGAGAGCCGCCGCTACCTCGAAATGTTCTATGCCCTCAAGTATCGCCCACTGGTAAGTTCCTGCTTGAACCTGATCCGATTCCGCGCTCTTCATTCAACTGGTGCCTCGTTCCTCGGCATATGGAGTCTGTTTTCTTGCAATCAACTCATGCCGTGTTGTTGCTCTTTCTCGCAGGCTCAGTCTGTTCCCCCCGCTGTCGAGTAAACAAAAGAGACGGCAGATTGTTATCCGAAGACGGAAGCATTCGGACTTTTGGAGTTTTCAAGGAATAAAGATTTTACAATCGCTTGAATTTGTGATTGCCAAGAGCAAGCTTTTTCATGTCCCTTTTTTTGCTTCTTTTTTTCCTCTTTGTTTTCATTCTGAGAATGTTTGCATTTCGGGTTTTGAACCAAGCAATTCAGTAAAAGGTTCATTTTCTTTTCACCTTGTCAATCCCACTCCATGTTTCATCTGTCCTTGTTCACCTAACACTGTCTGTCCGGCGTGGTCTGGTGATCTGTTCGTTCAAGACGGTCATGCGTACCTAACAAACCAACTTGATATAACCACTAGCGACATGCAGGCTGTTGTGGATCAGTCCCACAACTTCAAACTGTTCTTCAAGCAACAAAATATGGAGACAGCTTTGATTGTACGATGAATGGCACACGTTCTCGTCCTACCTTCATGTGATTTGGTCTCTAATCCTCTGTGAGATCAGGTAAAAGATGGGCACCAATGTCGGCAACTGTGCCACTAAAATGCGAGATAAAGACAGCCTTGTGCTTTGGCTGCTTTCTCATCGCCCAGAGGCACATCATCACAACAATCTTTTCGCCGAACTTGTAACAAATCTCATGTTAAAAAATGCTCGGACACGAGCACAATCCAAGCAAATAGATCAGGTCTCTTATTCTTTTGGCACAGAATGGTCACTAGTTCAAAACCCGAACTAGTTGACACGGATCGAGTATGCAGGGTTGGTTTATGCAGTTCCAGTTCTGCCTAGACACCAACTGAGAGAAGTTTAATTACTAATTACTTCCCTACTTGCTACAAGCATTCTTGAACGTTTCAGACCACTGACCTTAGTCTGCCTGTCCCAATCCAACCCAAGTCACTTGATGAACAAGGACAAGCAATGTTTTGTTTTAACCCTCTGTTTCCCCTGATTCCAATAGCGTTCTTAACGGCAGATTCCCCAGCTACGTTACAATACAGGAGCAACTCTCGCTGATAGCTGAAGACAAAGAGAAGGGGTCAAATTGGCACCTACAGACATTGGAATGGATGGTGGTTAGAGCTTTGGGGGTGAGCTCATGGGATGGAAGTAAGAATGAAAAGTGTTGGCTGCGGAAGGAAGGATGCCAACTGTAATTCTGATGTGCTGTGCTTGTGTACCTTTCTCTGCTGCTGCTGCTGCTGCTGGTGGTTCATGTCCTCTAGTTTCCCTTCTCATCATCCATTCAATTTGTGAGCCCACCTCATCACATTATTCAAAGTTTTTCCAACGTGTCTCCAGCAATGTAATCCTTCATCTTTTCTGACATCTGCAGAAAGATTGGACCTACTTGTGCTGTGACCATGGCAGCGAGTTATTAGATTGATTTGGACAGGAGAGATTTCCAATCTGTCATGTGTCCCATATGCCACAACCATGTACATGCAACTGTTTTACTTGATGATTTGCCCTAGATGTCATCCCAGTCTGATTAATTATTAAAGAGCAGAGCTTCCTTAAGAGTTTTATCAATGTGGATAATGCGGATTTATAGGGCCGTTAATTCGACGACGTCGCAAAGTCTCTTGTCATGGGACTGCCATGAGAGAAGCCAAAGATAATACGAAACGCCGTCCCTATAGCGAGGTTGTTTCATGCGGCATGAAAAGATGAAACAGCATTCGTAAGGTGTTCGGCTATTCAGCAAATATCCAGCAATTCGGACAGTGTCTAAGTGTTTTGCAGCAGCTGTTAAGGAAAATGTTCCGCCCGGGATCAAATTGCCGTAAGCTCTAGGCAGATATTTACTGAAGCACACAAAGCAACAGTCTTTTTTATGAAACTTCGACGCCGCACAATTACCGTACGGTAATAGCTATACCGAGCGGCTGAAAAAAGCTGACCTTTCAAGTTCAGCCATAACCACGTGGACATTAGGTAAGGATCCGAGGACCACTCTTCGTCAATGAATTGTTCTGGGTGGGGGTCTATGATTAAAAATAAATAAATAGAAGAAGATAAAAAAGATAGCTTTGGATATGAGTAAAATCCTTAAACTATTTCTTCTGAATTATGGGACGTTAGGTAAAGATCCGAGGACCAGTCTTCATCAATGAATTGTTCTGGGTGGGGGTCTATGATTAAAAAAAAAAAAAAGAAGAAGATAAAAAAGATAGTTTTGGATTTGAGTAAAGTCCTCAAATTGCTTCGTCTAAATTATGGGCGTAAAATTTGGAGTTATTTCCTGGATGAAAGGAAGAAAAATATTTTCTCTCAACTTAAAAATACGACGGGGAAGATAAACTCCACATCATCTTCGGATAAACTACCGTCGAATAAAGTCATATATAAGCGCGTCTCGCGCCTGAAATGAATCATCGGAGTTTCGGCTCTGCGTCGTCGACAAGGCTTCGCACAGTATCTTTGAATAGATTTGTCGGCGACGTACTCTTAATTGAAAGACATTATGTGATCATGAGAGGAAGATAATTTACAGTTTAAATCTGCTTACTACATATATCCAGTGTAGTAACCCGTCATTTTTCATTCTTCACATCAGCTGAAATGTCATCTCAATGGAAGGGACAATGCCCGTCTTTTCTTTAGGAAAGACCGCAAAGTTCAGCCAGTGATGTTACTGAATAAAGAAACGACAGGGTTTAGGAACTTTTGGTCAACATTTCTGCCCAACAAATCAATTTTTGATCAGAAATTATTTTTTTTACTTTTATTTATGAGCAAAAGTTAATTCTTTTACTTCTTCTTATGAGCAAAAGGTGATTTTTCTACTTTTGATAAGAAATAAATTATTTTAATTTTTTCAAGTGGCTAAAAAAAATGACTGCAAAATTACTTAAAAAAAAATAATGCTTCAAAAGTAAAAAAACGAAATTGCTTAATTAAATGGATTTTATGCTTCGAAGTATTTTTGAAATAGAAATTCTACTTCAAAAGTATTGCAAAATGGAGCCATTTCTTTTGCTGAAAATCCCATTCCAAATGACACGTTGGATTAGCGTCTCCTGGCCAAAAGAATAGCGACTATGGCTGGCTGAAATTGAAACAAACTCAAAAGATGAGGGCCTTTCTGTGGTAAAATTGAAAAGGTGAGGACTCTTTGCGAAAACCGGTCGAAAGTTTCAAACTTTTTGAGGAGATCAGCTCCATTTGATTATGGAGAGGTTTTACCACTTGAGAAACCTGTTTCCTTTTTCGACCTTTTCGCTCATTTGAAAACTTTCGCTTTCAAAACGGTTCGAAATTGATGAAATGTTGGAAATCGCTAGAGTATTAGATTGGCTTGGCTAATTTCACTCAACATGAATAATTTTTAAAATATTTTTCTAAAAACTATAGCTTATGTAGCTCACAAAAAATGAACCCTTCGTTTTCTAGAATATTTAGACATAAAATTGTCGTCGATAACTAAAATACCTTTGATTCACCAATTATTTCATGCGGTATAAATAATTATTTTTAAAAATTATATTTTTTGAAAAGTCATTCATTTTTCGCTAAATAAAGAAAGTTTTGACGTAGCTTTCTAACTCTGTCGATATGAAAATAAAGATTCGACCCAAAAAAAATATGAAAATAAAGAATAAAAGGAGGACAAGGACATATTGGGCTTGGTTTCAGGCTTAAACACTGTCCATTCTCAAGAGCAAGTAGAGCCCAAAAGTTTCTGACCCTTTAGTTCTCTCTCCCTTTATTGAAGACTCTCTATTCGAAACATATTTTCCTAATTTTAATCATTCTTATCAATTAAAAAAAAAGGGCCAAAAAAAAAAAATGGCACTGCCGAATATAAAAAAAATTATTAAAATTTATTCACGTTAAGACCGACGATACCACATAGGACGGCCGGTGTTCATGTTAGCGATTTCCATCCAATAAAATTGAATCGACAAAAGGTAAAACGGTTTAAAACCGAATCGACAAATTTAAAAGGATAAGGACAGGACCTCGGTAACCTTTGTAACCAGAGCATCACGACAATATCTAAAGGTGACCTTTGGATTCTTAAGTTGGGGGCCAGGGTGAGTCGAGTTTGATCGCACGTTGGAGTTGATCAAACTCTAGGGTCATGAAGGACTGCGAGACGCCTCTCCTTTAGGTCTTTCAGCTAGAATATCAACCACTGATGGATCAAATGGATCCGGATAAGCTACTCGAATCATTTTCTTAAACTTCTTCCATCCCGCTTTATACCTTCAGAGGGAAAATTTTAGATCTCTAATTAAATTGTGACATCACTTAAAGTAAGTTTGCCCTAATTGAAGTATAGGGAGTGCTAAAGGTTTACGAATTTTCTCTAAGTTGATCTACTACTTACTAAGCTACTAAGCTACGGTGCGACACGGATCAAGTACCCAATGAGTCGACCAAGGCCCAAAATCAAAATTATTGGGTCCCTTAATCACATGGGTTTGTTCCCCAGTAGCTGTCTAATAAGAAATTGAAATTCTCCATCGAATCGGTGTAATTTCGCCGACAAACAAAACGTCAATTAATTGATTATTGACTAATGTCATATGTTTAATAATGTTTGCTCTGAAACATATTGGGCACTAGCCACTAGCCTTATGATGACAAGACAAAGCCCATGACATTTGTTTTCCCTTTGGGAACTGTTGAACATCGTACCGAAGATTCCTTTGTCGATTTCTTTCCTTTGAATGAATTTTCTAAACAGATATAATTAAATGCTACGTCTTAAAGACGGGGGTTGTAGATAGCGGAACATGGTATTCCATGATCTCACGTAGTTCGTATAGTCATGTTCTCTCCTTTAAATATAGATACACATGGTCCAACCAAAAGGCCACTACAGTATCAATTAAAAAGATAGTTGTTACTACGGAACGATGAAATGGATTTTGAATATTATGAATATACTCTAATAAAGGCACAGTTAATAATCCCGCAGGTTCTTCTAATGGTGGAAAAAAAATGAGGGATTCTAGTTGTAAGATATCTAATAAAACCGTCATTTGGAATTGAAATCTTATTCAAAGAGAAAGATATGAAATATCTGAAGCTTTTTTCTTTTGTATGAAGAGTTATGGGGCGTAAAAAAAAAAAGGACAAAGCATACCATGTTTCATTTTTCAGCCTTTAACTATAAATAATAAATAAAAAGAAAAAAGGAATGTCATTTAATTTTGACATGGCATATGTCTATGTCGAGCCATCGTTCGCAGAGATTTTTCGAGATAGACTTGGTCGACACGGTTTAAGCTTGCTAACCCGAGCGATGTATCGATTGTTTTAAGCCCGCGAAAGCAAGGGCCGAGTTGGTTTCCGCTTCGCTCCGATGGTTGCCTCCGCCGTCTCGAGGTCATGGAAGGTTACCGGCTAGCCGAGCTTGGCTTCGCCACCTTTAATTTTGCTCGGAAGGTAGAAATGAGTATTTCGGAGCGCCTTTGTTTACGTAATAAACAATTGCAATTCGTGGGCACATTATGCACATGCTAGTGATGGTTATACTTATTTTTGTGATGACTATCAAGCTCCTAGTTTCGTGCTATATCAACATGAAAAAAATTTGAAAAGATAAATACAATTAAGTTTTAAAACTTACAATAAGTGCACTTAAGTCCTAAAAATTACAAAAAGTGCAATCAAGTCTTAAAATTTATCAAATTAGTAATCAAGTTATTCCGTTAACTCCATCTAATTTGGTTAAAGGAAAATGCTGCCATGTCCATTTTTTTTCTTTCCTCTGCTATGTGGCTAAAATGAGAAGAATAAGAATAAAACGACTTCGGCTTGATTCAATCATATTTTTTAATCTAAATACTACTCAGATTAGATAAAAAAAATTAATTCAAAATTTTAAAAAAAGGAAGGAAGTCAAGTTGGACGGAATTAACGAAAGGATTTGATGCACTAATTTGACAAGTTTTGGACTTAATTGCATTTTTTTTTATAAGTTTTAGGATTCAATTGCACATTCGTGACAAGTTTTAGAATTTTCAGTGTACTTATCCCAATAAATGAACGATAAGTAAGATAAGGTAGGGGCGAATATATGTTAGAGGCTTGTATGTATATATGATAATTTATATAATCAATTCCAAACAATTTCATATACAATATTCACTTTTGAAAATAACATATCCTTTATGAGCGTGGTGAGAAAAATGATCAAGAAAGTCTCGAATTTATTGCAACTATGCCAATTCAATCCTCAATTTTTTTTTTTGCCGGTTCGATCATAAATCTTTTTTTTTTTTTTGGTCGGTAGTCCTAAATATTTTGCAAATTATGCCAATTTAGTTCATTCGATGAATTTTCACCGGCCAACGATGAATGGATGTGGGACTTGCTAGGGGTCGCCGAGGCCAAACCTCACCCCACCACGGCGAGGTCGACCCTTGCCGAACCTCGGTGACCGGTTGAAGGAAGATGAGGGAAGGTGGAAAAAAGAAAAGATAAAAAGGAAAAAATTCAAAAAAAAATTAAAATATTATGTCACTGTTGGCCGTCCACATTAGCGTCTGCATTGGTCAAAATTCGCAGGATGGATTAAATTAGCATAATCGTAAAAGATTTAATACTGAATCGATGAAAAAAAAAAAAATTATGACCGAATTAGTACAATTATAAACTTCTTTCTTAATTTTCCCATTTGTGGCGCCACTACCTCACCCACTGAATGTGTAACCTCCAGCGATCGTAATCATCCTCAATTTTCTCCTATAAAAGAGGAACCTTCCTTTCATTTTCTCATCCCTCAATCTCTCTCTCTCTCTCTCTCTCTCTCTCTCTCAAAACAGCCATGGGAAGAGGTGGCGAGAAGCTTGCCAAACTTAAGTCGGTCCTCAAGAAGCTCAACTCCTTCGGCCACCAAAACAGACGCCACGCCATTAACTCAACGCCCTCATTCGCTTCATCGGACAACGGCGACTCTTCGCCCTCCTCCTCCTCCTCCACAGACCTTCACCCCGTCTACGTCGGCCAGTCGCGGCGGCGCTACCTCGTGGGCTCCGCTGTAGCCCGCCACCCTCTGTTCCGCGAGCTCGCTGCACGTTCCGGCAACGGCGTGCCATCGCCCGACTCCTCCTCCTCCTCCTCCCCGGCGAAGACTCGTCCCTCAGCATCGCGTGCGAGGTGGTCTTGTTCGAGCACTTGCTGTGGATGCTCGAGAACGCCGAGTCGCGGCCCGAGCCGCTGGATGAGTTGGTCGAGTTCTATGCTTACTGAGGGAGACGAAGATCCACGGCGATGTCAAAAGGGACAATATTCGATTTGGTCAAGAGATTTTATAAGCTGTAATAACTTTGTTTATTCTTTTCTAATGTTAAATATGGAGGAGAGGGATGCCTCACGGGGCGACGTTGCTGCAGTCATGCTCAAATATAAACTATGCATTTGGATTTTCAATGACATTTTATGTGTTCTTCCCCACTTGCAATCTCGTATTTTGTTGATAGAAACCGCTTCAATACCGTCCTTTTCTTCTTCTTTTATATATACACATACATATACATTAGTGTCAAAGCACACGTTACATGCGTACTTGATCACAGATGGGTTGCGTATGAAGAGAAGAAAATCGATTTTTAAAGAAATTAAGCTATTATGTGATGGAGCGAGTGTGCAGCAGGTGATCGTTAAAAGTATTATAATGTTTAGTTAACATTATTTTCGGCCTGCAAGATAAGACCACTAAGGTGACGTAGAATAAGAACTGTTTGCGAAACAAGAGGTCAAAAGGGGGTCTCAAGCAACCGGCCCGATACCCGAGTTTTAGCTTTGACTAAATTCCACCGATGCTATCTCTTATTCGGTCCACAAGGTTAGTAGGTTATTTCATGGACCGATGCTTTACGTAACAAGTTTAGTAAAACAACAATTCAGGTTAGCACCTCGCAAATGCGTATTGACAAGATAAAAAGCGGATCGACATTCGAGGGCCCCATCCACGATCTTGTTTGCAATTGATGATGCGAGAGATCGAACTCGTAGCATGAAACCGATTAGCACCGTTGTTTTATCTATCGACTTATCTATGACGCACACATAGATGGAAATCGAAGACATGGTATGGATCCAACAAAGACTTTGATAAGATAAAATTTATCATACATTTGAAGAATCTGAAGAAAAAAAAAATTAATATCGCCGGATCAAAGTCGAAATTTCCACGGAATTTGCGACCCCACAAGTCATTTCGTTCGTCGCATTACTTCATTAAGTGACATCCATACAATATTTCAGTCTTGCAACCTTAGCCTAACCAGGTGGGCAGGGAAAGGAAGATTTGCTCAATCCTTGGCCGTCGACGAAAACGACGCGACCAACAACAATAGGACACCCGCTTTTCGCGGCACTCCTCATTTGAGAACCACCTGCCGTTAATCATCTGCCACGTGGTGTCGGATCACGAGATCGGATCCTGTTCGGCTCCCGGTGGGCCCGGGTTTCGGCCAGGCCCATGTTACTATGAGGAAATTGATTGTTTGCAATGATCCAAATTTGGATTCTTCTTGCAATAAATTAGACATGCCCCCTCATGGAAGAACAGTGTCACGTACTATGTTCACTTGGGTGATCACTCCTTGCATGTTCGTGAATCCACAAAATTTGACTATAAATTTTTTTGAGATTGATCAATCATGTGATGGTTGTTAATAAGGCAACAAAGAATTCCCGGCTTGTGGCCACGTGCATTTTTTTTTTTTTGCAAAGTTGTGGTTGCCGGAAGGTCAATGGTCACAATTAGTGATTAAGGTATTGGTCGATGGCCAATTCAACTACCTAAATTCTCCTTGGGAAGTGTCAAGGACTTCATGGGATCTGAATAATTGCCAGACGAATTATTGGAAACATCAAGAAATATGGGAAAAATTATCCCGAAAAGTCATAATCCGGATGGCCAGCCCCACGTCAGAGAATTCGGTCAGTTGGACTCGGTTGGGAAAAAAAAGTGAAAAGGTTTAGGGCTTAGCTGGAAAAATTAAAAAGATCTAAGACCGAAGTGGCGAGAAATGCAATAGGTTTTTGAACAAAATTTCCGAGGAATTTGAGTGAAAGTTTAGTGAATCACAACATGTGGTTTACGTACTTGATGCCGTGCTTACTATACACTGAAATTAATCATCAACTTTTTACATGGAGATGTCTGAAGTGCGTAGAGGGAGTAAAAAACTTAAAAGAAGTATGATTGGAAAGCTTTTTGTAAACAAAGAGGAGCAATATTGTTGGGAAACTAATCTTCCTATCTTTAGAATCTGATATCTTATTTGCGAAGACGATATGGAGTCCCATCTCTCTCTCTCTCTCTCTCTCTCTCTCTCTCTCTCTCTCTCTAATTGCAGTCCAAGCTTAGGTGAAGAGTTTTCATGGCGTAACTTGACCTTTCTTGAACTTGCGCTCAGTGTTTGGAGCATGTCAGCGCTCCTGCGGCGTCTTCTCCGTCAACCCTCTCAAGCCCCCAGCGGCACGCTTCGGTGTCATAACTCTCGCAGCGAGCAAGTCCTCGCTTCACCCAGTTGATATATTTTCTCTACTCTCTTCATGATTTCGGTACGGCGAAATAGAAGAATTTGTGTTTTCGAATCATGGAGGAAGCTCGTGGAATAAAAAATGAGGGCTTTAGCTTAGGCTGATTGATCCGATCATATTCCATCGAACTTATTCAAATTTTAGTCGGGATTCTATTTTTCCTTTATCTTTTCCCATTGTTTTTTTTTTCTCCTCGAGTTAATTGAGAAAGAGGTTTAATTTAGATTGGTGGCTATTTAAGTCCATAATCATATTAATTTTTTGAGTTTCCCGAGTAACATATGCTAAACTAATAAAACTACATACTTGCGAGCTTTGACATATGTTTCAACACTCTTAACTATGCATCCAAACTTTTTCTTTTATCGTATTATAAATTTATTTGAGCTTATTGTCATCAACATATTTGATAAATTGCATAAATAGCACGAATTTGAAAAGGGAAAGAACAAAAAGAAAAGGGTAAGAATGGACAAGGAAAATCAAATGAAATTGAAAGGAAAAAATGAAAAAGAGCTAAAATGGGATTGTTGAAAAGAAAAGAAAAGAATAGAAAAATGTGATTAAAATTAAAAGAAAAAGAAAAGAAAAAGGAGTGGAGAGGATAGTTCTTGGAGAAGAGTCCTTTTTAATACTTAAAGGGAGACATGACCGACCAACAAACCATTAAAAAAACGAACATTCCTGGGATGTGATCCCAAGTAACTATCACGAGGCACATGAAGTCTGCCGTGTTCAGGAATCTGTACTACTTCCATTTCAAAACAAGGAAACTGTCTGCTCAAAATATAGGTTAGTCTTATCTGTCAGACGGTGCTGAAGATCAACCATTCTGCGTACAGGGATCATTTCTCAGAAAAGCACATGGAAAGCCGCTTGCTCATTTTCCAACCTTTCGTGTCAGACCAATTTAGCAGGGAGATCTCAAAGCAACAGAAACAGGGTACATAACAGAAAATGACACGCCTTGCACTATAGCTTGTGAAGGTGTAACAGGAAAGCAATGAGAGCATATGTAAGAAGCTTCAATCTCATATACCGGGTGTCAGTTGATTTCATCGTTCTTTGTGATTGAGGTCAATTTGACATTAGAAAAGAGGTCTCATGCAAGTACCAGAGAGAACATACAGATGCAAAAGTTCTGTCATGAACTCTACCATTGAACTCCTCCAACACACTTTAAAAAAGCTAAACTAAAGAGTTCCTACAGTTCCTCATATTTTCCAGAAGAGAAATTTGTTAAAAAAGGAAAACCCAGATGTCTGCGTTACGAGAGACCTTGCTCGGCACCACAGTCTGTCCTAGGATCTGAGCAATCTACCGACAGCGCTGTCATCACTCTTCAGCAGTTTCTGAATTTTCAGCTGCATAACCAATAAGGAACCTCAAGTTTAGTAAACCCATTTGTAAAGATGCACCGACTGACAGAGCAGTGCAATGTCGAGAAAACATAAGGAAGTGCAGCAGAAAAAGGATGATTGCAGAGTCTTTTCGTTATAGCGCATGAGGAATAGGTGCAAAAGCC
This sequence comes from Rhodamnia rubescens, assembly GCA_021437795.1. NCBI lineage: Eukaryota > Viridiplantae > Streptophyta > Magnoliopsida > Myrtales > Myrtaceae > Rhodamnia > Rhodamnia rubescens. Next base: position 2,681,414 of record JAILYA010000002.1, on the reverse strand, counting down.
ATTTAGTCCATCTTGCCACTCTAAAGCTAGCTCAATTGGGCAGAACCAAACTCTTGCATTACCACTTTTAAATTAAAAAGTTCAGCATGCTTTGTGGCTTGTTCAATGGGGATCTACTGTTACATGTCATCGGGATTATTCAAAGATTGTGCATTACTCTCAAACACAGGAAAGTGAGTTCATATAGTGAACTTGTAACAAGAAAATTACCGGAGCTTTCATCAGGGTCAGGTTCTGCATTTTGATGATTCTCCAGGTATTTGAGTAGAAACTTGAAGGTCTCAATTTCGCATGGGATTGTGAGCCCGCCACTGTGATCAAACCCGAACTCCTCCTCGACCTTTTCCAGCAACACCTTGAAAAGCGGATGACTAAGATAGCTAGTAGGAATGATGAACCTCCGAAGCTCCTGTCCAACGTAAACTGCCAAATACCCTTTTGGAACATCTGCTGGTGGTTCAGGGCTAGGGCAGCTGTCTTCATCCGAGTCACAACACTGCAAATTGGCAATCCTCTTATTAATCAAAGGTGAGACGTTCCCTTGGCCTTCTTCAGGATCAGGGTTGTCTGCTTTTGAGCTTAGCGTGACAGACTGCCACTTGTGGAGGAGTTCCTTCAGTCTGACAATCTGCCTGATCCCAGTCAACTTGCCGCCACCGTTATCATCCATCATAGAAACTCTGAAGCAACAGCAAAAGAAAAATATCGGAATGAATTCACAGTGTCCACCTTCAGATCACTAATCTCACATCATCTTCTCACACTGCACGATTATTTGAGATAAATGAAAATGAAGTTTCTGAAAGGAAATCATTCATAATCCTCCACAAAAAACAGAAAATGGTTGTCCACATCGTCTGACAAAGGTAAATAAGATTTTGAATAGTTATCTGGAATTAGCTATGACAATAAGGCACAACCAATGAGCACACAACAAATACTGAATAAAATACCTACTGGATAAGGATTTTGATTTATTTTCCTCGAAAGTGTTCCATTTTTCCCAGTCGCCCTATAGAGGAAATGTCTACCAACAATATATCTGAAGATGGTCCTAAGAACCAATCCATCAGGCCCAAACTATTGGAGAATCACCTTCCGAGCAATCTATAAATCATGTGTCTATATGTTGTTAGAGAAAGTTCGAGGTCCGGTCTAGTCTTCTATTTCCTTCTTTATCTTACCACCAAAACCCTCTCATCTAACAAGTAGCAATCCTTTCGACCAAAAAAGTAAAAAAATAAAAAAACAAGTAGAAAGTGCAATAAAACGTCTCTACTTCTCTCATGATTGATAATGTAGTCAAGTAGAATGGATCATGCGGCCGGCAAAACTCACACGGAGGATGGATTTAATGAAACCAGAGCAAGCAATGTCAAGATCTCAAAACTCAGAAAACAGAAAGGAAAAAAGAACGAAAAAACAGAAGCCACTGAATTTGAAACAAGCTGTTTCTCCTCTCCATATGTACCTCCACTTTCAGATATAATTCTTCATCTCGGCTTTTGATCTAACCCACCATGACCAAATCGTCATATTTGCAAGACAATCGGGCGGCATTACAATGAAGAAAATGTGAATTCCCTTCCCCATTCATCGAATCGTTAAAAATGTCATCTTTAACCATCTGATCACATCAATTTTAAACTACGAATCTACCTTTCAACACATAAGCCACAAACCAACAAGACTCTTTCGCAAGCGAGAGATCAGCGTACAGAAATCAACGCGCCATTCCTTCGTTTCGCGAACGCAGACATAAATTAAGGAACCAAATCCGAGAAAAGTCACGAAAAACAGACAATTGGAACCGATTGAAACCCTCGAGTACGCAGTACGAAGCAAAGACACCCGATTGCGCCGAGGAGGAGCAATCGCATCAAATCCCCCCAAACCAATCAAAGAAAGGGACCCAAAACGCGCGTAATCGAAGTACCTGGATAGGAGGACGAGGAGAGATCATGAGCGGAGAAGCTGGAACGCCATAAACGGAGCCTCGGGAGCTGGATCTCCTTCCCCAGGAGCGAGCTCTCTCACCCCCCAAAAAACGAAAAGAGCGCAGACGAACAGAGAGAGACACACAGACACCCAGAACGGATTGAATGCGGATCAAATCCCGAAGCGAAATTGGCGAAGGAATGTCGGGCTACCGAATTTATACACTAGATTGGGAGTCGCAGAGATTTCTGCGCAGAGAGAGAGAGAGAGAGAGTTGTCTCTGTCCTTTTTGGATTCGTTGGTTTTTTCTGTTCTTTGTGCGCCAAAGAAGGCAACGGCTTTCAATGTGGTTTGGTGCCAAGGGAGATGAGGATTTCATAATTAAGGAAATAAATCCACTTAATTATAGCAAGATTTAATTAATGGTGGTAATTCCATCTGGATACATTGTATCGTAATCTCTCCACAAAATATCATATTAGGAAATGGGACAGACTGTAAGTGGATAAAAGACTAAGTTTTTTTAATCATACTTTATTCGACAAAAAGGCTTAGTATTTTTTTTTGCAACCATTCCGATTATGACGTTTCTCGTAACAGAATAAGATGACAAATTTGTTTGGTAATGCAAATAATTATGATCCTTAAATTTTCTGATTCTGTTCTTGAAAATGAATAAGTTTTTTCTTTGGAGGGTCGATATCTATTGCAACATATACTTTTAGTCTCGTCGGATGTCTAACATAACCTACTAAACCCCCATTAGAGATACATTGTCAAATGATGAGATGATGCAGTTCAAGAAATGAGTGACCTTGACCCGAGTCTTTGCTCGATCCAACAACTTTCGACTCGATCACTAGGGAGCCATTCCTTTCGGACCCCCCTCACACCAACTTGTTTGGTATGCAATTATGCATATAAACCGAATCATGAATGCAAGTTCAATCCGATGTCTCAGAGTCGATAAGACCAGGATTTTTACAAAGGACACTAACAGGGGTGATCCCTGCTACCTACACAAACGCCAGTAAGATAAAGAAATATGAATAATTTCAAAAATTCATTCTTAAAAGTAATTTCGTGTATCAATTGAAATAATTAATTAGCTAAAAATACTATTATTATCGATAATATCTTGTGCCTAATATTTTCATGGACAACGAAAAAGTGATGCAAACGAATCATTTAAAAAAAAACTATTTTTCAAAATTCATTCTTCTGATCATATATGCGTTAGAGAAGGGGAGATGTTGAACGCAGGGTCTACTCTGAACCGTTGGCTGAGCACCCAGTTGGGTTCTGGTGACAACCCAGTTGGGTTCAGGTGATCACGTGATGACGGTGAGAACGGCGTCCTGCTTTTGCTGAATCCTTTGATCTTTTTGTACGATGTTCCCCGGTACCAGCCAGTGGGCCACTTGTAATTATTGACCCCAGTTTTACTTTGATTAATGGTACAGACACGTTAGGATATGAAAAAATATTCAAATAAAATCTCAAAATACCCTTAAAATAAAGAAATTAAAGATATGAATTGTTTTGAACAACTTTGAAAAGGACCTAATAGACCATAGTTATCTCAAACAAAGATCTAAAACCTTATTACATCGGTCCCATAGTACAAATTTAACCTAATGTTTATGTAAATTAAATTAAAATTTACAAAACTACAAGGGAAAAAATATAAAAATACGACGCCGGCCTATGAAGCACCGACACACACAAGGGCTGCGCATGCCGGGAATCCGACATGTTGTCAACGCCGGCGACATGCCTTCGACTCGGGTGTCCGGCATCCATTTGAAAATTAAAAACCAACTTTCAAAACCCTCAATGGATGGAGGGCTTTCCGTTAAAACAAATTATTTATTCTGTGGCCCCATAAGCTAGAGAAGTAAACCCACACGTCTCACCCTGATATTTTAAAAAGCCATAATATTTACTATCCCCACTAAAAAGCCGATGTGGGACTCTTTCCTTCAACTTGTGAGCCTCTGAGTCTCATTCTCGACTTCTCAAAAAAGACTTCATATTTATATTTCTCTGCCTCACCACCGATGTGGGACTCATGAATCCCCTATTTATCTCTTCTTCTCTTTCACTTTGGCGGTGACTTGAATGCCATCTTTGTCGACTTACGTCATCCCGCATCGGATCAACCCACTTCTCATTCTGAGTTGCCGCCACCCTTCGACCCACTCCTTAGAAGATGGGTTTTCTGAATTACAGTTAGAGCTCACGATTGAACTCTCCCTTCTGTCTAGTGAAAGTCCGGGTAGCTCTTTCGGCTTCGGGGTGGATTTAATGGTCTCCCGTGATTCAAAGGACAAGCGGTTTAGCCATCTTCCATCATAAGAAAAATCGAGGTGCATCCTTCGATACCAGATGCACAGCCTCTTCTCTTGCTCCCTACGTTGGTCTCAAAAGGTCCCCGAACATCGCGGACGTACCACGGTGCTTCTCGGAGTTTCCTAAGAACCTTCAGAGATTCGTTAGGATCTGCAGGCACAGTCCGCTTCACTTCGGGACCCATCTTCAGAAGAACCTTCAGCGGGTTTCGGTGGCTGTGATGGTTTCAGCGAGTCTCTGTATCTCCCTCTGCGTCCGGTGACTTCCTCTCTAGCCGTAGTTTTAACTGGCCGACCTCGGAGCTTCCCTGCCCATTGAATCTTTGACTGCATCCCGAAGATCCAATGACTTGCGGCGTAAATTAGGAGAGGAGCCAGATTGGCTCACCATAGCAGCCCTTGAGGGAGCTTCAGGGAAAGTGATTCGGTCGAAGGACGAGGGTTCGGGTTGTAACTGTTCTGCTACATTCCAGAGAGGACGTGGAAGATGAACAGGTGGACGAAAAAGAAGATGGTTGTGTGTATCTACTCTTCCCATGTATCTTGCCATGTCTATGCATCAACTGTTTGACAAATTGAAAATAATGTAAAAGAGACGTACCAACAAATTTATAAATAAAAAAAACCTATCAAAGTGGACTTCTTTCACAATTTAAAAAAATTGCTTTTATTATAATAAACATAGTCAATGCACCGATACAAGATTTACGTTATCATTAAAAATTACAAGCATCCTTAAATATTTACTAAACTCATGGCTATTCGATCACGTAAACGTTCCATGTCGAAGATAAATTATCATTTGAAGCACTAGTTCCCTCATTTACATCATTAAGGTTAGCTGAATATCCATAATCAAGATACAAATTAGCTCTTGCAAAATGTGTATCATTCACGCCATTTTTCCATATATAATTGTGCAAAGTCATTGATGTTATCACAATTTTCACTTGTTTTTCAAATGGTAGCTTGGCATTTTCTTTAGAATCTTTCACTTCTTTTTTAACGCACCAAAGGCTCGCTCAATTTCCGATCGTAGCGAGGAATGAGTACGGTTGAATACCTCCCGATAACCTATAGATGTGGGACCTTGTTGAAATTCTAGCCAATGATAGCTAACTTCTTTGTATGGCCCCAAAAACCTGTTCGATTTGAATATCCGGCATCTACTAAATAATATTTACCTACACAAATATATTGTAAATTCAATAAACATAGACACATGTATACGTATTACTCTACAAAAATCATTAATTCACGAACCTAAAGGAGGATGAGGAAATTGTACATTATGTCTCCCAATGACTTCATACAAGAAACGTATTACTCTACAAAAATCATATTCCTGAACATGTGAATATTTGAATCAAATTTACAGTTCAGCGTGTTTGATAAGTTTATTATATGCAGTGAATCTCCTGTGACGAGAATAAAAGATGACACTTTTTTTTTTTTACCAATATGCTCTCCTCTTTGAGCAAGTATTGCAAATGGCAAAAAAAAAAAATGGATGAGAAACCTACAAAGAACAACTCCATTTATAGCTTGTGCAAGGATGCACCAGAGTTGCAGATGCATGTAGAGAACTTTTCCTTTGGCAAAACAAGCTCGCACAGATGATGTCTCAAGATTTAGAGAAGTACGCGGACTATTGATCTTGTTTGTTAGTATGGATTACAGATCCATACTAGCATACAAAACTTTAGTAGGATTCACAATTCACCTCTGTAAGCCTCAAGAAAGAATTTTACAAGATATTCAGAAGTCAAATAGACATCCTTCCTAAGCACATTTATTATTTGATAATTTGACAGTCTACAAACCCCTTTCTTCAGTCTTATATTATCAATCAAATTCTCTGCCCAACTGATAGTTCAACCGAGTAAGACTTTTGGCAAGATGTGATCGAATGCCGATTGTAAAAAGTGAATGGGGGCAAAGTCAGTAGGTCATTGGACGAGTATGATTTTTCTCTGCTAATCTATGAAACACCAGAAGATATGGACTCTGAGCTGTGTGCATTACAGTCGAAACCGAGTATAATATCTCTATCTCAAGTTCTTAGACAATGCACGCAAAGCTCATATCACCACAAAAGCCCATTCAAGAAAACAGAGCTAAAGACCTAAAAGTGAAGCATTTCACCGATTGCGGCGGGAAATTGAAGGAATCTATATCGAATGCTGGAAGAAAGCAGCAGAGACACCAAAGAAGAAGAACTCACCGTGCGATTGCCTCGAAGCGATGATAGCGAGGGCTAACGCAGAGGATCAGAAGAAGGAATGGATGGAGACTGACCTGTACAGAGCCACCGTTGTCGTCGAAGGTGATGACTGACGAAGAAGAACAGCGACGCCTGCGAACCTGGATTGAGCGAAAAAGACGCGACCATGCGAGATTCGAGGTCGAGAGGCGAGCATGGGAGAGCTCTAAGCTTCGGAAGAGAAGATATGATAGAAAAGAAAGAGAGGCCAGATCTAGAGTTTCTATTTTGAAAGGGCTAAACTTGGAATTATAATAAATATGTAAGGGTAATAAAGGAAAAATCAAAAACATTCTTCATTCTGGGGACCGCAAGTGCAACCTTTTGGCGTGTTATTTTCCATATTAAATGGCCATTCAGGTAGGGACATAGATGATTTATTTTAAATTATTCGCGATGTTGACCTATCCATGGGGATGTAGCTCAAACGGTAGAGCGCTCGCTTTGCATGCGAGAGGTACGGGGTTCGATACCCCGCATCTCCAACATGTTGCCCTTTTTTTTGTCTTACTTTTCTCGCTGAGAGAGAGAGAGAGAGAGAAAAGGAAATTGAGAATAATGTAATTGGAATGAGAAAATATTTTGGTACAATAACTGAATTTTCTGGTGGAATGGGATAAGCAACACTTCCCACTATTTTGTGTCAACATACTTTATTTTGTCGTCTATTTTCTATGAATTCAATTTCGCTATATATATATCCACACCAGCAACGCCAATTATTATTATTGTTATTATCATTATTGGTATTTTCTATTTCTCCTTTTCGTAGTCCTGGCTGGTGTAGGGGCTGAAGGCCTCGAAGAACCAGTTCTTCTTCCTCCAAGCCCTCCATCCCATCTCCTCGCAGATCTCGTCGTCGTGGTTGATGCTGTAGGTGGAGATGCAGTGCCTCCGGTAGAACCTGGTCGTCCTCTTGCTCACCTCCGCCTCCCTCCCCGTCTGCTCCAGCATCCCCTCCACGCTCGGCACCTTGAACTCCCCCTCCGCCAGCCGGCTCAGCCACTTGCACCCCAGCTCCGCCGAGTGCAGGTTCGACACGCTCTCCAGGTACCCCACGAACGCCATGTTCGGGATCAGCGGATGGATCATCCCCCTGCCCGCGACCCGAAAAGGAAGGCGGCAACGGCATTGGTTAATGAATTCTCGACAACGCTAGCGCTCTAATCTGAGAGAGGACGCGTGAATTATACCTGTACAAGGGCATGATGCCGGAAGGGAACTCGACCACGCTGCGGAAGGGCTCGGGCAAGATGGATTTGATCTTCTGCTTGCCCTCGAAACCGGTGGCCAGCACCACCAAGTCGGACTCGACCCGTGTCTTGTCATCAAACTCGACCCCTCCTTCCCAGAACCACCACTTGGACGGCCTCTTGAACACGATCTTGCCCTTCTCTGCTTCGCCGAAGAAATTCTCGGGCACGATTGCCATTTGGCAGGAGGCGTAGTCTTCCTCAAAGGGGTGTTCCGGCTTCAGGCCGTACTTCTCCAGGGGCATTTTCCACAGCAGATAGGACTCGATGAACTTCGACACTCCACGCCTCTATTACACATCGCAAAAAAAAAAAAACACACGTAGATTGTCAATAATGCTCAGCCTATCACAGTACGAAGCGATATGCATCGATATCGAAAATGTCCGGCGAGAATTGAACTTCAGTAGGGACTAAACTAGGAAAAGAAAAGGAGTTTGAACTCACCAAAGGGGTAAAGAGGAGGCAAAGGAGGGTCTTGAGGAGAGATTGGTTGGGCCTCTCATGGAGTAACTGAGAGAATCTCGTGGAGTAGAACAGGAAGAACGGCAAACCCCAGACCCAGTAATGCGGCACTATCCAATGCCGTGTCCTCACTATCATCGTGCACGGCTGCCCTTCCGGTCCTTTTTCCAGTCCAAACAAAAACCAGAGAGAGTCAACATTCACCCGTCCAACAAAAGATCATGCAGAAGCAAATGAGAAAACAATCCGGTCGGATCGGGTTCGAGTGGAGAAACTGCAATGTTCCAGAGTTCAATGAGGAGACAACAATCTCAGAGAATCAAAGAAACAAATCGAGAATCTCTTAAAAGCATCAGAGCTTTCGAAACCCTTCGAACCGGATCAACGAGTCCCGTGGTCATAGTCGGGTTGGCTCACTTTATCACCGGTCGACCCAACAGACCCCAGTGACCGTTCTGACAAATCTTCCACGTACAAAAGACCAGACACGGTCGGGCAAAATCGAAAGGAACAGAATGAAAGGGTCAAAAGAGCAGCAGAGGACCGTGTGATTTATGCTGTTCTGGTGGGGACCACGGGTGGGGACACGTCCTTGTCATCTCACGTCTTCTAGAAGTGACAAGTCAAGGCTGACTTGTCGCGTTTCCACTCGTGTGGTGGAGAAAGAAAAACGAAAATTTGACAATTTAATTATCGATTTTCCTCTTCTTCTTTTTTTGTCGTCTTTTGCAGTCAACGTGGACAAGTAGAAGACAATCCACGGTTAGTTCATGCGGTTCCGTTTGACCCGATTCGGGACCAACGACCCGCGTTCGACTTTCTTTTGGTGATATGATACACGTGCGCATGTTGAAACGTCCATTCCGCGCATTTTCCATCTTGTCATGCCCGCTCCTTTTGAAAATAAAAATAATATAAATCAAAGAAGCCTAAATTTAATGGCGAAAATGGAAAAATATAATTAGGTGCCGGCTACGGAAACATTCTTTTTATTTTACTTTGCACTTTTTATAGAAGAAGGCTTTATGCAGCCGTTTTTATTCACAATCGCGACATAACCTAGTGTTTAAAATGTCGAGATAAAAGAATGCTTCAAGGTAATTTCGGTCTGATCCCCACATGTCTTTCTTGAACTTCCTCAAGAATTTCGCTCATCGGTTTCCAATTATTTTTCTAGTGCAATCCACAAAAGGAAAAAACGAAAATATGATGATGTTAGAACTTCAATTGATGGGTATATGGATATGTACGTATGTGTGTATATACCTTGGTTGGCCTCGGCACACTCCATGGCCAGATCGATGGCGGACTTTTTGTAGCCAATGACCACAACCTTCTTTCCTCGGAGAAGTTGAGTGGCAGCTTCCTGGTCCAGCTTCGAGTAATCCATGGAGTGCATCACTTGGCCTTGGAACACATCTGGCCCTTTGCCTTTTGGGAAGACCGGTATCTTGGGTATGTCCCCATATTTCCCGATGCACATCACCAGAAACTCGAAAGCATACCACTGCATCACCGATTTCGAATTATCAGACATATTGCCTTTTCATAAACATTCATGATGAGTCGATCGACAACTAAAATCTTGCTAGATTATGTCGAAGCAAAGAACATTATAACAGCAAGAAGAGTATATGTAGCCCTTTTTTTTGTGGGAATATAGATTGTAGATCGATCGGTTTCCCTAGAGTTTAAACCTTCTTAAGCAAATCCGGCGTGCGCAATACTTGTTAAAAGTAGGAAGTTTCTTGGGTTGATTATCTCTAGGGATTTGTCCTAGAATCCCTGCTGAAATGGTTGAAGAATTCTTGATTCATGAAAGCACTTGGAAGAATAAACCAAAAAACCTAAGTTGTGGATGAAAAGGATAGTAGAGGCTAGTTTATAACTAGTGTCTGAGACAACAAAAGTTCATTTTTCGACCGTTTATAATGACACAACATCATGCAATACAAAGTCAACCGACATGTTTGGTGTTTATTTTCCTTTTCATGAAACCCTAGAAGGAGATAAAGAGAACTAAGGCTCGTATATTGTATATGAGGTCTGTATACCTGAATAGTGTCCGAACTGGTTTGCACGGCAACCTCCCAAACCGATTGACCCGGCAACAAACTCCCATACGCGCCCCCATTATTGGTGATCTTCTGGTCGCCGATGAAGCGAACGTCCACCACCTTGGAGTTAAACCTCACACACCTCAGCACATCAAAGTTTTTGGCATAAGCTTCCAAGTAGTCCACGATCTCGGCATGAGAAGGGAAGCTTGAATTATTTCTATCGGGCCAAGGGAAGTCAGAGAACTCATAATCGCAACGAAGCGACTGAAGTTTAGTCGAACTATAAGAGCAATGTTTCCAAACACCTCCGATCGAGTCTGTGGCCTCAAAAACGATCGGCTCATGGTGGGCCAGTTGTTTTGCGGCAGCTAAACCGCTCACGCCGGCCCCAATTATGCCGACTTTCGAGATTTTGACGTTTCTTTCGTCACTAGCCATAATGGGGTAGCTCGAAATTTGGCTAAGATTAGGGTTTTCCCCGAATGGAATGGGAACGAACAATGGAACGTTGGTTTTCTTGTGTAGCTGCTCAATTTGTGTGCAAAGATGAAGAGACATGGGTGGTATTTATAGGGTTTTTGCATGAGGGTGGTGCAAAAGAAACGCACGTGAAATGGACTTTTAGAGAGAGAGAGAGAGAGAGAGAGAGAGAGAGAGAGAGATCCATGTTTGTGAAAGGTTGAGTACATATGCTTAGAATAATAGAAAGGTTGTGTTGACTGACAATAGAAGTTAGTAAAAGGATTACGGGGGAGGGGGGGCTTATTCTTTAGTAAGTGCATGCGAAGTTGGTCCGTCTTGATGGGGAAGTTTCGTTCCTCGTGATTGAATTTTCTCTGTTCCCTTTTGGTTTTTTTTCCTTCCAAGGCTGAAGGAGCTTCAAGAGGAAGTTGCATTGTAATTGAAGCACTGACTTGCTTCGAAAGCAATTTTGAAGTAGCAGTGCACCGATTGACTAGTTCTCTTGCTATAGCCGAGGCCTTGAGGAGCCCGATGACATTCGATATTCGATTAAAAAAATGGAAGGTATCGGGCGTATTTGGTTCGGCATTTTGAAAGGCTTAGTGGAAATTTGGGATGTTTGGAAATCATTCTAAAGGGATTTTAGGGTGAAAGCTGACCTTGGAAAGGCTGAAAGCTCAATGCTAATCCCTACGAGCATTGAGCTTTCAACATTTTAGAAATGTTGAAGACCCAATTAATGAAAATCATCCAAGTGCCTATTTTGCCCTCGAAATTTTACTAAAAATCCAATTCTTCCCCTTGGGGAACCCAATTAAATTTGAGATTCAATTTATATATATGGAGGGTATTGTATAATGTGGCATAGACAATTTATGTAATTTGCATGTACCATGCAAGGAAAATTCTTATATGAGTCTTATCTTCTTGTTGAGGCCACTTGAAGTAGAATAATTCATGTGAAAGTCCTATCATTTTGTAGGGCCTAATTCCCAAAAAACTCCCGAATTTTAGGTTTTGTCCCAAAAATATACTAATTTTTTTTTGTCTAAAAAAAACCCTCAACTTTAAGTAGAGTCCCAAACTACTCTAGTTACTCTCTGTCAAAAATCACCGTCAAGCCTTCTCACATGGCAATTCTCCGTGAGCGGAAAATCCATGTCGCTTCTAATGTGAGAAAACTTAACAAAAACGTCGACGTTCTTGCTGTAAATGCTGGAAACAAAGTTAGGGCACGCTTCTTCTTTTCTTCAACTCGCACTCGACTCCCTCCTCTGTATGCCACGAAGCAAAGCCAGCGAACTTCTCTATCGCGCTTGACTCCCTACTCAGTACGTCACGGCTTAGAGCGAGCGAGCTTCTCCTAGGTATTGACTCTCTCTCTCTCTCTCTCTCTCTCTCTCTCTCTCTCTCTGTTCTCGATTGGTCAAACAAATTAGCTTAGTATGGACACTGGAAAAAATCTTGCAGTTGGATACCTAATGTATATGCGTATCTTTCTTAATAGTGTCCTACACTAGAAATGGATTTTATAAATCTATAAAGCGTGTTTGACTCGTCTCAATTGCTTTATTGTTGTGTTCCGTCCATAAGCAGATTACGAAGATTTTTGTCATGAATTCAGATGACTTTAAATGCTAATGTTCCTACGCTTTAAACACTCGAGCTGTTATGTTGGAATACGTACCACAATACTGTTTGTTCTGACCCGTAAACAAACTAATTGGGAATAATAACTCCGACAAACGCAGCCACTGGACGAAGTGAACTGGTTATCGACTAACTTTGTGTTGGGCACCGACTCGGGAAAGTCCACCGGGCCACCACCTTCTTGGTTGTTGTAAATTTTCACAGCAAAGGGATCGGTTGACCCTAATTATAACTACTTTAAAGTTAATGCAATGTTTAAATTATAGGGGGATAAAACATTGAAGTTAGTTAATTAGAAATTGGATTCTCATAGCACATGGTCGATGCTCAAGTGATCGTATCTCCTTGGGCCCTTTTAGGGGGAATTGACACGTTAGGCAACGGGAGGCCTTGACTCGATAATCATACGTGTTTTCCATGAACTTCAGTCCGATAGTCTTGCGTCTTCACCGGTATTCATACATATCCTCATTTATTGTGGTCGGATGTTGACAACCCCATACATCTAAATGAAACGCTTACACACAACCTAACACTCTTGAGTTAAAGAAATGGATTAATAATGATAATTAATAACGACAACACATGAGATCGATCGCGTTGTGTATTGGTTTCCAATTGAAAAAAGGGGGGACCGCTATCATCAACTGTCCTAAAAATTTAAGTTTTTAGATATGAACTTTGTTTAATTTTATAAATGTACTAATACTCAGCATGATGCCCAACATTAAAGCGTGGATACACATACATACAAACATGACGATGCACGTATGTATGCACATACATATAGAGGCAAATAAGAGGGAAACTTACCAAAAAATCTTAAACTTATTGTAATTGTGCCAATTGCCAATTGAGCCAAATATTTTTGTGTCAATTAAGTCATGAACCTTTTGCATTTATGCCTATTCACTCCATCCGCCGAAAATCGCCGACTTGGTGCTTGTCGACGCTGCCATCAATGATTTTAAATAATATTTTTCAATTTTTATTTATTTTTTCCTTTTTTCTTCCTTTCCTTCTTCCTTTGCGAAAGAAAAGAAACAAATTCAAAACAATAAAAATCATCCGGGACAATGATTTCCGGTCGAAATTGACTGGATGGATCGAATTGGTACCAATGCAAAAGTTGGACTCAATTGACAAAAAAAAATTATGACTTAATTGGCACAATTGCAATAGGTTTATGACTTTTTTGGTGATTCCGCCCCAAATAAGAGGTACATAAGTAAACTCACAACTTCCTGCTATGGTGTTATATTTCATTCATGGAATAGCCATTGATCATTCTAAAAATTTAGGTTCTTATATGAAAGCTTAGTTTGATATTTGAATGTCCTAACATCGATTAACGTGATGAATATCTTGTTTTCAACATCTAAAAAGGAAAAGGAGACACGCTGTGTAGTAGCGGGGAATGGGATTGTGTTAGCTATTTAAGAACTAATTAAGGGCTGCTTCATTGTTGGGAAATGCCATCCCTAGTGAAGGGAAATGTTGCAATGATTAGACGGAGCGCAATTTGCATTTATCTTTTCTCCATACCCCATCATGCATGAGGAGGAGGAGGACAAAAAATGTTATTCTTTTAATGGCTCACTTCTCGATATCAATAGCATAATTAATGACATAATCGTTGCATAAAATGCTTTTGTTTGTCCCATGTTCAGTATTCGAAGACCTCGTATGGATGTTCTTGAATAGCTTTGGAAACTTAGATTAGCAAAGTTGATGTAGGAAGCCTCAAGAACAACTACCCAAGAAACATTTTAATTATAGTTTATACGCAAATAACTTCCCTTGTTAATAAATCCCCCACAAAGCAAGTTGGCATTGATGGACAATCTTTTACATACCTGTCCATGTGCAAATGCAAATATGTTGTATTATTTACTATGAAATATGGTATTAGATACGTCGGGGTCGCTAATATTATGCACCCACCTTTAAAGAGTGCTCACGTAATTAATCGTCCTGAACTCCTTTTTATTTGATAACATTTCTAGCAATGAGTTAATGTAATTGGAAAAAGTGATATATTTTCTCCTATTCCCAGTTAGGGAAAACTTTCTCCAATCATATATATATATATGATGCGAATTTAACGTAATTGAAAAACAAGTTATGAACATTACTTACATGCAAATTTAACCGACTATAAATATTGGTGGTCTTTGATCTTTATGACCCCCTAATCGAATCATGATTCATTGGAAGAAAACACGCCCATCCAAAAGTTACGTTTGTCGAGTTCCTGTGCTTGTTGTTGAGATTCGACGTACAATCACAACGAAATAAAGCGTAACGAGAAAGAGAAAATCAATATACAATATTTTTATCTTAGTTCACCTTTAAACTAGAGTTACATCCGGTATAGGATTTCACTATAATTAGCACCTTGCACATCTCGTTACATCACTCAATTATGGGTGAAAAAGAGTATGTATAGCAGTAGTTATTCATGGGCACAAGCCCAAGCTACTAATGATAAATTATGGACTCAATTACAAGCAAAAAGAAGCGGGAACCATGTACCTTTCTCGTCGATGGGGAGTATGAACTATACCCCCAACACTTGTGCCCTCGGTATTTCGTTGATTGTAATCGATTGTTAAGTCCATTAGGTTGCCAATGAAACCTCTGTGAAACTTTTGAACCTCATTTGATCAAAATTGACTAAATTGGTACTTTCCATGGTTTAATTTAGTCAACTCAACTCTCTCTCTCTCTCTGGAACTAACAAAACCCCCTTACAGACCCTTGTTTTAGTCGAAACCACGCGTTGTTAATCCATCTTAAGATTTCAGAAATCCAGATGCTACATTTCCATCATCAATTCATGGGAACGTATGGAAAAGTACACGCCTCTTCAACAGATCAAAGTATGAAAATGGGAAGCATCCAAGAAAAACCAGAAGCAGGTTCAAGGCAAAGAGGCACTCTTTTTGGAGCACGAGATCTCCTAAAATAAATGTGCCGCACGTCTCTCTTGCCCTGAAAGTCCTCACTCCTATCTTATCTCAGCTGTGACGTCGGTCGGTCTCTTGCTTTTCCTCTGGTCTCTTCTATTACCACCGCCAGCCTTGGACTCGGTTCTTTTCTGCGAAGATACCCCGTGTACTGGTCTGCTGCGGAATTCCAGCTACCAACTTTGCCTGTGTTCTTCAATAATGGCGATGGTGATGTTTACTTTTAGTGGGTTATCTTTAGTTTTCAAGTCACCAATAAGAACATCGCGTCGAGGGATGATCATCCGTCAGCCTTTCGTCGTTTTCTGTCCAAGAATGGATGCTCGAAGGTAAACTAAAAAAAATACAGACATAAAATTCGTGACGTTAGCTGCAAAAGCTTATCTGAAGAGTTGACCAAATGCGACGGTTCGGATGTTGCCACGAAGCTACAACACATCTTCATTTGGGAGATTTAATAAAAATTTCCAAGTCTACGCACCCTATGACAAGTAAACGAAACCCCTCCATGGACACGACAATATAGCACGACTTAGTTGAGCATCGTGCGAGATTTTCGACAGAGAACGCAGAGACTCGAGCTGTTTGCAGGCGTGACTCGGAAGATCTGCTCGACCAACACGTTCATCATGATTGAAGTACAATGAAATGTCAAACTTTTTCATTAAAAGGACCACAAAACCCTAGATTGAATGGGAGTCAAATAATAATGTGTGCCGATTCTGGTTGAATGTGAATGTCTGGTCTTGGGAATGACCGAGATGGGATATTAAATGAGATGAGACTCGCTTAGGGTGGACCAGCACCGAAACTCATTGAAAGAGTAGGTGAATCCTAGGTCGATGATGATTAAATCGCGCAACCGAACGGGTCGAGGTGTCGATCACGAAGGGGCTCCTACCTGCTCACTCATTCGAGCCAGTAAAACGGTTGGGATTTTGTGATTCGTGTAGTGATGAGATGCTTTGAAAATAGACAAGAGAATGCTAAATAGAATAAACCTACTCGATTCAATCAATTATGATTAATTTCTATTTAGCGCGACGAGAGAAATTCAATTCTGATAAAGAATTTATTCATTTTTAGAAAATATTTTTTAAATTATTTATTTTTTGCGAAATAAACATTCAATAAACAACCTATACTTAGCAACAAAAAAAAATTTCTGGAGTCTTTAGATTCGCAAGGTGTTTGACACGTAGGTATGAGTAAAATTGCTTCCAGAAGAAGGCGGCCTGTTTCCAACTTGGAAACAAAGGTAACCTTTTTGAAAGATCTGCCTGTTCTCCTGTTTCTTCAGCGGGTTCGACCCATTTGTCTGAAGTGGACTAATCGGTCTCCCAGGAAACAACTTGGAAATTCTCCATTTCTAGGAAAATTCTCCCCTTGAACTGAGTGTTGACAAGAGAAGCATGAGGCAATTTTCATTTTTTTTTATATTGGGATTGGACCGAATCTGTCATAGTTATTGATCACGTGAGATCCATATAGCTCGGGTCCATTCGAGAGTTTCTCGAAGGTCCTTAAAACGAACTTACTTGCGCACATGACGATCGCTTAGTGCCCACGCACGAAAATGAACTTTTGCGCCGATAAGATTAAACGAAATGAGAAGTCCGATTTTTTTTTTTGTTTTTTGAAAAAGTGCTGTTGGGTCTGCCAACACAACACATTAGCGATAGCGTAAGGCCATATGCAAGATCTTTGATGATTTCAAGGCCGCAATGTGATCACTGAAAGGAATGCCAAGTATGGTTCAAATTCAGAAATGAGTTTGTGGGAAGTTTGCTTTTATGGGCCTAAAGATGTCCACCTCTTTGTATGCATGGAAAAACTGGGCTTGGGCTGGTCTCTCTCTCTCTCTCTCTCTCTTCTCGTATAGTAACACCTGATCTGATCAGAACCATAATGCAATTTTTAATCAGCAAAACAAAAATTACACTACTGTAAAAGAAGACGAAAACATTTGTTTTCCCGTTAATTCTCCAATCAAAAACAGCAATATCGGTGATGCGACGTGTTTCAACGCTTTTGATACTCGTGCTTAATGTCCCCGAGTTGTGTCAATGGACCATCTTCATCTTCTATTTATTTTATTTTATTTTTTTCCCTGATTTGGCATTACAGCGAGATAGGGAAACCCAAACACGACTCGTACATGCACCCGGGTAGATATTCTACGCCACATGAAGTCTCACGTATCTAGATATGTCAAAATGGGTTATAAATCCATTTTTTAACCAATATGTGATGGGTTGAGTTGTTGCGTGGGTTAATTATGTTCACTAAATGGGTTTAAACATGTTATGAGTGTTAAATGGATTATAAATAGGTTTACAACTTATTCAAATCCAACTCAACTCAATAACTTCCACTTCGTTCTCTCTCTCTCGCCCTTACTTGCCTCGGTTTGGGTGTATGAGTTTTCCTAAGTTGTATTAAATATGAAAGTTTTTAGGAATATGAGTTGGGTCACATATGGATTGGTCCGAGTCACTAGATTTATATTGTAAGAAATAGATTAATATTGTCCAAAATTTTTTAAACCTATTACACTTTTGCCAATTCGTTCATATACATTTTAATTTTGTCAATTCAACCTAAACCATTTCACTTGTTGTCAATTGAGTCGTATTAGCCAAAAAATCATTTATGTGGATGTCGAACATCCTATGTGGTACGATCAACGTTGATATAGATAAATTTTTAATGATATTTTATTAAAATTTTTATTAATTTTTTCTCTTTTTTTTTCCCTTCCCCTTTGTTTTTTCTTCTGTTCTTGTGGCCGTCGGGTCCTTGTTGGCCCTAGCCGCTGGGCGAGGGTTGCCTCACCCTGGCCGATGGATGCGATATGGCATCACTCATATCTTGGTCATAAATGGGTTTTAAAATAATATGAATGTTAAATGTGTCATAAATAGGTTTATAACTTACTTAGACCCAACCCATGACTCTTTCTTCATATCCTCTCGCCATCACTCGATCTCGATGGATTGTCCTAAATTGTATTAAATATTAAAGTTTTTAGGAATATGAGTCGGGTCACATATGCGTTGGTGTTAGTCACTAGAATTGTATTGCAATAAATGGGAGGAATATTTTCCAAAAAGTCCTAAACATATTATACTTTTGCCAATTCAGTCAAAAACCTTTTAATTTTATCAATTCAATCTTAAACCTTTTCACATGTCACTAATTGAGTCCTATTAGCCAAAAAATTACTAACATCGATGCCGACAGGTTCTACGTGATATGGCGGACGTTGATGTGGATAATTTTTAATAATATGTTAATATTTTTTTTGAAATTATTAGTAATTTTTTTCCCTTGTCTTCCTTTTTCCTTTGTTTTTTCTTTATGGTGCTCTCAATTAGCGAGGGTTGCCTCGAGACCGCAATGGTCTCGCCCATATCCGGGTCATAAATAGGTTTAAACCTATTACGAGTGTTAAAAATATTATAAATGGGTTTACAGACTTACTTAGACCTAACACACCTTTATAACTCTCTCTTTGTGTCCTTTTGCCCTTACTCGATCCGGCACTCTCTCACCTCGGTTTGGGTATGGGTTTTCCTAAGTTGTATTAAATATGAAAGTTTTTAGGAAAATGAGTGGGTCGCATGTGTGTTGGCATTAGTCGCTAGATTTGTATTGCAATAAATGGAGGAGGAATATTGTCCAAAAAGTCCAATACTTATTGTACTTTTTGCCAATTCAGTTATAAGCATTTTAATTTGGTCAATACAGTTTTAAACTTTTTCACATTTTCCAATTGAGTCCATATTAGCCGAGAAATCGATGACATGAACATCGTCTTATGTGGCATGATCAACGTTAATGTGGATAATTTTTAATAATCTTTTATGTATTTATTTTGAAAATTTTATTAAATTTTTTATCGCTTTCTCCTTTGTTTTTTCTTTACTATTCTCGGGCCGACAAGGGTTGCCTAGCCCTCGTTGGCCTCTAGGCGAGGTCGAGCAACGAGGGTTGCCTTGCCCTTGCTTGACCTCACCCTCAACGCAATGGCCTTGCACATATTTGGGTCATAAATAAATTTAAACATAATGTGGTTGTTAAATGTGCCATAAATGAGTTTACATCTTATTTAAACCCAATGCACTTTTATGACTCTCTCTTCATGTTATCTCGCCCTCAATCGATCACGCATCCACTCATCTTAGTTTGGGATGGGTTTTCCTAAAATGTATTAAGGGATATGTTCACTATAAATTCTAAAACTTGTTACAAAAGTGTAATTAAGTCCTAAAACTTTCGAAAACACAATCAAGTCCTAAAACTTGACAAATTGGTGTAATCCATTAACTCTATCCAATTCGACTAATGGAAAATGCCGACATTGCATTTGTTTTTATTTTCTCTCTATTACTTGGTGCCGACATGGCTAAAACAAGAACAATAAGTCCAAATTGGCGTCTTTTGGTCCAAATGTGATTTTTAATATAAATATTAACAAAATTAATTAAATAAAAAAGGTAAAACTAGTGAAGGCTCTCATTGGCCCTCGTCGCCAAAGTCAAAAGGGTCGGCAATGGTGGAGCGAGGGTCGATTGGGCCTCGACAGCCGGCTACTCGGGTTGATGGTAGGCGAGGGTCGCCGGCTATCGCCCAAACTCGATCAAGGGCCATCACCGTTGACATCTAAATTTTAATTTTTTTAAAATCATGTATTTTATATGAAAATGAGAATTAACTTTAGTTCTCGTAAAAAATAATTAATTAGTTTTCATGCATAGCACAATTAATCTAGTTTTGCATGCATTTTCATTTTTTGCATTTTAATTTGGACCGGCGATGGATGGTTCTAGGCTCAATCGGCAAATTAGACTAAGCCCGTGGACGGACATGGTGGCCCAAATTCACGAAGGAAAGAGAATTGTTTCTTCTGTTCTCAGCAAATTACTGACTTTGCACCATCTTTTGCCTCGTTGCCCATGTCCTTCCTGCAGGTTTTTGTCGGGCTTCCAAGTGTCCAGACAGAAAGTTGAGTTCTGACTTGTGACTTCCACAGAAGAAAAAGAAAACATTCGCTATTCATTGTTTTTACAGGTTATTACATAACTCTTCACGCCTTCAAAATTGGCGCTCCATGAACAACGAGACCGCTCGTCATAACTACGATTTCGCGCTGAGCAATTTCCCCTGGTCTGTTCATAGATTGTGAATTAGATTGCATATCTTGAAAATTCCGTTGCTTGATTTAGAATATTGTGATAATTGATTGCCTAATTAGGGAGATTGTTATTTGATTTGATTTTTATGGAATTCTTGGGATATATTACTTGCTTACTTTGAATAAATCTGAAAATTTTGAAATCTTTCAAATATACTCAAGATATTTGAAAATATTTAATCATGTGATCGATTAAGAAATTTCCTAATCCGTAACCGTATATATAAAAATAAATTTATCTATCGAGCTTTAGATGGAATTATTTTCATAGCGGGAATTTCAAATTTTTAAGGTTGATCTATCATGCTTCAAATCGAAACTTAATTAAAAAAAACAGCAATGATTTTCTTTTCATTAAAAGATTTGCAGCTTTAATTTAAATGCACTTCAGAAAATTCAAAATTTTAAAAAAAAACATTCATGTCTCATCTTTTAATTTCATTTCACAAATTCTTAGAAACTAAAAAATATATATATTAGGAAGATATGGTTTCTTAAAAATAACGTCTAATCATTTTTCAAAAAGACAGAATTTTCTAGAAATCCTATCTAATGGATTGCATTACATGAATAAAATCTTTTTGAATCTATCTTAATTTTTTTTTAAAGATGTAGACCTAGGATTAAAAAAATTTCTTAGAAATTTTGTGAATTAATGGAAATTAAATCCGAAAAAAATTTAAGATAATCTTGACCCAATTCACCTTCATTTTTCATAATCTTTTTTTTTCAAAAATACATGAGAAAATACAAAAAAATAATAAAAATAAAACCCCAAAAAAATTATACCTTTGAACCTCAAGTCGAATTCATTCAAATTTCCAAATCGACATTTTCATGAAAATTGATATCGAAAGAGCATGAATTGAATAATTAATGTAACCAAGTCGCCGAATTTAAAATCTCTTGTTCGCAAAATAAAATAATTTTCTCCCGCTATTTTGTTTAGATTTTTAATTGACCTACCAAAAAATGATTAGTGGAGGCCCCAAAAAATAAAAGATCTTTTGCACGATAATTATTTGAACCATAAGTTACGATTTGGTAAAACCTCGGAGAATTTGCGCTAGGTTAATTAATTAATTTGTTAATCCATTAACCTAATATTGGGAAAACTTAATTTTAGGTCACGACAACCACTAGGCCGGGGAGGGGCCGGGCGAGGGCCTGTAAGCCCTCGCCCGTCGTTGGCCGGGTTGCCGTAATCCCGGCCGACCCTTAGCCCACCATCACTAGAAACCAGCCCTTCCGGCGATGGTGGGGGGCGGCGATAGCGAGGGCCAACAGGGCCTTTCGTTGGTTTTGCTAGTTTTGGCCTTTTTCTAAAAATTTAATTTAATTTTTATTTAAATTAAAAAAATAAATTTGGACCCAAACAACATCATTTTGGACTTATCGTTCTTGTTTCAAATTTACGTCGGTGCTAAGCTTTTTTCGTTAATCGAATTGTACAAAGTTAACGAAGGACTCGATTGCATCAATTTGTTAAATTTTAGGACTTAATTATACTTTTTGAAAGTTTTAGGACTCAATTACACTTTGGTGACAAGTTTTAAGAGAATTTTCTTGCACATCATCGGCCGCATCAAACATTTTCTCCCTTGCTCGGCCTAGCCGTGATCAAGGTGGCCTCACCCATATCCGGGTCATAAATATTTTTAAACATAATATGAGTGTTTTTTTTTTGTTGAAAACATAATACAAGTATTAAATGTGTCATAAATAGGTTTATAACTTACTTAGACCCAACCCACCTTTGTGACTCTCTTTTCGTTCTCTCTCGCATTCACTCGATCTTGCATGCACTTACCTCATTTTGGGTATGAATTTTCCTAAATTATATTAAATGTGAAATTTGTTAGGAATATGAGTCGTTTAGCATAGGGGTAAGCATGGTCCCAATTCGGTTTGTAAGTGGGTCCATAGAATCGATCCCACCAAGCCTGACGAGTGAAATGAAGATTGAAAATTAGGGATTTGGTGAGTAGATTGAAGATTAGGGATTCGAACTTATAGCAAATGGAACAATCGAGAGCGATAGAGGGAGGTGATGAACACTAGAGGCGTGGCCATGAGTTGATGGGAGTCGGGAAACGAAGATGGAGACGAGACGAAAAGACCAAGGTGAGATTGAGACACCGAGGGCTTGAGACGAAACAAAATAGAGATCGAGATGAGAGCGAGAGTTTGAGACGAGGTGAGCGAGTTTCAGGATTAGGGATTTAGGATTTTTCATTGTTTTTGAAAAAATTATATAATTATAAATATTATATATCACCGATTCAAGTACTTATTGATTCCAGAAAATTGGATTTGGGAATCGAACGAGTATCCTTAGGAACCACTGCTTCGGGCCAATCTAGTCCGATTTTGGGCGGTCCAGGCAATTTCCGATTCTTTTGCACACCCATAAGATCACATATGTGTTGAAATTAGTCACTAAATTTGCCTCGCAATAAATGGGTCATAAATAGATTAGATTAATTTTCTTGAGTCAGACCATCCAATCCGTTTGATAAGTCCACGCGTGGCATCAATCCGTTCACACTTTACATATACTGGCCGATATCTCGGTCCGGGGAACTGGTGATTCGCTCCATTTTCACGACCCATTACGCATTTACTTTCGCGGGTTCTGCACGCCACCCTGAAAGGACCAGGAGTAATATATTAAGGTCTATCAGAGGGTAATCCGAGCTTCGCGAAGCCAGGCCAACTGTGTTTGCCTGTAAAACATTGGGATCAGACGATCATTGACTCTGCTCTTTATGGCCGGAGAAGAAGATGTAAGACCTGTGACATGAATCACGACGGTTTTGCTGGTCAAGCTTCAACTAGTCTTCCAGACATAACTCTCCAGGATTCCCATCAGTACCTAATTTTCTATAAGTTCCGGCAAAGGACATCAGCCTTTAATGATTTTAGGCTTTTTTACACCGGAGTTCCTCAGCTACCCTGCTCGTGCACCACGTGCACACTTACTGCTCACGACACCATTCTTGTTTTTTCATGCGTCAGTCCCCACCGTCGGTGAAGTTCGTTGTTGTCGACATTTGTTTCTTTGTTTCTGTCGTATAAATTCTGGGATCTAGCTAACGCAGTTTGGCATCTTCTGCTCTCGGTTCTCGGCTTCACCTACTCTCCCATACTTCTCTCTCTCTCTCTCTCCCTTCTACCCTCTTCGTCCGGCCCCTGACTCCTCGTGGGTTGTCTTTCGATCCGCCACAGCAACAGACGGCGAAGGCGTCGCGTGTCGATCAGGCCGTCGGAGAATTTGCGGTCGGGGCTTCGGTTTTCGAAGAGGAACGGTTGCTCAGGCATGAGCGCCGTGCTGGATTCTCCGCTTGTGGCGCTCGCGTCCGATTACGGGAGCTTCGGATTCCTCGCCGCCGCGAGCAGCTTGTGGACCTGGATCGCCGTCATCGGCGCGGCTGCTCTCAGTTTCTGGCGAATCCGAGCCTCCGCGTCGTCCGCCTCAGTTTCCAGTCGAGTAAGCGAAGAACCCTCGCCCCCGTCGTCTCGTGAAGATGAAGATGTAAACGCAGATCCATCTTTTCCGCAACCGTCGTCTTGTGGCGCCGTGGAGGAAGTAATTGCATATGGTGCTTCTACTTCTTCTTGGTCTCCTCCTCCGTCTCCGACGTGGTATGAATGTGACGGTGGCGCAGTAACAAAGGGGAAGTTCACGACATATTACGAGGAGGATCGGAGAGAGGACGAACCGGCGGCGGCGGCAGCAACCATAGATGAAGCTGAGCTTGGTGGCAGAGAGTGGTGGTGGGGTTGGGAGAGAGCGGTGAGATGGAGGGATGGAGAGAGAGGGTGGTACAAGCTCCAGGACTTGAGGGCGATCAATGGCAACGTGGTGAGGCTGTGGGATGAGAGTTAGCAGAAAATAAAGATTAGTAAATTAGGAACCATTATTTGCTCCTTAATTTTACTTTCATTTCGGTACGAGGTTGTTGGTCTATCAATATAGTTACAAATTAGATTAATAAGCTGTGGAGTTTTTTTTACGAAATTGCCGTCGATAATAAATCTTATTCGTTCATTTTAAATTCTTTTAGCATCACGTTTTGTATGTGAATCGGGATAACTAACCTTCTGTAGACATGTATGCACAACTAATTTACACAAGAATGTAACACGAAATGGATGGCGATTGCAATGTCAGGAGCACACTCTCGATCATTGCGTCGAAGTGAGGCTCCGGAACATCTCAAAGATGGGGTATTGCAATTCATGTATTGCATAGATTTCGCCGATTTTTTCCATTGTTCAAGCTGAGCAAGTATCACCGTGCCGAAATGGTTTTACAAAGCATTATCAACAAATTTTCATCAGAGGTCGGATCCATCCTAGAATTTATCCATACCAACTAGAGAGAGGTTATGCTGCTGCCGATTTATGCACTTAACTTAAAGATCAACAGAAAGAGACCATCTATCAACGAAAAAAAAAAAATCGACCCTAATGGAATAAATCCTGTCTCTTTCTCTATCTGTCACATGGGCCTAAACATGGGCCTGGTCGGCTGGGCCCATATGAGAGATCATCGGTTAGTTTTGTGCAGTTGTTTGGCAATGCACTTTCCTCTAGGGTGAGCTATTCCCGGTCCGATCCAATTGTCGAGCAGTCCAATGGAATCAGTAAAATGTCTAATAATCAAGTAAAAAGAGTACCAAATGAAGCATCATGCCCAATTTCTGAACAATCTCATTTCATTTGGCCTCTCGATGTTGTTATCCGTGAATGATGAAATCACAATGCGAACAGAGAAACCGTGAGAGCAACAATTGAATAAAGAGAAAGAACAAGGTAAGGACAAAACAAAATCCGCCATTTCTCCATTCTGTGATATCAAACTGAAGAGAATAACACTCTATTCCTTACCACATACACAAGGTGTGAGAGAGGCGGCTAGGAAAGCAAGAATGAAACATTAGGGTTATCTCTTTTTTTTTGTCAAAAAACATTAGGGTTATTTTTAAAAATTAAAATTAAAAAATTGATCGGTCCGGTCCTATATCCATGGAACCGAGAACCCCGTTCAGCCACCTATTCCAATTTTAAGGATCAAGAATCGGACCGCCGCTCTCTGGAACCGAAAACCGGGCCACCGATCCGGTTCGGGCCGATCCCGATTCTATTGGCCCGGTTTGCTCACCCCTACTTTCCCCCTCATCCCTCTGCAGAAGCCTTTTTTCATGATTTGTTCATTCACTCCATTTTGTTTTTATTTTAGTATTTTAGTAGGTTAATCTATTACGCCCAAAGGGTATCGAATAAAGCTGCACTCACGAGGTGGTGGTCCACATAGTAGTTATCATGAGCTGGAGACAGACGTGGTTTCAAGCAAAGGAATTTGCGGCATTCAAATCAAGAGTTTGATGGCTCAACCAATCTGTCGACCTTTTGTTCCTTTTAGTTGCTTGAACGAACGTATCCAAGCAGTAGTTAATTTAGTAAGCCGTGCCGGACGACACGAGACATCCGAGCGCCGGCTCAACGGAAGTAGCTCTGATCGCGTACCCGAATCGCGACCCAGAGTAGTCTCACCTCTAACCAAGCCGATAAAGCAGACTTAAGTTTTGTTCAGGGAAGCGACCCCATAGCTTTTGCTGGCGAAGAAGAAGGACGATCGATAGCATCACAGGCGATGATAATGACATTAGAAGGGCCCAGATGGTGACCGCTGAGGGGGACTCGACTTGTGTCGCAACAAGGAGAGGCATCGGGGGCATTTTGCCAGCACCGCTTTGGATTCGTACACTTATGACTCTTTAGGTCGAAGTCGAACTCATTGGCTCCAGGTAGGGTTCTCACCTTCCATGGCCACCAAGAATTGAATGCGGCCATGGGAGATAGGAACCCGCTTTAACCAGAGGACCCACCCGCGATGGATGGACCCGAACCCAGATTTGGGTTCCCGTTCGGGTTCGGTTCTTAGGGCATCGATTTTTCTTAAAGTAATTGGACGAGCCACGAGGGCGTGATTTATACGATAAGGGAAAAAGAGAAAACGCTTCGTGCTCTTAGTACATTTGATTTCGGTGGGAAGTTTCGAAGAATTACCGGATTTTAACATAAGAAAGAGGAAGCAACATGTTTTATATCAAGATCAGGACCAAATCAGAAATTCCTGTGAGAACTTAAGAATTCCCTCGTCACATGTCCAAACATTCAAATAAAATTGAAAGACAAATATAACATTGCTGGTAAACTATAGGTAGCATGCCACTCCAAATACAAATTATAACGTGGAAGAAGTGATCACACAATCTGCAAAATCACATTTGACCACCTCGATAATTGTCTGGCTCGAGATACTCTATAATTACATTAGAAAAGATTTTATCGCCACCACGTGTCTTCTAAAAAGTATATAAATAATACACGTCAGCATTTTTCGTTAACGAAAAAGATTTGATTGAATCAATTTAACGGGTTTTTGAAATTTATTTGAAAATTTTACAACTTTCGATACAATTATTCTTTGACTCTAAATACCAGGCAACAATGGGGGCTAAGCTTTGAAGGAGGGGGTGGTTCCGTACGTGGTCTGAGCAATAGCCAGAATCAATGCGGGACCTCCTGTTTAAGTAGGGACCAGAGCGTGCTCCAGAAAGATGGGGTCTACTGTTCTTGGATCCTGACTGAAACCCCGTTGATGGTTCTGTTCGCAACCCACTCGCATAGGAGGTTCGGAGACTTGCTAGATCACCGGCTCCAGTTCAAGAAGATCCGTAATGCTTATCTTAACAGACAGTATGAACTTACAACGAAAGGCAAAATCGCACATCAGAGGCCTCCATGCTCTTGTTCGACATGCGAAGTCACCGGCGAACTTCGATTTTAAACGGGTTCGTCCTTTCCGAAATGACTGTCGAGTTAAAAATGAGATTGTTAGCTCTTAAGGGCAAGGAATCTGCCGCATGCAGTTCCCCGCGATTTGGTTTCTTAATCTCGCGCCTTGATTAATTTCGTCCGTTTAGAATGTCTCAAACATTTATCATGCATATCCCAAGGAGCGTAGAGCAAATAATTGATAGGCCATATAATCGGGAACATTGATATTTGTTGGGATATGATTAATACTCCCCATCGACATAAAAGACGGAAATCCTGCTTGGCAGAGATTTGTAATAGTAGCGCTCCTTGAATGCTAAAGAGCTTTTATGATTTGAGGTCATATTTTATTAGTAGTTTAGGTTTAGGCCTAAAAATAAATTTCGCTTTATATACTCTTTTTCGCATCTTTCGAATGATGTAATAGATAAGTGCGAGGTGTTAATTATAGTGAAATTTTCAATTGGATGTAGCTTTAATTTAATAGTGAACCAAGGATAAACCATGTGTTTGGATTTATCTTTCTCGATTTTATGCTATTTCGTTTTAATTGTGCGTTGAATCATAATACTATTTAGGAGAATGAGGAGCATATAAAGGTTACATCAATGCTTCCTTTTAGCTTTCCTAGAAACATGAGGCGAGGAAAGGCATACCCATTCGAGACTCAAACGTCCCACTTTGTGTCTTTATCCCGTGCTCAACATCAAATAAGAAATCTCTACTTGGAACTATCTGTTGAGAATGTTGGTAGTGTGTTTGTAAAATAAACTAAAAAGTGTCTTGTCCCACGTCGCAAAGATGTGAGTGCACACGTGAACAAGATCTGGCACTAATCAACAATTACCATTGTGTCCTATTGAAATACTACGACTATTCTCAAAGAGGCAGTTACCATTGTGTCATGTCGAAACGGTGCGATTGTTCATAAAAGGGCTCTTACAACCTCTCGAGAGGTGTGTTCAAATCAGTGCTTTATTCGGACATAATTACCTAACCTTTGAAAAGTCGTGTCTATTTGGACATAACTCTTTAACTTTCAAAAGGTTGTATCTATTGAAAGATTTTCTATATAAATTCATGAGTGTTTCTTGCTCATTTGAGAATTTCAAGTTTCAGAACTTTCAATTTTTATTTTTCTCAAAGAAAATACGGCAATCTTCTCCAATTGTTTCCCTTAAGAGATTATGGAGAAATATCTAAATTGCTTTATATGTTATTCTCACCGATACTTTGTTTGTACCCCAATGGATATTTTCCAAAATATTATTAGCAATGTTGCATGGCAAATAAATCCTTAAAAAGAGTATTATCACGCCAGTCCGATTTCGTTGTTCATCTCATTCGATAATATTTTTTCAACGGAGAAGGTTGACAAAGCGCCAGAAAGCGAACCTCTTTCAAGTGGGCAAAGCGATGGCCATCATTGGAGAGAAAGAAAGATGAGACATTCTATTTAGAGAAAACATGACCTAAAAAAACTTAGGATGGTACACATTCGGAGCGCGCACTGAAGTCCAATACCTTCGTCCCGGTGAAATCGCCAAGAGGGACCCCTGAGTCCGAGCCTATAAATATATTTAGTTAATCCCACCTTCGATCAAAAATTTAAGCTTAATGAATTATGGATGAACTTGAATATATGAAATGTTTCTCGTCACACCACTTATCCGATATGCGACTTCTGTAACACCACTGACGCATGTATCTCAATGGTATAAGCAGATCTTTGTGCTGACGGTTAGCCGTCGGTGGATCAATGCCTGCGCTGCGATTTCGCAACCGGCACGTGTCCTGCTCCCGAGGGCACAACATGGCCCGTGACTGTGATCATTCTCGCCAATAATGGAAAAGCAGGGGCCACAAGCACGGTGCTTTTCCATTACAGGCTCTTTTGGCTACCCCCTCTCCATCGGCATGTAACTAGTAACTACTCACTTGACTCCGGACGTATTCGCCGGATTTTTCTGATCTCAGCATTTAATCCCCCGGTGCCTCAAGTTGCATCAACCTTCATGTTAAAGACCCGAAAGGACAATGGCCCCCAACGACAAGAAAGGGTTTACTAGGGAGGACCTCGAGATTACATTCAAATCTCGCATCATGTGCGCTCAGAGTTTTGGTCTTATTGTCCGGCTTCTATTACAGATTTAGCGATCAGAGAAGATATATTTTAGGAAGTTCGCGGGGAAACCTAATCTTGGTGTGCGCGGCTTGTTCAGATCTTATAACGTCACGGTTAGGACTCAAGATATGTGATAAGAAATCACGTAAATGACAAAACGAAGCGATTAAATAATCTGCTGGTCATATCATGCAGATTTTGCGTGCTTGGATATAGTCTTGAAATAAGCCAAGACAACCAGACATTTAGCGGAGCCATTCGGACTTAGAACTCATATTTCTGATGTGAACAAGGATGGGAGATTTCGGCGACATTATCGCCGTGCCTTTAATGCTACTCACTACTCCTTCTCAATCTCCTGCCTCCGAGCAAGTTGCTCAGCTATTTCTGTGTCGCGTGACCCCCAAAAACACACACAAACACACAAACGACGGTACTTATATAAGATCTCAAAGGACGCCGAGCGATCGGACAAAATTTTATTCTAAACTATGATTTAGCCCTATTGAATCAAGATGTTGATAAGATGAATTTTATATAGTATTCCTTCGTAGTAAAGGTAAAGGTATCAATCTTAGTTTTTTAAAAAAAACGCAAAAAACAAAATAAAATAATAAATAAAAAGTGATTTCTACTTTGGAGGCGAAGAATTATAGAGGATCGGTGGGGTTTGGTAGTGAATTATTGAGGCTGAGAATAGCCTCAAAAGGGCATGGGGACATTGGCTGCACGAATGAATGTCCTGCATTAATGTGGACCATACCTTACCCATGTGCGCTCCACAAGTGTAGATCTCACTTTTCACCTAAAGCTAGGGTTTCTCTAACTCGGACGCTATTTTGTGTGCTAATTGAAGCCGATTACACTCTAATAAATGCAATATAACAGCTCAACGGACCCAATAACTTCGAAAGAATTGAACGAGGGGGCCGTATGAGGCGAAAATCTCATGTGCAGTGCGGTAAGGGTGACTTATTTGGCGACTTTTTCATTATCGCCCTCCAAAAAACCAAACTCAGCCTTACGGAAATTTGCCAGAGTGAGGATTTGAAGTCAATGCTTGTATACCCGGTGAACATTCTGTAGTCTCGGTAAGAGGGGGAAGGGGTAAAGGATTTACCTGGTGTGTGAGATATCACATTGTTCGAGGAACCCCTAAATGTTGTCGGAGTAAAGGATCGTCAACAATGGCGTTCTAGTGCGTCGCAGATTCTTATCCAAGACTTGTATCATTTGATAATATCATGCGAATCTCTAGATAAACAAAAATACCAATTCAAACGAAATAACAAGTTCAATTGACGGTTGTTAATTCATCAATCATTATAGACGGGATTAGCAAAAACCTAGAGTAAGGGAGGTAGAAAAAGAGATCAATTAAACGTTTGTAATATCTACCTATCCCTTAACTTCGAATCCTTTTCTGAGAGAATTACTGCTCTCGCCGGCATCGGAGATAACATCGTCGCGCAAAGAAGTTAGATGAAGCGAAACCCCGGATCGTTCCGGCCGGTGCGCACGTCGGTCCTTATCATGTGGGTGCCAGATGGAAGTTGCGTGACCAGTGCGAGTTACATTAGACTCTTGAAGAGCCTTTATAGCCATCGTACAAGAGTTGTTACGAGCAAAAAATGGAAAGCTTTGCATAAGGTGCGTAGCCAATGGTTCATAAGGTGTCAACTTCCTCCTAGAGTCGTCTAGGTGAACTTTTTTCCTTTTTTATTTAGCTATGCTTAGCCTTAGTCCGTAATTTCATATATAAGATCCGTCAAATTAGTTCGGATTTGAATTGGAATTCGAGTTCAATTGAGGAGTCAAGTAAGTCTACTTTTTCTTTATTTATTTATGATTATTGGCATCTACTTTGCGGTCTTTGAAGTTTAGGCTATCTGATGGGTGATTTAACGGGTCCAGATTGGAGGGTATCACCACGCTATGGTGCGGGAAAATTGGCCTACTTGTCTTAGTTCCTTTACTCGAGCTAACTCCATCGGATATTGCATTTTCACTGCAAGAAAATCAATATGCAAATAACTGATTCTCCCTATAAATTAAGTAAATGGGAACGTTATAATTCCTTAGAATTCGTGACTAAAACGTAGATTATAAGTTTTTATCGACTCTCGAAATTTATGATCGCGCGAAATGTACAATTTAAAATGTTAATTCACGGGCACTAAACAAATTGAGGCTTTCCCTATAAAACCATCCAAGCCACCACCTTCACACCAACATATTCTCTCTCTCTCTCTCTCCCTATCCCTCCAATGTCTCCTTCCACACTCACACTCTTCACTCTCCTCACTCTCCTCCCGGCGGCGACCCTCAGCTCCGCCGCCCCGCGTGGCCACAATGCGGCGCTCCACGGCGGGGACCTCGTCCGCTCGTCGTGCTCCCACGCGCGCTACCCGGACCTCTGCCTCCGCACGCTCTCCTCCTACGCGGGCCCCACCGACAATCCTCGGGACGTCGCCCGGGCGGCCCTCAAGATCAGCCTCGCCCGCGCCCGCCGCGCGTCCGGCTACCTCAGCGACCAGGCCGCCGCCTCCAGCTCCAAGTCCAAGCGGGAGCGCGGGGCCCTGGCGGACTGCCTCGAGCAGATGTCGGACACGGTGGACGAGCTGAGGCAATCGCTGGCGGAGCTGAAGCACCTGAGGGGCGGGGAGGAGGTGCGGTGGCAGCTCAGCAACGCGGAGACGTGGGTCAGCGCGGCGCTGACCAACGAGGACACGTGCCTGGACGGGTTCCAGGAGGTGGAGGCGAAGGTGAAGGGCGACGTGCGGCGGAAGATCTCGAACGTGGCGAGGGTCACCAGCAACGCGCTGTACCTGATCAACCGGCTCGACGAGGGCATGAGCCGTCGCCGGAGCGGCAGGGGGAGGAGGCCGGCAAGAAGTGCCGGTTTCGTGATGGCCGGCGACGATGGACGGATCTGATCCCGCTGGCTCGTGGAATGTGTCGTAGCAGATTACTATTCTCGTGGGTGACGAGGGTCCTTCAAACCATCCCTCCCTCTCTCTCTCTCCAGGAAATTATAAATGCGTAATAGTTCGAATTTTGGACCGACGATATATATGGATTTGTAGATATAACGTGTTTATGTTGGTGTGATTTTCAGTTTTCGAGCTATTTTTGCTTCTGTTGGCCTTTTTGCTTGTGCTTATAGAGTGCCCATAAACTATATGCACGTACATCTTAAAATGTGAATGCAACATATACTTCTGTTGGCCTTTTTGATCTAGCTGGTTATGGGCTATGAGCTCTACTTGTTAAGATGATAAGTTCCCTTAATCGCGAACTTTGTTCGAAGATTTACAAGCGCGAATAACGCATCGGAGCACTATTCGAAAATCCCATCCAAAAAAGCTCAAACTAATAAATGGAGGAAGACCACGTGAATATAGAGAATATTTAGGATCCGTTGTCCACCGATGTTGGACGTACTTCAACATCTTCCATCCTATGTTTAACCTTACTTTCGGGTGTGGAAAGGAGTCGACTTTTTCGGAGAGCTTAGGCTTAGGGCATCATATGTCTCTAACGTAAGTCCCTTTTAAATCCGAGGAATTCACGCGCGTTTAGCAACCCAGCTAACTTCACTTTCCTTGCGAGGGACCTATTGAAAGTAGTGGTTAAGCAGCAGCCTCGAATCTCATATCATAATGGTGAAAATCGCTGTGACTGTGCTGCTGATTATGAAAACTAAGTTACCACCTAATTCATTGACAAAAGGGTGTTCAGGACGATGGGCAAAAGGTCAATTTTTCTAGAAACATGCACTCACTAACCACTCCGGACATGTAGTTTGAAACGAGCGAACAGAAAATTCTCAATAGGTGAAAAGAAAGGAGTGAACAGGAGAGGGCAGTCATAAGACGTGTAAAGAGGAGAGGGAATTAGGGCTCTAATTTCCTTTTTAAAAAAAAACCCCTCAACTTTATGTCTAGTCCTCATTTTGTCTCGAGCTATTTTTTTATTTCATAGAAAAAAAAAAATTAAACTTTCACTCTAGTTCCAAATCTATCCGCGCATGCCGCTGATTTTTTCAATAATATCATAATCAA
The DNA here is from genome assembly GCA_021437795.1 of Rhodamnia rubescens. NCBI lineage: Eukaryota > Viridiplantae > Streptophyta > Magnoliopsida > Myrtales > Myrtaceae > Rhodamnia > Rhodamnia rubescens. Next base: position 2,647,768 of record JAILYA010000002.1, on the reverse strand, counting down.
GAGATTGATATTGTTCCTTACAAGGTGAAGGGTGTTGATGAAAAATGAGGACTCCGATAATGAACTTTCAATCGGTTCCGATGTCGATAATTTTGAATATATTAATGGTAGCTTTTGGACATGTGGGCAAATTTGGGATAAAAGTAAAGTTGAGAATTTTTACGAGACAAAAAAAAAAGTTCGGGATTGAAATGAGATGGACCTAAAGTATTTTTTTTTTTTTTTTGTGTGGAGTGGGGTGTTTAGAGAATTAGTTGACATTTATTGTTTCGGGAGATTTTTTCCGTTGAAGACGGAGGGGTGGATGGCTGTCCATTGATGGCGTGATTAAAGTTGGGTGTTGGGATTCAAATTGGGGGTACGGACAGAGGGCGAGGAGCGTCCATGGTGGAGGCGCGTCTTGTAAAACTGAAATCAAGCGTTCTTGTTTTTTGCTCTAGGATATCATATGTTTAGCCATTCTTTTACTGAAAAGTAATTTTAAATTCATTTTCAGATTTCAGACGAAGATCGAAAAAGATAACGTTATCATTTTCCTGAAAAATTACTTCCCGAAAACCATTTTTCATAGACATTACATTTTCTGCGGATCGAAACAGCCGTAATGTGCCATACACAAATCAACATCAACTAATTTGTCACGTGATTGGTAATTACTAAAATGACAGAGGCGAGCGAGCCGACAAGGAACATCCACGCCCACAAGCCAAATAGCTATAGCATGTGACATCGGACGTACATTGGCAAGACTACATCTCTTTTCCCTCGTGCAGCAGGACCATACGTGCGCCGCAAAAAAAGTAAGCATGATAAAATGTAATTTCATTAGACAGGTCGTTTTAGCACTTGTCTTCCGTGATGTCGCCATCGAGTTTTGGTACCCATGGAATTCGGGTTGTTACGTGCATTTATGCACAGGTAAGCACACTGACCATCACTGGCCCTTCAGATGGTGACCTTACATAAAAGATCATGTGCACCGACGGAGGCAAAACTAGAAGATCAATAAGGCCTGGTCGCGACTCACTCAAGGAATTCATCAGGAACATCAATGAATCACGGGTCATACAATCTTCTTGCTCGTTTCTGGTTCTGCTTAGCTTGCTAGACAGACAGAGAGGGAGACAAAGCCCGTGATTGCGAGAGCAGAATACGTCGAAATTGTCCGTTTCCATCGAAGTGTAGGGAGTCGAGAAAACCTGCTAGACGATGGAGTCGATAGTTGCTGCCTTATCAAACAAGAAGATTTTTTCCCAGGTCGTCATGAAACTTCAGTAAAAATTGACTAACAGCTAAGTATCTGATTCGGTAATGAAAACGGTAGGCGAAACATTTTTTGAGCCATCTACTTGTACAACAGCGCTTCCTGCGGTTCAGCAGGGCTATACTCAAGGCCCGCTACGGCTAACACCGATGACTAAAGGAGTAACTCTAGCGAAAAATGATGGCGGAAGAGTATGAGCAATTAGCGTATCACGATTGTCGACCTTCTTGCTACAGATGATTCTGTAAAGACTTGCTGCATCGCACCCCCAGCTGTAGCGACCAAATTATACATGGCCTCGTGTGAGCGATCAGCCACGAGGTAGCGCGTCTATGAGATGCCATTTGCCCACAGTAGCTGCACGATTTAGATCAAGAAATTATCAACACCCAATTTCATGTTACGAACAATATTCCAAGAACTTGTTAAAGCGAGTTATAGCAATGATGTTGAACATAATCGTGGAGCCCTATAAGTAGGAATATCTCACTTAAGTCCAACATTGCAAGACAAGTGGTGACTGGCCCCGCCTTTCCCCAAACCCCACAATTCCTTGTTTAAGTAGGAACACGGTACCGGATGCTTGCATCCTTAATTTGAAGAATTGACCACTTGAGCCAGGCTATAATCTTCAGAAGCTAAAGCATTGATTATGCGCCCCATGAGACCCTCTCCGTTCTCAAGGCTATACATGTAATGCAGGTTTTACGTGCATCCACAGCCACACAACACATGAACAAGAAGAGAAAGGGCAAAAAAAATTCAAGAAAGTTTCCGCAAAATCATCTTTCAACAACTAATGTGATTAAGAAGCAGTATGTACCGACATACCTCTAGAAACATCAAAGGTAATTCAAGTAGCCATGTCATTTGTAAGGAGCAAATAAGATCGAGGAGTTGTGGCCACCAAAACCGAATGAATTAGATAAGGCAACCTTGACATCCACTCTCTCCTTTCTTGGACCGACTAGCACGCTCGTGTCCTAATCAAAGTTCATCACAGATTTATAGTAAGATTATCCACTGCCGTAGAACCATGTACATCTCACGTAACGGTTTGAGCTCTAGCTGAAAAAAGAGACGAGGACAAGAAGGAAATGTACCACTCCATCATCTGGTGATTCCAGGTTAACATTTGGATGGACCCACCCTGTCCTTATTGCCTGCATGTGAAGAGCACGTGATTAAAAGCAAAATTATATCTGACAAGGAGGAGAAAATACATATGATGGGGCACCAACATTGACCCATATAATTAACTGAAATGATTTGTAGCCAAGGTAAGCGAAATTAATGCATTTATTAGAACCTTATACGACTCTTGACTTCAACAGCCACTAACATAATACAAAGTCCCATAGTTTCTAACACTATCTAGAACAAAAAGGGAATTAATTACCTGAATTGCGGCAACAGCTTCCACTGCACCAGCTGCTCCAAGGAGGTGACCGATCATAGACTTTGTAGAGTTCACTCTCAACTACATGATTGATGGAAAAAAATTCCATGAAGCACCAGAATACTGTAGAGAACAAATTTAAGGAGCTGGAAAGGAAATCTATGTTTTCAACTTACCTCCCCATTCTGGCTAAAACAGTGAATGAGAGCTTGGTACTCCATCATGTCTCCCGCCATAGTGGATGTAGCATGAGCATTGATGTAATTTACATCTTCCTTGGACACCCCAGCCTGAGATAAGGCATTCTCTATGCACATAATGATGCCAACCCCTGTTTATCAAAGGATAAATTTGAAAATTTCCATATTTTGACAAGAAAGTTTATTAAAGCATCCACTATAATTTGCTGAAGCAACCTGTCATATTGGAGGAGGTTTGCATGCCCAAATGACGTACAGAAATTAGAAAAATATCAAACAAGTGATTGCTCCATATCCTCATTCCCGATAGGCGATCCTAACATTTATACGTAAAGGAAAATTGCTACAAAATAGACTAGAGAATCAGATCCTAAATAAGAAAAACTGAAAACTGATTCTTACTATGAGAAGTTTGCGTTTTACTGTGCCTTTTGACTGTTCTCAGTGGGGCAAGCCGGCGTGCTAAACTTCCATTACAGGCATACAGCTTTGAGAAACTCTTCTTTATCGAAAGAGGTGTAGTTTACTGGGATCTATTTGTAACTTATAATTAAGTCTACTTTACTATTCATAGTTTAGGACTAATCTTACCATGATGCACAGTTTTAATAGCGTGGAACAATCAACCGGAAGAATAGTAGACGAGATAGTCGAAACGAAGTTGGAAGAGGAACTAAGAATAAACAGGTAGGTTTTTTTTCCTTATTGATGAAATTTGATACGGTTGAGAAATATGCAACTTCAATGGAGTATGCAAAAACACAATCAACATTCTATCTTCTATGTCATTTAACCCTCTACCATATGTAGAATATAAACAGGGGCTAATTCCCTAAAAAAGCACCAACTTTAGGTTTAATGACGATTCTGGCCCGAACTTCTTTTTGTCTCGTAAAAAATCACCAACTTTAACTCGAGTTCCAAATCTGGCCCCCTTAACTTGGAACCGTCTTCCAACCAAAAAAAAAAACTTGAAACCGTTAGTTGTCCAACGTGACAATTCTACGCCATCAATAAATTCATGTAGCTTGCTGACGTGGATTTAAGACACTATTCATCAATGAACAGCTTAACCATCGTCCTTCAAGCTATGACTGAGATGAAGTGGATGAACAACTTCGGATTCCGTGCTAAAAATGATGATGAATAGTGCATTAAATCCACGTCAGCAAGCCATGTGGATTTATTGATGACGTGGGATTACTACGTTGGACAACTAATGATTCCAAGTTAAGGGATGCCAGATTTAGGACTCGAGTTAAAGTTGGTGATTTTTTATGGGACAAAAAAACTTTGGGTCAGAATCGTCATTGGATCTAAAGTTGGTGCCTTTTAAGGGAATTAGCCCAATATAAATATGTCTACTAGAGTAATTACTCAATCATGTTATCAACCATCCTCTCTTCAAGCAAAAGTTGAGGGAATGAAGAAGAAATACTACCACAAAAGGTTCTGCTACAATCATTTAAAGGTTACTATCTGCACTATCAGCTACTTTAATTAACTAATCTAATGGTCAAAAGAATGCATTTTTTTAACCAGAGAGACAAAAAAAAAAAAATACCATCTGGGCGAGGCTCAGTTATGTGATGGGCATCACAAGTAAAACTTCCACCAAGAAACTCTGCATAGATATTCGCATCCCTTTCCTGCAAAATGAATAACAAATCAAGTAACTATGCTCTAACTAGAAAGGTTTTGAGAGAAAATGCCATCAAATCAACTGTTAAAGATAGAAAGCTAGCCTACTTGACAAAGCATTGACTGACTTAACTACTAACAGAGTTCTCTCTCCGTAATACCTGTGAGTAATACTAATGCACGGAAAGGCATGCATCCAGATGATCCAAAGCTATGCAGAATTAAGAGCACACTGGAAATTAGGCAGCATCGACACTTTAAAATTTAAACAATGAACAGCTCATCAAACCAGGAAAGAGAGACTTGAAATCCAGAGACTTAACCAAAGTGAAAACAGGGGTTTATTTTCTGTCGGTTAGTGCAATACTCTTCGAAAGTTCAGCATAATATCAAGGTTCTTCCACCTTTTAGTACAATGCGGGTGTTTAAAACAGAGACCACTTTCAAGATCTCAAATTAAAAGCTAAAATATTTAAACAGCCCTGGTAGCTAACAAGAGCAGCAACAGCTCCTTGCTTTTAGGAAGAAAACAGTGTTGCATTTCAGGTACGTACAATTTGAATAGTGCTGTCGACTTGAATTTGCTTCTTAGACTCCGGGCAAAGTATAGTATAAGTAATAAACATTTTTCCAAATAGGATCAAAGCACATGCTTTTCAATTTGTACAAAAAAGTTCTAAACTTTCTTTCAAAAACTGCAATTAAGTTCTTCCGTTGAACAGATCCACAAAATCGCCTACATGACACTTGGAAATTGCCTGCTTTGCAGCGTTAAATTACACTTTTTGCTCTAGGTTAAGGACTATATTGCACTTTTGGCTAATTGTTTGAGACTTGATTAAATTTCTCCGTGCATAACATCCATAACTTCTAATGCAATCTCTCCCTTAAACTCCACATCCGTTCTTGAGCTAAGGCGCAGAACAGCATCGTAAAATGAATGGGTTCATCAACAAATTGAATTTGAAGCAACATACAATAGGTCCTCTTTAACTTCAACTAAGCCAACAATTAGAAACATAAATGTAACTTTTTTAGCATCAGCAAAATTGGGAGAGTAAAATATGGCTATGTGCGCACAGGATCCCCAGTTCAAGAAAATGAATTAGCACAAAGTATGAAGAAATACTTAAAAGAGCTAAATATGCCTATAGAATGCACAGTATGTGAAATTCTTGAGCTAAATGGAACAATAAACGTAACATATTGGACTGAATCTTGAAGAGGGACGGATCATTCTCTTTTTCCAGTTGCACCATAACAGTAGAAGATAGAAGCAGGAAACCACTACATAAGAAAAACAAATCCTTCTATATTCAATTGGTAAGCTGAGCAGCACAAGATTGGTAATGCCCTGGTATCAAGTCGCTGTGATGGGATTATCAGATATACCTTAGCATGCTCTAATTCCTCTAAGAGCAGCACACCAGCTCCTTCTCCCATGACAAATCCATCACGACTCTGCAGACAAAATAGAAGGTTAGGATGCCAATAAAAGTGATTCCTCATAATCTCACAAGAGATGGTACAAAAGAAAAAAAGCTTTGCAAGTCTTCTTGTATTATAAGTGCCATATAAAAGAATGATTAAAGTCTTTCAGTCAACAAAGTAAAAACTTCCATTGAAATCCTGATAAGAATGACTTAAAAGTTGTTCACATGTATAACCTATGTGGTGCCACTCAGAGGAGATACCATGATGCACCTATTATGCAAATCCCGATACACAGGCAAAGTTACCTCAGACATACATATAAGTTCTCCATGAAAATCTAGCCTAGTATGCGACCTCCCCTAATTTATGAAACCGGCACTAATTGTAGAAAAAGTTTCAAACAGAGACTACTTTTTTTTTTGGTCAAATAAAAACACACTACTTCAAATGGCTCAATTAGTTGAAAACAAGAAAAAACTTCTATTTGTGATGTTTGCAGCAAAAAGTTGTAATAGTGCACTACCATCTGGCACTTGTTTAAAAGACCAGACCAGAGACTATCGACAGGGGAAAATTCGGTGTTAACAACACATCAGACCCAATCTCTCACTGCAGAAATGTTAGTCCAAGGAAAAGTAATGATAGTAAAAGATAAGAAGCAAGACAGTAGAAAAGCAAACGGTGCGGCAACACTACCATATCCCATGGTCGGGAAGCTTTGGTGGGATCATTGTTCCTTTGCGATAGTGCACGACAAGCAACAAAACCTCCCAAACCTGCAGCTTACATTATTGAAAATATCAATGAAGGCCTCTCAACTTCATGGTGCACCAAATCACTACAAGCACAATACTTGGAGCAGCCAGAAAGAGATGAGTACCTATAGGAATTATTGCTGCATCAGAACCACCACAAAGCATGACATCCTGCAAAATCCTCACAACTTAAACGAATAAAAGACAGTTGAACCGACAATCTAATATTTAAGCTTCCAATTTAAAGAATCGTATTAACCAAATATCAAGGACAAATTAGGACCTAAAGGGTTTTCATTTCGATACATGGTTTGTTTTTTACACACTTACAGCTTCGCCTCTTATTATATGGTTTGCTGCATTCATTATACAAAAGTTGCTTGTCGCACATGCTGTAGATATTGAGTAATTAGGTCCCATCCATCCCTGCAATTGAGTGTGTAAAAGTATCCATTAAATATATCTTTTCCACCAAAAGAAAGAAAAACCACATAATTTCATGCAATCAATGAGCTGACCAGATCCATTGCAAGCATAGCAGATCCCATGTTTGTAGTAGCGAAAGGCACACAAAAGGGATTCATCTTTCTATACGAAATCCTCAAAGCTTCAATGGCATCATTAAATACCTGCACAGTCGACATAAAAAATGGTATCAAAATGCAAACTAACAAAACAATGATGAATTGCAGGATTAATACGCCTCCTTGTTCCATCTGAAAGCAATGCGAATGTGACATAGGCCATTTTCGTGGCAACCAACTTATTGCAGAGCATAAAGCTTCCAATATAGTTACATTCACTAGTTAGGTTCTCTTCAAAGATACCCCATACATTTTGAAGCACACAAAACCCAACATAGGCATCATTCCCAACTTGTCATTGTCCTCGTACAAACAAGATAGCTGCAAATGTGAAAAACGAGTCGATTGAAGGAGCTTGTCCTCAGTCTCGTCACACATTTTCCATCTTTGAAGCACTCATCTCAAGAAACATCACAGGAGTTAGATGTTACCTTCATGCCCCCCATTGCAGAGCCAATCAGAACACCACATCTAGTTTTGTCTAACTCATTCATTAGATCTTCTGTGATTCCACCATCTGCTAAGGCTTTCTTTCCGGCAGTAAGCATGTAAAGCATGAATTTATCCATCCTTTTAGAAAGTTTTGGTGCTACCCAACCATCAGTTGAAAATGACTTGATTTCTCCTGCAATCCTCTGTAAAAGTAAAAGATGGCACGTGATAAAGAAGATTCAGAACAAGCAGTAGCAGAGTAGAAATCTTCCAGAAGCAAGAAGCGTTACCGTCGGAAACTGGGAACAGTCAAAGGTCTCTATCTCACTTATGCCACTAGCACCTTCAAGCAAATTGTTATAGAAAGTGTCCAGATCATGACCAAGTGGGGTTACGACGCCCATCCCTGTCACAACTACGCGTCTTTGCTTTGTCACAGGTTTCTTCTTCGTGACAAACTCTGGTGCAGCTTGCAATGCCACAGCCATAACTTCACCTAAATCACCAATCACAAAATGTTGTGAGATTTTTGAATCTCAAATAGTAAATCGATCAGCTAGAAATGCAACTTGCAGCTTAACAAGTTTATGGACATAGCACTAATCCCACCCTACGATGATGATATGATGGCAGGTAACCGAAAGCAGTGAGCAAGGATGTCATGGCCAGTGTCACACGAATGATGGCAGTGATGATAACAGTAAAATTCCTATGTCAAAGGTCACACCCCCTGAAGCAAGAAAAACATGATTGCTTCCGTCATTCACGTGTAATGATCAAACAGGATCACCGTCTAATTGTCTTGATATCCATTCATAGAACATTAAATTGCTGATTGACTGACGAAAGCAACAACTCAAAAAGCTCAGAAGGGAAATTTCTCAAGATTCATTTTCACTGGAAAATCCATGGAAGGAGTAATTTCTCAAAAATTCTAGGGGAAATGTGGACATCAGAAACCTACTTCCTCTTTAATTCACATAACATTCCTTCTTCTTTTTTTTCTATTGTTTGGAGATTAAACTTAGTCCCAATTTTCCTTCGTAACGTGCATGTCAGCCAGATTAAAAAGTCAGTTAGGATGATAACGAGGCAAACACATTAAATTGATTGGCAGAGTCTCAACCTCAATCATTGAATATGCATTTCTATCTCCTGGGTAGGACTCCTGTCTTCTAGCTTCTTAAGCTTAAACGAAACTAAGGATGAATCAGAACAAAAGATGTAGCAAAAACAAACATATTTTAAATAAATAAACAAACAAGTAACAGCATATCAAGCTTTCGACAACAAATGGAGCACACCAAGCCCGTGAACAAAGTAACTCTACCTGGACTACAGTGAAGAAAACATTAGAAAAAAGCTATAACCATACGATAACAGCCCAAATAGCCTATAACAATAACAACAACACTAATTACTATACCTGAACCAGAGGCGCGATTCAGACGCCTCTGCCTTCGATTCATCGGGCGACTCCTCGATCCGAAAAGCGAAGCGAATCCATTCTCGCCGAAGAATCCCAAGGACGACGCCGCTCGCGAGCTGTAAAACTCACCGCAAGGCTCAAAGGCCAGGCAAGAGGTCACCAGGCCGAACGACGACGCGCTCCCGCCGCCGCCCCCGCCACATTTCGACAAGGGAAGCCGCCGCCTCCTCCTCCGCGAGAAGCCGCACGAGGGCGACCTCTTCGCCGCGCCATCCCCCTCGCACGAGACCGACATGCAAGCCGCGACGAGCCACGTGCAGAGCGGCGACGCAACCGCGGGAGCAGCCATCGTGGGGGAATCGATCCGGAGCAGGCAAGGGAGCTCGCGCGGATTCGCAGCACGCAAAAAAAAAAAAAGGCGAATCCGAAGCAAACAAGAAGAGAACAACCGAAGCGGGAAGGGAAAGGAAGCCGCGCGACGCCGAGGGGCGGAGATCACGTGGAGATGGCCAATCTGCGCGGGATTTGCGGATTGTTGACGGCTCGGATCGAAGGAGGTCGCATTTGGGATCGCCGCCGGCGCGAATGGATGAATCGGCGATTGCGGCTTCGCTGTGGTGACGAAACGGTTCGGGCCAGAGAGAGAGAGAGAGACAGAGAGGAAGGGAGAGTTGGATGGCGGTGAGAGCAGAGGATTGCCAAGTGCTCTCCAACACTTTGGCCTTTGTCTTCTTTGTGTGTGGTTATAACATTATTGAGAGAGAGAGAGAGAGAGGGGACGCAATCTGACTCGTGTAAGGCAAAATAAATATGCTTGGAAAATTAAATAACAAAAAAAAATGATAAAGTAAATAATTAAAATGGACGCGTGGATCTGCGGCCAGGAAAAATCGGAGGCTCCTCTTATAATTTAATAAATGTTTACTTATTCAATATGATTTTTGAAAAAGGAAAAAGACATCCAATATTCATTTAAAAAAGGACGTACTGAGGTCTCCGGCGAGAGCGCTAAAATGCGCACATGCTCGTCACGTGATTTAAATGCCGCGCTTCTGTTCCGACCATTTTCATTTGAAGCCATTGAACTTTGAACATATTATTCGATGATTTGGATGAGTTCACCAATTGAATGCAAGAAGGTTACCAAAGATAAAAGCTTTGCTTGAACGAGTTTCGATGCCTAAGTTAGTCTATGATAAACTTATCGCAAGTGTATCAATTAAATATTTTTCGTAACCGAAAATTTAGTTTGGAATAAAATTTATCGTAGACGTACGAGTTTTGGATTTTTCATGATTTTGGCGTTTCCTTTCTAATTTGAGAATGTGAACATCATTCGAAGCAATCCTGGCGTCTTCGGGGATGCTGAATTGTTCTTCTCGTGTCGTATTAGGGGTAATCATTGTCTTGCCAATTACAATTCCCAACTGAGCATGCTTACCAGAGAATGTAAATAAACTTGTTAACAAGAACCCTTTTACAAAAAAAAAAAAGAATAAGGAAAATGTGGTTTCTACTCTTTTCAACGAATTAAAGTCGCATTATAGTTTACTCGATGAAAAGAAAAGGAATAAGCAATTGATGGGAAACGTAGATTGTACTGAACGCGAGTTCTTTCTTACTCCAAATAATTGCTTTATCCGAATTACCACCTTGCTAGAAAAGAAATAATATTATACCTACATGACGCTGGATTAACGCGATACGTATTACCAGTTTATATTTATTCCATTCTTTTGCTATACTGCACTACTAGAGATTGATCCGAAAGTGACCAAAGCTCCGGGGTAAGCATGGATTCCGAATAGAACTAAGAACCGAACCAGGACCAACCAAAAAAATTGATCCGGTCTCGAGTTTCAAATTTTTTTATTACTATGCGGTCCGATTCCCGGTTCTCGATTTTTGGTTCGATGGGTAGGAACAAAAGCAAACCGAACGAAAATCGACCTAATCAAGGTAATCCTAAAATTAGTAGCACCAATTTTCATACTAGTACTACAAAACTTTCAGAATTCAGAAAATCATTTCATTGCTAATGCTATTCAATATGTTCTTCCATTACTAGGATTAGTTTTAAACTCGCTTTGGTGTAGGTGGGAGATATTTATCCATTAGAATCCACTCGCAACATATATATATATATATACTCATTGCTTGGAGAAATTCAAGTATACCATACACTTTGAAAACCTCAAGTTAACTATTCACTATTCGTTAACACGTGTTTCTAGTTTAATCTTGAGTCAATCCCTTTCATTTAACTCTACGTGATAACATAATGTGACTTCTCTTATTAGGTTTTACGGATCACTTCACTTATACATAGTTTTGTCTGGGATAAATAGTCTTGCTAATGAAACTCTATCCATCTGAAGGGGAATTTTTGTTGTTTCTTTAACTAAAAATGAACAAAAAAAAATTAAAAAAGAAAATCCCCAACTCCGGCATTTACGGGATAGATTTTATGTTGCAAAAATCGGAAACCGATCCGAAAGAGTAGGTTCTAGAGGAACCTACACTGTCCTGAAACCGCTCACCACGGACTAGAGCCGCTAGACGATGTGGTCCGGGCCATCTAGTGAATCTCCAAATGTCTTCTCTCGTGGGATCAAAATTGAATCTAAGTGGCCAAGGATAAAGATAGGATGGAAATGGGACAAAGAGAGGGCGTGACGAGAATGTGACGTTGATTTTAAGGAGACTTTGGCAGTGTCTTTCCATGGCCCGCCATGACAGTGACCGCATATATTGATACAAGGAAAAAAGACAAGATTTTCTTGCTTTTGGTATCTAATGGAAATAGTAAGATCAACGAACTTGAATATCACCATATTAGTACTTTTCGCCACGAAATTATTCTCAAAGAGGCGTGATTAATATTGTCGATTATTTCAAATGTGTACTTGTGTACCGTTCAGATCGTGCTATTACTCATAGCACGTGTAGTGGTGATAATAACGTCCACCACATTACGGATCTACTATGGATAATTTGCATGTTAAGTTGGTTACTTGCATGATAGTCAGTGCAGTATAAATCCCACATCTTTTTCTCCACTCGTCGTACCAATGTTAGATAATTAATTAGGCTTTGAGTAATGTTATCTACTTAATGATAACACAAATTTTGATTATCTCAACTCGATCACGTGTATACGAGCGTTAAGGAATATATAGATTTTAAGCTGAATAATTGATGTAATACTAATGAAATTATGATAGGAAAGATTCAAAGTTCGCGCCCTTTCGCCAATTTCAAAAGCGAATCCAAAAGCCTCGAGAACCACGACCTGTATAAATCGTTTATTGCGGTCGATACAATAGAATCGCCTCATAAATAACGCAAACATATATATATATATACACAATCTCAATCTCATTGCAATTATGCGTCCTTTCCTCTCAAATCAATCACGAGGCATTGATGTTTGGAGAAGCTTGGGCTCTCACTACTATGCACAATCCATACGGAGCTAGAATTTGGGAAAATTACTACGAACACCCCCGGAAAACTCATAAATTGCAGGATTCTCCCAATTAAAATTTCACCAACTTTATTTTTTTTTTAATTTTTATTTTGTCGTCTCTCTTTCCACTTACGAAGCATTTTGGACCCATTAGCTCCAAAACCTTGTGGCGCCACATGCACAATTTCTCATCTTTCTTTTATTTATTTGGTGGAAGCAGATGAGAATCTCAGAGATTTTGTTTTTTTTTTTCCAAGCGGGACCGACTGGTTTTTTTTTTTTCCTTCCTCGCCATATAATTAATTGAAAAGATTCGACTTTCCTCGTGTACCATCAATCAAAACAAAAAGAAGAAGAAATATAAAATTACAAAAAAAAGGAGCAATAAATTTAATTAGTACTGTCCCAAATAGGCTGCTAAAAATGAAGCGGGGTGACCCCTCAAAACAGAAACGGTGCCGTTCGGTGAATTTGGAATCCGCCCCCAACTATTTCGGACCAGCCATAAGCAACGTCAATATTTGCTCGGGAGACGATAAAACTCCACCCACGTCATCTTTTCCCTTCAAAGTGAAGCCCATACGATAGCTGACGTGGCGAACGTCATGGTGCGTATAAATGACACGGCATCTGAGCGAAAATTTCGAATGACGACGTATACGAAACGACCTGAGTTTCGTGGTGAATTTAAATTGATATTCGGCTCCGTAGCTTCAAAACGACGTTTTGTAGACATCAACATGTTAATTTTGTCCTCTAGGTATGAGTCCATGCGTTTCTATTTTCTAGTTTGGCATTTTCTTCGCCTTTTCCTTAGATGCTCATGTATGAGTGTGCACGGGATGCATCGATTTTGGGAAGAGCCGTGTTCTTTTTCTTTTGATGGGTAAAAATCAAAACCAAAACTATTTGGCCATTTCTAACACCAGATTTTATTTTTTTTAAGTATGAAAAAGGGTTAAAGTTGAATACAAGAATTTAACATCGCAAATCTGTTATCCCTATCTAATCACCTTGTAGGAGGTAATGAGAAGAAACCAGTATCAAGCAGGTTATCAATTTCAAGATTGAAAACCAAGTCAATACAACTACTTCCTTTCCGAAAGTTATGATGCACTTCAAACTCAAAGTAAGAGGGCAACGGTCTTCTAATATCTTTAAGCAAAGCATGGCCAACATTAACAATCATAAGCTTTAAGATAACAAGACAAGTGATGGTTTTAGAGTCAATCTCAATGATGATATTATGAAAATAAGATTATTTTGCGAAGTTGAGTACCACCCACAAAGTTAAAGTTCTGCTTGTGTCAATGAACATGTTCCTGCGAATGCGGCAAAACCACCATGCTAGTCACCCCATTCATTTCTAAGTAGACCCTTACACTATCAGTGTTCAGTTTAATGCACCCGTAAAGTGGAGGATCCCATTTGACCAAAATAAAGGAAGTGCATGATCCACTTAATGTCAAGTTATTCACAGACAAACAATGGCCTCAGGGTCATGCAGGGTCGGTTGGGCCCGTGTGGAGATAGGATCATGCTCAAGCTGGATGCAAATTGATAGTTACGATCGTGTTTCCATAACTCGAGGCTCCATGATTGTACATCAATCTCATCTAACAAGCGGTTACAACTCCTCAATCGCCATTGGACATAATAGTCAAAGGATATCTCCACCTTCCATTGGCATCTTCTTCTTCTTCTTCTTCTTCTTTTTTCAATTTCTGTGTATTGAACATCCAGCCAAATTTGCTAAGCGATAGTCGCAGACCAATCGCCATCGTAAGTCGACGGGCGTATTATGGTCATCGATGATCATAGTCATTGACAAGTGTGCCCGCCATCGATAACTTGTCAGATGATCAATTCACATTGGCATCGCGTTGATAAAAAAAATTTTGGTCATTTTTTGGTGTCAACAGTTCAAATAGGAGGGATAATGAGACATGCACATGCGGGAGTATGAAGCAATATACGTTCCAAGCAAATAGCGTGACAAAACTTGCATTGAAATAGGAAAATGACCATTACCAACCAACGCCAGCAGTTGCTGCATTAATCGGATGTTTTCCCCCAATATCCCTCAATAACATCATTTGTCACGGCCCGCCGGTTCGGATCTCGTGCGTGAAGAACGATCGTCCAAGTCAAAGGGGCCCATGATGCGACTCATGATTTTTTTTCGGTCATGCCTATTTCGTAGTCCTTCGTTCTTTGGGATCTTGTATGGAAGAGCTTAGGAAACCCTGCTCCGCTTGGGCTCGCACGTTCACTTAGTAGCTTAAATTTTTAGAGCATTTAACGGTCAATTCCGTAAAAGTTAGATTGGTATAAGAGTACGAGGCCATGTATCCAAATCACTTCAGGGCCCTTATTTGTTCCTCAATTATTCGATTTTCACGTTTTGAACTTTGAGCCAAGTTTGAGCTCGCTCATGGTGGAGAGCGTTATGATATGACCGTATATGCATGTAGATCGGGTATACAGCAAGGGTTCGGTTATCCGTTCAATTGAGTGCAAATAGTCTCGATTTTCCCATCTATCCGACTTTTCCATGAAGCTAATAAACATAACATGACATATGCGATAAAAGAGCTTACCTATTTAGGACGTATTTATTTGAGTGAAAGTGTTTTTTGGAATTTCACCCGTTTGGTTCGCTCAAGTCGATTGAAAATACTTTCCGATCAAAAAAATAGACATGCATAAAATCATGACAAGAATTTCCCAGTCTAAAGAGGTGACAATACATCCTGGAATTGTTCCTCTCAAAATTTTTAAATATTTGAAAATTCTTGATATTTTAATATTTTTTCTTTTCTTTCTTTTCATTTATTTTTTTTCTTTTTCTATTTTTCCTTTCCCTCGGTCGATCGCCGGGCCTCGCCGACCACTAGTGACCGGCCACAAGCTCAAGTTGACAAGGCTCGATATTGCCGGCGAGCTCGAGCCTCGCTAGATCCCGTCATGGCACTGCGACCAATGAGGTAGAAGAAAAAACAAAAAAAAAAAAAAATTAAGAATGTCATTAAAATATTAGTAAATAAAAAAATATTAAATTTGATTTTTTTGGCCTAAGATAAAGTCATGAGATGAAAATTCTTTTCCAAATGAGAACGAAACACCAGAAAACTTTTTTGGTCACATGTCACCAAATAAAGGAAAACAAACTGCTTTTCTAAAAAGTGATTTTCCTTTTTCCTGGAGTTTTTCGTAAAACAAACGCATCCTTAAATGGTTTTTCTCATCGCGACGAAAACAAGTGTTTTAAAATTACAGTTGGCCGGCGATCTAGGAAATTGTCCAAAAAATACTAAACATATTGTACGACGGCCAATTCAACTCTAAACCTTTCAATTTTCCCAATTTATTTTTAATTTTTTTTAATGATTTGCCAATTTAGTCCTAGATCTCTTGATGATTTGCCAACTTAGTCATTCGATCAATTTTGATCGAAAGTCGTTGGCATGGCAATTTAGTAAGCGCTTATTGTTTTACATGGCACGCCCAGTGCCAATGACAATTTATGCATTTTTTTAAAAAAATCTAAATATATTCTTAATATTTTTTAATTTCTTTTCTTTCTTTTTTTCTCTTCTTACTCAGTGATCGCTTGGTCTCGGTAACAATTGGCGATCGGCCTTAGGCTACGGCCGGCGAGGCTTGACCTTGCCGGCCTAATCGCTAGCCATTGTCGAGGCTTGGCAACCAACGTAGCAAGAAGGGAAAAGGAAAAAAATAATAAAAAAACTACAAAAAAATTAGAAAAAAATGTGAAAAAATTTTTACATCGGCGCCGTCCATGCTACGCAGGATGTTCGGTGTCATAGCGATTCCGGGTAAAATTGGTCAAAATGACTAAGTTAGCAAATCGTCGGAAGATCTAGGACTAAATTGACAATCGTGAAAATGATTTGAACTAAATTGACAGAGTGTCAAAAATTTTATGACTAATTTGGTATAATTGAAATGTTTAGGATCGAATTGACCACCGCACAATAAGTTTATAATTTTACGGACAATTTTCCAGCCAAACGTTTATAGCCAATCAAATGTATTCACGTAATTACATAAGTGTTTCAACTGCGATCGCTACCCATCTTTAATTGAAAATACGTGAAAACGCATTCCTCAAATTAAGAGTCCCAAGCTATGTCGAATTGCCATATCAAGTCCGACTTCATTTTCAATGAATTCGTATCGTGTCGTGTCGAGGACTCGCATTTCTAAAAGTTCATGGCTTATGGTTATGGGACTTCCAAACCCCCTGGATCAAGGCTCAACAACTGCAAAGACCCATGTGGAGATCGAGAGAGATGGAGAAAGAGAGAGAGAAGAGCCTAAAATGCTGATCTCGGGCGTGAACACCGGCAACCAAGAAGACCCAACAGATTCCTTAACAAAGGACACCATCATACATCACACGAACAACGCTTTGCTTCATCAGCAAAACAAACCCCACCCACCCCCCAGCGCACGAATCATCCGACGAAGGTACAAACACACCAGCCAAAAAAGTCAACGACAGCGACGCGTAACTAAGTTTCCCTCCGGTCATAACCTCATCCCAACCTCCCTCCCTCCCCCCTAAAAAAAGCTCGAGATGCCATGAATTAATCAAGAGAAAAAAGTAGTTGGAACAACGATTTGTGTCTACCAATTGTATCATTGTAGGGCCTTCCAAAGCAAATAGAAGTTGTACTAGGAAATTTGACTGCATTGAGGGTAGTCATGGACTTTGTTATCATCGCAGACTTTAGGTCCACTTCATTTGACATATCGATCGAAAGAAAAGCCACTCGATACATACATTTTACTGTTTCTTGAATAAATGGGGAAAAGCCGGGTGTTACGTTGTTAAGAGGCGGCCCTCAAGTCCTTCCACGTGAAACGGATATATATGCGAGAGGACAGAACATGCTCTCGAAACACATAATGATGTCTCGTCCGTTTGTCCCATCTTTTAGTGCTGATGACCGGCGAGTAATATCATCCGTCTGTGCATGGAATAGTGTCGGGCATCTTGCCGAATGCGTGTTTGAGCATGTCTATGATCCGAAACGTGATATGATGAGATTGTTTGGGACGTTCGACTGATGTGAGCGAGAAATAGATAGCACCCATATATAGCAATAATTTAAAGGCCCGCTGAAAGCAGTTTGCTTTCGTCTATATCTCACCGGGAGCATGGCGTATGCATATAGTGGGCTGGTCCTTTGGACTTGGTCGGCGTTGAAAGATTAAAACACACCAACCAAAAACCAAAAGAAGTAATATTTATATATTCCATCACGCTATGGGCAAAATCTTCCTTGAAAGATTTATGAAACCAACCCAACAGTTACATCTTTCTGACATGTGCACATTGGCGAACTTTAGGATTTTCTAACTTTAGGATTTTGAGAAAAAGAGTACGTAGATATGGCCGGCCGGTGTCGGTTTCGAGCCATAACTATTGTCATTTTGAGCGCGCCCCTCACTATGCTAGTGGAAGTAGACCCGGAGATATCCTATGTCATGTCACACGGTCGGATTGGACCTACGCTGCAGATGAACTAAGGCTGGAGCTACTTGAGATTTCGAACCTGCGATCGAGAGGATCACAAATCACTTGGGATTAAGCCCTATATCATCAGGCCGGCCACCTTGGTAGTCAAAGTCCAGGTAAAGAAAACATAGAAGCAAGTCGATTTTCTTGATGCTGAGAGGGAAGAGATACTGACTGTTGGGCCAGAGGTGTGTTTTAGGCCCATATATGCCCTAGGCTAATTGTGTATGTGTAAAGCATTTTATGAAAGGATGTCTTGCCGGCCATAATTATTAGAGATATGATATTAAAAATAAAAAGAAAAAGAAAAAAAAAAAAGAGAGCCCTCAGTAAATATATTCAATGAGAAAAATTTAGGTGATTAGTAAATCCACAATTGGAAAAAGAGCATAAACTCCGGGTCATTCCGACTCTTTCAAATTCGAGAAAATATTTACCGAACATCTTTCGTGAACGTAAGATTCGGTCATCGATTATGATTTATCGTCCAACTTTATCCACCTGCCTCACTTCCTTTGCGATTTCAAATGTTGGCCACTCTACACACAAGGACGATGAATCCCAATTTCTAGTCAAAATATTATATCGATTGATAACATGGCGTGTGATGCTTTTTAAATATTTTTTTTTTGTCAAAGAGAAATAGGATATTCTTAATTTGGTGAAGCATCCTGGGCCTGGCCCGGCAACACCGGAGCGCCGCATACAAATTGGTGGGCTTGCTACTAAAAACGACAGCGTCGGGACTTACTCTTTAGACGACGTCGTTAGGAAGTCTCTCTCGGCTCCTCCCTAACTAATCTCGGTAGTCTTGGCGCCCAAACCTCGGGAAGAACCCTAGAGAAGCAGCTGATCCGGAAGCTGTGAAGCTGCGATGGAGCGGCAGAAGTCGAGCTCCAAGAAGGGGGATAAGGACGAGATCTTCGCGGACTGCTCTTTCACCAGCCTCGGCCTTCACTCTACGTTATGCGACCAGCTCAAAGGTTCTCCCTTTCGGTGCTTTCTCTGGCTGTCGATGTTCTTCCGCGATCATGATTCGTGTTTACGATGTTGATTTGTCTGAGTTTTCCGCAGAACGGCTGGGATTCGAAGTTCCCACTCGTGTACAGGCCCAGACGATTCCCGTTGTCCTGTCCGGGCGGCACGTGTATGCTTCTCTTCTCTACTATTTCAGTCTTTACGCTTTCACCTGTACTCAGAATTAGTCTATTGGTATAGTGTATATAACCACGCGAGTGTGAATATTGTTTAGTTCTTGTTGGTGCTCCGTTTTGTGTTTTTACTAAGTGAAGAAATTATTCTAGGTTGGTCAGTGCGGCCACAGGGAACCGGGAAGACAATTGCGTACTTGGCGCCAATTGTTCATCACTTGCAGAAACGTGATCCTCGGATTGAACGGCCCGATGGAACTTTTGGTGCGCATTGTGTCCTACTAATTTTCTAATTTTATACTTTGATTGGTGCATGC
This sequence comes from Rhodamnia rubescens, assembly GCA_021437795.1. Classification (NCBI taxonomy): domain Eukaryota; kingdom Viridiplantae; phylum Streptophyta; class Magnoliopsida; order Myrtales; family Myrtaceae; genus Rhodamnia; species Rhodamnia rubescens. The sequence goes on along the minus strand of JAILYA010000002.1, from coordinate 2,628,145 downwards.
TTGAGAAGCGACGATTCACTAGCTGGGTTGCGCTGAGTCCGTAGTTAATGCCAATATTTAAAATCTGGATTTGCTAGAGACTTTGAAAATTGTCCTTGTCATCGAGTGGTTGCACGTATCTGACTATTGAACTTGGGGCTCCTGAAGTATGTCGATAAGCATGCTGCATGGACACTGTCACGTTTCTCTTTGCAATCTATGGTCTTTTTCATCGACTATAGGGCAGAGAAGAGGTGTGAATTGATGCCAATCTAGACTTTCTGGTGGTAATGTAGTTAGTGCATGGATTATTGATATCCTGGATACAGCGTTGGTACTTGTACCAACGCGTGAGTTATGTTTGCAGGTGTACGAAATCCTGCAGAAGCTATTGCACCGGTTTCATTGGATTGTCCCTGGTTATATTATGGGCGGTGAAAACAGGTCGAAGGAGAAAGCAAGGTTACGGAAAGGTGAGAAGTTTGGCTTATATCTGTTACTATTTTGATGACCTCTGAGAGTACAGTTGCAATATAATTAATCTCATCAAGTTGACTACTCTTGAATTCTGAGTGACGATAGGCTTATTGATCTTTATTGAGTTACTGTCTCACAGTTGTCCTTAGTTTTTTGTTGTTGTGCGATTTTTTATCTGAACCTGCTAAATGGTTCAACATATTAGAGTTTTTTTTTTTTGTCAAACAACATATTATAGTTCAATATAGAAAATTGTGGCAACATCTGAAGTTGTAAGCAGTAGGGTGACATATGTTTTGTCAAAAAATAATAGCTGGCATTCCTTTAGAGAAGGAGTTACTGCCAAGATTATTGCTTCCACTAGCTGAACGGTGTTGCAGTTGAAGAGGATGTTGCTAGGCAATTTTAGTTGTTGCTTGGAATATGTTTTAAAGATGTGCATTTTATTTTTAGATATATTCAGAAGTTTCAAATCGCTTGGGAATGACTTGCGAACAGCTGCGTTTTGTTGACTTCTGATCATGGCCTTAAGTTAAAACTGGAGAACTCCCTGTCAATGGGATAACTTAGATTGGGTGATTTTGGATTGTTAATACCCTTGTTTATCAGTTGGGTACTCATTCTTTACCAAGCTGAATTTGAAGGTTGGATCATTGATAGAACGATAAATTTTTTGGGTTGTGATTTTTTTTTTTAAATTGTCGTCATTGTTATGCAGGATCTTAACATGAGCAATGTTATACATATTCAGGGATATCCATTCTTGTGGCGACACCTGGACGCCTTCTCGATCACTTGAAGAATACATCATCATTTGTTCGCATAAATTTGCGATGGATAGTTTTTGATGAAGCAGATAGGTTTGTATGAAGTCCTTTAATGAGGCTTGCTGTGATCATAATTTTGTGATATGCCGTCAGAATTTCCTATTTGATTAATTATAACTACTCCTCTGAATGTTAACAGAATTTTGGAGCTGGGATTTGGGAAAGAAATAGAGGAGATATTAAACATAATCGGGTCAAGGCAAAATGGTTCTATTGGCGAGAAACCTGGAGCTTTGGGGGATGCTGGATTTCAGAGGCAGAACTTACTACTATCTGCCACCTTAAATGAGAAAGTAAATCATCTTGCTAATATTAGCTTAGAAGATCCTGTTCTAATTGGTCTTGATGAGAAGAATCTGCAACTAGATCCATCGCCTCAAAAAGTAGGATATTCGGGATCTGACATCGACGAGGAATTGGAATTTCCTAGTAAAAGAGAAATGTCAGTGACAAGCAGCTATAATCTTCCGTCGCGATTAGTTCAGAGATATGTGAAAGGTATATGTTGGTAAATTCTTAGTTGAAACCTTCAAAATTGTATATTTATTGCGGGAGTCCTGACTGAATGTCTTTGCACAGTACCTTGTGGTTCCCGGCTTGCAGTACTTCTGTCCATTTTGAAGCACCTTTTTGAGAGAGAAGCCTCACATAAGGTTCCTTTCTATGCTCTCTGTGCCTTCTTTCTATGACATTTTAGTCAGTGCCTGTTATTCAAGTTGTCGGATACCTAATACGCACTTTGGTATTGGTAAGTTCTTTAGTTGTGTCAGGTGTAACAGCTTTGTGAATTTTTTGGTGCAAGATGGATGCCTTGCTATTAGAAGGATACCCCTTCTGTTTATGGTAGTCAATGGACAATCTTATGTTGATTTCTAACATTGTAATAAAACATAATTTGGGTATTCTTATATTCAACAACTATAATGACTACTGACAAGGCATATTGCTCTCTTTTTTTTTTTTTCCTGCTAGTACTTTCTTTTTATGCACTTGTCCTGAACTTCCTGACATAAGACGTCTATTATTCTTGAATATTTTTCTAAGTTATGATACTTATGTTAGGAATGTATTCTTATATCAACAACTATATGGACTAAAAATCGACAAAAGAGTCTATTATTCTTGAATATTCTAAGTTATATGCTTTAAAGCATTACTATGTGCTAAAACAAGAGCTTGCATTCTTGTCCTGCCTCGCAGATTGTGGTATTCTTTTCAACATGTGATGCAGTAGACTTCCATTACACATTGATCAGTGAATTTCTGTGGTCTCCGTGTTCACAAGAAACTGAAGTCAAGAGCAAGTTCCTGAGGTGCAAAACATTTCGTTTACATGGCAATATGAAGCAGGAGGATAGAAGAATGACATTTCAGTCCTTTAAGACAGAGAAATCGGCTCTCCTTGTGTCTACGGATGTATCTGCTAGAGGCTTAGATTTCCCAAAAGTCAAATGTATAATACAGTACGATTCTCCAGGAGAGGCTACTGAATATGTGCACAGGTATCTCTTCACTTTTTGCCAGACCCCAATATACTTCTTGTTTTAAGTTTTATAACGTCTGCACCAATTGCTGCATATTTGGCTTTGGACTTCAATAGCATTGTTTGCCTGCCTAGACTATAACACGTTCTGCTTTGAGCCCTGCACACAGCCTGTCCTCATTTTGGTGAAATACCCATTTGCATCGAAAATGGGCGATACCTGAACTTGATCCGTGGTTTTGGGGCAAATTAATACACCATAAAACATGTCAGGATTGGCTGAGACTAGTGCCTGATTTCATGTGCAGACTGGACCTTTTAGTACATTAGTGGTGAACCTTGTTCATGAGGGATAAGTTTCAGTGGATAAAAATCTTGATTATAAAAGTGCTGCAAAAATGTTTGGAAGGCTTTTAGTGGGTGTGATGCCATCTGAAAATGATTTGGCAGGGTTGGCAGAACTGCCCGTTTAGATGAAAGAGGCGAAGGTCTCTTGTTCTTGCAACCGGCTGAAATGGATTATTTACAGGACTTGGAGAAACATGGTGTAGGTTTGGCAGATTATCCCATCTTGAAGGTGTTGGATAGTTTCCCATTGTACGGCCAGAAGCTCCATGTCAAGAATTTTGTTTCCTTGGATTTACATCCTTGGGTGCTAGCTCTGCAAAAGGGACTTGAGCTCTTTATTTCAGCCGAGGTACTCATCTTCCACACTCTTGTCATTTAATTCTTAAAATTCTTGTGCTTTCCTTTCTTTCTTTTTAACTCTTTTGCCAAAGTGTCTAGGGCATGCTCTGGAATGGGTTTCGTTTGTATTGTTTAGAAAATAGAAACTGAAAGATGATCTAGGCTACATGTGCAGTGCCTTTAGTATAATTTTAGCTTGTTATGGCCTGTGTAAGCACTTCCTAAGCTTCCTAAACTTTTGAGACTTCCGATGTTCCTTACAGTTAACTGAACACTACCGGATCAAAAGTCAACTTGAACGAATATAGCATATTGAGAAGAATTTTGCAGTTCATTTCTCTTATGTTTTTGGAAATTATGGACATGTAGCATTATTCCATTTATTGCGACAAGTATAAGACTTCCACTCCTCTGAATGGGGCTGAAAATAGGGTGCCCCTAGATCTCACTCAGCTGCAATAGTTGATTGTATTATAACCTACAGTGGGTGAGAGTGATGGTTTTGTTATTTCTGGACTTTTTCTTTAGTAGTGTTTGCTGATCATCTTAGATAATCTCTAAGCCCTTTGCAACATCTGGTTTTGTTGTGTGTTGTCATGTTTTTATTTTGGGCCTTATGGCATCTCGTTTTTATGTGCTGTTAAGTGTTCTAATCTCTCCCTCAGGCAAGAATACATACGCTTGCCAAGAGTGCGTATTGCTCTTGGGTCCGTGCATATGCAGCCCATCGTGGGGAGCTTAAGAGAATTTTTATGGTGAAGAAACTTCACCTGGGCCATGTTGCAAAGAGCTTTGCTCTGAAAGAACAGCCATCTTTAGTGGGGCAATCATTCCAAAAGCAAGCAAAGAAGAGAAAACGAGATCAAAGGCTGAAAGGCTTGTTGAAAAAGAGGAAGGTTAGCAGGAAAACATGAGTACGGATCGGAACTGGAAGCCATCCTCGTGGACATTTAGCCTGACTGCCCCTGATCTTGGAAAATCTTTGGGCATGCTGGTGATGAATTGACCATCTCACTGGTCTTCTGTTTTCATCACAGCTCACTTGAAGGCAACCCCGGTGACCATTCAATGAATCAAACTGCATGATTGCGCTCATATTAGGCTTCCGGGTTTCATACTCATTCTGAAAGAAGAAAGGATGGATATAGGTTTATGTTTGGTTAACCGAAGACGAAATTTTGAAATGAAGTTATGGAAAGTACATCCGCGTAGTTGCTACTTCTTCTTCTTCTTCTTCATTTTTTCCTGTATAAGCTAATTTATATTTTAGCTGGGAAAATTATTTATAGGCTGTGCTTCAGGTATGATCTAGCCCTGGAGTTTTAACATTAAGCGTAAGTGGCGTGATATCCATTCTGTGCGCTACTGGCTCCGAGAGAAATTTCAGAGAAATGAAATGTGACGGTGGAGCACGTATACTGTTGTGAGCTGATCTCGTATCTCCACTCTTGTTGCCTTAATTGCTTTCTCGTCTCTGTTCATGCACCAAAATTATTGATCTGTTGGGCAGTCATCGTCGGCGATATTTCGTGTAGCAGGTGGTACGAGATTGACTGAAGCAAGAAGCATCCTAAGACCGTAACAAATCAGAGGACTCATTTGATGATCTTATCCTTATCCCTGTTACCTCACTGTAGAACTAGCCTTGCTTTCAGTTCTTAATTTCTGGTTATTACTTCAGGTGGTCCACCTTACTTGGTGGAATTTCTGTTCACCGTCGCTGTCTTCTCGGTTGTCACTGTCATCTTTATTGTAGAATCTCGTGGTCGATCGTGTTTTAATGCTGTGAAACGAGGCCACCACCTTTCGGGCTGTTCTTTTAGTTCACAACGGAGGTGGGTGTTGGATCAAAGAACTTTGCTCCGCATATGCCAGACTATAACATATACCTAACATTAGGGACCTCAACGTGGAACAGAGCCATGTTCATTGCCTGCATTAACCATCTCACACATGCAATGTGCATAGCTTGTATCGAACCCACGGAGATATTTTTTTGTGCACACGTAGCTGCTGCATTGGCGTCGATGGTGGGGCAGCGTTAAACGAGGGCGAAATCCCCATTCTAATCTCTCGGACGCCCAATCCAGGTTTCGAGTCGTACTTAGAAGGTCTCATACGCAACGCTTTGACGAGCGGCGGGTTCATTCGCTGAGAGAGCGACTTTACGAAGAACCAAACCGAGTCTCTTCCTAGTGCCATTGGATCAAAGAAGAGATTTATGACCAGCGACCAGCAAAAAAATGAAGGTTTGTGGGGTTCAACCTCAGGTTTGGCTTCCCTTCCGATCATCAATGCACCACTTGTGTGCCGTCGCTATAAGCATCTCTTTCCCTGTTCTTTTGGCCCCGAGTGGTCGCCATAAACATCGACCCTTCGTCTAAGTTCTATGGAGAGAGAGAGAGATTCATCAGAGGCTCTCTCTCCATTCAACCTCCCTGACGTGGAGTCAACATCTAAAGCACATGGACGGATGAGGCGGGGCCCATCGACCCCACAGAAGCCACCCCAGACCATCTTACACGTTGACCGTCGCGCGGCCATAAGCTCCGAGGTGCGGTTCGAGCCAGGCCACGTCAGCCCAGCCGTTGGATCCCGTGGTCGGGCTCTCTTATGGGCCCACGTAGAAATTGACAAAGTAGGCCCAGTGCTGATCCAGAACGAGGCCCGTCATCTAATTCGCTTTGGCCCACTCCACGCCTCGGTTGTCGGAATCATTTTTTTTTTTCACGCAAGCATCTTCTGAAAAAGCAAAACAAAAGATTAATTATAAAAAATTCATAAAGAAGAGAAATCTAGCCACTCTTGTTGATTGCAAGTGTTAGCAACTTGCATCGAGAAAGCTTCGGCTACGCCATCGCTATTGGAGGATTAGCACCATCATTACGACCGTTGACGTCTTCCCCAAGGTTTACTGGCAGTGATTAGCAGCCCAGACATGCATCATCGTCGATGATGGGCTGTAATAATCACGCCATTAATGATTTGTCCTTAATTTTGTAGCGTGACTAATTGTGGCTCCTCAATTAGTCATTGGAAAGTGCAATTAATGTCCCTTAAGTGTATTAGAGGAATTTGGAAGCTTATCAATTGATGAACATGTTCAAGTCAACCCTTCGTCCCCAAGGATAAAATAGTCATCGTGAACCCGAAATCCGATCATGTACTACGGATGCGTTTGCTTCGCGAAAAATGAATGATTTAAAAAATATTTACCTAAAAGTCTGCGCTTGTAACACGTATAAAGTCCGTAGATTAACGATGTGGAGTTCTTTTACAAAGATCTCGTTCTCTCGCCACAACTTGATATGCTTCCCATTAATTACGACTGAAATAATGAAGTGAGAGGATGGATTTTTTTTTTTTTGTGTAGCATGAAATTATAATCGAGAAGAACTATTGAAATGCACGCTACATTATAACTCAATAATGACATTCCCATCATATTATTTCCCTAACACATTAGTTTAGGCCTGGATAGTCGTGTGTGTATGGTCTAGGGTTTTATAATTTAGCTCTATCTAGAGAAACTTTGAGATATAGGTGGCAATTATTGCCACCATATTGTGGTGAGTTGGGAAGTGAATGGCACGCACTTGCAATTAATATCATCGTATAGCTTGCAAGCCACTGAATGGAGATACATGCATAGGAACGCAGAGGAAAAAGCAACTACAATAGTCATTGGGATAATTTTATGTACTTAACCTATGTGAAAATGAATAATTGCACGACAGGAATGGATCGATTGAGAAGCTCTAATTAGTATGGCGAGTGCTCGTAGAGTACTAGGATTAACACTTAAACGCTCACAGTCCTCTTAGGAAAATTACCCATTCGGTCTTAAGTCTATTATGCATGTGCCATTTCAGTCCTAAATTTTCCAATCGTATCAACGTAGTCTTAATCCTTCGCGCGAAATTCCCAAGTTGTTCTTTCGGCCAATTATCGTTGGAATCGATAACGTGGGGATCCGCAAATTGTTCACATCGACATACCACGCAGAACGGCCGGCTATGACCGGATGCCGTGCAAGCAATTTCCAGCGGCAATTTGGTTGGAATGGCAACATTAGTGGAATTTCGCGCGAAAATTTAGGGGCTACATTGATAAAATTGAAACGGTTTATAACCGAATGGACATTCGCATAATTAGTTTGGGACTAAAACTGATTATTATGCACGTTCCTTCGATGTTATCAATCGTGCCCATCACATAAACGAGATCATTCACTAGACCATTCTTCAAAGCAGAAATTCCCAGGGACTTCCTTTGGACATCTCTACCAAAAATTCCCAAAAGTGCTAATTTACACGCTCTTTCCTTTCCATCGTCTCTGTCCACAACATCTTCAACAAGAATGGTCGTTCCATAATGCAACCAAAAAAAAAAAAAAAGGACCCAATATTTACGACCACAGCCCCACGTGAAGGCCAATAATAGCATGCAAACATATGCAACTGTAGGAGAGGAGCTCCAAAGAAAAGACCAAATTATCGATAATTCGTGAGCTGTCGGCGTTATACACATAAAATAACATGCACAAAGCTCTCCGCATTAAGAATTTAAAAATGGGTTTGTTTCATTTTTACTTCATTTTCACTTTGTGCTATTATTTTACGACTTATTCTAGGGTTAGAAATGCCCTAGGGGGGACAGGGGCAATCGTTACCTACGGCTCCTCGATTATTTTTGCAAGGAGGAGGAAAAAGAACATGGGACACGGTGTAAGACGCCGGTTCCCTCCGGCGCTCACCTGTGCCGTGGATCGCGCTTCTCTGTTCCCTCTTTCCGGATCTTTGTGAATGAGTTTGCACTCATTGTTTCACTGCATCTTCTACAGTGCTTTCATTCAACGCTCGAGAGAATAATTCCTCCTGTTCAATAAATAGAAGGATGGTCTGTGCATGCCCATTCTATCACTTAGGTACTAGGATCATGCCCGTGCTGTTTGGCAAATTTGTGACCGATGTCAGACTTGAAAAGGGTACCTGCTCCACGGAAAAAAAGAAGAAGGAAAAAACGTATATGATTCAACCTGCTGTCATGCATAAGAGGTGAACATGTTTCGCGCGTCGAGTAATAGGGGAGGCTTGCGGTGATTCGTAACCATATCAATTCGTTTTCCATTCGCAAGGACACGGAACACGTAGATTTGCCTTGGCCGAGATCGCGATGAACCTAAAAGAAGATTGATCTGTCTAGACACGCATCGATCGCGTCGTTCGGCCGATCGAACGCTTGCGACAGATTGTGGACGCTGTGTTCAACTTGCAGTTGCAATAATTCTCTCATCTTTTTGCCGTACCCGATCGGTGACCGCTGTGTAATGTTTACAACACGAGAGCCTGCGATTTCTCTCTTTGGTGAATAAGATGAGATTGACCATGTTGGCACTCAAACTAATAATATCTAGGGCTAAGGCAAGCTTCTAGGGGTCCACCTCTTTTTGGTTCCCCTTAAATAATGGTGAGCTTTTGGCTTTATTCTCAAAACAAGCCTGCTAATCTTGATTGATTCCTCCAAAGTGATAAGAGTTGAATTACTTAGAAAGGGCTACGCTATTGGACATTGAATTGATAATTAAGTAAGAGAGAGAGAGAGAGAGAGAGAGAGGAGGTCCATGGGAAGGAGCAAAAGGAATCCTAATGATGGCATTCACGAGTCATCAAGGGGAAAGATAGGAGGAAAGCAATGAAAAAGGATGAAGAAGAACATGCAGAATATTCACCCACCACCCAAAAATCTCTTTTTATCTTTATATCCTCAACTAGGAGGAGAAGAGCAAAGAGGAGTTTGATTGATTGAACCCCACCTTTTGAAATGGTGAGAACAAAAAAAAATGGAATTGCTTTTACCAGAAAGCCCACAAAAAAAAAAACAAAAAAAACTGGGGGCCCACAAAAGGGGGTGCAAAAAACAAGAAGCAAATTAAAGATAAGGTGTAAATCTGTATAATATTTGCAAAAAGGGCTCTTCAGATCTTCCTTTAGGGCAAAATATTGTGTTGAATCGTCTGGATGGAGACTCGAGTGGCTCCATTATCAACATCAGCTTTTTGCTTGTGTTTGTCCATGTGGGAACCCCAAATGACTTCCTTCCTCCTCTTTTCCCTGTTGGCCAAAAGATACATATAAGATACAACATAACAAACAATAATAATAGTAGTATTAGTTGTTGTAGAGCACCCACTGTACAATCTACAGATGCAACCGCCATTTTGCTCTTCTGTCTTCATTAATTAGCCAGAGGAAGGATACAGAAACTGATAAAAGATATACATTCTCCACCATTAGAGCTTCTTTGTCGCTTCGTCTTCTTTATTTTTGGGATTTTTAAAAGCAACAGCACAAATTATTAAAACCACGGTCCAACCTCGCCGCCGAAAAAGTTTAAACTGTTAAACGGACTATGGCAATGTATATAAATAATCTTACGCTGGTGTAACTTTCGCTCGCATTGGCCATGCGTATTGACTTTCGACTCGATATTTCTCGGTGAACCAAACTAGCAAAAGCCCCTTTTGCAACACGATTGCTCAAAATTCATGTGAATAATATCAACATAAATCGGGAAAGTAATAATGCTTGGTACAAAAATAATAATAATATACGTGCTAAAGTATCCCACATCATCTATCTACGGAGTTCGCATCACTTAGTCTTATTTTACATGAATGATTAGGTTTTTTGGATTGAATATTCTAACACGGTATCGAAGCCAGGTTCGGCGCCCCCGATTTAGTCAAATTTAACACCTATCTCGCTTCGCTTGCTTAAACTTTTGGATCGCATATTCTAACAATTTCGTTTTAAACTTGCAGTCGGGGCAGCTGTACTGATCTCTCCTCCATCTCTCGTTCTTCGGTAAGACCAGTTCTCTTGAACCCCACATGGATGCTAAAATCTGCGAGGGATGGGGACCGGGCCTCGTGCTCAATGGTGGGTGAATCGTCAAAAGGAGAGATATTGATGTCATGTCATTGTCTCTACATATTCTAACATCTGATTCTTGACTCAACATTTTCATCAGAACAGCTTCTACTAAACTTCATTACAGAATTTAATTTTTTGTTTAGCGGAAGGAATCATCCCATGATTAGCCAAACAAAAAGGCACATTAGTTCGAAAAAAACATCCTAGATGGTGTTTATTGTTTATTATTCGCTTGTCTCTTCTTTGTTTAATTTGTCCACCGTTTTTGTTAAGGAATCTTCGAACCCCATGTGGGTTCCTGAGAAAAAAAATGAGCCCCGTGATATATTCTAACACAGTCTATTTACACGACCAGACAGGATATAAGGTTAAAAAAACGAATCATAGAGAGAAAATATCGAATACAAACATGACACAATATGCTTGATCCCTGTTGAGAAAAATTAATATGCTTTAATATAGTTGATTAGTTGGCTTATAGAATCATAATTATGCTATTTTATGCTAATACATAAGGAAAATTTCAAATAAGATCCCGAGATACCCTCGTTTTCTTAAATAAAATCTTGAAGTGGCCACGATTATTTCAAATAAAGTGCGAACTCGCCAATACGCTATATATTTTGATGGGTCAATGACATTTTGTCCAAAGACAATTTTGACCTAATTTTTAGTTAAATTAAATTTAAAAAATAAAAAAAATTTAAAAAAATATAACCCTCCCATCGGCCTCACCAACGCCCCACTGGCAGAGGACATGGTTTTCTCGCTTGGGTTTTTTTTTTTCTTTTTTGGTTTTTTTTTTGTTTTAGCTTTTTTTTCCCCTTTTCTGAAATTGTCTTTTCCATGGATCTTTTTTTTGTGTGGATTTTTTAACCTAATTTAATTAAGATTTTATGTATAGATTAGGATTCGGATCAAAATGACGTCGTTTTAGTGTTTTAGTTAACCTTGGTGCCACATAGGAGATACTAAATATTAAAAAAAATCACATGAGCAATTTTCGTAGGTCATATTTGACGGAGTTAGTGGAAAATCGAGTCCTAAGCGAGGGCTAGCCTTGACTGTGGTGGCGAGTCGGCCCTCGCCCGGTGTCTTTGAGGGAGGCCTCGCCCGGTCCTCTCGAGGCACCACGGATGGCTAGCTATCACTTGAGATCGGCCACCATGAAAAGAAAAGAAAAAATAGAAAAACAAAAAAATAATAATAAAGACAAAAATACCCTTGATCGCCAAGTGAGGTCGGAACTTTTGACCACTTTAGGTCTTATTTGAAAGAATGTCCACTTTAGGCATTTATTTGAGAAAATGATAGCGTTTTAAGCCCTTATTTGAAACAAGATCCACTTCAGACCATTATTTAAGAAAAATGAGAAGCACTTCTAGCCCTTATTTGGGATTTTCTCCTAATATATATCTACACAAATTACAATAACCATTACTACATGCTGATACGACTTCTAAACCCTTGATTGTACACCCCGATCTCGCGTTGGATGGAGGAGGACTTGTAGCTCGCGTCATGAGTAGAGATTTTTTTTTTTTTGGATCGAATCATAAGTAGTGATCGACCACCAAATTTTCCCATGTATGTAATCCTTCGGGTCTCATTCTTTTTGCCATTGAATCAGCAGATTTCAGCAATATATCTCAGCAACGATTCGATGATCACACACCAAGACATGACAAGCCATAATCATATATGCTGTTCTTGCTAAGCAAGATATATAGCGTGAGATTTATGTCTAGGGATTTGGTTGTGTCTTGTCGACTTTCATTTGGGATAGAACGTTTTATTCTTATCCTCCATGATTGAACAAATGCGCATGCCAAAGTGCTACCACCACATATTAATTTTGTCGAGTATTTTGAGCAAAATCAATAGCTCTAATCCTCGAGAGTGGGTTGTAACATCATAAACCAAATTGCGATTCATTTGGTATCGAATGAGATATGCATATCAAAACATTGGAGGTGAGCGATTTCAAGATGGATGTTGAGATCGATTCTCCTTTTTTAAAACCTAAAATCTACCATGTATGTCCCGAAACTGTCAATTCGATTCTAGGGTTTACTCGGGAACCAGCCAATTCTTTTTTGTTTTTTGGTTTTATTTCCTTTATTCCTTGAGAATGTTGTTTAACACATCGATTCGTCAGTTACACAAAGCAAATGCGTATGGAAAACCTCTCTATCTACTGAATCGAGGAAATGGAGTCCAAGCGTCTTAGATTATTCTTGCACGATCAAGCAACCGATCTAGAGGAGGGTCATGAGCTTTGAATGGTCAATTCGTGTCTAGGAAATGTGAAGATTTGGGCGAAGCAGCAGAGAGTGAGAGAGAGAAATCAGAGGTAGAGGCGGCAACAGCAAGAATACAAGATGTAAGCTAAAGCTGAAGGAAAAGAATTAGGGTTTCTCGGTTCAATTATCCGATCTGGTTCGATTTCCCTGTTTGATCCAATTCTGCCCCAAGATTGGGAATATGACCATTAATAGCCGGTTCCAAAATCGATCAGGTAGTGTTGGTATAGTATGGTTCCAGAGTAGGGTTGGTACGGTCTAATTTCGGAGTCTACCTTGGATCGATACTCACCCCTCCATTACCCTATTATAAGCTGAAAGAGTTGACAAGGTGGAGCTTTGCACAGGGAGATTTTACCGACTTTTGACTTTTACTTATGAATAGTGAAATATACAATCCATCAACATTTATCGAATTTGAGAGAGAATAAAAAAAAATGATCGTGCGTTTCAACTCAAAGAATTAAGAATGATTACTTAAAGTTCATATGCTTCCAACTTTTTGAATTCTGAGAGAGAGAAATTAGGGTTGATAATTTTTAACACGATTTAATACATCTACGAACAAAATATCGACACGAGTTCAAGGTCATATTGCTTAAGCTCAACATGATCAATCATAGAAAGATGAATTGCTTTGAAATATCTTTTTAAATAACTCAACATATTTTAGTAAAACGTGGTAGCACCAATAGCAAATTTCGAAGATAATTACCAAAAATATTCTAAACCTATTTTTATGGATGCCAACTCGATCCTAAACTTTTGAATCTAACCAATTTACCAATGTTGACTGGAAATCGCTAACGTGGACGTGGATTATCTTACATTACATGGCTTGATGTTGACGTAGATAATTTTTTCAATTTTCTTAATAAATTTTGAATTTTTCTTTTCTTTTCATTCCTTTTTTTTTCTTCCTTCCTCTACTGGTCACCAAGCCTCAGCAAAGACTATAGGCAAGGGCTAGCAAGGTTGGCCTCGCCAGATCTAGCCCCGTTAAAATTTTCCTTAAAAAACCCATCTTGAATTTGAAGAAGAGAACACAATGGAAGAAACAAAATCCCATGATTTTTTTTTTTAAAGAAAAATCCCAAACAACTTTAAAACAAAACAAGTTCATAACAAGAGAAATCATTAGAATAATGTTATAGGTCACACACTCAAAGAGCATACCTATGACTTCTTTATATCAAAATTGGCGGTCTATCACTGAAATCGGCTTCGATCGAAGCACACACCAAGAACTCCATTTATTGCTATGGCTTTGCCTTTCAATGGGCGCGCATATGTTTGGCGTCCCCAACACCATCACCGAGCGAGTAAAAAGGTTGAATGATCATAGAGCCTCCGAGAGCGAATTCTTCACGAAGGTTCTCTAACCTTCTTCAAAACTCGAACTTGTTTATTGATCAAATTCAAGGAAAGTAAAACCCAAAAAAATCTGCAAAAAACCATAAATCTAGGCTAGATCGAGATAGAAATCTCTTCAAAATGAAAGAAAGAAGCTTCCAAATCTAGACTAAATCGAAAAAAAAAAAACCCAAAACGAGAGGGATATAAGACAGGAAATAGAGAATGAGAACAGTTTAAGAAAAAGCGGAGGGGAGGGAGAGATCTAGCTCAAACCCTCCCCTTCATGGAGGTGAAAGAAGGAGGCGCTTAATTTCAGCAAAACCTCATGAATTAAAAGCATCAGTTTTGTAGCAAAAGAAATACAGCAGCCTATCTTCACATCACCAATTGCCGACCACAATTGGCAGAAAAATTTTGTGAGATTTTAATGACCACTCATCCCAAAAGATCAAATTGAAAAATTTTAGAATTGAATTAACATACGTACAATACGCTTGTGACTTTTTCTGTGTGATTTTCCCACAACTTCCGAGGTTTTTTTTTTTTTCACACAAACCGACCTCGCGCTTCACGTTTTAGAATTCTAAACATCAGATTTTGCTCGAAAAAGACTCATCGGTTCGACACGCTCATGGAAGTGGGTGTCATTGGAAAGCAACACAAACGTCGGCACGAACTCAAAATGTTCAGTTGGCCCTCCAATTCAACACAGAAATCTATCGATGCCAAGAAAATTTGCCGTTCGATCCCGCCACATTCCCTAGGCTTTCACCCTCCCGTGTTGGTGTCGTTCTCGCAAAATTCATGTCCTATCAAAACCCAAGACGTGGGTCAAAAAGCCAATTCCTCCTTCCGTCTTTTGGTACCGCATTAAAATATAAAACGTGGGTCAAAAGTCGAATGATATTCACACCATCATCTTCTCCTTCTCTGCACTGAGTGTCAGCGTACGCACGGGGGTCGGCTGTTTCTCGCGAAGAAGTAGAAGTCTCCTCCACCAACTTTTCCACAAGAAAGCTATTTTCAGTTCACACAGCCTTTTCTTTTTCATTTTCTTTTCCTTTTTTTGAAAATTATTCAAATAATCATAAATCTATTGTACGGAAGCCGATTCAATCCTAAACCTCTCAATTGTATTAATTCAGTCATAAACCTTTTGATAATTTACTAATTTAGACCAAACACCCTATTTTATCTCGATATAAACAATAAAATAAATAATACATTAGATGTCGTTATTAATTAGAATTCAATATTTTCGAGAGATTACCTAACAAATTCCCTACTTTTGTGAAATAAATATCCTCGCCTTTAAGATCCATTTTCGTGTTCTCCTGCTAAAAATCGTCTTATCCAAATCCATATCGCACAGCTCA
This sequence comes from Rhodamnia rubescens, assembly GCA_021437795.1. Lineage (NCBI taxonomy): Eukaryota > Viridiplantae > Streptophyta > Magnoliopsida > Myrtales > Myrtaceae > Rhodamnia > Rhodamnia rubescens. The sequence goes on along the minus strand of JAILYA010000002.1, from coordinate 2,612,722 downwards.
TGGGAAGGGACCGATAACGATAAATGGGAATTCAAAACGATCAAAATGATAATTCTAATCATGGTATCCCTGTAATTTTCCTCATAAATCCTAGAATTACGGTAAAACTTCCCCGTTCTTTAAGAATTCAAATTCATTTCTTATAGTCATAAAAAACCATGGGCGCGTATGGCAACATTTATGTTTCGCAAATTACCTTCTAACAAAAAATTGACTTTTTTACTTTTCCTTCTAAGCAAAAATTGATTTTTCGCTTCGCTCCAAAAGATAATTTCGATCGGAAAAAAACGTTTGATAACATGACAAAATTTTTGCTTACGGAACGAAATTTCTTTGGCATGGTTGAAAATTTATATTTTTTATATTATTAACAAAAAAATATTCTATAAAAAATTATTGATCCTAACCTAAAATGCAAGTTATTCGAGAAAAGTGAAATGCAAATACTGATGGATTTACGTATAATTTCTCATTTAATTATTTAATGTAAATGGTGACCAATTTTATGGGAAAAATTCTATTAATGAATATGATGGTTGAGTGATATATCCATGCTAAAAGCACAAGTAGTTCGATGCTTCCTCGCCTGTGCCTTTAGCGTGGTTTATGTTGCAATAGGTATAGTATATAAACCTTCTCCTTGCCTAAATCATTTATAGTTCAAAGGTGCATCGTGACACATTTAGTAAACCATACCATTAGACAAGTTGATTTATGACAAGCAACAATGCTTTCCAACAATTTGGTCTAGTACTTGTTGAGAGCCTAAGGATAAATTCCAAGTGAGTGTATTTGAAAATGACATTCACAAACCCTCTGTAGTGCTTTGAAGGATGCGAAGAATATCGACAGACATAAACATACATGCATTTTGCCTTCTCAACATTAAATTTTCATACTCCCAAGAGTTTGAGAAATAAGATAGATGACTCGAGAAATTCAAAGACGACGACAACAATGGTACAATTGTGTCTTTGTGAAATTGCTCGGTCCATTTTAAAATATTTGTGGGATGTCATTTAACCAACTTGAGTCAATTGTTCGATCCATTGTGCCATGATTGTGTCTTTGCGGAATACCATTTAACCAAATCATGGAGCATTTATTTCTTATAATTCGTTAAAAAAAATGATATTGCTAAAATACTTTCATGCAATACAAAATTTATTGAAAAATTATTATAATTTTTTTATTTTTCATATTTTTACTTTTTTGAAAATAAAATTTTTTATTTAACGAGTAGAAAGCAGATCGGCGGAAGCGGATGGCGATCACCGCGATAGCGGACGATAGTCATCGACGATTGATTATCCCTTTCTTATTTTAACTCTCGAAGAAAAGTAACTTTTTCTTACTTTTAAAAGTTGCTCAAAAATAAATTTTAAAGTAAAAAAATTACTTCACAAGTAAAAAAAATAAAATTACGTAGTCAAACGAACTTATGTTTCGTAAATTGCGTCACATACGCGCCTTATACTTACCCTTCTCATTAATGTCCTAAAAAAAAAGGTTCATTATTTGCCACGTGTGTGCTTTTTGCTGGTGGCGAGAAAGGAAGAGACAGGGTCCGTATTCCGTACCGTAAGAAAGGTCAGAAGTCAGAACATACAGAAGATCAAAAACAAAAGTGGTTGGAATCAACGTTAATTTATAGCCACTTAACCAAAATAAAAATAAAAATAAAAAGAGGAGGTGACAACTTTTCCTCTTTTTCCTTTTTCCAAAGCAGAACATAAACAAGAAGAGGAGGAGGAGGAAGGAGAGGAGGAAGCATCGCAAAGTGTAAGCAAATGGAAACCCCACATTGTGGTCGGAGTTGGAGGTGGTTGGCCCGACAAAAGCTGTGGTCTCTCACATGCATTCTAGGACTTCTCATGTACATACAAACTCATATATATATATATATTGGCCGCCTTCATATAATATATTTGTACTCGTATACCTTCGTATATACATTCTATAGGGCTTCATTTATTTCTCGAAAAATAAATTATTAAACTGAAAATGATTGCTCGAAACATATAGTTTACGAGAAAATATTTTCATTATTGACAACAATATATTTCTAAACATGCTCGTAAACAATGAAAATATTATGTTGATTATTAACTTCAAGCAATACAAATTAAATATTTTCAGAATTTTTTTTAAATAATTTATTTTTCTAAACAAACGGAGGCTGAAGTCAATACTTGAATTGTAAAGTTGATGTCAATCCGTATAAGGGAAGATATGGTATAGCGGCGCAGAAGTCGAGGCATGCCCTTATTTGTCATATATATCGTCGGGATAATTCTTTTCGATGCATGTTTTATCTTAGGTTGGGTCGAAATCGCGAGTGCTGCGTGAATGTAATTTCTCCGACATCACATGATTTCGAGATTCATTTGAGCCTTGTATTCTCCACTCGTGTCCCAATCTTTTAGGAGGATTGTGTCGGGATAATAGATATCGCTTTGGTATGGCGATTTAAGTTTCGTCTCGTTATTTCGTTTACCTCTATGTTTAGAGCTGATCTTCGTGCTTCAAATTATAAAATAGACCACATCCACGGAAAAAGGATCATTAGTAAGTTGATCATGTACGAGTCAGAGTGCTATTACTAATTTAAATTTGAATGCAATTAATGACAGTGAGTTGGTAATTATATTTCCAGATGATTATGAAAAACATGGTGGTACTTGTATTTCTTTGTGGCAAATCGAATGCATAGTGATTATCCAAAAAAAATTGGAATTTCTGCTATAGATGTCAACGTCGTATGTTTGATATATTATAATATTGTTTACCTCCATTTGGTTTCACTTTTTTGACATTTGGACAAGAAAAAGTATGGCAATTGGCCTCGTTTATCTTCCATCTTCATAATTACACTGAAGATTAGACAAGTGGAGATAAAATTATAAAAAGCTCATGTGGATAAGAAAGATAAAGGGAAAAGTGTCGGAAAAATCCTCAACCTAATTTTAAACCTTTTAATGGCGCCAAGGTGATAGTTAGAAAATTTTATATTCAATTATAATTATTATAAATATTAATTCAAAAAGAAAATAAAGGTTTCCTAATTATAGTGATAGGAAAAAAAAAACATTATCTTAATAGGATATGTTTCATCCATAAGCCAGCCCCCCAACCCAACAAACCAAAGCAACGGGCGTCTCAACGATAAAGTCAAAAAAGCAAACGCAAACATATCAAACACTCCTATTTTACTCATACGCGATTCTTGGATCACATACGGATTTTAGTCGCACTACATGTGGTATCGAGCCAACGCGTTTAGATCTCGAATCACGTTTTTTTTTTCCAAATTTTAATTTCTTCAAAACTAAAATAAAATTATATATTCGAACCTACAAAAACAAAACCATATAAAATTCTCAGACGGACGCCGCCGCGCCAGCATCGCCACGACCGGACCGACGGACCGTCGACTTCCGAACCGCGTTGACCGGTCGGCCGGCCGGGTCCGGTTCGGTAGGCGAACGCGGACCGGAACCCGGCGGACCGTTTCAGCGAGAAGCGAACACGCACGGCCGGCCCAGCGTGGCCTCACGCGCCGAAGCTCGGCGCGGAGGAGCGCGCGGTGTCCGCGGGCGTCCGGCCGACGTCTCGTATGCTCATGATCTACAAAGTGGTATATTTATTTTACATGTTTGATGCATTTATGGATGGAAAATACCAGAAACTCTAAATACGTGATGGTTGGGGTATTTTGGCGTATTTTATTTCTATACGGTTTCAGAAATACGCATTACATGTAAGTACCACATACATATGTGGAGTATAATTATCAATACGTGTTTATGGTTTGACATTATTTTTAATTGTATCGATGAAAGTTAGCAATTTTACGAGAATCCCTCAATACATGCATACGGTAAATGTGAAATATAAAGTTTATATCCCAATTCAAATCATGGGACCCCAAAGGCACACTAATGAGTTTAATAAAAACAATTTATAAAGTATGGGAGCTCCGTTTTAACGCTATTATACTCCCAAAGGAGGTAATGTGTATTGTTGCATGGAGGGTGCATGTAAATATGGTGAGAATGATAGCCTAAGTATTTTCATACCCAAAATGGTGATTAACAAGATTAAAATAAATCCACACAAGAGTATACAATGCATGTCATGTTTTCCGCCCAAAGGGATTATATGATACGTATGTAACTCCCAAAATTTTCACATTATGCTAATTATAAACATTAATTATTTTTCAGTCATTTTTCCGTGAACGGCAACTCCATAGCTATTGAGATTCTTCTGTTCTAACTTTAAGAAGAGAGAGGATTTTCCTTGGTATGGAACTAGCGGATGTTCATGTCGCTCTAATGAGGATAGACCGAAGCTCTCCGGATGCTAGCACGAGCCCAAGCAACTTGTTTGGGAAAAGACAAAGGATTTGCATGAAGATCCATACAAGAACACTTAGAAGTGATTTCCCACAACTTAAAACGTGACTCTCCTAATGCAAATTGGAACACATAGTCGGTTTATTCGGCAAGTATGATGGTTCTGGTGTAGGGATTATGTCCTAGGATGGTTGATCCAACAAAGCTTAATAATTCCCCGAGCTATTGGCATCTGCACTCACCTCTCCGCTTTGGCATTATCAAACACAAAAAAACCACAATCAACTATGAACAATCAATGATGATGAAAAACTAAGTAAAAAAAAAAAGACATGTAAGACAAAATCGTCTCACAAAGGAACTCATTCATCCGGTGTACAACTGGTTCAAAGAAACCACCTTAAAAGGGCGGAATCGGAAGAGTCGTTTCAAGAAGGAGACACGTAAAGAAAGACCGTAAGATAAACGGTGTCCAACGAGCTAAAGAATGATCTGGCATGGTTGAATCAACACAAGCCCCATCTGTCGGGGCAGAAGCGCAACTAACAGTGCGTTACCATAATAAACAGGAAGCAAAAGGAAGAATCAAAGCACGAGGAAACAATAAAAAGCCGTGAGCGGGGAGATGTCATTAATTCTAGATTGTTAATGATGTAAGGAAACATTCTAGTACCCTTTAGACGAATTTAATTCCGTACAAGTGGACAGGGGTACTCTTTGAAATTTCAAAAACAATTCTATTTCTTTTAATTCAAAAAGTGGGATGCCAGCAATGGGGAAGTGTCTCCCAAAAATATAAAGTTTTTCTAAAAGACCTCTACCTAAGAACATCATTAGCATAAACGCGGCACATACCTAAAGAAAGAGGAAAGCGAACACACCCACTCCAAAGACACGTCTAAAAAAAAAGAAAAAGTCCATTTGTTAGAGATCATCCATACGAATATAAGGGACCAAACGCGGTAGAAATTTCTATTTCATCACATTTAAGATGATTATCCCGATAGGTATCCGCCTTGATTAAGGAAAAGCGAACCGACATGTTTAAGATTTCCGGAGCAGAAACATGAAAAGTCATAAAATGCGACCCGCGGGGGAGTATTAGCAAACTAGAATGGGCCAATTACAGCCGACAACAGAACGACAAAGAAGGAGAATTAAAACAATTTTTAAAACATATTAACGTGTTCCTACAAAATCCCAACTCCCGAAGGAGGACGAAACCTAAACATCAAGTTGGGAGCCGCAAAGTTGTAAACCGACTTGAGTAAGTGGACTCCAAAACCACTCGATGTTATTTGTGTCTTATACGATCATCCAAGGGATATCGATTTTATAATCCCAATGGAGGAACGAGAAGGGATCCAACGAACTGATGTGCCAACAAGGTGACCACACATGAAAAACCGAGTACTCTATGTCGTTTTCTACCCATACGACAATGGAGGTCCCTATACCAAAACCGAACTTAGGCAGAACCACCACGAGTTCCCGGAAGTTCCTCAAAAATGAGGAAAGACTCCTCTAAGGAGATCCGAAAGACGATCGCTATACCACCGACTACACACCACCTAAGAGACAGGATTATGATATTGGTGTGTTGTGATCCGAACCTATCGAGCCTTCTTGTCCTCGCATTTATTAAATGAAGAAGATGTTATCTATGAAACATAACAATGTTGGGAGCTTGTAATTACCAAGGCTATAAACCCGTTGATTGTAAATGGGTTTTAAGACTAAGAAAGACTCCACAAAAGATTGAAAAATTTAAAGCTAACTAGTACTAAGGGATTCACTCAAAGAGAGGAGTAGACTATGAGGCAACCTTTCTCCGCTCTTCTAAGGACTCTTTAGAGTAATCAGGCTTTAAGCTCATTTTGATAGAGCTTCACCAATGGATGTGCTTTTTGAATAGAACTGATGAACAAGTTTATACACAACCCAAGGTTTTGAAATGATACATTGGTTTGAAGCAAGCCTAACAATGGACTGAAGTTTCACAGTGTCTACTTCCTTTGGGTTCATGAGAACAAGTTAGATCGGCGTATACCTTAAGTTAGTGGGAGGAAATTTATTTTTCTCGTTCTTTATGTTGATGATATCTTGCTTGCTAGCAACGATATGAATTATGCACGAGACAAATAGAATGTTATCGCAGAATTATAGAAGGATCTGTAAGCATCTTTGTCCTGGGATGAGATCCAAGACCCGCCCATACTAGCTTATCTCAAAGGGCATATAACGATTTTAGAAGATTCAATATCAAACAAACCAATGCCCCGCCCCAAGGATAAATAGTCTTCACAATGTCCTCATTCGAATGAAAACACATAAAAGACCTTATCTAGCCACTGAGATCATGTACACGAGGTTTGTACTGCCGACATCTTTTGCAACAAGATATCAATCAAATCAAGACACGATCACCGGGTTCCCAAGAAAGTTTGGGTGCAAAGACTACTAATTATAGATATGTAAATTTCACTATAGGATATATGATTATCTGGTTGTCAAGATACAAGAAGCACAACGGGTACATCTTTATCTAGGTGCGAACATGGAAAAGGAAAACGAACATCCCTACCATGAGTTTATAGCATCTTTCACCCTACTCGGCTATTGGCTCAATCTCATTAGGAGTACCATGCTTGATTTTGTGATAGACCCAACAATTGTATGACAATAACTCGCAGTGTTGTTCATTAACAACCACGAGGCCTCAAGGGTCTAAGCATACGGAGGTCAAGTTTACCAAAAGGAACCGAGCGGAGAGCATATTACACGATCTAGATCGATCCACCACTAAAGGCACGCCCTTGCGTATTTGAACGGCATGTTAATAGCATGGCTTAAACACGTGGATGCCATTGTTTAGTGAGCTTTCTAGTTTTGCTCTAATAAAGTTTACATTTGTATTATGTTACGTTTAGTAACGGTTTTGAATGTATGACTCTTTTATATTCGGTAAGTTTATGAATGTGTTATTGAAGCATATCATAAAACCTCAAGACCAAACCTTGAGTAATGGCATATTTTTTGTCCATGCATGCTTGTTACACATAAAGTATAGTTAACTATAAAGAAGAATAGTGGGTCGTTGGAACCATAAGGATGTTCTCTTGACACATTTTCGTGACACATAAAGTAAAAACAAGAGGATAACATAAAAGTCTCATTATTTGAATGTTATCCGTTTGCCACACTACCATATCAAACCATATCAGAAATTAAGAACATTTGTATCATGGATGCTCGTGTCTTTGATGCGATCGGTATGATTCGGTGTTTACGACTTTATGGATCGGATACTATTGGAATTATCTCAGACCAATATAAAGAGCGCATATACGTACAATTTTAATTAATTTAGCCCAAGTGAGAATGTTAGAATATATTATTATATATTCAATGTGGGCTTTATTAATTATTATTGTAAATATTAATTGGTCTAATAAAGAAAGATAAAAGGTTTCCTAATTATAGTTGGATACGGGACTGGATAGTATGGTTGAATAAACATTATCTTTAATGAGGGATATGTTTCATTCTCTATAAATGAAAGTCCCTCCTCAAACCCTAATGCCACATAACCTCACATCAAGGTCGAGCGACACGTGAGGGGCCGTCTCATTAAGCCGGTATAAAGGGGTTCAAGAGAGAAGCCTTAGCATCGATCGTAATGGATCCGAAACAGCACTCTATCATGGTTTGGATTCGCGTCTATACGTGATTCTTGATCGCGCATACGATTTTAGTCGCGACTTACATGACCTCGCCCGATCAACGGTTGGCCTTACTCGGCATTTGCCCTCGCCAATGGCGTTGGAGACGAAAGTCATTGATTACATGATTACATTAATATATATGTTTATTTTTTTCCTTTCTTTTTTTTTGTGTCCTTTTTTCTCCCTCTTACTTTCGGTGGCCAATGAAACTGTCCTGACTTGGGCAAGGGTCGACCTCTCCATATTTGGCGAGGCCAACCATTGCCTGGATGACAACCTCGCCAAATCTAGCGAGGCTGACCTTGCCCAGGCAACGGCTGGCCTCACTGGCATTCGCCCTTGCCTCGACAAGATTGATTCAAGCTCATTAATTATATGATTAAATTATGGTTCACTCGATTCACTTTTCTTTTAATTAGCGTTCCTCGTTGTGGGAGTTTAGTTGAACGACAAAAAAAAGATGGCGATAATTATTGACCCGAAATTTGAGAATCCGGAAAAGGGTAAAGCAAATTGATGCCCGAATCGTCCTTATCTTAGATTGGACACGTTAATTGTCAAACCATACCTAATTCCCTAAAATAAAAAATTAATTCCTTTTGATGAGTATCTCGACAATGATTATTATTTTTTTTCCCTTCGCATGTTGATAAACAATGAAAGCCAACACTTTAATTGGGGTATAATGATGTCCGGAACCGAAGAACAATGCTTGTGACATGTGAAGATCTCCTGCTTTTGCGGCTAGTTGGCCACCCTAATGACCATTTAAAAAACAATCTCCCCTTAATTTATTATTTTCAGCAATAAAAATTGTTAATTTTCTCACTAAATTCACAAAAAAAAAATGTTTGCTTTGTATGACCCTCTTTTTAGCTGGCTTTGTTCGTACGAGGGATTGGTGTAGGAGTGTCGACATCAATGACATAATCCCATTCCCACGCCACGAAAAATTTTGATCTTGTTTTTAAACAAATCTTTTTGAATCCTAAACTAAACTAAAATCACGTTTTAAGTAACGTTCGAGTGGCCAGTAGCAGAGCGTCTTGTTTTGTTGTACTCGCTACTATTGACATATTTTCAAATTATGAATACAAATGCCTCATGCCAGACGCACCATTTATTATATTGATATTTCAAGCCAACGATAGTGATTCAGTATATTAATATTAATGACCTTAAAAACGAAACCATGGCCTAGTTTTATGCTAAATCCTAATGTAGAAGTTATTTGTTTTGCTTTTTCATTTGATTTGAAAGTAAAGTGATTTTACCCCCATCTTCTTATAGTTTATAAAATTATTACCTCAAAGGAAATTTTAGGAATTTTTTTTGCCTTAACTTTATAAATTCCACCTCTTTGATCAACCCGTGGTACCAATAGGCATTATGTCCTGTTGGTAAATGGATTGAGGGTAGGGATGCTTTAGTATTACGATTGCGAGTTCGATTCCTACACTTTGTAAAGCGGCAGAAGCAAAGTCGAGAGAGAGGACTTTTGACCATAAGTAGATTTTTTTTTTCAAATGTGGGTAAATAGTAATTATTCACTAGAAGCATTAGCCCTCCACGTGAAAAAAGGTAAGCGTGGATTATTCTCATTAAAAGATAACTTTATGGAGCTAATAATAATGCGACTGACCCCTTTGCTTGATCTTTGGTTAAAACCCTTCATTACATATTAAAGCATGATTAAAGTTTGAGACTCTTTCAAGAGAGAGTGGACTTTCTTTATTTAGTGAATTGGATAAGTAATAATGTGGGGGAGAAATTTTGCTTTTAAAGGAAGGGAATCATTAGACCATGCTTAGTCTTTATTTTTTATTTTCCATTTTTTTGGTAGGTGGGTCCAACCTTGGATAAAAAAATTTGCCCATCAAGGAGAAAAAAATCAAACAGATATCCAAGAAAAGTGAATAGGGCTAGGATTAGTAAGTACTATTAGAATTTCGATTAGAGCGTGAGCTTTCGAGTTAAGTATATTATGAAATCAAATCAAGAAACTGGACTGCCATCGGGTTTTTCGGTCATGATCTTGATCTAACACGATATGCGAAAATATGCTCCTTTTTTGTTGCAAAAAATGGATGATTTGAAAAATATTTTCTTAAAAATAGTCGCTTATATCGCTTAAGATCAATTAATCAATGAAAATATCTTCATTATCATCAACAATTTTTGTCCAAAAGTATTTGTAGATGATGAAAATACTTTTTGTTTATTTGTTTTTGTAAGAGATATAAGAGTCCATATTCAGAAAAATATTCTTCTAAGTATCAATTTTTCAGAAACAAACGGAGCAAGAAAGATTTTTAGGGCCAAACCATGAGATGCATGAACATTTCACAAAGGAATATCTTCCCAAGGAGGCCCCATGCACCAATGCTCCACTAAAAAACTTGCCTAAAACAGCACAATACAGCAATTGTATATGCTTAAGTTTTAGAGAGAGAGAGAGAGAGAGAGAGAGAGGAGAGAAGCGTGTGTTCATGGTCATCGGTATGAATAGCCAGAGAAACAGAGCATCAAGAGAGGCGTGTAAACTTAGGTGGAATCTTGAGGAAAAGATGTTCATGGGACTGGATTGGGGAAGAGGGTAATGTCCCACAGGAAGCATATAACCACGCGCTCTGCGGATAAATTTCCCGGCTCACTGCGATTATTGTAATGTTTGCCCACTCGCATATCAAGAATTTCAAGAAAAAGGTATGGGGAAAAGATTATGGTTTCTTTAACCTTTGCCTTGCTCAGCTCAGTCTATTTCATGTCGGCCTGTTAGAATAGCACGAAAACATAATGGACATTTAAGAAAAAAGGGCTGTCTTTTGCTCTGGTCTTGCTTGCCTTTTCTCTCTTTGCTTTTCTTCTTGGTCTCTGATTTCTCGGCGACAAGTCAGTTTTCTCTCCACCTTGATCCCGGCCGCACCTCTCTCTCTCTTCCTCTGTTGCTCTCTGTCTCAAATCCCAAAATCTCTCTTTTGTCTCTCTCTCTCTCTCTTTCTCCTCCTCCATTTTTTGTTTTGGCCCCCCGTCATTTGCTACTGCCCACCGGTTCTTGATTTTCCCCCTTCCTCCGAGGATCTAGAATTCGGATTAGTGTCTACCCAGAATCTCTTCTTGACTAAAGATTTAGCTGAATCATCTGTTCTGTGCATCATTGGAACTTTACAGGCGCAAAACAATTGGGTTTTGGTGGGAAACGTGGCGATCTTTAGCAAATCTTTTAGGGTCACGGGGTTCCTTTGAAGCTGAAGTGGGAAGTTTGAAAGTTTCCGGTGAAGTCTTGGAGCTGAAAGCACTTGCTTGGTAGAAACAGAGGGTGGGTTCTGATTGGTTGGGTTCCTGTGTGACGATGATGTCGTGGTTTTATTTCAAAGAAATTAATTGCCGCAGTTGCTCTGTGAAAATGGGTTGGAGACGGAGTTTTTTCTATAGTGAAGTTCTCTAAGGTCTGTTGTGGAAGCCAACTTGAAAGGAGCTTCAGAATAGAAGTTTGGCGGAGTTAATTGGTGGTATTAAGTATGAAGGTTCCTTCAAATGGATTTTTAGCTGGTGGTGGTGAAGGTGAGTATAATCTTCTTTTCCTTTGCTTTTCTTGTTTGATTTGAGTGTTACTAGCTTGCTCTTAATGTTGTGGTATTGGTACTAAAATGTTGTTTTTATCTGAAGAATCTTGCTTCCTACAAGTTTTTAAGCTGCATAAGGAGAAGCAACTTTTAGATGCATAGATTGCAAATTGGAAAAGATAAGCAGTTCCATTTTCTTTGAGACTCATGGTTGTTGAGGGCAAAATCAAAGTTGTTGTTCAGGGCAAAAATGCATTGAATCTTAAGTGGAGTCCTTGGAATCCAGCCTCTCTTCCCCGCCTAAGGGGCATGGGGTGAAAGAAGTTGGAGTGAGGTTGGCGGACGATGATTGCTTCTCAAAGTTTCTACCATTGAGCAGCAGGATCTGAGGATAAAAGAAGATTCCTTGGTCTCAGATGTTAATTGTATTCTACTTTATTTACTTGCTGCCTAGAAAATACGACAAATTATTCTTCATATTCATTTGCTAAAGATTGCGTGCTTCCTTATGTATGTGTGCACAACACTCTCGTGATATAAGATGCTCTATTTTTAGTAGAATTAATCAAGTTTCTTGGGCTATAGTTTCAGAAGATTCTATCAGACTAAACCTAATGAAAAGTGGCACCTGCTGACTTCTGTCGCAGTACTATATGGCCAAATGATCATGGTGGAGTTGCTGCATTTGCGTTTATTTTCTTTCTGTCTCATCAATCGCTGCAATTTCTAGACACCTCTTTAAAGTGTCATTTACAGCATACACCCCTTTCTTTTCTTCAAAAACGTATCTACATCTTTGTAAGAAATTTGGCTTTCTTTCGGAATAGGTGAAAAGAAGAGTATAAATTCAGAGTTATGGCATGCTTGTGCGGGGCCTTTGGTGTCTTTGCCTCCAGTTGGGAGTCTTGTGGTCTACTTTCCCCAAGGCCACAGTGAGCAAGTATGCAGTTTCTTCTCTGAAGATTGACTGGTGGTTCATTTTCTTGATGATGTCAAAGCTATGGTGTTTATTGGATGTTTAATATTTCAGGTTGCAGCATCCATGCAGAAGGAGACTACTTGTGTACCCAGCTACCCTAATCTGCCCTCAAAGTTGATCTGCATGCTTCACAATGTGACATTGCACGTATGGGATTCTCTCTTGCTATCTGGAGCAAATCATTAGCACCATAATACTATGACAGATTAATGCTGTAGATAGGCATGATCATGTCATTTTTCGGACCCTTGTGTGCCTGAACTTAGCCACTCTTTGATTGCATGTCTTCAGTCCTTGTGCGAGTGGATCCCCCTGTTGGTTTATGGCCATTTGAACTGGATTAATATTTGCGAATCGATGTTCCTTCAATGAAAATAGGTGACGATCTTCATCGTTTGTGCTGCTTTGAAACAGGCTGATCCTGAAACAGATGAAGTCTATGCGCAAATGACCCTTCAACCCGTAAGCAAAGTAGGTCAGCTATTATAGTAGAGCACGGAGTGCAATGCTTGAGGGCATTTATTTGGCCTTGCTTTATAATGTGCTTAGACACTAATTTCAACTACAGTATGACCAGGAGGCATTACTGGCATCTGATATGGGCCTCAAGCAAAGCAGGCAGCCTGCAGAGTTTTTCTGCAAGACACTTACTGCTAGCGACACAAGTACTCACGGTGGATTTTCTGTTCCTCGTCGAGCTGCTGAGAAGATCTTCCCACCGCTAGTGCGTATGGTGCTTTTATTTGGAAATGCAGTCTGTGCACTAGTGAAAGGTTAGGTGCTTACTTCAGATTCTTTTGCTCTCTTTCCAGGATTTTTCTATGCAGCCACCTTGCCAGGAGCTAATGGCTAGAGATTTGCATGATAATTCATGGACATTCAGACATATTTACCGGGGTACTCCTCCCATTTAGCTGACTCTGCAATTTCTTTAATCTTCTCTTCATGTCTTCTGTTTATAGTTTGCCCGTGAAGATAGGTCGAGTTGACTTCCAATTTCCCTACTACTGTTTTGTATTTGTGCACAATGAATTTCGTCTTAAGACACACAAAAATTCTTCTTTTGTGTATTTGTCCTTTTCCCAGAGATATTTCCTTTTAGATATATTTAATATCATTACTATGTTTCTCAACAAAATATATCATCAAGTTGTAGCCTGTTTTTATGGGAACAACGAGGACCAGCAGGTCAACCTAAACGTGTGATTTATGATGCTGAAATAGGGAGCCTTTGCACTTTAGCAGTTTGTTCGAGTCTTCTGTGTCTAAACTTTGAAATTTGATTCAGCTTCTTGGTAGTTGGATCTACGCTGCTATAAGTGAATGAAATTTAAGGGTACAAAAAATGTGCATTTATCGTGAAGCTGTGAACCAATCATGGCAATTAAATCTGAGTTTTGGTGTATACACTATGAAAGGCAATATGTCAACTGTTGACATATAGACTAAATTGCGTGCTTCGTTACCTGCAGGCCAGCCAAAAAGGCACTTGCTCACTACTGGTTGGAGTGTCTTTGTAAGCACAAAGAGGCTCTTTGCTGGTGATTCTGTTCTCTTCATTAGGTATGTCTGATATGCTGGGAAAATACATTCAAGACGAATTACTATAGTTTGGTTTCTGAGCCAAAAGCATCTTGTTGGTTTTGAAGGGATGAAAAGTCACAGCTTCTATTGGGGATAAGGCGAGCTAATAGGCAGCAGCCCGCTCTCTCCTCATCTGTCATATCTAGCGATAGCATGCATATTGGAATTCTTGCAGCTGCAGCTCATGCTGCAGCGAACAACAGTCCGTTCACTATATTTTACAATCCAAGGTGGTACGACACCTAGTTCTGAAATATGGTTGAGAGATGTTATGCCTATGACAGCATCTAACGATTAATGCTTTATCTCATTTTCAATAGGGCAAGTCCTTCTGAATTCGTGATCCCCTTGGCTAAGTACAATAAAGCATTTTATACTCAAGTTTCTCTTGGCATGAGATTCAGAATGATGTTTGAGACCGAGGAGTCAGGAGTCCGTAGATACATGGGTACAATCACCGGAATTAGCGAATTGGATCCTGTGAGATGGAAAAACTCCCAGTGGCGCAATCTCCAGGTAATATTTGTTTTTTGAAGGTGCTTTTAGCCAGGTTATGTAACATCTTAGCTTTTGAATCCTTAGGCTACTATTATTTTAGTTCAAGGTCGGGGCATCATCTTTGTTCGATTAGATATTGGAAGGCTTTCCCTGGTGCATCGACTTGTTGCCAGTTGGTTATATTTAATGGGTGAGTTAAAGTAGTGAGAGCTGCGAAGTTTAAGAGAGATCATATATAGTTTGCTTGAGTTTATCTTCCCATCAGATTTATGTAACAAATTCTTCATCAGGTGACTCTAGATACTTGAGGCGAGATTGACTTTGGATTTTGTTTGTGTCTCTTATTTTGACTCTTTTAACATCTTGATGCAGCTGCTGGTCTTGTCATGGCTTATATTTCGGGCAATTTGACATCTCCTAATTTGTTATTCTGTAGGTGGGGTGGGATGAGTCGACAGCCGGTGAACGACCAAGCCGAGTTTCAATGTGGGAAATAGAGCCTGTTGTTACTCCTTTTTACATATGTCCACCTCCTTTTTTTCGGCCCAAGTTTCCTAGGCAGCCTGGTATGCCAGGTGAATTCACAGCACTTGCATTCTGTTTTGACTATAGCTAAATAATTTATCTAAACGAGCTTTAAACAACCCAGATATTGCTACTTTATCATATGCTCGCCGCTGCTGATAAATGTAGCTTTAGAATCTGCAGTCATTATTGTGAATCTAATAAGAATGAAAGCTTGTATCCTGTCAGCTTTGTCTAGGTTCATTAGCTTCTTGTGACTGAAAAAGATTGAGCAGTAGGGCCTCTTGCAATTATGTTGGAAGATGGACCTTCCAATTTTTTCAGAACATATAAACGAGTCCGTATGTTATAACTTAACTACCATATCAGCGTTGGGTGAAATTAAGTACCATATGACGTACTTACTACTTATCCCTAGCATGGAAGATATTCCATTTGATTGCCTCTACTAGTCTCCCTTCTGATCGCTGACGTGTTTCGGCAGATGATGAGTCTGACGTAGAAAACGCTTTCAAGAGGGCCATGCCTTGGCTCGGAGATGAGTTTGGCATCAAGGACACGCCTAGCTCAATCTTCCCTGGCTTGAGTTTGATGCAGTGGATGAGTATGCAGCAGAATAATCCACTTCAAGCCACTCAATCCGGACTTCTATCTCCGATGCTTTCTTCCACTGGTCTACACAATAACCTTGGCATCGATGACCCCTCCAAATTGCTAAGTTTCCAAGCCCCCACCCAAGGTCTCCAGTTTAATAAAACAAATCCACATAACCAAGTCAGTCAATTGCTGCAACCGTCTATGGCTTGGTCTCAACAGCACCAGCTTCAGCAACTGTTGCAGAATCCTCTGAGCCACCAGCAACAGCAGCAGCAGCAGCTGCAGCGCCAACCACAGCAGCAATTGCAGCCATCACAGCAGCAGACACCCCAACAGCTGCCGCAGTCACAACCACCTCAACAGCAGCCTCTGCAGCCACAACAGTTTCAACAGCAATCACCTCATCAGCCATCACAACATACATCACAACTGCAACAAATACCGCAAACGCCTCTTGGAAATGGTGTGGCAGTCACATCTAATCAGTTCCCCAGCCAGATAGTGCAGCAATCAGCTTTATACTCTCAACTACAGCAGCAGCAGCAACTGCTGACCACTCAAAATGCACCGTCCCAGTCAAGCATACCCGGTATCAATAAAGTTCCTGTGCATCCAACATCTGTATCACAAGATTCAAAATTTCAGCCACAGATGGAGCAGCAGCAACCTAGCCTCTTACAGAGGCATCAGCAGCAGCCGGTGCAGATGCAACCTTCCTCACTTCTGCAACAGAGCTGGACACAAAGGGCACAGCCGCAACCGCAGCCACAGCTTCCACAGGTATTGCAGCAGAATCTATCAGATCAGCAGATTCAACTCCAACTACTGCAGAAATTGCAGCAGCAGCAGCAGCATCAGCAACAACTACCCAATCCTGCGGTCCCGCTTTTGCAGCCTCAATTGCAACAGCAGCAACAACAGCAACAGCAGCAGCAAGTTGTTCCACAGAATCAGATGCCTTTGTCTCAACAACAGCTCGGCTGCAACAGCCTTCCCACTCCAGCTCTCTTGCCACCCCAACAATCAACTCCCAACCTCCTCCATGGACAGCAGAAGCCACTTACTGCTGTTAGGGCTCTCTCTGGGCTCACTGATGGAGATGCTCCTTCATGCTCGACCTCTCCTTCTACTAATAACTGCCACATCCCCTCATCTAACTTTCTCAGCAAAACTCAAGTAGCGCAACCTGTATTAGTTGGGGATTCGTCTTTAGTAGAACCCATGAACCATCTAATTCAAGACCGTCAAATGAAGCCCGATGCCCGCATCAAGCATGAATTGCCAAGCTCAAAGGGGCATGATCAACTGAAATATAAGGCTTCTGTTACTGATCATCTAGATGTGTCATCATCAGCCACATCATATTGCCTAGACGCTACCACAGTTCAGCATAATTATTCGCTTCCGACATTTTGTTTGGACAGTGATGTTCAATCACAACCTCGGAACACCTCGCCTTTTGCTGCTAATATTGACAATTTGGCACCTGATACATTGCTTTCGAGGGGTTTTGATTCTCAGAAGGATCTTCAGAACTTGCTTTCAACTTATGGTGGTACTCCAAGAGATATCGAGACCGAATTATCCACTGCTGCAATCAGTTCACAGTCGTTTGGGGTGCCGAGCATGCCTTTCAAGGCTGGCTGTTCAAACGATGTTGCAATCAATGACGCTGGGGTTTTGAATGGTGGAATGTGGTCAAATCAGACTCAACGTATGAGGACATATACGAAGGTTTGTACCATGTACATTCTTTACTTTTGACAGAAATGACTTTTTATTAGAGCACCCGCACATACAAAGGAGAAGGCAAGTTAATCAATCCATCTGAGGGGAATATATATTTGGCATCATGTCCTCCTGGGCATCTTGATGTTGCATTGAAATTACATGTTACACCGACAAGATTAAATCCTACATCTATGTTTATGCATATATAGGGGCACCTCCTAATAGTCTAATCTGGTGTGCTAACATGCTTTCCTCACCATGCAAATGGCTGAAAAACTAGTTCACCGTAAAACAAACCCCCCTTCTCACGGGAAAAAAGGAAGGAAGAATGTGGAATGGCTGCCCAGGTCTTATGTGTGTGAATAAAAATATTCCACTGCCATAAATTATTCCATTAGAACCCTATCATCTCAGCAACGCAATCATTTGCCTGTGACTTAGTGGTAAGGCCTAGTACTGCGCAAACATTTGAAACCACTTGCATAAATAGTGCATATATCTAGCTTATGTACGGAGGGTTCCTGACCTTGTGAAGAATACCTCTCCTCATTAGACGACCCTACCCACCTTATCACGTGGTCTTACCAGAAGCTTTAAATTGCAAACTCTTAACTGAGATGTACCTGTGTATCTTATTACCTAACGAGTCTTGAGCTCTTATTTATTATCTGTAGCTGTTGAAAAGTGCATTGGCCATAGGGATAGAAGTCGAGTCCACTTGATATCAATCGTTACCTCTTCTATTTTTCCTTTTACGTTTTTTTTATTACAACCTGTCACGCCAGTTCTGGAAGATACCTATTATTGCTTTATGGAAGACCAGAACTGCATAATTTTATTGTAACATTAAATTCCCTATATCTTTCAGAAGTAGTCTCTGCCTGTAGGAGCTTAAATAGTATCTCGAGTGTTATGGGATGCTCTATCCTTAAATTATTTATTGAAGAGAGTTCCTAGCTATCCTCTGTTAAGTCAGTTTAAATTATTTTCCCTCCTTGTCCCTTGTTACAAGAGGTATTTTGCAAGTCATGCTTTCTTTCTGCATCACCTCTCTTGGTACTAAACGTGGTCCAAATTCTTGAAGGTTCAAAAGCGTGGTTCCGTTGGGAGATCCATCGACATAACTCGTTATAGAGGTTATGAAGAACTTAGGCGGGACTTGGCTCGCATGTTTGGAATTGAAGGACAGTTAGAAGATCCACATCGGACAGACTGGAAGCTAGTCTACATGGATCATGAGAATGACATACTGCTTGTTGGTGATGATCCTTGGGAGTAAGTGATATCTTTAAAATTTCCAGTTTTGCATCGAAGTGCTTTGTGATTTCTAAACTGTTAAAATTTCCTGTCTCTTGCAGGGAATTCGTAACTTGTGTTCAGAGCATAAAGATTCTGTCATCTGTTGAAGTACAGCAAATGAGCTTGGATGGGGACTTGGGTCATGTACCCATCCAGAATCAAGCGTCTAGTGGAACCGACAGCGGAAACGCATGGAGAGGTCACTACGATGATAACTCGGCCGCCTCATTTAACCGATAAGATTTGCGGCTGAAATAGTGATTATTAGATAGTGCCAATGGTTTTTGCCCGCGGGTCAGCAGAGGGAGATTGACTGCGCGCCTAGATCCGTGACCAAAGAGATTCACATGGTAACATTCAGGATCAAGGGAGCTGTTCTCAGTTTCAAGCGGATGAGAAGCCAAAATTCGCTGATCGCTTCATTGACTCACATCATATATCGCGTGAAATCGATCTTATAGCTAACCCAGAGTGGCTGTCTTTTTTTGCAACTTCTTTTTTTTTTCCTTGGTGGATTGTAGAAGTAGATATGAAGATTCAGGCAATAGAAGTGGCAGGAAGTTGTTCTTTGACTCATGGGGAAAAAAGAGGAGTGAAAGTATATATACATGTGGAAAGCTGACTGTAGTTTCCCTCTGTAAATTGTATGGTGATCTGAACAGAATCATATGGGCAACTGTAGGTGGCACCCTCTTGCCAGCTAAAACAAGTCAATTTGGCCCAATCTCGCCTTGGACTTGGAAGTTGATGTTCAATCCTGGTCAAGTTCTCTGTGGTCGCAATGTAGGATTGATCTGGACTCACCAAACTGTGGTCATTCCTTCTTTTTAAGTCATATGGAAGGGTTCTAGTATGCACTTTACTTGGCAAACCGCATGAGCGACATCGGGTTTGTTAGGACAAATTTACGAAATTGGTATATTAAGTGATGTGGCATTGTCGATGGACATTAAGTGGGTTCTATAGCAAATCAGAAAAGCTGACAAGAGGTTCAAGTTAAAAATCTTCGACTTGTCTCACGAAGCCGATCTCCCAAGTGATTCTCCCTTTCGATATACCATAACAATCCAACAGAAGAGCCTCCTCTGTTCTGGATAGCTTCCAGCCATAGTGTTCATTGAACTAATCGGACCACCTCAGGGGAAAAGAATTTGCTGTTAGGACTAGTTTGAAACAGTTGCAACCTCCTACTCCGACCACCAGGAAAGCCCGTGGCGGTTTGCGGGAAGAAGGGCGAAATACTTCCACCGCAGCAGAAGGAAGCTTCTCCTTGTTGTTCCGACCCTTTGCAACTCACCAACAGACTTCTTTTGAGCAATCTCCCCAGCAGAGGCAAAACCATGGAAAACCTCGCATAGCTTTGCGAAGTCATTATTCAGTTCTAGAGTACTATCCCATATCATTAAGTACATCCAAATTTTGGACCCCTCTTGATAGGTCTACCGTTTCTATTTCACCATATCAACAATGTACCGGACTTCGATCCAACTCGAGCTTCTCTCGACTAACTGCAAAAGATTAAGCTACTCAAGGCTTGCCAGTCTGCTTCAGCCCTAATTTGAATAGGTAGCTGTCCAAGGTTGCCAGAAATGGTCTAGAAGCAAAAGTCATACAGAAAATTTATCACACAGGACATTCATCTCTGCCCAAGACATTCCTGTAATAACTCAATTCTCTCTACCAAAAAATAATAATAATAATAATAATAAAAGAAACAAGTTGATTCCTGCCGGAATTGGAATGCTGCAATTGCATCTCCACGTTCTATTTCACTTTGGTTGAAATCAAAGATTAAATCCGATCCCAATTTGCAGCAAAAGTTCTCGTTACATTTATGGCACAAATCAGACACTAGACGTGAAGAGAGAAGAACTAGGATAGCACTGCCATTACATCAGATGCCCTCAAGACAATGTACTCCAACCCATCGCTACCCTTGAAGTCATTGCCTGCATACTTGGAGTACATCACTGTGTTTCCTTCAGAGACTGACAGTGGTTTCCTGTTCCCTTCTTCGTCAAGAGGACCAGGTCCCACTGCGATCACCTGTCCAACCGTAAGTGCCACATGTTATATTAGCAAACAATAACCGACACAAAAGCATTGAAATAGCTATTGGTAAATAGGTCATCAGTATCATACACTGCAATGCATGGATGCAGGCATGGGCAAAATTATGTGCTGCTAAAGGAACATATGGGACATACCGTTCCAATAGAAGGTTTTTCCTTGCTAGCTTCAGTCAATAGAAGGCCTCCAGCAGTCTTTAGCTCGGCCTCAGCAACCTTTGTGAAATGACAAGACATTATAAAAGACTCTGTCATTTTAACTCTAAAAGGGGACAAACGTACGTGCTTTGTCAATAAAAACCAATTAAGTGCATCTCACAAGCACTCAAAAGATTTCTCTTTTCCCTGTAAACAAACCATAATAGATGCCAATGGCAATAACACTATACCAGAAAGAACTGATGATATATGGCAATCAATTTAGAAATTTTAAACGGTAATTGCAACTAAGCATCTGCACCTGGTCATGTAACAGACCTTAATTAGGACTCTCTCATTCAGGGGCTTCAGGTCCTTCACATCATCAGTCTCCAAGATACCGAGAATGTCGTCTTCCTTCAAAATAAGATGATTTGAACCATCGAATTCCAACTCGGTCCCCGCATACTTGGAATAGACAACCTGGCTGCCAGTCTGCACAACAAATCCAGACTCGGCTCAGACAGTCTTGCCACATATTCTCGTTATCTTTCTTATCGTCATGTTAAAGTTCAACTAATTAAGAACAGCGCAAGGCTATTGGCCTGATATTTGGATCACACAAGTACCTTCACGCTGATGTCAATGTGCGACTCTCCAATTGTCCTACCCTCTCCAACCGCAACCACTTCTCCTCCTTGCGGCTTTCTTTGAGCTGTTGTGGGAAGCAGTATACCACCCTGGGTCTTCTCCTCAGCAGTCTTGATCTTGACCAGCACTCTGTCACCCAGGGGCTTCAGAGAAGTGTACTAAATTATCACAGCATGGGGTCAGTCAAGAACAGTTAAATGCATGCAATCAAAGTGGAGAGAATAACGCAGCAACCTACTCCATAGAAGCAGCATTGAATTATACAACACCCCTGACACCATAATCCAAGAACCAGTACCCTGGACTTGCCACTACTTTTTCTACCCATTAAGTTATTATGTTAAGTTCTCTCAAGCCAAGCTAAACAATAACAGCAAGCGATACTCTCCGCAGTGTCCAACATGTCTTCGAGTTTACAAATAGATGCTCAAAACAAGAAATTCCTCCACTCGTTAGCATCATCATCAGCAACTAGCACGACTAACTTCACAGCCAATTCAACGGTCAAAACTCTGTAAATACCTACATGGGACAGTCATGAAAGTACCACTCTTAATAACACATCGGGATATGCTTGAAATGCTTCTACCCAGATGAAACCCAAAACTCGAGGATTCTTAGAGACCAAAAGTACTGGGGATCGTTGTAATTTGAACTAATCATATCAGCCGACCAATAAGCCACCTCAACTAACAACACAATCCTCTAATTCAAGCGATAACTGTTAACCTCATCATCAGCAAGATAAAAGGCCATTCAAACAACAAGCAACAGAACAAACGAACAGGGAGACACAAAAACAAGAAACCACCTTAGGAGCAACAACGGTGGCAGCTCTCACAACGAGGCCTCTGAAGGAGCTCTGCGTCAAAGACACCGTTTTGAAAGGACCCACGGAAGCAAACTTCACCGTGGAAGGCTTGAGCCCTTCAAAAGACGGAACCAATCTAGCCGAGAATGTGGGCACCGTGAGCTGACCACTCGCCATTTCTCTGCCCAATCCCAAGAATCCACAGCAAGTCAGTCGCTTTTCAAGATTAATCAAAGAGAGCTGATCGAAGCTCGCAAGAGGGAAGTAAAAGATTGCACCTTTGTGATTCAAGTACCTTGTGAGAATGAGGATTGGCGTGGGACTCTGAAGATAAGAAGATGCGGGGAATTGATCTGAGCGGGAGACGACGGAAGCTTCCAGATAAAAACCCTAGTGTGGACTGGGGTTGGTGACGAGAGGCCTTTTATTATAAAGATGACACAACAGAGACTTCTGGAATTTTCACCAGCGTTTTAGTGAGCGCACGCGCCCCCACGCGCCTTCATTTCCACCTTTCAAATTAAAAATCCGACCTTTTCATTGTTCTCCCAATATCTTCTCGTATCAGGATCTCCATCTTCCTCCTCCAATGGACCGCCACCACCATCCCCCTAGCTTTCACCCGCCGTCACCGTTGCCCGCGTCACTCTACAGTCACTCGTCTCTACAATACCACCACAGCACGATCATCCCTCTTCTCCTTCAGATCCGATCTGTTGCGTCTGCATCTCTCTCTCTCTCTCTCTCTCTCTCATTGCCGCTTTGGCCCTTGACCACCGCGCCTCCCTACCTCTAGCTGAAAGCTGGTGCCACTGCAACCCCGGCTCAAGAGCTCATTCGAAGCCCCCAATGAGTTGGGGGCTTTCGAGGGTCGCATTAGCGCCAATCCGAGGTTGTGGCCAATGCCAAAAGCGGGGCCGGGAGGTCATTAGCAAGAAACATAGAGGAGAGAGAGAGAGAGAGAGAATGAACGAACAAAGAAACCACGGCACGCGGACATGGGAGAGAATAGTGAAGAGAGGCGGCGGTCGTAAGGACATCTGCGGTGGCCAGCAACGGTTAAAGTCACCGATAAACCCGTTCAAAAAAATTGTGCGAAATATAGATTGATAACTCAGGAGTCGGAGTTTCAATTATCCACTTAGACGCAAAATGTTGGTATACAACCTTATCGAGCGGTAGCCATTTGAATATGGCGCGGAATCTACTTTTTCATTATTACTCCTTAAATTAAGAGAAAATATTTGTATTCTCTTTATTTTAGAAATACCCTAAATTTTGCGGCCTCAAAGTTTAGACAAAAATAGTTTAAGAACCTATCATATAACTGATAATGGTGTATACACATGCTAGCATATCATTGCGTAATGATCTTATCAAGTGGCAACGATTTTTAATCTTGAATATAGATGTACAGAAATAATTTTGCACATATTAAACATGACACATATAAAAATAAGTTTTGCATTATTAAATTTTCAATCTTGACTGAGTTTAAGGAAAAATGTTAAAAAAAAAGTGTAGCTTGTGCACTTTTTAAATCTTATTAAATACGCTTGGAAAATTTAAAATCTACTATTTGAGGTGAGTGTCTTTATTAAAATATCGAGTTTCCTCTTTTCATAGTATTTTGAAAAGTGTCATTTCCATCTTTAGTAAATTTAATTAGTGACTTATTAACAAAACCCATAATAAATATGTTTTTTTTGTTGTCCGAACCGTAATAAATATGTTAAAAAATGAAAAATATTGGGTGAATTTAAATACTAAAATCACGTGTTAAAAATAAAAACCAACCAAAAGCCCGACAAGAGGATTAGCAACTTAGTACCGACCCTAAGAATCGGCCTTATGTAGACTTGGCCGGTTCCTAGGAACCGCCGATTTCGGTTCAGGAACCGGCGGTTCCGGCTCCGAAAAAAAGGTGGAATCGGCGGTTCCGGGCGGTTCCGGTTCCGGTTGAACCGGCCTCTGCCTAAGCCCTTTTCCTCGCTCTTACCTTTTTTATTATTATTATTTTTAAAAATCGGGTTGGAACCGCGGGCCCGGTCAACGGGCCGGTTTCGGGCCCACGGGCCCAAATGGCCATGTCTAGCCTTATGGTCTGACCATAAGCCCAAAACCAAAAGTCAACTGAGAAATGTTGATGTAAAAGCCTTGCAATAGATTTTGGATCAGGCCCACAATATGCACTCGGAGTAAGGACGGGAAAAAACTTTATCTTGAAATAATTATACATCCGACCAACAAAAAATAATAATTACACAAAGAAAATGTGAGATTTCTGCTCAGCAGCCAAAACTATACTTTGATTAGTGAAATTATTAAAAATTAACCCATAAATAGGGTGTCAATGGTTCGGTTCAATTCGGTTTTTTCCGAAAAATCGAACCGAACTTAACCGAACCAAACCGTTAGGGGGCATACTTGAACCAAACCAAATATCACCCCGAACAGTAGTTAATGTTTTAGTTCGTTTTATTTCATATCGGTTCGCGAACAATAGTTCCTCTCTATGACGCTTTGTAATCCGAAAAGCATGTCATAACAATTTTCATTTCATGTATATCAAAAAAAAAAAAAAGCAATCACCCATTTTAAATGGATTAGATTTAAAAAATTTTCAAAAGTGCATATGTTGAACAGACACGATAACCGCCACCGTAGTATAATCAAGTTTCGAGTACGAGTTATTTAAAGGGTCTTCGATGATCGATAGTTTAGCTGGATACCAACTAAATATACACCACATGGTTTCACATATACTCAAAACGTAACCCTATCTCAAAGTAATTAATCACAAATTTCCTATATAGCTAGAACGACCCTTGCAAATTACAAAAACTAATCTGCTAAGAATTAACCGGATTAAAGTTGCAGCGTGATAATTTGTTGGAATCGAAATATATGCGGGAGCATAGTCACAATTTGTATCGATTGAAAAAATTGATGAAATTCCCCAAAAGTGATTCATTCTCGAACATATAGATCTTTGACAGCATGCGGCCTATTTAATTCGGGTAATCGATCCGCTTCTCGGATCAACGGGCAATTGCGCACGTTCTTAATAATTTTGTGAATGATTGATCATACAGTAGCCAATAGAACCTCAACTTAAACGTGCTCGATTGTAAATCCTCACATGCTACAAATTAAAAAAATACTATTCACAGCATCATATTTTTTTTCATATGTAGGTGTTCATTTGGTACAGAAGATGGGGCCCCTTAGAAAAATAAATAATAAAAGTTTGGATATTTAATTACGAAAAGGTGAGGAACTTGACTCGACTGGGAGTTTTGAGTAGCGAGTTGACTCGGACGCACGAGGGTGTTTTGCTGATGAAGGAGGTGACGCACCGCTTGTCGAGTGACGATGTTTTCATAGGTTGACTCGGAACTTTGCCTTTGCGCGTGTGCTGCTCATCAGTTTTCTTTCGTGATTGACCGATCAATGACGGAGCGCTAAAATTCTTGCAATCGGATCAACGACCGTGGAACGGATTTGGTACGTATCGACCAGGCACGTGACGTGTCTTCGGCTTTCCCCGGTCGACAAGCACCGGTGTTCCGATGTTCGATCTCGCCGTCGATTTCGAACCTTACGTAATTCGCGAGGTTCATGTGATTTGGAGCCGTACCCAGTTCATCTGCCCGAGGAAAACTTTCTCGTCGCAGTAGCCCCTTTTTATTTTCACTTCGTTCAAGAACAATAGCGACCCCAACGTCGCAAGACCTTCAAAAATGCCACGAGTTCCGATGTGTATTTGGAACCCGAGACTAGCCAGTCGTCCAATAGCCGTCATCAATTTTTCGGGAGAAAAGATCGAGACCCCTTTAGAATAATTTGAAAATCAACAATTGCAATTGCTTCCGGAGAAATGAAAACAATTCACCTCTTTAGTAATTAAGAGATTTGCGTGCTACCGACTAAGCTCGAGGGGGAGAGTTCCATGGTTGCAAGAAGCTCCGAACAACGCAAAGTTTCACGGCTGCGACGGGAGAAGTTTTCAGGTGCGCCCAGCACGTGCGAGTCCAATTTATTTTAATTTTTAAATCGTGCGAGCTCCTTGCGAGGCCCGTGCTGACGCGTGCAACGATGTACTTTCTTTTTAACTCACCAAAGTTATGAGTTCGGCAGATACCGGATGCTGATGAACACGGTGACGTGACCAATTTTATTTTTTTTGCCCTTTTTCCTTTGAAAGAGACTTTGGCCACTTGCTTCTTTCCAAGGAAGCCAGCGTTTCTAAGGTTTGATGTCCTTTATTGGCTTTTGGGTTGACTAAAATGGCTGGCTCACCATGTGTTGCTTCCAAATCAGATAACAACTGCCGATCACAGATATGGCACGTCTTGTTCCCTGGTCCAGCCAAGCTGGCTTGCCATGTCCTCCTAATCCTAATCCTAATCCTAATCCTAATATCGGATTAGGACAAGCTTTCCGGATTTGACAACATCATTTGTCAACTATCTTGACGCTTAGAACCAAAATTCCTCGTGTCGTCACCGAAAATAAGGATAATCACGTAAAAAGTCCTAAACCTATCGTGCGGCGACTAATTCCGTCCTTAACATTTCAATTGTGCCGAAATTTAATTATTAAATTGGCAAATCATAAGGTAGTTTAGGATTAAATTGACACGATTGAAAAGTTTACGATCAAATTGATAAATTTACCAAAAGGTTTAGGGCTCGGTTAAGACAACTTTAAAGTTTGGAACTAAATTGGCTACTGTGTAATAGATTTATGATTTTTTGGACAATTTTCTCAATAACCTTATGCATATTCACTTCTCGAGACTGTATGGTAGCGGTTGTATAAGATTGAACGAAAATAAAAGAGTTTGTTATGGCAATTCTAAGATTCGTCGAGGTAGTTATTTCATCTTACATCAAAAGGACACATTTATAGGAACTTCATGATTGGGGAAAACACGATATCTTATGGAATCGAACATTAGACTGAGTTTGGAACCCGCATATCAGTAATTGACGCGATATGATCGAACTTGAAGGATTTGGAAATCAAGGATCCCCATGCCGAACACGCGCCGAGGTTTGGGAGGATTTCACTGCGCGGGAAAATGTCTCGGGTCGGTTCGAATAACGGTCTTACTATTTGGAGTTCTCGGTTAAAGAAAGAAATACTCGAGAGGCGCATCGCATGCGGAAGCTTAAGTAAAATGTGTCGAGTTTCTTTCCTTTTTTTTTTTTCCTTCCTCCATAGTAAGAAACTTGGCAAAGCCAAGTGACTTCACAACGTGATAAACTTCAAACTGAACATTTCAGCGGCGAGTGCGACATGTCCCGACTCCGATCTCAAGTCCTGTTTTTTTTTTTTTTTACTCGGCTTTTCCCATCGTCGCGTCACGAGTACAAACCTCACTCCCAAAGGTCAACCGCGTAAACTGAACAAACCAAACACCTCGCTGACGTCATCTCTCACGTGGCAGTCTGGAGTTCTAGAAGGAACGCGCATGTTTGACCTCCCTCCCCACACTGGACCCAGCTCACTCTCTCTTTCCTGGTCTCTGCATGGAGACACCTATATAAACAGCCGCAAAATGTCTGCTTCTTTGTCTCAGCACAGCAACGAGAATCATCTGCAAAACTCAAAAGATTCTCCGAGAATCGAGTGGCAAGCTCGACCCCCATCTCGGAACAATTCAATTCAGTTCGTCAAAATCGAATCTTGACTTGAGAGAGAAGAAGAAGAAGAAGAAGAATGAAGGTGAAGCGCAGCGCAGCGACGGCAGCCGGTCTCACGGCGCACGAGGACGCGGGAGCGACGAGGAAGGGCCTGAAGTTCAGGGGGTGAGGAGGAGGGCGTGGGGCAAGTGGGTCTCCGAGATCC
The DNA here is from genome assembly GCA_021437795.1 of Rhodamnia rubescens. Lineage (NCBI taxonomy): Eukaryota > Viridiplantae > Streptophyta > Magnoliopsida > Myrtales > Myrtaceae > Rhodamnia > Rhodamnia rubescens. The sequence continues at coordinate 2,584,335 of JAILYA010000002.1, read as the reverse complement.
GCCTCCCCAACAGCCGCCGGAGGATCTGGCTCGGCTCCTACGACTCCGCCGAGAAGGCCGCCCGAGCCTTCGACGCCGCGCTCTTCTGCCTCCGCGGCCTCGCCGCGAAGTTCAACTTCCCCGACAGCCCCCCAGAGATCGCCGGCGGGGGTCCCTCACACCCCCGGAGATCCGGAAGGCCGCGGCCAGGTTCGCCAACTCGAGAGCCGCGCCGGCCCCGCCCGAGCGGTCGTCCGGATCCTTGTCGCCGGCCCTGTCGCCTTCGCCGTCGGTTTCGGAGGAGAGCAGCGTCTTGACGACCGACAGCGACCTGTCCCTGGACGTGTCGTTCTTGGATCTTTTGGTGGGTTCGGATCCGGCTCCGGGTCCCAGCGAGCCCGATTTCGGGATGTTCCCGGGCATCGAGGAGTTTCCCGGCAATTTCTACGGGACGCAATTCCCAAGCGTGGGGACTGGGGAACTGAATCTTGACGAGTTCTTGGCTCAAGATAACTTCCTATGGAGCTTCTGAGGTGGACTGACGAAAAGGCCTGATGGATCGAGATAGCGGATTTATTTAAATTTGCCATAAGATTTTTTCTTTTTTCATTCTTTGGATGGACCAGATTTTGTACGGTCATCACTTTAGGATGACACAGACAACATCAACAAAAAAATTTGACTTTTAGGTTGTAAAAAGACGTAGCTTTTGTCGATTCGGTTCATCCCTTCAATGGATTTCAACTGAAAGCGGAAAAGATGATTAGCAGTTCTGTCGGTAAAGTCGTGGACCGTGGAAGTTCTTCCAATCATTTCAGCTGTATGACCATCTACACGCTTGAACAGATCAAAATGGGGCGGATAACCATCGAATCGAAAGTGATACTCAGCTCGTAATGAGCTAAGATCGATTGTCCGAGGAACGTTTCTCGCTTTCTCCTTTTGATCATCAGCAACCGGGGTAAGTCTAGTCGTGCGACAATCACGACCGGGCAGGGGACAGCGCCGCTTGCTACTCGCAAGGGATGGCGACCACAACTCGCGTGTGCGTGCTTTTCTCATTTCGGCTGGTCTTATTATGATTTGCATGCAAGTCTAGGAGCCAAGTGTAAGAGAGAGTCTGTAATGAATTGTATGCGGCTCGCACAATTGCAGGCTCGAAGGGAATCGCTCGACCGTTAAACCGTCGTCTCGCTCGATGATCTGATTCCCTGGAAAAATTTTGAAAACCTTGAGTCAAACGCTTGCAGCGATTACTGTGTAGATCGACCTTTAAACAACACTCATGTATGAGATCCGACATCCTGGAATCAACTCAAAGTATCTGCCTCGTATCAAGGATCGCAATGTCAGTTGACAATATGAAAACTTTGTGCTGGACATCGGCGGATGAGCGGATTGATGGACTGGACAGAAAATATTCCAAAACTCAAAAGCTCATGCAAAAGTAACTCCTGATTCAACTTAATATGACTCTTACTGATCATGATAACACTCTGTGCAGATGTATGATGAATCTTGCATTATGATGTGTTTCTTTCATAATCATTCGAGTTCCCTGTTCCTATTGTGAACGGCCTGCAACTAGACTCGGATAGGGCTGCCGCCCATTTCTCAAACATTTTGTCTACCGTTTCCTATGAACGATCTCGGGTCAAGTACATGACAAAGGAAAAACGAACGCACTATGACCAAATAGACGGAACCGATCACAAGGTATATTGCAAACAAAAATGACCACAATCCTAGCACTGGATTGTCGAGCATGAGTTAGATGTGTATTGACCATGGTAATTGCGCACGTCTGGCATGGCAGGACGGAAGGCCAGAAGGATCCTAACCGGTGTCCGACACCTTTGCCCATGCTCTCAATTCCACCGAAACTGAGTTATTTACTGGAGGAGGCCCGAAATGGGTTTGAATTGACAGCAACCTCATGTCTCGTTGATAGTCTTCCCCAGTAACCTACATGCAGAAGTATGACTTGTATATGAGAATTAGGCCCTTTTAGGTAAGAAGAAATGGGGCCATAATGAGGTAATTGCGGTGCGTGTGGCGCTGAACATGAAAATACGTTATAATGCCGTGATTGTCATCGTTCCGGAGACCTGAACTCCCTCCCAGTGCGACATTCTGTTAGCCCAAGAATCGGTATTATGCAGCTTCTTGTCCTGGTCATTGAATCCAGCCTTTCATGAGGGGGCTGACAAGTTTTTTCCAAATGAATGCAAGTCTGGGAACAATTCTGAAGTGACAAAAGCTCCACTGCTGATCCTGATTCTGCTCAGTTTCAGCCGTTCTTACCTTATAAAACTATGGTTTTTCCGGCAAATCCCCCGCACCATATTGATGAGAGATCTGAACCGAGCCCCCCGCCAAGTAGGAGACGAATCATAAATGCGCCACGGCTTAGCCATTTACAAGGAAAGTAGTTATTCATCTATCATGACCTCGGTGAACCGACTGACCTGAACCGCCAAAAATTGCTGTGAGAAAGTGTGGCTCTTGAACAAACTCTAGAGGAATTCATTAGCAAGAAAGCTTTCCTTTTATCAGCTTCAGCGGTGTTAATGACATTCTGATGAGATTGGAAAAAATTCTTATGTAAATTGCCATACATAATGCATCTGTAATGGAAAGTTCTATGCAGATTATGAATTATGTCATTGCCGAAATAGTCATCATGCCATTCATTATAGGCTTGATACCGAAAAACTACCAAACAAACGGTGATACCAAGTAAAGCCATAGTTTTCTTCGAAGTTTTTGGATTAACTGTTTCTCGTAATTCTAACTGAACAAGATGAGGTGAGGAATCATCTCAGTCGTAACTCGATAGACCTTGTCACGTCACACTTACCATCGATTCCTATCAGCGAAAGAATGTTATATACAGTTACCAATTTCAGTTGCGATTGCGCGCTAGTTTAGTAGTTTGAGAATACACCTGCATAATGTCTTCTTAACTAAATCATTCATTTTCATCTGGTTACAGAATTTGAGATGACGAACATGGCAATGTGTTTGAAGGGCAACATACAAGTACTTTCCGCTTTTGCCGCGTTATAAACTCCGGTATTTCAACCTTAAGCAATGCTAACAGAGGAAGCCAGTACTTAATATTAGCTGCCTTGATGAGAGTCAGTTTTCGCATCCATACCTTTCCTGAAGTGCTATAGGAAGAATCTCTCAAAGGTGGCATTGTTCATGTTCACAGTGATCTAAACCAGAAGAAATGAGCTCATTTTCTTAACGTGACATCGATGCTGCTTATATTTTAGGCCACTTCCAAACCAGAAGAATCTCGTTTTCATGAAGGGACTGACGAGTTTTTTCCAACTGATTGCAAGTCTGGGAACAATTCTGAAGCGACAAAAGCTCAACTGGGTATCCTGATTCCGCTCAGTTTCAGCTGTTCTTACCTTATAAAACCGTGGTTTTCCCGACAAATCCCCTACAGCATATTAATGAGAGATCTGAACTGAGCCGCCCGCCAAGTGGGAAAGTAGTTTTTCATCTATTGAACAGCAAAACTGCCAAAAATTTGCAGTGGTAAGTGTGGCCCTTGAACGAACTCTAGAGGAATTTATTAGCAAGAAAACTTTCCTTTTAGCAGCTTCAATAGCGTAAATCATTTTCTGATGCAAATGGTTATTGCCGATGTTGTCATCATGCCATTTCCTCTAGGCTTAAGACCAAAAAACTGCCAAACAAAAAGCGATATCGAGGATAGCAATGGTTTTCGCCGAAGTTTTAGGTTCCGCTGGTTTCTTGTTCAAGAAACCGGACGCCCCATTTTAACTCCTGTAATTGTCAAATCCTGCGCAATCACAAATGCTTCACAAGCTGCACCATCATCTTGCTCCATAAGTACAGAGAACTGCAGGCTAATACAAAAAATGAACACCTATATTCGGCTGATTAACATAACCATGAAGGACGAGCTTCGTATTTCATATGGAGGATCCCATTATGCAATGACGGCTCACTAATTATATGGTCGTATCTGAACTAGATAGCAGACAGAAGAATTTCTGGCAGCACCGGATGAGTTGAAGAATCGCGTCGGTCGTGACTCGGGTACAATAAACCTGGTCACGTTGCACTTACTATCAAATCCGATCAGCAAAAGGAGGTTGTTTGGTTATCATTTTCAGTTAGGCGACGCCCTAAGTTAGAAGTTAGACAATACACCTGCGTAATGACTACTTAACTAAACCATTCGCCTGGTCACAGCAGCTGAGATAACGAACGCGGCAATATGTTTGAAGGACAACATACATATACTTCTCTCCGCTTTTGCCGCGTTATAAACTCCGGTATGACCACTTCAGACAATGCTAACAGAAGAAGCCGGTACAAGTGGTCACTGTCTTGATGTGAGTCGGTTTTCGCTTCCATCTCTTGCCTGAAGCGCTAAAGGGAAAAACCAGAATCTCTCGGAGGTGGCATTGTTCATGTTCACAGTGATCTAGACCAGAAGAAACGATTTCATTTTCTTATCGCGACATCGATGCTGCAAATATTTCAGATCCAGTCAGGTACTTCTGTTTCACTTTAATGTGCGCTCCCTCCACAGCTCATGCAGGTACCAAGCTACACTTCACATTATGACTCCCAAAGTTTGATTTCATCAATGATTAGTTAACAAAGAAACAGCATTCACTTTCCAATTCGGCTTAGTCATTCTTCATCATTGCAACTAATATCAATTCAAGATGTTGCATGACATGCTGAAGCTTAACTCTAACCTGTCAGAACAAAAAGAAAAATTTACTCCGTTCAAGGTAATACTAATACATCGCATCGTCGCGATGCCAGTCCCGTTCCAGTTCCCGATCCCGATCCCGATCCTGATCCCGCTGCTGTACCTACTTCGCCTTTCTTAGCTATGGATAAGGCCCAGCCCAGCTCCTCTCTTGTCGGTCCACGGGTCGCTAGGATTTGGGCCGGGCTTCTATAGATTATACAACCATTTGCTGCGAAATGCAATAATTTGGTGATAGCCCCAGTTTCCTACTCATGATAATGACAAGATGGAAAATGCAAGCTGTAACTTACCAAGAATTTGGTGTCATACCTACTCGGCTTGTAACTTTTGGGTGGTGCCCATTTTGGGCAGAACTCCTTAGGCCCAGTTGCCTAATCATGCTTAATCAACATCATCTTCTCACTAAAGGGCCTCCATTAGCACTTTTTGGAGATTATGTGTTCATCTTCTCTAAAAATAAGCTAGCCTTTCCCATGACCACCTTCTAGATTTTTCATGAAATGCTTTGCTTTGGGGCTCAATGAATTTCGAGGAACATTCAGGTGCTCCTTGTGCGAAACATCGCCGTGGCACGTGACATGTCGGCAGCGGCTATCTAATTACATGTTTGATGAGCTTTCTTGTTTTTTATTTAAGAAAAAAGAAAAATAGATCGGTTCGAGAGTACGTGACACTTGAAGATCTACGCTTGTGGACCATGTGAAGTCACGGCGACGTCTTCTTAAGGCACTTGAAATTCTTCTCGCTCGTCCAGTAGAGGTAGTTCGGCGATGGGGATTACAGCGAAATTGCTCTGAGAACTCGTGCTAAACTCCTTTTCAATCTTTGAGGCAGACTATGGCATGGTAATGGAATAAAATCTCGGTCAAACTTGTCATCCTGAGCACAGAAACTGAAAAATCTGCATCAGCTTCTTTGACACTTAAGAATAATTTACTACAACATTCGAATGGTGGGAGAATGTCGTCACCGTCCCCGTCCCCGTCCCCGAATCATAAATTGAGTCGCGCCTGTCCTGGGATGTAGCTTTCCTCTCGGATGCCTTGGCCGTCAGGTTAACTCGGGTTCACGTGACATCGTTCTCGGACTACCATCGGATTCCCGACACGTGCCCGCCATCACGTGAGCGGACCTCTATCAGTGGCTTGTAGACTTAGGGAGGACCCGAATATGAAAGCTACAAGTTGGATAGTAATGCTGTTGGACATTATTGCCTGCTCGAATTCAACAAAATTACTCAAATGCCCCTCGATCGCCATCCGCAATCGCATTTGTTATTTGTAGGCGCGGATGGTCGAGATGTAGAGGAGGTAAGTTTTGTGATAAAGAAATAAGAATTTGAATCTAAAGAAAAAATCCAACCAAAAAAAAAAAAAAAACTGAAGAAATTGCAAGATTTAGCCCTCCATCGAAACCACATAACACTTGGATAGAAGTACAAACCAACGATGTCCCGACGGCTCAAATCGACAACATCGTACCACCACCAAAATCAATGAATTCACGATCGAATAGGTATAATACATTTAGAACACGATTTTTATTAGGAAACACATTTATACAGAGAGAGAGAGTACGTCGGTAAATCTCGAATTAAATCTCGAAATTGAAACTAATTTGGTCAATTCATTTGAAATACACGTGTCTTAATAAAAAAAATTTGGAAAAGGCCCCACCTGAAAAAAAAAAAAAGAAAAAGGAAATCTCACATTTAACGCTCAAAATTCAATGTCAAAAGATAAAGGGCAGCAACCCAAACTAAAATCAAAGCTTCCCCTTTACCTTTTCCAATCCCAACAAAGGGCAATTCATTCATGTGGATTGTAAAAAGGGCTCTTACTTTCATGCTCCTAAAGGGCAAAAAGTAAAGCTTCTTTCCTCCTCTCACGCCTAATAGGAAATGGCCAAAAAAGAAAGAAAAAGTGAAGAGCACACAAGCATCCAAAGAGGGAGAAAAAAAAAATTGACATGAGGAAATTGACTTCCCCCTCAAAATTTCCCATCTTTAATCCCATGGAAGAGAGGCCACAATAGCATGGGTGGTGCTACGATCCCGAAGAGGCACGACATCTCATGGGCTTCTCACTATCGAATTGGAAAAGCAAAAAGTCACAACCAGACCAAAATCTACTGAAAAAATGACACAATTAGTTCTTAAACTTTCTTGATATACGCAATGCGGCTCTTGATATTTCAATTTACCCAATGTGACCCCGAACTTTAACCCTATATATAATATAATTCCTAAAATTTTAATTTACTCAATGTGATGTAATCCCTAGATTAGAAAATATCGGGATTGGATTGAATCTAATGAAATGATAATTTAGAGACCCAAAATTCGAGACTACATTACATATTGCGTTAAATTTCAACGATGACACCGAACAAATTAAGAATTGAATTGCATTACATATGAGACAAAGTTCGGGGTTTGTTTGTATCGTCATCCCAAATCTATTACCGTAGTCATTAGATTTCAATCTGGCGGCGACGTATTATGAGGGCACGACACCTCCCGAAGAGTATAGAATCACTCGTGATAGCAATACCCTTTTCAAGTAATGGAAAACTGTACATTTGGATCCGTGAGATGTCTTTTAAAAAAAAAGAGCCTAAATAAATATAGCTTCTACTAGCGTTGTGGTCCAACAAATAGAGTTGTCAAATAATGGGAAAACAAATAAATTTTAAGGAAATGAAATCATAAACAAAACCTTCCACGGATCAACGGAGTGCTGGACGAATTAGTTAAGCTTCCTAAATCTTGGACAGTTAAATTGATAAGATCCAAAGTTTGATTCTCGACGATCGCATCTCGATAATTTACCTTAGCGTTGTCGACATACTTTCGTTATCTCGAGAAATAATTTATTTCACGTTAGAAATTTCGATTATAAAAAAAAAAAAAGCAAAACAAAACAAAATAAAGCCTTCCACGGACTATACTGTCAAGCAAAGGATCACGTCACAAAAGCTAACACACAAGTGGTCACAAGCTAAAGCAAATCGGGCCCCACATCCCCCCCCAACCCTTTCCTTTTCGAAAACCCTTAAAAGAGCGGGCCCCACCAGTTTCAGTGGGGGACCTTTAGACTAGTTAGTGCCTCAGGCAATCATTTTGGCTTCCGCACCCAGACCCAGATCCCTCGCCGCGCATCCCCAGACGGACGGTCACGATGGGTTTGGCATCTCCCCGCTGTGCGTGTAGCGCTCGTTGGGGGGCCCCCACAGGCGGGTCAAATCTGCCCCGACTAGAACGTCCCAATCATTGGACACAGACGTTATAAAAAAACGTGGGCCCCACTGACAGGCGACCTTTAGTAAAAATAATGTCGGAATCCTGATTTTAAATAATTACAAAAAAAAAAAAAGGAAACAGAAATGATCTATTGGTCTTACTATGACGGAGCAATAGCCCTGTACACAAAACCATGGGCGCAGTCTAACCACTCCCAGTCCCAGTCATTATATTGGAGAGAATCAGATCCAGTTTCCTCCAATTCTCCACAATCTTAATCTTTCTGGCAAAGCGAGAAGGCATAGCCATGTTGGGAAAAAGGCCGTTCATCCGGAAGTTGTCGGACCTGTTGATATCCGGCTGCGGCGGAGGCCGGGCCGGGCCCTCCGACCCCGTGGTCAGCCCGAGGACCCCCTTCGACTTCAAGGCGCAGTCGCCGAGGGGCCCGAGGGGCTACGACCTCGGCGGGGTCGGGCTCGGCATCGTGGCGGCTCTAGGGCGATCCGGTGGCGGCGAGGCCTCGGGGACGCGCCTCGTGTGCGGCCCCCCGTGTCTCCGCCGCGCCCGGATCGGAGCAGGAGCTTTCGAGGACGTGGAGGTGGAGGTGGACGATTGCTTGGAGAACTACACGTACGTGACTTGTCACGGACCCAACAAGTCCTTCACCAAGGTGTATTACGATGGGGGTCTGGATTGGCCAAGTGAGCAGGAGAGGTCTTATCGTGATGGTATCGCCGTCGGCGACTATGGTGTTTTGAGAGAGCCATCGTCAAGGATCACGAGTGAAGAAGAAGAAGAAGAAGAAGATGTTCCAGTTTTTCAGACGCTGGACTTCCTAAGTTCATGCAACTTGTGTGGGAAGAAGCTCCATGGCAGAGACATCTACATGTACAGGTACCATACCATAGAGATCCACCGTTTCTCTCTCTTTGTTTTTTCCAATCTAGTGTTGATTTCAAGAGCAATTGAAGTATCAATTCCGCCAGCCATCTTTCCGATTCGGGTGATTGATGTTCTTTCTGTTTCTGCGATGAGCAGGGGAGAGAAAGCGTTCTGTAGCACCGAGTGCAGATCGAGGCAAATAACCATGGACGAGCGGAAAGAGCAGAAGTGCAGGAACGAGGCGTCGAAAGCGGCCGACGTTTCGAGCTCGCCATACACGAAGGACCGGATCTTCTCGACTGGGATTGTTGCGATTTAGTGGGGGGCCTAAGGCACACGAGTGCAGACGCCCGGAAGATGGTAAACAACCTCGTACATATAGACGAAATGATACGACTACACGAGAGCTTGATCTTAGCTTTTGGTTTTTTGAGAAGAAGACGAGAGAAAACGGAAATTTTGCTCGGATGTATGAGTAGAGCTCCAAGTTCTGTAATGAAAATCACGGGCTCAGAAGATGAAATGAAGTGAATTGAACTTCCAATGTCGTCCGGGAGTCTTTCTTTATTTATTTACTCCTGATGCGGGCATATACTTAATTTGGTCCAGTCGTCCTAGTCAATACGAATTTCAGATACGTTAACCCTTTCAAACATAACTGAAACAATTTCTAGCTCATGACTATCAGAGTTTTTTTTTTTTCCCGGACTGTGCTACCCGGCATGCATTGCATTTGCGGGATCTAAATTGAACATTCGACAACTTCAATCCAGCTTCAGCCCAAAAAGAGAGAACGATTTTTGATCCACCATAGAGCTTGGAATTTCACAGCAAACCATAGGAAAAGTTTTGCTTGGAAGTCGCATGCCAGCACCAGTCAAATAAAGCCGAAGTTTTGACCCAAAAAAAATAAAATAAAGCCGAAGCCAAGCATTTTACTATAAAATTAAAACTAACAAAGCAAACCTTTCCAGATTGACAGAACGTCCCACTACTGACACTTCAAAAAAGCCGCTCTTCCTAGGAAAAGCACTTTCGCTCTGCTTTCTGGGCTTAAGGACAGGGACTGATTAAAGAGTTAATAGCAGCGACGATTACAACAGTCGATCAATCATAGCGAAGCATCAGTCAAGCAATCTGAATCCTACAAGTAGCAAATACAGTATTAACAAAGTAAAACGCCAAACATTTGTTCTTTGTTCTGCCAAGACTTATTTCTGCTTCGGGATCATTGTACAGTAGGGAGAATCACGTCTCACAATCTAATGGTAATACATGAGCTGCTGGGTTGTCGCAACACTCGGAAACCCGCCATCATAGATTGCCTGACTGGCTCCAGCGGCACCCATCCCCATGGCTGCCTGTTTGAGCATGTGTTGACTCTGAGGGTGCATGAGGGCTTGGATGCCACCCATCTTGCTCAGAGCCATTTGCCGTTCATAAGCAGCCAGGTCAGCAGCTGAAAAACCTGGTATATGGGCAGCAGCTGGTGGTGGAAGGGGAGCGGAACTGGTTCCCGGGGGAGTTGGTTTGTTACCCCAGGAGCACTGCGACAAATAGAGGTAGTTTAATCAAACCATCACTCACGTCAAGCATGGTGACAGACATATATCTGCTCCACGCTCAAGTTAAGCAACATAAGCAAAGTGCAATAACAAACAATCTCTGTCCCCCAACTCTGCAGTACCAGGCAACATAAGCAAAGTGCAATAACAAACAAACAATGTCCGTCCATCTCTGAAGTACCATCCATGCCCAATGTGGTGGTCACATTAGGAGATAATGGGCAAAGAAAGGCAGTTGCGTTAGTAGATTCCAGTTGTCATTCAACTCGGTAGGATATTGCAGATGATAAATAGGACAGGTCCACCAAGGAAGAAGATATATGTACTAATGTATGCAAGGAAACTAAATTTCCTACTTTGGGGATGACTCCAAGGTCATTAAGAAGCCACCAACAAACATGATCCTATTTTTCAATACTAGCCTGCTCAATAGTGCTTCCATTCTTCAAAGATTCAAATCTTCAATGCCTTAAAAACCTCATTCATGAATGTATGACTCGCATGAGAGACATGCCTCAACAACTTATCTAGCTGTAGAATAAGAACAGGCTTGGACCCATGAAATGCGCTAGCAGTTCAAGTGTTGAGATGCTGATTTATCCTACCAGAAAATTTTAAGCAAAGGAAAAGTACGGAATACATCAAAATTAAAGCTAATTTTTATATCTAAATACCTTGATTGGTTTACCACAGAGAATGCGAGCATTTCCCATCTGTATGGCCAGTGCAGCTTCAGCATGTGTGCTGTACCTAACAAACCCAAAACCTTTATCGCGTTGCACCCGCACATCTTCTATGACCCCAGCACCAAGGACATGGAAATGCCGATGCAGATCAGCTGAAGTAACCTGCAAAATCACCAATATGAGGTTAAAGAAAAATCAAAAAGCAGATGAATCAGCTCTTGTATCCTTTAGTTTGACAGATCTAGTGAATCATGACATTTTCCATCCAATCGGCAATCAAATACAACTAAATTAATATCGCACACCGAGAAATCAAAGCAAAACTCAACACAGTGTGGGTCAGTTTCTAGAACAACCTTCGAATAACTTTAGATCTGTCATCCCCATGAGGTTAGATGTTCTACACTACATGAGCTTCATTGATATGAATAAGCCTACTGACAGAAAATGTTGATCTGAACATGAGCAACATGAATTTGGATGGTCTTAGCCACAAACAACACAAAATGCTTTCTATCCAAAGACAAAAAAAGCCGAGCAAGAGAGAGATGAAAAAGATGTAGCTAATGTTGATGGATCACCAAGAAAAGAGGGGGAAAAGACAAAAGACAAAAAACTTAGAATGGTCTTAAAAAAAAAGGACTAAATCCTTGCCTCAGGAGCAAGATTGCCAACATAAACAGTTGTATATTGGGGATTGTTCTCTGGAGCATCATCACTATTCCTCTCTTGACCATCATCTGCATGGTGGAAGGAGAATGAAAAAGAAAAAAAATAAATCAAAACACAGACTTACCACCTCACACTTGGAAAGTAACATGACAAACTTAAAAGGGCATCAGGCCTAGTGGTTTGGTGGAGGGGGGAGAATGACAAATTGTTTGACCCGGCCATGCAGAAGAACGAAATCAATCATGAACAGCTTATTAAGCACCACAAATTGACAACCAATGTCTATTGGCTTCTAAATGAATCGTACTTCTGTATAACCACACTAATCCCAACATAGCTATCAAGATCTCAGGATTAGAGCCACATCCACCCAGAATAAAAATTAAGAAGGGTATCATATAGAATCTAATAGAATTATACACACCATCCAGAAAACGTTACCTGATGTTCCAGTTGTTAGCTCGACCACACTTTTGGCATCACTCTGTTTATCATCATTAGAACTAGCACCCTTCATCGCCCAGTTACAACGTATTTGACGACTTCCAAGCCACTTTCCTGCATCATTAAAATGGATGAATTGCATTCAATAGAAATTAGAAACAAAGAACTAAAAATGGGTCGATTGCAAAGTAATCACATGTAATCAGAGGATAACACAATATACAGAGAGTTTTGACTTTCCAAAGTGATACTCATAATAGTCAAAAGCAAAGAATCATAAGATGCTCCTCCATCCCTCCCTCCACCATTCCACTTGCATGAATAAAAGAAGAAAGGCATTTTGATATCAGGTATATCAATCAATCATGTACACTTGATGCTTTGCCATCAGTGAACACCGGTGAATAAATTGAATGTTAATACCATAAATGCCAGTCAACTAACAACAATACTGAACAACCAGAACTAAATTTTAACACTCGTTTAAGGGAAGAGATGCTAATTCAAGCCATATCTAAATAACATAGCCTAATAAAATAAATAAGAGTCCATGATCATACGAAGACAAAATAATTACTCGTCGTATAAAGAAATACCTAAAAGGTCCAACCCGCCAAATATTTCCTCAAACCGAATTACAAACATGAGCCAGAACAGAAAATAAATTGAATATAAAAGAATTGGCAAGGGATTTACGTACCATTCAAATCATTTATTGCACTCTGAGCCTCCTGTTTAAAAAAAGTGTCAAATCATGTATAAGGAACATTACACAGTGATTAGAAAGAACGCCTTTTAAGAAGGATGGAGTATATTTGTAGGGCAAAAGAAACATTACCAAAGAAATTGAACTATGTACCTGCTGATTACGAAACGAGACAAAACCAAATCCTCTGGAACGCCCGGTCTTTTGATCCCACATGACCCTTGCGTCTCTACAAAAGTCGAGCAACATCAATATGCATACAACATTTTTTAAATCATAGGTCACATATGTGGATATCTTCCAATTAGAAATCACCAAAAGATTGCAAACACGCAAAAGAACATATAAAGGAGCAGAGCAGGGAGCTTACGAACAACTTGAATAAACAGAGAAGCAAGCAAACAATGTCGCATCTGTAACCTCTGGGCTCAAATCACCAACAAATATATTAAAGTGCCCTGCATTGAAAGAGGACACTTATCATGTGCGTGCCAGAAACATAATAGTGTCCTATGCTATGGACATACTAATTACAGGATGTATTCATTCTACTACATACCGGATGTATCCTCTCTCTGACTACTAGCATATGCCCAGTTGACTTTGATTGGTTGTCCAAACCTGCAAACAAATCATCAACATACAAGGAAAAAGAGGAGAAATAAAGTGGGCTTTATTTCTTTCTGGACTTACAAATGCCTCCCATTGAGAGTCACAATGGCAAGGGCAGCAGATCTTCTATCAAAGTAGTCCACAAAACCATATGATGACTACAAAAGGACAACAATTAAACCGAAAATCAATGCAGTGAACCACTACCAACAAATCAAACCGTGAAAAGCTCCAACAATAGATAAAAACAAAAGCTAAGCAATGGCCACTAGCCGTACTACAAATCCCAGACAATTTTCCACAACCAAATCCAGGTACAAACAGTGTAGTCAAACGCAAAAGCACACCCTAAAACGGCTAAAATGAAAGGGGACGGAAAAGCGCTCGCCTGAGCGAAGCGAGGCACTATAAAGCAGAACCTTTTAGGAGTAACAGTCTCAAATAAGAATAACTTATACATAAAAAATATAAACCATACCTAAAGTGTAGATGATGTGCAAGAAAAGTGTGCACTTAGCCATAGAGATGGAGTAAAAAGTAACCCGAACATAATGTCATACAACTTGAAAGAAAACAAAGTCAAACACCAATTTCGTCTAGGTTCAAGAATTTCGTTATTCTATTTTGGGGTCCCTTTTTGGGTCTATCTTTTGAAATAGAAGGATAAATCTCTTTCAAAAGAAAGACTCCTTAGGGTTTCCATACAATTTGCATCAGATGAGCGCCTTGCGCCCCGTGCGCCTGATGGCTTAGGGAAGAAAGGCGTGCACCTTATTAAGGGAACGAGGCGAAAGGCCATCGCCTCGCCTCGTTTTTGCACCCACGCATGCTGCCCTGTGCACTTTTGACTACACACTAGGTTCAACTTCCCGAAGAAGTCCCTAAGGGAACATATGCAAGTCTGTTTCTTAACATCCTCAAGTTGCAAATGTTGCCACTGGGATGGAAAAACAAAAACTAACCTTCTCTTTCCTAATTAGCTTGCATCCTTCAATAGGACCAGCGCTTGAGAAAACCTCTTGAAGAAGGGGTTCTGCGACCTGGGGGTGGATGTTTCCAACATACCTGCAATAGATCATCAGGTAAGAAGAGCGAAAATGAGAACCAGATAGATTACTAATGAAAAGGATCAGAGTTAAAGATGACTTAAAAACACATCATAGCAAAATGAAAAGGATCAAAGTTAAAGATGACTTAACAACACATCATAGCAAGAAAAGTGAGAAATAGAATCTCTGGGATCAGTCGGACTGAAAAATTAATCAAGTCCTGACTTGGGATGACCTTTTCAGCTGCATATTTTCATTGAGGAATCATTCCTCCAATTTAAGGGCACAAATAAGTGCAGCAGCCACCCAAAAGATGCTGAAAGACGTTAAGGAGAGAATAATAGCTGACAAGCAGAAAAGAAGAGCTAAGAAGCTACTAAAGGAATTTATACAGAGACTCACACACTGCGGCATGTGGTCGAGTCAAACCCAGGTGGCAGATTTCCGCTCAAGATGGGCTCTATCTGCCAAAAGACCAAATGTAAAAAATTCAGAACCATAAAAAGAGGAAAGAACAATAAACTCAACCGAACAAAGTCCTAGCGCAAAGTGGTGCTCCCGGTCACATGCCTGAATGAAGAATTCATTAAAATGCCACTTGAACGTTTAACCTCAATATCACAGTATATCCAGTGTAATTGCAACCTCCTCCCCCTCCCCCCCAAACCCCCAAAATAAACAAACAAAAAAAGGGAGAAAGCATCTTGAACTAAATTGACGAGTAGCTCCGGATAGCCGGTGAATTAGTCATTCCCTTCAATAAACGCTAAACTGGACAAACATCACAAGCATTTCAATCCACTCTAAAGCTTTGCAATTTAAAACCAAAAAAGAAGAAATTCTAACACCTATCATAGGAAAAAGGTCTTCCTGGGCGACACCATAAAGAAAACGCTAATTTAACCAACAATACACTATCATACAGAAGCTTCTCACACAGAAAAAGCTCGGGTTGATCGACAACCAGACGAAACCGAGAGACCACCAATTCATCACACTCACCCCGCGCATTACACAGGGCAGACCCATCCCATAAGAATTTCTCCGCAGAGCAAAACCCTAAAAGGCCCACCCGTCGCAGTCGCCGCCTCATCCGCCCAGCTCCCACAAAGACGCCAAAATCAAAGCAAAAACGAGCTACGAAAACCAGTGATTACCAAAATCAAAGGAAAAAAAAATTACCTGAGGAGCAGCTAGAAGACCGTGATGGTAGAGCGACTGCTGCATCATCGCGTGTTGCTTCAGAAGCCTCTGCTGTTGCATCTTCCAATCCCCGATTAACTATTTATGCAAAAAACGGAACCAAAAAGAAAAAAAATCGAACCCCCTAGGGTTCGGTGTCGCAGGAGATGCGGAGACGAAGAGCAAAATCGACGAAAAACGAGGGGGCGGACAAAAAAAAAAGAAGGAAAAATTGAAGGAAAAAAGAAAGGAAAAGAAGAAAATGAAAGAAAACCCTCGAAAAAGAGAGGGAAAAAGAAAAAATCAAGATCGATCACAGGCAGCAGAGGAAAGAGGAGACACAGAGGTGAGAGCAATGGACGACTCCGTTCCTGCGTATTTATACGGGATTTTCATTTGTATTTTCGTTTTGATTTTTTTTTTCACTCTTTGTTTTTATTTTATTTTATTTTAAGTCTTTTATGGGATGAATACTATATTTTATTTTATTCCTAAACTGGTGGGAACTGGTCCGATTGCCGGTTCCAAGTGTCAAATTGCTTACCTGCACACTCGGACCGAACTGGTAATATATGATATATATTATTTAACTTATATTTTTTAAAAATAAAAAATCATAAATTCTTAATTTGAAACTTGTTCATATCATCTTAAATTCGCACTCTCGCATTGGTCTTTTCGTCTCCGTCTCTCGACTCACGACCTCGACTCATGGCCATGCCTCCGGCCGTACATCACCTTCCTCTCTCACTCTTGGTCGCTTACATTTGCTTGTTGGACCGGCTCCATTGACCCATCCAAGCGGTTTTAATCCGTAGGAACCGTCCATCCGGATCATGCTCATCCCTAAAGGAAATTAGCTCTCTTTCTCAACAACTCTATATCAAGTGATAATATGAAGTTTTGAAATTTTGATTCAAAATCTTCCGAGTTAATATGATGGCACGAGAGAACCGAGCAAACCTAGCTCAATCTACGGTTTGGTTCGGATCAACGACCACTTATAACTTGGTCCATTTAGCTTACACTTATTTGGAACATAATAACCTCGTCCGATATAATTTGGACGCCAAATTGAATTGATACGCAGCATATAATCACACGGTCGGGATGCATTTATTTGAATGAAAGTATTTATTTGAAATTAGTTTTTCGGACTTTCAATTGTCTAATTTATTGAAAATAATCAATCAATTAGAAAAGCATTAAGGTCAAAGAAAATATGCATGTTTAAAGGCGAAAAGCACAAACAAAAAAAAATCATAAACCTATTGCATTGATGCCAATTAAGTCATAAATCTTTTTAATTTGGTGAATTCAGTCCTAAACCTTTTTATATTTATGTCAATTGAGTCCATCCGACCAATTTTTACGAAGATTGCTAGGCGGACATCGATTATACTATGCGGTGCGGCCGACATTAAAGTAAAAAATTTTAGTAGTATTTTTTGAATTTTTTTTTTTTTTTTTCATTTCATTCTATCTAGCGACCCTCGCTAGATTTGGGCGAGGGTCGAGCGACGAAGGCCCCGACGAGGGCCAACCGAAATTAAACTAATAAAAACGACAAAGACGAAAAAAATAATAAATAAATAGTTAAAATGTCCTCATTAACACCGGCGTGTCACGTAGGATAGCTAGCGCCGATTTTTGGGCCAAAATTTGCCGGATGTAGTCAATTAACACAAATGTGAAAAGTTTAGGACCGAATTGATACAAATGCAATAGATTTAAGACTTTTATAGTACTTTTCCCATGTTTAAATTTTTGAATATGAATTATGTGACTTGAAAAGGGGAAAATATTTTATGGGAAAATGATTTTATTGAAAGCATTTTCTTTTATCATGAATTTTTTCCCAAGCCAAACACATCCTTAGGCTCTGGTTATTTCACGAAAAAATGAATAAATAAAGAACGTTTTTCTAAAGCAATTGTTTGTATCACTTAAAAAAATAAATGATCAGAAAATACATTTATTATTGAAGAAAATATTTAGACATAAATTATCGTTGATAATGAAAATTTTTAATTAAAGCATACTTTTCCTCCATCCATCGGACATCTTATTAGTATGGAGGATCTTGTTAAAAAGGTTAGTCAACCAACGTATTGCCACAACTCCTAAGCATCTCCACACTTCAATAGGGACACCATCGGGTCCCAAGGCCTTACCGCCTTCATCTTCTTTAATGCCTCCTTAACTTCGTGCGCTCTAATTTTACGCACAAACCTTCTATTTGAATCATCGAAACATCCTCCAAATCCATCTCCATGATATCACTCTCTCCATTAAAAAGCTTGCGAAAATAGCTCATCCACCTTTCCTTGACGTCGGCATCTCTTACTATAAGTTTTTGATTTTCATCCTTGATGCATCTAACATGTGTCAAGTCTTTACTTTTCTTGTCTCTTATCTTTGCAAGCCTATAGATACCTTTTTCTCCCTCTTTGCTCCCCAATTTTTTGTACATGTCGAAAAAAACCTTGCCTCTAGCCTCCCGCACGACTTTCTTGGCATTTTTCCTTGCTAATCTAAACTTTGCCAAATTCTCTTCATTAGGACAAATATGCAAACGATGAAAACACTCCTTCTTACCGTTTAATTGCCGCCGCACCTCATCATTCCACCACCAAGTTTCCTTTGCTTGATGTCCGTTCCCTTTACTTTCCCCTAGTACCCCTCTTGCCACTTTTTGGATGCAATTAGACATCTTGTTCCACATCACATTAACTTCGTCCTCCGTTGCCACGGTCCTTCCCAAAACATTCTTTCCTTGAAATCTATTTGTTTTTCCTCTTTTAGGAAAAGTATGCTTGTGCCTATCTATAAGAATAAGGGAGATATCCAAATTGTTCCAACTATAAAGGCATTAAGCTTATGAGCCATACTATGAAGTTGTGGGAGAGAGTTATTGAGCATCGTTTGAGACTAGAGACTAAGATATACTGTAAATCAATTTGGATTTATGCCGGGAAGGTCTACCATGGAGGCTATTTTCTTGATACGACAATTGATGGAGAGGTATCAAGAAAAGAAGAAAGATCTACATATGGTGTTTATTGATCTTGAGAAGGCGTATGATAGGGTTCCAAGACAGTGCTTATGGTGGGTGCTTGAGAAGAAAAAAGTACCGTCAAAGTATGTAGAGCGATCAAGGATATGTATGATGGAGTTACTACATGTGTGAAGGCTTGTAATGGAACATCAAGCTATTTCTCAATCACAATGGGCTTACACCAAGGCTCGGCTTTGAGTCCTTATCTTTTTGCCATGGTTATGGACGAGCTAACAAGAGATATCCATTGACGCCTAAATTTTGACTAATATATATTTTGCATAAAAATTAGAACTAATTTTAGTTCTAAACAAAAATCATCTCACATATTCATTTAGCATTGGCATACAATTTGAGCTTAATTTAACAAGGTCGGACTAGGCATGCGGTGAAAAAAATGCACCAAGAAGATTTGGGCTTGAAAGTAATATTTTCTCGGGGATCGTATTGCAAATACTCATAACTTCAGGGATCGTATTGCAAATACTTAAAATTTCAGGGACTCGTATTGCAAATACCAAAAGAAGATGGAGAAAGGAAGATGGTGAAGAGAAGATAATGAAAGGAAGATGAAGAAGAAAAGATGAAAATGGAAGATGAAGAAAGGAAGATGAAGATGAGAAAGAGAAGATGAAAATGGAAGATGGAGAAATGAAGGTGAAGAAGAGAAGATGAAGATGAAGAAGAGAAGATGAAAATGGAAGGTGAGGAAATGAAGATGAAGAATGAAGGATGAAGAACTTTGCCTATAAAAGAAGAAGAGTTCTTGAAGAGAAGGGAGTTTTTTTGGGGGAGGAAAAGGGAATTGAAAGAGTTTTTGGAGGAGGAGAATAGAGAGAGCTCTTGAGAAAAAATTTGAAAAGAGTTTTGAGAGGGTATGAGAGTTTTGAAGCCCGATACTACTATTGCCAATTTTTGCACCGATCAACACAAGCTACCGGGTCCATCCCCATCGTTCAAGCTCGCCAAAAGAAAAGAAAGTTAAGTGATTCCCTAACTTTCTTTAATTTCGAATACAAATTAGCTCGATTTTCTACACCGATTTTTTTCTATGTTTTTATGTTAAATAACAAATGCATATCAACGATGAGACATCAATGGTACGAGAATAGAAGGAGAGCAAAAGGGAAAAAATATCAACGCCCGGATTGCAGTCTCATGAAATTCTAGCGATATGAGAAAGAAGCGTGAAGGAGAGAATAGGACCAAGAGATTTCTCGGTCTAACGAGTCACCAAATCGGTCCAATGGTCAAGACAAGCCCGAAGCACGAGTTTGGTGCACGAGTTCAAATTGGGGAGTAACCTTGAACCTATTTCATCCTAATTTCATGTAATTTCTTTATTTCAAAAAATGTCATGGGAAGAAAAATCCAAAAAAAATTGATTCTTTGATCTTCAAGTAGAATTCATCAAATTTGTCAAATCCATTATTTGTTTCATGAATTTTAAGGTACCGAAAGGGCATTAGTTGTAATTAATGTAACCAAGTCCCCGGACTCTTAATCTCAGTTCGCGAAATAAGATAGTTTTCTCCCGCTATTTTATTTAGGTTTCTAATCGACCTACCGAAAATGATTAGTGGCGACTCCAAATTCAAATCACATTGCATGTTAATCATTCGAACCTTAAGTTGCGATTTGGTATGGACTTGGGAGAGTCCGAGTTAGGTTAGTTAATTAATTAACCCGATAATCCATTAGCCCGAATCTAACTTGTTTATTTTTTAGGTCGCGACACTGGCGACTCATTGGGACCCAAAGAGGACTTAAGCCGGATAAGTTCATGAAAAGGAAAATTACTTGATTTGGCAATCTTGGTTGAATTTTAATCCCTATGTGTTAAATGATTTTGCAGGAAAGGGAGTTATAAGGGGACGAGTGTTTGCTAACCTTTTGTGTAGATTGAAGGAGATTGTGTATGGTTTATATTGAAGTGTTGGATGCTATGAACCGCCACGCATGTTTTTACTTGTTTTTACATTTACACTTAACACACACAACCCGCCATTGAACCCGAATGGCTAGGCTTAGGATGGTACTTGATTAGGGATACTTCGGCCATCGTTGTCCGGCCCGAGTCGCTCTTCTCGAGTCCCGAATTATTTCAAATTGGTGCCAAGAGTTAACACCTCCATCATTCGCGTGTGATGTGGGTCGTTACTTGGCCGAGCCGGATGTCTACGGGGGATCTTGGTTCAACCGCAAGCCGATGTGGTTTAGTCCGGATATCCTTGGGGCTCCACTTTTGTCAAGCCATACTAGATAGAAATCGAACCTCACGAGCATTTTCATGCGCATGTCTTTGTGGTTAACACTTTCTCTCCAAAAGAGGTAATTTCTTGAGCTTTATCACCGATTTTTCTTATCTTGTTTTGGGTCGATCCATGATCTAGGTTGAGTCATTTGGCACACGAATGGATCGCATTGATATCCCTTCACAATTGAAAGAACTTGTCTTCATAAAAAATGTTCGGAAGATCATAATCTCTCATGACAAAAACTTTTGCAGCAATCCGATGCATTTTCCTTTTAATAAGGAATTAATAGCCGATGGAGCAGGCTGGAATTTCACATGTTTTCGACTCCAGATTCATTTTACAATTTAGAACTAGAAAATGTGCCTTTTTGTGGAATTACCAAACATGAAAGTTCTAGATCGTTGTTTCAACTAATAACCTGCAAAAAGTTCAGTCTCTAATTCTTTTTTTAAGAGGTCTTCCGTTCTTTTGTTGGAAACCGGATAAAGCAATTTTCTGGATGAATTTGTGTAAAGAAGTATTAAACTACATTGATCCGTGTGGAACCCGCCATAGAGTAAAACACGAAAGTTGTTCGTCGGTATGTCATCCGTCAGCTCCTAAATTTTGGCATTGTATTGATCAATGTACGAATTAAGATGAATTTTCTCGTAAAAATCGACGAAAACTGAAAAATTGCCCGATGCGGTCTTTTGGTCATGTCTAGTTCGTTTATTGAGTCTAGAAGGATGTCATGGACCGACCCTCTATCTTCGCTCATTGTACTTACTCTTGGCTTGTCGCTTTAGAAATTTATCACGGATCCTCCGCATATTACTCGATTGGTGACGAAGAGAATGGCCGACATTAACGCCGCCGTGAATGAACAACTTTTGCTCTAACCGAGCAATTTGAAGGGATGATGTCTTACAAGATGATGGATAACTTCATAGCCAAGCCAGCCGCCCAATCAAGCCTCTCCCACAGTGCCACTCTAATTCCCTCGACAAGCAATTCCAAAAAAGCCCCGGAAGGTGTTCCCTATCGACTACACCACAAGATATTATTATAACAGCACGGGTTCGAGCGTATCACCCTCGATTCCAGCTCCCCAAACCAACCCGATGACGATAACCAACGACCAACGAGTTTGTCATCATGAGGGATACATGAAGAGGGAAACCTAGTGGATTCAAGTATACGACCTAGATGAGTTCAATCCAGATTATGAGGAAGTTCGTCAAGATTTCGAACGACATGAGGAGATCAAGCCCTCGACCGGTGAACAAATTATCTCGGCAACCTAGGCAATGCGGAAAACCCTAAAGAAGTTAAGATCGGGGCAAGCCTTTCCTCGAAGTGTCCGAACGCCCGATTAGGCTCTTGAAGGATTACCAGGACGTTTTCGCCGGTCTTATGCGGATATGCCCTGGTCTCGACCGTTCCATCGTTGAGCATTGTTTGCCGATCGATTCTTCGGCTAAGCCGGTTGTGCAAAAGTCAAGGAGGGCCGACCGAATTAGTGCGGAAGATCAAAGAGGAGGTCATAAAGCTTCTCGATGTAGGATTCATTGAGACTACGTAATATTCCGATTGGGTCGCTAACATAGTCCCCGTCATGAAGAAAGACGGCCGCATTCGGGTTTGTGTCGATTACGAGACTTGAACAAGGCCACCCTAAAGATGATTTCCCCTCCCGCATATCGACGTACTTGTTGACAGATCAGAGGTTTGAATTGTTTTCATTCATGGATGGTTTCTCCGGTACAATCGATCCCGATGAATGTCAATGACAAGTTGAAAACCACTTTCACCACACCATGGGGATTGTTCCATTACCGGGTAATGCCGTTCGGTCTCGAAAACGCCGGAGCCACTTACCAACGAGCCATGGTTGCCCTTTTCCATGACATGATGCATAATGAGATTGAGGTTTACGTCGATGACATGATAGCAAAAACAAGGCATGGAGAAGATCACGTCGAAACGCTGAAAAAATTGTTCGACCGACTCCGAAAGTACAAATTACGCCTCAACCCCGCCAAGTGTGTCTTTGGGACCAGCTCGAGCAAGCTACTCGGATTCGTGGTAGCGCTAAGGGCATTGAACTCGACCCTTCGAAAGTTAAGGCTATTCGTGAGCTTAAGCCGCACAACGGTTAAAAAAGTTTGAAGTTTGATGGGTAAGCTAAACTATATTACTCGATTCATCTCTCGCTTATCGAAACCGCTAAGCCATTCCTCAAGCTTTTAAAGAAGAATGCACTAGTCCAATGAGATAGTGAATGTGAAGAAGCTTTTGGAAGACTCAAGCAAAGATCTCATGAATCCACCCGTGCTTGTTCCTCCAACACCGGAGCAACCTTTAATCCTCTACCTCACAATCCTTAGTGAATCCTTGGGTGCTATGCTAGCCCAAGAGAAGCAAGAGGACGGAAGAGAACGAGCCATCTCGAGCAAGAAATTCACAACTTCGAAATGAAGTACTCAAGTAGAGAAAACATGTGCGGCGTTAGTGCTGGTACGCATGGCTTCGGCAATATACCTTGCATCACCAAGTGCTTCGGTGACAGAATGCAATCCCATCAAATACTTGCTTAATCAACCCGCCTTGATTGGTAGACTTGCCAAATGACAAATCTTCATCTCCGAGTTTGACGTTCAATATTTGTCCCAAAA
This sequence comes from Rhodamnia rubescens, assembly GCA_021437795.1. Lineage (NCBI taxonomy): Eukaryota > Viridiplantae > Streptophyta > Magnoliopsida > Myrtales > Myrtaceae > Rhodamnia > Rhodamnia rubescens. The sequence goes on along the minus strand of JAILYA010000002.1, from coordinate 2,560,573 downwards.
GTCAATCAAGGGACGAGTTATAAAAGATGTCCTAGCTGAAAATCCGGGGCAAGATGATGATGCCTATCATTCCGAGGATCGAATCATGTCGGTGGAGGATTACATCTCGGACTATGTATTTTGATGGAGCTGTCAATTTATCGGGGGTCGGCACGGGCGCGGTTCGATATCTCCAAGTGGTCAAGATTATCCCGTGGCAAAGAAATTGGTATTCCCTTGCACAAATAACATAGCGAGAATATGAGGCATGCATCCTCGATCTGCAGCTGCGATTGAAATGGGGATAGCCCAACTTAAGGTGTTCGGAGATTCCGCTTTGATTATCCTTCGATCGTTGGAAAGTGGAAGACGAGAGATGCTAAATTGCTACCCTACCATGAGTATCTGGATGAATTGGTAGAGGAATTTGAGGATATCTCATTTGAGTATCCGTCCAGGACTCATAATCGATTCACCGATGCATTGGCTACCTTGTCTTCAATGTCACAAGTCGCCAATGGACTTGAGGTTGACCCACCGAAGATCGAGGTACTAAAAAAAATCGGCATATTGTATGACCGTGATCGATGAACCCGATGGTAAGCCATGGTACCATGACATCAAGACTTATATTCGAAGCGGGAGTTCCACGAAAAAGTACCGTATCCGACCAAAAGTACATAAGGAAGATGGCCTCAAGTTCTTCTTGAATGGAGAGAATTTGTACAAGCGGTTATTCGATTCTCGTCCTACTAAGATGCATTGACTCAACCGGAGCGGTTCGTCGATGATGGAAGTACATGAAGGGATCTCGTGGTCCACACATGAACGGCCACTTGTTAGCGAAGAAGATTATGAGGTTGGTTTATTATTGGCTCACACTCGAAAGAGATTGTATTCAACATGTCCGTCAAAAAATGTCAAATTCATGGTGACAAGATTAATGTCCCTCCAAATGAGTTGCATCGATTATCCGAACCATGGCCGTTTTCTATGTGGGGCATTGATGTTATCGGTCCTATCAACCCTAAAGCATCAAATGGGCATCGATTCATCTTGGTGGCGATTGACTATCCCTCTAAATGGATTGAAGCCGCATCCTATTTAGCGGTCACGGCACGAAATATCGCGAAATTTATCCGCCGGGATATCATTGCTCGATACGATTCACCTGGCCATAATCACCGACAATGGCTCGAACTTAAACAACAAACTAATGGACGAATTATTTAAGGAATTCAAGATCAAGCATCCGAACTCTTCCCCATATCGTCCTCGGATGAATGGAGCAAGAGAAGCCGCCAATAAGAATATTAAGAAAATTTTAGCGAAGACGGCTGAAAATTATCGCGATTGGCATGAGAGGTTGCCATTTGCACTTATGGCGTATCGGACCTCGATCCGGACATCTACCGGGCAACCCCGTATTCTCTTGTATATGGAATGGAGGCCGTTCTACCAGTTGAAGTGGAAATTCCTTCATTACGTATACTTGTCTCAAGCTGCCGACGTAAGTTCGAATGGATCCAAAGAGAGAGCACCAATTGAATCGATCGACGAAAAAAGACTTAAGACCGTATGTCATGGCCAATTATCAGCAGAGAGTTGCTAAATCATTCAACAAAAAAGTTCGGTCTCGATATTTTCGGATCAATGACCCGGTCTTGAGAAAATTATTGCCAATAGTCCCACTCCCGTAAGGGAAATTCGCTCCAAACTATGGTGGTCCATATATAGTAAAGAAGGTGCTCCCTAGTGGTGCTTTGATTCCCGGCCGAGATGGATGGTCGTGTCTTTACCAATCCAACCATCGACGCCGTAAAGAAATATTATGCTTGATTCACTCGATGTTTTAATAATCGAGTTATAATATTAATACAGATTCACGAGTTGTTCACATTTGAGCATTCGTTTGTTTCCTCGCTACTAATCTTTCTGAGAGATTGTTTCGAATGTGAGAGCCTCTCCGGCCCAATTGAATTGACCATCGGGAGCGTGAGATTTACATATTCGCAGAGTAAAAGGGGTTATCTTGCGAAAAGATATGACGACAAAGATGAAATGAGTAAAAATTGCATTCATTTCATTCATCGGAAAGCCTTACAAATAGATCAACGGGGTGGGAATGTAAAGCCAAACCGAGCCCTAATGAGCATCACAAAGGAGTTTAACCGACTCTCCATACGATTGATGCTCCGCCTACACCGATCGCTTCGAGAATCGAGATCCGCCAACTTAAAGAGGAGGAGCTCACATTTCTCTTTGAGCTTGGCTACCTTGTCCTCGTGATGCTCGGCAAGAAATTCAGGTCATGGATCAAGGCATTCTCCCGCGGTATATCCAGGGTCGATCGTCCAACCTTTCTTCCAGCCATGTGCATTGAAATTTTAAAACAATATTGAGCGGATCGCGCTCGAAGATGGTCCGGGACATGGCCGAACACCCCACCAAGTTTCCCCCTCACGAATCAAAGGGAGACTTGTTCATTACCGTAGTCGAGGGCCTTCTTATAATTGTCGTCTAAGACCGGCCAACACCAAGCTGTCCGACCGATCCCGATAGCGTGCCTTCACAAGGTGGGCCAAAGTAACATCTTGATAAGCAACATGGTAAGCCTCCAGGAAGTTAGTAAAGAGGGTGGGGAAGATCCCGTATTCCTCCTCTAACTTGGTACCTTCAATGGAAGGTGCCCATATCCCTAAACATAAGACGAATCTCGGTTTCGCCCCTGGATGGTTGGCTATATAAGAGTAGCCCCGGCCTAGGAGATTATAAAGTTTCTCCCATTTGGCCAAAACTTCACCCGAGAAGGCGTGCGAAAGGGGAAGCCATTGTTGTTGAAGCGGCTAAAAAAGAGAGTGGATGCAAAAGAGTGCTTAGAAGGTTGGAGATGAAGATATGAAAGCGATAATTGTCTCGGCGTTAAATCCTAATTTAAAGGGCAAGAAAAGCTATAGCAATAATTATTGTGGATGTCGAGTCAATTATCCTGGGTAAAACTACGGACGTTTCATCCGTGAATCACGGATCTACCATCTCGAGCCTCATAAATCCGAAAAAGTTACGAAAAGATTTGAGGACGCCACCATGTTGAAAACCGAGTGGGAGACAAGCATACTTTTCGGGAAAAAAGACAACAATTCTTGCAGAGCCACGGGTGAAACTACGGGCGTTTCATCCGTGAATCACGGATCTACCATCTCGAGCCTCATAAATCCGAAAAAGTTACGAAAAGATTTGAGGACCCCACCATGTTGAAAACCGAGTGGGAGACAAGCATACTTTTCGGGAAAAGAAACAAGAATTCTTGCGGAGCCACGTTAGTTACTCGGGTAAAACTACGGGCGTTTCGCTCATTGGATCCTGGATCTATCGTCAATCCGTGATCTCGAGCCTCACAAATCCGAAAAGTTACAAAAAGAGTTGAGGACCCCACCATGTTGAAAACCGAGTGGGAGACAAGCATACTTTTCGGGAAAAGAAACAGAATTCTTGCGGAGCCACGTTAGTTACTCGGGTAAAACTACAGGCGTTTCGTTCATTGGATCCTGGATCTATCGTCAATCCGTGATCTCGAGCCTCACAAATCCGAAAAGTTACAAAAAGAGTTGAAGTCCCACCATGATTGAAAACCGAGTGGGAGACAAGCATACTTTCCGAGAGAAGAAACAGCAATTCTTGAGGAGCCACGTTAGTTACTCGGGTAAAACTACGGGCGTTTCGTTCATTGGATCCTCGGATCTATCGTCAATCCGTGATCTCGAGCCTCACAAATCCGAAAAGTTACGAAAAGAGTTGAAGTCCCACCATGATTGAAAACCGAGTGGGAGACAAGCATGGTTATCAAGAAAAGAAAATCGGTGCGAGTGGATTCGGGGTCCCATCACGTTGAAAAAATAAGGCAAAGCGGAAACACGAAATCTTGGGAAAAACGTCGGCTTAGTGATTTTCATCCGCGTTTAAAGGGAGGCTTTGGAACATACCCGATTACTCGAAAGAATTTGGAGAGAGTAAGCATACATCGGAGAATAGAGTGAACAAAAGGCGGTAAGAGGTATTTCAATCCAACATGTTTAGAGGCCATCAAGACTTACCGGAGGCAACCAACCTAAACATCCCCGAAAGCAACTGCTGGATTTCGAAACCGCATCCAACGCCGAAGCCGTAAAACCCAACTCTCTTGGCAAGTGAAATTCAAGATTTCGACAAAGAATAACAATGGCAAGGCAATTGAAATAACCCCTAAAAAGAAAATATCAAATCAAAGTGCTCGAAGCTGCCTTCAAGGAGTGCTCTTACGTGAATAGGAGACGCAAAAATGAATTGAGCCGGATGATAGGAATGGAGCCCTTGAAGGTCAAGTTTTGGTTTCAAAACAAGTGGACCCGATTGAAGGTTAAAAATGAAAGTCATGAACTTACGTTTCGAGGGAAGAAAGTGAAAAGCTTCGAGCAGAGAACAAGAGGTATAGGGATGCTATCAACACCGCCTTTGCCATGTATCGTAGCGGCCCCATCTCCTTTTGGTGACATGTCCCTCGATGAGCCACATCTCGAGCATTGAAAATGCTCATTCACCAGTTCATCACCCGAGCAAGCTCTCGTACAATCCGATTTCGTTGGAGATACATCCCGCAAAGTCGGTCTTGCGAGAGCGAACCGATGCCCTTCGAGGGAAGAGACATGCATCACTACAATTGGAGTTTCTTTGATGTCACAAACAGCCAATTCAACGCTGATGGAACTCCGAATGTGTAGCCTACATGGAGCTTTATTTTTTTATTATGGGCTCTCAAAATATCGCTTTTCGAGCATTACTAGCCAACCCTTACGTAATTCTCAAGAGAAGTAGTGACATGTATGAATTAATGTACTGTTTGTTACAAAATCCCCATGTGAGACATTCTTCTTTTAATGCCTAGAGTTAATCCAGGGGCAAAGAACAAAGACTTATCCACGAACATCATCATGCTTAAATGCGTGAATTCCTCGCGATTTGACTAAGCATTGAAAGCCTTCACGTAAGTAAATGCGAAAAGATTTGAGGAGGCAAATAACCGCCTCGTTCGTAGGAGAAAGCGAAAAGATTTGAGGAGGCAAATAACCGCCCTCGTTCGTAGGAGAAAGCGAAAAGATTTGAGGAGGCAAATAAACTGCCTCGTTCGTAGGAGGAACCGAAAAGATTTGAGGAGGGAAATAACCGCCTCGTTCGTAGGAGGAACCGAAAAGATTTGAGGAGGGAAATAACCGTCTCGTTCGTAGAGAAAGTAAAAAGATTTGAGGGCTCCTCCATGTCGAAAAGTAAAAAAGAACGACGGATTGAGCGAGAGGTAAGAGTTATTACGAAATGGATCCAAGGCACTAACACCGAAAAGGAGAGAAAAAGCTCATGCGAGACCAACGATCCGAAAAAGTTTATAAAGAACTTGAAGTCACCATGCACCTCCGAACTCGTCACGAAAGGCCATCATCGCTTTTGTGATTTTCCGCAATTTATCTTTGCAAGTCCAAAGAACATCTAAAGCCCGTCTCTAGTCGAAACACCCATTTTTCGGTCTACATATGGAAGGTTTTGAAAGGAAAATAAGTATGCGTACATTCCAGGGCGTAAGTATGGGAAGCCTCCTATCCCGAGGATCTGCGAGTCATGGCCATTGATGGCAACCCCGTTTCCCTCTCGATCCTCGTTGCCATGCTGAGAAAGTGCATGTACGAGGATTTCACTTATGTGAAAGCAACGGAAGCCGTAGAGAAGGCGAGGCAATACAAATATGATTTCGACATCGTCGTCACACCATGGTAGGGATCGATATGGACGGTCTCGCTCTTTTAAAGATCATTGATTCCGAGTTGGATATACCGGTGATCATAACATCGCAAGTGATGATCGGCGATTCATAACGAGGGCCATATTGCATGGTGCTCGGGGCATCCTAAAGAAGCCCTCGCGTTCGAGTGCTCCAAAACATTTGGCAAGATACGTAAGGAAGCAATTACTCGAACAAAAGAACTATGGCCAAACTACCTACGTCGATTTTGTCGGAAAGAAAAAGGCCCCTTTGGTCCGCCGAGCTTCATTCTATATTCATCGAGGCGGTTCGACAGCTAGGAATCAATTCAAGACGACCAATGGCCGTACTCAAAATGATGAATATAGACGGACTCACCCTACGAAGTGTCACAAATCACCTTCACGATTTAGAGATAAGTCAAGAAGCACGAAGTAGCTTGGAACCAAGGCGACCGGAGCAAAGTTGACTGGAAGATCAATCCCGGGAAAACCTACGGAGCAAAAAGTACCCGACCACTTCCCAATCAAGAATACGGCCATACCGACCTTCCGCTGGTGGTTTTAGCAATGGACCGGTCGATCATCCCTACGAGTTCCCGAGCGACGGCGGAGACTCAAGCTCAAGGAGTCGACCGTTCACGGCAAAAACAAAGTGGAAAATCCGTCGCGGTGTTAGCAAGTACCAATGCCCAATTCGAGTATCAATTGCCCGAAAAATCAAAAGGTTACTTTGATGATGAGCTCACCGCCTTGGTCGCCCGGGCCGGAGCGAAAGACCTCCCGAGTTGTGATCCGAAGCAAGTGATCATGGATCCTCAAACAACGATCGTTGGTGTATGATCCAAGACAAAATCAGCCAATCATTGGAATAGCCAAAAAAAAAAGTGGAACCAATCTCGCATGAATACTCCTTTAATTCCATGTATAGTTCCCTGCGTGGGATACTTTTACTTTCTAGTTGTCTCAGAATTTGCCTAGAGTTAAAGGGCGAATTTTCTCCTCTCTTATCAAATGCGTAAGTTCCTTATTAAGCTAGGCCCAGTAGCAAATCAATTTGTGGACGACGCTCCCGAACGCCCGTAAAGAGAGATTCCGAATAGCCTTACTTGGGAGAATGCAAGTAAAAGACCAAACAGGCTCAAAGATGGGTAACTCCGTATCGTCCCAATTGATTCTCAAAGCGTTTTCAAACTCTAAGTTAAGCTTATTTTATTTTCGACGGGGATTGCTAACGCTTTGAGAACAATATAACAAAAGCGAACCACCCGGGCCGCCAACAACACCGCAAAGATAGTGGTTGGGGGAATGACAAAGGGTCCGAGGCATCCCGGGTCGATCTTGGGATTTGGCATCAATGTACAAAGATTAATAAAAACATTTTTTGCTTCGCAGATCGAAGCTCGGCCCGGACGGTTATAGAACCAGGAGAGATAACGTCCCGGACATACAATCCGATCCAGATGAATCGATCTTTTCAATTCAAAGTTCGCAAGGAATACGTGCATGAGTAAAGTGGTATCGTTTCAATTCTTTTAGAACATGAGGACGTACATTGATGCTTTCTCTTTTGATTTTTACAGGGTCACTGCCCGTCCAAATAGAGAAGTATCCCTCTCCCCGAAAAATTAATGAAATGAGAAATTCCCCGGAGCCTTTGACAACCTCATGTCTCGAGCGTACAATGAAGTTTTGCAACGCATTTGCATGAACAGGGGCAACTCACGATCCACGCCCCTAAGAAATTTTTTATGTACTTGCGAACTTTGTCCGTCAAGATAAAAAGTTGCTGCATTTTATATGCTCAAAAACACTCATACACTGCATAGTTTGCGCATGATTGTTCCTCATGTTTAATTTATCAACTCGAATAAGGAACATGAACTACATAAGATACATCGAATATACGAAGGGGACATGACAGGATGATGAAAGGCAATCCTTTCCCAAACACCTCCAATTTTTTCACGAGATGAACGATGGCTAAATTCCGCACTCCCCAAGGTAAAGAGTTTTCTCGCGAAAGGTACGATAACCGAAGTGATGGAGGCATTCATTTCTCTACCCTAAACACCGCAAGTTATCCGTTGATCAACCCATTTGAGCGAAGATTTCACTTCCACAACCCCCGTCAAGAACCACCCCACATTGGGGCAAAACAGAGGTAATTCCATCAGCATCACGAGACAAATGGTTAGAAATCTTCTTGCTTGGACTAACATCAATTTTCGGGTGGTTCTTTGCATTGTACTTGCGCTTTAATTCAAGTGCCTTAGGGTGACGAAGAGCATTTCTTTTTCTATCCCACACATCTATATCCATTTGCACAACCCATTTGAGCCTGCAAATTCGTTTCTAAAAGCCCTTATTGGTGATCATTGTTGTCCCAAAGCAAATATGGCCCATCTTTGAGTAGAAGGACCCGAAAAGCTGGATCAATAGAAAATCTCCCAATGAACTCATCAAGATGCAATAGTAAAAGAGAGTTGGGAGTAAAAAAAAAAAGGAAAAGAAAGAGGAAATGCTGATTCCACAAAAATTCCTAGGCATTTAAAAAGCAAAGTGCCTACCAAAAAGTAAGGCCAATGCCCTTTCAATTCATTGTTCATTTGTAGAATATTTCGAAGCTTGAATGCACAATTTTCCCGTATATCCTAAAAGGGTTGACGAGAAAAATCTCCATGAAGTGTCAAATTGCAAATGCTATCTTCAGTTCATACCATCCCCGAGCAATGATGGTATCCTAGAAGGCCACGATCGGTGACAAGATTGTAATGATCACCAACATCAAGCCCCTTCTCAAACATCTTCCGAGCCAAAACGAGCCCTTTCGTTTCTCGGTCCCAAATCATTACCTCCATTACAACCCTTTAAAAGCCTTTTTTACTAGGGCACTTGAATTAATGTGGAGTTCAATGATTTTAAGCATCACTCGAAAAAGTTCGAGCAAGATTACTTCTCTCTCATTTTTGCGGGGTTCTTGACTTATAAACCCGGAGAGATGACGAAGGAATTCATTTCAAAGAATTTTGACTCAACTAGAGTCCCCTTTGTAAACCTTTGACCTAGCCCTCATTACGGTCCTAATCAAGACCTTCAGATCGACTCGGTCGTATCAATTGCGAGATTACTCGGATCCTTATCGAATGCAATGATGGAAAGATTGAGTGATTTCTTTTGAATCCTGCAGACAGGATAAATAACTTTTCTTGAGAGTGAGAGAAAACCCTTTCGGACCGAAGTCCCCCATTCAAATCACATTCGAGGTATTCATAATGTGAGAACATCTCCGGACAGGCTTGGTAATGCAAACTTGATAGAATGGTTATGCATAAATCATAGTATGAGTGATTGCATTATGCACATGTTGAATATGTTTGCGCATGTTACCTCGTACATTCTATGATGGGTAATACATTCCCGATGTTCGATGTCCCTCCCAAGGTCTCGAAATTCATCCAAGGATTATTGAATGAGCAAGTTCTCCCGGCAAATGCCTACCATGTACGATACGAGCGATCTGTTTCGTTCTTTGATTAATCGTTCGGAGAACCCGGTAAGTTTTCCAACCCATTTTCAAATTAACAACTCCTCCGATGATAGTTGTTACGATTCAATTCAGCAATATGCCTCTCCCGTCAGGTCATGTAGACATATGCACGGGCGATCTTGACATCTTATCAAATCATGACGACGTAGCTCTTATGATTTCCGTCTCGCATCACGAAGACATATGCACTTGGTGATCTTGACCTTTAGTCGGCTCATAATGACATAGCTCTTATGATTCTCGGCTCCTTTATCAAATCACGAAGACATAAGCACCCGTGATTTTGATCCAAACCAAATCATAACGACGTAGCTCTTAAGATTTTGGTTCCCCTTTGTCGAATCACGAAGACATATGCACCGGTGATCTTGACCTTTAGTCGGCTCATAATGACATAGCTCTTATGATTCTCGGCTCTTTTATCAAATCACGAAGACATAAGCACCCGTGATTTTGATCCAAACCAAATCATAACGACGTAGCTCTTAAGATTTCGGTTCCCCCTTTGTCGAATCGTGAAGACATATGCACTTGCGATTTCGACATTTAATCAACTCACAACGACGTAGCTCTTGTGAACTTGATTCTACTTCTTTCGACTCACAACGACGTAGCTCTTGTGATCCGAAAGGATACACATATCTTGCGCCTGTCTCGCATTAGGGAAAAGTTTCGATAACAGATAGGCCAAATACCTTAAGGTCCTCGTGTTTGCAAGAAACTTGGAAATTAAGGGAATCACCAACTTTTATGAGGTATTTGGTAAAACAGTATCCTCGTATGCGATCCATGTGCGGGTTTCTCTAACATAGAAAAGAGAAATTATGACACATGTTATTTACGACCTTGCATATCATGCATCACTTCATTACATAAAAAATGGGACTAAAACTCCCGCCAAAAAGTTCATCCATCATTTGCACTATCAAAATTTAGGGTTCAATTTTGTCTTTGAGCGGAACCTCTACGAGCCTCCACTCAAAGAGAGGCAAGCAGGGACGCCTAAATTTTGACTAATATATATTTTGCATAAAAATTAGAACTAATTTTAGTTCTAAACAAAAATCATCTCACATATTCATTTAGCATTGGCATACAATTTGAGCTTAATTTAACAGGGTCCGGACTAGGCATGCGGTGAAAAAAAATGCACCAAGAAGATTTGGGCTTGAAAGTAATATTTTCTCGGGGACTGTATTGCAAATACTCATAACTTCAGGGACTGTATTGCAAATACTTAAAATTTCGTGGACCGTATTGCAAATACCAAAAGAAGATGGAGAAAGGAAGATGGTGAAGAGAAGATAATGAAAGGAAGATGAAGAAGAAAAGATGAAAATGGAAGATGAAGAAAGGAAGATGAAGATGAGGAAGAGAAGATGAAAATGGAAGATGGAGAAATGAAGGTGAAGAAGAGAAGATGAAGATGAAGAAGAGAAGATGAAAATGGAAGGTGAGGAAATGAAGATGAAGAATGAAGGATGAAGAACTTTGCCTATAAAAGAAGAATAGTTCTTGAAGAGAAGAGAGTTTTTTTGGGGGAGGAAAAGGGAATTGAAAGAGTTTTTGGAGGAGGAGAATAGAGAGAGCTCTTGAGAAAAAAATTTGAAAAGAGTTTTGAGAGGGTATGAGAGTTTTGAAGCCCGATACTACTATTGCCAATTTTTGCACCGATCAACACAAGCTACCGGTCCATCCCCATCGTTCAAGCTCGCCGAAGAAAAGAAAGTTAAGTGATTCCCTAACTTTCTTTAATTTCGAATACAAATTAGCTCGATTTTCTACACCGATTTTTTTCTCTATGTTTTTATGTTAAATAACAAACGATATCAACGATGAGACATCAATGGTACGAGAATAGAAGGAGAGCAAAAGGGAAAAAATATCAACGCCCGAATTGCGCCTCATGAAATTCTAGCGATATGAGAAAGAAGCGTGAAGGAGAGATAGGACCAAGAGATTTCTCGGTCTAACGAGTCACCAAATCGGTCCAATGGTCAAGACAAGCCCGAAGCACGAGTTTGGTGCACGAGTTCAAATTGGGGAGTAACCTTGAACCTATTTCATCCTAATTTCATGTAATTTCTTTATTTCAAAAAATGTCATGGGAAGAAAAATCCAAAAAAAATTGATTCTTTGATCTTCAAGTAGAATTCATCAAATTTGTCAAATCCATTATTTGTTTCATGAATTTTAAGGTACCGAAAGGGCATTAGTTGTAATTAATGTAATCAAGTCCCTGACTCTTAATCTCCCGGTTCGCAAATAAGATAGTTTTCTCTCGCTATTTTATTTAGGTTTCTAATCGACCTACCGAAAATGATTAGTGGCGACTCCAAATTCAAATCACATTGCATGTTAATCATTCGAACCTTAAGTTGCGATTTGGTATGGACTTGGGAGAGTCCGAGTTAGGTTAGTTAATTAATTAACCCGATAATCCATTAGCCCAAAATCTAACTTGTTTATTTTTTAGGTCGCGACAATATCCAAGATGAGGTGCCGTGGTGTATGCTATTTGCGAGATGATATTGTGCTCATCGATGAGACAAGGACGGGGGTTAACGCTAAATTAGAATTATGGAGAAGTACGTTGGAGTCCAAAGGGTTTACGTTAAGTCGAAGTAAGGTAATACATGAAGTGTGAGTTCGACAAGGCAAGAGGAGGAGATGAACTCGTCGGTTTGCTCGGACAGAGGTACCCAAGAAAGATACTTTCGGATATTTAGGATCAATATTGCAAAAGGGGGAGAGATTGATGAAGATGTAAGCCATAGAATCGAAGCAGGTTGGATGAAATGGCGCAGGCATCGGGATTTTTGTGTGATCGCAAAATTCCTCTTAGGCTAAAAGGAAAATTCTATAGAACCGCCGTAAGACTGCGTTGATCTACGGAGCCGAGTGTTGGCCAAGACACGGAGGCAACATGAGCATAAGATGGAAGTAGCGAAAATGAGAATGCTAAGGTGGATGTGTGGCCATACAAGAATGGATAAGATAAGAAATGAGGATATTCGACGAAAAGTTGGAGTAGTATCGGTGGCCGAAAAGATGAGAGAACATCGTTTGAGATGGTTTAGACATATTCTTCGAAGACCCCTAAATGCTCTCTAAGAACGAAGTGTGTTATAGGGAGCATGACATGAGGAAAGAGAGAGGTCGGCCGAAACTTACTTGGGGAAAAGTAGTAAGACATGATTTGTTGGCGTGGGACATAGATTGGCGCTTCGTTTGTCTTAGGACAGTGGAGGAAAGCAATTAACATTGTGGAGGGCAAAAATTCCTATGTTCCGATCGCCGTTTCGAATCCTAGTCATTTGTTTTCGTATATTATTATAAGCATTGTTATTGTATTTTGTTTTATTTTATAGCTCTTTCGGTCTTACTTTTTGGGTTCATCGACCGCCGACCCCAACTAGTTTGGGTTAAAGGTGATGTTGATGTTGATGTTGATGTTGAATTATCTCAAAGCAATACAAATATTTAAACAAAAATTAAATCATTCAACTGAACCTTAATCAGTTCATTGTTAAGTCCAAGACTTTCGGACAATATCATTCGTCCATCTCTGGTTCGCTCGTCATGGGTGGCGTTACGATCCATTAGTTCCACGGATGGACCATGGCCCGCTTAAGAGGCCCGCCCGTGTAATTGAATGGGCTCATTGCAAAATTTCCTCCAGTCGGGCCGGGCTTGAAGTTTTAAACGGGTAAAATGTTTGCCAGATCCGAGTGCCCGACAAGACCCGTCCACATCAGACTCGGCGGCTCGAGTAATCATTAAACCCGTTAAAACGGGTCATAAATCCATTTCTTAATCCATATACGAGAGGGTAAGTTATTATATACGTTAGTTATATTTAATAAATAGGTTTACATATGATACATGTTATATAAATGGATCATAAATATATCATAAATGGATTTACGACTTAGACCCAAATTGGTTATATGAATTTCTCTTCGTTTTCTCTCGCCCTCACTCAATCTCGTGGTTACTCACTTCGGTTTGGGTATGAGTTCCCCTATATTGGGTCAAGCAAGATCGAATATGAGTTGGGTATGTGTCGGATCATATACGAGTCACCGAATTTGCATTGCATGGAAATTAATCAAAAAAACGGGTTCAACAGATCTACTAGGGTTGGATCATTTTTAACCTGGTCCATTTGTTTGACGGGTCTAGGTAACGGGCCCTAAAATTTTTGGAGAAAGATATAGGGCCCGACAAATGCACAAACACGTCAAACTGGCCACCTGATTGGGAATAAAGAAAAGGAATTGCCAATGTGGAGTCTTTGCCCATTTTACAACAGAATTGCCATTGCAATCCAACGTTGCTGATCGAGGCCTTCTTTTACATTGGTTATGCGCATATCAAAGACCGGGCTAGGAGTCGTGCGAAATGGACATTTCACATGATGAAGAAGAAGTCACAGCCCAAACTTGGCAAAATTCATATTTTTTGCATATTTCTATTGGGTCATTATTCCACAAGCCGACGGTCCAAACTAGGGACCGCAAAGCGACGGCGATTTGGTCCGGCCCGACTTTGCCTGCCCGTGTTCCGATTATGAGTCATCTCATCTCGCCGTGCTCGAGAATTTGTGCGTTCATATGTCCGCGGATCAAAAGACTTGCTCTATTAATGTTATTTACCGTGTCATCGCCCGGTCTTTTTTTAGCTCCTTCCATTTTAAAGTCATGCCTATAACTCTATTTGTATTTGTTATGCTTCTTTTCTTGTTCGCGGAAATGAACGATTTAGCATATCAATGATTTCTGATCAAAATTGATCGGATGGACTCAATTGGCATATTTGTAAAAATGTTTAAGATTAAAGTGATCTAATTAAAAGATTTGTGATTGAACCCGTACAAATGTAATATGTTTATGATTTTTTTATAACTTTTCTTTTTTAATTTGGAAAGATGTAGAAAGATATCATAATCACGTATAGTTCAGTGGTACCAAAGTTCGATTGGGGTATGGGTTTACCTTTTGAAAGCCGTAATCTCTCAATTCCTTTTATGTTCTTCGATAATTGTTGATTTTTTTTTTTTGTTTGTTTGTTGCAAAAGCCATTTTTCCTTTTATTATTATAGCTCTATTTAACCTTTTGAGATCAGCTTCATGCTTTACCATGTTTTACTTAAGGATGATCGATTTCGGAGTGGGTAAATTAGGAGGTGAATGATAACCATTCTGTTCCAAAAATAGATTTACGGTTAGAAATAGTTGTTTCTATTTTTGTTTACGGATGAGTTCCCCGAGCAAAAAAATGCGTTTGACAATGACATAAAATTTATACTCCTAGAATAGAAATTTATTTGACAACTATTGAAAATTTTTATTTCTAAAAAATGAGTAAGCCGGGCCGACGGCGGGGGACAACAAGGTGGTGGGGGACGAGCGGGGGCAAACGGCGGTGGAGGTGGTGGCGGCGGGCGGTAGGGGGCCGCGGCAACCGGTGGCGGGGGACGGCGTCCGGTGACCGACGGGGGCGGCGGTTGGCCGATGGCTGCGGGGGCGGCGGGTGGTGGTTGGCAATGGCGGGTATTTGAGAAAAAGTGAGATTTTTATTTTTGTTTCTCGAAGAAGTAGAAAATTATTGTTTCTCATTTCTCCTTCAAATCTATTTATGGAATAACTTTTTATTTCGAAATAGAAAAATAGAATTGCATTACCAAACGAGTTTACGTTCCAAACCTATTTTAGAAATAGGTTTGGAACATAAATTCTATTTCAAAACGTTATCATACACCCCTTTACTTGTTAGAATTGGTTTCCCATTTTGAAACCGTGAACTAAACCGGGTCCCTCTAGAATGGGCTTGAAATCGAACTAGCTGGTTCCGTAGTCAATCGAAATTTCTCATAAAACTTCCCGAGAGCATTTCCGAACCGGACCTATCTTTTTTTTGTTTTATTATTTTATGTTAGTGAATCGAGCATATCTATTTTGTAGTCATGATGTAAAATCCCCCATAAAGCAAATCCAATATAAAACGGAACAAGAAAGTATTTAAGAGATTTAAAATTTGGTTCAAAACCGGCCTTACGTCGATAATTCTCGATATAAAATCGGGAACCGAATCGCTCAAGGCAGGTTTCTCAAATTTTTCACCCGGATACCGAACCAATCCTTGTGTAAACCGGCCTAGAATTAATCGGGTACCGCCGGTTCAGTTCGATTTCTGGGTTGAACCCGCCCGGTTGCTCGCCCATAGTTTTACTTGACCAACCTGTGCAAGTTTTCCGACAACGAAGCTAAGCTTCTTTGTTACCTTTTCAGTTGTCTCGATGGCTATTCAATTGAAGCTTGCTTTTGACAATTGAATCCGACACCCAACTTTTTAGTGACTGAGGGTGGTGACTTGGCACTTGTGCTTAACCAGGAACGCTTAGCGTAAGCAGCCTCTAACTTCGTAGAAAACACCATGGTCATTCTCGATCATTCACGAGGAAGAAAAGAACCAAAGTAAGGTTAGAAAAATCGAGAGAGACATTAACGCACGTGGAAAACGTGGGCTGCTAGATGGGCCAGCTTTGATTTTCCGAGCAAATTGGGATTTTAGTACATGCCTCGACTTGCTTTTAAGTAGGAAGGAATTATCAATTTTCAAAGTTTCCAGTTTCATTAACAAGTGGCATCACATCGAAAAGATAGACTTTCTATACGTTATCGTGAGAGACAGTTGATGAATCGATCATTTTCTTTCTCCTCCTCCTTTTTTTCAATGTTATCATCCCGTGATGTGTTGGGCCACTTCATAGGCTAACTATTATCATCCGTATCTTTTTAAAAGCAAGTTATCTACATCGATGTTAAAGTATTCGATATTAATTTCCTTTCCCCGTTTCTTGTTCCGAAGAAGCCGTATCCAACAAGAATCGAGCCCGAGATTTCACAATCTTTAGAGAAACTTGATGTGTCGATAAATATGATACGCCAGGCCACTTCACAGGCTGTCATCGAGTGAATCTTGTCAAAGACGGGTTATATACATCAAGGTGTAAAGTATTCAACAATTCCTTCCTCCCCCTTCATTGCCCCGAAAGAAGTCGTATTCGACGAGGATCGAACCCGAGATTTCACGCCCGCCTTTCTAGAACACCCGTGGTCGTTACATTAACTCGATCGCGAAAGTTTCGACTAAAGCGACACTGTACTTTTGTGCGCGCGCTGCGCCCACAAACCGAAATATAAGGAGAACAACATGCATTTGCTCCTCATGAAAGGAGAAGCCATTCCAATTGATGTAAAGAGAACAAAACAGGGGCAATTCAAATTAGCAAAACCTAGAGAGACTGCTCCCAAAAACCCAAATCATTCTTCCAACACTATCTTGTCTCCAAAGAAAGAATAATAAAAAAACCAGAACAAGGCCTTCCACCAAATGACCTGAAAGAAGACCCTAAACTCTGGTCAGCATTGGTTTCCTTCCAACACAGGACCAAGTTTAAGGGGAAAAGAAGAAAAAAAAAAAAAAAAGGGGCAAGCGGGCCCCACCAAGGAAACAAAAATGGAAATTAAAAAAAAGAGCACCCACATTCTTAAAAAAAGAAAAAAGAAAAGAAAAGAAAAGCATGCATGTCATTTCACAAGTCAGAAGATATAGATGGATTCAGTCAAATCGGGTCGACCCTACCACCCATGAAAAACAGGGCATGTGAACGTGATGCTGCCAATCCTCCAAGAGGGTTCTGTCCAACCTACGCCCATCGATGCTGTCCTAAAAAGACTCGAATTTACATACCAAGAAAGGACAGGGACGTGAACCATGTGCCCAATTTGAACGACTCTCGAAAATGGGTCATCCCCTTCTTCTTCTTTTTTTTTTTTTCCGTTCCTTTAGGGCACCTAATCTCCTCCTACTTACTGACTTGCCCCTTTCGTTCATGGGACCATGCAAAAAACACTGTTGTCTCTTGTCTGCCCTATTTGCATCGTCTTCTTCACTCCCGCGTTCAACTTTCAAAGACGCGTACGCTTTTCTTCGCGAGCATATTTGATTCTGATTTGGTCAAAGCATGTCGACGTTTAGGTGTTCGATGCGTATCGATTCAAATGCGACGCATATCAATTCAAATGCGACGGTTGTCTCCTAACCGGTCCCTTTGTGGCACAAAAAAAGCGCGACTCTTTTGATCGGCCGAGTTCACCACGCAGCGGCGTCGCAATTGATGGGAAATTTCCATACTTGAACATAAAAAGTACCTCAGCGCGAATCAATGCAGGCGAAAAAGAACAAGAGGAGGAGGGAATTGCAAAGTAGAAACAGTTACATTTAAGCTAAATTAGTAGTAATTGTAGGAAATTGAAAGCGGGATGCAGGAGTTAATTACAAAATAATGGTAGAATTTAATGGACAGTCAGGCCTAATTAGCTTTCCTGGCTGAATGGTCAGTGGAGCCAAAGCTCGAAGAACAAAAAAGGGCACTGGTGCTAAGGAAATCATCATTAGCAAAAACTTAATAATTGCTTAGATTAATAACTGATAATAATAGTGATGAGAATAATATGCTCGAACTACTGTGACTGAGCAGCTAAAGTGAGCCATGACTTGCTCTCAGCAGGCTTGGACGGAGGTGCAGGCGAGCCGGGTGTTGGGTATGGCGCCCTTGCTGTAATCCTGTGAAAATGCAACCCAGAAAGACAAAGATTAGCAATAGATCCAAAGATGGAAAAACACATCCAAGATCGCAGATGTTCGGACCGGTGTCGAAATGCCTACCTATCTTTTCTCTTCTCCAGGAAGCGGTGGAGCGAGTTTCTCCGGGCGATAGGCAGATCTGCAATCACAGGGAAATGAAAAGCATCAGCAGAAGGCTCGATAAGGATTCGAAGTTCGTCCCTAATCAATTAAGAAATAACGCCGTACAGTCCAAAAAGAAGATCATTACCTGAAACTGTTGGCTCAGGGAGGCCGGTGATGCACGCTTGGATCATGTTAATAGCCGGATGATGCGGGGGAGGCCACGGCTGAGGACTGGATCGACCCGGTTTTTGACAGTTTCAGGGGCATAAGCATTTATCGTGTTGGACAGAGTGGGAGTGCCCGGAGGGGTGAAATTGTGCGGGCTTCCCTTGCTTGCCATGAGCATGACCTCTTTTGCCTTATCCGCCGGAAAATCATTGAAAACGATGACTTGCCCAGCATAGAAAATGGTCATCTGTGCAGCTTCTGGCTCCTTAGTAGCAGGTCTGGCCTCACTGTAAAACCATAAACACGACTTTTAAATCCATCTCCTAAAAAAATACAATACTTTCGATAAAATCGAATAATGGGTTCGACAAGTATCTACTTATGTCCCTGCATGAATTAAGGAAGAGACTTTGCATTTTCTTGAAGTAAAGAATGTTGAATGGCTCAAACATTGATGAGCTCTTTATCGCTTTACCTTAAAATAAGCTAATCATCAGATTCATTTGAGCATAAGCTTCTTCATCAAGTAATTACTATTCAGCTACAGTGCTTGTCATATACACCACGTCATTATCATGTATAGTACTATCTTTTCCAACACTAATATCGTGTTCCCATTGAGAGAAAACAATGATAAAAGAAGGCAAATCCCGACTCACATTGAATCAGCAGCAACTCTTGCAACATCTTCCTTGGTGTAGCCAAAACCGACTTGCTGAGGGAACAGATCCATGGACTTCACCGGCCGAGGAGGCGCCGCGAAGCTCATCGGGTTCGCCCCAGCAGCCCGACGCAACATCTCGGGCGTGCCTGCATAATAATAGTGTCGATACATTAGCAAATAAGTCATTTCGATGTCCCTCTCCCCACAGAACATTGTCCAATGAACTTCATAAACCTCTTCCAATACCAAACTTATATAGTCCCCAAGCAAAGGGAATTGGTATACCAATAATACTCTTGCAAAATAAATTTATAAAATGGAAAAACAAAAGGCCCGGTTCTCTAGCCAACAGATGAGAGAAAATCGCAACAGAATGAACTCAATTAGGCATTTTCTTCACGTTGCGTAAATCAGTGGAAGGCAAATTCAAAGCGCGAGTGTTTGTCGCGGACAGGTGTCGAATCTTGAAAATCCCAAGAAAAATCATCGTGCCACAATAATCGAAATCACCAAAATCCTAACTACGAGTTTGCCAGCACCAACATCCACAAGCAACCCTCCACTGCACATGACCCGTTTGACGTAATGCACAGAGGAAAATGGACATTTTGCAGGTGGGAACGCCCATGAACACGGAACAAGAAAACGAAGAAGACGGCTCTCGTATTAAAGAAGAAACAAAAATCACCAAACACCATCGAATCGAAGCAAAAGAATTCAAAAACCCATTTCCAATTTATTCTCCACGAGGAAGGAACATCTATCCACAAAACACCGTTTCCTCGACAACGTCGGAACGAACGAACAAAACGATGAGCAGGGTGGGTCATGCGCATACCGAGGGTGAGATCGCCGAGACTGCCCTTCTCCTTCAAGTACTGGCTCAGCAAGCTGCAAGTCTGGGAGAAGTTGCTGGCGGGCTTCTCCGGGGACCTGGACAGGTTCCGCCCGGCGAGCCTACCGGAATCCGAGAGCCCCGACGAGGTCGTCGACGACATCTTCTGGCCCTACACCGATCCCCCGCAAGAAACGCCAAAAAGAAAACGGACTCGCGGCTTCGGACGAGAAACCCAGGAATAATGGAGGGAGGAGGCGGAGGAGGAGGGACGACGAGAGGAGGGGGAGTTGAGAAAAGTCGTGTGTGCTTTACGAGCAGTTGGGTCTTTTCCTGTGATGCTCTGAGAAGAGAGAGAGAGAGACAGAAGGAGAAGGAGGAGGGAGGTTAAAGGACGTGATTTAATGGAGGGAGGAGAGAGAGTGTTGGTTGAGTAGTAAGAAGCACGAGGAATATGTGGGACGAGGCTTTTTCTTTATTTTTATTTTAATTTGTTTTTTTTTTTTTTGGGGGAGTTTGTTGGGGGGAAGAAGAACAGGTTCCTCGTAGCTTCCGAGTTCCGAGGTCTTCTCCTCGTGTTTTTTTTTATATAAATGTTTTGGGATATTTTAAATGTCTGGTCTTCATTGGGGGGTGGCTCCGTGGAATTGCAAAGCACGTGGTCCTTTTCGTTCGAATGATAACGCCGTCCACGTTTTGCTCCCCCTCGCTTCCGTCGGATTTACGAAACTGCCCTTTTGAATTTTCTTGAGACGATCTACTAGCCAGCCGTCTCTTTGCAGTCAGCTTTCTTCCATTTATTTTTTGAAGAACCTTTTTTCCATTAGATGAATGTTCAATCTTTTTTTTTTTTACAGATAATATGATCTTGTGAAAAGAAAATGTGACGAGGCGAAAGATGATTGTTTTATAAGAGGAAATGCTGTTTGATTTATTTTATTTTATTTTAGGTCAAAAAATTGCTTGTTCATTTGATATGATAATCTCTTTTGACAATATCTCGATCTTTTGATAACTTGAAGCATAGGTTATCCTCGATCTAGGATTTAATAGTCACATAATAGCAGTAGGAATGTCCAAAAGAAAAAATATATATAAGCATTAGAAGCTCTTTTTTTTTTTATGAATGACATGCTATGATTAATGTTAGCAAAAATATGTTTACTCATGAAATTTGGCCTGCTATGATTCATTTTGATTGTCGAAGTGATTAAATATTGAACCGCGCATTCATTTAACTGTTTAAAATTTTAGAACAATTAGTGATGGTCTACTAGATCTCACGTCTTTGGCGGAACATGAGGTGCTAAGTTCGAATATTTCATACCCTTATTTACATCCCAAATTACATAGTAGGCCAAACTATTTGTGTTAGCTCGAATACGACCCGATGATTATTTGAGATCGCCCACTTAATTTAGAGTTGATCTTAAGTTCGAATCTTTCGAGACCCTTATTTAAGTCCCAAATTAAATGTTAGGCCAAATTACTTGTGAGTAGCTCGAATACGACTCGATTATTATTTGAGATCACCCACTTAATTTAGAGTCGATCCTAAGTTTGAATCTTTTGGACCCTTATTTACGTCCCAAATTACATACTAGGTCAAACTACTTGTGAGTACCTCAAATAAAACTCGATGATTATTTGAGTTTGCACACCTAATTTAGAGTTGAGTTTGAGTTGCTCAAATTTTTGTCACGTTTGGATTCAAACTTGCTAATACATAACTCAAGAGGCTTGCTAGTCTCATTGAATCTCGACCGATCTTTTCAAAAAATTTACTAGTTATAGAAATAGACACAAAATTCCTTAAATTCATGTGGTACACACATGGGTGCGTATGCTTACATGCACATATAAGTATACATGTAAGGGAAAAAATATTCAAATTAATTGAGTTCGAGTTTTTAATCCTTCGAAATGTCAATTGAACTCTAGTTGAGTTCATTCGAGCTTGAATCAATCATGGTTTGATTCGAGTTTCGAGCATTATGATGTTAGAAACTAAGTCGAGTTCACCCAATTTATATATTAGCTTCTTGTTTTTTTTTTTGGTGCGGTTTTTTTTTTGTGGGGGGGGGGGGATCGCATATATGAGCTGAGCGAGTTAAAACTTGACGTTGTATCGGCTCGGCTCGGCTCGGCGCCCACCAGCTACCCAAAGCCGAGGAGCGTGGAGCCGTGGAGGGATCGACGGGGGTAGTTATGGATTTTGAAGTTTGCCCCTCCGACCCTCAATGCTCACATGGCGTTAACTGCCGTTAGTGGCGTTTTGAGGTGCCGTGTCGCGGGTGAATGTGGAGACCGACGTGATGGGTCGGGTGTGCCCCACGCGCCTTCTTTTTCCTTCTTTATTATTATTATTTTTTTAAATCCCAGCTTTAAAAATCAGGAGCGTCACGGCAAAGCGGACGTTACCCTTTTCCGCCAACCGCGCAACCTGGCGCGTGTGTGGAAAAGCCGGTAACAGTGACGGACGTCTCGCTGGAAAAGATTGTCTGCAGTTCGGTGCACGTTGGCCTGAAATGCACTCGCTTCACATCCAATCCCATTTAGCCAACGCATGTCGGCAGGTCTATGCGTACGACTTTCTAGAAATTAAATCGCTCTTTTCTTCTTGTGTGTGTTGTTTTTTTCTATTTGTTGTAGCTTTTATCATATGAATGATATTAAGGAGCAAAATGGCAACCATAAGGTGAGCACCCAAAAGAGAACAAAAAATGGACTTCGATTAGGTGTCAAACAGGCGGGTTGGGTCGGATTTGAATCGGATCTTATATGATCTCATTTATTTTGACCCATTTAACTTGTTTTGGCCCATTTTCATACAATACACATTTAACGACCTATACACAATTTGCATTACGTTTTCTTTTTTATTAGACAATCCGTATTACTTAAACACTTTTATATTTAACCAAATTATAGAATAATTGTTTCTTATAATTCGATAAAAAAATTATATTACTAAAACATTTTTATGTAATATAAATTTAGTGAAAAAATAATTTTTTCAATCTTTTTGAAACTTTTAAAAGGCATTATTTATTTTTATTTTCCATTTTTTTTTTTCCTCCCCCGACAACCAACAACAGGCTACTATGGGCGGCGGTCGGTGCTTGCGCCGTTCCACCTCTTGAACAGTTTTTACATTTTTTTATTTTTCTTTCTTTCTTTTTCTTTCAAAAAATAAAAAAATAATTTGGTATACTTGAGGTCCATTGACCCAAATCAAATCATTTTCACATATCCTAATCAAATTTTCTAGTATACTTGAGTTCCATTGACCCATATTAATGGCTTTAACTTGGATGATCATAGTCGGAGTATGTACATTAAAATCCGGATCGGCAATTCTTTTCACATATCCTAATCAAATTTTCTAATCACATCGAGTGGTGTCATTAAGAAGTACCGTAAATTCGTTACTTACGCTAGAAATCTACTTATCGCATTCGTGTCTCTTTCGGGTTGGCACTTTAACCAAATATGAAGGTGTTAATTCATGTGAAAAAACCGTACCAATCGAAAATAATGTTGATTAATTAAAAAAAACAATGGTAATTAATAAGGTGGGAACCCAAGTTATTTAAGAACATCAATGTCAATGTTGCAAGCATGCGTGTCCGCCGAGCAATGCGAGGGAGCAACAAAAGCGTGCTCCTCCCCGCACTAGTGTCGGATGGAGACAAAGACACGAGATTCCGATCCGATTACTTATTCAATAATATCCCATGTATCCTCCATAACATTGCTACGTATCATTTAAGTAAATCAATATGTACAATTATTGTTACTATTACTCCTAACATTGCTTGTTGAACAATTAGGATTACTAGGGAGTTCATTTCACCGGGACGTACAACTCGAAAGTAATTTTGCGACACAACTTTTTCCGAGAGCCTACACTAGAGCATCCGATACCGTTTTCTTCCTTCCGAAGGTTATATGACTCAACATTTAACGTAAATTAAATTTACATACTTTGGATTTTATTATGAGAATCGTTGGTCTAAAATATTTCTTAATCTAAATAAACGGTAAAAACACAATTTTCGATGTTAACAAAATGGACGCGATTAATAAAAATAAAAAAAAAAAAAAAAAAAAAAAAAATGTGTGTATAATCCATGCTCGTGTTGTGAATGCAAATTCACTTCTCCGACTTTTTTCTTCTCCGCAAAGCGAAGGACACGCGGAGATTGACCCGTGTGGAAAACGCGGGGAGAGAGAGAGAGAGAGAAGAGAGGCGCATGCACCGGCAACGATCCACATGACGACACGTGGCGAGATCGCAATGGGCGGGGTTGGGGTTGGTTGGGGTGGGGAGACAAATCCTCTTGCGACGGTGACGTGGCGGTGAGCGATTCCCTGGAAATCACCGGGAATGTTGGTGTTCACGGGCGAATCGTGACTTTCGGTTTCGATTTGATTCTTTTTTGAGGGCGGGGGTGGTTTTGGGCGCACGTGATCTTCGTGTCTCTCCGCGTTTTCTTTCGTGGGGTCGGTCCCAGGCAGCAAACCCCGGACGTTCCCGTCAAATAACGGAATCGCCCCACCTCCGATTTCCTCTTTTTTGTTTTAAATTAATTTTTTTTTTGTGGAAAAATTCTCATTCCTTATTGAAAGTTAGAAATAACTAAATCGATAATCGGACAATCGTTGTTAGTTATTTATGATTATAAGATCTCTCAATCAACGAATACTTTATGTTAAACACAAAATGATGGTGTGTGGATTTATACCGTCCACGACAAGATCTTGTCGAAAAGATTTCCTTTACGATTTTAACCATTCTCGCTCTTTATTTTCTTATCTTTCGAAAAATAACGGTTTTAGCAACCTAAAAGGTTCATTGCGTATGACTTCGATTCGACACTCGATCCTCCTCTGCGACGAGTTCGAAGCTTTTACGAGGTTGAATTGTGGTCGCCACATCTTGCTCGATGCCGCAGGATAATTTGAAGCCGACCAATAATCGATGCACGATATAAACGTTCTACGAGGTTAATAAACCTCGAAGATGGACGGAAGGGATTTTTGACTTAAGCTGCTATAACTGTAAACGTATTGCAATTACGACGGATAGGCCGTCAAATATATTACCCCTTTTTTCACGACCATTATTTCTCCTCAGAAAACAGTATCGAAAAGGCTCGTCAGTCCGAGTCGAGCATCAATACATTCGCTGCACGCTCAAGACGCCTTGCCACATACGAGGTGGTCGTTAGCGAGGGTGTCGTGGTCGATGGGGTCGACCCGCCCGGCTGCCGAAATCGGAAAAGCATCCACCCCATGTATCTCCAACTTTCATGAGGCATCATTTGAACTCGAGCGTTGATATACATATTGACAGTGTCTTGGTTCCAAAGTAGTGTGCAGAAAAGTAGACGGAGTCCTGCCCGTACGGTAGTCTCGCCAGTTGTCAAGTTGAAAGTGACCGATCCGGTCCTAGCCAGTTTTAGTCAGCAACGTTTTCAATGTTCCGGAAAACGACTTACGAATTTGCTCCGAAATTTCTTCGTTCCCATTTCTCATCACGAACATCGCAAAGTCGAGAAAATTTGTTAAAAAAATTATTATTATAATCATATCAATTCACTTCTAATTTTTTTTGCTAAATCAGGATTAAATCTTTTGTATTTATATCAATTCAACTATTTAACGTGGCCCGACACCGACATCGCGTCGCCAATGTTGACATAAATAATTTTTAATAATAATTAAATAATTTTTTATTTTCTTTTTCTTTTTTTTTCCTATTGTGGTCAACGAGCTATGACCAACAAGGATCGTTGGAGTGGCTAGCCAGCGCTTACTACCGGTGAGGCCATGACGGCCTTCGCCCTCGGCCGGCGAGGCCTTGGCGAGGTCGAACGAGGGCTTCGCGACGCTTGCCCGATAGCCGATGACCTCCGACAACCCTTCCATGGTGGGAAAAAAAAAAAAATAAAAGTTTATTACTAAAAATTATTCACCTCAACATGGGCGATGTTATATTAGCGCCGACCGGTCGAATGGATTGAATTAGTATAAATACACAAGGTTTAGGACTCAATTATAAATAAAAAAATTTATAATTAAATTAACATAATTATAATAAATTTAAGATTATTTTTGATAATTTTCCCCTAACTTTTCTCGGGCTCGTGACGGTCCCGAATCCCGCAAGTGAACGGTGAGCTCGATCACGTACCGAGTCAAGATCTTGGTTGTCGATTCGCTCGATCACGTTCTTGGTAGGTTTGAACGGAAGGGAGCAATAACGTGGGCTCTCTCGCGTGATTTATTATGGCGGGTTGCGTGCATAGGCAGTTTTCGATTTTCACATGGGTGATGCTTTAAGTTGCCGGATCTTGTAATCCGCTCGGGTCCCGTCAACTTGACATCGAGCTTTAACGTTTGCTTGAGCATCCTTGGAAAGTTGTCTTAAAAGTGAACATTGATGATGAATTCACAAATGTCCATGGAGTATGTAGCACGTTCTAAACTCCTGGTCCTCCCAAAATATTCACCTAGATTGGCCTCAGATTGCCTATGCGGAGGCAATGAACATGAGCCTTCGCGGCGTAATTCTAATAATTCGTCTTCTTCTTCTTCTTTTAAAAACTGCACAATTACATAAATCGGCAACAATAGCAGCATGAATTCTGGCATATATCCATCCCAACCAGTATGTAATGGCCTATTTTCAGATCTAAACAGTCAATATAAATGCTTGGTAACAACCATACTTTCTTGTGATTTTTCGGCAGCACAAAGGGGTGAGCAAATCTGGGTGGGCGGTTCCTACTCTAGAACTGGGAATTGCCCACTAAGGGCTGGTTTTGAAAAATTGAAACCGGGAACCACCTATTGATTTTATGAATCCAATTGGAAAATGGACCGCTAAGGTTTTTGTTTGGGTCCATGAAACCGGTCCCACCAAGCAAATGGAGGAGATCGAGAGTGAGAGAGGAGGCGATGAACGGTTGGAGGCCGATAGAATAATTAAATATTAAATTATACATTCATCCGATGACTTAAATTTTTAGGAACAATTGGTAGTGGTTACACAAAATCTCAATATCATAGGAGGATGTCCCGAGTTCAAATCTTTTCATTTCCTAATTGCCTCCCAATTAAATATTTTCACATTTAGTACAAGTCAAAAGAAAGACCGGACTAAGCATGAAAGATGAGTGAGTTTAAAATTAGGAATTTAAGATTTTTTACTTTCTTTAAAAGTTGTAGATTGAATATTACATACTATATGTTATCGGTCCAATCTAGGTGGGTGGTTCCACATTTGGAACCCGGAACTAGTTCTCTTAGGAACCACCGGCTCCGAGCCCGTTCGGGTGATTCCCGATTCCTTTGCACACCCCTAAACGACATATCATATAGCTTGAAATCTTCTTCTGCATTACTATGACCTTTGAACATGCATTTCTAGCTATTCAAACAAGCATCACAAACACATCCGTATCGTGTTGTTTTTATAAAATGATGGAGTCAGGACTTACCTTGAAATCTTGGGAGTTTTGATACCCACACAAATGGAAAGACACGCCAAAACAAGATAAACCTAAGAACTTGACTCATTTTTGTGAGATCAAGATTAGACTCACCCCACGCCCATCAAAATGTAAAAAGGAAGGGCATTTATAGAAATGTTAGCACGTTTCGAAGGATTGTCGATTATTTCTAACTAGTAATTCACTTTGGGAGTTGCTAACTTAATAGTCTGACGGTATTATAAGTTATTTATGACCACACGATCTCTCAATCAATAAGTGCTTTATACAAAACAAGCGATGATGGTGTGTATTGGTCTACGGTTGTGATTGTATAGTCTACGACAAGAATGTCGATGAAGCATTTTCCTTTTTTTGAAAATAACCGATATCACTTGGAGTTGCGAAAAACCCGACTTCCTTCCACAACAACTCTATTGGCTCCCAATAGTCACTTGGACACCTCGTACACATAGGATAATAGATTCTCTTCCCGAACTATAAACCACACTTCTAAACGTATACACATAGTCTTTCGTGCACCTTTTCTCCCATCTAGATAAAAACGTTCACTCTAAGCGCAACCACTTCTCTAGTGTGTTTATCAATGCGTTCGTCGCTCTTGTTAACTCTTTGAAACAACACTCAAATGGATAATACAAGCTTACAAAATAGACGGACTTAAAATCTCTCGAGAACGTTCAATTTCTCTTTTTTTTGCCCTTTTCTGGCTCTACAACTTTTGGCAGAGTTGTCTCCAAATTATAGAGATCCAAATTCGAACATCGCACTTGGATCTTGTAGCTGTCACATCCATCTAATTCTCCGCAAAAAGATCATGGCAAAGTTCCTTGAAAGACACGTGAAGAACCTTCCCTCAATCTGCATTGTCGACAAGATTTTCTGTTGATGGCAAGTTATGTTTTCTTGATGACAGATTTTGATCATGCCCAATCTGTCGGTCCGCTTGCAAGACATTAAAGAGCAAATAAACTCTTACAAGGTCATAGTAATGAGATCATGTCCTTCACCTATCGAACTCTTCTCCACATTCCAACCATTTGTCAAAGATCTTAACATTTTTGTTATAAATTAATCATCAGGCATAGTTTTATGAAGAGCAGCTTGGCTGTTGATAATGTACATAAAGCAAGTGAACATATCCTTAATGCTTTCATCCGGCTCTATCTTGAACAATTCATAATTGTGTTGTAGCACAGTAATCTTGGCCCCTTGCACATAACTAGTTCCAACAATGATTGCCATCGATCTTTATCTCAGAAACAATAACACTTTTAGAACAAGGTCCCCGTGCTCTAACACCAATTGTGAGGTCCAAATAAAACAACCAAGAAGGGTACAAATTAATTTTGTATAAAAATTCAAAATTAAAATTATTACTTTTATGCACAAAGGGAACTAGCAATACAATAAGGCAGGAATTAAGGAGTTTAGGAAAAATATTATGCCAATTTAGTCTTAAATAGTCAACATTTATGCCAATTTAGTCTATTTGACCGGTTGGTGGCGAGTGTTGACGTGAACTTTTTTAAATGATATTTATATTTATATATTTTAATGAATTTTATTTTTTATTTTATTTTCTTTAACTTTTTCCCCAACCCTTAGGGCCGGGACGCTCTTACCGGTCATAAGGGTTGGAGGAAAAAGAAAACTAAAGAAAAAAAAAATCATAAAAAATTAAATATTATTTAAAAAAGTGCCACGTCAAGATCGGCTCGGCCAAATGGACTGAATTAACACAAATGCAAAAGGTTTAGGACTAAATTGATCAAAAAAGTTTAGAACTGAAATTGACACAATTACAATAGATTTAAAACTTTTTTGGTAATTTTCCCCAAGATTTTTAGATGTTCAACTTGGGTGAGCCTAGTCCTCTCTTCCAGCTCAATCAGCCAAAGTAGGCTGAACTCCATTTGTCACGCCAAGAGTACAAATATCGCCTCGTTACAACTAGAGAACTTGCTGCTGTGTAGAACGTGACTTCCTTCGATAGCAAATCGCTATAGACGAAGTCATAGCTTGTCCACAAAACAAAATAGATTCTCCTTTCAAACTATGAACCATACCTTTGTGTGAGCACAAAGAGTCCTTCGTACACACTTTATCTGTCACCTAGACACATGCCTTAACTCCAAAGCCCCCTTTTATTTTGTGGAGAATGTGACATTTTATGAAAGATGTTTTTCTGAAAAGTCATTTTTCAGAAAAATGACAACGTTTTTCGGTGTTTGCTTAAGACTTGAACATAAAGTGAAAAATATTTTCCGTCCTTTGTTAAGATTTCATTTTCTTAAATAGACATAGACTATTCGGGCTCTTGCGCATGGGTAGCCAAATAACCCAGCATGGGTGCTGGAAGGACCAAATTGACTAGTTATGAAAGGATTTGGATCGCCTTACATTGGGATTTTCGTGACATGCGTGATTCTACTCAAATCAAGGCCGTCCAAATGAAAATGAACGTTTGATTTGACTCACGTCACATGTTGAAAATGAGGAAAAAAATTTGAGCGGAAATTTTTTGGGGTTTGAAAAATTTTAAATTCCAACGTTGCTCAAATCAGGCCATCCATTTTCATTTGGATAGCTTGATTTGAGCAATGCCATGCATGTTACGGAAATATCAATATTAGGTGATCCGGATCCGTTATGAAAAATGTTTATGACTCAATGGTATAACTACAAGGTTTAGGATCGAAATTGGCCAGATTACAATAAGTTTAGACTTTTTTGGACAATTCTCCCTAAAACGCAACGTGTAGTTAAGCTGTTGGTAGACCTAGAGAGCAAGCAAAGACGTTATATTTTCTAATACGGCTGCGCACGATTTGTATAAATTTCAATACGGAACAAAAATTCTATCGTTCCATCTTTTGACTCGTTACTTCAAGCGAATTTTAGTACACTGAAGTGCGCCTGCGCAGACGAATTCCAACAAAGATAAGTCGTTATGGTCGGCGAAATAGGAAGCACGTTCCCATACGTTGGGGCAAGAGAGACTGGTCCACAGTCGAAGAGTCTCTTCCATTTGATGGGATGGCTTTACGTGCTTTGAATGAACTCTGCGAAATATTCTTTTCTTTGAACGACCACTGAGGGATAAGCGTGAGCTTTGGGAGACGAACGAGCACGAGAGCTAAGTTCACATTATGGTGTTTAAACTGATTCGAAGTCTGAGCGATACTCCTGCAGTTTCTAGGGCACGTTCGCGTCCTCCTCAGACTAATTAAATTGTTAAACGTCAAAAGTTGATTGATTCTTCTCTTCATTGGCTTGAAGATGAGGAAGAGATGCAACCTAGAGGAGAGGAAATTCGATTGCTTGACCCAGAAAATAAACAAGAAGAGAAGAAAATTGCGAAGGCATAGTAGACCCGATCATGGGTTTGGGAGTCCGTCGGGTGCACTCAGGGCTCGCCCAATCCCACCAAACTGAAACACGTTCTAGGAGAATTTTAGGAGAACTTAGGGAAGAATGTTCCTTTTCGATTAGGCTCGATCGTTCCGTGGAGAAAGTGTGATAAATTTTTTTTTTGGTAGTATGGCGGGCTTCATCTTGAATTCTTAGGCTCGGTACCGAGTCCGGCCCGTCCATTGATCGGTTATAATGCAAACACCGCTCTAGTTTCCCTTTAATTTTGACTTTTTCCCCTCGATTTTTTTAAGTAAGACTATAGTTCTTGACTTTTCTATCGGAACGTAAAATTTTATTCACCAATGAATAATACATAATACAAAATTTATATGAAAATCTACATATGAAAAGTGAAAGTGCAGTGATGTATGCAGCTGGGGCATCCTCACGCACCGACAGACTATACTCTTGATAGTGAAATATCGATTGCTTATTGAGCCCTGTGAATTGCATGAAAGTAGGATACTCCATTTGTTTCCAAAGATTTCAATATTCTGCACTAAATAAAAGTCAAATTGTGCCAAATCCGTAGGAGTTGGAAAAAAGCAAGAAAAATACAAGTTATTGAATTCCCCCAAGTATTGTCGTGTAATCAACTCTTGTAACTCGCTTTATGCAATCAAATTCATTCGCGGCCAGGCCAGGGCCAGCCATTACTTGATCTTCAGTTGAAATGACAAAATTTGCACTTAGGGATAATAATATGACTCAAAAAATGGCATCAGCACATTGCCCGAGCTTTTCTACACGGGAGATCTGGGGAAGAACTCAAGAGCAACAGGCAAATTTACCGTTCAAGAAATGTCAAGCAGCCTTCCTTATCAGCTCTCCGGTTGCAAGAGCTTTTCTGTAAAGCCCGCATGACCGAAACGCGGAGGCGCACCGGCGAT
The DNA here is from genome assembly GCA_021437795.1 of Rhodamnia rubescens. NCBI lineage: Eukaryota > Viridiplantae > Streptophyta > Magnoliopsida > Myrtales > Myrtaceae > Rhodamnia > Rhodamnia rubescens. The sequence goes on along the minus strand of JAILYA010000002.1, from coordinate 2,529,003 downwards.
AGGTCGGGGTTGACCTTGGCGGCCGAGGGGTGGCCGGCGGATTTCGAGAAGCTATTGTAAGTCGCTGAAAAATGTAAATCCACCGGAGTTCCGGAGAGATTGCCAAAGACTATATTAGAGTTGCAGCATCCCTTTTTCACGATCATACTGCTCTTGAGAAACTGTACCTAGGCTCTCCAACTGTTGTCGAGCATCGGAACATTCGCAACGTGCCACGGGACGGGCTTAAGCAGGGGTTTCATGGTTAGTTCGAACTAAAAAGGACCGACAACACATGATTTGTTGTATGTGTCGCGTGCATAAATCCAATCACGATATATCGAAAAGATGTAACAGGACATGGCAAATAATTACATGCAATATGATATGACAAATCAGATGCAAGACATGACGATGACATGGCAATACTCATGTACAACATGACATGGCAAATTAGACGCACGACATAACAATGAGATGACATGACATGACAATAGTTACACACAGCTTGGCATGGTAAGTCACTTGTAAAGCATAATAAGGAAATGACATGACATGACAATAATCACACGCAACATGAAATGACAAATCTGATGCTAGAAATGACAACGAGATGACATGATGTGGCTATAATCACATGCGAGAATGACACATGGGAAATCTTGCGCAAGAGATAGTTATAAGATGACATGACATGACAATAATCACCTGCTTGGGCACGCCAAATTTGATGCAAAATATAAGGGCGAAAGGACACGGCATGTCAAAATGTAAAGTCATTATGATTGCGATTAACATGCATGATTAGCGGTGGCTTTTCGGCTGTACGACGACACATCATATAGCTCAAGATCTTATTTCGGCAATGCAGCCGCGTAATAACATGCATTTCACTGATTCAAACGGGCATCATAACGACATATGTATATCATACCCTTCTGAACAGAGATCGCGATACACTTAGGATGCGTTCCTATATGAATTTCAAAATGAGGGAGAACTCACCTCGAAAGCGCGGGCTACTCATACAAAAAGACAAGCGAGAAACAAGAGAAATGTAAAAACCAGACCCAGTTTCGAGACGAATTCCAGAGCAAGTGATCAAAGATTAGATTCACCCCCGGGGTCCCATCACTTTGCAGAAATGAGAGGTATTCATAGACATTTCGAGATTCCTCGACGTGAGGCGCGTGTGGCCTCAATCTTTCCGAACCCCGTATAGTTAGCCAACATCCGATTTGTATGATTTTTGCGCGGTTGGAGTGCTTGTGTTGAGAGCTTTCCGATGAGCTCAATATTATTGGGTAAAATCGGGGAACATTGTCAAAAAAGTCCTGAACCTATCGCATTTTTTGTCAATTCGATCTTGAACTTTTGCATTTATGCCAATTCGATCTTAAATCATTTGCATTTTTGCCAATTTAGTTCATTCGGCGCGACGTATTTTTTTTTAAAAATATTTTAATAATTTTCAAATTATTTTTTAGTTTTTTTTCTTTTCTTTTATTTTCTTTCCCTTTTTTTTTCTCCTTTCTACTTCCTCCAGTCGGTCGCCGATGGCGACCGGCTAGAGGCTAGGTTGGCGATGCACGACCTCTCCTAGATTTAGCCTGGGCGAGGCTTGCTCTTGCCATGGATCGCAAAGCATCCCTCACCAAGGCAAAGAGCGAGGACTGGATGCGCAAAGATTTGAGGTCATGGATTCGTCCTCGAGATTAGGCGAGGCTCGTCCGCAAGTGACCTCTCCCAGGTCTTTTGCTATGATTTTTGCAAGTTTTCGTCTTTTGCTTGCCTTCGTTGGTTGGTTTTTGCCCAGGATCCGGCCTTGCCATGTTTGGGCGAGGTCGCGCCTCACCATGGCCGGCCTTGTCGGCCTAGCCTCGGCTGATCATCACCGCCACCGGCCGAAGGAAAAAGAAAGGAGAAAAAAAGAAAAAGAAAAAAAAATAAAATAAAAATAATTTTAAATTCTAAATATTAATAAAAAAAATTCATGTCGGAGCGGACGCCCACATCAGCCACCGGCAGGCCAAAGTTGATTGGATGGACCGAATTGGCAAAAACGCAAAAGATTTAGGACTCGAATTGACACAAAAAAATGGTTTAGGACTGAATTAACATAATTGCAAAATACTTATGACTGAATTGGAAAATAAAAGGGTTTATGACTGAATTGGTAAAAATGCAATAGGTTTAGGACTTTTTTGACAAATTTCCTCAAAAGCAAAGCATCTTCTATATGTGCACTTGCTCTGGCCGAATTCAACAGTATTTCCTCATGTGGACCAGCAAAAGAAATATGGGATTGATTCTGAAGTCACTTATGATGAAACTAGTCGCATCAAGATTACCCTGCTCCATTACAAATATGAACAGATCAAGGTGGAGCCACGTCAAAGCATCAAGGATATTTTCATCTCGTCTGCTGCTTTTGGCATGACTATCCCAGACGACGAATTCACAACAGAGAACCTTGACAGATGATCGGAACGTGCAAAGGAGTTTCAATACGTGAAGGCAACAATCTCATTAGTATGACCTTGGAGGAGGTTATTGCCTCTTTGATGTCCTGGTGTTGAAGTTGCCTCTTTGATGTCCTGGGAAGTGGAGAATGAAGATGAGGGCCAGCAGGAAAAAGAAGAAAAGAAGAAATCAATCACCTTAAAAGTCGATGAGAGTAACCAGGAAGAATCTCCGAGCACGTATGAAAAGGACAAAGAAGACGTGGCCACGCTTACTCCCAACTCGAAAAGATAAGATTCCTAAGGAAGAGGGAATTACAAAAGCATGATGGCTGAACTAAAAGTACACAAACATATGAGGTGGGAAGAACTACCCGACGTGCTTTGAGTGTCATCAACCTGGCCGCGGGAAATCCGAATGCCCCTTACTCGAGAATGCTAAACTCGGAGTTGAAGAAAGCTGATAAGAATTTGTTTAGCGGAAAATGAATGATTGGAAAACAGTTTTCTAAAATTGATTGCTTGTATCGCTTATAAGAAAAGAACGAACATGAAGTCTTTTCATCATCTCAGTGAAAATTTAGACGTAAATTATTGTCGACAATGAAGACATTATTCATTGACTAAATATTTCAAGTAATACAAGCCATTTTTTTTAAGGAAAATGTTTTTCAAATTATCCATCTTTCGCGAAACAAATGAAGGGAAAAAAGTAGAGCCGCGTTCACATCATAGTTGATCGATGGATGGGGCCGGACTTGGGTCCAAGCCGAAAAGTCCTAGACCAAGCCCAACATGTTACAAAGAATGTCGAATTTTCTCAATGTAATGATCGGGCCTAATCGAGCCGAAATCCAAGAAGGAACATTCTTCCCTAGATTTGCCTGAAAACGCGTTGCGGTCAAGAGGGCCTGGGGCGAGCCCGAGTGGGCCCAACGAAGTCCCATGCCCATGATCTGGTAGCAATCAACCGTGTTCACCGACTCATACTTCGTATTGGTCGATCATCGCCTTGGTAAGCTATTGCCTCATCATCTCTTGCCACAAAGAGTGAAAGCAAGCTCTTGGTTTGGCAGAACAAAATCACAAATCTTGTTGAATTCGTCTACGCATGCACGCACGACATGTATTTCGTGTTTATTTCGATCTAATTCTTCGACAAGGACATTTGTGCTAAAGAATTCCACAAGATTACGTGCTTTTTTCTCACGAGGAAACAGAAGGTAGTTGATAAAATCCACGTAGAAGTAATGAGTGAAAAGATGGAATGGGAGAGTCTTTGTTCTACCCGAAACTTATGTTGAATTCTGCTATATTGGAATCATGCGCCGTCGTATTTGAAAAGATAATGTCCTCAGTCTACAGTAGGTTTATTACACGTTGAATGCTAATTCCATTCAAACATGTAACTCGAGGCATACACGATCCCTATATTACGACACGGGCTGTTGATGCTTATGACTACTTCCCAGGCAAAGGAAGCGTTGGGAATACTCTTTCTATTGTTCTCATGATGATGAAATAATCAAAGGCTACTAATACGTGTATTTGCCGTGTAGAACCAGTTCATGACTGCACAAGTTAATGCCCAAAAAGCAATCCTAACAGGGTTGTCTAAAAGCCGCGAGTGTTCTGCCTCTACTAAAGGTGAACGAGGTATCGGAAGTAAAATGTGTCTGAAGTCAGATGAACCCGAGTAGAAGTCGAACAAGCCGTAGAACAAGGGTGTAGTTGAAGCTTGGACGGACTAGTGGAAGGTAAGTAGCTTAGTAGAACCTAAAGACGTCGATATGTTTGGAAGGACCAGACAATAAAAGTTGAACAGTAGGTTTTAGGATTGCTGAGGATGTTGGCGGAAATCTAAAACTTTGATTCTCTCCCTCTTTGAATATTCTCGCCCTCCTAATTGTGAAATATCAAGTAGAAGCGGCACTCTTTATTATTTGTAACTTCCGGAGATAATGAGCGAATTCCAACTCGATTCGTATCGTTAGCCTAGGAGAGTGGACGCATGTACATCAATTTGTGAATTCTTCCGACTCTCCAACTTTTTCATCATTTGTGAGATTGAAGCATTTGCATCTACTAGATTTTGATAATTGAAATAATTACGATCTAACGATAAATTGCTATTTATCGTTATTGATCCCCTGAAAATTTCACTTTAATTACTGTTTACGATACGTTCTTATGCGCAATGACTATTTTATTTGATTATTTCATGGACTTCAACCCCACCAAAAAAGTGAGGCTACAAGCTTGAGCTCATCATAACTGTAAACTTTATGTTGTGATAGGCAAAGATTTAGGGTGCTTGCGGTTGAACGAAAGTATTTTTCAAGAAATAGTTTTTTGGACTTTTTCGCGTTTGGTTCACCGAAAAAGAAAAATTCATGCACAAAACTAGAAAAGTGAATTCTTAAATCTAAAGAGGTGAAAATACTTTTCAAATTACTCCTCTCTAATATTTTAATATTTTAAAATTTATATTTTTAACATATAATATTTTAAAAACTTATTTATATTTTATCTTCTTTTTTCTTTTTCTTTTTTGTTTCTTTTTTATTCTACCTCTTGCCTTTCACTAGGCCTCGGCGATGGCCGATCGGCCCGTGGCCACCGCCGGCCGATCACGGTGGAGGACGTCACGGGTAACCGCCTTTAGGAAGTTATTTGATTATTTGAATTCCAAAGATTATAACCGCTTGTAGGGGATTATAAGTACCACAAGTATACTCTTTGGTAAAAGCCTCTCCAATTAACGATAGAACTCAATGTTCTTTACTGCTATCTTTACTGTTCGCAATTTATCTTTTCCACAACTTTACATTCACGTACCTTTCAATTCCCACACTTTATTCATAGTTTTGGATACTCCATCATCGATTAAATTCCGGCATTGTATCTCTCTATCATTGCATTTTGTCTTCGATTAAATTTCGACACAGTGTTTTCTATCTTCGTCGTTGATTAAATTCCAACGAAGCGTGTCCATTTCCTCCGATTCATTGAGACTCCTGTTCGGAATTGTCACGGAACCCGTCCCATCTTAATATAAATTAAAGGATCAACTTCGATAAAAGATATTTTGTTGATTTGGACACTTTTCAGCAAAACACCAAACTGAGACTAACAACAACAGCACAGAGGGGGTGCATAGATCATCGTAAAGAAATTCAAAGTTTTCGCAAGATACTTGCAATTGGTTGTTGGTTGATGTAAACCGAGATTAATAAGGTCGGATGCCTCTATCCAACATACAAGTAAAAAGAATCTGAGAGATAGAAGACTTTGCGAATAATTTATAGTGGTTCAGTTTATAATCAAGCCTACATCGACTCTCCTCAACTAATAGCCACGAATCATGCTGAATTTCACTGGAAACGTTCGAGAGGTTATAGATAGACGGAGATGTTGCTTTAGCTCAAAGCTAGTAGATAACTCTAACAATACACAAGCACCTCTATTGAACTTTGACACTCTATGAGTACTGCTTATAATGAGCAAGAAAGCATTATAGAGAGAGATCAGCATTGCAAGCTGATACACTTTGTGAGCACGAGAGGAAATTAGGAAGAATGAACAAGAGTGTAGAATGACTTTCCCAATTCCTCCGAGTCCTTCCGCATGCTTTGAGTCTCTTTTATGTGACTTTCAATCTTAAAAGTAGCAACTGGACGTCCCTTGAGATGGTCAAAGGGCCGTTGCACCCGAAAGCACAATCGCCAGTTTGCAGTCTATTTAAAGCCTCAGCCTGCACTGGATCTCGAGTCCTTGATTTCGCTTATTCCACCGGGAAAATTGTCAAAAAAGTCCTAAATTTATTGCATTTTTACTAATTTAGTCTTAAATCTTTTGATTTTGCCAATTTATTTCTATACTTTTTGCATTTGTGCCAATTCAGTCCTAAACCTTTTTTTTTATGTCAATTCACGCTATCCAGGTTAATTTTGGATGGCTAGAGGTGACGTAGATCTTTAGCTAATATGACATAGAAATTTTTTATTATAATTTTAGTATTTTTCAAGTTATTTTTTACTTTTTTTCCGTCTCTTCTCTTTCCTTTTTTTCCTCCTTTCTTCTTCCTCCATTCGGTTGCCAATGGTGATCGGCTAAAAGTTAGGCTGGCAAGGTCGACCTTGCCGACCACCGGAGGGGCCGAACCTCGTCGATGCGGCCATGGCGAGGCGCAACCTTGCCTAGATCCGGCTTGGGCGAGGCCAATCAGCCATGGCGACCTTGCCATGGATGGCGAGGCACGACCTCGCTCGGATCCGGCCCGGGCGAGGTCGGCCCGGCCATGGCGAGCCTCACCCTTGTCGAGATGAGCCTCGCCCGGATCCGGGCGGGCACCAACCAACGAAGGCTGCATAAGATCAAAACTTGCAAAAATCGAGGCAAAAGATCCGGGTGAGGTCACTTGCGGACGAGCCTAGCCCAATCTCGAGGATGAAACCATGACCTCAAATCTTTGCGGACTCAATCCTTACACTTCGCCTTGTCGAGGGCCGGCCTCGCCGTCTATGGTGAGGTCACGCCTTGCCATGGTGGGCCTCGCATTGCACCGGTAAGGCTCGGCCTCGCCAATAGCTAGCTAGGTCGACCTTGCGGCCTAGCCTCGCCCGACGACCGTCGCCAAAGAATTGGTCGGAGAAAGAAGAAAGGAGGGGGAAAAAAGGAAAGAGAAGAAAAGAAAAAAAAAGGAAAAATAAAAAATAATTTCAAAAATATTAAAATATTAATAAAAAAATTTACAAGTCGGCGCTAACTAGCATCCACGTCATTCTTGGGCGATCAAAGTTAGTTAGATGGACCGAATTGGCAAAAACGCAAAAGGTTACGGATTGAATTGACACAAATGCAAAAGGTTTAGGACTGAATTGACAAAATTAAAAAATTAAAGACCGAATTAGCAAAAATGGGATAAACTTAGGACTTTTTTGACAAATTTTCCTTTGCTTTTGCATATAATGAAACTCTTCTCTTCTGGGTGTACTGAAGGATTCACCTCCCTTCATCGGCACAAAGGGTCCATTTGCACAATGAACCAAAGCCCGTAATCCATCGATTGAATGAACGTGGTCCTCCTATTTCCAATACACACACATATATATTTGGTGAAGCAATATACATTGTTAGTACCATCAAACAATGAAGGGCGAGTAATCGAGTTAACTCTCTCAAGATGTTTTCATTGGAGCTAGGGCTATCAAAAAGCCCCGCATCGACCGGGCCCCACCCGACCCGACCCTAAAATTTAGAGTATTTTCAGGCCAGGTCTTGGCTCTGTTTGAATAAGGACTGGTGCCACTAAGGCCTGAAAAATAGTTGGGCATATATAATTCAGGTATTGGGCCAGCTCGGGCGGGACCGACTTAGGTACTTGTTTAGTTTAGGGTCGGGCCGGGTATCACAGAGTCCCGACCTGACCCAGCCCTTTGCCACCTTAGTATTCCAACAATGGCTGCCATCGGTCTTTACCTCAAAAGCGTAACACTTTTTAAACAAGGAGAACTTGCTTTGATACCAACAGTTCGGTCCAAATAAGCTACCAAGAGGAGGTAAATTGGGTTTTGAAAATGTAAAAAAAATAATTTTATAAAACCGACCCTTAATAAAAGTATTGCTTCTACATGCAAAGGGAGCTAGCAATGCAAGCCACGGAAAACAACTGAGTTTCAGGAGAAAAATTGCCACCAAGGTTTATAGAGGTTCGATTTTGGTATGCCTACTCATTGCTTTTAGCTCTAGGAGCTTAAATAGGCCGAATACCATTAAATTGTGCCAAGAGTACGAATATCGCCTAGCAAGTACAAAACTTTTTTCAGTGCATAACCTAGCTTCCTTCTATAGTAACCTCATGGTAGACCAAGTAACTATCCCTAATAGATTAGTCGATGTTGCTTCCCGTCATTTTCTTTGTCAAATTCCAAGTCCGATTATGTAAAACTGAAAGGGACACGACATATAATGATGCGTAGAATCGATAATAAGGATCGAGTTCGTGTTGAGTTGAAATGAGCAACATCGACTTGTTGTGACTGCTAATTACGTTGTAAATTGTGTGGACGCGCCTGCACCCCGAATCTGATTAATGAAGTCCGGGGCTGCTTTGTTGAGTTGCTTTTGCTTGAACTCTTGAAATTTATGAAACTTCATGGTGCTTCGTATTTGCAGTATAGGAATTCCTCAATTAATTACACAAAGCCTTAGTGAAGGCCATTGCAAGTACCTCAAATCTCCGACATACCTTTTGGTGGCAAATTATTAATTTTTTGGCGTTCCTCTTCATGAAATCGACGTTGTAAAGTAAGACGAAACCAAAGCGAAGCTTTTGTCAAGCCCACCAATGAGAAGAAATCAACATATAGAAGACAATAACTTATTTCATTTCCATTGTTCTGAGCACTCACTTTTTAATGAGAAAGACACATTTTCTGGACAAAGGACACTTTCAATGCCGTAAAATCAAATAGGAACCCATAATTCGCCTGTTGAAATGATCCAAGTATGCTAGTTCCGCCATCATTTGTTGGCATCATCATCAGGCAAAAACCATGGTCAAAGCTTTGAAAAATACTGCTCCTCATCAAGAAAAAGATTGGCTCTATCAAAATGGAATGTCATCGTTGGGAATGTACAATTCCTAATTCTAGTAGGCACGTCACAACGCAAGTCGAATTCCCGTTGAGGAGGCTGAGGACATACGCATTTTAGTCTCATTTCTATATTGCGAAAGGATAAACCCCAGCCCAGTGCCTACCTAGAGTTCCAGCTATGATGTTACTATTTTCATTCTTTTCCCAGTGAAATTTGTGATTTTCGAGGCCACACCCGAATACAGTGTGAGGGAATCTTTCGACAGCTCCGCTGCTGTCTGGGAAGCTAAAGGTATCCAACCCAATTGCTCCTTTGCTATAGCAATCCAACCATCCAGATCCAGCATAATATGTTCTATACATGCAAAAATGACCTTTGCATATTCTAGGAAAACAACGGATATCATCGCAAGCTAAGGCCCGGTATGATTCCGATCCAAGTCTATTGAAATCCCCATGCCTAATGTGGAAGCATTCGGTGGATCCTTCACTTTGCATCCATGTATCGTCACTACCAGTATCCACCATCAAGTAGGGAGTATAAGAACGTGAGCCAAGAGTCAAAGATGTTAGAAAGTAACCAATGTGAGTCTTATGTCTGCATTGCGAAAGGATAGGTCATGGCCCAGTGCCTAAGCCTAGAATTCTGGCTACGGTGTCACTTTGACCAATGTTTTCCCATCCTAACTTGTGATAACTTCAAGACAGGATTAAAGAAAGAAAATAAAAATTTTAAAAAAAAATCATAAAAATTTTAAAATTATAAAACAAAATTACAGAAATCGTCCTAATTAGCACCAACTGTACCGCGTTCGACATTGATTAAACATCCATGTTAATGATTTCCGACCAAAATCGGCCGGAAGAACTAAATTGACAAATCATCAAAAGGTTTATAACTAAATTAACAAATTATTAAAATGTTTAGGACTAAATTAGCTCGATTGAATTGACAAATTGCCAAAATATTTAGGACCGAATTGGCCAAATTATAAATTTTACGACTAAATTGGTACAATTACAATAGGTTAATACTTTTTCTTTTTTGTTAATTTTCCTGTTGTTCTCCCTAACTCTTGGTTCATACAATGGTCTATTTATTAACATGACCAGTTAAGGACTTTAAATAAATTGAAAGAGCAGGTACTCAGGTTTGTTCTATTTTCCTTTCTCAATTTCATAAATCCCAGTATAAGGCCTGACCTTAATGATAAAATTAGGGAGGAGAATTTGAAAATTCTTAAATATTTTTATAAATTGCACAGCCTTTTTGCTCTTTTTTTTTATAATATATACAATCCCTATTTATAGCCATTAATCGGGTAGTTATAGTTTGGAAAAATAACTAATGATACTATGTCAGTGATAATAGATATGGGTTGTGTATTTATAGTATTTTCCAAGTTTTAAATGTTTTTGAGATGGGAAAATCTAAAATCTAAAGTGCTTTCAATTCATTTTCCTTCCATTAGGTCTCCCAAACATAGCATATAGGACGATTCCATTGTTTCATTCACGTATTTGTAGATTTTTGGAAGTGTTGATAATCGTTAATATATAGACATTCGTAAAATAGTATTTTGGGTCAGCCGATTTCCAAATAGCTTGTTGGTAACTTATTGGCGATTTTATGGAATTATCGACTTTTGCGACAATTTGCTAATGACCAACATTTTTTTTATCGTTTACTAAATTTTATTTGTGGTTTTTTCAGCCAATGCCTTAAATTAACAAACTCTTATATCGACCTTTATTTGAGTAACTTACTGACAATTTTTTCCCATTAAGTTATTGTCTAGTTTTGGTTGCCTATTCTCGTTTGAGTTACTGGGCAAGCTTTTTTTTCCAAATTTATTAGGTTTTTTATTTATCAGCTTTTCTACGTGGTTACAAACTTATTTTGCCTTGATTACCAACACTTGAATTTACTAATTGTTTTAGAAAAGAGAAATAAAATTCGGCAAATTACATAAAAAGTTGGAAAAATAAAAAAAATGACATCGGTAAGAAATTCAAATGAGAGTTGATTACCATCAAAGTAGTTGGTAACTTAGTGAACTTTGGCAAATTATAAAGTCACATAGGAAGCCTATATAATTTCATCTAGGAATTGATAAATTGAAAGCATTGATAAAAAAAAAAGGTGAAAAATAATAAACGTTGGTAATCTACTGGCATTTGTTCATATAATCTCACTAAAGAATGAGCAATTTTCATTGTTACTTGTGCCGGCTATTAAAACGAGGTCTACCTATCTAGGACTCGATCTTGGTGCCAATCCATAATGATCAAAGTCGAATCATAAGCCTATTCAATGAAGCAACAACCGGTACCATAAAGTAGCGGCCATAAATTAGAGAGCCTTGACCAAATTCGAAAGATCATTTGATGCAATTGAAATAACTGAATTTTGGGTTGTTCGAATGTATGGCATTTTTTTTTTGGTGACCTGGGGAACCCCGTAAGGGAAATACGTCTATCCACATGGTACATTAGTACCCACCCCGATTCGAACACTCAACCTTTTGCAAAAGGAAAAAAAAAAAAAAAGAAATACAAAGAAAAAATAAAAATTTATAAAAAATAAGAAAATATTTAAAGAAATTGAAATAATTGTTAATGATGGCCTCGGCCTCGGCTATGTAAAGATGGCCGACATCCATGTCAAATATTTTAAGCCAAATTAGCCAAAAATGATTGCATTGTCAAATCATCAAAATGTTTAGGATTAAATTGATCAAATTAAAAATTTTACGACTAAATTGGCATTTGTACAATATATTTATTTATTTTTCTTATAATTATCCCCGTTAGATTGGTTACTATAATTAGTTACGTGGAGGAACCCTTTGCTTTGGAAAAACTGCAAATGCACATTAGACCAGTCCATGGGCTTGACATATTTTGTAACATGGCGGGGCTTGGTCTAGGACTTTTAAGGCACGACCCGATCCATCCGCTGGTCAATTATGATGCAAACACTTCTCCGCTTTATTCGTTAATTTTGGCAATTTTTTTTCTCTCTTTTTAATAAAAAGGATAATGAAATATTTTGTATCAGAACTTAAAATAATATTAAGCATTGAATATACAATAAACATTATATGAAAATCCAATATATACTTGTATATTTTCAAAGATTTTCGGGATCTTGCATAAAATTAAGTCGAATTGTTCCATCCATAAGAGTTGGAAAAAGTGCAAAATAGAAGTAATTTCATTTAAAAAAAAAAAATAGATTGAACCTACCCAACTATTTTTGTGTAACCAACTCTTCTAACTCACTTTATGCAGCCAAATTGTTTAATAGCCTGCCGTTACTTGATCGACTTGATTTTTTTTTTCACCGGAAGATCAACTAAATAGTTGACTTGACAACTCTTTACATGTTAGGATTGGCATGACACGTAATTGGCATAGTGCAAGACAGTCGTCTCTTCTCTTAAATAGTCGGGGTGAATACCTTGAGAGGAGAATTCTAGTAAATTATAGATAGAACCATTGCCATCATCATACTATAATGGAAAGAAAAATAAAAAGACATTCATGAAATTGAAGGAGGAAGGGAAAAGAGTGAAAGGACAGGGCTTCTTCCTATACCTATGAATTCCATTGGACCCAGAAATGATACATTGGAAGAATTTTTGGGTCTTCCATTATCAATAGGTTGATTATTTGGCTCCTCTATCTTTCAAAAGGGAAAAAAAAGATCTCTAAGAGCTGTTTTCTGAATCCGAAAGAGAGTACTTGGGTTCTTCCAATAGCAAAAAAGTGTATCATATATATATACAACAAGCCTCACGATTTTGTTCTTTGGCACACAATAAGGCACTTTTTCAAGAGGTCATCCATCCTAATAGGGTTTTAATCCTAGCACGCTTAACTTTGAAGTTCCAAAACAAAATTTGTCGTTACGTCAAAAGGCGCATTCGTAAGTCAAATTCCAATTTTTACATATATTTTCTAGAATTGTTCTCCCCTTATTCAAAGGTTAGCTATCATTCATGCCCCCTTCGCCATCCTAGAAACTTGCAAGGAGCCGCTCCTTATTCGGACCTTCTAACCTCGACGAACACTCCCTACTCTCGTTGGATCAACTCGTTACAATCCCACCAAGTATCCACCTGGTTCGTCCCCAAACCACATATCTACTAGAAGGGGTCCCATTACTATACTATGACTTCTATATAAGATGAGCCAAAACAGATAATACCACAAGTGAGTTAATCTATGAATGTAACATCAAATTAGGAGGACGTGGGCTATGGTAACCATTGTTAAGGAATGCGATTAATATGTAACGGACAATTCAAAATTATTCCATCGTTAATACCGTAATGTTTGTAGTTAATATCGAACGGACTAATTTTGAATTAGTTCATTAATGTAGTTATATTACGTAGTAGTTAATATTGTAATGGACTAATTGAATATTTAAAATACTTTGAATTAATCCTTATAGGAAAACTCTATATATACAAACGCTATCCTAGAGTTAAGGATAAGCGAAACTCATTCTCAAACCTTAAGTTTATTTTTTATATGATATCGAAGTAGGAGGTCCTGATTTTAAATCTTTCTAGGTCCCTATTTGCCTCCCTAATGAATATTTTCACACTTCGTACTAGGCAAAAAAGACCAAACTAAGCGTAAAGGGGAGTGTTGGAATATATAAATATTAAACCACGCCTTTCTATAAGCTTAAGCTTTTAAAACAATTGATTGGGTCCAATCAAATCTTTCATGACGGTAACGACTCTTCGTGTATCTCTTCGTGTAGGTAATGGAGTAGGTTTAGACATTATGAATGTCGGTTCTTCCACTCTAAAAACCCCTATCAACAAATCTTTTAATTTCTCGAACATCCTTCATGTCCCTACCATTACACGTAATTTGCTTTCCCGTTCGCAATTTTACACGTGATAACAACTGCTTCTTTGAATTTCATCCATTTCACTTTGTTGTGAAGGATTTGCGAGACAAAACACCACCGCTCCAAGGTTCGCTTAAAGATAGACTATATCGGTTGTTGAGTCTTTCTGCCTCATCTCTATCCGCCAACACCATCTCACTTGATTCTCCGCCACTGCCACTACTTGGCATACCCGAATGGCTCATCACCAATAAAACAAAGTGCGCTCGTTGATTCATTCAATTAATTTGCCATGTTCTATATTTGATTTCAATAAATGTGCTTCTTATTTGTTAGGAAAATCTCATAAAACACCTCTACCTCCCACTCACAGATTAGTAAAGCACCTCTCAATTTAATATTTATCGATGTATGGGGACCTACTCCAATTGATTCTATTTCGTTATAAGTACTTTGTTATATTCGTTGATGATTTCTCCAAATATACTTGGTACTATCCTATTCAAAATCAATTTGTGGTCCCTTCCATTTTCGAAAAATTCAAGACTATGGCTAAGAAATAATTTGAAAAATCCACCAAAGTCAGGCGAAATTGGGTGTTGAATATAGAACCCTAAATAAAAATTTTTCAAACAATGGAATTATCCATCATGTAGCTTGTCCACACACTCATGACCAAAATGGAGCAGTTGAGCAAAAAATTCGCATATTGTTGATATTGGCTCATGCATCTTTTCCTCTTAAGTATTAGCCTTATGCTTTTGAAACGCCATTTATCTTATTAACGGATCACCAACACCACTTTTAAATAATATCTCACCTTTTCAAGTACTTTTTAATCAATAACCCGATTACAAGTTTTTGAAAATATTTGGTTGTACGGTTTTCCCTTTATTAAGGCCATACAATTGGCATAAATTTTTACTTCGTTATACTCAATGTGGGTTCTTCGGATATAGCCCATTGCACGTTGGTTACCGTTGTTTAGATTACAAAACCGGATGCACGTACATTACCAAACATGCTCATTTTATTGAAAGTATTTTTTCATTCGCTGCATTTGGTTCACATCTTTCAAAAATACTCTCACCATCATATCCTTGGTTGACAATCTCCATGGCTAGTGTGTCTTCCCACGCGAACCATGGTATTAATAGTAATGTCCTTTTTCCCCCCATCTAGCATTGCCCCACCCATCTTTGAAGAACCATCACCGACTTTATCAAATGCTAATACTTGTCTTCAACATCTAACATGGTTTCTAGTCCGTTTAATGATGGTACGATTCTAATGAAAATCTTTCGAGATGCCTCCCCATCGCAAGCTATTCGATATCTCCACAACCGGTTTCTCAACCACCAAGGACCCATCCAATGCGGACCGCAACCCAAAGCCCAATAGTAAAAAATATCTATTACCGGATGTGAACTTGACCGAAATGAGTTCTAAAGAAGAGCCAGCTTCACCGAAGCTAATAAACATGAAAAATGGAGGGAGGCGATGCTTCAAGGATTTAATGCTTTGTTGCGTAATGGAACATGGGTTTTGGTTCCACCGAATCCCAAAGCAAATGTCGTGGGCTCAAAATGGGTTTATCGAGTCAAGACACGTGCGGACGGCTCGAACCAAAGCCCGTCCCAAAGGCCAAAGGCTACAATTAGCAAGAGGATATTGACTATCGGAAACGTTCGGTCCGTTGTTAAAGCAACCATCGTCCATACAGTTATTTCATTGGCGGTGACAAAGAATTGGAAACTCCGGCAATTGGTTGTTAGCAATGCATTATTAAATGGTAACTTGATTGAAGAAGTCTACATGGCCCAACCTCGGGGCTTCATAGATAAAGAAAAGCCAAACCATATATACAAACTACAAAAATCCTTATATGGATTGAAGCAAGCACCACGAGCTTGGTTCCACCGAATGAGCATCTTTTTAGAAACACTAGGATTTATCGGGTCAAAAATCGATACTTCCCTCTTCATATTACGTCGGTCCGATTTCTCCATTTATATGCTCATCTATGTTGACTTGACATTGTTATTACGAGATCAAACCCGGCATTTATTCAAGGCACTATCGAATGCTTGAACAAGGAGTTCTCCGTACGGAACTTGGGTGACCTTAATTATTTCCCGAAAATTGAGGTGCTCAAACATCCATTTGGGCTCCTCTTGTTACAACAAAATTATGTTACGTATCTCCTCCACATAACCGAAATGGACTGTGTTAAACCGGTTCACATGCCCATGGCTACAAATACCAGTTTGATCAATCATGGTAAGTTGCTTAAAGATGCTAGTTTATACAGGAGCATCGTAAGAGCTCTTCAAGATGCCACCCTCACTCGGCTATAAATCTCCTATGCGATAAATAAAGTCCGCAAGTTCTTGAAAGAACCAACATAAGACCATTGGAATGCGGTGAAATGCATCCTACATTATTTAAAGGAAGCCATTTCGCATGGACTTCTTATCGCTTCTCAATCATCCACGGAACTCCATGCATAAAATGATGTAGATCAAGGGAGTTGCCCCACCGATAGACGATCAACGGGAGGTTATGCAATTTATATGGGCCCAAAATCTAATTTCTTGGTTAGCTAAGAAGCAACATACCATTGCACATTCCTCAATAGAATCGAGTATCGGGCATTGGCAAATGCCATGGTAGAAGTGGTATGGCTACAATTGTTGTTGCAAGAATTGGGCATCTCTCAATCAAAACCCCCTATCCTTTGGTGCGACAACCTAGGGGCTACGTATCTTACGGTGAATCCAATTTTCCATGCTAGAATAAAGCATGTTGAGGTAGATTTTCACTTTGGCTGCCATTTAGTGTCACAACGAAAACTTGAGGTTCTCTTCATGTCCACACGTGGACGGAATAGCGGATATCTTCACCAAGCTTCTTACATGTTGTCGCCATGATCTACTCAAATCCAAGTTGAAGATCATCCAAAAGACCTCCTTCAACTTGCGGGGGCCAGTTAAGGAATGTAGTTAACATGTAACGGACAATTCAAAATTATTATGTAGTTAATATCGGAACGGACTAATTTTGAATTAGTTCATTAATGTAATTATATTCAGTAGTTAATATTATAACGGACTAATTCAAAATTCAAATTATTTTGAATTTGTCATTCTAGGAAAACTCGATAAATTCAAACGCTATCCTAGAGTTAAGGATAAGCGAAACTCATTCTCAAACCTTGAGTATATTTCTTACAATCATGACTTACTTAGTCGTGTGATCTTTAAATCTCACTAAGAGCATGTTTGTTTAAAAAAAAAAATTTCTCGATAAAGAAAAATGCTTTTTGGGTTGGAAAATGAATTTCCTTTTTCAAGTTAGGGAAATTATTTTCCTAATTTTAACATGCGTATTTTTTTGGATCGTAAATGATTTTCTCGTTGATCGATCATTTTCAATAAATTAAATGTGTGAAAGTCTAAAAAAACTAATTCGCAAAAATTCTTTCATTTAGATATAAACATCCTAAGTAGTTGGGTATTTCAACAAGTCTGTGATATGTCGCATCGCAATTACACCGCAATCAATGAACTTTGCCTGAGCGATGGATCCGATGAAATGTCAACAACCTTTCTTGTTCGCTCTCAAGTTAGAAAGGAAAAGTTCTAACGGTGGAGAAGGTGGTGAGCTCCCATGGGCTGAAGATTGGGCCTGTGAGTGAAGAAAGACTCGTGATAGGGCAGGGATGGGCCAGAAGGACTGACTCGTGTGGATGGGCCAGCAGGAGAATGGGCCGTCGTAGTCGAAAGCCCATTCAGATGAGCACTGCTTTGGCTGCTTTGGGAGAGTTCGAGGGGGAATGGGTTAGCTATTGTGGATCGTAAGGACGCGACATCCACGCCCTGGCTGTGTGATGGCGTAGCCCTTGCTAGGAGCCTTTTCCTCAGGAAGACGCCCCACCGTATCTCTATACCTGTGGCCCCTCTCTCTCTCTCTCTCTCCGCGGTTCGGATTTGCGCTTGCCACGCCGGAATCGATATGGCCAAGCCTAGACCTGGTGGCTTCGCCCGAGGCTAGGTAGGGCCCAGGGAGTAGCGACATCGGCTATCGCAGGCCAAGACCTCGGAGCCCTCCTCTACCCTTAACGAGCATAGAAACAAAGCTATAATTGAAGAAACTACACATGCTGTACCAGTTTGTGATGTTTTGTAACATAAAAATCAATTTGAGACAAATATGGTACATGTGTATCGGTTCGAAAGTTTCTATGACATAAAAATAATTTGAAGTAAATATAAAACGGATATGTCGGTTTGGGAATTTTTGATGGTATTAAGAAAAAAAGCAACAGTGTTGCAAATATATTGTCGGATGAAATTAGAAATATTCAGAATAATTTTCAATTTCCCTGGCCCTTTTTATACTTTAGTGAAACGTCGATAGAATAGCCCATTTATACGTGAAACGTTTCAACCATGTGACTTTTTGGTGGCGCGGGGGGTGGCTGGCACGGAGTTAGCGGCCTCAAGTCTTGTCATGATCGCGCACTCGTAAAATTTTGTATCACCTTCAGCATTGGGGGGGGGACACGTAATTTTCATCACCTTAGCATGGAAAAAATTTGGATTATCGAAGGTAGCTCCGATCTGAGTCCAATGTACGGGTCCCACCAAATCTAATTGCCTAGATTCAAATCTAATTGGTTTTTATTGATGTTGTATGTGACGCCCACACAGTTTGACAAAACGAAAAAGCATTAAAAAATCATAAGCATATCGCATTAGTATCATTTCGGTTCTAAACTTTTTAATCGGATCGCAAAAAATCTTTTCGATCAATTTAGACCAGAAATTGCTTATGATCGTTTTTACATGGTACGGTCGTCATTGACATGTACATTTTTTTCCATTCTTTTCCACTAGACGAGAAATTGCCGATAACTTATATTTATGTTCATTTCTTTTCGAGCGCCAATTATTTTAGAAATTATTATATCGGCAATTACCAATTGAGATGGTTATATAACTTCGTTGAATCAATCAAGCTTTAAGAAATTCAGTACGACGCATTCCACATTTTCGATATCTTAGCGATTTGCAGGGTAATCATCCATTTATTTTCAAGTGCTATATACCATCATTTTAGGGACAAAGAAATTCTCATAGATCTACAAGAAAGGTGCTACGTATTACAATACCCACCTATAGTAAGGAAAATAAATTCTCATAAATTGACAAAGTGGGCCAAGCTACATTTGCGAAGGTAGGTCAGGAGTCTATATTGGCAGGTGACGCGAAAATTGGAAGATTCAACGCTTATATTGCGTCACAATTGGCTTTCTTTCTGGATCCTATTATGAGCTAATCAACTCCTACAACCTTTCTGACCAAAAAAAAAAAAAAACACCTCCTACAACCTTATAATTTCCAAAAAAAGTAAAAAAAAATCCTACAACCTCAGAAAAAAAAAGGGAAAAAAAGAAATGATCGATGGTCAACATGAAAACGAAAAAAGAAAGGCATCATTTGACTTTCGATGAGCTTATCATAGCTTCACTTGGGCTCCTTTTTTTAATCGATAATCACGTAATTAACGCGAAAATTCCCTTGGTATTCGATCGCTTACGTTCCTTATTCCGTACGGGACGGGTCGCTCTGCAATTATACTACCACAAGATCTTGTAAAAAATATTATGCAGATGCGATCACGAGACGCGGGTTCCTCCCTTTTTCTAACCATCACCAGCTCTTCTCTTTCCTTTTTCAAATCACTCTGTACCCAAATCGTCGTCCTTCCCCTACAAAAAAAGGGGATTCTTTTTCACCTTCGGGGATTGTTCTGGGCGGCTCTGTCTCTCTCAGGTACGTATGCATCACGACCCAGATGCAGTTATAGCTTGTTTAGCTCAGCCTGAATCTGCAGGATCAGTGCGCTTTTTTCTTGCTGGTTGGGACGAC
This sequence comes from Rhodamnia rubescens, assembly GCA_021437795.1. Taxonomy (NCBI): domain Eukaryota; kingdom Viridiplantae; phylum Streptophyta; class Magnoliopsida; order Myrtales; family Myrtaceae; genus Rhodamnia; species Rhodamnia rubescens. The sequence continues at coordinate 2,509,157 of JAILYA010000002.1, read as the reverse complement.
ATGTTCGAAGTGTGGGTATCTTGTGTTTTTTCCTCCTGGTGCTGTGGCTTCTCATTGTCGATTTAGAATGTGAAATTTGATGCTCTGTTTTGAAATGGGAGGAAGCGAATCCAATCTTTGCTTCTGGGTTCAATCTAAGATTTTCTGTAAATACCTACACATGCCCACTTGAATGTTGAAACCCTTTACCGACTCCTGATATCTGATGTGGGTTTCATTCGATGATGAGGCTCTATCTTTGTTTAACTAAATCAAGATTTATGTTTGGAGCTGGAGGTGATGTTCATTTGGTGTTTCAGATTCAGTAGAAATTTATCGCCCTTGTTTTGTTTTTTCGAGGGGTGGTTCGTTTAAATTTTGGAATACTTGTAAAATGCAAAATGGAGGAATTTAATTCATGGCGAACAATTTACATGAAATGCATATAGGTAGAATTTTTAAAACCGGATCTTCATCGTGTGACCTGAACATTCTCTGACTCAGTTTATTGTTCTCAAAAGCGCCGTCTCTGGCCAATCCTCTGTCTATGCCTTAGCAATAATTTCCATAGTTCATGCTTAATGCAGATTGTCTTGGATTTACGTACTTGTTTTTCGAATTACCGGCTTTTACAAAAGAAGGCTTTCGTGCCACATTTTGCAGTGGAGGACCAGGAGGACATATAATGCTCTGTTGACAGATGAAGTAGAGTGCTTTTGCCTTTGTTTCCATAAAGGATGAAGGGAAACTTTTATGGTTTGAGGGGCAAACAGCTCTCTCTTATGCTCATTACTGTTGTCTGCATGAGCATTCTCGTGTGGGCATGGGAGAAAAATCCGCTCCATACGTCCTTTCTTCGTCCTCAGAACATATGGTTGCCCCTAACTTCAGGTTTGCCTCCAAGGACTTAGTATATACTGGTTCTGTTTCAGCTTTTATGTTGTTAGGTTTATGTAATTATGAGATGCATATCCACATTCCTTTGAGATAACTGCACAAAGAGAGTGAATCCAGTCTGCTGCATGTGTTGAATTTTGTTCAAGGTGATCTGTCAGGTGTGCACTAATTAAACTTTGGAGTCTCACCTATACCGAATGAAACTGGAGAAGTACAAAAGCCTATGCTTGTAACTTGTAAGCAGACATCATCAAGAAAATTAAGCACTTCAACAAAAACAACATAGCCAACGAGGAATTTAATGTATAGTGGTTAGTTCCCGACTTTATCCTGCGTTATGTTTGGCACAGATCTACGAACGGAAGCCCATGTAGAGACCATAGTCACGTCTCAACCACCTGAATCTAGTAGCAAAGATGAATCCTCTATTGCGGAGGAAGTGACGATGAAGGATTTAGATGAGAGAGAATTTGAGGTAGCCCCTGCAAAGGGCTCGCCTTGGATGGTTGATGTCGGTGGAAATTTGACGAGCCGTGTGGAGGAAAAAGGTAAGGTACTGCTTCCACTTGATATTGCTGAAACACGTATGTCAGTTAAAGAGTACTTCTCGTAAATCTGAACATGTGTCCTTTTCGAAATATATGCTGTGAGGTAGATTGTTTCTGTCAGTTGTGCTACTTTTGTCTACCAATTGTGGTCACACTATAAAATTGTCATGAGCATAATGGCATGACCAAGGTATTTGTTACACTCAGGGCCTGCTTGCTTGAGGTAATGCAGAAACTGCTACTATTTTTGCAGAAGAACCTTCAAAAGTGATAAAAAGCGTGGAACCTGAAAAGAATGAAACTGCTGAAGATTCCTTCAGTGTCACTGAATCCGGAGGAAATCAGGAACCTGATTCAGGAGTAGATAATTCAAAACAGGAAGAAAGAATGGATTTTCAATTGCCTCCTGGTTCTGAACATTTCAATGCTACATTGCCAGGCGAAAACTATGAGAACCCACCCATTCTAGAGAAGAATCAAGGTGAGAACTCTCTTCTTTCTGATTTTGTTCTGTTATGCTTTGTGCAATCCCTTGTTTCTAGTCATAGAATACTTGATAGACGGAATGAAAAGCATTTTTTGCTTGAAAATGTATTCAGGGGTATGTGTATTTGTACTTAATTGCGTCAAAAGCTCATTAGTGAAATATTCTGAGCCAAGAAGATGGAAGAAAGGAAAAAATGGTAGCATGGACTCTGAGTACATCGTAGCTGTCCTTATCATGTATGACAATTCTGCTGTTGTTGGTTCTCGAAACCAATTCAAAGAGCGAGAAAATGATTTGTTTTGATTTGTCCAGGACTTCCAGCTGTGATAAGTTTAATTGTACAAGGATTTCTTCTCTCTGACTAGGTTTAGTTAGTGGTTGCCATGAAGAGCTTGAGATAGGAGTGCTAATTTGCCACTTGGATGAATCCTTTACTGCACGGTAATGATGTAGTATCTGCAGAAATTTACTTGTGGATCGATGTCAGTTTCAATGTGCTGGGGAACAATCCTTGCAAGTTATAAACATAATTTATAACTATTGGTTTTGTGGAAGTCCCATTGATGCAATCATCATTTGTGGTCAAATTGTCGACATGCTCTCAAGTCCTCAGTTGATTTTATCTCTGACTTTTATGCATGTTACCGAGGTAGCTATCGCTAACTATATGACCTCTGACCTTTCAGCGGCCTGTAACTTTGCCAAAGGAAAATGGGTTGTAGATGATCAAAGGCCTTTATACTCTGGCTTTAGTTGTAAGCGATGGCTTTCGGGAATGTGGGCTTGCCGGATGACACAGCGCATGAATTTTGACTATGAGACGCTTAGGTGGCAACCTAAAGATTGCCAGATGGAAGAGTTTGAAGGTTCTAAGTTCCTGAAAAGGTACTCGTTCAGACCACAAATCTGTAACTGAACTTTGTCAATTGTCTTTGTCAAAGAAAGGTCGTTGCATGATCGAGAATTGGAGTCAGCTCTTCTGTTAAGGGTCATAGCTATTCTTGACCTCGCTGGTAGTTGCGCTCGACATGCCCTTTTTGAACAATTTGTCAGTTCTCATCTTGGGGTTGAGCTGCAGTAGTTTATTGATCACAGTATGAAGAAAGGAATTCAGGCTCTATTCTGACCATCTTGTGTTGGAATTTGTTTTTCCCTGATCAATCATTCAATGCCCAACAAGTTATTTGCTTTTTCCTTTCACGAAGTATAGGAGAAAGAAAGACTTTCAGCACAGTAGAATTTGATTCATGTCTATAGTATGCAGCAAGCGTCCTTCCTTGTGACTCTCCTGTTGTGTCATATATCATTGACTTCACTGGACTTCATCCCCGGTTACCGAATTATGTTCCTGTCAGGATGCAAGACAAGACCTTGGCCTTTGTTGGAGATTCACTGGGTCGGCAGCAATTTCAGTCCCTAATGTGCATGATCACTGGTGGTAAGGATAGGCCTGATGTCTTAGATGTTGGAAGAGAGTATGGACTGGTGAAAGCAAAAGGTGCAGTCCGCCCTGATGGGTGGGTATACCGATTCCCAAGCACCAACACCACTGTCCTCTACTATTGGTCCGCAAGTTTGTGTGATCTAGAACCGCTGAATATAAAAAATCCAGCAACTGAATATGCCATGCACCTAGATCGGCCACCAGCATTTTTGCAAAGGTTTATCCCCAGATTTGATGTTCTAGTTCTTAACACCGGCCATCACTGGAACCGAGGTAAGCTCAACGCTAATCGATGGATAATGTATGTGGGCGGTGCACGCAACACCAATAAGAAGATTGCGGAAATTGGCCGTGCGAAGAACTTCACCGTCCACAGCATTGTGGGTTGGGTGAACTCACAACTCCCGAAATACCCTCATCTGAAGGCTTTCTACCGGAGCATCTCTCCTAGACATTTCGTGAACGGGGATTGGAACACAGGAGGGAGTTGCAACAACGAAATGCCCATGTCTATAGGCAAGGAAGTGTTACAGGATGAATCGAGCGATGTTGATGCAGAGAGTGCAGCGAGGGGGACAAAAGTTCGGCTTTTGGACATAACGGCACTGTCGCAGGTTAGAGATGAAGGTCACATCTCCCACTTCACCATTAAGGGCATACCAGGAGCGCAAGATTGCTTGCACTGGTGTCTGCCCGGAGTTCCTGACACATGGAATGAACTTCTTTTTGCTCAAATTTAGACAGAATTTTACACTTCATACACCCTTCTGGAGAAGCCACTGCGACGCCTTCCCTTCAATCTTGTGCTGATGCATCACTTTTTGAACGGCCACAGCAGGTAGTACGACTTCTCTCAAGAGGATTGACATTACAAGCACCTGTTTCTCGATACCGAATGGTTCCTGTATTACTTTACAATGAAGACATATGACAGGGGAGCAACGGTCGGGGGCAGGAAGAAGATTGATTTTCCGTTTTGTGTAGTTTTGTACCTTAAGATCCTCCATTTTAAATTGGCGTCTGTCCATTCGTTGAAAATTATGTAGGGAGATTAAAGTTCTTTGAGAATATAGCTTTTTAGGGGGTCCAAGCAGAACCAGATGGCATGTACTGTCCACATTCCTTTTTCATTTGGTCTGATATTGAATATATTCTGTGATCACCTTGAGGCACTTCTACAAATCCCTGAGGCCATTCCTTGGCGATTGATAATCGTTGGATCACAAAAGAACAAATCTCGATCTAAATCTCGATCCATCGTTGAAAACTTTTGAAGTATTTATGAGGTACGGCATCTCTGGAGGACCCAAAAAATAAAATGCATTACGATCTGACGTTCTTAGAATAGTGAATTGATCCCTCAGGGGACTGAGGGATCAATAATGGCTCCCCTACACTTCGAAGCATGATTGTCTAGTGGACGCCCTCCCTCCCTCTTTTGCAGATTATAGTGGCTGGACATGGTCACGGAAAAGATTGTTTATGTTGCTTCTGATCGTCATGGTCGGATATAGAATCGATCTTAACGTCCCAGAATTCAGACATGCTCACTAGCTCAAAATCCAAGCGGCAGTTTGTAATTCCCTCTCGGAGGATGTCGAAAAGGCCATTCCTCGAATGGAAAACAGAAAAAAGACCAGCATACAAGCAGCAGCCTTTACTTGCTCAATTCAAACTCAAGACAACACATTTCATGAATTAACAAGTCCAAAAACTGCTCTCTGGCGTGTCCTGCTCTAGCTTACAAGCAATCCTTTCATTTGACTACTCTCTCTTCTATGCTGACAACAGTTTCACTCTCTGTGCCTTCGCCTTCGTGTTCAACACATTCCTCGGCCTCTACCTCTTCCACTTGTTCATCCTTTTGATCCGACTCCTCCGATCCTAGGTGGATTGTCTCCTGGATCTTTGCCACCCCCTTTTCAACCGGCTGTATAGCTTGATTTATTGTCAGCACGACATCCTTCACCACCTGTTTTTAAGGACACAAAAAACAAGATTTCAAGCAAATGGATAAAGCGAGACACAAGGCATTGATCAAGTGAAACCAAGCCAATTTCTTGGGATAACAATTGCGTAAAAACAAGATTTTTACACTGGCTAGTGGGATGCAAGCTTACATGATGACCGCCTTCGACAATAATGTCCTGGACGCTCTCGGTGACGCTAGTACCAGGAACCTCCACCTTCGTATCAGTCTTCTCAATCATGGCCTGTTCCTCTTTATCACCGTCTTCCAACTTTACTTCGGTGACTGTCTTTTCTGTGGTGACTTTCAGGCTTCCGACGATGGGGACGTAACGGTAGGGCTCCACCGGAAAGACAAAAACATGAGCAACAGCTGCGATTGCCATCTGTCAACAGTTTAACATCAATTCACATCCTTGCAATAAGAACTGGGTTCTTCAGGTTCAAAACACCCAACCATATACAACATGCCGGTCTACACATGCCGGTCTACCCAAGCAAGTTAAATGATTTGCGTGAATTGTGGTTCTCTGTAGCAAATGTTGGGTACGTACAAAAACAAACACCCATGAAGGCAATATGGCATCAATGGTTAAAAGCAAACACAATTCAAGTGTGCAGGTGGCTAGGCTTTGGCTATTGGTAACTATTCCTTGGCTGAAAGAAGCTCAAGCTTACTTCTATGCAGATAAGAAAATCTTGCAATCCAGTTTGCAGCTTTCCTTCCTTAGGCAGAACGTGAACAGTGCATAGAAGTGCAATCCCCACCCCTTGCCACCAAGTGGCGAATACAATAGCCTTGAAGCTGATGAACTTGGCCAGCGGCTTTATCGATTTAAGTCTCTCGTGAGTCGCATTATAGAACTGAACAAGGCAAAATAATGCCGACATCTGGCTAAAGTTCAGTACCACCGCCATGTACGGATACCTGCGAGAGAGGACAAGGATGACAGGGATGTGTGGCAATGGAATGTACTATAAAGTGAAAAATCATTCTTAATACCCGCAATTCCATTTGAATTCGCCGTCACAGTAGACATTGAGGAGCTCCAAAATAAGTGCTAAAAATGCACATACTGTCTTCAGAATCATCTGGACAACATCAAACATGTTAGGAACCGTCATAATAAATCTAATTGTGATGGTCCAAAAGAGTTACTCACATACTGCACGAGACCGAATTTCTCGATGTTGAGCAGATCTTCTCCAAGAACACATGGTTGAAAGATGAAATTCCAAACTCCGCTTCCTTTTTTCTTGGGACTTGCGTTTGTGTGGTCCAGAAGTGGCTTTTGGAGCAATTTCCTGGACTCATCTTCAAGGAGTTCAATCACTTGTCTCTCACCACCTAGCATGAAAAACTATTGCATGAGCTTATGCAGTAAAACTTGTCTACATTGGCATATATTCAGACTGCCGAGCAAAAACTCCAGCAAGAAACTGATTGAATTGCACCAACGGCTCTAGATAATGTGAGAAAACTTTTTCCAAGTTTTGAGTACGTATACAGTAGCCTACCCAGACAGGCAATCAAGTATCTTCCGAAAGAATACAAAGCGAATGCTTCATAGCAGTTTCTCAATATGTCACATGCGAGAGACAATTTCGGGTTCCACAATGAGACTATCTGCCAAAGAAAATTAAGATAGTTAGACTGGATCAATGTCATTGATTCACAAATCATGCTATAAACACATGGCTGAAGCAGGTTATCACAACATACTCCTCCTTTTTCCCTTTTAAATTAAAGAAACCGCGTACAGTACTCAAGATATAATCTTTCTTAAAGTTTCTTATTGAAACACAATGCATGTTGGCATGTTAAGTGGAAGAATCTAGGTAGCACAAGTTTAACTTTGGGTGATGCAAGGAACCTGGAAACTGTTTAGGGGAAGAACCAGTGTGCAGATAAATTTCAATCCATCTCCTCTAGGGGAGAAAGACATAAATGAGACTTCAAAGACAAAACTTACTGATTCGGTCGCGTAGACTGGAACCATGAAAAGGACCGCGACTACCCATTTTTGTTCCTAAAATTGGATCAAAGCAAGGTAATTTCAGCGAATATTTATCCGGTCACTGAAGCATGAAGAGTTTATCTATCATACTAGAGAACCATTTGGCCCCATTGACAATGCTGAACATCAGCACATTTAGTAGGAAGTATAGGAGAAGAGAGCTTACAGCAGGATTGGTGTAGTACTTGAGATGCTGAAATATGAGAAAAAGGGATAGGGCCAATGCTACAAGTACGAAGCATGCCGCGACGATGACTGCCGGTTTATGGAGGTTGCTATAAATGGAACCCGAGACTGATGAATAAGTCGATTCCATCCTTTGGACATCTTCCGACTTCCAACTTTTAGAAGAAATCAATGAGTGCACCCTTCACCTATTTCATGATGAAATTATACATGAAAATTTCATTTTGGAGGAAGAGCATTTTTGCAGATGGCTTTAAAATCATGACATGCTTGTTTGATAGTTACTAGTACATAAACCAAATTCTCACACACACATCTATCAATCTACAGTATTCTTTAAAGGAGAGATTCCTCTATCGCCTCTCAACTCGAAAAGACCAGACATGTGCTTCGCTTCGTTTGTTCATTATTTGAAACTTTGATTGGCCTCTCCGACCCAATCCGGCATAAACACCACGGGTAGCGCGCATTTGGTATAGCCTCATTCAATGAAGAACTTGGAAAAATCCTTCCACAATCCCGGACCGTATAATACTCCGAGCAATCCACTCGGAGTTGTCCATTCTCCCTCAGTATAACTCATTAAAACTGAAGACGAGTCAACCGCGAGAAGATTGCTTCAATTTTGCCATTCCGAAGACCAAAAAGAACGATCAAAGTTACGCCGCATCACATTAGCTTGCATCACGGAATTCGGAAAAACACTTTTTGGGAAGTGGGCATGCACTCACTTGGTGCACTTGTGATTTTCAAAACGGTAAGAAACTGTAAGGAAACTAGAAAATCAGGAGAACATCAGGAAAGAAAAGAAAGAAACAGACATGTCTGAACTTCATTTAACGAAAGAGAAACCAGAAAGAACCTCTTCAAAGCATGGTGATGCCGGAAAAGCGGCGTCCCGAACGAGTGTCGAACCCCTGCAGAGAATGTGCCATTGATGACCGTGAACTCGAGGAGGGTTTTGCAGCGCGTGGGAGAAGAAGACGAAGGGGAAGAAAGAGGCCAATGTGGCGAAGTGAACGTTGCAGTGGCTTCTGGTGAACTGGACATATGGCGTTGACACGTTCTCAAAGTTCAGGTTTTTCTCATGCTGGTGCACTCGACACGTTGGTTTCGGAGGGGGAAGGCCTTGCCATTCTGCTCCGTGACGATCTTACAGGACCCTGAAAAGAGGTTTTACATAAATAATAACTCAATTATTAGTAATACGAAAATGATTTTCATGTGCGCTCAAAATGAATCTATAGTCAACATTAGCTGTGATTTCCGATTAACCATGAGGGCTCATGAACGTGTTTGATTTGGTTTGAAGAAAATCAAAAAGTTATATTTAAATTACCAACCCGCTTTAAGCGAGAGGTGAGCGATTCCAAGTTTTATACAAGTTTCACGTAGTTTCAAACCTACTCGCATACTCGGAATCCGGTACTAATCCTGTCAAAAGTTCCAGGGCCGGTTCTAGCTTCCCCTCAAGTTCCACTTGTATTTTTAATTGAATGATTGTAGTGAATCGTCACCTCTAACGATGTCCATCTGCTGATACAACTCCCCGACCAAAATTCATACATAGACACACAATTAAATATAAAACTTTAACAAAGTAAAATTCTCGATTATAAACATCGTTTGAAATGAAAGCTCAAATAAGTGGTTCCAGATTACACACTAATCATTGAACACCATGGAATACCTCAATATTCCGCGAAAACATATATCATGAAAAATACAAAAACTTGTTATAGGTTACAAGTTACACATTTTAGTTACCTCGAGATTCTCCAATTTTTAGAACTTGGAACTTCCCTCACATACCTTAGAACCTAAAATCTCGAACCTAACCGGTTTCCTACTAGTTGAATTCCAGTTTTTAGGTTCTACTCTAAAACCATACTCACCCTTGGCATTAACGGCATTTTTCTTTTAATTTTTATGCGGAAACCTCCATAAATCCTGGAGCCGGGATGAAAATGAAATTGTGATTGAATTCTCAGTTTGACATAAGGGGTCTCATGTGTTCTAGATGCATGAGGAGCGCGTTACGACTAGAGCTCTTAGCAATCTCCATGTTTTGACACACCAAGCTCTCTTCTTCGTGAAAGTTTCTCTGTGTTCTTCATTTTCCCGGGGTCAATCGACCCTGGTGTGAAGCTGCTCTAAGTCTCCAAGTAAACATGTTAGGGATGAGGATGGTTTAGTGGGATTGTAAATCTTAAGACATGTCTGCATTCTCAGTTTTCGTCATCAGGTTTGAGCCTCATTGACATGAACATAACCGAGGAACGTTTCGCTGAGTGATTTCGCTATTCCCTTGTCTTCTTGTGGTCTATTTTCAGATGTTGACTGGACCAGCGGTACGTGGGTCACTTCTACAGACGAAGATATGCTTCGATTGTTTAAGATCATAACTGTGTAGTGTTTACAGCGGAATGTGCCAACATGTTCGGTCCATAACTTCGCCAATGACATTAACTGATAGAGAAATAACAGTTAATAAGAAAATGACACTTCCAGCAGAGAAAATAATTCATTGATAATAGCAGGAGATCCAGCAATTCTAATTTTGGACAGTCTAAAGCTTTAAAGTATAAATTGCTCACAGTTATCTTCCGAATCCGAAGTTCTCTAGATGCAAGAAATGAAGCTGTTGTCAAATTTTTGCTTCCTTTTTGACATTGCTTCTGTTACCTGTGCAACATGTCATGCATATGAATGTCGCTGCTCTTTGGTGGGTTTTAAGTTCTTCCTCGTGCTATCTCCTTAAACTAGGTGGTGGTCACCATGCAGTTGCTAGTTTGTGATGTGTAGAGGGATGATTGCTTCGTTGCCAAGAACACGTGCTTAACAGGAATTGACTCCTAAATAGGTCATATAGTTTTGCAGAGAAACTCCTGGTCGTGCTGCGGGATGGTAAGAAGCTTCTAAGAAAACTGTGTTCTTTCGATCAGTATGGCAATGTCTTTCATCACGGTAAATTCCACGCTCCATTGTCCTTTTTTTCTGAATTGACTCGGGTTTTGATAGACAATCTATGCCTGTGCACAGCCAAGTTGTGCTCAGCCTCAAGGAGCATCGAGAGAGGCTATGGATCTGAAGGTTTCGATGATGAGAAGAATGGAGTTTCTTGAGTTCGATTGATGGATACGAATGGCTCTTGTAGCTTAGATGCAGACCATAAATGGAGATATGACCACAAATGAGATAGGATGGCATGCATCAACTAAACCAGATTTTCTGTCATTTCTGCTCTTTCTTTTTCCCTAAAGAGCACAAAGTGAACTATCAAGGCTTCCCTTTCACTGCATGTTCAATGACACTGAGAATAGCAGAAACATGGGATTACTCCTGCTCCGTCTGCTCATCAAGCAGATAGACTCATTTGTTGAAGATACAGTACTTGCTTTTGACAAATTGTGTGATTATTGTTGTTGTCAGCAAGTAAAATTCTGCGTGGATGGTTCAGATCTGGTCCTGGGTGAGGCGTCGCAATTGCAGCCGGTCTTGGTTGAGGTGCACTTTATTGGTGTGCACTTTCTTTCTCAAGTGACCAGCAATTGCGACGCCGATTTTTAATGTTTATACCATCCATGATCAAAAGTTTGCCTCTTGACTGTAACAACAGCTTAATGTCCTAAAGACCATACAGCTGCGGAATGAGTCATAGCTGATGAATTTACGAACCAATGCATGTATATACAGCTGAACAGAGCCGGGCAATTCATTACGCATAGCATGAGTGATGAATGCGATCATGCAACAAAATTAAGTCAGACTATTGCAAGATTCCTTTATTCTGTCAAGTATCAAGTATAAGAACACATCATCGCCTCATACATGCGAGATGTACCCAACATCTCAACAAGCTACAGAATGGGAAGTGAATTCTCAATCAGGCAGAGTGAGAATAGAGAGCATAGGCTCCAAGTTGGGGAACCGAGAAAGAAGCTCGGACCGCTTAGCTAACTCGAAGTCCTGGAACTGAAAGGCCGGTGCGCAAGTACAACCCACCAGAGAGTAGTGTTTCTCCGCATCCCTCGGGGCAGCTTTGAGCACGGAGCCATCTGGAGATATGGTATAGTCTTTCGTTGGAAATGAACCAAACCACACATTTGGAGGCACTGTGTACTGTGGTTGCTGATTGTCTCCAACCAGGTCGGAACCAATGCAGGTTAATTTGACACTTCCCTCTTTCTCATTCAACTCCAATACCTGCAAAAAGGATTTTGTGCGAAATCTTTATCTTTTCTTTTAGCGCATGGTGGCAATATCCTAAGGAAGTGAAGTGATTGTCATGAATAGAAAAATTTTGAACTGAAAGTAGAGGCAAACTCAAGCAAATCATTCCTATCAAAGATATGACGAACTAGAATTTAGCCGTACCGTGAGAGGTTCTCCCAGATAAAAATGCCAGGTCTCAGCACAAGGTATACGGTGGAGGTGCGACACACTCCCCGCTGGCAGCATAAAGTAGATGGATGTGCTCACGGGTCGATCAACCTTGTCTGGATTAAGCAATTCGAAACAATTCAATATACATGTCATGAGAAAAAGAGGGCAGTAACCAAAAGCAACTGCAATTCATGATTCCCTGGCATTGATGTGCTCTGTCACTAGCAAATAATTGGCAAATGACATGGAGCATAGACACAGAAAGATCAGTAATTCAGACCATTGATTTTACTGCAGCTCTCATCAGATATTGAACTTTAATTTGGGATCACAAATTTGTACTTTAGTTTTCCTTTCCCAGATATGGCATCCCCGTCCAATACCCAGATCAAAAAGTCAACAGTAGCATCACTCAGATCGCAAGAAATTCATTCATAAAATAAATAAAGAAAAAATCACAACTTTAGCACAATAATTCCCACATCAGCAATCAGCATCTGCAGCTCATCACACACTACCCAAAAAAAATCAATGATCCACAACAGGATATAATGACTATTAGTTGGAAAAAGAAGAAGAAAGAGATTGAAACTGGGAAGTTGCAAGTTTTAGGACATAAACAAATGACATAAAGCTGTAGACCTCAAGGTGCACAATCAAGAACTTACATCGAGGTGGAAGCTGAGATCTGGAGAGGAGAACAGAAGTGTCCCTGAAGGTCTCCGAGTAAAACCCACCTTCCGGGTGGGGGGTGAGCTTCAGTTTCTCCACAATCCGCGACGTTGTTGCAGAATCCATTTCTGGGCTTCCTTCTCTCTCTCTCTCTCTCTCTTTCTCTGTCGTTTCACGAGAACTGAAATATACCAAAACCAAGAAGAAAAGAGGAAGAGCTATGCGATGGCGATGGCGATGGCGATGTTTCTAGGTGTTGACCGTGGCGGGTAAGGATTGAATGGAATGGGACGTTGAAACAGATACAGAAGCAGCAATTGTCAAAAGGATTATGGTCGGGCGACCGATCGCAATGCTGGTTCTGGAATCAACTCCGTCCAGGCCCGGTCAGACTTTTGAACGGGCTTGGTTGGGCTTGTTTTTAGATGGTCCAGCCAGGCCCGCTCAGTTTCAAGTTCCCACGTCTGTCCCCGTTTGATGTTGGGATTTTGATCTTTCTAGTCTGGGATAAACATTTGCATGCCAAGCATTGATGTGATGAGTTACAAGTTTGAATGTTGATAAAAAGGAACGTGCAATATGCCATTCCTATTTGTTTGAGATCGCTGTAAATTGAACGGTCTAAAGTGTTTCGAATTGTAATTTATGATGTCGTAAGTACTATCGAATTCGAGTTGTATTCTGTGTAGTCGTGTGATATTTTGGACGACAACATGATTGTGCAGCAGCTGTTTCCCTTGGTAGTAAGTTCTCTTACTTTTTTTCCGACCTTCTTTACAGGAGACAAAAGTAAAAGTGAGCAGAACTGTGAAGGAAAACCTATGAGCACATATCATGGGACAATGTAGCCAGAGATCCCATGGAAAGCCAATGCACTTCTCAGGTAAAAGACAAATGATCCATACACTGTACAGACAAGAATGAAGAGCTGTCTCTTGCAGAATCTACATTTGAAGGCAGTCAAGACATTTCTTATCAAAACTCAGTCCAGAGACTCAAATGGTCAGTCAAAGATCTCTTTGCAGCACAGACTTGACAAAGAAGACCCTTTCCTGGAAGTCAAGAGGAGATGCTTTTGACACTGAGCTTCCCTACTATGGTAGGGCAATGGCAAAGCAAAAGTCGGCTTGAATCAAAGAGTGAGACTCGCTCAGCTCTAGTTTATATGTAAAAGTAGCCAAAAGCCTCGCGTTCAAGGCCACTCTTAACGTACCGTCTTCCTCGGGAAAGGATGATACCATCAGTAAATCTTGGCCTAACCATTGAGTGGCTGATTCCACGTGTGGATGAATCCGTTACAGCGCTCGATCAGGGCAAGAGCAGAACTTGGGATTCAAGACGTTCTATCCTGTCAACTAAAATTTTCAATAGCATGTCTAGAAACAAAATTGCCTCACACTTGTAACTCTTCCAATTTTCTAATTGCTTCTCTCAGGTCAAGCCGATGATCGGGGTTCTTCTCTGTGCAGGCAGCTCCTATATGAAGGAGTCGCAACATCTCGCTTTCGACTCTATCGAACCCGCGATCTCTGGATCAATGACTTCGGCCTCCCTTTCCTCTGAGATCGCTGAGTGAACCAACATCACAACATCAGTTCCGCTCTTCCCGCTGTTGATATACTGAGATGGGAGCTTCCCTGTGAGGACTTCGAGGATGATTAATCCGAGACAATAAACATCGCACTTTGGCGGAGATGCTCCTTTGCTGTGAAATCTCCGGCGCCTTACATGCAAACAAGGTTTGTGCAGCTTGAGAAGGGTTGATCAGAGGATGGAAGCCATAGTCATTGAGCAATGGCTCATAGTCTGAGCTCAGAAGAATGTTGCTGGACTTGAGGTTTCCATGAGGCAGGTCATAGGATGCAAGCTCTGAATGGAGAAAAGCTAGTCCGCTTGCAATTCCCTGAACGATCTTCAACCGGGTTGGCCAATTCAGCTCACCGTGAATAATTCCACGGTCGCCTGAAGAATCAAAGTATGTGATATCAGAAATTGGCAAAACATTAGATTTCATCACCGGTTTGAGGGCATCGTATAAGATAAGTTGAATCTTTCAGGAAATCTTTCATCTCCTGAATATTAACATGTTATGATAACAAAAGTGCTAGTGGAAATATCATTTCCAAAACATGCAGAAGAAAATAAAGCGTACCATGTAATATGTATAACAAGCTGCCCTTAGGAATGTATTCCGAAACTAAGAGCTTCTCGTCTCTCCTATAATGGTAGGCTAGTGGAGTCAGTATATTTCGGTGACGAAGTCTAGCAAAACGTCTAATCTCAGCATCGAACTCATCTTTCTCTAAAGCATTCATTTCCCTCATCCTCTTCACCACCACAGACAAGCCGTTTGACATCACGGCCTTGTATGCAGAACCCAACCCGCCGTTTCCGAGCACCTCCGCGGACGCCCTCATTAGATCGGCCAATCCGAATTCACCCTTCTCATCGCTCAGCATCACAAGATTGCCCAAACCGTGCTTGCTGCCTTGAGCCTTTCTTTTTGACACACTGCCTTTCTTGCTAGACTCCGTTCTCATGGGCTTCGAACCAGGGATGGGGACTTGGCCGGCCTCGCGGACCTTCTCTTTCCCTAAAATGCTGAAATCATCATCCCTTCTACGCCTGGAAGAAACTATTGCGGCCAGAAGAACCATGGCAGCCACCAATCCTGCCACTATCCAAAGAACCATGCTGAACCCTTCATGGCTTTTCTGTTCATTGAGCGGTGGAGGCGATTTGACGGATATCGTCTCTGTCCCAGGCAATTCTTTGCCAGGGCAGACTTTATCGAGTGGCTTCCCACAAAGTCCAGGATTCCCTTCGAATGACTTGGAATTGAATTTAGACAAACTTTCCGGGATTTCACCCTCCAACTTGTTGTCTGACAGGTCCAGGGAGATGAGCTTCTCGTCCTTAATCACAGGAATGCGCCCTGAGAAGTCGTTCCCTTCAAGGTGAAGCTCCATAAGGTTGGAGAGTTGCATCAGGGACTCCGGTATGCTCCCCGAGAAGTTGTTCTTAGAGAGCCAGATCTTCTTGAGAGATGCCATGTGCTGAAAAAAGTCACGCGGGATTTCTCCGGAGAACTGGTTCCTGGATAACAGAAGGGACTTTATCGCACCCAGGCGATAAAAATCTGGCATTGGACCCGTGAAGAGATTGTTCGTGAAGCTGAGAGTCCTGAGGCCAGGTAAGGCCTCCAGTGCATCGATGTCAATCTTTCCGGACAAGCCCATGTCAGAAAGGTGGAGCCCCGTGATGATTCCGTCAAAGCAAATGATGCCGATCCAACCATTGCACGGATGCGATCCAGGAGACCAGGAATCCAAAGCATCAGCGTTCCCTAAAGACCTCTTGAATTGGAGAAGAGCATCTTCAGGTGCGGACAGAGACAATGTTGTGAAGGAGATAATAAAGAGGGAGAGGAGAATGGGGGGAACAGCAGCGAAAGCCATTTCCAGTCAGGCCTTATCACCGCCGCGCAAAAATGCACGGTATTCAGGATTACACTGTTCTTACATTAGACATCTCATAATGTATGTTGAGGGAGAAAATTTGGAATCATATTTCTTCTTCCGGGTCACGGAGTTCCTCTGGGTGGCTGCTTTGACAGATTAGATTGATTGCTTTGGTTTTGCAGAAACCTGTCAATCTTGTGGATGGAATTGGCAAACCCCCATGACAATCTAAATATAGAATTCGAAGGATAAAATAGAAGAGGGATCTATATAGAGAGGTAGATCATTGCCTTCTCTTGACCAGGTCAGCTCCTAGGGAAAGCATGCACTTAGTAGGGACGTGGCAAACAACACAAGCTTTTAGCATTCCTGCTTCTATTATTTAACTGCAAGGTCTAATCGCTCGAATACAACAGTGCCTCTGTTACAAGATTCTAAAAGTACCACCTCAAACAAGATTAAGTGTCCATGAAAATACTGGTATTCTCAAGGACTTCAATGGATCTTCGGCCTCAGGATTACCAGCACTAAATGGCTTTAGATTTATGGAGCTAAAGCTTGCAAACAGGCCAAAGAATGCATCGCCATGGGCAGGATCAGACACTTATACAATGAAGTGTGTAACAGGAAGATAAATGGAATTATATTGATCGAGAACAGAAAACCAAGTTGGAGTTCCTGGTATGTACGGAGTCTCTGCTCAAGTCTATGAAACGACAGGAACAATGCCACGGAGGCACGGACTATTTGGCCGTAACTTCTCGCCAGTATCTCTCTCTCTCTTCCCGAAATCAACTCTTCGTTCATGTAACATCAACTAGACGTGAAAGCCTGCAATGAAACATCGCTTAGACTCATAATGAGTGAAAAAATGTCGCGCATTCTATAAATGCAGTCTAACCAGCATAGTCCATGGAAAATTGAAGTAGATGAGATGCGACAATACCGAAAAAATGTTGCAGTGACCAGGGTCTGCAATGTGATTCAACAAGTTCTCAATGGGGCCGTCGCCTGTGTAAATGGCTTGGAACCAGAACCCCACAAATGCTAGCATAGCTAGGCGTCCGTTTTTTATTTCCTTGGTCCTCAATACCATGACTGGCTCTGGAGAACCCCTTCCCCACATCATTGGATCAAACCAAAAGCCGCCAGGATAACCAACGTCGGGCTTTGGTTTCTTTATGTGTGGGAGCTTGAAATCGATGTCGACACTGCCCGGCTTGATCATATCAGCCCACCTTCTTCCCTCTACCCAACCCATCAAGGCTAATTGCACCACGAATAAGGTCGTGGTATCGGCAAAGTATTCTCGAGTGCCGGCATTGTACCATGAGTAGTTCTCTATGAAGCCTAATCTTCCAAGCAATTCAGGAATCAGAATTCCGGCCACCCCAAGCATTGCCCATCTGCTATGCATCAGTTCGGCTTGTGCAAACCACTTGAGCAACTCTGGATCAGACCCTGCACCAGTTGGTACATGAATAGGGATAGCACAGACAGAAACACCATTGGGAATCATGCCATGTAATTGAAGGTGAGCGTTTATATGTTATAAACATGATTCCGAGATCCCCTTCGAAGAAAATACACTTTATATCACACTTCGCTCAAAATTGATAACTAAGATGAGATTTAGCTAGATTTACGGGCGCCACATAATGAACCCCCACATCAGAGCACATTTCAGCCAAAAGCCACTTTCTTTAACACTTTGAAGCCTGTCCCAAGCCTGTGCTCAATACAGTCCCCAAGCATGAACCTTCTCTAAAGAGATTTACATTGACTCCATCATTCGGTTCTCCACTTCAGACAGTTCATAAACATCGTGGTATATTTCATTTGAGAATCTAACGCCAACATGGATTCATACCTAGGCCAAGGGGGTCGAAGCCGAAATCTCCTGGAAGGCTGCAATCAAATTACCATGAACCGGGTCATGTCTCCATCACGCAATAGTAATCACATGGAAGCTAATTCATATGTCGAACAATAGCGAAAAGATTAGGCCACAAAAAAAATGCAAATTCCTGAACTTTGGCCGCTTATAGCCAATGTCACAAAATGTATGTACAGAAGAATAAGAGACAACCAAATTCCAGTCCAAAACAGTCATGAAGCCGTGTAGAACAAGCTCGTTACTTTAAGACCCTAGCATGAATGTTTTCGAGCCATCTCTACTTGATGTCCCAAAAAGAGTGAAAACTACCTGCCATCGAGCCACAGAGGAGGCGAGCTACCCGGAAACCAGAGAGGCCTATCAGGAGGAAGCGGCTCGCAGACGCTCGACACCCCTTTCGTCGCCTTCACGCGAGTCCTCGAAGGCGAGCTCGCACTGGCCGCGATTTTCCCGGGAAACCATTTTCTCGGGCTTCCCCTGTCACCAAAAACACAAGGCAACGCGGAAAGGCGCGATTGAAGAACGAGAACTCAAGAGGACCAAGCGCTAAGCTGGGAAAGAAAGGAGCAGCAAGTCCGACCTGGTTGGGAGGGTGGACAGCGAGGGAGAAGCCACGGCTAAGGCCATGGATGACGGGTGGAGCAGCAGCTGGAGCTTGGGACTGTTTGCCGACTCCCGCCGAGCTCAAGTGGATGAAGGTGGACGACTCGGGATGATGATGATGCTTACGTGGCGTGCGTGGAGGGTCAGGGGCCACTGACGTCCCTCCACGTTTCGGCGGTCGGGATATACGTGATATTACTACAAGAAAGGATTCAAACACGAAAGGAGGACCGTCCATGAAATTTTCCTATATTGCAGAATCGGGGATATAGAGATACATTTGCCCCTAAAGTTCTTGTCCCATCGTTTTCATGGTGTAGAGAAATTATCACAGAAGATCAACTATTCCAAGTCATTATTGGGAACCAAACGTTTGGTAATCGGGATAAAATTCGGCATATTATAAAATTTATCCTATCATTTATTTGGTGCCTGCTCAAGATACAATTAACTCGGATATAAAAAGGATATAACCCCAATAATTTTATCCCAAGAGAAAGGTAGAATAAAGTGAAAAAATTATCAAAAAAATCCTAAATCTATTGCAATTATGTCATAAACTTTTTTTTTGGGCCAATTAAGTCATAATCTTTTTGTATTTGTGACAATTCCGTCATTTCGATCAACTTTGGATAAAAATTGATGGCATAGACATCGGCCGTCCTATATGACATTATCGATTCTTGACATGGAATTTTTTAAAAAATTAAAATTAATTTTTTTTTTTTTTGTCTTTTTTTTTTGTTGCATTTTTATTTTTTGGTTAATGGCAAGTGGAAGGCTCGGCCACTCGGTGAAGGCTTCGCGACCTCCACCGGCCATTGCGAAGGGCTCACCAACCGAGTGCGAGGGCTCGCGGCCCTCACTCATATATGAGCAAGGGCCAATGGTGGCGGAGGTTACCAAGCTCACGGTTGTCGGCGACCTTTGGCCACCATTAAAAAATAGAAAATAAAAAAGATAGAAAATATTCAAATAAAATTTAAAAAAATTTCATGTGATCGCCGGTAGTGGCATGTAGGACGGGCGATGGATAGTCGACATTTATGTCATCAATTTATAGCCAAATTGGTTGGAGAACCGAACCGACACAAATGCAAAAAGTTTATGACTCAAGTGGCCAAAAAAAAAAGTTTAGGATAATAATGACATAATTGTACTAGGTTTAGGATTTTTTTTTTTGCAATTTTCCCGAATAAAGGTGGATAAAATTTTTAATATACATAATATAAAATTTATTTTTCTTGAATATGATACTTCTTAAATTAATAAAATTATAATATTATTTGTATCTAACATAAATAAAAATAGGAAAAAAATAAAAAAATCATTTTTATTCCTATTTTTATTAATATATCTAAATTTATTTATATCTTATGAAATAATCTATGAATAGATATCTAGTATTTATATTTAGTACATATTTTAGCTATTTTAGTACAGTTTACCGTTTGATACAATTCTAGTAGAGATCATGGAAGGGGAACAAAGAAATGAAAAAAAATTAAAGCTTAAAAAAGAGAATAAAAAAAATTAAAAATACAAAAATAAAAATGAAATAGGCAAGAGTACGGTAAGCGATTCTTACCATTTTCGTTTGTACAATTTTTAGGTTCATTTATACTTGATATGTCGTTTACACCAAACAATAATAATAATAATATGATGTGAAGATATCATGCTTTATTATTGCGATTCATAAATAATTGATAGGATATAACAAAATTCTTAAATTTTATACCTTATCCTACATAGTCATATACATTGACTAGAAATTCGGACACCGAACAACATAGCCTATAGACCTTAATCATAGTTACATGCGTAAAAGTCCTGTGCGGCTTTGGAAAATATTTTGGAAATGGATCTCCATAAATGCCTAAAGCTATCTGATGGACTTGAAGCCCCGTATGATTAACTTGAAATCGGAGCATCGTCTTTCTTAGAGTCCGTAGGAGGAGCTTGATTTGTAGCGGGGAGTTGGCTCTGTTCTAGCCGAGGTCTCTCTTTTCTTCCTTCTTTCTCCCTATTTGTTTTGGTGAACTTCTTCCAATCTTAATGTCGATATCCTCTTGGTAACCATAGGGCTTCATTTGGTCGTCGAATAAAAATTAAGGTAGGATATGCTTTGTCTTATCTTGTATTTGATATATGTCCAAGATAGGATAAATGATATATAGCTCGGATAAAAATATTCCAGGGGAGAGGGCATGATGGATTCGGATAAAATTTCTCAAGAGAGCGGACATGAGAAGAATTATATTTTTTTCTACAACCATCGTCTCTCCTTCGAGTTGAGCCGCCCGAAATGACCTTTCTTTCCTTTTTGACCCCGAATCCTTAGAAATAAGATTACATCTTGACCGGAAAAATAGCCAAAAAGTCCCGATATTATTGCACTTTTGCCAATTTAGTCTTAAACTTCTTAATTTTGTTAAGTGAGTTCTAAACTTTTTTTTTTTGGTCAATTGAGTTTATCTAGTTAATTTTGGCTGAAAATCGTTGACGTGGACGTCGATCGTTTTACGTGGTATGTTGATGCTAACATAAACATTCTTAGTAATAGTTTAATAATTTTTAAAATTTAGACTTTGTTTTTCTTCTTCTTTTTTTTTTTTAAAAGACCCTCGTCGGTCACGGGCGAGGGCCAGTCCCGACGGTGATGGCCTTGCCCAAACTCAGTCTAAGACAACCGATTAACCTCCTTCTTCACGCACCGTGGTCTCTTGTCCACATCTCTTCGCGGGGAAGAGGTCGAGAATAGTCCCAGAACCACGCAAATCGATCGAGAATAGAGCAGTCAATGACACGACTGCAACGTTTAATTTTCTTGTCTATATACTAACAAACACTCATCGTTCGTTCTTCTCAATCCCAAGAGAGGCAGACAAAAGAAAGATTCCCCATAGCATGAGCCACACGAGGTACACGTGGCATATTATATAGCAACGAAAGGCTGCCGTTCTCGTCAGTCATCTTCCTTTGATTCCAGTCGCCTAATGATGCTTAGAACATTGGTTACTCCTGCGCTGTCAAGTTTTTCCTCATTCACTTTCTCCAAAGTGGAGCATGATTAATGAATTGACAACGATGAATTGAATGGAAAATTGTCTAACTCGTCACAAATTACTAACGTGACGTGCATTCAATATTCACAAGCCTATTCTACGATGTGAATTTATAGAAGACAGATAATTTAACTAGTCTTTTTTTTACGTGAGTTGTCATGCAACGGCACTTTGAACTAACTTGTACACATGAAATTGGATCTCGCTCTCGAGTGTATTACTCTAAGGAGATTTAGAAATTCTCTAACATGTCAATTCTAAAAGTATAGACTCCTTTTTAGAACCACGAAATTAAGGTTATAAGTCCTTCAAGATATATGAATTTGTCGTTCGACTCTCCCCTTTGAATGTCGCCTTGTATTGTGAAATTGAAGTACATCAATCATCGGTGTAATGGTTCATAATGCTATGCCCGCGAAATTATGAGCGACCTAAACCTAGGATCTCTTTGTGTAACTTAACTCCTACATGTGCACTCTAATGAATTATTCATGATCTTAGGGTAATGCGGATCAAGGCCATATCAACCGTTAATTATCGAGTCCAATTGTAAGATTCGCATGATCATCGAGAACTCGACATACAATATGATCTAAAGATCATTAAAAAGAATTTCGATGGAACTAGATTCTATCATGTAATTTATAACCAATTTCGAATTGGACCGACGCATGTGGTTCTTTAGATTTCTCGGATCTTCCGACTTCCGTTCAAGACACTGTTCCTTGCCCTTCTTAGCAACCTTTCAATGTCGGTAAAGTTCACGGCTTGTTGTCCCCTGCCCGTGAGCAGGAGTCAGCTGCTCTCCAACTGTTTGTTGAATTTCCCAGCCCACCGTCCCGCTAAATGATTATCAAATTCATCAATGATTGACCCCCCCCCCCCACCCTTCTGGATACGTTACCAAATAGGAAAGCCCACACAAGTCCTCCACATAGTCGCCACCAGTCTGGGACAAACAGACAAAAACATCACGGTCACCGACTGAGCCCAAATGCATACTTCTTTTCTAGTATTATGTAGTCACGACTATCGTTGTCGTTGCAAACGAAACCGCCAAGTGAAACCTTCGGTTTGCTTCGTCGTGATGCGAGACCTGTCAGGATTTCCTCGAAGGAAAATGCTGAGATGACTGTGCCGTTAGCTGGCAAAACGGACGGTCAACTCCAGCTTCACGTTTCTCATCTTCACTACGGGAGATTTACTGAATGGGTTTCTTATTTATATTATATCAGAATGCAAATTGTTTAGATTCTCTTGCCTTATTTAAAGAAACATACCCAAGTGACATTATTCAAATAACAAGTTACAACTTTTAAGATAGTAGATATTATTCTCCGGCCAAATAAAAAGATTATGCGGATATTGTTCCCAAATTGCAAAAAAAATAATAATTAATAATTCAAAATCATGTAAATATTCTCAATGAACCAAACATTGGAGCTATATTAGGTAAAATATATATAAAAATTGATCGAAATCATTTTTTTTAACTTTAATTTTGACTCATGTGATACTAAGATTGACTTTGTAATGGTTGAGGTCCCTGCATAGCTTCATCTATGAGATTTACTTCAACGTGGTAAATTCTTTTTCTCTACTAATTCATCGTGCTTATTTTGAATTTTTCTTCACTTCATTTATTTTATGCATAATCGACATCATTGGTCTTTAATTTTAGGTCACTTGGAAAGTCCTTGTAGAGCAATTTGATTTGAGCGAAAGAAGTGAGAAGCCATTTCATTGCACAATGATTTCGTTATTAGTTGCGAAGCTAACCTTTCAAGTGTTGATTCATCTTTTAAATTACTATATATATACATACATACATACATACATACAATGACATTAACGATTTCTTTTCAACAAGTGATAATATTTTTCTACTTGAAATTTTTTCTATTTGGACTTGTAATTATTTACATTTCTTTTCAATGTTTATTTTCTTTCTTCGTGCTCAATAAAATTGATTACGTGGGCCCTCTTATGATTTTATCTCTCAATTTTAGCTTGCAATAAGGAAACATAAAAGTTTAAAAAAAAATATGGAGTCAAAAATTGAAACCACAAGAGAAAGTCTTTCGGTTTCCACAAAACGATTTTGTGGGCGACCATTGATCGTCCCACCGTCATTCTGCGGAGGAATGTCACCTAGCCGCTCCCTTCCTTAAAATGTGATTCAACTTGAATTGAGTTAGGCAATATTTTTACTCGGGAATGGCATGTCCCATGCTCCACATGGAAACAAATCTCGTGATTACGAAATTGTGCATCATGCCCACATATTAGAGGAGGACAATTTTAGTTCAACGTTATCGCACGAGCAATGGCCATCTCAGGCTCGGAGACCCCATCACAAGCCTCGCCACCAACACCAAAGCCAACACCGCCACCGCCGCCACCAAAGATCAACGACGAATTCACCTTCTCGATTGAAGTGGTGATCATGGATCGTGCTTCATGTGGATTCACGGAGGAATGCACCCCTGCATATATCCTCCGGATTCGAGAAAGGTACCAAGGAAGATGGATATGTGGGCTCGCATTCAGGTCGTGACGGATGAGGTCTTGAGATCGGACAGCTCATATCCACCGACAAGGCGTTGAATAGGCACATCGGCTTTTGCAAGAAGTTCAAGTCATCCGATCCCGTGAAGGAGACAGAGAGCCCCATCTCCGCCATGGGGAAACCGATCCGGCGCAGCTTGAATTCGCCGAGGGCCCACCGGTCGACTCGAGCGGCGCTTTGCAAGGGACCGATATGGTCGGGAGAATCACTATGCCAGGCGCTTGTTCGGTCGGGAGCTGCTTCCCTTCTTTATCTAGTTGAGTGAGATACTAATGTATGTTCATGGAGCAGGGAACTTGTTTCGATAGGGGAATCAAGGTTCTCTTCACTCTTCCCGTAATTAAAATTGCCGATGATGAACTGGATTTGGCTATGCATCTCGATGATTTTCTTTGTGCATATGATGCCCGATCCGATGTCATAGTTAGGTATTCCCATTAGAGTCCCGTTCATGATTATGTTTGTACATGCTTCTTGCTTGGAGAGTTCAAAGTCTAAGTTGACACAGGAATTTTCCGGCAAAGAGGATTTCATATTCATGTCCGGGGGTTGTGTCCATGTACTCGGTTTCAATAGATGGAAATGCTGAGAAAACCCATCAGCAACCGACCAAGCAACGTCCATAAAGTTTCTCTCCCAAAAATTTCACTTCAGCTTCCGTTAGTTCATCGCGGATTCTCTTTCTTTCCCATGTGACCCGACTAGTTTGATGAACGTAACAAGGGAAATCGAGTTCTAGTTAGACTACCTTTTCGACCGAGTTTTAACGAGATGGAAGAACGAAGAAGAGGGAAGATGTGGATCCCCCATCCGCCTCTCGATGAAAATTCTAGCCTTATTTGGCTGGTTTTCCGGGCATATGGTGGTAGGAACATTTGTGTTAAATGGATCAATTTGGAAGGTAGTATGGTACGAGGAAAGAGGATGCATGGTGACAAATCTCACCGACGATGAAATTTGCAAAGAAGATTCCTCCTGGTGAGATGATGTCTCTCTCACTCTCGGTCTCACTCCTCTTGGTCCGGTCTAATGTGAAGTCCTGGTCATGTCCAAACAAAAGCTTTTGTTGGTGTGAACTCTTGTGGGACACGAGACGGAATTTGGAGGGACATTGGAGTGGTTGTTGCAACTTTTCCACTACGGAATCCACGCCGAAGGCCGAGACTTAGCCAAACGAAATGAAGGTGTTTGGTCAATTTGGTGCGATCATTTTTCACTGAAAATGTAAAGAGCGAGATGGTTGACATTGCCAGAGAAGAACCTCTTCATTTGTTGTCACACTCTCACCCTCATCATACACGTTATTCTTTCTTCAAGTTCCGTTGATAGTTGTCTCTTTGTCCACGCACCCTTCGCTGCGGTGTGACAATAGACAACTTTTTTTCTACGTAAATAGTATTCTAGTTTCATCATTTTTCACGGCCCAATACCCAAAAAACCTCTAACTCTAGCATCTATTCTAATCATATCTAAATCTCTTTTTTTATCTCATAAAGAAACCCAAACTTTTATTTTTGTTCCAATCCTACCCGCTTAATACCAAAAAAAACGACGAATTCTCTCTCACCATGAGAGCTCTCCCCTACTTCTCGGGTAGTAAACCTAGATCTCAAATCCCCACCGCCCAAACCCTAAATCCTAGCCCTTATACGATGTCACCGCCCTCACTGTTCCATAGCGGTGATCTTACATAACGATTACAAACCCTAAACCCTAATCTTTGTCACGATTTGCAGTCTCTTTGCTTCTTGCTCCTCCCGCCCCCTAGAGCAACCTCCTCCCGTGAGAATGATGTTTCAAGATCCAAGCTAAGGCTATCATCTCATCGAATGCCCCGATTTCAACCTACAATTCCGACACAAAAAATGGATCAAGATCTACGAATGAATGCCCTTTCCAATCGTCCGGGACACCTATGATCTAGAACCACAAGAGTTGTGGTAGATGAGGTTGTCATTGAAGCAAGTCCGAAGGAAGGAGAACGTCTTGTATTTGGGCAGCTTTGTGGTAACCCCGATGTTAACTTTCGGGGTTTCAATCAACTATGAAGAAGGCATGGGAATCGAAAAGGTAGCGGGAACTCACCTTGAACTTGGCCTATTTTCCTTTGTCTTTGAAAGCATGGAGGAAAAAAGAAGGATTCTGGATTTAGGCCCTTGGTCCTTCTCTCACCACCTCCTGGTTTTAAAATCATGGGAACCCGGCTTTGCCCCCTAGTGCTTCAGCTTTGACTCGTGTGCCTTTTGGCTCCACATTGTTGGACTTCCCGTGGAAGATAGAAAAAATAAGGTGATTCGCAATATAGCGAAACAAGTTGGGAAAGTTGTGGATGTCAAGATTGACGAAAGGGATACGCAGCTATGGCGGTGTGCAAAGCCAAAGTAGTCGACCTATTATCCCCTTTGGAGCCAAGAATGATATATAGCTACAAAGGGAAGGAACTCTGGATTGACTTTCGCTATGAGAGACGCGATATTTTGCTTTTCGTGTGGGAAGATCCTAGAATTGCACGTAAATCCCCTATGATGAGGAGAAGCTCTTAAAAAAACAAAACAAAAAATATTCCGTGGGTCATGGTTGAAAACAGAGATGAATACATCCAATCCTTCTTGGAAATCCTTCTATGAAGCAAGAATAGAAGAAGATTTGGTGGAGGAGTTGATTCTAGAAACCCTAACTTTAAGATTTGGTGGAGGAGACTATTCCGAAACCCTATATTTTCCCAATCCTACCAACATTACTCGGAGAATGGAAGGGGAGAAAGAGAAAGGTGGACCACCCAATGAAGAAAGGGGGAAGAGAAAAATGAGTGATATTGAAGGTGTTACCTCAAGCTAAGAATTGGCGAACACTGCTGGAGGCCCGTAAGATGCGAGACCTCTCTTAATAGACCTCCATTCATTCCATGGAAGTAACCCCCTAAGGAAGAGTCGAAGAAATCAATTAGTAGGGGGACAAAGAAAGAAAGGATGTCAAATCTTATTGATGATAAGGAGATGCAAATCATGCTTCGGATGAATCAAACCTACTTGAAACACCTAAGGGTTCTGCTGAAGAATCAAACTTACGGGCATTGGTGGCTTGCCCTAATAAGCCACCATGAGTATTCTTGCGTGGAATTGTTAAGGGTTAGGCACACCCTTGACGGTTCAAGCTCTAAGAGCCATTTCGGCTCAAGAAAAGCACGATTCGAAGTATTTCTATGCGAAACTAAGAATCGAGAATGGGGTTGTTTAACGTGTGAGGAAGAGATTACAATTTCAGAATCAATGGGTGGTGGATCTAATTGGCATTGGTGGTAGCTTAGCCCTATTATAACAGGATGATGTATGTGTAGAAATTCTCTTTGCAACAAATGAGTTCTTTGATCTAAAATACCCAGGGAATACCCTTTAGGATGACTTGCTTTTATGCTCCAAAGAACTTACAAGGAGAGGCTCATAGTCTTGGATAAGATTAAACAAATGAAATCACATTTTATCCTTCCTTGAGTTTGGATCGGGGACTTCAACGAGAAACTTTACAAATGGGAGAAAGTCGGCGGGACGGAGGCTGATAATTATAGGATGCAATCCTTTACGAGCTCCTAGAGGATCGTGCCATGATGGATATTGAGAGTAAGGGTCGTGCGGTCACCTAGTCTAACGATAGAGAAAGGGAAAATGTGGTGAAAAAAAGACTGGATAGAGCTATTTGCAATCTTGCCTAGAAGGTTGCTTTCCCATCGGCGGAGGCCTTTGCTTTACTTGCAATAGGATCTAATCGTAGCCCCATTTTGCTTTCCTTAACTATCGAAAAGGTGAAAAGGAAGGAATCCTTTAAATTTGAATCGTTTTGGCTAGAAATTAAAGATTGTGGGCGCATAGTTAATGAAAGGTGGGATGAATCAAGAAGAGAAGGAGCTAACTTGGTGGGAAAGTTAAGATTTTTTTCTTTTTGGTAATGTTAAGAAGTTTATTGAACTAAAAATGTGCTGATTACAAAACAAACCTCCACCACACACCACAACGTCTCGCTAAAAGCGCAAGGGCGGTTACGGTGAGAAAAAACAAAAGACAACTGGAGGCCAAACTAACATCCAACAAACATCTACAAGCGAGACTAAGAGTAGCGGCCGAAGAACAAACTACACCTATATAGAAACTATACGTAAACCAAGGCCAAACAGGCGGCCAACTACAAAAAACGAGCAAGGCCGAATATCATCCAAAGTCAATAAAAAGTTAAGTAGTTATACCCTAGTCGGCTTGCATCCTACGGTTTCGGGGAGAATCCTCTACATGTGTGAATGCTAATGC
Organism: Rhodamnia rubescens; assembly: GCA_021437795.1. Lineage (NCBI taxonomy): Eukaryota > Viridiplantae > Streptophyta > Magnoliopsida > Myrtales > Myrtaceae > Rhodamnia > Rhodamnia rubescens. The sequence continues at coordinate 2,480,676 of JAILYA010000002.1, read as the reverse complement.
CTTGTTGTTGACAATCTTATGAAGATGTAACTTAAGAGTCGGCATGGTAAATCACTTATTACGGAAGAGAATATGATTTCATTCTATCCAGATCATGTGACACAAAGTGCACCGAATGAGAATCTAGCAATACATTGGTAGAAGTTTTGGTGTAAATATGTCGCATCCCCTACCGAATATTGTCATGCCAGGTAGGGTTGTGCCAAGCTAAATTACATTTGGCAGCCCGAATATGGCAAGGGCATCCATGTAGCTACAACCAAAAAATCAAAAGGAATAGAGGAGAAGACTTGGTCCGGTGAATCATTGATGTTCCGCATTAAGATGGATCTCAAACCAGGCATGTTTACTAATCCCATTCAATATGGCATATGTGTTTCTATTTCTAGTTATGGCGATCCTAGGCGTTCTATAATTTCATGGCTTTAACATTTGGTATTAGAACCGCCTAACCGAGGATAAAAACCATTCCGTTGTAATCCGTTTTGAATATTTTAATTGGATGAAATTTATTTATGATTACATATTCAGATTTCTCTCGTTGATATGAGAAAAATGAGTCGTCGCTGGTCCCAAGCAGAGGTCGGGAACACCGCACATGCCCCCATGCTCCGCGGCGAGTCGATGGGCAACGATCACCCGCGAACATTATTGTTCGAGAACTATTTTGTGCAATTTCATTCGGTGAAATTTGGTATTGAATATGGTCCGATAGAGCTTGTCAAGACGGTCATTTTGAGTGGTCGACCATTGCAGGAGGCCGCCGATCAACGGCATAAGCGCCGTACATACCCACGGCCGGCGTGGGCGTAGGTTTCACGCTCTTGATGTGTGAAGCATTCGACGGTTGACTTACGTCAACCGTTGCACCGACGTCATCATGACGTTAGTTTCGCGCTATCCGAGTTGACCCCGACCCGACCCGACTCCGGTTGGTGATCGTGACCCAAACCGGGTTTGGTCGATCGAGTGAGACCGGTGATCGCTTCAACCGGTCTACGGTCGGACGGAACCGATCGAATCGATCTCGTTTTGGGTGAACCGCCCCACGTGCAAAGCACATGCGGCGTGTAAGTCTCATGCGCGTGACTTTCAAATGGCTCGTGAGGGTGCGTCCGACCTCTAATCGGAGGCGTGGTCAAAGGCGTTGTGTTCGTATCATTTCCCTCTACATTGTGGCATGTACATATTACATTTTTGAAGCATTTATAATCGAAAAAATGCATAAGAAATCCTACGTACGCCTATTTTAAGGGTATTTTTGCATTTTTTCTTGTATTTTCATAAGGTTTCGAAAATACGGTTGCTAGCTCATGTGTATATGGCCACATATACTTTATGTAGAGCTAATTCATTGATATACATCAATGAGTTATTACAATGTAATTAGCAAGCATGTGATTTTAGAAATATATTGCCCTATTTTAAGTCTAAAATCACATGCATTTAGTAGATATGATGCGCAAGATTTATATCCCTAGTATGAGAGATTTTCAACAATTCAATTGGGTAATGACCGCCAAAGTGGCACACTTGGTTAAGTTTGAGAAATATCGATTTCCTATTGTGGTGTGATGTCTCCCGATCTAATGCGTGATCATACTCCCAAAAGGAGGTGATTGTGTATTGGTTCTTGGAAGGACGCATGCACAACATGCACTTGAGATGTATTTGAACTTAGTGATTCACGGACCCAAAGGTGGTGAGTTCGGGAAGGTTGGAATATATTATCATGGTCATTGTCATGTAGAGAGTATACAACTACATGTCATATATTCTGTCCAAATGTAATTATATGGCGATGTATGTAACTCTCGAATTTTAGTATTCACATAATGCTAAAAAATACACATGGTTTGTTTTTCTAGTCACATTCTCCTTAAATGACAACTCTATTTCAATCGAGGTTCTCACCGATTCGAATTTCAAGAAATGGAAAGAAGATTTTTTGTTTAGGATGGAGTTAGCGAGATGTTCACATTGCTTTTATTGAGGATAAGTCAACGGATCTTACGGACACTAGTACGATGTTGAGAAAGCACTTTTTCCTACTTGGAAAAAGAGCAATAAGATTTGCTTATTGACAATGAAGCAATCCATCAAAGAACATTTGAAAAGCGGTCCGCCGATTGATTGTATCATTGTTAAGGATGTGATGACAACTTGGGAAGCTAGAAATCGTGTTTCATCTAATGCTTGAGATTGAGACACTTATGCAAGGACTTTTCAATATGGAGTATAATGGTGCTAGTGGTGTTAGGGATTATGTTTTGAGGATGTTGGACCCGCAAACAAAACTTGGGGTTCTTCAACTTACTATTCCCGATGCCTACATTGTGCATCATGCCTTGAATACCCTTCCATCCGATTTTGGGATTATAAAGACAAATTACAACTCCCAAAATGAGACTTGGACTATTAATGACTTGATTGCTAGGGTGGTGGTAGAGGAAGAGAAACCGAAGAAAGAAAGATGACATCTTGCCTTGTATGCCTCAAGTTCCAATAATAAGAAGAATAAGAAGGTCGAAAGCGTACTCATAAAGGTACTCATGAATCCACTGGACATTCTAATAGTTTAGGTCCTAAGAAAGCATCCTTAAAAAAGAATGGTGACCGTTGCTTCTTTTGTAAAAAGAGATGTCACATAAAAAAGGATTGTGAAAAGTTTAAGAATTGGTTATCCAAGCGCGAGCCTACGGGTAGTGATTCCTTGGCATTTTTTTATGAATCTATTCTATCGAAGCCCAATCTAGTTCATGATGGCTAGATAGCGGTGGAACTAATCATGTTGCATTTACCATACATGAATTCATAATCGGAGGAAGCCAAATCGGGATGAGTCAAAGCTCACCGTAGGAAACAAAGCAAGAAAGTAGACGTTGAGTTCGTGGGAGATATTATTTTGATTTTAGACTCTGGTTTTGAATTGTTATTGAAAAACACTCTTTATGTACAATCTTTTAGAAGAAATTTAGTTTCGTATTGTGTTTGGATATGTATGGATACTCATTTGAAATAAAGAACAATGCTATGTCTTTGTTTTTTAATTCAAATAAGGTTGGGTGCTATAACGTGTCCAATGGATTATACAGATTGTGTTTATCTCCCAATGATATATACTTTACTTATATTATTGAAAAAGTTGTTTCTAAAAAGCCTCTACCTAAGGCACAGCCCTATGCTTTTTGGAATAAATGTCTTGGTCATATCTCTAAAGAAAGAGTTAAAATGCTAATAAAGGCGGACATCCTACCTACTCTTGATAGTGACCTAGAAACTTGTGTGGATTGTTGTAGAGGAAATATAACTAATAGAAAGAAGAAAACCGTAGTTCAAAGTTCGACCAATTGGAGGTCATTCATACTAATATTAGTGGACCTTATACGTCAATCTTATGTAGAAATTTTTATTTCATTACATTCATTGATTACTATTTTCAATATGGTTATGTATACTTGATTAAAAAAAAGTCCGAGTCTCTTGACAAGTTCAAGATATTATCAACTTAAGTCGAGAAACAATTGGGAAAAATCATAAAGGTTGTTAGATCGAGATAGAGATGGCAAGTATTATGGCAAGCATGGCGATGTTGGACAGCTTACGGGGCCATTTACCAAGTGCTTAGAGAATTCAGTACGTTAGCTCGGTTTACTATGTCTAGGAGTCCGGAACAAAATGGTGTGGCTAAAAGGCATAATCGCATCCTTATGGAAATGTTAAGGAGTATTATGAGTAGGACTAATTTACCTGTTTATATATGGGGTGAAGCTTTGAAAATAGCTATGTACGTTCGAACCGTGTACCTTCCAAAGCTATTACATTGACTCCTTTTGAGTTGTGGACTAGACGTAAACCTAGTTTGAACCATCTTAAAGTATGGGGATGTCCCGTAGAACTGAAGTTGTATAATCCAACTTTAAGCAAGTTGGACTTCAGAACTACTCGGTGTTATTTCGCATCTTATTCGGATCATTCAAAGGGGTATAGATTTTATAATCCTAATGGAGGAACAAGAATTGTAGAATCACATATAATGAAATTTCCGGAGTTTGATGTGACCGAAAAAGGTGGTTACTCACTAACTAATGAGGATAATAGTATGATGGATACTACTATATCTTCCTCTCTTCCTATACAAAGGACAATGGAATCTTCTACACCACACACTAAGCCTAGTGAGGTTGAGGATCCCGTACTTGAGACAGCTCCCGATGAAGTTCCTCAAGCCTCTTAGCAAAATGAGGTTGTAGCAACTCCACTAAGGAAATCCGTCGGGGAGAGACAGTTAGAAATACCGCCGCGACTATGTAGTCTATCCGGGGAGAGCATGACTACAATATCGCCTCGTGGTTGACCCAGTAGACCTTATGTAGATGTTGTTTCTTGCCCTCGCCGATCTCGTAGATGGATTTGATGAAAGATGAGATATAGTCTATGAAGCATAATGATGTTTGGAAACTTGTTGAATTACTTGAAGGTCATAAGCCCATCACCGCAAATGGGTGTACAAGACTAAAAGAGACTCCAAGCGAAAAATTAAGAAATTTAAAGCACGACTGGTAGCCAAGGGTTTTACTCGGAGAGAAGGAGTAGACTATGAAGCTACATTTTCACCGCTCTCTTCCAATGATTCTTTTAGAGTGGTTATGGCATTAGTAGCTCATTTTGATATGGAGTTATACCGGATGGATGTTAATACTACATTTCGAATAGAGACCTTAATGAAGAAGTCATCATGGTCCAACTCGAAGGTTTTGCAACGTGATGACAAGCTTGTGTGTAAATTAAAACGGTCTATTTATGGCATCAAGCAAGCTTCTCGACAATGGTACTTGAAGTTTCATAGCATTGTCACTTCATTCGATTTTATTGAGAACAAAGTGGATCAAGGTATATACTTGTAAGGTCAATGGGAGAAAATTTATTTTTCTCATACTTTATGTAGACGATATTTTGCTTGCAAGTAGTGATCCTAGATTACTGCATGAGACAAAGCGGATGTTGTCAAAGAACTTTGACATGAAGGATCTTGGTGAAGCATATTTTGTCATTGGCATTGAGATCCATAAGGATCGTTCTCGCCGTATGTTGGGTCCGTCGCGTGATGGCATATCTTGATTGTATTCTTGAAAGATTCAACATGCATGATTGCAAACTAGGAATTGCTCCTATCAATAAGGGTGATAAACCGAGTTTGTCACAGTGTCCTCGTCTAAATGTTGAGAAAGTACAAATGAAGAATGCATCTTATGCTAGTGCACTTGGAACTATCATGTATGTCCAAGTTTGCACCGGACACTGATATTACTTTTGCATAGAAACTTCTAGGTAGGTATCGGTCAACTCCAGGACATGATCACTAGGCTGCCAAGAAGATTTTAAGGTACTTAAAGATGATAAATGATTATATTCCGATTTATAGACATGTTCGGGACCTACACTAGTTGGGTATTCGAATGCTGATTTTGTCATTTACGGGGATGACATGAGGTTGACAACCTGGATACATCTTTATGTTAGCAGGAGATGCGAGATCGTGAAAAATCGAGAAGTAGAAATCTATTTCATTCTCTACCATGCAAGCGGAATTCATAGCATGCTTTACGGCCGCTACTCGGGCAATTCGGTTTCGGAATCTTACTAGAGAATTGACCGTATTTGATTTTGTGGATAGACCCATATAGTTGTATTGTGATAACAACTCGTAGTGTTATTCATCAACAACAATAGAAATCTCAAGGGGTTTAAGCATTTAGTAATCAATTTTTTTAACTATAAAGGAGATAGTTAAGAATGATGACATTGTAGTAAAGCATGTTTCTACGAGATAATATGGTTGCTGATCCACTAACTAAAGACATTCGCCCTTGTGTATTTGAAAGACATGTCATTAGCATGGGCTTAGGAGCATAATTGGATGTTGTTGTCTAGTGAGAGCTGTTTAGGTTTTTGCTCTAATAAAGTTGACATATGTATTTGTTACAATTATGTAATGTTTGATGTGTATAAACTTTTTTGCATTCAATACGGTTTTGTGAATGTATGTATTGTTATCAAGTTGAATACATACATCTTTGAAAATCTCAAGGGATTGTGTAAACCTTGAGTAAAGGCTAGGGGCAATAAGTTATTAGCCTTATGGACATGTCTTGTTACACATAAAGTGTAGTTAACTATAAAAATAAGACATATGTAGGTTCATTGGAACCATTGTGATATTCTCCGGTAGTGTATCGGGATTTGTTATATATAAGGAGAGAGAATGTGACCGACAAATGGGATGACTCATTAAGTATCACTCTTCCGTGAAATATTATCTATTTGCTACACTACCATATTAAATTCATATCGTAAAGTTCAAGACATTTGTGATCATGGAAGGTTCCGTGTCTATTAATGCGATTACCGCCATGATTCGGTGCTTAAAACTTTATGAGATCGATTGATTATTAAGAATAATCACAAGACCAACATAAAGTTATGGACGTATAGTACAATTTCAATTAATATAGCCCAAATGGGACAATGTTAGAATTATCCTAATATGGTCTATTTTAATTAAAACTAATATATGGATTGGTCTACTAAAATATGACATATACTTTGTTAATATATAATATGGGCTGGCTTAGTGTAGGCCGAAGATGGACCACCTGTATTGAGAGGGTCTGCGCCGAAACATTTACAAAAGGCACAAGTCCCCCATCTAGCCATTGGTATCAGAAATTTTCGAGAACGTGCCTTTTTGTTTTGTGGTGGTTCTCTTATCGGCCAGCGACAAATCAAAAGGAATAGAGGGGAATACTTGGTCCGGTGAATCATCGACGTTCCGCATCAAGATGGGTATCAAACCAGGCATGTTTGCTAATCCCATTCAATATGGCATGTGTGTTTCTATTTCGGTTATGGCTAATCCTAGGCGTTCTACAATTTCATGGCTTTAACAAAATCTTGAATGTCTTCATATGTTTTTTTTTTCGTTTTTTATAAATCTTGAATGGTTCTTGAAGTTATCGCACGTTCTTGATTGGTCTCGTGCATTTATACGTCCTTGATGCAATCTTGAATTGTTCTTGACATTATTTTGCATGTTAGAAGACATTAGATAATCTCTCTTTCATATAGATTAGTGATTAAATTATCAGCATTAGCCATGCAATGTACGTTGATAGCATGTAACAGTAAATGAACAACAAAGAACAAGATGATTGACCGTCAAAGTTTCGAGGAGTACCGCCATAGATTTCGGCATACCGTTCGGCATACCGTTCGGCATAGATGGTCTAGGATAGAGAGGTCTACATTGCTCTTATTCTCTGCATGGGTCTTGCGCCAAATTTTTTTTTTTTTTTCATTTCAATCATATAGAGGCAAAATATGATTGATGTAGCTTGGAATGGTTGCAAAACTTACCATTCGGATCTCCTGGGTCATCGCATTTGAGATGGAGATTTGAACCGAGCGCACGACAAAAGAGAAAAACCTAAGTTAGGTGCAATCGAAACGGGTGATATCGCATAAATAAAAAACCATGGAACATGGATCATACCGTTCACGCAATTTCGGGGAGGCTGAAAGTGATAGCCCGTTCGATGGGCGGGCTTTGCTAGGATAGCGCCTTGGCTGTGCCCTTTGCATCGCCGGAACGGAAATGCATAAGAGGCCTCCTCTTTAATTACCTGGTAGCCTGGTAGGAGGTCCATTCGAAGACCTGCCGAAAACGCTTCATGGGTTGGTGTAGTGAAGTGATCCATTTCTTTTTCTTTTTGTTATTTTTCTTGACAAATAAATAAAGTTCTTTCATTTCGAAAGGTATTCTAGTCCAATTATGCTTAATAAGATGTATCATTTTAGAAGCAAGAGAATGAACTATGCATTTCAAAAGAATATATTAGGAGTTGACTTTCAGATAAAAAGTGTTAACCAGGCCAATTACTGTCAGCCTTTTAGGTCAATTAGATAATTGAAAAGTCAACACGGATGCTTACTACGTCCATCATAACATAAACAATTACAGAAGGCACGTGAAAAATTGTAAATTCCATATAGAAGAAACATTGCAATATACGTGCAATGGATAGGCAACGCATGTGTATCGACACATGCTTATTATTCGAAGAGATATTACCTTTCCGAATCTTAGGATTTCATTTAAAGCATGGCATTGTGCACGATCCATGATTTCATCTTTTTAGCTGTCTATGCATTTGTTCATTGGTTTCATTTTTGCTCGTTTGCATTTTTTTAAAACCAAAAACGCTAGAGTAATTCATAAAAAAAAAAAAAAAATTCAGGCGTCAAAAGCCTCATTTTATTCTCTCTTTTTTTTTCACAAATATTTCACAAGTTTAATTAGGCTAATAAGATTTGGGATTCTAGAAGCAAGAGAATGAATTATATGCAAATTGGTGCTTTGTTGATTATCAATTCATTTGCCCCTTAATTGCATGCAAAATTTGAGTTACCATGCTTCAATCAAAATGTACAGTCTTTTAAGTTTTAACCCCTTACAAAAACGTTTCATTAATGATTTCCTTTATATAGATTAATACTCTTTTCATTATGTAAAATACATAATGAATTCAAAATCTTTTATCCCGTGCAACGCATGTGCAATATATGTGCACTGGACGTGCAATTCTCATGTATCAACAGGCGCTTATTAGCTACGAGAATCAATACCGGAGCAAAGTTCAATTTTGCAAGTTATCAAAACAGCTCCCTTCTTAAATTAAATATGTAACTAAAGTCCAATTTTGCAAGTTAGAGAAATTGTTTAGATTGATCAATTACTTCCACAAATATCTTAACAACCTATCATCATAAGGTTTTTCTTATTATGTGATCAAACCCCCTATGGATTGCCAATTTTAGGAATTTAGTCCCCTTGCTTGGTAAAATTAATAATTTGCCCTTAAAGTTTTAAAACTAGTTATTTTGGTCCGATTTGATTTCCTTGAAGGGTTAATACCACAAAAACCTATACACCCGTGCCACATTTAACCCAAATTAATTTTTGCGTCACAAAAACTACAAAAAAAGTACAATGGTGCCACATTTACTCCAAATTGGTGTACCAATGCCACATTTTTTCTAAAATAATTTTTATGTGAGAAAAAATACAAGCTGATGCATTTATTCCAAAAAGTCCTAGATTTACCATAATTTGGCTTAAATGTGGCACAAATATATTAATTTGAGAATGTCTCAAACGCAAGTAAATGGTGTCTTGTGTTCTTGTTGTGATATATTCGATATGCCTACTGTATCTTTTTTTTGGTAAAAAAAAGAAAGAAATGGTAGGCATATTCGATATGCCTACTGTCTCTTACCAAGTAGCAAACATTAACAAAATTCGATTGCTAGATATCATCAGCCATTTGGTAAAATCTTGTATGATGCACGATCATAATACGATCTACAATTCATTCTCGAAAAAAGTCTCTATGTGGTAAGCACTTTTATTTAAAGACAATGGGGATTTTTCAACGTACTTTTTAAATTTAATTGCAGAACATCTTGTGACTATGGTTCATATCCTATAGTAAATATGTACTAATTGATCTTGTAATCAAACTTTTAGTAAATATAGCACGGCATAAAATAAAAAGGGGATAAGTTTATCTAGAGTCTTGTAACTTTTGTATGGCGTTCAATCGAATGTCATAATTTATTTAGCTTTCACTTGAGTATCACGTCCGAATAAAAAAATTCAGTTGAATGCATTTCCAGCAAATCATTATACATGAATTTTTATCATTATTTATTTATTTATTTATTTATTTTTTTTTATTATTTTTTTCCCTTGGTCAGCGAGGGTCACCAACGACCCTCGTCGGCCAAGGGACAAAAAAATAAAGATAAATAAAAAAAAAAAATTGATAATTTCAAAATTAAAAACAAACATTAAGAAAATTTCAAAAAATATTTAAAAAAAATTTTTAAAAAAAAGAAAGACTCAACAATGCTACGTTAGATTTTTTGACATGTCGAATTTCCAATGAGACAAATTATCGATGACATTTAAGTGATTAATTTTTCAAATTTATGGTACTTAAGTGAATGAAAAAAAAATTGTGACACTTTAACGCCATATGAAAGGTATGAAACCCCGTATCAACTTATGCTGAAATGAAAGTTCATCGAGTAATTTTTTTTCCTTTTTTTTTTTTTGGCTAGGCATTTTTTTTTTTTTTTTGGGGGTCGAAACTAGCAGTTTATCCGCTAAACTTAAAAACTCACGTAAATCATTTTAATGTCGCTCGCTCTCATGACGGCGACCCACCAAAGCCGCTCCAAGAATATCAGGCAAACCTTCGCCAATCTCAGCCGCGCGAAGCGAAACCGGAGGACAAGGCATGTAACGATACCACTTTCTCTTTCTTTTTGTTGTGTTTGTTTCCTTTTGCCTCAATTTGTACCATTGTCCCCTGGAAAGTTAGAACTTTTTGGCATTGGTGTCCATGATCGAGTGGAAAACTTGCAGATGAAGAAGTCGCCATTGCCATTGCAAAGCGCGAGCATCGGCGAGGGCAAGAATCAGAAATGGGGCAGAGAAGCTCTGGTGAAGCTCCTGCGGTGGCATTTTGGGCATGCCCAGTTCAGAGGCAAGCAGCTAGAGGCCATTGAAGCTGTTCTGTCAGGTCAAACATGTGACAACATGCATAACCCTTGATTCTTTTTCTGATAATCAATGAATGTGCTTCAGTTTTCTTGATGGTACCATTGCAAACCGACGAATGCAGATGGTTTTTTCTATTCTTTAAAAAGAATAATGGGAAAATGTTGTGAATTGGGGTTTTGCTGATTTTTATGTGCGCCGTGTGGGTGAGTGAAGGAAGAGATTGTTTCTGTCTGATGCCAACTGGAGGAGGGAAGTCAATGTGTTACCAGATACCTGCACTGGCCAAAGCAGGGATTGTGCTTGTTGTGTGTCCTTTAATAGGTGAATGCCCTCTTGCCCTCATAAAAAGTAAAGGTCCTATATGGTTATTTTTATCTGCATGAGATTTTGGTTGAGTTCTTATTGGCACAGGATGATCAGTACTGATATGTGTTAATTGGTGATCTTCAATTTGTTCACAGCTTTGATGGTAAGCATGAGAGGTGGCTTATCATTAGTAGTTACTATTGTGATCCTTGTAAATTCTCAAGGGTATCTAACCAAATTTTCTTTGGTTAGGAAAACCAAGTGAGTGCATTGAAGGAGAAAGGAATTTCTGCCGAATTTCTGTCCTCCACCCAAACGACTCAAACCAAGAATAAGGTGAATCTCGAGTCTTGCATCGATAATGAGAGATATGATCATGGTGGAAGATTTGTGGAGCTCGAGAGTCCTAGCATCAATCAGTTTAACAGGCACATTATGCTAAAAAGGCAATTCGCAAGGCCCCTTAACTTTTACGTTTTGCTTTCAGATATATGAAGACCTTGAGTCGGGAAACCTTCCTTGAGGCTGCTGTATGTGACTCCGGAATTGATTGCCACACTGGGGTTTATGTCAAAGCTGATGAAAATTCACTCTAAAGGGTTGCTTAATCTGATTGCCATTGACGAGGTGTGAGTTTTGTGTAGACTATTCACAAGGACAGTTGAGGTGTCTTGTGTTCCAACGAAAGAATCTCAATCCCTAAGAATGGATTACTCATCTTCTTTTTGGTATTTCAGGCGCATTGCATCTCAACATGGGGTCATGATTTCAGGTACCTCATTTATTTGTTTCGAGCGACAAATATGAATGTCTTTTGAAGTGAAGGGGGTATTTTATTTATTGCCTTCAGTTTATACTTGCACCACTTTGAGAAATCAACATATTGATATGTTTGTCGCTCCTGCTTTGGATGTCTTTGACTGTTCATTTCATTTATATCTCCCCTCTGTTGGTTTTGTTTTATTTCAGAGGGTCCTACTGTGTATACCTAGGACGTTATTATACCACTCTGACTCGTGCCTGTTGATGCTCCTGTTCTTTATTGGTGCAGTGTCCCTAGTGATGGTAATAGGGAGACATCTTAATCTATCAACTAGATGGTTCTGCTTTCATGATAAAATAGGTCAAGCTGCATAATTCTGTAAGAATCTTAACTGAAAAAGCTTTTATTGGAGGCATAAAAGCCAATTTCCCTTTTATTGGTTTTAGTTGTTGTTTACTGATAGTTCTGGTGAATAAGTCAATAAGCGCATAACAAGCTTTAGGATGTCGCACAAATCTTATTCATCTTATAAGAAGTAAATTTTCTTTAGTGTCAAAATAGGCTTAATATCCTAAATAGGGGTATGAGTTACCTCCTTGAATGATGTTTTGAAGCAATTATAGACTCTTTGGTGCATATGTGAACATGTATTGGAATTTACAGCAGTGATCAAGAGGCTGTCCAAATGCAGATACCTGTTGTTCATTTAATTTAGCTTTCTTTGAACTTGATATACATACATTAGCATGGACAACTACTTCACACACATTGAGACATGTTTATTTGCAGTTATCGTTGCACATTACATGAGTGTGAGCAAGCACTTGAATGTCCGTTTCTTAACTTTGTGAACTCTGATGGATGGATCACCCACACACATTTGGCGTTTTTGGTCAAAGATTTGAACTTTAAACAGTCTTTCATCCTCCGTTTGTGTTTGATCTGTTTCAAACAGGCCTAGCTACCGGAAGCTTTCCTCTTTGAGGAATCACCTGCCTGGCATACCAATACTGGCGTTGACAGCAACTGCTGTTCCTAAGTAAGTGTTCTTGACTGAATTATGGAAGAATTGACCATACTTGCTACAGGGAGAGACCGGCTTTCTTATATAAGAAAACTGACCTGACTAGTCTCTATAACTCTCCCGGTTTTGGCCACATATCTCTTGAAAGGCTTTGTTTATGGATGTGTCTTGGTTTCCTAGATGGCATGGGTTGTCACTTGTCCAAGCCATATCTCATTTATAGAAGTGGAATAATCAAAGCAAAACCAATCAACATGAAGACATGCATCATATGAGAGCATTTATATTTGTGCATGAATGTAGGCATTTATATTTGTGAATGAATGTAACTAGATAGCATGCATATTTTTTCCCTTGACAAATATAGTCAACACTATTCGTACTCAAGCCTAAATTATTTGAGAAGCAGGTACTTTTTGGCAATTATGCTTGCAAGCTAAACCCGATCTGAGTGAACAAGAATTGGCGCGCTGATTGGTATTGACCTTTTCGAAAGTTCTGCTAGTGGCTCGGGATGATGAAAAAGAAATATTGTTAGGTCGACTGCCAGTGTAAATAATTTGCTCATTCATCGTGGGATGAGTGATGTGTGTTTTTAGTTAATTTTGTGATCTAGATCTTCCACATTTCATTTTCTTTTGTAGGAGAAGCCTGGAAGGGGGCATGATATTGGCATTTTTGTAGCACCAGATCTGATGGCTATTCCATAATGTTTTCTCACATTATATTTTTTTACCAGAATTAAACGAATTCATTTTTCCTTTCCAGGGTGCAGAATGATGTCATGCAATCCTTAGGGATGGAAAGCCCTCTGGTTCTAACATCATCTTTCAACCGTCCAAATATATATTATGAAGGTGGGCCCTTCAAGTTTCATATGTTAAGCCTCTAGTTCATCTCATGTAACTAAAGAGAGGTGGAGACATAAATCGTTAGTTAAAGGATAGTTTGGACTTTAATTTGCATGGAAATGAAATTATTTAGTTTGCTATTAGATGCGGGCTATTGGACTCAGAGAAAGCTCATGAGGGAAAATTTCTTGCAGCTTTAGCTAGCGATAACCATTTTCTCTAGGATAATCTCTGGCTCAGCTAGTTGATGCAGAGAAAACACAAGAATATTAATGTACTAACTGTAGCCTAAGGATTTCATTCTTTGTTTCTTACAAATATTGGGTCACTTGGCTGTTGGTGCGAGGCCTGGTAACTGCAATTATTAAGTGTAGATAATGTGGAGGCACTTAGGTAAATGGAAGGAGGAAGAAAAGGGGGGGATAATGTGCAGGACACGTTAGTCTCTGAAGGTAACGTACCTTTTCTATTGGCATTCTAGGTTTGAGTTACATCTTCTAGGGAAACATTGGTTAGAGTATCTCTCATCGATAGAAAGCCACAAAGGAATCGTTCCCCTGTTCGAGTTCTCTCTCTGTGTCCTCAGTCTCAACTCCAATGAGTTATCACTTTAACATGATTTGTGTGATTTCTGAAGTCTAGGAGAAAGTCCTGATCAAAGATCTATTACGGTTCTCTAGGTTGCTAAAACAAAAGGCCACTTTAATAGGCTGCTTATAGAATACTTAAGGTGAACTCTGGTTTTTCTTTTTTTTGCATAATATTTTTCTGGGGGCCAAAGTTTCTTGTGTAAATTTGCTGGTCAGCTTTTGCAAAAAGTATTCCCGGAAAAGATCTGTTTCCAACTGAAGTTTTTATTTGGAGAGTTGGCATTGTGTAATATTAGCAAATCCTGATTGCTCAGGACTGACATTATGTAATGGATGAAAAGGCATCAGAATTCTGGATCTTTTTTGTAATCAACATGGTAAAGCTTATTTTTGCAACTATTGTTGTAATGTTGCTACAAATTACTTTACTAAAATTTAGTAGCAGTATTTTTGCATCTGAACAAGTCTCTCTCGGTGCAGTCCGGTACAAAGATATTCTGGACGATGCATACGCCGACTTATTGAAGAAACTCACAACTTCTGGTGCTGCTTGCTCGATTATTTACTGCCTGGAACGCGCAATGTGTGATAACCTGTCTGCTTACCTTTCCGAAAATGGAATATCATGTGCTGGTAATTGTACTTTCTTTCTTAAGTCATACAGGATTGTCAGGTGGCCATTGATATCTATCCTGTTTTACTTCTCAGCTTACCACGCGGGGCAGAATGACAAGCTGCGGAGTTCCATCTTAGATGATTGGATTTCTTCTAAGATACAAGTTGTCGTGGCCACAGTGGCTTTTGGGTAAGAGAGCCCTTGGTAGCCTCAACTTATAAATTTTTTAAATTTTTCGCTCATTCAACCTGACCATTTGTTTGCTGTGGGTAATGTTGGGGGAAGTTACCCAACAACTTTCCTACTTTATGATGGTATCGTGCTTAAGCTTCTTTCTTGCTTGTCCTTCGTTTACAATCTTCAATCAATCAAGAATATGATGTTATTAGTCGTTTTGGTTATGTTCTTCCACTTGGAGCTTTTCTGCTGCATGGACGGTAACTCTGCTTCTGATGTTCCTTCAGGATGGTACGATAACACAAGGCTATGAACTCAAATTTACTCTAGTTTCATCATCCTGCATGACTGTTCCACTGATGCTTGTCTATCATTGAATGTGGTTTATACTTGCAGGGTATTGATAGAAAGGATGTGAGAATTGTTTGCCACTTTAACATTCCAAAGTCAATGGAAGCATTTTATCAAGAATCTGGTAGAGCTGGCCGCGATCAATTGCCCTCTACAAGCATATTGTATTATGGGATTGATGATCGCAAGAGAATGGTCAGGTCTCTGGCTTCCTGATCGTAATTTGCTCTTCTTCTCGATGACATTTCTTTATGAGCTCACACATACTTTCAGGAATTTATTCTAAGCAAGGCTAAGAATAAGAAGTCGCAAAGCTCCAGTTCACAGGATGGGTTGCTCAAAAAGTTACTAGCAGACTTCAATCAGGTGATTCATAGCTTTTATATTGATGTTATATATATGCATTGTCTAGGTATGTACTGATTTTAGGTCCTGTTTGGTGTGCAGATGGTTGAATATTGTGAAGGATCCGGGTGCCGGCGCAGAAAGATTCTTGAGAGTTTTGGTGAACAGGTTGTGGTAACTTTTTGTTCTTCATGATGTAACTGGTGCTAAGGTGTTTTTAGAGCTCGCTAAATCTTGAACTGAAACACAAGTTGTGTCAATGCATAAATTAGGTACCTGCATCCCTTTGTAAAAACTCGTGCGATGCGTGCAAACATCCAAACCAGGTTGCCAGGCAGTTGGAGGAGCTCACAACTACTTGTGCTTCTCGTCAGAGAAACCAGTTCTCCAAAATCCTGATGCGCAGGTTTTGTTTTGTGGTTTTTGTTTTGTTTTAAGCTCTTCGGTAATTCATCTTGCAGACAAGCTTTTTAGTTTTATGTTGCAAGAAGTGGCATTATTCATAAGGTTCAATGCTAATCCTTATGCACTTTCTAATTGAACAGCGTGGTAGATATGAGTGATGGAGGACAGTATTCTGAGTTTTGGAATCGTGATGATGAAGCAAGTTGTTCAGAGGAAGACATTTCTGACTCTGATGGTAATATTTGCATGTCAGTATTTACCTGACACCCATCCAATTACGTTTGAAAAAATAGTTGGTGTACATTTTTCCTGGCCGATGTTTTCACATTCTCCAATGTTTGAAGATTCTAATGCAGATGGCAATGATGTTGCGAAGAGCTCAACTATCTCAAAATTCAAATCAGGAGTAAATGAGAGGATTGATTTCTGGGAGCATGTTGAGGAAAACTGCAATCAAAAGAAAGGCTTAGATAGAAAGGTAGGTCACAGTATCCGTCTTTTCATGTTCAAGGGAATTTAGCCATTATCTGTAATAATACTGACTCGTGAATAATGTGGTTCCTCTTTCTGAATTTTCAAAATAAAATCTACGCGTCAGATGAAATGGGAAACTGATGTGTCACTGTTGCAGTTTTGTCCTATATTATGAAAGAAGTTGAACTTATGGTTGGCTACTGAAATACTACGATGACTTATTGCAGATAAATAAAGTTAACAAGAATGAAGTATCGGAACAACTGAGAGAAGCTAGCAAGCAAAGATTGTTTGAAGCCTTGAGGCTGGCTCAGCGGCGTCTTGGCTCTTTAACGTAATATTACTCATTTCTGTTTCTTGTCACATTTATTTCACTGCCACTTCATTTTTCTTGGTACATTTCACTGCTAGTTTAAGGTTGCGAAAGAGAGCTTCATCTGGTTGAATATTCAGTCGGATGCATCATTTACGAATGTCTAAGAAACACCCAAGCCATAGAGATAGATTAATGGACTCTTTTCTCTTCGAACTTTATTTGCAGGAATGAGTTTGAAGAGTCAGCTTCTTCCCTTGAGAACGAATGCTACAAAAAATATGGAAAGAGCAGGAAGTCATTTTATCTTTCACAAGTGGCAAACACAGTAAGGTGGCTCTCAACAACCAATTCAACAGACCTGACAAATCGGCTCAGAATCAGTGACTACTCGCCTTCAGAGAATACGCCACCTAAACAAGAACCTTCAGGTTCAACATCATCTTCGCTCGATCAGGTAATAACAGAGACCATAAATGAAGAAGTTCCTAGCGTCATCAGTTCAACGAATCCTTATCGTGTTTCCTTGGTGCAAAGCTCTACTGCTACTGCTGCAAGTCTGCCACCAATTCCTTCCTTCTCTGAGTTTATGAAAAGCAGAAAGGCGAAGGATAGGGCAGTTGATAACTTGCCGGAGACGGTTGAGAAGAATATGGAGAAAAGAATGAGGTTGCGGTAGGATCTCTGTTCTTGAATTTTGCTCATCTCGATTGCCTCCTTTAGCTTAGAAAATAACTAAAATAGCTTGTTAAGCGTTTGCTATCAACTATATGGCAGTTCTATTTATTGAATTTTCTCGTACTTCTCTGGCTTCCAAGATCTCAGTTTGATCTCCAAAAGGGTCATTAGAGAGGAAACCTCATTTCATGCACGGTTCTGTTTCGAGTACGATAGTTGCGCCTCAGGTCTTTCGTACTTTAAAAACAATAGTTTGCTGAATGGTTAACCATCATATAAATTCTGTCTACCCAACAATTTTTTAGGAATTGTAATGAAATCTCCCTCTTGGAAGCATCAAAGTTTCGCAATTCGGAACCGGGGAAGCACATGATGCCATAATGCATGTAAGCTCAACTGCCTCCCAAGTGAAATACTCCCCCTCCATCGAGATCAGCAAACCGGTTGTTACATGAAATTACATGAAATTCCAATTGATGTGAACGTTACATTAGCCAACATCGTCAGGTGTGAGTGGCAATTTTCCAATGAAGTCGGAGTTGAGACTTCCCAGGTAAAGATGACCCTCAAACTCAACTGCCGAGGTAACAAAGCGAACGACTTTCCCATCCGGATCGTCGAGCTTCTTGATCATTTTGCCATCAGCTGCCACATGCAAGACACTTGCTTTTCTGAACGCTCCATTCACTCTCTTGATCAAACTTGGGTATGTTGCTGTCAAGTGCTTGGCTGCCTTGGAGCCGTGCACGAACTCCCACCCTTCAGATCTCACCTGCACCAAAATTTGCAATGAGCAGTGATAGAGAATACGAAAAAAACCACGGTCCGAAAGAATATATAGTTTTGCTTAATCACTTTGGGTCTAGATCTTTAGTTATCAGGTCGCAAAAACCTTGCGCTTATACCTGCAATAGGGCAATCCAGAAAGATCCGTCGGGGGCGAGATTGATGTTGTCGGGTCCGCCGGGAAGATTATCGATAAAAATCTCTGTTTTCCCTGCTTCATCTCCCTTCAGCCAATGCTTCAAACACCTAAATCTGTGAAGCCCGCACATGCGCGTTAAGCAAACTTGCACTAAGATGCTTTATTTTCAAAAGAAAATCCCAATGCATGAGCTCTATAAATTGCGCATCGGGGGATATACTCACTTCCACGTTTCACAGACGATGAGAAAATCTTCGTCCCTAGAGAGAGCGACGCCATTGGCGAAGCCCAATTTGTCGAGAACGACCAAAGTTTGCAATGATGAAGGGTCGAATTTGAGAAGCTGGCCATGAGGTTTCGCCTCGAGGACGTCCAAGTACCAGTCATGGAGGCCGAACTTGGTGCTGGCTACGCTGAAATATAGACTCCCATCCGATGCTTCAATGACGTCGTCCGCGAATCTATTTGTAGCAATCATAGTAAAAAAACAAAAAAAATTAATTTTCGATGGTTTTTGTGATAAAATTTCTCCTTGTGTTTATGTCAGTTTGTGTCCTTCTTAAGATAAACTACTTCGCTGACTATGCTATTATAAGGTAGACATGATCATGAGACAGGCGATCTAATGGGCCCCTAAATCCCCCATGAGCCTCTAACCTGGCCGATTTCCAGTCACACTTGATCGTTTTTGGTGCCATGTTCGAACCACCGAGATGAATGTGGTTGCATTTGATCTACCATGTCCAAAACTATTGAAACCCATCAAACCCAAATCACTAGGGAAATTTTTTTTTTTTTTAAACGCGAGGTACGAATCCAAGTTTGGTCCAGGATCAATTCGAATCGCTAGTGTTTCATGATTTAAAACCCATGTGTGTTACCTTAATTGATAACTCAGCCCTTTTTTGCCCTTTTCATGACAAAACAACTCATTTTAACAAGTAAAATTCCACCAATTTTTTCATAAAAATACTTGCTAATCTTACATTTCAGATAACACGCGAGCCAAAAATTCAAATAGATAAAGCTCAACTCCTTTTTGCCCTTCCCACAAAAGGAAAAAAAAAACTTTTGTCCTTGTAAACTTCCCAAATTTCTCAAACCTAGAATCGAAAGTGCTGGAATGTCTAATCAGTTATAAGTCCCAAGTAAAAAGAGTTCATTAGACAATGATGTGTAGCCTCGTGCGTCTCTTCGCAAGCAAGGGCCCCTTGCCCACATCTCTTTGTGATGAGGGGGTGGAGAAAGACCTGAGAACCACGCAAATCTATCGAGAAAAGAACAACAAACATGATCGCAAAATTTAGATAGGAACGACCGCAGTGGTCATCTCTATGGTCGAGGATGGCTTCGATCTAAAATATCCATAAGATAAATATTTTCTTGACAATATTGTTAGAAACGATACAATCTTAAACCCAAATTCACATATCATCATCGCGTGTTTTGCATAAAACACTCATTGATTGAGAAATCGTGTGATAAAAAATAACACTGTTAGGCTAGCATATCCCTATCCATAATCATCTTGGAAACAAGATTATATGGGCGGTTTAATAATTTTCCCCCTCAAACTTGAAAAACAAATGGAACCGGGGGACTGTCTGTCTCATCCCATGGGATTGTCCGGAGGTATGAAATGAAATAGAAAAGAACTACTACTGGTGATCAAAATTGATTAAGAACATTACCTTAATTCAGATCCATTGACATGTGATAAGAGGACCTTCGCATGACCATCTTCATCAACCCAGATCAGACCCTGGCCAAATCACATCACCGAGAGCTTACACATTAAGCACTTCACAATACCTTTCTTTCATAAACCAAGATTACCATCTCTTTAATCTTTATCATCCACACCTTTTCAGCATCACACACAACGAGACCCCCTCTCCTCGCCGCCGTAATCCCTAGGAGTGCCTGACTGTTCAACATGGTCCAGTTTTCCCAGGACCCATCTCGGTGCAACCTCTTGATCCAACCATCTCTCGTCGCAGTGTAGAGCACGCCATTTTCGTCTACACAAACGTCTTCTGGATCTTTCAACGTACCCTCTCCAAGTTTTTCCACACCCTGTGTGAACCAGAAAGCTTCTCACATAAATGAAGAACCGAAAGATCAATAGAAATGATAGTTCGGACCTTCTGTATGAAGAAGCTTTTCAAGTACCTGCAAGTGGGTGTTTGTGGGAATAGAAGTTCGGGACGATGGATCTGGTAAAGGGAGCAAGTCAGGAGATATCGGCGAAGAGACGAAGATCTGGAGCCCTACGGCGAGGAGGCAAGCCAAGACGAAGCCGGAGAATGTCGGCAGAAAGCGGCTCAAGAAGCCATGTAGAGCCATTGTTATGGAGTGAAAGAGAGGCAAGGATGACTCTAGGAGGAGATGTTTTTGACGAGAAAATATCTGTACTTATCTTGAGAGAGAAACGTGAATAGCAGTGAGTGTTGGAGCATATGCCAAAAGAACTTTTGGACGGACATCATGAAGTTGTCAGGTCCGATAGATGAGGACCGATTTCAACTTTCGAAAAAAATCAAAAGAACCAGCGGTGGATATAACGAAACGTCGCAGGCACTAGGGTCAATATCTCATCATTTAGACTTGAACAGGCTAGCGACTGTGAATGTTTGATGTTTGCTTTTAGAAATGGTGAATTTGATCTTCAAGGAGAAGATGTGACCGTAGGAGGAAAAACAGGAAATCACCAAGATTGAAGGAATGAAAAGCGAAAAGGGGCATTTGAAAAAATCTAAGTGGTGATTGCACGATCAAAGCAAAAGGCAATTGGAGATATGTAGGGATTATTAGGGATGATCGGTTTCTGGTCCAATCCGAACCTGGATCGAAGGAATCGGTTCTTAGATTTCGAGACCGCAGAATCAGTCTTTAGGGGGTCCAAAGAAACCGATCGCATAATTTTAAATGTGTAAAAACTTTCATGATAATCTAAGAGTTTAAATCATTTTTTTGAAGATTTTTAAATTATCGGGATTGTTTTTGCGTACATGAATTGTTCTCGGCCAGGGGTTAGGAATTTTACATCAGATGCAACAGCAAACCCAAGCGGTCCAAACATCGACCATTTGAGTTTCGAAGTGCTTTATATTCCAACGAGGAAGCAAGTACAGTGGACTCTTTGATTGAGACAACTAGTACGATAAAATAGCCGTAATTACTCAGAAAGGAGCAGATTCTTCTCTCCTTCAATTCTCTTCGGCCTCGGCCAAGTGGTGGTGCTAATTGCTAAGCAAGTTACAAAATTAAAACTACAAAAAAAAATTTGTCGCTCAAGTCCGGAAGAGTGGTTCCACCCCAAAACCAGAAATTGGATCGGCGATTACTGGTTCTGTTTTTATGGAATCGAGAATCAAACAGGCGCTCCCAAAAACCGGACTAAATTGGCTGGTTCAGTCTGTTTCTTTTGTTCACCCCTGAAGATCATTCCTCATGGCTAGGGAATTCAGCGAATGAATGGGATTTAGTTGAGCAAATAATTGATAAAGAAAGGAAAATAAGTTCTAAAGCAGTAGAGGCAAATAGAGAGTGAGATTTTCAAATTTGAAACTTCGCAAAAAAAAAGGGATGATTTGTTATTCTCATTAGGGGTGATCATCCCGGTCCGGTCCAATCCCACTAAGGATCCGGAAACCAGATCGGGAGGATCGGTTCAACATCACTCGCAATGATACCAAGTTCATCATCTCTTTTGTCTTATCATTACGCACCTTTTCAGCATGACACACCATGATGCCACCGCTCCTAGTCGCGATAATCCCCACGAGTGTCTGACTGTTCAACACGGTCCAGTTTTCCGAGGACCCATCTCGGTGCAACCCTCTTGATCCAACCATCTCTAGTCGCAGTGTCGAGCACGCCATTTTCGTCTACCAATACCTCTTCTGGATCTTTCAGTGTACCCTCTCCATGTTTATCCACACCCTGCATGAACCCGAAAGTTTTTCATATGCATGAGGAACCGAGAAATCAAAGAATTGATAGTTTGAACCTTCTGTATGATAGAAGCTTTGCAAGAATCTGCAAGTGGGTATTTGTG
The DNA here is from genome assembly GCA_021437795.1 of Rhodamnia rubescens. Taxonomy (NCBI): domain Eukaryota; kingdom Viridiplantae; phylum Streptophyta; class Magnoliopsida; order Myrtales; family Myrtaceae; genus Rhodamnia; species Rhodamnia rubescens. The sequence continues at coordinate 2,458,171 of JAILYA010000002.1, read as the reverse complement.
GGAAGAGAAGTTAGGGACGACGGTTCCGGTAGACGGAGCAAGTGAGGAAATATCTACGAAAAGACAAAGATTTGGAGCGCAATGGCGAGGACACAAGCAAAGACGAAGCCTGAGAATGGCGGCAAAAAGGTCCTCAAGAAGCCAAGTAGTGCCATTGTTATAGAGGGTGAAAGAGAGAAACGGATGAAATCTAGAAGAAGATGTGTTTTTAACGAGTTGAATCCCACGAGCTTTTTTCATAAGAATACCCACTAATCTTACGTATCAAATTAACTGCGAGCAAAAATTCAAATAGATGGAGCTCAACTCCTTCATGTCCTCATAAACTTTTCCAAACTTCTCGAACCTATGAATTTTTTTTTTTTTTTTGGGGATAATTCGAAAGTAGTGGAATGTCTAATTGAACTGTTAGTCCAAGCAGAAAGAGTTCATTAGACAATGATGTGTAGCCTGGTGCGTTTCTTCCCGCAACATGGTCCCTTGTCCACTTGTCTATGTGAGAAAGAGGTCGAGAAAAACCTTGGAACCACGCAAATCTATGGAGCAAAGAGTAACTAACACGACTGCAACACTGGTGTTGTTGACTGGATACTAACGAACAAGGACCCATCATACGTGGTTGCCAATGCCAAAGTGAGGAAGAAAAGAGAAAGATACCCTAAAAGCATCAGCCACACGTGGCACATCATAGCAATGAACAAAGATCCATCATCCTTCTAAGTTATCTTCTCTTGACTGAGTCGCAAATGCTTACACATGGCTTATTAGTAACCTCGATTGCTTCGTCCAGTTCCCGATTTTATAGAGCTGGATCGGGAGGAACGATTCTGATTTCAAGGATCGAGAATCGGACCGGATAGTCTTGGGATCGGAATGACCGATCCTGTCTGATTCTCGAGCAGTCCAATCGTTGGACCAGTCGCATTTTTTATTTTTATTTTTTGTGATTTGAGGTCAAATTTTTCTCATTAATGACATATTTACTAGATCATATATCGTTAATTACATCATGTCACTAAACACCGAAAGTCATACTAAGCATCCTAAGCATTTTAGATTTAGCTTTATGTTTACATTTAGGAATTTTTTTCAAATATATATTATTCGATCCGGTGCAGGCGGTTCGATCTATCTGGTCCAAGCGTCCGATCTATTCCGTTCGGGCGGTCTAGGCGATCCGGTTCGGCCCTCCAATCGGTCCGATTCCCCCTTAGAATCGAGAACCGGACCAAACCGGCCAATTCGGACCGGCCCGAGCTGTTCCTAGTTCGAACAATCCATATGCTCATTAAGTTGTCCTGTTTAATCTTAATCGCTTTCTCTAAGATGGAGCTTGATTGTTATTGTGACATCCGAAAATTCCTACATCAGTTCTTAATATGCAGAAAATGAAGACAATAAATATCACAAGTAGAAATTTCAGTTGGATCATTGCACATTTGTACATAGGTTCATTTTATGGAGCGATGATGGATCATGTCGCAATAGCGATTGTTTTTGGGGACTGATATATTATGAGTATGCAGATAAATTTTAGTGAGTCCAAAATATTTTTCGTGTTTGCCCATGTTTAGAGTGGATACTGATTTCCTTGGTCATTTACTGAGATACAAAATATCTTGGTAACTTCTAAAATATCTTCATCAAGCAACCCAGATGTGATCATGTGTAGTGTTTTTACTTGACCACAATCATAAGTTCATCTTATAGATCTTACATCATGCATAACCTCACCCTTTTTGCTTCAATGATTACAAATCAAATAATGATTCCTATTCATGCATCTACTTGGGTGATATTATGTGCTGTCCAATAATCATGTTCATTTAGCTACTCAAATTATACCATTTATAACCTTTTAATTTATACACATCTCTCTCATTTGCCACCAAGTGCTTTTAACCATAATGTCCTCATGGCTTTTAACCTTAGTTAACTAAAATGTATTGTTTCCAACTCATGAGAAACACAAGTCTAGGTTTTGTTTATCTCTCTTCATTGCTTGAAATGGTTATAATTCAAGTAATGTGTTCTCGTTCATGCATTTAACTTGGCCAATATACTCTCTCTCTCTCTCTCTCAAATTTCTTCATCTTTCCATCCAAGATCATGTCATTTGTCACTCAAATGATAACTCACGTGCTGTTAAATGGCGACATTGAACTTAGCCATTAAGATGACATCACTCACGACAATATAACTTAATCATGGTTTATAGCAATCATTACAAGTGGAGTTAAGAAAAATAAAACAAAGGGCACCCTCTTTCCCTTTCTTGGTCGAGACATCGCTCTCTTCAATTTCCACTTGAAGAATTGCTGCATCTTCCCATCTTCCATAAACGAAACAATTTTTTCTAGTTCAAAGTTTCAATCAACCTTTAACTTTGTGATTTTAGTGCAACTTTCAAGAGTCTCACAAAGTAATTAAAGGATTTGGTTGTTCAAGATTCCATTCAAAATAAGTGAAAACTCTAAGGACTAAGTTAGATTGATCTACTTAGTACTTTTAACTTGGTTGGTTGATGTTTGTTAATTTAGTTTAAATTTGATCTTAAATGCAAGTAGTTTCCAAGATTGACATATAGAGTTATGGAGATTCTTGCCTAAATTGACAATTTTTAACATGCTTAGAAGGTGTATGAAAGAATATCCAAATGATATGTTACATCTTAGATGGTAAAGAATGAGAAAATGGTAAAACCAGACCAAAAAGAGGCTTTTTAGTAGATTTTGGCATGTATGGCAGCAATTTTGTAATTTAAAGAAGTGAGATGAGAAATATTTTGTGTGTTAACATGGTTATTTTGTGTGTTTTAGAGTTAATTAGTGGGTTATTAAGAAATATTTTAGAGGAAATCAAACCGGTTAAAAAAAAAGTTTTGAAGTTTTAGGGGTTGCTTTGATAATTTTATAAAACTTGTGGCATGCCCATAGTGTAAATATAATACTCACGTGTCTTATATAACAAATGAATAGGCTTTGTTATTTAATTAGAATGGTTTGATTAAATTGAAAATTGAAAGTTAGGAAAGTAAAGAAAATCGTAAATTGAGAAACTTTTTTTTTGGAATATGTAACTTTGGAGAATAATATCATGTTTGGATCGAGAAGTTTATTTCCCTCATGCTTAGTATGTGATTTATTGATTTCCATCAGATTTGGTGGTATTTGAGGTGTGAAAATTTTGAAAATGGCGAAACTAGATTTGGAAGTGACATTGTTATAATTACAACCAAGTTACCCATTTATTGGTTAAATGTTGTCTGACTAATCAAAATAGCAATTCAAGTTGTCGATTCTCCGAGTTATCAATTGTTGATTTCTAATAATGCGGGGTAGATTTATTGAATAAAGTTACACGTTTTGGTGTTGTCAAATTAGAAGTATCAGTTCTTAAATCATCGATTACCTATCTATGGTTTCTAATTAAATGATGATGGCTTAGCATGGAAAGAGAAGGAAGGTATAAGTGTTGAAGTGCATGTAATTATTTGTTTATCATCAATTACATGAGAAATAACAAATTATTGCTATAGTATGGTCATTATTTTGTTATAATGGTGTGTATGTCTTTGATGTCACGTAATTAAGATTTTTGTCACGGCCTATTCGTCACCGAGAGAATTTCCTTGTGTGAGTATGTGGATGAGACCGTGAAGTTATCCAGATGTTCTAACGTATAAGACGGCTTTCTACAAGATTGAAATGGCATGAACTCCTATGATGACTTGACTTGTGTAGTCATGGTATGACATGGCATTTGTAGCTATGGTATGATGTTAAGAGTGACCATCATCATGCGGATGTATAGTGGTGTATTTATCCTTGCTAATGTTAGGGACATTCGTGATGAGTGGGCTAAAGCATGGCAAAGGGTATGTTTGATTCCGTCCCCCCATGAATTGGTGGTGACGATGCCTCATCAATCAAGATGGTCCTAGCAATGACAAATATGAACTCACATGTGTATATCAATGAGCTATTATGTGGTATATGTGTATCCCGAAATAATATGCCCTATGTTTGACTTGAATGAATAATCTTATGCGATGTTACTAGGGTTTTCATCGGCATATCATGATAGAAAAGACAATGCATTACTCCTTCATCTATCAAACGTAGTTATCTTGTAGTTGTCTTGAACTTGTGTAATTTTGTTGATATCCTTGCTATTAAAGTGGGAAAGTGATTTTGACAAAAAAAAAAAAAGTGGGAATGTGATGAGAAATTTGAATATGTGTTGAAATTGCAGATTGGATATGTATTATGTTTTTTTTTTTGATATCCAGATCCATTGCATACTCATAAAAGATGAAATGTTTGACATATGTTGCATACCATAAAAGATGAAATGTTTGACATGTCACATTTAGATTGGACGACAAGTGCTTGAATTAAATATGATACGTCTATTCCTTTTCGAATATTTTAATTATTGGTTGAAATACCAGATTAATTAAGGAACCAGTGAATTTCTTGAATTATAGTGTTTCATATAAGTGTTTTGCCATGAAATATTAGTTGTTATTATGCTATGAGTGCTCCCGGGTCGAGTAGGAGGATGATCTCCTACCTTAGACCCGAGAGTTCATTTACCGAGCTTAGGCTCACCCCAATATATTTTACAAATTTGTCGGGTTAAAAGTTCAGGTGTATTAAATTAACACTTCTGAAGATCACTATAGGAGGTTTTGATGTATATTAGCTATAGTTAAATTACTTGTACATTAAATTAGTTATTTATTAATGGAGGATTGAATGAAGTTAAATTATAAAATCATTCAAGGTTCAAATTTTATGGAAAATTCGGGTCGTTACAAATATATTATTGACAAGTGACCCTGCATGGTGTTCCATATCCATTAGCTAATGGTAAGTTAGAGAACGGAGGGTCTGAGTATCGAAGTATCCTTAGTTGGACTAGTCGTATTTAGGGTGTAACCTGTTGAGAAATTCTATTAGGTTTTGAAGTTGACAAAATTCCTGTAATAAATTGAAAAGACTTTGAGGACACTTTATGTATATATCATCATGCCAAATACATTTAATCTGCTAAGTGTTTATATAATGATAGAAGCATGTTACGTGGACAAAAGCACGTCTCTCAAGACATCTTCGATCATTTGTGGCAAGATACGTTTTGACTCTTCATGCAATCCTCAAAGATTTTATAAACTCAAACCTTATTTGTTTTTGTGAGAGAATATCCCTCACTATAACTCGTGATCTGGTTTGGTTTTTCTTTCCTAAGTTATATTGAATGTCTAGTAATTTAAAAGATCATCCTTGTAACTTTCCATATGAGTAATCTTGATTGATTAATAATCACCCCGAAAATAATTTCTTTTCCTAGAGACTTGATTTATGGATTCAATGATTTGATTGTATGGGCAAGCAAATTATCTTAAATCTCTGATCTTTCAAGCTCAATGGCTATGTGATTCTTTGCATGAATCTACCAATGGTTAGCTTGGAAATTGATCCTCGTGGTGGTTCTATCCAACGGGAAGCTTGGATGACAAGAAATATAAAAGGAGCACAAGGTTCGAAGAGAAGTATCAAAGATGAAGAGTTTATACATCCATATTTCGATAGAGCAACAAATATTCTATATTATCTTCCTTGCGTTAAATTTTGTAATTCTTTGAAAGGTGTTGTGCGGTGTTGAAAAGTGTTTAGAGTGAGAAAGTTTTGGGTAGAAGTAGCACTCGCTTTTAATAAGAGCTTGAATAAATTATGAGCTTGAGTATAAGTTATCACATTTTACTGCAATCTATCATTTGATTATTTAGTGAAATCCAACCATTAGGGTGTTAGCGTGGAGAGAGTGAATGTAGGCTTAGCATAAGCCGAACTATTATGATCAATTGTGCATTGCTCTCTATTTTCTTCCTCGCATCTGTTTATAATTTGATAGAAGCACTCACAGTTCTATTCTTTGTATTTGCTCCTATTGATCTTGAAGTTTTTATTTTCGCACTATTTTATCAAGTTCGATTATAATTACCTATTCACCCATCTCTAAGTAACGGTGTTAGCAAACAACATAAGAAGCTAGGATATGTGGCTACTAGAGGGAGGGGGCCTGGGTTGGCCACAAGGGGATGACGGCAATGGTCATCTGCTGGTTGATGATAGTCGATGCGGTGGATCAGGTGGGCAAAGATGTAGAGGGAGAAGAGAGAGAAGAAGAAAGAGGTTTCCCGAAAGTTTGGCCATGGCTATATGTGTATGATTTTTCAACGTTTTTGGGGGCTCAGGATCTTCTTTTGGGATATGACTTAATTTTAATATGCTCCATTGATTGTTCAACATTTTAGATGTGTGAATTTAACCCCATCCCCAAATTTAGATCATGATACCAACCTAAATAACACGGATATGCAATACAACACGATACGCCGACACGTCATTTTTAAAAAGATAGAGATTTTCGATATGTTGTGATACGTTTTATATTAAATATATAATTATTATTTCTATGATTTTTTTTACAAAAGTGGATATTAAATTTCCTACCACGGGTAGTCCCGTAATTTGACCTAGAGCCTAGACACTTAACAGACCCTGTTCCTCTCTTTACTTTTTGAAAAAACCTCTCACACGGAGTGAGCCTAAAGCAGATTTCCGCAAATCTGCCTTTTTCTCTGTCCTATTAATTTAAGAAAATTTGAGCGCTGCACTAGCCCTGTGCACTGCACGGTGGACTAGACAGAACAAAGTTCTCTGTCCTCTCCCACCTTGCGTCTTCTCACCCACTCACTCCCTTTACTTTTTGAAAAAATCTCTGCCTCACCTCTCTCTCTCCCTCTCTCCTCTCTGCTCGCGAAGGAAACGACGACCGCCATGGCTGCCTCATCTCTCTTCCGGCGCTCTCTCGCTCTGTCCTCCGGCGGCCTCCACTCTCTACTCCGGCACACCCCAAGCCCATTCTTTGCTCGGGAACTCGCCGCGTGTCGCCATCTCTCTCCCTCGTCTCTCTCATGGCCCAAGATGCAGACAACTCCTCCCCCTCTCCCCCGATCTCTGCCCTCCAGATCTCCGCCATCTCTGCCGTCTTTTCTCACCGACTCGCATGTCCCCGATGTGTCGTTGACCACGTGTCGGACGCGTGTCCGTGTCCAACACCGACGTGACAACTCCCTTGGCGTGTCAATGCTTCATATACACCGACAATCTTACAAAAAAAAAAACGTAGATATTTGCATCTTCGTGTAAGATATTCCTAGTCGTCTCGAAATAGGATTTTTATGTATCGTTAATAATTTCCACCCTTAATCCTGAAAAGTAAGTAAGTACTAACTTATTGGTAATACTACGTTCATATTCACTAACACGTGATAAAAGGGCCTTCGCATGACCATCTTCATCAACTCAGATCAAACCCTGGCCAAATCACAACATCAAGAGCTTACGCATGAGCACTTCACAATTCATTTCATAAGCCAAGATTACCATAAGACAATGATGCGTAGCCTGGCGCACCATGGCCCCTTGTCCACTTATCCATGTGAGGAGGAGGACGAGAAAAATCTTTGAACCATACAAATCAATCGAGAAAATGACAACAAACACAACTTCACACGTGCATCCCAACAAAATGATTAACCATCAAATAAAAGTGAATATACTCAACAAGTTCTTAGAAATTATTATGGAATCTGCCTCTTGGAAGCAACAAAGTGTCGTAATTCTTAATCAGTGAAGCACGCGATGCTATAATGCATGTAAGCTCAAATGCCTCCCATGTGAATTACTCCCCCTCCATCGAGATCGGCGAACCGGTGTTGCATGAAATTCCCATGGAAGTGAACGTTACGTTAGGCAAAATCATCAGGTGAGTGGCAAGTGAGTGGCAATTTTCCAATGAAGTTGGAGTTGAGACTTGCCAGGTAAAGATGACCCTCAAACTCAACTGCTGAGGTGACAAAGCGGATGACTTTCCCATCCGGATCGTCAAGCTTCTTGATTATTTTGCCATCAGCTCCCACATGCAAAACACTTGCTTTTTCGGACACTCCTTTCACTCTCTTGATCAAACTTGGGTATGTTGCTATCAAGTGCTTGGCTGCCTTGGATCGGTGTACAAACTCCCACGCTTCAGATTTCACCTGCACCAGATTGGCAATGAGCAGCGATAGATCATCCGAAAAAAACGTGGTCCGATAATCTTGCTCATGTACCTGCACTAGGGCAATCCAGAAAGATCCGTCGGGGGCAAGATTGATGTTGTCAGGTCCCGCCGGAAGATTGTCGACGAAAATCTCCGTTTTCCCTGCTTCATCTCCCTTTAGCCAATGCTTCAAACACCTATTTCTGTGAAACATACGCGCGCATGTAAGCAAAAATGCACCACATTTTATTTCCTTTTTTCCAAGCCAAACTGCACTAAGATGCTTTATTTTTCAAGAGAAATTCCAACGTAGGAGCTCTATAAATTGTGCATCGGGGGATATACTCACATCCAAGTTTCACAAACGATGAGAAACTCTTGGTCCTTAGAGAGAGCAACGCCATTGGCGAAGTACAAATTGTCAAGAACGATTGAAGTTTGCGACGACCAAGGGTCGAACTTGAGAAGCTGGCCATGAGGTTTCGCCTCGAGGACGTCCAAGTACCAATTGTGGAAGCCGAACTTGGTGCTGCCTACGCTGAAATAGAGACTCCCATCTGATGCTTCGATGACGTCGTCCGCAAAGCTATATGTAGCAATCATAATAAAAACATTATTTTTCGATGGTTTTGTGATAAAGTTGCTCCATGTGCTTATGTCATTTTGTGTGCTTTAAGATAAACTACTTCACTGACTATGCTACTGTTAGGTAGATATGTTCATGAGATAGGCGATCTCATGGGCCCAACAAGTTCCCCCATGAGCCTCCGACCTGGCCGATTTCCGGCCAGACTTGATCGCATTTGGATCCATGCTCGATCCACAGAGATGAAAGTGGTTGCATTTGATCTGCCAAGGTTGTCAAAAACTACCAAACCCAAATCATTGGGGAGCTTAATTTTTACCCAAGGTGCGGTTCGAGTTTGGTCCAGGATCACCACAAAACAACTCATTTTAACGAGTAAAATCCCATGAATCTTTACTTGTTAATCTTATGTATCAAATAACATACGAGCCAAAAATTCAAATAGATAGAACTCCTTTTTGTCCTAATAAACTTTCAAATTTTTCAAACCTAGAATCAAAAGTACTGGAATATCTATTCATATAATAAGTCCAAGTGGAAAGAGCTCATCAGATAATGATGTGCAGCCTCTTACGTTCCTTCACGCACCATGGTCCCTTGTCCACTTCTCTACGTGAGGGAGGAAGATCGAGAAAAATCTCAAAACCACGCAAACCGATAGAGAGAAGAACAACAAACACCTCTGCAACACTGGTGTTGTTGTCTGGATACTGACAAACAAGGACCCATCATACGTCGTTGTCGACGACAAAGGAAAGGAGAAAGATACCCTAAAGCATCAGCAACACATGGCACGTCATAGCAATGAACAAAAGACCCGTCTTTCTTCCAAGTTTCTTCCAAGTTATCTTCTTTTGACTGAGTCGCAAATGCTTACACACGGCTTAGTTTTAAGTCTGTCACGTTTAATCTCGATCGCTTTCTCTAAGTGGAGTTTGATTGAAATGTTGTTGACAGGTGACCCTGCATGGTGCCGTAAGCTAATGGCGAGTTAGAGAATGGAGGGTCTAAGTACGGGGAATTTCCTTAGCTGGACTAGTCGTATTTAGGGTTTAAGAAGGCAGGAAATGTGGCAACCAAAGAGAGAGAGAGAGAGAGAGGGGGGGCCAGGGTTGAGCCACATGGGGACGACGGCAGTGGTCATCTCTGCTGCCTAGGATGGCTTTGATGACAGCCGCTGCGGCCGTTCAAGGTTGAGAGATACGTTTGTGAAAATTTACCACCCCTATCCCAAATTTTAGATATTGATACCGACAATTAAAAGTCTAAATAGTTGCATTTTCATCAATAATTTTCGTATGGCGCTCAGTTGATTGCCATAACTTTTTTTCGATCACTGAGTGTTGTAACTTATGTACGATATTCATTTAAGTGCTTGAACATTTTTTCAATTACCTGAGTGCCATAACTTTTTTAAAAACATTCTTCACAAGTGTCTACGCCACGTCGAATTTACGGCACTTGGATGAAGGTTTTAAAAAAACAATTGGCACTAAAGTGATCGATTACTTGAGTGCCCTATTACTTTTCAATTGATCATTTAAGTGCCATAACTTGTTAAAAACATTCATCACAAGTGTTGTGTCATGTTAGATTTACGACACTTAAGTGAACATTTAAAAATATTAGCACTTAAGTGATCGATTAAAAGTTATGATACTCAAGTGAATATTTTTTAGAAATTATGGCATTTAAGTGGTAAAAAAAAAATTATTGACACTCAAGCACTTGCTTGTACGAAATTTATGGCACTTATACTGTACTTATCCCAAAATATCCCTACTCGTCTCGAAACATGATTATCATGTATGTATAATAATTTGGCCCCCTCAAACCTGAAACATACATGAATGAAAAAAAATAAAATAAAATAAGAACTACTGATGATCAAAACGATTAAAAACATTACCTTAATTCAGAGCCATTAACATGTGACAAGAGGACCTTCGCATGACCATCTTCATCAACCCAGATCAGACCCTGTCCAAATCACATTACCGAGAGCTTACACATTAAGCACTTCACACTTAATTTTCTTTCATAAACCAAGATTACCATGTCTTTAATCTTTATCATCCACACCTTTTCCGCATCACACACAACGACACCACCTCTCTTGGTCGCCGTAAGCCCCAGGAGTGCCTCACTGTTCAACATGGTCCAGTTTTCCCAGGACCCATCTCGGTGCAACCTCTTGATCCAACCATCTCTCGTTGCAGTGTAGAGCACGCCATTTTCGTCTACACACACGTCTTCTGGATCTATCAATATGCCCTCTCCAAGTTTTTCCACACCCTGCATGAACCCGAATGCTTTTCACACAAATGAAGAACCGAAAGATCAAAAGCAATGCCAATGAAGCGTTGGCTGAGTTGATGAGATTCCCGGCCTTAAATAGTTAAACTGATGAGGTCCCAGGGTTCGAATCTTCCCAACGTCTTGAGGAATTTAAAACGGTGGCATTAGCGTTCATAACCCCATCACCTCGAGGAATAATCCATTGTACGTAAAAACCTCGATTATAAAAAAGAAGAAGAAGAAGAAGAAGAATAAGATCGAAAGCAACGATAGTTTGGACCTTACGTGTGATGAAGCTTTTCAAGTACCTGCAAGTGGGTGTTTGTGGGGAGAGAAGCAAGGGACGATGGCCCCGGCACAGGGAGAAAGTCGGGAGATATCGGCGAGAAGACGAAGATTTGGAGCGCTACGGCGAGCACGCAAGTGAAGACAAAGCCCGAGAATGGCGGCAGAAAGCGGCTCAAGAAGCCAAGGAGAACCATTGTTATGGAGTGAAAGAGAGACGACGATGAAATCTAGGAGGAGATATGTTTTCGACAAGGATCTGTCTGTCTCAATGTTGAGAGAGAACCGTGAATAGATAAGATGGGCTTGAGTTTTTTAAGCCAAGGCCGACCAAGGGACGAGACGACAGTGATGTGTTTTGGAGCAGATTCCAAAGAACTTTTGGACATACTTTCTGAATTTTTTTTTTTTGTCAAATAAACGAGAGGTGCAACACAAGGCGACCCATTCTAGTACTACTATCGCTTAAGCATACTTAATTTCAAAGTCCTGATAAGAATGCGATGCATTAATGATGGTATGATCGCACCTAGACGTACTTCATGAAGTTGACAAAGCATGATTTGCTAAAAAATGGAAGAGATACTTATATTAGGCTCTTGTGGTCCGTGACACTTGGCCTTATTTTTTGTGAAGAAACTTTTTTTTTTTTTTTTGCCACACTTCAATTTAGTCAATTATTGAATAAAATTAGGGAACGATCCGATCACAAAATGAAAATATCATTAGCATAAAGCTTCTTGACCATGTTGTCCGATCGAACAGATGAGCATGGATTTCAACTTTCGAAAAATTAAAAGAGCCAGCAACGGATGTCGCGAAGCGTCGCCCCGCACTATGGTCAACCATCTCATCATTAGACTTGAATGAGGAGTGGATTTGATTGATCTTCAAGGAGAAGACGTGACCGCAGGAGGGAAAACAGAAAATCGCCGAGATTGAAGGAATGAAAAGCGAAATGGAAGCATTTGAAGAAGTCTCAAGTGGTGATTGCATGGTCAAAGCAAATGCCGACGGAGATATCAGGGAGATTTGCCAAAAAAAAACTTCTAAATCTATTGTAATTGTATCTAGGGGTGTCAACGGGCCGGCTTAGGCTGGTCTCGGCCCCAGCCCGAGCCGGCCCGAAACTAAACGATGAGAGCTCGACCTGGGTCCGATCGAGTCGGGTCGTGTCGTGTCGGATTCTTTTTTTTTTTTTTTTAAATCAAAATCAATAAACAAACCCATCAAATAAAAGAATATAAAAATAAAAAATAAATTAAATTAAAAAGAAAATATGGGTGTTAAAAAAGTCGGACGGAGGGCCGGCCCGGCCCGAAAAGTCCTGAAAATTAAGTGAATTTTCGAGCCGGGTCGGGTCGAGCCTAGCCGACCCTCCCGGTGCGGGTTTTTTGACACCCCTAATTGTATCAACTCAATCGTAAATTTTTTTTATGAATTAAGTCTTAAATTTTTTGCATTCATTCTATTTAGGTGGTCGACGCTAAAGTGAATAATTTTTAATATTTTATTACTTTTCAAATTTTAAGTAAGTTTTTATTTTAAATCCTTTTTTTTGCTAAGTCCAAAGAAGAGGCCGCCACCCACCGGCCACTAGGTGAGGGCCCATGAGCCCTTGAAGGTCGCCGGGAGAGGCTTGCAACCCTCGCTAGTTGCGAGCAAGGGCCATGACCCTCGCCGCGACTTGCGAGTGACACTCACCATGGTCGACGAGGCCCTCGCCCGGTGGTCGTCGAGGCCCTCGCCCGGTGGTCATGACACGAGTCACGTGGCGCGGCCGAGGGTCGTGACCCTTGCCCAATGGACGGCGGCCTGCTATCGTCCCTAACATACAAAAAAGATAGGAAAAAAACATTTAAAATATTATAAAAATTTATTCACGTCGCCCAACGTCGGCCAGCGTCAACATCGATTGGTCAAATAAACTAAATTGGTATAAATGCAAAAGATTTATAACTCAATTGATAAAAAAAAAGTTTAGGACTGAATTGGTACAATTATAATAGATTTTTGATATTTTTGGTGACTCTTTCTAGTTATTGTGAGGATCATTTGGCAAAGCATGGGAATTCAGCGAATGAATGGGGTTTAATTGGGCAAATGAAGGATAAAGGATGGATAAGTCTCCAAAGTCATGAGGCCAACAAGTTCGGCCACAACCACAACGGCCCATTCGATCATGAAGCCGACCCAATCACTGCTTCGTATACCGCTAATCTTGAAAGCCACCAAGGATAACGGCCGAGAAACATGAGCTGTTGTAATTGTCAATTTCGATTCATCGATGTTCGCTTCAAGCTCAATTCTTTGTAATTGTCAATTTTGATTCATTGATGTTCGCTTCAAGTTCAATTCTTTTGCCGAACAAGTTTCACGGACCGACATCGCAAGGTTCAACACTCGATAATTTTTGGTATGCCTCCTATCGGCAACTGTTAATCACCTTATCGGCTGCTCATGTTTGCCGACTAAGAATCCAACAGGAGTAAATGAGAGGATTGATTTCTGGGAGCATGCTTAGCAAGATCGACAACCTGAAAAAAGGCTTCGATAGAAAGGTAGGTCATGGTAGCCATCCTTTTATGTTCAAGGGAATTTAGCCGTAATTTGTACTAATACCGACTCGTGAGTTATGTCGTTCTTGCTGCTGATGCCAAACGCAAAACTATGCTGTCGATGAAATGGGAACCGACATCAACCTATGTCACTTTGCGTATTGTCTTTTTATGTGATGGAATAGGGAAATGCGTCCCTACTATCGGGAGACAATCTGTCTCAACCGCAGATCCACACACTATTACCATGTATTTTGCATAAAATACATTTTTTGCATAAAATACTCATTGATTGAGAGATCGTGTGATCGAAAATAACAGATAATCTTGTCGGACTAGCAGCCTCCTATAAATAAGTTGAACTCATGGTATGTTATGAGGAAAAACTACAATGACTTTTTGCAAATGAAGAAAGTTGACAAGAATGAAGTATCGAGGAGCTGAGAGAAGCTAGCAAGCAAAAATCGTTCACAGCCTTGAGTAATTATGTGAGCAAACCTCATTTTGTTCGTGGCTGTGCTTTTTTATTACGTTCCCAATGTGCTAATGATATAGCACCCGGTGGACTGTTAGCTAATGTATATCATCTTACAAGAATGGAGTATGATGTACATCGTTCGCTGTTCTATATGTAGCAATCATCATAAAAACATCAAACACCATGTTCTGTAATAAAATTGCTCTTCGTGCTTACCTGTACGCGAGGCTAGCAATCTCATGAGCCTTAGGCCTTGACGAACCTCCAATTCCTATAACGACTCACTCATGATCTATTAAACTTTCCTACTCATTTTTTTTTATTTTGAAAAACTATAGTAATCTTCTAATTAATAAAGATATTTACTTTTTTTTCTATCCTATGTGGAATTAATAAGCTTTCCTACAATTTTTTGTTTGTTTTACAAACTTACTTTAACAGCGCAGCCTGGTGCCTTTCTCCACGCACCACGGTCTCTTGTACGATTCTCATCGTGAGGAGGAAGAGGTCGGGAAACAATTCTAAGAACCACGCAAATGGATCAAGAAAAGGACAATCGACATGACTGCAACGTTGGTGCTGTTGTCCGGACACTGACTAACAAAGACAATCACACGTTGTTGTCGATCGCAAGGCCGGGAGTAAGAAAGAAAGATTCCCTAGAGCATTAGCCACACATGGCACATCAAAGTAGCAATGGAAAAGCTGCCATTCTTGCACGTTATCTTCATTTGACCGAGCCGCACAAAGGCTTTCCACATGGGTTGTTCTTAAGCTTGTCACGTTTTTCATCAACCGCCTTCTTCGCGATGGAGCTTAATCAATATATGCGGACAAGAAATGCATACATGATAGAACTGTCAGGGACGCCATAATTTTAACCGTAAATTCACACATCATCATCTCGTATTTTATATAAAGACTCATTGATTTAAAAATCGCGTAATCGAAATATCCGACATTCTTGTCATGCTAGTTTGGACAAGTGACTTTGCATGGTGTTACGTATTTACTAGGTATTGGCAAAGTTAGAGAACGGAGGGTCACGGGTTCACAAATTCTCCAGGTTTTAAGAAGTCAAGGTAGCTTAAATGAAACAGTGTCTTAACTTGTAGCCTACGACTGATGTGATGCGGTAAGTCATGCTCGTGACAAGCATTCAATGTTCATAGGACTATAGTACGATGGGAATTTCAAGGAGACGAGTAATTTAATTAGTCTTGGTCGTCGTGAGTTGTCACAATTTTGAACTAACTTGTACGCTTGAAATTGAGCCTAGCTCTCGAGTGTACCATTCTAAGGAGAACTAGAGCTGATGCATTTGTTCGAGTGAAAGTATTTTTCAAATTTTAGTTTTTCGGATTTTCATTCCTTTGGTTCGCGAAAAATGATTTAGTCAACGGAAAATACTTCCCATCAATGAAAAATTCATGCACGAAATTAGGAAAGTAAAAACTAAAGTAGTGAAATACTTTCCAAAATTGCTCTTCTCGAATAAATTATTAGTCCGAGTGTAATTAAATCAAGAGCGAAATAAATCAACAGAGAAATACAACGAGGAATATTAATGAACATGAGAGATTTACGTGATTAGGTCCGAGTGTCGAAATCTACCCCACGAGGAGAGTCGACACCAATAATCCACTAATTAAACGGAGAATTATACTTACAATTGTTCACACACCCGAGTGTATCGCAGCCTAAAATTTACACCCAAACATATAGTGTTTACAAAACCAACTTAGCCTGGATTTAGAACACTAAACAGGATAATATCGTTAGCGGTGACCGTGAGTGAGAACAAATGTCAAAGAACTGATGGAGCCAATTGCATGAAACTACAGTGGCTGTGTGTGTGTGTTTTTTTTTTTTGCCAAAGAAAGATTCATATATCATAATAATACTCGAAAGTTACAACTTTCAGGCCAAGTAAATTCCAAATAACAGCTGAACCGAGTAAAACCTAGATAGCAAATAATAAAGCACGGTCTGCAGTTAGCGGCGTGTGTTGACAAATCAGGTTTTCAACAAAACTAGAGAAGATATTTATGTTAGGTTCACCTTCAGAATCTTCAGCTGAGATAGGGTTCTATATTGAAAACGAATCAGTGCTGACGAGGCGGTCAACTCGCCATCATGTTAGAAAATAGACACACTACCAGCAGATAATACTCATGTTGTTGCCGACGCACCCATGACTCTTAATCCTCCAAACTCCCGTCGTAAATCGAATGCCTCAAAGATCGATTATCTTTGCGAAATATCCTACTTCAATGAAGATGATAAGATCTCCAACACTCATCTCCCTCTTGTAGATCCGTATTCGGCCGCTGCTAAACCCCGACTTCTCTTCTCCCAGCCGTTCTATAAGAGAACTCATCAAATATACTCCGAAGAAGTAAGAGTATGTTCAGTCAACCCACTCTGATCAACATCACATCCAAATGGTTGTGTAGAGTCTGGAACCATGCTCAGGATCTGACTTTTGCCGCAAGAGAAGATGCTCCCGTGTTCTCTGTAGACAATAATCAAACACCTTCGTGTGTCTATGTTACCGGGCAGACATCTCAAGCGGAGTTAGTCAAGCTTATCGCTAGAATACTCGGCTGATCCAAGCAACACAGTCCAAGTTCACGGAGAACAAGGTTGGCATAGTAGTCATCAAATTTGACCGCTCCTAGAAAAGGACGCAAGTTTGCTCCCTCCATATTTCCTACGATCTTTGATTATGTGGCCATACATCCATGAAGACGAAGGTGAACGTGAAAGGCTTGAACTTGGAGTCATTTGATTTTGGAAGGCATCGTCTCGTCTACTTCAAGGATCCTTAACACGACATTGCCCGTAGGACCTAAATTGCCGGTGCAAATTATGTCTAACCCTAATTCGGGAAAAAGGATGACAACCCATCAAGAAGAAAGGAGAAAAAAAAAAAAAGATAAATGCAATGGAAGTCCTAAAATTTGTTACGAAAGTTCAATAAAGTTAGCACTTGCAAAACATACAATCAACCAAACTTGCAAAAAATATAATCAAGTCCCCAAACTTCAATTGAGTCCTTCCGTTAACTCCGTCTACCTTGCCTTACCAAAAATGCCAACGTGGCTCTTTATTATTATTTTCCCTATCATAGGTGGCAATGACATGGCTAAACCACGTTATTCTAGTCCAAATCTGATTTTAGGTAAAAATTTTAGTTAATTAAACTAGAAAAATAAGCTAAATTATAAATAAATAAATAAATAATAGGGCTGAGAGACCAAGCAGACGGGCTACCACCGCCTCCACTATTGGCGAGAATGGTCGGCGAGGTTGGGAGATCAATAGCAAGGATTGTCGGGCCCTAGCAAGTGGTCGATGACCCTCGCCAACCGCAAGCGAGGGCCTACATGCCCTTGTCCTAGGGTTGCCGTTAGTGTCCAACCGCCAATGGCGGCCCTCACCTACTAGGGGTGAGCCAAAAAATTTGAGATCCACCCTAATCGGATTGGACCATGCCCAACCGGCCGATTTTGGATGGTAACCGGCGGCTACCAATTCAATTCCCTATTCCAAATTTCGAACCGGCGGATATCGGTTCGGTTCATGGTTTTAGGTGGGAACCATCCAACCATTTAATTGCTATGATGAAAGCTCATGTTGATACATGCAATTATTCGCAAACGCATCTATTTCTTTCTTGGCATTGCAATGATGGAACTTGTTACCCTCTTTCAAATGATCTTCGTTGGTGCATTTTTTAATTGATGTTGGTGCTTAGGACCGGTTCTATGGATCCAATCGAAAACCCGACCGGATCTATGGTTTGGTTCTCGGTTGGATCCATAGAACGAGCGGATGGTTCATGGTTGTCAACCTAAAAAATAATAAAGAGTGATCATTTCGGGCTAATGGATTATCGGGTTAATTAATTAACTAACCTAACTCGGACTCTCCCAAGTCCATACCAAATGCAACTTAAGGTTCGAATGATTAACATGCAATGTGATTTGAATTTGGAGTCGCCACTAATCATTTTGGTAGGTCGATTAGAAACCTAAATAAAATAGCGGGAGAAAACTATCTTATTTCTACGAACCAGAGATTAAGAGTCCGGGGACTGGTTACATTAATTACAACTAATGCCCTTTCGGTACCTTAAAATTCATGAAAAAATAATGGATTTGACAAATTTGATGAATTCTACTTGAAGATCAAAGAATCAATTTTTTTATTTTTCTTCCCATGACATTTTTTGAATTTTGAGTATTTTTAAAATAAAGAAATTACATGAAATTAGGATGAAATAAGTTCAAGATTACTCCCCAATTTGAACTCGTGCACCAAACTTGTGCTTCGGGCTTGTCTTAACCATTGGACCGATTTGGTGACTCGTTAGACCAGAAATCTCTTGGTCCTATCTCTCCTTCACGCTTCTTTCTCAACTCGCTAGAAGAAACTACAATACGGCGGATATTTTTCCCTTTGCTCTCCTTTTATCATCGTTGATATGCATGTTATTTAACATAAAAACATAGAAAAATCGGTGTAGAAAATCGGCTAATTTGTATTCGAAATTAAAGGAAGTTAGGAAAATCACTTAGCTTTCTTTTCTTGCTGCGAGCTTGAACGATGGGATGGACCAGAGCTTGTGTTGATCGGTGCAAAGATTGGCAATAGTAGTATCGGGCTTCAAAACTCTCATACCCTCTCAAAACTCTTTTCAAATTTTTTTCAAGAGCTCTCTCCATTCTTCTCTAACAATTCTTCTCAAAAACTCTCTCAATTCTCTTTTCCTCCCCCAAAAACAAAACTCTCTTCTCTTCAAGAACTCTTCTTCTTTTATAGGCAAAGTTCTTCATCCTTCATTCTTCATCTTCATTTCCCCACCTTCCATCTTCATCTTCTCTTCCTCATCTTCATCTTCCCTTCTTCATCTTCATCTTCATCTTCTCTTCTTCACCTTCATTTCTCCATCTTCTATTTTCATCTTCTTTTCTTCACCTTCTCTTCATTATCTTCTCTTCATCATCTTCCTTTCTCCATCTTCTCTTCATCCTCTTCTCTTGGTATCCGCAATGCGGTCCCCGAGGTTCTAGTATTTGCAATACGATCCTCGAAGTTCTAGTATTTGCAATACATCCCGAAAAAATATTTCTTTCAAGCCCAAATATTCTTGGTACATTTTCACCCTATGTCTAATCTAGACACCTGTTAAATTAAGCTTAAATTATATGCCAATCTATGTGAGATGATTTTTGTTTAGAACTAAAATTAGTTCTAATTTTTATGCAAGAAAAGGTTAGTCAAAATTTAGGCGTCAACAATTGCCCCTCTTTGAGTGGAGGCTCGTAGAGGTTCCGCTCAAAGACAAAATTGAACCCTAAATTTTGATAGTGCAAATGATGGATGAACTTTTTGGCGGGAGTTTTAGTCCCATTTTTTTGTAATGAAGTGATGCATGATATGCGAGAATTAAATAACATGTGTCATAATTTCTCTTTTCCATGTTAGAGAAACTCACATGGATCGCATACGAGAATACCTGTTTTACCAAATACCTCATAAGCTGGTGATTCCCTTAATTTTCAAGTTTCTTGCAAACACGAGGACCTTAAGGTATTTGGCTATCTCATATATCGAGACTTTTCCCTAATGCGAGGCAAAAGAATATGTGTATCCTTCCGATCACAAGAGCTACGTCGTTGTGAGTCGAAGAAGTAGAATCAAGTTCACAAGAGCTACGTCGTTGTGAGTTGATTAAATGTCGAAATCGCCAGGCATATGTCTTCACGATTCGACAAAGGGAACCAAATCTTAAGAGCTACGTCGTTATGATTTGGTTTGGATCAAAATCACGGTGCTTATGTCTTCGTGATTTGATAAAGGACCGAGAATCATAAGAGCTATGTCATTATGAGCCACTAAAGGTCAAGATCACCAGCATATGTCTTCGTGATCGAGACGGAAATCATAAGAGCTACGTCGTCATGATTTGATAAGATGTCAAGATCGCCGGTGCATATGCTACACAACCGACAGAGAGGCATATTGCATGATTGAATCGTAACAACTATCATCGAGGAGTTGTTAATTTGAAAATGGGTTCGAAAACTTACCCGGGTTCTCCGAACGATTAATCAAAGAACGAAACAGATCGTCGTATCGTACATGGTAGGCATTGCCAGGAGAACTTGCTCATTCAATAATCCTTGGATGAATTTGAGACCTGGGAGGGACATCGAACATCGGGAATGTATTACCCATCATAGAATGTCCGAGGTAACATGCGCAAACATATTCAACATGTGCATAATGCAATCACTCATACTATGGTTTATGCATAACCATTCTATCAAGTTTGCATTACCAAGCCTATCCAGAGATGTTCTCACATTATGAATACCTCGAATGTGAGTGAATGGGGGACTTCAATCAAAGGGTTTTCTCTCACTCTCAAGAAAAGTTATTTATCCCGTCTCAAGGATTCAAAAGAAATCACTCAATCTTTCCATCATCGCATTCGATAAGGATCCGAGTAATCTCGCAATTGATACGACCGAGCCGATCTAGAGGTCTTGATTAGGACCGTAATGAGGGCTAGGTCAAAGGTTTACAAAGGGGACTCTAGTTGAGTCAAGGCTCGAAATGAATTCCTTCGTCATCTCTCCGGGTTTACAAGTCAAGAACCCCGCAAAAATGAGAGAGAAGTAATCTTGCTCGAATTTCTTCGAGTGATGCTTAAAATCATTGAACTCCACATTAATTTAAGTGCCCTAACCAGAAAAGGCTTTTAAAGGGTTGTAATGGAAGTAATGATTTGGGGCGAGAAACGAAAGGGTTCGTTTTGGCTCGAAGATGTTTGAGAAGGGGCTTGATGTTGGTGATCATTACAATCTTGTCACCGATCGTGGCTTCTAGGATACCATCATTGCTCGAGAATGGTACGAACAAGATTGCATTTGCAATTTGACACTTCATGGAGATTTTTCACCAACCCTTTTAGGATATACAGGAAAATTGTGCATTCAAGCTCGAAATATTCTACAAATGAACAATGAATTGAAAGGGCATTGGCCTTACTTTTGGTAGGCACTTTGCTTTTAAATGCCTAGGAATTTTTGTGGAATTAGCATTTCTTCTTTCTTCTCCTTTTTTTTTACTCCCAACTCTCTTTTACTATTGCATCTTGATGAGTTCATTGGGAGATTTTCTATTGATCCAGCTTTTGGGTCCTTCTACTCAAAGATGGGCCATATTTGCTTTGGGACAACAATGATCACCAATGAGAGCTTTTAGAAACGAATTTGCGAGCTCAAATGGGTTGTGCAAATGGATATAGATGTGCGGGATAGAAAAGAAATGCTCTTCGTCACCCTAAGGCACTTGAATTAAAGCGCAAGTACAATGCAAAGAACCACCCAAAATTGATGTTAGTCCAAGCAAGAAGATTTCTAACCATTTGTCTCGTGATGCTGATGAAATTACCTCTTTTTGCCCCAATGTGGGGTGGTTCTCGACAGGTTGGGAAGTGAAATCTCACTCAAATGGGTTGATCAACGGATAACTTGCAGTGTTTAGGGTAGAGAAATGAATACCTCCATCACTTCGGTTATCGTACATTTCGCGAGAAAACTCTTTACCTTGGGGAGTGCGGAATTTAGCCATCGTTCATCTCACCCGAAAAAATTGGACGTGTTTGGCAAAGGATTGCCTTTCATCATCCTGTCATGCCCCCTTCGTACATTCGATGTACCTTATGTAGTTCATGTTCCTTATTCGAGTTGGTAAATTAAACATGAGGAACAATCATGTGCAAACCATGCAGTGTATGAGTATTTTCGAGCATATAAAATGCAGCAACTTTTTAGCTTGGGACAAAGTTCGCAAGTACATAAAAAATTTCTTAGGCGCGTGGATCGTGAGTTGCCCATGTTCATGCAAATGCGTTGCAAAACTTCATTGTCTACTCGAGACATGAGATTGTCAAAGGCTCCAGGAATTTCTCATTTCATTAATTTTTCAGGGAGAGGGATACTTCTCTATTTGGAAGAATGACCCCCGTAAAAATCAAAAGGAAAGCATCAATGTATGTCCTCATGTTCTAAAAAGAATTGAAACGATACCACTTTACTCATGCACGTATTCCTTGCGAACTTTGAATTGAAAAGATCGATTCATCTGGATCGGATTGTATGTCCGGACATTATCTCTCCCGGTTCTATAACCGCTAGGCCGAGCTTCGATCTGCGAAGCAAAAAATGTTTTTATTAATCTTTGTACATTGATGCCAAATCCCGAGATCGACCCCGGATGCCTCGGACCACCGTCATTCCCCCAACCACTATCTTGCGGTGTTGTTGGCGTCCACGGGTGGTTCGCTTTGTTATATTGTTCTCAAAGCGATTGGCAATCCCATCGAGAATAAAATAAGCTAACTTAGAGTTTGAAACGGTGAGAATCAATTGGGACGATACGGAGTTACCCATCTTTGAGCCTGTTTGGTCTTTTACTTGCATTCTCCCAAGTAAGGCTATTCGAATCTCTCTTTACGGGCGTTCAGGAGCGTCGTCCACAAATTGATTTGCTACGGCCCTAGCTTAATAAGGAACTTACGCATTTGATAAGAGAGGAAAAATTCGCCCTTTAACTCTAGGCAAATTCTAGACAACTAAAAAGTAAAAAAGTATCCCACGCAGGGAACTATACATGGAATTAAAAGAGTATTCATGCGAGATTGGTTCCACCTCTTTTCTGGCCATTCCAATATTGGCGATTTTGTCTTGGATCATACACCAACGATCGTTGTTTGAAGATCCATAATCACTTGCTTCGGATCACAACTCGGAGGTCTTTCAACTCCGAACCGGCGACCAAAGCGGTGAGCTCATCATCAAAGTAACCTTTTGATTTTTCGGGCAATTGATACTCGAATTGGGCATTGCTACTTGCTAACACCGGCGACATTTTTCCCCTTTGTTTTTGCCGTGAGCGGTCCGACTCCTTGAGCTTGAGCCTCCGCCGTCGCCGGGAACTCGTAGGGATGATCAACGGTCCGTTGCTAGAACCACCAGCGGAAGGTCGGTATGGCCGGATTCTTGATTGGGAAGTGGTCGGGTACTTTTTGCTCCGTAGGTTTTCCCGGGATTAATCTTCCAAATAACTTTGCTCCGGTCGCCTTGATTCCAAGCTACATCGTGCTTCTTCACTTATCTTTAAATCGTGAAGGTGATTTGTGACACTTCGTAGGGTGAGTCCGTCTATATTCATCATTTTGAGTACATCCATTGGTCGTCTTGAATTGATTCCTAGTGTCGAACCGCCTCGATGAATATAGAATGAAGCTCGGCGGACCAAAGGGGCCTTTTCTTTCCGACAAAATCGTCGTAGTAAGTTTGGCCATAGTTCTTTTGTTCGAGTAATTGCTTCCTTACAGATGTTGCCAAATGTTTTGGAGCACTTGAAACGCAGCTTTAGGATGTCCCGAGCACCATGCAATATGGCCTTCGTTACTACCGTTGATCATCACTTGCGATGTTATGATGACCGGTATATTCAACTCGGAATCAATGATCTTTAAGAGATTGAGACCGTCCATATCGATCCCTACCATGGCGTGACGACGATGTCAAAATCATATTTGTCTTGCCTCGGCTCCTCTAAGGCTTCGTTGCTTTCACATAAGCCAAATCCCGTACATGCACTTTCTCAATGGCAACAAGGATCGAGAGGGAAACGGGGTTGCCATCAATGGCCATGACTCGCAGATCCTCGGGATATGAGGCTTCCCATACTTCCGCCCGGAATGTACGCATACTTATTTTCCTTTCAAAACCTTCCATATGTAGACCGAAAAATGGGTGTTTCGACTAGAGACCGGGCTTTAGATGTTCTTTGGACTTGCAAAGATAAATTGCCAGAAAATCACAAAAGCGATGATGGCCTTTCGTGACGAGTTACGGAGGTGCATGGAGACTTCAAGTTCTTTATAAACTTTTTCGGATCCGTTGGTCTCGCAGACGCCTTTTCTCTCCTTTTTCGGCTCTTAGTGCCTTGGATCCATTTCGTAATAACTCTTACCTCTCGCTCAATCCGTCGTTCTTTTTACTTTTCCGACATGGAGGAGCCCTCAAATCTTTTCACTTTCTCTACGAACGAGACAGCTTATTTCCCTCCTCAAATCTTTTCGGTTCCTCCTACGAACAGGCGTTATTTCCCTCCTCAAATCTTTTCGGTTCCTCCTACGAACGAGGCGGTTATTTCCCTCCTCAAATCTTTTCGCATTTACTTACGTGAAGGCTTTCAATGCTTAGTCAAATCGGCGAGGAATTCACGCATTTAAGCATGATGATGTTCGTGGATAGCACTGTTCTTTGCCCCCGGATTAACTCTAGGCATTAAAAAAAGAATGTCTCACATGGGGATTTTGTAACAAACAAGACATTCATTCATACATGTCACTACTTCTCTTGAGGATTCGTAAGAGTTGGCTAGTAATGCTCAAAAAGAGATATTTTGAGAGCCCATAATAAAAAACTAAAGCTTCATGTAGGCTACACATTCGGAGTTCCATCGGCGTTGAATTGGTGGCCGTGACATCAAGGAAACTCCAATTGTAGTGATGCATGTCTCTTCCCCTCGAAGGGTATCGGTTCGCCTCTGCAAGACCGGCTTCCGGGATGTATCTCCAACGAAATCGAATTGTACGAGAACTTGCTCGGGGGATGAATCGTGAATGAGCATTTTCAATGCTCGATGTGGCTCATCGAGGGACATGTCACCAAAGGAGATGGGGCCGCTACGAGACATGGCAAACAACGGTGCTAATAGCATCCCTATACCTCTTGTTTTCTGCTCGAAACTTTTCATTTTCTTCCCTCGAAACGCAAGTTCATGACTTTCATTTTTAACCTTCAATCGGGTCCGCTTGTTTTGAAACCAAAACTTGACCTTCAAGGGCTCCATTCCTATCATCCGGCTCAATTCATTTTTGCGTCTCTTATTCACGTAAGAGCACTCCTTGAAGGCAGCTTGAGCACTCGATTTGATATTTTCTTTTACGGGATTGATTGCATTGCTGCCGCGCCATTGTTGTTCTTGTCGAGATCTTGAATTTCACCGCCAAGAGAGTTGGGTTTTACGGCTTCGGCGTTGGATCCGGTCTCGAAATCCAGCAGTTCGCTTTCGGGGATGTCTAGGTTGGTTGCCTCCGAGTAAGTGCGATGGCCTCTAAACATGTTGGATTGAAATACCTCTTACCGCCTTTTGTTCACTCTATTCTCCGTCGTATGCTTACTCTCTCCAAATTCTTTCGAGTAATCGGGTATGTTCCAAAGTCTCCCTTTTAATGCGGATGAAAATCACTAAGCCGACATTTTCCCAAGATTTCGTGTTTCCCGCTTTGTCTTATTTTTTCAACGTGATGGGACCCCGAATCCACTCGCACCGATTTTCTTTTCTTGATAACCATGCTTGTCTCCCACTCGGTTTTCAATCATGGTGGGACTTCAACTCTTTTTGTAACTTTTCGGATTTGTGAGGCTTGAGATCACGGATTGACGATAGATCCAGGATCCAATGAACGAAACGCCCGTAGTTTTACCCGAGTAACTAACGTGGCTCCGCAAGAATTGCTGTTTCTTCTCTCGGAAAGTATGCTTGTCTCCCACTCGCTTTTCAATCATGGTGGGACTTCAACTCTTTTCGTAACTTTTCGGATTTGTGAGGCTCGAGATCACGGATTGACGATAGATCCAGGATCCAATGAACGAAACGCCCGTAGTTTTACCCGAGTAACTAACGTGGCTTCGCAAGAATTGCTGTTTCTTCTCTCGGAAAGTATGCTTGTCTCCCACTCGGTTTCGACATTGTGGGGTTCTCAAATCTTTTCGTAACTTTTTCGGATTTGTGAGGCTTGAGATGGTAAATCCGTGATTCACGGATGAAACGCCCGTAGTTTTGGCCGGATAATTAACTCGACCTCCACAATAATTATTGCTATCGCTTTTCCCGCCCTTTAAATTAGGATATAATGCCGAGACAATTATCGCTTTCATATCTTCATCTCCAACCTTCTAAGCACTCTTTTGCATCCACTCTTTTTAGCGCTTCAACAACAATGGCTTCCCTTCCCGCACACGCCTTCTCGTGAAGTTTTGGCCAAATGGGAGAAACTTTATAATCTCCTAGGGCAGGGCTACTCTTATATAGCCAACCATCCGAGGCCGAAACCGAAATTGCCTTATGTTTAGGGATATGGGCACCGCTTCCATTGAATGTACCAAGTTAGAGGAGGAATACAGGATCTTCCCCACCCTCTTTACTAACTTCCCGGAGGCTTACCATGTTGCTTATCAAGATGTTACTTTGGCCCATCTTGTGAAGGCACGCTATCGGGATCGGTCGGACAGCTTTGTGTTGGCCGCCTTGTAGCCGACAATTATAAGAAGGCCCTCGACTACGGTAATGAACAAGTCTCCCGCCGATTCGTGAGAGGGAAACTTGGTGGGGTGTTTGGCCATGTCCCGGACCATCTTCGAGCGCGATCCGCTCAATATTGTTTTAAAATTTCAATGCACATGGCCGGAAGAAAGGCCGGACGATCCGACCCCGGATATAGCCCGGGAGAATGCCGATCCATGACCTGGAATTTCTGCCGAGCATCACGAGGACAAGGTAGCCAAGCTCAAAGAGAAATGTGAGCTCCTCCTCTTTAAGCCGGCGGATCTCGATTCTCGGAGCGATCGGTGTAGGCGGAGTATCAACCGTATGGAGAGTCGGTTAAACTCCTTTGTGATGCTCATTAGGGCTCGGTTTGGCTTTACATTCCCACCCCGTTGATCTATTTGTAAGGCTTTCCGATGAATGAAATGAATGCAAGTTTTTACTCATTTCATCTTGGTCGTCATATTTTTTCGCAAGATAACCCCTTTTACTCTGCGAATATGTAAATCTCACGCTCCCGATGGTCAATTCAATTGGGCCGAGAGGCTCCCCCATTCGAAACAATCTCTCAAGAAAGAGTAGTAGCGAGGAAACAAACGAATGCTCAAATGTGGACAACTCGTGAGTCAGTATTAATATTATAACTCGATTATGAAAACATCGAGTGAATCAAGTATAATATTTCTTTACGCGTCGAATTGACTGGATTGGTAAAGACACGACCATCCATCTCGGCCAGAATCAAAGCACCACCAGGGAGCACCTTCTTTACTATATACGGACCACCATAGTTTGGAGCGAATTTCCCTTCTAGGAGTGGGACTATTGGCAATAATTTTCTCAAGACCAGGTCATTGATCCGAAAATATCGAGGCCGAACTTTTTTGTTGAATGATTTAGCAACCCTCTCGCTGATAACACCGGCCATGACATACGACCTTAAGTCTTTTTTCGTCGATCGATTCAATTGGCTTGTTCTCTGCTTGGATCCACTCAGCTTCCGTTAGCTTAGCTTGAGACAAGATACGTAAGGAAGGAATTTCAACTTCAACCGGTAGAACAACCTCCCATTCCATATACAAGAGAATACGGGGTTGCCCCGTAGATGTCCGGATCGAGGTCCGATAGGCCATAAGTGCAAATGGCAATCTCTCCCGCTAATCGCGATAATTTTCAGCCGTCTTCGCTAAAAAAAATTTAAAGTTCTTATTGGCGGCTTCTATTGCTCCATTCATTTGAGGACGATATGGGGAAGAGTTCGATGCTTGATCTTGAATTCCTTGAACAATTCGTCCATTAGTTTGTTGTTTAAGTCCGAGCCATTGTCGGTGATTATGGCTTCAGGTGAACCGTATCGAGCAATGATATCCCGGCGGATAAACTTCGCGATATTTCGTGCCGTAACCGCTAATTAGGATGCGGCCTCGATCCATTTGGAGAAATAGTCAATCGCCACCAAGATGAATCGATGCCCATTGGATACTTTAGGGTTGATAGGACCGATAACATCAATGCCCCACATAGAAAACGGCCATAGTTCGGATAATTGATGCAACTCATTTGGAGGGACATTAATCTTGTCACCATGAATTTGACATTTGTGACATCCGGACATGCTGAATACAATCTCTTTCGAGCATGAGCCAATAATAACCCAACGTCATAATCTTCTTAGGCGACAAATGGCCGTTCATGTGTGGACCACGAATCCCTTCATGTATTTCCATTATTAGACGAACTACTTCGATCGAGTCAACGCATCTTAGTAGGACGAGAATCGAATGACCGCTTGTACAAATTCTCTCCATTCAAGAAGAACTTCGAGGCCATCTTCCTTATGTACTTTTGGTCGATACGGTACTTTTTTCAGGGAACTCCTACTTCGAATATAAGTCTTGATGTCATGGTATCATGGCTTACCATCGGGTTCATTGATCACGGCCATACAATATGCCGGGTTTTTTAATACCTCGATCTTCAGTGGGTCAACCTCAAGTCCATTGGCGACTTGTAACATTGAAGACAAGATAGCCAATGCATCGGCGAATCGATTATGAGTCCCGGGCGAGATACTCAAATGAGATATCTTCAAATTCCTCCACCAATTCATCCAGATACTCATGGTAGGGTAGCAATTTAGCATCTCTCGTCTTCCACTTTCCAACAATCGAAGGATAATCAAAGCGGAATCTCCGAACACCTTAAGTCGGGCTATCCCCATTTCAATCGCACTGCGGAACGAGGATGCATGCCTCATATTTTTCTATGTTATTTGTGCAAGGGAATACCAATTTTGCTGCCACAGGATAATGTCGACCACCTGGAGATATCGAACCGCACCCGTGCCGACCACGATAAATTGACAGCTCGTCAAAATACATAGTCCAGGATGTAATCCTCCACCGACGTGATTCGATCCTCGAATGATAGGCATCATCATCTTACCCCGGATTTTCAGCTAGGACATCTGCTATAGCTCGTCCCTTGATTGATTTTTGAGACAAATATTGAACGTCAAACTCGGAGATGAGGATTTGCCATTTGGCAAGTCTACCAATCAAGGCGGATTGATTAAGCAAGTATTTGATAGGATCGCATTTTGTCACCGAAAGCACTTGGTGATGCAAGGTATATTGCCGAAGCACTGCGTACTAACGCCGCACATGTTTTCTCTACTTCGGAGTAGTTCATTTCCGAAGTTGTGAATTTCTTGCTCGAATAATAAATAGTTCGTTCTTTCCCGTCCTCCCGCTTCTTTTGGGCTAACATAGCACCCAAGGATTCGCTAAGGATTGTGAGGTAGAGGATTAGAGGTTGCTCCGGCGTTGGAGGAACAAGCACGGGTGGATTCATGAGATGTTGCTTCAGTTTTCCAAAAGCTTCTTCGCATTCGCTATCCCATTGGACTAGCGCATTCTTCTTTAATAGCTTGAGAAATGGCTTAGCGGTTTCGACAACCGAGAGATGGATCGAGCAATATAGTTTAGCTTACCCATCAAACTTCGAACTTTTTAACCGTCATCGGCGGCTTAAGCTCACGAATAGCCTTAACTTTCGAAGGGTCGACTTCAATGCCCTTACCGCTTACCACGAATCCGAGTAGCTTACCCGAGCCGGTCCCAAAGACACACTTGGCGGGGTTGAGGCGTAACTTGTACTTTCGGAGTCCGTCGAACAATTTCTTCAGCGTTTCGACGTGATCTTCTCCATGCCTTGTTTTTGCTATCATGTCATCGACGTAAACCTCAATTTCATTATGCATCATGTCGTGGAAAAGGGCAAACATGGCTCGTTGGTAAGTGGCTCTAGCGTTTCGAGACCGAACGGCATTACCCGGTAATGGAACATTCCCCATGGTGCGGTGAAAGTGATTTTCAACTTGTCATTGACATTCATCGGGATCCGATTGTACCGGAGAAACCATCTATGAATGAAAAACAATTCAAACCCCGCAAATATCGAATGCGGCCGTCTTTCTTCATGACAGGGACTATGTTAGCGACCCAATCGGAATATTCGTAGTCTCGATGAATCCTACATCAAGAAGCTTCATGACCTCCTCTTTGATCTTCGCACTAGTTCCGGTTTAGCCCTCCTTGACTTTTGCACCACCGGCTTAGCCGAAGGATCGATCGGCAAACAATGCCGACAATGGAACGGTCAAGACCGGGCATATCCGCATAGGACCAGGCAAAAACGCCCGGTAATCCTTCAAGAGTCGATCGGCGCCGACATTTCGAGGAAAGGCTTGCCCCGATCTTAACTTCTTTAGGGTTTTCCGCATCGCCTTGGCGACCGAGATAATTTGTTCACCGGTCAAGGGCTTGATCTCCTCATGTCGTTCGAAATCTTGACGAACTTCCTCATAATCCGACCGAACTCATCCAGGTCATATACTTCGAATCCACTAGATTTCCCTCCTCATGTATCCCCCATGATGACAAACTTGTCGGTCGTTGGTTATCGTCATCGGGTTGGTTTGGGAGATTGGGACTATAAGCCGCGTGCTCGAGCTCGAGCTCACGCCCGTGAAGATCACATCTTCAGCGGCATTGTCCGATAGAGAGCTTTCGGGCTTTACCGGAGTTGTCCGTAGGAGGAATTAGAGCAGGAATGGTTAGTGGCGAAAGTTTAGCGGATGATTGAAGTTGGCGGAGAAGCGGCCATCATTTCCTCCATCTTTCGGGACATCATCTCTTCAAAGCGCTCACATGGAGCCAAATTTCCGCTAGGGCAAGCCGACGGTGGCGTTAATGTCGGCCATCCTCTTCGCGACGATCGAGTAATATGTGGAGGATCCGTAATAAATTACCGCAGCAGAACAAACCAAAAATGAGTACAGGAGCGAGAATAGCGAGCCGGCCCATGGCATCCCTCTAGACTCAAACGAACAAAGTGATTATGACCAAAGAATTGAAACATGTAATTTTCAGTTTGTCCGCTTTTACGAAAAAATCCGTATTAATTCGTACGTTGGTCAAAATACGTCCAAATTTTACGAGCTTATAGTTGAGAAGATGATGAACAACTTTTATATTGACCAATCGGACTAGAAATGAGCGGATCAAATCAGTTTAATGTGTCTTTCCGAAAAATCGCATTCAGAAAACTGTTATAACCACAGGTAGTTAAAAAAACGAAAGGCCATCTTAAATTATAAATTTAATTCTGAAATTTTGTAGGATATTAGTTGAAACATAGGTCTACAACTTTCATGTTTGGCACTTACTCAAAGATCGATTGTAGAATTTAGTAAAAATCATACAACAGGAACAAGCCAAATCGAATTGAGGACAACCGATAAAATTATAAAAACTACAAGCAAAGTGTGACATTGGAAACAAGACAATGAGATTCATAAACAATCAACCTAAACCATGGACCAGCCCAAAATAAAAATGAGATAACAGGCGTAAGAGACAAGAAATTACCGCTCATAGGAAGAAAATGTCAATCACAAAGACATGCGCATGAATCGTGAATTCGATTTTAGTTCTTTTAGCAAAAATGAAATGAAAGACAAACGACATGTCGCAGCCTCGCGCACGTTCATCATGACTAGTTACCGCCTCGCATACATAGTCATGACTAGTCGGGTCCAATCATCTCGGCTTGGTTCGGCGACAAGGGCAACTCTCATGCATCATAGCCTCACGTGCATGAGAACAACCCTTGAGCCATTTTTTGAAGAACTCGGGATCCAAGTGGGATAACCTTTAGCGAAGCCTTACCACCAAGGTTAAAGAACCACATAAATACCATCCCGAAACTATCGGGTGACCCGGTTCGGCACAAGTCAAGGTGGTGTAGTGCAATTATATTAGGGGCATACATGACATTTTAAACGCAATCAAGACTCCGATAGTTCAAAAAATTAAAACTCTCATCACCAAGCCCGCAAAAGAGGTTAGCCACGACTCCTCCCCTTATAACTCCCTTCCCGCAAAACCATTTAACACATAGGGATTAAAATTCAACCAAGATTGCCAAATCAAGTAATTTTCCTTTTCATGAACTTATCCGGCCTAAGTCCTCTTTGGGTCCCCAAAGAGTCGCCAAGTCATCGCGACCTAAAAAATAATAAACGAGTGATCATTTCCGGGCTAATGGATTATCAAGTTAATTAATTAACTAACCTAACTCGGACTCTCCCAAGTCCATACCAAATCGCAACTTAAGGTTCGAATGATTAACATGCAATGTGATTTGAATTTGGAGTCGCCACTAATCATTTTCGGTAGGTCGATTAGAAACCTAAATAAAATAGCGGAAAAACTATCTTATTTCTACGAACCGTAGATTAAGAGTCCGGGGACTTGGTTACATTAATTACAACTAATGCCCTTTCGGTACCTTAAAATTCATGAAAAAATAATGGATTTGACAAATTTGATGAATTCTACTTGAAGATCAAAGAATCAATTTTTTTTTATTTTTCTTCCCATGACATTTTTTTGAATTTTGAGTATTTTTAAAATAAAGAAATTACATGAAATTAGGATGAAATAAGTTCAAGATTACTCCCCAATTTGAACTCGTGCACCAAACTTGTGCTTCGGGCTTGTCTTAACCATTGGACCGATTTGGTGACTCGTTAGACCGAGAAATCTCTTGGTCCTATCTCTCCTTCACGCTTCTTTCTCAACTCGCTAGAATGAAACTACAATCCGGGCGTTGATATTTTTCCCTTTTGCTCTCCTTTTATCATCGTTGATATGCAATTGTTATTTAACATAAAAACATAAAAAATCAATAGAAAATCGCTAATTTGTATTCGAAATTAAAGGAAGTTAGGAAAATCACTTAGCTTTCTTTTGCTTGCTGCGAGCTGAACGACGGGATGGACCAAGAGCTTGTGTTGATCGGGCAAAGATTGGCAATAGTAGTATCGGGCTTCAAAACTCTCATACCCTCTCAAAACTCTTTTCAAATTTTTTTCAAGAGCTCTCTCCATTCTTCTCTAACGAATTCTTCTCAAAAACTCTCTCAATTCTCTTTTCCTCCCCAAAAACAAAACTCTCTTCTCTTCAAGAACTCTTCTTCTTTTATAGGCAAAGTTCTTCATCCTTCATTCTTCATCTTCATTTCCCCACCTTCCATCTTCATCTTCTTCTTCATCTTCATCTTCCTTCTTCATCTTCATCTTCTCTTCTTCACCTTCATTTCTCCATCTTCCATCTTCATCTTCTTTCTTCACCTTCATTTCTCCATCTTCCATTTTCATCTTCTTTTCTTCACATTCTCTTCATCATCTTCCCTTCTCCATCTTCTCTTCATCATCTTCTCTTGGTATCTGCAATGCAGTCCCCGAGGTTCTAGTATTTGCAATACGATCCTTGAAGTTCTAGTATTTGCAATACGAGTCCCCGAAAAAAAATATTTCTTTCAAGCCCAAATATTCTTGGTACATTTTCACCCTATGTCTAATCTAGACGCCTGTTAAATTAAGCTTAAATTATATGCCAATGCTATGTGAGATGATTTTTGTTTAGAACTAAAATTAGTTCTAATTTTTATGCAAGAAAAAGGTTAGTCAAAATTTAGGCGTCAACAATGGTTCACATTTTGTGAAATCGATCTCTCGCGGGTAGTTATCGATTTTAGGATGTAAACCATACATCCTAGACCCGATCACCCCTATCGCCCGCCGTCGGCGAGGGACGCCGACCGCCGGGCGGGGCCTAGTGACCCTCGCCGGCCATTTCCTACCCTAGCAAGCCATTTCCATTGATGTTGGGACGGTGGCAAGAAGCTCTCACCGCCTAATTTATCACCCCTTTTTCTTAAAAAAATTAGCTTATTATCTAATTTAAGTAAAATTTGTATTAAAAATTAGATTCATACCAATGTGACATAGTTTTAGCCCTATGTTTCATGTTTTAGCCAAATCATTGTCGCAAGAGAGAGAGAAAAAAAAATATATTAAAGAAAAGCCACGTCAAGACTTTTCGTTAGCCAAGTGAGATGGAGTTAACGAAAGGACTCGACCATACCAATTTGACAAGTTTAAAGATTTTACTTGTACTTTTTGTAAATTTTAGGACTCAATTAAACTTTTATGACAAGTTTAAGAACTTCCAGCAGCAATTATCTCGTGAAGTAGCCCGCTCATCTAGGCATGACTTCTTCCAAAAGTGGGAAAACGGCTATCCATCTATTGTCCACCTATTGAACTCCTTGTAGAAGATGGTGGTAAAGCGCCAATTTTTTGTGTCTAACGGACCACCCAAGCATGACACCTCTCCTTTGGAAACCTCTCCTCCATCTTGACCTAAAGACAAGCCTACTCCTCCTAATGGCAAAACTTCCCTCGTTTAGGCGTCTTGCACGATTCCGCGACGACGAAACGAAAACAACTCCCCCTGCCTACTTTGCCCAGTGTTTCTAATTTCACTCCCCTGAAAGTTTTTCCTTACGACCAAACACAACATAGAGGAAAATAAGCTTGTGATCAGGAGACTCTCCATTTAAAATTTCTCGTCTTATGAAATTAGAGTATTACTAATGTCGAGATTTTGCAATTCTTATCCATAATTTTCTAGGTGACCTAAATTCGAGATCTTACGATCCCACTTTGAGATCCATGTGATCATCGATTTAAGATAGAACTCAAGTTACAGTATAAATGGGATATCGTTCAATTTTTTTTTCTAAGTGACATGAACTCAAGATCTCCAACTCCTTCAAGACATACTCGTTGCAATATGAAACCGATTCCTTGCCCCTGTTAGCGATCTTGAAATATAATACCAAGTAGCGATCTTCGTGCTTACGCACGAATATGTTAAAGTTAGTAAGGTTCATGGTTGCGAAAATCACGATTTGTCGTCCCCTTCCAGTTAGCAGGAGTCAGCTGCTCTCCAACTGTTTGTTGAATTTCCCAGCCCAACATCCTACTAAATTATTACCAAAATCATCAATGATTGACCTCCCCTCCGGATACGTTACCAAATAGGAAAGCCCACGCACAGTCCTCTGCGAACCCCACCACGCAAAGTATCGACACGTTCGAGACAAAAAGATAAAACCATCCTGGTCACGGACCCCGATGAAATATAATACTCCTTGTCTCATGTCATAGAGTTGCGTCCATCGATGTCGTGGTGAATAGAACTAATCACGGCGTGAAAATTGTGCAAAGCGAACTTTTTTCTTCGATTATTTAGATGTGTTGCGGCACCCGTTATAATTTCTTAAAATGTGATTGAACTTGAAATATATTTATTCGCGAAAGCCATGTCCCTTGCTCCACATGGAAAGAACTCTCATGATAACGAAATGATGCGTCATGCCCACATAATATAAACCCCGCACAAATCTTCCTCCGTTCTTTCTTTTTCTCCTCCTCCACCTTCCCGACATACTATATTAAAGAAGGACAAATTCGACTCAATGATAGTTCACAAGCTATGGCCATCTCAGGCTCAGAGACCCCATCACAAGCCTCACCACCAACGCCAACGCCACCGCCACCGATGGCGGCGGCGGCAAAGGCACCTCCTTTGATTGAAGTGGAGACTGCAAAATGTGTTTCTTGTGGTTTCACAGAGGAATGCACCCCAGCATATATCCTCCGGATTCGAGAACAGTACCAAGGAAGATGGATTTGTGGGCTCTGCATTCAGGCGGTGAAGGATGAGGTCTTGAGAGCAGACAGGCTCATTTCCACTGAGGAGGCATTGAATAGGCACATCAGCTTTTGCAAGAAGTTCAGGTCATCCAATCCCATGAAGGAGACAGAGCACCCCATCTTTGCCATGGGGAAACTGATCCGGCGCAGCTTGGATTCGCCGAGGCCCCTCCGGTCAAATTCAAGCAGCGCTTTGCAAGGGATCGATGCGGTCGGGAGAATCACTACGCCATCACTTCTTCGGTCAGGGAGCTGCTTCTCTTCTATATCTAGTTGATTGAGGTATAAAAGATATATATGTATATACACGGAGCAGAGGAACTCTGCTTCTGGTATAGGTATCAAGGTTTTATGCTCTTCCCTGTAATTCAAATTACTGGATGATGAACTGAATTTGGCTATGCATATGCTGATTTTTGACGTATATAGAATACCTTGATCTGATGTCCTAGTTAGGTATCTCCATGTAGTCATGTTGATGATTTTATCTTTGTACATGCTTCTTGCTTGGAGAATCCAAAGAATAAACTGATGCAGAAATTTTCTGCAAAAGAGGGTTCATTGTCCATGCCAAGAGTTCATGTCCGTGTACTTTCGGTTTCAATAGATTGCAAAGGAAAACCATCGTCAATCCGCCAAGGAGCGTGCACAAAGTTTACCTCTGAAAACTTCAGTTCAGTTTCTGTTAGTTTATTGTAGATTTGTTCTCAATCCCATGTGACTGACTAGTTTGAATTGAATGTAATTTTCAAGGGAAAGAAAATTTTAGTAAGACAACCTTGTAGATGAGTTTTACCCATGGAAGGAAGAAGAAGAAGAAGAGCAGACATCTCCCCAGTTCCCACATCTGTCTCTGGTGAAAAGTTTGGCCTAATTTGGCTGGTTTTTTCTGGAAAATTCTGGTGAGGCCAGTTGTGTTAGATGCATCAGGATTTCAATTTGGAAGGTAGTAAAAAGTATGGGGAAAGAGACGTGTGCTGAAAAGTTGAAAGAATGCATGAAATGCATGGTGACCCCTGCACAGACCCAGGATGAAATTGCCAACCAGATTCCTCTGCTGATAGCTACACGTGACAGTGTCAAAGGACACAGAACATGCTTTTGTTACTTTTGTTACTAGCAGACGGTAGATTAGCAAGAATTTTTCATGTTGGAACGATGACCCCCTTGCTCTCGTGGTCTCACT
The DNA here is from genome assembly GCA_021437795.1 of Rhodamnia rubescens. Taxonomy (NCBI): domain Eukaryota; kingdom Viridiplantae; phylum Streptophyta; class Magnoliopsida; order Myrtales; family Myrtaceae; genus Rhodamnia; species Rhodamnia rubescens. The sequence goes on along the minus strand of JAILYA010000002.1, from coordinate 2,421,112 downwards.
CCTCTTGGTCCGGTCTCCTGTGAAAAGAGTGGACATGCTCACTTGCTCAGTGAGCTTTGATCAGTTCACTGCTAGTACTCCAGTCCATGACTTGTGTCATAGTATTGCATGTTGCTTTGCGGCATGAAGCTTCTGGTTATGTCTAGACATTAAGTTTTTGTTGGTGGGAACTCTTATAGAACATGACACAGTACATGGTGGGCAGGGGAGGCTTTTTGGTCGGGCTCAAGGCAGATACACCTCCGCACTTTTCTTGCATATTATAATTAAATAGATTACTGCACAATGGTGGACTGATGACATGATCACATGACATTGCACAGTTCTTGTAACCTCCACGAAGAGCTGCATGTTGCCAGAATATGGTTCATACTCCCCATCAACCGAAAAGCATGAATACCACCTCCGGAATACCAGAGGATTTTTATAATTTGAGCTCCATATTTTATTTGTAATTTGGGTTTGGACTCATGAATAGCTACTGCTATGTATTATTTATTTCGCTTGTGATCGAGTAATGTAATAGAAAGGTGCGATGTGCTAATTAGAGTGGAATTCTCTACTTGGATGTAGCCTTGGTTTAAGGATGGACCAAATAAGCCATGTGTCTGGATTTTCTCTTTTGGCTTTCGCATGCTATTTCGTTATGATTGTACGCGGAATCTTGACAATATGTTTGACCTTTGTTGAGTTGTTATCGTAGGCCTCTGTGCGTTCTGACCCATAAGAAACGAATGTTTGTTAGTTTCTCCATCTAATGTCCGAGTGTTTGGACCAGCTTTCCCTGGAAAAGGTTTCCCACAGACCATAAAAGTAATTCGTGTAGCCTGTGTGGCTGGATTCGAAAGTATGCTGTCACTTGCGTTTCTGTGTAAGTTGCCAATTCTAGGATCAGCAAGTTCCTTGTCACATGAATTTGCCATTAGGTTCTGTGAATTGTTCCTTCCTTTTTCTTCTTCCTTCTTTTTGAAGGTGCAAGTGTAGAAACCAGCCGTGTGACTTGCTCTTCTGAGGTAGGCGAGGGCAATGTGTTGTGGGGTAGATTACTTTTACCTTGCTGAGTCTTTATCATCCGTGGGTAAATTTTATGGTAGTGTGGACATTAGGTTCGAAATTTGAATTCAAACATAAAGAAGTTGAGGACCCAAATCAGGTCATGACAATAAACTTACCTGCAAAGACCCAATCGATTGAATTAACGAAAATGCGCAAAAGCACTAACGATATATAAGGACCGCTCCTCCAAATGGTTCTATGTTTTTTTTTTTCAATGGGTATAGTGTATAGCATAGGTAGAAATATCAATATTTCATTGATTCTTTTCGCCGGTAACCCCAAAAACTTAGTTGAGCTTCTTTCTACGAGCCCATCCCCTCCGAACCTCTATTCGAACCTCTATTCGAACCTCTTCCTCTTGCTATCCAAGCAGGATCTAAAGTATCTGCCTTATTGGGAAGGGAATCCGCCGTTGTGGCTACCACAATAGTGTATTCCATAGATCCCCTTTCTTGGAGAGATCTTTTCTATCTAATGTATCAAGAGTCCGCTTTGAAATCGTCCGCCCTGCACCCACCTTCTTTGATTATCATGGCCATCACAATGCAATTGACCCACAAGATCCATTGACAGAGATCATAAGTTTTCAATGGCTAGAGTTCAAGTGGAGTGCATGACACATGGCCACAATCGGATCGGGTCAACTCGAAGGGTTTGGGAAACTTGGAGACCGAACCGAGGAGGATCCATTAATCGGGAATAACAGTGGCTAAGGAATCGATGGCCATTGCAAATCATCTCTAGGCAAGTCAAGGCAGTTCGAGATTTTCATGAAGGAGGATCGAAATGCATAATGAAATAACCCATTTAAAGATACGACAACAAGCTATCACATAGCATCAATCAGAACATTCACGACATAAAAAGAATCATGAAGAGCATATCATGTTTTGAATTTGAGATTCAAAACAGATCGATTTATTAGATCTTGTCTAAGTTCGAGTATAACATTCGAATTAAGTTAGGTTTTCTATTTCAATGCTTACCTGCGACTACCAAACTTTGTCGATCGTAATTTGTAAGTTTTGTACCTTCTCTATGCATTCCAGTCATCTCCATTAAAAGAAATTGAGGTTTACTTGGAGTCATTGAGCAAGCATATGGTATGCCAGAATGTAAGACATTTGATTGCTTTCAATGAAATTTCATGCAAGTTTCTTGTTTGTTTGCAATCTAAGGGGGTGCATTATTTTAGTAGTCTGAGTTTCATGAAGTCCTCGAGGCTTCAAGCCATGTTGGAGTCCATTTAATACTGGTTTGATTTCGAATTTGACACTTTAATTGGCCAGCGATCATCATCGACTGGACTTTAATCTGTATTTACAATCAATGAATTCCTAGAGATCACAACTTGACAAAATCTACAAGAGAATTATCACAAAAAGTCTTAAATCTATTGTAATTATGCCAATTCGATCCCAAAATTTTTGTTTTTATTCGGTCCTAAACTTTTTTGCAATTGTCACTTGGTCAAGACCGGATCTGGTGAGGCTCAACAGAAAAAGGTAGAAAGAAAGGAAGAAAGGAAAAAAAAAGGACAAAAATGAAATATTATAATATTATATCATCGGATGGGCGACATCCACGTCAATACCGAACGGCCACCAAAATTGCAAAAAGTTTAGAACTGTATCGGCAAAAAAAAAGTTTAAGACTGAATTGACGCAATTATAATAGATTTAGGACTTTTTTGATAATTCTTTCAAAATCTACGTAATATGTAGGCACTATTTAAGGAGTATCGGGAAAAAAAAATATTTGCATAAAATCTATCATGGTCATTTCCAAAGTCCTATTTTCCATCTTCATGTGAACCTTGTAATTACCTCTCAACCGAACTCTCCCTTATTTAAAGCGATTAAGGGTGTGCTTCGTTTCACCGAAACTTTCACAATAATAAAAATATATTTTTCGACGAAAACATTTTCAAGAAAGATGTTTATTTTTCATTTGTTCAGCGGTTTGGGGAAAGTAGTTTCCTTTTCATTGGAAGGGAAGTCATTTTCCCCGATCTGAACTTGTTGTTTTCAGACTATGGAAAATATTTTTCGTGCACCGATTAGTTTTCCATCAACCAAACACCGAAAATTGGAAGAATAGTTCCACCGATATAATTTTCCTTCAAAGCAACGTACCCTGAGATCGCATCACGTGATATCTCCCACCACCTATTGCAAACCTCAATGTAAGTCCATCTTTTTATCCGGTCAAAGACGGGGGCAAATCCATGTCGAAACTAAAGAGCTTGCAAGGAATGTCGGAATCCCCATCATGAAGTTATCCTGTTCACAATTTCACCCACACTTGATGCGATTGAAGGAGATACGAGCGTAAGGAGTCGAAGCCCGCACCTCTGAGTCGCGAGCCGAACCGGGCATCGACTTGTGTTTCGGTATGGGCTGGATTACTTGACCACGGCATAAAACTGTGGAGGCCCAATAGAATCCTCCAAAGGGCCCAAATAAGTCCATTCACGCATAAAAAAAAAAAACAAATCCCAAATTAAAAAAAATAATAATAATTAAAATAGGCCGAAATTTCATTGTATTTTTTTATTTGTTTTTCGTAAAAATGGATGTATCCAACAGTCGCATCTCTTCGTTCTCGTCTCAAACTCGAACAGACACAACGAAGCTTCTGTCTCCCTCTCTCTCTCTGTCTCTCTTTCGTCGTCTCAAACTCGAAGAACAGAGAGCGAAGATGATGCACATGACTCTCTACTGGAGCAGGTACGTCACCCTCCTCTTCGATTCATGGCGGACCGACTCGTGGCCGAGCTACCTCCTCTCCCTCGCCGCCTGCTTCCTCGTCTCCGCCTTCTACCAGTACATGGAGGACCGCCGCCTCCGCTTCAGATCCCTCGCATCCTCCTCCTCCGCCGCAGCCGCCGCGTCGTCCCCTCCGCCGGATTCCGCCTCGTCCCCGCTCCTCCTGAAGGCCGGCGTCTCCCGGCTGGCCAGATCCGCGAGGCTCGGGGCGGCCCTGCTCTTCGGGGCCAACTCGGCCATCGGCTACCTCCTGATGCTGGCGATCATGTCGTTCAACGGGGGCGTGTTCCTGGCGATCGTCGCGGGGCTGACGGTGGGTTATTACGTGTTCAGGTTCGAGGATGAGGGAGTGGCTGTGGTTGTGGACAACCCATGCGCTTGCGCTTGAGGTTCCTTCTTCTCCTCCTCCTCTTAAATCTGTAGTTTGCAACGTCTTCTGTTCGATCTTCTCTGTCCCTCATCATGTAATTTGATCTCCGATTCTGTTGTATCAATCTGTCATAGTCAACGCAATCTATAGTTCTTGATCTGAATGAATGATCTTGGTTCTCGATAAGCCTTAATTCCAGCAAAAACGAAATCACTCCCAGCATTTCGAAATTTCGAATTTCTGTGTCTTTTCGATTCGATCCTGCCGAGGATCTCCTCGGGCGCAAGAAGAGCATGAATCCGGATTGCGTCCGACGGACGGAAGCGTGGTCGTAGTGGGGACCCATCAGCCATTAATGGGTCTCTGCATCGTCCACTGAAACTCTACAAGAGGAGTGAAGATCCAAGAAGCCAGACAACCGCATTGCTTGTCGCGTTGTGTTTCAGCGACCATGTGTTCTGCAAAAGCAGCGACATAGAAAAAGGACAAATTCGCCGGTGACCGCTGGGCTCCCAAGTTGCAGTACCAGGTGCTTTCCGTGGGGGATCGTAGTACAAGACAATGGTAGTTCTGGTTTCCACCAAAAGGTAGTACAGAGGACTATGAAGTTTTAATTTAAAAAATTCCATTAAATTTTTTTTTTTTTTTTTTTTTTTTTTTTTTTTTTTTTTTATTAAATTTTAAAAGGGGTTGGTTGTTGGGAACTCGTTACAGTTTCCGGAATAATTTCGACCGATCGTCCAAAGTCGATTTAAAAGTAACATCGATATGATTCTCCTATCGCAAAAGATCGAACAAGTGTCTGCGAATTCGGCTCCGTCTCGATGCAAAATCCATGTCGCCGGCTAATGCTCGTGTAATGCAATTCCGATCATTCAAGCGCATGTTTGCATTTCCCCCATCCTAGCATTTTTTGAAGTACATCATGTAAAATTTTGGAATGTGATTGGCCATACTGCCAAAAAAAAAAAGAAGTGGGTATTTCCCAAAAGTCCTTGAGGTTAGAGCAAATTGAGTCAGACAAGGAGCTTTCTGACAAGACAAGTTTCCAAGCACATGGTGATGTGCCAGCTTCTGTTGCAGAACTTCCCATTCCTGGGTTGAGTTCCCCTCTTCTCTCTCTCACTAATCCCTACATTTCTGGTCAATCCATGTCAAATTAGAGCAAAGCCCAGAATGTTTTTCCCCCTCTTTGGGCGTGTTGTTGAAGACACATGAAGAAATTCCCTTTCAGTGGCCAAACTGGACCCCCCAAAACGAAAAAAATTGCTTGGACATTAAGCACATCTTCTTTCGGCTGGGACCATTGAAAGTCCATCGAAGTTGCATTATGTTCAAAAGTTCCAAATGGGTCCATTTCTAGATAGATATTCATTATCCAGGTCATCTACATTTGAAGCCGCAAAGGAAAACTAAGCTACTTTTGTTGGTCCAATCTTGAAAAGGAAGAAAGAAGTTCGGTCCACCTTTGCTTGGTTAACTTGTACGGTATAAGCAATCCAACACAGCATACTCAACCAAATACGCTAATCAAGACTTGCTTTACGTTTCAAGAATCAGATGTACTAGCATCACACTTTAACTTCTGGTTGTGGAAGAAAAATCTAAAATTCATGTTTACATGAATAAATTGACAATGTTAGAGAGAGAGAGAGATGTTATAATCTCTCATGCTCTTGGGTGATTTTCGGACTGTAAAAATGTACTGATCATCAGGATTTCAGGCAGTTTCTTGAATTTTTAGCAGGCGGTGGATTCGCCGTAGATGTGGTCAAGAACAGCAACGACTCCGCACACAAAGGCTTGGTCGATTCCCGCCTTCACGATCACGCGATACACGTCTTTGCTGGCCATCAGTTCGCCCATCTCTTTCTGTATCTGCGGATCACATCAGAAACAAAGACGATGTCAAGTACTTTCACCTTGAAACAATCTGATCGGACTTGGCTAATATTTTCAGGACCTGTGCTATTGTGTTGCCTCCAGAGTCGACGATGCTGCAGTCCCTATCCGGGAAGTGACCCTTGACGTGGAAGATGCCACTGGGGCCGTCGACTTTCCTGGGCTCGAGAGAGATTTTGACGGCGGTAGATGATGCGTTCCTGGAGAAGCATGATAGTGAGGGTGATGAATTTGGCTCCTTGATGCTGAACACAAGCTTCTGGGCACCTTCATAATCATATGTGTAGCCCTTCCATTTCTTGTGGATGCTCATTGCTTGCACGATCCCTCCTGCCTAATTTAGACAAAGAAAGCGAGAGATTAGAACGTGATCATAAGATTTGAGTCAATACTTGCTCATGAGATTTGAGTGTTGTCGTTCATCCAAATGTCACGAGAATTATCATTGAGCGCTTGAATTTCGCGCACTATCTTCGTCAACCCGAAAGGACTATCTCAAATCAATATCTGACGAATTAGAGGGGGAATGTGCATATGAATCTCATGGTTTTTCTTCTACCTTGCGGCGGATGAGGAGGAGGGCGTCCCCATCTCCGTCCCTCACAACGAGCTCCCCGCTCGTGCCGAGGACTCCGCATCCGTCGACCCGGAAAACCTCCCGCTTGCTGCTGCAATCGGTCACCACGAACCCTCCGCCGCCGACAGCATGCGGCCTCCTCCGAACGACCAGGCCTGCCTCCGTTGGCGAGCAATACACCTTGCTCACTATGGCCATCATCTGCAATGATCTCACGCTGTCTCGACGGATCGTTCTTGCGAACACTTGCGTCTTGCTTCACCAAGGAGATTTAACTTTTGCAGCTAAGATTATATAGAGAACGAGAGAGCGTTGAAGATGGAGGAAAAGAAGACGCGAGAATCAACATAACGTCTCCTTTAATGATAGTTTTCAAATCCAAGGGTTATGCAGCGTTCAGACAGAGGTTTGGCGGAGCTTTGAATGTTTGGCAAAGCATGCGTCTGTGAGATCATTTTTAGTATTGGAGAGTCTAGAGAATCTGTTTGGAGTGTTGACATCTAACTGTTGCTTCGTGTACGCGTTCAACTTATTGCTAGAAATTTAGCATGGCTGGAAACATAAGATTTCCTCATAATAATTGATGGGAAATTTACCTAAAGAGTCTTACATCAATTGTACTTGTGCTAATTCAGCCTTAAATATATTTTTTGCCAATTGAGTCCCTAAACTTTTTGTATTTGTGTTAATTCATTCGTCCCGGTCAATTTCGGCCGAAAAAACCTCAAGTGGTGCGGCCGGAGCGACGTAGCCATATTTTTAATAATATCCTTTTTGCATTTGTTCGCATTTTTATTTTTATTTATTTTCCTTCTCCTTTTTTTCCTTTTTTTTTTTTTTTCTTTTTCCAAATGGCTACCGAGGCCCAACAACAAGCTAGAGGCGAGGACCGATGAAGCTCGCCCCCATCGACCACCAAGAAGGCTCAACCTCACCTAGCGATGGCGAGATGAGCCAAGTGATGCAAGGCCGACCCTAGCCTTTGCCGATCGTTGGGCTTGGCGAACTATTGGAGGAAGAAGAAGAAAAAAAATGAAACAAAAAGAAAAGAAAATAAATAAATAAATTTGAAAAAATATTAAAATACTATTAATTGACTACGTCGGCAAATATTTACCAAAATAAGTTGGAAGGACCGAATTGGCACAAATGTAAAACGTTTATAACTAAATTAGTAAAAAAAATTAGGACTAAATTGATACAATTGCAATAGGTTTAGAACTTCTTTTAGGGAAAATTATAAGTGAGTCGTCATCAAGATCCAAATTAATTTCCGAACATGATATTCTAAACTTGATAAATATTATAAAGTAAGCATTCATGTCTATAAAAATCAATTTTGCAAACTTCACTTAACAGTAATTGATAAAGCAAATGGACCACCCAATTAAATCTTGCATTGTCACCTACCGATAACTTAAAACCCTAAAATTACTGTGAAAGTGTCACTATTTACATATATTCGGTAGGCACTTTATGCATCAAAGGGAAGAGTTTATAAAGAGAAGGAAAGGTATAATTTTCTTAAATGTCAAAAGTACAGAAGACGTCTGTCATAAGCTTTTTGAAAATGGGGCAGCTTAGGCAAAAGCAGCCTCTTGGACCGGACCAAAGACATTTGACTATTTTTTTTCACTTTGGTTCGACTAGCTACTAGCCCCTTTTGTTGAAAATAATAGGTTTTTAATTCACAAATTTGATAGGCCGAATTCCCTAGAAAACCTTCGACTTTAGGTTGAGTTTCAAATGTGCCTCAAACTTTTTTACTCTCAGTAAAATCCCAAACTTCAAGTTCGGTCATAAATCTATCCCGAACTTCTATTTGTCTCGAAAAAAAATCTCGAACTTTACGTTTAGTCCCAAATATGTCCCGAATTTTATTTTTTCCCAAAAAAAATCACAAACTTTCTATCTATTCTCAAATCTACTCCATGGTCCGGTCATAACTTGATGTGGTATTTCCATGTCGATTACAAATTCACATCAAGCAAAGTAATGAGGCAATGAGTACGGGCCGACTTGGCTTTTCTACATGGATAACAAATCCACCCAAATAATAATGGTTGAAACTCTCCGAAATGAGATCGTTTAAGGATATGAAAATTTTGGACAAATTAATGGCGATTTTTTAATGGAGGACTAATGGAGGCAGATTTGAGATTAGAGGGAACAATGGTGATTTTTCTTTTAAACAAAAAAGAAAGCTCGGGGGTAGATTTGAAACTAGACTTGAAGTTTTCGGTTTTTCTTGAGATAAAAAAAAAAAAAAAAGTTCAGGACAGATGTAGGAATGGCCCTAAAAGTTTGAGGCTTTTTTCTTTAAACAAAAAAAAATGTGGGGCAGATCTGAAATGAACCTAAAATTAGGGATTTTTTTAAGGTTTTGGGCCTATATTGACGGGGAACTTTGAGCTGATGACTCTAGTAATGGCTTACACATTCGGTGGAATCAGGAGAACCTCCTTTGGTATCAAATAAATCCGCAGTCGGAACCACAAATTAGGTATGGAACATCCTTTTCTCAAAGCCTAAATTCGTTCCTCGCAATTTAATAGATTTGTCCTAGCTTCCAAATCTTTGGACGCAAGTCTCGTGAAAAATGATAGATGAAGATTCATAGTTTTTATAAGCGGTGGGTTCAATCTAATTAATAAATCTCAACCCTCGCATTTTAGATATAAATAATCTCAAAAACCAGACACCACGATTGCCTGTAGATTTAACATTGTTTAACCTATGAAGAAGTCATAGGTGTGTTCTTTAATCCGTCGTGATTGTAAAATAGAAAGCAAAGTAGCAAAGATATCTCCACGACGGCCCATTTTTGTTTGAAAGAGATGGAGGAGAAGTAGTTACTTAATTCTTTGTACGACAAAGTAACAAAGATATTGTATGCCATCTTACTAAGTGGAAGCACTGTGATCTTTTCTGTCACTTACATATAAAATGATTCCTAAAGATATAGACAGCGCCCAAAAACCCTAATTCTAAAGCCCACCCGCCAAACCAATCTCCACACACAGAGAGAGTACAGAAAAACCCTAATTCTGAATATCCCACCAACATATACTCTCTCTCTCTACCTCCATTTTAATAGTTGAAAGACATCTAATATTTATGTATGAACTCACTTTAGTGTCAATATTTTTTTTTATCACTTAAGTACCAAATTGAAGAAAAATAATCACTTAAGCGCTAATTCCGGTATAAAAATGACCGCTTAAGTGTCAATACCAAATTTTTAATATTACACGGGAATTATTTAAAAAAATCAACCCACCTGGCGTCAATGTGAACTGTTCAACTTAAAAATAGTTAACTTTTTAAAAAAATTAAAATCAAATAGGAAAATCACTTACATGTAAAATGATTCCTCAAGATATGGACAGCGCAAAACCCTAATTCTAAAGCCCACCCCCAAGCCAATCCCACGGAGAGAGAGAGTACAGAAAACCTAATTCTGAATATCCCATCAACGTATACTCTCTCTCTCTATTTTAATAGTTGGAGGAGGGCAAAAGGATATCGGAGTGTTAATATTTATGCTACATTTATTATTTTCTTTATCACTTAAATGCCAAATTAAGAAAATAATCACTTAAGCCAATTTGGGCCAAAAACGATCATTTAAGTGACAATATCTACCAAACAAGTTTTTTCTTTTTAAATAATTTTTTAATATTACACGGAATTATTTAAAAAAAAAAATCAACCCATCTAGACTTGGTCCACTGGCGTCCAAGATTACTTAAAAATAGTTAAATTTTTTAAAAAATTAAAATCAAATAGGAAAATAACTTAAAAATTAAAAAATAAAAATAAAGGAAGCAAAAGTTGCAGTGGCGAGGGCTGTTTGCAACTTATTCCTCCCTTTTTTTTGTTAGTTTTTTAGTTTATTTTTAAGTTTTTTAATATTACATGGATTTTTTTATTGATTTTTAATTTATTTTTTTGTTGACGAATTTTGGCGAGCCACGTAGATGCCACATCGATTTCCGACGAAGCTTACCAAAGTTAGCACTAAAATAATCGTCTTTTAAAAAAAGAATACTTAAATTATCTAAAAAAAATATTGATATTAAAATGATTGCCTAATATAAATATTGACATTTCTAACGCTCTTTTGCCATTGGAGGAGACAGCTTCTTTCGTAGTCGTTGAAAGATGGTGGTGGTACTTTTATACCTTAAAAACTCTCTCCGAATATATTCCGATGGCTTTCTTTTGGACTATGAACGGCGAGAATAATTGGAAAACGAATGGTCGTGATTGAAAAAGAGCTTTAAGCCCGCATTAGCAGCTCGATAATCAACCCCTATCCAGTTATTAAAATGCAAAACTATGACCAGAAACCAACTAACGTCGGTAAAGTCCTTCCGATTTGATGTTGCCCCACCCTTGAAAAGCTTCCAAAGCCCAAAAAAAAAAAAAAAACAAAGTATTCTAAAGAAAGATCACAACCTTTCTTAGATGCTGACGGCTATGAACATTACAGCAATCTAGAAATGGACCTTTCCATTCCTTTCTTAACAAAGGGACGTTCGAGACTTTTTTGACTGCCTAACTAGGGCGTGGCAAGTTTTGCCTCCCACATACATCAAGCAATTATCGGATGCCCCCAAATGATTGTCTCGGGAGAATACGCAAGTATGTTTATTCGAATTCAGACATTAAGCGAGAAAGATGAATACCCTTATTTTTTTAAGCAGGTGCTTGATGATTAAGATTTACGTTAATCTGAACATAACCTCTGAGGTTAGATCTCGAAAGTTAAAGTTGGCACAAAGGAGGGGCTTTGAAACGTAGGGACACAGAATGAACAGAAAAAAAATTTAAGAAAGTAGGACAAAGACAAGAGGAAGAACAACAAGGACCCGAATGATGAAGAAATTCTAGGAGGGATCTATTTTAGTTTCTAATTTCTTCTAGATGCTTTATATTTATGGTGAATAATGTTTCTTATGAAGCCCATCAAGCATCATCCATCACAATATTTAAGCTGGGCCCCTTAGAATAGCTCATGGCCCATAAGCATTGACCAGAAGTACCCCCCAAATTATGAGTTCATTGTGTAATTCTTTTTCCTTCTCTTATCTTTCTTACATCATAACATTGGGTCCATTTTAGACTCGATCGCTTGCATTTATCCCAGCTTAAAAGCAAGCTTCCCAATATATATGTCTTCACGGTCTTTTAGCCGATGGGCGAGTTTCAGAAGGATAGACCTTGATTGATTCGACCAGATAATTCGGGCTTCAAGATGTTCGATCACTTTTCTATCATCCTACTCAAGAATCTCCAGGTATATATATTATAGCGAAAATAGACTTTTGGATATCAAATGGAATATCCGATGCAATGAGTTTCTTCATTTTCTAGGACAAATTTGAAAGTCCAGCCGAGAAAGATACAACGGAATTGATTACGTAATTTAGAAAAATAAATATTTTAAAATGCATATATAGATTGCGAGAGATTATATTATCATATTCATAAAATCAAAACTTGTAAAGATATAAAGTGAGTTTTCCGTCAGTTAATAAATATTTAAAAATGTTGAAAGATATATAATCTAACAGGTGCAACAACTCTTATTATTTCCAATGCATCCACCAAAAGAGGAGGGAAATTCAATCTATTTTTAACCCTTAAAAAAGAATTAAAATTTAAAAAAAAAAGACAAAAAACAAGGGTTTTTTTATTATCGAAAACAAAGTTGGCTTATGGCCTACTTGATAACGTTTCTGTTCCAAAAAAATGATTTTGATTAGAATTAATTGTTTTGATTTTGTTCCATGGATGAGTTTTGGAGAATCAAAATGCGTTTGATAATTGTATAAAATTTTTCTTATCGGAACAAAAACGTGTTTAGTAATTACATAAAATTTTTATTTTGAAAAATAATTTCTCTTCCCAATTTGTTATTTAAATAAAATAATTGCATAATCATATTTGATACCATGTGGACGGCGGACTTAAGCAATTGATACCATGCGGATGGTTACCGATGCAAGATGATATTTCAACAACAAATCGAGTAAAGTCTAGGAAAAATCGAAAGGAAAAATCATCAAAAATAGGATTAGCCAGTTGAATGAACCTATTTCCTACTTTTTGAGATTTTTTTGAAATTTTCGAGATTTTTTGGAATGATTTACTCATGAGGTGCAAAATTGTCATTTGGGAGAAATCCAAAGGAAAAATTGTCAAAAATAGAATTGGTCAATTGAAATGACCCATCTCTTAATTTTTTAGATTTTTTTGAATTTTTTGAAATTTTTTATATGAATTTCCCATTTTTTTGATTTTTTTAATTATTTTCTATTTTTATTAATTTCTGAAATTTTTATTAAAAATTTATTCGGACCGGGTCTGGTTGACCCTGCCCATGCCGCCCGAGAAAAGTAAAAGAAAGACTATTATTGCCTTTTTTTATTCTTAAAAGTATTCTTTTTTTGGAAAAATAACTTTTTTTTTTGTTTTTTTGGATCAAAAAATATTTCGGAATCAAAATCAAAATCATCTGCGTTATTAAATAATATTTATGATTCTTTTTATTTTTCGAAAAGCAGAAACAGAAAAATAAAAATATTACCATTTTTTCTAAATTTTTTTTCTGGGGTGGGTCTGGCCCTGGCTCTGACGAAAACCCACCCACTACCACCACCGTCAGTGACCTCCTCCGACACGTCGCTGCCATGGCCATGCGACTCTGCGCCTCCGTGGTACTTTGGAAAAGAGCGAGGCGACCTGTCGTCTCATCTCCCGGCCCCACCCACGCCTCTCCCTCCCTCCAATTTCCCCTGCATCCACACCCCCAACCCATCCTAAAAAACTAATGGCTTTTGACTTAGCTTCAATCTAAGTAGGATTGCCTCTTCAAATTTTCAAAAGCACCAATAAATTCTTAAAATTTATATAAAACTAAAAAGGGAATTTTTTTAAAAAAAATCCCAGCTGGAAAAAATAAAGCAACGAGAATCTCGCCAGCCTCAAGCAAGAGCTTAACCCTTAACCCTTAGATTTGAGGAAGGGCCCGACTCTCATCTCAAATCTAGACGACAATCGTCAGCACATCCGTGCTAACAATGGGCAGGAACAACGGTGAAAAGAATCAAAAACTATCGTGTCAATGTTTTTCAAATGAGCAAATTGACGGAATCGATGGAATGAGTTGATTGTACTAACCCTAGATATTAAATGGTATGTCACCTTGTTTTTCTAGTTATGACAAGTGTTACACACATTTAACAAGAATCGAGGTACGTAAAATCTTAGTGATAGTCTATCCATAACAATTTTTGCCTTTACATCATGAACATTGTCCTTTTCATTCCGTGTTGAAATAGACGAGGCGTTGACTGAATCTATTCATAAACCTAGACCCCGATAACTTTCATAACCAAATTGTCGCGATAAAGATGAAAAGAACCCCATTTAGGGAGTACAATAGAGAACTCGAGATCCGCGTCCATAGTGGTTCCCCCATCTTTGGCATTGTTCAATTCTTTGACGGCATGGAAAAAAATCAAAAAGCTCCGCCCTGTACATGTATTTAAAAAAAAAAACACACACAAATAGTCACATATAATTGTAAAAGTTGATTAATATCTTGGATTATGGAAATGTCAAAAGTTACTTTACTTCCTTTTCTCAACGAGGTGGTTATAATGTTTTATAACATAAATGTTCCATTTATTTCGCGAAAATGAATGATTTGAATAAGCAATTTTCTGAAAATGAATCACTTGCATTACTTACAAAAATGAATGAATAGAAAAATATTTCATCGTCCACGAAAATGGTCATAAAATAAATGGTTATCGGTAATAAAAATATTTTTCATTAATTGATTATTTCAAGCAATACATGCGATTATTTTAGTGAATACATACATACCATCTTTTCCACGTGTGAAGAGGTTTTAGTACATTGGTCAGCTCCATTTCGCCTATGAGTTTGGCTATTGTGAAATTGGAAATCTAGTAACACGTGGAAAAAAAAATGAAAAATCATAAGCACTAAGCTTTATCAAGGTTTTTTAACACAAATTAAACTGTAATATGTAGAGAATAACAAGAGCAGTAGCCGGATCTCTGCGTTATTATCTCAAAATTATAGAAAAATAAAATAAAATAAAGTGTCATGTCTACTTTTATGTATTTTCAAGTAGATTCCAAAGGTGATCCTTACATGTTTGCCCTCATTACATTCATCCGTACATGGTATGAACAATTTTTTTTCCTTTTGCGTAAGCGGGCAGCCGGTGTCCTGGTTAGATTCACGCAATTTGACTAGTCCATCTCCCCGGCGATCTTAAGAGTGCACTGCAATATAACCACATAGTGCCTTCAAAGTTTCACTCCTAGAACACTCCGAGCAAAACTATACTCTCGAAGTACCATATGATATCACAGCATTAAACATTTTTACCACGGAGGTTCATGGTTATATGCCATCGATGCAAGAACTATCTGCTCAAACATCAAATGCTTGTCGAAATAGCCAATTCAAAGCCTTTTTTGGACAGATTTCAATAGTCAATTCAAATGGACTCATCTACTAGAGCCATGTCCTGTCGCTCTTGGGGACAAAGTGGGTCCTACGAATGCACACTTCTCCATCAACGACTAGCAGCTTTATTTTATTTGAATAAATGCCCTAGATTTCTAGCCCTTTTTCTTTTAATAATTAATACCATTAACAACACTTGTCAGTCAAAAGCTGAGGAAGAGTTCTATACTCAGATTCAAAATTTTATAACCTCTCCGAATAAAACTTGGCTCCGTGCAAATAGGCTTGTAGTATAATAATGACTACTAGGATTTGACTTAGGACAATATTTTAGCCAATAACATTTAGATCTACACCTAATAGTTTTTTGAAAATACAGATAATATAATGTTTTAGATGTCTAAATTTGTTTACTTGAATGATTTCACATGCTTGATGATTAAAAGTCCGAACAATTTAGGCTGAACATAAGTGGGTGAGCTTGATTTGGATCTCCACAAAACCTTTGCTGTCTTCCCTTCTCCTGGCTCATCACTGATCACCCCATATGCTTTTTCCTCGAGCTGTGGCTCAAGTTCGAATCTTTACTGCAGAATGAAAGAGCCCACTATCGGTTTTTCCGTTTCTTGCTTCTTTTCATTGTGTTTTCCTTTCTGGGTTTGTAGGATCAATTAATTTGATAAACCAATTTCATCTCAAAATCAGAGCTTGATTCGTAAAACCACCCAGAACAGAGCAGTCATTTCTCTCTCTCCCTCTCTTACGCTGCTTTCACGTGTCGTCTGAGGTACGATCATCGTGCTTTCCGCTTTTCCTCCTGCACTGAGAAGAAGAAAAAATAAAACGCAGACGCATTCACATCACATTTCAGAGCGAGAGGGAGAGAGCGTTCTTCTTGGTTCTTTCCTCACAGTTTCATTTAGTTTCTTTATTTGAAACCAAGAATTGTCAACTCTCTCTCAGAGGAAAGAAAAAGAGAAAATGTCGTCGTACACACGCTTGGGTTTGCAGGCCTTTTTCACGGCCGTCTTTACTACTACTGATTTACTGCAACTCCTACTTCTGCTTCTCCGGAACCACTGTCATTACCATTATTAAAAGCAAGGAAAGGGTAAAAAAAAAATGGGGGAAAAACAAAACAGAACCCAGTTTCTCCAGTTGTTTTGTCTACAGAAAGATCCGATCTTTTTCTGTTTTTCGGGGCTAATCGGTTAAATTTGGTCGTAAGGACTGTTGGTCAAGAACCCCATTTTGCGTTTTATTAAATTTTGTAGGAGCACAAAGAGAAAATTGAAAAATTTCACAACGCAATGCAGTGCGAGTGAACTGATTTGTATTCATTTTTTTGGCACTTTGCATTAAAACACTGCCGCTTTCAGCCCCTGCCGTGTCCTGCTGCTTCCGCAGATATCTTTTCGGGTTGCGGGTCGTATTTGTCCCCGTCAGATCCCGCTAATTACATCCCCTGCCACTGACCTTTTGTATGCCCATTGGCATTGCCATTGCGCTCATTCAATTTCTCTCACCTAACGTTTTTTTCCTCATCTTCTTCTGGTTTGTCACCCTACTGTTCACAGCATTATTGTTCACTTGGTGTTTCGAGTGTTGTCATTTCTTTCTTATATTTTTCTTTTCGTTTTCGTGGTTGTTGTGATCTTGTGTATTGTTGGAGTGTGCGTTTTTGGGCATAGAGAATCGTCCATCGATTTGATTTTGATTCAAGTTGAACGTGCGGACGTTGGATGGCTGCTCGGCCAGGCTGCTCGTCGTCGGTGCCGTCGCTGCCGCCGCCGTGCCCGAAATCGCCGCCGGAGTATCCGGACTTGTATGGGAAGCGCCGGGAGGCTGCGAAGGTGCAAATGCTGGAGAGAGAGATTGGTTTCCTTGAGGTGGGTCCTCACCTTTTTCAAGTTTTTGGCTTGGTTCTTGTTTTTCGTTTTAATTTACTCTTTCAGTTTTGCTGTTTGGATTTTCTTATTTGAGCATGGCTTACTTCTTGTATCAGAAAAATGAACAAAAAAAAAAAAAAAAAAAAAGGAAACATTTTGTGATTTGGGGAAATGGATTTGTTGCTTGCTGTGATTTGTGTGTACAAGTATAAGAGAGCTGAGACAGATCCTTGGGAAGCAAATTGTGGTGGAGAAGTTTTAATTGTATATTAATCCCTTTAAGAAAGAGTTTAATTTGTGAAGATGAGGAGCTTATGAGTTGGGTGCTTCTACTGACGTTAATGCATTGTGATTGATTATCTTCACTTGTTCTTTCTCTGTTTTTCCCCTATATTTTCATTAATTTTTCCTGGAAAACACCATGGTTATGTAATCTTAACAATTGGGTGGAATCTCTGCTTGGAGCAGGAGGAATTAAAGTCACTTGATGGACTTCAACCAGCTTCTAGATGCTGCAAAGAGTATGCCTAATTTGCAATTTCTTGTATCCTAATAGACAGTTAATTACAATGTTGGTGGGAAAGCTCGCTCCATGTCCATCAGCTGACTCTTTTGTCTGTTTGAATGTGGTGGCCTTGCAGGGTTGCTGATTTCGTTGTGGCAAACTCCGAACCTCTCATACCGACGTAAGATAGTTGGATTAGGGAACCTGTGATAGAATTGAGATGGTATTTTTATCCTTTTGGTTCAATTTCATGCAGATACCAGAGGGGAAATAAATCCTGCCGCTTTTGGAAGTGGCTCTGGTAGGATTTTCTTTTTTGTATCATTGTTCTTCAATATCCTTGTTTTTGATGCCCTTGGTGCTTTTTTCTTTTGTGCACGAATTGCTTATTTTAATCTATACTCAGATGCTTCACAAGAATCAGAGTGCATTTGATTTTCCCATGTTCCATGACATGTTGACGTGATATTAGATTCACAGCATTTGGACAGCTTCGATTGAGTTGAATTTATGTTTCGTAGTTTCATTTGGTTGCAAACATAAGATACATTTTTTGTACTGGCCATACCGTTCTATACAATTAAAAAAATATGTAGAAGATTGATCACTGTAGAATGCTGCATAAATTTGCCGGTATATTATGCTAAACAGTTGCGTCGTTTTGGTAGCCTATTCAACCTGTCTCCCAGTAAAAGTACATAAGAATAACCTCTCGAACCTTTTCTCATATGTGATCCTTTCACGAACTGTCTTCATCCAAGGTTGCATTATCTTCGGATATTGCATGCTGAGCTCTGTGAACTGTTTGTTATTTCCTATCATTTTATCATGCCGATAATCATTTAAAAACTAGGGGAAGAAGCTCATCTGGTCGTAAATACTGTTTTTACGGAGAATATTATCTGCAATCACCTTTCTTGTGAATGTTGGTCCTCAATATACGACCTTGAGGACATAATTCAAAAGCTCATTGGGAAGGACAAAACGACTTCTTTTTTCCAATAGAAGTTGAACTGTCAACTTAAGATAGTTCCTGACATACAGAGGTTTTGCTCCTTGGCTTTGCAGCGGAATGTCCTGTTTTAGCCTCTCCTGGGTTTGCTGCTGCTGCTGCTGCTGATTCTGCGTGCCCGGTTCATTTAGAATTGCCCTGCAGCTGCAATTGCAACTCATGCAGCTCACGTAAATGTTGCTCGTGCCCGAGTTGCTCAGTACGCCAGTGTCGGTGTTGCTCGTGTCCGAGTTGCTCAGTATGCAAGTGTCGGTGTTGCTCGTGTCCCAAATCTGATTGCTGCAGAGGCATCTCTTGCTGTAGTAGGTGCTGTACCTTTTCCTTTCCTTCTTGCCCTAGTTGCTCTTACTGTTCCTGGCCTAGTTGCTCTTGCTGTTCCTGGCCCAGATCCTCTTGCTGTTCCTGGCCTAGTTTCTCCTGCCTTAAGTGCTCAAAGGTAAGCTGTTGTTTCAGTTGTAACTGTAAAGATATATGTTGTGACCCTTGCTATTTATGTTACTAGCACAGAGTTTTATATAAATATTCTTGGTCTTGTTCCTCCTCAAGCCATATTTGAGTCGTTCCTAAGAGAATGTGGAAAGGTCCGATGAAGATATCAAAATAGTTGAATTGGCTAAATTTGTGCTGTCATGGATGGACTATCCATTCATGATAGCACAGAGCAACTTCGGGTGGCAGATTCATACTGAACAACCTATGTGGTTAATAACATGAATCTGAGAAACAGGGGAGTTAGTTAACACGGCTTTGAAGGCATAGGCGAAATCCCAACTCGCCAATATTTTGATTTGTGCGCTCGTCTTCATCGGTTAAGGCTTAAGCAGTAGCTTGCCTGGTCACAGTTATTGTTTCCACGGGATTGTCGTGGTGATCGCGAGCTAACAGATTACTCGTTCGAGCTGCTAGACGGTGGCATGTTGCTCTGCTTCTTGAGCCTACTCACACTCAAATGGTTCTCTGCGATAGCGTATTTGAGCAATGTTTGCAGTTCGGAGCAAATAGAAAAGACGGGACCAACATTTCCAGACAAACTTTGAGTATTCAAACTAAACGGAGGAAAAAGCGCAATTTGGCTTCTCATATGTTGGGATAAGGTCAGGGCCTGGACCGATTTTCAGGTGTGGTACAAGTCTTGTGAAATTATGACAGGACCCAGATGATTATTTTTTTTTTCTTCATTTTTTTGGACAATTTCATGCTGACTCGTAGCTGAACAAAGAGAAAAAATATATATACATTTGAAGTGAGAGCATGTCATTCTGATATAAATGCTCATGACTCGCTTTAGTACTTCCAGGCTTGAACTAAGATAATAAAAACAATCAGACAGGTGGTGTCGTTCTCGATACCTAGGAATTTGCAAAAAAAGATTGTCATGGTCCTTTCTTTGCCCAAAGCACAAGGCAGATCAGTACATCGTGCAGGGCTGAGAGCCATTGGAACATGAACGAAAGCCTCCAAGCAAATAAGCACACAAGTAAACACAATACCATGAGGCGCTTCCATAAAAGGAAAACTTCCTTGTCGGTCCCATAGTTTCCTTGTTTTGAGGTGTGTTCAAAAAACAATGACCGCAGGTCTCATGCTTCTGTTGCATCAAAGTACAAATTTCACTCTTCCTTCCCCTTCTTCAATCCTAGGCTACATATGGAATTTGCCAGTTCAATGGCAACACGGCACGGCACGGCGCCGCATTGACTCCGCCCTAGTCGGTTGGGAAAAAAGCTACTTTCAGTCATTAGTAGCAGCAGAGCTCGCAACTGAGCCAGTCGAAGGGAAAGCCGAAACGCCGCGCCGAAAGCCCTGAAAAACATCTTAACTGAACTCAGCTCACCAACTTGGTCCAAGCATAGGCCACCGGACTCCTAACTTGGTTCTGGGCATTGCTCCAAACGATGCTGCCGAACTCCGACCTTGTCATTGGGTTCGTGCCCTTCTTTGAGACGAAGGTGACGGTGTACCTCCTCTTGTCCCCGACGTTCGGGAAGATGAGCTTCATCGGCTTCACCATCACCCCGACCGTCGACGGGCCCGTGACCGACGCTTCGTACGCGGACCCTGCGGCCCCCACATTGGTCAGCTCGCGAGTGTACCTCACCACCCTCTTGTCCTCGAACACCACGGAGAACGAGGGGTAGTTGAGCTCGCCAGGGTCGGAGAATTTACGGGAGCAGGTGACGTTGGGGCGCTTGACGATGGCTTCCACGTGGTCGATGGTGTAGTCTAGGGAGCAGAGAAAGGCGATGTAGTCTTCCGCTGCGAGGTCGTACACGAGGCCGGGAGAGAGGGCCTTCTGCGGGTCCACATGGCCCGAGCCATGAGCCCACGGAGTGGAGATTGTGCCCCCAGCGGCATCGCGGAGAGGAGACCTGGTGTTGTCCAGGACGTAGGCGGTGGTCATGAGAGCCGATTTGATGGCGCTCGGGCTCCAATTCGGATGGGCGGATTTGAGCAGCGCCGCGACTCCGCTTATGTGCGGGCAGGACATGGATGTACCTTCAAAAAAAAAAAAAAAGGGTGAAGCGTCAATACGGTCGATCAAATTGGGACCCACCCTTCTCCCTTAAGGCGCATAAGCCACTATTATCCATTGAAGGTGGTACCTCTTAGCCAGCCTAAGTGCAAGCCAACCTAGCCTTTTTAATGCTCAAACAGACTCAATACATTGAAGTAAATAAACAGAGTACACCCAACTACAATCTTTCTTCACATGTCAACATCACGTTGCGATCAAACACGCGGCGGTTCCAGATTCATTTTGCGTGAGAAGCTTCATTGATGAAAAGATCTAGCCGTTAGGCTGCCATACCTGACATTATGTTGAACAGGGTCTTCCGCGCATCGGACTCCAGCCCGGTGGGCCCCACCGCCTCCGAGTAAGCGGCTAATATGTTGACCCCGGGCCCAATCACGTCCGGCTTCAGTATCTGCGGCGTCACCACGTTGGGCCCCCTGGAGCTGAACGCTGCCACCACCGGCGACGGCCTCACGTTCACCACCGTCCCTCTGAAGGTGAGCACCGCCGTCGGACTCGCGTCGCTCTTCACGTACTCCCTTATCACATCCCCCATCTTCCTCCCCACCGCGACCGCCGGGATCAGGTGGCTGTCGGCCACCAGTTCCTCCCCCGTTCGCAGCTGTGTTCGCAAGTATCATCCCCACCCCGCCCGCTTCCCGCACCACCTCGCCTTTCTCAACTCGGGCGTTCACCCCACGGTCGCACAGCACCACCTTCCCACGCGTGAGGGCTGGGTTGAGCGACCCGGGCAAGCACAGGTTGCTCGAGCTATTAGACCCTTTGTTATAAATCACGGCCACGGGATTATGCCCCATCCCAGGCCCCGAATATAGCGACACTCCAGCGTAGCGCTTGCCGTCGCCTAACAGGGCATACGCCGGAAAATCACGATCAATTGTTCCGGCGCCGACGGTCATGATCCAAGGCGCTGTATTGGCGAGTGAGGCCCTCGCCGGCCCGCTGTTTCCAGCAGAGCAAGAAACGAAAATTCCCCTCTCCATGGCAGTGAACGCGCCGATGGCGATCGTGTCGCGGTAATACGGGGCGGACCCGCCACCGAGGGAGAGCGAGAGGACGTCAACACCATCGAGGATGGCTCGGTCCATCCCCGCGAGGATGTCCGACCCGAAGCAGCCAGAGCTCCAGCAGACCTTGTAGGCGGCCACGCGTGCGTGCGCGGCCATCCCGCGCGCCGTCCCGCTGGCGTACCCGAGGAGGCTGGCGTTGGACACCGGCGACCCGGCCGCGGTGCTCGCCGTGTGGGTTCCGTGCCCGTCCTGGTCTCTCGGCGACTCCACTTCCTTAGGCTTCTTCGCGAAATTCGCACCTTTAGTTTACCAGAACGAAATGAAAAATCATCACCCAAAAGAATCGTCCGACTGTCATTCACTCAAGATATTTTCTGAGAGAACCAATTCCATGATCATCCATTTCAAACACGAACGACATCCTTTCAATGAGAATCTGGTTCCTTCTCACTAAAAATTGAACCGCACTACAGTAATTACTTACTTACCTTGGCACAGATAAACAAAGAAAAAGAGAAAATTAAAGCCCAAAAAAATGATTAATCATAAAATTAATGATTAATTACCAGAGGCCATGTGATATCCTTTGGAGAAGAACCGAGCACCGATTAGCTTCTTGTTACACGACTTCGGGCTAAAGTCCGGGCCCGGTTCACACACGCCCTTCCACCGGGCCGGCACTTCGGGCATGCCGGAATCGTCGAAGCTCTTCGACTCGGGCCAAACCCCCGTGTCCAGGACCCCGACGATGACGTCACCGAAGGCGCGCCGCTTCCCGCTCGGGCCTTCCTGCGGATCCGACTGCCCGAGATCGTTGGAGATGCCGAGGAACTCCGGGGTCCGGGTGGTGTGGAGTTCGTAAACGGTGTCCTCGTAGACGCCGAGGACGGAGGCGGACGCCCGGAGCGAGTCGGCCTCGTCCGGGTCGAGGGAGGCGGCGAAGCCGTGGAATGCGGCGTCGTAGGTGTACAGGAGGGGTCGGAGGAGGAGGGGGCGGCTTCGTCGTCGTCGAAGGAGGAGAGGGAGTGGAGGTTGGAGGCGTACCAGTCGCGGCGAGTGGCGAAGGAAGTGGGCATCTGGTTGGGGTTCATGTGGACGATGTACGTCTTCTTGGCCGCGACTGAGAACAGGAGCACTGCCAGGCATTGCAGAGGAACAAGCGAGTAGATGCGGAGGTTGGCCATGGACGCCATGGCTGAGAGAGTGAAGACGCAGTGGCTAATAAGGGGACAGGGTCAGAGGAAGAGAAAGATGATGGGAAGGAAGGAAGGAAGGAGAGAGAGAGAGAGAGAGAAAAACACTCGTGTCGGGGTTATATGTTCAGCTCTTTGAGAGAAGGGGCTTGGATTTTCATCTTATTACGCATATGCCATTGTAGCCTAACGGCATGGCCCGTCCCATGACCTTATTTACAAGTCCTTTTGATGTATAACTACACTTTTACGTTGGGATAGGTAAAGTTTATGTTTCACATTAAGCGGTCCATCGACATGATGAGGATCTTTTTAGAATGATTGTTTACCCTTCCAAAATTCATGATTCAGCTTTTTTTGGGTCCCAAAATTTGATGCTTCATTTTGCAATGTCTCGAAGTTTTTATAATTCCCGAGTAGCATCTTAGACTTTTAATCGAGATGAGTCACTTTTACTTTTTACTACATGATGGTAATTTTTTAGAGTGAATGAATAATTTCACGTCGATGAATTTCGTTTTCGTAAGATCTTTATAAACAAGGAAACTTATAAAAAAAAAAAGGTGTTATACTTATTACATTTATGTCAATTCGATCATAAATCTTTCAACCATACCGATTTAGTCAAAATCCTTTAGACGATTTGCCAATGTAATTCATTCGATCAATTTTAGTCGAAAATCACTGCCGTAGATAACGACGGTCCCATGTGGCATGGCCAACATTGACGCTGATAAAATTTATTAATTTTTTAATATTCAATTGAAATTTTTATTAATTATTATTTTCTTTTTCTTTTTTCCTCTATCGGTTGCTTTGGCCCTCAACGATCGGGCTAGGTCACCCTCGTCAAGATCTAGGGAGGGGAGACCTCTCCGGCCCTCGCTCTAGGCCAGCTTTGGCTGGTCACCGGCCATTGCCAAGGCTCGGTGACTAGCGAAAGAAGAAGAAAAAGAAAATAAGATATAAATATAAAAAAATAATTTTTTTAAAAGAAATATTAATAAATTTTGTTTACATCAATGTCGATCGTACTGTGAAAGACGTCCACGTCGGCGATTTTAGGCTAAAATTGATTTGACGGAGTATATTGGTAAAAAATGAAAATATTTAGTTGGTACAATTACGTAATATAGATTCTGCCATAAAAAAAAAAACAAAAGACTAAATAGAAAATTATGACAAAACGAAGGGGCAAAATGGGGAACAAGAGGGTGGCACCGTACAGGGCGGAGGGAGGGGCATGATGTTGTCGTGTAGCGCGTGGGAAGGAGATCACGGCAATTGAGGGGGTAAGTAACGGCTACCTTCGTTTTCTTGTTTGTCGTTTTCTTTCGGCTCCGAGTCAACAATTTTGACCGGAACGGCCCAATCCAAGTGCGGCTGTACCCGCTCCCCACTCCCTCGCAGCTCGTGCATTGCCTGCCCTTTCCACCGACTCATCGCCACTCGCTTTGAGCATAATTGATGTCTCGAGGGGTTGGACTTGGACCATTAGCCCATAAATAAATACTTGTATTGTTATTCTGTCGTGCCCCGACTTTTGCTCATCATAATCTTCCTCTTTCCCCTTAGTCGTCTTGAAATTAGATGCAATATCACCCCGAGCACCGACTCGGCCAATTTCCAACCGAAGAAATGCCCCGTGCAACTCAGGCGAGGTGAATTTACGTAACTAGTCTATCTCAAGTGAAAAACAGCTCGGGCGGGGAGAATCACACTCGCTTGGTTGGCAGTCTCGATGGAGGAGGATCCACCCTTGTTTGGATCGCACGATCTCCAACCGGGGATGGGAAAGATTTGAGAGTGAAATCGAGTTAGTTCAATATGGGGACTTTGGATGATCGCAGGCGCGTGCTCCTCACTGGCCAAGCTAGGCGAGTGGCGGGGAGAGAATCAAAAGAAGATTAAAGCAAGGAAAAAGAAAAGTAAAAGACATAAAAAAATGAAATCGGCTATTTCACGTGGGACGGGACGGGCTAGTAGAGGAACAGAACCGCAGATGGCGGCGAGGATGGAGGCCATTTTGGCATTGAGAGGCGCACCCACCATCGTCCATGGGCCATAACATGTCAAAAAATCTGAAACAGATGCAGCACAGGAACCGCACGCCACCTCTCCTCTTTTCTGCTTTCACCGACTCCCAATCCCTCCAGCCGAGATCCATATACATTTCAATGAAACATAATCACCCAAAAAAAAAAAAAAAAAAATTTTTGATCGAAGGTGACCGATTTATTCGGAGCTTCAACTTAACGTGTGGTTTAGTCCATAAACTTTCAATGCGTCCAATATGATCCATGAACTTTGGATATATGCCTACTTTAGTTCGTGGATTAAATAAAAAGTCCATTGCTGTCCATCCAATATTTTAGCTTCGGCGACAATACTATACATTCTCATATGATTCGGGGACTTGATTGAATATGTTCAAAAAGTACATGGACCATATAAAACGTGTTAAAAGTTCACTGGACCAAATCGCAAATCGAAATGAAGTTTAATGGCCATATGAACAAATCAAAAGCCGCGTATTGGGACAAAGTTTGGGCATCATTTGCATTATTACCCCCTTTCTTTATGGTTAAATTTATCATGTAAAGTGATTGGGACCTAACATTAAAGGGGTCCCTATTAAGTTTTCATAACGAGGATTTCCATGTATCGCGATGTGGGGTTGACCAGAGTGTTAGGATTCGACGCACAATCACGGCAAAGTAAAGCGTAAAACAACGAGAAAGAGAAATCGAGATACGAGATTTTATCTCGGTTCACCCTTAAATTAGGAATACGTCCAAAGCAGAGGATTCCACTATAATTAAGACAACGCACTTCTCGTTACATCCCTCAATTACACAATATATATAATAAGAACTATTCATGAGCCCAAACCCAAACTATTAAGGAAAAATACGAATTTAAATCATAAAAGCCCTATAGTATCTAGGGGGCGCTATCCCCTTGAAATCTCCCGCCCGATCAATGTGGAGCGGACCCACGTGCTTTTATATCGTTGGTGAATATGAACCACATCCCAAAGAAAGTGAGGCCGCTTGAATACTATTGGATGATCCTCATGAGGAGAGGCCCGACCTCCACCGCCTCCATCCACAACCTAATTTTAACACCACCCCACGCGAGAAAAGAATCACTAATTAACTATCATAAGGGGACCTCGTGCGTGTAATGGCTACTTTGTGTCCGCCCTTCACGGTTCACATGCTATATAGAGTATCAATGGTGCATGATCACGCGCCACATCACCTACTACGACTATTTGGAACATCACGGGATGGTCATTTTATGTCCAACTTGGGGATGCGCACTTGGAAAGAGAGGTCGCCCTTGCCAAAATCACTTGTAATTGCAAATTAATTATATGGTCCGTCGCGACTTTGGATTGAATTTTGGTCATGATGGTCAGCTCGCCAAAAGGTTATTATTTATCCTAAGAAAGAGTTGGCGTGGGGAGATATCGTATGGTTAGTATTTTTCTTTCCCCTATCCAAAACTGCCTCACTAGTTTTTCGATTTTGCCCTGTTCATCGTTTCTGCCAATACTAACCCGGACGTGCAAAATATATGTACGAACAAACTCTTATTCTTAGGTCGTGGCGTGGATCAAAGATCACTTCGCGAGTTTGAAATAGCGCGTGATAGGAGAATCAAATTAATTAAGTCATTGATAAGCATGAGAGCACACATCAAAAGTGACGATAATGACAAGAAAAATTACATTACTATTGCATTTTTGCGCGTGTCGTGTGGACCTAGCGAGTGGCGACCACATGGCCCTCAATGGGCATGGCGCAAAAGCAATGATCATCTAACGCTCAGTGGCGTTGGTGAGAACGTAAAACATTAATTTAAATTTATTCAATGTCATGGCATGTCAGTCAATCGTCGCTTTGGCCGAGTGGTTAAGGCGTGTGCCTGCTAAGTACATGGGGTTTCCCCGCGAGAGTTCGAATCTCTCAGGCGACGTCTCTCTCTATTTTTTAATCATTTTCCTTTTGTAGCTTTGTCTTTCAATTTCCCATTTTTCTGCGCTCCATTCAATCTCGTTTTGTTCAACTTTCTCCATACAAATTATTTGGAGTCGAAGCGGAGTTTCAAGCGTAGCATTGTGGCCAAATGCGATGATAATGCACAACCTATGTCACCTTGCAAAGTTTCTCGAGGAACCATCGGTTCCTGCCCTTCCAGGACGGTATGGAAGGTTACAAGACTTCAAGCTGCCAACTACGATACCCGCATTTCCGCAGATTGTCAGTTCGGTTTCTGTGACGACAGGAATTTGATAGTATATACATGACACTGAACCGTGTATGGGCAATAAGATACTAAGTCATTAAATCAAGCCTACAAAGTTGGGAGCGGAGGGCGTGCTGTGCTGAAGACCAGCATCAGGAACTCGAGGGTAACAAAGAGAGCACTGATGCTCATGCATGATAGGTTTCACGCCTCAATAGAAGGAGCATAGCCTAAATAAAGCTTCATTTGTTTCGAAAAAAAATGAACGATTTGAAAAACATTTTCCTAATAATATTAACTTTATATCACTTGAAATAATGAGTCAATTGAAAATATTTTCATTATCAACAACAATTTATGTCTAAATATTTTCGTATATGATATTTTTCGTTCATTTATTCTTGAGAGAAGAGACCAAAGCGATACTTTATAGAAAAAATATTTTCAGAATCGTTCATCTTCCACAAAACAAACAAAGCCTTAAAAGCACCAAATCTCAGCCCAACATCTAAAGTAAGATCATGTAACATAAGCAGAACCCCGACAAAGCAGCACACAGGAGAGAGAGAGAGAGAGAGAGATATTCACATTACTCGCAAACCATGTTTTCTGATCACTCTCCATCCAAAGAAACTCCAACAGGGGGAGGGGGAAGATCACAGGGCTGAGACTAAAATGTTTCGCCAGATCATTATATAGTTCCTTCTGACTTCAGTGCAGAATCTAAATAGCAGCATAACGATGCCGTATGGAAGGCCCTAATGACCATACTTCTGAAATTCCCATTCGCTATTATCTGTAGAATGCAAAGGCACAACGAAAGATCAAACCAGATACCTAAACAATTCAGCAATGTGTAATTGAAGAGAAACGGAGAACCCAGCTTGAAACATACCCAATGGACACACTTGACGAGTCTTGAGCCATCGGCTGATGCAGTGAAAATGAAATGCGTGGTTGCACACTCCTATATCATCACGTAGAGAGATCTGATGAGCCAAGGAAGCGGGTACCAAAGATAACTAAAGAATAATGGACGTTTCTTTTGCTCTTCGAAAGAACAATGGATCTTAAATAATTACAATCATCCAACTATCATATGATGGTAGAAGCCTAGATAGACTAGAATTGAACAATAGAATCATCTTCATGGTAATCAAGTTTCATAAAACAGGACGAGAAGCTTGTCCATGGAAGTGTGCCTTTGATGATTGAGGTTTTACAACTATAACTAAAGAGCAACAAGGGTACCGTCAGATGATCACTCGCAAAAGACAACATACTGTAATGTAGTACTTGCCAGTTAGAATACCAGGCGATTGACTCCCAAGCACCCAGAAGTTTTTTCTCTTTTGTTGGTCAGAGAACCCGGGAGTAATGGTTCATAATAAATGTTGCAAAACTAACTCTCACTGATGGCGCACTACGGGACATCTTAGATAAGGAAATGGACGGTGACCTCACGAGGAAAATTTCAGCAAAGGAAAGTAGCCAATATGCCAATATAAACTACAAACACATGCAGTAATGAAAAAAAGAACTGATCGCAACGAACTCTTTACTCTTCTGAGGGCAAAAATGCGCCTTTTCTTTCTAATTTCCATTCTGCTGATATCAATCATGGTGAGTGTTATTCTTGTGAGGCGAAATAGAATGTTGGTAAACATCAATTTAATTGCGTACACACCTTCTTAAAAAGCTAAAATTTCCAAAAGGGGGAATATAAAAGGAAAATAAGCCCAGAATGATGCGTATCAAAACCTTCAAAGATGTTCATTCTGCCGCGTCGAACCCTATTCAGAAGGACTGATCTAATTCCTAAGTCGTCAGTTGATAAGGGATTGAAACAAAGACCAAAGCAAATAGACACAGAAATATTCACAATTAGGAAGTATAGCATTTTCAATCACAGAAATCTTCACACCAGAAACTGCACTTTAGTATAACGACAGGCCTTTTATAACTTCCCGATGAAACACGATAATGCACTGTGTTCAAATAGAAATTGAGATTACTCTCAAAGAACACCAATATGCTCATATGCTAAACAGAAATTGATATAACCCTCTACATGATTCGATTCTATTCGAGAACATCGGTCAAAACGACTACACTTAATTATAATCTCAATGCTCCAGCACTCACTGCTCATCATCATCAATTAAATTCCAAATTTTGGCATTAGCGCAATCCACTTTTCCATCGCTAAACAGTAAACATCTAACGACCGCAGCACACGATCCTGGCGCCTAAACGGACATAGAATTGCAAAATCAATGCTTACCCCAAGCAACCGTGCACTCCTCGCTAGTAGCGCTGGCTTGATTAGCTTGGCACTCAATGCCTGATGACAAGGAGCAAAATACAACCTTAGAGATCACAAACAATCTAAAGAGCTTCAAAAGCACGTCACTGAGGTAGCCGCCAAGAACTCACATAGATCCATGATGTGGTTCCTGCAAATAGCGCAGTTGTCCACCACGATATCTGTGACCACCAGCAGAGGGGGAGAGAGAGAGAGAGAGAAACATTCAATACCCAATGCTCATAAAGCGATAAGAAGCAGAGGAAATAGGGTTAGGGTTTGAGGGAAGTACCCCAAGCCCAGAGCGAGACGGCGTTCCACTTCTTGATCTCGAACCGCTTCGGTTTTCTCGACAACGACGACGAGGGGAGGGCGGCGCTGCTCGACGCCTCGCCGACGGGCGTCATCGGCTCGTCGGAGTCCAGAGTCGCCATGGTCTAACAGATTCAGAATGACGCAGAGTGAGACACAGTTGTTAGAGATCCGCAGACTAAGGCGGGCTTGGGGCAATTTATAGGAGTTGGCCCGACCCTGAGGCCTGGTTGGACTTTGTACAAAGATGGAGTCATCCTTACCACATAACCATTGCCACTACTACTCCTTCATTAGTTCACGATGCACTCATCGTGACAAGGAATCCCATCTTCCCTTTAATTTAGTTTATTTCATGAAAAATAAATAATTCAAAAAATATTTATTTAAAAATTATCGATTATATCCTATAAAATAACAAATTAAAGAAATATATTTTCTTTACCGACGACATTTTGGCTCATTCGTTCTGCGAAAAATAACTTTGATGAAAATATTTTCTAAATTTTTTCGGAGTTCGATATGAAAAGTACATGATTTAAGGAAAAAATTTTCCATTAATGAAAAAAAAACACCATCAAAAGTAAAGAAAATGATTTCTTGTTTTTGAAAATCATTTTCCCTTATCTTTCCTTCCTTTGCTTCTTCATCTTCATTTTCTCTTTAGTTATTTTAATAAAACATTGTTTTTTTTCCTTTTCTTTTTACTTTTTATTTATTTATTATTTTATTTTTTCCTTTTTCCTCGGCCGACGAGCCTCGAGCTTGCCGGATCCCAGTGACTTGGGCTCTCCAACTACCATTATTGGCCGTCGTGGTGGAGAAAGGAAGAAAAAAAAAGAAAAGAAAAGAGAAAAGAAAAAAGAGAAAAGAGAAAAATAACAAATAATTAAAATTTTCTATATTTTTACAAAATAAAAAATAAATTATTAAAAGGAGTACACGAAAGGAAAATCTAATTTAATTTTTCATACTAAATAACGAAAATATTTTCTAGTTAATTTTTGGGATTCAAATGAACATCGAAGAATATTATTATTTTCTTGGACAATAACTTCAATTGAGCCTTCATGAATAAATATTTTCATGAACGATGAAAATACTTATCATTCATTTATTTGTTAGAATAGCACAAGCGATCATCTCTAAAAAAATATCTTTAAAATTATTAATCTTTCGAGTAACAAATGCGCTCTCATATCGTCTGGCTTATAAATTCTCGACTTGTCTACCACGAGAGAGTCGCGACGCAAACTACAAGAATTTGGAGGACGAGCTCCCTTCGTGGCCCAGCTCTTTTATTAAAGATGATTGAGAATTTTACCATTCAAAGTTGGAATAATATCTTTTACACTACCTACCTTCAAGGCTAGCTCCTTGAAGCACACGCGTCTATGCTCTTGAGGGTGGTCTCAAAAGAGGGAGAATTGTCCAAAAAATCATAAATCTATTGCACTTTTGTCAATTCAGTCCTAAATTTATCAGCACTTTTGTCAATTCAATCCTAAATCTCTTCACGTTTTGTCAATTAGGCCAATCCGGCTAATTTTGGCCGAGAATCGCCGACGTGGCACCAACCGTCCTTCGCAGCAAGGTCGACGCCGACGGGAAAATCTTTACTAATATTTTAAATTTCTTTCAATTCTTATATTAATTTTTTTTTACATTTTCACTTTTTTATTCTTCCTTTATTCTTTTTCTCTTTTCCTTCATTTTTTTCTTTTACTACGGTCGGCGAGGGTCGCGGCGCTCTCCGATGACAATAAAGAAAAAGAAAAGAAAAGAAAAGAAAAATAAACAAACAACTAAATATTTCTTAAAAAATATTTAAAAATTAAAAGATTGTCTACGTCAATGCCGAACGTGCCATGTAGAATGGCCAAGATCCGCATCGGCAATACCTAGCCAAAATCGATCGTATAGATTTAATTGGCAAAAAGTAAAAAGGTTTAGAACTTAATTGTCATAATTAGAAGGTTGAAGACAGTGATTGACAAAAGTGTAATAAATTTAAAACGGACAAATATGATGATCCAAAAACTTAGAATGTCATATGCAAAGCTTTATTGTACCTTAATGCATATTCTCGTGTAAAAAGACACTATTTGCCTACTTAAGTACATTTTGAACTTAAGGATATATACGTAAGTCGTCAGTGCAATTGGTAATGGGCTTTTGGCAAAAAATGTGAAGGTGGGTACACAATAATGGATGTTATTATTATGTGTGTGCGCTTTCTTGTAGGCCTAAGAGCATTGAATCACTGCGTGGACTATCTCATTACCGATCTTCAGCGGGTCCAAAGGACAATTGGGCTTGAGTTGTCATAATGCTTAGCCTTTTGCGACTCGAGAACCCAAAGATCATGATTCAAGTGAAGAATCACGACCGTTGACGCTGATTTGCTAGTTTTTTTTTTTTAGAAGTCATCATGCGTGCTATGTACGTGCGCTGGTTGCGAAACCCTATTCCCTCATCACATGTTCCCACCCCAACTTCCCTTGAAGGTGAGGATTCGAATCCCCGACCCCACCCCCTTTCAAGTGAGAAGAGTGGCTATTAGCGTAAACCCCTAATGATTTGATTAGCTAGTTAAATTGTATCTTCACGTTGAATATACATCCCTTGGTTATGGCTTCTTTCACCATCATCTTTCTTTCCAAGTTTCTAGTAAGAACGAGAGAGAGTCATGCCGAATTACCCCCGACCTCCTCCTTCTCAAGTGAGAAGAGTGGCTACTAAGGGGTTTCATTGGGGCAAACCTCCAGTGGTTTGATTAGCTAGTTTAAACTGTATCTTCACGGTTAATGTATGTCCCTAGGTTATGGCTTCTTTCACCATCATCTTTCATTTTAAGTTTCTAGTAAAAGCGAGAGAGAATCAAGCTGATTTCACCATACGAACATCACTTGCGAAACAAGAACCTAAAAAAGTAAGTGGCAATGATCAAAGTTTGACATTGTTTTTGAACTGAAAAAAAAGGACAAGAAAGCAACTAGTACAAGATGGGATCTAGCTCCATGCACCCCATTATTTTCAACCCTACGAACACGCACGTATATGTCAATACGTCCAACTCCGAGGCCTCTTATAAGATTCTTCTTTGACCCCCACATGGATCTACCGCGTGCCTCGGATCACGATTGAGACTTGACGTTCGGCGGTCCCAGCGTTAGAGGGCGTATGGAGATAGATCCCCTCTCGATCACAATTGATCATCACCTGGACCGAATCGGTTTATGCGCTGGCAAACCCTAGTAGGTTAAGGAGAAAGTACATGCACAGAGCCATGGCGACCACAAAGAGGAGGAACAAACAAAGACGGACGGCGACCGCGTCTTCTTCCACGTCTTCCTCGAGGCGGCGCCGGCCACGGCGCGGACGTTGCCGCCGCCTTCTTAGAGCTATGTCCATGCGCAAGTCCCCTTGCATCTCTTTCACTTCCTCTACTTCAAACCCCAAACACCCAAAAAGGAGAGAAATCAAAAGGACGTCGAAGCATGTTCAAGAAATGGCTTCTCTTCTGCATTTTTCTTTCCTGTGTTTTTAAGACAAAATCATGACGGATTGTTCGAGAATTATTGCTCTTAAATAGAGAAGAAAGTCAGGATCTCTTCTACGGTATGAGGAGAACTGGGTCGTTTGCGCACTATTTCTGCGTTACTTCGAGGATGTAAAAGGGAGAGTGTGATTTGGTTTTGAAAACTCTCGGGATTGAACAAGAGTCTTTACGCGGTGAACGTGTATGAAATTGCCTTGATACGACGATGAAACAAGACAAAAGAAAAGGTATTTTGGAAGCATTCTTGGCAAGTATCAAGTGGCATATTGGTGAAGTAAGCTTGCTTGAGCTCACACGTCCCTTTAAGCAAACCCCCACGGCGCATGGTGGTCAAGATCAAATGGGAGCTCAACGGTGTTTAGAAATGGAAGGCTATAACTGACAAACCGACAAGATCAGTCGGTTATTACCGACCATACAATCTCCCAATCTATGAGTGTTTTATGCAAATATGCGGGGATAATATATGGGTCTACGGATTGCACTGCTCTTGACAAGATCTTGTCGAGGAAACATTCTCCTTTAGGGATTGGCATATTCTAAAGTTAGCATCCTAAAAAATCTAGGCAGGAGAATTACCAAAAAAAGTCTTAAATTTATTAAAATTCCGCAATTCGGTTCTAATTTTTTTTTTTTTTGCCAAGTTCATTTGGCAAATTTTGATCTGCCAAATGATGTGGAATTTTTTCTATAATATTTTAATAATTATTTGAAATTTTGTTTTATTGTTTTATCATTTTTTTTCTTTAGTTTTTTCCCCTCCACTCAAAGCTGGGCTGGGCGCACAGCCCCTAGCCCAAACCAGGCGAGGGCCGCGACTACCTCGCCAAGAGCTAGTGAGGGCATCTTGTTCCTTGCCCGCCTTAAGTCCATGAATAAAAAAGAAAAATATTAGAAAAAATTCAAAATACTATTAAAAAAATTAAATAAGTGCACGTTAGTGCTAACTGCACAAAATTTTCCCAATGGATAGAATTGGCACTAATGTAAAATGTTTGGATCGAATTGACACAATTATAATAAGTTTAAAACTTTTTTTGCAATTTTGCCGAAATCCCGCTTTGGCCTCCGAAGAAAGAAGACGACCAAACCCCGCAACCACGGCTCGCATGATGCCACCTGACCCATCCTCGCCGGACGAGCCTAACTCTCTCCCAATCCCCCCTGCTCCGCAGTTCTTGAGGGGCCTCAAGTCTTCACGCGGTGGACGTGTATGAGATTGTCTTTTACCAAATAGTCTTTGCGTGCAGCGATGATGAAAGAGAATCGACCGTTGGGTTTTGGAAGCTTTCTTGGCAATTATCAAGTGGCATTCTAGTGAATTAGGCTTGTTTGAGTTTATACATCTCTTTAAGGAAGTTCTGTTGCCGGCCACCATGCGAGGTTTAACGATCTGTCTATTTAGGGAAAAATTTCAAATAAGAACTCAGAGCGGAGTTGTTTTCTCGAAGGAGTACCCAAAGTGAAAAGAACGTGAAGTGGTTAACCGAGTCTCAAAGGAGGACCCGAAGTGGCTAATTAAGTCTCAAAGAGGGATCCAACTCCAAATCTTATTCATAGCCAGGGTCATTTTCGTCCATGGCTATTTTTTGTTTATTTTTCTTTTTCTTCCTTCATTTTCTATTCCTTTTTGTTTTGTTCTCTCTTTTTTTTGTCCTTATTTTTTTGCTTGATCTTCTTCATGCCTCCGTCTTTGCACTGCATCATCAGCCTCTCCACCAGCGAGCTCGGGAGCTTCCTGTCGTCCACGATCGCTTGGAGGAAGAAGGGAAGAAAAAAAAGGAAATAAATAAATAAATAAAAATTAAGTAAATATTATTTGAAATTGTCACGTCGGTGTTGACCGACGAAAATAATCGGATGAACCGAATTGGCAAAAAAAAAGAAGAATAAGGTTTATAATAGAATTGGAACAATTACAATAAGTTGAGGACTTTTTTCATAATTTTCCCGTATAAAGCAATATTCTAAGCAAGAACCTTTGAATTGTATGAAGTCCCGTTCTATATCTGACATCTTTTCGATCACGGTGGCCACAGTATTTATCGCGCGCATCACATCGGCATCGCCTCGGCGCCGGAAGCCACGGACACCGAGACGACGATCATGACGAACTTGAAGGCAGATTTCTTTGGTAGTCTCCATTAGTTTCCTTACACAGTTAGGTTGGAACAGAACTCATGAAATTGATGAAAGAGAAGTTGGTAACTCGACAGGGAAGTACATTTCCGGATGCTTGGATAATTAAGCTCAAATCGGTCCTTATCGGAGTGATTAAGCAAACGGTCCTTATCGATTATAGTAAACGCATAAGTTCGATTAACTTTTTTACTGTAACTGTCTCCACAGAAATTGAAGTATCAACTATTAGATGGTTCAATGGACCTGTTAGAGATATTTAGGATACTTTCTCGATTGATACATTACGATATGTACTCTTTTTTTTAGAACACATCGAAATTTACAAAAATTGCACAACGCTCTCTCATATCTTGATATCACAGCTAGACGATCCTGAGGTGCATCGGGTGCATGTGCACCCTGCCCACTTTTTTTATCTTGTGTCTTTTCTCTTTTTCATAACTACTAATGTCCCCCGTCTCAATGCCAATCATCAACGCTGTCCGTCTCGTTCGACAGCCATGTTTCTATTGTCGTGTAATTTGCACAGAAATCGCAACAGCCTCCTGACCGATTGCAGTTCCCTGCCGCGATGGCAAACCTCTTACGCAGAGGCCGGCCTCCTGTTGTTAACTTGCACAACAGCTGCGGCAACACACAACATCTACATCAATGTCAACGGGTTCCCTGTTCAGCACGCCAAACTGCTTCGACAATCCATCGAGGTGTTTTATCTGACCTCATCCAAACTCAAGTTGGCTTCTTCCGTCACCTAGATATTCAGGATACGTCTCTTGAATTTATTTATTCTTTTCGTATTTTTTTATTGTGTATATCCTCGATTAATATGTTATCTTGATAGTCGTCTAGCAAATATATATATTTTTTGGGGTAAAAGTAAGATATGTATTGAAGAAAAAGCGCATATTACAAAACAAACCTTTGCCACATACCATAAAAGTGTCGCTAAAAGTGCAAGGACAGCTCGGGTAGGAAGAGCAGAAAAATGACAAAAGGCCACGCTAAGTGCCAGATGCACATACACAAACGAGCAAGTGTGACCTATACAAGGAGCTAAACAAGAAAGCGTAGGCCAAACAGGCCTGCCCAAAAACAACAGCAAGGGAGTCTGAACCTCCACCAAAATCAATCATAGATAGCTGAAGAGATGCCCCAACTAACTTGCATCCTACGGTTTCCGGGAATGTCGTCAATTAGGTTGAAGGTGATAGCCTTGGCCTTGACTACCTTCTGAAGATGTTCCTTGAGGGCTGTCACATTGAGTTGCTTGTTTCGGAAAAGGATATGGTTCCGTTCCATCCAAATCATGTGACACAGGGCGCCAAAAGAGAATCTAGCAATGCATTGGTGAAAGAAGTGGCCTCGAATGTGCCGCATCGCCCACCAAAGGTTGTCTTGCCAAGTAGCGTTATGCCAAGCCAAGTTGCACTTAGCCGACCAAAACAAAGTAAGGGCATTTGTGATACAACAACCAAAAAATAAATGGTCAATAGAGTCGGGGCGGCAATTACAAAAAACACAAGTACCTTCCGCAATTTGATGATAGGCAAGATGAAGAAGCCGAGGGGGCAGCTGATTGAGAGTGGTAAGCCATAGAATGAAAGAATGCCGAGGAGCAAGAATGAAGGTCCCATATGAATGAGTGCCGAGTGAACGACTTGTCCTTTGCGCCGATAATAATCCCAAGCCGAAGCTATGGAGAAAACACCGGAAGAATGGTCGGGCCAAAGGTCGCGGTTCTCGGGGGTGATGGACGGCATGGGATCGGAGCAAGCTCCCATGACGGTGTTCACTCTCGAGGGAAAGTGAGTTATAGTTAAGAAATCCCGAACCGTGGCCTTCGAGAAATGTCGACCTATATATTGGGATTAAAGCGGCCTAACGACGGAAGCAGGGGCCGCCCCCGGGAAGGAACTTTTATGTTCGGTATAAAAGAATTTATATGGGAAAGTTAAATATTTGAAGTTATGGGGCAATTTGTAATTTGTGCCATGTAGGGTTTCGCTATTTATATTTAGGCAAAAAGTCTCTAAATAGAGAGGACGTGAAAAAAGCACAACACTTTCTACGTTATAGTGAACGATCTCATCTCCCGGGACGTAGGTGGCGGAACATTCCCCCGAACCACGTAAATTCTGTGTTGTGCGAATTTCATTACTTTCTACATCGTTGATAGGATCGAATATAGATATTTGACATATATATCTAGGTCAGAAAAAAGTTTGTACAAAGGACCCTTCGTATGCCAGGAATCAAACCAGGAAGGATATGTTGCCATTGCCAACCCGCCAAATGGAAGATATGCTCGCTATCCCGTCGGAGATCAAGGATCTTTTTTCATGACCAGGAGCATAAGGTTGGTCTCTTGGCAACCAAAAAATTCTTGTTCTTGGGGAAGTTTGAATGAATCCACTTACACCATATGGACTCTTTATCTTTGAAGAGAATCCAAATATGTTTGAGCATGGCCGCCTTGTTGCACACCGAGAGTCTACGAATACCAAGGCCCTCCTCCTCCTTTGGTAAGCACGTGTTATCCCAAAACACCTTTACTCCGCTGGTGCCTAACTCCGAGCCTCTCCAAAAGGAATTGTCTAAGAATTTACTCAATACGAAGCAAGATAGACTTTGGAAGAATAAAAACACTAGCCCAAAAAACATGGATAGCATGGAGTTACCGTCTTAACAAAGCAATAAACGTCCCGCAAAAGTAAGGAAACGATGCGACCACGATCGGGCTCTAGCCGTGATAGTATTAACCAAAGAGGTGCAATCCACTTTGCTTAGATGGCCGGATACAATGGGAACACCAAGATACCGGAACGGAAAAACACCTTCCCGAAAACCAAGAGATGAGAGGAGCTGCTGCAGTAGTTGGGCCGAGCCGCCCAAGCAAAAGAATTCACTCTTGCTCATGTTTGGTCTAAGCCCGGACCAATCGGAGAACTTATCCGGACCCGCCTTGAGAAGTGCAATCGAGGTAGGATTAGC
Organism: Rhodamnia rubescens; assembly: GCA_021437795.1. Lineage (NCBI taxonomy): Eukaryota > Viridiplantae > Streptophyta > Magnoliopsida > Myrtales > Myrtaceae > Rhodamnia > Rhodamnia rubescens. The sequence goes on along the minus strand of JAILYA010000002.1, from coordinate 2,382,214 downwards.
TTCGGCGAAGATGAATACATCATATGCAAAGAAAAGGTGGGAAAGCCTAGTGGCTTTACATCTCCAATAAAACTTGAAACATGGTTGCCCGGTTTGGAGATTAATAATCCCATAAAAATCTCCACTAGAGTGAATAAATAAGCCGACATTGGGTCACCTTGGCGAGTCCCCTCCCGCTAGGGAAAAACCCATGAAGCTCCCCGTCGATAGAAACGGAGAATTATTGAGTCGTAATACAAGTCCTAATAAGATTAGTAAAGTCTATCGAAAATCCAAATGCTTGCAAAACTAGTAGAAGGAAATCCCAATCCACAGTGTCGTAAGCTTTCTTGAAGTCGATCTCAATAGCATATTTCGGTAAGTAAGGGTCGTGATGGAACCCACTAAACAGCTCCTAAGCCGAAAGATGTGGTCACTAATGCGAAGGTCTTTGACAAAGGCATTTTGTGGCGAACTTATAATAGAAGAGAGAGCACCACATATCCTATTAGCCATGATCTTGGTAATGCATTTGTAAATTGTGCTGCAACAAGCAATGGGTCCGAAATCACTCATAGCACTAGCATTTGGGACTTTGGGCACCAACGAAATGATGGTGGCATTGATTTCCCGAAGGAGGCAGCCAGTGTTAAAGAAATCCTAAATTTCCAAGACCACTAACCGGCCAATAATATCCCAAGCAGCCTTAAAGAATTCCACATTAAACCCATTTGGCCCGGGGCTTTACCAAGTGGCTAAAGAAAACAATGTGTTTCGAATCTCACTCGCAAAAACAGGCCGAGATAAGGAAGAGATCTGGGTCATGATTTAAGGGGTGTTCAATCACCGACCCGATATCTTGAATTGATGGTCGAGACAATGAACCAAAGGAGGACATCGGCTCCTCATAGAAGGAGATGATGTGAGCTCACACCCGCGTTGGTTCGGTCGAACAAAACCCGAGCTATCCGTCACCGAGAATATCCTGTTGTAGAGTTATCTTTTATTCACATAATGATGGAAATCTTGGATTGCTAGTGTTGAAGAAATCCTGAAGAATTATTACAAATAAGTTAGTGTATATTTTTATTAGAATTTATCCAATTATTCGAATTTAAACAATTTTCTTTGAAAGAAAAAGAAGGCATAGAAAGTGAGTCCTAGCATTCCACATTTGTTTGCTTTCGAGAAATTTCGATAAAAACATGTTGCCTAATTCAACCATCATATCTATTCCCCCGACCAATTAGTCCTTCTTTGCTAGATTTGCAAATTAATCTGTTTTTATCATGTTTGAGATTACTAACTTTTCCGGCACGACAAAGAAAATTTAACTTTAAATTTCTTTTTAATGGTAAGGAACCAAAAGCCCTATGAATTACTAGATCATGCAAAGAACACTCATGGCTGAGATTCCTTATTACGGAAAATAAGCATTTGAACAATAAATATATAAAAAAAAAAAATAGATTGGAAACCGAATATATGTGATTCGGTCAATGGCATCTACTTCACGTGAGAGCAGCGCGGGATTTCACTATAAGTCAAACGATACAACAAAGATTACAACTACATTAGAATTACTCAAACACTCGGTGTTTCCTAGCCCCTATCACATCCAATAAGTGACAAAGTGTTTAGCTCTCTAGTATCTCGCAAAATAATCTCTCAATCTCATAAAGAAATTCGGAGACCTTACCACAAGATTTATTGGCTTGAACACGTAAAGCTCCTCTTGGATGCAATTAACAAAAAGACTCACTCCTTAAAGATTTGCATACAAAGAAACCCACTTTAAGGAAACTTACTTGGATTGGATTTCATTCACGGGCTCAAACTCGAGACATATTTTCAATAATCTCCACTATGACTAGACGTTGGAGTTAAGTCACAATTACATCCTTGGAATCTAATCACAACTACTCTCCCACAAGCTCGCCTTTGTGAGTTCAACCACCGCAAACATTTTTCACGTTCAAAACACGCTTATAGAGACATTAAATCTACTTGCATCTCTAATTACTCCACAAGAAATTTCTAACACAACCTCCTCAACCACAAATAAAACAAAATCGTCATTGGTTACATATAGGGATAACAACCGTTGGCTTTATAGACTTCACCTCTATACAGCCACTTTCTATGTCACTTACCGCGTAAGAGCCTTCTACTCGAGTAGCTTTTGGTTTCAAATCCACCTAAAGTTGAACACCAACTAGATTCGTATAAATACTGCAATAATCACTTCTACCTAGAATTGTTGAGGCATCATCAAATGTAACTTCCCTATTGAAACCATGTGAATTTCATTCAGTACATTCGATAGCCTTGCTCTTCTCGTGATGCATTTTCTTACCTTTTCATTGAGCTTACCATTATTACTCGAATATAACATGACCAACAAAATATTATAAGGATAGGAAGAGTCGACAACGTTACTTGACCATATTCCCTTGGGATTTGCACATCCAATGGCTGTCGATGATGATCTATTCATCTGGCAGTTTGTTGTAGCAAGGCGTAGCCTGCTAGGAATTTCCTAATCATACTAGCATTATATAGCATTGTATAAGTCATCTCCGGTAGTGTTCGGTTCATCAACCTGTTCAATCTGTTGTGGTCACTAATAATAATGCGGTGTCTCACTATGCTTCTTTATTCATAACTCGTTTAACATATCCGAGTAGAACACTATGTTGTTCCTAAATTCGCACTCTCAACTACTTAATTCTGACAGCAGCAACATCAAATTTGCGATCCAACATAAACAAATTTTCTCCCACCCGTGTCTTATGGAAAGCGAGTCCTATTATTCCGCGCTTATCAACTTTCGAAGAATTGAAAAAAAAAAAAAACATGTCGGCTACTTCAACCATCACGTCTATCCCGTCGACCAATTAGTCTTGCTTTTGGCTAAATTTGCATGATAATCTTCTTATCAAGTTTGAGATCGCTAATTTTTCTTCACACCACAAAAAAAAAAAAAAATTTGATTAAGACTAAGAACCAAAAAAGGGCCCTTGAATTATTGGTCTATGCAGACGAACACGCATGGGCTAAGATTCCCCGATCGATTCATCCATGATGGTGAGAGGTTTTCAGTTTTGACTTTTCGATTGGTTTCTTCAGCATATTCTTTTCTTGTAATCATCCTGCTCCCTACATGATGATCTCAGCATGGACGTGTAGATTATTAGGGAATAGTAGGATGAAGAATCTTTCTTAACATGATGTAGCCCCCAAATCACTTCACACAAAAAAAATTTATGTGACCAAGACTGAGATGATAATAATAATATTATTAATTCAGAAAAGGGGAGGAGGCCGTTTGTCTCTTGTGAAAAAAATCTCACGACATGTGTTCAACTTGCTTAGCTGTTTTTGTTTTGTGACAATCTTCAGCGTTTTCAATTTTTTTAAGGTACATAAAGTCGGTGGTTACCCAACTTTGAACGAGTCTTTTATTTCATTAAACTAAAGTTAGGTTCAATAATCACATGAAATTCAGTTGGCATTATCCGTGGACATATAAGTCAAGTTATACATTCCCCTCGAGTACCGAAATCATTATAAAAAAAAAGGCGGTAAAAAGAAAAAGTGACTCCAAAAAAAATAGTATCTTTTACATTTTCGAAATACAATAGTGTTCCGTAGACACCCGTCAATTGTCCCAAAGACAAAAGGAAAAGACAAAAGCAGCCTCCTTGTCCTAGCTTTCAAGAGTTAAACCTTGCAGTTGAACCCTATAATGTACACTATTTGGCAAATCTATTCCCAACAGCAATGGATTTCTTTCCTTATTTGCTTTGAACTTCAACAGTTTCTCAAGGGAGAATTCAGTCCATTCCTGTGGTTGTGACTGCTATGAGCAGGATCAGAGTGAACTGGAGACTTGTTTGGGGACCTAACATCTTGTTGATGGTGTCTATGGCCAAGGTGAGGTTGATGGTTATGGCGACGATGGCCATTCCTCCTCTTCCCTTCCTTCTCTTTCCCTTGTTCCTTCTGCAATGGATCGATCTCCATTGGGACTGTGTACACAAATGGGCCAATTGGGATGTCATCAAAGTCCTTGAGTGACTCCAGGGTCTTGACCACTGTGCTCATGGTTGGCCTCATCTTGGGCCTGTGGCTCAGGCACTGGTAGGCCAGCGCGGCTGCCTTCCGCGCCCCGCTCTCGGAGTACTGCCCCTCGAGCCTCGGGTCCATCACCCGGGCAAGCTTCTTGGGGTCGTTCAGCATGGGCCGGGCCCACTCCGCAAGGTTCTGCTCCCGGTGCGGGCGGCTCTTGTCCATGGACTTCCTTCCGGTCAGGAGCTCTAGGAGTACCACACCGAAGCTATAGACATCGCTCAACGCCGTCAAATGGCCTAGAAGGCAAATGGACACAAATTTGACTTTAGTGATATTTATTTTTTATATACTTAAAAGAGTGCGAAGGTGATCAAAACAACTGTCCCTTTTGGATATGATCATAAGGGTCATGTACCCACTACGATACGTTTGGTTTAAACCAAACTACTGAGTCTACAGGTATATAAACTCGTCATTGGAGCACTATCGGCGTTCCGGAAATCATGAATTCTCTCTATATGTAAGTAGCAAATGCTCCCTATATGGCTCGAAGTTATGACCTAATAAAAAATAGTGTGACCCTTTTATGAATGAGCTACTTCGCTCCTCGGTGGATTTGCCTTTATTTAGTAAATAATAATGTGCTTTATAGGCAAAAATAATTGAACTTTTTTTGGGTAATCTTAGAGAAATAAAAAAAAAAAAAAGTACCAGTCATGATGTATTCAGGGGCAGCATAGCCTTGTGTCCCCATCACTCTGGTGGAGACATGTGTGTCATCACCTTCCGGACCATCCTTTGCCAGTCCAAAATCTGAGAGCTTTGCTGTATAATCCTGCGTAAAATTTGCAAAAGTCAATAAGAAAACAAAGCGACAATATCATTCAATTGCAATGAAACGCACAAGTTGAGGGATAAGAAGACAAATAGGACATTGAATAGATGCTCACAGAGTCTAACAATATGTTCGATGCCTTGAAATCTCTATAGATGACCGGCTTCTCTGCTTCGTGCAGGAATGCCAAGCCCTTCGCCGCACCGAGCGCTATTTTCATTCTCGCGGACCACGGTAACGTTGCCGAATACCCTGAAAACCGAAACCGGTGCATTAGTTTCACAAGTGAGAGAATGTTGTTTGACTTTGTGAATTGATCAGATACTTACTCCTGAATAATTGGTTTTCTAAGCTCCCCCTAGGCATGTATTCATAGACCAGAAGTCTATGTTCATCTTCACAGCAATAGCCAATCAGCTTCACCAGATGAGGATGCCTCAATTGGCCAAGAAAGATCACTTCTGTCTGTGGATAAGAAAGAATCAAAATCATTAAAATCCACATCATTTGCAAGGAAAACATCTCCAGTTTTTTTGCCAGGATGACAGTAAGGTCTATGGACATACCAGCCACTCCCTATGACCCTGCATCCCTTCCAAATCCAAGAGCTTGACGGCCACGGGCTGCGCCTTCAGCCCGGGCCTCAGCTTGTCGTCGATGAACCCCTTGTGCACGGGCCCGAACCCGCCTTCCCCGAGGAAGTTGCTCGACGAGAAACTCTGCGTGATCAGCTTCAGTTCCTGGAGGGTGAACACGCAGAGGTTCGATCCGGCGAGCGATATCGAGAGGTCCTCCGAGAGTGTCATTGAACTGGGGTTGCTCAAATCCAGGAGAGAGAGCCACTGGAGCGAGTTCTGCTTCGTCACCTCCTTCTTGGGCCTGCACTCCTCGGTTTCTTCCTTTGTTCTGCAACAGCTCGTGACAATACACCTCCATGTGAACTTCTTCACAGCCATTTGCAGAAAAAGCTTCTGATCGAACTGATCCAGGAACTTCAGAACTAGGCACTTCTTGGATGTAAACACTAGGCAACCATCATAATCTTTCTTGTCAAGAAATGGAAAAACTGACAAAGAATGAGATGCCAGAGGGTGTTGCAGATCACAAAATGGTTGGTGGGACTTTTTGACGGCAGATACAAATTGGGTTGCTAATGATTTTCAAATCATCACCTGCTCTCTGGTCCAATTGCAGACATAAAGTCCAAGAAGAAGAAGAAGAAGAAGAAGAGGAGGAGGAGGAGGTTACAACTTGGCTTTTGGCAAAACGAATGGGTTTTATATTTATAGTCTCAATGTCTGTGCACACAACATGGAATTCTTCCACTGTACTGCATATGTTTATGTAGGAGAATGGTCTTATTTTAATTTGTCCCTACTTAAATTTTTTTTTTCCAACAAATTAAAAGGAATTTGTTTATTGTTGTATGAAAGAGTGACTGGTAATAAGTCCACATAGTTGGTTCAAGAGGGGAAAAGACAGTGCTGCCCTCCCTTGACTTTATGTGGAGTATCTACCAAAATCTGGATCAAAGGCTTGGTATGGGTAGCTCTTTCTGATCTTTATAAATTTTGGGAACCAAGTGGACTGGTGGTACATTCAAAGACCAGTCCCTAAGACTTGCTAGAGACTAAGTATTAGGAGGAGTCAAATTAGTGTGGGGTTTACATAATTTTTTTGTTGCTTCTATCTCATCATGTTAGTATGAATAAATCCGACATGTCATTTCCATATGCATAAATTAAGAATGTAGACACATATAGGAGGGATTTGTTCTACGGTGGATAGGTTGGTCAGTCCGTGTCACAGTTGGATCCTAATTTCCGAACCGATCGACCGTGGAACCGAACCGACTGGCGTTCTAGGTCATTAGAGAGTTTGGTCTAATTTTTTTTATGTTTCTTTTTCTTTTTTGAATTGCTTTATCTTATATATTAATTTTGCAAAAGTTCTCTATGAGGACACTATAATGGCGTGTTCACGTTGGAATGCTCAATCTCTCTTTCTTTCTTTCTTTTTGTCTTTTTTGGAAAAATTCTCAATTAAGAGACTAATAGGGTTTGGTTTTGAATCGATTTTACCCTGGAATCTGCCTTGGAACCAGTTCAAAATTGGTTCTCAATTTTTTTTCCCCGAGAAACGATCTCAGCTCGGCTCTCAAATTGAATCGGCCCGATTGTTCATCCTTGGACACATATACATCACTTGACAGCAAGAATTGTGCGGTTGAAGGCTCTCGCTGAAGATAATTCAAGTCAATAAATCCATAGTTTCTCTCGTATCATTGAAATCTAATTAAATTAGGGCTTGTGCACACGGGCCACGGAGACAAAGGTCCTTAACGAAAGGTGATGATCACTGATCACCATGGACATAGACATATTAAAATCTTTTGTAAAACCTATCCTTGTCTTTAGTGACGAGACACAATGATTAACTATAGCTTGGATTGGCCCATTTGTTAATTTTCCTCTGAATTTGGTACGTCCGTCTGCGGTCATTAGCTTCTAGAAGTTCAATAAAATAATGAAAAAGAGAACAACGTCTTGAATGAGTACTCGGGATCGCATTTTACGTGTTAGTATAAATAAATCCAACGGTCATTCCCATAAATACATTAAGGGTTATAAGCGGTAGACACATATAGGAAAGATCGGTTTTAGGGTGGCTCGATTTCCCAGACCTTGTTGGAGCTAGTTCTCGATTTTTGAATTCGATAACCGAATCAATTGATCATGAAACCGATCCTACTGGTGTTCTGGATCATTTGGGAACTGGGTCGACTTTTTTATGTTTCATTTCCTTATTCAATTGCTCTATCTCATGCACTCTTTTGCGAAAGTTCTCTATTAGGACACCATAATGACATGCTCATGTTGGAATGCTCAATCTCATCTTTTTTTTGGGCAAAGTTCTCAATTAAGAGACTGGTTCAATTTTGAACAGGTTTTATCCTAGAATCAGCCTCGAAATCGGTTCGAGGTCAAGAATCGAGAGGCGAACCGGTTCCTAAATTTTTTTTGCTCAGGAACCGATCTCGGTTCTAGGGAATCGGCCCAATTGTTCACGCTTAGACACATATACATTACTTGAAGATGAGAATTATGAGGTTCAAGGCTCTCACTGCGGATAATTCAAGTCAGTAAATTCCTAAATTTCCCTCATATCGTTGAAATCCAATTAAATTAGGGTTTGTGCAAAACCGACCACGGAGGCAAAGGTCCTTAACCAAAAGTGACAGACCAACGATCACCATGGACATGGACATAACCAAAAGCATTCTTTTTCCCTAAAATCTATCCTTGTCCTTCAAATAACAAGACACATTGATTAACTATAATTATGATCGACACATTTGTCTAATTTCCCTATGAATTTGGTATGTCCAACTGCCGTGCTTAGCTTCTAGAAGTTCCATAAAATAATGAAAAATTAAAGAGAAAAATGTCTTGAATGAGTACATGGGATCACATTTTGCATTTTAGCCAAAAAAAAAAGCTGTTGACTAAATCAATCACTCTCCACCGTCCGATGCGTGGAAAATCTCATGCCCAGATACGCATACGGCTGACCGTACGTATAGCGAGCTGGAGCATACGCTGGAGAAGGTTTTAGTAGACGTCGCCGACTGGACTGGAGGGGCGTTTTGCTCCATCCGGGAGTAGGTGAGGCGGGCCAGCTTTCCGGTGACGTCCGCGTCAACTTTAGGAAGTCAAGGGGTAGTTTCGTCTTTTACTGGGGAACATTTAGCCGCGTTCCGACTGTCCCCCGGGCCTCTTGGGCTTCTCTTCTTTCTTTCTTTTCTTCTTGCTTCTTGAGGTGAAGGCTTGTCTTGTCTCGACAAGGGGAAAGACCACGAGAAAAGGTTGGGCGGGAGGACAAAAGTTATAGGAGAAGACAAATAATATTTGAGGTAATGAATAGAAGATTCGAATAGGACCAGCAAACTGAAAATTAGATTGCACTAATCCACATACATGGACATGTGTGTGGGGGTTCCCGAGGCCAAACTTTCTCGACCGAGGACAAGACCGTGCAATGCGTGATGATTCGAAACATCAGGCTAGCCTATCCTTCGTACGGTATGCCAAATCGCATCTCCATCGCCGACCGTACCATGCCTAATTTAGCTTTGGTATCCAGTTCCTCGAGTACAACGTATAGATTAGTTCAACACAGCAATTGGTTTCGACTTGTTGCCGTGGTCGTTCGTTTCTGGAGAAAAAACATTAGCTCTCGACCGGTTTGCACACTGAGGGGCAATCTTGCATTCAAAACCCTTTGGAATGACAATCATTCAAATGATAACCGTCTAGTCCGTGGGTTTCTAACACAAATGATAATCGTCTAGTTGTATGAACCCTTATGCATCTCTTCCACTGCACCCAGATGCCACAAAGCTCGACTTTTCAGCCCACATGAATATGGGAGAAATCGGACCTTGATATGTGAATATGTGCTAGCCTGCTAAGTGAGGAGCAAGAAAGTCCTTAGAATTGCTTTTGAAAGTATTATCTTCTGTCAAGATTAGTCGAAAAGGTTAATATATCAACTGACATGGGACTCACCACATGAAAAATTTAAACAGGTGGATTGAATTCAATGACTAAGAAACATAATCCGTAAAATTTTGTTCTTCAATCTCACTAGACAAAATTTTACTCACTTGTGAAGAATAATATTTTCATTTCACATGCTCATGAAATTTCACATCTATATTACAAGTCCATCTACAGTGGAAAGATTTTCTGCATTTAAACTTGTGTAAAGGATGGGGCTACAAAAACGGTGTGTTTTAGTAGTTGAAGGAATTGTTCAATTAATTAAAAATGATGTAGTTTAGCCCCCCCCAAAAAAAAAAAAAAAGGGTGTGGAAAAGGCCACATCCGTCTGTAAAACTTAAATATGTTGCCAACCTTAAAATGTCCACGTCCCTTCCCAATTTTATGTCACAATTTTTATGGAAGACTCAGATGTCTAGGTGCACAACAGTCAACATGCATCTTTCAAGCTGCCCCTTTTGATTTCAAATATTAAATAAAGGTAAAAGGATACATGAAATGCCAATATTTATATACGACTCTTATTTTAGTGTCAATATTTTTTTTATCACGTAACCGCCAATTTTTTTTAAACGGTTATTTCAATGCATACTCCTATGAGTTTCACTGGAAAGCGTATGTGATATCTACATGGCTCACCAGGAGGATTCTAGTCAACAAAAAAAAATAAAATAAAAATAAATAAAAAATTCAAGTAATATTAAAAAAATAAAAATAAAAATAAGCCAAAAATTTAAAAAAAAAATAATAAAAAAAAAATGTAATTTAAGCAATGAGGGCTTTGAGCCCTAGCCGCCACCGCACCCGCCGGCTAGTCGACGATGGGTGGAGGGTGCCCAAGGGGGTCGCCGGGGCTAGGCCTCGCCGAGGGTCGGCGAGGCCTAGCCGTGGTTGGCCAAGGCCTCCCCTAGCAATGACCACAACGAGCCATTGTTGGGCAAGGCCGGCCTCACAAAGCCATGGCGATGCTCGACCTTGCCATGGGTCTCGAGGCGCCGGCCGCCCACGGCCAAGCCTCGCCGACCCTTTGCGAGGCCTTGGCGGGGGTTGCCGAGGCTTAACAACCCCCCGGGCACTCCCCCATCGGCGATGGTGGGCAAGGCTAGCAATTGCAACCTTTTTTTCATTTTTTTTATTTTTTAGGTTATTTGTTTTTGTGTATTTTCAATTTTAAAAAAAGTTCACTTATTTTTAAGTTTAAAAATAGATGTGGACTCCACGTGGCTCGATTTTTTTTAAAAAAAAATCACGTGTACTATTTGGTTGGAGTTGGCATTTAAGTATGATCATTTTTTCTCCGATTTGGCACTTAAATGATCCAAAAAAATATTGATACCAAAAGTGAAGACCGTACACAAATATTGATATTTTAGGTGTCTTTTTGCCATTATATAAAACAAAAATCTTGTATGAACACGCATTGTAATACAACTTTGATTTTTTTTTGCCACACATAATATGAATAGGGTTAAAAGCACAGCTTCATCTATAGGTTGCCGCAATCGGAACTTGATCAAAACCTTTTAAGACCGGCGCACCAACCATGCAAACTATCATAGGCCAGGGCCACATGCCCATACCCTAGGTCCGAACTTAAATGGTTCACCTTTTTTGTAGACGGGTCTCCATACCATTCTTTCGGATTACAAAATAATATAACTCAATCATAGTAGGAAATTTAATGATAATTGAATTTATAAAATTTATCCTCTTTTTTTTTCCACATAAATCAGTGCGATTTTCTTCTCACCTACTAATTTATTTCCCAAGTTGCCAATTTCCCTAGTTGGAATCTCGTCAAGATATTTCATGTTAGGATGTCGTTTCTTGGTTTTTTTTTTTGTTATTGTCATACATGTCGTTCTCTTGCATGGTCAAGTTAGGATGAACAAATCAATCCATCCACAACTACCTTACCTTCTCCATGGAATTTCACCGACTATGGCCACAAACTGTAGAAAAATAAATGTAGAATGATACATTTCATTTTCTAACTTGACCACCCAAAATTTTGTGTCAAGACATCGGCGTAATTTCAGGGAGTTGGTGTCGCTCTAATCGCAGACTTTTGTTTGATTAACCTCACTTCAAATTGCCCTTTTTATAATCAGCTCTGCCGCAGATCGTTGAGATTTTTCTTTCCACAAGCGCTTTCATTGTCTAAGTTGCAACATATAAGTCGTATATGTGAAACCCGAACCGAGGGCGGTGTTAATACATCATGTGAGTTAAATGTCCATTGAAAAGATTGTGCAGTCTTGATTAGAGTCCTTACCTACTTCCATGTTCTGTTTATATCAAAGTGATTAGACGATTTAAATTCTTTTCAATGGGTTATTATATTTTATTCCAAACGAGCGTTTGTTTATCTATTTACACTTTTGCCCTTTCTTCGCACCTAACCCCAAAACTACAATTTGTACGCAATATCAAATTTCCAGATACATGAATGGAATAGTAACCATGAGTGTTGATGACGTTTTCTAGAGGACTTCTAACGATGTTAATTATCTTCCAAACTCACATTTTTTATTTTTATTTTTATAGATTCTTACTTTACGGATAAACTCAAATTAAAGGAAGTTAAAAAAAGAGAGAGTATATGGTAACTCGAGAATTTCTTAATTAGATGTTTAGTTTTCTCAAAATCCACACTTAATTTTTTGTTTTCACTTTCACTACTAAGTTAACCTTAGATTTCCTTCTAACCTTATGGAAGCACTTAGGAAATGGCATCATAATTAGAGAATTCAACCGATTAATTTAATTTAATACTAAAGGTACCGACGAGTAAAACTCGGATTGGCCCGTGCCGGAAGGTCTATGTTCTATAGTAGTAATTTAATTCATGGCGATTGACAAAGCAAAAAAGAAAAGGCTACCAAATCTCTCATTCCGTTTTGCTCATAATCAAGGCAACAACTTCTAGTAAGACCATATTACTTCTCGTGGTACGTCATCGAGACCGTTTTCAGCTCAACCACCAAAGACAAAACCATGACCGGTTCGATCTCCTACGTGGGTGGGTTTCTCACACGTGTCATGAAATCACATTCTTAATTTGCACGAAAGGAAAATCGCATTAATTTTATTTTCTTTTTCCCGCGAATCGTTAGGCAAGTGAGTCTCAAGTACCCGCGCGCAGCATTGTAAGAAGAGCGTTTCTAGCGCCAAGAAAAAGACGATGCGAAGAAGAAGAAGAAGAAGAAGAGTAGAGTAGTGAGAAAATTGCCAGCCAGGGTTCATACGATCGGGTTAACGGTCAACGTCAATCAATTTGGCTAATTTCGATCCGACAGATTGGAGGTTTGATTGTGTTCGAGAATCTCGGCAAAGCGAAGAGCCGCGTCGGCCCCATGTCGGCGTGTGAGCAGCATCATTTGCTTTAAAATGTCCAATTCGATTCGATTCGATCCGGATCTAATTGGACACTTTGATCCCGACCGTACTTGGCCTAAGACCTTATGCTTGATTTGACGATTTTGGCTTTCTATCAATGTCGTCTATTTAATTGGACCATGTGTTATGCTAATATAGCCTTTGCATCATTTCGGAACTTGGATAATTTAACGTGCATACTTTGTGATCATTGTGAAATGCAACACCAAAAAATCCATCTCGCTAACTCGTCTTGTCCCAACCAAAAAAAAAAAAAAAAAATTCATCTTGAAAGCATTGATAGCAAGAGAAGAAAACCAAAACTTGATCTTTTAATTTCTCAATCACTTGGGCGTCCAAACTTAGTCTCACTACCTCGCAAACATCTCCAAGTTAAACTTCTAGTGCTTGTTCGCCTTACACGACGCCAACATAATGTCGATCTAGTTTTTTTTTTTGGAAAATGTCGATCTAGCTAAAACTCTTAACACCTATAAATATCAAGACATTCTAAGTTCTTAACCTAAATAATCCTTTTCTGTTAATGCACAAATACGACTTGAACGTTGGGCTCAATGTTCTGACCCGCATTACGATCGGCAAATGGTGAATGGCGGCCAACAATAGAGACGCGAGAGAGAAGGGGACCGCACACGAGAGAGAGTGAACAATGAGAAGAATTTTTATTTCTATTTCTACTTGAGAAATATGGCTCTCTTAATGTCTATAAATATCGAAAAATGGCTCTCTTAACATCTATAAATATCGAGATATTCTAAGTTCTTAGCCTAAATAATCCTTTTATGTTAATGCACAAATACGACTCGAACTTTGGGCTCAACGTTCGACCCGCATTACGATGGGCGGATGGCGAATGGCGACCAACGACAGGGACGCGAGAGAGAAGGAGATCACAAGCGAGAGAGAATGAACGATGATAAGAATTTTTTATTTCTATTTCGCTTGAGAAATAGAAAAATAGAAAAATTTCTACTTTTAATTTATATTCCAAATCTATTTCTCAGCTAAAAATCTGTCATGATAATGGAAAAATGAAATTAGTTTATAAAATGAATTTTTATTTCAAATCTATTTTCGAGAGGAGAAAAATAAAAAAAACGAAATGATTATCATTCGCGCGCTTGACTGGCAGAGATGCAACCGCCTTCGTGACGGGAGATGGTCGGATTTCGATGGCATTCGGCCTGCGATTGCAGGATCATGGGCTTAACGAAGGACGATAAATTAAGGTTAAGGCCTGCAAACATAAGACGCGTCGTTTACCATTTGGGCCGTTTTCGAAGCTTCAAGCCATGGAAGATGACGAAGTGGCAGGAAAAAATGGGCAAGAAAAAGGGAAAAACTCTCCCTCTCTCTCTCTCTCTCGCGGGCGCTGCTGTTGAGTGTCACGCCGGAAGAAAATGATCGCAATGACTTTCACTTTCGCAGTCCAATCGCGTGAAATTTTATCGTTAGCTCGAAGGACAATTCGCAACCCCTACGGATGATTTTCGCTGCACCCGCACTCTTCTTCTTCTTCTTCTTCTTCTGGAAATTCATCGACACAGCCCTCTGCTGAGAACTGGGTAGCGAGGATCTAGTCGAGGAGGATGGCCACGGAGAGACACTCCTCGGTGGCGGCAGCATCTCCTGACGACAACGCGCTGTGAGTATAGACGGCGGACTGAAATTTTAAATTTTTGTTTTTTGGGTTTCGATGCGTTGCTTCGGATAACTTCGATTGACTCGGACTCTTGAGGGTCGATTAGCTTGTTTGGCTTGAATTGTTTCGAACGGAGCTTCTTTCGACCGAGAAGACATTTAGCGTTGATGCGCGATTTCGGGTGGTTGTGCATGATTTTGGGTCTTGCAGGTTCTTGGATATACTGCACGAAGCGCCTTTGTTCGGTCACCGGAAGCGCACGCGGATTTATGGCAGCATTGCGTACTGTTTCTTGTTGGCAAGTACATTGCATATGATTAAAGCGAGAGTTATGAAATGCGTGGATGTTCATGTGGTTTTGCTGCGAATTGTTCGCTGAATGTCTCTTTTTTAGGTCGGTTATGCTGTTTTGGCTATTGCGGCTCCGTGGATCTTTGAATCTATAGAACCGCTGATCCCACCTTTGCTTTGCAGTTGTAATGTCGCCTTAATGATCGTCACAGGTAGTCACATTGAATCTTTCCCTTTTCAGAAGAGAATATTTAATGTGGTTCTGTGGGTTCTGGCACTTATGCTGAATTTCCTGCTATCTTTTCCTCTCTGTCCATGTGATTGAGCAACTAACTTCGGGTATGTACACTCGATTTTTTCTGATATATCCTTTTGTGTTGATATAGTGATTGCGGATCAGCATTGGGAAAGAGTGATGGGAAGATGGGTGGAATTATCCAGGGGAGAGATGGAGTCTAAGTTGTCTGGTCTAATTGGGTCAAAGACGGAATCTAGGGGTGCAATTCTAGTAAATTAAGATGTTTGAACTGTTAGAATTGAAAAGGAAGTAGCAAAGAGTGGTCAATTCCGGTACAGCGACTTCACTTAACAAAAAGGCTGGAGATCGTATGGATAAACTGGAGAAAGGACATTTGATTCCTTCAGCATGCAGAATGTGACAAAAGTGTAAGAGCAAAATGTGTGCAGCCATACTAATACTGATGATGCCTTTTAAAGAAAAGTTTGAGAGTCAAAGTGCCAAAATACATACAAATGACTAGCAAAAATGAGAAACATTGATGGGTTCATATGAAAGATGATAAAACTGGAATTGAATTATGGGAGAGTTGCCCTTTTCTTATGACTTGGAAGAAATTTTGTGTGGATTAGTTTGAGCAAGTGACATGAGGGCATTGAAATGCTTTGGTAGGAACTTTGGCTCTCTGATAGAAGAGTGGATCAGAAGGGGGAAGACCTGAGAAGTAATGGGTGAAAACTCTTTGGAAGGACCTTGAGTATCTGCAAGATATTAAACGTACAACAAGAAAATGAGAGAGTATATATAGCTAAAACTATCTAGTGAGAAATGTTTGATTGCTGTTATTATTATATCAGGCAACATTTGTATTTTAATCAGCTTGTAGGGTCTTTTTCGAAATAAGACTTGATTTAGGCCTTGATAATTTAGCTAGAGTATGTTGTATCTCACTTTTCAGTTGTTCTGAAAAATAACTATAGATATGCTGGCCACATAGCATTTTCTGCCTACAGCCTAATATTTGGAAGATCATCCTTACTGAATTTAAGATGATACTATACATTACAAGTGCTATATATTGATCCCATACTTCCCTGATTGGCATATCGAAAGTTGTTAGCGGTCAATCTGAAGTTCCTTTCTCCAAAAAACTAGACTCTAAGCTGTGCATGACCAATTAAATTTTACTTATTAATATGTTTTGTATTGACATTTGTTTCAAAAGAAGAACAAAAAAATACATGAAGAACTTAAATTAACAGAACTACAAAACATCATGAGATATGGAAAAATCATTTTTACACTTGTGTGATGTGTAGCGGTAATTTCTTTCGTGAATGTCGAGATGAATAAATTTCATCCAATCTTAAAATTGCAATAACCATGTCAAGACTTTGATTTCACTTATATTAATCAATAATCGTGCACACTTAATCAATTGAATGTTTATTCATGATGCACTGTTCCAAATACTTCCATAAAGTCAGTTAAAAGAATAATTTTAAGCCAAAAATGAGAATTAAAGTATTCTGTGGATCAACAAAAATGTGAGTTTGGAAGAAAATTAAAATCAGTAGAAGTCCTCAAGAGAGCATCAACCTTGTATTTATCTTCACTATCCATTTATTTGTTTGTAATTAAAGATTGCATACAAATACGAAATAGTAGCTTTATGGTTGGGCGAGAATGATATAACCAAATACAGAGGAAAAAAGTTTGTTTGGAGGAAAAATAGGAATCATCAAAAAACTTTTAAAAGGCCACTTCATCTCATTTCCATTCATCAACCAATCACTTTAAGATATAAAATTTCTGCTTATACAGCATAACAGAGTAGATCAAGCAAATGTTCTTTGACTTTGCTACATGAACCTCAAATCTGTTGGATTCAGAGGAGGGGAACATACTTTGGATGCCATCCTGCGCTAGTTTCACGCTGAGAGATTTGGGTGTAAAGCCTGTAAATTTGATGATGTTGCAGCACTTCTTTGGAAGTCACTTGGTAACTTTTGTGATATATGTTTCTAAAGTAGGAATACCATTTTGTGTTGCCAAAATCCATTTCTAAATTCCGCATTTGCTTCTTGTGCTTGTGTACCACTTCCCAACCCTCTTTCCCCCTCCAAAATTGGCCCCGTTATGCATTCTTGTCTTTGTTGGTGCTATTGGACAACTCACATTTGTTTGCTGTACAAAGATCTTTTAAAATGTTGATTCTTGTTTCATATAATGTTTCTTTGGTTCAGGAATCTTTCTGCAGTATCTGGTCTACCAAGTGCAAAAAATACGTCTGCAGGTAATCGGTGCTCCCATTTTTGCAACAATCTTATGGAATTAAATACGGAGTTGGCATTGCTATAATCATTTGCTGCCTTCTAATTAGATATGTGTGGTTTTGTAACTATTTGTTTATTGTAAGTTTTTCTCTTTGGATAGGGTTACTATAGTTTCAGCCAGAAGTTGAAGCATATTGTCCGTCTACCTTTTGCATTTGCAGCATATGGTACGTGGTTTCAATTTCTTTTTTTTTTTCTTTGGACAAATAAGATGATACTTGTTAACATCAGCAGCAACTTTTATATTTTGCTCATTTATTATTCCGTTGTTTATGTTGACTACCATTCATGATATAAATCACCATGGTCCTAAACATTGAAAGCTTAATAGTTTCTCGTATTTTGAGACTTTTTAGTGCATGACTTACACAAATTGAGATATCTGACACACTTCAAGGAGTTTCATATCTATGCTCTTAATCTCCCTGCATATAAGCAATTTCTTATTTTCATTGCGATTCGAATGGTGGAATTGTAGAATTCTCCATCTTTCTGTATGCATATGTGGAAGATGGGAGCAATAGCTACATAGGAAAATATTCTTGCATATGACCCAAAGATAATTCTAACATGGACATGGAGTAGTCTTTGTGGAAACATACTAGGCCTCCATGACTAGATTACTAGTATAATCATATAGTGCTGGTTTTGCTTGTTTGATATTGTGGTTGTGTGCCAAGGCTATGGGCAAACTGTTGAGGTTTTCCTAATTTTATGAATACCTTTTGCTATTTATGCCAGAGGAAATATTGTTATTATGTTATATTATCTTCTCTATCAGAGGCGAAACTGCCGAGGGATTTGCATAAGGAAGTATGTTGTCTGTGATGCTACTTCTACTGACTGGAGTTTCTTTTGGATGCTAGGAACCGCTGCTATGCTACTTGTCATTGTCTGGGATCCCTACATTGGTTTTCTCTCCATACCTGTGATGCTGAGGTATGACTACCACCCACCTATATCAATGGTTCTTCTTGACTAATGACATTGGCATGTATACTGCATGGAGAAGTTCTAGAATATAACTTTCCTATTATAAATTATGCAAAACGAATAGTTAACCATAGTTTTATCTTTGTTTAATGAAAGCATAAGAGAAACCTATCAAGCAGAATAATATTTTACAGAGAGAACCATGCATGTTATCTGTAATTATTCGATTTTCTTTTTCCCGAGAACTGGTTGCTGAATGTTTGTTTGGGTTTTAGATTCAACAATGAAGTTCGTGAGGAGAGGTCAAAGATTTGATGAGTCGAGGAATGTCTTTATTAGACTTGCTCTATGTTCTTTTGCATGGAACTTATTGCTGAATGTCGCTTGGGTTTTAGATGACATGATGAAGTTCTTGAGGAGAGGTTTTTAAACACGTAATTAGTTGAGGAATTTGTGAATTAGCGCATGATCTATTTTCTTTTCCACTTACTGGTTGCTGATGTCTACATATCCCTTTGTCATCTTGTAGTATTACTGCTGTAGCTGGCTCATTTTCCTTTCTTTATCAGTCTTACAACAGACTTTTTCCTCTTTTGCTTCTCATTCTTTCTGTTTGTTATCTTTTTACCCCTTAAATGTAGTTTCTCGATTTTTGTACCCTCTACGATTGAGCGCATAAAATTAAACTCTGGTTTTAATAGTCTCATATTTGCTGAACTTTGCGAGAATTTTTGCTCATTTCTAGGCGTAATAAGTTCATTTTTAATATACATGCAGGATTATCATGGTCATAGAAGCGATATGTGCCGGGTCTTTTATGAGTGTATATATTGGTGAGTAGACATGCATTGTAATAAATGTCAAACTTCTAAGAACCTCTTGATATGTGCTCGTTTTGGATCAATATAGTCTGTGGTTGTACTTTAATTTTTCTTCGTTGTGCCATGATCAAGATATGAGCTCATGCGAACACATTTATATTGGGTATTCTTCTCTTGATATTGTGATAGTTAGAAAATTGTGTATCATTAGTATATCAGCTTCGGATTGTCTGTTTGTTGGTGCATGCAGGATATGTCCACCGTTACAATTCCTTGAATTCTCATCCTGATGTGTTAAAGTCATTGTACTCTCCGCTTCAACAGTCAAGTCCTTTGGAAGGTGTAAGGTTGTGATACTTTCCAAAGCCTTCAATTCGATAGGTCTACGTTTATTTCTTATCACGAGTCATGTAATATACCTTTTCTGGCCTTGCGATTTGGGTACTTATATTTCAATGTTTTTGGAGTTTGCAACACTTGGTCTCCTGTTGGAGCAGTTTTGATGTGCTGAAAATATAATTTGAACTAACAGACAGTATTGCCATGAATAGTAGTTGATGCTTTAACGGATTTCATCATCCGTTGTTGTGATAATATGTTCTGCAGATACCATGATGGTGGACGGCTTTCTGATCAGCAAATGGCTTTATTGCAGTATCAACGTGAGAACCTCCATTTTCTAAGTGAGGAGGTAGCTGTTTTGTTTTTTTTTTTAAAACTTAATGGGTGCTTATGATTTTGGTTAGCACTTGTTGTTCCCTCATAGCAAGATGTCTATGAGCTCTTTCTGTTCCAATTTTTGGCAGATCGAGGATCATATAGTGTTCTATATGGTAGAAATTGCCGGCGCGATGCTGCAGAACTTAATGAAATTTCATTCAATATGATTTTATCCTACTCAGTACCTTTGGAAAAACATCTATCAATTTTATTTATACTTGGAATCTAAATCTAGTGCAGTATGAGATGTCAAATATTTGTTTTCTGAGGATCAAACAAATTCAATCAACTGTATATGGATTTAACCTTACTGTAATAGACATTAAAGTATGGGTGGCCTTCCCGTCCTTCAGCATGAATATTACTTCAATATCACTACTTATTAAATGAACATTATATTCTAACAGAAGGAAAAACATAACCAGAAAAAAAAGTGACATGTAGTTTTGGAGTTAGTTTTATAACGAACTTATGTCCACATCCTAACCATCTGATGAATGTGTAATTTTTCTTTTACATTGGCTGTGGTCTTAATAAAAATCATATTTCTAAATTTAAAATAGTATTCTTTGAATTTTGACACAAAAGATAATAAATAATTTTTTGTCTTAAAGATGATAACAAACGCCATTCTTTTGGTTCGCCTATCCAATTGTAACAAGACACAAAACAAACAAGGAAATGGGAAATATTGAATTAAAAAAATCTTACGAAAGATAAATAATGAAAAAACGTAGAATGAAAAATCACTCATCAATAACATCAGAGCAATGCCTTTTCTTGATAAAATATAAGAGATATTCAATGAGTTATTTAAAGTTGAACAGTTATCACAAAATTTTGAAAGAATTAACCGGTGAAAATGTTGACAATTATAAAATGAAAATCATAAAGCACGCATGGGTAGATTAGTCAGGAAATACAAAATAACAAAGTACAATCATATATTCAGTGATAGGGTGAAAAACTAGAACAACGTAAATTTGTCTGTAATTAACTTTGAAAAAAGCAAACAGACCAAAACCAAGGAGAAAGCAAAATGATGCAAAAGATAGAATTTATCATTACTCAGAGCAGTATAAATTTTTTTGTCTTAAATTGAATTGAAAGAAAAAAGAAAAAAAGAAAGCAGAAAACTAAAAAAGCAAAGTATTGCTAAAAGGGGGCGTAGTCCGGATTCGATTCGTGGACCTTTGGCCCACACAGAATGCCCATGCTCGCCTCCACAGGGCTCTCATTCTTCATTTTTCTCTTGTTCAACTTTTGAATGTATAATGAAGTAGCGAGCTGAATTACAAAAAACCATTTGAACCGTGCAGAAACGTGGTAGAACCCCAGGCCATCTCCTTGATATGTCGCTATAGTGTTGTTAAAGATAATCAGGATAACCAAACTGTAGGATTGTGCTGCAGGTTCTTCGACTGCAAGAATCCTTGAGCAAATATGAGCGATCCAATGACGGGATCACTCCACAGGTAATAACTTTTGGCTCTCCTTCAGTTATGTGGTTGAAAACAGAGTACGAAGGTTCTTGAGAAGGTTTACCAAGTGGAATATAAAGATATAAAGAAAGTAACATATTGATAATGATGATTCTTTATATAATTCTTGAGCTGTAAGTGTGCTGTGTGCTTGTAGAGGTGAAATAGTTCTGTAAAAATTATTCCAATTCAATATCCTACCACTCTCTCTTACATAGCATATTCTGTGGGTGGGCCTACCAATCTGATGTGATTCATTCGAGAGCCAGAGGATCAACCTCTCTTCTTAGATAAGTTAGCCACTGTAGCTGAGGATGAAAACAACTTTTTCCGTATGTTCCTAGATGTGATTGCATTTCAGACAACTGTATTAGAATGATGATTTAAGTTGTATGAGTATCTACTGGACACTGATATTCTTATAACCAAATGACCGCTAGTTGGCCATGAGCAGTATAATTCTTAGCAATTGCTTTTCAGGTTGATCTGGCCCACCTATTGGCAGCTCGTGATCAGGAGTTAAGGACTCTTTCAGCTGAGGTAATATTATGTCCTACCAGTGGAGAATGATTTCTGTAATGCGAAAGTGCAACTTAATTTATGGCGTATGTGTGATTTCTGTAATGCGAAAGTGCAACTTAATTTATGGCGTATGTGTGATTTCTGTAATGCAAAGGCAACTTAATTTATGGCGTATGTGTGCAACCTGCTGCCAGTTGACAAAATCATTTGCATTACTCTTAAGGCTGGCCCCAATCAAATTCGAGTTAGTGAATGAAACCTGTAAGATGAAAAATTAATTGCTAAGATTAATATCTTGATGTGATTTATAGTAATGATCATGTGGATGAACCTGTTACAAGTTTCTCCACATGATTGATTTATAACAAAAAGGTTTAAGTTTGCGGTAATATGGCTGTAATCATCTTGTAAAAGAGCTATTACTGTCTGCTGCCAATGGACAAAATCATTTGCATTACTCTTAAGGCTGGCCCCAATCAAATTTGAGTTAGTGAATGCAACCTGTAAGATGAAAACTTAATTGCTAAAATTAATGTCTTGATGTGATTTATAGTAATGATCATGTGGATGAACCTGTTACAAGTTTCTCCACATGATTGCTTTATAACAAAAAATTTTAAGTTTGCGGTAATTTGGCTATAATCATCTTGTAAAAGAGCTATTACTGTACTAAACAAAGAAGTTCGGTTCATGCATTCAATTTCTTGAAGCTGAGAGCCTATAAACGGGTGAGACATCTAGGGGATACCTTACATATTTGGATTTTTGTTTTCTGTTGTACTACTTTTGTCCCCTATATCCATGTCAAAGATTCACTTGATCAAACTCCTAGTTTTTTCCCAATTTAACTCAGTGATACATGCCATCGATCAATTTGTACTCTTAACCTATCATATAATGGTTTGGATTCTGATTTTCTATCAAATGCCTTGGATTCCTTATGAAGTTGCACTAGATTTTTTATGATTGACGACACTATCGTGGGTCACATCTCCACCTTTGTAAGCTTCACAACATCCCTCTTTCGCACTTCCTCACTCTGGCTTTATTGAATTTTTCACTCTTGCCCCTTGACATTATTTGTGCTTCCTTGGTCAGTTGAATCCAAGATCATGATTGGCAATGCTGACATAATATATCTAGTATTCTGTTGAGTGACATTTTTGCATAATGTAGATGGATCAACTGCAGTCAGAGCTTAGGCTTGCTAGGTCTCTGATAGCTGAGAGGGACTCTGAGATCCAGCGTGTTCGGACAACTAACAATCAGGTACGAATGTGGACTTATACTTTTATGTTTTAATATCAGAAACAAAGATGGAAGAAAGATGCATCTTTTTGACCTAGTTGAGAAATTTGAGAGAGTTAAAAAAGGTAATAGTAGTTACCCCACAAAAAGAAGATGCCAGTGAAAATTCAGTAGACTTCACATTCCCTCTCTAGGAGTGAAAGAGAATTCTTCTCCTTTAACACGGATTTCCCTTTATTCTTTTTCTCACATGGTTGAGCTGGGGATGGACCTGCCTCATCTCATAGGAACTGTTTAGCCTACATTTTAGCACATATTCCACTAGTTACAGTTAAAATTCTGCTCTGTGAGGCCTTTACGAAGTAGAATATAGACTTGCCTTGTGATTGAAAATCCTTCTAGGAAAATATAACCGCTTTCAAGTGTTAATACTTCCAAGGCTGGTTAGGAAAGGAACTGTTGGGAGTGGATGGCACCTGGAATTTACTTTGCAAGTCACTACACATTTGTCTTCAAAACTACAGTTGGGTTGTTTTTTTTTTTTTTGTGCTTGTGATGACATGTCACTACAATTAATTCTTGAACTACAGTATGTTGAAGAGCATGAGAGGCTAAGAGCTATTATAGGAGAGTGGAGTACTCGGGCAGCAAAGGTACTGTTTTGTTTATTTTCTTCATCATGCTGATGGTTATAAATCAGCGATTGCATGGTGCATTGCACCTTTTGTTTCTGTCATTGACGAAATGTTTCTGCTAAGACAATGATTTGACCTTTTGAAGCTTGAACGAGCCTTGGATGAACAGCAAAAGAAGACAGCGACAAGCAGCCAGTCACATAGTTCGGCAGCTTCAAAAGAGAAACAAGGACCCTGATAAGCTTTGTCAAATTAAGGACGATTTTTGTAAAGTATCTGCTTAGTCAATTGCTCAAATAGCTGCTAGATGTTAGAACATCTTGATTACTGTGTCACGGCCCCGAAGGCCTGAGCATTTTCCAAGCAATAGAGATAGAAAGGACTGACCGTGTCCATTCGCTTGTTACGAGTGTGGACCCGAGGAGGATAGGGTGGACTGACCATATCAATATCCATTTACTGATCTTCAGGGGCTGGGAGCTGGGACATGTTGGAGGATGTAAAGTATGCACGTTGAATCAAAGCTTAACTACAAATGCAGCCAAGATCTTGCCACGGTGTTTTATCTGCCTCTTTCTTTAGACACGCTAGGGTTATTAGGACACTCTAAAAAAAAAAAATCATGTCTTTTGATACGTAATGAGTTCATTGTTTTAATGACCCTGTATCCGCACTATCCGTAATGGTGAATCCATACTTGTGTAAACAAACGTCCGGACTGACGTCACGTGTTCGAACCTGCTCTCAACACTGCCGTCCTTGCGAGTGCGGCAGCTATCTAGGGAATTTTAATAGAAAGGGAAGAAAATACTACTCCCTAGAATTCCTTGAAGAGGATAATGGATAGGCGGATCGAAAAGGGTCAACCCAAATACACATTTTTCTATCAACCCAAATACACATTTTTCTATGCACTACAAATCTATTGATCTATACACGACTGCACTTGACACATACCCGATCCGACTTATATTGGCAAAAGACTTCCTCAATTTAGTACACCTCATATCTAAACTGAGTTGAAAATATAGAATGAGAGAGCGCAAGATATACATACTTGACTAGACACACATTGCTAAAAGGTTTACACATTTATTCAATTTAAGACTAAGGTGAAAGTATATAATGAGTGAAAGCGTAAGATCGAGCGAGATCAAGCGAGGGAGAGAACGAAGAGCCATAAAAGTGAGTTGGATTTAAATAAGTTGTTATTAAGTAAGTTGTAAACCCATTTATGACATTTTGTGAGTCATTTAGCATCCATATTATATTTAAACTCATTCATAACACATTTGCTAAATATAATTAACCCATACAACAATCCAATTTGTCATATATAGATTAAAAAAAAGGTCTATGACCCATTTAGAGAGGTCTAGATCGAGGTGACTAAAAGAGCTGATTGCACATTAGAAGTGAAGATGTTTCGGGGTCCGGCCGCTTTTTGATGCTTCAGCCCTCGAGAAAAAAAAGCTTAGAGAAGGTAATCGTTTAGGGTTCAATAGATAATAATCAAAATTGGTGATTCAGGTGCTTTTTTACACGGTCTTCCTAGAAATATGCAGCCGTTCTCGGGGCCGAGGGTATCGCCATCACCGTACATTCACTCAAACTCCATGTCTTCTCATTCAGGCATATTAGCCAATCAGTGAAAGAGAGCTCTAACACCGATTTACAAGTTAGAATGGTAACAAAATGAGTGAAATCATGATCCTTAGAACTATAGAAAATATTTCATTGCCCTCTACTTCTTTCATGCCATACAACTCTCTTCACAGTTGATTTGGCAAGGGCCCAAGGAACAAATTCTAACGGCGACAGGAAAAGTAACACCACGAGAATACCGTTAGAGATCAAACTATGTGGCACTGGGTGTCGTCCCTTGATTTTACAACATGGCTGACCGAGATAATATCAATTGAAGAAAAGGAAGTTCCGCAACCATCTTGTACAATTCTAACATACAGTAGAAAAGTAGGTTCACAATGGACTAACGTGAGTGGTTTCACTTAAGAAAAGACAACCAAAGACATCATTGAAGAAGTCGGAACCTCTCATTTCTTCACCTTTAAAGACAGATACCATATCATACTTGCATGCTCTTGTACAGTCAGGACAGTAGGTCACCTACATAGCATGTGAAATTGTCACAGAAGATCAGTGGTAATACGGACATTGTATTGCCATGAGTGAACATAAATTGTATTGTCCCTCCTCCCATCTGTAGTGGATTTCACCATTCACTGCCAACTGCTAGGCCACCAAACAAAAAAGAAAGAAAGAAAGAGAAGCAGTTCCGAGAAATTTTCAAAAGAAATACTCAATTTAGTTGCATACCTCTAACAACTTGGGTTTGAAAGAGCTATCAAGCATGACATCCACTCCATATATGGCCCTAGACATTGGACTATGCATCTCCGGATGCACAAATGCAGCCGCCTCAAATACCGACCTGATAATCTTTCTTACCCTCTCGTGCACGTCAAACCACTTGACTGCGATCAAGAGAATCCAGTTAAAGTTGAGCACAGGAGAGGAACTTTCTTGTCAGGCAATGAAAGCCAAGACTTGACTACCTTTATGTTCCTCTTCGAACTCCCTTACAAAATCAGGCGTGTTTTTGTGATTGATTCTTCCGCGATAATTCTGAAAAGGTATAGAAACAATTAGAGAATCAGTGATCCTTTCTAACTCCGCATCCCCTAATTCATATTGACTTCCTACGGAAAAGATCCATCAATAACTCCTTTTTCACGAATGAAAATTGCATAAGACGGAGCATTTCACCTAAATCCTGGGTTGGAACCTTCTAAAGTGTTAACAATAGTGTACCACTGCCCAAAAAATAGAAAAATCATATGTGAGCAAGATGCTGCATGAGACGTACCATTACTGTAAAGTGAGTTTCATACTCAAAAAAGCTGTTCTTCGCCAAAGAGTATGGGTTGTTTGCCAACCTTACCTAAAATGTGAGACAACTTCAGAGAAAAATAGCGAGTAACTCTTCAATGCAGTGAGTATCAAGATGAGATAGGCCTTGGATTAAGAAAGTTTGATTGATGTACATTCTATTGATATATTAGGAAAATGCAACCTTACCCAGAATACATCGGAAAGGAATATCTCCAAGGGGTTCATACTGTGGACAAGTACTATATAGCGGAGATCAAATTTCTTCCCTTGGAACAAAGCAGGATGCTCGATGTACTTCTGACATATTTTTGGACCAGTTTCCATGAGACGGATTATGGCTGATATGTTATCAGTGACAGTAGTGTCAATAGTCCGTGCCATGTTCCAGGGCTTTAAAATCCACAGATTGTCAAGCCCATCTCTTTTACGTATGTAGTAGTCGCCAATAAGTTGAGACAACTGCACTTCCAAGTTATAAGTTGGCTGTAGCCAGTCGGGAGATCCATATGCCTGACGAATGTAGAAGGGAAAACAAATTCCAGAGTCAAATATTCTGGTAATTAATTTTGGGCTTCAGGAAGAACCCAAAAATTGCAAGATGATGGAGAAAATGAGGAATACTCTAGAAACTTAGCTGCTACAAACAAGAGAAACCTGAATGTTTCCAACCTTTTGAACTGTCTCAGCCAAATGATGTTTCATCACAACACAAGCCTCATAAGGGAACTGATTAATAATTTGGTCATCTGTTATTCCAGTGGCTTTCTTTGTATCCTCATCGACCTGCATACCCGTCCAGATGATATCTGCGTCCTTTGGTTCAGAGGCTGCATGTCAAAGAAAATACAAAAAATAATGAGGAGACATATGGTAAGAAAGGATCAGCAAATGCTGCTACTTGTAACTCAGATCGAAAACGAGTTAACTAAACACTAAGCAATCAGATGTATTTCAAGAAAATGGAAACTCAGAGACCACAATCATGGGCAATGTTAGCAACATGAAGCCTACATCAATTAATCAGGAAACAACAATGTCCTGCCATCTTATTATAAAAGTTCGCCAACCACCACTAATTTAACCTGACATATTGAGTTGATGTGAGCAATTAGTGAGAAATGACAGCTCCTCAAACAATAATAGTCACTACAACACAAGGGAAACTAAAAGAAAGCAAGGAGAAATGATAGGGGCAAGTTTTAAAAGCAGTTTGAATCCAGTACATACTGAGGATGAACTCAGGCCGTTTAAGAAATTCTTCAACTTGAGGTATGTCAGTGTACACGCGTAAAGGACCTCTGTCACCTTCAAGCAGGCTTTTAGTCGCTGAAGACATCACAGATGAGGGAGTAAAACTTCTGGATTCCAATTCCCTACTGTGTTTCTCGTATTCCTGGATGACTAAACAACAATTAATAATAAATCTAAAAGCAGATACTTAAAATTGCTACTCAATAAATAGTATGCTTGTACTTTAATAAAGTAATTTTCAGGTGTATGAAACCAAGCAGTAAGTCTGGCTGATCGCTGTTTGTCCTCTCCAATCCCATAAAGATAATCACGGGTGCACTCATCACCTTGCTGAACATTCTGGATTGGCCATAAGAGAGAATAGCTGGAAAAAATAGAGCACACCCATTATAAAGATGACTCTGCCACCATTTAACTAAAAGTAAAGAAAAAATGGACATCTAATTTGACAATGTAAAGATTGGACGAGCCCTGGGACAATGATTGATGATTAAAAACATGAGTTTTTTTAGCTAGAGGACAAAAACACAAGTTCCATAACTTGTGAAACTATGGACAGAGTGACAATAATTCAGACTCTACATTCATTGGCCCAATAAAAAGAATCAAACATTGCATTCAGGTATAGATGACAAGGTAGTCTATCAGAATGATGCCAAAAAGACAAAGTTGAAGAGGATATTGTAGCTGACCTCACAGCTGATGCTAGGTTTCCCTCTGGCATGTAAAGAAATGGGGCCACCATGAAATTTGGCTCATCGCTGTGCCTTAAAGCAGAGCCCAATTCATCCATCACATACCTATGCCATCAGAGAGATTG
The DNA here is from genome assembly GCA_021437795.1 of Rhodamnia rubescens. Taxonomy (NCBI): domain Eukaryota; kingdom Viridiplantae; phylum Streptophyta; class Magnoliopsida; order Myrtales; family Myrtaceae; genus Rhodamnia; species Rhodamnia rubescens. Next base: position 2,353,514 of record JAILYA010000002.1, on the reverse strand, counting down.
CACTGTCAGTATATTATGACAAAATATAGCCTTGATAAAGTACTGCATAGGCGGCTCTACATGCTATCCCATACTCATAGAATAGTAATTGGCAGTACATAGAATAATAATGGGGTTCAAAGTAATATGGTTGGTCTTGTCTGCTATTGATATCAGCACAAAGTTCTTACAGAGTTTAATGAATAAAAACAAAGCTGAAACAGATATGCCTTTCCAGATGGTTAAATGTTCTCAGGGTATTAAATGAACTGCATGGCATTTCAAGTCAATAATCAATGAAAAGTATACATAAAGCGTGAACATTACAAAGATAAACAGGAAAGACATATGGACATGTCTCATTGTGACATACTAGGCATAGGAGGACCTTGATTTCATATATGTGAGCTACTTCAGGTAAAAAGCAGGTCATCGAAAAAAGCACATGTACCATGCAGGAGTCTCATCGATCTTTTCCTCATTTGCAAGTCTGTAAGTCATTAGATATTGCCACATTGCATTGATGACCCGATCTGTGAGGGGCTCTTCTGGTTCCCATTCCGGAAGACGTGGTTCAAGGATAGAGTCAATCACATGCTTCCCGGCTTCTAGTATTTTGTTTGCAGAAACACCATTAAGGAAGGAAAGATTCGGGAGTGATTCCAGAATCACCATTGCACTTTCACCGAGGGGTCCAGGAATATCCACCTATGTAAAATTATTAACCTCTATTGAAAATTTAAAACTTTCAAACTCCATTCAGCTAGGTTCCTTTGTGGTAAGTTCTGACAAGAGTTAATCAACAAAAGCAAAAGAATCACCTCAAGAGCATTTAATGAAGGAAACTGCTTCAAGACTTCAAACAACTCACTAGCTGAATTCTCTCAAGTGAATTTCCCCGAAGATTCAAATGTGAAAGAGATGGCATCACAGCAGGTGAAAATGCCTGCAGAAAGGGTAAAACGTGTGGAAAAGAATAACGCAAATAAGTCACCAAGAACAGTAGGCTAATTGAGGAACGGACCTTATTAGCAAGATTGTGAATGCCTCTGTGAGAAATATCAAGAGATGCCACTTCATGCAACTTATGGTCACTTCCACAGTGCTGGCCTGGGTTATCCTTCCCATAGATTTCTGCACAAAATCCCAATGCCCACTCCCCAAAATTACGGGTAAAGGATGAATTAAGGATTTCCAGCCCAGGACAAGCCCGAAGAATTTTATCTGCTAGACAGCCATCACTGAAGGTAAAACCGTTAAGCTTTCCCTCTCTAAAAGCCTGCTCTAAGTTACTCGGGCGCAAATGCACATACCATTTCTCTACGACTGGATTATTGTTCAGCCACAGAGCTTTTAGATGCTTGAATTTGGTAACTTCCTGAAAAATGAAGTCTGCACTCTCGAGCCTGTTTCCACACAGGCTAAGAGCAAGTAAATCCTAGCGCAAGAAAAAATGAGCATGTAAACTATAAATTCATCACGTCACAAAAATCTCAAAGATGGTACCGGAGATAATCTCTAAAGCAAGTATTCTGTGAGGAAATGGTGGGTACTTGTGCATATAGTCCATGAAACTTGGTAATGTTAACATTTAGTCTATGATTGACAGATGACAGAGTTTTTCTACCATAGTTATGGAAGATGAGATTGTACAACATACAAATAATCATGCATGAACTGGTAATGCTCAAAGTTTCCAACTAAACTAATATAATTTAATTCAGGATCAATGTAGTTAACACCAACCGGAAATTTAGCAGATAAATCGAGAGATAAGAGTGTGTCGTCATCAATATCAAGCTCATCAAGCTCCAACCATCTGACAGTGTCCTTGTTCTCTTTTGCTTTACATAGTTCACGTTCCAGTATATCCTCAATGCACATGCTGCCAGTGTCCTCTATTGAAGTCCCTCCCTCAGCTTCTTCATCTACATTCAGATTGCCATCGACACACATTAAAGTAGCCATCCTCTGAGCCAACCCCGGAACTTCCTGAAGCTGTAACAAATGCAGCTTTATGAAGACTCGTGCAGCCAAAATAAAAGCAATCCTGAGGTTTAACAGAGTTTCAGAGAAAAACCCAGTAGGATTTACAGTTGAAATAATAAAAAATAAGAAGTTCATGGATTAACTTATTCTGCATATTATAGCCAAAACGAAAATATCACCCTAAAAAATGGTTCTCTGTTGTACACGAACACTACTATCCCATAAAAAAGGAATGTCGCCAAATCATACCAACTTCAATTTACAGAAGTCTTACTAACCTTCCACTAAACGCAATTTAAATTCTCCAATCACAATTCAATAGTCAAAACACTAGCTTTACCATTACATACACTTAAAAATCGGATGCCCATCCCCACTATTACAGAAAAGTTAAACCGAACATGGGCCAAAACAGAAAATCAAGAACCTGCTTGTATGCATCGGAGAGCCGGAAAGTCCAAGCATGGTCGACGAGGAAGACGTCAGACTCTTTCCCCATGAATCCCGAAGTGAGGACGAGCCTCCTCTGACGCCCATCCTCGCACAGCTCGATTTGGAAGCACGCGCCGCCGTCGAAGGTGTCGGTCGACAGCTTCTTGAAAAGCTGCTCGTGCAGCGGCCGTGGCAACCCGGAAGCTGTCAGCAGCAGGCCATGGACTTTCACGAAGTCTTCGAAGGTCCCAATCCTTGACATTGCAGCGAGCTTCAGTTCAGATCACGCGTGCTAGCCTTAGCGTTTCTTAGGCCGGGATTGATCATATACCGTACGTGGCTTCAGTTTGGCGTCCCTCGGTCGTTCGAGGTTTTTCCGAGGTTTAGGGAGATGATTTGGGCCGATGGGCTCCGATCCAAATCTTCAGAACGTGGGCCTGGAGAAATTATAAACTGTCCGTAATTTCATCTTCAAGCCCAATTCAAGATGTCCGAGACTTAGGAGTCCGTCAGATAACATTCAAATTCAGTCATAATTACTGAAAGGGCCAAACCAAGTCCAATCCTACTCTACATATCTACGGTACAAGAGACTACGAATAAGGAAGAAACCCTGTTTCTCCTCCAAAAAAAACACCGCGGGGGAAAAAATTTACCAAGACGTGACAAATGTGAAACAGTGTATCATTGACTAAGTCGATAGTTATCCGCATGTTCAAAACAGTAAAAAGCATTTACTTAGGAGGATCGCCATGAACTAAAGCCAACATGATATTCGGGAAAGTTTCTTATAGAATGATATTATCCTTGTATGCTTATTTTGCTAGGTGAGATAACCTTATCAATTCGTAGTAATCTCTTTATAATTAGCATTAAGAATAAAACATCATTAGTAGAAGTAGAAAGAAAATATTTTTAAAATCGGCAAATAGTCACTAACAATTGTGCTAATTTATCAAAATTGTCCATTGGTCCACAATTGACATTCGACCAAGAGCGAAGCCAGCTTTCTTGTTGCTCTCGCTTGCATTTTGGAGTTGAGAACAATTACAATAGGTGATGATAGATCAAAACAATGGCACTTTTCATGCCTATTATATGTGAAATTAGGAATGGAGCGTGTTTCACACAATCAATTATTACTTGTATATATCACACTTTTCTTAGAAAGCATTTACTTAGGAGGATCGACACGAATTAAAATCTAATTAACTATTGGGCATGACATTATAGGCAACTAATCCGAAGTCATGATTAGGTTGACAAATGGATCAACATGATTATGTAAGCGCATAGGTCGTCGACACTATTCTTATTCAGGTAACGAGTGATTTACGGGCTATAAATATGGATGATTCCCATCTAATTGTTCATTCACAAAAGTAAAAGAAAAGCTCTGTTCAAGCAAAGTGGTTAGAGATGTACCTCTGTTCGGGCAGTGGTCTACCAGAAAATTTCTTTTGAAAGCATTTCTTGCTTTGCTTATTTTCTGTAAATCACCGATCCGATCGAGTTCATTCTTTTTGTCAACATCGACGTGGCAATGTGAAAAGATGTTGTATGATGTACCACAATAATCCGGCAATTCGAGAGAATGCTAACGGAGTATTTATTGATTTCTTGCTGTTTCCCTAGGTTCTTCTATTTCTTATTCAATTCTGTTTCGTTGTAATGAGCGATTTTTTTCCCTTTTGTTCCTTCTCTTGTTGCAGGTAACAGTGTCCAACATGTACGTGGAATGAGGATCGCAAAATTCACAAGGTCTGCCAAACAGCGGTGTGGATTAATGAGACTATTGTACCAATTCTTATAGCAGAAATTCATTTGTCTTCTTTCTATGATCGTTTGATGAAGATCGAGAGAAATCGTACTCTAGGAAAAACCAACTTTTTGTCATTATCATTGTAATTAACCGTTTTACGACATTTTTCTGTTTGTTCGATGTTTGTACTATGTTTATTCCCACTTTTCATTATGTGATCTTTTTATTACAAGGCATGGATGTTATTGACAGTCTTCATTCGCGACGTCCGTGAAGGACGATGCTCTTGTAGTTCCAATTCCCAAAGACCAGGTTGATTTGCTTGCCATATGAAACATTTTCTTCTTGGTCATAAATCTTAGAGAACTTTTCTACCAATTGTATTGAATGTCTCAATCTTTTCAATCCACTTGTCCTGTGGTCAAAACCATTCGTGGTACAAACCCATAAAACACTGTGTCCAAGTACATCATTACACACTTTATCATTACCAATCAATTCAATATCGAAATTTCGGTTTAACACATGTTGTATGTATTTAATTACTCCATTTTCTTTTGTTATTTTTTCCTTCATTTTTCCTCTCTCTCCCTTTCTTCTTTAGGCATTGACGTCGCCTATCACCAATATTAATTCTCCATCTCACTTTCTCTAACCATCATCACAATAGTTCCATCCCTCTTTAAGGGGCGTCACCTCAAACCTAGAGCGATCTGTGACCTCTAAAAGGTTGCAACTGCCTTAGATCTTAGACAGTGTGGACGAACCATTATGTAAATTTGATAGCAAGTTAGCGGGGCAAGCATCCACGTCAGCAACATGCCATGAACTTTCACAAAGTCTTCGAAGGTCTCAAATTTGACGGACTGTGTATAATTGCTTTGCCTTTCTTTCGCCGGCATTGATTATACGTTGCTTCAATTGTTGTTCGTCGGTCATTGGAGGTTTTTTCTGAGGTTTCTGATGATGATTTGGGTCGATGGGCTCCAATCCATATTTACAAACCGTGGGCCTAGAGAAATTAGGTGAATCTTCAATACTATGGTATGAACATATTCATGGCGATTTTTGCATTATTTGTGTGAGTTAGTGAAACGTTTCAATGTGATTATAAAGTGTTTTTTTTTTAAAGGAGGGATTTTTATCGTGTAATCTCTTAAAAAATTGGGTTCATAATCATATACTAGCCATGGCTACTGTTAAGTGGTATCACCAAGACTGGAATTAGCTTTTGGTTTCACACACACACACACACACACACTCTCTCTCTCTCTCTCTCTCTCTCTCTCTCTCCTCCATACATGAATTTAAGAGCTGGAAGAGGGAAGGGATAATAAGAACTCACATCCATTACGTTCGAATTGAGTCATAATTATTTTTCACCACCTAAAACTTGAAGGTCCGAAATTGGTGAGCCTGTCAATGCAACCTCTTGAAAATGCCACCATCGATACGTATTCATGCTCACGAAAAAAAAAAAAACAGGTGATGCCTTTACCACAAGGTCAACTACCATGATAATAATTCAATCTTAATTTGCACCGACTTTATTCGTCACTTCCCTTATATCAATTTTTGCTGCATCACATAAACGGCCTTTTAACTTCAAACTTTTGCACAAAATGAATTACTCCCAAAATCACGGCTACATTTTGAATTTTAATGTCCCCCCTAAATAAACAAATCATGTAAGTTTTTTTTTTATTTCCAATTTTTTCACGTGTTTATGCCCTTTTGCTAGTGTTTAAGAAGAAAATCGATGATGATAGATCAATGGCATGGCCATCTTCATGCCTATTACATGTTAAGATTGGGATGGAGTGAGTTCCTTCGCACTTTCATCACTCATAAATGATAAACGTGCTGACCTAACATTAAACGAAATCAATAATTGCTTACTTACATTTAGTAACTTAGCAAGCAATTGACTAGGAGGATCGACATGAATTTAAACCTAATCAAATATTTGACATTGCCGGTTGGCAACTAATCCAACTCATTTTGAGTCATAATTAGGTTGGCATGTTATTCAATGTGGTGAAATGTAAGCGCATAGGTCAGCGACACTATTCTTATCCTGGTGACGAGTGATTTACACGCTATAAATATGGATGATTTCCATCAAACTGATCATTCACAACAGCAAAAGAAAGGCTATGTTCAAGCACAGTGATTAGAAATGTACCTTTGTTGGGGCAGTGTTCTACCAAAAATTTCTTTTGACAGCAAACTTTGATTTGCTTATTTTTTGGTAAATCACCGATCCGATCAAAGTTCATTTCTTTTGTCAATATGAACATGGTAGTGGCAAAAAGATGTCTTGTAATGTACCTCAGTGATTTGCATTCCGAGAGAAGGTCAATTGAAAGTATCTATTGATTTTCTTGCTATTTCCTCAAGTTCTTCTATTTCGTATCCAATTCCCTTTTTATTATTCTATTTCTTCTCTTGTTGCAGGTAGAAGTGTCCAAGTTGTATGTGGCTTGAGGATCGAAAAATTCACAAGATATGCCAAGTATTGTTGTGGATAAGTGAGACTCTTGCGTTAATTCTTATAAAAGTTAAGTTCATTTGCGGCCTCTTGTATGCATGATCGTATAAGTACATAGGTCAGCGACACTATTTTTATTCAAGTAACGAGTAGATTTACATACTATAAACATGGATGATTCCCATCTAATTGTTCATTCACAAAAGTAAAAGAAAAGATCTATTCAAGCAAGTGGTTAGAGATGTATCTCTGTTCGGGCAATAGTCTACCAGAAAATTTCTTTTGACGGGGTTTTTTGCTTTGCTTATTTTCTGGAAAATCACTGATTCCATCAGAGTTCATTCTTTTTGTCAATATCGACGTGGCAGTGTAAAAAGATGTTGTGTGATGTACCTTAGAAATCCGCAACTCCAAAGAATGCTAATTGAGTTTTATTGATTTTCTTGTCGTTTCCCTATGTTCTTATATATATTCGATTTTGTTTCAGTGTAATGATCGATGTTTTCATTTTTGTTCCTTCTCTTGTTGCAGGTAACTTTGTCCAACATGTACGTGGCATGATGATCGAAAAATGCCAAGGTCTGCCAAACATCATTGTGGATTAAAGAGATTATTGCACCAGTTCTTACAGTAGAAGTTCATTTTCTCTTCTTTTATGTACCGTTTGATGAAGATTGAGAGAAATCATAATCTAGGGAAAACCAACTTTTTATTATTATGATGTTTTCTATTTGTTCGTACCATGTTTATGCCCACTTTTCATTATGCGATCTTTTATTACACGGCGTGGATGTTATCGACGGTCTCCATTTGCAACGTCCAAGAAGGACGGTGCTATTGTAGTTTCCATTCCAAAGACCTGATTGATTTGTTAAAGATCCTGTTTAAACTTAACGGGTTTTAGTAAGCACCGTAAGAACTAAACTAATATGAATTGCCAGTCCCCTTTGCGAAGGAAAAGGAAAGAAAAATATCGATATCTACTAATGGAGCCCCATATTTAAGGACATGTGTTTTCCTGTTCATTTTCAATTTTCTAGCATTTTAGACACTTGCCATATGAGACGTTTTCTTCTCGGTCATAAACCTTAGAGAACTTTTCTGCCAATTATACAGAATGTTCTCAATCGACCCAAAAAAAAATAAAAACAGAATGTTCTCAATCTTAATTGTAATTTGACGATTTGAACTTTCGAAAATTGTAATCATCACGGTTGGCCTGCCTATGCAATTTATGATTGAAAGAAGAACACACCAAGTTGTGCTCTATAAGAATCTTTTCAATCCACTTGTCCTGTGGTCAAAACCATTCGTGGTACAAAGCCAGAAAGCATTCTGTCCAAAGACACAACTGCCCACTCTGATCATTACCAATCAAATCAATAATGAGCAAAATCGCTTCTCCAAGTTTTATTTTTACACGTAAGGAATATACTTAATTAATCCTTTTTTTTTTTGTCTTCTCTTTTCCTATCTCTTCCCTTTCTTCTTTAGGCATTGACGCCGCCCATCACCACTGTCATTGTTGTCGTTCGTCACTACTATACTTTGTCGCTGATCTGCGGCCACCACATCGCCATGACCACCGCGATGCCTTGTCTCTCTCTTTCTCTAACCATCATCACAAAAGTTCCATCCCTCTCATCTCAAGGGGCGTTGCTTCAAACCTAGCCCGATCGTGACAACTAAAAGGTTGCAACTGTCTTATATCTTAGATAGTGTGGACGGCTCGTTATGTAAATTTGACAGCAAGTTGACAGCACTAGCATCCACGTTAACAACATGCCGTGAGTTTTCAAGAAGTCTTCGAAGGTCTCAATTTGATTGACTTTCTTCGGCCGGCATTGATTATAAGTTGCTTCAATTAGTGTTCGCCGATCATTACAGGTTTTTTCTGAGATTTATGATGATGATTTGGGTCGATGGGCTTCAATCCATATTTACAAACCGTGGGCCTGGATAAATTGTAGATCTGCAATACTCCTGGAGAATGTCCTACTTCGATCCAGCAACTTGTTAGGTTGTTGATAAGCTTCCAAAGCTCCTTCTTTCAGCTAATCATATTCATGATGATGTTTTGCATTATTCATGTGGGTTAGTGAAACATTTTAACGTGATAATAAAGTATTTTTTAAATAGGGTATATATATCGTGTAAGAGTTTATCTTTAAAAAAGTGGGGTCATGTACCGGCCATGGCTACTATTAGTGGTATCTCCAAGATTGAAACTAGTTTTTGCTCTCTCTCTCTCTCTCTCTCTCTCTCTCTCTCTCTCTCTCTCTCTCTCTCTCGAATTTAAGAGAAGAAAGGGAATAACGGCCCTGTAGATGTTCTTATAAGACCGCACATCCGTTACGGGATGTTCGAATTGATCATAATTACTTTCCACCACCTAAAACTGGTAGGTCCAAGATTGGCGAGTCCGTCAATGTAACCTCTCCAAAATGCTATCATCAGAACGTACTCATGCTCACGTCAAAAAACAGGTGATGCCTTTACCACAAGGTCAACTACCTTGATAATAATTCAACCTTAATTTGAACTGACTTTATTCGTCACTTCCCTTTTATCAGTATTTGGTGCATCACGTAACCTACCTTTTTAACCTCAAACTTTCGTGCCAAATGACTTACTCCCATGAATTTTAATGTTTCCTCTAAGTAAGAAAATCATGTAAGTTTTATTCTTTCCAATCTCACAAGTATTGCTCTTTTGCTAGTGTTTAAGAGAATATATTTTGCTTATGGTTGGCTAACATATATCTAGTGCTCCGACAACGATGTACTAGATGATACAAGAGTATAAAAGAGGGAATAATGGAGAAACCCTTTTTATCTCCTCCTAGTAAATACCCGTGTCAGAAAAAATTACCAAGACGCGACAAAATGGACACATTATATTGGCCTTAGATTTCGTGGCCATTTTGAAATTGAGAACAATAAAATCGATGATGATAGATCAAGGGCGTGGCCATTTTCATGCCTATTACATGTCAAGTTGCTTGCTTATGTTCACTAATTTAGCAAGCATTTAATTAGGAGGATCGACATGAATTAAAATCCAACCGTGGCATTGTACGATTGGCAACTAATCCAACCTATTTTGAGTCATGATTAGGTTGACATATTATCCAACATGATGAAATGTAAGCGCATATGTCAGCGACACTATTCTTATTCTGGTAACGAGTAATTCATAGGCTATAAATATGAATGTTTTCCATCAAATTGATCATTCAGAAAAGCAAAAGAAGGATCTATTCAAGCAAAGTGATTAGAGATGCACTTCATTGGAGTGATCTACCAAAAATTTCTTTTGACAGCAAATTTTGCTTTGCTAATTTTTTGGTAAATCACCGATCCGATCAGGGTTCATTCCTTTTGTCAATATCAAAACGGCGGTGGTACAAAGATGTCTGGTAACGTACCTCAGTAATTTGTAGTCCGAGAGAAGGTCAATTGAGTATCTATGGCTCTTTCTTGCTATTTCCTCAAGTTCTTCTGTTTCTATGCAATTCCCTTTTATTATTATGATCAGTTTTTTTTTTTTTTTGGTTTAATTTCTTCTCTCGTTGCAGGTAGAACGTAGAAGTGTCCAACATGTACGTGGCATGAGGATGGTAAAATTCAGAAGATATGCCAAGAATTGTTGTGGATAAATGAGATCCTTGCGTTAATTGTTATAGAAGTTAAGTTCATTTGCGTCTTCTTGTATAATCGTTTGGTGAAGATGAAGAGAGATTGTAGTCAAGGCAAGATAATTTTTGTTACCTTTGATTGGAATTCTGTATTTTACCTTGTTTTTCGGTTTGTTTGATGTTTGCCTTATGCTAGCTCCCACTTGTAATATGTGACCTTTTACTGCACGACATGGAGGTTATCAGCGTCTGAATTTGCAACTTTCAAGAAGGACAATGACCTTATAGTTCCAATTGTCAAAAACATGATTTGGGTGTATTTTATTGTTTTCATCTAACTTTTTTGTGGTTTTTTTTTTCTCGCTGCTGGTACTCTTCTTTCCTCGCGGAGTGTGTTTTCCATTCATAAATGGGAAGCAACCCTCTACTTCAGATCCTCCAGACCAAGAAATCCGACAGAATCAAGGAGGAATATGGTGAGTTTTTGCTGCACTGGAAGTGGTTACACGACTACTCCGAGCTTTGGAAGCTCTCATCTCCCAATCTAGACTGATGGGGAGTGGGAGTTCTTCTCTCACGATCAATTTAGATCTAGATTTGAGAATTCCTTAGAGATGTTCCTCATCTCTCAGTTTAAATCTAGATGTAGAAGCTTGTTCAACCTATTTTTCCTATATGGTGGTAGTATTTAGGATGCAGAACTTATGCGCGCACCGGGCAAATTGTAGCTATTGGAGAAGTGGATTACAATAAGTGCTCATCATTCATGACGATCCGAGATTGGGTGATCGACTGCCCTTCGATCAGTTTTTGATGCTGAGACATATTCGTTTTTGAGGAGGAGAATGTATTTATCACAAGTTTGTGCTTTGTTGTTTTACTTTACAGTTTAAAATGCGTACCTAATGTAAAAGGTCATCAATCATTACTTGAATAAATCATATTTAAGAGGATTGACATGAATTAAAATCCTACCAAATATTGGACATGGCATTATGGACAACTAATCCAATTCATGATTTGGCTGACAGATCCAACATGATTATGTATGCGTATATGTCGACGATACTATGCTTGTTTAGGTAACGAGTGATTTAGAAGCAATTAATATGGATAGCTCCTATCAAATTCATCATTCACAAAAGACGAATATCAAGAGAACATAATGGCAGTGGAAGCAGGAAAATCATCGTTAAGAATTGTGTTGATTAGTCAAAATGGAGATTATGGTCCTCGGCCACTGACCCCTTCCATGACTATTACATGTCAAGGACGTGACTAACAATCATTTTCTTCTCGAGCTCTATTTCTGATTAGAAATAGATTTTTTATTTCTACTTTTTAGATGAGTTTCTAAGTAGGGATACGCATTTGATAACGACATAAAATTTCTGCTATCACGAATAGAAATTTGTTTGATAACAACGGAAATTTTTATGGTTGAGCATCCGGCTACCAACCACAGACGGTGGGTGAACGATGGCTGGTAGTTGGTGAATGTCGGTTAGGGATTGGAGGACAAGTGACTCGGCGATTGGAGGATAGCGGTCGGCGAAGACGAATGGTCTTTGAGTTACGGAGATCGACGACCAGCAGCCGAAGAACGACACATGAGGGCCGGAGACCGGATACCGGCGGTGGTCGGGGACCGGAGATTGGCGCCCGGGAGGACGGTGATTGGTGGATGGCGATGAACAAGAAAGGATTGGAGACTAGCGGTAGGTGACCGGCAACAGGGATGTGAGAGCGAGGGAGACCACATACAAGAGAAAGGGGGAGCGAGCAATGAAAAAAATCTTATTTTTGTTTATATTTCGGTAATCGAAAAATAGAAAATTTATACTTCTCATATACGTTCCAAACCTATTTCTAGACCCAAAATTTGTCTCCGAAATAGAAAAATGAAATTACTTTACCAAATGGATTTTTGTTCCAAACATGTTCCCTAGAACAGAAAAATAGAAAAACAGGAAACTAAAACTGTTGTCATGCACTCCCCAAATGTGGAATAGAGTGACTTTCTTCGCACTAACATAACTCACAACTAATTGAATGAGACGTATTATTAAATTGAATAAATCATTACTCTCAAAGCATTTGTTTTGGAGGATCAACATCAATTAAAACCCAACCAATAATTTGGCATTCATGATTTGCAACTAATCCAACTTCTTTATGGGTCATAAATATGCTGGCTTATGTTTCAACTTGATGAATTGTAAGCGCATATATTGGAACAGATTTCCAGAAGTCCAAAAAAAAAATTATTACTAATTGCCGGAAATGAGAAGCAAAAATATTTTGATAAAAACGTTCCTTTGTAATATCATCGTGATCTCAAGGTCATGCTTGATCACAATACCAAACCTAATACGACAAGTAATGGGGTCTTGAGCCAAGCCTTGGCTAAACCTTGAAAATCTTAATGCCATAATGCCTTTCAAATCCTCCTAGCCATTATCCTATTGCAATAATTCTTGCTTAGAAGAATGCCCATGTTTTGGCAATTCCGCTCGAAAGGTAATAGGTTACTCCTATAGCACGTCCTTGTACAATGCTCAAGGGTCTAGGCTGAGTGGCGAAGCAACTTTTACTTGCATATAGTCACTAAGCAGAATTGATTATTGCTTGTCTAATCACTAACTTAGAAATTATTTACTTAGCAGGATCGACATGAATTAAAACCCGACCAAATATTTGACATTGCATAACTGGCAACTAATCCTACCTTTTATGAGGCATGATTATGCTGCCATAAGTTCTAAGGTGATGAAATGTAAGCGCATAGGCCAACGACAAACCAGTTATTCACAAGTTATAAATATGCACGATTCCCATCAAATTGATCATCCACAAAAGCAAAAGAAAGGCTTTATTCAAGGAAAGTGATCAGATATGTGCTTTGCTCGGGAAGTGTTCTACTAGAAAATTGCTTTCGACAACAAAATTTGCTTTGTAATTTTATGGTAAATTACTGATTAAATGAGAGTTCATTCCTCTTGTCAACATCAACATGGTAGGGTGAAAAGATGTCGTGCGATGTACCTCAGTAATGCGCAACTCGAGAGAATACCAATTGAGTATTTATTCATTTATTTGCTATTTCGCTCATCGGGTTCTTCCATTTCTTCTCCAATTGACAAGAGCTTGACATTTTTCCTTTTTGTTTCTTCGCTTGTCGCAGGTAGAAGAGTCCAAACACGTACGTGGCATAAGGATCGAAAAACTCACGAAATACGCCGAGTATTGTTAACAGTAATAGGAAAACACCCCCATCTCCAAACTACAAAAAACCCCAACCCCGCAATACCCAAATTCAAACAAATTAACCCAACAAAACTACAAAAAAAAAACAAATCAACGGAAAAAGGTAAAAAAAGATTGAAATGAGATTCTTGCATTAAATATTATTGATAGAAGTTAAGTTCTTTTGCGTCTTCTTTTGGTATCGTTTGGTCAAGATGAAGAGAGATTGTAACCTTGGAAAGAGACTTTGTATTACCATGATTGGGATTTTGTGTTTTACGAAGTTTTTCTATTCGTTTGGTGCGTGCGCCCTTTTGCTAGTGCTTAGAAAGAGTATACTTTGCTTATGGTTAGCAAATATTAGTCTAGTACTCAGACATGAATGTGCTGCAGGTGTTAGTAGCATAGAAAAGAGGGAATAATGGGGTAAACCCAGCTGATCTCCTCCAAGAAAACACCCGCGGGAGACAAAATTGCATAGACGTCACAAAATGGACAAATTACATATGGCAATTTTGGTGTTGAGAACAATAAAATCGATGATAATAAATCAATACCACGACCCTTTTCATACCTATTATGTGTTAGATTTGGAACGGAGTGACTTTCTTGACCGAAAGATTGTCCAAAAAGTCTTAAACATATTATATTTTTGCCAATTCAATCCTAAATATTTTAATTTTGCCAATTGAATTCTAAACCTTTTCGGGAAAAGTGTGAAAAAGTCATAAACCTATTGCATTGGTGCCAATTTAGTTATAAACCTTTTTTGGTGCCAATGCAATCCTAAACCTTTTGCATTAATGCCAATTCAATCCTAAACCTTTTATTGGTACTAATTCAATCCTAAACCTTTTTCATTAGTATCAATTCATTCCTAAATTTTTTGCATTTGTACTAATTCAACTGAAGATCTAGGACCGAATTGGCACCAATACAAAAGGTTTAGGACCGAATTGGCACAAAAAAAGGTTTAGGACTAAATTGGCATAAGTGCAATAGGTTCATGACTTTTTTGACACTTCTCCCAAACCTTTTCACGTTTTTTCATTTGAATCCATTCAATTAATTTTGGCCAAAATTGCTCAAGTGGATGCAAGCTTTGCCATGTAGGATGGTTGGCATTGACATGGACAATTTTAATAATATTTTGATTAATTATCTATTTATTTTTCCTTTTTTTATTTTTATTTTTACTTTTACTTTTTTTTTTATTTTTTCCTTCGCCGGCCTCGGGCGAGGCTACTCTCGCCTAAGCCGGTGTGGGCGGCACTTGTCCGAACAGGGGTGGGTGGCCCTTGTTTGAGTCCAACGACATTTTCTAGCCATCGAGGCCCGGATGATGGTGGGGGAAAAATGAAAAAAAGGAAAAAAAGTAAAAAGTAAAAAGAAAAAAAAAAAAAAAGGATGAAATTAATAATTAATTGAAAAAAATATTAAAAATTGTTCACATTAGCACCGACCATACAATTTGTGTCAATTTATCCAAGGTGAGGTTATAGTCCTTTATCACAGGCCAAGTCAGGAATTTGGGTTTCCCATTGGTCCTCAATTAACATTCGACCAAGTGTGAAGTGAGCTTTCTTATCGCTCTCGCTTGCATTTTGGAATTGAGAACAATACAAGGATTTCAAATGTGTTTCAAGGCTCAACATGCCTCTTTTTTTTTTGGGGGGGGAATTAGGCTCTGATCGAAATATCAATTAGTCTACCATATGGCACGAGGACGACAGCCATGCACCACCTTTGGGAATGTGATGATAGATCAAATTTGGAATGGAGCGAGTTTCTTCACATTTCGGCTAATAAAAAGTGAACCTAATATTCAACATAATCATTCCTTACTTACATATAGCATGTCGAATATCTAAATTCGATCCTATCAACGATGTAAGAAAGTAATGGAAATTCGCACAACACAAATTTACGTGGTTCAACGGGAGAGAGATGTTCCGCCTACCTACGTCCACAGGAGATGAGATCCGTTTCACTAATAACGTAGAAAAGTGTACAGCGCTCTTTTCATGACGCCCTCAAATATAAATAGGAAACCCTACATCACAAATTACAAAATTGCCCACATAGCTTCAAATATTTAACTTTCCCATATAAATCCTTCTATGACTGAACATAAAACGTCTCTGCGGCCGGGCAGCCCCCACCCCGACCCCTCGCTCACCGAGGCGCGGACCCCCGTGTTTGCCGGCTAGGGGGCCTTTCGAACCCCCTCATAATCTCTTGGATAACGTAATACAAGACATCAACCTCAACAATCTCCACCTTGCTTGGATTCCGCAAAGCCACCGTGAAAGAATATGAAATACAAATGTCTTCATCCCCGTACCTCTATAAGAGGTACACTCCCGCACTCATTGAGTGCGTCCCTCACCTTCAACAAATGAGTTATATTAATTGAGCCCAAACAGGACCCAAACTTCTCAATAGTGACCCGGCTTGGTAAAACAATCAATGGGATTGCTATTCGTATGAATCTTCCTCAAGTGAATGCTGCCATCCGACACAAGCTCCCCGATTTTGTGAAACCTCACATCTATATGCTTTGTTCTTGCATGAAACACTTGATTCTTGGCGAGATGTATGGCACTGATCGTCACAATGTAACACCGCACCTCTTGCTCTAAACCCAACTCACGAACCAACCACCAAGCCCTTCCTTAGCAACCTTCGAATCGCCATGTACTCCGCTTCGTAGTAGACAATGCAATTGTGGATTGGAGCATTGCCCTCCATGAGATAGGTCCACCAGCTAATGTAAAAACATATCCCGTAGTAGACCTCCTCCTATCTAGGTCACCAAAGAAAGTCCGAATCAACATATCCCACTAGCTCCTTCGAACCTCCGTCTGACTGAACATAATACCTAAGTCTGGCTCTCGAATATCTAAAGATCCACTATCGCATTCCAATGCTCCTTCCCCGGATTACTCATATATCTGCCTAACAACACCGATCGCATGAGATAAATCGGCTGCTACACACCATAGCATACATGAGACACCCCGAAATCTAGCATAGGGAACTCGAGACATCTCCTCAATCTCCTCATGTTTTATGGGGCATTGCTTTCGATATAACTGAAGTGGCTAGCTAATGGTGTACTCACCGGTTTAGCCTTTATTCATGTTGAAACGCTCAAGCACCTTTTCAACATACCTCTTTTGAGAAACCCAGAGTTTACCCGCACTTCTATCTTTATGAATTTCCATACCAAGGATCCTCTTAGCAAGACACCAAGATCCTTCATCTCAAACTCATTATTCAACAAGGACTTTAAAGAGACAATATCATGCATATCCTTGGCAGCAATGAGCATGTCATCAACATAAAGCATCAAAAGAATAATCGAATCATCATCTAACACTTTAAAATAAACACAAGAATCATACTCACTTCTCGAATAGCCAATTTTCACCATGAAAGAGTCAAAACGCTTGTACCCACGGTCTCGGAGATTGCTTAAGGCCATAAAGTGATTTCTTAAGCAAAAAATGTGATCTTCCTTACCTGGCACTTTGAACCCGTCAAAGTTGCTCCATGAAAATCTGTTCCTCCAAGTCTCCATGAAGAAACGCCGTCTTCACATCAAGTTGCTCCACTCAAAATCAAACATGGCTACCAAGGCAAGTAGAACCCAAATGGAAGTGTGCTTTACTACTGGAGAGAATATTTCATTATAATCCACCCCTTCCTTTTGTGCATACCCTTTAGCTACAAGTCTAACTTGTACCTTATCTCGCTCATTCTCGATAACTTCCTCTTTCTTGCGAAAAAATCCATTTACACCCAATGATCTTTCGCCCTTTAGGTTTCGACAATCTTCCAAGTCATGTTTTTCTCGCAAGGATTCCATTTCTTCCATCATAGCCGACATCCATTTATCACTATCCACATCGATATCGCATCCCGATAGGAAGATGGATCGCCTGTACCCACTATGAGGGCATAAGCAACGATATCCTCAAACCCGTATCTCACGGTAGCTTTGTGAGTACGTTTTCCTCTACCTTCGCAATGGTGTAGGTATCTTCTACCGTCTCTGTGATTCCGGTGAGTTCTTGGATGATTCCCTTCCTCTCACTATTTCCTGGTTCACCGACTCCACCCGCACAAAGATCTTTCTTCACTTTTTGCCATCTGCATGTGAACTGTCACTTACCTTCATCATGTCGATTCATTAAAGACAACGTCCTGGCGACCATGGTCTTCCGTGCATTTGGATCCCATAGCTTGAACCCTTTCACACCTTTCTCATAGCCAAGAAAGATGCACCGCTTAGACTTTGGGTCTAACTTGGAACGATGTCCACTTTGTACATGAACATAGGGGACAACCAAATACTCTCAAACCGGAATAGTCAATTGGATTACCGTCCATACCTCCTCGGGAACTCTGCATTCAATGGCTGTAGATGGAGACTGTTAATGAGATAGCATGCCATATTAACGCTTTCGCCGAAACTTTTACTCGCCTTGCATTCAACCTCCATACTCCGAGCCCTTTCCAAAAGTGTCATGTTCATCCTCTCGCCTACACCGTTTTCTTTGTGGATATCGATGTTGTGAAGTGACGTGTGATCCCTTCAGCTTTACAAAGTTCTAGGAATGGTGTGTACTGTATTCCCCTCCGTTGTCCGTTCTCAAGCACTTTAGCTTCTTTCCTGTCTGCCCTTTCTACTTCACCTTCCACTCTTTGAATTTGGAGAAGACTTCGTTTTTCCTGCTTCATGAAGTAGACCCAGACTTTCCTTGAGTAATCATCAATGAAGGTCACAAAATATTCAGCTCCTCCTCTTGATTTGATCGGTGCAGGACCCCATACATCGCCGTGTACATAATCAAGTACATCCTTGCTCGTATGCTTTGCGATTACGAAACTAACCCCTTTCCTGTTTCCAAAACGCAGTATTTGCGAAGTTCAATTTGCAGTTTTTGACACCTTTTAACAGCTTCCTTTTGTGAAGCTCCATCATACCCCTTTCACCCATATGCCCTAACCGCATATGCCACGATGAGTGTCATCTCGTATCGGACTCGCACCTTTAGTCACGGATGCTCCACCTGTTACTTGTACTCCCTATGAGCTCGTATAAACTTCCAGTGAACTCTCCTTTCATGACAACCATAGCTCCCTTGATGATTTTGAGAACTCCACTTGCCGCTGCGTACTTGCAGCCATTCACATCAAGCACACCCAAAGATATCAAATTTTTCTTTAGATCCGGAACGCGTGCCTTACATCCACCAAAGTTCGACTATACCATCAAACATTTTGATTTTAATAGTCCCTATTCCAATGGTTTTGCAAACCGCATCATTCCCCATTAGAACGAGATCCGCTCTTCGTATGACCGGTATGAATCAAACCAATCCCGATTTGGGCACATGTGATAAGAGCATCCAGAGTCTAAAATCCATGAATCGCAAGTGATTCTTACCCGATGATATAGAGAGAACATCTCCATCATCATCGTCCGAGCTATCAGCCACACTTGCTTGATTAGAAGTTTTCTCTTGCATCTTCAAGTCTTCCTTTCTCTTATAGCAGTTTCTTTTCGGATGGCCTTCCTTTTTGCAATAATAACAAGAGAATTTCGTTTTACCCCCTCTTGATTTCGATCGACCCTTATTCCCGGATCCCATTTGGATTGTTCTCCCCCGTTCTGCTCCTTGACTTTTCCGATGAGACCCTCACCTTGTGCCGTAGCACCGTTAACCCTCTTTCTCGTATCATTAGATAATAGGGCAAATGACCTCATCCGTCTCAAGCGTCTCTTTTCCATACAAGAGTGTCGTCACCAGATGATCATAAGATCTTTGAGCGACGATAGCATAATAGGGCTTTGTCTTCATCTTCCATTGAAACCTCCAAACTTGCAAGTTTACTCGAGAATCCGATTGAACGTGTTGATGTGTTCTAACGGATCCGAGCCCTTCCTCCATCTCGTAAAGAGTATAACCGTTTTTTCAAAAAAGTTTGTTCGTCGGGGACTTGGTCATATAGATGCTCTCAAGTTTCGTCCACACTGGGAGCCGACTTGAGATCCACCACATCTCTGGAAACCTCATTAGATAGGTTCAATCGAATGGCGCTTACTTGCCCTTTCCTCCATCTCCGCCCAATCTTCATCACTCGTTTCGGTTTCTTCCCTTTCCCAAGCACTTTCGACAAGCCCCGCCGAATCGGAAGATCCATCATTCTTCGTCGCCAGAGAGTGAAGTTGTTCTTTCCATTAAACCTCTCGATGTCGTACTTGACACTCGAACCCTTTCCCCGCCATCTTGATAGCTTGCCGAACCCGGCTTTGATACCAATTGTCGAATATCTAAATTCGATCCTATCAACGATGTAAGAAAGTAATGGAAATTCGCACAACACGAAATTTACGTGGTTCAAAGGGGAGATGTTCCGCCTACCTACGTCCACAGGGAGATGAGATCCGTTTCACTAATAACGTAGAAAAGTGTACATGGCTCTTTCTCACACCCTCTCTATCTAGAGACCTGTTTCGCCCCTAAATATAAATAGCGAAACCCTACATGGCACAAATTACAAAATTGCCCACATAGCTTCAAATATTTAACTTTCCCATATAAATCCTTCTATGACCGAACATAAAACGTCTCGGCGGCTCGGGGCGCCCGCGACCCCGCCGAGGC
This sequence comes from Rhodamnia rubescens, assembly GCA_021437795.1. Classification (NCBI taxonomy): domain Eukaryota; kingdom Viridiplantae; phylum Streptophyta; class Magnoliopsida; order Myrtales; family Myrtaceae; genus Rhodamnia; species Rhodamnia rubescens. Next base: position 2,333,301 of record JAILYA010000002.1, on the reverse strand, counting down.
GGCCCCCGCTTGCTCACCGAGGAGCGGGACCCCCTTTGTCCGGTCGGGGGCCTTTCGGAACCGCCTCATAATCTCTTGGATAACGAATACAAGACATCAACCTCAACATAGCACACTTAGCTTAGAAAGTATTTACTTAGGAGGATCGACATGGATTAAAATCCAATGAACTATTGGACATGGCATTATGGGCAACTAATCCAAAGTCATGATTAGGTTGGCATGATACAACATGATTATGTAAGCGCATAGGTCAGCGACACTATTCCTATTCTAGTAACTAGTGATTTACAGGCTTTAAATATGGATGCTTTCTATCAAATTGATCATTTACAAAAGTAAAAGAAAAGCTCTACATAAGCAAAGTGGTTAGAGATGTATCTCTGTTCGGGCAAGTGATCTACTAGAAAATTTATTTTGAAAGCATTTTTTGCTTTGCTTATTTTCTAGTAAATTACTAATCCAATCGTAGTTCATTCCTTTTGTCAACATTGACGTGGCAATGTGAAACGATGTTGTATAATGTACCTCAATAATCCGCAATTCGAGAGAATGCCAACTGAGTATTTATTGATTTCTTGTTATTTCCCTAGGTTCTTCTATTTCTTATTCAATTCTGTTTCATTGTATTGAGCGATTTTTTCCTTTTTGTTCCTTCTCTTGTTGCAGGTAACAGTGCCCAACATGTACGTGGAATGAGGATCGGGAAATTCAAAAGATCTGCCAAACGTTATGTGGATTAATGAGATTATTGCACCGGTAAGTTCATTTGTCTTCTTTTATAATCGTTTGATGAAGATTGAGAGACATCGTAATCTAGGCAAAGCCAACATTTTATGATGACGATTGTAATTGTGTAATTTATGATATTTTTCTGTTTGTTCGATGTTTGTACTATGTTTATGCTCACTTTTCGTATGTGATATTTTAATACACGGCATGAAAGTTATCGACGGTTTCCATTTGCAACGTTCAAGAACGAAGATGCTCTTGTAATTCCAATTCCTAAAAACCTGATTGATTTGTTAAAGATCCAGTTTAAACTTAATGAGTTTTAGTAAGCATGGTAAGAAGTACACCAATATAAATTTTCAATCCCTTTTGCGAAGGAAAAGGAAAGAAAGATATGAAAATCTCCTATTTGAGCACCATATTTAAGGACGTGTTTTCCAGTTTATTCTTAATTTTCAAGCATTTTAAACACTTGCCATACGAAACGTTTTCTTCTCGGTCATAAATCTTAGAGAACTTTTCTGCCAATTATACAGAATGTCTCAATCTTAATGCTTGTAATTTGATGATTTGAAAGTCCGAAAATTGTAATCATCATGATTGGCCTGTCTAGGAAATTTATGATATAGCGTTTACACGTCACAATAAGATGTCTTCAAATGTACCTCAGTAATTTGCAGTTCAAGAGAAGGTTAATTGAGTACTCATTGATTGTCTCGCTATTTCCTCAGGTTCTTCTATTTCTTATCCAATTCCGTCTCATTATTATGAGCGGCTTTTCATTTTTTTTTTCTTCTCTTGTTGCAGGTAGAAGTGTCCAACATGTACGTGACATGAGGATCGAAACATTCACAAGATATGCCAAGCATTTTTGTGTATAAATGTCATTCTTGTGATAATTCTTATAGAAGTTAAGTTCATTTGCGTCTTCTTTTATGATCGTTTGGTGAAGATCCCTTAATCTAGGCACAAGCAACTTTTTGTCGCCATGATTGTAATTCTGTGTTTTACATTGTTCTTCGGTTGGCTTGATGTTTGCACTATGTTAGCACCCACTTTTAATCATGTAGGTTCAATTCCCAAAAACTTGGTTGGTTTGTTGAAGATATAGTTTAACATTAAATGAGTTTTTGTAAGCTCTGTAAAAACTACCCCAATATAAATTTTTTACCTTTCTGATAAATTCCGTAAGATTTATGAACGAGTAGACTAGATTACATGGCAAGTGTTTTATAATGCTTGAAAATGAAGAGTAAATTGGGAAGGACATGTTCTCAATTATGGTGCTCACTTAGTGGAAAAGTATCTACTGAATTCCGCACCTTATGTAAGGGCATGTGTTTTCCAGTTTTTTTTATTAATTGTCATGCATTTAAAACACTTGCCATGCACAACGTTTTCTTCTTCATAATAAATCTTTGAAAACTTTTCTTCCAATTACATAAGCATTATAAACACTTGCCATATAGAACGTTTTACTCTTGGCAATATATTTTAGGGAACTTTTCTGCCAATTGTACCGAATGTCTCAATCTTAAGGCTTAGATTACCTCTCCCGATTTGATGTGGACGTATTTTATTTAGTTTCATCTAACTTTTTATATTTTTGACTCGTTGTTGATGCTCTATGTTGCTCGCCAAGGGTGTTTTAGGATCCTCCATATCAAGAAGTTCGGCGGAATCAAGGAGAAATACGGTGAGTTTCTACTCCCTGGAATCGGTTATACGACTCCTCCGAGCTTTGGAAGCTGTCATCTCCCAATCTAAACCTATATCTAGGAAGGCTTCTCTCTCGATCGATCTAGATCTAGATTTAAGAGTTCCTTAGAGGTGTTTCTGTGCTAGTCCAATCTCTCCCGATCTAGGAGCTTCTTCAAACTGTTTTTGGTGTTTCTCTATGGTGATGGTGTTTGGGAAGTTGAACTTTGATGCGCACTACCCACTAGGTAAATAGTATCTATAGGAGAAGGGGATTGGTGTGTACTCATCACTACTAACCATGCAAGATTCGGTCATCGGCCGCTGTTCATTCTATTTTGATGCTGAGACAGATCATTCTTATGGATGAGAGTGTACTTATCATAGCAGTTTGTGTTTTGCTGTTTTACTTTACTATTTGAAATGTGAACCTAATATTAAATAGAAACAATCATTGTTGGTGTAAATCACACTTAATTTAGAAAGCATTTACTTAGGAGGATCAACATGAATTAAAATCCAACAGACTATTGGACATGGCATTATGGGCAACTAATCCAAAGTCATGATTAGGTTGAAAGAAATTTTCAAATAAGGGGTTTGAAATGGAACTGTTTTCTCGAAAGACGGTTTAAAGTGAACATTGTTTCAAATAAGAGTTTGAAGTGACCAATCTAATTTCAAATAAAGGCTTAGAGTGACAAACTTAATCTCAAATAAGGTCTCAAGATTATTGAGTAGCCAAATAGTAATGTGAATGGAGGCATCTTCGTCCAATAACATCTTTTTTGTGTTTCCTTTTTCTTCTTCTCTTCTCTCTTTTTCCTTTTCTTTTCTTTCTCCATTTTCGTTTACCTTCTTGCTCACCGTTGTGGCGTTGAGGGCGAAGCTGCTGGTCACATCATCTCGACAGCGTTCAAGACTTAGTTGAGGTGGGCGAGATTACAAAACGAGTAATGAGTGCGTTGAGTGCGCTCCTGTTGGATGCCACGGTCGATGCTTTGGAGGGCGTATAGGATGCCGTCCCGGCGAAGAGGGAGGTCCCGGAGGTGATGGTGTGGAAGGAAGAAGAAAGAAAAAGAAAATGAAAGAAAAGAAAGAAAGTGAGAGAAGAGGAAAACAAAAAAGAAAAGGGTTTTTTTTACGAAAATGCCTCTGGTGATGTGGAGATTTGAGTAATTAGTGAGTTTGGGCCCTTATTTGAAACTAATTTTCCATTTCGGGCATTTAATTGAGATAAAATTCACTTTGGGTCCTCTTTTGAAAACATAATTTCACTTCAAACCCTTATTTGAAATATTCGTTAGGCTGATATATAGTCCGACATGATTATCTAAGCACATAGGTCACGATACTATTCTTATTAAGGTAACCAATGATTTACAGGCTATATATTTGGGTGATTCCCATCAAATTGATCATTTACAAAAGTAAAAAAAAAAATTATTCAAGCAAAGTGACTAGATATGTACTTCTATTTCCTCGGTGATCTACCAAAAAATTCTGTTAACAACATTTTCACTTTGCTTTTTTTTTTTTTTTATGGTCAAAGTTTATTCATTTTGTCAACATCAACACGGCAGTGTGAAAAGATATTGTTTGATATACCTCAATAATCTGCAACTTGAGAGAATGCTAATTGAATGTCTACTGATTTTTTGGCCCTTTCCCTAGCTCCTTCTATTGCTTATTAAATTCTATTTCATTGTGATGAGCTATTTTTGCCTTTTTGCTCCTTCCCTCTGCAGGTAGAGGTGTCCAATAGGGATGTGGCACGGGGATCCAAAAATTCACAAGATCTGCCAACATCGTTGTGGATTAATGAGATTATTGTATCAATTCTTATAGTAGAAGTTAAATTTGTCTTCTTTTACGGCCGTTTGGCGAAGAATCTTAATCTAGGCAAAATCAACTTTTTATTACCATGATTTAATTCTGCACGTTACGATATTTCTCTATTTGTTCGATGTTTATACTATGTTAGCGCCCACTTTTTTTCATGTGACATTTTATTACAAGGCATGGATGTTATCGATGGTCTTAGTATGCAATGGTCGAAAGGAAGATGCTCTTGTAGTTTCAATTCCCAATGACCTGATTAATTTGTTGAAAATTTAATTTAAACTTAAATGAGTGTAAGAACGGTAAAGACTACATTAATATCAATATTCAATCCTTTTTTGCGAAGGAAAAGGAAAGAAGAATATTAATACCTACTACTTGAGCACCATCATTAAGGATATGTGTACCCATTTTATCTGCAATTTTCAAGCATTTTAAACACTTGCCATGTGAAACGTTTTCTTTTTAGTGATAAATCTTAGAGAACTTTTCTGCCAATTATGTAGAATGTCTTAATGCTTGTAATTTGATGGTTTGAGCTATCGAATGTTGTAACCATCACGGTGGGCCTGCCTATGCAATTTATGATTTAGCCTGTCGACATCACATCCACACCCACCCAAAAGTTGAGTAAAGAAGACGCTATAAAGAAAACTTCATCTGACAAGTTGTGCTCTATTATTATCAATCAAATCAATAATGGGCAAAATAGTTCCACGATAGTTCCATCCCTCTCTTAAGGGGGGTCACCTCAAAGCCGACGCAATCGTGACAGCGTGCCCCTAAATTAGGGAGAGATTGCCATTGTGGACGGACCGTTACGTATATTTTGATAAGAAGTTAACGACATTAGCATCCACGTTAACAACAGGCTATGAACTTTCACTAAGTTTTCGAAGGTCTCAATCTTTGACATGGCAGCAAGCTTTAGTTCAGATCGTGGGTCATTGCTTTGGGGTTTTGTGAGAAATTAAGTGGATCTACAATACTCCTATCATATGATCATACCCGTGGTGATTTTTGGCAGTATTCGTGTGGTTGGTAAAACATTTCAATGTGATATGAAGTATTCCTTTTTTAAACAGGAGATTTATATCGCATTCGAGTTTCTCTTAATATAGAGGGGTCATATATCGGGCAAGGCTATTGTTAGTGATATCTCTCTCTCGCGCATACACACACCCATGAAGAGTTGGGATAGGATAGCCACCCCAGCTAGAAGTTTATTATAAGACCACACACCTGTTACGAAATATTCCAATTAAGTTATAATTACTTTTCTCCACTTAATACTTGAAGGTCCAAGATTGGCGAGTCCGTCAATATAACCTCTCCAAAATGCTATCATCAGAAGGTACTCATGCTCACATAGAAAACATATGATGCATTTACCTCAAGATCAACTACCTCGACAATAACTCAACCTTAATTTGAACCTGACTTTATTCGTCAATTTTTTCCTTTTATCAGTTATCACTTCATCACATAAACGAACTTTTAACCTCAAACTTCTGCACCACCTTACCAAATCAGTGCTACATTTTGAATTTTAATTTTTCCCCTAAATAAGCAGATCATGTAAGTTTTTTCTGCCTTTTGCTAGTGTTTAAAAAGAATATATTTTGCTCATGGTTAGCTAATATCGATCTAGTGCTCTGACAACGATGTACTAAATGAGGGAGAAACCCTTTCTATCTCCTCCTAGAAAATACCCACAGGAGGAAAAATTACCAAGACGTGACGAAATGGAGACATTGTATTGGCCTTTGATTTCATGGCCATTTTGGAATTGAGAACAATAAAATCGATGATTATAGACCAAAGGCATGGCCATTTTCATGTCTATTACATGCCAAAATTGGAATGGAGTGGGTTTCTCCGCACTTCTATCTCTCACGACTGATAAAAATGCGAACCTAACATTAAACGAAACCAGTAAGTTCTTACTATTCACAAATTTAGCAAGCAATTAATTAGTAGGATCGACATGAATTAAAACTCAATAAAAAATTTAACATTGCGGGATTGGCAACTAGTCCAACCCATTTTGAATTGTAGAGAAAAACTCTCCTTTTCATTCAATGAATATTTTTGTTTTGTACATCTATAATACTCAATCCTATCATATATATACATGACATCCGACAACCCTAATTAGAAGATATACAATAGGAAGGATTCTAAACTAGGAAGTATACTATACAATAAAACTTCCTAACAAATAGGCTAAAATAGCTCACGACCACACTCCCCTCAAGTGGGTGCAAAGATGTCTTTGATACCCAACTTGATAAGTGAGCAATGAAATTCTCTACTTGACACAGCCCTTTGTCAATATATCGCCTAACCGGTCTTGATTTGACAAATGGTAACTGGATCACTTTTGCATCCAAATTCTTTTTGATGAAATGTTGTCAATCTCCACATGTTTGGTTCTATCATGCTTGAACTGGATTATGAGCAATGTTTATGGCTGCTTTATTATCACGTAACAATTTGATTTCCAAACCTGGTGGATACCCGAGCTCGGTTAGCGACTTCCGAAGCCATAAAAGTTCGCATAACCCATTTGCTACACCTCTCGAATTCAGCTTCGCACTAGATCGAGCTACAACTTTTTGTTTCTTACTTCTCCATGTAACAAGGTTGCCTCCCACAAATGTAAGATACCCCGATGTAGACCTCCCGTGCGTCACACTTCCAGCCCAATCTGCATCCGTGTAACCCTCTACTTCAAGGTGGCCATTCTTTGCAAATAGCAAACCCTTTCCCGGGCTGACTTCAAATATCGAATGATGCGCAACACAAAGACTCATATGATCCTCACTAGGTGTATGCATGAACCGACTCACCACACTTACCGCATGAGCAATATCGGGACGTGTATGTGATAAGTAAATCAATCGGCCTACTAACCTTTGGTATTTCTCTTTATTAGTAGACGTCGATCGTGGTATTCTCCAAGCTTACGTTTTGTACCATAGGAGTATCCGCAGGCTTGCAATCAAGCATGCCAACTTCGGTCAAAAGATCAAGAACATATTTCCGCCGAGACAAGTAAATCCCTTCCTTCGACCTAGCAACCTCTATTCCGAGAAAATATTTCAGACCTCCCAAGTTCTTCATCTCAAACTCCCTAGATAATAATTCCTGCAGCCTCATAATCTCTCGCACTATTATTGCTTGTAATAATCATATCGTCTACATATATGATAAGAGCCGAATTTTTCTTTGAGCACCTTTTAAGAACAAAGTATGATCCGAATTACTTTTGGAGTATCTATACCTTTTCATAGCCGAGCTAAAGCGACCGAACCATGCATGAGGGGATTGCTTCAACCCATACAATGATCTTTCCACTTACAAACCATGTTTGGGCGATTCACGCATCTATATCCAGGTGGAAGCTCCATATAGATTTCCTCCTCTAAATCTCCATGAAGAAATGCATTCTTCACGTCAAATTGATGTAAAGGCCAGTCAAGTTTGCAGCCGGAGATAACAACACTCTTATAGTGTCTAACTTCGCAACCGGAGAGAATGTTTCCCGATAATCCACCCCATAAGTCTGTATACCCTTTAGCCACTAGTCGTGCCTTATACCTCTCAATAGTGCCGTCCGCCTTATGTTTGACTCGGAAACACCCACCTACATCCAACCGGCTTTTTATCCTTTGGTAGTTCCACAAGTTTCCATGTTCGATTTTTTCTCCAACGCCTCCATCTCTCGCTCCATCGCTTGAAGCCATTTCAGGATCCTTCATGGCTTCTTCAACCCCGTTTGGAACTTGAGCTGAGGAAACCGTGGACACGAAGACTTGTAGTGGTGTGGACAGCCTCTTGGTAGACACATAGTCTGCAATAGGGTATCGAGATCGATGGTCCTCTACATCCGGAGAATATCGATTCGGTGGTTTACCCCTATTATGCCTATCGGTAGCTTATAACCAAGAAGCACATTAGTATCTTCAAAAGAATCAAGTACGGTAGAAGTACTTACCTCGGGTACATTCTCGGGAGCTTGGAGTGGTACTAAAGAGGGCGAAGAGGGCAAAGACGAGGGAGGCTGTTGTAGGCTGTGAATCGGTGGACACTGTTCGGATCCATGCTCAATAGCCACAGCTTCGCATGCAGCTCGGCCGTGCGCTTATCTCACCGACGCGTGAGGTAATAGTTCAAAAAATTCAGCTTCGTAATCGTGCTCGTGCGGCCGTGCCCACCCATCCGTCACTCCCTGCAGTCCCAACCTCCCACCAATGTCTAGTTCTACATCTAGTCTCCCCCGAACAAGACACTCGGGGAAAGGAAAAAAAGGACTCCGTCTCGATAAATGTTACATCCATGGTGACATACATGCGTTTCCCTAAGCAAGATCATAGCACCGATACCCCTTTTGAGAAGGGCCATAGCCAAGAAACACACATTTGATTGCACAAGGGTCAAGTTTGGTCCGCTGATTTTTGTGAAGATGGACATAAGCTACACACCCAAACACCTTAGGAGGCAATGTAAGAACCGGCGGAAGAGATACATGGGCAGCAAGAGATTGCATTGGCGTGCGATAGCTCGAATGCGGGAAGGCATGCGATTCAACAAATAAGCAATGTGACTACGACGGAATCCCAAAAACGATGGGGAACATGGCCACCCTCCAACATTGCTCGAGTGGTTTCAAGAAGATGGCGATTCTTGCGCTCGCAACACCGTTCGGGCCGAGGAGTCCGAGGGCAAGAAGTTTCATGTATCAAACCATGTTCTCGAAAATAAGCTGCAATAGGTTTACTTAAGTATTCGCCACCATTATCGACCGGAGAACCCGAAGTTTGGCCCCAAACCGAGTCCGAATCATACCGTGAAAAGTCCGAAAGATAGCTTCAGCCTCATTCTTATGTTTCATCAAATATAGTCAAGTCATACGTGTGCAATCGTCAACAAAGATAATAAACCATCGAAACCCGGATACGATAGTGATGGGAGACGCACCCCATACATCGAATGAATTAAGGAAAAAGGAGTGAAACCGATATTCAAATTGGGAGGAAAACCGGGTACGATGGCTTTTTGCCAAAATACATGTATCACACTCGAAAACTAGAGTTTGATAGACCATGAAATAACTTGGGAAATAAATGCCGTAAATACCCAAAGGATGGGTGACCTAAACGACGGTGCCATAACCAAAGTTCCTTCTCTTAAGCTAACTCGTCCACGAGAATGATAGGTCCGTCCGTAAGTAATTTCATCCACGAAATACAGCCCCTTCCTCTTAGTACCACGCCCAATAATCTCTTTCGTGAGAATGTCCCAAAAAGGCAAAAATCGGGGTACATAAGCATAACACGCTTTAACTCACTAGTAAGCTGTCCAACCGATAATGACGATTAGATAATGTAGGAACAAGTAAGGTATGAGATAGAGAGAGAGAAGACGTGATGTACATACGCCCGGCAGCCGTCACAGGAAAGCTATGCCCATTGGCATTGTAAATATGATCTCGACGTGGTGTAGTAGATGTAAGAAGGTCACCGGATTCCGAGTCATGTGATCGGTGGCGCTAGAATCAATTATCCACCCATGATGACCATCACCACGTCCATTAGCAAAGACAAACCCATAATTACCTTCGGAGATTTCGCATTAGCGATTCGGGCTCCATGGGAATTAATGACAAGCCGCTAGTCACTAATGAGGCTTCGACCTCCATTCCGCCCCCTTCCGTGAGCCTTGTTTCTTCTTTTTGGTTTGAAAATCATCCCACCAGTCCGGATAACCATGCAAGTTTAAAACAAGATGCTGCTGTATGTTTAGGATTCCCACAAAGGAGAGCACCCCTCGGATTGAATTGGCATACCAGGTCTAGGGCGAGCTCCCGGGGCGAAGGCACTAACTCGAGGTGCGGATCACCCTTGCCCCGCCGTGACACCATGGCGGAACCAGAGGTAACCCGACGGGAGTGGAAAGCATGACAGATTGGAGCATTTCCTCTCGCCCGACCCGGGCATAGGCTTGCTCAATAGTGGGGAATGGATCCATCTTCGTAACATCGGCACGAGCATTATCCAGGGCGGTCATCGAGACCGTCCAAAAAAGTATATACTCGATCTTCATTGACAATGGCATTGTACTTTAGAATATCGACCGGGAATTGCATAGGATTAGGACGTCGGAAATCAATCTCACGCCGAGCCCTTGAAGATCATTGTAATATTTCTCGATGGGTCCACCGCCTTGCTTCAATTGAGAAATCCGCCTCTTAAGATCATAGATTTGTGAGGTGTCGGATCCATAAAAAAAAGGTCGTTGCTACGTAATCCCATATGGCTTTGGCGATAGGAAATTGAATAAAGTTTGGTATCAAGGCTGGATCCATAGAATTGATAAGCCAACCTTTTACCGTAGAATCATCGGTCTTCCATTGTCGAAAATACGGATCGGTAGGAGGGGGGCTCGGGAGAACCACCATTCAAATAACCCGGTTTGTCTTTGCCCGAGACATACATCTCAACAACCTGGGACCATACGCCATAATTTTTGCCATCAAGCTTGACAAAGAATCGGTGCAAGCGGGAGGTTCAGCCTGCGGCGGCGCGGCTGGCTGGGTCAAGAGTTGCTTCATCGCAATGGTCGATCTGCTAGAATGGCATTAGCATCCGGCTGTTTGTCGGCCATCGATCAGTCCGAAGAAGATCGGATGGGACGAAGTCGACCGGCGTGAGACGATGACCACCGTAGTCGATGATTGACGTCTGATACCCAAAAGGATCAAACCCTAAGGCTACGATACCATGTAGAGAAAAACTCTCCTTTTCATTCAATGAATATTTTTGTTACGTACATCTATAATACTCAATCCTATCATATATATATACATGACATCCGACAACCCTAATTAGAAGATATATAATAGGAAGGATTCTATACTAGGAAGTATACTATACAATAAAACTTCCTAACAAATAGGCTAAAATAGCTCACGACCACATGAATCACAATTAGGTTGGCATATTATCCAACGTGATGATATGTAAGCGCATAGGTTAGCAACACTATTCTTATTTTGGTAACGAGTAATTCATAGGCTATAAATATGGATGATTTCCATCAAATTGATCATTCACAAAAGCAAAAGAAAGGCACTATTCAAGCAAAGTGATCGAGATGAACCTCTATTCGGGTAGTGATCTACCAAAAAATTTCTTTTGACAAAGAAACTTTGCTTTGCTTATTTTTTGGTAAATCACCGATCCGATTAGGATTCATTCTTTTGTCGTTATCAAACGTGGGAGTGGCAAAAAGATGACTTGTAATGTACCTCAGTAATTTACAGATCGAAAGAAGGTCAATTGAGTACCTATTAATTTTCTTGCTATTATGAGCGGTTTTTTTTTTTTTTTAAATTTCTTCTCTTGTTGCAAGTAGAAGTGTCCAACATGTATGTGGCATGAGGATCCAAAAATTCACAAGATATGCCATCCCATCGTGGCGATTTTTCCATTATTTGCCTGATTTCAAGTGTATTTCAATGTGATTATAAAATATATTTTTAACGAAAATGGTGACTTATATTGTGTATGAGTTTCTCTCAATAAAAATAATGTGGCACGAGTTTTTGGCGCGCGCTCTCTCTCACGCACACACAAATTCAAGAGTTGGGAGGTGCTAGCAACCCCTATAGGCGTTCCTATGAGGTCTTGCACTGTCACGGCATGTTCAAATTCAGTCATAATTACTTTTCGCCACCGCCAAGTCGAAGGTCTGAAATTGACGAATCCATCACCGTAACCCCATCAAGATGCTAGCATTGAAACATACTCATGTTCTCGAAAAAAGATAGGTTATACCTTTATGATAAGGCCAATGGGCATTCAACCTTATTTTCAAAGGACTTTATTCGCCCTTTTTTTTCCTTTTATCTATTATGTCCGCATCACCTAAAATTTATTATTTTCGAAGAGAGCTTGAAATAGTTGATTTGATTATTTCTATACATTATAAAGCAACTTCAAACAATCTTTTAACCTCAAATTTCTGCTCAAAATGACTCGTCACGTCACTCAACAATGAGAAAAATGCAATTTGAAAGGTCCAAGACAAGTCCCATCGTACTCCGTAAATCTCTGGTACATTTAGAAGTTTGTGTATTTCCCTAAATAAGCACATCATATAAGTTCTTTCCTACCATTTTTATCACGCATATGTGTGCGTCCTTCTGCTAGTGTTTAGAAAGAGTATATTTTGCTTATGGTTAGCAAATATTAATCTATTACTCTAACATCGATGTAGTAAATGTCACAAGAATACAGAAGAGGAATAAGGGAGAAACCCCGTTTATCTCCTCCAAGAAAACACCCGTGGAAGAAAAAATTTAACAAGACGTGACAAAGTGGACACATTATATCGACCTTAGACTTATGGCAATCTTGGAGTTGAGAACAATAAAATCGATGATAATAAATCAAGACCCCAGCCCTTTTCATACATATTATGAGTCAGATTTGCAGCGGACTGACTTTTTTTCAGACTGACTACACTCACGGTTAATCAAATGCGGACATAATATTAACTAATATATTCACTGATTGAGAAAGCATTTGCTTGGGAGGATCGACATGAATTAAAATCCAATTTAACATTTGGCATGCATGATTGGCAACTAATCCAACTCTTTATGAGTCAAAAATAAGGTGATACATGTTTTGACTTGATGAATTGTAAGCTCATGGGTCATCAAGGCTAATTGAGAACAAATCAAAACTATCAATCTGATACGGGTTGTGATCTTATTGCTTTAGTTTTAATAGGGTAATCTTTTTTGTCAAAAAGATAAGGTTTGGTGTTAATAGGATAATCTAAACAGAACCATAGAAAAAACCCTACTTGTCGAATGGAATTTTGAGCCGACTAGATCTCTTTACTAGGTAAGATAAACTTATCAATTCGTAATAATCTCTTCAGAATCAGTATAAAGAATAAAAAAATATTTGTAGAAGTAGACAGAGAACATTTTTAAAATCAGCAAAATTGTCACCGACAATTGTGCCACTTTATCATAGTGGAGGTTATGGTCCTCAATCACCGCCCGAGCGAGGAATTTGGGTCGTCCATTGGTCCTCAATTCACATTCGACCAAGAGTGAAGTGCGCTTTCTTATTGTTCTCGCTTGCATTTTGGAACAATACAGTAGACGATGACAGATCAAAACCAAGCAAGCCGAGGTCGCTGTGACTCATAGACAATGGTACTTTGGATGCCTATTATATGTCAAATTAAGAATGGAGCGAGTCTCAAATAAAATGTGAACCTAACATCAAAACGGAATCAGTCCTTACTTGAATATATCACACTTTCATGGAAAGTATTTACTTAAGAGGATCAACAGAATTAGAATCCAACCAGCTATTGGACATGGCATTATGGGCAACTAATCCAAAGTCATGATTAGGTTGACATATGATCCAACATGATTATGTATGCGCATAGGTCAATGACACTATTCCTATTCGGGAGTGATTTAGAGGCCATAAATACGGATGGTTTCCCTCAAATTATTCATTTACAAAAGTAAAAGAAAAGTTCTATTCAAGCAAAGTAGTTAGAGATGTACCTCTGTTTGGGCAGTGATCTACCAGAAAATTTCTTTTGAAAGCATTTTTTGCTTTGCTTATTTTCTGGTATGTCACTGATCTGATCGGAGTTCATTCCTTTCGTCAACATTGACGTGGCAATGTGAAAAGATGTTGTGTGTTGTCGCTCAATAATCCACAACTCAAGAGAATGCTAACCCAGTATTTATTGATTTCTTGCTGTTTCCCTAGGTTCTTCTATTTCTTGTTCAATTCTATTTCATTGTAATAAACGATTTTTTCCTTTTTGTTCCTTCTCTTGTTGCAGGTAACAGTGTCCAACATGTACGTGGAGTGAGGATCGAAAAATTCACAAGATCTGCCAAACATTGTTGGGGATTAATGAGATTATAGTACCAAATTCTTATAGTAGAAATTTATTTGTCTTCTTTTTTGATCGTTTGATGCAGATTGAGAGAAATCATAATCTAGGCAAAACCAATTTTTTGTAATCATGATTGTAATTTCTATTTTATGATATTTTTCTGTTTGTTCGATGTTTTTTCTATGATTATGCCCTCTTTTCATATGTGATCTTTTAATGCACCGCATGAATATTATCAATGGTCTCCATTTGTAGTGTCCAAGAAGGATGCTGCTCTTATAGTTTCAATTCCCAAAAGAACTGGTTGATTTGTTAAAGATCCAGTTTCAAATTAATGATTTTAGTAAGCACGGTAAGAACTACACTAATATAAATTTTCAATCCCTTTTGCGAAGGAAAGAAAAATATGAACATCTAGTAATTGAGCACCATATTTAAGGACATGTCTTTTCCAGTTCATGTTTTATTTTCAAGCATTTTAAACACTTGCCATATGGAACGTTTTCTTCTTGGCCACAAATCTTAGAGAACTTTTCTGCTGATTATACAGAATGTTCACAATCTTGATGCTTGTAATTTGATGATTTGACCTTCCGAAAATTGTAATCATCACGATTGGCCTGTGTAGGCAATTTATGATATAGTGTTTCCACACCAAAACACCAAAAGAAAAAAAACACACGATAAAGAAAACTTCAACCGACAAGTAGCATCTAGTTGCCATAATTAATCACTTCGCATGTTTTGTTTTTTAGAGTATTAGCAAAATTGTCTATTCTTTGCCCCTCTTATCTCAAAAGCTCACTTTTTTTGGCGAATTTTTTATTTTGACCTTCATTAGTCTAAAATATCTATCAACTCTCTTTGCTAACTATGTTAAAGATTTGATCTTTTCTCCTTTATTATTGACGATATATTTTTACAGAAAACAAGTAAGACATTATAGAAATATCTAGGAATGCACTAAAAATATTATGCACGACAAGACATATTGATATCTTTCCATAAACACTTTATAGATGACATTGATTTTTGTTAATCCATAATAATGAGATTTTACTATCATTTTAAAATAATTATTTTATGCAATGTTTTGGTTTAGTGGAATTTCATCTTTAAAGTTTCACGTTGAATGTAATTTTGATTTTATTTTGAAAGTCTTTAAAGAATTGTTTTTTTGTTGCTTCGTCTGATCATCCATTATACATATACGTGATTTGATGGTGATGTGCACAACAAAAGTGAAAATTTATAAACAAATAATTGTTACAAAAAATTAATTATGTCAAATTATTTGTAGATTCTACTCTATAGTTTGTCCATAAATTTGATTGACAAAGTAGAAAAAAATTAGGTTTCTTGAAAATTTCTCTTTTGACAAAACGAATTTTTATGGAATTAAAATCCAACAATTAAAGTACATAATGCCTTTTAATATACATGGAAGTTTGTCTTTTTGGTAACTAAATCCTACATAGAAACAGAAAACTGAAAAAAGAAAGTAAATGAATTTGGGCCACCACTTTATATTGCAATTGTTGATTGAGGGCAATTTTATCTTTTTTTAAATAATGAAAATTAGGTGAATTTAGTCATACAAAGGGTGCAAATGGCGGCAGCCCAATATAAATTTCCATTTTGACCCACAAAAAATATATATTTTTTTTTTTTTTTTTTTTTTTTGTTTTTAATTAATTTTTTTTTTGATAATAAATTGTTGAATTTTTGCCAATTATACGGAATGTCTCCATCTTAATGCTTGTAATTTGAAGATTTGAACTTTCCAAAATTATGATCATTCCGATTGGCGTGCCAGTGCAATTTATCATATTGCTTTTCCACATCACATCCATACATACCCAAAAGTCGAAAACCTTCAATCGACAGGTCGTGCTCACTGCTCTATCAACATCTTTTCAATCCACTTGTCCTGTCCTCAAAACCATTCGCGGTACAAAACCCATAAAACATTGTGTCCAAATACATAGCCGCCCACTTTATCATTACCAATCAAATCAATAACGATCTGCCAAAATAAAAAAAACAAATCAAATCAATAACGAGCAAAATCGCTTCCGAAATTTTAGTTTTGCACATGTTGTATATACTTAATTAACCCTTTTTCTTTTGTTTTTTTCCTTCTTTTTTCCTATCTCTCCCCTTTCTTCTTTAGGCATTGACGTCGCCTATGACCAATATTAATTCTGTGTCTCGCTTTCTCTAACCATTATCGCAATAGTTCCATCCCTCTTAAGGGGCATCGTCTCAAACTTAGCGCGATCGTGACAACTAAAAGGTTACTACTGTCTTACATCTTAGATAGTATGGACAAACCGTTATGTAAATTTGACAACAAGTTAACAACACTAGCATCCGTGTCAGCAACATGCCATGAGTTTTCACGAAGTCTTTGAAGGTCCCAATTTGACGGATCGTGTATAATTGCTTTGCCTTTCTTTGACCAGCGTTGATTATACGTTGCTCCAATTAGTGTTTGCCGGTCATTAGAGATTTTTTTGAGGTTTATGATGATGATTTGGGTTGATGGGCTCCAATCCATATTTACTAACCGTGGGCCTGGAGAAATTAAGGCTACGTTTGTCGTCCGTATAAAACTCGGGATATGATATGTTTTATCCTATCCCGTGTTTGGTAGATGTCCCAGATAGTATAATGTCGGATATAGAGGGATATAACCCAATAAAAAACCGAGGAGGGTAAGATAAGGTTGGATAGGATTTCTCTATCCGTCGATAAAAGCTAATTTTTAGAATCCCCATCCCTTCATTCACGCACTCCTTCAACCACGCTATAGCTTGCTTCGCAATTTTTTTACGTTTACCTGCTTCGCAATTTGTGAAGGTATGTATTTATCCATGATCGTCTATAGCTTGCTTCCAATTTTTTTTTCACGTTTACATACTTCTGCAATTTGCAAAGTATGTATTCATCCATGATCGCTATAGCTTTCATTTTTTTTTTGTTTAAGCAATCGATGGTGTCGTAGCCGGTTTAGGGCTTTCGCAAAAAAAGCAATTGTCAGTGCATGAGTTCTCTATATTTTCCGATGATTTAATGAGATCATCTTTTAGTCATGAGTTGAATATCAACGTAGCTTTTGACCTAAGACAGAGTTGTTTCTCAAAAGTATAACTCAAAGCATGCAAAAATAGAGCCCACAAAGAGAGGCAAACATAATTTGGTTGACATAGCTTTTGAGAAAAATTTGTGAAGTCAAACTTGGTGTTAAGGATTTGAGTCATTGATAGATAGAGTTCCATTGAACTAAAGTTGATGTATGGAATTTTGGGGGGAAGCTCGAGGCTATATTGCTTGAAGCGAAGGGATTTTGGGTAGAGCTGAATAATCATAGATTAATTTGGTAAGATTCCCCCTAAGATAACGCCAAGAAAAACTTGTTCATTATTCTAAAAGATCTTGTGTTACACAAGAAAAGGCTTCCTCCGGTGGGTGCTCTTTTTTCCATAGATTGCAACCTTTGCTTGATTGTGTATGGAAAGGCTTCAAGTTCATGGGGCAACCATGAAGACAATGAAGACAACTTTCTTGTCTCGTTTGTTTCTATTTTCATTTTATTTATTTTTTGCAAAGAGGTTTGAAAATCTAATAAAATGTGCATATTTTCAAGTTTATTTGTGTATGAGAACGTTATTTTTATAGTAATAAGTTCGAAATATTTCATGAGCATCATGTAGGGCATATATGTCATTTATATTGATATACGGTTTCTACCAAACACGGATACGATAGGATATGAGAATATCCGACTTTAAATCCAGCTTCACAAACAATGGATAGGATATGCAAACCCCGGATTTCTTATCTTATCCTATCAAATCCTATCCCGACCAAATCCCGACCCAAATGCAGCTTAAATGGATATGAAATACTCATATTGTATAATCATATTCATGGCGATTTTTGCATTATTCGTGTGGTTTAGTGAATCATTTCATATATTGGCCATGGCTATTATTAGTGGTATCTCCAAGACCGAAATTAGTTTTTAGTTCACTATCCTCTCTTTCTCTCTCACACACACATGAATGTAAGAGCTGAAAAAGGATAACGACCCCGATAGATGTTCTTATAAGAACACACATCCGTCACGAGAAGATATTCGAGTTGAGCCATACTTACTTTCCACCACCTAAAACTTGAAGGTCCAAGATTGGCGAGTCCGCCAATGTGACCTCCCAGTGCCATGGTCAGAACGTACTCATGCTCATCTAAAGCAAGAGATGCCTTTTTCATGAGGTCAACTACCTTGGATAATAATTTAACCTTAATTTGAACCGACTTTATTCGTCAAAATCCTGCTATATTTTGAATTTTATTATTTCCCCTAAATGAGCAGACCGGGCGAGCTTTTGTCTTTCCAATTTTCTCACACGTGTTTGTGCCCTTTTGTGTTAGTGTTTAAGAAGAGTATATTTCTCTTGTGGTTGGCTAATATTGATCTAGTGCTCCGACAACGATGCATTAAATGATACAAGAGTAGTAAAGAGGGAATAAGGGAGAAACCCTCTTTATCTCCTCCTAGAAAATACCCGTTGGAGAAAAAATTACCAAGCGTGACAAAATGGAGACATTATATTGGCCTTAGATTTCATGTCCGTTTTGCAATTGAGAATAATAAAATCGATGATGACAGATCAAGGGCATGGCCATCTTCATGCCTATTACATGTCGAAATTGAGATGGAGTGAGTTTCTTCGCACTTTCATCATTCACGGCTGATAAAAATGCAGACCTAACATTAAACGAAATCTATAATTGCTTGCTTCTATTCGCTAACTTAGCAAGCATTTAATTAGGAGGGTCGACATGAATTAATACCCAACAAAATATTTGACATTGCACGATTGGCCACTAATCCAACCCATTTTGAGTCATAATAAGGTTGGCATATTATCGAACCCGATGAAATGTAACCGCATATGTGAGTGACACTATACTTATTATGGTAGCGAGTAATTCGTAGGCTATAAATATGGATGATTTTCATCAAATTGATCATTCACAAAAGCAAAAGAAGGGCTCTATTCAAGCAAAGTGATTAGAGATGTACCTCTGTTCGGGCAAGTGATCTACCAAAATCTATCTTTTAACAACAAACTTTGCTTTGCTTATTTTTTGGTAAATCACCGATATGATGATAGTTCATTCCTTTTGTCAAAATTAACACTATAGTGGCAAAAAGATGTCTTGTAGTGTACCTCAGTAATTTGCAGTTCGAGAGAATATTGATTAAGTATTTATTGATTTTCTCGCTATTTCCTTGAGTTCTTCTATTTCTTATCCAATTCCCTTTCATTATCATGAACGGGGGTTTTTTTTTTTTTTGGTTTTTTCCCTTCTCTTGTTGCAGGTAGAAGTGTCCAACATGTACGTGGCATGAGGATCGGAAAATCCACAAGATATGCCAAGCATTGCTGCATTGCTGTGGATAAATGAGATTCTTGTGTTAAATCTTATAGAAGTTAAGTTATTTGGCGTCTTTTATTTTATGATCCTTTGGTGAAGATTAAGAGAGATTGAAGAGAATTTTTGTCACCATGATTGCAATTCTGTATTTTACCTTGTTCTTCGGTTTGCTTGATGCTTGCACTATGTTAGCACCCACTTTTAATCATGTGCACTTTTACTGCACGACAACTTTCAAGAAGGACAATGCTCTTGTAGTTCCAATTCCAAAGAACTTGGTTGGTTTGTTGGAGATCTAGTTTAAACTTAAATGAGTTTTTGTAAGCTCTGTTAACTACACCAATGTACATTTTCCACCTTTTCTGATAGATTCCGTAAGATTTATGACCAAGAAGACAAGATTACATGGCAAGTGTTTCATTATGCTTGGAAATTAAGAATAAATTGGGAAACATATTTTCTCAATTATGGTGCTCAATTAGTAGAAAAGTATATACTGAATTCCGTACCATATTTAAGGGCATCTGTTTTCCAGTTTCTTTATTAATTGTCATGCATTAAAAACACTTGCCATGTGCAACGTTTTCTTCGTTATATATCTTAGAAAATTTTTCTTCCATATAAGCGTTATAAATAGTTGCCACGTAAAACTTTTTTCTCCTGTAATAAATCTTAGAGAACTTTTCTGCCAATTATACCGGATGTCTCAATCTTCATGCTTAGATTATCTTTCCCTATTTGATGTGGGCGTATTTTATTTATTTTCATCTAACTTTTTGTGTTTATTTTGCCCGTTGCCAATGCTCTTCGATGCTCGCTAAGCGTATTTTAGGATCCTCCGTGTCATGAAGTTCGACAGAATCAAGGAGAAATACAGTGAGTTCCTACTGCATCGGAAGTGGTTATACGACTTCTCCGAGCTTTGGAAGCTCTCATCCCCCAATCTAAACCTAGATATGGGAAATCTTCTCTCTTGATCAATCAAGATCTAGATCTAGGAGCTCCTTAGAGGTGTTTCTGCTCATGCCCATGTCTCTCTAATCTAAGTCTAGATCGAGGAGCTTGTTAAAACTATTTTTGGTGTCTCTATCGGGTGGTGGTGTTTGGAATGTTAAATTTAGATGCGCACCACCCACTAGGTAAACCATCTCTATTGGAATGGGATTGATATGTACTCATCACTATTGGCGATGTGGAATTCGGTGATTAGCTGCCAATCTTGTGGATGAGAATGTACTTATCATAACAGTTTGTGCTTTGTTGTTTTACTTTACTATTTGAAATGTGAACCTAATAGTAAATAGAAACAATCATTACTTGTATAAGCCACATTTAATTTATAAAACATTTTCTTAGGAGGATGGACATGAATTAAAATCCAACCAACTATTGGACATCGCATTATGGGCAACTAATCCAGAGTCATGGTAGGCCGAAAGAAATTTTTAGTAAGGGTCTTAAGCGGAGGTGTTTTCTTAAAATAGGGTTTAAAGTGAATATTATCTCAAATAAAAATCTGACAAATTCAGTTTTCAATAAAGGCTTAAAGTAGCAATCTCAATTTCCAATAAGGCCGTAGTAAAATGACCGGGGGCATTTTCGCCCAATAACATTTTCTTTTTTGTGTTTTTTCCTCCTCCTCTTATTTTCTCTCTTTTTCCTTTCCTTTTCTTTTCTTCCTTTTCTTTTTACCTTCTTGTCCAGCGTTGCAGCGTTGAGGGCGATGCCGCCAATCACATCATCTCGACAATGCACAAGGCTTAGTTGAGGTGGGCAAGATGACAAAAACGAGTAATGAGTGCCCTGTGCATCGAACGCGCTCTTGTGGGGGGATGCCACGGTCGAGGCTTTAGGGGGCGCATGAGGTGCCATCAAGCGAAGGGGGAGGTCTTGGAGGTGAGGATGTGGAAGTAAGAAGAAAGAAAAAGAAAATAAAAGAAAAGAAAGCATAAATAACAAGAGTGAAAAGGAAAGAAAGTAAGTGAGAGAGGACGCAAACAAAAAAGATTTTTTTTTTTTTTGACAAAAATGCTCCTGTTGATATGAAGATTTGAAGGATTGGCGAGTTTAGGCCTTTATTTGAGACTAATTTGCCATTTCAAGCATTTAATTGAGACAAAATTCACTTTGGGCACTCTTTCAAGAACACGCTTCCAGTTTAGACCTTTATTCGAAATTTTTCGTTTAGCTAACATATCGTCCAACATCATTATCTAAGCACATAGGTCATTGGTACTATTCTTATTTAAGTAACTAGTGATTTTTTTTTTTTTGGGTCAAAGTAATCAAGTGATTCACAGGCTATAAATTTGGATGATTCCCATCAAATTGATCATTTACAAAAGCTTTAAAAAAAAAAGGCTCTATCCAAGCAAAGTGACTAGACATGTACTTCTATTCGGACAGTGATTTATCAGAAAACTTCTTTCAACATTATTTTTTATTTTGCTTATTTTCTGGTCAGAGGACATTCCTTCTGTCAATATCATTAAGGCAATGTGAAAAGATGTCGGGGCGATGTAACTCAGTAATATGCTAATTGAGTATATATTGATTTTCTTGCTGTTTCCCTAGGTTGTTCTATTTCTTATCCAAATCTCTTTCATTGTAACGAGCAACTTTTTTCCCCTTTTGTTCCTTTCCTCGTTGCAGGTAGAAGTGTCCAACATATTGCGGCATGAGCATCGAAAAATTCTTAAGGTGCCAAACATCTTGGTGGATAAATGAGATTACTGTATTAATGTTGTAATTACAGGTTATTAATGGCTCAATATTCGGGAGACATTACTTCATTCACATCTTTTCAATTCCTGTAGCAATACAAAAAGTCATGTTGAATCCATAATTGTTGTAATCATGGGTGTTAACGGCTCATCATGTCTCTTCAGTTTCTGCAACTTCTCTTTAATTCACGAGCTGCAGTTTTAACGGACCCGTTAATGACGAGTTAATGGATGCATTAATGGACGCATTTCTTCGTGCAGCAGTTTTAAGGACTCATTAATGGATATTAATGGACGCATTTCTTCACGACCCTGCAGCAGTTTTGTCTCTTGGGATCGATGTCTTAATTGTTGCAATCAGTTCACAATCATGGATTCAGTTTTATGCAGCGGCCTTAATAGACATCCTTTGATAGACATCTCTCCATGGTAGTCCTCCGTGTTTAGAAGACGTATCTGAACTCGTGTCTCCTGAGTTCTTAGGTAATCGTGCTCCAAGTGTGCCAATTTGGAGAAGTGTCAAGATAGTCCTATTTGCATAATGCTAAATCAAACTAGTTGGAGGTGTTGTATCTTGAGATACATAATTCGTAGAACTCCTTAGCACAATTGGGAAAATACATAACACTTTGTTGTAACTAGAAAAATTATAACTACTTGCTTGATTGCAACAAATTAACATGAGATGAGACACGACTAACCGAATCTCCTTAAGGCGATTAGTTCTTACTTGTTGTGAATTAAGTCGGATTGCAATCGATCGTAGTGAAATTCTTACAATCAGATTCGCAATATGTGGCCGTATATTCTTTTTTAGAGAATAAATGTAAAGCAAAAAAGGGAGACAAGAAGAAGAACAATACAACAAAAGTTTTTACGTGGAAAAACCCAACGCGGAAAAAAACCATTGGACATTGGTCCGAGAACTGCTCCACTATAATCAAATGATTACAATTGAACTCTAACAGTGTCTCTCTCATAATAAATTCTCACATCACTTGACGAACTCTCAAGATCTCTCATGTTTACTCATTGTTGAGAACTTTTGTAATATCTTTAGAGTAATTCTTTGGTGCACACAAAATACTCTACTCAATCGCTCTGTTTATAGTTGTAGATCTTCAACCAAATTAGAATCCTCCTTAATTGATTTCGCAATCATCTCTTGATTAGAAATCTTCCCAATTGATTTAGAATTTCTCTAATTTGGGCAATCACCAGAATTGATTCTATCCTAGTATTCTTTTTTTTTTTTAGCGTCCTACCATAATAGGGCTCCTTCCTATTCGGTATTCTTGATGTGCAATTATTGAGATCTTTCAAATAAAATCCCGGACATGTTGGATTGCTCCCAATACTGCCAACAGTGCTAAGCAATTTCATGAACTATGCCTCCGAAGATACAGCACCTCAAACCCATTTAGATTAGCAATATGTAAATATGACTTTGTCGAACACTTGTCTAAACCGGCACACCTGAAGCATGATTACCTAAGAACTTAGGAGACAAAACTTGAGATACTCCTTCTGAAGACAGACGACTACCACGTGAACTTGAGAGATGTCTATTAAAGGATGTCTATTAAGGCCCCTGCAGAAATAGAGATCCAAACCTAAAGGCCTGGTGTTATGTTAAGTTCATTTGTCTTATTTTATGATCCTTTGGTGAAGATTAAGAGAGATCGTAATCTAGGCAAGGGCAACTTTTTATTACCATGATTGTTAATTCTGTATTTTACGATATTTTTCCCTTTGTTTGATGATTCTCCTATGTTAGCGCCCACCTTTCATTATGTGACATTTTATTACACAACATTAATGTTATCGACGGTCTCCATTTGAAATGTCCAAGAAGGACGATGCTCTTGTAGTCTATGTAGCACCGACATCTTTCGGGAGTCTCCGTATCAAATATGTATTGGTGTCCAACACGTGTCCGACATGTGTCCCATATGCTTGGATATTCGGTCAATGGGCCGGACACGCCACCAACATGGGTGTCCGGCTTCGACACCCAATTCCAGCACGTTGGGTCAATTTTGGAAATTTTCAATGTTGTAAGGGTAAAGTTGAAAATTTATGAAAACCTACTATTCTAAAAAAAAAAAAGAAAAAAAAATCTTCACCTAGCCGCCACTTTGCCCAAACCCTAATTGCATCCACTCATCCTCTCTCGCACAGCTCACTCTAATGGCCTCTACCTCTTGGCTCTGCCTCAGACGGCATCACTCTCACGATCTCACCCTCTCGCCTCTCTCTTGCACGGCGTCTGTTGACCGCTTTAACTGGCGTCGGGTTATCTCTCTAGCCGCTCGTTCCATCTGGTTGCGATTGTTCCATTTTCTTCTGCGCTAGGTACTCCCTCTGTCCTCTCGATGCTCATTCCGTTTTCTTCTGTGCCACTTGCATAGGTTGCAATTAATGTAAATTCATTCTCGGCTCTTTTTTATTTATTTATTATATGAAGCACACATTAATATATAACATGATTCAACATATCGAAATTCTCTATTTTTTTTAGAAATTACGTGTTGTCGTGTCGTGTTGCGTGTCGATGCTAGGTATCGGTGCCACATAGCTTGTAGTTCCAATTCCTCAAGACCTTATTGATTTGTTGAAGATCCAGTTTAAACTTAAATGAGTTTCTGTGAGCTCCGTAAAAACTACAATAATATAAATTTTCTAATCCCTTTTGCGAAGGAAAAGGAAAGGAAAATGTGAATATCTACTCATTGAGCACCATATAAAGGACATGTATTTTCCAGTCTATTTTTAGTTTTCAAATGCTTTTAAACGCTTGCCAGATGAAACTTTTTCTTCTTGATTATAAATCTTAGAGAATTTTTCTGCCAATTATACGGAATGTCTCAATCTTAATGCTTGTGTTTTGATGATTTGAATTGTAATCATCACGATTGGTCGGCCAAACCAATTTATGAGTTAGCGTTTGGACATCACATCCGCAATTTCTGGTGAAGAAAACTTCAATCGACAAGTTGTGATCTGTGATAATCTTTTCAATCTGCTTGTCCTGTGGTCGAAACTATTCGTGGTATAACCCCAGAAAACATCCCGTCCAAGTTCATAAATACCCACTCTATCCTTACCAATAAAATCATTAATTGGCAAAATCGCTTCAAATTTTATTTTTACAACTGTGGTGTGACCATCACTATAGTTCCATCCTTCTCTAAGGGGTGTTATCCCAAACCTGATGCCATTGTGACCCCTAAAAGGTTGCAACTGCTTTAGATCTCAGACATGTTCCACTAATTAGAGAGAGATTGCTAATGTGGACAGACCATTATGTCAAGTTGACAGCAAGTTAACAGTGTTAGCATCCACGTTTAGCAAATCGCTTGACTCTCTTTTTTTTTTTTTCGAGAAAGGTGTTTGAGAATAATTTGAAAATTTAGGTGTTAAATTCAGTAGAAAAAAATCGAGAGAGATATTGAACCATAAAGAAAACTCAAAAAACACTATCCACGTCACTACCAGTTGACACCCAAAAATGACCAACTTTTGGTTGTTATTGGCAAGTATCAGACATAATTGATAAGAGCAGAGTTTTGTCAATAATGAATAGAGTTACTGACAACTTGAAGGGAATCGAAACTCCTCGGTTAAGTCATTGGCAACACAACATGAAATTACCGACGAGAGCTTTGAAGTTTCTCGTAAAGTTGCCAATATCAATAGTAAGCAATCGGCAACAAAATAACCATTGGTCGGTTATTCCTTTTCTTATTCAGTATAAGCTTAAGGCATGCTTTACTTGGTATGAGTTTGACACTAGTGGTTTCAAATTGACCTAAATTGAGAACAAATACAAACTATAAGAAAAAATCGGTTGCGGTCGCTTTGCTTTGCTTTTGTTTTGTTGTACATATCTTATGAATAGATAAAGTGTGATTATAATCCAAACAGAACCAAATTAACGCCCTACTTGTCAAATGGACATGATATTATTATTATCTCCGTACGCTTAATAATCTCTTAAAGACGGGTAACAAGAATTGTGTCGATTAGGCAAAATGGAGGTTATGGTCCTCGACCACTGTTTGACCTAGGACTTTGGATTGTCCACTGGTCCACAATCGACATTTGACCAAGACTGAGCTAAACTTTTTTCTTGGGGTCACTTGCATTTTGAAATTGAGAACAATAACAGCGATGATAATGCATTACGACCATGGTCCATTTCATGGCTATTACAAATCAAACGTGGAATAGAATAACTTTCTTCGCACCTACATCACTCACTACTAATCAAAATGAGATGTAATATCAAGCTGAATCGATAATTACTTGCAAATAACTTGTTTCCGAGGATCGACAGGAATTAAAACCCAACAAATAATTTGGCATGCATGATTGGCAACTAATCCAACTCATTATGAGTCTTAATAAGATGGCATATGTTTCCACTTGACGAATTGTAAGCGCATAGCGTTACTTGCATATGTTCACAAAGCGGAATCGATTATTACTTGCATATATTCACTGACTTAGAAAGCACTTACTTAGGAGGATCGATATGAATTAAAACCTAACCAAACATTTAACATTGCATAAGTGGCAACTAATCCTACCTTTCACGAGTCATGATTAGGCTGCCATATGTTCCAAGGTGATGAAATGTAAGGGCATAGGTCAACGATACTATTCTTATTTAAGTTAACAAGTTATGCACTGGCTATAAATATGCATGATTCCCATCAAATTGATCATTCACAAAAGCAAAAGAAAGGCTCTATTCAAGCAAACTGATCAGACATGTACTCTGCTTGGGCAGTGATCTATTAGAGAATTTGTTTTGACAATAAATTTTGTTGTGTAATTTTTTGGTAAATCACTGGTCCGATCAGAGTACGTTTCTTTTGTCAACATCAACATGCTAGTTAGTGGGAAAAGATATCGTGTGATGCAACTCGAGAGAATACCCATAGAGTATTCAGTGATTTCTTTTGCTATTTCCTCGTCGGGTTCTTCTATTTCTTAACCAATTGAGAAGAGCCTTGACTTTTTCTTTCCCCTGTCTCAGGTAGAAGTGTCCAACATGTAGATGGCATGAGGATCGAAAACTGCACAAGATACGCCGAGTATGGCTGTGGATAAACGAGATTCTAGCATTTATTGTTATGTTTGGTGAAAATTAAGAGAAATTGTGACCTCGGCAAGAGCAACTTTGTATTACCTTGATTGAAAATTTGTATTTTACAATGTTTTTCTGTTTGTTTGATGTTTGTAATTTTGTAATATGGTAGTGCCAACTATTCATTATGTGACCTTTTACTACACAACATGGAGGTTATCAATATTTTCAAAAAAATATGATGCCACAAATGCCATATCTTTATATGAAACTCATTTGGATGCCATAATTTTAAGGGACCATTTGAATGCCACAACTTAAAAAAATAAAAACAAAAGAATACCACAAGTGTCATATATTTTAATGTCATGCGGATTTTCAAGCACAGGAAATTGTGAACACTTGCCATAACTTTTAAGGTCACACAGATTTTTTTGGTAAGGTAAATCTCCGGCATCACTCAAATTAATGTTTTATAAAAGTTAAAGTACTCAAATGAGCGGTTGAAAAAAAGTTACTATATCAAAGCAAGCTCGGAAGTTATTACACTTGGTTTGTTGAAGATCTATTTAAACTTTAATCAATTTTTGTAAGCTTACAAATGAGAATTACTCTTATCTATGATCGGACCTCCCATTGCGGAAAGAGTATCTTATACATATCCAGCACATGATGTATCAAAGTTACTATTGTCTTGTTTTTCTTTTGTTTAAGTCATTTATTTTTGGTTTGTTTCACTTTTCCTTCTTGGCACTTTGTTCAATTAGAATTCATACAATCGCTAGTACTTTCTTTATTGTCATGTTATTTATCCATAAATAGGTTTAGGCTCCGTTCTTTTTGAGAAAAAAATGAGGCGTTTTTGGAAAATGTTTTCCAGAAAGTCAATGACAATATTTCTGCCGCTCAGTATGGAAAATCAGATTTAATTCTCTTCCGTGCACTCTTTTTAATAATTTTTATTTTCCACCTTTTTATTTTATTTTTTAAAATTTGAGATCTTTATTTTTAAAATTTTAAATTTTCTCTTTTCTTTTTCTTCCTCTTCTTTCTTTGCCGGCCGCGGGCCTTGGCGACAGCCGGCAGCCCAGCAAGCTCGACGCTCGGCCTGAAATAAATCCCAATCCTATCACCCTTAAATATCTTATATCTTGCTGTGCTCATGCCTACGATTTGTTGGAAGATTCTGAAGATATGCTCCATCATGAATGTGTGAACAGATATGAGAGTATGATCTAAAAGTCATTGTTTTTTGCATCTGCAGGTGTCGGATTTGCTGTAAGGGCTGGATTTTATAATGCTTGTGTTTCGCTGAAATTTCTTTGAGACAAAAATATGTTTCACCGAAATTCATTTTTTGGCTTTTAAATGTGATAAAAGGTGGTCATGTGATGATCTTGGATACGGAGAGCTCAAGATAGTCAGAAAATCAACGTATGAAATTTGCAAAAATTCCAATAGAATTATTCAAATATTATCTCGACCGAGTTTGACTTAATGGAGAAACTCTGTAAGTACAACTCAAAAGAAATCGATATAGATGGAGTTAAAAGGAAATATACAAACGTAGACCAAATCAGAGTTTGACTCGATGGTATGGCTTTGCGACCACAATCCCCTTCAAGAATAACAAACCAATGCACTCAAAACAGTGTCGAGTTTGACTCGATGACAAAGCCTCGAACACGTTTTGATAATACATCTAGAGTTTGATTCGATGGTGCAATATATGAGATAAAGATAAATGCCGGAGTTTGACTTGACGATGAGAATCTGAAAGCTATGATTGGGGAAAGTAAATTGATGTACGATAAGCAAAGATAAGATAAATTTATTGATTTGTTGGGAGCCTTTTCTATGATTGCTTGGTGATATGTATAATGGTTAAAGAAGTAACTGCTCTTCAGCTGTTGTTGTTTTAGCTCACCAAATGCTGCCGCGTTCTTTGGCATCTTCAAACCCTTCTGACTAGGTCTTCGAGCAATTATTTATACCTTAAATAACTGATTATATTGGTGCTTTAATTTGATCCTTTTGTCAAGCCCAGCTATGTCCACGTTCTCCACTCCTTAGGGCTTTTGAAGGCAAAATTTTAGTAACTATCGATGAGTGAGTCAACCGTTCCAGTATCATTCGTGCAAGTCATACTCACGTTTTCCGTGCCTTTCGGGCCGTATTTTAAGGATTTATCCCAATTCTATCTACCTAACAACTTTTTCCCGCCAAGGAGTTCAAGGGGACAACTTTCGCACACTTTGGCACTCCTTGAAAAGATCTTGAATCTTTGGGCGGATTACTCCTCGTTGGTATCCATAATAGTAAGTTTGGCACCTTCTATCGACATTTATTGGCCTTTTCACGTGCTCTGCACATGCCTCCTTCATCTTTTATCGAAACGTCTTCTTCTCACGTGTCTATCACGTGTGCCTATTCTTCCTCGTGTTTTACTCGAGTGTCAACTCCTCACGTGTGTCGACTCCTCACTGGTTCTGCACATGTGTCAATTCCTCATGTGGTTTGCACGTGTATCGATCTCTCACATGCACAACACGTATTTTGGCGGGCGGTTAGTTTGAGTGCCAACATCTTGATGACTATTTATTTTGAGTTCTGGATATGTTCCATCTAACGCGATGCTTTAAGAAATTTATGATTGGGGCCTTCAAGTAGCCAGATTTATGATCAAATGATGACTTTTGAAGCCCTCTCCTTTCTTTCTGTGATTTCTAGGGAAAGGCATATAGAAGTATTATAGCGACAAGTCAAAAGTCCTTCGCTAGCCTTGGAGAGGCCTCGTCCTCTTCCTCCGTTAAGGACCGTGCAAAACCTGATTAATCCCTACAACAGGAAATGCAAGATATCAGTAGCTCACTATAATTTCAGCTTCAAGAATCAAGGCAATGCTTTCAGAAACAGTGGCAGGAATGGGATACAGAAAAGACCAGCTAACTCCAGTCAAAGTGCATTACCTAGTGCAAATTGTGGTAACACGAATATTTTCAACACAGCGTCTACATTGCCGTCTTGCGTTCTTCCACCAATACAACCACAAGGCGGAATACCGGAGGGCATTTGTGTAAATAAAATTTTTCGCTTTGCCATCTCATATCTCATCCTGTTTTTTTTTTTGGTCAAAATATCTCATCCTGTTTGAAGGTATCTTTTTTGATATTTTGTTGCCATTGTGCTTCTTGATTTCATATGAACAGATTTGCACAGGCAAAACGACACTAAGAGTACTAATATTTATGTACGGCCCTCACTTTAGTGCGAATATTTCTTTTGGATCACTTAAGAGCCAATTTTTTTAAAAACGGTTATTTCAATGCCAATTCCTATGAGCTTCACTGGAAATCTGATGTGACAGAGCTTCCAAGTCAGCAATAAAAAAAAATCTAAAATTAAAAAATAAAAAACTAAAAATTAAGGTAAAAAACTAAAAAAAAAAAAAAAAAAACGTGTTGCAGCGGCTAAGGTTTGGAAGCCCTCGCTGCCATTGCCCGCCCTCACCTGGTGGGTGGCGGCGGCGGCAAGGGATTTCAATCTCTATTTTTTTTTTTCTTTTTAGTTATTTAGATAATTTTTTAAATTTAATTTATTTTTTAAAAAATAATTTAGTTTATTTTGTAAAAGATATTACACGAGGCGTCCACGTGGGCTATTTTAAAAAAAATTGTCACGTGGACTGACTTTTTTTAAAAAATTGCACATAATATTAAAAATTATTAACAAATACCATGTGTCTTGTTTGGCTAGAATTGTCACTTAAGTGATCGTTTTTTTGCCAAAATTGACAGCTAAGTGATTGTTTTTTTTTTTTCGATTTGGCACATAAGTGATCCAAAAAAATTTGACACTAAAATAAGCGGCATAAATAAATATTGGCACTCTAGGTATGCTTTTATCGATTTTCGCATCTCCCTTATTTCTATATCTTTCATATCTCACCCCACTTCTTTTGATTTGGCTTTGCCAAAGCCTTTTGGTTGAAGAGCTTTAGGGAGATGCAATTGCATTTCCAAATGACTCTAAAGGCTTTTAGCCCAAGGTAGATCCAAAAGTGTTTTGAACTTTGAGCATTCGATTGCTAACCCAAGCAAATATCCTATTGTCAGGATTTGGTATTGAGTTTCCTCCTTTGAAAGGCCCCAAATCTTACAAGAGGTATTTGCTTCCAACTTTGCTCTCCCTAAACTTTCCTAATTTCTCTAACAATTTTTTTTTTCATAATTTCGAAAATATCCCTACCTAATGTGACGTTACCGACGGGATATACGCTATTGGCGAGCATATGGAGCAACTCCAAGCAAACTAAATCTTGCGGCGGTGACATCGGCTAAGGTTCGGCGACCTAGGCGATTGTCACCTTGGGTTGTCCGAACCCTTGCGGCCGTCGCCTAGGTCTCGCAACCGAAGCGACCTCAAGCCTCTTTGCATGGATTCGCGTGACCCAAGCAATGGTTGTCCGAATTCGATAGCCTCAGGCGAGGCTATCAGCACCCAGATTTAGCCTCGTTGGCCTTTGAATTTTGCTGGTGATGAGCTTTTTTATTTTATTTTTTATTTAAGTAAGAGTGCTTTCCAAAGTGTCATTTTAATAAATTCCATTTAAGCCGAAGTTATTTCCCAATTTAACTTAAAAATACAATTTATAAAGCGTTACTTGCATTTCGAAAAAGCCATTTACGAAAGATTTGATTTTGATCCAAAAATTCAATTCTATTCGGAATTGATTTTTTTTTTCGATTTTAATGCTTTGATGAGTTTTAGAAAATCAAAACGCGTTTGGTAATTACACCAAATTTGTGTTTCGGGAACAATTTTTCTCCTAATTTTTTTTTTCATTTAAGTCATATAATTACGTCTTGTCATTATAAGTCAACCTATATAGCATCACTAATAAAATGAATACGGATAATACATAATCAATAATTAGTCTATTTATTTTGTGTTTCGTAATCATCTACTTTATTTCATGTATTATTTATTTCTTATAATTTTTTGACAAAAATGATATTGGTAAAATACTTTCATTTAATACAAAAAAATATATTTTTAATTTTTTAAAATGTATTTTTTTATTTTATGTTTTCTTTTCCTTTTTCTCCGTCGGTTGGAGATGGCGATCGGTAGCGGTGGACAACGGCGGATAACGGATGGTGGACGGCGGCAACGGACGGTAGACGACGGATGGTGGTTGGCGGGGGTTTCTTTGCGATGGCGATTGGTAGCGGTCGGAGGTGGTCGGCGAAGTTTGTGGCGGCGACAATCGGCGGCAATCGACGATGGTGAAGCTGGCTGATTGAGTGACAGGAGCGGCGGACGAGTGTGGGAGTTGGCTGATCAAGTGTTCTTTCTTCTCTATTTTTTTAGTCGAGTGAACAAAGTGAGAGGCTTCCTTGACTATTCTTAGTTTATTAGTCTTGTATCTCAAAAGTGATTTTGAATCAAGAGATTATTTTTTTTATTTTTTTTATCTAAATCTATTATCAAGAGAATTAGAAAATTTGAAGATGAAAATATTTAGTTACCAAACAGATTTCTCGTCTTTTTCTATTAACGAAAACCAAAATTAGAGAAAACAGGGGTGTTGCCACATGGGCCTACGCAACTTTCCTTCTTTCGGCTGAACTCGTTCTTCCTCGGAGTATATATAATCCAAATAGTGCAAACCCCAAATTGCCCGGGTAACCCCTTCAGCTCTCATAGCTGAGAACTTCATCCCGATTTTGCTTCGCCATTCAACGACACTTCGATAGGCCCTAAAAGAGTCCTGTTTTTGTGGTTTCGTAGGTATGATTTAGACTCTTATCACTAGTTTTGATGAGCATTGTGAGGTTAATTTGATAGATGCAGAGCAGCTTCGTTCATGTCAAGGCACCCAAAAACCGACTTCACATGGACTGTATAATCTCCGAGGAAGTGTCGGATTAGCGATGAGTGTCAAATTTTTGATTTTGAGAGTTGGGTCTTGAGTGAGATGTGTTGCCGATTTTTGTATTCTAAAAAAGAACTGTTCTTGCAGGGTTGAAAGCTTGAACATGGAGACGAGTCCAGCCGGCGAAGAACCCACTTCGTGGGACGAACTGTACAACATCAATTTGATGCCCTCCGAGTTGTTCCTCAAGTTTCGGAAAGAAATTCAGGGACTCAGAGTCGGTGTTAATCTGGAGGTGTGTCTTCTGATATGTCTAAATTTTGCTCGCCTTTGTGTTGCCACATATCTGAAGTTTGTTCTCTTGGAAGTATGATTGGCCCGGATGAATGAAAAGGGGTGATTTACTGGCTAAATTTTGTTGAGAGAGCTGTGGATAGATGATTTAAACCATTAAGGCTTTGGAAGGAATGAATGAAATGTTTCGTTTTGAGGTCATCTGCATATGGTATCTCAAGCTTGGGTCAATTTTAATATGAATATTAGATGTGGTTCCTGTCTAATTTGATATGCTCGTTCTTTGGTCTTGAAGACAAGTACCAGATATTTCAATGTGCGGATGGCACAACTTTGCTGTTTAATCAATATCAGAGATTGTTTTATCCATGTCAGGGAATTTAAAATGTTAAAAAGGATTTTTAGTGATGCTTCCATCTTGTTTAAGTTTTCAGATAGATTGACCTGAGAAATTGACAGGGCAACTTCGTGAGTTAGAGGCCCTGTTGTTTGCTTCCTTGCGTAGAAGTCCATTTTAGGGCTCTGTGGTAAGTCAATATGTCAGTCCACGTGTGAGGGAGAATCCAGAGAGTGTTGAACTGTTCTGATATCTATCCAAACATTCATGGGAGATAAATAAGATTTTGTTACAGTTTTCACTGATGTTTGATTAGTGAAGATGTTAGAAGTTCAGTATATTTACGGGAGCACTTTTATGAGATTTCTTTTCATGATCTGCATGAGTTTGAACCTCACTTGGGTGAACATGTTGATCAGACTTGTACAAGATCTGTCTCATAGGATGGGACAGCCTTACAGTTATTCGTGTAGATTCCGTCACCATATGCTAGTCGATATTTTTTCCGTGAGTCCATTTGTTGGCTTGGCTTGGCTTGGCTTTGTGTTCACTACTTCGTGCTTATTGACCTAATATAGCTTCTGTTAGTAATAGTGGCATGATGAAGTGGATGAACATGGACTTTCTTTTTCTTGTGGTCTCTTTTGTTCTTTTTTAAGTCCGACTGCGATTTTAATTCATCGGACATTTTGATTTCTGTGTCCTTGTTTGCCATACTTCAGCTTAAGTGGAAGTATATTTGTGTTTAATGTTTGTGTATGTATCTATGACTCATTGTGATTCATGGCTCTCAACACTTTAGGTCTGTCTTTTGGTTCTCCTAGGATTGACCATCAAGCCAAACTTTTGTTGGAGCCTTTGAGGCCTGGTTTAACTCTGCTTGTTCAGTTAATGAAGTTATGGAAAATAGACTCATTGTGACATTATTGATTTAACATTTTAATTCAGTTTTACAATGCTCCAAGGAATGATTTTCAAACAAAGCTTGTGTTCAAGCCTCTATCCCCAGATCGCCGGTGGAAGTTTGTCTATGAGCCTATACATCAAGACGTGCGCATTCTGTCGAAAAAGATTCCTGTCACAAAGTTCTTGAATCTTCAGGTTTGAGGCGTATTTGATATCACCTCTGTTTTGTGCTGGCGTGGCTCAATGTTCTCAATCATCAATAAGTCTGCTTAACTTCTGTGGGTATTTAGCTATAGCTGGTAAAGCTTTTGGGGAATCTGCTTGGTGTGCTTTGAAAATTACAGGTTGGTGTAGGCCACAATTTTCAGTTAAATGCAATTGGTTGGAAATGGAAGCTCACCACATGCTTGGGTGGAGATGGTGTATCTCGAATTAGAAATAAAACCACTCTTGGACTTTGTCCAGGTGTGGATTTTCGATTTGGATGGAGGGCTGATTACATTCTTCCAGAAATCACAGGGTAAGTTTCTTCCTTCTCAATTCCACTATTTTGCCCTTGGAAGAAACTAGATGAGCTAAAACACCAAAACAAGTTCTAATTCTATCAACTATTTGGTGTCATGAATTAGAAGTTTGCTAGTACAAAGCATGATGATTATAACATACAGTGAACTTACGGGTGAGTGTCTTGCGGTTCTGTGAGTAATGTCACTCTCTTTTATTAAGTTTTTCTGTGGTTCAAATTGTGTGTTTCGTGTAACAGGGGTATTGGTACTGATGAGCCACTTTTCAACATGAACTCCGGGCAGTTGCAAGCATCACTAGATAGAGTGGAAGCTATTTTAAGCTATCCAGATACTGTTTAGAAGATATTGGTGAAGAGATGGTATGTTTATTGGATGGCTCCTTTGAACTGCATCGAGATGAGAACTACTAGCATAATAGCATTTGAATGAGAACTACTACGGCAAAGAATTGATTTGCTCTGAAGTTGATTCTTCTCAGGTAGTAGGGTCTAATGCTGTTTTTGTTCACGTGCATTTGTGATATGTTATCCGCTGGCATTATTTACCATGTTTTTGACCATTTAGGTACATGATTATACAATATTTGGGTTTATTTTCTGAGTCATGGACTTTCAGCACAATTTTTTTTTTTTTGGCATTCAGATCGTAGATGGTAATAAGGCTTGTAGATTCTGAGTTTTTATCTTGGCAGATGTTCGTATTTAATTGCAGCATAAACTGTCTGCCTGATTTCCGTATTCAGTTGGAGAAGTGGGAATATAGGGAGGGACGACGAGGCTCAGTGGAGAATGAGTTTTAAGCACATATTAAACGATTGATCTCTAAATTCCATGCAATAATTAAATCATTCCTTTCTAATGGTGTCGTGGATATGGCATGGATATAAAAAAATCAAGGTTATTGTTTCGAGAACAAATGCTAAAGTGATTAAGGGATAATTTGCAAGTAATCATCAAGAGCGAACATGCATTTTAATTAAGAGCGAATATGCATTTTAATTTTTACCTGGAAGCGGGATCCTAAGGAGGGAGAAGGGCTTCGACGTCCATGTTTTGCCGATTTTTCTTTACAGTCCCGCTTTTAGTTGCTGTTTTTTCGCTCAAGTGAAAATAGATTTTACTATTGGGACAAAAGCTCTTCTTTAAACGGTTGAGATTTTTTACTACGTTTTTTATTTGACGGCCAGGATCTTTCCTAATTTCTTCTAGTGCGGTGGCTTTCCTTCTAGAATATTCTCTATTCAAAATCGGTGGTTCGTTCATGAGGAAGGACACGTAGCTAATCTCTCTCTCATGGTGTCCTCGTCGCTCGTGCTCACCATTTTCTTCTATTAAGGACACAGAGCAACCACCAATTTTGAATAGAGAATATTTTAGAAGGAAAGCCACCGCACTAGAAGAAATTAGGAAAGATCCTGGCCATCGGATAAAAACCATAGTAAAAACTCTCAACCATTTAAAGAAGAGCTTTTGTCCTAGCAATAAATCGTATTTTCACTTGCAGAGCAAAAAAACAGCATCTAAAAGCGGGACCCTAAGCGAAAAATCGGTAAAACATGGACGTCAAAGCCCTTCTTCCTCCCCAAGATCCCGCTTCCAGGTACAAATTAAAATGGATATTCGCTCTTAATTAAAATGCATGTTCACTCTTGATGATTCCTTGCGAATTATGCTTTAATCACTTTAGCATTTGTTCCCGAAATAGTAACTTTGATTTTTTCATACCCATGCCATATCCATGACACCCTTAAAAAGGAATGATTTAATTATTGCATGTCATTTAGAGATCAATCGTTTAATATGCGCTTAAAGGGCTCCATTAAGAAGTACCCTTATGCATGATGGTAATGGCTTGTACATTCTGGGTTTTTATCTTAGCAAATATTCGTATTTAATTGTAGCATAAATTGTCTACCCGAAATCCGTATTCAGTTAGAGAAGCGGGAGCATAGGGAGGGTCGACGAGACTAAGTGGAGAATGAGTTTTAAGCGCATATTAAACGATTGATATCTAAATTCCATGCAATAATTAAATAATTCCTTTCTAACGGTGTCATGGATACGGCATGAGTATAAAAAAATCAAGGTTACTATTTCGAGAACAAATGTTCACGTGATTAAGGCATAATTCGCAAGGAATCATCAAGAGCGAACATCCATTTTAATTTTTACCTAGAAGCGGGATCCCGGGAGGGAGAAGGGCTTCAACGTCCATGTTTCATCGATTTTTTTATCGAGTCCCGCTTTTATTTGCTGTTTTTTCGCTCTGCAAGTGAAAGTAGGGTTTATTATTTGGGACAAAAGCTCTTCTTTAAACAGTTGAGATTTTTTATTACGTTTTTAATCCAACGACCAGGATCTTTCCTAGTTTCTTCTAGTACGATGGCTTTCCTTGTAGGATATTCTCTATTCAAAATCGATGGTTCGTTCATGAGAAAGGACACGTAGCTAATCTCTCCCCTCATGGTGTCCTCGTCGCGCGAACACCATTTTCTTTTATTAGGACACGGAGCAACCACCGATTTTGAATAGAGAATATTCTAGAAGGAAAGCCACCGCACTAGAAGAAACTAGGAAAGTTTCTAGCCGTCGGATAAAAAACATAGTAAAAAATCTCAATCGTTTAAAGAAGACCTTTAGTCCTAGCAATAAACCCTATTTTCACTTGCGGAGCGAAAAAGCAGCATCTAAAAGCGGGACCTTAAGCAAAAAATCGGCGAAACATGGACATTGAAGCCCCTCTTCCTCCCGGGATACCACTTCCAGTGTACAAATTAAAATGGATATTCACTCTTAATTAAAATGCATGTTCGCTCTTGATGATTCCTTGCGAATTATGCTTTAATCACTTTGGCATTTGTTCCCAAAATATTAACTTTGATTTTTTCATTCCCATGCCATATCCACGACATCGTTAAAAAGGAATGATTTAATTATTGTATGGAATTTAGAGATCAATCGTTTAATATGCGCTTAAAGGGCTCCATTAAGGAGTACCCTTATGCATGATGGTAATGGCTTGTACATTCTGAGGGTTTTTATCTTAGCAGGTATTCATATTTAATTGCAGCATAAACTGTCTGCCTGAAATCCGTATTCAATTAGAGAAGGGGGAGTATAGGGAGGGTCGACGAGACTAAGTGGAGAATGAGTTTTAAGCGTATATTAAATGATTGATCTCTAAATTCCATGCAATAATTAAATCATTCCTTTTTAACGGTGTCATGGATATGGCATGAGTATAAAAAAATCAAGGTTACTATTTCGGGAACAAATGTTCAAGTGATTAAGGCATAATTCGCAAGGAATCATCAAGAGCGAACATCCATTTTAATTTTTTACCTAGAAGTGGGATCCTAGGGAGGGAGAAGGGTTTTGACGTCCATGTTTCAT
Organism: Rhodamnia rubescens; assembly: GCA_021437795.1. Lineage (NCBI taxonomy): Eukaryota > Viridiplantae > Streptophyta > Magnoliopsida > Myrtales > Myrtaceae > Rhodamnia > Rhodamnia rubescens. The sequence goes on along the minus strand of JAILYA010000002.1, from coordinate 2,294,481 downwards.
CGATTTTTTGCTCAGAGTCCCGCTTTTATTTGTTGCTTTTTCGCTCTACAAGTGAAAGTAAGGTTTATTGCTGGGACAAAAGCTCCTCTTTAAACGGCTGAGATTTTTTATTACGTTTTTAATCCAACGGCCAGGATCTTTCCTAGTTTCTTCTAGTGCGATGGTTTTCCTTGTAGAATATTCTCTATTCAAAATCGATGGTTCGTTCATGAGAAAGGACACGTAGCTAATCTCTCTCTCCATGGTGTCCTCGTCGCTCCGCGCACCATTTTCTTCTATTAGGACACGGAGCAAATGCCGGTTTTGAATATAGAATATTCTAGAAGGAAAGTCACCGCACTAGAAGAAACTAGGAAAGTTCCTGGCCGTCGGATAAAAAACGTAGTAAAAAATCTCAATCGTTTAAGAAGACCTTTAGTCCCAGCAATAAATCCTATTTTCACTTGCAGAGCAAAAAAGCGGCATCTAAAAAGCGGGACCCTAAGCGAAAAATCGGCGAAACATGGACATTGAAGCCCCTCTTCCTCCCCAGGATCCCGTTTCCAGGTAAAAATTAAAATGGATATTCGCTCTTAATTAAAATGCATGTTCGCTCTTGATCATTCCTTGCGAATTATGCCTTAATCACTTTAGCATTTGTTCCCGAAACAGTAACTTTGATTTTTTTCATACGCATGCCATATCCACGACACCGTTAAAAAGGAATGATTTAATTATTGCATGAAATTTAGATATCAATCGTTTAACATGCGCTTAAAGAGCTCCATTAAGGAGTACCCTTATGCATGATGGTAATAGATTGTAGATTCTGAGTTTTTATCTTAGCAGATATTCGTATTTAATTGCAGCATAAACTGTTTGCCTGAAATTTATATTCAGTTAGAGAAGCGGGAGTATAGGGAGGGATGACGAGACTAAGTGGAGAATGAGTTTTAAGCGCATATTAAACGATTAATCTCTAAATTCTATGCAATAATTAAATCATTCCTTGTGACGGTGTCATGGATATGGCATGGGTATAAAAAAATCAAAGTTACTGTTTCGGGAACAAATGCTAAAGTGATTAAGGCATAATTTGCAAGGAATCATTCAGAGCGAACATGCATTTTAATTAAGAGCAAATATATATTTTAGTTTTTACTTGGAAGCGGGATCTTAGGGAGGGAGAAGGGGTTCGATATCCATGTTTCACCGATTTTTTGCTCAGAGTCCCGCTTTTAGTTGTTTTTTCGCTCTACAAGTGAAAATAGGGTTTATTGCTAGGACAAAAACTCTTCTTTAAACGTTGAGATTTTTTATTACGTTTTTTATCCAATGGCTAGGATCTTTCCTAGTTTCTTATAATGCGATGGTTTTCCTTCTAAAATATCCTCTATTCAAAACCGGTGGTTCGTTCATGAGAAAGGACGCGTAGCTAATCTCTCTTTCTCTCTCTCATAGCTAATCTCTCTCTCTCTCATGGTGTCCTCGTTGCTCGCGCGCACCATTTTTTTCTATTAGGACACGAAGCAACCACCGATTTTGAATAGAGAATACTCTAGAAGGAAAGCCACCGAACTAGAAAAAACTAAGAAAAATTTGGCTGTCGGATAAAAAATGTAGTAAAAAATCTCAATCGTTTAAAGAAGAGCTTTTGTCCCAAAGAAAACCCTATTTTCACTTACAGAGAAAAAAAGCAGCAACTAAAAGCGGGACTCTAATTAAAAAATTGACGAAACATGGACGTCGAAACCCTTCTCCCTCCCTAGGTTCCCACCTCCAGGTAAAAAATTAAAATGGATGTTCGCTTTTGATGATTCCCTGCGAATTATGCCTTAATCACTTTAGCGTTTTCTCCCGAGACAAGAACCTTGATTTTTTTATCCCAATGTCATATCCACGACACCGTTAAAAAGGAATGATTTAATTATTGCATGGAATTTAGAGATCAATCGTTTAATATGCGCTTAAAGGGCTCCGTTAAGGAGTACCCTTGTCCATGATGGTAATGGCTTGTAGATTCTAAGTTTTTATCTTAGCATATATTCGTATTTAATTGCAGCATAAACTGTCCACCCTGAAATCCGTATTCGGTTGGAGAAGCGGAAATATTGGGAGGGACGACGAGGCTCATTGGAGAATCAGTTTTATGTGCATATTAAACAATTGATCTCTAAATTCCGTGCTATAATTAAATCATTCCTTTCTAATGGTGTCGTGGATATGGCATGGGTATAAAAAATCAAGGTCACTGTTTCGGGAACAAATGCTAAAGTGATTAAGGCATAATTCGCAAGGAATCATCAAAGCGAACATCCATTTTAATTTTTACCTGGAAGTGGGATCCTGGGGAGGGAGAAGGGTTCGACATCCATGTTTTGCCAATTTTTTGCTCAGGGTCCCGCTTTTAGATGCTGTTGTTTCGCTTAGCAAGTGAAAATAGGATTTACTGTTGGGACAATAGCTCTTCTTTAAACGGTTGAGATTTTTTATTACGTTTTTTATCCAACGGCCATGATCTTTCCTAGTTTCTTCTAGTGCAATGATTTTCCTAGTAGAATATTCTCTATTCAAAACCAGTGGTTCGTTCATGAGGAAGTACACGTAGCTAATCTCTCTCTCTCATGGGGTCCTCATCGTTCGCTCGCACCATTTTCTTCTATGAGGACACGGGGCAACCACCAATTTTGAATAGAGAATATTCTAGAAGGAAAGCCACCGCACTAGAAGAAAATAGGAAAGATCCTGGCCGTCGAATAAAAAACGTAGTAAAAATTTCAACCGTTTAAAGAAGAGCTTTTGTCCCAAGTAGTAAACCCTATTTTCCCTTGCAGAGCGAAAAAGCAGCAACTAAAAGTGGGACTCTGAGCGAAAAATCTGCGAAACATGGACATCCAAGCCCTTCTCCCTCCCCGAGATCCCGCTTCCAGGTAAAAATTAAAGTGGATGTTCGCCGTTAATTAAAATGCATGTTCACTCTTGATGATTCCTTGCGAATTATGCCTTAATCACTATAGCATTTGTTCCCGAAACAGTAACCTTGATTTTTTTATACCCATGCCATATCCTCGACACCATTAGAAAGGAATGATTTAATTATTGCATGGAATTTAGAGATCAATCGTTTAATATGCGCTTAAAGGGATCCATTAAGGAGTACCCTTATGCATGATGGTAATGGCTTGTAGATTCTGTGGTTTTTATCTTAGCAGATATTTGTATTTAATTGCAGCATAAACTGTCTGCCTGAAATCCGTATTCGGTTGGAGAAACGGGAATATAGTGAGGGAGACTCAGTGGAGAATGAGATTTGACGCCTTCAAATTTCCATCAGTAATGTTTGACAACGTCGATGTATATAAGCGAAGCATCGCAGTGTTAATGCAAATCTGTTTCATCAGCTGTTTTTACTCTTCATTTTGACATACATTTCCTTTTCTCTACATTTGCTAAATATACAGTCAACTCCGAAATATGTGTAGAAACAAAAGTCCTTCCACCGTCAATGGGATTTATTTCTTGTCAAAGGTAGATGATTTGGAGCGGTGTTTAGGCATTTGTCGTCACATCGCATCAGGCGGCGTCCATGCGCATTTCCTACACTGACTTTGATCATGCAATTGAGCAATCACATTCCCTTCCCTGCTTTCGAAAATGCTGTACAATGGCATATGCTTTCTATGGAAGTCCTTTTCATTTTCTTTTTATGTTGCTGGCATTTGCTTGAGTGGGGAGATGCACTAGACATGCTAGCGAACTTGCTAGTGTGGTTATCACTTTGGCTCTGTTCGTTTAATCTATTTTTCAATGCATTCTCAGAAGTTTAAAACTGCATATCCAAGTGAAATGCAGAATGTAGTATTTGATACAGTTCGATCCAAATTCCAAAAATTTTGTCATACCATAAAAGTGCAAAAATTGAATACATTTAGCTAATAACTTAGGGGCGCGTTTGTTTCAGTGAAAGTATTCTACGGGAATTAATTTTTTCAGACTTTCACTCTTTTTGGTTTGCTGAAAATAACTTAGTCAAGGGAAGTACTTTCCGGTTAACGTAAATTCATGCATAAAATTGGAAAAGTGAATTTATAAATTCCAAAGAGGTGAAAATACTTTCTGAAAATATTGATCTTGAAAATTTTAATATTTTTCTTTTTCTTTATTTTTTTTTTCTTTCTAGGCCAGTGGCTGCCATGGCGATGGCCGATAAAGAACGAAAAAAAAAATAAAAAATTATTTCAAAATTTAATTTTTTTCCCTCAGATTAAAGTCACGAAATTAAAATCATTTTCCAAATGAGATCCAAACACAAAAAAAGATTTTCAGTCACATATCACTAAACATAGGAAAACTAACAATTTTCCTGAAAAATGATTTTTTGAAAAAATGTTTTTTTTGTCATGGAGTTTGTCCCCAACCAAGTGCACCCTTAGAATTGGGCAAGTCAATTCGAATAGTTACTCGACTGTTGGAACCGTTACATGAAGCCATGTATTCAAGTTGTGTTACTTAAGGTAATAATGTCATTGGGCGGTTTCAAGCGATATAAATGAAAACGAGTCACCCTATCAAAACTTGGCCCATACTTATCTATCAGCCTACACATCAAGACGTGCGCATTCTCTCGAAAAAGATTCCTGTCACAAAATTCTTAATTTATTGAAGGAGATAAGTTGTGTGGCATTTTTGAACAGGAAATATCACCGGTACACAACACAGAAGAATTCATAACTGTACTTCAAATGCAACTAAAAGTGCACCAATTTTGCCAGAATTTAATCAAAGACAAAGCTTGAGACATAAGGATGCGACGCCGGAATTCAATTGATAACGAGGCACTTAGAAACCACAGCAAAGATACATGCCGGAATTGGATCGACGAAGCTCGCCCATGTTTGTGTGGAGATGGTATATCTGGAACTAGAAATAAAACAACTCTTGGACTTTCTCCAGATGTAGATTTTCGATTTGGGTGGTGGGTTGATTATGCTCATTCAGAAACCCCAGGGTAAGTTTCTTCCTTCTGAATTCCACTATTCTGCTCTTGGATGAAACCAATGAGCTATGACACCAAAAGAAGTTCTGTTCCTATCACCTATTGAGCTCATGAATGAAAATTTTTGCTTGGACAAAGCATAATGATCAAGTAATATACAGTGAACTTACGGTGTCGGTCATCCACTTCCATGATGTATGCTGAGCCGTTATTCAACATGAACTCTGGACGGTTGCAAGCATCGCTAGACAGAGTGGAAGCCATTTTAAGCTATCCAGGTACTGTTTAGTGGACATTGCCATTGGTGAAGAGATGGTATGCTTATTGGTTTGCTCCTTCGCACTGAATTGGAATGAGAACTCTAGCTGATGTGCGCAGGATGATGGTCTGACATGAAAACTTTGGACATGGCTAAGCTAAAGATTGTTTTGCTTTTGAGTGTCCATGTTGGCCTCAGAAGATGCTTACTCTCGGGTGCTGGGGTTTAATATGGTTTTTATTCACACGCATGTGTGATATGTTGTCAACTGGCATTATTTATCATGCTTTTGAAATGATTTAATTGCTGCATAAACCGTTCGCCTTAATTTCGTATTGGAGAGGATGACGAGGCTCATTGGTGCAGTGGTGAATGAGTTTTGACGCTTTCGAACTCCATCAAATTTGTTTGAGAAAGTCGATGTAATTGAGTTAGTATTGTGGTGGTAAAGTACATGCAATCCGTCTCATCAGTTGATTTTTGCTTTTCATTTTTCACGTCCATTCCATTTTCTCTACATTTACTAAACTATGGGATAGTGGAAACAATACCGTCAATGAGATCGATTTCATGCTGTTGACACTTAAAAAATTCCGAGAAGGCTCGTGACAAACATGTGAGGAAGCGCCAATCAGCTATAAGGAGAACATTGAGGTAAGGCATGCATTGATCAAGCGGGTGCCACGTGTTAGGAGTAAATTATGGCGCCATTTCCTTCCGGAACAAGAAAAGCGCGCGGGGAAAGCCACGATCGGAGCGATTACCAAAGGGTGGCGGTAAATCCCCACGAGGTGAAATGAAAAGAGCGCGAAGGCTAAGAAACCGTCGAAAGAGCAATCCACGTGGCTTGTGGAGAAGAGTAGAACGTGGGGACCCGAAGGAAGTAACCGATTGACTGTTACCGGAGTCTATCTATATATATATATATACCCCACGTACACACAACACACACACACATCCTCTCAAAAAAACTAGCTCCTAGCTTATAGCCTTTTAGTCTAGCGTAATTATAGCTTTCCGAATCCCGTCGTCGATTCAATTCCGGCGAGTTTCATATCCAGAGTCAAGTGTCGTTGATTAGATTCCGACGCCTGCTCACTAGGTTCAACTCCGTCGATTCGATTCCGGTGTTGCACATTCCCTCCCATCTTGTCCAAGACCGTCGATTCAATTCGGTATTGTGTCCTATAATTCCCCTCGTCCAAGGTCTTTGTCGATTCAATTCCAAAGCATTGTGTCCTCTGATTTCATCCGACCTTGTCGATTCAATTCCAGTCGCGTTGAAGTTTACCGTACATCTTGACTACTTGAACGCATTGAGTTGCCTAACTCATCGAGAGTCCGTAATACGCCCTCTTTGTGTTAATAAAGACATCCATTGCATTTGACACTCTCGTCCAAAACCGACCCAGAACCCCTTTTCGGAAAACGAACGGATTAAATTCGATAAAAAGATTCTCGCGTGAGCCACTTTCTTTTGGGCCTCGGTCGTTTACCGGGCTCGACCCATAATCACAAAGAAGCCCCGTCGAAGGATTTCGACGCCCAACAATCTTTTTTGGCACGCCCAAAGTGGGACACCTTGGTGTTAGTTCGAGAGAAGTGCTATGCCACGCACAAGAGGACGTAACAATTTAGACGGTGTGGAAGACGAACCTCGTGAAGTAATGCAAGGAGTAGAGTCATCTACGGCCCGTCGGGTCCAAGTAGAAGATGCGAAGTCTCTCGACGAATGTCGAAGAACCGAGGAGGAGTCTAGAAATGACACTTGTCATGTTAACATCGATAAGACGTACCATCGAGGAAGTCCAGAACAATTTGCTGATCATATGGTTCAGCCGAATGACCGAGGTCGTTAGACCACCGATCATCAATACGTATCACGAATGTGCTTTGCGGGACAGCAAGGAACTACGGTCAATCCACCTCGGGGACAAGGAGGGAATGGCTTCGCACCGGCAGCGAATGATGCATTACCGCTAACAACGCCACCAAATGTAGGCACTGTTGAGCAAAATATGCAACCTTTGGAACCTACACGGATTCCGCAACGAGGAAGTGTTGCTAGCCAATGAACCCGGACCCCGGTAAATGCAAACACAGTATGTTCCCTGGACATCCTATTCGACAAAATGTGCTGTTGCTCGCCGAGAAATCCCCGTCCCGTATAATCCTGTCATTGGTAACGAGCAACCGGCGCCCGTGGTTATCGAAAACCAGGGAGGAGTACCAATACCCTTTAGGGGGCAGTGGCGAAGGGGCAAGACCAAATTCACCGAGTTAGAGGCCAAGGCCGGTTTGCACCTCAAGATATACGGCCTAGGCCCTCATCCAATGAATCAAGCTTTGCCACCCACCAGGTCCCGAGCCTATGTTTCATGCTTATCGGCCTCCCATACAACCTATGTATCAAGCACCACAATCGGGATACCATATGCCATACTATCACCAGTGATTGATCAGGACCCGCGTACATTGACCCGATGGTAGGATACAGGGTTAATGTCTACCGAAAGCCATATCCCGATTGGGTAGATACGATTCCATATCCAAGAGGATTCAAAATACCCGAGTTCACGCTATTCACCGGTGAAGATGACCAATCTACATATGAACATGTCAATCGTTTCTTAGCATTATGTGGAGATGCTACACAAGCGCACCACTTGGAAATTAAGGTTATTCCCATTGTCTTTATCTCGGACGGCCTTTACTTGGTACACATTGCCACCCAAGTCGGTGTTAACATGGGAACGAATGGAACGTTTGTTCCATGGGCGCTTTCAAAGAGCGGTCCCGAATTTGTCGGTAGCCGATTTATCGACAATGAAGCAAATGACGAATGAGACTGTCGATCGCTTTATTGCAAGGTTCAAACGAGCTCGGAACAAATGCTTGGTTCCTCCGCCCGAAAAGACATTTGCAGAGTTTGCTTTCAATGGGTTGAAATTCGAAATACGAGATACGATGGTCGGTCATCCATGTGCTGATCTTTTCGAATTATCTACAATGGCGGTAAAACATGAGAGTATCCTCAAAGAAAAAGACAAGAGGCACACTCGGAGGAGACATAAGTCTTGTCGAATCACCCGATTTCGATGAAGATTTAACGGATCCTGTTGAGATAGCCGTCGCCCAACTAACCATCGACAAGCCGTACACTTGCCAAGCATCGAAGCCCGCAAGAATGAAAGAAAAGTCAACTATAATGACTAAAGCAAAGGACGCAGTGTTCTACTCATTCGACGCAAAACGAGAGCGGAAGAAATCTTCGACATGTTGTTGGCCGACGGACAAATAAGGCTAACGGAAAGGGCGAAGATACCATCCAAGGAGGAATTAACGAGGGAAAAATACGCAAATGGCACCACTCCCGGAGCCATAATACCTTGGATTGTTTAGTTCTTAAAAAGAACATTCAGGAGGCGATTCGGCAGGGAAAAATCAAATTCGGCGAGGACAAAGGTAAACCTCCAATGGATGTTGATACGGATCCTTTCCGGTGATGACCGGGATGGTTTCTTTAAGGCGGTCGAATGACGAGCATGAGGTACTAGGTATATGCTCTTATTGTAGACGAAAGTTGGAGAATGCGGATGTACCCGGGGGAGGTTACACCAAAAATAACCAAACCCATCGGAGGGGTCGGGTACCTCCTCGGATAAAAAATACCGAGACATCGGGAAGCCTTAACCCTCGAGGTGCTTATAAATCATTTAAGCAGAGGTATGAGGAAGGGGACCCCACAATCGGTACCTTGGGCGAACCAAGCGGCAAGTTCGATTATTATGTAAGTTATGGTCCGCCACCCGTCCGTCCTAGACAAAGAAGTCCCTCGTAGATGGGAAGAAGAGTTCGACAGAGACCTTCGACAGAGAACTTACAGGCCGTATCGACAACAAACTACGAAGATATCAAGCAACCCCTTACAGAGGGATCCTGGTACGAGGTAACAGAGGACCAAAAGGAGGAGAAAAGCATGACTCGAACTCGAAAAAGAAGAGTGCAAAGGAAAAAGAAAACCCACATTCTACGACAACAGGATACCCCAATCGGCCGTGAATCAAAACCAAAGAGCCCCTAACCATATTAAGCCCCGGAGAGCAAGAAATTTGGTTTGGAGGCGGTGCCTAGATGAAGCATCGACGGTTGAGAAAAAAGACGACAAAACCATCGAGTCACGGAAACCGTCTCCACCTAAATCGTGGTTTAGAACTCCTGTTAGCCGGTCAATATCACCTTTGAGCTCTTGTATGGTGCAAGGTTAAGTTGCCACATGAATTCGACTTGAGTCATCTTCAACTGATGGTTATGACTAAGAACCCGCACAAGAGATAGAGAGAGCCCAATTTTGCTTCGACAATGAAGAAACCATGGAATTCGAAAGCCGATGGAAGACATTTCAAATCATTTGCGGTCACTCAACGTAAATGCAAAGATTGATGGGCGACCGATTATGAAAGTCTTGGTAGATGGGGTTCAACATTGAATCTCATTCCATACCGCTTCTTCAAGTAAATAGGGAGAAGTGATGATGAGATAATCCCAAAATATACAACTATCCGACTTCACTAGTGAGATTACGAAGTAAAAGGGGTGTATATTGCAAATCTAACCGTCGGGTCCAAAACATCGAGGACGTCATTTTGCGTTGTGGACGCGGACGGATCTTATAACTTGCTTCGGGGAGAGATTGGATACATGGAAATCAATGCGTACCGTCCACGTTACACCAAATGCTGACATTCCGGAATGGGGATAAGGTGGAATATGTAAAAGCGAATCCCCGATTTGTGTCACTTGGACCCGTATATCCGGGACGGGACAAAGTTATGTCGAGATGATTGCCTTCGCATATCCAAGCCACCCGAAGCGATTCAAGGGATATCGCGTTACGCCGTTTCGACAAGGGAACCACCGAATGGGTCCCCGGGAAGGAACCGGTGGAGCCAATTGATCGGTTTCTATATGGAAACTCCATTCTTTGTACAAAACCTCTCTCGAGAGGTATACGGCCTTCCGGGCCGAACAGAATGGCCAAACTAACGAACTGGTTGATGGCATTCTAGAGTTCGAAGAAGCTCTAATTAAAGAGGATGACAAAGTAATCCATGCTCGGGATCCGTTAGAAGAGGTCAATCTTGGAGATGAAACTCGCTCACAACCGACTTATATCGCTCACCTACTCGATCGACAAGACAAGGTTCAAATGGTAAAACTATTAAGAGAATATAAAGATTGCTTTGCCTAGGATTACCACGAGATGCCCGGCTTATCGAGAAGCGTGGTTGAGCATCGATTGCCAATTAAGAAGGGATTCCGACCTCATCAAGCGCTCCTAGAAGATTCGCTCCAGTAAATCCTTAAAGTTAAGGAAGAAATTGAGCGCCTTCTCTCTGCTTGGGTTCATAAGAGCAGCAAGGTATGTCGAATGGTTGTCAAATATCGTGCCCGTTAAGAAGAAGAATGGCAAGCTTCGAGTATGCATCGACTTCCGCAACCTCAATTTGGCTACCCCAAAAGATGAGTACCGAATGCCCATGGCCGACATGTTGATCGATTCAACTTCCAAAGAATGAAATGATGTCCCTTATGGATGGACATTCGGGGTATAATCAAATATTCATAGCAGCAGAGGATGTCCACAAGACGACCTTTAGGATGCCCTGGAGCCATTGGCACATTCGAATGGGTGGTCATGCCTTTCCGGGTTGAAGAACGCCGGTGCTACATATCAAAGAGCAATGAATTGCATTTTCCACGACATGATCGGGAGGTTCATGGAGGTCTACATTGATGACATCATTGTCAAAACAGACAAGGTAAGTCATCCGGACCAACTAGAACAGGCTTTTAAGAGAATGCGCAAGTTTAAATTAAAAATGAATCCGTTGAAATGTGCATTCGGGATAGGAGCTGGCAATTTCTTAGGTTTTTTGGTTCATCAAAGAGGCATAGAGATAGACATGAACAAAGCGAAGGCTATCATAGAGTTGCCATCTCCTGCCAGAAAAAAGCAATTGCAAATGCTAGTAGGGAAATTGAATTTCTTGCGGCGTTTTATAGCTAACTTGTCAGGGAAAATTGAAGTTTTCTCCCCATTACTCAAATTGAAGAATGAACAAGAGTTTGTGTGGGAAGAAAAACATCAAATGGCTTTCGACAAGTTAAAAAGGTATCCGATCAAGCCACCGGTTTGATGTCACCAAAGGTTGAACGGCCATTAAGGTTATACTTATCGGCCGCCGAAATGACGATTGGGAGCATGTTGGCTCAAGAGAACGATGAAGGCAAAGAGCAAGCCATATTCTACTTGAGCGTAATGCTCAATGACGCGAGACAAGATACACGCCAGTAGAAAAACTATGTTTATCATTGTATTACGCCTGTACAAAATTACGGCATTACATGTTGCCGACGTACGGTACATGTAATTTGCAAGACAGATGTAATTAAGTACATGTTGTCCAGGCCCATCATTAGAGGCCGGATTGCAAAATGGGCATTCACTTTGATAGAAATTGATTTGATTTACGTGCCGCTCAAAGCAAGAAAAGGGCGAAGATCCGATTTCATCGCCGAGTATCCATCGAGTTGAAGATTGAGGATGAAAATCATCTCAAGATTGCACCTTGGGTATTATATTTCGATGGATCGGTTGCGTCGGGTTTGGCGAGCGCAGGGATTATGATCATATCACCCTTTAAACAAAAAACAAAGCTTATATTCGTGCTTGATTTCGAGTGCTCGAACAATCAAGCCGAATACGAGCCCTAATCGTAGGGTTGAATGTTTTAATTGATATGGGGGTAAAGTCAATTAAAATAAAGGGCGATTCCCAACTAGTGATTAAACAACCGAGTGGTGAGTATCAATGCCTGAGTGAAAACATTATTCGACATCATCATCTCGGCTAGTGAATTGCTTTGTCGAAGTTCGCCGAGCATGAGCTAATCCATGTCAAGAGAAGTGAAAACTCGTGAGGCCAACGAATTGGCTCAAATGGCATCAGGATATCGCATATCGAAGGAGTTAGCAGAGCATATCGTTACTCGTGTAAGGACTTTACCGTCGATGGATGCTAGGGTGATGATGAGTGAGCGTGAGAAATCCGAAAACCCGATCAAAGGATAACAAGATTGGAGGATTCCTTTGATAAATTACTTGAAGAACCCGGGTTTCTAAGCAAGAAAGATTTCAAAAAGAAAGCTCGAAATATCTGTTGATTGACGACGAGCTATATCGAAAAACAATCGATGGACTCGCTTCTAAAGTGTTTGGGGCAGGATGAAGCAATGTTAGCCATGACAGAGGTCCATGAAGGAATATGCGGGCGCATCAGCCGGGAGTAAAAACAAAGTGGCTATTGAGGCGACATGGATACTTTTGGCCAACGATCACTCAAGATCGTATTGACTATGCTAGAGGATGTCAGCCATGCCAAAGACATGGACCGATCCAAAGACGCACCGATCGCACTAATAAACCCAATAATCAAGCCATGGCCTTTTCGGGGATGGGCGATGGATATAATAGGAAAAATTTATCCTCCCTCGACGAAGAAACATAGCTTCATTTTAGTGGCCACCGATTACTTCACGAAGTGGGTTGAGGCAGCAACTTATAAAAACGTGACACAAAAGACAATCGGGGAGTTTATCGAAGAGAGGATTATTCATCGATTTGGTATCCCGGAGACCATCACCGCCGATCAAGGGACAATCTTTACAAGGCGAGAGATACTGGATTTCACCAGTTCTCGGGGCATCAAGATGATTCATTCTACGCCCTATTATGCCCAGAGCTAATGGTCGGCTGAAGCCTCTAATAAAATAATCATAGGAATGATTAAGAAGCATTTGGAAGACAACTCAAGGGAATGGGACTCACTGCTGTCGACGCAGTTATGGGCCTACCGAACGTCTAAAAGATCAAGTAATGGAGTTAGTCCCTACATGCTCACATACGGACAAGAAGCCGTGTTACCCCTTGAAATTACTGTGCGATCATTAAGGGTGAAGCTTCAAGATAGTATGGCTAAAGAACAATACGATGAGGTGATGCATGCCAACATTGATGAGTTGGGAGATAATCGAGCCACGGCATTAGAGAAATTGATGGCTCGAAACGTAGAGTTGCTAAAGCTTACAACAAACACGTGAGAGCTAAGCGCTTCGATGTGGGAGATTTGGTCCGGAAAACTATTTTGCCGTCGAACCTCGATAGTGAGAAGTTTGGCAAATGGTCCTCGAAATGGGAAGGGCCATACGTAATAATAGATGTTTTCCCAGGAAACGCATATCGAATGATGGAAATCCATGGAAGGGAAGTACAACGATCCATCAACGGGAAATATTTGAAAAAGTTCTACCCTTCGATGTGGGAGATGCGAGAAGAATCGGGGGACACGAGTCCCGCAATCGGCCTTCCAGCTTGATGTTCTCCTCCTTTGCACGATGGTGAGCTTCAGCCGGTCCCTCCATTGCCGCTTCCAGCTTGTCCTTCTCGTTCTCCAACTGTTTGAGGTACCCCTTTTGGACCTGCATGAGACCATCGGTGGAGTCCAAAGCATGGCCTTCAAACCCTCCGAGGGGGCCTCAATGAAGGCCAAGGATTGAGACTCGTAGGCTTCGGCCAATTCATACTCTCGCTGTTCGGAGCCCGTGAGGGGTTCGCAGTGTCGCCGGCTAGCATTTAGGCGGTCGGAAACGATATTCCGAAGTTGAAGGATGCTGGCCCGAGAGGCATGGAGGGCCTCCCGGACGTTGCGAGCAGCTCCTTAAACACCACCTCCCCGTTCTCAATCTCCTCGATCTTGCACCAAACTTCATGATCGGTGAGATTGTCTTTGGGACATGGTAGCTAGGTTTTCACGGAACTTCTCCAGCCCATAGTCGAAGAGCGTGATGAACTCTTCATAGTCGACCGGAACGGGTGTTCGGAGGGGAGATTCCGAGGTGCGAGACCGGTTCAGTAGGGCATTCGGTTTCTCGAGAGCCCTAGGTTTTAACACCAAGCATGGTGTAAGTATAGCTCGAAGGGAGATAATCTCCCTCCAAATAGCCGAAAACTCACGGCTAAACCGCGAAGGGGAAGATGAGGCCGAAGAGAACGAAGCGCGTTCCATGATCGTGAAGGTCCGCTATTTGTGAAAAGCTCGCTCTTTGGGTGGTAAAGGGTTTGGATGAGAACTCACTCCAAATAAAGGGTGCTATTTATAGGCAAAGATCAAGGAACGATTCACCCCACGACACTAAGTATCCGCCCACGACCTTCCGATAATCGAAGCGACAAAGTTAGTGGGCGCTTATCGGGACGAAGGGGATGTCGCGGTTGGTAGAGTGGCCATAATGGCACGTATAGCGGGTTTCTCGCTAGTCAACGTCCACATCAAACAATCGCGACGATTTGGATTCGAAGGAAAATCGGGAATAATGCCTGCATTAAATGCCGCTAGAAAGAAGATAGTCTCGATAAGATCATGTCATGATAAACCGGAAGATTTGACGCTAAGACCAAGAAAAATTCAATAAGAGATCAAGATGACGGCAATAACAGAGGCGCGAGCACAGGACCGAAATAACGTGGATCACAAGACGCTAGCTCAATATTTAGAACAAAACTATGCAATTGCATCTCACTGCTCGGTTAGCATCGACGATGGCTTCCTTTTGATACTGGGCCTGCATCATATCAAGATGCAATGATTCGCAAATCGACTCCCCGCCGTCTAATCATCTTCAATTGGGCGGACAAAGTTTGTAGGATGGTATTACCATCACCTTCCGATTCCCAAGGATACTACGTCGATAGGCCGCCTCATTATCGCAAGGAGGAAATCCGCTTCCAGCACGATCACTGCGGCTCACGCCGCCTCGTCCCGAAAAGCCTTAAGGTAGAGCCAAAGGTGAGAAAGAGTTCATTGATGGCAGCTCAAGGGCACGGCATTGAATGGAGAAGGGTAAATAAGCCAAAAAAGTAAGAAGAGCTTTGATCTCATCTTCGATGGATGCTCTATTACATATAACGGCGTAGCCTCTCTTCATAACTCATGCAGGCGCACCACTTAGCACGAAGAAATGGGTAATCATACTGAAGAACATTCGATGGGCCGGTGAAACACTAGCCATGTTCATATGAACAACCCACGATTTACTTGGTAGGTCATCCGTACGGCCGTCGGAAGCCGTGAACCATCTAAAGGAAAAGCCGATTAGTACCAATGCCGATAAGAATGAAGCTCCTACCTCCATAGGTTATTAACATACCGATGCCGAGGAAGGGCTTACCTTCATCGATTGGCTATTCAAGCATAACGCTCGGTATAAGAAAAGGGGCAGGTTTCCTTAGAGGATGCGGTAGACCCAAAGGGGTTCGACAAATTCTCGGGAGGATACTCCTCAGGTGCATCGGGAACATGAAGGAGCGATAAGAGAGCCACCATTCATCGAAGGACGAGGAACTACAAGGATGGCCAGAGAAGCCAATGAACATGAAACGCTTGAAAACAGCACGTGCGACTTCGATGTGGCTTATCGTCGGCCAGTATCTTCCTTGTGACCAAAAAACGAGAAATTCATAGAATATACTATCGGCATTGGAATTCCCCGGGTAAGTCCAAATTGGCGAGCGCAAGAATGAGGATTATAAATTTCGAATCCCGATGAGAAGTCACCTCCACCAATCAAATTCATAGTTAAGTCGGCCGGGACCAATACACTCATCCAAAACAAGTGAGAGTCGGGATTTATACCGAAGGAGCCGTAAACATCATCATCGACAAGCCCTGAAAAAAATCAAAACTAGTGAGAGATAACATTTCAATGAGGAGATCATTGAAAGGGTCGGGGTTAACGGGATCGCGGCGAAGAATTTGGTTGAACGCCATTGGAGCATCATTTCCTGTACTCTTCGATGATCCAATGCTCAAGTAGGCTCCTTTTCTAGGAACATATGAGGAAAATACGCTCGGACCCAATAATGCAAGATCCATAGAGGACTGAAAAAGGATCGGGGTGTTTACCCTCCAAATAAGATTGTGCGTCCAACAACCCTCGATATAATGCAGCTAAGAACATTCGGCCTAGGCCAATGTCGACACCACATGCCAGTTCATGTGCCATATCAAGAAATTCGAAGAAATTCTACATGTGGGGAGACAAAAGACATATTTGCAAAGCCAACACAAAAGGAAGACTGTATGTTCCCAGGAAGAATGGGTCCTGAAGATTTGGCATGATGATTCATGAATTTATCATACGGAAGGCCAAAGTAGCGGGACATATCGGTAGAAATTGGTCGCTCAAAGGACGAATGTTACTTTCGATGAATGGAGAAAGACCGGTCGGCAGACCAAATATCAAGAAGGGTAGGCGCCACTGGACCGATGGGAAAGAAGAAGCAGTTCGATGAGGGCGACCGAAGCAACACAAACCGCCAACAAGCCCATACTCTAGGGGATCGATGGATATACCACAAAATGTTAACAAAATGTCTATCCGGCTCGCGCCCGACACCGGCCACCTCCGTTTCTAGTCGTTTGTACCAGTTATAAAATCGGTAGTCAAAGGACGGATACGAAGAAAATCTGTGATTATTCGACAACAGACGAGAAGGCACAAATGACAGATTGCTCAAAAGGTAAAATTTCCTTGGAGCAACGAGGAAAACAATCAATCAACAAAGGAGAAGGCGGTAAACTGGTAAGATGTGGACCCAAAATGATGTGACCATTGCTAGGCTGGTAATCCATGAAGGATAAGGAGAGTTCCCTCTTGGCTTCATTCCGGTAAAGAGTGTCGAAGCGCGACAAGCACGAAGCTGCGTGAGTATTCATGTGAAGTCTATAGTGAAGGTCGCATGGATTGGTACAGGAAACAATCATTATTTATAAGGAATTGGGAAGTAACCAACCCAGGAGAACGATGGCGATTACCCGAACGTGGAGAATACATGGATCGTGGCGGCATGCGACAACGAAAAAAAAGGGAAATTTCATTAAGGATGTTCAAGTGTACAAGGCCGACTTGATCCCCTCGAGCAACTCACGAGTAAACGCTCGAATTTCTTATTTTTATCCATGTACATATTCCTAGTGCGATGACGATCTATTTCTACTTGCATTACTCGAGCGCGATCAGCCCTTTTCTTCTCTTCCAAGGAGACTACGGATGCCTTCAATTGGTCTTCTATTGAAGAACGCCGAGAGAGTACGATTGATCGTTGGCGCCGAGTCCCTCCAGTTCCCTTTCAATGGCCAACCTCTGCTGCTCCAGAGCGGACTCCTTCTCATCCAGGGACAGCAAGCTCCTTAATGGAGGATTGAAGGGATCGCTCCCCTTGACTCACAAGTCATCCCCGCTTCTTGAGCTTCTGGGCCGGGAGAGAAGAGGTGATCCGGAAAATTTGATAAGATCAGCATCTTATCCCGACAACGTCGAAAATGCATAAAGGGAGTGGAAAAGTGTTCCAGGAATATCTTCAGCCGGCGAACTAAATCCGCAAGAAGCTTTTCGCCGATTTCTCCTTCGACCGACGGACTCCATTACGTACTTAATACTTTGAATATTTGATGGGTTGTCGACAAAGGAGGCCACTCTTGAATGAACAAGGTCCAAAGAGCAAGACAAAGATAATCCCCAGTTTGCTGAAAATTTCCGAGTCGGAAGAGCTGCTTGGGGGAGGTATACTCGGATGGTCCGAAGTATGAGAAGACCCAACAAGATAGGCCGAATATCTTCGGCAGACGGCGAAGGAGAGAAGCAAAGGAAATCCCAAAGAGGGTCCGTCGACGAAGGATCTTCGGCTATCATAGGGTCTTCGGCTATCAAAGGCACTTCAACCGTCGAAGTTGGAACTATAGCAAGCGAAGAAGACTCCTCTTGAGGCGCCTTAGATGAAGCAGCCATCTCCGAAACGGCAGGTCGGGCGGACTCCCAAAGAATGGCAATATAGTTGGGCCTCCCGGTAAGTGGGTCGAGCTCCCCAAGAGACCTTCAGGACAAAGGGTAGGAGGAGCTTCAACATATTGAGGAGCCTTCGTAGTCTCTATCGGGGGACTCCATTGGAGATTTGCTCTTCTTCGCCCCCAATTTTCGCCGTTTAAGAGATGTAAGCGTCTCCTCATCAGCATCATCGCTTGAGTCATTGCCTAATACCAAAGGTAACGTGAAGTTATTTCAGGCCGGTGATACTCGAAGAAATCTAGAAAGAAAGAAATTTACCAGGAAATAGTCGTCTAGCGCTTGCACTACCAATCGAAAGGGCCTTGGTTGCACCCTTTTTTCCAGCTTTCTTCACAACATGACTAAAGGGTCGTATCCGACCACCTTTGAGTATAGATGTGATAGCATCCTCCAAAGGACTCTCGAAGGCAAAAGATGTCCACCAGGTTATGAACTCGGGGGTCACGCCAGGACCGGAACGTAACACCGATGGGATATCCCCCGAAAACCGTTGATACATCACGTTCGTGACCTCCTCGGCAGGTATGAACGGGTCATCGACCTTGATATTGTAAACCCTTTTATCCAAGGTTGGAAAATCCATGAGATAGGGGATAGGCATGGGCACCGCCCTGTCGAAGGCCAAACCGCCTAGCACAATAGTGCGGAGAATATGGTTCAAAACCGGGATAAAATCTCCCTTTGAGGCAAAGCCTCGATTGGAAGGTCCCGAGGAAATAAAATGAAGGTCCGGAAGTCACGGTGATTGAGCCGTTTCAAAGTCCGAGAATCAAAACAGAAATTGAATTCACACGAACGGTAAGGGAAGAAATCGACTCGATCGGCTTCCCAAGATAAGAGATGTCGAAGGAAGAAGCGGAAAGGTGGAACATCGCCGAGGCCTTCAACGGAGCGCAGATTGAAGCAAAGAGTCCAAGTTTTAGAGGGACTTTGTTGGGATCAAAGGGTGGAACGCTCTCGAACAAGAAAGGGAAATAAAATGCAGCCCAAGCCCGGAGAATCCAGAGTGGACCCGACAACACACTTGTCTTCCTCAAAGTTTGACATTAACCGGGCAGCATAAGAAATGCTTCGTATAAAGATGCCGAGCAAGTGAACCAAGGGCAACAAGATTTCCTTTCGCTAGAAGCGAGGCAAGGTCGAAATAGTCCATGGACACTTTAAGAGTCGGGCTGAAAAATAAATATTTCGACAGCCAAAATAGAAGGAAAGTGGTTCTTTCTTCAGGAGTAACAGCCCCGAGGTCCTACTATAAGCATCGATGAACTTCCCATAAGCAAGAGTATCGTCGAAAAGGGGCAATCCTTGGTTTTCCCAGTTCTTGACGAAATCCCGTAAGGGGAAAGGCCAGCAATGGAAAAAGCATCCAAAGGGTTACGGACATAGGATCCCATGGGAAGAAAAAACAATTGATAGAGGAGGACCAGAAGCTCATAATGGCCCCCGAGGCCCCTATTCGGGTCGTGTGACAAAGCATGCCGACCTCGATCGCCCTTATTTGCGCCGCTTCCCAAAAGGCAATCGTTGGGGCATCACCCCGAAGCCTTTGAAACCAGGTGTAAGCTTTGTCATCAAATGATGGAAAGCTCCTAAATCGCCGAGCCGACGCGGTCCAAATGTCCTTCAATGAAGAAACCCGAATAGGAAGCAACTCATCCGCCCGCATCGGAAACCAAGGTTGAAGGGACTGCGGGATGTGATGATGATCATGGAGACCGGGCCCAAGAATAAGGCCGGCATGTTCTCGTCGAGTATTCAACAACTTGAAGAGACAATGATCAGCTTCCTTGCTATTGATGATATCATCAAAGCGGGAGATAAACCGATGAGGAAGGAACTCGAGGTTTCGGTCGCCATGGAAATTTGAAACGTTCGACGAGGTTTAGGGTTTAGAAGAAAAGCTTTAGACGCAGAAGACGACGATCGAAAGCTTTTTAGGATCCTTAAAAAAGCAAAACAAAAGGAATTGATGCACCGCATGAAATCAAAGGAAAAGCGTGATCGTCCTTCTACAAACCGAAAACCTACGGATCGGGGATGTATTTTAAAAGAGGTAAATCTTCGATTTACATCTTTTAAAAGGGGGCATGTGTTGACACTTAAAAAATTCGAGAAGGCTCGTGACAAACACGTGAGGAAGCGCCAATCAGCTATAAGGAGAACATTGAGGTAAGGCATGCATTGATCAAGCAGGTGTCACGCGTTAGGGTAAATTATGGCGCCATTTCCTTCCGTAACAAGAAAAGCGCGCGGGGAAAGCCACGATCGAGCAGGTTACCAAAGGGTGGCGGTAAATCCCACGAGGTGAAATGAAAAGAGCGCGAAGGCTAAGAAACCGTCGAAAGAGCAATCCACGTGGCTTGTGGAGAAGAGTAGAACGTGGGGGACCCAAGGAAGTAACCGATTAACGGTTACCAGGAGTCTATCTATATATATATATCCCCACGACACACAACACACACACACACATCCTCTCAAAAAACTAGCTCCTAGCTTATAGCCTTTTAGTCTAGCGTAATTATAGCTTTCCGTAATCCCGTCGTCGATTCAATTCCGGCGAGTTTCATATCCAGAGTCAAGTGTTGTTGATTAGATTCCGACGCCTGCTCACTAGGTTCAACTCCGTCGATTCGATTCCAGCTGTTGCACATTCCCTCCCATCTTGTCCAAGACCGTCGATTCAATTTCGGTATTGTGTCCTATAATCCCTCTCGTCCAGTCTTGTCGATTCATTTCCAGCATTGTGTCCTACTGATTTCATCCGACCTTGTCGATTCAATTCCGTAGTCGCGTTGAAGTTTACCGTACATCTTGACTACTGAACGCATTGAGTTGCCTAACTCATCGAGAGTCCGTAATACGCCCTCTTTGTATTAATAAAGACATCCATTGCATTTGACACTCTCTGTCCAAAACTGACCCAGAACCCCTTTTCGGAAAACAAACGGATTAAGTTCGATAAAAGATTCTCGCGTGAGCCACTTTCTTTTGGGCTTCGGTCGTTTCCGGGCTCTAACCCATAATCACAAAGAAGCCCCGTCGAAGGATTTCGACGCGCAACACATGCCAAGGCAAGATGATTTGGAATGGGGATTAGGCAATATCTCGTCACCCATCCTATGGAGCGATGCCCATGCGCGTTTCACACACAACTTTGGTCATGTCATTGAGCAATCGCTTCTATGTTTTAGAAAATGTCGTACAATTGCGGGGTGAGGGAGTGCGAAGGGTCGGGTTCAAAATGGGAGCGGTGGCGAAGAAGAGGAGCACGAGGATCGTGAAAGTGCAGGAAGAATCGACGGCCAACACAGTTAAGATCGTGGAGCTCAAAGCCAGAGAGCTGGATGAGAGGACGAGGTGCAACTATGGACAGAGTTGAAGACTGATTTTGCAGCCCGAGCTTCCATTAAACGGAAACTGTTGTTTTGCTCGGCTTGCTACATCAGAATTTCCTTGTGTTCGGCCACTAGTGCGGAGAATTTGTATGGATCATTGCTTTTATTTGATTAGATGAACCCTTTTGATTATTGATGGCCATGTTGCCAATTCTTGGAAAATCGGGCTGACGTTAATACGACAATGATCAATGAGGATAGCTTACCATTTGGGGGAAAAAATCAAACGACAAATTGCGGCAAGGTGTACAAGTGAAGCGGACATTCACCATTAGTATAAGTATGGCTGATGTTACACTTCAAGTCTTTAACATGAGTAAACGCCATGATATTCACATTACACACGTTAAAAAATGCAAACAAATATCTAATCACACATGTACTCGTCCAATAATAGCAGAGATCATTTCCAAACCTTCATGGGTCTCCTTATCCAATAATAGCATTTATCATTTCCAAAGCTTCATGGGTCGGTAGAGGGGAGGCCAATAAGTGGATTCGACCATCTCGGCATACAAGGGAAGCTGTAGGATTGCGAACAGTATGGCAGGTAAGGCAGCCAGCAAAATAATTGGGATGTAAATCCACTTCAATCGTTCACTCAAGACGATTGTAAGAGCAGAGCCGAACGCCACCAGCATAAAGGCCAAAGAGAGGAAGAGAAAAGTCAGTCCCAGTATCATTTTTCTTGGCAGCGAGTGCAGGAAATCTTCGATTGCATAGCGTGAAGTTAAGATAGCCAAGAACATCAAGGTGGCGGTGACAGAGGAGAAGAGAGCGAGAGCGTCTGCAATAGCGAATATAATGAATGAACCCTTATGTAAAAAGATCGGGATCCCCATACTGCTGTCATTGCCTCCAGGTACGGTAAAAGCCACAGCGAAAGCTACCGTAATGATGAGAGTCGCGACGAGGCTACAAGATGACGATATATCTTTCATCCATTGCCTGGCCTCTTTGAGCAAATCTTTGCGTTGTTCTACGAAAACTTCCCAGTATGTCTTCCCACTACTTTCTTCTGTTTCCTCCAATAGGAGACCCTTAAAAGAACGGTCGCTCAATTCTTCAATTCGTACCTTCAGAAAAATAAAGGTCGTTTACCAATGTAAATGTAAATGTTTCTTTTTTTTTTGTCAAATGTAAATGTAAATTAAAGAGCACAGAAGGATGGGAAACAAATAAGGTCAACCAACCTTAAATTTCATACTTTTGAAAGAAGGATGGCTCCTATCTTCCACAACCTTCAAAAAAAATAAAGGACGCCTGTTAATGTAGTTGTAAATTAAAGAACACAAAAGGGTGGCAGACAAATAAGGTCAACCGACCTTAAACCACTGAAGTTCCCTTTGTGTCAAAAAGCTGCTCCTGAAGCATCCGCCGGTACAACTCCCGGTGACCATTCTACTACTGCCTCCATCAGCTCGCATCTCGTCGGCTCATCATTAGTCACATATGGAGTTATGATGTGTGCGTTTACTAGTCTAAACAACTCGATATGGCGTCCCTTCACAACTTCCTTTATTAGTTCGTTTGTGAAATTCTTTTCCCACATCAACTCTGGAAAACTTCTAAGACATAGCACGACAAATTCAGAGATTCCGCGAGATGCAGCGTCAAGAACAATGCCTGAAGTCAATAAAAACCCAAGTGTTTTGGGATCTTCCTCGCTAATCATCCTCTCGGAAAGAGCTAGACGTCCTAATGCAAAAGAGCAGTGATGCCTCAACTTTGTCTCTACAATTTTTTTGATGAAAGGTGCTGCACGAAACATTAGATAAGTAATTTTCCCAAAAGGAGTCTTTTTATATGAAATGGAAAGGTTCAATAATGGGTCGCTTGATATATTTTCAATGCAGTATTTTTACATATCCCCCAAAGCATATATATCATTTGGACTTTGAATTGAATTGAATCTAATCAAATCGTATACTAATACACGAATCGAGAGCCGGTCCATATTAATACCTATGATCTCAAGGGATGCACTGAAAATATTAATTTACACTAATTTAGAGATCTTTACCCACGGATGAAACAAGGTCCTTTTTCGGTAGATACCATGGCAGTTTCCTATACCTATTTTTGTGGCAAGATTCAAGAGTGATATCATGAACCGCATTGCTACCACCACAAAGAGGATAGACGAATCATGTCAATAAATTAGGAATTGATGACTAACAAAAAAATGATAATGAAGTGAAAATTGCACATGTAATGAAATTTGACAATGCTTGAATGTGTTGTTGGGAAACAACTTGGATCAATCAACCTCGTGATAAGCTTCTACATGACTATTTGATATTGAGTAAGACTTCTCGACTTACTATACAGAAATTCTATTTGATATTAATTAGTGACTTACCTCATGGGTTAGATATTAAATTTATACATAAAACTAGTCCTTGTGCCTTAAATTTTTTGTCAATAGGAGCTCTAAATGATATGCTTTTTGCCGTGTCAATCCATCAATTAAGTAGGTTGCCAGAAATACCTCGAGCCATCGCTTTGGAGTTGCCAAATGATGCGTGGATCAAGAATTGAGGGGTACCTAAATATGGTAACATACAAAGTGAATCTCATGGGATAGAGTTGCTTAAAGTGTACATATCTAACAAAGGACGTGCAAGAAGTACCTACATTTGTAGATAGATTTCTCTCAAAAACTGAGTCTAGCTCTACTGCGGAAGTAAGACATCATAGACAATAAATGTCGCAATTGCTTTCCTGAGAGTGTGGCATCTCCATTTGTCGTTGACCAGCGGCATGTCGCAATTAAACAATAGGCTATGTCTTTTGGGACACAAACAGAAATGTTAAGTCTAAGTAAAGAGTGAAGGAAATGAGATAAGACAGTGAGTGTGAAATCCTACCCAAATGGCCAGCCATAATAAGGCTGCTCACATGAGGGGTGGATGCACGGGAGGTTCGCCTGGCCAGGTACCATATAACCTCCTTTTGCATGGGAGCGCAAGAAATAGCCATTGACAGGGCAAGGGCTACACTTTTAGGTTCAAGATTAATTTTGTCTACTAATAATGCCTTTACCATCTTTATTCTTCCTCCCCGAGCAGCATTGTAGAGGGCCCTCCTCAGGATATCAATCTTATTTTCCCGAGCCAAGAGCTTGGCCAATTTCTCGACTAATTGATCTTGTGCGGCAATAACCGCAACATCGAGCAAAGTAACAGGTTCATTTCCTACGGTCATAACTGTAGCCGTGATTGCTTCCCTATCTTCAAGTATGATTTCATTGACACGTTTCCAATTACCTCCCAGCGTGGCATTAACCAATCGTCGATATCCTTTATTGACCTCCACCGTTGGTCTCACTGCCAAAATTGCACATTAAGAGCCCTTAGGCTTTTGTTTAGGTCAAGTGTAACAATTGCGCCTCCTCAAAGTTCTAATGAAACATAGATTGCAAGGCCAACATGCCTTTTCCTAGGAGCAGTTTGTTTGCTCTTTGAAAGTAAATTTTTTTTTTTATGGGCTCTCTCAATTATAATCCAAGATACTGTGCAAATTTTAAAAATTATCAAAAGATATATTTGAAGTTATACGTGAGCATTGTATGCTTCAAATTTAAAATGTTGTGGACTAAAAAATGTCAAAATGCATGAAACACAACATTTATGACAAACGAGAATTAGAAATTCAAAGGGACAAACCTCTAGTTTCTGATTGATCCGCTGTCCTCCTCTAGTGTTCATAAAGGGCTTGTGCAAGACGGTCTAGGAAATCTTCATCAGCTGCTGTGCCATCTAAACCCCCTTCTTTTTCTGCCCCTTTGTTGCCCAAAAGAGAAATGAACATAATAACCTTAGATTACACTTTATAGGCTTTAGATCGTCCATACATGACTAGCATATTATACTTGGGTGGTAAAATTTTATATTGGAATGTTCTGTATTAGACTTTTTTTTTTGTCGGAGTTCCATATTATACTTGGGTGGTAAAATTTTAAATAAAAATAAAATTGACATTAAACTAAACAGAGATCATGAGTTTTCTCAAGATAGGTATTGTATTCTAAATTAGTTTTGTGGGACCTTCTCACTTTCATATCTTTGACGATGTGCTTTTTTTTTTTTTCTGAGTTTTTACTTCTAGTTAGCTTCTATCTTATCTGCGATATGATTAATAAATTATGAGCGTGCTCTTTTACTCTTTGGAAGTAAAAAGGTATTTTTTGGGCTTTCTCTATCATAATTCATGATATTATTCAGACTTTAAAAATTATGAAAACGTTACATTCGGACTTATATGTCAATATTGAAAAATTACCAAAAAATCTCAAACTTATTACAATTATGCCATTTCATTCCTAATTTTTTGTTTTGGCTAATTCAAGACTAAACGTTTTGCATTTGTGCTAATTCATTTCATCCGATCAAATTTAGCCGCCTGGCACTCACGTGGAAGTCGATTGGCGATGATGGGGATGTCAACGCTGATATGGATTTTTTTTAATGATATTTTAATGTTTTTGAATTATTTGTTTTCTTCTTTTTTGTTCTTCTTTTTCTTATTCCTCCTCTAGCTGGTCGCCGGGATCGGCGAACGCCCGAGGAGAGGGCCTACGAGGGCGAGGGCGAGTCTTACCATGGCTAGTTGAGCTTGACCTCGCCCAACGCCCGGCACGGGTAAGGTCTCGCCCTCATTGGCCCTCTCCTCCGGCCGATCGTCGTTCCGGCAAGAGGCTAGAGGAGGAAGAAGAAGAAATAAATAAAAAAAGAAAACGAAAGAAAAGAAAAAGGAAAAAATAAATTAAAATAAAAAAATGAAAAAAAAGCGAAGTATTATTAAAAAGTGCCACGTCGGCGCCTTCAACCCCACATCAGCACCATCCGGAGTTCACGTCAACGCGGTCGGCCAAAGTTGGCCAAACGGACTGAATTATTACAAATGTAAAAGATTTAGGCACGAATTGATACAAATGAAAAGGTTCGGGACTGAATTAGAAAAAAGACAATAGGACTCAATTGCAACAATTATAATAGGTTTAGGAGTTTTTTGGTAATTTTCCCATCAGTATTTGCATGTTGTGAAATCTGAACTGTTTGAGTTAAAATATAATCAAAACACATGAAACACGATATTGATGAAAAACGGAAAATTATAACCAGTGACAAACCTTCAGTTGTTCCAAGACAGTCCTCGGAAGAAGCTTTAACAGTTTCCGTGCCTTCTAAACTCACGTCTGCGGGAACCTCTTTATCACCAAAAACGGAAATCAACATAAAAACGTTAGAAAAATTAATGACACTTCGAATGCTTTAGATCCTGAATGCATGACTAGTGTCAGGCTCATTCGTTGCACGGAATATTCTGTATATAAATTTAGACGGTAAACTTTTACACAAAAAATAAATTAACGTTATGCTTAACCGAGATTATGAATTTTTCAAGATAGACATTGTATCAAGAATTAGTTTCATATTTTGGACCACGTGTTTTTCTAAGTGAGTTTTTATTTCGTTGTCATTGGTCATATCCGCGATATCATTCATAAAATTACAAGGCCCTTCTTTACCTCTCGGATGCAATAAAGTATTTCTTTGTGGGCTTTCTCAGCTTATAACTCAAAATATTATTCAGATTTTAAAAATTATGAAAAGAGTATATTCATATTGATGGCCATGTTGCCAATTCTTGCAAAATGCTAAATTATCAGATACAATTTGTGCCTAGAATATGGATGATGCCTCCAAGTAAAGGAAGAAAAAGCACAGCCTTGGCTGAGCCCAAGCCTCAAGCAAAGGGCTCCATAGGCTGCAATAAGAATCCGGTGAGTTTACAGAAATTATGCCAAAAAGAGGAAAAAAAAGAGTTTAATAAAGGGAAAAATTGTGATTTGTGTAATATTGAGAAATTAATCTAAAAAAGAGGACCTTCAAAGTACCATTGTTTTCATTAGTGTTAATCTATTACTAGGAATGCGTTTTTAATAATCTTCGAGCGAATATCTGGTGTTATATTAAAGGGAGATTTTAGCGGATTTTTAATTATGTGCGCGGAATAATAATGTCGATTTAATTTCCAAACCTCGTTCGAGTGATGATTTTTCCAATTTCTTATTCACAAGAAAGGTCATAAATCATCTAAGCAATGGCAGCCGAGCGGACACGTTAATGATCAACAAGCAATCCAACATGTAAGTAATTCAGCTTAGTTTCTCATTTTTATATTTTCGCTTTTTCACAATTCATGCATTCAATTTTTTTGATAAATTTTCATGTGAATGAATTAATATTTGGATTAGCTTTACTAACCTTGAACCTTTCGTTAATCGCAGCACGACAAATTAAACCATCGCAGAGTTGGAGACAAAATTGGCGATGGCGAAGGCGACACAAGACCATGGGGACGGATCTCCAAATTCGGTGAATTTGGATACTGCGAAATCGGTGAAAGCCGATAAGTATTTCATGGTCATCGGAATAAATACCGGCTTTGAGGCGAAGAGATTCGGTTTGCGAAACGTAATCACCTCCTTTGGAAGTATGATCATGCACTAGAATAGGAGACAGCACTTTACAATATGATATCGATATTTCTCAAACCTAATAAAGTGTGCCACTTTGGTGATCACTATCAAATTGAATCTTTGAAAATTCCTCATACCAGAGACATAAATCTTATACATCAACATCAACAACACCTTTATCCCAAACTGGTTGAAGTCGACGCTCGATGAACCCAAAAATAAATAAAATAAAAGTAAGATCCATTAAGGGGAAGAAATAATTATCTACAAATAAATATATAAAAATAAAAATATATAGAGAAAAAAGACTAGAAAGGACGGTCCGGAACATAGGAATTCTGTCCCTCCACAATTCTAATTGCTTTCCTCCACTCCGTCCTAAGGCAAATCGTAGGCCAATTTATTTTTCACTCCATTAAATCTTGTTTTACTAGTTTTCCTCATGTTAGTTTTGGCCGACCTCTTCCTCTCTTTATGTCATGCTCTCGAAAGGACTTTTTTTTCTTCTTGGAGCATCTAAGGATCTTCGAAGAATATGCCCAAACTATCTCAATATATGCTCTCTCATCTTATCTACCACCGGTATTACCCCAACTTTTCTTCAAATATATTCATTTCTTATCTATTAAAGACATGTGATATTAAACTTAAAGACGGGGCAATATATGCCAAGCCAATTACATCTTATTATTTTATTGATACATATCAATGAATTATACTTACTGTATGCGGTTATATATGTTGGGGCCTCGACCTTAATCCATACTCGATGTCAACTTTATCGAGACCCCGACTTTAACCCATGTTCTAATCGCGTTCGAAATTACTATTATATTATATAATAGGGTGCATGTGGAAGACAGTGCAAAAATACATATGCATGCAAAATAATGGGCAAGCACGACACTTAAAGGGTATGATCTTATTAATAGGGTTCCCTAACCTGTATAGCAGTCACATCGGAACACAAAAATATTAATTTTATATAATAAGTAACGTTGTAATTACAATTTTCTTTACATTCAATCGACCATTGAAATACACCGGGAGGATTCGAAAGCTAAACATCTACTCCCGAGTATTACCACTAACCATCCACTCATGCACCATCAATTCAGAACTCATCAAAATAAGACAATCAACCATACACATGCTTGGATATTTAGATGAAATGCAAATCGACACCACGGCTTCACTACCCAAAACCACTCGGCACCAAGCATACCGCACGACCACACGGCTTCAAACCGACTGCCCACAGTCCACAACATAATTCATGCCCACTCAAGCCACCCGACAGAAAACCACATGCATGACGTTATCAATTCATACCAATTCGAATTTAATCAACACGATCAGTCCATGAAAACATCTTACTCAATACCTACCTACCCCAATTCAAGAAATGGATCGTACATCCAAACAAGTTCACCCCCACATGCAAGACAATCTTCGATTCTAAATACCCAAAAACCAAATGGCATCGTCGCGCCCAATCAAGTGACAAATAGCTAGCCTAGTAGGAAGGGTAGAGACTCTACTTACCTTAGGTCCTTTCACGAGAGAAAAGGGAGCTCGAATAATCGTCCAAACACCCAAAGCTACAGATCTTCCTTCCTTGTATGGTCGAACCACTCCCATAAGCTGTCCAACTTCAATTTGAGTTGTTTCGTCGACAATCCAAATGATGGGATCATGGAATTGGCTTACCCAAGGATGCCAGAGTAAGCAACAGATCGTCCAAATAAACCTATCTTTCCCGACATGCAAGCCCATCTTCCACCCATCCCACCCATTTCCAAATGAAATTCCCACGCCCAAAAGGTCAGCCGAAAGCTAGTCTAAAAGATGGGATAGAGGCACTACCTACTGTAGTTCGAGCTCGGAGAAAACGGAAGTGAATTCGCCTTGGAACGGAGCTTGGGTTGCCTCATCCTCTTTTGGTGCTGCGCGGGTCATCCAACAAAAAAGAGAGCAGGAGCGGCAAGTGGTCTTCGAATGGGCGATGGAGAAGCTGTCACCAAGGGCTAGAAGGCTCGAGTGGCCGCGGCGTCGAGCTGGGAGTCGTCGGGGAAGAGGAGGAAGGCGTACGTTAGGAGTGACCGAGAGAGGAAAAGAGAGAGCTTGAGCGAGCTAGAGGAAGTCGTCCACAAAAATGAAGGGGGAGAGAGAAACTTGTATAGTGGGGGAGGGGGCTTAAGTCGGTTGGGGTGGGCTTCCGGGACCAAATTTCACGGTGATCAATCTTAGCTAGTCCAAAACCAATACCGATCATTCGTATAAGGTCATCTTGACCCTTAATCCGCACATGAACCAACTCAAGACCAAAAGTACGCGTTAGGCGATCTTGTCCTTTAGTTCTAAAATTACCTCACTTCATTACGCCCGTCAACCACCGCACTACTAATCCACATACATAATTAGCCATTCCACTTCTTAATCTAATTGGGGAAAATTCCGGCCTTCATAGTATACATGTGAGCTTACGACTGTGTTCCTGAAATCAAATAGAAGTATAAAGAAAAATGCAAAAATACCCTTAAAAATATGCATTTATAGGGTTCTTTATGCATTTTTCCAATCTTAAATGCATCAAACATGTAAAATGTGTATACGGCAATGTAGAGAAGGACCGTACAAGCATAATAAAGTTGACCATGCTCCGATTGGAGGCTCCATGCACCTTCACCGCCGCCTAAAGGCTCGGTACTTGAGGTTCATGCGTGGAGGATGTACGTGAGCCTTTACTTGGTTCGATTACCGGTCCAACCGGTTCGGCCGGTCCAACCTCCGACCGATTTGATCGGTCAACGGTAAATCGAGTCGGGTCAACCCACATTGGGTCAAACCTCGAATCACAGGGAACGTCAGCATGATGGTCAACGATGCATCGACGAACGCGTCATTTCATCGTCTAGGTACATTTCGCCCATGTGCAATCGCGCTTCCAACGCGTGCACCACCGTACGGTGGCCGGAGGAGATGTGCAACCAATAAAAAACACTCGTATTCTCGATACCTATTTGAATAAATGATCAAAAACAAATTTCACCGAACAAAAACACATAAACTGACCAAAATAGAACGATCACTTGTGGCCATTGCGCGCCGCCTCGTTGTAGCGAGTGTAAGCGCATGCGGCGATTTCCGGCATCCCCCGGGAGGCATGTGGCCACTCATTTTTCTTGTATCGACGAGATGTATCCTAATATCTAATCTAAAATAATTTTCATTGGACAAATATTCCATAAACATGCAGAACGAATACGTCTCTATCCTCGATTAGGCGGCTCGATATCAAATGATAGCCACAAAAATATGGCACACCAAGGATCTCTGTTACGAGAATGTAGAAACACAATACATGATAGAGGGAGGGATTCACACACATGGCTTGGAATCCATGGGAATTGATGTGGAACATCGATGAACGAAACTCGAGCCCTTCTCCTCTTTTCTCTCTTGCTAGCCAAATGAGACAACCGATTAATAACGAAACAGTACATTCTGATTTTTACAACAAAGGGTTAGAGGAGGGATTTGAGCCTTTATATAGAGTTTCCAGCGCGGGCCTCTTATCATGAGCCGGCCCTAACTCAACTTATACTAGCTAGCCCATATTATAACTAATTAAGTGTGTGTATATACATATCACACCTTAATAGGCCATCCTATATATTAACTTCAATTAATGTAAATCATATTAGGAAAATTTTAACATAAAGACCGGGTAAAATTGTAATGTGAGCTTTTGGTGGCTAAATTACTGATGGATTTGGTGGGGTTGGTGCTGACATGCACCGTGCGCGATTCTTTGGGTGAGGAGTACGAATCGACGGCCAATGCGGCTAAGATCACGAAGGTCGTCCTAGCTGGATTTGATCTCATGTGAAGAAAACCTAATGAATTGCAAGTCCAAATGCCTGAGCCCATAATGATGTATACGGAGAAATAGGATTTCTCACTATTTTTTGTATCGTAACCGCAAAAGGCGTTTTTTAGATGTAGTAGCAAAAGAGAAAGAGAGAAGAAAATCTGAAAAGAGGGTGCTGTTCGGTTTTCATCAAGTTGACATCGAAGGTCAATTGGTAGTTCAATTGCTTTCGACGAATTGTTCTCGAATCTAATCGGTTTGATTTTATTCTGGATCTTCTTTCACTAGGTTTTCCGTGGGTAGAGCTGAACCTACGTTTTAGTGAGATTTATCATCGATCTCTTGTGAATTCGCGTGTATTGCAAAGAATAATGTTCTTGATGTTGTTGCTGCTATGTATGTCTATTATTAACTAGAAAAAAACATTGTTTACCCAATTCGTTGATAGTGAAAATTTTGGGTGGGCTGTGGTCTCATGATTTTTTATCTCCTCACATCGGGAGATTTTCCACATAAAAACCGTCTTGTGTTCGTGGGTGCCTGGTGTTTATATATTTTGGCAAATATATTGCTCTATTGTATTGTTTCCTATTAGCTTTGTACAAGAGGGAGATTTCTTTATTTCGCTACACTAATTCGATACTGTTCATATTTTCGCTGATCTCCTAACAAGTCGAAAGAAAACAATTGGATGAGAGGATGAGGTGCAAGTACGGGCGGTGCATGAAGACTGATTTCTAAGGCTGAGCTTCCATTGAACTGATATTGTCATCTGCGCGGCTTGCTTCATCAGAAGTTCCTTGCGTTGGGCCACTAGTTTGGTGGCCATCTTCTGTAGTATAAAAGAATAGGTGGATCATTTCTTTATTTGAATGGATAACCAAATTATCGAACATCGACGGCCATGTTGCCATTTAATTGGGTTCACCTTAATATAATGATGAGCAATGAAGTAATTGCTCCCTGTTTAAGGTGAAAATATCAATCAACACATTCACACAAGGTATGCGCTTCACATCATACATTAAACCTTACTATAAGTATGGCTGATGTCCCGGTTCAAAAGTCTTAAAACATGAGTACACACTATGATAATTGTAAGCTGCGACTAAAATCCGTATGCAGCAATCCAAGAATCACACGTATAGAGACGCGAATCACAAACCATAGAATAGAGGAATTGACGCACCTTGTTTCGGATCCATCGTTCTTGATGCGGAATTGCGACGATCCGATGCTCAAGAGCTTCTCCTCTATGAACCCTCTTTATCACTGGCTTCAATGAGACGGCCCCCTCACGTATCGCTTCCGACGACTCTTGATGTGAGGTTATGTGGACATTAGGGTTTAGAGGAGGGACTTGAGCTCTATTTATAGAGAATGAAACATATCCCCTCATTAAAGATAATGTTTATCTCAGCCCATACTATCTAGTCTCATATCCAACTAGAATTAGGAAACCTTTTATCTTTCTTTATTAGACCAATTAATATCTACAATAATAATTAATAAAGCCCACTTTGAATATATAAGAAATATATATTCTAACATTCTCCCACTTGGGCTAAATTAATTAAAATTATACCGTATATGCGCATCTTTATATTGGTCTAGAGATAATTCCCAATAGTCAATCCGATCCCATAAAGTCTTAAACACCGAATCATGCCCGATCGCATCAAAAGACACAGAGCCATCCATGATCACAAATGCTCTTAACTCTACCGATATGGATTTGATATGGTAGTATGACAAACGGATAACATCTCAAATAATAGAGACACCTTATATGTTATCCTCTTTGTCGGTCACCATTCTCTTACTTTATGTGTCACGAAACCCGATGTGTCACAAGAGAACATCTTTATGGTTCCAACGAACCCACATATATCTTACCTTTATAGTTAACTATACTTTATGTGTAACAAGACATATGCACATGGCCAAAAATAAATGCCCCAGCCATTACTCAAGGTTTACACAGTTCCTTGAGGTTTTCAACGAGATATGCATTCAATAACACATTCATAAACACTTAACCGAATGTAAAAGAGTCAATACATATCAAAACCGTTACTAAACGTAACATAATACAAATGTAAACTTTATTAGAGCAAAAAACTAGAAAGCTCCCACTAAACAATGACATCCCATGATGCTTCTAAGCCCATGCTATTAACATGCCGTTCAAATACACAAGGGCGTAGACCTTTAGTCGGTGGATCGGCAATCATAGCATCCGTAGAAATATGCTCTCTTCAACGTCACCATTCTCATGCGGATTCCTTTATGGTCAAAAACTTGACCTCCATATGCTTAGACCTCTTGAGACCTCCCGTGATTGTTAATGAACAACACTTTGCGAGTTATTGTCACAATACAACCGTATGGGTCTATCAACAAAATCAAACACGGTCAACTCCCTAATGAGATTCCGGAGCCAAATAGCAGAGTAGCGGCTGAAAAGCATGCTATAAACTCCGCTTGCATGGTAGAGGATGATACCGTTTCTGTTTCTCACTTTTCCATGATCTTGCACCACCGCTAGCATAAAGATGTACCCCGTTGTCGACTTCTTGTCATCTTGACAACCAGCATAATCTGAATCTGAATATCCTACTAGCTGCAAGTTTCGAACATGTCTATAAATTAGCATATAGTCTTTAGTTCTCTTTAAGTACCTCAAAACTTTCTTGGCAGCAACCCAGTGATCGTGTCCCGAATTTGATCGATATCTGCCTAAAAGTCCTGTTGCAAAAGCAATGTCCGGCCTAGTACAAACCTGTCCATACATGATACTACCAAGTGCACTAGCATAAGGTACATTCTTCATCTGTGCTTTCTCAATATCCGAATGAGGACATTGTGAAAGACTTAATTTATCACCTTTGCGGACGGGAGCAATTCCTGGTTTGCTCTCTGTTGCATATTGAATCTCTCCAAAATACGATCAATATATGCCCTTTGAGATAAGCTTAATATGAGACGAGAACGGTCTCTATGGATCTCAATCCCAAGGACAAAAGATGCTTCACCAAGATCTTTCATATCAAAGTTCTGTGACAACATTCTCTTTGTCTCATGCAGCAATTCAATATCGGCGCTAGCAAGCAAGATATCATCAACATAAAGAACGAGAAAAATAAATTTCCTCCCACTAACCTTGCAGTATATACACTGATCTAACTTGTTCTCAATGAACCCAAAGGAAGTAACAACACTATGAAACTTCAAGTACCACTTGTCTAGAAGCTTGCTTCAAACCATAAATAGACTTTTTCAATCTACAAACCAGATTACACAGTATCATCCGCAAAACCTTCGGGTTGTGCCATATAAACTTGTTCATCAAGGTCTCCATTCGAAAAGCGGTTTAACATCCATCTGGTGAAGCTCCATATCAAAATGAGCTACTAAAGCCATGATTACTCTAAAGGAGTCCTTAGAAGAGACCGGAGAAAAGGTTGCCTCATAGTCTACTCCTTCTCTTTGAGTGAATACCTTAGCTACTAGTCTAGCTTTAAATTTTTCAATCTTTCTGTGGAGTCTTTCTTGGTCTTAAAAACCCATTTACAATCAACGGGTTTATAGCCTTCAGGTAATTCAACAAGCTCCCAAACATTGTTATATTTCATAGATAACATCTCATCTCTCATTGCATCTAACCATAAATCGGACCGAGGACAAGAAATAGCTTACGTATAAGTTACCGGATCAACAACACAACCGATATCATAATCTTGCTCTCCTAGATAGACTATGTAGTCCGGTGGTATAGCTGATCGTCTCTGTCTAACAGATCTCCTTAAAGGAGCATCTTCTACCTCATTACGTTCTCGAAAGGCTTGAGTCACTTCATCGGGAACTACTTGATAATAGGTTCTCGAGCCTCAACAGGGTTCGGTTTGTGATATAGGGACCTCCACAATTGTCTCGTATAGGTAAAGAAAACGACATAGAAGTACTCACCGTATTGTTATCTTCAATAGTCCGTGAGCAATCACCTTGTTCGGCTACATCAAGCTCCGAAACTTCGCTGTCGTGAATCCACAATTCTCGTTCCTCCATTGGGATTATAAAATCGATATCCCTTTGATTGATCCTGGATAAGACACAAAATAACATCGAGTGGTTTTGGAGTCCAACTTACTCAAAGTCGGATTATACAACTTTACTTCGGGGCATCCCCAAACTTTCAAATGATTCATGCTAGGTTTCCGTCCGGTCCATAACTCGAAGGGAGTAAGGCGCGCAGATTTTGTAGGAATACGATTCAGAATATAAAGCGCTGTTTTCAAAGCTTCGCCCCATAAAAAACCAGGTAAATTAGTTCTGCTAATCATACTCCTTACCATATCCATAAGGGTGCGATTACGCCTTTCAGCCACACCATTCCGTTCGGGACTACCGGGCATAGTAAATTGAGCCACAATCCCGGAATCCTCTAAGTACTTGGCGAATGGCCCTTTAAGGCATCCAGCATCACCATGTCGACCATAATACTCACCACCACGGTCGAGATCGACAATTTTATGACTTTTCCCAGTGTTTCTCGACTTGATCAGGAAAATCTTAAACTTGTCAAGAGATTCAGACTTTTCCTTAATCAAGTACGAGATAACCATATCGGGAATAATCATCTATAAATGTGATGAAATAGAAATTTCTACACAACGTTGCTGCATAGGGTCCACTTATATACGTATGGATGATCTCTAACAAATGAGAACTACGGACTGCGTTTTCTTCTTTATTTTAGTCATCTTACCTCTACAACGATCTACGCATACGTCTAGGTCACCTTTGAGAGTGGGTAGAATGTACGCCTTTATCGGTCTTTCCACTCTTTCTTTAGATATGTGACCAAGACGTTTATGCCATAATGCGTAAGATTGTTCCTTAGGTAGAGGTCTTTTAGAATCAACCTTTTCAATTGTATAAGCGACATATATTTCGTTGGGAGACAAACATAATCCGTACAATCCATTGGACATAGTGCAATACCCAACTTTATTTGAATTAAAAGAAATAGAAATTGCATTATTTGAAATCTCAAAAGAGTAACCACACATGTCCAAACTTGATACGGAAATTAAATTCCGTCTAAAAGAAGATACATAGAATGTATTCCTTAACATCAAATTAAAACCAGAATCTAGAATTAAAATGACATCTCCCACGAACTCAACGTCGGCTTTATTATTGTTTCCTACGGTGAGCTTTGATTCTTCCTTATTTGGCTTCCTCCGGTTTATGAATCCTCGTATGGTAAACGCAACATGATTAGTTGCACCGCTATCTAGCCACCACGAACAAGATGGGGATTACGATAGATTAGATTCACAAACCAATGCCAAAGAATCATTACCTTTAGGCTCACGTTTAGACAACCGGTTTTTATACTTAGCGCGGTCTTTCTTTACGTGTCCTCCCTTCTTACGGAAGAAACGAGGGCCGTCCTTTTTAAAGGTCGGTTTCTTTGAACCCAAGTTGTCGACACACCCAGCAGATGAATGAGTTCCTTTGTGAGCACGATTTTTGTGCCCCTTACCCTTCTTAAAACCGGAACCGGAACGACATACATAGCAACATGTACTTTATTTTTCTTTAACTTAGTCTCCTCGACACCACCCTTGCAATCAAGTCATTGATTGTCCATGGCTGATCGGCGGTATTATCTTGTGTTTGGATAATGCCAAATTCAAGCGGAAGAGAGTTGAGTGCAAGATGCACAATACAAGCATCGGGGATAAGAACATTAATAGCCTTAAGCTTTGATTGCGGATCAACCATCCTAAGGACATAATCCCTAACACCAATGGAACCATCATACTTCAAACCGAACAAACCCGACATATGTGTTCCAATTTCAGCATTAGGAGAGTCACGATTTCTAGCCACCAAAGCCTCCATCATTTGCCTAGCGGTGATGTCAGCGACAAAATCACTTCTAAGATGTTCTCGTATGGATCGCTTCATCGACAGTAAGCAAATCCTATTGCTCTTTTCCCAAACAACAACCGTGCTTTCTGGGCATCATACTAGCATCCGTGAGAGCTATCGGTCTATCCTCATTAAGAGCAACATGAACATCCGCTAGTTCCATACCAAACAGAAAATCCTCTCTCCACTTCTTAAAGTTAGAACCGGTAAGAATCTCAATAGCTATGGAGTTGCCGTTCACGGAAAAAAAATGACCGAAAAAATAATTAATGTTTATAATTAGCATAATGTGAAAATTCACCTTGAGAGTTACATACATCATCATATAATCACCTTTGGGCGAGAAAACATGACATGCAATTGTATACTCTCGCATTACGGCGACCATGAGAATTTATTTTAATCTTCGTTAATCACCACCTTTGGGCGTATGAAAATACTTAGACTAATCAATTCTCAACCATATCTTTGTACATGCAACCCTCCATGCAACAATACACAATTACCTCCTTTGGGAGTATAATAACGCATTAAAACAGGAGACATCCCAATACTTTATAAATTGTTCTTTATTAAACTCAATTAAGTGTGCCACTTTGGTGGTCACAACCCAATTGAATTTACCCGAAATTGGGATATAAACTTTATATTTCACATTTACCGTATGCATGTAATTACGAGAAAGGGGCAATTCTCCGTAAAAATACACACCTTGCTAACTTTCATCGATACAATTAACAATACATGTCAAACCATAAACACGTAATTGATAAATTATACTCCACATATCCGTATGTGGTACTTACATGTAATCAAACATGTAAAATAAATATACCACTTTGTAAATCATGAGCATACGAGCACGTCGGTCACTGGAACGCCCGATTGGACACCGCACGCTCCCTCACGCGCCACCGGAAGCTTCGGCGCGTGAGGCCCGCTGGCCGACACGTGCATCGCACGTGTTCGCTTCTCGGCCAGCTCGAAAGCGGTTTGACCGGGTTAACCGGTCCGACCGTTCGCCTAACGGACCGGCGAACCCGGTCGGGCTTAACCCGTCGGACCGGTCAACGACCGGTTCGGCCAGGAAGTCCGAGTCAACGGTCAACCAGTCCGGGTTGGGTCACAAGTCGGGTCGGGTCCGGGTCGGGTCGGGTCTGCATCCGGCGAGATGACGTCGGTGACGTCGGCCCCGCACTGCGGGAGCACATGCGAGCTGGGTCGGCGCGTGGTGTGCTGCGCCGGGCGCGTGGCCGCCACGTGCCCAATGGGCGACGGCGCGTGGCGGTGCGTCCGTCGTCCTCCGGCGATGAATTTTATATGGTTTTGCTCGTCTCGTCGTATAGGTTCCGAATATATAATTTTCTTTTAGTTTTAAAGAAATTAAAATTTCGAAAAAAACACCCAAACGTGATTCGAGATCTAAAACGCGTTGGCTCGATACCACATGTAAGTGCGACTAAAATCCGTATGCAGCAATCCAAGAATCACACGTATAGAGACGCGAATCACAAACCATAGAATAGAGGAATTGACGCACCGTGTTTCGGATCCATCGTTCTTGATGCGGATGCAGACGATCCGATGCTCAAGAGCTTCTCCTCTATGAACCCCCTTTATCACTGGCTTCAATGAGACGGCCCCCTCACGTATCGCTTCGACGACTCTTGATGTGAGGTTATGTGGACATTAGGGTTTAGAGGAGGGACTTGAGCTCTATTTATAGAGAATGAAACATATCCCCTCATTAAAGATAATGTTTATCTCAGCCCATACTATCTAGTCTCATATCCAACTAGAATTAGGAAACCTTTTATCTTTCTTTATTAGACCAATTAATATCTACAATAATAATTAATAAAGCCCACTTTGAATATATAAGAAATATATATTCTAACAATAATCACATTTCACAAACAGTAAGAAGTGCAAACAAAAATCCCATCACAAATGCCGTCGTCCAATAATAGCAGGGATCATTTCCAAAGCTTCTTGGGACGGTGGAGGCGAGGCCGAAAGGTGGACATAAGCATTTCAAAATACAGCGGAAGCTGAAGCAATGCGAACAATACGATAGGAAAGGCAACCAGGAAATAAATTGGGATGTCAATCCACTTCAATCGTTGGTTTAGGACCATCGTAAGAGCAGAGCCGAACGCCACCAGCATAGAGCCCAAAGAGAGGAAGAGAAAAGTGAGGCCCAGTATCATTTTACTTGGTAGTGAATGGTGGAAATCTTCAATTGCGTAGCGTGAAGTTAGGATAGCCAAAAACATTACTGTGGCGGTGACAGAGAACAAGAGAGCAAGGGCATCTGCAACCGCGAATACCATGAATGAGTCCTTCTTCAAAAGATAGGGATCCCTGTATTGCTATCGTTGCCTCCAGGTACTGTAAAGGCGGCAGCAAAAGCTACCGTAATGATGAGAGTTGCAACGAGGCTACATGATGATGACGTATCCTTCATCCATTTCCCTGCATCTTTGAGTAAACCTTGGCGATTCTCTACAAAAACTTCCCAATATGTTTTTTTCTCGGTCTGTGGACATAGTGGCAATTTCAGACTTTTCATGGAAGGTTCAGTCCTATCTTCCAGTTCCTTCATAAAAATAAAGGACGTCCGTCAATGTAAATGCAAATTAAAGAGCATAAAAAGATGTTAAACAGATAAGGTGAACTACCTTATACCACTGAAGTTCTCTCTGCAGTAGAAAAGCCGCTCCAGAAACATCTAGGGATACACATCTCGGTGTATATTC
The DNA here is from genome assembly GCA_021437795.1 of Rhodamnia rubescens. Taxonomy (NCBI): domain Eukaryota; kingdom Viridiplantae; phylum Streptophyta; class Magnoliopsida; order Myrtales; family Myrtaceae; genus Rhodamnia; species Rhodamnia rubescens. Next base: position 2,253,824 of record JAILYA010000002.1, on the reverse strand, counting down.
AATCACAGCCTTCATCAAGCCTTTTTTCGCCAAACCACCGTCACCCAAATGCTCGTTCGCTAGTCTAAACAACTCAACCTGCCGTCCATTTATAACTTTTTGCATTAGTTTTTTGCGAATTCTTTATCCCACATCAACTCCGGTAAATGCTTTATACATAACTTGACAATTTCAGATATTCCGTGAGATGCAGCTTCAAGGACAGCTTCTGAAGTCAATTTGAGTATTTCAGGAGTAATCATGCAAGGATACTCCTTCTTGGGAAGCGCTAGATTTGCAAACTCTAGTGAGCATTTATGCCTCAACTTCGATTCTCCAATCCTTTTGATGAAAGGTGCCGCAAAGATCACTGGATAAGCAAATTTTCGAATGAAGATGAATCAAAAGATAAAAAGGCGTGCATTATGTATAGTAGTTAAGAAAATGATGGATTTAAGATATTAATTAGAAAGTAACCTTCAAATGACTTGAAAATCAAAATGCGTGCATTAGAACATATGGATCTAGTGAAGAATCGAATTGTATCGTAATATACGAATCGATAACTGGTCAATACTAATAATTGTGATTACAACCAGAAATGAATTTGCACTTTAAATGTAGAGATCTCTACCATTAGAAAAATAGGGCCCTTTTTACATAGATATCATGGCAGTTTCGTGTACCTGGTTTTGTGGCAAGATTCCAGAGGAACATATTGAACCGCTTAAGTGCTGGTGATACCAACATGAAGAGGAGAGAAGAATCATGTCAATAAATTAGGAATTGACGACGAACAAAAAGATACATATCACACTCATGGAATTTGCCCATGTAATTACATTTTATAATGCTTGAATATATTTAAAAACAGCTTTGGTCAATCAACCTCTAGGACCTGGCAATTCGACATTGAGTAAGACTTCTCGATTAAGTTTACAAATTTTATAATAGATATTGCTTTTTAACATACATCATTCTTTAGATATAAAACTTGCATACATAGATGTAGTCATTGCCCCTAAACTTTTTCATAAATAGGATTTTGTGAATGATATGCTATTGTCGCGTTAGTCCATTGATTGAGCAGATTAACAGAAATACCGTGAGCCATCTTTGTGTCTTTGGAATCGTCAATTAGTGTGTCGACCAAGCATAGTGGGATGCCTAAAGAGAGAATAGGACAGAGTGAACGCCATGAGATGAGTTGCTCGAACTGTACAAATATGACAAAAGAAAGCGCAAAAGGTACCTACATTTGTAAATGCATTTTTCCAAAAAAGTGAGTCTAGCTCCACTAGGGAAGTAAGAGTCCATCTTCCCTAAGTCTTTCAACAACCTGATCTTTTCGATACTTTTGGATATGGTTGAGTCGTCGTATCGGGGAGCTAAAAGCAACACTATGTCTTTTGGGCACGGAAAAAAAAAGTTAATACAGGTAAACGGTGAAGAAAATGAGATAAAGATGAGTAACTAGGAAACCCTACCCAAATGGCCAGCCATAATAAGGTTGCTCATCGTAGAATAAGTTGGGGATGCTGTACGCTTGGCCAAGTACCAAATAACCTCCTTTCGCATAGGAGCATATGAAATAGCCTTCCCCAGGGCATGAGGAATACTTTCAGATGCAGCATCAACTTTATCTATTAATGCCTTGACCATACTTATTCTTCCTCTCGAGGCAGCATGCTTGAGGGCACTCTCGAGAATGTCAACACTAAAATTTGGAGGCAAGTTCTTGGCCAGGTTCTCGACAAATTGATCTTGTGTGGCCATAATCGCAACTTCAAGCACAGTTTTGGATTTTTTTCCACGGTCATAACTTTGGCCGCCATTGTTTTGCCATCAAGGTTTTTCTCGGCAGCTTCCCAATCACCTTTTACTGCGGCTTCAAACAGTTGTCGATCATGGACGTTTGCGTTTATTTTGACTGCAAAAATTGCACATTAAGAGTCCTCAGGTTTGCACCCTCCATTTTTTTTAAGGGCCAAGGGTCATGATTGCACATGCTCAAAGCTCTAATGAAATACAGATGCAAGGGAGGGGACGGTCGTTTACTAAACATACTTTTAGTCTTTGGAAGTAACAAAGTCTTTTTTTTTTATTATTATTCCTTTCTCAATTATAATTCCCGACATGCAGATTCTAAAAATCTGAAAAGATTATATTTGAATATATATATATATATGTATAGATTTGTATGTGGCGAAACTTAAAATATTTAAAATTCAAATAAGTCAAAATGCATAAAATACCAGATTTATCAAGAACGAAATCATAAGTTCAAAGTGACAAACTTGCAGTCCGTCTACAACCGTCTTGGAAAGTTTTATCAGCTATCCTGCCTTCTGAACTCATGTTAACGGGAACCACTTTGTTACCAAAAAGAGAAATGGACATAAATAGCATTCAAAAATCTAAATACACTTTGTAAGCTTTGGATCATTTATACATGACTAGTGTCAGGCTCATTCGTTGCACGGAATGTTCTGTATATAAATTTAGATGGTAAACTTTTACACAAAAAGTTATACTTAACCGAGATCATGAATTTTTCAAAATGGACATCGTATCAAGAATTAGTTTCATATCTTGGAGCATGTGTGTTGTTAAGTGAGTTTTTATTTCTCGTTGTCATTGGTCATATCCGCGATATCATTCGTAAAATTATGGCCCCTTCTTTAGCTCTTGGATATAATAAAGTATTCCTTTCTGGGCTTTCTCAATTTATAATTCAAAATTTTATTCAGATTTTAAAAATTATGAAAATTGTATATTCATATTACATGTCAGCATATGTATGCTGCCAAATTTAAACTATCTCGAATAAAATAAGCTCAAAATGCATGAAACACAAAATTTGTAAAAAACGTAAATTACAAGTTCAAAGTGACAAACCTTCAGTTTGTTTGAGACTGTCCTGGGAAGCTGTATTAGTTGTTGTGCCTTCTGAACTCACGTCTACATGAACCTCTTTGTCACCGAAAAGGTAAACGTACATAAATAACCTTAGAAAAATTAATTACACTGCGTATGTTTCAGATAATGTATAAATGACTAGTATCAGGCTCCTTCAATTGATGGAATTTTCTGTAGTGAATCAACTAGTTCAAGGATCACGTGCTCAAATGATTAGTCTCATGTGGTCCCTTAACGATAAACAATCACTTAACACGCCATGGAGTTTGCAGCTGGTATTCCAGCAAAGCAATTTGATCAAGAGCAGAGGGCAAAACAGTTGGATTATCGGCAACAATTAGAAGGGAATTAGTGGAGCCAAGTCGTACAAAATTGGGAGATATTGACTTTGAGCAATGCATTTTTCTGTTCCTATGAACAAATCAGTGGCCATGGAACAAATTTGGAACCGAAACAAGAAACAGAAAAAAAAATCACTTCTCAGTTTTTAGAAACAAAATTAGAAAAAATCATTTCTGCTTAGAAAGTGTTCTCGGGAACAGAATTGTTATCAAACAGGCCCTTGTTAACCAAGCAGTAAATAAAGACATAAGCAACTTTGAATGCATTATTTGTCCATGGTATTGTTCATGACATTGCTAATATCACTTCGAAAGTAACCCACAGAAAGCGAAACTTATGGGATCAAATCAGATCAACTGAGGAAAGAGCGGAGCATACCTTGCAATGGTTGCACGAAGGAACTGCCTAGGGTATCCATGGTTTCAAAAGCAGAGAAGTTTTGTTTACGTGGTTGAGGTCGAGGTTGTCTTCTGTTCTCGTGGATCTTCTCTTTTTATAGACCCACTGGTGGATGGAGCCAAAGTTCTAGCCGTTGATGGAGCCAAAGTTCTCGTGGATCTTCTCTTTCCTTTTCTCGAATGACGTCTTCATTTCCAATTTTTATGACATCGTAAATTTTAAGGAGATGCCTTTTTATTTACAAAATTGCAAATTTGGGAAATTTACTAGAAAAAGGTACAAGGGTTAACATTCTTCCACCATTCCCTGCTTTGGAAACAACATATTTCAATGGATTTTTCTTCAATGCTCCGGGCATGTAAATATTTGTTGTTGTTGTTTTTAGCATCTATATATGTTTCATATGTTTTCATTCTAAGACTCCCTATGTAATGTAGAAAGGGCTCTCACACAGACTGTTTAGGTAATATATATCCTCCATTCCAAAGAGGCAGAATGACAACTCAAATACCAATATTTGTGTACGGCGCTCACTTTGATGTCAATATTTTTTTTTTAATCACTTACGTGCCAATTTTTTGAAAAATGATTATTTAAGTGCCAACTCTAGTGTGGTCGCTAGAATTTCTTGCCGCTGGCACTAAAGTAATCGTTTTAGTGTTTTGGTTCACTTAAGTGCCAATGTTTTTTAAAATGATTATTTAAGTGCCAACTCCGGAGATGTCACCGAAATTTTTAAAAAAATAATCGTTTTTTCTTCGATTTGACACTTAAGTGAACCAAAAAAAAAAATATTTGCACCAAAATGAACATTACACATAAATATTGACATTTGAGGTGTCCTTTTGCCATTTCAAAGACCACCGTGGTCATGGATGGGTAATGATGCACACATTTCTCAAGCCTATTTTATTACGGCAATTGCTCCATGTATTGCTTTTCTTCCACCATCCCCTGTCTCTGCCAAAAACATATTTGGTGGATTTTTATTTAGGGCTCTAACACTGTCCAAAAAAAAAAAAAACCATTAAGTGCATTCAGCTTTATTTGGATATTCTCAAAAGCTTGTCATCGCTATTTATTCTAAGAAAACTGATTTTAATTGAAATTGGAATTCATGTTAGCTTTTATACAGCAAGGAGGATGGGGAGGATAAAAGCTCATAAGGAAAGTCAATCGATGAAATAAGCTCATATGTCCGAGAATGTGCAATTATTATGTATGAAATTGTTGGGCACCTGAGGGTGCATATGATAATACTTTTGAAGTAGGATTTCTATTCCATATGTTCTTATGGAGCGAGAAAACCATTCGATAACGTAACTTTTGGAGTAGAAATCGGTTTGGTTGCACAACTTTATTTTCTTAGCCACTTAAAAAAGGTAAAAAAAAATATTTCTTTTCAAAAGTGAAAAAATTGATTTCTAACTAAAAGTTAATTTTTAACATAACGTATGTGTTAATATATGAATTTACCATTCACTTTGATAACTCTACTCACAACGAAAGAGATAGTGTACAAAATTTTGGTGGGGGAGAGAGAAAGAGGCGAATCATTTTCGATTCGCCTTACTGGGACAAGCTAGTCCTTTTCCTTTCATGTCTTGGCTTTGACATCAGCACAAGAAGATTTTTTTTTTGTTCCGTCAAATCTCAGACCGCATATGTATTGAAAAATTTAATTTACACCTTAAACTGGAATGCTGCACAATGTAACTCTTTAACTTTTTTGGGTAGAATTATATGCAAACTAAGTACGAGTGATACAAGAAGAAGAAAAAAAGAAAGAATGTACGAGTGATACATGCAATCTGAGAACACCTGGGAAAAAAATAAGGGCCCACTCCCATGAGCGCACAAAAATATGGAAAAGGAAAAAGTTAAAGGAGGAAGAAGACGATAGATACAACTTATTATAGAAATCAATTTATATTGTACTGGGGTGGAAAAGCTTTTATTAAAATTTATAACCTACGGTAGAGATTTTTGTAAGCACAAGATTTTTTATGTGGATCTTTGTGGCACTGTTTACAACACATGGTTATTATTCATTGATTTTCAGTTATGGATATTTTTTTAATTTTGGGCCAAAGTTGAGAATGATACTTGGATTCAATACGGAGATGGTAAAACAAGTCTTCGTGTTTTTCTTATTCCATGTCTTTACGCGATCTTGTGATATTCGATGGCATCTAATGACTAGTGTGTTTGGAACCATTAGTTTGAATTTTCATTTCTGGCCATATCCATGACTAAGGCCTTTACTAAGTTAATCTTTGATATGCTTCATATTTCTAAATATGAGTTATAATCAATGGATTATAATAGCAAATGGTGATCATTAGAAGAGAAGATCCACTGTAATCGTTCAAATAAGAATACAAGTAGAACTTGGGCGGGTCCGAAACCCGTGAGAGGATAGGTTTTAGGTCCATGTTTCGAAAAGTGGGAAACCGATTTCGATGAGTAGGTTATAAATTCCATCTCAAACCGCTCACCCCTAAAGGCGGGAGAGTGACCGAAAAGCTTGCGAGTCGCTCGCAATGGCACTTGTTGCGCATAAAGAAGCGATCAAACAATAAATAGAAAGAATAAGAAAATAATCGAACACCAAATTTACGTAGTTCGATCATAAATACCTATGTCCATGGAGAGAGCAACAATGAATTTCATTATAGATCAAGCGATACAATGGAGATTACAATCACACTCCAATCACTCAAATACTCTTAGCTACATTTGGCGGTCAAGATAAAAGTTAGGATATGATAAATTTTATCCTATCCCCGCATTTGGTTCCCGCTCGGGATAGGATACGATGGGATATAAATGGGATATAGCCTGGACATAATTATCCCATGGGGAAGGTGGGATAAAGATGGATAGGATTTCTTTTGTTTATGGTATATAAACTATTTTTCCGAATAACAAAATTTTCACATAATAAATTAAAATAATAGTTCTATTTAAATACATTTGAATTCTAATGTTAAAAAAACTCAAAATAAAAAAAACTAATTTTCATTTTTATTTATCATAAATCTTATTTGTAATTTAATTTCTTTCTTCTTTATAATCCGTAGTTTGTATGTGCGCATATATATATATATATATATATATACACATATATTAAGTACAACGAGTATAGTTTATTATTTAATGAAAAATTTAATAAGAAATGATGGAAGGGAATCAAAATAATGATAAAAAGAGATTTACAATTAGAAAATAAGCAAAATTAAAGTAGAAGAACCCAGATTTTAAGTGAATATATTCAAGCTTGAAAATTATTTTTCTAATTCTAGAAGAATGAGAGGCAATCAAATTTCTAAAAAAAACTAGCATCTTCCCACCCCTCTATATCTTTAGTTCATATGGAAGTTTCGTGACTGCTTTGTAATTTTTTAGTTCACGATCAAACTCTATGAAAACAATGAGAGAGTTGAACCTTTTTCTCCTTCTTAGCTTTCGGATTCACATCCAAAGTCTAAGAAAAACAGAAAAAGAGTTGGACCTCATTTTTCTCCGTAACCTTGTATTTCATGTTGAAGTTTAACAAATATAGCGAGAGAGGCAAAACTTTTCATAGTCATAAAGATGAATAGTTATATTTTTTTTTCTCTTACCAGATTTGATAGTGAATTATGAGATATTCTTACATTTTTTAATGAACATGATATAATATAAATATATCCGGCTCTATTATTGCGATTCACCAAACACTATATAGGATATGGTAAAATCCTTGAATTTCATATTCAATCCTATCTAATCCTATCATGACTAGAAATCTAGATGACCAAATGCAACCTTAGTGTTTCCCAGCCCTGTTCCATCCAATAACTCATAAGTGTTTGGCTCCGCAATTCCTTACGAAATAATCTCTCAATCCCAAAAAGAAATTGCACAAATATTACCCACAAGATTTAATTGGGTTCAACACTCTATAGATGGAATTTACTAGCGGAAGCTCCTCTTTGATACTCTTCAAAGACCTCAGTTCTAGTTTATAGGCAAGGGTTGGATTCAAAATAGGAAACCTTCTCCAACAAGGAAACCATCAAATAAAAAACCTATTCAATATAGAAAACCTACTTTAATTAGGAAACTTTCCTTTTCGGACTCAAATTCGAGACATATTTTCAACAAGCACCTCAATAATTATTTATGAACTTAGAAGATGGTTTTTCATTGAGAGAGAATCGGATCATTTTCGATCCTCCCAAATTTGAAAGATGGAAGAAAGGAAAGAGAGCGCACGTTAATGGGGACGTAAAAATAGGAAAAGGAAATAGCGCTTAGTATAGAAATCAATTTAAATTGTCCGAGAATGGAAAAGCTTCAATTATAAGGGTGGATCCTTGTAAATTTCTGTTTTGACCATTGCTTAGAATACTTGATTATTATGCATTAATTTTAGGTTATGGATACATTTGGGAATTTCGCATGGAAAGCTGAGAATTGTATTTGATTTTACTTTATAATGTAGAGCTGGTGCACTACTAAAACAGTGAGCTTTTGATGGTTCCCAACATGGAAAAATTTCATGGGGAAGTTGGAGCAGCCATTGCCCTAGTTCTGCTTGAATATCTAAAGAAACAACTTGGATGAAACTCTGCGACCTAGATATCCAACTAAATTTATTTTCTTACCTATTTTTGATTTTTACTTGGAATATGCTTTCCTCCTATGTTGATCGGAAACATAGTTAAAGCAGTAAAAGAGCCAAGTTTCTTTTCATACATACAAGAATTAAAGGAACGTAAATATAAGCAATATTTATTCCCGGCTGATTAGTGGTGTTGACATGAAGCGGGCTCAGCTCAAAGGTCAATGCTATAGCGTTTTCACTATAAAATCCCATCTTCGGAAGACAATTTATATAATATTGTTCTTATTTCAAAGTTCTTTCATTCGGTACAATTTATATAATATCAATGTTGAATAGATTTTGCCTAAGTTTGACTTTTGAATTTTGAATTTCGAATTAGATAAGATTTTGAAATTCCCCCGCTCATATTTGTTTATACAAGATTTCTGGCCGTGCTTTGAAAGTTTCTATTTTCTTTGTGCGCTCCAATAATCTCAATTAAAAATTGATGTTCAGCTTCAGTCATCAAGCAAACATGGCCTCCAATTATGTGAAGCCATACGTTGTAATTTAAAAATTATGTACAAATCTCTTGTTGTCTCCGGTCTATTGTTTGCACATTATGAAGTATTTCAAAAAAATTGCAAAGTCCTTGAGGTTTCTGAGATACATTAGCATCCATTTACTTTTGATTCAAAGTCATATTTGAACGATTTAATTAGCCATCATCATCCTTGATTATTCGAAATTTACCTACACTTAAAAAAATCCATCAACTACAGGGAGTTTTTCAAATACTCCCTTGACTTGACGTTAAACTCGTCCTTGCCCACATGGATAATGGGGGAGAAAAATAGAGAAGCCTATCATCATCTTCTTAGGAAGGGAGTGGAGAAGTGTCTTGCCACGTGTCGGGTGTTGATAGGTTCAGGGGCCACACCAATAATTATCTCACCTATAAACATCTAATAACACCTCGACACGTCCGAGTAGCTACTCTTGGATAGTCATAAATTCTTAAACCACCATGAGAATCACGTTTCACAGTCTACCTCAAATTAGTTGGGATAGAGAAATGCTATGTGACTTTTCCTCTGCCTTTTATGGGGACCAGATATTGTTGTTTGCTTTATCTTGGTTTCTTTTATCTGAATATATTCTACCAATTATTGTTTGAAAAATTACCAAAAATCTCAATCTATACCCATGTGACACATTTACTCTACACCTTTTTTTTGTGTGGGAGGGTTATTAGAAGAAATCTTAAACATATTGCAATGGTATCAATTCAGTCATAATTTTTTTTACCAATTTAATTTTACAATTTTTGTATTTATGTCGATTCAATCCATTTGATCTACCGGCTCTAACGTGGCGCTACCGACATTAACTTGGCCAATTTTCAAAAATATTTTAATATTTTTAGATTTATTATTATCATTATTTATTTATTTTTCTTTTTTTATTCTTTCTACCTCCCGTCGACCTCCAAGCCTGGTTATTGGCCAGGGGGCAGTTGGAGGAAGAAGGAAGAAAAAGAAAAGAAAAAGAAAAGAATAAATAAATAAATAAATAAGTTCCAAAAAATACTAAAAAATTATTAAAAATTGGCCACATTAGCGCCTCGTCGGCCAAATAGATTAAATTGGCATAAATGCAAAAGGTTTAGGGTTGAATTGACAAAAAAAATAATTGCAATAGATTTAGAACTTTTTTTTTTAATTTTTCCCATTTCCTTTGTATAACTAATAAGTCTAAATTTTCATCTATGAGACACATTTACCCTTCATCACGATTATGTTAAATACCGCTGTAATCTTTTGTGGCTGCTTATGTGGACAATGGAAGGCAAACGGAATTGATGTGGTGTCCATATAGCTTAAGCGAAAAAAGAAAGTAGCTGTTTGGATGATTTACGTTCCTTACCAAATCCGTAATTGTTTGACTAGGATTTATCCAAATCGAGCTTCGATTCAACTTCGGCGAGTGATTATGAGTTCCGACAGTGTGGTTATTTGTAATGTCTGGTGTTTTTTGATTCTGTATTTTGCCCACTTTTATGGGGTTTTTCTTGTTCTTTGGTCATGCCTTTACAAGAGTTAGTGCCCTTCATTATTTAAGGGCTCGTCAAGATCCCTGTGAACAATTTTTTCTTCATGGCCAGTATTTTCCACCCCTAAAAATCGGCGTTTCTCACCTGTACCAGTTGTGGCTCTTTATCTCAGGGATTGTATGCTAACACTCCCTAAAAAGTGCATCTATTTCGAAAGTGTTCAAGGAATACTTTTAGAACAGAAACACGTATAGTTGAAAAATATTCCAAAAGTGTTCCGACGAACACTTTTGAAAAAAAAGAAATACTTTTGAAGCCAAAAAAAAAAACAAAAAAATTATTTTTGAGTTTTGGAACACTTTCTAGAAACAACTTAACCACCGCCCACCATCGTCGGCAAGGAGCTCAAGCGGCCGCCGCCGCAACCGCCCGCCACAGGTCGCCGGCCGCCGCCGCGGCCGTCGGTCGTAGATCCTTCCTTTGGGTGAAAAAAGTTTTTTTTTTTACTTACTAAACGCGTTTTTGTTCTCGAAAATCGTAATCGGGAACAAAAACACAAAAAAATATTTTTGTTCCAAATATGTTCTCAAGAATAGAAACATTACCATACGCAACCTTAATTGCTCATCCGAAGAGGTGGATTATATTTTTTGCATGATCCAATTTTGTCGTGTATTTACTTTTCAAGGGCCCGTCAAGATCCCCGGGGATTGGGATACCGATATGAACTTAGCATGTGAGACTTTTTTGGGATCACTGTCAACTATTCTAAAAGTTTTATGAACTCAAAATCTATTACCTTGATATTATATGAGATTTTATGGAATTCTTGTCAACCTGTTTTAAAAGTTTAAACTATTATATGAAGGTATGATTTAATATTTATATTTATGTATTATAGCACTTGGTGCTCTCGCCGAGGGTCATCGTTACAGCGGAGCAGATACCTTTGTCTTGGCTTTCTCTTTAGTTAGTTGAGCTAGCTACGAGTTCACAGAGCCGATGATTTTACACCACATATTGTTCACACTGTTCCCTTCGACAGATTTACCAAATGAGTTTGCCCCCGTATCGGACCTAATTTACAACTAGAAAAAGGAAAAATCCTCCGAAATCACCATTCAAGACAAGCGATGTCACGCAAAATTTGTTTGAGAACGATTTAATTATGAAGTAATTAAAAACAAATTGCAAAGTCCTTGAGGTTTCGAGATACATTAGCATCCATTTACTTTTGATTCAAAGTCATATTTGAACGATTTAATTAGCCATCATCATCCTTGATTATTCGAAATTTACCTACAGTTAAAAAAATCTACCAACTACGGGGAGTTTTTCAAATACTCCCTTGACTTGACGTTAAACTCGTCCTTGCCCACATGGATAATGGGGGAGAAAAATAGAGAAGCCTATCATCATCTTCTTAGGAAGGGAGTGGAGAAGTGTCTTGCCACGTGTCGGGTGTTGATAGGTTCAGGGGCCACACCAATAATTATCTCACCTATAAACATCTAATAACACCTCGACACGTCCGAGTAGCTACTCTTGGATAGTCATAAATTCTTAAACCACCATGAGAATCACGTTTCACAGTCTACCTCAAATTAGTTGGGATAGAGAAATGCTATGTGACTTTTCCTCTGCCTTTTATGGGGACCAGATATTGTTGTTTGCTTTATCTTGGCTTCTTTTATCTGAATATATTCTACCAATTATTGTTTGAAAAATTACCAAAAATCTCAATCTATACCCATGCGACACATTTACTCTACACCTTTTTTTTGTTGGGAGGGTTATTAGAAGAAATCTTAAACATATTGCAATGGTATCAATTCGATCATAAATGTTTTTTACCAATTTAATTTCTGATTTTGCATTTATGCTAATTCAATCCATTTGATCTACCGGCGCTAACGTGGCCCTACCGACATTAACTTGTCCAATTTTCAAAAATATTTTAATATTTTTAGATTTATTATTATCATTATTTATTTATTTTTCTTTTTTTAATTCTTTCTACCTCCCGTTGACCTCCAAGCCTGGTGATTGGCCAGGGGCAGTTGGAGGAAGAAGGAAGAAAAGAAAAAGAAAAAGAAATAAATAAGTTCCAAAAAATATTAAAAAATTATTAAAAAATTGGCCACATTAGCGTCTGTCGGCCAAATAGATTAAATTGGCGTAAATGCAAAAGGTTTAGGGTTGAATTGACAAAAAAAAATAATTACAATAGATTTAGAACTTTTTTTTTAAATTTTTCCCATTTCCTTTGTATAACTAATAAGTCTAAATTTTCATCTATGAGACACATTTATCCTTCATCACGATTATGTTAAATACCGCTGTAATCTTTTGTGGCTGCTTATGTGGACAATGGAAGGCAAACGGAATTGATGTGCTGTCCACATAGCTTAAGCGAAAAAAGAAAGTAGCTGTTTGGATGATTTACCTTCCTTACCAAATCCGTGATTGTTTGACTGGGATTTATCCAAATCGAGCTTCGATTCAACTTTGGCGAGTGATTATGAGTTCCGACAGTGTGGTTATTTGTAATGTCTGGTGTTTTCTGATTCTGTATTTTCCCCGCTTTTATGGGGTTTTTCTTGTTCTTTGGTCATGCCTTTACAAGAGTTAGTGCCCTTCATTTTTTAAGGGCTCGTCAAGATCCCTGTGAACAGTTTTTGCTTCATGGCCAGTATTTTCCAGCCCCTAAAAATCGGCGTTTCTCACCTATACCAGTTGTGGCTCTTTATGTATGCTAACACTCCCTAAAAAGTGCATCTATTTCGAAAGTGTTCTAGGAATACTATCGGAACGAAACACGTATGGTTGAAAAATATTCCAAAAGTGTTCCGACGAACACTTTTGAAAAAAAAATACTTTTGAAGCCAAAAACAAAAAACAAAAAAAGACTTATTTTTGAGTTTTGGAACACTTTCTAGAAACAACTCAACCACCGCCCACCATCGTCGGCAAGGAGTTCAAGCGGCCGCCGCGCAACCGCCCGCCACAGGTCGCCGGCCGCCGCCGCAGCCGTCGGTTGTAGATCCTTCCTTTTGGTGAAAAAAAGTATTTTTTTTTTTTTTTACTTACTAAACGCGTTTTTGTTCTCGAAAATCGTAATTGGGAACAAAAACACAAAAAAATATTTTTGTTCCAAATATATTCTCAAGAATAGAAACATTACCATACGCAGCCTTAATTGCTCATCCGAAGAGGTGGATTATATTTTTTGCATGATCCAATTTTGTCGTGTATTTACTTTTCAAGGGCCCGTCAAGATCCCCGGGGATTGGGATACTTGATATGAACTTAGCATGTGAGACTTTTTTGGGATCACTTTGTCAATTATTCTAAAAGTTTTATGAACTCAAAATCTATTACCCTTATATTATATGAGATTTTATGGAATTACTGTCAACCTGTTTTAAAAGTTTAAACTATTATATGAAGGTATGATTTAATATTTATATTTATGTATTATAGCACTTGGTGCTCTCGCCGAGGGTCATCGTTACAGCGGAGCAGATACCTTTGTCTTGGCTTTCTCTTTAGTTAGTTGAGCTAGCTACGAGTTCACGAGCCGATGATTTTACACCACATATTGTTCACACTGTTCCCTTCGACAGATTTACCAAATGAGTTTGCCCCCGTATCAGACCTAATTTACAACTAGAAAAAGGAAAAATCCTCCGAAATCACCATTCAAGACAAGCGATGTCACGCAAAATTTGTTTGAGAACGATTTAATTATGAAGTAATTAAAAAAAATTGCAAAGTCCTTGAGGTTTCGAGATACATTAGCATCCATTTACTTTTGATTCAAAGTCATATTTAATCCATTTAATTAGCCATCATCATCCTTGATTATTCGAAATTTACCTACACTTAAAAAAATCTACCAACTACGGGGAGTTTTTCAAATACTCCCTTGACTTGACGTTAAACTCGTCCTTGCCCACATGGATAATGGGGGAGAAAAATAGAGAAGCCTATCATCATCTTCTTAGGAAGGAAGTGGAGAAGTGTCTTGCCACGTGTCGGGTGTTGATAGGTTCAGGGGCCACACCAATAATTATCTCACCTATAAACATCAAATAACACCTCGACACGTCCGAGTAGCTACTCTTGGATAGTCATAAATTCTTAAACCACCATGAGAATCACGTTTCACAGTCTACCTCAAATTAGTTGGGATAGAGAAATGCTATGTGACTTTTCCTCTGCCTTTTATGGGAACCAGATATTGTTGTTTGCTTTATCTTGGCTTCTTTTATCTGAATATATTCTACCAATTATTGTTTGAAAAATTACCAAAAATCTCAATCTATACCCATGCGACACATTTACTCTACACATTTTTTTTTTGTGGGAGGGTTATTAGAAGAAATCTTAAACATATTGCAATGGTATCAATTCAGTCATAAATTATTTTTTACCAATTTAATTTTACAATTTTTGTATTTATGCCAATTCAATCCATTTGATCCACCGGCTCTAATGTGGCGCTACCGACATTAACTTGGCCAATTTTCAAAAAAAATTTAATATTTTTAGATTTATTGTTATCATTATTTATTTATTTTTCTTTTTTTTTTATTCTTTCTACCTCCCGTCGACCTCCAAGCCTGGTTATTGGCCAGGGGGCGGTTGGAGGAAGAAGGAAGAAAAGAAAAAGAAAAGAAAAGAATAAATAAATAAATAAATAAGTTCCAAAAAATACTAAAAAATTATTAAAAATTGGCCACATTAGCGCCTGTCGGCCAAATAGATTAAATTGGCGAGAAATGCAAAAGGTTTAGGGTTGAATTGACAAAAAAAATAATTGCCATAGATTTAGAACTTTTTTTATAATTTTTCCCATTTCCTTTGTATAACTAATAAGTCTAAATTTTCATCTATGAGACACATTTACCCTTCATCACGGTTATGTTAAATACCGCTGTAATCTTTTGTGGCTGCTTATGTGGACAATGGAAGGCAAACGGAATTGATGTGGTGTCCACATAGCTTAAGCGAAAAAAAGAAAGTAGCTGTTTGGATGATTTACGTTCCTTACCAAATCCGTGATTGTTTGACTAGGATTTATCCAAATCGAGCTTCGATTCAACCGCTGAGTGATTATGAATTCGACTAGACCTGGCGGTTCACCGGAACCGCCGGTTCCGGGCGGTTCCGGGCCCGTTCTGTTCCGTTTTTTAAATTTAATTTTTAAACTAATAAATAATAAAATAAATATAATAAAATATAAATTATAATCAAATTGTACATTGTAATAAAATTTGGGGAAAAAAAAGAGAAAGGAGGAATGAACTTGAACTTAATGAATTATCATTAAGCGCCTACATATCTTCTTGGGGATAGAAGAATCAAAACCCATGTAGTTCTTTTACCTCAACGTCAATTGTCGCTACCCGTTGTGGTACCCGTGCCGGTGGTATCTCCACAATCCTCGCTAAAGAATTCGTGTTCTCGATCCAATTCTTGGTGTCGAAATCGACTTT
The DNA here is from genome assembly GCA_021437795.1 of Rhodamnia rubescens. Lineage (NCBI taxonomy): Eukaryota > Viridiplantae > Streptophyta > Magnoliopsida > Myrtales > Myrtaceae > Rhodamnia > Rhodamnia rubescens. The sequence continues at coordinate 2,238,040 of JAILYA010000002.1, read as the reverse complement.
CGTCCAATCGTCGACACAAGCTTGAGCTTCCACGAGACTCCGGACTTAATCTTGAACGGCGAGAGTCCAAAACTAATCCTCCAAGACTTAAATGATTGTTCAACCGCAACCGTTGAAGATGGGGTTGCTAATATCCGCGAGCGATGAGGGCGAGCACCTTGGGTAATCGGTTGAGTGACTCTGCCACCACTCCAGGATTTGAAAATCTGTACTATTTTACGTATCACGAAACTCAAATTGAGTGGTGAAATATTTTTCTATTTCAAAAATACTACCTATTGCCCCTTTATGTTTTTTTTGTCTACTCTTGAGCATATCATAACCTCTACCAAGTGAACTACCGGTTTCGTTTCTTGAGGCGGTAGATGGTAAAGATCCACCATCATTTAAACCATATTTATTACAAAATTCTCTATGTAATGCTACTATAGATTCTCTAACCTCTATTTGTACAATTGAAACATCTATTATATCTTCCAAATGTAAACAATCATAATAATACACATTCAAATAATCTAGTAAACCATCTAATTTAATACGTGGATCAAAAACAATACCAACTAAATAAACAAGAGGAATTTTGAAATAATAATGCAACCATTTTTCTCGCATTACTGAAATAGTTTGAGCTAATTCATTATCTTTTTCATATACATTAAAAACACTACCAATATTAACACATTCTATTAAAAATAAATGCGTAGTAGGATAATAAATACCAGATGAAATATTAGTAGCATCATTAAAAATTTTCAAAAAATCTAAAATATTTTTGCAAACGTCCCAATGTTGCGGAAGTAAAGTAATTTCGGGAATATTTTGCGACATAAACGTTCATAATAAATCTTTGTAATCAAAAATTTGACGAAGCAACTCATACGTAGAATTCCAACGAGTCGGAATATCTTTTGGAAACCTTTTTGCCCTTCTCCCATGTTGTTTACAAAATTTTCCCCATGCTTTCATAAAATGGGCACGACTCCATAAATATTTAATTGTACCCTTTATTGGGGCGAGAGAAGACTCGAGAGTTCGTAAACTATCTTGTACACATAAATTTAAAACATGGCAAGCACATCTAATGTGAAAAAATTGTCCCCCAAAAGAGGTTTGCAAATATTTTCTAATTCGGGAATGGAAGCGGTATTTGTGGCTGCATTATCAAAACCAATTGAAAAAACTTTATTTATCAAATAATATTCTTCTAAAACTTGTTTAATTATTCTATAAATATTATGAGCCGAATGCTTTTCATCAAAAACTCGAAATGTAAGAAGTCTTTTTTGAATAGTCCAAGTCATCACCTATCCAATGACACATAATACCCATATAAGAATGAATTTGCCAAGGATCACTCCAAATATCACTACCTAAATGCACACGTTCATTGAATTTCGCAAAAAATTTTGCTAAAGTTTTTTTTTGTTTTTATAAAGATGCAAAAGTTCGCGTTTAAGAGTATTTTTGGGAATAGTTGGTGCTTTCGGGAACCAACGCAATATTTATCAAATATTTCATATTAAAATTTTCACTAGTAGTAAATGGAGCATGATCAAGGGTAACATATTCAGCTAATGTTTGTTTATAAAGTGCATCGAGTGTAACGGAATAAAGGATGAGTATTAGGATTGGCGTACCCGGAAATTTGTTGTTGTCTAGTGTCGATCTCCACTTGCGTTGGATGTTTTTTTCGTCGGATGCTGACGGAATGTTCCATAGCCGTCTCCTTTGCTAAATTTATATGTTTGGGAACAATATTTACAATTTACATTATACTTACCTTCGCTTTCATCATATACCTTATCGAAGTCTTTGCCACAAGTCGAATGTACTCTCTCGGCCTTTCCGTTCCGGCTCATTTGCCGTCGACGTTTCTTCGGCACCGAGTGGCGGATGAAGACTTTCTTGTGTTGGGACGTGCTCGACGTTCGAAATGGGAACAACGTTGATATTGTCGTCATCGTCTTCCCAACATGCATACTCACGAGGATCACATCCAGGAATAGGATATTCGGACTCTCTCATCGTCATCTTACCCTTGCCCAGTATTTCTGCTTCCACTTGCCATTTTTGAGAAAATTGAGGCGGGATTCAGAGAATTGAAAATTTGAGAGAATGTGAGAGAATTTGAGAGAGAATTGTTGAGAGGATTTGTGAGAAAAATGAAAGAGGAAGGATGTGTCTTTATAGAAAAAAAATTCTAAATTTTTTTTTTTAATTGCAACGGCCATTTTGGCCAAAGAGCAACGGCTTTTTTGGGCCGGGGCAGGGGGCCCTCCCAAGGGGCCCCCATTAATTTTTTTTTTTAAAATCCGGGTTGGAACCAGCCCGAACCGCCGGTTCCGGGCCGGTTCCAATTTTTTCCCAAACCGGAACCAGCCCGCGAGGGCCGGTTCGGTTCCGATTTGGGCCCGTGGGTCCGGTCAACGGGCCGGTTCCGGGCGATCAACGGGCCGATTCCGAGCCCACGGGTCCAAATGGCCATCTCTAGTTCCGACAGTGTGGTTATTTGTAATGTCTGGTGTTTTCTGATTCTGTATTTTGCCCACTTTTATGGGGTTTTTCTTGTTCTTTGGTCATGCCTTTACAAGAGTTAGTGCCCTTCATTTTTTAAGGGCTCGTCAAGATCCCTGTGAACAGTTTTTGCTTCATGGCCAGAATTTTCCAGCCCCTCAAAATCGGCGTTTCTCACCTGTACCAGTTGTGGCTCTTTATCTCAGGGCTTGTATGCTAACACTCCCTGAAAATTGCATCTATTTCGAAAGTGTTCCAGGAATACTTTCAGAACAGAAACACGTATGGTTGAAAAATATTTCAAAAGTGTTCGGCGAACACTTTTGAAAAAAGAAATACTTTTGAATCCAAAACAAAAAAAAATTTATTTTTGAGTTTTGGAACACTTTCTAGAAACAACTCAACCACCGCCCACCATCGTCGGCAAGGAGCTCAAGCGGCCGCCGCCGCAGCCCGCCGGCCACGGGTCGCAGGCCGCCGCCGCCGTCGTCGGTTGTAGATCCTTCCTTTTGGCGAAAAAAGTATTTTTTTTCTCTTACTAAACGCGTTTTTGTTCTCGAAAATCGTAATCGGGAACAAAAACACAAAAAAATATTTTTGTTCCAAATATGTTCTCAAGAATAAAAACATTACCATACGCAGCCTTAATTGCTCATCCGAAGAGGTGGATTATATTTTTTGCATGATCCAATTTTGTCATGTATTTACTTTTCAAGGGCCCGTCAAGATCCCCCGGGATTGGGATACCGATATGAACTTAGCATGTGAGACTTTTTTTGAGATCACCGTCAACTATTCTAAAAGTTTTATGAACTCAAAATCTATTACTTTGATATTATATGAGATTTTATGGAATTATCGTCATCCTGTTTTAAAAGTTTAAACTATTACATGAAGGTATGATTTAATATTTATATTTATGTATTATAGCACTTGGTGCTCTCGCCGAGGGTCATCGTTACAGCGGAGCAGATACCTTTGTCTTGGCTTTCTCTTTAGTTAGTTGAGCTAGCTACGAGTTCACAGAGCCGATGATTTTACACCACATATTGTTCACACTGTTCCCTTCGACAGATTTACCAAATGAGTTTGCCCCCGTATCAAACCTAATTTACAACTGGAAAAAGGAAAAATCCTCCGAAATCACCATTCAAGACAAGCGATGTCACGCAAAATTTGTTTGAGAACGATTTAATTATGAAGTAATTAAAAAAATTGCAAAGTCCTTGAGGTTTCGAGATACATTAGCATCCATTTACTTTTGATTCAAAGTCATATTTAAACGATTTAATTAGCCATCATCATCCTTGGTTATTCGAAATTTACCTATAGTTAAAAAAATCTACCAACTACGGGGAGTTTTTCAAATACTCCCTTGACTTGACGTTAAACTCGTCCTTGCCCACATGGATAATGGGGGAGAAAAATAGAGAAGCCTATCATCATCTTCTTAGGAAGGGAGTGGAGAAGTGTCTTGCCACGTGTCGGGTGTTGATTGGTTCAGGGGCCACACCAATAATTATCTCACCTATAAACATCTAATAACACCTCGACACGTCCGAGTAGCTACTCTTGGATAGTCATAAATTCTTAAACCGCCATGAGAATCAAGTTTCACAGTCTACCTCGAATTAGTTGGGATAGAGAAATGCTATGTGACTTTTCCTCTGCCTTTTATGGGGACCAGATATTGTTGTTTGCTTTATCTTGGCTTCTTTTATCTGAATATATTCTACCAATTATTGTTTGAAAAATTACCAAAAATCTCAATCTATACCCATGCGACACATTTACTCTACACCTTTTTTTTGTTTGTGGGAGAGTTATTAAAAGAAATCTTAAACATATTGCAATGGTATCAATTCGGTCATAATTTTTTTTTTTTGCCAATTTAATTTTATAATTTTTGCATATATGCCAATTCAATCCATTTGGTCTACTTGGCTCTAACGTAGCGCTACCGACATTAACATGGCCAATTTTCAAAAATATTTTAATATTTTTAGATTTATTATTATCATTATTTATTTATTTTTCTTTTTTTTATTCTTTCTACCTCCCATCGACCTCCAAGCCTGGCGACCGGCGAGGGGCAGTTGGAGGAAGAAGGAAGAAAAAGAAAAAGAAAAAGAAAAGAATAAATAAATAAATAAATAAGTTCCAAAAAATACTAAAAAATTATTAAAAATTGGCCACATCAACGCCCGTCGGCCAAATAGATTAAATTGGCATAAATGCAAAACTTTAGAACTTTGAATTGACAAAAAAAATAATTGCAATAGATTTAGAACTTTTTTTTTATAATTTTTCCCATTTCCTTTGTATAACTAATAAGTCCAAATTTTCATCCGTGAGACACATTTACCCTTCATTACAATTTTGTTAAATACCACCGTAATCTTTTTTTTTTGTGGTAACCGAGGATCCGCGAGGCTTGCCCCTACGTCGATCCTCGGGAGAGCTAAAGACAATGCCCCACCAGCCATGGCCCACCAGCCATGGCACGAAGTCGAGTTGAGAGTTTCGAACCAGGTGACCGACGAGGGATAGCACACCTCTCACCAACTCGGCCATGCGTGGGTGGGTATACCGCCGTAATCTTTTTTGGCTGCTTATGTGGACAATGGAAGGTAAACGGAATTGATGTAGTGTCCACATAGCTTAAGCGAAAAAAGAAAGTAGTTGTTTGGATGATTTACGTTCCTTACCAAATCCGTGATTGTTTGACTAGGATTTATCCAAATCGAGCTTCGATTCAACTTCGGCAAGTGACTATGAGTTCCAACAGTGTGGTTATTTGTAATGTCCGGTGTTTTCCGATTCTATATTTTGCCCGCTTTTGTGGGGTTTTTCTTGTTCTTTGGTCATGCCTTTACAAAATGTTGGGTTCCATGGGGTTTACGGTAGTCCGCCCATGTAGGCAACCACACCCTTATGCCTACTGTTGATAAGGCGGTTATCAACATAGGTGAAATGACGTGATATATGTGTTTCATTTATCGTTCTTCCCTTTGTCAAGTAACTCATATACAAAGAACGAGAGAACGTAAAAAAGAGACGAACGACGACAAACTCCCGATCGTCAAACGGACGAACAATCTCTCGTGGAACTGCATTGTGGACATTTAATCCGTGAAAATTCGAGGTATGTCCGTCCCGTGATATATTTCTCCGATCGGTGATTCAAGATCAATCCTAGCGCTTGTTGATTCATAGTAATTCCGCTGTGTATGTAATCGAGATACGTTCCCTTCATTGGTATCGAGCCTTTATACCTTGTTTCCAAATCACATATGGATTTTTGGTGAATTTTGTGTTCTCTTATTTTTGGCAAATCATTTTTCGGGGCCTTTTTTTTTTTGGGCGGGGAGTTTTTTCGCCCGATTGAAGCCAAATTCCGGTGAACCATCACTTGGCTTCGCACAAGCAGGGTCGTCTTGCCATGGAGAACAAAAACCCTAAATTGTCTCGGCAGTTGGTTGCTTATCGAAGACAAATTTCGCGATGGAATTTCGCGGGTTAGGGTTTTGCGTCCGAGTGGTTTCGCTAGATTTTTGAAAAAAATTACTTCACCGTTTCCGTTGAATCTTGGACCTACGTGGTTGGGCCGACATGATTTTCAAAACCCACTATTAATTTTGGTTTATGGTGGGTTGTCGGAGGAGAATCGGCGATGGAACGAGCGGCGGAGGGAGCCGTTGTTCTTACGTGAACGAAACCAGAAAATTCCTTCCTGTTCGCGCGCAAGAAGGAGAAGATCACCTGCAAGTCGCGTGCACGGGCGGTTTCCCCATAGAAAAAAATAAAAAAATGGGATCCTAACAGTCGAAAGTGGGATTTGAACCCACGACTCTCCGAAGACAAGATTGCGCCTAACCACTCAACCACCCTCAATTTTGTTGTTTAAAGTCAGAAGGTTTGATATTAAATTTGTACATGGACGAGAGCAAAATAAAATTCTAGTTTCGACCGACCCGGCGGTCCCGGCCATGACCGTTGACCTGGTCTCCGTTGACCGTTGATTGGTCAGACCAACTCTCGGAAAATTGCATTTTGGTCCTTGAATTTTTTTCGAAATTGCATTTTTGGTCCACAAATTTTTCAATTTTTTCAATTTTTTCCCCGAAGTTTTTAGAAATTGCAATTTGGTCCTCATACTTTCTGAAAATTCGAGTCCCTGAAGTTTCTGAAAATTGCAATTCAATCCTTGAGTTTTGGGAAATTACATGTTGACCTCGTTGACTAGTCAAAGCAAAAACTTTGACCGACTTGTGTGGATGCATATGAACTCCGTTTGGGGCATATGAGGTACCGTTGCGTTCGTCTCGAAATTATCTTCGATTTGATATATTATTTGGACATATTGTATGAATATAAAATTATTAAAATGCATATGAAACTCCATGATACATGTTTTTAGGAGCGTTTTTCGTGTTAAAAAAAATGGAGGATGGCTTAGATGTACATAGCCATATTGTGTAGAATATATATTTTTTTGATAGCATGTATAATGTTTAAGGTACTTGCTGTTTGTATCCCGTAATCTCTATATGATTTGATGCGTAGATTATTTGTATATTAATTCAAATCATACTATGCTATGTTATGATTACAAGATATAGGGATCATAGTATGAATTGTGATCTTTATTCGAGTGGGGAGTTCTATAATGTTTTAGTAACTTTAGTGAACTCAATTTTACATAAATGATTATGTTAATGATAATTTCAAGCGAGGATTCTTAGACGATGATTGGGAACATAGTGAACTTTTGAATCCGAGACCCGATGTGAAATTTTTCATTAATGTGATTATTTAGTGTAAAATAGATGCATAATTGTTAGGCATTAATAGTTTCGTGAATACATGTCTATAGAACTTTGTGTTCATATATAAAGGCTTTGGCTTCTTAAAATATCGTAGCTAAGCTTGACTAAGGAGACAAATTGGATGGCGAAAATTATGAAAACTGGAATAGGATCCAAGTATGTGCTAGAAGAGCAAGAAGCACTATGAGCTCTTAATCTAGCTATGGAAGAACCCGAAGATAAAAATACTGCATAATCTAGAAGGGAAAAGAGGCATTTGCTACCTTGAACTAGATGAACTCTATTGCTCGCATTATGTTGCGAGTAGCATAGAAAATGGTTTTATGCATGAGTTCAGGCGTTTTTTTTTATTTAAAAAATGACAAAGTCATGTGGGAAGTATTTAAAGTCGATTTTGGTAAGACATAGATCACCAAATCGGGACGGATCATTATAAGGTTTGACACTTATATGATGCCTCATTGGTAGAATATAAAATAGCTTTTTGTGGTGTGTGTCGAACATGATAAGTGAATTATAAGATACATGTCATATTTTGAAGACGATGAGTAGCAAGTGCAAGCGATAATATGTTCTTTACCTCATAGCTGTGTACATATGAATATTCACACGATCCACAATAAAAGTTAAAAGACTTTTGAGAATGCTATGCGACGCCTTGAACTAAAGGTTAATCGCCTTCTAGCGGCGAAACCCGAAATCGACATTTGTTACCCTAATTCTAGTTCAAATGAGCTTTGTGCTCCAAGCGTAAGGGTCAAGGTGGGTTTAAGAAGTGGAAAGGACAAAGAAACAGATTCTTCGGAAAGAAATCGAAGTTTAACCTACATTAGAAAGGAAAACGTCCTTTCAAGAAAAATGTTTCAAAAGTGAAGTGTTTTCACTATGGCAATAAGGGTCACTTTGCTCATAATTGTGGTGAGTTAAAGAAGTTAGAAACCATTTGTACACTTAAGAGTGTAAATATGTCTCAATTCGGTTTAGAATCAATCTCATCTTTTGTGGATTGTAAACTTAAAGACCACATACCATGTAGCGATGGAAAGAAATGCCTTAGTGGAATTTGAATGAGTTCCACATGGAGTAAAGTGAATAATGATGGGAAACAATTCTTGAGTGGAAGTTAAAGGGATTGGCCCTGTCAATTGAATATACGCGATGATTGCATCCTGCTCCTACATGATGTATCATATGCGTGAAAAACTTGACCGAATTTAGTTTCCATATTAGTTTTTGGTTAAACTTGATTTCAATTTGAACTTTCATAATGATGGTGATAACTTGTCGTTAAGAACAAGTTATTATAATTCCGCATGGTTCTATTATGCTGATTGTTGAGTACAATAATGTGAATGTAAGTTATTCCCTATTTTCATCTTTTGTGATGATATGAACATGTGGCATATTAGGTTGGGTCATTTTGGCCAATAGCAAATATTTACGTAAGCGAAATAGGGCTTATTGGGCAATATTGAATATGTCGATTTGCCTATTTGTGAGCATGTCTAGTGGGAAAAACAAAGAGGAAACCATTTGAAAAAAAGGAACAAAAGCTGAGTTTCATTTGCGGTTGATCCATTCGAACATATGTGATTCAATGAATGTGAGAGTAAGGCATGGGCTATTTATTTCACTGCATTATAGATGGTTACACTCGATTCGGACATGTTGTTTTATGATTTTTTTTTTTATAAATCCGAGGCATAAGTTGTTTTGAGATTTTTTTATTAATTTTAGAAAATCAATTTAAAAAAATCGATCGAGGTCAAGAAAATCTATCCGATCGGTTCGGATGTTTGTGTGATGACAAAGAAATAGAAAGACAGCTTATCTATTTCAGTGATTCCTCAATAGAATGGAGTTGCAAAAAGAGGAAACATGTCTCAATGAAAATGATTAGGTCTATGATGGTACAAGCTAATTCGCCTATCACCTTTTGGGGTAAGGTTTTGTTGTTTGCTTGTCTAGATACTTAATCGTATACCTTCTAAATCGGTTACTTCTACTCCATATGAGTTGTGGATAGGTCGATAATAAGATTTGAGTTTTCTTAGACCTTGAGAATTTGCTGCCTATACTCATAAGTTCTCCTACGTGTATGGAAAATTGGGCCATAGAGGCAAAAAGAGTATCTTCATGAGATACCGAGAGCACTCAAAAAGGTACGTGTTATAGGTGAGCAAGAAAGTGAAAGTGTAACCGAATATGAATCACAAGATGTCATATTCTTAGTGAATGAATTTTCCGAATAAGGGTGAGATAAGTGAAAAACTATTCTCTGTTTGAAATCTTGGATAGCAATAATGATTTTACTAAAGCATCTCATCCAAGTGGGAGCAATGTGAGAAGTGGGAATTTGTTTCGAACTAGTCTCAATTGCAATCACTTGATGCGTAAAGATGTCATCATTATCTAATCCAAGTGGGAGCATAATGGAGAATGATGTACTAAGTGTACAATTTTCAATTTGGCGAACAAGTCGCAAAAGCTTTCTCCGTCGACGTTTAGACATTGAAGGTAAAGTTTTTATAGTCGCTCTACAAGAAGAGAATGAGCCAAGGAATGTAAATGAGACTCCGACTTGCCCCGATAAGGAAAAGTGGATGTAAGCAATTGAAAAAGAGATGTAGTCAAAAGGATCAAATCAAGTTTAGAAATTGATTGATTTTCCGCATGGACGTAAAGCCATTGGGAGCAAATGTGTTCTTAAAATAAAGCCTAAAGTTGATGGCTCAATTGAGAGATATAAGGCTCGACTTGTGATGAAATGATATAATTAATTGACCTCATTCCGGTAGTGATTAGTATGAATCTTGGATTATATCAAATGGATGTAAAGACTGCTATTCTCAATGGAGAATTAGTAAAAGAAATCTATGTGAAACAACCTATGGGGTTTGTTACTGAAGGCCAAGAACAAAACGTGTATCGACTTTTGAGATCGATATATGGCTTCAAGCGATTTTCGAGATAATGGTATATATTTTTTCGTAATGCCATAGTGGTATACAATTTTGTAATGATTGATAATGATCATTGTGTATATATCAAAATATCCAAAGATCAATATGTGATCTTATCATTATATGTTGATGATATACTAATTGTTGGGAGCAATATGGAGTTTGTTAATATAGTCAAGAATTGGTTATGTTCCGATTTTGAGATAAAAGATATAGGTAAATCTGCATACATTCTTGAAATTAAGGTTTCAAGATATTGTTCAAAGAGATTGTGATATTTTTCACAAGAGACTAGTATAGGTAAAGTCCTTGAATGATTTCGTATGCAAGACCGTACACCCAAAAATACTCTTATTGCAAGATGTGAAGGTTTGAGCTGTAAAATGTGTTCTAAGACTCCACAAGTAAATGAAGAAATGGAAAATGTTCCAAATGCTAGTGCTGTTGGAAGCTTAATGTACGCTATGATGTGTACAAGACCTGTATTTGTTAAATAGTTGGAATGGTAAGTATGCAAATCCAATTCAGGTCAAGCACATAGAATTGCCGTCAAGAGAATCTTGACATATTTGAAAGGTACTTGCTGATTTTTGTTGAGTTATCAAGGTAGAGAGCTGCACCTTGAAGGCTATACCGACGTTGAATGAGTAAGAGGTTTAGATAAGAGGAAATCTACCTATGGGATTGTGTTCTTACTTAGAAATGGCGCCATATCATGGAGTAGTAAGAAGTAAACGTATATAGTCTTATCCACGATGGAAATTGATCTCGTGGTGTTATCCGTCGCAAAGACAACAAAATGTTTGGCTTAAGAGATGCTTGAATCGAGTGAGGTGTTGCTAAGGATGCTGCAGGTTTAATTATTTGTTAATTGTGATAGCTAAGCAACAATAGCTTGCACTAATGATTCATTGCAAGACCAAACATAAAGTCACGAAATATAATTTTGCGAAAGACATGGTTGTATGAAAAGATGTGAACATACGGTACATATATACGCATAGAATGATAGCAGATCCTATGACAAAGTGAATTCCTAGAGATGTTTCCCTAAGTCATGTGTTGACAAAGGAATTAGTTCCATACATTGAAATCTCCGGAAGTGCGTAGAAGTTAAAGTACTTGGATTTTTATATTTCCCAAAGTTCACGATTAATGATACTTATTATCATTATTGATGCCTATGAGCTTGTATGACAATTATGCATATTGATGTTTAGTGCATTATGTTTGAGAAGGTATGTCGGACAGATGAGAGATTAGCCCACTCACACGGGTAATCACCTTTATTTACTGCATGATGAATAGAGATGAAACGATTTCAAGCTTATTATCTAGGTGATAATAGAGAGCTCAAGCTGGAAATTTTGATGTCACCTTAACGAAGTGTTAAGATGAGGTCATAATGTTTATTATGTTCGAAAGTGAAATAGCCCACGTATTTCATTTTATCCGTCTTTAATGCCGGATGAGAGTTCCGAAAGATTCTTTTAAAGAGAGTAGATTTGTGAACTCAAGCTAGACATTGAGTATATCCGAGCTATCATCATGTACGGTATTACATGAAAAGACATACGCTCCATAGCAAATGAGAGAATACCGTAATACGTACTTCATATTACGTATGTATGATACGACCAATAAAAGTTGGCAAGAATTTTGATCTCAACTCTATGGCCGTGTGAGATTTTTGAGGATAAGAGTTCCTCAATTTAGTCCCCTCATGACTCTTACTTATTCTCAAGATTTCTTTTCGGCATTCCCTATCTTAGGGTGCTGCCTATGGTTATGAGATTGATTCGATCTAATGGGACATTTCTAGAAAAGCGAGCTGAATTGAGATTGAGAGATTTAAGGGAAGAGGAAGATCAATTTATTTTGATGTCACATTCAATATTTGTATTCACAGGTCGACCAATTATGATTATTTGAGTTTAGTCATGATTGTGAATATAATGTATTGTAGTTGAGTACCCAAAGAGATCGAGAGAGATATGATGTAAATGTGACTGATTGATCTAGGGTACTGCATACTAAATCTACTCCGAGTTAACGTGCCGTTTTAAGTTGCTATATACTCCTAATAGATGTATGGCAACGAGCTCTTGCAGATATGCTTGGTCGCACGTATTATTTGTCAATATAAACTTTGCGAAAAGAGAGAGAGTTATGTTTAACCCTTCATGGGCGAGTGGGAGTAGTTAACCCTCCGCGGGCACGTGGGATTTGTTTGTCCTTCATGGGCGAGTGGGAGATGTTGGGTTCCATGGGGTTTACGGTAGTCCGCCCATGTAGGCAACCACACCCCATGCTCACCGTTGATAAGGCGGTTATCAACATATGTGAAACGACATGATATATGTGTTTCATCTATCGTTCTTCCCTCCGTCAAGTAACTCATATACAAAGAACAGAGAACGTTAAAAGAGACGAACGACAACAAACTCCCCGATCTTTTCTCCCGATCGTCAAACAGGCGAACAATCTCTCGTGGAACCGCATTGTGGACATTTAATCCGTGAAAATTCGAGGTATGTCCGTCCCGTGATATATTTCTCGATCGGTGATTCAAGATCAATCCTAGGGCTTGTTGATTCGAGTAATTCCGCTGTGTATGTAATCGGGATACGTTCCCTTCACAAAAGTTAGTGCCTTTTGTTTTTAAGGGCTCGTCAAGATCCCCTGTGAAGAATTTTTGCTTCATGGCCGGTATTTTCCAGCCCCTCAAAATTGGCATTTCTCACCTCTACCAGTTGTGGCTCTTTATCTTAGGGCATGTATGGTAACACTCCCTGAAAAGTATTTTTGTTCCGAAAGTATCCTCGGAACACTTTCGGAACAAAACGCATATGGTTGAAAAATGTTTCAAAAGTGTTCCGCGAATACTTTTGAAAAAAGAAACACTTTGGAAGCCGAAAAAAGAAACACTTTGGATGCCAAAAAAAAAAAAACTTATTTTTAGGTTTTGGAACACTTCTTAGAAACAATTCAAGAGCAAGCTCGTGCAAGCCACCACCACCCACTATCGTCGGCGAAGAGCTCAAGCGGCCGCCGACACCGCATGCAGCCGCCCGCCACCGATTGTCGACCCCCACGGCCGCCGCCGGTTGCGAGATCCTTCCTTTTGGCGAAAAAAGTATTTTTTTTTTTTTTTTTTTTACTAAACACGTTTTGTTCTCGAAAATCGTAGTCGAGAACGAAACACAAAAAAATGTTTATGTTCCAAATATGTTCCCAGGAACAGAAACATTACCATACGCAGCCTTAATTGCTCATCCGAAGAGGTGGATTATATTTTCGCATGATCCAATTTTATCGTGTATTTACTTTTCAAGGGCTCGTCAAGATCCCTAGGATTGGGATACTGATATGAACTTAGCACGTGGGACTTTTTTTGGGATCACTGTCAACCTGCTCTAAAAATTTTATGAACTCAAGATTTCTTACTCTAATATTATATGAGATTTTATGGAATTATTGTCAACCTGTTCTAAAAATTTAAACTATTATATAAAGATATGATTTAATATTTATATTTATGTATTCTAACACTTGGTGCTCTCGCCGATGGTCATCGTTACAGTGGAGCAGATACCTTTGTCTTAGCTTTCTCTTTAGTTAGTCAAGCTAGCTACGAGTTCACATAGCTGATGATTTTACACCACCTATTGTTCACACTGTTCCCTTCGACAGATTTACCAAATGAGTTTGCCCCCCGGGTATCAAACCTATTTTACATCTGGCAAAAGGAAAAATCCTCCGAAATCACCGTTCAAGACAAGCGATGTCACGCAAAATTTGTTTCAGAACGTGCAATCACGTATGGAAATTATTGATTGAGCACCTTATCTTCCTCAACTGTACGCGTGCCGCGCAAGGACGTCTTTTCGCACGACCCTTCTTGGCCCAAACGTTGGACGACTTAACGATGTCATTGAAGTCAAGGATGCGACATCCTTGCCTCGTGTCTTCTCCAAAAGTTCGTATGGCGTCACTGTTTACATCATCAGGAGGAAAGTTGGGTCGTGTCCGGACGTGGACACATGAAATGTTGGAACAGATAAGAGAGACGGCATGGTTGGAAGGGATGAGAGAGTGCCTGAAGACACTGCGACTCGCTCACAATGGCACCCAGTAATTTTCACGAACTTCGAGGGTGGCATTTTTGTGAATTACCATTTTGACCATTGCTTAGTATACTTAACTACCGTGCATTAATTTTCAGATATGGATATATTTGGAAATTTCATACTGAAGTTGCGAATTGTGTTGGATTTACGGGAAAAGATAAGCTGACAGTCAAACCACTATGACCGTGATATGCTTACCATACAAATATATCACAATTTCTTTTTTTTTTTTTGTTTTCAATTGGCATTTGACCGTCCACTGTTATTTGATAGTGGACACTTAAGCTAACAAAAGCCTTTACTTTATAACGTAGAGTCAGGGCACTCTCAAAACAGTGAGCTATTGATGGTCCCGAATAAGGAAAGACACCTTACGATGTTCATGGTCAATTGAATCGTGACCCTTAAAAACAACTTGGATCAACATCCACGATCGAGATATATCCAACTTAATCTTGTTTTCTTACTTGCTTACGCTGATTGGAAACAAACTAATCTTCTCCTATTGAGTTATGATTAATGGATTACATGCCTGAACATTACCGACACCACATGCTGCTTTAATCGTGTCAAAAGAGTATAGAAAAAATAGAAATGGGAAACCAAATCAGCCCACTCCTCTCTCTCTCCCTCCCTCCCTCCCCACAGGTTCAACCATGGCTGGCTGCAACATCATTGCACTGAACTTCGCCGCATCCACTGGCGTCTCTACTAAGTAGCCGTCGACCATTCCTCGATTATTCGATGGCAATAAATACCTACCAGCTACAAGGATTTTCTCGAATTCTCCCTTGAAAGTTTTTATGTATTTTTTGTTGCATGGTAAGGTTTGAGATTTTTCTTTTAAAGTGTTTCCATTTTATGACTGAAAAATTCTTAACCGCTTTCTTTTAATAAGAAAATAAAATTATTGCTTTCTTTAGTTTCGTCTATCTATTTTCAAACGAAACCGGATGAGTTTGCGAGCCACCGGAGCCGCCATCAGGTTCACTCCATCTAACAACTAGCGAATTCGACGGTCCCTCTTTATATGCATCGTCTCATTAACAGAGTACGAATTACATGCTCATGAGGTGATTTAATTCGAACCGATGACATAACTCTAAAAATTGGAAACATAAGCATGTCTATAAACTTACCTAATGTCAAATAGAAAATCTTGTGCTATTCTAAGAATACCATGTAATATTTTTATATTTTGCTTATAGATGAGTGAAACTACCACATTGTAGTAACTTATACCTTCAGATATCGTACGTAATCGAATAGCCACTTTTACATTGAATCTTACATAAGTATTATTTCCATAGGTAAATGTGTAAATGCAAACTGGCGTAAAGAAAGGTCTAAAGTTCGAGATGAATAAGATCTACATAGAACAATAAGATGTTTACGGGGGATACTTTAAGCTTACAAGGTTACGGACACCATATATTGTTGTTTGCTTTATCTTCACTCTTTTTCTCTATCGATTCCACAATTCTTTTTTTTCTTTTTGAAAAATTATCAAAAATCTTAAATTATGCCCATGAGACATTTAATATGTACTCTTTTTCCTTGTAAATTACAAAAAAAAGTCTTAAATATATTGTAATTGTGTCAATTCGGTCATAAACCATTTTTTTTATCAATTTAATTCTAAACCTTTAGCATTTGTGCTAATTGAACCCATTTGACAGTCGATTTTAACATGGCAACCGTCACGGTGATATGGTCAATTTTTTTATAATAATTCTTTTATTCCTTTTACCTTGCGCCAGCCTCCAAGGCCGATGATTGGCCGGAGGCGGAGGCCAGTCGAGGAAGAAGGAAAAAAAAAAGAAAGAAAAAGAATAAATAAATAAACTTCAAAAATACTAAAATATTATTTGAAATTGGCCACCAAATGAACCGAGTTGAGCACAAATATAAAAGATTTAGTACTAAATTGACAAAATAAAAGGTCTAGGGCCATAGAAGTGTCGATGATTGGATGTAGTGATCAATACGTGAATGGACAAAATGAAAAACAGGATAGGAACTTAAATGGTTGCTCTTCCAGGCCTTCAAGAAAGTCGATAGGGCATCAATTCTTCTATATTTAGGCCACAACTCTTTAAGGATGCAAACTTTGAAAAACTCCGACTCTTCTAGGACAAGAGTGAAAACTCTTTTAGATTTTCATTCGTATAAACTGTTTAAGGTTCAAAGAAAATGCGCAAGGCAATTTTCATTAATCAAATTCGTCTAACTTTCTATGGAAACTTGATGGCTTTTTATAGCCAAACAAAACAAGAGCAAAAGACTAAAGTCTAAACTAGAAATTAAAGTGTATAGAAACTACAAATATTTAGAAACTAGGCGCTATTAAAAGAACAGTAATTCTTATGGTTGTCCCGAGGTGTATTGTTGTAGGCTTTCAATACATGAGAGATGACAAAATCTTTATGGCAAAGTTTATCGTTCAGATTATTGGACTTATCAATGCTAGGCTTATCGATAACAGACTTGAATCGGGCATTTACCAATAAGAATCTTGGACTTATCGACGAGAGGATTATTGAAGAGAGACTTGTTGAGCTTGAATGCGGGTTAATAGCGTTGGTTTTGAACTCGGGCTACATCACTTTCTCTGGTATCAAAGGAAGGCTCGCATTCGTTGTATGGTCATGGTAACGATGAATCTATTGGTCCATTGAAAGTAAAAGCACCAATATCGCAGAGAAAATGAAAATGACCTTACTTTATTAAATAGATGTATTTATTATAGCAATGATTATTTCCTTAAACTACTTGTAAAATTTCAGAAGAATTGATAATATACTAATTCATTTGAACTTACTTAATTCTAAATGTCGTTATTAACGAGTAAACTGGTAATTAAGTTACTGTTTATACTTTTTTCACCAAAACCACTTGAAATTTGAAATTTACCTATAGTTACGAGACTCTAGCAACCACGAGGAATTTTTCAAAATTTCCATTGACAGGACCCTGCGGTCCTCCTTGCCAACATGAAGAACGGGGAGGAAAATAGAGAAGCTATGCCTATCAGTTATCATTATCTCCTAAGGCGGCGAGGAGAGAATCTCTTGCCACGTGTCGGGTGATGATAGGTTCAGGACCACACCAATAATTATCTCACCAGGATATGACAATAAACATCAAGTTGACACGACGTACACTTGCAACCATTAATTAGGCATAATTCAAGTTTCGTCCGAGGTGCATTTACAGCATGGGACACCCCGTAACAACCATGAGAATCACGTTTCACGGTACACTGTGTTGTCGTTCGCTTAATTTTCACTTCTTTTATCTCAATAGTTTCTCCTAGTTGACTTTTTGAAAAAAGCCATAAATTTTTTCGAATCTTGTCAATTATAACACATTTATCCTAATGTTTTATTTATGTCATCAAAAGCTAGAAATTTGTACTTGTACAACACATTTACCTTTAGTCATGATTTTGTTAAATCCTGCCATTAAAAGTCCTATGTGGCTGCTTTCGTGGACAAGAAAGGGCAATCGAAATTGATGTGGTGTCAAAATGACTTGGTGATAAAATAAAAAAGAGTTTGAATGCCTTACTCGGACCATGATGGTGGTGAGCTCTCTCGGTTCCTCGCCAAATCTGTGATTGTTCATCGAGCTTCAAACTTAGGCGAGCGAATACAAATTGTTGCAAATCCGTGGTTGTTTGAACTGGATGGTATTTTCTAACCCCTCAAAATCGCGTTTCTTAGCTGTACAAGTCGGTTTTCTTTATCACCTATGCTCACCGGAAGAGACGGACTCCAACTTGCATTTATTCAATTTCGTCATCTTTTTACTTTTCCTTTATCCTGGGACGGGGGATGCTGGTATGAACTTGGTGCTCTCGTCGTTGTTCGTCGTTCGTTGTTAAGAGCTTTCAAAGCCCATCCTACTTGGATTTAATGGGCTTATTCGGTTTTGTTTGCCGTAATCATTTTGCCGGGGGCACTGATTTTGTTGCGCTGCTTATGCATTTGGATACCAGGGCAAGAAGATTGCAAAAAGATCAAGACCCCCGAGCCCCAGAGGAGCAGATGATTTTATACCACGCGAATTCACATAGCTGATGAATCGCGTTAGACATGACCTTTATATTGACATCTATAATTTTGTCTAATGAAATTTGAATCATCATCATCCTCTATCAATACAATTTTCTATATGAATTCAGCTTTACGTGGGCATTTCAAAAGCTTAACACCACATTTTCTTCAAAGAAAAATGATCAATTGAAAAAGGAACTTATTTTGGGAGGATAAAAGTTCGGATCGAAAGTAAAATTGTTGAAATTAGCTCATATTTTGAGACAGAGATGGAACGTTTTCCCCATGCGCATCGGGAGATGCGGACAAGTTTGAGAATGTGCAATTATTATGGATGAAATTTTTTAGTACCTTATCTTCTCGAATTGGACACATGTCACGTTCACTTTTTTTGGCTCAACATTGGGCGACTTAAAGATGTCATTGAAGTCAAAAATGTTGCCAAAGCTCCTCACCCAAAGGATGTCGCATTCTTGCCAAATTGGGACCAGGAAGTCCTTTTCCTTTCATGTCTTAGCATTGGTATCATCTGAGGAAGATTTTTCGATTCGTCAAATCTGAAACCCGACATGTGTCGAAAAATTTCATTCGCATTATAAAGATGCGTTCGTCTCTTAAAAAATGAGTGATTTAAAAAATATTTTTAGAAAAATAATTACTTATACGATTTAAAAAAATCAATCAACGAAAAATATTTTCATCATCAATAACAATATATGCCTAACTATTTCGTAAGTGATGAAAAAAATTTCCAGTCATTTCTTTTGTCAGTGACATAGGCAACTATTTTTTGAAACATATTTTTGCAAATTACTCATTTTTTTGCGAGACAGACACACCCTAAATTAAGGCAAGCCCACCCTTCAATGAGAATAGGTCCTAAGTGTGCGTACTTCATTCTATGCCAGCATTCCGAAGGGTTATCTTGAACCACTTATGTGCTGCAATAACGGAGGAGGAGAGAAGAATTGTTTTCTGAAATACCAAAGTTGCACAATGTCCCTCAACTTTGTTGGTTACAAGTATATGCAAACGAAGTATGAGTGATACATGCAATTTGAAAACACTAGCAAAAGATAAAAAGGATAGAATTTCACTTGACGCTCCAATTTTTTGATAATTCAAAAATAGGAACAAGAAAAAGTTAATGGAGGAAGAAAGAAGACAGATAGAGCTTATTATAGAAATCAACTAACTTAAACTGTCCGAGGATGGAAAAGCTTCAATTTAAATTTATAACCTATGGTAGAGATTTTTTTAATCACCAAATTTTTATGTGGATCTTTGTAAAATTACCATTTGGACCACTCTTTACAATACATGGTTATTATTCATTAATTTCCAATTACGGATATTTTTGAATTTCGGGCTAAAGTTGAGAATGGTATTAGATTTACTTTATAATGTAGAGATGGTGCACTACCAAATCGGTGAGCTGTTGATGGTCTCGAACAGGAAGAAAATTCAAGGGGAAGTGAGAGAATGCCCTGCCCGTATTTGCTAATTATGATTGAAAATATAAACAAAAATAACTTGAACCAACCATTGCTACCTAGAACTCCAACTTAACTAGTTTTGGTACCTACATTTGGCAATTTAATTATGACAGGAGACTTGTGGATGTGTATATGTATAATTTACTGAATGATGTTTTCACTTCCATAGTTTTTTTTGGTCAAATTCATTTCCATAGTTTATGACCTTAAAATTTTAATGGAAATTCTTTTTATTTACAATAGTGTAAATTTGGAAAATTTACTGGAAAAGATACAAGCGTGATTTTATATAAATATCCTTTTTGTTTTCTTCCGCCATCCCCTTCTTTGAAAACAACATATTTTAATGGATTTTTTATTCCATATACGGATGGTGTAAAAATTTGTTTTTTTTTTTATGGGGGATCAGATGAAAATTTGTTTAAATAAGCAGATTTAATAGTTCGACCAAAAAAAGAAAAAAATAGATTTCATAGAATGGACATATATAATTTTATTTTGAGATTGTTTGTGTAAAAAAGACTTTTATACCGCCAATTTATGTAGTATAAATTGTATTTCAACAGGCTTTTAGGCTTTTAGGCTTTTATTCTACAGAGTGGCGGTGTAAAATTTTCTTCACACAAGCAACTTGTATATAATAACACATACTAAATTTATATTTTTTTGCACTTTAACTTTATTCAGCAAATAGGCTTATTCTTCATTCAAAGACTGTTTGTGTAAAAAAACTCTTTGACAACGACGATGTAAGTTTTATATGTACTTTCCGAAAATGGAAAAATCATTCTCTTTGTCTCTTTTCACTCTACTTTTATTTTCATCGTGAATTCAAAATATCTTCGAAATATAATTTGAGTATGAATCCCGATAATGCGTCTTTATTGTAAAAGAGATACATGGACATCTTTAACTCATAGAATGAGAACATTGCCATCGTCAATTAATAAATCTTTAATATACATTCGGCTTAACCTGAGTATTCTCAAAAGCTCAATATCATATTTTTCTGAGAAAAAATAATTAACTGAGTATGGAATTTATGTTATATATTAAAAAAAATAAAAGCAAGGAAATGGGGAGGGTACCAATGTAAATGGAAAGTTAATCAATGAAATTAGATCATATTTAAAAAAAGCCGAAAATTTTCAAACAATATCGTTTTTATTTTACTTAAGTACAGTGAGTGTCATGTCAATATTATTTATTTTTTGGCTTTCGTATACAATAATTTTTGTCGATGCTCATTAGTAAATTATTGACGGAGGATAAATGTCTTATATATACACACACAAAAATTTGAGATAGTCAGTATAATTCAAAGATTTTTGTGGATTTTACCCTCAAAAAGGTAAAGATGGGATGTTTTTCCCGTGCATCGTTGAACATAGACATGACGGAGAACGAGTAATCACGGGAAATTATTACCTTATCTTCCTAATTGTACGCGTGTCACGCAAGGACCTCTTCTGTACATCCTCTGGAGGAAAGTTGGGTCGTGCCGTGACATGGATTGTGACACTTGCTAGCTGTCTCAACATGAAAAGACGTGGAAGAGAGAGAGAGAGAGAGAGAGAGAGAGAGAGAGAGAGAGAAAAAGCATTCGCACGAATGAGATAAGTCGGGATCAAGGTTTAGAGTAGAATAAAAAATCGAACAATTGGATCTGCTGAAACATAAAAAATTTCAGGTTTAAGAATATGTAAAATAGATTTTAGTTTTCGAAAATTAAAAGATAGATTTCGATGTGTAGATTTCAAAAGATAGAACCTAAAAATCCAAATTTGAAATTTGAAACATGTTCTTGCACTTTTCTTATTTTATATTTTTATGTAATCTCGTGATATTCTATGGCAATATGCAATTGAAAACTATGGAATGGGAGGATTCAAATTTAGATGGAAAGTTAATCAATGAAAATTAGCTCATTTCATGGATGGTATCAAGTTTTGTCCCTCCACAATAATGAGATTTCATTGGCATTTAAAATAAATTCTTATTACAACGTTGTGATTTAATTAAACATACCCTTTTAAAGTTTTACATTGGAGAATTTAATAAAAAGGTTTTTATTTGTTTCATCCTATTATTCCATTTTATGTATATTCGTATAAAAGATAACTAACAAGAAAAAGTTTGATGGTAGTATGAGCAACGAAAGGGTAAAAAGGTATATGTCAAACTTTTTTAAGATTGTACATGACAATTGTCCTTTAATTTGCCTGACAAAGTAGAAAAAATAATATTTTTTTTGGAAATTCTTCTTTACGGCAAAACTAATTCCTACGGAAGTAAACTCCAACATTAAAAAAATAACGTAATGCCCACAATAAACAAAATCAAAATATGTGAAATTCATAATCATAGCCAGGGATGAGCATGATTTCGGGATAAAACCCGGAATCGAAGAACCGAACCGGCGATTCCCGATCTGGTTCCAAGTTCTAGTAAACTAAGATCCAGCTCCTGGTTCTACATTTTTAGATACACAGGTTCCAGGTTCCGATTCCCGGTTCTCACCGGAATCGAATCGGAACCGGAACCGAACCGGAACCCGAATATCCAAAGTTCTAAATTCTAGTTTCTATTTTTATCTCATTATCGTCACTTAGTTCACTTTTTTCTCTCAACCAACACGCCCGGTTTTAAGATCTCAAACTCTTGCTTCCTTAGTTATCATCGTCTCCCAAGTCTCCTCTATTTCTTAACTCCTTGCTTGGTTGTCACTACCGCCGACCATGTGAAAGCACAAGTGACGAGCTCCGTTACAAGTATTTTGCTAAAGGACGGTTCAATCAAAAGAAAAAGAATAAACCGTGTCGATTTGCTTTTGGAAATCGAAAGGCGAGCTAGAGAAATCGGTATAAATCTACGTCCATGACCGATTTCAAGCCCTCGGGGAGGGAGAAAACTTGCTCTCCCTCTCCCTCTCCCTTTCTTGAGCCATAGATTGAATTTTGAAGGTACTCAGTATTCTCTCTTAGTCAAGCTCTTCTATCCTTCACTTCCTCCGATGTTGGTCGTTTTGAAGGTTTCGATTTTTCTTTCGTGTCTATACTCTTTCATTCAATTTGTGTTGGTCCATGTACTATTTTTGGCCGGTGATTGCATTTGAAAGGTGCAATTCTTGTGTGGAATGACGTCTTTGTGGTTTGTGAATGATGTCGGTTGGTTGTGTTGGTGTTTTTGAACATAACTTGTTGCTTTACACTTGCATCCGAGCTCCTTGACCGAATTACACATCTAACTGTTTGATAATATGTCCGAACTAAGTCAGCGTAACTTGTTCTTTTGATAAATCTGTCTACTTTGCCATGAACGAAATGACTAGCATTTTGGAAAGTTTTGGCCTTACTAAGGATGCACTCGGTTCGATTGCTGTTCTAATCCTCAAAATCAACTACCAAATAAGTGAAATTGAATAAACTGATTTGCGACATTCAAGTCATGTATGATAGGATGATCTACCCCTTAAGAGTTCATGGGCTGATCTTAATGATAAAATGGCTCTCGATTTTACATGCTATTGCATTTTTTTCATAGATTCCAGTGTAATGTTTGATCTACACAAATTAACTTGGATAAAAAAGAAAAACTAGTTGTCCCTGCAAGAAGAGATCACTCTAGAGAGTAACAAAGATGATCTTTGATGTAATCTAATTATATTAATTTGTTGTTTCGTTTAATTTTGGGTGGTTAGATTTCGGGTCTCATGCGATCGAAGGGAGGCTCGTGATAAGCTATATGCATATGATTTCTCAATTGGCAACACTACAAAAAAACACGGATTTAGCCACAAAAATTTTGCGACGGAAAAAAATCGTCGCTATTTTCCAACGAAAATACCCACAAAAAAAATATTCGTCAGCTATTTGCCACTAAATTTGCTACGAAATAATTAAATCGCTAATTAGCGATGACTATAGCGACGAAAAACCAATTCGTCACTAATTTACGTACGAAAATACCCACGAAAAATATTTCGTCGCTAATTTACTTACGAAAATAGCCACAAACTATGTTTTGTCGCTAATTTACAACAAACATAGCCACAAAAAAACTTCGTCAGAAATTAGCGACGAAAACGGCCATGAAAATATTATTCATCGCTATCTCCTTTTCAACGAAAATGGCCTTCGTCGCCGATTAGCGATGAACATCGTTTTTCGTCACAAATTCTTTTGCACTAATTTAGCGACGAAAATCACAGTTCGTCGCTAATTTAGCGACGAACTGTGATTTTCGTCGCTAAATTAGTGCTATGAATAAAAAAACAATGAAAATATTAAAATTAGAGACGAGTCATTATTTTTTGCGTCGCTAATTTAGCCACAAAATGTATTATTCGTCGCTAATATGATGAAATAAAAATAAAAAAGAAAATGTTCAATTTAGCAACGAATTAACTTTTTTGTGGCTACGGTAGCTACGAAATTTTTTTTTGTTGCTAATAGGATACAAAATAAAATAAAAATAAAATAATTAGCAACAAGTATTATTATTCGTGGGAAATTAGCAACAAAAACAATATTTCGTTGCAAATTAGTTACAATCATTTGGCCACGAAAACCCTTTTCGTCACAAAATTAGCACTATGAATAAAAATAAAAAAGAAAATATTTCAATTTAGCAATGAAATGTGTTATTCGTCACTATTTTGATATAAACAAAAATAAAAAAGAAAATATAAACATTCGCGACGATTTTTTTTGCATCGGTAATTTAGCAACGAAAGGTATTTGTTCATCGCTAATGTAGCGAGGAAAAGTATTTGTTCGTCGCTAATTTAATTTAGCAACAAAAAGTAGTATTCGTTGGTAATATGATGTAAATAAAAAAACATTCAATTACGTAGCTATAATATCCCGTTACCTTCGTTCTTTCTCTCCCTCCCTGCACTCTTGTCGCGAATTTATTGACCAAATTAAAGTTCGTCCCTAATTTCGTTGCAACATTATTCGTCGATAAATGCGTCGCTAATTAGTGACAAAACATAATTAAATATTTGTCGCTAATTTCATCGCAAAAAATATTGGTCGCTAAATTAGTCGCTGATTAGTGACAAAAAATCATTCATCGCAAATTCGATTTTACCCCGAATTGTGAAATTAAAAGTTCATAGCTAATTCCATCGCAAAAATATTTGTCGCTAATTTCGTCGCTAAATTATTCGTCGCTAAATTTGTTGCTACTTAGCGACAAAAAATCATTCGTCACAAATTCGATTTTACCCGAGAATTGTCAAATTAAAAGTTCGTAGCTAATTCCATCGCAAAAATATTTGTCGCTAAATTCGTCAGCTAATTAGCGACAAAAAAGTCTTTCGTCGCAAAATTGAATGTCATCGGTGAAATAGTGAAATAAAATGTTTGTCGCTAATTCCGTCGCTAAATTATTCGTTGCTAAATTCGTCGCTAATTAGCGACAAAAAATCATTCGTCGCAAATTCGATTTTACCCGCAGAATTGTGAAATTAAAAGTTTGTAGCTAATTCCATCGCAAAAATATTTGTTGCTAAATTCGTCGCTAATTAGCGACAAAAAGTCTTTCGTCGCAAAATTGAATGTCATCAGCGGAATAGTGAAATAAAATGTTCGTCGCTAATTCCGTCGCTAAATTATTCGTTGCTAAATTCGTCGCTAACTAGCGAAAAAAAAGTATTTCGTCTCAAAATTGAATTTCATCCGTAGAATTGCGATGTTAAATGTTCGTCCCCTAATTCGTCGCAAAATTATTCGTCGCTAAATCAGTCGCTAATGCTATCGCAAAATTATTCGTCGCTAAATTCGTCGCTAATTAGTGACAATCGTACTCGTCACTAAATTTCGTCGCTAAATCCATCGACAGTTTTTCGTCGCTAAGTTCAATAGTTCGTCGCCAATTTCGTGGATGAGTAAAATTTCGCCCTTTAAAATCCCTTTACGTTCTCTCTGCACACTCTTCTCTTCACTCCGCTCTCTTCTCTCGTTTGTCTTTTGTCTTTTGTCTTCTGTCTTCTCTAATCTTATTTGTGTCTTACGGTAATCCTAGAATAAATTATTGTTTATTTTACCATTTTCTTACATCAATTCCCATAAGCTTCATGAATCTTAATTAATTTTTCTTTTTTTTAGGTACGTGTCCATTTGAAGGTCTCGCAATCCAAGTGAACGGTTCAATTCTCGTCAAATTGACAACTTTCTATTTGGGTAAGTCTTCTTGACATGGTAATTTTTTCATTTTTCAATTTCAAAGTTATTGTGTCGTCGGTAAATTAATTGCTAATTGGGCACCAAAACAAAATTTTCATCGCTCGACTTTTGATTCTCTGTCTACAGCACACTTAATTCATGATAGCTTTGCAAGATTCAATGCGTGGCTAAATTTTTTGTTTGAATTAAATGGGTTATGAAAATGACATCAATATTAATTTCCGCGTAGCTCATCTTGAATTTTCTATCGTTCGTATTATCAAACACGAGACTTAAACCAAATATTCCATCCTTCGATTTTTATCTGGACTACCCTTTCATTGGACTTTCTATGATTATACTCTTGAAGTGTATCGATTGATAGGATTAATATTCATCATTAACTTTATTAGGTGATTATTTTTTTCTTATGTTGATCGTTTCTCAGCACGTGCAAAGCACGTGGTTGCGATAATTCATGTACATGATATTTAAAAAATCACTCGATTCATTACTTTCACAGACTTGCTCAACTATTATAATGAAAGCCTTCAATAAAGTAGTGTACCCTTTCAATTTTATATATGCATGGCAAATCCTAAAGTCTTCGCGGGATTGGCCATGCAAAAAAAAATTTACGAGATCTCTTTCAAAGGAAAGCCAAAAAGCTAATGCATGTAAAAAAAGGCAAAAATGATAACAAAAAGATTAAAAGAGATGGAATCTTTTTGTTTCTTCCAAGAGCTCTGTGACGTCCATGAGCAATTATAGAGATGGAATCTTTTTGTTTCTTCCAAGAGCTCTCCTTTCTGAAGTGATAAATGGGGTTCAGACCCTGATATTTAGTAGTTAATTCATCGGCAGTTCAATTAGCGATGAAAGATATGGTTGTCGCTAATTAGCGACGGAAAATGTTCGTAGCAAAAATTTTGTCGCTAAATTCGTCGCTAATTAGCAATGACCATGTCTTCTATGGCCAAATTCGTCGCTAATTAGCAACAAAAAGAAAATTCGTCGCAAAATTTGGCGATGACATTTACCGTCATTAATATTGCAATTCTTGAGTAATTTTTTTTATAGGTACGTTTCCATTTGAAGGTCTCTCAATCTAAGTGAACGTTGTAATTCTCATCAAATTGACCACTTTCTACTACAAAGATTTCCGTCAAATACTTAGGTAAGTCTTCTTGACGTGGTAATTTCTTCATTTTTCCCAATTTCAGTCAAAGTAATTGTTTCGTCCAAAATAGAATTTTGATTGTTAGAATTTCATGATTTTAATTAAGAATATTAAACAATACATATGATATTTTTAATATGTTATGAGATTTTTTAATTATATACGACACAATGCCAAGAGACAGGGCTTGGATGTATAATAAGAACTTACCCGGACGTCAAGGATTGACCGATGAGTTTCAAATCTGGGGTTGGAACAGTTTTTGCACTTTGCTAGTAGTAAATTTGAGTTCATGGATGGAAATAAGTTAAGGTGTCCGTGTAAAAAGTGCAAGAATGGTAAATTTCATGTGTGTGATAAAGTTAGAGAACATCTTTGTAGATTTGGGTTTACTCCGAACTACTATAATTGGACTTGCCATGGTGAACCATTTATATCCGATGAAGAATATCGAAGAAGTGACCAATTTTTAGTTGGGGAGCTATTATAACCAATTGAACCCATACCAGATGATGGTCATTGATGCACTGGTCGAATTTAGTTTCACAATCGAACCATGCAAGTATTAATTTTGCTCCTACACTTGAACAAGTGGGTACTAGCTACGCATCACAATTCGAAGAGGAAGGAGTAACAGGTGTTGATGACAACGTGTATAGTGAGAATTTTCCATCTAATCAATTCAGGGAAGTGTTGAAAGCAGCAGATGAACCTTTATGGGCGGGTTGTGACAGCCACACTAAGTTATCAATGACATCAAGACTGTTAAATATCAAGGCGGAGCATAATGTCTCCGAGAATTGCTTCAACTCTTTTGTTAACGTAATGCGGGAAGCAATGCCTCGCGATAACATCTTGCCAAGTGATTTTTACGACATGAAGAAGCTAGTGGATAACTTAGGCCTTCCAGTTATACGGATTGATGTATGTAGTATGGGTTGTATGTTATATTGGGGGATGATGAAAATGCAGAATCTTGCAAATTCCGTAGCCAACCTAGGTACAAGATTAGTAGGAGACAGGTCGTAATCGAAGCGTAGACCATGCAAGCAAATGTTTTATCTGCCCTTAATCCCTAGATTGCAAAGGCTTTATGCGTCTCAAGCCATCGAACACATGACTTGGCATGCAAATCATGAAACAGAGGAGGGTCTGATGTGTCATCCTTCGATGCGGATGCATAGAAACATTTTGATAGAATATATCCCGAGTTTGCGATGGAGCCTCGAAACATCAAGTTAGGTCTCTGTGCTGATGGATTTGCCCCATTTGGGAAATCGGGAAAAAATTATTCATGTTGGCCAGTTTATCTTAACTCCATACAATCTTCCACCTGGTATGTGCATGAAGACACCTTATATGTTTTTGACTTTGATCGTGCCTGGCCCGCAAAATCCGAAAAAGTTGATAGATGTTTATATGCAACCATTGATTACGAGTTACGTCGCCTATGGGATGAAGGTGTTCTTACGTACGATGTTTCTACTCGATCAAACATTTGTAATGAAGGCTGTTCTTTTTTGGACGATAAATGACTTTCCAGCTTATGGAATGTTATCCGGATGGAGTACAATTGGGATCTTAGGATGTCCGATATGTATGGAGAGATCAAAGTCATTCGGATTAAAACATGGTAAGAAGGCCAGCTATTTTGACTGTCGTAGACAATTTTTGCCGATAAATCATACATTTCGAAGGAATAAAAAAGAGTTCATCAAGAATAGGGTTGAAAGAACACCCCCACCATTGAGGTTGACTTGGTGATCAAATTTGGGAGCGAGTGCATGACTTTCCAACTGTTGTTGAAAACTCCCATGGCACAACTATTGCACACGAAGCACACATAAGTGGACTAAACGCAGATATTTTGGGATCTACCATATTGGAAGACTCATCTTATTCGTCATAATCTTGACGTCATGCACATAGAAAAGAATATTTTCGACAATGTCATAAATACTGTGATGGATGTCACCGGAAAAACAAAAGATAACTTGAATGCAAGAAAAGATATGAGGGATATTTGTGATCGGCCAGCACTAGATGTGGATGCCAGCACTCCGCCATCACCGTCCTCGACGTCCCTAAAGCCTACTTCGCCTCCTCTTTCACCTCACTTGCTGCCTCTCTCTCGCCTCCCTCGCTACCAAGTGCTCCTCCAGTTCCTCTTCTCCTCCGACCTCCACCAGATCTCCTCCGACTCGCGTGTGGCGTGTCCGGCTCATTGACCGTGCGTCGACCGCGTGTCGAACGCAGCGTATCGAGCAGTGTCAAACGCGCTTCGGTGTCCAATACGTGTCCGACACTAACTCAGTGACCTCTTGCACGTATCCGTGCTTCTTGGCCTACGACGAACTCGCAATCTCACTCACATACCCTCTGTCTTCCGGAGATCGAAGCCACTGGCCAATAGGTATATTGCTTTTCAACTGGATTTAAATCGATTGATTGGTTTAGATTTGGGTTCTTTGTTTTGGCTTTGTTGTTTTCATTTTTGTGCCTGAGTAATTACGCGGATCAGGGTCGATTTGTAGCTTGTTTTATTCTTCTTTGGTTTATTGGTTAGCTCAATTGGATTTGATCCGTTAGATTGGCTGAATTTATGGGGTTTTGACCTTTTAAGGTTGGATCTGCTGGGTTTTCATTCTCGAGGTGGATCCATTAGTAGGCATAGTAAAAATGGTAACTGGTTTCTACTGGGTCCAATTTGTTTTTTGGCCTGTAATCTTATTTGGTATTGGGCTAAGATTCACTTGGAACTCGTTTCTCAAGGTTCGTTTCTGTTTATAGGAAACGGAGATACATGGCTTTTACCTTTTAGGAGCTATTCTCTGTTTATTGTGTGTGATTGCTGTACTCTGTTGACCTGCCAATGGTCCAGGAGCATAAGACAACTTGTTGATTTTAAATTAATACCCTCTAGAGTGGTTTAGTCTAAGGAGACTTTGGTCCAACTCTTACTGCCCAGCTAGAGTTAGCAGTTTCTCTGGTGTGCATTTTTCTTTTTTTGGTCGAACTCTGGTGTGCTGTTGGCAAGGTGCATTTTCCTACATATTTCCTTATCCTGAGAATTACTGGAATCTTCATCTTAGCTCAAGTTTGGGGCGGCTTCCTCTTCGTTGCAATAAGATTGGCTTTTGTTCGTCCACGCCTTTATTCTCATCCTGTGCTAATCTGCAGGTTTCTTACACAAAATAAAATTTTCCTCTTTCCTCCCTACCTTTGCATTCACTTGTTTACCGGGAATTACTTGCCAAAAGCTCCTTTTCTGAGCTTCGATCTCTAAATATGAACTGTCTTATTGTTTTTGCCTGCTATGATATCTTGCCCAGTAATATGATGCCAACTGAAAAAATGAGCTAGGACAAAAGTTTGGGAATGAAGCCCCAAAAATAGGGTCTTAATGATCTACGTTTAATGCATGTTTCAAATGCCCTTTCTTCACTAATGTTGTTACAAGAATACTAATCATCTCATTGGCAATTACCTTTTAGGAGCTATTCTCTGTTTATTGTGTGTGATTGCTGTACTCTGTTGACCTGCCAATGGTCCGGGAGCATAAGACAACTTGTTGACTTTAAATTGTTTGCATGATGCTTAGTGATTTAGTTAATTATTTACTATGTTGGGGCTCTGTGTTGTTCTTTTTTCCTTTATCATTTTGCTATGCGGTGTAATTTAAGTGCATCTAGGAAAGAATTGTGCTTTTTTTTTTTCGGTGGGAGACT
This sequence comes from Rhodamnia rubescens, assembly GCA_021437795.1. Taxonomy (NCBI): domain Eukaryota; kingdom Viridiplantae; phylum Streptophyta; class Magnoliopsida; order Myrtales; family Myrtaceae; genus Rhodamnia; species Rhodamnia rubescens. The sequence goes on along the minus strand of JAILYA010000002.1, from coordinate 2,206,972 downwards.
AATGATATTTTGTAATTCGGTGCTTGCTTTGAGCTTCAAAGAGCATGTTTTAATTAATGAAGATTGTGATTGGTGAGTATGATCAGCCCGGCACTTATGTTTAACTGAAAATTTGCAACTTCAAATATAGCTTTTGTTAAAAGAGTTTGCACTCAGTTTCCCCTCAAAGAAGGGAACGAAATGATGCTTGAATGCTAGAGTAGATATAATGCAATAGTAGTTCTCTTTTCCATGTTCATTTGACCCATTATATTTTCTTAAGCAGAGCTTATTTACAAAATTGTAGTAATTATTCTTCAAGAAGAATTCTTCTTTTGACATTTAGACGAAACTAAGATCCAAGAGCACTATACTACTCCTTTAAAGTCTCTTAGTTCTTTATGCTGATTGAATGTCTACAGATGTCATTTCCATGGAGGAAACTAAAGAATATTGAACCTTTCTAAAGTAAAGCAGAAACACTGCTTAAAGTATTCTAACTTGGTTACGTGTTGGTATGCAAAAGGACTTAGTCGATGAGGTTTCCCTCCACAAACTTTGACACTCTTAAACAAAGGGCAGAGATTGAAACTTTCATGAATTTAATTTGATTGGGTTCAACTGTAAAATTGGGAGTTTGATGTGTTTAATTATGGAACCGGAGGGAGCCTTTGTGTATTTACGTCTTGTATACTGGTTATGGCCTCTTGGGGAACTTCATTCACAATTGAAGGGGTTGAACATGTGCTGAAAGTACCTTGGTTTTAAAGCAGGAGTGTCATACATTATGGTGCTCGTCATCCTTCTGTGTTATGCTTCAATAAGTGAGTATCTGCTTCATTAAATATTTAAATTGGGGTTCTTTCTTAAGATCCCTCCATGCTTAAACAAAGTTGTACACACACACTGCATCTGGAAGCTACACATGCTAGTTGCATGTACATGTACACAACTTCTACCTTTCTCTATGTAGTGATTAGATGCTTTCACGAGAGTAAACAATGTTATATGAACATTTTCTGTCACTGAATAAGTTCTATAATTAATATGAAGCTGTAATTTATCAATCTCTCTTCTCATCTTGTCCTGTTTTTCTAGTTTCAAATGGTAGGATTTCGATTGGTTTATGTTGGTTTTGTTTTGTTATTTGAACAAGTCATTGATATGCTGATGGCATGGTTTTCTTTACTTTTTCAATTTGAGGCTTGAATTTTATGTATAATCGTACTCCTCGTGGTTTCGATTAGTTGCTGACTATGTAGTATCTAGAGCTTGGTTGGATTCTTTTTAGCCATTTATTAATTTTTGTGAACGTAGAATTTGCAAGTAGTCTTGCCTTTGGGTTCGTCTTTTCTCTTGTCTGGATTTTGAATTATGAAAAGAAAAGAATAGAAGATTTTTAAGATGTTTCAAGTATTTTTCTGCAAATATGTAAGGTTTGGTCTAGCTCCATTTGTTTGGGTTTCTGTTATGCAACACATATGACACTGCGAATCCATGTTCGCCAGCGCAATGGTTGCTGAATTTTGTAATTGCTATCCTCAGCAGCTGAATTGGGTTTCAATGTGATATAGTTTCTTCCTTTAGTTTAGGACTCTGTGGATTCTATTGCCCGTTGTGCTGTTTTCTTGAGATGTTCCTTATGCTCAAATGAAGACAATCTCTATCCGTGATGCTTTAGAATGTGTGTCAGTAATTTGATCTGTCATGTATATGTTCCCTTTATTTTCGTGGAATCTGATGTGCACAAGATTTCAATAGGTTCCTTCGGTGCCAGAGGATTGCTATTTATCGTAGGCGATAGCAAGTTTCTTTCATTTTCTCAAGTTTCACTTGCTCTCCGAAACAAAATGGTGAGCTTTATGATGTACATCATTATGTATCCCTGCTACATGTTCTTATTTATGCTGCTATTTGTCTAACCTTCCTATTTGTCAGGTATAAACGTGGAGGTCACATGCGTGGCGTAGTTTCACAAGGAAGACTAGCCCCTTCCCCTTCCCCTTCCACGTCCCCATCCGTTTCCTCTTCCCCTTCCCCTTCCCTAAACCCTCAACAACTACATGCTGATGGACAACATAGACACATTGGCCCTTCCTCCGTCCCTCAAGAGCATATTAGGGAACAACTTGGACACATGCGAAGTGAATGTCCTTCAGCTCCATCCCCTTTAGATCAAAGTCATTCAGTTCCGCCTTCCATGAAACACTCAAATGATGAGGGAGGTGAAGAAGATAGCCGATTCATCATATGCCCATATGGAGATTCGTGAGTACTTCATTTTTTTTAGTATATATGTAATATTTAGGGTCATCATCCCTACATTTGAATTTTAGATATGGATGTCAACTGAATTGTCCATGTTGCAAATTATCCGTATACATTTACTGACATCTCCTTTTCATTTCACTGTTTCATTGTCCATATGATTTTAACTTGTTTGCAGATTCACGGATGCTACATACGTTGTGAGGCAACTTAATAAAATAGTGAATAACTATTGGAGGGGGCCGTGGAATAGTTACAGCAGCGCGCAAAAACAAGTAAAGGATTTGTGGTGGAATGAGTTCAAGGTAAGTTTTGTCTTTCTATTTTCTCACAAACTAAGTTTTTTTTTTTTTTGGTTAAGCTCACAATTGGTCATAATCCTGATAAGGCAGTAGATGATGAATGTGTCAAATTTCTTGTGGCTTCATTGCCATGGTGAACTTTTCAGAATCTTAGTTGAATATTGTGCCTGAGCTAAAACTAGCGCCTATCTTAGAAGTTCATGGCACCAAACAAGAATCCCTGCTGCTTCAGTGTGTACTTGAGCATATAGCCTTGGTTTCACAGCTTTGACAGTTGACTAGTCTTCTGAAGTTGTTTTTAACTCCTTTCTTTTATGTTTTCTTTATTTTTTTTTAAAAACCTATGTTGCTCAAAACAATCAGCTATTGAAGCCTCTTCATCTTAATAGAATAGGAAAAGAGACGTTCTGGTGGAAGTTCACCAAAGACATAAATTCTTTCCTGCGAGCCCTCTAATACTTTATTCATGTGCTTGAGCTTTACCATCTACAGGGAAGACAGGTGTATAAACTGTCCAGGAAATATTTAGTGATGTTTTTGAGAGAGAGATACCTTCCACTCTTGTTGTCGAAGGCTAATATTTACTGGAATTATGACAGTGCACTCAAGGGGTTGTGGATTATTGCTTTTGCTGATCCTACTCATAAGATCACGTGTCACTTATCCTCCTGCCATTTAGAAGAAGTTAATTATTCTGTCTTCCCCCTTGAACCTCAAAACTGTTGGTTTTTGCATCCAAGAAATTACCTCCTCACAAACTAAGTTCGATGTAAATAAAGTCAGTTATTTTTGCATTGATTACAGCGGAAGTTCAGCTGGGATGAAACGGAAGAGGATGAAGTTAGAAGAATTTTTAAGAAGAAAACCGGTGATCACATACGAAATGTGATGAATAAAGCAAAGAGAAGTCAAGGGAAGCCAGATTTCATTACCGGTGACGATTGGATAGAAATAAAGAGAATTTGGGAAAGTGAAAAGAATATGCAAAGAAGTGAACAAAATAAGAAGAATTGGGCTTCGGTTCTACTGAAGGGTCTGCGACATATGCTTGGGGGCTCTATCAATATTGGGGAGCATAAAAAGAGAATGGTAAGTCTGTTTAACATGTTGTAATTTAATTTGATTCAATTACTCATTTATGTTTCAATTTTATAGGCAAATGAATTGGGGACGGAATCGACATATACAGCTACATTTGAACGCACATTTCAAAAGAAAGATAAGACATGGATGGCGACCGGGCAAAAGCTATTAAGGTATGTAAGATTATACTTTTGACTTTAGGGGAAATTGGAATGAAAACCATAAGTGCTTTCATTATTTATGGTAGTTATATATATGAAGTTATTTTATTTTCATATCTATTTTGTTGATGTAAGAAAAATATGATGAGCTTTTAATGAGTACGGCTAGTGGTGGTGATGGTGGGGGAGTCGAGCTAGCAGTTGACCATATGGCATTATGGGTGGAGGCATCGGGTGGGATGAAAAGGGGGAAAATATTCGGGATGGGATCCTTGTCAAGGGTATACACAACAAAGGTTGCAGCAAGTTCATCCTCCAGTGCGGCTATTTCAAGGAGGACACGACTTGATGAACAAGTGACCCAAGAATTGACCCAATTGAGACATTTACTTGTAGAGAAAGATGAAGAAATAAGAGTGGTCAAAGAACAAATGTCACATAAGGATGAGGAGATGAGGGTGGTGAAAGAACAAATGTCACAGAAGGATGAGGAAATGAGAGTGGTCAATGAGCGACATAAATCTCTAGAGTCTCAAATGCAATTGGTCTTGCGACACCTCAACATAAATCCAGATGAGGTTCCTCCTGTACCTCCCACTAATCAAATAGGTGATGGGCACAATGATGGTCAGATTGCTGCTAATGATGATGATATTGTCCGTCTAATACTTGGATGAACAGCAATGTTTTGGTGTAACTATGAGACACTGTATGGTGTGCCTTTTTTGTTTTTCCTTTCCTATTATAGAAATGTTATTGATTTAACGTAATTCCCTGTTTTGAAGTAATCTCTGTTCTTTTGCATGCAGGGTCATTCCTAAAGGTCTCGTGCATACATTCGTATGTCTATGTGATGTTTTAGTAAGGTCTCATGCATACATTCGCTATTTGGTAAGTTGGAACTAGACCAATAAAAGATGACGTATTTTCAGGGGTAAATGGAGCACTGCTGATGTGCTTTTCTCTTTCCTCAACAGGAGTCGCGTACTCTTTGCACATTGTGCAGTTGTTTTCTTTCCATGGAAATAATGAAGTGCGGCAGCATCTACAGGTACATAGAGTCCTTAATCTATCTACACTTGCTAGTACTGAGTTAGCTAGTTTTGCTGTATTTTCACTATTTCTAACCTCAGAAATGAACCTCATTGTTCTGTACAGATTGATGCTCCTGTTGGTGGAGTGAATGATCTTGCATTTGCGCAACCCAATAAGCAACTCTGCATTATAACCTGTGGTGATGACAAAACAATCAAGGTTTTCCATCATCTCACATGAAGAAGTTTCCAAAGCAGGGAGGCTTCTTGTTCTTTTAATTTATTTCTTATTTTTTAATTGAAAATGCTGGTGTGGAGTGCAGTTATTAGTGCAAAACGGCACACGTTTGAAGGTTTTGAGGCCCCTGTTTATTCTGTGTGCCCTCACTCTAAGGAGAACATTCAGGTTATTTGCTTCCTGCATTACATCTGTATTTCTATTGCTGTGATACGATTTTGTGCTGTTATAAATTTCAATTTAGTCAACATTATATGCCACAGTCCAGACGTGCGACAGTGCCCACTTGCATGCATGTTCAATTTTCTACTGAATGACACTATTGATCTGATTCTTTCGCAAGGTGTTTTCATCAATCCAGCTTTCATCGAACCATTTAGGCTTTACTTTAATAGAGGTGCGTGTTACTTTGTGAAGTGTTAATCTTCTCAAGCCGTTATATGATAAGAGTCCCTCTCTCTTTTTGTTAAACAGGCAGCAACTTATGGTTTGCCAATGATCGCCACAAAAAATGGAGGTCCGGTTGATATTCACAGGGCATGCCTTATCAATCAGTATTTTTTAAACAAATTTTCTGTGCATGTCTTAAATTATTCTTGGTAATACATCTCCATAGTCTGGCAAACTGACTGAAAGGAAAAAAAAGTGCAGGTTCTTGACATTGGCCTTCTTATTGATCCCCATGATCAGCAGTCGATTGCTGGTGTAGGACCGTATGCAGCAAATAACAGATTTGCTTAATAACTTGATGATCAGGGATATGCTAGCCATGCTGGACAAAATTGTGAAAAAGGAATTGGCTACTGTTCAAGCATCTGTAGTTCATGCCATCATGCCAGCTGTTGGGAAGACAGTATCTTCAGCTCTTTCGGAGTCCTTCCAGGTAAAAGTCTAATTCTCTCTTAGCAAGAGATCTCCTTTATTTTGATTCCTCCTTTACTTATTTTGATTCTTCTATTTCTTATGATCCATAGAGGAGTTGGTGATAAAGCTGTTAGTCAACTAGAGAAATCAGTTAATTCAAAACTTGAAGCCACGGTCACCCAACAAATCCTGGCACAGTTCCAAATTTCTGGCAGGCAAGCCATTCAGGTTAGTATAAGTTTGACCAAATTGTCTTTATAGGGAAATTCTCTAAGGCTCCAAGCTTAAAATTTTACTGTGCACTCATTTGCAAAAGTGAATGAGGCTTTAGTACATCTTTGTGCATTAATTGAAGCAAAGGAGTTTGCCAACTTCTTTTTCTTAAATGAATATTTGTGCTTGTTCATTTTATGAGTGCTTGATTCTTGTTCTCTTTGCTTCTGAGAAATCATTTTCTTTTTCATCAGTAAGGTCTTTTTGTAGCTTCTATTTGTAAGAAAAAAGTTTTTTGGCCTTTTGCTTATATCCCTCCTCCTCCTAGCTCTTTTTCCTTTTACTTCTACTTATTGTGAGGTTTGTACATTTTGCACATTAGTTAATTACCCAAGTTAGTTATATGCATTCATGTCTTGAGATTCCTATATGATTGCATGAAATGATGAATGTCATGCAGGATGCATTAAAGTCTACTTTGGAAGCTTCGGTGATCCTTGCTTTTGAGATGTCTTGTAAAGCTATGTTTGAGCAAGTAGATACTACGTTCCAGAAAGGAATCGTGGAACACACTTCTGCAGCTCAGCAACATTTAGAATCTGTTCATTCTCCATTGGCACTTGCTTTAAAGGTGTGTAATCTGCTTTCCAACGTTGACTATGTCTGGCATTACTGCCTTAATTACTTTGATCATTATCATGTCTTGGCAGTTTGTTGGCTGTGATAGGCAAACTTTCCATGCTAGATAAAATGTTACTAAGATTAAGACCATCAGAAAGTTTGGGATTGGAAATCTTGCTGAAACCAGATTCAAGACTAATACAGTGTCGTGAGCGATTTTAGTACTCTTTCTGATTGTGCGAACCTAACTAAAGGAATGTAAAATTTGGTGCCGTAGTGTCCTGTGAGATCATCTCCAAAGATTTGCAGACATATCTGACATCGATTTCTCATAGACTGGGTTAGCGATCAGATTATACCTGGACTTTGTTCCAGATTAATCTTAGAAAGTGCTCCAAGAAAGCAATTCTCAACCGTATTCCACATCTCCTTGATGCCTTTCTTCTATTTTGTCTTAATATCTAATTGATTTGAACGGTCAGCTCTTGCTTGGTACTTGGATACATATCTTCTTATTTGAGAAAATGCTGAATATAGGCTTCAAATGTATAAGATGGCAAGATCCCTACAAATGTTAACAATCATAATGCTGCCCTGTTTTCCGTTGGCTGTGATTATATGTCTAGAAATGCAGTCGGATTTGGGATACAATTGGACTGAATAAGGAATCCCCCGCATTTCATATATTCTGCCATTCTTTAGGGCGATACTGGATAGAAGGTTAAAAAGAGACATGTCCTTTTTCTTAGGGTGTTTGGTGGGGAATAGAATACAATTGGGATTGTGTTCTTTAATTTTTTCAATCGGCTCATACACCCAGGTGCCTCACTAATGAATCTTCTCTTCTTACTTGACAGAATGGACTGAAGAATATTCACCTCTTTTTGTGGCCAGAGCATTGCAGGACTTACCTCTCTCGCATAGCAAGTTCCAAGCCCAGGCATCCACAGTGGCAAAGAAGTGAGGATGGTCTTGAAAATTCAGAATCTGATTCGCCAAGTGATTTCTTGAGGGATATCCATGATCTGTCCCTAAATTTGAAGTCCTCATTGGACACGGAGAAGACTGAAGCTAGTGGAAATGAGAATTCTATCGGATCCGAGGAGAATGCAGTAGATAGAAGGAACAAATTAGAGAATGCTATTATGACATGGTCCAGAGGTGTTTTAAAGGATAGGAAGATGGGTTTAGTGGAGAAATCTGATTAGAATGCCTACTCTTCCAAATTGCCACTTTTAATTATATTAACGATGACATATTTTTTTGGGCGACGAATTTTGTATTTATTCTTTAGCGACGAATAGTCTAGCGAGGAAATTTTATTAATTTTTTAATCTTCTCTAGCGATGAATTTTTCGACAACTGGGCACGAGCCGAATCTCTATTTTTCCCATAAATTAGCGCCGAATCTCTATTTTTGTCGCAATTTAGCGACGGAAGTAACCCCTTTCGTCGCAAAATTTCATCACGCCTAATTGCTGACGAAATAAATGTCGTTGCTATTTTCGTCGCAAAATATTTTTGCCACGAAATTTTTTCCTGGAAAAAACCGTTACTAAACTTTCGTCGCTAATTAGCAATGAAATTGCCAGCGAAACTATTCGTCGCTAATCAATGACGACATTTTCCACAACAACATTCGTGGCAAATTAGCGACTAATTTTCAATTTAGCGACGAAAATTCAATTTTCCGTCGCTAAATTTTTTTTATTTCGACTTGGCGACGAAAAATTTTTCGTTGCTACTTTTGTGACAAATCCGAAAATTAGAGACGAAATTGGCCACGAAAAATTTCGTCGCAAATTAGCGACTTAAGTTTACCACGAACCATTTTGTTGCAAATTGGAGACGACCTTTGGCCACGAATATTTACGTCGGAAAATAACAATAAATTTTGTCACAAATAATCTCGTCGCAAATTAGAGACGAATTTTGCCACGACTAATTTCATTTTGCCACGAATATTTTCGTCGCAAAATAGCGACTAACTTTGCCACGAATATTTTCGTCGCAAATTCGCAACGAGGTTTACCACAAATGTCCTCGTCGCCGATTAGCGACGTAAATTTGCCACGAATTGTGTCGTCGCAAATTAGCGACGAATTTTGCAGCATATATTGTTTGTCGCAATTTAGCGACGAGAATTTTATTTTTTCGTCGCTAAATTTTGCGACGCCTGAATTGGCTGACGAAATTTTTTTCGTCACTATTTTCGTGGAAACTTTATTTAGCGACGAATTTTTCCAAACTTTTCGTGGCAAATTCAATGGCTAAATCCTTGTTTTTTTGTAGTGCAATTTATGTTTGTTTCGTCACATCATGATTTGTGATTAAGATGATTGACTTAGCGTGAGAATGTTGGAATTTGTGTTTATGGGTTGAAGGATGTCGAGGTCGAGTTTGTCTTGAAGGAAATTGGCAGGTTCGCGGGTACCTTATCACATGTTCCAAGGTATGCAAGGTAGGTTTTAGGTTTCGAAAATTAAGGAATCCGTACTAACGGGTAGGTTTTGATTTCGGATGGAACCTACTTGGAACCCGGAATCGCTCACCTGTAATCATGGCAACTAATGTTACATGGAAATAGGAAAACTAAAAAAAAGAAGGAAAGTAAATAAATATAGAACTACTACTCTTAATTATTATTTAATGATTGAGGATAACTTTTGCAAACATTTCATGGATGATATCAAAAGTTTTGTCCATCCACAATAATGAGATTTCATTGGCATTTAAAAAAATTCTTATTACAATGTTGTGATTTAATTAAACGTTGCCTTTTAAAGTTTTACATTGGAGAATGTAATAAAAAGGTTTTTTTTATTTCATCCTATCATTCCATTTTATGTATGTTCATATGAAAGAAAACTAACAAGAAAAAGTTTGATGGTAACATGAGCAACGAAAGCGTAAGAAAGTATATGTCAAACTTTTTTTTGGATTGTACATTACAGTTGTCCACTAATTTGCTTGACAAAGTAAGAAAAATAATTTTTTTTTTTTGGAAATTCGTCTTTATGGAAAAACTAATTCCTATGGAAGTAAACTCTAACATTAAAAAGAAAACATAATGCCCACAATAAACAAAATCAAAATATATGAAATTCATAATCATGGCAACTAGATCTTACATAGAAATAGAAAAACTGAAAGAAGAAGGCAAGTAAATAAATATTGGTCTACCACTCTAAATTATTATTGAACGATTGAGGATGATTTGTCTTTTTGGTGAAAATTGGGTGAATTTAGTCATATAGAGGGTGAAAATAGCATCACCCAAAAATTTAATGGAAATTCATGTTGTTTATTATAGTGTAAATTTGGAAAATTTACTAAAATATATACAAGCGTAGTTTCATATAATTATCCTTTTTGTTTTCTTCCACCATACCCGTCTTTGCAAACAACATAATTTGATGCATTTTTTATTCCGTGTACGGAGGTGTAAAGATTTCTTTAAATAAACAGGCTAAATAAAGACATATATATTCCGACAAAAAAGGACATATATGATTTTCCTTTTAGCATGTAGATTTATTCCATAAGCAGGTTAATGTTTTAATTTTGAGATTGTTTGTGTAAAAAATGACTTTTAAGCCGACAATACATGTAGTATAAATTGTATTTCAAGAGGCTTTTAGGCTTTTATTTTGAACCATAGCGATGTGAAACTTTCTTCACACGAGCAAGTTGTATATAATGACGCATAATATGATAAATCTACACTTTTTTGTACGGAACTTTATTCGGTAAATAGGTTTATATTTCATCCAAAGTCATATGTGTAAAAAATATTTTACGATGACTGTGTGTATTATACATACTTAGATTCGTACTTTCCAAACATGGGAAAAATTATTATCTTTGCTTCTTTTTTCTATGCTTTTATTTTTATCGCCAACCCAGAAAATCTTCAAAACATAATTTGAGTTGAATCGCGCCAACGTGTCTTTCTCGTAAAAGAGATACATGGATATCCTCGACTTGACTTTTTAGAATGAGAAAAAGTCGTCAATTAATAAACCTTTAACATAAATTTAGCTTTACGTGAGTCTTGTCAAAAGCTTAATATCACAAAATTTTCTAATTTTTTTTAATTGAATATGAAATTTATGTTATCTTTGAAAAAGCAAGGAAAAATGGGAGGATATCAATTTAGATGGAAAGTTAATTAATTAAATTAGCTCATATTTTTAAAAAAGGAAAAAAAAAAGACCTCAAAAGCTCCAAATTATGTCCATTGTGACAAATTCACCTGACCATTTTTTGGTCATTGGGACATAATTATCGTAAATTTTTTCTTGTGACATAAAAAATCTCAAACTATATTTACGTAATACTTATCCTCCTTCAAGATTCAATCATATAATTTTTCAGCTAAAGTAACATCGTTTTATTAGCTTTTCGGTATCTATATAGGTAGAATTTTTATAGCGCTCATTGATGGAGGATAAATGTGTCACAAAAATATAAATTCGAATTTTTATGTCACATTTTAGTGCCGTTTGCTCTTAAATAAAAATTAAGATGGAACGTCTTTCACGTGCATCATTGAACATAGACACGTCTGAAAACGTGCACCTTATCTTCTCTACTTGTATGCAGGTCCCGTGGGGACATCTGATCCCTTCTGTTACCTACTTTTACTCATATCTTCGTTCAATAGATTACTAAGGTGATGATCAGTAGAAGGATTTAAAGGCTAGGTTGGCTCCATACCAGCTAAGGGCATTAGCCTCGACTGATAGGGATAAGGACAGCTCAATCTGAACTAATCTATCCGAGGCCATCAAAGCAACTTCGTCACTTTCGTGTACCCATCGAACGGCAGCCTGAAAAATTGGGTGCTATTATATAGCTTTGTATCGGCTAAGTTCACGAGTTGGAGACAAGCGGACTCGAACCGCGACATCCGCCACAGGGGTAAACCACCGCCTCTCCGGCCCCTTGGCTGATTCTACCATAGAGGCCAATGATAGAGAATGCCTCTTTTTGGGTGTAAAGCAATGTCAAACCAAAATACCCAATAAGCGTTAGCTCTCCCCGAAATGAGGTGATCCAGTCACACCGTAACATAAGGGGATTTTTAGGGGATTTTTTTCCCAAGCGCTCTTAATTCATTCCGGTAGAACGTGGGTCTCCAAAACCCGATGTCGTAGGTTCAAATTTCAATTCTTCCGTGTTTCAAAGAGTAGCATATTTTTCCGTGAAGCTAAGTACTCCATATACAAAATATAGAAAGGTGTCTATAACTTCCCCACCCGAACCTACCCCCACTTAAAAAATCAAATGCCTAAAGTTTTCCTTTTGAGCTATTTCAGAGTTACTCAACTTGAGTTTTGAGAATACAAATGATTTTTTTTAATTGGAAAAAGAAGAATAAAAAAGTATTAAATAATCATAATCTAATTTATTTGATTTAATGCTTTTATAAATCTATTTGAGGAATAGAAAGGGAGAACCGTGTGTCAAAGCAAGTTGGGTTGGGGTGTCGAGCTATAAGAAAAATGCCCGCTGCTACCATAGTAGGTTAGGGGCTCTTTTACCATGGAAAATTATAGAGTTACCTCATGGGGAGTTAGCATTCATTAATTTGTGTATTGAGTTAGAAATTGAGAGGAATCGCGGATATCATATAAAAACACCAAAAAACTTTCAAGATGGAAGGGGGCCACCCTAGCCCATTGAGTGTTTTACCTCGGGCCATTGACATCATACACTCTAATTCAGTTACGTTTTCATGTTCCAATCGGACACTTTTCATTTTGGACTATCACCCTTTTTGGCCCAACGTTAGGCGACTTAAAGATGCCATCGAAGTGAAGGATGCGACATCCTTGCCCAGTTTTCTTCGAAGTTCCTAGGACGTCATTGCTTACGTCGTGTCCTAACATGGATTGTGACACTTGCTAGCCTGCTAGGTGTCTCAACATGAAAAGACATGGACGAGATAGAGAGAAGCATTTGCATCATGAGATTGGCAGGGGTGAGCATGACGTCAACCTAAAATTAAAAACCAGAGAATTGAATGGGCAGAAACATTACAGATTTCATCTTTGAAAGTACGTAGGACTAGATATGGCCACGGGCCGATTTAGATCCGAAATCGGCCTGTGAAATAATCGAAATCAGCCTGTTGATTGGGACCAGCGATTCCCAATCGAAATCAGCCCGGCTCCTCACAGGCTGGTTACTATTTAAAAAAATTTGGAATCGGATCGGAACCGATGGCTCCGAGCCGGTTCCGAATCGCCAAAAGAAAAGGGGAGGGGGGGAAGAGCACGGCCCAAAATTGGGCTGTTGCAATACAACGGCCAAATACCCCCTTTCTTTTTTTTTCTTCTCAAATTTTCTATAAATATCATTTATCTCTTTTACTTTTTCTCACAATTTCTCTCAAATTCTCTCAATCCGCTCAATCTCGGCTCAATTCGGTCAATTTTCTGAATCGCCTTTCCGCTCAATTCTCTCGACAAAAATGACAAGTGGAAGTGGACGAGGGAAAAGAGTCCGATGCCGATGGAGATAGGGGAATCCGATTATTTTTAACCTTATGATCAATATGATTCTCGTGAGTTTACATGTTGGGTAGACAATGATGATAACATCAACTATATTCCCAACGTCGAGCACGTCCCAATGCAAGAAAGTCTTCATCCTCCTACCGGCGTCGAAGAAAAGTCGACAAAGAAAGGAGCCGGAACGGCAGCCCGAGAGAGTACATTCGACTTATGGCAACACTTCGAGAAGGTATATGTAAGCGGAGACAAGTAAAAGATAAACTGTAAATATTGTACAAAATCATATAATTTTAATAAAGGAGACGGTTATGAAACATACCGTCGGCATCTAATGCAAAAACATACAGCGCAAGTAGAGATCGATACCAGGCAACAACAAAATTTCGAGTATACTAATCCTACCACTTCTCCTTTATTTTGTTACAGTGATGAATTTTATAAAGAAACATTAGTTCAATAATGTTAGCGGTCTGCACTAGGAACTAATCAATGTTGATACTCTAACATTAATTGTGACTTATGTTGTGTCGAAAAACGAGATTCACTATATTTAGGTAGTCATAATGTGTTACTAGAGACCGTTTATGACTTAGGGGCCAAAAAGAGTTTTGAGTACACCAAATCCTAACACTTCTCCTTTATTTCGTTACGGTGATGAATTTTATAAAGAAACATTAGTTCAATATTGTTAGCGGTCTGCTCTAGGAACTAATCAATGTTGATACTCTAACATTAGTTGTGACTTAGGTTGTGTCGAAAAACGACATTCACTATACTTATGTAGTCATAATGTGTTGCTAGAGACCACTTATGACTTATGGGCCAAAAAGAGTTTTGAGCACACTTGTTAATGTTTAGTGAACCTACGGGATCGCACACAATAGTGAACCGAGTTTATATTTTCTTTGCGCCTTGATCTACTTAAGAAGTAGATTTTAATTTATTCTCTTATTCTAAATATCTACGCGATCGTGCATGTTATGAGATAACGATTAAATGCACGATTGGAGATAGACAGCTTTGCAAGCCCGAATCACCCGGCCCCGCTTTTTTTTATTACGCGTAAATATTGAGGCTATATATATAGCCAACGATTGGATATATACAGAGAAAGAGTGAAAAACCTTAGAGAATCGTTCTTTGTTATCAAATCTTTGAGAGAGTCTCAAAGATCAAAGACAATCAAGTAAGATGAGCTCCAAGATCCGTAAGCTAGCACTTGGATTCTTGGAGATTTCGGTTGGTGTGTATGGATACCGGTAGAGGCGTAACACTTGAGGCACCGATCCGAAACAACCGATCGTCAACTTATTTTCGATCTCGTAAAAGGTACGTTTTAAACACTTATTGATTTCAATATATGCATGAATCTTGTCTGGAGTTTTGGTTTATAAATGTATTCCGCTGCATTTTAAAGAATCCCAAAACACTTACAAATATGTTGCCATTAAACATTTACCGTTTATTACCGGTGAAAAATTTGGTTTGAATTTTTTATAAACACTACATGTTCTCTCGTAAGCAAAATCTGTTTCGAGAACTACTCTTAAGCGTGAACTTTTCAGGATTTATAAAAAATAAAAATAAAATACTTTGCAAAACTTTTTTACGATCTTAATGGACGTGTGCATATATATAGCGATATTTGGAGTGATCCTTGGCAAATTCATTCTTACATGGGTATTACATGTCATTGGATAGATGACTATTGAAACATTCAAAAAAGAGTACTTGCATTTCGAGTGTTTAATGAAAGGCATACGGCCAATAATATTTATTGAATAATTAGGCAAGTTTTAGAAGAATATAATTTGATTAATAAAGTTTTTTTCAGTTGATTTTGATAATACCGCGTCAAATACTACTTCCATTCCCGATTTAAAAATATTTATAAACCCTCTTTTGCGAATACCTTTTTCACATTAGATGTGTTTTTCATATTTTAAATTTATGTGTACAAAATAATTTACTGAACATTTGAGACTTTTCTCACCCCAATAAACAGAGCAATTAATTTTTTATAGAGTTGTTCCAAAGTTATGAAAGAATGTGGCAGATTTTGTAAATCACATGGACAAAAATTAAAAAGACTTTCAAAAGATGTTCCGACTCTTTAGAATTCTACCTACGAGTTGCTTCATCAATCTTTTGCTTTTAAATATTTATTATGTGCATTTATTTCAAATAATGTTTTCGAAAGTAGTTTACTCCCGTAAGATTGGGTTGTTTGCAAAAAAAAATTTAGATTTTTTAAAAGTTTTTAATGATGTAACTTATACTTTATCTAGTGTTTATTATCCTACTACGCATTTATTTTTAATATAGTGTGTTAATATTACCGGTATTTTTTGTGAACGCCGAGATCGCATCCATCCTCCTCGAGCACCACCACTCGCCGCTCGTTGCAAGTGGTGCCGCCGTCTCCCGCGGTGATCTTCGTGCTCATTGCCGCCAGGATTCTACATGTAGATCTCGTTCCATTTCGAGAGCTCCGTCATCCCATTCTTCGGGAAGATTGCCCCCTCGGCATGTACGGGATCCGGAACGCCACGAGAATCTCCCGAGCCGACACCTCCCTCGTCGGCTTCAACGGCCTGAAGATCCAACGCGCCGATCAAAGTTCCTTTTCCTAAGGGAAGGAGACCGAGCCACGGCGTCCCCGAGGGCTTGCTCCTGTCCTCAACGCCGACGATCGGAAGATCTTCAATGTGTTCGAGTATGTCGGAGCTCGGCCTCCCTAGATCCGGTGAGCCTTGAGGTTGCCGACCAGCGTAATAGCCGATCACCAAGGCCGGCCTAGGAAGGGGCGGAGGAAGAAAGAAGAAAGAGGAAGTAGGAAAAAAAATTATAAATTATAAAATAAAATTTTCGATTGAAAAATAAAAAAAAATGAAAATAAAGTAATAAAATAATTAAAAAGAAAGGAAGTGTGAAAGAGAGGAGGAAAGAAAGATGAAGAAAATACCTTTCTCCTCGCAAAAAGAGGAAAATAGTTTTTTTATTTTTGAAGGAGTTTTTTTCATAGGGGAAAATGTTTTCTGGGAGTAACTTATTTTTCGCCATCTAAATGTTAGAAAATTCGAAAAACATTTTTTGAAAGTTATTTTTTGCAAAACAAATGGAGCTTTAGTTAATTTTTCATATATTTCGTGTTTCTAAATATGAGTTCGATCGTAGATTATAGTAGTAATAATGGTCATTGGAAGTGACAATTCACTATAATCGTTTAATTAAGAATACATATGAACTTGGGTAGGCTAAAAAATTTGTGACAAGATAGATTTTAGGTCCAGGTTCCTAAAAATAAAAAATCAGCTCGGATGGGCGGGTTCTAGATTTCACTTGAAATCGCTACTCCCCAAAGGCAAGATAATGACCGAAAACCTTGGTAGTCGCTCACAATGGCACCTCAGTAATTTTTTTTTAACTTCAAGGTGGTTTTTTTTGTTAAGAGAGAATCGGATCATTTCCGATCCTGCCAAATTCGAATGATAGAAGCAAGGAAACGGTGCACGCCCATGCGGGCGCAAAAATAGGAAAAAGAACAAGTTAAAGGAGGAAGAACGAGAGCGGTAGAGCTTCGTATAGAAATCAATCTAAATTGTCCCAGAATGGAAAAAGCTTTGGACCATTTTAAAGTACCATTTTGACCATTGCTTAGTATTCTTGATTATCATGCATTAATTTTCACTTATGGATACATTTGGGAATTTCGGATCGAAAGTTGAGAATGGTATTTGATTTTACTTTATCATGCTTTTGATGGTCCCCAAGAAGGGAAATTTTCATGGGGAAGTTATAGAAGGCCTTGCCCTAATTATGCTTGAATTTCTGAAAAAACAACTTGGATCAAACTCTATGATCTTGATATCCAACTTAACTTTCTTTTCCTATTTTTGGAAATTTAATTTTTAACATGTTTTCCTCCTACATTGATAGGAAACATAGTTGAAATTAGCAGCAAAAAAATTGAGACTCCTTTCATGTATAAAGAATTAAAAGTGAGTAAATATAAGCAAGATTTATTCCTAGTTGATTAGTCGTACTGACATGAAGTAGGTTCAGCTAAAAGGATCAACGCTATAGAGTTTTCACTATAAATTCCCGTCTTCGGAGATAATTTATGTAGCACAGGCCTTTATTCTGTACAATGTCCATGTATTTTTTTATTTTTTTTTCACACAAGCGAGGAATTAGATAATGACAATAAATTTTCATCTTTTTGCGTGTAACTTTATTCAATAAATAGATTCACATCTCCATTTTGAGACTGTGTAAAAAAAGAAATTTATAATCATGATGTATATGATATACCCATCCATAATTCACTGCGGTTAGATCCATACTTTCTGAACAACATGGGGCAAATAATCCTCTTCACCTCTTTTTCTTTAACTTTATTTTCATCACCAATTCGGGAAACCTTCCAAACATTAACTGAGTTTGGATTATAGTAACGTGACTCCTAAAAGAGATACATTAACATCTTTAATTTGACCTCATAAAATGAGAACATCGTCATTCGCAATTAATGAAAGTTTTAAACACAATGAGCTTAATGTGATTATTGTCAGAAGCTTAATATCAGAGTTTTTCCTAAGAAACGTATAATCAACTGAATATGGAATTTATGTTATCTTTGAAAAAGTAAAGAAAATGGGCAAATAAATTTTAGATGGAAAGTTAATCAATGAAATTAGCTCATATTCCAGTAAATAATGGGGGAACGTTTTTCAAATGCTCTGAAAAGGTGCAATTATGTATGAAAATTGTTTAGTACCTTGTCTTCTCTATTTGTGCACGTCACACAAAGACATCTCTTGTACAACACTGTTTTTGGTCCCACATTGGGACGGCTTAAAGTTTTTGGTAACCATGACCCAGGGGTAGCTTGCCGATAAATCGGTTATTAGACATTGTGTGAAGCACAAAACGACAAAGCATAAGTCGAAATTCGATCACTCATCCTAGGACGTTAGATGCTACTATTCGATCCTATTCGACCGGTAATTATATGAGGATGACGTGGAGTTTACCTTTTCAATCACAACCTCTCTAATGCTCTTTATATATTTTTCTTTCCTGAATAGAGGAAATGCGAAGAACTTACGGAAAGATTCCTCCACCATATTGGATACTTTTTTTTCCTATCTACTCTTGAGCCTTTTGACAACGGACTCAGGTTCTAATGCGAAGACATCTCTTGTACAACACTTTTTTGGTCCCCCAATGGAACGAGCTAAAGATGTCAAAAGTACCTTCCCATAAGGATGTGTCACTCTTGCCTCACGTGAAAATTTCGTATGACGTCATTGCTTACATCCTCAAGTGGAAAATGACCTCACATTCCGACATGGATTATGGCACTTCCTAGGTATCTCAACATGGAAAATTATGACATAATGTTTAAAATCTAAATCAAACTGAATTGTTACTATTGACATCGGAACCATGATAAGGACCTAAAAGTAAAAAACCTAATGGCTAAAAATAGGCTATGATAATACACTAATCACAAAAGGCCTAGTGGATAAAATATTTGAAAAGCTCCGATACTCATGGTAATATAGTTGACCCACAAGACCCATTAATGGAATGGATGATGGGCTCATCGATAATTAGTTTTCAATGGGCAGAGTTAAAGTGAAGCAATTTGGTGATAATCGAACAGCTTAAAGCACGCACAGAAGTTGAAGACCGATTGGAGGGGGATTCGTTGACTGAGGGATAATGATACTAAGGAATCCAGAGCAATTACAAACCTAGAGTAGCGCGCATGTTAAGACAGTTGGTGATCTTGAGACGGAAGATCAATACGCATAATGGAGATATGAAGATGAGAAGATCATTTATAACGGATCAATTTTGAATATATTTTGCCTAAGTTCGAATTTCGAATTAGATAGAATTTCGAAACTCCGGTGCTCATTTTGTTCGAAAAGATTTCCGTTTGCGCATTGTAAGTGTTGCGCGGAACCAAGCGATCGAACGATAAAGTAAACGTAATAAGAAAATAAATCGAACACCAAATGTACGTGGTTCACCATGTAGACCTACGTCCACGGGAGTAAGAAGAACGAATTCCATTATGGAACGAGCGATACACGTAGATTACGTAACCACACTCGAGTTACTCAAACACTCTCGGTGTTTCCCAAGCCCCAATTACATCTAATAACGTATACGGTGTTTAGCTCTCACAATTCCTAACATAATATCTCTTAATCTCGCAAAGGAATTAAATACAAATTCTTACCACAAGAATTTATCGACTAGAACACAAACGTCATGGAACTTGCGAAGAAATCAATTATCTTGCGAAAAGAACTCCTCTGCAATTCCGAGCGCAAGCACTCGCGCAAAACCGGTGCTTCAAGGCTTGAGTATTACTCTACCAAAACAACCCCCTCCCACGCTATCTCACAATAAGTTATATATATGTCAAGAAAAGATAAGGTTGCAGACTTCAACGAAGAGAAGAGAGTCGGTCAACGAGTCCAAGTTGGACTTCCCTTTTTTGACTTTTCTGTTATTTTTCTCTTATCCTTTCCTTGGCCGATTTGATATCAAAACAAATCAGGATAGCTTTCTCCAACTTGAAAAATATTCGGACGTCGACGAATGATAGATAATTTCACATCCGACTTTATTTGCGAGGCTCAAATTCGAGACATATTTTAACAAAGAAGTTTTCATTTTCTATGCGCACTCCGATCATCTCAATTAGAAGTTGATGTTCAGCTCCAGTCGTCAAGCAAAAAAACCCTCCAATATGTAAAGCCATATGTTGTAATTCAGAAATTATGTACAAATTCCTTGTTATCTCTAGTCTACTGTTTGCACATTATTTAGTAATTGGAAATTTTGCAAAGTCCTTGAGGTTTCAAGACACATTAGAATCCATTTACTTTTGATTCAAAGTGATATTTAACCATTAAATTAGCAATCAATCATCCTCGATTATTCCAAATTTACCTTTAGTTATAGAAATCTAGCGACTATCTATCATCATCTTGTTAGGCAGCGAGTAGAAAAGTCTCTTGCCATGTGTCTGGTTTAGATAGGTTCAATCATAGATATTTTTTTGCATTGAAACTTTTGTATTTATACTAATTCAATTAATTTGACAAGCGGCTACGATGTGGTGTTGCACACGTTGACATGGCCAATTTTAAATATTAGTTTAATATTTTTCAAAATTTTATTTTTTTCTTTTCTTTTAATTTTTTTATTCCTACTACCTCACGCTGGTCTCCGAGCTCCGCCATCGACCAAAGACAAAGGCTGATTGGAGGAAGAAGGAAGTAAAAAGAAAAGAAAAATAAATTTTAAAAAATATGATAATGTTATAAAAAATTGGTGACATCAACTACAAAGAACACCACGTCGAGCCGATCGGCCAAACCAACCGGCGAACTTGCCTAAAGGCCGATTACGCCCCGTTTGGTTCAATATTTGAGATGAGCATTGGGGCCATAAAGTCCCTTAATCAAATGTAAATATTCTTTGGTTATTTTTTTAAGTCACTTTGGGAAGATGCAATTGCATCTCAATGATCTCCAAAGTCTCAGAACCAAAGTACTCTGAGGTATTTTGGGCTAAAGGACTTTGACGAAATGCAATTAATTTTTTTTTAAAATTTTGTCACATTCGCTTGCTTGCGGCCGCCGCCGGCCGCCGGCCACGGCCACTGGCCAATGGCCACCGGTTCTGCCGGACGCCGCGCCGCCGGTTGCCGCTACCGCCGGTCGCCACCACTGTCGGCCGCTGCGCCGCCGGCCGCCGCTGCCGGTCGCCCTCCGCCGGTCACCCGCCACCACGGCCGCCGGCCGCCTACTTTTTTTCAAAAAGAAAAAATACTTTACCAAGTTCATTTATCACCAAACAAAATTTACGTCAAAGTTACTTTTTAAATGTGTTTTTAAAATACATTTTACCAAACACTATTTACATTTTGAAAAATGAACTTTTGGCTAAAGGTATTTGTATTTTCTCAAAATCCCTACAAACGCTGAACTAAAGCAGCCAATATATGCCTATTGGATTAGGATGGATCACGTTTCTCTTTTCTTCTTTTAATGGGACCCACACAAATCCACGTTTTTCTGTTCTTTGTCCTTCTTTCTGTCTTTCTTTTAATGGGACCCGCACGACGCAAGAACCGAAAATTTTTGGACAAGAAGTTGAGTCGCGTCTGTTATACACGTGACAGACTTTATTATTCCAACGCTAACGTTATTATAACCCCACATATGTCCATATGCCAGCGTGATCTTGGCCCTTCAATTTCAAGCACTTTATGTCATAATCGTACACGTGTGACCGAAGGACCACCTAAGGTTAACCACGTTTAAATAATGTGGCTAAGGCCCGCGCACTCCCATATATAGATCCATGAGTGGTTTTGTTCAATATCTCATTCGGACAACTCTTGAAGTTATTGTTTGAGCCTTTGAGGTATGAATTCTAGTGTGTTTCTTTTTGTGTCTAAAATTTATTAAGTTTTATTATTTTCTATGTGGTTGATATATATTATATATTATGTTTGTTTTAGTCTATAGCTTAACTGGAATTTTTTATTTTGTCACTTGTGTGCTTTTGGTAATCTAAATTTCTTGAATTGATAAGATTAAAGTGTTGGGTTTTGGTTTTTTAACCAATTATTTATTAAAATTTTAGTTTAAGTGTATAGGGATTGAGTTTTGAGAGCAATCATTTCATGTATAATTAATGAATTTTAAGGTCATGCTCAGATCACCCCTCTTGGCCATGGTAACAGATATATGTCAATCTCATAGTTGTTATATGAGGCATAATCCACTTATACCACACCTTGTGTCATTCTTTTTGTTTTTTTTTTTTGAATTGTATTTTTATGTATTGACTTTTCAAACTAGATCAACGGTATAATATGAGGTGTAAAACTTTAACTGAAATGTTTCACACCAAGTGTAAGTGGATCTTAACTCCTCTTATATATACATGCTTCGTTTTTTTTTTTTTTGTGGTCAAAATACATGCTTCGTTGATATGATTTTATCACAGATTCAGATCTTTCCAGTAATGGTCTTTACCTAGTGTGTAGATATTGTGGTGATTTGGATGCAATCCTGATAAATTTTATCATGTTTTGCATGAAGTGATCCCTCTTGTTATTGTTAAGACTTGAGTATGTGCACTTGGCCTTCCCACTAATTAGCTCGTACACACCCATCTAGCAAAAGTTGCTTGGGTAGTTGCATGTGTATATAAGAGTTGGACTAGTGTTCGTGTGTGATTGTCCAAGCCATTGTCGCTAACATGGTCCAAAGTATATGTGGTCAATAACGTTACTCATATATTTACTCATTAGTGTTACTTTGTATCCTTAGATTTAAGAGCTTAGTTATTTTAAACTGGAATTTTTTTTATGGTGATAATTTCTGTTTAATTGATGAGTAAAGAGTAATTACCCACCCATCGTGGCCATGATGGTTTGCGCCGCTTCCTTTCATGAGAGGTCTTGGGTTCAAAACTCGTAGGCGTCGGTGATTTAAGCGGGGGCCACGGCGATGGGATCTTTGTGCTAGTCTCCCTCGAGGAATAGTCGAGTGCGCGCGCAAAATGGCCAGACACTCCTGTTATCAAAAAAAAAAAAAAGAGTAATTGACTAATTATTGGCATTCTTGTGTTTTTTTTTTTCTTAACAGTCGCTGCATAGTTGTATTTTATTTGTCCCCTGCTGCTTTTGATAATCTAAATTTTTTGAATTTCTAAAATCATAAAATGTTGGGTTCTTATTTTTGCCCGTGCTCCAAAGAAGAATTCAGCAGCAAAAAGTGTCATTCATGGCGAGCAATCCGGTCTTCACGGTGTCATTCAGGGTTGATGTACCTAAAGTAGCAGAACAACACCCTGATTGGGCGACATATAGGCACTTCACTGAGGACTTGCGCGGTCGATTAAAATCGGGGCGTTATTCACACAATCGTCCTGTACTTCCTCTTCAGAGTGATCCCCTTGCTTGGTTCCACATCATATTGCAAACCACAAGTCATGGGATCACGTTGAGGATCCGGCGAAACAACCTCTACTTGGACGGCTACCAAATGGAGAATTCTGAGCAGTGGTTAGAGTTCGGAAGGACCAATGATAGTCATCTAATTCCCGGATCCACGTTCTTGGGCTTCCGTGGTGACTACAATGACTTAGAAAGTACTGCAAAACGAGGGAGGGATGGCATTAATCTTGGCCAGGACCAACTCACAACCGCTGTTAACCAGCTCGCTACCTCCACGGATCTTCAGGTGAGGGCGGGTTCACTGATCATTGTTATTCAAATGATTTCTGAATCAATTAGATTCGATCACATCTCCAACCGTATCGCTGCAACATTTAGCGGTGTGCTTCCCCCTGAAATTCTGGCAGTAGAGAACGGCTGGGGTGACCTGTCAGATGCATTGCTGTGGGACGATGCCAATCCTGTGGGTGGCTTTCGACGACTTCCGCAACCCAATAGAATGAATATAAGGACAACTGAGGAAGCGGCTGCCGCAATTGGCATCTTGCTTGGATTACCACCAAGGGTTGCACGGATGGTTGAGGCCTTTGGACTACTAGCGCAGGGCACTCAGGGACGGCCACTGGTGGAGGTGTTCTCGGTGGTGCGCATGAACGACTCTGGGGGCAAGCTGTACGGCATAATCACAGTCACCGACGGTGTGCGTTCTCAATACATCTACAACAAAAAAATGGATGAGGGAGATAGCGGTTTGGCAGCTTTGTTGAGTGGCCCAGCCGGATGCATCTCTGCTTATGGAAGCTTTATCATTGATATGGATCTGATGGATGACATCAAAGGGCAGATCTCAAGGAACGTTTACAATATCAATAATGTGTATGACCAGCTCTTACAGGAGAATGTTAGTGGAGAGAAAGGTTCAGTGACAGTGAAGTACGCAGTGTTTCGTGATGCAGTGCAAGCTACTGTAGAAGTTATACTCTCTAATGGAGATGGGAATAACCCTGCCTATGTTTATGGACAGATTACTGCTCGCAATAGCAACTTTACAATTGAAAGTACCCTCTTTCAGAGGACTTTGGATGAGAAGAGAACAGTACGTCCTGGGGAGCCCATTCCTTTGTCGAGATCTGTAGTAGCTGTGCCATTGAACTCCTCCCTCAGAGTTGGGGCGAATCTGTTTGTGAGCAGCGAAAGGGAGATTGCCAAGGGCACTGCGGAGTTCCCTGCTCAAGTCTCTGGTACATTTGAGCAGGATATTAGTGGTACGTACGGTAGGATCCGAGTGAAGGTCACTTGGACTTTGGATATTTAAATTCATATGCTACCAATTAAGCCATAAGATAGTGATAGTATGAGTAGTTCTTATATGTTTGGACTTGGATCTCTACGAGTTATTGCTATGTTTCCTGAATCATAGTAGTACGTAGATTGTTATGCTTCCTAAGCACGATTATGTATTATTTATAAATAAATAAATAAATCTATCTATTGGACAATAAAAAGAGAGGGAGAGGTTGCCGTTACCACTGTCCAAACCACTATTCAAGCCGCCAAGTGCCAAGACTGAGCACCCTATGTCCATCTGTTTCATATCGTTCCATATCTAGAATTTCATATTGCAAAAAAAAAATTATGAGAGGAAAATGTTTTGTTGAAGATATATATATTAAGAGGATTGAGAGAGAATTGAAATTTGCTGTGAATTTTACTTTCTGGAGTGAGGTTACGATTTGAAGCGAAGAGGTTTCTAATTTGTTAACATCATAAGTCCAGAATGCAATGTGAACATGATATGTTTATTTGCATGTGGTGCGTGGAAAGCAGAGCGTCGGTACATTGTTAGCTTTATCAATCCAACAGCCTTTGTCCTATTGTGACCTAGAGGGAATCCAACGTGGGACACCCGCGAAATTAGCAACGACATTGTAAATATGACCAAGAGGACAACAATGACATCGTATAATCCGAATTATGGTGAGGAACACGACACCACCTGGAGATATCCGTTAAATATATGCCTCGAGTTTAAATCGTCTATGGATATATATCGATTTGCTAAATCGATTTGTGCAAAGAAAAATCAAGAAGGGCATCTTCTGTTGTGATTTAAAACAAGAAAGTTTTCTACCGCTAGGGGACAAAATAAGGGACTCACTTATTCTTTGCACATATTTGTTTATAAGAAAGAAAGAAAAGGAAAATCTTGATCTGATAGGAAAGAAAGAAGTGCACGACTTCTTTCTTGAGCAATGGTCGGTCAAGGGTTTGACCAAGAGAGGGACCCATGCATATATATTACTTCTTTCTTATTGTTGTACGGTTAACTCCTTGCATCAGAAGAGACGCGCCGCGAAGAGCCAAAGAAAGGAGAACGTACAACGTTTTGATTTCGAAAGTATGCAGGCGATTTGCTTGGGGGTAAACATCCATTGATTTGTGCTCCGTGAGTTTCGTGAATTTATTATATCCACTGCGAGTTGTTCATTTGTAGACAATAGGCTAGGTATAATCTAGTGCGGAAAACAAGAGAATGAGCGAATATCAGAATCGCGATTCTCCGATTATAGTGGATTATTCTTACCTGGCTCTCCTCGTGGATGTAGGTGCACGACATTCGGATCGAACCACGTAATCACCTGGTGTCCCTTTATCGTTTCTCGTTATTTTCTCGTGCTTCCGCATTGACTTATTTGCAAGATCCCTGTTTAGTTTCCGCTGTATATTACAACAATTGGTATCGAGCATAGGATCGATATTCTGGATTGTGATTTGGGGCTTTTTTTTGCTTGTCCGATTATTATCCTGGATATCGTGTAATTGCAATTATGTCCTGGAGTGAAAGCTGAAATTGAGAAGTTTAACTGGAGGAACAATTTTGGGTTATGGAGCCTCAAGATGGAGGCGATATTGACAACTCAAGGTTTAGCGAAGCATTGGAGGGCAAGGCCGAGTTGCCCGAAACGATGACAGATGCTTGAAAAGGATGTGATAATGAGGAAAGCTAGAAGTCTAATCCTGTTGAATTTATCGGATGAAGTGTTAATAGAGGTAGGCGAGGAGAAGGATACCGCAAGATTGTGGACAAAATTTCGGGCACTCTATGTAACGAAAGGTTTGAACAATCGCTATATATGTTGAAGAGGATGTTTCGGTTCGGATATTCAAAGGTACGTCTATCGAACCCACCTAGATGAATTTAATAAACTCATGATGGATTTGAAGAATGTCGGTAAGACACTTGATGATGAAGAGCGGGGCATGATGTTGTTGGCTTCTTTACCGAGTCATGGGAGCACTTTACCGATTCATCATTGCGGGGCGTACTACGATTACCTCGGAAGAGGTAAAGTCCGCCTTGTTTTCTAAAGAATGGCAGAGAAAGTTGCGAGATGATAGTCTAGCGCAGGATGTAGCGCGGGGACTAGTGATTCGAGGTAGAGAGCAACATCGAGGGTCCAAAAGCAGCAGAGGTAAAAAGGATCTAAATCACGTCATAGAAAGTCTTAGGGACGCGTGAAGTGCTTTGAGTGTCACGAAGAGGGGCACTTCAAGAAAGATTGTCTCAAGTTGAAAAACAGAGGTAATAAGCGAAAAGCCACAAGCAAAGGTGGCGAATGTTGTTGATGAGAGCACTAGTGATGTAGAGGCCGTTTTGTGTGTGACTATAGGTTCGTCAAGAGATGAATGGGTGCTAGATTCGGGGTGTTCTTATCATATGACACCTCATAGAACCGGTTTACTACTTACCGGACCGTAAATGGTGGTAGAGTTCTGTTGGGGAATAACGCACCGCAAGGTTGTGGGGATAGGGACAGTTCGGATTCGGATGCACGATGGCGTAGTGCGCACATTGATAGATGTGAGACATGTACCAAAGCTCAAGAAGAACCTTATTTCTCTAGGGACGCTCGATGATATCGGGTGCAAGTACACCGCTGAAATTGGAGTGCCGAAAATCTCTCGAGGTGCCATGACAAGAATGAAAGGGAAGAAAGTGAGTTCTCTCTATCATCTACTCGGGAGAGACCGTGACAGAGCCGCTGCTGCAGTTTCATCAGGTGAGTCGATTCGATTTAACTCGTTTATGGCATATGCGTTTAGGGCACATGAGTGAGGCAGGTATGACAATGCTTGAGTGATAGAGGGTTGTTAAAGGGTCAAAAGACAAGTAAGTTAGACTTATGTGAGCATTGCATCTTTGGGAAGCAACGTAGGATTAAGTTTACTACCGGTATTCATTTGACCAAGCAACCGGTAGAATATATTCATTCGTACGTCAGGGGCCCGTCTCCGATTCCTTCGAAAGGAGGTGCCCGTTATATGCTGAGTTTTATCGACGATTATTCCAGGAAAGTATGGGTATACTTTCCCAAGCACAAATCGATGTGTTTGATCGGTTTAAGAAGTTTAAGGCTTTGATTGAGAAGCGATCGGATAAACAGATTAAGTGCCCGAGAACCGAGAACGGCATGGAGTTCGTGATAAAGATTTTACCGAGTTCTCGAGAGAGAAGGGATTGTGAGACACCGCATAGTACTCGGGACACCACAAACAGAATGGCGTGGTAGAACGGAAGAACAGTAACTTTACTTGAGCGGGCTCTGAGCATGCTTTCGCATGCTGGAATAGGTAAGGAATTTTGGGCCGAAGCGTTGAACATGGCCCGTTACTCCGATTAATCAATCTCCATCATCTCGCTATCGAGTGGAAGACTCCGGAGGAAGTATGGTCGGGAAAACTTGTTGATTACTCCGGATTACGAGTATTCGGATGTCCCGCGTATGCTCATGCTAGTGATGGTAAGCTTGAGCCGAGGTCGAAGAAGTGCATATTTCCGGGTTATGCACATGGGGTGAAAGGTTACCGATCGTGGGTGCACCGATCCCGCATCACCCGATTTTCTAATTAGCAGATATGTAATTTTCGACGAGACCGCAATGCTTCAACGGAGGAGTTCTAAGACACTACCAAAGCAGAATAGACGGATCATGGTGTCAATAGTGAGGTGGAGCTTCGGTGGAGACTCGGACACCTCGGAGGTAACAAATGTTGAGACCGGCAGATGAGGCTCAGTTCCCGAAGTCGGTGATAGTGAACAAACAAGATACCCGCAGCGTAGTATAGCCGTAGACAGTACGAGAAGGCAAATTAAACCACCGGTACGTTATGCTTATATAGATTTTGCTTATGCTTTGACCGTAGGTGACGAGGTGGAGACAGATGAGCCTTCGTCTTACTCGAGGCGATGGCTAGTTTTGAGTCGTCGCAGTGGCTAGGGGCTATGAGTGAAGAGATGGAATCACTCCATCAAAATCGACATGGGAGCTAGTTAAAGTACCAAAGAGTCGAAGATTGTCGGAAGTAAATGGGTCTACAAACGGAAAGAGGGCATTCCCGGTGTCGAGGCAACTGAGGTATAAAGCGAGACTTGTTGCGAAGGGATATACCCAAATGAGAAGGCATTGACTACAATGAAGTGTTTTCTTCCGTGGTAAGACATACTTCTATTCGTGTTTTACTTGTTTTAGTTGCCGCAAAGGATCTTGAGTTAGAGCAACTTTGATGTAAAAGCGGCATTTCTTCACGGTGAGTTGGAGGAGCAGATTTACATGAGGCAACCGAGAGGGATTTGCTATTCTGGGTAAGGAAAATCATGTTTGCTTATTAAAGAAATCTTTATATGGGTAAACAATCTCCTAGGCAATGGTATAAGCGGTTTGATGCTTTCATGGCTAGTCATGACTATTTGAAAAGTCGGATGGATAGCAGTGTTTATTTTAGGAGACCGGATGATGGGTCTTTGATATATTTGCTGTTATACGTTGATGATATGTTGATAGAAGCGAAAAAATATGTCCGATATTGATGTGCTGAAAAGACAATTAAGTGCTGAATTTGAGATGAAAAATTTAGGTGCCGCAAAGAAAATTTTGGGTATGGAGATTTTGCGTAACGGGCTACAGGGATTATTACGTCTATCTCAAAAGACATATATTGAGAAGATTGTTGCACGTTTTAATATGCACATCAAATGTGAGTACTCCATTAGCGAAGCACTTTAAACTTTCAGCTAAGTTATCACCGCAGATCGAGGAGGAGGAGGAGCATATGTCCCGTGTTCCTTATTCTAGTGCCGTGGGTAGTATTATGTATGCTATGGTATGCACTAGACCCGATATTTCACAAGTCATCGTCGTTGTTGTGAGTCGTTATATGAAGCATCTTGGTAAAACTCATTGGGAAGGCATGAAATGGATACTCGAGATATTTGAAGGGGACAACGTGACGTTGGTATAGTATACCGGAGGGACAATAATGGTAGTGAGACCACGGGTTATGTGGATTCCGATCATGCAGTGACTTGGATGAATGCGGGTCTTTAGCAGGGGTACGTATTTACGCCGGCAAAGTGGTGCGCTTAGTTGGAAGGCGTCCTTACAAGACCACGTGGCCTTGTCGTCGACCGAGGCGGAGTACATGGCACTAACCTTTGTAGCGAAAGAGGCGATATGGTTACAAGGTTTGCTCTTGGACTTTGGGTTAGAAACAGAAAAATGTTGATATACACCGTGACAACCAAGGTGCGATTTATCCGGCATATAATCCAGTTTTATCATGAGCGGACGAAACATATCAATATCGAATATCACTTCATCCGAAATATCTTAGCGAAGGGTAAAGTTGTTGTGAAAAAGATTGCGATAAAGAGAACCCAAGGACATGATGACTAAGTCTGTTCCTTTGGCAAAGCTCAAGCTTTGCTTGAGCACTATTAGCGTGCCTAGAGAGTGATCGCTCATTAGGGCGATGGGAGAGAAGATGGATGATGAAAGACTATGACTTGATTTCAAACACGAGTCAAGGTGGAGAATTGTTAAATATATATCTCGAGTTTAAATCGTCTATGGATATATATCGATTTGCTAAATCGATTTGTGCAAAGAAAAATCAAGAAGGGGATCTTCTGTTGTGATTTAAAACAAGAAAGGTTTCTACCGCTAGAGGACAAAATAAGTGACTCACTTATTCTTTGCACATATTTGTTTATAAGAAAGAAAGAAAAGGAAAATCTTGATCTGATAGGAAAGAAAGAAGTGCACGACTTCTTTCTTGAGCAATGGTCGGTCAAGGGTTTGACCAAGAGAGGGACCCATGCATATATATTACTTCTTTCTTATTGTTGTACGGTTAACTCCTTGCATCAGAAGAGACGCGCCGCGAAGAGCCAAAGAAAGGAGAACGTACAACGTTCTGATTTCGAAAGTATGCAGGCGATTTGCTTGGGGGTAAACATCCATTGATTTGTGCTCCCTGAGTTTCGTGAGTTTATTATATCCACTCGTGAGTTGTTCTATTCGTAGACAATAGGGTTTGGGTATAATCTGGTGCATTTTAAACACGAGCAGTATTGAGCGATTAGAATCGCGATTCTCCGATTATAATGGATTATTCTTTACGCTCTCCCAAATGAATGTAGGATCGACATTCGGACCGAACCACGTAATCACCTGGTGTCCTTTATCGTTTCTCGTTATTTTCTCCGCGCTTCCGCATCGACTTATTTGCAAGATCCCTGGTTTAGTTTCCGCGCGTTATATTACAACAATATCAAATTTGTTAAGACATTCTCCTTGATGTACTTTTGTGTGTGTTGACACCTAAATTTTGACCAACATTTTAATTGTTTATTTTGCATAAAAAATCAAGAATTAAATTTTAGTTCCTACAAAAAATAATTAACTTAGTTTTCATATTTATTTTAGCATACATTGCATTCACATTTTCATCGAATTGGCGGTAGATGAACTTAATTCAAGGTTTTGAACTCAATTGAATTATCTAAATTAATCTTTTGCCGAAATTTTTAAGGAATATAGGTTTATTTGAACTTAAATAAGAGTCATTAAGTCCTTCAGGGCTTAATTGAAAAGGTCTTACTATTCGGGTTTATTTCATAAAGAGCCATAAGTTAGAGCCATTAACTTGACCTAATTTTTCCTATATAAGCATCCTTATGCTTCACAAATAGTGGGGCCACACATTATAACATACGGCATACAGAGAGAGAGGGAGGGGGGCTCAGGAAAAGGAGGACGCTCATGGTTGTCGTGCTCAAAAGCTGTGACGCCTAGACTACTCAAGCACGCTCGCGGCACCGATTCCTCCCCTCCCGTGATCAATATTGCCGCAATCTCAAGTCCGTGAAGTTTCTCCTTTGCGAATCCCATCGTGACCTCTCCGTAGAGGCGGACCCTCGCTGAGCACCGTTGTCACCTCTCCAAACATGCACTCGACGAAAAGGGTGCGGATTTGTCCTTTGGTTGGGACGGTCACATGATGAACCCCAGATCACCACTGGATTGGAAGAAGGCAAATCCAGTCAAGATTCCTCCACCAATTTGGCCTTGAAGGAGACACACGTAACATGGGCAGAAGAGGACAGCAGGATGAATCCAACAGGAAGTCTCAATCGAGTTTTCTTCTCATGACCTCCATGAGTTTGAACCTCCCTTGGCCGAGCATTTTGATCAGACTTGTATCACATCTGCCACACGCTATGTTACAGCCTTACAGTTATTCGCAAAGATTCCAGCGACATATGCTCACCGTGTTGAAAAAAACAAAATTCATTTTGGAAAGAAAAGTTTAAAAGAAATTGCGGCAGCCTTTCTTTTCTTCACCCTTAAGGCGGTGAACGCGTGCAAAGAGAAGTTGGACTTGGCCAAAGAAGACAACCCCAGCTGGAGTCAAAAGTAAAAAGCCAACTTTCCTTATCCTCTTGAAGTCGGCTATTGAACTCTGGCGGTGGAAAAGCATCAGGACTTGCTATATATATAAGAGTCCTTGATTGATAAATGTCTGTGAGACATAGAAACCTTAAGAGTGAGAGAGTTAAGAGGGTTGTTTGTATCAAAAAGCTTATAGTTAAGCTTGTGTATTTTCCTTTGTAAAGCCTTAGCAAAGGCTATTTGAATGCTATTCTCATATTTGCATACTCGGATTCTCTCCCGCATTGAAACCTCTAAATTTCCGCAACCTTTTTGGTTCTAACACACCGAAATGATTTCCATGAATGCACTGCAATCCTAATTCATCGGATATTTGTGTTTAATGTTTACACAGGCATTTATGACTCATTATGATCCAAGTCTCTCGACACTTTGGGTCTGTCTTATAGAGCTCTGAGGATTGACCATCAAGCTTGTTGGAGCCGTCAAGGGCCCGGTTTAACTCTGCTTGTTCAGTTCATGCACTGATGGAACATAGCATCGTTCTGACCTTCTTGATTCAACATTTCAGTTCAGTCTTACAATGCTCCGAGGAATGATTTTCAAGCAAAGCTTATGCTCAAGCCTCCCCAGATCGTCGTCCGAAGTTCATTTATGAGCCTTTACATAAAGACGTCCGAATTCTCTCGGAAGAGATATCCTGTTACAAAATTCTTCCACCTCCAGGATTCAGGCTTCTTTTCGTCTCACCTGTGTTGCATACAGATATTGGACTTTGAATTGTTCTTGCTACTGAGAGTTTAGTCTGCCTTAGAAGTTGTTTGGGGCACGCATGGTAACTCTTCTGCTTCAAAAATCAACTTCTAATCAAAAGTTGATTTTTCTACTTTTTTCGTAAGGAAGTTAATTTTTTTACTTCTTATCCAAAAGGTATTTCGATCGTAGAAATTCATTTGGTAACGATTGAAAATTTCTACTTCAAACATTATTTACATAAAATATTCTATGAAAAATTATTATCGACGGTAGAAAATTTTCTACTTCATTTTTTTAACTTTTTAAAATTTCTTTAAAAATAATAATTATTTTTAAAATATTATTTAATTTTAAAAAATAAAAATTTATTATTTATTTTTTACTTTGGTAGTTGGAGATGGTGACTCGGGGCGCAGGTGGCTAGTGCGGCAATCAATGGTTGGCGGTAGGGGTCGGCAGTGGTTGGCCCGAAGAGCGGCAATTGTGGTCGAAGGTTGGCGGTTAGCGGCGGCGGTGCTCGGCAGTGTTGGTGGCGGCGATCGGCAATGCGCAGCGACCAGCGGTGATCGGCTATAGGGGGCGGTCGACGAGTGGAGGCCGATGGAGGTTTGTGGTGGGCGGGCGAGGCGATCGTTGGCGATTGGTGGTGGTCGTGGGCGGCGGTCGGTGGAGGTTGGCGATGGGCGGCGGTCGGCAACGGTCCGTGGTGGCGGAGGTTGGCGGAGGTGGGTACGATCGAAAAGAGGATGATGGCGTAATAAAAAGATGATGATGCAAGAAGTACTTTTTGAGTTGGAGAAGCTATTTTTGTAAACTTCTCAAATTGGGAAAAAAATAACTTTAGAAGTGGAAATTCATTTTAGAAGTGGAAATTTCTTTCATAAGTAAAATTTTTTACTAAACAGATTTCTACTTACAAGTTACATTATCAAACGGATTTCTACTTCGAATTTATGCTTCAAAAGTACTTTTGGAATAGAAATCCACTTCCAGGATGTGTTATCACGCACACCCTTATTGTATGGTATTTGGAGTCCAAAGTTGCTTTTTTTAGCACGCATTTGTGATGTGTTTATCGACTTGTATTATTCATCATTCATGTGCTTTTTTTTCCTTTTTCTTTTTTTTATTTTCCTTCTTTTTTCCTCTACCGACCATTGAAGAGGGCAACCCTTGCCGATCCGGAGAGGGTTGCCCTTAACCGGGTGGACGAAAAATGCGCTAGCTAGCTTGAGCGAGGGCGGCACACGCCGGCTTATGCGAGGGTGATCCTCGCCAAATTTAGCCTCCTTCGCTAGGGGCCGGTGGGGTCGATCCTCGCTTAGGGTTGCTTAGGGGAGGTTTACCCTTGCCCAATCCACCGAGGGTTGCCCTTGCCTAAGGCCAACAAAGGTTGAGGCCAAGCGAAGGGGAAAAAAAGAAAAGGAAAACAAAGAAAAAGGGGAAAAAGGAAAATAGAATAAGAAAAATTTAGAAAAATAAAAAATAAATAAAATTATTTTAAAAACATTAAAATATTATTAAAGATTGTTTATGTTAGTGTCAGGTGGTATCATGTAGGACGGTCGGCGTCCACGTCTGCGATTTCGACCAATATGACCGAATTGGTAGAAGATGAAAATTTTTAGGATCGAATCAACAAACTTAAAAAGTTTATGATCGAATTGTGAGCGCCTAAAAGGTTTATGATTGAATCGCAGAAGATGAAAATATTTTAATTCATTAAACCAAAACATTGTTTACTTACATCAACATGAACCAACTCAAAAGTCAAAACATGAATATCACATTAGTAAACCATGAATCAACCTTTTCAAGATTGAATATTGGTTTGGGCATTTCGTCGAATCCCTGGTGTGCATTAGATTTCCCAAACCAGTTTCTCTGAGCCTTGTTAATGGCCATCAATTTGGATCCGTAATCAACATTAAGAACAAATCCGGAATAAGATATATAACAAAACATGCATGGACCAATATTTACGAAAAATAAGATCCCAAAGTGCAAAATAACACAAATAAAATTAGACTACTCAAAAGTACGGGTTCAAACTGTTTCTGCAAATCTGGGTTTGAACCCAGGTCCGGCAAACAGGTTGCTTGGCCAGATTCAAGCCTTGACAATTATCACATTTTTTGGTCTAAATTGTGGTACTCCATTCATTCAAATAGAAACAGACTTACACAAATAAGTGTTCTGAGAATCGCAACAAAGTAAATCCCAGAGGGGTTGGGGGGGTTTAACCATCCAATTAGCAGGAAGCAAGTTTTTTCTATGGGCCTTCGCGATCCAATCGGCAGCACCGTTCTTTGTACGCGGGACATGAATTACCCTCACTGTATCCTTGCCCAGCTGGGCTATAAGGGCCCTACATTCCACGAACAGGCCTCTAAAAGCCCAAGGGCTTTCCTCTGGCTCTTGTAAAAGATATGGGATAGATTTGTTGTCAGTCAGAATATCTATCCTTATATGCTGTTGTATTCTTTGGTCATAGATCTACGCTGAGCCCTCTGACTGACGTTCTTTTCCTTCTCGATCTCCAAGGCTTGAAGCGCATACAGAATGCCTAGGGTTTCCATCTCCATCACTGAGTGTGCTTCCTCCTCTCTCGCAAAGCCAGTAATAATGATTCCCCTGCTATCTCTGCATATACCAGCCACAGATCCGAGCTTCTCTCCTGCTATCCACGAGCAATCTACGTTAAAATTCCAGCTCCCAGGTCTCGGCGTTGTCCATTCATCAGGTATCTCTTCAACCTTTTCTCTGGCCTTGCGTTTGCGATTCTCTCCTCTCTCAAAGATAGCTAATTCCATCTCGGCTTCATCCACAAGTAGATCTGGTTTGGGCTGTCTCCCTCGGAACACCATGTTGTTTCGTTCTTTCCACAGGCGCCAAAGTAAGTTAGCCAGCAAAGCAGGACTGGGAAGGCTTTGTTTACAGGTAAAAGCATCTGTTAACCATTTGTCTATCCTCTGAACTGAGCAAGGATCTGTATCTAGTCTCACTTTGTTATCTGTCCATATTACTTTGACCCAATCGCAAAGCAAGAAAAGATGTTCCAACGTTTCTGGTGCTTGGTGGCATACGGGGCACCATGGATCAGGGGCAAGCTTCCTTCTAAAAAGGTTATCTTTAGACGGTAAGGCATTCTGGCACATCCTCCATAGGAAGAATCTAATTTTCGTGGGTATAGGGATGCTCCAAATTTCTTTCCACAATTGTCGAGGTGATTCGTAGGAGGTAGTAGCTGCTTCTGTGATGAGCTGTCTTGATTCCTTCTTTATACAATGATATCCCTCCTTGATTGAATATTTCCCTTTGGCGTTTCCTGTCCAAATTACCCTGTCCCCTGTACTTCTCGGGTTGATTGGAGTATCAATAATTTCTTTGACAATTCCTTCTTGAAATATTCCATTCAGCTTTTGCACGTCCCAAGAGTTAGTAACTGGGTTGATAATATCTGCTACCAAATAAGGATCTCCTCTGTTAGCAGGTCCTCCAATCACTCCGGAGGGCAGCCATTTCTATTCTCTTAATCTAATCTGCTTCCCATCACTCACCGCCCATCTTACTTTCTGTTCTATTGATTCTCTGCCCAAAAGTATGCTTTGCCAGCCCCAAGAAGGACGAGACCCTTTCTTAGCATTCCAGATATCCCCATGCGGGTAGTACATCCCTTTGAAAATCCTACTCCATAAAGAAGTTGGTTCTTGTGCGAGCCTCCATGCTTGCTTACCTAGCATTGCTTTATTAAAAGCTATTAGATCTCTAAACCCCAGACCTCCTTCCATTTTGCTCTTCTTTAAAATTTCCCACTTGCGCCAATGGATTCCGTTTTTTGATGAATTCTGTTTCCACCAAAATCTGGCAATCTGTTGCTCGATAGCCTTACAAATCGAGATAGGAATCTTGAAGATTGACATAGCATATTGAGGAAGGGCTTGGACTACCGTTTTGATCAAGATCTCCTTTCCCGCCTTCGACAACAGCTTCTCTTTCCAGCTTTCTAGTTTCATATTAACCCTTCCAAGTATCCAAGCAAACATGTCTTTCTTTGTTTGGCCCAAATCAGACGGTATTCCCAGATATTTCCTAGTTTTATCCAAAATTGAAACTCTCAGTTCCGATGCCATATTCCTCTTAAGTTGATCTAGGCAACCTTGGCTGAAAAATACACCTGATTTGTTGAGATTAATGGCTTGTCCCGAGGCTAGGCAGTATTGGCTGAGTATGCTGGTTAGGTTTTGGCATTCTCTAATTGTCCCATCCAAGAAGAATATCGCATCATCCGCGAACAGAAGATGAGATAATGTAGGATACGTCCTGCTTAACTTGATTCCTTTCAACGAACCATCCTCAAGCCCTTTGTACAGGAGGGAAGACAATGTGTTAGCCAAAATAATGAAAAGGTACGGTGAAAGAGGGTCACCTTGTCTAATTCCTCTAGATGGCTGGAAAAAAGAAGTAGGTTCCCCATTGATCTTGATGCTAAATGATACCGTAGAAATACACTGATAAATAAGGCTAACCCATTTTTCGCTGAATCCCATCTTTAACATACAAGCACAAAGAAAATCCCACTCTACCCTATCATAGGCTTTCTCCATATCTAGCTTCAGAACAGCTTGAAATTTCCTTTTTCTATCCCTGATTCTCAACTGGTGTAACACTTCTTGCACTATTAGGATATTGTCTTGTATTTGTCTCCCACTAACAAAGGCGCTTTGTTCAACTGCCACAAGACTGGTGAGCCAAGGTTTGAGCCTATTAGCCATGACTTTGGAGATGATTTTGTAGCCAAAATTACATAAACTGATTGGCCTAAATTGAGAGATACTCTCTGGATTCGAGACCTTAGGGATAAGTACTATTTGAATCCGATTTAAAGCTGCGTCGAAAGAACCTGATTCAAAGAACTCCCTGACTAAACAGAAAGCGTCCCATTGAATTTCTCCCCAAAAACTCTGGAAAAAGTGGCCATTAAGGCCATCCGGGCCCGGGGGCTTTAGTGGCTCCAAGTTGAAAGATTGCTGTTTGCACTTCCTCCAGGGTCACCGGGGCTATTAGTGCTTCATTTGTATTTTCCTGAACTAGCTGTGGGCATTGCTCTAAAACTGGCTGAAAGTTTCTGGCTCCCATTGTTTTGTAAAGGCTCTTGTAATAGTCAGTGATATGCTGTTTTAGTCTGGGTTGCTCTCGACACCACTCTTGATCATCTATCTTCAAAGCAGAGATTTTATTCCTCTGACGCCTCTGAATGGTGGTGGCATGAAAGTATTTAGTGTTCCTATCACCCTCCTTAAGCCAGCGTATCCTTGATCTCATCATCCAATATGCTTCTTCCTGCCTCCACAAATTAGCAATCTGTTCAGTGATGCAGATTGAGGCCTCTCGGTATGAAGGGTCCCCGGGGCTATTTGTAAGGGCTACGAGCTTACTTTTTAACTCTTCAATGTGGGCATGAGCATTGGGGTATCTTCTTTTGCTCCATTTTTGTAATGCTCGAGTGACATCTCTAATCTTCCTTGAGAACTCCCTTTCTTTACTATGCTGGTTACCCCATGCCTCTCAGACTATTACTTCACATTCCTCGTCCTCTACCCAAAAAGATTCAAATTTGAACTCTTTCTTCCTCTTCTTGGTTTTAGGGTCGAGAATGAGGAGAATGGGACTATGGTCCGAGCCTATAGCTGGTAGAGGGAAAGCTTCTGCATTCGGAAAGGTGACCCTCCAATCTATATTACATAGTGCCCTGTCTAGTCTTTCTTTAATGAGAGCTTCCCCATCCCGATTATTGGACCAAGTGAAGGTACAACCTTTACTTTCCATGTCCATCAAAGAAACATTGTTAATAAACTCATTAAAAGCTGCTAGCCGGAAATGGTCTGGTCTACGACTTCCTTGTTTCTCCCAGTGATACAGGATCTCGTTAAAGTCCCCAATGCACACCCAAGGGAGTTGGTTCCTTCCCTGAATCTCACGTATTTCCTGCCAAAGTCTCATTCTTTGCTGGAAATCATTTGGAGCATGAAGAAAAGTCACTCTCATCCAGATGCCCCCTCTTTAACTCTGCACTTTAGGTCAATGAATTCTTTAGTACTTCCTTGCACCTCAATCTCCACTTCCTCATCCCAAAAATTGCCAATCCCCCTGCCATGCCTTCAGGATTAACCACTGCCGAATTCTGAAAAGTAAGGGATCTTTTCACTCGATTAACAACTGCTTCTTTGTTCTTTGTCTCCATTAAAAAGACTAGGTTGGGTTTTTCAAGAGCCACTAGGGCTCGAAGA
Source organism: Rhodamnia rubescens (assembly GCA_021437795.1). Classification (NCBI taxonomy): domain Eukaryota; kingdom Viridiplantae; phylum Streptophyta; class Magnoliopsida; order Myrtales; family Myrtaceae; genus Rhodamnia; species Rhodamnia rubescens. Next base: position 2,167,910 of record JAILYA010000002.1, on the reverse strand, counting down.
TGCCGGACTGTCAGGGGAGTACCCAAACCCTAACAGTTCCAGCTCACAATTTTCATATAATCTCCGGTGGCTTATTAGGGCTAGCCACCAAAGCCCATGCATTGCTACCTTCAGCCACCAGGATGGGTGTCTCAAGCAACATTTCTTCATTTATCGAAATACCAGGATAACTTATCGGCTTTGAGATGTTAGATCTTTTCATCTTCTTCTGTGGTTGGGTTCTCACAACGGCCTTTTCTCTTTCCTGGTGCTTGGGAGAGGGACCTCTTTTCCCTTCTTCTGTTGTCACATGTTGATTCTCTACTTGGTTTTGGTTTTGGACACATTCAGGCCCCCTTTTCCCAGTTTTATGGATCACCACAGCAAGACTTTTATCCTTTTGTCCTAAAACATATGCCTCCCCGAAGCTTGAAGCAACATGATCTTTAAAACTAGTGTACAATGGAGTTTCGGGAATCATATCTTCCTCCTCGAACTCCAGCACTTCTTCATTGTAATACAGCTCCCAAAAAGGACTATGGGTTTTAACTTCCGCACGTAACCATCCCCCAAAATTTCCAATGGCAATATTAGTCTTGCTTGACTCCTCGTAGGGGTGTGTTTCGCAATCAGTAGTATAGTGTCCAATTAGACCGCAAGCATAACAAAATTTGGGGAGTCTTTCATACCGGAAGTCAATCCAGAGTTTCTTATTTCCCACAGTAAGTTTAAGAGGAGTTGACAAATCCATCAGCACCTTAGCTTTGACAATCCTCCTCAAGTTGTTTCCCCTAGATTCAACCTTGACATCTAACACTTCCCCAATTTTGTTAGCCACATTGTACACCACTTCCTCTGTTAATCGCCCTCTAGGTATCCCAATCAATTGCACCCAGAAAGCATTGTGGGTGAACACATAGCAATGTTCAGGTGTGTCTGGTTCACACTGTTTGAGAACTAGGAGATCTCTTGCGAAACACCAAGGTCCTTCTCAGTACCTTCCTCTTTTCGGCTATGTTCACGAATTTAAAGGAAAAGAGTCCATTGTCCAGTGACACGCACTCCATTTCATCCACTTTCCACGCCTTCTTCATAGTGGTTGTGAAAGCTTGATAGTTGACAGTAGTTTTCGCAAACAATCTACCATACAGAATCAGTTCACACTCTTTGGCATTCTCTTCAGGGACATCTTCTTTAATCACAACCTCATCATTCGCAGACCACATGTCCCCCAACCTTTTGCACAGCGCCATTAACCGAATCTCACTCTCTGATTCTCCTTCCATTTCGCAGAGATGGGAGAAGAAGTAGAAACTTTACACTAGCTTTTCTTGACTTGCAGGAAAAAAAAATGCACTACCTCCGCCGCTTTCAAGAGGAAAGGGTCCAGCCAGGGGCAACACTACCTTCAAAACCGCGCAGCTGGAAGCGACTCAGAAATCTCTCTTTAGTCCTCGGTGGTCCTTGCTCAAGACTTCCAATAGGCCCAAGACCTAGCGCAAGTTGATAGTAGAATGGATTGAAGGGGGCTCTTGGAGCAGGAAGGATTAGCCTTGACCTTTTCGTAAAGAGCTTGCCATGAGGACAAGAGGGGTTAGGGTTTAAACGGAATGTGATAAGCTGTATAGGGATTAAGGTTTGAGGGGGATGCCGAGAAGAAGGGCAGGGAGGAGAAAGAGGAGGGCTGGGGTGGGGCCTGGGCTAGGGTTTAGGGATGGCTATCTCCTTGGGAGAGGGAGGAGCCCTTCAGAAGAAGGGAGAAACGACTTTAGGTTTGGACAAAATCGAGAGAATGTTTGAGACATACAGAAAAACATACTTGGTACAATTGACGAGTGTAAATTTTAATTTTAAATGCGATAAGCATATCGGAGAATGATGAACAATAGACATGAAAACGACCTCTCGAAGTAGCCTTCACACGACTCACACTAGCCAGCCATGGCCTAGTGTGGATCGTCTCAGTTTTTGGCTCAACTTTTGAGCCTCATATTCAGTGTTTTGAGGCACCAATTCCTACCATTTCATACCAACATCCTTAAATTGGATAATTCTATGTATTCATGAATTTTTACTCATTTAAACATGCACTAAATCACGGCTTAAATCAATGATCAATACTAGTCCAAGACCCAGGCACCAGCAGGCACACAGAGACACACAAAACCCTTGTCGAGTTTGATCATGCACTCATATTGCTTTTTCTCATGATTCACAGTTATTCTTTAAAAACCCTAAACCATGTCATTTGGCCATTAGATAGATCAAGAATGGGTCTAGAGCCACTCAGCTCAATCAACGACAATACATGGATCAAGTTCTAAGCATTCTCATGGTTCACACGGAGATTCAAACTTAAATGACCTAAGCTTCGTCTGTAGTCCCATATGACATTCATCAAGCTTTAGAAGATAGACAACACATGTAAAGGGGCATACCAGGTCGACTATGCAAGGCTCTTGAAACTGATTCAACACAAAAATTCCAGCCTCAGAAATCAATTTTTTGGCTGGTTGTCCTCTCGATTGTCCGTGGTCAAACTTGAACAAAAATACATCTGGAATCCCTTAAATTTCTTCCTAGTCGCTGCATGAAATGACTCCAAGTCTGAAAAACCAAGGATTTTAGATATAGAGGCCTTCACGTTGAGCTTCAGGCTCAACTTTTTCCATATCCCAGACACCAAGAATGGGGTAACAGGCCCTCATCCAATTCATTCTAGAAATCCCCACGGACTCGAACTCAGACTCTATTGAAAGTATTAGGTCCCATTTGAAATCTAAGTGGTAGACTAGTTCGATAATTTCTGGTAAGTTTCTCCTCATCTTGCAAAGTCAGTCGTTTGGGGACAACGGATAGCCCTCTCGTCTGGAACTTTCTATGCCTGAAAATAGCGTGTTTCACAGAGCTTATCCACTGATGTGAACTTTTGTGGGCTAAGGGTCAAATTTCAATGTCATTAGTGAGTTCAATCCTTAATTTTCTTATAGAAATACAATGACGATCTGTCCACAAAAATTTAGGTGTCAACGCTATACTAAATGCCTACATAGTCCATATGCAAGAATTCAACAGTTTATAAAGAAAAATTGAATTTTTTTCCAAAATCCTTAAACAAATTTTTGGGCACAAATTTAGGTGTTAACACCAAGCAGACCCCCATAAACAAAAACGAAAACGTCTTCCATAAAGTTGAGGAAGTTCTTGCTCATTCCGGAATCTCTTGCTCCATTGCTTAAATTTCATCCTGTTCATCCTTTCCGTAGCATCTTGCGCTCCCATATCCCTCCTCAGAGTATCCCAACATCGCTGAGCCTCATGTTCCTCCTAATATCGCCCATGTCACTCGTCTCCTCGTTCATGGGCTTCTGCTTCATGACCCATGTCTCGATCCTCCTCGCTTCGCTGTCCGGCCAGGTGCTCGGCTTCCTGGTGCTGCTCTGCTCACCAAAGAAACGTTAAGCCTTTCGCTGCTGAGGTCGCAGAAAGACCCGAAAGAGGCTAAAGTCCGGGTGAGGCTAGAGTGAGGGGTTTTGATGGCTTTTCTTGCGGATGGAGTTGTTGGAATTAGTGCTGATGTGGACCGTGCATGGCTGTTAGGTGACGGAGCCCGAAGGGTTGGGCGCAGAGAGTGACACCGTGGCGAAGAAGCAGAGCACGACCGGATCGGTGGCCAGTGTAGTAAGGAAGAATTTGTATGGACCGTTGCTTTGTTTGAATGGAGGAACACCGATCGAATATCGATGGCCACTTTGCCGAATCTTTGAGAAATTAAGCTCACTTTAATACGACAAAGAGCAACGAAGTATACAAATGACACATTGAGACAAGGGGCGCGCATACATTAAACTCTAGTATAAGTATGGCTGATGTCACACTTTAAAAGTCTTAAAATATTAGTGCACACCGTAATATTCGCAAGTCACCCACAGTAACAAGTGCAAACAAAGATCACCACAAAAGCCCTTGTTCCCTAATAAGCCAGGATTATTTCCAGAGCTTTAGGGGACGATAGAGGTGAGGCCAATAGGTGGATACCAACATTTCAAAATACAAGGGGAGATGTAGGATTGCGAACAATGCGACAGGGATGGCAGCCAAGAAAGTAATCGGGACGTAAATCCACTTCAGTTGTTCGCTCAAGACGAGGGTAAGAGCAGAGCTGAATGACACCAGCATAAAGGCCAATGAGAGGAAGAGAAAAGTGAGGCCCAATAACATCTTTGTCGGCAGTGAGCTGAGGAAATCTTCTGCCAGATAGCGTGAAGTTAGGATAGCCAAGAACATCAAGGTGGCGGTGACGGAGGAGAAGAGGGCGAGAGCATCTGCAACTGCGAATACCATGAAGGAGCCCTTTTTCAGAAAGATCGGCATCCCTGTACTGCTGTCATTGCCTCCTGGTGCTGTGAAAGCCCCAGCAAAAGCTACCGTGATGATGAGAGTCGAGACGAGGATGCAAGATTCTGATCTATCCTTCATCCATTGCCCTGCCTCTTGGAGCAATTGTTTGCGATTTTCTACAAAATCATCCCAGTTCCGACTTTTTGAAGTAGGATCGATGCTATCTGGCAGCATCTTCTGAAAAATTAGGGACGCCTGTCAATATAAGTACAACTACAAACGCACAAAAGCGTTGCAAACAAAATAAGGGGAACCGACCTGAAATTTCTCCGTTTTAGAAGAAGGATCGCTCGTAGCTTCCAGTACCTACAGAAAAACAAAAGATGCATATCAATGTAAACACACATTAAGCAGCACAAAATGAGTGGTAAACAAATAAGGTGAACCGACCTTAAACCACTGGAGTTCCCTCTGCATAAGAAAAGGTGCTCCAGAAACATCTGTCGGTTGATTTCCTGGTGACTGTTCTACTACCATCTTCAGTAGTTCTTTCCTTATGTCATAAGTCAACAGTGGAAATGTGCTGGATGAGTTCACTAGTCTAAACAACTCCACATGCCGTCCGTTCACAACTTTTTTCATCACTTCTTTTGTGAATTTTTCATTCCACGTCAACTCCGGAAAATGCTCGAGACATAAATTGACGATTTCAAAGATTCCGTGAGATGCAGCTTCAAAGACAATGTTTGGAAGAAGCTCAAGTATTTCAGTTTTTTCCATATGATCCTCCATCTCAGTAAGAACTAGATTTGCAAACGCCAGCGAGCATTTGTGCATTAATCCAATCCTTTTGATCAAAAGTGCTGCATATACATCAAATAAGCAATTTTTCAAACGATCAAGATTGAAAAATCAAAAGGTTAAAATAGATTTCAAGTTTGCGCCATGTTTTATGTGCATATAGTTGTTGAGAATAAAATCATGGATTTAAGATAGCAATTGAGAAAGCAAACTTATATGGCTTGAAAATAAAAAAAGCATGCCTAAAAAACTAATGGATCTGTTGATGAACACCTAATGTCATAAGACAAAATAGTTCTCGTTTTTTTTTTTACTGAAAAATTGGTAGATTCAGCAACGGATCAACATATTTGATTTCAATTTATTGTTTTTACACATCCCCTAATAGATATTATACCGTTTGGACTCAGAATTGAATCTTATGGAGTCGCATCATTATATACAATTGAGAGCTAGTCCACATTACTACTTATGATCGCAAAGGGATACACTGAAAATTGGTAGATTCAGCGGCGGATTACTAGATATAACTTCGAATGATTTTTACAAATTCCCGTAATAGATATTATGCAATTTAGTCTTAGAATTCAAACTTATGGAATCGTATCATTACATACAAGTAAGGTCTTTCTTTTGCAGATATCATGACAATTTCGTGTACCTGGTTTCGTGGCATAATTCGAGAGTGATATCTTGAACCGCTTAGGTGCTGGTGCTACCACCACAAAGAGGAGACAAGCATCATGTTAGCAAATTAGGAATTGACGATGAATGAAAAGATATATTTGTAAACAATCAAATTTAATACTGCTTAAATATGCTAGATAGCTTAGATCCATCAACATTTACGATCTGAGGGCCAATTCCACAATTCTCAATAATTGTACCGGGAATTTGACATTGATTAAAATTTCTCGACTAACTTTACAAATGCCACATTATGTATTAATTTGTGACATACATCATGGTTTAGATATTAATTTGTGTATATAGATGTAAGTCCGTATGCCTTTACGTTTTTGTCATTGGAATCTGCTCTTTGCCTTGTTAGTCCATCCACAAAGCAAATTAATGGAAATACCTTGAGCCTTCTCCGTTTTTTGGGAGTTATCAGATGGAATATCGACGAGGCATAGAGGGATACCTATAACTGGAAATAGATAGAGTGATTAGAGACTCTCTCTTCGTCGATAGATTTGCCCAAATTGTGCGCATCTGATAAAAAAAAGGCGCAACAAGTACCTACATTTTCCGGCAGATTTTTCCCAAAAAGTTAGTCTAGTTCCGCTACGGAAGTTAGACTTCATATTCGCCAAGCGTTCCAAAATGCGGGAGCTTCCAGCACGTGACACTGAGCGTTGGTATCGTTGAGCTAAATACAAGGCTATGTCTTTTGGGACACAACAACAAAAAGTTAATCCAAATAAAGAGTGAAGGAAATGAGATCAGTGAGCGTGATTTCTTACCCAAATGGCCGGCCTTAACAAGCAGGAGCATGATATCATCTGTTGGGGCGGATTTCGTAAGTTTGGCAAGATACCAGATAACCTCATTTTGCTTTGGAGCATTTTCAGTAGCAATCCGTATGGCCTCCCACACACTTTCAGATTCAGGGTCAACTTTGTTTCCTATTGCCTTCACCATTTGTATTCTTCCTTCATAGGCAGCACTCTTGAGGGACGTACTGAAAAAATCCTTATCTTTTGGATGGACGCCCTTGATGAGGTTCCTGACCAATTGATCTTGTGATGCCCTAATCGCAACATTGAGCACAGTAATGGCTTTTCCATTTACGGTCATAACTTCGGGCATCATTGCTTCACGATCTTCTTTGAGGATTTTCTGGACAGTTTTCCAATCACCTTTCTGCGCGGCTACAAACAATAGTCGATACTTTTCATTGACAACCGGCGTTGTAACTGCAAAAATCGCACGTCAAAAGTCCTTAGTCTTTCGTACTTTTGTGACTGTTGCACCTGCTCAAAGTTCTCGATGAAACGCGGATGCAAATGAAAGGGCTGTTGTTTACTCAACGTACCTTTTCCTATGAGTACATCTGTTTATTCTTCGATAGTAAAAATTTTTCATTTGGGCTGTCTCAATTAAAATACTAGATATTGTTCATATTTCAAAATTATGAAAACATTATATTAGAATTGAAATGTATGCATTTATATGCTGCGACATTTAAAATGTTTAGGATTACAAAAGTTAAAATTGTATAAAAAAAGGCTAATGAAAAATAAAAAATTAAGAGTTCAAAGTGACCTTCAAGTCGTCCGCGACTGTCATGAGAAATCGAGAATCTTTATTAGTTGTTGTGCTTTCTGAACACATGTGTACATGAAACTCTTTATATCCAAAATGGGCATTGGATCGTTTAGACATGACTAGTTTTAGGCTCGTTATGTAGATCATGAGATTTTTTTTCTCGTTGGCATTGATCTTATCTGCTATATCATTCATAAATTATGAGCATGCTCTTTTCGACAGAAAGTAAAAAAGTTTTCTTTTTGGGTCTTTCTCAATTATGATTCAAGTTTTTATTTAGATATATAAATTATGAAAACATAAAAAAATTGACTTGAAATGTCACATATGTATATAGTGAAATTTATAACGTTTCCCATAAAAAAAAATCATAATGCATGAAACAAAATATTTAGGGAAATTGAAAACTAAAATTTCCAAGTGACAAACCTTCATCTGGTCCTTGACCACCTTGGGAAGCTCTATTAGTTACTTTACCTTCTGAACGCACTTCTACATGAAACTCTTTGTCACCAAAGGAGAAATGGACATAAAATAACCTCAGAAAAAATATATTAACGTTAACCTTTTGCTTTTGATTGATCCGTGATCCTCAGGTACGCTTCGGACAAATTTGGTCTGCCCCCATCTTGAGAAGCTTTATCAATTGTCGTGCCTTCTGAACTTAAGGGAACCTCTTTTTGTAAAAAAGGAAAAATAAACATAAATAACCTTTTCAACATGTTTTGGAGTGAGGAAAGTCACAATGCATGAAAAAAATAATTTATGAAAAACGAAAGTTAAAAGTTCGAAATGACAAACCTTTAATCTTTGATTGAATCGATGCCCTGCCTTCTGAGCTTACGTCTACACGGACCTCTTTGGTGCGAAAAAGAGAAAAGAACGTACGTAAATTTACAGAAATTATTTGAAATTTCTATGCTGTAAATCATCCATACATGACTAGTATGAGGCTCGTTCATGGCATGGAATTTCTGTGTTAAACTTAGATGGTAACATTTTAAACAAATAAAGTTACATTAGATTTATTCGAATAATTATAGTCTATTTCTATACACAGTTTTATCTATCTCAATAGTTTCAGTCTATCTCAACAATTTCATGTAATAGTTATAACGGAATTATACATAAATAAAATTAAATGAATTAACTAAATCCTTTCGATTTCATCTACTAATACGATTTATTTAAGTTACAATTCAGGAAAATTAATAAAAATGTTCTAAACCTATTGCAATTGTGTCAATTAGTTATAAAACTTTTCTTTTGCCGATGCGATCCTAAACCTTTTGCAATTATGTTGATTCGGTTCATCCAATCGAAATTAGCGGCTAGCACCGGCCATTCGGTGACATAATATTTTATTATAATTTGAATTTCTTTTGAATTTTGAAATTTTATTTTTCCTTTTTGTTTTCTTTTTCCCCTTCCCTCTTGTTCCTCTAGCCGTCACCGGACCTTAGCGACCAGCCGGAGGCGATGGCCTACGAGGTTGAGCCTCGTCGTGGCTGGGCGAGGTTAGCTTCTTTAGGGGTTGGCGAGGCCAAGCCCGGCTAATGGCCGGGCGAGATCGAGCCTCACCATTGCCGAGGCAAGGCTTGCCGGCCTAGATCGAGTTGAGCTACGTCGGCGTCGTCGCTTCACATGGCACGAAGCCTTCAAGCAAAAGTAGAAGGCCTTCTAGCAAAACATCCACCTGGAGAAGGCCATCATCCTCTTCAAGCTAGGCGACATGTACAACCGGGATCGAGCTAAGCTACAATCCGTGGATGGTTGAGGGGGACGGTCGGAGTGGAGCCTCGACCTCGCCGGATCGAGCCGACAAGGCTTGACCTCAAGCCGCCATGGCTAGGGTGATCCTCGCCCATCCATGGTGAGGCTCGGCCTCGCCACCACTTGCGAGGCCGACCTCGCCCTCACCAAGTGGCCGGTGGGGGGCAACCTTCATCCGAGGACCTTGTCGGCCATCACCTCTAGGCTGGTCGTTGAAGTCCAGCTATTGGTCGAAGGAAGAAGAGGGATGGGGAAGAAAAAACAAGAAAAACGAAAAAAAAAGGGATAAATAAATTAAAATATAAAAAATTAAAAAATACTAAAAATATATGTTGCTAGACGGCCGAGTGTTCTCGTTAGCATCGGGCGGCAGACACCAATTGACATCCATATTAGCGCTGGCGATCAAATTTTGGTTAGATTGATTGAATTGGTACAATTGCAAAAGATTTAGGACCGAATCGACCAAGAAAAAGAATTTATTACCGAATTGGAATAATTGCATTAGGTTTGGGACTTTTTTTGGTAATTTTTATCTATTGTGCAAATGCCGATTCAGTCCTAAACTTTTTAAAATTTTTAATGTAGTATGAGCGTGAATTTCAATATAATCATTCCGATTAATTTTTACCAAAAATCGTTGATATGGTGGTCAAGTCATCGGTGGCCGTTTTGGTACATCATCATGTCGAGATTTTCGATAAAAATTATCCGGAAAGACTACATTAAAATTTCGTACAAAGGTTTAGGATTAAATGAAAAAAATTAAAAAGTTTATAACTGAATTAATATTCGTACAATAAATTTATGACTTGGACAATTTCCTCGTAAGTAACGAGACAATGATCGGCAAAAGTCAGTTGCATCATCATCAACAACTATAAGGGAACTTGTGGAGCCAAGTCAATACCAAATTAGGAGATTTTGACTTTGAGCAATATATTTGCCCGTTGACTGTTTACTAGAGAGGAAGTCATGCCCAAATTTCGTGGAGGTGTTTTTGGAAATGAAAATAAGAAATTTGAAGATTTCCTCGTACCAAATTTTATCTCAGATTCTGCACAAATGATCTTAGGTCCAACTTATTAAGCAAAGAAATATTAATTATCGATGAAATTGCCTATATCACCTCGACATTAACACACGAAACCGAGTCTTTTCCAATTTTTCCATCGCCTTATGGGATCAAATCAGAACAACAAAGGAAAGAACAGAACAAACCTGCCAATGGTTCCAAAACCGAACTGTCGTGGGTATCCATAGGGGAGCTCGAGCATGTAAAAATCCAAAGCAGAGAAGTATTTTTTTATGTGGTTGAAGTCCAAGTAGAGCTCTCTTCTCGTGGATCTGCCCTTTTATATACATCGACTTGGGATGGAGCCAAAATTCCAGCTGGAGATGATGTAACATTCTCTTTTCCTGATTGACGGCTGCATTTCCGAATTTTATTACATCGAAAATTCTGTGTAGATCTGTTTTATTCACAAAAGTGTGAATTTGGAAAATTTACTTGAAAAAAAAATAGTGTCACATTCCTTGCTTTGCATACAAAATGTTCCTAGGGATCTTTTTACAAGTGCCACATTCATTTACCTTAAAAAAAAGGAAAATGAAGAGGAAAAATTTAGATGGAAAGTTAATTAATGGAATTAGTAAAAACAAAGAGGAAACGTTTTTCATCTGCACCGGGAGACACGAGCACGTTTGAAAGTGTGAAATCATGTATGGAATTGAGGACTCTTGTCGAATTGTCTACACGTCATGCAAGAGGAAAGAGAGAAAAGCGAGTTAAAAGATCATTGGTATATGGCAATTGACTCCATTTATTTGGTTGAAAATGAATGATTTGAAAAATGCTTTTTCCGAAAAGAATCGCTAATATCTCTTGCATAATGAATGAACGAATAATAGTTTCTTTGTCTATGAGAATATTTTGTCATGAATTGTTGGTGATAATGAAATATTTTCATTGATTAATTATTTGGAGTGATATAATCAATTATTTTTAGGAAAATATTTTTCAAATCATTGCTTTTCGTAATCCAATAATAAGTGGGCAGAAGTTGATATTGTATAGTGTAGACTGAGGATATTCCAAACTCTTAAATGATCCAACGATAGTGAGCATTCGTTGAGTGATTTACAGCTAGGTAAGATGCAACTAGCTAAAAGTAATGGCCCATAACAAGTAAAAGAACACAATAATACAAGCCGAATGGCCGACAGAAGATGACATTGAAGTCAAGAATGCTGCAAAAGTTCCTCACCAAAAGTTCGTTTTATATACGAAATTCTAAATTAATTTACCAAAAGAAAAAGATATTAGTATAATTTCACGTGATCATTTTTTTCTTTCTTCTTCCATCATCCCTGCTTTGCAGACAACATATTTCAATGGACTTTTATTCAGTGCTCTGGCAGTGTAAAAAAATTCTTTATATAAGCGGGTTTTATAGAATGAAACATAAGAATTTTTTTTTTTTTTGGAGTGATATAATCAATTATTTTTAGGAAAATATTTTTCAAATCATTGCTTTTCGTAATCCAATAATAAGTGGGCAGAAGTTGATATTGTATAGTGTAGACTGAGGATATTCCAAACTCTTAAATGATCCAACGATAGTGAGCATTCGTTGAGTGATTTACAGCTAGGTAACCATAAGTAGGTTTTTCCATTTTGAGACTGCTCGTGTAAAAAGACTTTTACACTCTGAGTGTGTGTAACATGAATCCTATTTCAACTGACTTTTATTATGTAACAGGTCGTGTAAAGTTGTCTTCCCACATAACTATATTCAATAAATAGATTTATGTCACCATTTTGAGTCATTTTTGTGTAAAAATATTTTAGGATGCAGATTTATACAACACATATTGTACATGCACATACACATATAATATTTGTACTCATCACCATTAGATTTCTACTTTCGAAATTACCGGGGGAAATCAATCTCTTCACCTCTCGTTTTTTTTTTCCTTTTTTTCGTTGAGAGACTTTTGGCAACTACCACACTACAAAATCTTGGAATCGCTACTAATTTTGGGGTGAGTATGGTTTCAAGGTATGCGAGTAGGTTATGGATTTCAAAAATTTGAGAATCTATTCCGACCGGTAGGTTTCATGTTCTAAGTAGGTGGAGTGTGAAACTTGTGACTTGCAACATATAACAAGTTTTTGTATTTTTCTTTGTATATGTCTTCGCGCTATCCCGCGATATTCTATTGCATCCAATAATGAATGTGTAATATGAAACCACTACTCGAGCTTCCATTTCGGCGATATATATGATTGGGACTTTTACTTTGTTAATGTTTCAATATTTATTATTGTGTCTAAATATGAGTTTTGGTAGTGAATTGTAGCACCAAATGATAGTCATTAAAGGCAATGATTTATTGTAATCGTACAATTAAAAATACAGATAGAACTTGAGTAGACCTTGGAATCGATCCCGGAATCCATGATGAGTAGGTTCCTAGTTTCAGGTGGTACGTGATAGGTTTTAGATTCCAAAAAATAAAGAATCTGTTTCAAAGGATAGGTTCTAAGTTTTAGGTAAACCCGTACGGAACTTGAAATCTCACCTCTACTCTGATTTGCACTTAGAAAGGTGTGGCATTACATCACAAACAATTGTTGGATCCCAATCCATAAGTTGTTCTCATCTTAATATCCATCAAGTCCATACATTTGAGTCTATACTTTGTGACGCAAGGAAGAGATAATTGGAAAATGATTTCAAAGGATAAATGTTTATACTTGTTAAATATGTCTTGAATTTTATGTACTCGGTCCGTTCATTACCCGACCCGACATATTTTTTTGTGCGGCCCAAAAGTGGAGAAAAAATTGAGATTTAGTTTGTGACGCGGAGAGTTGGGCCGATAGGCTCAATTTTTTGGGCTCTATTTTATCTGCGGCTAGGGTTTTTTTGTTACATGAGAGATTTGTGAGTCGTGTGCTTTTGTTCAGGTCGATAAGACCGACTTTTGTAATCTGTATTCTCTTCGATTATAGTGGAATTTTGTTTTGCCTTGTCCATGGACGTAGATCACTTTGATCAAACCACGTAAATCCTTGTGTTACGTGTTTGCTTTTCGCATTTGTTACAACGATTCGAAAGATGATCCCTTTATAATGACTTAGGCATCTATTTATAGGGAGGTCGCCTTTTAGAAAATAATGAAATACTTAAAATCAAATAACAGAATTAAGGAAAAGATATTCATAAATGGGAAAGTCTTCAAAATGCAATCAACAATCTTTGTTCTCGCAATAATCAAGGGAAATGTGTGAATCTTCAAAACTCACCCGAAGTATTTGATCTCGCAATAATGGCGCGAATCTTCAAAACGCATCCGAAATACTTGATCTCGCAATCCCCTTTGATTTGATAGTTTGCGCATTCTTACTTTGCTCGAAGATTTCTATATACGCATTTGCCAACTGTTTTACATCATACTATCTAGCAAATTGAAATTAATGGTTCAATCACAAATGAAGTCTCGGCCACAGCGAACCAATGAGTCCAGGTCATACTTCACCTGATATATCGATATGATATCAAACGTCAAACCAAGCAACCATTATTGCTTCGAATCTTTAAACAGATTAAAATATTTAATTGAGTCCGAGACACCGAATCAGCATTCCACGTAATACGTTAGGACTCTTCCAAAACAAATCCACGGTTGAACGGTAGATGCCTAGTCACTAGTCAGGTTTCAGTCGATTCATCCACCAAGTCTCGTCGATGACTGGTGGAGGTTGCCGACTCAGGCAAGGGCAGCCCTTGTTGCCCACGCTCGATCTGCCGAAGGGCTGCCCTCGTTAGCCTAGGCTCGGGCATCTCTTGCCCGAGGCCGACAACGTCCTCAACCATCGACGAGGCTTGGTGAGGGCCCGACGACTTCCGTCTACCACAGTTAAAAAAAGAAGGAAAATACAAGAAAAAGGAAAGAATATAAAAAATTACTAAAAATTATCCACTTCATTGTTGGTCGTGCCAAGTAAAAAGGCTGATGTTCACGTCGGCGATTTTCAGCCAAAAATTTATGGGATGGACTCAATTGGTAAAACGTGAAGATTTATAGATATAATTAGATAACCTTGATCCAATTTAAACAAATTGGAGGCAAAGTTTAATTTTTAACTGTTTATGACGCCGATGTAGATCATCGTTATATTTTTAATTTCTAAATAATATGGGGAAATCGTCTCTTTACCTTTTTTTGTTTTTTTTTTTCGGTTGTGGAGATTTTTCACCACTACCACGCAACAAAATCACGGAATCGCTACTCTGGTTTTCACTTAGAAAGGTGTAGCATTGCATCACAAACATTTTTGGATTCCTATCCATAAGTTGCTCTCATCTTAATATCCACCGAGTCCATACATTAAAGTCAATACTGTCTAGCAAATTGAAATTAATAGTTCAATCTCAAAGGAAGTTTGGGCCACACCAAACCAAAGAATCTAGTTCCTAATTCACATGACATATCGATATGATATCGTAGGTCGACTCAAGCATATTTGATTGCTTTGGTTATTTAAAAAGTTTGGAATATTTAATTGAGTCAGTGACATCAAATCGGCACCCCACGTGGTGATACGTTAGGAATTTTCCAAAACAAATCCACTTTTGAATGGTAGATGCCTGGTCAGGTTTCAGTCGATTCATCCCCATCAATAATTTAGGGCATGAGCCATTTTTTATTCCGGAGCACTTTTACGAGTCTATGGGACATCTATCCGAACATACATGAGATGCTGTTACGGTCCGGCACGACTTTAGGAGAAAAAGAACTTGTCTCATTGTCCTAAAATAGACACCTTCTTGGATGCTCTATCACATCTTCTTTCCCAAAGGGGAAAAAGAAAAACTATGAACATGCCAAAAAAAGAGCAGCCTCCACTTCAAAAGAAACCTCAACTTTACCCAAACTTGCCGTTCACAATAATCTTACGTGTTCACAAAAAGCCTAAATCTTTGTTCCTCTCATATGTAAGACTTTGCACGCCACATGAGATTGGCTCTCAAGATATGAAGATGAGAAGATCGTCCATAACAGATTAATTGAGAAAATTATCTAAAAAATTTTAAATGTATTGTATTTTTGCCAATTTAGTCATAAACCTTTTTAATTATGCCAATGGAGTCATATTTTCACTTTTTTTCAATTGAGTTCACATGACTAATTTGTTGGGGTTGTATCTCATATCAATTGTGGAAAGAGCTGGTGGTTGATTTATAAATGTGAATGAAAGTCTCATCCTTTGAACTAACTTTTAGGGTGAGAGAGACTTAAGACTACCCAACATAATTTTGGTTAAAAATAGCTGACGTGGACCGTCCAATCGTTCTACGTGGTATGATCGGTGTTGACATGGATAATTTTTAATAATTTTTCCTGACTTTTTAATTTTTTTTCTTTTATTTTTTCATTTCTTATCTTTTTTTTAAATTATTGTCAGCGACGGTCACCGAACCCTCGTTGGCCATCACCAATCCTCATTGATGGTAGGAGGAGGTCGACGGCCTTAGGCAAGGGTCGACCTCA
Source organism: Rhodamnia rubescens (assembly GCA_021437795.1). Lineage (NCBI taxonomy): Eukaryota > Viridiplantae > Streptophyta > Magnoliopsida > Myrtales > Myrtaceae > Rhodamnia > Rhodamnia rubescens. Next base: position 2,152,181 of record JAILYA010000002.1, on the reverse strand, counting down.
TCGCCCTACACTATCTAGTAAAAGGATGCCCTTGCCGGCCCTAGGCTCGAGCATCCCTTGCCCAAGGGAGGCCCTTGCTTGAGGCCGACGACCTCTGTCGGCCGTCGATGAGGCTCGAGTGAGGGCCTAGCGACCCTTGCCGACCAAAGTGAAAAAAAAATTAAAAGATGAAAAGCGGCAAAAAGGAAAAATTAACAAAAAATTCTTCAAAAATTTACTAAAAGTATCCACTTCGAGGCAAAGTCGTGCCATGCGGGGACGACTTGCATCCCCATCAGCCATTTTAGCCAAAATTTGGTTGAATAAATTCAATTGAAAAAACGTGCAAATGTTTAGGACTCAATTTGCAAAATTAAAAAGTCTAGGACTAAATCGGCAAAAGTGCAATAAGTTTAAGACTTTTTGGACAATTTTATCCAAATTAATTTGGATAAGAACTTGTCTAAGTCTGAATTTGGATTTCGAATTAGATTAGGTTTTTTGATTCTGTGCTCATCCTGATTTATAAAAGCTTCCCAATCGAGTTTTTGTTAGGTTTTTAATTTCTCTATGCTCTTTAATCATCTTCATTTGTAGCAGTTTAGCTTCAATTTCGGGCATCGAGCAGACATAGCCTCCAAGAGTATTTAATAAAATCTCATGCAAATTCTTAACTGTCTCCAATCTATTATTTGCACGTTATTTAGTAATTCGGATTGTGTAAAGTCCGTGAGGTTTTAAGGCATATTAAAATCCACTTACTTTTTATTTAAACTCATAGTTAATGATTTAATTGGCCATCGATCATTGTAGTACGGCTTTAGTCAATACTTGATACCATTAGATTTTGGCAATCAGAACCTTGCCAAAATTCCCATAACATGTCTTTTGCCATCCACAAAGGGAGAATACAATGTCTTGCCGCATTACTAGAAATGTGTTTAGTTTTCAGGATTTTGAATCCAATGACTCAGAGGTTAGGGATGATCCTGGGGATGGTAGAGTCAGTAGAACACCGTCTCACGAGCATGTAAGAATCTAAATGATAGAATTATTTTTAGGGTAAGAATAATAAAAATGCTATAACATTTGTACGTAGCTCACTTAAGTGTCATAACTTTTTTTTTTTATACTTGAGTGCCACATCTATTATAATTCATTCATTTGAGGGCCATGGGCCTGTCTCGTCGGAACAACCGATGTTGCTTAAACTATTATATGAAATCTGCTCTCCGGCAAGATGAAATCAGTAAGTGAGAAAACAAATCACGAGATACAAAGATCTAATTGAAGAACCCTAATCCCTTTCAGGTTTCAGTCGATTCATTCACCCCCTATAATTTAGGGCATTGGGCCACTCTTGATTCCGGAGCACTTTTGCGAGTCTATCGGATACCCATCCAAACAGAAATGAGATGCTGTTACTGTCCGGCAAGGCTCAGGAGAGAAAAGAACTTGTCTCATTGTCCCAAAATGGTCGCCCGCTTAGATGGTCTATCATATCATCTTCTTTCGGAAAGGGGGAAGAAAAAATATCAACATGTCAAGAAAGAGCAGCCACTAGTTTAAAAGAAACCTCAACTTTACCTAAACTGGCCGTAAACAATAATCTTACGTGTTCACATAAAGCAGAAATTCTTTTGTTCCTATCAAGCAAGACATTGCACGCGGCATGAGGTTGGCATTGAAGATATGAAGATGAGAAGATCATCCGTAACACATTAATTGAGAAAATTGTCCAAAAAATTCTGAATTTATTGCACTTTGTTGCGGAAGCAAGCAACAATACAATAGACAGAATAAGAAAATAGATTGGATATCGGATTTATGTGGTTTGGTCGAGTGAGCTATGTCCACGGTGAGATCAGCAACGAATTACACTATAGATTAAATCATACCCGAGTCATTCAAACACTATGTTTCCCTTTGCCCCTAATTACATCCGGCAACTTATAAGTGTTTAATCCCACAATTCCTCACGAAATAATCTCTTAATCTCACAAAGTAATTAATAATACTTGTCATAAGATTTAATTGGCTTCAATAATCAAATTCAGCGTCCTTTGAATGCAATTCACGAACAAAGCTTCGATGTACGAGCAACACCAAGACCCACAACCAAGATATTGAGCACCCACGACACTCGCCGATTAAACGGAGATTTTTAACAACTCTGACCAAAAGGCTCCCACGAAATACTCCAACATAAAATAGGAAAGTTGAGATTATCTCTTCAAACTCCAACATAAAAGAGGAAAGTTGAGAAGATTATCACTTCAAACCCCAACACGCACAACTTCGATTTTTTTTTCACGGTTCCAATCAACGGAAACAATTTCCGTAATATGCATTAGTGAGTTTCCAACTTTCATGAATTTGGCCTATATATATTCAAATCAAGTCGGGTTCATTCTCGAGCTCAAACTCGAAATATATTTTAACACATTTCTATCAATTCAATCATAAATTTTTTAATTGTGCCAGTTGAGTTATATACATTTCACGTTTTGTCAATTGAGTCTATTCGGTCAATTTTGATTGGAAATCGCCGATCTAGTTGCCAACCGTCCTAAGTGGCATGGTTGACACTAACGCTGATAATTTTTGATAATATTTTAATAATTTTCTGAATTTTTTTTTGTCCAATGTTAAATCAGATACCTGTTGAAAAATTCAATTTACACCTTAAATTAAGACAACCCTACCCTTCAATGAAGTAAGGTCCCAGGTATGCGTACCTGGTTTTATGGCAGCATTCCGGAGTGTTATCTTGAACCACGGATATGCAACCACGAAGGAGAGAAGAATTGCGGTAGATCTGAAATATCAAACTTGCTGGTTAAAGTTATGCGTTAAGAGAACACTAGCCAAAAAAGTCGCACTCACCCGCAAAAATAGGAAGAAGAAGAGCGGTAGAACTTTGTATATAAATCAATTTAGATTGTCCGAGGATGCAAAAGCTTCAATTTAATTTTATAATCAATGGTACCATTTTAACCATTGCTTGAAAAATTTGGTTATTGTTCATTAATTTTCAGTTATGGATTCTTTGGAAATTTCGGACCGGAGTTGAGAATGGTATTGGATTTACTTGATAATGTAGAGACGGTGCACTGTAAAAAACAGTGAGCTGGTCGTGGTCCCGATCAAGGAGAAATTTCTTGGTTAAGTTAGTGTAATATTGCACGCGACATGAGATTGGCTCTCAAGATATGAAGGAGAGAAGATCATCTGTAACAGATTAATCGGGAAAATTGTCCAAAAAATCGCGAATTCATTGCATTTTGTTACCGAAATAACTGATCAAGCAATAAAATAGACAGCTTAAGAAAAAGATCGGACACTAGATTTATGTGGACGTCCACGAGGAGAGCAGCAATCAATTTCATCATAGATCAAGGCAATACAACAGAGATCGCAACCACAACCGTGTTGCTCAAGCACTTTCAGTATTTCCCAGTCCCTAATTACATTCAATGACTCACAAGTGCTTAGCCCCGCAATTCCTCACAAAATAATGTCCCAATCTCACGAAAAAATTAACAAATCTTATCACAGGATTCAAGCGACTTCAACACTCAAATTCTTAGTCTTTGGAATGCAATTACCAAACAAAGTTCCGCTGCATGAACAACCCGGCCAAGCACCCTGCACCTGTGGAAAGTTAGAGCCCACGGCACTCACCGAGAAAACGGCGCTTCTTAACAACTCTGATTAAAAGGCTCCCACGAAACAGATTTATATGTGCCCAAAGTTGACCAAATCTTGGTGGACTTTCCAAAACAAAATCCACGTTGGACTTCCTAATTTCACGCTAACGACTCCAACATAAAATAGGAAAGTTAATATTATCTCCTCAAACTCCAACACCCACAACTTTGATTTTTGATCATGCTTCCAATCACGGACACAATTTATGTGATCTGCATTATTGGGTTTCCAACTTTCATGTATTTGGCTTATATATTATTCAACCGGTTGAGTGCATATTACATTGTGTCATTGATAAATACATAATATACAATCAATAATAAGTGAGTGTCACGTAATATGCAGTACCTAATTCTTGCTTGACATTGAGAAAACTGATGCGATAAACCGATTCTCAGTCAATTACTTATCAAGTTTCTTCATTTTAATTAACAAAATCCATTTCTTTTTAGTAATTACAAGGGGAGTCTCCGGGGTAAGAAGAGTCGAGCAACTCTACTATCTGCTGAACCGTTTTACTTTCACCATGTCCTGTTCTGAAGCATATGATCAAATAGGGGGCTTTGGATGGTATAGAGCAGACATTTTCCAGCCCATTCACCTACAAGAATTGCGGACTTGTCCACGTCCCTTGGGCAACCATGGTAGGAATCAGGAGTCTCAAGCATATTAGGCATGAAGAATCACATGAATGGATTTTATTGGAGAAGGTTCCTAGAAGGGAAAAGCTTGCGTAACGGCACCGTTATCTGCAATCAAATGAGGGATTGGCCTCCACCGCACAATTTAAATTGAATAACCCACAAACTATATGAAGGAAAAATTGTTAAGCTAGGTTTTAAGGACGGGTGAAAGGTGGATTAATTTATATGTGCTCGGGCATTATGTGACATCTCAACCTATCATATATGAAGCAGAAAGTGCTATAAAAATGTTCTTTAAAGAACAAATAACTTCTTAACAGTATAAGCAAGAATGGATCGAAGGGAGGCTGAAGAGCCATTATCTCCTAATTGTCTATTGCATATTGTAACCTTTAACGGTTATATCGAATTCTAATAATTACGGAGTGGGGACCTACCTCACATACCGTAACTTTTTCAAATTTTTAGTTGAAAATACGCAAGTTTAATAAGTATGTTACTAGGTATTTATTTTTCTGTCCTGCGGATTGCGAGTATGGCCTGGTCAAACTTGAACGCCCGAAATCCTCATGGATGATATTTAGGACTCCAGTCGGACATTATTGATGTGAGAGACTATGATAATCGCCTTAGAGAGTACTTTGTGCTAGCCCCGGTGGCATTGGCATATCCCTACCATCGAGATTTCAAATAAAACCGAGGTTTCCCGCTCCAATCCGTGTACACTAGGTAATTATTGAAACCAGACAAAGTACTCTCTAAGGCGATAATTTGAATGAACAGTTGTAATAAATAACCGAGGTTTCCCGCTCCAATCCGTGTATGCTAGGTAATTATTGAACAGTTATAATTATCATGTATTAGGTAATCCTTGACAAGACATGGCAGAGTACTTACAGTGCGCTATATGAGCATACAATTTCATCTCGAAGTAGAATTAGCACATTTGATTTCACAATTAGCTGATTTTGTACATATAGTGCACTCCATTTAACTTTTTGTACGGTATGTATGTGTGATGTAATCTCCAACATGACATAATTAACCACATATAGTTTGCGTCCTTCAGTTCACATCTATTATTATTTATTAGTATTTGATTAAAGCCGATCGAATGACCTATTTTAATAAATATTTATTATAGAACTTATTCATATAGATTTAAATAAATGTTTATTATAGAATTTATTCATATAGATCATCACTTGATTTATAAGGTATACATTCATCGTGCGCAACCTCAATCTATTTGTTTTCAATTTTAAAGCATATAGCCCGAAAGTTATCAGTGTAATCTGCTTAACTTAAAGAATTACGTGAGAAGGTTAAATAAAAAATCTCATAGAAAGTAAGTTATTAGCTACATTTGATATGTGAACCGTCGGTTTAATGAAGAGATATCATTGTCAGAAAAATTTTCAACAAATAAATGGCTGTGGTAGGAAAAATCTTTTGTTCAAAAGATGGAAAAGGAAACAATTAATATGATTTATTGGCCAATCATCTCACCAATAAAGACATGAAGTCAGACACAAAGATATGTATTTGCCATACAGTAATCATCTTTTATTCACAAATACTATGTAAAGAAAGATAATTTCTTTTAGGTTTTTATTACGAGATCGTCATGCTTTAAATTCGTCCAAAATATGGTTAAGATAATTCAATGTTGGAATTCTCATCACATCGAAGGCACTTGTATATCATTATATCGCCTTTATAACACTTGTAAAGGGTGGAACCATACCCACAATTTTGGCAGCAGTCGAGAGAGGCTTTTTAAAAGCTGTAAGAGCTTCAACCATGAATATATTTGTATGCATCTAAGTGCTGCAATTAGGAAGAAGAAAGAGTTAGGTCAGTTTTTTTTTATTTCTAGACAAATATGACGACCGGAAAAAGTTGCCAGGTGTCAAAACCCCGTTGGTTGACATTTACGCCCTGACTCGTTATATTGGCCATGTGGCTCGCGCTTTAATAGACAGGTACTAATAAGCATCTTTATAGATGTTTAAGGAACTCAATAATGAAAATTACAAGCGTGTAAGCATATTTCAACTTGAATTTTCTTGTGCATTGAAAAGGTGTATTTTGGAAGCTAAGCTAGTAAGGTAAATATATATGTGAGTGATTAAAAGGTAAAAATGCTGATTATGAAAACTTAACAATGATCGAGACATTAAAATCAAATTACTTATAAATCAAACTGGACAAGAATGATACATACATTTACAAATATACATATTACAAATATCTTCATTGTATGATATATTTACCTAAGAATCAACCTGCTTTTTTCAACCAAAAAAAGCAAAAAAACCAATCAACCTGCTTTCTCTAAAGAAACTGCATAATAGATTATAGACCTTATCAATATCTGAACTATTTTGTCACATTAAAAAGATAGTACTTTAAAAGATCATATTATAAAGAACACTAGGATCTATATCAAACCCATAAACTCCAATTAAAAGATCTCTATCACATTGTAAATACAGGTTATATTTAAAAAACTAATATGAGTATGGTATTGTATGGGTCGAGATGAGCCTAACCCGTGATGAAAGGGCCTGGCTAGAAACTCTATAAATAGAGCTCAAGTCCCTTCTCTAGCCCGAGCGAACTTATAACAACCTCACATAAGAAATGCACACAGATTAGCATCATTAAGGGGCTATCTCATTAAGCCAAGGAGACATGGAATGATAGAGGAGAAGTACTTGAGCTTTGAATCGTCGCTATGCATAAAGAATGATGGATTCTAAATGAGGTGCAAAAATCCTTTAATCCATTATTATGTTTATAGATTCTAGCTATGTAGATCCTAGGGATTGCCATCATAAGATTTTTAGCGGCTTACATGTAGTACCGAGCTTTCCATAGACTAGATCAAGAACGATGGATTTCAAATTATGTGCACAAATCCGTCATCGTTAGCTCCGGCTCGTCCTTCCTCCATCACACGGTAAGAACGAGAGAGAGAATTGAGAACGAGCGGTGGCATCGGGAAGAGGAACTCGCAAGAAAGAGGAGAGGAAGAGGGGGGAGTTGTCCACGGTGAGGGGAGGGGAAAAACAGAGGGAGGAGAGAGAAGAATGAGCCCTTGTATACAAGGCAATGGCGGTGGGCTGAGGTGCTTTGAAACTTCGCTCTCACACCGCGAGCCAATTTCGCTCCGGATCGATATTTCTTCAACTAACACAATCAAACAAACAATCATAGAAGGTCCAATATTAACACGCCCACTATGCCATTAAGCTCAAATATAAAATCCCTCAAATCATGATCTCGGATAATTCAACCTTGACATTGGCCATTCCGTTCGTAAATCTAATTGAACAAAAATTTACGCGGTCACATGGTCTCCCTCTACCTATTAGTTTAAGCTTTTGGGTTGGACTTTCTAACAGTGTAAATCATGCATACGAAGTAATATTGGTATTCCGACAACCAAAACGCCCTTCATCTATACAAACTTCCAATGGCGCTTGAAGTGTTCTTAAGAAATAAGTTCCTTTGTATTCCTTTGTACCCCTCTTATTAGCTTCTTTGGACTGCAGTTGCCCATGCTTTTGGGAAGAGGAAAACAACTCCTCCTTTCATCAAGGCAGGGGGCCAAATGGAGGAAACCTGAAGAAGGTTGGATTAAGCTTAACTCGTACGGAGCAGTTAATGTCTACAGAGAACACAGAAGCAGCAACGACAGGTCTTTTAAGAGATCACCAAGGGAATTGGATAGCTGGTTTCACCAGCATAAACCAGAAAAAAAGAAAAAGAGAGAGGAAATAATAAAAAGAAAATGTATAGATCGTCTACTCCAGCGATTTCCGACCAAAATTGATCGTATGAACTAAATTGACAAATTGTCAAAAGGTCTATGACTACATTGGCCAAATTAAAAGGTTTATAATTGAATTGATACAATTACAATATGTTTAGGACTTATTTTTTTGTAATTTTTCCTAACCTTTTGTCAACTAGATCGATCCTAGTTGATCGACACTTTTGCTGCGAGGCCTACTTATTTCCTCTCGTGTTCCTTGTCAATTAAAAGTAGTTTCCTCGTCGATCAACTGAGCTTGCCGACTAGAAGCCTTCAACACTTGGCAGATTTTGGCCCTGCCGCGTCTTGCTTAGTCTCATTTGGTCCGAGTTGAGGATAAAAAGACTTGGACATTGTTTTGGTGTCAATAGGCCTCCGCAAAAAGCTAAGGAAAAGTCACATAAATCCATCTTTCGAAAAGGACAAAACCACGAAATGACCCAAATAAATCGGCATCCCAACGACTTCGCTGACCAAAAGTTATGATCGCCCGGGACTAACAGTTGAAGTGGATTTATATCTGAACTACCTTCGCAGCTGCCTTTCTGTCGCTTCATTAATACATTGATTTGTACGCTGAAATGATCGAAGCCAGCCCTTGATTAGGTCTTAGGAGGGATATCTGTTATGTGGATCCTCAAATACGTGCTCTTAGGACTCTTATTTTCTGAGGTCCACCGTGAAACGTGATTCTCATGGTGTTAAACCATTCATGACTATACAAGTGTAGCTACCCCGCCGTACTTTTGTTATGGCCCTTATGGGGGTATCACATGCTGTAAGTAAGTGTACCTCATATCGAGCTTTGATTGTGGCTATTCGTTGGTTGCAAGTGTGCCACTTGCCAATGAGTTATTTGATGTTTATTTTTAAGGGAACGCATTTCCATAAAAAAAGTACTGGACTACACGGAAAAACGTGCCCAAAATCATACTTGAATCACCGATCGAGAAGATACACCATGCAACAAACGTACCTCGATTTCACGGATTAGATATTCCCTGTTGTAGCGAGAGAGTTCGTCCCACTATCACATTCGGGAGAAGAGAAGTAAGAAGTATCGTCAATTTTCTTTTATATGTTCTTTACTGTTTTTATGAACGTCAAAAGAAAATGACTCAAGAAACGTGATTATATCATCACGTTTGAAGTAACTGCCTGACAGTTAACTCCTATGAATAATGGGCTAGATTAGCCCATAGCCCATCATGGGTTGGTTCACTCATCCATAAAACCCAACATCTCCCACTCGCCCATGATGGGCTAAATATAACTCTCTCTTATTTGCAAGGTTCATATCGATAAATAATTTGTGAGACAGGTATACTATGGAAGCTCATTGTCAAACTACCATTATGAATATATATAAGCTCAAATTGAGTATAATAATTCATAGTAGATCTAGTATGCAATACCCTAGATCAATCGATACATTTGCATCATTTTTCTCTTGATCTCTTTAAGTATTTGTACATATTGTACTCACGCTTGAAATCCTCGTGGATGATATTTAGGACTCCAGTTGGAGATTATTGATGTGAGAGACTTATGATAATCGCATTAGAGAGTACTTTGTGCTAGCCTCGCTCCAATCTGTGTCCGCTAGGTAATTTTTTGTCTGGTTGAGATGAAAATATATTTTTATTTGAATGTGGTCAACAAGTGTCCTCAATAACCAATTAAGCACCAAGTGAAAAAAAATCAATTTTTATTGTACTAATTTTCCTGTCAATGTGTAATTTATGTTATGACATAAAAACATTTCATCAAACGCCTGTTTACATGTAAATTCAATTATGACAAAAAACACAAATTCCATTATGCACCAATATTAGATTAGCTTCTTTCCTGCCGAGTATCTTTACCAAGAGTAGGGAATTATACTTCTTTAGTCTTTTATAAAATCGTAAAGGGGGTGAAGTAATATCAGCGAATTTATTGAATAAGTCCTCCCTAAGTTCCGATTGCCTGTAGCGAGGTAGCAAAACAAGTGGTGGAAAATCCTCATTGCCTCATAGTATTGGTACCGTTACCTTAGTGGAATTTGAAAAATTGGTTATCATATTCTTATTTGATACTTAACATGTGCTCTGGAGGCACTCATTAACAAGATTCTTATGAAAAATGTCAAGTGACACAGAATGGAATTATTCTCTTTCTTGCACTTAGATGAAACTTGCGAGATATAAAAAGGAAATTTGGATGAACCGTGAAACATAACAAGGTGAAAACGATGATTTCCCGGTCAAATTGTGATGTATTTGTCTTTATGGTTATTAATTAACGTGACGCCCAATGCCTTCCTTAATGTTGTGCGAGGAATTGCCCTATTGGCTTATGAACCGTGAATACACGAGATAGGCTAATCTTCTCTCAACCAAATTCGGCAATGTGTTTACTTAGAACTTTTATGCATTGTAAGTAGAGTGAAATTTCGTAATGTTCTCTTTGGCCTTTTTTTTTTTTTTTCTGGGTACGATGACACAAGAAATACAAACTACTACACGTGAAGATGTCTCGCACCTAATAAATTGGAAATCGTCAAATGACTCATTCCTTTGATTGCCTTCATTTTTTGCTACCTAGTCCGCACAAAAATGTAGAATATTTTCTTCTTTATATAATTATTGAACAGTTATAATTATCATGTATTTGGAAATCCTCGACAAGACATGGCCCAATACTTACAGAGCGCTATATGAGCATACAATTTCTGTTGAAGTTTGTTTGTAAAAAAAAAAATGCCTTTTTAATCCCACATAGGATAGAAAGAAGAGTGCAAGTCTCTTTATTAGTTAGAAGACCATTATAGTCTTTTAGAATAAAGAAATGGGCAAGTGAGCTAGACCTCATTATACCCACATGCGGGTGCGCGATTATTAGACGCACTTAGCGCCTCGCAGACGGAAATAAACCTTAATTATTTTTTTATTTATTTTGAAATCAATTCTTTTATAATTATATTTTATATATTTTAATTATGACTGTTCGGACATGAAGATTCCGAAGGGCGGTTGTCACTTACGGGCGGTTGTATCCGAATGACTATTATCACACAAGAACGGTCATGTCCGAATTGTAATGTTTCGGACATGAATTGATGCAATGTTTCAGATATGAATAAGTGCGATGTTTTGGACATAAATAGGTGCGTCCGTACATGGGCGGTTTGGACACCAAGAGATGTGTTCTATTAGTATTATATAAAGGACAATTCTATTCAATTTCGGATGTGAACTTTCTATTCTTTCGTTTTCCTTCAAAAGAGAGACAGCCAATTTTCATTGTTTTGCGAGAGAGTTTTAGGAGATTTACTTGGAATTGCTATCCAAGTATTCTCACCGTGAATTTGTTGTATCTTGAAGGGAATTTGCCAAAAACCTATAGCAACTTCGTGGGGCAAATTGATCCTAAAAGAGAGTGATTTCACACCTCAAAATCCGATTACATTGTTACTCCATTCCATTATATTTTCCCAACAATTTCATCTCGAAGTAGAATTAGCATATTTGATTTTACAATTAGCTGATTTTATACATATAGTGCACTCAATTTAACTTTTGTACGGTATGTATGTGTGATGTAATCTCCAACATGACATAATTAAACACGAGATAGTTCGCGTCCTTCAGTTCACAGCTATTATTATTTATTAGTATTTGATTAAAGCTGATTGAATGACCTATTTTAATAAATATTTATTATAGAACTTATTCATATGGATGTAAATAAATGTTTATTATAGAATTTATTCATATAGATCATAACTTGATTTATAAGGTATACATTCATAGTGCGCAACCTAAATCTATTTGTTTTCAATTTTAAAGCATATAGCTTGAAAGTTATCGGTGTAATTTGCTTAACTTAAAGAATTATCTCGAGAAGGTTAAATAAAAAATCTCGTAGAAAGTAAGTTAGTAGCTACATTTGATATGTGAACCGTCGGTTTAATGAAGAGATATTATTGTCAGAAAAATTTTCAACAAATAAATGGCTGTGGTAGGAAAAATCTTTTGTTCAAAAGATGGAAAAGGAAACAATTAATACGATTTATTGACCAATCATCTCACCAATAAAGACATGAAGTCAGACACAAAGATATGTATTTGCCATACAGTAATCATCTTTTATTCAAAAATACTATGTAAAGAAAGATAATTTATTTTAGGTTTTTATTAAGAGATCGTCATGCTTTAAATTCGTCCAAAATATGGTTAAGATAATTCAATGTTGGACTTCTCATCACATCGAAGGCACTTGTATATCATTATATCACCTTTATAACACTTGTAAAGGGTGGACCCACAACCACAGTTTTGGCAGCAGTCCAGAGAGGCTTTTTAAAAGCTGTAAGAGCTTCAACCATGAATATATTTGTATACATCTAAGGGCTGCAATTAGGAAGAAGAAAGAGTTAGGCCAGTGTTTTAATTCTAGACAAATATGACGACCGGAAAAAGTTGCCAGGTGTCAAAACCCTGTTGGTTAACATTTACGCCTTGACTTGTTAAATTGGCCATATGGCTCGCGCTTTAATAGACTGGTACTAATAAGTATCTTAATAGATGTTTAAGGAACTCAATAACGACAATTACAAGCGTGTAAGCATATTTCAACTTGAATTTTCTTGTGCTTTGAAAAGGTGTATTTTGGAAGATAAGCTAGTAAGGTAATTATATATGTGAGTGATTAAAAGGTAAAAATGCTGATTATGAAAACTTAACAATGATCGAGACATTAAAATCAAATTACTTATAAATCAAAACTGGACAAGAATGATACATAAAGCCAATCAACCTGCTTTCTCTAAAGAAATTGCATAGTAGATTATAGACCTTATCATTATCTGAACTATTTTGTCACGTTAAAAAGATAGTATTTTAAAAGATCATATTATAAAGAACACTAGGATCTATATCAAACCCGGTAAACTCCAATTAAAAGATCTTTACCACATTGTAAACACTTGTTATATTAAAAAAAAACTAATATGAGTCCGGTATTGTGTGGGCTGAGTTGAGCCTAGCCCGTGATGAGAGGGCCTGATCAAAAATTCTATAAATAGAGCTCGGTCCTTTCTCTAGCACGAACGAACTTATAACAACCTAACATAAGGAACACATACGGATTGGCATCATTAAGGGGCTATCTCATTAAGCCAACGATACATGGAATGATAGAGAATAAGTACTTGAGCTTTGAATCGTCGCTATTTCGCATAAAGAATGATGGATTCCAAATGAGGTGCAAAAATCCTTTAATCCATTATTATGTTTCTAGATTCTAGCTATGTTGATCCTAGGGATTGTCATCATAAGATTTTTAGTGGCTTTCATGTAGTACCAGAGCTTTCTATAGTCTAGATCAAAAACGATGGATTTCAAATTATGTGCACAAATCCGTCGTCATTAGCTCCAGCTCGTCCTTCCTCCATCACGCGGTAAGAACGAGAGAGAGAATTGAGAACGAGCGGTGGCATCGGGAAGAGGAACTCGCAAGAAAGAGGAGAGGAAGAGGGGGGAGTTGTCCACGGTGAGGGGAGGGGAAAAACAGAGGGAGGAGAGAGAAGAATGAGCCCTTGTATACAAGGCAATGGCGGTGGGCTGAGGTGGTTTGAAACTTCGCTCCCACACCGCGAGCCAATTTCGCTCCGGATTGATATTTCTTCAACTAACACAATCAAATAAACAATCATAGAAGGTCCAATATTAACACGCCCACTACGCCATTAAGCTCAAATATAAAATCCCTCAAATCATGATCTCGGATAATTCAACCTTGACATTGGCCATTCCGTTCATAAATCTAATTGAATAAAAATTTAGGCGGTCACATGGTCTCCCTCTACCTATTAGTTTAAGCTTTTGGGTTGGACTTTCTAACAGTGTAAATCTTGCATACGAAGTAATATTGGTATTCCGACAACCAAAACGCCCTTCATCTATACAAACTTCCAATGGCGCTTGAAGTGTTCTTAAGAAATAAGTTCCTTTGTATTCCTTTGTACTCCTCTTATTAGCTTCTTTGGACTGCAGTTGCCCATGCTTTTGGGAAGAGGAAAACAACTCCTCCTTTCATCAAGGCAGGGGGCCAATGGAGGAAACCTGAAGAAGGTTGGATTAAGCTTAACTCGTACGGAGCAGTTAATGTCTGCAGAGAACACAGAAGCAGCAACGACAGGTTTTTTAAGAGATCACCAAGGGAATTGGATAGCTGGTTTCACCAGCATAAAACAGAAAAAACAGAAAAAAAGAGAGGAAATAAAAAAAATGTATAGATCGTCTACTCCAGCGATTTCGACCAAAATTGATCGCATGAACTGAATTGACAAATTGTCAAAAGGTCTATGACTACATTGGCCAAATTAAAAGATTTATAATTGAATTGATACAATTACAATATGTTTAGGACTTATTTTTTTGTAATTTTTCCTAACCTTTTGTCAACTAGATCGATCCTAGTTGATCGACACTTTTGCTGCGAGGCCTACTTATTTCCTCTCGTGTTCCTTGTCAATTAAAAGTAGTTTCCTCGTCGATCAACTGAGCTTGCCGACTAGAAGCCTTCAACACTTCGCAGATTTTGGCCCTGCCGCGTCTTACTTAGTCTCATTTGGTCCGAGTTGAGGATAAAAAGACTTGGACATCGTTTTGGTGTCAATAGGCCTCCGCAAAAGCTAAGGAAAAGTCACATAAATCCATCTTTCGAAAAGGACAAAACCACGAAATGACCCAAATAAATCGGCATCCCAACGACTTCGCTGACCAAAAGTTATGATCGCCCGGGACTAACAGTTGAAGTGGATTTATATCTGAACTACCTTGGCGTTGCCTCTCTATCGCTTAATTAATACATTGATTTGTACGTTGAAATGATCGAATCCAGCCGTTGATTAGGACTTAGGAGGGATATCTGTTATGTGGATCCTCAAATGCGTGCTCTTAGGACTTATTTTCTGAGGTCCACCGTGAAACGTGATTCTCAATGTGTTAAACCATTCATGACTATACAAGTGTAGCTACCCCGCCGTACTTTTGTTATGGCCCTTATGGGGTATCACATGCTGTAAGTAAGTGTACCTCATATCGAGCTTTGATTGTGGCTATTCGTTGGTTGCAAGTGTGCCACTTGCCAATGAGTTATTTGATGTTTATTTTTTAAGGGAATGCATTTCCATAAAAAAAGTAGTGGACTACACGGAAAAAACGTGCCCAAAATCATACTTGAATCACTAATCGAGAGAAGTACACCATGCAACAAACGTACCTCGATTTCACGGATTAGATATTCCTGTTGTAGCGAGAGAGTTCGTCCCACTATCACGTTCGGGAGAAGAGAAGTAAGAAGTATCGTCAATTTTCTTTTTATATGTTCTTTACTGTTTTTATGAACGTCGAGAAGAAAATGATCGAAGAAACGTGATTATATCATCACGTTTGAAGTAACCGCCTGACAGCTTAACTCCTATGAATAATGGGCTAGATTAGCCCATAGCCCATCATGGGTTGGTCCACTCATCCATAAAACCCAACATCTCCCACTAGCCCATGATGGGCTAAATATAACTCTCTCTTATTTGCAAGGTTCATATCAATAAATAATTTGTGAGACAGGTATATTATGGAAGCTCATTGTCAAACTACCATTATGAATATATATATATATATATAAGCTCGAATTGAGTATAATAATTCATAGTAGATCTAGTATGCGGTACCCTAGATCAATCGATACATTTGCATCATTTTTCTCTTGATCTCTTTAAGTATTTGTACATATTGTACTCACAATTATGATTAAACACAATTAATCATAATTGGTCAACCTGTTTATACAAAGATAGAAATGTGACATCATAATATGTTGATCTTCCTCTTATCTTGAATCTCTCAATTTCACTTTAATTCGCTTTTCTAGAAGTGTCCCGTTAGATCAAATCAACCATGATTATTGGTATCATTCTAAGATAACAAATACCAAATTAAAATTTTGAGAATAAGAAAGAGTCATGAGGGGACTAATTGAGGAATTTTTATCCTCAAGAGTCTCACATGATATAAATATTGAGATAAAAACTTTTGCTAACTCTTATTGATCGTTTCATGCATACGTATTATGATATTCTCTCCTTTTCCATGGAGAGTGTGTATATTCACTTAATACCGTATAGATAATAGTTCAAACAAATCAACTAAAAAAGCGACTGCTCCAATGATTGGACCACCCGAGAACCGAACCAAACGGGAATCGATCTCCCCTACAAATGTATAATGTCGTCTTTGAACTTCTAATTTTTTCAACGTAGTCCATGAATTATTGAAGAATATTCAATATAGTCCTTCCATTTGTCCAAATGATAAATAAAAATTATTGGTTAATGTGACATTATTATAAGTTAAGCTGAATTTTTAAAGATGATGAGTCAACATGTCCATCCTTTTTTTATTTGCTTTAGAAAATGAAAACAAAAATTAGAGCATTCACATGTCCATCATTGGTTGATGATGTGGATCATTATATCTTGATTTGAGATGAATATTTTACTTATTTAATCCACGTGTAACTTTCTTCATTAACTTTAATTAACAAAAAAAGACATTGAATATTTTTATATAGTTAAGAACTAAATCGAACATTTATCGATAGTTCAAAAACATTTACCAATAGTTTAAGGACCACATTTAATAAATTAAAAATCCGGAGACGACATTATACTTCGAACCAAAATTTAGGGACTAGTAGTATCGTTTTTTTATATTTACATATAAAACAGAAGGGAAATGATTTCTTGACAAGATCATGTTAGTGACAGTATAATCTCAACCGTAGATTTAGTGTTTTTCATAAAACACTCATTGATTAGGAGATCGTGTGATCGAAATAACTACAGATCTTGTCGGTATCGGGATAGTAATTTCCAAAATAGAATAAGGTAAGCATGCACATGCTCCTCATATCATTCTTAAACAAAACATTGACTATTTAAAATCATGACAAGCGGAGACTCCGGCCAGAGAGAAGTCAATACAGAAGTCAACATGAATTAACAACCACATGACTTGAGTCATGGGAAAAAGACCTTACGAAAGAACATCGTGCTGTGTTAAAGCAGTATACCATCTTATTTTTTTATATTTAAGCTCCGTATATTTCGTAAAAACTAAAATTTTAAAAAAATATTTTCCTAAAAGTAATAGTTTTTATCGTTTAAAATAATTAATCAACGAAAGATATTTACATTAGCAACAACAATTCATCTCTAAATATTTTTGTGAACGATGAAAATATTTTTTGTTCGTTGAATTTTATAAGATATATAAGTGATTATTTTTAGAAAATTATTTTCCTAATAATATGTTTTGCACGAAACAACCAGAGTCTTGGTATAAAAACAACCAAGGTCCAAGAAATTATTGTGGAAATGGTCAACTCCTAAGGTTAGTTATAAGAGGCCCTGAAACTCAATCCGATTGACATTAACTTTCCGGGAAAGTAGAGAGTCTCTATTGCATTCTCCCTTTACTTTGTTGTGGAAAGACTGTAACCAAGAGAGCAACCCCATGGCGACGCAACCAAGCGAACAACCAAGCGGTCAAGAACCACCAGCAGATGTTCAAGTTCCAACCGACAAAAGATACGGTATAAGCGATTTGGTCTTAAAATATGCTGGGATTTGTGCTTTCTCATGGTTCTTGTTCTTTGCTTTATCTTCGAACAAACATAGCGGTGACCTTGGCTAGTAAAAAGAGAGTGGGGAAAAAATCAGTATGAGGACTTTGTGCTGACTCTTTCTTCTTCTACATATGTCGAAGATGTTCATGTAAGCGTTGGATCAGATCCTTCTCAATCCAGAGGTGCCCCAGGTCCGGCATCCCTCGAAGGAGTTGTTTCATTGTGAAATTAGTTTTCGATATTGATGAAAGTGTTCTATTCTGGGACACTTCTCTATGTCTGCAAGGAAAAAGTATTAACAAAATGACCTGAAAAGTTCCCATCCATTGCAAAAATATCGGAGAACGTAGTGGATGGACACTGTAACCGACCATCGTTGCAAGTTTCAATCAGGGGCGAGTGGGAATCTGTCAAAAGAATTGTTGAACGAGATTCCGCTTCAAACATAACCCTGACCTTGTATTTTCCAACCGAGAAAAAGATGGTATAAGCGCTTTGATCTTTACATTTGCTGTAACATTTGTATTTTCTCACGGTTCATTTTCTTTGCTTTATGAATCATTATGACAAGGACTTTGTGCTCACTCTTTCTCCTACAGATATCGCAAATGTTGATGCAAATGTTGGATCAGATCCTTCTCCATGCGGAGATGCCCCAGGTGCGGTATCCTTCAAAAGAGTTATTTCACCATGAAATTAGTATTTTGGGACACCACTCAATGTCTGGCAGGAAAAAGCATTAACCGAATTGGCCTGAAAAGTTCGCATCCACTGCAGAAGTATCAAAATACGTTGTGGATAGACACTATTACCGACCATTGTTGCAAGCTGCACTCAGGGGCGACTTGGAATCCGCAAAGAGATTTTTTGACAGAGATCCTGCTTCAATGACGGCCAAAATAACAAGCAGATCAGAAACGGTCCTTCACGTGGCCGCTTTGAGTGCACACGACCGATTTTTGGAGAACCTGATTGCGCTGTTGTCTCCATACCCGCAAGCGCTTGAAATGGTTGATTGTGATGACCGCACAGCCCTCCACAATGCTGTCCGGTGTGGAAGGATAAGGATGGTCAAGGCATTAGCTAGAAGTAATCGCAAGTTGACGCAACTTGCAGATAATATGGGACGTGTTCCTTTGGCAATATCTGCTATGGACGCTTCTATGCATAAGGAGATTGCCTGGTTCCTGGCAAAAAGTACGACAAACGATGGGCCAAGTCATCCCTTCACCAGTCCCTCTGCAACTAAGATCGTTTTATATCTCAGCTACGCTGGTCATCACGGTAAGACCACCATCATCTCAATTCCATCTGTTTTTCCCCTTATTCCAGACTTTTCCTAATCAACTTTGCTGGTGAATTCGGACAGATATCACCCTTTATCTGGTCGAACGGTACCCTCACTTAATTACTGTGAAAAACGGATTCTCGTCTATCCTGTACGTCTTGGCGTTGATGCCATCTCACTTTCTCAGCGGAACCAGGTTCAGCGTTTTGGAAACATTGATATACAAATGTCCGTAGTTTCTGCACTCGCATACCCCTTGATTACTCATTCCCTTCAAGATGATCATACCTGGCTCATCACCTGCTCTTTTGCTTCTGAACTGAAGGTATTCCGGTGGAGTTGAACTACAAACCAAGAGATAAAAATTCGGATCCGGGTGGGTATGCATTTTTGTTGCTGGGCATATCTTAGGACCATTGATTTTTGAACTTCTAAATCAATTTTCTTAGATTGATTCCCTCCGTACTAGCAAAAGAGACAGAAAATGATTGTTTCTTTGTAGGATATATTATGGTTCCTTGATCTAGGATAAAAAGACACCTCAAGTGTCAATATTTGTGTACGGGCGCTCACTTTAGTGACAATATTTTTTTTTGTGATTATTTAAGTGCTAAATCGGAGAAAAATCGATCACTTTAATGCTAACGGTGAGAAATTACGGCGACCTCACAAGAGTTGACACTTCAATAATTATTTTTCAAAAAAATTGGCGCTTAAATGATTCAAAAAGGATTACTTTAGTGCCAAATCGGAGAAAAAACAATCACTTTAGTGCAAACCACGAGAATTCCGACAACCTCACAGGAGTTGGCACTTAAATAATCATTTTTCAAAAAAAATTGGCTCTTAAGTGATTCAAAAAAATATTAGCACCAAAGTGAGCGCTGTATATTAATATTAACACTTCAAGTGTCCTTCGTCATTGGTCTAGTTATCTATACTTGGATAATGGCACTTTATGGATCAGTTACCATTCAACCAAGTGCATAAATATGGTATACCTTAATTGATTGGACAATGCAACCGAGGAATTACGAGGTCTTACAATAATTACATATCCAATGACTATCCAATGACCGGGTTTTCTTTGTAACTTGATTGTAGCACTTCGTTGTCTTACAAGATCACTTTGGAATGCCGTCAAAACTGTAGGTACGCTTCCATTTTATCAAGACACCATCTCTATCCTTGTCCCTCTCTCTCCAACTAAAAGTTTATGGCTTGTTTGTTTTTGACTTCTTTTACAAGTAAAAAAAAAAGCTTCTTCTTAATTGTTTGCCATAATTTGGGAAAAGAAAATTGTGTTAGGCCAACAGGCTATGTGAAAAGACCGTTACATGTTCACAATTAGATGAGTGACATGTATGTTTGAAGTTAGTTTTGTAGTTAAATTTGTCCACATATCAATGCTCCATGAGTGAATGTGTAACTTAATTTTTTCACCGTCGATGGATCTACTAAAAATCCTTCAAAAAATTATTCCAAACAAAGTTAAATATAATTTTCCGTATTAATATTGTTAAAATTTGAATGATTTTAGATATTCACCAAATTCTAATTGCAAGAGTTGCGAAATTGTGAAGAAAAAAAGAAGAAGTGAAAACGGAATACTTGAAACTTCAAATTGTGGCGAGATTTCATGTTAACCTAGGAATTTCTAGCTTATGGAAAAATAATCTCAGCAAAAGATATGGACTAAGCGCTACGTAAACCTAGGACTTCTCCTTCAATATTGATTGGTGAAATCAAGCTCGTTTCATCATCTCTACCAAGCATGCAAATTTTTCTGGAATCGCATGTGTGCTTGTTTCCTCCATTAATCCAATTGCCGCCCCTTCGTTTTTTTATTTTCTTTCTCCATTTCTTTTTTACATTTTGTAGTTCCTATAATCAAGAGAGTTCACGGAGTGAAGTTGAGACACGTGGCAGCAGTCGAGTTGGCAACACAATTTTGCAAGGCGATCTCTCATAAGAATACTACCGAGATCATCGATTTTTTCCTAGATGGGGGCCCACTGGATCAAGCTACAACCAAGGGAACTAGTGAACTCTTGAAGCTCTTTATTCAGTTTTTCCCGGAGCTTATTTGGGTTTTGCCTCGTGGAAGGAGGTTGGCGAGACATGCGTTGGTCTTTCGCCAAGAAAGGACTTTCAGGCTCTTTTTGAAGTTTAGCTCAACCCATGAGTTGTCATTGGTTCCAGCGCCAACCCAGGAAGAATCGAAGGATATGATGCTCCAAGCAGCACTGTACAATCCCGACTTGGATACAGTAACTAAGGTCAGCGGAGCAGCATTCCAAATGCAAAGGGAACTCCAATGGTTTACGGTAAATATATTTCTGTTTCATATATTTAATAATCGCACTTAATGATAAATATTATATCTTCTTAACAAGTTTCTTAAAATATGATAGATAGAACTTTTTTTAGATATTCTTGACAATATACATACGAAGTATTTTTTATAGCGGTTTGGCGATATCAGGCCAAGCTTTTGTGACATCGTTCTGGAGCATTTGGGACTTCACTTGTGAAATGCTTTCAATAAAACTTGAATCCAAAACAACAATAAGAAGAAGAAACGGTCTTGTCATCCGAGCCAACACTTTGTTGCTACGTAGAAATAAATTCCACACGCTAAATATAAACGACTAAAGTAAGTTAAGAAACAACACTACATCTTTAGACTAACTTACACAAAAAAACCAGAAGCGGAGACTGATTAGAGAAACTGCGGCACTAAAAAATGATTGAAACTCATCAATTAAATTGCATATCGATTGCACTCATATAATTCTGATCCACCACATAATTTAATCCAAGTGACTCTTTCTTAAATTCGAGCGGCTCTTCATGTATGACTTACGTATATTAATTTGGAGCCCCAAAAAACATTTTAATCAGTTTTGTTTATATTTTCACGATAGCTTTGCTCGTTTCATTGCATCATATTTTGTGTTTAATTGAAGTAATATGAATTCCATCTTCTCCGTTTCAATCAAATTTTTTTTTTTTTTGGTCAAACAATCAAAAGGTTCGTTAAGTTCATTTATGGCCCCTAGTTTCATTCGAATAGCTATTAATTCAAGGACACTTCTCATTAGTTAATTTCGCAATTAGCTAAAATTTACTCATGCAAACCATTGCTTACGGCTATCATGAAGCTTCTACTAGATATTTACCTTTATTTCATTTCGACTCTCTATTCCTCTTTGACATTAAAAAGAAATTTGAATTATGCTTAATAAGTCCTAAAGCTTGATTCTATCCTTCATGTTAGTCTTTTCGTTAGATCCGTCAATTTAGTCCTTTTTCACTGGCAAGTTTTGAGGACGCTTGTCGGGGTCACTTCGAGTAACTACCCTCGCTGGACCGCCGACGAGGGGCAGCCACCCTCACTCAAATGACTCAAGAAACAAACTACAAGGCGTAGAACTCAGAGAAGCACACACAAGTACTAAAAGACTCATTGTCGGATTTCTTGATTAGCTCTCAATTTTTTTTTCCATAAGTTCATCTAGAAGGTTCCAAATTGGATGAAACTTGATTCCTTGGAAAGTAGAAACATAGTGCTTTCCATACATATATTATTTGACTATTTTGAAGCACGAATTCATCATCTAGAAGATTCCAAATTGGATGAAACTTGATTCCTTGGAAAGTAGAAACAAAGTGCTTTCCATACATATATTATTTGACTATTTTGAAACTTGATTCCTTGGAAGAAGTTGATCTTGATATTTTCCAGCAAAGATGGACTTAACCTGTAAGCAATTTCGCATTAAGTGTTGAATAAGTCTTAATTTCCTTTAGATGTTCCTTTGTAATTTTCTTCTGAAATTTTCCAATAACTAATCCACATATTGTAACTCATTTTTGTGACTCTTATGCATAGGCTGTGGAAAAGTGGATTTTTCCTGCTATAAGAAGTTACAAACATGATGACAAAACATATTGGAAAATATTCATGGAGAAGCACAAAGGGTTGCTTGAGAATGGAGAGAAGTGGGTGAAGGACACTGCAAATTCATGTATGCTTGTCTCAACTTTAATTACCACAAGATTTCGCTGCTTTCGTTTCACCGTGCCTGGAGGCAATGACGGCAAAAGCGGAGTCCCCTTGTTGTTAGGACAGGACTCTCTTCCGGTTTTCGCAATTTCCGATGCGTTGGGTTTGTTATCCTCCGTGACGGCCATCTTGCTATTCCTAGCCATCTTAACATCACGTTATGAGGCGCAAGATTTTCTTCACTCATTGCCTAGGAAGATTATAATGGGTCTTTGTTTTCTCTTCCTCTCCTTGGCTTTCATGCTGATGGCCTTCGCTGCAACTCTCTCTATCGTGCTTGGATAACAGACCGGAGTGGGTTTTCATTCTAATTACTTTGCTGACCTCTGTCCCAGTGGTTTTATTCGTTGCATTACAGATTCCCTTGCTATACCAAATGATTAAATCCACTTTTGGACCAAGCATCTTTCGTCCCGAGAGCATTTGGGAGTGAGGCATAACTATTGGACGAGATCATGTGATTGATGAATTCAATTTGAGGGAATAGGTCTTCATTATAATTGGTTGTGGCGGGGCCAATCCGATACTTAATGTATTTCCTCAAAGCATGTGAACAATTGCTATGCGAAATTATGTTTCTATGCCTTGTTATGAAAGATTTGCTTATAGAATAATTTGACCATTTTTAAAATTTTTTACCAAACAGATTTATACTTGAAGATAAATTCTCTATGGTGTAGAAGCAATTATTTTCAACATTTATTACCAAAATATACACAATCACCGAGTATTAACTTTACAAACATTTACTTTTTCCTTTTACACTTCAAAGGTACGAATTTGTTCCATCAACTTAAAGTTCTACCTTAATTTTTGTCAAATCAACCTTATTATTGTATAGATATTTCACAAACCTATGTATACACAAACATTTATTTTAGACAATTTATTACCATTCTACGTGTGATCATGGATTACAACTTTCCTCGTGCAATAATTTTTTAAACACTTAATTTTCTAACAGATGCAGCTCGAGATGAACAATTTGTCATCCGAGACTATCTATGTACAAAGAACTACTAGGTATATAATAGGACTTTTCTCCCATTAACTGGGGAATAGATGGAATTCTACCTACTGTGAACCTTTGAGGATCAGTCCTACATAGATATTGCCATGACCTACTTTTCCCCTCTCCGAGGGTCCAGGTAGGTTTAGAGGTATTGCCTATCGATCTAGCCGCGGACTCTCCCAAATCCTACCTCTCACGATGTTGGATTTCGTTTTCATGATTTAACAGCCTAAATCATTACTAGGAATCGCCACTAGCCTCTTGAGGTCAGCTAGAAATCAATCGAGACACGGAAGTGTTATCTCAATTCCTACGCAACCGCAGTATCTAGGTTCGGGGACTTGTTTATGCTAATTAGTTAATTAGCGCCCTTTTAGTATCTAACCAATTAATGTTCTATAAAATGACCACACATTCAGCTTATTATTTAAAGCCTAACAAGTATTTAACCAGTGCTAAATGATCATGCACAATGATTTTGTCATTTTCATGCAATTGCTAACTTAATCATCACCCTAATAATAGGAAAGTGATTAACAAGCAATTTATCAAAATACTGAGATGTAAATAAACACTCAAGTATTTAAAGCATCTATCTATTGACTGAAAGTAAAATGCAGGCCAATTAATATAGGTTACAAGCCAAAGTAATCAAACTCCGACATGATCGAGTGTATAACAAACTAGACCGGAAATGGACATCAATCAATCTCCATTGCGAAATACGGGCCTAAAAATACTAAATAGGCCAAAAACGTAATAAAAATCATTTTTTTTATTTTTTGAAATTTTTTTCATATTTTTTTATGATTTTTTTTACCATTTTTCTGATTTTTCTAAAATAGGAAATGAAAAATTTTATTTAAGAAAATTCCAAACGGTGCCGATTTTGCCATAGAAAGAAACGGCGCCATTCGGCCTATAGACCCGCACGCATCCCCGAACTGGACCCGACCCGGAGCCCAACCCGAATACTTGAAAACGTCGTCGTATCGGGCACAAAGGCTATCTTCTTTTAGGCATTTCATTGAACATCTATGCTTCACTTGCGGATGAAAAATCAGTCCTTCGGGGATTTTTGTGGCCTTCGCTCTCTGACCTCGAACACAATCAATGGAAAACTAGCACATAGACGTAAACTACTACATGCTGGGAATGAGATTAAGCAAACAACGACTATTAAAATGCACGAAAACACGGCGAAATTCAACCTCGAAGTCGAGGGTTTGACATGCTTTTGAAAAAAACTGGGCACGAACCCAGGCGCCCAAACAGGCGGTGTGGCTGCGTTCGAATCCAAAAACATCTCATACGTACGTCTTAAAGGAAAAAAGTGCTCGATCGGACTGAGAATATCTTTATCAAGAGTAAGGAATTATACTTCTTTTGTCTTTTTAAAATCGTAAAGGGGTTGAATTAATATCGGTGAATTTATTGAATAAGTCCACCCTCAGTTCCGCCTGCCTGTAACAAGGTAGCAAAACAAGCGGTAGAAAATCCTCCGTCTACCTCATAGTATCAGTACTGTTACCTTAGTGGAATTTGAAAAATTGGTTATCATATTCTTACATGATACTTAATAAGTGCTCTGAGACACTCTTTAACAAGATCCTTATAAAAAACGTCAAGTGACAAAGAATGGAATTATTCTCTTTCTTGCATTTAGATGAAACTTGCGAGATATAAAAAGGAAATTTGGACGAACCGTGAAACATAACAAGGCGAAAACGATGATTTCCCCGGTCAAATTGTGATGTATTTGCCTTTATGGTTATTAATTAACGTGACGCCCAATGGCTCCCTTAATGTTGTGCAAGGAATTGCCCTCTTGGCTTGTGAACCGTGAATACGCGAGATAGGCTAATCTTCTGTCAACCAAATTCGGCAATATGTTTACTTAGTTAGAACTTATGTGTATTGTAAGTAGAGTGAAATTTCGTAATGTACCCTTTGGCCTTTTTTTTTGGGGTGCAATGACACAAGAAATACAAACTACTACACGTTAAGATGTCTGACACCTAATAAATTAGAAATCGTCAAATGACTCATTCCTTTGATTGCCTTCATTTTTTGCTACGTAGTCCGCACAAAAATGTAGAATATTTTCTTCTCTATATAATTACTGAACAGTTATGATTATCATGTATTTGGTAATTCTCGACAAGACACGGCACAATACTTACATTGCGCTATATGAGCATACAATTTCATCTCGAAGTAGAATTAACATATTTGATTTCACAATTAGCTGACTTTATACATATAATGCACTCAATTTAACTTTTGTACAGTAAGTGTGATGTAATTTCCAACATGACATAATTAACCACGAGATAGTTGGCGTCCTTCAGTTCACAACTATTATTATTTATTAGTATTTGATTAAAGTTGACTGAATGACCTATTTAAATAAATATTTAGTATAGAACTTGTTCATGTAGATCATCACTTGATTTATATGGTATACATTCATAGTGCGCAACCTAAATCTATTCGTTTTCAAGTTTAAAGCATATAGGCTGAAAGTTGTGAGTGTAATATGCTTAACTTAAAGAATTACGTGAGAAGGTTAAATAAAAAATCTTGTAGAAAGTAAGTTATTAGCACTACTCCTACAAGATTTCACACAGTATCAAAACATGAGCCTGAGTTTAAAATATTTCACAAAATTGTCCCATCTCATAAATTTTCTTGCTGTAGTCTTAGATCAAAGTCCAACATATGTGTGAGAGGAGTATTAGAACATTTAAAATACTGAACAAAGTTTTCATCTATAAGCTTAACCTTTTCTAATACGATAGTTGGCAGTAGTTCTATAGAATTCTATGGAGGTGTAACAAAAGTTCCAAAAAATACATGTACATATAGATAAACAAAATCACTTTATTAAAAAAAATATGAACACATTAATCATGAGATTAAATACCATAAATGGAACCATTGTGTGTGAGTATCATCAGGGATAAAGGAGTGAGAACAAAGCGTTGCGGTGAAGTGAGTCGCTGGCGGAAGACTCGAATCAAGGAAAAACACCAAAACAGGGAGTTGTCAAGTCTGTCTCGGCAATGGCATTTTAAGGCGAAACCAGCACTTCCATGGCAATCATTGAGCCTCGGGACGAGCGTCGGGAACTTCAGGATTGGATATAACAAGGGTTTGAACGAGAAGAGCAAGCTCATGAATGCCGAAAATAGAGGATCCGAAAACGGATCCTCTCAGCCAAAGCCTTTGGAGCCGACACTGGCGATCGCCTGAGGTCGAGTAGGAGTCGGGCAACGGTGGGGACATTGTTCTGGAAGCTCAGCTGGTGTTACAGTGAGGAAGCTCGGCGGAATGTTGAGGTGAGGGAGATAAAATGCCGGAGAGAGGACTCTTCGGTCCTGTTGTCATGTCTAGAGGGATCCCCGCATGACGGAGGTGGAGCTCAGGGGAGGAAGAGAACCGAGCCGGTCTCCTTGGGAGATGCCAAATCTGTAGGTGTTTCCAGTCGGGAGGGGGAGCTTCAAAGAGAAGATCTGCTAATGGTGGAATCTGGAGGGGATGGGTGACGTTGGTTTTGAAACTCCAGATAGGGAGTGTGCGTGTGTTCCGATGAATTACGGGCTGGGCTGGATGTAATGGGCTGAAGTGATGGGCCGAAAAGTCAAAAGTGATGCAATGAATGTGGATTTGTACGCACTAACTGTTTTACTTATTATATTTTTAAACTTCTGTTTCTTTATTATTATTAATTTTTTTTAACAAAAGCAATGTTCGAATTGCCCGCAAAAATTAAGGTATCAGAACGTGCCCCATATTCAGCACATCGTTGTACAGGAATGGATAGTTTTAATGTAAGTTCTAAAAGAATGATTTTGATATCTTATGAATTAGTTGGCCTTTCCAAATTATTTAACATTTTTTTTTTCGTTGGTTGAAACCGGAAAAGTCTAAACAATGTTTTTTAAGGAAATAAAGTTGAATATGATGCATGATTTCAAGTATCATGGATTCGGTTTAAGAGAATATAATTGCGAGAAAGTGCCAGCTTACTCGAATCAACATTTCGTCTCTTGAGTTGACTCACTAGTTTTTTGAAGAGATAATGACATAAATAATCCATGAACTTTGACTCGATGTGTAATGTAGTCCCTAAACTTTTAATTTGGTCAATATGGTCTCTAAACTTTAACTAAATGGCAATATGGTCCTTGAACTTTTAATTTGACTAATATGATCACCGAACTTTAATCCAACGTGTAATGTGGTCCCTCGATCTTTTAATTTGAACAATGTGGTTCCTGAACTTTTGGAATATGTTCAACTTAGTCCTTGAACTTGAATCAATGGAAAGACTACATTGAACATTTTCCTATAGTTCAGGAACTAAGTTGAACATGTTCCAAAAGTTCGGGGATCATATTATTAAAACTAAAAGTTCGGGGACCACATTACACATTGGATTAAAGTTTGGGGATCATACTTGGTTAAATTAAAATTTCGGGAATACATTGTATATTGGGTCAAAGTTCGGGGACCAATTGTGTCATTTTGCCTTTTCTAAAAAGAAAATCATCATCACTCCTACATCTTTGCGCGAAAATTCAATCAATCCTAAACTTGTTTTACAAGAGTCAATCCAATCTTAAACTTTTTAATTTGACCAATTTAGTCCTATATTTTGCGAGAAATTTCAATGTAGACGTTTTAGTCAATTTTTGTAGTCCAATCATCACTAGTCGTCCCACATGACACGCCACAACATCGCATTTCTAGTGAAAAATTGGTCGGAATGAATACATTAAATTTTTTAGCAACTATTTAAAACTAAATTGAAAAAATTGAAAAGTTTAGACTGAATTGACATCCATACAATAAGTTTGTAATTGATTGGACAATTTTCCCCAAAATATTTAGGGTGCATTTGGTTCAAAAAATGAAATTTCTTTTACGTTTTCGTCTTCCGTTTTCTTGATAATATGTTTGGTGAGTGAAAAAATTGGAGTTTTCAACAAGAATCAAAGTTATAAAACCGTTCATGCTGTCCTTTACAAAATAAGGTCAATTTTGGTCGTTTTCAATTTTAAGGTTCAAGTTTGGAAAACACAGCAATGCAAAATTCTACCGTACTTATTTGATTGACAATTTTGGAGATGTAAGCAAGACATTGTAGAATTTCAATTGCATAACTGTATTTTGAATGAAAGCCGTCTCTTTCAGGAGCGTTCTACATTGAATCAAATTGAATTTCTTCGCTTTTGCTTTTGCTTTTGCTTTTCGGCTTTGACAAAAGTGAGGTGCTCATTGCCGATAGCTTTGTACCACTAAAGGGTTGCAGTGAAGTTGCCCGAATAGCTTTCGTAAGCCCAAGAACCAACTTAAACTCAACTTGATCATGGTGTCAAGAGATGGAATGAACTTTAAGGAAAGAAAGAGGAACAGAGTCATCTTAAAGTAATGATTCCATTATTGGGGACTGAACCTAATGATCCGTGGCACGAGAGCCCAAGATTGCTTGGTCACCAGTCTAATGGGGCTAGTCTATATTCGCAAGGATAAATCTGATGGAGGTGCTTGTATAAAAGGAAGGAGACTAATAAACCTCTCTGATGACCAAATATCTCACCCATTTTTGCGTTCTCCAGTTACTTCATTGTTGAAAGACTCTAACCAGGAGATCATCGCAATGGCGACGCAACCAAGTGAAGAACAAGGAAATTCGACTCATGCGGAAGAACCTGCAGGTACATGTTCATGCTCCCACCGAGAAAAAATTAAATATAAGCGATGCGATCTTAAAATCTGCTGGAACTTGTATTTTCTCATGGTTCTTTTTGTGTGCTTTATAATCGAACAAACATAATGCTGACATTGGCTGGGAAAAAGGGGAAAAAAAAAACAGTACGCGAAGGATTTTGTGATCACTCTTTCTCTTACAGATATTGAAAATGTTTATGGAGGCGTTGGATCAGCTCCTTCTCAATCCGGAGCTGCTCCAGGTGCATTATCCCTCAAAAGATTTATCTCATTGTGAAATCAATATCTGGATCGGATCTTCATGAAATTGTTCTTTCTGGGACACTTTTCAATGTGTGCAAGGAAAAAGTTCTAACAAACTGGCCTGAAAAGTTTGCATCTCCCTGCAGAAATATCAGAAGAGGAAGTAGAAAGACGCTATTACCGACCGTTGTTGCAAGCTGCATTCAAGGGTGATTGGGAATCTGCTAAAGGATTTTTCGAAGGAGATTCAGCTTCAAAGACGGCCAAAATAACAAGCAGATCGGAAACAGCGCTTCACATAGCCGCCTTGAGTGCGCAAGACCAATTTGTTGAGAACCTAGTTGAGATCTTGTCTCCATATCCGGAACTGCTCGAAATGGTTGACTGTGATGGCAGCACAGCCCTCCACAATGCGGTCCTGTGTGGGAGGATAAGGATGGTCAAGGCGTTAGTTAGAAGAAATCCTAAGTTGACGCAACTTCCAGATAACAAAGGACGTCTTCCTTTGGGAATTTCTGCAGTGGAAGCTTCTATGCATAAGGAGATCGCCTGGTTCCTGGCAAAAAGTACGACAGACGATGGGCCAAGTCATCGTCCCTTCAGCAGTCCCTCTGCGTTTAAAACCATGATAGGCCTCACCTTCGCTGGTCATCATGGTAAGATCACCATCACTCTTTATCTCAATTCCATCTGTTTTTTTCCTGCATTCTACACTTAGCCTATTTTCCTGATCAACTTTGCTGGTGAATTCCAACAGATATCTCCCTTTATCTGGTTGAGCGGTACCCTCACTTACTTACCATGAGAAGCAGAGATCATGATCAACCCTACTCTATACTGGACGGGTTGGCAAGGATGGGGTCTCACTTTCCCAGCGGAACTAGGCTCAGTATTTTGGAAGCATTGATACACAAATGTCCGTACATTCTACACTATGCATCCCTTCATTACTAGTTCCCTTCAACATGATCATATCTGGTTTATCACTTGCTCTTTTGTTTCTGAACTGAAGATACTCCGGTGGACTTGAACTACAAACCAACAGATAAAAATGCGGATCCGGGTGGGTGTGCATTTTTGCTGTTGGGCATTATCTTAGGACCTTTCATGATTTTGAACTTTAAGTCGATTTTCTTAGATTGATTCCTTCCGTACTAGCAAAAGAAACCGAAAATGATCGTTTCTTTGGTGGACATATTCTGGTTCATTGACTTGGTTTTACTTGAATAATGGCTTGACATCGAACTACTTTATGGATCAGCTATCCCCTGGGAGCCACATATGATTTAACCAAGTGCATAAGTATTGTATAACTTAACTGATTGGACAACATAACCAAGCGCATAGGTATCGAATAATGAGGTCTTACAATGATTTCATATTCAATGACTGGGTTTTTTTTGCCACCTGATTGTAGCACTTCAATGCCTTACAAGATCACTTTGGATTGTCGTCAAAATTGTAGGTACGCTTCCATTTTGCCAATATACCATCTCTATGTCTGTCCCTCTCTCTCCAACTAAAAGTCTATGGCTTGTTCGTTTTTTACTTCTTTTATAAGTAGAAAAAAGCTCCTACTTAATTCTTTGCCATAATTTGGGAAAGAATTTGTGTTAGGCCCATTGCCTGTGTGTAAAATCCATTACATATTCATCATAGGATGAGTAACATGAGTGTTTGAAGTTTGTTTTGTTATTAAATTTTTCCATGCGTCAACCGTCCGACAGTGAATTGCAACTTATTCTTTAAGCCCTAGATCGATTTAATAAAAATCCTTCAAAACATAACTCAAACTCAAACAAAGTTCTATATGACTTTCTGTGTTAGTATTTTTATGTTTGAAAGATTTCAGATATTCGCCAGATTCTAATTGCAAGAGTGGCGAAATTGTGAAAAAAAAGGGAAAAAAAAGAGCACTTGAAACTTCAAATTGAGGCGAGATTTCATGTTAACCTAGGAATTCCTTGCTTATGGCTAAATGATCTAAGCAGAAGATATGGAATAAGAGTAATGTAAACCTTGGACTTCTCCTTCAATCTTGATTGGTGAAATCATGTTCGCTTTATCATCTCTATCTAGTATGTAAATCTTTCTGGAAAAATAAGGACAATGAATACGTTGAGAGGGTACAAGAATTGGGCATGGGACCTGGGGCTAGCCCCCAGCATCATTGACTATGAAATAAGGTTGCAATAGATGATGGCATGGGTTTATCATTTAATCACATTTCACCTACTAAATTGACAATTTTACTTGGCAACTTTAGAAAGGCGTAGTGTAGGAATGTGAGCAGGAAGGAATAATTTGTTTGGGAGGGGTTCTTTATTTTTTGTCTGGATCTATCCTATCCTTTTTTATGTAAGTTACAAAACTGCGCTCCCTCTCTCACGCATCCCCACCCCAAATTCCCCTGAAAAGATGGGGAATCAAACTCCCCACCTTCCCCTTCCCGAGTGAGAATTGTGACCACTAAAGAGGTTGGAATAGAAGAATATTTTAGTGGGTGCGAATTTCATGGGTCCCAACAAAATCGTGCATCCCAAAATTCCACCCCAAGTTACATATCCTTACTAATAAGTTGTTAATTAGATAATTAACGAGTTTTCTCCTCTCCTTATAATCCTATATTTCAGGTTTGTTGGAAGCACTCTAAAAAATAAGATCCTGAATTCATTAGGCAGATATGGGAGAATGCACTCTTAAGATTACCCGAATAAGTGGACCACTTGAAGCGCGAAAAATTGGCCCAAACACCACTTCATCACTAGAAATATCATATAACTCCCATAACTAATTCACAACTTTTGCCAATAGTTGCACTTGTCATCTTCGCCCAACTTTTTGTACGCACCGTAAATACCCTTTAGCCTTCTCCCTAATTCTTCTATTTTTGTCAAAGAGCAAAAAGGAAACAAAAGAATAGTTTTGTTGCTTATTCTTATCAAATTAGGTGTCACCAATAAACTCGAACGTGACATACCGTTATGTGACCACATGTGGAAATTTTTATTTTGTTAGAGACAGATAGAATGGAGAAATAAAAAAGAAATTACTGCATAAATAAAAATACATGGATTGTACGATTAATGTGATATTTTTATTACTAACTATTATGCATATTTGAATAATATTATCTAAAATAATCTTGTATATTCAAAGACTACTGTGATGTACTCTAGCTAGATAAATGTCATTAACGTGATTATTTTCAAAGTTGTTCTATCAGACTAAGTCTTATAATTATATCCTCTTAATGATGATTAACATTACAAAGCCTCGTTTGAAGTTCGAGGAAGATCACTTTCTTCGGTTACCCTTTTTTTTGGGGGGTCGAATCAGTTACCCACTAATCACTACTTCTTTCTTCACATCCGAGTATTATCTTCTTCTTCTTCTTTTTTTCATCCGGACATGACATAAACCTTTTCTTGGAAACTGCGAAAAATGATTTTATACCTTTTTTTGGAGCTTTGCATGAGCAATTACAAAAAACTCGTACTTTGCAATTGAGGACTGAACCCAAAAGGAGTAAGAAGATCAAAATAGCTTTCCTAAATGATAAAAAAGAATGAATGAATGAATGATTCCCATCACCCGCCAACCTAAGCTCTAAATGTGGGAAATTATTGCAATTACTAAACTATTTTCAGATGCAATTTGGTGTCTAAAGAAAATTTTGGGACCCCGCGCTGGAGAACTTTTTTCTTTATCCAATTGCCGCCCCTTCTTTTTCATTTCCTTTTTTGATTTTTTTGACATTTTGTAGTTCCTATGATTGAGAGAGTTCACGAGGTGAAGCTGAGACACGTGGCCGTAGTCGAGTTGGCAAAGCAATGTTGCATTGTGATTTCTACTATGAATACTACTGAGATCACCGATTTTTTCCAAGAGCGGGGCGTGCTATTTCAAGCTATAGTCATGGGAATCAGTGAAATCGTGAAGCTATGTATTCAGTTTTTCCCGGAGTTTATTCGAGTTCCGCATTATGATAGGAGGTTGACAACATATGCGGTGGACTTTCGCCGAGAAAGGACTCTCGGACTCTTTTTGATGGTAAGAGCAACCAATGAGTTGTCATTAGTTCAAGGGCCTACACGAAAAGCATCGTCAAATATGATGCTCGCAGCTGCAAAGTATGCAGTAGCACAATACTACCCTAGTTTTGATGCTATAACTGATGTGGCCGGAGCAGTTTTTCAAATGCAAAGAGAACTCCAATGGTATAAGGTAAGTATCTTTCCTTTCATATATTTGATAACCACACTTAATGTCAATTATCATAGCCCTATCATATCTTCTTGACAAGTTTCTTAAAATATGATGGCTAGAACTTTAATTGGATATTCTTGAGAATATTCATAGATCATTTTTTATAGCGATCGGGTGATATCTGGCCAGCTTTTGCGCACCACGAGGTCCACTTTCCTGGGTGATTTTAAAGGTGGATTGCCCCACATCGGTCACTTACTCTTGAAATGCATCTAATATGACTTGAATCCAAGATCATTATGAGAAGAAGAAAATATTTTGCCATCTAGGCCAACACTTCGTGGGTACATAGAACTTTTAAATTCCACATGCTAAACATATATTACTAAAGTAAGTTGAGAAACAACACTAAATCTTTGCAAAATTACCAAAAAAATCATGAACTTATTATAATTGTGCCAATTCAATATTAAATATTTTTTTTCAATTAAGTCTTAAATCTTTTACGTTGTGCCAATTCAGTCCATCCGAAGCTAATGTGGCCGCCAGACCTAACGTTGACAATTTTTAATATTATTTTATTATTTTTCATTATTTTTCTTCATCTTCTTTCTCTACCTGGTCTCCGACATTTGGTGAGGGCGGCCTCACATGTGACATCTCAAAATTTTGAGGTCTGTAAGAAAATAAATTCAATGGATTTTAGTCTCGAATTGCGATATGGTGAATAAGATGGGATTTTTGAGATTTAAGAGATAATGGTTGGACACAATTATAATTGATATGAAAAGGGATTTGGATAATCCAAGAAGCATCGGTCAAAGAAAATCAAGCCCTGACAATCGAACCGTTGAACTAAAGTATCAAGACCATTCACGCCCGAGCTTAGTCCTGGCCGGATCTTAGAAGTGAATTTACCATTTTACCCCTTAAAGGTAAATTTACTATTTTGCCCTTTTGCCTTGAAATGACCATTCCACCCCTTTACAAAATTACCATTTGACCCTTGATGCTAAATTACCAAAGAACCCTCAATCATTTGTGCCAAGTTACTAACATACCCTTACCTTGTGAAATGACCCAAATGCCCTTCTTGCATTATTGAGAAAAGCCAAGAAATCATTATGGATGAAGACTTTAGAGGCATGAAATTTATTGAGGGGATTTTATCTTGGATATAGCTTGTTCAAGAAGCTTTGGGGATATTATCTCTCTCTCTCTCTCTCTCTCTCTCTCTCTCTCTCTCTCTCTCTCTCTTCAATTTTCGTGAAAGCCTCCCCCCATCCCGAGCTCTCTCTTTCTTGAATTTCTGCGCACACCCGAGAAGGAGATGTTCTGTTTGGTTCGATCGGGGTTTTGATGGTTCCCCACCTCCCGGTGGTGGCGCTGAAGAGGAAGTTTGGAATCCTATGGACCCCACACCTCCAGGATAGAAATGCCACAAATCCGAAAACAAGTCCAAATGATGATAAGGAGGAGAACAAGTCCGATTGAGAGCCCCCCCGGGCTTTGGCCAGATGTGGTAATAGGCATTGTATGCCTATCTTTTTGGGGTTGTCTTTGTAGTAGCAGAGCTAGGTTAACCCAACCACCCATCCCTTTTTGAGTTTGTAGTCTAGTAGGGAGTGGCCTTGTGATAGGCCTATAAATATTATAGTTCTCTTAGGGTTAACGGTATTTAAATAAAAAATGCTTCTATTGTTTGTTGTTTTCCTTACGACTATCCCAACTCGGATAGTTATCCGGGGAAGTGAATCGCTTTCGGGTACGTTTAATTGAAACATGAAATTTTAAAAAGGTCGGTGACGTGTCATGGGACGTAAAAACTTAACGACCGTGTAGGGATGTTGACGTGCCGAAAGATGCGGGTTGTGACATCACAAGTCGGCAACCAACTAGAGGAGGAAGAAGAAGAACAAAAATAAAAATAAAAAATGTAAATTAATAAAATATTATTAAAAATTATCGACGCTAGCGATGGCCAATTAAAGTTGGCTAGATGAACTGAATTGATACAAATACAAAAGGTTTAGGATTCAACCGGCCAAAAAAATTTAAATCCGAATTGGTACAATTGCAATAGATTTAGGACTTTTTTGGGTAATGTTCCTCTACATCCTTTGAACAATTTACTGAAAATAAGGGAGACTGATTAGAGAAATTGGGGCACTCAAACTTATTGAAACTCATCAAATAAATTGCATGTCAAATTTTCTAATGTAATTGTGATCCACCATGTAATCTAATTCAAGTGACTCTTTCTTAAATGCGATTTTGCATAGTTGTCAACTACCATGCAATTTGGGGATTATAATGCAAACCAATTCATGTATAACCCTCGTAAGTTAATTTGGAGGTCCAAAAAAAATTTAAATCAATTTTGGTTATATTTTCACTATAGCTTTGCTTGTTCAATTGCATCATTGTTTGTATTTAAGATGTAGTTCCGATATAATTGTATGTATGTACATGGATAATGTTAATGGGCACGTGGCTCTGCTGGTAAAGGGATTTGGGGGTGGGAACGCTAGTATCATAGGTGCCGGATTCGACTCACACGCTCTGCAAAAAAGCAGAATAAAAGTTAGAGATGACAAAAAAAATGATGGATAATGATTTTAAAGCGAGTATGACATGAATCGTCTATTTTTTCAATGAAAAGATTAACTAAGTTCATTTATGGCCACTATTTTCATTTGATTAGCTGTTAACTAAAGAACACTTCTCATTAGTTAATTTAGCTATTAACTAAAGTTTTACTACCATTGTTGGCAAAAAAGTTGACATCATGAAGCTGTTACTATATATTTACATTTATTTCATTTGACTCTCTATTCTCTGTCATAATATTAAAAAAAAAAAAAAACTTGAGACATGACATCAAACAAGAGTCCTAAAATTTGTGTCAATCCCGCACCTGAGTCTTGTAACTTTGAATTCATGCTTAATAAGTCCAAAAGCTTGTCACTGTCCTTCACACATATTCTTTTGTTAGCTCCCATTAATTTTTTATAAACGGAAAATTTATTGGATTAATTTTCTTTTATTTTTGCACAAGCGGCACTGGTATGCTACAAATAGGCGCCACGTCACAAAACTAAAAACAAAAAGGACCGAGTTAAAACAACAAAGGTAAAAAAAATTAGAGAGAAAGTGATCATCGGAGTTTGGCTCGACAACAAAGCCTTGAACACGCTTCGAGAATACACTAGAGCTTGACTCAATGGTGTAATATCCGGGATAAAGACAAATGCCGGAGTTTGACTCAATGACGAGAATCAAAACTACAACTGAGAAAAGTAAAGTTCCATACGATAAATAAAAATAAAATAAATTTGTTGATTTTCTTGAGGGCTCCTTATGTGGTTGTCTGCTTGTATTTATAATGGTTAAGTAGGTAAGTGCCCTTTAGCATGTAACATGTTATTTTATTTACTTCTAAACAACCAATAATGTTTTTCGACCCCAAAAAAAAAAATCAAAAATGTTCAACCTAAAAAAAAAAAACAAATTATGTAATATGAAGACGTAACCTTCACTTAGCAATGCACTTCATTTCCATCCGTCAGACGCTTGAAAATGAATATTCTTCATGTAGTTTTTTTATACATACGTTGAACTAACTTTTACATTATTGTCTTTATAGAAACAAAACGAATATGTACGCTACGAATTAATGAGAAAATGGTAAGGGATAAATAAAAAGATTGATAGGACAACTCCCAAATCACATCAATCAATCAATGAAATTATAAGAACAGATTTGCATATTCTAGAAGAATGCAAAACACATATAATCCTACCAGAGAAATGACAGAGGGAAATATAAATCAGGGAAATTATCCGATCGGTCTTAAATCTAAATGTCATTCTAAATATTTCAAGTTCATCAATTTAGTCATAAATCTTTGTACGAAATTCCAATATAATTCTTATAGCCCATTTTCATCCGAATTCGCTCATGTGGCAATGTGTCACGTAGGACGGAAGGCGACGACTAAATCACAATGTCGGCGATTTTCAACAAAATTTAACTCGAAAGTATTACAATGAAATTTCGTGCAAATATTAAGACTAAATTAGAAAAATTAAAAGTTTAGGATTGAATTGGCATATGTACAATAAATTTATGACAAATTAAAAGATTTTCCTAATATGAATGTGAAGCAAGTACATAGTTGAACAAAGCATCCCAAGTGGAGAAACATTGTGCCTTTTTTCTTTCAACATGTCTCAAGCCAATAGATGAAGTCTTTAGAATGTTGAATTTGACATCGAAATTGTAAGAATCACCATTCCTTTGAAGATGTCACAACGGAGCCTCTTCACTAGTTGTGTTGGGACAGACATCACGAAAGAGGTAATCTCCTCTTTGTTGTCTTCTTCTTTTGGGTCATAACGAAGATTGTCACATCATAGCAATTGAAATTTCTTTGATTATTTTTGGACTTGTTGTACTTATCTACTTAAATCTCCTAGTTCGGCATCACGATGGTCGCCATTGAGTCCACAATGAAGACAACCAGCCATAGTCTAGGTTCTCATACCGACTTGTACTAGAGGGGTTAGAGATTAGAAGGTAACACAAGTGCGAAATGCTTACAACCTAAAGAATTCCCTCAAGATGCGGTACACAATATAAGATAAATGCTCATCACCTAAGGAATCCACCTGAGAATATAGGGGATATAAAGTGTAGACGCTCACTACCTAAGGAATCCACCCCAAGATACGAGTTATGTAATTCACCACTCAATGGAATCTATCCAAGAGATATAGGGTTAACCAAACTCTAATCCAAGTGTTTAGTTCTAAAAATTCAGAAAACATGCGCTCACCGTTAGTGGAGGCAAATCTCAAAACATTTACCTCTTATTTCCAAGAAAAAGACCCTAGACAAATCATAAATACTTGACTCTTGACTCAAATGACTAGAAACAAATTACAATGCATAGGGTTCAGTAGAGCACGAAGAAGTACTAAAAGACTTATTCTCGGATTTCTTGACCAGCTCTTAAAATATTTTTGGGAATTTTATCAACAAAGAGCTGAACCTTTTATATGATGGCCAGTTTAGTCCTAAACATTTTCATTGTGCTAATTTAATCCTAAATATATTGACGATTTGCCAATTTAATCTTAAACTATTTGATGATTTGGCAATTTAGTCCTTCCGGCCAAATAAAAAATCGTTGATATGGATGCCAATCGCTTTTTACGTGGCACAACCACGAATAGGTGACGCTAATGTAAACAATTGTTATGAATTTATTATTATTATTATTATATTTTAACTTTTTTCTTTTCTTTTCTTTCTTTTTTTAGTGCTAGTGATTTGCAGGCCATACACAAGGCGCAGTGGCCCTCGTCTAGACCAAACGAGGGTAGGTTGGCAACCTCACCAGCCTAGCGTTGGAAAAAAAAAGAAAGAAAAGAAAAAAATAAACAAATTCAGAAAAATTTTAAAAAAATAAAAAATTATAAAATTTATTCATGTCAGCGCGAGTCGTACGACATAAGGCCACATAAAATGATCGACACTACTGGATCACACATCTCGTGATTTTTGACCAAAATTGCCCGAAAGACTAAATTGGCAACTCGTTAAATGGTTTATAACTAAATTGGCATAATTGAAAGGTTTAGAACTTAATTGACTTTCGTACAATAGTTTAAGATTTTTTGGATAATTTTTTTCAAAAAAGATTTAGGATTTTTTAACAATTTTTGCAATACTTTTTGCCATAAATTCCTCTAGAAGACCCCATATTCCATGAAACTTGATTAATTAGAAAGTGAAAACATAGTGCTTTGCGTGTGTATATTATTTGACTAAAATGAAGCACAAAATCTTCATCCAAAACTTTGAATAAAGTGACCTTTGAAATTCTGCTAGCAGAGATGGACTTAACCTCCAGGCAACTTCGCATCAAGTGTTGGATAAGTCCTAATCTCCTTGGGATGTTCCCTGGTCGGTTTTTTTAATAAAAAAAATTCTGAAAACTTGCAATACTTCATCCACTTATCGAAAACTCCTATTTGTGGTTTTTATGCATAGGCCGTGGAAATTTGCGTTATCCCTCACTTGAGAAAGGCCTACTATGGGGGAAAAACAAGTTTGGAATATATTCGTGGAGAACCACAAAGAGTTGCTTGAGAAAGGAGAGACGTGGGTGAAGGACACATCGATAACTGTATCTTTGGTCTCAACTCTAACCGTCACAGTATTATTTGCTTTGCTTTCACCGTGCCTGGAGGCAATGATGATGAAACTGGAGTCCCATTGTTGTTAGGACAAGACTCTGTCCTAGTTTTCGCAATTTCGGATGCGTTAGGTTTGTTCTTCTCCGTGACGGTCATATTGCTTTTCCTAGCCATCTTAACTTCGCGGTATGAGCCACAAGATTTTCTTGACTCGTTGCCTAAAAGGATCATAATGGGCCTTTGTTTTCTATTCCTCTCCTTGGGTTTCATGCTGGTGGCCTTCGTTGCAACTCTCAAAATTATTTTGGACAAGAGGCTGGTGTGGGTTCTTATTCCAGTTACTTTGCTGGCCTCTCTCCCTATGGCTTTATTCATAGTACTACAGCTTCCCCTGCTATACCAAATGATTAAATCCATTTATGGGCCAAGCATCTTTCGTGTTGAGGACATTTGAAAGTGAGGCATAATTATTGGAAGAGATCATGTGATTGATGAGTTTGATTTGACGGTATAGGTCTTCCTTATAGTTGATTGTGGTGGGGCCAATATGAAAACATATTTCCTTGGAGCATATGGACAATTTCTATGCAAAATTATGTTTCCTTACCTTTTCATCAAACATTTATTCAATTTTGATCGAAAATAGCGATGGAAGGAAAATGAACTGACTCTCTCTTTCTCACCGAAAAGCAACCCTCGAAGTTCATAAAAATTACTGAGATGCCATTGTGAGGGAGTCGAAAGGGTTTTTGCTGTCACTCTATTATCCCTTCCTGGCAGATTCCCCCGTCTACATCTCTTCCAACATTTTATCCTAAGATAAAAGTTAATTTTAAGAACACAGTGTTGACTTGCGCTCCGTAAGAAGTGTAATAATCTTTGACACGACGTGGACGCGACCCAACTTTCCTCTTGAGGATGTAAGCAATGACGTCATATGAACTTTTCAGAAGGAGCCAGAGTGTCACGTCCGTATTGGGAACTTTGGCAGCATCCTTGACTTAGACATGTTTAAGTCGCCTAATGCGGGGTCAAAAAGGTATTGTACTAAAAGGCCTCCTTCCGCGACACGTGTACCGTGGGAGAAGATAAGGTACTCAGTAAATTCCAGTCATTATTTCACATTTTCAGACATGTTCGTGTCCCCACGATGCGCATGGAAAACATTCCATCTCTTATTTTTTTTGCTTTTATTATGTGTGTGAGCTAGTTTCATTCATTAACTTTCACTCTAAATTTTTATCCTCACCATTTTCCTAGCTTTTTCAAAGGTAACATAAATTTCATACTCAGTTAATTATCTTTTATTAGAGATTTCTATTTTTGATATTGAGCATTTGAGAGTACCCACGTCAAGCTAAATGTGCATGAATTATTTTATTGCTCGAGGATGATGATGTTCTACTTTTATGAGATAAAATTAAAGATGCCAATGTATCTTTTTTCAATGAGAAGGGCGCACCAACACAATTCAGATTCAAATTATGCTGAGAAGATGTTTCGAATTGGCGATGAGAAGTGAAGAAAAAGAGGTGAGGAGAAAAGAATTACGGATCTAACGACAGTGAATGAAATTATTACGAACTTGTATGTATGTTACATGCATCGTCATCATAATATTTTTTACATAAATAATTTTAGACGAAATTTTTTAAATTAATTATGTGTCATTATCTAAAACTTGTTTGTGTGAAGAAAATTTAAACCGTAATGGTACATAAAAAAGCCCTTCTTTTTTTTTTTGGTCGTGCATAATAAAAGCCCTTTGAAGAGGATATATATTACATACATGGTTAGTGTAAGTCTTTTTCATGAACACAAACCCATTTACGCAACATATCTACAAGTAATGTTAACGCACTGATTAAAAATCCATTGAAATATGCTGTTTGCTAAGAAGGGGATGGTGGAAGAAAAGCATTAGATGGAGCAATTGTAAAACACTTATCGACCAGACATTTGCCGCATGGGAAAGATCCGATGACGATCTGCAATTATTGTTGAGCAAAGACATGCGGTCAGGTAGCCCAGTTGAACTTGATAAGCAAGGGGACCAGATTTTTTGGCCGCGGTAATCGGGAGTTCTTTTCTAGACTTCTTGCTAAATTTCTCGAAGGGAAAAAATTATCTTCACATCGTTACGGCCTGAAGTTAAAGCTCACCCACGTTATTTTTTACGTATGAAAATTGCGATATTCAATGGTAGTAGGAGTCCCCTTTGAATGAGACCGTGTCTATCTTTCAGCTTTCGAAGTAATTAAGTTAACAACCGGCTTAAGACTTCCTCAAAAACATGAATTATATGCCTCTAGAGTTTCAGCTACTACCTTGTGGCTACCGGTGAATGATAGCGGCTTCAAAATATGTTCCTCCTTACCCATGACCATGAGGCATGAGTATTTACAAGATCGTACATATTAATGGAGTGTATAGTTAAATACTCTTCATCGATAGGAAAGCATATAGTCGCGTTCGTCGGTAAGCAGGCGAGAATTTGAAGGGCTGCCTTGGCCGAGGTTGCAAGGGAGTAGCGCTCCCAAGATGCCAGAGGGCCTTTTGTAAATTCCTTACCAGTCTAGTTTCAAATTCTAGGTTTTAGCATGTAACCCTTACCTAAAGTCACAACAAGCGGAGTTGACAGAAGTCATTGCCCAAGTCAACAAGTATTGATAAGAAGACCGTACCAATCACGGGCTATGTCATGATGAGAAAATATTGGGTACAGACGTGAGAAATCTGATGTGGTCCAGATCACCATTCAGTGTGCGACACGTGGCGAATAGGGGTCCCACCACTCAGAAAAATAAAAAATTTCTCTCCTCTCTCTACTGCCTCTCTCTGGCGTTGCATATCGACCGGGAAATCACAAAGACGTCAGTCGCCACGGCCACGGAGCTCGAGCTCCACAGCCATGGCAGCTGCGACCTTCGCGGCCGAGACTTGATGATCTCATGCCACCACAAACGCAGAGCTCGAGCCCACTGCTCGTGGTCGCCATGGCCACGGAGCTTGAGTTCTCGAGTTGCACAGCCATGGCGGCCGTGAGCTGTGGGCTCAAGCTTCGCGGCCAGAGACCCAGAAGATGTCGGCCACCGCCGCGGAGCTCGAGTTTACAGCTCGCGGCCGCCATGGCCACGGACCTCGAGCTTCGCGACTAGGTACAGAGAAGACGTCGGCCACGGTAGCAGAACTCGAGCCTTAGGCTCAAGCTCTGGGGTAAGACGTCGGCGAATGAAGGGACAGAAGCCAGTTGCCGAAGACTCCCAGGGTGCTCTTCGACGTGGTCTGTAACGGCGGTGGCTCGGCTCGAGGTCGGAGAAGGGAAAAGAGATTGGCCGGAGGAGAGAGTAGGTAAGAGGTCAGGCGAAAGAGAGAGAGGCAAGACAGAGAAAGGAGAGAGAAATTTTTCTTTTTTTCTGAGCGGTGGACCCTATGCAGCACGTGTCGCACACTGAATGGT
Organism: Rhodamnia rubescens; assembly: GCA_021437795.1. NCBI lineage: Eukaryota > Viridiplantae > Streptophyta > Magnoliopsida > Myrtales > Myrtaceae > Rhodamnia > Rhodamnia rubescens. The sequence goes on along the minus strand of JAILYA010000002.1, from coordinate 2,108,128 downwards.
GGCCTGGACCACATCAGATTTCCCACGTCTGTACGCAATATTTTCTCATGTCATGATGGCACGATGAAAGAGGCCCTCCAACTTAAAAGCCGATTGGCATCACGGATTCCACTGTCTAGGAAAGTAGAAAGTCTTTTTAACATTCTCCGTTTACTTTATTGTTAGAAAGACTGAAACTCGGAGAGCAACCCAATGGCGACGCCACCAAGCGAACAACATGGGAACTCGAATCATGCGGAACCACCAGCAGATGTTCAAGCTCCTACCGAGAAAACATACGGTATGAGCGATTTGGTCTTAAAACATGCTGGAATTTGTATATTCTCATGCTTCTTTTTCTTTGCTTTATCATCGAACAAACGTAGCTTTGGCCTTGGCTAGGAAAAAGAGAGAATGAAAAATCAGTATGAGGACTTTGTGTTCACTTTTCTTCTGCATACTTTTTCTTCCACATATGTCGAAGATGTTCGCGCGACCGTTGGATCAACTCCTTCTCAATCCAGAGATGCCCCAGGTGCGTTATCCCTCAAAAGATTTGTTTCATCATGAAATTGTTCTACTCTGGGACACTACTCAATGTCTGCAAGGAAAAAGTATTGACCGAATGGCCTGAAAAGCTCGCATCCATTGCAGAAATATCGGAAATCGGAGTCGGCGGAGTATATTACCGACCATTGTTGCAAGCTACGTTCAGGGGCGATTGGGAATCTGCCAAAAGATTTTTCGAACGAGATCCTGCTTCAAAGACGGCCAGAATAACAAGCAGATCAGAAACGGTGCTTCACGTAGCCGCTTTGAGTGCGCGAGACCAATTTTTCGAGAACTTGGTTGAGCTCCTGTCTTCATATCCGGGAGCGCTTGAAATGGTTGATTGTGATGGCCGCACAGCCCTGCACAATGCTGTCCAGTGTGGAAGGATAAAGATGGTCAAGGCATTAGTTAGACGTGATCCTGGATTGACGCAACTTCCAGATTATAGACAACGTTTTCCTTTCGAGTTATCTACTCACGAAGCTTCTACGCATAAGGAGATTGCCTGGTTCCTGGCGAAAATTACAATAGAACATGGGCCAAGTCCCTTCTGCCGTGACTATGCGATTAATTTGATTTTAGATCTCACCTATGCTGGTCATCATGGTAACATCACTATCGCTCTTTATCTTCATCACCATCTGTTTTTTTCCTTCATTCTGGGCTTAGCTTTCCTGATCAACTTTGCTGGTGAATTCGTATAGATATCACCCTTTATCTAGTTGGGAAATGCCCTCATCTACTTACCCAGAAAAGAAGGAACTTATCTGTGTTGGGCGTGTTGGCGAGGATGCAGTCTCACTTTCTCAGCGTAACCAGGCTCAGTGTTTTGGAAGCATTGATTTTCAAATGTCCGTACTTTCTGCACTCGCATTCCTTCATTACTGATACCCTTTAAGAAGTTCGTACCTGGCTCATCGCATGCTCTTTTGTATCTGAACTGAAGGTATTCCTGTGGACTTGAACTATGAACCAACAGATGAAAATTCAAGGAATATGCAAACGTCAGTGGATCCAGGTGGTTGTGCACTTTTACAATTGGGATTTACTTGATTATGGATCTACCATGATTGTGAACTGAGAGTTAATTTTCTTGGAATAAGTATAACATAAATGCTTATAACTTTCGTATGGCGCTCACTGGAGGGTCGCAACTTTCGTATGGCGCTTTTTTTTTGTCACTTCTTATAACTTTTAAAAAAGTTCACTTGAGTCTTATAATTTTTAATCGATCACTTAAGTGCCAATTTTTATTTTTAAACGTTCACCAAAGTGGCGTAAACCCGACGTGGCATAATACTTGTGGTGAAGGTTTTTAAACATGTTATAGCACACAAGTGATTGATAAAAATGTTATACGGCATTCAAGTGATTGAAAAAAAAATTATGGCAGTTAATGAGTACCATACATAAGTTATGACACTCAAGAGATAAAAAAAAAGTTATGACGTTCAAATGAGTGCCGTATAAAAGTTATAAGCACTAATGGTGTCCTTATCCCCAATTTTCTTAGATTGATTCTCTTCCTGCTTGCAAAGGAAACCGAAATGATTGTTTCTCTATAGGACATATCATAGTTCCTTAACCTAGTTTTACTTGAATAGTGGCCTGAAATCAACCAAGCGCATAAGCATTGTATGACTTATTTGTTGTGCGGAAGAGCTCTCTAACTAGATGAGATCTCTAACTAGATGAGATGAAAAAAATAAGAATAATCAAGAATGTAGAAATTTACGTGGTTCGGTGAAAATCCGCCTACGTCCACTTGGAGAGAGAGAGAGACGATTTCTTATTTTACGAGCGTAAAAAGATACAAGGTACAAGTACTGAATAATAAAGATCATCAAATTGGTATCCCTAAAGATCTTATCGGTTTAAGAAACTAACTAATAAATCTTTAGTGATTATCCTCCAAATCTTTTGAAATATCTTGACATATCTCCAAGCTTTCCTCGATTTCATTTGAAATTCAAGACAACATTAACAAATCTCCACCTTTGGCTTGAATAAACCACAAGCCTCCACTCGAACCTAGAAAACAAATACATCTCAATCCCCATCGTACCTTCGCAAAGGTACGCCCGCACCTAGACCGGTGCGGCCTCCATCAACTTTAATGATGAGTGAGAGAAATCAAGTCCCCGCAGGTCTTGAACTTTTTTGTAGTAACCGTCTTCGTGAGCATATCCGCGGGATTATCTTTAGTATGGATTTTCTCTAAAGCAATGCTATTGTTCTCCACAAATTCTCGAATCTTGTGGTACCGAACTTCAATGTGTTTCGTTCTAGAATGAAACACTTGATTTTTAGCGAGACATATTGCACTTTGGCTATTGCAATATAGTGTAACACATTTCTACTTTAAACCCAACTCTATGACCAAGCCGGTCATCCATATTCCGTCCTTCGCGGCTTCGATTCTTGCCGCCATATACTCATCTTCGGTTGTAGACAATATTATAGTAGATCGAAGCATTGCCCTCCACGAAATAGCTCCACCTCCAAGAGTAAAGACGTATTCTATGATGGACCTTTGCTTGTCCAAATCACCAGCGAAGTTTGAATCGACATAACCTACTAAATCGATCGATTCTCCCTTTGAACTAAACATCAAACCCATTCCGGTAGCTCCAGCCAAATAACGAAAAATCCACTTAATAGCTTCTCAATGCTCTTTACCCGAATTACTCATGTATCGGCTAACAAGACTCACCGCATGAGCCAAATCCGGTTTGCTACAAACCATAACATACATGAGGCTCCCTATTGCGTTGGCATATGATACTCAAGATATCTTTACAAAATCCTCATGTGAACTAGGGCATTGTTTCTGGGATAATTTGAAGTGATTTGCTAAAAGTGTACAAACCGATTTAGCTTTTCTAATGTTGAACCTCTCCTAGACCTTCTCAACATATTTCTTCCGATTTATCCAAAGTTTACTTGCATGTCTATCTCGAAAGATTTCCATGCCAAGGATCCTTTTTGCAAGCACCAAGATCCTTCATTTCAAACTCGTTGCTTAACCGAAACTTTAGTGAAATAATATCTCCCATTTTTCTTGCAAGCAATCAACATATCATCAACATAAAGCATCAACGAGAATAAGTGACTTATCATCCAAAACTCTCTAATAGACACAAGGATCATGCACACTCCTCATGTAGCCAATACGAAACATAAAAGAATCAAACCTTTTATTCCATTGCCTCGGAGATTGCTTTAAAAGTAAAGTGAGCTCTTCGAAGAAACAAACGTGATTCTCTTTTCCTTCCACCTTGAAGCTTTCGGGCTGCTCCATGTAAATTTTCTCCTCCAAGTCTCCATGAAGGAATGCTTGTCTTCACATCTAGCCGCTCAAGCTCCAAGTCATACATGGCCACCATAGCTAGTAAAACACAAATTGATGTGTGTTTCACAACCGGGGAAAATATTTCATCATAATTGATCCCCTCATTCGTGCATAGCCCTTAGCAATAAGTCGGGCCTTGTATCTCTCTTGCTCTTTGTCCGTTTCTGCTTCCTTTTTTCGAAGAACCCATTTGCAGCCAATGACTTTCCGATCTTGGGGCTTCTTCACAAGCTGCCACGTCTCATTCTTTTGTAACGATTCCATCTCCTCCATCATAGCACTCATCCACTTTTCTTTGTGATCACTTTTCAAAGCTTCATGATAGGAGCTTGGATCGTCGAGCCTATAGTAAGAGCATAAGCAACCATGTTCTCAAAACCATACCTCTTCGGTGCTTTGAGAGTGTCTTCCTCGACCCGTCGCAATAGTACGAGGAATTTCTACCGTTTCTTTAACTTCCGGAGCTTCATCGGATGACTCGCCATTCTTTGCGAGATTCTCCGGCTTCAAGCACCACCTTAACGATAGATTTATCACTCTGCTCTTCGGTAACCACTTGTGGCACGCAGCTTGACTTCAACATTGCATATTCATCGAACACAACATCCCCGCTCGTCGAAACTTTCTTCTCACTTGGATCCCATAATTTGTAGCCTTTCACTCCTTTCTCGTAACCGAGAAATATGCATTATTTTGATTTTGGATCCAACTTTGAGCGCTTCAAACTCTGCATATGTACAAAAGTAGGACAACCGAATATTCTTAAATTAGAATAATCGATAATTTTATCGATCCATACCTCTTTGGGAATTTTGCATTCAATTGCAATTGATGGATATCGATTCACAAGATAACACACCATACAAATGGCTTACGCCCAAAATTCCTTGCTCAATTTCACATGTAACCTCATGCTCAGGAGCTCTCTCTAATAAGGTTCGGTTCATTCTTTCCGCTACGCCATTTTGTTGGGCGTATCCGAACCGTGAAGTGACGTCTAATCCCTTCATTCTTGCAAAACTCCATGAACGGTGTCGATTTATACTCTCCTCCATTGTTTAATCTCAAGCACTTAAGCTTCTTCCTCGTTGAAGTCTCAACTTCGGCTTTCCATTCTTTGAACTTGTCAAAGACCTCACTTTTTGTGTCTCATGAAGTAGACCCAAACTTTTCGAGAGAAATCATTAATGAATGTCACGAAGTATTCCTTCCCACCTTTTGATTTTACCGGTGAAGGACCCCATACATCCGTATGTACATACTCGAGCACGCCCTTGCTCATATGAGTTGCAACCTTGAACCGTACTTTGCATTGTTTTCCAAGAACACAAAATTTGCAGAAATCTAATTTGCATGTGTTTTATACCTTGGAGTGCATTCCTCTTGTGAAGCTCCATCAATCCTCTTTCCCCATATACCCAAGACGCATATGCCATAGATAGGTGTTATCTGTCTCCGTGCTAGCATCCGTGGACATAGATGCTCCACCTTGCACCGTGGTTCCTATAAGTCGATATAGGTTCCCGTGCCTCTGTCCCTTTAGAACAACTAGAGCTTCTTTTATCACATTCAATACTCTCACCTTGAGCCAAGTACTTACACCCATTGGATTCAAGTGCTCCCAATGAAATCGGATTCTTCCTTAGACTTGTCATGTGACGCACATCCACTAGGGTTTTGATCATGCCATCAAACATCCCCGATTTTTGAGGTTCCAACTCCCATAGTCTTGCACGAAGTGTCATTCCCCATGAGAACTAAACCACCATCATATGCCTTGTACTCATAGAAGGTTTCTCGATGAGGACACATATGATAAGTGCATCCGGAGTCCAAGATCCATGAATCTTCGAAGGTGTCCTTCCCCGACGATATGGACAAGATGTCCCCATCATTAGTCTCGGTCTTTGTCGGGTACACTTGCTTCATCCAAACTCTTCTTCTTTTTCTCGTTCTTATTTGGACGAGAATCTCTTGGTATGCCCTTCCTCATTACACCCGTAGCATCTTCCTTTAAACCTTCCCTTGGATTTTGATCGACACCTACGGCTTGATCCTCGATCCGTTGATCTTCCTCTTCCTTGACTTCTTTTCTCCTTCTCAAAGAGTCTTTCTCCCGAAGATTTTGAACTACTTGCCTTTTTTCGGGTATCGTTAGAAATTAGGGCAATAGTCACCTCTTCGATCTCCGGAGTTTCCTTGCCATAAAGGAGCGTAGTCACCAAGTGGGCAAACGAATCCGGCAACGACGCTAATAGTAAAAGCGCTATGTCTTCATTCTCAAATTTTATCTCCAAGCTTGTAAGTTCACTGATCATATGATTGAACACATTGAGGTGTTCCAAAAGATCTCCTCCTTCACTCATTTGAAGCGAATACAATCTCTTCTTCAAGAATAACTTGTTCGTAAGAGACTTTATTCATGTAGATGCTTTCGAGTTTGAGCCATACCTCCGGAGCGGAATCGATTTCCGCTACGTATTGAAGGGCCTCGTCCGATAGGTTCAATCGGATTGCGTTGCACGCCCTCTCCTCCATGTCGACCCGGTCATCATCGGTTATGGTGGCCGAGCTTGTTCGAACTTTCCTAGAAGAACCTTTGATAAATCTAGTTGAATCAACGGATCCTTCATCCTTCTCCGCCATAGTGTAAAATTATTGTTCCCGGTGAATCATTCGATATCGAATCGAACGTCGCACCTTTTCCATCCATCTAGTCAAAAGTTGCAATACAGGAACGAAGAATCCGGATTGCTCCGATACCAATTGTTGTGCGGAAGAGCTCTCTAATTAGATGAGATGAAAAAAATAAGAATAATCAATAATACAGAGATTTACATGGTTTGGCGAAAATCCGCCTACGTCCACGGGAGAGAGAGACGATTTCTTATTTCCGAGCGTAAAAAGATACAAGGTACAAGTGCTGAATAATAAAGATCATCAGATTGGTATCCCTAAAGATCTTATCAAAATTTAATAAACTAACTAATAAATCTTTAGTGATTATCCTCCAAATTTTTTGAAATATCTTGACATATCTCCAAGCCTTCCTTGACTTCGTTTGAAATTCAAGACAACATCAATATTATTTAATGCATAATGTAATGAACAAATTGCAACGCAACTAGTCTGCGGGGAATCTACAAAAACGAAGTGGAGATACACTGACAATGTGAATGTTGTTTGTTTAGATATCTCTGTAGCATGGTCCTTTATCCTCTTTTATATCTCTGTAGCAGGTCACTTGCAATCCGAACTATTAATCTATGACAATCTGAATGTTGTTTGTTTAGATATCTGTGACTGTCAACCATTGAGATTGTCAAGGGCAGTAATTATAAACTATGCAGTAAAGTATCTTCTTCACATACGCACAATGATTTCACCTCCACTGACCCAGTTCTCTCTGCAACCTAATTGTAGTGCTTCAACGTCTTGCAAGTTTACTTTGGAATGCCGCCAAATTATTGAATTCCAAAATAGGTAGGCTTCCATTTTACGAAGATACCATTTCTATCTCTGTCTTTTGTCTATCCAACGAGAAGCTTGTGGCTTCTTTGTTTTTGACTTCTTTTATTAGTAGGAAAAAGTACCATATTTTTGCCGCAATTCAAAATGGAATTTTTATCATGTCTACTGTCAATAAAGAAAAGTCCTTAAAAATTGCATCGTTAGATGAGTGATATGTGAGTTTGAAATTAATTCTGCAACCAAAATTTTGCTCATGTCAACCATGCAAAGATAAATGTGTAAAGATTACCAAGGAAAGTAGACCAGTCGAAACCGGATACCACCCGATCACTAAAAAATTCTTATAGTTCCCAAAACTTATTCGCACCTTTTGCCCGCAGTTGCACTCATCTTCTCATCTTCACCCGATATACACATTAGCCTTGTCCACAATTCGTCTACTTTTGTCAAAGAACCAAAAGGAAACATAATTATAATGTCGTGTTTTAGAATCAAGTCGAGTTAACTGTACTCACCATGTCATTTAGATGTCCCAAGTAAACTCGAATGTGACGTACCATTATGTGACCTCATGAAGAAGTTTTGATTATATTAGCGATAGATAGAGTGGAGAAAAAACAAATATTTTCTCTTGTACTGAGTATAAATAGCAACACAATGGATTGTACTGTTAATTTGATTTTTTTTTATTATTACGAGCTGCTATGCTTATTTGAACATTATTAAATTTAATAGTTTAATCTATGCAAAGATTACTATGGTTTATGCTAGCTAGGCATATGTAATTACTGTGGTTATTTTCATAGTTGTTGCCTTATAATTGCATTCTCTTAAACACGGTTTATATTAGGAAGCTGGTAGCTTGACAATACTATCAATTATTTCTAACTACATGATCTCCCAATCAATGAGTATTTTATGTAAAATACGCGATGATGGTGTGTGGATCTACGATTAAGATTGTACAATTCCCCGACACCTGTCAGGAAATCATTTCCCTTTACATTATAAACATCTACACACTTCCCTCATCCCTTCTTTTTGCCCTTCCAAAACAGCTTCAAGGATGATCACTTTCTTCTCCTACCCTCTCATGACTTCTGCTTTCTTCACATCCTATTATTTTTTCTTTTGTTTTTTTTAATAGTACAATCCGATTTCCGTCTCTCCATTTTTCATTTTCTTTCTTTTTTCCTTAAAATATTCTAGTTCCTCCAATCAAGAGGATTCACGAGGTAAAGCTGAAACATGGGGCAGCAGTCGAGTTGGCAAAACAAGTTTGCATTGCCATCTCTTACATGAAACCTACCGAAATCACTGAATTTTTCCTGGAGAGGAACCTATTGGGTTTTGCTACAACCAAGGGAAACAGTGAACTCGTGAAGATATGCATTCAGTTTTTCCCGGAGCTCATTCGGATTTTCCCTAATGGTGAGAGTTTGATGACACTTGCTGTGAAGTCTCGCAAAGAAAGGATTATCTCACTCTTTTTGAAGGTAAGCTCAACCAATGAGTTATCATTAGTGCCAGCGCCCACACGGGAAGAAGCGGAAAGGATGATGCTCGCAGCAGCGAAGTTCGACTCTGATTTTGATGCTGTAACTTATGTCTCCGGGGCAGCCTTTCAAATGCAAAGAGAACTCCAATGGTTTAAAGTAAGTATGATTTTTTCGTATATTTTATAATCGCACTTAATGATGTTACCATATTTTCTTGACAGGCTTCTTAGACTTTGATGGCTGCACCTTTATAATATACATAGAGCTTTTATTTTATAGCTGTCGGCGTATTGGTATGTTTAACTTTTAAATTTCACACGCTAAACAAAAATTAAAATATAAGTTGAGAAACAACACTATAGCCTTAGAGCTATTTATAAAAAAGGAGGGAGGCTGATTGGAAGAATTGGGACACTAAAAACTGATTGAAACTCAACATAAGTAGATTGCACACGAATTATACCAATATAACTATGATCCTCCACTCAATCAAAATCAAGCGACTCTTTCTTAAATCCGACCAGACTCTTTACATAGGTGTTTGTCGTGATGCAATTAGCGGATAATTAAGCAAATCATTTCTTGTATAACCCACCAATTTAATTTGGAGCCCCAAAAGAAATTTAATTCAGTTTTGCTCATATTTCCCCGTTAACTTTGCTAGTTCCATTGTATCTTATTTTCTAATTATATATAATTAAATTTGTGTAGATGGATAATGCTCTAATTAAAGTAGTATGACATGAATCTTCTCTTCTTCAATAAAAAGGTTAGCTAAGTTCATTTATGATCACTGTGCCTTTTCTCTTTGCCCCTTGGCAGGACGCCACCACGGCTTTCCAAATGTTTAATGAGGATAGTAGAAAGAACTAGATGGTCTATTAACAATATCGAATAATGATTTGTAGGGAAAAGATTAGCGAAGAAAACACAACATTTTATAAAAGCAAGTGAAAATTGGGTGAAGAAGTGAGGGAAGCGACACAGAGAACTTTAGACCTTCTATTCGACCCCCAAAAAAAGAATAAAATAAAAACAAAAAAATGATTAAAAATATAAAAATTCAAAAATATTAAAATATTATTAAAAATTTGCCACGTTAGCTCTATCTAGCCAAATGGACTGAATTTGCACAATTGCAAAAGATTTAGGACTCAATTGAAAAAAAAAAGTTCATAATTGAATTGGCACAATTGTTCTATATTTAGGTTTTGTTTGGTAATTTTTTTTGGCATAAACGAGTTGCCTTAAGTTTTAAAACACGTTTAAGTGGACTACTTAACAATTTAATGAATCTTGAATAGGTTTTAAATCGGTCATAAATGGGTTACCTAACTATTTAAGTGAGTAATAAAAAGGTTTTCTGAATTTGTAACTTTCTGATTTTATATAATTTCTTATTTTCTTTTATTTACGAAATTCGGCGAGGGTTGCCAGCCAACCCTCATTGGCCACACCGCGGGGACGTGGCGAGCTTTGCGGCCCTCGCTTGATCTAGGCAAAGCCCGACCCTTGTCTAGTCGCCAACGAGGTTGCCGGCCCTTGCACTGTGGTCGGCGAGGGTCGGGCAACCCTCGCCACCGACCGACGAGGCCGGTGAGGGGTCAACGAAACAAGTCTTAATAAAATAGTCCATGATGTTATAATATAATCTTTTTAAAAGAATTATAAGAAATAAGTCTTCTTAAATTGTATTAAATATAGAAGTGTTTTAGCAATATGAGTCGGCTATGGTTCAAGAAAGTTGCATTACAATAAATGGGTCACAAGGGTTATATAGGTCAATTTGAGTGAGACCATTGACCCAACCTAACCTATCTATTTGACACATCTATTATCACCTAAGGAATCCACCTAAGGGCCGTTGTTTGCCCACTCCGCTTCCTCCACTCCTGCCTTTCATTGCTTCCTCTCTCACGCTCCGACTCCTGGGGTTTCATAGCGATATGATTTGAGCAACACCATGACCAACACGAAACCATCGAACGCGAATAGTTCATCAACCGGAGATTTCACGAATCCGATTCCGTTAGCAGAATTGGATAAATTTCAAGGTGTCGCAGCCATCTCTCCGTTGGAGGTCATCACTGAACTCGATCCACTAAAACCGTCGGAAGTGAGCTGGTGTGAGTTGAAGACCAAATCTGACCTCAGGCAGATCACGGAGGCCAGAATGATAGACACAACCAAAACTAAGAAGCTATGTCAGTGATAATACGAGGAAAATTGCCCTAAGAAAAACCCTCGGAGACTCTTAAATTTGGGGCTTCTTTGATTTAGGTCTAATTAGCACTTTTCGGACAAAATTGTCCTAATTTGTCTTCGCAATAAGCACATGAGTCGCACGTGCAAGCCGCTCAATAAACTCGGGCCCTTATTTAAAACTAAATTGGACAATTAGGCTCATATTTAAGGCTCTAGGCCTTGTTTTAAGAAAATGGCTCCATTTCCGGTTATTATTAAAATTTTACCAATTTTCAATATTTTGTCCACATATTGTTACTCATGTTTGTGACTTTTATGCATAGGCTGTGGAAAGGTGGCTTTTCCCTGATTTTGGAACCTTCAAATACGAAGGGAAAGCATACTGGCAAATATTCACGGAGGAGCACAAAGAATTGCTTGAGAAAGGAGAGAAGTGGGTGAAGCACACGGCAGATAAATGTATGCTCGTCTCAACTCTAGTTGCCACGAGTATTATTTGCTGCTGCTTTCACTGTGCCTGGAGGTAATAACAATGCTGGAGTCCCATTGTGGTTAGGACAAGATTCTCTCCTGATTTTCGCAATTTCGGATGCATTAGGTTTGTTCTCCTCCGTGACATCCATCTTGCTATTCCTAGCCATCTTAACTTCTCGGTATGATCCGGAAGATTTTCTTGACTCGTTGCCTCAGAAGATCATTATGGGCCTTGTTTCTCTCTTCCTCTCCTTGGCTTTCATGCTGGTGGCCTTCACTGCAACTCTCACAATTGTATTGGAAAAGAGACTAGAGTGGGTTTTCATTCCCATCACTTTGCTGGCCTCTCTCCCTGTGTTTTTATTCGTACAACTACAACTTCCCTTGCTATTCCAAATGGTTAAATCCACTTATGGACCTAGCATCTTTCGTGCTGAGGACATTTGGGAGTGAGGCATAATTATTGGATGAGCATTTGATTGGTGAATTTGATTCAAGGGTATAGGTATCCGTTATAGTTGGTTGTTGCAAGGAAAAGCGATACTTAATGTATTTCCTCAAAGTATATGAAGAATTACTAGCAAAACTATGCTTCTCTTCCTTGTTATTAAAGCTCTATTTAGAGAATGATCTGACCAATTTTAAGGTTTCAGTCCATAGATATTTCAAATAGGATACATATACATAAACAAATATTTTAAACCATTAGTACCAATATCATGAAATATAACTTATATAAAAAAATTAGTTGGTAATTCAATCCCAGTAGGTAAGTCACTGCAATTTATGTTGGTAAGTTTCACATAAGAATTTGTATATTCAAAGCATTCGTAAGCTGCACAAATAAATTGGTAAGATAGCGAAAAAATGAATAATGTGGAAACTACAAAAAAGATTGTAATTTCATGAGAGCATTGCTAAGCAACCGACAAATTATTTAGGAAGTTTTCTTATCATATGTCCTCATCCGGCCATTCGTAGGTCGTTTCGAAATCTTTCTCGGCTGGAAGGTGCTCGGTCCAAAGGTAGATTTAACCATTTGAAAAAGCAACGGAAGCTGCAGCATGGCAAACAACGCCACGAAAAGACAACTGAGTACAGTCATTGGAATCCAAATCCACTTGACTCTCTCATCCAACACAATCGTAAGAGCGGCAGCGAAGGCTGCGAGCATGAAAGCCAGGGAGAAAAAGAGGGATGACAGGCCGACTATCATCTTCATTGGCAACGCGTAGAGAAAATTTTCTGGCTCGCAGGATGAAGCTAGGATGGCGGAAAATGATATGATGGACGCCACGGAGAAGAACAAGCCTAGTGCGCAGGAAGTTGTAAAAATCACGAGAGAGTCCTTTCCTAACAATATAGGGACCCCGGTATTGTCATTGTTGCCTCCCGGTACAATCAAAGCCGCAGCAAACAGAGCCACGACGATTAGAGTTGAGATGAGCAAGAATGAACTTGATGTACTCTTCATCCATTTTTCTCCATTCTTAAGCAACTCCTGGTGCTCATCTAGGAATATTTGCCAATATTTCTTGTATTTCTTCGTTTCTCCTTCTTGAAAAGGTACCGTCGCTGCCTTATAAAAAGGATGGACCCACCCTTCCACAGCCTACAGAGGAACGAAACCATGCAAGTGAAATAACAAGTATAAAATCAACAGCGGTTGGCAAATTGGCTGTTATATGAGGACCAAGAGACAAAGGATTTTACTTGAGATAACATTATGATTTAATTTTCTATTTCTTACAATTCAAAGGCAAGGGGGAGGAGACCCGGATAAATGAAGCCAGATCGTAGGTACCTTCAGAGCAGCTTGCACGCAGTTTATGGGATTCGAATGGGTGAAAATTCCTTAGTGCTCCAACTCGTCAAGGTTGATAATGAGATAGAACTTAATGATAAGATAATATATTACCTTGAACCATTGGAGTTCTCTCTGCACCCGAAAAGCTGGGCCGGGGACATTGCTCAAATAGCCGAAATTAGATGAATAATGTGCTGCCGCCTTCAAGAGGGCCCTTGACTCGGCATTCTCCGGTGTGGTTGGGACGATGGACGGGTTAGCACTCGAGTTCGCCGCCAAAAACAGTCGACAAACCTCCTCTTGGCGATACTCCACAGCAATCGTCAGACAACTTTTACCCTGATAAGTGGTCCATATAAACTCCGGGAAAGACTCAAGGCATACCTCCAGTATCTCAACGATTCCATTGGCTGTGGCCCAGTAGATGATGAATTCGTCTTTGAAATACTTGAGGATCTCAGCTGTTTCCATTAAAGAGATCTGGGCGCAAACTTGTTTTGCCAACTCGACAGCCCCTTCGTGTCTCAGCTTTGCATCGTGAATCCTTTGGACCGGAGGAGCTGCACGTATATAACACGCACCGGATGTTGTGCTACGGTTTTCACAAAAAACGAAACGTAAATACAACAACTGTGATTTTAATACATTTGACTTGTTCCTATAGGAGGAGGACCACAGATGATGAGAAGATCCCTTCAATTGACTCCATTCTTTGCTACATAGTCCGCGCAAAATCGTAGATTTTTACCTTCTTATTTATTTGATTATCCATCACTTGTGTTTTCCATATATTTGACATCCTCGACAAAGACACGACACAATACTTTTAGTGCACTATATGAGCATACAATTTGATGTTGCCTGAGAGTCGCCGGCCCTCAACCAATGCCGGCAGCTCCGCCGGATGTGTGAACCAAAAAAGAAAAAAAAGAAAAGAAAAGAATGGAAAAGGAAAAAAAAGTCAGAAAAGAAAAACCGAAAATAGGAACGAACCGAACTAGATTTTTTGTTCAATTCATATTCGGTTCATGTGAGATTCAATTCGGTTCAAGTTTACACCATAATGGTTCAATTCGGTTCGGTTTTCTTGAAAAATCAAGCTGAACTGAATCATTGACACATTGACGCCACAAGTATATAGTAAAAAACTTTTGTCTACAAATACTATGTAAAGAAAGATCTTCATTTTTTTTATATTTCTTTTTATGCGTTAATTGAAAAGACAGTCTTGCTTCTAACTATAGTCAAAAGTTGGTCAAGATAATAAAATATTTACTATTTCCGTGACAGCGATGGCACTTGTATATCACTATGGTGTTCTGAGAAATCGAAACAGAAAATCGAAAGAGAGAGTGGGCCACGTTAATGACTTTGTTAAAGGTAAAACCATACCCACAATTTTGGCAGCCGTCCAGAGAAACTTCTTGAAAGCTCCAACTGCTTCAACCATGAATAACTTTGTAAAAATCAAAAGTGCTGCAATCGGGAAGAAGAATCAATCATGAATGACCCTCCAATTTTCATTGATATAACGACCAAAAAATGGTGCCAAGAGTCCCAACACCATTAGTTAGCAATCATGCCCAGACTCATTATATCAGCAATACAGCTCGCACTCTAATAGACAAGTAGTAATAAGTATCTTTAGAACATTCATTTTCAAGCTTTCTTAT
This sequence comes from Rhodamnia rubescens, assembly GCA_021437795.1. Taxonomy (NCBI): domain Eukaryota; kingdom Viridiplantae; phylum Streptophyta; class Magnoliopsida; order Myrtales; family Myrtaceae; genus Rhodamnia; species Rhodamnia rubescens. The sequence continues at coordinate 2,093,116 of JAILYA010000002.1, read as the reverse complement.
AGATGTTGGAGGAACTCAATAAATGAAGAAAGTACAAACAACCCACAATTTTGCAACGTCACACGTTAGTAATTTCTAGAGGTGAGCAAGATGAACCGACAGAACCGGAAACCATCTCACCGGACCCGCTGGTCCGGTTCCATAAAATCGGAACCGATGATTTTCAGTCGGTTCTCAATTCCGGGGGGAACCGGATCGATTTTTTTTACTTGTTTGTTTTATTTCTATAATGTGAACACAACACCATCAGTTACTTTTTTATTTGTTAAATGTAAACCTAGTTGTAATTAATATATTGAAATTAAAGTCCATGTTGCCCATCCCTATGAAAATCCACCGTCCCATTGGAATGCCCGAAACCGGGAAGGACCAGGAACCGATCACCGCTACATATTTCTACTTAGATTTTCTTATGCATTGAGAAAGTTTCATTTTTGGAAGCTAAGCTAGGAAGAAAGTTATATATCTAATTAATATAAAGTTAAAAAAACGTTGAATATAAAATGTAATTACTCATATAGCAAAATCATGAAAGACTAGTAAATACATAAATTCGCATGTACAAACATACATACATACCTACATTTAAAGATTTCTAACATGTGGGAAACACAGGTCATTGGAACATATAAATATCAATCATATATTAATTTATTAGCGTAAATTTCTAGAATAATTTGCATTTGTCCAGCAAAATTTTACACGACGCCAAAACAAAAGACAACGACTTCATATCTTTCCAGGCTCTTTGTTTGCCTATCATATATCTCCATGCTTTAGTCTTATGCCAATGTTCAGCCTACACATGGGTGGAGTATAAGAATACATAACTATTAAATTATGCATTTATCTATCAATTTAAGTTTTTTTTTTAGAATAGTTAGTAATAGTTCTACACAATAAAGGGCTTCGCTAGCATAATTGTCTTAGGGTGACCATGAGAATAATCGTAATTTGTGAGCCACAAATTCCTAAAAGAGTGGACCCCCAATAATTTCTAAATAATGAATTATTTAATTTGTTGTGGTTGAAAATAGATTATTAATTTTACAATCACCCAAAAGGCTGTTACATAATCAATTCTCTTCTTAAAATAGTAGGACCAGATTGCAACCCCCGCACTCACCCTGCAAACCCCCGCACCTGTCCTATCCCAAAATTCGATGGTATATAAATGCCCTCTAGCAAGATCCTACACACACAGAGTCGCAGCCGACCTTGAACCATCGTAGTTGGTGGCCCCGAGATCTTTGAATCTTCACATAGTGTGGAGTTCAAGTCCACCGGAACACCTTCAGATGGAGAAAAAGAGCAGGTGAACATATATGATCTTATCAAATGCATGCTGAGTAGAAAATGGGTAGATGTGCTGACCTTTGTATAGCAATCTTTCCCAGAGGTTGAGCCTAGCTCCGCTAAGAAAGTGAGACGGCATAAGAGACAATGCTCTCAATACTGATCCCTTAGTCTTGGAGTCCATTCTCTCCTTAGCTAAGTGAGGATATTGGCGCAGCAGATGGAGCAAGACGTCTGACCGAATTCACCAGCAAAGCAAAATAAGGACGAGAAGCACAGAAGAGTATACATGAAACCAGGTGTCCGTGATCTTACCGAAATGACCAGCATAGGCCAGATAAAAGATGGTAGCAAACGCTTGAGTATCGGGAAAAAGGCCACGCGAGCTGTCGTCTTTCGTATTGATGGCCAGGAACCAAAGGACCTCCTTAGACAGAGCCCCATATTCAGCAGATCGTCGTAGAGGAACGAATCCCTGACCGTCTAAAATATTTGTCAACCTGGGATTTTTTTCCGACTAATGCCTTGACCATCCTTATTCTTCCCCCCAAGGCGGCATAGTGGAGGGCAGTGCACTTTTTGCCATCGGCCACTTCAAGGTCCTCCGGAGACAAGAGCTCGACCAGGTTCTCGACAAACCGATCTTGGGCGCTCATAGCCGCTATATGAAGCACGGTCCGGGATTCAGTCGTTATTATAGCCGTCTTTGAGGGTGAATCTCGTTCGAAGAATTCAGAAGCGGCTGCCCAATCACCCTGGAAGGCAGCTCGCAACAGTGGTCGATAATGGTGACCATCCTCCACCCTTTTTTGTTGTGCTGCGACGATGAAATTTTTTTGGCATGTCCTTGATTAATTTATTTGGATAGAACAGTTGGGCGACAAATATCACCCTAGTATGTACAACTTAGACAAATCCTATTCAATTAACAAAAAAAAGAAAAAGGAACGGCTCGCTTGGCAATGGCATACCTGGCATTTGTGAAGGATCCGTTTCTGGGTGCGGCACGTCCACTCGAACATCTTCGACAATACAGGGAAGAAAACCAGAATTAATGTAAGTAGCCTTTCCCAAAGTGTTCCATTTAGGGGGCCCAAAACATAGACAGTCGATCTATAATTCAAAATTTTCAAATGGGACCTGTCAACGAGTCGGTTTGGTGGGCACCTACAGGCTCGGGGGCCGTATTAGCAGGAGGTTCAGCATCATGGGAATTTGCCGGATCTGCGCCTTGTTCGGCTGCCATTGGTGATGTGAGATAAATCCTATTTAGTTAACAAAAACAGGAATAGTCACACTAGAATCCTGAATTTTCATATGAAGACCTGTCAACGAATTGGTTTGGTCTGGGATTGCAGGCTCAGGGGCTGTACCGGCAGGTGCTTCAGCATCGGTGGAATTTACTGAACTTACATCTCGTCCGGTTGCCATCGGTGATGTGAGATCGTTCGCCAGACAAAGGAGTTATGCGGTTTTTGCTTCTCCAAAAGAAAGCTAAGACGTCGACGTCGAACGACCCCTACTTATAATGACCAAGCTAGTGGGCGGGAATCTTCTATCTTGTGTAAGTAACGAAGCTAAGCGCACATGGTTAGCCACTCTAAATATTACCTTTCTTCGACGGAAAATAACACTATAATAAAAGAGAGAATAAAATTTCCAGCTACTGTATAGAGAACATGGTGAGTTGAAAAAGCATAAGATATGAACAATTTCTCAGCTATTGTATAGTCTAGATATCCCGACAAAGTTGAGGTCAACATCGGAATAATGGAAGGAAAAGTCTTGCTTGACCGCACACGGTACAAACCGTGTTAAGC